>OX465276.1:46056375-55486375 GCA_949987645.1 Tachina grossa
GTATATGTATATGTATATGTATATGTATATGTATATGTATATGTATATGTATATGTATATGTATATGTATATGTATATGTATATGTATATGTATATGTATATGTATATGTATATGTATATGTATATGTATATGTATATGTATATGTATATGTATATGTATATGTATATGTATATGTATATGTATATGTATATGTATATGTATATGTATATGTATATGTATATGTATATGTATATGTATATGTATATGTATATGTATATGTATATGTATATGTATATGTATATGTATATGTATATGTATATGTATATGTATATGTATATGTATATGTATATGTATATGTATATGTATATGTATATGTATATGTATATGTATATGTATATGTATATGTATATGTATATGTATATGTATATGTATATGTATATGTATATGTATATGTATATGTATATGTATATGTATATGTATATGTATATGTATATGTATATGTATATGTATATGTATATGTATATGTATATGTATATGTATATGTATATGTATATGTATATGTATATGTATATGTATATGTATATGTATATGTATATGTATATGTATATGTATATGTATATGTATATGTATATGTATATGTATATGTATATGTATATGTATATGTATATGTATATGTATATGTATATGTATATGTATATGTATATGTATATGTATATGTATATGTATATGTATATGTATATGTATATGTATATGTATATGTATATGTATATGTATATGTATATGTATATGTATATGTATATGTATATGTATATGTATATGTATATGTATATGTATATGTATATGTATATGTATATGTATATGTATATGTATATGTATATGTATATGTATATGTATATGTATATGTATATGTATATGTATATGTATATGTATATGTATATGTATATGTATATGTATATGTATATGTATATGTATATGTATATGTATATGTATATGTATATGTATATGTATATGTATATGTATATGTATATGTATATGTATATGTATATGTATATGTATATGTATATGTATATGTATATGTATATGTATATGTATATGTATATGTATATGTATATGTATATGTATATGTATATGTATATGTATATGTATATGTATATGTATATGTATATGTATATGTATATGTATATGTATATGTATATGTATATGTATATGTATATGTATATGTATATGTATATGTATATGTATATGTATATGTATATGTATATGTATATGTATATGTATATGTATATGTATATGTATATGTATATGTATATGTATATGTATATGTATATGTATATGTATATGTATATGTATATGTATATGTATATGTATATGTATATGTATATGTATATGTATATGTATATGTATATGTATATGTATATGTATATGTATATGTATATGTATATGTATATGTATATGTATATGTATATGTATATGTATATGTATATGTATATGTATATGTATATGTATATGTATATGTATATGTATATGTATATGTATATGTATATGTATATGTATATGTATATGTATATGTATATGTATATGTATATGTATATGTATATGTATATGTATATGTATATGTATATGTATATGTATATGTATATGTATATGTATATGTATATGTATATGTATATGTATATGTATATGTATATGTATATGTATATGTATATGTATATGTATATGTATATGTATATGTATATGTATATGTATATGTATATGTATATGTATATGTATATGTATATGTATATGTATATGTATATGTATATGTATATGTATATGTATATGTATATGTATATGTATATGTATATGTATATGTATATGTATATGTATATGTATATGTATATGTATATGTATATGTATATGTATATAGTTTTCAGGAGCAGAGTCTGACAGAACATTAAACATGAGTCAGACTATTGAGCAAAGTATCTCATAATGAATAACTCTACTTAAAACGTGTGTTCATGCAAAATTATTATTATTTTTATTTTTGTTACACAAAATTTGCATTATACTTAAACCAGTTTTATTTTTGGTTTTATGTCTATTATTTTTTTGTATTTTGTACGGGTTATTAAACTGTTAATTATTGAACTGTGTTCTAGTTTAACTTTTGAATTAATTGATTGAAAAATTGCATTTTTTTGTTAATCGCTATCCGAAAGCAATTATAAAATGATAAAAAATTTTCTTGCAAAAAGAGTTTACGCAAATACATAATGTGTGTGTATTATGTACATACATACATATGTATGTACATACATAAATATTTCATATATTTCTATGAACTTTGTTTATAAAGAAGAACTATTCGAAACCTTTTAAACTGATATTCTCTTACAAGATATTAATTGATATTATCTTTGGAATACAGAACAAAAATACCTTATACGCAGCATATTATCTATAAATTGATTAAAAATATTTTCCATATTTTCCATATCTTCCAAAGCATTAAAGAGGCCCTATTCTAAAAAAAAATCAATTTATATTCCAAGTGCACTTTAGTCAAAATTTTACTGTAGAAAACGGTTCGACACATTTTTAAGCTAAATATTTTAAAAATTGTCTACATTTTAAAAATATTTAAAATTGACTAAAAATATTTAAAACAGAAGGACGACACTTTTTTCAAAATTTATAAAAATGGGGTTTCTTTCTTCCTGGACTTTTTAATTTTGTTATTGTTTGAAACTGATCTCAAAATATACAAAAGACGTGTTTAAAAATTGTATATTGAAAACTTAAGAATAAAAATAAGCTTTAAGTCCACTTTTTTTATAAAAAACAATTTTAACAATAATTGTGTATTTCAATATTTCGCTAAAATTTGTTTAGTGTTCTTGAAATATTGAAATAAACTATTATCATTTTTTTATAAATAAAAAGTCAACCTAAACCTTATCCAATAAACTTCAAATAATAAAATACATACGAATTGATAACATCCTTCTCCTTTTTTGAAGATGATTAAAGTTCAAGAAATAAGACAAACAAATTAATAATACTGTGCTCGAATTCGAAACATTTGTAACAAGCCGGGGACCCAATTGGCAAACCTAATTCGAGTACGCTGAATACAATGATACTAACCATTTTTTTTAGGTTAGCTCTTGTTTAAGAAATAATTAAGATTAAAACTTGGTTAAAAGATCAAAATTTTTCCTAGTTTTCAACCATTTATTACCCTTTATGTCGATATATATATATATATATATATATATATATATATATATATATATATATATATATATATATATATATATATATATATATATATATATATATATATATATATATATATATATATATATATATATATATATATATATATATATATATATATATATATATATATATATATATCGCCTGAAAAGGTATGTATTGATGACCTTGCGTGCTGAGAAAACTTTTTGGAAAAAAATTGGTTTTTTTCGAATTTTTTACGTTATTTTTTGGGGCAATTTTTTATTTTTTTTGTATATCTTTTAATGTGTTTAGAACGCATGTTCATCCATAATATGTTCTTTTAATTGATATAAAAATTAATGAATAGCAGAAAACTGGGACAAATTTTGATTTTTAGGTGCTTTTAATCAAGTTTTCGATCTTAATTATTTCTTAAACAAGAGCTAACCTAAAAAAATGGTTAGTACCATTGGATTCAGCGTACTCGAATTAGGTTTACTCACAAGTTGCCCCGCTTGTTACATTTTTGAACTAGCACAGTGTAATAGATATATTCGAAATATAATTTATTTATTTATTTATTTATTTTAAAAAAGATCACAATTACAATTTTTTGTTGTAATTAACTATTTTTGTAATTAAAATTATATGTAATTGAAAGTTTCAATTATCCAATTACAATGTTTGAATAATTGAAAGGTTTCAATTGCAATTACATTTTGTAATATGAATTAAATGAATTTTAATTACAAATACATTTTTGTAATTGTAATTGAAAAAATTTCAGTTACAAATAACATGTATGTAATTGTAATTAAAATTAATGTAATTGAAATTGCCCAAGTCTGGGAAAAAAACATTTTCTATTAAAAATTTTTCGGATTGATTAAATTTGCAGCGCTTTCAAGGACTTTGTGAGTTTCGATTCGACTTGGCTTGGAGATTTTGATAATTAACGAAAATAAAATTTAAAAAAATATATATTTTCGAAATAAATTTTAATAATCTAAAAACGAGTTGAATCCAAAATCTAATCAGCTCTGAAATTAAAAAAATGATGTGGGCTAAAGCAAATTAAATACGATTTGAATGTGAGAGACAACATTGACGAAATTTTTCGATAGATCCAAAAGTTTTTCCCAAAACCAATTTAAGAATTCATTTACTTTTTGACTAGAAAAACTGCGTCAAATTCTGCAAAATTTGATGTAAACTTGATTAACGACTCGAGAGATATTGTTATCGAAAAATTTCGAAAACTGTGTTTTTTTAATAACTCATAGTCAAGGTCATTGGCAAATCGATTTTTTCTCTGTTAATTTCCTGCTTTTTTCCTGCCGAAATCTACAAATTTAATCCAAATCGGTTAAATGTCTGTCGTTTTCGAAAAATTTCGTAAAACGTTTTCTAATAAACCGAATCTTTTAATTTTTTGTCAAATATAATTTCTCTGACTATTTAACTTTTTTTTTTGGATTTGAAAAACTACATCTCAAGAAGCTGGAGTCACAGAAAATTTCAAAATTAACGGTCGCTTTGAAAGTTAGAGAGAGTGAGAAAGAGAGAGAGAGAGGAAAACTACATATAAAGAAATTTTGTTCGAAAAGCAATTTTGTCTGAAACATTAAGCTGTACAATAGTTCTTACAAAATTACTTCAAGGACAGAATTAAGTCGAATTCATATTAGGTGGTCTCAACTGTCTAGTCTTTTTCTCTAAGAAAAAATGCTCAAAACATTAAAAAAAAATTAAATTTTAAATATTCTGTTGTCCAGTGTTTTTTAACATTTTCTGTATATATAGAAAATTTGCATTATTGCTTCATAAACAACAAAATAAGCATAACAAAAACACGCTTTGCACATGCAATTTAACAAACGTTCACTTTTCTTACAGAGTTTTCGGCACAAGTAGCAGAAACTAGTGTTAGACCCGATACTAAGGAACGCATAAAAGTAGCATTTCTGCTAACGTTGAATGGTCGCGCTCTACGGCAAGTTTATCGTTTATTAAGAGCTCTATATGCACCGCAACATGTGTATTATATACATGTGGACAGGGTAAGTTCTTTGTTGTTGCTTCTGAAATCTAGTTTATATTTTATAACAATTACATCTACACAATATTTTTGTTAAGATTTATATTAAATGCTTAGATGTTCAAGCAAGAGTGGTACAATGTTATTTTTAATTCAACTAACTATTTAATAAAAGTTAATTGCTGTGGGTTTTATTTGAGGCACAATTGTGTATTCTTTTTATTCTAGCGCCAAGACTATTTATTTCGCAAACTCTTAGAACTTGAACCTAAATTTCCTAATATACGTTTAGCTCGTACCCGCTTCTCGACTATATGGGGTGGTGCCTCTCTACTGACCATGCTGCTGCAATCTATGGATGATCTTTTGAAATCCTCCTATCAGTGGGACTTTGTTATAAATCTAAGCGAAAGTGATTTTCCAGTCAAAAAACTAGACAAACTGGAAGACTTTCTAACCGCCAATCGCAATCGGAACTTTGTCAAAAGTCATGGTCGCGAAACTCAACGATTTATACAGAAACAAGGCTTGGACAAAACATTTGTGGAATGTGACACCCACATGTGGCGTATAGGAGAACGTAAACTGCCCACTGGCATACAAATAGATGGTGGTTCCGATTGGATTGGTCTCTCAAGACCTTTCGTGCAATATATTTTAGAGAACAAAAAAAGCGATGATTTGCTTCAAGGTCTTTTGGTGATTTTTCGTCATACTTTACTGCCAGCCGAATCATTCTTCCATACTGTGCTGAGAAACTCAAAGTTTTGTGGCACTTATGTGGACAATAATTTGCATGTTACCAACTGGAAACGTAAATTAGGTTGTAAATGTCAGTACAAACATGTGGTTGACTGGTGTGGTTGCAGTCCAAACGATTTTAAGCCGGAAGATTGGCCGCGCCTGCAAAACACCGAAAGTAAAATGCTTTACTTTGCACGCAAATTTGAACCGATTATAAATCAAGCAATATTATTAAAACTAGAGGAATGGTTATATGGCCCCTACCCGCAAGACTATCCAAATTTAATGGCCTATTGGCAGAGTTTCTACCATCATGAAGATCATAAAACTACACAGGATGATTTAACTTTGACAATAGCTGAAAGCCTCGTAAGAAGACTGTGCAAACAGTGGAGCACCAAGAGCCAAAAGGTATTAGAAATAACACACTATCTGCACAATGACCAATATAAAGGCTATTTAATAAGATTCCAAACAAGCGATGTTCACAATAATACTCTGCACGAACTGGAAACACGCATACGTCCAGTGCAATATGCCAAACTGGCAAAAAATTCCAAATTCTCTAAACGCTTAAGAAATCTAGAAATTTCCTCTGATTATGATCAAAAAGAGCAGCTATGCCGGAACCTGCAAAAATTCTTGGGTCCCTTTACAGACTTAGTGCTAACGTTCACTTTCCTCGGTACGGGTTCGGCTTCACCCAAAGATACCTCCCATTCCTATAATCTTACCCTCTTGTGGATTGATCCCTTGGGTCGTCTACAAGACTTTAACGAGTTGCACATAGAAGATACACAAACCGATAATATTAACTACTCAAAAGCTTTACTTAAACAACCCTTAACACCTGGTATTTGGACTGCTAAACTGATAGGACGCACAGCTATTTATGCTCAAATTAAATTTCTTATCACACCTTTAGCTCTGTATAATGGCGAGCATATGCAATCGGACCGAGCTCGACAAATTAATGGTGGCGGCAGTCTTACGTTGGCTGAGGACTTTGCTTTGCCTCAGGATTGGCTGCAGTATATACCAACTTTTGAAGAATCAGACCAACTCAAAAAACTGGCTGCACACAATGCTATGCGAACGGGAGAAGCACTTCATGAATGGATAGACGATTTGACGGGAAAATTTCATCATACTCGCGAGACTTGTGCCGTCAATGAAGCCGCCACTCAACTAAAAACAGCTGCCTTAGAAAAGCTGCCCTTGTGCAGGGAAACTGCCTGGAGCTCCTTGGCCACGGATCCCAAAAGTGACATTTATGCATTAGTCGCATGAATAAAAATAATAATAATAAAAATGAAAATCTCTAAATAAATAACTATAGGAAAAACTAAAAAAAAAACATTTGAAACCAAAAAGCATGCAATATTTTTTATTTTTTTTATTTAACAAACAATTCATACAGCCAAAAAAAAGTATATATTTTGTTCTTTTCTTATTAAAACAAACTCAAGTAAACTAAAGCTATGCCAAGAACAAATTTGTTCGCTGCATATATGTAAATACATAAATGTAAAGCAAATTACTATTTAATATTTGTTAAGATTTTTTGTTACACATAATCGATTTATTATCGAAATTTAAAACACAACTCTTTTTCATTTTTACCATTCTATTGCATATTACTAAGCATAGAAACTCACTGTTAATATTAAGGAAATAACTACAAATTGCTTCAACTCTCAAAGATTTTACTTAAAACATTTAAGGCCTTATTCAGAAAAAATAATTTTGGTTTACAAAACGTTTAAAACACACAAATTTGTTTTGTAAACCAAAATTATTATTTTTCTGAAAACGGCGTTTAATATTTGTTTTAAGCTTTTGTTTGTTAATCATCCTTATCGGGAAAAGTGTTCTCCTTCCCCAAAAATTGTGATCGTCAATTTTTGCGTTGTTGCTGTGTCAGTATACTATATTTCAATATTGTTCACCATTTTGTTTTTTTTTTTTTTTTTTTGTTGACGGGAAATATTTCACGTGAACAAAAATGTTCGCCTTTTATTCCCAATAAGGGTGAATGTATTTTGTTTTTCAACTTGTGTCATATCTTAAATTTTGTGATATACAATATATTATTTTCTTTTGTAATACTGCAATTTCCATAATTGTTGTAACTTTGTAAATATTTTAAAATTTTTATGCAAAATGTATTAAAAAAAAGAAAACAAAAAGCAAAAGCATTTTTTATACACTAGAATTTTTTTCAAATATATTTTTAGCTATTAACATATAAATTTTTAATTTACTATATCTACTTAATAAGAATTCTCTCCATGTATGTAAATAATTAATAGTTAAAAGCAAACTCATCAAATTCTTTCTCTACTTTTATCTCTTAATTCATTAAAATAAGTAAATAAATGTATACAAGTACATATTAATTGATTTTCTTTTTCCAAAAATCATTGAATCTTCATGGCTAAATAAAATGATTTTAAAAGCAAAACAAGAAAAAATAATAATTCTTTCTGCCAAAAAAAACCGACTTCAATGCAAAGATCTGATAGAAGAAGATAAGAAGAAGTACGTGATATATAAAATTAAATTTTAATGGGCGCACCTCCGCCCATTTTCTAAATGCAAGATTGTGTGTTTTTCAGGGCTCAGGGTGTGTGTGAAGTTTTGTAAAAATCGATTAAGTAGAACCACTTAAAATAAAATATTAACCTTAACTTTAATTCGTAAATGTATCACTGCCCTGCAAATGGAAATTTAAATGTTCTAAAATGGTTCACTGAACTAGATAACGCACAAATATGTAAATATCAATATGGTGTACAAATATGATTACTAATAAAACAGATCATCGGCGAACTTGTATTGCATTTTAAATAAAAGTTTGCACGTATGATGCAGAGCAGTGATGCATTTACGAACACACCCAAAGCTTCATGAGAACAAACTACTATATGCATTTGATTTTTCAAAACAATTTGCTTCTATCTAACAGAAAACTGCACATAATAAATGTTTCATTCAGATTTTTCGAGAAAACAGTGATAACTTAACCCTTAAATGCGAGGTGTATCTTTAAAAATACAACCCTTAAACCCCTTTTTTCTATTATCCTGTATTAATTTTATGTAAAAAATTTAACGCTATAAAAAAATTAAAACGCAGTTTTTAATTTTGTGGTTATTTACATACAATATATTTGTTTCATAAAGATACAAGAACGTGCGCATTTAAGGGTTAAGTCCATGTCGTGTTATTATGTAACTCGAATCGAAAGGAAATGTTTTCGAATTATAATGTTAATTTCGAACAGGTTTCTTCTTGAATCGAATTACATAATATAATATAATTATAATTCTTTTTTTTTTAAGACGTTTTATTTTATTTATTGTATCTTCAAATATGAACTAACAATAAGTATTCAAATCTTAATCTAAAGTATAATTATTAGGTCCAACCAATGTCGGACATAAACTAAGTGATAGTTATTAATAATACATAAGTAGTGATAAGCACAAAAAAAAATTCTGTGGCAAAAAAGGAAAGTGCTCAAAAAAGAGATAAGCTGATTTTGAGTTAATGGGACCTCCGTAATCTACATATGTGACGCGCAAAATAGAAAGGGAGCTAAGGGTAAAAACCGGTTTTGTTCAGGAGAGCCATTTTAAAGATTTAAATACGTGTAAATTTGGTGTACCATCACATCATAAAACGCGCATATCTCTGGGAGGGAACACTTTTGGGGCATGGGATCGGTCTCATTCGATGCTCAGATGTTGTCCACATCAAAAAAAAAGTGAAAATTGATTTTTTTTACCCTTAGGTCCCTTTCTCTATGCGCTGTCACATATTCGAAAGTACCTCTGGTCAAAATCTCAAAATCAAAATTATTATAATTGTATTTCAAAAATTTGTATGATTGTAAACGACGGTGATTTGAAATTTGAATTTATTGTTTTTGCCAATGTTCGTTAATTTGATTTTGAACGATTGTACTCATTGCTTACTCTGTTTGTTGATTTGCTTATTTGCTTTGATATTCTTTACTTACTTCATTTTCTGTATTTAACGCCTTTGCACACAAAGCAGCATTATTGTGTTGTCAAGTTGGAGAGATTTCAAGGTCAAGTTGCAACCGCGGTAAAAAAATTTTATATTGTATGTGGTGGATTTAAATGTAATTATATTACTTCTCATTATTTTAGATATAAACCCAGCAAAAAATTACACATTACCATTAGAACTACTTGCCATATAATGACTTCCTTTTTTGATTGCCAACTTTCATTACTCGCTTACAAATCACATTACCTTAAATTTAAAAAAATTACGTACAAGTTGCTAAATGAAGAGATTGATATTTTCAGATTAAATAGATTACGTGAACAAGTTGCCAAATAAAAAAAGTAAGTACTTCTCAAGAATCGATTATTTTAGTCTCACGCCTTTTTAAAATCATTAAGTTAGTAATCCAGTAAGGAATAGCTTCCACCAAAAATGCTTAATTCCAAACTCGATTACCTTTTCTGAAATTTTTGCTGGGAAGCTATCTATATAAATATACCTGTACTTGTACAAATGTTTAAAACTAATACAGTGTTATAATTTCGCAACTTGACCTAAGTATAATCTCTGACAAGACTACTGTAATTTTTTTTTAACAGCCGTTAAATGAAAAAGTTGAGTGGTATCACTAAAATCTACTTTACACAACCCTGACACATTTAAATAATCGATAACAATTATCAAGATTTTAACATCACTAAAACATATGAGACTGTTATCTCTAATTCTTTAGGGATACAAAAAGAGAATTTTATTTTTGTTTTGGTCAAGAAAATAAAAAATAATTAAAAAATTTATATAATTATATAAAGCACAATATAAAACGAAGGTCTTGCTAAATGTTCTTCCAAATTAAAAGAAGAAATATAAAAAACGTAGTAAGAAACTTCCTGTCGTAAATTAAAGAAACGTGTTTTGCTTCTTTTGCACTCTGTCTCTGCTTTAATCAATAAAATAACGTTATCGAACTAACAAAAAGTTTTCTTATAAATTATTAATTAAAATGGAAAAAATATTTGGTGCCAATTTGGAATTTGTAAGAGAAGATGACTATGTGGAATATTACATATTTCCTAAACTCGATGAAACCGCAGAATGTGAACAAAAATTACGCACACAGTTGGAGGAAGTGCGGGAGCATTGTATGAAATTGGCCAAGACCCTAATAAAGGAGCGTCAATATATATGGCACAAAGACGAATTTAATTTGTGTGCACGTACGTGTACAAAACAGGAGATGCTATTGAACGGTGAGTCGACAACGGCAAGAACAAAGGGAAATCCAAATAGCAGCGAAAGTGCACAAGAAGGTAAGCAATATGTTCATTCATACATACACACATATGTATTTATATCACTGCTGGCCAGAGAAGCACTAGAGTGCCGAACATCAATCGGCTATTTGTACAAATGAATGCACATACGCTAATAGTTACATTACTCTCGGTTTTCTCTCTGTGGGCAGCATTGATTTATATGTATTATATAATAAGAAATCGTGCTTATCATCATTGGAGGCCTTCTCCTAATGCATACACGTGGACATACATATGTACATATTTATAAAATATATCTATATTTATATATACATATGTATGTCCATACATATCGTCATATAAATTCAAAAAGGGCTTAACTTACAAAAAGTTGAAAATCGTCTTTTCGATTATATAAATTCCATCTGCCCATAATATTTTTATCCGAGTACGGTCAAAAAATATCAAATTTATTAACGAAATTCAAAAGATTACTGAGAACTAAATACATACACTATAACTTATGTGTTTTGTTTCTGTGAAATATTTGAAATGTAACTTACGCCTTTTTTGAATTTGTATGACGATATGTATGTACATACATGTATATTAGTTTGTTTGCAATTGGGTAAATATTGGTTCAGTAGACACCTTTAAGCACTTCAAGTTATTTTTGTAGTTTTAATTTGTGTTCATGTAAAGGAGAAAAAGAAAAAATGCCGGGGGATCTTTAAAGTTCGATGCTTTATACATACATATGTAAATTTGTGTGTGTGAATGTATGTATGTATGTAAAGTCGAACACGTTTATATGAATAATTCTTGTGTATAGATTCTATAGAATCTATCCCTGTCGGATTTTTATTAGCTAGCTCAAAATATAGGTGTATTTTTGCTAACTCATTTATAACTAGCTTGTGAACTAACTCATAAATGATACAGATGTCAGTTGTTTTTTGCGCAACTGTCTTCTTCCTGATAAGTATTGAACTAACTTTAAGCTAGCTCAAAACTGATGCTGAGAGTAGTGAGTTGTTTTTGTACAACTAACATCTCCTCGATAAGTTTTGAACTAAGTCCCAATTTACACTATGCAAGTCTTATTGCTAAGCTGATTGATTTGTTAGGGGAGAGAGACGGGGGGAAAAGAAACGTTGCTGTTCCCCTCGTCTCTCTCTCCCTGAAACGAATCAGCTTAGCAATAAGACCTGCATAGTGTGACTTGGGACTAACTTTTAGCTAACTCGAAGCTGATGCAGAGATGAGTCATAGTTTATCGAGACGATAGGTGCGTTTGAGTACTTTTCCAGTAAAATCCAGTAAATGAGTAAATACTGAGTCCTAATTTACACTATGCAAGTCTTATTGCCAAGCTGATTAGTTTGTTAGGAGAGAGAAACGAGGGGAAAATAAACTTTTCAGTTCCTCTCGTCTCTCTCACCATCAAACTAATCAGCTTAGCAATAAGACTTGCATAGTGTAAACTAGATCTGAGTAATTTAAAGAAATTACTCTCAATAAAAAAGTTTGCATCTAAAAGTACGCGAACGGAAAAATTGTAAAATCCAGTAAAATACAGGGTGGGCCAAAAGAAACCAAGGGGTGTAAAAGTTTAATAACTTTTTTGTTTATTAATTTTTTTTTATTTTTTCTTTCAGATTATATAGACAACACTTGGAGAATTTATAATGGAGAGGTTCACAACTGAACAGAGAACCAGAACAATAGAATTTTATTATTTAAACCAGAGATCAATTATTTTAACGCAAAGAGCATATCGTCGACATTTTAACGTCAGAATTTCGCCCTCTGAAGCGATGATTCGTTGCTTAGTTAATCGTCATCACCAACATGGCAGCGTAAGAGATTTGCCTCGAACCGGTAGACCACGTTTAAGTCGCACTGCGGAAAATATTGAACGAGTACAGCAAAGTGTTAACGAAGCACCAGAAACATCTGGCAGAAGGCGTTCTGCTCAGCTAGAAATGTCTCGTACGTCACTACGGCGCATTTTAAAAAAAAGATTTACAGTTATACCCATATAAGGTGCAATTGGTCCAAGAATTAAAACCCGCAGATCATCGGCAACGTCTAAATTTTGCAGTTAAATTTCAAGAGTTGGCCAGAAATGAAATCAACTTTATTGAAAATTTGATTATGAGTGGTGAAGCTCTTTTTCATTTGAATGGCTTTGTTAATAAGCAGAACTGTAGGTTCTGGGGTTCTCAAAATCCAAGAGCCATTCATCAACGCCAATTGCACCCCATCAGGTGTACAGTATGGTGTGGGATCACATCTGAAAATGTCATTGGGCCCTACTTCTTCGAGAATGAAGATGGAAGTGCTGTAACCGTAAATGGAGAGCGGTATCGGTTTATGATAGAAAATTTTTTACGTCCTGCTCTTGAAAACAGACCTGGTATGTGGTTTCAGCAGGACGGAGCCACTGCCCATACTGCCCGAGACACAATGGCACTTTTAAGTAAAATTTTTGGAGAGCGAATAATTTCTCGAAATTCGGAAATTATTTGGCCAGCGCGATCGCCAGATTTGACAGCACCCGACTATTTTCTTTGGGGTTTTTTGTAGGAGCGAGTGTATGTGAACAAGCCAGAGACAATCCTTGAACTCAAGGCAAACATTGTTGCAGAAATTCGAACGCTACAGCCACAAGTTTTGAAAGATGTTATGGAAAATGCTCTAAAAAGAGCCCACCAGTGCGAAGCTGAAAACGGTGGTCATTTAAGAGACATCATTTTTCATACTTAGTGTAAAAAAATTTCCATTTTGTACATTATATAATCTGAAAGAAAAAATAAAAAAAAGTTAATAAACAAAAAAGTCATTAAACTTTTACACCCCTTGGTTTCTTTTGGCCCACCCTGTATATACAACAGCTGATTACCAATTTTGGCGCTAAAAAATTATACATATGAAATACAAGGTAGAATATTTTGTTTAATAATAAAAGTAATAGATATGGACATATGTTTTTATTTAAACTTATTTGGCTGGTCCACGATGTCGACAAGAAACTTTCTATAGCTTACTTATATTGAAAACAAAAATAAACTTTCTTATAGCGTTAGAAACTTTCTTTTCGACATCGCAGGTCAGGCCATTAAAGTTTCTAAGCTTTTTACCCTGAACGTGAGAAGTTATTAGGATGATATATTCAAGCCAACGAATTTCAAAAAAGTACACAAAGTAAATTTTTTTAAATGTTCCATACGTCAAACCAGGAACCGTCAACCCGACGATATGTATAAACAAAAATTTCTATATAATAATATATTAACTTTATTCACGTTTAAAAACAATCGGTTATGTTCTGAATTCCATGTGAAATTAAATCGTTCGGAAATGCAATAGCATTGTTATTTAAATACATACATATGTACATATGTGCATACATACATATTTTCAAACATTGTATGGAAATTCCGCACGTTTTAATTTCACGTGGAATACATAACATACCCTAATATTTTTCTAGCATCAAACTTAAATAAATGTTATAATGCTTATAACTTAATACATTTTTTTTTTGTAATTTTAAAAATTTGATCAAAAACTAAAAATTTTTGTTTCCCTTTACTTTTTAACCCCCCGACTAAAAAAAGGGGTGTTATAAGTTTGTAGTGTGTGTCTGTGTGTCTGTGTATCTGTGTGTCTGTCTGTGCCCACGTACAGGCCAAACGGCTGGACCGATTTTCATTTGGTTTTTTCTGTTTGAAAGATGACTTGATCGAGAGGGTTCTTAGCTATGTTTGAAGAAAATCGGTCCAGGCGTTTAGAAGATATAAAATCTTTTCTGAAAAAAGTCGGGGGTTTTCAAAATTTTTAATTTTTGTTATGTTTGTTTATATTTTTGAAAACATATGGTTTCGTTTTACTGGATTTTACTGGCAAAAATTAAGTGCGCCAAGATAGCGTCGACGGAATAGCGTCGATTTTGGGAATTCAAAAACCGGGAAAAAATGGGGGAAATTTTCTGGGTATTTTTGAAAATATAACAGCAGGCTAGCATCGATTTTGGGAATTCAAGGGGGAACCGAAATAAAAACCGTGGATGAATTTTCCCAGGAGCACTGTTCAACTGTCATGCCAAAGGGTCATATATTCTTAAAGTGGACACTTAGGAGAACAAAATGAGACAACCGTGCGAAAAATCGGCGAGGCCGTTTTCGAGAAAATCAGGAAAGTCCAAAATGGCCAAAAAAAAACCGTAGATGAATTTTCCCAGGAACACTGTTCAACTGTCATTCCAAAGGTCATATATTCTTCCCGAAATGAAAACGAGCTAAATCTAGCCCTAAAAGGGCTAAGTTGGCATCACTGGATTTGGAGACGTACAAATAATCAGCCGACAATGTGTACGTGTAGCCGAAAAGAAACGACTGCACGCACACAACTATGTGATTGATGGGTTTTTTTGTACGTCTCCTGGGCACTTTAACTCTGTGCCGTCTTTATTTTATGTGGCGCAGTAGCAAAGTGTTAAGTATGATAGCTAACAAACAAAGTGATCATGGTTCGATACCAATTCTCGTCTCTAAAAAAGTTTAAAATTGTTTCAAATTTAATTTGACTAAAAATGTTAAACATTAGTAAGTTAAAAATAATGGTTAGCTAAAGAAAGACATTTTTTTTGATGCGCCACAAACTAAGTTATAATGGGCCAACCATTAGTTAATCAGTTCGAAGCTAACTAAGAGTACACTTGCATTTTATCAGCCAAAAACTCATTCGAAATGAGCGTGAGTGAGTAATGACTCGTTCTGAGGACATTACGTTGAAAAACTGAATACCGTTTAACATGTAAAATGAGTTAGCTTTTGAGTCAGTTGTCATTCGTCTCTGATTAACCATTAGTTACTTTTAAGTTAGCTCAAATCCCGACAGGGATACTATAGACCATAGTCGGCCCAAAGTAGCACCAGAGTGCCGAATATTCTTATACAAATGAATACACATACACGAATATAGTATGGACATACATATACATATCATAACAGTAGAAGGCGAGTTTTTAATTCAGAGTTTCTGTGTTCAGATGATATTAAGCATTAGGACCTCAAAACGTCAAAATATGATGAAAATTTAAATTTCGAAAATTGCGGTAAAATCAGTAATTTCCTATAGCGGGAAATTAAATAAATAAATAAATCCGATGAAACTTTGAAAATTATTAAAGCTAAAGGCAAAAATGTTGTCATTTTATTTCTCTGGTTTTAAAATTTAAAAGGGCTATTAGAAAGGCATACTTGTCTGCAGACAGGTACGATGGCATACCAAAACTCACTGTCGAATAGCATGTTTGTCGAGTACGTTAGACATGTATGTTGGTTTTCAAAAATTTTTGATTTTCTGATATCTGTCGCATACCAACATACTTGTCTAATAGCGTGTCCGTCATACTTTCATATAAAAATTCAGTTCGCTTGTTGACGCTGCTGAGTGGGTATCGGAAATTTGTGAAAAAATGTTGTAAATGAATTTGGAATGATAATTTTCACTTTAATATTAATCTACAGGCAATGTTTATTTATATATTTTTATTGTATCGACGTTGCCTATGATATTGTAAGTGCTAATTCACACGGTGAAATTTATGACGTCTATTTTTCTTAATTCTCTTTTGAAGTTGCTACCAAAAATTCCTTGCATTCATACGATGTTTTTTTTTTGGACGTCTAATTTTACTTCTCTCCACTCATATAGCCAATAAGCTATTTAGAAGAGTAACAATAAAAAATAACAATAAGATAGAAGAGTAACATTGAAACGTAACAACAATAACAACAAGAGCAATGTAAAGAGAAATATGAAAAAACCATGGAAAACAGAAATCGTGTCATTTTTTCTACCCCTCTTTCTTCTCTACCCCGTTCGCTAACAAACAAAAAGTGACGTCGAAAAATAGACTTCATAAAAGTCTTCGTGTAAATTAGGTGTAAGTTTTCATATTTTTTCAATATTTGTCAGTTCTTAAATAAAACTCAAACTAACAGGTTATGGGCCTTAGAATACGCAAAATATAATTTTTTTCAATTAATAAAAAAAAAATGGCAATGGTACCAGGAGCTTTACAGATGGAAATTTTACATGGGCGTGAAAACTTTGATGCCTGGAAAAGGCAAGCGAAATCTTTGTTGGTAATTAAGAATTGCTGGTCCGTGGTGAAAGAAGGTATTGGTGAAGGCCGCGATGAAAAATTAGATGAACGTGCTCTGGCAGAGATAACGTTGATGGTGGACTCGAGCAATTATGGTCATATTGCTACGGCTACAACATCAAAACAAGCTTGGGATGCTCTTATGAATGCATACGATGACACAGGATTGACAAGGAAAGTTGAACTATTGAAAAATTCAGTAAATTTAAAACTGGAAAAGTTTAGTTCAATGCAAGAGTACGTCAATGAATTGGTTATCATCGCATTAAAAGTGAAAAATGCTGGTCTCAAAATTGACGACGAGTTGACGGCTTCCCTTATGCTGGCTGGGTTACCTGATGATTTCAAACTACTCGTGATGGCTGTTGAAAATTCAAAAGAAAAACTAACCGTTGATGCTGTTAAAAATCTTCTCCTGCAGGACGCAAAGTTCGATCAAAAAGTGGAAAGTGAAGCAGCATTATATTCAAAAAACCATAAGAAGAATAAAAAACAAATTCATTGTTTCAATTGTAAAGAATTTGGGTATATGTCAAAAAATTTTCCAAACAGAAATAAAAGCAGTTACAATAATTACAAAAAAGGAAACAAATTTAGAGGAAATGTAGCAACAACATTAATTGCCAAAGCGGGTAAAAGTATGCATGCGTGTATGAGTAAAGAAATGGATCAAAGCCGAAATGAAACGAATTCAGTGTGTTGGTATGTGGACAGTGGTGCAAGCAACCATATGGTGGGTACCAGTAGTTATATATACAACAAGCGGAAGATAGAAAATAAGAAGGTAATTATAGCTTATAACAGTGAGCTCTCTGTAGACTCTGCTGGCGATATTGACCTGGAAATATATTGTGAAAACAAGAAGAAGGAGATTACAATTAAAAATGTAGAATTTGTACCAAACTTGTGTGCAAATTTGTTATCCGTAAAACAAATGACAGATGCCGGCAAGAAAGTCATATTTGAAGAACAAACTTGTAAAATCTTGGACGAAAACAATAATCTCGTTGTAACTGCTACAGCTTTCAATGATCTTTATTGTTTGGATAGCAAGATGCTGGTGAGAAATGAAAAAGTTTTCATAGCAAAAGAAAATTTTAACCTATGGCATAGAAGAATGGGCCATGTTTGCAACAAAATTTTACATAAGATAAAAGAAACAAATGTCGGTATTGATTTTGGAAAGGAGAGTAAAGATCATTGTGTTACGTGTGTAAAAGGAAAGCAGACTAGAAGACCAACAAGAGAAAGTGGTACTAGAGCAAGACATCTTTTGCAACTAGTCCACTCAGATGTTTTGGGTCCGTTGAACACGAGTTCATTTTCCGGTTCAAGATTCCTTGTTACTTTTGTAGATGACTTTTCCCGAAAGGTTTTTGTATACCCTTTGAAGAGTAAATCTGGGGTATGTAATATATTTATAAAATTTAAGAACATGGTCGAAAATCAGTGCTCTACTAAAATCAAAATTTTACGCACTGATAACGGAGGGGAATATATAAACAATAAGTTTGCTAGTTTTTTAAACTACCATGGTATTGTACATCAGAAAACTTGCCCATATACTCCGGAACAAAATGGGGTCGCGGAGAGGATAAATCGAATATGCTTATTGATAGCAATTTAGATCAAAAATTTTGGGCTGAAGCAGCGAACACAGCTTGTTTTTTGATGAATAGGACACCGTGTAGAGGTCGAGATTGTACTCCTGAAGAAAAATGGATCGGTCGGCGACCAAATTTGAAATTTATAAAAGTTTTTGGTTGTCCTGCTCTTGTGCATATCCCAAAAGAAAAACGTCATAAGCTAGATTCAAAATCAATAGAATGTATAATTATGGGATACAGTTTAGAAAGCAAGGCCTACAGATTATTTAATCCGCAAACCGAGCAGATTTTGATAAGTCGTGATGTAGTATTTTTTGAAGAAAAGAGAGTGAATCTTAAAAAGGTTAATAAATATTTTTGGTCGGAATTGTTTAGTGATGAAGAAATTGTCAATTCTGGGGAGAGTAATAACTATGGTGAATTGACATCTGAAGTATTTGAGCAGCCAGTTGACGATGGATGCAGTGTATTGCCAATTGAAGAATCTGATCAACGAATTGAAGACCCTGAAAACAGTAGTGATATTTCGTATAATTCAGAAGACTAGTCATTAGCTTTATCACCATCAAATAATCAAATTCATGATGAATGGGTTCCAGGATCTTACGAATTGAAAAATGTACAGGCGAATGAAATAGTTCGACGATCAGAAAGAATTGCAAACAAAACATCGCATTCTCACAATTTTTGTGCAATGCAATTTATTAGTGAAATGTTCAAGAGGCCATATCTTCAGGAAAATCAACAGAGTGGAAAATTGCAATGAAGAGTGAATATGATTCTCTAATTGCTAACAACACATGGGCGTTGACAAAACTTCCAAAAGGAAAGAAAGCGATAAAATCCAAATGGGTTTTCAAAACAAAGCAAGTTGAAAATGGTTCTCAACCTAAATTGAAAGCGAGATTGGTAGCAAAAGGTTTCTCACAGCGTCCAGGTATAGATTTTAATGAAACTTTTGCTCCAGTGGTAAGATACGAGTCAATTAGATTTTTATTGGCTTTTGCTGTTAAATTCGATTTAAAAATACATCAAATGTATGTAGTAACCGCATATTTAAACCGAACTTTAAATGAAGAGGTTTTCATGGAACAACCCGAAATGTTTGATGATGGCTCTGGTAAAGTTTGTAAATTGAAGAAGTCAATTTATGGTCTCAAACAATCTGGCAGAGTGTGGAACCAGACAATTAATAAAGTTTTCCTTGAAATGGGACTCGTGAGAAGTGAAGTAGATCAGTGTATTTACTACAAAGTGACCGAAGGCCAGATAATATACGTTGCTTTATATGTTGATTACGTTTTATTATTATCAAATGATCTGGCATGTATCCAATCACTGAAAAGTACACTCGCATCTAAATTTAAAATGAAAGATGTGGGTGAAATATCATCTTTTCTTGGTATGAAGATAAGTCGTAAGTAACAAAGATGCAATAAAAATTGATCAGTCAAAGTATATATCAGATGTTTTAGTTCGATTTGGTATGAATGATTGCAATCCAGTTTCAACGCCTATTGATTACAATCAGAAGTTGACTGCAAACATGATTCCTACAGATGAACAAGGTAAACAGATGATGTCAAAGATACCATATATATTTAGGCTATAGGGTGCTTGTTATTTGCTGCACAAATCTCAAGACCAGATATATGCTATGCGGTAAATCTTTTAAGTAGATTTAGTTAGAATCCTGGAAAACCTCACTGGGAAGCCGTTAAGAGGGTAATGAGATATCTGAAAGGAACGATAAGTAAAGGCGTCATATATAAAAAACAAGCAGATGATGAAATAAAAGGTTTTTGTGATGCTGATTGGGCCGGAGACGTAGACGATCGTAGATCAACAACTGGCTACGTTTTTATTTTTCAATCGGGTGCAATAGCATGGGCTACAAAAAGGCAAAAGACAGTAGCACTATCTTCTACTGAAGCTGAATTCATGTCCATGACTGCTGCAATTCAAGAATCGATTTGGTTGAAACGTTTGGAAACTGAAATAAACCCCGACATCAAACGAAGCATGACTATATTTTGTGATAATAAAGGAGCTATACAAGTAGCCTTAAACAACAACTATTCAAACCGAACAAAGCATGTGGACATCAAAGCAAAATTTATCCAACAAAAAATCGAAGACAAAGAAATTGTACTGAAGTATTTGAACACAAACGAGATGATAGCTGATGTTTTAACTAAAGCAGTAACCCCACAGAAGATGAAGTTCTTTGCAGACCACCTTGGTCTTCTTTAAGATTGTTGTTATTTTGTTTTTTAAATCACTAACTAAATCATTTAAATTTATGTATATTTATATATTTTAATTAAGATTTTGAAATTAATCATTTTGGGAGAGTGTTGTAAATGAATTTGGAATGATAATTTTCACTTTAATATTAATCTACAGGCAATGTTTATTTATATATTTTTATTGTATCGACGTTGCCTATGATATTGTAAGTTTTCATATTTCTTTCAATATTTGTCAGTTCTTAAATAAAACTCAAACTAACAAAAAAAAAAAAAAAAAAAAAAATGTCTTTTGCTAATGTTATTTGCTGAGAAGAGTTCATTGAGGAATATAAAAGATTGCCAAAATTGTGATAAATAAAAATTAAGATCTGTACCACAGCCAAAAATTAAAAAATAATGGATATAATATATTAAAAGAAAAATTTTTTCCGTTTCATTCACATGCTTTTGCTTCAAAAATTTCTGTGTACTGAAGTTTTCCGTCAGCGTTCCACAGTGTAATAGCAAAACCCAAAGTATGCCATCGTACATGTCTGCAGACAAGTATACCCGTCTAATAGCCCTTTAACAAACACGTTTAAAAATTGCCTTTCAAACAAAATGCAATTCAAAGGTGTTTTTTTTAATTATCAATATTTTAAAATCCATAGTAAGCAAAACTGTACAGTTTTGTTAAAGAAATAAGTAAACATTTGAAGCAGAATTAATCCTCATATCATTTAGTTGTTTATATTGTCTAAAAATTTCATAGAAATATCTGTTATACTAAACTCTTATTTTCATTTTATTTATTTTATATTATTTATTCCTTGTGTATACTTAGCCTATTTTCCATAGTCGGTCATATCATCTTTTTCCATCAAATTGTGTGTAAATTTAAAATTTTAAACTCCTTTTCTCTAAAACTAATTTTTTGGAGTTATGACATTGTTCAAGTAACTGACGATATGTACATACTAAATACACAAATTTCTTTTCGCTTAAAAATTGCCAAAAAATATTTTTATTTACATTTCATCGATGCTGATTTCATTCACAAAATTCCGCCCCAAATTTTTGTTTTTTCTCTTCTTTCACTTGGTAATTCATGAATATGAAATTTGTTTATTTTAAATAAATTTTTTCACGCCATAGATTCTTTACCTCCCCATTTGCATGGTGTTACACACTATGGGGACAACATTGCCGACGAGTGGTTTATCGTTTATATTTTAACTCAACTAACCAAAAAAATGGCCAATATCATTTCTCGTGTTGTGGATTCAGATGGCGAATTTTTGCTAATAGAAGCAGCTGATGTCTTGCCCAAGTGGGCAAATCCCGATACTTGTGAACAGAGAGTATATCTGGCAAATGGTTGTATACATTTAGTACAAAATTCACCCTCGAATACGGCTAAAACAATGCCCGTGGCAGCAGCTATAGGCAAAATACAAAATAATTCTTCTCTCTATAAAGTGTCCAGGGAAATACAAAATTGCATAGACAAAAGAATGTTGGAGTTTGAAGCAGCAGAAAATATAAATTTGCATCATCAAATTGTGCATTTGCCACTGGGAGTGGCAATGATATTGAAACAACAACCATCGTTGGTAGCTTCTGCGGTGAGGGCGTTCTGTGAACGTGATCCAATAGACATGAAAGCCTGTCGTTCCATGCGCTATTTTCCACCCGAACAACGAGTGCGTACCAACGTTTGTTTCACCAAATGTCTTTATGCCATGATTATGCACAGCAATTATGTACCTGATCGCAAAATCGGCTGGGACTTATCGGGCAATCCAAATAGCGATGAGTACAAGGAAGATTTATTGGGCATAAAGTTGGCTTGCGGTTTTGAAATTTTGGCCTCCCAAGCAAAAGATGCCCAGGATGAAGAAAACTCAAGTTCTTGGAAGTCTTATGTGAGAAGTCTTCAAGCCAAAGGCTATTTTAGGGAAAATATTGAAGGATCAGCGGACTATCAACGTTTGTTGGAACAGGCCAAACTATTTTTTAAAGACGATCAGTCAAGATTTCGTACAGCACCTTTAGTGGGCAAAGAAATATTAGAGTTGTTAAAAACAACTGAAATAAATGCAGAGGAATTGAGAGATGAAGAAAATAATTTAAGGGTAGGTCACAATTAAGTTCCAGTTAATTGACAAAGTTTTAAAACGATTTCAATTTCTTTTTTTAGCCAAGTGATGCGGATGACTGGCTTAACATAAGTGCCGAACAATTGGATGCCATCTTAATGGAACGCTATGGGCCTAAAAAACTCTACAAATCAAATGGCGATATTAATGCTGAAGAATTTACCAAGAATATAGCAGAGTTTCTAGAAAAAGAATCGGCAATTGAAGGTGTCGGACGCGACTCGGATGACGACAGCACAGACGAAGAAACAGAAGAAACAGCTTCTTCATCCGCCGGTGGCTTTGCCAAGAGAGCTGATTTGAAAGCAAAAATTAAAAAGAACAGTTCTATGCGTAAAGCTTGCCGCAAGAATCCGGTAAATTTAAATCAAACTTTAAATACCTCCGATGCGGACGAAAGTTTTACCACACAAGTAAAAAGTTTCTTAGATTTTGTTATACCCGAAGACAAATGGGATTCAAATTCGGAAATGAGCGACTATGAAGACGAAGACGATTTGGAGCGTAATTTCTCTGCCATGGCCGATGCTGAAAAACATATAGATGCTGATTTTAAATCCTATATGGATCAAATGGACCGCGAGCTGGCCAAGACTACAATGGGCCAAAGTTTCTCTACGCCGGGTAGTAAGAAAACAAAAGCCAATGTTTCCAAATCGGTCACAGATGATGACTTTGATGATATTGAAGACTTTGAACCCATCAATATTAATGTGAATACTTTGAAAAACATGATGGACAGTTATAAATCACAAATCGGTGGTGCTGGTCCTGTATCGAATCTATTGAATGCCATGGGTGTTGGCATGTCATCTGCAGGCGGTTGTGATCCAGCAGCTGAAGAGTTAAAGGAATCGGCTGTTTAAATTTTCATAGTTATTCATTCGCCCATATTGTGTAAGCCGAGTTGAATATTCTCGTCTGCGATATAATTTTGTACTAGCTTAAAGGAAACGTGTAGAAGATTCTTTAATCTAGAATAAAATTCTCGTAGACGAATATTCGACTCGATATCTAGTTTCATAATATTGTCGCTGTACACTTTCCTGAAAAGTATTTTCGAAGCATTTTTTTCAATACAAATTTTTACTTTTTACCAATTTTTTTTTTTGCCTGAGAATAATATATCCATCATGCATAAATGTTATGCATGTATATTTATTAAGAATTAAAGCATTACATCACCAATTACAGGGTACTTACTTATATTTACCAATTCGCTCTCTTTAGAGACTACTTAAAAAAGTCCTTGTTACTTTTGTCCATTAAAATCGTTTATTTATTTAAAATTTGAAAAAATAAACACTACAAAAAATTTATGATATTTCTTTTTTTTACATATCGCTCATACTTAAAAAAAAAGAATATTTTTATAGAAAAACTCATGATATAAATATATTTATATCATGGAAAAACTCATAAAACATTTTCTTAAATTGGATTTCAAATACATACATTTCATTTTTTTATGAATATAAGGGAACGAGTTTAAGGTTTTCAATTTACACAAAAGATACGATCGAAAATTTGTATTAAAAGCAAAAACAAAAATTTTTTTTTGTATTCACTCGAATCTATCGTTCGCATTTAGAGGAACAGACTATTTATTTTTCTCTCATGAGTTGAACCTACAAGATATTTGTATGAAGCTTTTATACAAAATCTCTTCCTTTACTTTTTGGATGAAGTTCGTTAAAATGAGAGCAAACTATAATTTCTTTTAATAAGATACAAAAACGCACAGCAGTACGAGAACACGCAAATAACCAAAAATTTTTAACATAAAATAAACAAGGAACACGTACATTTTTACTAGTGTTGTTAATTATTCGTGTTTTTTTATATTTGTTCTAATAAACATGATTTTATTTTTTTGTTCGAACAGACGAATAAGTTTGAACTTTTGTTCGAATATTCAAAGGAACAAGGAATAAAAAATGTATTTGAGTAATTTTAAAATTTTTTTTAAAAAAACTACAAGCATATGTATTAAGCCTGGATCAGAGTATAGGCACAATGTACCGATTTTCGTCGCCTCACTGAAATAAAATCATCAGTATATACATATAAATTTAGTTTTTAATTTTTTTTTCCTTTTTAATTTAAAAATGAAAAAGCATATTTCAAAGGATGCAATTAAAAATTGCACTTTATTTATAAATTAAGCAAAGAAGAAAAAGATTTAAATATGAACTTATTCATAACTACTAAAAATATTTAAGCACAGTTCTAATATTATAGGAAAGCACAATTACATAGGAAAAAGTTATTTAAACATAACTAAATGTCTTTTAAGAATTTAAAATTCTAAATTTATAAATAAGAAAATTTACTAAACGCAAAATTTTACTCGAAATCAATGCGAGAAAAGCAATCTAAATTAAATTAAAGATATAGATGATATTCACTTGCAAGTTTGAAATGCATAAATGCTTATTGAGCTCTTTTTTAGGGGGTGGTATTACAGGGTGGGCCAAAAGAAACCAAGGGGTGTAAAAGTTTAATAACTTTTTTGTTTATTAATTTTTTTTTTATTTTTTCTTTCAGATTATATAGACAACACTTGGAGCATTTATAATGGAGGGAGGGGTTCACAACTGAACAGAGAACCAGAACAATAGAATTTTATTATTTAAGCCAGAGATCAATTATTTTAACGCAAAGAGCATATCGTCGACATTTTAACGTCAGAATTTCGCCCTCTGAAGCGATGATTCGTTGCTTAGTTAATCGTCATCACCAACATGGCAGCGTAAGAGATTTACCTCGAACCGGTAGACCACGTTTAAGTCGCACTGCGGAAAATATTGAACGAGTACAGCAAAGTGTTAACGAAGCACCAGAAACATCTGGCAGAAGGCGTTCTGCTCAGCTAGAAATGTCTCGTACGTCACTACGGCGCATTTTAAAAAAAGATTTACAGTTATACCCATATAAGGTGCAATTGGTCCAAGAATTAAAACCCGCAGATCATCGGCAACGTCTAAATTTTGCAGTTAAATTTCAAGAGTTGGCCAGAAATGAAATCAACTTTATTGAAAATTTGATTATGAGTGATGAAGCTCATTTTCATTTGAATGGCTTTGTTAATAAGCAGAACTGTAGGTTCTGGGGTTCTCAAAATCCAAGAGCCATTCATCAACGCCAATTGCACCCCATCAGGTGTACAGTATGGTGTGGGATCACATCTGAAAATGTCATTGGGCCCTACTTCTTCGAGAATGAAGATGGAAGTGCTGTAACCGTAAAAGGAGAGCGGTATCGGTTTATGATAGAAAATTTTTTACGTCCTGCTCTTGAAAACAGACCTGGTATGTGGTTTCAGCAGGACGGAGCCACTGCCCATACTGCCCGAGACACAATGGCACTTTTAAGTCAAATTTTTGGAGAGCGAATAATTTCTCGATCAGATTTGATTCAGATTTGACAGCACCCGACTATTTTCTTTGGGCTTTTTTGAAGGAGCGAGTGTATGTGAACAAGCCGGAGACAATCCTTGAACTCAAGGCAGACATTGTTGCAGAAATTCGAACGCTACAGCCACAAGTTTTGAAAGATGTTATGGAAAATGCTCTAAAAAGAGCCCATCAGTGCGAAGCTGAAAACGGTGGTCATTTAAGAGACATCATTTTTCATACTTAGTGTAAAAAAATTTCCATTTTGTATATTATATAATCTGAAAGAAAAAATAAAAAAAGTTAATAAACAAAAAAGTTATTAAACTTTTACACCACTTGGTTACTTTTGGCCCACCCTGTATTTCAGAAGTCTTTACTGACCTTTCATTCTACTCTACAAACTTGCTTAATTATATTAGCCATTAATTACAATGGCCAAGAATTGTGGTCAATCTCTTTTCAATTCCATACACTGTGATGTCTGCAATTTAATTTCCATAGATGTTTTACCCGATAAAATGCCATTTCGTTCCATTAGATTCCAAATGGAACCCATAAATACGCAAAAAAGTACAATAGCAAATACCATCAGCTTGAGCAGTAAATATAAAGTCTTATAGCCAACGGGTACCGGGAATTCAGCCATTACTATCTGGCAAGCCAGCAGAATTGCAGCAATTGTAAAGTAAATAATACGATCAGTTTTTAATTTTTTCAAATGCTCATCACACAACTCAATCGATTCTTTAATGATGGCTAGATTTTTCGGCAATCTAGTATCCTGTACTGGACATTCCCCTGCCGGCGTAATTCTATGGCCATTAGCCATTACTGGTGTTTGGGGCGGCGTCAATTTAACATCGCGCATATCATCTTCACAATCGTCAGCAGCTTCTAGGTCATCTACGCAGGCATCTATATGAGTTATGGAACATGTATCATCTTCCAGTTTCTGTCTCAGCCTTAAACGCACCTGCACTGCCTCATGGTCGGAAAAGCTGTATTTCTGGCCCGGCACTCGATCTGGTAAGGGCAGTTTATATTCCAATATGGAAGTTTTAATGCTGTCTGAGCTTCGTACGAAAATATGATCGATGCGAATACCTTTATTAAGATTGTCAGCTAAAAATCTTTTGGATGTGTACGAATTTTGTTTGCTTTCATTGGTAGTGATTGTATCCGAATTGCAAGTGTCTTTCATTTGGGATGTATAAAGAAGAACTCTGCAGAGAGAAAAACAAGTTTATTTAAAAATTTTGTATATAATTGCCAAAATATTATGTATACAGGGCAGTTCGATTATAACGAACTCAGATTGAGAGCGTACAATGAAAATGAAAAATACATAATTTTCTAAAACATACTTGCATTCAATTTATGAAAGCAATTAAATATTAATAGGCATGAATTTATTTTTGAGCTAACAGAGCAACTAATATAACAATCCTATATAAAAAAAAGAGTTCGTTATAATCAAAAATTCTTTATTGCCTGGGGTTCTTTCTAGTCCGTAATTCGAAACCAAAGCAAATGCTTTTCGAATTGCAATGCTAATAACACACAAATTCGAAAGCATTTTCTTTCGTTTCGAAATGAGAGGTAGAGTAGAATAATATGAAATGAGTTTTTCTCAAAACTTCATTTTCACACACTAGGAGGAGGAGGAAAAAACTAAATAAAAAAGATGCAATATTGATACAAAATTTTTTTAAACGCAATTTTTATTTAAAACACTTTACATAAGCACATAATATTGCGTTTAAAAAAATTTTGTATCAATATTGCATCTTTTTTTATTTAGTTTTTTCCTCCTCCTGTAAAATATTAAAAAATGAGTTAGGGCCTTTTCGTATTAAGTTAACGATATAAGCTTAACAGTAGGTTAATTATCGGTGTTCGTTATAACCAAACTCCACTGTATGTACATACTAATCTCTATTTTGAAGAAAAATTCGGAATCCTCTTTCCTACTTTTTTATTTCTCTCGCAGGGTTGCGAAATCAGATTTACAAATTGTACTAACTTTCAAGAAAATTTTTACTTTTTTGTAACAAATTCTTTGAACATATTTCATTATAATATTATGAACGCTATTAATTAATATTAATCTTTAATTCCCACATTTGCAGATGAATGCGCAATAGATAATATTGCTCTAGATATTCCTGAAATATCGGAAAACATCGGTACTTCATTTTTCATTTCTAGCATCGTCGAGCAAAAGTAATTTCTTCGAAATTAAAATCCTCTCTCGCGAGAACAGGGATAGAAAAATTGGTATAATTGTGCTTTGTTTTAGCATTACTAGAATGGTAAAAGTATCATAGCACCTCAATGACCAATTTAGCACTATTGAAAACTTTTTTCTATTACATATATTACATGCCGAAAATGGCACAAAAAATATTGAATCTATAAATAAATGAGCGCTCGAAACTGGTTTTTTTTTTAACAGATACAATATTTTTTTGTGCCATTTTTGGGATGTAGGAAAACATTTTGAGCAGTGCTAAATTGGTCATTAAGGTGTTACGGTACTTTTACCAATCTAGCAGTGCTAAAAAAGTACAATTGTGCTAACTTTTCCATCCCTTTTCTCGTGAGAGAGAATTTTAATTACGAAGAAATTTAAGTCCCTGGGAATTAGAAATATGCTGATTGTGTGTAGTTCTAATTATCATACAAATTAAACCTATCTTGAATTTTGTGTTTCAGTTGTGCTTTAATCTAGTTTCGAAAATAGATAGAACTCTACGTTTTCATTTTAACTTCAGCAGCCTACACTTCACATTAACTTGAAGTTAATGTTAAAGTTAGTCATTTTATGTCAGGTGGAGACCGCAAGTAAAGAAACCACTTTCTACGATTTCGTAATCTAAGACTTAAATGGCGAAGTCGATATCGAAGTTTAGTTTGCATATTGTTATGGCGAATCGGCATAAGAAGCTTTTGCATTTTAGGTATGGGATGTGTTCAACTCACATATTCGTAATCTTACTAGAAACAATTTTGACCTTTTAAATCTTTTTCTTATGAGATAAAGGTACCTTAAATGAGAATAGAGCGGGTCAAACGTTCGCCTTGAAATGCTGCTTAAGTGACTAAACACAGCAAATTTCGCAATTTAAGTTAAACGCCTGAAATGAGTCTAAACTCAAAACGCGTTACAGGATTAAGTTCGTGTTGCCACGGCGAATGGAACAAGGTTTTATGGAGCTATTTTGTATGAAAAAATAAATGAATAAAAATTGTCAATAGGACGGAATCTGAACTAATGCAAGTGCTTCTGTAGTTGCATTGCTTTTAATTTTCTAACTTACTTGTAAGAGATATCGCTTGGTTTTGTATTCAAATCACCGGCCAATATCTGTACAGCCGCATCCCAACGTGTTGCTTCAATAAATTGAGCGGTATCAAATGCTTGTATAACGCGATGAGTTTTGTATTCATCATTTTTAATGCTGTACTCTGCATGCAACTAAAGGGTTAAGCAAAAAGAAAATCAAATAAAGAACAATTCAAAAATGATAATAAATTGTGTTAGAATATCTAGATCAAACTACACAATTGCATGTTATATAAACTGAAGTGACATACATGGGCATTGTAGACGTGTACATAGAGATTACCAACACGTATTCTACACAGCCCTACGCCCTTTCCACCAAACCAGTCTGCATGTTGTACACGATGGCAATAACCGTTGACTGTCCATGAATGAAACAAACTGCTAACAATGGGATATTTTGATAAAACCAATAAGCCAGCTCCAATTACACCGCTTAAAATATAGAAAAAACAGGAGATCGTAAAAATATTTTCAAAACTTCAACTCATTCTTGGTATTCTTGATTACCTATAGAAGTAATGGGCATATGGAAGCACAGCCTTTGTTAGCTCTTGCAAAGTCACACTATCCTTTTCTGTCCAAACCTCTTGCAGTGATACTATATCATATTTTCCAGAACTCAATTCCTTACCAATATGCTGCATACGCTCCACTCTGTCAGAGGAAACAAAAGGTATGCCCCTGAAAATTGAATAAAGCAAAATAGAAATATTCCACATTCAACAATAACATTTTCCTTTGTCAATTCTATGGCCATAAGAAAATTACTTCCGCATGCAATTTTGAACAATTGTATCACATGGAAACAAACTTTTCCAAAAAAGACTTTCTCTAATGCTTTGTGCAAATTTTTGTTTCATAATTTTAACTACAATTAGTTAAAAATAAACTTACCAAACATTAAATGTTAGAATACTTAATTCCACTGAGATCATTTTTTTAAAACTCAAAATAATTACACGAACTGAAACAATTTTACTTTGTTCACTAAAACATTTTAACAAATTTCCTAAAATGGAAACACTAGACACGATTTTCGTATAATTTAATAAGTTACTTTTCCTACTGATAAAATTATTGGCTAAGACAAAAGGTTAAATACAACAGAAAATTACAACGAATGAGTTTTTAAAAGAAAACATGAAAGAACGGCAAACAAAGGTTTGCGAATAGAAGTAAAAAGCAAAACAAAACAGAACATAGTTTTTATTTCATTTCGTTTCAAAGCAATGATGCCAACATCTAGAAAAAAGCTGTTGGACGAAATTAAAATTAGCGGACAATATCTATATCGCTACTTCAGTTGTAAAATTCCTTATTAGAACATTTCGATTGTTTTCAAATTGGAATTTGACAAAAGCTGATACAATACGAATTGCTGCCTGTAAATGACATTTTATTGCTAAACCTAAATCTTTGGTTTTCATGAATATCAACCTGTTATGTATTTCTCATTTCGAGTTTATGAAGTCAAATTGTTAATTTTAAATGCTTTTTAAAAAGGGCTAAGACATTTTTGAAAAATATGGAAGTACATATGTATGTGCATAATTATTTTCTTCTAAAATAACACAACTTTTACCTTTTTTAAATAAGATTCGAAAAGGAAAAAGCTTAAGCGACTTATTTTTTGAACTTCGTTTTATGGCGAAAATGGAATATATACGATCGTACATAAACGGTTTTCGTCAAAAAGTTAAGTTCGAAAATTATGTCGCTTAAGCTTTTTTCGCGGTTATGGCACTATATATACTAAATGAGTATAAACAATTCACGTATATAATACATACATATGTAGTTACATATGTATATGCAAAAGTCTTTTTAATAAATATAGACCTTGATTATATACATGATATAAAGTGGATAAAGATCTATAGATATCTAATTTTTGTTATTTTTAGATTTCCGTTTCCCTTTTAAATTCTTAACAATTCGTCTCTAGCGCTTTTTTTTTTACACACTAGCCTTGCAACATTGTTTCTGACATTCCATTTTAGTTTTAAAATTCAATTGCCGCGTTAAGATATTGCTGATGTGTAGAGCAAATAAAATTAATTAAAAGTGCAATTAAACAATGAAGAAATTTATTGAAAACGACAAATAATGCATCAATATACATATGTATGTATAAGTTAATCTTAAAAAATTGTTATTTTGTGAAAATATAAAGTATTTTTAAGTAAAAATAGGTTTGCCAACAATCAATCACAAATAACGGCATCATGAATCACACAAAGCGATTTTTGTTGTTGTAATCTGCCGGCATATAAGAGTGTGTGTTCGTGTGTGTGTGTATTCATAAATGAATTAAAGAGAGTGAATTCTGCTTTGTTCTCTGTTGTTGTTAAATTTGTTGCTTTAATCAAAGTGTTTTTTTAATTTGAATTCATTTCATGTTTCTTTAATTCCAAAAATATTCATAATCTATAAAATGGATACATAGAAAACAATTTAGCTAAATTTTTAAATACATGATAAAGAATAGGATGCGGACAAATAGAACTTTTTTGTAAAAAAATAAAGTGCGTAGGTATAAAAATCGAGTTATATTATCTAATAAAAGCTTAATGCAAAGCATTTTCTTGATTTAAAAATAAATAAATAAATAAAAAAATATGATAAACATTTTAATCAGTTCCAAAATCTCATTTATATGTTGTAACAAATAAAGTTTATATAAAAATCGAGTTATAGCTACAATGAAACTTATGTTCATGATGAAGTACGGATACAAAAAAAGGTAAAATTACAGTTTTTACTTATACTACAATTGTATTGACATTAAGCACTAATAATTTGCCTTAAAATTATGGCGAAATAAATTTTTTCTAAATAGGCGAGATTTATTCCACAGTGTAAAAAATTACACTGGATAACACCTTAAAATCCAAATTTAGCGATACAATTTAAATTTTTGGAAATACATAAATAAGATGAAAGCTTCAACAAACTGAGTTGAATAGAACCAAAGTTAGATCTCTTAATTTCAGATAAGAAATTTTGAAACGATAAATCTTTCTGAAAAAATATGATCAAAAAATATTAATAGCCTTATGCATAACGAAAAACTGGCATGACGTTAGTATTTATATGTAAGTGACGAAATCGAACCAGATGTTAACGACTTATTCTAATCAATTTCTTATTAAAAATCGACGCATAATGAAGTTTTAACCCACTATTAAATCCTAGAGTGTAAAATTGTATGGTGAAACTCGTTAAGACCATGTTTAATTTTACCACTTATACACTCAAAATATTCCATGCTTGAAAATACGAAATACTTTTTCGTAAAATAATTTTTGTGCAATAAACGAAAATTTTGTACATTTTACGAAACTGTTTGTGGCTTGTGCAGGAAAACAGATTTTGTAATTTTACGAATTTCGTTAAGCTACAAAAATTATTTCGTACAATTATTTTCATATATAGCACCATATTTTTCGTTTATTTTATTGAATTTAGTATAAAATAAAACATTTTTATAAAATTGGAAATATTTTGTTAACATTTTGTTTACAGTACAAAATTATTCTTAAATTCAAACAAGTTTCGTGAATTTTACGAAAAAAAATTTAAATATAAAGTAAAAACTGTTGTTTTGTTTTAGTTTTTAATATTTTCCCCATTTATTTTCCTGTCATTGTATATATTCCATACAGTACGAATAGACGAGAAATTTTTATTTCTGAACATAAGAAATAACGTCGGCAGAATGACGTCACAAAAAAGTTTGTGTTCAAGCTTATTTTAAGGGGTGGCTAGACGTATAATGTTAAAACTCAAAATTTAGGTTGTCGTATGCGTACAAACTGCGCGTTTTACGTTTTGATTTTTTAATACTTCTGCCACAGAGCATATATTATGTGCTTCTGATTGATTTTTTTTTTTTTGGAATAAACTTATTATTTCTAGTTTCCCGTCATTATTTTCTACGAAAAAGGTAAATTTGACAGCTTGTGTCCTAACATAATTGCTCAGAATTGTGTTTGAGCAATTGTTTCCAAACATGTGTTCGAACACTAACATTTACGGTTTACACAGTCATTTTTTGTGTTAGCAACAGATTTTGACAATTGCCAACACAAAAATTTCCAAACTTATGTCTCGTGTAATCTCACTGATACAAAATTAAATTACCTTTTTCTTTTCATAATTATTACAACCTCCAATTCCAAGAATTACAGATTATACTACAAAATTGTTTCCCAAATGTTAGAAAATATATATTTTTTGCAGATTTTATTTTTTTACAGATTTTAATTTTACACAAATATTCGTATTACACAAAATGTATTTTCATGATTCACGAATTTCTTTTGTAATATAAACATTGTTTTTCGTAAATGTACGAAAAAAATTTGTAAAAATACAAAATTTTGTTATTTGCAGACAAAAAGTATTTCGTAAAATAAACAAATATCATTTCTACTATTTACGAAGTATTTCGTACCGTAAAAACAACGAATATTTTCGTAAAATGAACCACATTTTTCGTTTATTTTACCTATGAAATATTTTGAGTGTACTGACTTCATGCAAGTTTTTCGTTATGCATAAGACTTTAAATTTTTTTTTCCAAATTTGATTTTAACCTGCAACACGTCCCAGTTAAAGGAGACACTCCAAGAAGTCATGAAAATGTAGTGCAAATTTGTATTATTTCTCACTAAAAATATAAAGCAATTACATACATACAAGTTTTTGTATGATTTAAATAAACTTCTATTTGCTTGTTTGCTAATTATCGGCCTATAGAAAATATCGATTTCTTGGAAGAAATAAACATGTAGTTCCTTATGAATTACTTCCAATTTTTTTTACTGGGTTGGTTTGAAATACTGCCGAAAGAAAAGTTTCATATAAACAAAATGTTTTCCATTTATGTTCCCAAAAAGGGGATTATTTCTTATTTATAACGGAAAATCACAAAGAAGGTGAAAAAAGGAAACTAAGATAACCCAAAGCCGGGCAATTTTATATTTCATCTAAACAAAGATGCCACCATGTAAAAACAAATTCATGTTTTAATTCCATTGTGTTTCTTGGTAATTGTGCCAACATGTATAAATAAGTTTAAAGGCTCAGTTAGCCGACTGTAATGTAATGTAACTGTAAAGTAGAAAACAGCTGATCGACATTTTTAGATGAAAATTAGGTTACGTTACATTACATCTCTATAACCATTTTCATTAATTTTCACATAACAAAATCGATCAGCTGTTTCTTACTGTTGCAGTTACTTTACATTACAGTCGGCTAACTGAGCCTTAAGACAGCGGTGCCAACTATTTATAACCCAAACGCGCTACTACCTTTCTCAAAACGCGCTAGAACGCGCTAAGTTACAGCATTGTCAAATATTTATAGCAAAAACGCGCTGTTTTCTACGCCCTAAATTAAATTTCAATAAAAGTCGATGTATGTATGTGTCAGTATGTACTCGTATATAAAATTGATTTTTCAGATTTTGCAATATTGCTTCCTAGACATTATGTTGTTATTAACTAAAATCATTTAATACAGAACCGCCTTCCAAATAATCGAAATGCTTAGTTTTTACTTTTAATTTATTTCTAAAACTTTGTAAAAACATAAAATAATTGAAATTTATTTGCTGGTAGCTTAGCATGTCTATATACGTATTTCATTGGCGCTTGAACCAAATCATCAGTAGACTTTAACCACAAATTTTAAACAGTCACAAACCTCTTACTTTATGCATAGACTTTCAAAAACTATATGAGAATCCATAAAATAATAATACTTTTGAAAATCACAAAAGAAAAAATAAGCTTAGTAGGCTTTGTAAAAACATATAAATTGTCGAATAGTTTTGCGATTCAAATGCTTTTTGTAAATACTTCAGCTATAATAGATGCTTTGTAAGTTACTCAGGCAGAAATTGTGAATTTGTCCAAAAAATATGTACCACCACAGTACTGTAAACACAAAAATATGACAACGTTTACAAATACCGCGTTCTTAGTAATGCTATACCACGACAACACTGTATATACAAAAATTCGACGTTAGTTTAAATATACCCCGTTTACAATAATTCTATACTGCTGCAACACCGTCAATACAAAAATTTGACTGAAGTTGGGAAATTTACCTTGTGACGATCTTATAAATTTGTATTTAGAGTATTGTGATAACATTGATAGCAAGAGTCGGAGGACGGTCATTCGGCGTTAACATTTTAATGTTATGAGTACATTAAAATGTTGGTAAACGAATGTTGTACTGATGTTAGTTGTACCCGGAGACAATCGTAGCAACGTCGTGCTGATTGTCTTTTTCTGCCTAGGTATGTACATTTTTTGGGTCATTGAATGTAGTACATATTTTTATTTGTGAAATTTCAAAATATTTGTCATTACCGTAAAAAAATGCGTTTTTTATTCTAAAAAACGTTACATTTTCAAACTAATAAACCTAAACCAAAAATTATAATTATTAAATTTTTTTTATTTCAATTTAATTACACATTTTTTGTTAAAGGTTATTTAAAATTTTACATTTAAAATTTGAATTAATAACGATATTAATATATAATTACAGTTAACAATTATTTTTATTAAAAAAAATTAACTTATTTTTCTTATTAAAATTTTAATTCTATTCACATAACGCGGTTTAACAAAATTTATATTTTCCAGTGTATTTAACAAAATTCACTCTCGATTTATTGTTGACTGCAGCTATTTTTTTAAATTAATACATATAACTATTGTTAATAAAATGGTTATTTTGTAAGGATTATATTTTTGCTTTCAAATATAAGTACAAAAAAAAATGGTTAACTTGACTATTGTTTGATTTGTTTATAGTTAAAAACTATTTAAGATATTTATTTTTTAAATTAAATATATGAGTTTGAAATTTTATTTAGTTATTGTTTAGTATGGCATTCTCAACTTTTTTTTCCTAGTTTTTCAAGTGATTTATAAAAAACAAAAATAGATCACTTGTATATTAAATATCTTAAACTAAATATTAGATAATAATTACATTAAAGTATATATATGAAAATTACAACGTAAGCTAGATATAAACGTGAAGAAAACATACGAACTAGCAAGTAACTTGCAGCAGGTACGTTAAAATACAATTCGTTTTGAATATGTTTTATTTTGAATTTGAAATCTAGACGAATAGATTGTGTTCATTTCATTGCTGTTTTTCTATTCAGTTAGTAACGATTACTTTCTCTATCGGAGTATTTGCCACTCGTTTTACCAACCGAATAACGATCTGAATAAGCATCATATTTATCTGCCTTATAGTTGATTTCTTGCGGTGTATAGCCAATATTCTTTTGCCAATGTCGTGTCCAATACAGATTCTCGTTGCGCACTTGCGATGGCGTCTTTGCATCTTTGCACACATACACACAATAGATCATGCAACCGATTAATGTTAAGAATCCGAATATTAAAAATATAATGCCAAGAATCCTGAAACAAAAATAGGGGCTCGATAAATAAATATTGCTTGAAAACAAGAGTTATACACGGCGATTGTAACAAGATAATTTTGTTAAAACTAAGAATATAATATAAATATTTCATAACTTTTTCCATTTATTTCCCACTATTTTCTTTTCTAGCGGCGTACGATTAAATTAATTAATGTTTAATTAATTTAATTAATTAATGTTTCACACACTTCAAAGAACGAAACAAAGCAAAATAAAACAATTTGTCTCGTTTATTTTCGCACTCTGCTTTTAAGTACAAAGAAATAAAAAAAAATTATAACTGTAATAGTGTTGATTATTTTTATTACGAAAATCACATCCTACACAGAAAAAACTAAATTTCATTTTCAGTAACCAAATTCGTTGAATCAATAAATATTTTATTTGAATGCGGTCCTACAAATAATTTTGTAAAAATTTAAATTAATCAGAGTTCGGCTGAGAGAAAATGTTATTTCAGTGTGTTGGTGATTATCTTGCTTGTTGATAGGAACAACGCGCAGTTGTGCGGTTGTTGTTGTTTATTTTGATTGATCGTGTTGTATACATGTAAATGCCGAAAAGTAGTCAACAAACGTCGTGGCCTGTTTCTTCTCTACACAGTTTTTTGGTACAAATTAATTTAATGGAACAGTCAGAATATTTACTGAAACTAAGTTTGATTTCAAACAAAAAAAAAAAACAAATATTGTTTAAAAATTTTTTGGGTATAATTTTTTCTGTGTAACTCCTGTGTCATGACATAAATAGCATAGCTATAATAAATTCAGTAAAGTGCGATTGTGGCTCTCTCGGTTTTTGGACGTTTGTCTAGTTTTGGCGGGTTTTATTATGTTTGGAGCTTTTTTTTTGTTGTTGTAGTGGGCAAAGTTCTACAGATTTTGTCAATATTTCAGGTCCGTAACTTTTACGGTTCTCGAGAAAACAGCCTGTGACGGACAGACGGACAGCGTAGCAAAAACCTAACATGAGGCAGGTGTACGGAACCCTAAAAAAGTGTAGTTAAAGTTCAGCTCCCACTTTTTTTTTTTTGCATATCGTTACCTAAAACGCAAAACGCCCCAACTAACAAACAATTCAAAATCAGCTTTCTATAAATTCCGATGCAGCTTACGAATTTAATCGAGTAGAAACTAAAGTCCTGCGCAAGACCTCTTGCAAGACCTTTTAAGACAGTATTGTAGGTATAGGAGTAAAGAAGAAAATACTTCGTGACGGAAGAATTTGTGATGCTTATTTTTTCATACGCAATTTTCTACAAAAGCGTACCAAGAAATTTACTGTAGGACATTCCGTTCTTTACTTATGACAATCAGAATGAATAAAATCGTATGGGAAATCGAAAAATGCAATGCTCACCATCTCATCATTAATATTATGAGCTGATATTTTAACAGGCCTATTTTTTTACCTAAACAAAATTTTGAAACCTTGTTCTGAGAAAAAAAGCAATGTGAGTCCGATCACAGAGGAGATGTGTAAGTATCTAGTAATTAAAATTTTTTTTAAGTTGGAAGTACTTATGCTTTTAGTATACATATTTTTTTAAATTAATTAATTAAAAGTATCAAAACTTCCAATATTGTAAATACATAGGAATTTGTTGGTTTTTGTTTGTTTTATTAAACTTATTTGGTTAGTAAATGGGCACACTTCAGTATATACATATGTACAGCATTAAAACTTGCAGTAAGCAGTAAATTTACTGATTACTGAAAAGATTCAGTAAATTTTTACTGCTAATGAAATTTAATTTCCATTTCCAGTAAAATCATAGGGCCGTATTCATAATAAAATTGTAGCAAGTGGCAAAGTTTTTTTCATTAAAATTTTGAAACTTTTGTATGAAAAACATTTAGCCAGTTGGTAGAATTTCATTATGAATTCGGGCATTACTGATTACTGAAAATTCAATGTACCTCATCATACAATAAATCATTTAGGCACTTTATAAAAATTGTAGAAAACAATTTTAGTAATCAGTAAAAATTTACTGGTTAAAAATTTTTCATTATATTTACTGAAATTTTAGTGGTACTGCAGTACTCATCAGAGAACGACAAAAATCACGTATTTCCTGATTCAATAATACTATAAATTTGTTATTCACTTTTAATCATACAAAATAAATGAACATTGAGTATAATCATCATCGTAATGGTGAACGCTTCATTTAAGTAAATGTGAGTCCAGTGATCGAACATGTTTTATTCACATCATTTATCATACATTAAACTTTTGTTCACATTTAATCATGCAACAAAACTTAATGTTAAATAAAATCAGAATCACATTGTATGTGCCAGAATTTACATATGTAAACGAAAACATGTCGTGTGTTACCTTTAAAACATTGCTTGTGTAAAAAACATGACAAAAAACATAAAGGCTCAGTTAGCCGACTGTAATGCAATGTAACTGTAACGTAGAAAACAACTGATCGATATTTTTATATGAAAAGTAGGTTACGTTACATTACATCTCTATAACCATTTTAATTACTTTTCACATAACAATATCGATCAGAGGTTTTCTACTGTTGCAGTTACTTTACATTACAGTCGGCTAACTGAGCCTTAAGACATTATTTGAAATAGAGCGTGCTCTATTTTCTTATGTTAAACATACAGCTCCAAATGTCTATGTCATGCGAACAAATTCGTCGGCGGTTGATTATGTGCACTATCATTAGCCGTCTGAATGAAGTATTTTGCAAGACAAATTAATTATATATATATATATTTTTTTAATTTAACGTTGTCGTTTTATTAAAATAAGTCCAAGAATGTATAGATTTTTAGATACAACCTCAACGTCTTGTTTAAAAAAGAAAAAATTAAAAAAGCAAATTTGCGTCGCTAGTACTACAGCGACGGAACCAAAAATATTTCGACGACTGCAAGCCATTTATAAAACAAACTACGTGGATATTTATGTACTGAAAAAGAAGAAGTGATACTACATGTACGTTTGTGACCAAAAATTATAAACCTTATGTAAATTAACCAATATTGACAAGCATAAAGAAAAGCATACGAGTCGAAGACTTAAAAAACACATGTAAAAAACATGTCGTCTGTTGGTACCTTTAGTTGCAAGTAATTTCGTACATGTTTTATTCAAATTTTTATATAATCAGGTTTTCATGTTGACTAAAATCAAAACAGAGGAGTTATGAAAAATATTATGGCTTTAATACAAATCAGTAAGCAAACACTTCAAAAAGAAAAAATGGAAAACGACCAGGATTTTGTGCTAGACCAAATTTCTAAAAGTGTTTATACTTTATCACCGAGACGAAAACGAAGAAGTGCAATATGGAGCATATTACAAATAAATATATATACAGGCAAATCTCGGTATAACGAATCTCGCTTTAACGAAAGTCCGATATAACCAACGTCCAAATTTTTTACATTAACTACCTTATATTACGAATATTATCCTAATTTTATACTGGATATGATAAAGAAAAGATCGCAAAATAAAACACAAAAACTTGCTAGGAACATATCTCTAACATTTAGTTCTACCTTATATAGCCAATGTTTTGATAAATAGGTACATATGTGGTTTATATAACGAACGGCAAAAAATATTAATTAAAATCGACAGCCGCAATGAAAATGCAAAAAAAAATGATACCGTTACTTTGCATTTGGTAGATTATTTGAAAACAAATTACCCATATTATTTTTATTGTATTGTATCTTATCTACAATAATAATAATTAAAATAACTCTTGAAAAAACTTTGCGATATAACGAATTTTTCGGTATAACGAATGGGCCTGACATTATATCGTTCGTTATACCGGGATTTGCCTGTATATATATATATATATATATATATATATATATATATATATATATATATATATATATAAATATATAAGTAGAAGGGCCATAACAAGTAATTGCAACTTTACAGGAGAAGGTATAATAGAAACTGCAATATTCACAATGTAACTTTTTTTTGTCCAATTGCTTGTAAAAGCGTTATTTTTTACACTATTGCATTAAATTTTTGTGACGAGGTGTATTTGTGTGAAATGTGTTGGAATCACTGAAAAACTTAATTTCGTAAAAAATACGAAATATGGCTTTTCTACTTGATACCATCGGTATATAAATTGCTAAATACATAAGTACATAATATTCCATTGTTTCTAAAAAATCATCATCACTTGATGCATACGCGCTCATTAGACTTGGGTCGAACTCGTTCACTAGTTCATTTTTGCCACAAACCAATGATCAAACCCATGTAATTTAAATGGGTTTGATCATTGGTTTGTGGCAAAAATTAACTAGTGAACGAGTTCGACCCAAGTCTAGCGCTCATACGTGCTCATTTTTGCTTTTTTGATTTTATTCATCATACAAATATTTGTTGATAATCAGAACGAACGCTTTTGCCTACTTATTTTATTTTTCATCAAAATAATCATGAATGGGAAAAAGGAGCAAACACCCGAATTGATTGGTATGATGCGACACATGTTTAAAGTCGTAGAGCCAACAACAACCGTATGATTGGAATGATTAAAAAGCAGCAACGATTATGTATGTTGGAACCAGTTTGATTGTATGAAGACAAAGGCATGCTTTTAGTATATTGATTACGTATAGACTTGGGTCGAACTCGTTCACTAGTTAATTTTTGCCACAAACCAATGATCAAACCCATTTAAATTACATGGGTTTGATCATTGGTTTGTGGCAAAAATGAACTAGTGAACGAGTTCGACCCAAGTCTAATTACGTATGAATATTTTTTCAATCAGATTTTGTCGTTCTCTGGTGCTCATATATGGTAAAAGCCTTTATTTTTTAATTCCTGTTGTTCAGCGTATAGTTGTTGCTGTTCTTGTTGTTGTTTACGCATTGCAATTAAATAAATTCAGTAAAGTGCGACTTTGACTCGCGCACGAAGGGTTCCGTACATTCGGTTTTGAGCATTTTTTTGATGTGACTTTTTCCTTTTTTTTTAAATTTTTCAGTTTAAAAGATTTTTTTCAGTTTTGTCGCTTTTTTCTCGTTTTGGCGTTTTTTCTCTTTTTGGGATTTTTTTCATTTTCAAAATTTGTTTCATTTTGGCGATTTTTTTCATTATGCGATTTTTGCGTGATTTTTGGATTTTTTTCATTTTGGCGATTTTTTTCTGTTTTTGGGGTTTTTTTATTTTGGCAATTTTTCATTTTGGCAATTTTTTTGTTTAAGGGTTTTTTCATTTTGGTGATTTTTCCGGTTTTTCGCGATTTATTTCAGTCCTAGAATTTTTTTTAATTTGGTGCTTTTTTCGTTTTGGCGATTTTTTTATTACTCAAAATTTGTGATTGTAATGTGAAAAAGATGTTTACCCCCTAGCGTATAAATGTTTACACATCAAAAAAACGAATATTTTTTTTAGAATCACCCTAATGTACATACATACATACATACACACATTAGTTGTGTGTATGCTCTTTGATTTTTCTGCGCACATACATTAATTGTCTGCGCTTGCTTAAAAAAAACCTTCCTTAAACACACAATAGCTTACCACCTACATCTTACACAAACACGTACAATATGCCAAATAACAAGCATACACGCATCAACACTACTTCTTTTGAGTGTTTGTCACAGTCTTCGCGACATAGCTTGTTAACACTCATATACACTAACATCAATACATCCATCTTGCTTCGCTTATTAAACGACATCATTTATTATTGCTTTAGTATAATACATGCCACGAGAATACATTTAAAAAACAAGACGTATTTACATTTCAAGACTGTTTACGCAGGTGTCTAGTAGAAACATTTTTAATGAAGGTTTTTACTCTCTTCAAATATTTCTGCAATGTAACTTTCTTGTACAAATTTTTATATTTTGTTTTGTGTAAAATGCAACTCTAAAATTTTAATTTCCAATAAGTGGTTTCTCATATATCAATGTCTTCAAATAGACTCTTGAATGGACAATCGGCCAATGTTCGTTACTTTACATTAAATGCCATTATTTTTTTATTCACGTGATTTTTGGGAAAATATATCTTAGTAAAGTAGTGAGTTTGGTGATGATCCCACGCATTAATTGTCATCTTAAAAAGAATCATTAACTTACCATACATAAATTGGCTCATACAGTTGCACCACAATCACGAAGCCTAATGTCACCAGAATGATGCCCAAATTTAGCAGCAACATTAAACAACAAACACCTTTAACATTTGGACAGAAAGGATTTGGTGCTGACATTGTTTCGATTTTAGCTCCACGCTTTGTAGTGCTTCGAGCACTACGGCCAGTCTTTGCAGTACTCGCAACCGAATAGACACTACGTGGGGCACGCGATGGAGGACGATGACTGTAACGGCTTGGAAAAAACTTTTATTACAAAAAAAGAGAACCAGAAAAATTTCAAGGTAAATTATACCTTATTTCTGAAGGAGCTTTATAAGCAGCACTCGTCACATAAATATCACTACCCCCATCGCCACCGTGATCGTAACTTAGGGCAGATGGTGCTCGCGGAGGCAGGCGTGTTGGTGGCGGACCGTTAAGTGAGCGAGGGCCACCACTATCCACTACCGATTGATTGTAGTGACCATTCGATGTGCCATTGCCATTCGAATGGCCGTTAATGCGTGTTTTTCGTGACGAGTGATAGTGACCCTGGGGTGAGACACGCTCATGTGCTATCGTATACTCGGACATTGTGCGTTCAGAGGGAGCACGATGTGACTCTTCGCCATCGGTAGAATAGCCGCGATTTGAATGCACGTAGGGTGGATCAGGTGTTAAACGACCATGTGTAGCGACATAATGGCCGCCTTTTATTCTAATGGGCGATAACACAATAAATTATATATTATATGCCAAAGATAGTCAACTTTAAAACTTACTTTTTAACACGTCTCTCATGCATTATAATTTTTATTTTATTAAAAAAACTTCCAATTAAAGAATTTATTAACAACAAGCTGATCCAATTGTAGAATTTTGTACTGCTGCGTGCTGCCGTTTAAATGAAAATTAAAACGCAATTTTCATTAACTTCTTCCCTTATGTTGATGGTTAGAGAATTTCACAATTTCTGGAATAAGAAGAAAATATATTTATTTAAAAAAAAAAAAAAATATGTATAGCAAAATATTAGTAAATGTGATCAATAAAAGAAGAGAAGAATAAGGCATATGCCACGCTAAACTCAACCGAAATTGCGGGGCATTCAGATTTTAAATTTTCTTTGGGAAGAAGTAATTATTTATTTTTATATGAGAACCAGCATAGCACAATTATAATAAATACTCGTACCTAGTAAATAGGGGAAAGGTAACCCTATTGTTTTCGCTAAGATTTCCGTGTGTGTGTTTGTCTGTCACAGGATGTTTTCTCGAGAACCGTAAGAATATGTAAAACTTGCGCCGCTACAACAACAAATATATGACAGTTAAATATAAAAGGGTGCTCTAAAGCGAGCCGCGAAACATGTTGAAATCCTAATGCAATATACAGAAAATTTATATAATAAAGACACTTGAAATTTTCAAAGTTAGTGTATTTTATGCAGACTACACCAATTAACAGTGAAATAAAAAAAAAAATCAAAATTAAAGGGTATTCTATCAGTTAATGTACTTTTGACAACTTGTTGTATCTTGGAAACCGTAAGCGGCGAACTCGGAAAATTTTTAAAAACGCTTAAACTTAAAAATCATAAAATTAAAGAAATACCGAAACAAAAAATCGATAAAATGAAAATAGCGCTTAAATGAAAAATATCACCAAAACTAAAATAAATCGCTAAAATGCAAATAAATCGCCAAAAGAAAAATCGCAAAAATCCGAAAAAATCATCAAAACAAAAAAAAAAAGGAAAAAAACTCCAAAACGAAAAATTTCCAAAATGAAAAAAGCGCTTAATTGAAAAATATCACAAAAAAATAAAATAAATCGCTAAAATGCAAACAAATCGCCAAAGGTAATAAATAATATTGCAAAAAAAAGTGCAAATTAAAAAATCCCAAAATTAAAAAAATGCCGAAACGAAAAATTGCCAAAACGAAAAAGCGCCAAAATTAAAAAAGCGCTTACATGAAAAATTTCACCAAAAAGAAAATAAATAGCAAAAATGCAAAAAATCATCGAAAGTAAAAAATCGCCAAAAACCAAAAAAGTCGCCAAAACGAAAAAAAGCCAACACTAAAAAAAATCCCTAAAATTAGAAAACAACTGAAAAGATCGCAGAAAACCGAAAAACAACCGCCAAAACTAAAAAAGCGCCAAAAGTAAAAAATCCTAAAATTAAAGAAAAATGGCGAAACGAAAAATCGCCAAAACGAAAAAAGCGCTTACATGAAAAACCAAAAAGAAAATAAATCACAAACATGCGAAAAAGCACCAAAAGTAAAAAAATCGCCAAAAACCGAAAAAAATCGCTAAAACTAAAAAATCCTAAAATTAAAATAATGCCAAAACGAAAAAATGCCAAAATGCAAAAAGCGCTTATATGAAAAATTATACCAAAAATAAAATAAATCATCAAAATTAAAAAGGTCGCTAAGCAACTAAAAAAATTTCCAAAAATCGAAAAAATATTCGCCAAAACTAAAAAAAGCGCCAAAACTAAAAAATCGCCAAAATTAAAAAAATTCTAAAATTAAAAAATGCCGAAACGAAAAATCGTAAAAATGAAAAAAGCGCTCGAATGAAAAAACCAAAAATTAAATAAATCACTAAAATGCAAATAAAGCACCAAAAGTAAAAAAGTCGCAAAAAACCGGAAATAATTGCAAAAAAGGAAAAAAATGGCCGAAACGAAAAAAAAGCGCCAAAACTCAAAAAAAGCTAGAACTAAAAAACAATAGTAAAAATCGCAAAAAAACCGAATAAAATCGCCAAAGCTAAAATAAGTGCCAAAGCTAAAAAAACCGCCAAAAACTAAGAAATCGCCGAAAATCGAAAAAACACCAAAAGAAAAAAGCGCTAAAAATAAAAAAAGCGTTAAAAAAAGAATTAAGAAACATTTTAAAATTGCTTGCATCGGCTAAGAAATTCGATTATATCCAGCCTTATTTTCGACTTTATCGTAAGCGACATGTAATCGAAAATATGGTTATTTTTATTGAAATTAAAATTTTATGGGCCTATCCATAGTTTAGAATTATCAAAATGCAAAATTGTTGATAGCTTTTAAGATATTTTGTTATGTTTGTGTTATTTTCCTTTTGTTTCAGTTAAAAACTTAATTAGTTTCAAATTATATATTAGTCTGTTGTTGAAGTTACCATATCTCTAGAAGAAAATATAGCAGCTTCAATTAAATACTTAAAGTTCTTTTTAAAATATACTAGCAGGATTAACCTGCCGTTAATTTATCTCTCACTTTTAGGTTAAAGTTAACTTGTGAAAATAACAAAATACTCATCTCTCCGATAACATTCTAACTTTAACTATTGGGAAGTTGTAAGACAAGAGCTAACATTATAAAATCAACTACCAAGACTCGAATAAACCACATTTGCGGAAAAAATTGTAGGCGAAATGAAAATTTTTTAAACAGAAAACTCACTTCTATTAAATTAATAAATAATTTTTTTTAATTTAAATTGTAATTTTTTATATATCATTTATTCCTTTTCAACATTTCACTTCCTTCTTAGAAATTTAAGTGCGCACACTATGTTTCCAACATTGGAAAATCTACTTAAAAGCTTGTGAATTGAACAGTTGTGTTTCACTAAATCCCCTTGAACTTTTTTTTTTTTTGCTTATATGCAACCGATTGCATATGCAATGCATACGAATACATGTGTGTTTTTGAAACTGAATTTCAAACTAATAAAAAACATTTTTTTTCTTGTATTATTTGAGCTCTACAATTAATAGAAAAGTTAAAGTATTTAGTATTTGCACCTTCGTTGTTGATTTATATGTAGCTTTTAATTGTATAAAATAAAATTTTTTGATTTTATTAACGCAAATCTAAAGGTTATACAATCCATCAGGGTGTTGTTATGACAGTTTAAATATAAAAAAAGATTATTTAAATTAATTAAGTTTCTTTTTGTTTTTCTATTTCCCGCAAAATAAAAAAATTTCGCAACTGATGTATGTATGTATGAAAAGTTGCAATATTATTGTATAATAGCTGATATTGTACAATAAAATTGTTTCTTTTTAAAGCGAGGAAATATAGATATTGTTGACTAGAGCCCCTAAAATTTGCTAGTGAATCTTTGGTGCAGATGTCTTCATGTGGTCCCAAAAGAACTACTTAGTCAGTATTGATACAGTCTAGTGGTAGATTTTCAATGACAAGCTAATGTTAAATGTTAATAGATAATCACAATGGCTGGGGTACACTATTTCATTTACTATTATTCACTATTCGCATTTCCTGCAGGGCATGTACATCTTACACACACTCAAACGTACAATATACAAAATAACAAGCATACACTCATCAACACTACTTCTTTTGATTTTTTTTTATGAACAAAAAGTCTTCGCGACATCGCTTGTTAACACTCATATACACGTACATCAATACATCCATCTTGCTTCGCTTATTATACGACAGCATTTACTATTGGTTTAGTAGAATACATGCCACGAGAATGCATTTAAAAAACAATAGGTATTTACATTTCAAGACTGTTTACGCAGGTCTCTATTGTGTAGCATATGGGTACCTTAACACTCAGTTCAATTTGTCGCGGTCTTGAAATATAGATGGCGCCTCTTTACAGTAGCTTAAGTAATCCTACTTTAGAGCTGGGCCCAATTCGTTTAGTCGTTCACTTTATACACAAACCTTTCATCAAACACATCTAATTTAAATGGGGTTGATCACAAGATTGTGCGTAAAGTGAACGACTGAACGAGTTGAACCCAGCTCTACCCTACTTGTGCAGTTTTAAAAATAATGAAAATATTTAAATTTTATCTGTTCAATGATGAGCATAATTTGCTTGAGTATTATTTCTCTTTACAAATAAAAAAGTATAAAAAAGATTTTTTTAATTTTTTTTCGGACCAGTGTTATCTGAAGAATTTTTTAAAGTTTATTCAAAGAAAGTTTAGTTTTAATTTGGTTCTTACTTTTTATCATTATTATTTTTTTTTAATTTATCAGGAGACATAAAAAGGAAATAAAGAAATTCTTAAGGCGTTTTAAATAATTCCCTTCATTATAGTTTTTTTTCTTACGTCTTTGTTGTTGCACCACAATTCACATGTTTGAAGAAAAATTTAAAGGTAAACTTATTCGTGTGTTGCACTTAACACTTGTAAGCCGTTAAACAACAGCAGTGACACACCTTCGTTAACAATTTATAAGTATACTCGCAATGCAATTCTACCATATACATAGGAATAAAAATAATAAAGGAGAAAAAAAATACGGCAACGAAAATATATCTGTGAGATGGACAGACATATGCATACACGTACAATTGAATTGTACTGCAAAAGGGAGCTCAAGGAGTGTTTCTGTTTGGATTATTGGTTAGTTGATTATTTGCTTGGCCATTAAAATTTTGCTTAAGTATATACGAGAGTGAAAGAATTTTTATTGACAATGTGTGGGATCACACAAGCAAAAATGTACGCAAACAATGCACTGAGAATAATTTTTGGGTGAAGCAGAGTAAAGCATTAAACACATTCACCACAGCAAGCTGCCGACTACCAAATGTCAAGGATAGGATACACATGTTTATATGAGAATGATTATTTGGAAGACAGCAAGACAACATGGCGGCAGGTTGTTGTCTATGCTGATTTTGTCATTGTAGTCCAATTAAACTAATTTATATTTTGTTGGCTACAATGAGAAAATTCAGTGTTGCCTGTAAAATAGAAAATGTTGAATAAATGATATCGTACAATTATTTCATATTATTTAACAGAAACAATCAGCCCAATCATAAACAAAAATTCCACACGAGTTTTCTCACTTTTCCCTTTTCTCCTATTATGAATTTATTTTTTCCCTCCTTTTACCAAATGCGAGAATAAAAACTCCCGGGGGAAAAGTAGGTATTATGAACGAAATTGAATTTGCTTTTTTCACTAAAAATCTTTCCCTTGCAAAACAGAAGGAAGTTCAAATAAAAACACATTTAATACTCCATTAAAACAAAATGTATATGCATAAACTTGTATTTTATAGTTCTTTTATGTGGAATAACACAAATAATGCCCCAATTAATAATTTATAGACTTATTTTTACTTATTTTTTCAAGTTGGTGAATTTTAATAATTTTTTTCTCACTCAAAAAAAAAAAGGGAGAAACAAAATGTCAACGAACAAGCAAAACAACGAGCTTCGTAATGCGGTGATGCCACATATTACTCTTTTTTTTGTTCCCAAGGAATTTATGATTGGAGGAATATTTTCTCAAGAAAATTATTTTCCACGAAAATAAATTCATGATTGAGCGGAATATCCAAAAATTGATGTAAGCATAAAACGGAGATGTCCCCTCGCTCAGAAACGACAAATGAATTGAATACTGAGAATTGTGGCGTCATTTGCTTTAGTAAAGTGGAATGGGCCATTAATTCCTTTAAACCTTATAAATCACCAGGACTAGATGGTATTTTCCCGGCTTTACTACAATATGGTAAACAGAGGATAATTCCCTGGCTAGTAGGAATATTTAGGGGCTGCCTCAGACTGAATTACGTGCCAAAGTCGTGGAGGATAGCTAAGGTTGTATTCATACTACCAACCATATGTATCCATATGTAGTTTGACATCCTTTCTACTGAAAACGTTAGAGATAATTTTGGATATACACATCAAGGAATTTGTATATCCAAATATTCTGTCCTCCAACCAACATGCATACACAAAGGGCAAATCGGTAGAATTGTTGAACAAATCGAAAAATTGTTACACTATAAAGACTTTGCTATAGGGGTCTTCCTCGACATCGAAGGTGCTTTCAATAATGTCTCTACGGACGCAATTATGGAAAGTATAAATCGTTACGGTGCTCACTTGCAAGTCAAGAACTGGGTAAGCAACCTCTTAAAATGTAGAATAGTATCTGCAGAATTAGGCAATGCCAATGTAAACAAAGAAGCTAACAGAGGAACTCCCCAAGGAGGTGTTCTATCACCACTTCTTTGGACGCTGGTTGTTAATGAAATTCTCATGGAATTCGAGGGTAAAGCAGCTAGGATTACAGCATATGCGGACGACATAGCCATTATCATAACTGGTAAGTTCCTCGACACAACTAGCTCCCTAATGGAGTCCTCGTTAAGGGATATTCATAGATGGACAACGCGGGTAGGTTTGAACGTAAACCCTCGAAAAACTGACCTTGTGCTTTCTACTAATAGGAAAGTCAAGGTATGGAAAACACCAAAATTAGACGTTATATCGCTCTCGCCCAAAACACACACAAAGAACCTGGGGTTTATTTTGGATAGTAAGCTGACGTGGAGGCCCAATATAGAAGATAGAGTTAAAAAGACCACCATTGCTCTATATGCATGTAAAAAAATGCTGGACAAGACATGGGGCCTTTCGCCTACTCTTACGTAGAGTAGACCAAATCTACTCTACGGAATACTTGTATGGTGGAGGGTGACTGAGACAAAAGCATACCTGAAAAATTTAGAAAGTATCCAGAGACTAGCAGAGATCTGCATCACTGGAGCTTTAAAGAGCACACCTACTGCTGCTTTAGACGTTATATTGGACCTTAAACCAATAAAACTAACTGCCGTGAACGCGGCATGCAAATTCGTTATCCGACTCAGGACAACAGGACAGATGTCGTACAGATCATTTGGTCACAGTAAATTACTAGAAGACATGGAGTATAGCTCGGACTACATCATTCCAGTGACGAACTTTTTTGCCAAACCACAAATCACTATAAGTGAAGAAGGCTATCTGGAAAGTCTTAATCATAGTGGTTCCGGTTTCAACTTTTTCACTGATGGTTCAAAGATGGATAGAGGGGTGGGAGCTGCGGTTTACTGTCAGGAGCTCAGTATAGAGGAATCTTATAAACTTCCAGATCACTGTAGCATGTTCCAGGCAGAAATCTATACAGTCAAAATGGCAGCAGGGTTAGCCTTCACCCTTCTAACTATGAATGCACATGTAAATTTGTATATAGACAGTCAAGCAGCTATAAAAGCAATTTCAGCTCACTGCAATTACTCCTCGGTTGTGCTCATGTGTAGGAAGGCCCTAAATATGTTATGTGATGGTAGACAATAATGGTAGTGACATAACTCAAAAAATTCGTTTTTTGAATTAATAATGCAGAATAACAATGTATTTCGTATTTTATCTTGCATACAAATTTCATATAAATAGCTTTTGCTATCACCTCCTGAGAGAAGAATATTTGTTCATGCCTTCATTGAGTTGTATGTAAATTGAAAACTTTAAACGTGTTTTCTGCAAAACTAGTTTTTTTGAGTTATGACACTTTTGAACTGGATGTGCGATATATTCTGGGTCCGCGACACATGGGAATTGAGGGAAATGAAATGACCGATACACTGGCCAAAAGGGAAATTAAATTACCGGCTGAGGAAACGGTATATGTCTGAAAACCAATTGACCACCCTAAAGAGATCATAGAATCTAATATGAGCGAAGAAGCGGAGAAATGTTGGCGTGCGACGAAAACTTGCAAAACTTCTAAAATCATGTGGATCCCATGATCCCAAATTGAGTAAATTTCTTTTATCACTAACTAGAAGGAATTGCAAACTTTTAGTGGGGGTATTAACTGTACACTGCTGGACGGCTTCGTATGCTGTCAAAATAGGACGAGTATGTACTTGACGGCACCTGCAGGAAATGTAAGGAACCCGGGGAAATTGAAACAATGGGGCATCTACTGTGTCACTGCCCGGCTCAAAGCAGCACTAGATATAACTATCTTGGTGCTCACATTTTTCGTATTTTTGAACTTGTATCGAGAGTAGAAATGTGCAGATTGCTAAAATTTTTTAAACCTGTGTGGGAGTCATTCGATACAGGCACCACGAACTAGGCTGCCATACTTACAGGTTCTCTTCTCATCTGCTTGGATCGCTAAGGATCAATCCCGGTCTATGCGAGGTCTTTGGACCACCCAGATAAACCTAACCTAACCAAACCTAAAGCATAAATTGATTAATTTTTATACTTTTACGTCCTATAAGTAAAATAAATATTTGAAGGTGGCAATACTGAACTATGTATTTATACTTAAGTATGAGATGCTGATGGTGCTGCTGCCGTCTCCAAAATAATTAAGTAGCTGGCTACGAGCCGACAAATGCTGCTAGCGGCATTTGAAGTCGTCTGTTCGTGTAGCCTGCTGTGGTGAATGTGTTTAATGCATAAGGCTCAAGTGGCAAATGGTTGGTTTACATGGCTGCTTGCGATATATACAAGGAGTCAGCAAGTCAGCCAAGATGGTAATACAACTACTGGAAATCATATTCTTCTGAAAATTGCTAAGAATTATCTTTTCAATAAATCCAAATTCATCGCATCAACATCATTTATCTGTATTTTGTTCAATTTAAACTCACATATGTACCTAAAAAATCTACGTTTTAATTACGATACAATACCAGTCTTAAATTTGTTTTACCATTTAAGACCCTTAGATAAATAAATAAATTTTCCAGATTTTCTTTTTTCTGTTTGTTATTTGTATTAATTATTTCAAGTGTAGTTTGAAAATAAACTGCTTGGCAGTCGGCTTAATTTAAAAAATTCCAAAGTGCTAAAATATTCCCAATACTTTTACTAAACGTTTTGTTTAATTTGCCATTATTGCAAGTGTTTGTTTTTTGTTCTTACTTTTAATGTGGTAAGCCTTTGAAGAATAAAATAATAATTTAAATGTTTGAATATGTCTGAATATGCGCTTCTGAAGAGTTTTTTAATGTGTAATTTCCATAAAAGTTATTACATTTTCTTAATATACATAAACTTGAGTTAAAAAGAATGAGGTTAAAGCAACAGACTGGTGGGAAAGTGAAATGAAAGTATTTAAAAGAGATTTAATTAATGTCCGGACCTTTTATCTTTAGAGTACTTTTGAATTCAAACTTTTAATGTTTGCCTGCAATTATTGGCAGCAGATAGAATTTTGCAGGGCAACTAACTGCTTTATACAGAGAATCATTCTGTCTTCAACTTAAGCACGTACATTTACCTCATTTATGTTGCTATTGTTGTCCATATATAATAAATTGCTGTTGCCGAATGTTGTAGATATATGTATGTACATATGTATGTGTGTTGCATACTTTTTTTTAAATTTAAACAAAAATATTTTCACGTTTAATAACGCATAAACTTTATACATAATTTATTGTTTTATTTAAATATAAAATAATTGAGTTTTGTTTTTCTGGTCTCACTGAGAAAGGCTGTATTTTCTTATATTTTTATTATATATATATTTTTTTTTGTGAAGTAAAACTCAGGTAATGAATGCCTACTACTATTACTAGGTGTTACCTTCTTTAGGAAAGCGATAGAGGAAAGCTTCATTCTTTTATAAGTCTGCTTTTTGCACGTTTTTTTTTTAAATAATGCAGTGTTGCAGCGCCTCTGGTGTTTATGAGGCACGTTAAATTTTCTAAGGTGTGCTTAGTAGCCATTTTATTGGTTATTTTACTTCGACGATGATTCTGCTACACAAAAACCGACGAAGGAGGGCGCTCTGATGTTACATTAGGATTAGTATCCGCTGAAGCCGTAGTAGTTCAGTAACCAGTGTCTATGCCTTCATCAGCTGAACTTTCTTACTACAACTGATATAAAGGAACGCTAATGCACAAAGGAAAAATGCGTGGTAATGTTATTTAATGACTGTCGGAGACCGCGCTCGAACCCAGTACTTTCGGGGTTATAGTTAACGTGCTAACTCCTTTAGCGTGAATTAATCTGAAGATAGTGCAAAAGCAGATATTGAGTCCAAAATTTGTTAAGGAAAATAATGTTATTTTCAACTATAAAATATATAGAAGTCTACCATAATCACTCTTATTCTAGTTGCCAACAGCGACGTCACTTCAATGCAATATAAAAAAAAAATTAAGGCTCGTCTACCGGCTGTCGGAAACAACTGATTGTGATGGACAGGCTCATGCTATTTTCTAGACCTTAGGGAACGGAAATAGTCTGTCAATAGCACATAATTTTTTCTCGAGTGGACAAGCCCTAATTTTTGGGTCGATGTTGGCAATTGACATGAGGGAGAATATCAATCCAAACTAACATAAACATCTTTAAATCGAATGCCTTGTCAATATAGCAATTACGAAACCTGCCTGACTATAGTAACACTAAATCCCAATTTCCAGGGTTTCACAAACTGTTGTATATCTCACAGTTTTCGCGACAGTAAAAATCTATACCATAATAGCAATATTTAATCGCATTATGAGTACAATCATAATTAAAAAAGAAATTGAAATGGATTGGTTACACCATGAGCAAAGAACCTAAAGAAATGTGTTGGCAATCTTTGGACTGGAATCCTCAAGGAAAGAAAAAGAAAGAACAGACAAAAAACTAAAAACAAAAAAAACCTTAGGTAAGGATATACAGAGCAACAGAAAGAGTTGGAACGAAAAGAAAAACGTTTGTAAATGAGCGGACATCTTGGAGGATTGTTGTAGATGCCTTTGCTTCCCAAAGAGTTAAACAGAAAAAGAGAAAAAAGAGCTTTACTTTTACTTTTACGAAAAAAAAATTTAAACTAGTCCCCTGTTTCCACAACCCTGACTGTCGACTTGAGTAGAAAATTTATATGAAAAGCACCAATTTTTTTGAGCGATTTTCATAAAAATTTTCTAGACGAATGACCTGCCTTGTCTTATGGAAACAGGGTGTGAATCGCTTCTTCTTGTCTTATGACAAACTTCAATAATCAATCCGTATAAACACACTTAAAAGGAAAACTTAAATATAATTTTATTACTCACATCGGCGACTGTTAACAAAGATTCATATAATTGAAGAAAATTTTAATGTCATCGTAACTACTTATAATTAAATATCTCGATTGTCCTTTGATATGCAAAAATAATCCAATTAATTTGGATTATAATGTTTGTGTGTGTTTTTGTGTGTATGTATGCATGTATGTGTGAACACGTGAAACAAATATTCGAGAAAGCATAAAACAAACCCAGTTGACCAAGACTTTCGTTAATGATATCGATTTCTAATATAACTACATATCGTCCCTACAACCTCAAACTATCCAATATGCAAAATTGGTTTTTTAGATTCGTTATCTTGGTACCCGAATTTATACGATATGCCTCGTTTAAGAATGCTGAAGTTCTCATGGACGATACATAACTCAATAAGAACTATTTGAAGCCCTGTACTTTTAGGAATACGACGACTTTAAATTCACAATTGACGGGTCTTCGTGCTTTTCTCAAAAGTTCAAATTTTCATATTGGATACTTTGACGTGGTAGGGACGATATGTGCCCTTAATTATGAAAGTGGTCTTAGTCATATATTTCTTTGTTCGACATATTTAGTAGATTACTTTTGAACAAACGAAAAAAACCTTTTTATTTTATACAACATTTATTTAATATTTGGAGGCAAATATGCATATGACTTAGATCACTTTTATAATTAAGGGCACATATCTCGGACATTTATCGCATAAAACTGTCGAGAATGACACTAAAAGAGAAATCGAAAAAAAATTCACCTGTCGCTCAGTTTTGTTCCAAAAAAACATTCGATTTCGTAGGTTCGCTATCAATATCAAAAGTGAGAGAATATCGAACTAATTTCGATTTGGGAAAAAGGCAGCAGAAAAAGTAAAAAAGTAATTTTATTTTTAACCGACTTTTTGGTTCTTGTAATTACATAATTTCAAAGTTGAAAAAATGGACGCGGTTACGCCCATTAAAATTTATTACAATATTTTACGCGGTTCTACTTAACCGATTTTTACGAAACTCACCACACACCTTGAGCTCTAAAATACACACAATCCTCCTTTTAAAAAAATGGGCGGAGTCACGCCCATTAAAATGTAATATTTTATTTTTTTGTGGTTCTACTTTACCGATTTTTACAGGACTTAACATGCATCCTGAGCTCTGAAAAACACACAATCTTGCAATTGAAAAAAAAGGGCGAAAACACGCCTATTAAAATTTGATTTTATATTTCACGTACTTCTATCAGATCTATGCATTGAAGTCGGTTTTTTTTTTGGCAGAAAAAATTATTTATTTCTTTTTTATTTCATGGTTCGAACTTGGTACCTCCACACTAACAGACTAGCACACATCCACTCAGCTACCGTCACACATTCGAGAAACTATCGAGGAAAGTCCGAAGTTCGAAGCTTTAGCGAACATTCGAATTTGTTTTAGAACAATTTTGTTTCGAAATTTCTTCGCTTTAAAAAGCATTCATTTATATCGAATCTCAGGTCAACTAGGAATAGGATAAAGATCAAATAGAACATAATACAAGTATAGTGTATCTCTATGCTCATACAATTTGTTATGTAACTGACAATACTTTGCAAACAACGTATTGGTAATTTAATCCCATATATATTTTTTCTTTATTACTTCTTCTACCACACTTCACATTCCTAAGAGTAAGTTGCTTGCTGGTTCCATATTCGTTCGTTTTTAATGTTTGTATTTCAATGTAACCATAAATTATTGATAGTAAAATGATGATAAAATACAAGAACATAGAAGAGCATACCGCACCAATCAACAACATGCCAACAGATACAATATCAACTAAGTAAAAATCTTATTGAATTCGTGTTTAAATTAATTCAACGACCCTTTGTAACATAACGAATGTTTTAAATGAACATATTTGATATGTTTATGTTTAAACATCTCAATTGTAATAATATACTTTAACAACTTTACAATTTCCACAAAATAATTGAAGATAAGTGATAAAATAGTGTGAAAAGCGCTGCTAATAGTTTCATGATAGTTGTTTTCCACGAGTACAATAAAAATAAGGAGTAAAAAAAACTTATTTACCAAATTTTATTGATATTGCTAAGAGGACTAAAGCTTAAATTAGACGTGACATAGCCATAATGCCATATTAATAACCAAACCAAAATTCAATTGGTTTCTATGGTGAGAGCTATGGCGTTATGGCGTTATGGCGAGTCACCTATAATCAAATACATTGTTGCCCATTACTTTGGTTCGAACGGCTGTTTTCTATGGCTATGGTTATGTCACGTCCGATTGAGCCTTAAAGGGATAACAATTTTGAGGGTAACAAGACTTTTACATTTGGAAATTGGAATTGTTGCTTAATTTTGGCTTATGACCTTTCAAATTACATAATTGTTGCTAAAAGATATTTCCTTTGCTCTCATTGAGCCTTAAATCCTCATCCACCTTATACAGTCGAATCAGCTTTAGCGCAACACGCTTTATTGAAAAAAATCGGATTACTGAAAGCGATTCAAATTCTCGCATTGATTTTAAACGCAGCTAGTCTTATCCACCTCGTTTTAGCGAAACATCGCTTTACTGAAAATATTGTATTACTGAAAACCTAAAGCAAGCCCACAACTACGTTTTGTATGAAACGTACTTCGCTTTAGTGAAAACATAAACAATGAAAAATTTATTTATTAGAAATCGATTGCATAACTTAAGCCTGAAAAAATTGTGCATTTTTTGTCCGTTAAAAAATTAAATAGCAAAATGTATTTGTCCTTTTCGCTCTTACGTACTTTATTGTATTTTTCTATTATATTGTCAATGCCAGTGGCTAGACATTTACTGATTTTAAGCAGTACTCTTAACTGTAACAAATTTCAGTAATCCGTACTACGTTTTAGAGAAAAAATCGGATAATTGAAAAAAATTAGGTTTTAGTTATTTCCAGTAAAGCGGAGTTAACTGACGCAATCAAAAGGAAGCATTTGGAAAAGCTAAGATCACTTATTTACTCACATAAGGCGGAGGTCGCACTATCAGATTGTAGTGTTACGTCATACAATTATGCCAGCAGAATACGATTCGAAGGACCATCTGAGCCTGAAGAGTGCATATATTAGAGCGTGGCGTTGGCTGAAGTAGTTAGCACGTTGACTACCAAACCGAGGGTCTTCGGCTCCGACAGTCATTAAATAACATTACCACGCATTCTTCTGTTGCGTATTAGTGTTTCTTTGTATCAGTTGTTGTAGGAAAGTTCAAGTGATGAAAGCATAGGCACTGGTCACTTAAGAACTACACCGGCTTCAGCGAATATTAATCCTAATTAGTCTTCTGTACAAGATATCTTATAAGAACTTTTAAGACATGAAGGATTTTTCAAATGCTTTGCTACAGCGAAATCTTATAAAACAAACGTTAACAACACTGTTTGCAAGAAATTTATTTGAGTATTGTAGGTATAAGAGTAAAGAAGAAAACACTTCGTGACGGAAGAATTTGTGATACTAGCTTCTTTCTACGCATAAGTGCGTGAACAAACGTCATGCATGTATGTGTGTATGAATTTTTATTTTTCTGCGCACATGCAAAGGCAGACACATGCATTAACATTAGTTGTATGCGGTTAATCACATAATAGCTTACCATTTACATATTACACACACACACACTCAAACGTACAATATGAAAAATAACAAGCATACACTAATCAACAGTACAGAGAACAAAATGATTTGTAAATACAATTAATTTTTTTGTTATATCAATTAAATAATTAATTGATTTTAAACACAATTTAACGAAATTGTAAGTTAAAGGAAAATCTGAAGAATATTTTCAATTATATATATCAACAAATAGTTTGTTGAAATTTATTTATTTTTTCAACATTTATTTTTGTTAGGTTTTAAAGTTATTTCAATTAAAGCTGTTGTTATATTAACAAATGTGATTTGTTAAATTTCCGTATCCTATGTAGTGTACCACACTTATAGTAATGCACTGTAACAAAATTACTTGCATTGCTGTAATAGCAGTTCAATGCACAAGCATTGCAACACAGCCCAAAAGAATAATAATGCTGAATGCAAGAAATTGAGTGACATACTTTTGAGTCACAAATTAATAATTACCAAATCCCTTTTTTTGATTGGTCGTTTAAAATAATGCTTACCATTGTCATAGTGAAGAAAGAAACAAAAGATAATTGTAAATATTAAACGTAGGTTAGAAGGGCTAATTAAGATTTGTAAAACTAGTATATAACCAAGGAAATTTATTCAATAAATCAGACTTTAATTTCTAAACGCAAACTGGCAATAACTTGCCTTGTTTTTTAATTATATTCTCCAAATCTTTTTGCACCTCTTTCGAGCGCCTACTGACAAGCTGGTCTCCCTGACAGCTGTAAAAACAAAACAAGGGACTATAGGGCCACACACATACACTGACTACTACACGTTAGGGCCAACCTTTAAAGCCTGCACCTTCAAACATTACATGGCGATCCTTCCTTGTAACATTACATGGCGATCCTTCCTTTATAACATTACACCTAATTCTTATATTAAAAATGATTTTTTATATACAATCACAATCCTCGAAACCATTTTTGTTTGCTTGTCTGCGAAAAACACTAAATGTCTTTGGGCGGAGTTGAACCGGCAGCTAAAGAGCAATACTTTATTAGATACGCAAATGATGGATACACACAAAACATGATTTCTTGTTTCTTCTACATGTGCGCATTCCGTTATCACATAATTTAACAAATAATTTTGTTGAGTAGTTTAATTGACTCCAAAAATTTAAATTTGTTATATCAACAATGATCATTGTTAATTTTTAAATTAAATGTTAACAAGTTGTTTTGTTGGTTGCATTTCGATGATATTTTTTTCTGTGTACATAAATAAGAGCGGCAAGCGTTGCGTTAGCAACAGGGTACGCATTTTTAGTACATTTGAATGTAAAAATAATTTTTGATTGTACTGAAAATACGTACCCTGCTGCTAACGCAACGCCTTCCGCTCTTATTTAGATATGGGGGTTATAGAAGTATGTCTGTCTCATGTTAAAGGTTGTCTAAATCTTTGTTTGTCTTTGTTTTAAAGTCAAAGTGCTTCTATCTCAAAGCGAAGACATGAAGAAAACAAAAAGTCTTCTCAAAAAAAAAACATGTCATCTTTTAATTATTAAACAAAGTGTATTGGAAACAAAGTACAATATTTCTTTGGCGTTCGGATGATAAACGCATTCGAACTCACTTCTAACTAAGAACATTTTATCTAAACGTCCCAGTTTTTTTTCACATTGTACATTGAAACATTTATAAATAGATATTTACATACATATACAATATACGCACACACACATACATACACAAAAATAAAACACATAACACATACATACGGCTATATAAAATGTGTCTTACCATAAAATCAATGCCTACGGTGGTAACATAATAACAGGGCATATACACCCCATCTCGAAACATTATTAATAGCGATGTTTTACCAACACCCGAATCTCCCAGCATTTTGTTTTGTTGGTTGCATTTCGATGATATTTTTTTCTGTGTACTTCTTTTGAGTGTTTGTTACAGACAAGCTGTCTTGACGTCACTGGTATACACATACACCAATACATCCATCGTGCTTCGCTTATAGTACGACAGCATTTATTATTGGTTTAGTATAATACATGCGACGTGAATACATTTAAAAATCATGACGTTTTTACATTTCAAGACTGTTTACGCAGGCCTCTAATCCCAATGTAACATCAGAGCGCCCTCCTTCGTCAGTATTATGTAGCAAAATCATGGGCGAAGTAAAATAAACAATAAAATAGCTTCTAAAATTTAATACGCCTCATTGACACCAGAGACGCTGCAACATTGCATTATTAAAAACGTGAAAAAACAGAGTTGCAAAAGAATGAAGCTTTCCTCTATCTCTTCCTTTAGCACCTGCCGTCTCTATCACTATTCCATTCCTAAAGAAGGTAACAACTAGTACTCGTAATAGAAATAGGCATTCATTGCCTGAGTGATACTTATCTTTAAAAAAAATAATATGAAATAAACTTTCAATACCTTGGGAAATTTATATTGTATAAACCTTGACAATTTTATTGGCTTGATCTTCCTAAAAGTAAATAAAATATTCGGTTTGTTTTCCTTTACTTTTGTATGAAAATTTGAAAAATGTTTTTAATTTGCATTGATGTTTTCCTTTTTGCTTTTTTTTTTTGAACAAAATGCACACGCGCACGTGAAAAGGTTTTATTGGATGGACGTTGCAGCTTTTGGGAATTAACTTTAATGTTTTTGTTATTTTTGCCATTGTCTGTTTATTTAAAATGGGTATCAATGAGCATTATTGGCGCCACCACTTTGATGTGATTTATTCGTATTTATTTTTCAAACGGATTCGTTGTTGCTATCGTTAAAATAACCATTTATTGTGTACACATGTCTGTTTTTTGCTTTCTACTTCTTCTTTATTTGGCATGATATTGGCTGCTGCACAAGTTAATCCTATTGGGAGTGCAACGAAAGAGGAGAATAAAAACTACATGTATAAAAATTAATAAATAAACATCTTTTGTATATTGATATTGATAGTTTCCAGTTAAATTTCAGTTTGTGCTCGTATGAATTGTTTCTCAATATAATATTCATATTTTGTAGATGCTGCATTAGGTTTGAAAAAATAAAACTATAAAGCCTCAAGTCTTGAAAAATGCTTAATAAATATGTGTACATACTACATATTGAAGAAAGCTTCTTTATAAAACTTTTTCAACTATAGTAGCATAGAGTGGTTTTTCGCTCATTTACTGAAACAACGGATTTATTAGTTAATGATGCAGAATTAATCCCCGGTGTACTAATTAGGGTTAAGAATTGACACTTTATTTACTAATTAAACTAATCTACTAAAATCAAAAGCTGAAATACATACACATAGAATTTTAATTATTCAAAAGTGGTGGTCTACTCTGTAATTCGAAACGAAAGAAAATGCTTTCGAAACCACATGTTATGAGCATACAATTTATAAAGCATTTTCTTTCGTTTCGAATTACACAGTAGACCCCCTGATTACCACTACGTCTACCCCGCTCGCACAACTGGTTGCGTGAGTATTGTAGCAAAACTCGCTCTCTGCAGTTTCTTTGCAAGACATCACAGTGATGCCAACTTTTTTGGCTCTAAAGGCACATCAACACTTAAAAAAAGCACTTAAAAGCGTAATTTTGATATCTAAATAACGTAAAAAGCACTTTCGTGAAAAACGACTGAAAATCCATAACGTGAATTAATGTGAAGTTTAATAATGTTTAAAATTTTCTTATCTATTCTCCATTTAATGAAATATATCAGACGAAAAATGTATGCTTTACACTGAAAAAATAAATACACCGAGTAATTATTAAAATAATTTTAAGAAATACACAAATTTCTTAAAAGCACTAATTAGTGCTTTTTCTTATTTTGGCACTAACGCTCAAAATTTGGCGTTTTGAGTCTTCACAAAGCACTAAAAATAGTGCCAAAAGCACCAAGTTGGCATCGCTGAGACCTCACTCTGCCGACGCTCACTCTTGATATAACAATAATGACCAGCGTTGTCAACTTTGAAATTTCAAAACGCACCAAAATGGAGAAAAAATCGCGCCATTTACAAAGAAAACGCACCAAGATTTCTTTATTTTAAAATGTTTATTGAATTGATTTTGCATAAAAAGTATAATATTATATTTTTTGTATTAAAAATTTAACACTAAAACAGGTTTTTAGAGTTCAAGGTTAAAAGGGTAAAACCTAAAAGAAACTAAACAAATATGTTTGATAATATTTTTTTTAATTTCATAAATTCTGTATAAAAATTTTTAAAGATATCAACGATTAATAAATAGTAAGCATTCAAAACTAATAAGACTTCAGTATATATCATTTTATTCAAATGTTTTTAAATTTTTTTTATCAGAAGTTTAATGTATCCATCCATATTAAAAATATCACAATTAAAAGAAATAGCCTTTGACAATATATGTACTGAACGAATTCGTACATACATGGTATGTATACATGTGCCCGTAATTATGAAAATGGTCTAAGTCATATGCATTTTTGATTCGATATAGTAAAATAAATTTATATTAATCGAGACTAATATAACTCTAAATTAAACTATTGCATAAAATCCAAAAATATTTTTAGATTTGTTCAAATGTAATATACTAAATATCTCGACCAAAGAAATATATGACTTACGCAACTTTCATAATTAAGGGCACATAAATATGTTTACATTCCCTTGTACAAGATGATACATTTTTGTACATTAATTTTATAAATTCTGTTTAAAAAGAGAACAAAAATTAATTATTCTAAATAAATAAACCCAATATTTTCATCATTATTGTTATCATCGGGCCATACAACAGATTTTATTTCAAATTGTGATATTTTTAAACATCATTAGTATTAATATGATAATTAACATTATCAGCAAGTTGATAAGTTTCACAACAAGAATTTTCCGGTTTTAACCCATTGTTGTGTTAAATTTGCGTTGGTGCCACCAAAAATTAAAAAACGCACCGAAATTTTAAAAAAGCGCACCACGCACCAACTGAGGAATTTTTCGCACAAAAAATTTCAAAAAGCACCAAAAATGGTGCGAAACGCACCAACTTGACAACGCTGATAATGACTCACTGGCTTTATCTTAAGACAATTAAGCATTAAACACATTCACCACAGCAAGCTACCGACTACCAAATGTCAAGGATAGAATACACATGTTTATATGAGAATAATTCTTTTGAAGACAGCAAGGCAACATGGAGGCAGGTTGTTGTCTATGCTGATTTTGTCGTTGTAGTCCAATTAAACTAATTTCTATTTCGTTGGCTACAATGTGAAAATTCAGTGTTGCCAGTATAATACAAAATGTTGAATGAATGATTTTGTACAATTATTTCATATTATTTAACAGAAACAATATCCAAAAGTTGATGTAAAGAATAAATTGATTCATTTTTGTACTTTTACGTGAAATAAGTAAATACATTTTAAAAGAGTAATTAATTTTTATAAATGCAAAACATATAAAAGTGGCAATACTGAACAATGCATTTGTACTTGAATATCAACTGCAGATGGTGCTGCTGCCGTCTCCAAAATAATTAAGTAGCCGGCTACGACGCAACAAATGCCGAGACGGCAGCAGCACCATCTGCAGCTGATATTCAAGCAGTGTTGCCAGAAAATGATGATAAGAGAATGCTAGATCTGTAAAAAAATTCTGCTAAAATGTTCTACCGAACAAATGTATAATGCCAGATTTATATTTAAAAAATTGTTATTGAAATAGCTTTGAATTTTATGTTTATCCAAACTTATTAGTATTTACAGGTGTTTTTATAGCACATACATATATATATATATATATATATATATATATATATATATATATAGTATGTATGTGTTTGATATTATCCATAGATATGAATATTGATGTATTTTCGGACTGGGACCAAGTTTCTTTATGTCAACACATTGTCTACAGTTTTTTTTCTATTCATCAGTATAAAGGTAAGAGAGAAAACATATGTGGTGTATTTCTGGTGAATTTTTCAACAACTTGTTAATATACATACATTTGCATGTACGTAAAGTATAGAAATGTACCAGTAAAGTCTGGTTGGTATTTCTCCATGTTGCCATAAGAAGTCAACTGTTTTAGTGTTACTAGTAGATTTTCAATGACAAGCACATGCTAAATGTCTATAGCACAAAGTATTTCATATGGAATAATTAGAGAGTAGTACTGGTGACAAAGTCAAAAGAGACCCAGTACATTTTACCGTCGGCATTTTCTTCAGGGTATATACATATAATATATGTATGTATGTCTGTATATCGAGACTTATTTTCGGTTTAATTGTAAGCAAGATGTTGTAAAAAATAGACTTTTGTAATTGAAATTAAAACTATGGCCTACCCATAGTTTAGAATTATCAAAATGTCGCAATGTTTGATATATTTTAAAATGCAGACTGTAAAATTTGTTCTTAAGCGACAATTTATGTATGGTAAAATATATTTGGATACTATAAAAACCTGTCTTCTGAAAACCTTAATTTTTGTCGCTTACGGATAATTTAAAATAGAGCTCCACATACATATGTATACAATACATAGCATATAATAAAGGGTGTTTTTTATTGAGGTATAGAACTTTAAGTTGGCATCACTTTTTTAACTGGCGGCCATTTTGTCAGCTGTCAAGTGATTACTATTTAGTTTGGTTTGCCATATCATCATGAACAGGTTGACAAAAGAACAACGCTTGCAAATCGTGCAAATTTATTTCGAAAATAATGGTTCAGTTCGCGAAATTTACCGCAAGCTCCGTCCATTTTATGGTCGACATAATCGTCCATCAGAGCAATTAATTCGGTTAACCATGGATCGTTTTCGCACTACGTTTACTCTATGTGATAATACGCATCCGCAGAGATGTCGAACAGTGCGCACCGAAGAAACAATTGCCGCTGTAGAGCAAAGTGTTGAAGAGGACCCGAATGAATCGATTCGCCATCGTGCACAGCAATTGGAGCTTTGTCCATCAAATTTTGTTCCCGAATTGGATGGCATGAATGTGGATGAGTTGTGGTTCCAACAAGACGGCGCTACATGCTACACAGCGCACGTCACAATCGATTTATTGAAGGAAACATTCGATGAGCGCATAATTTCGCGGAATGGACCTGTCAATTGGCCAGCAAGATCGTGTGATTTGACACCATTGGATTATTTTCTTTGGGGATATGTGAAGTCGCTCGTCTACGCCAACAAACCAGAAATGTTAGGGGACTTGGAAGCCAACATTCGTGGAGTTATTGCCAACATACGGCCCCATATGCTCGAAAAAGTGGTTGAAAATTGGACCTGTAGAATTGGCTTTATTCGAGCCAGCCGTGGCGGCCACATGCCCGAAATCATATTTAAACATTAATGGCATAAAATTATCCTTCCAATAAAGCCAAATTGATGGACATTAAAACGATTTTCTTGTGTTTTATTTCAATTTGAAGTTCTATAGCTCTAAAAAAACACCCCTTACATACATATGTAGGTATTCGTTGCATCTACATTACGAAGGAAACATAATTATAAAAAAATTTACATTTATTAATAGAAATACTCTGTACATTGAAAAAAATTTAACAAATTAACAATTATTATTTTAAGCAAATTCTGCCAAAAAGCATCTGGCAGAATTTTTTAAAAGTTGAATGCTTTTCACATAATGAAAATGCCAGATCTGGCAGTGAAAATGCCAAAATGGCAACAATGTATTCAAGTACAAATAAATTGTTCAGTATCGCCACTTTTATATATTTTGCATTTATAAAAATTAATTACTCTTTTAAAATGTACTTATTTCACGTAAAAGTACAAAAATTAATCAATTTATTCTTAACATCAATTTTAGGATATTATTTCTGTAAAGTAATATGAAATAATTGTAAAAAATCATTCCTTCAACATTTTGTATTGTACTGGCAACACTGAATTTTCTCATTGTAGCCAACAAAATAAAAATTAGTTTAATTGGACTACAACGACAAAATCAGCACAGACAACAACCTGCCGCCATGTTACCTTGCTGTCTTCAAAAGAATTATTCTCATATAAACATGTGTATTCTATCCTTGACATTTGGTAGTCGGTAGCTTGCTGTGGTGAATGTGTATAATGCATTATGCACGACTTTCAGCTGCGTTGTTCACTTTACTTTTCACTCAACACAACAAGACTTCACTGTAGATCCATTCAATTATATTCACAAGAAACAACTTTGCGATCGACTACTAAACAACTAAGCAACTGAACTACCAGCAGATGCGTCGCCCTTTTTATATTTCACCAGTGATGGGAAATGAGATTTGCATTTCGGTATAAACAATTTTTTTCGAGTATTTTTTTTTTGTCCCGAGAGTACCAAAAATTATTATTTTTTTTATTTTATGATTTGAACAGGCTAAAGTTCGCATCGCTTTGAAAGCCAAATTACATGTGATAATTATTAATGAACAAATAACATCAAAGTTAGTTGTAAATATTCTGACAACACATAGTTGAACGGAAAAGCTAGCCGTTTTCGAAGGCCAATTAACCTTCATTATCAGCGTTCTTCTGTGTTTGGTCCACAGTGTGTGGTGCCACTTGATGTAGATTTCTGCGTTATATACGCAACTTTTTTGCAAATGGAATATGTGAATTGTTTTGATTTATCGTATTTCAATTTGCTGAAAGATTTTTTGTAATGAAAGCTCAATTTTACCATCTCTAAATTTACAACAGTCTTACCATTGTCGTTTTGTTCTTTACTAATTATGCACATGTTAGTTAATTTGCTTATTTTTTGTTCTACTTAAGACAAACTTTTTTGGTTTGTTACTATCAAGTATACTTATTTTATTTAATTTTTTAGTTAATTTATTATTCTTCGAACTCCATTTGTTTCTAAATTTTATGATTTGATCAGGCTAAAGTTCGTATCGCTTTGTGAGCGATTTAAGTTTTATTAACAAAAAATTATATAAAATTTATTTGCAAAGAAATAAAAAAAGAACACAAAGCGTATACATTAAGAAGGGGTAAATTTTTTTCAAAAGTTTCATAGCAAAAACGTAATCTCCTCGAAATTTTGAGAAAATTTTTCGATGAAACCATGGGTCTAAAATCAAACCCTATACCGCATCTCTCGACATGAAAATTTATTTCCTCTTCAAAAAAATTGTTTTAATTAAAACTCTTCCAATCCATTTTCGAATCATTATTATTTCTTCCACGGAAGTACTTCCTGCTTTTAAATTTTTCATGAGCTAGCTTATGTTTATCCACAATGATTAGTTCCCTATTTTACTCTTTAAAGCCAATGTCCATAAATAAGGCAGTAACCAAACAAGAAGCATCTCTATCGGAAATGCTAAATGGCAAAAGTTTAAGATGTCGTACTTATTAGTACGAGTCTATGGTATTTTTTGTCTCGTATGTGATCTTGCAAATTTAAATTCCGATTGATTGGTGATCAACGATGCTCAGCACGCATTCCGGAATCGTATGTTTCCTGATGGTATGTTGGCTCTTTTAGGTTATAACGAATCAACCCGCAAATATAAATATGTATGTGTGTACATAGGTAAAAATTTTGAAGTTACAAGTTTTTAGACTTTAATAAATCTTTGGCCTGGATAAGACTTGATACTGCTGAAACACAAAGCATGTTCCTTTGTTTGCTTTCATGAGATTTTGGTAAGAGAAAATCGTTTCCACGTTTACAGAAGAGTGAGGTATGGACCAAATTCCGTAACCTACTCTCAATTTATCAGGAAACATGTATTCATCTGACGCGTTTTTAGTTTTAGCCACTGTAGACCAGAAGCTGCATATATTTTCTGTTGTTAATGGCTTTAGTTCGTCTATATCAGCCAATGCTTTATATTGGTTGTTAATATTTTCAAAATTTTGCTTTTTGCTGGAAAACATTGTAATTAAAAGTGGTATAATGCTGTTGGTTTTACCAGATAAAACATTTTCAGGGGAAACTTACTAAACCAATTTAAAATTTCATTGTAAAAATCCACTTTTGCCCTCAGGTCTTGACAGAATTTACTACAACATTTTTACAATTGCCTTTAAACTGATATAAAATAGTTGTTTTGACATGGTTCGTGATTACATATGTATAGGTCAACTTCTGTGCTACAAAAAATATCATTGAGCCAAATAGGTTTTCGTTTATATTTAGGATTACACTTTTCTAAAATATCTTAACTATGTAATAAAGTTTCGTGCAATTTGTCAAAAAAGAATTTTAATTCTTGGCAAAATATATGCATACCGTGAGAGTATCAAATGTGTTGCGGGAGTACTACGGTACTTTTTCATGTCAATAGTATCAAAAAAAGTACGATCGTACCAGCTTTCCCATCACTGTACTTCACGCAAGGCTTCCAGAATGTGACAGCAACGTCTACACAATCTCAGCAGTATTTTCATTGCTTGTTTTCAATTGCGTTATTAGTTTATGTATTTATTAACTGTGTATGTGCACTTATACATATATCATTATAGGAGCAACTAATCCCTACAAACATTTGGAAGATTTCTTACCCAGAAGATATATATATACAATATCTTATTTTTATCACTTAGAAGAAAATCATCAAAGCAAGACTTTTTTGATATTGAACTATTTTAATTTTACCTTGCGGCTACACGTTTAATAAATTGCTTTAAGTTTTTTCACATGTATGGTTTGTCAAAATTTGTTAAAATTGAAGTTGTGACGTAGGCTGTAAGCAATTTGATTACCAATTTTATGTTCAAAATGCCGTCGTCGAGGAAACAATTAAAAGTTTTCGCCTACATATTTTATGTCAGCAATGAAAATTACTTCTGTCTTAAATTTTTTACAAACACAAAAATTATTTTAAAACAGTTGTTAAATTGAATGAAAAATTTAATGAAACGTTGAAAGAAAAATTGAAGTCCACCTGGTATTCAATTCCCAAATGTATGAGTGTGGTAGTAAAAAAGTGTGAATGTATTGAACTTTGAAACAAAAATTGAAGAAAAAATTGAACGTGTAGCCTCCAAGTTAATGAAACTTTTTGAATGAACAGTTCAAAATGTATTGACTATTTATTTTTTTCCTTAAAGCTTAAATTAGACATAACCATAATGCCATAGCCATAATCAAAACAAAATTCAATTGGTTTCTATGGTGAGAGTTATGGCGTTATGGCGAGTCACGTATAATCGGATACAGTATTGCCCATTAGTTTGGTTCGAACGGCTGCTCTCTATTGCTATGGTTATGTCACGTCTGATTGAGCCTTTAACAAGGTATTTTGTGTTATTAAAATGTTGCATTTTGTTCAGCCTGGTGTTTTATCACATGGGCAATAAATTTATAATAGGTATGTTTTATTCGAAACATATATCTATATCTATAACTACATCAAATAAAACGATGTTACTAATTAAGGCCGTGATACACTATCATACAAAGTCTTGCGATCTACGAAAAAATACAACGCTGGTATGATGGAGTTTATGAAAATTTTCAAAAGACAATAACAATTCATCACACCAGGGTTGTATATTTTCGTAGATCGCACGACTTTGTATGATAGTGTATCACGGCCTTTAACACTTTAAGCTTGGCAGCACTCATAATTTTTAAACAATTCTTCGTTAATTTTTTGTTATGTCAAAAATATATAAAAAAAATAATAAATTTAATTCAATAAATTCCAATAAAAACCAACTAATAAGAAACAAAACGGAAGAGGTAAATTCATATAGTGGAAAAAAAGGTTTTATTAAGCATTTTGTTTATTGTTAGTATTTTTTATAGCTGTGCCAAATCGTTCATTCAAGTGACCGCTCATTTTCGTTCATTTTCTAAAAAAGAACGAGTTCGTTCATTTCGTTCATCCGCTCTTTTCAAGAAATAGAACGAAATAAAACTAAACAAACAAAAGCTGATTCGTCAAATAAAAAGGGCATTTGTCCAGTGAGTTTTTTATGAATTGTTTAGCAAACTAAGCAAAACAAACAATAGAAAATATAAGAAACAAAAAAAAAAAAAAAAAAAAAAAATCAGCAAGTAAAATGTTTAAAATATTAAAGGAATAAGAAATCAAAAGATTCATATTGGCAAAAGAGCCACATATAAAGAATCAAAATAGACTGTTTATTATTATTATCTACATAGGTAAATTTGTTTAAAAAACTCTTAATATGTTCTGAAAACTTAAGAAATATTAATGGCAATTTTATTAATTTCATAATGGTCATACTGCTACTAAAAGCAGGCAAATGAAAACCAGAATGTGACAAAAAATCTAGCACGAATAAAGAATAAATTCAGTAAAGTGCGACTCTGACTCGCGCACGAAGGGTTCCGTACTAACACTAGATATGTAATTTAATACAAACTTCATCCTATATAATATATAGTTTTGGCATTTTTTTTCGTTTTTGGGGTCTTTTCGGTTTTTGCGTTTTTTCGGCGGTTTTTGCGATTTTTCGGGTTTGGCGATTTTTTTAAGTTTTGGCTCTTTTTTTAGTTTTGACACGTTATTTTCTTGTTTTTGCCATTTTTTTTGGTTTTTGGCGTTTTTTCATTTTGGCGATTTTTTTTTATTTTTGGCGATTTTTTTCATTTTCGCGATTTTTTTTTATTTAATTTTTTTTTTTTTTTGGTTTTGGCGACATTTCCGCGTTTTGGCGATTTTTTCGATTTTTGGCGATTTTTTCGATTTTTGGCGTTTTTTTCATTTTGGCGTTTTTTTTCATTAATGTGATTTTTTCGAATTTGGCGATTTATTTTAGTGTTAGAATTTTTTTTGTAATTTTGGCGACTTTTTTCGTTTTGGCGATTTTTTTTAATTTTTTGCGATTTTTTTTTGGTTTGGCGATTTTATAATTTTCGGTTTTTTTAGTTTTACCGTTTTTGAAAATTTCAAGTGCTTGCCTCTTACGGTTTCCACGATATAGCAAATTGTAAAAATTACATAGTCAAAATTGCATTAACTGATGGACCATCCTTTAATTTTAATTTTTTTAAATTTTAGTGTTAATTGTTGTAGTCTGTATAAAAATACACTAATTTTACAAATTTCAAGTTTCAATATACATATGTTCATACAATTGTATGACGGCTGGAGTAACTGAATGATCTGAAAGAATGATAAATGGCTTTGTATGCCCGAAATTTGAAGATATTGATTAGGACGACGTTTATTTTCAACAAGCAAGGATACCCTCGCTCTTTTGCATGCAAAGTTTCATGACCTTGTTTTTGATATCTCGAAGATTCGATCACTATTGTGATTTAATGCTTTTAGACTTTTTCCTTTCCTTTGGGAATACATGAGAGACAAGGTCTATATGCCAATAATCTAAAATCCATTCAAGACCTCAAATATTGAATTTGTAAAGTTATCGAGGATATACAGCCGCAAATGTGCGAATTAGTGATGGCAAATTTCGTGAAAAGAATATGATACTGCAAGAGTAGCGTGGCGGTAATTTGGCTGTTTTGTTTTCCATTATTATTGGCATTTTCTCTTCTTAAGAATTAAATAAATATCGGATCCAATTTCGCTTAAAAATACCCCTTTTTTGCATACCGTTACTTTAATATAGAAAGGCCCTAACTCATTATTTTTTTGGAATTAGAGATTTCTGCAGTTTTGATACATTCTATGCTCTTCTATCGCAATATACAAAAAACTCGATTTCTAAAAAATTATGTGTTAGGTATGGCCTTTCTATATTTAGGTAATGATATGTCATATATACATAAAAAATAAAACCTCTTATTGCAAGACCCTTTACGCCCAGCTTATGCCCACTTTATCTCTTACTTCCAATAATAATTTGCTACTTTTTTCATTTCCTTGAAGATGAATGCAAATACAAATTATAAATGCCTTTGACCAGGGAGGATTAAAAAAATAAAAAAAATATACTCGTAAAAAATAAATATTTGCTTAAAATAAATGAAAATATAAAAATCGTAAACTAAACTAATACCGAATTCCCATTGTGAATTGAACTCAACAAAGTTGAAAGAGTTTATTCGTTTCGCTTTTATTTTCTTCCTTCATCATTATGACCATCATCATTATCCTCATTATTTTCTTATATGAAAAAGTTTTATTTTGTAGTAAAATGTTAAAAAAAAGCAATGTGAGTCCGATCACAGAGGAGATGTGTAAACATCTACTAATGAAATTTTTTTTAAGTTTGAAGTACTTATGCTTTTAGTATCTTTTTTTAAATTAATTAATTAAAAGTATCAAAACTTTCAATATTGTAAATACATAGGAATTTGTTGGTTTTTGTTTGGTTTATTAAACTTATTTGGTTAGTAAATGGGCACAATTCAGTATATACATATGTACTGCATTAAAAGTTGCAGTAAGCAGCAAATTTACTGATTACTGAAAAAATTCAGTAAATTTTTACTGCTAATTAAATTTAATTTGCATTACCACTAAAATCGTAGGGCCGTAATCATAATAAAATTGTAGCAAGTGGCAAAGTTTTTTTCATTAAAATTTTGAAACTTTTGTATGAAAAACATTTAGCCACTTGGTAGAATTTCATTATGAATACGGGCATTACTGATTACTGAAAATTCAATACACCTCATCATATAATAAATCATTTAGGCACTTTATAAAAATTGTAGAAAAAAATTTTAGTAATCAGAAAAAATTTACTTGTTAAACATTTTTTTATTGTTTTTACTGAAACTTTAGTGGTACTGCAGTGCTCAACTATGGTAAATGCCTTGACTTTTACTTTTTAATTTTTAATTCCTGTTGTTCATCGTTTAGTTGTTGCTGTTCTTGTTGTTGTGTACGCATTGCAATTAAAATAAATTCAGTAAAGTGCGACTTTGACTCGCGCACATTCGGTTTTGATAATTTTTTTTGATTTAGCTTTCTTCCTTTTTTAAGTTTTTTCAGTTTAAACGATTTTTTTTCAGTTTTATCGCTTTTTTCTCGTTTTGGCGTTTTTTTCTTCTCTTTTTGGGTTTTTTTAATTTTCGCAATTTTTTTCATTTTGGCGATTTTTTCATTTTGGCGATTTTTTTCTGTTTTTTTGAGGTTTTTTTTTTTAATTTTTGGCGATTTTTTTCTGTTTTTGGGGTTTTTTTTATTTAGGCGATTTTTTAATTTTGACGATTTTTTCATGTTGGCGATTTTTTTGTTTAAGGATTTTTTTCATTTTGGTGATTTTTCCGGTTTTTCGCGATTTATTTTAGTCCTAGAGATTTTTTTAATATGGTGCTTTTTTCGTTTTGGCGATTTTTTTTTATTTTTGGCAATTTTTTTATATTTGGCGATTTTATTTTTTATTGATTTTTTAGTTTTACCGTTTTTGAAAATTTAAAGAGTTTTGGTCTTACTTACGGTTTCCAAGATACAGCAAGTTGTCAAAATTAGAAAGTCAAAATTGCATTAACTGACCACGCTTTAAATTAAAATTTTTAAATTTAGTGTTAATTGTTGTAGTCTGTATAAAAATACACTAACTTTTAAAATTTCAAGTACATACATATATGTACATACAATTGTACGTATATTACATGGGATTTTAAAATTTTTCGTTGCTCGTTTTGGAACACCCTTTAATTTTTAACTCTCATGTATTTGTTGTTGTAGTGGCCAAATGTCTACACATTGTGTCCAAATTTCAAGTCCGTAGCTCTTACGGTTCATTTTCACCTTTGGTGTACGGAAATATACAGAAAAATAACCGGTGGCGGCGCACCGTCGGCTTCGAGCCGGTCGACTTGTTTCTCTGCTTGGTATTGCTTCTTTCAAACACTACTACACTCATACATAGCTCACACCGATTTGACAATGCAAAGCAAAAGCAAAAGCAAAGAAATCTCAGCAAAGAAATCTCAGCAAAGAATCAAAGTCAAAAGATTTTTACCCCCTAGCGAATAGATGTTTACACATCAAAAAATATAAATAAATAAATAAATCTGTTAAACCTCATGGGTATAGACGTCTGTCTACTGGTGAAAATATTTATATTTACCATTAAGCTTCATTGCGTGTGTGTGTTAATTTATTTTTTGGATTTACCTTAAATTACTTTTTATATCTACTAGAGATGTAATAGTGAGTAACTTTGCGCTCACTAGCAGCCTTAAGCAGTAAACACGTAGACCACAGCAGGCTACCGACACAAAACATACAGAAGTGTTACGAGACGGAAGATACGGGTATTTTTCTGTTTGTCTCGTTTTCCCTCAAATTTTGTCGTCGTTTTTGTTTTGCTACGTCTTTCTAGTGCAATAAATTTTTATTACCTGTATTAATTGGTAAGTAGTAATACACTACACTATCAAATACACTATGCTTTTCTCTTTTTTCCACGAATTTTAACAAAAACCTGATTGGAGCTTTTTTACCTGTCACTTTCTTCACTTCTGTGTATTCTGTGCTGCCGACTGCATACTGAAAAACTATACAAAATTATATGAAAACGATTATTTTGACACCATCGCTGCTACACGACTGCACAATCACTTTTGTCGCTGTCGCCAACTTAAGCATTAAACACATACATTACAGCAGGCTACCAACTATAATCTGTCAAAAATAGAACAGACACATTTATATAAAAACTATTCACCCTTATTCCAGTTGGCGACATCGACGTCACTTTAACACGACACCAAAAAATTGGGGCAATTGACAATCTATTTCGGTTCCTTAAGGTCTAGAAAATAGAATAAACCTGCCAGCAGGAGTCAGTTGTTTTCGATATCGGATACACAAGCCCCAATTTTTTGGTATTGTGTTAAAGTGACGTCGATGCCGACAACTGGAATAAGGGTGATTATTTGGACGCCACGACAGACAGCTATACGACTTGTATTTTTATAAGCAATAATGATGTAAAGGTAGAAGGGATATGACGTAAATGTTGTTGAATTATCGTGGTCTCAATGGTCTAAGGTTTGTGATTGCAGTGGTCTCAGGATTGTGATTTAAATGGTCTCAGGATAGTAGTTGCAGTGGTCTCTGTCACAGGATCGTGGTTGCAGAATCGCCAGCTGTCAGGGAGACCAGCTCAAACAATAGGCGCTCAATAGAGGTGCCAAAAGATTTGGAGAATTTAATTGAAAACAAGGCAAGTTATTGTCGGATTCCGTTTACAAATTAAAGTCCGATCTATTGAACATTTTGGTCTGCTTATAAACTGTTTTACATTTTACAATTTTTGTGTTTCTTTATGTCTTTAATTTTGCTATAATAACACAAATTAGTAATAAAAATAAAAGTGTGTCATTTAAATTTTATAAAGTACGCGTTTTGTTAATTATTATAATGAACTGTGTTGCAATGCAATTAAACTATGATACAGTGTATTATAGTAAGTGAGGTACACTACAGTGAGCAAATACAGTTCTGCCAATATAATACAAAATGTAAAATGATGATTGAGCTTACAATGATTGGATATTATTTACCAAAATTCATATAAATATATAAATTTATTGGACTTTATATTTTTATGTGATACAATTTAAAAATTCAATCGTTTAAGAGCCGAGCAACAGCCGCTGCCGGCAATTTTTGCCTGGTTGCATTCGCCGCCGACCTTTGAGGCTAATTTCCAAAACCGTTTCTTTTTAAATCCCATTTTTTTTTATATAAATGGTGGCTGAGAAATATTGTTGACATCACCTGCCGACGGATTTATTTATCCGCAGCACAAGTCGACTTTTAGCCGCCGCCGTAGATAATTTTGTCTGCCACCGCTGACAAATCAGTATTAGCTTCATTCTTCTCTATTAATACTTCAGTATCAGCTGCTTGTGATGTTGCTGTCGTCGGCAATATAATTATGTAGCTGACTACATACATGGCGACGATAGCAGTCAACAGCATTTGTAGTAGGGTGATCGACTCGGTTTTTCAACCGGTTTTAAAATCCGGTTTTTTCAAAATTCGGTTGTCGGTTTTTTGAAAATGTTGATTTTTCGAAAGTCGAATAGTCCGGTTTTTTACAATTTAAAAACCGGCTGAGTCGAATATTTTTCGATCTGTACATTTTGCATGTTTTGTTGATTTTCGCAACTATTATTTTAGTGTAAAAGCTCTAAGCTTTTTTAGAGCATGGCAACATTTACTGAAACATGAAATTTAAGAAATTTTATTTTATGAGGTAATATCAGAGGCGAATTTAATTGGCCTTATGGTGTGCAATGGATGTCAAAATACAGTTGCAAAAAGTGTTTTTTAGTTTTGTTGCCATTTTGCTTCATATTTTATATAGAGGTAGATATCCACCTTGTCCATACATTCATATGTATATACAATTAAGGAATAAACTCTACATACAACCATAATTTTTGGGGTTTGAGGAAACTTAGGAAGAAATTCAAAAAATTAAATATGCCAATATTTAGGTTGCTAATATATATGTTTATACAAAAAATAAAACATTAAAAAATAATTATAATTACAACAACATAATAGACCATATTTGGATGCCATTTGTTGACGGCTTGGTACGGGAAATCACAGAATTTTCAAACAAGTTGACGACATCAAACATTTTGCACGTATTTTTTCATGTATTTTATGCCTGTATGTAGACTTTTCTCCTTTGTATTTTTAATATTTTTGCTACTATAGGTGCTATAATTATTTTTTTTATTTTTTGTATAAACATATTTATTATTGGCATATTTAACTTTTTGAATTTCTTCCCAAGTTTCCACAAACCCAAAAAATGATGGTTGTATGTAGAGTTTATTCCTCAACTGTATATTATATATAAATATTTATGTACTATACATAAGTATATGAAGTTAATTTTTATGTTTTACCTTTAATTTCTGTATTCTTTTATAGTATTTACATGAACTGTTAACCCTTTTTTTATAAAGCAATTTAAAATCAAAACTTTTGTATAATAATTTTCTTACTTAAATAAAACCGGTTGACCGGGTTTTCCTGAATTATAAAAACCGTAACCGGGTTTTTCATAATTTCAAATATTTGAACTATTCGAAACCCGGTTTCTGGAAAAAGTCGAATAATCGATCACAATAATTTGTAGTCATGTTGTTGTTTAAAAAGGTGTGGTCTATGTATTTAATGTATTAGTTCATTGATATGTGCTTTAAATTTTTCTGCTTGCATAATTTTTCATCTGAATCGAATTCAATATCAACTCTATAAAAAAAATTTGTTGTTCAACATTTTAAAGTCAAACCTTTTCAATTGTATAATTTTCTACTCCTTAATTTACAGAAATCTACACTCATAATTTTAAAATTCCTATAAAACTTTCTACTTTCATGCAACCTTCAATATGAAAGAAAAAAAAAGTGAAAAAAAATCGTTTAAAAATTCTCTTTGCGAAACCATTTAAATTGGGTCAAATTGCAGCCATACCCACAATCGTATGAAACTTAAATTAAAAAAAAAATTAAATAAAAAAGAACTCGAAACAATGTTTTAAGGTAAATAGAAAAGAGAAGTTGGTAAATTGTATAGTTTTTACTATTTCTAAAAAAGAAAGAAAATATTTTGAACTTGTTATAAACACAACTTCATTCAGAAATTTCTGCCTTTTATTATATTTGCTTATATAAAAAAATTATGTAAATCACATACATTGTTCCCAACGGTGGTCCGAGCACAATGAATTTGCAAGTACTAAACATACACATAGTTAAAAATATTTTAATAAACAAGCACACAGTGGGTCTAAAGGCAAAATATGAATTTGAAATGAAATGAAATTGAATTCACAAAAAAAAAAAAAAAAAATTAACCTAGTAACCAGTGCGAAAATTATGGTACGATTATTAATTACAGTGGGGCTGCGTTAGGGGATATTCACATATTACGTAACCCCATTTTTGGAGTTTTTGGAGGGGGGGGGGGTACCCCTCCCCGCCCTAACAAAGCTTTGTACAAAATGTTCAGAAAAAACATTTCTAAACCGCAACAAATCCTTAACCTCCCTACCCCCTTAATGGAGTCTTACGTAATATGTGAACAGCCCCTTATAACGAAATCCAAAGCAGGATAGGTAGGGTATTATGTTTATCAGCCTATGCATGTATGTATTAGACCCCTTACAAGAAATTTTAAGATTTGTGGGATTTTTCAAATGCTTTACTACAGCGAAATCTTCTAAAACAAACGCTAAACAACAATGTTTGCAAGAAATTTGTTTCAGTTTTGTTGGTATATGAATAAAGAAGAAAATACTTCGTGACGGAAGAATATGTGATGCTTGCTTCTTCATACGCATGGGCGCGTATACAAACATCATACATACAAACACGTGCAATGACATTAGTTGTGTGCGCCTGCTTTAAAAAACCAACCTTAAACACATAATAGCTTACCATCTTACACATACAATAAACAAGCATACACGCATCAACACTACTTCTTTTGAGTGTTTGTTACTAACGAGAAGTTTAGTTTAATATATGCTAGTCGAATACATTTAAAAAACAAGAGATATTTACATTTCAAGACTGTTTACGCAGCTCTCTAGTATGTATGTATGTGTATTATTTTGCACCACTACATAAACCGAACTCATAGACCGATTTTGATGATTCGATTTGTCTTAATCCTAGAGGGTTACTAAAGATATGAGAGCAGTCAAAAATCAATATGGCGACCAACGAACGCCATTTTGTAAATACGAAAAAAATAAAAAGTCGGCAAACTATATCAAAATGGGTATCATACGACAGGTATTTTAAAATCATCTTTAGGTTTCTCTTATGATTTTTCATTTCGAATGACCATTTAGGACATTTAATAGTTCAAAGTTGGTCGCAGTCGGGCTTTTTTATTGTTTTTTAATTACTACCAGCGTTGCCGTTTTGGTTACTTGTAACCAAAATTGGTTACTTTTTTTTTCCAATGTGTACTTGTGTACTTTTTTCCATTTTGGTTACTTTTTTTCAACACAAAAATAACCATTTTTATTCATATATGTACATATGTGGTATGTTAAATTTGCACATAACTAATTATCTTGATAAAAGATCACAATTTAAGCGTTTTTACTACGTTGTAAAGACAACACTGGATAATCAACATAGCTTTTAAAAAAATACATGTCTGTCTCTGAACATAATAAGCCTGGTTTCAAAAATCAGATGCATTCATGGTTGCAAAATCTTTAAACGTCAAACACTATGTAAAAAGTTAAAAGCGATTTTTTTTCATTTGAGAGCGTAACAAGCAGGGAACGAAGCCGACCGATCTGTGAGTCGGCTAACACCCGCCGCTGGCAAAATTTCTAAATTAGAAGTAAGTGATGATATGGACATAGTTGAATTTTGGGACGCGGTTTCAAAACATACCAATGGATTGAACGAAAAATGTTTTTATGATTTAATTAATTTTATGTAAAATTTAATGTCACTGCCACACAGTTCGGCTGCTGCTTAATACTTTATCTATACAGTCTTGTGTTTTGATAATGAATGTAATTAAATTACATATTCTTTGTTGTTACTAAAAATATTTTGGTTTGGAATTTCTAATAAATAAAATAGATGCACAGTTGAATAAAGATGCTTGTTTTGTAAAGGTTTTTGTTTGAGGTTTTTAAACTTATTATGTTTGTATATTGTGATTCTCAATATAGTATTAAGAGTCTTACTATAAATAAAAATGCGGAGTTTGTTAACTAAATTCAAACATTTTTTTGGGTTGGAGTCTACTGACGAGTTCTACGAGCGGGAACAAAATGCATATAGACAATTGCTTAGCCATAAAAACAAGCCAATTTTTGAAATTTCTAATAATTTACCTGAAGCATTTTTGTACCAAATTGATTTTATTGATTGTTAATTATAATAAGATAAACTTTTAAAACTTGTTTTTTTGTTCCACTTTTATTTTACAATCTATTTTACAATATTTAGCAAATTCAATAATTCAAGCAAAAAAATATCACATGTGTTATTAACTACATTAAGTTAATAAACTATATATACATACATACAATTTAAATGTAATGGTCCATTTATATTATACCATTTCATATATTAATATATGTATGTATATTTTTCAACTGAAGTACAAATAAAACAGTATTTTAAATACATAAAAATTTTGGTTACTTTTTTCTGCATTTATCAGCATAAGCCAATGACTTCACGTATCCAAACAGGAAATAAGCTAGAGGTGTCAAATCGTACGAACTTGGAGACAAATTTACAAGTCCATGTCTCGATCATTGCGATCGCTGTATGGCGCGTATTTGCATTCTGTCGCCATCCTGTTGAAAGCACATCTCGCCTGGATCAAGGTTTAATGACACCAGCATGTAAATTGCACCAAACGATGCATTTTTCTGGATGTAATGGATTCCTTAAGGTTTATTGCAGATTTTATTCCCTATATATGCGGCAAATATTTGTTTATTAAGTCAAAAATTGGCCTCGTCGCTGAATACAATTTTGCCATAAAACATCGTGTCAGTTTCTAACTGTTCGAAAGCCCAATCGGCGAAATTAACGACTCAAATGATATGCCAAAATCGTTGCCCAACATTTTCCACCTAGTGAACGGGCACGATGAATCGATACATTTGGATCTGCTTCTACACTTTCGTTTACAGCGTCGATATTCTCTTCTTTACGCTCATTCCTTCGCCGTGTTGTTGTAATTTTTATTTAGAGTGTATCTGGTATGAAATCCATTCACAGTTCAATGGACGGGTTAGTCAGATAGAAAATTACGAGTGCGATATAAAAATCACAAGGTCGTCTATAAGTTGTGCGCATTGATGACTGATTTTCAAAGTGAATCTGGATAATTTGGTAGCGTTGTTCAAACGTCAATCTATTCAAAATATTTTGCTAGAGTATAACGATCACAAATGTCAAAGGATAAAAGCTGTATGACAGTTTAATTGACAGTTAATCCGTTTGTAAGTTCTCTCGGGCTTTAATTGAAAGCAAAATTAATGATAAATTTTTTTTTTGGTGTATTTGTCAAAGTCTAATCTTAGTTGAAATATTAATAATAAATTATTAATAATATTTCTAAACTGTGAACACTAGACTGATCTCAGCTTTTATGAGATTTTTTTTAATTCTTTTGGCTACAGCTTTGGAATTTGACAAAACAAAGGCCTTAAATATGATATTTATAACAAAAATGGGTCTGGGCTTAAATCGTTACAGCCGTGATAGCATCGACATTCGTACGAAAACAAATTAAGTGATACGTCAATCGTGTAAACTGAGTGGGATTTCCGTACGTTCACGTATGTCATAATACCAAAATGCTGCTTTTACAAGGATGTGACGATTCGAGCCCTGATTCGAAATGATCTGGTTTCTTCAATAATGAAAATTTTGAACATAAAATTTCTTTGTAATATTTCTCATAATATTACCTTTCGAATAAGTAAAAAATAGGATTTGGTATTTTTGCAAAAAATTTTTTTTAATAGCGAAAAAATTAACCCATTTATTTCTGAAAAAAAAACTCGGAAAAATTTACTATTTTAATTTTAATTAAAATTGCGTGTAACTTAGTTGAGATTTTGTTAAAGATTTTTTTAATGTTACAAATTTTGTTTATTATTCATAATGGGTTTCCTCTTCTAAATGAAACAAGATTTAACTTCTCCATTAGCAGAATAGTAGACCAAGGTTGTTAAAAAAGCCAAAATTTTAATTTTTTTCCTCGAGTATTTCTTAAACTGTAAGCGAAATCCTATAAATGTAGCAGATTTTTTTTAGTTCTTGGATAGAAAAAAATCCGATTAAAAACATCAGCTTACCATCGGTTTTAATTTTTCATTAACCCTAGTTTGCCCACTTTGAGGCTTTGTGGCTCCGCCCCTTTGAAGATATGTATTCTAAATTCCAGACTTAAGTTCTGTGACACCTCCTCAAATGTTATATGAAATTTCATAACAATCAGAGAGCTTAGAAACTGTAGAATTATTTCCATTTCTACATAATGCCCCACTGTGTATTGGGTACTTTAGGCTCCACCAGGCACCAGAAGGCAGCGTCGGATCGAGCTAAAAAATTAAGACCTCGTTTAGACAGCGCACATTTATCAATTAAAGAAAAAAATTTTGCGACTATTTTAGTGAACACTATTTCTCATAATGAATATTTTTCTATGTCAATATTGTGAAAATACAACTCCGCGATCTAGTGTATTTTTCAATTGAGATTTTTTTTTAACATTTTTATAACGTTCGTACACACTGTGCAATGTTGGGCACAGAATGACATCAAGCCTATACAATTCTTTTCATTGTACTTATTTTAAATTTCTGATTTGAAAAAAAAAGATTCGTTCTTCTACTAGAAATTCTAATAAACACATTTAAATGACTAAAAGCGGAGGTAAATTAGTTGAGATATTAAAAATACACAACAAACAAACCAGGGCAAAAAGGAAAAGTTAATTTTCTACACTTTCAATTTGGAAAATTTCAAGAAGCAGCAACAAAATTAAATAAATAAAAAAAAAAACACTTAAACAAACAAAATGTTGAAACTTTAAAAAATAATAAAAAAAAAGAAATAAATGCAAATCATAGTGTGAGTAGCGAAAAAAAAATGTTGGTCAAATTTAATGTGGGATCTAAAATAAACAGAGGCGGCGCTACATGCAGTCACTAGAAATTTAATTCTTGTAGAACGCGTGTTCTTTCTCGGGTTACAGAGATGTATTAAAAAAAAAGAATCGTGAAGGCCATTCAGTAGGAATTGCCAGAAATACTACATGGTGAAAATTATACATATAAGTTAGGGTTTCTAATTCCCGAACTTTTCCGATTCCCGGGAATCGAGAAAAAAATGTTCTATTCCCGGGAATTCCTGGGAATTTCAAAAACATATGAATTTAGTTAAAAAATATAATTTTTATAAAAAAAACATGCAACATTTAAATTAAAAACAAAATAACTTCATTCGTTCACCTCGAAAACTTCTATTACATCTGGTTCCATGCTTATATTAGGCATCGTTATAAAATTGTATTTTTAAGTAATAAAACAACGATCAGCAATGTAAAAAAGCAAATTCCAAAAACGTAGATTTTAAATTCCTGAAAGTTCCCGTTGAAAATTTCCCGGGATTTGTAAAAAAAATAATTCCCGGGAATTCCCGGGATCTTTTCCCTGCGTATAACTTTTTCAAATTGTGCCCTTCTTAAAGGCTCCTGCTTAAAAAAATAAATATGTTGATTAAGTTTTGATACATATTTTTTTTAAATAAACTCAATTAATGAAACACTTTCTTTGAAAGGAAATGTTTTAACAAGCAAACTTCGAAATGAATTAATTGGCAATATGCTAGCAACACATACATACATAAATGAGCAAAATATTTGCTAGAATCGTTGTACAGTAGGGCCAATTTGTTACCATGACTTACTTCTCACCAACCTAAATTAATATTTACTTTTTTGTTTCTACTGTAGTGTGTACCTATAAATCTGAAAAATTTTCTCTTCATTGCATAGAGGCAGTAAGAAGGCCTTTAATAAAACTTGTGTTTGTTTTGGAAAGCGGCCACCAGCATTAACTTCAAAAATAAAAAAAAAAATAAAAAAAAATAAAAGAAAAACGAAAAAAATTTGGTGGCTCATTAAAATTAGCAGCAAACGGCGGCCAAGCGTGTTGCTTGTTGCCTTCGTTAACTTTGATGTTGTTGTTTGTTTGATGGCTAGAAAAGTTTTTTTTTTTTGTATTAAAAATACTGCAAAACAACAAAGTAAAACCGAAACAATAGAAAGCTTAAGAAAAGGTCTATAAAGACATACATATGTATGTATTTCAACACTTCCTAAAAATTTAAACGCTTTGGTTGCTCTCTGTTCCACTAGTAAGTAGCCTGTGATGAAACAAACGAAAGTTAACAAGACAAAACAACTCCCCTGTGTATTAACTATTTCGATAACAAAAAAAAAAAAAAAAAAAAAAAAAAAAATTAAGTAGCAACAACAGAAAACAAATAAATCTTAAATAAAACAAAAGGGTCCACCACTTGTACATACATACATATTTTGACCAAATTTTCGGCTCCCTGTTATATCTGGTAATGCAGCAATAAGCTGGAGTCACACGATTGGCACAATGTACCAATTTTCGTCGGCTCACTGAAATAAATTCATAAGTAACAAAGTAAATTTGCCTTATTTCTCAACTAATTGAAATATAATTACACAACTGCACCACACTGCATTAGTAATAAAACCATGTAGACATATTCTAGAATTAATTAAGTAATAATGTCATTTTGGCTTAATACTAGGGATGTAACGAATGCCAGTTTAGCGAATGCGAATGCGAATGCGAAAGCGAATAACACATTTCAATTTTTGCGAAAGCGAATGCAAATATTACAATACATTCAAAAACCACATAATAAATAAATTTGTATAAGAATATGTAGTTGTATTATATACATAGAGTTCCTACATATAGTATTTTATTTAAATTGAGCAAATATTTATTAATTTATTAAAAATACAAATTTTTAAAACAGAAATTATGGGCCTTATTTTGTGAAATGCAACGCTAAGCGTTGACAAATTTTATATGGAAAAAATTTAAATTACAAAAACAAACTACATACAAAATTTGTCAACGCTAAGCGTTGCGTTTTTCAAAATTAGGCCCTACATTAAAATTAGTATAGATAATAATTAAAAATAAATTCACAAAATGTTAGGCAATCAACCCATTCGTACTTTGGCCCTAAGCCTGGTACTCTGTTCAATATTTCATGTGAAATGTCAAGTGTCAAAATATATATTAAAAGAAAGTGGAATCAATTTTTCATGAAAAAATTTTGAGGAAGTAGTACTCTGTTCCTCTTGGGAAAAACATATGAAATATATCTTCAACATTTTAAGTTTTCATGCGAAATAATATATAAATATACATTTGCTTCGCGTGGAATTTATAACAAACAAGCACTAGTTAATCGTGTTTGCATTTGAAATTTTTTGTACGAAGTAATGAATGGAGCTCAACATTTTTCAAAAGTTTGAACAGACTTATGTCTTATGTAGAACATATTTTCGCGCAAATCAAACACTGCCTTTTCTGTTTCAAAAACTGAAAAATATTTCCAAACACTGCTGGATTTTGGTTTCATTTTGATACTTATGAGCACTTATTGATAGGAAAGTTTCCCGCGAAAATGTTAAAGCTTTGATTAGAAAGCTTATATGCATTTTTTTCATGCTGCTTGAAATAATTTTCGTTTTTTTGACGTTTGTTAATCGTAAACTATTTTCGTAAAAGAAGTACAATTTTTTTTGTCTTTAGTATTCGCTTGAAATATTCTCATATATTTTAGCGAATGCAAAAGCGAATACAAATAGGAAAAGTAAGCGAATAATTTGCGAATGCGAAAGCGAATGCGAACATTCGTTACATCCCTACTTAATACTTATGACTCTAAGGGCCATTATTACAACTTCCAAATAGTTAATTTTAGGATGTTATCTGACAGGTAAATATATTTTGATTATTACAAGTAAACATTCATGTAAAAGTGACTGATAAGTTAACAGCAGGTTTATCCTTTTTTAACTTTAAGCATTTTAACAGTCAAAGTAGCCGGTATATACACCAGTGTTGCCACAATACATCATTTGTATTATTTATTTTATCGGACACTTGTAATAATGAAAAAAAATTAATGGTCACTTTATCGTTCACGTTAGCTAATGTTAATGTTAACTATCAGGAACTTTATCATTAGGTTGTAATAATGGCCCTTATAGTCTTTAACAATTTATGAACAGAATTTCTTTATATTTTTTTTCGTTTTAAATAAAGAAAAATTTTTAAATAAAAAAGAAAATATGTAATAAGAAAAAATAAAACAAAAATTTATGATAAAACGCAATTTCTGACGTTTTTAATGGGAGTTTGTTTCGAAGGACCTATAGGAGTTGGAATGATTGGCATACAAATATTTATAACTGCGTTTAAAAAGCAAGCTAGTGGACTTGCTTTACAATTTTCATAAACATAAACTAAAATGTAATCAGTCAATAAACCAACTTTTTAACGTCGCACTGTGGGGTGAAAGCCTTCAAAAGTGGCGATTAGAGATGAACTTTAACTTTCACAACCTTATTTGGTACCATATGAAAGTAGATAAAATTCTACATCACTAACTGCAAAAATAAAAGTTCTTGGTAGTTTACTTTATTTGCAGTGTGTGTTCAAAGTTCAATAATTTTAGTTATTTTTGCGCGCATTGATTAAAAGAGAAAATTTTGATATTTCAAATGATTATAGTTTTTGTTAGGACTTCTATAAGTAAAAGTTTTATAATGGAACCGTAATCTTCAGGTATATCAGCATTTAAAAAATTATTTTTTGTTTAGATAAATGTTTTAGAAATATTAAAAAAAAAATTAAATTGCTCTAAAAATGTGGTATTTTTGATATATACATTGAGTTTCAACAACTTTGCGCGGACGAGTGCAAGGAAAAATGCTTTTATGCTCTTTAAATATAAGATTTAAGCTAATAAAACCCAGAATACCTGTTTCCGCATTTGTGCGATTTTTGAGTTATGGAGGTTTTTGTGAGAGAATTCCAGTTGCTAAAAGTCAATGTGAAAAATACATATTAAATATTTATTTATTTTTTTATTTAAACAAAAAAATATTTTTTTAAAGGCACATAAAGTATGCTCTAATTTACAATTTAATTTACTAATTGATCTTTTTTCATTCCAAAGTTGGAGCAAAAATAGTCAAATAAGACAACTTTCTCCAAAATACAAAAAAGTCCATAAAAGGTTAATTTTTTTTCAAATTTTTTTTAAAGCTGGTTTTTTATGTATTTATTAATATTCATCAATAAAAAATAACAACACTTTAAAATTACGACTTCTATGAATTAATCGCCACTTTCTCTACCATTCACCCCACTGTGCGTCGCTCTACAAACCCCTTCTTCTATATATTAAAATTAAAAATATAGGACCTGCAATGTTAAAAAAATTCAGTTTCAGCTAAATAAAACATTATAATACGTGGTACATATACAAAAATACAATAATTAATATTTTTAAAAATTTTGAAAGATATTACAAAACTTTTTTTAATTTTTCTTTTTAAAGAAAGTGACATTTTAAGCCGAGCCTAGTAGACTCTACTAAGTAGAGGTTTATTTGTATCTTCTTAGAGCTGATATTTAAGTCGCCTTTTTTCGTCTTGAAAATTTTTCACTTTCACTGAACTTTTTAAAATAAATTAAAATAAAGTCTGGCAACACTGAAGACGATCAAATAAACTCATCAATTACATAGTTGTGTGTGTGTGTGTTCACATAACAATATCGAACAGTATCATAGCATTGCAGTTAGAATCGATTACAGTGATCCTTAAGGCTCAGTTAGCCGACTGTAATGGAATGTAACTGCAACGGTAGAAAACAGCTGATCGTTGTTGTTATGTGAAAAGTAAGGAAAATGGTTATAGAGATGTAACCGGAATGTAAGAACCTGTACATTACTTTTCACATAACAATATCGATCAGCTGCTTCATACCGTTGCAGTTACATTTCAATACAGTCGCCTAACTAAGCCTTAAGTTTATATATCGCTACATGAAACGCAAAACGCTCTATCTAACAAAACATTTAGGGTCTTATGCAAAAAACTTAATAAAGCTTTGCCAAGCAATGTTAAGTAAAGTTGTATTCTAAAAAAATTATTGTATAAAAATTCTAAAGTAGGCACCCACGTTTGTTAAGACTACTTTAAGTTGATATTACCAAAATGTGTGTTTTGTACCTCAAATATTTTTATTAATATAGCACATACTGATTCATGTTACATCTGAAAATGAAGCTAGAAGTGCCTGCTCTTATCTTAAATTTATTATTTCTGTCATGTAATGGGAAACATCACCAAATTATCCAACTGATTTGAAATACATAGCAAAATCCATAAAAAATATTAAAATAAATACAATTATACAAAAATGTTTTAGTGATGTACATACAATCAAAACAAATCGAAAAAAGCTGGATATTCAAATACTCGTTTCATTCGAATAAAACAAATTGTGATAATTTTTCACATTTTTTTACTTCTACTTCATAGTTGTGTTTATCTGTTTTATTACCATGTCATAAGCTCATATTTTTTAAATTAGGTTGCTTTACTTCAAGATAATGAAAATTTCTTTAATAAAATAAAAATTTATTTGAATACCCGAATGAAATTGTATTCGATTTTGTACATCATAAGCTATGAAGTGGTTGTTGAACACGGTGGTGTTACCAGTATTCATTATTAGATAACAAAATAATTAAAGTTGTCTTTTGCATATGATTTCTTAACAAAGCTATGTTAGCCTTAAAGTGCTTGGCAACTAATATGAACTTTAAAGCTAAAGAAAAATATTTTTTTGCATAAGAGGGTTACAATCGACTTTTTTTATAAATTCCATGGTATTTAATCAATTGGGGTATTCACACGGTAGTGTTAAAGTCATAACGTCATAATGTTCTAAACTTTTAAACTAGTTTAAAATGCGACTGCTGTGAGCAACTCCTCACATTTTAGTGTGTTATTTGAAACAAACAATATGATACAAAACAAATCAGAAAAAATATTACAAAAATTAAATAATATTTGGTACGAATATGCAAAATTATGAGAAAATTATTTAACGGCTTCTATCTGTTTCCGATAATTATTTGCGAATTTTTGCAATATGTAAAACAAAATTTTTTCGAGCATTTGACCTTTTAAAATTTCAAGGCTTTGGAATTTATTTGCAAATTTTCTTAAGTTTTGCGATCAGGTAATTTTTGATAAAGCTTATTGCTCTTGTGTAATTTTAACAAAATAGGATTGAATCAAGCCACATCATTGTCTGATTGAATTATTTTTGTTGTTGATTTTTTAAACATTTGACGACTTTTATTTTATATCAGACTTTGCTATCATTTTGGTATTAGCAAGTTTTTGCAAATTTTCATTTTCGCGAATTTTTCCGATTTTTTGGAATTTATTATATCTTTAGGTATTTATGTGTTATTTTAGGGCTTGTCTTTTTACCATTTTACCGATTTTTAATACATCTATCTATTTGTGCGAATTTTCATAATTTTGCCAATTTTCTGCGATTTTTGGAATTTGTTAGATCTTTAGGTATCTCTAAGTAATTTTGGAGCTTGTTTACAATTTTTGCAATTTGTTGCAAATTTTTGCAATAAAAGTGACTGTTCCCAATTCTTTGTTTTTTCTTTTTACAGTTTTAAACTTTTTTTTATTATTAAGTATTAGACTTTAATATATTTTTGATGTCACCAAGTTTTTGCGAATTTTCGTAATTGCGGATTTTTAAAAGTTTTCTGCATTCCTTATAATTTAAGAATTTTTTAAAAATAAATTTTAGGTTTTTTTCAATTAAAAAATTATTCGCGAATTTTCGCAAATTTATTGCACGTGAGTTAATCTTTGATTCATAAAATCTACTGAGATTGCTGGTTTACAGTTTTTGAGGCTTTGGAAATTTTTAGAAGATATTCGCATTTTTGCAAGTTTTCGCGATTTATATGCTGGAAGTCTATACTCGAGTTATTACTTTTTTTTTTGCGGTCTATATAATTAGCTTTGGGATATTGTTTCCATTATTTTAATCCCTTGCGAATTTTTATATTTTTTGCAATATATAATGATTTGAGTAGAAATTTGCTTAAGAAAAACGGCACGTATTTAAACGTAAATGGACATTTTGTCGAAAAAGAAAACTAAAAAGCAAAATAATTAGTTATGACAGTAACAAATACATAGAGTGAAGAATTGTAAATATTAATATAGTACGCCTTTTATATGAAAGAAAATAAAAATAGTTTTAAACGGGTTTAAAATGTTAGGACTTTATGACTTTATGACACTTAGGACACCCTTGTGAATACCCCAAATATGATCGCTACAAACAAAAAACCAAATCATCGTGAACAAAAATAGCGATTTTATTTGTTTTATAACATTGGAAAAATTCTCATTGAACACCTCAATATTTTCCACTTTAACATGTTTTTTTTCTCCTGCTGTAAAATTATGAAAACCGTGTTAGGGCATTTTACGTTTCAGTTAACGATATATTTTCTTTATCACCGAAAAATTTATAATTTCCACTTTTCTTTAACTTAATTTTTCTGCTCTAATGAGCTTTCAGATGTTTAAATGCAACTTTTTTTTAACTTTCATCAATTAAGTTAAAATTTAATATTACTTTATTGTAAAAGTAAAAATACGTTTTGTGCCGCATATACCACTTTTCTTAATTTATTTTCGAAAAGTAGCTTTTTGTGCTCCATACGTATACTTTACTGCTGTGAATTGAGAATTTGGTTTTTTTTGTTTATTTCTTTCGCTATCCAGAGAACTAAGTCGATCGTTTAACCCTATGCAAGAAGCCGCCGCTGTAATATTTTTAACTATCGATCCGCTTACACACTTATACAAGAAAAGCAAGTAATTGAAGTGCATTTAATATAAAGAATGAAATTAAATGATTTTTGTTATACTCAAACATGCAAATTAAGGTTTCTTTTATTTTATTTTATTTTATTTTATTTTATTTAAGTGTTTAATACGTTTATATTAAAACATGTAATCGGCGGCTGCGTCTGATTGATAATGTTTCTGCTTAACAGTATGCGTTGAATTTTTCTTACGGCTCCTTTTTTTATTATTCATTTCTTATAGAAACAAAGCAAAACAAGAGTTAACTTTACTTTGTACATTTTTGTATGAATAATTTGGCACAATCGCCAAACAGTGGCGTTTACAGCAAACCAATACTTATTAAACCTAAGAGTAATAAAAGCAAAATGGATGCTTAATATCTCAGAAACCATAATAAATTTCGTGAAACGCGTTTTTGATTCAGAAAGACGGTACTCAAAATATAACTATATTCCATAACTAACTCATTTTTTTTAAGAATGGTTGTTGGAGCAAAACTATTCTGGGTCGACGATATGTATATTATTTTTCGTTTGGTTTTTATTTTGTTTTTCTGTGTGTTAAAAATGTCTATCAAAGTGTAAAGAGTGTTTAACTGTAACTGTCTGTTTATTCATATGAGTGATTTGTAACATTAAAGTTTAAACTGAAATAAAATTAATAAAAAGTATGTAGTATATACATATGTACTCGTATATGTAAAAAGTTAACAATAAAATAAATACAGCACAAAGAAATAAAAACGTGTATCAAATTTAAACGTGATCATATCACGTGCTTTGGCTATAGACATGCATACATGCAAACAAGCACACACACTTATTGAGCAAACCACCAACCACCAGCTTGAAACCACTTCCTTGATTTACTTCAAAAACATCCTAACTCAAAAAGAAAAAAAATTAGTTTACAGAAAACGAGTTTAAAGTTTTAAATTTCACCCAATGCGCTACCGGATTTTTTTTTTACCAATTTTGTGGCCACTTAATTAATTACAGGCAAACGGCAGGACGGTTTGAAACTATTTTTTTTTTTAATTAAACTTCGAAAGCCTCCCTTTTTACATCCTTAAAGTTTTTTTTTGTCACAATCTCACGACTAAAAATTTTTTTTATCACCCACGTCCGCTCACGTGTGATAATTTTTGACTAAAACAACGAAAATTTTGAACATATAAAATCAAAAAAACTTCGATTTTTTTTACCTTTTTCCCCTTTTCAGATCCATAGGTAGCGAACCGTTCAAAATTCAAGGAAAAAATCAACTGTAAAAATTTACCTAATATCTCAATAAACAACTTTCTAGAACATATGAACTTCCTAGAAATGATTCTTAACACCGTTTAGGTAGCGCTTAGGTAGCCGCGAAAGTGAAAAATGTCCCGAAAATTTTTCAATTTCATTTGTTTGGAAATTTTTCACTTTTCTTGTGTACATGTTTGCAGTTGATTGCTTCCTTGAATTTTGAACGGTTTGCTACCTATAGACCTCAACAGGAGAAAAATGGTAAGAAAATCGAAGATTTTAAAATTCAGTGAGAGTCCAAGATTGCTTCCATCAAGCTTACAAGCCTTGAAATTTGCTCATAATATGCTCCCCGTGCACAAAATCAATTATTTTGTTTATATTTAACGATATTAATTTATATATTTCTATTTATTTACTACTTACATTTCAAACGAATACATACATATACTATTTTGTAGTTGCAAAAAGGAGAACTTAATTTCCATTAAAAGCTTTTCACAATAGTGATTTTTAGCTGCTCGTTCAAAAGTTAGGATTGCTGCCTCTTTTCAACCGCTGGAATATCGTAATACTGATTTATCATCTTTGTTGTACAAATTTCGTTTATCAAGCACACGTTGCTGTTCATATTAAAGGATCAGCTAGCCGATTGTAATGGAATGTAGTAACTGCAACTTTAAGAAACAGCTGATCGATATTGTTATTTGAAATGTAATGTACAGATTCTTAAGGCTCAGTTAGCCGACTGTAATGTAATGTAACTGTAACGTAGAAAACAGCTGATCGATATTTTTATATGAAAAGTAGGTTACGTTACATTACATCTCTATAACCATTTTTATTACTTTTCACATAACAAAATCGATCAGATGTTTCTTACTGTTGCAGTTACATTACATTACAGTCGGCTAACTGAGCCTTTACATTACGGTTACATCTCTATAACCATTTCCATTACTTTCCACATAACAATTCGATCAGCTGTTTCCTACCGTTGCAGTTATGTACATTCCATTACAGCCGGTTAACTGATTCTTAAGCCTGATTTAACGTAAAGCAAAGTGGCGGAGAAATGTAAGCAGAGACGTTTAATTTGTTTCGTTTTAGACATATTAAAACAAAAATAATTGCGAAGATTTCCTATAGTGCAATGTAAAGGGGAAAAAATCGTATTTTTGAGTTATGACATTGTTGAACTAAATTGGCGATTTGTGGCTGCTTGTTGTGTATTGTTTTCTTGTGACTGAAATCTTTCTTGGAGTCATTGTGATGATTGTATGGCGTCACGGTGTCAAACTACTGGTGCTGTTGTTGTTGTTACAACAAGGCATCAATAACTTGAGAGTTGAGGAAGTAGTAGACCAGATAACTTGGGAACACCAATAAATGGCAACAACAATAACAACATTCACTCACTCTAGCATTAACGATTGCGCAGAAAAATTGCACTTAAACTTTTAAACTAAAAAAAACATAAAAATTATATTTTCAAATGCGGCCTGAACATGCAAAAATGAAACCTCAAATGAAAGAAATTAAAGAAAAAAAGGAAATAGAACTTCACAGACCAAGTGACAGATGAACACAGGGAGTTGTCAGATAAATAGACAGATGCAACAATATTTATAAGACTGTTTTAATATGATATGACAGAACTTTTGGATTGAATTACGGGTACATGCTTACTTTCATACATACAGAGTTTGTGAAAGGGCATTTTTTTGATTTGAGTAGAGAATACCGTTGCAAGTTGCATGTTGCAGATACTCGCTGTGGCTGGCATGCAGCATAAAATCAGCATGCTCGATTCTTGTGCACGACGATACGATAACGATGACGACAGCGACAGCGACAGCGACAGCGACAACGATATTGATAATGAAAATGATGAAGAAGAAATGATGCACGCGATTTGATAAGTGATGATTGTTGCATGTGAAATAAATGACAGGCAATAAGTAAATGAATGAATTAAATAGACCAGGGCGCTTTACAGCAAAATTGTCAGTTGTATGAGGAACATTTTGTTAGGTAAAATTTGCGAAAATAGTTTCATTACAAAAACAAATTGATAAAAATATGAAAACTGTGTAAACATGATAAAAATAATTATTTTTACCATGAAATTTGTCGCATACAATTTTTCAATTGCTAATAGACCAGCGAGCTGAGTAGTTCTCATAAATAAAAGCATTAGCAAATCTTTAACAATGAGTTTTAGATCTTTATACAATTAATTCTTTCTGCCAATAAAACAGACTTCAATGCAAAGATCTGATAGAAGAAGATAAGAAGTATGTGAAATATAAAATTAAATTTAAATGGGCTCGTCTCCGCCCATTTGTTTAAATAAAGGATTGTGTCCATTTTAGAGCTCAAGGTGTGTGGTAAGTTTCGTAAAACTAAATAAAGTAGAACCGCGTGAAATATTGTAATAAATTTTAATGGGCGTAACCCGGCCCATTTATTCGACTTTCAAATTCTGTAATTACAAGAACCAAAAGTGTTTTATAGGTTTCGCAGCAATCAAATAAGTAGAATATCATAAAATTAAAAAAAAAATGTGGGTGTGTCCCCGCCCACTTTTCTACAATGGGACCAATGGGAAGCTATACTAGTAAATTTAAATCTCTATTTTAAAATATCTTCAATCAACCTAAACTAATTACACACCTGCATTTGTGCATAATATGCAACATATCACGAAGCTTAGTGAGACTAATGGGTGACCATATTTGCGGTTAAATTAGATTTTCATATAAAATCTAAGAAATAAAAAACTCTTGAGTAAAGGCCTTCCTAGTACATAAAATATGTTTAAGTAAAAAGAAAAAAAGAATTAGTTTTATTGATTTACTTTTATTTGCTGAAAAATTAAATTTTCCAAACCTGGATTATGATTAATATATATAATATAGAATATATTTAATTCAAAACGAAAAAAATAGATTTTTATTTATACCTAATTTACATTAAGCATTTTTTTCATGAAATTAGTTGCATGAAAATTTTTTATTTGTCAATAGGAGGCCTAGAGGCCTGCATCAGATATACATACTACGTCCTTTTTATATAACATTCTCTTTTCTAGCGCTGCAATTAGCAAATAGAAAAAGTTTCGCGCAACAAAATTCATTAAATTTCGTGAAAAAATGCTTAATGTAAATAAGGTATTAATTATTTTTAGATACCAAACTTAGTCTAAGCTTCCCAGCTCTGGAGCTGTACTTTTTATTTTTTTTTCTTCCAATTTAGTATATCAAATTTTTCTTTCTAAAACATCAATTACATTTAATTACTAAAGAAACAATTAATTTGAGCTGGTTACTTTTAGACGTATAAAATAAATAAATTTTCCAACCCTGGAATCATGTTTTAAGTCTTTTTCTGAGTGCTTTTAGCAAAATATTTATAGAGAAATAAAAACATTTTTATCAGGTTACTGTTATTACAAAAAAAAATTTAATTTTCCAACCCTGGAATCGTCTTTTTGATTTATGCTAGGAACACAATTGGGACAAACGACGAATTTCGTCCACGTCGACGAATTCGTCGATAAGAATTCGCTGCGTAATTTCATTGTGTGAAGCACAATAACGACGAATTTACTCAGCAAATTCAGCTCTTATAATTCATAAAGTTGGTTATTGTCAGTGTGACCATATTAGCTAATTTTGGGCTAAATTTAGCTTATTTCTTCTGGATTTAGCTTTAAAATTTTCATTAAGCTCTTAGCTTATTTTTTTTAGCGTTTTTAAAAACGGATTTAGCTTTTCAAGCCTTTTTTAATCCAAATTGCGTATTCTCTAAAAATATATTGACATACGTGACGTAAGACATACGGGATTTAGCTTAATTTTATTTTAAATTCTGGTCACACTGTTTATTGTGTATATAAAGAGAGTGAGAGAAAATGGTTTTTGTCGTCGTTCGTCGGCGTACAAAATAGAAATAAATCTATCTCAGAGTTCGTGACGCAGGACGAATTTCGTTCTACGGCGGTGTTGTGTTCATTTTCATATGAACGAAAGTTCGCATCGAAAAATTCGTCGTTCGTCCCAATTGTGTTCCTAGCATTACTTAAATTTTTAATACCAATTTTACTCTAACTGAAATATAAAATCGGTTCAAATTACAAAAAAATATAAATTTAGTTTCAGCTAGTTACTTTTATATAGAAAAAAAAAACAAGTTTTCCAGCTCTGAAACCGCCTAAGCGATTTTGCTGATTTTTAATACTAATCTATTTCGGACCATTCCTGATACATTAGTTCAAGACCGAAGTCTAGCTTTTCTGGGAGCTTCGGAAAAACGATTTCACGTACAGATAGGTGGACAGACAGACAGACAGACAGACTGACGGACATCGCTTATTCGTCTTCTCTATTCATAAGTAGCCAGAATATATATACTTTATGGGTCGCATATTAATATTGTGGAAATTACAAACGAAATGAAAAACCTATATATACTCTTTACCATTTTTGGTGAAAAGTATAAAAAGCTTAAAAGACATTATTGTATTGTGCTTAAAGACATTATTGAGAATTACAAACCTTCAAGGCCAAGAAACTAAAAACAAAAAAATATTATTTAGCATGTGTTTTAGTTTTGTAATCAAATCTTTGTCCATATAGGTGATGGATTAAAATATTTATACGTAACGTACTCGTATCTTATGAAAAATATTTATTAAGTAAACAGTGGGTCCACTCAAGGTCGAAAAACATTGCTACGAGTACTAATCCCCTTTATCGTGATTGACGTATTTCGACTTCACCTACGATGTTTTTGTAATAGATTAAAGAACAAGGCAATATTTGTTCTTTAATCCAGGACTAAAATAGCCTTGGTAAGTAGTAAGTAGTTTACTACGAGCTTATTAGTTCAAATATTCTTCTTTGAATTTACCTGCAAACATAAGCGGACATGTATTATATTCGAAAGTTTTTATTTTAAAGAAGATCCTTCTTTTTCTTTTATGTATTTATTTTTTTATTGTTGGCTACTTTGAAAAGTTAAGTGGAAAATTATCAAAACTGAATAAATTGAATTTAAATATTCGATACACGTTTCTGTTGCTTCAAAAACCCGCTCGTATTATTCATGTCAGTGATTCTTTTCAAACATTAACATAAATAAATCCCACTAGTCACACAGCATAGTAAGCATTCATTGCATACATTCTTGTGTGTTTTTGTATTGATTTGTAATTTGCCAATGATTTCCTTTAACAAATTAGGGGATTTAAGGATTATTCACTTAGAAATATGCAAAAGTATTGTACGTGTGGAATTGTAAATAATTCTCCTCGAAATAGTTTCAACACGATTTCATTTCACAAAAAAAAAAAAAAAAAAAAAAAAAATTCGGGAAAAAGATTATGAAAAGTTAATAATATTTATGCCAGCAATATTCATTGGTAAACAGTGTGAAATTATTGTAAAAACTTTGTTAAAGAAAAAAAAAAATATCTTTAGTTACTGTACAGTGCAAACTTATAATTTTACCAAAATAACAAGATTCTAACGACTGATTTTGGCAGGGAAGGTAAGCAGGAATATATATATATATATATATGTATATGACTGGGTGTTTTCCCCGGTAAAAATCATCATGCATTAAACACATTTATCACAGCAGGCTGCACGATCTCAAATGCCGTTAGCTGCACGATTTCAAATGCCGTTAGCTGCATTTGTCGACTTGTAGCCTGCTACTTAATTATTTTGGAGACGACAGCAGCATCATAAGCACCTGATCAAGTATAAGTGCATATATATTTCAGTGGTGCCACCTTTAAATATTTCATATATATAACAAGAATTACTTTTTTAAAATGTACTTACATATATCACTTAGGGCCATTATTATGACTTGACGATAAAGTTCCGGATAGTTAGTCCTAACTTTAGCAAAACTGAACTATAAAGTGAAATTTAAAATTTTTCCATTATTACAACTGTCTGATAAAATAAATAGTAAAATTTTTGTTTGGTGGCAACATTTCTGTGGATGTTGTGGATATTGATTGTTAAAAATACTTAGTGGCAACTTGCTTTAGTTTATTTGCCAAATTACAAACAAAATGAAACCATTTTTATTTTTATTTAATTTTTGTATTATTTTATGTTTGTATTGTATTATTTTTGTTTTGTGTCATATTTTTAAAAAATAATATTTGCCTGTTATACATTAAGTAGAATGTGTGGCAACGTATGAAAACGTGGCAACTTCAAATTACTTATGCCCCTATTACGGTTTACAACTCAACCAAGTTTAGTTGAAATTGTAACAACTTAACTTTAAAACAACTTAACTGGTTTTTAGCATTCTGAATTACAACTAATTTTAGTTGTATTCAAAACATTGTTCGAAAAGAATAGGTTTATATATATGCTATGATTTTTGAAACCATAGTAGCCATCACAAAACATTTTAAATATAGGGTCCGCCATCTAACGTTTTTTTTTTAACTAGTGCTTATTTCGTGAATGGTAACACTTAGCTCATGTCTGATTTGACAGATAATTAGTTTTATCCTTCCGCTGAACTAATATGGTTGTGTATACGCTTGAACAACGCTTCGCTAAGTGGGCCTGCGATCGACTTACAGAAGATGCCGATTTTACCAAAAAAATCATCTTTTCAGATGAAGCTCATTTTGATCTTGACGGGTATGTAAACAAGCAAAATTGTAGCATTTTGAGCACAGAAAACCCGCACGCATATATTGAAAAGCCGACGCACCCAAAACGAGTCACTGTTTGTTGCGGATTTTGGTCCAGAGTCATAATTGGGCCATTTTTTTTTTCGAAAATGAGCAAGGAGTGGCCATGTTGAACGAATTTTTGTTCACAAAAATTGAAGAGGAGGATATTGGGAACATTTGGTTTCAACAGGACGGCGCTACGTGCCACACAGCCGAAGCTACACTCGATGTTTTGCGCCCTGTTTATGAAGATCGCATTATCAGCCGCAGAGCTGATGTCGTTTGGCCACCTCGGAGCTGCGATTTGACACCGTTGGACTATTATTTGTGGGGTGCCGTCAAAGACAAATGTTACGCCGACAAGCCTGAGACAATTGGCGCTTTAAAGGACAATATTCGTGAAGCCATTGGTGAAATACAGCTGCACACAATCGATAATGTGCTAGAGCTGGCAAACTATCGATAGTCACGACATTCGATATTTTCGATAGTTTGTTGGAAAACTATCGATACTATCGATAGTATCGAATTATTTTACACTATGTTCACACGGCAACACTAACATTCGTTTTTAATGTTGATATATGTATATGAATAAAAACAATTAGGTAAAAATTATAAATAATTAATTTTATGTTTGATTTTGTTCTAATTTTTCAATATTAAAAACACATGTTAGTTCAGATAAATTACCAATAATTTGTTTTAAAAAAATTCAGAAAAATTCAGAACGAAACAAAATGGTTCGCTCACAAATTTTTTTTATATTTCAATCAGTATTCGAGCGCGGATCGTGAATGTGAGAGCGAATCCCGATATTTGTTGTCCGTGTGATCATTGTGTTAGGAATGTTGAATTTCATTTTTCAATACATATCGCTCATTTATTCAAACAACGTCACAAGTCAAATAAAACTAGTTTTGAAACAATTTAAATAAGTTTTCAATTAACATACAACTCGCGAATTTTTCGTCTAATGACAAGACAACACAATTGTCTAACAGAATTATGCCATAAGAATTTTCTCTACCATGGTATTTCTCTACACGGCGCAGCCAAATAAAGATTTTCTGCCTTGCAAAGTTTTCTTGCCTAATAACGTTTTCCTGCATTGCCGGGCTTCGGCGGGGCGTAAGGATTTTCTACACTATAGTGTTTTCCGACACGGCACAGCCTAATAAACATTTTCTGTCTTGCAAAGTTGTCTTGCCTAACAACATATTTCTGATGACCTTCTACACCAGGGTGTTTATGCTTCAAAAAATTTTCTTGCATTTACCATTTCATGAAAGATATTGTCAAAAGCTTTAAAATGATACCAATATTGGTCATATTCGTTGGAAAACACCGTATAATCACATTATTGTACTAGAATTTCAGAGGCCCACAACTTGGAAGCTAGGCCTCGCCGCCAATTTTTTTGTTTAATTTATTTTCATATTTTCAATTTTCTATAGCATTGGAGAGGCGCCCTAAACTTAATTTAAGCCTGAATTTTTTAGACAAGATGAAATATGACATTAATTTATTTTTTGAGTTATGACGTTATTTTAGTAAGTGAGCGATTTGTACTTATGTATTTTCAATAGAAGACAACTAATATGTTAAATTTTATCGAGTTTATTGTCAATTTGGTAATAAATTTTTTCAACGATAGTATCGCTATCGAGAAAAACTATCGATAGTCTAATAAAAAAAAACTATCGATACTATCGATAGTACTATATATATTTTGCCAGCTCTATAATGTGCTTAAAAATTGGACCGATCGTGTAGGCTACTGCATGGCCAGTCGAGGCTGCCATTTGAATGAAATTATTTTTCATTATTAACCGGAAGGATTGTACTTTCAAATAAAAAAAGAAATTTGAGAAAATATTCAGTAGTTTTTTTTATAGCATTTTCAAAAAAAAAAGTTATCTGGTGGACCCTTTATTTTAAGATTTGGCCTAGTATTTAATTTTTAGATTTCATGTTTTATGAATATGGCAACAATATTGGTTGACAAATGGGATTGGTTGACGTCTGGAATAATGAAGCAAACCTAATAGTTACAACACTCGGAATAAAAACTAAAATACAACTGATAAAAAGCAGTTGTCTCATGGTGAAAAAAGTTGTAATCCATAATAAAAATTTTACAACTACAACTAAACTATCCATTTAGTTGTAAATCATAATAGGGCCCTTAAGGTCACGATAAAAGTCGCTCACTTCTGGTTGTAATTAGTAATGAAATAATGAAAAAGTGTTTATCCATCCAATAAAACTCTACCTTTCAAGGCCGTGATACACTATCATACAAAGTCGTGCGATCTACGAAAAAGTACAACGCTGGTATGATGGAGTTTATGAAAATTTTCAAAAGACAATAACTATTCATCACACCAGGGTTGTATATTTTCGTAGATCGCACGACTTTGTATGATAGTGTATCAGGGTCTTAACTAATGGCTAGTTATAATAGTGGCCCTTAAAAGTATATAAATTCAGTAAAGTGCGACTTTGACGCACACACGAAGGGTTCCGTACGGACACTAGATATGTAATACTAAACAAACTTTGGCATTTTTTAATTTTTTTTTGGTGTTTTTGAGTTTTCCCTTTTTTTAAGTTTAGCGTTCTTTTGGTTTTTGGCTTTTTATGGTTTTTGGTTTTTTTTTCAGTTTTGACGATTTGTTTTAGCTTTGAAATTTTTTTAAGTTTGGAGGTTTTTTTTTCGTTTAGGCGATTTTTTTTAATTTTGGCAATTTTTTTCCTTTTGACGATTTTTTTCGGGTCTTGGCGATTTATTTTAGCTTTACAGATTTTTTTTAGTTTGACGCTTTTTTCGTTTTGGCGAATTTCTTTCGGTTTTTGGCACTTCTTTTGATTTTGGCGATTTTTTTCCTTTTGTCGATTTTTTCGGTTTACGGCGGTTTATTTTAGTTTTTTAGAGATTTTTTTAGTTTTGCGCTTTTTTTTTTGTTTTGGCGATTTTTTGGATTTTTTAGATTTTTTTTGGTTTGGCGTTTGGGCGTTTGGGAGTTTTGAATTTTAGCGTTTTTTAAAATTTGAAGAATTTGCCTCTCACGGTTTCCAAGATACAGCAAGTCAAAATAACATTAACTGATAGAATACCCTTTAATTTTCATTTTTTAAATTTTGCTGTTTATTTTGTTAGTCTGTGTAAAAATACATTAACTTTGCAAATTTCAAGTGTCTATATATAATTGTACGTATATTACATAGGATTTTAAAAATTTTCATTGCTCGTTTTGGAACACGCTTTAATTTTTAACTGTCATGTATTTTTCTGTCAAAATTTCAGGTTCGTATCTCTTACGGTTCTCGAGAAAAAAGTTTGTGAAGGACAGCGAAGCGAAAGCAATAGGGTTCCTTTTCACATTTGGTGTACGGAATCTTAAAAATTAATAAATTTATATCTTTCCATGAATTTCGGGATGCTATTTCCATTAAATAATATGAAAGAATTCTAAGCTATCATTCATTCCATCTGCAAAATATATTGGCAGCACTGTATTTGCTTATTGACGCCAACAAAAATAGAAATTAGTTTAACTGGACTACAACGACAAAATTAGCATGGACAACAACTTGCCGTCGTGTTGCCTTGCTGTCATCAAAATAATCGTTCTCTTATAAACATATATTTATTTATAAAATTTATACCGAAAACCGGTAGAAAGAAGAAGCGTTGCTGAAATAACGAAAGATATCAGGGATGTACACACTAGCGTAAATCACTCTTCCTTGCATATCTTTACGATATTTGCAAAGACTTTGATCATAAACGTATTATTTTTACACGTCATCGTCTAATAAAATGAGGTCAGCTGATATGAATACGCCTTGGCCTATACAAAATATAATGAAAAATAACCAGCTGTTTTGCTGAAGCCACCTTAAAAAATAATTTACCATGTCTAGACATAAATAACGAATGTCGTTCAAATTGATTATTATAAATTATATTTCTTTTTCTAACTGTCTTGTGTTTTCAATATATTTATGGTTTTTTTTTTCTACTTTAAAGAGGACATCTGGGTTTTATCTCAAGGATACATACATACGTACACATTTGTTGTAATGACACAGTTTTGCAATGGTACAAGTATCTAGTAAATCTTTTCTATGGGCTTGTACAAATAAATTGGTTTAAATGCAAAATTTTATTAAGGGCCGGCCAACCATATTGTGTGTTTAATCAATCAATCACTTGTACTCGTAAATATCTACATATGTAACTAGATAAGCAAAGATACATATTCATTCATATGTATGTACATTAGTGTCCTGCACAAGACTATTTATAAGACACTTTCAAGACATGACAGATTTTTTTCAAATGCTTTACTACAGCGAAATATTCTAAAAGAATTGCTAAACAACACTGTTGGCAAGACAAACAACAGAAACAAAATGTCTTGCCAACAGTGTTCCTTAGCGATTCTTTTAGAATATTTCGCTGTAGTAAAGCATTTGAAAAAATCTCTCATGTCTTGAAAGGTCTTATAAATAGTCTTGTGCAGGACACTAATGTACATACATATTCCACAAACATTCAACATCTTTCCTTAGCCGTTCCTTGTAATAAAATCAAAACATGTAAATGGAATAATATATAATAACTATTTGGACTTGTTTTCTAGTCGTTAATGGGTTTTTATAAAAGGCAGCCAGTCAACCTTGTCCTTTTTTATTCGTTATTTTTGAATCAATATGATGATATTGTTTCTCACCTAAAAAGTAAAAATACTTTTCCACGTTTTATCGTCATTTTAACAGGATTTTGATTGATTCGCCTGGTTTTTTTAACATTTGAAAATCATTTTAATTTCCAAGAACTGAAAACACATTAACGTGATTTGTTTTCTTTTTCAGAATGCCACCGCACTGTTTGTTTTTGTAAAATAATGTGAGAGTGGGAATTTATGTGTGTGTGTGTGTTTGCGTGCATGAGAATATACCCTGTAGGAAGTTTCACTAGTAAAACAGGACTGAACTAAAATCCTTACATACATGAATGTACAACTCGTCAATTAAAAAACACATTTTTCGTATTATGACATACGTGAACGTATTGTATGAATCATTTTATATAATAACTGCCTTATTCATAAAATATATTTCAGGTTAATTAAGTGCTTATTTGACATACTTCTATGGGAAATATCCTGAAATATTTTTTATGAAGTAGACCGTAATAATATAATATAATAACAATAATATAATATAATAATAACTGAACGTACGATTTTTACAAAACTGCAACCCGTTAACAAAATTCAATACGAGTGCGCATAAATATTTTAGTTTATATTTCATAAAATATTTACAGACATAAGTAAACTAAAATTTCTGCCGAAAAATTATAGTTTTATAGAGTTATTATGTTTCTAGGACTAATTATTATGAATGGAACTTGCTACAAAAAAGTAATAGCTCATGAACGAGTCCCAAACTTCAAAAATCAGAAACAAGAATCGAAATTTTTTTCCTAAATTGCATTCGCAAGCCAATTATTTTAAATTAATTTCATTCATGCTATACATATAAAATAAGTTCAGTTAAGTGGGACTTTGACTCGCTACTATAATAACTTTGACCAATATCATAGAATATCTAACCTGATGTGAAAAATGTTTAAAAAAGTCTATGTATCCGCTAAACCTTTTTTTTTTTTTTGATTTTTGGCGAGTTTTTCAGTTTGACGCTTTTGCGATTTGTTCGGTTTTTGGCGTTATTTCGTTTTGGCGATTTCTTTGGTTTTTGGCGATTTATTTTAGTTCTAGCGAATTTTTTCATTATGGCGATTTTTTCATTATGGCAATTTTTTCATTTTGGCGGTTTGTTTGTTTTGGTGATTTTTGTAATTTGGAATTTTTTTAGTTTAAGCGTTTTTGAAAATTTCAAGAGTTTCCCTCTTACGGTTTCCAAGATACAGAAAGTTGTCAAAATTACAATAACTGATAGAAATCCCTTTAAATTTTAGCGTGAATTATTTTCGTCTGCAAAAAAACACCAATTTCAACGTGTTTCGTTGCTCGCTTTATATCACCTTTGAAATTTTAACTGTAAGAGTTTTACATAATCTGTGAAAATTTCAGGTCCGTTGCTCTTACGGTTCTCAGATTAAACATAATGAATAGAAAACAGACAGACCGAGAGGCGGTCAGACGGACATCGCAGCAAAAACACTAGGTTTTCTTTTCACATTTGTTGTACGGAACTCTAAAGAGGATCTTCGTTAAATCGCAAAAGCTTTCTAAAGCTGCTATAAATCATTTATGGATAAATTTCTCGTATTATTTTTTTTTAGTATCTTGTCTATCAAAACGCGCTAGACTGCGCTAAATTATAGCATTGTCAACTATGTATTTATAGCCAAAACGCGCTATTTTCCATCGCGCTAAATTAAGTTTTGATAAAAGTCGAAGTATGTATGTATTAGTAAGTACAATGAATTTTTTAGCAACTTTTTTTTATCGGAACTTGCAATTTCGAAATTATATCCTAAATAACTAAAATCATTTAATACAGAATCAATATCGAATTCCAAATATTTTAATTTTATTTGTCAAACTTTGTTGCAACTTATAAACATAAATTATCAAATAGTTTTGCTTTTAACACTTCAGCCAGAATAGATGCTTAATAAGTTATGTATTTTTTTGGGTCATTATACGAGTACATATTTTTAATTGTGAAATTTCAATATTTGCCTTTTGCAGTATTAAAATGCGTTTTTAATTCTAACCACAGTCAAAGGAATTTTATTTGCGAAAGCTGAATCATTAACCAATTTACAATTTTTCTCATAGAAAACTGTTAGAAAACTGTTAAATTTATAACATGCTTCAATTCAATAAAAAACGCGCTAAGATGAAAAAAGCGCGTTTGACATAGTTAAAACGCGCTAAATTGGCATCGCTGTTTTGCAACTATTTTAACAATACATCTATTGTGAATTGAATATACTATTCAAAGTGTTGTGGAAGTTAAAAACTATTGTGAATTGTAAGGCAAACTACGATCTCGTTGCAATTGTATGTCATGGTCAGTATCGCCATATTTTATTTTCAAAAATCTTCAAGTCGACAAAAATAAATATTTTTTTGCCATTAAAAATCTTTTTTTTTAAATAATTTTGGACTTATTGTATTGAAATTCAGTTAAAATTAATTTTGTTTCAAGTGAACTAGCCTAACAGCTATAAAACTAAATATGTAACACAAAATATTTACTAGATGTACATATGTATGTATATACATACATATTACTGGACTTGCTCAACCTTTCACAAAAAGAGGAGACAAATTATGGCTTTCGATATTGAACCAATTTTCATAAAATTGTGTTTGTGTTTTACTTGGGTCGAACTCATTCAGTCGGTCGTTTTTGACACAAACCTATGATCAAGATTTGCGTTAAAAGCAACCTACTGAATGAGTTTGTCCCTAGTCTAGTTTGTATTAAAATTTCGATAGATATCGAATGCCTTAATTTACTCCCAGATTTGAGCGCATTATTTCTTTTAACGCAAGCGTGGTTTAGCAGAATGTGTGTTTGTACTGAGGAACCCATTGTTAAAATTAAATCAAATAACATAAATAGTATTGCAGCGTGTTACTTCTTTTCATACTTTTTATGAAACAGAGAAGAAAATATGAAATAATACGCTAAGAGTACCATTTTTCATGTTTTCAAAAATCTTATTTTTAGTTAAGAAACCTTTTAGTCTTTTTAACATCTCGAAAACTTCAAAAATAAGATAAATCTTCACATATGGTAACGCTGCTCATGATGCTACTACGGTTAAGCGAATGACATATACATTTTTTTTATCATGGTTGACAATCTGGCGTGATTCAATATTAACTTTGTCTCCAGTACTACTGACGAATTATACCCCAGACAATGCATTTTGCTGTAGAAATTTAATATATGCTTGCCACTGAAAATCTGCTACTGACACTGGTACCATTGACTAAGTAGTTCTTTTGGGAGTAAAATGACAAAATGTTTTCTACTTACCATTTAAGACAATGTCGTGACACAAATGGTGACTTGCAGACCCTTAACCCTAAGCTTCCTACAGGGCATTAATATGTATGTACTAGTGTCCTGCACAAGACTATTTATAAGACCTTTCAAGACATGAGAGATTTTTTCAAATGGTTTACTACAGCGAAATATTCTAAAAGAATCGCTAAGCAACACTGTTGGCAAGTAATTTTTTTCGGTGGTTTGTCTTGCCAACAGTGTTGTTTAGCGATTCTTTTAGAATATTTCGCTGTAGTAAAGCATTGGAAAAAATCTCTCATATCTTGAAAAGTCTTATAAATACTCTTGTGCAGGACACTAATGTACATGTGTGTCTTTCGCTGTGGTTGGATTAGCATCATCATCAATATAATAAGTTTCATAAATTTAAATTTTAAAATAAATTTACAAACATTCTTTTGATTTTATTTTTGGATTTTATCCTATAATCCTTTACAAAAAAAAAAAAAAATCGAGGGAGGATAAAAAAAAATTCAAATATTCTTTTTGAGTTTTGTTTATAAAATTTTATGAAATGGGTTTTATGAAATTTTTTCTATTTGCCAATTGTAGCGAGCGATGGAGAAAAGAGTGGCATAAAAAAAATTGTATTAGTTAGAATTTTGGAAGCATATTTGGCAATTTTCGTGTGATTTCATGCAACTAATTTCATGGGAAAAAAGTGAAACAAAAACCAAGTGTAAAATTAAAAAAATCTCCGCGAAAAATGTTTTTCATGCACACGACAAAAAAAAAAAAACGGAAACATATCCAGGAAAAATTATTCGTTATTGAAACTTTGAGAAAAAGAAAAATATTTCAAAGAAAAATATGTTTGATGATTATGTTTTTTTTGCATTGGCTATATTTGTTTTTTTTTCAATAAGAAATTCAATACAATTTTACTATATTCTTTGTCAATTTAACAGATATGCACAGTTGAAGAAACTTAACTCAAATTATTAAGAATATTTAATCCGATCAATTTCAATTTTTAATTTTACTTTAAATAAAATTAATTTTTGTTTTTAGACGAGCAAATTGTTATGGCATGGTTAATGTAACCAATTTCAGTTGTTAATTAACTGCCACAGTAAAATACAATAAATTTAATTATCCCCGGTTTAATATAATAGATAAATTTAATTAAGAAAACTAGACCCAAAGAAGTAACGAAGTGTGTTTAAATAACGATTTATATGTTATATAAATGCAGAGATTGCACATAATAATTTTTGTACACATTTTTTCTAACTGATTCACATTAGTTAGTTTAACAAATTTTATTGGCTGATATAATTTCAACTGTCAAAATTGGTTGGATTTACCTAAAACTACTTTTTCTGTCATTGTAAGAGGGCAAGTTATTGGTAGGAAGATCTTTATATACAGCCCAATTATGAATATTCCCGGGGAGTTTTTTCCCTTCCCTATCATTTGTTCCCAGGGAATAATTCTCCTATTCTAAATAGCCGGGGAATAAGCAAATACGGGAGAGAGTAAAATCTGGATCAGCTGTTTAATGTTTACATATTTTTCTGCACTAACGCAAAGTTCAGCAATATAAATTTATTAAAAATGTGATGCTTTCATTGTCAATAAGATTTCGTGTTAATATAATATTTGTTTTTGTTTAAATAAAAATTAAATAAACAGTGTATCATCCATTCAGACATTCGGAATAACTTTGTGCTGAGAAAGTGGAGTGAAAACTGAGTCAAGTCCAGTGGACTGTGTGTACAAAGGAAATTTGTAAATTTTATAAAGTTTTTCTTATCGGTCTTGATAATATTAGAAGGAAATAAATCTTCCATTTACCCATTATGGGAACTACAAAATTGATTGTTTTAGTATTTGTTCTGAATATAGAAGTAGTTAATAGATAAAAATGCAAAAATACAAAATGCAAAAATAAAAAATACAAAAGGGAAATATAATAATTCGGTATTTATTTAAACTTTTTGTTCTAAATAAATGCTTATATATTGTTTTTCAACATTTATTAATATGATTTTTAAATTTTTGCATTAGTTCCCTTCAAAATGTTTGGGGAGAAAACTCTCAACTCATATTTAGAATACCTACTTTTTTTCCCAGGGAGTTTTTTCCCGGGGAAATTTTAATTCATAATAGGTGGAATGGGAAAAGGGAAAAAACTCCCGGGTAATTGCTATTCATAATTGGGCTGATAGTGGTAATTAATTATTCGAATAAAATTTTTATTCGTTCGACATCTCATTAATCGGACAAAATTTAAAATTTATTTAATTGCAGTTGTTAATTCAAATATATATACACCCAGCAAAAAATTTCAATTACCAGCGTAATGATTTTAACAAGGCGTGAGACTAAAATAATCGATTCTTGAGAAGTACTTACTTTTTCTATTTGGCAACTTGTTCACGTAATCGATTTTATCTAAAAGAATCATTCTCCTCATTTAGCAACTTGTACATAATATTCTTAAAGTTTGTAAGCGAGTAATATAATTTGATAATAAGAAAATTAAGTAGTTCTGATGGTAATGTGCAATTTTTTGCTGGGCACATATTCTATATAAAGAGCCTCAACCAATTTATTCCATTTGACTTTGTTTATGGTTATTTATTTATTGCTAATGCTGCGGTGTCCACTTTCCCACGCCAAGTCTGGCTTGATCGTCCCATTCTTCTGCTGCCTTGAAGATTCCAGTCGATGGTATTTTTTGGCTAAATCTTTTTGTGGTCTGCGTATTAAGGCAGAATCACCTGTTTTGTTTCTGTGGTGTTGAAAATCTGTATGTGTGGTTAGTTTTTACTTTTTTGTTCTGTTCTGTTGCGGACAAATCTGTAGAAAATAGAATTCAACGTAAGTGACAGCCAGAAATGTGTATGTATTAGTATGTTGTGATATTTTGTGTACAAGTGTAATCAATTCTATAGGTTGCCGGCTGATTTTTTTCACAGACAAAGTAATTGCAAAATATTTTATACAGAAAGCAACGGCACAGAACAGCAACAGAAAGTAAAGACTAATGAAGCCTTTACAATCCAAATACATAATCATATAAATTTTATTCTTACATAGTCTTTTTCACTTTTGTTAGGACAAAAATAATTGCTTTTTATATACTATCTTAATATTTTTATTTAAAACTTTTGTGTATTATGCAATAATGTTTTGTTATAGTGATCAAGTCTTATTATTTATTTATGCAAGTAGACGAATACATGGGTGCTGATGAAGTGCGTGGCTGCACAGAAAAATGCGCATTTCTCTCAGCTAAAAAAGTCTAGTTTAATTTTTCTTCTCTTCTTTAGAAAGTCACATTAATAAAAATTTTCATTTAATAAGAATTGAAAATACTGAATTAAGAAATTATTCCTGGTTTAAAGAAAAAACTTTAAGGTCTAACTATTGACAAAATAAAAAAAAAAATCCTGTCGTTAAAAAAATACGAACTCGCAAAATAATACCTTTTCATTTAGCCTTCAATTGAATTACACACCGTTCAATTGAATTTTCCATTACATTTCAATTTTGAAATTTAGCCAAATTTTTATTTAAAGCAACAAAAACATATTTTTACATATACGTGAGTGAATGTTCTCCTCCAAAAAATATCTGAATATCCAAAGAGTGTTTTTCTTCTATAAAAATGATAATGAATGAAATTCTGCCTAAATATTTGGGGTTTAAGGGGAAAATGTCTTTGTATTTGAAATTCCTCTTGCCTCCTTTTTGTTTTTAATTTGTTTATTTTGATTTCTTTGTGTGTGTGCCAGGGATTGATAAGTTTTATAACATTATCTGATGAAGTCTAAAATTTTTATTAAGTGCTTTTGTAATAAATAAAGACAGATGAGATGTTCAGTTGTTCTTTTTTATGGAATTTTTAAAAATATAAACAAAACTTGTAAAATTTTTAAAGACTGTTTGCATTGAATATTAAATTTTACACGATTAATCGAGCTAACGAATAAAAAATTTTATTCGAATAATGTATGGTAGAATATATGTAAATATTAATTATATAATAATAAATCAACAAAAAGTTGAGAAATTCGATTCGATTAATCGAATAAATAACTCCAAATTATTTAAAATTATTCGAGTGGAGAGTTAAATAAATTTTAAGTTTGTTTTTTTTCGTTTTTCGAGTGAATAATGTATAAAAAACCCAGTGGATGTTAAAAACATTTAAAACATGTCGAGCCTTATTTTCGATTTTATCGTGTAAGCGACAAAAGTTAAAGTTTTCAGGAGAAGTTTTTTTTTTTTTTTTTTTAATATTCAAATATGTTTTTGTATGTAAATTGTCGCTTACGATAAAATTTTATAGCCTATATCTTAAAAGTTATCAACAATTTTGGCATTTTGATAATTCTATAAAATCGATATTTACTCACTAAGTTTGTATTACACTTCATGTCCTGATATTCGCAATTCCTTGACACAGTAAAAGCTTGTTGCAAGGACTTTTTTTAAACTGTTAGTATAAAAATTAAAACTACTTTCTGTCTTCTTTTAAAGAAAGTCTTGTTGGCTGAAGTAGTTAAGTGCGTTGACTGCAAAGTAAATGACGGTATTCCAGAGCCCTAGTTCAATCCCTGGACGGATTCAATCTTTCTGAGACTATTGCTGGGTACATATCTGGCATTTTTTGTGTTGTAATTTTGTGGAGTCACTTTCAAAATGTATGCAACACCGTTCACATTAAGTTTTTTATACGGAAAGCAATGCCACACAACAAAAAATGTCGGAAATGAAAAACTTTACCACTAGTGCACACTATTGCGATGTCAAAAAAATGCCATAATGTGTCCTCGGCATATACTAACGCTTATCATTGTGTCCTGCTTCAGCAATAAATCGTTGGCGAAGTAAAATAACTAGTAAATGGCTACATAGCGTAAATTAATCCGTCTACTTAACACCAGGGGCGCTGCAACGATGCTAAACTTACAAAACTCATAATAGCAGAGTTGTAAAATGAGTTAAGTTTAATAATTTCATACTTCAGCATCTGTCCTCCCTTCATTTTCCCTTTATACATATTTGAAAAGTACTTTTTAACAAGATACATAAAAAAGTACCTTTCAAAAAAATTTCTCATTGATAAAGGTACTTTTTACATGAGTACCTTTAAACAATTTTCCTTTTACATTTCAAAAAAAAAAAAGAATACCTTTTAAAAAACTCCTTTTAAAAAGTACCTATTAAAAAGTACAATTTAAAAAAGAACCTTTTAAAAAGTACCTTTTTGAAAGGTATTTATTAATAAAGTATGGTTAAAAAAAGTACCTTTTAAAAATAGCAACTTTTAAAAAAGTACATTCTTCAAAAAAGTACCTTTTGAAAAGTATTTTTAAAACACTACATTTTAAAATCTACTTTTCAAAAAAATACCTTTTGAAAAAATTACCTTTTAAAAAAAGTACATTTAAAGAGTACCTTTTAGAAATAGTACTTATTAGAAAAAGCATCTTTTAGTAAACCAACCTCCAGGAAATGTGCCTTTTAAAGTAAGTATGTACATTCTACAAAATTTTAGTTTTCAAAAAAAGTACCTTTTAAAAAAGTACCTTTTGAAAAGCGTACCTTTTAAATAAGTAACTGTTAAAAAAGTACCTTTTAAAAAAGAAACTTTTAAAAAAAGCACTTTTTTAAAAAAAGTTCCTTTTAAAAAGTTCTTTTAAATTAAGTGCCTTTTAAAAAAGTACCTTTAAAAACAGTACCTTTTAAAGAAACCATAAATTTTAAAAAAGTACCTTTAAAAACAAGTACCTTTTAAAAAAGTACCTTTTAAAAGAATTACCTTTTAAAAATAAAGTACCTTTTGAAAAAAGTACCTTGCAGAAACAGTATATTTGAAAAAATTATCTTAAAAAAGGAGCTTTTAAAAAAGTGGATTTTAAACGGTACTTTTTAAAAAAGTAACCTTCAAAAAAGTACCTTTTAAAAAAAGTAATATTTTTAAAAAAGTACTTTAAAAAATTACGTTTAAAAAAAGTATCTTTTAAAAAAGTGCCTATTAAAACAAATGCTTTTAAAAAAGGTTCCTTTAAAAAAGTACTTTTTAAAAAAGTAGCTTTCAAAAAAGTGGCTTTTAAAAAAATACTTTTTAAAAAAGTACCCTTCAAAAAAGTACATTTTAAAAAAGTACGTTTAAAAAAAAGTACATTTCAAAAAAAAGTACCTTTTAAAAAAGTGCTTATTAAAACAAGTACCTTTAAAAAGTACCTTTTAAAAAAGATGTCTTTAAAAAAAGTACATTCTAAAAATTTTTAGCTTTCCAAAAAAGTACTTTTCAAAAAATTACATTTTAAAACATTTATCTTTAAAAAAAGTACCTTAAAGAAAACAATGTTTTTTAAAATATACCCTTATGCTGAACATTTTTTATCTTGTTCTTTAAATCTATTATTGTTTCAATAAGAAATTTAATTTAGAATTTAAATCGTTTGTTAGAGCTTTCACTGTAATGCCACATACTACATTTTCCTGCTTATCTAAAGAGTTTTCCCCTAGCATTTGCTAACTTTTCTTCTTTGTTCTTAGTTTTACGTGTTGCTTTAATTAATTGTAGTTTAAACAATGGCAACAGATTAAAATTGAAAGAAACAAAGAAAACATTTGTTCGTGTGTCAATATAAGAGTGAATTTCATTAATTTTATGATGTTTTCTTGCAACATTGAAAGTGTATTGAACAAACAGTGATAGCAAAATTTGTAATCATAATCAAGAATAAAAAAGAAAGAAATTATAATAAAAAGATTTTATGGCCCATCAGTTGAGTTGATTTGATTTGTTGCTGATATTAACAAGTGGGCGGGCGCCAGACTAATTTTCTTTTTGTTCGATAAAAAGGAAGAGTTTCTTAATGATTCTTTTTCTTAAAGATTTTATTGCAACTTTTGCTTGCATATTATACTGGAATTTATTTAAAGGCACACTACTGTAAATGTGGGTCAACTATAAGAATAGAGCTTAAAGCTTGGGTATTCCAACATATTCAATCTCCAGGGCTTGAATTATAATCTTAGCTCTCATAGATATGCTTTTTCCCCAAAAACTCTAATTTTATATTTTTATTTAAAATTTTTCTCTTCTCTATTTTTTTTTTTGTTTGTTTAAATTAACTAAGTTCTATAGTTGTTCTCTTTTGTATTATGTTTTTTTTTTACTTTGACAGACAAGGTCGTTTATTTTAAAAATTGAATTTATTCATCCATGCATCCATCCATCCATCCATCTATCAAATTAACGAAACAAAATCAATTTAATGTTTTCAGTTTTGATTATTTTTATTTTTTGTTTTTGTTGGCGCATGAAAAATGAACTTGAATTAATTCACGGCGTGCCAAAGAATATAATTTTAACACAAATTCAATTATTTACTCGTACCATAGTGTTAAATTATATAATGAAAAAGGTATTAACAATACAAGTACTTAATACGAGTATATTTACTTTTTTTTGAAATTGATTACCAGTTATTTGCCCTCTGGCTTGAGCTTAGGGGAAATCTTGGAATTTTGTTAAATAAATACAATTCAAATTCCAGACTTAACTATGAAGTTTACATGCATACATATACAGACACACTCACACACACATACACATAATTAGAAACACACACATTAACATTATTAATATTTGAAGAGAATTTCGAATTTTGTTTATCTATCTATCATTTCAAGAAGATTTCTTAGGTGTTTTATAAAGGGTGTTTTTTATTGAGGTATAGAACTTTAAGTTGGCATCACTTTTTTAACTGGCGGCCATTTTGTCAGCTGTCAAGTGATTAATATTTAGTTTGGTTTGCCATTTCATCATGAACAGGTTGACAAAAGAACAACGCTTGCAAATCGTGCAAATTTATTTCGAAAATAATGGTTCAGTTCGCGAAGTTTACCGCAAGCTCCGTTCATTTTATGGTCGACATAATCGTCCATCAGAGCAATTAATTCGGTTAACCATGGATCGTTTTCGCACTACGTTTACTCTATGTGATAATACGCATCCGCAGAGACGTCGAACAGTGCGCACCGAAGAAACAATTGCCGCTGTAGAGCAAAGTGTTGAAGAGGACCCGAATGAATCGATTCGCCACCGTGCATGGCATGAATGTGGATGAGTTGTGGTTCCAACAAGACGGCGCTACATGCCACACAGCGCTCGTCACAATCGATTTATTGAAGGAAAAATTCGATGAGCGCATAATTTCGCGGAATGGACCTGTCAATTGGCCACCAAGATCGTGTGATTTGACACCATTGGATTATTTTCTTTGGGGATATGTGAAGTCACTCGTCTACGCCAACAAACCAGAAACGTTAGGGGACTTGGAAGCCAACATTCGTGGCGTTATTGCCAACATACGGCCCCATATGCTCGAAAAAGTGGTTGAAAATTGGACCTGTAGAATTGGCTTTATTCGAGCCAGCCGCGGCGGCCACATGCCCGAAATCATATTTAAACATTAATGGCATAAAATTATCCTTCCAATAAAGCCAAATTGATGGACATTAAAACGATTTTCTTGTGTTTTATTTCAATTCGAAGTTCTATACCTCTGAAAAAACACCCTATATAATTAATGTCCTTCATATTATGTTTATCTGCTGTAACCTTAATTTTGATGTCATTTTGTTTGCTTAAACGAATTATTAATGTCTTAAGATTAATTGGATTTCTTGTAATATCGAAAACTGTTAAGATGCCCCGATGTTTTTCGTAGTAAAATTTTACTTAATAATAGACTTTCGGAATAATACAAAAATATTTCATTAAGTTAATTAGGTTTGATAAAATGAAATAACTAATATTATTGTTATGCAAGTATATCGTTAACTGAACTAATACAAAGGTTTTTCATGAAATCGTTTATTACCCTGCAGTCAGACTGGGGCCAAATGTCTCTATGTCAACACTAAAACTCTAGTAGTAGTTACATTGTCTACAATTTCTCTTTCATTCGTCAGTATAAAATGAAGAGAGAAAACAGATGTGGTGTATTTCTGGTGGATTTTGCAACAACTTGTCAATATACATAAATTAAGGTATAGAAATGTACCAGTAAATTTCTGGTTGGTATGTCTTCCCATAAGAACTGTGAATTCACTATCTAGTCAATTGTTTTAGTGTTACTAGTAGAATTTCAATGACAAGCACATGCTAAATGTCTATAGCACAAAGTATTATATGGGGAACAATTGTAGAGTAGTACTGGTGACAAAGTCAAAAGCGACTCAGTACATTTTCACCATCGACATTTCCTTCAGGGTAAGAATACGAACGATCCAGATCAGTGATGGGAAAGTTGGTACGATCGTACTTTTTTTGATACTATTTGACATGAAAAAGTACCATAGTACTCCCACAGCGCATTTGATACTCTCACGGTCTACTTAGAAATGCATTTAGAAGACGCGCGTTTGCATATATTTTTGTCAAGAATTAAATTTCTTTTTCGACAAATGGCATGAAACTTTATTAATAAAGATATTTTAACAAATGATATTTTCTGCGGCACAGAAGTTGATCTATATATAAACAGAAATCATGTTGAAACAGCTGTTTTAAATCAGTTTAAAGAAATTTGTAAATAGTTTTATATTAAATTCTGTCAAGTTCTAAAGTGGACTTTGACAATGAAATGTTAGTTTGGATTAATAAGATTTGCTCTGAAAATGTTTTATCTGGTATAACCAACAGCATTATACCACTTTTAATTAAAATGTATCCCAGCGAAAGGCTGAATTTTGAAAATATTAACAACCAATATAGATCATTGGCTAATATGAAAGAACTGAAACCATTAACAAAATAATATATGCAGTTTCTGGTCTAGAGTGTCTAAAATTAAAAACGCATTAGATGAATACATGATTCCTGATATATCGAAAGTAGCTTGCGGAATTTTGTCTATACCTCACTTCAGACAGACTTTATGTTCCGACAGTATCAAGTCTTATCCAGGCCAAAAATTTATATAAGTCTAAAATCTCTATATATATGTTATAACTTTAACATTTGCACCTGTGAAAATCAGTGATGAGAAATGTGGCGCAATTGTGCCATTTTTTGGCCCTATTGGATGTTAGATGGCGCAGGCACTTTTTTGTCCATTCGAGCCATAACCGCCAAAAAAAACTTTAAGCGGTATATCTTTTTAACTTCGTTTTTTAACGAAAATCGATTATCTGCGATCGTAACTAAACGATTTTCATGAAAAAATTAAGCTCGAAAATTATGTTGCTTAAGCTCTTTGGCGGTTATGGCTCGTATTAATATGGAAACTTTTCTTATTCCAATAATAAGTAAACAGATCACAGGTATTTGTATTTCTTGTAAATAAGTACAAAGAATTAATAAATTATACATATACATACATATGTATATGTCTTTTTGTAAACAAATAATTTTGGAAATTCTTAAATTAATTATTATTGAAACATTTTAAATTGAATAAAAAGTGGTTTGGCACTATTCAAGTGATTTTGGTAATATTTAGAAACAGACTCGGCAAGAAATCAAGATTTCCAATTCCCATCTCTGATGAACATGCATACGTATATGCTATGTGTTCCTTATTTTATTTGTAAATAAATTTTATATAATTTTTTGCTAATCAAATTTAAATTAAAAAAAATAATAGTTTTTGGTACTCTCGGGACCAAAAAAGTACTCAAAAATTTTTTATTGATACCGAAATGCAAATCTCATTTCCCATCACTGATCCAGATATTATTTGCTAAAGAACATAATATACGAGCATACAAATATACAATGCGATGTGGAAGTAAAGATTCATGCATTAAACACATTCACCACAGCAAGCTACCGACTACCAAATGTCAAGGATAGAATACACATGTTTATATGAGAATGATTATTTTGAAGACAGCAAGGCAACAAGGCGGCAGGTTGATTTTGTCGTTGTAGTACAATTAAACTAAAGCATTAAACACATTCACCACAGCTGGCTACACGAACACACGACTTCAAATGCCGCTAGCTGCATTTGTCGCCTCGTAGCCGGCTACTTAATTATTTTGGAGACGGCGGCAGCACCATCTGCAGTTGATATTCAAGTACAAATACATAGTTCAGTATTGCCACTTTTATATGTTTTGCATTTATAAAAATTAATTACTCTTTTAAAATGTACTTATTTCACGTAAAAGTACAAAAATGAATCAGTTTATTCTTAACATCAATTTTTGGATATTATTTCTGTTAAATAATATGAAATAATTGTACAAAATAATTCATTCAACATTTTGTATTATACTGGCAATACTGAATTTTCTCATTGTAGCCAACAAAATAGAAATTATTTTAATTGGACTACAACGACAAAATCAGCATAGTCAACAACCTGCCGCCATGTTGCCTTGCTGTCTTCAAAAGAATTATTCTCATATAAACATGTGTATTCTATCCTTGACATTTGGTAGTCGGTAGCTTGCTGTGGTGAATGTGTTGTTTAATGCTTAATTTCTATTTCTTCGGCTACAATGAGAGAATTCAGTGTTGCCAGTATAATACAAAATGTTGAATGAATGATATCGTACAATTATTTCATATTATTTAACAGAAACAATATCCAAAAATTGATGTAAAGCATAAATTCATTAATTTTAATACTTTTACGTCATTTAATTACATTTCGAAAGAGTAATTTAATTTTTATAAGTGCGAAATATTTGAAGGTGGCAATTCTGAACTATGTATTTATACTTAAGTATGAGGTGCAGATGGTGCTGCTGCCGTCTCCAAAAGAATTAAGTACCTGGATACGAGGCGACAAATGCTGCTTACGACATTTGAAGTCGTGTGTTCGTGTTGCCTGCTGTGGTGAATGTGTTTCATGCATAAAAGTAAAACAACACCTGTTTTGTTATACATATGCTCTGCGATCAACTTTGAAGCGTTAAATATCCTAAATAATATTTCGAAATAAAAAAATCATAAGAGAAACCTAATAATTATTGTTTTTTACGGGAATTGTTACAATTTAAGTTTAAATTTTTTTAAACGCACTAATAATCCCAAATTAATATTTTACTTATTAAGTAAAATATTTTTTTATTAAAAATACATTGAAATTGATTATTGAGGGGTTTAGCTGGATCCTATGCGCATTTCACTGTTGCTAATGCAGATCATCAGGGAACCTTTACCCAAATATTCTTAGAACAACTAGAGTTATTATGTTATAAACTTTCATTTAAACAAATGAGAAGCTTAAAACAAATAACAAAGTTGAAACAAGAACTAAATAATCAACATGTTTTTTATTTTCTTACTTTGCCATTAATACATTGGCTGACTTTTTTTCAGCTTCAAATTGTATTTGTAAAGGGGTTTAGACACGGTCAAAATGCTTGCTGAGATTGGTTATAGTATGAGTGAAAATTTGTTAGTATGTGTGACACCAACTATGCTTTATGGAAAATCAAAAAATTTTGATTTTCGGCATGCTTGCTGTCACTTGTTAATGCGTGTATATTGTTACCCCATCAAGCGCGTACATTATGAACGGTTGCCCAAAATATCGGAATTAAAAAACATAAATTTGACTGGTGAAGAAAAAAGAAGTGTTAGAACTTTCTTATTTTGCTTTGTTCTTTTTTTGTAAGCATTACTGCTATTATTGTTATTGAATTTCTTTATTTAGACATTTTTATACATTTTTTTTCAACCAAACGAACAGCACAAAATCAAAATGAATGCTTGGTGGGTCATCAATCATGGTAACATCAAATCGACAAGCACACGTACACGAACTTGACAGCGAGCATTTCGATCGTGTCCAAAGCCCTTTAGAGTATGTAAAAAGAAAATAAATGTAAATAACAACAACAGCTATTTAAGAATAGAGTGTTACCACACAATTATTTTTTTGACCGGGTGCAGTAAAGTTAATAATTAGTGTTTTTTTATGGGAATTGTTACAATTTAAGTTTAAAATTTTTTAAACTCACTAATAATCCCAAATTAATATTTTACTTATTAAGTAAAATATTTTTTGATGTGTTAACATCTATACGCTAGGGGGTAAAAATCTTTTGACTTTGATTCTTTGCTGATATTTCTTTGCTGAGATTTCTTTGCTTTTGCTTTTGCTTTGCATTGTCAAATCGGTGTGAGCTATGTATGAGTGTAGTAGTGTTTGAAAGAAGCAATACCAAGCAGAGAAACAAGTCGACCGGCTCGAAGCCGACGGTGCGCCGCCGCCGGTTATTTTTCTGTATATTTCCGTAGACCAAAAGTGAAAATGAACCGTAAGAGCTACGGACTTGAAATTTGGACACAATGTGTAGACATTTGGCCACTACAACAACAAATAATTTTTTTTTTTTAATGCATGTTTTTTTTTATTTATTGTATCTTCAAATATGAACTAACAATAAGTATTCAAATCTTAAATCTATAAAAAAAATTATTAGGCCCGACCAATGTCGGACATAAGCTTAGTGATAGTTATTAATAATACATAAGTAGTGATAAGCAACAAAAAGAAAAAAGTGTTTTCAAGCAGCTTCATCATCTAGAGTGTTGAATATTAGAGCCCGTGTATCTCTCTTTTTTAAGCGGATGTGCCCAGTAAAGTTCAAAATATTACGAGCAAGCGGATTAGGATGTGACTCGAGTTTTGTTAGATATTTGCCTGCGTATTTTACAATTTCTTCAGTCACTAGTGACATATTCAAATCGCGATGTATATTTGAATTTTTGATGTACCATGGAGCCGATGTTATCATGCGTAAAATTTTATTTTGCCTTCGTTGAATTTTCTCTACATTTGAAGCTGAAGCAGTGCCCCATAGTTGAATTCCGTAACACCATATTGGCTTTAAAAGCGACTTGTAAAGGGTGTTTTTTATTGAGGTATAGAACTTTAAGTTGGCATCACTTTTTTAATTGGCGGCCATTTTGTCAGCTGTCAAGTGATTAATATTTAGTTTCGTTTGCCATTTCATCATGAACAAGTTGACAAAAGAACAACGCTTGCAAATCTTGCTAATTTATTTCGAAAATAATGGTTCAGTTCGCGAAGTTTACCGCAAGCTCCGTCCATTTTATGGTCGACATAATCGTCCATCAGAGCAATTAATTCGGTTAACCATGGATCGTTTTCGCACTACGTTTACTCTATGTGATAATACGCATCCGCAGAGACGTCGAACAGTGCGCACCGAAGAAACAATTGCCGCTGTAGAGCAAAGTGTTGAAGAGGACCCGAATGAATCGATTCGCCACCGTGCACAGCAATTGGAGCCGACTAACCGACTATTTTGTTCCCGAATTGGATGGCATGAATGTGGATGAGTTGTGGTTCCAACAAGACGGCGCTACATGCCACACAGCGCACGTCACAATCGATTTATTGAAGGAAACATTCGATGAGCGCATAATTTCGCGGAATGGACCTGTTAATTGGCCACCAAGATCGTGTGATTTGACACCATTGGATTATTTTCTTTGGGGATATGTGAAGTCGCTCGTCTACGCCAACAAACCAGAAACGTTAGGGGACTTGGAAGCCAACATTCGTGGCGTTATTGCCAACATACGGCCCCATATGCTCGAAAAAGTGGTTGAAAATTGGACCTGTAGAATTGGCTTTATTCGAGCCAGCCGCGGCGGCCACATGCCCAAGATCATATTTAAACACTAATGGCATAAAATTATCCTTCCAATAAAGCCAAATTGATGGACATTAAAACGATTTTTTTGTGTTTTATTTCAATTCGAAGTTCTATACCTCTAAAAAAACACCCGATATATTAAAAGTTTGCAGTCTAGGCTAAGTGTTGAATTTCTACCAATCAGCCAATGTACCTGAGTTAATTTAAGTTTCATTTGAGTTAACTTAGAGTCAATGTGGTGTTTCCATGTAAGTCATCGATCAAGGTGTATACCAAGATATTTCACATGTGAATGTTGAGGAACAACTTGATTGTTAATCCGAATGAGGGAGCAAGTATCTCTTCTTAGGGTGAACGTTATATGGACATACTTTTGTTCATTGACTTTAATTCTCCATAAGTTTAACCAAAGCTCCATCTGGCTAATGTGTTCCTGGAGTTTGCGGGATGCCTCATCAGGGTTTTCGTGCATACTAAGGCAGGCTGTATCGTCGGCAAATGTGGAAGTATGGATACTACTGCTCACAGGCATATCACAAGTATAAATCAAGTAAAAAACTGGTCCCAGTATGCTCCCCTGTGGCACACCGTATGAAATAGTTTCAGACCTACTCGTAAAGTCTCCTTCCACAACAGTGAACTTACGGGAAATAATGTAACTTTCCAAAATATTTAAAATGTTTATTGGTAAGTAAGTCTTCAATTTTAAAATTAGGCCTTCATGCCACACTTTATCAAATGCCTGGGAAACGTCAATAAAGAGCGCAGAACAATACTTTTTTTCCTCAAAAGTTCTTCTTATAAATTGAACCAGTCTGTGAGTTTGTTCAATGGTGCTATGCTGACTTCTAAAACCAAATTGATGGTCTGGTATGCACCAACAAATACATGAGAGTTAAAAATTAAAGGGTGTTCCAAAACGAGCAATGAAATATGTTAAAATCCCACGTAATATACATACAATTGTATGTACATATATACACTTGAAATTTTAAAAGTTAGTGTATTTTTATACAGACTACAACAATTAACACTAAATTTAAAAAATTTAAATTAAATGGTGGTCAATCAGTTAATGCAATTTTGACTTTCTAATTTTGACAACTTGCTGTATCTTGGAAACCGTAAGACCAAAACTCTTGAAATTTTCAAAAACGGTAAAACTAAAAAATCAATAAAATGTAAAATCGCCAAATATAAAAAAAATTGCCAAAAACAAAAAAAAAAATCGCCAAAACGAAAAAAAGCACCAAATTAAAAAAAATCTCTAGGACTAAAATAAATCGCGAAAAACCGGAAAAATCACCAAAATGAAAAAATCCTTAAACAAAAAAATCGCCAATATGAAAAAATCGCCTAGATAAAAAAACCCCAAAAACAGAAAAAAATCGCCAAAAATTAAAAAAAAAACTTAAAAAAACAGAAAAAATCGCCAAAATTAAAAAAAATTGCGAAAATTAAAAAAACCCAAAAAGAGAAAAAAAACGCCAAAACGAGAAAAAAGCGATAAAACTGAAAAAAAATCGTTTAAACTGAAAAAACTTAAAAAAGCAAGAAAGCTAAATCAAAAAAAAATTATCAAAACCGAATGTGCGCGAGTCAAAGTCGCACTTTACTGAATTTATTTTAATTGCAATGCGTACACAACAACAAGAACAGCAACAACTAAACGATGAACAACAGGAATTAAAAATTAAAAAGTAAAAGTCAAGGCATTTACCATAGTTGAGCACTGCAGTACCACTAAAGTTTCAGTAAAAACAATAAAAAAATGTTTAACAAGTAAATTTTTACTGATTACTAAAATTTTTTTCTACAATTTTTATAAAGTGCCTAAATGATTTATTATATGATGAGGTGTATTGAATTTTCAGTAATCAGTAATGCCCTTATTCATAATGAAATTCTACCAAGTGGCTAAATGTTTTTCATACAAAAGTTTCAAAATTTTAATGAAAAAAACTTTGCCACTTGCTACAATTTTCTTATGATTACGGCCCTACGATTTTAGTGGTAATGCAAATCAAATTTAATTAGCAGTAAAAAATTACTGAATTTTTTTAGTAATCAGTAAATTTACTGCTGACTGCAATTTTGAATGCAGTACATATACATATACTGCAGTGTGTCCATTTACTAACCAAATAAGTTTAATAAAACAAACAAAAAACCAACAAATTCATATGTATTTACAATATTGAAAGTTTTGATACTTTTAATTAATTAATTTAAAAAAAGATACTAAAAGCATAAGTACTTCCAACTTAAAAAAAATTTCATTAATAGATGTTTACACATCTCCTCTGTGATCGGACTCACATTGCTTTTTTTTAATTAAAAATACAAATACAAACAAAACCTAATAATGATTTTAAAATACTTGTCGAATGATACCCATTTTGTTTACAAAATGGCGTCTGTTGGCTGCCATATTGAGTTTTGACATCACAATCGGTCCACGCGTTCGGTTTATATAGTGCCGCAAAGGAACACACATATGTACATACACATACACACATAGGCTGATTAACACAATACCCATGTTTGCGTCGCGCAAACGCTAATTCTAAATTTGAGAACAGTTTATGTATTTATTACTATAGTTGTTCGATAAATTTTATAAACTAATTGTATAACACATTCAGTATATGTATTTACAAATTTTAAACATGCAATATTTTTGTTCTTTTTTCTGGCTTAAATTTGCTATAAAATTTTGCTTTCAATTCTCGTTCAGTCAGTCACACTTCTTCTGTTGCTGATATCTTACGCTTTTAATGGTTTTAATAATGCGCTGCATAATCGTGTATGCAATTATATGCAACCGTATAAATTTCAATTTATGTATATGGCAATGAGTAGGTGTTACCTACTGCTCAACACCTGTGGCACACATACTAGTTGTGTGTGTGCCGAAGTGGGTAGATTTCAAAGTTACTATAAATTTGCATAATAAGTATGTACATAATAATACGGGTATGTTTAATAAATTCCGTAAAGTGCGACTAGTACTCGCGCACGAAGGGTTCCGTTACGGATATGTAATATATACAGCCGAGTCACAGATTCCGTTTGGAATGGTTTTGATTCCGTATTAACCATTCCGTTCGATGTTCATTTTGGTGCTTCAGATTCCGATCGTTTTCATCAATCCGAAAACAATGCTAAATCTTACAAGTGTGGCAATATAATTTTGTAGTAAATGATAATGTGGCATATGTTTAGGCGTTTTAAATTTTTTTTTGTATGCATATTTTAATTCTGCCTGGTATTTTTTGTTTTGTGTGCTGCCAATATGATGATTTTGATAAAGTACATACAAAAATGGTATGTCAATATCAAAGAAACCAATTCCGTACATTTTGTTCTGTTGATTTTATTTTTGTAATGACTTGAGAAATTTACGTAATAAATAATTAAAAACTAAATAATTGTAATCCAGCTTTTAATAAATAAATAAAAATAATATTCTTAATTGAAAAAAAATTGTTTAAAACATTTTTTTTTTACTTTAACATGCAGAAAATGTTAATTCCGTCCATGAAATTAAAAGTGATTTCATTCATTTTTTTTCGTTTTCTAAAGCACCAAAATACGGATTTAATTCCGTTTCCGAATGGGATTGAGCTCTATGACATGGCTGATAGTCTTGGAATTTTTTTTTTCGTTTTTGGAATTTTTTCAGTTTTGAGAGTTTTTTTAATACGGCGTTTTTCGGTTTTGTCAATTTTTTTTATATCGGCGATTTTTTTAATTTTGATGATTTTATAAATTTTTGGCGTCATTTTTAATTTTGGCGAATTTTTTTTAATTTTTGGGGATTTTTTTTTTATTTCGATGATTTTTTTGCGTTTTGGCGATTTTTTTGGTTTATTGAAATTTTTTTTCGGTTTGGCAATTTTATAATTGTGGGATTTTTTAGTTTTACCATTTTTGAAAATTTCAAGACTTTGCCTCATGCAGTTTCCAAGATACAGCAAGTTGTCAAAATTGCATTAGCTGATAGAACACCCTTTAAATTAGATTTTTTTAAATTAGATTTGTATATTTGTTGTATTTGTTGTTGTAGCGGCTAAAGTTCCAAATACTCTCTGCAAATTTCAGGTCTGTAGCTCTAACTGTTTTCGAGAAAATAGCCTTTGACGGACAGACAGACGGACAGCGTAGCGAAAACAATAGGGCTCCTTTTCACCTTTGGTATACGGAACCTAAAAATCAGGCGTCAAATCGTTACATCCGTGAACGTACAACTCGTCACGTAAAAACACAATTTTCGGATTATGACATACGTGAACGTATTGAAATCCCATTCAGTTTATACGATTGACGTATCATTTAATTTGTTTTCGTAGGATTGCCGATACGATCACGTATGTAACGATTTGCAGCCAGGTATAAGTCTCTCACCGATAAATAAACTTCGGCTTCGGCATTGTTCCAAAATTTTTAGTCCGTAAATAATGACTGTTCGACATTTTAATTGAATCGAATTTTTTCGAAGGCCAAATGTCGTCTATGGTATAGGTGGAACACTATCGATGACACTATCGATACTATTGATAGTTAATTTTTTTGTGACTATCGATGTTTTAGTTGTGCCATCGATTAATACTTGAAAACAATTGATATTTTTTTGTCACTATCGATAGTAAATGATACACTACTAAAGCAATAAATGTAAATATCTTGCTTTTTATAAACAACAATAACTAAATGTCAGAAAAATTTCTTCCGCTGATAGCACTTATTTTTCATAAAATTATTTTAGTTTTGCTATTTATTGAACTGACAAATAAAATTCTATTTAATTTTTCTTTTAAATATTTTGTTTTGAATTTTTAGTGTAAATAAATATGTACATTATACGAGAACCATAAACTTCGATACTTTCACGATAGTCTATATATCGATAGTTTTTCTAATTTTCGGTAGTCTTGAATCGATATTTCGATAAAGTTTTTGAAACTATAGAAAACTTTTGATAGTGATACTATCGATAGTTTTCTACCTCTAGTCTATGGAAACCCAATTTCAACTTTAATTGGATTTTACGTTTCCTTAATAAGAGTGTTTAAAAAACGGGCGAAAATTTACAGCCATGCCATGCCGGTTGCACAGAAAAATGTCGGCATTTTCCCAGCTAAAAAAAAGTTAAGTTTAATTTTTCTTCTCTTCTTCAGAAAATCACATTAATTAATAAAAATATTCCCCATTTAAAACAAATTGAAATTACTGAATTTGTGTGTTTGTGTTAAAAAAAAGCTACGAGAGGAAAGGATAAATAAATCATAATTTTTACTGTGTTAGTTAGTTTTTTTTTTGATAAAATTATTTTCTTTTGCTAAGATCAAACAAAACACAATTCAATATGTATGTGTGTGAATAATTGTTGATTCACCCTCGTACTGGTTGCAATATCAACATGTTATATTTGTGTTTAAAACAAAGGCAGGAGCAACGACTCCAGGGGAGTTCTAGATAACATTCATTCAAACATGCGAATATTCATAAGTAACCTTCAATTAAATGCAGTATGTGTGTTTGCAAGAAAACCGCAAACACACACACACACACACACTCAAACTTGATATTCGGCTTGCAAAAAAAAACAAACAAAAAAGCAAAAACAAAAACAAAAACTACAGCTACACCCACTCCCAATAAATGAGAGATTTCATGTGTATGCATATCATCTGTTTGGGTGTGTGAGTGTGTATGTGTGCGTGGGTGGGTAATTGTGTTACACAGTGGCGTTAGTATTTATGTTTGTGTCAATAAAATTTACAACTTAATTAAGATTTTTGTTATTGTTGGCGCGTAACTTTTGCTTTATTTGCATATTTTCCCCCCTCATATTACTCTTTGGCATTTGTTATTTTAATATGTAAATATTCCCAGTAAAAAAAGACACTCCAAAGAAGTCATGAAAATGTAGAGTTTGCAGTCTGGAAGTAGTTCAAATTTCGATCCGATCTAATGATTTTTACATAGGGTTGTCATTGCAAGAAGTTCTCTTTTTCGATACCTAGTCACCGAATTAGAAGCGATTTTAAGAAAAATTTAATTTTTTGTGTTCTATGGTAATATTTTCATCTAAGAAAAACTTTAAAAAGTTACATATTTTAACAATTCGTTTCTTTTTATACTAATTTAAACGCGAAACAGTGTTTTCATGTAAATTTAAGCAAATAACTTCTAAATTTTAGGCCAAAATTAGTTCATAAATTTCTTTCAAAAATCGATTTTTTGAACATTTTGGTGAGTATTTACTAAAACTATGGAAAAACTACAAGGTTTTGTGTGATTAAAATAAACTTTTACTTGGTTTTCTGCTAACTATCGGCATATTAAAAATATCGATTTTTTGGAAGCAATGAAAATGTGGTTCCTTCAGAATGACTTCCATTTTTTTTTACTGGGTTATAATACTCGTGTGTGCGTGTGTGCTCTACATTTTTCCTGAGGGTGCCTTACTCAATCTCTTGTTGGTTTTAGTAGAATAAAAAGTCAATTTTTTTCTTTACGGTTTTATTACACAATTACAAATGTAGACACACACCAACATTTGTTCTATAGCATTAAATTTATAATTGCCCAGCTAGCATTTTGTATCATAATCGAATCTTTTCGGAATCAGCTTGAACGGGGAAAATTGCCGCATATGAGCTCATTTTTCGATCATAAATGATACTCCCGTTGTGAGAAAATGGTACCCTACAGATGAATCATCCCAGAGAATCATTTATGATACGATTTACTGATTCATTGTTGAGAAATTTTCTGGTAGTATTTAAATCCTTTTGTTTAATTTTGCTGCTTCTTTGCATTTTGTTCCTCTATTTTCAAGAAATCACTATTTTATCATACAGATGTATCATAAGTGAATCCTTTTTAATCACCCAAGTGATAAATCAATTTTTAATCATTAAAAGTGATCTGATGAGAATCATATAAGAAATTTTTGCAGAAAATTATCACCCAAATGCTAGCTGGGTGTTGTGTTCTTATAAACGTGAATGTATAGGTATGTACGTGTTTCATTAAAGGCCGAAGCATTTGAACAAAAACAAAGTTTTATTGCCAACTTTAAAAGGAATTATTTTATTGCCATCTGTACGTATGTATGTATGTATGTATGTATGTATGTACTATGTACATAAATGTACGCGAAGTTTAACGGGTTGCTATGGATTCCATAGTATGGAATTATTATTTGCTGTTGTGTGTGTGTGTGTGTGTGTGTTGCTTCAAGGTAATTTGAAAACTGTTGCATAAGCTGAGGCGTGTAAGCAAAACACTTCTTTTAAATTATTTCAAATTCGCATATTATTTGTCATAACAATTGCTTATGATCTTAATCGTAAACAAAGTTTTGGAAAATTTGTTGTCTGCTCATTAAAAATTATTTTATTGTAAATTACGCTAAAATGGGGGTTTGAGGAAATTAAAAAAAAAAATATGAATTACTTTTATGCAAATGTTTTTGCTAACAGCGTGCATAAATTTTATAAAGAAGAATATTTTGAGAATAATAAAAAATATCGTACGTGGGTAGTAGATTAAGACTTTTTAATGATTGTGCTTTGCAAAAAATAATAATTTTGTACTCGTTTATAGTGATATCTATATATATATCTATTTTTAGTATTTAATACAAATATACATTTTTTTTATACACAAGTCTTACGTTTATTTTTAGTATTGAATGAAAACATTGCTGTGAGTGGAAAACATTTGAATAGCTTTATTGCTAATTATTAAATTTGTCTGCAGGAAATATTCGAAAAACCTACTTCGCGTACAGCTTTGTTGTTCATTGAAGTTCTTGGTCTAAAATGTTCGTTTAAAACACCGATTATTTACTTATGGAAATAGACAAAACGTTTCCTGCAAAGGTGAAATTTCAGATATTTTTTTAAATAATTTTGTACCTGTGCAAGATCAAAATAAATAATTTTTCAGCATGATGTTTTTCACGAATAATAGCACATATATGATTAGAGCAATCTATACAAATTTTCTACAGAAAGTAAGAGAAAATAACAGAATAAAATATTCCAAAAATATTTTCAAAAACCTGTATTTTTTGAATATAGAAAAAGAAATAAACAAAATTTTGTATTTGATTCAAATGTGCCCTTAATTATGAAAGTGGTCTAAGTCATATATTGCCCTGGTCGATATATTTAATAGATTACATTTGAACAAATAAAAATCAATTTTTATATTATGCATCATTTTAATTTAGAGTTGTACTACTCTCGATTTATTTAAATATATTTAATAATGTTTAAATATTTATTGTATTCTTGTCAAAATCGCAACATTTCGAAATAGCAAGAATTAAACTCTATATATATAAGACCATGACAACTTTCTGTAAAAAAAAAATTTATAAGAAAATAAGGTCACTCTTGCTTGAGTGACATAAATGCAAAGATAACAATATTTTGGTCCTTGTGAACATATTTATTTTATAATCTTTGTGCTTCCATTTTATAAATCTTCTTCCTAAGCTTAAAATCTTTTTTTATTCTTCTCCATCCATCTACATATTTAAACTCCTTATATTTCTATTTGGCTATTTAAATTTAATCTATAATTCCTAAGTATACACTTGTATGTGTAAATGTATTTGCATATACTTTTTAATTACGGAACTGCAAAAACCTCTAACACAGATTCATTGTATTTTATTTATTTTTTGTGAGTTTTCTAAAACGCTTATTATATTTCATACGCCATCCATTCAAGTGTTTTGCCGTCTAAATGGTCATAATTAGTATCAAGAGGCTTAACATAAATACACTTAAACGTTTTGAATTAGCCATGTTAACAAGCGAGACCAAACGCACTGAAGGAGACACAGAGAGTAAAGGATAAAATTTCTGTGATTATAATTATTTCAACGGACAGTGGCCCACATACACACAGAGACACACACACATACAGACACACACACACATGTAGACACTTGCAGTGCAAGTGGACAATAGAGCGGCTGGTATTTTCCATTTGCCTCTTGTCCTAATATGTTTTTTATGTCAAAATAGAAAAGTTATGTTATGAAAGCATTTCACTAAAAGTTATAAAATAGTTCTTATTTTTATTACATACATACATTCCTACGTTTTTATCTTTTGTATACACAACAAAATTTCATATTAAAATGGACGAAAACAAGGTTAATTTAACATTTTGTTTTGCAATTATTTTGCTTCATATGTCTTTTATGTTAATTTAAAATGATTAACAGTAAAGACAGTTTTTATTTTTTTCAGTACTGTTAAATCAAAGTGAAAAATCATGTTGAATCAAAGTTATTTCAAGTTGAAACAACATGAATATAATTTAATGTGTAAATTGGCACAGGCATCAAGGAAATGTGTGTATTGCTTCCCATGCCAATATTTGAACTCGAACTCAAAGCGATCGATGGTCTTTACACAACACAGAATGTTTAGCTAATGCATCGCCATTTGTTTACTTAACATTAAAATTTCAGAATAATGTTAGCAACATCAAGACAGTGACATCACATTCAGTAATTTTGCTTAGTTTGTCAAAATAATTACTATATGGTCTATGATTTGCTTGACCATAATCGCATGCTTTCTTAGCATTGTAAAACTCAACCAAATTCTATTATTATAAAGCGTTCAACAGTAATATTAACTATGAACCTGCTTGAGTTCGCTGATGAGCAAACTTCATTAATCAGACTTGCTAACGATGCTGTCGAACTCTCTCTAAAAAAATTTAATTTGTATATGTCTGTATGTGTATTGTAGACCTTTTAGTAGTAATAATTGATAAAGCATTTGTTATTTAAGATAAACTACAGCAAACTGATTTGAATTGGCGAAATGCTTTGATATTTTTTTTTACTACCTGTTTACACAATCCAGACATTCGACTCGTCTAGAAAATTTTTATGGAAATCACTCAAAAAATTATGCCCTAATTCTGTTCGATGATTGTATCGACTTGTCTATGGACGGGAAAATTGCGCAGTTGAGATTCTTTAAGACAATTATTATATATTGTCTCTACTAAAAGGTTAATGCATTTGCTTTATGATTTTGTTCCAAACATTCCAACACATATTGTTTCATATATTATTCAAACTACTGTATAATAATTTAATTTAATTTTTATGTTTTAAAAATATGACAATAATATTTTTATTTTTCATTATCAAAGACAACAACCATTCTTGTAGAAAATAATTTAGAGAATTCAAACACAATAACTCAAAAGTATTTTCAAACAAAAACGTGCTAAATCTTTTTACTGAATTAGGGCATTAGTATTTTTCATAGAATTTTTTAACTCAAGTCACTCGTTTTTTTTCTGTCTAAAATATAAAAAAAGCAGACCAGAATTTTTTATTGTCTTCGATAAACTGGCGGTTAATCTACTTAAATGTAAATATTTTAATTGGGCAAAATGCTTATTTGTCCTTTAGCAATTAAAATCAATTTTCAATTAATTATTTGATCAAACAAACACTTGAAAATAAATCGACCATCATGTTATGGCTACACTAAACTAACTAAAGCAAAAGCAGCAACTAATTATTTTGCTAAAAACCAACAGCATTGAAAAAAAAATTTTCCTACAAACAACTTTTATCTCAGCTGCGGTAATTGCAAATTTGCAAAAAGAGTAGAAGAATCTTTGCCAGACTGAATGGAATTTAGAAAATGATTGCAAATAACAATTTAGCAATGAACTTATTCAATTAATTTTTTCTGTCCACTCTTCAACTTTTTTTTGGTATGAGTTCAGATGCACATTCCATTTATCATTTAGCGCATTCAGTAGTTTCAGTACATGTCACTGATTCATTGAAATGTTGTTATTTGCTGCTAATATATACATACATATAGTTTTCCCTTTCTCATTAATTATAAATGACTTTTAAATGGAAGGAACTTTTATTTGTCTGCGTTTTTCAGCTAACTTTACTCGGAAGCAATTATATACAAATATTTGATATGTGGCTTAATTACGGCCAACAACAACAACAAAAACAACAGCAACAACAATAACAACAAAATTAATAAAAATAATAACAAAAAAATAATTTGTAACTATGTAGTTTGTTGTTTTTTATAGTTGTTGCGGGTAATATTTTTAAACGACTATTTTAAACGACAAAAAAGTATTAAATTGTGTGAACGTCTGAATTTTTGTTAATAATTGTTACTTCATAACTCAGTTACTTTTATATCGATTTTACAAATTCTTCCATTTGGTGTCATTTTCAAAAAAAAAAAAAAAAAAAAATAAAAAAAATGGGCAGCTATACGCCCACTAATTTTTTCCTTGATTTTATCATCTTTTACTTATCCGATTGCTGTGATACTTAGCGCACCCCTTGGGATCTCGTAATGGCACAATTTCGAATTTATAAAAATGGGCCCATCAACATTTATTATAATATTTCACGTGCTTTTGCTAAACTGATTTTTACGAAACTTGGCACACGCTCCGAGCTTTGAAAAATACTCAATCTTGTATTTTAAAAAATGGGTGGCGTAACTCCCATTCAAATTTAGTATTATATCCCATGTACTTCTACTAAACCGATTTTAACGAAATTGGGCACATACTCTAAGCTTTGGAGAAAATATCCATTCTAAATTTAAACAAGCAGGTGGGGTTACGCCCATAAAATGTTAGTATTGAATTATATGTACTTATAATTATCTGTTTCCCCCGAAACTTGGTAAACAGTTTCAGCTCTTAGAATAGCATAATTGCGTTTTTAAAAAAGTGGGCGAGATCATGCCCTTGTTCCCGTACTTGAGACCCTTTGAGGTCTTAAATTGACGCGATTTTTAATTAAGATAAGTGGATGGACATAAATAAAAAAATTTGGCGCGATCACACCTTTGAAAATATAAACTTAGACTAAAAATGTATAAAGAAATATTAAATTTTTTTAAATATTTAATAATTTAATTTAAATTTTCTGGTTTTTAATACTGATTTCTTTCTCTCTAAAATATAGAATTTATTTAATTATCAAAGATATAATCAATTTTATATAATTAGTATCACAAAAAGTGTAAATTTCCCAAACCTGAAATCATCCATTTTAGATTTTTCTGATTCCTTATACCAATTTAGTTCTTTGAAAAAATATATCAAAAAAGTGAACAAAAGAAATAAGAAAAAAATTTGTTTTATTTAGTTGCTTTAATATTAAAAAAGTTCAATTTTTCCAGCTCTGGAGCTGTGGTTTTTATTTTCCTAATTTTCTATACCAAACTTTTCTTTCTAACATAAAAAAAAATTTAATTTGACCTAGTTACTTTTATAAATAACAAAAAGTGCAAGTTCCCAGCCTTGGAATCATCATTTTAGATTTTTCTGATTCCTTATAACAATCTAGTTATAAGGAAATATATAAAACATGTTAAGTGAATATTATTTATTTTTATTTATTTAGTTACTCTAGTATCAAAAAAAAATTTTATTTTTAAGTTTTCCATCTTTGGAACCGTAATTTTTTTTTTTGTTCTAATTTTCTATACCAAAATTTTGTTTTCAAAACGTAAAATATATTTAATTTATAAAGAAAAATAAAAAATTAATTAGACCTAGTTACTTTTATATATGTATATCACAAAAAGTGTAAGTTTCCCAACCCTGGAATCATCCTTTTAGATTTTTCTGATATCTCTCATCAATATATTTCTTTTAAGAATGTTTATAGAGAAAAAGGAAAAATTTGTTTTAGCAGGTTACTTTTATATAACAAAAAAGTAAAAATTTTCCAACCCTGGAAACGTCTTTTTAATTATATTATTATTTATTATTTTAACTTTTAATAACAATTTTGTTTGTACTGAAACATAAAACATTTTTATTTAAAAAAAAAATAGTTTTAGTTTAGTTTTAAGTTTAAGTTTTCCAGCTCTGAAACCATCAGCTCGATTTTGCTGATTTTCAGTACCAATCCATTCTGTACCATTTCTACAAGTTCAAGACCGAAGTCTCTAGCTTTTCTGGGAGCTTTGGAAAACCGATTTCACGGACATCAGACAGATGGACGGACAGACGGACCTCGCTTATCCGTTTTCCCTATTCATAGGATCCAGAATGTATACATATACTTTATGGGTCGCATATAAGTATTGGTGAAGGGTATAAGATGGAATTTTAGAGTTATTGATGTAGAATTAATCTTAATAACGTTTTTTATATTGTGTCAAAATTTCATAGAAATGTCTTGCTAACTCAACTCTTGAAAGCAAAATAAAATATTATTTTTCCATCAAGTGGTGTGTAAATTGAAAACTTGAAGCTAGTTTTCTGGCAAAATAGTCAAAATAGTTCTTTTTGAGTTATGACATTGTTTGAGTTAATGAGCGATATGTATTATAACTTTTTATTTCTTTTGCCCAAAAAGGGTACAAGTTTTTCATTCTTTTGTAATCTCTCATATAAATATGTTTACATTATATCCATTAAAATCAAATTCAAAAACAAACAAATCTGGGAAATATTCTCGCAGATTCCATGTAATATACAATAAGGAAAATTTGATTAGGGTAAGGGTTTTTAGTAGTCATATTTTTAAGGAATTTGTTCATTAAAAATAATTTGGTTTTATAAAAGAATTATTGACAATACAATTTTTATAAATCAAAAATATTTCTTATTAAGAGGGCAGTTAAAGTAAAATTTATTATAAGTTATATTGAAACATAACAATGGGCGATGCAAAACTCATCACCTGTCAGAAACAGCTGATAACATAGTGTCCACACCTGAAGAATTTATATCATGATGAATGTCAAATTTATATTATGATGAAAATTCATCAAGAATAGATTAAATAAATTTATTAATATTAAAGCAGCATTATGATATAATCATCAGATCTCACGGCCTGATAAATTCATCTTTATATCAAATGTCATTTTATATATCACTGTGCATTTGACGTTTATTTATTTGACAATTTTCGTTTAAAAAAGGTAACCAACAATTCTGTGGCAATAAGGAAAAAGTGCTTAAGTCATACTTGACTGTTTTTCAGTCGATTTTCAGAAATTGATTTCTTTTACAATTAAATAGCGAAATTCTCTCTTTAACTTTATTTTTTTAAGCAAACATCGTTCTACACACTATAAGTAATACACTTAAGTTGAAATATACCAAATTATAACCTCAATTAAGCTATTATTCCAAATAAGTTTAGAAGTCTAAACAAGATAGGTCGCCAGTCATAGTGCTATAACTTCCTAAAAAAATCACACAAATCAATTAAGATTTTGACCAGAGGTACTTTCGAATATGCAGATTACGGAAGTACCATTAACTTAAAATCAGCTTATCTCGACTTAACCACTTTTTCCTTTTTGCCACAGAATTATCTGTGACCAAAAAATTAAACAACACGAAATTATATCATCATGATATAAAATCATCAACGTCTACCCCTTTGTATTGATATTAATTAAAAACTGACAGATCATCAGGCGTGGACACTATGTATTACATACTACGTTTGTACGGAAGACTTATTCGCAAAACAAAATATTGATATTAAAACAAATAATTATTTGATATTTTTTACATTTACACTATTTTTTTGTTGTCAACATAAGTAAGTTTTCTATAGAAGTGCTATCAAGTTCGAGTACTTCTGCTGTGCCGTATAAACAGTGAGTTAATTTATTTGCAAATATTTTCGTTTGCAAATAGTGCGCGTATAAACATAGTAACAGAATAAGACACTGTTACTACCTTTATATGTGCACTAGTACAATAACTTAGTAGCACTTCTTTAGAAAATTTATGGTGAGTACGCATCTGGAATTTCTTGTGTGCTATATACATATATATACATATATATATACATATATGTACAGTAGAATTCATTTATAGCGACCGCCAAGGGACCGAAATTATACGTCGTTATAACCGAACGTCGTTGTATCCAAATAAGTGTACACAATATTTTTAAGTTTTTTTTTATCATGTATATTCATATTTATTGAGATTGGAAATAGTTTAGAATTGTGGTTTGTTTTCTATTTACAAGAATTTCTTTTAATAATTTACTTTCAATAATTTCAACGGAACTATATAAACTCTCTGATATATCAGAACCCCCAAATCGTAAATACTGTTTTAATGTGTGCACCGCACTCAAGGTTTCTGTCCTAGTTGGAATTTTGATTGGCTCATCTTCGTCATCTGGTTCATTATCGCTGTGAGTTTCATCATTTTCTTTTGTGTTCTCCACTATTTCTCTCAATGAAGGCTCTTCTGATGTCACGACGTTGTCATCAACATTTACGAACTCATTCCAGTCAATATATTCGGCTACTTGTTGCATATTTTTATATGTTTCCTGTAGCAACGAAAGCGGAATATCATCTTCGTCTTCGAAATCTGCATCTGGGCACACACTTTCGGCTGGAAGTAGTCCCGCATGTCGGAAAGAGTTAGCTATTGTTGTTGATTTTACACTTTGCCAAGCTGAGGCCACCATGTCAATTGCATCTAACAAAGTAGTGGTGCTTTGTGTGTTATTGTCTGCATCGCGAATAATTTTCAGCATAAGTTGTTTGCGATAATTGCTTTTCAAACATCTAATTACCCCTTGGTCCATTGGCTGTAAGACGGACGTTGTATTAGGTGGTAGGAAAACTAATTTTATTGATGACAAATTTTGAACATTTGGGTGTGCTGGGCAATTATCTACAAGCAGTAAAATCTTTCTTTTCTCTTTTTTCAAACTGCTGTCCCAATCGCGCAAAATGCGTTCAAACATTTCTGAGGTCATCCATGCCTTTTTATTTCCTTTATAATCCACAGGTAACGATTTTACATTCTTGAAACACCGCGGCATTTTGGATTTTCCAATGACAAGCATTTTCTTTTTTTCGGACCCATCCATATTACCTCCAACCAGCAGGGTTATTCTTTCCTTTGATTGTTTACCACCGCAGCACTTCTCACCTTTGAATTTAAGGGTTTTGTTGGGTGGAAGCTTATAAAAGAGCCCTGCTTCATCCACATTAAAAATGTCTTTTGCTTGATATCCCTCTCGTATTTTAAGCCATACAGAAACTAGCCAGTCGCTGCATTGATTTTTGTCGACACTGCAAGCCTCACCAGAAATTGTTCCCAAAACTATGTTATGGCGCTCTCGAAAACGGTAGATCCAACTTTCAGTGCAATTAAAATCCTTTCCAAGCAGTTGCGCTATTTCCTCTGCCTTCATTTGAAGTATGGAAGTTGTTACAATAGCATTATTATTTCTTTGCGTCTTGAACCATTGCAAAAGAGCTTGTTCTATATCAGAATTTTGAGCAGAACGCATACGTTTTCTTTGCATATTCTCAGATTCAAAACACTTACGAATTGCGTCTCGGTTTTTCCATACCGTACTGATAGTCGAATGCGAAACGCAATAGTCCTTCACTAATGCTGCATTTGAAGAACCAGTTTCCAGTTTCAGCAAAATTTCTGCCTTTTCTTTTATGGAGAACACCTTACGTTTTTTAACGTCCATTCTGGAAAAACATACATACATTTACTCAGTATTTATCCAAGTAAAAGTGCAGCACGCAACCTTACCTGCGTTTGGTTGAGCTGGATTACAGATTCTTATGTAAATAAAAAATTCTATAACACCGCTGGTAATTAAAAAGTGAATGTTTATGCGTCCATCAGCTTTTACGACTCAAACTGGTTTGAATATTTCTTCTTTGTCATTTGCACCTCTGTTTGGGATAGTCGAAAACAAATTCTGTGATTCCCCGCAGTATATGTTTCTTTATTTAGTATTGGCTGACGACAAAAAATGGAATGAAAAAAATAAAAATTAGTACACAGAACTTACATCGTCGTTATAACCGAATGTCCATTCCAAAGCAGACGTGCAAATTGGTCGTTAAAAGCAGATGGTCGCTAAAACCGGAGTCGTTCTAAGCGAATGCTTGCGCATGTACAAACTATTAAGAACCAAACTTGCTTTGAAAATCCGTCGTTATAAACGGATGGTCGTTATAACCGAGGTCGCTATAAATGAATTCTACTGTATATCTAGTTATTGTTTCTTTTTTTATTAGCAAACATTTGTAAGCATGGCAACCTCAAGCATTTTATTTGCAAATAGTGCGTTAACCGTGAATAGTTTTCTGAGTTAGTAAGTCACAATAAAACAATTACATATGTATGTATATGTAAACAATTTACAGTTTTATTTGCAAATAAGTCTTGCGTATAAACGTGGTATATTAAAATTTAACAACAGAACGGAACAGTAGAGAACAGCAACATAAAATAAAGACTAATTAAGTATATTTTTTCTTTGAATATCTTATAATTTCATTTAAAATTAATTGCTGGCAATTTTTTATTTGCAGCTCAAACGGATAACTTCAAAATGTAATGTAAAATGGTAAGTGGATAAATATTTTTTTTTTAATTTAAAAATTCTCTTTAAAAGCTTGTTTTTTACTAAAGATTTATGCAGATATTCATAAACGATTAGTAAAATTAATATTGGGGAAAATCAGTTTAAAGAATGCTTTAACTTTAACAATCATTTATGAATACCGTTGCTAAGACTTTTTAGTTTCATATGTTAGAACTAAGGTTTCTAATTTCCCGGAATCCCAGGGAATTTCAAAAACATATAAATTTAGTTAAATGGGCTCAATAAAAAAATATAATTTTATGAAATAAATGTACAACATTTAACATTTAAGAAATTTATTATTCGACATATTGTCATAAGTTTATTTTAATTGAAATTTATTTGCTGGTACAGGGTGGGCCAAAAGAAACCAAGGGGTGTAAAAGTTTAATAACTTTTTTGTTTATTAATTTTTTTTTATTTTTTCTTTTAGATTATATAGACAACACTTGGAGAATTTATAATGGAGAGGTTCACAACTGAACAGAGAACCAGAACAATAGAATTTTATTATTTAAACCAGAGATCAATTATTTTAACGCAAAGAAGCTCATTTTCATTTGAATGGCTTTGTTAATAAGCAGAACTGTAGGTTCTGGGGTTCTCAAAATCCAAGAGCCATTCATCAACGCCAATTGCACCCATCAGGTGTACAGTATGGTGTGGGATCACATCTGAAAATGTCATTGGGCCCTACTTCTTCGAGAATGAAGATGGAAGTGCTGTAACCGTAAATGGAGAGCGGTATCGGTTTATGATAGAAAATTTTTTACGTCCTGCTCTTGAAAACAGACCTGGTATGTGGTTTGAGCAGGACGGAGCCACTGCCCATACTGCCCGAGACACAATGGCACTTTTAAGTCAAATTTTTGGAGAGCGAATAATTTCTCGAAATTCGGAAATTATTTGGCCAGCGCGATCGCCAGATTTCACAGCACCCGACTATTTTCTTTGGGTTTTTTTGAAGGAGCGAGTGTATGTGAACAAGCCAGAGACAATCCTTGAACTCAAGGCAAACATTGTTGTAGAAATTCGAACGATACAGCCACAAGTTTTGAAAGATGTTATGGAAAATGCTCTAAAAAGAGCCCATCAGTGCGAAGCTGAAAACGGTGGGCATTTAAGAGACATCATTTTTCATACTTAGTGTAAAAAAATTTCCATTTTGTATATTATATAATCTGAAGGAAAAAATAAAAAAAGTTAATAAACAAAAAAGTTATTAAACTTTTACACCCCTTGGTTTCTTTTGGCCCACCCTGTAGTTAAGTATTGTGTTTGATTTTCAAAAATATTATTACTTGTGAATCCTCAAATAGTTCCTGAAAGTCTTTGCATAAGATAAGAGGTTTGTGACTCTTCAAAAATATGTGGTTGAAGTCTACTGCTGATTTATCTAAGCACCAATGAAATAGTATATAGACAATGCTTGAGCACCAGCAAATAAATTTTAATTAAAATAAAACATACAAATTAAAAACAAAACAACTTCATTCGTTCATTTCTAGAACAACAATATTTAAAAAAAAACAATAAATTCATATGATGTGATATATAGCATGGATGGAAATTCCATCTACATCTGCCAATCCAGATACTATTTCCTATAAAGAGCTTTTAGGCTGAAAATATTTTGAAAATGTTTCGCAATTGTTGAAGTTTTTTAAATCACCTCGGAAACTTCTATTATATATGCTTCCATGCTTACATTATGCATCGTTACAAAATTGTATTTTTAAGTAATAAAACAACCAACAGCAATGTAAAAAAAGCAAATACCAAAAACGTAAATGTTAAATTCCCGAAAATTCCTGTTGAAAATTTCCCGGGATTTGTAAAAAAATAGTTCCCTGGAATTTCCGGGATTTTTTTCCCGCGAAGAAACTCTAGTCAGAACATAATAAATTCATTCTAGCCATATTTAAACGCGCTGCAGTATAAAAATAAAATTCCTCCCACACATAAACAAACTTAATAAAAAAATTACATGAACATTTCATGTGCCATTTACGTAAACGTTACATAAGTGTGACATTTCCATTAAATTTTACTTGGGGAAAAAAACCTTATGAAAACATTTTGACAAAAATCTTAATAAAAATGTGGCCACATGTTGTGATTTGTTGGCTTAAATTATACTAAGGTCCATTTAAACCGGCCAAAAGATTTTCCTTTAATATAAAACAAGTAAAACAAATATTGAGCCACACAACAACCACATCTTAAAGATTAACCCGTATATACGTTAACACAATTGTTCCTCTTTATACTTGTATGTGTCCTTGAAAGAACCTAAAGTCTACTTTAAAACACAAATATACTCGTAAATAAAAAGGAAAGAAAGGATTCATGGATTCATATGTAAACAGGATAAAATTTAATTGTAAGTGAAAAACAACATGTTACTTTAATATACTTTTCCATTCTCTGGGGTGATGCTCTAATGTTTCAATTGTTTAGTTGCGGCTGCACGTATTAGAGGAAAAAAACTAAAAAAAAAACAAATGTTGAATTGAACTAAAAGCTTTATTTGTAAAGTTAGAAATAAAATGGGATAATAATGACAACATGACACTAATGTTATAAGTCAGGAATGCCCAAATGTTTTTAGGTGTGAGAACCTGTTTTAACCGACTTCAAAAAGAAAGAGGAAGTTATCAATTCGTCTGTATATTTTTGGGATTGTTGCTTCATAAGTCGGTAAAATTTAGACTGAGTGTGAAAATTCCGTCTCAGAGGGTATAGCTTCCATTTGATCTCATTCTAAAAAAAGTGGGCGGGGACACATATACTAATTATTTGATTGAGTTTTATGATATTTTACTTCTTAGATTGCTGCGAAACTTACCCAATATATTGGGCTATCGTAACGACAAAATCTCAAATTAAAAAAAAAAATGGGCGGAAATGGGCCCAATAAAACTTAATATTATATATCACATGCTTCCATTCGACCGATTTTAAAGGAACTTAGCACACACCCTGAGCTCACAAAAAACTCCAGCTCACATTTAAAAAAGTGGCTGGGGGCCACGCCCATTAAATTTTAATATTGTATTTCACTTGCTCGTACTTAACCAATTTTTACGAAATTTGACACACACCTTGAACTCTTAAAAACACCCAAAAATTAAAAAAAGTGGGTGGGGTTACTCCCATTAAAATTTAGTATTATATATCACGTGCTTCTACTTTATAGATTTTTAAGAAAATTCGCACGCACTCTATGCTCTAAAAGTTACTTCATCTTGAGTTAAAAAAAAAGTGGGCGGGGCTACGCCCTTGAAGGGTTAGTATTAAGTTATATACACTTCTACTTATTCAATTTTTAAGCAACTTTGCAAAGACTTCCGTCTCTTAGAATGACATAGTTTTGTGCTTAAAGAAGTGGGCGGGGTCATGACCATTAAATATTAATATTGTATTTCAACTGCATCCATCTGCTCTGAAGTTTTACGAAACTTGGCATACACCTTGAACTCTGAAAGTGAAGCGGATTTGAATTGAGAAATGTGGGTGGACACTAAAAGTTGCCAAATTGGGCGTTACTACGCCCTTAAAAAATTGAATTTGACACTAAAAATTTGAAAACAAAGTTAAAAAAAAATTAAACCGACCTTAAAAGTTATTTAGATTCTGTTAAATAAATTTTTTTATATTTCTTATATAAAGGGTGGCCAAATTTAAGGTTGACTAAAAAAAACACAATGTTTTTTTTTTGACAAATTCAGGGATCTAATCCTCACATCCGTGAACGTACAAATCGTCACGTCAGATTATGACCGTAAACGTACACAAATCCCATTAAGCTTATACTATTGACGTATCACTTAATTTGTTTTCGTACGATTGTCCATACGATCACGGATGTGACGATTTGAGCCCAGTTTTATTGATGCCAGTGTAAAGTAGATATATGGAAATTAACAATGGAATATGATGTCGGGCAAATATCCAACTCTAGCACGACAGCAGACGTCCGCTCTTTTCACATAATTTTGCAACTCAATTCTTGAGATTTCATCATTTGACAGCCAATTTATTTCTTAGGCCCTTATTATGAGCAACTTTCGATCTTCGACTGTAGTCGAAAGTACTGATCGATCGAATTTGCATTTGGTATTATGACAAGCATTTGACAAAGAATTTCCTTATTGTGAATGCGACTTTAAAATTTGCAACAACTTTGCCTAAAAATAAAAACTAATCGTTTTTATTAAGTTCTCATATTAAAATATTTCATCGAAAGCTAAATTCTGTTCGATAGAAAATTCGTTGCTCAACGAAATTTTCGATGCTCATAATATGAATTGAACATTCGATTTTCGATGTTCGATAGCCAGCGAAGATCGAAAATCGAACGCAACTCATAATAAGGGCCTTAATCTAAAATCTGTCTGTCCACCCTTTATAATGATATTTAAAGTCGGTGACAATAACAATGATAACTAAACGCATATTGATATAAGTAAATATAGAATTTACTAACCTGATTGACACCGACTTCGAATAGCAATATAAATTAGATGTATAACAATTTTTTTTTAAAAGAGAAGTAACACTCAGGCAATGAATGTCTACTACTATTACTCTAGGTGTTACCTTTTGTAGGAGAGGGATAGTGGTAGAGAGGACAGGTGGTGAAGGAAGAGATAGAGAAACGTTTCATTCTTTTACAACTCTGCTTTTTGCAGGTTTTGTTTTCTTTCATAATAATGCAGAGTTGAATCGCCTCTGGTGTAAATGTGGCGTATTAAATTATTCAAGCGGTTTTTTTAGCCATTTTATTGGTTATTTTATTTCGGCGATGATTCTGCTGCACAACGAAGGAGGGCGCTCTGATGTTACATAAGGATTAGTATCTGCTGAAGTCGGTATAGTTCAGTAGCCAGTGACGACTATGCCTTCATCAGTTGAACGTTCCTACAACAACTGTTAAAAAGGTACACTAATGCACATCAGAAAAATGCATGGTGTTGTTATTTTTAATGACTGTTGGATACGGGAGTCGAACCCTGGACTTTCGGTTTTGTAGTCAACGTGCTAACTACTTTAGCCAACGCCACCCTCAACTGAATCAAAATTCTTTTTAAATTTTTAGTGAGTTTTTGAAGTCGGTTTTATTTTTTTAAGTTTTATTTCTCAATAAGCACTCAAAAAATTAAAATTCAATTTAACTGGAAGCAAAGTTGAATTCAAACATTTTTTCAAGTAATATTCAAGTTTGAAAATATTTTGAAAAAAAAAAAATCAAACAACATACAACATGTTCAAACCTTGTCAAATAAGTAATTTATTTTTTAATGAAATTGAAATTTTGGTGCAAAATATCAAATATAAATAAAAAAGTGATTTTTTTAAAAACAAAAGGTGATTAAAATCGCGAAAACAATAGTGATATGCAGAAAATAATTGTAAGAAAACTTGTCGATTGCATTTATCTTTCCATTTTAAAATCAACCTTTTTGGAAGTTTGAAATATACTTGAATGCAATTGTAATTCAAGGTTGAAGTACAGTATAATTCAAGGCTTGAATTGAACTTTAATTGAAATGTTCGAATTGAATTCAAGTTCCGATTTCACTGGAGAATGCTATTGAAATAAAGTGTAAATCAAGCATAATTCAACCCTTGACAATTGAGTATGTGGCTTGAATAACAATTGTTCTACACTTGATTTCAAGCAAAATTGCTTATAAGCAACGTGGCCGATGCCGCTTTATAGAGAAACACAATGAAATGACAGATTGCAAATATTGTTGCTATATTATTGACCACTAAATCGAAAAACACTATCGACTAAACGTTGAGTAAAAGATGAAATAAATTATTTTAGTCACATCGATAAAAATAAATTCAGTAAAGTGCGACTCTGACTCGCGCACGAAGGGTTCCGTACGAACACTAGATATGTAATTTAATACAAACTTCATCCTATATAATAAATAGTTTTGGCATTTTTTTTCGTTTTTGTTTTCGGTTTTTTTGTTTGGCGTTTTTGCGTTTTTTCGGTTTAGGAGATTTGTTTAAGTTTTGGCTCTTTTTTTTTAGTTTTGACACTTTATTTTCTTATTTTGGCGATTTTTTTTATTTTTGGCGATTTTTTTAATTTTTGCGATTTTTTTTTATATAAAAAATTTTTATAGTTTTGGCGACATTTTCGCGTTTTGACGATTTTTTTCGATTTTTGGCGTTTTTTTCATTTTGGTGTTTTTTTCATTTTGGCGATTTTTTCGAATTTGGCGATTTATTTTATTGTTAGAATTTTTTTTTTAATTTTGGCGATTTTTTTCGTTTTGGCGATTTTTTTTAAGTTTTGGCGATTTTTTTTTTTTTTTTTGGTTTGGCGATTTTATAATTTTCGGTTTTTTTAGTTTTACCGTTTTTGAAAATTTAAAGTGTTTGCCTCTTACGGTTTCCAAGATATAGCAAATTGTCAAAATTACATAGTCAAAATTGCATTAACTGTTGGACCACCCTTTAATTTTAATTAATTTAGTGTTAATTGTTGCAGTCTGTATGAAAATGCACTAATTTTACAAAAGTCAAGTTTCAATATACATATGTAATTACATACAATTGTATGTATATTACATGGGATTTTAACATTTTTCGTTGCTCGTTTTGGAACACCCTTTAATTTTTAATTCTCATGTATTTGTTTTTGTAGCGGCCAAGGTTCTACATACTCTGTCCAAATTTCAGGTCCGTAGCTCTTACAGTTCCTGAGAAAATACCGTGTGACGGACAGACGGACAGCGTAGCGAAAACAATAGGGTTCCTTTTCACCTTTGGTGTACGGAACCCTAAAAATACCTCGGAAAAATAGTCTAGCAAATAATTATTCTTAACAAGTAGAATACAAATTTTTAATTTATTTGAAAAAAAAAAAAATTATTTTAATTTTCCATATAAATTTCATTTTTAGTAATGAGGTATTTTATGCAATTATTCCCTAAATTTCTTTAAAAAATTAAAATTATATATCAGTTTCGTTCTCCCATTTGGGAACCTCTGCTCTAAACAATATAACAAGGATAGTATCGCGCGCACACACTCTTATGTGGTATTATTTGTACTCATATATGTCCAGGTCATAAAGTGAAATAAAGCTTAAATGGTGTGACCACATGTTCCACTGTGATGTCCCACCATACATGAGAGCTCAGTTATCCATCAAAAAATTAAAAAAAAAATATTGTTATTTTTGTTTTGTTTTTATTATTTTTTATGATAAAATCTTAAAATATCTTTTCACGTTATGCTTCTGCCATAAAATGAAATTTGATTAAAAAGGATTTAGAAAAAAAATTTTAAATCAAAGTTGTTGATGATGGTTTTGTTAAAAAAAAAAACAAACAAAGAGTGAAATGTAAGGCCAAAAGATTGTGAGTGGTATTGTGGATTTTAGTTAAAATAAAACGAACATACATTTTTTTGCTTAAAGCATATGACAAGTGTTTTTGGTATTGCAATTTAATATTTAAATTTAATTTTTTTATGGAGTTTGTTTTCTTCTTGAAAGTTATAACGAAAAAAAAAAAATAAATTATAACGAATAAGTTAAATATTTGTTTCATTAGTATTGTGTCAAGTTCGAGAAAAAAACTGTCCCATTTTTTCCACTTGAGTTTAATTCTTCAAAAACTTTATTTTTGATTTTCCACGATCTCAGGGGTCGAATTGTCACATCCGTGAATGTACAACTCGTCACGTAAAAACACCATTTTCGGATTATGACGTATGTACCTGAACGTACTGAAATCTCATTCAGTTTATACGTTTGACGTATTACTTAATTTGTTTTCGTACGATTGCCGATACGATCACGGCTGTGACGATTTGAGCCCAGTTTAGTTTTAGGGTTCCGTACACCAAAGTTGAAAAGGAACAATATAGTTTTCACTACAATGTCCGCCTGTCCATCGCAGGTTGTTTTCTCGATAACCGCAAAGGCTCAGTTAGCCGACTGTAATTGAATGTAACTGCAACAGTAGGAAACTGCTGATCGCTATTGTTATGTGAAAAGTAATGAAAATGGTTATAGAGATGTAATGTAACGTAACCTACTTTTCACATAAAAATATCGATCAGTAGTTTCCTACGTTGCAGTTACATTCCATTACAGTCGGCTAACTGAATCTTAAGATCTACGGAACTGAAATTTTCACAGAATATGTAAATACGACGAAATATGTTGAAATCCTAATATGATATACAGACGATTTTAAATAGGTACTTGATATTTTCAAAGTTAGTATTTTTATGCAGATTAAACCAATTAACACTGAAATTAAAAAAAAATCTAAATTAAAGGGTGTTCTATCAGTTAATGTAATTTTGACAACTTGCTGTATCTTGGAAACCGTAAGAGGCAAACTCTTGAAATTTTCAAAAACCGAAGAAACCCCAAAAACGCCCGTAAGAGGCAAACTCTTGAAATTTTCAAAAACCGAAAAAACCCCAAAAACGTCCAAAACTAAATAAATGCCAAAAGCCGACAAAATCCCAAAAAGGAAAAAAACGACAAAATTATATATTATATAGGCTAAAGTAGTATTACATATGGGCATTTCCACAAGAAAGATCAGTTTTTTGTCGCGTGCGATAGCAAGCAATTAAGCTTGTATTTCAGAACAATATGACTCTATTTTTCTTTACTTAATGTAGAGCTAAACTACTGACGGCCTACACAAATATATCTCTGGCAAAGAGGAAAAAATCGAGATAAACTGATTTTGAGTTAATGGTACTTCCGTAATCTACATATCTGAAAGTAGCCCTGGTCAAAATTTTCATTAATTTGTGCGATTTTTCAGGAAGTTATAGTACTATGACTTGCGACTTATCTTTTTTAGACTTCTGATCTAATTTGGAATAATAGTTAATTGAGGTTATACTTTAGTATATTTCAACTTAAATGTATTACTTATAGTGTGTAAAACTATGTTTGTTTGAAAAAAAAAATAAAAGCTAACGGACAATTTTAAAACTTAACTGTAAAAGAAATAAATTTCTGAAAGCTTAAAACTGCTCTCCTGCAAAACAGCAAAATATGACTTAAGCACTTTTTCCTTATTGCCACAGATATAAAGAATTAAAAAGAAAATGACGATTTCTTAAAAAAAAAATAATTGTTTGGTGTCAGACGCTACAAAAAGTTGACATTCCTGTGGAGATACCAATATGTATTTAATGTTCGTACGGAACCCTTCGTGTGCGCGGAAAAGTTGCACTTTATTGAATTTATTTAAATAGCATATTAAAGACTTTGCCTTTCTTTGTATTTTACATGCTTCAATATGTAAAAAAATTTATTCAAAATATTTATATGAGAAGGATTATTTTGATGCCTACCAGGCAAACAGGTTGCTGACAATGTTGCTATGGTCGGCGCTGCAACTATGCCTTAAATATAAGACTTATGGCCCTTTTCACAATGCACAATTAAAAGCTAACAGGGACTTTAACGGCGGGTTTTGTATGAAAAACTGTCAGTTAAAGTTCACGTTAACTCTTAATAACCATACATTGTGAAAAGGGACGTTAATAAGAAAATTTTTTTATGAAAATCTGCTTTATTAAACACTTTATAGAACTTTAATAATTTTTATAAAGGCTGTGATACACTATCATACAAAGTCGTGCGATCTACGAAAAAATACAACCCTGGTATGATGGATTTTATGAAAATTTTCAAAAGACAATAAAAATTCAACACACCAGGGTTGTATTTTTTCGTAGATCGCACGACTTTGTATGATAGTGAGTCATGGCCTTAAATAAGGCTGTATATTTTGTTTGAACGGTGTAGCTGTCTACCAAATTTTAAAAGAACACTTTATAGTTATCAATTTATTTTACCTTATTTCAAAAATTTATTTCCATGTTCTTTTTCCATCAATTTTTAATGCAAACATTTTGATTTATGTTTGTACGAATAAACACACCATGGAACTCATTTTTAAAACGTGATACGGAATTTTAATGAACAGAAAATTTTTCTACTACATTTTTGCTTATTATTTATGTGTGTATATTTTCACTATAAAAATGTGATTTTTGATATTTTTTTTTGTCTGAATTCGATGCTTAAAACCATAGAATTTTTGCAGTTGAATTGTGCTAGTATGAATAGTAAAATGTGCAGAAACTTTTTAATTTGAAATTTAAAAATGTTTGTACTCTACAGCAAAATTATATAGCATTGGGCAACAAAATTAAACGTTTTTCAAATGAACAAGATTTTTAATGTTTAAAATTTTTTAACGCACTAATAATCCCAAATTACTATTTTACTTATTAAGTAAAATATTTTTTTAAATACATTGAAATTGATTATTGAGGGGTTTAGCTGGATCCTATGCGCATTTCACTGTTGCTAATGCAGATCATCAGGGAAACTTTGCTCAAAGTTTCTTAGAAAAACTAGAGTTATTATGTAATAAACCTTCATTTAAATAAATGAGAAGCTCAACAACAAATAACCAAGTTGAAACAAGATAATCAATAATCAACCTTTTTTTTTTTTGAAATTTTCTTACTTTACCATTGCTACCTATATTGGCTGACTTTTTTCACCTTCAAATTGTAGTTGTAAGTAAAGGTAAATAATAACAACAGCTATTCAAGAATAGAGTGTTGCCACACAAGTTTTTTTTTTGACCGGGTGCAGTCAAGTTAATAATTAGTGTTTTTCATGGGAATTGTTAAATTTTTAAGTTTAAAATTTTTTAACGCACTAACAATCCCAAATTATTATTTTACTTATTAAGTGAAATATTTTTTTTTATTAAAAATATATTAGAATTGATTATTGAGAGGTTTAGCTGGCTGATTAAGTAAAATGTGAAAAAAATTAATTAGTGTTTTAAAAGTTTATATCTGAATCTTATAGAATATTATAGTGAATGGTGAACATTTTTATGCAAAAATTCTAAGAAAAATAAATAAATTCTAAGAATAATCCCTTCAAAACTTCTCCCTTTTTTGTCTCTTTCAGAAGAGAGAACAAAGGGGAAAAGTGTTCTTAAGAGATTCAGATTGTAAAGCTTTATCGTAGCTACAACTTTGACAAATTGTCGGTTGGTTATTGGTTTGCGGCACAGTATATTATTCAAATTACATTATATCTGCAGCAAACCAATAACCAACCGACGAAATATTGTTAACAACAAATTAGGAGTCTATGTAAATTATTCTGAAAAAAATAAAAAAGAAATTTTTCCCTTACTTTTGCAAAAAAAAGTGGACGAAGAAATTCTCTTTTTTTAAGTAAAATTGATTGAGATTTACATTGTTGGCGCCTTCACTAAGTCTGAATTAATTGTTGGCCAAAAACTGATAACACCATTTTTTTAAGTTCGCGCCGATATTCAATATCTTTAAAGACCTATAAAAAAATTGTTCATCAAAATCGCCAAATTGAATGTAGAGTTTTACTACCCTTGTGGTATTACTATTGAACCTATAGTGTCCAGTCCGTGTGTTTTCCAGAGGTCATCATTTGTCTCATAGTGTTCGTTGATCGTTTCCATTTCTGATTGACAACAAAAGCTCGGTTTTTTTGTGATTCTTGTTAATAATATAAAATCACGTGGACTAACAAGAGTTTATGTTGCGTTTTATTCAACAACCAATGCTAAGACATTTTTATTTGCATGTCTCCTTTTAAGCGACAAACATACGACACTTATACAAATAACAAACTGATTGACTGCTTGAGGGGCTTATTTGATTGTCTCCAGGGCACCTTTAATGCTGCAATAAAGTAGCATCCCTTACGGTTAATGGAAGCCTAGTCACGTTATCGATCCCGATCAGTCCAAGTATTAACACTTTCTATGTGATTTTATGACTTTGTCGGTCACTGGGTCACTGGAAACGAACCCAGGACCTTTGATTTTGTAGTCAATGCGATAACTAAATTGATTTAATCAATTTCCCTGATTGTTGCTATTTTAATCTTTGATTGAAGTTACATTTACCCATTACTTATGTTCTGTGTAATCATAATTCTTGTTTTACATACTTTCAAAATTACTTTTCGTATAAATGATAATTTATATTTAATTTGTAAAAATCTGTTTACCAAAATAACATAAATAATCCTAAAATGCAACATGTGCATGTACATATGTATGTGCTTTGTTTCATTTACCATAAATATCCATTTTCATCATAAACTCTTCGGGGGCATATAAAATCTGAAAGTACAAACAAAATGTTTGTTTTATTTATGCGATATTTTGCAATTATTTCTATTTAAATTGTGACTCAAGGACATTATGATTGGCTCATGGACAAAAACAAGCACCTGTATTATTAACATGTTACATTTTCAACGGCATTAATTAAATTGAAATTGCAAACCACAATGAAAATACGAGTATATGTAAATCATATTATGCAGGGACAACATTGAAAAATGCTTAATTGCAGAGCGGGGAAATAGAAAAAAATACAATTAAACAACAAGATAATTTTCAAAACTAAGTTACACAGAAAATAAAAAAATTAAATTTAGTAAAGTCCACACGGACACTAGATATGTAATACGATACAAACTTTAGCGTACATAATATATTAGAAAAATTTAAATTTGTTATATCAACAATGATTAATTTTAATTAATAACTATTTGTTTTGTTGGTTGCATTTCGATGATATTTTTTTCTGTGTAGTAGAAGTCCAAAAAAAGGTACTTTTAATGAAGCGCAATATTTTTTTATAAAATACCGTGAATTACTATATATGTAAACTTAATAAAAAAATTAAAAGATGACAAGATTTTTCGTTGCAGTTCATCGAAGATGATTAACTAATTTGATTAAAATAGTAATTAAATGAAACATTTTTAGATTTAATTGCACTGTAGTGAATTTTAATTACAAATAATTTCTTAATCGAGCTTAAGTTCAGTAATAGCGTAGACAGACGACAGCGTTAATTTGCATTAAACTATCACTAATGTGAATTAAAAATTTACCCCGACAGACGACAGTATTTGCATTAAGTAAACAAAATCTGTATATACCTTTCGTGCCACACACTTCGATAATTTTAAAATGGAAAAAATGTGTCTCGATTTTAATATTTCTTTGCTCTTTTTCTAAAAACAATTAAAATAACTTATATTTTCTGACAGAATCGCATTTTAATTTTGAAAACTAAAACAATTTGCCAACATTTGATTGATTGTTGACGGTGTTACCATATGAGGACTGTGTTATCATATAGCTGAATTCAGTATTAATTCACTGTCATTGAGTGCATTTACGGATGAGGATAATTAACAAGTTAATTTGCATTTACTGCAAATTAACGCAGTCGTCTGTCTATGCTATAAGAGAAGAAAAATTAAACTAGGCTTTAGAAACTTACATTACACTGAAAGAATTTTTTTCATAAGCTCTATGAATTTCGACATTAATCCAATGAAAAAATTCATTAAAATTCAACCAAGATTACGCTTCGTTGGATTAATGAAACCAGTTTCGTTAAATGTATTTAACAGTGTGATCAACGCAATGAAATAACTTTATCGAAACAACGAAATAATTAGATTAAAACGTTGAAATAATTTCATTAAAATCTCGAAATAGTTTCATTAAAACAACGAAATAATTTCATTAAAGTCTCGAAATAGTTTCATTAAAACAACGCAATAATTTCATTAAGATAACGAAATAATTTTATTAAACAATGACATTATTTCATTAAAACAATGAAATAACTTCATTAAAAGAATGCAATTATTTAATTAAAACAATGAAATAACTTAATTGAAACAATCAAATAATTTCAGTTTATCAATGAAATTATTTCATTAAAACAAAGAAATTTTTTAATGTATCAATGTTATAAGGATAACTTTTCATTAATTTAATGAAACAGTTTCATAAGATCAATGAAACTTTTTAAAATTCAATTTAAACGATTTCATTTATTTAATGATCTAAAAAGATGTTATTAGTTAGATGATTTGAAAACTAAATAAGTTTTTTTATTTTTATTTCATGACTACAATTAAATTTTCATTAGGTCAACGAATACATTTCATAGCTATAATGAAATTCTAAATTGCTGTATATTTCATTTATTTTTAAGTTTTAAAGAATTTAATCTATAACTTAATTGCTTTAAGGTATGTGCTTATATATTGTTACGAAAATGGCCGTCGACAAGGTTAAGCAGCATTACACAAAAATATTTCAACAGGGTTAATGTAAGTGTTACGCGAAAATATTCCTACATAATCTAGAATAGTAGCAAACAACTAAATAATAATGTATGTACAAGCTTGATTAAACGTAAACAAGCAAAAGCAACAACAAAAAGCGTCTGCTTGTTAACAAGATTCACATATTTACACACATACATACATGGTAATTCAAACGAAAAGCAAAAGATAAACAACCACCGTGTATTGCTTAGTTAATGATGTACACACGCATGCATATACACATGTATGTACATAGTTACCACATGATCTTAATTAGGCACTTTGTAAACAGCATATAAGATGATAATGATCGTCTAGACATTACTTGAAACTTCTAGTGTTATTTGTGTGAAATTTTGAAATATATGATTTACATTAAACATTTTTTCATGAAATTTCATGAGTTTTGTTGCACGAAACTTTTTCTATTTGCTAATTGCAGAGCTATAAAAGAGAATTGTAAATATATCAAAAATTTAGTAGAATGAATCTCTGATGCATTTTTGGCAACTTTTTTGATATAAGTTGCACTTCCAGGCCTCCTATTGGCAAATAAAAAATTTTCATGCAACTAATTTCATGAAAAAAATGCTTAATGTAAATCAGGTATTAGTTAGTTGCAGTTGTGAGTTAGTTGCGAACAAGTCAGTTGCGAACAAGTCAATCAGTTGCGAGTGAACAAGTCAGTTGATAATTAAGTTGTGAATTAATAATAGTCTGCGATACAGTGGTGAGTTGATAGTTAAGAGCAGTCTGTGCTTTACACGTGAGTTGGAGCAAAGGAGAAACTATAGGGCAGTCTATAGTGACAGCAAAGTCTGTCGTGAAATTGAGATTATTGTGGAGTCGATCGTGTCGACTGGAGTAAAGGGAAACGTGTGTAAGGGTGTAAGTAAAGCCAGTGAGTTATTATTGGTGTATCAACTGTGAGTGTCGGCAGAGTGAGTGCCGTGTGTGACAAGCAGCAGACAAAGTGGTATTGGTGACGGCAGAGTGAGTCTCGTAAGCGACGAGCAGCAGACAAAGCGGTGTCACATGAATACTTGCTCAGCCAGCTAAGAGACGTTTGTAAACTACAGCGAGGAAGGAGTAGTGGTAACCAGTTGTGAATATTTGTGTGTAATTCAGTAGTTTAAGCTGTATTAGTGTATTTAAGCTCTTGATTAATTTAGTTTAACTGTATTTGTAAATAAAACTTGTATCATTCTTAACCCTAATTACTACACTCGGCTCTTGTATTCATTTGCAAATCTTCGGGTCCACGGAAAAGCGTTTTTATAGAGAGAAAAACGTAACAATATGTTAATTTCAAGCAATAACTGTAAATTTTTCCTAAGTCCCAGTTTAGACGGACGAACACTTGGAAGGAAAACATCTGGAATTCTCTTTTGTTGTTTCCTTCGCGTCCACACAGACGAAAATGTTGCCGTCGACATTCCAATATTACTGCATAAAAGCAAGAATATTTTAACATGTATGCGTGTATATGTAGCAAAGAATATGAAAACAAAGCGTGTCGCCGATTACCGAACACAAAAATTATTCTCTCTTCCCCACCCGTAAATTGCTACCAAACTAAATGTTTCCCATCCAAATGCTTTCGTGCCTAAACACGGTCTTAATATAAAGGGTTTCTTAATAATTAGAAAATATTGTTGCCGTGAAATTTTCATTAGATTTATGAAATTATCATTAGATTTGTGAAAAAATCTAATGAAATTAATTCGTTGGATTTATGAAGCAAAATTCTTTCGGTGTAGTTAATAAAAATATTTCATTCAATAAGAATTGAAATTAATGAACTTAAATCCGATTAATAAATTATTTCTGATTTTAATTAAATGTTACTTTAAAATTAATCAAAAGGGTGATTAAAAAAATTAGATAAAATTTTTTCCGCAAATAATAAAATTATAGATTACATCAATTAATTACTTAATTAAATAAATTAAATAATTTTTGTTTCCAATTAAGAATATAATTGAATCATTCAACCACTTAATTAAATTTAGATTTATGTTTAATAGAGTAAAAAAACTGAGGATAATTTTTTCTGTGTAGTTGTTTTTGGTAAATATTTAAGATTTCTTTCTAACAGTCATGAGACTTGCCTCTTTTTCTTTTCATAGCCATATTTTTTTTTTAATTATAATAGAACAAAACTAGTTAAATTAATAACACGGTGTTACAAAAAAACACTTTTTGTCAGAACTTGAAAAGCGGCCTAGTTGAGGTGAGGACATACAGAAACCGTTTTCAAAGATTTTGAAACATCCTCAAAAATTCGAGTTATTTTGAAAAAACTGTTTTAGGGTGGGTCGTAGTACTTTAGTATAGAGCTGTGCCAAATCGTTCTTTTCAGTGACCGGTCATTTTCGTTCAATTAGCAAAAAATTTACCCGTTGTTCAATCGTTCACTTTTGAACGACAGTATGAAACAATGCTATTTTGTAAGAATAATAAAATCGGTTGTAGTTATATACGAGTATTTAAATAATGCGAATGAATTAATTGAAAAATTTATTAATAAAAGTTGAATTATTTATTTAAAAAACTATATTTAAATTTATTTTATAAATAATTTCTTGTTCTTTCGACTAGAATATTGTACATTTTATTTTGGCTTAATATTTAGTTTAATATTAAGCTTAAGAAAGGTACTTTTGTTTGGTTTTACTATTTATTTTTTCTTCCGATAATTAATAAAAGCATTGTAACTCTTTTATCGTTATTTATATATCAAAAGCGCATCAATGTTTGGATGTTACTTCTCAAAGTTTAAGTTAAAATTTTGTTGTCAAAAATATTTTACCGGAAACAAAAAAAAAAAAAATAGATTGAGGTAATGAAATGTATGTATAAACATATATACAATTAAGGTCTAACATCTTTACTTTGTAAAAACTCTTTACAAAAAACACAAGTAAAAATACTTCTTGTGAAAAGACTATTAAATCAAATTATAAAAGTAATGATGGCAGTGCCACAGTGATGCTAAATAGAATTTAGTATACACATACCTAAACCTTTTAAAACACAAAAACTCAACTCAAACAAAACGACATAACATAAATAGCAAACATGAACGAAAGCAAATTTGACATAAAAGACTTGAAACACAAACTGAATGAACGAAAACATCGAGCGGTACACTACTGATCCAAAAGCGTTCAGTAAAATCACCGGATCAGTTCGTTCAATTAAGTGATTCGTTCAATTTAACCCGTTCGTTCATGAGCTACACAGCTCTACTTTAGTACTTCTAGCTCACTCATGTTTGGACCAATTTTAAAATTTTAAACAGTTTTGGAAAGTCAAAGAATTAGGTTTTTAAAAACTGTATGCATTAATTGTATGTTTTAAGAAATTGGGTAAGTTTTTATCAAACTTTTCGATTTTTTTTTTGATTTTTTTGCGTAATTTTTGAAAATAAACAATTGTTATTTTAATTTTTTCTATTAAGACCTATCTTTTTTTGCACAAAACTTAAAAGGAAATTTGATATAGAAAAGAATGAGATGCCATTTGTTAGAATGGATTTATATTTGTAAAAGTTATTAAACTTTTTCTAAAGTACAAATATTACGATTGCAGGCCTTTTTTGGTAAGCCACTTCACTCAAATTACAGTCCTCTGCCTTATGGAATATTTGATGATGCCAAATCATTAAGATAGATAATGGTAATGAGGGGCTTATAAATTCTTCAGACTTAATTTTCTTAAGTACGCTGGAACAGCTTGTACAAGTACTTTCGGGTTCATACCATTTGCTAGAACTATATGAGCAGTCAAAATCTGTTTTGAAGGCATCATTTGCGTGGCTGTCCGCTTCGCGCAGGTATTCCAGTAGAATTCAAACCGCAAACATAAAAAAATTATTGTGCTTATCACATGCATGATGATTACAAAATTTACAAACTTACTTATTTTAATTAAAATAAATATTAATCTAGTTACAATTTTTTACTCTTTTCTAAAAACAATAACCTTCACCACACTTTGGCATTGTGTTGGTAATCGTATTAAATTCGTTTATTTTATGTGTTTGTCCAAATATACATAGCAGAAAATTACTTATAAAAACATTCCAAACTTTTTTAATAATTAAAAAAATAGGACAAAATAACCCCCATTCATCTGTACTATCTTCCAGTTTAATTTTTTCCAATTTAGGACAAATTGACAATAAAAAAGAGTGTATTTATTTCTGCACTACCGAATATAATAACTTTACTTATTAACAGCCTTATACATAACGAGAAACTGGAAAAAGCGACGAAACTGAATATGGTCCCAACAAGTTTTGCCAGACAATTTTACATTACAATTCAGGCTAGGATTTAATAGTGGGTTAAAACTACATCATGCTCCGATTTCTAATGTCAAATAGTTTGAAACTCGTTAAGATATATAGTCAATTTTGCTACTTATGCTAACTGGCATGAAGGCTTTTGTTATGTATGTATAAGGCTTTAAGTATATACAAAAAAAAAAAAAAAAAAAAATTTGCATAATTAAGTTGATGAATTTGTTTCTTTCGTTAACTGTGTTTTTATTCAAATTTTTCGCACTGGGGGAGAAAATGTTAAAAAAGGGTGTTAATGAAAAGTTTAATAAAGCGATGTACAGACGGTTGTCAGATCTTACAATATTGCCAGTAAAATGTGCACAAAATTTCTTACAACCGTGTGAACTGACAATTTTTGTCATACGTCGTTGCCAGAAAAAGCATTGCCAGTCCATTGTAAGACTAGCAACTGACAACAAATTGTCAGACATCTTACAATCGTGTGAACACATTGTAAAATTATTGCCAGATATTTGTCACACATTTTAATATTGTCAGATGTGCGAAGTTTATGCATCTGATAATGGCGTCATTGTAAGAGAATTCTTTCTATGGGCAACACTGCGCACGCTTGATTTTAAAGAAAAAATTTATCATAAAATATAGGCAGACAAAATCATTGCAACTGCTTCTTTATGGTCCATAATAATTTATACTTTCACTTTTTACATTTAACACAAACACAAACGATAAATATTTAACAATTTCTAACAAATGCTTTAAGTCTGGCAACGCATAACAACAGATCTAACAATTTGTGCATATGACAACCGTGTGAACTGGCAATTTTTCTATTGACGATTTTGTCAGATGAATTTATTGTCATACAGCCGTCTGGCAATAAATTGTAAGATTTTCTGACAACCGTGTGAACTGACAAGGAATATTGTGCTGGCAATTTTCGATTGCCAGTACATTGTCAGCACATTGCCAGATCTAACAATATTGTAAGATCTGACAATCGTCTGTACATAGCTTAACTTTCACAATTTTTACCCGTTTTGAATCATTAAAACCACATTTTGCTTTATATATTAGTATAAACTTTTATAAGCTTTCATATCAAAATAAGCAATGAAAAGCTACACAAATCAAAAAAGTTGATAAATTTTATTACTTTTTTTTTGGATATTCTTAACAAAAACAATACTCAAAATTTACAAATATATCAAGATATACACATCGTTGTAAAGAGTAATCAGTTTTCTTTCTAAAAATATTAAAAAAATTTAGATCTTTGACTTATTTACAGTTCGATAAGTTAACGAACATCACCGGAAACGGTATTTTCAGAATAACTTCTGAATTTGAGGGTGTTTCTGAAATTTTTTGACACAATTTGTAATGTACTCAATAAGATCTAAAGGGTGTTTTTTATTGGGGTATTGAACTTTAAGTTGGCATCACTTTTTTACCTGGCGGCCATTTTGTCAGCTGTCAAGTGATTAATATTTAGTTTGGTTTGCCATTTCATTATGAACAGGTTGACAAAAGAACAACGCTTGCAAATCGTGCAAATTTATTTCGAAAATAATGGTTCAGTTCGCGAAGTTTACCGCAAGCTCCGTCCATTTTATGGTCGACATAATCGTCCATCAGAGCAATTAATTCGGTTAACCATGGACCGTTTTCGCACTACGTTTACTCTATGTGATGATACGCATCCGCAGAGACGTCGAACAGTGCGCACCGAAGAAACAATTGCCGCTATAGAGCAAAGTGTTGAAGAGGACCCGAATGAATCGATTCGCCACCGTGCACAGCAATTGGAGCCGACTAACCGACTATTTTGTTCCCGAATTGGATGGCATGAATGTGGATGAGTTGTGGTTCCAACAAGACGGCGCTACATGCGCACAGCGCACGTCACAATCGATTTATTGAAGGAAACATTCGATGAGCGCATAATTTCGCGGAATGGACCTGTCAATTGGCCACCAAGATCGTGTGATTTGACACCATTGGATTATTTTCTTTGGGGATAAGTGAAGTCGCTCGTCTACGCCAACAAACCAGAAACGTTAGGGGACTTGGAAGCCAACATTCGTGGCGTTATTGCCAACATACGGCCCCATATGCTCGAAAAAGTGGTTGAAAATTGGACCCGTAGAATTGGCTTTATTCGAGCCAGCCCCGGCGGCCACATGCCCAAAATCATATTTAAACATTAATGGCATAAAATTATCCTTCCAATAAAGCCAAATTAATGGACATTAAAGCGATTTTCTTGTGTTTTATTTCAATTCAAAGTTCTATACCTCTTAAAAAACACCCTATACAACTCACGCTAGGTCGTTTTCCAAGTTTTTTTTTCACTGTAACACCGTGTAATTGAAGCTGTCAATAGACGCATGAAAAATGTTGCTCATTTTCCAGCACCAACTAAATGCATAGAAAGTGGAATTGTTGGCCCACACATTTTCTGTTCAAAAGGATTATTTCTTTTTTTTTTCAAACAAGCTTAGATAAGTAAGTCATAATTTATAACTTATTTTTCCATAACTTTTATGAAAACTCTATCCATGGAAACTGCACAATTCTAACATGTCCAAGTATTTAATATCAACTTTTAATTTAGCTGTGTAAATTCTCAACACTAAAAGCCATTATTGACATGATTTAAAAATTAAAATTTGTGTTGTAGTTGCCAAATAAAAATTTAATTTATGTATGTCTACAAAATGCGTACATAGCAATTTATTTTTATCATATTTTCATTTTAAACTAGAACACTTGAACATTTTAATAAAATAACGTTTGAGTTTTGTATTACACAAAAAAAATTAGCAATAAAGCGCTTGTCAATCAATATTTGTTTGTTATTTGCAAAACAGCGGGACTTACAAGTGTTTATTTATTTGCTTAGAAACATAAAACTAAGCAATATAAACAAAATTATTTATGACTCCTACAAATATAAAAAACGCATCGCTGTGGAAAAGGGTAAAATTTAACGTTTCCAAGATAAAGTAAAAAAATATGTAATATAAAATAGCAAGGATATTCCGCCCTATGTGGGAAAGCATAACAAAATAATTTTTTTAAAGTTCAATTAGTTGTGCCACACCATGATGCCATAGTCACAACCATGGCCAAACCATAATCTAATTTACTGTTGCCGATGACGTAAATAAACATCATCGTAACATCTGTTGGCGCCCCATCCCAGCAAAAAAATTCTGATTTGGAAGCATTAACAATTGAGGGAGGCAATGTATTGCTTACTTGATAACAAAAGCTTCGAAAAATGCTTCTGAAAAGCACATGTATGTATATGTTTTTATATGTATGTATATGTATTTAAAACCATAAGAAGCTTTATACATGTGGGCCAAGGCCTATTTATTAGGTCTATGCAACTCTACAAAAACACAGCAACACAAAAAACAACTTTGTGTTTAAGCTGTCAAAAATACACACAAACATGAACTGAAGTGTATGGTGCAAACAGCTTTTGATAGTTTAAACACGAAAACACAGAACATCATCAGGACAATTGCATTGACCTGATAAATAAGCCTTGATGTGGGGGTATTTTGAAGGTACCCTGAAGGAAATGTCGATGGTGAAAATGTACTGAGTCACTTTATACTTTGTCTACAATTATTCCTCATACAATACTTTGTGCTATAGACATTTGGCATGTGCTTGTCATTGAAAATCTGCTAGTAACACTAAAACAATTGACTAGGTAGTGAATTCATAGTTCTTATGGGAACATGGAGACATACCAACCAGACATTTACTGGTACATTTCTATACCTTACGTACATACAAATTTATGCATATTGATGTATTGACAAGTTGTTGCAAAATCCACCAGAAATACACCACATCTGTTTTCTCTCATTCTTTTATACTCACGAATAGAAGAGGAATTGTAGACAATGTAACTACTACTAGAGTTTTAGTATTGACATAGAGACATTTGGCACCAGTCTGACTGAAGGGTAACTTTACTAAAAAATACTGCAAGCAGTTGCTCTTTAAAATCTAGGAGCAAAGTGTCAAAGTCGAAGTACCTACGTCAACTGCAATGAAGCCTGTGTTTTGCCGTCGATAATACAGTTCTTAATAAATGGCAATTAGCGATGGCAATTTACGTGCCTCTTAACGATAGATTTAGTGCTTTTTCAGACATAACAGCTCACTTTTTGAAACTTGGTGATTTTTTAAAAAAGGCACACTCAATTGGTGCTTTTTATTTTTTAGTTTTTGTGCTTTCAGTGTGTTTTGTCATTTCACTAAATGTTAATTTTTCGTAGTCTGGTAGCTTCATAAAAAATGCCAAATACGAATTTCCTTCTTTTTTGCAATTATATACCGGTTCAAATGTCTCTTTTTTTTCTTATAGTTGAATTAAGAGTTGATCAACAAAAGTTGAAGTGTGTGAACCGTCACTATAAATTTAAACACATACATGCGTACAAGGTGACTACATTAACGTTTTTGACTGTCAGCTGTTTTCTTCCCATCAGTCAATCTTCATATGAATACATAGAGAGAAAAACAAAGAATCAATAACCTGAGGGCAAATTAGGATATTCGATATCGTTCGAAATGTCCATACAAACGCAGTTGAAATTGTATGAATATTTGTTCGCCATAGAATGTCATAACTTTCCCCCTCTTTACTCTTTAGATCTCTTTAGATATGAAGTTTGACAATTTGCCGAAACGTCTCTGTTGCATGTACTAAAGTATTTTTCAAAGCAAACTCATACATGCATATCGCTACCTGCATTTCACTTAAAACTGAAAAAAAAACTGTGAATTTTTCCCAGGAGTGATACCCAGCAAAAAATTTCAGAAAAGGTTATCGAGTTTGGAATTAAGCATTTTTGGTGGAAGCACTTCCCTACTGGATTACCAACTTAATGATTTTAACAAGGCGTGAGACTAAAATAATCGATTCTTGAGAAGTACTTACATTTTTTTTTATTTGTCAATATTTCACGTAATCTATTTCGTCTAAAAAAATCATTCTCTTCATTTAGCAACTTTATAATTTTTTTAAATTTTAGGTGTAATGTGATTTGTAAGCGAGTAATGAAAATTGGCAATCAGAAAATTGGCAAGTAGTTCTAATGGTAATCACTGTTGCCAGAACTTCTAGGGGTGAAATCGTCAAAAACTACAGATTTCTGTGCAAAAAATCGTCAAAATCGTCAAGTCATTTTAGAAAATCGTCAAAAAAACGTCAAATCAAAAATATTAAATTTTTTTGTATTTTAATTGTTTTATTACAAAAACTATTACAATGGTCCAAACTTATAAACTATATGTATATTACCTAAACATGAAAACCATTAAAATTAAAAATAAAAGTTAAAAAAACTTTTTTTTTTTAACTAGTGCTTATTTCGTGAATGGTAACACTTAGCTCATGTCTGATTTGTCAGATAATAAGTTTTATCCTTTCGCTGAACGAGCCAACTGACCATCCAATGCGTTTTCGCTTCGCTAAGTGGGCCTGCGATCGACTTACAGAAGATGCCGATTTTGCGGAAAAAAAAGTCATCTTTTCAGATGAAGCTCATTTTGATCTTGGCGGGTATGTAAACAAGCAAAATTGTCGCATTTGGGGCACACAAAATAGACTTGGGTCGAACTCGTTCACTAGTTCATTTTTGCCACAAACCAATGATTCAAACCCATGTAATTTAAATGGGTTGGATCACTGGTTTGTGGAAAAAATGAACTAGTGAACGAGTTCGACCCAAGTCTAACACAAAACCCGCACGCATACATTGAAAAGCCGACGAAGCCAAAACGAGTCACTCTTTGGTGCGGATTTTGGTCCAGAGGCATAATTGGGCCCTTTTTTTTCGAAAATGAGCAAGGAGTGGCTGTTACAGTCGTTATCGGCCCATCTTGAACGAATTTTTGTTCACAAAAATTGAAGAGGAGGATATTGGCAACATTTGGTTTCAACAGGACGGCGCTACGTGCCAGACAGCCGAAGGTTCAGTAGTTTTTTTTATAGCATTTAAAAAAAAAAAAGTTATCTGGCGGACCCTTTATTTATTTTTAAAACAGATAATTTATAAAAAAAATAATTAGCATTTTTGTTATACAAACATTTTATGTATAAATATCAGAATTTAACATTTTGAACACAAAAAAATCATACCACAACAAAAAACCAACTCTAAAAATGCAATACTAAAAAAAGTTGCCATATAAAAATCGTCACTAGTGTATTTCGAGAGGTGAAAATCGTCAAAATGCAGAGAAATCGTCAATTCTGGCAACAGTGATGGTAATGTATAATTTTTTGCTGGGTATTTTCCAACAAAAAGAGAAAATTCTTACTTCTGGCATCATTTGGTCAAACAAGCATTGTGGGTAACACTGTTTCCGATAAAGCCGTTAATCTCACTATTGTAATTTTCCAGCTACAGGACAATTCGCTAATGTTTAATTTATTTTATTTTGCCAAAAATATTGTTTATTTTCATATTTACTTACATAAATTTACACTAAATTTGGGCAAACCCTTTATATCTAACCATCTTTCAAACTATTTTATCGGTATTAGTGTGTCAATTTAATGTAAATTTTTGTGGTAACAAATTATAATTAAACTACGTGCAGTAAATAAATTAAGAAAAGCAAAAAAAAAAGAACTTAATTACCAGATCATTGCTTGTCTATTAGACGCATTAAATAATTTTACTGATATTGCAGACAAGGCAGAACGTTAACAACAGACGAAGGAGGTAAAATGTTATATTATTTTTTTCTTTACAATAAATAATATTTAAGAATACTATATAATTTTTCATGCATAAATCTTGGGAATATTTCAATAATAAAATGAAAAAAAAAAAAATAAATTGAAACTTTCAATACGTTACCTAATGGTTAGAAGTTGCGAATGTTGCAAAAGTCTGTAATAAAAAAAGCAAGATCAATTTAAATGATTAGAATTTTATTTTTAATAATAATAATAACGTTTATGTTTAAAGATAAAGAGATAGAGAAAAAAATTTTATTAATTTGGGTTAAAACAAATTATTTTGCTATAAAAATTTTGATTTTAAAGAACAGCTGCTAACATTAATAAAATACAAACATAGCCGACCCTAAGAATAAAACACAATAAATTTGGCCAAATATGGTCTTTATGTTTCAACCTTATCTTCTCTTAGCTTGATAGAATGCGATATCCTGATTATAGCAAGAGCTGTCTGTCTAACTCCTTGAAATAGCCATCAATTGCAGACTCCACCTAATTATTGTTGGCAAATTTTTAACCACCGAGCGATTTTTTTCAAGTTTCGAAGTAGCAAATAATCCGAGCCAGATAAATTTGACGAATAAGGTGCATGACGAAGCAATTCAAAATTTGATTCATTAATTTTGGTCATCGCAATAGAGGATGTGTAAACTAGTTGTTATTGTAGTTGTTGTTGTAACAGGTCTGCTGTGTGCGTATTTCCGTCCCTGTAAATTTAAGGTGGATAATTATGATGCAAGGCGAATTCACACCAGGCGATCTCGATTCAGCACATGCTGATCAGCTGTTAATTTCTCTTGTGTCAATTCAAAGTAAAATGTTCGGAAATTTCCTAAATTGAATTGGCGAATTGGCAGAGTTGCAAATCTATATCACCTGGAATGGATTCGCCTTGATTATTATTATAACCAGTAGACTCCACTATAGTAGAACACAGCTCGGTCTTCATATTGGTTGGACTGAGACCTTTGAATTTAAAGTATGGCCTAACACAGCGGTGACAAATTTTTTCCATGTTTTTAGATTCACTGGAATCGATGGCTTAAAAAATAAACAACGTGACATCTTAAAACTTAAACCACATGTTGTTAAAGGTTTCCAGTTTTCACCAAAGCAATTTTTTTCAAACTACTGCTGCAATTTCGTCGCCTCAGAATTGGTTTAGCCCATATGCCTTAAAGTGGGAGTGGAGAAACACAACAATGATGGATTTCTTTTGAATTTGCACCACTGCTTCTGACATATGTATGTTTTGAAGACAAATTTAAATTTTTGTGAACTTTCAGCAATGAAGTTAGAAGTAATTATTACTTTATTGTAAAAGTAAAAATACGTTTTGTGCCGCATACAACACTTTTCTAAATTTATTTTGAAAAAGTAGCTTTTTGTGCTCCATAAGTATACTTTACTGCTGTGAACTGAGAATTTTGCTTTTTGTTTGTTTATTTTTCACGCTGTCCAGAGAACCAAGTAGATCGTTTAACGCCGACCAAGAAGCCGCCGTCGTAATATTTTTAACTATAGATCCGCTTACACACTTGCACAAGAAAAACAAGTAATTGAAGTGTATTTAATATAAAGAATGAAATTAAATAATTTTTATTGTACTCAAACATGCATAGTTAAGGTTTTTTTATTTAATTTTAGTGTTTAATAAGTTTATATTAAAACATGTAATCGGCGGCTCCGTCTTGGTGATGATGTTTCTGCTTAACAGTCTGCGTTGAATTTTTCTCACGGCGCCTTCTTTTTTCATTATTTATTTCTTATAGAAATAACGCAAAACAAGAGTTAATTTTACTTCGTACGTTTTTGTATGAAGAATTTGAAGTAATCGTCAAACAGTGCCGTGTATAGCAAAACAATACTTATTAAAGCTAAAAATAGTGGATATGAAACAAAATTAATGCTTAATATCTCAGAAACCATAATAAATTTCGTGAAACGCGTTTTTAATTCAGAAAAAGGGTATTAAAAATATATACATTCCTTACCTAACTAATTTTTTCAAGAATGGTCAGTGGAGCAAAACTATTCTGGGTCAAAGATTTGTACTTGAGTTCGTCATGCGCTCGTATTCATTAATAAATTTAGTTTAAGTACAAAGTCTGATTCTATTATTATAATATTTGTTTAAATAATAAAACTCTTATGTCTTGTAAACCATATTTCATTAAACTTTGCCTTGAAATTCTTCCGGGCTATATTATGGCCATGTGTCTCATTTGTTCGATGAAAGGAAAAGTTATTATGCAGAAAATTGTTCGCTCTTTAGTTTAAAGATATTGTGTGAAGGCTAATCTTCCAGAAAAAAAAACTTTTTTTTTTATGTCATTGACTGTATTGTCTATTTGTCTATTAATAATCATAATAATACTCGTAATATACTATATTCTGTTGCAAAGAGTTTAAAAACCTTAACATACCCAACACTTTGGAAAAAAATACAATAAAAATAAAAATAAATAGACCTCAAAATACCACTAGTGTTCATTCTTACAACGTACGACTGCCACGTTCATAAAGTTGAATGTGTATATTTTGTACGTTTAATATGCCGTCATATTTATTGTCAGACACAACTGTCAATACAATGAACTGTACCCAAAAGTACACATAATATACTGTTCAAGTCAAGATGAAGAAAAAAAAAAAAATAAAACAAATTTGATGTGGTTTCTTATTTTACTTTTTTGCCAGCTCAAGTTTAGACAGCAGCCACACCTGTTTAGCGAATTGTAAAACGTTTTTCTTTTGCCATAGTCTCTTGTCTTCTTTTAAAGAACTATTTCGTTTTGTTGAGTACGAGTTCAGAAAATAAAATAACAAAATATTGTCTCCCAGCACAGTGTGTTGGTTCAAAAAACTCCCGACAATATGAAATTAAAAAAAAAATCAGATTGTTAGAAATAAGTTCATATAATTAAACAAACAAATTCAATAAAAATCTCTTTAAAACGATATATAAAAACGAAAATTTTGCACTGAAGTGATAGTACGGTACTAGGGTAATACGGTACCTGTTCAATGTATTAATAGTTACTTGAGTTTTTCTTTTCCCGGACTTTTTCATTTCCCGGGAAAGCGGGAAGGACTTTTCGGTTTCCCGGGAATTCCCGCCCAGTGCAAAACAATACAAACTATTTTTTAATTTAATTTATTTTAACAAAAAACAAATTGTAATTCATGAGATCGAATAAATAAATAGTAACGTTTTATAAACACATTAAGGCTTCATTAGTCTTTACTTTCTGTTGCTGTTCTGTGCTCTAACGTTCTGCTTCTAAATTTGACTAACTAGTTACTTTTTCTGTAGTAACTATCAGCTGTTTCTGGCCAGAAGGGTTGCAGTTTTCCTCTAAAGTGATGAGTTTTGCATCATCAATTGCTAAGTTTCAATATAAATTATGTTTTTTTTTTAAACTAAATTTTTTTCAATTCTAATAGCACAATCACAATTTATTTCAAAATATTTTTAATTAATTTATGCTATCACAGAATTACTTAACAATTTTTTTATTTTCACAGGTTGAACCGAAACAGAACAGAACCAAGCAGAAAAACCAACAACTTGTATTAGATTTCTATAAACAAAAAGATTCAGCTGATTCGAAACAGAACAGAACGTAAAAACTACTTCTGCCTTTAGTCAAAAAATAATAATAATTCAAATCCAAAGCCAATGCATTGATATAGCGCAATAAGAAACAAATTATATTATTAAAAAATATTCCAAAATATTTGTTTGGAAATAGGACTTCAGTAGAGAATAACCATTAATAGAATCGTTCTTTTTACCAAATAGAATCTGTAATTATTTTGTAATTTTTCTTTTATTGCCTTGGGCATTTCTGTTTTAACTTTTGTGAATTGTTGTAGAATTAAATTTTGAACGTCGTATTCCGCTTTTGGCAAATAAAGGCTTCTAAGTCTAACAGCACATGTGTGCCAGATCTAAACTCGGCCTTATTTGTTGTAAAGTTTTAGCTATTGTGCTAGTGCCATCACCTTATTATTGCACCATCGCATTCACAAAGTGATTAACGACACTAATCAAGGAATGTCTACATACAAACTAAAGTTGCCATAATAAAATAAATGAAATCATGGGGATTCCCGCACAAATTTCCCGGGATTTCTTTCCCGGAAAATGTGTGTATGAAAAACACTAATTAAGACGATACTCAAACGAGAATAGAATTTCGAGATTACACTAATTTTCTTTTCCTATCTGGAAAATCCGAGGATTATTTTTGCAAAATATCATAGTGTTGTCAAAATAGCTCGATTTTTTTTAGGAAAAAATTAAGAAACTTCCTAAAAATATCATAAAATATTTTGTCCGTGTTAACGGAAATGCATTAATAATAATAAGAAAAATTAAAATACATTTTGCTTAAGATTTTTTAACTAACACTATTTTTCCCCCATTTCTTATATTACTTCAGGTTTTGTTGCCAGTTTTATTTTTTTCCCCCAAAAAATCCCCAAAATTTTTTATTCCCGAAAAACTTCACAACAACAAAATGTTAGATATTTCAAAAGAAAAATATACATTTATTTATTTATTTAATTAAATATATTTGTATTGAATATTTTTAAAATAGATTTGCTTGTAAATACTTTGAGTTCTAAATGTCTACATACATACATATGTATGTGTCCTCAATTATGAAAGTGATATAAGTCATGTGCATTTTTGCTTCGAAATATTAAATAAATCTTACAAAAACTTCAATGAATTAAATAATAAATATTAAAAAAATTTATATTACACGAGACTAGTGCAACTCTAAATTAAAATGTTTTGATTTGTTCGAATGTAATCCACTAAATATCTTGACATACAAAATATATGACTTAGACCACTTTCATAGTTATGGGCACGTATGTAAATAAAAAGACTTTATGTACGTAAAAAACACACACAGCAATAAAATAATTATGTATCAATGTTGATTATTTTCAATATCTTCTGATTCATCAATTTTATTGTGCTTGTTGTGTATTTTATTATACTTTTTCTTATGCTCAAATAACTATTTGCAGCCATGATAAAAACGTAAACAATTTTTTTTTAATATTTTCTTAGAGTTATACAGAAATTCAATAAAAGTACATTAAGGACGCAATAACTTTGGTACTTATTTTGTTTCAAACTTTAAAATTTCTCAATAAAAAGTTATATCAGTTACATCACAACAGATTTAAAGTGACCCTACGATTTTATTAAATCAATGTTACCGTAGTGCAATTATATAAAATCATATTTTGTCCGCGTTTTAATTCAATAAATTTTGTGAATATCGAAGTCAATTATTGTCTTTATTGTTAGAGTTTTATCAGCAAAATTATTACTAGTTTTTAACATTTATTGCCAAGATATCTGAAATTATTTCCTCCTAACTCTGTATCATTTTTCACGTCACTAAATGAAATTAAAAAAAAAAATCTTAGAACAATCCTAGCTTCTAAAATCTGCAGAAAAAAATATTTTCTCAATGTTTTTTTTTTTTGACTTGGCAGACATACATTTTCGTATATTAAGACTTTTACGACGTTACCGCCAGTAATAAGTAAAATGTAAGTACATAAATTTGAAACAAATATAAATAAATTCAGTAAAGTGCAACTTTGAGTGGCGCACGAAAGAAAAGTTCCGTACGGTGCTTGTTTCTTTTTGGCGATTTTTTCAAGATTTTTGGCGATTTTTTCCGGTTTTTAGCGATTTTTTTTAGTTTTGCTAGTTTTGGCGATTTTTTCTGTTTTTGGGATTTTTTTTTTTGTAAAATAAATATTTTTAATTTTAGCGATTTTTTTTATTTTTGGCGTGGTTTCTTCGTTTTGGCGATTTTTTAGATATTTTTTTTAGATTTTTTTTTGTTTTATGGTGATTTTTTTTGCATTTTAACGAATTAATATGTATTCCTAATTTAAGCGCTTTTTTCATTTAAGCAATGTTTCGTTTCGTCATTTTTTAATTTTGCAATACAGCATGTTGTCAAAATTACCTAGTCAAAATTACATTAACTGATGGAACACCCTTTAATTTTTATTTTTATAATTTGATTGTGAACAGGTGTGGTCGGCATAAAAATACCCTGAATAAAGTGCGAATAGTGAAATTGTAGTGATTTACTTGTGACATTGTCAGTAGTACTACTGACCAGGTGTACCTCAGCCAATGTAATCATCTATTGACATTTAACATTAGCTTGTCATTGCAAATCCACCACTAGACTGTAGCAGTGATGACTAAGTAGTTCTTTTAAGCCACATGGAGACATTGACACCAAAGATTCACTAGTAAATTTTAGGGGCTATAGTCTACAATATCGATATTTCCTCGCTCGTTGTCAGTAGTAAAATTATAGTGATTTTCTAGTGACATTGTCAATAGTGCTACTTACTAATTACTAATTACTTAACCCATTCAATATAATCGCCATTTGACATATAACATAGGGTTGTCATTGAAAATCTACCAGTAGACTTTAGCGCTATTGAGAAGGTAGTTCTTTTACGACCATATGGAGATATTTGAACCAAAGTTTCACTAGTAGATTTTAGTAACCCTCGTCTACATATATTTATTTAATATTATTGCACAACATAATAAAAAAGAAAAACAAACTATTGACGCGTTCATTGAGAATATCACCAGATATACGCTAGAACTGTTGTCTCTAACGTATCTCTACTCGCACATAAAAGGAAAGTTGTCGACATTTTAACTAGTGCATTTGTCGCTGGAGAAAGAATATTGACATAGACACATATGGTTCTAGGCTGACTAGAGGGTACTTAAATTTTAAGTGTCTATATATAAGTGAGTGTATAATAATAATTAGGGTTTCAATATTTTTCTTTGCTGGCTTTACAACACCCTTTAGTTTTTAACTATCATATATTTGTTGTTGTGTTGTCTGTGAAAATGCCAATTCCGTAGCTGTTACGGTTCTTGAGAAAACTGCCTGAGACAGACTGACAAAGCACAACGCAGCGAAAATAATTATGGGTATACGCAACCTTAAAAAAACTAAATAACAAGACTTCTAACTATATTCTATAACGAAAATCCCTAGGGATTTTCATGAAATTTTTACCCCGCATCACTAAAAATTACATATTTTGGGGAAAAATCCCCAAAACTGGGAACGTCGTTTTATTTATTCCGTAAAATATTTTTTTTTTATAAAAAACGCATTGAAATTGATCGCTGAAGGTTACAAGTAGGTAGGTCCTATTTATATTCCGCTGTTGCTAATGTTAATAACCAGGGAAGCTTTTTTCCAAAAATTTCATCGAACAACTAGTGGTACGAGTATTATTATTACTTTCATTCAAATAAATGAGCAAGTTCAACTATTACTACGTTTAGACATGCACTATTCGCAAATAAATTAACTCACTGTTTATACGGCATAGCAAAAGTACACAAACTTGGTAGCACTTCTATAGAAAAGTTACTTTTTTTGACAACAAAATAGTGTAAATGTACAAAATATCAAATAATTATTTGTTTTAATTGTCATTATTTGCTTCTGTTAAAGTTTTTTTTGTGCAATATTAATCCATTTAGGGCCATTATTACAACTTAAAGTTAGTTAAAAGTAGGATTTTATCGGACGTATAAAAACTTTATCATTTGCAAAATCAGACTTAAAGAAAGTACTAAACGACTCAAAGAGCTGCTATCGTCGGAAAAAACTGCACTACTGGAAAAGTATTTAGAAGGTCTTGATGTAACGTCCGCATCTAATTACTCTTTATGGCGCGCTACTAGAAATCTTAAACGACCCGTTGATCTTAAATCAGCATTGCGTACTGCGACCGGAGGCTGGGCAAGAAGCGATAGTGAGAAAGGTAACTTATTTTCTGAGCATTTAAAATCTGTACTCACTCCCAATTCATGTACGGGTGCTGCTGATTTACCGAGTGTAGTTTCTCTACCCCCTCGTCCCTTAAGGTTTAAGATGCGTGAAGTACAAAAAGTAATTGCTGAACTCAACCCGAAGAAAGCTCCAGGTATTGATGGCATTAGTAACAAAATGCTCATGAACTTGCCTCATATTGCAATAAGAATCCTGCTATCTACTTTTAATGCTATTTTAAGAATGCAATATTTTCCACATAACTGGAAACTGGCCAAGATCAAAATGATTCCAAAGGCGGGCAAAGATCTTACCAAGACTGAGTCATATAGGCCTATAAGCTTAATATCTACAATCTCAAAGCTTTTCGAAAAGCTGCTCATGACTAAATTGTCCAAAATTTTAACTGATAATGGGTGCATCCCGGACCATCAATTTGGCTTTAGAAGTCAGCACAGCACGATTGAACAAACGCATAGACTGGTCCAAGTTGTAAGAAGAACGTTTGAAGAAAAGAAGTATTGTTCTGCTCTCTTTATTGATGTTTCTCAGGCGTTTGATAAAGTATGGCACGAAGGCCTAGTTTTAAAATTGAAGACATATCTGCCAATAAACATTCAAAAGCTTTTGGAAAGTTATATTATTGATAGGAAGTTCACTGTTGTGGAAGGAGAGTTCACGAGTGTGCCCGAATCTATATCTTCTGGTGTGCCCCAGGGTAGTATTCTGGGTTCTGTCTTGTATTTAATATATACTTGTGATATGCCTGTGAGCAATAATATCCATATTTCTACTTTTGCCGATGATACAGCCTGTATGAGTGTGCACGAAAACCCTTATGAGGCATCCCGCAATCTCCAGGAACATATTACCCAGCTGGAAATATGGTTGAACTTATGGAGAATTAAAGTCAATGAACAAAAGTGTGTCCATATAACGTTCACCCTAAGAAGAGATACTTGCTCCCCCATTCGAATCAACAATCATAATATTCGTCAACATTCCCAAGTGAAATACCTTGGTATACACCTTGATCGAAGACTTACATGGAAACATCATATTGACTCTAAGTTAACTCAGATGAAACTTAAGTTAACTCAAATCTATTGGTTGATTGGCAGAAACTCAACACTCAGCTTAGACTGCAAACTTTTACTGTACAAGTCGCTTTTGAAGCCAATATGGTGCTACGGAATTCAGTTATGGAGCACTGCTTCAGCTTCCAATGTCGAGAGAATCCAACGAAGGCAAAACAAAATTTTACGGTTAATAACATCGGCTCCATGGTACATCCAAAATTCTATTATACATCGTGATTTAAATATGCCACTAGTGACTGAAGAAATTGCAAAATACGCAGGCAAATATTTAACAAAACTCGAATCACATCCTAATCCGCTTGCTCCTAATATTTTGAACTTTACTGGACACATCCGCTTAAAAAAGAGGGACACACGGGCTATTATACCTAACACTCCAGATGGGACTACTTGAAAATACTTTCCCCCCCACCCCCCTTTCTTTTATTATCACTACTAATGTATTATTTATAACTACCACTAAGTTTATGTCCGACACTGGTCGGGCCTAATAATTTTTTTTTATAGATTTAAGATTTGAATACTTATTGTTAGTTCACATATGAAGATACAATAAATAAATACAATATAAAATTATAAAAATATAAAAAAAAAAAAAATTATAATTTTTTAATTAATTTATTTGTATCGAAAATATCTTCAACGACTTGTTTTTTTCATTTAAAAGAAAATCATTTAGGAATCTCTGCGTTGTAATTTGGTCTATGGTTGATTTTATAAGCACATATTGTCCATTTTTTTTTGGTTTGGCAATGCCATAAAAAGTTGCACAACTTTGCAAAATTTACTCTGATAATCTTGCACTTACTCAGACCCTGACAACTTTGCATCATTTGTGCAAAATAATTTTCTATGTGGTTGTTGTTATATTTTTTGAAAATTTTGCAATTTTTCATTTCTGCAACAGTGCAACTTTTGACGTGAATACCTTTAATGTTTAATATTTTCTAAGATATTCTCTATTTGATGAAATATATTAGGCGAAAAAGGTATGCTTTACACTGAAAAAAAAATAAATACAGAAAGTTTATATTAAAGTACCCTGAAGAAAGTGCGAATAGTGAAATTGTAGTGATTTACTTGTGACATTGTCAGTAGTACTACTGACCAGGTGTACCCCAGCCAATGTAATCATCTATTGACATTTAACATTAGCTTGTCATTGAAAATCCACCACTAGACTGTAGCACTGATGACTAAGTAGTTCTTTTGAGACCACATGGAGACATTGACACCAAAGATTCACTAGTAAATTTTAGGGGCTATAGTCTACAATATCGATATTTCCTCGCTCGTTGTCAGTAGTAAAATTATAGTGATTTTCTAGTGACATTGTCAATAGTGCTACTTACTAATTACTAATTACTTAACCCAGCCAATATAATCGCCATTTGACATATAACATAGGGTTGTCATTGAAAATCTACCAGTAGACTTTAGCGCTATTGAGAAGGTAGTTCTTTTACGACCATATGGAGATATTTGAACCAAAGTTTCACTAGTAGATTTTAGTAATCCTCGTCTACATATATTTATTTAATATTATTGCACAACATAATAAAAAAGAAAAACAAACTATTGACGCGTTCATTGACAATATCACCAGATATACGCTAGAACTGTTGTCTCTAACGTATCTCTACTCGCGCGTAAAAGGAAAGTTGTCGACATTTTAACTAGTGCATTTGTCGCTGGAGAAAGAATATTGACATAGACACATATGGTTCTAGGCTGACTAGAGGGTAGTTTTAAGAAATACACAAATTTCTTAGTGATTTTTCTTAGTTTGGCACTAACGCTCAAAATTTGGCATTTTGAGTCTTCAAAAAGCACTTAAACTAGTGCCAAAAGCACCAAGTTGGCATCGCTGTCCCTGAAAAGGGCCATAAAAAATAATAATATAAATAGACTCAAAGCTTGAAAAAATAGCTTACCACCTGTTTCTGCAAACCAGGCGGTTGACTTGAGTAAAATATTTATATGAAAACCACTAATTTTTTTGAGTGATTTTCATAAAAATTTTCTAGACAGTTTGTATAATTCTTCATATTTAAAATAAATTTTTTTTTTGGAGTTTCAACTAATAAGTCTTTTTCGGGTAAATTAAAAAAAAAAAAAAATTAGTTAAAACAACCAAACTAAATTGTTATGGCTTATCATGTATATAGATAGATGACGACTTTCTTATTTATATTCTTTATTTTAAATTATTATGTATTTGCTATTCTTTTATTTGTTAGTTTTTTAAGAAATTTCAATAAAAATTTACTATTTTCTTGGTTAGTTTAACATATATACAAACAGTTAATTATCAGTTTAACCAATTTTAGTTGTTAAGTTGCTGTGCAAACAATGCAAAGCAAAATTAAGAACCTAAAAAGTTAATTACTTTCTTGGTTCGTCTAATAAATACACTCAGTTTACAAAAATAAACACAAAAATGTAATGTAAGCAGTTTAAGTTGTTAATTTTTTTTTTTGTTTTTGTTGTTTAATCTAATTAAAATTAATCGTTGCTATTGAAATAACCAACTTAAATTGTTAATTTACCGTCTTGTTAGTTAATATATCTCTCTCTTTCTCCCATGCATATTTTCCGCTGTCGAAATTTTACTTTTTGCTGCAGTGATGCATAATGTGGCACAACGGGGCCATTTGTGGCACTTTTGGATGTTTGATGGCTCTATGGTACTCCCTAGGCTATTTTGGCCCTTTCACCTCAAAATTCAACTAAGCCCTTCAAACCTTGGAGTATACTTTTTAATTGAGTTTTCTCCGTTTTCAAAACTACTTTCATTTTTGGAGATTTTTATTTAAACTGATTTCCGAAGTCTGCGTCAGATCATGTTTTGAGTGGGGAACCCAATAGTTTTGTACCACTTGCTATTAAACTTTTTCAAAAGGAAACAGAACATGTAAATAATGATACATAGAGCAGTATCGCAAGTTCCACAATTTAAAAACCACAAAGATTTAAGTACATAAAAGTAAATTTTTGCAAAAAGATTTCTACCATAGAAAATGGTTTAGGTAAACCTTTGCATACAAATTTATAAGGAATTATTCAAGGAACTCTCTATTCCACATTCCTCAGCATGTGTGGAAAGAAGTTTTTCTTTCGACTGAAAATTTATAAAATCAACAATAAAATATGTGGCAAAAAGGAAAGAGTATTAAGTTAATTGTACCTCCGTAATCAGCATATTCGAAAATACCCCTGGTCAAAATCTCAATAAATTTGTGCGATTTTTCAGGAAGTTATTACACTATGACTTGCGACTTATCTTTTTTAGACTTCTAATCAGTGTGCACACTTAATGTTTTTTAAATTAGGTAGAATCGACAAAAAAAATCGGTAGATTTGAATGAAATTCCGTAGAATTTTTTTTTTTATTCAGAGAAAGATAAAAAATAACAATTCAAAGAAACATAAAAAATAACAAAATATATGTACTTATATGTAAAGGGTAAGTGCAAGGAGTATCAAACTAAACAGGTCCAAAAGCACATTTAAAACTTCACATGTGATTGGAAACTAAACTGCCATAAACAATGAAGCATTTCCAATAAGAAAAGTTTCATCCCCAGTTATTTGTCCTTAGCCTTTATATAGATATGCTATGCATATATAAAATAATATACATAAATAACAGAAATTCAGTTTTTGTACATAGGTTTTATAAAGCTACTAAAGTAACTTTTATTTCAGTCGTAAAGCAGCTCTGGGCGAGTCAACATCACGCGTCGTTGGCAATTATTTCTTAAATGCAACCAGTACCAGTACACCTGTTCTGTAACTTGTGAGAAGTTCTCGCATCGAGATAAATTAAATAATTATATTGGTTGTCTTATTTTACACCGGGTTACTCACATAAAAACTTATACAAACTTACAAAAAATATCAACAAATACAGTTTTTTTCTTGCTAACACTGTGTTTCACAGGATGATAACAATTTTCTCAAATCGAAAAGTTCTCACATTCCTTACAGAAACGAGGCACAGGCCACTGTTGCTTATTGGCCTTCGGGAGTTTTGCGTCTCACTCGCACTGGTTGACTGATCTGCCACGGACTACCGTATAATCTTGCGGTTCTTTTGTGGAATTTCCTTAACAACCACGTTGCTACTTCCTATGTGAAGGCATAGGTCGTGTACAGTCAGTCACAAAAACATTTTTAAGAATACTGTTAATAACATCATGGACATATGGTCTTAGTCACCCGTCCATTTTTGTGCAACCGTATTCTGCAAATTTATTTTGTAGAATATGTATTATAAATAAATAAATAAATAATAAATAACTTTTATTTGACAAACATTTGTAACGACAAGGATTATATGTAAGATCCATTTATGAATTTAAACTTTTGTGCAAAAATTACACTATGGAACATTTTTGGAATTATTGTCTGGGGGGTGAGAAATTCCAAGTCAGGGTGATGGTACTAGGTCAGTATAGTAAAACCCTCAAAGGGTTTGGCGTTCGTATGTGTCAGTTTTTTTTATGACCTTTTAAATTTTTTCCTTATCTTGATGTTTTTTCGCTTAGTTGTAACATTTTGGCAAAAACGTAGTTTAACATAACTCGAGAACCACTTGTCCGATTTTGATGAAATTTGGAATTATAATTTCTTTAATCCCTTCATATAACGTTTTTCTTTATAATCAACATTTTTGCCGGTAAAAATAAATTTGTGGAGGCAAAAAAATATTTTTTCGCTAAAAATTAAATTTTTTTTTTTTAAATTCATAAAAAATCCAAAACGGAAAAAAGGATCAAGTGTTATTAATTTCGTGTAAAGTCACATAACCTATAAACAAAATGCGACATAGATCATAGAAATCGATTAACGCGTTCTGCTTTTATTTACAATTAAGTGAAGGTATGAATTTCAAAAATTTGTCGTAGAAGAGAAAATATCTGGGCTAGAAGCTTTTGGCACAGGAATGTGGTCCGAATGAGGCAATGGTGTTGCGGCACTTGCAACACCAACGTAATTATACGATTTTCTTATCCTTTTTGCGGCTCCTTTATTCGCACATGCATAGCAATTCAATGGATTGTGACCTTCGCCAGGATTAGTCCAACTCATTGGGATACCGAATGGCATACTTTCACGTCTTCTATTTTGCCAATCCATTAGACGGTTGTAGCAGCTTTTACACACATATTTGGTACCCAATTTTCGTTTACTATAACATTTTGGTTGAAGTACATCTCGTATGTTTGAACAAAATCAGTACTGAAATTTCCTCTTTTTTTATGTGTTGAGACATATTGACCACAGCAGTAGCAAAATCTATTTATATCTGGCTTGCACAGTTCCATATTCTGTTCTCTTTTGTTCACTTTTAAAAAACTGGAGAAAAATCACTTTTACTGTTCGCGTACGTCGGCACTTGTTGAATGACAAAAATCACAGAACCAGTGTGAGAAAGAGAAAATGTATAATGACAATGCATGTTTTATGTGAACATTACAGAACCAGTGTTGCCACATCAATATTTCTCTTTTAGTACAGTAGAAAAATATGAGAGAGTTCGGCTTGTGAGTGTCAATGTTTTCTCCAAATAATGTTGTGCATATCTGGAGCAAATTTTTGAAATTCATACATTTACCTAATTGTGAATAAATGAGAAACGCGTGCATAGATTTTCATGATCTATCCCTTTTTTTGCTCATGAGTTATGTGACTTTGACATATGGTTCTAGGCTGACTAGAGGGTAGTTTTAAGAAATACACAAATTTCTTAGTGATTTTTCTTAGTTTGGCACTAACGCTCAAAATTTGGCATTTTGAGTCTTCAAAAAGCACTTAAACTAGTGCCAAAAGCACCAAGTTGGCATCGCTGTCCCTGAAAAGGGCCATAAAAAATAATAATATAAATAGACTCAAAGCTTGAAAAAATAGCTTACCACCTGTTTCTGCAAACCAGGCGGTTGACTTGAGTAAAATATTTATATGAAAACCACTAATTTTTTTGAGTGATTTTCATAAAAATTTTCTAGACAGTTTGTATAATTCTTCATATTTAAAATAAATTTTTTTTTTGGAGTTTCAACTAATAAGTCTTTTTCGGGTAAATTAAAAAAAAAAAAAAATTAGTTAAAACAACCAAACTAAATTGTTATGGCTTATCATGTATATAGATAGATGACGACTTTCTTATTTATATTCTTTATTTTAAATTATTATGTATTTGCTATTCTTTTATTTGTTAGTTTTTTAAGAAATTTCAATAAAAATTTACTATTTTCTTGGTTAGTTTAACATATATACAAACAGTTAATTATCAGTTTAACCAATTTTAGTTGTTAAGTTGCTGTGCAAACAATGCAAAGCAAAATTAAGAACCTAAAAAGTTAATTACTTTCTTGGTTCGTCTAATAAATACACTCAGTTTACAAAAATAAACACAAAAATGTAATGTAAGCAGTTTAAGTTGTTAATTTTTTTTTTTGTTTTTGTTGTTTAATCTAATTAAAATTAATCGTTGCTATTGAAATAACCAACTTAAATTGTTAATTTACCGTCTTGTTAGTTAATATATCTCTCTCTTTCTCCCATGCATATTTTCCGCTGTCGAAATTTTACTTTTTGCTGCAGTGATGCATAATGTGGCACAACGGGGCCATTTGTGGCACTTTTGGATGTTTGATGGCTCTATGGTACTCCCTAGGCTATTTTGGCCCTTTCACCTCAAAATTCAACTAAGCCCTTCAAACCTTGGAGTATACTTTTTAATTGAGTTTTCTCCGTTTTCAAAACTACTTTCATTTTTGGAGATTTTTATTTAAACTGATTTCCGAAGTCTGCGTCAGATCATGTTTTGAGTGGGGAACCCAATAGTTTTGTACCACTTGCTATTAAACTTTTTCAAAAGGAAACAGAACATGTAAATAATGATACATAGAGCAGTATCGCAAGTTCCACAATTTAAAAACCACAAAGATTTAAGTACATAAAAGTAAATTTTTGCAAAAAGATTTCTACCATAGAAAATGGTTTAGGTAAACCTTTGCATACAAATTTATAAGGAATTATTCAAGGAACTCTCTATTCCACATTCCTCAGCATGTGTGGAAAGAAGTTTTTCTTTCGACTGAAAATTTATAAAATCAACAATAAAATATGTGGCAAAAAGGAAAGAGTATTAAGTTAATTGTACCTCCGTAATCAGCATATTCGAAAATACCCCTGGTCAAAATCTCAATAAATTTGTGCGATTTTTCAGGAAGTTATTACACTATGACTTGCGACTTATCTTTTTTAGACTTCTAATCAGTGTGCACACTTAATGTTTTTTAAATTAGGTAGAATCGACAAAAAAAATCGGTAGATTTGAATGAAATTCCGTAGAATTTTTTTTTTTATTCAGAGAAAGATAAAAAATAACAATTCAAAGAAACATAAAAAATAACAAAATATATGTACTTATATGTAAAGGGTAAGTGCAAGGAGTATCAAACTAAACAGGTCCAAAAGCACATTTAAAACTTCACATGTGATTGGAAACTAAACTGCCATAAACAATGAAGCATTTCCAATAAGAAAAGTTTCATCCCCAGTTATTTGTCCTTAGCCTTTATATAGATATGCTATGCATATATAAAATAATATACATAAATAACAGAAATTCAGTTTTTGTACATAGGTTTTATAAAGCTACTAAAGTAACTTTTATTTCAGTCGTAAAGCAGCTCTGGGCGAGTCAACATCACGCGTCGTTGGCAATTATTTCTTAAATGCAACCAGTACCAGTACACCTGTTCTGTAACTTGTGAGAAGTTCTCGCATCGAGATAAATTAAATAATTATATTGGTTGTCTTATTTTACACCGGGTTACTCACATAAAAACTTATACAAACTTACAAAAAATATCAACAAATACAGTTTTTTTCTTGCTAACACTGTGTTTCACAGGATGATAACAATTTTCTCAAATCGAAAAGTTCTCACATTCCTTACAGAAACGAGGCACAGGCCACTGTTGCTTATTGGCCTTCGGGAGTTTTGCGTCTCACTCGCACTGGTTGACTGATCTGCCACGGACTACCGTATAATCTTGCGGTTCTTTTGTGGAATTTCCTTAACAACCACGTTGCTACTTCCTATGTGAAGGCATAGGTCGTGTACAGTCAGTCACAAAAACATTTTTAAGAATACTGTTAATAACATCATGGACATATGGTCTTAGTCACCCGTCCATTTTTGTGCAACCGTATTCTGCAAATTTATTTTGTAGAATATGTATTATAAATAAATAAATAAATAATAAATAACTTTTATTTGACAAACATTTGTAACGACAAGGATTATATGTAAGATCCATTTATGAATTTAAACTTTTGTGCAAAAATTACACTATGGAACATTTTTGGAATTATTGTCTGGGGGGTGAGAAATTCCAAGTCAGGGTGATGGTACTAGGTCAGTATAGTAAAACCCTCAAAGGGTTTGGCGTTCGTATGTGTCAGTTTTTTTTATGACCTTTTAAATTTTTTCCTTATCTTGATGTTTTTTCGCTTAGTTGTAACATTTTGGCAAAAACGTAGTTTAACATAACTCGAGAACCACTTGTCCGATTTTGATGAAATTTGGAATTATAATTTCTTTAATCCCTTCATATAACGTTTTTCTTTATAATCAACATTTTTGCCGGTAAAAATAAATTTGTGGAGGCAAAAAAATATTTTTTCGCTAAAAATTAAATTTTTTTTTTTTAAATTCATAAAAAATCCAAAACGGAAAAAAGGATCAAGTGTTATTAATTTCGTGTAAAGTCACATAACCTATAAACAAAATGCGACATAGATCATAGAAATCGATTAACGCGTTCTGCTTTTATTTACAATTAAGTGAAGGTATGAATTTCAAAAATTTGTCGTAGAAGAGAAAATATCTGGGCTAGAAGCTTTTGGCACAGGAATGTGGTCCGAATGAGGCAATGGTGTTGCGGCACTTGCAACACCAACGTAATTATACGATTTTCTTATCCTTTTTGCGGCTCCTTTATTCGCACATGCATAGCAATTCAATGGATTGTGACCTTCGCCAGGATTAGTCCAACTCATTGGGATACCGAATGGCATACTTTCACGTCTTCTATTTTGCCAATCCATTAGACGGTTGTAGCAGCTTTTACACACATATTTGGTACCCAATTTTCGTTTACTATAACATTTTGGTTGAAGTACATCTCGTATGTTTGAACAAAATCAGTACTGAAATTTCCTCTTTTTTTATGTGTTGAGACATATTGACCACAGCAGTAGCAAAATCTATTTATATCTGGCTTGCACAGTTCCATATTCTGTTCTCTTTTGTTCACTTTTAAAAAACTGGAGAAAAATCACTTTTACTGTTCGCGTACGTCGGCACTTGTTGAATGACAAAAATCACAGAACCAGTGTGAGAAAGAGAAAATGTATAATGACAATGCATGTTTTATGTGAACATTACAGAACCAGTGTTGCCACATCAATATTTCTCTTTTAGTACAGTAGAAAAATATGAGAGAGTTCGGCTTGTGAGTGTCAATGTTTTCTCCAAATAATGTTGTGCATATCTGGAGCAAATTTTTGAAATTCATACATTTACCTAATTGTGAATAAATGAGAAACGCGTGCATAGATTTTCATGATCTATCCCTTTTTTTGCTCATGAGTTATGTGACTTTACGAGAAAGTAATTAGTTTTGGCACTTTTTTTCATTTTGGATTTTTTATGAATTTAAAAAAAAAAAAATATTTAAATTTTTAGGCAAAAAATACTTCTTTCCCTTCATACATTCATTTTTAACTTCGAAAGTGTTGCACATATAGGAAAACGGTATAGAAACAGATTAGAGAAATTGTAATTCTAAATTTTTTTGAGTTTGTTTCATCAAAATCGGACAAGTGGTTCTCGAGTTATGTTAAACTACGTTTTTGCCAAAATGTTACAACTAAGCGAAAAAACATCAAGATAAGGAAAAAATATAAAAGGTCATAAAAAAAACTGACACATACGAACGCCAAACCCTTTGAGGCTTTTACTACACTGACCTAGTACCATCACCCTGACTTGGAATTTCTCACCCCCCAGATTGGCTGTTGTACTGTGTTATTAAAGCATTGGTAAGAATAAATATTTCATCCCCAAGGCACAATTCTTTGGCAAATATTAGGTTACTTATAGTTTCAGTTTTTAACCGATTTCTTTGTTCTGTTTTAATGATTTTCATGACAGAAAATGCCTCTCTGCGGCCGCACTGCTATGTTTCAAAATGGGCAATTTACACATATATCAACTTAAATTAATAAATAACAATATTCGGTAGATTACAGTCCTTGTTCGGTAGAATTGGTAGATTGTTAAATTCACAAGCATATTCGGTAGCATCTACCGAATATCGGTAGAAGTGTGCACACTGCTTCGAATATAATTTGGAATAATAGCTTAAGCTTTGAGGTTATAATTACTTTGGTATATTTTAACTTAAATGTATTACTTATAGTGTGTATAACGACGTTTGCTTAAAAAAATTAAGTTAAACAGAGAATTTTCCAATTTAACTGTAAAAGAAAAAAAAATCTGAAAATCGACTTGAACGCATAAAAGTGCTCTCCTGAAAAACAGTAAAAAATACTGTGTCATATTTAAAGCAATTAAGAAATTTAATAAAATCTAATTCTAATAATTGCATGATGAAAATATTTTAAAACTTAACACAAAAAAATTTTGTAAACAGGAGTAAATTGAGGAACGCATATACAATGTTTTTTAACTAAAATTAAATTTTTTAAGCCAAATTTAACAAAAACTACTTTCAAAAATTTGAATTTTTTCCGCTAATTTATGTTTTTGCTCTAAACAAAATAAATCACATATATTATATTATTAATATATAATTACTTTTGTTTTCATCTAAATTAGAAGATTATAGTCAAGTACATTAAAAGATTGTTTGGCCCTATCAAAGGCATTTTGGCCCTTTTAAATCTTTAATTTGGCCCTAAACCAAAAAACTCAAAATGCATCACTGGTTTGCTGACACACGTGAGGAGAACTTGACAGCATATGTTGAACTTCCAAGGCACAAAATTCTTAAGAAATTTATTTATTTGACAGAGTTTTACATTAAAACATTAAGTTTGTTTGGCGATTGGAGAGCAGTAAGTGAATGCTGACTTGAGCAGTGGGATATTATCAAGTTTTGTTGCTTGAATTCGATGAAATTTTAAATTTGGACCATACTATGGTTGTCTTAATATTTTTTTTAATCGTTGATTGGTGCAAATTTAATCGATAAAATTGGTTAAATTTGCCTATTTTTTTTTTTTTTTTTTGTATGTAAATATAATAAAGTTAAAATTTTATTTTTCTTCAGATTGGTTACTTTAATAAATCTGTGGCAAAATGGAAAAAGTGCTTAAGTTGAGATAAGCTAATTTTGAGTTAATTGTACCTCCGCAATCTGCATATTCGAAAGTAACCCTAGTCAAAATCCGAAAGAATTTGTGTGATTTTTAAGGAAGTTATAGTACTATAACTTGCGACTTATCTTTTTAGGGTTCCGTACACCAAAGGTGAAAAGGAACCCTATTGTTTTCGCTACGCTGTCCGTCACACGGTATTTTCTCAGGAACCGTAAGAGCTACGGACCTGAAATTTGGACACAGCATGTAGAACCTTGACCGCTACAACAACAAATACATGAGAATTAAAAATTAAAGGGTGTTCCAAAACGAGCAACGAAAAATGTTAAAATCCCATGTAATATACATACAATTGTATATTGAAACTTGAAATTTGAAAAATTATTGTATTTTTATACAGACTACACTAAAATTTAAAAAAATTAGCACTAAAATTTAAAAAAATTAAAATTAAAGGGTGGTCCATCAGTTAATGCAATTTTGACTATGTAATTTTGACAATTTGCTATATCTTGGAAACCGTAAGAGGAAAACACTTGAAATTTTCAAAAACGTTAAAACTAAAAAAACCGAAAATTATAAAATCGCCAAACCAAAAAAAAAAAAAAAACACCAAAAATTAAAAAAAATATCGCAAAAACGAAAAAAATCGCCAAAATTAAAAAAATTTCTAACACTAAAATAAATCGCCAAATTCGAAAAAATCGCCAAAATGAAAAAAAAACGCCAAAATGAAAAAAAACGCCGAAAATCGAAAAAATCGCCAAAACGCGAAAATGTCGCCAAAACTAAAAAAAAAAATTTAAATAAAAAAATCGCAAAAATGAAAAAATCGCCAAAAAATAAAAAAATCGCCAAAATGAAAAAACGCCAAAAACCGAAAAAAATCGCCAAAACAAGAAAATAAAGTGTCAAAAATAAAAAGGAGCCAAAACTTAAAAAAATCGCCAAAACTGAAAAAACGCAAAATCCGCCAAACAAAAAAACCGAAAAGATCACAAAAACGAAAAAAATGCCAAAACTATATATTATATTGGATGAAGTTTGTATTAAATTACATATCTAGTGTTCGTACGGAACCCTTCGTGCGCGAATCAGAGTCGTACTTTACTGAATTTATTTAGACTTCTAATCTAATTTGGAATAATAGCTTAATTGAGGTTATACTTTGGTATATTTTAACTTAAATGTATTACTTATAGTGTGTATAACGACGTTTGCTTAAAAAAATTAAGTTAAACAGAGAATTTCCCAATTTAAATGTAAAAGAAAAAAATCTGAAAATCGACTTGAACGCATAAAAGTGCTCTCCTGAAAAACAGTAAAATATGACTTAAGCACTTTTTCCTTATTGCCACAGAAATTTCGCTGGTTGTTGTAGTTCTGTTCGTGGCATGTGGTCAGATTAACTTAAAACATTTTTCTGGGTAGATCTTTTCCTGGTAATAAACATACATACATACATACATACACATAATTATTATACTTTCAGCAACTCTTTTATTACTACAATTAAATCTAAATATATTATGCACTCAGTTATTTAAAATTGTATCTTTTTTTGCTATTTAAATAAAAACCTCTTGGATACAGCTTCTCCTACAATATAGTCGTACATAATTGTAAAATATATTGTGTTTGTCTTTAGCACTTTCTCTTGCCTTCTTGTTTCAGTTTTATTTTACATTAGTATTCTAACATTTTTAAATGCAAACAAAGTAGACCGCTAAAGATTTTTATCTTTTGACAGCAATAATAGCAATTATAGTTAGAATATTTTTAAAAAGTAGATGTTTTTCTTTACACAAAGCAGACACAGTGTTAAGACATTTAAAAATATATTTAATTAATATATTTAAAAAAAACCGTTTAATGTCTCAATCCGATTATAATATTGCAAACATTGCACGTTCACCTACATATATCGCCATATTAATTGAACACCTTATTCCCGCAGAAATTATCGATTTTGTTCAGCAGAAAGGAATAGTTTCAGAACAAAATTCTGGTACATCAGTCTAAGAACAAAGTCTCTAGCTTTTATGAGAGCTTTGAGAAATCTATTTCGCGTACAGACAGACGTATATTGCTAATTCGACTACCTTATTCACATGGACCCAGAATATATACATTATGGAGTCTCATAAAACATTGTGGAGTGACAAACCTATTTGTATATCCCTTACCACTTTTTGTGAAGGGTATAAAAAAGTTAGACATATTGATTAATGAGATGTTATTTCAACTATAATAATATATACTACGTTTATACGCAGGGCTTATTTGCAAATAAAACTGTAAATTGTTGCCATATTATTGTCTTTATTGCGACTTACTAATTCAGAAAACTATTCACGATTAACGCACTATTTGAAAATAAAATGCTTGAGGTTGCCACGCTTACAAATGTTTGCTAACGAAAAACAATAAGGGCCATTATTACAACTTAAAGTTAGTTAAAAGTAGGATTTTATCTGATGTATAAAAAGCTTTCCATTAGTGAAAATTGGATTTAACTTACCCGGTGGGATAAACTTGCCTGTAATTTATCGCTCACTTTAGGTTAAAGTACAATTTTGCAATTTTTTTTTGCATGTATTTATTTATTGCATCTTCATATATGAACTAACAATAAGTATTCAAATCTTAAATCTATAAAAAAAAATTATTAGGCCAGACCAGTGTCGGACATAAACTTAGTGGTAGTTATAAATAATACATTAGTAGTGATAATCAAAAAAAGGAGTGTTAGGTATAAGAGCCCGTGTGTCCCTCTTTTTTAAGCGGATGTGTCCAGTAAAGTTCAAAATATTACGAACAAGCGGATTAGGATGTGATTCGAGTTTTGTTAAATATTTGCCTGCGTATTTTGCAATTTCTTCAGTCACTAGTGGCATATTTAAATCACGATGTATAATAGAATTTTGGATGTACCATGGAGCCGATGTTATTAACCGTAAAACTTTGTTTTGCCTTCGTTGGATTCTGAAGCAGTTGGAAGCTGAAGCAGTACTTCATAGCTGAATTCCGTAGCGCCATATTGGCTTCAAAAGCGACTTGTATAATAAAAGTTTGCAGTCTAGGCTGAGTGTTGAGTTTCTGCCAATCAACCAATAGATTTGAGTTAACTTAAGTTTCATCTGAGTTAACTTAGAGTCAATATGATGTTTCCATGTAAGTCTTCGATCAAGGTGTATACCAAGGTATTTCACTTGGGAATGTTGACGAATATTATGATTGTTGATTCGAATGGGGGAGCAAGTATCTCTTCTTAGGGTGAACGTTATATGGACACACTTTTGTTCATTGACTTTAATTCTCCATAAGTTCAACCATATTTCCAGCTGGGTAATATGTTCCTGGAGATTGCGGGATGCCTCATAAGGGTTTTCGTGCACACTCATACAGGCTGTATCATCGGCAAAAGTAGAAATATGGATATTATTGCTCACAGGCATATCACAAGTATATATTAAATACAAGACAGAACCCAGAATACTACCCTGGGGCACACCAGAAGATATAGATTCGGGCACACTCGTGAACTCTCCTTCCACAACAGTGAACTTCCTATCAATAATATAACTTTCCAAAAGCTTTTGAATGTTTATTGGCAGATATGTCTTCAATTTTAAAACTAGGCCTTCGTGCCATACTTTATCAAACGCCTGAGAAACATCAATAAAGAGAGCAGAACAATACTTCTTTTCTTCAAACGTTCTTCTTACAACTTGGACCAGTCTATGCGTTTGTTCAATCGTGCTGTGCTGACTTCTAAAGCCAAATTGATGGTCCGGGATGCACCCATTATCAGTTAAAATTTTGGACAATTTAGTCATGAGCAGCTTTTCGAAAAGCTTTGAGATTGTAGATATTAAGCTTATAGGCCTATATGACTCAGTCTTGGTAAGATCTTTGCCCGCCTTTGGAATCATTTTGATCTTGGCCAGTTTCCAGTTATGTGGAAAATATTGCATTCTTAAAATAGCATTAAAAGTAGATAGCAGGATTCTTATTGCAATATGAGGCAAGTTCATGAGCATTTTGTTACTAATGCCATCAATACCTGGAGCTTTCTTCGGGTTGAGTTCAGCAATTACTTTTTGTACTTCACGCATCTTAAACCTTAAGGGACGAGGGGGTAGAGAAACTACACTCGGTAAATCAGCAGCACCCGTACATGAATTGGGAGTGAGTACAGATTTTAAATGCTCAGAAAATAAGTTACCTTTCTCACTATCGCTTCTTGCCCAGCCTCCGGTCGCAGTACGCAATGCTGATTTAAGATCAACGGGTCGTTTAAGATTTCTAGTAGCGCGCCATAAAGAGTAATTAGATGCGGACGTTACATCAAGACCTTCTAAATACTTTTCCAGTAGTGCAGTTTTTTCCGACGATAGCAGCTCTTTGAGTCGTTTAGTACTTTCTTTAAGTCTGATTTTGCAAATGATAAAGTTTTTATACGTCCGATAAAATCCTACTTTTAACTAACTTTAAGTTGTAATAATGGCCCTAAATGGATTAATATTGCACAAAAAAAACTTTAACAGAAGCAAATAATGACAATTAAAACAAATAATTATTTGATATTTTGTACATTTACACTATTTTGTTGTCAAAAAAAGTAACTTTTCTATAGAAGTGCTACCAAGTTTGTGTACTTTTGCTATGCCGTATAAACAGTGAGTTAATTTATTTGCGAATAGTGCATGTCTAAACGTAGTAATAGTTGAACTTGCTCATTTATTTGAATGAAAGTAATAATAATACTCGTACCACTAGTTGTTCGATGAAATTTTTGGAAAAAAGCTTCCCTGGTTATTAACATTAGCAACAGCGGAATATAAATAGGACCTACCTACTTGTAACCTTCAGCGATCAATTTCAATGCGTTTTTTATAAAAAAAAAATATTTTACGGAATAAATAAAACGACGTTCCCAGTTTTGGGGATTTTTCCCCAAAATATGTAATTTTTAGTGATGCGGGGTAAAAATTTCATGAAAATCCCTAGGGATTTTCGTTATAGAATATAGTTAGAAGTCTTGTTATTTAGTTTTTTTAAGGTTGCGTATACCCATAATTATTTTCGCTGCGTTGTGCTTTGTCAGTCTGTCTCAGGCAGTTTTCTCAAGAACCGTAACAGCTACGGAATTGGCATTTTCACAGACAACACAACAACAAATATATGATAGTTAAAAACTAAAGGGTGTTGTAAAGCCAGCAAAGAAAAATATTGAAACCCTAATTATTATTATACACTCACTTATATATAGACACTTAAAATTTAAGTACCCTCTAGTCAGCCTAGAACCATATGTGTCTATGTCAATATTCTTTCTCCAGCGACAAATGCACTAGTTAAAATGTCGACAACTTTCCTTTTATGTGCGAGTAGAGATACGTTAGAGACAACAGTTCTAGCGTATATCTGGTGATATTCTCAATGAACGCGTCAATAGTTTGTTTTTCTTTTTTATTATGTTGTGCAATAATATTAAATAAATATATGTAGACGAGGGTTACTAAAATCTACTAGTGAAACTTTGGTTCAAATATCTCCATATGGTCGTAAAAGAACTACCTTCTCAATAGCGCTAAAGTCTACTGGTAGATTTTCAATGACAACCATATGTTATATGTTAAATGGCGATTATATTGGCTGGGTTAAGTAATTAGTAATTAGTAAGTAGCACTATTGACAATGTCACTAGAAAATCACTATAATTTTACTACTCACAACGAGCGAGGAAATATCGATATTGTAGACTATAGCCCCTAAAATTTACTAGTGAATCTTTGGTGTCAATGTCTCCATGTGGTCTCAAAAGAACTACTTAGTCATCAGTGCTACAGTCTAGTGGTGGATTTTCAATGACAAGCTAATGTTAAATGTCAATAGATGATTACATTGGCTGGGGTACACCTGGTCAGTAGTACTACTGACAATGTCACAAGTAAATCACTACAATTTCACTATTCGCACTTTCTTCAGGGTACTTTAATATAAACTTTCTGTATTTATTTTTTTTTCAGTGTAAAGCATACCTTTTTCGCCTAATATATTTCATCAAATAGAGAATATCTTAGAAAATATTAAACATTAAAGGTATTCACGTCAAAAGTTGCACTGTTGCAGAAATGAAAAATTGCAAAATTTTCAAAAAATATAACAACAACCACATAGAAAATTATTTTGCACAAATGATGCAAAGTTGTCAGGGTCTGAGTAAGTGCAAGATTATCAGAGTAAATTTTGCAAAGTTGTGCAACTTTTTATGGCATTGCCAAACCAAAAAAAAATGGACAATATGTGCTTATAAAATCAACCATAGACCAAATTACAACGCAGAGATTCCTAAATGATTTTCTTTTAAATGAAAAAAACAAGTCGTTGAAGATATTTTCGATACAAATAAATTAATTAAAAAATTATAATTTTTTTTTTTTTTTATATTTTTATAATTTTATATTGTATTTATTTATTGTATCTTCATATGTGAACTAACAATAAGTATTCAAATCTTAAATCTATAAAAAAAAATTATTAGGCCCGACCAGTGTCGGACATAAACTTAGTGGTAGTTATAAATAATACATTAGTAGTGATAATAAAAGAAAGGGGGGTGGGGGGGAAAGTATTTTCAAGTAGTCCCATCTGGAGTGTTAGGTATAAGAGCCCGTGTGTCCCTCTTTTTTAAGCGGATGTGTCCAGTAAAGTTCAAAATATTAGGAGCAAGCGGATTAGGATGTGATTCGAGTTTTGTTAAATATTTGCCTGCGTATTTTGCAATTTCTTCAGTCACTAGTGGCATATTTAAATCACGATGTATAATAGAATTTTGGATGTACCATGGAGCCGATGTTATTAACCGTAAAATTTTGTTTTGCCTTCGTTGGATTCTCTCGACATTGGAAGCTGAAGCAGTGCTCCATAACTGAATTCCGTAGCACCATATTGGCTTCAAAAGCGACTTGTACAGTAAAAGTTTGCAGTCTAAGCTGAGTGTTGAGTTTCTGCCAATCAACCAATAGATTTGAGTTAACTTAAGTTTCATCTGAGTTAACTTAGAGTCAATATGATGTTTCCATGTAAGTCTTCGATCAAGGTGTATACCAAGGTATTTCACTTGGGAATGTTGACGAATATTATGATTGTTGATTCGAATGGGGGAGCAAGTATCTCTTCTTAGGGTGAACGTTATATGGACACACTTTTGTTCATTGACTTTAATTCTCCATAAGTTCAACCATATTTCCAGCTGGGTAATATGTTCCTGGAGATTGCGGGATGCCTCATAAGGGTTTTCGTGCACACTCATACAGGCTGTATCATCGGCAAAAGTAGAAATATGGATATTATTGCTCACAGGCATATCACAAGTATATATTAAATACAAGACAGGACCCAGAATACTACCCTGGGGCACACCAGAAGATATAAATTCGGGCACACTCGTGAACTCTCCTTCCACAACAGTGAACTTCCTATCAATAATATAACTTTCCAAAAGCTTTTGAATGTTTATTGGCAGATATGTCTTCAATTTTAAAACTAGGCCTTCGTGCCATACTTTATCAAACGCCTGAGAAACATCAATAAAGAGAGCAGAACAATACTTCTTTTCTTCAAACGTTCTTCTTACAACTTGGACCAGTCTATGCGTTTGTTCAATCGTGCTGTGCTGACTTCTAAAGCCAAATTGATGGTCCGGGATGCACCCATTATCAGTTAAAATTTTGGACAATTTAGTCATGAGCAGCTTTTCGAAAAGCTTTGAGATTGTAGATATTAAGCTTATAGGCCTATATGACTCAGTCTTGGTAAGATCTTTGCCCGCCTTTGGAATCATTTTGATCTTGGCCAGTTTCCAGTTATGTGGAAAATACTGCATTCTTAAAATAGCATTAAAAGTAAATAGCAGGATTCTTATTGCAATATGAGGCAAGTTCATGAGCATTTTGCTACTAATGCCATCAATACCTGGAGCTTTCTTCGGGTTGAGTTCAGCAATTACTTTTTGTACTTCACGCATCTTAAACCTTAAGGGACGAGGGGGTAGAGAAACTACACTCGGTAAATCAGCAGCACCCGTACATGAATTGGGAGTGAATACAGATTTTAAATGCTCAGAAAATATTTATAAAACTTATTAAGGCTTTGTAAAGGCTTTTTAAAACAAATTTTCATACAAAATTTTTCTTAAAAAGCCTTTATAAGCCTTAAAATTTTTATAAATAAGGCTGTAAATATTTTTAAAAAGTCTTAGCTAGAAATTATAAAAAAATCTTCAAATTCGATTTTAATATAACAAATACATAATTTTGTTATTTTCAAAAGACCTGTGGGTGAAATTGTTATTAGAATTTTGTTAAATAATACCAATATTTCGTTTTCTTCGTTTCTTTTAACAATTAAGAAACGAGTACAATGTATCTATGCAAATATTGTGTTGCTTTATAGAAAACTAAACAAAATGGGTTGCTCACGTCAGACAGTGCAATTATGTATTTTTGCACAGTTGCAAAAGTTGACGTGAATACCTTTATTATAAACTTCACTCGTTTGCATCTTCAATCGTTTTTCATGTTAGTGCTTTTTAAGCTTTTTTTAAATTTTGATGTGCCTTAAGAGCCAAAAAAAATTGGCATCACTGAACAAGGACTTTAACGGCAAGTTTTGTGGGAAGAACTTGCAGTTAAAGTTCACGTTAACTTTTAATCATACATTGTGAAAAGGGACGTTAGTTCGATATATTGTTAACCTTCAGTTAACTTGTTCTTCTTACTGAAGACTCATTTCCATTTCTCTCTCTCTCTCTCTCTCTCTCTCCTTGCAGTTTCGAAAGTACTTTCGGGTATATTTTGTATTCTAAGTGAAATTAAGGGCTTGTCCCACAATGTCACCAACGTTCGACTTGTCGTACAGTTACATTTGAAACAACAACAACACTTTCAAATTTGTTTTTGTTTTGAATGTAAGTGTGCGACAAGTCGAACGTTGGTGACATCGTGGGACAGGCTCTAAATCGTTCGAAATTGCCATAGCGTTGTTATTATAAATTTAATATTTCCAAAACAATAATTTTATGGCAATTCAGCACGTTTTAATTTCACGTGGAATGCGTAACATACCCGTTTATTAAATTTTGCCCTCCTGTGCCTGCTTAGTATTATTATGATTATTTTATTTATTTAAAACTAGACGTGCCACAAGTGACTCTTCCCCACTTTGAGCCTAAGTTGCAACAAATAGTTTCCAGTTACAAAATCGCGCTGTTTTGTGTGTCGTTTTGTCTAGAATACAAGCAACAACAAAAACAAATCTTTAATGTTTAACTTAAAAGTTGTATGTTTTTATGTCGATTTTCTGCGCATTTTTCTTTATTTCAATAGAAATAAGAGAAAAAAAATTAAAAAAAAATACTTACAATTTAAAATCCGTTACACTTGAAAAAATTTTACATTGTTGATGAGTCAAGTGTTTAAAATTTATATAAAGAAATAGACAAGAAATAAAAAACGTAATAAAAAACAAAGATTTCATATTTTTTATGCAGTCGCTCGTTCTTCGTTCGTTGCTGGTTTTTTTTTTAAATATATTTTTATTTTGGCACCTGAAGCGCAACGACCAGAACATTACGACACCTCAACTGCCTACAACGATGACGATAATCATGTCGATGATGACAATAATCATCATCATCATCATGATTAGCGGTTTAATAATTATTGTATGTATTAAAGTCCTGCACAAGACCACTTATACGAACTTTTAAGACATGAGGGATTTTTAAAATGCTTTACTACAGCGAAATCTTCTAAAAGAAACGCTAAACAACACTGTTGGTATGACATTTGTTTCAGTTATTGCAGGGGGTCGATTCTGGTTGTGTGATAATGTGAAATGAAAACATTTTTCATCTTATCATAGTGTTTCTGATTCTAGTTCAGTGAAAAAATGAAAACCAAATTGAAATGATTTCATATGAAAAAAAAAAACAATCGGAATGAAACAAAGCGTTTTCACAGTTACACATCATTACTGATTCTCGTTTTATGAAAAAGTGTAAACAAGTGTCAAAACCTTTTCATATGAAAAGTTTTTTTACACACACAATTCATTAGTGATAAAGCATGGAAACCCATGAAAAACGCATACAAATACTACTTCTACACTTTTAAAATATTTAATTCACTTATCCTCATCCCTAATTTCGTCTGATAGGTCCATTAAAACATTTTATCCAGACATTTTCTATTTTTATTCATGTTCATATTTGCATAATTTGACAATTGATCAGAAGCCGAGGGAGGCATAAGTTAAGTTATTATCGGCGGCAAAAAAATAATTTGGCGCCGAGTGAAAGTTAACTTGAAATGTTATTTATAATAGTTTTTATTATGAAATTTTATAGTAATTAATATATCAAAATGCCATACCACACAAAAATTAATATGTTTTCTTGAAAAAAGTTTCAAACTCCAATTGCGAAAGAAACTATGTAGCTTTCTAGTACTGAAGAGAGAAATCAATGTAACAATTCCAAAGTCTTTAAAAACAATTTTTATTTGTGAAGCACTATGAGGAACTTTGCAGAACAATATGTCAATTTCTACATGAAAAATATGTGTATTTACATAAATGTGTACATGTGTACGTATGCTAATTTGTAGGTGTTGGTACATTCAAATGTAATTACATACGTATGTTTAAATCTTCGTATGCACATTCTTAAAAAACTAGTTAAAAAAACGCATTTAGTTTAGCTTGTTTATCCTTTTTTTGAAATCCTGGCTTATGCTGGTATTTTACACTTTTCTCCACCTGCCAGAAACATGCACACTAGAATAAAATACATAACATACATATGTATGCATGTTCATGAGTATGCATGAAAAAAAGGAAAGCAACTGTGTTGTTTGAACTTAACTTTTCCTCATGTATTTAAATTACGTATGTATGTATGTATGTACATTGTACATATATGTGTAGTTGCAAAAACAATTACTATTTCTTATTATTTATATATTTGTTTTTTAATAAATAAATCAGACTCAAAATATAAGCCAGATTATATACTTCAATCATAAATATAAACAGCGGCAGCGGCTCAAGCAATAACAAAAAATTACATGCGGCTTAGCGCGGCATCATAACTGCGAAACTTAGATCTCTGCTTTTGACAATTAAAGTTAAATAACATGAATACAAACTTTTCACAGCTACACTGGAATGAAACATTTTTTCATTACTTGAACCAGAATCGCAATCTGTGAAACTGTGAAAAGACGGTGTGAAAAGTTGCTATGAAAACGAAAAACGATCACTTCACATTATCACAGAACCAGAATCGACCCCCAGGTCTAGGAGTAACGAAAAAAATACTTCGTGACGGAAGAAATTGTGATGCTTGCTTTTTCATACGCATGGGCGCGTATACAAACGTCATGCATGTACATACATACAAATACACATACATTGTGTGTATGCTCTTGTTTGCCACGAGTATACATTTAAAAAACAAGACATATTTATATTTCAAGACTGTTTACGCAGGTCTCTAGTATGTATTTTATAAAGTTTTGTATAAAGATGTGTAGTTGCAATGACGATAATGATGATGATTTTGAATGCAAAATCCAAAGATATATAGACAGAAATTCTATATAAATTCACCGTTAAATGAATATAATAGAAATACGTACAATAACAAAAGCAGTTGTTGTAACTTGTAGTTAGAGATAAGTGGTACTTGCTGTTGTCGTTGTTGTTGTTGTTGTTGTTGATGTAATTTTGTACGAATATTAACAATTTGCTTGCCACATTGCCGCAAGGAGTTGTACTCGTATTAAACAGCTCGTAAAATGTGCGCGGCATCTTTTGTGTTTTGTGTTTTGAGGTTTAAAGTTTTTTTTTTAATAAAAAACCATAAAAAATATGGCCAAATACTTTTAATACCAACAATTTGCATTTTAAAATATTTGTGACTCGAATGCAAAAATGAATGCATTAATTTTTATATTTTGTTAGAGGTCAAGTTGTGGTTATTTGGGGGGGGGGGAGAAATTTAGTTTGTATTTTTTTTTATTTGTTTTAGATAATTACTACCAGTTAATTTTCATTTACAGTTTGCTTTTAGTTTTTTTCATATAAATATCAAGGATGAAATGAATAATTTGCGGTTAAAATATTAATACATATGTATGCATATTATAAATTAGGGATTGCCGTTCGGTTTTTACCGAAACCGAAACCGCAGTTTCTAACCCATAAAAACCGAAAACAAAACCGACATAAAACGTCGGTTTTTAAGTTTTACTTTAACATTATTATCTTGTTTAAAAATACAGCAAATGTACTTTACATTAAAACCTTTAATTTATATAAGCATTCTGTAACAATGAAAGGTAAGAAAATTGTAAAATTTTAAGAAAATTTAACAATTCTTTGCAGAAAGAATTGTAATCTGTTATCAAAATAGCTCTAGCAGATGTTAAGCCAAAAGACGACAATTTTAACGTTCTTCGGCAAGAATTTGTACTTTATAAAAAAAATAAACAAAATAAACAACCAATATATTATTGCTTCAGAAGGCAATAACACAATAAAGCCCTCTCCAACTGAAAGCGAAAGAGTGTTTTCTGTTGCTGGTAACTTCTGCACAAAAATAAGATTTCGTTTAAACTCTACATTGAACGCTTTAACGTTTCTGAAATTTTATTACTTGGATAATTATATATAATTTTTTTACTCTTAAGCTTTTCATACACATCCTCACTACTAACTGTTCCTTTTCTAATACACGCAAAGAAAAAATATGGTTGAGGTAACCATAATCAAACAGCAACATACTATGATTGAATTATATGGTTGCAGTCAAATCATATTATGGTTAATAGGAAAAAACTTTAACAATATTATTATCTTAGTTAATTATAATATTATCTGAGTTAATTATAATATTATCTGAGTTAATTATATTATAATCTTAGTATTGTAAATACGACAACACTATTGTTGGATGTGACTAAAATATAATTGAGACTCACCATACCATGTTCTAATATTATATTAATATTGTTAAATACGACCACAGTATTATTTAATATAATAATACTATTTTATTAATTTTTATCATATATAGGGTGTTTTTTTAAGAGGTATAAAACTTTGAAATGAAATAAAACACAAAAAAATCGTTTTAATGTCCATCAATTTGGCTTAATTGGAAGGATAATTTTATGCCATTAATGTTTAAATATGATTTTGGGCATGTGGCCGCCGCGGCTGGCTCGAATAAAGCCAATTCTACAGGTCCAATTTTCAACCACTTTTTCGAGCATATGGGGCCGTATGTTGGCAATAACGCCACGAATGTTGGCTTCCAAGTCCCCTAACGTTTCTGGTTTGTTGGCGTAGACGAGCGACTTCACATATCCCCAAAGAAAATAATCCAATGGTGTCAAATCACACGATCTTGGTGGCCAATTGACAGGTCCATTCCGCGAAATTATGCGCTCATCGAATGTTTCCTTCAATAAATCGATTGTGACGTGCGCTGTGTGGCATGTAGCGCCGTCTTGTTGGAACCACAACTCATCCACATTCATGCCATCCAATTCGGGAACAAAATAGTCGGTTAGTCGGCTCCAATTGCTGTGCACGGTGGCGAATCGATTCATTCGGGTCCTCTTCAACACTTTGCTATACAGCGGCAATTGTTTCTTCGGTGCGCACTGTTCGACGTCTCTGCGGATGCGTATCATCACATAGAGTAAACGTAGTGCGAAAACGATCCATGGTTAACCGAAATAATTGCTCTGATGGACGATTATGTCGACCATAAAATGGACGGAGCTTGCGGTAAACTTCGCGAACTGAACCATTATTTTCGAAATAAATTTGCACGATTTGCAAGCGTTGTTCTTTTGTCAACCTGTTCATGATGAAATGGCAAACCAAACTAAATATTAATCACTTGACAGCTGACAAAATGGACGCCAGTTAAAAAAGTGATGCCAACTTAAAGTTCTATACCCCAATAAAAAACACCCTTTATATATATATATATATATATATATATATATATATATATATATATATATATATATATATATATATATATATATTGTAGAAACAATTTTGCGTTAAATTCGAAATAAAAATAAATTAATATTGTTGAAATAAAATGTATATATAGAAATGTATACTTACACGACATATAGACATGTCTGCATAAAGATATACACAAATGTTTATATATTTTTATTGATCTACCCTTTTGTTTATACTTTATTTATTTATTCATTTATTTAACACTACCGATAGCTTGCAAACGAAATACTGAATAGACAGATGTTTCTGAAAAAGATTTTTTTTTAACTTAACATAGTATGGTTTTGGAAAACATTATATTTTTATTTACATCATATTATTTTTAAATAATAATACAAATTATGTTGTAGTCATAAATTTTTAACAAAACTATATTGTTAAACTCTAACTCTGTTTATCGTAACATGTTTAAAATAGCAATAACTAGTTTTCGACGACCACAGATTTGTTTCAGAGAACATAATATTGTTTTCTCAACCATATCTTTTCTTTGCGTGTATAAGTACCTGAATAGAATACAAACCAGAAAAACTTTATCACCTGTAGAGTTAAAATTTTTTCCCTCGAAAATTTTTTTCCAGAAATAATTTCCCTATTTTGGAAAAAAACTGGACAGAAAAACCGCCTTCTTTAATCTATTACCAACCAGTCTCAGTCGTATTTGACATACGCCAACCATGATAAGGCAGAATATTTTTCAACTGAATTTTTGCACTTTTCCCTTGGTTTTATTTGTTCACTTTATATTTGCAGGCGAACTGAATTATTACATCCAATAATTTCGATATTTTTCTTCGAATTATATATTAAAAGTTAAAATTATTCATTTTTGGGACAAGATTAGTATGCAAAGCTTACGATTGTTAACAATAATTCCCTACAACACATTTTTTCATAGAGTATGAATATCTTTGGATCACAGAAAGTAAATTTCATGGTGATGCACCACGGTGGTGGTATACTTAATTAAACAATAGCTAAGTCAACAGAAGAGCCTCCATGAGTACAACTTTAAAGTTGAATAAACTCTTTTTTATAACCTAAAATTTTTGTGATTTTTTTAATAAACTTAAATTTGTCCGATTTTCAATTAATTTTTAAGCTTTACAAAAATTCTTCCCTTTTTTACATTCACGTGGACTGATAGCGAGAAAGAAATTTCACGGGATATTCAAGATAGCATTTTTCTCTGCGATTGGAATGAAAATTTCGCATGAAGAAAAATTCCATTTGTTTTTCACGATAGGCATGATTATTTTTAAATCATCATTTATCTTTCCAGCATACATACCTATTTAACAATCAACAAAACAAATTGTTAATATTTAATTTAAAAATTAACAATGATCATTGTTGATATAACAAATTTTAATTTTTGTAGTCAATTAAATTACTTAACAAAATTATTTGTTAAATTATATCATAACGGAATGCGCACATTTAGAAGAAACAAGAAATCATATTTTGTGTGTATTCATTACTTGCGTATCTAATGAAGTGTTGCTCTCTAGCTGAGAGGTAAGTAAGTTGGTTTATTAGTTTTGAGGTTGCCGGTTCAACTCCGCCCAAAGACATTTAGTGTTTTTTTTCGCAGACAAGCAAAAAAATCGTTTCGAGGATTGTGATTGTGTATAAGAAACATTGTTAATATAACAATAATGATAATCAAAATTTGTACAAAAACTCAACAATTCGCATTGTTAATATAACAATAACTTTAATTGAAATAACTTTGAAATCTAACAAAAATTAATGTTGAAAAAATAAATAAATTTCAACAAAATATTTGTTGATAAATTTAATTGAAAATATTTTTCAGATTTTCCTTTAACTTACAATTTCGTTAATTGTATTTACAAAAATCGTTGTAGGTTCAAAATCAATTAATTATTTAATTGATATAACAAAAAAAATTAATTGTATTTACAAATCATTTTTTTCTGTGTATGCAATATTCATCTGTAGTATAAATTTCGAATCAAAAAAAAAAATAATTATTTTTTCCCCGTTTTATATAAATTTTTCTTATGCTGCTATCGCAAACTATAATTTTTTTTTTTTTGTGAAAATAAATGTAAATTTAAAAAATTTTTTAATTTATTATAAATCTATATCATATCATATTGCATTTGGCATGCTGAACACGAATCTGGTAAGGATTTTGATATCATATGGCTAGTTTTTGAGATATGGTCACTTTTAGTATATTAGTACAGAGGGGTTCCGATAAAAAAAAATTGGTAATGTATGAATAACTTTTAAACTCTTAATCAAATAGAAACATTATATATGCACCGATTATAGTCAGTGATATAAGCTTTCGAAATTGATAATTAGGAGTGACCTTGTTACACTACAGAGTGAGTTAGAGAGTGCTAAAACTGACCACCTTGAAATGGAAGAGGCTTTCAGCAAATAATATAAATTGTATAGAATGCGCATCTGAGCTAAAAAATTAAACATTTTTTGCTTGCGCTTTAGATGCGGGGGGAAAGTATAAAGCGCAAGCAAACACACACTGAAAGCATTATATTGCCCTTATCACCAGCGTTACCGTTGTGCGACTTTAGTCGCATTTTGCTACTTTTTCAACAGCAAAACATGCGGCCAATTGCAAAAGAAAACTATGTAAAAATATCCGAGTTTTACCACAAAAAATACCGATTTTCGGAGGAAAGTTGCTGTTGCTGAAATAAAGCTTTTTTTAAGGATGATAAGTTTCCAAATTCTGCAGTTGTAAAGTCAGTGAATTACACCTTATTTCTTCATTTTTATAAAACATAATTTACAAAAAAACATAAAGTATAAACATAAATTAGCGTTACTAAACAACTATCAAATGGACTTAAAGTAGACACTTGTCAAAGATTAGATTCCAAGTGAAGAACTTATTAAGAAATACAGGATGTTCAGTTAAAAAAATATGTATTTAAGAACTATGCATAATGCCTTGAAAGAACAGTATAACTATATTATCTTCTTCAGAATCGAATTTTAAAATTTTCTACTAAACTTTAAATGGTTTTTCCTCAAAGTAAATTTTTTGAGTTATGCTGGTTTTTAAGTAAATAAGTGAGATGAACCATGTCCAATATATGTATTTATGTTTTAACAGTCTGTAATTTTTTTTTATAAATCTTAAGTAATTGGGTAAATTACGGCACTCGATATCGAACGAAATATGCATTTAATTTCGATTGGAATTTCATTCGAAACGAAATGCCACAACTTGACCACTCTTTTTTTAGATTTCATGATTTTTTTTATATATAGTAGCTATCTATAATAGGTTTATACTCGTCTTATTTGCAATTAAAAACTGTATTTGTAAATACTCTACTAGTCGAAATTATAGAAATATGTTCGTAGTAAATTAATTAATTATTTGAATTATTTTTACTTTTTTCATTTATAAATGAAAAATTATAATAATAACAAAAATTGAAAATTTTAAAAATCCCCGAATATTTCTGGAAAAGACGTGATATCTTCTAAGCGGCTGGACCGGTTTTATTAAAACATAGCTAAGAACCTTGCCGATCAAGTCACCTTTCAAACAGAAAAAACTAAATCAAAATCGGTCCAGCCGTTTGGTCTGTACGAGTACTTGTACAGACACACACTACAAACTTATAAGGCCCCTTTTTTTAGTCGGGGGTTAAAAAGAAAATGAATTTACTTCAGTTTTTCCATCTATATTTTACTCTACTTTTCTTGATGCTGATCATTTATATACATACGTGTATACTTTAAGGCCCCAATTTTGGCTTCCAAATTTACTTCATTTGAACCTATTTTAACTTATAAACATTTTATAAAAACTTAATTACTAACTTATAAAAAGTTTTATTAAGATTAAAGATGAAATAAGTTAAAATACATATTTTTTTAATTGTGATACTCCGAGAAATAATTTGCATTTGGAATCAAGGATTTGGCTGTCAGATTTCTTGCAATATTTTCACCATTTATTGGCTTTTATATCGACCAAAACAATAAAATGATCGACATCATCGAGCCGAATATCGCCAACTGGACGAACAGCTCTTTTTCTAATACCTGATATGCTAAACTGTGTATATGATTGCCCTACGGCATACATTCTGTTAAAATGATACAAAAGGATAAATTGAAAAAAGGGTCATAAAAAGTGTCATTGGCACGAAAGGGTCAAAAGTTATACTTTAGTATCACAACGGTAACGCTGCTCTCAGAAATGCGAGCGTAGCATACACTGCAGAAATGAGAGTGTGTTCGCTGGACGGGTAGTACTGGAAATACCCGTCATAGAAAATTTTAGCTTGTATGAGATGCGCATTCTATATGATTTATATTCTTTGCTTTCAGCCAGGCTTAAGTTATTTTCTTTATGGTATTTTAACTTTTTCTTTTAACTTTTTAATTCGTATACCTACACGCAAAGAAAAAATATGGTTGAGGTAACCATAATCAAACAGGAACATACTATGATTGAATTATATGGTTGCAGTCAAATCATATTACTGTTAATAGAAAAGCAAACTTTAATAATATTATTATCTGAGTTAATAATAATATTATCTACAAGAACAATTGACTTTGTTGTACCTAATCTTATTATTGTTAATATGAATGTAAGATAAATGTAAGATGTGACTGAAATATAATTGAGACTCACCATACCATGATCTAATATTATATTAATATTGCTAAATACGACCACAGTATTATTTAATATAATAATACTATTTTGTTTTTTAATCATATATATATATTGTAGAAATAGCTGTGCATTAAATTCGAAATAAAAATAAATTAATATTGTTGAAATAAAATGTATATATAGAAAAACTTAAATTGTAACAATTCCCATAAAAAACACTAATTCGTAACTTGACTGCACCCGGTCAAAAAAATACTTGTGTGGCAACACTCTATTCTTAAATAGCTGTTGTTGTTATTTACATTTATTTTCTTTTACATACTCTTACGACTACAATTTGAAGCTGAAAAAAAGTCAGCCAATGTAGCAATAGTAAAGTAAGAAAATAAAAAACATGTTGATTATTGAGTTCTTGTTTCAACTTTGTTATTTGTTATTGAGCTTCTCATTTGTTTAAATGAAAGTTTATAATATAATAACTCTAGTTGTTCTAAGAAGCTTTGGATCCAGCTAAACCCCTCAATAATCAATTTCAATGTATTTTAATAAAAAAATATTTTACTTAATAAGTAAAATATTAATTTGGGATTATTAGTGCGTTTAAAAATTTTAAACTTAAAATAGTATGGTTTTGGATAACATTATATTGTTATTTACATCATATTATTTTTAAATAATAATACAAATTATGTTGTAGACATAAATATTTAACAAAACTATATTGTTAAACTCTAACCATATCACACTTTTTTATGGATGTGATAATGTAATTATTAATTTCAAACATTACTCTGTTTATCGTAACAAAATAAATGTTTAAAATAACAATAACTAGTTTTCAACCACCACACATTTGTTTCAGAGAACATAATATTCTTTTCTCAACCATTCTACAACCATATCTTTTCTTTGCGTGTAGTATTAAGTAAAAGATGTCACAAATTGATTAAAAAATAAATATATTCAAAAAAATCATGTAATTTTTCCAACAAAATATGCTAACTCTAAAAAATATTTGTTTTTTGATCGACTAAAATATGCTATCTCATAGAAATATGCAAACTAGTGCAAAATAAAATATTTTTTGCACACCTATAAACTAGTAAGCATATTTTAAGCATATTATGGAAGGCACATCATTTATTTTTACAATATTGAGCGAATTAACTAGTTTTTTCGCTCTACTGAAAAATTAGCTTTTTTGAGTTGACGTATTTTGAATAAAGGGCTCTCGATATCCTTATGCTTTGTTTTTTTTTTAATGAACTTCAAAATTTTTAAAATTCAGAAGAATTACTTTGTTCAAAGAGTATTTTCAAAAAATAAACTAAGAACTAAAATTAATTATTAATTATAGTGTCTTGAATTATGGATGTGAAAAATTTACAAGAAATCATTTTTGGCGATTTAATTTGTACTTTTGGCGATTTTCTGCTAAATTTTTTGTATATCACATATTTTATAAAAGTTTATATAAAAAAAGTAGTATGTATATAAAAACAAATTTATAATTAAATACATGTGTATATATGTGACAGCGCATAGAGAAAGGGACCTAAGGGTAAAAAAAAATCAATTTTCACTTTTCATCGAATGAGACCGATCCCATGCCCCAAAAGTGTTCCCTCCCAGATATATGCGCGTTTTATGATGTGATGGTACACCAAAGATACACGTATTTAAATCTTTAAAATGGCTCTCCTGAACAAAACCGGTTTTTACCTTTAGGTCCCTTTCTATTTTGCGCGTCACATATGTATTAAGAAAAACAATATAAAATTGATTTTGGCGACTTTTGGCAAAATAGATCGGAAAAAATCTGACAACTCTGACATGCAAACAAATATCGAAATATGATGAAAACTCAATTTTCGAAAATTGCCGTAAAGTTAATAATAACTTTTTTTTTAATCAGAAATAATTTCTTAATCGGGCTTAAGTTCAGTAATTTCAATTCTTATTGAATGAAATATTTTTATTAATTAATGTGAGTTTCTAAAGAGGAGAAGTAAAATTAAACTAGACTTTATTAGCTGGGGGAAATACCGTTATTTTTCTGTGCAGCCACGCACTTCATCAGCACCCATGTCTATATACTGGGGTTTATATAGTGCCGCAAAGGAATACAAATACATACATACATAAATACACACATGCATACATACATACATACATACATACTAGTGATTTAACGAATGTCAATTTTTGATATTCACGAATACGAATATTTGAAACGATATTCGCGAATACGAATACGAATATTATATGGAATATGAAATATTAAAAAATTGTTATGAAAAATGACTTCACACTCTTGTTGGCTTACTCTAAAGTTAATAAAAAGTACCCAAAATGTTAATGATCGTCATTAAATAATATTTGAAAATGATACAAAGCACAAATTTCTAAATATAAAAAAAATTAATAAGGATTTTCATGAGAATGTTCAAAAGTCCCGCAAACCGTGCAATTGTGCATTTTCACACTCTCGTAAACAATATGTCAAAAATTGTATGGAAATTTATTTACACAAACCTGTTAACTTTGCCCAACAATTTTCACCCGTAAACTTAAGCTGTGCAATTGTGCATTTAGTAAAGGCGATTTCAGACTATAATACAAGTATAAATACTTTTGACGAAAATGTCTCCCTGATCTAATTTCTGTTTAAAAAATTTCAAAAAACAATAACAACTCAACATGTCAGAGTTGCATTTTCCACAAAAACTGGTGTTTTTTTAGAGGTATAGAACTTCGAATTGAAATAAAACACAAGAAAATCGTTTTAATGTCCATCAATTTGGCTTTATTGGAAGGATAATTTTATGCCATTAATGTTTAAATATGATTTCGGGCATGTGGCCGCCGCGGCTGGCTCGAATAAAGCCAATTCTACAGGTCCAATTTTCAACCACTTTTTCGAGCATATGGGGCCGTATGTTGGCAATAACGCCACGAATGTTGGCTTCCAAGTCCCCTAACGTTTCTGGTTTGTTGGCGTAGACGAGCGACTTCACATATCCCCAAAGAAAATAATCCAATGGTGTCAAATCACACGATCTTGGTGGCCAATTGACAGGTCCATTCCGCGAAATTATGCGCTCATCGAATGTTTCCTTCAATAAATCGATTGTGACGTGCGCTGTGTGGCATGTAGCGCCGTCTTGTTGGAACCACAACTCATCCACATTCATGCCATCCAATTCGGAAACAAAATAGTCGGTTATCATGGCTCTATACCGGTCTCCATTAACGGTAACTGACTCTCCAGCATTATTTCGGAAGAAGTATGGCCCAATGACTCCACCAGCCCATAGAGCACACCAAACAGTCAGTTTTTGTGGATGTAATGGCGTCTCAAATGCGGCAATTTTGCTTGTTGACGTAGCCATTCAACCAAAAATGAGCCTCATCACTGAACAAAATTTTGCGATGAAAATCAGCATCGAGATCAATCTCATTTTCGGCCCATACACCAAAATCACGACGCATTGCATGGTCTCGCGGCTTTAATTCTTGCACAAGCTGGATCTTGTAAGGTCGCAAGCCAAGATCTTTGCGCAAAATCTTCCATAAAGTTGATGGACAAAGCTCCAATTGCGGTGCACGGTGGCGAATCGATTCATTCGGGTCCTCTTCAACACTTTGCTCTACAGCGGCAATTGTTTCTTCGGTGCGCACTGTTCGACGTCTCTGCGGATGCGTATTATCACATAGAGTAAACGTAGTGCGAAAACGATCCATGGTTAACCGAATTAATTGCTCTGATGGACGATTATGTCGACCATAAAATGGACGGAGCTTGCGGTAAACTTCGCGAACTGAACCATTATTTTCGAAATAAATTTGCACGATTTGCAAGCGTTGTTCTTTTGTCAACCTGTTCATGATGAAATGGCAAACCAAACTAAATATTAATCACTTGACAGCTGACAAAATGGCCGCCAGTTAAAAAAGTGATGCCAACTTAAAGTTCTATACCTCAATAAAAAACACTTGTATTATAGTCTGAAACCGCCTTAAATAACAACTTCTTGGGTTTTTTATTTCCTTGAGGCATTTTTAGCTACACACACACTTTTTTCATTTTTAGAGAAATATATAAATATGTATTTAATTTAAAACTGCTTAGAATTAAATTTTTTATTTTTATTATATTAATTTTTTTGACATTTCATTCGAATTTACTTAACTGTTTGCACAAAAGTTGAAAAGGGGCTTCATAAAACAAGTCTCGCATATTTTCCCAATTGCACAAATGGGAATTTTAATAGTTCTCATGAAAACCCTTAATGTATTTGTACAAACCAAAATTTTTATTCATTTATTTAAATTTCGTTTATGCATTTATTTATTTTATTTCTTTGGAAAAATATTCGTATTCGTATTCGCCTGAAAATGGCCGAATATTCGACAATTCGAATACGAATACGAATATTCGTGCATTACTAATACATACATACATAGGCTGATAAACACAATACTCGTATCCTTCGTTGCATCGCGCAGTCAGGTAAAAAAATCAGTTCATTATTACTTGGCATCAGTAAAAAAGCAAACTATTTTCATATACTAAAAGTATGTTAAACAGTAATGACGGGTCATTACCTAATCTTTACCACACTGCTATTCCACATATTTAGCTATAAATCAGCTTAAATTCGTTTTAACATTTTTTTTTTACAAAAAATAAAATCTCACAGTTGTTTCTTCTACTTTAGAAATTTAACCAAATTAAAAAAAATACAACTAGACAAACCAAACAAAAATAATTATTTAAATGTTTTAATTAAATCCAACAAAATGCTTTTATCCGCCAAAAGCGTATGGGAAATTCAAGTTTGCTGTTTAATTGCATTCGTAAATAAATTGAGAGAAAAAAAATGCAAAGTTATTTGTTACAACTGTTTTTGTTTTTTTTACTTCTACGCTTCTTAAAAAAAACTTAATTCATTCATTTATCTGCAATCCATTGAATATTTTTTTTAGTTTATGCATGGACGGACAAACGTACAGACAGACTTAACTGAAATCTGTGAGAAATATTTTTATCTAAGCCAAATTGCAGACAGCATCAAGAGTTAGAATGTACGAACAGTTCTATAGTTTAGTTTCCAAAACTTTATTTATGCAAGACAAAAAAAAAAAAAAAAAAAATAAAAAAAAAAATGCAATTTATATTTGTGTATCGAGATATTCTCGTACTTGTACTGGTAAAAGTAACAAGTTGTTTTAAACATTTTGTATTTGAACTTTTTTTTTTGGTTTTGAAAATAAAATAACCAGCGTACGAGCTAAAATAAACAGGGTTGTAACAATAATATTGTTGTACTTATGCAGATGCAAAATAATATAAAGGGTGTCCCAACAAGAACGCAAGATTTAAATTTAAAAAAAAAAATTGTGAAACTTTATTATATCGTAAAGTAGACAAAATGAGGTTATGTGTGGAACAACAGATCGGGCAGATGGCCGGCGCGGCTTTGCTGGCACACATGATATCTTTTAATGAAATTTTCAATGGCCGTTTTGCATAAATGCTGCGGTATTTTATTAATGCAGCGTCCAATTTCCTCTTTTAAGGCTTGAGTCGTCGTCGGCTTATTCGCGTAAACCATCGACTTCAAAAAACCCCAAAGAAAAAAGTCTAATGGTGTTAAACCGCACGATCTAGGCGGCCAATTCTGGTCTCCAAAACGCAAAACAACACGACCGGGAAATGACTGATGTAGCAATTGAATTGTTTCTCTGGCTGTATGACATGTGGCGCCGTCTTGTTGAAACCACATGCCCTCCACATTCATTCCTTCAATTCTAGGCACGAAAAAACTGGTTATCATTTCACGATACCGAACACCATTGACTGTTTGCGCTTGACCTGCGTTTGAGCGACATCATCACGTACAGTTGCGACATTTTCGGTCGATCGACCTGGTCGAAGGCGCGTTGTTGTCTTTACATCACTAACAGACCCAGTTTCGGCAAATTTATCCATTAATGTCTTTACAGTTGACTCTTTTGGAGCATTATTGTGACCCCAAATTGATCGCAAATTTGCGAACTGTAGCCGCAAAACTTTCACCATTTTGGTAAAACAATTTCACAATCAGAATGCGTTGTTCATTCGTGTAGCGCTCCATTTTTACTAACCTCGTACCTTCTACTAGCAAACAATAACAATTGTTCAAATGTCAAACAATGACACTTCGAATGGCGCCAAATTTAAATCTTGCGTTCTTGTTGGGACACCCTTTACTTATTTATAGTTATACAAAAAAAAATTAATTTAAATAAAAAATATTCCTTCTGTATTTAAACAAGAACATGTGCGGTTGCTTGGTTTCTAAGCAAAAATTTTAATGGGAATTAGAAGAATTTTAAATACCTTAAATTTTCGAAATTATTAAATAAAATTCACATTAATTATGAAACATGCAAACCGGATTGCTTAAGAAATTGTAAAGACCTCAAGAAAGATTTAAAATTCCTGCAGAGGAAATTTTCATTACAAATCATTTAGATTTAAATTGCTGAATTTATTTTTTAAACTTTCAATTTTTATTTTATTACATATTTTCTAGTTTTGTAAAATATATTCTATCTCAACAAGGAGTATTTTACACCAAACCATTGCTGGTAGAAGAAAAATTTCCAACTTTTTTTTTTACTTTCCAATTCATACAATAGAAATTATTACTCGTATATCCTAGACCCCTGCACAAGACCACTCACAAGAACTTTTAAGACATATGGAATTTTTCAAATGCTTTACTACAGCGAAATCTTTTAAAACAAACGCTAAACAACACTGTTTGCAAGAAATTTGTTTCAGTTATTGCAGGTATAGGAGTAAAGAAGAAAACACTTCGTGACGGAAGAATATGTGATGCTTGCTTCTTCATACGCATGGGTGCGTATACAAACGTCATGCATGTACATACAAACACACGTTGTGTGCGTGATATTTTATTTTTCTGCGCACATACAAATGCACACACATGCATTGACATTAGTTGTTTGTGCTTGCTTTAAAAAACCTCCCTTGAACACATAATAGCTTCCCATCTACATCTTGCACACACACTCAAACGTACAACATGCAAAATAACAAGCATACACGTATCAACACTACTTCTTTTGAGTGTTTTTGTTGCGAACAAAGAGTCTTCGCGACATCGCTTATAAACACTCATATACAGTGTACACCAATACATCCATAGTGCTTCGCTTATTAAACGATATCTTTTATTATTAGTTTAGTATAATATATGCTACGAGAATACATTTAAAAAACAAAACATATTTACATTTCAAGACTGTCTACGCAGCCATCTAACATCTACAACTTCATTTTTACGAATTGTATATTTTTCAGAACATTTATGCTGCCATAAAGATAAATTTGTTTATTAATTAAACCACTCAGCACAATAGTTACAGTAAGGAAAAACAAATTATTTTAGTTTTTGTATTTTTCATTGTTATGAAAAGTTAAGAACAAACCGAGAATACGACAAGAGTATGAATATTTTTGTAAAATACAAAATGCAAAAAAAAAAAATCACAAAAATTGTGGTAGTAAATATTTCTGTAAAGAAAATAGTTTAAGCCAAGAAAAAAAACAAATAAAATTATAAAAGGGTAACGAAAATTTAAGCACACATTGCAGCAAATATGCGAGGCATATCGCAAAATGACTTAAAAAATATAAAATGAAAGAAATAGAGTGTACGGTCTCTGCTTTTTTTCGACTTAAAAAATTTAAATATTTAATGCATTGTTTAATAAAAAAAACTAATTTCTAATAATTTTTTTGTATGTTAGCTTATGAATCTGGCAACACTAGCTGTCATTTTATATACAACGAGTGAAAGTTGAAGAATGTTCAACTTTATGCGAGTTACGCGCGACGCGAACTTCTTTATGTAACTTGGCTTATGAGAACACACTATTTCAACTTTTTTGACAGATGCATATATCGCATAGCGCATTGAACGCGTGTTATGTACTTCCACCTTTTGAACTTTTACACTAAACAAAAAACATACTTGGGAAAATCAACAGAACACGTCGGTCTAAAATTTAATATAGTAAAAACTAATTTTATTGCAAAATGCAAAAATCAAATAGTATTCGACTCAGCCGGTTTTTTAAAGTGACAACAGTATTGTGAAAAAACCGGGGTTAAGAACCGGTTGAAAAAAAACGAGTTGATCACCCTAGTATGTACATATTAATGGATATGTGTTCCTTTGTGGCTTTTTAAGTTTATTTTATGAGTTTTTATTTTAAACGATCATTTAGGATATTTAAAGGTTTAAAGTTGGCCGCAGTTGGAATTTTTTGATTTTTAGGGTTCCGTACACCAAAGGGCGAAAATGAACTCTAATGTTTTCGCTTAATTTAAGAGGCAAACTTTAAAAAATCCTAAAACTAAAAATTCACAGTTAAAAAAATGTCGCAACGAAAAATCACCAAAAGGAAAAATTCGCGCTTAAATGAAAAATATCACCAAAAATCAAATAAATCTTTAAAATAAAAAAAAAATAAAAATTCACCAAGAGTAAAAAGGTCGCCAAAAAAACTAAAAAAAATTGCCAAAAAACCGAAACAAGCCCCAAAACTAAAAAATAGATTAAACTAAAAATTGCTTAAATTAAAAATTTTTATTGTAAAAAAACAAAAGGAAAAGCAATGTCTGCTTCCGGCGACTTAAGAAACCACAAAAACAAAAAAAGGCAGTAAAGTGCGACTGTGACTAGCATATGAAGGATTCCGTACGGTCACTTCATATGTAATACTATGCGAACTTAAACGATTTTAAAATTTTTGGCGGTTTTTCTTATTTTTGAAGACTTTTGGCGTTTTTTTTTCATTTTAGTTATTTTTTCGGTTTTTGGCGATTTTTTCGTTTCTGGGCTTTTTTCATTTTGGCGATTTTTCGGTTTTTGGATACTTGTTTTATTTTTTTTATAGATTTTTAAGTTTGGCGCTTTTTTCGTTTTGGCGATTTTCCAATTCTTGGCGATTTTTTTCGGTTTGACGATTTTATAATTTTGGAATTTTTGTAAATTTTTTTAATTTTGGCGACTTTTTCGGGTCTTGGGGTTTTTAAATTTGGAGATTTTTTTCATTTTGGCGATTTCTCGATGTTTTGCGATTAATTTTAGATTTAGAGTTTTTTTAAATGTGGCGCTTTTTCGTTTTGGGGATTTTTCCCAGCTCTTGGCGATTTTTTTTTTTTTTTTGGTTTAGCGATTTTATAGTTTTGGGATTTTTAACCCTTTTTTATTATTTTGGCGACTTTTTAGGGCCTTGGGATTTATTTTCATTTTGGTGACTTTTCAGTATTTGGCGATTTATTTTAGTTTTAGACACTTTTGTTTAATTTGGCGGTTTGCAAATTTCAAGTCTCTATATAGATATAATTTTATGTATTTTATAAAGGATTTTTACATTTTTCGTTGCTCTTTTTGGAACACACGTTAATTTTTAACTGTCATATATTTGTTGTTGTAGCGGTAAACATTTCAGGTCCGTAGCTCTTACTGTTCTCGAGGAAACAGTTTGTGACGGACAGACAGACAGACAAACAGACAGACAGACAGGCAGACGGACGCACGGACGGAAAAGTAGCGAAAACAATAGGGCCCTTTTCACATTTGGTTTTCGGAACCCTAAATATCGCCTAAACTAAAAAAAAGCCAAAATGAAAGAAGCGTCAATACTATAAAATCTCCAAAAAGAAACAAGCAACGTGTTTCTTCAAGTTTTAGACAGATTTGATAGACAAGCGTTAAAAAAAAAGTAGGCAGGAGTACGCCCATTCATTATTTTCTTTAGATTTTATGTGTTTTTACCCATACGATTACTACGAAATTTATCAGACATGTTGAACTCTCGTTGTGATTAGGGTGATCGATTATTCGACTTTTTCCAGAAACAGGTTTTCGAATAGTTCGAATATTTGAAATTATGAAAATCCCGGTTTCCGGTCAACCGGTTTTTTTAAGTAAGACAATTATTATATAAAAGTTTTGATTTTAAATTGCTTTATTTATACAATAAAACAATACAAAAATTAAAGGTAAAACATAAAAATTATCTTGTATAAACACATGTATAATATAAATATGAATGTATGGATTAGGTGGATATCTACCTCTAGCAGTGTGACAAGATTTTAAAATAATATTAAGCTAAATCACGTTTGAAAAAGAGTTAAAATAAGCTAGAAAGTTAAATTTTAAGCCAAAAACTAAAGTTAAACTATTTTCAACTTCTTTCACTTTGCAATATTTTCTTATTGCTAAAATGATGTTAAATATATACATGCACAAACAATTTTTTTTTATAATTTGAAATAAAAATGATAAGCTGACGAACAAAACCAGACACGTGCTCAGTAAATATTTTTTTTTCAATTTTTTTTTTCGGCCTCTCCAAGTACAAATCTATGAATTCGAGAAATATTTTCATTCATAACCAGTTCGATCTTAAGCCTGGTACTCTGTTCAATGTTGTGAAAAATTTTCAGCACCAGTGATTATTTCGCGTGAAAAGTTTGACATCTAGTAAATGTAGCCCAACTCGCGGTTTTTGTTATAAATTTCTCGCTTTTATTGCTTGAAAGTATGCAACATTGTTGAAATTTCGTGCGAAAAAAGCACTGCTCATGTTGTTTCGCAGCTAAACTAAACTGATGCCAGACTAATTTTGCATGGAAAGACATGATTTTACGTGTTTTTCACAACAAGAACAGAGTACTACTTTTGCGAAATGATTTCGCAAATTTTTCATACCAAATACTTTTATATGTAGTTTGACAGCATTTCGCACGAAATTGTGAACAGAGTACTAGGCTTTATATTAAAAAAGTAACGAAAACTGATTTTTTCTTGCTATTCTCTAACTAGTTAATTTAGTAATTTGCCTGTCGTGTAAAGAACAGTTACCGGGACTAGTCTGGTTTTGTTCGCTATCTCCTCAAATATATTCAATAATTTTTTAATTAAATTATTAATTCATCATTATATTATAGTTAAAAAAAAGAACAAAACAAAAACTTCCCATAATAAGCTTAACCAATTTTCAAAAATGTAACAGCATTTATGCTAAAGTTCGAAAACTTTTTTTTAGTGAATTAGTGCTATTTACAGTAAATCTATTTCAAAGTTTTGTTTTAAGCAAATTCCTGCCGCTTCCTTCCTTCCAGGCTCAAAGATAACTCTATAAAAATCTTAAGGGTAATATTAATTTTACATTTGCCATTGTAACTCCAAAATTTCAATCAATGCCCTTTATTTTGAAATTTTCCATTTCTCTTATAAATAAAGAATTTACATTTTGTATTGTTTAAACTATTTTTCAATGAAAAACATTTATATTTTTAAATATTAACGGTCTAATTCATAAAAAAAAATAGAAATATGTCAAATAGGCGATTAATAAACCTGAAATATTTTTTATGAATAAGGCAGTAAAAATTACCATTCTTATAACTTTTTTATGAGTTTTTAAAAAAAGCTAAAAAAAATAAGCTAGGAGCTAAATGAAAATTTTGAAACTAAATCCAAAAAAACAAGCTAAAATTAGTCCATAAGCTAATATGGTCATGCTGACCTCTTTATAAAATATGAATCAAAATGTTAAAAAAACTAAAAAACAGTTTTTGCAAATAGATTTTGACATCCATTGCACACCATAGGACCTCATAACATAATTTTGCTTAAATTTCATGCTTCAGTAAGTGTTGCCATACTCAAAAAACGCTTTGAACTTTTATACTAAAAAAATACTTAGGAAAATAAACAGAACATGTTGGTCTAAATTTTAACACAGTAAAAACTAATTTTATTCCATTATATACAAAACATAAAGTATTCGACTCAGCCGGTTTTTAAATTGTAAAAAAACCGGACTATTCGACATTCGAAAAATCAACATTTTGAATAAATCGACAACCGTATTGTGAAAAAACCGGGTCTTAAAACCGGTTGAAAAACCGAGTCGATCACCCTAGTTGTGATACAATCTCGCTTTAAAAAAATCGGTGGGGTCATGCCCATTACAATTTGATACTATATTTAACCTACTTCTGCAAGAGCAAATTTACGAAATTTTACTTACGCCTTGAGCTCTGAAAGTGACGCGATCTTGCATTTAGAAATATTAGGTGGGGCCAATATTAATATTACATATCTTTGGGCTTGCTTCATTAAATCTAGTTGAGACTTATTATTTGATTTGGGTATAGTTGTTCCTTCAGACAAAAATTCAACTTAACACTTAACTACTTTTGAGTATTATAAATTTGTTTTCTATTTTATACTATAAATAAACTATAGAGTTGTTTGTTCTCCAATTTGATTTATCTTATTCCGAAATCTCCTCTATTCGTACGATTATTTGCACACGTAATATGTTCCGAAGCAACGATGGTATTTTGGTGCGTTTCGGGTATTTTTTGGTGCTTTTTGCCTCTTCATAAACGCGAAATTTTGGTTAATACCCTTTTTTAAAAAGCGGGTATTTACAGTGCTTTTAACAATTTCTTGCAGTGCTTTTGGTGCTTTTTTGTTAAATAAAAATATTTTTAATTTACAAAACTGAAATACTTTTAAGCGCTAATAGCAGCATACGATGATTTTAAAATCTTATTTTATTTTTGATTCTCTTTTAAAGTTGCACATTTAACATTCATTCCATGTTTCTAGTTTTTTTTTTCTTCCAAAAATTGTATCAGTGTTGCCAGTAGATTTTTAAAAAATCCGTTTTTCCCTACATGTTAAACAATTTACCCCATACGAAAATCTACAAATTTTAGTAATTTAATTTAAAGAAAGATAAATTAAAAAGATTTAAGGCCTCAGTGATCAAGCAGAATTGCGGTATAAACACATTTTCCATACAAATTGACACAAAAAAGTAGCGCCAGAAAGCAGTCGAGAAATAGAATCTATTTTATTTTGACAGCGCTTTTCTTATCCTCTCACATACAAATAAATATTCTCTCAGCAATCCTACCAAAGACAGGCACTTTGACACCAAAATAATTAGATAAAAGTCTATGTAATTTCGAGCAAAAACAAATTTTGAAACGATTTATGAGCAAAAATATATTTTTAATATAGTTATTTTTACATTTATGCACAAAAAATGCAATATGAGAATAAAAAATACCTATGTACATTTTGTCCAAAATAAAAGATTTTTCCGATCTTCCCTATACTCATATATTAGTGACACAAATACCTACAGGTGACACTGTTTTGTATTAAAACAAGCTGTTTTCACATTCAATGAAAAAATAAAATAATGCAACATAAAAAAATTAAAATATGTGTAAAGAAACTTTGAAAAAAAACTCGTAGAACGGAAAATGTGATTTTTTTCTACCCTTTTTGCTTTTTTATACCCTTCGCCTACAAACTCTAAAAATCGTGTTTCAAAAAATCATTGAAAAATCAACGTGTGAATTAACGTGTATGTTAAAAAACAATGTAGAAAACTTTTCATAATTGGGATTAAAAAATTTAATTTTTTTTGCAAAATAAAAAAAGGAAGTAACTGGAAAGTACAATATAATTCTCTGCATAATAAGTGATTGAAAGTAGTATGCAATAAGCATTTGTTAAAGCTTACACAACTATTTAATCATACTATGGGGTGGTTAAATTTTAAAGGCCGATTTCGGAATTTTCATAAGGCTGTTAATTTGTAAGTGCAAAGTAAATCAAAATGCTCACGTCTACAACAAAATGTAGGTAAATTTGTATTCATCGCACAAGAGTGGTTAAATTTTAAGGGCCGATTTCGATTGAAAGCATGGGGCTATCAATAGCAGCCAATTGTTTTAGACAAAGAGTAGCCAACCCCCAATTTTTTCATATCGTATTGACGTGCTGCCAATGTTAACAACTGGAATAAAGGTGAATATCGCAAAAACAAAAACTTTTAAGTTAAGAGTACTTAAGAAAAGAGTGACGCTTTTAATGCATTCTTTATGTGTAAATGATTTTTCAGTAACATACATATCTTATTATAAGCCTAAGCTTCACCTACTATTGTATGTATGTACATATGTATGTATGTGTGTATATGTTACTATATTATTTGACTCCTGATTTTTTTATTATTTGTTTTTACATACTTATTTTTGTTAAATTAATCAAGATTTTGTTTTAATTAATATGTTAATAAATTCTGTTATAACATCTCAAATACTTTGTTTATTTTGAACAAAAATTTGAAATTATATTTTGAGCTTTTACACTCTAAACTCTCCTTTTTAAACGGCTTAATGTATTAAAATTAAAAAAAAATATTTTCGTGCTTGTTTACCCTCTTTTTCGTATTTTATTGCGCTTTTTACCCTTTTTGTAACAGCTTGATGTGCTTTTGATCTTCGTAGAGATACCAACACTGTTCCGAAGTGTACAATAATGCAATTGGCACACTCTACCTCTCTCCCATACATACCAAAAGTATTCACAGACATTGTTTGCTGCATTTAACCGTTTTTTTAATATTTTTTTTTTTCTTTAAAATGTGTAAAGTTTTTTTTTTTTTTTTTTTTTTTTTTTGTATTAAACAGGGACATGCAACTGTTATCCACAAGAGCCAAAAGCGAAAAAATAAACAACAAAGTACACACGTAATAATAAAGCGCAGAACAATTACACCAAAGAAATAATGACAACTATGCTAAATACTGGCGTGGGAAAATTCAATGAAACAAAAAAAAAAAAAAAAATAGAAAAACCTGAACAACTTCCAAATGCATAAACAACATCCAGCCAGTCAGAACACTCTGTCTGCAGCGTAAAGAAACACTTTGGTGTGACAACTGGTTCGATAATAAAAGAATATTAAAAAAATAAAATCAAGATTTTAAGTTATATACCAAATACTCGTATCTTTGGGGTTTTTATTTGTGTATTTGAATTTGTAAAAAACAGATTACTTTACTGGTATTTTATTTTGATTAGAAATCATGTTCCGGGGGGAGGGTTAATAAATTGACCAACAATATGGTTTAATTGGTTTTGATCATTTTTCATAAGCTGCTGGTAATGTATCCGTGTTTGCAAGAGATTTCCTTCGTTTTTTTTACTCGTCTTTCTATTTTTAACTCAGACGGAAATATCTAGTAATACTTTATGGCTCAAATTAATAGATGGTGTAAGTAAAAATATAGAGAAGTTGAAAAATCACAAAACATAAAATAATTTGTGAAACGACGAGTAGATTTTCTAATGGCATGATATCCCAAAAGCGAATAAGTTGTAGAGTAAAGTGGAAAAGTGCAGTCAAGAAAAATTAAGTTTAAGAAAAAATGTTTGGGAAATTTTTATTTTTCAAATTGAAAAACACAAAGTTGATTATGTTATTAAAAAAAAATTGGAGTCATATGCATTTTTCTAGATTTTTATGAATAGAACAAAATCGAGTCGGTTTTCGAACTGTTTTTAGAAATTTTTCCTGGTTGTTAAATGTCGGCTTTTTGCATGTCACATCTTCCAATGATGAATAAAATCGATATTTAAGGTAAGTATGTAACCGATACCGATTCTGAAAGATGGGCGATACTTTTAATTTGCCGATATATCAGTATCGGTGATATTTTACTGTCGATATGACAGAGCTGTTAAATTACGATTACGATTAGTAATCAATTAGATTACATTTTAAAAGGAATTGTAATGATTATATAATTGCCTTCAAGAGAATTGCTGATAAATAATTGATTACGATTACTAAAATCGAAAAGTAATCTGAATTACTTGAAATTACTTCAAAATAATCTAAAAGAATCAAAATTAATCAAAAAGTAATTCGATTACTTTCAAAGATTACATTTGATTCTTTTTGACTATTTTCAAACATTCTCAATTAAGATTATTTTATTTTGAAAAAGTTCTAAAGAAATTTATATAATTATATGTTTTTTGTTTAAGAAATGAATATGTTAATCATTTATAAATATAACAACATTAATAATATCAACCTCAGAAAAAAATATAAAGAAAAACATAAAGTGAAATTTTTTGCTTGTGGTTAAGCATTGTCTGTATGCATTTCATAGTCGCTTCGACAAAATGTCAGTAGACTTCAAACCACACAATTTGAACAGCCACAAACTTCTTATCTTACTCACAGACTTTTAAAAAATGATTTGAGAATTCACAAAAAATATTTTTGAGAATCACAAAAGAAAAAAAACATATTCACGCCAATTTTTTGAAAGACTATTAAAATGTATCAACAGATATCTTTCAAGCTTTCCTAAAAATTTTGCTCATTTGTCAAATTATTAAATATTTTAAATTTTAATATAAGTGAAATGCAATAAACTTAATAAATAATCAAAGAGAATTAAAAGTAATCCTTAGAAGTAATTGGATTATTTTTTTAATACTTTTGATTCTTTTTGATTATTTTGTAGTAATTTCAAGTAATTCAGATTACTTTTCCATTATTACTAATTGTAATCACGATTACTAAGTACGAAACTGAATATAATCGTAAGTTAATCATTACTTCACCTTTAAAAAAAAGTAATCAAATTAGTAATCATTACGATTACTAATCATTACTTAGCAGCTATGCGATATGACGATACTTCTTAAATTTTTTTTCGAGCTGTTTTGAACACACAATAATTCAATTTGAAACGCTTTATTTTTGCATAACAACTAAGAGAAATAACATATTAAAAGCTTTGCACCATAGTAGTGAAATGTTTTCTCAATGCTAAATCATGTACATATGTATTTTGTGAAAAAAAAGTAATTTTTTTTTTGTTAATTTCAGAATGAATTGAAATATTAATTTTAAATATTAATAATCTCTTACACTGTAATTTTGTATGATAAAAGAATTTACTCTACTTGAATTTTGTTAATTTTAACTTGAGTTCAATTTCAATATGCGTAGCGGTATCGGAATAGGTATCAGCGATATTTCTTTTTAATTATCGGTATCGGTATCGGATCAGCAAAACGGCATATCGTTACATCCCTAATTTAAAGTCCAAAATCGGATTTTTTTTAAATTTGTATTATTAAAAACTAAATTTTGGAAAAATCATGTTTTTGAAAAACCGGATTTTTGATGAATCGGATTTTTCAAAATAGGATTTTTGGAAAATCAGATTTTCGAAGAACACGATTTTTGATGAATAAGAAAGATTTCTAAAAACTGAATTTTTGAAAAAAACGCATTTTTGATAAATCAGATTTTTAAAAACCGGATTTTTGGAAAATTGAAATTTTTTTTTGAAATTTCCGATATTTTTGCAAAAGCTGGCTTAAGAATTTTTTTTATAAACTGCCCTGGAGGTGATCAAATTACCTCAACACTCACATAATAGTGGACATGCAGGCAAATTTTTCTGCTATATGTACATATGTATGTCGCGTTGTGGGCAGGAGTCTCCAATTCTGAGTGGATTTTGGATTCTTGCTAATGATGCAAAACAAAAACCTATCGGGTATTAAACCAAACCTGTATTGAAAATTTTAGCTCCACTGCACTTATAGTTCCAGAAATCCATGCGTTACTAACAACCGCACACAACAATTCTATATATCGTTCGGTGGTTACTGGTTTGCCGCACTAATAATGTATTCTTAATATACTGTGTTGCAAACCAGCAACCAGCCGACGATATATATGTAGATTGCACTAACACAAGCGAATAGCCTCTCTTTTTTTTAGCGTGAAGTATACGACATTCACTTATATGCACTGATTGACGTGTTTATTTGATCGTCTCCCGGGATTTTTTTTAAGTTTAAATATTCTAGCTATTTTCAGGAAAAAAATTTTTATTTTTTATTCACAAAATTAAATAATAATTTTACTGAAATAGAACCTTCCACAGAATTCGTAAAAAATTAATAAAATGAAAAACACATTTTTTCTTTCTTAAAATAATTATATTCATCAAACCAAATAAGGCAAATAATAAAATTTAAAATAAGTTCCAAAAAAAACGTGTTTATTAAAACAACAACTTATCACAACTTTTCCTGTCTTCGAAACCCGGTTTTTTTTTAATGTCTAATAACACTCAGGTAATGAATACTTACTACTACACTATTACTAGGTGTTACCTTCTTTAGGAAAAGGGTAGTGATAGAGAAGACAGGTGGTGAAGGCAGAGATAGAGGAAAGCTTCATTCTTTTAGAACTCTGCTTATTTGCACGCTTCTAATAATGCAGTGTTGAAGCGCCTCTGGTGTCAATGAGGCGTATTAAATTTTCTAAGGTGTGTTTAGTAGCCATTTCATTTGTTATTTTACTTCGCCGGTGATTCTGCTATACAAAAACCGACAAAGGAGGGTGCTCTGATGTTAGTTACATTATGATTCAGTATCTGCTGAAGTCGGTGTAGTCCAGTGACCAGTGTATATGCCTTCATCTCTTGAACTTTTCTACAACAACTGATACAAAGGGTCACTAATACTCATCAGAAAAATGCGTGGTGTTGTTATTTCACGACTGTCGGAATTTTTATAAAATAACATGGCTGTTACGACTGATTCTGGCAGAAGCTTTAGTTAACTATAAAAATTGTTTTAGTTGTGTTTTTGTTCATGTTTAATTTTTTAACTATTTTTATTTATATAGTCACACAATCGTTGTAGTTTCTATTAATACTGTCCTGCCCGTACCCATCAAATTCATCTTAAACACACACATGAAAAAAAGCTTTTAGTGTAATTGGCATATTTATTATTTTAAGAATTTTTAAAAAATTTGCACTTTTTTTTAATAATTTTTTTATGTTTTTTTTTAAACAAACAGTAGACAACTGTGTATCAGCTGTTTATAACAGCTGTCATTTTTTCCTCGTTATTGTGATTTAATTTAAACTGCGAATTTGTCGTGTTGGATGAAATTGGTCGTTAGTGCCAATTGTTTTACTAGTATCAGTTTAAAGAATAATGAAGTCTTTGTATTTTAGGTGAAGTATGGGTTCAAAATTTTATGTAAAATCTAGTGAGGAGCATTTTTAACTCTCTAACTATTTCACTATCTCAAAAAAAAAAAAAGATGAAAATAAAATTCTAAATAAATTCGTCGGTGAGTTGGGAAAAAGATTTGTTCTGGCAATTCGAACTATTTTGAATCTTTTTTTGTTTGCCTTTTTCTAATTAGATTTTATACGCAATTTGACCTTGCTTTATTCAGTCAATTTTTTTTTCATCTTTCAAAATTTTAAACTCATCATCAAATAAATCACTACATGCCATTCGCACAGGTGAACTCTATAAATTAAACCGCTATTGTTGGTTTTATATACTCGTATTTTAAAGCGAAGAACAAAAAGAAAAAAATGAAATAAAAAAATTTAATATTTAAGTTGATTGCTGATGATTGAAATGGAGTAGTGAGTGGCTGGCAGTGGCAGTAGCCAGCAACAAAAAATATCACATTTCAATTGAAAAATGCTACATGCAACACAAGCTGACTCTGTGTGTCCAACCAAACTAAACTTGTTTCTAACATAGAGATCAAATAACCCAACTTAAAATAAAACCAAATGGAAATAAAAAATAAAATTATAAAATAAACACAAAAAAGTTAAACCGTAGTATGACTTTGTGTTTTGTGTCTGTTCGGTTTTAGACACACACGTGCAAATAAAATTTAATTCTGAAGGAGAAATATTTTTGACGGTCTTGTATTTTATAAATCCAGCTGTCAATTAAAATGAAATTAATTTTTTATATGTACGACTAAATTGGAGTTATTTTCAAAAATTAAACAATTATTTTAGAATTAATACTTTCTTAAGTTGTATGTAATTTAAATCTAATTTGTGTTTAATTGAGTGATTCTTGATTCGTTAATGGGTGTAAATATCTCCCTCTTGTTACTTAGTTTGAACATTAGATTTTCCAGAAAATTAAATGAATCTTCTTTCAGTTCTTTTTCAGTTAATTGAGGTTAATGAATGTAATATTTCTAGATCAGTGCACTCATGTCAATGATATGTACATATATATTTATAAAGAAATTTTTCAGACTTAAAAAACCCCTTAAAAATAATTATTGAGGGCACATTTGAAATTATATAAAAAAAATTTAATGTAAAATAATGAGAACAGCACATTTGGTGGAATATATTCATCCTGTGACTTTACAGTGTAAATCTATTATTCCATTAAACTGCTAAGGCATACGAGAAAATGTTTTATCTACTTCATCAAGAAAATGTTATAAAATTTACCAGAAACTTAATTTTAGATTGGAGCATTTATTATTTTTTGAGTTGCTAAGGGCAACTTACGGCATTCGATAACTATAGAGACTTCAATATTTGTCTGTGTTATTTATTCAGTGATTTTGCCCTATAGCGAATGTGTACACAGAGAAAACAGATTCGTTGTGACAACCGAATTTGTTGCCAATTGAATTTGGGCGGTTGCAGCAACTATCATAGAATTCTGCTAAAGCGACTGAAATTTTTTTGTGGTACCACTATATTTTAATTATAACCCTCAGCCCAATAATTGCAGCAACAGAAAAAATTGGTTGACAGTATGGAATTTGAAATAAATGTTATTCTTTCTACCGAAAATTTAATTAATATACTTAAAACAATATCATAATTGGTACCTGTAAAAGAAAAATTGGCCTTCCTTGCTGAAATAAAAATAAACAATAAACGCAAAGAAAAATACACAATTTAAGAAATTTATTATTTGACATATGTCATAACTTTATTTTAATTGAAATTTATTTCCTAATGGTGAAGCATGTCTATATACATTTCTTCAACCACACATTTTGGAAAGCCACAAACCTGTTATCTTATGCACAGACTTTCAAAAACCATTTGAGAATTCACAAATCATAATATCTTTGAAAGTCACAAAGGTTAATTTTTTAATTTGCTGCTATAAACTATGATAGTAAACTCAACCTCTAGTTAGTTGCAGCAACTGATTAAAAGTTTTTATTTTATTTTAATATAGAACGACAATTTTTTAGTTGCTAATACCAAAAGTTGGTAGTAAAATTCAATTCGTAATATTTTATTCGGTTGGGTTAACCAATCAGTTAATTAGTCATGACAAAAGCATACGTTCTGTTGATGCAATCAATTAAAGTATTGTCACAATCATATCTTTGTTACAATTATGCCCTTATGGCAATGAACATGAATTGTTTTTTTGATTAACAGAAAATTGATAGCGTGAACTGAAATATAGTTAATGCAAATGATATTTTATTGGACTAACCGTTTTCCAAAATCTTTTTTCTGGGTGTACCTATTTAAAAAAATTTCACTTACTTTCCTTACAAATAAGCAATTACAAATTTAATTGAATAAATTTAATCCGGTGAAAAAAGGACGGAAACCATATATGTATGTATATTGTTCTATACACATGAAAGTTTTACATTAAAATCTAACAGCCTTATTTATAAAAATTATTAAGGCCTTATAAAGGCTTTTTAAGAAAAATTTTGTATGAAAATTTGTTTTAAAAAAGCTTTATAAAGCCTTAATAAGTTTCATAAATAAGGCTGTAAGTAAACAAGGTTAGTTTAGGATTTCTCGACGATAATCATTTTGCTTTATATGTGTTTCATCTTAACTCAACATGATTTAGAGTAATCTTCAAAGAATATTTTTCCTTTTGAAATAATTTTATTTCATATTGATTTAACATTCCAGTACTTTTAAATTAAAATGAAGAATCAAATAAATCAAAGTTATCTGAAATTAAATTCGATACTGAAATAACACAAAGAGCTATGTTGAATCAAAGTTATTTCAAGTTGAAACAACATGAATTTAATTTAATGTAGACATTGCATTTTATTAATTATTTAATCAATGTTATTGTGTGTATTGGCACAGACATCAGAAAAGTTATTGTGTGTTGGCTTTCCCGACCAATATTTGAACCCTAGCTCATCACGTGGCTGTCAAAGCGCTTGCTGCTGCAGCCACCACAACCTCAAATATTCTTTATATACACATTAAATAAATAGCATCATGAATTAAATTTTAGTTCAATATTACTTAATTTATCTGCTAACATGAAATTTATTTGAAATGAAAGTTATAGTAACTAATATACAAACTAATGATGAAGGAAGAGATAGAAGAAAGAAAGCATCATTCTTTTACAGTCTGCTTTTTGCACGTCTTTTTTTTAGGGTTCCGTACACCAAAGGTGAAAAGGAACCCTATTGTTTTCGTTACGCTGTCCGTCTGTCCGTCACACGGTATTTTCTCAGGAACCGTAAGAGCTACGGACCTGAAATTTGGACACAGTATGTAGAACCTTGGCCGCTACAACAACAAATACATGAGAATTAAAAATTAAAGGGTGTTCCAAAACGAGCAATGAAATATGTTAAAATCCCATGTAATATACATACAATTGCATGAACATATGTATATTGAAACTTGAAATTTGTAAAATTAGTGTATTTTTATACAGACTACAAAAATTAACACTAAAATTAAAAAATAAATAAATTAAAGGGTGGTCCATCAGTTAATGCAATTTTGACTATGTAATTTTTACAATTTGCTATATCTTGGAAACCGTAAGAGGCAAACGCTTGAAATTTTCAAAAACGGTAAAACTAAAAAAACCGAAAATTATAAAATCGCCAAACCAAAAGAAAATCGCCAAAAATTAAAAAAAATCGCCAAAACGAAAAAAATCGCCAAAATTAAAAAAATTCTAACAGTAAAATAAATCGCCAAATCCGAAAAAATCGCCTAAATGAAAAAAAAACGCCAAAATGAAAAAAAAACGCCAAAAGTCGAAAAAAATCGCCAAAACGCGAAAATGTCGCCAAAACTAAAAAAAAATTTAAATAAAAAATAATCGCAAAAATGAAAAAAATCGCCAAAAATAAAAAAAGTCGCCCAAATGAAAAAACGCCAAAAAACCGAAAAAAATCGCCAAAATAAGAAAATAAAGTGTCAAAACTAAAAAAAGAGCCAAAACTTAAAAAAATCGCCAAAACCGAAAAAACGCAAAAACCGCCAAAACAAAAAAACCTAAAAGACACCAAAAACGAAAAAAATGCCAAAACTATATATTATATAAGATGAAGTTTGTATTAAATTACATATCTAGTGTTCGTACGGAACTCTTCGTGCGCGAGTCAGAGTCGCACTTTACTGAATTTATTTAATAATGCAGTGTCGCAGCGCCTACTGGTATCAAATGAGGCGTATTAAATTTTTAAGCTGTGTTTAGTAGCCATTTTATTTGTTATTTTACTTCGCCGATAATTCTGCTACACAATACCGACGAAGGAAAGCGCTCTGATGTTACATTAGCATTAGTATCCGCTAGTTCAGTGACCAGTGTATATGCCTTCATCACTTGAACTTTCCTACAATATGGAAATATGGTAATGTTAAACTAAATAAGTTAAAACTGTCAGCGCAGCTGCAGTTGATGAAAAAATATCTATATTTTTCGCCGTCTTTAGGAAGTTGGCGGAACAAAAGTTATTTTAATACTAATATCGTCGCCTGCTCACAATAGAAATTTAAAGATGGCACATTGTTGCCACATCAAAATTTTAAGACGCTCATTGTGAATTCCCGTCTTACTGTATGCATAACACATATTTTTTCAAACTATTGTATAACAGTTTAAATTAAATTTTGTGTTTTAAAAACATGGTAAAAATATTTTTATTTTTCAATATCAAAGACAACAACAATTTTTGAAGAAAATAATTTTGAGAATTTAAAAACAAGCACTCAAAGGCCCAATTCATACGATGATTTAAAAATCTTGTTTTATTTTTGATTCTCTTTTAAAAGTTGCTTCCAAAAATATTTTACATTCATACGATCATGGTGTAATTATACAGGTGACTGCGTAAGGATTTGTTATACAATAATACGGCAACCAAAGCTGTGTAAAGAACCGAAGAATGTCAAAAGCACAAAAATAATTGTACTAAAACCAAAACAAAACGAAGTTTTTGACATTCTACAGCTACAAAGCACACAGAGCAAAAAATTATCAGCTGAAGTAGAGCTGCCACCTAGTTAGATACGCCTTGCATACGATGATTTTTTTCCATGTTTCTAGTTTTTACTTTTGTTTCTTCCATAAATCGTATCATTTTTGCCAGTAGATTAAAGAAACCCCGTTTTTTCTTTTCCCTACATGTTAAAAAAATTATCCCCATACGAAAATCTACAAATTTTAGTAATTTAATTTAAAGAAAGATAAATTAAAAACATTTAAGGCCTTAATGATCAAATAGAATTACGGCATAAACACATTTTCCATACAAATTGACACAAAATAGTAGCGCCAGAAAGCAGTCAGAGATCTATTTTATTTTGACAGCTTTTTTTCTTATCCTCTCACATATAAATAAATATTCTCTCAGCAATGTTACCAAAGACAGGCGCGGCGACACCAAAATAATTGGATAAAAGTTTATCTAATTTCGAGCAAAAACAAATTTTGAAACGGTTTATGAGCAAAAATATATTTTTGGTATAGCTATTTTTAAATTTATGCACAAAAAATGCAATATGAGAATAAAAAATACCTACATTTTGTTCAAAATAAAATATTTTTCCGATATTCCCTATACTCATATATTAGTGACAAAAATAACTACAGGTAACACTGTTTTGTATTAAAAAAAGCTGTTGTCGCATTCAATAAAAAAATAAAATAAAGCAACATAAAAGAATTAAAATATGTGTAAAGAAAATTTGAAAAAAAACTCGTAGAACGGAAAATGTGATTTGCTTCTTCCCCTTTTGCTTTTCTATACCGTTCGCCTACAAACTCCAAAAATCGTGTTTCAATAAATCTTTGAAAAATCAACGTGTGAATTACGTGAAAAACATCTTCAACCAGAGACGTCATAAATATTTTTACTAAATTAGGGCATTAATTAAATTTCAATCTAACGTTTATGTATATAATAACAGCTGCAATTTCACTACAAAATGTATTTTTATTTAAAATGAACATCGCGAAAACTAAAAGCTAATTGCAAACCTAAAGCAGAGTAATCAGATTCTAAGTGCAACTTTCAATTCGTACTTCAAATCAAAGACTCCATTCGAAAGGAAATACAAGATTGAATTTCACCAAACCTTTCTTTTTTACTTTCCAATAATTAAGGCATAAAAAGAAGTACATTAGCTGTTCTTAAATAGCAATTCCATATATGTCCATAGTGGAGCTCTAACAAGCACATACACATAATCATGCATACACACATACATATGTACATGGCTCTAACGCCACAGGATACATAAGGAAGGCAACAGTAAGTCAGTCAAGTCAGTTGCCCAAATGTGCCAGCGAATTTATTTTTTCTCTTTTTTTCTGGTAGTGGCAATAACAGCTGCTGCTGCTGCAGCCACACAAAAGGATGTAAAATAAGAGATAATGCAACATGAACTTGTTTTGGTTGTTTTTGTGTGATTTTTTGTTTTAGCTTTAGCTTTTGTTTTTATTTTTCTTTTTTGCTTGCAAAAATAGGTTAAATTAAGTGGAAAAGACAAACAAAACAATTGCCATAGACAATATTTGGAAAATAATCTAAAACCGCACCCATTGGTAGAAGAAAATCTCGTTTTTGAATTTTTTTTTTTTTTTGTTTGTTTAAATGACAGCGATTTTTTTCCAGCTTAAATTCAAATGTCTTTCTTTTCCTTTTTATATTTAGGTTAGGTTAGGTTAGGCTAGCAGGCTGCTGGTAAGGAAGGGGAAATTTAGAGTCCAGCTCACTTGGGTCCAATACAATGATCCCTTTGTGATACCTGTGTGTTGAAGATAAGTTAGTGAGAGAGGATGATAGGGAAAGGATAGTGATAGTGAAGTGTGAAGATGAAGGAAGAGAGAGAGAGGAAAGCTTCATTCTTTTACAAATCTGATTTTTTTGCACGCTTTTTTTTAATAATGCCGTGTTGCAACGCCTTCTGGTGTCAAATGAGGCGTATTAAATTTTGAAGCTGTGTTTAGTAGCCATTGATTATTTTACTTCGCCGATGATTCTGCTACACAACGAAGGAGGGCGCTCTGATGTTACATTAGGATTAGCATCTGCAGAAGCCGGTGTAGTTTTAGTTTAGTGACCCAGTGGCTTATGCCTGCATCACTTGAACTTTTCCCACAACAACTGATACAAAGGATACTAATGCACATCAGAAAAATGCGTGGTGTTGTTATTTTAATGACTGTCGGACACCGGGCTCGAACCCAGGACCTTAGGTTTTGTAGTCAACGTGCTAACTACTTCAGCCAACGCCACCCAAGTAAAAAGAAAAAAAATAAAAGTTTCTTATAGGAATCATTATAAATATATGTATGTAGAACGATTGTAAACAATAGTACGTGTTCAAGCTGAATGCAACAGCAATTGCAACAATTTGTTAGGTTAAGGGAAGAGGCAAGAGAAGAATTTTCTTTGCACGTGTTGTTGTTGTTGTCGGTTCGATATTTTTGCTTTCTGTATTTTAATTGAAATATGTAGTAAGCTTTAAAATTAAAACAACCTCAAACCCACACATACAAGGTGATTAGTTTTAAATTTATAGTTTAAAAAAATCTAGAAGATGTTTAAGTTAATTATGCAGAATTAATCCTCATATCGTTCTTCATATTGTGTAAAAATTTCACACAAATATCTTGTTTACTCAATTCTTGAAAGCAAAATAAAATTTTCTTTTTCCTTTAAGTTGTGTATAAATTTAAATCTTTAAACTCGTCTTCAAACAAACTAATTTTTTGGAGTTATGACGTTGTTTGAGTAAATGAGTGATGTTTTTTTTTGTGAGAGACCCAGAGATTAAAGCACAATTTCAGAACAGTTGCAAGTAGAGATGGCCGCGTGTCGAACTTTTCCAACACGACACGACACGAACACGAATACCAAGCCACTCAACACGTACGAAACACGCACGCGAAAAATTTCGTCAGCACGATACTGCACAACACGCACAAAATACGAGTATTCTCGCTATGGTATTGAAGTTCAAAAAATTTAATTGATTTTTATCAGAGTCGCTTGTCCAAATATGTCACTGAGTTGGTACTGCCAGCAGCGATGCCAACTATTTATAACCGAAACGCGCTACTACCCTTCTCAAAACGCACTAGAACGCGCTAAGTTACAGCATTGTCAAATATTTATAGCAAAAACGCTCTATTTTCTACGCGCTAAATTAAATTTCAATAAAAGTCAATGTATGTATGTACTCGTATATACAATTAATTTTTACATATTTTGCAATATTGCTTCCTTGACATTATGTTTTAATTAACATAAATCGTTTAATACAGAATCAGAATCGCCTTCCAAATAATCGAAATGAAAGCTTTTACTTTTAATTTATTTCTAAAACTTTGTAACAACATATAAATTGTCGAACAGTTTTGCGATTCAAATGCTTTTTGTACTTCAGCTATAATAGATGCTTTGTAAGTTATGTACATTTTCTGGGTCATTGTATGTGGTACATATTTTTATTTGTGAAATTTCAAAATATTTGTCACTACAGTAATAAAATGCGTTTTTTATTCTAACCACAGTCAAGCGAATTTTGTTTGCGACAGCTGAATCATTAACTAATTTAAAAAATTTTATCGGAGTTTTGGATATTAGAAAATTGTTAAATTTATACAAAAAAAGTTAAAGAAATATTGAACTGAAATGATATTATTGACTTTATTCAAAACGCGCTAAATTGGCATCGCTGACTGCCAGCTGATATTATCTGCCACCACAGCTGATGCTATCGGTTTACGTGCAGAACTTTAAGCTTCAGAGGCCCATACAATATGCTGGTGCTGTGTATTTGACGATGCAAAATATTTAATTTTTTCTCTACTGGAAAGAAATTCATTCATAAATATTTTAAATCAACCCGAAGCGACCGGAACACCCTCAAAATTTGATTTTTTTTTTTTGTCACGAACACTTCGTGTTGAGTAGTGCGTGTTCGTGTTACAAAAAAAAAAAAAAAAAAAAAAAAAAAAAAAAAAAAAAAAAAAACATGAAACGTGCCCATCTCTAGTTGCAAGGGAGTTATTATTTAAGTATTTATTTAAAGCAAAAAGAGTGCTGGCAATGAGCTACGAGGAAAGTCCCAAAATTCCCCCAAATATCCAAGATCAACGAAAATATTATTTTATATAAGCATAAGGATCTTTTTTTTTTGAAGCCGCTAATTATACTATGGGACAAGATCTAAAAATAAAGTTATAAATAATTTTTAAGTATTGTTCATTTTGTTCTTTTTTTTATAAGAACAGTGTGCTGTCACACAGCCATGAATCTTTTTTATGAGAATACTGTTACATATATCACGCAGTTAGCCATATTTTCTATAAGAATATACGCTGTCACACAATCCTACTTATTTTCTGTAAGAGAATTTTGCTGTCACACAGTCAGTCATCCTTTCTGTAAGTCCACTCAGACTTTTATACATAAATAAATAATTTCATCGTTTTTTACGACATTTTTTTCGACTGTCAAAAAAATCTAACTTAAAGTGACATTTTGTGCTCACACCATCACACCTCAAATTACATTAAAAACACAAGTAAGCCGTGATCGCTGCGATTAAAGTATTTGATTTTAGTAAGAGAAAGAAGAAAAAAATAAAATAATTTTGTTAACTTTCAGACATGATTTTCAACCAGATATGTTTCAATATGATGAACATATTCAAAATTCTACCATAAACGACGGCACGGCTTCGGCGTCAAAATAAGCGACGTGTCAGTTTATTTATTACTTGATTTTATAATAATGCAACTCTGATCAGATGAAGCGTCTTGTCGTTTAAAAAAATTTCAAAAGATTTCTAATAGGTTATTATATATAAATTTTATTAAAGATTTAGGTCTTTTGTAATCAATTTACAATTTTATTTATTTTTTATCGATATTTCGCTTCAACTTTGTGTAGTTTCGTCAGGAAATAAAATTATTATAAAATGTTTATCGCATTATTTACCATTCCTCATGGCATTTTGTATTCACAATATTTTTGGCATGTATGCATGTATTAATACAAAGTATAATAGTCTGAACAGCCCTTTAAAGACAGATAATGTATAACAGCACACTGCAAAAACGATAAATGACTGAGTGATAATACATATACTCTTGTCATAGCTAAGATGGCTGTTTGTGTACCTATGTAACTGTTCTTGAACAAAAACTGGCTGACTGGTCTTACAGAAAAAATTTCTGACTATGTGACATTATACTGCTCTAATAAAAAAGATGGCCGGCTGTATGGCAGCAGACTGCTTTTATTAAAAATATGGCTGACTGTGCGGCATTAAACCGCTCTTATAGAAAAGCTAACTAAATCAGGGTCATTGCTCTGCAATTCGAACCGAAAAAAATACTTTCGAATTTTTATGTTAATTTCCTGCAAATTCGAAAGCGTTTTCTTTCGTTTCAAATTAAAAAGAAGCACACTTTCCTTAGAGAAAAGTTGAGTGTGTTATAGTACTTTTTTTCGTATGGAAAAGTTGATTGCATCACGGCTTGCAGCTCAGAGAAAGGTATGTTGATTGATTGTATGCAAGGACACTGAATGTGTAGAAGCTTGCAGTGTGGTGTCATCCATATTCTCTGTGCAAGAACGTTGAGGTGTTAGACAGTCGTCCATCTTTCATATTATAATAGTATGCAGTGCCAACTTTTCTAAGAGAAAAGTGTTGTTTGACGAAGTCACCTCTTGCATGAGACAAGTCTGCTGTGTTCGAGTCAACTTTTCTATAAGAAAATTGTCTTGTCACACCATTAAATCATTCTTTTTCCTGTAAGAATAGTGTGTTATCACATTCAACAAATACAGTAATTATATAATTAATTTGTAAATATATTCGGCTGGCTGAATTTATATTATAAAAATTAATAGAAAGGTTTTTTTTATATACAGTGGAGTTCTGCTATTACGGGTACCGGTTATAGCAAATTCTCACTTACCATATTTCATATAAATTAATACACAGTGAAGTCTGGTTAGAACGAATTTTCACTTATAACAAACTCTGTATTAGTTTCTATAAGCAAATCTGCATGCAGATCGCAAGTTATTATGTGGTATTTTTTTTTTCAAATATTCTTTAATTGTTTACTTTAATTTAATGAAAGTGTGTCTGAAGACATTTTTGGATTTTTTATTTTATATGCTTATGTTTATGTTTTGGTTTTTTCTTTCTTTGTTAGTAGTCGAGCATATCTACTCTGTAACAAATTTCGTTTGTAACAAAAAAAAATAAAAAATTGCCATAATTTTCGAAATTCGTAATAACCGAACTCCTCTGTTATTATATGTCGAAAGAGACTACTAAATAAAAGCGAGAGTTTGTTTTGTGTTTATTGAACTTGAAAAACATGCTGAAAAATTTGCATACAACCATTTTAATTTTAAAATATTCATATTCATGTGAATCTTGATGAGATTGTTACGAATTATAGCTATGTGCTATAAATATTATTAACCTTTATGCTAAAAAATATCTATCTAACATTTTAAATGTCTAAATAAGAAGGCAAATGAAAATTCAAAATGTTTTGAAAAAATCTCTTCGAATAGCACTATACGATTAGGTAAAACATATCCATATTTTTATTTTATTAAATATAAACGATTTTTAACTTTTTAGTGATTATTATTTTTAAAGTCAGTTATAGTTTCTTTTTAAATTTATTCTTTCTTTGCACAAACAGTAAACACGATTATAAAGCTTAAATCAGACGTGCCATAGCCATAACCAAACCAAAATTCAATTGGTTTCTATGGTAATGGATATGGGGTTATGTCGAGTCGCCTATAATCAAATACAGTGTTGCCCCTAAGTTTGGTTCGAACAACTGTTTTATATAGTTATGGTTATGTCACGTCTAATTTAAGCTTAAATTATAACAGCTGTTATTTATTTTTCGCTCCTTATTTTTACACAGCGAATTTTGAGCGACGAATTCATCTTACGTCCCAAATGTGTTCTTAGCATTATGCACAAAAATAATTTTTCTTTGGCAGCCATATGAGTATGACTGCAGTCATGGTGGTACTCGTACTCGTATACTTTTACTTTAAAAAAATAAAAAATTAAAAATTTCGGCAGAAGTATAATTATATTTATTCCTACATACATACATACATTCATATGTACATATCGATCTGCTCTTGACTGTATTTGAATATGTAAAAAAAAGAAGGAGAGGAATCATCTGCGACCTTGAAAAAGTTTTTAACGAAGATGTGTTACTGTTTTGCATGCACACCTTGTTTTTTTTTTTTTTTTTTTTTTTTTTTTTTTTTTTTTTTTCAAACTGTCATGACTGCTGTAGACTCTAAGTTTCTTGCTAATATTTTTTCTTTTCAAATTGCAATCAAATAACTTTTGACATTTTATGGCAAATTGGCCAAGCACGACATCTGACTTTGTGCATGAAAGTATAAGTTACTAATTGCTTACAAATAATTGTAAACAGTGCAAAATTATTGTAAATAATCTTATGATTGAAATTGATTGCCAAGGTAAAGCGTTAAGTCTTAATTGTGACAGTTGGATTATCTGTTTATGGTTGGAATGTGCTGCCAAATTTTTCATAGAAAAAGAATACCGAAAGACGTTAGTAACATCCAGTGATTAGAACTCGGAAGCAGAGCATAACAAAAGTATAGTTTTCAGTACTTTTTAAGGACTGACCGTTTAACAATTATGAATAAGTACTACAAATAAAAATAAAAAACACGCCCATACACAAACACTCACATTACTTTTAAACCTAATACCTAAAAGTATAAACAGCCAACAACTATTTTCATACACATATCTTAAATTACGCAGCACAAACGACTGTAACTCAAATTTATAGAGTGTATGAGCTACAATCATACTCATAAGTATAAAAAAAAATACTCTGACTATTTATCAAGTACACATGCGCGTATACAGGGCTATTTTATTTATGCACACACGCACATAAAACATGTTTTCACCCACACATTTTCCAATATTCAATTTTTTTTTCTCAATTCCTAATTAACATTAAATGCACTTTTTTTCTAGTTGAATTAGCAAACAAGTTTAGCTTTAGTTTTGATTAAAAAAAACACAATAGCCCAATTCACAATCTTGTGCAAATGGTCTTGCATCGTTGCATTTGCAAATTGGTATAGTATATTGATACTCACCACTAAGAATTGTTAAGTGGTAAGTTTCAATATACTATACCATTTTGCACATGCAACGATGCTAGACCATTTGCACAAGATTGTGAATTGGGCTAATATTAATTGTCCCACAAAGGGAATTTGTAGGAAAATGAAGCTCAACACATAAAAGTACATTTTTGTTTGGTCTGTCTTACTCTACCATAATTAGTCGTTACGATTTTGGTATTTTTTTTCTGTGTTGTAGAGTGTTATCTTTAAAATCATACTGTGAACTATACTACACATTGACCTCCTACTATCCAAAAATCATTGTACACATAATAACAGTGGATATATCTAATTACAGAGCCCACCCATTTATTTTTAATGAAATAGAGAAGACTCTTGCAAATAATATAAATATATTATTTAGTTTAATAATCAAATCTTAACAATGAAGACAAGACCCTTGAAGCTAAAAACAACTTGAAGGAAAAACAAACAATAATAATCTGAGGCTTATCTTCAAGTCTTATTAGCTATTTGTTTTGAAGAAAATAAAAATAAATGAATTTAACAACATATGGAGAGGGTGTATTTTAAAAAATAAAATAAAATTCAAAGAAAAAGAAAAAAAAACAAAACAAACATAATTAAAAATGTAGGTGTAGCTGCTAAATTTATTATTGTCTTATAATAAGCTGTTTCAAAAAAAAAAAAAACAAGAGAAAAAAAGAAGTTGAAATCTCTTACACAAGCGTTACGCTGACACAGCTTATTGTAAACATCAATAACAACAATAACATCCAGCAACTGCAAATTTGTATGTATATCGATGGCAGCAGCACATCTATTTAAGCAACATCAATTACATCATACTCCTTATTAAATGTAACATTAACATGATGATTAGTACAAACAACAGCAACAACAACACCAACAACAACAAACATGATTAGCAACATTAACACTTGACATTAAAATAAGTTAAAACGACTTAAAAATAAGTTTTACGGTCTTAACAACAACAGCCGCCGCAACACAATTCCCACACACGAAAGTACGTTTCTGATTTTTAAGGTAACACAGCAAATTATAACAAACATTTGTAAATTAAGCTTTAAGCATTTCAAACGAAACAAACAATATACATATGTATGTCTGAACATCAAATGAAATTATTTTAATTGCAAATGGGCAAATGCGTCTTTTATTTTTTTCTTTTTCTTTGTCTATGCGAGGAATTTTTCCTTACATTTTTTTTGTCATTGAAATTAATTAATTTGAGCATTATAATTTGAAAATGAAATTAGATTTACTCATACTTCAAATCGATGACTGTAAGATATTTGCTCAAACTCATAAATTAAATGGAATGGAAATATCTATAGAATGTTCAATAGTAAATGGAATTTTAAGATGAAATAGTACAAGTACGACTGCAGCGTTAAGTATGAGTAAACAAATAAATCATCAAAAGTATGAGTATGAGCAAACATTTATGAAAAATAATATTTATTAAGCTATGTACAGACGATTGTCAAATCTTACAATATTGTCAGATCTGGCAATGTGCTGACAATCGAAAATTGCCAGCACAATATTTCTTGTCAGTTCACACGGATGTCAGAAAATCTTACAATTTATTGCTGGACGGTTGTATGACAATAAATTCATCTGACAAAATCGTAAGTAGAAAAATTGTCAGTTCACACTGTTGTCATATGCACAAATTGTTCGATCTGTTGTTATGCGTTGCCAGACTTAAACCATTTGTTGGAAATTGTTAAATATTTATCGTTTGTGTTTGTGTTAGATGTAAAAAGTGAAAGTATAAATTATTATGGACCATAAAGAAGCAATTGCAATGACTTTGTCTGCATGTATTTTATTTTAAATATTTTCTTTAAAATCAAGCGTGTGCAGTGTTGCCCATAGAAAGAATTATCTTACAATGACGCCATTGTCAGATGCATGAACTTCGCACATCTGACAATATTAAAATGTCTGACAAATATCTGGCAATAATTTTACAATACGTTCACACGATTGTAAGATGTCTGACAATATGTTGTCAGTTGCTAGTCTTACAATGGACTGACAATGCTTTTTCTGGCAACGTCGTCTGACAAAAATTGCCAGTTCACACGGTTGTAAGAAATTTTTAGCACATTTTACTGGCAATATTGTAAGATCTGACAACCGTCTGTACATAGCTTTAGAATCAGTTTAGTTAAACTGTTATAAAATGTTTATTTTTGTTAAACAAACATGGAAGATATTTTGTAGGATATTGACAAGACAAACAAAGTTGTTGGAAGTTAAAGGGAAAGGACAGGTTGCATAAATACAGAGAAAGCACAATTTTAAACGTTGTCAGACGCACAATGGAAAATAAATTGAAAAAAAAAAATATTCGCAAAGCAATATTTTTAAACAGCCACACACACACACACACACACACACATTTTCCATTCCTTTTTACCCGACTGGGCAACGCAAAGAAGGGTATTGTCCCTGTCGGAAATTACGTTAACTTTAAACTAACTTTAAGGTAACTATTTCGCAACTAGTACTGACTGATTAACTACTTTTAATGTAGTCAACTGTCTATTTTAACATTGCGATGTCCTAGGCGGTAGTCAATTGCCTCACTCTGCATTACTTTTCAGCTAACTTAAAGTTGATTTTTTTTAAATCACCTGTTAGTCAGTAAATTAAAAAAAATTTTCTGGGGTTCGAACATGTATCATCACACGTTGTGTACTCAACGCGTGCCACTCAGCTAAAGTACCATCTAAAACCGTGGTCGGCAACCCATACCATTACATTTTACAATTGTGTGCGTTATACTCTTACCACAAACCGGTGTTGCCAGTGAAATTTCTGTCTCATTTCCCTAACTTGAAATTTTAAATCTTCAAAACCAAACTTGATTTTATTATGGTCAGAAGAAACACTCAAGTTTTGTTTATGAAGAAATTCATTTTCTCTTGTAAAGATGATGTAAAGATGAGTAAAGAGATAGTTTTGTAGAAAATTTTCTTAAAATAATTTAAATATAGCACATATACTTCAATAGTGGCATAACTCAAAAAATGAGTTTTTTGAGTTAATAATGCAGAAAGATGCGGCATTTCGTATTTTATCTTGTGCAAAAATTTCATATAAATAGCTTGTACCATCACCTCCTGAGAGAAGAATTTTTTTTCATTTCTCCATTGAGTTGTATGCAAATTGAAAACTTAAAACGCGTTTTCTGCAAAACTGGTTTTTTTTTGAGTTATGCCACTATTGAAGTATATGTGCGATATATGCTTGAAAATGCCTTTGCATGTCATATTTATTCATGCATGGCAACGTACGTTGACAAACCAAATTTCTGGTTTGCCACAATAATTTTCTGAAAATAAAAAAATTTGGTAAATTCTCACCACACATATTTTCTTACTGTTGGCAACGCTGATTCTTATGAGTATGCGATACACACAAGTTGTTCTCAGTAATGCGTGTGTACCCATACGTAATAGAAGAGTATAATAAATAAAAATAATTTGCGGACCACAGATCTAAAATCAAAACAGCAAAATATTAATATAAAACTTAAATGAGTTTCGAAGTAGCTGAGAATAAATTTGTTGGCTCTCATCAAATTCGATTACGTACTCAACTTAGAATTAATTTTGGGTTTGTTCTGGATGACATTGCAGTTAGCCTTTAGTCAGTCTAAGAAAAGTTAATTATAAGTTAATTTTTTTTTTACTCAACCACATATTCTCTGACAGAGGTGTTTATCAGTCTATGTGCGTATGTATGTATGTATGTGTTGTCCTTTGTGGCACTATATAAACTGAACGCGTGGACAGATTAATTGATGATTGTTACGTCAATCGATTTGTCTTAATCCCGGGAGTGTCACTAAAGATATGTCAGTTGTCGAAATTCAATATGGCGGCCAACAGACGCCATTTTGTAAATTCGAAAAAATAAAAAGTCGGCGAACTATATCAAAATTGGTATCATTCGACAGGTATTTTAAAATTATATTTAGATTTCTCTTATGATTTTTCATTCTGAATGACCATTAAGGATATTTAACGGCTCAAATTGGTCGCAGTCAGGTTTTTTAAATTTTTTTTATAAATACTTGTTATATACGGAAATGATTGTACTCGTATAGGGTGGCGAATGATGAATAAATATTACGAGTATCTTGCGTATGTATGTATGTATGAGAGTCAATGCGTTTGATATGAATATGCCTTTTTATTTTTAGTTGTAGAGTATTTTAGTTGTTGGTATAAATGAAGTAGAGATGATCTTGTATGTTGGAATGGGCTATAGTCGTAGAGCTATGTACAGACGATTGTCAAATCTTACAATATTGTCAGATCTAGCAATGTGCTGACAATGTACTGGCAATCGAAAATTGCTAGCACAATATTCCTTGTCAGTTCACATGGTTGTCAGAAAATCTTACAATTTATTGCTAGACATTTATATGACAATAAATTCATCTGACGAAATCGTCAGTCTAAAAATTGTCATTTGACACGATTGTCACATGCACAAATTGTCAGATCTGTTGTTATGCGTTGCCAGACTCAAAGCATTTGTTAGAAATTGTTAAATATCAATCGTTTGAGTTTGTGTTAAATGTAAAAAGTGAAAGTATAAATTATTATGGAGCATGAAAAAGCAATTGCAATGATTTTGTGTGCATATATTTTATTATAAATCTTTTTCTTTAAAATCAAGCGTGTACAGTATTACTCATGGAAAGAATTCTCTTACAATGACGCCATTGTTAGATGCATAAACTTCTCACATCTGACAATATTAAAATGTCTCACAAATATCTGGCAATAATTTTACAATGTGTTCACACGATTGTAAAGCTTACAGTACACGGCATGTAAAAAACCACATACGCATGTGGTTCTGACGTAATTTTGGCGTCATCACTATGCTACATATGTTTCATGCCGTGTACTAGCAACATATGTACATGTATATATTAACGTGCTTACAGATGAGCTGCCCAAGAAAATGTCTTCGACTCGGGTACATGTGCCACATAAGTATTTTGGAACAAAAATACAATAAAAGTTTTACGGCATGTAGCCACTACTAGTAATTTTAAAAATGCAACGAACATGCTGAAAATTCACATGACGTCATCGCCACATACGCATGTGGCTTTTTACATGCCGTGTACTGTTGGCTTAAGATGTCTGAAAATTAGTTGTCAGCTGCTAGTCTTGCAATGGTGTCAGTCCATTGCTTTTTCTGGCAACGACGTCTGACAAAAATAGTCAGTTCACACGGTTGTAAGAAATTTTGAGCACATTTTACTGGCAATATTGTAAGATCTGACAACCGTCTGTACATAGCTTAAGTTGCTTGAGAGAAAATATGTGAGCGTATGAATTGTTTTGATTTTTTTTAGGAAAATGAAACCAATCTCATAAAGTATTAGATTTTTATTTTCATATAAAAAGTATATTACTTTAAAAGAAAATTTAGGAAAATAAAAACAGAAAATACGAAAAATCAGCTTTACTCAACATCTTGATGACGACCTCGAACTCACTGAATATAAATAAAAAGTGAGAACTTCTTGCACTGACAACACTGTATAAAACTTATTAGAAATTATACAAATTTGCAATACTTCCGGAACTACGAGGTGGGATCAATAAGTCCGCGAATTTTTGGATGAAACACAGTTTTTTTTGCAAAAAAAAAAATTATTTGTCCACATAATCTCCTTTTAACTCAGTAAATGTAGTCCAACGTTTCTCCAGTTCTTGTTTCCCTTCCAAAAAATAGGATTTTTCGAGGTCTTTAACACAGGCATTTGTTTGGTCAATAATTTCATCGTTGGAGTTAAATCTCTTTCCACGGAACCATTTCTTTGGGTTTGGAAATAGAAAGTAGTCACTAGGGGCTAAGTTCGGAGAATATGGTGGATGGGGTACCAATTCGTAGCCCAGTTCACAGAGTTTTGCCATTGATCCTGAACACGTGTGCACTCGTGCATTATCTTGATGAAAAAGAACTTTACTTTTTTCTTGGCCATATGGAGTCGTTTTCTTTTTAACTCCTCATTAAATCTGCCCAATAAGTTGGCATAATATTCGGCGCTTATTGTTTTTCCTTTTTGAAGGAAAATCGATGTGGATTATCCCGCGTGCATCCCAAAAACCTGTTGCCATCACCTTATTGGCCGATAAAATCACCTTGGCCTTCTTCAGAGCAGGTTTAGACTGCTGCTTGGTCTCCGGAGTACAGTAATGGATTCATGTTTCATCCATAGTTACAAAACGCCGCAAAAACTCATTGGATTGCAGTTAAACCAGTCAAAACAATCCTTTGAAGTTGTCACACGTTTACGTTTATGGTGAATTGAGAGCAACCGCGACACCCATCTTGCAGACAACTTTCTTAAACCCAGCTGATCATTTAAAATCGAAACCACACTGCCATATGAAATGCCTATGGCATCAACAATCTCACACACTTTTACTCTTCGATCGGCCAACACCATATAGTGCATTTTTTCAAAATTTTCGGGTATGCTGACCTCAATTGGTCGTCTAGAACGTTCAGTGTCATTTGTACTTGTGTCAGTAAACCACTTTTTACCATTGAAATCGATGGTGCAGAGTCCCCATAGTATTTATCGAAATTTTCCTTGGTTTGATTGACGGTTTTTTCGCAAATAAACAATGTTTAATGAACACACGAAATTAAATTTTTTTCAGTTTTTTCTCAAAAGGCGAGGTAGTCTGTTATCAACGGCTGTCAAGCACAAACTAAATGGCACAGCTTGTTTTCAAATTTAGACAGGAGTCAACTGACAGTTGCCTCTTGACAGGAGCAGTGTTGCCATTTCAATCAAGAGGCGGGAAATTAAAAAAGACAATGAGTTAATGATCCACCCTAGTACTTTATAAAGTTATTGACTTCCTGGGACGTCCTTCTTTACTGGGTGGTTAAGGCTATTGATGTCTCTTATACGAGCTAAAAATCTCCCATTTTTATATTTTATATACATATGTATAATTTTTTATTACTAAAAGTACTCGTATTAATTAGCAATAAGTACCTAAATAAATCAACCTAAGAAATTTTGCTGTTCTATGCCAAAAGAATTAATGCTTACTTTTATTCAATATGTTATGCATGTACAGTAATTTCCTCTTAATTAATTTCCGTTTAATTTGCTTAAGTCACTTAATTAATTAAAATAAGCATGCCATTACTTTAATCAATTAACATGACATAAAATAATTGATTGATTTACCCGGTTGCTTAAATTTTAATTTAAATTTTGAAAAAATCAATTAAGCGGAAATTACTGTATTATCTTATTGTTTATTCAAAAATTTTAAGCATATGCACGCCTTTCATATGAAAAGTAAACAATTTTAATCTTCATATATTTGTTCTTTATGTGTTGCATGACTAAGTGCACACATACATATCGTTACCTTAATATAGAAAGGCCCTAACTCATTATTTTTTTTTGCATTCGAGATTTTTGCATTTTGAGTTACATTAAATGTTTTTCTATAGAATTCTGCAAAAAAGTCAATTTAAAAAAATAATGAGTTAGGGCCTTTCTATATTAAGGTAACGCTATTATGTGTTGCTGTTACAAACAAAACAAACTAAATGAAAACTAGTAAACAAGAAATATTGCTGCCATTATTACATCACTGTTATTTATTAAAAAAAAAATAAATAAATAAAATAAAAAAAAGATTTGATTTACAAACTGAATATAACTTATGGGCATAAAACTATAACAATAATGAAGTTGATATTAATGATGATCATGTTCATGGTGTCGCGTCTCAGTTGGTGTTTGCTAATAACGGCGATGATGCGATAAACGCCTTTGAATGCAAAGACGCAAAGAAGACAACGTGAAAAAACCAGTTGATAAAAAGCATAAGTCAATTGGTAAGCACTTAAACAAGGCATTAACCAACGAACGCATGTTATGTAAATCACTTATCAATTTTTATGCATATATGCATGTATTTTTATATATGTATACATAAGTATATGTATGTACATATGTATGTATGTAAGTTTGTGTGTAAAATTTATGCAATTTCTTTTGTTTTCTTTGGCAGAAATTATTGGTGGCTGTTACGTTTTTAAATCATGTTAGTAGTAAAAGCACGGGACATTTGAGTGTTTCCGGCTTTGACAAAAATCTTGCAGAGACATGCATGCATTACAGTCTTATTACAATTGGGGCTATAACTACTGTCGGCAGTTAGCTTTCATATATTTTATATGCAAGATAGAATATGGTCCAGCCGCCTGATTACAATGTCACCAGAAAATACTCTATTTTGTCATTGTAGCTATCTACGGCAGTACTCTTAGGCCGAGTTCACACTGTGGCACTTTGTGACAAATATGGCAAAAATAACAGTGGAATGTAGTGGCAAAGTTTGTTATTTCCGATATTTTTCGTTGTGTGGCATTACCAAACAAACTGTTTACGTATCTGATGTAAACAGTTGTGAGAATAAGTTGGCTGCATTGCAAACACAAAAAGAAAATGTCAGCGTGTTGACATTTTGACATTGAGAGAATACCGAAAGAATTTCAAATGTGTGGGGTATAAAAATTTAAAAGTATGGAAAACTAAAAAGAAAGTGGAAAAGCAAAGGAGAGTGTGAGATAAATTCAAGCGCCCTGCACTCATGACATGACGACACAGCTAATTCAGCTTGTGGAGGTTCGTGAGGCTGTATGGAAACATACATATGTATTAGAGAGCTGCGTAAACAGTCTTGAAATGGAAAAACGTCATGATTTTTAAATGTATTCACGTCGCATGTATTATACTAAACCAATAATAAATGCTGTCGTACTATAAGCGAAGCACGATGGATGTATTGGTGTATGTGTATATCAGTTGTAACAAGCGATGTCGCAAGACAGCTTGTTTATAACAAACACTCAAAAGAAGTACTGTTGATTAGTGTATGCTTGTTATTTTTCATATTGAACGTTTGAGTGTGTGTGTAATATGTAGATGATAAGCTATTATGTGATTAACCGCATACAACTAATGTTAATGCATGTGTGTGCCTTTGCATGTGCGCAGAAAAATAAAAAATCATACACACATACATGCATGACGTTTGTTCACGCGCTCATGCGTAGAAGGAAGCAAGTATCACAAATTCTTCCGTCACGAAGTGTTTTCTTTACTCTTATACCTACAATACTCAAACAAATTTCTTGCAAACAATGTTGTTAAAGTTTGTTTTATAAGGGCAGAAATTTCGGTGGAGTTAGGTATTCATGCACATGCAATTTTTAAACCAACTAGAATCCTAATTCCTTAAACTGGAATGCAGATTATAATAGAATCATTTAGTGTCACGCATATTAAGCCCTGGTCTTTTCCACCACTTTGCCGTTTTTTAGGTTATCTTAATTTTATTCTTATTATTGAATAATTTTGCGATTATCCACTTGTATAAATATTAATTGACAAACAATACGATAATCAAAGTCTCACAATGATGAATCAAACGACATCAAATGTAATTATGTTAAAATTAGTTCTTGATGTAGACAGCGATACCGTACTGCCATTATTTAGGGATGGGACTCTTTTCTGTCACAATGACACAACAAGATTATGTGTCATCGAAAAATTTTATGCACACATATGAAAATGACACTACAAAATGACAAGATTTGAAATGCCCAATGTTAGCTCGGCATTAGAGTCCAACCTAAATTAGAGCGTCAAGCGTTGCGTACGCATTTTCAGTACATTTATACGAATAAAATATTATTTGAATGTACTGGGGTTTAATTTCCGCATTCGATTGCGAGCGAGTTATTACTCGAATGTGCGAGTTTTTTAACTTCTGGGATTTTCGCATAACACATATCGAAACTTCTAATGAAAGCATTCGATAACGTGCATACATTCGAATGCAACCGTTCGTGTTTTTACTCGCAAGCAAAAAGGCATTCGAAATCATGTTTAACGTAGAAAAAGCGAAGGAAAAGAAAATGTATGTTCAATATTTTACTTATTTATTTATAAATAAAAAGAATTTCTAGTTGACTTTAAGGGCTATTATTACAAGCTAAAGATAAAGTTCCTGATAGTTAACCTTAGGCCCCTGAAAAAACGTACCCTGCTTTTTTTATAAAGCTTGATTGCTTAGAGTGTTGCCATTAACCAAATCTTTTTACTTATTAAATTTTTGCATGCTTTGACAAGAATACTTTTTTATTAATAGTAAAATTAAAGAAAAAAATTGAAATTGACATGAACATATAAAATTTTAGCTGCATATATTTTGAAAATTTGTTTACATTATGTGACGATTTTATTTCCTTTCCGAAAACTCAGACATCCTTATTAAAATCGCTGCACATTTGTAAGAGCTTATATATTTTTTATCTCAGGCGCCACTGTGCGTTCCACAAAATTACACCATTTCACAACAAAAAGTCATGTTTTCCGCCCCTTTATGTCTTTAATTTTATAGCTAATTATCATATAAAGAAAAGAAAATCATTTTATTTCTCACACCTTAATAAACAATTCCCACGTACGCTGAAATATGACATGAAACTCTTTTAGGCTATTTAATGCTTTATTAAGAATTTTTATGAGCCTTAAAAAATTTAACTGCTCCGGCTAAGTAAGGGTTAAACAATTAGTTTTAACAAAATCATTTCACATACAATAATAATAATAATAAAATAAAAAAATTAACGTGCGCTGAGTATGCGAGCGATTAATGCTTCAAATCACGTTTTACACTTGACCTTTTCCGTAATAAAAAATCCATAAATAAAAATTAAATACTTTTGCAATTGAAAAATAAATTTTTTTATTGAATTTTTTTTTTTTTTTTGCATAAATATGCATTTTGAAATTAAATTATATTGCGCTACATTAAAGGATTAATTCACATAAAAATGTAACTGCCTGCAATGACAGATACAAACAAGCTGCCATTAAATAGAGAAGATGGGCCGGCCGGCCAGCGCGCCCGTCCAACTGAATTGGAATTAACACAACTGGATGAAATTTTTAAAATGTTTTCATGATAAAGCTATTAAATTAAACATTTGTAATTGATGAACAAAATGAGTGCAGTAAAATTTAACAGATACAATTTTATTGCAAGCAGCCCCGGTAGGAAATGAAAGCAATAAATGAATTTACTTAAAGTCAAACGTTGATATTCATAAACGATTATTAAAGTTAATGTTAATTAAACCGTACGAATTTCGTTGAGAGAATGCTTCAACTTCAACTATCGTTTATAAATACCGACGAAAAGATTTAATATTACTTCAATGCTAAAATGTACATGTCGTTTACTTTTATCACATGCACCGAACTGTATTTGTAAATCAAGTGATTTCTTTTCCTGAATTAGAATTGCAATTGATTTCTTGTCAATTAACCATTTAGAAGGCTTATAAAATGCCTTTACTTCGGCATGTGCTTAATGAATTATCGTTTTTGTTTTTATATTCCATACAATCGCCAAATTAATAGTTCTACACAAAGAAACAACTACCAATGTCAAATCAACATGCAAACATTTTTATTGCAAATCATATTAACTTTATTAAAAATAACCCAGCGGGAAGAAAAAGAAGAAGTGAAGATGCTCTCTAGGAGTCCTCTGTACTACTTAATTTGTTTGTACAAGCGTGCTAGTTCCTTTCCATAGTCATATCGTTTTGACACGCGTTATCATTGCGTTATATTCGTTCCGCTCCCGCTTCTTATACCTTCAAATTAATGGATTTTGTTTTTTACTTTGTTAAATATGTTACTCCTTCTCTTCTCCCTTCTCAGAGAACAGTATGTGGAATGTGTATATTTTGCATAAAAGATGGAAGAGAGTCAAGGCCTTCTATAAAGCATTCTTTAGCAGTTAGATAAGAATAATAATTTAATTGAATAAAAAGAAATTCCTGAGAAGGCCTTTAATAAGGTCTGAAGTAAGTACGTCTTCTGAGTTTTACCGCCAGGAATATTTTTATTTGCTTAACCTATAGCTAAAATGCAATGTTGTGGTCAGTTGAGTGACTTTTTCTTGTTTTTTGTTTTGGTGTTCGTAAATAGCTGAGAAACTTCGCATTACTAGTGAAAACTTCCAACTGCTGGCTGGTAGACAGTGTACTGGTTTTATAGTCGGACGGTTGCAGGCTCGAAATCTGCAGACAAGACAAAGTAGTGTCGCAGTTTAAATATGAAAAATATGGAGTAAATAATTAAGAGGGGATTGTTGACGAAAGAGTGTGATGAAAAGCGGTTGTTGGGGTCTGTAAAAATAGTATAAAGAGGATACATCACAGACAAGGTAGGGAAGGGCAACTGGAGGTCAACAACTATCTCCATCTTTCCATAAATGATCAATTTGTTTTAGAATCCGTTTTGTGTGTAGTAATTTGTTCTTGTTTATCGTGTTGCGTACCCGGGTCAATCCTAGGGTTGAGAACACCACCATGAAAAAACCGACAAAGCCAGCTGTGTCATCTGACCGGTATGGGTCAAATAATAGATAATGGTTTTAGTGTTTTTTTTAACAATAAATTTAAATTTAAATTAAATTTTATGTTAAATGATAAATTAAGTCATGTTGTTATTGTATATCTAAGGAATATTTAAGATTGCTGTGGCTGCAGCGGTAAGAGTGATGACTACCACGCGATGAGTTCGAGTTCAAATCATGGCCGGAGAAGCCAAGCTATCATACAAACATTTTTCTGTTGCCTGCGCCAATACACACAAGTTAGTTAAATAATCAATAAAATAAAAAGACTACATTAAATTAAATTCATGTTATGTCAACGTGAAATAACTTTGATTCAATATGTTTCATCGTGTTATTTCAGCATCAAATTCACGTTGTTTCAATTTGAAATAACTTTGATTCAATATTATTCTGCATTTTGATTTAACAGCAGTGAAATGTTAAATTAACATGAAATATAGTTCTTTCAAAAGAAAAACTTTTTTTTGAAGATTATTGTAAATCATGTTGAATTAACATGCAACACATGTGAAGCAAAATAATTGCTGACAAATTTTAAATTAAACCTGTTTTCTTAGATTTTGATATGCAAGTTTTTTATATTTACTATTGTCCTGAATTAGCCGAGCTCTAATTGTTGCAATTGAATGGTTATATATTTGGATTATGAGTCTGTTCTCTCTATGTAAGTTACAAGCACACTGTTCCAGACTGCGAAATCGTAATTGCAACTACCCTGCAGGAAATGAAATTGATATAAGACTAGTCACGTGATCGGTCTCCAAGTGATAGGGACCAGTCCGAGTTCTAACACTTCCTATGAAGCGGACCAGTGACTTTTACATGATGATGGCCTAGGAGGGTGTTAATTGTCACTGAACTATCTCATAGGGACTTAATCGGTGTTTAATAATATAAATGATTTAAAAATGTCATTCCGACACTTAACCGCGACAATGAAAACTTATAATTTTTTTTTATTGTTACAACTGCAATGATATATCTTTTATAAGCAGATACTTTTAGGGTTCCGTACACCAAAGGTGAAAAGGAACCCTATTGTTTTCGCTACGCTGTCCGTCTGCCCGTCACAGGCTATTTTCTCTAGAACCGTAAGAGTTACGAGCCTGAAATTTGGGCAGAGTTTGTAGAACTTTGGCCGCTACAATAAATAAGAGTTAAAAATTAAAAGGTGTTTCAAAACGAGCAACGAAAAATTTTAAAATCCCATGTAATATACATACAATTGTACGTACATAGACACTTGAAATTTGTAAAGTTAGTCTATTTTTAAACAGACTACAACACAACACTAAAATAAAAAAAAATACGTCTGGCACTCGGGGACTGCTGCGGCAAAGCTATTGCTTAGCATTTTTTTTTTTTATTAACTTATGCAAATTTACTGCCTGTCCCACGATGTCACTCGCAAACGTTCGATCGACAACTTGTATTGCAAACAACAATAACAATAGAAAATTTGTTGTTGTTTTCAGGCAGTTATTTTTTAAAATAAAAAACCTACGAATTGTCTGTTTGTTTGTGTTTATCATTTTTTGTCAACCACGATTGCTCTTAAGTACGCCACATTGGGTGCATTCATAAGACGTAGCTGTTGTGCAACCGTTGAGTATTTGTCTTAGAAACGCATAGTTGAGTAATTCCGCTCCACACAACAGTTGAGTAATTTTCCATCATAAATTTTTTTCGCTACCTGTAGTCAACATGTTGTGCTCAGCATAAACAGCTGATCGAATAGAGCTTTGCCATTTATATGCTTTGTTAGGCGGCAGTAGCAAATATTTGTTAAATTTTATATTACAAATACGATTAAGTAACGAAATAAAGATATAAAATTAAATTATATCCATCAAGCCGTTTCTAAGACGTAACTGTTGGGGCCAACAGTTACTAACAGTTTCACAACTGTTGAGCTCAACAGCTACGTCTTATGAATGCGCCCATTGTGTTTTCCTAGATGTAAAAATCTGTTCTGGCAACACTTTATGTTAATGAAATCAATAGCATACTTTAGGGGTTAACATACACTGGGCGATTCAAATAAAAATAGTCCTAGGTTTTCATTTTCGTAACGGAATTTCTTTATTCGGTCGACACCCCTAAAGCCTGCGATAAAAGCTATGCAATAGCTTAAAAACAGATATTAAATAAACGCTCAAAACCGAAAAAATCCCAAAAACGAAAAAAAATCCATAACTATATATTATATAGGCTAAAGTTCGTAAAGTATTACATATCTAGTGTCCGTACGGAACCCTTCGTGAGCGAGTCAGAGTCGCACTTTACTGAACTATTTTCGGATTCGAACGGACAACCTCCGTCATGACAGACTTGCACACTATCCACTCCTTTTAGTACCCCTGTTGCACTAATAGGACGAGTATATTGGGACCAATTGTTAACAAATTTTCTGCAGGGTATTAACTAAACTTAGCTTTTATATATTTCTAATAAAATTTCTTTTAACATTAGCAGTCAGTAAAGTTGCAACAACAACAATTATTTCTATAAAATTTTTTAACACAAGCCGAAAAATGGACTCAAGTCGAAATAGTTATTAAAACACTAACGTAAAAAACTATCACATAGAAAAACTCTTATATATTATGCAATTTATAAAAAAAAATTAAATCGTTACATGTTACATACTTTTGTAACATTAACTATGAAATACTTTTAGCCAAATTCAAATAACCAGTCTACTGTATCAGTAGTGTACTCGTATTTATTTATTTTTACACTTGTTATCATCATAACAAACAATTCTGGTCATTTCATAATAATTTAACATGTTGACTTCATTTCACACAATCAAATTTTTTATGACTTTTTTAATCAAGCCGCACCATAAAAAGAAGACCTACATGCATACATAAATCGAACAGTCAAGTGGGTAAAAGCAAAAATACGTTTGTCTTGCTTGTGTAATCGCATAATTTCACTGAATTTTTTTTCCAATGAAAACAGAAAATTTCAAAAATGTTTCATGTTTCATGTTAAGTGGAAGTAGTCATGTTTAAAAAAATTTTGAAATGTGCTTGTCTAACAATATTTTAAAACATTAACTTGCTTCTTTTTCTTTTTTAACATAAAATAATTAAATTCAAATTAGCAAAAAAATAAATGAAACTTAAAATAATACTAAAGGGGTTTGTCCGTCTGCCTGTGTGTCTTACCTTTATGCGAAAGACAGACAGGAGGCGTTTTCTTTGTTTAAAATTTTAATATTTTAATTTTCTTGGTGGCAGCAATCTGCAAAAGAGAAATTAATTATACATTGTATTATTAATTTTAAATAAATTTTAAATAACATAGTTAATTAAGAAATAAACATGAATAACTTTAACTATAAAGATTTTTGGATGGCAGAGGTAAATTAAAAATTATGCTTTGTAATCGTTAGAAAGAAAATTGTTATAAGAAAACAATAGCTTTTTATTTATTGTAATTTATTTAAAGCTTTAAACCTTAACAGTCCACAAGACACAGTTTTAGATTATTTTGATTTTTTTAAAGTCGTTTTAATTATTCTATTCCGAAGGTTTTAAGATATAAAATATCAAATGTAAGAATTTTAGCTTCTACAGATTAGAACTTATTAGCAATAAAAATATGTAAAGTATTATATAAAATCGCCAAACAAAAAAAAAATCGCCAAAAAGCAAAAAAAAATCGCTAAAACGAAAAAAAACCAAATTAAAAAATTTCTCACACTAAAATAAATAGGCAAAAGCGAAAAAATCGACAAAATGAAAAAATCGCTAAAAAATTAAAAAAAAACGCCAAAAACCGAAAAAAATCGCCAGAACGCGAAAAAGCACCAAAACTAAAAATATCGTCAAAATGAAAAAAAAAATCACCGAAAAGGAAAAAATCGCCAAAATAAAAAAAAATCGCCCAACTGAAAGAACGCCAAAAACCGAAAAATCGCCAAAACGCGAAAAAGGCGCCAAAAACAATCGCCTAAAAAAAGCCAACACTATTTATTATTTAGGCTAAAGTTCGTATTGAATTACTTATCTAGTGTCCGTACGGAACCCTTAGTGCGCGGGTTAAAGTCGCACTTCAATTTTTTCCAATTTTTTTTTTCATTTTAGCAATTTTTTTAGTTTTAAGGTTTTTTCTTTGATCGATTTTTTATTTTTTAAGCGACTTATTTGTTTTTTTGGGTTTTTTTACTCTGGCGATTTTTTCGAAATTCGGCGATTTTTCCCATTTTTTTTTAATTTTAGCAATATTTTTAGTTGGCATTTTTTCTTTCGTTTGGAGACTTTGTTCGATTTTTGGTGATTTTTTTTTTAATTTCAGCAATTTTTTTAGTTTAGTTGCGTTTTTTTCTTTCGGGGATTTTTTCGAATTTTGGCGATTTTTGTTTATTTTTGGTTTTTTTTTGCATTTTGGCGATTTATTTCAGATTTTGGAGATTTTTTATTTTTTGAATTTTTTTGTTTATGTGCTTTTTTCGTTTTGGCGATTTATTTCGTTTCTTGGCGGTTTTTATTTTGAAAGCAAATTTTTTGTTTTTTGCATTTTTAGTTCTAAAGATTTTTTTTCGGATTTTGGCGATTTTCCCCATTTTTTTTTTAATTTTAGTAATATTTTTAATTGTTATGATTTTTTGGGTTTGGCGATTTTTTAAGTTTTTTGGCGATTTTTTTTTGGTTTTTTGGCAACCTTTTTTTACTTTTGCTCATTTTATTTTGGAATTTTTTAGTTTTAGCGTTTTTGAAAATTTCCAGAGTTCGCCTCCTACAGTTTCCAAGATACAGCAAGTTTTCAAAATAACATTAACTGTTAGAATAGCCTTTAATTTTGATTTATTAAATTTTAGTGTTAATTGGTGAAGTCTGCATAAAAATACACTAACTTTGAAAATTTCAAGTGGCTATATATAATTGTCTGTATATTACAGAATTCCCTTTAATTTTTAATTTTCATATATTTGTTGTTGTAGGGGCCAAAATGTCAAGTCCATAACTCTTATAATTCTCAAGAAAACAGACTGTGACAGACAGACAGCCGGACGGACGGGCATCGTGGCGAGAAAAATTGGGTTCCTTTTCACCTTTGGTATATTTAACCCTAAAAAGTTGCGCATCAACCTAGAAATGTATCAAAACCTTACCGCATGCAGCCACTACTATTTATTTAACAATTGCAAGCAATGTGCTGAAAGTGTTCGTGACGTCATAGCCACATGTGCATGTGAGTTATTACACATCCTGTACTATTATAGGCTTCACATAAGTTAATGAAGCAAAGTCTAGACGTAGCAAAACTTTATTAATTTTCAAAGTTTTGCAAACGTATTAATTCCCTAAAGCTTCATTCAGCATCCATAGGAAATACTTGCAATAAACGTCAATATCACCTGAAAGTTCATATTTATTTATCATGCATAAAATCCAAGCTATTACAAAGCAAATAATTAAACACACTCGAACACACATTCATACACTTAAGTACTCAAATAACTTCACATATCGTTCTTATATCGATGTCATTTAATAGTAAAACTTTTGCTGTCTTCCTCCCTCTTGACACCTCCACAGTTCCCATGGCACCCTGCCGATGTCTGCGATTCTGAAGTGTACAACAATAACACGCTGCATATCAGAAGAAACATTTGAAAGTTAATCGCCGCACACTTGGGAATATTTTTGTGCTAAAAGAAATTATGACGAAAATGAGCAGAGAGAAGAAAGAAAAAGTTTGCTGTTAATAAAACAGTTAAATGACTTTTAGCCATATTTGGCATAAATACTTATTTGGTTTAGTGGGTGGTTGGTTGGTTGTTTGAGTACTTGCTTATAAATATTATTATTGTAATATTTTGTTTTTGATTTATGACGATTGCGCTCATGAGTGTCAAACAAACTAAATGAAAAAGGTAAGGTGTCGGCAACAACAACTTGGGCTAATTAATAAAGTTCGGCTCATCAAACATTTTGCTGATGTACATAATTAAAATTCTTCAAATAAATTGCAGACTTAATAACTCTACTTACTTTCGTATATGACTGACATTAAGACTGAGTGAGTATTTGTGGGCCAAAATAATTGGGCGAAAGCAAAAAAGGAAAAATAATTAAAACCAAAAATAGCTTTAATAAGTTTTTTTTTTAATTAGTTCTAGTGAAAGGTTGAATGTGTTTAAACAAATACTCGTACACCGTTATTCATAAATAATTGTTAAGGTTAAAGCATTATTTCAGCAAGTTTTCTCTCACGAAATTTTGAACTTTAAGCTAACATTAACTTTAATAATGGTTTGTGAATACGGGCGATAATATTTTGGGCCTAATCGAACAAAATGCCACCCCAACGAAAACAAAACTTAAAATGTTTTAAAAATTAGTTGTTCATACAAACAATTTTCAACTGTGCTCAAATGGGTCTACTATATAATTAAAAACGAAATAACATGTAAATTCGAAAGCATTTTCTTTCGTTTCGAGTTACAGAATAGACCCGTTGGCAGGCGGCCTTAAAATTTGAACTTGCTATCAGACTTTTTGATTGGTCGATATTCTTAACCCAGCTCTCTTAACTGAACCATTTTATTCATTTAGCTCAGTAGCTTATTCGTATTAAAACATAAAGAATCAAATTGAGCAAAACGACACTAGGAAATAAGCTCCAAGGAAATAGCGCCTAATTAAGAAATTAAATAAACCCCAATAAAATAAGTCCCAAAAGAAATGAAATAAGGTCCAAGAGGAAATTTATGAAAAAATCACTCAATACAAATGAAAGAAAGTCCAATTAAAAAGCCCAATGAAACAAAACTCAAGATGAAATAAAGCCCAAACAAAATTAATGAAATTCTAATATTTATGATTTAATCAGGCTAAAGTTCGTATCGTTTTGTAGTCCAAATTACATGTGATAATTATAAATGAACAAATAACACCAAAATTATTTGTAAATATTCTGACAAAAACGTAGTAGAACAGAACAACTAGCTGTTTTCGAAGGCCACTACACCTTCATCATCAGCATTCTTTTGTGTTTGGTCCACTTTGTGTCAGCTAATGTAGATTTCTGCTTTATATACTCAGCCATTATTGCAAATAGAATATGTGAATTGTTTTGATTCATCGTATTTCAATTTACTGAAAGTTTTTTTTTTTTTTTTTTGTAATGAAAGCTCAATTTTACCATCTCTAAATTTACAGCAGTCTTACCATTGTCGTTTTGTTCTTTACTAATTATGCACATGTTAGGTAATTTGCTTATTTTTTGTTCTACTTAAGACAAACTTTTTTGGTTTGTTACTATTAATTATATTTGTTTAATTTTTGCTACAGACCCATGGGACTATTAGTTTTCTTTATTTTACTGGGCCTTATATCATTTTATTATTTGGGCGTTATTTCCATGGGCCTTATTTTATAGCGCCGAGCAACACAAAAGCATAAAAAGTGACATATTTACAGAAGAAATACAGATAATAAAGTAAAAAAAAAAATAAAAATATCAAATTGCAGGCCATCCCTCAAACTTTCCGCCAAGCTTCAGATTTTGGTAAAATTTATGTATAAAAATTAGGGAATATCTAAAAAAGATTTAACGAATACTTTTTAGATTATTAGAAAAACACGATTTTTTCGAAATTTTTCGTCAACGAAATCTTTCGAACGAATCACTCGTTTTTTAGTCACTCAATTAAAGCAATCGATGTGATTTTTTTTTTGTAGCTTAGTCCTCGTCCAGACTTGCAATTTTTGTTGCAGCAATTCTTGAGTTTATTGGTGAGAGGTGTGAGAAGATTGGGGAGGGGTACAAAGTTTCATGTGCTCGGCAATTGCCTTTTGTTTTGTAATTCGCTGTTGTAAATTTAAAGTTTGTAGGTGTATTTGACGTTTTATTTTATTTTATTTGTTCAGTTGTATGAAAAACACAAAATGTAAAAATAACTAAAAAGAATTGTTAATTTTTCAGGCAAATTTGTTGTGAAATATAATTTTTTAATACTTAATTGCAAAACTAGAATTTCCTAATGTGGAAACTTATGCAATTTCAAAGCAGAATTTTACAAAATTGCAGCAACAAAAATTGCAAGTCTGGAGGAGGACGTAGTAGTTTGAAAATTCATTTAAAAAACAGTTTTGTGAAAATTGTGTTTTCGAAAATTTAAGTGTTTTACGACATCTAAGTGAGCTCAACATCTCTCGAATGCCGCAAATTTGCTTCCGATCCCATACATAAAACACACACACATAAACACATATACCGCAAATACATATCACCTGGTCACAGGTGACACTTTCATCTAGGGAAATTTCGACATTTTTCATGCACGATATACATATCGACAAATATATTTTAAGACAATCTGACAGAAACCGCACTTAAAGACTCGCTAAAAGAAAAACTCGCGCGAAAGTGTTGCTTTTGTTGTCATCTTTGAACTTGGTGACTATTTGTTCGAAAATGTCTGAAATTTTAAAGCCTCTCATTGACACCAGAGGCGCTGCAACACTGCATTATTAGAAACGTACACAAAAGTAGAGTTGTAAATAAATGAGGCTTTCCTCTATAACTTCCTGCACCACCTACCTGTCTTCTCTATCACTATTCCTTTCCTGAGGAAGTAAAAACCTAGTAATAGTAGTAGGCATTCATTGCCTGAATGTTACGTCTCTTAAAAAAAAAGTAGGCAAAATCACGCCCATAAAAATGTAATTTTATATATAATATATATTTTTTCGAACTATTTTAAGGCAACCATGCCCACAATGTAAGCTATTTCGCTAACTCAATCTTGCTCAGCATTAAAGGCCAGCAATTTTAATTGATTTTAAAATTTTTTAGTATTAAAATTATTTCAACCTTTATGGATTACATTATGAATTTCATTATTAATCCCTTAAGAAAAAAAATTAAATAATTACCGCAACACACTTCATGGTTTGTTAAGTTCAATGGGATTAATTTTAACTGGCTTCTGTTTGTATTTACATACAAACATATACACACACATGCATACATATATGTATATGAATGAATTATTTGTTTTATTTTTCACCGCCTTTGTTTGGATGACTTTTTGACATGTGTGACCTTGAAGATTATTTGTATATATTTCCTCCACTATCTTTCAAAGAAACTTAATTAAACCCAAAACTACAAGAAAATAACGACTAAAATATTCAGTTTTTAAAATATGCATTTTCAGGTGTTGGTTTCATCTTAAATACACGAGGTGTATCATACATACAAACATACATATCGTTGCCTTAATATAGAAAGGCCCTAGCTCATTATTTTTTTTTAAGTTGAGTTTTTTTGTATATTTCGATAGAGGAACATCTAATGTATCAAAAAATAAAAAAAATCTGCATTAAAACAAATAATGAGTTAGGGCCTTTCTATATTAGGGTAACGATATGTAGTTATAACTATTGAGTTCATTATCGTTTGCAGAGTGCAGAATTGTAATGAATTTAATACTCAAGAGTTTGTTTCAGACAGCTGGCGTACTCACACATACATATGTACATACAAACATATAGAAATATGCAAATTTTTATTTGATTTGTCGTAAGATGTGGGTGTCTTACTTCTGTAGCATTTGATGAGTATTTTTAATGAAATAAAAAAAATCAATAAAAATAATTTCGTAAAAATATTTAAACAACCTTGAAAATCAAAGTTAAAAAATAATGATTTTCTCCTATTAACAGCTGTTTTTAAAACAGTTACACAAGGGTTATTATAAAGGGTCTTACAATAGGATCTTATGAACTATAACAGCTGATAGCGGCCATATTTTCGCAGCTATATCCGTCGAGTTGACTCTCATTTATTCAATTTGTTCTGCTAAATTACCATGGACGGACATAGTAAAACAATTTTATCAAAGTAGATGTTGTGTTTGGGCAATGTGGCGCTCCCTTCGAACGGTCCACACGTTCGCCATAATCGTCCTATCGAGAAAACTATTGGCAGTTGGGTATATAAATTTTAGTCCACTGGCTCAGCAAATAAGCAACGAACACCACCCCAACACGGGCTCCTGAATCCTGTATGGAATTTCACATTCATGTCGAGGCAGACCAAGATAGCAATTTTTAATTCGAATGTAAAGTCGGCTCTGCTTTACGGTTGCAAAACGTGGAATGATGTCAGATTTCAGAGAAGTATAATGAAAATCTTTTGGTCAACAACAATTTCAAATGATGACCTATTATTAGCGACATATCAAGGTTCTTTATCAACAGAAATCCTTAAACGCAAATGGAATTGGATTGGTCAGACATAAAGAAAATCACAGAATGACTTGACTTGAACCGCACTCGATTGGAGGCAGCAACGTAGTCGCAGAAGGGGAAGACCCACTCATACTTAGAGACGACAACTAGATCACGATAATGGCAAAAAGATGGAATAAAATTAAGCTGTTAGCATCTAATGGACATGATTGGAATTAATTTGTTTCTGCTCTATGCTAAAGCCTGGAACGACGGGAATGAATATAAACCACCCGTATGTCGACGAAACGAAATATCTACAGAAAAGAACACATCGCCGATGTCCAAACATTTTCGATAACGTCGTCGTGACTTGGGCCGGAATCCGTACAAAATTGAACTGACACACCACCAGCTGAAGATAAAAGGCCATAGACAACCTAGAGGGTTATTATGTAATTCGATTCGAAACGGAAACTGTTCGAATTTGTATGCTATTAAAATTACAATTCGAACATTTCTTTATGAATGGGTGCATGAACAAACAAAATTGGTGAATCTGGAACGATACCAATCCAAATGAGATTTAAGAGTATCCAATTCATCCTAAAAAGGTACATATGTGGTGTGGACTGTTGTCAGCAGTGCGTATTTCTTTGAGAACATTGGAATTTTGGTGTCGAAACCCCATTTTTCGAGCACTCAGTTTTAAAAGTCGAATGAGATGTATTTTTTTTGTCGAGAAATGCTTTTTTTAAGGAAATTATAATCTTATTTTTGAAAATTTTGAGTAAAGTCCACTGCAATTTTTCCTGGCTTAATGGTTTCATCAGACCTTTTAATAACCAGTTGAAGATATGGGCCATCCTAACAAGATTTAAAATGTGACGATTTAGTCAAAGAAATTATAGATGAAGAATAAATTAACTTTTTTGTAGAATGATAAACAAAATATTAGAAAAAATTTATCTAAATTTTTTATAGTTTTCATGGGCAATGTACGTGGCCGACGAAATTTGGCTTGCGTTTATTTTTTATTCTATAAAGTGTATTTACCAAATTTGAAGACTTCTACTTGAACAGAAAACATTTTTATGTGAAAAAATCTATTTGGATTTCAAGGGCGGTGGGCGCTAAGCGTGGCCCATTATTTTAATTATTTAGTCAATATTAATGATCTGGGATCACACCTTATTGTTTTTCTACAAAATATATAAAGGCATTCTCGGTTGCAGGCCATCACCGTCAACGGCGAGTGTTATAAGTCAACTTAATTTTGCCTGAATTAGAATATATGAATACCAACGATATGCAACAACGAGAAGGCCTTAAGGACCTGTACCTCGATTCTGTACCCCCAGGGGAGTCTATTTATAGACTACGGGTGTGGCAATCCCGTGGCCCCAGCTAGGGTAATGTAGCTGACGGACCTTTGGCTCATTAGCCGTAAAACTTATGTGTTACTACCCGATCTCTGAAAATAAACAGAGCAAAGGATGTGCACATATTTATAAAAGGAAAACAAATATTGTACGCCCGTTGTTGTCAGTTAGGTGCAGCGTCACCTAGAACTGCCCCTGAGTTCAAAAGACGATAGAGGTGAGGCCCTTGTGGTGGAACTTCGAGGTCTCACCAGAGGCTACTTCTGGTGCTACGGGTGCCGGTTGCCCAACAGCTGAGCTGCTTAGAGAAAAATTCATTGCGGTTGTCAAGATTTTGTGCTGAAATGGTTGTGCGTCCTGGGTTCAAGGGGCGTTTATCAAACATGATCGATCGTAGTAGGCACAATATCTTGGCGGCGAGCTTGCGTTCTTCTCACGTAAGTGGTTCTCGCTGCTCTGAAGTTTTGAGTGCATGTAGCGGTCGTCAGTTTCCTTTGTTAAAATGCCGAGTTCGTCCTACCCCACGGGGTTAAAGGGTTAAAGGGATGATTTTGGTGTGTGTGGAGTAGGCACTGGTTATTTGGCGACACAGGCATGCGTTCATTTCGGATGAGTGGTTAGCTGTGCCGGCAATGGTTGAGGAATTGTCTTGGGGACCTCGCTAAGGCGTATACACAACACCATAGCGTGGAAGCCGGAGAATTATCGTGGTGGCTGTGGTTGCTACCAAAATCGCTGGGAGAATAGTCTTGGCTTCCCAGTTTGAAACCAATGCTAGTGGTTGGTCTGACGCGGCCAGCCAGACACTATTCTAGGAGCTGTTGCCATTCAACAGAGCTGCTATGGGCACGGACATAGCAGCAGAGCTTAGATAGCTCAAAATACCTCAGCAAGGTACTTGAATATAGAACAGGGATAACTATATTCAAAGATTGCAACCTATGTGCCTTACGGAGTGGGCCATAGGTTCATTCTAAAAGGGTGCATGGGGGCGTTGGTCTGACGTCTAACCCACACCCAGTGTTTTGGCACACGTGAGATTAGGCCGTAATGGCAGGTACTTAACTTTTTGCGAACCGAAAATCGTAATATTTATCGACATATTTACTCGCTTGTGGTAACGATAATGTAATTCCTTAATCCTTCTTCTTTTTTACGATAGTCTGCAGGTCTCTGTAAAGAAAATTTGAAAATAAGCGAAAAGCACAAAGAATAATAAAGAAAAACTTAATGATTTTGATCTTGTGACTTAATTTTTTTCTCCAACCGAGAGCCAATATCGTTAAAATATGTTACTGAATAGCAAAGTCGATAAATTTTAATTATATATATTATAGCGATACAATTATAGTTATAAAAGTTAATGAATCCATTTAGTGGTCACGCTAGAGGTGATGAAAACTGGCCACCAAAATCGTGCTAATTGAACCCTTTAGACTTTTTCTTTTGGAGTTTCCTGAAGTCGCATTTCTATGCGAATAAACATAAACAAACTACAGCGGCCCTCAAGACCGACATAGGCCATGCCATCGCCTGATTTATGTGTCAGAGTCGTGGAAACGCACCACCCAGCGTAGCTGTATCATATATTTCCACGATATTATAGTCCATACACAAAGGCTTTCGAACGCATTAAAAATTTCGATGTCTCACACATACGCTTTATTTTAGTTAAATTAAAAAATGGGAAGAGCTTAATGAAAAAATCCATTTCTTTACACTTTGTCTTTATTTTTATTTTTTGTAAAAAAATAGAGCAAGTTTTAAGATCGAATGAAAAGAGAAAAAAAATATTTAAAACGTAAAAAGTTAAGGCCCAGGCACATAGCATCCATCATACTTTAAACTTCGCATTTTTCAACTGACATTGACGCAACAACGAAGAAGGTTGGCACAATGACGGAAGCATTTGAACAGCTTCAATAGTTTGGTTCTTTATTTTACTTATTAATTTCAACTTTTTTTTATTTATTTCGTATTTTCGCCACAAAACACAAAACCTTATATTAAAATATACGAAAAAAATCAACCAATATCTGTCAAAATAATCAACGTACGCGAAAAGTTAAAGTTTGCTAAATTATTGTACTTTGCGTTGGTGGACACGTGCAGAATGTAACGGACCTCATAAGAAACCATATATTTATTACAACTTAGCTGTCAATTGATAAAGAAGAAGTTTAACATATGACGGATTCTCTGTGCCTGGGCCTTTACTCGGCCAGATATGTATGTGTGCTATTTTGATGAAACACGATCCAGTTATTTCTGAGAGCTTTGAGAGATTTCTTGAAGTGCTTTGTGTAATTATTATTTATTCAATTCTAAAACTTGCTCGCATATTTTTTTTTACGAATAATAAAAAAAAAAAATATTTAAAATATTTCGAAAACAAAGTAAATTCTTTATCAACCAACCACCAACATTATTTTTTAGCTTTTAGCTAAACCATAATTTCAGCCAACATTATTTTTCAATTTATCCACCACGCAGAATTATTTACTTGTTAAAGCAATAAAAAATAAAACTTGATTTTCTAAAAAAACAAAAAATTACAATAACAAAAAAACTTGACTTGACTTTGAGATACAAATCGCATTCAATAAGAAAACTATTTTTAATGTATGTATCAACTTCTCATTCATGTGTTTTATCATGTACATATTTCATTTCAAATTTTGTTTTGTTTCGTCTCTTCTATTTGCTGTTTATTATTCTATATATTATTTATATACTAGATTAGATCAGCAACAATAGCAGTTCGCAGTTTAGCAGAAATTCGCCACAAAATTGGGCGTGAGTGTATATTTTTTCGTGTTTGGCATTTGGGAATTTTGTGGTCTGAAGAAAGTTTATGTCAAAATTTATTTAGATTTTATTATTTTGCTGTTTGTGCTCTTAATTTAAATTCCAAAAATATTTGGGAACATAATACAGACATAATGTGGGGCAAATGTAATCACATACCAATTCGGTTTTGAAATTTGTGAAGTAAATAAATGCAGAGTACAAACCGACAAGCCATGAATCGGTTTACTCTGCAAGAAAGCGGAAACATTGATTCCATTTTTCTTGTGTAACAATTTGTCGGTTGTGTTCGCATAGCGTGAAATTCGTTGTAGATATCTAGGCCGTCCGAAACCAGCTGGACAAACACTGCGCATTGAAAAGACTGTGACAACACGAGATGTTTCCAAGGTTGATCGGCCCCGGAGCAGTCTTTCTGCTGATAATATCGCTGCTGTTGACAATATGTCGAAGAAGAGCCCGGAACAACGACCAGACGGCGTGCCGCAATTGGGCATTAGCCGGCGGTCCCTACGCAGAATTTTGGTGAAAGACTTGAATATGATCCCTTAAAAAGTGCAGAAACTTCATCAGCTGTGAGCTGTTGACCGCCAAATGCGTCTTACCTATGCTGAAGTAAACCTGAATATCAACGAAGATGTGAACGATTTTTCACAGAAAATTATCATGAGCGATGAAGTTTACATATTTCCATCTTAGAAGTTACGTGCATAAGCAAAATAATCATTTCTGGGGTACCGTAAATCGGTGTATCACCCACTAAGAGCCATTGCACCCACTCAAAGTTGCTGCTTCGTGTACCGTTTACACTACAGAAGTCATCGGGCCAAATTTTTTTGAGAACGTCGCTGGCCAAACGACGACTGTGGGCGGCGCACGCTACAGAACAGTGATTACTGAATTTCTTCCTCAATTTAATGAATTGGGGCTGAAGATCATGTGGTTCCAACAGAACCGCGTAACGGCGCACATTGCTCAAACCACAACCGATATTCTCAAGGAAGCATTTAGGGATCAATTAATCTCTAATTTCTTTGATTTGCACTTATCGGCCAGGTCACCCGATTTAACCTTTTCAGACCTCTTTTCAAGGGGGTTTTTTTTAAGTCGCGGGCTAACGTTAACAAGCCTTAGACTTTCGAAGCCTTTAAGGAGAATTATGGCAGGAACTCCAAAACCTGTTGTCCGAAGTTTTGGCAAGAGTGGTGGAAAATGCCATAAAGCGGTCCCGTATCGTCATCAGCTCCAGCGGCTGCCACTTGCCCGGCTTTATTCTCTCAAATTGATGTAATAAATTATAATGGATGAAATAAACAAATTTCACAAGTAAAACCACACCCTGTAAAAGGCTAGTGTGTAGTAATTGCAAATTTTCTGTTTTAAATTTGAGAGAGAGAGAGGTAGAGAGAGAGAGAGATAAGTGTCAAACTGTTGCTAGTTTTATTAGTAACTTTTGATAGTTTGAAAGACAGTATCCAAAAATCATACAGAGTGAGTGCGAATGGAATAATATATTGAGCGCCGTAGTATTGTAAACAACAACAACAAAAACCAGTTGGGTGAAAATTTCGCTACCCGATACCGAACGAACCTTAATAATACTTCAATGGAGTTTATGTGAGAATGTATTTATTAAAATTTCGATGGTTATCGAATGTCGTTATATTCCCCTTGACTACCATTTTAGCTAATGCTATTACCTGTGTCTCACTATCCTACACAACCGTACAACTTTTGAAAAAATACAACCCTAATCTAATGAATTCCTGTTGCCTTTTGAAAATTTCCATAAACTCCATCATAACAGCATTGTATTTTCTCAGGGTGGCGTTGGCTGAAGTAGTTAGCACATTGATTACAAAACCGAAGGTATTGGTTTCACGTCCGGTACCCAACAGTCATTAAAGAACAACACCACGCATTTTTCTGATGAGCATTAGTGTCTCTTTGTGTCAGTTGTTGTAGGAAAGTTCAAGTGATGAAGGCATAGTCACTGGTCATTGAACTATACTGGCTTCAGCAGATACTAATCCTGATGTAACTAAAATCACCGCGCTTTCATCGGAAAAGTAAAATAACCGATAAAATGGCTAGTAAACATAGCTTTGAAAATATAATACGCCTGTTTGACACCAGAGGCGCTGCAATAATGAATCTTTCCTGTATCTCTTCCTTCACCACCTGTCTTCTCTATCAGTATCCCTTTCCTAAAGAAGGTAACACCTAGTAATAGTAGTAGGCATTCATTGCCTGAGTGCTACTTCTCTTATTAAAAGAAAGTCATTCGATTGTGTAGGATAGTGAATCTTAGTCTTAAGATGGCCATCTTATTTTATAAAATATTTTGGGGATTGGAAATATGGAAACCCGGGGATAAGGCAAAAAACTAAGCTGCATACCCTAAGCCATAACGCGATGATATAATACTGCAACAATACAGATGAATAAACACAAATAATTATAAAAAAAATGTAGATAATGTTTGTATCTGTAATGTTTGTATTTGTGATTGTATAGAGTTAAAGATATACATATTTAAATACATATACTAAAATATAATATATAAATTATTTGTTGCATGTTAAATTATTTTAAAATAAGAACAGTTATTTGAAGATTTTTAAATTGATAAAATTTTATCAAAAATATTTAAGAACACATGCGAAGCGAAAAATTTAAAATTTTAATCAATTTTGTTAAAAAAAAAAAAAAAAAAAAAAAAAAACGCTTTAAAGTTTGAAGTGGCAACATTATTGTAAAAGAATGCGTTATCGGTCTAGTTATTTAAGGCCGGGGCACAATGAATCCGCCATACGTTAAACTTCGCCCTTTTTAACTGACAGCTAAGTTGAAATACATGGTTTCTTATGAGGTCTGTTACATTCAGAACTGTCCGTCAACGCAAAGTTCAAAATTTGGTCAAGTTTTAACTTTTTGTGTACGTTGAGTAGTTTGACAGATAATGGTTGGTTTTTTTTGGTATGTTCTGATTTAGTTTTTTGTGTTTTGTGGCAGCATATAAAATTAATATAATATAATAAAATATAAAATTAAACAAAAGAAATAAACGAAATAAATACAAAAACTTGAATTTAATAAATAAAATGGAGAATTCACCTATTGAAGCTGTTCAAATACTTCCGCCAATAAAGTACTCATTGTGCCAACCTGCTCCGTCGTTGCGTTAATGTCAGTCGAAAAAGGCGCGAAGTTTAATGCATGACGGATTCATTGTGACCCGGCCTTCACACTTAAAGTTCTTGATAGACAAGGTGTGTTTCATAACGATTTTTATGCCTCTTGCCTTTTTTGAAACTTTGTTAATATTTCTAACATTGACTTGGATTAAAATACAAGCTTAATTTTTTCCTTGTCTCTCTCTCGCTTTCTCTCCTTGTCTTCATTAATTGCTCTCAAATCAAATCTCATAAAATTATAAAAACAACCATAAAAAGTCATGATCACAAACAATTTATTTTCATTTACTATTTCACACAACCGAACGAAGCGAGATGAAAAAAATGCAATAAAATAAAAATGCATCTCTTGTTATTTTATACGTGTGAAAAAGATCATGTTAATTTGTATATTTAATTACATGAAACAGACTTAAATCAAATAAAGCGACATCTTAAAGATACTCGTTCACCTAACAGATCGCACAATTTATAGTGTATTTTTTTGAATAAAAATATTTTGTATGTTTTTTGGTTTTAGGTAAATATTTTAAATTTCAAAGGCCTAATTCATAAAAAAATATTTTGGTTTTATAAAAGTTTTATTAATTAAATGTCCATAGAAAATTTGTTTTATTAACATCTTATAAAAGAGAAATATTTTGTATGAATAAAGCAGTTAGACTATTATAAAATGTATGTATGCATTAGAGGCCTGCGTAAACAGTCTTAAAATGTAAATACGTCTTGTTTTTTAAATATATTATCGTAGCATGTCTTATACTAAACTAATAATAAAAGATATCGTTTAATGAGCGAAGCACTAACGATATATTCATGTACGCTGTATATGAGTGTTTATAAGTGATGTCGCGAAGACTTCTTGTTCGCAACTCTCAAACACTCCAAAGAATTAGTGTTGATGCGTGTATGCTTGTTATTTTGAATATTGTACGTTTGAGTGTGTGTGTGTAAGATGGAGATAGTAAGCTCCCTGCGAAAGTGCGAATAGTGAAATTGTGGTGATTTACTAGTGACGTTATCAATAGTACTACTGACCAGTGTACCCCAGCCAATGGTATCATCTATTGACATTTAACATTAGCTTGTCATTGAAAATCCACCACTAGACTGTAGCACTACTGACTAAGTAGTTATTTTGGGACCACATGGAGACATTGGCACCAAAGATTCACTAGTAAATCTTAGGGGCTTTAGTCTACAATATCGACATTTCCTCGCTCGTTGTCAATAGTAAAATTATAGTGATTTTCTAGTGACATGGTCAATAGTGATACTGACTAGGTCTATTGTCTTTTACGACCATATGGAGATATTTGAACCAAAAACTCATTAGTAGATTTTAGTGACCCTCGTCTAAATATATTTATTTAATATTATTGCACAGCATAATAAAAAAGTAAAACAAACTATTGACGCGTTCATTGACAATATCAGCAGATACACACTAGAACTGTTGTCTCTAACGTATGTATATCTACTTGCGCAAAAAGGAAAGTTGTCGACATTTTAACTAGTGCAATTGTCGCTGGAGAAAGAGTATTGACATAGAGACATATGGTTCTAGGCTGACTAGAGGGCTATTGTGTGTTTCACAGCATATAACTAATGTTAATGTATGTTTGTGCGTTTGAATGTGCGCAGAAATATAAAACATCATACACGCATACATGCATGACGGTTGTATACGCGCCCATCACTTCTTCTTTAGTCCTATACCTACAATACTGAAACAAATTTCTTGCAAACATTGCTGTTTAACGTTTGTTTTAAAAGATTTCGCTGTAGTAAAGCATTTGAAAAGTCCCTCATGTCTTAAAAGTTCTTATAAGGGGTCTTGTGCAGGACACTAATACAAAACGACGTGTGTGCGTATATACATGCATGACGTTTGTATACGCGCCAATGCGTATGAAGAAGCATTCATCACAAATTCTTTCGTCATGAAGTATTTTCTTCTGTTTAGCGTTTGTTTTAAAATATATCTCTGTAGTCAAGCATCTGAAAAATCCCTCACATTTATCTTAAAAGTTCTTGTAAGTGGTGTTTTGCAGGGGTCTAGTATGTATGTCTTTATACAGATTATTATTGATTATTTGCGAATGTCTGATTTTTGCCTCCTGTAAGCCATTAAACTGTATAAATCTTTGCTTAAAATAATCATTTTTTGCTTGTCGTTTTATGTATTTACGTTGGCTCGTAAATTTATCTAGTTGTCTTTGATTTGATTTGAATTCTTTCATTGATTATTTTTAACCCCCGACTAAAAAAAGGGGTGTTATAAGTTTGTAGTGTGTGTCTGTGTGTCTGTCTGTGTCCACGTACAGGCCAAACGGCTGGACCGATTTTCATTTAGTTTTTTCTGTTTGAAAGATGACTTGATCGAGAGGGTTCTTAGCTATGTTTGAAAAAAGTCGGTCCAGCCGTTTAGAAGATACAACATCTTTTCTGAAAAAAGTCGGGGGTTTTTAAAATTTTTAATTTTTGTTATTATTGATACTTTTAATGCTTTTACAGTTCAAAAGAAAATAACTCATTCAAGTTTTGCTAAAATTCTTAACATATTGTTGAGAATTTCAATGTCGAATAACTGTTAGACATAAAAAAAAGTTAAAATATTTACATATGTAGTTATGTCTGTATAAAATTATTCGCTAAAACATGTGTGAATGGGGTATTCCATACTTTTGAATTTTTCTGCATTTAAGAAATAGAATAAGTTTGCTTAGGGTGTCAAATTTTTCAATATTATAATGCAAATTAATTGGGTATACCTTATAGTTTTAATATGAATTTGAATTTAAGCAACAATAAATAAATTTGTTGATTAAATAAATTTTTTAATCTATGTGTAAGTATTATTAATTTAATCTTAATTTTTAATTGAAAATTTTAAATTTTTAAAATATCCAGCTATTATAAAATTGATGATGTCAATCAATCAGCATTTCAAAATCTAAATTAACGGCCTGTCCCACGATGTCACCAGAAATGGTTCGATTGACAACTTGTATTGCAAACAACAACAACATTAGAAAATTTGAAAAAATAATGCTACTGAAATGAGAATAAATACAATCTTGTTCAGTAAAAAAGTATTCAAAGAATGTAACCACAGTTTGCTACTATTGCTTTTCTAACAAAAACATCAGTTCTGTTGAAAAGATTCGAGTATGTACTTTGTTTTCAATAATATTTTGATGCAGATTTTAACGCTCTTGTGTATGAATATAAATCAAAGTAATACTTTTAATTAAATAACAAGTCGCAAGTGTACTATTATTCTTCAAATCAGAACTTTATTATTACTCGACACTGATATTACCAGCTTTTAACACACAATGTTAAATTAATGACTGCTGAAATAGTACGATGTTAACTTCACTGTTGATTACACAATACTCGACTCAACTAATTCTGACGATAGGTTACATCGCCCTTTTTATACCCAACATAAAGCTTCCAGAATAATGTTAGGAAGAACCTGAAATTCACAGCACGTTCAGAGCTCTCCATCAGGGTTTTCAGATGTGGCGATTTCTCGCCAAACGTGGCAATTTTACACTTGTTTGGCGTCTAAATTTTTGATTTGGCGACATGGCGATTTTTCTGATGAAAAATAATTTGTTGAGAATTTGTTTTTTAAACAAAATTGAATTTCAAAATTTATGCAATACAGAATAATCAGTTTATAGAAGGAGAAGTTTCAAAAATTAATCCTACCAAAACTAGTCTGCAAGAAATTAAAACAATTTGAGTTAATTTTGATTATTATAATATTATAAAAATACTATTATTCGACCTTTTATTATTTATTTATAGTTTATTTAAGCTTTAGGTTCCAAATGATAATTTTTTATTTTTTGGGACCTAAAGCTTAAATAAACTATAAATAAATTATAATATTATAATACAATAATTATTGTTCGAACTTCATTTGTTTCTTTATTTATGATTTGACCAGTCTAAGATTCCTATCGCTTTGTAAGCCAAAATTACATGTGATAATTATTAATTATTTCTTCATTAAAAATTATCACATGTAATTTGGCTTACAATTACAAATTGCAAAATAAAACAATTTGAATTTGATAATTTTTCTTATATTAATTGTAGTAATTAATGCGCTTTGAATTTGGACTAGACTTATTTACATGAAATACTTTTTTCTACTTTTAGCGATTTTATGATAAATTTTTATACGATTATTTTATAAAAATTTATATTAAGAAAAGTGTTGAATAGAAATAAATTTATAAAAAAAAATTGAATTTGGCGACTTTTGGCGATTTTTAAAATCAGTTGGCCGATATACATAGGTCGGAACAAATCTGACAATGCTGCTCTTCATCACGTCGTTAGTTCGTGTTAGTTTTTAGGCTGTACATGCTACCAGTTTGATGAAAAGCCGGCTCCATTGGGACTTTATGGGTACCGTTAACCCGTTCTCAAGTTATGAGCTGTTAACATACATATACACACGCATACATACTATTGCATATATGTATGTAGATCCGTGTAGAAATCATGGCGAAAATAGTCAAAACCGACTCCCAGAAACCGGATTCCGCAACGATGAGTTTTGAAGTGTTCAAAAACTTATAACTGTCAAAATAATTAATTTCCAGCGTTGTGGACAAATAAAACAACAAGGGAACACTGAAATTATTGAACACTTCAAGCCTCATATATTCGGAATTCGGCCACAGGACCTCAAAACGTCGAAATATGTATGATGAAAATTTATATATTTTATTTTATTTAGTGACAATGAGATAAAGGTTAAAGGCGAGGACCTAAATTTGAAATAGGCAAAACTAGACAAAGTGCTGCAATGGAACGAGAAAAAAATTTTTAACAGAAATCTTAAAAATTAAATACATAATTATATATGTACCACAAACCAAAAAAACATTGTAGAACTTAATTCCATTTACGTTCTGTCATTTTCAGAAACTAACATATTGGGACTTCAAATCTTTAAAACATATTTGGTTTAGCCTGCTTAGAATTTTACGCAGCAGTTTCAAGTTTGTAGTAATTATTACAGCTAAAGCTTCATCTCATATTGGCTTAGGTAAGTACAGAGAATACATTTTATTTAAGTATAAAAGTTTATATATACAGAAAAACTTGTTCACCAATTAGTATTTGCAATAAAAAATTTAATTCATATAATTAAATATTTAATTGCTTCCATTATTAATTCAATTATAAAAACTTAATTCATATTATTAAATTGTTTATTGGTGAAAATTTAATTATTTTTTTAATTCATATTACAAAATGTTTCATAACACTTTCTTCTGTGTACGTATTATATTATTTATATAAATGATGAATGAATAAACATCCGAGATACCAAGTAGATAATTGCAAAGCACATGGCGACACTTCTGTATATTGTTTTGCTCAAATAGGTGAATAACAAAGTGCTGACTTAAAACTTGGATTTATTTACAGTACACAGAATTTTTTTCTCAAATTAATAACTTTAATTAAAAAAAAAAATAAAAAATAAAAAATTTCATTGAGTCAATTAAACGTTTGCTTAAAAATTTAATTATAATTTAAAATTTAATTGAGTTAATGAAATTTTTGTTTAGAAATTTCAATGATTAACTTATTCAATTCACACAATTACATTTGTAATTGGTCTTTGATCAATTAAAAGTGTTAGAGGTTTTAAATATACAGAAAAAATTTATGTCAAAAATAACTTACATTTTCGCTAAAAATTTTTCTTTGAAAGGGAGGGGGGCATTACGACTTGCGATTTCCATGATGGGTAATTACGGACAAATTTTAATAATTCATTAGGGCAAAAGAAATTTCTTGGGGGGCAATACTCCCCTCAGAATGGGCTTTCTACGCTTATGATGTTCAACATTATACAATTCAATAACATCAATTAAGGTTTTCCACTTGAATTAATTACAGCAATTAAACATTTAATTGGTTGAATTAATTTCTAATTAAAATTATTAATTGGTAAATAAATTAAAAATTATAAAATTATATAACTTTGATTTTTTCGTAATGTACATACTTTAATTCTTAAAAGGCTACATAAATAAATTTTTATTTTTCTTTTTAACAAAGTGTAGGACTATTGTATAAAAACATATACTATAGTCCATCACAAAAGCAATTTATTTGCACAAACTTACATGGCTTTCAATGTTGTCTGGTTGCAGCAAAAATTCCTTGAATACTTGAAAACTTGTTTGGGACCACTTGAACAAAAAAATACTCAGTATTTTGGATATTGTTACAAAAGAAATTGCGTTGATTTTTTTCTCTCTAAATTTTATTTTCATTAAAAAGTTGTGTTTGTTTCCTACCTTCAACTAATTTTTTCTATTTTAAAACATTTTTAAAACTTTATTTAGATTTACACTTTTAATTCATATCAAAAACTTTTAAATTTATTTAAAACTGTGACGTAATTCATCATCAGACAAAAAAAAATCAAAAAGAAACAAATAAGCTTTAATTAAAATAATCCTGCTTAAAAAAAACACAACAACAACAAGCAAAAATACAAAAATTTATAAAGAAACCAGCAACTGAAAAAATTCTAACTCAATTCAACCATAAGAAATAAAATATGAGTGAATAGAAAACACATCGAACCGCATTAAAAATTTATTATTTAATTTATTTTTATTTTGCAAAATGTTTATATATTTTTTTTCTCGATTTCAATTTGATTTGATTTTTCTCTTGCCTCACTTTAATTCACTTTTTTTTTGTAGTACCAGGGCTTTTATTACTAAAAACCTGATTTTTTTATTGTCTTGCAAAAACAAAACAATATATATTTTTTAAGCTTTTTTTTTAGAAACCACGTAAAAAGATTTAAACATAAATCTATTAAAATTAATGCGTTTGATTTTTTTTTCAGTTTTTTACTGCACACTTTTTATTTATTGTGTCTTACAATTATTTCCCTTTCTACCACTCTCTTTCTCTGCTCTTTCTCACACTTAATTCACGCTGTGTTTTTAGCCATGTGCGAACTATTCGAACTAAGATTTCATACTAACTTGGCTTGAATGAATTGGTTGGGTTTGATGGTGTTGTTTTGTTGTTGATTTCATAAAATCTTGGCTTAAAACTGGTTGGTAGTGCAGCGTTGCCACCAGTGAAGAAGTAAATGCTTAGGAATGATTTAAAAAGCGATTTCCAGGGCAGAACGAACTGGCGTTTCATAACGCATGCTCGGTATCATTTACCTATTGTGAATATAATTTGATAGTTTTCTTTTTGAGTTCCAATACAAAATATTAAATTTCTGAAAATTCTCTCGGTAACGATTTTCGAAATATTTAAAAACTTTCAACAATGGCCCTAATCGTTTTTTTTACATGAAAATAAAATTTGCTTAATTTAAATAAATAATTCTCAAGATTTTCAGAAACATATTTGCAAAACTGTACGAAAACATGTTTTTCGCGAATATTTCGAAAACGCTTCTTAGGAAAAATAAATAAATGTCATATGCGTGCTCAGCGACCCCAAATTAGCTGAGAAAACATTTAATTTTTGAGCTAATGGCAATAAAGTAAACAATTATGGTATATTGAAATCAATAAAAGTTAAAATGTAGTTTTCATTTAACAAACATTCAAATTGTATAGAGATTTTGTATTAAAATTAGTAAAAAAATTCTGTACAAAAATTAAGTATTAGTAATATGGAAATTGTACTCATGTTTAGTAGCCTGGACATGGTTGCCAGATTTGACTATTTATAGTAATTTTGACGATTCTGGGTTACAAAAATAGCATTTTGACGACTGGACGATTTTTGCCTTTGACGATTTGATGATTTTAAAATAGTTAATTATAGTCAACATCATGCGTCGTTGGCAATTATTTCTTAAATGCAACCAGGCCACTGTTGTTTATTGGCCTTCGAGAGTTTTGCGTCTCACTCGCACTGGTTGACTGATCTGCCACGGACTACCGTATAATCTTGCGGTTCTTTTGTGGAATTTCCTTAACAACCACGTTGCTACTTCCTATGTGAAGGCATAGGTCGTGTACAGTCAGTCACAAAAACATTTTTAAGAATACTGTTAATAACATCATATATCATCATATATATCATAATAGTCACCCGTCCATTTTTGTGCAACCATATTCTGCAAATTTACTTTGTAGAATGTGTACTATAAATAAATAAATATACACCATTTATTATAACTTTAAAACAGTTTTGAGCTTGACCAATAACTTGGCAGCTTTTGAAAGAACATGCAATAAAACTGAAGAGTAAATGGCAATCAATTTTAATTTTGGAATTAAATGTTTTGAAAGCCTGCTATTGTACAGAATTTATCAACTGAAACAACAGAATTTTTAAATTTATACGGTTAAATGAAAGACCTATTTAAAAAAGTTATGAGTAATTTTTTGCTTGAGTGTGATAATTTTTATTTGGGGGATTATAAAGATGAAAATAATTGTTTAGACATTGATGAAATTTATTTAGGAACATTAGTATTTGTGGATGTTAAGGTTAATCAAATCGAAAAATGTGCAACCGTGTGGTAAAATTTTAATAAGATTAGACTTCGAACATAAATTAAGTCTAATTGATCCCTACAATATTATTATAGAAAATAAAAATTCTTTATACGATATTCTAAAAGAGTTTTCTCATATTGTTAAAGAATGTGAAGGTCAGGAAATTGAATCTAAATTCAGGCAATTAAAGTTAATTAAAATTGGAAAAGTTTTCCATGATACAAACTTAAAAGTTTTAGATTTGTGGAAGAAATTCCCAAAACGAAAAAAGGACTCTAGTCTTTTATTTCCCACCATAACTAATTTTATCAAAAAAAAAAAAATTCCCCCAACTAATAAAATCTAGTTAATTTTTCTTCTCTTCCCTAGAAACTCACATTAATCAATAAAAATATTTCATTTAACAAGAATTGAAATTACTGAACTTCAACAAACGTAGAAAGAGTATTTAGTCAAGTTAACTTAAACAAAGCCAAAGTAAGACATGTAATTAAATTTTTTTTAAACAATTGATTCCTTTTTTGACAACAGTTTAGCTTATTTTATACAAAAACTACGAATTTATTTGTTGTATATTTTCGTTTGATAGAAGTGCTTGTTTTATATATGACGAATTTTGGAAGTTTCCAGATAAAAATTTTTACGATTTTTCGTGCGAAATTTGACGAGTTCACACCTATTTCATCTGGCAACAGTTCGAAAAAATTAACATTTTTAATATTGATTAAAAATGTCCTATTTCCATCTCTGATGTAGATTGATGTTATTGTTATTACATCTTTTAAACTATTGTGAATGATTTCTTTAAGATGTATAAGATACTGAAAAATAAGGTTTATGTCTTGAATAAAATTCCGATTACGTACTGATGATATTTACAAGTGGATTTTTTTTAAAACGATTTAATTTTTCATAATTTCACGTTAATTTTCTCAAAAAACGTCATAACTCAAAAAATGGAATTTTTGAATTAATGATGCTGAATTAATCCTGATATCGTTCTTCATATTGCGTAAAGATTTGCAAAAGTCTTCATTTCTGTTTGTAATAATTGTCATCGGTATTTGATAGGCTAACTTAGCTTTTCGTTGCTTTAGAGATTGTAGTTTTTTGGGAAAGGATAATACCTTATTTAGAAGAATAATATCTTCTATTAAAGTTTAGCTGCTGTTAAGGTTCGTTAGTATTTATGAAATGATTAAATTTGCTGTCGTCTTATTATTAACATACATTACTGATAAGAGTTTCAGCTATTGAAACGCTATGCGTATAATTTTATTTTTGGTCTCCTCTTTGTTTTAATTGCACACATTCAACTTCTATTGGTTTTAAGTGCAGCTTGTCCAAAAATGCAAAAATATACATATTTTTAAGAAAAAAAAAAATAGTTTAAAAATTGTATTTCGTTTACCTGTGAAGGGCAGATTGTTAATACGCTGACAGCAGCTTAGAAGCTTTTATTTAACTACCAGACATTTGCTTGATAACATTTTTACAAAAAAAAAACCACTACTTTTACGTACGTTTAATATGCAACATTTCTGTTGCAGGTTGCAAAACTACAGCAATCAACTACGTGTCAGGTCAAATATGTAACTACGTTCCATTAACTTGTTTTTTTTTTCTTCTTTCTTTTTGATGTTTGATGGTCAAGTAGACGAGTAACGTTCAAGTATCATTATTTGTATGTTTTTGTATGTACTCCATACAGTCTTTTTTTTTTTTGAATACCCACCAGCAACGTACACTTAGTGCCTGCCAGAATGCTGCCTCAAGTTGTAACAATTTTCAAACATAAATTTTTAGTTTCTTTGGCATTTTAAAGATCCCTGAGTTACTGCTGTCGTCGTTTATTTCAGTTGACTGTTAGAAATACTTTAGTGTTGTATTATAATTTTAGGTCAGACACGTGATAATTTTACGCTTTTTAATAATAATTTGTGATTTAACACCTTGATTTTTTGTGAAGGAAGGAAGTGCTGCGATACTTTGTGATGATGATGATGACGATGATGATGATGATGAAGAAAATTGCTAAACTTTTTAGTTGTATCGGTAAATTATCTTTTATAATAAATGAAATTAGAATTTATTACATAACATAACATATTACATAGCATAAATTTTTATTGCAAAAAAAAAATAAATTCAAGATAGTGGATAAAAAATTATTAATTTTACTTCCGTGTTATATATTGTATAGAATATGGAAGAATAAATTTGTTTGTGAGGAATAAACTGATTGAAAAATGTAAATAAAAGCCTTAGTGCTTCATAATTAATAAAACTATGGGACCTCAAAAAGTATAAAAAGCTAATTGAAAAATATCGTACAACAAAACATCTCATGAAAGACAAAGAGTGTCTTAAAAGCATTTTTGTTTGATGAAAATTTGTCCTTCGAAAACATAAACTAGAAATACATTGTCTTTGCTCTCTAAATCAGTTTTCGATAACAGAAAAGTGCAAGAGTGGCTATTTTTGGGACTCTAATGACGTTTTCTTTTCTGAAAGAAAATGTTACATTTATTACAATTTTCAATGAAAATTCGCAACAAATGGTTTTTTTTTGAAATATAGAGTTTATTAGAAATAATTGTATCATCCCTTACGAGCGTAAATTTTTGCTTTAAACGAACGCTACATTTAATTTTTTCTTAATAAAAAGCCAACAAATTTTGCACTTTTTCTAGAAAAGAAAACGCTAGAAGTATACTCGTCTTTGTCCCTTTCGGGAAAGTTAAAAAAATTTACATATCAGCGGGGAAATAACGGGTAAAAATGTACCTCATTCCTCTTAAAATTTAATTACAAGTCTCTGAAAACTAGAAGTAAGTAAAAGCTTGAAATACATTTAAAGGTTAGTTTTAGTTTTGTTCTCACTTGTATTTTATGTAGGTAAAGGATGTGCTCAGCAGCTTTATGCAAAATTCTGCCCGGGAAATTTTTGTAAAATAGTGTAAACCTTTAACTCTGCTCTGCACAGGTGTTTTTCCTCTCTTTCGTGAAGTATTCTAAAATGGATTAAATATTCCACAATAATATTTGACATCAAGTGCTACTTTAGGTTTCATAATATGCCAGAGGTAGAAGTTGCTCTTTAACACCAGTACCTGTATTCAGTAACTTTTTGCGAACCGAAAATCATAATATTTATCGATATATTTATTCTTTTGCGGTAACGATGTGATTCTGTAATTTATTTTTTCGATAGTGTACATCCGTGCTCTAATCCCCATTTTTATATCATGTGGCATCCCTGCATGAAAAATTTCAAAGTGAGCGAAAAGCACAAAGAATTAAACGAATTTGAGCTTGATGTTTTGGTTGGTTGGTTGGTTTGCGTGGCTGCCTTCTACACGTTGGCATTCAAGTAGAATCTAGATGATTCCTTTTTGAAACACCACCGCACTCGTCGGTGCCAACCTATGTAGAATTGTATCTAACTATACGGATGTGGTGACAGGTACTAGATCCAGCCCGTCACGTTGAGATATCTGATATGATTACTAAACCCAATCTCAGATAAAGCTGAAAGATCGTCTAGTACAATTCTGCCTAAAAACTTGTGTCTCGAGAGATGCAGAGCTGGACATTCGCAAAGAAAGTGCAAGATTGTTTCTTCTTTGCTTTCTTCACGACAACTTTAGCGGAACTTATTATAGGACAGACCTATCCTACTAGCATGTCTACCGACCGTCCAGTGCCACGTCATGACTGCAACGAGCCTCGACATGTCCCTACGGTTCCTGTTTATTAATTGTATTGAGCGCCTGTCATTGTAGCAAGGCCACATTTTCTTAGCAACCTTGCACGTGACTATATTGCATCATCTGCATTCAGCCTTATAGAGATAGTGCTTGAATATAACTTTCCTAATAGTACCAAAAGGCATAGCTACCGATTCGGAATTTGAGGCATTCATAGCAGAGCCAGCTCTGGCCAGCTCGTCCGCCCTTTCGCTATCTAAAAAATTGCTATGTGCCTATCCAGCCTAGATAGCAAACTCTTACATTGCCCGACTAAAATAGACGAAGTGATATATGATATTGGGGTTAGAAGCGCTGCTTGGCTGTCGACAAAGATACCAACTTTACAATGTAACTTCCTTTCAATCAGCGTTCTAGCCGCTTCCCTTACCGCCAGAATTTCAGCTTGAAATACAGTGGCTTCGAAAAGCACAGAGAACAATTACAGAAAAAATAAATGAACTTGAGCTTGATGTTTTACTTTGTTCTGTATGTTACTGAATAACAAAGTCGATAAATTTTCGTTATTTATTATAGCGATAAAGTTACTGAATACAGGTACAGAAATGGGTCAAAACACAAGCTAATCGCTTTGCGAATTGTGTTTGTGTTTAAAAAAAAAAAAAAAAAAAAAAAAAAAAAATAGTGTAAGAGATTATTATTTATTTAAAACTGAAATTAGCAATTGAATGTCTTAAAGGTTGTGACTTAAAGCAATTTCTAATACAGTAGTTTTGGTTTAGCTGCCTTTTGTTTAAGTGCACTTTGGACTTAACTGCCTAAAATGATAAATTTTTGTCACAATTTTTTAAAATCCCATACAAATTAGTTTTTTAGGTGCACTTTCTATACCTGCACATTTAAGATAAGTGCCCTAAAATTTTGGTAATTTTAAAATATTTTCATACAAAAAATCAATGTTAGCTGCACATTGGCTTAACTGCACAAAATATATTTATTTTAATTACTTTGTATACCTGCGCATTTAACATATTTTTGGCAGTTTTAAATTATTCCCATATAAAAAATTTTAAGTTGACTGCACATATTAAAAAAATGTGAGTACATAAGTATGCAACCATGTATGTGTATAAAACTGAAGTCAAAAATTGTATACCTGCACATTTAGGCAGGTAAGTGCATTTAAGATAACAGCATTTTTGACTTATCTGCACAAAAAGTTGTGCAAAGTTGATTGTGCAGCTAAGTCAAAATTACTGTACAAAGACTTGCAAATATTTTTTGACGCGCCGAAAAGTATGCTATGTTATTTTTATCTCCCTTTTATTTAAATGCATTCGAAATACAGTGTAGCTCGATTATAACGAACACTGGCCTCATCACTTCTACATTATATTTCATACAAATTAGTACGCTTATAGCCAAAGTCATATTATTATTATTGCTTTTTTTATCTAAAACAATCAAAATTTTTCGTCTGTCTAGTTATATTGCAAGCACAACCAAAGCACTCAAATTTGTTTTGTTTTCGAAGTAAAAATAAATAAAAGAAAATTTTCCATTGTCTTCGATAAACGTTGAGTTAAAAATATTTCAACTTTTCTAAGTTGCAATGCAGTAGACATTACATTTTTGTGTTGTTGCTGTTTTTGTTTTATTTATTTGCAGATTTATTTATTTATTTATTTATTTATTATACATATTATACAAAGAAAATTTGCATAATATGGTGTTGCACAAATATGGGCGGGGTAACTAGACCATATGCCATATGCCCAAGATGGTATTAACAGTATTTTAAAAGGTTTTGTGACTGACTGTACACGACCTATGCCTTCACATAGGAAGTAGCAACGTGGTTGTTAAAGAAATTCCACAAAAAACCGCAAGATTATACGGTTATCCGTGGCAGATCAGTCAGTCAACCAGTGCGAGCGAGACGAAAAACTCTCGAAGGCCAAACAACATACGCAAGCCTGACCGCACTTAAGAAATAATTACGATGACGCGAGAGATGTTCCTCAACCCAGAGCTGCTTTATGAAGAAGAAGAAGAAGATTTATTTTTTGGTTTCTGCACAAAATATTAAGAAATAAAATTGCTTTAACGAACAAAAATCTTCAGTCACACTAAGTTCATTGTAACCGTACTCCGTTGTATTAATTGTTCTTCTTGATTTGAACCTCAATTTATTTCCTTAATACGAATTTGGTTTCTGTAACACGCTTGAATGAATAAGAAATAAGAACCAACACGTTTTCTTATATGTATGTACATATATGCAGTATTTCACCTAGCATTTCTTTTATTTCTTCAAACTTTTTTAAAAAAGAGAATTTTTATCGCATTCCTAAGGAACAGAGAATTTAATGGTGCTAAACAAAGTCAAGTGTGATGTGCCATTAAACCACAATCTGCAAATGAATTTTTTTTTTCAAAATCCGTGTGGTAAAGTGCAAGTGTATCAAACCAAATAAACGACATGATGTGTGTAATTGCAAATTCTTGATGCATGTTACATTAAGGTGGTTCGGCGACCATACACGACAAAAAATTATTTTACTTTGGATTTAAAGAAATTGTTTTTTTTTTGGCAGCCGAATACGCATTTATTTTAGCTTCTTGTGCAACTTTAACTTTTTTTTAACAAAAATTAATACTTTTGAGGTAAAAGTTTTATAAAATTAAAGAGACTTTCTTTTGTTTTAAAACTAATTGATATTTGGGTAAGCGGGAACCGTGAACTTGTGAAAGTCAGAACTAGAATTTGATTTCGGAGTGACAATTTAATAAGAAGAGAAATGTAGCTCATACAAATCGATGTCTCAGGAAATGTGTTATGCTACTCGTATTATTAGACTAAAGGTAAGAACGCAGTGTGCAAAAAATAAAAGAATGAAATTCAAGGGCGTGGCCTAAGTATTCTGGAATCTTTATATAGCCTTTCATTCTCAGGGGCGGCATCCTCCTAAACTTATTTCGTACCACATTACCGTTACATTCTTAAACACACACATGCTACTAGCAATTTGCAAAAAAATAATAGAAGAAAGTACTCTTGTGGTGCAACAGGCTTAAGAGTCAAAAGTCATATGAAATGCTAAACAAGAATATTTCAGACATTTTATGCACAATAATTTTGGATAACGAGGGGGATATAAAAAAATTTATCTTTGAGGTTTTTAACCGCAAATATTTTTTTTTTTTGATACAAAAAAAATTATTTGTGCAATACTTATATTTTGTAAAATTGTGTTTTTTTCTATACACCAATTAATATTTTTTCTATAAAATTTAAATAAATTATAAAAATGCAATTAAATCAGCATGAAAAAATGTTCAAAATAAATTCTTGTGGTTGGATTACCATAAAAAAGTTAATGTCATTATAGTTTTAAAAAAATATTAAAATTTTTATATAGTATTTAACAAACACACTGTTTTATGTTCTTAAAATATTAAAATCAAGAAAACTATGTTTTTGCTATGAATTAGCATCCTAGAGTACGTTTACACTGCAGAGCAAAACAAGCTCTCATCAAATCCTATATAATTGAGCAGAGAGGACTCGTGTATTAATTTGGATAAAAACAAACAAAAAATTCAGTAAATTGCGACTTTCCCACGCACATGAAGGGTTCCGTATGGACACTACACACTCAGGCCTATCATGAATAAATTTTCCGCGTGAAATTTCTCCCTTTTCCAATTAGAATTTTTTGTTTCCCCTATTACTTGCTATTAGATGGAATTGTTCTCAGGGAAAAATTTCCCTCGGAATGTTATTCATGATAGCCCTGTCTATGTATGTAATACTATATGAACTTTAGACTAAATAATCGAATATCTTACCTGATGTAGACCTTTTATGAAAAAAATTTAAGTACCCGCAAACTTTTTTTCGGTTTTTGGCGATTTTTTAATTTGCCGATTTTTTTCGTTTTTCAGATTTTTTTTCGGTTTTGGGCGTTTTTTTTGTTCTTTGGCAATTTTTTTTCAGATTTCGTCGATTTATATTAATTTTTGGCGATTTTCTTAGTTTTTGGCGCTTTTTTTCGTTTTGGCGATTTTTTTCAGTTTTTGCCAAGTTTTCCCGTTTTTGGCGATTTTTTTAATTTGCCGATTTTTTTCGTTTTTCAGATTTTTTTTTCGGTTTTGGGCGTTTTTTTTTTTGTTCTTTGGCAATTCTTTTTCAGATTTCGTCGATTTATATTAATTTTTGGCGATTTTCTTAGTTTTTGGCGCTTTTTTTCGTTTTGGCGATTTTTTTCAGTTTTTGCCAAGTTTTCCCGTTTTTGGCGATTTTTTTTTAATTTGGGATTATTTAGTTTTAGCATTTTTGAAAACTTCAAGAGTTTGCCTCTTACGATTTTGACCGCAAGTTGTCTAAATTACATAGTTAAAATTACATTAATACTGGTACTACGGGCACAGGTAGTCTAGCAGCTGATTTGCCCTGGGATATAATAGATAAAAGTGTGTCAGCATCGTTCTTCGACCGAAAGGCCATGGTAGATTTGGTTCTAACCGTATGGACCTTAGTAAATGATTCCTACTATGGTTAAATAAGTGTTGGAAGATGTTTGTGGCATGTATTGGTCCAACGCCAATATGAGTATTGACTCAGTACCCGGTGATTTGTGAGCAACCACATTAGGTGCGTATTAACAACGAGAAGCTTTCGTAGTGTTTATGAAACTATGGCATCGGATGTCTAGGGCCAAATCAATGCTAGGGGTTGGTCTGACGCTAGTGGTTGCTCTGATACCGTTCTACATACTGTTGTTATTCAAAAGATGCAGCTTCTGATTGTGCTGCATGGTCCCAGTATTAGGAAATGCCGTTTGATTATTTCATGCAGTGGGTCTGTGCCTCTTGCTCATAGTCATACGAGTAATTATGTTCAAAGATTGCAACTTATGTGTTGAACTCACATAATATTTTCTAGGTTTGTTTAAAGCCGTTGGCGAACGCTAAAGTTCACCCGGTATTTTACACCCTCTTGAGATTAGACCGTATTGGCAGGTGCTCACCTTAATCTTAAGCTATGTACAGACGGTTGTCAGATCTTACAATATTGTCAGTAAAATGTGCTCAGAATTTCTTACAACCGTGTGAACTGACAATTTTTGTCATACGTCGTTGCCAGAAAAAGCATTGCCAGTCCATTGTAAGACTAGCAACTGACAACATATTGTCAGACATCTTACAATCGTGTGAACGTATTGTAAAATTATTGCCAGATATTTGTCAGACATTTTAATATTGTCAGATGTGCGAAGTTCATGCATCTGACAATGGCGTCATTGTAAGATAATTCTTTCTATGGGCAACACTGCACACGCTTGATTTTAAAGAAAATATTTAAAATAAAATACATGCAGACAAAATCATTGAAATTGCTTCTTTATGGTCCATAATAATTTAAACTTTCACTTTTTACATTTAACACAAACACAAACGATAAATATTTAACAATTTCCAACAAATGGTTTAAGTCTGGCAACGCATAACAACAGATCTAACAATGTGTGCATATGACAACCGTGTGAACTGACAATTTTTCTACTGACGATTTTGTCAGTTGAATTTATTGTCATACAACCATCTGGCAATAAATTGTAAGATTTTCTGACAACCGTGTGAACTGACAAGGAATGTTGTGCCGGTAATTTTCTATTGCCAGTACATTGTCAGCACATTGCCAGATCTGACACATGCTTTAGACACTTCTATCTAACAAAATAAAATGATATAAAGATAGAAAAATGAAATACCGGGATATTGCACTTAATGGGCAACTATCCTGAAAATATTTAGGGAGTTCACAATAGTATTGTAAAATAAGTCTTAAAATTGCAACGTTTACTTTTTAACATTTTAATGTGGACTGGCAAGTTTGTTGTTTTTGTTTGTGTGTAAATCCTTTCAATAAGGCAATATGGCAATATTAAACTTAACTAATGAAAACTGTCAGCGCAGCTATAGTTGATGAAAAAAATTGTGTTTTTATTTTGATAAATTTATCCAACTCAAATTTGTAATTTAAAAATTTTGTTATTTTAATACTTCAATATACTGTGTTTTATATCGTTGCAAGGTCACAATGAAAATTTTTAGATTGCACAATGTTGCCACATTATAATTTTATGATACTTATTGTGAATTCCCCAATTATGTCGACGGCAGAGTAAAAAAAGCTTTTGTTGTTTGGACATTTTGCAGTAGATAAATTTGCTCGAAATTGTTCTATCAAAGATGACACAGTGGTCTTATATGTGTATACTACAACGAATTGCATTGAAGGCATCGTTTTTGTGTGTTGAGTGCCCTTAGAGCAGAGGGCAACATGAAACCTCTTAAGAAGTACAGAAAATTGCTGTATTGCAAAAAAAAAAAAAAAAATTACACAAACAAGGACTGTGGAAAATATATCATCAACTTTTCTTGCATTCATTGATAAAGGTTAAGTACGAAGATGCATTGACTTCCATCTGACGGGTTTAAAAAGTAGTGACGGAGTGCGACATAAGTCGAAGAATAATGAAATTTCTTAGACTGCCGGATCTTAAAGCGGGAGTTTAGCGTTGCTTTCGATAATGGGCTGATTCGATCCCATTTTTCCATTTTGAGATTCTTACAATATTATTACTTTGGTCGATAGCGGATGCCATAATCTCAAAACTGGAAAAACTTGAGTGAATCAGTTCATTATCGAGTGCGACGATTAGACTCCAGTTTTTTCAGACTGAAATCATGTCTATTACGGAAGACGTTAAGGGGTTAAAGGATTAATCAAAAACATAATGATCTAATGGATAAGAAAATTCAATATCATTCCTCAATGTAAAAATAAGCTAAACTTATACACTGATACCAAAATGACCACTAATCTTCTCAAGAAATTTCACTAAAAAATCATATTTTTCAAAATCGATTATTCCAACTTCCAATATTATAATTAAAAAAAATTGGATCACATTTTGAACCCTTACGACTACCGCAACTACATATGTATATAGTGTAGTACGTTTGAAATTCCAAATTTGACCACAAAATGGCCACTAATCTTCTCAAGGAAATATATTTGATGTTAAATCTAATTTATTGCCGTACTAGACATATTTCCAGCAGCTTTCAACTTTAATTTTATTTAATACCTCTTAGTGCCATTTTTTATATAAATTGCTTTTACTGATCTCGTTCGAAATCCTTATCTATTTACCAACTACTATGAAGTTACTAAGAGTGCTCTGTTATATGGAGAGTAAAACATGCTGCTAGTGTGTTAGAAATTCAGGTTTCTGTCGCTACTAGATAAATTCTCGTTTACCTTCAAATATGTACAAATCTCTAATTTACTTCAATAGTGCCATAACTCGAAAAATCCGTTTTTCAAATAATAATGCCGAATAATTCGCCATTTAGTAATTTATCTTGTGTACTACCACCTCCTGAGAGTATAATTTTTTTTTTCATATCTTCATTGAGCTGCACATGTGCAAATTGAAAACTTTAAACGCGCTTTCTGCAAAACTAGTTTATTTTTCTTGGAACTGCGTTACTATTCAACTAAGAGGGTATGATAAGGAAAATGTTTATTGTGCCGCTTTTTACACAGGATAATAATCTGTTGACAGTTTATATAAATGCGACGCAATTTCAGTCACAACTCACTCATCCCATCATCACAAGTAATCAAGATTAATGAGGGAAATTTCAAATGAAAAATTAAAACAATAAAGAGCAAAAACAAATAGTAAGAAATGTTGAAGGAAATGCAAATGAGGAGGCGACTTATATTTATGTATAAATTATTTATGCATAAATCTTTTCATAATAAAATCCTAATCGATTTGAATGCTTTATTTCAAAATAAAACAAATATTTTAAAGACAGCAAGTATGGACATGAGTTTTAAATTTAAAAAATAAAATCTAATAGCTTATTTACACATTTTTTCGCGAAATTATTTATGGTTGCATAAAAGATTAATTAAAAATTTAATTTAGTCCATTAAACGTTTGTTTGAAAATTAAATTAATTCAAAGTTTAATTAAAAATTTACTTGAGTAAATTAAACTTTTACTTAAAAATTTAATTGATGAAACTTTTGTTTAAAAATTTAATCAAACAAATTGACACAATTAAATTTTCTATTGTTTTTTTTATTATTTCAATTAAATGAATTATTTAATGAAGTTTTTCTTGAATAATTATTTTACGCTTTTGTTTCCTGTTAAACGTCTTTTTTCTTGTTTTTTCTGAATTCATTTTACATTGAAAGGAAATGCAGTAGTATGGAAATGATAAACAAAGTTTCTCGATAATGAAATTCTTTCTAAAAATGTCAGGGAGGTCAATTATTATAGTTAGTTTATAAAATATCTTTAAGGGCCATTTTCACAATTTACCTTTAGATAAAGGTAGGATTTTGTCCGCTCCATAAATATTTTTGAATTATTACAACTTAAATTTTTTATTGGTATTATTATCAATAATAATGTTATTTAATGGATAAAACAATAATAAATGAAGGCATTATACTGAAAACCCATTTATCGGACAGACAAAAATCTGCCTTTGGCTAAAGACAAGTTGTGTAAATGGCCCTAAGAATATTATATGTTTGCATTTATTTCTTTTATTTTGTTTTATTTTATTTTATATTCTTTAAAGTGATTATAATAATTAGTTTGTAAAATGTCTCTTCTCTTAAAAAAAAAAATTAATTTAATTGCAAAATTTTTATTTAGGAAATCTGCTTATTTGTCAAAAAATACATTTATGTTTTTCCTTTTCTCTGCAATAACTTATTTTAAATTTAAGTCTTTTAAATTGTCGTAATGGAAAATAAAGACTTAAAAAAATACAAATATATATATATATATATATATATATATACACAAATCCTTATTATCCCATTTCTTTGTTGTACTAACGAAATATTTTCTTTTATTTTCTTCCTTTCGCTGATTCTCATCACTTTCATGGTAGAAATTATTTCTGTCATTAAAATTACTTAAGCAGTCACGATAAAAAAATAAATGAAATAAAGTAAGCCTAATGTACAATTTTTGGAGTGCATACGCCAGTGTTTCCTGAGTAGGGGACGTGTCGTCGAGTAAGAGATTTTTTGGAAAATGTTGCTAATGTTGATCTTTCAGAACGGTTTATTTTAAATGATGTTTCCTGTTTGATTTTTAAGGATTTATATATTTTATAATATTGTTAAAATAGAAAGTTTGAGCCCAATATTACCGAAATCGTTTGGCCAGTATTCTCAAAAAAGGGCACAGAAAGATAATTTTGTGAAAATATTTCAGTTTGAAAATTTTCTCAGATTTTTTTTTTATGCTGAAATTAATTGTTATAATTTTGCAAATTCAATTTTTGTGGTTAAAAATATTTAGATCAAGCAATTTTTTTAATTTTTAAATTTTTAAAATTTTTTACCAATAATTTTTCGATCGAGCCCACTGTGAGTTGTCCTTATGACAAAAAATTAATCTAAAATTAATGCCAGCAAATCATTTAGTCAATTATTCTAATTCGCATGTTTACAATAAATTTTTCAATGTTTTATTTTAATTTAAAATTAAATAAAAAACAGACGCTATAGAAAACTTTTATTATTTTCTAAATTTAAATAAACTTGAGGCAAATACATAGAGGTTCAATTGGACGTGCCATAAACCTAAACCATTCAAAACAGCTGTTCGAATCCACCTTATGGGCAACACTGTATTTTATTATAGGAAACTTGCCATAACGCCATATCCATAACCAATAGAAAGAAAACCAATTGAATTTTAATTTTTCGCCTTAACCGTAAATAGTTTTTTGCTGATTAGTCATATTAGTTTTTTTTTTGTACTTTGTTTGGTAGGTTTTGATCTACATATATTTATTTCTAGTTCATTTTAGTATTAAAATTATTTATTTAAAGTTTTGTGATTAATAAAATGTATGAGGGAAAGCTTGTGAACGCAACATACTTTTAAAATGAAGTATGACTATGGCCATAGTATGACAAATCTAATTGAACTTTAAAGTCTTTATAGTAGAAAATGTATTTATTACATATCTCAGGATCTAAGATATTCGTAATAATAAATTTCTTCCATTTTTTTTTTCAAAATAAATTCAATCTCACATTTTGCAATTTACACTATTTGAAAGTATTGTCAACAACAGCAACAACAACAGCAGCAATAACAATACCGTTGCAATGCCAATAAGGACTTGTTAACATCCTGAAGTAAAACATGACAAAAACCAACAATACGTTTATCTAACTTTTTCAATTGTGTGTGGAGCTTATGCTGAAAAAAAAATAAACGCCATGGCGAGTGCAGTAAAAGTTTTCAATACAACATTGTAGTTGCGTAAAAGTTTAAGCAAACCAAAAGTCAGCCAGAAAACTCAAAATAGTTTTTCAATATCGTATTTGCTCCAAAGTAACCCACTGAATTGTGAATACAACTCCTAAGGAAACCTTTCAAGTTTTCAACTTAAAATTAAAATAGAGACATGTGTTGGTCGTATCTGGTGGTGGCTTGTTACTTTTCGGTATCAAATGCGGTCGTAAGCGGCAGGCACGTGTTAACTAAATGGGAATGAAGCAAAATGTTGAAATAAAAAAAATATATAATTGTTTGTAAATTTTATGTATTTACCTTTGAGCTAAAATTTTTAAACAAAAGGTGATTTTAAATTAAATTTTTAATTTAGTCGTAAGAAGTCTTTTCATATTTAAATAAATTTCGTGAAAATAATTTTTTCCAATTATGAAAGGGTTTTAATTAGTTTGAATATACTGTTGATTAAATTTCTTTAAAAATGGGATATTTAATAAGATAGCAGTAATGTCCAAGTTACACTGTACAACAAAAAAAAACAAAAAAAAAACAAGTCCTAACGACAAAATTTTTGTTGAAGGATCCTTTTTTACCCGACTGCGCGTCGCAAAGGTGTGTATTGTGTTCATTCGCGTGGCTATAAATTTTTTCCTGATTAGCGATGTTCATGAATAATATCAAAAAAAAAAAAAAAAAAATAATTACATGCAATTTTTAATAATTCTAGGGAGGGCAACAACCATTCTTGTGGGGGTAATGTACTACCAAGAATGGCCTTTCCACGCCTATGATTGTGTTTATCAGCCTATGTATGTATGTATGTATGCATGTGTGTATGTATGTGTGTTACTTTGCAGCAACGTGTCGACTAATTTTGATAATTTTTACATCACTGTCACCGAAGACATGAAAAGAATAAAATGCTGGCGAACTATAGCAAGATGAGTATCATTCGGCAGGTATTTTAAAATCATATTTAGGTTTTTCTTATGATTTTTCATTTCGAATGATCATTTAGGATATTTAACAACGTGCTTATATTACTGTGGAGCAGCGGCTTAGGAAACCATGTAACCCTCGCATTTTAGGTATGGAATGAGTTCAGTGCATTTATGTAGAATCTTATGAGGAACATTTTTGTGTAATATTTTAACTATCTAAATCTTCTTGGTCTGAGTATTTTTGGTCGCTTTCGAAAATTGCGAGATCACGGTTTGAAGTGGTCTAGAAAAATATTCGGCTTTAAGTTCCATTGTGGATCCATTGTGAGTGTTTCAGCAAAGCTTGAAATCTAATCTATGCACCAGAAATTAGTCAGACCTTGTTATGCCAAATTTGTGTATGTGACAAGTTTCTCAGAAGTCAAGCCAAGAGAATTAAAAGATACATATTGCTAAATTTTAATTTACGCTGCTCCGTCTGCCTTTCTAAATACAAAATTGTATAATCTTAAATGACTTTACTCTTTGCAATATTTTCAAGGGATTACAATATTAAGTTTAAGGAGCGTGGCCCGCCCACTTCGCTAAATAAAGTTTCATGTCTTTCAACAGCTTAAGGAATATGCTAAGTTTTGAAAATAAAGCCTGGGTAGAAATACATTAAGGGCAAATTTCACGATGTCGACAGCATTCAAAACCAAAACAAATTTTAATATTTTGTTGTTGTTTCAAATGTAACTGTGCCACAATTCGAACGTTGTCGATATCGTGGGAGAAGCCCTAAATATAATAAAGTGACTAAAAGGTGTGGCTTCGACCTCTTTTTAAGTGTAATATCAAACTATCTACCAAGTTTCGTAAGAATAGTATAAATAGAATGTTGTAAATTTCAATTTTAAATTTTAATTGGGTGTTTCGCTACCCACTTTTTGAAATATACAATTTTAATATTATCAGAGTCTTACTAAATTTACGCTAAGATTTTTTTCATGAAATTTCATGAGTTTTGTTGCACAAAACATTTTCTTTATAAAGGGTGTCTCAACAAGAACGCAAGATTTAAATTTTAAATAAAACACAGATATTTAAAAAAAAAATCATGAAACTTTATTATATCGTAAAGTAGACAAAATGAGGTTATGTGTGGAAGAACAAATCGTTCAGATGGCCGCCGCGGCTTTGCTGGCACACACGCGATCTTTTAATGAAATTTTCAATGGCCGTTTTGCATAAATGCTGCGGTATTTCATTAATGCAGCGTCCAATTTCCTCTTTTAAGGCTTGAGTCGTCGTCGGCTTATTCGCGTAAACCAACGACTTCAAAAAACCCCAAAGAAAAAAGTCTAATGGTGTTAAATCGCACGATCTTAGGCGGCCAATTCTGGTCTCCAAAACGCGAAACAACACGACCGGGAAATGACTGATGTAGCAATTGAATTGTTTCTCTGGCTGTATGATATGTGGTGCCGTCTTGTTGAAACCACATGCCCTCCACATTCATTTCTTCAATTCTAGGCACGAAAAAATTGGTTATCATTTCACGATACCAAACACCATTGACTGTTTGCGCTTGACCTGCGTTTGAGCGACATCATCACGTACAGCTGCAACATTTTCGGTCGATCGACCTAGTCGAAGGCGCGTTGTTGTCTTTACATCACTAACAGACCCAGTTTCAGCAAATTTATCCATTAATCTCTTTACAGTTGACTCTTTTGGAGCATTATTGTGACCCCAAATTGATCGCAAATTTGCGAACTGTAGCCGCAAAACTTTCACCATTTTGGTAAAACAATTTCACAATGAGAATGCGTTGTTCATTCGTCTAGCGCTCCATTTTTACTAACCTCGTACCTTCTACTAGCAAACAATAATAATTGTTCAAATGTCAAACAATGACACATCGAATGGCGCCAAATTTAAATCTTGGGTTCTTGTTGGGACACCCTTTATAAAGAGAACTTTACATAAATAAATTCAGTGAAGATTTGTAATCCAATACGAATTTTAGCCTATATAAAATATGGTTTTGGAATTTTTTCGTTTTTTGTTTTTTTTTCGTTTTTGAGCGTTTTTTTAGTGTCGACGTTTTTTGCTTTTTTCGGTTTTGGTGATTTTTTAAAGTTTTGGCGCTTTTTTAGTTTTGGCACTTTTTTCTCGTTTTGGCAATTTTTTTAGTTTTTGGCATTTTTCATTTTGACGATTTTTTTTTTAATTTTGGCGATTTTTTTTCATATAGGCGATTTTTTAGTTTTGGTGCCATTTTAGCGTTTCGGCGATTGTTTTGGTTTTTGGCGTTTTTTTTTATTTTGACAATTTTTTTTTTAATTTTGGCGATTTTTTCGGATTTGGCGATTTATTTTAGTGTTAGAAATTTTTTTAATTTTGGCGATTGATTTTTCGATTTTAGCGATTTTTTTCGGATAGACGATTTTATAATTTCGGGATTTTTTAGTTTAACCGTTTTTGAAAATTTATGGTTTCCAGGATACAGCAAGTTGTCAAAATTACATTAATTGTCGTAGTCGGTATAAAAATACACTAATTTTACAAATTTCAAGTGCCAATATACATATTTATATACAATTGTATGTACATTACGTGGGATTTTAACATTTTTCGTTGCTCGTTTTGGAACACCCTTTAACTTTTAACTGTCATGTATTTGTTGTTGTAGTGGCTAAGGTTCTACATATTCTGGCCAAATTTCAGGTCCGTAGTTCCTACGGTTCCTGAGAAAATAGCGTGTGACGGAAAGACGGACAGCGTAGCGAAAACAATAGGGTTCCTTTTCACCTTTGGTGTACGGAACCCTAAAAAGAACGAAGAATGAATCTCTGATGAATTTTTGGCAAATATTTTTATACGAGTTGCTCCTCCAGGCCTTTTATTGACAAATGAAAAATTTTCATGCAACTAATTTCATGAAAAAACAAAAATGCTTAATGTAAATTAGGTATCTGATGCTAGTGTCAGCTTGCAAACATACATAAGGCCTTAGAATAAATATTACTGAACATCTAAACTTAAAAGGTTCTACGTTTGAGGCTTTTAGCAAACAAATATTATATTGCACATGTTTCTAAGATAAATTGAAGAGAATTTCCCAAAAATTTCATTTGATGTCAAAATAACAACCAGAATAATAAATAATTGTTGGCTACACAAAACGACAAGCAAACAGACAGAGTGACTCACTCACTCACTTCAAATCATTTATCTTCAAAATGAACTCTCCCAAAAATACTTAAATACGTACGAGTATGTACTTACTTCTATACTCGCACATACAATAATAGGTTGCATATGTACGTACATAAATTCTCCATGAATTGTTCAAATTTCTTTTTACAAAAAAAAAAAAATAAAAAAATACAAACAAACAAAAACTTTTTGGAGGAATAGTCATATCTATCCATGAAACATGTTTGCAGCAATGAAATTTAACAAACTTGACACATATAAAACCTACACACGCCTTTCATTCAACCAAATTAACGAATGTTTTCCTTTGACTCGCAAACTAAATTTGATATGTGGCACAAACGATTTGCAGTCGAAGAATTTTTGCGAATTCAACACTGCAGCATAGACAGGGTGGTTTTCATTAAGGGTTTGTTTTAGCTAATTGAGAAAATAATCGAAAAATATTTGCTCTGTATTTAATTAGATACTTCAATACAACAAGCCTTTTCACCTTTTGTGGAGTCTGCCAAACAAACTGGCATCAAACAATTTGCATTCGAATTTTTTGTTTTGCCCTTAATTATGAAAGTGGTCTAAGCTTCAAAATTTTAAATGCATCTTAAAAAACTTCAATAAATATTACAAGACTTAAGTTCTTAAGGCTTTATAAGGGCTTAATAAGAAAATATTTTTATGAAAATCTGTTTTAGAAACCCTTTATAATATGCCTTAATAATTTTTATAAATAAGGCTCTAAATAAAATTATGTTAATCGAGACTACTATAACTATAAGTTAAAATGTTGTTTAATATAAAAATATTTTGTTTGTTCATATGTAATCTACTTAATATCTCGATCAAATAAATATATGACTTAAACCACTTTCATAATTAAGGACACATTTGAAGTTTTTAGAATTTGTGGACCATAGTGCTGTAACGTCATGCTTTTCATCAAAGCATTTATGTCATCCAGGGCTTTGTTAAAATCTAAGCACACGAATTATAACGATTTGTATTGCTGCACTAGAAAAATTAAATAGGAGTTATGAGGTTACATGATAGTCACTACGACATAGCGTGGAATGGCTTCATACATTTTTGTGGAAAAAATGTAAAAAGTGGTCCTGAAATATTGAAAGTAGGCACTGAGTATTACTTTTTATTATTATTATTAATTAAGACAATAAATTAAGGTTTAAGTTCAGTAAAGTGCGACTTTGACTCGCACACGAACGGTTCCGTAAGAACAGTGCAAATGCTACTATACGGACTTTGGCCAATATAATCGAATATCTTACCTGATGTAAATTTTTTTAAATAAAACTTAAGTATCTTGAAAACCTATTTTCGGTTTTTGGTGATTTATTTTAGTTTGGGGTTTTTTCGATTTTCGGTTTTTGGCGTTTTTTAGTTTTAGCGTTTTTTTTTTTGTTTTGTTGATTTATTCGGTTTTTGTCGTTTGTTTCGTTTTGGCGTATTTTTAGGTTTTTGGCGATTTATTTTAGTTTGGCGTTTTTTCTTACTTTTGACGCTTTTTTCGATTTTGCGATTGTTCTGCGCTTTTTAGCATTTTTTTGGCGATTTTTTTGTTTACTTTTTTGGGTGTTTTTTGGCTTGGAGTTTTTTCGTTTCAGCGATTTATTTTAGTTTTACAGATTTTTTTTAGTCATGGCGCTTTTTTTCATTTTGCCGATTTTTTCGCTTTTTTGCGATTTTACGTTTTGGCGATTTTTGTATTTTGGAATTTTTTAGTTTAAGCGCTTTTGAAAATTTCAAGAGTTTGCCTCTTACGGTTTGAAAGTTACAGTAAGTTTTAAAAATTACGTAAATAGTCGTATTTAGTAAAAATAACATTAACTAACAGAATACCCTTTAATTTAGATTTTTTTAAATTTCAGTGTTAATTTGTGTAGTCTGCATAAAAATACACTAACTTTGAAAATTTCAAGTGTCTATTAATAATTGTCTGTATACATATTACAATTTACAATAGGATTTAAACATTTTTCGCTGCTCACTTTAGAACACCCTTTAGTTTTTAAATGTCATATATTTCATGTTATAGCGGCCAAAGTTTTACAAACTCTGTGAAAGTTTCAGGTCCGTAGCTGTTAATGTTTTCGAGAAAACAACCTGTGACAGATGGACGAATGGACGGACGGACACCGTAGCGAAAACAATAGGGTTCCTTTTCACTTTTCGTGTACGGAACCCTAAAAACTGGAATTTAATCAAATTCGTCCATCCGCAGGAAGTAGTGGATTTGACACCATAATCCCACTGTGCATTAATTGCTGGAAAAAATTCTAACTAATTATAAAAAAGCAAAAAACTTTAACTCTATCAAAATAGTTCATAACATTAAAAAGCTTACCCTGTATTTCAAAAAAGATTTTATTGCAAGCATATTTTGACTAACGGACTGAGTGCTTAAATAAATTTGGAAAACTACAGAAAAGGAAATCTGTTTGTACATACATAAATAAATTAAGACTACAATAGAGATTAGAATGTAAAGTTTTATTCGCACATAAGCTGTCTAGATCAGAGGTTCCAAAATTTTTTTAATTTAATAGAACACTTGCTGTAATTTGCACTCTGCGAAAGAACATTTTTGAATAATAATAAATGTTCCTTTGACAATTCAAATTGAATACATAGGTAAAATTTTTTAAACTTAGTGTTGTTTAAAATATAAATTTTTTAACGAATGCATTCGTTCATTTCAATAGTAAGAAGGCGAAATAATTCATAATCAGGTCTATTCGAGAAGTCACTTTCACCAAAAATACGCGCATCTTTCACTTTTTGCTATTCTAAAATACTACGTTGCAGATGACTGCTAGAAAACATGTGTTTTCTTTCACATTGGAGGTATTCTAAAATACTTCGTCACCATGGTTCAATGTCATATTCGTTCGACGCTAATCTTAGCACGTTAAGTTTAAATAAATAAAGAAAACAGAGATACGAAGTGTTTATATGGTGTCTACCAGTGTCAAGCTTTAATGGCGTTCGGACAGACTCTACAACACAAATAAGTTTTTTTGATTCTTCAAATATTTAAACACGTTTTTAAAACAAATAAAACAACTAAATAATTTCACTTTCATTGTTTATTGTGTTTTTAACATATTTAGCACTTATACTGTTAAGTTTTTTATTAATTATTTCCTTAAATCCCTTTTTGCTTTCAACTTTTGCTGCATGTAAGTCAGCTGTTTTCAACGTTGTTCATGTTTTTATAAGAGATAACAAAAAATCGATTACTGAAAACGATATTTCTTCGCACGTATTTTAGAATATGTCGACGTCGAACTGTCGAAAGTGAACGTTCGACGACGAAGAAGTGAAGTGCGTATTCTCGAATAGCCCTGAATATATTTTTCTGGTATTATTCGTCTTCCTTTTCCGACCGTCTGCCTTCTGATAAGCAAAAATCCCGATTGCCGGCACTTTTCCTTTAAAATGATTGTGTTGCGGTAGCCAAGAAATTTTGGTTTCCGAACTCAAGTTTCGTTGCTGTCCATAATAGATCCATTACACTAGATCAGCTACATCCAAACAGACATAGGGTACGTTCGTAAATTCAGCAAATTTACGCATCTATGCAGAAGTTCTGCGAAGTTTTACTACGTATGCGTTATCATGCTTTGCAACTGCTCAATATCTGTGCATAGTTGGTATTTTTTAACGAACTGCAAACAATTTTTAAGTCGGCAAGTAATTTTATTTAAGAAAATCTTGAGAACAAAAGTGAAAATTTTCTTTTAAATTATAGTAAGAAAAAGATTGGAGAGAAATTCAAAGCGGCTATTTCTTGTAAAAATATAATTGACTACTAAAATGAAAAAACTCCTTCGAAGTAATAAAAAAACTACTAAAGCTATGTACAGACGGTTGTCAGATCTTACAATATTGCCAGTAAAATGTGCTCAAAATTTCTTACAACCGTGTGAACTGACAATTTTTGTCAGACGTCGTTGCCAGAAAAAGTATTGTCAGTACATTGCAAGACTAGCACCTGACAACAAATTGTCAAACATCTTAAAATCGTGTGAACACATTGCAAAATTATTGCCAGGTATTTGTCAGACATTTTAATATTGTCAGATGTGCGAAGTTTATGCATCTTACAATGGCGTCATTGTAAGATAATTCTTTTTATGGGCAACACTGCACACGCTTGATTTTAAAGAAAAAATTTATAATAAAATATATGCAGAAAAAATCATTTCAATTGCTTCTTTATGGTCCATAATAATTTATACTTTCACTTTTTACATTTAACACAAACCCAAACGATAAATATTTAACAATTTCTAACAAATGCTTTAAGTCTGGCAACGCATAACAAGAGATCTAACAATGTGTGCATATGACAACCGTGTGAACTGACAATTTTTCTACTGACGATTTTGTCAGATGAATTTATTGTCATACAACCGTCTGGCAAAAAATTGTAAGATTTTCTGACGACCGTGTGAACTGACAAGGAATATTGTGCTGGCAATTTTCGATTGCCATTACGTTGTCAGCACATTGCCAGATCTGACAATATTGTAAGATCTGACAATCGTCTGTACATAGCTTAAGATTTGTGTTTAAAATTTTTTTTCGAATATATCAATCTTCTTTTTTGTAAAAATTCGAAACATGTAATTTAAATATCAAAATATATGTATGTATATAAAGGGTGTTTTTTATTGAGGTATAGAACTTTAAGTTGGCATCACTTTTTTAACTGGCGGCCATTTTGTCAGCTGTCAAGTGATTAATATTTAGTTTGGTTTGCCATTTCATCGTGAACAGGTTGACAAAAGAACAACGCTTGCAAATCGTGCAAATTTATTTCGAAAATAATGGTTCAGTTCGCGAAGTTTACCGCAAGCTCCGTCCATTTTATGGTCGACATAATCGTCCATCAGAGCAATTAATTCGGTTAACCATGGATCGTTTTCGCACTACGTTTACTCTATGTGATGATACGCATCTGCAGAGACGTCGAACAGTGCGCACCGAAGAAACAATTGCCGCTGTAGAGCAAAGTGTTGAAGAGGACCCGAATGAATCGATTCGCCACCGTGCACAGCAATTGGAGCCGACTAACCGACTATTTTGTTCCCGAATTGGATGGCATGAATGTGGATGAGTTGTGGTTCCAACAAGACGCCGCTACATGCCACACAGCGCACGTCACAATCGATTTATTGAAGGAAACATTCGATGAGCGCATAATTTCGCGGAATGGACCTGTCAATTGGCCACCAAGATCGTGTGATTTGACACCATTGGATTATTTTCTTTGGGGATATGTGAAGTCGCTCGTCTACGCCAACAAACCAGAAACGTTAGGGGACTTGGAAGCCAACATTCGTGGCGTTATTGCCAACATACGGCCCATATGCTCGAAAAAGTGGTTGAAAATTGGACCTGTAGAATTGGCTTTATTCGAGCCAGCCGCGGCGGCCACATGCCCGAAATCATATTTAAACATTAATGGCATAAAATTATCCTTCCAATAAAGCCAAATTGATGGACATTAAAACGATTTTCTTGTGTTTTATTTCAATTCAAAGTTCTATACCTCTTAAAAAAACACCCTATATGTATACATATATTCAACTTATTGTTCCACTGCAACGTATTGCATCTTATAGTGTTTTCACACTGAAAGTTAAAACCTGGTTTTATCGTTAAAACCACAAACAGCTGATTTTGCTTTCTTACTGCAAGTTTGTTAAATTCAGTTTTGAACTCACAGGCTGTCTAATAACTTTGCTCAAAATAAAATAAATCTCCTGCCGAAATGCGTGTATTTGTTGTTGCATTTTTTCTGCTTTTTAATAACACTTCTTGGACATACTGTTCAACTGTTTTAGTTTGTATGAAAAACAGAGATATTTCACAATGCGCTCTAAAATGGAAATTATTTTATATTTTGTAAATAAAATTTCTTTAAATTATGGAACTTCTTATACAGAATGAAGAAGTGCTTGGAAATATTGTTAATAATATAAAAATGTACAAATACATTATAAGATAAACCTTTTTTATAGGCAGATGAATGTCAGTCATATTATCTATTTTCACTTTCCACAGTTCAATTTAAAATATTTTCGTTGTTTTTCTTCCAAAAAAATCTTTTTTTTCCATAATTTTTTTATTATTGTTGCTGCCGCATTAATTTTTAAGTTGAAAAATTTTCAGGCGCCATCTATTGTTATTCACTGGCATACCATTACCAGCTGCTGTCGGTCATTTCAACTTGGCAGCACTGAATTTATCACAGCGAAAACAAGGTTGCATTTCATAAAACCAACTTAAAACCAATTCAAAAATGCTTTTAATTTGGTTTTAACAAAAACAATTTGTGTGGTAAAACCAGGTTTTAACAGTTTTTTTAACGTTTATTAAAACCATGTCAGTGTGAAAACACTATTAAAATAATTTAGTGCGCCATTTGAAGAGATTTGCGGCAGGTATGCCGTTTACATGCATTTAAAAATGCTTGACGCTAAACAGTGCTGCCGAGTTATACATTTTTGAACCTTAGATGTTCGTGATACTGTAGACGTGCACTATAAATGCTTTTACGAACGTATCCATACTCCAACATTTGCATTTGAGGTAAATAGCTTTGAAAGCTCTTAAATTTGTTCTTGTTTCTTTGCAAAGTTGTCGCCGAGATCTGATTGGCTGTTGTGGTGCTATCGTCGGTGTGAAAGCACAAAGCCTTTTTTGTTAAAGTTTTCACATTGTGCATATGGCTTTGACGTAGCTGCACTAGATTGTTCCTACGCAGAAAAAAAATTTCACGTTTAATTGAAAAAAAAATCAAAAATAAATTAAAAATTTAATTGAGACAATTAAACTTTTGTTTAAAAATTTAATTTAGTTAAAAGTTAACTGACTCAATAAAATGTTCAATTGATTATTGGTGAAAAATTGTTTATAAACAGAACAAGCTTTGACTCTTCTCACAAACATTTTCGACGAAAGTGGTGAAGTGGAAACACTTGGCTACAAGCTTCCTTCAGAAAAATTAAAAAAAAATTATCAATACAACTTTAAATTGAAATTTTATATATTATTCTTTTATAAAGAAAACATATGTTCATGTTGAACTTCATTTAGAAACTAAAAAGTTGGCTTCACTGAAGACTAGTTGCCTAACAATTGTTTAAAAATAATGGCGCATATTCATAGTCCAAATAAAGTATACTTTATGAATTAAAAATTAATATATCCTTACAAAACACTTATATAAAATTTTTTAAGTATACGTACTTTATTTTGACTGTGAATATGCTCCTAAGAATTTCTTTAATATTTCTATACTTTTGATTTTTATGTTTTGTTGACCTATGTCTTTCAACTCAACATCTAACTAATGTCATATGCTGGGGTGTAGGGTGTTGTACATGAAATCTAACATTTTTTGACTACACAATTTTGGAATGTGTGTTTGTGTGTGTTTAGCCGAACAAAAGAAGGCAATTCAATGCCAGCCACTCAACTTGACTGTCAAAAAGACAACAACAACAACAACAACACTGCTGCTTTCGCATAATGAACTTGCAATGCATTAGGTTGGCATTTAAGTGTCTGTCGTCAGCGAATAATGCGAGTTATTTGAAAATGAATGTAACAGTTTCTATTATTATTTGTGTTTTTTAAGCCCATGACATGAGCCTAATGAATAAAGATTTACTTACCTAGGAGACAGTTAAGGCGGCCTGAAAAGAAAATGAATTTTTGCAGTAGTTGGTGTAAAGATTTCAATAACCATGTGCGTAATTCTTTAAGTCATGGAAATATAACCATATACGGATACCACTACGTGATAAAAGACAAATTTTACCCCAAGTCATGAATTTTTTTTAAGGGCCCCCAAAGATTTGTGGCCTCGGTTTCATTTTTGAATTTTCTCAGGCTCACATCTTGCAAACTGTTCATAATTTTGATTTACTCTTTGAAGTAAAGTTGTAGCTCTTATCATAAAGAACAAAAATTGTGAACATTTAAAATAAAAAAACTTAATCTTCAAGATCAAAATCGCAAAAAATTTTAAAATATTAGGTTTTTTTTTACTTTTTCCCCCTGTTCAGGTCCATAGATAGCAAACAGTTCAAAATTAAAGGAAACAATCAACTACAAAAATGTACCTACGATCTTATTAAACAGCTTTCTAGAACATATAAACTTCCTAGGAATGGTTCTTAGCACCGTTTAGGTAGCGCTTAGATAGCCGCAAAACTGAACAATTTCCAAACAAATGAAATTAAAAAAATTTCGGGAAATTTTTTACTTTTGCGGCTACCTAAGCGGTACCCATACGGTATTAAGAATTATTCCTAGGAAGTTCATATATTCTAAAAAGTTGTTTATTGTGGACTTGAACAAGGGAAAAAAGGTAAAAAATCGAATTTTTTTAAATTTTTTTGCGATTTTGATCTTGAAGATGAAGTTTTTTTTTTTTTTTGATTTTATATGTTCACAATTTTTTTTCTTTATGACAAGAGCTACAACTTTGCCTCAAAGAGTAAATCGATATTCCGAACGGTTTGCAAGATATGAGCCTAAGAAAATGCAGAAATGACACCGAGGCCCAAATCAGTGAGGGCCCATAAAAAAAGTGCATTACTTGGGGCAAAACTGGGAGACACGGGTCTTTTTTTTAGTCTTTTATCGAGTAGTGGTGTCCGTATATGTTTATACTATTTCGTGTTGCACTGTGTAATTGTTTCACTGCAGCGTAGAGCTGCAAAACTATCGATAGTGGCTCCATTCGATAGTTTCAATAGTATTTTTTGATGCCATCGATACTATCGATAGTTTTTGATTCTTAGAGCCATTTTCACAACTTGCCTTTAGTTAAAGGTAGGATTTTGTCTGCCCGATAAATATCTGTGCGTTATTACAACTTAAATTTTTTATTGTTATTATATTCACTAATAATAATATTTAATGGATAAGAAAATAATAAATGAGTGTTTTGTAATGCAAAGTCATTTATCGGGCATACAAAATCCTGCCTTTAGAAACTTATCAATTGTGTACTTTTGTGATATAAAATCTTGAATTTTTTAATCATTCCATAAAGTAAAAAGAAAGTTGATTTTTTTTTTAAACTTTTAGTTCCAATATTTTTAACACACATATTCAACAAACATATATACACAGTTCTATAAAAAAAATAAACGAAAAAGCAAACATATAGATAGATGAATCAATAAAAAATAAATTAAAATGGAATAAAATAAAAAAAATCTTTCATCATTACTTAAACTATTGCAGTTAGCTAAAAAGTATTGGTTTAACAGAAGGAGAAGCAAACTATTTAGCGTCATCTTTTATTTAAAAGTAAAGAGCGGAGACAGTCCAGCAGTCGTCAAATTTAGCCGCCGTCAAATTTCTTCATGTATCAAAGCCGTTGGTACATAATAATTGTATTTTTATGCAATTTGCATCTAGTAGATAAAAACTGACATCTTAAGTTGAAACAAATCAAAACTAATTAATTTGTTTTCACATTTATATGGATATGTAATGATACCCATTATTATAAAGGTTTACAGGCGGCGAAATTTAAAAGTTGCATTTTTTTTATACACAGTCGCCATCATTCCGTTTTTATTGACTTTGATTTTTTCTCTTTAAGTAGCTTGTTTTTGTCGATAGTATCGCTATCGAAAAACAATATCGATAGTCCACTTAAAATAACACTATCGATACTATCGATAGTACCATCGATAGTTTTGCAGCTCTACTGCAGCGCGTGGTTTTCCAATAGGAACTTCCAAATTTTGACAGTATATTGTTGAAGCTAGGAACTGTCGAAGTGGTTGTTTTTTATTCAGTCCATTTTGTGAAATCACCATGAACGCGTAGAGCATTCAATAAAATGTTAGTGGTCCCCTTTAGAGAAATAAGTGTATTTAGTGTTTTAATAATATTTTCCATTTTTGTGAAAACGAGTGGAATATAAGAAAACTTTAAATATGTATATTTTTTCGGAGTATTAACTACGGAATTTGTATCATGTCAGCATATTGCACCTCATCAAAGTTCACTTACTCTATTTTTATTTCTATTTTCAAGTAATTAGAAAACTATACTTTTCTTTAAATACAACCACAGTTAAAGATGTTAAATATATTGCCTCAGTATTACAAGTGCAGATTTACTTATCTATTATTTTGTGATCAGATCATTTAAAATAGTTACTGTATTTCATAGTTTTCTTATTTTTTTTTTCAAGCTCAAGGCTTAATTGAAAGTAGTAAAATTTATGAATTTCTTTGTCTGCTGTAAAAAAAATCTCCATACCAGCTGCACTTCAAAATTCCTTTCTTCCAGATTAACAATATTCTGAATGAAGTGTTGTTGACTGCAAGTAAAATTTAACTGCCTTCTGCACTGATACAAAACATTTTTTATTTTTGTAAGTATCACAGTAAAGTCATTGTATTTGAAATTTATGAACTAATTCATACATATCGTTGCCTTAATATATAAAGGCCCTAACTAATTCCTTTTTTTTTTTTGAATAAAAATTTTAGCATTTTTCGATACATTTCTTGTCGGAAACTAAGTTAACTTTAAACTAAGGCCAGGTTTCCATCTGTGTGAAATGTGCCACACAAGCGTAAAAAAAGCGTAACCACTAATTACTAATGAAAAACTTTTATTAAGTTAAATAATTTCGTACATAACTAATAGACAATTTTATAGAATCCAACATGATTGGAAACTGTTTAAATCAATAAGTATATGTCTGAATCAAACAGTTTTTCATTAGTAATTAGTTGGTTACGCTTTTTTGGGCAAATGACACACAAAAAATGCTTGTGTGGCACATTGCACACAGATGGAAACCCGGCCTTAGTCTAGGAAAATTTAACCATAAGTTTATTATTTTTGTAATCAACCATACATTCTCTGGCAGGGTTAGATCAGATACGTCCAAACACACATACTCTGACAATTGCATTTGAGGTGAACAGCTTTTAAAGCTTTTAAATTTGTTCTTGTTTCTTTGCAAAGTAAGAGCTTGCATTGTTGTCGCCGAGATCTGATTGGCTGTTTGTACTCTCGTTAGGTTGAAAGCACAAAAGCTCTTTTGTAAAAGTTTACACATTGTGCATATGGCTTTGACGTAACTGAATTAGATGTTCTTCTAAAACCTCAAATTCCAAAAAAAAAACGAGTTAGGGCCTTTTTATATTGAGGTTACGATATTTATGTTGTTAAAGTCAGCAGCGTATTATTCTTAGAGCTTCGTTTAATACTTATAAAAATGCATTTTTTTTTTCTTTTAATTTTTTTCAACCTTTAAATTATGTCTTTATATTGTAGTGTGCTTAATATCTGTGTATGTCTATCTGTCTGTGCGTGTGTGTGTGTGTGTGTGTGTGTGTGTGTGTGTGTGTGCGTTTGTCTTTTTTCACTGTCTCTGAGTTTTATTTTGATATTTTATTAAGTGTGATTTGGGCTTGAGTATCTAATGAATGGTGGGCGAAATCTTTTTGTCTTGCGAATATTTCTTTCTTTCTTTCTAAGGTTTTTTGAAGTTGTCAGCATTTATGTATCTATTTGCTAAGAAAAGCACAAACGTATTTTTTTTTACTATTTTCCTTCTTTTGTTTGTTGTCTTTTGTATTCCTGTTCACATCTATTTGACGTTTATTTAATAAATTAATTCAGCTAATAACATTTTGACAGTATCAAATATCTTTGAAAAGATAGCAACAAAGTGTTTATATTTCTTTTTTACACAAAGTTTAATAAATAAAGGGCACCATGATATCATTGAAATTAATATTCTCAAATGTTATCTTCAGAAAACAGAAGATGGTCGAATAGGCTGAATACGCATAAGGTCTCAAAAAAAAAAAATGTAGCCATGCTTTGAACTGAAATTCAGTAGAAGTCAATACGAGGCTGTAGCCCTTACAAGTCCTAAACTTAACCAAGTTTTTTCTACTGCTTGATTTAGCGCCATAGTAACTTCTATAACAAATATTTGCCTTCTTTAATCATACTACTACTACCCGTTTTAAATTACTAAATAAACAACTACAATAATGCATACTAGTTTATTTATTAGATTACACCTGAAAACTAGTTTAATTATTTACACTACCACTGCTCTTTAAGGATCCACAACTGTCTTCATTAACATTGTATGTACATACACATAAGCTTTTGTTTTATAAAATACGACTATAAGTCATTCAGAGGACTGTTTGGCTGCAAGGATTTTTTTCTTTTTTTCTTTTTTAATTTAGTTGACACTATAACAACAACACAAATGACAATTACAACATATTTTAATAACAAAAAATAAAAATCAAAAGAACATGCCAAGACACTCCTACCAGTTATCACAGAACTGTTCTTTAGCCTTCATTTATTCAATCGTTGATATGTTTTTGTCTACGACAATGAAAATTATCTTGTAATTTTAGACGAGGAGACATGAATGAACATGTTATTATCGCTGCTCTTGCTATTATCACTTGAGTTTTGGCATGCGTTTCCTCCTGCAAACAAAAAAGCACAAGACAGTGAAAGAGTATGAGTGACAGTTGCCAAGGTGACAAAATAAAGGCGTTTATCTTTCTTTTTTTTTTTGCATAAATATAAATTTATATTAATTCATTATGAATTAAGAGCTAAACGGATTTCTTCCATATTAAGAATAACTAGTCAAAAACTTTAAGCAAACTTAAGTTATTTTCATTTACATTACATTTAAATTAGCAGTTTTTAAAAAGGAAATAAGAAAATCCAACAGGGCATCCTGGAGGAATATTTATGAAGATATATGTACATATGTATGTATGCATGTAGACCATACTACAACATTGCACTATAGGAAAATTTCGGCTTTTTTTTGGCCAAAAATAAACAACTTAGTATTTAAGACGTGCTTTTCGTAACAAAAATAATCGACACTATTACAGTTATAAATTTATTTTTGTTTTGATTTCTTTGTACCTAAAAGCAGAGTACGAAATAAACGAAACAAAGTGTTTGATTTCGAATTATTTCGTTCTTTGAAGTGAGTGAAACAAGAACAAAACAAAAACAATTTGCACAATTTTTTTTTTTTGTTTTTTTTTGCACAGCACAAATCAGAAAACATAGCCGATTAGCTGTAAGCCGGCTAACAGTCCCCTCCGACCACAAAAAATACATTAATTTTATCATACGCCGCTAGAAAAGAAAACAATGGGAAATAAATGGAAACGTTTTGAAATATTTGCGGCGAATTTGAAATCATCATATATTAAAAATAAAAGATTAAAAGCTAAGCAGCATAGCTGTAATCGGGTGTCCTAAGTCACCTCACAGTTACCTTCAAGCCATATGCACAATGTACAAACTTTTACAAAAGATTTTTTGTGCTTTCACACCGCCGAGAGCAGCTTTGAAAGCTTAAATGTTTTCCCTTTTTTTTCTGATTGGCTTTTGTGCTTTCGTAGGTGTGAAAGCATAAGAGCTCACACTATTCAAGTCTTATTGACAAGCTTCTCAGTTTTTCTTCTTTGAACTTTCATCGGCGTTCACACAATGCAAGTCTTATTTTTGAGCTCATATTTTTTATGAACAGTTTTGTGTATGTAAGTGTGCTTTTTTTAACATTACTAATGAGAAAGCAAAACTTATTGACAGTACATGAAGCTGAGTACCCATTTCTTTTCCCATCGTCTCTCTCTTTCTCCTACAAACTAATCCGCTTAGAAATAAGACTTGCATAGTGTGAACTAGTACTAAGTCCTCGTCCAGACTTGCAATTTTTGTTGCTGCAATTTCTTAAAATTCAGCTCTCAAATTTCATAAGTGTCCACATTACGAAATTCTAATACTGCAATTATGCATTAAAAAAAATTATTACACCACAAATTTTATTGAAAAATTAACAATTCTATTTACTTTTTGTCATTTTTTTTGTTTTTCATACAAATGAAGAAATAAAATTATAAAAAACGTCAAATACAACTAACAACTTGAAATTAACAATTACGAATTTCAATTCAAAAGAGAATTGCCGTGCACATGAAACTGTGTACCCCTCCCCAATCCTCTCACCACTCTCACCAATAAACTCAAGAATTGCTGCAACAAAAATTTCAAGTCTGGACAGGGACTAACAAATTAAAAGTCTCTGTTTAAAATTTTCTGCCACGTTTTCGGCACTATTACGTTATAATATGTCTCCCATGCAGCTTGCGAATTAGTTAACATGTACGAGCAGGGACTTTAATACATGTCAGTAAATGCAGTGCCAATTTCAGATGAATGATTAAGCAATAAGAGTTTGTACATTCTAAAATTTAATATATAAATGGAATAAAATGTCGAAAGTGAGTAGTTTTTTTTGTGTATACCAAAATTAGGTAGATTGAATCGAAATGATTGAAGTAAATTTAAGGTAAACTAATAGAGCTATAGAGTCCAGAGAACAAGTCGAAGCAGCGGCGGTGCAGTAGTTTTGAGACCGGCGGCGGCGCGCCGAGAGAATTTTCGGCGGCTCAAATAAGCATATGAAAATTTAAAGAGAAAATTAAAAATTGAGATTGAAAAATGATTTTGATAATATTTTCGCGATGCGAGCCGATGCATTCGGAGGGATGGGATATACAGAAAACTAACCGGCGGCGGTGCGCCGTCGGCCTCGAACCGATCGATTTGATTCTCCGATAGAGTTTTCTTTCATTTTAACTTTAAAAAAAATCAGTAGAGTGCGAATTTGGCATATATTTGTTGTTGTAGCGGCCAAGGGTTTTCATATTCTTCCAAAGCTTTTACGGTTCTCAAGATAGACAGACGGAAAGACGAACATCGTAGCGAAAACAATAAGGTTCCTGGAAATACACTCAGTGTTTATTGCCCTATTATTAAGGTTAAGTTAATATAGCTTATAGCTCTCGGGGATTAAGGATTAGAGTTTTACATATACAGACATACATATGTATAGAAATTAGAGATAACATGTAGCAGTTTTTTTTTAATTAATTTGCTTTTTGGTGGTTAAGCAAGTCTATATGCATTTCATTGGTGCTACGCTTATTTTTAATTCTTTTGTGATTTTCAAAAATATTATTATTTGCGAATTCTCTAATAGTTTTTGAAAGTCTGTGCATAAGGTTAAAGATTTGTGACTGTTCAAAATGTGTGGTTGAAGCCTACTAATGATTTGTTAAAACAACAATGAAATGCATATATACATGCTTAACCATCAAAAAATAAATTTCAAGTTAAATAAACTGTCGATATGTCAAATATTAAATTTCTTAGATATAGCAGTTTTATCTAAAAAACAAAACTTAAATTTATTTACCTTTCACTCTGGTATTGACACATGGTCATATCTTAAAAAATTAATTTTGCGAATAAATAATATAGAAAAATTCGTCATGTTATTCGTATGTATAGTACACATTTCATTCAAATGACTTGTAAATTAAGAGAAGAAAATAATTCAATATCTTTATGTATATAATTTGTGTGTTAATTGAAAACTATAAACTCGTTTTCTGTATAACAAGTTATTTTTTTTGCTCGTATTGTATATAATTTTAAAGTAATTTTCGAGGGACTAAATTTCTCATGGTAAATTTAAATTCCGTTTCAGCTTTTTTTATTCATTCCCCCTTGTTTAGTCAACTTTTTAGTACCAAGCCTTTGAAGCAAACATATTTTTAAATTTTACTAGAAACATAGAAATCTTCTAAAACTTACACACGAATGAATACACAAGTGTACATGTGTACATATTTAAATAAACCAGAACTAATAAAGCATATGGAAGTGTACACCCAGAGAAAAAACAGCTCAAAATCAATAAAAACCATATTGAATTACTAAGAAACATCAACGAAAGTCTAGTCATGTTGAAATTTCTTATTTCAATATTGAAAATACTAATTAACAGTATTAATGTATTAATTTTATTTATTTTTAAGTATCTAAACCTACATTATCTATTATATGGAAAATTATCGAATTAATATGACATTTTTATGTTGCAGCTTTTCCTTGAGTGTATAAGTCTGAAGATTATATATTGTAATATAAAAATAAAAAACAAACATTGAAAAATGAATTAAAGCGTGATAACATTAGAATAGTATTCCTATTACAATTTATCTTTGAATAATAAAGCAATTAAGTAACATTATAATAACCATTAAATAAACGAAAAAAAGCTTCCTACTTTTAAATGTCCTTCGATATTTGCATATGAAGCCAAACATTATTACACAACTTGTGCTTAACGATTGTTGCGTGCTGGGAGAAGGACTGGAATTTTGGAGGGAGGGAGACACAGTGTTGTACAAATAAATAAATTCTATCAGCCTAATATTTAAGAATAATTCTTTCTGCCATAAAAGATTTTATAGAAGAAGATAAGAAGTGCGTGAAGTATAAAATTAAATTTTAATGGACGTGCCTCTGCCCATTTTTAAATGCAAGTGGTTTTCAGAGCTTGCGTGCGTGTTAAGTCTTGTAAAAATCGGTAAAGTAGAACAAAAAAATAAAATATAAAACTTTAATGGGCGTTAATCCGCCCATTTTTTTTTTTTTTTTATTTTATTTTTTTTTTTTTGAATGGAGGACTGTGTCTACTTTAGAGCTCAATGTGTGGCTAGTTTCGTAAAAATCGGTTTAGTAGAACCGCGTGAAATATAACAAATTTTAATGGGCGTAACTCCGCCCATTTTTTCAACTTCCAAATTGTGTAATTACAAGAACCAAAGGTATTTGATAGGTTTCGCTGTAATCAAATAAGTATTATACTTATCATAAAATTATATAAAAAAATTGTAGGCGTGTCCGCACTTTTTTTACAATGGGACCAATGCGAAGCTATACCATCTCAGACAACAACAAAAATTTTACAATCAGTCTAAAATATACCGAGTTATGAAGTAGCACACCTAAAAAAAAATAGAGACGAATTGTTAACCTCCTCCTTTTTTGAAGTCGGTTAAAAAACTGGCATGAAGTTAATTAAATTGACATTAAAGATCAGCGCATGATATACTTTGAACCCACTCTAAAGTTCCAAAGTAATTTTTAATAGAAAATTGTATTGCAAAACTACTTGAGACCATGTTCAATAGTGCCACATATGCTAATTTCAGGCCAGTTTTTCGTTAAAGATGCATACGGCTGTATGTTTCGAAGTTTCAGAACCGTGTGAAAGTAAAATTAATTAAAAGTCATCAAACTTCATCACCATGAACAATAATTATTTCACACTCTTAATTAATACTTAAAATGGATAATAAACTGTGTTTGGTTTAAAATAAAAATTTCTAAACTGTAACTGTAAAACAATGAACGTAATAACATCATGGCATGGATCGTAATTTTCCTTAAAATTCACGATAGTTTTTGAGTTCGTTTTGAGTACATCACATTTACATGCATATTATAATAGCAAATATGGAAACGAGATTATTATTTTAAGTTTGAGTGATATCGAATAGAGGGCTGCGTAAACAGTACTGAAATGTAAATACGTCTTATTATTTAAATGTATTGTCGTAGGATGTATTGTATTAAACCAATAATAAATGATATCGTTTAATAAGCGCAGCACGATGGATGTATTGTTATACGTGTATTTGAGTGTTTACAAGCGATGTCGCTAAGACTTATTGTTCGTAACAAAAAATCAAAAGAAGTAGTGTTGATGCGTTTATGCTTGTTATTTTGCATTTTCTACGTTTGTGGTGTGTGTAGTGTTGATGCGTTTATGCTTGTTATTTTGCATTTTCTACGTTTGTGTGTGGGTGTGTGTGTTTGTGTGTGTGTGTGTGTAAGATGTAGATGGTAACCCTGCAGTCAGACTGGAGCCAAGTGTTTCTATGTCAACACTAAAACTCTAGAAGTAGTTCCATTGTCTACAATTTCTCTTCTATTCGTCAGTATAAAAGAAAGAGAGAAAACAGATGTGGTGTATTTCTAGGTGGATTTTGCAACAACTTGTCAATATATGTATATAAATTTGTATGTACGTAAGGTATAGAAATGTACCAGTAAATGTCTGGTTGGCATATCTCCATGTTCCCATAAGAACTATGAATTCACTACCTATTCAATTGTTTTAGTGTTACTAGTAGATTTTCAATGACAAGGACATGCTAAATATCTATAGCACAAAGTATTGTATGGGAAATAATTGTAGAGTAGTTCTGGTGACAAAGTCAAAAGCGACTCAGTATATTTTCACTATCGACATTTCCTTCAGGGAACCTACTATGTGTATAAGGGTGGCTTTTTTTAAAGCAAGCACAGACAACTAATGTCAATGCATGTGTGCGTTTGTTTGTGCGTAGAAAAATAAAAGATCATACAAACAACGTGTGTGCGCATGTACATGCATGACGTTTTTATACGCGCCCATGCTTAGGAAGATGCAAGCATCTTAAATTCTTCCATCACAAATTATTTTCTTCTTCATTCTATACCTACAATAACTGAAACAAATTTCTTACAAACAGTGTTGTTTAGCCTTTGGTTTAGAAGATTTAGCTATAGTAAAGTATTAGAAAAATCCCTCATGTCTTAAAAGTTCTTGTAAGTGGTCTTGTGCAAGGGTCTAAATTCGAAGAAGATGAAAAAATAATACTGAGGAATCAGATTAAACTATTGGCACTATCGAATATAATGTAATATTTTAAAACTTCGTTTAGCAACATTTATGCTTTAACGCGCTTCATTACGTTTGGATGTAATTAATTAAAATTAGTCTTAGGGCCATTATTACAACTTACAAATAGTAATTTTAGGATGTTATCTGACAGGTAAATATATTTTGATTATTACAAGTAAACATTAATGTAAAAGTGACTGATAAGCAAACAGCAGGTTTATCCTCATGGTAACTTTCAAAGTGAACTTTAAGCATTTTAACAGTCAAAGTAGCCGGCATATACACCAGTGTTTCCACATACAATATATCATTGGTATTATTTATTTTATCGCACAGTTGTAATAATGAAAAAAATTAATGGTCACTTAATCGTTCACGTTAGCTAATGTTAAGGTTAACTATTAGCAACTTTATCTTTAGGTTGTAATAATGGCACTTAGAAGCATAATAATTCTATGCAAATACTTTCGTTACATTTTTTATAAAATCTTTACTAAAATTCTTATGTACTCGTATTGAATTTTGTTAACGGATCTCAGTTCGTAAAAGGCAAATGTTCAGTTATGCGATCACGTATGCCATAATCTCAAAATTTATTTCGTATAGTACGTTCACGCATCTCACAAGCTGAAAAATGTTTTTTTTTTTCATGAGGAATTATATGGATGTAGCGATTTGAGCCCAGTACTTGGATTCAGTAACTTTTTGCGAACCGAAAGTAGTTATATTTCTCGATTTATCGATATATTTATCGTTATAGCGGTATCGTTTGTAACCTCTTTTTTACTACAATGTACATCTGTGTTTTACTCGCCATTTAATTTTATATCAAGTGGCATCCCTGGATACAATTTGTCAAAATAAGTGAAAAGCACAAAAAAGAATTAAGGAAAAACAACATGAATTTGAGTTTGTTATTTTACTTTTTTACTTCAACCGACAAGGAATATCCTTTAAATATGCAAAGTCGATAAATTTTCGTTATATTTGTTGTAGGTATACGATTATCGTAATAAAAGGTATTGAATCCAGGTACTGGTATTGCAATGCAAACAAATGATGGATGCCTAAGGCGGCTGCCTCTTTTACCCAAACCTGACTAATAATCAAATAAACCAAATTCCTAAAAGAATTTAACAAATCAGTAATGATTTAAGAAGTTGAACTACATATGTATGTACATATGAATGTATCTATGTATGTGTTTTTGTGTAATGTCAACATAATATATAAATATATAAAAAATACTCTGAACTTTTGTCATTCTTAATTTCTTCTCCATACCACCACCCTTTGAATTCTCTCACTACCGGCCTAAGCAAAGGAGGCGTCAAAGCATAATCATACTTGTAATGTGTTGATGACTGGAAACATCTCGCCCTTCCCCATGAACTTATATATAAATATATATATACGACATTGAAAATATGTCTGTGTAATGTGAAATCACTTGTGAAAAATCGTTTAGCTTAAATTGCCAGAAAACACATTGAACATTAACATTAATGGCTTTTAAAGTACAGCAAAATCATGTTAATCCATTCCCCATTTACACACTTACATACGTTTATTTATTTATAATGTGTGTAATATTAATTTAGGCATAAAATACGAGTATTTCAAAGGATGATGCATTGAATGAAATGACATATATATATATTGTAAATCTCGCTGAGAAATTTTGTAGAAACTTCAAAGAGAAGTAAGTAAGGTTGAAACTCCCATGAGCGGTGATAAATAAAAAATGTAAAGGATTTTCAGTGTTTTTTTATGGGAATTGTTACAATTTAAGTTTAAAATTTTTTAAACGCACTAATAATCCCAAATTAATATTTTACTTATTAAGTAAAATATTTTTTTTATTAAAAATACATTGAAATTGATTATTGAGGGGTTTAGCTGGATCCTATGCGCATTTCACTGTTGCTAATGCAGATCATAAGGGAACCTTTACCCAAAGATTCTTAGAACAACTAGAGTTATTATATTATAAACTTTCATTTAAACAAATGAGAAGCTCAATAACAAATAACAAAGTTGAAACAAGAACTCAATAATCAACATGTTTTTTATTTTCTTACTTTACTATTGCTACATTGGCTGACTTTTTTTCAGCTTCAAATTGTAGTCGTAAGAGTATGTAAAAGAAAATAAATGTAAATAACAACAACAGCTATTTAAGAATAGAGTGTTGCCACACAAGTATTTTTTTGACCGGGTGCAGTCAAGGATTTTCGTTTAGGCTGTATATTATGAGTAAACACTCCTTTAATTTCCTATTTGTTCCAACATAAATTAAATTATAGGCATCATTCAAGTGATTGGTGTGAAATAATTTTCCAATCCTTTGATTACTTCAATAATACTCAATACCTTTTTATCATTAAATATGATACTATCAATTTGTACAAAATATATGTAACTAATGATGCAATTAAAAAAGAATCATTAATATTTTTCCCTCACTTTGACTGTGTTTCAAACGGTAGAAAAGTACTATGGTACAAAATATTTACCTGTGGGGAAAAATTTCACATTTATGCTGTGCCAAATAATATCTTTTTGATAATGTAAAATTTTGACAAATGCGCTTTAGTATAGAAGGAAGCTGATGAAAAAATCGCTGCGGCGACGAAACAAAAAATTTGACTACAAGCCGCTGGCTTCCAACAATAAAAAAAAAAAACATATTTAAATAAAACAAATAGTCCGGTAGCAAAAAATTATATAATATTATATTTATGATGCAAAATTTTTTTGCAAATTAAAATAAACAAGGCATTTTTCACAGTATAAATACATTTAGGGCCATTATTACAACCTAAAGATAAAGTTCCTGATAGTTATCCTTAACATTAGCTAACGTGAACGATAAAGTGACCATTAATTTTTTTTTTCATTATTACAACTGTGCGATAAAATAAATAATATAGGGTGTTTTCTTAAGAGGTATAGAACTTCGAATTGCAATAAAATACAAGAAAATCGTTTTAATGTCCATCAATTTGGCTTTATTGGAAGGATAATTTTATGCCATTAATGTTTAAATATGATTTCGGGCATGTGGCCGCCGCGGCTGGCTCGAATAAAGCCAATTCTACAGGTCCAATTTTCAACCACTTTTTCGAGCATATGGGGCCGTATGTTGGCAATAACGCCACGAATGTTGGCTTCCAAGTCCCCTAACGTTTCTGGTTTGTTGGCGTAGACGAGCGACTTCACATATCCCCAAAGAAAATAATCCAATGGTGTCAAATCACACGATCTTGGTGGCCAATTGACAGGTCCATTCCGCGAAATTATGCGCTCATCGAATGTTTCCTTCAATAAATCGATTGTGACGTGCGCTGTGTGGCATGTAGCGCCGTCTTGTTGGAACCACAACTCATCCACATTCATGCCATCCAATTCGGGAACAAAATAGTCGGTTAGTCGGCTCCAATTGCTGTGCACGGAGGCGTATCGATTCATTCGAGTCCTCTTCAACACTTTGCTCTACAGCGGCAATTGTTTCTTCGGTGCGCACTGTTCGACGTCTCTGCGGATGCGTATCATCACATAGAGTAAACCTAGTGCGAAAACGATCCATGGTTAACCGAATTAATTGCTCTGATGGACGATTATGTCGACCATAAAATGGACGGAGCTTGCGGTAAACTTCGCGAACTGAACCATTATTTTCGAAATAAATTTGCACGATTTGCAAGCGTTGTTCTTTTGTCAACCTGTTCATGATGAAATGGCAAACCAAACTAAATATTAATCACTTGACAGCTGACAAAATGGCCGCCAGTTAAAAAAGTGATGCCAACTTAAAGTTCTATACCTCAATAAAAAACACCCTTTACAAATGATGTAATTGTGGCAACACTGGTGTATTTACCGGCTACTTTGACTGTTAACATGCTTAAAGTTCACTTTGAAAGTTACCATGAGGATAAACCTGCTGTTAGCTTATCAGTCACTTTTACATTAATGTTTACTTGTAATAATCAAAATATATTTACCTATCAGGTAACATCATAAAATTAACTATTTGTAAGTTGTAATAATGACACAAAAATCTATATATTGGGCGACGTCTCGAAGCGATATGATACCATGCTTCTTATTTGCTGCTTGTGAAAAATGTATCTGTTGTGTGGAAATTTCTACTAGCCCATAGGGCTAGTAAAATTTTATTCACCTCAAAACTGTCAAAAATTTACTTACACTAGTACTTTGCTACCGTTTGGCACAGGCACTTTGACAGGCACAATTGACAGGTCCATTCCGCGAAATTATGCGCTCATCGAATGTTTCCTTCAATAAATCGATTGTGACGTGCGCTGTGTGGCATGTAGCGCCGTCTTGTTGGAACCACAACTCATCCACATTCATGCCATCCAATTCGGGAACAAAATAGTCCGTTATCATGGCTCTATACTGGTCTCCATTAACGGTAACTGACTCTCCAGCATTATTTCGGAAGAAGTATGGCCCAATGACTCCACCAGCCCATAGAGCACACCAAACAGTCAGTTTTTGTGGATGTAATGGCGTCTCAAGGGTCTCATGTGGATTCTCTTCACTCCAAATGCGGCAATTTTGCTTGTTGACGTAGCCATTTAACCAAAAATGAGCCTCATCACTGAACAAAATTTTGCGATGAAAATCAGCATCGAGATCAATCTCATTTTCGGCCCATACACCAAAATCACGACGCATTGCATGGTCTCGCGGCTTTAATTCTTGCACAAGCTGGATCTTGTAAGGTCGCAAGCCAAGATCTTTGCGCAAAATCTTCCATAAAGTTGATGGACAAAGCTCCAATTGCTGTGCACGGTGGCGAATCGATTCATTCGGGTCCTCTTCAACACTTTGCTCTACAGCGGCAATTGTTTCTTCGGTGCGCACTGTTCGACGTCTCTGCGGATGCGTATTATCACATAGAGTAAACGTAGTGCGAAAACGATCCATGGTTAACCGAATTAATTGCTCTGATGGACGATTATGTCGACCATAAAATGGACGGAGCTTGCGGTAAACTTCGCGAACTGAACCATTATTTTCGAAATAAATTTGCACGATTTGCAAGCGTTGTTCTTTTGTCAACCTGTTCATGATGAAATGGCAAACCAAACTAAATATTAATTACTTGACAGCTGACAAAATGGCCGCCAGTTAAAAAAGTGATGCCAACTTAAAGTTCTATACCTCAATAACAAACACCCATTATAAGCCGCGGAAAGTTCTCTGGGTGCGCCGCCGCCGCTCTCAAGACTATTGCGCCGCCGACGCCGTTAATTTTGCCTCGACTCGTTTGTCTGGTTCCGGATGTTCGGGAAAACTATAGTTATTTGTTTGTTATTTAAAATTTTCAAAAGTTTAGATAAATCGATTTGCATTTTCTGCAATGTAATGCATAAGTACATACTTTCGTATATTGACTGAACTTTAACTAACAACCAGTAACAAAGAGCAAAGTCCTTGACGCATTTTAGATTTTAAAAAATATTTACATGCTTCACCAATACTTGGGGTATTGTTACTTGAAAAGTTATTATTGCATTTTCTTTTATCTTGCAACCGTATAGCCTTCGAACTCAATATTATTACTTCCAGTTTTTTGTTATGTTTTGCTGATTTATGTTAGAAAAATAAAATGAACTTAATCAAACTTTTTCATACATAATTCATGAGATTTTGTGTATTTTTCAGAATAAATTTGTTTACTATTTTTTTTAATAAAGTAACAACAAAAAGAAATTAATTCGAATATATTTTGTATATTTAATGACAACGAACTTTAGCTGCAAGAGTTTTCAATTTATTTTCATTTATGTTTCTGTTATTTTTTTTAAGTAGAAAAAAAAATGAAAAACAAGATAAAGTTTTATCAATAAAGAATTCACAATATATGGAATGATATTGAGATCTTCTCCTTAAATTTCATTTGTAAACTCAAGTAATTTGTTTTCATTTTATGTCTTGTCTGTATATATTTAAGTCTGCATGACACTTGTTAAAATTTGTTAAATTGTCTATTTCTAAAAATAAATGTATTTGCCAGATAGAAGCTGAAAAAAAAATATATGTATATACATACTGTATATATATATGTATACTATAAAGTGAGAAAAAACCTTTTATCAAAATTAAATTCAACAAAATGTCCATCTGTTACAATCATTGAATGACTTGGTGATACGAGCACAAATCACAAGTAAGAGATCAAGTGTTAAATGTAATAAACACGATTAATTTACTCTATTACAAAGATAAAACTGAAAAAAAGTTACTGGCATTTAACTTAAATGTATAAAAAAGAGTTTTATATTTATTTATTTTTTCTGGACTAGGTCAATTTATTCACTAAAACTATACGACGAAGTCTTAAAACATTTCTATAATATTTAAAAAAAAATGTGCAAAGAAACAAGTGATGCAAAAAGGATAAAGAAAACTAAATAAGATTAATTTTTCATAATCACAACAACATAATTTCAATTTAATAAGATTAGACTTACCCTCTATTTCCCTAACCTACCATTTACACATGAAACTAATTTGCAAGAAAGTAGCAATACAATCACATTTTTTCACTACCACACTCACATTGCTTTTAATTTCCAGTCAGCTTTCAGCGATTTTTTCAAGAAAGTAAATTTTTGATGTTTTCAGAAAGTAAAATGAAAAATGCTTTACAGTGTTATCCTCTTTAAAGATGTGTACAAATATACGGGATTGTGGTAAATAGTTATAATAAATTATCCTTATTTTGTATAAATATTTAAAGAATTATAATATCTCATGTTCAAATATACATGGAGAAGACACTTCATGCCTTTTGAAAACAATAATATTATTACAATATTAACAATAATATTTATGCCCAATTTATTGCCTTTATTAAGAAGTGAACAAAACAATTTTTTCAAGTTTACTTTTCGACTACATTTTTAAAATGAACTTTCAATTTCCTAATAAAATTAACAAGAAATTTTCATGAAAGTCATTTATTTCATTAAATTTTTTATTCATAATATGTATACAGAAATTTCAAGAAAGTACTTCCATGTGTAAATGTAGCGTAAGCCACACTAAAAATATTTCATGCTTAAAAATACGAAATATTTTTTCGTAATTTAATTTTTGTTCAATAAACGAAAATTTTGTACATTTTACGAAAATATTTGTAGCATGTGCAGGAAAACAGATTTCGTAATTCTTCGAATTTCGTTAAGTTACAAAAATTATTTCTTACAATTATTTTTGTATATTGTACAACATTTTTCGTTTATTTTATTGAACTTGAGAGAAAATAAAAAAATATTTTATAAAATTAGAAATTTCGTAAAAGAAACAAATTTTGTTTTGTTATCATTTTATTTGCAGTATAAAATTATTCTTAAATCTATACAAGTTTCGTGAATAGTTATTACGAAAAAAAAATATTTTGAAAATAAAAATAAAAACTGTTGTTTTGTTTTACTTTTTAATATTTTCCTCATTTATTTTCCTGTCATTGTATACAAATATTGTATAAAAAATTATTCAATAAATTTCGATTAAAATAAAAAATGTTGTAATAAAAAATTACCTTTTTTTAATCTAGGAAGACAACTGGGACGAAGGCCAAATCTCCTCCACGGCACAACAACGAAAAGTAACATATCTTATATTTGATAATTAGTTAATTGGTTGGATATTGGCTTTTGTAAAGAGAGACAAAATTGTTTTTCCATCGTTCACCGGCGAAGGTTAGGAAGGGTGGTGATATACCGCACCGCCACTCCGAGACCGAATTGGGTCCATTGTGATTTCATCGGCGTAAGAAATAGAAATAAGTATATCGGTGAGCTCGTCATGCACGACAAATTTCGTTGGACGGTGGTGTGTTAATTTTCAAATGAACAAATGTGTTTTATTTGCTATGACGAAATTCGTTGTTCGTCCCAGTTCTGTTCCCAGTTTAATTCGTAAGTTTCAGTGCAAAATACGTATGTATGTATGTATGTGTATGTGATGTCTGAAAAATACAGAAGCTGCAACAATTCCCCTAATATTATATTTTTCTTTCCATAATTAATACAACCTTCAATTCCAAGAATTAGAGATTATTCCACAAAATAATTTTTTAATTTTTTTTAGCAGATTTTTATATATTACAGATTTTAGGTTTATACAAAATTTCGTATATTACACAAAATTTCTTTTCATTATTCACGAATTTCTTTTGTAACATAAGCATTACGTTTCGTAAATTTACGAAAAAAATTTGTAAAAATACAAAATTTTGCTATATGCAGACAAAAAGTAAAATATACGAATATCATTTCTACTATCTACCAAGCATTTCGTACTGTAAAAACAACGAATATTTTTGTAAAATAAACCACATTTTTCGTTTATTTTACCTATGAAATATTTTGAGTGCAGGCACTTGTCCTTTCTAAAAAAATTAGACAAACTAAAACTTACTTTAAACTAAAAATTAAACATTTCCCTTTACGGGACAACAAATACTGTATGTATACTGCAAGAATTCTATATATCGAACGGAGCTTACCTCGTGCAAACATCCAAATATATTATTTAAAAGTATAGATTAGTATATATGTATATATATAGGGTGTTTTTTTAAGAGGTATAGAACTTTGAATTGAAATAAAACACAAGAAAATCGTTTTAATGTCCATCAATTTGGCTTTATTGGAAGGATAATTTTATGCCATTAATGTTTAAATATGATTTCGGGCATATGGCCGCTGCGGCTGGCTCGAATAAAGCCAATTCTACAGGTCCAATTTTCAACCACTTTTTCGAGCATATGGGGCCGTATGTTGGCAATAACGCCACGAATGTTGGCTTCCAAGTCCCCTAACGTTTCTGGTTTGTTGGCGTAGACGAGCGACTTCACATATCCCCAAAGAAAATAATCCAATGGTGTCAAATCACACGATCTTGGTGGCCAATTGACAGGTCCATTCCGCGAAATTATGCGCTCATCGAATGTTTCCTTCAATAAATCGATTGTGACGTGCGCTGTGTGGCATGTAGCGCCGTCTTGTTGGAACCACAACTCATCCACATTCATGCCATCCAATTCGGGAACAAAATAGTCGGTTAGTCGGCTCCAATTGCTGTGCACGGTGGCGAATCGATTCATTCGGGTCCTCTTCAACACTTTGCTCTACAGCGGCAATTGTTTCTTCGGTGCGCACTGTTCGACGTCTCTGCGGATGCGTATCATCACATAGAGTAAACGTAGTGCGAAAACGATCCATGGTTAACCGAATTAATTGCTCTGATGGACGATTATGTCGACCATAAAATGGACGGAGCTTGCGGTAAACTTCGCGAACTGAACCATTATTTTCGAAATAAATTTGCACGATTTGCAAGCGTTGTTCTTTTGTCAACCTGTTCATGATGAAATGGCAAACCAAACTAAATATTAATCACTTGACAGCTGACAAAATGGCCGCCAGTTAAAAAAGTGATGCCAACTTAAAGTTCTATACCTCAATAAAAAGCACCCTTTATATATATAATAATTTTCTTATTTAAAAAGCATAAAAATATATTATAAATTCTTATTATTCTGTTTTTCAGAAGATTTATCTCTCGAGAAAGTTCATCTTAACATCTTTCAAGAGACCTGGAATATTTCTTGTAGCTTTCTGTAGTTGCGGACGTTGAATTAAAAATAACAAGGCACCAACATTGGTTTTAACTTAAGGAAACGGTTTTGTGGAATGTATGGAACTACCATTACTAATATATTTCCAAAGCTCCAATTTACTGAATGAAGAGCGGACAAATTTAGCTGGAATTTATAAATTTTCCTACAGGAATTGATAGAAATAACTTACAGATGTATGTACTTTTGATTAAAAATAATGGCACCTATTCATAGTCAATACAAAGTAAACCTTAAAAATTTAATCCATAAAAAACTTTTAAAGTGGTTTTAAACTTTTAAAGAATACTTTGTTTTGACTATGATTACGCATCAATAACTTAAACTTTTTAATTTTAATTTAATAAATTGAATCTGAAGGTAAGACATATATATTTGTATGTAGACAATTTATATGAAGAAAAAGATTTGATTTTAAAGAAAACAAGAAATTACATTGAAACAAACAAGTTAAAAAAATTTTCAAAAACTGCTTACAAGATTTATGATGATGATGAAGAAAAAACTGCTTAAAATTTTAAACAGTAATATTTTGAAGCGAAAAATATTAAAAAAAAAGTATTAAAGCGAAAAAATATTATACATCGTCGATTTTTTATGCAAAAAATTAAATCAAATCAATTTTCCAAAAAAATATAATGGACTACATACACATCGTTAATTTTTCATACAAACTATTATTTCGTGCCAAAAATATAATGGACTCATATTTTCCATTTTTTATGCAAAAAATTAAATGGACTATACATCGTTAATTTTTCATAAAGAAAATTATTTCATGCCAAAAATATAATGGACTATACATCGTCCATTTTTTATGCAAAAAATTAAATGGACTGTACATCGTCCATTTTTTATGCAAAAAAATTAAACGGACATCGTTAATTTTTCATAAAAAAGGTTATTTCATGCCAAAAATATAATGAACTATACATCGTCCATTTTTTATGCAAAAAATTAAATGGACTATCCATCGTTATTTTTAATAAAAAAAAACTATTTCATGCCAAAATTATAATGGACTATAGATCGTCCATTTTTTATGCAAAAAATTAAATGGACTATACATCGTTAATTTTTCATAAAGAAAATTATTTCATTCCAAAAATATAATGGACTATACATCGTCCATTTTTTATGCAAAAAATTAAATGGACTATCCATCGTTATTTTTAATAAAAAAAAACTATTTCATGCCAAAATTATAATGGACTATAGATCGTCCATTTTTTATGCAAAAAATTAAATGGACTATACATCGTTAATTTTTCATAAAGAAAATTATTTCATTCCAAAAATATAATGGACTATACATCGTCCATTTTTTATGCAAAAAATTAAATGGACTATCCATCGTTATTTTTAATAAAAAAAAACTATTTCATGCCAAAATTATAATGGACTATAGATCGTCCATTTTTTATGCAAAAAATTAAATGGACTATACATCGTTAATTTTTCATAAAGAAAATTATTTCATGCCAAAAATATAATGGACTATACATCGTCCATTTTTTATGCAAAAAATTAAATGGACTATACATCGTTATTTTTAATAAAAAAAACTATTTCATGCCAAAATTATAATGGACTATACATCGTCCATTTTTTATGGAAAAAATTAAATGGACTATCCATCGTTAATTTTTCATAAAAAAAATTATTTCATGCAAAAAATATAATGGACTATATATACATCGTATATTTTTTATGCAAATAATTAAATGGACTAAACATCGTCCATTTTTTATGCAAGAAATTAAATGGACTATACATCATTAATTTTTCATACAAAATATTATTTCGTGCCAAAAATATAATGGACTATACATCGTCCATTTTTTATGCAAAAAATTAAATGGAGTGTACATCGTCCATTTTTTATGCAAAAAATTAAACGGACATCGTTAATTTTTCATAAAAAAAATTATTTCATGCCAAAAATATAATGAACTATACATCGTCCATTTTTTATGCAAAAAATTAAATGGAATATACACCGTCCATTTTTTATACAAGAAATTGAATGGACTATACATCGTCCATTTCTTATGGAAAAAATTAAATGGACTATGCATCGTCCATTTCTTATGCAAAAAGTTAAATGGACTATACGTCGTCCATTTTTTATGCAAAAAATTAAATGGACTATACATCGTTAATTTTTCATAAAGAAAATTATTTCATGCCAAAAATATAATGGACTATACATCGTCCATTTTTTATAAAAAAAAAATTAAATGGACTATACATCGTCCATTTTTTATGGAAAAAATTAAATGGACTATACATCGTTAATTTTTCATACAAAAATTATTTCATGCCAAAAATATAATGGACTATACATCGTCCATTTTTTATGCAAAAAATTAAATGGACTATACATCGTCCATTTTTATGCAAAAAATTAAATGGAATACATTGTCCATTTTTTATGCAAGAAATTAAATGGACTATACATCGTTAATTTTTCATAAAAAAAAATTATTTCATGCCAAAAATATAATGAACTATACATCGTTCATTTTTTATGCAAAAAATTAAATGGAATATACACCGTCCATTTTTTATACAAGAAATTAAATGGACTATAATACATCGTTAATTTTTCATAAAGAAAATTATTTCATGCCAAAAATATAAGGGACTATACATCGTCCTTTTTTATGCAAAAAAATTAAATGGACTATACATCGTTAATTTTTTATGCAAAAAATTAAATGGACTATACATCGTTAATTTTTCATAAAGAAAATTATTTCATGCCAAAAATATAATGGACTATACATCGACCATTTTTTATGCAAAAAATTAGATGGACTATACATCGTCCATTTTTTATGCAAAAAATTAAATGGACTCTACATCGTCCATTTTTTATGCAAAAAATTAAATGGACTATACATCGTTAATTTATCATAAAAAAAAATTATTTCATGCCAAAAATTAAATGGACTATACATCGTCAATTTTTCATAAAAAAAAATGATTTCATCCAAAAATTAAATGGTCTATACATCGTCCACTTTTTATAAAAAATTATTTCATGCCAAAAATATAATGGACTATATATACATCGTCAATTTTTTATGCAAAAAATTAAATGGACTATATATACATCGTTAATTTTTTATAAAAAAGAATTATTTCATGCCCAAAATATAATGGACTACACATCGCCCATTTTTTATGGAAAAAGTTAAATGGACTATACATCCTTAATTTTTCATACAAAAATTATTTCATGCCAAAAATATAATGGACTATACATCGTCCATTTTTTATGCAAAAAAATTAAATGGACTATACATCGTTAATTTTTCATAAAAAATTATTTCATGCCAAAAATATAATGGACTATACATATATACATCGTCCATTTTTTATGCAAAAAAATTAAATGGACTATACATCGTTAATTTTGTATGCAAAAAATTAAATGGACTATACATCGTTAATTTTTCATAAAGAAAATTATTTCATGCCAAAAATATAATGGACTATACATCGTCCATTTTTTATGCAAAAAAATTAAATGGACTATACATCGTTAATTTTTCATAAAAAATTATTTCATGCCAAAAATATAATGGACTATACATATATACATCGTCCATTTTTTATGCAAAAAAAATTAAATGGACTATACATCGTTAATTTTTCATACAAAAATTATTTCATGCAAAAAATATAATGGACTATATATACATCGTCCATTTTTTATAAAAAAAAAAATTAAATGGACTATACATCGTTAATTTTTTATGCAAAAAATTAAATGGACTATACATCGTTAATTTTTCATAAAGAAAATTATTTCATGCCAAAAATATAATGGACTATACATCGTCCATTTTTTATGGAAAAAATTGAATAGACTGCAAAAAATTAAATGGACTATACATCGTGAATTTTTCATAAAAAAAATTATTTCATGCCAAAAATATAATGCACTATATATACATCGTCCATTTTTTATGGAAAAATTTAAATGGACTATACATCGTCCATTTTTTATGCAAAAAATTAAATGGACTATACATCGTTAATTTTTCATAAAGAAAGTTATTTCATGCCAAAAATATAATGGAAAAAATTAAATAGACTGTACATCGTCCATTTTTTATGTAAAAAATTAAACGGACATCGTTAATTTTTCATAAAAAAAAATTATTTCATACCAAAAATATAAAGGACTATACATCGTCCATTTTTTATGCAAAAAATTAAATGGACTATACATCGGCCACTTTTTATGCAAAAAATTAAATGGACTATACATCGTCCATTTTTTATGCAAAAAATTAAATGGAATATACACCGTCCATTTTTTATACAAGAAATTAAATGGACTATACATCGTTAATTTTTTATAAAAAAGAATTATTTCATGCCAAAAATATAATGGACTATACATATATACATCGTCCATTTTTTATGCAAAAAAAATTAAATGGACTATACATCGTTAATTTTTCATACAAAAATTATTTCATGCCAAAAATATAATGGACTATACATCGTCCATTTTTTATGCAAAAAAATTAAATGGACTATACATCGTTAATTTTTCATAAAAAAAATTGTATCATGCCAAAAATATAATGGGCTATACATCGTCCATTTTTTATGCAAAAAAATTAATTGGACTATACATCGTTAATTTTTTATGCAAAAAATTAAATGGACTATACATCGTTAATTTTTCATAAAGAAAATTATTTCATGCCAAAAATATAATGGACTATTATACATCGTCCATTTTTTATGCAAAAAATTTAAATGGACTATACATCGTTAATTTTTCATAAAAAATTATTTCATGCCAAAAATATAATGGACCATATATACATCGTCCATTTTTTATGGAAAAATTTAAATGGACTATACATCGTCCATTTTTTATGCAAAAAATTAAATGGACTATACATCGTTAATTTTTCATAAAGAAAATTATTTCATGCTAAAAATATAATGGACTATACATCGCCCATTTTTTATGGAAAAAATTAAATAGACTGTACATCGTCCATTTTTTATGTAAAAAATTAAACGGACATCGTTAATTTTTCATAAAAAAAAATTATTTCATACCAAAAATATAAAGGACTATACATCGTCCATTTTTTATGCAAAAAATTAAATTAACTATACATCGTCAATTTTTTATGCAAATAATTAAATGGTCTTTACATCGTCCATTTTTTATGCAAAAACTTAAATGGACTTTACATCGTCCATTTTTTATGCAAAAAATTAAATGGACTATACATCGTTAATTTTTCATAAAAAAAATTATTTCATGCCAAAAATATAATGGACTATACATCGTCCATTTTTTATGCAAAAAATTAAATGGACTATATATCGTCCATTTTCTATGCAAAAAATTAAATGGACCATACATCGTTAATTTTTCATTAAAAAAAAAGTTAAGTTAAAATATAATGGACTATACATCGTCCAGTTTTTATGGAAAAAATTAAATGGACTATACATCGTTAATTTTTCATAAAAAAAAATTATTTCATGCCAAAAATATAAAGGACTATACATCGTCCAGTTTTTATGCCAAAAATATAATGGACTATACATCGTCCATTTTTTATGCAAAAAATTAAATGGACTTTACATCGTCAATTTTTTATGCAAAAAATTTATTGGACATACATCGTCCATTTTTTATGCAAAAAATTAAACGTACTATACATCGTTACTTTTTCATAAAAAAAAATTATTTCATGTCAAAAATATAATGAACTATACATCGTCCATTTTTTATGCAAAAAATTAAATGGACTATACATCGTTAATTTTTACTAAAAAAAATTATTTCATGCCAAAAATATAATGGACTATACATCGTCCAGTTTTTATGGAAAAAATTAAATGGACTATACATCGTTAATTTTTCATAAAAAAAAATTATTTCATGCCAAAAATATAAAGGACTATACATCGTCCATTTTTTTATGCAAAAAATTAAATGGAATATACACCGTCCATTTTTTATACAAGAAATTAAATGGACTATACATCGTTAATTTTTTATAAAAAGATTTATTTTATGCCAAAAATATAATGGTCTATACATCGTCCATTTTTTATGGAAAAAATTAAATGGAATATACACCGTCCATTTTTTATACAAGAAATTAAATGGACTATACATCGTTAATTTTTTATAAAAAAGAATTATTTCATGCCAAAAATATAATGGACTATACATCGTCCATTTTTTATGGAAAAAATAAATTTTTCGTTAATTTTTCATAAAAAAAAATTATTTCATGCCAAAAATGTAATGAACTATACATCGTCCATTTTTTATGCAAACAATTAAATGGACTATATATCGTCCATTTTCTATGCAAAAAATTAAATGGACTATACATCGTTAATTTTTCATTAAAAAAAATTATTTCATGCCGAAAATATAATGGACTATGCATCGTCCAGTTTTTATGCAAAAAATTAAATGGACTATACATCGTTAATTTTTCATAAAAAAAATTATTTCATGCCAAAAATATAATGGACTATTATACATCGTCCATTTTTTATGAAAAAAATTAAATGGACTATACATCGTCCATTTTTTATGCAAAAAATTAAATGGACTATACATCGTTAATTTTTCATTAAAAAAAAAATTATTTCATGCCAAAAATATAATGGACTATTCATCGTCCAGTTTTTATGGAAAAAATTAAATGGACTATACATCGTTAATTTTTAATAAAAAAAAATTATTTCATGCCAAAAATATAAAGGACTATACATCGTCCAGTTTTTATGCAAAAAATTAAATGGACTATACATCGTCCATTTTTTATGCAAAAAAATAAATGGACTATACATCGTTTATTTTTCATAAGAAAAAAATTATTTCATGCCAAAAATATAATGGACTATACATCGTCCATTTTTTATGCAAAAAAATTAAATGGACTATACATCGTTAATTTTTCATAAAAAATTATTTCATGCCAAAAATATAATGGACTATACATATATACATCGTCCATTTTTTATGCAAAAAAATTAAATGGACTATACATCGTTAATTTTTCATAAAGAAAATTATTTCATGCCAAAAATATAATGGACTATATATACATCGTCCATTTTTTTGCAAAAAAATTAAATGGACTATACATCGTTAATTTTTCATACAAAATATTATTTCGTGCCACAAATATAATGGACTATATATACATCGTCCATTTTTTATGGAAAAAGTTAAATGGACTATACATCCTTAATTTTTCATACAAAAATTATTTCATGCCAAAAATATAATGGACTATACATCGTTAATTTTTCATAAAAAAAATTATTTCATGCCAAAAATATAATGAACTATACATCGTCCATTTTTTATGCAAAAAATTAAATGGAATATACACCGTCCATTTTTTATACAAGAAATTAAATGAACTCTACATCGTTAATTTTTTATAAAAAAGAATTATTTCATGCCAAAAATATAATGGACTACACATCGTCCATTTTTTATGCAAAAAATTAAATGGACTATACATCGGCCACTTTTTATGCAAAAAATTAAATGGACTATACATCGTCCATTTTTTATGCAAAAAATTAAATGGACTATACATCGTTTATTTTTCATAAAAAAAATTATTTCATGCCAAAAATATAAAGGACTATACATCGTCCAGTTTTTATGGAAAAAATTAAATGGACTATACATCGTTAATTTTTCATAAAAAATTATTTCATGCCAAAAATATAATGGACTATACATATAGACATCGTCCATTTTTTATGCAAAAAAATTAAATGGACTATACATCGTTAATTTTTCATTAAAAAAAAAATTATTTCATGCCAAAAATATAATGGACTATACATCGTCCAGTTTTTATGGAAAAAATTAAATGGACTATACATCGTTAATTTTTCATAAAAAAAAATTATTTCATGCCAAAAATATAAAGGACTATACATCGTCCAGTTTTTATGCAAAAAATTAAATGGACTATACATCGTCCATTTTTTATGCAAAAAATTAAATGGACTATACATCGTTTATTTTTCATAAGAAAAAAATTATTTCATGCCAAAAATATAATGGACTATACATCGTCCATTTTTTATGCAAAAAAATTAAATGGACTATACATCGTTAATTTTTCATAAAAAATTATTTCATGCCAAAAATATAATGGACTATACATATATACATCGTCCATTTTTTATGCAAAAAAATTAAATGGACTATACATCGTTAATTTTTCATAAAGAAAATTATTTCATGCCAAAAATATAATGGACTATATATACATCGTCCATTTTTTTGCAAAAAAATTAAATGGACTATACATCGTTAATTTTTCATACAAAATATTATTTCGTGCCACAAATATAATGGACTATATATACATCGTCCATTTTTTATGGAAAAAGTTAAATGGACTATACATCCTTAATTTTTCATACAAAAATTATTTCATGCCAAAAATATAATGGACTATACATCGTTAATTTTTCATAAAAAAAATTATTTCATGCCAAAAATATAATGAACTATACATCGTCCATTTTTTATGCAAAAAATTAAATGGAATATACACCGTCCATTTTTTATACAAGAAATTAAATGGACTCTACATCGTTAATTTTTTATAAAAAAGAATTATTTCATGCCAAAAATATAATGGACTACACATCGTCCATTTTTTATGCAAAAAATTAAATGGACTATACATCGGCCACTTTTTATGCAAAAAATTAAATGGACTATACATCGTCCATTTTTTATGCAAAAAATTAAATTTACTATACATCGTTTATTTTTCATAAAAAAAAATTATTTCATGCCAAAAATATAAAGGACTATACATCGTCCAGTTTTTATGCAAAAAATTAAATGGACTATACATCGTCCATTTTTTATGCAAAAAATTAAATGGACTATACATCGTTTATTTTTCATAAGAAAAAAATTATTTCATGCCAAAAATATAATGGACTATACATCGTCCATTTTTTATGCAAAAAAATTAAATGGACTATACATCGTTAATTTTTCATAAAAAATTATTTCATGCCAAAAATATAATGGACTATACATATATACATCGTCCATTTTTTATGCAAAAAAATTAAATGGACTATACATCGTTAATTTTTCATAAAGAAAATTATTTCGTGCCAAAAATATAATGGACTATACATCGTCCATTTTTTATGCAAAAAATTAAATGGAATATACACCGTCCATTTTTTATACAAGAAATTAAATGGACTATACATCGTTAATTTTTCATAAAGAAAATTATTTCATGCCAAAAATAGAATGGACTATACATCGTCCATTTTTTATGCAAAAAAATTAAATGGACTATACATCGTTAATTTTTTATGCAAAAAATTAAATGGACTATACATCGTTAATTTTTCATAAAGAAAATTATTTCATGCCAAAAATATAATGGACTATATATACATCGTCCATTTTTTATGCAAAAAAAATTAAATGGACTATACATCGGTAATTTTTCATACAAAAATTATTTCATGCCAAAAATATAATGGACTATACATCGTCCATTTTTTATAAAAAAAAAATTAAATGGACTATACATCGCCCATTTTTTATGGAAAAAGTTAAATGGACTATACATCGTTAATTTTTCATAAAGAAAATTATTTCATGCCAAAAATATAATGGACTATACATCGTCCATTTTTTATGCAAAAAAATTAAATGGACTATACATCGTTAATTTTTCATAAAAAATTATTTCATGCCAAAAATATAATGGACTATACATATATACATCGTCCATTTTTTATGCAAAAAAATTAAATGGACTATACATCGTTAATTTTTCATACAAAAATTATTTCATGCCAAAAATATAATGGACTATATATACATCGTCCATTTTTTATGCAAAAAAATTAAATGGACTATACATCGTTAATTTTTCATAAAGAAAATTATTTCATGCCAAAAATATAATGGACTATACATCGTCCATTTTTTATGCAAAAAAATTAAATGGACTATACATCGTTAATTTTTTATGCAAAAAATTAAATGGACTATACATCGTTAATTTTTCATAAAGAAAATTATTTCATGCCAAAAATATAATGGACTATACATATATACATCGTCCATTTTTTATGCAAAAAAATTAAATGGACTATACATCGTTAATTTTTCATACAAAAATTATTTCATGCCAAAAATATAATGGACTATATATACATCGTCCATTTTTTATGCAAAAAAATTAAATGGACTATACATCGTTAATTTTTCATAAAGAAAATTATTTCATGCCAAAAATATAATGGACTATACATCGTCCATTTTTTATGCAAAAAAATTAAATGGACTATACATCGTTAATTTTTTATGCAAAAAATTAAATGGACTATACATCGTTAATTTTTCATAAAGAAAATTATTTCATGCCAAAAATATAATGGACTATATACATCGTCCATTTTTTATGCAAAAAAATTAAATGGACTATACATCGTTAATTTTTCATAAAAAATTTCATGCCAAAAATATAATGGACTATACATATATACATCGTCCATTTTTTATGCAAAAAAATTAAATGGACTATACATCGTTAATTTTTCATACAAAAATTATTTCATGCCAAAAATATAATGGACTATATATACATCGTCCATTTTTTATGCAAAAAAATTAAATGGACTATACATCGTTAATTTTTCATAAAAAATTATTTCATGCCAAAAATATAATGGACTATACATATATACATCGTTAATTTTTTATGCAAAAAAATTAAATGGACTATACATCGTTAATTTTTCATAAAAAAAATTATTTCATACCAAAAATATAAAGGACTATACATCGTCCATTTTTTATGCAAAAAATTAAATGGTCTATACATCGTCCACTTTTTATAAAAAATTATTTCATGCCAAAAATATAATGGACTATATATACATCGTCCATTTTTTTTCAAAAAATTAAATGGACTATACATCGTTAATTTTTCATACAAAATATTATTTCGTGCCAAAAATATAATGGACTATACATCGTCCATTTTTTATGCAAAAAATTAAATGGACTATACATCGTGAATTTTTCATAAAAAAAATTATTTCATGCCAAAAATATAATGCACTATATGTACATCGTCCATTTTTTATGGAAAAAATTAAATGGACTATACATCGTCCATTTTTTATGCAAAAAATTAAATGGACTATACATCGTTAATTTTTCATAAAAAAAATTATTTCATACCAAAAATATAAAGGACTATATATACATCGTCCATTTTTTATGCAAAAAAATTAAATGGACTATACATCGTTAATTTTTCATAAAGAAAATTATTTCATGCCAAAAATATAATGGACTATACATCGTCCATTTTTTATGCAAAAAATTAAATGGAATATACACCGTCCATTTTTTATACAAGAAATTAAATGGACTCTACATCGTTAATTTTTTATAAAAAAGAAATATTTCATGCCAAAAATATAATGGACTACACATCGTCCATTTTTTATGCAAAAAATTAAATGGACTATACATCGGCCACTTTTTATGCAAAAAATTAAATGGACTATACATCGTCCATTTTTTATGCAAAAAAATTAAATGGACTATACATCGTTAATTTTTCATAAAAAATTATTTCATGCCAAAAATATAATGGACTATACATATATACATCGTCCATTTTTTATGCAAAAAAATTAAATGGACTATACATCGTTAATTTTTTATGCAAAAAATTAAATGGACTATACATCGTTAATTTTTCATAAAGAAAATTATTTCATGCCAAAAATATAATGGACTATACATCGTCCATTTTTTATGCAAAAAAATTAAATGGACTATACATCGTTAATTTTTCATAAAAAATTATTTCATGCCAAAAATATAATGGACTATACATCGTCCATTTTTTATAAAAAAAAAAATTAAATGGACTATACATCGCCCATTTTTTATGGAAAAAGTTAAATGGACTATACATCGTTAATTTTTCATAAAGAAAATTATTTCATGCCAAAAATATAATGGACTATATAAACATCGTCCATTTTTTATAAAAAAAATTAAATGGAATATACACCGTCCATTTATTATACAAGAAAATAATGGACTATACATCGTTAATTTTTCATAAAAAAGAATTATTTCATGCCAAAAATATAATGGACTATACATCGTCCATTTTTTATGGAAAAAATAAATTTTTCGTTAATTTTTCATAAAAAAAAATTATTTCATGCCAAAAATGTAATGAACTATACATCGTCCATTTTTTATGCAAACAATTAAATGGACTATACATCGTTAATTTTTCATAAAAAAAAATTATTTCATGCCAAAAATATAATGGACTATACATCGTCCATTTTTTATAAAAAAAATTAAATGGACTATACATCGTTAATTTTTTATGCAAAAAATTAAATGGACTATACATCGTTAATTTTTCATAAAGAAAATTATTTCATGCCAAAAATATAATGGACTATATAAACATCGTCCATTTTTTATAAAAAAAATTAAATGGACTATATATATATCGTTAATTTTTTATGCAAGAAATTAAATAAACTATACATCGTTAATTTTTCATAAAAAAAAATTATTTCATACCAAAAATATAATGGACTATACATCGTCCATTTTTTATGCAAAAAAATTAAATGGACTATACATCGTTAATTTTTCATAAAGAAAATTATTTCGTGCCAAAAATATAATGGACTATACATCGTCCATTTTTTATGCAAAAAATTAAATGGACTATACATCGTCCATTTTTATGCAAAAAATTAAATGGAATACATCGTCCATTTTTTATGCAAGAAATTAAATGGACTATACATCGTTACTTTTTCATAAAAAAATTATTTCATGCCAAAAATATAATGGACTATACATATTACATTTTTTATGCAAAAAATTAAATGGACTATACATCGTTAATTTTTCATAAAGAAAATTATTTCATGCCAAAAATATAATGGACTATACATCGTCCATTTTTTATAAAAAAAAAAATTAAATGGACTATACATCGCCCATTTTTTATGGAAAAAGTTAAATGGACTATACATCCTTAATTTTTCATACAAAAATTATTTCATGCCAAAAATATAATGGACTATACATCGTTAATTTTTCATAAAAAAAATTATTTCATGCCAAAAATATAATGAACTATACATCGTCCATTTTTTATGCAAAAAATTAAATGGAATATACACCGTCCATTTTTTATACAAGAAATTAAATGGACTATACATCGTTAATTTTTCATAAAGAAAATTATTTCATGCCAAAAATATAATGGACTATACATCGTCCATTTTTTATGCAAAAAAATTGAATGGACTATACATCGTTAATTTTTTATGCAAAAAATTAAATGGACTTTACATCTTCCATTTTTTATGCAAAAAATTAAATGGACTATACATCGTTTATTTTTCATAAGAAAAAAATTATTTCATGCCAAAAATATAATGGACTATACATCGTCCATTTTTTATGCAAAAAATTAAATGGACTATACATCGTCCATTTTTTATGCAAAAAATTAAATGGACTTTACATCGTCCATTTTTTATGCAAAAAATTAAATGGACTATACATCGTTTATTTTTCATAAGAAAAAAATTATTTCATGCCAAAAATATAATGGACTATACATCGTCCATTTTTTATGCAAAAAATTAAATGGACTTTACATCGTCAATTTTTTATGCAAAAAATTTATTGGACTATACATCGTCCATTTTTTTATGCAAAAAATTAAATGTACTATACATCGTTAATTTTTCATAAAAAAAAATTATTTCATGCCAAAAATATAAAGGACTATGCATCGTCCAGTTTTTATGCAAAAAATTAAATGGACTATACATCGTCCGTTTTTTATGGAAAAAATTAAATGGACTTTACATCGTCCATTTTTTATGCAAAAAATTAAATGGACTATACATCGTTTATTTTTCATAAGAAAAAAATTATTTCATGCCAAAAATATAATGGACTATACATCGTCCATTTTTTATGAAAAAAATTAAATGGACTATACATCGTCCATTTTTTATGCAAAAAATTAAATGGACTATACATCGTAAATTTTTTATGCAAAAAATTAAATGGACTTTACATCGTCCATTTTTTATGCAAAAAATTAAATGGACTTTACATCGTCCATTTTTTACGCAAAAAATAAAATGGACTATACATCGTTAATTTTTCATAAAAAAAAATTATTTCATGCCAAAAATATAATGGACTATACATCGTCCATTTTTTATGCAAAAAATTAAATGGACTATATATCATCCATTTTTTATGCAAAAAATTAAATGGACCATACATCGTTAATTTTTCATTAAAAAAAAATTATTTCATGCCAAAAATATAATGGACTATACATCGTCCATTTTTTATGCAAAAAATTAAATGGACTATACATCGTCCATTTTTTATGCAAAAAATTAAATGGACTTTACATCGTCCATTTTTTATGCAAAAAATTAAATGGACTATACATCGTTTATTTTTCATAAGAAAAAAATTATTTCATGCCAAAAATATAATGGACTATACATCGTCCAGTTTTTATGGAAAAAATTAAATGGACTATACATCGTTAATTTTTCATAAAAAAAATTATTTCATGCCAAAAATATAAAGGACTATGCATCGTCCAGTTTTTATGCAAAAAATTAAATGGACTATACATCGTCCGTTTTTTATGGAAAAAATTAAATGGACTTTACATCGTCCATTTTTTATGGAAAAAATTAAATGGACTATACATCGTTAATTTTTCATAAAAAAAATTATTTCATGCCAAAAATATAAAGGACTATGCATCGTCCAGTTTTTATGCAAAAAATTAAATGGACTATACATCGTCCATTTTTTATGCAAAAAATTAAATGGACTATACATCGTTTATTTTTCATAAGCAAAAAATTATTTCATGCCAAAAATATAATGGACTATACATCGTCCATTTTTTATGCAAAAAATTAAATGGACTATACATCGTCCATTTTTTATGCAAAAAATTAAATGGACTTTACATCGTCCATTTTTTATGCAAAAAATTAAATGGACTATACATCGTTTATTTTTCATAAGAAAAAAATTATTTCATGCCAAAAATATAATGGACTATACATCGTCCATTTTTTATGCAAAAAATTAAATGGACTATACATCGTCCATTTTTTATGCAAAAAATTAAATGGACTTTACATCGTCCATTTTTTATGCAAAAAATTAAATGGACTATACATCGTTTATTTTTCATAAGAAAAAAATTATTTCATGCCAAAAATATAATGGACTATACATCGTCCAGTTTTTATGGAAAAAATTAAATGGACTATACATCGTTAATTTTTCATAAAAAAAATTATTTCATGCCAAAAATATAAAGGACTATGCATCGTCCAGTTTTTATGCAAAAAATTAAATGGACTATACATCGTCCGTTTTTTATGGAAAAAATTAAATGGACTTTACATCGTCCATTTTTTATGGAAAAAATTAAATGGACTATACATCGTTAATTTTTCATAAAAAAAAATTATTTCATGCCAAAAATATAATGGACTATACATCGTCCATTGTTTATGCAAAAAATTAAATGGACTATATATCGTCCATTTTCTATGCAAAAAATTAAATGGACCATACATCGTTAATTTTTCATTAAAAAAAAAATTATTTCATGCCAAAAATATAAAGGACTATGCATCGTCCAGTTTTTATGCAAAAAATTAAATGGACTATACATCGTCCGTTTTTTATGGAAAAAATTAAATGGACTTTACATCGTCCATTTTTTATGGAAAAAATTAAATGGACTATACATCGTTAATTTTTCATAAAAAAAATTATTTCATGCCAAAAATATAAAGGACTATGCATCGTCCAGTTTTTATGCAAAAAATTAAATGGACTATACATCGTCCATTTTTTATGAAAAAAATTAAATGGACTATACATCGTCCATTTTTTATGCAAAAAATTAAATGGACTATACATCGTAAATTTTTTATGCAAAAAATTAAATGGACTTTAAAATTATTTATTTTAAATTATTTCATGCCAAAAATATAATGGACTATACATCGTCCATTTTTTATGCAAAAAATTAAATGGACTATATATCATCCATTTTCTATGCAAAAAATTAAATGGACCATACATCGTTAATTTTTCATTAAAAAAAAATTATTTCATGCCAAAAATATAATGGACTATACATCGTCCAGTTTTTATGCAAAAAATTAAATGGACTATACATCGTCCATTTTTTATGCAAAAAATTAAATGGACTTTACATCGTCCATTTTTTATGCAAAAAATTAAATGGACTATACATCGTTTATTTTTCATAAGAAAAAAATTATTTCATGCCAAAAATATAATGGACTATGCATCCATTTTTTATGCAAAAAATTAAATGGACTATACATCGTCCATTTTTTATGCAAAAAATTAAATGGACTTTACATCGTCCATTTTGTATGCAAAAAATTAAATGGACTATACATCGTCCATTTTTTATGCAAAAAATTAAATGGACTATACATCGTCCATTTTTTATGCAAAAAATTAAATGGACTATACATCGTCCATTTTTTATGCAAAAAATTAAATGGAATATACATCGTTAATTTTTCATAAAGAAAATTATTTCATGCCAAAAATATAAGGGACTATATATACATCGTCCATTTTTTATGCAAAAAAATTAAATGGACTATACATCGTTAATTTTTTATGCAAAAAATTAAATGGACTGTACATCGTTAATTTTTCATAAAGAAAATTATTTCGTGCCAAAAATATAATGGACTATATATACATCGTATATTTTTATGCAAAAAATTAAATGGACTATATATCGTTATTTTTAATAAAAAAAATTATTTCATGCCAAAAATATAATGGACTATACATTGTCCATTTTTTATGCAAAAAATTAAATGGACTATACATCATCCATTTTTTATGCAAAAAATTAAATGGACTCTACATCGTCCATTTTTTATGCAAAAAATTAAATGGACTATACATCGTTAATTTATCATAAAAAAAATTATTTCATGCCAAAAATATAATGGACTATACATCGTCCACTTTTTATGGAAAAAATTAATTTTTCGTTAATTTTTCATAAAAAAAAATTATTTCATGCCAAAAATATAATGGACTATACATCGTCCATTTTTTATGGAAAAAATTAAATGGACTATACATCGTTAATTTTTCATAAAATAAAAATTATTTCATGCCAAAAATATAATCCATTTTTTATGGAAAAAATTAAATGGACTATACATCGTTAATTTTTCATAAAAAAAATTATTTCACGCCAAAAATATAATGAACTATACATCGTCCATTTTTTATGCAAAAAATTAAATGGACTATTCATCGTTAATTTTTCATAAAAAAAAATTATTTCACGCCAAAAATATAACGAACTATACATCGTCCATTTTTAATGCAAAAAATTTATTTTTCATTCATTTATCATAAAAAAAAAATTATTTCATGCCAAAAATATAATGAACTATCGTCCATTTTTAATGCAAAAAATTAAATGGACTATACATCGTTAATTTTTCATAAAAAAAAAAATTATTTCATGCCAAAAATATAATGAACTATACATCGTCCATTTTTTATGCAAAAAATTAAATGGACTTTACATCGTCCATTTTTTATGCAAAAAATTAAATGGACTATACATCGTTAATTTTTCATAAAAAAAAATTATTTCATGCCAAAAATATAATGGACTATATATACATCGTCAATTTTTTATGGAAAAAATTAAATGGACTATACATCGTCCATTTTTTATGGAAAAAATTAAATTAACTATACATCGTTAATTTTTTACAAAAAAAAAATTATTTCATGCCAAAAATATAATGGACTATACATCGTCCATTTTTTATGGAAAAAATTAAATGGACTATACATCGTCCATTTTTTATGGAAAAAATTAAATTAACTATACATCGTTAATTTTTCATAAAAAAAAATTATTTCATGCCAAAAATATAATGCAAAAAATTAAATGGACTATACATCGTCCATTTTTTATGCAAAAAATTAAATGGACTATACATCGTTAATTTTTCATAAAAAAAAATTATTTCATGCCAAAAATATAATGGACTATACATCGTCCATTTTTTATGGAAAAAATTACATGGACTATACATCGTTAATTTTTCATAAAAAAAAAATTATTTCATGCCAAAAATATAATGGACTATACATCGTCCATTTTTTATGCAAAAAATTAAATGGACTATATATCATCCATTTTCTATGCAAAAAATTAAATGGACCATACATCGTTAATTTTTCATAAAAAAAAAATTATTTCATGCCAAAAATATAATGGACTATATATACATCGTCAATTTTTTATGGAAAAAATTAAATGGACTATACATCGTCCATTTTTTATGGAAAAAATTAAATTAACTATACATCGTTAATTTTTTACAAAAAAAAATTATTTCATGCCAAAAATATAATGGACTATACATCGTCCATTTTTTATGGAAAAAATTAAATGGACTATACATCGTCCATTTTTTATGGAAAAAATTAAATTAACTATACATCGTTAATTTTTCATAAAAAAAAATTATTTCATGCCAAAAATATAATGCAAAAAATTAAATGGACTATACATCGTCCATTTTTTATGCAAAAAATTAAATGGACTATACATCGTTAATTTTTCATAAAAAAAAATTATTTCATGCCAAAAATATAATGGACTATACATCGTCCATTTTTTATGCAAAAAATTAAATGGACTATACATCGTCCATTTTTTATGCAAAAAATTAAATGGACTATACATCGTTAATTTTTCATAAAAAAAAATTATTTCATGCCAAAAATATAATGGACTATACATCGTCCATTTTTTATGCAAAAAATTAAATGGACTATACATCGTCCATTTTTTATGCAAAAAATTAAATGGACTTTACATCGTCCATTTTTTATGCAAAAAATTAAATGGACTTTACATCGTCCATTTTTTATGCAAAAAATTAAATGGACTATACATCGTTAATTTTTCATAAAAAAAAATTATTTCATGCCAAAAATATAATAAATCGTCCATTTTTTATGGAAAAAATTAAATGGACTATATATCGTCCATTTTTTATGGAAAAAATTAAATCGACTATACATCGTTAATTTTTCATAAAACAAAATTATTTCATGCCAAAAATATAATGGACTATACATCGTCCATGTTTTATGCAAAAAATTAAATGGACTTTACATCGTTCATTTTTAATGCAAAAAATTAAATGGACTTTACATCGTCCATTTTTTATGCAAAAAATTAAATGGACTATACATCGTTTATTTTTCATAAGAAAAAAATTATTTCATGCCAAAAATATAATGGACTATACATCGTCCATTTTTTATGCAAAAAATTAAATGGACTTTACATCGTCAATTTTTTATGCAAAAAATTTATTGGACTATACATCGTCCATTTTTTTATGCAAAAAATTAAATGTACTATACATCGTTAATTTTTCATAAAAAAAAATTATTTCATGCCAAAAATATAAAGGACTATGCATCGTCCAGTTTTTATGCAAAAAATTAAATGGACTATACATCGTCCGTTTTTTATGGAAAAAATTAAATGGACTTTACATCGTCCATTTTTTATGCAAAAAATTAAATGGACTATACATCGTTTATTTTTCATAAGAAAAAAATTATTTCATGCCAAAAATATAATGGACTATACATCGTCCATTTTTTATGCAAAAAATTAAATGGACTATACATCGTTTATTTTTCATAAGAAAAAAATTATTTCATGCCAAAAATATAATGGACTATACATCGTCCATTTTTTATGCAAAAAATTAAATGGACTATACATCGTAAATTTTTTATGCAAAAAATTAAATGGACTTTACATCGTCCATTTTTTATGCAAAAAATTAAATGGACTTTACATCGTCCATTTTTTACGCAAAAAATTAAATGGACTATACATCGTTAATTTTTCATAAAAAAAAATTATTTCATGCCAAAAATATAATGGACTATACATCGTCCATTTTTTATGCAAAAAATTAAATGGACTATATATCATCCATTTTTTATGCAAAAAATTAAATGGACCATACATCGTTAATTTTTCATTAAAAAAAAATTATTTCATGCCAAAAATATAATGGACTATACATCGTCCATTTTTTATGCAAAAAATTAAATGGACTATACATCGTCCATTTTTTATGCAAAAAATTAAATGGACTTTACATCGTCCATTTTTTATGCAAAAAATTAAATGGACTATACATCGTTTATTTTTCATAAGAAAAAAATTATTTCATGCCAAAAATATAATGGACTATACATCGTCCAGTTTTTATGGAAAAAATTAAATGGACTATACATCGTTAATTTTTCATAAAAAAAATTATTTCATGCCAAAAATATAAAGGACTATGCATCGTCCAGTTTTTATGCAAAAAATTAAATGGACTATACATCGTCCGTTTTTTATGGAAAAAATTAAATGGACTTTACATCGTCCATTTTTTATGGAAAAAATTAAATGGACTATACATCGTTAATTTTTCATAAAAAAAATTATTTCATGCCAAAAATATAAAGGACTATGCATCGTCCAGTTTTTATGCAAAAAATTAAATGGACTATACATCGTCCATTTTTTATGCAAAAAATTAAATGGACTATACATCGTTTATTTTTCATAAGCAAAAAATTATTTCATGCCAAAAATATAATGGACTATACATCGTCCATTTTTTATGCAAAAAATTAAATGGACTATACATCGTCCATTTTTTATGCAAAAAATTAAATGGACTTTACATCGTCCATTTTTTATGCAAAAAATTAAATGGACTATACATCGTTTATTTTTCATAAGAAAAAAATTATTTCATGCCAAAAATATAATGGACTATACATCGTCCATTTTTTATGCAAAAAATTAAATGGACTATACATCGTCCATTTTTTATGCAAAAAATTAAATGGACTTTACATCGTCCATTTTTTATGCAAAAAATTAAATGGACTATACATCGTTTATTTTTCATAAGAAAAAAATTATTTCATGCCAAAAATATAATGGACTATACATCGTCCAGTTTTTATGGAAAAAATTAAATGGACTATACATCGTTAATTTTTCATAAAAAAAATTATTTCATGCCAAAAATATAAAGGACTATGCATCGTCCAGTTTTTATGCAAAAAATTAAATGGACTATACATCGTCCGTTTTTTATGGAAAAAATTAAATGGACTTTACATCGTCCATTTTTTATGGAAAAAATTAAATGGACTATACATCGTTAATTTTTCATAAAAAAAAATTATTTCATGCCAAAAATATAATGGACTATACATCGTCCATTGTTTATGCAAAAAATTAAATGGACTATATATCGTCCATTTTCTATGCAAAAAATTAAATGGACCATACATCGTTAATTTTTCATTAAAAAAAAAATTATTTCATGCCAAAAATATAAAGGACTATGCATCGTCCAGTTTTTATGCAAAAAATTAAATGGACTATACATCGTCCGTTTTTTATGGAAAAAATTAAATGGACTTTACATCGTCCATTTTTTATGGAAAAAATTAAATGGACTATACATCGTTAATTTTTCATAAAAAAAATTATTTCATGCCAAAAATATAAAGGACTATGCATCGTCCAGTTTTTATGCAAAAAATTAAATGGACTATACATCGTCCATTTTTTATGAAAAAAATTAAATGGACTATACATCGTCCATTTTTTATGCAAAAAATTAAATGGACTATACATCGTAAATTTTTTATGCAAAAAATTAAATGGACTTTAAAATTATTTATTTTAAATTATTTCATGCCAAAAATATAATGGACTATACATCGTCCATTTTTTATGCAAAAAATTAAATGGACTATATATCATCCATTTTCTATGCAAAAAATTAAATGGACCATACATCGTTAATTTTTCATTAAAAAAAAATTATTTCATGCCAAAAATATAATGGACTATACATCGTCCAGTTTTTATGCAAAAAATTAAATGGACTATACATCGTCCATTTTTTATGCAAAAAATTAAATGGACTTTACATCGTCCATTTTTTATGCAAAAAATTAAATGGACTATACATCGTTTATTTTTCATAAGAAAAAAATTATTTCATGCCAAAAATATAATGGACTATACATCCATTTTTTATGCAAAAAATTAAATGGACTATACATCGTCCATTTTTTATGCAAAAAATTAAATGGACTTTACATCGTCCATTTTGTATGCAAAAAATTAAATGGACTATACATCGTCCATTTTTTATGCAAAAAATTAAATGGACTATACATCGTCCATTTTTTATGCAAAAAATTAAATGGACTATACATCGTCCATTTTTTATGCAAAAAATTAAATGGAATATACATCGTTAATTTTTCATAAAGAAAATTATTTCATGCCAAAAATATAAGGGACTATATATACATCGTCCATTTTTTATGCAAAAAAATTAAATGGACTATACATCGTTAATTTTTTATGCAAAAAATTAAATGGACTGTACATCGTTAATTTTTCATAAAGAAAATTATTTCGTGCCAAAAATATAATGGACTATATATACATCGTATATTTTTATGCAAAAAATTAAATGGACTATATATCGTTATTTTTAATAAAAAAAATTATTTCATGCCAAAAATATAATGGACTATACATTGTCCATTTTTTATGCAAAAAATTAAATGGACTATACATCATCCATTTTTTATGCAAAAAATTAAATGGACTCTACATCGTCCATTTTTTATGCAAAAAATTAAATGGACTATACATCGTTAATTTATCATAAAAAAAATTATTTCATGCCAAAAATATAATGGACTATACATCGTCCACTTTTTATGGAAAAAATTAATTTTTCGTTAATTTTTCATAAAAAAAAAATTATTTCATGCCAAAAATATAATGGACTATACATCGTCCATTTTTTATGGAAAAAATTAAATGGACTATACATCGTTAATTTTTCATAAAATAAAAATTATTTCATGCCAAAAATATAATCCATTTTTTATGGAAAAAATTAAATGGACTATACATCGTTAATTTTTCATAAAAAAAATTATTTCACGCCAAAAATATAATGAACTATACATCGTCCATTTTTTATGCAAAAAATTAAATGGACTATTCATCGTTAATTTTTCATAAAAAAAAATTATTTCACGCCAAAAATATAACGAACTATACATCGTCCATTTTTAATGCAAAAAATTTATTTTTCATTCATTTATCATAAAAAAAAAATTATTTCATGCCAAAAATATAATGAACTATCGTCCATTTTTAATGCAAAAAATTAAATGGACTATACATCGTTAATTTTTCATAAAAAAAAAAATTATTTCATGCCAAAAATATAATGAACTATACATCGTCCATTTTTTATGCAAAAAATTAAATGGACTTTACATCGTCCATTTTTTATGCAAAAAATTAAATGGACTATACATCGTTAATTTTTCATAAAAAAAAATTATTTCATGCCAAAAATATAATGGACTATATATACATCGTCAATTTTTTATGGAAAAAATTAAATGGACTATACATCGTCCATTTTTTATGGAAAAAATTAAATTAACTATACATCGTTAATTTTTTACAAAAAAAAAATTATTTCATGCCAAAAATATAATGGACTATTATACATCGTCCATTTTTTATGGAAAAAATTAAATGGACTATACATCGTCCATTTTTTATGGAAAAAATTAAATTAACTATACATCGTTAATTTTTCATAAAAAAAATTATTTCATGCCAAAAATATAATGCAAAAAATTAAATGGACTATACATCGTCCATTTTTTATGCAAAAAATTAAATGGACTATACATCGTTAATTTTTCATAAAAAAAAATTATTTCATGCCAAAAATATAATGGACTATACATCGTCCATTTTTTATGGAAAAAATTACATGGACTATACATCGTTAATTTTTCATAAAAAAAAAATTATTTCATGCCAAAAATATAATGGACTATACATCGTCCATTTTTTATGCAAAAAATTAAATGGACTATATATCATCCATTTTCTATGCAAAAAATTAAATGGACCATACATCGTTAATTTTTCATAAAAAAAAAATTATTTCATGCCAAAAATATAATGGACTATATATACATCGTCAATTTTTTATGGAAAAAATTAAATGGACTATACATCGTCCATTTTTTATGGAAAAAATTAAATTAACTATACATCGTTAATTTTTTACAGAAAAAAATTATTTCATGCCAAAAATATAATGGACTATACATCGTCCATTTTTTATGGAAAAAATTAAATGGACTATACATCGTCCATTTTTTATGGAAAAAATTAAATTAACTATACATCGTTAATTTTTCATAAAAAAAAATTATTTCATGCCAAAAATATAATGCAAAAAATTAAATGGACTATACATCGTCCATTTTTTATGCAAAAAATTAAATGGACTATACATCGTTAATTTTTCATAAAAAAAAATTATTTCATGCCAAAAATATAATGGACTATACATCGTCCATTTTTTATGCAAAAAATTAAATGGACTATACATCGTCCATTTTTTATGCAAAAAATTAAATGGACTATACATCGTTAATTTTTCATAAAAAAAAATTATTTCATGCCAAAAATATAATGGACTATACATCGTCCATTTTTTATGCAAAAAATTAAATGGACTATACATCGTCCATTTTTTATGCAAAAAATTAAATGGACTTTACATCGTCCATTTTTTATGCAAAAAATTAAATGGACTTTACATCGTCCATTTTTTATGCAAAAAATTAAATGGACTATACATCGTTAATTTTTCATAAAAAAAAATTATTTCATGCCAAAAATATAATAAATCGTCCATTTTTTATGGAAAAAATTAAATGGACTATATATCGTCCATTTTTTATGGAAAAAATTAAATCGACTATACATCGTTAATTTTTCATAAAACAAAATTATTTCATGCCAAAAATATAATGGACTATACATCGTCCATGTTTTATGCAAAAAATTAAATGGACTTTACATCGTTCATTTTTAATGCAAAAAATTAAATGGACTTTACATCGTCCATTTTTTATGCAAAAAATTAAATGGACTATACATCGTTAATTTTTCATAAAAAAAAATTATTTCATGCCAAAAATATAATGGACTATACATCGTTCATTGTTTATGCAAAAAATTAAATGGACTATATATCATCCATTTTCTATGCAAAAAATTAAATGGACCATACATCGTTAATTTTTCATTAAAAAAAAAAAATATTTCATGCCAAAAATATAATGGACTATACATCGTCCAGTTTTTATGGAAAAAATTAAATGGACTATACATCGTTAATTTTTCATAAAAAAAATTATTTCATGCCAAAAATATAAAGGACTATGCATCGTCCAGTTTTTATGCAAAAAATTAAATGGACTATACATCGTCCATTGTTTATGCAAAAAATTAAATGGACTATATATCGTCCATTTTCTATGCAAAAAATTAAATGGACCATACATCGTTAATTTTTCATTAAAGAAAAAAATTATTTCATGCCATACATCGTCCATTTTTTATGAAAAAAATTAAATGGACTATACATCGTCCATTTTTTATGCAAAAAATTAAATGGACTATACATCGTAAATTTTTTATGCAAAAAATTAAATGGACTTTACATCGTCCATTTTTTATGCAAAAAATTAAATGGACTATACATCGTCCATTTTTTATGCAAAAAATTAAATGGACTTTACATCGTCCATTTTTTATGCAAAAAATTAAATGGACTATACATCGTTTATTTTTCATAAGAAAAAAATTATTTCATGCCAAAAATATAATGGACTATACATCGTCCATTTTTTATGCAAAAAATTAAATGGACCTTACATCGTCAATTTTTTATGCAAAAAATTTATTGGACTATACATCGTCCATTTTTTATGCAAAAAATTAAATGTACTATACATCGTTACTTTTTCATAAAAAAAAATTATTTCATGTCAAAAATATAATGAACTATACATCGTCCATTTTTTATGCAAAAAATTAAATGGACTATACACCGTCCATTTTTTATACAAGAAATTAAATGGACTATACATCGTTAATTTTTTATAAAAAAGAATTATTTCATGCCAAAAATATAATGGACTATACATCGTCCATTTTTTATGGAAAAAATAAATTTTTCGTTAATTTTTCATAAAAAAAAATCATTTCATGCCAAAAATGTAATGAACTATACATCGTCCATTTTTTATGCAAACAATTAAATGGACTATATATCGTCCATTTTCTATGCAAAAAATTAAATGGACTATACATCGTTAATTTTTCATTAAAAAAAATTATTTCATGCCAAAAATATAATGAACTATACATCGTCCATTTTTTATGCAAAAAATTAAATGGAATATACACCGTCCATTTTTTATACAAGAAATTAAATGGACTATACATCGTTAATTTTTTATAAAAAAGAATTATTTCATGCCAAAAATATAATGAACTATACATCGTCCATTTTTTATGGAAAAAATTAAATGGACTATACATCGTCCATTTTTAATGCAAAAAATTTATTTTTCATTCATTTTTCATAAAAAAAAAATTATTTCATGCCAAAAATATAATGAACTATCGTCCATTTTTAATGCAAAAAATTAAATGGACTATACATCGTTAATTTTTCATAAAAAAAAAAATTATTTCATGCCAAAAATATAATGGACTATACATCGTCAATTTTTTATGGAAAAAATTAAATGGACTATACATCGTCCATTTTTTATGGAAAAAATTAAATTAACTATACATCGTTAATTTTTTATAAAAAAAAATTATTTCATGCCAAAAATATAATGGACTATACATCGTCCATTTTTTATGGAAAAAATTAAATGGACTATACATCGTCCATTTTTTATGGAAAAAATTAAATTAACTATACATCGTTAATTTTTCATAAAAAAAAATTATTTCATGCCAAAAATATAATGCAAAAAATTAAATGGACTATACATCGTCCATTTTTTATGCAAAAAATTAAATGAACTATACATCGTTAATTTTTCATAAAAAAAAATTATTTCATGCCAAAAATATAATGGACTATACATCGTCCATTTTTTATGGAAAAAATTACATGGACTATACATCGTTAATTTTTCATAAAAAAAAATTATTTCATGCCAAAAATATAAAGGACTATACATCGTCCATTTTTTATGCAAAAAATTAAATGGACTATACATCGTCCATTTTTTATGCAAAAAATTAAATGGACTATACATCGTTAATTTTTCATAAAAAAAAATTATTTCATGCCAAAAATATAATGGACTATACATCGTCCATCTTTTATGGAAAAAATTAAATGGGCTATACATCGTTAATTTTTCATAAAAAAATTATTTCGTGCCAAAAATATAATGGACTATACATCGTATATTTTTATGCAAAAAATTAAATGCACTATATATCGTTATTTTTAATAAAAAAAATTATTTCATGCCAAAAATATAATGGACTATACATCGTCCATTTTTTATGCAAAAAATTAAATGGACTATACATCATCCATTTTTATGCAAAAAATTAAATGGAATACATCGTCCATTTTTTATGCAAGAAATTAAATGGACTATACATCGTTAATTTTTCATAAAAAAATTATTTCATGCCAAAAATATAATATACATCGTCCATTTTTTATGGAAAAAATTAAATGGACAATACATCGTTAATTTTCCTTAAAAAAATTATTTCATACCAAAAATATAATGAACTATACATCGTCCATTTTTTATGCAAAAAATTAAATGGACTTTACATCGTCCAATTTTTATGCAAAAAATTAAATGGACTATACATCGTTAATTTTTCATAAAAAAATATTATTTCATGCCAAAAATATAATGAACTATACATCGTCCATTTTTTATGAAAAAAATTAAATGGACTATACATCGTCCATTTTTTATGCAAAAAATTAAATGGACTATACATCGTTAATTTTTCATAAAAAAATATTATTTCATGCCAAAAATATAATGAACTATACGTCGTCCATTTTTTATGCAAAAAATTAAATGGACTATACATCGTCCATTTTTTATGGAAAAAATTAAATGGACAATACATCGTTAATTTTCCTTAAAGAAATTATTTCATGCCAAAAATATAATGAACTATACATCGTCCATTTTTTATGCAAAAAATTAAATGGACTATACATCGTTAATTTTTCATTAAAAAAAAAATTATTTCATGCCAAAAATATAATGGACTATACATCGTCCATTTTTTATGGAATAAATTAAATTAACTATACATCGTTAATTTTTCATAAAAAAAAAATTATTTCATGTCAAAAATATAATGAACTATACATCGTCCATTTTTTATGAAAAAAATTAAATGGACTATACATCGTCCATTTTTTATGGAAAAAATTAAATGTACTATACATCGTTACTTTTTCATAAAACAAAATTATTTCATGATAAAAATATAAAGGACTATACATCGTCCATTTTTTATGCAAAAAATTAAATGGACTATACATCGTCCATTTTTTATGCAAAAAATTAAATGGACTTTACATCGTCCATTTTTTATGCAAAAAAATAAATCGGTAATTTTTCATAAGAAAAAAATTATTTCATGCCAAAAATATAATGGACTATACATTGTCCATTTTTTATGGAAAAAATTAATTTTTCATTAATTTCTCATAAAAAAAAAAATTATTTCATGGACTTAGTCCATTTTTTTATGCAAAAAATTAAATGGAATATACACCGTCCATTTTTTATACAAGAAATTAAATGGACTATACATCGTTAATTTTTTATAAAAAAGAATTATTTCATGCCAAAAATATAATGGACTATACATCGTCCATTTTTTATGGAAAAAATAAATTTTTCGTTAATTTTTCATAAAAAAAAAATTATTTCATGCCAAAAATATAATGAACTATACATCGTCCATTTTTTATGCAAACAATTAAATGGACTATATATCGTCCATTGTCTATGCAAAAAATTAAATGGACTATACATCGTTAATTTTTCATAAAAAAAAATTATTTCATGCCGAAAATATAATGGACTATACATCGTCCATTTTTTATGGAAAAAATTAAATGGACTATACATCGTCCATTTTTTATGGAAAAAATTAAATTAATTATACATCGTTAATTTTTCATAAAAAAATTATTTCATGCCAAAAATATAATGAACTATATATAAATCGTCAATTTTTTATGCAAAAAGTTAATTGGACTATACATCGTCCATTTTTTATGCAAAAAATTAATCGTACTATACATCGTTACTTTTTCATAAAAAAAAATTATTTCATGTCAAAAATATAATGAACTATACATCGTCCATTTTTATGGAAAAAATTAAATGGACGACTATACATCGTCCGTTTTTTATGCAAAAAATTAAATGGACTATACATCGTTATTTTTTCATAAATAAAATTATTTCATGCCAAAAACATAATATATGCAAAAAATTAAATGGACTATAATCGTCCATTTTTTAATCAAAAAATAAATTGACTATACATCGTCCATTTTTATGCAAAAAATTAAATGGAATACATCTTCCATTTTTTATGCAAGAAATTAAATGGACCATACATCGTTAATTTTTCATAAAAAAAAATTATTTCATGCCAAAAATATAATGGACTATACATCGTCCATTTTTGATGGAAAAAATTAATTTTTCGTTAATTTTTCATAAAAAAAAAATTATTTTATGCCAAAAATATAATGGACTATACATCGTCCATTTTTTATGCAAAAAATTAAATGGACTATATATCGTCCATTTTTTATGCAAAAAATTAAACGTACCATACATCGTTAATTTTTTATAAAAAAAAATTATTTCATGCCAAAAATATAATGAACTATACATCGTCCATTTTTTATGCAAAAAATTAATTGGACTATACATCGTCCAATTTTTATGCAAAAAATTAAATGGACTATACATCGTTACTTTTTCATAAAAAAAAATTATTTCATGCCAAAAATATAATGAACTATACATCGTCCATTTTTTATGCAAAAAATTAATTGGACTATACATCGTCCATTTTTTATGGAAAAAATTAAATGGACTATACATCGTTAATTTTTCATAAAAAAAAATTATTTCACACTGTGCAAGTTTTATTGCTAAGCTGATTAGTTTCATGGAGAGAGAGAGAGACGAGGGGAACAGCAACGTTTCTTTTTCCCCCGTCTCTCTCTCCTAATAAACTAATCAGCTTAGCAATAAGACTTGCATAGTGTGAATAAGGACTTAATTTTTTTTATGAAATGGACGATCTGTAGCTTAATTTTTTGTTTAAAAAATTTTTAGTTTATACTCCATTTAATTTTTCTATGTATAAAATATACGATGTACAGTCCGTTAAATTTTTCTATATGAAAAATGTACGATATATTTGGACATAACTAAGCACATTTGTGTACTTATTTATGTATAATATAATACATATATGTATAACATAGTAATATTTTGTAATTAACTTAAGATTACATGAATCATTTATTTAGAATTCCTCATCAATGAACATAAAAAGCAAAGATTTTAAAAATATACTTTAGATGACAATTATTATAATATAATAAATAAATGCCATCATTCATGATATAAATTTATAATTACTTAGTCAGTGTAATAGATATCTTGCTTCAGACCACATTCATAAAAAAATTATTAAGAATGAAATTCCAGCATTTAGAAATAATCAACAAAATCACTTACAACCCATATTTATTGGCAAAAATTTTCAAATTCTTAAATTGCGAAGAACAACTGAAGTTGTCGAAAATTTGCGAAGGCTTTCAAGACGTCATTACAAATCACATTTGGAATATCAAATACAAAACCTTGAATGTCCTAGAATTTATGTCAAAATATATGATACTAAATGTTGTGCCAAATGAAGTTCTAAGCGAAGAAGACTACAAAGCATTTCTAAAACTAAATGTGGGCAATTTAAAACAATTAAATATCAATACATTTTCCATGTTAAATAAATGTTCAATAATGTTTGAGCTCGATTTTGAAATTTCCAGTTTAATAAAGTTGAGTGTGAGAGATGTCAAATTTAGCGTAGTTAATATAAATAATTTATCGAAAATCTTTCCATATTTGAGATATATTAACATTAAAAATTGTTTTCGTGCCAATGGTGCTGCAATTCATACCATGAATGATTTTGATGATGATATTTTTCAAAAGTTGTGCCTGCTGGAAGAATTGAAAATTGAACATATTTTTCAAAATGTTTATGTAAGAGGGTAGAATAAATTACGCATATTTGTAAATATTTGTACTGATATGATAATTGCAAGGATTGCAGTTGGCAATTAAGCTTTTTTTCTAAATAAATTTTTAACTATGACCAAAAAATCTGCATTTTAATTGTCATTCGAAATAAATTATTTTAGAGATTATCTCCTTTGATTGTCAATGCATGTGTCAGAACGTCTTATTTACATGGCAATGATGTTCGAAATTGTTTGTGTGTGTGTTTTTTTGTAGTTTAGTCCTTAAAACTTTAAAAACTCGAAAACTTTTCTTCGACGTTTTCAAGCTAAGTAAATTTTTGTTTTAAAATGGGAATTCGGTTACTTGAATCCTAAAATTAAAAAAAAGAAGTTCACATATTTTAACAAGTTTTTTAACATATTAATAAAGTATCGAAAAATTTTCAGTTCACCGGAAAACCAAAGAAAGATAATTATTACTCTTTTTGGAACCAGTTTTGTATTACATAAGTACAAAATAATATAACTTCTGCCAGCTAAATGACTTCAAGCACATTTTACAGAAGATAAAAAAAAATAGTTTGTTGATTTTTCGTCATGTAGAGTTCCAAATTAAAGTATAAATTTTGTCCAGTCGATGCGGATTTTGACAGTCAACTGTTTTGTTTCCAGCTTTTTCGTTTTACCTAAGAACTTGCAAATATTTTTTTTAAGAAGAGAATATGGACAAGTTCCATAATCGGGCAGATATAGCACATGTACATACATATGTACATAATCGAACACATCGCTCATTTACATCAACGATGTCATTTCCCAAGAATAAAAACTTGCTGTACAGAAAATAACCCAGTAAAAAAGCGCTCTCAAGTAAATCAATAAAATCCTCAACTTGTGATTCTGAAGTAGTGTAAATTTGAATAATTTGTAATGATTTGTACATAGGATTGTCATTGCAAGAAATTCTATTTACGGAATCCGATTTTTTTCTTAAACTTCTGTTAAATCAATATACATATTTTTTATAAATAAAAATTTAATACTTCATGACATTGACTTCATTTTCCTAAAAAATAATCACTTATCGTAAGTACATATTTTCGAAAACTACAAATTCTTTCCAATTTTGCATAAGTGAAATAGATTTGTGGTGTCAAATTCATTGTCATTTGTTAGCTAATAGCAATAGGTAAAGCAATAACATGTGATTCAAAGCTTTTTGATTACTATTAGTTAAACCGCCAAATGTCATTGGTTATCAAATAGTTAGACAACAGCTGATTCATTGTTATTTGTTATTAGTGTTGTTGTTTTGTGAACAATTTTAGACACGTTTCACTTATATGTTGTCAAGCATCTTCTTTCTATTCAGCTGTAACACATTCTTTTATTTTTATTTTCTATTACATTTTGATTTTCCCGTAACAATTTCAGTACTAATTCAATATCTTTCAGTGCAAAGTTAGCAGAGCGGGCACTTGTTGTATCCATTTAAAAAAAAATAATCGAACAGATGTAAACAAAAACCATATGACATAGCAGAGCTGTCAATAATGAAACTCAATAGTTTGATAAGGTTACCATTCTTTGCTCCTATTAAGAATTTTAGTTAAGCAATACACTGTGAATATGAAGTACTTACTAACAGTGTTAAAAAAAATGAAAATATTTTCCATATTTATGATTTGAACAGGCTAAAGTTCGTATCGCTTTTTAAGCCAAATTACATGTGATAAATATTAATGAACAAATAACACCAAAGTTAGTTGTAAATATTCTGACAACACATAGCTGAACGGAACAGCCAGCCGTTTTCGAAGGCCACTAAACCCTGATCATCAGCGTTCTTCTGTGTTTGGTCCACTGTGTGTGGTGTGTGTGTGTGTTTTGAAAAAAACAATTCACGTATTCATTTCATTTAATTTTGCTTCTGTTCTTGCTTTTAAAAAATGCAACAGTTTCAGTCAAAGCAAAATCAAAAATTGATTTATGACCAACTGCGCAGTACTTTAAATAGTCGACGATTTGAAAAGTTTGAATTTGATTTGTTTTTGCTTTTGGTTAGTATAGCAAGTAAAAGCAGAAGCAGTCTATATGCTTTTGGAAGTGGAAACAGTCACAGCGGAAGAAGAAAAACCTCTTGCTTTTAGAAGTTTTAAGCAATTGCAGTAAAGTGGTTTTTGTTCTTGCTTCTTGTCTGATGTTCCAAAAGAATAACAAAAGTATGACAAAAACCACAAAATAGTTGACTGAAGCTGCAGAAAGCTTCTAAAAGCAAGAACTTTTGCTTCTTCGACCGTGACTGTTTGGTACTTAGCACACAGACTGCTAATGCTTTTACTAGTGAAATAACCAAAATTAACAGCAAATCAAATGCAAACTTTTAAAATCGTCGAATGTTGAAAGTACTGAGCGGTTTTCCATAATTTGTTTTCTGTTTCTGTTTCGACTGCGACTGTTGATTATTTTCACTAGAAAAAGCAAAAGCATTGGCTCATTTTAAACAGTTGAAAAGAGCCAAAGCAGCGAAAAGTAAACATTTTACAACTTTTGCTACTTCGACTTAAGTTTTTTAAATACTGCTTACTAATAATTAACTAATGGCTGTAAATTTGGCCCTTAATCTGGATATTGCTAACAATCGATTGCTGAAAAGTCAAATATACAAACATATTGATATTTTGGAAGTAGAGGAAAAATAATTACTTCCAATTTTTTTCACTGGTGAAATTTACATAATGTGAATAACGATAAAAGGATTAACTCTACATTATTATCTCAAAAATTAAATTGTTTGGGTTATGACGTTAACCCTGTACCGTCGTCCTTCTTCAAAATGACGATGTTTTGGCTTTGTTTTTCGTATAGCGTTTGTCAGTCCCTAATGTTAGTTACTCGAAACTAATGTTGCTTTTTCAGTTTAATATATTTATTATAAGAAACTACAAGACTTAATGGAAAAAAATATTTTATACAATTGTTGCTACAAATGCTTTGTTTTAAGAAAAAGTGCTAATTGACCGAAAGCTGTGAAATGTTAATTTTACGTTAAACAATCAATATATATATTTACATATATATATATATATATATATATATATATATATATATTTCATTGGCTCTTGAAATAGGTCGTAGTCAAAATGACGAGGATGACGTTAGTGTACAAAATATAAGGATGACGTTCTAGGGTTAATGACATTATGTGAATGCACACAAACATGCGCACATGTGTTTCTGTAACACTATCCACATTTTATGACACAACTTACGTGTAAATTCTAAATCGCTTGATATAAATGAAATACAAAGAGATTTTTTTTTTAATTTTTGCATTATTCCATTAAATTTGTTATACATTTATTGATTTTATTTAATTAAGGATTTTATCATAATTTTTTTGTATCATAATTTTAATTATTGTAGTAGTTTTGTTTTTGTGAATAGTTTCAGCATTTTTTTTATTATTCATTTTAAAATAGTATTTTTGTTTTTGTTACAATTAGTATTTTTTTATATAATTAAATAGTTTAGTTTATTATTACTTTGTTGCCATATTTGTTGCTTGTCATTAAAATTTTGTCATTTAATTCTGTTTTAATTATTAATATTTCTTTTTTTTTTAATATAGTATTTGTGGGATTTTTATGTGTAATAAACAAGTAAATATTTGTGCATTTGTATGTAATAAAATGAAATGAGATGGTTTATTAGCGCAGAAAGTTGTGGTAAAATGTTGATTTAAGCGCGCTGCCCAAAGTTGTTACCTTGTGACCTTTTTATTGCGTTTTTTGTTGAAGTTAAAATGTCTGTAAAGTTTTTTTATGTTGCACTCAGGGGATTAATTTTTTTATTATATTTTTTATTATGTATTTTTAATTTTAAATTTGGTAAAATATCTGCTAGAATATTTTCAGCATTTAAAATATTTTTGCTTAAAATGTGTGTGTGTGTGTGTATGTTTGTGGTTGTGGTTCTTTTAAAATTGTGACATATTTGGCATTTATAATCTTAAAAGATATTTTACCTTAACCACTTTTTAATATTTTATCCAGGATTTTATTCTCAACAAATTATTTCAGAGTGTGTTTTTAGGCTTTACAAGAACTTTAAAAATGCAAAAAAATTAAATAAATATTTTTAAATTGCATTATCTACCTTTTAACTTTTTTTTTACATTATAAAGATATTTAAGGATAACATTGAAATAGAAAACTGAAAACTCTACTACACAATTTCAGAGCGAGTATAAAATGGAAAATTTGTGATATTCAACCAAATACACGTTTTTAGGCCAAAGACAAATTTGTTTAATTCGTCCGAACTCAAACAAGAATGAATTTTAATATTTTTGAGGTCACCCAAATTTTTTAAACAGAAGATAATTAATTTGTATGTTAATAACACGCCAATTCGAAATCATTTTCTTTTGTTTCGAATTACAGAGTAGGATCCCAGGAAGTATTTTTGGAAACTTTTATTTAATTCAAGCGCTAATAGAAAAGATTTAAAACTTAAATACAATTACAAACTGACAGTCGAAACAATAATATAGATAGACAAAACATGATTTTACGGCATGTTTCACGATATCGACACTTGATAAGCAATTTGTATTGAAACGTTGTTTATGTTGTCAATAACCCTTATTGCAGTTGTCGACATCGACGTCACTTTCACACAATAACAAAAAATTGGGCCTTGTGTACCCCTTGTCGAAAACAAATGACTCCTGATGGCAGGTTTATGTTATTTTTTAAACCTTAGGGAACGGAAATAGATTGCCAGTAGCACAAAATTTTTATCAAGAGCGAGTAAACGAGGCCCAATCTTTTGGTATTGTATTATAGTGACGTCGATGTCGACAACAGGAATAAGGTTGCATGTATAACTGGAATGTTTTATATCGACATGGTGCGACAGGCTGTTAATCTGTTTATTTTGCAAGAAATTAAAGATATAAGAAATCGATCTAAATTTGCAAAGTATTTTCAGGCGAAAATTTTCTTTGCAGTCTCAAAACTGTCATTGAAATGTCTTTTATTAATTAACAAAACATTTTTTATGCATGTTTCTTGTTAATTCTTTTTAATGTTTATTTATAATAATTTCAATGACTAAAATGAAATTAAAAATTTCCTTTTGCTCAAATTCAAAGTCTTTAGTTAACTAATGAAGGTGGTTTAACCAATGAAATTGGGCGTTAATTAACTAATATAGACTGTGAAGTTGGACCTTAAGGATTGTTCTATTTAACCAATTGCTGCAAATCTTACCTTTAAAATTAAAAAAATAGCAAGTTTTCTATCTTTAAAAAAACTTGGCATCACTTTAATTTTCTCACGTTTAAACTCATGCAAACTCTATATCACATGACAACGATTTGTATAGTAAGATTTTACTTTTATATCGAAAAATTAGTTTCGCAAGGTCTTGTTTTTTCAATCGAATTTAGTAATGGCCCGCCCCAATATGAATGCCAAAATATTGAGAAATAAATCCCATGCAGAGTTGGAAATATGTAATTAAATGTATATAGTAAAGTAAATATCTTTAAGCATTAAATGACAAGAACTATTAAAATGTAAGTATGTAAACATCTAATAAATGTGGTTTTCTTTTTGTATAAAAGCCAAAATGCTTAATAATCTTTTAAGTATATTTATGTATTAAAAAGTTTAATGAAATATAAAATATATAGTATTAATTTTAGCGAAAAAATTTTCTGATTTGTCAAATATTTATTTTGTAAAAATTCCTGTATTTTTGGTAAGTATTGTTCGGTTATCAAAATAGAAATACATATGTATATCGTTACCTTAATACAGAAAGGCCCTAACGGATTATTTTTTTGAAATCGAGTTTTTTGTATATTTCGATAGAAGAACATCCAATGTATCGAAAAATGCAAAAATTTCGATTTCAAAAAAATTAATGAGTTAAGGCCTTTCTATATTAAGGTAACGATATGTATTCGAAGATGACTTCAAATTTAATGCGAAATGTGAAAGTGCGGCAACACTGTTGGCCACAGTGATACGCTTATTCTGTTCAAATATATATTTTCAATAAAATTATGAAGCAACACATTTAAATATTATTATATAAAAAGCACATAAATAATATAAATATGTAGATATATTGCATTTTATTTTTTTAATTGGACAATTTTAGGTTAAATAACTTGCCACCACTGCACTGCATCTTAATATTATGTCATTTCGCTCATGTTTCAATTATAAGATTTAATTGGCTTGCAATTTTAGTAACTTTTAGTTGCTGGGTTATTTTAATATAAATTAGTATGAATTTATTTTCAATTAAAATAGTATATGTATGTATGTCTTTGTTTTGTATTTGATTGGCTTTTGCTTCAGTGTAAATTTGTATTTTGATTTGTTTTTATTAGGAGGGCTTTCATGTTGCACTATCAAGTTTAAAAAAAAACTTTGGACTACAAAGAAATTTTATCCACAACAAGCTTTAAGTTTCTTAGTGTATTTTGATTTTTGTTTTTTTGAGGCTTTTGATTGTTATAAAAATTTTTTTTTGATCAAAATTAAATATTTAGAAAATAAAATAGTTTCAGTATACATATGTATGTATGTATGTATAAATATATTTTCTCAATAAATAGTTGTTTGCGGTAGTTTGTATTGTTTTCATTTTACTATTTGGTGGTTAAGTGTAGTAGTATTTTTACATAAAGACGAAAATCTAATTTTTGTTTATAGTGGACATTGAATGAGGCGAAATTTCCAACCATTTCCAAAATTTCAATGGCTTACAAAGTAAAGAGTGGTACTTATTTATCTAATTAGCATATATGTATGTATAAATATATAAACATATACGTTTAATAGAAAATAAAACCAAAAATCAATTAAAAATTTTATTGAGTCAATTAAACTTTTAATTAAATTAAATTTTCGAATCAATTATATTTTTAATTGATTTTAGTTTTTCTTTAATTAAACGTGCTTATCGCAGGAAAAATGTGTTTCTGTGTATGTATGTGGCAAAGAAAGTTAAAAGGAGCTACGCTCAGGAAATACGTTTTAGAAAAAATCGACTTTGAAACTAACAAGTTTATTTTGATGCACCTGAATGCTTTATGGCTTGAAACTCGTCGCTGATTGCGAATCTGGTATTAGATTTGGAAAATTCAAAATGGCGATTACAATATGGCGAACTATTTTAAGCGACTTCAAAAACAGAGGAGGTTATCAATTCGTCTCTATTTTTTGTTTGTTTTGGTGTTACTCGTACTTCATAACTCGGTTCATATTACACCGGTTGTAAAATTTTTTTTCCTGAGAGGGTATGGTATGGGCGGGGACACGCCAACAATTTTTTGTATTTAATTTTATGCTATTCTACTTATTTGATTGCTGCTAAACCTAGCAAACACATTTGATTCTTGTGATTACACAATTTTAAAGTTGAAAAAATGGGCGAAACTACGCCAATTAAAATCTATAATCATATTTCACGTGGTTCTACTTAAACTATTTTTACAAAACTTACCACACGCCTTGACATCAAAATTAGGCACAATCCTCCATTTGAAAAATGGGATTACTAATCTCTAAGATTTTATAAATTAATGTGGCACGTTAATAGTAGTCAATTGTTGTCGACAAAGAGTAGACAACTGACAAATTTTACTGTCGTCTTGATGTGACATCGACGACGCCATTCACAATAAGGGAGAATATTTTCTAATGAACCGATTTTTGCGAAATTTAACACGCACCCTGGGCTCTGAAACACAAAAAATCTTGCATTTAAAAAATGGGCGCCCTCATTAAAATATAATTGTATATTCCATAAATTCTTTTCGATCTTGGCATTGAAGTTGGTTTTTTGGGCAGAAGTAATTATTTATAATATTGTTGGATTTGCTTTAAACTTGTCACTCAGTGGTTTTCGATATTAAATTTTGCAAATCAAAAATGTCGCAGAAGAGTTTGTTACATCATGTTCTTTTTTACTTTTTTTATATCAAAAGTGTATTTATTTTTTAAGCTAATTTGTGGCAAAACTAGTGCAATTAGAAAGCTACGGATTGCTGCATTAGAAGAATTGCTGCATTGTCTAGAATCACCAAATAAGTAAAAAATCTATATTTTCGATCCATAGGTCCCTTTTAACTTTTCCTATCACATATATAGAAAAGTTCTTTGATTATGAAAATGAACTTTGAAAAAGAAGAGTCACACTTTTATTTTCAATATATTAACTTTGATTTTAGATTCAATTGACTCTAATTTTTATTAAATAAACATAGAAACATGAAAATATCAACGGGTCGATTATGGCTGACAACCGAACTTTAGTTGCGTTGCCACCTGCCAAAATGTTATTACGTATGGCAACTTACCATTTAAAAGCTGCTTATCCCAGTTGCCATATTGAGATAATATTGACCACCACAAAATTTTAGTTGCTGCATAACTTCTAAAGCAAAAGAATAATAGCAATATCTTTCAGTTTCAACTAAATTTATGTGGAAGCTGCCAAAGAATCAATTAACTTTTTTATACATTTAAATTGATTTGAATATAAGCGGCAATTCCCGCCGCTTACTTTTTCTAAAAACAAATGGATGAAGGGAATTTCCTCAGTTCAGCTAAATGTGTTAAAGAAATTAGAGAAATTCAAGCTACGAATTCAAAGTTGATTCTTCAAAAACCAATAACTCGAACAACAACCGCCAAAAAAAAGCTTAGGCCTGTTTATCTAAATGCGAACGATAGCTTCGATCGAATATTTATATTGAAAACAAAAACAAATTTCAGTTTTTTGTTTTTGTTTCTAATACAAATTTTCGATCGAATCTATCTTTCGCATTTAGATGAACAGGCCCTTAACCTACACACTTTTTGGATCTTGTTTTTTTGACGAAAATCGATTATTTACGATGGCAAATGATCGATTTTGGTCAAGAATTAAAATCGAAAATTATGTCGCTTAAGCTTTTGTGGCTGTTAGGGTACGAAATATTGACCATCCATAAGCGAATTTCAGCTCACAAAATTATTCTTCAATTGGGGAAATTTCGCATTTTATTTTATTTCTTCTATTTATCGCTCACATTTGTTGGCAAATGTAACCAAATGTTTTTGGTCTGGATGTAAAAATACTTTTTTTCTTTAGTATGTTCGTTTGTTATTTAAAAATGAAATAAAGAAATAATTAGAAAGAAATATGCAAAGTTATGTTACATAAGAGTGGAGTGGCTTTAGGATAGAGTGGGCAAATAATTAACATATTATATATTCTTGACAAATTTTCGCTCCATCTTGCTTCATCAAATACAGTCAGATAACTTTAGAAGTTGTCTTTTAAGAAATATTTGTTTTAAATACATAAATACATATCGTTAGCTAAAATACAAAAAGGCGTAACTAACAAAAATTCAAAATGGAGTTTTCGATTGATTATTATGAATTCCTTTAAAGTACATGTCTTGACAAAAATATACAATTCTGCGATCAAAAATTATGCTTTTATTAATAAAAAAAAACAAGAGGACTTAAATAAGAGTTTGTTAATTTTTTTTTTTTTTTTTTTGTTTAGTTTTTTGCTTCTATAAAATTATATTTTTGTTAATTACGTCTTTTTGCATTTTAGCTAACGATATGTAAATGCCCAGTCTTTAGTTTTTTTATTTGTTTTGAATTGAAGAAGCTTTTGTAGAGTTGGATTGATGTTTGAAATTATTATTATGACATTTTTATCTAGGGGAAAAAATTATGTAAATTATTTTTCATTTTTTGCATTTATCGCTTACACATATGGCTCATGGTATGATTGGTAGCAGAGCAGTAAGTCCGGTTTGATTTGAAAACACTCAACGCAAGTCAAGAAACTATCTATGTACACAATTTGTTTATAAACTAACATTATAATAAACATTTACAGCCTTATTTATAAAACTTATTAAGGCTTTAAAAAGGGTTTTTAACACAAATTTCCATACGAAATTGTTCTTAAAAAGCTTTTATAAAGCCGTAATAAGTTTTATAAATAAGGCTGCTATTATTTATTTATTAAATGCTTCCGATGTTGCCCTTTTTAGTTAGAGGAAAAAACATTTTTGTTTGACAATTTTCAAATTTAATAATTTACACTAAAATAGCAACATTATTTCAAAAACTTGAAATTTTTTAATTGGCTCTTATATAAGCTCAACCGAGCTCTAGCTGTGTTGTCAGTCGCCATAATGATAAAACATGTGGCAGCTGACAACTGACAGCTGATCACTTCAATTGCTTAATTACAATAACAGGAGAGTTGTAAAACGATTTAAACTTGCTTGAGTATAAGTTCTCTCACAAAAATTTGACTTAAAGATTTTGGTAAAAAATTATTCCTCAGGTATAAAAAAATTTAAAATAAAATAAACGTTAAAATGATTATAGGACATTCTAGTTTTCTCAAAAAACGCCATAACTCCAAAAATCGAATTTTTGAGTTAAGGATGCAGAATTAATACTCGTATTGTTTTCCATATTGTGTAAAAATTTCACACAAATATCTTGTTTAATTAACTCTTGAAAGCAAAATAAATTTTTCTTTTTCCATTAAGCTGTGTGTAAATTGAAAACTTTAAACTCGTTTTTTGGCAAACTAGTTTTTTTTGAGTTATGACGTTCTTTGAGTAAATGAGCCATGTATAACTTATATATGTTCCATTAGAACTATGGTGCAACGCTTTTCAAAACTTATTCAATTCAAAAACATATAAAATAAAAATTAAAATAAAAAATTATAAAAACAACAAGTTCGGTTTATATTAAAAAATCCTTTGCGGGGGAATTCCCATTTCTGTTCTACAGAAATTTTCATATTTTATGGCAAGTTTTAGTTTGATCATCTTTTCTATGCTAGAATTTTATAATTTGTAAGGATCTGTTGTCCTTCGCTGTCGGATACATTTGCTGTTGGATACATTTACTTAATTATATAGATATTATAACATTTACACATGATTTTATATCATATACATAAATATAATTAGGTTTTTTTTTCTTCCAATGGTTTAGTAGAAATGTAGGAGTAGTTTTCTTTTATTATATGCAAGTTAATAATTTTTTTTTGCGTTTCAGTGTTAGGTATAAAAAGTGTTAAATGTCCTAAAAATAAAATTGTTAATAGTATTTGTACAGACTAGAATTATAATAGAATATATTTAAGTCGTTAGAGAATGCTTTTCTATATATATATTTTTTTCTATATGTATGTATATAGTACAAAATTTACAATGTAGGGATACTCACAGTTTTTTGGTTTGCATAAAGCAGGGGAAAATATAACAGAGTAAAAAAGTGTTAAAAAAGGCTTTTAAACAAAAAGGAAGATAACTTAAATTTCTGATATAGTTAGAGGTGGGATAGTTTTTTTTTCAAATTTTAGTTTTTTTTATCTTTTTTCTTTTAATTATATATAAACGTTTTAAATAAATGTTGTGTAAATAGTTGTTAGGTGCTATTTTATCTTATATAAATATACATATTTTAAATATTTTGTATATAATAAATTGGTGCGGGTTCGTTTTAAATAAATCGAAAGTCCAAAATTTCATTTTTAGCCTTTGCTTAAGGGATTTATGTATGTATATAAATAAATTTTGAAATCATTAAGCTCAAGGTTAGAAGAATCAATCAAGTTAGTTTTAATTAATTGTTAGTTTTTTTATGCTTCATACACTTATTTATTTATAATTTAATGTTAATAATATTTAATAATCATTTTTGAATTGACAACAATCACGGAACATTTAATTTGTTTTAGTTTTTTTAGTATATTTCTTTTATTTTTACTTTTATTTTTTAATAAAAAACTCTATGGTCAAGTAGCTTTGAGTGAAATTCATTGCGGTATGGAAATCAGTGCGAACTTTTTATTACAAGGTGCCATCACACAAGCATTTTATTAGCTGTCAAATTTAATAAAGCTTATGAAGAGACGTTGCGGTTTATTTGGCTAATATATTTTTTAACTTCACCTGTTGTTGGGCAAATTTCGAGCTTTTGGGAGAGAAAAAAATTAACGACGAAAAATCAACTCTTTCTTTCTTAGCATAAACAGTAAAAACAAGACATTATCAATTATAGCAGCTGTTATTTTTTCGTCGTTGTTGTGCTTCAAACGACGAATTTAAGGAACGAATTCGTCATGGTGGTCGAAATTCGTCGTTTGTCCCAGTTCTATTCGCAGCATAATAAAACTTAAAACATGTGAACCGGCTACAAATTTAAAAAATAATGTGCAATTGACAAAGCACCAATGAAATGCATATAGACAATGCTTAAACACAAGCAAATAAATTTCAATTAAAATAAAATAATTTTTCGAAATAATCTCTGGGAAATGAATCCCAGGAAATGGGGTTTTTCCTGAAATAAAATGCTTTTATCCTAAGCACAAAGGCAACAAAATTCCGCTCATCATGTGCCAGCGCTGCTTCAAATTTAGTTGGGACACATTGGCCACCTTGTAAAAAAATATTTCGACTTGATTAAAATTCTTTAGGATTTGTCTACAACCTGGGGTCGAATCGTTACATCCGTGAACGTACAACTCGTCACATAAAAACACAATTTTCGGATTATGACATACGTGAACGTATTGAAATCCCATTCAGTTTATACGATTGACGTATCATTTAATTTGTTTTCGTACGATTGCCGATACGATCACGTATGCAACGATTTGAAGCCTACTTTCAAAAGTATAATCCGCATTATTATTTTGCACTCATTATTTTTTGGTACAGTGATGTGAAAATCGAATGAAACAAAATTTGAAGACTCAAAATTTGTTTGTGTTTTTGTTTTGTTTTAAATAGTGTAATGAAACCATTTTTTTTATGTATAATTGACTTAAATAATTATTTTTTTTACCTATAATCGGTTCATTAAATTAAAAATAATATTTGAAACTCAAACGATTGCATGAAATCTTTTACATATCGTGCCGTAATCGCCAAAAAAAAAAGCTTAAGCGACATAATTTTCGAGCATAATTTTTTTTACGAAAATCGATTATATACGAACGTCGTTAGTCGATTTTCGTAAAAAAAAGAATTAAGTTCAAAAATATACCGCTTAAGCTTGTCGTCTAAGGTCTAATAAATCAGTGCAAGTTAATCTCTGTTTTTTTTTTATAATAGTGCTGCCACAATATAATTTTTAAGCTACACATAAGGTATGGACCATACCGTATGACCACATATAAATTTGAGTTTGGTTCAACTAAACCAGCGTATAAACTTTTACTGATTTATTAGCCCTATTTTTATAGTCACGCTAAAGCTTGATTGGAATTCAAACGAGACTTGCAGATCTTATGGAAGAATAATACAAACAAAAAAAAAAATAACCTTAGCACATTCTATTAATACAACTAAAGTTCGTGGACACATTTCGTAAAAGATTTCATCTTGTAAATATAGTTAATTTAAAACAAAAAATTGCAATTGAGCTTATTCTCTTTCGAGTATCGTTTTAAAATGACAGACAAGATCGATAACTTTATTATTATTATTATATTTTAGTTTGAATGGCAGAAGCAGGTAAGCAAATTGCCAGGGTATCCTACATATATGTAGATGTTCCAAACAACACATATAAGCCTGATCACATTTAAGAACTAATTACGATGCCGGGAGAGCGACTGCTTTACGACTGAATGGCAAGATTACATTGAAAATGTACCGTGCTACCCTAGTACTGTATTACCATTGCAATATATAATAGAGGCCTGCGTAAACAGTCTTGAAATGTAAATACGTCTTGTTGTTTAAATGTATTCTCGTGGCATATATTATACTAAAACAATAATAAATGTTGTCGTTTAATAAGCGAAGCAAGATGGATGTATTGATATTCGTGTATATGAGTGCTTACAGCGATGTCGCGAAGACTTTTTGTTCGTAACAAACAATCAAAAGAAGTAGTGTTGATGCGTATATGCGTGTTATTTTGCATATTTTACGTTTGAGTGAGTGTGTTTAAGATGTAGCTGGTAAGCTATTATGGGTCATACTCATAGTCAAAACAAAGTATACTTTAAGAATTTAAAACCAGTATTTTGTATGGTAAGACTGGTTTTAAATACATAAAAGTATACTTTGTTTTGACTATGAGTATGCGCCTATGTGTTTAAGGCTGGTTTTTTAAAGCAAGTACAACCAACTAATGTCAATGCAGGTGTGCGTTTGTTTGGGCGCAGAAAAATAAAAGATTATACACACAAAATGTGTGCGCCTGTACATGCACGACGTTTCTTTTTTACTCCTATACCTGCAATAACTTAAACAAATGTCTTGCGAACAGTGCTATTTAGCGTTTGTCTTAGAAGATTTCGCTGAATTAAAGCATTTGAAAAGTCCCACATGTCGTAAAAGTTCTTGTAATTATTCTTTTGCGGGGGTCTAATATACAATTATCGTTTTTATGTCGTTTTAAAATTTAAAACAATACTCAAACGAGAATAAACCGCTATAGTTTTTTGAATATAAATTCAAATGTTCTGGCGTTAGTGCAAATGCAAAATATCGCAGCTTTTCTTTGGATTGTGTGTGTATTTTGTTGTTGAATTTTAAAGAAAAGCTACGATATTTTGCATTTGCACTAACGCAAAAACATTTGCAACAAACATGGAATACCGCCAATATCAACTAAAATTTGGAAACAAATATTATAAAAGAGAAAAATTTATACTCATACAGATATGATGATTTTTAATAATGTGAAATGAAAATGGTAATAAAGTAAAATCTCCTTTCTTTTTATCCATCACTGTACTTATGACCTTTTTTGTTGTTTTTGTTGTTGTTTTTATGTTGTTTTAACCAATTACACATAACTTCTATCGTATATTGTTTGTTAACATATATTTCAGTAAATAAAACTTGTATTGTTTTTTTTTTTTGATATTCAGCAGTTTTATAAATTGATTTGATTTCAGTTGTTATTAAATTAATTATTTTTATTTTCTTTTACAATAAAACTGGTGGTATACTTTTGTGTTGTAGTGTTTTGACTGGCTTTTGTTATTTTTTGTTATTATTAAAAAGAAGCTGTGAAAAAAAAGTTTATCCAAAAAAGATTCCCTAAAAGTTGCGTTTTAATTGGTTTAGTTTGTAGTATTTTATCTGTTCCTTTCTTTCTTAGAATTCTTGGCAAAATCTTGTTGCTCTATTTTATGTTTTATGTGATTTCCTTGTTTCTACGAACTTAACAGAGATTTGTTTGAACATAATAAATTTAAGTTGTTGCTCTTTTGTTAATGCTTAAAAATCAAAAGAACTCAACATACATATATATATTGTTTTCCTTGTAATAATTTTCCATTAATTTAGTAGCAGTTTGCGGTATAATTCACAAAAATTTTGTTAAATTTTATCTAGAATACGATTTGTCTATAACCGTTTTGTCTTTTGTTTTCTTTTCTTTTTTTACTACATGTTCTACAGTATTTACGATTTTATGCACCTTTTTTAGTATTAAACCTCTCACTTTTATAATTATTTTTTTACAATTTAGTTTTTTTTTTGTTTTTGTTAATAATTTTAACGGTTGCCTGTTTTGCCTGTTTTAAATTTATTTGATTTCTTGTCAGCAACTTGATTGCATGTGTATTGATTGATCGCTTTTATTAACCCTCGAAAGTTGCACAACGTCTTATTGTTGTAATGGGTTTGAGAAGCTTTAATTTTTATTCGATTATTCGGGCCTTTTGTTTACGCACAAAATCTTGCGCCAACTTGTCATTGGCTCGCAATTCCAGGATCTGCAGTATGGGATTGTCTGAAAGAAAAACAAATAATATATGTATGTATGTATGTATGTATGTGTGAAACAAATGTTGCTTTCGTTGCTTTCAAAGCAAAAAAGAGAAACTTTTAAAAACTTAAACTAAGGGAAAAAAGTACTTTTCAGAAAAAGTAACTTTCCCAAAAGTGCAACTTCACATATTCGTCTATCTAAAAAATAAATCTTTTAAATTTTAAGTTTTCAAAATAAAATATTTTAAGAAGAAGAATTCAAAAATATTTTTTAAACTGACGCTTACACCAACATTTTCAACTACACTCTTCACAGGCATCACATAGAATACATTCCATTATTAAACTGAATTCACCTTAAAGGCTCAGTTAGCCGACTGTAATGGAATGTAACTGCAACGGTAGGAAATAAACAAATAATAATTTATTGGCAGCTTATGCCAATATAAGCATTTAGAAATATTCCTCTATTTTCGTGCTGCCAGACATCAAACATATGGTCACTTGGTAACACTCATGGTGAATTAAATATGCCATTTGGCGTCATTGTTATGCCAGCTGACTCTTTACAGTGTACCAGATCAACAATAATTTTATTTGCAAATAGTTTTCGTGAGTTAGTAAGTACCGGTTCACACACTTCAACTTTTGTTGCTCAACTCGTAATTCAACTGTAAGAAAAAAAGAGATGTATGTATTTCCATCTCCGTCTTTCTTGCAACTGAATTACAAGTGGAGCAATAAAAGTTGAAACGTGTAAACCGGGACTAATTTACAATTGCGAAATTTTGGTATTTTGAACAAAAGCTAAATTTCATGCGAACAAACTTTTCTGCTTTTTTTTCCCCCGTTAAGGGGGAACAAAAAGGTTATACAGCAATGCATTGCACTCTTATTTGCAAATGAGAAGTGCGTATAAACGGAGTATAAGTGCGGTTGTCGGTTTTCATGATTAAGGAAATGCTTTTTAGCATGAAGAAAGGTTCAAAATGGCTACCAAAAATTTCAGACATATAAAAATTCCTTCTAGGTTGCAAATAAGGTAGACTAAAAATGGCTTCTTATGTCAATAATTAAGGAAATGGCTAAATTAACAAAGATGGCATATGCCACAAAAAACTTGCCCTAATCATGATGTATATATTAAGTTTTAAATTACTTCCGTTCTGAAATAGTTCCGAAGGTTAAGTTTTTGTCCTTTTAGAACTCGAATTTCAAAAAATCTGTTGTTTATTTATACATCTGCAGAAGAGCACTTTTAATTCAATACAAAAATTAAACAAATAATATATTCTGTCATGTGTTTGAAATTACAAAATGTCTTAACTGCCGGAAATAGTACACCTCTCCCCGCAAATAACACCTTATATAATCTCTTGATATATTAGGTTCTTCCATTCCTTTATCGTATGCTGCTGTTCGTCCAAACTGTGATCGTATGCTTTCGAAGGTGGAGCATTCACCTCATCCTTGTCATACCAAATATTTATGTAGCTATGTGTCAGAGCCTCATCTACCGAAATGCGCTCGTCTGCATCAATTTTCAACATTTTGCTTAGCAAATCTCTTGCCTCGTCCGTTTTACAATCATTCTCTTCACTTTCCTTATTGTACTTGTTGAACAAGGCATCGGGAAAGAGGCGCTCAAAAGTATAACCTCGGCACTGAGCTAGAGTTTTCAAATAACTGCGTACATTTGGCTTCAACTTCTGGAGAAAGGAGTCCTCAGGTGTACCCAATTGTTCAACGATTTTATTCCACTGATCCATATGGTCGCTGCCACGAAACAATATACTACCCCTTAAAATCTCACCAAATATACAACCCACCGACCAGATATCCACATTTTCTTTATAACCCATGCCCAATATTATTTCGGGCGCACGATAATAGCGTGTTACTACATATGGAGTCATCGTTAAGGCGTTGCCGGTATTTGTTCGCGCCAAGCCAAAGTCTAATATCTTTAGAGTGCAATCCGATTTCACCACAATATTGGTGGGTTTCAAATCTCTGTGTATAACGCCTGCCGAGTGTAAGTGTCTTATGCCACATAACATTTGATAGATTAAAAAGGACAATCTATCATGATCCAAGCCCATATGTATAATGCTATTCAAATTAGCTTCCATTAGTTCAGTGACCAAATATATATCTTCAAAATCTTCAAAACCGCTGTTGGGTGTAAAAACATCAAGCAGGCGTATGATATTTTTATGATTCACCAGCTTTAAAAGCTTCAATTCACGATAGGCTCTCTTCGCCTGTATGACATTTTGAAATGGTCGCGACAGCTTTTTAATGGCAACACTTTCACGCTTTAAAGTATCGTAGGCTGAACAAACTACGCCTTGGGCACCAGTGCCAATAGGCTTTAAGTTTTTATAGTGAACTGGCACTCTAAACTTGGCATCGATAACTTCAACTGTATAAAATTCATATTGTGAATTCATTTGATTTAACTTTTAATGCTAATAGTTGGCGTTCTTTACACTTTAATGTTGATATTTTAAATGCGGTTCATTTGCTTGGGTTTTTTTTTGTAACAAAAAAAAATTGTGATTAACCGCTTGATTAACCGCAAGATGAATAAGAACTTGTAGATTAAATATATTTTATAAAAAAATATTCAATTTGTTTTAAACAAAGAATTATTATTATAAAATTTTAAATTTTTAATACGTAAATCGCACAATGATTTTTCCATGTTTCTTTAAAAACGATTTTTAATTTTTTCACCAAAGGTGAAAAAGGCTGTTTCCTCCAAAACCATAAGAGTTACGGACCTGACAAATCCAGAAATTTTCAAAACCGCTAAAACTAAAAAATCCGAAAATTACAAAAAAATCCCCAAAAGGAAAAAAACCCTCAAAAACAAACAAAAAACGCCAAAGCTAAATAAATCGCTACAACTAAAATAAATGGTCAAAAACAGAAAATATTCCCAAAAAATTAAAAAATCACCAAAATAAAAATAGCCGGAAAACAAATAAAAACGGCAAAACTAAAAAAAAAACAACTAAACAAAAAAAAAACGCCAAAAACCAAAAAATTCCAAAATAAAAATGCGCCTTAACTAAAAGAAATCGAAAAAAAACCAAAAAAAGTTTACCACGTACATACATTTTTTTAAATTGTCTATATCAGCTAAAATATTCGATTATATAGGCTAAAGTTCGTATAGTATTACATACTGAAAATCACAAAAAAAAAATATCATAGGATGAATATGAATATAAATATGAGTTAAGATACGGTCACACTTGGCGAATATTTGCCAGAAAAATCATAACCACTAAAAACTAATAAAAAATACCTTTTTATTCAGTCACTTGTTTATGAAGTTAAACAGTTTCCAATAATATTTGATTCTATGATATTGTCTTCACTGAACCAAAAAAGCATTTTTAAAACAAGAACTTTACAGCATTTTTAAAAATAATTTTTAAAATAAGAATGTTTCTTATAACATTAATATATAACATATTTATTTTTTATAACGAAGCAGTTTTAAAACAAAAATGCGCGTTTTCGTTCTAAAAATGCAGCATTTTTAAATATAATTTTTAAAACAAGTGTGTTTCTTAAATAATATTAATATATAACATAAAACGAAGCAGTTTTAAAACAAAAAAATGCGCTTTCATTTTAAAAAGTTCAAAAACAATAATGTTTTCTTATTAAAATAAAAATTATAATTTTTGAAATCATTCAGCTCAATTATAAACAAAAATTCCGCACGAGTTTTCTCACTTTTCCCTTTTCTCCTATTATGAATTTGTTTTTTCCCTCTTTTTACCAAATGCGGGAATAAAAAAACTCCCCGGGGGAAAAAGTAGGTATCATGAACGCAGTTGAATCTTTCACTTGCAAAACGGAATTGAGTCTACATAAAAATACACTTAATGCTCCATTAAACAAGAATTTATATACATAAACTTCTATTTTATAGTTCTTGTATAAATAATGCCCAAATAAATCATTTATAAACTTATTTTTACAAGTTGATGAATGTTAACAATTTTGTTTACTCTCTCGCTACAAAAAAAGGAGAAACTAAATGTCAACAAACAAGCAAAACAACGAGCTTCGTACTGCGGTGATGCCACGTATTACTCTTTTTTGTTCCCAAGGAATTTATGATTGGAGGAATTTTTTCTCTAGAAAATTATTTACCGTGAGAAATGAATTCCGAGGGAATATTCATGATTGGGCTGATAATGAAAAAGAAAATTTATTTTGAACTATTTTAAAAACAAGTTTTAAAAATACAGAAATTTATTTTTTTCACCGAGTAACATTTTATATATGTGTCGTGTTAAAAAAATAGAATTAATTTAATATTATGACCAAGTGTATATTAATGTCCATTACCCTGTATGATCCTTGAGCACAAAATCTGGAAACTATAGCAAATTTTAAAAATCACAGTGTTCATAATAGCGAAATTTTTTGGTGAATTCTCGTCATAACCCAAATTAAAATTGATTCGATTAGCGGTTTGAACTACAGTCGAAGATCGAAAATTTTTCATAATAAGGGCATTTTGATTCCAAACAAAATTAATATTTTTAATTTTAAAACCATCGGTAATTTAAAAACTCTTCATTATTAATTCAAAAATGTTTCATTACTAATTTAGGACATTTCATTCTTATTTCAAAAATTCCCTATTATTAATTTAAGACCTTTCATTCTTAACTTAATACGAGTTATTCTCCATTATTAAATCAAACGCTTCATTTTTAGTATAAACATAATTGCTTCATTATTACTTCAAGAATATTAATTCTTAACTCAAAAACATGATCTTTTTTTATTTGAGTATGTTCAACCTTATATCAAGGTTGTTGTCTTTTTCTTTTTTGATTTCAAAACATTTTTCATTTTTAAAACAAGAATGGACATTTTTAAAATAACAGAAAACAAACAAGTTAACAAGTTCTATTTCATAAAGGGTAAGTTTTTAAAATTAAATCGTTTCTTCTTGATTTTATAACTTTTTTTTTTTTGGTGTAATAGTTAACTTCATAAACAAGTGTCTTAATCAAAAAGTATTTTATTGGTATTTAGTTGTTACGTCTTTTTTTGGCAAATATTTGCAAAGTGTGACCGTAGCTTTATTTCTAACTCATATTGCACTATGAATATACCCTGTGATACTCAAAAAAAAAAAAAAAATAATAATAAAAAAAATACATTTTTATTTTGTGATTGTTTTCAATACATGTTGGCGATGGAACGTTTTCTGCCAACATCTCGTGTGACAGGCCGTTAGAAAATAATCTGCATTATTTTATAGCAAATGAACAAGAGGATTAACTTCACTTCATCTAACACTAAAGACCGTGATACACTATCGTACACAACCGTGCGATTTTCCAGAAAATACAAACAAGTCTGGTATGGTGGAGTCAATGAAAATGTTCAAAATACAATAACAATTCATCAGATCTGGGTTGTATTTTCTTGCAGGTCGTGCGGTTGTGTAGGATAGTGAGTCATGTTCTTAGGGGGAAAAGATGCCAGACAAATCAATATTTAGCTTTAGCTAAGAGAACTAGAAAATAGTGCTGCCAAATTATCCCACTTCAGGCACTTAATGCACGATCGTTATTCAATAGGTTTTGTTTGCAAAAAATATTCAACGATACAAAATACATAGAAATAGCTAATAAACATATTTGAATATCCGTACTTACTTTTCTCTAATTGCTGCATCAAAGGCAATTCAATTTGTTTCAGACCATGGAAATTTTCAACACTACTATTGTAATCAGCCACACCGGGAATATTGCCCAAAGCTAAAAAGGCTTCACCACCGAAATCGTTGGCTGTTAAGACATCATGATCCATGACTGTAAAACAGACCATAGCACCTTCGGTAAGACACTGCTCCAATGTTACCGAAAACTCGAAACATTCATCGAATATGGGATTCAAAGTTTTCTGAAAGGATATTTAAAAAAAAATTGTTTTTAAGTTAAATATATTTGTGAAAAAAGTTATGTATTTGCTCAAAAATTCATCATATAAAAATTATTCTGCAATGCCTTGTTATAGTGTCTTCACACTGAAAGTTAAAACCTGGTTTTAACGTTAAAACCACAAACAGCTGATTTTGCTTTCTTACTGCAAGTTTGTTAAATTCAGGTTTTAACTCACAGGCTGTCTAATAACTTTGCTCAAAATAAAATAAATCTCCTGCCGAAATGCATGTATTTGTTGTTGCATTTTGTTTGCTTTTTAATAAAACTTGTTGGACATACTGTTCAACTGTTTTTGTTTGTATGAAAAACTGAGATATTTCACAATGCGCTCTAAAATGGAAATTATTTTATATTTCGTAGATAAAATTGTTTAAATTATGGAACTTCTTATACAGAATGAAAAAGTGCTTGGAAATATTGTTAATAATATAAAAATGCACAAAAACATTATAAGATAAACTTTTTTTATAGGCAGATGAATGTCAGTCATATTGTCTATTTTCACTTTCCACAGTTCAATTTAAAATATTTTCGTTGTTTTCCTTCCAAAAAAATCTTTTTTTTCCATAATTTTTTGATTATTGTTGCTGCTGTATCCATTTTTAAGTTGAAAATTTTTCAAGCGCCATCTATTGTTATTCACTGGCATAACATTATCAGCTGCTGTCGGTCATTTCAACTTGGCAGCACTGAATTTATCACATCGAAAACAAGGTTGCATTTCATAAAAAAAACTTAAAACCTATTTAAAAATGGTTTTAATTTGGTTTTAACAAAAACAATTTGTATGGTAAAACCAGGTTTTAACAGTTGGTTTTAACGTTAAAACCAACTTTTATTAAAACCATGTCAGTGTGAAAATACTATTACCTGATTTAAATTAAGCATTTTTTCATGAAATTTCATGAATTTTGTTGCACGCAACTTTTTCTATTTGCTAATTGCAGCGCTATAAAAGAGAATGTTATATAAGAGAGGGTATATAATGAATCTCTGATGCATTTTTGACAACCTTTTTGATATAAGTTGCTCTTCCAGGACTCTTATTGACAAATAAAAAATTTTCATGCAACTTATTTCATGAAAAAAATGCTTAATGTAAATTAGGTATATTAGTCAACTGCTAATGATTTTTCCATAAACTGATTTATTCTTTTGAATATACGAACATAAAATTTAAAAGTTTATGACTAGTAATATTCATTTGCATAAGGTAGAGTCGCCTCAATTCACTTTTAAAAATTAAAATTTTCTATGTCCAAAAAAATGTTCTGAAAAATTTCTATTGACATATAAGGGATGGGCTTAGTAACTTTCATTACGATAATCGTATCGCTATAATAAAAAGAACAAAAATTTATCCACTGGTATTCAGTAACATATTTTAAAGATATTCGCTGTCGGTTGAAGTAAACAAAAATAATATAATAAGCTCAAATTAGTTTAGTTTTTCTTTAACTCTTCTTTGTGCTCTTTGCTTATTTTGACATTTTGTATGCAGAGATGCCACATGTTATAGAATAAGAATGGTGAGTAAAACACAGAAACTACAGAATCACATTATCGTTATGGCAAACGAATTAATATATCGATAAATATTACGATTTTTGGTTCGCAAAGTTACTAAATCCAGCTACTAAGCAGTTGAGACCAAAATATATTTAAAAATCTTTCGATTTATAAATATGTAAACTCACCTTATGAACATTAGTCTGCTGCTCCGTGCAATGCGAGAAAACCCTTCGCGGCAACAGTTCGATTATAACAAATGGATCACTGAAACCGTTCGGATCCAAGGGCACAATATCTCGCGCATGCAAGACCTCTACGCACAAAGAATCATGATTGAAATATGCTCGCACCGCCAAAGAACCATAAGGACCCGGTGAGTTTGTGACTATTTGTTCTCTCAAACGATTCATATAGAACATGTCTATCAGACGCGTAGTTTCGGTCTTATGGAATTGCAGGCGCTGTTCCACCATCCAAAACTCATCGGAATGTAAAGATTCCAGGGACAAACCTTGGCCCTCGGCATGAAAGAAATCCACCAAAAGTTGAAGAGCTTCATACAAACGTTTGTGAAAGTTGGAGGGCTTTTCGGCATCGTCACCCGTTTCCATTTGACTGGTCATTTCACCCAACACCGTCTTCCAAACGAAACGCAAAGCACGATTAAAGTTCTTAGGCAATAGAGCACTGTTCAAGGCGCCCAAGTGGGAGTTGAGATATTCCAAAAGTGGCACAATAGCCTGATTTGCTGGCAAAGAATCTGGTGACCAGGCCAAATGAAAGACAGCCTTTTGCAAGGAAGTTTGCATAAGAGGAGCCAGTTTGGAAAGTATACGTTCACAGCGATTTTCCATATGAGCCAAACTTGTCTCCAGTAAATTGTCTGCTGCTTCCTCCAAAAGATTGTCATCGGAACGAAAGTCGGACAGTGTAAATCTTACATACTCCAAATTATTTACGGTAACACACATGTCGTCAGAGCAGCGGAATGGACCTTGGGATTCGTAATAACCACTATCCGCCAGGGCGGTGTGTATTAAATCACAATAGTGCATGGCTGTGGCACACACCACATCTATTAGCTGTGATTCCAACATCACACCCGTCTCCTCGTCTGGCCAACTTATTATTTTCCAAAACTCTTTTATATTTACCAAAGTCGAGGCTGTATCCACCGATGACGAACTATAGCTCACAACTCTTTCGCCCTCGCAGATGGCATCTAAGCGTATGGCGGCTCTAATGCGTTGCAAGGCCTTGCCTTTACTAATCATCATCCATTTTTCAAATACCGGTATAAACCATTCATGACATCTACTTAAGGCCAGTGGTTTTTCGGGTGGCTGCGGTTGAGCGGAAAGAAATCTTTTTAATTGACAAAACTCTTGTAAAGCCAAAAATAGTTCGAATGGTTTTATATCCAATGAATCACTCTCGCCCTCCAGCACCGTATAGTGGGTGAGATTAACACGCATGCCGGGCACTTGACCCGCTTCCATGCGATGATAGACTTCATCGCCCACCATGGCATCGAATTGTTTATAGACTATACTAAAATATTGTATACCGTTTGTGCTGAAAAGAAATATATAAGAAGATATAGAAATGAGCGATTATATAGGATTTCTTTTAAGTTTATTTTTTGTATTTGCACATTTTTGAAAATTTTAATTAATTCTTTAAAATTTGAGGTACGTAAACTCTTGTCCCAAAACAAGCTAGTAAATCTGTTAAATACGACAACCTAAGATGATATTATAGTTCGATTTTTCAAAGGCTCATTTACACTATATCTTTTTTAGGGTTCCGTACACCAAAGTTGAAAAGGAACTCTATTGCTTGCGTTACGCTGCACTTCTGGCTGTTTTCTAGAGAACTGTAAGAGCTAAGGACCTGAAATTTTTACAGAACTTTGGCCGCTACAACAAAAAATATATGACAGTTGGAAATTAAATGGTGTTCTAAAGCGAGAAACGCAAAATGTTGATATCCTCGTGTACTATACAGACAATTCTGTATAGACACTTTAAATTTCCAAAGTTAATGTATTTTTATGCAGACTACATCAATTCACATTGAAATTTAAATAATTTTAATTAAAGGGTGTGCTATCAGTTTATGTAATTTTAAAAACTTGCTGTTTCTTAGAAACTTGCAAACTCTCGAAATTTTCAAAACAGCTAAAACTAAAAAATCCCAAAATTAAAAAAATTTTGAAAAGGAAAATCGCCAAAATTAAAAAAGCGCTGAGATGTCAAATATCACCAAAAAAAAATAAATCGCTTAAATGCAAAAAAAATCTCCAAGAATAAAAAGGTCGCCAAAAACTACAAAAATCGCCGAAAACCGCCAAAAACAAAAACACAAAAACTGAAAAGGTCCTAAAATTAAAAAAAGCCGAAACGAAAAATCACCAAAATGAAAAATCGTGAAATACATCAACAAAAATAAAATATATCGCTAAAAGAAAAAATCGCCACAACTGAAAAAAATCGCTAAGAGTAAAGAACAACCGAAAAAATCGTCAAAAACCGAAAAAATCGCTTAAAAGAAAAGAGCCAAAACTTAAAGAAAAATCGCTAAAACTAAAAATAAAATCTTATAAAACCAAAAACAGTTAGTAAAACAAAATGAGAACTAAATCTAAAAAACGCCAAAAAAAAAACAAAAAATTTAAAAGATATTCGATTATGTAACGTTACGTTAATATTGCGTGTTTAGTGTACGTATGAAATCCTTCATGAGCGAGTCATATTCGCACTTCTCTTAATTTGTATTACTATCACTTTTGAATGAAGCATATTTAAGCCTGTGGTCTTTATTTTGCTAGACTCCCAGCCGGGGGTTAGAAATTGACAAGTATGTATTGTTATTTAGTGTTTTACTGCTTTTTGGTCAAGAAAATTTATTGGCCTTCATTATACGAATGTATACATACATATGTATGTAAGTAAATTAATGTTTTATTATTTATAATTCATTAAGAAATATCTGTTACTTATTGCTTGTTACATTAAATCCTCAGACAATTCGCTGTCTAAAGCAACTTTTGTTCTACAATAAATTTATTTAAATGAAAGAAGACAGTTTATAAATTTTAATGGCAATTGTTTATAGCAAGAGCACTTCAGATAAATAAAGAACATTTGTAGGCAGTTTACTCCCTGTTTATTTACTTAATTTCTTACTATTTACTTGTACTGCTTTCATTTCTTGCTTCCACGAAACACACATATTTTATATGGCCAACACGTGCCAAAAGCACACATATCAAAGTGCCTTTCTCTGCCGAGAAGTGTATCTGTTTTATTCATTTAATACAAACAATTTTTCTGTCTTGAAAAGCATGGAAAAATGTTTGTAATTTGTGGATTTGTTTTATTACTTACTTGTCAAACAACGCATGATAATAAGATTGTCCAATTTGTATATCGGCCGTTAGTGTTGTCACAAAATGGGCCAAGGGATTTGGTAGATTATGGGCTTCTTTTAAAATAGTCTGTCCCCATGTTACGGAACCCTTACGCAAGGCATTAACAACTTCACCACGTACGCCTTTGTTAAAGGGACACACCACTCGAAATGTGCGCATTGAACCCAATAGACCTAGACAGCGCAAGAGAAATTCCAATTGTATCAGTGAGGGTGGATTAAGAGCTGGAAAAATGTCACGATGACGTCGTATCTGATAAAGAGAGCGCTCAACAAAACCATTCATGGCCTCGGCCAGCCATTGCTCCAGTTCTCGCGTTAAGTGCTCCTGACTTGAGGTGTTCCATTGTTTTTCGACCTCGGCGAGCAGTCGGTGCATGAATTTTGTATCTAAAGATGTGTAGCGATTTAATTTTGCCGCTGCAACGAATCTGGAAATAATCAATTTTATTAAATTTAATTTTTGTATTGGCAGAATTTCGCTAAAATAAAAATTAAAAAATAAAAAATTAAAAAAAATGTATAAAAGTTTTTCAAACAATTTTTGCACAAATCCCTTTTTACTGCGAGATACCAAATTGAACTTCACAAGTCTGATAAATGCTCAGATTAGTACAAAGAAGCACAAAATGTATTTTTTACAATAACGTTGGTTAATATTACCAATTTTAGTTGTTGGTTTCTTGTATACCTGTGGCAATAAGGAAAAAGAGCTTAAATCATACTTTACTATTTTGTAGGAGAGTACTTTTAATCGTTCAAGTCGATTTTCAGATATTTATTTATTTTACAGTTAAATTGGGAAATTCTCTATTAACCTTCATTTTTTAAGCAAACATTATTCTGCACACTATAAATAAATTTAAATATACCAAAGTATAACCTTAATTAATCTGTTTTTTCTAAATGAGATTAGAAGTCTGAAAAAGATAAGTCGCAAGTGATAGTGCTATAACTTCCTGAAAAACTACACCAATGTTGAATATGCAAATTACGGATGCACCATTAACTCAAAATCAATTTATTAAGATTAAGCAATTTTACCTTTTTCCACAGATACGAAGCTTGTTGTAGTGAATATCTAATTTTCTGCTGGTTTATTTAACTTAATTGATTTTATTTGTTAACTTTCTATTAATGAACATTTATTTTTCAATTTATTTTATTTAATCAATCTGGAGTTTTTATTTCATTGTTATTACAAATTGTTGAAGAGAGCCAAATGAAAACAAATATTTTTTTTTTGTTAATCTAGTTGTTCTTAATGGTTTTTTACTATCAATATAAATTGTTGTTATAATTCTTATAAAAGAACTAGGTTCTTATTTTGAGCAACTTTCGATGTTTGAATTTCCATTTAGTATTGTGACAAACATTCAACGAAGAATGTCGCTATTGTGAATATCACTTACTGTGATTGTGCACTATTGCCATATTTTGTACCAGCTGAGTAAAATGCAAAAAAATATGCGCCATATATTTTTAAAGCACATAAATATGTATTTTAAAATTTGCAAAAATTTTGGGATTTTCTACTCTTTTCGAGTAGATATACAAACTGAGTATTAAAAATTAAAATACACTTGAACCGGCACAGCAATTTCAGGAATTTATCTCATCAAGTTTTTTAGCCCTTGTGACACTGCAAATTTATTTCACAATTTGGGTTTGGGGTTTAAAAATAATAAAGTATGGATTGACACTTAAATTGTTACTAATTTTTCACATTAAAATTCAGCAAAATACTGTTCGATAAAAAATTAAATTTTCGATGGTGCTGTCAGCTTATAATATGAATTTAAGATTTGATACTCGATGTTCGATAGCCAGCTAGGTTCGAAAATCAAGTGAAAGTCACAATAAAGGACCAAGTTTCTTTAATTAGTCTAATTAATTTAAGTTCCTACTATTTGGTTGGTTAAAATAGCCAACACAAGTTGTTAATACAGTGCCTGTAAAATCTTTTATGCATTTTTAACTTATAATATTACGCAATTAACTTGCTTCTTTCTCTTTCCCTCACTCTCCCTCTTTCTATCTCTATCTTTCTTTCTCTTTTGCTTTGTAATCATTTGATACTGTTTATATATTATATCTTACTGTAGCTGAGTTATGAACAACGTTTGCCTGGGTTTTAACTCTGATAAAAAGCATAGCAAATATTTTAACCCCCTGTTTCTACAACGCCCTCCCCAGCCCTGTTTCTACAACGGTCGACTTGAGTGATTCTCATACAAATTTTTAAGAGGAGTCGCTTGCCTGAAGTTTGAAAACAGGGTGTAATATTAGCATAAAATATGGACAAGTAGGTATTCTATTACAGGAAAGGAAAATGATAAACGCAAGCCTTTAAGTGATATCATAACATGCTAAGAGATCCGAATCCAATACATGAATGAATGATAGCTTTGCACAATGTCATTTTCAGAGTAATAATCTCATAAGAAATGTCTTTTTTAAAATCTTACTACTAAAATATTTATCTTACAAATATCACAGTAAAGTTATCACGAAATACAATTTTACATAACTTAAATATGTAAAAGAACTGCACTTTGACAAAATCTTTGGCCTGAATACGGCCTGAATAAATAAAAATATAATTTAAAATCGTTGGTATATATCTAAACAGCTGAAAGTTGCCCTACATAGAAGAGTTACATTGTTAAAAAGTTGCAAAATAATATTCTCCGTAAGATTTTACATGAAAGAATTTCATGTTTCTTTATGCCAATTCAGCATAAAATACGCCAAAAAATGATGGAGGACAACTCCAACTCTCTTTTACAATAAGTTAAATTTTAAACGTTTATTTTTGGCTTAATTTCTTCTACTAGAATTCGTGAGGGAGAAACTTTTTATTCATGTTGTATTTATTGTTTAAGGCAATTTTACTAAAATATATATTAAGCTTTCGCTCTCTCTTTGCCCGAGCTTAAATCTGTGTGCCATGCGCCTAAGAAAGCGTAACCACTAATTACTAATGAAAAACTGCTTTAGATTTAAACATGTATTCATTGATTTAAACAGTTTCCAATCATGTTGAGTTATACAAAATTGTTTATGTATGAAACTGTTTAACTTAATAAAGGCGTGTCTGAATCAAACAGTTTTTCATTAGTAATTAGTGGTTACGCTTTTTTTTTTTTTTGGGCACATAGGACACTGATGTAAGCTAGGCCATTCTCTCTCTCTCTCTCTCATGCTACTCACCTTGCCATCGTGCTATGCAATTCCGCCAAGTCCGCCTGCACAGCCATCTGATGCAATATGGTTAATGCTGGTCCCGGTAGTTCACCATTCCATGTCCAGGCTGGCTCATGAGTGGCCATCTCATGTTTCATAAAAACCATTTGCAATTGTTCAATATTTTTCACTTCACTGCTGTTGTCAACATCCTCAGCTGCTGAACCATCGCCCGCCTGTCCGTCACGTGTCGACAGCCACAATTTCAAACGTATGCGTCCTTGCACCGTACTGCGTTGACTACGTGCTTCCAGTTTGAACCAACCCTCCATGCCGGTGCTGGGTATATCGGCAATTGGTATATTAACGCAGCCAAGAAAGTCATCTTGTGAACCCTGGCGTGCCGACTGGCAGACCTGTTTAAAGAAACGTCCCAAACCACGCACACCGCGCACCTCATTTAGACGTGAGACAGCGTCGAGTACACAACTCTCATCATCATGGTCCCAGATATCCAAGTGAAATGTGTCCGTATTGATGTCATCAATGTCACTAAAGATATTTACGCAACAATCAGTTCAAAAAGATTAAAAAGAAAAACAGAGAAAAATAAAAATGGAAATTTTAATTCATGTTAAAATTGTTAAGAGTGTAAGTTTGTATAAATAAATACTGATGGTACTCGTAAGTATATTTTAAGCACGATTGAGTTGTTTCTTTTTTTTTTTTTACTTTATTTTAATTATAATGCGCCCGCCTGTGGGGTTGTTTGTTGTTTGTTCTTTGTGATTTTTAAATAGATTTTCTCGAAAAATATTAAAACGCAATTTATACTGCGTGCTTATTTTGCTACAATTAAATCGATTTAAAATTATTATTACAAAATTATTATGCAAGAAATATTTTTAGCTCTTATTCTTCCAAGGAATTTTAATTATATGAATATGATTTTATTTATGTACAAGACTTAAGGAAGAAATTTAGAATTGTGAATTTCATTTCATGTAAAATGAAGCAATTTGTACAACTATTACGTAGAATTTCAATTTAGATTAATATTTTTTTTTATTCATGCAAAGAAAAAATGCAACCGAGTTTAGTGCTTATAAAGGTTTCTAGGAAATCATCAATCAAAAATGTTTAAAGTTGAATGCTTTGCTGTACTATTGTGTGGAATTAAGTGCTAAATTTTGTATTTAAAGTTGTTGAATGCCTTGGAGATTAAAGTTCTAACACGAACAAGTACAAATATATGCTTGTGATTTTCCTTAAAATTACAAGGAAACAAATATAATCAAAGCTATTACAATCTACAATTAATAAACTGTAATTATTACAATCCGAAATTTATTTGCTGGTGGTTCAGCGTTGTCTATATATTTCATTGTCTGTAATTATTACAATATTTAATTGCTGTAAACAATATACGCAGGCTGTCAAAATTACAACCATGTTATCTTGCCAGCTGGAAGCAAATCAATCAAAATTTTCAGAATCTTGGTTATTAGATTGTCATGAGTTTATAATTTGAGGAGAAACCTAGTGTTGTCTAGGTTGGAATATGGCACAAGTCCATAATAATAGTAATAACTGTACATCTTCTGAGCTAGAGTTTATACTATATACAAAATCATATATGAAAAAAAAAATTAGAAAAGGACCTTGTCATTGGGAAAGAGTCTTCTCTTTGGTAAATCTGTTTATTAAGGCCTTTTGAACTTAAGGAAGGATTAACTTTCAAATAAACTGCTATACTGTACTCGCTTTGCCATATTTATGTCCTTGGATTCAGTAACTCTTTGGCCGGATATTAGCATTATTTATCGATATATTTATTCGTAACGATAATGTCATTCTATATTTTAGGATTGTATAGAGATGAAGTTTGCTAAGTAATGTGGCATCTCTGCATAAAAAATGACGAATGAGAGAAAAAAAACGAAATAAAAATATTAGTTTCAGCTTGTGATTTGACTTTTTTACTTTAATCAACAGCGAATATCGTTAAAATTTATTCCTTGACAGCAAAGTCGTTAAAATATATACATAGTTAATTCAGGTATGCACTGGCAAATCATCATAAATAGGTTGATGCTTGAACAACACTATCCAATTTATCTAGATTTACTTTGAAAATATTTTATCCATTCGTTTAAATTACTGATGACTTAGTGATTTTTATAGCTCGCATGATAGTGTATCTCTACTTGGATAAAGTAACTTTTATTACGACATAGCGTTATGATACGCTATATTAAATATAACGAAAACTTAACATTTTTACTAGCCTTTAACAAATTTTCACAATATTCGCTGCAGAAAAGGAACGGCATTGTTTTCGCTACGCTACAATGTCCGCCCGTTTGTCTATCACAGGCTGTTTGCTCGAGAACCATAAGAGCACAATATCTAAAACCTTGCCCGCTACAACAACAAATATGTGGCAGTTAAAAATTAAAGGATGTTTTCAAGCGAGCAACGAAAATTGTTGCAATCCTAATGCAAAACAACGCGAAAAATTATAAGCACATACGGACATCACTACGTGATAAAAGACCAACAAAAAAAGACCTGTGCCTCCCAGTTTTGCCACAAGTCATCTACTTTTTTAAGGGCCCGCAAAGATTTGGGACCTCGGTGTCGTTTTTGCATTTTCTGAGGTTCGGAATTTTGATTTACTCTGTGAGTAGCTCTTATCACAAAAACAAAAATTGTGAACATATAAAATCAAAAAAAATCACCCTCAAGATTAAAATCGCAGAAAATTTAAAAAATTTCGATTTTGTTTACCTTTTTTTCCCTGTTCATGTCCATAGGTAGCAAACCGTTCAAAATTCGAGGAAACAATCCATTACAAAAATGTATCTAGGATCTTAATAAACAACTTTTTAGAACATATAAACTTCCTAGGGTAACGCTTAAGTAGCCGCAAAAGTGAAAAATTTCCAATTAAATGAATTTGAAAAATTTTCGGAAAGGCTCCAAATCTTTGGTGGCCCTTAAAAAAAAGTGCATGACTTGGGGTAAAACTGGGAGACACGGATCTTTTTTTTTTGTCTTTTATCAGTAGTGGTATCAGTATATGGTTATATTTCCATAACTTGAAAAATTACACACAATGAAATACACTAACTTTGAAATGTTCAAAGTTAGTGTATTTTTATGCAGACTATGACAATTAACATTAAAATTTAATAAATCAAAATTAAAAGTATTTCTACCACTTAATGTAATTTTTGCTATGAAATTTTGACAACTTGTTGTGTCTCGGAAAGCGTAACAGACAAACTAGTGACACTTTTAAAAACCCTAAAACTTAAAAATCCCAAAAAAAAAAAATGCCAAAACGTAAAGTCGCCAAAATGCAAAAGGCTTTCTTTCACATGAAAAATATCACCAAACATAAAGTAAACGAAAAAACAAACAAAAAAAAAACGCCACAACTAAAAATACTCGCATATATTGTAGAAAAACTTGCTAAAAACCGACAAAAATCGCCAAAACAAAAAAAGTGTCAATACTAAAAAACCGCCAAAAAGCAAAAAAAATGCCAAAACCCCAAAAAAAAAACACAAAAGAGAACAAAGCGCCACAAAAGAAAAAAAATCGCAAAAAATTAAAAAAATCGTCGAAAACCGTAAAAAAAATCGGTAAAACGATAAAAGCGCCAAAACTAAAAAAAAGCTTAAGCAAAAAAAAAAATATAAAAATTTCTACATCAGGTAGATATTCGATTATATAGATTAACGTTCGTAAAGTATCACATGTGTATGTATGTATGTAGTGTCCGTAGGTATGTAGTGTACGTGTACGAGTCAAAGACGCACCTTACTGAATTTATTTGTATTCTTCTTCTAGCTTATTTTGACATTTTCGTATGCTGAGATGTCATATGATAAAAAATTAAATAGTGAGTAAAAAATAGCTGTAAGCTATCCTAGAAAAGAAACTACAGAATGATAGTATCGTTAATTCAAACGAAAAAATATATGAATAAATATTACGATTACATTAAGTTGATTTCGTGAAATGTACCTGGCAATTGGCCTCCAAGTTTATGCGATTTTGCAAACCTTTATTATTTTTCACTGGCTTATGCTGATAGATTGCAACAATTCACATCTTGAAGGCATACATACAGCCAGAAATGTTCAAAAATTGGACCAAAATTTAGAGTCCACGTGGGCTTCGTCAACAATAGCCGCAAATGCCATATATTGATCCTTCAAATGAAGAAATTTTTTGTGTATTCACATTATATTTGTTGTGTTATTTCTTATAATTTAAAGTTCTATTGGACTTAAGAAAACAACCTACGCGAAGTAACAAACTTGACCCCTTCGGTCCATTAAATGATTTCCAACCTCATAAAAATTTTACCGATTTCACACACATTTTTTTTTTTTTTTTGGAAAAATTGATAAAGATTTATCTCTTATAAATCAAAAGATATTTGCAATTGCATTTGAATTTTGAAATTCTTATATTTGACATTCACCCATATTGAGTATGTCGAGTCGAGTATTCGTCTACGAGAATTATGTCCCAGATTAAAGAGAACTTGTACCCGTTTCCTTTACTCTAGTATAATATTCTCGTAGACGAATATAAAACTCGACATAGGCTAAATTTATTTATTTAATTTCTTTCTGATAGATATTTAAGCAATTATTATTATAATTTGTTCAATTACAAAAAACATTTCAATTAAAGCACTTAGAATTTGCACAATATTTTTGACACAACTATTTCTAAGTTCCCTTTGGAACTGCTCTCGTACGCATATATCAACACATAATAAATCATTATTTTTCTTAAATAGAATTCTTTACTAATTGGCAATATTTTTGTGAGGAAAATGTGTGTAGGGAATCCTTATAACTGAGTCATTAATCGAAATTGCTCTTCTTGTTTTATAAAAGCAATTAATTACACAAATAGACGTGTGTTACAAATGTTTCTTTTAGCTCTACTCAAACAAGTTACATTTTCCTGCTGTTTGAAGCCCCTGGTGGTCATTAACAGCAGCCCCAAGGGAGAAAATATGTGCCTACAAGCTAAACAATTTTGGAAAACAAATTAATAAAATTTTCAATTAATTTCTAATTAGTAACTACAATTTGATTTAATAAAATCAAATTAATAAAAATTTAATTTTAAATATGAAATGAAATGAAATTTTTTACACACTTTCATGTATTTCTACTATTTTTATAAATTTTTCATAATTTTTTAATTTTATTCCATTAAAAAATACAAAAATGCGACTTTCCATCTCTGATCATATATGAGAAATAAACAAAATTATTTGTCATTAAAATTGGATTTATGAAAGAAAGAAATGAAAGAAAAACAATAAATTAACAAAACACTCTTCCTTTTAAATACGTATACATACATGTTTTTTTTAACAAAGAAATGCAAATTTTTCAGTTTTAATTTTTGAAATATTTTTAAATAATTAATTTGACAACAAAACACACAACAGCTGGTTAGATAATTTTTGCAAGTAAAAATTTTACTAGTAATAATTTGTAGGAATTTTTTTGTCTCTCAATTGTTTTCTCTCTTTTGACGCTCTCTCCTTGCAAACTTTCTGAGTTATTGAACACTTTCCAGTAATAATTGTTACAAATTCCTAACAATTTATAGTAAATTAACAAACCTATTGTATAAAAATGTCAAATAAATATATTTTATAATCAACTCTTGAGATAAAACTTACTGTTTATCTGATTACTAAGGTCCAAATTAACAGTCTATAGTTAAATAATGCCCGTGGTTTAACTAACGATTTTTCTTATAATCGTCAGCTAAAGATGCGTGAGCTAAGTGAATTTAAGGGCATTTCTAAAAGTGATATGCATCGTATATTAAACGAAAATTTTAAGATAAGAAGCTGTGCGTTAGATTAGTGCCACCATTGAGCACCAAAGAACAAAAACAGCGTCGGGAAGATGTTTCAATAAAGTGCTTGGCGATGCTACACAGCAATAAGGCTGCGTTTTTGCTTTGATTCGTAAGCTTGGGTTACACATGAATTCACACCTGAGACAAAGGAACAGTTAAACCAGTATAGAAGAATGTTAAAATATTGTCCAAGGAAGAAAGCATAGGCTTTCCTTTTTTCGGGAATGCGAGTGGCTTAATTTTTATTGGTTCTCCTTAAAAAGGAAAAACAATCAAAGGCGGGTAATACCTTACCCTTACTGCAGCATTTGAGTGATAAAATCCGCAGATGATAAAAAGTTTTTTAGAAAATTTACTTATTATAAACTTCCACTAAATACTTATGTATATAATCCGATATCTCTTTTTCTTAAGTCTCTGGCAACACTGCCATTAAAGTTCAAGGGGGCAAGTTCAGATTTAATCAACTAATTGACATGTTGCATTGCTTTTAAATTTAATTTGTACTCGCCTCCTTCTGCTACTGAAAGCACAAAATATTTCAATAATTTTGTTTCATTGTAAAACCGAACTAAACTCAATCTGCTTATTTACCTTTTAGCACATAACACACATATTTACTCGTAACAGTGATACTTACAATTTGAATTTTTCATTCCATTTGGGATTCAAGGTGTGCGGTTTAATTGATGTGGCGCAAATGAATTTTGCTGGCACCGGACCACCCAGAGAGTCACGTTGTTCACGTCTACTGCTGCCCTCGCGCCGTTTGAAACTCAAACGAAAACTGTGTTTGCGATGTGGCGGTGAGTCGGCAGCATTGTTGTCGAACGCACTCATATCGGCGGACAAAGCACGCGGAGTCGGCGGCAGTGGCAATGGTGATACGGGTGGGCCACCATCTGGCTGTATGCCCAGCATGCAATAGGGATCAGAAAATCCTGTTAAGCAAATGAATTTAAAAAAAAAAATTAATTGAGTGTATAAAGCAAAAGAAATGTATGATGCATGTGTGCACGCATTAATTTAATCAATATATTATTTCATTGTCAGAGAGGCAAATGTGTGAAGGATTTTTCTTTCACAAAAATCATTTAAAAACATAATATAACAGAGTTATAGCTCAAGTTATGCTAACTGCATCAAAGAATATTGTAATTACGTCATTATTTTGACCAAGACTAATAAAAGGGAGCAACATGCTGTTTTCGTAGGCATTCATCATTAGCGTTCGAGTGGTTGGTCCACTACGTATGCTGTCATGAAAAAAGTTACGAACAGTCCGGCCCCTAGAAATCTCCATAGCAAAATTTTTCTATAGAAAATTTTTTAAAACCAAAATTTTTCTATAAAATATTTTTCGATAACAAAATTTTTCTTTATAAAATTTTTCAATAGCAAAATTTTTCTTTAGAAAATTTTTCGTTAGGAAATTTTCGAAACCAAAATTTTTCGATGCCAAAATTTTTTTACAGAAAAATTTTCGATAAATAATTTATTCTATAGAAAATTTTTCGTCACCAAAATTTTTGTATAGAAAATTTTTCGAAACCAAAATTTTTGTATAGAAAATTTTTCGAAACCAAAATTTTTCTATACAAAATTTTTCGAAGCCAAAATTTTTTTTTAGAAAATTTTTTGAAACCAAAATTTTACCATAGAAATTTTTTTGAAACTAAAATTTTTCTATAGAAAATGCCAACATTTTTCGACACCACAATTTTTCAATAGAAAATTTTTCGATACCCAAATTTTTCGATACCAAAATTTTTGTATGGAAAATTTTTCGAAACCAAATTTTTCGATGCCAAAATTTTTCTGTAGCAAATTTTTCGGTACCAAAATTTTCCTATAGAACATTTTTCGATACCAATATTTTTCTATAGAAAATTTTTCGATACATAAACTATTCTATAGAACATTTTTCGATACCAAAATTTTTTTATAGAAAATTTTTCGATAGAAAATCTTTCGAAACCAAAATCTTTCTATAGAAAATTTTTCGAAACCAAAATTCTTCTATAGAAAATTTTTCAATCCCATAATTTTTCGATACCAGAATTCTTATTTGGAAATTTTTTTTAACCAAAATTTTTCTGTAGTCAATTTTTCGGTACCAAAATATTTCTATAGAAAATTTTTGGATATCAAAATTTTTCTATAGAAGATTTTTCTATAGCAAAATTTTCTCTGGAAAATTTTTCGATAACAAATTTTTTCCATAGAAAATTTTTCGATACCAAAATTTTTATAGAAAAATTTTTTCTATAGAAAATTTTTCTATAGAAAATTTTTCAATCCCATAATTTTTATAGAAAAATTTTTTCTATAGAAAATTTTTCTATAGAAAATTTTTCAATCCCATAATTTTTCGATACCAGAATTTATCCTTGAAAATTTTTTAAACCAAAATATTTCTATAGAAAATTTTTCGATACCAAAATATTTCTATAGAAAATTTTTCGATACCAAAGTTTTCTACAGAAAATTTTTCGATACCAAACTTTTTCTATAGAAAATTTTTCGATGCCATAATATTTCTATAGAATATTTTTCGATACTAAAATTTTTCTATAGAATATTTTTCTACAGAAAACTTTTCGACAGCAAAATCTTTCTAAAGAAAATTTTTCTACAGCTAAGTTTTTCTATAGAAAATTTTTGGACAGAAACATTTTTCTAAACCAAAATTGGTCCATACCAAAATTTTTCTGTAGAAAGATTTCTATAGTAAAGTTTTTGTTAACAATTTTTCATATAAAATTATTATTTGAATAATGCTAAGAGACTGTGATGTGACTGCTTTACACATATTAATAAGATACATTTATTCCTGTTTAATAATATTTATTTCTCTAAATGTTGTTTCACATTTCTGTAGCAAATTGTTAGATTAAATGAAATGTATTTTCAAAACATTAATCGTAATTTAAAATCCCTGGGCGATAAGATAAATGCAAATAAAATGTGAAAGGCAATTAGCAAATGTATGAGAGGAAAAATGGGAAGGAAAATAGAAAATAAAAATTATTTTATAAATTATATGAAAATATGTTGGACAAAAGCAAACCCAAGGGAGAATAGAAATAAACTGATTGAATTATAGGAATGAAGAACTTCAAATGTTTTGTTTATTCAATTGGATGTAAAATTAATCGAACAATCACATGCAGCAACTAATTAAGCATACAACTGATATGAACATACAACTTACTTATAATTGTCTATTTAAAATTTTTTATAAACAATATAAAACTAATAAAAAAAGAAGAAAGATAATAACCCTACAAGAACAATGACGGTCATTTGATACATCATCTGATGGCCAATACTGATGGGTATATACATACATCAGAAATTTCTATCATTTTGTTAAGTGCAATATAAAAAAATTGATGTGATTTTGTTTCTCTCTCATACTTGTGAACTTCATGAACTAGTAAAACATATATCTGAACTACTCATTTCACAGTATTTTACTAATCAGTACTGATGTAAGAATCGTCAGAGCTGACTAATCAGCACTGATATAAACATCGTCAGAGCTGAAGAAACGAATACATACATATGTATGCATATTTTAGATTGAAATTTATAAAATTTCTTTTGGAGATTATTATTGTTTTTTTTGGCATTAATTACTTTTTCACAAACATCACAATTTTCTTATCACTTTTATACATTTTAATTTCACAAACCGAACGAACTTTAATTTAATATTTTAGAATTTTTGACATATGTACATCAGATGTTCCACTCAAGCATATATGTTAGAGTAGAGCAACTGTAATCGCTGTTTTGAATTGAATGTAAAATTGTTGCAAATGTTGTTTGTGTTAGTTTCAATCATTCATTTGCAATAAATTATTATTTTTAAGTTGGCAATAATGATTTCTATGCGAAGGAATTTCACAGCTGTTAATATTTTTGTGTTCAGTTCGGTTTGCCATTTTATCCTAGAAATAACATAATAATGCCAGCAAAATTTTCAATTTATGTTATGAAAAAAGTTGGTTCAATTAGGGAAATTCATTGCTCCTTAGGTCCATTTGACGATCAATAAACGTCCTTCAGACCAACCAGTTTATAATTTTCGATGAACTTTTGCTCTACAGGCCAACAACCACTTTCAGAGACGTAGCAAAAAGGATGTGTTGCTGCTTTAGGGAGCATTAACGAGAAAGATCTAAACGGTACCGGCCATAGTGATGAGTAGAACAGGACTGAATCATAACTGAATTTTTGTTACCGCTATTGAATGGCTTTAATGTGGAGCAGCTGGGATCTCAACAAGTCGGTTCATCACGCCACACAGCATGTGCTATAATTGGTTTATTAAAAGAAATGTTCGGTATGCATACAAGCTCCGTTAGTGGATCACTAAATTGTCGTCAAAGATTTAAGTTTTAAACAGACGTGTGATATCATAACCATAGACATATCCATGATGCACCTATTAGTGATGCCTAACCATAAACAGCTGTTTATGTTTCCATTTGCTTATTCATTTCAAAAATGCAACAACAATAGACATATTTGTTGTTGAATTTTTTGCAAGCAGCTGTTTATGGTTACGGCAAAAAGCCAAAATTCAATTGGTGTCTATGTCTACGGTTATGGCCATGGAGTTACTGCGAGTCACAGATAACCAAATACAGTGTTGCCCATAAGTTTGATTAGAACAGCTGTTTTGTACGGTTATGGTAATGGCATGTTTAATTGAACCTTTAACTCTACTGGACTACTTTTTTTTTATTGAGACCGCCACGTTATTTTACCCTATTGCTGGAAAAATTGATGGAAAAGTGTACTATCCATATTATGGCACCAAAAAATTATCTGTCGAATTAAACCAAATGCAGGGCAATTAACACTATTTTTATGTATTTCATTTTAATCTCAAGTTCTATGCCTCTAGAAAAAATACCCCTTTTAAAGGAGAATACAATAAATGTCCAAACACTTTCTTTTACGCAAAGAACTCCTTTAGATAATTTTTTATTGATTATTCTGAGAATGTTTAATAATAAGAATTGAAAAAATTTATTAGCATTAACAGAATTAGTGACATGACAAGTTTAAAAATGGTTGTAGCTTACTGAAAACTGTGTTCAGAATAAAGGCAATTTAAAAGGAAGCTATTTATTGTCCAAATTGATGAGTCGAGCAAAAAAAAAGAATTATTCTGCAAGAACACGTGAATAAATTACCAGTTTTTTCTTAAATAAAATATTACAACACACACAAACAATGAGTAACAATTTATTTAACCCAACCTAAAACAAAGACATTAAACAGTTGGTAGTTTGTTGGCTGGTTAATAAATCAAAAGACTTAATTATACTTTTTATTATAGACTTTAAAAAAGTCCTTCTATTTTAATGTCTTTTAGCCATGAACAAAATTTTGTTATAAATTTAAAAAAAAAACTAAGTTACTACAATATATCTATGTATCTAATATTTGTTTAATCAGTCAGTGAAAGCAAGTAAGTATTCTAACTGAAATAAAAGCTAATATTTATTTTCATATATATATGTACACCAATGTTTACATAATATAATTGGCTTATTACCTGACCGCAAGTTATTTATCCTTTTTGTTTCTTTCTGGCCATTAAATAAAATGTTTCCTAAAAACGCAAACCTAAGTGAATTTTTATTGTATATCAGTATAATTTGCAGCGTCATCGTAAACGAGAACGTTTAGCTAAAACACGTGTTAAACATGATAATTGTTGTATTTGATACAGTGAAAATGGGATGGAAGTGCGCCAGGAAAACACGAGTAAAATTTAAATGCTGTCAGCATTTAAAAAAAAAATAGAGCGAAAATTGCTAAAAATTTTATGCACATTCCATTTATTCACAAAGTTTCATACAAAAGCAGAAAAAGAATAAAAAAAACTTCACACACAATTGGTTTATGGGCATATAAGGTGCCAACTAGGAACAGAGATATAAAACTTGGCAGGAATTTTTGCTTTCAATAACAGTGTACAATACAAAAAAAAAGAACAGAGAAGACCACACAAAATATACACGTATCAGCGTTTCCAAAATTTCTATCTGAACCTCTTAATAAAAAGGAGAACTGAACTGCCTCATTTAGCAAGTCGGCGGATAAAAACATGAAAGTCTTAAATTTTCAATAAAATAAGCTTGCTTAGCTTAAGTCAAAGAAAAGCTACGATACTTTGCAATTACACTTACGCAAAACCATCGAACACTGAGTTTCATCAAAATGCTTGTATAGCTTAGTGACGGCGGAAATTCCCCTCCTGCCCCCTACTTGGTCATATTTTTTTTAAATATATATGCGTATGTCCTTTTAGACTCAGATTTATATGTATTTTGAATTTCATACAAATTGATAGAAAATCTTCAGAGGACAAATATTGCCCCTTCCCCTGTTGGTTTTGTTTTTAACCGACTTTAAAAAGAAGGAGCTGGTGATTTCTGTGAAACCCATAAAACATCTTTGGTTCTTGTTATTTCACTATGTATTTGAAAGTTGAAAAAAAACGCCCATTAGAATTTATTAAAATATTTCGCGTGGTTCTACTTAACCGATTTTTGCGTAACTTACCACACAACTTGAGCTCTGAAATAGACACAATCCTCCATTTTAAAAAATAAAGTCACGCCCATTAAAATTTAATATTTTATTTTAATTGACTCCACTTTAACGATTTTTACAAGACTTAACACGCACCCTGAGCTCTGAAACGCACACAATCTTGCATTTAATAAATAGGCATGCACGTTAAAATTTAATTTTATATTTCACGTGCTTCTTCTTATCTTCTTCTTTCAGATCTTTGCATTGAAGTCGGTTTGTTTTTGGCAGATAGAATTATTGTTAAATTTAAAATTTTAAAATATATAAACATTTTGTGTCTTTTTAGACACAGATGTATCAATGTTTTGATTTCAAAAAAATCAGTTGGATAATTTCTGAGAAGCCAAAATTAACCTCCTGCCTCTCTCATGGTCCTAGTTTTTAAAAATATGAAGCCTCTGTGTATTTTTCGATGCAGATTTATCTATGTTTTGGCTTTCATAAAAATCTGTTCGATAGTTTTGGTCTTACTTTAAAAAAGCCTGTATATCCTTTTAGATGCATATGCTTTTATGTTTTGAATGTCATAAGAATCGACAACTGAAGAGAACTCCCCTAGGGGAGTCTGTTATGGACTCCGGGTGTGGCAACCCCGGGGCCCCAGCTGGGGTGATGTGGCTTTTTCCATTGACGTACCTTTGGTACATTACCCATAGAACTTATGTGTTACTACCCAATCTCTGAATATAAACAGAGTAACGGATGTGCACATATTTATAACAAAAGGAAGACAGGTCCTGTTGATGTCAGTTAGGTGCAGCGTCACCTAGAACTGTCTTTGAGTTCAAAAGACGATAGAGATGAAGCCCTTGTGGTGGAACTTCGAGGTCTAACCAGAGGCTACTTCTGGTGCCACGGGTGCCGGTTGCCCGACAGCCGAGCTGCTTTGAAGTTTTGAGTGCATGTAGCGGTCGTCAGTTTCCTTGCTAAAATGCCGAGTTCGTCCTACCCCAATGGGGTATACCCCAAGGGGTTAAGGGGATGATTTTGGTATGTGTGGAGTAGGCACTGGTTATTTGGCGACACAGGCATGCGTTCATTATGGATGAGTGGTTGAGCTGTGCCGGCAATGGTTGAGGAATTCTCTTGGGGACCTCGCTATGGGTGTATACACAACACCTTAGCGTGGAAGCCGGAGAATTATCGTGGTGGCTGTGGTTGCTACCAAAATCGCTGGGAGAATAGTCTTGGCTTCCCAGTGTGAAATCAATGCTAGTGATTGGTCTGACGAGGTCAGCCAGACACTATTCTAGGTGCTGTTGCCATTCAACAGAAGCTGCTATGGGCACGGACATAGCAGCAGAGTTTAGATAGCTCAAATTACCTCAGCAAGGTAATTGAATATAGTACAGGGATAACTATATTCAAAGATTGCAACCTATGTGCCTTATGGAGTGGGCCATAGGTTCATTCTAATAGGGTGCATGGGGGCGTTGGTCTGGCGTCTAACCCACACCCGGTGCTTTGGCACCCGTGAGATAAGGCCGTAATGGCAGGTGCTCACGGAAAGCTATCGCACATCTGTCATAAGAATCGATTAAATAGTTTCGTAGGGAAGATAATGCCTCCTACCTTCCTCTTGGTTCTATTTTTTGCTTGCTCCTAGTTATGATTCTAGTTTTTAATTTCAAAATATGTAATTTGATTGTATTCTTTTAGACGCAGATGGATCTATGTTTTGAACTTATTTAAAAAAAAAGTCTATAGTTTCGGAGAGGCTGAAATTGGCTATCGTGTCCCCATGTTTTTTTTTTTTTTTTTGTTTTTAAAAAATTTTAACCCGGTGTGTGCTATTGGACGCATTTGAATTTTGCAAAAATTGGTTGCCTGGTGGCCCCTTGTTTCCGCTTGGTCCTAATTTTTCAAAAAATTCGCTTTTAGATATTTCATCAAAATCCAATTTCGCAAAGATACTTTTGCATTCGGAACCCTAAAACTTCTCAGCTAAAACGGTAATAAATATTTTCTAGACATAGATGCGATAAACACTCTACTTCTCTATATACTATAACGGGACGGTAAAAAATCTCTGTAAGTTGGGAAACTTCATTCTACATTTTTCTGAAAAAATTTTTAATATTGGGCTGGAGGCTCTGGAGAACTATCACTAAGCAGCATATAAATATTCCGTGACAATTTCGGCACAAGATTACCCTAATCAATGATATTCCAGTTGTCAATACAATAACAAAAAATAATAATTTTTGTACTATTGACAGACTATTTCTGCTCCCTAAAGTCTAGAGAATGGGAAGAGAATGAGTTTAGAGAATGAGTCTGGCAACAGCAGTCCATTGTTTCCGACAACTCTAGCTGTAGTGCCCAAATTTGTTGGTATTGTATTGACGTAATATCGATATTGACAACTGGAATAAGGATAAATTATTTTATATTATATTTTGGTATTGCCTTAGGATTTCGCCTATTATTTATCTCATTATCGGCCATGCCGTGGAACAGCAATTTATTTGTACATCGAGCCTTTATTGCCATAGAGTCATAACTCAAAAAATATGATTTTTGAGTTAATAATGTAGAATTAATGGTCAAATAAATATTCATATTGTTTAAAAATTTCACACAAATATCATGATGCAAAACAAATTTATTTTTAGTTATTGTTCAGTATTTAAAATATTCATTTAAAATTTTCTTGCAATTCTACTCAATTGCTCAGCAGAAATAGAAATTGTATATTTCATATGCAAAATACGTTACACATTGAATTTTAAAAACTCATTTAAACACTCTTTAACATAAAATTATATTACAGTTTACAGTCGATTATAATAATTATTATGTACATTTTATTTGCATTTATTCAAAGTTAGAACTCTTTCACTTGACACTCTCATGTAAACGCTCCATTAAACAGTAAATGCTTTAGTTTTATTTTTGATTTCAAAACAAAAAAAAATATAGATTATTTCCATTTAGTTTTTACTTACCGTTTGCATCTTTGGCTTCTAAGCCTTCAGCCTCGAGTACGACCACTGACAAGACAATAACTTTGGGTTTATCTTCAGCTGTGGCATGCAACAGGCGATAATGACGATCTGGACTGATGCCAAATGCACGCTGAGCATGCAAATACATTTCCTCCTTATAATGGGCATACTAATGGAAGAGAAAACAAAAAAAGGAAAATAATTGAATGAGAATAAAAAATGCTCATAAATGGAATAAATTGCTTCTAAAAAACTTTTTTTTTATCTTAATGACTTGTATTAAATAATTTTAATGGTTTTTCATACATACATACATACATACATACATACTCACATACATACATACAAACATACACACACACATACATACATATGTAAAAATGTATGTATGTACTTTGCTGTAAGTACATTAAAAAGTTGAGTCATGAAATTTTGTTTTACAATTTATCAGTCACTGTAAAAGAATGTCACTTATTTTTTTAAATTATAAAAAATCATATAAATATATTATATGAGCACTTAGATGGTTTTTATGTTTAGTTCAATGTTGAATGATTTTACTATTTTGTGTTTCCAATTTATCTTAAAAATGCTTAAATATTTAATGGCTTATTTAAGAGCAAAAATATTTACTATTCCTACTGTATTGAATTATCTACTTTGTGTTAAAAAATGTATTCATAAAATTAAATGTGAAGTCTGTATTAAAAGTTAGTTAAAATCTTAAGGCCTTATTCATAAAAATTATTAAGGTGTTATAAAGGCTTATGCCCTAATTCAGTAAGAAAATTTAGGACGTTTTTGTTTGAAAATACTTTTGAGTTCTAAATAAAGCTTTCATAATTTCAATAAATTTCATACATTTTGTAAACAACACTACAAAGAAAATTAAGAAGAAATTAAAATAAAAAAAAAAACAATTGGAGAGCATTTGAAGTTACTGCCTTCATCATCAGCGTTCTTGGGTTTGGTCGACTGTGCGTGGTGTCAATTGGCCAAATTACATGTGAAATTTTTGAAGAAACAAATTGCCCTAAAGACATTTGTAAATTATTATGACAAGCACTAGCGTATTATTTAATGCAAATGGAATATGTTTATGTAAATTTTAAATTTCTAGAGGCTTATAAATATGGGCATATCGTCGTAATGGTTTGTTATATCCCCATAAATATTTTCTTAGTTTAAGGAAAAGAACCCTTGCATGGACTTTTTTCAATATTGCAAACATAAAATTAAAATTTTTTAAGGCACGTTACATATCGTTATCTCAATATAGAAAGGTCCTAACTCATTTTCTTTTAAATTGAGTTTTTTTATATGTATTTCTATGGAAAACATCTAATGCATCGAAAAATGCAAAAATTCCAATTTAATTGCAAAATTTTGAGCGCACACGGCGTGCATATGAGTAATATACAGTTGAATTATTTAGTATAATACTCATACGCATCACTCACACAAGAGTCTGATAGTCAGGGAAGATTTTTCAAGCATTTTGCTGGAAAAGCTTGATTTCGCTTATTTTGTACCTTTTTTTGCAAAATTGCTTTATTTGATACACTCTGCTTGAATTTGCTTATAATGCAATTTGGCAGCCCTTGAAAATAATTTTTGAGTCTTTCTGTTGCAAATAAAAAGCAAAAGTGTGTTCGTCCTTTTCTCACACATGCAATTTTCTATTCTTTAACTCTTGACATTGCTAGCATTTGTTAATATGTAGTTGTGCTTCTGAAAAAAGCAGTTAGTTTCTGGTTAACTATTGTAATTTATTTAAACTGTGAACAATTTTCTGTGTAACCAAAAATGCCTAAGGAAACTAAAAAGAATTTAATGCTCGTATTGTAAGAGAATATCCAGGAGTGTTTAAGGCTGATAGTTCAATTCTTTTTTGTGTGCTTTGCAATTGTACAATTTCTGGATGCAAAGTATATAACGTTCAGCAGCATTTAGGAACGGCTAAACACAAAAAGTTCGATGAAAAAACTCAAACAACTCCTTCACAATCATTGTTGACAAGTTACTCAAGTGACCCGAGTATAAACCAATTTAGCATGGAATTATACCAAACATTTTTGGCAGCAAATATTCCATTACATAAAATAAATAATTCAGACGTTAAATCTTTCTTGGAAAAGTATACAAAACATTCTATACCATCTGAGACAGTTCTACGAAATAAATATGTACCCACACTTTATGAAAAGTATAATAAGAAACTGCAATCGAAAGCTTTTAATAAAAAATCTGGGTTTCTTTAGATGAAACAACTGATAGTCAAAAACGCCTGGTTGCAAACTTTGTTTTTGGCATATTGGATGAAACAGAAAAAGAAAAGTCTTATCTTCTTAATTTGGCACACGTCGAAAGAGCTAACAATAGCTCTATGGCAGCTTTTTTACAGATAGTCTGCAATTATTATGGCCCAATGGTATGTATTTATACAGTTCAAATTTCATGATCAGGTTCTAGTTTAAAAATATTTTTTATTTAAACAGGTATTGAATATAAAAACGTTATGTTGGTTGTTACTGACGCGGCACCGTATATGGTGTCTGCAATGAAATCATTAAAAATTTTATACCCGCAGATGCTTCACGTTACGTGCCTATCTCATGGACTGCATAGAGTTGCAGATTTCATACGCTTGCACTTCGTAGATGTAAACTCCCTTATTGCAAATTGCAAAGCTGTTTTTCTTAAGGTATGTAATACATACATACATACTATGTGTGGTATATATGTACATATGTATATATACTATACTTATATACATATGTATATTTTTAATATGCTTAAAACAATTTTAATTCAATCATGAATCTCTAGGCACCATCTCGGATTGGTTTATTGCACGATATGTATCCAAATATAACCGACCCCCCCGCTCCTTGTATAACTAGATGGGGTACTTGGCTCAAAGCTGCTATTTATTATTGTGACAACTATACACTTAAATGCACTTTCCGATGATGATGCGGAATCAATATGTAAAGCAAAAACTCTATTTAAAAATGAATCTTTAAAATCTGATCTTGCATACATAAAATGTAATTTCGAATGTATTTGCCGAAGTATAATCAAACTAGAAAGAAGAGGACTTTCTTTAAAAGAAAGCTTGTCCATCATAGAAGAAGTGGAAGAAAAGATGAAAAATCTTGAAAACATAATATTTTTTGAAAAGTTCAATAAAGTTATGAATCGAAACGTTGGAATTCAAACATTAATTAAAATTAAAAATAATATTTTTCTAAACAAAAGCGAAGCTGATGAATACATTGATTCGCTATCTCCAAGCGAATTATTGTTGTTTAAGTTCGCTCCTACTACATCCAATGATGTAGAAAGAATTTTTTCAATATATTCTACAGTTTTATGCGATAATCGAAGATCTTTCCTTTTTGAAAATCTAAAAAAAAACATATGATTGTGCTTTGTAATAAAAAATTATTTCAGTAAAATAAATGAAAAGTGGTTACATTGTTTAATTTTTGGAAGCTTATTTGAGCTTTTTTTTGCTTATTCTTGGGCTTATTTTGTGTTTATTTTGCGCTCTTTTGCTTGCTTTTTTTCTTTAATTTTGTGCATATTTAAACTTGTCCTGCTGATAGTCAACAATTTTGAGCGAAACGGATGGACGGCGCACATTAGTTTGAATCAAGTCCAAAGTCGCTATTAACTAATATTTTCAAGTTATTATTATCGAATAAAATTTTATATCGAGTAAAAGTAGATAAAATTTCGCATCACTAGTGATCAAAATCAATGTTTAGTGTTGCTTACTTTTTCTGCAGTGTGCTGTCAAAGTACAACGTTTTTTCGTGGTTTTGCTAATAGTGAAAAAATTGAAATTCAACACATTTCAAGTTCTTTTTTTTTCTGTTTGACAGTTATTTAGTGGAAATTTTATGATAGAACCATCAAGGTATTTTAATGCGTGGTTAAGAGAGTTTTGTTTAAATTTTGTTTGAAAAAATATTTTTGTTGATATTGTTAAAAATGTTCCAAAATTAGAGTATTTTCAATATTTGGTGGAATAGAACTAAAAATGTTAAGAATTGTTTGTTCTAAGAGGTAATGCTAATAAAGCATAAAATATCAGCTTTTATATTCAAGAAAAAAATCGTCCGAATTTAATGAAGTTTTTTAAATATTTAAGTTTTAAGGAAATTACTTGTTGGCTTAAAATTTTTGTTCCGATAATGAAAATGATGATGATGATGATGATGATAATGATGATGACAATGATAATGATAATTATAATGATAACCATGGTGACTATAGTGAAGGAGACAATGTAGATTGTAATTGTTGTCCATAATTTATATAAAAATAATTCCTAAATACATATTTTTTCTTAAATAACAAACATTAAAAATTTTAAAAACCCCCGACTTTTTTCAGAAAAGATGTTATATCTTCTAAACGGCTGGACTGATTTTCTTCAAACATAGCTAAGAACTTTCTTGATCAAGTCATCTTTCAAACAGAAAAAACTAAATGAAAATCGGTCTAGCCGTTTGGCCTGTACGTGGACACGGACAGACACATAGATGCACAGATACACAGATACATAGATACACAGATACACAGACACATAGACACACACTACCAACTTATAACACCCCTTTTTTAGTCGGGGTTAAAAAAAAAAACAAAAATAAAAAAATCCAATGTTTTCAAAAATATATTTTTGTAATTATTAAGACATACATTTTCCAAAAAAAAATAAAAAACAATTTTCCACCTTTCCCTGAATTAATAGCAACCTTGGGGCTGATTCAACCCACCGTGCGGCGCTTGAAAGAAAATATTTTTTATGTATTTCTTTTTTAAATTTTCTGTTTTCCACCAATTATAAATCAATCTAAGTTTGGTGGTTAAGAAAATACAATAAAAATTGTTCTATTGTTAAGAATTTAATGCAAAACTTCTCTTTAACTTTAAGCGGTATGACAAAGCTGCTAAAATATTTTTTTTATTTTACTTTTCAAAATATCAATTATACTGTGCAACAGTGATAAATTCGCACGGTCCTGACAGTATAAGTTCAATAGTACTACTAAAGGGTATTAAAAAAAACCCTATACCCAGTTTAGAGATTTAGATAACCAATATTTTTTATGGGCCTCAAAAGATTTCGAAAATCAGTGCACACTTAAAAAATGGTGTCATCAGTTTCGGACCAACAGCTAATTCAGATTTAGTGATAGCGCTTAGCTATATAGAGCAATAATGTAGCTAAGAGTCTGCCAAAAAAATTACTTCTTGGTGCAATTTTTTTGTGCAACAACTATTTCTTCTTTTGTGCAAAAATTAAGGAAGAAATCGTTTTTTCAGTTTTTTCAGAATAACTTAAAGGGACTCCCAAATTTTTATTGAAAATGTGTGTGCTCGAACATCAAATCAATAAATAATGAAAAACTTCAAAAACTGCATTAGTTCGAAAAATGCTTTTATAAATAAATGTATGTATATTGATTACTTGACCATAGTCATAAAAATTTAATGATTTTCTTCAGCCAAGTCTATTTGTTGGTGTCTACTTACGAATTTAAAATAAATTTCCACTCTGCATCTTTATTGACCATTCATTATTACTTTATGTCTTTATTTAAACATTTATTGACTCTTCGAATTTTCTTTGTTTTTTTAAATATTGCAATGAAAAGTAAATAGTAAGAAAATTCAGTTGTTGTTTTTTTTTAAGAAAAAAATATAATTTATTTTAAGTGAAAAATTGTGTCAATATTTATATTGATTTTTTAACGATATTCGAAGCTGGAAACAGTAGATTTTATGATTGTAATATTTGCATTTATTTATCGTCATGAAAAATTTGTTTTTCTAAACAAGTGGCATCACCGAAACAGCCGATTGTTTCAGGGATGGATTTTTTTAGTACAGACTAATGCTAGGAACACAACTGGGACGAACGACGAATTTTTCGGTGCGAACTTTCGTCATAAAAAATAAAACACATTTTTGCGAATGAAAATGAACACAACACTGCCGTAGAACGAGATTCGTCGTGCGTGACGAACTCTGAGATAGATTTATTTCTATTTTGTACGCCAATGAATGATGAAAAACAAACTTCTCTATCTCTATATCTCTTTGCACACACAATAACCAACTTTAGCAATTATAAGAGTTGCATTCGCTGAGTAAATTCGTCGTTATTGTGCTTCACAGGACGAATTTACGCAGCGAATTCTTATCGACGAGTTCGTCTACGTGGACGAAATTTGTCGTTCGTCCCAGTTCTGTTCCTAGCATAATGCGTATCATACTAGTTTCTCTAAAGAGCGTCAACTCAAAATTTTGCAATTTTAACTTTTTGCGAGAAAACGATGTGCAGTGGTCATATTTATCCACTGTAAAAATTTTCTCTATTTTCGACCTACAATAGGGATAATGGTTTATATAAGAGTTCACAGAAAGGATTATTATTTTCTTTATTTATGTGGAGTATCGAAAAGTGCACAAGGTTAGAGAATCACTGAATTTTTTTGTTAGAGATGAGCCAACTAGAAGCAATAAATTGAGCTTCCAAAAAGCCTGCATCTAGTTTTTGAATCTTTTGTTATCAAGTAAGCAATACATTCCCACCCTCAGTTGTTAATGTTTCCAAATCTGAATTTATTTTACTAGGTAGATATGAATTAGATAATGACAAAAGTTTCGTTTTAAGTACTCCTTGGGTATTGACTGTTATTAATGAACTATAAACATCCAACAGCTATGTTTATACAAATTTTTTAAATTACGCAGCACAAACGACAACAACTAAAATTAATAGACTACATGAGCTACAATCATACGCATGAGTATAAAAATACTCTGAGTATTAAGCGACTACAAATGCGCATATGCATGGCTATTTTGTATGTACACACACACACACACATAACGCATGTTTTCAAACACACAATTTACGTTTTCCATTTTATATACACAAATGTATGTTTATGGTGGCGAATGAAAAATAAATATGCCGATTGTCTATATTTTTTTGTCCGATTATATATCAATAGCCTGAGTATAAGCATACTCAGACTGTAAATATGAGAGAGAGTCAATACGGAAAACACGAGTGCTTTCCATATAAATTGTATACTAAAGGCGTGCGCATGGGGATAGTTTTAAAAAATTGTCTGCAAGAAGATGTACGGGGGATATCGAAATATTTAATTTAACACATCAAAAAAAGCTTGGAAAAGTAATAATCAAAGTACTAATAATTGTATACTTAATTATGGAAATGCACATATTCGATTACGCAGGAAATTTTAAAAATATTAGACAATTAGATTATTGATTGTATAAGTAAGTGAGACGGTAGTGAATTTAGATAAACTCTTCTAATTTACGATTTGAAGTAATATATTTTTTTCTTTTTTGCTTAAGGTTGCAATCATCCTAAAATAGAGTATAAATATTTAATGCTTTAATGCTTATTTACCTAAAGATTTGACCAGCCTGATAATGGCTAAATAAGCAAGTGGCTCTTGTTTTAACACACCAAACCTCTGGGGCTTTTTTAAGTTACTTTATAAAATTGTAAACTGAATATTCGATAACTCAGTTAATACAATGTTTATAATTTTAAAGTTGGTCTAACAAATTTATAATAATAATAAAAATTTTAATAAATGTTCAGCAGCAGCAACAGTAGCAGTAATAGCCTTTAAAAGGAATTTTTCCAAAAGCAATAAAAGCAATATGTCTATCTACTCGTACATAGAACTAAGTACATGATAAGCTTCTTTGCTTAAGCTATAAATTTTTTATTTTTACAAGTTTGCTTCTCCCCTGCAACATAATAAAATTTAAGCTGCCAATTATTGCGTTATATCGATTAAAAATGGCAGGAAACAAATTTCGTATGCGTCTGTATTTACGAGTATATTTTGTTCTAAGTAAATAATTTAACAGCCAAATAATCATAAATTTATTTATATTTTTAGAACCACAAAAGGACTTGTAATAATTATTTTATATGGGGCGCATACAGTGTTAAAATTAACATTGTTTGTTTATATATTGATGATTTTAATATGGCCGACTGTCTGTCTGTTTGTCTGACTGACCAAAAGTTGTGTGTTTCATCATTAAATATACATGTAAAGATTATAAAGTGGTATGTATTTGCTTTATGATTTATTTCATTAATGCATTAATTTTGTTTTTTTATTTCTTATTTTTGTTTGAGCTTTTAATCCCTGCCAGTCTTAATTTAATGTTTTCATTTTAATATTCGTTTATGGTATGCAGGTAAATATGTATGTTTATGTGTATGTATGTATGTCTGTGAATGTATGTGTGCTGTACTTTTGTGAGAGTTTTGCTTGTTCTTACTTACCTGTCCTCCCGGTGCTGGTGCACCCACTGTATTGGCAATTGTTTGCAACACCTGCATATACAGCTTTTCATTTTCCTCTTGCTTATCTATGGAATCTTCGGCGATGTGGGGCGGTTCCCGTTCAGTTTCATGGTGTGCTTCGGCACGTGCTTCAGCAGCACGCGTTGCCGACATGCGACGATTTTCGCGTTTCCATCCCAGTGATGTAAAATTTTCAAAATAAGAACCGTCTGTTTCTTGTACGCTGCAAAGGAGAAAAGAACTTATAGACATATATTTTATTTCATTTGAAAATATTAAATGTTTTTTTATTTGTGTGCAACTAAACGATATTGCAGGGGATGCAAAGCGTTTTTTTTTTAATAATTGAGAAGTTTTAAAGAAAAAGGGTACAAGTGCCAAAGTTAAAATAATTTAGTTATCCAAAATGAACTGTAATGGCCAAATGTTTTACTACTAGCAAAAACTTAACAGGAAAAGAGAATTTTTTTTTTTGCTTTGCATTTAAGCTCCTCAATTATGAAACTGATTAAATAAAATTGCTATTAAAACTATTAACTATAAATATGTATGTATGTATGTAACAGCCCTAAATTAAATGTTCATTTCACAAACTTGACATTTTTTATGATCTATGAGTATAATTTATGCGCGCAGAATATCTCCACATACTTCGAACAAATTATTTAATAACTTAAACTTCAAAAACTAAACATTAGTTGGGAAGCGTATAACGCAATTGCTTTTTTGATTATGCCTGTTCGAAAACGTATAGCTGCTCAGCATCATTAATTTGAAACGCAACACAACATTATTTTTTGTAGTAACCATGTTCGTACCTCATATTTGTGCATTATCTGCTTCAGTGAAGCATTTTGGGACATTTAAATTTCCATTTGCAATGCAGTGATGCATTTACGAACAACGAACATGCTCATTATTTACTTACGTAAGCAACAAAAACGTTTATGTAAAATAAATTCAGTTAAAATTTGATGGCTACATACATCTGTTATCATTTATACCACTCTGACGGGTGTGACCATGGTACGTAAATTTTTGATTATAATTCCAAAACAAAAAATGTATAATTAAAAACAAAGACGAATGTTCCTTAAAAATCTTAAGTAAAAGGTAAACACTTAAAGAATATGATTTCAGTACAGAATGGCCAGCAGAAAGCTGTGACGGGTGTGACCTTATCGAAAATGCATATTTTTTGAATCATCATCACTCTTATGCTTGGTTCTACTACACATTGTAGTGAAAAAGCAGATAGTGTTGCTAGCTACACTATCGTTAATTCCACTGTGCCGAGTGTGACCATGATATGCACATTTTTTGCTATAGTCTTAAAAATAAAATTTATAATTGAAAATATGGGATGTTCCTTAAAAACCTTTAATGAAAGGTAAACACTAAATGAATGCGACTTCTGCTTAGAATGGTCAGCAGAAAGCTGTGACGGGTGTGGCCTTATCGAATATGCATATTTTTTGAATCATCATCACTCTTATGTTTGGCTCTACTACAAATTGCAATGAAAAAAAACGAACAGATCGTGTTACTTGTTACACTAAAGTTAATTCCACTATTCCGGGTGTGACCATTATATTCACATTGTTTGCTAAAATTTAAAAATACAAAATTTATAACTAAAAACATAGGGGAATGTTCCTTAAAAACCTAAAATAATAGATAAGAACTGGAAGAACGGTACTTCTGCTTAGAATGGTATACAGAAGGCTGTGATGGTTGTGACCCTATCCAATATGCATATTTTTTGAATCATCGTCATCTTATGTTTGGCTCTACTGCGTATTGCGGTGAAAAAATAGATCGTGTTACTTGCTACACTATTGTTAATTCACTGTGCTGGTGTGACCATGATATGCACATTTTTTGCTATAATTTAAAAACATAAAATTTATAATTGTAAATAAAGGGGATGGATGTTCTTTAAACACCTTAAACAATAGGTAAACACTAAAAGAACGCAACTGCTAATTTAAATGGTCAGCAGAAAGCTGTGCCGGGTGTGAACTTATCGAATATGCATATTTTTAAAATCATCTTCATCTTATGTTTGGCTCTAGTACGCATTGTAGTAACAAATCGTAACAAATCGGTTTTGACGATAATCCAAACCAACCATCAGACTGATAAAGTAGCAAACCTTGCCTGGGTTGCAACCCACTTAAAAACAACTTTTTATTGCTCCACATCAATATGTGTATTGTCTCCTTAAAGAAACAAAAAATTTATATAAAAAGTTCGATGATTGCATGTCTGCGACGATTATTTTCACAAGTTGTTCGCGTGATAAATATTTCAGCATATTATTTTTTAATAATCTTATTATTAAATCATTCGTATGCAAACTCTCAATATGTGAGTGAGAAATAATTAACATATCAATTAATTAAAACAACAATCATGACTTATTAAATTATTTAAATACAAATATGCATATTGCATGGCAATGAGTAATAATTTGTTAAAGGTGAAAAAATATTTATCGAATCATAAAACATATTTAATAATTTAAATCAATTAAATACATTTACGTGCATGCGTAGAGAATTCGTTGGTGAAATGTTATTTACTTTTTATTATAATTTAATTTTAATTGAAATACCAAGAGCATTATGTTTTTAATTAAAGGATTTATTTTTATATTTGCCATAAGCAGTCTAGAATAAGACTATGTAGCAAAAAAAAAAAAAAAAACACCAGTAATTCTTTCTTTTTTTTAAATTTCCTTAATCCTGTTTCTTGCAAAAACCGCACATTTTTATAAGCAGACTGCATGAGTTTTTTTATTTTTTTCTTCTCTTTTTTTCTTCTTTTGCAAGAAAAGAAACTGCATAGTGCGTGTGATTAGAATATTACCTTAAATAAATAACCATTAATTGTGAATTAAAATTTTTTTTTGACTAATGTCCGGCAATAAGCTTTTGGAAAAATATTTAAAAATCAAATACATGACCAGTCTGTCAATTTTAGAAAAACTTAAAGGGAAGGAAATGGTGGAACTATAGGCTATGCTGTTATACATAGTCGTCCACCATCAGCTGTTCTAATGGAAGGTTAAATTTTAAGGGCCGATGTTGAATTTGAACCACACCTAAACGTCAAGTTTTTTTTTTGCACTTCATTTGACATATGTATCTCAATTTTAGACTAACTCAATTTGATCCATGGAAAGATACACAATCGAGCAACGCGTTAAAGTTATTCAGGCTTATTATGAAAATGGGGGTTCAAACCAAAATGCATATCGTGCACTTCGTAATTTGATGATGAGGCACATTTTCACCTCAGTGGATTCGTCAATAAGCAGAATTGCCGCATTTGGGCGAATTATAATCCAAGAGGGATTGTCGAAAAGCAAATGCACCCACAAAGAGTGACTGTTTGGTGCGGTTTATGAGCTGGCGGCATCATCGGGCCGTACTTTTTCCAAAATGAGGCCGGTCAGACAGTTACTGTGAATGGTGTTCGCTGTCGTGAGATGATAATGAACTTTTTATGGCCCAAATTGGAAGATATGGATGTGGACGATATGTGGTTTCAACAGGACGGTGCCACTTGCAACACAGCTAGGGAAACAATGGCTCTTTTGCGCGACAAATTTAGTGGCAGTGTTATCTAATGTGGTGGTGATGTCAATTGGCCGCCAAGATCATGTGATTTGACGCCGTTGGACTTCTTTCTTTGCGGTTATTTGAAAGCAAAGGTATACGTCGATAAGCCAGCTACAATTCAAGAGCTAAATAATGAGTTAATTCCGCACGTTAACGGCATAGAACTTCAATTATACCTCAGCGTCATCGAAAATTTGGACCATCGGATAGAGGTGTGCTGCCGAGGTCGCAACGGCCATTTGGCCGATATTTTGTTCTATACCATATTATCATAATAAAAAGAAATGACAATAATTACCTAAATAATTTGTGTTTTATTTAAAATCAACATCGGTCCTTTACCTTAGTATATATCTTCATCGAAGGCTTACATGCAAACATCATATTGACTCTAAGCTAACTCAAATAAAACTTAAATTAACTCAAATATATTGGTTGATGTGCAGAAATTCAACCCTCAGCCTAGATTGCAAACTTTTAATATACAAGTCGTTTTCGAAGGTGCTACGGAATTCAGCTATGGGGCACTGCTTCAGCTTCAAATGTAGAGAAAATTCAACGAAGGCAAAACAAAAAAAAATTTATGTATGATAACATCGGCTTCATGGTACATCAAAAATTCAAATATACATCGTGATTTAAATATGCCACTATTGACTGAAGAAATTGCAAAATACGCAGGCAAATATCTAACACAACTCGAGTCACATCCTAATCCGCTTGCTCGTAATATATTGACCTTTACTGGATACATCCGCTTAAAAAAGAGAGACACAAGGGCTCTAATACTCAGCAATCCAAATGATAGTTCTTGAAAATAATTTTTGTGCTTAATACAACATTTATGTATTTTTAATTACTGCCACTAAGTTTATGTCCGATACTCGTCCGGCCTAATAATTATATTTAGATTTCAGATTTGAATACTTATGCGTTAAACACATTCAGCACAGCAGGCTACACGAACACACGACTTCAAATGCCGCTAGCAGCATTTGTCGCCTCGTAGCCAGCTACTTAATTATTTTGAAGACGGCAGCAGCACCATCTGCACCTCATATTTAAGTATTAATACATAGTTCAGTATTGCCACCTTCAGATATTTCGCATTTACAAAAATTAAATTAATCTTTCGAAATGTACTTATATGACGTAAAAGTATAAAAATGAATCAATTTATACTTAACATCAATTTTTGGGTATTGTTTCTGTTAAATAATATGAAATAATTCTACGATATTATTCATTCAACATTTTGTATTATACTGGCAACACTGAATTCTCTCATTGTAGCCAAAGAAATAGAAATTAGTTTAATTGGAATACAACGACAAAATCAGCACAGACAACAACCTGCCGCCTTGTTGTCTTGCTGTCTTCAAAAGAATCATTCTCATATATATAAACATGTGTATTCTATCCTGGACATTTTGTAGTCGGTAGCTTGCTGTGGTGAATGTGTTTAATGCATTATAGTTAGTTCATTTTTGACGATACGATAGATAAATATAAATATAAAAAAAATATCGTACAATATCAAGTGCAGTAATTTGTCTCCTGATTCCTATTTATTTGTATATTTCATTTGCATTTTTCAACATATATTACAATATATTTATATCCTTAAATTAAAAAAAAATATATATGTTTCATTATTTTCAGCAAATTGAACTTCAATGGCACTTTAGCCGTAAGATGTTTTGTTGTATTTTTCAATAGACCATAAAAAAGACATCAACAAAAGGTATATTAAGGAGGAAAAAAACTATAAAAAAGAATTGAACCCTTTTCAATGTAAAAATAGGTCGCTCACTACGAGTATCTTTTCATTCAAATTGTTCATTGCTTGGTTCATCATGCTCTCTTTCATTTCTTTTCTACTATTACAACAGACAAGAGGGTAGTCAGTCAGTCATTTATTTATTGGTTTAGTTTTTATTTATTTTTATTTTTTTTTTTTGTTTTTTTATTATTTGCTAAAGCTAACAATACTCGTATGTCTGTGTGTCATATTTGCTCTCTTAATACTCGCACTGTCTGTTGGCCTGTTTATGCATTTAACTATTCTGTTTACATAAACACGTAAAGGTCATTTTCACTACATACTACGACTGCTGCCACGATTACAATCTCTATTATCATCCTTGACAGTAGCACAACTTCAACTTTTGTGGATTTTTAAGCTTTTCTTGACAAGTTGTGAGTTTTGTCCATTAAGAAGGTCGTTAAAAATAAAGGAAAGAAAATACCACATTTCAGTGTTTTATTTCTTTGCTTTTAAACTTTTTCTTTTGCTCTTCAAACTGTTGATAATTTGTCAGATTGTGTGAGTGTTTAATATTAAATTATATTTCAAAGTATCTTAGTGACCTTATTATTTTCCCTTTTCTGTAATTTATTTTACTTCGTTATATTTTTTTTTTTTTTTTTTTTTTGTTAATAAGTTCAAAATTTGTTCTTAAGTTTCTTTTTATTAACTATGAATTTACTCTCTTTAGCATAAATAATAATTTTGAATTTTGTGTCTATGTTTAAACTTTTGAAAATTTAATACAAACAAAATTCGTAATAAGAAAAAGTCCTGTGTACTCAATTACTTTTGGATTGTTTCTATTATTCATTTTTCTTAAATGCTCTTCTTACCCAAATTTTTGGCCAACTACAACCGCAGTGTTGTTATCTAGTTTAGAACAATAAGTCGAAGGAAAACAAGCAAAACCCTCTGTCTGTCTCAGGGCTAACAGCAAATCAATATTGCGTAGAGTAGACGTAGTCGCACAGTGCTTTGTTTCCATATAGCGAATCGGTAAAAATTAGAATAATTAAAATTAGAAAAATTAAATCTCATATAAAAGTATTTGATGTATTAGCAAAGAACAAATTTAAATTTGTGAAAATTCAACGCAAGGACATGCCCACCTCCCCTGCAGCCTAAGCTTTAAGACATTAATTTTACCTGCAGTTACCATCAGAATCAAGCAAAAATGGGCAAATGTGCCTAGAACTTTCTGTTCTAGCGCTGTTGTTTGTTTGGTTGCAGTTAGTGCAAGGACATGCCCGCCTCCCGTATATCCTTTTTACCAAAAACTGAGTTATTCGCTGATCTTAAATGCATAAAAAGTTGTAAGTTTTAACGGGATTCAAAATTTTATTTTGCTCAGTGCAAGGACATAGTACCTACCATATATCCTTTTCATAGAAAACTTAATTTTTGCTGCACTTGCATATAACTAAAATGCACCAAAACTAAATAACTTTTTCTAAAATAATGAGGTTTAGCTCAGCTCTAATTTTTTTAATTTGATGCAAGGACACAACTACCTCCCATATAGTCCCATAGGACATTACTACCTGCCTTTTTCCCAAAATACTAAATTTTAGCTGCATCTATGATTAAACTGCCCTAAAACTTTGTATATATTTCCTAAACTATGCGGTTTAGCTGTGTTACAAATTTGGTTTCATTTGCTGCTCATATATCCTTTTTCCCAAAAACTAAATTTTTGCTGCATTTATGATTAGAATGCACTTAAAACTAACATATACTAATAGAATTACGACGTTTAGCTCTGTTCTAAATTTGGTTGCAATCGGTGCCAGGACACGATTACCTCCCATATATCCTTTTTCTCAAAAACTAAGCTTTACTTGAATTTATGAATAGAAAGCAATAAAAATTCATAACTATTTCTAAAACCATGCGCTTTAGCTTTGCTGTGGTAAACTTTGTTTTATTTGTTACAAGGACATGACTACTTTCAATATATCCTTTTTCCCAAAAACTAATTATTAGCTAGATTTATGGCTTGAACATACTAAAAACTATTAAATAATTCTTAAATCATGCGCTTTAGCGTTTTTGCAAATTTTGTTTCATTCGGTGCAAGGACGCGACTACCTCCCATATATCCTTTTTCCCGAAAACTGACTTTTAGCTTCATTTATAATTAGAATGCAGTAAAAACTAGCAAATATTTCTAGACTTATAAGTTTCAGCTCTATTGTAAATTTGGTTGCAATTGGTTCAAGGACACGATTACCTCCCATATATCATTTTTCTCAAAAAGTAAGCTTTACTTACTATGTATTTACTATCTCTAAAACTGTGCGCATTAGCTTTGGTATAAATTTTGTTTTATTCAGTGCAAGGACACGACTACCTCCCATATATCCTTTTTCTCAAAAACTAATTAAAAGCTAGATTTATGGTTTGAATACACTAAAAATTATTAAATAATTATAAAAATCATGTTTTTTGCTTTGTTGAAAATTTTGTTTCATTCGGTGGAAGGACACGACTTCCTCCCATATATCCTTTTTCCCCAAAAAACTAAATTTTAGCTGAATTTATGATTATAACGCACTAAAAACTATGAAATATCTCTGAAATTAAGTATTTCAGCTCTGCTGCAAATTTGGTTTTATTCAGTGCAAGGACATGGCCACCTCCCATATATCCTTTATCTCAAAATTACAAATTTACAATTTACACGAGTTTATGCCCAGAAAGCACTGTGCGAAATTAATACTGAATTTAAAACTAAATAAAAAATTTTGAAAATGAAACATGAAACAGTTTATGTAAAAACCGACTGAAAAATGTGTGAAGAAAATAGCATGTTTATGGAAAATTTTCTGGGATATGGGTAATTGCTTTCTAAAACTAAAATCATATCATTATGAATATGAATATGAAATAATTACTGTTTTCATTTTATTAAAAATTGAATTAACTATATATATGAAAATTGATTATGATCGAACTTTCTACTGTGTGTTTAAAAAATACAAAATTTCCATTTTCGAAAAAGAAATATTTTTTTATTTTGGCTTTTCTTATATTTTGATTTATTTAATGAAAATGCATTTAAAAGAAAAATAGTTGCCATTTTAAACTCTTCTATATTAAGAAGGCTGTAGCAAAACCTATAATTAATTTTAAAAAGAAAGCTGCAAAAACACAGAATGATTTACAGGATGGTCACGTGCAACTGATACATTTTTAACTACAGCTGCCGCAATAATTATTCGTTTTTTTTCAATGTAGTTTATTGAAGTCCTTAAAATATTTGATGGTGTTTTATGCCAACGTTGGAAAAAGTAATTATGTTTTTTTTTTTTTGAAAAGCCATATAAAAATATTCATAATTGATGGTCTCTTTAACAGTGAGTCATACAATAACGACAGAGGATATTTATCAAACAGGTAGATGCATTTAAAAATACACTGAACACGCCTACTGTTAAAAGTAGATTAAATTTAGTTTGACCATACATTTTCATTTGATAAGTTGCAGGATATCTATAGGAAAGCATATATCGTTGCCTTAATATAAGAAGGCCCTAACTCATTATTTTTTTTTTAATCGAGATTTTTACATTTATCAATAATTAGATGTTTATCTATCGAAATATACAAAAAACTAGATTTCAAAAAAATAATGAGTAAGAGTTATATATTAAGGTAACGATATGTATGTATGTACATAAATTCATTAAGTTCAACTCACCCAGAATTAGAGCGCGGATCTACTTCCGGCCACGACAAACGTCTTTTGCAGAATGCCAAGGCTGTTCTTTGTGCCGATTCAGCTTGATGTAAAGGTGAACTGCGTTGGCGGAATGATCCCGTGCGTGGTGGCGCCAAGCACTCTAAAGCACGTGACTGTCGACGTGAAGCTAAAGGCGTGCCTGTAACTGAATTTGAACCAGTTGGCGGTGGAGTATTGTTGGCAGCTGCCGCAATACCTGGTGTAGGCAGTACTTTTGGATAACCTGTGTAAAGATATTGAAAAAAAAGTCATGTCTTTAAAAATTATTAGTTTTGTAATTTTTTCTTAAGTGTTAAATAAAGTTCAGATGATTGTTTTCAAATATGTACAAGAAAACTACATAAGAAGACTTTCTTTATCAAGGACATTTTTAAAAACTGTAATTAATTTGAAAACGAAAAAAAAAATTAAAAAAATTCGTTGCAAAAAATTGGTTTAAAAAATACTTTGATAAATATAGTTTTCAAAAAAAGAAATACAATTTCTTGAAAATATATTTCTAAAAAAAAATTGTATTTGCAAAAAGAAGGCGTTTAAACACTTTTGAGCCAAATTTCAAAATATTTCAAAAAAATTTATAGCGAAATGCTGTGAAAAATCGTTGGTTAGTGAATGCCAAAAATTTTGTCTCAGTACTTTTTGCAAAATACCGTCCTTCAATAGATTATATTTAAAAAAAAAGTTTAAAAAGGGTGTATAGGTACATATTTCCACAGGAATGTAAACATTTTGTAGAGTGCGACACCAAACAGATATGCTTGTTTTTTAAGACAAATCGACACGTTTTTTTTAACTTTTTTACATATTTGTATAGGCTGTCAGCAACTCTACAACAGGTAAAATTTTAAGGAAAATCGAGTCAAATTGTTCTGAAATACAAGCTTAATTGCTCGCTGTCAAAAAAATGTTGACTTTCTCGTGCAAATGCCCATATACCAAAAAGTTTATTTTTGAAATAATGAATTCCAAGTAAAGGCTCTTAAAAAATTCAAATCAAGATATTTTTTGAAGGAGCTAACACCTTACAAATGGAAGTTTTTATAAAAATTACTCTTTATGAAAATTACCTTTGAGAAAAGTACTTTTCTAAAAATATTTTTGGCAAAAAGTCCTTTTTTGGAAGCTAAAAGCTAAAAATTGCTATTTGTAAGAAGTACTTTTCAAAAATGTACTTTCTAAAATAATATTCTCTTAATTACAAAATCTGTATCAATTTTTTTTTTTTTTTTTTTTTTTTTTTTTTGGAAAAAGGTACTTTAATAAAACTTACTTTTAAAAGAGGTACTTTTTATTAAAAGTACAGTGTGAGAAATTGATTTAAAAAAAGGGAGTATTTATGATTATGTAATTTTTGGAACAGGTACTTTTTGGATTTGTGCAGCACTTTTTGAATAAGTTACTTTTTGAGTAAGATAGCTTTCGAATAAGGTACTTTTTGAACAAGATACTTTTTGAAGAAGTTACTTTTTGAAAAAGGTACTTTTCGAATAAGGTACTCTTTATATAAGGTACTTTTTATATAAGGTACTTTTTGAGATGAGCACTTTAAAAAAATACTTTTTGAAGATTAAACTTTTTGAAAAATGTACTTTTTATAAAGGAGGTACTTTCATAAAAAAGATACTTTTCATAAAAAATGTATTTTTTGTAAAATGTACTTTTTGGAAAAGGGGTACTTTTTGTTCTTTAACTATATCCTATCAGACAACAAAACAATTTTTACAATCGGTCTAAAATGTACTTAGTTATGAAGATACACACCTAAAAAAAATGAGACGAATTGTAAACCTCCTCCTTTTTTTTGAAGTCGGTTAAAAAAATGAAGTTTTTATAAAAAAATACTTTACATAAAAAATGTACTTTTTAAAAGAGGTAATTTTATTTAAAAAAATTTACTTTTTATAATTTTTTGAAAAAGGTACTTTTTATAAAAAATTTATTTTTATAAAAAAATAATCTTTTCAAAAGGTACTTTGTGAAAAAGTACCTTTTTGAAAAAAAAAGTACTTTTTGAAAAATATGCTTTTGAAAAACGGAAAATTTTAAAAGAGAATCTCTTTGAAATATGCGAGTACATACTTGGAAACAACTACCTTTGAAAAATTAATTTTTTAAAGAAACTTCGTATCGAAAAAGATAATTTTTTGAAAAATTATTAATTTAAAATTCATTTGCTGGTGGTTCAGCATTTCATTGTTGCTGTAACAAATCATCAGTAGATTTTACTTTTCATTTTGCCTTATAATTACTTTTATTGTTATCCGATGGATTTCTAATTGTATAAAGGTGTATAAAAATAAAATAGACAGTGATGCCAACTTTTGAGACTCAAAACGAGTAAAAATTTTTGATAAAAGGGCTAAAAAGGGCTAAATTGAAAAAATATTCAAAAATAAAAAAAATAGTAAATTTTTTCGAAAAACCGCGAAAACGGGCTAGTATTAAAATGTTTCTGTTGAAAATAACATCAAATCAATTTTTGTAAAGTAATTTATTAGAATATAAATAACTATCATGAGATCAACACATACATAGCTTTAGAGCTTCAATATTGTACATATTTCATTTACATTTCATATTACATTTTAATAAGGTATGTACATACGTAGATTAAATAGTTAGAATATACATACATACATATATAATAGAAATATATATACATATGTATGTTTACATAAGTAGATACATTTAAAATAGGCCGTTATTAAATAAAATTTCGATTTCTCGCTCTTCCAAAAACATACCTTATCTGTTTTAGGATGTACTGAATAACTTTCAAGGCATAACAAATTTGGAAGAAATAAAAGATTACTCTATATTATTCTTCTTTTTTAAATTGGTAAAGCAATATCGACTTTTTGCTCATTTTATTTTGCTAGATTAAAGGAAGAAAAAGTTGGCAAAAGTTTAAATGTAGCCATATCGAGCAAAAACTAAAAACGGGCTAAAAGAGCTGAAAGATTATTGTAAAAAGTGCTAGGTTTGCGTCTCTTTTAGTTTGGGGCTAAAACTTTTTTTCGCGTTTTAACTGAGTGAAAACGGGCTAAATCTAGCCCTAAAAGGGCTAAGTTGGCATCACTGAAAATAGATTCATATCGAATATAAATTATTTGCTGGGTTTTTTGTATTAGTTTCTAAGCCTACTACGCTTATTTTTCTTTTGTGATTTTCAAAAATACTATTATTTGTGAATTCTCAAATAGTTCTTGAAAATCTGTGCATAAGATTAGAGGTTTGTGACTATTCAAAATGTGTGGTTGAAGTCTATTGATGATTTGTTACAGCAACAATGAAATGCATATAGACAACGCTGAACTACCAGCAAATAAATTTCAAATTAAAATAAACTTCTAACAATATGTCGAATAATAAATTTCTAAAATGAAAAATTATTAGTGATTAAAAAAAACTGAGTTTCAAAAGTGGTAGTATTCGAAAAAAAATACTTGTCAAAAATTGTATTTTTTAGCTTCTCGCTATTAAAAATTTGAAATTACTAAATAGTTTCCATAGTTTCTTATAATGATGTGCATTTATATGTTTGTTTGTATGTGTGTGTGTGTGTGTATATAAACCTTTAATCGATCGGAACCAAATTTACGCCATGCTTAAGACATTGACCTCCCTCGATTCGATTCCATAAATTTCGAGAATTTTCTAAAATAGGTTTCGAATAAAAATTTTTTTCAAATAAACTTTAAACTACTAGGGCGATCGAATTAAAACCTAATCAGCTCTTAAACTCAAAAAGCAACTGCGGCTGCGGCAAATTTGATTGAAATATTTTGTTGTATATAAAACTTTTTTGAAAGGCTATTTTAAAAAAAGATATTTTTTCTGGAAAAGGTAAATTTGGAAAAAAAAATTCATTTTCAAAAGATATTGAAAAAAATGCTTCTTAAAAGCATACTTTTTGTAAAATTTACTTATTGAAAGAATCTTTATTCTTGTTTTTTTTTCTTCTTTTAAAAGATTTGTTTTTGAGACACAAGTGCTTCGAAAAAAAATTTTCAAAATAAGAGTCTGAACACAATGTAACGATTATTTATTGCGGTGCGGTTTTTCATACGATTTTGAAGTAAAAAACCGCAGTGCGGGACGGAATAAAATTAAAATCTATTTTATTTTCATTGCGGACTTTCTTATTCTCTCAATTTTTGATACTCTTTCTCTGCCTAATGTTGCCATAGTTTTTGAATAATTGACGGTGTTCACAACATTATTGTAAACAAAAAACATGATTTTGAAGTTCAAATTTTTTTTTCATAAAATATAAAAGTTTAAAAATATATCAAACATATTTGCGAATGTATAAAATGTCAATTATTTTTTGTTTTTAGCTACTGGCATTACAAAATATTTAACACAAAGAGTAAATCTTAAAATTTTTTTTTTAAAACAATGAATGAACTAAAAAATTAATAAAAAATTAAACAAACAATGACAAGTATTGCCGTCGCCGTCTTCCGTTGTATTATGTTTATTTTTCTTTCCCGCAACGAGAAATCGTACCGCACCGCAAACATTGTGCTTAGACTCTAAGCTAAAAAGTACTTTAAAAAAGTTACTTTAAAATAAATAATTTTAGAAAAACTGTCTTTTCGGAAAGGCGGTTGGTTGTAGAGATAATTTTTTTTTTTTAACAAGATATAACAACATATTATTTTTATATTTTCCCACGAATAGTTATTTTTCCCAAAAATTAAGTTTTGCTTATTTCAAATTTTGTTTACGGTAAAAAAGAAGTATGTATTTATGAAACTTTTATCTGAACAAAACATCTAAAGCTTACATGCAACTTACCCAATAAAGGATTTGTAGCATTTGGATTACCGATAACTACCCCGCCGGTTGGATAATTACCGCCACTTGTCTGGCCCGGCGAACTGCCGACCGTTGAGGCCACAACATTGAATATATTACCCGAGACATTACCTTGTATATTTGGTGTGGGACAGGGTGTAATTGAGGACGATAATTGAGCTGCAGCCGGAGCAGTTTGTTGCTGATGTTCACTGGATTCTTGGCGAGATAAGGAAAATCGACGATTGCCCAGACCTAAACTGCTTATGCCACTTGTAACATACTGTTGCATGGAACTTAAAAAGCTCATGTTGTCATTAATGCTGGGACAATACTTTTGTGAAATTATTTGCTTGAGGCAGATTTTATTTTTTAATTTTATATTTATTTTCCTATTCAAGCTGGTATCCTGTTTATTAAGGGCGTTCGTTAATACTTTTTACTCTTATGATTTCAATGTTGTTCTTTTTTAATGCATTATCCTGCTTTTAATGCCTCGTTGTTGGAATTATAATTTTTATTGTTTTGATTTGATTCCAAATATGAAATAATCCCCAGTGACAAAATTCTTTTATTTCGATTTATCTTGCAAAAGCGTTCATTTTGCTTTCTTTTTTTGTAGATTTATCATTAATTTTTACTGCTGCTGCTTTTACGCAGTATTTTCAGTTTTCTTCCTTTTCCCTTATTTTTTTAACAAAAGCATTTTTAATTGCTCAAGATTTATGTTTCATTAAATTTCAATTATTTTTCTTGTATTATTTTTGTTTTATTATTTATTTCTCATTCATCTTTTGTCAGAGTATTTTTTGTGCTTTTCGGGACTGCTTTTGTTTTCATTATTTATTATTATATTGTATTTTATGTCGTTTTAATGATGATCCTTCAATACTAAATTAAAAGTAGAAATGAGTAAATAAGTAACTGCCAGCCTGGCCTGACAGACTGACAGACTGACTGACTGAGTGGCAAATACGTGAAGAAATTAACAAAAATCCAGTCTAATTAAAATGTCTTTAAATGTTTATCTGCATTTCGTCAGGTTGTTGTATTTCATCACATTTAGTTATGTACGCAATTCATCCATCGCATGTTGATGTTTCTGCAAAGGAAACAGATGAATAATTTTACATTAGTGAAATTTAATTAATGACAAGAAAAATGCACATTATTTATGTATACTTTTGATTAATATTTATATAATTTTAGTTTGTTATTTTAATGATGCTAGAAAGTAATCTTTGTTTTGTTTTTATTATTATTTTAGGCATTTTATATAAACACTTATTTTCCTCTTAAATAAATATAATAATATAATAAATATTAAATGAAGTATTTTTAGGGTTCCGTACACCAAAGGTGAAAAGGAACCCTATTATTTTCGCTACGCTGTCCGTCTGTCCATCTGTCCGTCTGCCCGTCATAGGCTATTTTCTCGAGAACCGTAAGAGCTACAGACCTGAAATTTGGACAGATTATGTAAAACTTTGGCCGCTAGTTAGTGTATTTTTATACAGACTACAACAATTAACACCAAAACTTGAAAAAAATATATATTAAAAGGAATTCTATCAGTTAATGTAATTTTGACAACTGGCTGTATCTTGGAGACCGTAAGAGGCAAACTCAATTTTGAAAAATGGCAAAACTAAAAAATCGCAAAATTATAAAATCGCCAAACCGAAAAAAACACCAAGAACCGAAAAAATCACCAAAACCCTAAAAAAATCGCCAAAATGAGAAATCACCGAAAATCGAAATATATACCCAAAACGAGAAAAAAAAGCGCCAAAACTTAAGAAAATCGCCAAAAAACGGAAAAATTCCAAAAACGAAAAAAAGATGCCAAAACTATATATTATATAGTCTAAAGTTCGTATCATATTACTTATCTAGTGTCCGTATAGAACCCAGCGTTTGCGAGTCAAAGTCGCACTTCACTGAATTTATTTAGTCCCCCTTTCATCGCTTTCCTTTTTTGTGTTAATGAGTAAGTTAATTGTTAATAGAAAATTTACAAATTTCAAAAGAAATAATTAGACATCTTTAGATTTAATTGAAATGTAGTGAATTTTAGTCAAATAATTTCATTTCATTGAAAATTTGCGTTTTATAAATAGCTGATGTTAATAACAATCTCTACACGCAAAGAAAAAATATGGTTTAGGTAACCATAATCAAACATATTATCTACAAAAATAATGAACTTTGTTATATCTAATCTTATTATTGTAAATATGACAACACTATTGTTAGATTTGACTAAAATATAATTAAGACTCACCATACCATGTTCTAATATTATATTTATATTGTTAAATACGACCACAGTATTATTCAATATAATAATACTATTTTGTTTTTTAATCATATATTTATTGTAGAAACAGCTGTGCGTTAAATTCGAAATAAAAATAATTTATAATAATAAAATGTATATAGAGAAATGTATACTTACACGACATACAGACATGTATGAGACATGTAAGAGATACACAAATGTTTATATATTTTTATTGGTCTACCCTTTTGTTTATTCTTTATTTATTTATTCATTTCTTTAACACCACCCATGCACTACCGATAGCTTACAAACGAAATACTGAACTGACAAATGTTTCTGAAAATTATTTTTTTTTTAATTTAACATATTTAGATAGCATTATATTGTTATTTACATCATATTATTTTTAAATAATAAAACAAATTATGTTGTAGTCATCAATTAAAAAAAATATATTGTTAAACTCTAACGATATCACACTCTTTTATGGATGTGATAATGTAATTATTAAATTCAAACATTACTCTGTTTATCGTAACGAAATAAATGTTTAAAATAATAATAACTAGTTTTCAGCGACCACACATTTGTTTCAGAGAACATAATATTGTTTTCTCAACCATTCTACAACCATATCTTTTCTTTGCGTGTACTCAAGCAGATAGACATGGGTGCTGACGAAGTGCGTGCCTGCACAGAAAAATATCGGTGTTTCCCCCAGCTAATAATAACGTCTAGTTTAATTTTTCTTCTCTTTTTTAGAGACTCACATTAATAAACACAAATATTTCATTCAATAATAAGAATTGAAATTACTGAACTCCAGCCCGATTAAGAAATTATTTCTTATTAACAAAACAAATTATATTATTTTAAGTAGTAAGTTTCGCGATTATTTAAATTTTTTTTTTAATTTTTATATTTTGGTAAAAAAAAATCAAAAGTTAAAAATGCTTTTTTATTTTAGCTTTGTTACGACTATTAAAAACAAAACACAAGGTTTTGAGCAAAAAAAAATGTTTTTGGTTGACCTTATTCTAGACTTACCCATATACATATGTACATACCCTTCTACTGTACACCTGATGTAAAGTGTTTTTCATATTTTTTGTATATACTTTACAGTTTTGTTAGTCTTTCTCTAAAAATTAATATTTAAGCTCGAATTGTACAATAAAATCTATATTCAGAAATAATTTGATCCGCTTTCTAATGACATCATAAAAATTTCCCAGCACACGCGATATTTTCTCATTGTTATTCTCATACCATAAAACGTAAGATATATTTCTTTGTGGTTTAACATTAAAGTTGTTGCTATTAACTTCTCACACATGTACATACAATGTGTGCATATTTTTGTTTGATTAAAAAATAATTTTTTTCCTTACTGCCCTTAAAAGCTCCACCTAAAAAATATTTATGTTCCTTTTTATTTTTCTAAGGTATTTTATCATTTCAGTGTGTGTGATTTTCCATTCGCATAAATGATAAAAATGCATGCAAAATTTTATGTGCATTTGTATTTATGTTAAAGTGTTTGTACGAACATATGTAGTGTGTGTATTTGTGGATATTGCCAACAAATAACCTTGTAATAACCTTCACCAAGTTGAAAGATTCTGACATGTTGCAGTAACGAACCGTTCTATTGTTGATTTAGTTCGTCATTTAATGTATTTAATAACCATGAAGGTGAATACATTTTAACCAACATTTTCCAATACAGTTGAATTCCTGTTCTAACCATATTCTAAGTAAACAAAGATTACTTTGCAGAGATTAATGTGTATTTGTTTAATATCGGGCTCATTTCAGCCGTAAAGGGATAGAGAGTAGAAATTCATACTGTCAATAATTTCCTCTTAAGTAAGAGGAAGTATTGGGTCGTAATAAATTTAAATCAAATATTTATGACTGCCAATTTGTTTGTATGAAAAACTAGCTGGTTTTCCTTTACAATATTGAATATATACGTTGCTATAAATGTGGAAAAACAACTTCAGAAAGCCAAGCCTTTTGCTGTAGAATAGTCCAAAGGACTGTGAAGATGTAGTCCTTACAAAAATTATTACCTCTAGATATAAAAATATCTATAATGTATTAAGCAACGCAGCAGATGAAAAATGCATTCAAGGTGCTTAAATAAAAGGTTGTTTCGATAAATGCTACTTTTTTAAGATACGCACTTTTTACAAAAAGTATTTTTATAAAAGGTGCTTTTTAAAACAGATACTTTTAAAAACAGATCATTTTTATAAAAGATAACTTTAACAAAAGGTACTTTTTATAAAAGATACAGTTATTTTTTATAAAAGGTACTTTTTATAAGTACTTTTTATAAAAGGTACTTTTAATAAAAGGTACTTTTAATAAAAGGTACTTTTAATAAAAGGTACTTTTAATAAAAATTACTTTTAATGAAAGCTACTTATAATGAAAGGTACTTTTAATGAAATGTACTTTTAATGAAATGTACTTTTAATAAAAGGTACTTTTCTAAGGTATTTAAAAAAAAAGTATTTTTTTCTAAAAGGTACTTTTAATAAAAGGTACCTTTTATAAAAGATAATTTTTATAAAAGGTATTTTTTATAAAGGTACTTTTTATTGAAGGTAATTTTTTAAAGGTACTTTTTATAAAAGGTACTTTTTATAAAAGGTACTTTTTATAAAAGGTACTTTTTATAAAAGGTGATTTTCATAGAAAGGACTTTTTATAAAATGTACTTTCTATAAAAGAGAATTATTTATGAAAGGTACTTTTTATAAAAGTTACTTTTTAAAAAAGGTACTTTTTATAAAAGGCACTTTTTAAGAAATGCACTTTTTATAAAAGGTACTTTTTATAAAAGGTAATTTTTATAAAAAGTGCTTTTTGTACTTTTTATAAGACGTACTTTTTATAAAAGGTACTTTGTAAACATTTAAAATAAGGAACGTTTTATAAAGGGTACTTTTTATAAGAATTTCTTTTTATTAAAAGCAATTTTTATAAAAGTACTTTTATAAAAGGTTCTTTTAATGAAAATGTTCTTTAATGAAAGGGTAATTTTTCCAAAAAATACTCCTTATAAAAGTTACTTTTATAATATGTACTTTTTAATAAAGATGGTTTTTATTAATGATAACTTTAATAAAAGCCACTTTTTATTAAAGGTGCTTTTTTAAAGGTACCTTTTATAAAATGTACTTTTTATAAGAGCTACTTTTTATAAAAGATACTTTTTATAAAACATAGTTTTGATAAAAGGTTGTTTTTATAAAAAATACTTTTTATAAAACTTACTTTTTATAAAAGGTTGCTTTTATAAAAGGTACTGTTTATAAAAGTACTTTCTTATAAAAGGTACTTTTTATAGCAGGTACTTTATATAAAAGGTACTTTTTATTAAAGGTACTTTTTATAAAACATACTTTTAATAAAAAGTTCTTTTTTATAAAAGGTATATTTTATAAAACATACTTCTTACAAAAGTTACTCTTTATAAAAGATACTTTCTATAAAAGGTACTTTTTATAAAAATACACTTTGTAAGAGTTACTTTTTATAGTTATGTTAAAATGAAAAACTATTTCTATAATCAAATAAATTACATTTGCTTTTTTCCCTTATTTGTACTAAAGAAATAAACTACATCATACTCTTTCTCGCCCTTCAAAATCTGCAAGCATGCAACGTAAAGTCGTCATCATCTAATAACTGTTCTATTTCACACAACTTTGAAGTTCAACTTTCTTGTTTGATTTTTTTTTTTTTTTGGTTCCACACACCACATGCAGAAGATGGTTTACATAATGGTTACATGATAAATTATTAAAGTGAAAAGCAAATATTTATGAATGTAAAGACCACAAGCAGCTCTGAAACAACAAATTTAAGAAGGTGTTGGCCAAAGGAATACTCGTCATTCAAAAGTGCTTGAGAAATGTTGCACTCCTTTCTTTCTATTGTTTGCATTGTAGCAGGGAGTGTTTAAGTATTTATATGTACAAGGACTCTTAGTTAGCGAGAAGCAACAAAATTAATTATGAATTTTTTTTTCAAGTTTTTTTCAGTTTATTTTAAAAGCTTTCAATAATACATACTCGAATTTGTTTTATTCTTTTATGCTTCAATGTTAGTGTTTGTTTTTTTCTCGTAGTTCACTTTTTAATTAAAAAATATATGAATGTATACGTGTGTGTATAAAAGCGGAAAAAATTTTAAACAAAGAATATGAAACAAGCCGAAAAATTTATTTAATTAAATTAACCAGCATAAGTGTAATAAAATAATTAGCAGCTTGTTAAAAAAAATGATAGGTGATTAAAAAATTGCAGCAGTTGGATGGTAAAAGGTCAGTTATTAAAATTTTCTTAGAAAAAAATATAATATGTACAAATTTTGTAAAATTCAAGGTTCAGCGTTTGAAAAATTAATCTCAGGGTTGTACGCAATCTATGGCTATGGTTATGTCACTTTAATTTGTATTTATTAATTATTAATTTATGTTACTTGAAAATAATGCAAATGCTTAACAAAATTGACGACACATTGACGGCACGTATCAATTTGCTCAGTAAGCCAATTGTAATGGAATGTAACTGCAACTGTAGGAAACAGCTGATGGATATTGTTATGTGAAAAGTAATTTACAGGTTCTTACATTCCGATTACATCTCTATAATCATTTTCAGACTCAATTAGCCGATTGTAATGAAATGTAACTGCTACGATAGAAATCAGTTGATCGATATTGTTATGTGTAAGTTAATGTACAGATTATTACATTCCGATTACATTTCTATAACCATATAAGCTGTTTCCTACCGTAGAAGGCATTTGTTTCTGACAGTTATACGTTTGTTTATACCAACAAAATGCATGTGTTTTTTGTTGTTGTAATTTTGTTGTAGTCGTGCATGTACCTAGTAAAATTTTACCATGAAGTGAGCTTTAAAACAAAATCTTATAACGTTATATTTATAAGCCAGTGATGCCAACACAATTTTGTGTTGAATGGCACTGTGAAACAAGTGCCTCTTGGTATTTTATATTGTCTATAATTAATCTGGACCTATACCCCTCATTTCTTTTCGTTTTGTTTTTGTTTGTTATTGCCTGGAGAAGAAGAATGTGAAAGAAAAATTAAGAAAGTTGCGCTGAACAGAGTAAAATGGGAAAATTTTGTGCTGATAATAGTTTTTTTTTTTTTTTTTTTTTTATAAGTTTCTATCTGGATGCGAACGAAGTCGCGGAAAAATACTAGTTATACATAAATCAAAATATACTACGTTTATATGCACGACTTATTCGCAAATAAAACTGGAAACTGTAAAATTTTTAATTTTTAAAGCCTAATTTTGAACAAAGATAATATTTATTAATGTAGTAATAATTCCAAATTATTATTTTCAGAAATTGACTTTCAAGCGGTTAGCTGGATCCTATGTGCATTTCACTATTGCTAATATAAAACCCACGTTACTCCTTCTGACCTCCTACTGCAACTAATTTCATGAAAAAAAAAAAATACTTAATGTAAATTAGGTATAAGTAAAATAATAATTTCCAATTACTAGTGCATTAACAAATATTAAACTTAAATTGTAATAATTCCCAAAAAAAAAAAAAAAAAACACAGTCAAGTTAATAACTACACCCGGTCAAAAATACTTATGTGGCAACACTCTATTGCTGCGAAAGCAATGAGTAGCTGTTGCTGCTTTTTACATTTACTTTCTTTACATACTCCTTACAACTGCAATTCCAGCTGAAAAAAATGTATGATTAATACTTTAAAAGCTTAACAGGATTCATCTAAAAAATATTTAGGGAGTCTTACACAGTGTCCACACCTGATGATTTTATATCAGACCTCGTAATGTGACGCCGGCAGAGCAGCTGTCATTTTTTCATTAATATCACCACAAAGGGGTAGACGTTGATGATTTTATATCATGATGAATCAAACAAATATTTAAAAAATACTTGCTAAAAATATCTAATTTGCATGTTGTTTATTTTTTTGGTCACAAATAATTGTTGTGTCGCTTTTTTAAACGAAAATTGTTTAATAAATAAACGTTAAATGCACAGTAACACATAAAATGACATTTGATATCAAGATGAATTTATCAGCACGTGAGCTCTGATGATTATATCATAACGCTGACATAATATTAATAATTCGGGTCTATACGTGATGAGTTTTCATCATGATATCAATTTGACATTCATCATGATATAAATTCATCAGGTGTGGACACTATGTTAAAGCTCAGTTAGCCAACTATAATGTAATGTAACTGCAACAGTAAGAAACAGCTGATCGATTTTGTTATGTGAAAAGTAATGAAAATGGTTATAGAGATGTAATGTAACGTAACCTACTTTTCATATAAAAATATCGATCAGCTGTTTTCTACGTTACAGTTACATTATATTACAGTCGGCTAACTGAGCCTTTAATATTGCAACAACGTTTCAATTTAAATACGATACTTTAATATGCGTTGGCAAGTTTGTTGCCCTTGTTTGTATGTAAATCAAATTTATTACCAGATGGGAAATTTAAAAGAGCAGAAAACATATCATATTCAATATGGCAATATGGTAATGTCAAACTAAACAAGTTAAAACTATCAGCGCAGCTGCTGTTGACGAAAAAATATTGGTATTTTTTGCTTATTTAGGCATTTTGCAGCTCAAAAATTATTTTGATAAATTTATCGAACAATAAATTCTAAATCTAAAAGATGTTGTTATTTTAGTACTTCAACATACTGTGCTTTATATCGTTGCCTGCTCACAATGAAAATTTTAAGATGGCACAATGTTGCCACATTAAAATTTTAAGAATTGTGAATTCCCTAATTATAATAATTAGATTTTAAGACAAAAATATCACTTATCTTTCTATATTGGTTTTCTTTTGTTCCCCTAACGTAGTTAATCGATTTAGCAAAAAAACCATGATTGTACTCGTATGTATATCCCTGCCTGTATGTATTATCTTCACAGCATACGTTCATTAAAAAAATTTTAAACATTTCCTGCTTTTAAGTATCATATGAAAAATTTTTTTATAATGAAGTGTTGTTTACTCTTGCTGCCAATATATGTAGCTTCTGTTTTATTTACTTAAATGAACCATAATCAAAACCTCAAGGGGTGTAAGTAAGTACACTTGTTTGGTTGAAATATAAAACAAGTAATTTAATTTCCATATCATGTGAAGTTCCTGTTACAAACACTAATTTTAATTAAATTCTTTTAAATATATAAAATTTCCTTTTAGTAAACACACAGCGACTTTTTTCTATCACTCCCTTTTTATAAGCCAAAGTGCAAAATGACGTCAATTAAATGAAAGCAAACATACGGCATCTTAATACCCAACATTAGAAAAGGATATTTAGGGCCAATATGTTTCAATAATTTAATGCCATACATATGTTTTTAATCTGTTCAGTTTTATTGTTCATTATTATTTTGTATGTGGATGTGTGACATTTGAATACATTTTATAACAATCATTAATATAAATTATTTACTACTGAAAGATACAAATTTCATGTTTTTAAAACTGAAACGCAAAAGTAGTCATATAACATTTATGCATCCCACCCATGTTATGTGAGATGTTATTTGGGTCATAAAGATGTTGGTTATGTACGTTTATTCTTAGATATATGTATGTATGTATGGATGCATGTAAATATGTATACAAAAAATATTGTGTGTACTTAGTAACCAAAAAAATTTAAGCATATCAAAAAATATACAAATGTTTCAAATAAAATTTTTCAAGAATTAAACCTCTTAGTTTTTTAATGAACAACTTTGAATTCAAATTACACAATTTTGTTTTTACTTGCACTCTTCTGGGAGAAATTGTATTTTCAATTCACTTTTTTGGGGATAGTTGATATTTTTAAGGTATTTCATAGCGTGAGTATGGCACATCGATCGAAATATATATATATATATATATATATCGACCCATTTGCGCGAAATTATCGTATGTTACAAAAACCAAATTTTACAGGACAGCCATTTTTCTACTTTTCTCTGCTTTCGCTTGCAATATCAAAATGAAAATATACATGTGCTTAGATAATTAACTAATATAACTACACCTAAAAGTATTCCGATGGAAAAGTTCAAGTTTTCCGACAAAAACGTATTTTTGGCACATACGATAATTTCATTCACAACATTTCGTAGATGCGTGTGTAGAAAATGGCACTTACGATATCATTTGTCAGTGTTAGAAATAAATTGAAACAAAGATTTATTTGTGGTTTTATGTATTTGTTCATTATTTTTTGACTTAGAATTGTACAAAGTAATAAAAAAAAAAATGTAATCAATATTTAACAGAAGCATGAATTCATTAAAAAAAAACTTAAAAAAAAACCCAATAATAATAATAAGTGAGTTAATCTTCTTCGTCGCTTTCATTTAACATATATTTTTCGCGTACAGAATATTTTAAATTTAAGTACTCACTGTGGTATTTTGACGGTATGCTATTCTTTAAACATAAATTTTTCAAATCATTGAATTTTTGCAAAGAGATACACAAAGGTGAATTGTACAACTTTTGTAACTTACAAGGTAAAATTAAAGTTATTTATAGTTCTTTAGTGGAATTGTCGAAATATCCGTAAATGAGTTCAATTGATTTTGATTTTTTGTCTAATAAAGCTATGCGAACTTTATTTATGTTTAGTTTAACTTGGAGTGGTTTACAATAACTGATAACCTCAAACACATGATCAGAAAAAGAATGCATGCTAAATGCTTCTCTTCAACTTTAATATAAATTGCGTTCGCGTACTCAAAAGTTTTTACAAATTTTTACTGAACTTTACTGCATTTTACTAAATTGCGTTCATTTACCATGTAAATACAGTAAATGAGAACACAAATTGAGAGAGTAAAGTGACAGTTCTTGACTGAGTGTTTTGCAAATTTTTACTGCAGAAATTTGTCATAGTAAAGTTTAGTAAGATAAAAACATATGATTCAAAATTTAAACAAATGAAAAGTAAGCAAATGAAAAACGCAAAAATTTGAGAAAAGGTTAAATAAAAATCGTGAGTCATTAAAAAATAATTAATTTATAAATCATAGTAATAATAGCTGTTAATATACATATTTAGTAAGATATTTTATTAATCCTTTTGTTTTGCAATTTATTTTAATTACTCAGAGTTGTAAAACTGTAAAGTATCTGGGTACTTAGTATCGCACTTGCTTTTAAGGTAATCAGCAGGGACAAGGACTTCATGCATTTAAAAAGGGTATTTTAGGCGCCTAAAATATGACCTCAAAAACGCAAAATATGCACTTAAAACAATAAAATATGCACATATCTTAAGCAATTTTTATTCAAAAGAAAGATTTTTAACTTTCAAACAGGTAAATAAAGATATAAAAATATATTCTTTTCTCAAGAGGTGTGTGGAAATTAAAATTTTACACAAGATTATATATGATATAATCCAAACACGCATTTTTCGAGATATGTTTATGTTCCAGTATAGGAGCGATACGTAAATAGTAAAAGAAAATTGCATATTTCTTATATTTTTGAATGTGAAGTTCAAACAACTTGTTCTTAGAAAGCTTTTGTGCATTGAAAAAGGCCTCGTACGTCTATGGATGTAATAGGCTCAAATTTAAATGATTATTTTTCTATAATGTTATGTATATATTTAACTCAACCATTACAATTAATTGAATACTAGCTATTAAATTTGTTTTTTGAATCTGTTATCATTTTTAAAAACAATATCAAGTTCCATCAGAACTGTTTCACAACTTTCGGCTTTAATAGCAGACAATTTCCTTTTGAAATTATCATTTTCTATTAAATTTGGCAGGTGTGTGTGCTTGTACAATCGTTCTAAAATTCTACAACAATTCAAGCACATAAATTTGAAAAACAAATTTGCATTAATAATTTGTCAACAATACATTTTTGGAATTTGAATTTTTGACAAAATATGACACATAACCATGCACAAAACCAAAATATGAGACAAAAATATGCTTTTAAAACCAAATTATGCAAAAGTATGCATTTATGACCAAATAATGCAAAAATATGCACTAACGAATTGATGCCATTTTTACACAAATTCATTGTTTCGTAAAAATATTTTGTTCTTGCCATTACCAGGGTTAAAGGAAAAAACATGAATTTGCATGAAACCCCTGTCCCTGGTAATCAGTAACATTAACAAATAGTCATGTAATTTTTATTAATTTAGCCAAAAACAAAACAAGAAAATGAAGAAATTAATTCAAACAATTACATGAAATAAATTACAGAATTTATTCTTATTCTAGATTGTCCGTGTTATAATAATATTGTATCGAGTACCAATAGTTGCAAGAGTTGCATAGTCAAAAGGTTATATATTTTTCAACACTATGTGGAGTTAGAGTCAGCTGTTTCTTTAATCTTACTAATTTTTACTATTTTTCCGTTCGCGTACTTTTTTCGGTAACAGCTCCTTTTAGAGTAAATTTTAAAATTTTCGCAGTAACTACTCATTTACTGCATTTTACTGCAAAAGTAAACGAACACACTTATAGCCTTTTCTGTAAAATTAACGGTAAAACGAATAGAGGCAAAATAAAGCGAGCAATTCCTTTTACCTTCTAATTCTAACTTAGCAAGAAATATGTAGTAAATATTGTAACATCTACAATATGCAAAATATTCTTCATTGTCAGATACGATAAAATCGCTCACAAGAAAAAATAGAGTGTAACATACGATAAAGTATTCAATCAATTTTTGGAGCGACGAAGTGGAATTCGCCTACAATATTTTGTCAGGTGACGTCTCTTTGAATGTAGAACAAGATTGCATCAAAAACTCAATTTCAAAAAATTGGCATATCCGATAATTTCGAGCAAAGGGGTCGATATATATATATATATATATATATATATATATATATATATATTGAATTTTATGATATTCTACTTATTGAATTGCTGCGAAATATATCAAACACCTTTGGTTCTTGTAATTACACAATTTGAAAGTTGAAAAAATGTGTTACGCCCAATAAAATTTATTATAATATTTCACGTGGTTCTGCCTAACCGATTTTTACGAAACTTACCCCACATCTTGAGCTCTAAAATACACACAATTCTCCATTTAAGAAAATGGGCGGAGGCAAGCCTATTAAAATTTAATTTTATATTTCACGTACTTCTTCTATCAGATCTTTGCATTGAAGTTGGTTTTTTTTTGGCAGAAAGAATTATCTTATAGCTGATTTAAATAAATATCTTCCGTTTTAGTGGAGCAAAAGACTTCGAAAAACTAATTTAAAATATTTTGGAGAAAACATAAAAAATTCATACTTCTCATAGCTCCTCTTAAAGGCTCACTTAATAAAATTTATTGACCATTTACTCCAGCTGCGTCCAAGCCATATGCACAATGTGAAAATTTTTACAAAAGAGATTTTGTACTTTCACACCTAAAAGACAACACGAGAGAACAACAGCCAATCAGGTATCGGCGACAACAATGCTTGCTATTTATTTTGCAAAGATACAAGAACAAAAGCTTTCAAACCTGTTTCCTTTACATGCAAATTTTAGGGTATGTGTGTTTGGATCCAACTGATTTATTCACATTAGAAAGCTGCGTAAGCAGTCTTGAAATGTAAAGGACGTATTTACATTTACCAATAATAAATTATGTCGTTCAATAAGCGAATCACGATGGATGTATTGATGTTCGTGTTTATGAGTGTTTACAAGCGATGTCGCGAAAACTTCTTGTAGGTAACAAACAATCAAAAGAAGTAGTGTTGATGCGTGTATGCTTGTTATTTTGTATAATGCACGTTTGAGTATATGTGTAAGATATTATTATTATGTGTTTAAGGGTGAGTTTTTAAAGGAAGCGCACACAACTAATGTCAATGCATGTGTTCGTTTGTATGTGCGCAGAAAAATAAAAGATCATACACAAAAATGTGTGCGCATGTACATGCATGACATTTGTATACGCGCCCATGCTTATGAGGAACCAAGCATCACAAGTTTTTCAGCACGAAGTATTTTCTTCCTTATTCCTATACCTGGAATAACTGAAACAAATGTCTTGCCAACAGTATTGCTTAGCGTTTGTTTTATAAGATGTTGCTGTAATAAAGCATGTCTTAAAAGTTCTTCTAAGTGGTCTTTTGCAGGGGTCTAACTCACATGTATATCTGGGCGTATGAGTGTCACACTATTAAAAATTAGTAAAATACTCATACTCAATTCACATGATGTGTTAAACAATCTACTTAATAGAAATACATATGGGTAATTCCAGAAAAAGGTCAATAAAGCTGAAGGGTCTTACTTTACAAATGTACAAGCATTTTTAATTTTTTAAATTTTTTTACCGAAACATACAACATAAAAGAAATTTAAAATTTAATATAATCCCCCTTATTGTGAATGGCGTCGTCGATGTCACATCAAGACGACAGTAAATATTGTCACTTGTGTACTCTTTATCGGCAACAATTGGCTCTTATTGACAATCTCCTACTAATCTCTAAGGCTTTGTAAATTAATGTAGCATGTTAATAGTTGTCGACAAAGAGTAGACAAGTGGCAATTTTTACTGACGTCTTGATGTGACGTCAACGACGCCATTCGCAATAAGAGGGTATATTACACAGTGTGACAAAAAAAAATACCTACGACGTGTTGCTATTTTTCTGGCAGGTATTGTCAAGCATAACAACAATCCGTATTTGAAATTTTTCAAACACCCCCAAAATCGGAAAAACCGGTTTTTCATACCCGTAGGCACTTTTCAACCTATAGCTAAGCTAAGTATCTACGATTTTAAATTTTTAAACGGATTTATTAAGAAGAGACTTAGACGTTCTGAACTATTTATATTTTGTTTCAGTAAATTTCAGATATATGTCTGTATTTTTCACCAAATATATTTTTTTTTTTTATTTTTTTACACTTTTCTACTTTGAATTCGTTCTTAGGCAGTATTTTTATACTGAAACCATACTGTTTATATCTTTATTTATAAAACATAATTGAATAAGAGTAATTCGCAGGTTTATTTTAAAAAGTTCCCTAGAAATTTACTGAGTTTTGTTTAAAAAAAACTACATCCATGATGTATGTATTTTAGGATTCTGTTTATACGCTTTCTGTATATTAAAGCTTCCAAAATAGTGAAAGTACAATTTGGTGGACGTTTATCAATACAGTGTACAAAATTGGTACAACAGTGGTCGCCAAACTTGTTTTCTTGAGAAGCACATTTTTTCCACAGGGTACTACTCACATACATATGTATTAATTTATGTATGTATGTATATATATAAGTACAATAATTTATTCGAAAAGTTCAGATTTTTTATTTATTGTAGAAAAAGCGCAATTTATCTCACAGTTAGAAATATTTATTTTTCCATCAGCCGTCATACAAAAATATTTATGTACGTCTATAAATCTGTATGTATATATGTATATATGTATGTTCATTTTGAATTATTTTTACATTTTGATATAATATGCGTTGTAGGTGAAAACGTAATAATCATTAAGAGAAAAATAACACTATTCATATAAATAATATTATGCTTGTAATTAACAAAATGTTTGCTAATTATTAATAAAATACTTGTCATTATACAGAAACTATCTGCGTATATGCGCATTTGCCATGAATATAAAATGAGTTTAATTAACCTTGTTTTCCTTTTATTATCTTGTCTTTTATTGTAATAATGCTTCAAATAAATTTTTAATTATTATTTCTTAATTTATTTGATAGTTATCTTCCTGATTGTGATGGATTTTTGGTTTTATATTCGTAGAGCAGAGCCGCTCTATGGTAAAAAGTAATTAATATATTAAGTTTTTTTTTTTTTGGAAAAGTAAAATGTTCTAGAATAGAATTTGAGGCCATATTAAGCTAATTATATTTATTTATTTAAGTATATATTAATTTTGGCCTTATTTATGTAAGTTAATTTAAAATGTTTGTTTGACATACAAAATTACTATCTCTCACATTTTTATTCCACTTTCATCCACTTTTTTACTGCTTTTTAGGGTTCCGTACACCAAAGGTGAAAAGGAACCCTATTGTTTTAGCTACGCTGTCCGTCTGGTCATTTTTATTCCACTTTCATCCACTTTTTTACTGCTTTTTAGGGTTCCGTACACCAAAGGTGAAAAGGAACCCTATTGTTTTAGCTACGCTGTCCGTCTGGTCGCCTGTCCGTCACAGGCTATTTTCTCGAGAACCGTAAGAGCTACGGACCTGACAGACTATATAGAAATTTGGCCGATACATCAAATACATGACAGTTAAAAATTAAAGGGTGTTTTAAAACGAGCTACGAAACATGTTAGAATCCCATGTAGTATACATACCTATGTATGTACATATATACTTCAAATTTGTCAAGTTAGGATATTTTATACAGACCACAACAATTAACACTAAAATTTAAAAAAAAATTTAATTAAAGCGTGTTCTATCAGTTAATGTAATTTTGACTATGTAATTTTGACAACTTGCTGTATCTTGGAAATTTTCAAAAACGGTACAACTAAAAAATCCAAACATTATAAAATCGCTAAACCAAAAAAAAATCGCCAAACACCAAAAAATTGCCAAAATGAAATTCACCAAAATGAAAAAAAGCCAAAGGCCGAAAAAAACGCGCCAAAACTAAAAAAACTGCCAAAATTAAAAAAAATCCTCAAAATGAAAAAAATCGCCAAAAATCGAAAACACGCAAGAAACGCCATAGCTAAAAAATGCTAAAAGCCGAAAAAACCCAAAAACGAAAAAAATGCCAAAACTATATATATTATATAGGCTAAAGTTCGTACTGTATTACATATCTCTTGTCCGTACGGAACCCTTCGTGTCCGAGTCAAAGTCGCACTTCACTGAATTTAGTTTTCTTTTTTTTTCTGTGTATATGGCGGTTGAACAACGCCAAGCACTTCTGCGAAGTTGTCACACGTTTGCTTATGTGGTCGATTGTGAGCAAATGCTGCACCCATCTCGCGGAAAGCTCTCACATCCCCCCGGATCTAACACCACCTCGTGAATTTTTGGTTTTTCAATTATTTCGGGCGTCGAAATGATTTTTCATATTCAGTGCTTAAAGGGTCACTTAGAAATTCAGTAAAGCTAGAACAAAATTTTAGTCCGTAGAATTTTTCTATATGTAGTTTGACGTTTCTCTTTTTAGAGAGATAGAGAAGACGAAGAGAACTAATTTTATTCGAAACATTTTCAGCTGTGCTGCCAGATTTTTAATAAGCTGCCAGATCATATTTTATATATAATAAAAGCCAGGAATAAATTTGTAACAAAAAAGTTTACATTTATTACTTTGGCGCAAATTCTTTTTTCATTTTTCAACAATTAAAAAAATGTGTATGTGTCACCAAGAAAAAAATAAATCTTAGCATCAGTTGCCACCTTGTAAAATTAATACGTCTTGTTTTCACACTTAAGCGTAAATGTGTTAACTTTGATTTTCCGAACAAATTGTTAGAAACTGGTGAAGCGTGTTAGAATAAAATCTCAGTACAAAAAAATATTCTACGGACAAAAATTTTGTTCCAAAAAAATTGATGAAAAACGGATGCGTTATGCTAACTTTTGCCAAAATAAGGAAATGAATTTAAAATTTTATGTTAAATAACATACAATTAAAATATAAAAAGAACTCTTTGCGATGTTTCTAAATTAAAGAAGTTGTGTTTCAAATACTACATTCGCCCTCAAAAATTTCTAATTTTATTTTAATTTTACCGGAATATTTTATAAATACACTTTTCCATTAAAAATACTTTCAGAAAACCTTTTTGCAATCTAATTAATCCTCTCATATGTGCTTTGAAAACAATCTTCATTTACACACTCACCCATTCTTCCTCGTCGCCACACAAACAGCAAATTTCGAATTATTCATAAACCTTAAAAAAAAAAACATTAAAAATAACCCACCTTCTCTACCAATTTTATGAAGCTCCAGCCAGATGAAAGGATTGCCGGAACAGATGTTCATTTATTGCAATTTCATAAGCATTAAAGAAACTGTTGATGAAAAAATCTTTTAAAAGAAAGTAGATTCAATAAACTATTTTCCATCAACTTTGTTGGAAAAATAAGTAATTAATCTTAATTAAAATTTTATTTTTCTTTTTCCAATGTTGCAATATTGTTGGAAAATTATCAAGGAAATTTCTACAGTATGCAACAAAGCTGAAAACTTTTCCACGTCTCTTACTAGTCTTTGAAACTGATACAAACACCAGCTGTTTTTGTACAACAACAACAACAACACTCAAGTATTGCCAGGAGAAAATAGCTTTTTGAATGAAATGAGTAGGAAAACAAAAATTTATATATAAATTAATAATTACTTATTAATTACGTAGAAGAAGAGTAATTGCAATTCTTAATTTTTATATTAACAATGGTAACGTTAGCAAATTATTGATTAGTAGGCCATCCCAATAGGAAAATTTATTCATTACATTCCCTTACCCAGCCGTTGTCGGTATATTGAAAATAAAACTAAAAATGTAATATAAATATTTTTGTTTAGCGAATATTAAAATAAATGTAATATAAAAAAAATTTCATAAAACTTCATAAAAATTTAATAAAAGTACATAATTTTAAAAGGTGAAAAATTTTTTGAAAAAAGGCGATAATATTGTATGAAAAACAAATATTATAGACCAGTAAGTAATGAAATTTAAAGATGATTTTATTTAGGGGTGGACGTGCTTATTTATATTGTTCTTATTTTTATCTCCAGGTTTTTTGTTAAGGCAAAAAAAAAAACACTTAACTGCAATCATCAAGTAATGCTTTTGAAATAAATTCCAAAAAAAATTATTTCGTTAGGTGACTCTATTATCTTGGAAAAATCAAGATAATAGGTATAAGTAAGTTAGAATTTTTACTTACAAATAAGACGTGCGTATAAACGTAGTATATTAGTTCTCATAAAATGAATATTTTTGTGCTTCTTATACATGAGAAATTTAATTTTATTATTTGTGTTTGTTTGTTTTTAATAATTTTTTTAATTTTTCTTGATTTTGAAGTTGACCTTTTTTTTGGAAAATCACCATTTCTACACCTTTTTGGACATTTTCAACGGCAATGCATTACACACATTCACCACAGCAAGCTACCAACTACCAAATGTCAAGGATAGAATACACATGTTTATATGAGAATAATTTTTTTGAAGACAGCAAGGCAACAGGGCGACAGGTTGTCGTTGTAGTCCAATTAAACTAATTTCTATTTCTTTAGCTACAGTGAGAAAATTCAGTATTGCCGGTATAATAGAAAATGTCGATTGAATGATTTTGTACAATTATTTCATATTATTTAACAGAAATAATATCCAAAAATTGATGTTAAGAATAAATTGATTCATTTTTGTACTTTTACGTGAAATAAGTACATTTTAAAAGAGTAATTAATTTTAATAAATGCAAAATATATAAAAGTGGCAATACTGAACTATGTATTTGTACTTGAATATCAACTGCAGATGGTGCTGCTGCCGTCTCCAAAATAATTAAGTAGCCGGCTACGAGGCGACAAATGCTGCTAGCGGCATTTGAAGTCGTGTGTTCGTGTAGCCTGCTGTGCTGAATGTGTTTAATGCTTAACGCTGCTCATAATAAGAGCCACTGTTTGACTATTTTTCAATATTTATTTAAATATATTTATTTATTATTTTCAATTCAGTAATAATAAAGCCTGTAAGGCCGAACAATTTATTACGTAAAGGTAAGACATAGAAAAATTACTCTTACACTTACTATTTAAATCAGCTAAGTCCAAACAAACATACTTTGATATTTTTATTTGAGGTAAACAACTTTGAAAGCTCTTAAATTTATTCTTGTTTCTATGCAAAATAAGAGCAAGCATTGTTGTTGCTGAGCTCTGATTGGCTCTTGTGCTCTCGTGTGCTGTGTGAAAGCACAAAAGCTCTTTTGTAAAAGTTTCTACATTGTACATAATGGCTTGAACTATCATTTTATAAAAATTTATATCAAAAAAGTGTTATATAAAAACAAATTTATTTTCAAATATTTACTAAGAAAAACTACATAAAACTGAATTTTGGCGATTTTTAAAATCAATTTGGCGAAATAGGTCACAAAAATTCTGATAAACCTGGCTTGAACGTAGCTGATTTAAATACTTTTATTCTCCTTATTACATTATATGTATATTATTTAATAAGGAAATTTAGGATTTGATTATAAAAAATTTATTTATAAATTAAAATAAAATAGTGAAATAATTACACTGTGCAACAGAGAAAAATCCACACGGTCTTAACAGTATATCTCCGATACTACTGACGAATTTTTTTAAGAGCCTCCAAATATTTCGAAAATCAGTTTGCCTTCGAAAAATGGTGTCATCATTTTATGGCCACCAACTAGTTCAGACTTGGTGATACCGCAATAGTGTAGCTAAGAGTTCACTCAATTAATCTTGTTAAAAATTTATGATAAAAATAATGGTTTCATCATGCACTTCTTTTTTGAAAAAGTAAAGGAAAAAAACATTTTTATCACTTTTTTTATAATAACTTCCAGCGACTCTTGATTTTTACGTCAAAAAAGGAATTTAAAAAAATTTGTCTTTTAAGCAGTGTTACCGGAATCGAAATTCAATTTTACACAGGCGAACCGTCAAAATTATCCAAAATGCCATAAATTACACAAAAGAAATTTTGTGTTTGATAATAAGTAATGTTGTTTATATAATAATATACATCGAGTGATATTTTTACTATTTGTTTTTTCAGTGTGAATTTTTTTCGGTGCATAAAAAAGATTCGTAACTTGAGGCAATTGCAAAAATGTTCAGTAAGGTTTGCCATTTCACCATGAATACAGTAACAAACGAACAACACTTTCAAATCAATAAATTTCATTATCAAAATTAGTGCTGTGTGAGAAATATGTTTCCCAAATTATGTCCATTTTATGGTCGTCTGTGACTAAATTTCGCACCATTTTCACTTTTTTTTGAACATTAATTCATCAATACATATGAATATTGCTGTTAAATCGGCCAGTGTCAATAAAGATAGCGATATGTCAAAGATAGCACTACATAAGGGAGTAATTTATAAAAAATAACGTGACATGAATCTCAGAAGGATTTTCAGCAACTTTTTTATCTCATTTGCTTTTCCGGCCTCGTGTTAATAAAACAAATGAAAAATATTTTCAAGTAACTAATTTTGTAAAAAAATTCTTAATGAAAATTAGGTATTACTGTATGCGATATATTCCAATAATTCATGTTGAACATATTTTTGGTTGGTTCAAAATGTCCCGCTCAATATTGTCCTATACCTTCATAAACAAAAAATATTGACACGATGGTACCAGACGATAACCGAATTTGTTGCCAATTGAATTTCGGCGGTTGCAGCAACTATCATAGAATTCTGCTATAGCGACTGAAATTTTCTTGTGGCACCACTATATTTTAATTATAACCCTCAACCCAATAGTTGCAGCAACAGAAGAAATTGGTTGACAGTATGGAATTTGAAATAAATGTTATTCTTGTTACCGAAAATTTGGTTAATATAATTAAAACAATATCATAATTGGTACCTGTAAAAGAAAAATTGGCCTTCCTTGCTGAAATAAAAATAAACAATAAACGCACATAAAAATAAACAATTTGAGAAATTTATTATTTGACATATTGTCATAAGTTTATTTTAATTGAAATTTATTTCCTAATGGTGAGGCATGTCTATATACATTTCTTCAACCACACATTTTGAAAAGCCACAAACCTGTTATCTTATGCACAGACTTTCAAAAACCATTTGAGAATTCACAAATCATAATATCTTTCAAAGTCACAAAAGTTAATTTTTTAATTTGCTGCTATAAACTATGATAGTAAACACAACCTCTGGTTAGTTGGACAACTGATAGAAAGCCTTTATTTTAACGTAAATGTATACGGACAATTTTTTTGCCAATACCTAAAATTGGTACTAAAATCCAACTACTAATATTTTATTCGGTTGTGCTAATCAATCAGTTAATTAGTCATGACAAAAGCATACACTCGGTTGATGCAATCAAATTAAGTATTGGCACAATCATATCTTTGTTACAATTATGCCCTTATGGCAATGAACATGGATTGTTTTTTGGATTAATAGAAAATTGATAGCGTGAACTGAAATAAGTTAATGCAAATGATATTTTATTGGACTAACGGATTTCCAACCAATCTTTTTTCTGGGTGTAGCCAAACAAAAAATAAAAAGATTATAAAAATTTTTATTAGTAATAATGAAATGAAGGTCTTTAACTAATATGACTTTGTACTGTGACTTTTCTAGAGCTTATTGACAAACGGGGTACAAAGGCAATCAAAGGGGTAGCAACACAAAAGAGAATTGAAGAAAAATGCAGGGAAAAAAGTCATCGTGTAAATCCCGTATAAATAATTTACTTGTGGATAAAGTTGGGGCGAAATTACACAAAAAAAGTTCAAGAAAAAATTGTTTGTCCCATTTTTGGATAATTACAAAGAAATCGGCAAAGCTGCTTTTAAGCTTTTTTGAAGGTTATGGCTCCATATTTCCACCACCATCCCCTTTTACTCATATTTATGACAAAAACCATTCCTTTATCTCGACTCATAGCTTAATTAAAATAAAAAAAAATAGATAGTCAAAATATCTTTAAAGCTAAAAATACAAAATAACGTAATTGAAGGGCACGGTTTATATAAGTATTTGTTATTTTTATGAAACACGTTTAGAGATTAATACACGCGTGTTTAAGTTTTGTTAGATCTAATAATATTTTTTGTTTTATTGTTATCATTCTCTGTGGTTTTATTTTTACAACTACAGCAACAAGATATTTTGTTTTACTTTTAATAAATTTTTTTTACAAACTTCAATGACTCACTAATTCTATTTTCGTTGACTCAATAGTCCTATTATTGAATTTCAAAAGGCTGATTTAACAAAGTGGTGAATTGTTTCTTTGCTACAATATGCGGGGGTTTTATTTTCATTTATACAATTAACCGGCAGCACTGACATTAATTTCACTTAAGCCCCGTTCAGACTATTATACAAGTATTAATACTTTCATCACATTTTACGATACAGAAATCTAAATACATTCGTTGCGACTGTCAAAAAATCTAACGTAAAATCACATATTGTGTTCAGACCATCACACTTCAAATAAAATGTGTAATACAAGCAGACAACAAAACAGCTGTTCAATCAAAATGTCTGTGCTATTCATTGACTAGCGGCGGCAAAGCGGTTTCATGCAGGCGGAGACTTGCCGGCACTTGAAAAAATTCAGCAGTTAAAAATATTCTATGTAAATAAGATATTACAAAAACATTAAAAAATTACGTCAACGAAATATACTTCCATACGATTCACATATTCAAAATTTTGAGCCGATATACATATGACAAAGTATAACATCAATGACGAAACGCTATCGGTGGCGAAACTGACGACTTGGAAATTTGGTTTGTGTGAAAATGCAACCCTGATCTAATGAAAAGTATTATCGTTTAGAAAATTTTCTAAAAACGAAAAAGTCTTATGGATGTCAAAATTTGTATCCTATTATTTGCCACTTTGATGACATTTTGCATTCAGACTATCACACTTGCACGTATTATTTGAATTTTAGACAAGTATAAATACAAAGTATAATAGTCTGAATGCGGCTTTAATAATCAATAATTCTTTCTCATAATTGCTATTATTATTTTTACTCAAAGAGAAATAGTCCGAAAAATTCGCCCCATTTCACCCATGGGGACTTTTCTGCTAACATCATCAGTACCTGGCTTCAGTAACTTTAATTACGACAATCGTATCGCTATAATAAATATAACGAAAATTTATCGACTTTGCTATTCAGTAACATATTTTAACGATATTCACTCTCGGTTGGAGAAAAAAAATTAAATCACAAGACCAAATTCATTGAGCTTTTCTTTATTATTCTTTGTGCTTTTCGCTTATTTTCACATTATCTATACAGAAATAACACATAATATTGAATTAAATGGTGAGCAAGATAAAACTGGAGACTATCGTAAAAAAGAAATTATGGAATCACATTATCGTTAAGGCAAGCGAATAAACTTGTAGATAAATATTACGATTTTCGGTTCGAAAAAAGTTACAAAATCCACGTACAGACTAGTTATGAGACAAGGCTCACTATAATGCAAATGGCGAATTTGTGTAAAACATGTGTGGGAATGTCATTTAAAAGACAACGAAATCTACTTGAATCCTTTCAATATATTTCGATAAATGCTTTTGTATTTATTTACAGCTGATTCACTACATGCGGAAGTAAAGAAAATGTGGTCTCCACTTGTGAGATAACCTTCTCATTCACTTCTGCGAAAATCCGGTTCAACTAAAGTTTAGCTCACTTTATTTCTTCTTTAGAAGTTTAGTTTGTTGCCGGAAGATATTTCCTTATGTCTGACTAATATCAGCTTGGCCTTGCGGTTGCATAATTCCAAGCTTATTTCCCTTAATTATATTTTTAGCTTATATATTAATCATTTAATTCGTTGTATTCTCTAGCCAATATATGTCATTACATAAATATAATTTTTATTCTTTAGTAGGTTTGCTATGTAGCCGTCAAATTCTATATTTCTATTTTAGGAAAGTGTGTGTGGGAGTGCACTTAGGTCTAATGAAAGATGTCAGCTACACATCAATATATAAATTCAATGTAAATCTTTATCAGTTAACTTTGCTGTGTCACAGGTAACAAAAAGTGAAATGGGAAAAAATATATAAATGATGGACATTTTGTTGGAAGTATTTTCTTTGTCAATATATTTTAATTGACACAAGTAATAATGAAACTGGTAAAAGTAAAAGTGTGTGTGTGCTAAACGAGTTTAAAAAAGTTTAAAAATTTTTTTTAAGAGAAGTAACACTTAGGCAATGAATGCCTACTAGTTACTATATATTACTATGCATTACATTGTTTTTGGAAAGGGATAGTGATAAGAACTTCATTCTTTTAAAACTCTGCTTTTTGCAGAGTTGCTTTTTTTGTTAATAATGCAGATTTGAAGCGCCCCTAGCGTTAAATGAGGCGTATTAGATTTTTGAAGCTGTGTTTAGTAGCTATTTTATTGGTTATTTTACTTCGCCGATAATTCTGCTACACAACGAAAGAGGGCGCTCTGTTGTTACATTAGGATTAGTATCTGCTGAAGTCAATATAGTGCAGTGACCAATGACTATGCCTTCATCACATGAACTTTCCTACAACAACTGATACAAAGAGACACTAATGCAGATCAGAAAAATGCGTGGTGTTGTTGCTTAATTACGGTTGGATACCGGGCTCGAACTCAGGACCTTCGGTTTTGTAGTCAACGTGCGAACTACTTCAGCCAACGCCACCCTGTAGTAAATTCGATAAATTTTACAACTGAGCTTGTTGTCACCAAATTGTTTGGGTCTAAAATCACATACAAGGTTTTTAAGACAAATAAGGTAGCTGCAGCTGTATTCAGTAACTTTTATTAGGATAATCGTATCGCTATAACAAATATACTCGTAACAAATATTTATCGACTATTCAACAACTAATTTTAACGATACTGTCGCTGTCAGTTGAAGTAAAATTGCAAACTCAAATTTATTTAGCTTTTCTTTGATTCTTCTTCATGCTTTTCTATTATTTTGACATTTTATATGCAGGGGGCAATTAAATGGCGAATGACGAATGACGTGAAAAAGAAGTTAAATAATGGCACTATCGTTACCGCACGCGAACAAATATATCAATAATTCGAGCCATAACCGCTAAAATAGCTTAAGCGACACATTTTTTGGACTTTGTTTTTTTTACGAAAATCGACTTTTTACGATCAGAAATAATCAATTTTGGTCAAAAATTGAAGTTCGAAAATTATGTCGCTTAAGCTATTTTGGTGGTTATGGCGCGATATGATATATGTATATTAAATTTAATTGAACTATAGTGAATTTTAATCAGTATTTTTCAGTATTTTTAATTCTTATTAAATGAAATATTTTTAGTAATTAAATTGAACTGATGGAAATGCGCATTTTTCTGTACACCCACGCACTTGGAAAGAGATTGTTATTAACATCAGCTTTTTAACGCGGAGATATACATGGGAGCTGATGAAGTATGTGGCTGCACAGAAAAATACACATTTCCTCCAGCTAAAAAGTCTGGTTTAAACTTTCTTCTCTTGTTTCGAAAATCAGATTAATTAATAAAATTCTTTTATCTGATTTTTCGACCTTTTTATGTATTTAATTAAACTAGTCTTTTGAGCTAGTAGGTCTGTTAAATTTTATATTTTATTTCTTCAATATTTTGTTAACCTTCCTGAAGAAGTTAACCAAAGGTTAACGAAATACTGAACTAATAAAATACAAAAACAAACAGACTTAAAACTCAAAAAAATAGTTTAATTAAATTAATTAATAAATAAATATCTTGCCTAATTCCTTTAATTTCGAGGTCAGGATTCTTAAACCGTCAATATGAATAAAATATTTTTTAAAGGAATTAGACAAGATATTTATGTACGTATAAAGGTTGAATAATTTGAAATAATTTTTAATATAGGTTTGTTCATTTACTAACAATTATTATTGGAAAGTGTTCATTAACTCCAAAAGTTTGCAAGGAGAGAGCTTCAAAAGGGAGAAAAAAATTGAGAGACAAAAAAATTCGTACAAATTATTACTACACCTTTTCCAGTTGTAATTCAGAAAGCATCAATTGTAATTTAGATTTATCTATTTAAATTCAGGAAGCGTCACTTTAATTAATTTAGATTTATCAATTTAAATTCAGAAAGCGTCAATTCAAATTCAATTTCTAAAAATTTGCAATTTTTCAATTTAAAATATTATCAAGCAAACTATATCAGAAAAAGTGCAATTGCAATTGTATCATGATTTCCATCCATCGTTTTGATATGAATAAAATTTGTTTGCAAGTTTTTACAAGTAAAGCGTTAATTTACTTTTTCATATTTGGGAGAGTAATTTTATAAATTTCTGCCTTACTCCCTCGTTGCTAGTTTCTGCTGGAAAAGTACATGAACAGACCTATTAATTAATAAAAAATATTTCATTCAATAATAATTGAAAATACTAAACTTTAGCCTGGTGTTGGTAAGATTGCGGCCGAAATGCTCAAAGCTGTTATAGTTATGAGTATTTCTCATAGAAAACTTCTGGCTCATCCTTCAACGCGACTCGCTGCTTAAAGATGGTATCCCTATATTAAGTTACCTTACCGATTTCAAAATTAGAGATTTATTGCTTACTTAGCGATACCTGTAAAATTGCATGGCAAAAGTCTTTAGTATCATGTTCAGTTTGGCCACTTATGCTAACTGGCAGTTGAAGTTTTTCCTTTTACATAAGACTGTTAATTAATGACTATGACAACGAAATGCTAGGGGAAATCGTTATGCTAGTTCGCAATTTGTTCCATGCAGCGGCTACCGAGCTGCCAACTTTTAATTATGTACAAGGCTGTAAGTATTTATTTGTAAAATCTAGCACTTCATACTAGTGAGATTTTACTTTACACTGTACAGTGTACTTTATGTCCTCTATTTTGTGATAAAAAAATTTTATTGCAAGTTTATTTTTTCAAATTATAGAGCAAATCACACAAAGACTGTATTTACTTATGTACATACATAATTTCTCCCTGCGGATATCTTTTTACAAATTACACGCATTCCATTTGAAATCCCCTATAAAGCTATTTAACAACTTTTTTTTTTGTTTGTTTGTTATTTTTGTTTTTATTACCGGACATTGTAATGAGTTTACAGTTGTTGCCACTGGTTTTAAATAGTGATTTTTGTTGTTATTTTACACACAACAAATTTGTTGGAAATGCATAAAAATGTTTACGAGCCATCATATAAAAATGCTAAAGTTTATTGTGATACTTGTTGTTGTTGATGGCAGCATTGCCAGACTGATGATTTTATCATATTTTTGATGAAAAAAAATGTGATTTTATGTTTTTTTTTCTCTCTCGAATGATGATTTTTAATTTTTAAAAATTGAACCTCGTTGAACCTTCATAGTGAAGAGACATTAAAGCGGATTTTTTTTACATACATACATACGAAACAAATATAAAAAACAACAAAATCAAAAATCATACAAAAAATATTCGTAATACATATTCACCTTGATAAATAAGCTTATTGGCTTTACTAATATTTTTTACATAGCAAGAAATAGCAAAAACAAAAAAAAAACCGTAAACACAAACAAAGTTCCCTTGAGGAATAATACTCTGTATGAGTACCTCAAAGGAAAAAAATTTTGAAGTGAGTTCTAACGGCAGAAATGCTTATTTTACTGTGAGTTCTGAAACTCTTAATGAAAAAAATATAAATAATAAATCTGATGAAAATCTTTTTTTAACGGCAAAGCCAATTTTTCGTCAGCGATCAACTTCGCTTTGTCCAATGCCAACTAGTGAATCGTTAACATTACCATTGCCTAGTACTTCTTCATTTAAGTCTGCGATATCATCCGCAGCGGGCTCGCCTTCATCACTAAACCAAGTTATCACTACAGATAACAGTAGCTCAAAACCCAAGGTACAAGTGGGAATGGACAGATATATAACAGTGGTAAAGCGTGGGCGAAGCCCAAATTCTTCAAAAATTTCATCTGCTCCAAAGATGTCTAGGGATAACAGCGCATCATCTACCAATCGTCAAAATCGTTTTTCATTATTGCAAGACACCGACGACAAGCCCTCTACATCATCGCAAAAGTCTTTTAAGCCACCACCTATTTATCTGAGAGAAAAAAATTCTAACGCACTTATAAAAAAACTACTGTCGACCATTGGTGAAAATACTTTTCACATCATTCCAATTAAACGAGGTAATATTGATGAAACTAAAATCCAAATATATAATGAAAAAGATTTCCGAAAAATTGTTACTGAATTCGAAAAAAATAAAACAAATTTTTACACATACCAACTTAAGAGTGCTAAAGGCCTACAGATAGTATTAAAGGGCATAGATTCATATGTTGAACCCGAAGAAGTAAAATGTGCACTTGTCGACCAGGGATTCAAGGTAAAAAATGTTACCAACATATTTAATAGAGAAAAGGTCCCCCAACCCCTATTTCGGGTTGAACTGGAGCCGAACGACATACAATTGAAAAAAAATGAAGCCCATCCAGTTTATAACGTAAAGTATCTCTTACATCGAAAAATCACAGTTGAAGAGCCACGTAAGCGTTCAGGTCCCGTACAGTGCCATAATTGCCAAGAATATGGCCATACGAAAACTTACTGCAAGTTACCTACAGTGTGTGTTATCTGCGGTGAATTGCATGGTACTGCTAGCTGCACTAAGCCAAAAGATCAAGCAGAAAAAAAATGTAGTAATTGTGGAGGTAATCACACAGCTAACTATAGAGGGTGCCCTGTATTTTCTTTCGTTAAACAGGCTATGGGTCAAAAACCCAAGCTAACTCCAGCTCTACAAGTAAACGCGAACTCCGACACTTTTGCTCAAATCAGCCAACCAGTTACTTCACGTGTATCGTATGCTGATGCTGCTAAGACTAGTTCAATTCCCACGCAAAATGTTCCACCGCCAAATAATTCAACGAATTCAAACTCAAGCTTTAACTTTAGTCGCCTTGAAGCTACTATTGAGAATCTGGTGCTAACTATAAACAACTTTACTACAACTATGACAAGTATGATGCAAGAAATGCTGCGAATGCAGAATACACTGCTTCAAGCATTAGTTAATAAACCATGAACACGTTACAAATATGTTTCTGGAACGCAAACGGCATTCGCCAACATAAAAATGAACTTGAGCACTTCCTCATGGAAAAAAATATTGATATAATGTTAGTTTCTGAGACTCATTTGACCTCAAGAAGCTTATTTAAAATAAATGGTTACACTTTATATGATACAAAGGACCCGAGAGAGAGAGCATGTGGTGGATCAGCAATTCTGATTAAGTCAAGACTCAAGCATTATGTCCTTGACAACGTTAGTGAAGAATATTTGCAAGCAACGAATATTTTCGTAGAAAATTTTTGTGCGAATTTCGTGATATCGTCAATTTACTCACCTCCCAGATTTTCAGTTACCGAAGATCAGTACGAGAAGTTCTACAAATCGCTTGGATCTTGTTTCGTGGCAGCTGGTGACTACAATGCAAAACATACGTACTGGGGATCGCGTCTTGTTACACCTAGAGGTCGAGCCTTGTTCAATACAATTTCAAAAATGGGCTTAGATGTCATTTCGAGTGGGGAGCCTACTTACTGGCCTACTGATGTAAGAAAAATTCCAGATGTTATAGATTTTGCCGTCACTAAAAATATTCATAGGGACTTAATTCATGTAGAGGCCTCTCTAGATCTGTCCTCCGATCACTCTCCAACAATAGTTACAATTTTCAACCCACTAAGGAGTGATTTAACTACCTCATATGTGAAGATGATTAATGGAATCAACTGGCTGGCATTCAAAAAATATCTTAGTAGTCACTGCGTAGAAAACATTCAGCTTAGATCATGCGATGATATTGAATTTAACATTGCCAATCTTAACGAAAATATTAAACAGGCTGCTGAACACGCCACTACCTCCTATCCGCAGACCGGCTTTAACAGAATTTATTCTACGGAAATTGAACGTCTTGTATGTGAAAAAAGGAGAGCTAGAAGAGAATGGCAACAACACAGATCACCCCTAAATAAAATCAGACTTAAAGAATGTACTAAACGACTCAAAGAGCTGCTATCGTCGGAAAAAACTGCACTACTGGAAAAGTATTTAGAAGGTCTTGATGTAACGTCCGCATCTAATTACTCTTTATGGCGCGCTACTAGAAATCTTAAACGACCCGTTGATATTAAATCACCATTGCGTACTGCGACCGGAGGCTGGGCAAGAAGTGATAGTGAGAAAGGCAACTTATTTTCTGAGCATTTAAAATCTGTATTCACTCCCAATTCATGTACGGGTGCTGCTGATTTACCGTGTGTAGTTTCTCTACCCCCTCGTCCCTTAAGGTTTAAGATGCGTGAAGTACAAAAAGTAATTGCTGAACTCAACCCGAAGAAAGCTCCAGGTATTGATGGCATTAGTAACAAAATGCTCATGAACTTGCCTCATATTGCAATAAGAATCCTGCTATTTACTTTTAATGCTATTTTAAGAATGCAGTATTTTCCACATAACTGGAAACTGGCCAAGATCAAAATGATTCCAAAGGCGGGCAAAGATCTTACCAAGACTGAGTCATATAGGCCTATAAGCTTACTATCTACAATCTCAAAGCTTTTCGAAAAGCTGCTCATGACTAAATTGTCCAAAATTTTAACTGATAATGGGTGCATTCCAGACCATCAATTTGGCTTTAGAAGTCAGCACAGCACGATTGAACAAACGCATAGATTGGTCCAAGTTGTAAGAAGAACATTTGAAGAAAAGAAGTATTGTTCTGCTCTCTTTATTGATGTTTCTCAGGCGTTTGATAAAGTATGGCACGAAGGCCTAGTTTTAAAATTGAAGACATATCTGCCAACAAACATTCAAAAGCTTTTGGAAAGTTATATTATTGGTAGGAAGTTCACTGTTGTGGAAGGAGAGTTCACGAGTGTGCCCGAAACTATTTCTTCTGGTGTGCCCCAAGGTAGTATTCTGGGTCCTGTCTTGTATTTAATATATACTTGTGATATGCCTGTGAGCAATAATATCCATATTTCTACTTTTGCCGATGATACAGCCTGTATGAGTGTGCACGAAAACCCTTATGAGGCATCCCGCAATCTCCAGGAACATATCACCCAGCTGGAAATATGGCTGAACTTATGGAGAATTAAAGTCAATGAACAAAAGTGTGTCCATATAACGTTCACCCTAAGAAGAGATACTTGCTCCCCCATTCGAATCAACAATCAAAATATTCCTCAACATTCCCAAGTGAAATACCTTGGTATACACCTCGATCGAAGACTTACATGGAAATATCATATTGACTCTAAGTTAACTCAGATGAAACTTAAGTTAACTCAAATATATTGGTTGATTGGCAGAAACTCAACACTCAGCCTAGACTGCAAACTTTTATTATACAAGTCGCTTTTGAAGCCAATATGGCGCTACGGAATTCAGTTATGGGGCACTGCTTCAGCTTCCAATGTCGAGAGAATCCAACGAAGGCAAAACAAAATTTTACGGTTAATAACATCGGCTCCATGGTACATCCAAAATTCTATTATACATCGAGATTTAAATATGCCACTAGTGACTGAAGAAATTGAAAAATACGCAGGCAAATATTTAACAAAACTCGAATCACATCCTAATCCGCTTGCTCGTAATATTTTGAACTTTACTGGACACGTCCGCTTAAAAAAGAGGGACACACGGGCTCTTATACCTAACACTCCAGATGGGACTACTTGAAAATACTTTCCCCACTTTTTTTTTTTTTGATTATCACTACTAATGTATTATTTATAACTATCACTAAGTTTATGTCCGACACTGGTCGGGCCTAATAATTTTTTTTTATAGATTTAAGATTTGAATACTTATTGTTAGTTCATATATGAAGATACAATAAATAAATACATGCATTAAAAAAAAAAAAAAAAAAAAAATTTTTAAAAATTATGAAATTTACTTTAACCCTTTTACATCCATTACAAACATTTAAATCTCTATAAAAACTATCAATGAACTAATGCCCCTGTGGCTGAGTGGTAGCGATGCTAGCCTCTCAGTCCACAGGTCGTGGGTTAGATTACCACCATAGACCCTGAGTGTTTTTCGCAGACAAGCTAATCGCTTTGCGAGTTGTGTTTGTTTAAAAAAAAAAAACAAAACTAATTAGAAATGAAAAACTGTTTGATTCAGACAATTATTAATTTTATTTCAACTTAATAACTTTGGTACAACATCTTGTTTCAAACTGTAAAAGTAATTTTTAATAAAAAAAAATATTGTATCTGCTACAGCAGTTTGAAGTTTGTGAATGTCCAATTCAAATATGGTTTTTATTGCCAAAATATTGTGAGTGAAATTATTTTATATTAAATAATTTATAATTTGAAATTCTTATCACCAACATATTTCTCCTTCTTTGGTCATTTTCGCCACAAAAAAAAAACATTAAATAGCAAAAAAATCCTAGAATAGTCTTTTTTACTTTAACCCTAGAAAGATAACGTTATTTTTTTATACGTTAGAGATAAAGATACGTCTGAAAGGCGTATGATTTCTTACATCCTTTTAAGGACTTAAAAAATTTTAAATGGGCATATGTATTATTGAGATCATTTATTTATTAACTTTTCTCTTTGATAAAAGAAACATTTGGTAAGTAAAAATAATAATAAAAAGAAATAACGATAAATTCAATAGAGATAAAATATTATCATAAAATAAACAGCCTTTTTCAAAGGACTCAAAAATAAGCATAAAAAAATAAAATAGTATCGGTTTTTTAAATTCATTTGAATATCGATTCACAAAAGTTATTTTTCCAAGCAAGGAAACCTTATTATTGTATAATTATATGTACGTGTTGCAGACTAGCTTTTTATGTGCTCCACATACGGGTCTAAGACACTTGACACATAACATTTTCGACATTCGTCGAATTTTAGAGGGACAAAACCCACAATATCTTCTTTTTTTAGTAATTGATTGATCTCACTATTATTGAAATCATTTTTGGCCATATTGTTAACTAAATTTTGAATGCTATCACGCTATGATTTTGACAAAGTGAGAATTTCAAGCCACAATTGCATCCAAGGTGTTGTAAGGGACGAGGAAATTATCTCCGAAATTATTTCTTCAGTAAAAAACCTATCGAAACATAAGACTGAATCGTACAGTAATTTACAATTTCCAGTTGGTCCCCTTGCTGTTCGATCGATATTTGTTACCGAAGTCCTACCAGCAATTTGACCCCTTGAAGTAGTCCAGCAGTGTTTACTCTTGTTTCCCAAAGTAACTTGAGGGAACTGTATTATCCGTTCAAAAGTCGTAGTAGCTTAAATGGACTCATTGATCTCATCAGTTTCAGAAGATGTAGTAGCTTGAATGGGTTGGAAGTTTTCGATGACCTCGCATATTTATATAATATCGTCTTCAACATCACTTTGATCATCATCCTCCACTACTTGATTTTCTGTTTCATTTACAGTTTCAGATGAAACTGAGTTATCTAAAACACTCTGCAATAAAGCACCAATTTCTTCATCACACAATCCACGCTTATGTGACATTGTTAAAAAAAATCTAAACAAAAGTTTGTTAAGTTTCCTACATATAAATTTTAAGGAAAGTAATAAGAACGATCACACAAAAGATAACAATATGTATCTGAGACGTATGGTTTGTAATTTCAGAGAAATAAGATTAACTTACCACACGAAAACAACCACCACTCAGGGCTGTCAGATATGGCGATTTCTCGCCAAACGTGGCGATTTTTCAAATTGTTTGGCGTCCAAATTTTTGGTTTGGCGACATGGCGATTTTTCTGGCGATAAATAAATTTGTTGGCGATTTTCCTGGCGATAAATAAACTTTTTGGCGATTATTATGGCTTTGTATAATTCAAGAAAATTAGTTTGTTGAAGGAGTAGTTTCAAAAGTAAATCCTACCAAAACTCGTCTGCAAGAAGTTAAAACAATTTGATTTTAATGATTTTTCTTACATTTTGGAATTTGGATGACAAAAACTTACAAAAAATAATTTTGGCGATTTTGTTTCCAATTTTGGCGATTTTCTGATAAATTTTGATACGATCATTTTATAAAAATTTATATTAAAAAAGTGTTATATAAAAACAAATTTATTATCAAATATTTACTAAGAAAAACTATATAAAACTGATTTTTGGTGACTTTTGGCGATTTTTAAAATCAATTTGGCGAAATAGGTTGGAAAAAATCTGACAACCCTGCCACCACTAACAAGCTACTGACAACGACTGGGAATACCAAGCATAGAAACTTTCTCTCATACCAAAGGAGTGAGATAGAGTACAAAATTAAAAAGATGTACGTCTGTGAGACGTACCTTATCTATCTAGGGTTAAAACCTTCTACATAAAGTTATACCTAATTTATATTAAGCATTTTTTTTCTTGAAATTATTTGCATGGAGGAGCAACTTATATCAAAAAAGGTTGCCAAGGCTGCATCAGGGATTCATTCTACGTCCTTTTTTATATAACATTGTCTTTTATAGCGCTGCAATTAGCAAATAGAAAAAGTTTCGTGCAACAAAATTCAGGAAATTTCATGTCAAAATGCTTAATGTAAATAAGGTGTTAGTTTCACGATATTGAGTCAAAAAGGATTAAGTTTGTACAACTTTCATTGTTGTTCTACAATTGTTATCTTTAATTTTTTAAAGCCCCTATTAAGGTTTTTAACTTTTAAAATAATTTGGTTGGGAGTGATAAATTTGCATTGTCATTCTCAACTTAATTAACAGTTGACTTTTTAGTTGTGTTTTTGTATTGTCATTTACAGCTCTGCGTATATGAGATATATCTGTGTTGCAATAAAGGAGAAATATGTACGTACATACGAGTATATACATTTCATAAGATTTCTTTCAACTGAAACACTTAAAAATATGGTTTGCTAAAAATTTGTTTGCTTAAAATTTTCCATGCATTTATTGCCTTTTGTCAAACTTGATATCTTAAGTTGGCAACACCATTGGCAATTTCAACTAAAAAAACAAAGTTGTGTTTCATAATAATAATACACAGTTTGATAATGCGTAAGTTTGGTCTACTCCTAGACGACGAGTTCAGAGAACTTTGTTTTATAAAATTTAATAACTATTTTACAAGTACAGGCAAATCCCGGTATAACAAACGATAAGTGTTATTTTAATTATTATTATTGTAGATATAATACAATACAATAAAAAGAATAGCAGAAATTTGTTTTCAAATAAGCTACCAAATGCAAACTAATGTTACCACATTTTTTGCATTTGCATTGGTGGTGTAGATTTTTAACTGACTTTAGAAAAAGGCGGAGGTTATCAATTCGTCGCTATTTCTTTTTTTTTTTGGTGTTATTTCATAAGTCGGTACATATTAGACCGATAGTAAAAATTCTTTTTTTTTTGTCTGAGAGGGTATAGTTTCCCATTGATCCTATTGTAAAAAAATTGGGCGAGGACACTCCCACAATTTTTTTACTTGATTTTATGATATTTTAGTTATTTGCTTGCTGCGAAACCTAACAAACATCATGTTATTGTAATTGCACAATTTTAAGGTTGACAAAATTTATTATTATATTTCACGTGATTCTTACGAAACTTACCACACATCTTGAGCTCAAAAATAGACACAATCTTTTATTTGAAAAAATGTGTAAAGGCACGCCCATTAAAATTTAATTTTATATTTCACATACTTTTTCTTATCTACTTCTATTAGATATTTGCATTGAAGTCGGTTTTTTTTTGGCAGAATTATGTTTAACATTTTTCTTTTTGCCGTTCATTATACAAAGCAAATATTTATCCAAAAATGCGCTTTATAAGGTAGTAAATGTTACAAATATGTTCCTGCAAGGTTTTGTTTCTTATGTTGTGCTAGTGTTCTTACTATTAGTGACATCCAGTATAAAATAAATATATCTAGTATTCCCTATATAAGGTTGTTAATGTAAAAAAGTTTGAACGTTCTTTATATTGGATTTGCCTTAAAGCGAGATCCGTTATACCGAGATTTGCCTGTATAGATAATTATAGCTGTAAACAATTTTGGTCAAAAGTGTTAAAAATCACTCGTCCCGGCATTTTCGATCCTATTCAAAATTATTCAAAAGTTAAGATGTCTCCTCACATCTTCTGCAAATGTTAAAATTTGATTTATATTTTTATTTTAAAATAAAATTGGATTTGCGATGATTTTTGTCGTCAGTATGTAATTTCTTTTTTCCCAAAGCTTCTGGCAACGCTGGTTGCTGCTGCTACGAGTATTTTTCTCTTGTGGTTTTGTGTTGTGTGTAAGTGTGTGTGTGGGTGTGTTGGTGTGTGTTTTTTTTTTTTTTTTTGCCTTATGAATAATTTATTTTGTAATTAGCAAACACTTAATGCATATAGCATTAACAGCAGACAACAAAAATTTATTCGCATGTTAATTACTGGACTGCCAAACAAACAAAAACAAACGGCCGATTTCCTTCAAACGAAAATTTTAATTTAGCTGTTGGGTTTTGGTTCACATAGGCAAATAATGAATTTGAGTGTTTTAGATGCCTGAATAATAAACTAGTTATTATACATGGAATTATAGTTATAATTTTACTTGAAAATTACCGACAAAGACATAAAACAGTTTATTTCAAACTACTCCTAAAGGACTTGAATATCCTTTTTAGTAAATACTTAGTAAAAATTTAAAACTAATGAACTTAAATTGAAAAATGTTTAAATATCCTGTTTGAAAAAAAAACCAAAATCAATTATAACAAATTACTGAAAATTTCCACCTCTTCCAATTAACATAATACGGGAACTTTTCTATTTTAATATCTATTCAATGAATTCGCACTCATGTTTAAATACATGGAAATTGAAAGCATCAAATACTTTTTTTTATTCTTTTGAGTCAACAAGAAAACGCATCAAAAACACTTATCATTTCAAATAAAGTGATTTAATTTGAAATTTCTATTTTACTCATTATTGTTGTCAGGTTTTGGCCGCAACTTAATTAAAGCAGTGGAAAAATTCAAACAGTCAACTTGATACAGAGGTGTACGTGAGTGGCAGTCAAGAATAGACAACTCACTTATTTCATGAACAGTGCAAAACTTTTTTCAACAAAAAAGGCTTTAAAAAGTTTATATTTAGAAACCATTGTTTACTTAAAAAAATAATGAAGTGCTTAAATTTAATTAGCATTCAGTATAAAAACAGATGAGTTTTTTTTAAGATAAGTCTCAATTCTGGGTAATGGATGGTAGTATCACTCATAGCACTCAGAGGTCAAAGAATTTTGGTTTTTGCACACATTCACAACATGGCAATTAATATAATTTCATTTATGCGGAACATTTAAGAATTTATAAAAAAATTGTTTAAAAACTAGTGCCTTATTCATAAAATAAGACAATAATTCTTAAGCTCGCATTAACGTCGTATGCGTTGTATAATCTTATAATTATACAATATTTTAATTTTAATATTTGATAATTTGTATTTTACTCAAAAATATACTATACAAGATTGAATTTCGTTCCAATAATCGAACCAAGTGCGAACTTTACACGAATAATAGAAAAAATTTATTTGCAATATATTAAAACTAAGATTAAATTTGGTTCGCACAAATAAACTAAGCTCGAATTTTACGCGAATAATCGATAAATTGTATGCAAATAAGTTACTAAAAAATTCATTTAATTTAAAACTATAGCTTGAGTTTAATTCGAATAAACGAATAATTTATTTACTTAATAATATTGAATTTCTTTCGAACAATCGAAAAACTAAGATCGAAATTAAAATTGTATTCAAGTAATAATGCAATAGATAGAGTTAATAAATATACATGTTATTCGATTTTCAAATGAGACTTTAATTTTATTTGAACAACCATATATAAAAGAAATTTTATTCGAATGCTTGATGAATATTATATCAAACGTTTGAATTTAAAATCTTAGTCGCCATTCAATTAGTCAAAATAAGTGAAAGCACAAAGAAGAATAAAAAACTAAATTAATTTAAGCTTTTGATTTTACTTTTTTAAGTCATGGCAAAATCGATAAGTTTACCTTATAAATATGGATCTAGTTATGGATCTTAAAATCGTCACTAGCTGGCAACCTTGGCAGTATTCATTATATGCTAAAGAAACCTTTTGTACCTGGCAAATTTTGCTTAAATTTTTACAGATTCCACGATTCGGTAATGTATTATCGCTTCTTTAAGCAAAAAACATTAACTTCCTGTTTTTAGGAAAAAAAAAATAAAAAATTCGTGTAAAAATTTATATTAAAGCAGAAGCACATTTTCGATTTTATTGTTCTTTTCATTCAGGGCAATTATGAATAAAATTCCGCGAGAAATTTCTCCCTTTTCCAATTAGAATTTTTGGTTTTCCCTATTACTTGTCATTAGTTGGAATTATTCGCCGGGAAAAATTTCTCGCGGAATTTTATTCATGATAGCCCTGATTATCAATTCTCACACTTAGTTTAGCTTTCAACTTCCCAATTAGGTCCCTTAGTGCCTAAATATTGCGCCAATCGGCTCAGTCACTAGGGAATTTATTTATTTATTACCAAATTATTGCCACTAGGCACTCTCGTTCCTTTTTTTAACATATTCGTTTATTTCACTTATGAGTTCTTTTTTTTAAAGGACATTAAAACAACTTTATATGCAAAATGTTTAAAGCACAAGCTGCAGGGGAAATAATAAATAAGAAAAGAAAAAGAAAACTTTGCAAACAAAGGGAGCTGTTAGGGATAATTTACACAAGGAGACAAGAGTGTTTAATAAGATTTTCCTGTAGCTCAAGGCAGACAAATAAATCCTTAATACGCACTCACAAAGTTATTGCATACATTAAACCTATACTATAGTATATTTTATTATATTTTTTTCTTTTTTTTTTGCTATTGGAGTTTGCACACTATGTACTTGGTTAAAAAAGCATGTGTCTGTCAAATGCCATTTTTTTCAAACGCTCTTTAAAAGGCTGTAGTGTGGCTGCATGCGCACAGGAATACATATTTTTTTAGGGTTCCGTACACCAAAGGTGAAAAGGAACCCTATTGTTTTCTGCTACGCTGTCCGTCCGTCTATCTGTCCGTCCGTCTGTCATTCTGTTCGTTTGTCCGTCACATGGTATTTTCTCAGGAACCGTAAGAGCTACGGACCTAAAATTTGTACACAGTATGTAGAACCTTGGCCGCTACAACAACAAATACATGAGAATTAAAAATTAAAGGGTGTTCCAAAACGAGCAACGAAAAATATTAAAATCCCATGTAATATACATACAATTGTATGTACATATGTATATTGACACTTGAAATTTGTAAAATTAGTGTATTTTTATACAGACTACAACAATTAACACTAAAATTTAAAAAAATTAAAATTAAAGGGTGGTCCATCAGTTAATGCAATTTTGACTATGTAATTTTTGTCAGTTTGCTATATCTTGGAAACCGTAAGAGGCAAACACTTGAAATTTTCAAAAACGGTAAAACTAAAAAAACCGAAAATTATAAAATCGCCAAAAAAAAATCGCCAAAACTTAAAAAACAATCGCCAAAACGAAAAAAATCGCCAAATTAAAAAAAAATTTCTAACACTAAAATAAATCGCCAAATTCGAAAAAATCGCTAAAATGAAAAAATAACGCCAAAACGAAAAAAAAACGCAAAAAATCTAAAAAAATCGCCAAAACGCGAAAATGTCGCCAAAACTAAAAAAAAAAATTTAAATAAAAAAAAATCGCAAAAATGAAAAAATCGCCAAAAATAAGAAAAAAATCGCCAAAATGAAAAAACGCCAAAAACCGAAAAAATCGCTAAAACAAGAAAATGAAGTGTCAAAACTTTAAAACGCAAAAACCGCCAAAACAAAACAACCGAAAAGACCCCAAAAACAAACAAAAATGCCAAAACTACCCAGCTAAAAAAATATGTATGGAGCATATATGATATCCCATATATGGTTCGGATCCGAAAAATGTGGGTATATGGACATATATGATAATATATATTCATACATTTTCATAACTGAATGTGTATTCCCAATATAGAATGCAAAGTTCATATTGATTCAAAAAGCGCACTGCTTTGCAATAAATTAAATTATAATTTAATAATTATTAAAATAATTTTGTTGTAAGATTTTGTGGAGAAAGGTTGTGTTTAATGAAACATATTTGTTCGAACAAAATAATTCAAAACGAACTAAAAGACATTTCATATTCGACATTTGAAGAGAAAATGTGAATCGATTATTAAAAAGACATAACACACAATCGTACACAACATATAATTTAAGAAATCAGATTAAAAACTAATGCAATTATAAAAGAAAAAATAAACCGTTTTTATACTAACACTAGTTTTAATATATTATTTTTGGCAGTTATATGAATTTTGTTTAATGGCTGCATTATTTTTTTGGTTATTTGATTTATTAAATAGACCCACAATATATAAAATCAACAAAAAAGATTTTTTTGTTACACGAGTTTTTATATTTTAAACCTTGAGGCTCTACGCATATAAACTTTGCATATGCGTATGTATTTTCTAACAGACTTCCAATTCACTAGTGATAAAAAAGATGGAAAAAGATCGAATTAATAAAATTCAAGCTTTTTTGACTGCAAATGCGATCTTATGTGAGATATTATGTATGCATGCATTTTTATATGGCGCCATATATTAGATCTTATTTCTATAAATGGATTCACATATGAAGGAAGAGCTTCATAATTAAATTTCCATATATGAGCTCATATATTGTAATACATTTCATATATTAGTCCATATATTAATTCATATATAATAGTTTTGCCATGTATAATCCCATATATTTCCAAACATGAATTCATACATACCCAGCTAAAAAAATTATATATGGTTCATATATTTTTAATATATGAATGTATATAACTATATATGAATTCATGTATGGAAATGTATGGGATTATACATGCGAAAAGTATTACATATGAATTGATATATGGACTAATATATGAAATGTATTATAATATATGGGCTCATATATGGAAATTTAGTAATGAAGCTCTTCATATGTGGATCCATATATAGAAATAAGATTTAATATATGGAGCCGTATAAGAATGTATTTATACATGATATCTGACATAAGATCGTTTTTGTAATCAAAAAAACTTGGTATTTTATCACTGGTGAATTGGAAATCCATTAGAAAATACATACGGTATGCAAAGTTTATATGCGTACCCCCAACGTTTAAAAAAGAGAAACTTTTGTTACAAAAAAAGCCATTCTTATATGATTTTATACATAGTGGATCAAATAATCAACAGGATAATCCAGTCATTAATTTCATCGAAAATAAAAGACTTCTCTAGATAAGAAACAAAGTTCATATTACTGCAAAAAATTATATTGAAAAATGTTGTTAAGACGGATTATTTTTTCTTTTATAATTAATTGCATTAGTTTTTAATCTGATTTCTTAAATTAAATTTTATGTAGGAATATGAGTTTTGTGTTTTTGAAATAATTTATTCACCTTTTGACTTAAAATGAGGAATGAAACGACTTTTAGTTCATTTTGAATTATTTGTCCAAACAAATGTTTTATTAAATACAACCTCCCTCTTCAAAATCTAAAAAAAAAGTAATTTTAGTAATTTAATTTATTGCACAACAGTGCGATTTTTTGAATCAAGAGACTATGAATATGAACTTTACATAATGTAGAGGGAATATTTACACATACGTGTATGAAAATGTATGAATATATATAATCATATATGCCCATATACACTCATTTTTCGGATCCGAACCATATATGGGATATCATATATGATCCATACATTTTTTTTTAGCTGGGTACTTATATATAGTTATATACATTCATACATACATATAATTATTAAAAATATATGGACCATATATAATTTTTTTATCTGGGTATATATTATATAGGATGAAGTTTGTATTAAATTACATATCTAGTGTTCGTACGGAACCCTTCGTGCACGAGTCAGAGTCGCACTTTACTGAATTTATTTTTTATTGGCACTTGTATTAAGCTCCCAAATTGTTTTTTTTTTATCACATTTTTTTCTAGTCTTTCTGAAAAATCAGCAAATGTTCAAAGCTTTACGACGCACGAAATTCTTGAAAAAAATCTTTATATGTTTTCTTTGTAGTCGTTATAAAGTGTAAATGGAACGACGTGCAAATGTCTTGTCAAAGGAATTGATGAACAGGTGTTTGTTTCCTTTGTTCGCCGCGAACGCTGACACACTTTTCAAAGTTTTCTTTTATATTCTTACTTAAATATTTGATATGCCTTCTATACTATAGAAGTGGAGCAGTACATTATGTAGATCCTCTTTTATTATGTACTTGTGTTTTAAAGAGCAGTAAATTGTTGAAAATATTCCCTTTATGATGTTTTAAAACTCATAACAGAGAGAGAGAGAGAGAGAGAGTGGAACGTATTGTAGTGATAGGCTTAAGGAAATGGAATTATATATATATATAAGATTGATTTTTCTGTAGAAAGAAGTAAAATTGAGAATAATACCTAATATGCATTAACGATTTCTTTCATGAATTTAGTTGCACGAAAATTTTTTATTTGTCAATAGGAGGCCTGGAGGAACAACTTATAGCACAAAAGTTGTCAAAAATTAATCAGAGATTCATTCTACGTCGTTTTTTATATGACATTCCCTTTTATAAGGCTGCAATTAGCAAATAGAAAAAGTTTAGTGCAACAAAATTCATGAAATTTAATGTAAATCAGGTATAAATATAACATTTAAAAAACTGTTATTATTCCAAAAAAAAAAATTTATCGTAAAATTTGCAATTAAAAATCGTTATCGAATTGATATTTTGTAATTAACAAAGTGATGAATTTGTTTCTCCCAAATATTTGGTTAGAAACGACAATTATTAAATTGCACTTCCCATCCCTGTCATGCAATACCGTTGTCATTTTAGCGTTTTGCAAATTAATTTTTCCGGCATCACTAATGTTTGAAGTGTACAAAAATTAAATACTCCTGTATACACTCATGTCTAGCCGAATAAGTACTCAGAGTACTTTCATACTGCTGTTTATGATTGTAGTTGATATACTGTATTAATTTTAGTTATAGTTGTTTGTGCTGCACAATTTATGCATATCAAGCCTTATTTTCGATTTTATCGTAAGCGACAAAATTTAAATTTTTCAGGAGATTTTTTTTTTTTTTGCAATATTCAAATTTGTTTTTGTACGTAAATTGTCACTTACGATAAAATTGTACAGCCTGTATCTTAAAAGTTATCAACAATTTTGCCATTTTGATAATTCTAAACCATGGGTAGTCCTATAAAATTTTAATTTCAATAAAAAAAGTACATTTTCGATAACATGTCGCTTACTATAAAATCGATTGATTGTGAAAGTAGTCTAAGTCAGACATTTCTTTAGTCGAAACATTTAGTAGATTACATTTGAGCATATTAAAAAATATTTTTATATTATGCAACATTTGAATATAGAGTTGTACTAGTCTCGAATTTTATAAAAAAATTTTATTATTATTTATTGAATATTTATTGAAGTTTTTTAAGATTTATTTAATATTTTGAAGCAAAAATTTACATAACTTAGACCACTTTCACTATTAAGGGCACATTTCTGAAAACGATTCGGAATGCAGATTATAAAGAATCATATAAAAAATCTCGATTTACGATGTGAGATTTTAAAAGAGAATTAAAGAAAATTTCCGAAAGAAACATTTCATAGTGTAAACAATGGGACTTTAAGCATTAAACTGGGACATAAATTTAAAAATAACTGCTTAACATGTTCACTCATCTCTAGCACAGAAAAGAGCTTTAAATAACTAAATTCTCTATTTGTGCTGTTTTTTCTAAAAACCAGAAAGAATTCACAACACCTTCTGCATACGAAAATTGGCTGGTAATGGCAACATATGTTACAGAAAGTGTTACGTCAATATAAAAAAGCTTTTGACGTTTGAAAGTCACTTTTTTTAAATACATTTTCTAATCTTAAATGCAAAATTAAAAAGAGATTAATTGATAAGTATTTAGCAAAACCTCATTCAACCATTTACTTTTGTATTATTTTATTTTATTTTAATTCTCTTTTAGTTCTAAGAAAACAATTATATAATCTTTTTTGCCACAGTCATTTTTGTCATTTTAATTGCCAAGTAAGAAAGATATGCCAACAGAACGTTTTAATACTTAAACAGGAGGAAATGCATATAGAAAATATTCTATTTGAAAAAATGTGTATATAATTGTATATACATACATATATATATATATGTATATATGCACATACGTATACACATGTATATATGCTTAAATAGCCTGTAGTAAATAAAATAATCGGTTGATAAAAAAAACACTAGCTATAAATTAATTATTTTGCAAGTGACTACAAATGGGTTTAAATCTCATGCTGATATCAACCAAACATATTGTGTAGAAGCACATGTAAGAAATAAATAAAAGCAAAATAAGTAACTGAAAAGAAAATACAAAAAAAACAAAAGAGCATGCCGTGAAGTCAAAAGTCAAATGTTTGTGTCTTGTCTATGGACGAAAAAAAAGCCGCAGTTGTGATTCTTTAAAACAATTATTATTTATTGTCTATGCTAGAAGGTTCGTGTATTTGCTTTACGATTTTGTTCCGTACATTATATTTAGCAGATATTTTTTCATATATTTTTCAAACTATTGTATAATACTTTAATTTAATTTTTATGTTTTAAAAACATGGTAATAATAGTTTTATTTACCATTATCAAAGACAACAGCGAGTTTTGAAGAAAATAATTTAGAGCATTCAAACACAAGAACTCAAAAGTATTTTCAAACAAAAACGTCCTAAATCTTCTTACTGAATTAGGGCAAAAATAATTTCAATACTACATGTATGTATAATATTTTCTAGGTACAGTACAAACATTTAGTATGAATGTTTGTATGTATTTTTATTTTAAATATAAAAATACTAATTATTTCTATATATAAATATATACATTATATATAGTATATGTATATGAATGTATATGCTATATATACATATATGTATATATTTGTTTAACTATAATTTGACTTCAAATTGGTTGAAAAATAAGTAGTTAGTAGTCAATTTAAAATTCATGCAGAGATGGAAAAAGGTTGACTACAGCCTATGGCCTGTCTATGTTAAAATAGTGAATCGGCGTCAAGGAAAAAAGTCACTTAATCAATTAGATGTGGTTATTAAAAAAAAGTTTGAGGTTACTTATAAATGGGTTTGAGTTCCTATAGGGTATGTATACCCATTAAGGTTGTCAAGTATTTCAGTACAAATATAATCCAATTAAATTTAAAAAAAATATATTCAAGTAAACTAATACACTTTAAGATAAAAAAATGTTTGTTATACATGTTATGTATAAGAATAATCTAATAAATCTATTATATTATCTGATAGAATGACAAACAATCAGTGGCATTCAAATAATGGCATAGAATGTTAATATAAAAAAAAACAAACAAATAAAACTGAGAGAACTTCCAACTTGCAATCGAACGATTTCAATCGCAATCTTCCCGGACGACAAACAGCTGATTCTCGTCCTACTAATAACTGTTAGGATGATAAGTCGAATACAAGTAAAATAGTGTCCCACTGTTGTTACTTGAAAGGAGACAAATAGCAAAAGCACTCACTTACCTGCAATATAATGTATGCAATTCTCTTGAAATTAATTCAATCAACAAGAACAATCAGCTGTTTCGTAAGGGTACGGACAAGGCACATTCACCGGGTAGTAGCGAAAATGCAGCAGAGCTATTTTTTCCCCCAATTAAAGTTCATCCAAAACTTTAAAAATTGTTTACGTAAGAAAAATTAAAAAAAAAATTTTTGAAAAATTTTCAATGTGAAAAATATTTTATTACGAAAATTCTTTTAACACCAATTTAAAAATACGAAAAAACTATTAAAAAAAACTGTGAAAAGTGCAAATTTTGTTAGTGGTAGCTGCCGTGAAGAAATTTTTTAAACTTTTTGTAAATAATTTTCATTATTAATATTTTAAACAAAATCTATTTCAGATATATTTTTGTTTTTTTCATTGTTTTATTTTTTCATTGTTTTTGTAATCCTGATATTACCTGGAGGAAATCTGCCTTGGGGACGGAGACGTTCGGGTAATTCTACCTTTAGTGTCATCAAATTCAGAAATTATAGATAAGATGTACATAATAGAGGGCTGCGTAAACAGTCTTGAAATGTAAGTACGTCTTGTTTTTTAAATGTATTTCCGTAGCATGTATTATGCTAAACCAATAATAAATGATGTCGTTTAATAAGCGTAGCACAATGCATGTGTTCGCATGTACATGCGTATGAGGAAGCAAGCTTCATAAATTTTTCCCTCGCGAAATATTTTCTTCTTTACTCCTATATCTGCAATAACTGAAACAAATGTCTTGCCAGCAGTGTTGTTTTTGAAGATTCTGCTGTACTAAAGCATTTGAAAAATCCCTTATGTCTTAAAGGTTCTTGTAAGTGGTCTTTTGCAGACGTCTAGTACACACATACCTTAATATTCCATATTTAAGAAGGAACTAAAAACGTCTGAGTTACTCACTTCCTTTTCCTACTCAAGGACAAACAAGTATCATATTTTTTTTTTGTTTTTTGCTTGATTTTATAAAAAATTGTCCCATAATTTATATCGATAGCCCAAAAACTTAACATCATCATAGAGATTAAAATATCAAAGACCGCCTTGCATAAATTGTGTGCCATGATTTTGTCGAGAGTACAATATTTAATCATACATTTATGTGAATATTTGACTATCTCCGCTAAATGCAGGAATAATTTGCTTCTTATTAACGTACACATTCACTTATTTAAAAGTGAATTCTTTATTTCTTGTATTTTTTAAGGGAATATGTACACATCTATGAATTGACATGCCTGCTTTAAAATTACTGTGTGTTGTATTAATTTATTGTACATACTTCAATTCCCAGGTAATTTGCACAACAACAAGAAAGAAAAAGTGAAAACAACGTTTGCAAGGAATTATAATTCTTTTGCCAACAGACCAATATAATAATATGAAAAGAGAGAAAGAAGGAGGGAGGGAGGGAGAGAACAAGAGGACGGGAGCTGAGGAGGAGCACATACAAACAACTTTTTAAAAAGCTGTAGAAAATAAATGTTCCTTGAAAGTAGAGCCCATGAAGTAGAAAAAAAATAAGAACAACAAGTAAGTATTTACCATTTTTATTTCCTTTATTTTATATATGTATCCTGTGTCAACACTTTGTTCTATTCAAACTGTTTTTTTTTTATTGTTTGTGTGTGTGTGGGTGCGTGTGTATGTGTGTCTTTTGTACTCAAGGTAGGCGGCACAGGAATGGAATTTATTACATTTTAACTCAAGAACAACAGAAACAATAACAAGGATAACAACAATTTGGCATATTAAAATTTATGCAGCATTTACTTTAATATATGGCAAGATATAACGCAAAAAAAGAAAGAAAGAAGGAAAAAATTGAAAAGCAAATGTCAAATGAAAAAGTGTAGTAAATTATTTATGTAAATACACAGTAAGTGGGAGTTACCGTGACCAAGAAAACTTAGCCAAACAAATATTTCTTTTTTTAATTATTGTTATAATCTGTACGAATCCATACATACATATCTTTCAGAAGTTTGGCATTAATTTGTTAGTATTTGACATAAACGGTGATTATTTTAAGAGCTTTCGGATTTTATTTATAAAAATATATATAAAATTTAGAGCAATTCATGAAATCTTTATTTGAGTGTGTAGAACGATCTATATTATTCAATATTTAAAGATGATTTCATGTAAATGTTGACCGGAGCTACTCCTGAAATGTTTCATACGCTGGGTCCAATTTAGGCATACTCTCGCCAACATATCTGCCGGTAGCTCCCGAAAAACTTATTCAATATTGTCTTACAGTACGTCAACCGCTGTGGGCTTGTCCTTATAGACATGAGACTTAACATAGCACCACAAAAAAATTGTATAAACGTGTTAAATCGCACGATCTAGGCGGCCTATTGACCGGACCCAAACGTGAAATAAACTGTTCACCGAACTCGCCTCTCAATTGGGCCCTGGTTTCGCCAAGTCCAGCTCTTCCATTTTGGACAAAAACAAAATTAAAAGAGACCCAATTGCTGCTAATGGTGCTGAATCGATAATTCACAGTCATCAACAGTACTGCCGGATACAGCTCTTTCTCTGTCCGCAATCTACGTTTACATGTTGGTGGTTTAATGTTCAATAATGTAATTTTGGTGCGAAATTTAGTCATAAGGTTCCGAATTGACACCTCAGAAGGTCGCCCAAACTGACCATAAAATGTAAAAAGTGAACAATGCACTTTCTTAATCGAGCATGAATTTTAGTAATAAAAACTAATAAACTGTAAGTTTTGTTCTTTTGTAAATCGATTAATGGTTAAATATTAGACCAAGCTGAGGGTGGCGCTGGTACGTCGACTACAAAACCGAAGATACTGGCTTCGAGCCCGGAATCCAACGGTCATTAAACAACAACACGCATTTTTCTAATGTGCATTAGTGCCAATTTGTGTCAGTTGTTGTAGGAAAGTTCAAGTGATGAAGGCATAGTCACTGGTCACTGAACTATACCGACTTTAGCAAGTAATAATACTAATGTAACATCAGAGCGCCCTCCTTCATGGTGTAGCAGAATTATCGGCGAAGTAAAATAATCAATAAAATAGCTACTAAATACAGCTTCACAAATTTAATACGCCTAATTTCACACCAGAGGCGCTGCAATACTGCATTATTAGAAAACGTGCAAAAAGCCGAATTGTAAGTGAATGAAGTTTTTCTCTGTCTCTTCCTTCATCGCCAGTCTTCTCTATCCCTACACCCTTCCTAAGAAAGGTAACACGTAGATATAAGAGTACACAGAGAAAACAAATTTGTTGTGATAACCGAATTTGTAGCCAATCAAATTTTGTCGGTTCCATGTAATGAACAAATATCATTCATTGCCTGAGTGTTACTTCTCTTAAAAATAAAAATAAAATATATTTAACAGTAACACGATACACGAGAACAGCTGAGTTGCCAAAAAACAGTCTTGCAAAAACAGAAAGCTGCTAAAAATCACCCTTTAAAATACTTATTTTATTAAGCTTGAGGTCTTTTTAACCGACTTCAAAAAAGTAGGATGTAATCAATTCGTCTAAATTTTTTTTTTTTTTTTTGGGTGGTACTTCATAACTCGGTACATTTGAGACCGATTGCAGGTCCTATTTAAAAAAAAGGGCCCACAAATTTTTTTATTTAATTTTATGATATTCTAATTATTTGATTGCTGCGGAACCTATCAAACACCTCTTAAATTTTATTACAATATTTCACGCTGTTCTACTTAATCGATTTTTATAAAACTTACCAGACACCTTGAGCTCTAAAATAGACACAACCCTCCGCTAAAAAAATGTGATAATTTTGGGCCTTACTAGAAGTAATTTTTCTTCATACCATATGGTAGTATATCGTTACCTATTTAATTTGATTTTTTTTTTTATATATATGTATGTATGTGAGGAAATCTACTTTGATTTTGAATATTGATATGAATTTTTTGTACTCGCCTGATTATCTCAAAAATATTTGCCACCCACTGTATACTGTCTATTAAGTAATATAGGAGAATTTTTTTGTCTACTTTATGCCAGAGAGCAAAACAAAAATAAAAACACACATTTTATGCTATTTTGCTTTCTATTTCTTGTAAGGTTAAATTGATCTCATTAAAAACCGAAATATTACGATAATTTATGTTCAGTAATTTATCTTAACGAAAGACGTTTAGAAATATTCGCACATACATAATCTAATTCTCATGTTTCACTATAATCTTTCTTCTACAAGAGTTTGAATAAAAAAATAAAACTTTTATATGTGACGCGCAAAATAGAAAGGGACCTAAGGGTAAAAACCGGTTTTTTTCAGGAGAGCCATTTTAAAGATTTAAATACGTGTATCTATGGTGTACCATCACATCATAAAACACGCATATCTCTGGGAGGGAACACTTTTGGGGCATGGGATCGGTCTCATTCGATGCTCAGATGTCCACATCAAAAAAAAAAAAGTGAAAATTGATTTTTTTTTACCCTCAAGTCCCTTTCTCTATGCGCTGTCACATATAAAGAAATTTTATTGTAGACCAATTCACCAGCATAATTACGAAAACGATTATTTAAGTTAAAGTTTGTCCGGAGTTTATATTTAAGATGGAAGATCAGCTTGCAAAGTTTATTTTGCCTTTAAGGGTCACTATTACATTTCACACTAAGTGCACTACAAAAATTAGACAATTTATGCTAAACAATTTTATGCTCTTAAAGTGTTTTAAAGTTAAACTATTGAAACCTGTACCTCATTTCTGTAATGAATGGGAGAACTTTTCGAGTCGAAAAAATTATTATCATCCTGTTAAACATACAGGCACTCTCAACTCGTATAATATTTGCGATTATGACTTGAACTCGCAAGATTAGTGTTCTGTAAATCGCAAACGCCAGCATTTTGGCGAGTTGAACTCGCAAGGGTATACTGAAGTGAACTGATGAAATTACAATAAACTGAACTTTAAACAAACAATAAAATGATAAATATATTAAATTAAATATGTTTTCTTTTTATTTGTATCAAAACTAGACGATTTTGCTGACAAGTTTAATAAAATATATTAAATTTAAAAAAGCATTTTAGTTTTGCTCATTTTTCCTCTCCATTGTTTCCTTATACTCTGGCGATTTGAGCATAAATCAATATGAAATGTCGCAAGCAAAACGCATGAGTTACAGAACATGTAGAAAGAAGTTTAGCGATTTGCAACTCACATGCGATTTCAAAACCTTGCGAGTGTGAGAACATACCTGATAGTGTGAGTAAGAAAAAAACAGTACTTGTTGATATTTTTTGTAAGTTTATATCCTCACAAAAACATCAATGTGAAAAAAGGCCAAGTTCCTATCAAAAATTTCGGCCTTCAAAAGCAGTGAGATATAAATTTTGACCAAGTTCTTCTTTGCCACAAAACCTTTCACTGACATATGCTATGCATTATATACATTTGTAATCGTAAGGGTGACATATAATTTTTAGATAATCTGCTAACTTGGCAATATTTTTAACTTTCTAAAAACGGAGAGAATAATGTATTTTAAACTCACAATATTTTTGTGAGCAGCGTTTATAATTCATGCTAATTTTTTTCTAAAATATGCTAGACCGAAGTAGATTAAACACAAGGCTAAAATTTTATGGGAGTGATCACGCCCACTTTTTTACGTTATAGTTTAAAGTATGTTATACGTGTAACGTATATGCAAGGTTTCACTAAATGGCTTAAGTTAAAAGCTGTATATTAACAGCCTTATTTTTATAACTTATTAAGGCTTTATAGAGGGGTTTTAAGGGAAATTTTCATAAAAAAATTTTCTTAAAAAGCCTTAATAAGTTTTATAAATAAGGCTGTAAGTTTTCAGGTTCAAGCAATAGTAGCGTGGCCCCGCCCATTGTGGTAAAAATTTTTGGTTTGTCAGATTTTTCTAGTTGGTTTCTCACCCAGACCTACTTGTGTATCAAATTTCAGCTCATAAGCGCAACTTTTAATTTTTAATTTTGATGGGCGCAGCTCCGCCCCTCTGACTAAAATTTCTTGGGTTTCAGGTTTTTCTTGTTGTTTTCTCACCTACACCTACTCGTTTATCAAATTTCAGCTCCTTAGCGCAACTTTTAATTTTTAATATTAATGGGCGTAACCATGCCCACTTTTCCAAACTTAAGATTTTTTCGGCCAATGTTTATTATTTGTGTCAAGTTTCGTTGCAAACGGATAATAATACATACAGAAATAGTATATCTAAATATGCTGAGCCGTAGTACACGAAAATGAGGTTGAAATTGTATGGGCGTGTCAACGCCCACTTTTTTAATGGAAAATTTTTAGGTTTTCCTTATCGCAGTATGTATGCCGAATTTCAATAAAATAGCTTCCATTAGGCGCCTTAGATTTGCTTTTTAGTTCTAGCTCTTATGGGCGCAGCCCCGCCCTCCTGGCCAAAATGTTGGGATTTTAAATTTTTTTTGTTTATTGCCCATCTAGACCTAGCTCTGTACCAAATTTCTGATCACTAGCAAAAATTTTAATTTTTATGGGCGTAGCCCCACCCCCTTGGTTAAAATTTTCGGGTTTTCGTTCATTGCTCACCTAGATCTATACGTGTACCAAATCTTAGCTCTCTAGCTATAGCGGAAGTGCTTCATCAATTTGATAAGTGATCAGTGAGTCAGTGAGTATGTCTTAAAATACGCCCTTTTTGCACCTCCATATCTCCGGAACCTTTCATCGTATAACTTTCAGACTTTGCAAATGAGGTTACATGAATTTATTCTAATTATGATTTAAATTTCATAATTTTACGGTTGCGGGAAACAAAGTTATGAGTGGGGTAAAAACAGCTGGAATGGCTTCCTGTAAATATACACACTGCGTGCATTGGCCGGAACTTGGCCTGGCGCACTGCCGTGCGCCTAGATAAGTTTTTATATGAGTTACCCTGTGTAAAATAGGAAAACCAATATAATTATTTGATTTTTCTCGATGCAAGAACTTCTCACTAGTTACAGAAACGGGCCACTGGTCTTATGATCCAGAATGATTTTGTTAAAACCAACTTAAAACTTTTTTATACCCTTAACCAAATATGGTAAAGGGCATATACATATATTTAAGTTTGTCATTCCGTGTGTAATTTCCACAATATTAATAAGAGACCCATAAGGTATATATATATATTCTGGATCCTTATGCATAGTGAAGACGAATTAGCAATGTCCGTCTGTCCGTCTGTCTGTACGTGAAAGCGGGTTTCCAAAGCTCCCAGAAAAGCTACAGACTTCGGTCTTGAACTGGTGTGTAAGAAAAGGTCCGAAATAGATTGGTATTGACAGTCAGCAAAATCGAGCAGACGGCTTCAGAGCTGGAAAACTTAAAATTTCTTTGTTAAATAAAAATAAACTACTAAAACTAATTTTTCGTTTTTATCTATAAATTAAACATGTCTTATATTCTAAAAAAAAAAAGATTGGTGTAAGAAATCAGAAAAATCTAAAATTATAATTCCAGGGTTGGGAAACTAACACTTTTTGTGTTCTATAAAAGTAATTAGGTCTAATTATTTTTTTATAAATTAAATATATTTTATGCTTTTGAAAGAAAAGTTTTATGTAGAAAATTAGAAAAATGAAAACCCCAGCTCCAGAGCTGGAAGCTTTGAACTTTTTTTGAGATTAAAATAACTAAATAAAAATAATTTTTTCCTTATTTCCTTTTTTCTTTGTTCATTTAACATATCTTATATATTTTTTAAAGAATTAGATTGCTATAAGGAATTAAAAAAACCTAAAAGGATGATTCCAGGTTTGGAAAATTAAATTTTTATGTATATAAAAGTAACTAGGGCAATTTTTTTTTTTTTTTTTACAAATTATATATGAATACTTTATGTTTAAGAAAAAAGTAGTTTGGCATAAAAAATGGAAAAATAAAAGACATAGGTGTAGACCTACTCCCATATTCTTTAACTCGCTAAAGCTAAATATCTATCGCTAAAAATTTATAAGGTCGATTTATCGATTTTTGGCCAATCAGGCATTGGCTCAAAAATATATTGCGCCAAAACTTTAGTGTTTTATGTCGTCGCCAAAAATTTTTAATTTTCTCTTTGTTCAGAATTTTAGTGATCGAATTTAGATTTAGCTTTAGCGAGTTACAGAATACGGGGGCTGGAAAACTTGAACTTTTTCTGGTATATAAAACTAATTATTTCTATGGTAATTAAATATATTCCATGTTTAAGAAAGAAAGAAATTAGTATTAAAAACAGAAAAATCAAAATTATGGTTCCAGGGTTGGAAATTGAAAAAAATAAAATTTGGGCAAAAAATAACCAAAAATAATTTTTTTTTTAGTTAAACATATTTCATGTTTTGGGAAGATTTATTCTCAAGATTTTTTATATATGTTAAATTTTTATGGACATCTAATTGAAGTTTAAGCCAAGGTTTGTGACATGTTGCTTATTACGCTCTCAGCACAGTCATGTTTGAAACCGATGGTCTTTCCTGGACAGCTTGGAGATAAAAAATTAAATTTATCGCCAAAGAACAGTCATAACTATAAAATAAATTAAAGGAAAAGTTTAAATTAAGAACAGCTGAGTTGCAACATCAAAGATTATTGAATACGGGAAAATTTAAAACAAGTTTACTTGGTATGGATGTAAGATACTAAAATTATTTCAGGGTTATTAAATAGCACCACTATTTTTAGTGCTTTTTGAAGATTCAAAATGCCAAATTTTGAGCGTTAGTGCCAAACTAACAAAAAACTCTAAGTACTGCTTTTAAGAAGTTTGTGTATATCTTAAAATTACTTTAGAAAAACTTGGTGTATTTACTTTTTCAGTGTAAACCATACCTCTTTCGCTTGATATATTTCATTAAGGATGATACCATTTCCGAAAAAGAGATTAGCTTAGAAAATATTAAACAGTATTAAATTTTACTGATTTGAAAATCCACTCGTTTTTCACGTTAGTGCTGTTTATGCTTTTTATATCTCAAAATTACGCCTTTAGTGCTTTTTTTAAGTTTTGATATGCTTTCAGAGCCAAAAAAAAGTTGGCATCACTGTATTGTATTGACGTGACGTCGATTTGAAGGGAATAAATAATAATAAGAAAATATTTCTTAAGTACAGTGTGTAGAATAAAATATTCAACTGTTGCTAATATTTAAAATAAAATATTTCAATCAAATCCTTTATTCGAAAAATACTGAGAGGGCACTTACTAAATATTGCACTAAAGCAAAAAATTATAAATTTTTTTCACAAAACAGATGTGTATGTATGTGTCTATATTCTACATATACATACGTACGCCAGTGAAGGTTTTATAAAATTCGGCGCAGTCGAATATATCACTCTTACTTGTTTGAATTTTTTTCAAGTAGATTTTATGAAATGCAGCCTTGTTCACGCTATGCTAATTTTAGTGCTGCCAAGTTAAAATTACCAGAAACAGCTGATAACGTTTGCGTCATGCAGCCACAATAACAATCAAGAAATTTCGAAGAAAAAAAAATGTTTGCTAGTAAAACAACGAAAATATTTTCATTGCGCATTATTCTTAACTGAGTAGTATAAATACGTTGTGGTGTTTGAAAGTTGTATTATTTTTAATGCATGAAGTTAAGCTTTTTGGCCAAAGAAGAAGTTTTAATAAAGCAAACAAAAATTCTTAATTTCTTCACTTAAAGACATGTTCGTTTGTTTGTGTTTTCAGCCCCCCACCCCAATTCTTTTTGATTTCTTAAGTCCTTGTTTACTGTTAGTGAACATTATTCATACTGTTGTGCATAAAATTCTAATAAATCAACATTAAAGTTTAAATTTCTCATTATTTTTGTTATTTATATGTACATTTTTAAATCCACCTTACCGACTGACTGACTGACTGTTTGTTTAAGACATTGACGATGGAAATCTAGTACAAAAACGCCAAGATTTGTTACATCAGCTTCTAATACAAACCTGCTGTTAAATAAGCACAAAACAAAAACGTTAAGAGATTCTCAGAAATCAACAGAGAATTCAAGTGCAATTGAGCAAAAATTTAACTATTTAAAAACTAATTTTTTGTAAAAGTTGAAAAAGTTAAAAAAGCTTCTGCATGGTAATGAGGTTAAAATGAGGCTGAAAATAAATTATAATAATGGTTACTCGCAACAGGCATTAAGGCCTGATATAAGTATGTGTGTACTAAAGATTAATGGCTCAATTATGGTTGGCAACCAAACTATAGTTGCATTGCCATTAGCCCAAATGTTTCAATTATTAAGTAAGTATGGCAACTGACAACTAACTAACAGCTGTTAAATTTATAACGCTAAACATTGTTTTTATTGGCAGCTGCGAAGTTTTAGTTACTATTTAATGTTTAAAGAAAAAACGTGATGAAATTGGAAAGTAACTATAGCTTTTTATTTTTAATTAATAAGTGAAACATATCGCTACCTTAATATAGAAGGGCCCTATCTCATTACTTTTTTTGGAAATCGAAATTTTTGTATATTTCGATAGAAGAACATCTAATGCATAGAAAAATGCAAAAATCTCAATTTCAAAAAAATAATGAGTTAGGGCCTTTCTATATTCAGGTAACGATATGCATGACATGTAAAACAAAAATTTGTAAGTTGAAAATTATTTGCTAACTAATCATTGAACTGATTAAATGATTATTTGTTGCTAGATTTTATAAATTTAAAATATCCTTGAAGAAATATGAATTGTTTATTTACGCTTTTTAGGGTTCCGTACACCAAAGGTGAAAAGGAACCCTATTGTTTTCGCTACGCTGTCCGTCTGTCCGTCTGTCCGTCACACGGTATTTTCTCAGGAACCGTAAGAGTTACGGACCTGAAATTTGGACAGAGTATGTAGAACCTTGGCCGCTACAACAACAAATATATGAGAATTAAAAATTAAAGGGTGTTCCAAAACGAGCAACAAAAAATGTTAAAATCCCATGTAATATACATACAATTGTATGAACATATGTATGTATATTGAAACTTGAAATTTGTAAAATTAGTGTATTTTTATACAGGCTACAATAATTAAGACTAAAATTAAAAAAAAATTTAAATTAAAGGGTGGTCCATCAGTTAATGCAATTTTGACTATGTAATTTGGACAACTTGCTATATCTTGGAAACCGTAAGAGGCAAACACTTGAAATTTTCAAAAACGGTAAAACTAAAAAAACCGAAAATTATAAAATCGCCAAACCAAAAAAAAAAAATCGCCAAAAATTAAAAAAAAAGTCGCTAAAACGAAAAAAATCGCCAAAATTAAAAAAAAAATCTAACACTAAAATAAATCGCCAAATTCGAAAAAATCGCCAAAATGAAAAAAAAACAAACGCCAAAAATCGTCAAAACGCGAAAATGTTGCCAAAATTAGAAAAAAAAATCACAAAAATGAAAAAAATCGCCAAAAATAAAAAAATCGCCAAAATGAAAAAACGCCAAAAACCGAAAAAAGTCGCCGAAACGAGAAAATAAAGTGTCAAAACTAAAAAAGAGCCAAAACTTAAAAAAATCACTAAAACCGAAAAATCGCAAAAAACCCCAAAACAAAAAAACCGAAAAAAAACCCCAAAAACGAAAAAAATGCCAAAACTATATATTATATAGGATGAAGTTTGTATTAAATTACATATCTAGTGTTCGTACGGAACCCTTCGTGCGCGAGTCAGAGTCGCACTTTACTGAATTTATTATTGTTCATTATTAGACCGAAGGTAACTCTTGTTACAAGAACTTTAAATATTAGTTTTATTCTTGAATATTTTTCTTTGCATTTTTAACATTTAAAAACATATTATGCCAGCAGAATTTAACCACTAGACAACAGTTAGACTTAATTATTAAATAAATGTAAGCTAAGGAAAATTATACTTTTAGCGTCCGTAAGGAAATCAATCTTGGTGTGGATAAAAATGTCTAAAAAAAACTAAATAGTTATGGCCCACCGTAGCGTACATTCGACAAAAAGGACAAAGGCTGGCGATATATTTTAAAGCAAATTAAAAAATAAAATTGCACAAAACAAATGAAATTCAAATTCAACTCCATATGGGTCATCCCAAGAAGTCAGCTTGTGCTCACTGAAGCAGGCTGCGTCTCACAGTGCTATGTCTCCATAAAACCAGAGAAAATGTCTTAGGAAGATAAAATACCATATATTTTTTTTTTAATTTCTGAACTAGGAAAAATTTGAAGTTTGCGAAAAAATCATTGCAAAGATATATCCAACTCCCATATATCCCGAATCTTAAAATTTTAATCTTAGCTACAGCTATCCTCAAAATGTAACAAAAATTGCTACTTAGCATAATAGCAATGTGGTTAATTTTGTTACATCCAGTGGAAGAATATGACTACTTCCCATATATCATTTTTCTTAAAACCTAAGTCAAATGGCCTAAAAACTATTTAATAATTCTAAAGGCATGTGTTTTACAAAAATTAAAATTTTTTAAATTTTTTCAGTCGATCGATATGACTTCTTTCCATATGTATATCCTTTTTTTCAAAAAAATAAATTTTAGCTGCATTTATGATTAGAATGCATTAAAATTTAATAACTATTTGTAAAACTATGCGTTTAAACTTTTTTGTTAATTTTTTTTCTCATTCGGTGCAAGGACAAGACTACCTCCCGTGTATCCTTTTTCTCAAAAACTAATTTTAAGCTAGATTTATGATTTGAATGCACTAAAATCTATTTAATAATTCTAAAATCAAGTGTTTTAGCATTGTTACAAATTTTTTAATTTTTTCAGTGCAAAGATATGACTTCCTTCCTTATATCCTTTTTTTCAAAACTAAATTTTAGCTATATTTATGATTAGAATGCATTAAAATTTAAGAACTATTTGTAAAACTATGCATTTTAACTCCCTTGTAAATTTTCTTTCATTTGGTGCAAGGACAAGACTACTTCCCACATATCCTTTTTCTCAAAAAACCAAGTTAAAGCTAGATTTATGATTCGAATGCAATAAAAACTATTTAATATTTCTAAAATCATGCGTTTTAGCATTGTTATACATTTCTGAATTTTTTTCAGTGCAAGAATATGACTTCCTTCCATATATCCTTTTTCTCAAAAAACAAAATTTTAACTTCATATATGATTAGAATGAATTAAAATTTTATAACTATTTGTAAAACTATGCATTTGATCTTTTTTTATTAATTTTCTTTCATTCGGTGCAAGGATTTGTCTACTTCCCATACATTCTTTTTTTTAAACTAAGTTAAAGCTAGATTTATGATTTGAATGCATTAAAAATTAATTAATAATTCTAAAATCTTTATGCTTTGGCTTTGTTGTAAATTTGGCTACGTGACATAACTTCCCCCCATACATCCTTTTTCTAAAAAACTTAATTTCAAATGCATTTACGATTAGAATGTATTAAAAATTTATAACTATTTCTTAAATTATGCGTTTTAACTCCCTTATAAATTTAATTTTATTCGGTGCAAGGATATGACTTCTCTCCATATATCCTTTTTCCCAAAAAAATAAATTTTAGCTGCATTTATGTTTATTGTGAAATAAAAAATTAATTACTATTTCTGAATCTATGCGTTCTAACTCTCTTGTAAATTTGGTTTCATTTGGTGCAAGGATATGACATCTTCTCGTATATCCTTTTTCCGACAAACTAAATTTTAGCTGAACTTATCATTCAAATGCGTTAAAAAGTAATAATTATTTCTAATATTAAACGTTTTTAACTATTTTGTAAAATTTCTTCATTCGCTGGAAGGACATGACTAGCTCCTATATGTCCCTTTTCTCAAAACCTAAATTTGAGCTGCATTTATGATGGGAATGAACTAAAACTGCATACATAATCATTAACTTATGCGCCTTGGCTCTGCTAAAAATTCGGTTTCATTCGGTGCAAGGACATGCCTACCTCCCATACATCCTTTTTTCCCAAAAAATAACTTTTAACTGTATTTATGACTAGAATGCGTTAAAAATTAATAATTATTTCTAAAACTATGTGTATTAGCTTTGTTGTAAATTTTTATTGTATTCGGTGCAAGGACATGAGTAACTCCCATATATCCTTTTTTCTCAAAAACTAGGTTGTAGTTACTTTAATGAGTAGAATGCAGCAAAATTAAATGAATCTTTATACAATTAGGTGTTTTAACTGTTTTGAAAATTTTGTTAAAATTTTTTTAAGGATCTGCTGAATTCATCTCTTATATCCATTTTCTTAAAAAAATAAATTTTAGCTGCATTTATGACAAGAATTTACTGAAAATTAATAAGTATTTTTAATGTTATTTTCTTTAGCTCTATTATAAATTTAGTTTTATTTGCCACAAGACCATGAACACTTCCCATATATCTTATATTTTGATGTATTTTACATTATTTTCAGTTGCTTAACATTTATCGAATTTTCTCTTTTTGTCACTTATATTTCTTATATTTTAGCTTCAGTTGCCAATCTGTCAAAAAAGTAATATGAATAATTTTGTAATATCAACTAAAATTTTTTTAATATCAACTAAAAAATTAATTAAATTTTCACCTATAAGCAATATGATAATATCAATTAAGTTTTTTCATTCAAATTAATTAATACAATTAAAAATTTAATTGAATCAATTAAATTCTGTATTGAAAACATTAATTGGTGAATACTTTTTTCTTTGCATAAAATCATATCTTCAATAACTTTTAGGCAATACATTTAAAATTTTATAAGCTGCATAAACTTAAGATATCCGACGTACACAGAGACACACATCATGTCCTTCCTTTGTACTTTTACTTTTTAAAGTTGCACATTTAAAACGTTTCATTTTGTGTTTCGTTATTGACTTTGTCTGTTTTTTTTATTACAAATTGGTTTTAAATCAACTTAAAACCCTTTTTTAACCAGCTTAACAAAAGCATTTCATTATGAATATAAAAAAAAGAATCAAATAAAAACCAGGAATTGCTATTCAGAAAAAAATGGCCTCGTAAAAATTAACAAAATGGGAAAGCATTTGCGTGAGATATCTTTTGTTATGCTTTTTTTCCCGGCATAATAAAGTGTTGCACAGGAAATAACAAAGTTGTTGTAGATAAAAATGAAACAGTTTCCCACACATGTCCCCCACGACAGAGTTAACTGGTAGCAATAGTCAACAGTTTTAAGGCCTCAAAAAGGCCTTTCAATTCGAGAGTGCTTCATATAATCACAAAAAATAAATAAACCAGTCCTGGCTTATGATGTCAAAAGAGAATATTTGATCGAAAATTTGTATTGATTGTATTGTATTGTATTGAAATTCGTTTTTGTTTTCAGTATAAGTTATCGATCGAACGATTTCTGCCGAGATGGTGGGCCGGGCTGAAAATGATAGTTTAAAATTTGGGGCTCACAGTCCACATCTAAAATCTTCAATAAAATTTATTTGTTTAATGATCACAAGCAAAAATGTCTAGCAGTTATTAAAAATTCAGAGCAATTGAAAATTTTAGTTTTCTTAATTGGCTGGATCTTAGAAAAAATGTTCATTTCACGTAATTTTAATGAGTATGAATTTGAGAAAAATTCCAACCTAAAAAAATACTTTCCAATTTTAAATAGAGCCCTCATGTTTGCTTTAGATACGATACGCATATAAAATTGAACTTAAATATTGATTCATATGATTTAATTAAGGCCTTTTACCAGGCCTACTAACCCTTTTATTGCGGTCCTATTATAAGTAGCGGATATTGCAGATGTTTGTGAGCAGTCTATGAATAGAACACAATTCTTTGTATGTTTAATCGTAAGTTTTAGTAAAAAAAAAATAGACTGTTAACATGAACATTCGAATATGCCAGCGAAATGGTGGAATTTTTTTCAACACTTTCGCAACACAATAGAGCTGTGAACAATTGCACAGTTTATAGTTCTGATTGCTGCATTTTATAGCATGAAATTTCTTACAAAGTACGAGTATAGAGTTTTTTTATTGGCTCTATTTTTGTTATCATTGTTCTTTAAAATGCATTTAATTTTGTAAAACTTTTCATAGTAACTCAGATTTAACAAAGTTTAATATGATATAAGCACATTGCCAATATAGAAAGGATGATAGACTAAGGTCGACAGAACTAATTGAACGAATTTTTGAAATTGTGAGACTCATGGGATGAAGAATACCGCTCAGTATGCAACACTGGTGAAAACTGAGAGAAATGTATTTTTGTATGTGTATCATTGATGCAAAATGTGGCACAATTGAGTCCTTTGTGGCGCTTTTGGATGTTTGATGGCTCTGTGGTACTCTTTAAGCTATTTTGGCCCTTTCAACTCATAATCTAACTAATACTTTTTAGTGTAGTTTTACTGAGTTTCAAAAACTACTAACAAGCAAACAGTTTAGGAATAAGCTCTCCATGCACCTATAAATTTTGGTGTTTGAGTACACTTAAGAAGAAATTCAAAAAATTAAAAATGCATATCACAATTCAGGAACTCTTAGGCTAACAACTCAGGGATTATATACAATAAAATGGAAAATACATATAAAATATGATTTTTAACTAAAATTTTATTTTTTTTTAGCAACAAACAAATATGTATTTATTATGTTTTGGCAAAAAAAAAAAAAAATTGTCGAAAAATTTTGTTTGTGTTCTAAATAAAATAAAACATATGTATTATATTAATATTATATACTTTTGATCTTATTCAAATAAAAAGATTGTAATCAAATACAAAAAAAAAATATTTTTTTGGCCCTATCAAAGGTAATTCGACCCTTTTAAATCGTTAATTTGGCATTTAACCAAAAAACTCAAAATGCATCACTGATGTGTATTAAACTGTTTAAGTAGCCAATTAAAGTTAGGCAGGGTGGTGAAGCTGTGAGTGACACTAGTGTGCAGTAGAGCCCTGCATAAGACCATTTAATATAACTTTCACGACATGAGGGATTTTTCAAATACTTTACTGTAGCGAAGTCTTCAGAAAAAAATACTGAATATTACTGTTTGCTAGACATTTTTTTCCAGTTATATATATTACAGGTAAAGAAGCAAATATTTCGTGACGAAAGAATTTGTGATGTTTGTTTTTTCCTATGCATAGACGCGTATAATACAAACGTCATGCATGTACAGCGGTGATCGGCAATTTAAGGGCGCATCGCCCTTTAATTTACTCTCCTACATACGCATTGTCTAGAACAAGTTGTGTGTATCACATACTGTTAAGCAACAGCGTTGCCAGAGAAAAGAATTTGTCCAAACAATAAGAAAATATGTGTGATTAGAACTTACTAAATTTTTTATTTTCAGAAAACTATTTTGAGCAGACCAGAATGTTTGGTTTGTGAACATGCGTTATCAGATATAGAAAAATGTAACATGCAAAAACATTTTCAGGCTTAAATTTAAATTATTTTGAGAAAACTTTCTACAAGATCATACTTTTACTCAACATTACAGTGACGTAGCAATAGCCAGAAATGCCTTTCTTTATAAATAAGTATTTTGTGTTTCTTCTGACCATAATAAAATCAAGTTTTCCTTTTGGATATTTAAAATTTCAAATTAGGGAAATAAGGCGAAATTTCACTGGCAACACTGGTTCGTGGTGAGACTATAACACACACAATTGTAAATTATAATAGTATAGGCAGCCAGCCACCGGTAACAAATCTTTTATTAAAGACACAACCAATATAGGAGATTCCCAAAAACTAAACTAAAATTCCCCGAAATCCCAGAAGTTCCCCAGCACTTCCCCAGAAAATTACGGCAACACTGATCATAAAAAATACGCAGTGTAGCACCATCATGTTACGCATTTGTTACCAGTATTTTTAACCAGGTGAAGACAATACTTCTTCTTGTGGTATTTGCAGAGTTTGTTACGAACAAGAAGTGTTCGGGAAACCACTTGTAAGCACACATATACACGACGCTCACTACATGCACCGTGCCTCACTTATTATACGACAGCATTTATTTTTGTTTTAGTAGAAAACGTGTCACGGCAATACATTTAAAAGGCAAGACGTATTTATATTTCAAGAATGTTTACGCAGGGCTCTAGTGTACAACATACATTAAAGTTAGCATCAGCTGAGACCAGCATTGCCATAGTTAATTATTTTTTATATATTTGATAATTTTTAATCCAAATAAAATTTGATAATTATTTCCTCTACAACGTAACGTTACAAATTCCCCCAGCCAACACTCCCATTGGATACTAATATTCACTCAGAATCGTCTATGTTCTGGTTTTTTAATCGTTTTCATGTGTTTTCTTGTGAGTATGGTATGCTACACCTGCTTAAGTTGAAATTTAGAAAATAAAAATTAATAATATTATGTGTTCTGGCATCCAAATTGAGAAGGAAAAAATTTAGAAAAATATATCAATTATACAAATCTGTGGCAAAAAGGAAGAAGTGCTTAAGTCGAGATAAGCTGATTTTGAGTTTATCATACATCCGTAATCTGAATCAAAATCTCAATTCATTGGTGTGATTTTTCAGGCAGTTATAGTACTATGACTTGGGACTAATCTTTTTTAGACTTCTAAACTCATTTGGAATAATAGCTTAATTTAGGTTATACTTTGGTATATTTTAACTTATAGGTATTACTTATAGTGTGTAGAACAATGTTTGCTTAAAAAAATAAACGTTAACAGAGAATTTCCCAGTTTAACTGTAAAAGAAATAAATTTCTAAAAATCGACTTGGCGCTTAAAAGTGCACCCCTGCAAAAAAGTAATATACTGCCACCGAAATATCTGAAGACAAATTATTGTATTCCATATTGATCGCAATTTCCATACAAACAGAATTAAAATTGCATGAAAATTTTTACGATATCGAATGCCGTAATTTGCCCCCTGATCTTTTCAATACATCTGCTGAGAACTTAACAAATTTGTTGCACCCTAATTTTATTATTCAATGAAAAAAAAATTTAAATTTTAATGAACTCGCACGTAAAATTATTTCCGTTTTATTTTATGCTTCGAATGTTCATAAATATTAAAAGCCAACTTTAAATGAAATGGCTGGAAACACAGCATTTCAATTTAAGCTTTTATACTATTGAATTTTTTATTTTTTATTTTTTTTTTATTCCAAATGGTTAAAATAAACCACGTTTTTACTTGCAAAACATGTTCATTTGTTGATACCACAATTTTAAGTATAAAAATACCCGGAATGAAAAATATTTATACAATATTGCGGTTTAGAATATTTATTTTTTAATATGTGATATATTAGAGATAAAAGAATTTTTAATCAGCTTTTTTTGTTAAGTTAAAGAGAAATCTACACAGCAGTTTTGAAAAATTGTTTTCACTAATTTTTTTTAAGCTTAAGGGTTTTTAAGGAAAATTATGATTTTTACACGCAGCTTATAATATTCCTTTGCTCTTTGCAGTATTTGCCTAGTTGATTTGCATTTTAAGGATTTGATGGCTAACACTCTATGACAGCAATGTTTTCTTTTGTGTTCTTATAAGTGTTAAGTAGACATGAATGTCTGGCGAAATTTAATTTTTAGTGTCTTCTTTTTTTTAGATTTTCTAAAATAATGAAAGTATTCGACTTGACATCCCATCATCAATCAATCTCTGTGTGTGGTCGTTTTGGCTTAAGTAACATCAGTAACATTTTAATGTATTTTTTTACATACTTTTCATAAAAAAACCATTAGATGCAAAAAATTAGAAAAAGCAAAAAAGACGCGTGAGTAAAATCATTGAATAATAATCACTACTTTTCTCAGGATTTAACATTAATCAAACTGACTTTTTGACATGTTTTTATTTTGCAATAAATTTTTTGTTTGCTTTTTGTATAACATAAAATTGAGTTAAAAGCTTTTTGAGCTTACAAATATTCTTTTTTTTTCATTGAAAATTATCGTCTGGGTTTTAATGGATTATTTAAGTAGTGGATGACCTGATTTTTATTTTAATTTTGGGGTTGGAAAATTTTTCACAATGGAATGTAATACTTTATAGGCAATCCAACCTTAATTTTAAAATTTATTTTTTTCATATTTGATAAGAGCCGCAAATTGTTTAACGTGGTAAATCTTATTTCTCGTTTTAATTAGTCTCAGTATTTGGGAATAAAATCATCATTTAAAAAAGAAAATATGCGATGCGGCTGACCTAAAAGAACATCCAACAAGTGTTTTTTTTACAAATGCGTGACTTAGCAGAATGTGTTGTGCTTGATCAGAAAAAAAACTGTTTACATTTGTGTAGCTTTTAGAGCGTAGACTTTTATTTCCATTTTATCCTTCTCTTTCTGAGGAAAACATCCTTGAAATTTAAAGGAAAGAAATAAATAGTGTTGCAGTGTCTAACTTATTTTTATACTTTTGAGAAAGCAAAGAACAAAATATAAATGTGTGCATATAAGTAGTTTAGTCAAAACAAACCTTAACTAATATAACAAAAGTACCAAATATCATATATTCAAAAATTTTATTTTAAGCTAAGAAATCTTTTGGTTTTTTTAACATCTCGAAAAATTTCAAAAATAAGATAAATATTCAAATATGGTAACGCTGACTAAAATATGTACGTAGTCGCCATTTTGTGTGTAAGCTGAAGTATGCAGTGCGAATGAGTGTTTTTTCTTGAAATTTTCATACGCATTTGCATAAAATTTAAAGCATACTTTTTTGGGTTTTCGCTGTTAGTTAAGTGCGACGTATGAGTAATTTATTCATATGTTCAATTTTATACACTCTATAAGTAACGCTACATTTACACATGAAAGTACTTTCTTGAAATTTCTGTATACGTATTTTGAATAAAAATTCTAATGAAAAAAACTACTTTGATGAAATTTTTTTGTTCGTTTTCATGAGAAAGTGAAAGTTCATTTTAAAAATGTGGTCGAAAAGTAAAGTTGGAAAAAATTGGTTTGTTTGCTACGCAATTGGAGTTACCCACAATATTCATATACAAAAATTTATAGGACAATAATATAATAATAATAATATTAAGAATAATAATAAATAATAATATTTTAATACTAATATTATTGTTTTAAAAAGGCATGAATTGTGTTATTCATGTATATTTGAAGATACGACATTATAATTCTTTAAATGTTTATACAAAATAAGTATAATTTATAATAACTATTTGCCATAATCCTGTATTTTTGAACAAATCTTTAAAGTGGGTAGCACTGTTTAACCTGTTTCAATTTTACTTTCTGAAAACATAAAAAATCTACTTTCTTGAAAATATCGTTGAAAGCTGAGTGGAAATTAAAGACAATGTGAATGTGCCATATTTGGAGGTGGCACAATTTGTATATTGGCAAATATCAAAAGACTTTTAGTTTTTATTGTGCAATCAAGAAAATTAATTGTGTAATGTGTTGTTTACTTTTTTACTGTCAGTAAAATTGGGCAATATTTTCTTTAAAAATATTGTGCCATTTATTGCATAGTGTAGCTCAAAACGACAAGAATATGTAAAAAGGTATTCAATAATATTGTATAATGGATGGGGAGCTCAAGAATCGCGTTAAATCCAGAAAACATAAAATGATTAACTTTTTTTCTTACTTAATATGTACTTTTCAAAAATGTAAGGTTGTGTACACATTGAATAATTTTATACAGTTGCTTATTTCTAGAGATGTGCACGTGAGTGTTTTCTGACTCACAACACGCACGCTCACGCAGAAAAATATTTTACTCACGCACTTTCACGCACGAATGATTTTGAACATTTTCACGATCACGCACGCTCACGAATAAAATATTTTTAATCACGCACGAATGGTTTACAACTTATCACGATAACGCACGCTCACGAAAAAGTATATTTATAATATAATTTGCATGTTTTTTGGGTTGAAAAATAGGTTCTTACATATACATATGTACATATCTATGTATATATGTATGCTCGTGTTTTTGTAAAATTTACAATGTAAATTAAAATAAAGCAAAGTTAATTTAATATCGTTTTAAATATTCGTATTCGCGGATACCATTTTAAATATTCGAATTCGAATTCTCGTATATCAAAAATTGACATTCCGCACATGTATGTATGTATGTATACATACTAGGGTGATCGAATCGGTTTTTCAACCGGTTTTAAATCCCGTTTTTTTACAATACGGTGGTCGGTTTTTTTAAAATGTTGATTTTTCGAATGTCGAATAGTCCGGTTTTTTTACAATTTAAAAACCGGCTGAGTCGAATACTTTTCGATTTGTATATTTTTTAATATTAGTTTTTACTATATTAAAACTTAGACCAACGTGTTCGATTGATTTTCAATTTTTTGAGCATGGCAACACTTACTGAAACGTGAAATTGAAGCGAAATTATTTTATGAGGTGGTAGCAGAGGATGTGTTCAATGGATGTCAAAATCCATTTTTAAAAATGTTTTTTTAGTTTTGTTTGCTTTATATTTTATATAGAGGTAGGTATCCACTTTGTCCATACAATCATACGTATAAATTACGTATATATATATATATTATATACATATAGGATTGTTCATTTACTAAAAATTGTTACGAATTTGTAACAGTTGTTACTGGAAAGTGTTCATTAACTCAAAAAGTTTGCAAGGAGAGAGCGTCAAAAAAATTCTTAAAAATTATTACTAGTACAATTTTTATTTGCAAGAATTATACAACCATCTGTTGTATGTTTTGTTGTCAAATTAATTATTTAAAAAATATCTGAAAAAGGAAAACTGAAAAATGTGCATTTCTTTGTTAAAAAAACATGTATACGTATGAAAAAAGGAAGCATGTTTTCTTAATTTATTGTTTTTCTTTCATTAAGCCACATAAATTCAATTTTATTGTAAAGAATTTGGTTTTTTCTCATATCTAATCAGAGATGGAAATTGGCATTTTTGTATTTGTTAATGAATAAAATTAAAAAATTATGAAAAATTCATAAAAATAGTAAAAAGACATGAAACTGTGTAAAGAATTTCATATTAAACGTCAATTTCTAAAGAAAAATTGCAATTTAAAATTTTATCAAGCAAAATACATCAGAAAAAGTACAACTGTATCATGATTTCCATCCATGGTTCTGATATGAATAAAATTTTCTTGCGAGTTTTTACAAGTAAAGCGTTCATTTACTTTTTCATATTTAGGAGAGTAATTTTGTAAATTTCTGCCTTACTCTCTAGTTGCTAGTTTCTGCTGGCAAAGTAAATGAACAGACCTTATGTATGTATATGTACTACACATATGTAGGTATATGAAGTTAATTTTTATGTTTTTCTTTAATTTTTTTATTGTTTTATAGCATTTACTCATGAACTGTTAACTCTTTCTTTTTATTAAAGCAATTTAAAATCGAAACTTTTGTATAATAATTGCCTTACTTAAAAAAGGCAATTATGGCAAAATGAATTGTAAAAACCGAAACCGGGTTTTTCATAATATCAAATATTCGAACTATTCGAAAACCGGTTTCTTGAAATAGTCGAATAATCGATCACCCTAATACATACATAATATAAATGCGAAGGTAAGACGTATGATCAATTAAATAAATGATAATCAAATAAATGAGAAAAGCTGTATGTACCCATCAAACAAAATGCTCCGAATTCGCAAAGAATTCGTAACGATTGGTAGACAAAATCTGCCGATTTCCGCACTGAAATATTACCGAAATCGTAAAATTTTTGTATGAAATGGATGACACGACTTGGTAACGATATGTCGGTACGAATTCAATACGATAAGTCGGTACGAATTCGTAACGACATGTAGGTACGATTTTTGTTGCTTTTATAGCAAAGTACCGCTTCACCGTTATGTTGCTGCTATTGTCGAAATAATTTGCAAATACTCAAGTTTTTTAATATTTATTACAATCCCTTTTTTATCAACATATACATATTTATTTAAAAAAAATGCTTACAGACTTTTACTTATGTACTCAAAAATCAAAGTTTTAATGTTTAAAACAAATTGTTCAGAGAAACTACCGAAATGTCTTAAGGAATTCGGTACGACAAGTCTGACTTCAGAAAAATTCGAAACATTTTGTTTGGGGGTATTCATTATGTTTGTAAGCTCATACTACCATACATATTACTATACATATGTATATGCATTTATTATTATAAAATAATTTATTTCAAATGATTGAATACAGTTACATATGTATCTATGCAGGAATGTTATCTCGTGAGAGCGTGAGAATTCGTGCGTGATTATTAAAAAAGCTCACGCACGATCACGCATGAATAAATTTTTTTCATTCACGCTCACGCACTCACGCGTGATTAGTTATAATATTTGATTACGAATCACGTGAATCACGCGTGACTCACGCTAATAATCCCAAATTAATATTTTACTTATTAAGTAAAATATTTTTTTATTAAAAATACATTGAAATTGATTATTGAGGGGTTTAGCTGGATTCTATGCGCATTAATTTGGGATTATTAGTGCGTTTAAAAATTTTAAACTTAAATTGTAACAATTCCCATAAAAAACACTAATTATGGATTTTAGTTGAACAAGAACTTCAAGGATAGAGTTTGTATAACATAATAAAAATAATTCACACTAACTTTAAGAAATTTCTTGATTTATTTTTACATAAACTTTTTTAATGAAATTTTTTCATGTTGAATTTTTTTTTTTTTTTCATAAAAAGTATTAGTTTCTGGATAAATTGAGAATGAAAAAAAATATTCAGCTGTGACATCGATATTATTTGATGAATGTGCCTTGATTTCAAGGCGAATTCATATTCATTCAAATGATCCTTACGCTGCATCCACGCGTTCAATAAATCGCTTTCAATTTCATCACACATACTGTGTAGGGATTGGTAAATTGATTTCGATTCCAATCGAAAACCAATTTTATGTTAAAAAAAACTCGATTTTTTGTAATCGATCTTACGTCTGCGATTTTATACTGAAATCGATTATTGGGCTATAAAAATCGATTTTTTATTATTATCAAAATTTTGGCAATTTTTTCAAGTATTACTGAGTGAAGAAGATTGGTTTGATAATTAATATTATTCATCTTTGTTCCGTAACTTTTTGTCGACATCAATGCCAAGACAATATCGAAAATAGGACACTTACTTTCTCTAAGGGCTACAAAATAGCAAGAGTCGGTTAAAAATAAACAATTACTGACCTATTTTGACATAGCATGACGTTAATGTTAACAAGTAAAGGTGGTTAGTTTAAAACATTTCAACTAATGATCCTTCGAAATAATTTCTGAAATTTATTTTATGTAATATAAAAAATTGCTAAACTAAAGCAAGTTTACGTATAATTTTAACTTAAAAATACAGCTCTAGTATCTAACATGCATATAAAGGGTGTCCCAATAAGAACGCAAGATTTAAATTTGGCGCCATTCGAAGTGTCATTGTTTGACATTTGAACAGTTGTTATTGTTTGCTAGTAGAAGGTACGAGGTTAGTAAAAATGGAGCGCTAGACGAATGAACAACGCATTCTCATTGTGAAATTGTTTTACCAAAATGGTGAAAGTTTTGCGGCTACAGTTCGCAAATTTGCGATCAATTTGGGGTCACAATAATGCTCCAAAAGAGTCAACTGTAAAGAGATTAATGGATAAATTTGCCGAAACTGGGTCTGTTAGTGATGTAAAGACAACAACGCGCCTTCGACCAGGTCGATCGACCGAAAATGTCGCAGCTGTACGTGATGATGTCGCTCAAGCGCAGGTCAAGCGCAAACAGTCAATGGTGTTCGGTATCGTGAAATGATAACCAGTTTTTGCGTGCCTAGAATTGAAGAAATGAATGTGGAGGGCATGTGGTTTCAACAAGACGGCGCCACATGCCATACACAGCCAGAGAAACAATTCAATTGCTACATCAGTCATTTCCCGGTCGTGTTATTTCGCATTTTGGAGACCAGAATTGGCCGCCTAGATCGTGCGATTTAACACTATTAGACCTTTTGCTTTGGAGTTTTTGGAAGTCGATGGTTTACGCGAATAAGCCGACGACGACTCAAGCCTTAAAAGAGGAAATTGGACGCTGCATTAATGAAATACCGCAGCATTTATGCAAAACGGCCATTGAAAATTTCATTAAAAGATCGCGTGTGTGCCAGCAAAGCCGCGGCGGCCATCTGCCCGATATGTTGTTCCACACAAAACTTCATTTTGTCTACTTTACGCTGTAATAAAGTTTCACGACTTTTTTTAAATATCTGTGTTTTATTTAAAATTTAAGTTTTGCGTTCTTGTTGTTACATATGTATGTACCTTACTGAGTTTAATGTGTTTCGCTAAATTAACTTTGTGTCTATTTTTAATGTTCATAAATATGTTAACTTTTGTTTTTTCTTTTTTTTTTTTGTTATTTGAATTTTTATGAATAAAGATTATTTTGTTTATAAACTATCCAATTTGTCTTAAGCGATTTTAAAGTCGATTTAAAAATCGATTTTCACGTACGATTAATCGATTTCAAAAATCGAAATTAAAAAATTTGATCGAAAAATCGAAAATCGATTTTTGAAGATATTTACCAATCCCTAATACTGCGTGTCAAAATTTCTTGAAACTAATAGCTGTGACACAAATTGATAGTCAATTTAATTTTTTTTAAATTCCATGGATGAAGAAACAACTCAAATTTGAAGCTTCAATCAATGTATGCCGTGACCAGCTGTTCAAATTGAAAATTAAATTGTCATATAAATGGATAAAAGAGTTAAAAAGCAATCTAGTTTTCAATTTGAGAAGTTTGAAGGTGTTAGCAAAACTTGTAAATTGAATGGAATTGAAAGGCAAAAATTGAAAGTGTGGCCCCCAAGTTATAGTTAGTTGACTTATTTAATTCTAGAGATTTTGCTAAGGTTCTAGGTTTTTCTCCATTTTTCCCGCGATCCAATATTTCAATTTTGTCGTATAATAATATTGCATTACGTTTGACAATTATTTTTTAGAATTACTTTTTATAACAAAACAGCATCAACAACACTGAAATGCGCATAGGATCCAGCTAAGCCCCTCAATAATCAATTTCAAACTATGTTTAATAAAAAAAATTTACTGAATCAGTAAAATAATAATTTGGGATAATTAGTGCATTAATAAATGTTAAACTTAAAAAATTTTAAGTTGTGTTAATTATGCTGATGGTTTATCATAAATCGCAGTACATACTGCATTTCCCGCAAAATTAGTGTTGCCGTCTTTTTTTAAGCGTTTTATATTAAATTCGCCTAAAAAAGTACCGTAATTAAAAAACGGTTGCTATTATTAATCCGTGTTATATCGAAATCGCTTTTATAAAGTTTCACGTAAATCGAGGGTTAACTGTAGGTATTATTATTTTATCATACGCATTTAGTTATTTGTATAAAATTTAAAGCATACTTTTTGGGTGTCGCAGTAGTAGGTAGGTGCGACGTATGAGTAATATGTATCCACAAATGTATAATTTTATACATTCGATACATAAATATTCAAAAAAAAATATTTACAAAATATTAAGGGTTTTCATGAGAAAGTTCAAAAGTCTCGCAAACTGTGCAATTGTGCATTTTTACACTCTCGCAAATAATAAGGGTTTTCATGAGAATGTTCAAAAGTCTCGCAAACTGTGTAATTGTGCATTATTATACTCTCGTAAATAAAATGTCAAAAATTGTATAGGAAATTATTTACACAAACCTGTTAAGTTTGCCCAATAATTTTGAATCGTAAACTTAACCTGTGCAATTGCATCTTGTAAATAACAATTTTTTGCTTTATTGGCTTTCTTTAGGCATTTTTAGACACACACACACACTTTTTTATTTTTATAAATATACATAAATATGTTTTTAATTTAAAAATTGCTTGAAATTTTGTTATATTATTTTTATTAATTGAAGTTTTGACGTTTGCTTCAAATTAACATAAACTGTTAGCGCAAAATTTCAAAAGGGGCTTCATGAAACCAGACTCGCAAGTTTGCCCAATTGCACAAATAGCAATTTTATGAGTTCTCGTGAAAACCCTTAATATTTCAAAAAAACCTTTTAACTTTGTCCAACAATTTTCAGTCGTAAACTTAAGCTGTGCAATTGTGCATTTATTCAACAACAACTTTTTGTTTTTTTTTTTTTTTGCTCCGTTGAGGCATTTTTAGATACACACACACGCTTTTTATTTGAAAAGAAATATATAAATATGTATTTAATTTAATTTAATTTAATTTAAATTTTTATTTATATTTTATTAATTTTTTTGACATTTCATTCAAATTTACTAAACTGTTTGTGCAAAAGTTGGAAAGGGGCTTCATGAAACAAGTCTCGCATATTTGCCCAATTGTACAAATGGGAATTTTAAGAGTTCTCATGAAAACCCTTATTGTTTTTAATTTACAAAGTATTTATAAAACAGATTTCCTTAATTTTTACATGTAAATAAGACAGCAAGTGTAAATTAGGAAAGCACTTACCTTATGAAATATTCACGAGCAAGCTGAAATTAAAAAAAAAACAAACAAAAATGTTATTTACAAACAAAAAATAATTTGCAAGCAATCAATATATTAAATTTAAATTTTTAAATTTCTTTATTTTACAGGTATCCTCATTATAAAAATGCTTTCCATTTTGATTATTATTCATTTTTGTTTTTGTCTTGTTGTTGTTGTGAAAACATTTCCTCTATACGCAACAATAACTTACAACGGTAACTAAAAAAATTAAATAAAAAAGCTTCCGTTTCCTACTTTCATATATATATATATTCTTAGCATATAAAAAATCTTAACTGCATTAGTATGACTTCTCCTTTTTTTCATTCAATAATAAAAAATGTTACTTAGACTTTCTTGCTGCGAAGCTCTAGAAGAAAAGAATAATAAAAAAACACTACCTTGAAAAACGTTAAATATGCTCTCGCCTACCTAAGCAAAATTAATATTAAAATTCCATTTAAAAAAAAACTGAAATTGCATACTCCTTAGCAGTTTAAAAGCAAATAAAATGTGCTGGTTCCACAGGAAATTGTCTTATTTTTAGTTTTTCTTTTGCGTAACAGTAGAAGTCGCTACCGGTTCAACAGCGCAGTAAATGAATTAGTGTTTCATTTAACAACATTATTTTCTTACTCTCATATTAGTGTCAATAAAGTAAAAGTGCTTACGTTTGATTTTGTAGTATTTAAGTGGAGTATATTTTAAGATTTAGGTATGCTTCTTTAAATTTACTTATTCCCAAAGAGACCTTGTGAATTGAAGAGTTTTATATAATATTTTTTATCACTTTATATAGCAACTTATGTTCACTCGTAATTATTATTGGGATTACTATTAGTATTATAATTATTATTTAGGTACGAGTTAAATAAATTTCTTTTAGACTTTAGCCACAATCGAAAAACTAAATTAATTAAAAACTACTTTAATGAGTTCTACTAAATCAAAATACATTCGACAAACTTCTCTTTTTTGTTATACAAAATGCAAGTATGTATATTAAACATTCTTAAAATCGAAACTAATAGCAATTCAAACAGAATCATACCTAAAAAAAAGCCCGAACAAAAATACCGTCACCGCAACTAACTGCAGACCGATTGAACAACCGATGGAGAAACCAAGAGTAGATTTTAAACAATTCTATATTCCTAATTTTAAACAATTCTTTCAGTCACCATTTTCTACACCGTTTACAAAACCAGTTATGAAACCGGTGGAAAAACTGGAAACAAAATCTGTTCAAACCTCTTTAAAAGTCGATTTTAAAAACTGACCTAATCTTAAACCGTTGTTTCAGTCACCTGTTTCAAAATCGGTTACGAAACCGTTTGAAAAATTGACTACAAAATCTGTTGAAAGCTCTTTAAAAGTCGATTTTATAAAACTGATCTAATTTTAAACTGTGAAAGCACCGGTTTCAAAACCGGTGGAAAAACTACACACAAGACCTATTGAAACATCTTAAAAAATCGATTTTTAAAAAATTTTCCAATTTCAAAACGTTATTTTAGTCACCGGTTTCAAAACCGGTTGAAAGACTGGCTTAAGAGACGCTTAAAGCCTCTTTGATAACCGAGTTAAAAAAACTGCTTTTAGTCCTAATTTATTAAGTGACATGATTGAGCATGAACGCGACAGTGAAAACCGGTTTTTTTTGCTTTAAAAACTCGGAACACTCAACGTTCGTAAGCACTCAACTAAAATTAAACCCAATTGCAGCAGGCCTGAGAAAACATTGGGTCAGAAATTTACTTAAGACCTTGTGGGAAAACCAATTGAAAATATAATTTAAAAAAAAATAGTTCAACAAAAAAATTTGAAAAAATTCGACCGGTTAAAGTTTGGTTAAAGCCCCATTAGCAAAACTAGCTCCCGAAACTAGTTCCAAGCGCTGTTGCAGGCCGATTGAATCCCTGTTTCTACAATCGAGTACATAACCGGTTTCAAAACCGGTTCCAAGCCCGGTTATAAAACCAGTTAAATAACCGTTTGTAGGACTAGCTACAAAATCGTTAGATTTTAAAAGCCATGAAAAAACTATTCTACAGCTTTAACTTTAAAACCACATTCATAAATAAACCGTTGTTTCAGCCACGCGATGAAACGTGACTATGAAAATTCAGCGTGAATGACAATGCGTGAGTGAAACTTGCATGCCATGACTTAAATGAGATTTATGCATGATTATTTAGTGATTAAAATCTTTCAAAAAGTATTTTAATGATTGTTCAGTGATTAAAATCATTTTAAATGTATTTTGAAATTTGTGAAAACAGTATCAAAAACTATGATATAAAAACAGTAGTTTCTACATAATTGATTGTTAGTTATGAATTCTTATGAATTCAAAAAGCATGCAATTGCTTTATTAAATCAATAAGGAAAGTATTACATAAATGATTTACCCAGTTACTTGTACCAAGGACCACATATTTTTTGTAAATCAATTAAGCAGAAATTACTGTAGACATTGTGCATGTTATTCTAAAATTTTTTAAAAGCATTCATTCAAAGCTCTAACAGAAAACGATTTTTTTTTTATTTTCAAGTAAACAAAATTCAAGAAAACTTCATTATATTGCGTTTTACTTACACTCCCTTGAGCGTCCATGACCTATAATTAATGAAAAGTTACTCCCTAAATAAACAACAAAATTGGTGGAAATCACCATTAACATTAATAATAATAATCTACATACTTCCGTACATTTGGACGAGTTATAACAATTACACAAAAACCCTTCGTTTTGTTGTAAAGCTTCGCCAGTTTCCCGAAATCATTAATGGCAATTTATTATCATTCAAAATTAGTACAGCAGAGAAAATATGTTTGACCTCAATATTAAAAACAAATATTTTAGTTGCCAACCCAATCGCTTTTTCAGCCCAGACACACTTTCGTGAGAGGAGCTAAAACGAGTGAAATTATTAAAACATAAAATTATCCACAATCACCTCTAAATAACACCCGGTATAATTAGTGTCCATATGGAAAAGCAAACAAAAAAAAATACATGCATACATACATACATAAATACACGCATACAAACATACTTACATATTGCATATACACATATAACAAAAGAAAAAATATTATAGAAGAAGCAAAAAATAGAATCAAACATTTTTGTGGTTGTGTTCGAACCAACCCTTAACCACACCCACCCTTTCAGCCAGATAAGCTTGTAAAATATTATTATTGCATACTTTCAGCCAAAAAAAAAAATATGCTAGCAGCAACAGCAACAAAAATGTACCAGCCATTAGCATGCCCCAAAAATAAAATACAGTTGAGTTAGGTTATAACGAACTCTAGGGTTTTCGCTTGTAGCAGTTTGTTCGTTATAAATTAAGTTTGTTTTAATGGGACAGAGAAATTTTTTGCAATTAAAAAGTGGGCACACATATTTTTATTAAATTTATGTAAGGAATTTTAACTGCCTTATTTATTGAAAAAATTAATACATATTATGGCTTTATAAAGTCTTTATTAGAAAAATTAATATAAAAATTTGTTTTATAGTTTTTATAAATTGGACCTTAAGAATAAATAGGTCACTTACTTATTTTGGGGCTACTAGGACGTCAATAATAATAACGATTTTTTTTTTGTTCGTCTTAAAGGCCTCCATAAATTGTGCAATATTAATGAGTACTTTATTGCTGTTATTATTGTCATTTCGCCCCACACTACGCAATAAATTGCACAATAGTAAAAATACACATAAAAGTAAACAAAAGATGCACACACATGTGCGTTGAAGAAATTGTAGAATTTATTTTTCCTGATGCATACTAAGTATATGTACATAAAGTCCTAAATGAATTAAATAATTTTCAATTAGGTAATAAAAAAAAATAGAAAAATAATGTTTAGTGATGTAGCTGGAAATAATTATTGTACAATGTTGTTGTATATTGTGCAAAAATCTTTTGATTTTATACCATATATTGTGCCATATCACATTATAACATACACACAGGCAATTTTCTTGCACAATATATTGCACAATAATATTGAAGATGTGAAGGTACCTTAAGAGCGTAAATTTACAAGCAGTTTTGTTTCCAAGACTTAAAAAATCATAGATGGGCATTTTTCAGTACCAGTACTTTTTCAGTATTTTCTTTTTTTACTGATTATTGAAAAAAATCAGTATTCAGTAAAAAGTACTGATTGCTGAAAAAGGAAATCAGTATTCAGCAAAAAGTACTGATTGCTGAAAATAAGATCAGAATCCACTAAATTTTACTGATTTGTGTAAAAAAATGCAGTAATCAGTAAATGACTGATAGTAGATGCTGTGTGTTTTGAAAATGATTTGTACACCTTGCTCACTTACATGAATAGTGTTAATTGTACGAAATTGTGGATTGTATATAAATTGTAAATTAATATTGATACATAACTGAAGTACCCTGTGCTATAAATTACTTTATTAATTGAAAAAATTGCAACTAATAAAAACATAAAAACAAGTTAGAAGTCCGGAAGATATTTGAAATTTTTCTAAAATTTTATTTGTTGTGAAAAAAAATATTAAAAAAATGAGCGATATTTTCGATTTTGATAGTGATGACTCGGTTAGAGATCCGGATTTTTTGTATGAAGAAGATCTTCCAAGATCTTCAAAGCTTTTAAGTGAAACCTTAAAAGATACAAAAGATTTTTTGAAAACAGAAGAACTCAATGGTGTTAATAAAATTCTTTTTAGTGATCAGTTTTTTAAAATTGTTGAAATGGTAATAAAAAATATAGTATATATAAGCATATTTTATAGTCTTAATATAAAACAATTGGGAATGTTATTTATTGATTTTCAATTTTACTAAGATGGACAAAACCCCTCACCAACGGAAAATGGGTGGCTTAATTGCTGTTTGCCAAGTTTGCTGCAAAAAAATTAAAGGGTCTTTGCATGTGAGCTCCAATTTTATTAAAAATTTAAAAAAAGAACATTTACAAAAACTTGGAGATTTAAAAGCTAGAAAGGACGAGAACAGGCGGTTAGAGGTCGCGAAGGCTCCTTCGTTGAGGACATTTTGAATTTTATATGCTGTACTGCCTCTCCATTGTTCATAATTGATGACAAGAGTTTCATAGCATATAGCTATCTTTTCCAATAGTCAGGCAGCTCTTGAGCTCTCCTTTCATGGGAATTCCGTTGCAGGCTAGTTTTAGAGTATTTTGACTCATTACAAAAGCTATCCATACGGAACAAGGTTTTCGTTTATTGGATACCTGGCCACTGCGGTCATCCAGGGAATGAGGAAGCGGATGAACTGGCCAAGAGAGCCTCTGCTGCTCCTTTTGTGGGTCCAGAGCCGTTTTGTGGCGTAAGTCGGTCGACTGTAATATTTCTGATCAAAGAAGATGACATTTCGACCGCTAAGGAAATGTGGCTGCCTTGTTCTGGTTTAAGGCAGGCCAAAGCTTTGATGCAGCCATTTACATATAATGGCATCCTGAACCTCAACAGGAATAATTTACGGCTTGTTACTGTTTTTTTCTGGTCACTTTGGACTGAAATATCCTCCGTGGAAAAGTAACCAAGTTCGTTCAACTTTGTGTCATTTATGCCTGGAGGATAACGAGACGACGACACACATTCTTTGTTTGTGTATCGTATTACTTGGCAGTAGAAGGCGTGGTTTTCATTTTGAGTTTTTGTGTTCAGATAATATTAGGCGTGCTTCTCCAATATCTGTACTGACTTTCATAAGGAGAGTCATATAGAGATTGATTTAATGTAATTCACAGATCTATGGTACAAAAAATCGATCAGGTGCCGCAGTGCCGGTATTTGGACCAAATCTTCCCCCCTACTCTATTCTATAGTGTACTACGGATTCTATATGTCTCGGCCTTAACTCCTTAATTTAAAGTTGTAAATAAAGGTGCGCATAATAAATCTTTACATAGTTAAGCAGTTAACGCTATCGACTTTAATACATCGAAAATGGAATACAACTGTTGATATATTATATCTTGTTGTTGTACTCCAATTAAAATAATTTATATTTATGTTGGCAACAATGAGCAAATGCAGTGCTGCCAATGTAATGAAAAATGTGAAATGAGTGATAGCTTACAATGGAAGCACAGCTGTGAATAACGCTGTAAACAGACAATTTTTATAAAACCAGTTTTTTCACAGGTTACCGAGAGAACATTACAGAGAGTAAGGCAAAATAAAATTTTACGCATGATAACATCGGCTCCATGGTACATCAAAAATTCAAATATACATCGCGATTTGAATATGCCACTAGTGACTGAAGAAATTGTAAAATACGCAGGCAAATATCTAACAAAACTCGAGTCACATCCTAATCCGCTTGCTCGTAATATTTTGAACTTTACTGGACACATCCGCTTAAAAAAGAGAGATACACGGGCTCTAATATTCAACACTCTAGATGATGAAGCTGCTTGAAAACACTTTTTTCTTTTTGTTGCTTATCACTACTTATGTATTATTAATAACTATCACTAAGCTTATGTCCGACATTGGTCGGGCCTAATAATTTTTTTATAGATTTAAGATTTGAATACTTATTGTTAGGTCATATTTGAAGATACAATAAATAAAAAAACATGCATTAAAAAAAAATGTTCTCTTGCATTGTTTAAACATCAAACCATACAAAATTATGCATCTTATCGCCGTCAAAATACAATTACAAGAAATTTGTAAGTAACTGCCAAAATCATGCAAATGAAATTGTCGAAAATAATTGACGAATGTAACAGAGATACAAAACGAAACGTTATGGCTAATTATCATTATTTTCTATAAGCTAAAAAAAATTAAACGAAAAAACCCATCTTGCTTTAAAATACGTTTTTTGGCTTTCCTGAAAAATTATAATTTTGCCAATAACAACGTTATGCGCGGCTAACATTACATTATTGCTTTACTCTTCCTTATTTTATAAATAAATCATAAAATAAAATATGTATATGATTTGGCTGCTAAAAATCAATAATATTATCTTTTCAGATTTTCAAAAAACATTTCATTATTTTCCAGGGAATTTTAATGAAAACTCAATAAAAAATTTCTTTCGGTCTGCTAAAATTTTATCTAAGCCTTAAATAAACTAAACATATGTATTTTAGCATTTTCATCGGAAATAACTTGAAGAAATTGTAACTCATTTACATAAAAAGGTCTCTTACTACCTAAAAATATAAAAATAAAGAAACATGTGTGACACAGACACACAAGCCACACATCCTTCCCTCTTTTCACACCTTCACTTACATATGTATGTATTCCAATACATTTAAATTTAAATCAATAACTTTAAATAACATTTCCCTAATTTTTTTGCTCAATTCCGAAGCTTACAGCAGATAATTTTAGACAATTTTCAATATGTTTTGCTGGAAAACAAAAAAAAACAAAATAAGAAAAATAAAATCAATACACCTTAAATACACATAAAAATGTAAAAGTATTTTTATTTTTCTTGTATATGTACGTGTTTTTCTAGTGAAATTTACATATACGAGTATTAAAAATGTAATAAGAAAACTTGCACTATATTGAAGGGAATCATTCAAGTGGCATTTGAAATAGAAAAATACTTTCCAAGTCAAATATCTATTTTCGTACGTCTTTGTATGCCTGTCTTACTTTGTATTCGTATTAATGCAGCTTTCTTTTATATAAAGAAAAGGGTGGTCCACTTTTTGTTTACTGTTAATCAGTCTGGAATATATTATAGGGAAACAAAACTTTCATTTATTTTTTATGTGTTTTAGTTATTTTTTTGAAGGCAGAAGTAGTTCACATATGCTTGCACCGTTTGGATAAAATTTCCTAGGAAAAAAGGCAAATATAACATTTCGGTGCTTGTTTAAGCTGTTTCTTCTAAATAAATCATTTTAACATTATTCTGCAAACATTCTTTAATTTGATTTTTTAATTTTTGCATTAGTTTCCTTCAAAATGTTTGGGGAGAAAACTCGCAAAAAATTTTAAAATTCTCTCTCCCTCATATTTAGAATACTTATACGTTATAGTACGTTTCCATTATGAGCAAATCAAGTTGATTTGAGAAAATCATGTCGACGTGTTTCCATTATGTGTTGTAAGTGTTTCTATGTTCGAATTTTCGAAATCAATTTGACGTTTGAATTACTTATTTATTTTTATAACCTAAAAGAAACACAAAAATTTGTTTAATAATAATTTGGAACAGCAAAATAAATAAAACATATACATACGAATGGAAAACAACATTGACAATAACTTTCTTTTTTTAAATTACTTTTTTCTTTTTATAAACGAAGAGAATCTGCCATTTTTATTCGTACTTAAATGTCACTTTTTCGGATTTGTAAGTCACCAATAATGGATGACACAGAGTTGCATTTGTAATAATAGCAGCCGCGCAGTGTTGCATTGACAAATTCGACTTAATTTGTAGCAAATTAAGTCATTTGAGATAATTTGCTCATATGAAATATGTATGGGAAAACACTTCGCAAATTACTTAATTTGGGCAAATCAAATGTTTTGACCTAAATCACGTATATGGAAACGTACTAAAGGGTGTTTTTTATTGAGGTATAGAACTTTAAGTTGGCATCACTTTTTTAACTGGCGGCCATTTTGTCAGCTGTCAAGTGATTAATATTTAGTTTGGTTTGCCATTTCATCATGAACAGGTTGATAAAGGAACAACGCTTGCAAATCGTGCAAATTTATTTCGAAAATAATGGTTCAGTTCGCGAAGTTTACCGCAAGCTCCGTCCATTTTATGGTCGACATAATCGTCCATCAGAGCAATTAATTCGGTTAACCATGGATCGTTTTCGCACTACGTTTACTCTATGTGATAATACGCATCCGCAGAGACGTCGAACAGTGCGCACCGAAGAAACAATTGCCGCTGTAGAGCAAAGTGTTGAAGAGGACCCGAATGAATCGATTCGCCACCGTGCACAGCAATTGGAGCCGACTAACCGACTATTTTGTTCCCGAATTGGATGGCATGAATGTGGATGAGTTGTGGTTCCAACAAGACGGCGCTACATGCCACACAGCGCACGTCACAATCGATTTATTGAAGGAAACATTCGATGAGCGCATAATTTCGCGGAATGGACCTGTCAATTGGCCACCAAGATCGTGTGATTTGACACCATTGGATTATTTTCTTTGGGGATATGTGAAGTCGCTCGTCTACGCCAACAAACCAGAAACGTTAGGGGACTTGGAAGCCAACATTCGTGGCGTTATTGCCAACATACGGCTCCATATGCTCGAAAAAGTGGTTGAAAATTGGACCTGTAGAATTGGCTTTATTCGAGCCAGCCGCGGCGGCCACATGCCCGAAATCATATTTAAACATTAATGGCATAAAATTATCCTTCCAATAAAGCCAAATTGATGGACATTTTCTTGTGTTTTATTTCAATTCGAAGTTCTATACCTCTTAAAAAACACCCTTTATTAAGGCCTCATTAGTTTTTACTTTTCGTTGCCGTTCTGTGCCGTTCTTTTCTGTACAAAATATTTTGTAATTACAGAAATAATTTCTTATTCGGGCTTAAGTTCAGTAATTTCAATTCTTATTGAATGAAATATTTTTATTAATTAATGTGAGTTTCTAAAGAAGAGAAGAAAAATTAAACGAGACATTTTATTACTTTTTCTGTGAAAAAAAATCAGCTGGCAACCCATAAAATTGATTACACTTGTATACAAAATATCACAACATATTAATACACACACGCTTTTGGCTGTCACTTACCCTGCAGAAAGTGCGAATAGTGAAAATGTACTGAGTCGCTTTTGACTTTGTCACCAGTAATACTACTCTACAATTATTCCCCATACAATACTTTATGCTATAGACATTTAGCATGTGCTTGTCATTAAAAATCTACTAGTAACACTAAAACAGTTGACTAGGTAGTGAATTCATAGTTCTTATGGGAACATGGAGACATACCAACCAGACATTTACTGGTACATTTCTATACCTTTCGTACATATAAATTTATATACATATATTGACAAGTTGTTGCAAAATCCACCAGAAATACACCACATCTGTTTTCTCTCTCTCTTTTATACTGACAAATAGAGGAGAAATTGTAGACAATGTAACTACTACTATAATTTTAGTGTTGACATAGAGACACTTGGCCCCAGCCTGACTGCAGGGTTAACGTTGAATTCTATTTTCTACAGATTTCTCAGTAACAGAAGAGAATGAAAAAGGAAAAACTGACTAAACATACAGATTTTCAACTGAACAGAAACAAAACAGCTAATTCAGAACAGAACAGCTCGTAGAAACTAATTCTACCTTTATTTTTTCACCACGAATTTATCCCCAAGCAAATTGTAATTTATTGTAAGCGGAACGGGGAAAGGGAAAAAATTAATTCCCTGGGAATTGTTGTTTATAATGGGGCTGTTATAGCATTGAAATATAAAAATTGCCGTTATTGAAATCGCCAAAAAAAAAAGCTTATTAAGAAACTCCTTAAAGCTGAACTGAAAAAACTCTTTGCAAAAGAAAAAGTCGCCAGAATATAAAAATCGTTAAAATTCAAAACTCTGTCTGCTAAACAGAAAAAAGTTGCAAAACTAAAAAATAGCCAAAACCGAAAAAAATCGCCAAAACTAAAAAACGTTAAAGACCAAAGAGGAAAAAACACCACAACTAAAAAAATCACCCAAAAAAAATTCTGCATCGATTATGTAGGCTCAAGTTCGTACGGAACCCTTGGAGTGCTAGTCAAACTCGCACTTTACAAAATTTATTTTTAACCCAAAATTCAAAGAATATTTTTGTGTGTCAACTCAATTCTATTACTTTTTTTCTCTCATTTCTCACATCAATAGTTAGAGATATTTTTCATTAATTTCAATTTCCTTGAGCAAGCACTTGGCACTTTGGGTGGCCAAATCTTTTAATATCTTGTCTGTGTATTTGCTTCAACAGTTTGTTTTGTTTATGTGCCAAAAAAATATGTATATCGCACGAAAGTATTTTTAGTCTTGAGAAAACATTTGTAAAAATAAAATAAAAATAAATAAAACAAATAAATAATATCCTAATATCTTAAAGAAGCAATTAAGTTGTAAATATTATTGTTTACCAAAAATAAACAATGTTTATGTATTCCTTTTATTATTATTAAAGGTGGGATTGTCCACCATTTACTAGAAAGTCTTAACAAGGACTTTTGGTTATTTTTATATTTATGTAGCACTTAATGAAAAAGTATTTTATATTTAACAAGGTAAAGCTTATGCAATCCAAACACTTTTAATGAAACGCTTATAGAGTTGCCCAACAAAAAATTACACATTACCATCAGAACTACTTGCCATATAATGACTTACTTTTCTGATTGCCAAATTTCATTACTCGCTTACAAATTTCATTACCTAAAATGTAAAAAAATTATGTACAAGTTGCTAAATGAAGAGAATGATTTTTTTAGATTAAATAGATTACGTGAACAAGTTTCCAAATAAAAAAAGTAAGTACTTCTCAAGAATCGATTATTTTAGTCTCACGCCTTGTTAAAATCATTAAGTTGGTAATCCAGTAAGGAACAGCTTCCACCAAAAATGCTTAATTCCAAACTCGATTACCTTTTTTGAAATTTTTTGCTGGGTATTTATATATCTGTCAGCTCTAAATGGCGGCTGATACTCGTATTAAGGTGGCTTTCAAATTTGAGTAATAGTTTGTAACAATAGTGCAATAATACAAAATGATAAAACGTACTAAAAATTCAATAAAATATTTATTGCTTTATTTATGCCCTAATTCAGTAAGAAGATTTAGGACGTTTTTGTTTGAAAATACTTTTGAGTTCTTGTGTTTGAATTCTCTGAATTATTTTTTTTTTTTAAATGGTTGCTGTCTTTGATAGAACAAAATAAAAATATTATTACCATGTTTTTAAAACATAAAAATTCAATTAAAGTATTAGACAATAGTTTGAAAAATATATGAAAAAATATGTGCTGGATATAATGTTCGGAACAAAATCATAAAAAATACACAAACCTTCTAGCATAGACAATAAATAAAAATTGTGTTAAAGAATCACAACTGCGGTTTTTTTTTTTTTTTTGTCCATAGACAAGACGATACAATCGTCGAACAGAATTATGGCATTATATTTTTATTTTATGCGTCAATTCAGAAGATATTGATTGACATGTTTGGCAACCATTAATAATAGTTAATATTCCAAGCATATTCTTAAATAGGAAGAGTAAAATAATTTTATTGAAAAGGTCGGTTAGTGCAGTCAGCGTTCATCACATATCGCATCCAGAAATTCATATATAAATTGAAAAAGTCCAAAAGCTACTTGCTGTTCTACAAAGAAAATATTTGTCCAGTTCATGAGTTTTGAATTCTTATTTTTTTTTTAACTACAAGGGCTGCCCCAAAACTAGCCGATCTGACGTATAGATGGCGCAAGTAGTTTGAACAAAATTACTTTGGTGACAAGTGGCAACGTTATAGAACATGTGCTTTAATTTCAAGTTGCCACGTTGTTCAGTATTTATTTTTTAAGCTTTTGTAAGCTTGGAAATATTTGGTTACCATTAATTTCAAAAATCTTAGCTACCTTGTTTATAGTTCTGCGGATAAATTTTGAAATAAATTCGAATTTGAGTACTTGTTTAAGCTTTTTCTTCTAAATAAATCCTTTTAACATTATTCTGCAAACATTCTTTAATTTAATTTTTTGATTTTTGCCTTAGTTCCCTTCAAAATGTTTGGGGAGAAAACTCGCGAAAAATTCTCTCTCTATCTTTCCCTCATATTTAGAATATTTGTTTTTCCCCCACGAATTTATCCCCAAGAAAATTATAATTTATTGTAAGCGGAATGGGAAAAGGGAAAGGATGAGACTATTTACTTGTATATATTTTTTTAGTACTTATTGTCAGTCTCTGATACACATACGTAATAGAAGAGTAACTGAAAGGGCTACACGCCCGGTATTACCCTGTCACTGATCTAAACGCACTCGTCCCATGACCTGAAAATATATGAGAGTGTTGCCAAAAGTAGACAAGTGGTAACATATTTGCCATTTTTGTGATGTGTTCTCTTAATATTCAGTCAAAAATACTCTAATAAGCATAAGTTTTTTAATTTAACTAAAATGAAGTGTAAGAAAGGTGCAGGTGAACTTCAAACTCCGTTTTTCATTGCTTCAGACGTAGACTTTCAGAATTCTGATAAACGTTTGTCTATTCTGTTTGAATCAATCATTAAGATTTATTTTATTCTGAAAAGACTGTGATTGTATTTACATCCCTCTTAAATAATTAATTTGTGGTCATGTAAAAGCAATAAATATTTCGACGGCCTGCTACAAATAGACCTTTATTATATCATTATGTATAATGTGTATTCTTGACCCTTTACCTTTGCAATCATTACGTAATCTTTTTGCAAATACGAGTACAATGAAAACTACATATAATAATGATTGATTGAGATTATCCTAATAAGCATTAACATCCAAAATTATGTGTTCACTATTGATTTATGTGTTTCAGTGTTGCTTTACATTCACTTCATTTCTTACGTCCCACATACGAATTTCGCATTATACAGAGCATTAGTATTTGTTTATTTTCAAGCTCGTACTGCCTGAACAGTACGAGTGAATATCCATAACGATTTCCTTGCTATAAGTTATTGTTTTTCTTTTAAGAAATAACCCAGCAAAAAATTTTGTTTACTAATATGCAAAGAGTGATTGAGAGCAATGTTTAAGTGTTCAATCGCACGTGCTTTAAACATAATCATATGAATTTTTACTTTACGTACTTGACTGAATTTATAAACTATTTAATTATTTAAAAAACTCAGAAAAAAAGCTTTCAGAAAATTATTTTATCTACATTTACTTATTTGTTAACAAACAAATTTTGCAAATTTAATAAAACATCTTGTCTGCCTAGTAACAAGCAAATGATCGGTTATGCAACTAATTCCAAATATTGATATACAAGAATACTTACTTTATTCATTACCAAGAAGTAGTTCTTTGACCCACCAAAATAATACCCAAATAACTGCAACTGACAACATTATAATTCAAACAAAAAAACTACTATTACTTACCAAATTTTATAAATTGTTTGCTGGGTTACTTTTGACTATAGCAAATATTTTAACCCTTTCACGTGAATGGGAAATATTTTTCCCAATATTTGAATTCGCGGTTACGATAACGAATTTCGTCTACATATTAATTTTGAGAGATGGATTTCGTAAAACGGTGATAATTTATCACAAATAATAGTTAAAAATTGGCAAAACTTAAAAGTGAATTGTTAAATCATTGAAAAGGAATCCCATATTTTTTTATCACTGCGAGGTCTTTTTGATTTCGTTTGTTTTGTCGCGGTTGAAGTTTAATTTTTTTTGGTTTTGTAGCTAATAAATATTATGTGGTGATTAAAGAAAAATAAAAAATATAAATAAAAAGTGGATAAGTGACAAATAATTTTATTTGTTTACTTCATGGGAAACATTTTTCCCTATGGACCATAAGTGGAAACTTAGAGTTTCTTTTGTATTGAAATTCAGTTCGCTGAACATGGCGACAGTAATAATTTTTAATAAGATCTAGTCCAGAAAAACCTACACATAGTTCCATTTACACGACAATGAGATATTGCAACTGCTAATGGCGGATAAAAGTGATGAGGAAAATTGATTTCTTCTAGAGGAAGATCAAGTTTTTTTTTACAAAACGCAGATGTGTTTGAAATCTAAGATTCAGTTCAAGAAACTGGTAAATATATATGAGTGGATAACTGTCCAGATCCTCATAAGGCACTGTAACCTGGTTTTAGATGGAAAACTAACTAATGCCTTTAGGTAATATGTGTAAAACAAAGCAACGAGGTGACATTTATTCCGCAAAAATTTTCGAGGATTATATTTCGTTTTTCGATGGACGCAAAATCTGTTCACATGATAACCAATTTTATATCTCCAGCACAAACGACTTTTTGTATAGAAAGCACTCAGGGCCAGCTCACAAAGTAAATAAAATAAATATAAAATAGTATATCTCTGCTTCAAAAGCAAAAATAATTGCTTTTTAGATTACCACAATTAGAGAATTTATATTTTTTATTTGCTTTATAATATCTAATTTATTATACCCTTTACCAAAAAAATGGTAAAAGGGTATATATAGGTTTGTCATTCCGTTTGTAATTTCTAGAATATTAATAAGCGAGCCATAAAGTATATATGTTCTGGATCCTTATGCATAGGGAAGACGAATAAGCGATGTCCGTCTCTCCGTCTGTCTGTACGAGAAATCGGTTTTCCGAAGCTCCCAGAAAAGCTAGAGACTTCGTTCTTAAACTGGTGGGTCAGAAATGGTCGAGATAAGATTGGTACTGAAAATCAGCAAAATCGAGCACACAGCTTCAGAGCTGGTAGACTTAAACTTCATTTTGCCATACAAAATAACAACCGAAAACTAGTTTTTAATAATTTTTTATTAAATAAACTTATTTTATACTTTAGTATGAATAAAATTAGCATTTCTAACTAAAAAAATAAAAAAAAAATTAAAAACACGTTTCCAGGGTTGGAAAACCGAAATTTTTTTGTTATGCAAAAGTAACTTACTAAAACAAATTTTTCCCTTTTTTATAAACTAAACATATGTAATGTACTTAAAAGAAAGAGATTGATTTAAGAAATCAGAAAAATAAAAAGGATGATTCCAGGGTTGGAAAACCTACGATTTTTGTGATATATAAAATTAACTACCGTAAACTAATTTTTTATTTATTTTTATTAAATAAACTTATTTTATACTTCACCACGAATAAAATTGGTATTTCAAATAAAAAATTAAACTTCAAAAAATTAATAAGACGTTTCCAGGGTTGGAAAACTTTAACTTTTTTTCTTATACAAAAGTAACTTTAAAGTAAAGAAATTTTTTCTTTTCTTTATAAATTAAACATATCTTAAGATTGGTGTAAGAAATCAGAAAAATCAAAAAGGATGATTCCAAGGTTGGGAAACTGAAACTTTTTGTGATATAAAAAATTAACTACCGAAAATTATTTTTATTTTTTTTTTATTAAATGAACTTATTTTATACTTTAGTACGAATAAAATTGGTATTTCAAATTAAAAATTAACCTTCTAAAATTAAAAAGATTTTTCCAGGGTTGGAAAACTTTAACTTTTTTTATACAAAAGTAACTTACTAAAGCAAATTTTTCCTTTTTCTCTATAAATTAAAGATATCTTATATTCTTAAAAAAAAATAGATTGGTGTAAGAAATCAGAAAAATTAAAAAGGATGATTCCAGGGTTGGGAAATTTACTCTTTTTGTGATATAAAAAATTAACTACCGAAAACTAATTTTAATTTTTTTTAAATAAATAAAATTATTTTATACTTCAGTACGAATGAATTTGGTATTTCAAAATAAAAAAATTAAAAAAATTAAAACGACGTTTCCAGGGTTGGAAACCTTATTTTTTATACAAAAGTAACTTACTAAAACAAATTTTTTCTTTTTTAATATAAATTAAACATATCTTATATTCTTAAACAAAAGATGGTGTAAGAAATCATAAAATATCAAAAAGGAGGATTCCAGGGTTGGGAAACTTACACTCTTTGTGATATAAAAAATGAACTACCGAAAACTAATTTTTTTCTATTTTTATTAAATAAACTTATTTTATGCTTGATATCGAATAAAATTGGTATTTCAAATAAAAAAACAATTAAAAAAATTAAAAAGACGATTCCAGGGTTGGAAAGCTTTAACTTTTTTTGTACAAAAGTAAGTTACTAAAACAAATTTTTCCTTTTTTTATAAATTAAACATTTCTTAAATTCTTAAAAAAAAGAGATTGTTGTAAGAAATCAGAAAATCAAAAAGGATGAGTTAACGGTAGCGACACTTACACTTTTTTGATATATAAAAGTAACTAAGTCTAATTAATTGTTATCTTTTCCTTTATAAATTATATATATATTTATTACGTTTTGGAAAGAAAAGTTGGGTGTAAAAAATTATAAAAATAAAAACCACAGCTCCAGAGCTGGAAACTTTGACCTTTTTTTCTGGATATTAAAGTAACAAAATAAACATTTTTTTAATTTCCTTTTTTTTCACTTAACACACTTTCTATATTTTTTTAAGAACTACTATATATAATGGTATAGGTAATCAGAAAAATCTAAAATTATGATTCTAGGCCTTGAAAATTATTATTTTTTTCTTTGTACATAAAAGTAACTATGTGCTTATGTATGTACCTCTATACTACATAAACGCACTTTGGTAAAGGGTATATAAGATTCGGCACAGCCGAATATAGCACTCTTACTTGTTTTTATTATATAATCACGCACAAAAGCTCAATAAACATAAATAAATTTTTTTTTACCTTAACGTCCGTTGGGAAAAATATTTCCCATAAAATTCCATAACGACTTTATTTTTTCATTAAAATTTTAGTTAATTTTGTATCCGAATCAACTCAAAGAAAAAACCATTGTATACTAATATATGATCGTGGTTTCCTTATGGTCGTGAAAGGGTTAATGCCTTTAATTTGGTAGTTATGTCAGGTACAACTACAACACTCTAATGCTGCCCACTGTGTGTGTGTGTGTGTATGTGTGTGTGTGTAAAGTGTTTGAACAACTGGACATAAACTAAACAACTTGAAGCCAGAAAATAAAGGCAATTACATACAAAAAAAAAATTGTTATAAAAAAGGAAAGTCTCATTATAGTTCAATAATTTCGAATATTTAGTTTACGCTTGATGATTTTAAGAACAATAAAAAGAAAGTAATTCTCTTGAAATAATCAGGCATTTTCTCACACTCGCAACTCGTATAATATTTGCGATTATGACTTGAACTCGCAAAATTAGTGTTCTGTAAATCGCAAACGCCAGAATTTTGGCGAGTTGAGCTCACAAGAGTATACTGAAGTGAACTGATGAAATTACAATAAACTGAACTTTAAACAAACAATAAAATGATAAATATATTAAATTAAATATGTTTTCTTTTTATTTGTATCAAAACTAAACGATTTTGCTGACAATTTTAATAAAATATATTAAATTTAAAAAAACTTTTTTGTTTTGCTCATTTTTCCTCTACATTGTTTCCTTATACTCTGGCGATTTGAGCATAAATCAATATGAAATGTCGCAAGCAAAACGCATGAGTTACAGAACATGTAGAAACAAGTTTAGCGATTTGCAACTCACATGCGATTTGAAAACCTTGCGAGTGTGAAAACATACCTGAATATTTCTAGATAAAGTTTTGTGCTGTGTTTTCTCTGTTTTTTTAAGGTTTTAATAGGATTTTAAGAGGGGAAAAAACTTGTGAGAAGTAAAGGTAATGCTTTTGCTTATCAAAATCTGAATTTATAGAACGCAATTCTATTACGAGGATAGTCGCAAAGCCACTCCATTTGACGCATAGAAGGCGGCAGTAGTTTAAAAAAAATTAATTGAGTGAAAAATGGCAACCAATAATACATTAGATTTAAAGCTAAAGTGGCCACGCTGCTCAGAGGCTTTAAGGCCATGAAAAGAAAACAAAGTCAGTGAATTTGGAACAAAAAATTTATCACAGTTGAGTAATTCAATATATACTTTCAGTTGAAAGTTCTCAGTCCAACTAATAACAATATGGCCGCTTTCCAATCTTTAAGTTCGGAAGTTCCTACTGGAAGACACTTTATATAAAGAAAAAGGACTTCCGCTCCCAAAATGGTTCAATAAAGAAACAAATATTTAAAAGCTGTTTAAAGAAAATTAATTAATTTTCTTCATATATATTTATTGTGAGGACATTTTGTACACCGACTTTTGCATTTATATGAGAATATTAGAACTAAAAGTCTATACATTTTGTCATAAAAATTAAATAAAAATAAAACTATCTAATGCAACACAATTTCTAAAAACTTATCAAACATTTTGTATACCTTCTACTGGTGCCTTTGACGGTTTACGTGCTTGAACTATTAAAACACTTGAAATTCTTATCAATTGTGTGACAAACATATCTGTATGCATGTGTGTACATACACACGTAAGACTATATGTGACTTAAGAAAAGTGTATGTGTGAAGAAAATAAACATGTTTTTTTTTGGGAAAATGCTTTTAAAAAATTATGAGAAAAACTCCTTTTATTGAGGAAAGTGACAATATTGAAAAAAAATTTGGGGAAAAATTGTATTTATGTATATATGTACGATGTGTGTATGTATGTGTGTGTGCATGTGTGTGTATATTTCCCAAAGGAAAGCCAAAGGCAGTGAACTATGGACTTTCTATAATAAGCCAATTGCCACAGCAATATGCGTATTGAATGACAAACTTATTCGTATAACTAAAGTCTATAATATTAAAATTTCCTATCACATAAGCTTTCTGTTTTCTATTCCTTTTCCCATTGGAATTTATTTCCTGAATTATCCTTCACCCTGCTAAAACTTTAATAATTTTGTTAATGGCAAGTAGATTTATAATGTAATAAGTGGTACTTATTTATCTCATTATTTGGGAAGATATTTTGAACCAGTTGAGGCTAATGAATAAAATAAATATACTTATTGAATTTATACCATTATATGAAAATAGTTCTTGTAACAAATTTTTTTGTTACTAATAAAAGTAGCTAACAACAGAATTATAATTTATTTAACAAATGTTTGCACATGCAGCCAAATTTTTAGCAATATTGTCTTTATTCTTCAAATCTGACGCATAATGGGTTCGTCTTGGCATGAAAAATGAGATGTCATAAAAAATCTAAAAAAGAAATAATATTTTTTTTAATTGTATTTATGTGAACTACTCAGCTAATCACTATCGTGAATAAAAATTGGAATTTTTGTTCCCATTAAATTTTTATTCTTTTCCCCGCTATCAGTCCCTAGTGAATGTAAAAATGGGAAGAAGATTTCTAAAGCTTAAAAACATTCAAACAAAACATTCAATCTTGATCATGATTTCATGATTTTCGTAATAAATTTGCACACTTTGGAAACGTTTTGCAGGCGGCAGTCTACTCATATTAAAATGCCAAACCAAATAATAATAAATCACTTGACAGCTGAAATGGCTGCCACTTAAAAAAAGTGTTGCCAACTTAAAGTTTTATACCTCCATAAAAACAATTATATTAACTTGTTTGAGAAATAAAACAAATTTAGCTTATTATTTATGACTTTATTTCAGTGAGCCGACGAAAATCGGTACTTTGTGCCGATAGTGTGATTCAGGCTTAGCAAAGTTAATTTGAACTTTAACGCAATTTGTTTTTTTTTTTTTAATTTTTTGTGTTTCGTACACGAAAAGAAACCCTATTATTTTCACTACGCTGTCCGTATGTCCGTCACAGGCTATTTTCTCGAGAACCGTAAGAGCTACGGACCTGAAATTTTGACAGAGTATGAAGAACTTTGGCCGCTACAACAACAAATACATTAAAAATGAGCAACTAAAAATCTTAAAATCACATGTAATATACATACAATTGTATGTATATAGACACTTGAAATTTGTAAAGTAAGTCTATTTTTATACGGACTGCAACATTTAACACTAAGATTTAAAAATATGAAAATTGAAGGGTGTTCTATCAGTTTATGTAATTTTGACAACTTGCTGTATCTTGGAAACCGTAAGAGGCAAACTCTTGAAACTTTCAAAAATGGTAAAACTAAAAAATCACAAAATTATAAAATCGCCAAACTGAAAAACATCGCCAAAAATGAAAAAATCGTCTAACCCAAAAAGAAGCGCCAAAATATTAAAAAATTCAAAAACTAAAATGAATCGCCAAAAACGCGAAGAAATCGCCAAAATGAAAAAAATCGCCAGATGAAAAAAATCGCTAAAATGAAAAATCGCCAAATGAAAAAAACCGAAAAAATCGCCAAAATGAAAAATAGCCAGATGAAAAAAAATCGCCAAAATGAAAAAAATCGCCAAAAAGAAATAAATTCCAAAAACCGAAATAAATCGTCAAAACCAGGAAAAAGCAACAAAATTAAAAAAATTGCTAAAACTAAAAAACGCCACATCAAAAAAAAAAAAAACAACCAAAACCGAAAAAATCCCAAGAACGAAAAAAATTCCGGGCTTTATTTTATATAGGCTAAAGTTCGAATGGTATTCGTACGGAACCCTTGGTGCGCGTGTTAAAATCGCAATTTATTGAATTTTTTTATACTAATTTAGCACAAATTTAGTATAAAAAAAACTTAAATTTCAGGAAGAAAATTTTTTTACCATTGTAAGAAATTAAATATCAAGAAAAGCTAATTTAGACTGGTTAGGGAAATGTCTCATTTCCTATGGCACCACTTCCTTCATCAGCAGCCATGTCTATCAAAATCAAGCTAATTATTTTATTGATTTATTTTATTTTTTTAAATTTCCTGTACAACACAACAATATTCTTATATTCATGGTACAGAAATGCATTTCATTACAAAAAAAAATATTATTAATAAAACAAAATTTATGACAAATTATGAGAAAAAAAAATTTTTTAGTTATGCAAAAATTAGCATCAACTTCTCAGTGAAATTGAATACGAGAATTAGTTTTACATTTCATATTCAATTATTACATTATCATCGGTAAATGCATTTTTTACCATAATTGTTTTTAAGTACAATTACTATTTCCATCTGCAATCATGTAATTGTTAAAGATATAAACAAGTATAGTTGGTGTAATAAATCTTCATGCTAACCTGTGACCTTATTAACATCATTCCTACATAATTATCATTCTTCGTATGACGCTAATTTTTGAATATTTTTCTAGATTTTATTTTAATTTAAATTTCTTCCTTTTTGCAGGAACACCTGAAATATGCGCGTGCCACTCAAGTCTTATCGCACATAAATAGGGAACCCAATCCAAAGCAATAGTTTTCATAAATTACGCTTATCTTATCGCAGGAAAAAAAGGAATTAAGGTACAGAATTTCTAAGCAAATAAATTTAATTCGAATTTTCGCCAAGCACGCCATTTCATCATTAAACATTTTTGATGGAATAATGAGCCATTAAATCCGACAGAATTAAGTGTGACGTCTGAGAGACCAAAGAGAATAATGTGAGTACGTGTGGGTGCGATTGAGTGTGTGTGTGTGTGTGTGTGTGTGTGTGTGTGTGCCCTTGTGCTTTATACACGCTTCAATTGACACAAAACCAATAAGAAGAGAAGCTAAAGTTACAAATTAAACATGTCTCTTCAACACCGAAGTTTTTTTTTGTGTGTAATTCGTTTTCCTTCCTTTTGATTGTCTTGGGCACTGTCTGCCAAGTAGCCAAGGGCGGAAATCATTATATGTTCAGAAACTTTTTTTATTTTCATTTTTATCAAAAATATATGTATAACAATCAACAGCATATGGTTAGCTTAGCAAGCAAACGTCGTAATTTCCTTTTTCTAAAAAAAAAATCAAAAAATCTTTCTGTTTTCTTTTACTCGTATACCTGCAAACATTTAAATTCTTTAACAACAATTTGGATATGACATAAAGAATTTATATTTTATTATCTTATTATTTTATTATTATTATTTAGGCTTTATTTTATCTTATCCCACATTCCATTTTCGTAACAAGTGGACTTATCTAATTTCCTTGCCAATTTAACTTTGTTTTTTTTAGATTTCTTTCTTTTTTGTATCGAGATTCAGGCAACGTGATAAAATAAATAAAATAACACCTTGAATGATGACAGACCTTATTGCGCTTATAAAGAAGAAACATAAAACTGGTATTAATCAATAAGAAAAAAAATCAACCTTTTTTCTAAAGAAAGTTTTATTTTTCACGCACACTAAAGCACCTTCTCCCCCTCGCTCGCCAGAATTAATTTGTCTATTCTGGGCCCACCCAGATAATAAAAGAAACCAAAAAAAAAAAAAACAATTCATTTTGGTTTAAAGCAAGAAGTATTTTTTATCCACTCTAATTGTAGTTGTTGCTGCCGTGGTCGTTTTAGTTGCTGCTTGTTTAACACAAAGTGACCAAAAATATTAGAAGTTTTGTTTTTGCTGTCAACAGACGTGAGTACACAAATAATCCAAAAGTCTGTAATATATACATACATATATACATATTGCTATATATCGTCACCTCAGACTACAAAGGCGAAGAGCGTTTTTATTCCTCTTATTTTGCATTGACAAAATTCTTATTGAACTCCTGAATATTTGCCATTTTAACAGGGTTTTTAGTCCTAATGTAAAATTATGAAAATGTTTGCTTAGGACATTTTGCATTTTAGGCAACGATATGTACGTGTGTATGTGTTACTGTATACTGTAAGCGAATCCTTGCTTTTATTACACGTATGTACATATTTTTGTGTGTGTCTACTTCCGGTTTCGTGCTCTGACCGGTAGCGGATATACCAGGATCTAGATGAAAATGTGTTGGATATTTCGTTAAGTTCTTTAATGAATTCGGCTTGTGTCAAAGGCGTAAAGCAAATGAAGCTTAGTGAGTTTGTAACACGCAAATGAAGGAAGAGTATCTCTATTTCTATATTCAAAAAAAAAACACTGATAATTTATGCTAGTGCAAAATGCAAGTACTACATACATACAAATAAGAAATTTATTCTTTCTTTGAGGAGCTAAAGTAAAAGTTTGTAAAGTACTCACCCACACACACGCACACGCATACGTACGTACACATGTTTTTACGAGTATTTCAAAGGCATCAAATTTTGTGACCAAATATTTATTATGGCAAAACTTTGTTAATTTAAAATATAAAATAAACAAAAGTAAAAGCTTATACTGGTGCTTTTAGGGAAACAAAAATAAAACGAAAACTCATAGCACACGTTTTTCCATAAAACATTTATCCCCAGCAATTTATAATTTGTTTATCGTTTTAACTTTCTAACATTAAAGCCATTTACATTTTCCATTTTTTTTTTCTTACCTAAAAATATATGATAACAGTCATGAAAATTGTGGGGAAATAAATCAAGGGTCGGTCATGAAATGTTATTTAATATTAAAAATAACACGTAGTATTAGAAGCACAACAAAATTTACAAAATTTCTTTACTTTGTAAAAAAAAACATTGTCGAATAGTTCGAGAGCTTTAAATTTTAAAATATAAGGATATGCTCAATTTGGTGACACATTTGAAGAGAGTCGTCAAATATTTGCTCGCCGTAGTGTGACTACACACAAAGATAAACAGCTGATTTTGGGAAAACAAAATTAATTGCCACCAAAAAAAAACATAGCGGCTTTCGAAAACAGCATCCCAGCAAGAAGACTCCCAGTCAAATGACCGGTCATTTGACTGGGAGTGGTGATGGCTTTATCTATCTAAGTTTCTATCAGTTTGTTAAGGACAATGTGGAAAAAGTGATGTAAACTTTTGTGTACGTGTGATTTTGCATCTTTGTCTAGCTAATTAAAAATGTCTACTATGGAACATATATAGCTGACCTGCTTACTCTGCCGTATTTTTACTTGTCATTGGTAATGCACGTGGTAGTCATGTCTGACTGATCACACTTGATGTATATAACCGTCATAGCAAACTAGTCAAACCTACATATTACATTAATAAACATAATTTTCATATTGTTTTAATTGTTTTTTATTAAAGAAAAACAAAGATATGTATAACTAAAATATTTAAAAACAAATAAAAGCACAAAATAATGTAAGTGGTCTACCCTCTTCACGCTTCTCCTTCTTCTTACATATCTAAAATTTGAAAAAGAAATACATATGTATATATATATATATATATATATTTAATTAAACTTTTGAATTTTCTTTTATACACTATTGATTTTTAACCCCCGACTAAAAAAGGGGGTCTGTATGTCTGTGTATCTGTGTGTCTGTGTATCTGTGTATCTGTCCGTGTCCACGTACAGGACAAACGGCTGGACCGATTTTCACTTAGTTTTTTCTGTTTGAAAGATGACTTGATCGAGAGGGTTCTTAGCTATGTTTGAAGAAAATCGGTCCAGCCGTTTAGAAGATATAACATCTTTTCTGAAAAAAGTCGGGGATTTTTAAAATTTTTAATTTTTGTTATTACTTAAATTTTTTAGCACATATTAATTTTAATTAGTGTTTTTTATGGGAATTGTTACAATTTAAGTTTAAAAATTTTTAAAAACACTAATAATCCCAAATTAATATTTTACTTATTAAATAAAATATTTTTTTATTAAAAATACATTGAAATTGATTATTGAGGGGTTTAGCTATTATTATTATATTAATTTTAGTGTCACAGACCGAACGAATTGTATATTTTACAATAAAATGCAATTTTATTTAATTTTTGGAATATGTAACATTAGATGTTCTACTCTTACATAAATGTTAGAGTAGAGCAACTAGAGCAATTGACTGTCACTGTTGATTTCAATATAAAATTGTTGTAATTGTGTTAGTGAAAAAATTACTTTTCTGCTAGTTCCGGTCATTCATTTCTTGTAGGGATGCTAGTGTTTGTTCTGAAAAAAATTTTGCATATTATTTGACTTTCTCAAAATATGAACTTTAACCTAATTAAACCAAACAAAAAGAAACAAAAATAAGTTTCATTTGAACCAATTGGCACGTTGTTATTTGGTTAATTAATACACAATATCACACTTCTTTAAAGGGAAAACTTTAAAAGCAAATTCCCATAAAAGTTTAAATGTATAAAAACATATTAAAACTATCGACTTTTTAACTATAATTAAGCATTTCCCAAACAGACATTAGAACATCGATTGTCCTACAACAACTATGAAAGAGGTAAAGAAAATATTGCTGAGTAATTAAGGTAAGTTATCCACAGGAAACTTGTACGCCAACACACACACACACACACACACACACACACACATTAAACTCTATAATTACGTTTCTGGGTCGTCGACGAGACATAAGTTTGCAGTGGAAATGAAATAGTGTTATGTTGTGTTTCCGTGTGCAACTATTAGACATTAGACCCCTGCAAAAGACCATTTAAAAAAACTTTCAAGACATGAGGGATTTATCAAATGCCTTACCACAGCGAAGTTTGCTGAAACAAATGCTTAACAACTAATGTTTTCAAAAAACCGACTTTTTTAAAACCCGTTTTTTCGGTTACCCGAACTCAAAAAAACCGGTTAGTCTGTTAACCGACCATTAAATAATCAAATAAATTAAACGTAAAAAAGAACTAATTCTAATTTAAAAAGCAACAAATATAACAAAACACAGTCCAAATGTTTAGGAGACATTCTGTTTCTCAATTTAGTTTTTATTAAAGATGATACCGAGAAGATTCTTTTACTGACAGTTGATGTCAGATTAATAGTAAAAAAAGCATGGCTCATTTAAAATTGTGAAATTTGGGTAATTAAAATTTCAAAATTTCAAAATTTGTGTGAAATTTGAGAACTTTTATTTTCGGCGGCGCTTTGATGTTTTTTGTTTACATTAACTTTGCGTGAAAACACAATTTCTCAAATTTCACACAAACTTTAAAATTTTCAAATTTTAATTACCCAAATTTCGCAATTTTAAGTGAGCCAGGACCGGCAATCCACTACTACTAGCATATTTAATTTTTCCGTTCTCTTGTATTCGGAGTCATCTTTAAGTTTATTGAGATTAACACCCTTGCATTAATTACTTAAGTATTGAATAGATTTTTAGCGTCAAGTTTAGTTGTTCCTCTAAGCTTTCGGAATTTTATAAAATTTCAAAATCTACAGAGTCTAATTCACTTTCAATTGTTTCAATAAAAAATAGTATCTTGTAGAGCTGCATAGCAAAGTCTTTAGTAGTAAACTTTGACAAATATTTTATATATTCGTAATATTTCGGAAAACAACCATTATGTAAATATAAAAATAGTGTATTTAGGGTCATATTTCTTTTTTTGGGAAATCTTCTCACGTAGACAGAGTAGTAGAATTCGTGCGAAACTGCTATATGATTTTCCAATTGTGTTGAACACAAATTTTAAAATTGCACACTGCGAAATAATAACAACAGCTGATAACAGTGAGGTACACACAATAATAAAATGAGAACAATTTAAGATTTTTACAGATATAAAAAATTGGTTAAAATGATTTCCTAAAACTCGGAAATATGCCCAAAAACCGGGTTTTCGGTTAATCGGTTAACCGAAATTGAAAACACTATAAACAGCACTTTTTGCAAGACATACAAGAAATACTTCGTGGCGGAAAAATTTGTGATGCTCTTGCTTCTTTCTACGCATGGGCGCGTATACAAACGTTTTGCAGAAATCTCTTATATTATTCTCCTCAGATCACTTTTGAGTGATTAAAAACTGATTTACCACTTGGGTAATTGAAAAAGGATTCACTTATAATTTGTCTATATGATCAAGTAATGATTTCTTCAAAATAGAGAAAAAAAATTAAAAGAAACTGAAAAAAGGTGATTTAATGATTTAATACTACCAGAAAATTGCTCAAAATCGTATCATAATTGATTATTTGGTATGATTCATCTGTAGGGTACAATTTTCTCACAACAGGAGTATCATTTATGGTCGAAAAATGAGCTCATTTGGCGGTTATTTTTCCTGTCAAAATGCTAACAGGGACATTGCTTGTAAATACTCATATGCACGAACACCAATGCATCCATTGTGCTTCGCTTATTAATGACAGCATTTATTATTGTTCTAGTATAATACATACTACGAGAATACACTTAAACAAATTCAGTGAAGTTCGACTTTGACCCGAGCACGAAGCGTTCCGTACGGACACTAGATATGTAATTCAATACAAAGTTTAGCCTAAATAATATATAGTCTTGGAATTTTTTTTTCGATTTTGGTTTTTTTTTCGCTTTTGAGCGCTATTTTAGTTTTGGCGTTTTTTGCGTTTTTTCCGGTTTTTCGCGATTTTTTTAGTTTTGACGTTTTTTGCGTTTTTCCAGTTATTGGCGATTTTTTTTAGTTTTGGCGCTTTTTTTAATTTTGCATTTTTTTCTCGCTTTGGCGATTTTTTTTAATTTTGCATTTTTTTCTCGTTTTGGCGACTTTTTTCATTTTGGTGATTTTTTTAATTTTGGCGATTTTTTTTCACTGAAGCATTTTTTTTTTAGTTTTGGCACCCTTTTCGCGGTTTGGAGATTTTTTTGCGGTTTTTGGCGTTTTTTTTTTCATTTTGGCGATTTTTTTTCATTTCGACGATTTTTTCGTTGTTGATTTATTTTAGTGTTAGAAATTTTTTTAGTTTGGTGCTTTTTTTGGTTTTGGCGATTTTTTTTTTGTTTGTTTTTTGGCGATTTTTTTCTGGTTTGGCGATTTTATAATTTTGTGATTTTTTAATTTTACCGTTTTTGAAAATTTCAAGAGTTTGCCAAGGTTCTATCTACATGCTCTGTCCAAATTTGAAGTCCGTAGCTCCTATTGTTCCTGAGAAAATAGCCTGTGACGGACAGACGGACAGCGTAGCGAAAACCATAGGGTTCCTTTTCACCTTTGGTGTACGGAACCCTAAAAACAAGACGTATTTAAATTTCAAGACTGTTTATGCAGGCCTCTATTAACATTAAGTTTTTTTTTTTTTTTTTTGTTTAGAAAATCGAATGGAAGTAAAATGAAGTATGAAACAAAAGAAAGAAAACTTTGTAATCGAATAAGGCAAGTTAATTGTTGTAGCCCTAAATGGGAGTTCACCCGAAGGTTTCAAAAGCAACAAACAAATTTTTTACTTTCGCCCATTCATTTTACTTTTTTGTTTGTTATTCGCAGCTGTCTTCGGCTATTGTTTTAGTCCATTTTAGTAAAGTTTTGGCAACTTTCAATTTGTTTTTGTTTTATATTTAAAAATGTTGTGGGCTTTTGTGTCAAAATGAAAACCGAATTATAATTTTGGCCCCCTCCAACCAAAAGCCAAGAAAGAACTTAACAAAAAGTCGGTCATAGTATGGGCTTGAAAAATGCCAAGCGTTAGAAAACAATAAAAAAAATTTTTTTAAGAGTTTTCAAAAATTGTTAGCTGATAAAAAGAAAAATAAAAGCCTTAATGAAAAAAACATATTGTCAAGGCTTTTAAAAAAACTCAAAGGGATTTGAAAAGAATCAAAAACAATTTTAACAGGTTGATTTAATTTAAGAGAACAAGCAGACGTTTTGCAGGAAACCATTTTACTGTATTTTAATGAGAAAATTTAAATTTTTAAAAATTTCCTGCAAAGATTATTTATTGTTAAATAATTCGATTTAACTTTGTTGAGATTGTCTATTGTTGTAATTTTGCGTGTTTCTGACAGGTTTATTTATGGAGTTTTAATTAAAAAATAATTTAAATATTTTGAAAATGAGCAATTTTATAAAAGAAAAGAAAACAAATGAACTGTGTTATGACATTCCAAAACTAAAGTATGGATTATACATAAGAGTATAATATTAAAAAAAAAATACTGAAGTTTGAAGTTTTTTCTAAATAGTATTTCTTTATTAAGGCTGAAAATCAATAAATCTGTGGCAAAAAGAAAAAAGTGCTTAAATCGAGATAAGCTGATTTTGAGTTAATGCTATCTCCGTAATCTGCATATTTGAAATCTCAGTGAATTTGTGTGATTTTTCAGGAAGTTATAGCACTATGACTTGCGACTTATCTTTTTTTAAGCTTCTAATCTCATTTGGAATAACAGCTTAACTTAGGTTACACTTTGGTATATTTCAACTTAAATGTATTCCTCATAGTATGTAGAAAGATGTTTGTTTAAAAAAATAAAGATTACCCAGAATTTCTCAATTTAACTGTAAAAAGAAATAAATTTCTGAAAATCAACTTGAAAGCTTAAAAGTTCTCTCCTGCAAAACAGTAAAATAGGACTTAATCACTTTTTCCTTATTTCTACAAAAATATTATCCAGCAAAAGTTTCAAAGGGCAAGTAATGGGTCGAAATGCTAATAAACACTTTATCGCTACTTTTACTTTGGAATTAAGACCCTTTAGCAGCGTTGCACAGTGGCTCCTAAGCCAATAACAGTGCTAATAAATATATATATATATATATATGTATGTATATCTTCTGAACAACTGTTCCAAGTACAAAATGTTATATAACAAAAAGGTAGAACAGGATCTAGGGTTTTTGAAAATATATTTTTTGGACCCCCCGTTACAATATAATGTAAGATACAGGGCGTCAAAATTTACCAGCTCGGGCTATGGAAGCTTTTCAAAGTTTTTTTATATTTGTAATTTTTTGAAAAGCGAATAAGAAAATAAAAAAATTATGTAATAAGTATATCTGCCGGCGTATTCTGTAACTCGCTAAAGCTAAATCTCTATCGCTAAAAATCTATACAGTCGACTTATCAATTTTCGGCTATGAATGCAATTTGCAAACGTGTATTGCTAAATCAGGCATTGGCTCAAAAATTTAATTCGCCATAATCTTAGTGTTTTATGTCATCGATTTGTTCAACATTTTAGCGATCAAATTTAGCTTAAGCTTTAGCGAGTTGCAGAATACGGGGGCTGGTTTTAAAGATACTTACAATTCAATCAAATAAACTTTAATTTTTTACCTTGAATTAATTTAGTTTTTCATTCTGGTATCTTGCATAATACTTCAGGAAATAATGGAAAGGAACTATATATAAATTTCCAGAATTATTTATAAATTTCTACAAAATAATAATAAGTAAATAAATTCGAATTTGACTTGCACACGAAGGGTTCCGTACGGACTCTACATATGTAAAACCATACGAACTTTAGCCTATATAATCGAATATCTGCCTGATTTAGATATTTGTTTTAAAAAGTTTCAAGTGCTTGTTTTTTTTTTGGCGATTTTTTTTAACGCTTTTTTCGTTTTGGCGATTTTTTCGGTTTTTGGCTATTTATTTTAGTTTCAGAGACTGTTTTTTATTGTTGACGTTTTTGGAATTTTTTTCGGTTCTTGATTTTTTTTTGTTTTGGCGATATTTTCGGCTTTTGCGATTAATTTTAGTTTAAGCGGCTTTTTTAGTTTTGGTTTTTTTAATTTGGCGTTTTTCTAAATATTTGGCGATTTATTTTAGTTTTAAGGATTTTTTTGTTTTTGACATTTTGTTTTGTTTTTGGAATTTTTTTCGGTTTTTGAGTTTTTTCCTTTTCGGCGATTTTTTGGGGTTTTGGCGAATAATTTTAGTTTTGGCGAATAATTTTAGTTTTGGCGGCTTTCTTAGCTTTGGCTTTTTAGGGTTCCGTACACCAAAGGTGAAAAGGAACCCTATTGTTTTCGCTACGTTGTCCGTCTGTCCGTCTGTCCGTCACACGGTATTTTCTCAGGAACCGTAAGAGCTACGGACCTCAAATTTGGACACAGTACGTAGAACCTTGGCCGCTACAACAACAAATACATGAGAATTAAAAATTAAAGGGTGTTCCAAAACGAGCAACGAAAAATGTCAAAATCCCATGTAATATACATACATACAATTGTATGAACATATGTATGTATATTGAAACTTGAAATTTGTAAAATTAGTGTATTTTTATACAGACTACAACAATTAACACTAAAATTAAAAAATAAATAAATTAAAGGGTGGTCCATCAGTTAATGCAATTTTGACTATGCAATTTTGACAATTTGCTATATCTTGGAAAGCGTAAGAGGCAAACACTTGAAATTTTCAAAAACGGTAAAACTAAAAAGACCGAAAATTATAAAATCGCCAAACCAAAAAAAAATCGCCAAAAATTAAAAAAAAAATCGCCAACACTAAAATAAATCGCCAAATTCGAAAAAATCGCCAAAATTAAAAAAACGCCAAAAATCGAAAAAATCGCCAAAACGCGAAAATGTCGCCAAAACTAAAAAAAAATTTAAATAAAAAAAATCGCAAAAATGAAAAAACGCCAAAAACCGAACAAAAATCGCCAAAACAAGAAAATAAAGTGTCAAAACTAAAAAAAAGAGCCAAAACTTAAAAAAATCGCCAAAACCGAAAAAACGCAGAAACCGCCAAAAAAAACGCAAAAACCGAAAAGACCCCAAAAACGAAAAAAAAAATGCCAAAACTATATATTATATAGGATGAAATTTGTATTAAATTGCATATCTAGTGTTCGTACGGAACCCTTTGTGCGCGAGTCAGAGTCGCACTTTACTGAATTTATTTTGTTTTGCTGTGTTTTTCGTTTTTGGCGTTTTTTTTTAATTTTTGGCTATTTATTTTAGTTTTATATTTTTTTTTTAATTTTTGCGCTTTTTTCGTTTTTAGAATTTTTTTTCGGTTTTTGGATTTTTCGTTTTGTTGATTTTTTTTTTTTTTGTTTAAGCAATTTATTTTAGTTTAAATTTTTTTAATTTTGGCACTCTTTTTGTTTTAAATATTTTTTTTTTTTTTTTTTAGTTTTTTCGCTTAGGCGATTGTTTGGGTTTTGGCGACTTATTTTAGTTTTAGCGGTTTTTTCATTTTTGCACTTTTCTCTTTTGGTTTTTTCGATTTTGGCGATTTTTTAATTTTTTGGCGATTTCATTTAAATTTAGTGATTTTTTAGTTTTGGCGATTTATTTTAGTTTTAAATTTTGGCGCTTCTTTTCGTTTGTAGAATCTTTTTTTTTAGTTTTAGAGATTTTTTCAATTTTTGCACTCTTTTCGTTTTAAAATTTTTATTTCGATTTTTTACTTTTTGGCGATTTTTTGCGTTTTTCGCTAATTTTAGCTGCTTTTTTAGTTTTGATGTTTTTTTTTGTCTTTTTTTTTAATTTTTTGGCGATTTATTTTAGTTTAAGTGGTTTTTTTAGTTTTGGCGATTTGTTTCAGTTTTACATTTTTTTAATTTTGGATCTTTTTTTCGTTTTTATACCTTTTTTGGCTTTTTTTCGTTTTGTCGATTTTTTTTTTTTTTTTTTTTTTTATTTTAAGCGATTTATTTTAGTTTTAGAGATTTTTTTAATTTTGGCGCTTCTTTCATTTTCAGAATTTTTTTCGGTTTTTGGGTTTTACGTTTTGGCGATTTTATGGGTTTTTAGCGATTTATTTTACTTTTAGCGTTTTTTTATTTTTGACGCTATTTTTGGTTTTGCGTTGTTTTTAGTTTTTTTGTGGGAATTGTTACAATTTAAGTTTTTTATTTAAATTTTTGGCGGTTTGTTTTAGTTTTAGAGATTATTTTAATTTTAACGCTTTTCCGATTTTGGGATTTTTTTTAATTTTTGGGATCTTTTAGTTTTAGCGTTTTTGAACATTTCAAGAGTTTGTCTCTGACGGTTGCCAAGATACAGCGAGCTGTCAAAACTAATTTAACTTATAGAATACCCTTTAATTTAGATTTTTTTTAATTTCAGTGTTAATTAGTGTAGTCTGCATAAAAATACACTAATTTTGAAAATTTAAGGTGTTTAAATATAATTTTATGTATATTTCATTAGGATTTAAACATTTTAGAACACCCTATAATTTTTAACTGTCATATACAAAGTGAAAATTTCAGGACCGCAGCTCTAAGGGTTCTTGAGAAAACAGCCTCTGACAGACAGACGAGCCAAAGGACCGATGGACAGACGAACAGCGTTGTGAAAACAACAGTGTTCCTTTTCTCCTTTGGAGTACGGAACCCTAAATAAATAAATGCATATATATGTGTATAAATGAATATATATATGTGTATATATATATATATATATATATATATATATATATATATATATATATATATATATATATATATATATATATATATATATATATATATTTAAAGAGCAAAGTTGCTTCATTGAAAAGCTGAAGGTGTGTGCAAACTTTCGCAAGAATTTATTGGCCGTGGTCTTTTTCACCAAAAGATATTAAGATCACTTTTTTAAACAATCAATTGTATCAGAAGTGCCAATCTAAAGTTTTGTAAAAATAATTTGGCAAGAAGTACATAAGATACAATAAAAAAATTTATATTTAGAAAAACTCTTATTTCTCAAAACTACATTCTTTAGACTTGCGTTTGGAAATCAAAACTGTATGTACGTCCTTCTATATTTATTTGTTTTTGGAAAACAGGTATCCTCCGTAATAAGATCATAAAGGAGAGCATCGTAAATGTTTTTTATTTCTTTTTAAAATTTTATGGCCTTATAAATTTCCAAATGGCTTTCAAAACCACAAAATCATTTCAAGTTTACATGTCATTTTATAGCAAAAATCAAAAGGTTAATGGAAATTGTAAAATACCTCTCGATTGATTGATTTAGGATGTAAAGAAAAGGAAATAAAATTTATTATTATTCCCCAAACGTTCCTAAAATAGAAATTGATTGAAATAAAATTTCAACAGAGAAAAAAGTACAGCATATGAAAGGGACATTTTTTACGCATACAGAGTATATACATATGAATTAGAGGGCTGCGTAAACAGACTGGAAATGTAAATACGTCTTGTTTTTTAAATGTATTGTGGTAGCATGTATTATACTAAACCAATAATAAGTGATAGGTAATAATAAGCGAAGAACTATGGATGCATTGATGGTATTGTATATGAGTGTTTACAATCGATGTCGCGAAGACTTCTTTTTCGTAACAAACACTCAAACGAAGTAGTGTTGATGCGTGTATGTTTGTTATTTTGCATATTTTTGCATATTGTACGTTTGAGTATGTGTTTAAGATGTAGATGATAAGCTATTATGTCCCCGTCGGAAATTACCTTAACTTTAAACTAACTTTAAGCTAACTACTTCGCAACTAGTACTGACTGACACTTGGATTACTTTTAATGTAATCAACTAACTATTTTAACATTGCGATGTCCTAAGCGGTAGTCAATTGTCGCACTCTGCATTACTTTTAGCTAACTTAAAGCTGATTTTTTTTTAAATCACCTGGTAGTCAGTGAATTAAAAAACCTTTTCTGGCGTTCGAACATGTATCATCACACGTTGTGTATTCAACGCACTACCACTCAGCTAAGGTGCCATCTAAAATAACAACAGCAAAATGTTAATATAAAACTGAATTGAGTTTCAAAGTAGCTGAGAATAAATTTGTTGGCTCTCATCAAATTCGAGTACGTACTCAATTTAAGAATTAGTTTTGGGTTTGTTCTGGATGACATTGCAGTTAGCTTTTAGTCAGTCTAAGAAAAGTTAACTATAAGTTAACTATTTTTGTAGTCAACCACACATTCTCCGACAGGGGTATTCTAAGTGTGGTTTTTAAAGCAAGCGCACACAACTAATGCCAGTGCATGAGTGCGTTTATATGTGCGCAGAAAAATAGAAGAGCATACACACAACGTGTGTGCGCATGTACATGCACTAAGGACCCATGCGTACGAGGAAGTAAGCATCACAAATTTTTCCTTCACAAAGTATTTTCTTTTTTACTCTTATACCTGCAGTAACTGAAACAAATTTCTTGCAAATAATGTTGCTTAGCGTTTGTTTTAGAAGATTTTGCTGTAGTAAAGCATTGGAAAAAACCCTTATGCCTTAAAAATTCTTGTAAGTATTCTTAAGTAGGGGTCTAACATGCATGTACATACTTATATATACTTTCAATTTCAAGTTTGTGCATCTTCAAGTGCTTATCTGTTTCAGAGTTTAAATGATTTTATGTACATAAGGCCTCAAAAAAAAGCTTTAAACTTTTTATAGCTGTTAAAAGAAATGGAATTTCTTTTAAATATTGCAAATGAAAAATTAAGCTTTTAACAAAAAAAAATCTGTATTACAACAACAATACGAAAGCTTAGTAAAGGCTGCCATACACGACAGGTTTTTTTTTACATGTGACATGTCATGTGTGCATGTCTGTCAAAATTGTTGTTTAAAATTTTTAGTATTTATTTAATTTTTTCGACATAGTTTCTTTTTCTTTTCGCAAGTATTTTCATTTTGTTAAAAATGAAAATGAAATAAATAGTTTTTGGTGTTATTTCGCTGAAAAAAGAATTTGAGAATTATTTCATTTTGCTTGGAACTTGTTTCATTAATTTTTCTTAATTTACTAATTTGTTGTCAGAAATGATTAGGAAATTTATTTTCTATCGTCGTCGCTTTCTAAAGAATTTATGATCTGCAGGCCCTCAACCGAGCGGAAGGGCTTCTCCTCCACAGTATGCATTTCTAAAAAAAAATGCAGCATTTTTAAAACTTAAGCCCAAAATTTTTCTTTTATGAATGCTTATTTGCTTCAGTGTACATTTTAATATTTTAATGCCTTCAATTAAATCAGTTTGAATGTAAAATGTGATAACATGATTTTTAGTATGAAAATTCAGTACAACAACAATGAATTCTTTGAGAAGAAATGCAAAGAATTTTTGCCCAAAATTTCGGCAACATGAATGATGGCAATTATTATTATTATTCACAGCATATAAGTACCATCACATATATTTAAGTATGTATGTATATATTTATATATATTCCTCTAACTCCAAATGGAACATAGGGCGCCATACGTATTTGGAGATGTAAATGTATGAATGGATGTTTGCTATATTTATACATGTAGATATGAACGAACATACTTGTGGCATTTGGATTAACACAATAACATAAACAAAATAAATTATGGGAAAATAACTAAGGAGGAGGAGGATATTGTCTTTAATGTAGTTAAGAATCCCTGATTAAATTGAGTTAACCAAATTCTTCAATTGGGTTCATTACAAAATACCACAATAACTTAAAGCCAAAATCAGTGTAGCTATAAATAGCTTCATTCATATTGAAGAAGACTGACTCAGTTAATACTCGTAGTGGGTAATTTCCTTCTGACTCTGTCCCTATCTCTCTCTCTCTCTCTCTCTCTCTCTATCCCTTTCCCTATATTTCTTTCTCCCTGTCAGGCACAGCAGTTATCATTAGCAAGCACATGTAGGCGGAAATTTGCTGCAACGAATTTTGATGAAGGACTTTAAAATGTTGCCCCCTCAAAGTGCAAACTGTTTACGAATTTGCTGCCTGCTGACCTTCGCACGTTACTTCAGAATCAATTTTCATTGGCCAAAACCTAAAATTTTTTTCTCGAAATAGATTCTTCAAATTTTAACACCATCAGAAAGGAAACATATCAAAACTAAGGTAGTCGAAAAATTTGGTCAAAATATTATCAGTAGTGGGCATGGCAATGGCATGCTGCTATAAACAAATAATTTTTGTTTATTAAAAAAAAAGACAAAAATTTGTCATATTTGATCTGCAACAAATTATGATTCCTCAAAAACTATTATCGATAATGGGCTGCGTTTTTTTTTTTTTTTTTTTTTTTTTTTTTTTTTTTTTGTTATATTGAATAAACTGTTGGTTTTAATGAATGTTGGTACATGAAGACCCTGTACAAATTGTAGTTGGGGTGCTCTCTTATAAATTTTAAACCCCCATATTTTCATAAAATTTGAAGTTTATTACTATATTACTATTGAAGATCAAAGCGGATCAAAAAAACGAAACCACCTGTAGTAATATGAAAGTGTCTTCTTTAAGCTTATATATACTCTTGCACCCGCCACGACCCGCCTGTAGGACACTTTTTTTATTTTAATGAAAACACTAAAAAAAATTATAAAAAAAACTTACCAAAATTGATAATATTTTTTTTTTTTTTTTTTTTTTTGAAGAATGAATGCCTACAACTATTACTAGGTGTTACCTTCTTTAGGAAAGGGATAGTAATAGAGAAGACAGGCGCTGAAGGAAGAGGCAGAGAAACGCTTAATTTTTTTGTACAACTCTACTTTTGCACGTTTTTTTTAATAATGCAGTTTTGCAGCACCTCTGGTGTTAAATGAGGCGTATTAAATTTTTTTATGGTTGTAAATGCATAACTGTGTCCTTTGTAAACCAGTTATCAAAATTATTTTTTTGTCTGAAAGAAGTTGCCTGCTGTTTGGTGCGTTAGGTTTTTTTTTATTAAAAATCTAAGGGGAAATTCACTCCTCTTATTCATAATTCTATCATTTGTAAACCCATTTTCAAAATTAATGTTTTGGCTGAAAGAAATTTCCTGCAGTTTGGTCCCTTAATTTTTTGTTTTCGAGATTTAAAAGGGGAAGTTCGCTCCCCTTATGCATAACTCTGTTATTTGTCAACCGATGTTCAAAAATTTTTTTAATTGAAAAGTTTGTTCACAGTTTTTTCCTACAATTTTTTTCGGAAATCGATGGGTAAATTTTCCTAACACACCCCCTACACTTAACTTTTTCATTTTTAACCGATTTTCAAGAAGTTTGAAGAGGTTTACCTGCAGTTTGGAAACATCGAAAATCGTATTTGTTTCATTTTAATTTTAAATTTAAATTTATCTAAATACGATTTCATTTTTTCAATAGCTAATTAAAGTCCTTATGAAATTGCGTTGAAAGTACGGCAGTACTAAAAAATTTCCAAATATTATGGACAGCTTTCCAAACAACAGTTGTTTAATATAAATAACAAAGTTATCTACGTGTAGAAAATTAAAATTGCATAAAAACACATTTTACCATACAAAACTAACATCACAACGCATTTTTGTATTTATTTGTTCCATGATATGAAAATATTTATATTGTATACTATTAGCTAAAATGTAAAAAGGCGTAACTAACAAAAATATATAATTTTACAGTAGAAGCAAAAAACTAAAAGAAAAATTAAACATACTTGTAGTTAAGTCCCCTTGTTTTTTGTTAATAAAAGTGTAATTTTTTATCGCAGAAGCGTAAAACTTTGTCAAGACATGTAGATTAAAGACATTCATAATAATCAATCGAAAACTCAATTTAGAATTTTTTGTTAGTTACGCCTTTTTGCATATTAGCTAGCGATATGTTATATATTTATGAATGTTAAATGAAATTCTTTTTAATACGACCACATGATATTTATGAGAATGTTTTCAATAAACACACACAAGCACAAAAACATATGATAGCAAGTAAAACTTAAGTAGAATTTAATTTTTATTTAAATAGAACTTAAAAATAATTTCAATTTAATTACTAAGGCCCAATAATTGACTTCTCAATTATGTGTCATTTATCTTTAAGTGCCTCTTAAGTACGGAATTAATTTTTTCAGTATAAAGTTGAGAGCCATTTAAATGCCCAACCTTGTCTACTTAAATCACACTTAAGTCTTACGAGCATACCATATGTTATTGTGCTTGTGTGTGTTTATTGAAAATTTAGTTTAATTTTCATAAATATATAACATATACAATGCATAGTATCATATCATGGAATAAATGAATAGAAAAATGCATTCTGATGCTGTTTTGGTTTCATAAAATGTGTTTTTATGCAATTTTAATTTTCTACATGTTGATAACCTAACTTTCTTACTTACATTAAACATCTGTTTTCTTTTAGAACTATCAACATTTCACAGTGCTACCACACTTTCATAGTATTTAAGTGATCATTTAATTTTACGACTGAAAAAATTAAACTGCAATTAAGTGCAACTTAAAATTAAGTGGCTATTAGCTAAATGACACTTAATTGAGAAGTCGATTATTGGGCCTAAGTCGACAATTCGCTCTTATGCCCATTTCTTAACTTAATAATCAAACTGTAATTATTTTTAAGTTCTAATTAAATACGAAATTGTGTTTTTGAGTGCATAATTAAATAATGATTAAATGCCCAACCTTGTGTAATTAAGTATTATTTAAGTTTTATGAGCGCACCATATGTTTTTATGCGTGTGTGTGTTTATTGCAAACATACACATGAACATCATGTGGTTGGGTTGAAAAAATCATGTGGTCGTATTAGGACGAATTTCGTTTCATTTGTATAAATACATAACATAAACAATTAATAGTTTCATATCATGTTATAAATAAATAGAAAAATGCATTCTGATGCTCCTTTGGTTTCATAAAATGTGTTTTTATGCAATTTTAATTTTCTGCATTTTGATAACCTAACTTTTTTGTTTATGTTAAACAGCTGTTCTTTGGAAAGCTTTCCATAATATTTGGAAATTTTTGAGTGCTGCCGTACTTTCAACTTAATTTAATAATAACTTTAATTAACCACTGAAAAAATCAAATCGTATTTAATTACAACTTAATTTTAAATAAAAATTAGCTAATTATGTACTAAATTTTTAAGTTAAAAACTAGGGGTTAGTATCAATTAATAGTTTCAATGCGAAAAATTTTACGATTTTTTAAATAAATAAATCAAAAAGTTCATTGAAAAAATTTTTGTAATTAAAATAAAAAATTTAACAAAATTAATTCAAATATGAATTGACAATGTAAGTATATTCCAATTGATTTTTAAATTGCCAACAATTTAAATTGAATAATCACCCGAAGTATTTGGGTATTTGTCCATTATGTTATCCGAATCATGAAGAATCAGGAATATGTCGAATATTAATAGATATTATTTTAAAGCTTTTGAGGACATCTTTCATGAAATGGTAAAAGGCTTTTTCAGCCATGCAGGAAACACCATGGTGGAGAAAATCTTTAAGCCAGCCCGAAGGCCAATTTTTTATGGAAAAATTTTTCATATTAAAATCGTCCAAATGTCAAAATGAAAAATCACCAAAAAAAATTAAAAATTGCCCAAAATGTGTATGGAAAAATTTTTGGGCGATTTGGTCATAAAGTCATTTAAAATGCTTACTTTTTCCCCGGAATTTTTTCCCAGGGGAACTGTAATTCATAATAGGGGAAATGGGAATAGGGAAAAAATTCCCGGGGAATTCATAATTGGGCTGATGTTATTCCGCTGAGTGTCTCCTTTTCATATTCCTCGTTATCTTATTTAAAAAAAAAATATATGCAAATTCTAAACAGCTGAAAACAAGACAGTTGACTTCGTAAATTCGAAATTCTCTCTTTTTGTATTTATCTTGCCGATCGTTTAAAATAGGAGAAATTTATTGATAGGAAAATTTAATTCTGCGTAAATCTTTTTTTGCCGAGGAATATTCAGAAAATCTAAACTTTGAAATATGAAAATTTAAAATGTATTTTAGAAAAAAAACTTTCGTTACAATACATTTTTTTTACTACAAGTTTTCTATTTTGTTGCCCGTTTCAGGTTCAATATTATACCGCTGTATGTTGTTTTTGTTCTAGAAATAAAATTATTGGTTTTAATGTTGTTGACGTAGTATGTATGTATAATAAATTAATGAATTTCTTAGCTAAAAACTTTCATTTAACAGTTATTTTCAAAACTTTTGTGTTGATAAATTGACACAGTTCATGACATTTTATATTTGTTAGAGTGTGGTAAGATCGGCCATGCATTAAATGAAATAAAAAAAAACAAACATGTCTATGGCTTTTTGTAAAGATTTCGAAGTACATACACACATAGACACCTTTTTATATACATACATATTAGTGTCCTGCACAAGACTATTTATAAGACCTTTCAAGACATGAGAGATTTTTTCAAATGCTTTACTATAGCGAAATATTCTAAAAGAATCGCTAAGCAACACTGTTGGTAAGTAAATTTTTTCGGTGGTTTGTCTTGCGAACAGTGTTGTTTAGCGATTCTTTTAGAATATTTCGCTGTAGTAAAGCATTGGAAAAAATCTCTCATGTCTTGAAAAGTCTTATAAATACTCTTGTGCAGGACACTAATACATATACATATATACGTAAGTACCTGGCGGGAAAAATCACTCACAGGACTTGCTTCAGTCTTTATTAAAGAGGTCTGCTTAGGAATTCTTTTGATTCATTTACTGTTATTGTCTAACTGCTAAAAAAATGCCTCATGGAAGGCTTGTACTCTCTAGGATAAAAGATAAGATACACATTCCACACTACCCTTAATGAGAAAGGAATGGAGAAGGGAAAAAGTAAAATGTTTTATTTTGTTTTTTTTTTACCATAAAAAAAGCAAAATCCAGTCATTTGAAGCCCTTTCAAAATCGCTGGAGAAAGAAGCGAGCACGGAAGTCCTACCCCGCAATAACAACGAGATTTAAAAAAAATAAGAAAGGTTATAACTATGCTATATAAAATAAAATTAATGTATTAAATAACAATGCAATAAAATTATATTATATAATGATGTCAAATTCGTCGCAAATATTTTCCTTTATTTTGTTTTCTAGCGGCGTGCGATTAAATTAATGTGATGTTTGTGGCCAGTGACGGCTGTTAGCCAACTTACAGCAAATCGGCTGTATTCTGGTTTGTGCTCCTGTGCAAAAACAATAAAGTAAAACAAATTTATCAATCATTCTCATTGTTTTTATTTCACTCAATTCAAAGAACGAAACAAAACAAAGTCAAGCCATTTAATTCGTTTATTTTCGTACAAAGAAATCAAAACTAAAATAAATTTATAACTGTAATAGTGTCGATTATTTTTTTTTACGAAAATCACTTTCTACCTCGTATCGCGCAGTAAATAGCATAGCTATAATATGAGCATGGAATGGAGTGCAGAGGCCTTCCTTCTTTTTCCCACTGGGTACATACATACATACATACATACATTTTCAATTTACTATTTTGCCTTCTTTCTGTGAAACTTAAATACAAAATGTATTTTGAATAGATATTGATTTTAGGTTAGCAGGAAATTAAAGTTGCGGAAATCAATTGTTGAAGAAATATTTGTGCAAAAGATGTTGGAAAATGAGAACATTTTAAGATTAATTTTTGTCTTTTTAAAATGGAATAAGAAGGAAGAGTTTTAAAATTTTGATAGTTGTATGACGAAAAAATATATATTGTGCATTTAATTAAAGAAATTGTTCATTTGTATGTGTACATAAATTTAAATTATAAATAAATTGCACACATAGAGAAAAATAAAATAAAATTTGGTTAAGCTTTGCCTCACTCTTCCTTATATAGCATAACAAGGCTTTAATGATAACCAATAATAATTATTATATAATATACAATTTTATAAAATTCTATTTTCAGGTAATACGGCCCAAGTTTTGCACACAAATTTGATTCAAAGTTCACTAAATGCAATAAGTGGCAGGAACACGTATGAAACATTTTCTGCTTTAAAACTTTATCGTAAGGCTAGTATTTCATGTGTGACATGTGCCAAAAAAAAAGCGTAACCGCTAATTACTAATGAACAATTGTTTGATTCAGATACGTTTTTATTAAGTTAGACAGTTTCATACACAACTAATAGACAATTTTATAGAATCCAACATGATTGGAAACCTTTTAAATCAATAAATACATGTCTGAATGAACCAGTTTTTCATAAGTAATTATTGGTTACGCTTTTTTGGGCACATGGCATTAGTAATTAGTGGTTACGCTTTTTTACGCTTGTGTGGCACATGGCACACAGATGGAAACCCGGCCATATTTACATAAAAAACACAAATAACAGAGAATATTTAGCTTAGCGCTCTTTCACCCACAATTTTATTATTTTGATCCTTTTTTATCCAATTTTTATATACTCACAGTGCTTTTGATAATCCAAGAGTTGGCACCACTGACAACAACGCAAACATATTTCTCTTTATTTATTTATCCCAATTACACAACAACAACAACTGTTTATTTTTCTATTTAAACAAAAACAAACGAAAAAACCAGCTGATGAAATTCTACATGCATTCTTCTTTTATATGAAAATCAGCAAGAAATTTGTTATTAGATCTTATTTTAAAACACTATTTTCTTCAAAATTTTCATACTTTTTACAAATTATATTTACAAACATGCATTCATAACATTTTATATTTTACACTTTTAACAATTATTTTGAATTTAAGCACAGAAAAACGAATTAAAATCGAGATTGAGAATTGGTTTGTTATACCAGATATCGCGCACCGCATGTTGATTGCACCAAAGTAAATCGCGAACTAAATTTATGTACATATTTACAGTGGATGACAGTAAAAGTCGTACAGTTGCATGTTTAAGTCCTAGTGATATAAATACGTATGTATGTAGATTTTTTTTTAACTTAATTTAATGATTTACATATATTTTTTACCAACTTTTTAGAGTTATAAATTAATTTATTAAGGAAATATGACATTCATCAGGCACACAAGTAAAAGTTTATTAATTTTATTATAGGGTCAAGATAAATAGCCCGTCAGTATAAATCGTATAAATTAACTAACTACATGGAATATTTATTCCTATTTTTCTTGCACAATTTTATTAATAAATTAAATAATCCAAAGAACATTTAAATCAATAATTTGATGAAAAAAATAGTGGACTTCGTTAGATATTTTTAAAAAGCGATGTTCATATAAGTACACAAAAATAATGTTAAAAAAATTAAATTAAAAACTAGTGTTATTATGAAAACATTTAGATTTTTTCACCGACTTTAAAAGATTACGAGATTATTAGTTCGTCTGTATGTTTTTATGTACTCTGTTACTTCATAATTCCTTCAATTGTAGATCGATTTTAAAATTGTTTTTTATGTGTGAGGGTATAATTTCCATTTGGTCCCACTTGTCAAAAAGAAGTAGGCGAGCAGACACACATTAAATTGTTTCCTTTGATTTTATGTAATTTTATGTATGAGATTGTTACGCAACTTCGCGCACTCCTTGGGCTCTCGTAATGACACAATCTCGAACTTGAAAATATGGGCGGATGCACGCCCATTAAATTTAATATTATATTTCACGTGCTGCTAATTACCCGATTCTTACGAAACTTGGCACACAACCTAAGCTCTGAAAGGTACATGATTTTGCATTTGAAAAGGTAGGTAGGGTCACGCCCATTAAGACTTAGTTTTCAATTATCTATATTTTCTCCTATTTATCCGATCCCCGCGATATTTACAAACAGTTTGGGCTTTTAGAATGACAAAATCTTGTGCTTAAGAAAACTTAATGTTACACGTGCTTCTGATAGAACGATTCCTACGAAAGTTGCACGACAAAGTCGGTACATTTACTATGGACTTTATTTAAGTTGTCGTCTATGTAGCGGCTGGTCGCATTTCAGTTTTGTTGTCTTCTAGAAACTGGCAGCCTCGCATCGATTAGTAGTGAAATAACGTTAGGTTGCAATTTATTTATTTGACTTAAGAATTTTTTAAGTTTAAAATTTTTTAAACGCACTAATAATCCCAAATTAATATTTTACTTATTAAGTAAAATATTTTTTTTATTAAAAATACATTGAAATTGATTATTCATTGAGGGGCTTAGCTGGATCCTATGCGCATTTCACTGTTGCTAATGCAGATCAAAGCTTCGTATAACAACTAGAGTTATTATGTTATAAACTTTCATTTAAACAAATGAGAAGCTCAACAAGGAATAACAAAGTTGAAACAAGAACTCAATAATCAACATGTTTTTTATTTTCTTACTTTACCATTGCTATATTGGCTGACTTTTTTCAGCTTCAAATTCTAGTCGTAAGAGTATGTAAAAAGGAAATAAATGTAAATAACAACAACAGCTATTTAAGAATAGAGTGTTGCCACACAAGTATTTTTCTGACCGGGTGCAGTCAAGTTAATAATTACCCAGCTAAAAAAATATGTATGGAGCATATATGATATCCCATATAAGGTTCGGATCCGAAAAATGAGGGTATATGGCCATATATGATTATATATATTCATACACTTTCATACATGGATGTGTAAATATTCCCTCTACAGTATGCAAAGTTCATATTCATACTCTCTAAATTCACAAAAGCGCACTGCTGTGCAATAAATTAAATTACTAAAATTACTTTTTTTAGATTTTGAAAAGGGAGGTTGTATTTAATGAAACATTTGTTTGGACAAATAATGAAAAACGAACTAAAAGTCATTTCATTCATCATTTTAAGTCAAAAGGTGAATCAATTATTTAAAAAACACAAAACTCTTATTCGTACATAAATTTTAATTTAAGAAATCAGATTACAAACTAATGCAATTAATTATAAAAGAAAAAATAATCCGTCTAACAATAGTTTTGAATTTCAACTTTGTTTTTTATCTAGAGAATTCTGTTATTTTCTATAAAATTAATGACTGGATTATCCTTTTGATTATTTGATATATTAAATGGGGCCACAATGTATAAAATCACACAAGAATGGGTTTTTTTTTTGTGACAAAATGTTGAGGGTACGCATATAAACTTTGCATACCGTATGTATTTTCTAATGGATTTCCAATTCACCAGTGATAAAATCCAAGCTTTTTTGATTGCATAAACGATCTTATGTGAGATATCATGTATGCATACATTCTTATATTTCTCCACATATTAAATCTTATTTTATATATGGATTCACATATGAAGAGCTTCATAATTAAATTTCCATATATAGGCCCATATATTATAATACATTTCATATATTACTCCATATATTAGTTCATATATAATAGTTTTGCAATGTATAATCCCATATATTTCCATACATGAATTCATACATATTCATATATAGTTATATACATTCATATATTAAAATTATATGGACCATATATAATTTTTTTAGTTGGGTGGTGTTTTTTATGGGAATGGTTGAAATTTAAGTTTAAAATTTTTTTAAACTCACTAGTAATATTTTGCATATAAGTTTCATACTAATATGTAAAAAATCATAAACCTTGTAAGTTTCACATACACATACACACATATATATATATATATATACATATTGTAATAAAATTTTAATGTACAATTTATTTGTCAGATTTAAATAAAGAAAGCTCCTGAAGATGTTTAGAAAAAAGCCAACGAAACGTCGAGCAAATAAAGATGTAAAAAACAACTACACATCAGAAAGAAAATTGTTTTATTAAAAATCTAAAACAAAAACTTGACCAAAGATTAGCCTAGGGAAATTCCCGCGAACACTTAAATTTTAACAATTCCCATAAAAAAACACTGATTAAGAATTTTTGTTTTAAAAATAAAATGAAATAGTAAAAAATATATTTTATTATTATTTATTTACAGCTAGTTATGGCTATGGCATTACGGCAGGTCATTTATAAATAAATATAGCACGAAGCAGCTCAATCACGCACCACCACAAACCCAGCTGATTAATGTTAACATGACAGACTTTGTCTACAAGCTGTATAAAGTATGTGTCAGTGTGTTTAAAGTGGTATCTCCACTGTCAATTATATTTGCCTTATGTTCTTTATATGAAAACTGCTTATTTAAATATCATCGCATTAACCAACCCTGAATTGTAAATGATTACATTATTATATTGTATCGTAAATAAGTTTAGTTATCATTTTCATTTTTATATTAACGCCCCAACTTCTTTCTACTGTTTTCGGATGAGATCGAACTACTTTTCATACAAAATTTTTCGGTCATATTCATTCTCGAATCGTCAGCTAGACCATCAAGGAAGAAAGCCGCATTGGTATAAATACTTGAATTAAATTTTTATATATCAATAAATGTAAGTGATTGAATTTATATAATTTTGACTCGAATCATTTCATTTTCACTCCACACCTCTCCAAAATACTTAAAATCAAAGCCTCTTTGCTCAGTTATTTTCGTGTGTTCAAATCGCCTTGAGCATATTGAGTTGGCTTTTGATATACTAATACTCCCATTAGTTATTTGAATATATAACTTTGTATATGTGTATGTGTCTTTTTAAAAATGCATACAGAAAAGCACATAAAACACTTTGACACTGCTCTGTTCATTTCTAACAACAAAAATTGTGTATTGGTTGCGTTTGCAATTTGTTGTAGAACTGGTACTACCTGATTGAACTACCTTGATGCAGTGTTTCATTTGAACAGCTGTTTACATGGTTCTGGTATGATTGCAATTTAAAAAAAGCCTCACGGGGGCTATCAATTAGCTTTTATAGTTGATTTTATATTCTACTTACTTTAAATTTTTTGACCTACACTTGCCCAATATTTTGCTGATTGCAATATGAAAAGTTTTCCAATGGCCATGTTAGAATAATCAGTTTATATTTGCAGTAATAACATTCCAACCTCAAGACTAATTCAAATTTTGGTCAGCCAAATTTTTTAGAAACATTAGTTATCATCGATTCGATTCTTGTACCTGGCACAGACTATGTCAATATCTTTAATAAACTCTGCATTAAAATCAACAGAAGATATTATAACCTGTCACTATGAACTGTCATAAGCTTAACATTCATCTCTCTCTCTCCCTTACACATGTGTAGTTCTTGCAAGAGAAGCTTTTTCTTCTCTTTGTCATCAAAATTATCTTCGTGTACATTCATACATCCAGCTTGTTTCAACAAACTGTATATTTATTCTCATCACTTTAAAAAGTATTTTATAGTCATAATCAAACCATTCTTTACCCCCAAACAACTTTCCTTTTATCATCCATTCATCTTAAAGTTAGTTATAATTCAGTTAAGACTTTTATGATCCCTTGATTTAATTGTTCATCATATTTTTGTAGTGTTGGTCGTAAGATTTACATGCACATAATTTAAAGAATTTTTAAAGCAAAATTGAGGAAGACACTTTAAATCCCCTTTTAGGGTAAATGGTGTTACCAGCTAAATGGCTTTTGTTGTTTCTACATTCACACCAACACACACACACACACAAATATATACACACACACACAAGTAAGAGAATAGTATGCGCACATTTTTATGTTACACAAAATGTTAAATATTTATAAAATTTATGAATATTAATGGCAAAGGATTATGAATGTTGTAACTTAAGCCAAAAGGATAATGACTTTGTGTGGCTGCGAGTTTCCTTTTTCTTTTGTCTTCAATGAATATTAAAATAACAAATTTCGAAAAAAAAAATTTAAGACGTTCTATGTATAAGAATATGAGAATTTGTACGAGTGCCATAAGTGTTTAAATAAATAAATACGATACAAAATACGAGTATATTGATTTTTAATGTTATTAAGTTATACACATTACAATATTATCAGAATTACAAGCTAGTTAAAAATTTATGGATTCAGATGTAATGCTTTCTTATGTTTATAAGTTTTAAACTTTAATGAATTAAACACACTCAAAACAGCAGGCTACACGAACACACGACTTCAAATGCCGCTAGCAGCATTTGTCGCCTCTAAAAATTAATTATTTTGGAGACGGCCGCAGCACCATCTGCACCTCATATAAATACATAGTTCAGTATTGCCACCTTAAAATATTTCGCATTTATAAAATTTAAATTACTCTTTTAAAATGTACTTATATGACGTAAAACTATAAAAATGAATCAATTTAAGCTTTCTATCAATTTTTGGATATGTTTCTGTTAAATAATATGAAATAATTGTACGATATCATTCATTCAACATTTTGTATTATACTGGCAACACTGAATTTTCTCATTGTAGCCGAAGAAATAGAAATTAGTTTAATTCGACTGCAACGATAAAATCAGCATAGACAATAACCTGTCGCCCTGTTACCATGCTGTCTTCAAAAGAATCATTCTCATATAAACATGTGTATTCTATCCTTGACATTTGGTAGTCGGTAGCTTGCTGTAGTGAATGTGTTTAATGCATAAAATCATAAGCTTAAGTAACGGAAAAACAGAAAATTAATACAACCAAAATATCTATTACCCGCAAAACTAAATGAATAAAAATACCCAGTAAGCCGTCAATTGTTTGCTTAATTTTATTTTTCCCAATAGAAGCTTAAAAAGTAATCTACTGGTTTTTTTTCTCCAAAAAAAAAAACAAAAATTTGGTACATTGAACCGTGTATAAATAAACAAATAAAGAAATAAAAAGAAAATTTGTAAATGTTGCAAAAATAAAAATATATTTATACAAAAAGAGGAAAAAGCATATGCCCTTAAATGTTTTACCAAAAAAAAAAAAAAAAAAAAAAAAAAAAAAAAAAAAAAACATTAAAATTAGATATGGTTTAGGTACAAATGGTTTTGATACAAAGAAAAAGGCAAATCAATACAATCAAAGTAATGGAAAGTATTTAACAAGCAACAACAAAATAATCATTATGAAAATACCTTTTACAAGACTATTGAAAGAAACCAATTTCAAAGCGATTTTATTTCTTTTTGTATGCGGAAAATATAAAAAAAATAAAAAGCTTACAACTAATAGAAATTCTAACAAAAATTCTAAGAAAAGCATCCCGAATTCGCTCTTATTCTACTTTGTTTCTGAAGAAAGGATACCAAAAAAATAATAAATGAGAAAAGGAACATAAATAAAAGCATACACTCAAAAAAAAAGACATATACTATTATTAAGTAAAATTTAATTATTATTGTTCGAACTTCATTTGTTTCTATATTTATGATTTGATCATGTTAAAGTTCGTATCGCTTTGTGAGCCAAGTTACATGTGAGTAGCTGGCGAACAAACCCAGACTAAGGACTAGTTAACTGTTTTGTACAGGACTTTTTAGCAAGGAAAATTCAGTTTTCGTTATTTTTTAAGGTAGGATCGAAATGGTTTTGAATGAAAATATTTTGTGACTTCATAGATGTGTACTTGGAGAGTCCAAAAAAAAAATTAAAAAAATCATTAATGAGGACATGTCTAGTTTTGTTCGCCAGGTCCTCATGTGATAATTATACATGAACAAATAACACCAAAGTTAGTTGTAAATATTCTGACAAACACATAGTTAAACGGAACAACTAGCTGTTATCGAAGGCCACTAAACCTTCATCATCAGCGTTCTTTTGTGTTTGGTCCACTGTGAGCTTTGAGCTTTCATTACAAAAAAGCTTTCAGCAAATTGAAACAAGATGAATGGCTTGGCGCACACGGGTGTAATTTTTATGCCGGCACAATTTTTGTTCTTTTTAGAACACACGAGACTAATTCATCTGGCATAAAAATGTATACGTACACACAGTTTTGTGTGTTTAAGTGTTTTTTGTATTCTTTTAACATTTGCTGTTTTTTAAGTTGTGTGTGTATTGGTTTTGTGATGCTGATGCGGGGTTGTGCCTGGTTGAAAAATTATGCCAACCACAAAACCACTCTCTTTGCCTCTCTCACCCACAAACTAGCATGTTATGCCAGGTCAATTGTTCTCGTGTGTGATAGGTGAATCAAAACAATTCACATATTCCATTTGCAATAATGGCTGAGTATGTAAACCAGAAATCTACATCAGCTGACATCACATACAGTGGACCAAACACAAAAGACCGCTGATGATGAAGGTTTAGTGACCTTCGAAAATGGCTAGTTGTTCCGTTCCACTACATATGTGTTTGTCAGAATATTTACAATTAACTTTGGTGTTATTTGTTCATTAATAATTATCAAATGTAATTTGGCTTACAAAGCGATACGAATTTTAGCCTGATCAAATCATAAGTATATACATATGTATACTATTATTAAGCAAAAGTTTTTTTCTAAATTGAAGATAAAAAAAAATTTCGAGGTTAGAGTAAATGGCGCATAGTCATAGTCAAAACAAAGTATACTTTATGAATTTAAAACTAGTATTTTGTATGGCAATACTGGTTTTGAACTCTTAAAGTGTACTTTTTTTAGCCTATGTTTCTAGGCTTAAGTAATCCCAATATTTTGCATTTTATAAAAAACTTGACTTAATTTTAGTAAAATTTTACTTAAACACAATAATATAATTACTATAATGAACTAGTTTTTAATAAATTTTTACCTCGTCTCAAGTAAAACGTTAAACTGAAATGATGTTCCTAAATTTTACTTAATTTTTTTTAGTGTACAGTATGTGTATATCTTTGACTATAAAGTGATTAAAAAATTTTAATTAAAAAATTCTACGAAGTATTGCAGTATCAAATTAATCATATTTACCAATTCGACCCACATTTGTTTTCGTACTACACGGCACTAATTAATAAAAAGATTATTGGTTTTACTTATCAATTACTCAACTTTTTTAGATGAAAAAATAAAAATAATGGAATATGATATCGGGCAAAAATCAACCTCCATCATGTCAGCAGACGCCCGCTCTTTTCACAAAATTTGTAACCACATTCGTCAATGCAGTGCTGAATTTCATCTTTCAGAGCGTCAGTTATTTCTGGTTTGTTCACTTAAGCCCGGTCTTTCAAAGTAAAATTCACAATTGAAATTCTTTTTTCAAGCGTTACATGGTTAAAACTTCCTAATCTTTTTAATAAATAAATGTCAAAGGATGACAGCCCAATTCTTGATATTTCATTATTTGACAGGCAATTTACTTCCTAACCTCAGATTCGTCCACTATGTACATGTGTAGTGTACGCACGAGACCATTCGTGTGTGAGTCCAAAGTCGCACTTTACTTATTTCTCTGGGTACACTATATCCAGAACGCTCAATCTTCAAATCAATTTTCATCAACACTACACTACATACACAATTAATTAAAACTTTGGAAAATTTTCTAAATTTGAATAAAAAAAAGCTATCGTATGTCGCCAAAGCTCTTTTTTACTTGAAACCAATAAAATATTGACTAAATTTCCAGTTCATTGATGAACTAGTTTAAAGTAATTATATTTTTATATTTAAGTAAAATTTTCCCATCAAATTCGGAGCTTTGCAAAAAAATTTTTTATCTTCGATTTCAAATTGAGTAAATTTTTAAAAGTTTTTTTATGTCTTCAATTCTTCAATGGTACGTTTTTTATTATATCTTCATATTACATTCTTAATTAATTCACCATACATACATATTAATTCCTTGAGAGGAGACAAGAATTGAACCAACAACCTTCTGACTGATAGGCAAGCACTCTAATCAATTGCCTAACAGGGCAGCCTGAATCAGCATTGAAAATTTTGAGTTTTAAAATTTTATTTTATTTACAAAAAAAAAAATATATTTTAAGTTCAAATATTCCTCGGAAATATGAAAAATTTACTTAGATTTTTTGCTTAATGCAAATAAAAAATATATTCTACAATTTGATGAAGAAATACTTAAAACTAGAAAATATATTTCTAAACTTTAGAATACCTTTTCATATCTTTCAAGTAAGTCAAATTTGATGAACTAATCAGGACTAAGTCATTTCCTAAAATTATTTTTTTTATTTAAAACGAGATTGACTAGTTCTTAGAATACAATTTCCCTAAACTTTAAACTCATTTTCCAATTTTTGGTAAATATTTCCTTTAAGCCAGTAAACTTGTCCTTGAATGTGAAAATATTTTTTTTGTATTTTTATGAACTATTTTGAAGGATATGAACTTTTTATTTTTTACTCATATTAAGTAATTTTTACTAAATTTTTGTAAAAATTTGCTTAAACTTTAAAAAAGTTACTTAAACTTAGAATTTTTTTTTTACTTAAATTTAGAAACTTTTTTCCTTAATAATAGTATATGTCTTTTTCTTTTTTTTCGAGTGTATGGGCCACAACAGCAATAGTTATGAGCAAAAGCTTTCAGTTGTTCGATTCTTTAATTCGCTAACTTTTAACAACAGCTCAAATTTGTTTCACTACTTTCACCCGAGTATGTGCACTTAAAAATAAGCACTTAAAAATATTTTACTTTTTCTAATTATGACCGCGAAATGTTCACCATTTTTATTAGTACGGGTGAACATTTTTGTGAAAGAATTTTACCCTCCAAACACAAAAACATGTCACATTAACATCTACGTAAACAAGATTAATTTAACCTTTTTCGGCAATGATTTGAATTCATAGGTGTTTCATGTTAATCTAACATGATTTACAGTAATTTTCAAAGAACACTTTCTTTTTGAAATAACTTTATTTCATATTGATTTAATATTTCTCTGCTGCTAAATCAAAATGAAGAATCATGTTGAATCAAGGATATTTCAATTTAAAACAACATGGATTTTTTAGTTTAATGTAATCATTGTATTTTATTAATTATTTAACTTGCGTAATTGTGTTTGTTTGCACAGGCATCAGGAAAATTATTGTGTGCTGGTTTCCCCGGCCAAGATTTAAACTCGAAGCTCATCGCGTTGTAGTCAACGCGCTTACCGATGCTGCCACAACAATATAAAATATTCTTAAGATACACACCAAAGCCTTATTCATAAAAAATATTTTTTAATTCTTTTTCCATACAAAATTTGTTTTATTTATTATATTATATATGTATATTATTCATACAAAATGATTTTGTATGAATAAGTTAGTAAGTCAATACCATCATGAATAAAACTTTAACTCAATATTATTTAATTGATCATTTAACATAATATGTATTTGAAATGAAATTTACAATTAAAAAAGAACATAAGCTGCGAAGCTACTTTGTCTTGCCTGCAGGATTCGAACCTGCAACCTTACAGTCGGAGCAGGACTAGTGTACTACATTCTAGCTAGCAGCAGGAAGCTTTCGCTGATAATGCAAAGTTTCTCGGCTATTTACGAACATCAAAACAAACAGCAACAAAACAGGAACAAGTCAATAAAAAACATATTATTTCTTGTAAATTTAACATTTTTTCATGGTGATTTTACAGTGTGTTTTTTCTACAATCTGCAAGTCTCTCACTGTATGAAAAATTCCCTATATAAGAGGAATATAACTCAAGTCGGACGGAAAAGTATTTCGAGTTGAAGTAATATTAACATACAAATGCCTACAGTTTTTTTTTCGAATCATAGTACATAATAATCCTACAAGTAAAAATGTTCTACCAAAATTATTTTGCCTTCTAAAAAGGCCTTGTTTTAATTTTCTTAAATGAACCTAAAATATGACGCTTATATTCGTAAATTTTAAAATGACTTTAAAATGTATTTTATATAAAATTTTTCATAAAAAATTATTCTTAAAATAGATTTCAAATATATTTTATTTTTTCATGAATATATGTAAGCCTAAATATCTATTTGCCTTCCTTTTTAAGGTTTCAAATATGTACTCGTATATTTAGAAATAAAAAATGTGTATATTTAATTTATTTATTCAAATCCTCAATGTGGCGAATCATTCAACGTACATACATACATACATATATGTATGCAAAATCAACAGCATTAATACACAAGAAGGAGTGTGTAGAAATATAACAGCAACAACATGATTTCAATATTTTTTCCTATTACAAGAGCATTAAACATTAATTTCCAATACATTCGTACATTCGAACACTGACTGTTTGAATAAAGATTTATACGCTTGAATTATTTTCGAAAAGCACTTTTCTCGTGCTTTCTTTCTTTCTTTTTTTTCGTTGCTTTCTTCTTTCAATTGTGCGTGCAGGAGTTTGTAATAAACACGAACACAAGAAAGACATATTCTAAGTGTGGCATGTGTTTATTCTTTATATTTGGTATAAATCAGTGTTAATGTAAATAACAAAAGAGAACTAGAATAGAAATGTGTGGAGGGGAGAGTGTGATGGTATGCATATGTATGTCTGCAAATAGGCATTTCTATTGTGTTTTGCAAGTGTAAGGATTTTTTTTTCGCTCCTTGTAAGTGTGTGTGTGTGTTAGTTTTTCACATTATAAGGTACATATTTTCTACAATTTGCTGTTGATTGTTGCTTTTACTTTTCAACGAGTTTCAGTTTGTTTGTTTGAGTTTAGTTTATTAAATTTTTATTTGTCAAAATTTCAAAATCATTATGATTGATGGTTTCTTAATAAGAGATGAGTTTTTCAGCGTATGATTGTTAAATTAAAAATATCTACAATCAAAAAAAAAAATTGTTTGCAATATTATAAGAAATTTAACCTGTAGTCTTCTAGTTTAAAAAAAATCAGTAAACTGCGACTTTGACTCGCAGAGGAAGGGTTCCGAACGAACACTACATATCGTCGGCCACTTTTTATAAAATATGAGATTTTAATGCCGTTCGAAAGAGAAAAAGACGTCACATCGACTGTCTAAAATATTTATATTAATTTTAAACTCTACATGTCGAGAAAAAACTCCACGTATTATGCAAGACGACTCCAAACATTTTACAATCTCATACACAACCTGCTCATGTTGTACCAACGGTCTCAAGGTCTGTGGCTTGCTTTAGACTAATTTCTTACGGCCCTTTTCACAATGTACAATTAAAAGTTAACAGGGACTTTAACGGCAACTTTTGTATGAAAAACTGTCAGTTAACGTTCACGTTAACTCTTAATCATACATTGTGAACAGGAACGTTAAGCTATGTATAGAAAATGCTAACAGTATTTTGCCTCTCCTGTAAAATTTTTTTGAAGTGAGTTAGCAGGTTTGCACTGTAAGCCGACGATATGTAATAATATACGAACTTTAGCCTTTATAATATATAGTTTTGGCGTTTTTTCCGTTTTTTGGAATTTTTCTGTTTTTGGCGTGTTTTTAGTTTTGGCATTTTATTTAATTTTTGCGTTTTTCCGGCTTTTATTTTATTTATTTATAATTATTATTATTATTTATTTAGTTTAGTTTTAGAATTTTTTTTAGCTTTGACGATTTTTTTCATTTTGGCGATTTTTTCGGTTTTAGCGATTTTTAATTTTATCAATTTTTATTTCATTTTGGCGATTTTATTTTCATTTTGGTGTTTTTCCGATTTTTGGTGATTTATTTTACTTTTAGAGATTTTTTTTTACTTTGGCGCTTTTTTATTTTGGCGATTTGTTTTAGGTTTTTTGCGATTTTTTTCGGTTTGACGACTTTATAGTTTTAAAAATTTCAAGAGTTCGCCTCTTACGGTGTCCCAGATACAGCAAGTTGTCAAAATTACATTAGCTGATAGAACACACTTTAATTTAGTTTTTTTTTTTTAATTTTAGTGTTATTTATTTATTTATTTATTTATCTGTCTAATCTTAAGAAAATAAATTCTAAGATTATATTTAATTTGAGAGCACTAGCAACATTGGCTATCATCTCTAATTTTAGTGTTAATTGTTGTAGTTTGTATAAAGGCACAATAACTTTGCAAATATCAAATGTAAATATGTAAATATGTCGCACAAATAATTGTGATCGAATATATGTCTGACAATTTAATCGCTGTAGTTAAATGGAAGCTTTTAATAAACCCCTTTTTAGGGTTCCGTACACCAAAGCTGAAAAGGAACAGACTACAACAATTAATACTAAAATTTCAAAAATCAAAATTAGTTTTGACAACTTGCTGAATCTTGGAAATCGTAAGAGGCAAACTCTTGAAACTTTCAAAAAAAAACTAAAACTAATAAATCCCAAAAATAAAAATATCGCCAAAAACCGAAAAAAATCGTCAAAAACCGGATAAGGGCCAAACTAAAAAAATCCTCTAAATCTAAAATAAAACGCCAAAATGAAAAAACCCCAAAGCTAACAAAGTGCCAAAAACCGAAAAAAACCTAAAGGCAAAAAAATGACAAAAATAAGAAAAATCGCCAAAAAAACAACAAAAAAAAGTTCACAGGGTATTTAATTTAAAAAAAATGTCTACAGCAGGTAAGATATTTGATTATATAGGCTAAAGTTCGTATAGTATTACATGTGACCTTCTCCGATAAAAGGGACCTAGTGTGTGAAAAAAATCTAACTCATTTCATTTTAGTCTACACCCGTTTAGGTATCAGAATCCACTCTTAAGTCCAAACCCGTTTTTTTAACACACTAAGTCCCTTTTCTCGGAGAAGGTCACACATATGTATGTATGTAGTGTTCGTACGGTACCTTTTGTGTTCAATTTACAGTGGCTTTTTACTGAATTTATTGTTAATTTCATTATAGCCATTTTGCATTCATACATCCACGCTTGATAGATCTAATTGATGTGATTCTATTAACGTTGTTGGTTGGTTGGTTTTAATACAAGCATTACTGATGTATACTGACAACAGCTTTGTTTGTTTAATCATCATTCTACTATTCCGCTGTTCCTGCTTGCACGATATCTTCCAAATGTTGCGTATTACGAAAATGTTTGTACTTTTCCCCCTCATCATCCCACCGTTTTTAGAAAAAATCCCAGGTCCAAAAAAATTTATATATTTCACTTGCAAGACATTTCACCCAGCTGCTGTAGTAGGAACTGGATATTTATTTCTATTTATAAAATATTAAAGAGTAACCCCCTTATGCAAAAAAATATTTTAATTTAGCTTTAAAGTTCATAGTAGTTGATAAGCACTTTAAGGCTAACATAGCTTTGTTAAAAAATCATATGCAAAAGACAACTTTAAATATTTTGTGATTTAATAATAAATACTGGTAACACCACCGTGTTCAACAACCACTTCACAGCTTATGATGTACAAAATTGAATACAATTTCATTCGGGTATTCAAATATTTTTTTTATTTTATTAAATAAATTTTTATTATCTTGAAGTAAAGCAACCTAATTTAAAAAATATGAGCTTCTGAATTAATAGGAAAACAGATAAACATAACCATGAAGTAAACGTGAAAAAATGTGAAAAATTATCACAATTTGTTTTATTCGAATGAAACGAGTATTTGAATATCCAGCTTTTTCGATTTGTTTTGATTGTATGTACATCACTAAAACATTTTTGTATAATTGTATTTATTTTAATATTTCTTTATGGATTTTGCTATGTATTTCGAATCAGTTGGATAATTTGGTGATGTTTCCCATTACCTGACAGAAATAATAAATTTAAGATAAGAGCAGGCACTTCTAGCTTCATTTTCAGATGTAACATGAATCAGTATGTGCTATATTAGTAAAAATATTTGAGGTACAAAATACACATTTTGGAAATATCAACTTAAAGTAGTCTTAACAAAGGTGGGTGCCTACTTTAGAATTTTTATACAATAATTTTTTTAGAATACAACTTTACTTAACATTGCTTGGCAAAGCTTTATTAAGTTTTTTTGCATAAGACCCTAAAAGAATAAATGAATGTGTCTTGGAAAACATTGTCTCCGCCAACATACATTAACACATACACACATGCATATAAATTAAGCTGTTGCTGATTTTATTAAATACAACTAACAACATTATAAACATTAGGCAGCAATAACAGCAACAAGAATAATATTCAAAATACACAAATGATATAAATCAAATTGATTGCACAATGGGCGGGGTACAAGTAGTCGAAGTAAAAAATTATAAAATGAGAAACATAATAAATTGTACCAGAAGTCCCCTGTAGACATTTAAATGAAATGTTTTGCAGATAAACATTTTGTTGAAACCGTTGTGCACAAGAAAATTTATATCGGTACGTGCGTAAGCAGATGAGAGTAATTACGAGTTATATGAGAAAACATTATCTTCATTGTCAAGTTTCCTTCCTTGCCCACACTTCTTTTTAAAAATTAATATGTACATGCACACGTATAGCTCATTTGTTTGAACAATGCCATAACTCTAAAAAAAACTATTTTTGCAGAAAAAGTATTTAAAGTTTCCAATTTACACATTGACAATTTTTATCGAATCTTTTAGCCTGGCAAGGCCTAGCAGCACATCTGACAATTTTTGCATATGAAAAACGTGTTAACTTACAATTTTTGACTGGCAATGCTTAGAGTCCGTTTAGATGAAGGGTGACAATGCAAATGCGTTCTCTTTTTGAGTCCATTCTTAATCCACGTGCGTTTAGAAGAGGACTTTTTTCCAGAAGACTTTTTGATATATAATCAGCAATATTTGTTATTAGTTGATTCATGGCAGTATTGCCATAAAGGAACTTATTATTAGTTTGGGAAATGTAGAATTAATATGTCCACATAATTTTACTTTTTTTAATTCACTAACGAATTATTTTTTTAATTTTTTTTATTCTCATTACGTGCGACTTTTACTACCCTGTAAGCTTCTCTTTACTTCCCGCCTAAAAGCACGAGTCGTAGGTATGCCACCATTTATCTAAACAGGCTCTTACAGACAAAAGTGTAAACTTTCCTCACAAATTGTTTACAATCGTGAGAACTGACAATCAACCTTATAAGTAATTTTTATAAATACATTGCCAGCACATTGCTAGATCTATACAGAGCTTTAAGACTCAGACGATTAGAGTGGTATCTATAAAAATGGAATATCACGATTCCACTGGATTGCTTGCCTACCAAATCTTAATTATGTAAATTGATAAGGTTTTAAGACTGGCTCTGCCATTTACGAACTAGTTTTGTGTCCTTTCTCTTATATACATTCAATCCAATCTATTATACATATTTTAAAGTAATTCCGGGTCTTAAGAGGATAATAAAAATACTTCGTTTTTTTTTTTTTAAATTGTAGCTATGAACGCGTACGCTAATGAGATACTAGGATTAGTTCTGGTATATCTCTCTCTATAGAAATTTCTTACGCATACCAAAATCGAAAACTTTTTCTGGCATTCATTGATACACTTCTTAGCCATGTTAATCTTTCGCCACCTAATAACAATAACTTTATCTAATATTATTTCAAGACATCGCTATAAAGTAATAGAAAAATTCTTAATCCCCAGACTAGCGGATACGCACCAGGAATTTTTTCTTCATCTTCATTTTAAAATGCAGAGATCATATCCTGTTTAAGCAAAAAGAAAAAAGAAACACAAACAAAGTTATTTTAAACTTTATATGTACACATTATATTGTATGAATTTTTTTATTTACTTCTTCCATTTTCTTTTTAATTTAAAATGAAAAAATATGTTTGCATACTGCAGAAATTTTTATTAAAACTCACTCTCTCACGTGCCAATACATTTATGTATGCTTTTGATACTCGAGACATTAAAGAAAGAAAATAAAACTGCAATACGATAAAACTGTATGGTACGTACCTATTAAATTTATTTACCCTCTTTATCTCAATCCTTCAATTGTGGCAGCAGTTTCTAAAAATAAAATAGAAAAAACATATATGCATTAAGGCAAGTCGGAAGACACAGATAATAAATGAATAGAATCATTGATTGTAATGTAAAAATATACACAACAATGATTACAAAATACTACAGCATTTAAATTAATTTAAATCTCCCAAATTATCAGGGAATTGTCGCAAATATTTTTTTGGTCCAGCACTGAGTGCATAATGCAGTAACTGTTCGATACATATAAACAAAAAATAAAGAGGAGATTTCTGAGTAAAATAGTATTTTAAAATATTTTTTAGGTGTACACACCCAAATTTAGACACTTTTTATAAAAGACACTTTCATAAAAATACTTTTTATGAAAGTTACTTATAAAAATACTTTTTATGAAAGTACTTATTATAAAAAAAAAAACTTTTTATAAAAGGTACTTTTTATAAAAGGTACTTTTTGTAAAAGGCACTTTTTGTAAAAGATACTTTTTATAAAAGATACTTTTTATACAAGGTAATTTTTATGAAAGTTACTTTTTATAATAGCTACTTTTATAAAAAGTACTTTTTATAAAAGGTAATTTTTATAAATGCACTTTTCATAAAAAGTACTTTTTATAAAAAGTACTTTTTACTAAAGGTACTTTTTATAAAAGGTACTTTTTGTACAAGGTACTTTTTATAAAATGTACTTTTTATAAAAGATACTTTCTATAAAAGGTACTTCTTATAAAAGGCACTTTTTATAAAAGGTACATTTTATAAAAGCTAATTTTCATAAAAAGTAATTTTTAAAAGGTGCTTATTATAAACGGCAGATTTTATAAAAGGTACTTTTTATAAAACGCTTTTTTATGAAAGGTACTTTTTATATAAGGTGATTTTAATAAAAGGTACTTCTTATTAAAGGTACTTTTTATATAAGGTTCTTTTCATAAATGGTACTTTTTATAAAAGGTAATTTTTATAAATGCACTTTTCATAAAAAGTACTTTATATAAAAGGCACTTTTTACTAAAGGTACTTTTTATTAAAGGTACTTTTTTATAAAAGGTAGTTTTGATATAAGATACTTTTTATGAAAGGTACTTTTTTTATAAAAGGTAGTTTTGATAAAAGATATATTGTTTGAAAATTTTATTCAAATTTCTGGTGTTCTCTACCATAAAATTATTTGCCTTATGTTCATAAAAAATAATAAAATGTATTTGAAATCCATTTTAATAAAAAAATATTTATGTAAAATTGTAAAATACTACATAAGTAATTCAAAGCTTTAAACTCGTTTTCTGCACAAAAAAAAATTCTGTTATGCCAATCTGGCAATTATGGCTCGATACAGGTATGAAATACTGTTTGATATTCATTTAATAACAAATGCTAACAAATTGTAATAACATCACTTGTTATTTCAAACGTGTGCAGAGTTACATACATTTATTAATGTAAATATGTATGTATGTATGTACGAGTATTTATTTTTACTGATACTGATAGAATGTAAACATTTCCTATTTTCATGCTAACAAATGCATACATTCTCACACACACATATATATATATATATATATATATATATATATATATATATATATATATATATATGTACATATATATTAAAGTATCTACTGAAAAAAAATCCGTGTAGGAATCTTAGGACTATGTGTGCCCAAGTCACCACTTTTGTCAACCGAGCGTGTCTACATTTTATTTGCTTTTTATGTCAAAAACAACTGGCTACTGTTGGCAGGTTTATGCTAATTTCTAGACCTTAGGGAATGGAAATAGATTGTCAGTAGCTCCAATTTTTTTGTATTGTGATATAGTGAAGTCGGTGTGGACCACTGGAATGAGGCTGATTGTCTAGGCTACAATTGTTCAGTATTACTTCCTACAGGGAATGTTACCTATACATACGTATGTACAATTCATCAGTATTACTTCCTGTAGGGAATATTACTATTCATAAGAATGTATGTTCAGTTACACGAGTACACCATACTTCAACATTACAATAATAAGTGTTGGTGTGTTTAATAATACTTGTGCATTTAAGTGCTAGATCTCATATGGAATGAAAAATATTAGGGAGGTTCATAGTTCTGACAATATTAGCAGTTAGAAATTTAATATGCAGAAAATGTATTAACCATAAAATATAATGTGTGACTTATACATGTGTCTGGTCTGGCAATAATCCCACTTTTCGAGTTTTCTGATTGTTTTCTTTAAACATCTATGTAAACATTTTCATAAAACATGCCAAAGGTCTAAAGTTTTATTGTGAGTCAATACCTAAACTAGATACGAGTATTCAGACCAAAATGAAACAATTCCAATATACGTATATTCTCCTCACTCTAATTACAGTTATTCGTTTATTCAAAAACTTGCCATCACTACTTTTCAGTAACGACCAGGGTTGTCAGATATGGCGATTTCTCGCCAAAGTTTGCGATTTTTCAACTTGTTTGGCGTTTAAATTTTTATATTTGGCGACACGGCTATTTTTCTGGCGATAAATAAATTTGTTGGCGATTTTTATTATTTTTAACCGGCTGGAGTCAAGTTAATCAACAATCAATTTCAATGTATTTTTAATAAAAAAAAAATATTTTACTGAATAAATAAAATAATAATTTGGGATTATTAGTGCGTTAACAAATGTTAAACTTAATTTTAATTCTCCAAAAAAAAAAAAAACACTAACTAATTATTAACTTGACTGCACCTGGTCAAAAATACTTGTGTGGCAACACTCTATTCTTGAATAGCTGTTGTTGTTTTTCAGATTCATTTTCTTTACTTCTTACAACTACAATTCGAGCTGAAAAAAGTCAGCTAATGTAGTAAAGTAAGAAAATAAAAAACATGTTCATTATTGAGTTCTTGTTTCAACTTTGTCATTTGTTGAGCTATCATTTGTTTAAATGAAAGTTTAACATAATACCTCTAGTTGTTCTAAGAAATTATTCCTGACGATCTGCATTAGCAACAGTGAAAACCGAATAGAATCCAGCTAAACCCGTCAATAATAAATTTAAATGTATTTTTAGTAAAAAAAAAATATTTTAATGAATAAGTAAAATAATAATTTGGGATTTGTCAACGATAACTTAATTTTTATTTATAATGATAAGCAAATATTTTTGTTTATAAATACATATTTTTGTGTATTTAAAAGCGTTCGCGCATTCTAAAAGATATTTATTTTTAAATCCCACTTTTTGATCGATTATGTTTAAAAAACCATCTGGTGATGTTAAACATTACATACATACCTCTGATTTACATTAAAAAAAATTTTTATGAAATTAGTTGCATGAAAATTTTTTATTTGTCAATAGGAGGCTTGAAAGAGCAACTTATGTATATTAAAAAAGTTGGCAAAAATGCATCAAAGATACATTCTACATCCTTTTTGGATATAAAATTATCTTCTATAGAGCTGCAGTTATCAAATAGAAAGTTTCGTGCAACAAAATTCAAGAAATTTCATGAAAAAATGTTTAATGTAAATTAGGCAATATTGTATATTTATTTAATATACTTTTTTTAAGCTCAAGATTATGTCATGCCAAGATCCGAAAGTGTTTGCCAAGTTTCGTAGGAATCGAACTCAATATAAACAAATGAAGAAAATTGTTTTAAGAATTTAAGAGTTATCAAGTAACACACATAAAAAATATTTAAAAAAACATACACATCCGAATTGAGAAGTGGCTTAAATTAATTTGTTTACAAATTTCGTAAATATTTTTTTTTTCTCAAAATATTTCCCCTTTTGACCAACTTGCAATTGTGAATAATTTTTCACTAGAAATGTTTTCCCCTCATCATATATAATTTTTTCACGGGGTTTTTTCACTTTTCCCTTGGTTTTGTTCACTTTATTATTTAATCTTCTTTCGAATTAAATATAAACAGCCTTATTTATAAAAATTATTAAGTCTTTATAAAGGCTTAAAAAATTTTATATCAAATATTTGTTTTATAAACCCTTATTAATTTTTATAAATAAGGCTTAACAGTTATAAGTATTTATTTTTAGGATTAGACAATTCCCTATAGCACCTATTTTCATGGAGTATGAATTTATTCGGGCCACACACAGTAAATTTTATGGCAATGCACTGCAGTGTAGACCAAAGAATTTTTTTCCACAACATTAAAGTTAACAAAAACTTTCATTTAGAACCTAAAATTTGTCTTTTTTTATTACTAATTCACTAAAATTTGTTTGATTTACAATTAATTTTTAAGCTTTACAATTCACTGGGGACTGATAGCGGTTAAAAAATTTAACGGTAGATTCACAATAGCATTTTTCCCTTCGAGGGCAATGAAAATTTCACGGGAAGAAAAATTCCCTTTGTTATTCACGATAGGGGTGAATATTTTTTATTCTATTTTAAAAAAAAAATTTAAAATAATTTAATTTCTTGCCTTGCGTATTAACGAAATCAAGTTAATTTTTTTTGAGCTTATGCCACACCTTAACTTACCGTTTACACATGCAAGTACAAGTGCAAGAAACTCAATACATAGACATATTTTTACTAATACAATCATAATGCTACAAGTTGTAGGCTCACTGGCAAGAGATTTTCATTACAAGTAATTTTTTCACTTGCATGTAGGAGAATTGTCAAAAATAAAAACAGTGTTACCCTTGAAGGATTTAATTTTAAATTTTAATGGATAGCTTACATGGAATAAATTTTAAAATGTTATTATTTCAACTTATATACAGAAAAAATAAAACAAAAAGTAAGAACATGTAATCAAATATGACTTATTATTGATTTGCAATATAAATTTATCATTTATTTTGGTACAAAGTTGATCAATAAATTCGTTTCCCTGTAATGTTGCTATACCAAAAATTTGGCAGCCCACACATTAAAAACTAATATAGACAAAAAAAAGTACAAACAACGCACAGAAGAAAGAGAAAAACGAAATTTTCAAATATTTATAGTAACATATAGAAAAATGAAAATAAACTTGCACTTGACTGTGTAAACAATCAAGCAAGTTGCGAGTGTTTTTATTATTTCATTCAATGTATTGGTTGTTAATACGTACACGCAACTTGTAACAAGTTACCTGCATGTGTAAATGAAGCGTAATAGTCCAGCATGTTACTTATTTAATAATATTTTATATTTGTAATATTTGTTACTAGTCTAATTTTATTGTATTGTCTGTTATCTTTGCGCTGTCGTATTGTTGTTATTATTTCGCTCATATATCATTGGAATTGTGTTTTAAGCTGATACGAGTGAAGTGCTTAAATGTTGGCGTGGCATGAAATGCTAAAAGCTTGAATTAATTTCCTATTATTGTTAGTTTTTGTGTCATATTTTTTTCATAGAAAAGAAAATAGAAATATAAAATTATTTTTACAACACATTTATTTTATGTACAGATACACATATGTATATGTGCAACAAACATACATGTATACATACATGTATATGCATGTATGTGTTTAGCATTTTATGTCTATGGATTAACATTTACATGGGTAAACATTGAATTGTTATTACACACACATTTAAATTAAAATTAAATAAAAATTTTATGGCAAAAAGTATGTCAATCACTACAAAGTATCATAAATTTTAATTGTATGCTTACCAGGGATGATAAATGAGAAAACTAATTTCGTACTAATTAGCTTTTAAAATTGTACTTTTTCAACCCCAATAGTACTAAATTCGGTTTTTTGTCTTAACTTTATTTTATTACATATATAAAACACATCGCTCATTTATACAAATAACGTCATAACTAAAAAAAACTAGTATGCCAGAACACAAGTTTAGAGTTTTTAATTTACACACAACTTAATGAAATAAGAAAATTTTGTTTTTGTTTAAAAAATAGAACTATATGAGGATTAATCTTCATCACTGACTCAAAAATTAAAATTTATTAGAATTCGTTTTTCGCAGGATTTTTCTTTCGACATAGTGGAAGAGGCAGTGAAAACTTATCGTTGGTCTCAAGAAGAAAGGTCCTAACTCAAATAATTGTTATTTTACAGAAGGTAAAAACACAGTAGAAACTGTAATATTCTTTCTGCGGTTTACTCTGTAATTCGAAACGAAAGGAAATGCTTTCGAATTTACATGTTATAAGCATTCAAACTGGCAAGCAATTTCTTTCGTTTCGAATTACACAGTAGACCCCCTGTAATATTTTTGTAAAAATGATTGTAAAAGTTTTATTTTTTATACCATTGCAATAAATTTTTGTGACGAGGTGTATTCTGTTTGTATTAGACTTTCGACTCTTCGTTTTAATTATGAAAATTTCTTGACTGTTTCGTGACTGTTTATTCCCTCGAAATATTTTCCTTTTACCTAAAGTTGCAATCGTGAATTATGTTCACGTGAAAAAACTAGCATTTTCGAAAAAAATATGGCATCGCCGATTTTTATTCCCGTGAGTTTTTTCCCAAAAAAATATGTGTATTTTTTCACAAACATTTTCGGGAATAAAAAACAGAAGCACGATGTAAGTTGTTTTTTAAACTTGTTTGATTTTATTTTTAAAAGGAGTAAAAATGCACTAATTTATTTATTATAGTATATAGTATATAATTCATTTATATAGTATACCTAGGTTTATATGTATACACATGCATACATATTTATATTTTAGTATATAGTGCCAATAATTCTTCATGTTTTTCACTTAGATATGTACATTACTTCCGATAAACACAATCGTCTCTTAATTTTTTGCAATAAAAATAACATAAATCGAAGCAAAATGCTATTAATTTTTCTGAATAATTATTATGAAACTTATAAAAATATGCCTAAAAAGTAAAAAATGCGTTTACATGAATTCACAATAGCATGTTTGACTCGCAACAGATGTTTACTCGTATTTTATTCCCTAACATGCCGACCACACGAGCAATAATCTTGGCAATTATTGCCATGGCAACTGTCAAATTCTATTGCCGACACAAGATATTAGCGTGTGGACCGTATGAATATGTGTTCAAATATATATTCAGCAACAAATGTTAAAATATATTGCTGAGCAACAATCTCTTAACACATGCTGTCAAATACAAATTATATTAATTTTTTTCAACACAAGAGTAGAAAAAAAATTTTTAACTACATAAAACCAATAAAAGTTCAATTTAAAATTAAAAAAGGATAAAATTATTGATAATTTAAGTATTTATGTGAATAAAAAGCAAATATATTTGAATATACGTGTTCACCACCTCCAGATACATTGTTGAACACAAGCAATTTGACGTCATCATTCTGCCGGCGTTATTGCTTGTATTAAGACACATCAAATTGCTCGTGTAGTCGTAGTGTAATAATTGGCGATGCCAATTTGTTTTTCATGGGAATAAAAAAATTATTCCCAAGAATTTATTACCTTGAGATTCGCGATAAAGGTGAATATCTTAATTTATCCCGGTGATTATTTTCTGCGCGCATTTGGTTAAAAAGGGAAAATTGAAAAAGTCGCCCCGCCCCTACTTTTTATTTATGATTACGCTGATTTATAAATTTTTTTAGTTATAACGTTATTGAAGTTAATGAGGAATATTTAGGTGTGTGTAGATGCTTGTTAAATTCACAACAATTTGTACCGTTTATCTTGTATCAAATACATTTTTTTTTTTTTAATTGTGAACACCCAGTGCGAAGTGTATTAATATGTTTTGTATTTTAAATGACAAAACCTGTGCGGTACACGCATTATTTCAATATTGTTACCAGATGAAAACTAATTGAATTTCTTTATTGACTTCTTCATAGATAACTTTTCTAAGACACAGTTTCGATTAAGCAGGATTTTTTTTTTTTTTTTTAATTTCAAATATCAAGGACTTTAACATTTTACGTATTAAAATTAAAATCCATTTCCAATGCAGTAACCAGTAAGAGTAACCAGCAATTATTTTCATTCGGCGTTACACTTTTAGGAAATATCGATTGCACTATCATTACTATCGATTTTCTTGTGACTACCGATGTTTTAAATCTGCACGACTTGAAAACAATCGATATTTTTTATTCACCATCGATAGTAAATGAATGATGCACCACAAAACCAAAAAATTTAAATATGGTGCGTTGCTTTTCATAAACTAGAATAACTGAATCCCGGGAAAATTTCATTCGGTGATCTCACTTATTTTTCATACAATGATTTTAATTTTGTTGTTTATTGGGTAAAGTGAATAAAAAAAAGCATTTGCTTTTTACTTGAAAATTTGTTTTAAAACCTAAAATATGCATGTGGTTTTTGTTTTTTGATGTGTAAACATCTATACGCTAAGGGATAAAAATCTTTTTCACAATACAATCACAAATTTTGAGTGAGATGCACACCGCGTTGTCAAATCGGTGTGAGCTGTATATGAGTGTATTAGTGTTTGAAAGAGCAATACAAACTTATTTAAAATATTGTAAATACATAAGAATTTGCTGGTTTTTGTTTGTTTTATTTAACGAAACGAAAGTTACGCTGTCCGTCCGTCTGTCACAGGGTATTTTCTCGAGAACCGTAAGAGCTACGGACCTGAAATTTGGACACAGTGTGTAGACAGCAACAAATAGATGATGGTTAAAAATTAAAGGGTGTTCCAAAACGAGCAACGAAAAATGTTAAAATCCCATGTAAAATACATACAATTGTATGAACATACATATGTATGTATATTGAAACTTGAAATTTGTAAAATTAGTGTATTTTTATACAGACTAAAATAATTAACACTAAATTTAAAAAATTTAAATTAAAGGGTGTTCCATTAGTTAATGCAATTTTGACTTTGTAATTTTGACAACTTGCTGTATCTTGGAAACCATAAAAGACAAACTCTTGAAATTTAAAAAAACGGTAAAACTAAAAAATCAAGAAATTATAAAATCACCAAATCTAAAAATAAATCGCGAAAAACCGGAAAAATCGCCAAAATAAAAAAAATCGTCAAAATGAAAAAACAACAAAAACAGAAAATAATCGCCAAAATGAAAGAAAAATTGCCAAAATGAAAAAAATCGCCAAAATGAAAAAAATCGTCAAAATGAAAAAAATCGCCAAAATAAAAAAAAATGCGAAAATGAAAAAAACCACAAAAAGAGAAAAAACGCCAAAACGAGAAAAAAAGCGACAAAACTTAAAAAATCGTTTAAACTGAAAAAACTTAAAAAATGAAAAAAGCCTCAAAAAATACTAAAAACCGAATGTACGGAACCCTTCGTGCGCGAGTCAAAGTCACACTTTACTGAATTTATTTTAATTCCAATGCACACACAACAACAAGAACAGCAACAACTAAATGATGAACAAAAAAATTAAAAAGTAAAAGCAAAGGCAGTACCACTAAAATTTCAGTAAAAATAATATAAAATTTTTAACCAGTAAATTTTTACTGATTACTAAAAAATTTTTTCTACAATTTTTATAAAGTGCCTAAATGATTTATTATATGATGAGGTGCATTGAATTTTCAGTAACCAGTAATGCCCGTATTCATAATGAAATTCTGCCAAGGCTAAATGTTTTTCATACAAAAGTTTAAAAATTTTAATGAAAAAAACTTTGCCACTTACTACAATTTTATTATGAATACGGCCCTACGATTTTACTGGTAATGCAAATTAAATTTCATTAGCAGTAAAAATTTAAGGCATTTTTTCAGTAATCAGTAAATTTACTGCTTACTGCAATTTTTAATGCAGTACATATATACTGCAGTGTACCCATTTACTAACCAAATAAGTTTAATAAAACAAACAAAAACCAACAGATTCCTATGTATTTTCAATATTGAAAGTTTTGATACTTTTAATTGATTAATTTAAAAAAATATACTAAAAGCATAAGTACTTCTAACTTAAAAAAAAAAATCATTACTAGATGTTTACACATCTCCCCTGTGATCGGACTCACATTGCTTTTTTTTAATTTTTAAATCAAAAGCAAATGTTTTTTTTATTCACTTTACCCATTGAATTGACAAATAAAATTCAATTTTATTTTGTTTTGTTTTGTTTAAAAATACAGTGGAATCTCCCTTAACGGGCACTTCCTATAGGCGGACACCCCCTTTAGACGGACACTTTTGATAGGTCCCGACAGCTCCATAAGCAAAAAAATTGCTTTCTCTTGAGCGGACAGTCCCCTTGTGCGGACACATTTCAATGGTCCTTTTGGTGTCCGCTCAAGAGAGATTCCACTGTATTTTGTTTTGAATTTTTAGTGTAAATAAAGCTGTACATTATATGAGAATCATAAATCTTCGATACTATCACGATAGTATCGCCGATGTATCGATAGTTTTTCTAACTTTCAATAGTCTTGAATCGATATATCGATAATATTTTTTAAACTATCCACAACTTTCGATAGTGAAACTATCGGTGTAGTTTTCCACCTCTATTAGGTTATTATTATGTTAGGTTTAAGAGAGGAGTCATTACATTCATCTCAAAGGACATAAATACAAGCCAGTATAGGCATTTTGTACGGTCCCAGGTGAATTTTACTAATTACTAATTTATGTATTTATCGGATAACTGGTCGAGTGTGTAACTCTGCCTATCTGTGTAACTCTGTGCATGAATTTTAGCAAATATGGCAACAATGTTACTGGGGCGTATACTTAATACACAATAGCTATTTCAGGGGATTTTTTTAATTAAGTATACGTTCCTAATAAAGTTGGAAACTGCATACTACAGGAAGATAATCAATCAATATCAGGAAATTTTAACTGGAGTTTTATTTATTTGTTTTGCAATGCGTAAAATTAAAAGGTTTTTTGTTTTAAAGAGCGAATAAAAACATTAAGAATATGTGGCAATAAGGAAAAAGTGTGTAAAAAATTACTCCAAATCGAACATTTCCCTATATTTATGAAAAATGGGATTTAGAAAATATAAAACATCCCGGGATTTAAGAAATTCCGAAAATCCCTGGATTTTCGGGAATGGAGTTCCCCGTTTGGCATCCGCTATCAAATAAACATAATAACCCAGCAAAAAATTACACATTACCATTAGAACTACTTGCCATATAATGACTTACTTTTCTGATTGCCAATTTTCATTACTCGCTTACAAATCACATTACCTAAAATTACAAAAAATGACGTGCAAGTTGCTAAATGAATAGAATGATTTTTTTAGACGAAATAGATTACGTGAAATGTTGACAAATAAAAAAAATGTAAGTACTTCTCAAGAATCGATTATTTTAGTCTCACGCCTTGTTAAAATCATTAAGTTGGTAATCCAGTAGGGAAGTGCTTCCACCAAAAATGCTTAATTCCAAACTCGATTACCTTTTTTGAAATTTTTTGCTGGGAAATCTCAAAAATATTTTCGTTTTAACAAAGTGTCAATCGTTTACAAATTATAAGCCCTTTAAAGCTCATATACAAAAAAATTAATTGTGAAATTCCTCAAGAGCCAAGACAGCTTTAACTAAATAGAACATAGGTATAAAAAGCGATTTATCTCATGTTTGACAGTTCAGTATTCTTCGAAATACTTATTGCTGTCATAATAGATTCATTTTGTTACAAAAACTTTGTTAAGATATAAAGTGAAATAAAAGCAAAAAAAATATAAGTTTTAAACTTGTGTCACATTGTACATAAATATTTAAGCAATTCTTACGAAATGTGCAAAAACATATTTTCATTTGCCAGAAAATATATATTTATAATTTAGGGAAAATATCTTTGGTTATAGGGAAAGAGAGGAGGGATTTTTTTTTAATTTCTTCTGGCATCACTGTTTGACAGTTATTCTATACAGCTATCATTTATATTCTACCTAAGAACTGCCAATAAGAAGAAAAATAAGAAGTTATGAAACAGTGTTATGATTATCATAATTTTGTAGATTTTCCCCCTATTTTATTGCAAGTTAATTTCTAATAAAAAACGCCAGCAAGACACAAAAACAACAGCTGGGATAATTCACAAGCAAATTTTTTTTCATATATGTATGTATTTAAATGCGATAAATAGAAATGTATTTATTTATGGTATGATTTTCACAAAAAAAATATATATGTATATATATTTATGTATGTATATGTACGAGTACATTTGTATGTACGTATGTATATAGAATACAACAGTCAGTAGAGATAAAAACTAATTCCAGAAACTTGTGTGTCAAATTTACTTGAGTAATTTGACAAATATAATATAATAAAATATCTTGTTGTCGGGTGACAGTTTAATTGAAACTGTGTTTTTTATTAAATGAATTTTTTTTTCACTTTTTTCTGTAAGAAGTTAGGAAACATTTAATTCAAGAAAGAAAATTACTACTTTAGTAGTTTAATATTTAATTGAGTTTAAACAGTAGTATAGCTAATATAAAATCAAAAAGGTAGAATATTTGAGATTAAAATATAAATGAAAAAAGGTAAAAGAGTTCTCAAGGCTAAAAAATACGCACCAACTGCAAGCATTTTCTGTGGAAAATAATTACAGCATAAAGCATTTTTCTGAAAAAGCAAATTCGAAAGCCAAGAAAGATAAAAAAAGGATGGGGGACAGTTTTGAATTTTCGATATCAGCTGAAAATTTTCTATTTGCCAATAGGAGGCCTGGGGGAGCAACTTACATCAAAAAAGTTGCCAAAAAATGCATCAGAGATTCATTCTACGTCATTTTTTTATATAAAATTATCTTTTATAGGTCTGCAATTAGCAAATAGAAAAATTTTCGTTCAACAAATTTATGAAATTTCATGAAAAAAATGCTTAATGTAAATAGGGTATTAGTCGTAATAAATTTGAGCTTTCATTCAAAAAAATTTGGTAACACAAAAACTTGGTTACAATTAACCAAGATAATTCACGTATTCTATTTGCTCAAATGATTACATATAATTTGGTTTCCTCAAAATATGAACTTCAAAATTAAGATCTGCATTATTTCATATTAAATTTATTTTAATATTGTATGTACTTTTATACAATTAAAAATAAATTTTAGTTTAACATTTGTTAACGCACTAATAATCCAAAATTATTATTTTACTTATTCAGTAAAATACTTTTTTTATTAAAAATAAATTGAAATTGATTTTTTTTAGCTCAAATTTTTATTACTCGAATCGGTTGAGAATTACTAGATTTATGTATAATTTTTTTTTTAAGAAATTCCAATTGCTAAATAATATATGCATGACATGTCATCATGCGAACTTTTAGCTTCATGCTTTCGATTGCAAATATGCCCTGGTTAAGCAATAACGAAATATTTTATCTTTTCATATATTTTGCAAATCGTAGAAAATTTTAAAGATGTTCATATTTTATGGCTTTATTTAAAACAATAGAATGTACTGAAGCAATAGTATTCTAAAAACGCAAAAGATAATTACGTATATCGGCATTTCTCCGAGAAATTTCACTCGTATTTCTGAACAACGTGGCTTGATTTTTATGACGTATAGCTGCTGACGGGCTAACACAAATTTATACAGAATTAAAAAAATAGTTCCGTTTTCTTTGAAAAAAAAAAACAAGCATATTTGCTTGGTGTCGCACGCTATAAGTTGACATTCATGAGAAAATGCTTATATGTTATTTTTTATTGAAATTTTATTAGAAAAAAACAGCCAATTTTGCCAATTCCCAATTGATTTGATTTAAGTTGTTACAAAAAAATGCTTTATTTGTATTATATTTGTTAAAAAGATCTTTCAATTTAAAATTATTCACATGTACTTCAGAGGACCAAATGTTCTTTTATTAAACAATTGCTGGAAAATTTCAAAACAGTGGAAAATTAAGGTTAATATTATTAAAATTATGCATGACTTTAGATTGTGAGTCACAAGTTTATATATATATATATATATGTATATGTATATATGTACATATGTGAATGGCAAAATCAGCCTTATTGTGAATAAAATTTCCCAAGGATTTCGTTCTCTGTTCTTAAGATCGCTATAGTATATTTTGCTCACGTGAACATATGGCAACTTCGAAGGGAACTTTTTAAGGGAATTTGCTCCCAATTTTAATAGTATTTGTTTACTTTGATTTGAAACGGGGAACTGTTAGAAAAAATATGTAAGTAAGGTCAATATTATTTATTGTTTCAATAGCAGTTTTACTTTAAGAGTAATTCAAATAAAAAAACAAATAAAAAAACCAATTTTGAGTTAGTACCCTCTTTTTGATTAAGTGCGATATATATAATATACATATGTATATATGCACACATATATAAAAGTATTTTTTTTTTTTTTTTTGATGACATACTAAAGAAATTATTTAGTTTTCATATATTTAGAAGACTTCAAAAAACTTCGGTGCATATTACTATGAAAATACTGTGCGTAAGCAAGCATAAGCCTGACGTACTGGAAGCCATTCACGTGATAATAAATGTTTATTTGTTTCATTTTCTCTATGTACAGCACACGTACTTTTATTGGTTAATTTTTCATTTCAATTTTTATGCAACAGTTGTCGTAGCATAGCAAACTAATTGCTAATATAAACATTTATATGTGTGCATACATAAATATATATTTATATATTTGCACTATTGTCGTTGTGGTTTTTGGTGGCTTTGGCATTTTTCCTGTAGGCTCCTGTGCGTCACAAGTATCTAAAGGCCGGGGCACAATGAATCCGTCATACGTTAAACTTCGCCTTTTTCAACTGACATTAACGCAACGACGGAGAAGGTTGGCACAATGAGTACTTTATTGACGCAAGCATTTGAACCGCTTAATAGGTCTATTCTCCATTTTATTTATTAAGTTCAACTTTTTTTATTCATTTCGTTTATTTCTTTTGATTAATTTTATTTTTGCTGCCACAAAACACAAAAAAATAAATCAGAACATAAAAAAAAAATCAACCAATATCTGTCAAACTACTCAACGTATACAAAAAGTTAAAAGTTTACCAAATTTTGTACTTTGCGTTGACGGACACGTACTGAATGTAACAGACCTGATAAGAAGCCATGTATTTCAACTTAGCTGTCAGTTGAAAAAGGGGAAGTTTAACGCATGACGGATTCATTGTGCCCCGGCCTTAATGCCAACGAGAAATTTAACGCTAGTCCAAACCGAGTTGAAAATGGTGACATAATATAAAAAACATTATTGGTTGTTTTCTTGAGCCTTGGCAGAAAAAAGATTCCCGTTTTAGAATTTTCATTGAAATATTTTTCATTCCATATCACTGCGGTGAAATCCACGTATTACTCTTTTTTCCCCAAGGAATTTATGATTGGAAGAATTTTTTCTCGAGAAAATTATTTTCTGTGAGAAATAAATTTCGAGGAAAAATTCATGATTATACTGAATATTAAATGTTTTTATGAGAATCGTTAAAATTTAAGTTAAATTTTTTTCTGACGCAATAATAATCGCAAATCCCCAAGACTGAATATTGTTCAAGGGATTTTTTCACTTCTCCCTTGGTTTTGTTCACTTTATTTTTGCAGGCAAACTGAATTAATACACCACGTAGTTTCAATATTATATGGACTTCCAATTAAATATTTAAAGTTATAAAAAATTATTAAAAAAATGTTTAAAATAATTGTTAAAAACACAAGTTTACGCTCAAAAACATTTCAGTGTTTTGATTTTCAATTAATTGTTAAATGCACTAATAATCCCAAATTAATATTTTACTTATTAAGTTAAATATTTTTTTATTAAAAATACATTGAAATTGATTATTGAGGGGTTTATGTGGATCCTATGCGCATTTCACTGTTGCTAATGCATATCATCAGGGAACCTTTACCCAAAGTTTCTTAGAACAACTAGAGTTATTATGTTATAAACTTTCATTTAAACAAATGAGAAGCTCAACAACAATGTTTATAATGAAAATTTATAACATAATAACTCTAAATAAATAAATAATAACTCTGATAAATAAACGAACAATTTTAATGCAATAACAACAATAATAATAAAACAATTAGTACTTTGCTTTAACTTACATATTAATTGTTTTATTATTATTGTTTTTATTGCATTAAAATTGTTCTTTTATTTAACAATGTTACCAGATTTCAATTAAAAAAAGTATCCCTGAAGATGTTGGAAAGTCCCACGAAACATCGGATATGAATAAATGAAATAAAATTGTTTATTATTTACATTTAAATCAATTTGAATGGCCTTGGAAGGCTGAATAGAGTAATTCTATAAGAAAAATACATTATATGTTGAATAAACAAGATTGAATAATTATATATATAATATAGTATTTTTTTTAATATATATATATATATATATATATATATATATATATATATATATATATATATATATATATATATATATATATATATATATATATATATATTATATATATACATATTAAAAAAATGTGATGGCAAGCACGTCTAGATGCATTTTGTTGCTACTGTTAAATCTAACTTTTTTTAACATGAATTTTTTCAACTTTCTCCTTCAAAATACGTAAAATTAAATAAGCAAACTCTTCAAACAAGCTGCTGCGGAATAAAATAAATAAAAACGTATTAAGAATTACATTACGAAGATTTTATGAAGCTAGTATTTTTTAAAAAATCAAAACATATCCAAATATATTTTTCTTTTACGTTCCCTTTAATATAAAATCCTAAGTATAGATCAATATTCATCTGTTTTTTATTTTTATTTTTTTTTGTTTAATAGCGATGTTAACGACAAGTCGTGCAAGCAAAACAATAAAATGTTAAAAATATAAAATTTTTAATACAAATGATTAGCATAATAAGATTTTTTGTATATTATGTAAAATTTTTATACGAATGTTTTTACAAAATATGTTCAGTTACACAAACATCGCAGAGTTCTTTACGAAATTGTGTTATACGCCTCAAACAAGGATTAAAATATATTACGAGTATTTTAGAGATTGCATATTTTATGTATAAGCAATAAATAAAAATACAGTAATCCTTCGTTTTAAGTCGTCTCCATTTAGGCTGTCTCATTTTATGTCGTGAAAGTTTTTGTTTCTTCCAAATTACCTTTCAGGACCCATAAATTAATTATGATTTTAAATTGAAAATTAAACTTCTGTTTTCACAACGCGGACGGACGGTCGACTTGAGTAGAAAATTTATATGAAAAGCACAAATTTTTTTGGGTGATTTTCATACAAATTTACTGGTCTAAGTCCGACTGCACGTCTTGTGGAAACTGTCGATAAATTAAATATTTTTTCAAGTGAACGTTGATGTATGAACACTTTTAAATTGATATACGTCGTCGATATCAAAGGCTTACTGTAGTTTATTGCAGATTTTCCTTAACTCTTAAATAATATTTATGAATAAATTTTCTAAGAATTTATTTAATGATGGATTAAGCATTATTGCTCATAAAACGCGCTGTTTGTTTACTTACACAAAAAATATTATGCATATTACACTGCACAATAATAAAATCAAGCTTTTCCCAAAAAAAAATAACAAACTTTTAGCTTGTAATACCAGCAGAGGGCATCAAAACATGAAAAAATTCCTTGTAAAGGCTTTTTAAACGTTTCAGCGACTTCGAGCCATACCGTAGGTAAACACCGAATCACATAAGATCCTTCATACGTTATACGTCGCCTTTTTCAACGAGGGAGGAAGTTGACACAATGAATACTTTGTTGACGAAAACATTTGAGCAGCTTCAGTAGGCTTATTCACCATTTCATTAATTAAACATAAGTTTCTTTTTATTAATTTTTGAGACATTTTTATATTTAATTGAACTGTAGTGAATTTTAGCCAGAAATAATTTCTCATTCGGGCTTAAGTGGAGTTATTTCAATTCTTATTGAATGAAATGTTTTTATTAATTAATCTGAGTTTCTAAGGAAGAGAAGAAAAATTAAGCTAGACTTTTTTATTAGCTGGGGGAAATACCGATATTATTAGACTAGGGTGCTGATGAAGTGCGAGGCTGCACAGAAAAATTTCGGTATTGTATTAAAAAGCTTTAGCACTTCAACAGAAGGATTAAATTTGTCTCAACAAATTGAATTATTTTTAAAGTGTTTGTTTATTCTAAGAAGTGCTTCCAACAAGTCATATTGCATTTTGTTACATATTTTTGTTTTCGCAGTGTTCATTATTGGTTAATCTGCCTTGATACTTCTTCTTTATTAGAAAACATTCACTATGAATAGTAACACACATTTTTATACTTGCCAAACTCACATTTTATAGCTCAAAAATCATTCTTCTTACCATCAGTTCTAAAATGAAATCCCCAAAAATCCCCTAAAATTTTTGTTATCATCCTCAACAAATCCCCAGATCCGCAACACGAAATTTTCATTCCCAATAGCGACAAATCCCCTCAACTCGCAACACTGTTTCAGTTGTGCCTTAGTCAAAATTTTTAGCAGAATTCGTAAAAATCACTGAAATGTAATATTGAATTTTAGTAGGTGTACGAGTATCTCCGCTCACTTTTACAAACACTAAATCGTGTTGTTGTAAAAAAACAAGGTGTGGGCTAAGCTTCGTAGTACTCAGTTAGTTATGAATAGATAAAATGTTATATTAAATTTTAAACAGCGTGGCCCTACCTACTTTTTAAACGAGATACTGTATTATCAAAAAATATCAAAGTGTATTTATGGAAGTATGTAAAATATTCAGCCTTATTCTGAATAAATGTTGATGTGAAATTTGTTCCTTTAGCCTAGAATTGTTATTATACTTTCACCAATTTTTACTAATGGGGAATATGTCATGTGGAAACTTTTTTTGACTTTTTCCACGATACCAATGATTATGTCAAAATTAAATGGGCGTAGCCGTGTTCAGTTTTTTTCAGGAGCATGTATACAAAGTTCCGTAATAATCGTCTATAGAGAAACTCTATATAGAATTTTAAAGGCATGCCTCTAACCACTTGTCCAGAAGCCTGATTTTTCAACATGTGTAAAAATTTTCGTATGTATATTATTATTTTATATTAAATATTAAATTTTAGTGGGCGTGACTCCACCCATTCTTTTGATTGAGGGCAAGAAAAAGTAGAATTTGTCTAGTCGGTAATAAAATAACATCTTTACGCAGTAACATGAAAAATTTAAATTCAATTTGAGAAACCCTTTTCTATTGTGCTTTTTTAATTCGTTTATATAAAAATTTAAAAATAAAAATTTAATTTGAATTTTCAAGTTCAAAAAAAATTCATGCTCTATTAAAAAAATGTTATTATAAAAAAAAAATTTATTATCGGCCATGTTCTGAAAACCATTTCGTTTTGAAATCGTCAAGTTTCAAAAACGGAAAACAGTGTTCTCTTTATCAGATAATTTAGTGCAATCGAAATTAAGTTCGGATAAAATATCTCAAGCATATGCAATCTTAAAACCAAATAAAAAGCTGCAATAAGTGAGCTTTCTTGCTGATTTTTTTCCTGAAATTTGTCGGTTTCAAAACGAAATGGTTTTCAGAACCTGGCCGTATATGTATATTCAAAAAAAAGTTTACGAACTCTAGACCTACATATTTAATAATTATTCAAAATAATCTATTACCCATAATTTTTTGTGCATTTTTGTTTTTTTTTTATTATTTCTAAGGACATTAAAATTTTTCATTCCCTCTATTTCATTTCAAAATCAATTTACCTTGCTACACGTTCAATAAATTGCTTTCAATTTTTTCACTCACATGGTTTGTCAAAATTTTATAAAATTGAAGTTGTGACGTTGGCTGCAAGCAATTTGATTTCCAATTTTATGTTCAAAATGCCGTCGTCGAGGAAGCAATTAAAATTTTTTTTATACATATTTTATTTCAGCAAAGAAAATTAATTATGTTTTAAATTTTTTACAAACACAAAAATAATTTTAAATTGAAAGAAAAATTTAATGAATAGTTGAAAGAAAAATTTAAGTCCACCTGGTTGGTATCCAATTCCCAAATGTATGAGTGTGGTAGTAAAAAAGTTTGAATGTATTGAACTTTGAAACAAAAACTTAAGCAAAAATTTAACGTTAGACTAAATTTTTTTTTAGGTCAATCAGTTTTAAAATTTCAAAAACTTTTCCTTATTTTATAATCGTGAGCCATCAAAAAAAAAAAAAAACGTGTTAGTGAAAGTTAATACATAATGCGTCATAATTATTGTTACATTCCTGTGTAGGAGTATGTTCATTCCAAAAAACAAAAACATGGTCATAAATCCTTTTTTATGCCGGCACACTCATCTTTTTGCTTAAGCCAACACAATGTTGTATTGTATTGGAAATGTTATTTTTGTAACACTCAAAGGATGCACATATGTACATTTTTGTGTATTTCTAATTCATAATTTAAATCTCTGCATAATTTAAATATGTACTTCAAAAACAAGTTAAGATTTTTCAATAAAGTTTTACACATACATGTTTTTCTATTAAAATACTTTTAATTAGAACTATAATTACATATGATCTTGCCTAATATAAAATTAAACACAAGTGAAAGATTTAAAATTCTTGCTTACATGTTTGTTTCCTTTTCGCCGATTACCCAGGAAAGAAAAATTTAAGTTAATAACACTTGTAATTATTTCAAACTTATCACAATATACTTTCACTTTTTCCACACTTTTGTTTGCCTTCTTTTAAAACTCACAAAAATTACAAAATATTTTGTAATTTCTTTATTTATTTATTAATTTTTTTTTTAATTTAATTTCCCTTACTCTGCTTTCTTTTTTAAATTAATTTTACTTCACTCTCAATTCAATTATTTTAATACCAATTTGTGACAGTTGTTGTAAATAATGCTGCTGCACTATGTGTGTACATACATACATATGTATGTACCTGTATGTATATATGTATGAATGCGTGTAGTAGCTTTTCTTAAATGTGTTGTATTCATTTAAAATTCAATTAAAAATTAATTATTTTTTTCACCGTCACATTGAAATTTCATTTATTATTTTACTTTTACTTAATTTATTAGATATTTTCACAATTATCGAATATAATCTTGCTGTTTTCGCGAAAAATTACTCTTTAATATAAGTACATATATATATGTGTGTAAGTATGTAAATATTTGACTTTTTTGCAACAAATGTGACTGTATGTACGAGTTTATAAACTCATACATATATACATATGTATATGTATGTATTAATAATTAAATATATTTACACATGTATATGTAAATATGTTGAATTACTAAAATAATTTTATTTCTTTTACGCTTCTTTCCGGTTCGTTTACTATTTACTCCGATTGCCAACTGCTAACTGAGCTTATTTTAGTACAACTCAAATATTTTATAAACTTCCACAACACACAGTTGTTGAATTCCCTTTAAAAAGTACTGTTATGTGTGTGTGAGTGCACTTGTCCTTAGAAAAGTTCCCTTTTTTCCCACTTGCTGTTCATTCAATTTATTTAAAGGTGTTTGTGGGTTTTTGCTACAGTAGGCAGTGTTGCCAAACTTTGAATTCATGTCCCAGAAAATTATACCTAAAAAAAAGGCCAATCAATGCCGTTGTTTTGTTTAATGTGGGAAATAAAAATAAAAAAGTGAGTGGGAAAAATTTAAAGTAATTAATGAGGAACTGCTTTTGCTCTACTCTCAAGGTATCAACAAGCGTGTATTTTTTATTTTTCAGCAAGTGATTATTAACAATCTCCAGGTACTTAATTTAGAAGTTATTTCTGGATTTGTTAGGCAAATTAAATCGATGTCATAGCATTGTTTATATTTATTGTTTATATTTGCTTGCTACGCCCAAACCGCCTTACCAATTTTATAAATTCTTTCACTAATGGAAAGCTTCATTACCACCGTAAAATATGGGATATTTTTTATCCGGTTCGGAACCGTTTTTTTTATATTCGGTTCGCATTTTTTCCGAAAAATACATATTTGGTCTGGTAAGGATAATTTTCGTTTCATTTTGATTGTTTAAGACCCGGTTTTTGTGTTTGTTTTTTTAAGCAGATGAGAGCAGAGCCGCGGGTAAAAGCTAATATTGATATGAAAGAAATTTATGAAGCGAAAGATTAATATAAAATAAATACAACCTAAAGGTGTTGTGGAAGAAACATCGAGACAATATGGATTCTGGGACATCGGAGTATTATTGGAAGCAAAGAAATTTATAAGGGGAGAAGGGATCGTTGTTTAATAACATGACAGTGGAAAACTCAAAATCTTTTCAAAACTTCACAAACGAACTAAAATAATGAACTTTAGAACAACAGGCAACTCAAGTAAAGAAAAGGCGAAAGAGATTCTGATATGAAAGATGTGTGTACCATATTCCTACAAAAATTTAATATGGCGAAATGTTTTGTTGACCACCATATGTATTTTTATAGAAGAAAATAGTTTTTTGATTGCCGGGTTCTTATAAATTTTAGAGACAATTTTCGTAGACATAACTTGTATTTGTGGTAACGCTGACCCCCATTAATTATTTAGGTAAGTGAGAGAGATAGACAGAGAAAGTTGACAGCTAGCTAGGAGAGTTATGTACATAATGATAAAGCTTTTCAACTTTCTATGAAGTTTCTATACTATTGTTAATTTTATTAATGAAAAGCAAATATGCGTACGGTCAAGTGAAGATTTTTTTAAGTGAATGCTTCGTGATAAAACTATTAACAATTTTTTAAATTTTGCTCAATACAATTTTTTTAGATTTTCTTCTGCAGAGAGATTAATGTTTTAAAATTTTGACACGTTTATATATGTATATACATATATGTATATATAATATAATATATAATAATATAAAATATATTTAAGAAAACATTTAGCTCTAAAAACGTTTATAATTTATTTCATTTTAATTCATATTATTTTCTTTTTTATTAAGTTTTTTATTTTATATTTTAATTATTTTAGATTATCTCTTACAATTTCGTTTTATTTTATTTAAATTTTTATATTATTTAATTTTTTTTTCATTTAATTTATTTCCTTTTTATATTATTTTATATTGCTTTTATTAATATAAAATATTATTTATTTTATTTTATTTTTTTATTTTATTTTATTTTATTTTATTTTATTTTATTTTATTTTATTTTATTTTATTTTATTTTATTTTATTTTATTTTATTTTATTTTGTTATATTTTATTTTACTTTACTTTACTTTACTTTACTTTACTTTACTTTACTTTACTTTACTTTACTTTACTTTACTTTACTTTACTTTACTTTACTTTCTTTACTTTACTTTACTTTACTTTACTTTACTTTACTTTACTTTACTTTACTTTACTTTACTTTACTTTACTTTACTTTACTACTTTACTTTACTTTACTTTACCTTACTATACTGTACTTTACTTTACTTTACTTTACTTTACTTTACTTTACTTTACTTTACTTTACTTTACTTTACTTTACTTTACTTTACTTTACTTTACTTTACTTTACTTTACTTTACTTTACTTTACTTTACTTTACTTTACTTTACTTTACTTTACTTTACTTTACTTTACTTTACTTTACTTTACTTTACTTTACTTTACTTTACTTTACTTTACTTTACTTTACTTTACTTTACTTTACTTTACTTTACTTTACTTTACTTTACTTTACTTTACTTTACTTTACTTTACTTTACTTTACTTTACTTTACTTTACTTTACTTTACTTTACTTTACTTTACTTTACTTTACTTTACTTTACTTTACTTTACTTTACTTTACTTTACTTTACTTTACTTTACTTTACTTTACTTTACTTTACTTTACTTTACTTTACTTTACTTTACTTTACTTTACTTTACTTTACTTTACTTTACTTTACTTTACTTTACTTTACTTTACTTTACTTTACTTTACTTTACTTTACTTTACTTTACTTTACTTTACTTTACTTTACTTTACTTTACTTTACTTTACTTTACTTTACTTTACTTTACTTTACTTTACTTTACTTTACTTTACTTTACTTTACTTTACTTTACTTTACTTTACTTTACTTTACTTTACTTTACTTTACTTTACTTTACTTTACTTTACTTTACTTTACTTTACTTTACTTTACTTTACTTTACTTTACTTTACTTTACTTTACTTTACTTTACTTTACTTTACTTTACTTTACTTTACTTTACTTTACTTTACTTTACTTTACTTTACTTTACTTTACTTTACTTTACTTTACTTTACTTTACTTTACTTTACTTTACTTTACTTTACTTTACTTTACTTTACTTTACTTTACTTTACTTTACTTTACTTTACTTTACTTTACTTTACTTTACTTTACTTTACTTTACTTTACTTTACTTTACTTTACTTTACTTTACTTTACTTTACTTTACTTTACTTTACTTTACTTTACTTTACTTTACTTTACTTTACTTTACTTTACTTTACTTTACTTTACTTTACTTTACTTTACTTTACTTTACTTTACTTTACTTTACTTTACTTTACTTTACTTTACTTTACTTTACTTTACTTTACTTTACTTTACTTTACTTTACTTTACTTTACTTTACTTTACTTTACTTTACTTTACTTTACTTTACTTTACTTTACTTTACTTTACTTTACTTTACTTTACTTTACTTTACTTTACTTTACTTTACTTTACTTTACTTTACTTTACTTTACTTTACTTTACTTTACTTTACTTTACTTTACTTTACTTTACTTTACTTTACTTTACTTTACTTTACTTTACTTTACTTTACTTTACTTTACTTTACTTTACTTTACTTTACTTTACTTTACTTTACTTTACTTTACTTTACTTTACTTTACTTTACTTTACTTTACTTTACTTTACTTTACTTTACTTTACTTTACTTTACTTTACTTTACTTTACTTTACTTTACTTTACTTTACTTTACTTTACTTTACTTTACTTTACTTTACTTTACTTTACTTTACTTTACTTTACTTTACTTTACTTTACTTTACTTTACTTTACTTTACTTTACTTTACTTTACTTTACTTTACTTTACTTTACTTTACTTTACTTTACTTTACTTTACTTTACTTTACTTTACTTTACTTTACTTTACTTTACTTTACTTTACTTTACTTTACTTTACTTTACTTTACTTTACTTTACTTTACTTTACTTTACTTTACTTTACTTTACTTTACTTTACTTTACTTTACTTTACTTTACTTTACTTTACTTTACTTTACTTTACTTTACTTTACTTTACTTTACTTTACTTTACTTTACTTTACTTTACTTTACTTTACTTTACTTTACTTTACTTTACTTTACTTTACTTTACTTTACTTTACTTTACTTTACTTTACTTTACTTTACTTTACTTTACTTTACTTTACTTTACTTTACTTTACTTTACTTTACTTTACTTTACTTTACTTTACTTTACTTTACTTTACTTTACTTTACTTTACTTTACTTTACTTTACTTTACTTTACTTTACTTTACTTTACTTTACTTTACTTTACTTTACTTTACTTTACTTTACTTTACTTTACTTTACTTTACTTTACTTTACTTTACTTTACGTTACTGTATTTTATTTTATTTTATTTTATTTTATTTAATTTTATTATATTTTATTTTATTTTATTTTATTTCATTTCATTTTATTTTATTTTATTTTATTTTATTATATTTTATTATATATATTTTATTTTATTTTATTTTATTTTATTTTATTTTATTTTATTTTATTATATTTTATTTTATTTTGCTTTATTTACTTTGTTTTCTATGATTTTATTTTGTTTAAATTTATTTTATTTTGTGTTATTTATTTTAATTTATTTTAATTTATTTTACTTTGTGTTATTTTTTGTTATTTTATTTTATTTTATTATTTTTACACGCAGATTCTAAAAATGTGTTAAGCTTACACGGATGCTTGGATATTTGGAAACAGATTCTTAAATTATGGAAGTTATCGGAAACAGGAAATACTAATTTACCATACTTTAAGGATTCACTCGAAATCATTTTTACGTCTATCAAATAAACGCTTAACAAAAAACATCGCCTCCAAAAGCTTCAACATACGCACATCAAAAGTTTTTGCAAAAAAAATCCTCCTGTTGCATGCAAATGTGTTATGTGTTTCGTATTGATGACTGAAAACAATGAACTAATTTGAGATATAAAGGTAATAAGACTCTACCACATGAAAAACTAATTTTCTTTAACACGCGCCATACGCACACATTTAAAACAAAAAGTTCAAGATGAAGGTTAGCGACCAGTATTGTGTTTCTGTGTTAAGAAAGCTTTTTTCTATAAATTGTTACTCTAATTTTCTTAACTTACAGTTATAAGCAGTGCCACCAGATTAGGGGATTTGTCCCCAAAATGGGTATTTCTCTTCTCATTTGTTGACAGAATTTCGTGGGGAGGGATTTGGGGACTTTTCATTTAGAGCTCTAACATCACTTTTTCTTATAAGAGTATTTTATCTGAATACAATATTTACGTTTTATGGGGTTTCTTCTAATTTTACAGATTAATTTAAAATAGTATTATTACTGTAATTATATTTTTATAAAGCGAAAAAAAAATGGAAATTCGCGAAAAGTTACAAAATTTACAAAAAAGCCATAATACTGGTTAAGAATCGCTAAAACTGTAAGGTGTCCCAAAAATATACGAAAATTCGCAAAAATTTACTAACAGCGGGATGATAATAAAGTCTAATATTATTAAAAAAATAAAAGCAAAAAAAGTTGGCAAAAATTCGCGAGAATTTGATTAAAAATCGCCAAAGCCATTAAAAATAAAAAAATTTTGGTAAAAACGCGAAAAAAAATTTACTAAATGTATTAAAGAAATTACTAAAGTATAGTAAAATTCGCAAAAAATATAAAAGAAAATTATTTCTTTTTATACTTTTGAATAAACACTTTTATTTTTATATATGGGCATTTCCAGAAAAAGGTCCACCGCGACAGAAATATTAAAAACCTGAAAAAAAGATTTTCTTTTTCAAATTTAATTAGAGAACTGTCTAAATTTTTATAATTTATTAACTTAAAAATATATTTCCATTTTTATTTTGAGTAAATTTGTTTGCAAGATGCATATTTGGTTTTCTTACACTGTGCGTCTCTTTTTGTCATTTTTTCCTTTTGTTATTACTGACTCTTAAGTATCATAACGATTGCACTCTTTATGCACTTATTGTATCAACAACAAATAGTTAAAAAAAAAGTAGCAGAGATCCAGTAAAGCACGAATAACGGTTAAATTTTAAGATTCTTTTACTTGCTTCTCCTCTGTCCCGTTTGCAATCAAAAATAATCATTTGTTACCAGTTCTCCGTGATCATTGATCGAAATAGGTTGTTAAAGAAAATTTAAAGCTAAATTAGTGAGTTCGTTAAAAAAAATAAAACACAAAAATTTACAGAGACAATTTTGTTTTTTATTAATTTTCAAAGTGTGTCCCGTGCGCAATCGTAACACCCCTATCGCGAATAAACGTTCCCAAGACAAAACTCCCAAATTTTATGATTTGCTATCATGAATGTCCCCATAGAAATTTTTTGTGAATGCGTTCACAAAACATAAAAAATATGGCATCACGAATATTTACTCCCAACAACTATTTTACAAAATTAATTCACAAAAATTGTTATTGGGAACAAGAAGTACACATGTAAGTTGCTACATATTTGGTTTTAAATGTCCAACTTTATTAAACTTATTTTTATTGAAGGAGTATTAATAAAGATCAAAGTACTTTCCTGGTGGAAGCCATGTCCGCGCAGCTAGCGTATGGTAAGGGATTTCAAAAAGAGAAAAAAGAGGATGTGGCAAAATTTTGGAATGTGCTAAGCACTACGTTGACTATTAAATCTATAGCTACATACATATGTAGCGGGTGTTTATTTTTGGTTTAACAACCGTGACTTAAAATTTATATGCATACATACATATGTAGGTGTGGATCGACCAAAAACGACACATAAAAAAACTCACCGAAAACAAAAAAACCGCAACAAAACTGGTGGTGGTCCAAAACATTTTACCCCTAGGAGGCAAGTTTTCTTCCAACACGTTCAGTAGGAATTGGAAAGCATCTTTGTTAAGTCTATAATATTCCTGAAACCTGTCAAAAACATTTGATTTAGAGACAAACACATTTAAATCTTTACGACTTTTACCTTGTCTCCGTTAACGATAGCGGATCTGATTCATCGCGTATATGTCTTCGCTGCTATCATTCCGTGGATTCATTTTAAATTAACACCTTTCTTCACAAAATAAACTTTTCTTTTATAAGCACGCAAACTATTTATAAAATAAATAAATTTTTATAAAACAAACAATTCAAAATAGAAATTGTTACTCCCATGATATTCACAATAGATTTTTTACTCCCAAAACATTCGCGATACCAATTTGTTGGGGATGGGAATACACGTTTACTCCCAAACAACTTATTCCCATAACATTCGCGATAGGTGTGGTAAGTGTTACTTTTTCCAACAAAAACTGATTTTGTGATTAAAGTTAAAATTATCTATATATAATAATAGAATATAATTTGTGAAAACAAACAAATTGCCCAGAAGAAGTGCAGGGAAAAAACTAAAAGCGATCCAGCCAAGAACAAGAAGTACCTAGAGAAAGCGGCAGAGAGGATGAAAAAATATCACTCAAAACTCAAACAATTGGCAGAGAATAATGAGAAGGTGCGTAAAAATATACGGAAAAGGAACGTATAAGGAAACAAAGAAGCCGCGAAAGAATTAAAAATAAATCAAATGAAGAAATAATTAGCATCGCGCCCTATAAGACCAAGCAAAGTTTTGGAAAAGCTCTCAAGAAGGAAGAAAATGCATTGCCCCAGGCAGCTGATAAAAGAGCGCAGGTTGCTAAAGCTTTATTTGAAAAATAAGTTCAGCCATTAAATTTTGATGAACCTCTTACTGAAAATGTTGAAGCAAAAACGGTAATAAATGAAGTCAACAATTTTTTTCTCAGTAGTGATATTAGCATTCAGTCTGCTGGCAGAAAGGACACATTAATCGTAGATGGAGAAGCTATTTCTAACCGTTTTATGTTAATAACGGTGGCCGAAGCATATGAAATTTATAAAAAAATAATGTACTGGCGAACCTGTTGGTAAAACAACATTCTACGGATGTCGGCCAAGGCATATCCAGCTATTCAGTAAAAAGCCACATAACATGTGTGTCTGCGTTCATCATGCCAATTTTTGGTTTTTTTTTAGATGGTTGGTCTCAAATAATAAAATCATTTCCTGGTTGGTGGCCATCAAAACTTTTTGAAATCTGTTTGCTGCAACATTGGAAATGAAAATTGTATGTCAAACCGTTGCAAAAAGTGTATCACTGATTTAAAAAAATGACTGGGTACCCCTTGCCCATTTTAGACAAATGGATGAAAATATAAAATGGAAACATTGGAGGAAACTTGAAGACAGAATAACTTTAACAGACACTGTTGCTCCGTTTTCCGATTTAATTCATGAGATAGAAGTGCAGCTCCCATTATTCAAACATTTTTGTTGTTAAGAGAGTCCAACAAAATCACTTTGATACTACAAAAAATAATTTAAAAGAAGGGGAGCTGGTACTACAAATAGAGTTTGCCGAAAATTATAGGATTGTCTTCCAAAATGAAATACAAAGCGCGCATTTTAGCTACAACCAAGTTTCAATTTTTACTTGCGTCGCGTGGACTTTTAATAATATTCAATCCTATGCTATTATAAGTAATAGCTTGAAACATAGTAAAATTGATGTTTATATTTTTTTAACACAAATAGTTGATCAAATCAAGAAACAACACGGACAGTTTAAAAAAATATTCATATTTTCAGACGGCAGTAGTTGTCAATTTTAAAATAAATTTATAATTTACAGTCTATCAGACTTTAAAATTAAATTTGAATGCGAAACAATTCAATGGAACTATTTCGCGACTTCGCACGGAAAAGGTGCAGTCGATGGCGTTGGAGCCGTAATAAAACGAAAAATTTGGCAGCTGACCAAAACCAAAAATATTTGTTTAAGCAACGCATTCGATTTTTATAAATGTGCAGTGCAACACATTAAAGGAATTAAAGTTTTATATGTGGATGTAAGCTATATTAAAGAGCCTCCGTTTTTGACAGAAAAATGGAATAATGTACCAAATTTAACCGGTATCCGCAAGCTTCATTGGATCTGCTGCGATGAAAATTTTGAACTACATGTAGCTGAAACGGCAATTTCTTTAAAAATGAAAATTCCGGAATTATCTTGATATTTTATTATATTTAGTTTCTTTTACTTGAAATATGTATATTTTTTATTTATTTTAAATATCCCAGTTTAAAAAATTATATATCGTCCATATATTTTTAATATATGAACGTATATAACTATATATGAATGTGTATGAATTCATGTATGGAAATGTATGGGATTATACATGGTAAAACTATTATATATGAATTAAGATATGGACTAATATATGAAATTTATTATAATATATAAGTTCATATATGAAAATTTAATTATGAAGCTCTTCATATGTGGATCCATATAAAGAAATAAGATGTAATATATGGAGCCATATAAAAATATATGTATACATGATATCTCACATAAGATCGTTTTTGCAATCAAGAAAGCCTGGTATTTTATCACTGTTGAATGGGAAATCCATTAGAAAATACAAACGGTATGCAAAGTTTACATGCAACCCTCAACGTTTAAAAAAGAAAAACCTTCCCAGCTAAAAAAATTATATATGGTCCATATATTTTTAATATATGAATGTATATAACTATATATGAGTATGTAGAATTCATGTATGGAAATATATGGGATTATACATGGCAAAACTATTATATATGAATTAAGATATGGACTAATATATGAAATGTATTATAATATATAAGTTCATATATGAAAATTTAATTATGAAGATGAAAATTTAATTATGAAGCTCTTCATATGTGGATCCATATATAGAAATAAGATTTAATATAGGGAGCAATATAAGAATGTATGCATACATGATATCTCACATAAGATCGTTTTTGCAGGAAAACTTTTGTTACAAAAAAAAAACCATTCTTGTATGATTTTATACATTGTGGCCCCATTCAATATATCAAATAATTAAAAGGATAATCCAGTCATTAATTTTATAGAAAATAACAAAATTCTCTAGATAAGAAACAAAGTTCATATTACTGCAAAAAATTATATTGAAAACTATTGTTAGACGGATTATTTTTTCTTTTGTAATTAATTGGATTAGTTTTTAATCTGATTTCTTAAACTAAATTTTATGTACGAATATGAGTTTTGTGTTTTTAAATAATTGATTCACCTTTTGACTTAAAATGATGAATGAAATGACTTTTAGTTCGTTTTGAATTATTTGTCCAAACAAATGTTTCATTAAATACAACCTCCCTGTTCAAAATCTAAAAAAAGTAATTTTAGTAATTTAATTTATTGCACAGCAGTGCGCTTTTGTGAATTTAGAGAGTATGAATATGAACTTTGCATACTGTAGAGGGAATATTTACACATACATGTATGAAAATGTATGAATATATGTAATCATATATGCTCATATACCCTCATTTTTCGGATCCGAACCATATATGGGATATCATATATGCTCCATACATATTTTTTTAGCTGGGTTTGTTAAAAAAACCATTCTTGTATGATTTTATACATTGTGGCCCCATTCAATATATCAAATAATCAAAAGGATAATCCAGTCATTAATTTTATAGAAAATAACAGAATTCTCTAGATAAGAAACAAAGTTCATATTACTACAAAAAATTATATTGAAAAGTATTGTTACGACGGATTATTTTTTCTTTTATAATTAATTGCATTAGTTTTTAATCTGATTTCTTAAATTAAATTTTATGTACGAATATCAGTTTTGTGTGTTTTAAATAATTTATTCACCTTTTGACTTAAAATGATGAATGAAATGACTTTTAGTTCGTTTTTCATTATTTGTCCAAACAAATGTTTCATTAAATACAACCTTCCTGTTCAAAATCTAAAAAAAAGTAATACAGTAGTTTTCGCTCATAGTCGCATTTAAAATTGCACAGAAATTGTGGACTATATCGCTAATGTGACTATAAGCCTAATTTTTTTATATGCCAAGCAGAGGTATATAAAAGAATTTCCATACAATCCAATTATGTCAATTACAAAACAATGTTGTATTTAAAAGGCACATTTGTATGGCCTTTTATGAAACAATGTTTTGTTCTAAAGACATGATCTTCTACTAAACAGTAGATGGAGGTTGAAATTTAGATTTACTTTTTGGTTTATGACTGAAATAAATAACTAAAAAAAATCTGTTGAAAATTTTTGTGACTTTAACGCGAATTGTTTGCATACAATTTAGATTTTGACTACCACAAAGTTGGTGCATATATGTATGTCAAATATGACTATATAGTAAATGGACTATATCGTCAACTTTTTAAGCTCAAAAGTCACAAAAAACATTAAATATGGACTATATCATTAATGTGACAATAAGCGGTAGTGACTATAAACGAAAACTACTGTATTATTTTTTTATTGCACAGCAGTGCGCTTTTATGAATCAAGAGAGTATGAATATGAATTTTGCGCACTGTAGAAGAAATATTTACACATATATGTATGAAAATGTATGAATATATAAAGGGTGTTTTTTTTAGAGGTATAGAACTTCAAATTGAAATAAAACACAAGAAAATCGTTTTAATGTCCATCAATTTGGCTTTATTGGAAGGATAATTTTATGCCATTAATGTTTAAATATGATTTCGGGCATGTGGCCGCCGCGGCTGGCTCGAATAAAGCCAATTCTACAGGTCCAATTTTCAACCACTTTTTCGAGCATATGGGGCCGTATGTTGGCAATAACGCCACGAATGTTGGCTTCCAAGTCCCCTAACGTTTCTGGTTTGTTGGCGTAGACGAGCGACTTCACATATCCCCAAAGAAAATAATCCAATGGTGTCAAATCACACGATCTTGGTGGCCAATTGACAGGTCCATTCCGCGAAATTATGCGCTCATCGAATGTTTCCTTCAATAAATCGATTGTGACGTGCGCTGTGTGGCATGTAGCGCCGTCTTGTTGGAACCACAACTCATCCACATTCATGCCATCCAATTCGGGAACAAAATAGTCGGTTAGTCGGCTCCAATTGCTGTGCACGGTGGCGAATCGATTCATTCGGGTCCTCTTCAACACTTTGCTCTACAGCGGCAATTGTTTCTTCGGTGCGCACTGTTCGACGTCTCTGCGGATGCGTATTATCACATAGAGTAAACGTAGTGCGAAAACGATCCATGGTTAACCGAATTAATTGCTCTGATGGACGATTATGTCGAACATAAAATGGACGGAGCTTGCGGTAAACTTCGAGAACTGAACCATTATTTTCGAAATAAATTTGCACAATTTGCAAGCGTTGTTCTTTTGTCAACCTATTCATGATAAAATGGCAAACCAAACTAAATATTAATCACTTGACAGCTGACAAAATGGCCGCCAGTTAAAAAAGTGATGCCAACTTAAAGTTCTATACCTCAATAAAAAACACCCATTATAATCATATATGCCCATATACCCTCATTTTTCGGATCCGAACCATATATGTGATATCATATATGCTCCATACATATTTTTATAGCTGGGATGTAATAAAAAGAAAACACTAAAAAAATAATTTTTGGAAATTATATCCCGTTTGCAGGAACCTGAAACTGAAACTGAAGGAACCACATTTTCATTGCTTCCAAAAAATCGATATTTTTAATTTGCCGATAGGTAGCAGAAAACCAAGTAAAAGTTTATTTTAATCACACAAAACCTTGTAGTTTTTCCATAGTTTTAGTAAATACTCACCAAACTGTTCAAAAAATCGATTGTTTGAAAGAAATCTATGAACTAATTTTGGCCTAAAATTTAGAAGTTATTTGCTTAAATTTACATGAAAACACTGTTTCGCGCTTAAATTCGTATAAAAAGAAACGAATTGTTAAAATATGTAACTTTTTAAAGTTTTTCCTAGATGAAAATATTACCATAGAACACAAAAAAGGAAATTTTTCTTAAAATCGCTTCTAATTCAGTGACTAGGCATCGAAAAAGAGAACTTCTTGCAATGACAACGCTATGTAAAAATCATTAGATCGGATCGAAATTTGAACTACTTCCAGACTGCAAACTCTACATTTTCATGACTTCCTTGGAGTGTCTTTTTTTACTGGGTAGTTATAATTTTTTTATTAATAATAAAAGCTATTGGAAAGGATTAACTTTATGAAGCAAGCTTTATTAATCTATTATATTTAAAAAAAATTTGCTCCTAAAAAATACGACCAAATTCGCTAATTTTTCACTTATTCCACATGCTGCCAAAAATTACCTCCATTTTTTGTCCCGTTTGCAATGCTATGTTTTTTTTTAAGTATTTTGAGAATGTAAGAGTTGTACAATTTGCATTTTGCACTCAAAAATAGTGGTACTGAAATGCAATTAAACCTTTATAAAGAGCTTAAAAAATTTTTATGTTTTCATACTTTTTTTTTAACTTGAATGCGTACGAATGTCCCATTCGCAATCTTGGAAATGCCCATATGTGAAAGATTTGAAAGCGGCACCACTGAAATAAATATTTATAGTTCAATATCAGGATCTTATGGTGCTACTGCCGTTTTTAAAATAATTAAGCAGCTGCCTACCAGGCATCATTTTTTGCCAGTGGCACTTGTAGTCGTGTAGCCTGCTGTGGTCTATGTGTTTAATGTATAAGTTCTAATGAATTAACTTTTACTTTGTTAAAAAATTAGAATAATTCCATCAAAATGGTTAAATGTGTTTGCCATTCACTGAACTTTTGCAGCTCACAAGTGGCATAATCAATTCCCACTTTTGTAGAATTTTTTGTTATTTCTCGCACTCTCCGTTGCGAACGCTTAAGTACAAATAAATACAGTCAAATCCCGATAATTCGTACCCCGATAAATCGTAATTGCCTTTAATTCGTAATAAACTGTCGGTCCCTTGAAAAAATTTCGTTAATTCGTAAAATTTAGACATTTTGGTCCCCTCGCTAATAATTCGTAATATTTTTTTTTTTTTTTTCAAATAAAATCTCCTTTACCTCTTATAAATCGAAATTGTTTGCTGACTACCACTTATAATTAGTAATAGAAACAACAGAAACATGGAAAAAATGATTTATTGTTTACCGCTATTTTTTGCGTGGGTTTTTGCTTTTGCTTGTGTGTGTTTATTTTCTTAAGATCAGTTTTTAATGAATAAAGTGAAATGTCAAAGCGACGCATAAAACTCTGTCGGTGTTACAAGAAAAAAACATTTTTATTTTATTTTTAGCAACAGTTTTTTATGTTTTTTTTATCGTTTTAGCAAATAAATTGAAAAACCCCGTTAATTCGCATTTATTTTATTTTAACCCCCTATAATTCGTAAGAAATGGCCAGTCCCTTGCGATAACGAATTATAGGGATTTGACTGTATTCGATTTAATCAATTTAGGTGTGGACTCAAATAAATTTGACAAACTTGTACTATTATCAAACACTGGATGGTTATCATAAGAAAAGTTGTGCAAAGAGTTTTGAAGCAATGGATTGAGTTACAGCATCATTTTAAAATGATATCAAACAACAATATTGACAAAATATTTTTGGGGACAAAAGTTAGGATTTTCCTTTTGAAATGGGGATTTTTGGGGACATGATGATTTAAATTGGGGACAAGAGGCAAAGTTTTTCTGGCAGCACTGGTTATAAGAATGCCAGCAGCGTGACCGTTTGACCGACTAAAGTAGCAAATTGCCACCTTTTCGACTGCCTTTCCCCTTTTTCGACAGCCTCGACACTTTTTGTTCCCACTTTTTTTAGGGTGAGTTATATGAAAATACATTAAAAATAAAAAGTTTAGTGTAGTTTTCTCTTTTTTTTTTAATTTTACCCCTTTTTTTGATAAATCCCCTATTTGGTGCTACTTTTTGAAAAATGTCATCGGTCACCCTGAATGCCAGTTTAGTCTAAAACTCTCTCTCACTCTCTCTCTCTCTCTTAATTTCACTCTCTCTAATCCTAAAGCTTTTATTTCTATTTTTATTTTACTAAAACAGCTGTTGAGTTGTTGTATTTCTTTCGAATCATGAATTTTTTTGTTTTTACTTTACATTGACACAGTTTTCCATATGAGAAGACCTTGCTTGCATATTAAACTCTTTTTTGTTGTGTGTTTTATTATTAAGCATGAGTTCTGCACCCACCTGAGTGTTTATTACACCCTTAGATCTCTAAAATCTTTGAAATTACAACAGTAGCAAAACACAACAAAATTTATACTCGTGCTTATTATACGAGCATATGTATACATAGAAGATTATTAACCTGAATTGGTTTTACAAGTTATTCTTTTTTGTTGGAAACGTTGTAAGACAAAAAAAATGGTATAAAGATAAAGATATTTTAATTTTTGAAGAGTAAGGCATAGACTGTTCAAATTTGTAAAAAATATTTATCAACATTGATTTATTCGTACGAAAACTTTGACATGGAAGCAATATTAACTGACGCCTGAAACTATGCTACAGTTTATTATGTTTGTAGAAACACCCCATGTGTTTGTTGTAGATTCCGTACGAGACAGGCGGCACTCTACTTATTTCGCATGAAAGCTTAAAATGTTGAATATACATTTCAAATGTTTTTCCCAAGATAAACAGAGTACTATTTCTGCAACATTTTTTCATGAACAATTCGTGTAAATTTCTTTTATATGTACTTTGGCAGTATTTCGCGTGAAATGTTGAACAGGCTTAACTGTATATTGTAGGTTTTATGAATAAAGTGACAGATTAAGTAAATGTCGGTCTATCCACCCTTCTATACGTAATAAGATGCTGTGGGCAATGGCGGATTTATGTTTGATGCCGCCCTTGGCCCCGTGAGATATGCCGCCCTTTTTGCTCTATGAAGAAAACATTTATAATATTAAATATGCAATTTATAAATATTTAAATTACACTGTGCACCAGTAAAAAATCCGCACAGTTCTGATAGTATAGGTTCGATAGTACATACCACCAAAGGGAAGTAAACCCCTATAATAAGTTTGGCGATTTTGGTGACCAATTAATTTTTATGAATCCCCAAAGATTCCGAAAAACAGTGAGCCCTCAATAAATGATGTTCGCATTTTTTGGCCAACAGCTAATTCCGACTTAGTGATAGCGCTTTACTATATATGGAAATAATGTAGCTAAGAGTCCACTAAATAAATCTCATTACCATATCGTCGGTTGGTTATTAGTTTGCTGCAGACATAATGTATTTTGAATATACTCCCAGCAAAAAATTACACATTACAATCAGAACTACTTGCCATATAATGACTTACTTTTCTGATTGCCAAATTTCATTACTCGCTTACAAATCACATTACATAAAACTTAAAAAAATGCTGTACAAGTTGATAAATGAAGAGAATGATATTTTAGGTTTAATAGATTACGTGAACTTTTTACCAAATGAAAAAAGTAAGTACTTCTGAAGAATCGATTATTTTAGTCTCACGCCTTGTTAAAATCATTAAGTTGGTAATCCAGTAAGGAAGAGCTTCCACCAAAAATGTTTAATTCCATACGCGAATACCTTTTTTGAAATTTTTTGCTGGGATGTGCCGCAAACCAATAACCATATTAGGCCGAAAAAAGTATTTCTTCATGCACTTTTTTTTTGCAAAAGTAATTTTTTTTCATTTCTTTTAGAATAACTAACAGGACCCTAACAATATTTGGCAATATATTATCTGAACATGTCTATGCACCCTAATAGGTCTAACAAACCACTTTTTAATTCAAAAATTGTCGTTTTTCATAATATTTTACGCTAATTTTTTTTTCCGAAAATCATATAATTAATGCTCACTTCTCTGTAGAGTTTTACTAACACTTTTTGCAAAAACAAAAAGTATAGTCTATTAAAAAACGAAATTTTAATATTCGAATTTATCTAAAGGTGCAGTCAGTGAAACCGACTACTATTTGAGTTGAAAGCGTTCGCTTTGACTGCGACTGTTTACATTTTCAGAAGCAGAAGCAAAATTAATTACACAAATCAGAAGCTTTTAAACTTTTAAATGGTTTCATACATAAACAGGTAAAGTCAGAATTGTATTCTAAATTTTTCATTGATATTTATAAAGCAAAAGTAATTCACAAAAATTCTCAATTTCAAACTATTTAAAATGTTAATACTTAAAATTTTTCCGCCCTTAAAACCATGCCGCCCTAGTCCCAGGCCTCACAGGCCTATACGTTAATCCAGCACGGGCTGTGGGAGTCACAGTTTTATCGTATGCGGATGATATGGCAATAATGACCTAAGACATATTCGCGGGCGTTATAAGCGATATTATGTACAACACTTTTGTTATAATTAGTAACTTGGCTACAGACTATGTTCTAGGAGTAAGCCTAGATAAATCCTAAGTGCTACTACATACTTACTATAAACACCAATAAAAAGAGCTTTAGACTTCCTCGGTTGATAAATTACGAACTGCCCCTAGCGAACAGCGAAAAATATCTAAGAGTTATACTGCACCAGAAACTATCATGGATATATATACATATTTAACACTTAACGCTGTAGGCAATAGTTGCTTACTAATCCTGCCATATGATGCTTAGTTCTAAATATGGCATAAGCACTAAATTGCAAATTTTATATGTTTTAATTATAACGAAAAATTTTAGTATAATGATCACACCCGTCACAATAGAATTATCTATTGTTAATCTCTTGTAGAATGTGAGTAGCAAATCCCTATTAGAAATATTCGTATATAGTATGTAATACATATATATATTTTTTATGTACATGAAATAATTAAAATTATAAATCTAGAAAACATTGACAGATTTACTAACAAAATTTCCTAATTTATTTATTTTTTTACAAGTCGTTTTATAGTTAAATTTTATAATTTCAAAGTTGCATGTTATTTATGCTGTTTACACCAAAAATTTATTTTTTTAATACATATTAGGTACATACTTTTATAAATTTTTAAATAATTCGAATAAATCAATAAAATTTGAATTTAATTGCTTTTAACGTGGGAAATTTTATGCCCCTGCATTTTCCACGGAAATCGTCCAGTGTCAAATCAAATATGGCAACACCACCCAGAGAGTTTCTCTTTACAAACTCGGCTTTCTCTTCGAAGCTGTCTTGGTCGTCGTAAGTTAAAAAGAGACCCTCCTGACCTTTGACATTAGGTGTGCGATAAGCATAATTGCCATATTTCTTATCTTTAGTTATACTCATTTTGGTAAGTTTGAAACAAAACTCGGGCAAACTTAACAGACCTGGCGTATGTGTCAACATTCCTCCATGGGCTGGTCCATCCAGAGATGAAGTTATCGGCATAACATTTGATTTTAATGCCTTGGTCATTTTCCAGGCACGAGCATAAGCTGCGATCCCAATATTCAGCTTGCCGGCAGAAATGTGATGGGAAAGCCACTGATGTACTTCATTTTCGATATTCGATTGATCTATATATTTATTATATTGCGTTGCAGCTTGTAGTGGAGCCAAATAATTTGCTTGATGGGGAGTGCGTTCTGGCGTGGAGTAGTCAAATGTGCCCAAATTTACAAAATCTAAATCATTGATAATGGCGGGGATATTAACATATTCTGCAAGTGTTAAAGAAAATTAATAGCTGTCGTTAAAAAGTATTTTATAACTTACTGGTGGCATTGATGTGGGGCAAGAACGTTAATGTCAGCAGAAGCTTTTCTGGTCTAAAAGCATTTTTAATTTTTTTTATAAGCGCAGTGAAATGATGTTTATGTATGAGAATCTGATTATTGTTACCACCAAGCTTTTTCGAGTATTTTGAAGCACCAAACTTTTGACCAAGAGGATTCTTTTTAATTAATGTTTTTGCTGTTTCAAAAACACTTTTAAATATTGAGTGATTCTTTAATTTGTCATGCGGAAATTGATAGGCCAAGTCTAAGCCATCAAATTTATATTTTCTCAAAAATGCTAAGATTGAACTTAAAAAGTGCTGTTGATTGTATTCATTCGCAGCAAGCAGTTTAATATATTTTTCGGGATTTTGCAAATCTTTGTCGCCGCCCAAACTGAGTAAAAATTTAATATGACGATAACGATTCTTCAATATTCCAACTTGAGAGAATTGTTGATGCTGTCGCGTATGCAAAGTTTCGATATCGAATGTATCCGGTCTCAAACCAACGTAGCCATAAACAATATGGGTGCAATATTCTAATGATGTTGTTAAATCGGATTCAGTGAAATTCGCAAAACCTTATTGTATATAAAATATAGTTGCTTTCGTAATTATACCATCCAATATTATAATATTTGATTTTTCTCTTAACTTACCACCCCTTTGGATGCTGAATGTGTCATAAAAACATGTTATATTGAATCGTCCAGCCAATGCCGTTCGACAGATGGCGAAAATCGCCAGTAAATTTAAATAAAATTTCATCTCAATAGTTCACGAGACCACAGATGAAGTGAAACTGGCAATAATTATAAAATATTTACACGCTTTTATACAAAATTAATTAAAAATAATAATGATGAAAATTTATAAAACGTCCACTTAATCTTGACCGCAAGTGAATTAATCATAAAAATTATTATAAACATGTAATTAGTAGGAATTATTATAAATATCAAATTTATCTAAATACATATGTACAGTGAATCACAGTCAAAGTTAGCCAGCGACTTATTAAAAAATGTATGTTAAAACATATTTTCCAAACGCTTTCAAAAAATATCTCTTAATCTTGCATTAAACACATTCACCACAGCAGGCGACACGAACATACGACTTCAAATGCTACCAGCTGCATTTGTCGCCTTATAACCAGCTGCTTAACTATTCTGCAGACGTCAGAAGCATCGTAAGCAGCTGATATTCTAGCAGCGATGCCAATTTAGCGCATTTCGCGCTAGATTTAGCGCGTTTTAACTATGCCAAGCGCGTTTTTTCCGTCTTAGCGCGTTTAATAAAAAAAGCGCTAAATTAACGCGTTTTGAATAAAGTCAATAATACCATTTCAGTTCAATATTTTATTTACTTTTTTTGTATAAATTTAACAATTTTCTAATATCAAAAACTCTGATAAAATATTTTAAATTAGTTAATGATTCAGCTGTCGCAAACAAAATTCGCTTGACCCTGGTTAGAATTAAAAACGCATTTTCATACTGTAATGGCAAATATTTTGAAATTTTACAACTAAAAATATGTACTACATACAATGACCCAAGAAATTAACATAAATTACAAAGCATCTACTAAAGCTGAAGTACAAAAAGCATTTGAATCGCAAAACTATTCCACAATTTATATGTTGTTGCAAAGTGTTACAAATAAATTAAAAGTAAAAACGAAGGATTTCGATTCTGATTCTGTATTAAATGATTTTAGTTTATTAAAACATAATGTCGAGAAAGTAATATTGCAAAATCTGAAAAATTAATTGTGATACGAGTACTAATACATACATCGACTTTTATTGAAATTTAATTTAGCGCGTAGAAAATAGCGCGTTTTTGCTATAAATATTAGACAATGCTGTAACTTAGCGCGTTTTAAGAAGGGTAGTAGCGCGTTTGGATTGTAAATAGTTTTCACCGCTGTATTCTAGCATAAATATCAAGGGACATTTATTAGGTGGCAGCACTACATCAGGTGACTAATGTCATTATACCAATCTAAATGTCAAATTTGGATTGTGTGGGTATAAGCCTAAAAGCATGCTTTTAATTGGGTATCCATAAACACCTTTCGAATATTCAGTTTAGTATGGTGTTTAACATTTCCTATAAGAAACATACAATCTGACGATGCTACCCTGTTTTGAAAAGTAAGAAGGTAATTTATACCAACAAAGAACATGTGGTTATTGCTGTTGTAATATTTGTTGTAGAAATGCGGGTACCTGATTGATGTGCCTTGATACATATAATTCGTCGTGTGAAGCACAATAACGACGAATTTTCTCAGCGAATTCAGCTCTTATAATTGATAAAGTTGATTGTTGTCAGTGTGACCATATTAGCTAATTTTGGGCTACATTTAGCTCATTTCTGCTGAATTCAGCTTTAAAATTTTTATTTAGCTCTTAGCTTATTTTTTATCTTTTTTAAAAACTGATTTAGCTTTTTTAAGATTTTTAATCCAAATTGCGTATTTTCTAAAAAATGTTGTTGTTTTCAATATAAATTGTGAGTCGAACGTTTTCTTTCGCAGGTTTGAAATAGGCCATTAGTTTTTTTTTTCATATGAAAAAATGTGTTTTATTTTTTGTGACGAAAAATCGCATCGAAAAATTCGTCGTTCGTCCCAATTGTGCTCCTAGCATAATACGCATCCTTCATACATGTACATATGTATTTCATATGGTAGCTTTGACTTTCCAGACAAAATGTTCGAAATGGATGAATTGTGCTGCAGAAGACTCTCAGTAAAAAAAATTTCTCCAGACAAAAATTTTGTTCCGAAATAATGGGTGAATTCACCTTTAGAAACCTAGGAGCAAATTGCGGCATTCGATGCGGTTCGAAATTTTAGAATATTTCCATATAAACTCTATTGAAATATTTCGTAATTTCGCTCGATAACTAGTCCTGCCTGCTTATGACAAAGAAGTCATTTTTGCCAGCTACATATGTACATTATGGTTGCCGTTATTTTTTTTTTTATTTCTTCTACTTTCACCCGCCAAATCGGTTCAGATTTATGTAAAAAAATACAAAAAAATTTCGTACCGATAAGTTGTGTTTTAGGGGGTGCGTCCGGCCCTCAAAGTTGGCCCTCAAGCCCAAAAATATGAATTTTTTTTTTTGTTTTTTTTTAGTTTTATTTTCACTATATATTTATTAGAGCTACTCAACTTGTATGGAAGAGAAAAAAGTGATTTTGTTACCCCTCTGAAAATAAAACTTGATATGTTTTATGATGATGCCCAAAATATTTTGGTTCTAGCGTTGACCATTTTTAGAAAAGGTCTTTTTTAAGTTTTTCGAATTTTTTTGTACTTTGCTTTAAAACGACATAAATAAAATTTGGTATCATCGAAAACAGTTTTTGAAGCAGCATGCAATATTATATGTATAAAACTTGACCATTTGCGACCTACTACTGAAGATATTTAACTAAATACTTATTTTCGTTTCGGGTTTTCATACAAATTCTACGTATTTAGAAGTAATGTTTTGCTTTTCAAATGGAATCTGTTTTAAAATAATGTTAATTTGTTTTTTTTTTAATTATTCACATAAATGTATAAACAGAATAAAGTCTTCAACTTCAGGAAAATCGCTGACAAATTAATCAAGCCCATAATAACATCGACGGCAGTAACTTCAAATGCTCTCTAATTTTTGTTTTATTTTCTTTTGTGATAATTTTTCTTTGTAATTTTGTTTATAAAATGTATGAAATTTATTAAAAGTATGGTAACATTTTTGTGAGAATGAACATGTGAGAGTATAAGAAAAAACGCTCTGAAAATAAAATAGATTCTATCTCACGACCGGTTGCTGTGGCTGTTTTTTTTTTTGTGTCAATTTGTATGGAAAATGTGTTGAAGCCGGTATTCTGTTTAATCATTAAAACGCGAAAATCGCGATATATTTTATCTTTTTTTATAGGTATAGGCAATATGGGTATCAAATTTTTTCTTTTATTAATTATAATAATTTGGTGATAAGCAAAAGATCTGTTTTTAAATATAGGATACTGTGAGATATATTTAAATTTTCAAATACATATTAAGTTTTTAGTTGAATACATATATATGTTTATACATATAGTTGAATACATATATAAATATATATTTACAGTCTTTGCTCAGAGCCTTTCATTTTGCTACTACTACTGCTACTGTCAAAGTGCTTTAATATTTGGATATATCAGCTTTATATATGCACAGTTTGACAAGAAACATTAATAAAATGAAGATGTTGATGTTACACATTCAGCCATGATACAATTATACTAGGTACATGCACGACTACAACAAAAATACAACACCAAAAAACACATGTATTTTGTTGGTATAAACAAACGAATAATTGTCAGAAACAGATGCCTTTTGTTTTTAAAAATAACAATTACAGGGTAACTGAAGCACAATTGCAGACGCGGCATTCCTGCATGATTATAGTTATTCAGTGTTGCCAATCTGTGTATAGTTAGACAGTGTGTAATTTCTACTCACATGTGTAGGCCATGTAATTAAATTCTTGTATTATCTGTGTGTAATTCTACTTTTGGTTTTATTTTTATTTATTTTTGTTTTAATTCTAACCTACATAAAAGATGTGTAGTGCAATTTTCTTCGATGTGTAATTAGAGACACAGCCATGTGAGAATTCATTGGCAACACTGTAATCATTTTATTCACACACATGATACAATTATAACAGGTACATGCACAAGCCCAGCCTGTTAATGTATACAATACAAACAGTTGTCAAACTTTGTTTACAAGCTACAAAAATGTTAGTGTATGTGTGGTATATAACATGATTACAGTGTTGCCAATGAAATTACACGTGGCTGTGTTTCCAATTACATATTGAAGAAAATTACACTACAAATGATTTTTGGAAGTTAAAATGAAAACAAAAATAAATAAAAATAGAACATAAAGTATAATTACACACAGATTATGCATGAATGTAATTACATGGCCTACACATGAGAGTAATTGCACACTCTGTGTAATTACACACCTATTGGCAACACTGAATTGACGCGTCTGCAATTGTACTTTAGTTACTCTGTAATTGTTATTTTTATAAACAAAAGGCATCTGTTTGTGACAATTATACGTTTGTTTATACCAACAAAATGAATGTGTTTTATGGTGTTGTAATTTTGTTGTAGTCGTGCACGTACCTAGTGTAATTGTACCATGTTCACACACATACACTAACATTTTTGCAGCTTGTAAACAAAGTTTGACAACTATTTGCATTGTATACATACATTATAAAGGTAGAATTAGTAAAATCGTATCATTCTATTTACTTTACAGCTTGCCGTATCGTTCAACTTTGTGCACAAGTTATAGAAAATGTAACAGTTTGCACAGCACATTTTTAAAAGGCTGGGCTTGTGCATGTCCCTTCTATAATTGTATCATGCATTCAGCTGTTTATATTCTAGACATAGCTCGCCGGTCCTGTATACACTTTATTCAATGGGGAAACCAAAGGGAACAAAATCGTTCTTTTTCCATCACTGGAAATTCAACTCTAGCCAGTGGTGCGACAAGACATATTAAAATTACGCAAAATTTTTTGCAAGATCGCTGTAAAATAACGGGTCGGATTCTGCAACAATGCATTTTGAAGTGATCACCAACTTCAACATAAAGTATACTGAGGTAATGCGTGTTTTATTATCTGTGTTATTGTTTATTATCTGTGTTAATCGGAGGTGTTCTGAAAATCACGCGTTTTCAAGTCGCCTAATTTCCAACAAAGAACTAAATTAAAAAGGTGACTTATTGCAGTTTTTTAATTAGTTTTAATGTTTTACATGCTTAAGATATTTTATTTGATCTGAAGCTCGAATGCACTAAATCATCCGAACACTGTCTTAAAATTTCGCAAATCGCACTATTTCAAAACGCGTGGTTTACAGAACACCTCTGTATAATAAGACTTGCGGTACATTTGTCTCTTTTTTCCATGAATTTTAAATAAACTTTATTCTATCTTATCTTAGCTATCACTTTTATATTTTGCGATTTCATTGTTCACAATTCATAGCACTTTTTCCGATGCATAATTTCGACTCTAGTATTCACTATAACTGTCGAAAATAATTCATTCACAGTGTTGCGGACGCACAAATCAAAAGTGAACTCTTTAAAATTCAGCGGTGCGGAAATCGGCTTCATTGTCAAATCGTGTAGTCTTACTTCAAAATTCGTATCGTCATATTGGATCTATGACTTAAAAAAAATTATAAGATCAGCTTTTATGCTTAAGACAGCTAAAATAATTATCACAATTCCATAGTTATAATTTTAGATCGTTACATTTTTTTTTAATTTTTTTTATCAAAACTTCCATTTTCATGTACATATCGCTCAATTTTTAAACTAACGTCATACCTATAAAAATTAAATATTTGAGTTAATAATGGGGGCATTCATAAGACGTAGCTGTTGCGCAAACGTTGAGTAGTTCCGCTCCACTCAAAAGTTGAGTAATTTTCCATCATAAAATTTTTTCGCTACCTATAGTCAACATGTTGTGCTAAAACTAAACAGCTTATAGAATATAGATATGCCTTTTATATGCTTTGTTAGGTGGCAGGAGCAAATATTTGTTAAATTTTTCATTACAAATGCGATGAAGTAACGAAATAAAGATATAAAATTAAATTATATTCATCAAGCGGTTTCTAAGACGTAACTGTTGGGGCCAACAGTTGCCAACAGTTTCACAACTGTTGAGCCCAATGCAGAATTAATCCGTAGCAATATGTAACGCTGCAGCCACAAATTCAATAAATCGCTTTCAGTTTCATCACACATACTTGCTGTGTGTCAAAATTCCTTGAAATTGATAGCTGTGACACAAATTGATAATCAATTTCATTTTTTAAATGCCACCGACGAAGAAAGAACTCAAATTTGTAGCTTCAACCAATGTGTGCTGTGACGAGCTGTTCAAATTTAAAATTAAATTGCCATATAAATAGATGGGTGAATTTGAAAGCAATCTAGTTTTCAATTTAAAAAGTTTGATTGTGTTACTAACAAAGGTGTGTGTATTGCAAATTGAAAGAAATTTAAAGGCAAAAATTGAACGTGTGGCCCCAAATAAATACGTAAAATATGTTTACTAAACTTGATTCTTTCAATGAAAATAAAAAAAGTTCAATTAACAACACTGACTGCTTCAAGAAACGCGTGGTTTTTTTTGCCACCATTTGAACGAATTTTGTTTGTCACTTTTACTAGTTACTCGCTCTTTTAGTCGGAAGAAAATTTTTTTGCTACGGGCCGAAGAATTACAGCAGCAAAATATTTTCAATATTTTTTCGTATTTTTATACAGCTTATAATTATACTAAACATGTAAAATTTATCAGGAATAGTGTACGCGCATATTAAACAACAAAATAACCGCGGCATTTGAAATACAATGCAGGAAAATTCAAAAAAGATTTGCGACTACTTGAAAAAAAAAAATCATTAAATGCGAAAATTTCTAAAGAACATGGAGTAAAAGGAAAATACACATAATAATAGTAAAAACGTGTAATTGTGTTGCTATATAAATTCAAAAAAGAATACGCTTATTTATTATAAGTAGTTGCAAGAGAAGTAAATATATTGTAAATGTCCAAAATTAAATTAGAAATTATATCTAGGACCTTCAAGGAGGAAAATTAAGAAGGTTAGAATTAGAAAGAAAAAACAGCACCAACGAAAGCAACGAGTTGGCTGTGAAAGAACTGATGCATTGTTTTTATTACGGTTACGTGTGGTAGCAATAAAAGAAATAATTGAAAAAAGGAAGAGAGCGGGTGCCAGACATGAAAGTTTCTATGAAAGCACAACTTTTGTTAGCCTGACCGCACCCGCCAATTGTATTTGCTCCACAATTTAAAAAAAAAAGATTTGTATACAGACACTTAGTTATTTACACTTATAACTTAAGAACAAAGTCAAAATTCCTCCTCAAACTCATACGTCAGCTAACTCCATGCCAGTGTCCGTGGTTTGTGAAACTGCGGCTAGTGTTAATGCCGCCCTAAGAGAATCTTTATGTTCGGGTGGAAGTTGTTCAGCAGCCGCTAAAGCCAAACAAAATTCGCAAGATGATAATGTGAATAATGTTTCTGTCAATAATGCAGACGATATTGATGCATTGCACGGCAAACTTGTAGCTTCTGCAAAAAGAGTTTTACTTTCAAAAATTGAATATGAAGAGGTCACCAATTATAGTCAATCCGTATTGGATAGCTTGAAATCAAAATATATTGTAATGAATCCCTCCGGAAATGTTAACTGCTTTGAAAATGGTAGAAATTCTCCAGCAACCTGCAATAATAATGGCGCAAATGGAGGCAGCGCAGCCGGTAAGTGTATGTTTCGCTTTTTGTTTTTTCTTTGTTTTCTTTTTACAAATATTTGTGCAGACGTTTTCTCTCATCTCATATTCGTAGTATATTGACGAAATAAAATAAAAAGGACAAAGCGTCTTTTTGGCTTTCGGACTGAAAGAGTAAATGAAATAGAATACACCTTTGTATGTGTGTGTACTTTTTTATTGATATATTTATACTGCACTTTAATTCATTATTGCCAGATAGAAAAATAAAATTTTTGAATGTAAATTTTGGTGTTAGTAGCAGGTACACCAAAAAAAAGGTTTAAAATCAAGAAAAAACAATTTAATTTTAAAAACATAACCTTTATGAAATAAAACCTAGTTTGTTTTCTACTATTTTAAAAATGTTCACTCTTGTTTTAAAAATGAAAAATATTTCTAAATCAAAAAAGAATATTTTTTGTTTGAAAAAGACAGCAACCTTGATATAAAGTTTAACTTATACCTAATTTACATTAAGCATTTTTTTCATGAAATTAATTGCATGAAAATTTTTTATTTGTCAATAGGAGGCCTGGAGGACCAACTCGTATCAAAAAAGTTGTTAAAAATGTATCAGGGATTCATTTTACGCCCTTTTTTATACAAAATTCTCTTTTATAGCGCTGCAATTAGCAAATAGAAAAAGTTGCGTGCAACAAAATTCATGAAATTTCATGAAAAAATGCTTAATGTAAATCAGGTAATACTCAAATTAAAGGATTATGTTTTTGAGTTAAGAATGAAATATTCTTGAAGTAATAATGAAGCATTTTTTATTTTAAAACTTATTATTTTTATATCAAAAATGAAGTGTTTGAATTAATAATGGAGAATTATTAAGTTAAGAATGAAAGGTCTTAAATTAATAATGAAGCATTTTTGAATAAAGAATTAAACGTCAAATTAATAATGGAGAGTTTTTAAATTAAGAATGAAACGTTTTAAAATGATAATATAGAATTTTCTTTTTATAATTAAAAATATTAATTTTTTGGAAACAAAATGACCTTATTATAAACAATTTTCGATCTTCGACTGTAGTCCAAACCACTAATGGAACGAATTTTAATTTGGGTTATGACGATTTTTTTTGTGCTCCAGTATCATACAGGGTAATGGACATTAATATACACTTGGTCATAATAATAAATTAATTCTCTTTTTTTTTAACACGACACTAATATAAAATGTTACTCGGTGAAAAATATAATTTCTTTAATCTTTAAAAATTTAAATTCTTGATATAATAATAAAATATTTTTGTTTTTAAATGTTTTAAAAATACATTTTGTTTTTCATTATGACTTCAAAAATTACAATTTTTATTTTACTTGGGAGCCACACGTTCAATTTCTGACTTTCAATTCCATTCAATTTTCAATACACTCACACTTTTTTCACTAACACAATCGAACTTTTTGAATTGAAAACTAGATTGATATCAAATTCACCTATCCATTTATATGGCAATTTAGTTTTCAATTTGAACGGCTGGTCACAGCACACATTGATTGAAGCTACAAATTTGAGTTGTTTCTTCGTCGGTGGTATTTAAAAAATGAAATTGATTAGCAATTTGTTTCACAGCTATCAATTTCAAAGAATTTTGACACACAATATGTGTGATGGAATTGAAAGTGATTTATTGAACGTGTGGCTGCAACGTTAACAAGTAAACATTATTGTTTTCGAAATTTTTAAAATGAGAGCGCTTATTTTTGTTTTTAAATTGATTCGTTATAAAAATAAGAATGTTATATATTAATATTATACAAGAAACATTCTTATTTTAAAAAGAAAAATGCTGAATTTTTAAAACCAAAACGCACATTTTTGTTTTAAAACTGCTTCGTTATAAAAATAAGAATGTAATACATTAATGTTATAAGAAACATTTTTAATTTAACAATTATTTTTAAAAATGCTGCATTTTTAAAACTAAAACGCAAAATTCTTGTTTTAAGAATGCTTTTTTGGTTCAGTGTATGCAGAAACAAAAAAATTAAATAGGTACATATCTTGAAAATATTATTTTAGGTATTCTTTTAATGCGATATTTATCTGAAATGTGCACTACCATCCTTCATGTTTATTTTTTTTTTATTAACAGACCAAACGTTTCTTATAAAATAGATCACTATTATTAATATAAAAATATTTTTAAATGGCAATCTAAAAATTTCTGTACAAATGTGTAAGGGAAAAGTCAATACGCGTCTGTCAAGAAAGCAGTTTGTTGAATATTTTTTTTATATTTTTTGTTAAAGCTGCAGTACCATTTGTGGTTTTCATCACCTTAAATCCAAAAGGCCGTAATTACTTTTTTTTTTTACAGGGGAAGCAAAAAAACCTTATAAATACATATAAGACTATTTATTTGTTAGGTGGCAAATTGGGTAAAGTGAATAAAAAAAGCATAGCTTCTTACTTAAAAATTAAAAAAAAAAACAACACATACATACATATTTTAGGTTTTAAAACAAATTTGTAAGTAAAAAGCAAATGTTTACCATTTAATAATGAATAAAATCGGTATTTTTGAACCTATGTAGGTATATGATGTATTTGGTTAATCACATCATAATCAATCAAAAAGTATATTTTGAATTTTTTGGTTTTTGCACCCTTTTGGATTTTAGGTGCCGATATACCTACCTAGCATACTGAAATAAAACGGGAAAATTTTGTTTTCATATACCTATGTAACTTCAAAAAAAGCATACCTACAAATAAAATAAAAATGAAAAAATATTTAATGGCAGTTCCTAATATCTACCGCGTAATATAATTTTATTGGCCAAACGGATATATGTATTGATTAATAAATGAAATTAAATGAAAATTTTACTTAGAGGTACTTTTAACTTGATAAATCACTACCTTGTCACTCACCCTTATCGTGTTTGGCGTATTTCGACTTCGACTACTACCACGTTTTTGTAATAGATTAAAGAACACTGCAAAAAATTTTCTTTAATCTATTACCAAATTGCCGAAGCCAATAAGGCTCACTATTTAAATTTTTATGGTTGAATTAGTGGATTGTTATTGTGCTTGTATCAAATATTTTAAACAACATTTACGTAAAAATTTACAAAAATATACGGCCGTGTTCTGTAAACCAAATCCGAGTAAATTTCTCGTTTTAAAAAAAATCAATAATGGTCCTGCAGACGTGTTTAAAATCATACACGATAATTTTCTTTCAGATATGATATTTCAGGATCTATATAATAAAAAATCTGAAAAAATATTTCTATTGTCGGAGTTAGTTTTCTAAAATCGTGCGATTTCGAATCTTTCGGTTCACAGAACAGTGCCGATATTTTACATCCAAAACGGAAATTTGATTAAAAAAATAAATAAAGTGAAACATGATGTTGTGACGTTTGTATTATCCAAACTTAACGATTTCACCAATTAATCCATTATCACATTCGATATCGGACAAAACTTGAAAATATTTTCATTTAAGCTCTATTGTCATATTTTTAAATTTCTTCCATAATTTGTGTATCGGTTCGCATATGTACATCAAACAAGTCTTGTTCAATTATTGATTCTGTACTTGAAAATTTTATTTACCAAAATAGTGAACAGCTGGCATGAATGGGATTGGCCATTACGTCGTTCTGAAATGACGTAATTTTCATCAAATAAAAGAAAAATCGGTTTATGATACTTGGGGCATATATTACGGCATTCGATATCGCGGAAAATTTCAAAAAATTAATATGTATAAGTAGGTATAATGAGCTCGTTGTGAGGCAATGCGTTGCAAACAAAAAATTTAATGTGAACGTCATTGCACCACACATTTTGAGAAAGACAATATAAAATAATGTCAAATGTGTGCTCAACATGGGAAATGCCTTGAAATTTCGTTCGATATCGAATGTCGCAATTTGTACAAGTAGTTGAAAGAAGTGCTGCTATTAAGGAGTTATTTTTATTCTCCCATCACTGCTTTACATATTTACTCATGAATTGCGGAATATGCTTATCGCGCGAATTCAAACAATAATAAAGAGAAAGAAACATAAATAAAGAGGAGATGACAAGATAAACAGTATTATTATGCATTTGAAGAATACGTGAAAAATAGTAATTTGGTAAAAAGCAATAAAAACTCATGAATTTTCTTAGTAAAAGAAATTCAATAAATACATTTTATATGTGCATACAAATAAAATGTTTTGTTGCTATTACATACAACATAGATATGTACATAAGTATGTATATAAAAATAAAATAAATGTGCGAGTAAAATAAAAAGAACAAAAATTGAGAACATGTGGCAAAAGGAAAAAAAATCCCAGATCAAAAACAGCTAAAATATTTACAAAATTAATCGATTTTATAGAAGTTTTTTTGTCGTTTAAAATTTTTTCGAAACGAATTTATTTTAAAAAGAAATTTTAATGTTAAGAAATGAAAATATGGAGTCATTTTCTATTAGAAACAATGCGTGGTATCGCACTGGATTATTTAATATTGTGGCTTTTATATTTCTTTGCTATCAAACCTCTGTATAATTTATCCAATAGAATTTACAGTTCTATATGCTTTAAACTACAAGGTAATAATAATAATAATAATTATGAATTCTGTTGCTCTTGCTCTTCCTCCATATATGATTGTTTGTGTTATGATAATAATCAAACAATTACAACAGATGGCAATGGCAATAACACTTCAGTGGTAAATGGTACAGGTATACCTAGTAAGAAGGTAAATAATCCAAATGAATTGCCTGCCCCTAAGCGCATTCTGTACCCACGTGAAAACGTTCGAATTGGCTGGAAAGCTACGGGACGCAAATGGGAAGTTGGCGTAGGCATGATGAACGTAGGAAACACTTGCTATTTAAATTCTACCCTACAAGCAATATTTCATGTTCCATCCATGGCAAATTGGCTTATATCAGATAGCGCACACATGGAACGTTGTGAGTCAACCGATGTTGGTTGCATTATCTGTGCCATGGCTAAGACTCTACAGGAATCACAGAAGAGTCAGTCGGCAATAAGGCCATACTATGTTTATTCGAAATTGAAGTCAATATGTAAACATTTAGTAATGGGCCGACAAGAGGATGCTCATGAATTCTTACGCTACTTGGTGGAAGCAATGGAAAAGTCTTATTTGGCACGTTTTCGAAATTACAAAGATTTAGATCAGTACAGCAAGGAAACAACTCCACTAAATCAAATTTTAGGAGGATATTTAAAATCTGCTGTCCGCTGTTTGGCCTGCAATCATGTTTCGGTTACCTTTCAACATTTTCAAGATTTGCTTTTGGACATACGCAAAGCTGACACTGTCGATGAAGCTTTAGAAGGCTATTTTTCACGGGAACGCCTAGAGGATATGGGATACAAATGTGAAGCTTGTAAAAAAAAGGTAAGGATAATAAAGTAAGACTTACAGATGTGAAAAAAAAATATTAATGCATTTCTGATTTCGTTTAATTGGATCACATACAACACGTTTAATGTTTTCATTAATCTTACAGGTTTCTGCAACAAAACAATTTTCTTTGGAACGTGCACCAATTGCCTTGTGTATACAGTTAAAAAGATTTTCTATGTTAGGAACTAAACTAAATAAACAAATTACAATCAAACCCAGACTGGATCTAACGAAATTTGCATCACGTAAGAATCCGGGGGAGCAGCTGACTTACCGCCTAGTAGCAATGGTAACCCATTTGGGAGCTTCGCAACATTGCGGTCATTACACTGCCATCGGATTGACAGAGTCTGGCACATACTACAACTACGATGACAGCTATGTGCGACCAATATCAATGCAAAATGTATGCAATACAAATGCCTATATAATATTTTATGAAATGGATTCACAAATATCAAGAAATGTCAGCAGCACACATGTAAGTGGTGCACAAGCTACAAGTGTGTCTTCAACAGTTAATCAAAAAGAACCGCAGACGGTTAAAGTAAATGGTCATACGGTGGGAGGGTCACAGCGCATGATAGGACCTCAGCTACCGCCCGGATATAATAGTAATGTCTCCCCGAATGGAGGAAGTTCTTCGCCCCTTGCAAACGGCGGTAGTAAATTTATAACAAATCGTAGCTCTACACCAAGTTCATTAAATGCCTCATCGTCATCACCATCTAATGGGGGATGCAGTAAAATAATGATACATTTCAAACAAAATAGCAATAACAACAATAGCATTTCATCTAATGTAGTTAAGACAAGCGCTGCAACATCTTCAATTACTAGTGCTACGGCAACGTCAACTTCAAGCTGTTCCACTTTTGAGAATTTAAAAAATAACTGTATTAATAACAACGCCACAGCAAATTACAATTCAAACGGTCTCCACTTAGCGGGGACCAGTAAATTTCAGGAATCTACGAATACGAAGTATACATTGGTTGTCTCAACAACTAAAAGACAAGCTAATAATGATAAAAACTGTAACAAAAGTTCCTCTGATGACGATGACAAAGATGAGGTTGTAAGCTCTTCAACATCATCACAAACACAAACCGCTATAAAAGCCACACTGCCAAGCATGCCCAAACTGTGCGTCGAATTCGCAAACCCAACATCAACCTTAACTAATGGCTATGCTAAAAAATTACCTGCCCCAATCAAAAGTCTTGTACCTTACGGCTCCGAGACAGATGATGAAGCTGATGTTTGTATGACGACAAGTGTCACAAATGGAACTACACCTAGCGAGCAGCAAAAACGTTTATTACCCAATCCCCTCAAAAGAAGACAGAGCTCTTCATCATGGTCTAACAATAGTTCGTCGGATAATGATGACGATGCCAACGATAATGACATTAAACCGTCGAATAATATAAAAATAAAAAAGGCTGCCTCATCCACAAGCTCGATTAGCAGTGCTAATATTATAAAATCGCCTACAAAATCATCCGACGGAGCTGGGAAAAAATCGTCAGATACCATTGAAGATATATTCAATAGTATCAAACGTTCCAATACCACAAACAGCACATCCACTGGAACTACACCCGTAAAGAAAAAATTAAATAATCAACAATTTAACGTCACCTCCACTACTACTACTGCTACCACTACCACTACCATAGAGTCTTTTTCATCCGATTCCGAAGATGAAAACAATCGAGATAATAATAACACAAGAACGCCATTTAAAAAATCACATTCAACGCCGCCTTCTCCGCCGGTTATAAAAACAAACTCTGGAATCTGGCAAGTTACATCTTTGCAGCCCGTTACAGCGTGCATAAGCCCAACAACTTCATTGCCTTCGTCATCGGCCACTGTCGCAGCACCTGTTCCAAAAAATCATAAAAACCCTTTTGCCACAAAACCCCTAGTGGTGACTGATAATGCAAAACGTCTAAAAAAGGAAGCGTCAATTAGAACCTTTAACGGCAATGGCTACCAACGCAACTCCGTTGCTAATGACTCAGCCGTTTCTGAACTTTTAAAACAATCACATCGCGGCTATGGATCACCTATTTTAACCTGGAATGGCCAACAGAGTGAGATTGATAAAGAGGTAAGTAATTGATTTTAGTTTTATACATGCAATTTATTTGCTGCATTTCATTGTTGCTTTAACAAATCGTCAGTAGACTTCAACCACACATTCTGAACAGTCAAAAACCTCTTATCTTATGCATAGACTTTCAAAAGCTATTTGAAAATTAACAAATAATAATATTTTTGGAATAAAGAATAAGCATTGTTTATATGCATTTCGTTCCCGTTTATGGAACTCGTCAGTAGATTTCATCCCAAAAAAATTTTGAATTTAGCTAACAAACTTCGTATGTTTATAGTAAGACTCTTAATACGTTATTGCGAATCAATGGCGGTATTCGATGTTTGATGCAAATGTTCTTGTATTAGTGCAAATGCAAAATATCGTAGCTTTTTTTGGATTGTGTGTGTATTTTGTTGTTGGATTTTAAAGAAATGCTACGATATTTTGCATTTGCACTAACGGAAGAACATTTGCATCAAACATCGAATAGCACCAATATTGATATTGGGATGAAGTCTACTGACGAGTTCCATAAGCGGGAACGAAATGCATGTAGACAATGCTTAACCATAAAAGAAGCAAACTTTTCAAATTAAATAAAGACTTTAGTCAAATAAATATACTTCGGTATTTTATGGTTTCTAAAGACAGTTTTTTAGCCCCATTGTAAAAAATAGCTCAAATCTTTAAATTTTAATTCAGAACAACTTTTTAATCGAAAGATCAATACATGGCATTAACACTTGAAAATGATTTCGGACAAGTGGTCACTGCAGCTACTTTGTAAAGCCAAAAATGAGCATCATCGCTGAAGACAATTTTGCGATGAAAAGTTAGCGGAATTCACGGTTGACCTTGTAGATCTTTTACATTTTGTAGCTTTGGTAAATTGTTGTTGCTTTGCTTCAAATTTAACAAAATTTACCAAAGCTGCAAGATGTAAAAGATCTATAAGTTGCGCGAATTGATGACTGCTTTTCAAAGTAAATCTGAATAGAACTGATCGCAATATAACTGTTCGTTTGACAATAAAAACCATTTCTTGGCTTGTCAATTGCTTAACGTCGTATATTTAAGCGAAAATTTTGTGAAATAAGATTAACTTCTGAATTGTGTGGAATTATTAAAGTTGGAAGCGATTTTGAATTGTATCTTTTGCAAAATTATTAATGATTACGATCGAAATGAAACGATAAAATAATCATACATGCATATTTCAAACTTTGTTCTATGTAAAGCCTGGTACTCTGTCAAACTGCATACAAAAAAAATGTTAATGAAATTTTTTGGCGAAATAGTACTCTGTTCATCTAGGGGAATAACATATGAAATGTACATTTAAACTTTTCATGCGAAATAAAAAAAGTTCCATTAAAACAAAGTTCGAAAAACTGTTTTTGTTTACAGTACATATTTAAAATGAAATAAACGTTAGAATTTCTTTCAATAAACTCAGTAAAGTGCGACTATGACTCGCATAGTGCCTGTACAGGCAGGCTTTTTTAGTTTGTCGGTGAGAAAGCTGCGGGGTAAAACAAAAGACACGAAATGAAAATTCGAGGGGGTTTTGATATAGCATTAAACGTGTATATATGAATGAAAAAGGCACGAAGAAAAAAGTTTTAATGTAAATATGAGTTACTTTTCGTAGTGGGCTTAAAAGAAAATTGTCAAAACAAGGCAGGCTAATGCTAGGAACACAACTGGGGCTAACGTCGTGTGAAGCACAATAACGACGAATTTTACTCAGCGAATTCAGCTCTTATAATTGATAAAGTTGGCTATCGTCGGCGTAGAAAACAGAAATAAATCTATCTCAGAGTTCGTCACGCGCGACGAATTTAGTTCTACGGTGGTGTTGTGTTCATTTTCATATGCACGAATGTGTTTTATTTTTTATGACGAAAGTTCGCAACGAAAAATTCGTCGTTCGTCCCAGTTGTGTTCTAGCATAAAAAGGCATAGTGTGAAATGGCACATACGAAGGGCGGGCTCCGTACGGAGATACGGAAGTCTACTTTTGAGTTCCATAAGTCCTAATTTATACTTTGCAAGTCTTATTGCTAAGCTGATTAGTATGAGGGAGAGAAGGACAAGGGGAACAAAAACGTTTCTTTTCTCCTAACATAGAAAGAAATTTAATTGCCAAAACATAATTTAATAATGCAGTTTCCTTTATTTTGCCCATAAGAAAACTTTTATGTATTTATTATTACGTTTGCAAAGGTACATGATCGTGAGCTACAAGACACCCACCTCTCCAAATTCAAATTCTTAAACAAAAAAAAAAAAACAAAAAAAAATGCAAACATTATTCTATTTTCCACTTCCCTTTAATTTAGAAATTTTGTTTATTTAATGAGAAACGAGTGGAAGACGACAGCAGCAATAGCTATAATGAAAACATCATCAATGTCGGAAACTACCATAATAATGATGATGACGGTAAAAAGCAAAGGTCAAGAAGCTTAATAAGTCCTCCTACTGAGCCAAACTTTTGGGAAACTGAAATTGATTTTACTAGCAATGAAATTGCTATCACCGAAAAATGCAAAAATTCTACGAAATCAAACGCAATGTCTAAAAATTATCATTATAAATATGAACAAGAAAACGAGGAGGAACCTACAAATGCCATGATCATATCAGAAAATGCAGTATTGCCGCCATCAAATGAAAACATGAGCGATTTGAAGCAAATAACTGCTGATGAAGAAATGGAAAATATTGATTCATGCAGTTCTGATACAACCGCGGTTACAGTTATCAATACATATTCCTTTTCACTAAATTCTTCGACATTGATGTCTGCTGCTTCATCCAATTCCACACCGTCAATAACTGTTGAACTCAATAAAGAACCCTTGGACAATCTATAACAGCAATATTTTAAATATGTCGGTTTCCTTTTGATTTTATGATGGTGTGCTGCTGTTTAGATAGATTATTATCTTCGCACTTGCTATTGCAACTACGAAATTATTTCTTTTTAATATTAAAATTAAAACTTCTATTGACAAAAAAAAATAAATAAATAAATTGAAGCATAAGATCTTGTAAAGGGTCTCGCTCTCATTTTGTTTTTAATTACTTTGAAAAACATCTCGGATATTGGAAGCAAACACGTCTCATACTTATGCAATAATTATGTGAAATGATGATGAATCCGATTGATCGATGCTTTCTTATTCTTCGTTTCAAATTACATTTAAAAAAAATTGGCCTATCAATTATAGGTAATTTCATTTGTTATTTGTTTATTTCTTTTAACTTAAGTATTAAGTACATAAGTACATACATACATATGTATATCTACATAAGTACATAGTATATACATACAAGTATATGCATACATACATTTATTATTGTGTAAATACCTAATATTTTGTAATTTAGCGCTTACAGAGTGATACGAACTTAAGCCTAATCAAATAATAAATATAGAAACAAAGTTCGAACAATAGTAATTAAACTAACTAATATTTTGTATCGTTATGAACTGGGATGGAATTCCCAGGGAATCGCAAAATCATATATATTTTATCTTGGTAAGACATTCTGATTATTGAATCTTGTAAAATTTATTTAAATTACAAAAAAAAATGTATTCTTCACACAAAATTTTTTTTTTAATTTGTGTGATGTGGTTTTTTGCGTTTTCGAAAAGTTAAAAATCAAGATCGCATAATTTGCAAAACAGCTGAAATCACACTTGTGATTTTAAAACCACATGTGATTTTAAAGCTCATGATTTCCAGAACAGGTGTGTATGTATATTTTATAATTGTTTGCTACCTATCACAAACATTGATTAAATTCGTGGAATAAAATTTTGGAGAGTGTGAAGAACAGAAATGCGTTTCTTAATTATAAATAGATCATAAAAATTGACTAATGGAATTCATGATCAAACACAACCCAGTTCAAAAGTACATTTGTATATACATACATAGTTTATATATTGGAACATACAATTTTTTATTCAAATTATAACCCATCGTTTGGAGTCTATAATAGTTATTTTATTCTTTCTATTGATTACAGATAACAAATGAAGCGCGTGAACAGCGTCAGCGTGACTGGGAAGATGAAGAAGAAAATGAAATGGATCGCGGCAGACAGAAAAAAGTTAAGGGACCAAAGGACCCTTACGCCCCAACAGGATCGCATGGCTATAATCCATTCCAAGAGCACGAAAACCAAAAACGTTGGAAACGCTATCATTACGTAGGCGGTAGTGGCGGCGGAAATTATCGCCATAACCTTCAACGAAACAAATTCAAATTCCAACGTTTTCACAACAAATTTTCAAAGAAATATATGAACGGTGGAGGCGGTAATAGTATTCTAAATATGAATAGACGTAATGATTCTTAACCACGCTGAAATATATTAAATATATATGTAGATTAACTTAACTCTTATTATTATTACAACTTCAGTTATATTATCATGTTTTTAAGTTTTTCATATTATTTAATTGTATAGCCAAAAAAAAAAAAAAACATTACAAAATGAAAAGTTGCAAATGAAATACAAAAATGTATATATATATACACAACAACTTTCCGTTTCAAATAAAAACATGATAAAAAATAAACTAAGAAATTTTTCATTTTGTAAAAAACAACCTTATAAACAAAAATAAATCTGCGTATTTATTAAATATAACATTACAATTACATTAATAATATGAATGATATACACATAAGATTTTTCTCAACCTCCCCCCCTCGAAAAATTGACACATTTTTAAATTATAATTTAACTAATTATGTTTAATATTACTTTACATTCAATAAGAGAGAATAAAAATAAAATGAAAAAGTGTAGTTAAAGCAAACAAAAATCATGATTTAAAAAATTGGCATGACTTTTTTTACACATTTTAATGAGAATTATCCTATGAAAATTAAAATTTTTTATATAAGAGAAAAAAAGAGCGCGTAGAATACGCGGAAACCGTTCTTTTTTTTATAAATTTTTAAGTTTTATTATTAAGTTTTTGTACATATTACTTATAAAAGAACATTAACACAAGTAAATCTTAACAAATAAAAATCAATATTTTATTCTAAATAGCTTGAAAACCTAATTTTTTAGTTCAAACCAAGGCAAATTAAATCATTGTCGAATTAAATTAGGTTTAATCCATGCTCCTTTGTATGGTATTGCCAAACCATAGAAATCGGCAAAAAAAAACACATCTTGAGATGGCGAACTGAATTCGCCATGCTTCATCTGCCTTATTACAAAGTTTGATCCCTCCCTTCTTAATGCATTATAATTGAAATTATGTTTTATGTATGTATATATTTTTATAAGTTAACAACAACAAAAACTAATGTAAAATATTTATTACAATACCTTCTTTTTATACATTACAACAATATGCAAAAGAATTTTAAATTGCTGAATTTAAACATTTCATTATGGTGAAATAGATAAATGTTAAAGTATTAAATGCAGTTTGTTGAATAAAGTCTTTCACTTAAGAAATATCAAAATATCAAATAATAATTAAATATACATATAAATATATAAAAAGTAACTTCTTAGAAACTGTAAACTTATTCAAAAGGATTTTTTTAACAGCTAAATAGTAATTTGACACACAGAAGTTTGTCCGACCGATTCTGAATAACTGTACTCTTGGACATTTTTCCATATTACCTTGTCTCCCTATTCTGAAAATTTTTGCAAATTTTCATTAAAAAAAAGAAGTTCTGCTAAGAATACATTTGGGCACGAAATGCTTATTTGATTTTGAGACACGCAACGCTTATACCAGCTGGGAGAAAGGCAGAAAGAGATAGTATTCCTCCCTCTGTCTTCCACACAGCTGAATCAAGACTTTGCAAAGTAAACTTTGTGTGTCTAAAAGGGGTATTAATTTGACAAATTTAGAAAGTTTACTTTGCAAAGTCTTAATTCAGCTGGGAGAAAGACAGAAAGAGATAGTATTCGTCCCTCTGTCTTTCACCCAGCTGAATTAAGGCTTTGCAAAGTAAACTTTCCGTGTGTAAAAGCGGTGTTTGCATCAAGAAGAAATACCCCATTTAGACACGCAAAGTTTACTTTGCAAAGTCTTCATTCAGCTGTGTGAAAGACAGAGAGAGGAATACTATCTCTATCTGTCTCTCCCCCACCTGAATTAAGACTTTACAAAGTAATCTTTACGTGTCTAAAAGGGGTATAACTGTACATAATACCCCTTTTACACACGGAAAGTTTACTTTGCAGTCTTAATTCAGCTGGGAGAGACAGAAAGAGAAAGTATTCTTATACCCCTTTTCCACACGCAAAGTTTACTTTGCAGTTTTAATTCAGCTGTGTGAAGGACAGAGGTAGTAGTACAGTCTCTTTCTGTCTTTCTCCCAGCTGAATTAAGACTTTGCAAAGTAAACTTTGCTTGTGGGAAAGGGGTGTTACCTCTGTCTTTCACACAGCTGAATTAAGAATTTGCAAAGTAAACTTTCCGTGTGTAAAAGGGGTGTAACGAAGAAAAGAAACGAACGAAGAACAAAAGCGACTTTGATGGTGTACGAAAGCTTGAACTCCCAAGGCATTCTATTGTGCATTCTCTTCTATAAATCTGACCTATGGATGGCTTCCAAAATGTTAATTTCTTTGTATTCGAACAAAGTGTTGTGTTTTATAGCGCTGCAGTACAAAATATTGACAATGCACAACTTTTCGAAACGTCGGGCTGTTCGGATATTCATCACTGCTTAGCATCATACGAGCAAAATTTACGGTCAGGTCTTGAAACCCACAAATTTCAATAAAAAATTCAACAAGAAATCTCACTTATTGCAGCTTTTTATTTGGAACTTAGTTTCGAATACACTAAATTATCTGATGAAGAGAACATTGTTTTCCGTTTTTGAATCTTTGCGATTTCAAAACGAAATGGTTTTCAGAACCTGACCGTTAATTTGAAATGCGCTACAAGTTCGCTGATAATCGTTTTTAGTAGTAGCCACGCCTGTACCTTGTATTTGACATTTATTTGTGTGTTATCTAGCTCAGTGACGAACTTTAGGACATTTAAATTTCCATTTGCAGCGCACTGATGCATTTCCGAACAGGCCCGTCATCAACAAGTAGTATTAAGAACGCTGCAAACAAGCAATCGGCGCGTGGATGTCAAAGTTGATGCTCATGGCTACGATGTTTCGCAACTTTGTATCTATATAAATACATATATTAGGCCAGGTCGATTTCTATGGATGAAAAAAAATAAAAAATCGAATACTTAAAACGAAATCTACATACAATTCTCTTTTCCTCTCTACATGAAAATTTATTTCCACCTCCTGAACTGCTTCTTGTTTGGCTACTTCCTGTCTTATTTAAAAACATTCTGCCGTATTCAGAAAAAAAATTGTTGATTTACTAAAGGTTTACAAAACAATTTTTTATGGAAATTTGTTTGTTAAACGTTTTGTTAACATAAACAGAGCTGCCCGCAGAGAGAAACTCGAGAGAAATGTATAAGCGTGTGTGTATTCATTTGTATGAAAAGCCGATTGATGCTCGGCACTCTGGCGCTTCTCTGGGCAGCCTGGACATAAATTATTTTTTTCTGAATAAGGCCTATTGACTTTAAATATGAAAATGGGGAACTAATTATTATGGATAAATCTAATTGTTTTTCTAAAGAGGAAAAACATTTTCACATCGAGAAGCGCAGTATAGGTTTCTTCGGAGAATTGTATCAGAATTTCGTGGAGATTTTTGCAAAAATAAAATCGACCCGCCCTAATATGTATATATACATGTGTATATTGGTTCCTTTAGATCCTTATAAGAAGCAGAGCCTTAAACTTTGTATATATAAATGATATAAATACCGCATCCGAAAATTATACAAATTTTGTATTGATAAGATTTGGAAGTCTGCCTGTTTGCGGACTTTCTATGTTTTATTAAAATGCAGTAAAAATTATATTAAAACTCGAAAAATCGTGTTTTTTTCTTGATTTCAATAAAATTACAATACACAAAATCTACCAAGCTTTTAGTTAATTTTAATTATTATTGTTCAAACTTTATTTGTTTCTATTATATTTATGATTTGATCAGGCTAAAGTTCTGTTTGTTATTCAAAATCTTTGTCCAGTAAACTCAAAATGCTATTGGCTTGCAACTAGTCAGCATAATAATTACATAAAAATAATGCCACCAAATTAGAAGTTGTAGGGAAAAATAAATGAATAGATTTATTATTTCATTTCTCTTAGCTTTGTTAATCTCGTTTTATTTATTTATGTATATATATACATTACAAATAAAATAATATTTATTAATTTTCATACTTCTTTCTAATTTGCTTTTTATTTATTTTTTTCCCTTTATTATAAGGATTCTTCTCAAATTTCTTCTTTTTCCTTAAATGTTTTGGCAAACTTCTAAGTGTATTATTTTTATCCTTGCGTGCGTTTTTCTGATTAACCTTTTTGTCCAAACGCTCTTTCATTTTAAAAACTTTACTCTTTTTAATCTTTTTAATGGTTTTTGTTTTTTTTAAATGATCCAATTCTTTTTTAGATTTTATGTCTCCCATGGTAATTTTGGATTTTTTTTTTAAGTTTTTTTCGCAATCCGTATCGTCAAAACTGTCTTCGTTTTCCGATTTATTGTTTTGTTTTTTAAGTTTACGTTTCAGATTTATATCAAAATCCATACCAGGTATACAATTAGCACTCTTTTCAAAATCTTCAGTGCCGTCGGAATCTTTATCAGTCTCACCATCCTCCGAGTCTTTAGCAAAATTATCTCCCAGCATATTTCTCTGAGCAGCCAAATCGCCCGTAGACAATTCCAAAATTTTAACTTTGACGTCATCGTCTTCATACTCATCCTCGTTTACTTTATCGGCTTCGGTTAGTTCTTTAAGAGGTTCATACGATTTCTTCATATGTTTCACTCCATCCTTTATTTCCTGACGGATGCGTTTGCGTTCTTCTTTAAGATTACGTTCAAGTTCTTCTTTAGCTCGTTTACGTCTTTCATTTTTTCTCTTCTGAAATCCAGTAAGAAACTCTCTATGAGGTTTTTAGAATTAAGACCAGCTCCATATAATGTTTATGGCGTATATAAATCGACTTACCTTCTTTTTTTCGCATCGAAAACAATTTCCAATTTCTTTTTTGGAGCCTTTTTGCGGGTCATTTTAATGAGTTTATCACAAAGGAGGATTTTGTTTACATTTGTTTTTCCAAAATTTACCACATGTATTTTAAAACCAGCGTTTATAATTAGGTGGTCTGAATTGCTCAGCTGTATTTTGACTTTCAAGAAGTCAGGGCGAATTGATTATCTATTATATATTATATTCGCCCTGGTCCGGCTTTAAATAAACTCATCTGTCAAAAACAGTTGATCGAAATAAAAATTTACTATCTAAATCTAGCAACAATGTGTCTAATGTATACTTTTACTATATATCACAAAACAAAGCACCAATTTAAATTGTTTTCCATCCAAAACGTATTAGAAAAAAATATTTTGACACTAGGGGTTTAAAAGCAGTTCAATTCCGATCGGCAACAGCTGGTATGGGCTGGCAATGTCACCCATTTTTCAATTCGCCTTGGTTAAATTTTGTTTCATTTTATACATACATAAGCTTGTGTCTATGAAATTATCTATAACATTCAGCTTTAGTTTAGAGCAAACAATAGTAAAAAGTGACATTTTCTATTTTTTGCGCGCCTAAATTTCTTACAAGTGTTTTATATATAAATTAAAAAAATTTTTGCTTATCTAAACAGATTTTGTATAATATATTTTTTCGCTTAAGTAATGCAAAATGGACGAGCATCGAGAAAATACAATGGAGCAGAATTCCAGCATGGAAGAATTGAAAGTGGAGGAAAATGAAAATAAAGAAGTTTCAATAGAAGACGATATTTTAGGAGCTCAAAGTTTGTTGATGTCCGAATCAGACGAGGACCTGAACAATGATTTCGATCTCAAAATCAAGCAAAGTCCCAAAAAGAAAATAAGTCCGAAAAGGCGTAAACGTATATTGGATAGCGATGATGAAGATTATATTGAAAGTAATCAATTATCAGATCTAAGTAAAGAGGAAAAACTTGCTGTAAATAAAAATAAATTATCAACATTGATCGATTCAGAAAGCGATGTTGATGGAGATGCTTCTAACGATGAAATAAATCACAATATAGAAGCTCAAGAATCTGCAAAAGTAAATTTTAAACAGCAGCAGCAAAAATCTAAAAAGGAACATATAAACTTTCCGCGGGGAAGCTCAGATTCGGATTCTACTGCTCCAGGAACGTCAGAGAAATCAAATGAGGTTAAAAAATCGAACATAATCGATAGTGAATCATCCGATGCTGAATCAGTAACAGAAATTAATATATCTGATTTAGAAGCTTCTGCTAGAGGGGCAAATTTTAAGGAAAATATTGACGGAAATTTAAAAGAAAAAAGAAATTTAAAAGTTGTGAGGGTAGATATTAATTCAAAACAAAATTATCTAATGTACTAGTAATTAAAATTGTTGCAATAGGCTTCCGCTAAAAAAGCAATGGATGAAATGAAAGCAATACAGAGTGAGCAGCAAAGATTACATCGAGAGGCTAGCATAAGGTAAGCAAATAACATAAAATTATTAAAATTAAAAAATATTTATTTATTTATTTGTTTTTTTAAGTGTACCTTATCATAAACCAAGAAAACATACGTTGGATGAATTTCTTATGAGGCGAACGATTATACAACCAGAAAAAGGTAGTCCTATTGTAGCAGCAATACAATCGAGAAGTCTTAAAATGACGTCCGAGGAACTAGAGGAATATGCGTAAGTTACTATCGGCCCTGTTATGTAAGTCGATCTATTATGTTGATACGACTGGTTCTGTGCTGGGATTAGACCCGGTCTCTCGAAGACCGTCATTTGCTTTGTAGTAGATGCACTGTTTCAGAAAACGGCACTCTCTGACCTTTATCTTAATAATTCATGTTCATTCTATAATAATAAATTATATTATTCCTTTTTGTTTGACCTAGTTTACCATTTTAAAAATACACAGGTATCTTCATACTAATAATAAGAAAATATTTATATGTAACTCAAATATAGCAAACTAATGGAAGATCGTGCTAAAGAAGCAACTGAATTCTTTAAATCTGAATCAGAAAATGAAGAAGATTATGTTTTAAAAGACAATGAAGGTGTATTAGATAAATCTGAAGAACCAACCGAACAAAACCTTGCACTTACTTCCGAGATATTAATAGACTTACCAAATGAAACTTTACTGCATAAGAATGTTGATGCAGATAGTAATGTAACTAACGATTTAACGGACCTAACTGAAGATGCATTGAAAGGTGTTGTAGCTGATGAAGAGCAAACAAGACAAATAGAAAAAGAACAAGAAAAACCAACGTGCTCCAAAGTTGTAATAACAGAAGTAATTGAACTGCCCAAATTGGATATGAATACCATGAAAATAAGTCCGATAAAGCCGCGCACTCCTCAATCATCTTTAAATATTAAACAATTGTTAGCTGAGAAAAATCTGTCCAACAGCCCATCTCTTAGTGGTGATCCTAATAAATTAATAGACTTAGAAACAGGAGATTTAATTGAAAAAAAGATTACTGGAATGGACAATCTTATGAAACGTTTAATGTCCACAATTAAAGTAAGAAAGTCAAATAAATCGGAAACATGTAGTATTCTTTCTGTGGAGAATGGCAAATTAGAAATATCTAAGGTAAATATTAGTCGAAAAGAAGCAAACGATGTTCAAAAGGAAGCTAAACCAGGTGCTTCATATTTTGAGCTTAAAAGGAATCTTAAAGAGATTATCAAAAAGAAACGCATACAAGAAATAAACAAGAAACAAGAGGATGAATTGGAATATAATATATGTTTAGCTGACGACGATGAAGAAGATGAAAGTAAGGAAATGTATGTAGGAGAATACGAGCCAGATGATAAGTCTGAAAATAAGGTTGTGGTAAGTTAACAATTTTTTATTCTTAAATTCATTTGAAAAAGAAAAACTTGCAATAATTTAAGGTTGATGAAGAAGAAAATGCACTAGTTATTGAAGATGATGAATTAGAAATTAGCGATGATGAGAAAGATGCCGAAAATGTAGGGGATGACAACGAATTTGATGATGAAGTAGAAGAAGGTGAAGAGGAAGACGCAGAAGATGAAGAAGAAAATGAAGATTATAATCCTGAAGCCTCTTTAGAAGATAAATCGGAACGGAGAAATCGTATTATTAAAGCATTTGAAGATTCAGACGAAGAAGAGGGTAAAAATGATGATATTGATTTTTTAAAAACTCAACCCCAAACTACGCAGCCATATCTATTGGAAACGCAGGCCTCCGCTAAAACCTCTTTAGATAATGAACTGATGGATTTGTGTTCTGGAACTTTTGATGAAACTCAAAAAACCCCCATCAACGCTTTAATGTCCCAGATTCCAATAACACAAAATGGTGGTAAACAAGTAAATGATGAAGAATTAGCAGAACTATGTTCGGGAACATTTGACGAACCTTCTGCACCTCTACAACCATCAATTAGCGGGGAAACTTCAGAGAAAATTAGGAGTAAATGTAATAAAATTTTATCTAGCGACGAAGAGAGTGTGGATAGTGAAGAATTAAATAATAACGAAATAAACAAGCAGAGAGTAAAAAAGTTAACCAAAAAAATGAGGAAAAAGAAGCCGAAACTTGGATTTTCTGATGATGAAGATGAAGATATAACTGAAGAAGAGTATGAAGATGACAAAGAAGAACTCGAAGCAGATGATTATAATACTGAAATTAATACGGAGGAAGCAGACACTTTTGTTGACTACGACTCGGAAGAAAATGAAATTTTAGTAAAAATGACCGACAATGACAAAGTTATGCAGGCGCAAAACTTTTTTGAAAAAGAAGCTGAACTTTCTGAATCTGAATGGGGCAGTGCTGATGAAGATGAAAACAATTTAGATAAATATGACATCGAATTAGGCGATGAAGACGAGTTTGACAGAGCAAAACTACAAGCAGAACTGGGTCAAATTCATGCGTATGTTAAAAACAAATTAAATTATATTATTAGTTTTGTATTTATCTTTCCTATCTTAGGCGGAAAATGTTGGATGAGGACATACGTGAAGTGCGTAAAATTCAGGAAATGCTCTTTGAGGATGAAGAAAAAGATGGTGTTGGACGCCAAAGAACATTTAGATGGAAAAATGCTGAAAGCGGCTTTAGTTTAGATGATGGCAGACAGATGGGTGAAATACGTGATAGTCAAAACGGTGACAGCGGCGATGAAATCAATGAACATCAGTGGCGTAAAATACGCTTCGAACGTGAACAATTTCTTAAAGAAAACGGCCTAAAAGCCGATTCTCAAGATACTTCAAGCGTATCTTTTAGTAACACGGGAAGAACAGGCATTACTACGAAAAAGTTGCAAATAATAACGGCAAAAAAGACTGTATTATCGACCTCAGATGCTAAAAATATATCGCCATTTCTAATATCTAAAGGCGTTTCCGCGATGCATAAGAAAAGTGTGCGAGGCTCATTTCTGGTGCGAGACAAAGAAACTCTCAACAAGTTAGCTGGGCTTACAAAAGTTAATGCATCTTTCGCCACTGATGTAGATGATACGGCTGGTACTGTTTCCATTAAGAGTATCACACCAAAAAACTTTGTCTTTGCAACTCTTACTGAAGAAGAACATGAAAATCTTAAACGTAAAGCAGATGATTTATTAAATAGCAGTAACGAAAATGGTAAAAATTTCATGAAGAAGCCAAAAGTTGAACCACGCCGTGATAAATGCTTCATAGATCAACTATTATAAAAAGATCAAGAAACTGTAAACAAAAATATATATATGTATGTATATTATGGATTTAACGAATATTTTATGCAAACTGTCAGCATTTGCATTGGGTAAAATAATTTTTATAATCCTTAAAGCGAAAAGAGTAACATTCACAATTTATTAATTTTCTGTAAGGTAGGTAGGTGAATCCCAGAAAAAAATTTTAAAATCAAAATTACCTAAAATGTTTTATAAGTGCCGAATTATTAATTTAATTATTTTATATTTTTTTAGTACCTAATTATTAATTTAATTATTTTAAAATACATAATGCATGAGAAGTTTGCATCAATAGTTTCCAATTTTATTTATTTAACATTATACATATTTTCTATAACGTACTTATCTCCGTTTTATTACTTTTAATAATTGGAAATTGTTGCTAGAAGTTAATTTGAAGAAAATTTCATTATTCTTGTAAACACAAAACAAATTGATGACAAATAGAATTGGAAATACACAATATCTTAAAGGCAAAAAAACACAAAACCTTTTAAAATACTGTTAATACCATCTTGGGCATATGGTCTAGTTACCCCGTCCATATTTGTGCAACACCATATTATGCAAATTTACTTTGTATAATATGTATAATAAATAAATAAATCTTAAGGGCACTCGTTTATCCAATTTTGTTTTATTTCTGATATTCTGGTACACATTTATAAAACATATATGTTTGTATTTCAAGTAAGGTTTAGTCAAAATTTTTGTGTAAATTTTGTTTTTGTTCAAACCCGAATATTTTTTTTTTAGAATAGGGCAAGTTTAGGAATTACTATGTATGTACTTATGTATTTAAATCCATTCATTATTCGTCGACGTCGGTAAGCTAACATTCGTTAAATTCCTATTGTATATTGACAAGGCACATTTATTTCCAGGTGATATCAGGATTACAAAAACAATGAAAAAAACAACATGGTTTTTAGTTCATCCGAAATATCAAAAATAGATATTGTTGTAACACAATAATAATAAAAATTATTCACATAAAGTTGAAAAAATTTCTCCACGGCAGCTACCACTAACAAAATTTGCAACGTTTATTTATCACTTTTCACAATTTTTTAATAGTTTTTTCATATTTTTAAATTTGTTTCAAAAGAATTTTTTAATAAAATATTTTTCACATTGAAAATTTTTTAAACAATTTTTGAAGTTTGGGATGAACTTTAATTTGGAAAAAAAATAGCTCATCTGCATTTCCGCTACTACCTGGTGAATGTGCCTTGGTATATTGATATGTGCCCTTAATTATGATATAGGGTGTTTTTTTAAGAGGTATAGAACTTTGAATTAAAATAAAAGACAAGAAAATCGTTTTAATGTCCATCAATTTGGCTTTATTGGAAGGATAATTTTATGCCATTAATGTTTAAACATGATTTCGGGCATGTGGCCACCGCGGCTGGCTCGAATAAAGCCAATTCTACAGGTCCAATTTTCAACCACTTTTTCGAGCATATGGGGTCGTATGTTGGCAATAACGCCACGAATATTGGCTTCCAAGTCCCCTAACGTTTCTGGTTTGTTGGCGTAGACGAGCGACTTCACATATCCCCAAAGAAAATAATCCAATGGTGTCAAATCACACGATCTTGGTGGCCAATTGACAGTCCATTCCGCGAAATTATGCGCTCATCGAATGTTTCCTTCAATAAATCGATTGTGACGTGCGCTGTGTGGCATGTAGCGCCGTCTTGTTGGAACCACAACTCATCCACATTCATGCCATCCAATTCGGGAACAAAATAGTCGGTTAGTCGGCTCCAATTGCTGTGCACGGTGGCGAATCGATTCATTCGGGTCCTCTTCAACACTTTGTTCGACAGCGGCAATTGTTTCTTCGGTGCGCACTGTTCGACGTCTCTGCGGATGCGTATTATCACATAGAGTAAACGTAGTGCGAAAACGATCCATGGTTAACCGAATTAATTGCTCTGATGGACGATTATGTCGACCATAAAATGGACGGAGCTTGCGGTAAACTTCGCGAACTGAACCATTATTTTCGAAATAAATTTGCACGATTTGCAAGCGTTGTTCTTTTGTCAACTTGTTCATGATGAAATGGCAAACCAAACTAAATATTAATCACTTGACAGCTGACAAAATGGCCGCCAGTTAAAAAAGTGATGCCAACTTAAAGTTCTATACCTCAATAAAAAACACCCTTTATAAGGCAATTATTTCTTTGATCGAGAAAAAACGCAATATATTGCGAATATTTTAAAAGGGTAATTGAACAAAAATTGCAGACAGAGCGGTTTTATTTATTTTCTTTGATACTTCAGTGCCAAATTTAATTTAAAAACATTACATTTTTTTCGAAAAAGGACATTTTAGATGTAGGCGTTCCTTGTTTGGAATTTTACACGTAATTTTTTAAGATCGTTATGCATATTAAAATTACTTTCAGCTAATATTAAGCTATCATATCGCTAATTTACTCAAACAACGTCATAACTCAAAAAAAAAAACTAGCTTGCCAGAAGACGACTTAAAAGTTTACAATTTAGACAACTTACTCTGCAGCCACACGTTCAATAAATGGCTTTCAATTTCATTACACATATTGTGTGTCGAAATTGCTTGAAATTGATAGCTGTGACACAAATTGATAATCAATTTCATTTTTTAAATGCCACCGACCAAGAAACAACTCAAATTTGTAGATTCAATCAATGTGTGCTGTGGCCAGCCGTTCAAATTTGTAACGGACCGGTTGACACGGCGAGGCTTCCGATTAGCTCATTTTTTTCTCAGGAGGTCCCAACCCTTCCTGCCGGCCGCGTATTCGTACACAAAAACATATAGATCATACTAAACTCAAAACTATTACACTTTGCATCACAACATACCACATGTACCACACTCGAGGAAACGGATGATCTTGTTTACTACCAACCATGTTCCCTCCCAACCATGTCGCTGTTTTCTCCACTTAATTTTTGTTGTTTGCGACCCATACCTTTATCCAGCCTTTCTTTCTCTTACCTTTCCATTTCCGCCTTTATGTTATACACTTAAGCCAACATAATTTTTTCTTTTCAAAATTAAAATTTACATACTTTATTTACTTCTACTTATAATAACTTTAAATTTCCTTTCTAAATTCTCTAATATTTACAACACTTGTTTTATATACTTAATTTGAATTTTCATATATGTTTCTTCTAATTTAAATTTCCCTAACTCTATCCGAATTAAAATCATTTTTCTTTCTTTTTTTTACAAATATATCTGTACATACAAAGATTTTTTTTTGTATACTAAATTTCCTTTTTGCGAAATTATGTTAGTTTTATTCTGTTTCAAATATTCGTACTTTACTTTTTTTTCTATTTGTGATTTATTAACACCGATTTTACTTTTATTTTTTTTTTTTTTGTTTCCGGCGAATCCTATTACACCCTATCCTACAGGAGCTCCCTAAGGCTAGTCTGTAATTTGGAGATGCAATTATGCTTACTTTAATAATTTACTCTATTCACTGCTTTGTTTGTTTTATTAGCTAACATATAACATATAACTAACCTAATTACGCACTAAAGAAATTTGTATAGCATACACTAAGGGTAACAATTCGGAGTACTGAATAAAATAAATTTTACTTAACCCTAATTAACTATATAACATACTGTTACGTTTAAATTTTATTAAACGTGTGAGTTCTTTTGATTGCTCAAAAATAAAAATAAATAATACACAATATTTATTTGCTACTGTTTTTCCTTTTATTCTTAACGAAGCAAATTACAACTTGTCTTTTCTTAACTACTTCTTATCGTTATTATCCACTTTCAACGAGGTCTTAACTTGACTACTTTCTGATTAGTACTGCTCTGTTCTCGCACATGCTACCACTTTTTATAGTACAGGAACCGGTTCTCGAATGTTCGCCCGATAGGTGCATGATGCCATCTGTATTGTCATTTACTATTGGTAGCCAGATGTTCAAACAGTCCTCTAGCACAATCGGGAAAATTCATGTTGCTGCTTCTAGGCGTTTGTAGATAATTCGATTGGTCGTTATTTTTGAATTTCAAAGTAACGACTCTTATGTTGGCAATGCGTTTTGCTACTGGTAGTACAGTGCTCGCACTTTTATTTGCATGTGTGTGTGTCTGTAGCTATGTATACAATTATTGTTGTTGCTATAGTATTTGTACGTAAATATGTGTGTACGTTTAGTGCTTTAGTTAAATACTTCCAGATAGTTCTTTGCTTTAACCCTGTAGGAATATTTTTACGTAACAATACTCTTAAACTTCATTACTCTATTTTATTTTTTTGTATTTATTCTCTATAAACTATATAAAAAAAGAATTCTCTCCTCTCTTTTTTTTTATTTGATTATTTAAATTTTCTTTAACTTTTCACTTAGTTTTGGTAGTATACTTTTTCTGGTGAAATCTTCAAAATTTTTGTGGCTTGAATTTTATTCTTTTTGCTAATTGTTGTTTGTAGCAATTAAATGATTTACGGAAACTTATGTACACATATACAGAAATGGTTACCTGGCTACTAGATTGTTTCTTTTCTTTTCTTTGATTCGTCTACCAGTCCGTATATTCGCCCCTTTTTGAATATCTCCGACGCTGGACTGTTCGTTACAGCACACTATCCACTTATCTGCAGCCAGCTAAAATTTAATGTTTTTATATATTTCTCTCTTCTTTTTCAATTTCCCTTTCACACTTTAATATCTTTCAAGTGATATGTGCTTATTAATTTCCCTTGTAAGGTTTCCAACTCATACTATTGTTCCGTACGGGTCGGACCACTCTACATTTCAAAAACTTTTTACAGAACTTTCCATTTCTATTTTTTGTAAAATCGCTCAGGATGAAGTTGCGTCTGTAGACCTCCTGTCCAGGCTTAACTATTTTCCTCCTGTCCAGGCACTATTTTCATACGATTTTTTCATATTTTGCATAATTTGTTCTCTGATGATTTCCATTTTATCATTTCGCGTGAGCTCTAAAATCTGATGATCACTTAGCGACTGCAATTTTCTACTCAATTTGTATTCAGTTCCGCTGGAACACATGTGGTATCCGAACAGCGCGAAAAAAGGTGTGTACCCTGTCGCTGTATGTATAGCTGACCTAAGTGCACATTCTATTTCCGAGAGATACATATCCCAATCCCGGTGGTCGTCTTTTAGATACGTCCTTATGGCAGACAGAACTGATTGATTTACCCGCTCACTCGCATTGCTTTGTGGTGAATATACGGCGGTTTTCATGTGTTGAATCTTGTAGGTCTTCATTAGATTCTCAAAACTCTTAGCTGCGAATTGTGGGCCATTATCGCTATGTATGGTCTCTGGAACTCCAAACTTATGAAATATTTCTTGGACTAAGAATCGGATTACATTGCTTGTAGATGCCTCTTTCATCGCTTTCAGAAACGTAAACTTTGTAAAATGATCCATCACTATGAACACAAAACAGTTTCCGTTTTTTGACCTGGGGTACTTCCCCAGGAAATCTATATACAGCTTTTGAAATGGACGCTCTGTAACCGCTTGCTTTCCTATTTCCGGTTGCATCTTGTAGTTAGTGGACTTAACTTCCTTGCAAGTTTGACAGTTTTTCACAAAATTTTTCACCTGAACAGCCATTTTCGGCCAGTAAAAATAACGACGAAGTCTTTCCAGCGTTTTAGCCACACCTCCATGTACTGTTGTTAGCGTAGAGTGAGCTTTTTCTATGATCGTGTGGGTAAGGTTAGCCGGAATCCATAACTTACATTTGTATTCCACCATTTCTTGATCAAACGCTTCTCTTTTATATATCATTCCATTTTCTACTTTTAAATCTGGAAGACGTTCTTTATTCTCTTCTATGTGACTTACTAGCTCTAGATAATCTTCACTTTCAAACTCAGTAGTTTCGAAGTCAAAAATATCTTCAATTTTCAATTCCTTCGCTTCCTCTTGGTCTTGGTTAGGCAAACGGGATAACATATCTGCCACTACATTATCAGATCCTTTACGGTGCTTTATCTCGAAATCATACGGTTGGAGTTGTAACGACCAGCGGGCTAACCTGCCACTTAGGTCTTTTAATGACATTAGCCATTTGAGACTGGCGTGGTCAGTTACAATTGTAAACGGCATCATTTCGATGTATGGCCTAAATTTCTTGACTGCCATTACTGCTGCAAGACATTCCTTCTCCGTCACACTATAATTTTTTTGACATGAATTCAATTTCTGCGAATAGAATGCAATGGGGTGTTCATCGTTCTGTTCACTCAATTGATATAAGACGGCACCAATACCGTATTCGCTAGCATCACATTGCACGTAAAATCTTTTAGAAAAGTCAGCATGCCTTAGTACTGGGGCGGAAGTTAGAGCTTTTTTCAACTTTTCGAACGCTTCAATTGCCTCCTCTGTCATCACGAATTTTTTTGATTTTTTTAAGGTGTCAGTTAAGGGTGCCGATATGGTGGAAAAATCTCTGATAAATCGGCGATACCACCCTGTAGTCCCCAAAAAACTACGTACCTCCCTAGGTAATTTAGGGGTTTTTATCTCTTTTATGGCTTTCACTTTCTCGGGGTCAGTTTTGAGCATTCCACTCCCTACAATGAATCCTAGGTAATTGAGTTGTTTGAAACAGAATTGAGACTTTTTTAGACCGATTGTTAATTTAGCATTTTTCAGACATTCAGCTACTTCTCTTGATAATCTTAGATGTTTTTCAAAACTGTCAGATATTATCAGAAGATCATCTAAATACACAAAGACGTTTTCTTTTAGCCTTTGAGGAATAACTTTATCCATGAGACGACAAAGTCTCTGCGCGGCATTGCATAGACCGAATGGCATAACTCGAAATTGATAAAGTGGCCGACCCGGTACGGTAAACGCTGTGTATGGTCTGCTCTCTTCATCTAATTCTATTTGCCAAAATGCAAACTTGAGGTCTACGCTACTTATAAAATAAGTTTCGTCTATTCTGCTGAGGATACCTTCTATGTTCTGTAGAGGATACGCATCCTTTACAGTAACTTTATTCAATTTACGCGCGTCTAAACAAAACCTATTTTTACCTGGCTTTCTGACTACCGTAGTCCTGTTACTCCAGGGGCTTTCTGACTCCTCTATAACATTTAAATCCAGCATTTTATCTACTTCTTCGTACACGATCTTCTGTACGGCCAGAGAAATTGGATAGTATCTATCCTTGACCGGCTCAGCATCTTCGAATAGTTTTATTTTATGTTTTTCTAATGGAGTGCATCCTATACCTTCTTTTTCGAATGCGGGAAACATATCGATTACTTTATTAAGATCCCTTTGCTGTGTTTCTGTTAAAACATGTGGGTCAGATCTACTACTTTCTGTCTGGAATTGTTTCATCACATTCTCCAAATCTATCTCTTCTACACCTAACACTTCGGGAGCTAATTTAAACACTTTCCAAAAATCGATTCCTAAATATGCCGTTAGCTGTAAATCTGGACAAAGATAAAATACAATTTTGTGCTTTTTTCCTATATATTCTATTTCTACAATCGCCTTTCCTAGCAAACGGTATTCTTTACCACTAGCAGCGCTGATAACGGAAAAAATAGGCATAATTTCGATTCCTAACTCTTCCACGAGCTCTCTACATCCTTTACCCAGTATACTCACAGAAGCACCCGTATCTAGTAAGCCATTTAATTCCTTTTCACCCATTTTAAAAGTTTGCATACGGTCTGGGATCATCCTGCTTGTTATCGACTGTTTTTATCGCATCTATGACTATTTTTCTCATTATTTTTCTATCAGCAAATTTTTCCCTTAATTTCTGTATTTTTCTCGACACTGTAGGCTTTCCATTATTTTCATCTCGAAATATTCTTTCTTTTACTTCATCATAATTTTTTTTCTTTTTTCTGGTGTATATAAATGTTTTGTTTGTGGTGTTATCTTGTTAAAATTTTCAACGTTTTGTACTAAATTCACTTTTTGTTTTAATTTTTCTATGAAGCCCCTCGCGGGTCTCCCGATAAACGATGGTTCCCCGCTATCCCTTCGTTCCTGGAAAAATTTCTGTTCCTGCAGGTACTGCAGTTGGGAGTGATAACATCTGGCTTACCACATTTGTAGCAGAAAATTCTTCTATCTGTGGAGGGACAATCCATATATACGTGTCCGTTCTGGCGACAATTCCAGCAAACAAAAGCCTCTCGTACTGCAGCGCCTGTTGAATTATTCATTTGAATCCCCGCCACTTCTGCGGGCTGCACTTCTGATATAGGTATGGGACTCATGGGCTCTTCGGTCACATGCTTATGGTATCGTGTTCCCAGAACTGGTTGGGGACGAATATCTTTCCGCATGAATGTCTTTTCTGCATCTAGACAACACGTTCTTAATTCTTCGACCGAACTTACAGATATCGGATAAACTATCCTCCCTATACTTTCCCTCAAATTCCTTTTTATCATTTTAATCATTTCCTCCTCTGGCATAGATAAGAAAAGCAAAGAAAAATGTGTCTATTGATTCACCAGGTTGTTGCTTTCTTTCGACTATATCCTCATAAGCTCAAAGCTAGATCAAGTCGCCTGGTATTGTTTTACAAGTGCTTACTTTAAAGTACTCCACTCGGACACGTAATTAGTTTTAATGAACAGCCAATACCATCTCTCGGCTGCTCCTTTCACTAGTAGGTGGAAATTGTCTAGAATTTCTTTCCAGGGAACTCCGTACTGGCATTGAAGCCTCTCTATTCTAAACACAAAGTCTTCCACCGCTAGCTTATTCTGATCGCCATCAAACTCTAATCCCCATTTTTCTATTCTTGGTCTGTCATATATCCTGGGGTAATCTCCTACAGAAGAGTCTCTTGAGGATTGCCGTGACGGTATATTTGCTCCAGACATCTGCATATTCGGTTGGCTATCAACAGACATATTCATGACTTTCCCTACATTAGATTCCATCAATCTTTTATTTTCTTGTTGGTTTTGCTGAACCACAACACTCAATCTACTAATTGTTGCTGTTAACTCACTCATTTGTCTCCTTATGTCTGCTACCTGCAAGTTTATGCTTTCCTCAATCATTACTTTCACAGAATCGCCCACTCCCATTCCTTTATGCGATTGTCCTACTTGTCCGCTACTACCTGCAACTGCGGCTTCTGCTGGTTGCTTACCATTTGGATGAGTCCTAGACGAATCCGTTATAATTGTCTCTGACAAATCCCTAATTTGTGCTTGGTCTTTATGGGTCTCAGCCATTTCACTAATAATATTTTGTCGGGGCTTAGGTGTCGGGGTATTACTTTTTAGGAACTTGTGTGCAATTTGGGGCGATGAACGATTTAGATCAAACTGCACTTGCCTTTCTCTTTTTCTAGATTGTCGCGTACCTGGACTACCAATTTTCATTTCTTGTGCACAGCAATTATTTGCGATGCACACATATATCCACACAATTAATAAACAAAACAGCTCTTGGAATCTTCAGACGCTATTCAAAGAAGAAAACTGAAACTGGTTGAAACGAAATACTTAATTGTTGTCCAGCGATTTTGTCGATCTATTGGCGTAGATATGTTTTGATAACTTAACAAAACTAACAAACAGTATATCAAAATTAAATAACGTTTACTACTCTTATTAATTTCAAATATGCTAATGATAATTATAAAAGAAAACTATACTAACAAAAATCCTTGAAACAACTAATAATAATTATAATGACTAGTAATATATTAATGATAATAATCGAAATAATAACCTGAAATTTTCAAACAAAATCTTTAAATGTTTCTTTGAAAAAAAAAATGTTTAATGTAATATCTCTTTAATTTCTTTCATATAGGCGAAAATAGATGAACTAGAGGGTACAGGCGGTTTTAATGTTTGATTGTGTTACATGTGGTATTAATCAAAATTACCTTAAATTTGTTCCTGCATCTTTCGTGCGTGTTCTCATACGATCATCCGTGTTTCTCCTCACACCGAGAGATTATGAGCAACTATCGAATTATACCAAATACATCTTACCACGTCAGTCTACTAATTTTCCGACGCGAGGCTATTTGATATGATCCGTTTTCTACACTTAACAAGACTCGAAACATTGTACTGGGAAATTAACATTATTAAACTAACAAGAAAAAAAAGAAAAAGAAAACACACGAACGCTCCACGATTCATTTAAATGACCTATTTGCCCCATAAGCTATCTTTTCACGCTCTAAGGATTCATATTCTCTTCATAATCCCGTGTTCATTGAATCACTGCAATACTACACCGTTAACAGATACATAAATTTTATTTTTCGTTATCGAGTGGCTATTACAATGCACTTCAAATATTACGTGGTTTATAATTTGGCTATTGTATTTACTCTCTAATGGGCTATTTCTGCGTGTTTCGCTGTCCCTACACGACTTCTACTGTTTTGACGCCATTTAGCGCCAAACCTCATTACCATTGGGCGCCATTTATGTGTACGGACACGCGGCCGGCAGGAAGGGTTGGGACCTCCTGAGGAAAATTGAGCTAATCGGAAGCCTCGCCGTGTCAACCGGTCCGTGACAAATTGAAAACTAAATTGCCATTTAAATGGATAGGTGAATTTGAAATCAATCTAGTTTTCAATTTAAAAAGTTTGATTGTGTTAGTGAAAAAAGTGTGAGTGTATTGCAAATTGAATGGAATTGAAAGTCAAAAATTTAACGTGTGGCCCCCAAGGTAATGGAAAAAGAAAATTTTATTTTGCTTTCAAGATTTGAGTAAAAAAGAAATTTTTACAAAATATGAAGAACGATATGAGGATTAATTCTGCATCATTAACTTAAAAATTCTATTTTTTGACTTATGACGTTGTTTGAGTAAACGAGCGATATTTGTTATCTCCGTTATGAAAATTTTTATTTAAAAAGATATATTCGAAGGACACGAAGGCCTGATTTTACTTTATCAATTTGATTATGTGTGCCAAATTTCATCACTTTATGATAACTCTATTTTTGGCCGCTCGTTATAAGAAATCACTACACTGTGCGTTGGATTCATTGTGCGGAGGGTTATATAGAGTTATAATTTTACCATGTTTGCAAGTTTTTATCACTTTGTGCTTAGGATCATAAATATATTTATGTATGTAGCTATATAAGAATGAAATTTCCACGATATTGAAATAATAAATATGAGCTTGGCTGTTTATCTTCAACCTTACAAACAGTTTAAAACAAATTGTACAAAAACTAGTATAATAAATCGGAATACATACCAGAAAGGTTACATTAAAAATATCTCGCAAGTTGAACTGGAAATGTAATTTAAAATTCGCGTAAAATCTGCCACTATTAACCACAAATTAAATAAAATTAATAATTTGTTGTTTTTTATTTCACTGGTACAACTTCACTTCAAATTCCGTAAAATCAAATGAATTATGTATATGTATCACTTTATCACAGCCTGAAACTTTATTTCTGTTATTTTAAATATGTAGATTCATTCAGTCAAAGGATAAAATTAAAAATTTTAACTTATTTTTACTCTAAAGGTTTTTTTTTTTAACAATAAACAGTTAATGTAAAACTTTGAGTGCATCTGGTGTCTTCTTCCTTTTTGCTTGTAGAATTTACCATACAAATATTTTCATTCGCCATTTGGGGATTGTTAATTTACTCTGGTAAGCTTATGTTCGGAAAAGCGTTGCCAAGTTGTGCACAAAAAACACAGAAACAATACAGATAATAAATGCCATACAGAAATATACCATAAATAAATAAATTTTATAACTTCATATCAATTAATCGACTTAAACACACTATTACGTAGTAATTTCTCAACAAACCCATTGTGCAATTATGCCTAGCACCAAGGCGCCTAGCATATTCATTCAAGGTATACTTGGCTCAGTTCGCTTTCGCTTGGAAAAGTGCATATACCCCTTTTCCACACGGAAAGTTTACTTTGCACTTTTAATTCAGCTGAGAGAAAGACAGAAAGAGACTGTACTACTACCTCTGTCTTTTACACAGCTGAATTAAGAGTTTGCAAAGTAAACTTTCCGTGTGGAAAATGGGTAATACTTCTGATCAAAGCGATATCATACTAGGTGGTCGCAAGAGATCAGGTGACTTTTCGTCGCTTGAAATTTGAAGTATAAAAGTATAAAGTTCTGCAAGCGAATTAAACTGAGTATACCTTATATTATATGAATTTGCTTTGATGTTATAAAATATGTACTGAAGACTCATTTAGGCGATTTTTGGCAAACAACTTTCCAAATGCTAGGTGGGATAGAATAATAATTTGTAAAATGTACATGTATGCATGTGTGTATGTATGTGCTACTAGTCTCGTTTTTTTTAGTAATGCCGGAAAATATAAACAACATACACACATAAATATTTGAACGAGTTCAAAGGTGAATTTTATGAATTATAATCTAAATATATCGGCACGTAATTATGGTTGCTCCTTCAAAATTAAGTAATGTATTCACCTACGAATCATGGGTGCACGCCGTCTCTGGAGCAGCTGTAAGTATACATATAACTATGTTCTTGAAAATATGTGCCTGATTATGTTTATTTAAATAGGGTGGCTGTATAGCAATGTCTGTTTTTTATCCATTGGATACAGTTCGTTCTAGACTGCAATGTACGTTCGAAAACTATTTTAGCTTAGTAATTATAAAACATTTTATTAAACATTATTTTATATTCATTATGTTCACACTTTCAGTGGAAGATCCAGATAGAAAAGGAGAAGCACGCAGTACTGTAAAAGTCATTAAGGAAATTGTTTTAGGCGAAGGTTTCAAATGTTTGTATCGTGGTCTAGGGCCTGTCCTGCAAAGCTTATGCATTTCAAATTTCGTTTACTTCTACACTTTCCACAGTTTAAAAGCACTAGCTAGCGGAAAAGATAAGAAATCACAAACAGCACTAAATGACTTGCTATTAGGAGCAATTGCTGGCATAATTAACGTATTAATGACAACCCCATTTTGGGTTGTCAATACCCGATGCCGTATGCGTAATGTGTCTGGCACTTCGGATGAAGTAAACAAATATTACGAAAGTCTTGTCTCTGGGTTAGTATACGTAGCAAAAACAGAGGGTATTAAAGGATTGTGGTCTGGTACAATACCATCTCTTATTTTAGTGTCAAACCCTTCGTTGCAGTTTATGATGTATGAACTTTTAAAACGCAATTTAATTAAATATTCGGGTAAAGATAAAGAAATTTCTAGCTTGGGATATTTTTTAATAGGCGCTGGAGCCAAAGCATTTGCTACTATCCTAACTTATCCCATACAGCTAGTCCAAACCAAACTAAGACATCAACCAAAGCACAATACCGCTCCATCAACTTCAAAACAAGCTGCTGTTGCAGACAAAATTGGAGTGATGCAAATGATATTAGACATAATAAAATATCATGGTTTCCGAGGGTTGTTTCGTGGAATGGAAGCCAAAATTCTTCAAACAGTTTTGACTGCTGCCTTAATGTTTATGGCTTACGAAAAAATTAATAACACCGTTGTTCTACTTCTGAAGAAAACCCCCACCAAACTGATTCAATAAGGGCCTTGATTGTAAAATGATTTTGTTGGTGGAAGTAGGGATAGTTTTATTTAAAGAAATTGGTCATTCCAGTAGTTCTGCTTAGTATTAATAATAATAATAATTAAATTTCTATTTGTAAAGGCCAAGTTATGATTCACTATAAAAAAGTAAGCATTTTGGATTTTAAAAATGTTGGCGATGAATAAACATGATAACATACATACATATTTGCTTATGAAGTTCTTTCTTTGTAATATTACTATTTATTTTTTCCAAATGTGCATACATGTACCCATGTATTTATTCATTCATAGTGTATGTACATATATTATACATATATTATTATATTAGAACATACATATTGTATTCCATCATCCGTTTAAAAATTATTGAACACAAAAAAAACAACACCACCTGATATTTACGGCACTAGCTTCCCCGACCATCAAAAAATTATATTTGTAGCTATGTATTTTGGTAGAACAAAGGAGGAAACTACTACATATATAAAATTGCAATACATACTTCCTCAACATTGAATAATTTTATCTGAGAAGAAACTCACCACTGATAAAATTACATTGAAAAACTTCTAAGGTCGTATTAATTATTGGAGTAATAGCTTCTTATGAACTTCATTCCAACAGGTTTTAACTCTTAAGGGGTCAGAATATAAGAACAAATTTGTAAAATCGCCATAAGATTGAGTTGTCATGTGTTAATATCAAGTTTATCTTTGCAATAATTTCAAAAAATGGAAAATATTATATTGTAGGTCCCTATCATGATTTCCAAGAAATTATTTCGTTAATTTTATTTATGTTCATTTATATCCGGATCACATTCATTTTTATTTTCATTATTGTCTTGCTGGGATTTGTTATCCTTATTACCTCTAGCCAATTCAAATAAATTGTATTTTTTCTTTGCTGTGTAATCGTCCACGATTGTAAGACAACATAAGCCCTTAATAATTTCTACTACCAGGGATCTCTTAGCATTTTTCAAATCTACTTTATTTTTGACATTTTTGGCATGTATCAAATTTGCTATCTCACGGATCAAATGATCACGATTTATGTCATTATTAAACCTTTTATTAAACACTATAGAAAAGGTTGTATGGTCTTTGAGAAAAAACTGATCACACAGTTGACCAGAAGCATTTAAAATGTCCTTCTCGTTAGCCTTGCAAACAGCATTTATAGGCAAAAAACGTAAGAGATAATGCGTTTTCGGTTGCTTTGTCTCTATTATATCATTAATTATTCTTTCGGCAATCGCTTTGGGATCTTCAAGAGTAGTTTTAATAAAAACACAATTGGTGGCTCCAGTGTCAACTACTTGAAACCGACGGTTAGTGCTACATTTTGTTTTCATTTGTGTTGAGTTTATTTGCATTTGTAACTCATCGGCTATATCATTCTCTGGCTCTTCTATGCCTTGTGGTAGACCTTCATCCTCCTGCTGATTCACTTTTCCTTTGCAGTCGTCCTCAGTACCATACAATTCATTCGCATATTGATTAAGAATACTATAACACTCTCTTATGCAATCTTTTTCGTTAAAATTACACGTTGCTAGAAAACCTCTATGGCCGACCTCTAAATATTGTTTTCTTTTAGACTGATAAAACTTTTTCTTATTTTGAAGTTTTTGTTTTTTAGCTTGCGGTTGTGAACTCATTTTTCTTGGTTTGTAGATATGAAGAAAGTGAGGTTAAAAAGTTTGTTATCAACACTTGATGTCAATTGCTGAAAAGAAGCAGAATGACGGTTTTTACACTAGGGATCCTGGCCCTGCTACAATTGTATATTTTGAAATTCATTTACACTGCAATTACACATGCCACTAGTGGCATGCCAGTGTTGTGTACGTATTATCGACGAAAAATTGTTCGAAAAAGTCGAATCTCTTGCCATTTGCTTTGCTGTTTACACATGCCATTGCCAGTCCATTTTAAAAATGTCGTCGAAGCGAGCTGGCTCAGTCTCGCTTCCATTTTTACTTTTCCTTTTGTTTATAGAATAGTGTTACCTAGTACGTCACAAAAGCACATTCTTGAGGAAACTATTAACACTTATTATTATTATTTTAATAATATTAGTTCTTTATAATTAACAAACTCCAGTTTTTCACACACAAATCAAGTTATAAATCATAATAACACATTTAACAAGCTAATATATTAATTTAATTTTCACAGTAATCCAATAAATCTGCATCAAATGTATAACAGGGTAACACTTTTCTTCGTTTTGACATTCAATGGCATGCAACTGCCAAATTTTCACTCGCATGCAAATTTTGTTGCCACTGGGGCTGCCATTGCGAAAAATTTGAGTGTGTTAGTGAAAAATCGTGTGTGTATTGAGTTTTTCGAAATGGCATGCCACTATAGTGGCATGTGTAAATGGTATGTTATGTGTGCAATTATTTTTATTTTTATAGAATTATAGGTCTCAGCTTAACATATGTATGCTTTCCGTCAGTTTTTGTTTCTTAATTGATGGTGAACAAGTAATGAAATTAAAATAGTAATCAATAATATGTGTTTTTCTATTAATTTCTCAAATTTTGTCAACAATTTAAATTTCTTCAGTGTAAACGCCACCTGGCTAAAATTCTGTAGTCTGACAACACTCTTTTCGACACCATTTTGTCAAGTTAAGTGAGCTGCAGTTCATTTCCTTTGGAAGGGAAATGTTTAAATCTTTCATTTCATTTTCAACTGGCACGGTGGAAGGAAGTGTCAATGGTATACCTTGGAAAAATTTTACTTGGGTTAATAGCGTTATGAATGTATTGAACATTTATACAACAAAACGATAATATTAATCTGCAAACATCGCAGCTTTTGCATCGTGAATTAATCCTTAAAACACTGAAAGGTAATGCTAAAGTTCCATTTAGGTCAACAGTGCTTGAATTTATTTAATAAGACCTTTATGCACGATGTATCTCCAGAGTCATATAAACATTGTATGCTTTGGTCGCAATTTTTGACGTGCTAAATTATAATTCTGTTCATTAGCGTCGTTAGGTGATACTGAAGCTCATTTGCAATACTATCACCTTGGAATTAGAGAGCTGGACAAATTTCATTTCAAATATTTGTGTAGTTATTTTCTAGTCTGATTTAAGATTTCGTCTTCTAGATAGTTGCGAAAAGCTGAAGGAAAATGTATTTGTATAATTTGACGCTTCAGAAAGCTACAGGCATAACACATGCTGTGCATGGCAATTTCTCCGGTGGCAAACAACAAGAAGTTTTGATATCGCGTGGCAAATCCTTGGAACTTGTTCGGCCAGACTCAAACACTGGCAAAGTACATACTGTTCTGTCAACTGAGGTTTTTGGATGCGTTAGATCCTTGATGTCGTTCCGTTTAACAGGTGGTACAAAAGGTAAGATATTTTCATTTCGTAAGGCTTTTTTTATAAGGCATAAATCAATGTTGAGGTTTCATAGTAATATCTGAAATTTCAATAAGTCGATATTAAAAGCGACTATGTGCTAGACTATATAAAATCTTGACGTCGCATTTGATGTGATTCAATTTATATCACATTGAACTGAAACTTTGAGATACAATTTCTATGCATTTTAAGCAAAACTATTTTTTTTATCAACAAAAACTACATTATATCATATCTTTTAAAAAATAAATAATTTACCTAAAGCAAAAATTTTTGGGAAAAAAATATATTTATTAATAATTAATAGAAAATTAAATTTTACTGCACAGAAAAGTATACCTACTCCCACTGTTGGTTAACGATACTGTTCTATATTTGAAGTTTTACATATTTTGCAACTACATTATAATGATTAATGTCTTTTAGTCCTAATTTACACTATGCAAGTCTTATTGCTAAGCTGATTAGTTTGATATAGAGATAGTGACGAGGGGAACAGAAAATTTACTTTTCCCCCTTTTTTTAAATTAGGACTTAGTTAATAATTGTAAATGTTTGTAATCAGTCGTTCTCAATTTGTAATAATAATCTGTCAAAAGGTAAAAGCAATAAAATTAGATATTAGAAAACTGATTGTTCAGCATCAAAAGAATGTAAAATCGTTTCGCAAAATTTCCGAAATTGTTGTGCAGTAAATGTCTAGTGTACAAACCGTTTATAAGAAGTTATAAAAAGAACAACAGTGTTAATAGTAGGTCGAGAAGTGGTCATACGCCAAAAATTACTCAACGTATAGGACGACACATGTTGAAAGAAATTGACAATAATTCCAGAACAACTGCTGTTGATACACCAAAAGATGTGGAAAAAAATGTTGATTGCCACTTCATCCAGAAACACTACGCGGTGTATTGGGAAGTGTAGGATATCATAGCCGAGTGCCTCGGAAAAAGCCATTCATCAGCGATATTAATAAGGCCAAATGGAATTTGCTTAAAAGCATTTAAACGAAGAATAAAACTTGAAAAGTTTTTTGTTTAACATAGGGAATAAATTTAACTTATATGTATAATGGAAAACAAAAAGTTTGGCTCATGGTTTATGGTTTTATGTCGGCGGCTGGGATTAGAAATTTAATAGTTTTTATTGAGACAACAATAGATCGATTTATGTATTTGAACCTGTTACGAGGATAATTTAAAGGTGTCACTAACCAAAATGAGTACATGCAAGCTGGTACTTCCAACAAGATAACGAGACAAATCATACAGCGGTCAGTTTGAAGGAATTGCTGTTGTATAATGTTCCAAAAACAACTGAATTTTCTTCCCCAGTCTTCTTACTTAAACCCCGTTGAAAATTTACGGGACGAATTAGACTTCAGGATAAGAAAAACCGCGAAAAAGAACCAAAAGAACCTAAAAAAAATGCTTTCTATATATAATCTGCTAAAGCCGCGTTCAGACTATTATACTTTGTATTTATACTTGTCAAAAATTCAAATAATACGTGCAAGTGTGATAGTCTGAACTCAAAATGTCATCAAAGTGGCAAATAATACGATACAAATTTTGACATCCCATAAGACTCGTTTTTAGAAAATTTTCTAAACGATAATACTTTTCATTAGATCAGGGTTGCATTTTCACACAAACCAAATTTCCAAGTCGGCTGTTTCGCCGCCGATGGCGTGTCGTCATTGATGTAATATGTTTTGTCATATGTATATCGGCTCAAAATTTTGAATAAGTGAATCGTATGGAAGTATATTTCGTTGACGTAATTTTTTAACGTTTTTGTAATATATTTTCTTAAATTTTTTCTGTTATTTACATAGAATATTTTTAACTGCTGAATTTTTCCAAGTGCCGGCACGTCCCCGCCTGCATGAAACCGCTTTGACGCCGCGGCACAGAACATTGAACAGCTGTTTTGTTTTCTGCTTGTATCACACATTTTATTTGAAGTGTGATGGTCTGAACGCAATATGTGATTTTACGTTAGATTTTTTGACAGTCGCAACGAATGTATTGATTTCTGTATCGTAAAATGTGATGAAAGTATTAATACTTGTATAATAGTCTGAACGGGGCTTAAGATATTAAGACATAAACAACTACATAAATATTATCAAAAAAAGAAAAAAGAAAGAAAACAAAATGTTGCTAAAGCCGCGTTCAGACTATTATACTTTGTATTTATACTTGTCAAAAATTCAAATAATACGTGCAAGTGTGATAGTCTGAACGCAAAATTTCATCAAAGTGGCAAATAATACGATAAAAATTTTGACATCCCATAAGACTCGTTTTTAGAAAATTTTCTAAAAGATAATATTTTCATTAGATCAGGGTTGCATTTTCACACAAACCAAATTTCCAAGTCGGCTGTTTCGCCGCCGATAGCGTGATGTAATGTTTTGTCATATGTATATCGGCTCAAAATTTTGAATAAGTGAATCGTATGGAAGTATATTTCGTTGACGTAATTTTTTAACGTTTTTGTAATATCTTTTCTTAAATTTTTTCTGTTATTTACATAGAATATTTTTAACTGCTAAATTTTTTCAAGTGCTGGCACGTCCCCGACTACATGAAACCGCTTTGCCACCGCTAGTCAATGAATAGCACCGACATTTTCATTGAACAGCTGTTTTGTTATCTGCTTGTATTACACATTTTATTTGAAGTGTGATGGTCTGAACACAATATGTGATTTTACGTTGGATTTATTGACAGTCGCAACGAATGTATTTAGATTTCTGTATCGTAAAATGTGATGAAAGTATTAATACTTGTATAATAGTCTGAACGGGGCTTAACTTGGCAGTATTTTTACCTTTCTAAAAAAAAGGAGAGAGTAATGTATATTCGTTCATTTCATTATATCGGTAAAAATGTTGTCAAGTTAGCAGATTATCTAGAAATTATATGACAGACACCCTTACGATTACTACAAATTTATATAATACATAGCATATTTCTGTGTAAGGTATGTGCAAAACAAGAACTTGGTCAAAATTTATATCTCACTTCTTTTGATGGCCGAAATTTTGAATAGGAACTTGGCCTTTTTTGATTTTGTGAGGATATATACAATCCAAAATACAAAATAACGTACGTGGTACCACTCTAGTCGGCTTAAGTCTAGTTTAGGGGCACCTCCCAAAAATTAAAAAAAAGTATCCTATCATATAGTAAATTGAAAAATAAGAAAAAATAATTAAATAAAAATATTGGCGGCGAGGCTTAGTTTCCGAGTTATGGGCCTATGAAATTCTAGTACAATATTTTGATTATACGGTGTTGTTCAACGAATATGACAAATATTGGTATCATCTTAAAGCTTTTGAGAATACATTTCATGAAATGGTAAAAATAGACTCTTGGTCGGTCATGCAGTAAAACACTATTAAGCAGGAAAACTTTGCAAGACAGAAAATCTTTACTAGGCTGCACCGCCTCGGGAAACACCATGGTGGAGAAAATCCTTAAGCCCGGCCAAAGGCCGGCAATGCAGAAAAACGTTATTAGGCAAGAAAACTTTGCAAGGCAGAAAATTTTTACTAGGCTGTGCCGTCTAGGGAAACACCATAATTATATATTAATTTATAGTTTTAAATTATAATTAAGCCTCGCCGCCACTCTTTTTGTTTAATTTTTTCTTCTTATTTTTCAATTTTTTATAAGATACGGTACTTTTTTAAAATTTTTGTGATATCAAATTGGTCATATTCGTTGAAAAACACCTTATAATCAAAATATTGTACTAGAATTTCAGAGGCCCATAACTCGGAAACTAAACCTCACCGCCAATATTTTTATTTATTTTTTTTTCCTTATTTTTGAATTTACTATAGGATGGGATACTTTTTTTAATTTTGGGGAGGTGCCCCTAAACTAGATTTGTTCCCTCTAGTCTTCGCGCTTTTTTCCAGCTCCAGCACACCTTGCTTTTTGTAAATATCTAAAATTTTAAAAAGAAATACATAAATGTATAAATTAAATTAAACTTTTCAATTTCCTTTATGCAGTATTGATGATATGTACTTAACTTTCTTAGCATTTGTATTAATTTTAATTTCGCAGACCGAACGAATTGTATATTTTACAATAAAATGCGATGTCTTAAAAGTTTTGGCATTTACATCAGATGTTTCACTCTAACATGGATAGTTGATAAATGTCTCGGTCATATCTACCATTCAATTGACTGGCACTTAAATTCAATGGAAAATTATTGCAAATATAATCTGACATTTATTTGTGCGTTATCTACTTCAGCGAAGCAGTTTACTTGCGTTATCCACCTGACATAAAATGACTAACTTTAACATTAATGGATTAAACACATTCTCCACAGCAAGCTACCGACTACCAAATGTCAAGGATAGAATATACATACATGTTTATATGAGAATCGGGCATGTTCTGAAAATCACATTTTTCAAATCACATGTGATTTGAAAAGTAATAATGGTCCTGCTGACGTTTTTAAAATCATATACGATAAATTTCTTTGATAAATGATATTTGATTATATATACAATAAAAAAATTAAAATAAAGAGTGAAAAAAATATCTGCATGGCCACCATTACTTTTGAAATTACATGTGATTTGAAAAATGTGATTTTCAGAACATGCCTGAATGATTCTTTTGAAAACAGCAAGGCAACATGGCGGCAGGTTGTTGTCTATGCTGATTTTGTCCATGTAGTCCACTGCTGGCCAGAGAAGCGCCAGAGTGCCGAACATCAATCGGCTTTTTGTACAAATGAATGCACATACGCAAGGCGAATTGATATAGGGTGTTTTTTTTTTTTCAGAGGTATAGAACTTCGAATTGAAATAAAACACAAGAAAATCGTTTTAATGTCCATCAGTTTGGCTTTATTGGAAGGATAATTTTATGCCATTAATGTTTAAATATGATTTCGGGCATGTGGCCGCCGCGGCTGGCTCGAATAAAGCCAATTCTACAGGTCCAATTTTCAACCACTTTTTCGAGCATATGGGGCCGTATGTTGGCAATAACGCCACGAATGTTGGCTTCCAAGTCCCCTAACGTTTCTGGTTTGTTGGCGTAGACGAGCGACTTCACATATCCCCAAAGAAAATAATCCAATGGTGTCAAATCACACGATCTTGGTGGCCAATTGACAGGTCCATTCCGCGAAATTATGCGCTTATCGAATGTTTCCTTCAATAAATCGATTGTGACGTGCGCTGTGTGGCATGTAGCGCCGTCTTGTTGGAACCACAACTCATCCACATTCATGCCATCCAATTCGGGAACAAAATAGTCGGTTAGTCGGCTCCAATTGCTGTGCACGGTGGCGAATCGATTCATTCGGGTCCTCTTCAACACTTTGCTCTACAGCGGCAATTGTTTCTTCGGTGCGCACTGTTCGACGTCTCTGCGGATGCGTATTATCACATAGAGTAAACGTAGTGCGAAAACGATCCATGGTTAACCGAATTAATTGCTCTGATGGACGATTATGTCGACCATAAAATGGACGGAGCTTGCGGTAAACTTCGCGAACTGAACCATTATTTTCGAAATAAATTTGCACGATTTGCAAGCGTTGTTCTTTTGTCAACCTGTTCATGATGAAATGGCAAACCAAACTAAATATTAATCATTTGACAGCTGACAAAATGGTAGCCAGTTAAAAAAGTGATGCCAACTTAAAGTTCTATACCTCAATAAAAAACACCCTTTATAAGGTAGTCTTGATTTGCAACTCTGCGTATTCGCCTTGTATATTTGTTAGTGTAAAATTTCCTGCTGTCAAAATATTTCTTAGCGTTTTGGTTCATTTGACAGCAGGAAATTTATGTCAGCTGGCGAATTAAGATTACCTTATGTGAATTCGCCTTGCACATACGCTTACACAATTCTCTCAGTTTTCTCTCTGTGGGCAGCATTGATGTAGTCCAATTAAACTAATTTCTATTTCTTTGGCTACAATGAGAAAATTCAGTGTTGCCAGTATAATACAAAATGTTGAATGAATGATTTTGTGCAATTATTTCATATTCAGGGCAATCATGAATAAAATTCCGCGGGAAATTTTTCCCTGGGAACAATTACAATTAATAGCAAGTAATAGGGAAAACAAACAATTCTAATTGGAAAAGGGAGATATTCCTCGCGGAATTTTATTCATAATTGGCCTGATTATTTAACAGAAACAATATTCAAAAAATGATGTAAAGAATAAATTGATTCGTTCTTGTACTTTTACGTGAAATAAGTACATTTTAAAAGAGTAATTTTTATAAATGCAAAATTGTTGAAAATGAACTTATTAATTTTCTACTTGAGTATATTCAATTATATATGTATTGATTTATTAATAATTGTATTTTTTTGTGATGAAAATTTTATAATTACTTCTGTTTAAACTTTCAAAACGAATAAAGGTATTTATTAATTACAAATTCAATAGGTTATGGGCCTTTTGTCTCGTGTTTAAACTCGTTTCTAATTACTAAACTAAAATGACTTCAAACTCAATAAGTTTTCCGTTCGAAAGATTGCGTGTTCGGAAAATTTCGATGTGTGGCGTAGACATGCAAAGTCATGTCTAGTAATTAAAAACTGTTGGAAAGTTGTTCTACTTCCGAAAGATGTAGAAGTCAATGCCCTTGCTGAAATAACTCTTATGATCGAACCTAGTAATTTTGCTCACATTGCTACAGCAAAAACAGCTAAAGAGGCCTGGGGCCTAATTCCCGCATTCGATTGCGAGCGAGTTATTACTCGAATGTGCGAGTTTTTAAACTTTTGGAATTTTCGCATTCGGTTTCGAGTAACACATATTGAAATTTCTAATGACAGCGTTCGATAACGTGCATACATTCGAATGCAACCGTTCGTGTTTTTACTCGCAAGAAAAAAGGCATTCGAAATCATTTTTAACATAGAAAAAACGAAGAAATAGAAAATGTATGTTCAATATTTTACTTATTCATTTAAAAATGAATGAATGCACAAATGTACGTATGAAAAAAATACAAATTAAAAAATTTCTAGTTGACTTTAAATATAACAAAACACACTGGCTTGGCAAATACATAATGTTTTGCCCAAGAGTTGTCGCGGGGAAAATAAAAAAAATCAACCAACTCTGGGAGCACCTAAATAACAAATTAAATGCTTCTGGTCAAGCAATAAAAGAATCGAACATGTGGCTAGTGCTCTATTCTCTAACTTTACACTAATTTATTATTATTAAGTTATTAATAAAATTAAAATTAAAACATTTATGTATATTCGTTCCATTTTTCTACATATACGTGTGTATGTACGTACATATGTACATATGTTTTTGCATACATACATATATACAAACATATGCTTTTGCTTACAATTTATTCAGTGTTGTGAAATGAATTTATATATAAATATATTTGCCTTTTTCCAACACTAAAACCAAAACTCGATTCGCTTGGTAGCGAGTGACATCATCAGAAAATTTCTTGCCATCGGAATTAATTTCTATTCGAATGCAATTCCGATCACGAGTGCAGGAATTAGGCCCCTGGGATTCTCTTGTAAGCGCGTACGAGGATACAGGCTTAACAAGAAAGGTTGAATTGTTAAAACAGCTTGTATAACCCAAGTTTGGTGACTTTGATTCGATGCAAGATTATGTGAATGCTATTGTAATGACGTCCCTGAAAGTAAAAAATGCTGGTCTTAATATTGATGATGAACTGGTGGCATCTCTTATGCTAGCTGGTCTTCCTGACGAATTTCGTGCTTTGGTTATGGCTGTAGAAAACTCAAAAACCAAGTTGACGGTGGATGGAATAAAGAATTTATTACTTCAAGATGCAAAATTCGATAATAAATGTGCTAATGCGTTGGTTTCAAAAAACAAGTTCAAGAACAAAAAAAATTTAAGTGTCACTCGTGCAATCAGGTTGGTCATTTTAGCAAAAATTGTCCCAATAAAAACAATGGGAAATATAACAGCGATAAACAAAAATATTCAAAAAACAACGGTACAATGTTATTTGCCTCACTATTTTCAAGTGGTAAAATTTCAGAGGAATGGTATGTAGATTCAGGTGCCACTTCGCATATGACAAATAATGAAAATTTTCTTTCTAACGTAAAAAAAGTAACGAATAAAGAAATTATAGTGGCAAACAATTGCTTAATTCACAACAATCTTTATCGTGTATTTGTGTATCAAATACACTTTTGGTTTTTTAATTGTGAACACCCTCCTCTGTGTTATGTATTAATGTATTTCGTATTTTTAATGAAAAAAGAAGAACAAGCTACATACATATTCTCTCAGAGAGCCTCTCTTTGAATACAACATTTTAAAAACATATGAAATAAAAGTTTAATAGTGTATTTCATTTTTATATGAAAATTTCATACAACAAATGTTACACTCTTGTATTTAATATGATAATACAATCGATACAGAGATACAAGAGGTTTTGTGAATTAAGCAAATAATAAAATGTCTGTATCGAGTGTTGGAGATATAAATATGCTGCTAAAAACTGAAAAAGGAAAGCGTGATGCTGTTGTCAAAAACGTTGAATATATACCGAGTTTGTGTACTAATTTACTCTCGGTTCGCCAATTAACAAAAAACGGAAATAAGGTTGTATTTGAAAAGAATATTTGCAGTATTTTTAACACTAACAATCAACTGATTGGAAAAGCGACAATTGATAATGATTTATATCGATTGAACTGTGTTTTGAATTCTAACGGAAAAGTTTTAATTACCAACGAAAATTCAGATTTGTGGCATCGACGATTGGGCCATATCTGTAAAGAAAACTTAGAAAAGGTAAAGGAATCATGTTATGGTATTGACTCCAACGATAAAGTAAACCACGAGTGTATCACGTGTATATATGGGAAACAAACGAGAAAACCATTTAGAGAAGTTGGTACTCGTGCTAAAAATTTACTTGAAATTATTCATTCTGACGTTGTTGGTCCTGGGAAACAGGTATTTATTGATATTCGTCGATGATTATTCACGGAAAGTGTTTGTATTTCCAATTAAAAGAAAGTCGGACGTTTTCGACGAATTCGTAAAATTTAAAAGTTTTGTTGAGAACCAGTGCGATAAAAAAAATAAAACTTTTGCGTACAGACAATGGTACTGAGTATATCAATAACAATTTTTTAAATTTACTCAAACAAAATGGTATTTCTCATCAAAAAACTTGTCCTTACACTCCCGAACAAAATGGAGTTGCAGAACGTATGAACAGGACGTTAATTGAAAGAATGAGATGTATGTTACTTGATGCTGAATTAGATGAAAAATTTTGGGCTGAAGCCTCAGTTACCGCATCATACTTAATTAATCGTGTTCCTTGCAGAGGAATTTTCGCCGGAAGAAATTTGGTCAGAAAGAAAACCCACATTGAAACACTTGAATATATTTGGATGCAAAGCTATGGTTCACATTCCTAAGGAAAAAAGAAAAAAATTAGACAAGAAATCGATTGATTGCATTATGGTGGGGTACAGTTCGGACTCACAAGCGTATCGACTTTACAATCCAAATACAAAAGAAATTATTACAAGTAGAGATGTAATATTCTTTGAAAATAAACAAGAACAGTTCTGCAAAGAAAATAATTTTTATTTCCCTAATTTGATCGAAGAAAATACAAATTTACAAATAAATTGTGAAGAAGACATAATTGTACCTAATGTTTCCGAATTCAGACTGAATCTATAGAAAATGATGAGGACTTTATAGGATTTCCTGACGAAAATATCGAGAGTGCGCCAGATCAAACAAGTAAAAGAGCAAGAGATGAAGATAGTTTTGAACTTCGTAGTTCTGAAAGAATTGCTAAGAAAATTAAATATTCTTGCAGTTTTTGTGCTACAGAATTTGTGTCTGATGATCCCTATACTTTGAAAGAAGCCATGTCATCATCAAATGCCTCAGATTGGACAGAAGCAATGAAAGATGAATATGATTCTTTAATGGAAAATAATACATGGTTTTTAACAGAATTGCCTAATAATAAAAAGCAATATCATGCAAATGGGTATTTAAAACTAAAGTGAACTCTAATAATGAAATTATTAAAAGAAAAGCAAGGTTGGTGATTAAAGGGTACAGTCAAGAAGAAGGAGTCGACTACAATGAAACTTTTGCTCCAGTGGTAAGATATGAATCTATTAGGTATTTAACAGCATTAGCTGTTAAACATAACTTACTCATTCATCATATGGATGCTGTAACCGCATTTCTAAATGGTACTCTTAAAGAAGAAATTTATATGAAACAACCAGAAGGTATGGAAGATGGTTCAGGAAAAGTATGCAAGCTGGAAAAATCAATATATGGACTTAAACAAGCAAGTCGTGTATGGAATGAAACACTGAACGAAGTATTGTTAGAGCTTGATGTTAAACGAAGTGAAGTTGATCAATGTATATATTACCATGTAACTCCTAAAAAAGTTTTATTCATTGCAATATATGTTGATGACGTGTTAATCTTTTCAAATAGCATAAATTTAATTAATGATACTAAGGCAAAATTAATGAATAATTTTAAAATGAAAGATATGGGAGAAGCTTCCTCAGTTTTGGGGATTCAAATATCGCGTTCTAATAACACAATAAAATTGGATCAATCTCAATACATTTCTAATGTTCTAAAACGTTTTAATATGGAAAACTGTAATCCTGTCAATACTCCTGTTGATTGCAGTCAGAAAATATCTGCTGAAATGTGTCAAAAAAGTGAGGATGATAAAATGCAAATGAGAAATGTTCCTTATATGAAGGCCATTGGATGCTTGCTTTTTGCTGCTCAAGTAACACGTCCTGATATTTGCTATATCGTCAATGTTTTAAGCAGATATGGTGGGAATCCAGGGAAGGCGCATTGGGAAGCAATCAAGAGAATAATGCGATATCTAAAGGGTACTCTCAATAAAGGTTTAGTATATTCTAAAGGAACTGACAAGTTAACAGGATATTGCGATGCAGATTGGGTCAGTAATATTGATGAAAGGCGTTCTACAACAGGCTATTTATTTACTTTCCAATCGGGTGCTGTATCATGGTGTACTAAACGTCAAAAAACAATTGCTTTGTCCAGCACTGAAGCTGAGTTCATGTCTATGGTTGCAGCTATACAAGAAGCAATGTGGCTAAGAAGATTAGAAAATGAAATTTCTCCAGATTTAAAGGAAAGTATGATTATGCATTGTGATAATAAAAGTGCTATACATGTTGCACTCAACAATGCATACTCATCACGTACAAAACATATTGATATAAGAGTTAAATTTGTTCGTGAATGTTTTGAAAATAAGTTAATTATTTTAAAATACCTGCCTACAAATAATATGTTGGCTGATTTGTTAACAAAAGGTGTACCTTTCCCAAAATTTAAAACACTCACCGACAAGTTTGGCTTAAAATAATATAATTTCATATGTTTATATATAATTTAATAAGTTTACTAATAATTGTATAAATAACATATTCAGGGAAACTGTTGAAAATGAACTTGTTATTTTTCTACTTGAGTATATTCAATTATATATGTATTGATTTATTAATAATTATAGTTTTTTGTGATGAAAATTTTATAATTACTTCTGTTTAAACTTTCAAAACGAATAAAGGGTTTTATTAATTACAAATTCAATAAAAATATATGAAAGTGGCAATACTAAACTATGTATTTGTACTTGAATATCAGGTGCAGATGGTGCTGCTAAATTCTCCAAAATAATTAAGTACCCGGCTACGAGGCGACAAATGCTGCTTGCGGCATTTGAAGTCGTGTGTTCGTGTAGCATGCTGTGGTGAATGTGTTTAATGCATAACTTCAAGTTAGTGGTAAGTGTAGACTGCTCAAGTAAATGCTTTTTTCAAGTTATAACATTATTGTTAGTGCATTTGTGTTAACAATTCAGTTATAACTTCAAGTTACAACAAAGTTTCAAGTCAGATGGAGACGCGGATTTAGGACGTTAAATTTCCATTCGCATTTACGATGCATTTCATTGGTTGCATGCCATGTACTAGTAATAATAATCCTTATTCTAGTTGTCGACATCGACGTCACTTTAACACAATACCAAAAAATTGGGGCTTTGTGTAATCGCTCTCAATAACAACTTTGTGCAACTGACAATCTATTTCCGTTCCCTAAGGTTTAGAAAATAGCATAAACCTGCCAACAGGAGTCAGTGGTTTTCAACAACGGGTTCACAAGCCCGTTTTTTTGGTATTGTGTTGACGTGACGTCGATGCCGACTACTGGTATAAGGGTGAAATAAATAAAATACTAGTAAGTACATATCGCTCATTTGCTTCAATAGTGGCATAACTCAAAAAATTAGTTTTTTGAGTTAATAATGCAGAAAGATGCGGCATTTTGTATTTTATCTTGTGTAAAAATTTCATATAAATAGCTTGTACCATCACCTCCTGAGAGAAGAATTTTTTTTTCATTTTTCCATTGAGTTGTATGCAAAATAAATACTTAAAACGCGTTTTCTGCAAAACTGGTTTTTTTGAGTTGTGCCACTATTGAAGTAAATGAGCGATATGTATGTATGTGTATGCAGACATTCACATGTGTATATATGTGCTGCCTCGCTCATGTGAAGCCACTACTGATTAGAGCTGGGGCAAATCACGGCATTCGATACGACTCGTAATTTGAAAATATTTCCATATAAACTCTATTGAAATATTTTTAAATTACGAGTCGTGTCGAATGTCGTGATTTGCCCCCTGGGTCCAAACCTATGATCAAGCCCATTTAAATTACATGGGTTTGATCATAGGTTTGTGGCAAAAATGAAAGATTGAACGAGTTGGACCCAGCTCTACTGCTAATTAATTAAAATGATGCAACCAACACGCTAAAAATTCTAGAGGAGTACCTAAATTATATTTGTTCAATACATTTACTTTCATACATAGAAAATGTGGAACAAATCTAGTTTAGGGACACCTCCCCAAAATTAAAAAAAAAGTATCCCATCCTATAGTAAATTGCAAAATAAGAAGAAACAAATTAAATAAAAATATTGGCGGCGAGGCTTAGTTTCCGATTTATGGGCCTCTGAAATTCTAGTACAATATTTTGATGGTGTTTTTCAACGAATATGACCAATATTGGTATCACAAAAATTTTAAAAAAAGTACCGTATCTTATAGAAAATTAAAAAATAAGAAGAAAAAATTTAATAAAAAGACTGGCGGCGAGGCTTAATTATAATTTAAAATTATAATTTAATATATAATTATGGTGTTTCCCTAGACGGCACAGCTAGTAAAAATTTTCTGCCTTGCAAAGTTATTTTACCTAATAACGTTTTGTTGCATTGCCGGCCTTCGGCCGGGCTTAAGGATTTTCTACACCATGGTGTTTCCCGAGACAGCGCAGCCTAGTAAAGATTTTCTGCCTTGCAAAGTTTTCTAGCCTAATATCGTTTGCTTGCATTGCCGGCCTTCGGCAGGGCTTAAGGATTTTCTCCAACATGGTGTTTCCCGAAACAGCGCAGCCTAGTAAAGATTTTCTGCCTTGCAAAGTTTTCTAGCCTAATATTGTTTTCTTGCATTGCCGGCCTTCGGCCGGGCTTAAGAATTTTCTCCATCATGGTGTTTCCCGAGACAGCGCAGCCTAGTAAAGATTTTCTGCCTTGCAAAGTTTTCTAGCCTAATATCGTCTGCTTGCATTGCCGGCCTTCGGCCGGGCTTAAGGATTTTCTCCACAATGGTGTTTCCCGAGACGGCGCAGCCTAATAAATATTTTCTGCCTTGCAAAGTTTTCCTGCTTAATAGCGTTTTCCTGCATGACCGACAAAGAGTCTATTTTTACCATTTCATGAAATGTGTTCTCAAAAGCTTTAAGATGATACTAATATTGGTCATATTCGTTGGAAAACACCGTATAATCACAATATTGTACTAGAATTTCAGAGGCCCATAACTCGGAAACTAAGCCTCGCCGCCAATATTTTTATTTAATTATTTTTTCTTATTTTTCAATTTACTATATGATGGATACTTTTTTTTTAATTTTTGGGAGGTGCCCCTAAACTAGATTTAAGCCGAAAATGTTAATCCCAGCATTAACTTGTGGATTCATTTCGACCAAATTCTTCGTTTTCAACCGAATTTGGTATTTGTGGCAGGCCTGACTAGCGCAATATAATTTCTCATACGTACGATTATGTCGGATAGTGTAGAAATAGAAAAACTAAAAAAGTTGTGCACACGTACAGAGGTGTTCTAAATTCGTTACAATTTGAAAACTATCGGATTTTTAGTAAAAAAAATTAAAAGTGCTTATGGTTCACTTTTGTTGTTCTTTCTGTCTCTTTATTCTCTGATCTTTCAAACTAACTTAGAATTATATTGTATGTATAATAATGTACTAAAACTAATAGCATGATTAGTTGTATATTTTAGGATAAGTACTTAAGTAATATTCAGGGATGTCAATGTGCAAATTCATATCATAACAAGTTTATTTTAATTTTTTTGTTTTAGGTGGCTTAAATATTTAAATACTTCTAGCTTACTTTATGCTTAATAAGACATTACTTAGACATTACTCAAAGTGTATTTTTAAATTAATTTACTAATATTTTAAAATGATCTCAAATTGCAGATTATATCGTAGTCGGTTCTGATTCTGGTCGCATTGTTATTTTGGAATATAATTCTTCCAAAAATTGTTTGGATAAGGTGCACCAAGAAACTTTTGGCAAATCCGGCAGTCGACGAATTGTACCTGGCCAATATTTAGCTATAGATCCAAAAGGTCGTGCTGTTATGATAGGAGCAGTAGAAAAACAAAAGTTAGCATATATTCTTAATAGAGATGCCCAAGCGCGATTGACTATTTCATCTCCACTGGAAGCGCATAAATCGAATACGTTTACATATCACATGGTAGGTGTTGATGTAGGCTTCGATAACCCCATGTTTGCTTGTTTGGAAATTGACTACGAGGAGGCTGACACTGATCCGTCAGGTAATAAATAAAATAAGATAAAATTAAATGGTTATTAATTGCACTTTCTAGACATGTTAGATTTGGGATTATTGACCCAAAAATTGACTTTGGCTAAGTGCAATATAAAAGTGTAAGCACTGAGCATCTGAACCATTGGTATTTTCATTAAAACTTATTTTAAAATACTTCACTGATATGTTGCTCACAAAATAAAATACATACCTACATATACATACATATCGTCACCTAAAATACAAAAGGCCGTAAGTACACTTTTACTTTTTTTAAAGGAGAATCAAGAAACCTCATAAATTTAAGACTACCTAGGCAGAAAAAGACAATCAGCATGACGTTGCTACGATTGTCTCCGGGTACAACTAACATCAGTACAACATTCTTTTACCAAGATTTTAATATACTCATAACATTAAAATGATAACGCCGAATGACCGTCCTCCGACTCTTGTTGTCAATGTTGTCACAATACTCTAAATACATATTTATAAGGTCGTCGCAATGAAAATTTCCCAACTTAAGTCAAATTTTTGTATTTACGGTGTTGCAGCGGTAAAGAATTATTGTAAACGGTGTACTTGGAGAACTAAAGTCAAATTTTTGAATTTACGGTGTTGTAGCGGTATAGAATTATTGTAAACTGGGTATTGGGAAACTAACGTCGAATTTTTGTATATAGAGCGTTGTTGTGGTATAGCATTACTAAGAACGCGGTATTTGTAAACGTTAAGTCATATTTTTGTGTTTAGAGTTCTTTGTATTTAGAGTTCTTTGTATTTAGAGTGTTGTGGTGGTACATATTTTTTGGGCAAAGTCACAATTTCTGTCTGGATATTTATTTGTTAGGTGCCAAATTGAATGAGGAATAAAATCGGTATTTTTGAACATATGGGTGAAAAATTTTAAGGAAATAAGGAAAATCAAAAAGTCATTTTGAATTTTTTGGTTGTTACGGCCTTTTGGATTTTAGGTGACAATATGGGAATAAACTAAATATTCAATATTAATATTTCTGTTGAAAAACGATATACATGTACATAGTATAAGTATGTGTGTATGTATATATGTAAATATATGTGTCTGGTTTTATTTTAGGAGAAGCTGCTGAACGTACACAACAAACATTGACCTTCTATGAATTGGATTTGGGTCTTAATCATGTTGTACGTAAATACTCGGAGCCATTGGAGGAACATGCTAATTTTCTTATATCAGTACCGGGCGGTAATGATGGTCCTTCGGGTGTATTAATTTGCTCTGAAAACTATTTGACTTACAAAAACTTGGGGGACCAACATGATATACGTTGTCCCATACCACGCAGACGGAACGACTTGGATGATCCAGAACGTGGAATGATATTTATTTGCTCTGCTACGCATCGCACAAAAAGCATGTATTTTTTCTTGGTACAAACGGAACAAGGCGATATATTTAAAGTGACTCTGGAGACTGATGACGATGTAGTATCCGAAATTAAGTTAAAATATTTCGACACAGTACCTCCGGCCGTATCCATGTGCGTTTTAAAAACTGGATTTTTATTTGTTGCATGTGAATTTGGCAATCAGTAAGTGTTCTTAAGATAGGCATTAAATTACTTATACCATAACAATTTGTTTCGTATTTTTGCATATACCTATGTAGTTACTTATATCAAATTGCACATTTGGGCGACGACGACGATGAGCCAGAATTTAGCTCGGCTATGCCTTTAGAAGAAGGCGAAACATTTTTCTTTGCACCCAGACCGTTGAAAAATTTAGTGATGGTGGATGAAATGCCTTCGTTTTCCCCTATAATATCATCACAAGTTGCTGATTTAGCCAACGAGGATACACCACAATTGTATGTATTGTGTGGTAGAGGACCAAGGTCAACTTTGCGTGTATTACGCCACGGCTTGGAAGTATCTGAAATGGCTGTTTCTGAACTTCCTGGTAACCCTAATGCCGTATGGACAGTTAAGAAGCGAGTTGATGGTAAGTGTTTTTTCAATGAAGTTAATTTATTCTGGCAATTTATAATATACGAACATATGTACATATATTTAGAAAATGCATATAATTTGAAATGTTACTAATTTTTATTTCAATTTGTTTGCATTTTGTGCCTATATTTGTTTGGTGTCATTTTTAAATTTAAGAAAGAAAACCTGAACAAAATTCTATTGTTGTATAAAACTTGCTTTAACTGAAACTGGTGATTTTGAATTATACCATAAGAAATTCCATTATTCGTTGAAATGGGAACGATGATATTTTGTGCAAAAAGAAAAAAGGAAATCAAACACCAGTGTTTTTTATTGTTTCAGGCGCTTGAACTCTTGTGTGCAGAATAAAGCCGAGTGGTTTTGAGATTAAAAAAGCAAATTAATGCGAAATTAAACCCCTACCCACATACACATATAACACGCAAGAGTGTGTCGTCTATAGTGCATAAAGCGTTGTTGTCTGCACACAAAACTACCCTCACAACTACTTTAAAAAATAAAATAAATATATAAAACCAGTTACCCAAATATAGGTAAGGCAACATTTTCCTAATCTTAAGATATTAACATTGATCAAAAAACTAAAATAAAGGTGTTAAAAGCATATAAAAAGATACAGATACTAAACTAGAAAAAAAAGCATTTAATGCGAATCCACGGCTTGTGGTTCTAGTGAAGAAACAAAATGTTTTTGATTATAAATGATGCTATGTTATCACCGTGTTTCAGCTGAATTTATGTGATTGTACTTTTGATATCTGATAATTTTCAAAAACATTTTTGTCCTTCACTCTTAAATTTGGCCATGAAGTTCTCAAGGATTTAAAAATAATTCCTTTTTTAATTTTTCTAATCATGCAGATGAATTTGACGCGTATATAATAGTGTCATTTGTGAATGCTACTTTAGTATTGAGTATTGGTGAAACAGTGGAAGAAGTTACCGACAGTGGCTTTCTGGGAACAACTCCCACCTTGTGTTGCGCTTCATTGGGAGAGGATGCTCTGGTACAGGTATATCCTGATGGAATACGTCATATTCGTTCTGATAAGCGTGTTAACGAATGGCGCGCACCGGGGAAAAAATCCATTACCAAATGTGCTGTTAACCAAAGACAAGTCGTTATAACATTGTCGGGCCGTGAATTGGTTTATTTTGAAATGGATGCTGTAAGTACTTTATACATACGTACATATGTATTAGTGATGAAACGAGTGTCAAATTTGATATTCGCGAATACTAATACGAATATTTGAAATTATATTTGCGAATACGAATATTATATGTAAAATTTATAGACATAAAATTGGGGTTATATTTGTTAAAAATAATGGTTGTTTTCAATAAACACCTTTCTATGTTCAACATGAATATTTTAACATAGTAAGATATTTTGAAATAAATAAAGGTACATTTTTCTTAATAACTAAGATTGAATAACTTATATATATAGTAAAATAGTAAAAGATCAACAAAAAAATACAGAGAGCTAATTTCTTAACGAATGAATATACAAAGTTATAAAATGATAGCAAAATTTCAAATAACAATATTATTTTATTACACTTAGAAGAACAAGTTTAAAATCACTTTTCTCAGTGCTGAACTCTATATAAGACTTTGTTTCTCTTTTTGCAATTTAAAGTTACTTACATTGAGAAACACGAAAGCACGGGTTAGTGTGCCGTTACGAGCATAATTAGTCCTATGAAAAGGAACATCAAACAGCTTAGTTAACCTGAAAATTCTGGGAGGTATAAAAAATGGCACAGCATGAATCAAATCAGGACAGTCAATGTACCGTTAATAATATCGTACACCAGAAGGGCGGATTGGAGTTTTCTACGTCCTTCTAGAGTACGTAGGCAAATGAAAAGGCACTTGATTCATAAGGAACAGAAGTTAAAAGGTAATGAGCGTGTAACAAATTTAAGAAAGATGCGTTGAAGTCTAGATATGAGAGATAAGATTTGAGACATGAGGATTCCATATAACAGCAGCATATTCCAAATTAGATCTGACGAAGGACGTATAAACGTATTTATGCGTGTACGGATTAGCAAATTCAGAGCAGTTTCTCTTCAGAAGACCAAACATTTTATAAGCTTTAAAAAGTATATACTCAACATGAGCTACAAACGACATAGAACTATCAAAAACAACACCTAAATCAAGTTTAGAATTTGACGTGTTCAAATTAATGCCATTAATATTAAATATCACTACAATGGAATTCATGGATCTATGAAATGAAACATGTAAACACTTATTTATATTTAAGTGCATTAAGTTTTGGCACCAATCGCTTGAATTATTAAGCTCATTTTGCATAGTGCAAATATCACTTAATGAATCACATTTCATAAAAAAAATTTAAGTCATCGGCATATAACAGATATTTTGACTTAATAAAGCAGCCACCAATATCATTAATATATTAATTAAATAATAACGGGCCAAGGATGCTCCCCTGGGGCACTCCAGACGTTTGACAATAGGGCAAGGATTGAAAACCTTCAATAAATACTGAGCAAACTCTATTAGATAAGAATGAGATATTTTATCAAACGCTTTAGAAAAGTCTGTGTAAATAACTTCTACCTGGCTACCATGCTCGAGAGCAACTAGACAATATTCACTGAAAAGGGTCAGATTAATAATAGTTGATCGGCCAGAATAAAAACCGTGCTGATACGGAGAAATCCAAGGTTTAATTTGGAAAAATAACTTTTTATGCACAATATGCTCAAAAATGTTGGAAACGCAAGAAAGCTTAGAGATAGGCCTGTAACATTTTACATAATTTCTGATGCCATCTTTGAAAACTGGAGTGACCATGGCATTTTTGTTCAGAACGTTATTTTAAATAAATTTCAAATAAGTTTTTGTATTTAAATTGAATTTTTCTCGGACTCAGATTCTAACAATATTTACGGCTGCAAAATGAAAAAGAACTTCATACTTCTTTTGGCGTACTTTAAAGTTACTAAAAACTACCAAAATTTTAATGGTCGACATTCAATAGCATTTGAAAATGATAGAAGGCACAAATTTCTACCAAAAATTTAATGAATTCGTACATAGTAGCTACGACAAATTTTAATTTTTTGTAAAATAGTCACTATGCTAAATAATATACAGACAAATTGAAGTTACCAAAAATTTAATGAATTCGTACATAGTAGGTACGACAAATTTTAATTTTTTGTAAAATAGTCACTATGCTAAATAATATACAGACAAATTGAAGTTAATCTGTTAAAATGGTCCTCATTTCGTTCTCATCTCTTTTCCCCCTACATTTTCAAATATTTTTAATACACCTAAATAACTTATTTCCATATGAAACTACAACATTTATTACCAATAAAGGTAACAAGTACAAAGAAGAAAATGGTTTTGCAGAAGTTTGTGAAAATATTTCTTCCAATTCTCATGGACAAAAAAGTGTCCTTTCAAAAAATATATGCTTACATGGATATGACAATATCAAACTACATATGTTTTAAAATTGTTGTTGGACCATTTGCGGCTACATCGTATAAGTTTTGCAGATATATTAATGGAAACCTTCATCTATATGCATATGACATATTTTGAAAGGGTTATTATTTTAATTTTTTTATTAACCGAACTAAAAGGGCTATTAGACACATACTTGTCTGCAGACATGTACGATGGTATACTTTGGGTTTTGCTACTACACTGTCGAACGCTGACGGCATACTTCAGTACACAGAAAGTTGTAGCGGCTCTTTATCTATTATATCCATTAATTTTCAACTGGTTGTTGTGGTACAGGTCTGATTTTATTTGCCACAATCATTTATGAACTCTTTCCAGAAAATAATATTAGCAAAATACATTTTCTCTTAACTGAATTTTTACATGAAGTATGACGGACACGCTATTAGACGAGTATGTTGGTATGCGACAGACATCAGAAAATCAAAAAATTTTGAAAACCAACATACATGTCTAACGTACTCGACCAACATGCTATTAGACAGTGAGATTTGGTATGTGCTAATTCACACGGTGAAATTTATGACGTCTACTTTTCTTAATTCTCTTTTGAAGTTGCTATCAAAAATTTCTTGCATTCATACGATGTTTTTTTTTTGGACGTCTAATTTTACTTCTCTCCACTCATATAGCCAATAAGCTAGAAATAATAGAATAATAATAACAATAAGATAGAAGAGTAACATTGAAACGTAACAACAATAACAACAAGAGCAATGTAAAGAGAAATATGAAAAAAAACCATTGAAAACAGAAATCGAGTCATTTTTTCTACCCCTCTTTCTTGTCTACCCCGTTCGCTAACAAACAAAAAGTGACGTCGAAAAATAGACTTCATAAAAGTCTTCGTGTGAATTAGGTGTATGTCATCGTACATGTCTGCAGACAAGTATGCCCGTCTAATAGCCCTTTAAGGAAATTATTTATAAAACAGCAGATATCTAGGAACTAGATATATTTAAATAATACTTTATAATATTTTAATATGGAGAAATAATTTTCGGACAAATATTATTTAGAAAAGTACTTTAACTTTTTTAATGTTAATTGTACAAGAAGTTTGTTTTATTTGTTTCCAAGTTGGGTACAAGAATTGAATTGAAATGATTTTTTTTTTTTAATTATTTGTTACAAACTTGGCCATTTCGTTTAGGATTTATGCATTTATTTATTTCGAATACGAATGTTCTTGCATCATTAGTAGTATGTATATGAAGAATATGTGTACCCTTTGCTTATCCAATGAAACGAATTTATGAAGCTTACAAAAAATAATTGTAATATTGATGATGAAAAACACTTTAGAGAACAATCGTGTTGAGACACTATGTGTCCTGCAGTGCTGAATTTATATTTCGTTCAATTGAATGCTTCATTAATGTACTTCATTTTTAAACAAAGTATTGTTTTTCTTTTATTTATTTTTTTTGTAGACAGGCGAACTAAATGAATATACTGAACGTTCCGAAATGCCATCAGAAATAATGTGTATGGCTTTGGGTACTGTTCCCGAAGGCGAACAACGTTCATGGTTTTTAGCCGTTGGCTTATCCGACAATACCGTTCGAATTATTTCTTTAGATCCTAACGATTGCTTAACGCCGTGCTCCATGCAGGCCCTACCGTCACCAGCAGAGTCTCTTTGTCTTGTTGAAATGGGTCATACGGAAAGCTCAACCAATGCAAATGATGATCCAAATGATCGTGCAAGTGCACCCTCTAAAGGTGGAACCATATATCTGAATATTGGGCTAAGCAACGGAGTATTACTTCGGACAGTTTTGGATCCTGTATCTGGCGACCTGGCGGATACGCGAACTCGTTATTTGGGTTCAAGGCCTGTTAAATTGTTCCGTATACGGATGCAAGGCTCTGAAGCAGTACTGGCTATGTCAAGTCGCTCATGGTTGTCATACTATTATCAGAATCGTTTTCATTTGACACCGTTGTCCTACGAGACATTAGAATATGCTTCCGGATTTTCAAGTGAACAATGTAGTGAAGGAATCGTTGCTATTTCTACAAATACTCTTCGCATTCTTGCTCTAGAAAAACTAGGAGCAGTCTTTAACCAGGTTTCATTTGGCTTAGAATATACTCCAAGAACATTTGTCATTCATCCGGATACAGGACGTATGATTGTTGCTGAAACTGATCATAATGCTTACACCGAAGAAACTAAAAATGCCCGTAAACAGCAAATGGCTGAAGAAATGCGGATGGCGGCTGGAGAAGAAGAACGGGAGCTGGCCAATGAAATGGCAAATGCTTTTATAAATGAAGTTCTGCCCGAAGATGTATTTTCGGCCCCAAAAGCTGGTGTGGGATTGTGGGCTTCTCAAATAAGAGCTTTAGATCCCATACATGGACAAACTTTATTCAAAATTCCTTTAACACAAAATGAGGCAATTATGTCAATGACTATTTTAAAGTTTTCAGTGGCCCAAGATGGACGCTATTATTTAGCTGTAGGTATAGCCAAAGAACTCTTACTTAACCCTCGAATTACTAATGGTGGATATATCGATGTTTATAAAATCGATCCCACGTGTTCTCAATTGGATTTTTTGCATCGCACGGAACTGGAAGAAGTTCCCGGTGCTCTTTGCGGCTTCCAGGGGCGCCTTTTAGCCGGATGCGGTCGCATTTTACGTATTTATGATTTGGGAAAGAAAAAACTTTTGCGCAAGTGTGAAAATAAACACATACCTTATCAAATTGTTAACATACAAGCCATGGGTCATCGGGTTTATGCTTCAGATGTTCAAGAATCTGTCTTCTTTATACGCTACAAAAGAGCAGAAAACCAGCTGATTATATTTGCCGACGATACTCACCCCAGGTGGGTGACTGCTACGACTCTATTGGATTATGATACTATAGCAATTGGCGATAAGTTTGGCAATATGTGCATACAACGATTACCACATTCTGTGACTGATGATGTTGACGAAGATCCAACGGGTACGAAGTCGTTGTGGGATCGCGGTCTACTCTCAGGGGCTTCCCAAAAGGCTGAAAATATCTCAACTTTTCACGTTGGTGAGGTTATCATGTCTCTACAGAAGTCTACACTTATACCAGGCGGTTCAGAGGCAATGATTTATACAACTCTTAGTGGAACAGTGGGTGCATTTGTTCCATTCACTAGTCGTGAAGATTTCGATTTCTTTCAACATTTGGAAATGCATATGCGCAACGAGAATCCCCCACTATGTGGGCGCGACCATCTCAGCTATCGTAGTGCATACTATCCTGTTAAAAATGTTATTGATGGTGATATATGTGAGCAGTATCTATCAATAGATCCAGCTAAACAAAAGTCTATTGCAACCGATATGTTTCGCACTCCAAATCAAGTTTGCAAGAAACTAGAAGACATTAGAACACGCTATGCATTCTAAATTATAGGGGAATCGCATTTCGGGACTAATGATTTATTTATATATCGATGAAAAGGTAAAATGTTATATTTACATACATACTTCCATTTTTAATAACTAGTAGTTAAATGATGATCAATGTTTTACCTTGGGACACCTATGAGTCTCTATGATTAGTGTATAATATTTTCAAACTGAATTTAATGCTGTAATACCAACGTGTATACATAATGTTGGACAAAACAGGAAGGTGGAGTGGGTGGTATTTAATATTTCAAACGTTACTTAATATAGTTAATTTTAATTATTATTCGAACTCCATTTGTTTCTATATTTGTGATTTGAACGGGCTAAGGTTCGTATTGCTTTTTAAGCCAAATTACATGTGATAATTATTAATGAACAAATAACACCAAAGTCTGTTGTAAATATTCTGACTAACAACACATAGTTGAACGGAACAGCCAGCCGTTTTCGAAGGCCACTAAACCTTCATCAGCGTTCTTTTGTGTTTGGTCCACTGTGTGTGGTGTCAGTTGATGTAGATTTCTGCTTTATATACTTAGCATTTTGTTGCAAATGGAATATGTGAATTGTTTTGATTCATCGTATTTCAATTTGCTGAAAGCTTTTTTGTATTGTAAGCTCAATTTTACCATCACTATATTTACAACAGTCTTACCATTGTCGTTTTGTTCTTTTTACTAATTATACACATGCTATTTTTGCTTATTTTTTTGTTCTACTTAAGACAAACTTTTTTGGTTTGTTACTATTAAGTATATTTTTATTTAATTTTTAGTTAATTTTAATAATTATTCGAACTCCATTTGTTTCTATATTTGTGATTTGTAACATGTGTATAATTAGTAAAAAGAACAAAACGACAATGGTAAGACTGTTGTAAATATACATAGTGATTGATGGTAAAATTGAGCTTACAATACAAAAAAGGTTTCAGCAAATTGAAATACGATGAATCAAAACAATTCACATATTCCATTTGCAATAAAATGCTAACCCCCTTATGCAAAAAAATATTTTACTTTAGCTTTAAAGTTCATAGTAGTTGATAAGCACTTTAAGGCTAACAAAGCTTTATTAAAAAATCATATGCAAAAGACAACTTTAAATATTTTGTGATTTAATAATAAATAAATACTGGTAACACCACAGTGTTCAACAACCACTTCACAGCTTATGATGTACAAAATTGAATACAATTTCATTCGGGTATTCAAAAAATTTTTTTTTCTAGCTTCATTTTCAGATGTAACATGAAACAGTATGTGCTATATTAGTAAAAATATTTGAGGTACAAAATACACATTTTTGAAATATCAACTTATAGTAGTCTTAACAAACGTGGGTGCCTACTTTAGAATTTTTATACAATAATTTTTTTAGAATACAACTTTACTTAACATTGCTTGGCAAAGCTTTATTAAGTTTTTTTTGCATAAGACCCTAAGTATATAAAGCAGAAATCTACATCAACTGACACCACACACAGTGGATCAAACACAAAAAAACGCTGATGATGAAGGTTTAGTTGCCTTCGAAAACGGCTGGCTGTTCCGTTCAACTATGTGTTGTTAGTCAGAATATTTACAACAGACTTTGGTGTTATTTGTTCATTAATAATTATCACATGTAATTTGGCTTAAAAAGCAATACGAACCTTAGCCCGTTCAAATCACAAATATAGTTACTTAATATATTTTTTTGAATTGAATTTTCGTTGAATTGTAAGAAAAGCTGGTTTTAATATGAAGAAGTTTTAGTAAGTAGTACAGTTATTAGTCTGTAGACATTTTGTTTGATAAATTACAGTAATGCTGCATCATACCAGTCAGACTGCAAAAAGACAATAATTATATAATTATATATATATATATATATATATATATATATATATATATATATATATATATATATATATATATATATATATATATATATATATATATATATATATATATATATATATATATATATATATATATATATATATATATATATATATATATTAAGAGAAGTAACACTGGCGATGAATGCTACTACTATTAGTAGGTGTTACCTTCTTTAGGAAAGGGGTATTAATAGAGAAGACAGGCGGTGAAAGAAGAGACAGAGAAAAGCTTCATTATTTTACAACTGCTTTTTTTTTAAATAATGCAGTGTTGCAGCGCCTCTTCTGTTAAATTAGGCGTATTAATTTTTTAAGCTGTGCTTAGCTATTTTATCAATTATTTTACTTCGCCGATGATTCTGCTACACAACGAAGGAGGGCGCTCTGATGTTACATTAGGATTAGTATCTCCTGAAGTCGGCATAGTTCAGTGACCAGTGACTGCCTTCATCACTTGAACTTTCCTACAACAACTGACACAAAGGGACACTAACGCACATCAGAAAAATGCGTAGTGTTGTTATTTAATGACTGTTGGGTACAGGGATTGAACCCGGTATCTTCGGTTTTGTAGTGAACTTGATAACTACTTCAGGAAAAGCCACCATTTAGCATGAATGAAGTCAAATATGGCATGGTACTTCTTTTTTGTCCGATACTATGTAAAAGCATACTTTAACTTTATTTTTATCGAGAATATATTAAATTAAAAAAACTGAATCCATTATTTATTATACATGTTATTTTTCTTTTGCAGATTATTTTTATTGTATTTGTAGTTTTAATTTATATATAATTAAAATAAAAGAGCTGCTTACAGAATAAGGTGAGTTATAATTTATTTTTCTTGATACATACATATGTATGTATATATTTTTTTAAAATGATGTTTTGTTAATATGTTAGACTAAAGAATTTTATATTGATTAAAAAAAAACTTGCTGATTTACTCTAACAATATTAGTGACAATAAACACCATTGGCATTTGGTATTAACATTTTATGTTATTCTAATCATTTCAGTAACTACTAAGTGGATAAATATATGTCTCATGTACAATGAAATCAAATATTGTGAAAGGTAAGCTGAAAGCAATTTGCTTCTTATAATAAAATAACATAATGGCGGTATTCGATGTATGATGCGAATGCAAAATATCGTAGCTTTCTATAGATTTTATGGAAGAGCTACGATATTTTGCATTTAGCATCTGCATCAAACACCGAACACCGCCCTTAATACTTATATGATGAGCAAACTTTTTACCTTGGGACACCTATGATAATAACCATGATTTGTGTAAAATTCTAATACTGAAAAAAATTATTATTAAGAGAAAAGAAATTACAATACATTTTAGGTAAAACAAATTATTTTTATTATTTTTAGGTCACTTGTCTGAACGTTGTACAATTTACATTTATAGATTTCAAAAAAGGTACATAGTATATTTTTTTATTTATGCACGATTTAAAATTATATACATATGATGTTTCCTACAAAATATGTTAGACTATGATTTCATTTTGATTAAATTACGTAGCTGATTATTTATTGAATTCTTGTTATAATCTCGTGTAATTTTGGTTAATTTTAATTTTTTTTTTATTAAACTTGCAGGATCCGCGTTCATTCTTTCATGAATTAATACAACCATACATATGACTGCCAACCATAATCTAAAGCAAAATTTATTTTATCTGGTTTGTAATAAATAGTATTTAATTAATTTCTAGTATTTAAATATATATTTTCTTTCTACAAATGTGCTCAATAAAAATAAAATTCAATATCATTGAATAAAAAATCGCCTTTGTTTCTCTTACACGGACATGCGAAATTGGATTAAAATTACTATGTAGCAGATTGCTGAAAATAAATACTGAAAAAGAATTTGAATTGTTGATTTGAAAAAATGCAATACAAATCAATTAAATAAATTTGAGAATTATTTTTCTAACTTTAAAAAAAAAACTAAAACATTCCCTCTTATTGTGTTTGGCCGATTCTGCGGTATAGTACTAGATTAAGGAGAAATTTAGCTTATTTTCTTTAATCAACTACAAATAGTCCAATTTGAAGTCAAAAAACGCCAACCACAATAAGGCCTTTGATATACATATTACAAAAATATATCTTGGTTTTTTTTTTTATATAGAAATTGGAAAGAATTTTCATTCGTTTCGTGTTGCAGGAGTAGACCTACATAGTTTCTTTCGCATCGCATATCATATGAGTATCGCAATGCATAATAAGCAGTGTTGTCAACTCGGTGCGTTTCGCACTATTTTTGGTGCTTTTTAAAATTCTTGTGCGAAAAATTTATTGGTGCGCGAGGTTCGATTTTTTTTTAAATTTCCGTGTTTTTCATTTTTGGTGGCACCGAAGCAAATTCAACAAAAAAAATTTCGTTTCCGTGTGAAAAAAAATCTTTTTTGTGCAATAAAATACACCTGTTTTACCGATATTTCATTCAATGGTGCAAAGTTTACAATCAATTTTACAGAGCACAATAAGAACAACAAGTAAAGCACCCGAGTCGGTTGTTGTCCAAATCAAGGCGTGTATGGCTGTGTCAATTGATTAGTTTGGCAGTTGTCGAGTTGATTGAAGAAAAATCAAAAGATTTTGATTTTTCAAGTTGACTAGTAAATCTTTCAATTCGATTGTGCTGTGTGTGTTCGAATCTCCTGATCAGCTGTCAAAATTTATGTTTGCAGTTATATTTTGTAGGGAAAAATTTAAGTATGTGTTTTTAAAATTGTATTTAATTCCATTGAATTTTCAATATAAAAATGAACGAATAGTTGACAACGCTGATAATAAGCCCCTGAATAGAATATAATGAATACAATTCAGCGAGAAATTGTTCACGGGGGACAATTTCAAACAATAGCTAGTAAAAGGGAAAACAAAAAAAAATCTATTTAGAAAAGGGAGAAATTTCTCGCGGAATTTTATTCATGATTGCCCTGAATATCGATGGTCTCAAATAGAAAGGCCTTAACTCGTATTTTTTACGAAATGGGAGTTTTTCTTTTTCAATGATTCCAATACATTTCACACAAATACACAGCGTCACAAAAATTTATTGCAATAGCGTAAAAATAACGCTTTTACAAGCAGTTGTACAATTTCTGTTATGTTTTTAACCTCTGCAAAGTTACAGTTACATTACAATTAATGCCTTTCTACTTGAGACAATTCGATATTTAAATCGCATATATTTATGTACCTACCCCTCCAAAAAATAGGTAATTTATATTAAATCCTCCAGCTGTAAAAAATATTTTTTGATGTAAGAATTGCAAACAAATTTCATTTAAACAAGCGTTCAGAAATGGATCAAATCTCTTAAGTCTTATCATATGCAACTGGTTCGAAATATTTCTATCCTGAAATTTAAAAAAAGAATGCGTTTTAATTGACATAATTTTAAAATTTCAAGCACAAAACACAAAAATTCGGAGAGTTTAAAACTCGATTAAAAGTATGTATCAAAATTTATTAAAAGTTTACAAAAACTACTGTCAACTTGTAAAATCTGGTGACACGAAAAACGAAATTTCTAAAACTAACCGACTCGAACGTGAACAAAGTCCCAACGGATTGATTCTGATACGTGCATATATATGTATGTAAATACCACGTACATACATACCATGTAGACATACATATAGTTACCTTATTATAGAAAGGCCCTAATTCATGTTTTTTTTTTTAAATCGAGATTTTTGAATTCCTCGATACATCAGATGTTTTTTCGAAATATGCAAAAACTCGATTTCAAAAAAATGATTTAGGGCCTTTCTATATTAAAGTAACGATATGTATGTATGTGTTGGGTACCCTACAAACATTTGGAAGATATCTTACCCAGAAGATATATACAATATCTTATTTTTATCATTTAGAAGAAAATCGTCAAAGCAATACTATTTATAACAAAAATTAAACATTTTAAAAACCCCCGAACATTTCTAGAATAGATGCGATATCTTCTAAACGGTTGGACCAATTTTCTTCAAACATAGCTAAAAACCTTCTCGATCAAGTCCTCTTTCAAACAGAAAAAAAAACTAAATCAAAATCGGTCTAGCCAAACGTCTGTATGTGGACACGGACAGACACACACTACAAACTTTTAACATCCCTTTTTTGGTTGGGGGTTAAAAATAAAAACAATCAGAAAATTTTCATTAACTCAGGAAATACCTTTTTATACTAAACATATGATGACTCCTGTGATGATAAATTGAATTTAGTTGAGCATAAATAAATAAATTCAGGGGTGCGATTACGATATCCTATATTTTTCTTCCTTCAGATAATTTAACAATTGTAAACTTGTACATTAGGATATAATCTATCGTTATAATTAATTTATCTTCCTAAAGATAATCTGACAATATCAGAAATAATTCTATTAGATGATCATCTAGCAATATCACAGTTTTATCTTCTAGTGCTCTGCATCATGCATCATACGAGCAAACTTTTATTTAAAATGCAATATAAGTTCGCTGATAATCTGTTTTAGTAGTAATCATGTTTGTATACCATATTTGACATTTATTTGTGCGTTATCTACTTCAGTGAACCCGTTTAGAACATTTAAACTTCCATTTGCAGCGCAGTGATGCATTTACGAACAGACCCTACTTGTCGACGACGTTCTGACGTGTTGTACTGTATAGTTTTGAAACACGATCTTTGTTCGAAGACAACCTAATTGACGTTTTGGAAATCAGCCCATCATCTATTTACATACATGTATGTATGTGCTCAAAATTTCTTATGGTATAATTGTAAATACACAAATTAAATTTTCAAATAAATGGCAATATGATTCAATTTCACGTACCAGTTTTTCACATTTCGAACAAATGCTGCACCCCACAAATAAAATGATCAAGTTTAAAAGCGTTATTCAAAAACCATCTGTAATAAACTCAACTCATCGTTAATAATAAGCTCATATCGAGCCTTATTTTCGATTTAATCGTATAAGACAAAAGTTAAATTTTTCAGAAGGTTTTTTTAAAATATTCAAATATGTTTTTGTACGTAAATTGTCGCTTACGATAACATTTTGCAGCTCATATTTTAAAAGTTATCAACAATTTTGGCATTTTTATAATTCTAAACTATTGGTAGGGCCATAAAATGTTAATTTCATATTATATAATTTCATATTTTCGATAACATCGCTTACGATAAAATCGGAAAAAAGCTCGATATATCGATCGCACTTGTTCCCTAAAGGAGGTCGCTCAAAATTTTGAAATTTTCACTTTTTACATTAAAACGATATATGTACATACAGTGGTCAGATATGTATGCATATCCGCTGCCAAAATCCTTTATCATTTTCTCTACTCTTCCGCCAAAAATATAGTTGTATTCCTCTTTGTGATAGGTACATATCGTTAACTTAATACGAAAAGGCCCTAACTCATGTTTTTCATAGTTTACAGGAGGAGGAAAAAACTAAATAAAAAAAGATGCAATATTGATACAAAATTTTTTTAAACTCATTATGTGCTTATGTAAAGTATTTTTAATAAAAATTGCGTTTAAAAAATTTTTATATCAATATTGCATCTTTTTTTATTTAGTTTTTTCCTCCTGTAAACTATGAAAAACATGAGTTAGGGCCTTTTCGTATTAAGTCAACGATATGTATGTATACATATACATACATATATGTACATAAGAGTACATATGTGAACAAAAACAGGGCTCAAATCGTCACATCCGTGATCGTATCGTCAATCGTACAAAACGAATTAAGTGATGCTTCAATCGTATAAGCTGAATGGGATTTCAGTACGTTCACGTACGTCATAATCCGAAAATAGTGTTTTTACGTGATGATTTGTACGTTCACGGATGTTAACGATTCGACCCCAGCTTTTTACTTCTACTGAGAATTTGTCTCAGTTGACCGCCTTTGCAGGAACAATGCAATAATTTTTGTTTTTTATTTAAATTTATTAAGCGCGAGGTCGTTCTTTTTTATAAAATTTTAAATGTAATAATTTTTTTCCCGACGATATTAAACTGTTAACGAAATATTTAAAATAAATAAAATCTTTATAATTTTATAAAAAATCAATCTCGCGCTTAATAAATATATGCAAATAAATAAAAAATAATAATTTATATATTATAAAAAAAACTTACATGACTGAAACAACACAGATATTTTGTAATCGAAACTAAAATATATCCAATAAGCCGTTATTGTAAATTCAAAAAACATTTTCAACATTAAGCCGGGTAAACTCCAATTGCAATATTTCTCAATATGGCTTACAGTCTCTATTAATATAGTGTATATATCTTGTAAATCATACAACTTTTTTAAAACTTCTTGCTTTAGATCCCATTCAAGAGATTGACTTCTTTCTACTTCAGCTATATATTGCAATAAATAGCTATTAAAGTCAATTAGAACACCCATAACAATTGTGGAGAATAGTATGAATTCGATTAATTTTATTTTTAGTATTGTATCGCCATATTGTAAAAGTAATAAACGAAATCCATTTAAGGATTTTATGTATCGAATAGAAACAATGAACATGATTATAACCATATAAATCATTAAAAGAGTGTACAGCATAATTGAAAATAATCGTAAACGACCCATATCTATGGAACTTTTAAGTTCGCATTTGAATTTATTGCGTAATAATTCAAAATTTTCAAATATTATTTTATATTGATAGGCCTTCCATGTATTTTCCCAATAAACAATGGCATGTAAAATAATGAGCGTGAAATAGCTAATCATGTCCATTCCATTGGAAAACATGTCGTTTTTGTCATAAAGTACCTCGTGAAAACGCAAAATTGAAATCCATATCACAAATGAAGCTACCAAAGCAAAGTGTAATAATCTCCAAATCAGCACAAGGATGGAACAGCTCCTTTCATGCGTAAACTCACATGAAAGATATGCGATGATAAGATATACATCAACCAGCGTATGGGTCATAAAGTAATTTTGTAAATAGCTTTGTTTTTTTAGTTAATGCTGTTGCTATACATACTCGCAAATTGCTACTAACATTTGAAATAGCATTAATGTGAAATTCTTAATTCAAATTATAATATAACGTTTGCTAACAGTGTAACAAATTATATTTCATACAACTTTTAAATTGTATAGGTTATTAACAACTAACTTGGCATACATAATATCTATGTATGTATGTATGTACATTAGAGCGACTCTTTTTAATGAGAATTCCCAAAATATTTTAAGGGTCTAGCGACGACCATGGCCGTTCGTGAGCAGGACCGTGCATATTTTCGTATTTTCTCTCAAGACAACATACATATATATTAAAAAAAGTAAAAAAATTTAAAGATTTTTCAAGCCGCGTTCAATTGTGCCCTAAACTTGCGTTATTCATATTTTTTTTGCATTTTTATAGTAGGTGCTACTTAATAATACAATTTATTTTAATAAAATTATTTTAAAATAAATTCTATTATTTTTTAAGTATTATTTGATGACTCGATTGTTAACTTATTTTTGTGGTTACTTCTCGCTAAAGTTCGCGCGAGAACTAACAACTAACACTATGTACACATATTTGAAGTAGATATATACATATATAAAAATGTTTCCTTTCATATTAGACAACAAGTATGTACGTCATCTACCAAATACAAAAAAAAGAATTATCAAAAATGACGAAACCAGTAAAGGTACACACACACACATTTAAAATATTGGTAATTTTCAGTAAGACGGCTTTTCAATACGCAAATTTTACTTTTAAAAACCTTAGGTTTGCAGGAGAGAAGGTAAAACAGTGCTTTTTGTCATTTTTAATTCAATCAAAAATGTTTTTAAAGAATAGTCCACCATCCCATTGCCCTGAGGGCTCTGCTAGCATTCTGCTTTGCATACATACACAGCACAACTACTAACAAAAACCTAAAGCAAGAGCATAAAACACACAAAGAGAGCAGATTTCTGTCGCATTTTTTTATGAAAAAATACACCGAGAATATTCAAATACCACCAAAATGATTTAATTTCCTTTTTTATATTATTTATGTAAATAAATTATCTAATTTAAATCTTTTTATAACAGTACTTTTTATTGCTATAAAAAATAGACAAAATATGTGGAATATAGAGTTAAAAAATAAGTTTTTATTTGGCTTAAGTATTTTTGTAGATGCTGAGTGTCGAGTATGTATCCAGAAATTGAAAAAAATAGTACATACAGTCTTAGGCACCACTACATATAAACGTTCATTCATATAAAATTAACCCATAAAAATATTTTTCATATACCCATTTACAAGAGCGATTTTTTCAGTGGAATAGCACTAAACATGTATTAGTTCTGTTCTGCTTTTAAGAATTTTCTCTTCTTGGTGACCATTGGTTTAAAGTACCGTTATATTGTTATTTATAAAAATTATTAAGGCTTTATAAAGAGTTTTTAAAACCAATTTTCATACAAAAATTTTCTTAAAAAGCCTTTATAAAGTCTTGATAATTTTTATAAATAAGGCTTTTAGTGTTGACACAAATAACGCAAAATTTTTATATACATACATACATATTATTATTTTATGAGAAATTCTCTTTCACATCGGAAGATTTTTAATAATATATGAAATAAAACAATTCAATTTTGTCCAGCTAGATTGTGAAAAAAAATATCGCGCTCTGCGGGGGATAAAAAGTAAAAAAATAAAACTGACTTTGCAACGTGTGAAACTAATTTAGATTTTAAATTAAATGGAACGGATCCAAACAACACTATATAAACTTTAAATCGTTTAAATAATTGTGTTAAAATAATTTTCTATAACACTATACCATTCAGTTTGTAAATATCTATGGAATATGGTGTAATCGCATAAGTCGAGTTAAGCAAATTTGGCTTTATTATGCTGTATTTTAACGTCTATTTCTCCTGTTTAGTTCTTCGTATACTCATAAACATTGACTAAACTTATTCACAATTTTAAGTTACATATGCATTTCTATTATTTCTGCATTTCTAGTCGAACAAAACATTTCGTTGTTCATTATTTCGTGTTAGAGTGTTGCAATAATTTCTACTAAATTCTATTCAGACAAATTGTATCGTAAATATCCGGGAACTATTTTTAAAGCTGAAAACGATCAACAATATAATAGGCGATATGTAAGCGCCTTTATTTATACATAGTTGTCAATGTCGTAAAATACTTTGACAGTCGAGTTATGCTTTTATCGCTTTTAAGCACGGAAATATAAGACTGCAGGCAATTATCTAACAATTCAAAATCGAATTATTGATTATGATACAATTAATCAAAATACGTACATACATATAAAAGACGTACTTATGTACGTCCCACGTCTTATTTTGTTTTAATGATAGTAATAGTAATTTATTTACATAGGTAGGTGTTTCTTTTTTTGCATTATTTAAGAGGGAGACTTTAATTAAATATAAAATATAATTTTTGTTTACAAAAGGCGTACAAAACGTATTTTCTATGGAAAATTGTTTGTTAAACGTTTTGTAATAAAACAATGCACTTTTCTGCTACATTTTATTTTAAGCGGCCACCAACAGAGGATTTAAATGTTCAATGACTAAGATCTGGTAATTGCTGTATACAAATGTATGCTCTTTGGATCTTTGTTTTGATAAAATTAAAAATCTAATATTATACAAAGCACGGACGCCCGAACGCTGTTTTTAATCTCCACACCCAAAAAATTTATTCCGACATGTCCGCTAAGTTTAAATGCAACCACTGTGAAAGGTTTGGAGATATCTCCATTGAAAAAAAAGTAATTACTGCGCTTTTTTTGGGAATTGTTAGATCAAAGTTTAATATTTTTATTAAAAATTAATATTTTACTCCTTTATTATAACATTCCCCTTATTATGTAACTGTTTTCCGACGTCACGTCTATATAATACATATTGTTGGCGCTTGTCCACCCTTTGTCCAATACAACTGACTGCTGCTGAAAGGCTCATACCATTTTGCAGACCTTAAGGAATAGGAATAGACTGTCAACAGCATACAATTTTTTCCCGAGAGTAAGTAGACAAGCAAGCGCCAACTTTTTGTATTAATGTGAATTAGATGTTTCTTAAAAATATATTATTAGTATTATGACTCCTGATGGCGGTGCTACAGGCGTGAAAAGCATATTGCTGTATAGTTCTGAATCCTGGCCAGTTAATGAAGTCATCAAACACAAAATTCAAACATTTACCAAGATGTCTAGGGAATATATTGAAATATCGTGAACGAAGACATCAACACTCAAATAAAGAGACAGAAATACCAATGGCTTGGACACACATTAAGAAAGCCATATAACGAAATTTGCCATGAAACCCTAGCATGGAACACACAAGGAGCGAGGAGAGGAAGGCCAAAGATAACATGGAGGCGCAGACAGACAACACCTTCTTTCTACGTAGATAGCGTATGTTCCTGATGGAATTTAGTGAATGATAATAAGAATACATTGAAATATATTATTAATTGGTATGAGTAGTTCTCCTTAGTTTTGAATAAGTAAAATATCAATTTTGCAAAGATACCAAGACTTTACAACAATATGCCTTAATATAAAAAAAAATATTTTTAAAATAAAACGGTAAGTATTTAGCAATTATTTATTTTTAATTTTATTTATAAATAATATGTAAATAAAAAAAGTACATATTTATGTATATATTTTTCCCGTTTTAACAAATGATAGTATACATAATTTAAATCACTTTCTACGAAAATTCACAATTTTATTAAATTTCAACTTTAAGAATCGTTTATCTCAATTCTTTCAGCATGAAAATTACGTGTAAATGTGTTCTTTATATGTAGTTGATTTTTACCTTCTTTTATTATTTTCTTCTGTTGAAATTTATTCATCTTTAAGATTACTTTTGCCACCTGCAGATGCACCACTAATAGTTATTTTCTTTTGTAGTTTACTATATTCTTCTGTTAGACGATCATATTCCTTGTTTAAGCTTTCAGCTTGAGATTTTAAGGCTTCTTTATCCTTTTTCTCACGATTAAGTTCAGAAGTTAGTTCATGGATTCGTTCTTTCAAGTGGGAAATCTGTTGTATTCAATATAGAATTTAGACAAAAGATTTATTTTATATATTATATTTATTAATTTTAACATATTTTCAGATGTACTAATTTTATATCGTTGTTCTCAAATAAAAAGGTCCAAACTCAATTAATGTTAACTTTACATTGTATTGTAAAAACCAGGGGTCGCAAATAACGATTATTTTCCAAATTTAAACTGAAAAAATCACAATAATAGAGAAGTGCACGTAGCACAAGGAAAATACCACGATACTCCATGTTACATGAACTACCTATATGTAGATGCAACAATGATTTTTATTTTTTGATTTTTATTTATTCCCCAGAAAATAATAGTTATTTCTTGATTTTTATTTATTCCTCAGAAAATAAGTTATTTCTTGAATTGTATTTATTCCTCACAAAATAAAAGTTATTTTGTGAATTTTATTTGTTCCTCACAAAATAACAGTTACTTTTTTATTTTTATATTATTTGCTCAAAAAATTTTAATTTTATAAATGAATAAACTATGTATAAAAAAGTAAATTTAATTTAACAAATCGAGCCATAACCGCTAAAATAGCTTAAGCGACACATTTTTTGGCCTTCATTTTTTTTACGAAAATCGATTATTTACGATGGAAAATAATCAATTTCGGTCAAAAAATTTGTTCGAAAATAATGTTATTTAAGCTTTTTTAACAGTTATTGCTCTGGCGATAAATTCAATTTTAAATCAGTTAATATTAGGGCTTGTTCATCTAAATGCGAACGATAGCTTCGATCGAATATTTATATTGGAAACAAAAACAAATTTCATTTTTTTGTTTTTGTTTCTAATATAAATTTTTAATCGAATCTATCGTTCGCATTTAGATGAACAAGCCCTTAATTTTAACGCAAAAATTATGCTTTTCTACATTTTAAAAATTAAGTAAAAAAACAAAAATAAAAAAGTAAATGTTATTTTGTGAGGAATAAATAAGTCACAAAATAACTCTTATTTTGTAAGGAAAAAATAAAAGTCACAAAATAATAATAATCAAGAAATAACTATTATTTTCTGAGGAATAAAGAAATAATGATTAAAAAGTGATTTTTAAAATAAAAATTATAACCGTTACGATCGCTGGTAAAAACATACGGCCTATCCCACGATGTCACTAGAAATCGTTCGATCGAGAACTTGTATTGCAAACAACAACAAATTTTCTAATGTTATTGTTGTTTGCAATACAAGTTGCCGATCGAACGATTTTTAATGACATCGTTGGATAGGCCGATAATAAACAGTACAACTGCTTGTACAAAGCAGTTGTATTTTTTACACTATTGCAATAAATTTTTACTACAAGTTGTATTTGTGTGAAATGGTTGGGGCCTTTCTACTTGTGACCATCGATATGTATGCATAATTAATTATACATATACACATACATACATATGTATGTATGTACATTAATATTTCTCGACATACATATAAAGAAAAATGATTGAGGATGTAAATTGGGATGTTTTTTCTTTTTTAATACGCATTTGTTTTGCCTAATAATTATGTATATTTGTGGTTTAATAATGGTTGTGACAAACTCGCACTGAGTCCTTGTACCCGTCTTCTTAAACTGGCAATCTGTAGAAATGAGTATTAAAAAAGTTTCGTATTATACGTATTAAACTTAAATTCGAAAGTTTGCTTTATTAATTTTCTGAACCAATAAATCATTCATTCATGCAATTGAAGCAAATATAAACATTTTTCTTCGCATCATATTTCTAATGCAGTACATATTTTTGTTTTTTGATTTATTCTTCAAAAACCAAATTTAATCGAACTATGTACAAGAACTCGTCTTAAATTAGTGGTTAAAAAATAGAAACAAAGTATATTTAAAATAAAAAATGGGCGAAAATTATATTCCAGAGGGTAGTTTAATTAATTCCGATTTTTTCATCGTTATATAATAAAATGTAATCATATTACATACATACTTATGTACTGAAACCGATGTAAAGTTAGTTGTTAGCAATAAAAGCAATTATTTGGTGAAACAAAAATACAAGTGTTTATAAGCGATGAAGAAAATACTAAAGTGCTTGTCGCTTAAAAAGCAGACGAACAAATAAGCACGTCAAGGGCAGCGTGACCGTTTGAATAAGAGAACAATTCAATAACTTACATCATGAAAATTAAAATGGCTTGTGCTCACGTCTAGTACATATGTATGTATGTATGTGCTAGGTTAGGTTAGGTTTTACAGCCTGCCAGTTTCATGAGAAACCGATGGACAGAAAAAATTTTCTTCCTCATAACACACAGTCCGTATTAAATGAATCTGTTTTAGTACAAATGGACATATTTATTCTTCTAATGTCGCATTCCGATATCTTTGCAAGGTTCTGCGAGCTAACGATGCAGAATTAATCCTCATATCGTTATTCCATATTGTGTACAAGTTTTATATTAATATCTTGTCTATGGAACACTTGAGAAAAATGAAATTTTTGTCAAACTCGTTTTCTGGCAAACTAAATTTTTCGAGTTATAACGCTAATTTAGTAAATGAGCGATAGGTATGTAATTCTGACATGCATATAAATTTTACATCTTCGTTTAACGGAAATCTCCGATTAGGTCATTAACACAATTTTTCTTAATGCTAAAGTTTAACAAAGGTTATTAAGGTTTCGAAAGAAAAAAAATTTTTGTTAGATATGAGAAAGTGGAAAAAGAACATACCTCGCCCAGCGTTTTGTCTTCAGTAGCTTCTTTGGCTTTATCTGTTGTTTTCTCGGCCATCAAAGACTTAACTGCAGCAGAAGCGGATTGAGCTTGTTTCAAAGAGGCTTCACTTTGTGCCAAAAGGTTTGCTTGGGCTGAAATCAATGTTACCAAACGTCGAATAACCAAAACCAAGAAGATTGCGAATCCAGATATATAAAAGTTTCGTTGTGCACGAAATAGACGCATGCTGTGTTGCATTTCCATATTTAAATTGACATCTGATGAATGGTCGTGATGGGAATATTTACGCATTTCACGAATAGCGTCCAGAAGAAACAGAACTAAAACACCCATTATGAGGAAGAAATATATATGAGCCTGCTGTGCCAACATGGCCAAAAATTTGGATTTAAAGAAACGATTCCATTTGTAAGGGCTTGCGATGGGTAATACCAGTAAAAGCACTAATGCTATTTCTGCATACAGAAAACCAGCTATCAAAGTCCAAACAAGACTCATTTTATTCGCTTATTGTATTAAAATCTATAAATAGATTGATTTTTTTAATTTGCTTTTTAAGCATTATCTTAGCTCCAATTTTGTAATATGTGCAATTATTTTATACAAATTCTTACTCTTTATAGAAAAACTTGTTGATTTTTCTTAAATTCCCCGATATGTCTCCTATTTTCTTTAATTAACTGATGAAATATTTGGAAAACCACGTCTGTAGGAATAAAGAAAAAAATAATAAATTTCACCTCTTTATACTGGGAACTGTTGGGTTAATATTACTCATGCAAGTACAAGAGAAAGAAATATATACAATAACCGGCAAAACGGTATATATTTGTTTCCTTTTATCACTAAATAAAATGAATCATAGTCCCTATCCAGACTTGCTATTTTTGTTGAACGAGAGAAGACATAATGTATATACATCCCGCTCTTCCACTTACTAAAAAACTGCTATAACAAAAATTTCGAGTCTGGATCGGGACATGCAAGGCCTATTTATTAGGTCTATGCAACTCTACAAAAACACAGCAACACAAAAAACAACTTTGTGTTTCAGTTGTCAGAAACACACACAAACATGAACTAAAGCATGGTACAATTATATTAGGTACATGTACGACTACAGCAAAATTACAACACCAAAAAACACATTCATTTTGTTGGTATAAACAAACGAATAATTGTCAGAAACACATGCCTTTTGTTTTTAAAAATAACAATTACAGGGTAACTAAAGTACAATTGCAGACGCGGCATTCATGAATGATTATAGTCATTCAGTGTTTCCAATAGGTGTGTAATTACACAGAGTGTGCAATTACTCTCATTTGTAGGCCATGTAATTACATTCATGTATAATCTGTGTGTAATTCTACTTTGGCTTGTATTTTTATTTATATTTGTTTTAATATTAACCTACACAAAAGATGTGTAATGTAATTTTCTTCAACATATAATTGGAAACACATCCATGTGTACTTTCATTGGTAACACTGTAATCATTTTATGCACACACATACACTAACATTTTTGCAGCTTGTAAACAAAGTTTGACAACTGTAGGTATTGTATACATTAACAGGCTGGGCTGGTGCATGTACCTGTTATAATTGTATCATGAACTAACTCATGTTTTAGACTCAGCAGTTTTTCTTGAAGCAAGTCTGAGTTTATGGTAGAGAGAGGAAAGAAGAAAGAAGAGGGGTACTGACTTGCTTGTACAGAAAAGTTATTTCAATTCTCTTTTGTTATTTCATTCGCAGCATTAAAACAATAGGAAAGTTGAACAAGAAACTGTCTGAGTGTAAACAAACGAGCAGTTTTAAAAGAGAATTGAAGATAACTGCTTCAAGAAAAACTGCCAAGTCTAAAACATGACTGAAGTGTATGGTGCAAACAGCTTGTGACAGTTGAAACACGAAAACACAGAATATCATCAGGACGATTGCGTTGACCTGACAAATAGGCCTTGGGGACATGCATGGTATAATGAAAACCCATGGGTATTGTGGAAATGCCATTTGGTTATTGTTGTATTTGCTTAACGCTGCACCTACACCACAAACTCATCAATCATACTGTGTATACAAATTGCTGTAAATTGACAGTTTTGACACAAGTTCATAGTCAACTGAACACACAATGAAAACATGCAATCCGTTATAAAATTAAACAGGGAAATCTTGTCATCTGACATTTCCGCCACAGAGGATATACTTGTCTACTTTGTGATTTCCGCCTTACCTATACATACCGTTGAAGCAAAATTTTCACATGCTTAAATTTTATGTCACAGACCATAGACTACTAAATATTTACAGCCTTATTCATTTTATTATTTATTATTTTTATTATTATTATTTATTATTTGACATATTTCTATGGGAAATTTGTCAAATAAACCTGTAATAAACCTAAATTATTTTTTATGAATTTGACCGTTATATTCTGTTTTATGTCATTTGTAAAATACATGTGGTGTGAAATCAGCTTTATAAACAAGACATTGATGTCAAGACAACATTAATTTCAAAACAATGTTAAAAAATATTCATTTATTATTATGCCGTGCGATTAGTTAGCTGTGGTTTTTATTTTGAAAGTCCTAATAAATAAATGTTAAATTTTTAACAATGGCATACGAAAATTGGCTCAACTATTTAAGGAGTGCGGAAAAGAATTCTATGATCAGTGGCAGAAGCCGTAAAATTTATTACAAGTTCCCAGATGGACAACAAATGGCTGAGGAATACAATTTAGATACAGGTGTTATACAAAAAAGGGCTTGGCGAAAATGTAAGCAGTTAATGGGCGAGCCGCAATGGGAAGTGGAATTGGGAGAAGACCCCCGACAATTGGCTGCTATAAATGATGGTAGCGATTTACAAAATGAAGACGGAAGTTTTACGGTGAAAATAAGTAATACGGAACCAATTTTAACAAAAAGAATTACCAAGAAAAATATTGAATGGCGCATCAGAAATCTTCCCTATTCCTTAGAAGTGTATCAAGTAAAAGCTGATACCACAAAAAGGGCAATAGTTTTGAAAACCACAAATAAAAAATACTACAAGGAGATACCTGTACCGGACTTAGATCGTTGTGAGACTTTGCCAGCACAGTCGAATATTACAGTGCATCATCAGTACAATACTCTTATAATAACATATAAAAAACCAGAAATATTGTGCGAAATGGAAGCTCAGGTTTTACTTCTATTAAAGGATGTTGAGACCGAAACAGATATGGAAGAACTTCTTCAGAGTTTATTAAATAAATAAATTTATACTACTTGGCAACTTTATTCTTATATGTATTGTTAAAATATGTCATATTGCATTCATACACATGCACAAAATGGTTTAACTTTTCTCATATCCATACTTATATTATGGTTAGAAACGGTGGTGTTTTAACACACCTCCACTCGGAAATCCAGTTGGGTCCATTGATTTAAGGTTATATTAGGTTTACTAATAATTCATATATTAAGTAAATGTGCAGCCAAAGAAATTGCCCTAAACACCAAAAACAGTGTAATCAAAAGCAGGTAATTCTAGAGGTACTAAAGAAGGCAAATCATCATCTGTGATTTGAGAGTTACCGTCGAATAAACTCAAGCTTTTGATGTTTGATTCCAAATGTTCTATTACCGCTTCTTTTGAATTCTCATTAACTTTTTTCCCTTTGTGCTCATTGCAAATGTTAGGATTGCTATTTTCTTTAGATTGTATTTCTGTATGATGCGTATTTTGGAGCAACTTACTGCCGTATTTATCGTTAAAGTCCTTAATAGTTTTATCAATTGATCTTGCAATCGATTGAGCATTTGACACATCCTTCTTCCCGTTGCTGTTAGTTACCTCAATTTGCGATGATGGCACTATTTCCTTTGATTTCATTTTGTCATGTTGCAATTTACGCATTTGTATCTGATCCAACTTCCTTTCATAATCCCATTTTTGCGTGTTTAGAACTTCTAGCCCTTTCGGAATTTTAACATGCTTATATGCGTCCTCCACATATAGCAATGAAGTTTCTATTGCCTTAAACGCTTCTTCATAACGATGACGTTTTATTAGTTTATCAGCTCTTCTTTCATGAAAATGAGCCTATATAAATACAAAGGATAAGTTTCAAAATAAACTTTAAGATTATAACAAAATCTAGATACCAAGTTCAGTGGAGCGCAATCCATTATTATTATGTCTAGTCAAGACCTATTTATAAATAGGCCTTGGTTCTAGACTTTGTGATAAATTCTATTCAGGGTTGTCAGATTTTTTCGGACCTATTTCGCCAAATGGATTTTAAAAATCGCCAAGAGTCCCCAAAATCAATTTTATGTAGTTTTTCTTAATAAATATTTAAAAATAAATTTGATTTTATATAACACTTTTTTTAATATAATTTTTTATAGAATAATCGCATGGCAATTTATCAAGAAATAGCTAAAAGTAGAAATAAAGTCGCCAAAAATTTTTTTGTAAATTTTTCTCATCCAAATTAATATAGAAAAAATCATCAAAATCAAATTGTTTTAATTTGTTGCAGACGAGTCTTTTACCTAATTTCCATTAAGCATTTTTTTCATGAAATTAGTTGCATGAAAATTTTTTATTTGTCACTAGGAGGCCTCGAGGAGCAACTTATATCAAAAAAGTTGTCAAAAATGCATCAGAGATTCAATCTACACCTTTTTTTATATAAAATTCTCTTTTATAACGCTGCAACTAGCAAATAGAAAAAGTTGCGTGCAACAAAATTCATGAAACTTCATGAAAAAACGCTTAATGTAAATCAGGTATTTGTAGGATTTATTTATTTCAACAAATGTATATATATACAAATATGTTTAATTTCATATATATATCGCGTTGAAAAATCGCCACGTTTTTGCGAGAAATCGCCACATCTGACAAACCTGATCCTATTAAGCCTGTGAAAGTACTGAGTACTGGTACTCAGTACTTGCCAAGGCACATTTACTACAGGTACATGCATTAGGAAAAACTCTGTGGCAACTCTGTGCCTCTCACATAGCCTTACAAAGTAATTGTCAAAAATTTGTATGCATCAAACAAGGCACAAAAGTAATTGTCAAACGAATTCTTCGTTATAAACTTGTAAACAAAAAATCAGCGGATGACCAATATGCCTGATACGTGTACCTGTTTGATATGCCTTGGTACTTGCAGTACCCAAGGCACATAAAATACAGGTACATGCGTTAGATACAATTCTGCGCTTTTCACAAAGTGGTTGTAAAAAAATTCTTAGCATCTAGCAAGACAAGGAATGATTTCTCCGTTATAAACAAAGCACATCAATCAGGTACAACAACTATTACAACAGCAATAACCACATATCCTTTGTTGGTATAAATTATCATCTTACTTTTCAAAACAGGGTAGCATGGTTAGAGTGTATATCAAACACCATACACAACTGAATCTGCATTAGGTGTCTGAGGATAGCCAGAATAAAAGGATATTTTTAGGCTTATATATAAATTAACATCATGTATAGTAAGATTTACCTTCCAGAAAAACAGTCTAAATCTGACATTTGGCATGATATAATGACATTAGTCACCTTATATAGTGCTATTACGTAATAAATGAGCCTTGGCTACAAACGTGTAAGCAAAAAATCACACTATTAAGAATACCTGTTTGGTATACCTTGACAATTACTTTGTGAAAAACATAATATTGCATCTAATGCGACTACCTTTATTTAATGTGCCTTGCTTCCTGCCACATCTGGCCACATCAAGTACTTGGTATTCATCTATTTGACCACACTACATCGAATAAACCGGCGTCGCAATATACATTTCTTTTCTTTGCAAAAGGAAGCCTAATTTTTATTTTAAAAATACTTCAAAGTGTAAATATCTAAAACTATGGCGGCTTCTTTAAGCGGAGTTTTTCCAAATAGTCTACAAGAAAAAATCAACAAATCTAAACTGTTGGTGGTCGGTGCTGGAGGCATTGGTTGTGAAATTTTGAAGAATTTGGTACTGTCGGGTTTTCCAGAAATTGAAATTGTAAGTACACATGCTTAAGTACATATGGATTTACATAGTAAATGCATACATAAATATGTATGTATTTTATATAAAAAGATTTTTATTAAAATTTTACATTGGTTATGATAGATTGACTTGGATACAATTGATTTAAGTAACTTGAATCGCCAATTTTTATTCCACCGTGAGCATGTGGGTAAATCCAAAGCAAAAGTTGCTCGTGAAAGTGCATTACAATTTAATCCAAACGTAAAAATAACTGCATATCATGATAGTATTATGGCGTAAGTAAGAAAAAAATTAAACACAACTAGCTATTGATGCCACTTTATAATATTTCCATACAGAACAGACTATGGAGTAAATTTCTTTAAGAAATTTGATGTTGTCCTAAATGCTTTGGACAATCGTGCAGCTCGAAACCACGTCAATCGTATGTGTCTTAATGCTGAAGTTCCGTTAATTGAAAGTGGTACGGCCGGATATAATGGCCAAGTCGAGTTGATCAAAAAAGGTTTGACTCAATGCTACGAGTGCACTCCTAAAGCTGCTCAAAAGAGCTTTCCTGGTTGCACTATACGCAATACACCATCTGAGCCCATACATTGCATTGTATGGGCTAAGCATCTTTTCAAGTAAGTGAGCTATATATCGTTGGTCTCAAGTAGAAAGGACCTAACTCAAATAATTGTTACTTACAGGAGAAGGTAAAAACATGTAATAGAAACTGTAATATTCAATATGTAACTTTTTTTTTGTAAAAACTGCTTGTAAAAGCTTTATTTTTTACACTATTGCAATTCATTTTTGTAACTAGGTGTATTTGTGTGAAATGTATTGGGAATTACTGAAAAACTCAATTTCGTAAGAAAAACGAGTTTGGGCCTTTCTACTTGAGACCGTCGATATGTATGTACAATTTTATTGTATGATTTTCAAAAATGTAGTTAGTTTCTATACCTTCTGCAATTCAGGTACTAGTATCTGTTTATTCCCAAAAGAATGTGAAAACAAGAATTTATCGCACGAAGGTATGGGTATTCAACTTTTAATTATGAAATAAAAAAATTAAATATCTAAGCATCAAATCATCATTATTGAAATAACAAAAACTATTTTCCGAGTGTTAAAATCAAGAAAACTTTCTCAATTAATACGTTGTGGTTCAGAGTATCAAATATCTTATTTAAATAGATATATTGCTAGAGTTAATATCCTGGAACCAAATATTCCTAAACTCTAATGCGAATTGAATAGCAGATTATTGGTGTTTGTTCCTTTTTTTTATATAGATGGTTAGACGGTTGTTTTTCCAAGCGGTAGGATAAAAAGGAATGATAGTGTTAGCATTGTGTAGTAGGAACAATAAAAAATGCATGCTTAAAAAATTGGAGTTCATGGTCGGGTACGCCTAAAAGTTCGGTGATATTTACATTTATTTTTGCTTTTTGAAAAAACTTTAAAATTGCTCGATCAATTTTAAATGGATTAATATAAGCTAAAGTAGTAACACAATGTGTATTTATAATATAATTCTAGTCAACTTTTTGGCGAAACGGTAGATGATGAGGATATTTCTCCGGATGTGGCAGATCCTGAAGCCCAATCGGAAAATGTTGAAGACGACGATCTTGCTGAAGGTGAGAAAGAAAAGAAGAAAGAAAACTTAGCAAAAGATGGTAACATAATTCGTGTTAATACGCGACAATGGGCTAAAGCTAACGATTATGATGCTGAAACGCTTTTCAATAAATTCTTCTATGATGACATTAACTATCTTCTGTCCATGGCAAATTTGTGGAAAACTCGTAAACCTCCAACACCGATTAAATGGGATAGTGTTTTGCTCAAAATGCGAGAAGCAGAAGCAGATAACGCTTTTTTGCGGCAATATCATAAGATGTGGTCGTTGGCTGAATGTGCTGTTATTTTTGCAGATTGCTTAAAAAAATTAAAAATAAATCTAGAAAAAGTGGAGGAAGGAGACTCTTTAGTATGGGACAAAGACGATCAGCCAGCAATGGATTTTGTTGCAGCTTGTGCCAACATTAGAGGATACATATTTGATATTGGACGTAAATCTCGATTTGAAATTAAATCGATGGCAGGAAATATTATTCCGGCTATTGCTACAACAAATGCAATTACGGCTGGCGTTGTCGTATTACAAACCTTTAAGGTCTTACAAAACGAATTGAATAAATGTAAATCTGTTTACATGCGCTTAAGACCAAATCCTCGTCAACAGTTGCTAGTTCCCGAAAAGTTCCTTAGCGCCCCCAACCCCAATTGTTATGTTTGTGCTGCTGAACCTGCCATACATTTACGTATTGATACTAAGCGAATGCACATCAAGGAATTACGCGATGAAGTTTTAATAAAAACCTTAAATATGGTAAATCCTGACGTTATAGTTGACGCAAAAGGAGTTGTTGTCATCTCATCGGAGGAGGGCGAAACTGAATGTAATGAAGACAAATTGTTGTCTGAAATGGATATTGTTGATGGCGTTCTTCTCAAGTGCGATGACTTTTTCCAAAATTACGAACTCAGCATAATTATTGTACATATTGATGCCGAAAGAGATGAATCATTATTTGAAGTTATTGCTGACAAAGATCAACTCAAACCAAAAGAAGAAATAAAAGAGGCATCTGATAAAGGAGATGAGGTAAATGTTGATGAGAATGATATGTCCGAGGGTCCGTCGACATCAAAAAAGGTTCGAATCAGTGAAGTTGTTGAAGATGATGATGATTTGTGTATTATTGAAGAAAATGACGACGATGTACAAGTTAAAGAATCGACGGAATTAACAACGGATCAAGTAACTGCGGCTACCAATAAATTGCAAGTGGCAAGCCCAGATAAAGCCGTTGCTTTGAAACGTAAACCAAATGAAGACGATGTGACAGAAATATTAGACTCTGAGGATGAAAGTGGCCCGACGGAATCAAAACGATCAAGAACAGCAGCTTTTGAGGCTGCAGGAGAAGTAATAAATATTGATTAATTTTATGTTTCATATGCAGATGTATAATGTAATTAAAATTAATATTTTTCATGAATAAAAGGAATAACCATCTTTATATACAATATAAATAATACAAGTACATATATGTACATATAGTATGTATGTATATATACCCATATCTACACAAAGCCATTCAAACTTTAGTGAACAAAATTCTGTCCAGCCATTTTCGAGAAAATCGGCTTAATCGAAAATGTCTGAAACACCGTGATATAAGGACTGTTTTACTATTGATACTTCCTATAGTAAAACACCCAGCTCAATTATGAATTTTCCCGGGGAAAAATTGTATTCTAAATAGCCGGGGAATAAGCAAATACAGCAGAGTGTCAGCTGTTTAATGTTTACTACATTTTATTCTACACTAGCGCAAGAGTTCAGTAATAAAAATTTAGTAAAAGTTTTGTTTTCATTACCAATAAGATTGTGTTTAAATATAAATATCTGTTTTTGCTTAAATAAAAATAAACACTAACGTTGTGCTGAGAAAGTGGGGTGAAAACAGCCAGGTGCAGATGCAAATGGATTAAATTCCCAATGGCCGTATGTACAAAGGAAATTTTAAATTTCATAGTTTTTCTTATCGTTCTTGATAACATTATAAGGAAACTAATCTTCCATTTACATATTATATGAACTTGAAAGAGGCGTGCAAATTTAGTGTTTTAGTATTTTTTCTAAAGGCAGAAGTAACTCATACTGGAAAGTTCATTCACCGTTATTTATTTTGGTTTCCCCTTTGAATTCCCAAAACCGATGCTAAATACTTGGTATATTTTAAAAAATACATACGAACGTTCCCCATTTTCCCCGGTTTTTAAATTCCTAAAATCGACACTATATTGGTGAATTTGTTGAAATTCAGTGTATTAAAGCACTTTCTGGGTTAAAAGTAAAATTGAACAGCTGGTATGAAACCGCCTTACCTTCAAAAAATAAAAACAACACGATTATTGGTTGAAGAAAAATTCTTCATTAAAGGTTTGATAAGTTAATTTTTTTACCAAAAGAAGGAGAAAGAACAATTACGTATTTCAGATGTTTTTTGCAACAAATATTTTTGCGTCCTTCATTCGGAATGGTTTTAGAAATCTTACAACAAATGGAGCTGCCGTACCAAATGTACGTAAATTCCACGCTGTAATAAAACCATTGTCTAAATGCACTGCCCAGGCATCCACTTCAAGTCAAAATCCGGTTGCTACCAGTGTAGTTTCGCCAACATCAGTAATCATAGGACTTCAACGCTTGTTAGTTCCAGTTTCAACATTTATAAATCAGGTATCGGGCTTTAAGGTTAAGGGACGCCTGAAACGCCGTTGCAAAGATTGCTATTTTGTTGTACGCCAGCAAAGATATTATGTCATATGTCCAACACATCCGCGCCATAAACAAATGTCTATGAAAAAACGGGAATATAAATCGTGGATTCTTACACATGCTACACAATCCAAAGTACGGCCATATTAATATTGCCAATAAAATTTAACAATAAATTAAAAAAGCAGGTAATCTATGTAGGTACTTATTTTTATTTCATTTCATTTTATTTCGGCTTGCTGACTTTATTTCGATTACCTAGATATGATGTTACTAAAATGTTTTGCAGATAAACTTACACCTCAATAGATCGAAAGTAGACGTATCTCTTATTCAAGAGCTCTGGGGGCCAACTCTTTAATTCGAACGTAAAGCAAATGCTTTCGGATTTGTGTGCAAATAACATGTACATTCGGAAGCAACTTCTTTCGTTTCGAATTACAGAGTAGACCCACTGGATTAATAAAAACAGTTTACGGATTAAAAGTCACATGTTACACATTATATGTCCCAGTCACGAAAGACAAGTTTGGGTATAGTTCTTTCAGGTGTGCAGATCTCACGGTAGTTACTGGAGGGACGAAGTGTAAGCAGGGTCTTGTGCATGCCTCGGTGTAAATATCATATGTTGATCCACCAAGGCTGGAGTGTTGAAGCTGAGTCGGTGAGTGAGTATGCGAGAGAGAGAGAGAGATGAGGTGCATAGGTACTCGGATGTGAGGTTCATGCACACCGTGTTCAGGGGAGAACAGAAACATTAACAAAAGACTAAAGTTGGTGCTTGACTTAGTTGTAGCTATATGTTTATTTGAAACTGGAGTAATGTTCCCACGCTCAGGAATAAGGAAAGAGAAGAGGTTATAGACATAATACTGACTAACATAAATAGGAACCTTGTAGAGAACTGGAGGGTTGACATACTGCACGTTTTCAGACCACAGTAGGATATTCTTCGGTCTTAACTTTACAGGATCAAGGCGTGACCCATATAGGAAACCAGGAAAGTCAAATTTGGAAACCTACAGGCAGTCTGTTGGCATCAGAGCAAGGGACACTCCACTGGGTGTGGATGCACAAAGGGGAGTGAAACAGGTGCTGGAATCTTTCACTAAGACTTGCAGAGAAAATTTTGAACTATCTTGTACGTTAGTATTTCGGGTAAAAGAGGGGAGTATTCAGCAGTCAGCGTTAGATGAGGGAATGTGTTACAGATCAGTTAAATTACAAATGGGTCTTTACTATAGGGAACTCTGTAATTGGAACAGGACCAACTGTTCATTGGAAAGCAGGGAGGAAGGTGCTAGGAGTCTTTACACATATACATGTCTGAATCAAACCGTTTCTTTAGTAATTAGTGGTTACGCTTTTTTGGGCACACGGCACACAGATGTAAACCCGGCTTAAGGCTCAGTTAGCCGACTGTAATGTAATGTAACTGCAACAGTAAGAAACAGCTGATCGATTTTGTTATGTGAAAAGTAATGAAAATGGTTATAGAAATGTAATGTAACGTAACCTACTTTTCATATAAAATATCGATCAGGTGTTTTCTACATTACAGTTACATTACATTACAGTCGGCTAACTGAGCCTTTAACAATGCAACGTTGTTTTGTACCTGTATACGAGGTGGTTGCAAGGGATCAGGTGACTACTTTCGCCGTTGTAATTTTAATATTCGTTGCATGACAACTTGAGATTTGCGCGTGTCGAATTTTTCCAACACGACACGAATACCAAGACGTTTAACACATACGCGAAAATTTTTGGCAACACGTTACTGCACAACACGCACGAAATTTATTGGTGTAGAATTGAAGATCAGAAAACTTAATTGATTTTTTTCCAGATCCACTTTTCAAAATATGGCATCGAATTGACACTGCCAGCTGATACTATCTGCCGTCACAGCTAATGCTATCGGTTTACGTACAGAACTTTAGGCTTCAGAAGCCAATACAATATTAACAAATATGCTGGTGTTGTGTGTTTGACGATACAAAATATTAAATTTTTTCTCTACTGGAAATTCAGCCATACATATTTAACATCTAAAATCGTTTCGTGTCAATTTTGCTCAACACGAAGCGTCCTGAACACCCACGAAATCAGATTTTTTGTCACGAACACTTCGTGTTGAGTCGACACGCACCCACAGAATACACAGAAGTGTAGAAAGTGACAGGTAAAAAAGCTCCAATCAGGTTTTTGTTAAAATTCGTGGAAAAAAGAGAAAAGCATAGTGTATTTGAAACTGTAGTGTATTACTACTTACCAATTAACACAGCTAATAAAAATTTATTGCACTAGAAAGACGTAGCAAAACAAAAACGACGACAAAATTTGAGAGAAAACGAGACAAACAGAAAAATACCCGTATCTTCCGTCTCATGACACTTCTGTATGTTTTGTGACGCACCCATCCTAATTTCAACACATTTTTTTGACATTTAAAGTATGTATTATATAGTATACCTTCTGATGTGAATTTGCTTTACATTATTGTGCGAAACACCCGTTGAATTACAGTGTAATCATTGAAGAGTACATTGCACGTTTAATGTGAAGAGGAAAATTAAACAACTTTAACCATAAATCATCTTTCTGCAGATCAATTGTTTAAATCTTTAGTGAGAATGAAAATAGCTGTAGAAGGTTGCGCTCATGGAGAGTTAGAAAAAATTTATGAAACTATAAAAGAGTTGGAAAGACGTGATAATGTTAAAGTGGATATGTTACTTTGTTGCGGAGATTTCCAGGCTACGCGTAATATGGAAGACTTGCAAACAATGGCTGTTTCGCCAAAGTATCAAAATATATGCACATTTTATAAGTAAGAAAATACATTTTTCTTATGAATATTTCTTATATGTGTACATTTATTTCTGCAGGTATTATAGTGGGGACTTGAGAGCTCCAATGTTAACTATATTTATTGGTGGAAATCATGAAGCTTCTAATTATTTGCAAGAATTGCCATATGGTGGATGGGTTGCACCTAATATTTATTATTTAGGATATGCTGGTGTAGTTAGAGTTAATGGAATTAGAATTGCAGGCGTCTCAGGAATATATAAAGGGCATGACTACTTGAAAGGTCGTTTTGAATTTTCTCCCTACTCGGAAGGCACAAAACGAAGTGTATATCACTTACGCCAGCTGGAAGTGTTCCGCCTTAAACAACTATCTGGTAAAGTTGATATATTTATGTCACACGATTGGCCTAAAGGCATATACAATTTTGGTAATAAACAGCAGCTTGCTCGTTTTAAGCCATTTTTACGGGAAGAAATGGATAACGAAAAATTGGGAAGCCGCCCATGTGAAGATTTGTTAAATATATTGCAGCCGCAATATTGGTTTGCAGCTCATTTGCATTGCAAATTTGCTGCATTGGTTCAACACCCGGACTCTAATTGCGAAGGCAAACTAGATTCGAAAGCAGAATTTATTGCAAAAGATAACAATAAATATTCTCCTATTGGGTCATTTACAAAATTTTTAGCATTGGATAAGTGTCTGCCTCAGAGACGGTTTTTGCAAATACTTGACATAAACTCTGAAAACTATACAGATGACGAGGGCCATTTAAAATTTGAATATGATTTAGAATGGCTAACAATTTTATATTTAACGAACCATCTAATTAATGTAAAGGAATCGTACTATTATCTCCCGAATGAAAAAAGTGGTAATGGTGAGCGTTTCGATTTCACTCCAACAGAAGAAGAAATGCAATTTATACATAATAAATTTGAAAATGATTTAAAAATTCCTCAAAATTTTTGTCGTACGGTTGAGCCTTTCGATCCTAATACATATCACAAAGTCCAAAAATACAGACAACCGAAATCGCAAATAAACCCACAATCATTACAATTCTGTGATACTTTGGGAATAGATGACCCCTTGTCACTAGCTATGTTAATTACCGGTCATGAGTTAAGTCATTCTAGTACACTTGATAACACGCAGGATTCTGCATTAAGTGATTCTATACTAACAGATGAACAGCAACCTTCCAGCCTTAATACCTCAACAGCGTCAGTGTGTAGTCCCCTAAAGCGTAAAAGCAGCTCCGGGCTAAATTTGCCCAAACCTAAAACTTTAAATGATGAAGGTTCAACTTCAAATACGGACAAAATCGATGTGGAGGATGTCATTAGTCAAGATGATGGTGATAACCTAACATCACAGAATATTGTGTCGGATAAATCTATAGATGTTCAAAAAGAAATTGTGGAAAGTACAAATAAAACCGTGGAGTCGCCAAAACCTCAAGTAAAAAAGTTCAAGAGGCGTAATCAAAATATTTATAAAAAGGACGAAAAAACAGAAGAATCTGAAGAAACTAATACTTCAAGATTAAATAATTAAGCAGATAAACATCTATTTCTACGACATTGTAGTTTTTTTTTCTAAATTAAATTTTCATTTTAGAATAATTTTAATTTTTTCTAGAAAAGTTAGCGTAGTGCATTTCGGAATGTAAAAATGCTTAAATTTGGCTTTTCCACAACTATCCGCAAATAAAAAATGTTCGCTTCAAAAGTTAAAGTCCACTTTTTTGTAGATTTAACATTAGATTATGTAATAAATCCGCAAGTTTGACAGAACAAATCGTTTGAAATATAAGCATATAATCATTTCCATTTATTTGTTGTGTATTCAATTTTATCCTTCAAATAAAAAGTACGATTGATTACTATTAAATAGCAAAGATGGACTTACATACATAAGTTTTTGGCTTTTTCCTACATCAATTCCTAATCATTTTACTAATATGTATCTGTTCTTATTGCTTCTCTAATTTTACTTATTACGACAAAACACTATAAGCTTCCTTTGAACAAAGAAACGCGGTTTTTATAACAGATTCGTGGGCATTAGTTGTGTCACAATAGTATGTAGATGGTGCAGATATGCGATGTAGCGTCATTATAATTCTCTTTTTATTAGCAATGCCATCGTTATCCAGTGAAATACCAGGTTCCAAAACGGCTTGATAAAAGCTACATCGTCGAGGACCAATTCCAGGGACATCGGCATCATATGGCGGTGCCAAAATGTCGAAAAATGCAGCGACACCACCAACTGCTGTTATTTCATGATAATTAGATTCCCTAGGGGTTAACAGAGTGCATTCTGAATCTGGTTTTAGATATTTTACATTCTCCCTTATAACAGTTACATTCTTTATATTTTGCTTGTTATAAGTTGTTTGATCATTAGCTTTTATATCCTCTGTGTAAGACTGTATTTTTAATTGACCATGCAAAACTTTCAGCAAGCCGTGCATACATGGATGGTCATGTAGAGGCATAGTGTATCCACCCCTCATTATAAAAACGCTCATAGAAACTGTTTCATTTTCAAATATATGCATAAATGTACATGGTGCTCTGCCGGATCGCAGAAATAGTTCATCGCTAAAAAGTTCATCATGATTGACTTGTATATCGCGGTAAGTAATTTGATCAGCCAACTGTTTCAATGAAACTAAATTACCGTTTAAGGCACTTTGGTTGCCTCTATCAAACGTTTTTAAAGCTTGTCTTAGTACATTTACAAAGTGAGATGTCATTCCTCCACGAATCCAGAAAAATTCTTCCCAGAATACAAACGAGTAATTTCCAATAACAAAAAACGAACGGAACTGCCATGCTATAACTTTAAAAAAATAATATGCTTGAAAAATAAGAGCAATGCCATTTTCAGTTTTAAGTGTGCCCAGATAGCATCGATTATCCAGCGCAGATTTTATGATTTAAAAAATAGGGAACATTTTGGGATATTTTTTGGAAAACAAAGAACATTTTAGAAAGAAGAATTTCTTAGTGTGAACCATAACGATACACCCCTTTTACACACGGAAAGTTTACTTTGCAAAGTCCTAATTCAGCTGGGTGAAAGACAGGGAGGAATACTATCTCTTTCTGTCTCTCTCCCAGCTGAATTAAGACTGCAAAGTAAACTTTCCGTGTCTAAAAGGGGTAAAGGCTCAGTTAGCCGACTGTAATGTAATGTAACTGCAATAGTAAGAAACAGCTGATCGATTTTGTTATGGGAAAAGTAATGAAAATGGTTATAGAAATGTAATGTAACGTAACCTACTTTTCATATAAAAATATCGATCAGCTGTTTTCTACGTTACAGTTACATTACATTAAAGTCGGCTAACTGAGCCTTAATACTAGTTTGTTCCAAATACCCCTTTCAGACACGCAAAGTTTACTTTGCAAAGACTTAGTTCAGCTGTGTGCAAGACAGAGTAGGAAATACTTCCTCTTTCTGTCTTTCACCTAGCTGAATTAAGACTTTGCAAAGTAAACTTTGCGTATCTAAAAGGGGTAAAAGTCTACTTTACGAAATAAAATGAGACGGTAAAACTGTACCCCTTTTAGACACTCAAAGACAGAAAGAGAGTATTCCTCCCTCTGTCTCACACAGCTGAAAGAAAAATGTGCGTGTCTAAAAGGGGTAATGGTAAAAACTGCCGAACCGTTTCAGAGCATTGATGCAAGTAATTGCCATATTAAAATTGTTTATCATATCTCTAAACCAGTGTGAAAAATAAAGAAACAGCTGACACTCAATAAAAATTCAATAGAACATATGTGTGGATGTAAGTGCAAATTATATATTTTTTAAATTAAAGTAGTAACAATTTATAATTAAGTAATAAAAATCAATTAAGTTAATGTAATTAATGTTATACGTGTAAAAGTTATTGTTTTAAGTTATATGTGTTGATATACACTTGCGAATTTGAGATCGTAAAACATTTTTGTTAAATGAATAGCTATTTATCAAATGGTAAAGAAAACTTCGCCACGACATCACTTGCCTCTGCAAATCGTCACCAATATTATTATCGGGAATTACTAAATAGCACAGCTGAAACACCAAATCAAACTATGGGGATGTATTACCGCGACTGGCGTTCAGCATTACGAGCACCACCAACTTATCGCATTGGCAATAGAACAGTCCGCTTTAATTATCACATAGCAATGTTGATTGTAGGTGTTTGTGCACTATTCATATTATTTTACTACGTACGGGGGAGCACGTCTTCATCCGATGCGTACTGGCTGAAAAATTATGCAAGTTCAACGAGTGGTCATCGAGATTTTTTTAGCGCCAACAGTATTATTAATAGCAAAACAAATGCAAATGATGAATTTTCGTCATATAATAGCACGTATCCTTTGACGCAACCTTTAGTAGGGAAGTCAGGAGTAGTAAAATTTCGTATTGCAATGGTAGCTGATATGGATACGAAATCAAAATTTGAAAGTATTGGAGGTACCGTATGGAGAAGTTACCTGAAAAAGGGCTATCTATCCTATATAAGATCTACAGATGAAATAAGCGTAAATTGGGATAGTGAAGAACTATCAGTACTCGAATCTAGTTTTTCTCTTAAAGGGCGCGGTATGGAACTATCTGAATTGATTACATACGATGGCAAAATACTCACTTTTGATGATCGGACTGGATTAGTGTATGATATTACGACAAATGATAATCCAATACCTTGGATTATACTTCTTGACGGTGATGGCCGTAATACAAAAGGTTTTAAAGCGGAATGGGCTGCAGTTAAAGATCGTTTGCTATATGTGGGCTCAATGGGTAAAGAATGGACTACGGGAACAGGAGAATTTGAAAATGATAACCCAATGTATGTTAAGATAATTTCACCATCTGGGACAGTCAGATCTGTAGACTGGTCATATAATTTTAAAAAAATACGCCAACAGTCAGCGAAAATAACATGGCCTGGTTATATGATACATGAGAGTGGTGCATGGTCTGAAATCCATAAAAAATGGTTTTTCTTACCGCGGAGATGTTCAAAAGATAAGTAAGTTGGCATATTATCAGTTCATTTATCTTATACATATATAAATACGGCACAAATTTTTTTGCTGTACACTTTTAAGTATTTTATCGTCCACGAAGATTGGTGAAACATATATGGTTTAAAAGATATTTTTGTGTATATATGCACATTATAAATGTTTTTTTGAAATTCTGAGCATAAAAGTGCTAACAAATGATTCAAATTTGCGTAAAAAATAACTTTCTGTTTGATTTTTGTTTGTAACACATGTTTACATATATGTACATACATGTAAAGTGGTATAATTTAGACCACCTGGCGATCCTGGTTTATTTAAAGCCATAAATAAATAAAATAAAAATTTACTCAAAGAACGTCATAGAGTTAGTGATGCAGAATTAATCCTCATATCGTTCTTCATACTGTTTAAAAATATCATACAAATATGTATCTTGTTTATTCAATCAACTCTTGAGAGAAAAATATAATTTTCTTTTTCCATTTAGTTGTGTGTAAATTGAAAACTTCAAATTTTTGAGATATGACGTTGTTTGAATAACTTACCAACTATTAAAAGAAAGTAAAGTAAGCCACCTTTTGGCAATTAAAAAAAGATTGAGCTGAAAAATAGTTTTTGCACTGAAAATAACATAGAAAAGTAAAAGAGCAATTAAATAATAAAATACGTGTAGCAATTAAGCAGCCAGTATTCATGGTAATATAAAATTTTACTTAAAATATAATAATACATAGATACTAATTAACATTGATTGGAAATACATATGTACATATGTATGTATGTATATACAAATCATTTTCGTCTGTAATTGGTTAAGCATTTCAATTCTGCTCAGGAGACTAATGAGTAGAGGTTAACAAAAAAAATTGTTGAAAAATTGTTGTTGTTTTTTTTTATAAGCAAAAGAGGTCCAACGTACCTTATGTTAATTAAAAATCACCATTTTTATTACATAAGTACATATTGTTGAATTCACATACAAAGGCAAAAATTTCAATTAAAAAAAAATGAAATATGTCCTTTCTATATTAAGGTAACGATATGTACGTATATCACAAAATTCAGTGAATTTCATGTTCACTTTCTCAAGGGATTCTATTGTAAGATGGTACTAGGTCACATTATGGGAAAAAGCAATGGTAGTTCAAATATTTATTTATTACATATTCTACAAAGTAAATTTAGTAGAATATGGTTGCACAAGCATGGACGGAGTAACTAGACCATATGCCCAAGATGTTATTAACAGAATTTTAAAAAGTTTTTGTGACTGACTATACACGACCTATGCCTTCACATAGGAAGAAACTTTGTAGTTCAAATATTTTAAGTACAAAACAAAAAATTTAAAGCCTATAATCTCACACGTTATACTTAAATTATATTATTGCCACATATATCGTTGGTGTAAACAGGAGACACTATGTCCTTTATGGACAGTGGGTGAGATGGGCAATTGAAAAGTATAGGCTGTGTACACAAATCGATGTCAATTGTATTCGCTTCACTTTTCTATATATCTCCCTAGGGACGACTGTTTATTTCTATACAAGCATTAATACCACATCCGTACGTTATTAATTATGGCATTTCTGGGAAAATTTAATTGTTAAATGTGGTATTCTTGGACCTGAGTATGTATGTATGAGTGAAATTGTGCAGACTAATGCCACAACTGTCTCCGTCCTTTTAAAACCTAGAAAATCTCAAAGTACATCCGAAATTCGTCATCATTAAGCTGTTGGTGCAGGTGCGGATGATAGTTTCCTGTTAGCAATAAGCAGACATTTGTAAAAGAAAGTGCAAGAACAATCTCTGTCTGTGAGATGAGATTATGAAACGTAGTGAAAATAGCGAAGGAAGGACAACGGTAATAAATAGTGCGCTTACGTCGGTCCCATGTGCTAAAGAACAAGGTTGGGTAAAGACTCGTCCCAAAGTTAGTAATAAAAAGATGTTAAGATCGGATGCTCTGTTTATTAAAACAAGTGAGATATGCTTCATAAGCTGATATTCTTAGAAAAGTGAAGAAAGGCCCCAAGTTAAGTAATTTGGGAGAACTGAGAGAGGAGAACTGCTATTAGAATTGAGTAAAACTGTTATTTTACTTCGCCGATGATTCTGCTATACGATACCGACGAAGGAGCACGCTCTGATGTTATGTTAGGATTAGTATCCGTTGAAGACACTTGAACTTTCCTACAACAACGGATACAAAGGCACACTAATGCACATCAGGAAAATGCTAGATGTTGTTATTTAATGACTGTCGGACCTTCTGTTTTTTAGTCAACGTGTGAACTACTTATGCCACTTCAACCAGAAGAAGCCAGCAACACTTCCTTTTCTATCGAAATGTCTTTTCGTTTAATCAAAGAAGATTTGGGCCCATAAAAGGAACAGCAGAGGCTGTCCTGGACACTTCATCCGTTTTCTCGTCACACCGATGACCGCTGTGGCCAGGTATCCAGTAAATAGAGACCTTGTTCCGTATCGAAAGCTGTTATAAAACAAGCCTGAAATTGCCCATGGGCACAGAGTTTTACGTTGGGCCCACACTCTGCAGCGTCAACTCTATCATACGTTGGGATCCAAACGTTTACCAACATAAACTTCTGGAATCCACTGTGGGACCGATTTCCTCCTAATCTTTATCCTGTGACTAGGTATTCCTAGCAGCACTCTAATGCAGAGTTTGGCCACCATACAATCGCGCTATACGTAATGATCGGCCTAACGATCATTGTATGTACATACATATATAATATATCCGCATGACCATTTTCGTGGTCATTCCCCAGGAGCACTCGTCACCACCCAGATCTATCTAGTGGCATTCTGTGTTACGCATTCAACATGTCGATCCTAAGTTAACTTGCTAACAAAATTAATCCCAAATTATTCGAAATCGGTAGAATAAAATATGGCGATAACAGCGTAAGTCGTCTTAAGACAAAATCGAGTTATACATATACTTATGTATGTATGCTACAAAATTCTACAAACGAAGCTTCATACGAGTAGTTACCTGAAATATCTATGGCGCATATTCAGAAATCGTAACCAAAGTCGAAACTAATAAAACAGAAACTAAAAAATAGTTCATAGATAGTTATAGCTCTTATTCACAATTCATAACTAGTCCAGCAACTGCTTTCAGCTGGTAAACGAAATGCAACCTTGCATATTGTTATGTAGAGAGCATAAAATGTCGATAATATCAAGCTTATGAAGCTATTAAAAAACAGTTTTATTTCCTTAAAAAATTATGCAAAATCTAAAAAAGTAATTTTTAAGTAATAGTCTGCATATAAATCAATTAAAATAAGTGCTTGTAAAAATAAAGTTATTCAATAGAATTTTGTTGACCAAAAACACACCTCTAATCTATTTTATTGCTTTATATGGATATTTTTTGTGGACGCAATAGAAATAAATGCAAGAAGTAAAGATAATAAGGTAAGCTTATTATATAGGAAAATGTTAGAAAATAAAGAGTATTTGTTGTTTTGTGCATTTTAAAGAGCTACAAATTGATTTTACTTTTCAAATAAATTGTAAATGAAATCAACCATCTGTTCCTTGAATGTATTAGTTAGCTGGCATTTAGTTACAGCTTTACCCATAATTAAGTGTAAACTCCCTATCGGAAATTTGGCTAACTTTAAACTAACTTTAAGCTAACTATTTCGCAACTAGTACTGACTACACTTGGATTACTTTGCAATGTAATCAACTGACTATTTTAACATTGCGATGTCCTAGGCGGTAGTCAATTGTCTCACTAGGCACTACTTTAAGCTAACTTAAAGTTGACTTTTTTAAATCACCTGGTAGTGAGTAAATTAAAAAAAAAATTTCTGTGGCTCGAACATGTAACATCACACGTTGTGTACTCAACGCGCTAACACTCGGCTAAGCTGCCATCTAAAATAACAACAGCAAAATGTTAATATAAAACTGAAATGAGTTTTAATTAAAGTAGCTGAGAATAAATTTGTTGGCTCTCACCAAATTCGATTACGTACTCAACTTAAGAATTAATTTTTTGTTTGTTCTGGATGACTTTGCAGCTAGCTTTTAGTCAGTCTAAGAAAAGTTAACTATAAGTTAACTATTTTTGCTGAAAGTAATCAACTATGAATAACTTAAATAGATACTTAAAAAAGTTAACACTTAGTGATAATATCTGAATATGCGCCTATGGCTCTAACTAAGTTAATTATAAAGATATAAGTAAATGAAACAATATTGACTTAAATCTCATAAAAAGCAAAATAAAATTTATAATTAGGGCAAATCATACTAAGGACCAAATTTTCATAAAATTTCGAGTGCATTCGTAAATAGTAGTAGTAATCTTTACTTACGACAAAATGATTTTAATTATAATGGACTTAATTACGAATGTCGTCTTTCGATTACGACTACGACGATTTTGTACTCGATTAAAGAAAAAATGTTGCTATGTTCTTTAGTGTAGTACAAAATCGTCTTAGTCGAAGTCGTAATACGACACTCGGAATAAGGCCCAATAATATGCATATTGTACATATTCTTTTTTAACCCCTCAACCAAAAAAGGGGGTATTATAAGTTTGTAGTGTGTATCTATGTGTCTGTACAAGTCCACGTACAGACCAAACGGCTGGACCGATTTTGATTTAGTTTTTTTTTAGTTGAAGAAAATCGGTCTAATTGCTTAGAAGATATCACATATTTTTTAGATGTATTGTGTTGATTATGTGTGTCCTTGACGCCGTAAATAGCTCCCAAACGGCTAGACCGATTTCGATCTAGTTTTTTTTCTGTTTGAAACGTGACTTTATCCAATATCTTCTGATCTATACTTGAAGAAAATCCTTTCAGAAGTTTGGTCTGTACGTCGAGGGGTTTTTCATATTTTTAATTTTTATTATTGAAAAATTTTATAAACTCCCAATAAACTTAATTTTCGGGTATGTTCTGCATTCCACGTGAAATTAAAACGAGTGGAATTGCCATACAATTGTTGTTGAAAATATGTAATTATAACAACAATGCTATGGCAATTCCACTCCTTTTAATTCCAAGTGGAATACAGAACATACCCGTTTATTTTGTTTTAGCAAATTATCAAATCTTACTTCATTACATATTCTTTCCCATTAAAGATACAATGAAACTCTTGATGAACATATGGGATGCAACCTTTTAATCACAGCCAACGCAGATTTTAATGAAATCGAAACAGTTTCATTGGAATCAAGCAATACCCAACATACACATGGATTTTCTTCTTTTAAATTCATTCCTGGAACTGATGATCGGATAATTGTAGCAATAAAAACCGAGGAACTTAATGGAAAAACAACCACATTCATAACAGCATTTGATATATATGGGAAAACATTGTATGCAGAGCAACATATTGAAACGGAATTGAAGTTTGAAGGATTCGAATTCATTTAATTTTTATTTATTTATTTAAAGTTATTCGTTTCAGAGTATCTTTTCAATTGCTTTTATAAAATTCAATAACAAAAACCATCTATTTGATTTCCAAAAAGTAATAATAGTGATTACACTAAAGAAGTGATACAATACAATAAAGATTTCGTATTGCCTTTCTGAATCTGGAAAATTAATTCCTTCAAGGTTTTTTCTGTAGTTTTATTTTGCCGATGAAAAATTACAAACTCTCTTTGAAAATTAAAGTAAAGTCCACGTTATTTAGGCAGAGAGCGAGATTTGTGAATGATCTATCCTCTACGTCAAAGAAGCTGAAGAAGTCGACGAGCCAGGAAGGTGACCTTCATGCAGCTGTCATAGATAAGAATGATCCGGATGGGAAGACCAATCCTGAGCTGTCTGAGCATCTGGCTGAATGTAGACTCATTAATGAAATTGGCCTAGCGGGAATAAAAAAGGAGGAGTAATTACGATTCCAACTGCGGCAACAATAAATCATTTGCTTCCTTAAAACAGTCGTTGACAGGTGTGAGAACATTCGCCCGGAGGCGAAACTCTCAGGACAAATCAATGGAAGCCTTGCCCTCAATGGATTGTAGATAGATCGCAGGTAAAGGTCTTCGATTTGCCGTAGATCAGAAATCTCTAAAGACACTGCGGTTGTTGGGGGTGTTGCGAAGTTCGGATTGGTAACTGTCATATTTAGGTTTGATAAGTCGGACGGGTGGTGCAGATAAACCTACACCATAGTGAGGCAGCCTCGGCCGAACTCGCAATACACCTCAACAAATCCCAAGTAGATGTGGATTTTACGGATTAAGAGTCTCGGGGTACACATTGTATGTCAGGGTCACAGAGGATAAGGTTAGAACTTGCATTTTAGCAAGGTAGGAGCAAATTTTAACTTTATTTAATTCTTTTTAGTAACGGAGACCTTGCAGTCGTTATTGGAGTGGCCAAGGGTAAGCAGGGAATTGTGCTTGCATCGGTCTATATGACGCATGATGCTCTTGATCTACCGGGGGCTGGTGTGCAGAAGCATTTTTTTACATTTGTACTCTACTACGACGCTAATGCGCATCATAGTCAGTGGAGGAGCAGTATCTTTAACAAAAGAGGTGAGTTGGTGTTTGACTTTATTATTTTTAGCAATATGTTTATTTGTAACAGGGGTAATGTACCCACGCTAAGGAATAGAGACTAAGTAACAGAAATAGGAACCTGGTAGAAAACTGAATGGTAAATAAACATGGGTGTTCTATTAGTAGCACGTTTTTAAATCGACTAATTTCCAGGAAAGAACTCAATTTAAAAGATGACTTATTGTAGCTTTTCAATTGGTTTTTGGCCCATTTTCATAACTTTCCTTTAGCTAAAGGCAGGATTTTGTCTGCTCGATAAATGGCTTTGCATTACAATAACATCATTTATTATTTTTTTATCCATTGAAAATTTAAGTTGGAATAATGCAAAAATATTTATCAGGCAGACAAAATCCAACCTTTAGCTAAACGTAAGTTGTGAAAATTTCCCTTAATGTTTTAGACATTTAAAATATCTTATACGAACTTAACTTTGAATGCACCGATCAACAGAATACTGTTTTCGATTTTGGAAATCGCACAATTTCAAAACGCATGGTTTACAGAACACCCCTGATAAACTGAACGCTTAGAGACCACAGTAGGATATCATTCAGTCTTAAATTTATAGGGAAAAGGCGTGACCTATATAGGAATCCAGGAAAGACAAACTCGGATACCTATAGGGGAACTGTTGATATTAGAGCAAGAGTCACTCTGCAGGGTATGGATACGCAAAGGGGAATAGAAGAGGAGGTAGAATATTTCACTAATACTTGTAGGGAAAGTTTTGAGCAATCCTGGTTTTCCCAGGTAAAAGAGAGCAGTCTTCGTGGTGAACTAAAGATCTGAGGTCCTCGGAAAGAAGATTGGAACAACTATAAAGTGTTATATAACAAGTACAAGGTTGACCTTAAAAGGGTGCAAAGAGCCTCATGGACGAAATACTGTGAGGAGATCGATTCCATAAATGAGTTATCTAGGTTCCGGCGAATATTGTCAAAAGATCCTACGGCTCCTGTGAATATTCAAAGAATGGATGGCTCATGAACGGAATCTATCTCTTAGACAATTTCTGTTCTGATGGACACTCACTTTCTGTCTGTAGCGAAGTAAGAGAAGAGGCAACGACGGAGGTTAATTTTAACTACTTGTCGGAACCAGAATTAGTGGGAGCAGTGCACGACATAGTGACATTGGAAAAAGCAACATTAACAATAAATATCTTTGAACTGTATAAATCACCTGGCCCATGTGGTATTTTTCCGGGTATGTTTCGGAATGTTCCAGAGGGCGTAATACTCTCTCTGGTGAGTATCTTTAAGTTATGCTTGACTAGGAAGTTTATGCCTAAACGGAGGAGAGAGGTTAGGGTCATCATTATACCCAAGCTGGGTAAAGAAAGCTAATCAAAGCCGAAGGATTTCAGGCCGATCAGTCTCGTCATTTCTTTTGAAATTATAAAAACAGCTGATTGATCTGCATCTAGGAAACACCGTCATTAGTGGTGCTCAACATGCCTTTCAAAAAGGTAGGTATGTTGAGAGTGCGCTTCATGACGTGGTTAGTGTTATAGAGAGAGGATTGCAGCACAAGGATTACATACTGGTGGCATTCCTAGACATTGAGGGAGCCTTTAACAGCATTAGTATAGAGTCCATTAGGGAGTCACTGGAGACACTCAGTGTTCACAACTTTCTAATGGAGTGTATAGCTAGCATGCTTAGTAGAAGAGTTATTAACTCGAGTATGGGAAGGGGAAAACTGAGGAGATTAGTAACAAGAGGTAACTCACAAGGAGGAGTTTTAGCATTTATTTTTTTCTTATGCGGATGACGTGATTTTACTAGTAACGGGAAAGCTTCTTCCCACTATCAGTGAAGTCATACAGTCGGCCAGCAGCAAAGGACTTGGAGTCAATCCAAAGAAAACTGAGATAGTCCTCTTCACCAGGAGATACAAAATATAAAGTTTTCTACTGCCCAGGATGGGAGTTTTAGAGCTGAGACTAGCAGAGGGAGCGATATACCTGGGCGTTTTCCTAGATAGCAAGCTTTCTTGGGAAAGGAACACAAATGAAAGGCTAAAGAAAGGGTTCAATGCCTACTACGCATGCAGGAACTCCATAGAAAAGAGCTGGATTCTGCAACCGAAAATAGTTAACTGGATTTACACATCGGTTGTCACGACTGGTTATTTCCCATGGTTGTATGGTATGGTGGGAGGCATTGAGGAAGATCAAGGGAGCACGCCTTAGGCTGCCTTGAACGTCATTCTTCACCTACTTCCTATAGAGGACTTTGTGGTGAGAACGGCGCCTAGAAGTCTCCTTAGACTCTTTGAAGCAGGTTTGGTGAGGACATGAATAACACGTCACACATCAATCTTAAATTATATCAGTTTTAGTGATCAGGGATCCGTAATCCCTGAGTTCACAGACTATAGGGTCATTTAAATTGATTTTAGTAGAACACCCTCACTGGTAATTCCGGGACTATTGGGTCAAATACGATAAGCTATATGACGGTTGTGCGGTATTTACAAGCGAGTCAAAAATAGGGGAAGGTGCAGGGGCTGGTGCCTATATCTTGGTAACGAACATTCGTAGTTTTTTCAGACTGACGAATGAATGCAGCGTTTTCAAAGCTGAGATCTTGGCGATCCTTAGGTCCATGGAACTACTGGCCAGAAATGTGGATGAAAGCGAGAATGTAACCATCCAGCGCTAAAAGCTTTAAAGGGACACAATGTAAAATCAAAACTTGTTAGTGACTCTAGGAGAGCCTTCAATTTGCTTATGGACCAAATATAGTTTCAGAATATGTTGGATTCTAGGCAACAGCAGTCTTGAGGAAAATGAAATTGTCGATGTGCTGGCAAGAATACGGTCTGCGTTAGATCAGGGAATGTGTGACAGATCGATGAAATTACCTATAGGTCATTACTACAGGGAACTCAGTAATTGGATATAGAGCATGACCAACAGTTCATCGGGAAGTAGGTAGGATTCTTAAGTCTCGAGGGGTATGTGTAGAGCTGGGTCGTTCATGAACGAACGAGTACAATTGAACGAATCAGTAAAATGAACGAAGTGAGCCGGTCACTTTACTGAGCTGTTTTGGCTCAGCAGTATTGATAAAAAGTATAATTGAACGAAATGAACGAACGCACTTGGGTGTTATTGTTTTGTTTTTTTCTTGGTTTTTCTTTATTCATGTGAGATTTTTTGTCACATTCTGGTTATCATTTGCCTTTTTGCCTGCTTTCAGTAATAGTATGACCATTATGAAATTAATAAAATTGCCATTAATATTTCTTAAGTTTTTAGAACATATTAAGTTTTTTTTTACAAATTTGATATATATATATATATAATGATATTATAAACAGTTTATTTTTATTCTTTATCGGCCAGGTCTACATTCCACTACAATATGAAAATGAAAACGTTTTTAATTCCGAAAAGTCGATATCACTGTGTTCTAGAAAAGTAATGAAACTTTTTTTCCACGATGATTTCATTCCCAGTTTATTTCAAATAAATATTTCAAGCAACATACAAAAAACACATCTTATGCTATAAATATAATTGGAACTAACGGCGAACTTCGCATAGTTCGACGAACTTGCCTTAAAGAATTCATTGCGAAAATTCGTCTTTTAAAGCACAATTAAATTCGACGACCCAATATTTGCATATATGTATATTCACACCAAAAAAATTATGATTATGAACTTGCAATAAAAATAAATGCAAAAATCTATATCACGCCTTGAACTTGATTAAAAGTCGAATAAATCACACATTGCGAAAATGTTGAAAATTCGCAATATTGGAAACAAACAATAAACTTAAATTGATTAAGCTCGCTAAAACTGGAAGGTTAACTCGGGAGAAAGCGTAAAACATTATGATAATTCGCCAAAGCTTGCAAAAATTTCAATTTTAAGTCCCTAAATATAAATAAGTAAAGAAAGCCAAAAACGTTGCAAAACTTACATCTTTCGCAAAAATAACAGAAATTTGCGAAAAATTTCAAAATTTTAAACAAGCCATAATTTTTTATTAAAAATCGGTAAAAATTTAAGGAATGCTAAAACTTCGGTAAAAAAAATCGCGAAAATTCTCAAAAAAATTAATAAGAGTGGCATAATAGCAAAGTCTAATATTGTTTAAAATTCGCGAAAACTCATAGGAAGCAGGACACTTGCAAAAACTCGCTTTCATTGCGAACAATGCAAAAATTCGCGAGAAGTTGCAAAATCGGAAACAAGCCTTGAAATTTATTAGAAGTCGCCAAAGCTGTTAAAAAGAAAATAAACTCGGAAAAAACGCGAAAAATCGCAAGTTCGCGAAAAAATTGCAAGTTCGCTAAAAATTTCTAAACGCATTGAAGAAATCACTTACAGAACCCTTTAGCTAATCGCGGATTTTTTCCACATATTTTAACAACGCCACCTCTTTCTCCTGGGTTTTGTTCTTACCCCTTTAAAACACAAATAAAATAAACCATAAAAAATAATTTATATAAAAATGTTATTTATTTGCTTATATTTTCGTATTTTTGCAATAAATTGTTACAAATATTTAATTTTTACTAAAAAGTATTTTCTTTCACAATGTTGTTTGCTGCCGAATTCAAATTACTTTTGTTTGTAGTGAAATTGGATTACAGAACACTTCAATTTCATTAGAAACAAACTGAAAATGAAATTTTACTTTTAAATCACTTTTACGAAACTGAGAACACAAACCAAGAGAAAATTTCACTTTCATTTCATTTTACGAATGTAGAACCTAGGCGTATATGTGGCTTTTTTTGGGAATATGAATTTTTTGATTTCTTATTCCTAAGTATATAAAATACTTTAATATTTTAAAAATGTTTACTTCTTGATTTTTTTTTTTGTTTGTTTTGCTTATTTTGCTAAATAATTCATAACAAACCCAATGCATTTGTCCCTTTTTATTTGACGAATCAACTGTGGGTTTTTATTTCGTTCTATTTCTTGAAAAGAGCGGATGAACGATATGAACGAACTCGTTCTTTTTTAGAAAATGAACGAAAATGAGCGGTCACTTGAATGAACGATTTGGCACAGCTCTAGGTATGTGGCCAAAACTTGACTCAGGAAGATCCAAGCTGCTACTGGACATGGATAGGAAGGCGATGCGAATCGTGAACCAGCATTTGGGAAACTGGCACTCCAGATTTTTGTAAGATGTTCGGAGATTAAGTGGAACCAGAAACCATTGAACATATTATCTGTCACACTGCCGAAGCTGCAGAGTCATAGGCTTAAATGGCTGAGCAGAAGTTTCTATGAGAGCATTACTAATATTGGGAAGTGTAAACTGGAGGATATTAAGATCTTCGTCATGAGAATTCAGTGGCTTAATGATGGATAATAGGGTCAATTCTGGGTACAAATGGGGGGTAAATATTACTTTTAATGGGCAATAAAAGGGAATCACAATGGACCCAAATGGGTCTCCGAGTGGAAGTGCAGTGTAGCACCACCCTTTCTAACCTAACCTATTCTGTTAGGAGTTGAGGCCAAAAAATAAATGTTCTGAAAATCACGGTGATTTAAATGTTTCAAAAACAAACTATTAATAGCTGACTTGTTAGTGGGCTTTTATCGTATTTTAAAGTTTTGTCATGTATAATAGAATATTTTATTACAACTTCCATCGCTATAAATCGTGAAATTTACAAAAGCAATGATTTAGCTTTTATTAATTTTTTTGAAATCACCGTGATTTGACATGTTGTGATTTGCAAAACAGGCCCGATATTAGGTGCGTTTGAGTACTTTTCCAGTAAAATCCAGTAACTGAGTAAATACTGAGTAATCTAAAGAAATTACTCTCAATAAAAAAATTTTCATCTAAAAGTACGCGAACGGAAAAATTGTAAAATCCAGTAAAATATATACAACAGCTGATTACCAATTTTGGCGCTAAAAAAATATACATATGAAATACACGATAGAATATTTTGTTTAATAATAAAAGTAATAGATATTGACATATGTTTTTATTTAAACTTTTTTGGCTGGTCCACTATGTCGACAGGAAACTTTCTATAGCTTACTTGTATTGAAAACGGAAATAAACTTTCTTATTTTGATTTTGTTTTAAATATAAGTAAGCGATAAAAACTTTCATGTAGACATCGCGGGTCAGGCCGTTAAAGTTTCTAATCTTTTTACCCTGAACGTGAGATATTATTAGGACAACGAAAAACTGGGAAATTATTCAAAAAAAGTACACAAAGTAAATATTTTTTAAATGTTCCATATGACAAACCAGGAAACGTCGACCCGACGATATGTATAAACAAAAATTTCAATATAATAATCTATTAAGTTTATTCACGTTTAAAAACAATCGGTTATGTTCTGAATTCCATGTGTAATTAAATCGTTCGGAAATGCAATAGCAATAGCATTATTATAAATAAATACATACATACATATGTGCATACATACTATGTACATATTTCCAACAATTCTATGGAAATTGCGCACGTTTTAATATCACGTGGAATACATAACATACCCAAATATTTTTCTAGCATCAAAACTAAATAAATGTTATAATGCTTATAACTTAATACATTTGTTTTTTTTTAATTTTAAAAATTTCATCAAAAACTAAAAATTTTTGTTTCCCTTTACGTTTGTTTGTTTATATTTAAAAACATATGGTTTCGTTTTACTGGATTTTACTGGCAAAAATTTGTCCAGTAAAAACTTGCATTTACTCAGTAAATGAACTGTCATTTTTCTCTCTCAATTCGCCCTCTCATTTACTGGATTTTGTGTACTCGAACCAGGTTGACCGATGACATTTTTCAAAAAGTGGCACCAAATAGGGGATTTATCAAAAAAAAGGGGCAAAATTAAAAAAAAAACGCGAAAAATACACTAAACTTTTTATTTTTAATGTATTTTCATATAACTCACAGGGGACAAAAAGTGGCAAAGCAGTTGAAAAAGGTGAAAGGCAGTTGAAAAAGTAGCAATTTGCCACTTTAGTCGGTCAAACGGTCACGCTGACTCGAACGCAATCCAGTAAAAAATAGTAAAAATTTGTAAAAACTTTTGAGTTCTCGAAAGCACTTATTACCAAGCAAGATCTGTTAGATCTATGAAAACCGCAACAGTGCGTATCACAGCAGTTTTTATAGGTAACACAAGGCGAAAACTGCTGGAAAGGCCAACAAAATACAAAGCAATAATTTTTATCTTTCACAAAACAGTTTTCCCTTTTTAGGGTTCCGCACACCAAAGGTGTGCACTTTACTGAATATATTTTGCGCATATCTCCTGAATTTGCCAAATAAGAACGTCTAAAAATGGCCGAATATTTGGAAATGAATATTCGCGCATCACTAATACAAATATTGTTGGCTAAAATACAAAAAGGCGTCGTCGACGTCACATCAAGACGACAGTAAATTTTGTCACTTGTATACTCTTTATCGGCAAAAGTTGGATCTTATTGAGAATTTCTTACTAATCTCTAAGGCTTTGTAAATTAATGGAGCATGTTAGTAGTAGTAAATTTTTGTCGACAAAGAGTAGACAAGTGACAATTTTTAGTGTCGTCTTAATGTGACGTCTACGACGCCATTCACAATAAGGGGAATTTTACAGAAGCAAAAAACTAAACACAGTTGTAGTTACAGCCCTTTTTTTTCTAAAAGCATAACTTTTTATCGCAGAAGTATAAAATTTTGTCAAGACATTGCATAGAAACTGAAACAAGAGATTTCATTATTGGTTAGTCATGTTTTAGACTTGGCAGTTTTTCTTGAAGCAGTTATCTTCAATTCTCTTTTAAAACTGCTCGTTTGTTTACACTCAGACGGTTTCTTGTTCAATTTTCCTATTGTTTTAATGCTGCGAATGAAATAACAGAGAATTGAAGTAACTTTTCTGTACAAGCAAGTCAGTACCCCTCTTATTTCCGTGATGCTGCACGTCTGCAGCATCACGAACATCTAACGTTCAAAAATGTAACTTGACAGCACTGTTTAGCGTCAAGCGTTTTTTAATGCATGTAACGGCATACCTTCCGCAAATCTCTGCAAATGGCGCAGTAAATTATTTTAAGATGCAATAGGTTGCAGTGGAACAATAAGTTGAATATATACATACATTTTTTTTGGTATTTAAATTATATGTTTCGAATTTTATCAAAAAAGAAGATTGATATATTCGAAAATTATTTTGAAACACAAATCTTAGTAGTTTTTTATTACTTCAAAGGAGTTTTTTCATTTTAGTCTTCTTTTTACGGCCAATTATATTTTGACAAGAAATAGCCGCTTTGATTTTCTCTCCAATCTTTTTCTTACTATAATTTAAAAGAAAATAGCCACTTTTGTTATCAAGATTTTCTTAAATAAAATTACTTTCCGACTTAGAAATTGTTTGCAGTTCGTTTAAAAATGCCAACTATGCACAGACATTGAGCAGTTGCAAAGCATGTGCAACAGTTGATCACGCATACGCAGTAAAACTTCGCAGAACTTCTGCATAGATGCGTAAATTTGCTGAATTTCCGAACGTACCCAAACTCTGAGGGAGAAACACTTTTCTATTTATGTATATACATATAATAAGAATGACCTCCAGCATTAAATTCATCCGTTTTTGCGTACAATGAATTGAAATTATTACAAAATAAAACTGCAGTACATTTTTAAAATAAATTTTTATTTTTTACATGCATTTTATAGGGTTAATCATATATTCATAAAGTGGACATAGCAAGATTTTATATCCTGTAACTACAATTAAATAAAAATTAAATATTTAATAATATATAAAAAATTTAATTAATTAACGCGCTTTTGTTTAGAAAGTCGTTGACGTTCTTAAGAAATACTTGTTTTTACCGTATGTATTATTTTAAGTCAACGTCTGGTATCGATAGATTTTACAGTTCGCAAAAATATAAAAAATAAAAAAAAATTAAATACAACAAAAATGAGTAAAGAAAATTTTAATAACACCTTGGTCAATATAGTCATTCTCATTCAATGAGATCTTGCATAAATAGTATGCGTAATTAATTCATTTCTACATGTAAATTGAAAAGATGTAACGTTTTGAAAATTAAAACAGTGTGTATCAATGAAAAAAACCAAGGACTAGTTTCTAATTTTCTAAGTCTTAAATAAAAGCTGGGTGCAAGTTGCGGCAACCAATATCGGAGATATTTCAAAATATTTCAATGGAGTTTTAATGGAAAGATTCTAAAATTTCGAACGATATCGAATACCGTAATTTGCTCCCTGGAAAAACTCAATATTACTTATATATGTATATTTTCTTTTTCTTAATTGTGTTACATAACCAAATTGTGTGCAACTAACTGCTAGTTGTTGTTGGTTCTTCGTTTCCATTATAAATATACATTATAAAGAATATTAAAATAAAATATGTCATAAATAATTGTTTATTTTTTTTTTTAATTAAAATATTTTTCAGAATCTTCTGTTTTCGTAGAAATTGGACAAGATGTAGTTTTAAATTTTATTAAAAAAAAAAAACCCATCCATGAATGTGATCATTTGTTTATTTACTTTGATGTTTCGATTTACTTTACCTATATAATGTTATTTACTCGTAATTTATCATTTTAGCAAATGTGATTGATATAGAGAGATATAAAATTTGAAGAAGTCGATGTTACTATTATTATGAGCCAAATTTGAATGAAGATGGTACAGTTTGTTGAGTAAATGCAAATCCACCACGTTTTTCAATTAATTTTGATTCCTTGGCAGCCTTACGTTGATCGGCGGTAACGACAACTTCTTGTAATGATTTCGCTTGTTCTGGTGTTAAACTAGAAGTGAGTACAGAATACCAAGCTTGATCTTGAGTAGATAAAGCTAATAATAAATATGAAGAGAAAAATTGTATAAATTGATGCATTTTGTTAAAACTTTTTATATGCCATACCAGTAATAACTTCTTTGAAAGTTACATATTCGTCAATAGCATTTTCATCTTCTTCTTCATCTAGAGGTGTGGTAAAACCTTCCAATGCGGTTTCATTTAAATCATCAATGGAATCTTCTTCTTCGTCGTCAGATTCTTCCTCGTCGTCTTTAATTACAGCCTTCATTTCAATTCCGGATTCGGCAGCTTTTGTTTTACAGAATGTGCTAACTTGTTCCAAGTAATTTGGAGCAAATTCATCAATTTCGTCCTCATCACTAGATAGTGCCTCTAAAAAATTAAAAAAAAATTACAAAAAAAATTATATATGTACATATGTATATATCCTTTATTTCAAATTACCTTCGCAATCTTCATTTTCTTCTTCCTCCTCCTCTTCCTCTTCTTGAGCACGCGATTCATAAGCTCGCTTCAAGCCATCGAACAACAGAATTAGAGATGGTATTATTTTACCCGAAACTTCGCTCAGTACTGGTGGTTTTGCATCTCCCAACGAAATAAGTGTACACAAACCCAAAACACACAATTTCCGATCGTGAATACTATAGTATTTTTAAAATAATATTAACTTTTCAACGCCTAATTAATTATGTATAAATGTAATTCTTATTTACCCTAGGAAACAATCTGTATCAAGCAACCATTGCTTAATAAAATGTGATGAAATGGGCTCGCCATTGGGTTGGGGCATTTTATCCAAAATGGAAAGCAATAGTTGAGGATTATAGTATAAAGCTGCTATAACAACCTTTGAAAACAGATACATATGTAACAATATACAAAAAAAAAATAATAATTTCTCACAATACCTGCAAGCACATGGTGCGCAACTCGGACGATTGCACTTCCCGTGTTAGACGCGATAAAGCCAATTCCACAAACAATGGGATTACAGAATCAATTTGTCCTTTACATTGTAAGATAATTACCTCCAAAAGTTTGGCAGCGTGACATTCAGGATCTTCCCCGGGATTGCATGTTAGCATCTGAAAATATTAAATAAAATTTTATAATTTCAAATAATTAATTATTAAATAATGGTGGCTATTCGGTAAAACGCGTCGAAGAAGTGAAACTTTACATTAAAGCAAAAACAAAGTTTCAAAAATTGTTTTTGTTGTCCACACAATTCTAAAATGAAATAAACGTGAAAATTTCAACGCGTTGCTCTCTTTTTTAAAAACTGAATTTTATATGATAAACAAAAACAAATTTTTAACATATATGAAGTTTTGTTTTTGTTTTACATGTAAATTTCATCAAGTCGACGCGTATTCCAGAATAGACACCATTAACTTAACTTACAGTTTTGCACATATCGAACATGGCTAACAAACGATTTGGGTTTGAGAGGAACGCTGGAGTATCAACAATTACGTAATTGTGCAAAGCCGGCATCATATCAATGAAATAATCCGCACCATCTTTTTTCTTGAAAACCTGGTAAATAAGTTCCAACATTTGCCACATTTCAGCCGAAACCGTTTTAGATGTCAGATCAAAGACCAGAGAGAATGTTTCTTCATAAAAATCAGTTATATTGTTTTGGAATATATGTCCTACAACATTTATTACAATTGGATGTAAATTATTCATTACTTCGGGATGTTCCTCCATAACTGTAAGTAAGGTTTCAATTGTGTTCAAAAGACCCATTGCTGTTATAGCCTTTTCGTCGCCACCATCTTCAGATTCCAATACTTGACTAAATGTGGTTGCCAAATGTTGACATATTTCCATCGCAACTGGCAAAAGCTGCTCAGAAAAAGTGCATACAATTTTTTGCAACACATTTGTTAAGTCTTCGTTTTCTGTTTCACGTATTATAGTCAACAATTCTTTTGTAATCTCCTTGATTTGTCCCTCACAATAAGGTGCCGCGGCATCTTGTGAGCTAAGGAACATTTGCAATCCAATAGCGGCTTCAACTTTGACCGGTAGTTCTTTATCGTTCAACAAACAATTTGTTGTTAAACGCATAATTTCTCCTAAGATTTGAGGATTTTTCAACTGAATGTCACAGAAATAGTGAAGTACCCAGCATGCGCGAGCACGCATGTGACCAGCTGGGTTTTGAAATTCGGGGAATACGTATGTGGTAAGCATATTTTCAACTTGATCGCGATATATCCGTTTTTTCAACAGAACGTCAGCTAAGGAACCGATCATGTGTAATGCGCCATCCTTTTGTTTATTATCAGCATTTGGTGATGTAATTATCTTTTTTGTGTAAGAGAAAATATAGCAGAAAATATAAGCAAATAATAAATAACTTGTGCGTATATAATTTTAACTATAAAAATCGAAATCACCTCTCGCTATTCTTAAAATTTTATACTGAACTAGCTGAGTCCTGGGTGGTTATTATGTAATTCGAGTCGAAACGGAAATGTGTTCGAATGTAATGTTAATAACATACAAATTCGAACAATTTCCGTTTCGAATCGAATTACATAATAACCCCCTGCAAACGTAGTCTTGTCCTCAATTATTTATTTTTTTTACCCTGTGTGTTTTGTTTACGCTGATCTATCTATGATTAAACTTTCATAAAAATTGGTTGGCTATCTTCGGAGGCAGTAACTCTCCCTATGTCGAGCGGTCAGATAGACTGGAGGCGGAATAAAAGGAGAACAGCGTACTCACTTTAAAATGGCTTTGTTTTTCTTTTGAGTACGGAAACTATTGCTTTAATACATATTCTTCTAAAACTATAATCAATATTTTAGTGAGCAAAGTTTAGAGTCGAAAGTGGGAGAGCAGAATATATCCCCAGCAAAAAAGGCAGCAAGCACATCTACTGAATCAAACTACTTCAAATTTGAATAAAAAAAACAATGAATTTTACTTTGACGTGACATTGGAAGTGATTTGTTTTCGACATTTTCTTAACTCAATGAAAATCATGTTTTAAATAATAGGTCCGTTTGTTTACTTTTCCAGTAAAATCTAGTAGTTGAGTAAATTGAAAATTTTACTCTCAAGAATGTTTCCTGCACAAAAAATTACGCGAACGGAAAAATTGCACGAATTTGTAGATTAATCAAAACAGCTTATCATAGTGTTGTATAATTTGTGTTGTTTTGACTACCCATCAAATACATGTTTTTGGTAATTGATATATGCATTTTATAATTATAACATCCATCGTGCTTCGCTTATAGTACGACAGCATTTATTATTGGTTTAGTATAATACATGCGACGTGAATACATTTAAAAATCATGACGTTTTTACATTTCAAGACTGTTTACGCATCTCTCTAATATATACTTGATTTCTGATAGTCGTTACCTGAATAGTACGCAGAAATAAGTATGTATTCACATATAAATGAACCTTAAATCTCTAAAAAATTAAAGTAAATAACACAATTAGATTTAATTTAAAAACTGATAAATTTAACGATTATTATTATTTAATTTGTTTCACCTTGAACATAATAGGTTCGTTCATTTACTAAAAATGTTTACTAATTTGTAACAATTATTACTGGAAAGTGTTCATTAACTCAAAAAGTTTGCAAGGAGAGATCGTCAAAAGCGAGAAAAAAATTTAAACAAAAAAAATCCTACAAATTATTACTAGTAAAACTTTTACTTGCAAGAATTATCCAACCACCTGTTGTTATTTTGTTGTCAAATTAATTATTTGAATAACAAAAATTAAAAATTTTAAAAACCCCCGACTTTTTTCAGAAAAGATGTTATATCTTCTAAACGGCTGGACCGATTTTCTTCAAACATAGCTCTCGATCAAGTCATCTTTCAAACAGAAAAAACTAAATGAAAATCGGTCCAGCCGTTTGGCCTGTACGTGGACACGGACAGACACACAGATACACAGACACACACTACAAACTTATAACACCCCTTCTTTAGTCGGGGGTTAAAAATATCTGAAAAAGTAAAACTGAAACATGTGTATTTCTTTGTTAAAAAAAACATGTATACGTATGAAAAAAGAAAGCATGTTTTCTTAATTTATTGTTTTTCTTTCATTAAGCCACATAAATTCAATTTTAATGGCAAATAATTTTATTTGTTTCACGTACATATGTAATCAGAGATGGAAAGTAGCATTTTTCTATTTGTTAATGGAATAAAATTAAAAAATTATGAAAAATGCATAAAAATAGTAAAAATACATGAAACTGTGTAAAGAATTTCATATTAAATGTGAACTTCTAAAAAAAATTGCAATTTAAAATATCATCAAACAAAATACATCAGAAAATGTGCAATTGTATCATGATTTCCATTTATGGTTCTGATATGAATAAAATTGTCTTGCAAGTTTTTACAAGTAAAGCGTTCATATACTTTTTCATATTTAGGAGAGTAATTTTGTAAATTTCTTCTTTACTCTCTCGTTGATAGTTTCTGCTTGGAAAGTAATTGAACAGACTTTTAAGTTTTTTTTTAACTTTTCTTCCTTCAAATGTTTTTATTAAAAAATTTATACTTTGTATTTGCTTACTTTTGTTTATTTTATTGAATCATATTTTTTTCCCTCATCTACTGGATTTTACTGGCAAAAATTTGTCCAGTAAAAATTTGCAGACTCTCAGTCAACAACTGTCAATTTACTCTTAATTGGCGGCACTCTCTTTTGCAATTTTATGTGTAAACGAACGCTTTTCAGCAAAATCCAGTACATATTTGCACAAAATTTCGCAAATTTTGGTGTAACCAAACGGACCTAATAATATAGGTTCACATTAAGGACGATTTAAAACATTTTGAAATTTTCGCAAGTACGAACTTCATTTTAAACATCCAATGTTTTTTTTTTTTTTTTGTACAATGTATACATTAGGGTTTAGCTTTTTTTTGACGTCATTCTCCCAAGGGTATATCTACGGGTAATATTGTTTTGATAATAAAAAACACGTTTTTAGTTAAATTTGGTATAAAAATAAATTCACGCACCAAAAGCGATTTGTAAAATGCATTTAGTATTTTATTTTTGTTTTCTTAAATAAGCTTTTTTTAATATGGTACATATATGTATGGATGCATTACATACATATGTACATATAACTACAGGGTAACGCAGAATGAGCTATATGGTTTGAATTCTTTATTTTTATTCTTTCTTTTTTTCAGCATTTTGTGAAGAAGACTTGGGGAACTAATTATGAATCATTACACGATCGAACAACGTACAAAAATAATTGTATTTTATTTTTCAAACCAACAGTCTATTGTGCTGACACAGCGTGCATATCATAATTTCGCGCACAAGCGATTTTAACTGGCCTCCACGTTAACCAGATTTAACAGCTCCTGACAGTTTTCTTTGGGGATATTTGAAAGAAAGAGTGTACGTTAACAAGCCAAGAACCATACTCCATCTAAAAACCAACATTCAAAATAAAATCATGGCCATTACACCCGAAATTTTGCGAAAGTTATGGAAAATATGCTAAAAAGAGCACGTATGTGCGAAGCAGAAAATGGATATCACTTACAGGATATCATTTTTCAAAGCTAATTGCAAAAAATTCCCCAATAATATACTGTATTTAAAGAAATTATAATAATCGCATAAATAAAAAAGCTATAAACCATATAACTCATTCTGCGCCACCCTGTAATTTTTTTTAAATACATGTTTTTTATTTATTTTATCTTCAAATATGAACTAACAATAAGTATTCAATTCCTAATCTAAAATATAATTATAAGGCCCAACTAATGTCGGACATAAGCTTAGTGATAGTTATTAATAATACATAAGTAGTGATAAGCAACAAAAAGAAAAAGTGTTTTCAAGCAGCTTCATCGTCTGGAGTGTTGAATATTAGAGCCCGTGTATCTCTCTTTTTTAAGCGGATGTGTCCAGTAAAGTTCAAAATATTACGAGCAAGCGGATTAGGATGTGACTCGAGTTTTGTTAGATATTTGCCTGCGTATTTTGCAATTTCTTCAGTCAATAGTGGCATATTCAAATCACGATGTATATTTGAATTTTTGATGTACCATGGAGCCGATGTTATCATACGTAAAATTTTGTTTTGCCTTCGTTGAATTTTCTCTACATTTGAAGCTGAAGCAGTGCCCCATAGTTGAATTCCGTAGCACCATATTGGCTTTAAAAGTGACTTGTATATTAAAAGTTTACAGTCTAGGCTAAGTGTTGAATTTCTACCAATCAGCCAATGTACCTGAGTTAATTTAAGTTTCATTTGTGATAGCTTAGAATCAATGTGGTGTTGCCACGTAAGTCGTCGATCAAGGTGTATACCAAGATATTTCACATGTGAATGTTGAGAAATAACTTGATTGTTGATCCGAATGGGGGAACAAGTATCTCTTCGTAAGGTAAATGTTACTTGAACACACTTTTGTTCATTTACCTTGATTCTCCATAAGTTTAACCAAAGCTCCATCTGGCTAATGTGATCCTGGAGTTTGCGGGATGCCTCATCAGGGTTTTCGTGCATACTAAGGCAGGCTGTATCGTCGGCAAATGTGGAAGTATGGATACTACTGCTCACAGGCATATCACAAGTACAAATCAAATATAAAACTGGTCCCAGTGTGCTCCCCTGAGGCACACCGGATGAAATAGTTTCAGGCCTGCTCGTAAAGTCTCCTTCAACAACAGTGAACTTACGGGAAATAATGTAACTTTCCAAAAGATTTAAAATGTTTATTGGTAAGTCTTCAATTTTAAAATTAGGCCTTCATGCCACACTTTATCAAATGCCTGGGAAATGTCAATAAACAGCGCAGAACAATACTTTTTTTCTTCAAAGTTCTTCTTGTAAATTGAACCAATCTGTGAGTTTGTTCAATGGTGCTATGCTGACTTCTAAAACCAAATTGATGGTCTGGTATGCACCCACTACTAATTAGAATTGGGGACAATTTTATTTTGAGCAGTTTTTCGAAAAGCTTTGACATAGTTGATAGTAGACTTATTAGCCTATATGACTCAGCCTTGGTTAGATCTTTGCCCGGCTTTGGAATCAGTTTAACCTTGGCAAGCTTCCAGCTGTGTGGATAATACTCCAGTCGTAAAATGGCATTAAAAATGAACAACAGGATTCTCATTGCAATACGAGGCAAGTTCATCAGCATCTGGTTACTAATTCCATCAATACCCGGAGCTTTCTTCGGGTTGAGTTCGACAATTAATTTTTGTAAATCACGCGTCTTAAACTTTATGTGTAGAGGGGGTAGAGCGACTACACTCGGCAAATCAGCAACACCAGTACATTATGTTTGGTGTAAAAACGGATTTTAAGTGCTCAGCAAATATTTTACCTTTTTCAGTATCGCTTCTTGCCCAACCTCCGGTAGATGTGCGTAGAAGTGGCTTATACTCAACGGGTGTTTTAAGCTTTCTAGCAGCGCGCCACAAAGAGTAATTAGACGCTGGTGTGACATTAAGACCTTCCAGATAATTTTTAAGAGATGCAGTTTTTTCAGATGCAAGCAACTCTTGGAGTCGTTTAGTGCACTCTTTAAATCTGATTTTATTTTGTGGTGATCTGTGCTGTTGCCATTCCCTTCTAGATCTTTTTTTTCACGTACGAGACGTTCAATGTCTGTAGAATAAATTTTATTAAACCCAGTCCGCGGATAGGAGATAGTGGCATGTTCAGCAGCCTGTTTAATATTCTCGCTGAGATTGGCAATGTTAGATTCAATATCATCGGGTGTTCTAAGCGTTATGTTTTCCGTACGACTACTGAGATATTTTTTGAACCCCAGCCAATTAACACGATTGATCATCTTCACATATGGGTCAGGTAAGTTACTTCTTAATGGGCTACAAATTGTAATGATCGTCGGAAAGTGATCGGACGAGAGATCAAGAGAAGCTTGAACTTGAATTAAATCCCTAGAGATATTTTTTATGACGCCAAAATCTATAACATCCGGAATTTTTTGGATGTCAGTAGGCCAATAAGTGGACTGACTCCCCACTCGAAATGACATCCAATCCCATTTTTAAAATTGTGTTGAATAATGCTCGACCTCTGGGTGTAATAAGATGCGAACCCCAGAACGTATGTTTTGCATTGTAGTCGACAGCTGCTACAAAACGAGGTCCAAGAGATTTGTAAAAATTTTCGTATTGATCTTCAGTGATTGAAAATCTGGGAGGGGAGTAAATTGATGATATCACGAAGTTTGTACCAAAACTTTCAATGCCAATATTTGTTGCTTGTAGGTGTTGTTCACAAATGATGTCAAGAATATAGTGCTTAAGTCTTCACTTTATTAGAATCGCTGATCCACCGCATGCTCTTCCTCTCGGATCCTTTGAATCATAAAAGGTGTAGCCATAAATTTTAAAAATGCTTCTCGAAGTCAAATGAGTCTCAGAGACTAGCATTATATCAATATTTTTTCCGTGAGGAAGTGCTCAAGTTAATTTTTATGTTGGCGAATGCCGTTTGCGTTCCAGAAACATATTTTAACGTATTCATGGCTTGTTAATTAATGCTTGAAGCAGTGTATTCTGCATTCGAAGCATTTCCTGCATCATGCTAGTCATATTTGTTGTAAAATTGTTTATAGTTTGCACCAGATTATCAATAGTAGCTTCAAGGCGATTGAAATTAAAGCTTGAATTTGTATTTGTTGAATTATTTGGCGGGGAAACATTTTGTGTGGGAATTGAATTTGTCTTAGCAGCATCTGCATACGATACACGGGAAGTAACTGGTTGGCTCATTTGCGCAAAAGTGGCAGAGTAAGCGTTTGGTGATTAAGCTGGAGCTAATTTAGGTTTTTGCACTATAGTCTTCTTTACGAAAGAGTACACAGGACAACCTCTGTAGTTAGCGGTGTGATTACCTCCACAATTACTGCATTTTTTATCACTTTGATCTTTTGGCTTATTGCAATTAACAGTGCCGTGTAATTCGCCGCACACAACACAAACAGTAGGTAAATTGAAGTAAGTTTTCGTATGGCCATATTCTTGACAATTATGGCACTGTACGGCCCAGAACGCTTGTGTGGTTCTTCAACTGTTATTTTTCGGTATAACAGGTATTTTAAGCTGTAAATTGGGTGCGTCTCATTTTTTTTTTCAATTTTATATCATTAGGCTCAAGTTCAACACGAAATAGGGGTTGGGGAATCTTCTCCCTATTTATTATATTGAACACATTTTTTACCTTAAACCCCTGGAGGACGAGTGCATCTTTTATTTCTTCGGGAACAACATAAGAATATATGCCCTTCAATACGATCTGCATGCCTTTAGCGCTCTTAAGCTGGTATGTGTAGAAGCTTGTTTTATTTTTTTCAAATTCAGCAACCATTTTGCGGAAATCTTTTTCGTCATAAATTTGGATTTTAGTTTCATCGATGTTGCCACGTTTTATTGGAACAATGTAAAATTTATTCTCACCAATGACCGAAATTAATTTTTTAATAAGGGCATTTGAATTTTTTTCTCTCAAATATGATGATTTTTTATTCGAGGATACCTCGGGTTTGTCGTTGTCATCTTGCAAAATTTTAAAGCGGTTTTTTTCGATTAGTTAGTTAGTTGGCTGCGCTGTTATCCCTAGACATTTTTGGAGCAGATGAAATTTTTGAAGAATTCGGGCTTCGCCCACGCTTAACCACGGTTATATATCTGTCCATTCCGACTTGTACCTTGAGTTTCGAGCAGCTGTTATCTGTAGTGATAACTTTGTTAAGTGATGAACACGAGCCTGAAGGGGATGATATTACTGACTTATATAAAGAAGTACTAGGCAACTGTAATGTTAATGAATCACTACTATTTGACATTGGACAAAGCGAAGTTGATCGCTGACGAAAAATTGGCTCTGCCGTTAAAGAAAGACTTTCATCAGGTTTATTATTTATATTGTTTTCATTAAGAGTTTCAGAACTCACAGTAAGCTACCATTTACACATGCAACTAATTGCAAGAAAGTAGCAATACAATCAAATTTTTTCACTACCACACTCACATTGTTTTTAATTTCCAGTCAGCTTTCAATTTTTTCAAGAAAGTAAATTTTTGATGTTTTCAGAAAGTAAAATGAAAAAAGGTTAAGTGTTACCCTCTTCAAAGATTTGTACAAATATACATGATTGTGGTAAATAGTTATTATAAATTATCCTTATTTTGTATAAATATTTAAAGAATTATGTCGTTTTTTTAAACATACATGAAGAAGACAATTCATGCCTTCTTAAAACAATAATATTATAAAAATATTAAAAATAATACTTATTCCCAATTAATTGCCATATAAATTTGTGCAGGTGATATTCTGGGTAACTCTAATTAAGAAGTGAACAAAACAATTTTTTTCAACTTTACTTTTCGTCGACATTTTTAAAATAAACTTTCACTTTCCTATGAAAATTAAGAAGAAATTTTCATGAGTCATTTATTTCATTAAAATTTTTATTCATATGTATACAGAAATTTCAAGAAAGTACTTTCATGTGTAAATGTAGCGTAAAATAGGCATTTCTGCCGTTAGAACTCACTTCAAAATGTTTTGTATTTGAGGTACTCATACGAGTATTCCTCAAGGGTACTTTGTGTTTTTATTTTCTTTGCGGTGTTTTTTTTGTTTTTGTTATTTATGATTGTTTGTTTTGAGGTACCCATATATAGCATACCTCAATGTCACTTTGTTTATGTTTTTTTTTGTTTGCGGTTTTTTTTGTTTCTGTTATTTCTACTATTTAAAAAATATTTGCAAAGCATTAAGCTTATTTATTAAAGTAAGTATGTACCTATTACGAATAATATGTACTACAAATATTTTTTTTTATAATTTTTTGTTTGTTTGGTAAGTATGTAAGGGCCTGTCCATATATTACGTAACGCTGTTTTCCCCGATTTTTGACCCCCCCTAGTAACAAATCGTAACAAAACTGTGAACCCCCCCCCCTCCCCCCTAGGAATAACGTAACAATGAGATAAAAAATAAATTAAATAGTTTAAAGTTTTTATTAAAAAAATTTAATTTAATTCATTGTTTTAAATTCATTTGTTAGACTAGCACAGTGCGTAGACAAAAATTAAATAAGCTTACATATGAACGTACTCCATATATTGGCGAAACTATTTTTTAAATTTCTTCCCAAGTGTCATCAAACTCCAAAAATTATGGTTTCATAGAGAGCTTATTCCTAAACTGTATGTATGCATTAGTGATGTATATTCGAATTCCAAAACAGTCGGCCGTTTCTAGATATTAGCATTCGTTTAAGAAATATATAAAGAAATTCATAAATCCAAAACGAAATTTAAATGAATGGCACACAAATATGAGTTTGTAATAATTAAAAAAAAAAATATTTTTTATTTTTTTTTTCTATGCGTTTTTTGCCAAATAATCTGCTATAGTTTTCCGTATTGATGACTGAGCAGTATTTCAAACATCAAGACGAGAATTGGCATTAGCCTTGCGGTCGCTTTCACTAGTTTCTATAAGTGAAGTTGACGTGTATTTCAGAGCTTAAAGATGACTCCGTTTGGCCATTTTCAAATCTATCTAAAATGTGCGTGAAACCAAAAAAAAAAATTATATCTTGAATCAATAAAGGTTGCCATGGTGAATTATATTTCATTTTCTAAAAGAGAACCTTTTTAACCCGTTTTAAACATACAGATTGTTGGGATATCAAATGACTCAAAATGATGTCAATTACGAAAGATATGCAATTTTTCTTTTCTTAATTTTTTCCCTTCTGCAACATTTTCAATAGATATTTGCCCATTAAAAAAATATATCTTAAAAGTATCTTAAAATTAGAGGGGCACACAATCTATTTCCTAAACGCATTTCACTGTTGTTCATAATATTTTTTTTAAGTTCTGTTGCATAAAAAATTAAAATAATATCCTTATGAAAATACGTCTATGTATGCAAGTTTCCATTAACACATCTCTAAAAACTTAAATATTGTAGCCTCAAGTTGACCAACAAAAATGTTAAAAGTTAATTATTTAATATTGTCATGTACATATATGGAAGAATATATTTTTTGAAAGGACTCTTTTTTGTCCATGAGAATTGCAAGAAACCTTTTCCTAAACTTCTGCAAATACCATTTCCTTATATGCATTTGGTGGATTTAATATTAATATATGTTGCAGTTTAATATGGAAAGAAGTTTTTATGTACATACATATATAAAGAATATTTAAAAAAGTAAATGGATAAAGATGAGGAATTCAGAACCATGTAATCAGTTTGACTAAAATTTATTTAATTTATTATAAAAACTTTGTATAATTTTCAAATGTTATTTAAATTTTTGGATAGATTTCATAAACTGTAATGTACGCGGACAGAATTATGAAGTTCTTCTCCATAAACATTTTTTTTTATTTAATTTTGCAGAATAAAATAGACCCCCAATTAAATGTCCATAAATTTCACATACAATAGATATTCGTATTTGAATATCGTTTTAAATATTCGTATTCGCGGATATCGTTTTAAATATTCTAATTCGAATTCGCGAATATTAAAAGTTGACATTCGGCAGATGTATGTAGTATACATACTCGTACATAATATATGTAGGCAACACGTATGATCAATTAAATAAATAAATGAGAAAAATATACGTATTTTTGTACAAAATTAGTAATTTTTTCTGTTACGTAACATTTTCAAAGACCCCCTCCCCCAGCCATAACAAATCGTAACAAAACTCGAACCCCACCGTCCCCCCTAGAGCGTTACGTAATATATGGACAGCCCCTAAGCAAAATTCCGCCAATCGACTGTTCGCTATGAAGGTACCACGAGAACTGTACTATAAATATACTTTCATATAAACTAAGATATTTCTTCCAGAAAAACAAAACAACAAACAAATGAAAACAAACAAAACAAAACAAATGAAAACAATTGAAAAAAACCCTTTAAATGATGCGCGAAAATTGCAAAACAAAAGTATTTGGGCATAAATATTATATAATTTCTGTAAAAACACCATTTTTATTAAAAACTTCGTCGCGTTTGGTGCGCAAACTTTTTTTAACTAAAAATGCAGTTCTTAATATTTTCCTTTCATTATTAAACAGAAATATTACTCCCTACTCGATGGTATATTGATGATGCAACTAATATAATTAAGGATAGTCTATGGGTGAAATGGTCTAGGGAATACAGCTCCTCGACGGTTACTAAGGAAAGATATTATGCTACATTATTTGCTATTGCATTGAAAACAGGAAATTGAAAGTGATAGTTTACACTATGCAAGTCTTATTGCTAAGCTGATTAGTTCATTAGTCCAAAATCACACTGTGCAAGTCTTATTGCTAAGCTGATTAGTTTCAGGGAGAGAGAGACGAGGGGAACAGCAACGTTTCTTTCCCCCCCGGCTCTCTCTCCTAATAAACTAATCAGCTTAGCAATAAGACTTGCACAGTGTAAATAGGGACTTAGGAGAGCGAGACGAGGGGTTTAGAAACGTTTATTTGCCCCTCGTCTCTTTCTTTCCTAACAAACTAATCAGCTTAGCAATAAGACTTGCATAGATAGTATAAACTTGAACTAACAAAATACTCTTAATGCTAAAGATGTTAAAATTCTTAATAGATTGATGAGTGCAAGGGAATCTAGCCACAATGAAAAGTTATGATTCAGATTCTTTTTTACATTGTGGGGAAGTAAATAGAGACTATTTAAAACTAATTTTACTCCTTTTAGACTCTGAAACTTTACTTTGCAAAGTCTTAATTCAGCAGGGAGAAAGATAGAAAGAGAAAGTATTCTTCTTACATCTGTCTTTCCCACAGCTGAATTTTTTTTTTTTGCTCGTTTGATGTATTTCGCTCCTGCTTAAGGAACTCATCAGTAGACTTTAACTTTCAAGTTTTTGAAATAAGCTGAAAAACTTCATATGTTTAAAAATCTCAAAAAAAAATCTTTACAAAACACGCATTTTAATTCGATTTTGCATGTATGTATACTGAAAGTATTTCTTATATAAAATATGTGTTTAAAAGCAGAAAAAAATTATAGTATAAAATGTGTGGAATTGTATTACCTGCATAATGATATTCATGGCTTTAGGCAAAATTCCTTTGCGCTTTTTACAGCATGAGTGTAAAAGAGACTGAGCGGCTGGAACAGGAGTTGCATAATCTTCAAAAATATCTGTAAGAAATTTCAAGTATTTTCTTATTTTTAAGTACATACATATGTACATAAATTACTTTAAGCTAATATTTACAAATTGTAAAAATAAAAAAATATGCAAGTGGATTTTGAATTTTTTTTTTTTTTACCAATAAATTATGTATTCTGCCTTATCGTGTTTGGCGTATTTCAAATACGACTACGACTGTTTGGTAATAGATTAAAGAAGACTTCAACAGTTTTTCTTTAATATATTATCAAACAGTCGTAGTCGTATTTGAAATACGCCAACCACGATAAGGCAGATTGATTATTTTTTGCGTCAAGCATGCATTTAATGTACGTACCAAATTTCACCTTTATGTATTCATGAGGATCAGTTTCCCATAATTCTTGATCTTGATCGGAGAAGGACATTATAGGGAATAAAACATCTTGAATAATTGCAACCATGTGAGGTTTAATCAATTTCCAAGAGTAAGCGTGACTTACACTTATAAAAAGAAAAATAAATAAATAAGTAACTAATATTGCTTAATATATATGTATTTTATTATGCTCATTATTATGGTTTAAACTAAATATACTTACGCATTTTTAATATAAGTCAAGTTATCGGTAAGAACACGCGGTGAAACATAAATGCGATTGCGATATTGATCTAAAATTTTAAGTAAAACATCTAACACTCCTTGGGTAAATGTTGGTAAATACCATTCAGCAAACTTTTGGTACTTATCACTAACAACATTTCGTGGACTTCCATAACTGGGGAGGAGGATATTTTTATAGGACAAAACATTTTTAGACATTCAAATGAATTTACTACAAACAATATATAATGAATATTATTTTATTAAAACTTACCGTTCAAACATGCGAACCATTATATGCAAAGCCCATTTTTTGGTTTTCCACCAAGGAAATTCTGGCTTTTCGTCATCATCTAAATGAGAACAATCTGGTACTGGGCGATCGGCAATTTGGCGACAAATTTCCATCCATTGAGAAAACATTTCTTTTGTTATTAAATCCAAAGGTAAACTAAACTGTGTCAATGCGTAATAAATTTTCAAAATTTGTTTTTGCATTAAAACTGATTGTTCAGACTCATTGCTCATTAATGTCAGCATGAGCTGATATATCATAGGCAATAAAAGATTCATGGCTTCATTAAGTGGAACACGTTCCTCAGAGCGCTTATATTCATAGGTTTTAACCAATTGATACATAGTAACCAGAGCACCATTCCAGCCATTCATATCAGGATTTTGTAAATAAATGCTAATATTGTCAACTACCTGTGGCCAGCGTCCAGGAAAATCATGTTTGATAATGTGATTTACGCAGACCGACAACTGTACTCTAATGAGATCTGGTGCATGTACAACAGCATCGACAATGGAACTCCGAATCATAGCACGATCTTGTTCGTGAATTGAAAAAGGTATTGAGTCTCCAGCTGCAACTTCATGATCGGCCCAGTTGCTGGATATCATATTTTTCATGTATACCGCACCAGCTTGACGAACAGGCTGCTCAACTGTATTTTGCATAACAATTTGCAAAATCGTTGGCACAAATCCTATGATTTTATGAATCTAAAATGATAAAAAATAATTTAAAAAAGAAATTAATATTTACATGTATGATGGATTCATTGTGATATGAATAAGCAGTCGTTAAGAGACAAAGTTTGAAAGCGAAGCCGCTGTGTGCGTTTGCAAAAAAGTAAACGCAATGTTCGTCTCACCATAGATAAAAATCATTATACTATTTATAAGCAAAACTATTCAGTAATTGTAAGAGAAAACTTTCTTAAATAATTAAAAAAAATTAAAGAATTTCCTTTTCCGGGTTATTCCAAAATATTAAACACAATCTCAATATTATATATTAAAAGTTGAAATGGCCACAATTCGGAAAATATTTGAAAATCTAAAGATTTGTTTTGTCTATTCTTTTTTCTGAACTTTTTTTGAGAAACATTGTATTATCTTTCAAGATTTTCCATGAGTGTCGATAAGATCCTTCGCAGTATGGGATTGTCTTTTAATCACCTCTTGCAACTTTTTATTCATTTTTATTTTAAACAAATACAAACTGCGATGCTATTTGTTTTGTCTGCAGAAACTCCCCGTTTCCGTCAAAAATCGGACCTGCGACAAATGAAAACTTCTGGAAAAGGCCACTTACTGGACGACAATATAGGTTCGATAGTCGGAGGGTTTCTTTCACTGTTGCGCAGTGTAACTAAACAAAAATATTCAAGTGACTGAAGTAAATTTTGGTATTAAAAGCTAAGACCCCTTTCAGATTAGGCAACTATAATTGCGCAAGTATAATTTTCATTTTTATTTATTTTCTTTTGAACTTGCTTTTATGTTCACATTCAGCAACTTTGTTGAGCAAGTTTAATTTTCTTAGGCCGGGTTTCCATCTGTGTGTGTAACCACTAATTACTAATGAAAAACAGTTTGATTCAGACACGTATTTATTAAGTTAAACAGTTTCATACATAACTAATAGACGATTTTATAGAATCCAACATGATTGGAAACTGTTTAAATTAATAAATATATGTCTGAATCAAACAGTTTTTCATTAGCAATTAGTTGGTTACGCTTTTTTGGGCAAATGATACACAAGAAATGCCAGATGTAAACTCAGCCTTATGCTCGAATTTTCTTAATTTGTGGACGTTTTGTTTCATTTGTGAAAGTGATTTGAAATTTTCTTAACACAAAATTAGACAACACACCGAAGGATAAATAAAAGACAATGTCAAAAACCAATAAATATCCCAAGACAAGAATGACAGCAGAAACAGAATTGCCAAGTACAAGCAAGTCTGTACTCAAATCTCTGCAATTATTTCCCCTTCAAACCGACCTTTCCTCTCACACCCACAAACACAAGACTTGCGCAAGTAAAGTTGCCTAATCTGAAAGGGGCCTAAGTACAAAAAAACAAAACTTTACAGGTATTTTTAAATTATCTTCGATGTTATTTCAGTTAATTCATTCAATTTTGGTATTAATATGCTAAATATATGTAACGAAACGAATTTTAACTAAATATTAGCATAATAACGGTATTTTTTGTTCCTTAAGCTTTTTTTGCTATCTCCCTGATGACCTCCTGTTGGTTGGTCTCCAAATTGCTTAATTATAGTCTTCTTGATCGGCTCCATGTAGTGAATCTTCTACAGACTTATAAATTTTCAAATTAAATTTGTTGTGTATAGTTTTACCGATGGAAAATATTTTCAAATCCATACTTTTGTGAAGAAATTTTTAATAAATTGCTACGTATCTGAACTGGCGACTATCTCAGTTTATCTGCTAGATCGCGTAATCAATTTTAAATCATAATAAGTTGTTTCAGAGTTATCCAAATAAAAATATACATATGTATATCTATAACTTATAGGTAGATGATTTTTTATTCAAGTAAGGAAACATAGCCTTTATAATCATGGTAACTCACCTCAATACAATAATTTTTTTTTTTTGATTAGTTGTAGAATTGAATAATGGGCTTTATGGTGATTCGCGTATTTCGACTTTGACTACAACAATTTGGTTCTAGAATCTAGAGTAAAAAACACCGTATTTACATATTTATTTTTATTTTTTAGAAAGAATCCTAATGATTTGTTCATCAATTTACATAATTTATACAAGTATGTAGGCAGATTTTTTTATACGAATATGTTTTGTTGATATACTTATATTCAATGGATCTCGATATATAGGATAAATTCCAAATACTTAGCAAAGCTTATAATAAAGTGGTGATGTTTAGATACTTATATTATTAAATGATACATATTTGGACCAAATGTAATGGGGCTATATAATCTACAGATCTTACTTTATAAATTGATGAAAACGGATTATAATTATCGCTATCCAATTTCTGCGACCCGTTGAAAAAAACTTTTCCAAAAAAGCTTACAAAAATTGGCATGAAGTTAGCATAAGTGACGAAATTGAATTAGGTGTTAAACAGTTCCTCTATACAATTTGACGTTAAAAATTATCCCAATACGTAGTTTTAACACACTACTAAGTCCTAGCGTGATTTTTAATGTGAAGTTTCATGGCAAAACTCTTTGAGATCATGTTAAATTTTGCCACTTATGCTAACTTTATACGTTTTTTGCTTATATGTACATATGACCGAAAATATTTACTGAATAAGTAGAATAATAATTTGGGATTATTAGTGCGTTAATAATGTTAAACTTAAATTGTAACAATTCCCATAAAAAACACTAATTAGTTTCATTCCATTAAAGGATCATGATAGGTCATACTTAAGCAAAATTATGTACTGGGTTGATGTTGTGCTATTTATTCTAAAATAGTTATATAAAATTTTTCCAATAAACACCGCATTTAAAAGTTATGGTGCCAAAAGAAAGCATTCCTTCTTCTGTCTTTCACCCAGCTGAATTAAGACCTTGTAAAGCAAACTTTCCGTGTTTACAAAGTAACACCCCTTTTACACACGGAAAGTTTACTTTGCAAAGTCTTAATTCAGCTGTGTGAAATACAGAGGTGATTTTGCAAAGTAAACTTTCCGTGTGTAAAAGGGGTATAAACTTTGCGTGTGTAAAAGGGATATTTGAAGAGTAAACTTCGTGTTTCTAAAAGGGGTATTTGCTTGCCTTTTCTACATCAGACCACTTTTTTACATGCAAAGTTTTTACCCCTTTTAGACACGGAAAGTTTACTTTGCAAAGTCTTAATTCAGCTGGAAGAAAGACAGAAAGGGATAGTATTACTACCTCTGTCTTTCACACAGCTGAATTAAGACTTTGCAAAGTAAACTTTGCGTGTCTAAAAGGGGTATTACTTTGCAGTCGTAATTCAGCTGGTAGAAACCACAGAAAGAGAAAGTATTTCTCCTCCCAGCTGAATCAATGAAGTAAACTTTGAGTGTGGAAAATGCGTCTATCAGGTTGAATGAACACTACCAAACACCCCTATTACACACGGAAATTTTACTTTGCAAAGTCTTAATTCAGCTGGTCCAAAGCAAAGTCCCGGTTCACACGCTTCAACTTTTGTTGATCAACTCGTAATTCTGCTGTAAGACGGAGAAGGAAATACAAATATCTTTTTTTCTACCAGCTGAATTCAAAATTGACTGTGTGAACCGGGACAGAGTAAACTTTGCCGCTTACAATTAAATCGAAAATATAAGGCTCGATATGTACACATGTATTAAAAATAGCTACATTGACAATAATAATAATACATATATGTATGTGTCAATTTGTTTTTAATTCCAATTGAATTTTGCAATTTTCTTCTCGATTATCTTTCTATATTTCTTTGCAAATTCTTGTACTCTTTTTGTATGAATAAAGACTGACAAAATTAAGAAATCGACTTCAAGGAAATGTACTTTCAACCTACCATGAACATGTCAATAATTTTCTCTTATAAAATTTGCATCTTTAATTCGTGTTTTGTATATATCTTTGAAAAAAAGCACATGTTTTTTCTTATGCATGTCATCATAAATACGAATGAAAAGAAATGGATGAAAGCACTTTAGACTCAAAATGTACACTCACCACTGCCCCAAAGTAACGTCATCCGTCGTCACCAAGACGGCAGAGCATTGATATGTACATACAAGCATATGTATAATTTATTTTAACATAAAAGTCCACATCAATGAACATTTATCATTTATGTATGTATGTACATATGTAGTTTCGTAAGTATGAGGAAATATGAAGTTACCTGTGCCAACTGTTCTTCTGCCGCCTTCCTCTGCTCAGGATTGGGATCAATTGTTGCACGCAGCAGCTCTGTCAACTTCTGGGGATCCATATCTCCTATTATTATTTTCAATGATTTTAACAAACTGATGCAGTAGTTAAACTACTCAATAAGATAATTAATACTTTATTAATAGTTAATATATGTGCAAGTAAATCGCGAGCTGTAAGAAAATTATGAATCGTATAGCGACAACGGGAAAACGTGTTAGCACCCGCAAGCAGGGATGCCAGAAGTTTCTGCTGAAAAATCTGCACTTTTTGAAAAATCGTCGGCATATTAATTTCGAAAATCGTTACGTTTTTCATTATTTTTTATTAATTGGAAAAATATAAAACCATATGTGATTTCATAATACATGTATCTTAAATTTTTTTTAAATATGCAAATCGCTTTCTTATTTTAATTTTCCTGAACAATCAGTATGCGTGTTAGTCATGTTTTAGCCACGTCAGTTTTTATTGAAGCAAGCCTCTTCAATTCTCATTTTAAAACTGTTCATTTACTTACACACAGACAATCTGTTTGTTAAATATTCCTTATTGTTTTCAGCAGCGATGAATGATATAACAAACGACTTTTCGGTGCAAGTAAGGATGTTGTAGCACTATTCTTTGGGGTAGGATATCTCTTCCATAAACTCAGACTTGCTTCGAGAAAAACTGTCATGTCTTAACATCCCACTACATTGATACCAAATCATAAAAACATGGTTTGAAAACGAAGTTAAAGGATTTCCAGTTGATTGTGTTTGATCAAAATCAACATTTTTTAAAATAAAATCGATAAGGCGGCATTTGTTTGTTCCTTAATGAAAAAATCGGCAAAATGGCGAAAAATATGAACATTTGGCAGCCCTGCCTGCAAGCCCACAATTTCTGTACTTAGTGATGATAAAATTGCGAATAATTTGTATTTATTAGTATTAAATAGTTAACTTGTCAAAGAAGAGATGGCGCTATGTCTGCATACGTATATTTGTCCAGCAGAGCTGAACATCATATCAAGAGACATCACTTCCTTAACATAGCGTCCACACCAGATGAAGTTATATCATGGTGGATGTCATATTGATATCATGAGGAAAATTCATCACGTATAGACTCAATTAACTTAACGTCTTGATAAATTCCTCTTGATATCAAATGTCATTTTATGTGTTATTGTGCATTTAACGCTTATTTATGAAACAATTTTCGTTTAAAAAAGTCGGCACAACAATTATTGGTGACCAAAATATTAAACAACACGCAAATTATATATTTTTGGAAAGTATTTTTCAAATATTAGTTTGATTCAAGGCGAATCCACGTAAGGTGATCTTAATTCGCCAGCTGACATAAATTCCCTGCTGTCAAATGCACCAAAACGTTAAGAAATATTTTGACAGCAAGAAATTTACAAACAAATATACAAGGCGAATACGCATAGTTGCAAATCAAGACCATCTGGTTTGATTCATGATGATATAAAATCATCAAAACATTACAGCTGCTCTGCCAGCGTCATATCACAAAACATACAGAAGTGTCACGAGACGGAAGATACGGGTATTTTTCAGTTTGTCTCGTTTTCCCTCAAATTTTGTCGTCGGTTTTGTTTTGCTATGTCTTTCTAGTGCAAAACATTTTTATTAGCTGTGTTAATTGGTAAGTAGTAATACACTACAGTATCAAATACACTATGCTTTTCTCTTTTCTCCACGAATTTTAACAAAAACCTGATTGGAGCTTTTTTTATCTGTCACTTTCTTCACTTCTGTGATTCTGCGGTCATATTACGAGATATGATATAAAATCATCAGGTGTGGATGCCATGTAATGTCAACAGATTTTGACATTAAAGGTAGAATTAGTAAAATCGTATCATTCTACTTTACAGCTTGCCGTATCGTTCAACTTTGTGCACAAGTTATAGAAAATGTAACAGTTTGCATAGCACATTTTTTTTGTCTGGCATTAAATACGGCGTTTTTGACATTCGCTACAGAAAAATCTGTTTTCTGCAGATTCCTACGTCAGCAGTGCTACCACCACATATTTTATAACTAGTAACATGCATTGTATATCGTACGGTTTTTGTCAGCTGACACGCAACATCACGATACGATTTTACTAATTCTACCTTAACTTGTATGATTATGCCTTGTGTAGGGGCATTAGAAATAAAAATGCAACCATGCAGCAATATTGTCAAATATCAGATGACTATAGCCAATGATACCGCGAACGCAGCAACAACTGTCAAAATCTGCATCCAAACGTGTGGAAATTTCTGAACGTTTTGCTTGATTTGACACAAGAGATATTAACAGCTGATCACTATATCCTGAAACGAGATTATTTGATGTCAAAAAAATTTACTGATATATGTGTGCTGACATCCATCGTACAATTAAAATTACAAGCGGCGAATATAGTCACCTGATCCCTTGCGGCCAAGGCCTATTTATTAGGTCTATGCAACTCTACAAAAACACAGCAACACAAAAAACAACTTTTTGTTTCAGTTGTCAGAGACACACACAAACATGAACTTAACTCTATGGTGCAAAAAGTTTTTGACAGTTAAAACACGAAAACACAGAATATCATCAGGACGATTGCGTTGACCTGATAAATAGGCCTTGCTTGCGACCACCTAGTATGAACACAAAACATACAGAAGTGTCACGAGACGGAAGATACGGGTATTTTTCTGTTTGTCTCGCTCTCCCTCAAATTTTGTCGTCGGTTTTGTTTTGCTATGTCTTTCTTGTGCAATACATTTTTATTAGCTGTGTTAATTGGTAAGTAGTAATACACTACAGTATCAAATACACTATGCTTTTCTCTTTTCTGCACGAATTTTAACAAAAACCTGATTGGAGCTTTTTTTATCTGTCACTTTCTTCACTTCTGTGTATTCTGCGGTCATATTACGAGATATGATATAAAATCATCAGGTGTGGATGCCATGTAATGTCAACAGATTTTGACATTAACTTGTATGATTATGCCTTGTGTAGGGGCATTAGAAATAAAAATGCAACCATGCAGCAATATTGTCAAATATCAGATGACTATAGCCAATGATACCGCGAACGCAGCAACAACTGTCAAAAACTGCATCCAAACGTGTGGAAATTTCCGAACGTTTTGCTTGATTTGACAAAAGAGATATTAACAGCTGATCCCTATATCCTGAAACGAGATTATTTGATGTCAAAAAAATTTACTGATATATGTGTGCTGACATCCATCGTACAATTAAAATTACAAGCGGCGAATATAGTCACCTGATCCCTTGCCGCCAAGGCCTATTTATTAGGTCTACACAACTCTACAAAAACACAGCAACACAAAAAACAACTTTTTGTTTCAGTTGTCAGAAACACACACAAACATGAACTTAACTCTATGGTGCAAAAAGTTTTTGACTGTTAAAACACGAAAACACAGAATATCATCAGGACGATTGCGTTGACCTGATAAATAGGCCTTGCTTGCGACCACCTAGTATGAAGTCGCCTTGTTACCACCTAATATGGAATCTCCTTGATTGCCACACTATAAATATCTGCTAAACAGGGTACCCACATTGTGTTAAGTTTTCCTTCCAAGATGAAGTGTTCCTCTCTAGTGATTTTGACTTTATGTTTTTGTACTTCTACCAACAAAATGTAATTGTACCAACGAAGGTGAATGCTGGATGCTTAATTAACACGAATACATGATATCATTCCGTCCGTTTATCTAGCTTCATATCTAAATTGAGAAATATATTTATTTATTTATTATACATGCTATAGAAAGTAAATTTGCATAATATGGTGTTGCACATATATGGGCGGGGTAACTAGACCATATGCCCAAGATGGTATTAACAGTATTTTAAAAGGATTCGTGACTGACTGTACACGATCTATGCCTTCACATAGGAAGTAGCAACGTGGTTGTTAAAGAAATTATACAAAAACCCGCAAGATTATACGGTTATCCGTGGCAGATCAGTCAACCACTGTGAGCGAGACGAAAAACTCTCGAAGGCCAAACAACATACACAAGCCTGACCGCACTCAAGAAATAATTACGATGACGCGAGAGATGTTCCTCAACCTAGAGCTGCTTTACGACTGTTGAGAAATATATATTTTTTAAAGTCGTAAAGCAGCTCCAGGTTGAGGAACATCTCTCACGTATTGTTTTCTCAAATGATTTTGAAATATACCTGGTATGTTTCTATGTTTTGTTATTGTAATAATACATATTATGTTTCAGAACTGGTGGAACCTCTCCTGAGCAGAGGATACAAGGCTGCCTTGGTGCCCTTTTACATTTGTTAAATTGAAAGACAGACAGACGAAGTTTGTTGAAGAAGGGGCGAAGATGCAGAGTGTGTAGTACACGACCCTCTGTACTGGAAATTTTTTGTTTCTCTTTTCTACTTTTCGCAATTTATTCTTGTTGCTTCACATGATTTTTCTCATTTCGACGTCTGTATGGATACTTGATGTGTACTATCAATGCAAATGGTATGTATGTGTATGTGTGTAAATAGCAAACACGAAGAAGAAGTAAACAAATTACAAAATTTCTGTCTGTCTATTAATGTCCAATATGTCCTGATTCACACACGTCAGGTCTGAGTCGTCAAGTCTTGAGTTTTTAGGAGAGAGAGGAAAAGAGAATGGAAAGGGGTACAGACTTTACCGTACCAGTCAAGTTTGCTTTTTTGTTTTGCTTTGTCATTTATAATACTCTACTACAACACAAATTGATGAGACTTGATGAAACAAACTTGACGGTGTGTATGAACGTAAATGCAGGTTCAAAAGAAAATTGAACAAAAACTGATCAGCTAAACCTGATGTGTGTGAATCAGCACTATGTAAAAGCTTCGGGCAAGAACAAAAGAGAATTGAAAATATGTCCGGCAAGAAATGTCTCAAATGTAAATTGGGACTTGGGATTTCTGCGTGTTTTATACGACTAAAAAAATCAGTTAATCAAAGATAAAAACTCAAGTTAGCATCATTGAAAAATATCCATTTGAACAGGTCATATATTAAATTTGTAAAAATACTTTATGTAAAAGAACAGTATATATACATTGTTAAGTAAATAAACAAAAGTAAAATTTAAGTAATTAAAATGGTGATTTTTAAATATTAAAGTCCAATTGGTGTATAAAAAAGAAAGACCGTGAGAATTATATGCAACTGAAGTGCAGAAAATCACTGCAGCTGCACTTGTGACGTATGTACATGCTACAAGCAAGAAGTACATGAAAAAATGGCGCCTACTACCTGCTAGAATAAAAACACAAAAATATTTATTGAGTCCAAACAAAATTTACAAAATATTAATAAAGAAACAAACAAACAAACAAAGTTTACTAATTACACATAACCTCAACAGCCAATAAAATGTCTGAAGACACAGAGGGGTTTTCAAGCAACGCCTTAGTGGTAAAAAACAATGAATGCACGAGTACCCCCATTGGTTCGACAAAGGTTGCATCTAACACAACAAGTGATAGCGATAATACGCCACGTATTATTTGTAATGAATTAATATTTAATCCTCACAAGAGCAAATCTATGGAAAAACTAGATGAGTTATCATCTTTGGAACGAGAGATTGCAAAAATGCATCATGTAGATGATACGAATCTGGATCTTGACGGAAAAGAAAAAGAACAAACACTTGTGTCAAAACCCTTAATATTAAAACCCGGGAATAAGTCTAATGAAAAAGAAACTAATAATGTATCTAGATTGCTCGACACAAGTATTGACGATAAGCTAAATACTATAACATCTGGTGAAACAGCACTGGAACATGAAGACCTTATAGCTGTTCTGAAAGGCCTTGATGGCAATACTGATGAAACGCATAACAACAGTGGTTCTGGATCAGTATTAGAGGGTGTGACAATAGAAGGTGAAGGAGAATATCAAATTATGGAAGTTATAGATGAAGATTCGAATGCAACAGAAGATAACACGAAGCCAACTGTTGGCTCCCTTTCTAATGCCGAACCAAAAATGCATAATTTAAATATGATTAAAACATTTGGTGCAACTGCATTAACAGTTGAAGAAGAAAGAGCTTTAGCATTGGAACAAATAGAGGGCTTAAAAAGCGTACACCGCCGTCGTAAACAGGACATTAAACCTATAAAGCAAATAGATCCTGCTTTAGATTTAGTATCTGCTTTAGAAGCAGATTGGAGTGAACACGAGGATGAAGTAAATGAAAACCAAAAGTCTCAAACTAAAATTAAACAATCGAGTTATAAGAATAAAACAGCATCATCTACAATTAGTGAAGACAAAGCAAATTCTCCTTTAATAACAAGTGTTGTTGTTATACAGTCAGAAGTTACAACTACAGTATCAAGTGCTAATCTTCAAGTTGCCGCCAGCACAACAACTTCTATTCCAAGTGTTGTTAGTAGTAACAGTAGGAGTAACTCTGAGGAAAAATCGGCTTCAAAGACTCATCCACCAGATGATGTCACTGATGCAAAAGGAGAACATGATACACAACCTGCTTCAACACAATCAGGTAGTGCTTGTAATTTGCTTCAAATCTTTCTTTTTTTTTGCATTTCCACTATTTGTAACGAAAAGGCCAAAATATCCCAATTTTTTTTTCTAGTATGAATACTAACAAAAAATAAGTAAAAACATGTTACAATAATAGTTGTGTTCGAGTACGCGTAAGTTTTAAATTTTTTTTTAAATAAACTACTGCATTTTAGTAAATTGCGTTCGTTTATTTAAAATACAGCAAATGAGAGCACAAATTGGGAGAGAGTAAAGCGATAGTTCTTGACTGAGTATTTTTAAAATTTTTTCTGTAGAAATTTTTCGTAACAAATACCCCTTTTAGACACGCAAAGTTTACTTTGCAAAGTCTTAATTCAGCTTTGTGAAAGACAAAGAGATAGAATTCGTCTGTGACAGAAAGATATACCGCTTTTAGACTCCCAAAGTTTACTTTGCAAAGTCTTAATTCATTAATCTTTCACCCAGCTGAATTGCGACTTTGCAAAGTAAACTTTGCGTGTGGAAAAGGGGTAAAAGTCTCAATTCAGCTGAGTGAAAGAGAGAGGTAGTATTACAGTCTCTTTCTGTCTTTCTCCCAGCTAAATTTTGACTTTACAAAGTAAACTTTCCGTGTGAAAAAGGGGTGTAACACCGCTTCTAGACACGCAAAGTTTACTTTGTCCCAGTTCACACACTTCAACTTTTGTTGATCAACTCGTAGTTCAGCTGTAAGTAAAAAAGATATATTTGTATTTCTTTCTCCCTCTTTCTTACAGCTGAATGACGAGTTGATCGTAGTCTATAAGGACTATTTGTCCATTGATTAAACTACAATAAAGTCCCAGTTCTCACACGTTTCAACTTTTGTTGCTCAACTCGTAATTCACCTGTAAGAAAGACGGAGACGGAAGTACAAATATCTCTTTTTTTCTTACAGCTGAATTACGAGTTGAGCAACAAAAGTTGAAACGTGTGAACCAGGACAAATAAATAAAAGTTGAAGTGTGTGAACCGGGACTTTGCAGTCTTAATTCAGCTGGGAGAAACACAGAAAGAGAAAGTACCATTGCGTCTGTCCTTCACCCAGCTTAATTAAGACTTTGCAAAGTAAACTTTCCGTGTGTAAAAGAGGTGTAAGCATTGAGCAGTTTTTCATTTTTTTTTTACTTAAAAAATAAGTTTTTCTGTAAATTGTGAAATTTTTGAAGTTTATGCAGTTTTTTTCATTTTCATTTTTTAATCTCAAATTTGTTATTTTAATTCCGATTTCTGAAGCCATAGTTTTACCCACCCATATTTCTTAATAAACAGTAACAAGGCTTACTACTACTTTTTCAAACAACAAGAGGGAATATGCAGATATACCAAATTAAACGGTAGATCCCATGGAATTTGAAGTCATGCAAATTTTTTCAGAACTCAGTGAAATTTTAGTACTTAACAGAAAAACAACACTTTGAAAAGAATAAGAAAGTTTATTAAATAAATAAATGATTGTGCACTTCAAATAAAACAAAATCTTTAAAACAGGCGCAAAAATTTTAATTACCTTATTTGTTGAATTTTGTTGATTTGGAAAAAACCAATTTTCTTGCGTTGCACTATAGGTCAAATCACCACTCTTTCTGTGCGAAATTAAATCCGCCTACCAAATCATGGTATTCAATGCAAATTCTGAAAAAATTTCTTCAAAATTTAATTTAACCCATTAACGACCAAAAATTAACCCTTTAATAACAACAGTCGGTATATGCATCAATAAATTTTAATTTTAACTAAACATTAGCTAATTGTTTAAATATGTATATTTAGTTCATTTGGTAGATTTAAATTCATAAAATTCAACAGTTTTTAGGGTCTACATAAAGTCAATGCTTATGATAAATTATACCGTTTAAGCTATAGCTTAATATTTTTCGAAAATTAAAATAACGTGTCTTTATTTTAAAGTGTTGAAAATTGAAAACAACGACAAAAAAGTAAAAGGTCACTTTTGTTTTTATTACTTTTTTTTATTTTTTTAAATAGGACCAGCACTCAGGAGATAACCCCTACTCATGCAATGCATTGTGCTCGAACTAGGAAAATAGGTTATAGGGAAGGAGGATAGAGGGAGTAGTGTCTGTAGACATTCGATTTAAACCTTCCCACGCTGGTAGTGACAGGAAAGAAATGTGTTCAGTCCAACGAACATCACACTGTGTTTTCATGCCAAGAACATCAAGAGCATCTGATTCCTTAATACTTATACCCCCCATAGTTACAGAGGCAACAGCATTTTCGGTCATGCGTCTATGTGTAACCATGCAACATTGGGTCTTACAGGCGTTAAAGTCGACCCTGTTCGCATGACCCCATTCAGAAATTTTTTCTAAATCATAGTTTAAAGTCTCATTTATTGTTTGACGTATGGCCTCAACCTGCGGCAGACTAGGTCTATTGCTGAATGAGAAAGAATGGCAAATGCTGCTGTCGTCCGCGAAAGAGTAGATAGGGTTGAAAGTTTTACATGGAAGGTCGTTTATAAAGATAAGGAATAGAGTTGGTGAAAGAACGGAACCTTGCGGTACCCCTGAATTTAACTTGAACTCATTTGATGAGATCCCATCTAGAAACGAGAGAAATTATCACCGACACCAATGGCAATACATTTTGACAAAAGTGCACCATGCCACACTCTATCAAACGTCTTGGAGATATCTAGAGCCACCACCTTACTTTCGCCAAAATAGTGGACTGAATTACACCATTTCTCCGAGAGGAGGGCTAGTAGGTCTCCCGTAGAGCGGGCTCTACGAAATCCATACTGCCGGTCGTTGAGTAAGCTGTTGGACTCCAAATACCTTACAAGATGGAAATTTACCATACTTTCCATCACTTTGGAAAGTGCAGAGCATATTGCGATTGGGCGATAATTTTCAGGGTTAGTAGCTTCCTTTTTTAGGGATTGGCGTAACATTAGCAATTTTCCAACACACTGGGAACTCACCAACATGGTACAACGTGCTGAAGAGGTTAGCTAATGGACGTGCTAGCGTCGAGGAACACTGTTTCAAGACCAGTGCTGGAATGCCATCCGGCCCGAGAGACTTGTTTATGTTGAGTTCCGACAAAACCCTTTTTACTGCCCGAGCTCGAAAGAATATCTTAGGCATAGTGCTGGATACTCTCTCTAGCATAGGCAGAGGCTGATTGCTTTCCGGCAAGTAGGAATTACTTGCAAATATTTCAGCTAGTAGGTTAGCTTTATCGGCCGGGTCAGTGAATATTAAGCCATCCTTTAAAAGAGTCGGAAGTGAAGAACTAGCATTATTCTTTACTCTTTTAACGAATGACCAGAAGCTCTTACTACCCCGAGGGGCAGCAAGAACTTTAGCACGGAGACGATTCTCGTAAAGAGCTTTTTCACGCCTCAGTACTTTGGCACACGAAGATCTCGCCCTTTTGCGTAGCAAATCAGTATCGGCATTTTGATTACTTCGCCAAATACTGAATGCATTCTCTCTAGATCTGACTGCGTTTTTGCATGTCTGATTAAACCAGAGTTTCTCTTTGGGCTTAATCGAAATTTTTTTTGATGGTATGAAAGCTTTCATGCCCATCAAAATTATACTTTCGACCATTTTGGCCATGGCATTGACATCATTGTCTAGGAAACATAGCTTCCAATTAAAATGCCGAAATGCTGACCCCAACGAGCCTTTTCGTAGATGTATTTTAGTCGTTTCGTAGCTGTAGGTGAAACGCTATGAAGTGCTGAGAACGAAAAGGAGGCCGAAATGGTACAGTGATCTGAATTACTTCATACTTATCAGGGTGTGAAGTGAGAAAGAGGTCGAGTGTATTTTGTTGGTGCCCTTCAACACACGGAATGTGTGTTGGTTTATTCACAAGTTGCACTAGGTGGTTATGCGCTGCGAATAACTCAACATATTGGCCTTCCGTAGTTGTACGGCTCGAATGGCGAAGCCAAGTTGAATTGTGAACATTGAAATCACCAGCAATAACGATTTCACTGTTGGGACAACTCTCTAGGATCTTCGATATGGAGTCAGAAAGGGCATCGAAGCCAGAAATGGTAGTATCCCTTTCTGCGTTTGGACTTCTGTAGACAAATCCGAAATGTAAACAGTGTGCCCTGATTTGGAATTTAACCCAGAGACAGCTAAATTCTGCATCAGATATGCCTAGTGATTGCTGGCATTGGTACACAACTGTATTGCGAACATTGCAAGTCCCCGATGAAAGTTAAAAAGCGATAGAAGTTGATAACCAGGTATCTGAAAATCCTGTGGATCAGCATTCTCAGACACCTGGGTCACACATAAGGCGAAAACATCCGGTCGATGGAGACAAATGTGTGCATATACAGAGAAAAAATTCGATCTTAGGCCCCGTATGTTGCAGAAGTCAATTTTGAATTTGTCAGACATAGCAACGTGAGAAAATTCAAATCAAATGTGTTATCTACGGTATTGAATCTAGTCACGTTAATCACTGTTTTATTGATGACTGTTTAGTGATCATTGTTATACCTTCATCACTTTTGCACAAAAAAGTGATCATAAGACCTAATGTGCATTTTATTGGTAATTTAATGTGATATATTCCATAGTGCAACAGAAACACCTCAATTAATTAAAAAAATATTGTATAAAACATGGCTCTCCAATGTTTTCTTATCAGATGTTCTTCCGAGATGGTAAAACGTACCAATTTGACATCCGGTCTTTAGTCTTTAAAAATTAATCCCCTAATATGATGTTCAAATTTAAGATTGTCTAGAAAAATATCAATCATAATATGTATATAGATTAATCATACTGAGGATACCTTAGTGAAATTTCTACCGAAAATACAAGTTCTTAACCTCCTATTGGTTAGGATAACAAAGTATTAACATTACATTCGAAAACATACATAAACTGATTAGATCCTTTAAATAACAGTTGTACAATAACAGTAATGTAATGCATGCATAATACAGGGATTATAGCAGAACTCGGGAGGGGCATACATTAAAGATTTTCTATTTTATGTAAATCCATGTCGTCGTCCTAGCATACGTTAGCAAACATATGCAACAATTGACTTTTTTTGACAAAATTCTTATTATTTCGCAAGGCCCAGGCGATGTCTACAGCAACTGACATATTTTTTTTTTTATTTTAAATGCAGTAGGAGTAAATGAAACAAATATAAGTTACAAATCATATTTAAAATTATAAACCAAATGCATTTGTTCCACTTTGATAGGATTTCGAAGAGCTCGTGTAATAAAGCGCAAAATTATTTGGGATCCAGATGCACCAGAAACTACAATTTCATATGCAAAACTTGCAAAATCAAATAACTATTCTAAAACAAAGGAAGACCCAATTTTACCGTCGTCTTTTAAAAAGGAAACCCCAACTGCCAATCTAACAATGACAAAAAAAGTACAGAGACCAACAACACCTAAACCGAAAAAACCTGTTTCCGATTTAAATATTCAGAAGACAGGTGTGGGAAAATTAGAAAAAAACAGTGCTAAAATGAAAAATATCGCTGAAAAAGAATTGTCAAACTTAGATAATAAAACGGAGGATGTTCGTACTACGACCTCAATGAATTTGGGAAGTAAATCTTCACCAACAGCATCTTCCCTTCCTAAAAAACGATCGCAAACTCCCGTTCTCAATGGTCCTGGTCCGGTCGGAGGTGTTAAAAAGAAGAAAATTACTGAAGTTGATCGTTTAATGGGAGACGAAGGAGCAATCAATATGCTCAATTCTTTAGAGAAGCTTGAGGCCACCTTAGGGTCAGGTGAAGCAAAACCCTCTAGACCAATGATGAGAAGCCGGGCAGCTACCATATGCGAAAAGGTTTGTAATTTTGATCTTTAAAATTTAGGACTTTCATATCGTATTTAAAAATAAAATATGCAAAATTAAACGTTTTTTTATGTGCGTTGAGTCCACATTTATTTCGTTGCTGCTTATGCCAACTCATTAGTGTATATAAAAACTATTGTAAGTTTAACAAACCTATTCTGTAATAAAAATAAAAAAGTCGGTAGCAAAAATTTCTTTCGAATATTTGTAAAGGTTTTTGTTTGAGACTTTCCAACTTATTATGTTTTTATATTAAAGGTATTCACATCATTTTTTTTTCTTGTTGGAAAAATGGAAAAATGTAAATTTTTTACAACAAACACAGGAAAAAAAATTCCACCTAAAGTTGAGTTTTTAAATTCAACTTTTCGTGAAATTTTTTCTTTGTGTTTGTTGTAAAAAAATTACATTTTTCCATTTTTCCAACAAGAAAAAACTGATGTGAATACCTTTATTGTGATTCTGAATATAGTATTAATAGTCTTACTCAAGGCAATTATGAATAAAATTCCGCGAGAAATTTCTCCCTTTTCCAATTAGAATTTTTTCTTTCCCCTATTACTTGCCATTAGTTGGAATTATTCCCCGGGAAAAATTTCTCGCGGAATTTTATTCATAATTGCCCTCACTATAAACATACGAAGTTTGTTAGCTAAATTCAAAAATTTTTTGGTTTGAAGTCTACTGACTAGTTCTAAAAGCGCGAACGAAATGCATATAGACAATTGCTTACCATAAAAACAAGCTAACTTTTCATAAAGGGTCCGCCAGATAACTTCTTTTTTTTTTTGAAAATGCTATAAAAAAAAAATACTGAAGCTTCGGCTGTGTGGCACGTAGCGCCGTCCTGTTGAAACCAAATGTTGCCAATATCCTCCTCTTCAATTTTTGTGAACAAAAATTCGTTCAACATGGCCCGATAACGATCGCCATTGACTGTAACGGCCACTCAATGGCCCAATTATGCCTCTGGACCAAAATCCGAACCAAACAGAGTCGTTTTGGGTGCGTCGGCTTTTCAATGTATGCGTGCGGGTTTTCTGTGCCCCAAATGCGACAAGTTTGCTTGTTTACATACCCGCCAAGATCAAAATGAGCTTCATCTGAAAAGATGATTTTTTTTTGGCAAAATCGGCATCTTCTGTAAGTCGATCGCAGGCCCACTTAGCGAAGCAAAAACGCATTGGATGGTCAGTTGGCTCGTTCAGCGGAAGGATAAAACTAATTATCTGTCAAATCAGACATGAGCTAAGTGTTAACATTCACGAAACAAGCACTAGTTGAAAAAAACGTTAGATGGCGGACCCTATATTTTAAATAACTAATAATCAAAAGTTGACCTTATTAAAATTAATTAATTAAATTATTATCAATAGTTGCCACGTAAGGATACTTCTCCCATTCAAAGTACAATCGCAACTTCCCCGACAACGACAAATTCACAATCGAATAAGGGTAAACGTACACCTAAATCCCGTGCCTCGTCCTCATGGGACTACGTTTACAAGAAAAAGAAACAGAATTTCGAGGATTCTCTAATAATACGGCGACGTTCAAACAGCTCTTATTCCAGTACAACTTCGCAAAATCGTTTAAGCTTAGATGGTCAACCTGCTTCAATAGCCAGTAACTCTTCAACTAACTGCAATGATTCAATGCCCTTACCTACTCCCAGAAATGAAAGTTATTTGTCAAAGCAGTCCACGTCTGCATCAAGTCACGAAAAAAGCTCTAGCAGCTTCAAAACTCGATCAACGCCAACACCTCCCACAGGAAAATCCTTTGAATTTGCTAAACCTGAGAGTAAAAAATCCCAAAAACGTATAAAAAGTCCTGCTGCTACTTTAACCAATGACATGAAGAAAGCTACGCCGATCGCAAATCGGCGTAATGTTCGCAGTCCAGCAACTGCAAATGAAGATAAAAGTAAAGATGTTATTAAAACATCTTCAACAAAATCCCCTATTAATATGAAGGATAAAAAAGATAGCGCACCAGCGTCTAGTACAATTTCCGATGTTGTGGTTAAAAAGTCATCTAAAGTAGCCCAAATTCTCTTTAGTACCAACAAGGCCAAGCTAAGCAATACATTTACCATGCAGGTAATAATTTATATAGAATTTTAAGTTCTATTTTTAGTGAAAATATTTTTAATACACATTTATTTTAACACCAATATTTGAATAGATGTTAAATAAGTTGGTAGATATTCTCGATAAATTGGCTTTGGATCCCGATTGCCATGTCGTCGTTATTGGCACAAATGATGCACATTTCTGTCAAGGTGTTGATATTACCGATTTAACAACAATTTCTGATGAAAAACGGGAAAATTTTGCTATAAATCTAGCCACTTCTGCTAAGTAAGTAGTAAACATGTTAATGGGTGTTTGTTTGACAATGAGAGTAGTCACAGCAATTTGTTTAAATTGAATTTGTCTAGCTGTATTTAACTAGAAATTTGCTTTTTGCTTTATGTTTTAGCTACATCGTTTTAATTTTTTCATATTCAAATTTTAGAAATTATTTGAAGACTCTCGCAACCTACCCTAAACCTATTGTAGGGGGCGTTAATGGAAACCTAATGAATTTTGGAGTTATACAATTGGCATTATTCGATGTTGTAATAGCGAGTGACAAAACCAGTTTTGAAACTACGTACGCCAAAATGGGACAAACTCCAGAGGGTTTCTGTATTTGGCATAATATGAATAAAATACGAGGATCTTTCGTATGTCACATGAAAAGCTATAAAAATTACAAATGTAAAACTGAATTTTTTCAAATTTATTTAATGTTTAGAAAACTAAATTATTTTGGTTGTGTGAAAAAGTGCAATCTACTGAAGCGGCGTTAGCAGGCCTAGTAAATAAGTTAACATCTGACAACAAGGTAAATGATGATGCGTTAATTGCAGCCAAAAGAATTGCTTCCCTGTCCGCTGAAGTAAGTTAATGGAAAAATTAATTATGTGTATCCTTAATAATTAATATTTTTTAATACAGTCTTATCGCGTTATGAAAAAGACTGTCATAAATAGTCACTTGGATGTAATAGTTAATTCTTTAGATGAGGAATTCAACGCGATCGCAAAGCAATGGTCATCGAGTGAATGTTTGGACAATTTAAAAAAATATATTGGCCAAAATCGATCACTTTAAAAACTTTATTTCATTTTCTAATTTTTAAATTTGCTTTTAGTGTTAATTCAGAATAATTCTTTTTTACATATCAATTGTGTATGATTTTCAAATAAGATGTGTATGTATGTACATATGTATATGTAATCCTATCTTAATTTCTTTTTTTTTAATTTTAATTAAATCGCTGGTTTCAAACTTGAGGTACATACATGCGTAAAAATTATATTGTATTTTGTTATTTTATTGTGGGTCATTATGAAGAAAATATAATTTGACTTTTTTTTTTATTAGACATAGTTTTGAACAAATAAAACGTTAAAGTTCGTGTATACATACATATATACATATACATATATATTGTATACATATATATCGCTCATTTACTTGAATAACGTCATAACTAAAAAAAACTAGTTTTACAGAAAACGAGTTAAATTTTATTTTTCTCAAGAGTTGAATGCAATACCCCTTTTAGATACGCAAAGTTTACTTTGCAGTCTTAATTCACCTGTGTGCAAGACAGAGGAGGAAATACTTTCTCTTTCTGTCTGTCACCCAGCTGAATTAAAACTTTGCAAAGTAAACTTTGCGTGTCTAAAAGGGGTACAAGATATTTCTGTGAAATGTTTACACAATGTTATGAATGATGAATTCTCCATTATTAATAAAAAATCGAAGTTTTTCAGATATGACGTTGTTCAAGTAAATGAGCGAATGTTTTTTTATTGAGTAAAGTACTATTTAAAATGCGCATTTGGTGATTGAATGTTAATCTTAATTGCATTGTTAAAGTCTTTGTTGCAAGCGTATTTTCGCTTTCAAAGAATCGAAATATTTCAACACATTTTTTAACTTATTACGGATTTTTTTTTGTAAAATAATGTGGATAAAACTGAACTGAGTAACCATTTCTCTGATATTTAAAATAATAGAAATAGAAAATAATCAAATACTGAAAAATTCGTTTATATAGGTTGAAGGGGTTCAGCCAATTGCATTTTAATTACATAATCCATCTATGTACTTAATCGTTTAGTCTCAAATGCTAAAAACTCATAAGTTTTCAAAAATATTTCACACCGTATATTCTATACAAAATATTTAATGTGTTTCTTTCAATAGAATGGAGAAGCGATTTGTTTCTTGTTTAAATATCAGTTAAACTATTTTTGTGGTTTTTAGAAATAACAACCTCTGTTTCGAAGAAGGTTGTTAACTAAACGAAGAAATAAATTTCTAGGTTGTCAACTGTAAATAAGTTAAGTATATACATATGTATATATACAGTAGCACAGAAAACTCTGAATACTTTACTTTACAGTTTTTATCAACAAAAAATACATTATATCATTTCTTGTCAAACATAAAACTTTTCCAGAACCAAAAATATTTGGAAAAAATATAGGCTTAAATGCAAGTTTAGCGAAGCAGCTCCAAACAAAAATAAAAAGTAGCCTATGTAATAGAAAATTGAAAGATAAGAAGAAAATATTAAATAAAAAAGTTGACGGCGACGCCTATTTTCCGAGTTATGGGGCTCTGAACTTTGTATAGAAAACTTCCAAAAATCTCAACAAAAAAAAATTTTTTTAACTTATCGCATAGGAAATTAAAAATATAAGAAAAAAATTAGCTACGACCCTTATTTCTTGAGTTATTGGCCTTTAAAGTTTTTATAGACGATTGCGATTTCTCAATGCCGTGTCGGGAAACACCATGGTGGAGAAAATCCTTAAGCCCGGACGAAAGCCGGCAGTGCAGGAAAACGTTATTAGACAGGAAAACTGCAACGCAGAAAATCTTTATTAAGCTGAGCCGTGTCGGGAAACACCATGGTGGAGAAAATCCTTAAGCCCGGTCGAAGGCCCACCGTGCAGGAAAACGTTGTTAGACAAGAAAACTTTGCAACACAGAAAATCTTTATTAAGCTGCGCCGTGTCGGGAAACACCATGGTGCAGAAAATCCTTAAGGCCGGCCGTGCAGGAAAACGTTGTTAGGCAAGAAAACTTTGCAACACAGAAAATCTTTACTAAGCAGCACCGTGTCGGGAAACACCATGGTGCAGAAAATCCTTAAGTCCGGCCGAAGGCCGGCCGTGCAGACATACGTTGTTAGACAAGAAAACTTTGCAACACAGAAAATCTTTATTAAGCTGCGCCATGTCGTGAAACACCATGGTGGAGAAAATCCTTAAGCCCGGCCGAAGGACAACTGCTGTTAATATAGCAAAAAGGCATAGAAAAAATGTTGATTGTCACTCTTCATCCAGAAACATTACGCAGTATATTGGGAAGTGGAGGTTATCATAGCCGAGTGCCTTGCAAAAAACCATTAATAAGCGATATTAATAAGGCCATATGGAATTTGCTTAAAACATTTAAAGAAAGATGAAAACTTTTTAAAAAATGTTGTGTTTAGCACAGATAATAAACTTAACGTATTCTCATACAATTTAAAATAAAAAGTTTGGCTCAAAAAGAATGAAGAGCTAGAACATAAAAACCTGATGCCCACAATAAAACACTGACGCGATTCTATTGTGGTTTTTGTTTGTATTTCGGCGGGTGGGACTAGAAATTTAGTTTTTATTAATACAGCAATGGATCAGTTTATGTATTTGAACTTATTAAAGGATAATTTGAAGGTGTCACTAGCCAAAATGGGTCTACCTTGAAGTTGGTACTTCCAACAAGATAACGACCCAAATCACACAGCGGCTAGTTTAAAGGAATTGCTGTTGTACAATGTTTCAAAACTACTGCATTCTCTTCCCCAGTCTTCGTACTTAAGCCCCGTTGGACGAATTGGACTGCAGGATAAGGAAAACCGTGATAAAGAACCAACAGGAACTAAAAATGCTTTTGTCAAAAAATGGTACAAAATTTCTTCGAGAACCACCGTTAAACTGGTATATTTTATGAAAAATCAGTTGCAAAAAAGATGTGATGGAAAACGGAATTTGTGTTGTTTTTGCGTTTTTAAATCGAGTAGGCATGACGACGATTTAGGAATTATTCTATATCTAAGCAAAATTTTCCTGCAATAACTTATGTGAAAATGTAAGTAAAATGCTTTAAAATAATTAATTTCATATGATACCACAATAAAAGGTGTTTCTATTTACATAAATTTATTTTTGTTTGAAACAATTTAATTGTATGTATGTTGAAGCCGATCAGTTAAAATCTGCCGCCGACATGTACTGAAAACACTTAGCCGCCGTCGACGTGGCCATTTTTTTGCAAGACTTTTCCATGGTTTAAAAATAAAAGATTTTCATTATAAAACTCTCGGTGGTTGAAATTAAGAAAAAATATGCCTTTCTATTCAACAATTGTTTCAGCAAACCGCGATCCAACGATATTCGTATCGCCGTCGCCGAAAATTTCTTTGGCAACTTGCAGCCGAATTCAGCATTATTGGCTTCAATTTCAGTTAGCAGCAAAAAAGATAAAAGAAATAATTGATTTTTTTTTGTAAGCAACTGAAAATTAAACAAAGTTGGAATATGAAATCGATGCGTTTTCTGTCACACCAAGAACAATTTTCTACGTTTTGAGCTTGCGATTTCATTTCAAATCGAACCGATTTCCATCACATACCTGATAGAATACTTTTGTTATTTTTAAATTTTTAGTGCATAAAGAAAGGTTCTAAGGAAAGTTTGAAAAATATGGACATACATACATACATATGTAATTTTTTTTTTTAAAGAACAACACAACTTTCGCTTTTTGTAATTAGCTTCACAAAGAATTTTTCATTCATGAAAACTACAGCTTCATGAAATTTTCTAATTTTTTCTTTTGAGTGTAATAAAACTTGTTTTTATTATACTTTTATTTTTCTTTATTGGAAATATGTTGTTTTTGTATACTAACCGCTAACGGTATTTAAATATATGAGGCCAAATACATACCTATGTATGTATTTAATAACATTGTCCATGTTCAAATTTAATTTTTCAAAAGATATACCCCTTTTAGACACGCAAAGTTTACTTTACTGAATTCAGCTGTGTGAAAGACAGAGCCATAAATACTCTCTCTTTCTGTCTTTCTCCCAGCAGAATTAAGACTTCACAAAGTAAACTTTCCCTGTGTAAAAGGGGTAATACCAAAGATAAAAATATTCTACTTCTAAAAATTTATTTTTCAGTAAGGGAAGAAGTAAGATTATAGTTTTGATTTTATGTTTGCATAATGCGAGTAATTACAATATTAAAATATGTGGCCCCTAATTTAAGTTTTTTTTTTTTGTATACTTTAAACAATTTTTGTTTTTCTAACCTGAGTATATTTCGTTTTCCACTTGATTTATATCTGAATTCATTGATTTTATTATTGTTTGAAAATTTTGGATATCTAACGTAATTTTTTCCAAGCTAGCGGAGACATTGCGCATTCGTTCCCGATCAATCTGTACCTCTAAATCACGCGATTCTTTAGTCACTTGACCAGTTCGTAAAACCAAATCACAAATTTCATTACAGGATGCATGTAAAGAAGCCAAAAATTTGTAGGCTTGCTTAGCATGTAAATCGTGCTTGGCACTTTGAAACAACAAATCATCAGTATAATTAAATTGTCTTTGCAGTTGAGCAGAAACTGAATTCAGTTGCTTTTGCAGATCTTTTTTATCATCTAGTATCTTGTAAATGTCATTACGTTGTTTCCGTATATTGCCAATAAATTCATAAATACGTTTGGTATATTCCTTACGTGAAGCAATGCCAATTGGTACTTTCTTTAATTCATCATCTAACACTGCATGTCTACGATTTTTCTCTATCAATGCTGTTTGCAACTGCTGAATAGTTGACCTAAGTTCATGCATACTTTGTTGATTTTTTGATTCTTTTATTTTCTTTAAATCACTTATTTGCTGCAGGGCTGGATTCCTGTGTAGTTGCCATTGGTTTTCCACAGCCAAATGTCTTTCCCTTGTTTTTTCTATTACGCTTTCAAGTTTGTTTATATTTTCTTTTGGATTTTCCAAGATCATCAAAGTCCGTTCATGAATTTTATGTTTCTTTTTCATATTGCCAATTTCATTTTCGGTTTCTAATCGCTGCTGGTACATCTCATTAAGTTTAACACTTGCAGTTTGACGTTCTTTGCCAAGTTGTTGATTTTGTAGTTTAAGGTATTTAATTTCTTCTGCTATACTTTCTTCGGGAGTTTTAATCGAAAGTCCAATTTGATTCTGTACACATTCCTGGACTTCAGGCATATTTGTCAAAGTTTTGACAGGTGAGAGGTGAGGTTGCATGCTGTGCACTAGCGACAATCGTACATCTTTAAAAGACTGATCGGATGGTGCGTATATGTCAATTGCATTTTTATGTAAAGCTGAACTGACTAAATCGTAGTCTCCAATGCAAGTTTGTTGGAAAATGTTGGGAGTTTGATAAGCAACTATAGGTTGCTCTTCACATTGTGACAATTTTTCAATTTTAGGAATGCTTAAATTAAGTTGAGGAATAAAATTTGTATTGAGACCGTTGCAGAAAAAACCCTTTCTGTTGCCAATGCAACGACAATACTGAGGAACCCAAGGTGCTTTCAACTGTATCGTTATTTCCTTTCGTACATCTAACATAAGTAGCTCAAAATCATCTTTGTCTTGTTGTTGTGCATCACTTGGAGTGCCAAATGGTTCCCTCGGCAATTGTTCGATTAAAAACATAAATAAACGTCGAACATCCACCTCATTTGGGTAAAGAAAAGTCTGATAACCAATATCTCCACGATATCCGTATGCACTGCACATCTCAGCCAAGCTAGTGGCGACGGTAAAACGATGAGCTATATTTTCTGGCAATGCTTTTGGGAGCACAGCATCCGGATTAATTTCTCGTAAACACTTCGAGACAGCTCTTACCAATAGATCGGGTGTGAAATGTTTCAGTCTAAAAACTTCACCGTCGTCGTCATTTTCTATTTTACATCCGATTTGCTTGAGGGAATGTATGATGATTTTGTCCACTTCATCCATTTTCATCAAATATTTTAGAAATATTTATGTATGTATAATTTAAAAATTACTTCTTTACACTTGATAAATTCTTATAGTTATTTTTTATTCGAGCAGCTGTTAGGACCTTAACATGGTATATTAATTGCGAATTTTTCACAAATTTTTACTGAACTTACTGCATTTTATTAAATTGCATTCGTTTACCACCATAGACACAGAATACAGAAATTGAGTGTATTCTATTATCCCAAAATTTCGTCAAATTTGTACTTTTTACTTAAATGCGTTCGTGCCAAACAAAAAAGCAGCTGCTTAATTATGCATTTGCTTATTCCACGGCGAATTGATAACATATGATTCAATACAAGGTGATATCACATGTGATCTTAATTCGCCAGCTGACATAAATTTCCTGCTGTCAAATGAACCAAAACATTAAGAAATAATTTGACAGCAGGAAATTTTACACTAACAAATATACAAGGCGAATACGCAGAGTTGCAAATCAAGACCACCTTATATCAATTCGCCTTGAATCAAGGCGAATTGATTCTACAACAAATATTACAACAGCAACAACCACATGTACTTTGTTGGTATAAATTACCTTCTTACTTTTCCAAACAGGGTAGCATCGTCAGATTGGATGTTTCTTATAGAAAATGTCAAACACCATACAAAACTGAATATTCGAAAGATGTTTATGTATACCCAAATAAAAGCATGCTTTTAGGCTTATACCTACACAATCCAAATTTGACATTTAGATTGGTATACTGACATTAGTCACCTGGTGTAGTGCTGCCACCTGATAAATGCGCCTTGAATATGCATTTATATGCATCCGAATTCGCCTTGGTTTATTAATTTCAAAAGTGCATCAACCAAGGCAAATTCATGACAGGTAAAGTTAATACTACAACAAAATACAAACAATAAAAACAATATGGTATTTTGGGTTTGCCTTGGAGGCTCGTATCTCAAAAGCAGCTGATTGAAGTTACTCAAGCAGAGATCTAGGCCATGATGGCTCACAACCGGCTGAGCCGAGCCGTCGATAATTGTAGTCAGCTACGCCGCCGCTGGAAAGTTTGGTTTATGTTGCCTGAAAAACAGCCGCCGATTCTTCCTGTACGATATAATCTAATAATTATTTTATTGATTTAAAAATATTAATTATTTGACATATTTTCATACGTTTATTTTAATTGATATGTATTTGATAGTGGCTAAGCATTGTATATATATTTCATGGTGCTTTGCCAAATCATCAGTAGACTTCAACCATATATTTTGAACAGTTACAAACCTTTTATCTTATGGACAGACTTTCAAAAACTATTTGAGAAATCACAAATAATAATATATTTGAAAATCACAAAAGAAAAATAAGCGAGTAGGCTTAGAAACTTTAACAAAATATATGGTTGAAGTCTACCAGCAAATAAATTTCAATGATTTTCATGATTATTATAATGACAATGTTAAATAATAAATTTCTTAAATGTTAAATTTTACTTTATATTTCATTTTGCCTTATAAATACTTTTATTGCTATCCAATGGATTTTTAATTGTATAAAGGTGTAGAAAAATATAATATATTCATATCGAATATATATTATATGCTGGGTTTTGTTAAAGTTCTAAGCCTACTACGCTTGTTTTTCTTTTGTAATTTTCAAAAATATTATTATTTGTGAATTCTCAAATAGTTTTTGACACAGGAATTTTTGAAAGCCTGTGCATAAGATAAGAGGTTTGTGACTGTTCAAAATATGTGGTTGAAGAATACTGATGATTTGGCAAAGCACCAATGAAATATATAGGTAATGCTTAACCATCAGCACGTAAATATATGCTTTATTTATTTTTTAATTATTTTTTATCTTAAATTTTGTATTTCATTTTATTTGATTATCAGCTTCCGCCGAAAATTTTACCAAAAGCTGGCGCCGCCGAAAAAATTGTCCGGCGCAGGTCTGTATATATAAACAACTTTTGACATACGAGCCAACAGTTATATGAATTCGCCTTGAATTAGGCAAAAAAAAATAGATCAGCTGTGTTTTCAACTTTACCTGTTATGAATTTGCCTTGGCATCAACAAATATGTATGTATAACTAGTGCCGAGTACACACTATGAAATTTTGTGACATCGCAATAGTGTGTACTAGTGGAAACGTTTGTCATTTCCAATATTTTTGTTGTGTGGCATTCCTTTCCATATAAAAACGGCATTGCACACATTTAGAAAATGACAACACACATAAATGCCACATGTTTACTCAGCTTAGCAAACAGCTGCTTATGCTTACGGCGAAAAACCAAAATTCAATTGGTTTCTATGGCTATGGCGAGTCAGCTATAATCAAATACACTGTTGTCTATATGTTTCGTTAGAACAGCTGTTTTGTATGGTTATGATATGTGACAGCGCATAGAGAAAGGGACCTAAGGGTAAAAAAATCAATTTTCAATTTTTTTTTATGTGGACAACATCTGAGCATCGAATGAGACCGATCCCATGCCCCAAAAGTGTTATCTCCCACAGATATGCGCGTTTTATTCAGTGATGGTACACCAAAGATGCACGTATTTAAATCTTTAAAATGGCTTTCCTGAACAAAACAGGTTTTTACCCTTAGTTCCCTTTCTATTTTGAGCCTTACATATGTTGAATTTAATCTCAAACTCCAGTAAAAGAGAAAAATGTATAATCCAGTCGAACAAATCAACAAAAGTAAGCAAATAAAAAGTATACAGGTATGTGATGGAAAACGATCGTTTTGAAAAGGTGTAATGAATTCCGATATATCGCGCAATAACCGCAAAAATAGCTTAAGCGACATAATTTTCGAACTTCAATTTTTGACCAAAATTGATTATTTGCGATCGTAAATAGTCGATTTTCGTAAAAAAACGAAGTCCAAAAAATTTGTCGCTTAAGCTATTTTAGCGGTTATGGCTCGATATTTTGAGTACATATAATTTTTGAGCCAATCACTTCTAAAAAGCTCACTAGAAGATAAAATATAAACCATATAACAGACCTGTGAAAAAAATTATTAAAATTTTTTGGGAAAAAAATTAAAAACAAATACATATATTAAATAACAAAAATTAAAAATTTTAAAAACCCCCGACTTTTTTCAGAAAAGATGTTATATCTTCTAAACGGCTGGACCGATTTTTTTCAAACATAGCTAAGGACCGTCTCGATCAAGTCATCTTTCAAACAGAAAAAACTAAATGAAAATCGGTCCAGCCGTTTGGCCTGTACGTGGACACAGACAGACACACAGATACACAGACACACAGATACACAGACACACAGACACACACTACAAACTTATAACACCCCTTTTTTAGTCGGGGGTTAATAACAAAAATTAAAAATTTTAAAAACCCCCGACTTTTTTCAGAAAAGATGTTATATCTTATAAACGGCTGGACCGATTTTCTTCAAACATAGCTAAGAACCCTCTCGATCAAGTCATCTTTCAAACAGAAAAAACTAAATGAAAATCGGTCCAGCCGTTTGGCCTGTACGTGGACACAGACAGACACACAGATACACAGACACACACTACAAACTTATAACACCCCTTTTTTAGTCGGGGGTTAATAACAAAAATTAAAAATTTTAAAAACCCCCGACTTTTTTCAGAAAAGATGTTATATCTTATAAACGGCTGGACCGATTTTCTTCAAACATAGCTAAGAACCCTCTCGATCAAGTCATCTTTCAAACAGAAAAAACTAAATGAAAATCGGTCCAGCCGTTTGGCCTGTACGTGGACACGGACAGACACACAGATACACACTACAAACTTATAACACCCCTTTTTTTAGTCGGGGGTTAATGATTGACAAAACGATATTGTTATGTGAAAAGTAATGAAAACGGTTATAAAGATGTAGTGTAACGTAACCTACTTTTACAGTCGGCTAACTGACGAAAAGTTGAATTTAAAGTAAAAAAAAAATTAAAAAGATTATTTCCAGAATGAAACAAATTAAAGAATAAAATTATTTAAATTTATCTGTTTTTAATTTGGTTTAGTTGTGCTACCTATTTACTTTAATTTTTTGAGATGCATAGTTAATTTAAATTTGATTTTTATTATTACATTCTACTCAGGGTACCAACTATCAGAAACTAAATATTGATGTGTTCTCGTGTGCCATATAACCTAAAAATTAAAAGCACACATAGCACCCCTTTTACACACAGAAAGTTTACTTTGCAGTCTTAATTCAGCTGGGTGAAAGACAGAAGGAGGAATACTCTCTTTTTCTGTCTTTCTCACAGCTGAATTGAGACTTTGCAAAGTAAACTTTCCTTGTGTAAAAGGGGTATAAGTTCTATTTTAGAAAAAATATTTCGCTTAAAATTTGTAAATGAAAAATGTACGGTGTCATAGCCCATTTAATTTTTCTATTTGAAAAATTCACGATGTATAGTAGGCGTGGAAAACTATCGATAGTTAATTTTTTTGTGACTATCGATGTTTTGATTCTGCAATCGATTAATATCTGAAAACAATCGATATTTTTTAGTCACTATTATTTATTATTAAAATTCCATTTTATTTTGTTTAGAATTTTTAGTGTAAATAAATGTGTACATTATGCGAGAACCACAACCTCGATACTATCACGATATTATCGTCGATATGTCGATAGTTTTTCTAACTTTCGATAGTCTTTTAAACTACCGAAAACGTTTGATCGTGGCACTATCGATAATTTTCCACCTCTAATGTATAGCCCATTTAAATTCTCTATATGGAAAATGTACGATGTATGGCCCGTTTAATATTCCTTTTCCTGAAACTTTAATTTTTGTCGCTTGTGATAAAATCGAAAATAAGGCTCGGTATATCCCAAATTTTTTGCAAATAATCGATTTTTGTAAAAAAAAACGAGGTCTAAAAAATTTCGCTTAACCTTTTTTTTTGGCGGTTGTGGGTCGATAATTTAAAACTGTTTCCTTTATTTGGAAAAAAGAATATATCGTTAGCTAAAATGCAAAAAGGCCTAACAAAAAAATTCAAAATTGAGTTTTTGATTGATTTACGAATACCATTAAACTACATGTCTAGACAAAATTTTACACTTGCATGCCCCATTCTCCGAACTATTTTCTTCATGGCTCGGTTAGTTAATTGAATTTAAATAAATAAAAAAAAATTTAAGTCTATTTATTTTTATGCTTATACGAGGATGTTCTAATTTCTGGAATTGTGTTAAAGTTAATCGGTAATAACGAATTGTATAAATATTTGCATATTTATTACATACTTACGACTAAAAAAAGGGGTGTTATAAGTTTGTAGTGTGTGTCTGTGTATCTGTGTGTCTGTTCGTGTCCACGCACAGGCCAAACGGCTGGACCGACTTTCATTTAGTTTTTTCTGTTTGAAAGATGACTTGATTGAGAGGGTTCTTAGCTATGTTTGAAGAAAATCGGTCCAGCCGTTTAGAGGATGTAACATCTTTTCTGAAAAAAGTCGGGGGTTTTTAAAATTTTTAATTATTGTTATTCAATATTTATTGCAATTCCTTTTTATATATTATATTTATTTATATATTTTTTACTTATAAACAGGAACATAACATATACATACATATATGTATATATAGCATTGATGAATTTAAATATATAACCATTATTTGAATTCATCATACATTATCGTGATATATAATGTATATCATTTTGGTCATCGTAACCAATTTACCAATAACCATTATCGGAGGTATATTTTTTTTGTTATCGGTACCCGGATACATATCGTATTTCAGATATAATGGATGCAATTCTAAGGGATTTTTAGTGCAAGATATTTAAATATTTTTAGAAAAGTAAATAGAACGGGCAGTTTTGTAAAATATTTAGAGAATTTTATAAATAAAATATTATTTAAATGAAACTATAAAAAAAAAAACTAATTACTTTCGATAATGGTTGTTGGTAACCAAATAATATTTCTGGTTGCAATAATAGTTCTTCATAACCAAAAAAATTCTTATTTACATACATATATTGGTTACAATAACCAAAATAATATACATATATCTCACGATAATGGTTAAAAATAACACAAAATAAATAAAGGTTATTTTTTCGTAACCCTTTATTTCAGAAGGAAAAAATAACAATTATTTTCGGTCCCAGCTTATAAATCAAAGTTTTTAACAATTTTTATAAAAAAAAATATTTAGAGAAACTACCGAATTGTCTTAAAGAATTCGTTACAAAAAGTCTAAGTTCAGACAAACTACCGAAATGTCTTAACGAATTGGGTACAAGTCTGACTTCAGAATGAGTCGGAACATTTGTTTTTGGGGGGTAATTCTTTACGAATTCGGAGCATTTGGTTTGGTGGGTACATATGTATATTTCTATTATCTTATCGTGATTTTAAGAAAGTTGTATATAAAAAATATATGTATGTACATATGTATATTTATATATAATATATACATACATATGTGTAATATATTTCATAAATATCGAGCCATAACCGCTAAAATAGCTTAAGCGACACATTTTTCGGACTTCGTTATTTTGACGAAAATCTACTATTTACGATCGCAAATAATCGATTTTGGTCAAAAAACGATGTTCGAAAATTATGTCGCTTAAGCTATTTTAGCGGTTATGGCACGATATGATTAAAAATATCCGTGTATAAGTGGGTGTGTGTGTTTTTTTTTTGTTTGTTTATAAGATATTTTTATTAGCTTATTGTGATTCCAATTGAAGAGAGGCACGTGCATTATTACCGGTTGTTTTTTTAATTTGTAGAAAATTATTATTAAATTGTGTGTCTAATCACCATCATCATCTTTATCATTGCCATCTTCATCTTCTTGTGCTAATAAAGAACTGTTGCGTGACATTTTCATATAAGCAGCACAGATACATTCGCATACAAAACGATATTGGCTCTGCAATAAAGAAGTAATTATGTAAATACATAAATATGTTCTAATTTTGAAAGTAATAGAAATTTGTGTACATATGTACATATCGTCACCTAAACTGCAAAATAAAGTAACATCACTTTTCATAAGTTTACAAGAGAAGCAAAAAACTGCATAAAATGGAAACTATTAGAGATATTAAGTAAAAATGGTGCTTTTTCTACTGTGGTGCTTTTTCTACTTCTTTTTCCTCACTTTTTTTTGCTGCGTTATAGCTTCCAAAATACTAAACCGATTTTAATAAAATATAGATTCTGCACATCTGTACGGAAAATCCTTTAAAATCATATAAATCTTTTTAAAATCGGTGCAGTGGTACCAGCGTATAAGGGATTACAAAACCATGTTCACTTATTAATTATATAGATAAGTTGAAATTTTTACAGTAGATAGATATTGATGTTGTTAGTTGATTTCTTACAAAAAGTGAAATTTTAGAAATTTTGAGTTAATACCCTCTTGTTGATTAAGTGCGATATGTATGTAATTAAAAAAACAATGCTTATTTCAATTAAAAACAGGAAAATAAATGTTCTGTAGTTTTTTTTTTAATTTCTATGAGTGATGGATCCTACGTTATATTGTTTAAGAAAAGCATGCATTTGATGATACGTTATTTAAAATTTTGCTTATAAATTTTATATTTTTTTATATAAGACCTGCAACATTTTGTACACATATTGAACGCGCTGTAGTGAATTTTCTCCATTGGATTCGTTGTTAGACAGTGTTTTTGTACGGGAACCATACTATTTATAACCTTACTTATAAAACATAATTGATTACGAGTAAAAAGGGGTTTTGTGCTAAAAAAATCCGATACAAACTGGCTGAGTTATTAAATATTTTATTAGAGGACCTTTCGTTAAAAAACTATCTGCATAATGGATTTCGTGTTCTATTTATGCGCTTTCCGTTTATTTATGCTTACAGAGAGATGAAAATACAATTTAGCGAACATAGATCTACACCAGTGGTGTCAAAAATAAAAAAAAAATGCTGTCTCATTCGTCTCTGAAGTACATCGAAAAAAATAAATATTTGCAACAAATGCAGTTATGTGAAGCAGCTCAAAATACATAAAAAGGAGTCTATATAATAGAAAATTAAAAAAGAAGGAATAAAAATTAAATAAAAAAGTTGCGGGCGACCCATATTTTCCGAGTTACGGCGCTGTAAACTTTTCATAGGAAACTGTGAAGAAATTCCAAAAATAAATTTTTTAATAGCTTATCTGATAGAAACTTGAAAAATAAGAAGAAAAAATTAAACAAAAAAATTGGCTTGAAAAATAAGAAGAAAAAATTAAACAAAAAAATTGTCTGCGACCAATATTTTCCGAGTTATTGGTCTTTTAAGTTTTGATTTTAAATACAGTTTATTGAAGCTGCTCCAAAAAAAATTAAAATGTGTTTTTAATATATATTCATTTCTTTCCTTAAAAGTTTTGTAACATAAAATACATTGAATGTCGCAAAAAGCATTACTGATCATAGACTATTTTTCGCATACCACTTTTTTTCTTTCACTGTATCTATAAAGAATTTAATACACCCGCTGCGCATGTGTTATCGTCACTGTTTCATTGACGACTAAATGGAAGAGAATAAGAATGTGTGTGATTTTAGTTTGCACAATTGTGCCATGAAACTGACATCATTGATCTACACATAGTATCAAATTCATACAACAGTAGTCGCCAAACTTTTTTCCTTGAGAACCAAATTTTTCACACACACTAGCCTTAAATTCCGTGAAATTAAACAATAATCCAATTGCAATAATCCAACAGCACTCCTTTAAGTGTAACGATACCCAAAAAAATCTCTGCATTTGTCTATAGGAGACATTGAAAAGCAAATCAGGTCAAAAAAGTTCCCAAAAATAATTCAGAGATTCTTGCTTTACTGCTACTAGCAAAAAAATAAAAAAAAAGTATCGTGCAACAAATTTAGTAAAATTTCATAACGCAAATTCGGTATAAAGCGAATTTTTTATTTTTAAGATAGAAATAGATTTGTGCATGATACAAAATTGTTTCATGTATTTGTTCATGCAATTTTATAAACTAAATGACTGATGTATTTTCACGCCAAATTTGACAATGAAAACTTGATTGACTTTTGAAATGGAAGCATTTTAGAAAGATTGTAAATTATTCACTGGATAATAAAAGAAGATAAATTTTTGAAGTCGCTTGGATTGACTCTTAATGCCTCTACCTTTTCTATTAAGAATAATTTATTAAAAACATAAACTTTACCACATTTTGCACCATACACGCTCTTTGATCTCGCATTGTTCTCACAATGTCTAAAGGATACACCGGTTCCCGAGCTTCCATCAGTGCTAAAGCTGTATCCATTAGTATGAGTACTCCAGTACGTCCAATACCAGCCGAACAATGAACTACCACAGGGGGATTAGCAGCACTGATACATCTAAATGTGAAAAACATCAGATTTTTTTTTAATTTTATATTTATAAAAAGCAAAAAACTCACTGATGAACACTTGTCGAAACAGGCGTTTCATCTTCGGGAGTAACACCATTGCTAGCAGCACACTTGCGTTCACTCATAAGACCACCATTCTCATCGGCATCGGCATCAAGTAAACGCACCTGTTTAAGACTCTCTTCAATTTCTTGTAACAATGTTCGATTTCGTGCATTACGAACACGCTCCACAAATTCCAAGAATAAATTTGGATCGGCTGGAACACAATGATCTGGCCAGGCAAGATATTGCATGTGTTGAATGTGACGCTGTTCTCCGGTACGCTTATCACACAAAAGAAACTCGCGGAATACAAAACTTCCAGTTTCATCTGGTTTCTCATTCTGACATTTTACTGAGAAACCTTCACCCAATTGAAGTTCGTCACCCTTTACTGGCCAATATTGGTGGCATTTTTGCCTTCCCGCCTCCATAACTGTAGTCAGCATAACCACCAAATGACTACTTTCTTGTTGAACCATTCGCCAGAAGTCCATTGTTGTTGATGCCAGGGGCCCCTGGGTAGCTATATAGCGATTAATCCCACCCGGAATTTCCATATTAACATAATTGGCATTAATATAATCGCCACTTGAGCAGTTTACTAAAGACACGCGCGTACAATCATATGGGGATATATCGCGATAACGATTTTTGGCTACATTTTCCGGTTTACGTGCTTCAGTTACAAGTAAGTCTGGATTTTTTCGATACATTAACTCATATTGAGCCAACAATGCACCGGAAGCCAAACCATCGCTTAACAGCAGAAGACTTTGTGTGAACAATGCATCACCATCCAAGAGATTCGAATGCGAGCCAATTTCATCGTTTTCTGGCACGTACTGATATAGGGGTTCTTCCTCTTCGTTAAATACTGCCGATCGCCCTCCTGGTCTCATGGTCAGCAACAGTTCACCGTTTCGAGTATTGCGACAATCTTTGATCATGCAAACGACTTGTTCGTGCTTCAGTCCGTGTACTTCTCTGCCATTTATAAGAACGACCTCATCGCCTTCTTTGACGCGTGGTATACAACGATCTGCGGGAGTATTAGGCACAACTTTTGATACCTGTACTGGTAGACTTAAATCGATACCACCCTTAACATTGAAGCCAAAACGTCCATGTTCGTCGGCCAATAAACGTATTGTAATTAAATCGCTGCCACTTTCATTTGATGTCAAACAGCCATTTATGTAGGTGGTTAAAGCTGCGCCCATTTGTGTATCGTTGGGGCTGCGAGAACCTGTACTGTACGCAGGAACTGGAGACTCGAATCGTCGACTGCATTGTTCAATATACCCGGTATCACTACTTACGAAATTAAAAAACCATATCAGAGCTGAGTAATAAATATGTATATTTTTAAGCACGGGGCAATGAAACGGTATGTTCTGCATGCAACTTGAAATAAAAGCTTCTGGTATTGTCGTAGCGTTGTTGTTATGAATAACTATTTCTACAACAATTCCAAGCGTTTTGACTTTAAGTGGATTACAAACATACCCGAAAGAGTATTAATATTAATGTACGTACAGTTTTATGTCATATTCGTCACTGTGTTGTTCCCAAGCTTTGCGCGGCATTGAATCTAATTGTTTGGACGTCACTTTATTGTCATGATGAGGACGGCTTGACTTTGTTATAGTTAAAATGGACGTATGAGCTGCAGCTATGGCGGACGGAGTTTTACCATTATGCGATGCACTGCCATTGCTATCGGATCCGCTACCTCCATTAGTTAATGGTGATGTTGTATTGCCACCGGGTCCAATAGTAATTAATCGCTTACTTGGAGAACGTATAAAAGCTTTATGGATTTTTGCACGTTGCTTTGATTCTTGCACTGCTTGCAATTCGGTGCGACCGGAATAGTAAAATCTACATATAAAAACATAAAACTATGATCGAAAAACTCGATGGATATTTAGCAAGTATTTATCGAAAACTTACTTTGATCCTAAACTTAAATTAAGAAAGCGCGAAAGACGATGAGGCCTCTTTAAGCGGAAAAATGAATGGTGTTCTACACAAGATTTCCACAAAGCTTTTGCATGTTTATGAGAATTCATACTGAAACCTAACAAAGTGTCATAGTTTTCCGACTAGGGAAACAAAAAAATAAGTAAATATAATCAGAATTTATAAGAACTTTTTGTTATACATATTTCATTGATTCTTTTCTTACCGGCTCTCGACGTAGCTGTATAAAGAAATCTTTTCGTTTAAACGAAACTTTAACCATTTTAGACCAAGAAAAAGTATTGATGCGTAAAGAATTTTGAAAAACTAGTAGACCTATAGCAGAAACACCCAATTGCAAATCTTTGCTATTCGAGTCCTTTATATGAAAATAGACAAAGTCACATGTACATACATATATCTAATAATTTCTTCATATGCATTAGAGCAAAGAATATAAATTGTATAGAATGCGCATCTGAGCTAAAAAATTTAAAATTTTTTGCTTACGCAAAGCAAACACACACTGAGAGCATTATATTCTTTTGTCTTATCACCAGCGTTGCCGTTGTGCGACTTAAGTCGCATTTTGCTACTTTTTCAACAGCAAAACATGTGGCCAATTGCAAAAAAACTATGTAATAATTTACTATTTAACTGTTTTACAAAAAAAAAAAAAAAAAAAAAAAAAAAAATACCGGTTTTCGGAGGAAAGTTGCTGTTGCTGAAATAAAGCTTGTTTAAAGGATGATAAGTTTCCAAATTCTGCAGTTGTAAAGTCAGTAAATTACACCTCATTTCTTCATCTTTATAAAATATAATTTACAAAAAAAAAAAAAAAAAAAACATAAAGTACAAACATAAATTAGCGTTACTAAACAATTATCAAATTGACTTATAGTAGACACTTGTCAAAGATTAGATTCCAAGTGAAGAAATTATTAAGAAATACAGGATGTTCAGTTAAAAAAATATGTATTTAAGAATTAAGCATAATGCCTTGAAAGAATAGTATAACTATATTATCCTCTTCAGAATCGAATTTTAAAATTTTCTACAAAACTTTAAATGGTTTTTTTTAAAGTAAATTTTTTGAGTTATGCTGGTTTTTAAGTAAATAAGTGAGATGAACCATGTCCAATATATGTATTTATGTTTTTACAATATCTATTTTTTTTATAAATCTTAAGTAATTGGGTAAATTACGGCACTCGATATCGAACGAAATATGCATTTAATTTCGATTGGAATTTCATTCGATATGAAATGCCGCAACTTGACCACTCTTTTTTTAGATTTCATGATTTTTTTTTATTTAGTAGCTATCTATAATATGTTTATACTCGTCTTATTTGCAATTAAAAACTGCATTTGTAAATACTCTACTAGCCGGTATTATAGAAATATGTTCGTAGTTAATTAATTAATTATTTGAATTATTCTTACTTTTTTCATTTATAAATGAAAAATTATAATAAAAAGAAAATGAATTAACTTCAGTTTTCCATCTAAATTTTACTTTACTTTTTTTGATGCTGATCATTTATTTACATACATGTATACTTTAAAGCCCCAATTTTGGCTTCCAAATTTACTTTATTTGAACCTATTTTAACTTATAAACATTTTATAAAAACTTACTTACTAACTTATAAAAAGTTTTATTAAGATTAAAGATGAAAGTAAGTTAAAATACATAATTTTTTAATTGCGATACTCCGAGAAATAATTTTCATTTGGAATCAAGGATTTGGGTGTCAGATTTTTTGCAATATTTTCACCATTTATTGGCTTTTCTATCGACCAAAACAATAAAATGATCGACATCATCGAGCCGAATATCGCCAACTGGACGAACAGCTCTTTTTCTAATACCTGACATACTAAACTGTGCATATGATTGCCCTACGGCATACATTCTGTTAAAATTATACAAAGGAATAAATTGAAAAAAGGGTCATAAAAAGTGTCATTGGCACGAAAAATGGTCAAAAGTGATACTTTAGTGTCACAACGGCAACGCTGCTCTCAGCAATGCGAGCGTAGCATACACTGCAGAAAGAAATGAGAGTGCGTACGCTGGACGGGTAGTACTGGTAATACCCGTCATAGAAAATTTTAGCATATATGAGATGCGCATTCTATATGATTTATATTCCTTGATTAGAGATAGGTTAAAAAGAGTTTTTCTTGTTTATAAACGAGTTTAAAAAAAACGTTATTTATAAAAATACTAGCTAACATCGTCAAGCAACTTCATGTATGTATCAGGAATGGTAAAGTTAGTACAATTGTACCTTTTTGGTACTATTCAAACTCTGAAAGTACAATAGTACACCAATGACTGATTTAGTACATTAAAGGAACCTTACCAGTTTCACTACTCATTTTTTTTCAAACAATTGCATATGTCAATTTTCACTTTTGAACCATGAAACTCATAATCTTCTCACTTGAAAACAGTCTTGTGAAAGCAAAACACAGCGAGAAAATAATAAAAAAAATCATCCTAATAACTTCTCACGTTCAGGGTAAAAAGCTTACCCCCTGTTTGTGTAAGACGTTTGAGTTAGAAATCTTGGCGTTTCTGTAATAGATTAGAGAAAATTTGTACAAGTTTCTTTAATCTATTACAAAAACGCCAAGATTTCTAACTCAAACGTCTTACACAAACAGGGGGTTATAAACTTTAACGGCCTGACCCGCTATGTCGACAAGAAAGTTTCTATCGCTTACTTATATTTAAAAGAAAGTTTATTTTTGTTTTCAATATAAGTAAGCTATAGAAAATTTCTTGTCGACATCGTGGACCAGCCAAATAAGTTTAAATAAAAACATATGTCCATATCTATTGCTTTTATTATTAAACAAAATATTCTATCGTGTATTTCATATGTATATTTTTTTAGTGCCAAAATTGGTAATCAGCTGTTGTATAATTTTACTGGATTTTATAATTTTTCCGTTCGCGTACTTTTAGATCAGTAACCCGCAAGCCATAGCACAATTGTGCGTATGAAAATCACATACATGCTTATGCTCTTTCATTTAAGGCCCAACTATAATATGAATAAGCTAGCTTAGTCCCAATTTACACTATGCAAGTCTTATTGCTAAGCTGATTAGTTTGTTAGGGGAGAGAGACGGGGGGAAAAGAAACGTTGCTGTTCCCCTCGTCTCTCTCTCCCTGAAACGAATCAGCTTAGCAATAAGACTTGCATAGTGTGATTTGGGACTTAAGCAACTGTGCGGTTACATATAAAACGTATGTGGTAAACTATAATATACTTAACAAACTTTTCGTCAAGTTTCGTCAAATGTCATTTGCTTAAAGGCTCAAGGCTCAGTTAGCCGACTGTAATGTAATGTAACTGTAACGTAAAAAACACCTGATCGATATTTTTATATGAAAAGTAGGTTACGTTACATTACATCTCTATAATCATTAACTGAAGGCTAAGTTAGCCGACTGTAATGTAAAGTAACTGCAACAGTAGGAAACAGCTGATCGATATTGTTATGTGAAAAGTAATGAAAATGGTTATAGAGATGTAATGTAACGTAACCTACTTTTCATATAAAAATATCGATCAGCTGTTTTCTACGTTACAGTTACATTACATTACAGTCGGCTAACTGAGCCTTAAGTAAAGTGCCAAACTGAACGCACATTTCGTAAGGAAACAACTGTTTGTGCATTTTTTAAACTCAAGCAAGCAGCAGCAGAAAATATTCATTGATTTTAAATATTTTTTATTGTTTCTTATTTTAAACTCAGAAAATAAAGCAAAACTTTTATTTTCATTGTTTGTTTTACAATACACAGATACACACATACACACGTGTTTACTTATGTACATACTATATTCATTGTTGTACTTTTTAGTAGGCAAAACAAATAAAACAAGTAATAAGGTGATGGATATATTTATATGTGAGTTTTTAATAGATTAGGACATTCTTTCAAGTTAGTTTGATCGAATTCCATTCATTTAGGAGTTATGAGAAGAAACAAAATTACTACAAAATTATTAACAATACCTTGATGTGCAGCTGTGGCTAATGAATACTTAAGTGTCCAGGAGACGTACAAAAAAAACCCATCAATCAAATAGTTGTGTGCGTGCAGTCGTTTCTTTTCGGCTACACGTACACGTTGTCGGCACTGATTGATGAGAATCAAAAAATTTTGATATTTTTATTTAACGGCTGATTATTTGTATGTCTCCAAATCTGATTGACGAAAAAAACGTCATTTGCTTTGTGTTATTTGTTCTGTGACGACATGGAGAAGTGCGCGGATGAAAAAAATTAATTTGCACTTTATGAAAATGTACCATTCATTGATCTTTGTAAAAAACCAAGCAATCAAAAGTATACAAACAGTTGTATGGTTATTATAAATACTATATTATATTCTCTAATTTTTCTAATCTTAATGGGTAGTGTGAATAAAAAAATTACTTAAAAATTGTTTTTAAAACCCCAAATACATATGTATTTATGTATGTGAATTTTGTGTTTAAAAAAAATTTAAATAAAAAGCAAATACATACGAGTATGTACATATTTTTTTTTATTCACACTACTCAATGTCTTGTTTTTATATTAAAAATCGTTTGTTTGTTTCGAAAATTTGTTAAGGAAAATATGTTTGTTTTTTTAGAATGGTTTGAAGAACTAGAATTATTATTATTATAAATAATAATAATAATAATAGATGAAAAATTAGAGTGGAAGATAGAAAAATTATTATTTAGCTCTGTATATTTGTTTAATGTGCTTTTTTATACAAAGATTTCATAAAGTTTTAATGCCGCTAATAACAAAAAATCATCATCCGATGAAAACATATATGCCATCGCACACAACGAACTCAAAATTAAAATGATGACTGACGATCTTATTTGTACGTCTCCGAAAAATCATCAATTAAACGACACTAACACATTCTTACCGATTGATGGCTTTTTTGTACGTCTCCTGGACACTTAAAGTGCATGTGAGTACATTGTGCCCACCTAAAAGTCACATCTGAATTACTTAAGCATTTGACAGACTTATCGTTCAATTCTGACATTAGCTTAAGCCAGCTTATTCATATTATAGTTGGGCCTCAATTCTTATATGATTTTTTTATGAAAGAATTTTTTTCTAGAAAACCGTTTTAACAAAAAGTAATAAATAAATATGTATTATTATTTACTTTAATTCTGAGTTTAAAACTACTAAAAACCAATTTGTAAGAAGCAATCGTTTTGAAAAGGTGTGATGATTTCCGATCGATTTTGATTATAATTTTTGAGCCAATCTGAAACTGTTGACTTCTAAAAAGCACACTAAAAGATAAAATTTAAACCATATAATAGGGATGTGAAAGGAAATTTATCAAAACATTTTAGAAAAACCATTAAAAAAAAATTTAAGATTATTGACAAAACGACTATAAAAAGCAGATCACACCTTTTATCGTTTTCAAATTGATTTTGTGCCTAAATCGTTTTTCATCACATACCTGAATAATTTTTAATTTTCATGTAGGCAAAAGCATTTTTTAACATAAACAGCATACATAATAAATTTCTCGCAGTGATTTTGAGAAAAATGAGTAAAAAGATAAGCAAAAATTTGTCTCAGATAAGACTAAATGAAAGAGAATAAGAATACGTGTGAATTCGATTTGCAAAAATTTGCTACATGATGTTCACCCATGTTTTAGATCATGGGTGACCAACAGTGTTGGTATTTCTACGAAGAGCAAAAGCACATTAAGCTGTTGCAAAAAGGGTAAAAAGCGCAATAAAATACGAAAAAGAAGGTAAAAAAGCACGAAAACATATTTTTTTAATTTTAATACATTAAGCCTTTTAAAAAGGAAAGTTTAAAGTGTAAAAGGTCAAAATATAATTTCAAATTTTTGCTTCAAAACAAACAAAGTATTTGAGATGTAATAACAGAATTTATAAACATATTAATTAAAACAAAATCTTGATTAATTTAATAAAAATAAGTATGTAAAACAAATAAAAAAAAACCAGGAGGCAAATAATATATTAACATATGCACACATACATACATATGTACATACATACAATAGTAGGTGAAGCTTATGCTTAGATTAAGTTACGTATGTTACTGAAAAATCATTTACACATAAAGAATGCATTAAAAGTGTCGCTCTTTTCTTAAGTACTCTTAACTTAAAAGTTTTTAATTAGTGTTTTTTATGGGAATTGTTACAATTTAAGTTTAAAATTTTTAAACGCACTAATAATCCCAAATTTTTTTTATTAAAAATACATTGAAATTGATTATTGAGGGGTTTAGCTGGATCCTATGCGCATTTCACTGCTTCTAATGCAGATCATCAGGGAACCTTTACCCAAAGCTTCTCAGAACAACTAGAGTTATATTATAAACTTTCATTTAAACAAATGAGAAGCTCAATAACAAATAACAAAGTTGAAACAAGAACTCAATAATCATGTTTTTTATTTTCTTACTTTACTATTGCTACATTGGCTGACTTTTTTTCAGCTTCAAATTGTAGTCGTAATAGTATGTAAAAGAAAATAAATGTAAATAACAACAACAGCTATTTAAGAAAAGAGTGTTGCCACACAAGTATTTTTTGACCGGGTGCAGTCAAGTTAATAATTAGTGGTTTTTACGGGAATTTTGTTTTTGCGATATTCACCTTTATTTCAGTTGTCAACATTGACAGCACGTCAATACGATATGAAAAAATTGGGGGTTGGCTACTCGTTGTCTAAAACAACTGACTGCTATTGATAACCTCATGCTTTCAATTGAAATCAGCCTTTAAAATTTAACCACTCTTGTGCGTTGAATACAAATTTACCTAAATTTTGTTGTAGACGTGAACATTTTGATTTACTTTGCACTTACAAATTAACAGCCTTATGAAAATTCTTAAATCGACCCTTAAAATTTAACCAGTTTATAGTATGATTAAATATTTGTGTAAGCTTTAACAAATGCTTATTGCATATTACTCTCAATCAATTATTATGTAGAGAATTATGTTGTACTTTCCAGTTACTTCCGTTTTTTATTTTGCAAAAAAAAATAAATATTTTAATCCCAGTTATGAAAAGTTTTCTACATTGTTTTTAACATAGTTTCCGCTATTGTCATTAAAAACAATTTAAGAAGCCTCAGGTAAAAGATGGTGCTATTAGCGCTTAAAAGTATTTTAGTTTTGTAAATTAAAAATATTTTTATTTAACAAAAACGCACCAAAGGCACTGTAAGAAATTGTTAAAAGCACTGTAAATACCCGCTTTTTAAAAAAGGGTATTATCCAAAATTTCGCGTTTATGAAGAGGCAAAAAGCACCAAAAAAATACCCGAAACGCACCAAAATACCATCACTGGTGACCAAGATGAATTTAAGGTTGTGTAAGTGAGAGAAAAAGATAAACACACAGGCAGAAACAATTAATAAAAGTAATTCGTATATGATTTTTTTATGAAAGAATTTTTTTCTAGAAAACCGTTTCAACAAAAATAATAAATAAACATTATTATTCACTTGATGTTCACCCATGTTTTAGATCATTCATTTAGTCTTATCTGAGATAAATTTTTGCTTATCTTTTTACTCATTTTTCTCAAACGCACTGCGAGAAATTTATTGTGTATGCTGTTTATGTTAAAAAATGTTTTTGCTTACGTGAAAATTAAAAATTATTTTCTCTTACAAATTGGTTTGTAGCAGTTTTAAACTCAGAATTTAAGTGAATAATAATGTTTGTTTATTACTTTTTGTTGAAACGGTTTTCTAGAAAAAAATTCTTTCATAAAAAAATCATATAAGAATTACTTTTATTAACGGCCGTATTATTGATGTTTGAAAACTAGTTTAACGTGAAAACTGGTTTTATAGGCAATTGAAAAATTAGTTTTGAGAAATTCATTATTCATTGTAGTTTTGAGGGATAAAACGCGGATTTTGAAAACTAATTTTATTGAAAACTAATTTTCGTCAAAACTAGAAAAAGCTGGCTTTGGCGTAGATAAAACTAGTTTTGCCTCTGTATCACATTATTAATTTGAAAAAATGGCACGCCGAGCAGCACTGCAAGAAATGGGGATGGCCGACTTCTTAACAGATGATGACGATAATACCAGTTCCAACTCTGACGAAGAATATGAAAACGTTCGCCCTCGTCGACCATATACACTACGAACCCATGCAGTAGTTGATGAATGGGACGATGTGGCCTTTCATCAGCGATTTCTAATGAAAAAGACCACTTTTCGGCGCGTGGTTGCAATGGTTGAACCGAATATGGCAACGGAGCCAGGGCGGTAAGTGTCTATATTTGAGTGCTCGCTGTTAAGTAGAAATAATTCGTGCTTGCACAGATGCCGTTCTCTCACCACTGAGCAGAGAGTTTTGATTCTGCTGCGATTTCTGGCGGCTGGCAGCTTTGAGCAGAATGGAGTCGGGAATAGGAGTCGCGTTTATTGATGCTACGCTGACAGATAAATTAGCTGGAGGCACTAATTCGATTTCAGAATTCACAACAACTTCGCCAACAGCCAATTCTGATTCGACTTGAACTGTTTTTGGTAATGAATCTTTGGGATCCTCTAACAATTTGGTCCAGTGGTCCGTGACTGTGTCTTCAAACGAATAAATACTTCCAGGTTCATCAATCTGACCAGTTACTGGTGCTTCAATAGAAGTGTCCAACGTGTTCGAGCGCATTGTTCTTTTGCAAATGCATTACTATAAATTTATATCGCCCGAGCAATGCTTTTTTATCTCGTGGTGGATGTAGCTGCGATGAGAATAAAAAAGAAAGATTTCACTCATAAGATTTAGCACCCATGTAATGCATTAACTCACCGAATTGAAAAAATGCATGATAGTAGCCCACTGAGTATCTTTCTTCACTATTGTTGCTTTATTGGTCTCCTTCGATAATATGCCACTACGACCATGTGCAACACATAGAGACACCAATGAGTCCACTTTTCACCTTTGTAACGAATACCCTCAGACGACGCAGAAGTTATTTTCTTAGAAATGGTGTGCTTCTTCGAATTACGCTCCATATTTATAAATTCACACTTTAGTAACTAAAATAGAACTAAAAACAAAATAAATAACATTAAACACATATTACAATCAATATTTATTCAAATCGAACTCACGAGTAATATATAAAACAATATTTTGTTTTCCGCAATGATGTTAAGCACTCAAAATGTAAACACTGCCTACGAAAGCATGTGTTTTGATGCAAAATATTGCACAAAACTAGTTTTAATCACAAAACTAGCAATGCGTTTGAAAACTGAAACCAGTTTTATTTTCATATGTGAATAATACCAACTTTTTTTAAAAACTAGCTTTGAATGAATTTCAGATTTTTTGCACGAAAGCTAGTTTTCACGAAAATTAGTTTTCACGCTGGTTTTATCTAAAGTGAATAATACGGCCGTAATTGTTTCTGCCTGTGTGATTATCTTTTTCGCTCAGTTACACAACCTTAAATTTATCTTGGTCACATGGATGGAAATCATGGTACAATTGTACTTTTTATGGTACATTTTTGACCTTGTGGGTACCGTGGTATTCCGCGAGCTACTTGGTACAATTTAAAAATGTCAATGTTAACATTAATTTTGCCTGTGTTCTCTTTAACTTTTTTGTGTGTGTTTTATTTTAATCTCTAATATTATATGTAGTCGAATCTACGAATGTACCTTTATGAATGGAATATTTAATATTTTTTTTTTTAATTTTTATTGTGTACTAAATTTTTGTACACATTTGTGTTAAGTTTCTGTTTTTTATTGTAAAATTCTGAATTTTTATACTAATTTTTCTACGTTTCTGTTTAAATTAATAAATATTAAAAATTTGTACCGTCATGGTCTAAAAAGTACATTTTATTTTCATGGTTGGTACAAAATCCAAGAAATCATTTTCCTTCCCTGCTTGGTCACCAATGTTTTAGATGCAAATTTTTTTATTGAGAGTAATTTCTTTAAATTACTCAGTATTTACTCAGTTACTGGATTTTACTGGAAAAGTACTCAAACGTACCTAATAGCTCCATTATGGATGGAAACTGACAACTAACGGCTGTTAATTGCTGTTGATAAATTTCCAAATTTGTTTTTCATACATACTACATACATACATACAAATTGTAGATATAGTTATGCAAGTATTATCGAAGAAAACAATAAGAATACATTTTAAAAGCGTTCTGTTATTGAACACAAGGGAGCTTAGGCTTACTTTTCCTTCTCATAAACCTAATATACATATGTACATATCGCTCATTTACTTGAACAACGTCATAACTAAAAAAAAACTAACAAATTTTATTTTTCTCTCAAGAGATGAATATACAAAATTTTTATATGGAATTTTTACACAATGTGAACAACTATTAAATCTGTGGCTTGTTTCTCTAAGGAATGTCAGAACTTTTCGAGTTGAAAAATTGTTATCATCCTGCGAAACGAAGGGTGAGTAAAATTTTTTATATGAATAACACTGTGTAAGATATTTCTTAACGCTAGAGCTTCGCACAAGTTACAGAAAAGAGGCACTGCTTTATTGATTCAAAATTCATATTTTTCGAGTTATGTCATTGTTCAAATAAACGAACGAAATGTATAAATATTTCACTACATACTATAGGATATATGTACATAGATATGTATCTTGCAAAGCAAATTAGGGAATAAGTTCAAGTTTTAGCTTTTAAAACAAGTAAACTTTTAAATACATACATACCATTGCTTTATGCAAATCTATACCATATAAATCAAGCCTCTTAGCATGTTCCAGATAATTGTACTCAGCATCAGCTGGCAATTGGCCACGATGCAATTTATGCAATTCAGATATCTTGCGTTCTGCATCAGCCGTTTGATCGGCCAACAATTGCATGTTATTCAAATAGCCAGTTTGATGTTCTACTGGATTGAAGTCGCCTAGTTCAGCTGAATTTTAGAATAAATGAATCAGATACAATCAAATACTGAAAATAAACGAGAACTTACATTGCACGGTATAACTAGCTAGCAGACATTGTGTATTAATTGAACATGGCAGTTTGCCCAATAATATGTTGCGTTTTATTTGTAAATAAAACTGATAACGTGTGTATTCCTCTTGTAAACGACTGGGATCACTTACATAAAACTAATACATAATGCACATAAAATATATTTTACTTATTCTCGTTAACTAAAATACAAATACAATATATGTAATTATGTAAATGTTTTTGGTAACTTACCTTAACTCTAAATTCTAATAATGGAACGGTGTCATTATCCCATGCAATACTATTGCATTGTTTTTTAAATGGTTTTTGAGCATCAACCCATCGCTTTTAAATATATGTATATATACATATGTAAGATTTATATTAAATCATTAAAGATAACGGTTAATGTGTTATAATACTTACAACAACATCACCTGGTTTTGTAGGAAACAGTAAACCAAAATAATCTCTTTCGGATAGCTCTAGAAACTGGTATATTTGTTGAAGTAAATCGCCGCCTTTTGCACGTTTCTGTAACCACAAAAAAACAATGGTTCCAGTTATTTATTTTATATACATACAATACATATTGTTAAGGAATTAACTGCCAGTTTACAGAAACCATGTAAAAATTCTCGGCTGTCTATTTATATTGAAAGCAGAAACAAAGCACTCAAAATTTGATTTTGTTTTCAATATAAATAGACAGCCGAGAATTTTTACATGGCTTCTATAAACTGGCAGTAAGGATAATAATTCTATTGGAACTAGGAAAAAGTGCTGAAGTAATTTTTCGTAATAAGATAAGATAAGAACATAATCTCTTTAAAAGATTTTAATTTTTAGTTAATCTATATAATTAAGTTCCTATTTACACTATGCAAGTCTTATTGCTAAGCTGATTAGTTTATTAGGAGAGAGAGAGAGAGACGGGGCGAAAAGAAACGTTGCTGTTCCCCTCGCCTCTCTCTCTCAATGAAACTAATCAGTTTAGCAATAAGACTTGCACAGTGTGTTTTGGGACTAATAGGCGAACATGTTTTTTGTAATCCATTTTACGCTGGTACTACTACACCGATTTTAAAAAGATTTATATGGTTTTAAAGGATTTTCTGTACAGATGTGCAGAATCTATATTTTATTGAAATCGGTTTAGTATTTTTTGAGCTATAAGCGTTTAAAGTTGCTACTACTACATGCACACATACATATAAAAGCTTAAAAAATTTATCAAATATATCTGCGAATGTATAAAATTTAATTATTTTTTGTTTTTAGCTGCTGCCACTACAAAATATTTAATACAAACAGTACATTTTTTATAAAAATGTATGAACAAAAATATGAATAAAAATTTAAACAAACAATGACAAGTGTTGCCGTCGCCGTCTTCCGTTGTATTATGTTTATTTTTCTCTCCCGCAACGAGAAATCGCACCGCACCGCCAACATTGTGTTTAGACTCTTACAAGTAAAAAAGAAACAAAACATGAGTGTGTGTGTGTGTGTTTGTAGCATTTCTCTTGATCTAACAATTTTCTCCCTCTTATTTGTTGTTGTATGCATGGTGACCGATGAAATTTTTCAAAATGTGGGATTTATCAAAAAAATGGGCAAAATTACAAAAAAACGAGAAAACTACACTAAACTTTTTATATTTAAGCTATTTTCATATAACTCACCCTAAAAAAAATGGGAACAAAAAGTGGCAAGGCAGTCAAAAAAGGGGAAAGGCAGTCGAAAAAGTGGCAATTTGCCACTTTAGTCGGTCAAACGGTCACGCTGGTTGTATGAAAGTCATAATACTTAAAGGAAGAGAATTGAATAAAGTGAATTAGCTTGGTTGAAGGGATTTTGTTTATGTTTTTTTTTAATTTCATGTATATATTATTTAATTATGCTTGCATATGTATGTAAGTTTGTGTGTGTCTGTGTTTTAATGAATTTTTTATGACGTTTAGATAGGTACATTTTCTTTGAATCTTAAATTATTTACATTTTGATTCTAGAATACGGACGAGTGTGTCGTCGTCCGTTTGGTATATCTAGTTTTTAATTATTATTCGAACTCCATTTGTTTCTATATTTATGATTTGAACAGGCTAAAGTTCGTATCACTTTTTAAGCCAAATTACATGTGATAATTATTAATGAACAAATAACACCAAAGTTAGTTGTAAATATTCTGACAACACATAGTTGAACGGAACAGCTAGCCGTTTTCACATGTAATTTGTCTTAAAAAGCGATACGAACTTTAGCCTGATCAAATCATAAATATAGATTTTAATTTAATTTAAAATTGAAATAGTCTTTAATATTAAAGATGTGCAAATGTCATAATTTTTTCGTGTATGATCTTGAGATGAAAATAAAATGCTCGTACGTTAGTTAATTTTCCAAATCACGAATAAATTCTCCAACACTCATAGCATAGGTTAAATCTGTTAAGAGCGCGTTTCATGATGCGGTTTCATACTAGAACCAGACATGGAGTATAATAAATTGAAGAAAACCTTTAATGACACTACATGACACTACTTATTTTTTAGTTACATAAGTCCATAATTTTGATTAGAAGTATGTAGTAGAATTATCAACTCAAGACTTTGTAGTGAAAGTTTGAGGAAAAAAGCAACTATGGGTACACCATAATGAGAGTTACAAAAAACATTGAAATTGACATTGCCACATACTAAGTCGTTTCGAAAACTCTTTGAGGATGAAGCCACTATGATGAGCAAAAAAGCATCAGCCACCCATCACAAAATTTGCTGTTGCAATGGATGACTAATAATTTAGTGTTGTATATAATATTAACATATTTCATAACTTTTGGAATTCGTATGTTGTTGGAACATATTTTTTTTTAGCAATAAATTCCGTTTTTTTAACTTCAAACATTTTTATTTTAGATTAATTTTTACACAAAAAATATTTTTCCATTAATTTATCTATTTTTAACGTTTCATCGTTCGAAATTATAATCAAATTGTTTTTTTGCCTGCCTTTCAATTAAGCATCAAGTAAACCAATTACAAATGCGTGTCAGATGTACCATAGTTGGTTTTATTGAAGATGCTAACATGAAAAAGATACAAGAGAGGTGTATTTCTACGTTCAATTTAAATAGCAATTATCTTGTTGGATTGAGGTTTGCCTGTGAATGCAATGGTAACATTTCAGCACTTTAGTAACACTATTTTTGTGCAATGGTAAAGAAAAATCAAGTTTGACGGTTAAAAGTTTTTATTTGAATGTAAGCGGGAATTCCGGCCATTAGTTTTCTAAAGACAAGTGGATGACGGGAATTCCCGCAATTTAGCTTAATGTGTTAAGTACATATCGTTACCTTAATATAGAAAGGCCCTAACTCATTACTTTTTTGAAATCGAGATTTTTGCATTTTTCGATACATTAAATATTCTTCTATCCAAATATACAAAAAATTCGAATTTAAAAAAATAATGAGTTAGGGCTTTTCTATATTAAGGTAACGATATGTATGAACATATCTACATATATACTAGTGATGTAACGAATGTCAATTTTTCATATTCGCGAATACGAATGCGAATACGAATATTTGAAACGATATTCGCGAATACGAATACGAATTTAATTTACTTATATTTTTTTCGGTTGAAAAACTGTTTTCTGTTTATCTTGGATATAATTATAGATTTGAATTTATTCAATTTGTAAATTTTTCACCAAGTACATATCGTTAACTTAATATAGAAAAACCCTAGCTCATATTATTGAAATTGAGTTTTTAAATTGAATGAAATTGAAAGAAAATTTTTAAAACATAAGGTGTGTTCATTTAGTTTCCCAGCAGAAACTAGCAACGAGAGAGTAAAGCAGAAACTTACAATATTATGGCTCGATTATGGATGGCAACCGAACTTTGGTTGCGTTGCTAGTTGCCAAAATGGTAATACGGATGGCAACTGGCAACTAACAGCTGGTAATTTCAGTTGCCATATTGACAACCACAAATTTGTAGTTGCTGCATAGTTTAAAAGCAAAAAAATTTAAAAATTAAACAGTAATTGCAATACTATTTTTATTTTTGAATTTCTTCTATGAATATTTAAGGAAAATATGCTTTAAAGCTAAAACAGAGATTGTTCAAATTTATTTTAGGCAACAACATTTACTCACAGTAGAGGCGGTAATTCTAAAGGGTCGTCTAATAGATTCAACTTTTGTACTTCCTTCTCTTCACCAATAATTAATTCCACTTAACTAATAATTTTTATGATCATTTATGTTTTTAAGCACTTACTCAATAATTTTCTTTTTAGCACTTGTATTTCTTATATTTTAAATATTTGTTTATATTATTTTCAGTTGCCAATACTTCATAATCGTATTTACGATAACTTTTTGGCAACTGGAGGAAGTTGCCATACATAATATAAATTTTAAGTGCAGTTGCGTTGCTATTTAAGTCGGCAACTGAAGTTCGGTTGCCATCCATAATCGAGCCATTACTCTCCCAAATATGAAAAAGTAAATGAACGCTTTAGTCCCTGTCCAGACTTGCAATTTTCGTTGTAGCAATTCTTGAGTTTATAAGTGAGATAGGTGAGAAGATTGAGGAGGGGTACACAATTTCATGTGGTCGGCAATTCTCTTTTGTTTTGAAATTCGCACTTTTTATTTTAAATGTATTTGAAGTTTTATTTTATTTTATTTCTTCATTTGTATGAAAAATACAAAATATAACAAATAGTAAACAGAATTGTTAATTTTTTAGGAAAATTTGTGGTGTAATAGCATTTTTTAATACTTAATTGCAAAGCTAGAATTTCCTAATGTAGACACTTATGCAATTTCAAAGCAGATTTTTAAAAAATTGCAAGTCTGGAAGAGGACTTACTTGTAAGAACTTGCAACAAAATGTTCTTCATATCAGAACCATGAATGGAAATCATGATACAATTGTACTTTTTCTGATGTATTTTGTTTGATAATATTTTAAATTAAAATTTTTTTTTTTAGAAATTGACATTTTATATGAAAATCTTTACACTGTTTCTTGTATTCTTACTGTTAATGGGCATTTTTCATAATTTTTTAATTTTATTTATTTACAAATACAAAAATGCCACTTTCCATCTCTGATCATGTATTAGAAACAAACAAAATTATTTGCATTAATATTACATTAATAAAAGAAAAAGAATAAATTAAGGAAACGTGCATTCTTTTTACATACGCATACATGTTGTTTAAGAAAGAAATGCACATTTTTCAGTTTTCCTTTTTCAGATATTTTTGAAATAATTAATTTGACAACAAAACAACCAACAGGTGGTTGGATATTTTACTAGTAGTAATTTGTATTTGGAATTTTTTGTATCTCCATGTAAACTTTTTGAGTTAATGAACACTTTCCAGTAACAATTGTTACAAATTCGTAAAAAATTTTAGTAAATTAACAAACCTATATTTAGTTCACTAATTTTAGTATTTGAAGCTATGAAATTTTCACTTCTTTCCTATTTACTATCTTATTTCTATTATATTGTTTCTATTATATTTGAATTTCTCTACCTTCATATAATTGTATCATGGTTATACCTGAAGTTGTTTCAGCCGGCTGACAGCCGATTTTTAGCCGCCGCCGATGATTTTTTATGAGCCAGCCGCCGCCGAAAAAATCGCTCGGCGCATGTCTCTGATTCGTATACGCCTGAATTTGACGAATACGAATGCTTCGTATTCGCATTAAAAATGGCCGAATATTCGGCAATTCGAATACGAATATTCGTGCATCACTAATATATACATATGTATGTAAGTAAATAAAAAGCGCGTGTTGAATAATTACAAAAGTAAAATGTTGTTGTTAGACATTGTAATTATTAAAACCGCAATACGGGCCTGTTCTGCAAATCACGACATGTCAAATCACGGTGATTTCAATAAATCAATAAAACCTAAATCATTGCTTTTGTAAATTTTACAATTTATAGCGATGGAAGTTGCATTAAAATATTTTATTATACATGACAAAAACTTAAAATACAACAAAAACCCACTAACAAGTCAGTTATTATGTCGGTTTTTATATGCAATTCAAATGAAAAGCAAAGTACGCAATTGTGAAAGTTGATTTTAATAATATAAATAAATCAGCTACGTCCAAGCCATAAGAACAATGTGCAAACTTTTATAAAGAGCTTTTTGTGCATTCACACCGACGAGAGCACAACAGCCAACCAGATCGCTTCAACAAGGCTTGCTCTGATTTAGCAAAGAAACAAGAACAAATTTAAGAACTTTGTAAGCTGTTTACCTCAAATACAAATGTCACACACAGTATGTGTGTTTGACGGTAGCTGATATATGTATGTAAATGATAAGAGGAAAATAGAAGATAAATTAAAAAGTCAACTTTAAATTATGTATATATGTATATACATATGTATGTACTCTATGTAGAGCACTCAAAAAATTTATGGGATGAAGGTTTCTGGTAGACTGGTCATAAAAAATGACGTGCGTAAAAATAGCACTGATAGCGTGCAAACCGGCTTTGCGCACTGCACTTTTCACCAAAAAAAAAAATAAACATATTTGCCCCATAACTTTCAAATGCCGCGTTTATCGGAAAAATTTTTTAACCCCATTTTTGTGCAGAATAAATAGCACAACATTTTTCCTGTGCATAATTTTGCCCTAACTTTCATGAGATGAAACTATGTTTTTTAAATCTTTTTTCAACGACTCTCGCTAAAAATTGGATAGCGATAATTATATTTCATATTTTATATCTGTATATTATATAGCCCTATTAAATTTGGTCGAAATATATATCATTTAAAAGTAATGATATGATAATAATACTTAATAATAAAATAATAATGAAAACATGTCATACAACTTTATTAAATGCTTATAAACTTTGTTATGTATTTGGAAGTTATCCAATAGCACATGATGCATTGAAAAAAAGTTTTCCCAAAAAACTTAGTTTCATTTCATGGAAGAACCATGATAAGCCATAGTTAGGCCAAAATTATGTATGGGAGAAATGTTGTGCTAGTTATTCTGCACAAAAATTAATTTGTATAACAAATTTTTTATCGAAAAATTACGCATTTGAAAGTTATGGGGCCAAAAGTGTTTATAGTTTTTTTTTTGGTGAAAAGTGCAATGCGCATAGCCGGTTTGCACGCTATCAGTACATTTGTTACGCACATGTCATTCGCCTTGGACCAGTCTAGCAGAAACTGCTGGTGGAGCGAATAAAATAAAAACTTTTGGGTGCTCTAATCTATATACATAGTATTAAATGCATACATAAATAAATGTTTGAAATTAAAAAAATAAAAATAAAAATAAAGGTGGATGCATATAGCATTTATAGAATCTATACATGTGTATAGTGTTGCGAAATATATGAACATATGTATATTAGACTTACCTCTATCCGAAAGGTATGGGTAGTGTCATCGAGAAATAATACTGTAACACATTGTTGTCTCTGTTTCTTATCCCGAGCCAGTTCTGTAGATCTTAAACGACAGTGACGACTTAAATTACATAAACGAAAACGATCAAGCATTGCAATACGCCATGATAAAGTGAAGAATAGTGATTTCCGTCGTTTGCCTTTGTTGTTTTTATTTTTAACACAATAAATTATAACTTATTATTTCGATGCAATGATTACCTACATACATATGTATGTATGTATGGCTATTTATGTAGCAAATGCAATTTTTATATGTTTGTAACTTGTAATGCTAATAAATAATTTTTTTTGGTTTGATATTGTTATGACAATAATTAGTTTATTAATAAATCGACAATAAAATAGATATCTGTTCAATAATATTTGTATTCTTATTATTTTATATGGTATTGTGTTGTGTATAAGTTATATTATTGACGTTTTAAATTGGATGGAATTGTTATCATATTTCATTTCTGCAAAATTTTCAGCAATATATTTGACAGTCTTGACATCAGTATCTGAAAATATATTTATATAGAAGTATGTATGTATGTAACTACAATTAATTTTCTTAGGCACTAAAACTACAAAATAGTGAATAAGTAAATTAGATATTTGAACTCTCTCTCTATCTCTGTCTCTCTTCTACTACTACTAGTATATACCATAGAATGACAAAAGTATCGTTTTAAGTACTCTTTAAGTATTTGTCGTCAAATAAAAATGAATGCGTGCAGGTGAAAATAAAAACGAGCAAAATACAAACACACACCGACTGTGTGAGCATGAGTATAAAAATAATGCATATATACAGGGCTATTTTATTTACGCACATACATAAAGCATGTTTTCAATCAGCCACAAACAAACGCTTAACAACACTGTTGGCAAGAAAAAGAACTGAAACAAATGTCTTGCCAACAGTGTTGTTTAGCGTTTGTTTTAGAATATTTCGCTGTAGTAAAGCATTTGAAAAATCTCTCATGTCTTGACAGGTCCTATAAAGTGAATAAAAAAAGCATTTGCTTTTTACTCAAAAATTTGTTTAAAAAAACAAAAAATACATACATATGTCTGCACATATTTTAGGTTTTAAAAAAATTGTTGTTGTGGCTCAAACATAAAAGTCTGAGCTATGATTATTGTTTTGTCCAGGGTTGTCAGATTTTTTCCGACCTATTTCGCCAAAAGTCGCCAAAAATCAGTTTTATGTAGTTTTTCTTAGTCCTGATTCACACACATCAGGTTTAGCTGATCAGTTTTTGTTCAATTTTCTTTTGAACCTGCATTTACGTTCATACACACCGTCAAGTTTGTTTCATCAAGTCTCATCAATTTGTGTTGTAGTAGAGTATTACGAATGACAAAACAAAAGGAAAAAGCAAACTTGACTGGTACGGTCAAGTCTGTACCCCTTTCCATTCTCTTTTCCTCTCTCTCCTAAAAACTCAAGACTTGACGACTCAGACCTGACGTGTGTGAATCAGGACTTAGTAAATATTTAATATAAATTTTTATAAAATGATCGCTTAAAAATTTATCAGAAAATCGCCAAAATTAGAAATAAAATCGCCAAAAATTATTTCTTGCAAATTTTTCTCAGCCAAATTCAAAACGCATTAATGACTATAATTGATATAAGAAAAATCATAAAAATCAAATTGTTTTAACTTCTTGCTGACGACTTTTGGTAGGATTTATTTTTGAAACTACTCCTTCAACAAACTAATTTTCCTGAATTAGATAAATTTTTAAATTCAATTTGTTAAAAAATAGCCATAATAACCGCTAACAAATTTATTTATCCCCAGTAAAATCGCCAACAAATTTATTTATCATCAGAAAAATCGCCATGTTGCCAAACCAAAAATTTAGACGCCAAACAATTTAAAAAATCGCCACGTTTGGGGAGAAATCGCCATATCTGAGACAGTCCTGGTTTTGTCATAAATACACGTAGAAATGTAAGTTTGCCAAAGGAGTAGTGAGAGAAAGAGAGAGAGAGAGAGAGAGAGAGTAAGCAACGTATAAAGGTTCTAAAGCGAAAATAAAAATAAGTACAATATTTATAATTGTAAATTATTTGCGGTTGCTCACAGCAGTCATATATTTTCGTATACATATTACTTTAAAACATGTTAAACAGAAAATAAAAGTTATTTCTTAATTTTTACTTATTCCTTTATTTATTTATTTGATCCTCACGAAATAGCAGTTACTTTTTTATTTATATTTTTTGCTTAATTTTTAAAGTGTAGAAAGCGTATTTATAATTAATATTAACCGATTTAAAATTGAATCAATCGCCAGTAAATTAAATTTGCTTTTTTTTATTTAATTAAAATTTTTTGAAAAAATAAATCAAAATCAAAATGGAACTGTTATTTGGGGAGAAATAAATAAAAATCAAGAAACAACTGTTCTTTTCTGAGGAATAAATAAAAATCAAAAAATAATCGTAAAGCTGAGTTTTTTAATAAAAATTAAACAAATAAAAATCAACGCATCTATGTGTAGGAGGTCCATGCATCATATAGTATCTTGGTGTATTCCTTCTGCACGTATCATTCATTCAATAAGTATCAATAATCCAATAATTTTTGCTATTCCAGATAGCTTTTATAAAAGATAGTTAAAAGTAGGATTTTATCGGACGTATAAAAAGTTTTCCATTGTTGCAAATTGGATTTAATTTACTATGTAGGATAAACTTGCCTGTAATCAATCGCTCACTTTATTTTAAAGTATAATTTTGCAAATGATAAAGCTTTTATACGTCCGATAAAATCTTACTTTTAACTATCTTTAAGTTGTAATAATGGCCTTAAGTAAACTAATTAATTGAAATAAGGTTTGTTTTTCTCTGCTTGCAAGAAATCGAAAGTAATTCCTATCCATAAAAGGGAAAAAGATCCTAAATTATCCAACGGTTACAGGCTAATAAGCATTTTGAGTAAGGAACACTGTACCGTCCACCAAATAAAGCGAGTTGTTAATTTTATCAAAAATAACAAAAGAAATCTATGGAATGCTATTCATATTTACCGCCACATTTTAAGAATGCAATGTGAACTGACAGTTTTTTGTTGAACATCTCCTACCGACAAAAGATGGACTCACAACAGACAAAACATTGGTTGAACAACTAATTTATATTTATTTAATAGTGAGTAATAAAATTGAGTACTTAAGTCCGACAAAGGCCCTGAATTTGCTCACATACAAATGAAATTATGCGATACACGTTTTCAATTTTAAAAATTAAACAGATAAAATACACAATCTAAAAGAGAAAACTGTAGCCCTAAACAGTGTGGGGTACAGCAGAATTTTGCCGAAAGCGAACCATGATTCCCGGTTTGTAAAGGGCAACAGGGGCTTGAGGCCATATAAATACGAAGAATTAATAGAACGTGGGGCGGCTCCTTCATCACACACTCGATGAAAAGGCTACATGTGGTAGAGGACGACTACCCTGCAAATAATGCGACTAATCCATACATGCATGTAAAGACTAGTGCAAAGAGGATTAGGAGTACCACAAAACTACTCCAAATATATGAAAAAAAAGTGGTCGATTTAACATTGCGATGTCCTAGGGTTGGACGACATGGTCCAACTTTACATTATATCGGACTAACCCCAAAACTACTCCATATGGAATAGTTATAGACTACTCGCATACAATTTGTGAGTGCCTGAGAAGAACGATCATATTCGTTTAAACACGAACACTTATCGTACAGCATTGAATGCTTGTATGAAAACGACATAATCCATGACTGCATTACATGGGACCATGATGTAACTAGTCTGTTTCATCTAGATTGGACCACGTACTACAACATTATTTGCATTATAATGCAGTCCATGCAAAGAAGAGAACTACAACGAAGCGACAAAACATGTAAACTGTTCTACAGCTGATTTAGGCCCCTATTATGATTTACAACTAAATGGATAGTTTAGTTGTAGTTGTAAAATTTTTATTATGAATTACAACTTTTTTCACCAAGAGACAACTGCTTTTTATCGGTTGTATTTTGGTTTTTATTTCGAGTGTTGTATTAGCTTTGCTTCATTACCAATCCTATTTTTCAACCAATATTGTTGCCACGTTCATAAAACATGAAATCTAAAAGGAAGAATACAAGGCCAAAACTGCCTTATTTATAAAAAAATTTCAGGTTTATTAAGCGCTTATTTGACATATTTCTATGGGAGACTTGTCAAATAAGCCTGTAATAAACCTAAAATATTTTTTGTGAATTAGACCGTAAAACTATTACTATTTAAAAAACTAAACTAAAACTAAAACTATTTAAAATGTTTTGTGATGGCTACTATGGTTTCAAAAAACATAGCATAGATGAAAACCTTTTCTTTTCGAGCAATGTTTCGAATACAACTAAAATTCGTTGTAATTCAGAATACCAAAAAACAGTTGTTTTAAGGTTAAGTTGTTACAATTTCAACTAAACTTAGTTGAGTTGTAAACCGTAATAGGGTCATTAGATACGTTGTAAGCTAAAACACTTGGAAAGTAACGTATACCATCAACATTGGTCACATTTAAAATAGTAACTTTTGTTTTAATCAATTTCGGTAACGCGTTGTCACAAAATGCTATAATGTGTGTACGCAGAATTAAAATTTTTGTGAATTTATTTTTGCAATAACATTTATTTTTAGATTCTGAATGTCACACATTTGATTAATAAATTTTCGACATCATGCTGAACTTTTAATTTTACCAATTAAAAATTTCATAACTTATATGTTGAACGTCATGAGCCAAATATCTTGGGCGTCAAATTGTCTGATTTTTAAATACACATTAATATTCGAAAACGAGTTGAATTAATAATAATTTTTTCTATAAAACACCAGAGTAATATTATCAATATACAAGTATCATATCAGTTGCTGGTGAACTTAGGAATATTAAGGTCGAGATTTAAAATTGTTTTGTTTTATACTGTTTTAACAGTTAGACCCCCTTTAGCACTATGCAAGTGTTATTGCTAAGCTGATTAGTTTTTAGGAGAGAGATGTTATGAATTGATTTTGATTAATATATTTGTGATCTCTACTGAATATCAAAACGTTGACATAATTTAATAATAAATATATGTAATTATGTACAATGCAATATTTACAAGTAAAATTATCAATATATTTTTTTAATGAAAGCCATCGCGCGATTTAAGTTTGATAAAGCGTACGAAGACTTCATTACAGATGATTGGAAGAAAGTTGCTTTATTCGATAAAACTAATATTAATCGTGTGAGGTCAGATGGACATTGGTTGATATACATACATAAGTGTTGGTGTACAAGAGCGTAACATAATCAAAATTGTGAAATTGAGTGTGGTTCACTGATGGTTTGGTTACATTCCCATATTAGAGGATTCATACCTCCCAAGTTTGGATATATTCGGAACTTATGGTGCCCAAAACGATATACTACATACATATGTAGTTATGCAGGATAATTACGAAAGGCAAAGTGCAAAAATAACAACAACAAAAAACAACACTCCAAATCCGCAGACCAATTATGGAAGCAGTCTTTTCTGGCGTGGCTAAATATATTTAACTCCAAATAGCATGACAGAGGGAACCAAAGCAGAAAAAATATCGCGGGGATGGCTTTCAAAATATTGATTTCAACAAGATGTTTTCGAGAACCTATGGTCTCCCATTTCAACTGACGATATATGTATAAATCAAAATACAGTTAATTTACTACGTCCCTATTCTGAGTGCATACATGGTACATACATACATATGTACCTACATATCCATACATATGTAAATAGTCGTACATATGTTTACAACATATTTTTTATTACAATAAGAAACTTTATTATAGATATTAATGTAAAAGTTAAAATTGTTTAACTTACCTTGATATGTTTTCCTTATTATAAATACATAATTCTTCAGTTTGAATAATTTCAATCATGTATTATTTTATTTGGGGGTATAACTATTACATATGTATGCATGTTATGTTTTCGCCAGCAGGAAGAACGGTGTAGAGTGAGAAACTGATATTTCATGTAAAATAATTGACAATATTGGAGCAATAATTTGCATTACAAATATATGCATACATATTTATGCAAATACATATAGTACATAAATATGTATGTATATACAAACATGTAGTAAATAAATTGCCCATAACAAGGCTGAAGCAAAAAAAGTATAATAGGAAATGCGGGTTAGATTGTGTTTACTGATGTTCTATAGAATCTCGATTAAAGCACACACATACATAAATGCTGAATTACAAAGTAAAAAATGCAGTTCAACGAACACAATGTACATTTTTTTTATCTGTAATATAGTATGGCACTGCACTTTTTTATAAAAAAGGAAGTGAATGTATCTATTGAATTTTGAAGTAAATAAAGGCAAAGGGTATCAAAAATATTTATTTTTAGATTTTTTTCCTTTGCAGTAAAGACTACAAATATCATATACAAATAAGGGGACACAAATTCGACAATGAGTAATAATGCATCGCTTCTTACATTTTCTTTCTTTTATATATACATATATGCACTTAGTTAATTTTCACGCACACTTTTAATTTACAATTTGTACACTTGCCGATAAGAATTATTTAATAAATGTGCATATTTTTGGATTATTAATTAGGTATCACTCACACATCTTGTTTTTACTTTTTATGAAACCAACCTTTCCTTCTAATAAAATATTGTACAGGGAACAGAGCCGACTGACTTACCGTCGCCGCCGATAGATTTTTAGTATCATGGTCCGCATCGGCTAATGGTAGGTATAGACTTTGCGACGCGTTTATCTCAGGTTTTATATTCGGCAGTTTTTCTTGCATTGTTAGAGCTCCAATCAGGTTTTTGAAAATTCGTGGAAAAAAGAGAAAAATATAATGCATTTGATATTGTAGTGTATAACTACTTACCAATTAACACAGCTAATAAAAAGCGTTGTAATTTGATTGCACTAGAAAGGAGAATCTTAACAAAAACCCCGAACAAAATTTGAGGGAAGACGAGACAAGATCTGAAGTCCAAATTTTTGGTTTGGTGACAAACAAAAAATTACAAAAATGTATATCAAAAAGTGTTCTATAAAAACAAATTTATTATTAATTATATATGTATTAAGAAAAACTACATAAAATTGATTTGGGGAATTTTTAAAATCAATTTGGCGAAATAAGTCGGAAGAAATCTGACAACTCTGCTGTACCTGTGTTCAGTTGGTTGTCCTGTTCTCTACAGGCTGATTCATATAAAAACTGAAAAAAAAGTTACCACCCGACGAAAAGTCAAACCTTATATTGAAAAATATTGTTTAATTGTTTTTCCTATCTATATAATTAATAGGCGACCATGTTTTTTGTAATCCCTTTTTCGCTGGTACCACTACACCGATTTTAAAAAGATTTATATGGTTTTAAAGGATTTTCTGTACAGATGTGCAGAATCTATATTTTATTGAAATCGGTTTAGTATTTTGGGAGCTATAAGCGTTTAAAGTTGCTACTACTACATGCACACATATTACACACGCATTTATTAGCTCACAAGTAAAAAAAGAAACAAAACATGAGTGTGTGTGTGTTTGTAGTATTTCTCTTGATCTAACAATTTCTTTTCTCTTATTTGTTGTTGTGTGAAAGCCATTATACTTAAAGGAAGAGAATTCACGGATGGAAATCATGGTACAATTGTACTTTTTATGGTACATTTTTGACTTTGTTGGTACCGTGGTACTACCGCGAGTTACTTGGTACAATTTCAAAATGTCAATATAATAATAGTCGAATCTACGAATGTACCTTTATGAATGTAATATTTAATATTTTTTTGTTATTTTTTATTGTATACTGAATTTTTATACACATTTGTGTTATGTTTCTGTTTTTTATTGTAAACTTCTGAATTTTTATACTAATTTTTTTACGCTTCTGCGTTTATTAATAAATATTAAAAATTGGTACCGTCATGGTCTAAAAAGTACATTTTATTTTCATAGTTGGTCCAAAATCCAAGAAATCATTTTCCTTCCCTGGCTTGGTTGAAGGGATTTTATTTATGTTTTTTTAATTTCATGTATTATTTAATTATGCTTGCATATGTATGTATGTAAGTTTGTGTGTGGCTGTGTTTTAATGAATTTTTTATGACGTTTAGATAGGTACATTTTCTTTGAATCTTAAATTATTTACATTTTGATTCTAGAATACGGACGAGCGTGTCGTCCGTTTGGTATATCTAGTATACATGTATTTTGACATTTAGCATGATATTAATATAATGTATCAGGCACAGGGTGCCACTATGGCTGAGTTGTAACGATGCTATCCTCTCAGACTAGAGATCGTAGGCATGATACAGTCGTAGGCACAGAATACACAGAAGTGAAGAAAGTGACAGGTAAAAAAGCTCCAATCAGGTTTTTGTTAAAATTCGTGGAAAAAAGAGAAAAGCATAGTGTATTTGATACTGTAGTGTATTACTACTTACCAATTAACACAGCTAATAAAAATGAATTGCACTAGAAAGACGTAGCAAAACAAAAACGACGACAAAATTTGAGGGAAAACGAGATAAACTGAAAAATACCCGTATCTTCCGTCTCGTGACACTTCTGTATGTTTTGCGTCGTAGGCTCGATTCCTGGATGTTTTCTAGAGACAAGTTAATTTCTCCGCGGGTTGTTTGTTAAAAAAGGGTTTATACATATGTACTTACGTAGGCAAATGTTACTTTATTTTGTTAAAATCGATTTAGCTAAATAAATAAATGCCTAAATTTGCAACTACAGTCACCGCAGATTACCGGAAATCTTTTTTTAAAACCAAAACCACAAGTAGAAAGGCCCTAAAGGCTCAATCAGACGTGACATAACCATAGCCATAGAAAACAGCCGTTCGAACTAAACTAATGGGCAGCTCTGTATTTGATTATATGTGACTCGTCATAACGTCATAACTCTCACCATAGAAACCAATTCAATTTTGGCTTGGTTATGGTTATGGCCAGCGATGCCAACTTGGTGCTTTTGGCACTATTTTTAGTGCTTTTTGAAGACTCAAAACCCCAAATTTTGAGCATTAGTGCCAAACTGAGAAATACCACTAAGTAGTGCTTTTAAGAAATTTGTTTATTTCTTAAAATTACTTTAATAAAAACTTGATTTTTTTTATTTTTTCAGTGTAAAGCATAGCTTTTTCGTCTGATATATTTCATTAAGGATACTGATATCATTGCCGAAATAGATAATAGCTTAGAATATATTAAACATCAAGCTCGTTTCTCACGTTAGTGCTTTTCACGCTTTTTGGATCTCAAAATTACGCTTTGTCCAAATTTTGATGTGCTAAAGGTGGCATCACTGGTTATGGCATATGGCTATGTCACGTCTAATTTAAGCTCAACTCGTATTTTCACGAAATTGAGTTTTCCAGCCATTCCGACACATTTCACACAAATACACCTCGTCACAAGAATTTATTGCAATAGTGTAAAAAATAACGCTTCTACAAGCAGGTTTGCAAAGTTGTACTGTTTATTATTCTGTCTTATCGTGGTTGGCGTATTTCAAATACGACTACGACTGTTAGGTAATAGATTAAAGAAAAACTGTTGAAGTCTTTAATCTATTACCCAACAGTCGTGGTCGTATTTGAAATTCGCCAACCACGATAAGGCAGATTGTTTTAACATTCTCCCTTAAAGTTACAATTATTTGAGTTAGGGTCTTTCTACTTTAACCAACGATATGTATGTATGTACATAATAATACCTCTTATTCCGCAACTGTTTATCGAGGTCATGTTAATGCAATAGTAGCAAATTTGCACTCGTCGACAATTTTATATTATTAACAGAATATTTCTTTCTATTCCCTAAGGTCTATAAAATGATAAAACGCTACCAAATGTTTTCAACAGCGGTTAAGCAGGTATAATAATAAGGGTGAATATTCAATTTTTTAGTATTAATAAAATTGATATTTCTTCGTGCCTGTATGTAATTTGACTTTACATTTTTGAATGGTAAAAAATCAAACCTTAAAAACTAACACCTTTAAAACATGCGAATATCCGTTCGCCTTTCTAGAACCTCAATGCAAGTTTTCGGCTTAAAATTTACAATACCAACTTCTTTTAAGGCCTTCATTTTATCCTCCAGAGAATTATTATTATTTTGTAAATTTTCGTGTAATAATAAGGCTGTTCCACGAGCAGCATTTAGTAATTTATTGGCATCATGGATTCTAAAACATAAAATATTTAAATAAATCATGAACACTTAGATAAATTAAATCACTAAAGAAAACGTACTTTTTGAATAGCAAATCAGGACGACGGCAGTATTGTCCAAATAGTGCAAATAAATTGCGTGTCATGTCATAATTAAATTGTGCTGCTCCACCAGGTGAGAATTTCGTATTCATGATCATACTGTCAAGCATATAATCATCAATTTTGTGGGCTATAATCCTTAAAGTTAAATTGAACAAATTTGCTGAAAGTTCTCTTTCCAAGTTATGCAATACAGTGACCATAACTTGGAACATTTCACCAGCACTAGGTGAGAGTATAAAGGGCTCTTTAGAATTTTGCTCTGGCATAGAAGGCCAGCAATCGTGTCTGTAGGGCATGGATTTAGCTTTTATTTCATTAACAGCTTTAGTAGCTAGGTTTTTTAAGAGTTGTTGAGTCCAATGTTCCAGCTCCTCAACCGGATTTTCAAATACAGAAGTGATTTCATCAGCATTGGGACCCACCAAAGCTGCATGCAAATGTAGATAATGAACATTTTCACCCCATTCACTTAACACCAATTTAATGTAATTGATAGCATTAAGTATGGTTATACTTCCAACTGAACCGCTGCTATGCAACTGCACTAGTCTACGACGAAAGTTATCTATCAGCTCAAGCTGTAAAGTAAGAAATTGTAATTGATGGCCAGGTTGTATAAGAGAATAGTAACGATCTTTAATGGCTTCCAAAAGACGAACAAACTGATCAGAACATTTTGGAATTTTTAATTCATCATCATAAATGTTGGGATCGATTAATTGCCAAGGATTTTCCGCTTGCAGTATCATATCCATTTTTTCTGAACAAACTATATAATTAATTTTTTTTTACATTTTCACAAAGTTTTAAACAGACAAACTTACAGCGCTCTTCTAAGGAAATCCATTTTAACAAATAAGATGGTTGGGTTATAACACTTATAGCACTTGCAAAACTTGGCGGATATCCAAAATTTTCCCTTAATTCCGCTTCGAAGGCCAAAGTTTCGTCTAACAAATGAGCAAACAGATTTTCATCGCGACTGATTTCTTCAATATCAAATGCCAATTTTTCAATCGTTAGTTGTACTAAGCCACGTATAAATTCAAGCTTAAAATAACAACTGTTAAAAAAAATATATTCCTAAAGTATCTCTCAAAATTAGTTTACCCTTATATTAAAATCAATTTTACCGGCTTTAACGGCCGGCTGTTGAAAAGTTTTTCCAACAAACAAATGACTTTCTTTGCCCCAGTTAAGAATTTGTGTATAAAACCATTCAGGTTTGTCCAGACGGTTAGTTTGTTTAACGCCCGTGAAATGATATATAAATCTTTGATAAAAACCAGAAATTAATGACTATATAAAATACGTACATACAAAACACGTTTAAATAATACCTTTTTCTGTACGGCGCTAACAAATATTTAGTAACAGTAGATACTGGTTGACATACAATGCTGGATGTAATCATCTCAATCGGTTCTGTTTCTCCCGATGGGGATTTTAACTACAAATGTGTAAGTTGCTTTAATACGTATCAAATATACTTTATTTGAATGCTTTACCAAAAATAAATATTCTGCTAACAGTTGTGCTTTAGCTATATTGTCAGTAGATGCCTTGAAATTTATGGGATCCTGTTCTTTTTGTCCCCATTTTATACATTTTAAAGCAGTTTCAAATTCTCTAAATTTGTATTTCAATTTTTACGTGCTACATATCGTGCCATAACCGACAAAACCTTAAGCGACGTAATTTTTGAACTTAATTTTGTGTCAGTAAAGCTTTTTGGCGGTCATGGGTCGATATGTAAAAACTTAACAAATGTAATTATATACTCACTTAGAAAATCGTTCTTTTAGTAAATTGTGCCAATGTATTGCAGTGCGTGTGGCAAACGATTTCAGAAAAGGTGCTTCCACATTACTCAAGTGTCCTATAACACTATGCTCATAGTCATTCTCTTCATATAGATTTAAATAGCAGTTTATTAATTTCGCTTCATCTTTCGCATTAATGTTATGAGTTAAGATATGGCTAAAAATATAAGTTTAAATGGAAATATGACATACAAGACAAATCAGTCGAATAAAAATATGTATGCATTATACATTACATATCTCAGAAAATTACCTAATTTCCTGTATATCCTGAACTATGCGTAAATACTGCACTAATTGTTGCAACTTCCGCACTTGCTCCAAATCGGGTTTGGCGGCTTTAAGTGCATTGTTAGACTCTTTAATGCGAGCCGCTAATTTCTCTCCAAATTGCTGTAGTTTCGCCAGTTGAAAATCAACACTTTCATGAACATGATCATTCGTTTCAAAAGCGGACTTAAAACTAGACCCCTTGTCGTCTACTTCATAGTCAAACTATTTGTTAAAAGCATAGGTATAAAACGTACAATCTACAAATTAATATGCATATGCATGTAATTAATTTTTAATTCAATTTACCTTATTCTTAAGTTTTTCTAAGCGGGACTTGTAATCATCTACTAAAACAGAGGCTCTGTGCAATTTTTTAAAGTCGCTTCCAATTTCCTTATTGACTCTAGCCAAAATACGTTCTTTTATACTTACTTTCGTTTGCATTTCAAGTCCGTAAATTTATTAACCACTAATTAACTATACGATATAAAATTACACGAAAACAAATAAATTGATGTATTATTCACAGCTGATGAAAGTGTTTCCATAATCCAAATTTACACTATGCAAGTCTTATTGCTAAGACGCAATTTACATTGTGCCTTTTCTGTTTGCCTGTGCAGGCAGGCATGCAAAAGGCATGAAATGAAAATTCGAGGGGATTTATGACATTTCTCTTTACCTCTTTCGTATTCTCAGCATTAAACGTGTATATAAATGCCAAAAAGGCATGAATCAAAAAGGCTTAATGTAAATGTGTGTGACTTTTCGTAGGGGTTTCAAAAGAAAATTGTCAATACAAGGCAGGCTAAAAAGGCATAGTGTGAATAGCGACTAACGTCTCTCTCTCCCTGAAACGAATCAGCTTAGCAATAAGACTTGCATAGTGTGATTTGGGACATACTGTTTAAAATTAAATAATTACAGGGCGACAATCTTATGATTTTTATATTAGACATGTGCTAAAGGCTCAGTTAACCGACTGTAATGTAATGTTATGTGAAAAGTAATGGAAATGGTTATAGAGATGTAATGTAACGTAACCTACTTTTCATATAAAATTCTCGATCAGCTGTTTCCTACGTTACAGTTACTTTACATTACAGTCGGCTAACTGAGCCTTAATGCTATGGCTTTTTTCAAGGCCTAGTTATGAATTTGCCTTGGCTTTTTTGCATCACGCGTTACCAATATTAGATTGAAGTAAAGTTTTTAAAACGCAGTATTCAAATTCAATTATTGAAATAACCCTCCGTTGCCACATGCAAGTGCAAGTGAAAAAAATTCAATACACTCACATTTTCTTACTAACACAGTCACACTTTTGCCACTTGCGAGTCAGCTTGCAATGAAATTTTGAAGCAAGTAAATTTTCACACTTGTCGCAAGTAAACTGACAAAACGAAAAACAGTGTTGCCGAGTAGAGAGTTATTTCATTAATTTGGTTAGTATTATAGCTAATTTTTTTTATATAAAAAGGATATTGAGAAATGGCATAGACTCATTTTAGAGCTAAGTTTGAACATAAATTTTATGTTTTATTAAATGAAATATATTAACAATGCAATTAAAGTTCAATATTGACTTCTTGGCAACACTGCACTAAAAGTTGAAGCAAAGCTGTTATCTAGAACTTTACTTGTTGACGACATTTTAACTTGCACTGTGCTGTGTAGCCACTCAAAATATTCTTGTGTTTTTTATATTTCTCCTGATTTTCGTCAGTAATACGTATACACTACTTGCAAGTAACTACTGGCATGTGACAACGGGGGGTAAACCGTGTTTTTTCATTGTATATATGTATCATTTTAGTAATCTTGCTATTACCTAAATATTAATGTGCTTTGGGGTTTTTGCTGAGAAAGATCTTCATACAATAAAATAAAATGTCTGGTAACTTTATATTAAGGCTTGGTTGTGTATTCCGTAAAATTAAAAATTTTTTTTTATGATGCCGCATCTTTCTTCGACGGCATCTGTTCCTAGTTAAAGATATTTTTTTTGGTTATTGTATATTTGATCTACGTTTATATAATATAAAATGTCTATTCAAATGTATACACCTATTAAAAGACAGTGTAACAATGTGGTAAATGAAATGGCGTCTCCTCGGACGCCCGAGACGTCAATGACTTTCAGCCGCGAACTGCGCCAAGTGTTGCAAGAGCGTAATCTGCTAACAGCGAAAACAAGGAATAAAGGTAAAAAACTTGAAGTTTTTAATTATAACGTACAATAAGTTTGTAATTTAAATGTCTTATTAGTTTGTTCCATGTTGGCTGGAGGCACAGGCTTGTCACCCATGTTATATTCTCCAAATACCGAAATGGATAAAAGACGAAATTTTCGTTTGCAGGCTGTCCAGGAAATAATAACGTCGGAGAAAACTTATTTACAGCAACTAGAAATATTAATGCAATATTTTGTAAAACCACTAAAGGATCTACAAATTATTGATGACGCAAGTCACAGTACCCTTTTTGGACAAATCGACATGATACACAATTTAAATGGTGAGTTTTTGAGAGAACTCGAATCAGATATGGATAATGTAGCACAGGCTTTTTTGAAAATGGCACCGTTCTTCAAACTTTATTCTGTGTACGCCTTTGATTATCGAAATTCTTTATTAGTTTTGCAAGAGTTGACTTCAAAAAATGCCGCATTTCGTAAATACTTGGAGTTAAATGAATCTCGCCCAGAAGTGCAACGCAAACTAAACTCCTTGATGATTGTACCAATACAGAGAGTACCGCGTTATAAACTTCTCCTTGAGCAAGTGCTACTTTACACGAGTCCTGCGGATGCTGACTTTAAGTCGCTTAAAGAATCTATTAAGCAAATTGAGAGCACAGTTTCACACATTAATTCCTGTGTGGAAGATCAAGAGGTTACCCAAATGCTAATAAATTTGCAAAATTCTCTTGTAAACCGTTCACCCAATATTGTGAAACCCTCGCGTAAGGTGATCAAGGAAGGAATCTTACAAAAAGTAGCACGGACTGGTACAGAAATTAAACGTTACTGCGTTCTTATGTCTGATATTTTTATGTACTGTAAGATCGTAAAAGATCGAACTCCAAACACTGTAGTGGAAAATTCGTTAGAATGTTGTTGCATATTTCCTTTAAAGAAATGTAAAGTATACGAATTGTTACCGGGTAATTTTAAAATTACTTGCCAGGGCGATGGAATCATATTTGCATCACAAGATCTACAAGTTTGCCGCGCTTGGGTAGGTTTTATACGTGATGCCATTGACATGCATATACAGTGTCGCAAAACGCTAAGAAAAGAAAGTAGCAAACGGACCCCGCTGAGAAAGAAGGAGGTTAAACATTTCGGTGAAGATTATGTGTTGAGTCCAAAACAAAAGAAAATGGTAAGTATTATCAGAATTAATTTGTTTGTTCACAGCCTTGAGCATAATGAAAAACTTCATGCCAATTAGCATAAGTGCCAGAATTTAACATAGTATTAATTAATATTAGTATTAAGTTCCTCCATGCAATTTTTCGTAGCGTAATTTTTAATGCAAAATTGTATGACAAACTCTTTAAGACTGTTGAATTTTGCCACTATTGATAATTAGCATGAAGTTTTTCGTTATGCATAGGGCTGTTAATCCCCCTTATCATGGATGGGGCATATTTCAACTCTGACTACGATGTTTTTGTAAATAGATTGAACAACACTGCAATATGTTTTTCTTTTAATCTAGGACGAAAATGTCTCAGGTGAAGTCGAAATACGCCAACTACATTGCGGGGGAATATTTAGTTTAATTTCCATACTAAATGAATTAAAACTCAAAAATTTGTAAATTGAATGCAAAATTATTTTTTTTTATAAAATAGTAAAACTTTTTTCAATAATTAAAAATGGCTTTCAGTTATAGCAAAATTAAAGCTTAGACATATGTATTTTAATTGTGTCCTAGGAGTATGAAACAATTTTTCGCAACAGAAATCGAGCTACAAATTCCGACGACGAAACCGAAGCAGAACCATCTTTTATAACAAAATCATGCTTTTGTGGTAGTAGCAAACGTAAGTTAACTCATTCATCCACGTTAATTGCAACGAAAAATAGTAAAGACAACAATAAAAATCTCAAAAGACCAGCATCCAACCCACAGTTATATAATCAGGAAAATGTAATGCTTATGCAATCAATTTCTCCAGAAAAACGATTATCAAAGTTATATAAATTCATATCGAATGATAAAACGCGCTCAAACGCTCGTGGTATTCTAAAGAATACACCACAAAATCTCACTCAAGAAAGGCAAGATCACGATCCTACTTACGGTTTCGCCAGCAGATATTCAGATTCTAAATCATATTTTCGCACGCAAAATGTGGACAACACCATACCAAGAGCGATACAACGTGCAGATCTATCACAAGTTTATGTACCATCGGAAGGAACTGAAAATTTCCGTGATATATTATTTCCCTTGAGATCTAGCAATGGTAGTAATAAGAGTAATATTAGTAAGGAGACCACAGAAACATCAAATACTGCAAATTGGAATTTGCCAGCTTGTTTAAAGGAGAACTTTCAAGACTTTAATATACAATCGCCACCACAGAAGAAGCGAGTTAAATTTGACGATATGGGTAACTTGTATGATCAGCACCGACCTTTTGAATTTCAACACCAAACAACAGATGCAAACATTAATAAAGTCTCACGGAATTCATTGCGCGAGAGAATTTATGACTTTTTTGCTAATTTATTTTAAATTATTAAATTTAATTATAGACATTTCATCAAGTATTTTATTTCATAATTGCAATTTTGTATTTCCTTTTTTAGCGTAAGATATTTTTGTCAATAAACATTGAATCGCTTATTTAAACACTTTGTTCCAGGACGCAAGTCATAAATTTTTCTATGGACGTTTCACATAACTCATTTTTCCAATTGCCTTTGTGTTTGAAATGTGAACCTATAATTGCTGCTTGTATATGGGGATAAAAGTCCATTATATTGTCTTTTGTTATGCCGGACCCGATCAGCAAAGGTACTTGTAACTTTCCGTTTAAATCTAATAAGTCTTGCTGTTTTACAGCTACACCTGTGGAAGTTCCTGTTTATATATACATGCAAATGTAGATAAGTATAAGTAAGTATTGTAAAAATTCTTTCATCTAGAAATAAGTAAATTTTGATGTCACCTGTTATTATTGCACCATCTGTTAGAAAGAACTCGGCAGATTTTGCCGTTTCTAGTAAACTGATATCTTGTGTAATACTATGGGAAGAATGCTTCTTTTTTAGATCGGTAAAAACTAAAATGTTCGAAGCGTCAATTTGCTTGCGATATCTTAATAGCTTGCCCGCACATGCTTTTGTGTAACCTTCATCTGCAACATGGTCAAAGACAAAGCCTTCAGCTCTTATATACTGCAGATCACATGCTTTAGCTACAGCTAAAGCTTGTTTATTACCACATGCCAAGATTTGTATTCCGATAGGCATCATACTAGAGGGAATAATTCTTCGGACTTCTATAGATAAACGTGCCATACTAGCAACAGTTTCAGCGCCCAGGTGTTCCTCTTGGACATATGGAATATCGTGCATGTTTTCTATTAGAACAGAGTCCTTAAAATTTATAGCAACTTGAAATGTTATATACAGTTGACCAATACTTTTCATGTTAATATTTTTATGTACATACCAATTTATGTTTTTTATACATATTTGCTTCATATTTAGCTTTTTCTACAATTTCGTCCCAATTTCCTTTGTAAAGAGGTGTTCCTAAAATAAAACGGTAACAATGTGTTAAAAAAAAGTAAGAAATAAGTAATTCAAACCTGGCAAGGACCCAACATGGATCATGCCTATAATATTACAATTTGGCCGTTGAAAAACTTTATAAAATCTTTGCATTTTGGAAATGTACGGTATATGTACACACGTCCGTTTGTATCTATTTATATTGAGTGCATTGTGGGAATGCAACAAGTGGGCTCCAGAGAACGAAGTCGATCGGTTGTGAGCCGGTTAACAGCCACCGCCCACAATTTTTGACGAGTCGCAGCCTCTGCGCTAATTTCGGCTTAAATCTCCCTTTTTTAAATCAACGGAAAATTCCCTACGATGTTTTTGTTATAGATTAAAGAACGCCGCAAATTTTTTTCTTTAATTTAGGACCAAAATGCCTTAGTCGAACTCCAAATACTTGCCGTATGAGGCCCATCAGATTTTTAAGCAAATTTTGACATTTTGGTTCAAATTGTTCAATTTGGCATCAACAGCTGTTAATCAGCCGGGCTGAAAAGGTCACTTGATACTGAATTCGCTTAAGGCCGACATACACAAGCCGCCGACAGATTTATTTGTCGGCAGCCACCGCTGATTTTTCAGTGCAAGTCGACTTGGTTGTCACCGACAAATTAGTATCCACATTTCCACATGCTTTGAGAAAGACAGAAATAGAATATACTACTACATCTGTCTTTCACACAGCTGAAAAGGGATACATACTGTTGAGCCTCAATGCATGTCTAAAAGGGGCATTGTTCTCGTGTAAGTCCTGCTTCACACACTTCAGCTTTTGTTGGCCAACTCGTAATTCAGCTGGTAGAAAAGCAGAGACGGAAATGCAAACGTGTCTTTTTTTCATACAGCTGAATTACGAGTTGATCAACAAAAGTTCAAGTGTGTGAACCGGGACGTACATAGTTGTGTGTGAAAGAAGAAGATAAAATGTAAACAACTACATAAATTCTGTGAATTTTATTTTGCCGGATTGAATGAAATCAATTCTTCAACGGAGGAAAAAATATTTAGAAAAAGCAATGACTACTCTTAAGTGTCCAGGTAAAATAGTATGAATATTTTGTTATTATCGTTACAGATTTAATATGTGAATACTATATAATTCTAAAGATGAAATTTTGCATTTTCCCAATCATATGAGCATTGAGATTAACTATCGAAATGCTATTACTTATTACAAATGCAAAAAATACGATGGAAAGCTCATGAACCAGGGGTTTGTATGGCATCAAATTGTTGTACAGCATCATGGTAAACTTATGGGTATAGAAGGTAAATATGCTATACTAGGTGCTATATTTAGAGCTGTCGAGGGTGAAGAATTTTATCCGGTAGCCTATAGGGTAAGTTTGTAAAATTTCGTTTCTTATTGATGCATTATTAATGTATTTCTCTAAGCGCGGAAACAAAGAAGATAGATTCCTGGTACGCCAATGTCAACCAGCATTGGATAAATTATTTGATCAAAATTTATGTTTACATTTACCGAAAGGAATTGTAATTAATTTGAAAGTACAATTAAATGTGGGAGAATTTAAATATGGTCAGATCTCGCCCATAAGTCAAGTCACCAAAGCTTTGAATTCTATGTATGGCCGCATGGAGCAACGTGGTGGTGAAAATGGCATATTGAATTTATCATTATTTGCTCAAAATCCTGAATTTTATGATGTGGTTATTAATCTAAGTAATCGAGGAACATTAGAACGTGTATGTGATTTAATTTACCGAAATGATGAACAATTTCGCTTAATCAATGGAATTATATTTAGCAGTAATGAAATTAATACCTTGGCTCCCTTAAAACTATTTGGTGGAGTTCAATTTGCAATACTCGACTTTAAAGACAATTTGGTAAGAAGTGTGTAACAAAATTAATATTTACACAAAAAAAGTTTTAAAATCAAGAAAAATTTTCATTTTAAAAACGAAAACTTTGTGAAATAGAAACAACGAGTGGTCAAGTTTTATTCACTATTCAAAGAATTTTCGAAAGTACTATTTTTATAGACTCTTCAAAAAAATACAAAAAAGTCAAGAACCTATTTTATAAACAGTGATGGTAACGAAACTAAACGATTTATATTCTGATAAGTAAAATAGTCTGAAGTCAAGATATCGTAATATATTTACTTGTACTGCTTAACAATATTGCAAACAATAATTTGATTTCGATACTGTAATTGAATTGATTGAATTAACAAACAAATTAAAGACTCATTTCACTTTTTTACTTCTACCAAATATACAACATCTCTTATAGATAATTTTCAGTTTTAAGCTACTTGACTTTAAAATTTTAATTTTGAAAATTACTCAATCAATTTAATATTCGTAGCTTGCCTCTCCAAGTCGTGTTTGTCGCGATTTGGAACCCCTTAAAGCTGATGAGCTAATGTTACAAGGCAATCCAGTAACGAAAGCTGTGACATATCCGGAATGTTTAAGACCAGTTTTAAAAAACTTTAAAAAAATTGTAAGAAAAGAAACTAGATTTTATATATATCGAAATTGTGCTTAAAAATTTATGTATCTTTAAGGATGGCATACCCTCGGAAAATCTTTCAACTGATTTTACTCCTCTGGATAATTTGATGGAAACTGAATCTGAAGGTTATCGTATAGATTGGTCTAATAAGGCAGATATAAACAAATTTGAAGACAGCACCGATTGGCACGCATTTATGGTACATACATATAATTACATATTCAGTATTTCATTGTTTAAAGGATTATGCTATAAAATTCAAATATAAACTTAAAAAGATTCCAGATGTAAGTCACGAGTATAGCAAAGAGGAAATATTTGATTATTTTTTTCTTACCATATCAAACACTTTAAGTGATATTTATCCCTGTTATTACAAGGTAATTTAGAATATTTATTTCCTTCTAATTGGCAGCTTAAAGGCAAATTTATTTTACCGTTTCAGTTTACATCTGGAGAACATCAGTTTTTGGTTCGAAATTGTTTTTCGCAGATAAAACATTTGGTAGAGAGCTGTAATTTGGAAATAAATATACCACGTCTCGATGCTCCACCACCACCCACGGAAAGTACCACTGATTTCTCACCACAACTACATATGGATAAAATTGTAGTGTATTATTTAAAGATGAATATAAGTCCATTTAAAAAGGGTCAATTGGAACCAATGGAATGTATAGAAAAGGCTCTTAATCGCCGTTTCAGTGCCATGGATCGTATGCTTGATTTAAATAATTTTCAAAATATAGAAGGTTTGTTTTTAATATACATACATACATACATACATATGTAGATCAAAGCTGCCCACAGAGAGAAAACCGAGAGAAATTATAAGCGGGTGTGTATTCATTTGTATAAAAAGCCGATTGATGTTCGTCACTTTGGCGTTTCTCTGGGTAGCTATGATGTAGATGGCCAACTTAGATTCCTTTCGCATACGTAAAGTTTACTTTGCCAATTCTTGAGTTTATGTGAGGGAAAGCAAAAAAGAATGGGATTTTGTGCAAACTTTGTTGTACATACTAGCAAAGATGCTTTGTTCTTCGTTCGTTTCTTTCTTGTTTTCCTTCGTTATGTATAGTAACTTCGTGTGCAGAAGTGAAACAAAGTTTAAAAGAACGCTTAAAAGACTTTGTCAAAGCTAATTCAGAGTGTGCAAAAGGTGTCTTAGTGCGAATCAAGTTCTAATAATTAATATACATACATGAATACATATGTAGGTATTTATGTACATGGAAAATGAGATTTACGAAAATTTGATTTTAAATTCAAGGTTTGGAAAATATTGTGATGAATTTAAGCTCACCTAAGATTTTAACACGAATTCTAATGCAAGCATCCCGAAAATTTCTATCAACTTGCATAGAATTGCGCCTGGCTCATAATAAAATATTAAGCGCTAATTTTTCCAAAGTTTTGGCCATGATGAGTAATTTGAAAGCAATTGATTTGGGTAATAACTGGATACATAATTTATACGATATAAAAGATATCGGACTTTTGGGTATCAGATCATTGAGGCTTGATGGTAATCCTTTGTGCTCTAAATACAGTTTTGCTGGTGAATATATCAAAGCTGTAAAAAAGTATTTTCCAGAACTAAAAATATTGGTAATTAAAAATTTAAAGCAATAAATATTCAGTTAAACAAAATATGTACATATACAGAACAAAAACTGAAATATGATCGATCACTCGAGTAATACATTGATTTACAAAATGCATTGAAACCAATTTTAATTTTTGATAACTTTTATTTTTCAAACCCCGACTAAAAAAGGGGTGTTATAAGTTTGTAGTGTGTGTCTGTACAAGTACACGTACAGGCCAAACGGCTAAACCGATTTTGATTTAGTTTTTCTGTTTCAAAGGTGACTTGATCGAGAAGGTTCTCAGCTATGTTGTAATAAAAGCGGTCCAGCCGCTTAGAAGATATCACATCTTTTCTAGAAATATTCGGGGGTTCTTAAAATTTTTAATTTTTGTTATATATTTTTTTATTGGAACTTTTTAAGTGATATCTATTTTTTTCTTTCCATATATCGTCGCCACCTTTAATATGAAATTTACATTGGTAAATTTTGCATGACATTTTTGGTAATTTGTTTTTATGCTAAATTTTTTTTTTATATTTTTTTTTATTTAAACAAACAAAACTCGCGAAGCGATTAACTTGTCTGAGGAAAACACCCAAGGTCTATGGTGGAAATCGATCCCACGACCTCTGGACTGAGAGGATAATATCGCTACCACTCAGCCACAGGGGCACAATAAATATATCGCTTCCTTAATATATAAAAGCCCTAACTCGTTATTTTTTTGAAGTCGAGATATTTACATTTTTCGATACGTTAGATGTTCTATCTAAAAATACCAAAAATTCGACTTTAAAAAAATAATGAGTTAGAGGCTTTCTATACTAATATGTGCGTAAAAAATTCTTTGGACATTTTTTTTAAATCACAAGAGCAATTGATTAATAGAGTTTAATAAAATTTGTTGCCGTTTTGTTTTTCGACAAACCAAAAAATTTCATGCAGCTAATTTCATGGAAGTCCCCTTCCAGACTTGCAACCTTTCTTGCAGCAATTTTTTATTTGTGAGACTGGTGAGATGATTGGTTTGAGGAACACAGTGTCATGTGATCTGCAAGTCTCTTGTAACGAAACAAAAATTTCAAGTCTGGACGGGGACAAAGGTTTCATTAATATAAATGCAGGATTTTCGAAATTATTTCTAATTCCTTATAAAAGTATTCATTGATTATTTAAAGATTTTGTGTGCGTATGTACATATATTTATTGTGTGTGATAAACTGCCATACGAGTATTTTTCTGTCACATAAAAACAAAATCATTTTCAGGACAATGTGGAAATTAGTGCCAAAGGTGATTTAACTTCGCAGAAAAATTTTTTGTGCGACATAGCAGGCTATGATTTTGTAAACGAGTTTGTAACTCGTTACTTCAAAACATATGAACACGATCGATTGTATTTAAAAGGTATTTCGATTTATTTATTTATTTATTTTTTTTGTTAAATCCTAAATCTTACTAAATTGTTATTTATAGATTTATACCATCCAAAATCAATTTTAACCCTAACCTGCAATTACAACATGGCAAAAATACCAGCTCAGAACAGTAAACGCATTTTAAAATATCTAAATTATGCTCGAAATATATTTAAAATAGCAGAGTTTGGCCGCGCTTATAATTCTATGCATTATGGTTCTAGTGAGATAATGCGAGTTTTAATGGATCTTCCTGGGACTACACACGACATGCTGACCTTTACTACAGATTGTATTACGTATGAAGTAAGCATGTACATATCAGACAAAAGTATCGTTTTAAGTACTGTTTGAGTATTGGCAGTCAAACGACCATGAACGCATTAATTTTAAAATGACTACGTATAACTATAAACATCCAACAACTCTGTTTATACACATTTTTTAAATTACGCAGCACAAGCTGTAGCAACTAAAATTTAAAGACTGTGAGGTACAATCACACACATGAGTATAAAAATACTCTGATTATTAATCGGCTACGCTTACGTATATACAGGGCTATTTTATTTACATGCATACATAAAGTATGTTTTCAAACAGCTGTACACATTCCATTTGATATAAACAAATGTGTGTATATGGTGGCGAATACTGAATAAATATCCCTAGTATCAGCGTATTTTTTGTCCGATTAAATATTCATAGCCTGAGTAAAAACATACTCATACTGAAAGTATGCGAGGAGCAAGTATGTATGTGCCTTTTTATTTTAAGTTTTACCGTATTTTAGTTTTTTGCATAAACGAAATAGAGATGCATGTTGAAATCGGCTTTAGTCATAGTTGCTTAAGAGAAATTATGGGAGCGTACAAATTGTTTGCGCAGTTACTAAAATTATATATTTACTTATGTATATATTTTTTTGAGTACTCATATCATTTACTACATTCAATATCGAAAGAAAAAAAAATCGAAAATACTCTTGTGCGTGGTAACTTGTTTAAATCTGCTGCAAAACTACTGCAAGTAAAATAAAAACAAGCACAACGACATTTTTTAGCAGTTAAAAATAGGGAAAAAATAAATTTTGGCGACCCTTAGGAGATTTATAGTGTGAATTGGAATAAAATTGAATATTCCGCTAATGTGAAAAGTAACATTTGCTTAACATTTCAGAAAAACATGATTGTGATTGTAGTCAGCGGCGTATATTTGGATCAAGCTCCCAGCATAATGGAAACTGATATATTAATGGGTTTTTCACGAACTTTTGTTTTAATTCCCGTTCGTCGTAACATGGTACCTACATATAAAAATGCCCTTATTGGATGTTACTTTGAATTCTAAATAAATTGTTTGCTTTTTTTCGCAGGGACCTCTTAAAATGTTTACGAAATATCAAATAATAAATGATCAATTAAATGTGTATACGCCGACAGCTACTCAGACGAAAATTGCATTCAAATATTTTAAAAACGAAGACAAAACAAGCAAAGATGAATTTACTTTGGGTGATAAGGAAGCATTTTTGGTGATGTTTCAAGAAGCGACTAGTTTGAAATCGTTATGGTGTGTAAGGTGAGTGCCTGGTAGGGTTTATAATTTTCTTTTTTGCCTCATACAAATAAAAAATTTAATTATTTTCTATTTTAACGGTCTGGTCCACAATGTGGACAGAAAACGTTTGATCGACAACTTCCCAGCAAAAAAAAAGTAGCGGAATTCACGGTTGGCCTTGTAGATCTTTTACATATTGTACCTTTGGTAAATTTTGTTAAATTTAAAGCAAAGCAACAACAATTTACCAAAGCTACAAGATGTAAAAGATCTACAAGGCCAACCGTGAATTCCGCTAGTGATAAAAAAAGTAGAAAAAGCACCACAACACAACTGAATTTTACATTAGCGTTTCATTGGAGCGAAGTGATTTCTTTTTGCCAACCCGTGAGCGAATAAGATTTACTTTTTATTTGCTATAAAAACTCTAACATAAGGTGTGATTTTTTTTATTGGTAAAGTAAATCCAATAAATTGTACATTTAGGATGTAGTTATTAACCACTCTTCCAAAGCACTTAAATCTATGATTAGAAAGTGGTGCTTATTCACTTGTTTATTAATCCACTTGGAAAGCCATTTAATTCCTAAAAGTATTCTACTCATTTAAATAATTGTCTCAAGAAATAAGAAGGGAAACCTAGGGTCAAATTACGGCACTAAACGAAATTACGAAATATTTCAATAGAGTTTGTATAGAAACATTTTAAAATTTCGAACCGTATCGAATACCGCAATTTTGAAGTGGTTTGTTTTTGCCAACCCGTGAGTGAATAAAAACTGTAAAATAAGGTGTAATTTTTTATTGGTGAAGTAAATCCAATATATTTTACATTTAGGATGTGGTTATTAACCACTCTTTCAAAGCACTTAAATCTATGATTTAGGAAGTGGTGTTTATTAATCCACTTGGAAAGCCCTTTAACTCATTAAAATAATTGTCTGTTCGTTTTTGAAGTTGAAGAATTTGTACTTTCAAGCATTTAAATCAACCAGTCAATTTTATTAGCTTACGGGATTGCTCGGAGCTTAGGTTAGGTTAGGTTAGCAGGCTGCTGGTAAGGAAGGGCGCTCTGATGTTACATTAGGATTAGCATCTGCTGGAGCCGGTGTAGTTTTAGTGACCCAGTGCCTTATGCCTGCATCACTTGAACTTTTCACACAACAACTGATACAAAGGACACTAATGCACATCCGAAAAATGCGTGGTGTTGTTATTTTTAATGACTGTCGGACACTGGGCTCGAATCCAGGACCTTAGGTTTTGTAGTCAACGTGCTAACTACTTCAGCCAACGCCACCGAGTTTGAAGCGGTTCGTATCAGTAGTTGTTGTACTTTTTATGCTTTTTTCATCACTTTTTATCGGGGTTTGTTTTAGAGGATAATAATAATAAAATAGGTGATTTATCATTACTTTAGATATGCGATTAAAAATAACTTCGTTAAACCAGAATAAAATGCATAACCTATTTTGGAAGCAATTAAGAAGTGCTTTCTAAAGAAGTACTAATTTTATTTTTGCTGGGTCGTATTCGCATTCGTATTCGTCAAATTCAGGCGAATACGAATATTTTTCAAAAAAAAATTTAATAAATAAATGCATAAATCCGAAACGAAATTTAAGAAATTTAAATAAATGGAAATCGTATTACTTAGAAGAAAAATATTATTTGCGGCAACAATCATATTCATATTAAAGGGTTGCATTTGTGTACTCGTTTGTATAGCCAAAACAAATATACCATGGTATGTACCATATAATTGTAGTGTGAGCGACAGAACTAGTATAAGAGTTATTGTGTGTGCGTGTTTTTCCAAATTCAAATACAATTGAAAACAAATAACAATTGCTTATTGTATTGCTGCTGAGCAACTGTTTGATCTGTTTTTGCTCCAAAAATACATATTGTAATACAAATATATGAAAAAACCACTATTGAAACAAATACATGATGTGCAGATGTATGTGCGGACGTTCTTTATGTTATTTTGTGGCGCAGCCAAAGTATAGAGAGAGAAAGAGACAATTTTGCTCTGAGAGTAATTACAAATGCATGTGTTTCATGTACATGTATCATTTACTTACATATGTATGTGCAATTTTGCTTTCATTCATTCATTCATCAGCCAATTAAATTTTTTCTCAACACATCATAAGGCACTTATGGTAAAAGCAGTTTTATGTATCTTAGTTGCCTTAGAAAAACAAAAAAAAAAAAAAAAATAAATGTGTTGTTTTCATTTGCTCATTGCCCAACCAAACAATAATTGCTTAAAAAATCAACATTTACAACTAGTAACAGAAAACGATAAATAACATATTTGTTCATACCAGAACCAAAAAACAGGCAAAACTAGTGCAAACAGATGTATCTGTGCAATGCTATAATTCGTATTACGGAAATTTCCCCTTTCGGGAGAGGTTGTGAGACCAGGGCTATACTTCGAACAGATACGAATGCAATACTTCTAGAAGATAAAACTGTGATATTGCTAGATAATCACCTAATAGAATTAGGTCTGTTCCAGATGCATAACAAAACAGTCCCAACTTGTACAAAGTTATCCAAAAGTGTTCCAGATAGCAATTTTTTTAAAATTTTGAGAGCGAATGAGAGAGTATTTTTTTCATTTCCTATACAAACTAGTACGAACTTTTTCTTCTGGGTAGGTTCGGACAAGAATTAAATAATCAGCTGTTTTTTGTTTAATATGAAACAGAAAATTTTTAATATAGGAAAAAAGTTTTTACATAATAATTTATTAAAAAGCAAAATGGAAGGTTTTTTTGAACAAGTTGAAGTTGTAAGTACATTTGTGCATATTTCTTTAATACAAAAAAGTGCTTCTTTTAAATAATTCAGCTAGGTTTTACTCTGTTGGAAGTTATTTTCACCTACTTTTTGATGCTAGTTTTTTGTTTTTATGATGTTATACGTTTTAAGCTACTAAAATCACTAAAATTAAATTTAATTTAAAAAGTTAGCAGCATTAGATGTGCAATTATGGTTTTTTTCGTTCCAGCTATTTTGGATAACTTAGTCAAATTGAGAGAGTAGTTTACTTTTTACTCCCATTAGTCCGAACTTTAACAAAATCTTGTGGAACACACGTATTAATTATGATATTGCTAGATTATCTTTAGGAAGATAAATTATTTATAACGAGAGATTATCTCTTAAAGTACAATTTTACAATTTTGCTAAATTATCTGAAGGAAGAGAAAAATATAGTATATCGTAAAGTCACCACTGAATTAAAACTACCATTAATTTAAATTTAAAGCAATTTTTTATGGTCAACTAAATGAAATTTATCATCACAGGAGTCATCATATGTTTAGTACAAAAAGGAATTTCCTGAGATAATGTTTTGAAAAAAATTTTAATTGTATTTTGTTTATATTTTGTTCTATTTTCCAGATGCTTAGACGAAGCTAATTGGAATTACGAAAAAGCATTGGAAATATTTTTACAGTTATGTGAAAGAAAAGAAATTCCCGATATTGCTTTTAATTAATGTTTTAGGTTGAAAAGTAAATAAAAAAATAATGCATAATAATAAATATCAATTTTACATCTATGTACATAAAAGTGGCATTTCTTTTATAAATGTTAATGGATTTCGTTCCCGCTTATGGAACTCATCAGTAAAAAGGTGGTAGAAAATAAAATAGATGCAAAATCGAACAAAAAGGCTTTTTTTGTAAAGATTTTTGTTTGAAACTTTAAAACTTATTATGTTTGTACATTATGATTCTCAATACGGTTAAAGTCTACTGATGAGTTCCATAATCAGGAACGAAATGCAAAAGACGTTGTTTAAAAAAAAAACGGTAAAAAACTCTAAACATTAAAAAATTAATTAAAACACAGTCACATAGTATACATGCATACCAGTGATCTGCATGATTACGATTCAAACGGCATAATTTTGCATTTTCTAAAATGAATATTGAGCTAGCACTTAACATTAACAAAATGAATGATGCTATTGCATGATTCATATCAATGAGAATGTTGTTAATAAATGCCTGTCATTGCTTGCAATTTAGATTCATTCATATGACTCACTAAAGCAATGAATCAGTATGATTGTTTTGAATACTTCTTAAACCATTTCTGACATATATAGTTTCATGTAATATTATAAAATAAAATAGCTTTTGTGAGTTATTTGATTACTATACAAAACAATCAAACAACAGTACGAATTTTTTATTTATGTTTACTGACAACACTTAAAAAAAGAGAGTGAGTAAAGACAGTCAGTTGTTAGAGAGGCAACACTGCAAGCAATATCATTAGTACATATTGATGTTAAAAAACAAATCAAAAGCATTGTAGAAGTGAGTGGAGAGCGAAAGTGAATCAACTCATACAGTTCACTGATACATACATATTTACAACAAATAAGAGAAAAAGTTGCAAAACCAAGAGAAAATACTACAAACATACCCACACACACACACACACACACACACATGTTTTGTTTCTTTTTTAAGTGCAAGCTAATAAATGCGTGTGTACTATGTGTGCATGTAGTAGTAGCAATTTTAAACGGTTATAGTTCCGAAAGTACTGAACCGATTTCAATAAAATAGAGACTGTGCACATATGTGCAGAAAACCCTTTAAAACCATATAAATATTTTTCGGTGCAGTAGTTTCGGCGTAAAAGGGATTACAAAAAAGTGTTTGCCTATATACATATGTATATATATAAATGGTAAAGCGAAAGATTTTTTCGACATTTTCGAACAGGCCCTAAATGTCAAATAAATATACTTCGGTATTTATTATATTAAATAAGGCCATAATTTTGTAAAAAGCAAGCACTAAGCATTGACATATTTTTTATGTACAGTAGTTTTCCGATTTAACGAACGAACGAATTGTTGTCAGGCCTGTTCGTTAAAGTGAATTGTTCTCGTAGTATTTTTAATATTTTATTAAAAGAAAATATTTAAATACATATTTAGTTAAAATATCAATAAAAGAATATTTCATAAAGCACTAAGTATAATACAAAAATAATTTATTTAAAAAACTGGTTAAGTACAGTCCGTTTTTTTTTTTTGGAATTGATATCTTTCTCTTAATGGCTTTACTCTCTCCAAAGCATTAAATTTGAGATACTAATTTTGTTTTGTTGAGCCCATTGAACACAAATTTCGAAATGCTTAATGACATCTTCAGTTCCATCCAGCTCTTCTTCACTTTCGTTTTGTTCATCGGGTAAAGGGCTATTATCTATCCATCTATTCAAATTTAAATTAATATTTTTTTTAAATCTGATCAGCCAACCATGACTTGCATTAAACTATCCCCCATAAATTTTGTTGTGAGTTTTTTTGGCTTTGTATTACAAAACGACAATTGCGTTGCACGAGGAGCCATTGAAAAAGTTTGTTTCCGATTCTCGGGAACTCACCTTGCTTTACTTTTTGTCTATTGCGATATCCAAAATTACTGTTTTTAACATTGCTTAATAAATTTTCCTTTGATTTTAGGATTGTACTATTGGTGGATTTATGCAGCTTTGCATAAATCTTTAACCAGCAGAACATTTCGATGATCATCGATAATTTTAGCTTTATCCTTTAAAAACAATCTATTTCTTTGACCCATTTTGATATTCGTAGCAAAAATTACTTCACACAACTTACTCTCTGATATCAAACAAAACCATCAAAAGAAGAAAACTAGCAGTACATTTTTATTTATTTTCTTTTTTTTAGCAACTTTCTTATGATTTTATGATTCTTATTTAATTTTACATTTGTTCGTTATACCGAGCACAAAATATTTTTTTTTTTCGTTATTTAAGGTACTCAGTAGAAAAAAATTGTATGTTCGTTAAATGCGATGTTCACTAAATTGAATGTTCGTTAAATCGGAAAACTACTGTATTTGATTTTTGTAATTTATATTTTTCCATATAAAACTTGCAAACGCTTTGCATTTGCGTTTTACAAAATTAGACCCTAAATATTTTAATATTAAAATACAAGTTTTAAGAATTCACTACTATTGATTGTTTACGTCCCAGCAAAAAAGGGGGTAAAAAGAAGTAGAAAAAGCACCACATCTACTGAATCGAACCACTTCAAATTTAAGTAAAAACCCAATGAATTTTACATAGACGTGTCATTGGAAGGAAGTGGTTTCCTTTTGACATTTTTTAAACTCAATAAAAATCATGTTTTTGATGCTATAAAAATCCGAAATTCGGGAGTGAAAATAATTCACTTCAAAAAAGTGGTTAAAAATTGCTTTTTATTCACTTGTATATGGTTTGAAAAGAAAAAAAGGTTATATTATATAATTTTTTGTTGTTTTATTCCACTGTTATTTTTAATAATTAAAATTTTGTGATTTGAAAAGCCTTAAATGTAATAAAAAAACATTTGTATTTGGATTGAGCCAAAAAGCAATGACTTTGCTGAAAATAAAGTAGTGATTTAAAATTCTATTTGATATGTGGTTAAAAATAACTTCTTTAACATCCAAAAATATGCATTAGATACTTTCGAAGTAATTTAAAAGTGGTTCGTAAGGAAGTACTCCTTTTATTTTTTGCTGGGGTGGTATGAAAAATATTACTTCGTCATATGAAACCAAATCCCGTGACAAAAAGGAAATAGTGCTTGAGTCAAGATAAGTTATTTTTGAGTTAACGGTACCCATGTAATCTCCATATTCGAAAGTACACCCAGGCAAAGTTTCATTTATTTTGGGCGTTTTTTCAGGAAGATATAGCGCAATGACTTGCTTCTTATCTTTTTTCGTTTTATAACCTCATATCGTCGCTGTTTTAACTAACTGACCTAACTAACATTTTAAAAAGTTAACAGGAGAGCAGCTTTTATGGTTGTTTTACACATTCATTCTTATGGCTGCGTCTGAAATCTTTTTACTTATATAGGCACAAAAGTAATGACCACAGTCATGAACATTGTAGACAATGTGTATTATGACTTATAAAGTCTAGTAGAGGACTTTAACTCATTTTTCAAAAAAATGTCAGTTAGATCGGTTAGTTAAAACAGCGACGATATGGAACAATAGCTCCGGCATATTTCAAATCAAATGTATTATTTATAGTTTTTAGAACGAAAGAAATTTCTAAAAGAAATTTAAGTGAATAACGAATTTCCTAATTTAACTGTAAAAAAAATAGATTTCTGAAAATTGACTTGAAAGTTTAAAAGTGCTCTACTACAAAACAGTAAAATATGACTTAGGCAATTTTTCCTTATTGCCACAGAATTATTTTTGATTTTATGCCTATGGGACAATATTTTTAATTTCGGTACAATTTTTCTTTTACGAAAACTACGGCCTTTTTGCGACCATGTCCAAGATTTTTATTTTTTAAAGCATATTTTTAGTGATGCTCATTACAATTTGCCTAGTTGTTGGCAACAATAAAGATTCACATTTCACTAACCTCAACCCTAAACGTGTGGTAACCCAAATATATCTAATGATCAAAAATGGTAGCAGATAAATGATGTTATAGCAAGTGAGATTCAGTGTTGCCGTTGAGTTACATTTGTTGAAGGGTTGTGCGAAGTTAAATAGAATTCGAGTGGGTAGAAAGAAGTATGTATTTAAATGATAACAAGAAAAAGCACCGTTACAAGACGTACACAATATTTTTAATGAAATATGAAAGATTACTGGATGCACTATGAATATGCATACATACAGTTACTCGAAAAAATTAGTGCTCACTTAATTTTTAAAAATAAAGATACACATTTCCTAAAAAGGCTGTACTATAATTAACAAGCTAGAGTGCCATATTCGGCTGTGCCGAATGTTATATACCCTTCACCAACGTATGTAGTAGTATAAAGATACATACATAAGTACATACATACACATTTGTTTTTTGATAAAATTTATAATTTTTTGTTATAGTGCAATTTTTAGTAAGTGACCCCTCGGTTTTTTTCGACTAAAGAATTCGCGTGAGTAAAACCCTTCCTAAAATATAAAATATGTTTAAAAAATATTTTTGTTTTTTTTACCCAATTTTTTTTTAAATTTCCGACCCTAAAACCATAATTTTAATTTTTCTGGTTTTAATACGAGTACTAATTTATTTCTTTCTAAAATATAGAATATATTTAATTACCAAAGAAATAACTAGCTTTATTTAGTTGGTTCTATATATCAAAAAAGTGTACTTTTCCCAAAACTGTTATCATTCTTTTAGATTTTTTGGTTCCTTATACCAATCGTGTTCTTTAAAATATATATAAAATATGTTAAGTGAACAAAAGAAAAAGAAATAAGGAATTTATTTAATTACTTTAATAAAAAAAAAAATTTAAATTTTCCAGCTGTGGAGTGTAAGTTTCCCAAGCCTTGAATCATAATTTTAAATTTTTCTGATTTCTTACACCAATCTTTTTCTTTTAAGAATGTAAGATATTTCAAATTTATAGATGAAAAGGAAAAATTTTGTTTTAGTAGGTTATTTTTATATAAAAAAAGGTAAAGTTCCCAACCCTGGAAACGTCTTTTTTATTTTTTATATATTAATACAAATTTTATTCGTACTGAAATATAAAATAAGTTTATTTAACCAAAAAATTTGTGTTATCTAGTTACTTTTATATGGAAAAATTAAGTTTAAGTTTTCCAGCTCTGAAACCGTCTACTCGATTTCGCTGATTTTCAATACCAATCTATTTTGGACCATTTCTGATACTCCAGTCCAAGACCGAAGTCTCTATCTAGCTTTTCTGGAAGCTTCGGAAAACCGATTTCACGTACACCAGACGGATGGACGGACAGACGGACAGACGGACATTGCTTATTCATCTTCCCTATTCATAAGGACCCAGAATATATATATATATATATATATATATTATGTGACAGCGCATAGAGAAAGGGACCTAAGGGTAAAAAAAAAATCAATTTTCACTTTTTTTTTTTTTTTTTGATGTGGACAACATCTGAGCATCGAGTGAGACCGATCCCATGCCCCAAAAGTGTTCCCTCCCAGAGATATGTGCGTTTTATTCAGTGATGGTACACCTAAGATACACGTATTTAAATCTTTAAAATGGCTCTCCTGAACAAAACAGGTTTTTACCCTTAAGTGCCTTTCTCTATGCGCTGTCATATATATATATATATATATATATTATGGGTCGCATATAAATATTATGGAAATTACACATGGAATGACAAACCTACCCTTTTCCATTTTTGGTAAAGGGTATAAAAATAACTATAAAGTTTTAACGATTATTTAGTTACAATTTCTGTCGCAGATGTAGCATACAACTAGACTTGGATCGAACTCATGTAATTTAAATGGGTTTGATCATAGGTTTGTGTCAAAAACGAGCTACTCAATGAGTTCAATCCAAGTCTACATAAATTTTTTCTAATATTTTAACAACACTAATAAAAATAAAAATACTTAGAAGTTTGACTCAAAAAAGTAAGTGTTCACTTAAATAATTTTGACTAAAATAAAATAATAGGATACGAAAAGAAAAAAATACTGATGTAAATTCAAAGTAGTTATTTTGAAGATTTACATATGTATGTATTATTAATTATTGTCACTAAGTTTTTGTCACATAGCCAGAGCTTCGATGAGTTTGCTTCGGGGAAATTTCCGTCAAAAACTGATCAGTCGCTTTGGGGACATCCCATGGCCACCAAGGTCGCCCGATCTAACTCCCATGGATTTTTTTAATGGGGCTACCTACCTCAAAGAGAGGGTTTATAATGACAATCCCCAATCTGTTAGGGCTTTAAAAGAAAATATTCGTCCAGAAATCAGCTCAATTGAAAAAAGTTTACTGCAGCGTGTTCCGCATTTCCATTCTATCGTTCAATGCTCTTAATAAAACTTTTTGTCAATTATTACGTTTTTTATTTAAGTTTGTAAATATAAATCTGCTACCAGACACCCTGTATATATCCGAAAGCCAATAGTTGCTAATGCTTTACTTATGGTAATTTTAATTATAACAAATTTAAAATAATAATAATAAATTTATTCTATCTACTTGTGATATACAACAACAAAGTTCATGCAGATGTGCGAGTATTTTGTATGAACATTGTGGTTTGTGTAATAATTACCAAAATTATCTAACAGATTAATATACATATGTATGTGCATATTTATCTGTATGTAACTTGTGCTTGAATGGCCATGTAAACACAACAGTTCGAATTGTGGCGTACAAATAAACAGACGTATGGAACGATAGAAAATTTGTAAAAAGAAAATTTCGCGCTAAAATAAGTCACAAATTTTTATAAAACGCCTTTCAGTGAAAAACAAACTATCGAATCTGTTTATTAAAACACAAAAAGTAGGTGGAGGAAATAAATAAAATTAAAATTAAATTAAATTTGCTTTATTGAAACTAAATTTATTTAGATTTTTTTTGTATTTCTGTGTTAATAAAAAAGAAAATAAATACAAAACTAAAATTCATAAAATAATAGAAAAAGCATTTAACAAAAAAAAAAAAAAAAAAAAAAAAAAAAAAAAAAAAAAAAAACATTGTGTCAATAATTAACGAATAAAATTTTCAACGTTTTAGAAAATAAAGACACAATTTACATCGAAGGTGGTTACATACATATGAGTATGATAAAAAAAATTATTTTGTGTTCACAACATTTCTGTTTTCTGTAAATAAAAATTTTTTATAAGGTGTAATATAACGATTTAAAATATGCTTAATAATTTATAAGTCTACAAAATATATATATAAAATATTTTATTCTGCACTGGTTTGCGCATTTTTATGAGATAACATATTTTAGTCGATCAAAAATCAAATATCTTTTAGAGTTATTACATTTTGTCGGAAAAAATATGATTTTTTTGAATATATTTATTTTTTAATCAATTTGTGAAATCTTTTACTCAATACTAGATATAAGAATTAAAAAGCTACAAGAAAAAACTTAAAATACCGTAAAAAATAACTAAAGCCAGACTGAAAGACTTTTCCATCTCGGGGTGGCCAGCTTTAGCACTATCTAACTCACTCTCTAGTGTAACAGGGTCAAATTATCAATTTCGAAAGGTTATATTATTGACTAAAATCGGTCTATACATAATGTTTCTAGTTGATTAACAGTTTAAAAGTTATACATATATTACCAATTTTATTTTATCGGAACCCCTCTGTACTAATATGATAAAAGTGACCATATCTCAAAAACTAACAATAGGATATCAGACCCCTTACCAGATTCGTGTTCAGCATGTCAAATGCAATAAGCTATGAGGTAGATTTATAATAAATTACTATTTTTTTTAAATATTGGAAATTTACATGGGAGTTAGCATTTATTTATTATTTTTATTGATATAAAACAAGAAAAAAAAATTTTTTTGATTCGAAATTTGTACTACAGATGAATATTGTATAGGGGAGCTATTCGCCATCGGAAACTCATTTTGACCAAATTTGAGTTGACGTATTTTTAGTATAGCCTCTCGATATGTATTTAAGTTGCACAGTGGTTTGAAAAGTTTTTTTTTTAAACAATTTGTCAGCTTGCTGTTGATCCTGTGGGCGTAAGGAATTAGTGCTGGACTCAACTTAAGCCAAAATTGATAATAATGACGCCATTATGATTTCCTCTTTTAAAAGATCGCCCTGAGTAAAATTTTCTGCTTTTTCAACATGTTGTATTGTTTGAAATAACAGCTTAACTTCTGTTTAGTTATTTTAAATTTATATTTATGTCTTCTAGGTTGTAAGGACCCGCACGAAAGTCAAATTTTAATCATTTTAATAAGTACAAATGTGAACACAAATGAAACTCTTCAAAAAACCAAAACTTTCAAATGCATATTTATACTTTCATAATGTGCACAAAGACTTATTAAGACAAAATTAGTGATATTCCGAAAAAGTTCCGCTTCAAGTGTATTTCCGAAAATTTCCACAAAAATTCTTTAAAATCCGAATCTAATCATTAGCAAAGTAATTAAAAAAAACCACTAATTGTGGAAAAAATTTCCTTTCTATTTCATTTTCTTTTCTTTCCTTGCTGAAGTTTATTTTGATATTGAGGGAGGGCTACTCATTGGCGTAGCTATAATTGTTTTCTAGGGGGCCGTTATGACTGGTGATTTTTATGAGTAATATTAAAATAAATAAATACATGTGTGTGTAACATGTGCATAATTAGTAAAGAAAAAACGACAATGGCAAAACTGTTGTAAAATTTAGAGATGGTAAAATTGAGCTTTCATTAAAAAAAAACTCAGCAAATTGAAATACGATGAATTAAAACATTTCACATATTCCATTTGCAAAAAAGTTTCGTATATAACCCCCCGTCTAGACTGGCAATAAAATCATTAACACATATTGCAGCAAATGTCAAATTATTGATATTGCCAATGGAGACAGCTCATTGCTAGTACTTGCAATAATTGTGGCAATAATTGTCAACAGTTTTTCGTTGACAATTATTGCGAACGTGAAACGTCAAACTCTGTGTTAATTTATGTTCGACTTTTCTGTATTGCGTTTGGCATTTCGATAATATTATTGAAATTTGTAAAATATACATACATATGTATGTATTTTGAAAAAGGAAAATAGTCTCTTAAAAACGTGTGTACCCAGGTAAAAAAATATGTATGGAGCATATATGATATCCCATATATGGTTCGGATCCGAAAAATGAGGGTATATGGCCATATATGATAATATATATTCATACATTTTCATAGATGAATGTGTATTCCCTATATAGTATGCAAAGTTCATATTGATTCAACAAGCGCACTGCTGTGCAATAAATTAAATTATTAAAATTATTTTTTTGTAAAATTTTGTACAGATAGGTTGTGTTTAATGAAACATTTGTTCGAACAAAATAATACAAAACGAACTAAGAGACATTTCATTCGACATTTTAATAGAAAATGTGAATCGATTATTAAAAAAAAAAACACAAAACACACATTCGTACACAACATATAATCAGATTAAAAACTTATGCAATTATAAAAGAAAAATTAATCCGTTTTTATACTAACACTAGTTTTTAATATTATTTTTTTGCAGTTATATGAATTTTGTTTCTTAAATATATCTGAGAATTCTGTTACTTTTTATAAAAGTAATGACTGAATTATCTTTTTGATTATTTGATTTATTAAATAGGCCCACAATATATAAAATCCTACAAGTACGATTTTTTGGTTGCACGAGTTTTTATTTTTTAAACCTTGAGGCTCTACGCATATTAACTTTGCATCCGCCTATGTATTTTTTAACAGACTTCCAATTCACCAGTGATTAAAAAGAGGGAAAAAGATCGAATTAATAAAATTTAATCTGTTTTGATTTCTATATATGAATCACATATGAAGAGCTTAATAATTAAAATTTCCATATATGAGTTCATATATTATAATACATTTCATATATTAGTCCATATATCAATTCATATATAATGGTTTTGCCATCTATAATCCCATACATTTCCATACATGAATTCATACATATTCATATATATTTATATACATTCATATATTAAAAATATATGGACCATATATAATTTTTTTTAGCTGGGTAGTGAAATAATTTGTATTATTATAAGTTTTTAAATATAAAAAAATTTTTCGATTAACCAGATATTTACAAGTGAATTATATTTTTATTCTGCACCTTCCCTGTTGACTTTTTCCATATTGTGGCTACGAGCCTTAACATAAGTAAAGCAATAAGCAATATTGTTCCGCTATTCTGGCGGCGTTATTGCTATATTGCCAACATATTTATTGCCAGTCTAGACGTGGGGTAAAGCAGAAATCTACATGAACTGACACCACACACAGTGGACCAAACACAAAGAACGCTGATGATTAATGTGTAGTGGCCTTCGAAAACAGCTACCCAGCTAAAAAAAAAAAAATATGTATGGAGCATATATGATATCCCATATATATGGTTCGGATCCGAAAAATGAGGGTATGTGGGCATATATGATTATATATATTCATACATTTTCATACATGTATGTGTAAATTCCCTCCACAGTATGCAAAGTTCATATTCATAAACTCTTGATTCACAAAAGCGCACTGCTGTGCAATAAATTAAATTACTAAAATTAAATTTTTTTAGACTTAAGAGATAGGTTGTATTTAATGAAACATTTGTTTTGACAAATAATTCAAAACGAACTAAAAGTTCTTTCATTCATCAAAAGGTGAATCAATTATTTAAAAAACACAAAAATCATATTCGTACATAACATTTAGCTTAAGAAATCAGATTAAAAACTAATGCAATTAATTATAAAAGAAAAAATAATCCGTCTAACAATAGTTTTCAATGCAGTAATATGAACTTTGTTTCTTATCTAGAGAATTTTGTTATTTTCTTTAAAATTAATGACTGGATTATCCTTTTCATTATTTGATATATTAAATGGGGCCACAATGTATAAAATCATACAAGAATGGGTTTTTTTTTAACAAAAGTTTTTCTTTTTTAAACGTTGAGGGTACGCATATAAACTTTGCATACCGTATGTATTTTCTAATGGATTTAAAATTCACCATCCAGCTAAAAAAAATATGTATGGAGCATATATGATATCCCATATATGGTTCGGATCCGAAAAATGAGGGTATATGGGCATATATGATTATATATATTCATACATTTTCAAACATGCATGTGTAAATATTCCCTCTACAGTATGTAAAGGTCATATTCATACTCTCTTGATTCACAAAAGCGCACTGCTGTGCAATAATATAAATTACTAAAATTACTTTTTTTAGATTTTGAACAGGGAGGTTGTATTTAATGAAACATTTGCTTGGACAAATAATGAAAAACGAACTAAAAGTCATTTCATTCATAATTTTAAGTCGAAAGGTGAATCAATTATTTAAAAAACACAAAAATCATATTCGTGCATAAAATTTTTTTCATGGATTTCCAATTCACCAGTGATAAAATCCAAGCTTTTTTGATTGCAAAAACGATCCTATGTGAGATATCACGTATGCAAACATTCTTATATGGCTCCATATAATAAATCTTATTTTTATATATGGATCCACATATGAAGAGCTTTATAATGAAATTTCCACATATGAACTCATATATTATAATACATTTCATATATGAGTCCATATATTAGTTCATATATAATAGTTTTGCCATGTATCATCCCATACATTTCCATACATGAATTCATACATATTTATATATAGTTATATACATTCATATATTAAAAATATATGGACCATATATAATTTTTTTAGCTGGGCAGTGATAAAATTCCAAGCTTTTTTGATTGCAAAAACGATCTTATGTGAGATATCATGTATGAATACATTCTTATATGGCTGCATATATTAAATCTTATATTTATATATGGATCCACATATGAAGAGCTTCATAATTAAATTTTTATATATGAGCTCATATGTTAGAATACATTTCATATATTAGTTCATATATAATAGTTTTTCCATGTATAGTCCCATATATTTCCATACATGAATTCATACATATTTATATATAGTTATATACATTCATATATTAAAAATATATGGACCATATATAATTTTTTTTAGCGGTAGTTGTTCCGTTCTACTAAGTGTTTGTTAGAATATTTACAATTAACTTTGTTATTATTTGTTATTTGGATATTTGTTCATTAATAATTATCACATGTAATTTGGCTTACAAAGCGATATGAACTTTAGCCTGATCAAATCATAAATATATAAATACATGTAATTTTTAATAATTCAAGGGGAGGGCAACAGCAATTCTTTGGACGGCAATGCACCCCCAGAATGGCCTTTCTATGCATATGCGGCTAATACTAACAGAAAATTATCCCTATTACTTAACATAATTTTTTTATTGAAAATGCGTTTTGTTTGTTTTTGTTTGTTTTGAAGATTCTTTTTAAAATAAAAAAAAAATTAAATGCGTCGTATCGACGATGCTTGATGCAAAAAATGCTATTCAAATCCGCTTAAATCGAAAATTCAAATATTTTTGGTTTGTATTTAAATGCATAATTTCAAAACCCCGCCACGATAACACACCCTACATCATAAAGACCTTTAAGTTAAGTTAAAATTAAATAATGTGTGTGTATATTACAAAAATTTTTGAAATCTGATAAGTGGTTTCGTAGATTACGCCATAGGAACATACAAGCCTAGAAATACTGCATTTAAATTTGCTTATCATAATTTATTTTAAATCATCCATCACTAGTTTGATTTTCATTATATAACCAAAATTATTGTAAATACATTTACCTATTTAATAAACCGGTTGTGCTTTTGTTGTTGTTGCTGTTGTTGCTGTCAGATTTAATTATTGTTTACAAACAATCCAGTATATTTAAAATCTTGTGCTTGAACTATACAATACGTGTATATATATATATATATGTACTTAATTTTTCTGCTTATTTGAAAAATTATGTAAAAAATTAAGTGGTGTTAGGAGTGAGTATATTTTTGTTTTGTCAGTAGCTCAATTTACTTTTCTATACGCAAATACGTATGTGTACATATGTATGTATACATATCGCTTACTAAATCATAAACAGTCACAACTCCAAAAATCCCAGATGCTTAGGTGTAACATAAAACAGTTGATGCTATAGAAATGACGCAAGTATGTAACATAAAAACAGGTGCGTGCAATGCTATTTTATATTGTTCAAGAAGACTGTGTTGTAAAAGAAATTATTGCGGGCGTTAGAGATTTATTCAATTAAGTTGTTTGTGAAAAAACAAAACCTTTTTATAATGACTGTTTATGATTAAGTGTGCGTTATGTACTATTTACATACATACGAGTATTTATAATACTTCGCATTTGTATGTTACTCGTATTTAATTTTTCTGTTTACTTTGAATAAAATTTTCCTCAAAGGTGTGAATTTCAACTCAAGTTCTTAACTTGTCAATAAAAAAACTAGGCTTATCCATTCATTCAAAAACTATAGACTTGTTTGAAAGGTTGCCAATTAACACCGTAATTAACACCGATACCGATATCAAAAATATTTTCGATTGTAATATATCAGTATTCACATACATATACACATACATAAATATGCATTAGAGGGCTGCGTAAACAGTCTTGAAATGTAAATACGTCTTGTTTTTTAAATGTATTGTCGTAGCATTTATTACACTAAACCAATAATAAATAATGCCGTTTAATAAGCGAAGTACGATGGATGTACTGATGTACGTGTATATGAGTGTTTTTAAACGATGTCGCGAAGACTTCCGGCACGAAGTATTTTCTTCTTTACTCCTATACCTGCAATAACTGAAACAAATGTCTTGCCAATAGTGTTATTTAGCGTTTGTTTCAGAAGATTTCGCTGTGGCAAGGCATTTCAAAAATTGCTCATGTCTTAAAAGTTCTTGTAAGTGGTATTGTGCAGGGCTCTAATATGTACATATGTATGCATATTTCGCTTTGGCCTACAAATGTTTTGAACATAATGTTTACCTTAAGTGTTAAAAACAAGTTTCAAATAACATGTTTCCACTTTTTCGTTGTGGAAAATATTTTTGTTAATTTGACACTCTGCTGATGCAACACTGAACTGTGGTTTATGTATTTAAAATTTATCAAAGAATACAGTAGCACGATGTCTATGAGTTTTTAATGTTATATTAAAATAAAGTTAGGTTTACAGATCCATATGGTGATATGTATGTATGTACATATGTGATATTTGTTTATTTTTATCTTTCTTAGAACTTATACCCATCAAACATAAAGGAACATGTAAATACATTGTATAAGACATGTAGCATCATTGGTTCTGATTCCATCCACACCGGAATGGACGGGAGGCACAAAAGTAACAGAATACGACGTGAGGGCATACACTAATGGATCAAGAATGGCCTGCGGTGTCAGCTCTGGGGTCTTTTCAGATGATCTTGGTATAGAATGTTCCTTTCGTCTCCCTAACAAAGCCACATTATTTCAGGCTGTAATTTTAGAGGTAAGGGAAGTGTCTAAAGTGCTGTTTGATAGGAAGGTACAGGCAGCGTTGCCATAATATTTTTTTGGAAAACTGAAAATTTAGAATAAAAAAACTGATTTTCATGTGAAAAAACTGCTCATAGGAAATTCTTTAGTATTTTGTATATTTTGCGGGGGTGTTAATCATATGCCTATACCTGATATATTTTTATATCATGGCTTGATAATGTTTGTCAAGTTGTTACGTTTTACTATATCGAAAGCCTCATCGACATCAGTTATTTAATTGAAATGGAAGTGTTTAGTTGCACTATGGGATATTTCGCATTAAATTACACAATGAAATTCTTTTTTCCGAATCAACCTAAAGAAGTAAGTGGATCAAAAATTCAATAAATAAGAAAACTAAAATGTTTTGTTTTGTTTTTTAAGATTTCGTTTTATTTGAAGTGCGCAATGATTTATTTATTTAATACACTTGCTTAGCCAAAATATAATGTTGTTTTTTCTGTGAATTACTGAAATTTTGCTAAGAGCTCTGTAAAAATGTATATGGCTTCCAATTTTATGGGGTCTAGCCTTTAATTTGGTATATATTTCGTGGTGTTTTATCTCATTCTATAAGGGATCGAATTATTTCAATGAAGAAAGAAACTTGTTTTTCTTTTTCTATAAAGCAAGGCGAATTAATATCCATACATCCGTATGAACCCAACTTGCAAACAATAAGATCAAATTCCATAAAGAAAAACACAACTTTCTTGTGAGTTATCTCTTTCTGTTTGGAAAAGTACTAATAAACCTTCACTATTATATTAAATGTGTAAAACTATGAGTTCAGATATCGGAACAAAAATAACAAACTTGAGATAAAGTAAAAATTAAAAACTGCACAATTTATAGAAGAACTTATTTTTTAAGCAAAAAACTGCAAAACTGCGCTATGCGTAAAAAAACTGTTAAAATCAGTTAAAACTGCACATTTGGCAACGCTGGGTACAGGGTAAAGTTGGTATCTTTGTCGACAGCCAATCAGCGCTTCTATCCCTAAGATCATATATCAATTCGTCTATTCTAGTCGGGCAGTGTGAGAGTGCTATCTAGACTGGGTAGTCAGGCTGACCTTACCCTCATCTGGGTTCCAGCACATAGGAAATTTTTAGGTAACGAACGGGCGGACGAGCTGGTAGAAAGCAAAGAAGAAACAATCTTCCACTTTCTTTGCGAATGTTCAGCTTTGCATCTCTGCAGACACAAATTTTTAGGAAGTCATGTACTAGACGATCTTTCAGATTTATCTGAGATTGGGTTGAGTGACTTTATCAGATATCTAAACGCCATGGGTTGAATTTAGTAACGACCACCACCACCATAGGTTGACAACGGTGAGTGTAGTGGTCCTTTCAAAAAGGAATCATCTAGATTCTACTTAATTGCCTGCGTGTAGTAGGCAGCCACATAAACCAACCAACCAACCAGAATCATTGGCATAGCTAGAAATTTTTTCAAGGTGATTTTCATAACAAATATTTAAATGGATAATTACATGAAATTTTTAATAATTCTAGGGGAGGGCAAATGGACTTAATTGTTGTTGGAAGCATGTATGTACAATGATAATGCTGTGGCAATTCCGAACGATTTAATTTAACGTATAACACAGAATATACGCGTTTGTATTTAAACGTGAATATAGTGAATAGATTATTATAGTGAATTTTTTGTTTATATGTATAATTTCTTTGCTTTTGTATATTTTTTTGCACGGTGTGTATACTTTTTAACACCAAACCTATTATCAGCCAGCTGTTGTATATATTTTACTGGATTTTACAGTTTTCCCGTTAGCGCACTTTTATATGCAAACGTTTTTATTGAGAGTAATTTCTTTATAAGAGTATTTTTATTCAGTATTTACTCAGTTAGTGGATTTTAGTGGCAAAGTACTCGAACACACCTAGTGTCACACAAACAGTGTTGCCAATTCACGTTATCCACCATAAAAATAACCCGTTGCAAAACGGAAAAAGTTTAACATAAAAAATAATAATGGTAAAATTGTAAGAGAAATTGTAATAAAAACAAACTTTTCATGTGGCAGAAAGGTCAGCGGCATAGTTTTCGTTAACGTAAGCAACATTAGTTGTTATTAAAAAATTAACACAACTAATCAAAAAAAAAAAAAAAAAAAAAATTAACATTGTTAGAAATTGTTTGTGCAAATGTGATTTGAGGGAAACTAAAACTGAGTTGTACAAATGTGCATATTTGTTTAAATAAAAAGTTGCGTGTAAAATTGTTATAACATATAAATTACTTACATACATATGTATATAGATATGTATGTGTGTATGTTTGGTTAAAAAATAAAAGAAAAGCTTTTTAAATGACATGAGTTACATATCTAAATCAAACAAAGTGGTCTTTAAATATAAAAAGACCCCATATATTTAGATACCTTAGACTAAATTAGTTAATTGCTGTAATTATGTATGTAATTTTTCTTTTGCCCTTCATTCCATTTATTGGGTCAGAAAGTTGTACTGAGATTATTTTTAAGAACAAATTATCAACAAGTTAATTAAATAAAGTAGGTTGTAAAAAATAACGGCCAAAACAATATTACTTTGGACTTAATTTTTTGAAAATAATTATTTTTTTAATACCTCAATATAACTGACAATGAAAATAGTCCAGAAAATTTAATTAAAAGAAGTTGGCTGTAAAAAATAATGGCCAAAACAAAATGTTTTGGTCTTAATTTTTTTTCTGAGAATAATTAACTATTTTGCGAGTAAGTTCTCAATAAAACTCACAATGAAAATAGTCTTTTATTATTTTATAGTTTTCTGACATAATTAATAAAAATTATGTCAAACGCCATGACCTTAACTGTAGACGAAATAGTCTATAATGTCTTCTTTGGATACGACTTTCCCATTCCAGTCCACTGCTTTTGCTGTTCTTTTATCTCAGGCGAGAAGTGGTGGATCCGTGTCTTATCCATGATAACAAATCGATAAAAAAACTCGCCTTTATTGCGGTGAAACATCGCCAAACACTCAATTGAAACATCTTCACCACCTCAATTGTGGGGCCAAAGGCTCTTTCTTCGAGGATCAGCTCATGTCTCACTAAAGTATATGGGTAGGTCTTAGAGCAAACTGCATGTTCCAACAAAATTTTTTGGCGGTATAGGAGGACGAAAAGGCGTACCACCCACACAAAGTAATTATTAGTTAATTTAATTATTATCATTCATTGCTTTCTATTACATATGATTTGAACAGGCTAAAGTTCGTATCGCTTTGTAAGCCAAATTAAAAAAAGTAATTATTATTTTTCCTATATCTCCTGAACTGCAACAGTGAGGCACACTAAATTTCATGGGGATAACTGTGAAAACAAATTACATGTTCCACCAAAATCTTGGGAAATGTAAGGGGTGTGGGAGGGGGGCCGAGCCGGGTACCCCTCATGCAAAGTAATTAATAATGAACTAATAAAAATGATTTTTTTAATATAAGAAATACCGAAGCAGGAACAAAATGCATATAAACGGTGCTGCTTAATGAATAATGATCTTTTTATTCACGCACGCTCCTGATGGATTGTCCTTCATTGAATTGAATTCGGATATTAATTATCCAAAAATAGATTTTTTTAGCAAACATAAGAAAGTTAGCTATTAATCATTATTATTATACATAAATAAAACCACGAGTCACGCGTGACTTACGCATGACTAATTCGTGATTCACGTGTAACAAGTCATGACATTTATACATTTCTAATGAAAGCACATAAAACACTGATAAAAACAACAGCAATAAAAGTGTTAGAGGAAGTCGTTAAGCGGTTATTATTAGTAAAAAAAAACGCGTGACGGTATTAATAATTCTGAGGTGCAACAGTGCGCAGCATAAATTTTTCTAAGCTTAAGCTCATTTATTTAACCTTTAAAATAAAACTAAAATCTCTGCTTAATTGAGCCCAATTAATAACTTTATGCCCAATTAAACTTCCACTATAAACATTAAAAATAAAAGCACTTCCACAATAGATTTATTTATGGGACCAAACTGGAAGTAAACTCTTTCAAACAAAAAAAATTTTTTTTTGATAATCTGTTGGTTAGGAAGAAGTACGTAAATTGATTGTGTGTTTTAAAGAGCTCAAGGTGTGTGTTAAGTTTTGTAAAAATCGGTAAAATAGAATCACTTAAAAAAATATTAAGTTTTAATGGGCGTGACTCCTCTTATTTTTTAAATGAAAGATTGTGTGTATTTTGAGTTCAAGGTTTGTGGTAAGCTTCGTAAAAATTGTCTAAATAGAATCACATGAAATATAATAATAGATTTTAATGGGCGTAGCTCAGCCCATTTTTTCAAATTTGAAATTATGTAATTACAAGATTCAAAGGAGTTTGTTAGTATTCGCAGAATTCCAACAAGTAGAATAACATAAAATGAAATAAAAGAATTTGTGGGCTTGTCCCCCATTTTTTTTACAATGGAACCAATTGGAAGGTAAAATACAGGCGAATTGATAACCTCCTCCTTTTTTTGAAGTCGATTAAAAACACATATATACGTACTAGAATCCTGTACAAGACCACTTACAAGAACTTTTAACACATGAGGGATTTTTCAAATGCTTTACTACAGCGAAATCTTTCAGTTTCAGTTATTCACGTACATATAGGAGTAAAGAAGAAAATACTTCGACACGGAAGAATTTGTGATGTTTGCTTCTTCATACGCATGGGCGCCTATACAAACGTCATGCATGTACATATACACACACGTTGTGTGTATGATCTTTTATTTTTTTGCCCACATACAAACGAACACATCCATTGACATTAGTTGTGTACGCTTGCTTTAAAAAACCACCCTTAAACACATAATATATTACCATCTACATCCCTGCAAACAATGCGACTAGTCCATATATGCATGTAAAGACTAGTCCAAAGAGGAGTAGAAGTACCACAAAACTACTACAAATATGCGATGTCCTAGGGTTGGACCACATGGTCTAACTTTGCATTACATCGAACTAACCCCAAAACTACTCCATATGGATTAGTTATAGACTACTGGCATACAATTTGTGACTGCCTAAGAAGAACGATCATATTAGTTTAAACACGAACACTTATTGTACAGTATTGAATGCTTGTATGAAAACGACATGATCCATGACTGTATTACATGGGACCATGATGTAACTAGTCTGTTTCATCTAGATTGGACCACGTACTCCAATATTATTTGCAGGGATCTTACACACACACACACTTGAATATAAAATGTGCAAAATAACAAGCATACACGCATCAACACTACTTCTTTTGAGTGTTTGTTACGAACAAGAAGTCTTCGCGACATCGCTTATAAACACTCATACACACTTACATCAATACATCCATCGTACTTCGCTTATTAAACGACATCATTTATTGTTGGTTAAGTATAATACATGCTATGACATTATATTTAAAAACAAAACGTATTTACATTTCAAGAAGGTTTACGCAGCCTTCTAATACGTACATATGTAATATGAACAGAAAAAATTTGCCACGACAGCCTAGTGGATGTGTGCAAGCCTGTTAGCCTGGAGGTATCGTGTAAGAATTCTGCAGCGTAAGTTAAAGAATTAAAATAGGAAATAAATAAATAGAATAAATTAAAAAATTAAGATAATAATCTTAAAAAATTAGTTTTTCTGCTGCCACTTTCCGATGGCGATATTGACTCACTTTTGATATTGCTAGCGAACCTTCGAAATCAAATGTGTTTTTTTATTTTGAAACAAAACTGAGTGACAGATAAACTCTTCTCGGTTAATTTTTGCGAGTCATTCTCGATAGTTTTACTCGATAAATGCTCAAGATACATTCAAAACCGATATCATTAACGAAAGTCTTGGTAAAGTGGGATTATGTAAAATGTACAAAACTATGTTTGGATTTAAAAATATTGAAACTCAAAGTTTAATGACTTGTTTGAAGTCCTTTAATGATAATTAGACAATTTTTATTGCCATGTTCATATGTATGTACTCGTTGATAAATAAGTATGTACAAACAAACAATATTTAATGATATTTACAATTAAATATTACATACATTCATACATACATGCATACGTATGTATCTCATATAATAAATAGTTAACTAATTGTTCTCAAATATTTTACAACCAAAGAAACTGCGTTTTAAGATGTACTTGTAAACATAAAAGAAAATTAATATTCTGAATGTATGTAAGTGAATGATGGATCGCATTTTTAATGAGCGTGCACAAATCTAGGAGCGGACCAGCAGGGGGCAGGCAAAATAATTATATGTAATCATTAATAAATATTATTAAAGTATCTATCATTTCTATTGGGTTTTTAATAGGAAATTAAAAAAAAATTATTTAATATTTCATATCAATTTAAATCTCTGAAAAAAAAACTTAAGCCCTGTGTACACGTTTACTCTACTCACAGTATTATATATGTACATAATTTCCATATAAATGGAAAAAGATTTGTGACAAATATTTTCTACAAAAAGGGCCTTCCAAAAAAAAAAAAAAAAAAAAAAAAAAAAAAAATGCAAAAAAAAAGAATCAAGAATTTTTGAGAGAAAGAGTGATACAGGAAATATTGAAGACCTTGATAAATAAAAATATGTGAATAAATTAATTTTTGTTTGTTTATTTTTTAAGATTTTTTTGTATTTACATAAATCTAAAAATGTTTGTGATCATTTTCAAAACTTATCAAAAATTTCTTGCCAGACATAAAATTAAAAACAAAATTGACATCAAGCAATAGAAAAAGATCGTTATGTAAAGTTGAAGAATTTTTTTATACCAATAAAAAAAACAAACAAAAAATTATCGAGCCCAATTTATTATTTGAGTTTTGAAGGAAAAACATACATACCCAGCAAAAAAAAATATGACAAATCATGTGTTGAATTATGGGTTCAAGTGATGACGCATTGGTTCGATTTAGGTGAAACATGTATGATCTTTACATTAGCTTGTCATTGGAGATCATGTGTTTGGGCAAGAATTTAAACACTTTGATATCAATTCAAATTAATGAATTTAAAACACATGCAAGTTCCCTGATTCGAAGATGTTTTTTCACGTAAATACAAAACAAACAAATAAATAAAAATTTTTGTCGCAGGATACGAACCGAGCTTTTCTCACTCTCATGACACACTCTCATGACACACTCTCTACCCACTGTTGCCAATTCAGCTATTTTCTCGTCAAATCTAGCGATTTTTAAGTACATTTTACGGGAAAAATTATGATTTTGCTATTAGCGGGAATTCTAGCGATTTTTTATCCATCATAATTCGCTTTAAAATGTGAGCTTGTTTAGAAGCGGTGAACCTATATGAAGCAAACTATAGAAAAAGGTGATTGAATTGCGCCACAACAATGCAGGTTTAAAGGTGAGCTAATGTACTCATATCCATCCTAACATCCGTCTTGATAAGTGCTTTTATACAATAAATACATTTATATTAATTCTTTAAATAGCGCTTTAGATAACTGCTATGTTTGCATGTTTTATTATACTTAAAAAATGTAGTACCTTACAACAGGAACTCGCCATACAAAAATCAGCAGGTTTGTCAGCGCTACTTTTACTCTATAATTTTAAGCAATTTTTAACTGGGAAAGTCCCGAAGTAAAAAACGACGAATAACATATGTATCTGTACATACCAGAACCAACACAAGCAAAACTGGTGCAAACAGGTATATCTGTGCAGGTCTGTAATATGTATATGTTTTTAAATAAAATAAGCCTTTTATTGACATATTACATTACTTTTATGTGGTATTTTATAAAATTTTTAGGGAAATTTGGGAAGTACGAAATAAGTTAACAAGTTACCGTGAAATTTTTGAAACAATCTAAAAATAAATTTTTTTTTAGCTATTTATCGCTAAATTTTCAAGTCATTTTGAAATTTAGCTATTTTCTTGTCTACTTTAGCGATATTTATTGAAAAAAAGTTGGCAACATTGTCTCTACCAGTGAGCTACTGTACTCTTGTTATTTGTTGGAGATAAAACTTGTTTTATGAAAATATATTACCCCGTAATATCGCATGCATTTTTAATGAGTTCAAAAACTGTAGCATTACTTACGATTTGCGATGATATTTAGAATGCATTCGAAAAAAGAAATGCTCAAGAAACATTATTTCATTTTGAACGCGTTCATTTATTTTTTGCTGGGTACTCGTACAAATTATTTATATTCTTAAGAATTTTCTTAATGCATATTTCTGAATACTTGGTTTGGAATGCTTGGATCTTATAACCTTGTCGCTACTTGAACTTATGTATTAGAACATTTTTAAAATTAAAAAAAAAAAAAAACACAAAATCCACAATGTTTCCAAAGACACATTAAGGTTGCCCAAGACTCATCTCTAATAGTGTAATTATGAATAAGTACGAAATTAAGTCTTAAACTTCAACACCGGTATTCATAAACGATTGTTGAAGTTAAAATATTCATTCCTTAAACCGGTTTTCTCATAAAAAATTCTTGCGTTAGGAGCTCAGGATTGGGTCAATATTGATTGTTCCTCTTTTCAACCTAACCTAACCAAAACCAATATTAATCTTAATAATTCTTTATGAATACCATTTTAAGGCTTTGAATTATTTCTGGTGCTGTATTCATAGAGTTAGTCATAGATATTAGAATTTCATGGTAAATACACATATTTATAGAACATTTTAGTTTATAGTGATGAACACTTTTGAGTTGGAAGGTTAAAATGTTACACAAAAACATTTCTTAAAAATTTTTCTCTCAAATTTATGGATTAAATGGGTTTCTATTACAATTTACCATAATAATATAACTCCTTGTCTTTAAAAGAGTTTGGATTTGTTTTACAGTGTTATAAATGGTAGATATCATTGCTCTTATCAAAATAAATTCTGTGGCAAAAAGGAAAAAAAGTGCTTAAGTCGAGATAAGCTGATTTTGAGTTAATAGTACCTCCGTAATCTGCATATTTGAAAGAACTCCTGGTCAAAATCTCAATTAATTTGTGTGATTTTTCAGAAAGTTGTAGCACTATGACTTGCGACTTATCTGTCTCAGACATCTAATCTCATTTTGAATAATAGCTTAGTTCAGGTTATACTTTGGTATATTTCACCTTAAATGTATTACTTATAGTGTGTAGAACTTAACTGTACACTAAATAAATATTAACTGTACACTAAATAAATATGTATCTGAAAATTGACTTGAACGCTTAAAAGTACTCCTGCAAAACAGTAAATGACGACTTAAGCACTTTTTCCTTATTACCACAGAATTAGTTCTGGTATAATTTTTATTGCAGCAAGTTTTTATTTTCTAGTGAGAAAGAGCAAGAGAGGAATACAAAATGTAATTTTTTTATTTCTTCTTGATATTATAGAGTAAATTTTTTTATTTCAACACTCTCCCACATACTGAAGAATTGCTGCAACAAATCTTGCAAGTCTCGGCGGAGACTAAAAGAGCCAAGAAATATGAAAAATATTGAATATTGCTTACTTTACATATATTCTGTCTTTTATGTTATGTGCTATTAGCAAGAAAGTGCCACAACGTACTCTCTCCATTCGCTTCGGTTCGATGATAGATGTTTTATTTGTCTCCAGTTTATGTCGTTTTGGATGACTTCGTTCTAGAGTTGACATCATTAATTATGCGACAGTTGGGCCGAGGTTTCCATTCAATAGCACCCCGACTAATATCATCTTGGGGCCTTCACAGAGCGTGACTAATCCAACTCCATCTGCGTTGATCTGTTTGTCGCCAGTGCTGCGTATTGGATATGATGTTCGGCCAAAAATCTTTAAGATCCTTTTTAGGCATCGGTTAACGTAGTAGCGTGATGAGTTGAAAGTTTTACAGGCGTATAAAAGCACTGAGTGGACGCAAGAATTTAAGATTTTGATCCTGGTTTGAAAAGTACCATACAAGCAGCAGCATACCAAAAGATTGGTTAACCTTTCAAATTCGATAAGCTACAGCGTCTATGCAGCCACTCGTATGCGTTAAAATGCTTCCGAAGTAGCAAAACCATTTACTTCAAGCGCAATGCCATGTACATATCTGGAATTTGTTGATGTTTAGGGTGTTGCAATACATCACCTTGGTCATCTTTATAAATATTTATCTTAAGGCCAACTTTTGTAGCTTTGATTTTCGGGATGTGTGTATAGTTGTGCAATAAAAATCAGATATCGGCAGGGTATTAAATGCTCTCTAGTTGATTATTAAGTTCTCACCTTATTAATATGATTGCTCGGTTAGAATTACATACAATAACATCTCCATTTACAACGTCATAGTGGTTACACAATGCATTACCATGAACAACTCGACATTTAACCTCACTTTGGAGGGCTTTAATTAGAGGAATAATTTTTGAGGGGACATCTTTGCAAACAATAAATAACACGTTCTTAAGGTACGGTCACACTTGTGAAACATTTGCCCAAAAAAAGCGTAACTAACAAACACTAACAAAAAAATTTTGATTTAGACGCTTGTTTATCAAATTAAACAGTTTCGAACACAACTAATAGAATCCAACTCTATTGGCTACTCTTTAACTTGACAAAGTTTTCTCTGAATTGAAAGATTTTTCATTAGCATTTAGTGGTTACGCTTTTTTGGGCACATGTTTGACAAGTGTGACCGTAACTTTAGGCTATTGATTTTTTGGACTATATTTTCTGGCTATTGGAACACATTGATGCGAGGAGTATGTGATACTCTTTTATGCAGATGTTTATGTTGCCTTCTTAATCCTTGGTTGTAGGAATGAAATTTCATAAGAAATCTTTGTGCTAACTTTAAGGTTAAATCACACGTGCCTCACCATAATGCAATAGCCATAACCATTGCCAACAAATATGTCTAATCAGCAAACAGCTGTTTATGGTTACGGCGAAAAATCATAATTCAATTGGTATCTATGGTTATGGTTATGGGTACGGCATTATGGCGAGTCACCTATAATCAATTACAATGTTGCCCATAAGTTAGTTTCGAGCAGCTGTTTTGCATGGTTAGGGTTACGGCACGTTTAATTGTACCTTTAAAAAAATATTACTACCCTGTCGGAAATTCCGTTAACTTTAAACTAACTTTAAGCTAACTATTATTTCGCAACTAGTATTGACTTCGGTTACTTTTCAATGTAATCAACTGACTATTTTAATATTGCGAAGAGTCCTAGGCTGTAGTCACTTGTCTTAAGGCTCAGTTAGCCGACTGTAATGTAATGTAACTGCAACAGTAAGAAACAGCTAATCGATTTTGTTATGTGAAAAGTAATGAAAATGGTTATAGAGATGTAATGTAACGTAACCTACTTTTCATATAAAAATATCGATCAGTTGTTTTCTACGTTACAGTTACTTTACATTACAGTCGGCTAACTGAGCCTTTAAGGTAGAATTAGTAAAATCGTATCGTTATACTTTACAGCTTGCCGTATCGTTCAACTTTGTGCACTAGTTATAGAAAATGTAACAGTTTGCACAGCACTTTTTTTTTGTCTGGCTTTGAATGCGGCTTTTGACATTCTGGGGTTAGAACTCAGCTAAGGCACCATCTAAAATAACAACAGCAAAATTTTAATATAAAACTAAAATAAGTTTCAAAGTAATTGAGAGCAAATTTGGTGGCTCTAATCAAATTCGATTACGTACTCAACTTAAGAATTAACTTTGGATTTCTTCTGGATGACATTGCAGTTAGACTTTAGTCAGTCTTAGAAAAGTTAACTATTTATGTAGTCAACCACATATTCTCCGACAGGGTATATACACACATATACATACATATGTGTATATACTTATGTATGTGTGTATGTATGTATGCATGTATGTACATAGGTATGTATAAATATGGCTTAGTACAAAAATATTACTCAACAGAAAAAAGTAAATTTTTTTAATGAAAAATATTCAAGGTCTATTCAAACAAAATGTTTGTCTCAATCAACAACTAATTGTTTTAAATCTCTGCCTATTAATAATACTCAAAAGTTACTTGGTTACTTGTACATATTTTTTATGATTCACTTCACATCGAACACTCCCACGTTACTAACAAAAAAAAAATCCCTTATGAAAATTCTACACTTTTTGTTGCTATTTTGTGTATTTTTATTTTCTTTTGTTATGGAAGTGAAAAACGTTAGCAGTTTACAAATTAAAATCTCATCAACTACCTGTGTATGTTTTGTCACTTACATGCCGTGTATGCTTGAGGTTTACATTTTCGTTTTACGAATGGAATCTTATGTAATGCAACATTATCACGTGTTTTAGTTCTAAAAGTTATTTATTTTCATTCAAATAACGATTCTTTTGCTTTTATATTGCATGTTGTAGAATAGAATCGAGTTTTTTTCTGGTACAGTTGTGTAAACACATACATATATAATTTATGTTTGGGTTACCTGTCTACCTGCAGAAAGTACGTGTATCGGAAATCTGATTCTTGAGTTTATATGATCCCACTAATAATACTGAATTAGTTTTAAATGCTTCTAAGTCTCAGTAACAGTTTTTCCTTTGTTTCTTCACTATTTTCAGTTCTTTGAAATTTGTAGTTTGCCGAAATGAGTGCACAGCTGTGTACAAAGATTCTACAAAAATTTTTGTTCATACAAATTTAGTTAATGTCATCAAATTTCAAATTATTTATGTTGTGTATTTTCGTATCACACAAATATCACAAAACAAGTGCTTGAAATAACAAAAAAAAGAAGAAAACTTGTTGAATACTATACAATAATAAAAACAGACCTTCTACGGCTACGAATCAGTGATCGCCAATGAATCGTTTTTTCACTATTCATATTGACTAATAAAATTTTAAATATAAGTGAGTAGACATCATTTAAACTCAACTACTCTGACTTACGCATACTCACGATGACATTGATTTATAAGTATAGGTCAGAGCTGGCCTATACTTATCGCGTATGTGTATTCAATTGTAATTATAAGAAGCCGATTGATGTTCGGCACTCTGATGCTACATTGGACAGCTCAGGTATATAGGTTGAAATAAATATGAATGCGACGTCTACATCATAATCATACCTTACTCACACTCATAAATCACCTCAGTTTGATTTTTAATTTCAGAAAAATGCTTATACTACTCACATTGATTCAGCTCACTCAACTCATGCATGTCCGTTTATTTAAAACTTTAGTCATTAAACAGTTTGCAAGTAGTATACGATAGTAGTAAATATGGTTGTTTTTCCAATCCTGCAAAAAAAAAACAAGCAACAGAGAAACACATACATAACCTCATTATGAGAACTTTAATGATCGGATGCGAAGTTGGCATTGTGAATCATTGAGTTAAGGAGAATCGAAATCAGCAACGTCCTAAATGTTGCTAAAATTTGATTCGATGCGCACTTCAAACTTTCGAGTGAATATGATTCATAGACAACATTGCAATAAGTATGAGTAAGCATAAGTACAAGAAATTATAAGTCATGATTCAACACTACTCACTTTTTCACTACTGATTGCTGTTCTCTGCTGCGAATACAATTTTAAACGTGTTTTGCTAAATCAGGCAATTGGCTTAAGGCTGGATCAGAATAAAGTAGTTGTAGCAGCCGCTGAAGGGTCAGTTAGCTGACTGTAATGGAATGCAACTGCAATTTAGGAAACAGCTGATCAATATTTTTATGTGAAAAGTAGGTTACATTACATTATATCTCTATGTAGCCATTTTCATTACTTTTCACATAACAATATCTATCAGCTGTTTCCTACTGTTGCAGTTACATTCCATAACAGTCGGCTAACTGAGCCTTGAAGCTGACTACGTAACTAGTAGCGCAGCAGGAAAAAAGTGAACAGCTTTTTTGAAGCTTTCTGTATGGTTACCAAATAAATAACTTCTTAAAAAAGTTGTAACATTATACATGAATAATATGTGATTTTGTTCATGTACATATCGAGCCTTACTTTCGATTTTTATCGTAAAGCCTAGTATTCTGTTCAAAATTTCACGCGAAATATTGACATAATCCATACAAAAAAGTTTACGTGAAATTTTCATGAAATAATGTTGCAAAAGTTGTACTCTGTTCAACTCGTGAAAAATGTATGAAATGTATCTCGCAACATTTTCTTGCTATCTGTGAAATAATGAGACTGGCATTTATTTCGTGCGAAATATTGACAGCTGATGGTTTTGTTAACGCTACATTTACACATGAAAGTACTTTCTTGAAATTTCTGTATACATATTATGAATAAAAAAATTAATGAAATAAATGACTTTCATTAAAATTTCTTGTTAATTTTCATAGGAAAGTGAAAGTTCATTTTAAAAATGTCGTCGAAGAGTAAAGTTGAAAAAAATTGTTTTGTTCACTTCTTAATTAGAGTTACCCAGAACATCACCTACACAAATTTATGAGGCAATAAATTGGGAATAAAGATTATTGTTAATATTTTAATGATATTATTGTTTTGAGAAAGCATGAAGTGTCTTCTCCATGTATATTTGAACATGAGATATCGTTCCTACCACGTCAAACTATCCAATATGCAAAATTAGTATTTTAGATTCGTTACCTTGGTACCCTAATTTTGCTGAAATTCTCACGGACGATAGATAACTCAATAAGAAATTTTTTAAGCCTTTTAGGAACACGCTGACTTTAAATTTATAATTGATGGGTCTTCTTTAATTCTTTAAATCACCCTTATTCCAGTTGTCGACATCGACGTCAGTTTAACACAATACCAAAAAATTGGTGCTTGTGTACCCGTTTTTAAAAACCACTGACTCCTATTGGCACGTTTATGTTATTTTCTAGACCTTCGGGAACGGAAATAGATTGTCAGTAGCACAAAATTTTTATCGAGAGCGAGTAAACAAGCCCTAATTTTTTGGTATTGTGTTAAAGTGACGTCGATGTCGACAACTGGAATAAGGGTCAATATTTATACAAAATAAGGATAATTTATAATAACTATTTACCACAATCCTGTATATTTGTACAAATCTTTAAAGGGGGTAACACTGTTAACCATTTTTCATTTTACTTTCTGAAAACATCAAAAATTTACTTTCTTGAAAAAATCGTTGAAAGCTGACTGGAAATTAAAAACAATGTGAGTGTGGTAGTGAAAAAATTTGATTGTATTGCTACTTTCTTGCAATTAGTTGCATGTGTAAATGGTAGGTAACAAAAGTCGATCAGTGTTGCCTACTTCAAACCAATAAATACGAACATTTTTTCCGAAAAAGCATAATGGGCATCACTTGTTACGTGTCAAATTTTTCACGCGAAATAATCAATGTTGCTGAAAATTTTTCACAGCTTCCAACAGAGTAGGGACAAAAATTAAATTTTCAGTATAAGGTTTTTTTTTTAAATTTTCAAATATGTTTTTGTACGTAAAATGTCGCTTACGATAAAATTTTGTAGCCCGTTTCTTAAAAGTTATCAACAATTTTAGCATTCTGATAATTCTAAACTACGGGTAGGCCCATGAAATTTTAATTTCAATAAAAAGATAAATTTTCGATAAAATGTCGCTTACGATAAAATCGAAAATAAGGCTCGATGTGTATGTATGCAATAAACAAATTTACCTAAATTCATATTCTAAACATTTGCTGTATTTTATTGCAACTTGAAATTTTCCACCCGCAAAAACAAACACCCTACATATATTTTCACTGAATTAATTGCCAATCTAATTAATTCATTGTAAGCAAACCCTTAACATAAAATTTCATTGATTAATTAGTGTAATTGTTTGTTTTTCCCCCTCAAAATAGACAGACAATACAAACAATTTAATCAACACTTTATATTCTCGAAACGTTAAAGATATAAAAATACCTGCCGATAGTACTAACGAGCATTAAGAGATAAAAATTTCAAGATACTCGTATACATAATATTATAGAACATATGTATAAAACAACAACCTAAAACCACTAACAAATTGCAATTTTGCACATTTATTTATCATCTAAATGGAACTTGTAATTTGCATAAGTTTATTTCAAAAATTTCACTTTACTTTTGTAGATAAATAAAGTAAAATACATATCGCTCATTTGCTCAAAGAATGTCATAACTCAAACAATGGATTTTTTGAGCTAGTGATGCAGAATTAATCCTCATTTCGTCCTTCATATTGTGTAAAAATTTCATACAAATATCTTGTTTACTCAACTCTTGAGAGAAAAATAAAATTTTCCTTTCCCTTTGAGTTGTGTGTAAAATGAAAACTTCAAACTTGTTTTCTGGCAAACTGGTTTTATTGAGTTATGGCAATATTAAAGTAAATGAGCGATATGTAGTTCAGAAATATTCTATTCTAAATTACTCGTTGTTACCCAGTTTGTAAATTGAACAACAAGTGTTGGCGAGTGTCACTTACATAAATTACGTGATCTTCTATTGTATAGCCTTTATGTCTAAAGATTTTCAAGCTGCTGAAAATAACGCAAAACACATTCTATTGAATGATTATTGTTAATATTTGTTTTTTATTTTACGAATGTGACATAAATCTATTGACCCCAAGTTATTTATGTGTAACCAACTGTCTATGATGTTTGATATGATCATACAATTGTTTGCTTTTCTTGATGTGGCAAAAGTTTTGCTTTTGTTTGCCATTGTTTGTTTTTTGGTCTAATTCATCTTGGCTTCAAATACAAATATTTAAGTAGTTGTTATTTTAAACTTTTAAGAGCCTATTTCATCAACTTATTTAAATATCAATTCATATTTAAAAGTCATTTTTCCATACAAAAATTCATGAAAATCGACATTTAGGTATGAACTGATACTTAAATCGAGTTGGTGAAATTGGCCCTAAGTGCATAAAGTCGGCTTAATTTTTTTTAAGTTTTTATTTTTTTACTTTTGAGTGCATATATATAAAGTCGGTTTAATTTTGTGGAATATTACTTTGTATGGAAGGCTATCTCCCATTCCCATCCACTTAGAATTGTGCTTTACCATATATGTATATGTATTAGACCCCTGCATAAGACCACAATGCGCGCAAAAATAACTAAAATTATTGAACTTTGGACACACACTGCAATAAAGTAAACTAACAAGAACTTTTATTTTTGCAGTTGGTGATGTAGAATTTTATCTACTTTCATATGGTACCAAATACCGTTGTGAAAGCTAAAGTTCATCTTTTGAATTAATCGCCACTTGTGAAGGCTTTCACCCCACAGTGCATCGCTTAAAGACACTCACATATACACGAACAATATATCCATAGTGCTTCGCTTATTAAACGACAGCATTTATTATTGGTTTAGCATAACACATTTAAAAAACAAGGCGTATTTACATTTCAAGACTGTTTATGCTGGCCTCTAATACGAACTAATATAACTTATTTTATATTTTCCAGTATTTAATAAAACTTAATACTACAAAACTGTTAAGTGTTTGAATTCAACTCCTACTGACAAGATAAGTAAGATACAATACTGGTATTATTTTATGAAATACAATCTATGAACCAAATTCTTTTGTCGAAAAATACCGTAGGTCACTCAGTATAAATTGCACTAGAGCCAAAAATATATAATCCATTTTTTCACAAAACAATTATTAAAAATACATTGATATTGATTATTGAGGGATTTAGCTGGATCCTATGCGTATTTCACTGTTGCTAATGCAGATCATCACAGAACCTTTACGCAAAAATTTCTTAGAACAACTCGAGTTATTATGTTAAACTTTCATTTAAACAAATGAGAAGTTCAATAAATATCAAAGTTGAAACAAGAACTCAATAATCAACATGTTTTTTATTTTCTTACTTTACCATTGCCACATTGGCTGACTCATTTTTTTTTAGCTCGACACAGCTGACATTAACCTACAGCGAATATCGTTACAATGTTACTGAATAGCAAATTGTATTGCCACACAAGTATTTTTGACCGGCTGCAATCAAGTTAATAATTAGTGCTTCTTTTAGTTTATTGTTTTTAATACAATCAGTGTCGACATCGTGGGCCAGGCCAGGCCAGTTCTTGTTATTATTTTCTATTTGTATGATTTAAATTTAGATTTTCTTTTGTAAAAAAATAGTTAATTGAATTTTTATATTTCAAACTGCAATCAACATTTATATTGAATTGATTTCACTAACCAAAAGCAAAAATTCCGCTGAAAACTAGAGTAATTATTATGATTTGTTTTAAAATTTCTTAAAACGTATTATTTTACAACAATTTTTAAAATTATGATCATAAATTTAAAACTTATCAAAACTAATTATTTACAATAAATATTAGCGTTTGCGTCAGTCAAACAAAAAAGCTTTAACAAATTTAAAATAGAAATGAAACAAGCAATTGATTTGAAATATACAAAATTTTCAAGATATACATACATACATACATATAAGTAAATACATATCGTTCGTTACCTTAATAGAGAAAGGCCCTAACTCATTATTTTTTTAAATCAAGATTTATTAATTTTTCGATACATAAGATATTCTTCTATCGAAATACAAAAAAAAAGTAGATTTCAAAAAATAAAATAAGTTAGGGCCTTTCTATATTAAGGTAATGATATATGAGAATGATATTAAAATTTACTTGCATTTCAAAAAGTTTTTAATTTAGTTTTATTTGAATATTTTTGCTTCCAACTCCAAGATTATGCAACAAATTGTAAATGAATTCCATTGTCTGCATTTCAAAAAATATAAATTGCGATACTTCTACGAATAGTAAGTATGAGTACTTTGAGATAAAGTATTGCAATTAGAATTGCCACACTCGTTTAGCCAATTGCACTTAAAAACACTAGATTTTTTTTATAAAAAAAAAAAATATCATGTAGATTAAGCTTTAAAAACACTTTAGGAAAACATCTCCTGCAACAAATTAAAATTCTATTAATTTTTCAATATATACTGCTGAAATTTTCTATGTATGTTTGTATTTTATTAAAGATTTCTAGAATATTGTGAACAAATGTTTGATGTTTTTGAAAAAAAAAATATATATTATAATTCTAGGTCATCATTGTCAGCCACTACTACAACAACGTTAATATTCTATAAGAAAACGTGTGGTTTATTTTATTAGGGGAAAAATTAGTAAATAAGTTTTTATTAATAGTAATTTATTATATGTATGCTTTGATGACGGAAGAATACACATTTGCCTTATTTGTAAAATTTGCATAATAATTTTGTATTTGTTGTTATACAAAATAAGATACATCAAGTTTTTGAATGATTCGAAATTAATTTTAAATACAAAAAAATATTTTAGTTTTCGTTTGAGATGTCAAACTGGGACTCCGTATTTCAACCAGCGCTCACACGCAGTGGGTAAAAAAAAATTAAAATAAAATGTGAGATACGGTTTACCTTTCAGTTCTTTTATGGAGCTTCCAGCTAATTTCAAGCTGAAAGCGTTGGAAAAGTTATAGATTTTTGAAGTAATTAAATAAATCAAAATTTTCTGCAATGATATCTCCAGAACAATTTCACAGACTTAGATCAAATTTGTGATATTCGACGTAGTTTCTTTTTCAAGCAAAAAAAAAAAATAAAAAAAAATCGATTTGATAATAGAGCCCTGCCTAAGACCATTTAACAAGTTCGTCACTCACGTATAACAAAGATATCTGACATTCAGTTTCTCTTAGGAATATTTTTTAGAAAACTTATGTCACACATATGTGACATATTTTTTTGTTCTAGATTTTCTTTGAAAGCTCCAAAAATTACTTTCCAAAGAATTTGTGATGTTTGCTTTTTCCACGTCATGTATGTACATTAGGGTGGCCGTTATTTATTTTTTTTTTTTGATTTCTTCTACATTGAAAAATGGGCTGGAAGGCCAACTTTGAGGGCCGGACGCACCCCCTAAAACGCAACTTATCGGTATGAAATTTTTTTGTATTTTTTTTTACATAAAACTGAACCGATTTGGGGGTTGAGAGTAGAAGAAATCAAGAAAAAAAGTCTCCATACAATTAACGGCCACTCTAATGTACATACCAAGGCACATCAATCAGGTACCCGCGATTCTACAACAAATATTACAACAGCAACAACCACATGTACTTTGTTGGTATAAATTACCTTCTTACTTTTCAAAACAGGGTAGCATCGTCAGATTGCATGTTTCTTATAGGAAATGTCAAACACCATACAAAACTGAATATTCGAAAGGTGTTTATGGATACCCAAATAAAAGCATGCTTTTAGGCTTATACCTACATAATCCAAATTTGAAGTTTAGATTGGTATAATGACATTAGTCACCTGGTGTAGTGCTGCCACCTAATAAATGCGCCTTGGTACATACACAACAACAGAGAACTGTATGAGTGGATTCATTTTCGCTCTCCACTCACTTTTACAATGCTTTTGTTTTATTTTTTAACATCACTATGTACTAATGATATTGCTTGCAGTGTTGCCTCTCTAACAACTGACTGTCATTAACTCACTCTCTTTAGTAAAGATAAATAAAAATTATTACTGTTGTTTGATTGTTTTTATAGCAGTAACCCGCAAGCCATAGCACAATTGTGTGGATGAAAATCACATACATGCTTATGCTCTTTCATTTAGCCGTCACTGAGCAAGCGACGAATGAAGTTGTGCACGCATGTACGAATTTTTTCCTGTTTTTTTGTTTAGTTTTTTTGAGCACACGGAACGAAATTAAAGTTAAAATTTAATAAATTTGTACAGCAAAAAAAAAAAAAAAAAAAAAAATAAATAATTATGGAAGTTAAGAAAAATTTCGTGATAAAAAATGATTTTCGCAATATGCAATGCATTTTATGTTATGAAACATTGAAAAATAAATGGGAAAATATTTTATAAAGGCATTTTAATAGTATCCACAGAAATGTGAATAAATTTAATTTTGAATTTATACACTAAACCGTTGAATGCTTATTAAATTTTTACTTTTTATTTAAGTTTTTATTAAATTGCTTATTAACAAAAAAAAAATTCAATCTACTAATAACCACATCATGTATTTTATATTACAAAACTTTTCTTCAAGTGCAAGTTTATTTTACTCTCATTTTTCTCACCAATACAAATATATTTTATTTTGCGGGACACTGTTTTATAGTAATCAAATAACTCACAAAAGCACGTTGACTAGATGAAGTCTAAAGTTAATAAAACATTGCCTATTAATTAATATATTTATTCGTATTAAAATTATTTATAAAATAAAATGAGCCTAGCAATTTTATTTTATAATATTCCATACAACTTTATTTGTCAGAAGAGGTTTTAAGAAGTTTTCAAAACAATCATGATTCATTGCTTTAGTGAATCATATGAATGAATAGGAATTACAAGCAGTTGCATGCGTTTATTAACAAAAGTCAAATTAAGCCGTTTGATTCGTAATCATGCAGATCTATGTTACAAACATAACTCCTTCACTTATCAGTGCCACGAACCACTTATACAAGTCGCGAACCTTTTAGCAAAGACAAAAGTCACGGTGGAGATTCCTAAAAATGAAGCTAAAAATCCCCAAACTCTTAGGAGTTCCCCGGCACTTCCCCGGAAAACTACGGTAACACTCAAAATCTAAAAAATATGCAGTGGCAGCATCATCATGCTATGTAGTTGTTTTCAGTATTTGTAACCAGGTGAAGACACTACTTCTTTTTGTGGTATTTGGAGTGTTTGTTACGAGCAAGAAGTGTTCGCGACATCACTTGCACACGAGCATCACTACATGCATGGTGCTTCGTTTATTATACGATAGCATTTATTGTTGATTTAGTATAATGCATGCTACGACAATACATTTAAAAAGCAGAACGTATTTACATTTCAAGAATGTTTACGCAAGGCTCTATTTAACACGATCTTTTTTCCTCAACAATTCTTTCGAACGAACCAATCGACTTTACCAAAATTGAATAATTGAAATAATTGAGCTCATAAGATTTTGAATTCGATCGGCTTAATAGTTTAGAATTTATTTCAAAAATGAAACTTTATATCAAAAACTTCATTTTCGAATATTCTCAAAAACTATCGATTCGATTATGTTACAACATCTAAAAGAGGTCAATGACGTAATTTTTGTTCCAACAGGTTAATCCATTCTTAAGTTTTGAAACGCTTACATACCCTGCATATAATATTGGATACCGAAATGGCTTAAATGAACTAGTTACAACATGGTTTTTTGTATTTCGTGTTTTGACGAAAATCAATTACTTACTTACTTTCGATCGTAAATAATCGATTTTTGTCAAAAATTAAATTTGAAAACTATGCCATTTAAGCTTTCTGGCGTTTACGGCTCGATATGTATAAAATTTTTCCCCATTCAAATTTTGTAAATTATATTTAAGCAAGCTCTAAAAAATGTATGTCAAAATTTTGAATCCGAAAACGAATTAATTAATGTCTGATGGTTGCAGACATTTTACAGAAAAAATAGATGTATAAACATATATTTTTGTTTTCCCTGATTACAATATGTATTAATAATAATCAGAAAAATCTCTTAAATATAAAAAAAACATACCAACAAACACTTTTTCTAAATTTCCAAACACTTAGAACATGTGTTTTCCATATTAATATATTGAATCATATACATACATACATACATAAATACTTGCATTATACATACATACATACATACATATAATGAAATATTTGTTTAATCCAATAAATTTTCTTAAATACTTGACCTTAAAATGTCAACAAAAAAGGAAAAATTTATAAGTACAACAAGATCTACGCCTTTCTCTCCTCTCTCCCTTCTCAGTCTTAAAACAAAAATAATAGAAAGCGGTTAAAATATAAATTATTGAAATCAAAAAGATAAAGAAAACAGAATATGTTACATATGTATGTATGTATATAAAAAGAGTTTCATAGACTAATATTTAACACACTCTAACTAAAAAAAAATCTATTTAAAATCGTGAGATCTTTCGTGCCACTTGTTTTTTGATTCCATGTCATACAATAAAATAAACAAAATATGTACGAGTACTTGTCTAAAAATCCAAAGATTGCAGTCATATTTAAGAAAATTTTTAATAAATAAATTCAAAATAAGAATATACATAAATAAACTATTGAAAATTGTGTGTCATATCTTGAAAGTTCAAGAGTGACGCAAAAGTATATTTTGATAAAATTTTGAAAATAAAGAAAATATACATACAATACAAATCGCAATAATTGTTTGTTTATATAATTTTAAATAGCTTTACTATTTCAAACTATTTACAGAAAATAAGTAAAAATAAATAAATAAAATACATTTAGTTGATATATTTTTGGCATCTTATTTGAAATTCATCAAAACACACACACAAAACCATTAAAAAATTTGCTTCATACACACAAACATGCAATAGGGACACCCAGTAAACATTTTTAAGATGAATACGGAAACATTGAAAAATTGGTATTGGATGTTGATCAGCAATCGTATCGAAAAATCATATCACAATTCAGCAAGAATTCGAAACTTTTTGTTTTTAAATAAATTGCAACAAAATTCTATTAAAGGCAGGATATTTTTTTTGCTTTTGGTAATGTTAATTAACATTAGCTTTTCTTTCTGTATCTCTCTTAAGTTTGTTAATTCCTATTAGAGACCTGTGTAAACAGTCTTGAAATGTAAATACGTCTTGTTTTTTATATGTATTTTCGTAGAATGTATCATACTAAACCAATAATAACCCTGCAGTCAGACTGGGGCCAAGTGTCTCTATGTCAACACTAAAACTCTAGTAGTACTTAAATTGTCTTCAATTTCTCTTGTATTCGTCAGTATAAAAGAAACAGAGAAAACAGATGTGGTGTATTCCTGGTGGTTTTTGCAACAACTTGTCAACATACATAAATTTGTATGTACGTAAGGTATAGAAATGTATCAGTAAATGTCTGGTTGGTATGGGTCCATGTTTCCATAAGAACTATGAATTCACTACCTAGTCAATTGTTTTAGTGTTACTAGTAGATTTTCAATGACAAGCACATGCTAAATGTCTATAGCACAAAGTATTGTATGGGGAATAATTGTAGAGTAGTACTGGTGACAAAGTCAAAAGCGACTCAGTAAATTTTCACCATCGACATTTCCTTCAGGGAAATGATGTCGTTTAATAAGCGAAGCACCATGGATGTATTGGTGTACGTGTATATGAGTGTATACAAGCGATGTCGCGAAGACTTCTTGTCTGTAACGAACACTCAAAAGAAGTAGTGTTGATGCGTGTACGCTTGTTATTTTGCATATTGTACGTTTGAGTGTGTATGCAAGATGTAGATGGTAAGCTTTTATGTGTTTAAGGGAGGTTTTTTTTAAAGCAAGCGGACACAACTAATGTCAATGCATGCTTCTTCATAAACGCGAAATTTTGGATAATACCCTTTTTGAAAAAGCGGGTATTTACAGTACTTTTAACAATTTCTTACAGTGCCTTTGGTGCGTTTTTGTTAAATAAAAATATTTTTAATTTACAAAACTAAAATACTTTTAAGCGCTAATAGCACCATCTTTTAACTGAGGCTTCTTAAATTGTTTTTAATGACAATAGCGGAAACTATGTTAAAAAGAATGTAGAAAACTTTTCATAACTGGGATTAAAATATTTAATTTTTTGTGCAAAATAAACAACGGAAGTAACTGGAAAGTACAACATAATTCTCTACATAATAATTGATTGAGAGTAGTATGCAATAAGCATTTGTGAAAGCTTACACAAATATATAATCATACTATAGGCTGGTTAAATTTTAAGGGTCGATTTCAGAATTTTCATAAGGCTGTTAATTTGTAAGTGCAAAGTAAATCAAAATTTTCACGTCTACAACAAAATTTAGGTAAATTTGTATTCAACGCACAAGAGTGGTTAAATTCTAAGGGCTGATTTCGATTGAAAGCATGAGGTTATCAATAACAGTCAGTTGTTTTAGACAACGAGTAGCCAACCCCCAATTTTTCCATATCGTATTGACGTGCTGTCAATGTTGACAACTGGAATAAAGGTGAATAACTCAAAAACAAAAACTTTTAAGTTAAGAGTACTTAAGAAAAGAGTGACACTTTTAATGCATTCTTTATGTGTCAATGATTTTTCAGTAACATACATAACTTAATCTAAGCCTAAGCTTCACCTACTATTGTATGTATGTACATATGTATGTATGTGTGTATATGTTAATATATTATTTGCCTCCTGGTTTTCTTTATTATTTGTTTTTACATACTTATTTTGACTAAATTAATCAAGATTTTGTTTTAATTAATATGTTTATAAATTCTGTTATTACATCTCAAATACTTTGTTTGTTTTGAAGCAAAAATTTGAAATTATATTTTGACCTTTTACACTCTAAACTTTCCTTTTTAAAAGGCTTAATGTATTAAAATTAAAAAAAAAATATTTTCGTGCTTTTTTACCCTCTTTTTCGTATTTTATTGCGCTTTTTACCCTAATGTGCTTTTGCTCTTCGTAGAGATAGCAACACTGGCATACACACAACTTATGTGTACATGCTTGACGTACAATACTGAAACAAATTTCTTGCAAACATTGCTGCTTAGCGTTTGTTTTATAAGATTTCGCTGTAGTAAAGCGTTTGAAAAATCCCTCATGTCATAAAAGTTCTTGTAAGGGGTCTTGTGCAGGACTTTAGTTCCTATCATTTTGTTAGCTTAACCACTAATAAACAATGTCATAGAATCCAACATTATTAGAAATTTTTTAACTTAATAGACTCGTGACTGAATCAAAATGTTTTTCATTAGTATTTAGTGGTTACGTTTTTTTTTTTTTGGTAAATGTTTGCCAAGTGTGACAAATTTCTTACACTAATTGACTCTTTGTAATTGTATTTTGACAGCGATAGTGTGTATTTTACAATGCTATTGCGTTATTTGCTTCAATTAAAAACAATTTTTTAACATGTAGAAAATAAAAATAATTCCGTAATCTTTATGATACAATTCCCCGCAGAACATCTAAAAGAATTTTTGTGATGTTGAATAAAATCGCAAAAATTATTGGCAATATGTACTTTGTTGTGAATTGCATTGCCTACGAATATAGATATTGAATCATATACATTTTTGTTCAGCATTTAATTTTCTATCGACAGAATTTTGTTATCTTATGGTGCTATGCAGTGTAAGATTTTGTTAAAAATTGAACCGCCTTATATACAAAAACATTTTTAAGGTTTTATACAGCAGATTTTCCTGCAAACTTTTTCTTATTAAGGCTTTATAAAGTCGTAATATTTTTTATAAATAAGAGTGTAAGTATTTAGCGATTGTTTTTCGCAAAAAATATACTTATTTTCCATTTTTATAGAGTTGTATGTAACTGATATGAATTTTTAATTTTGTTTAATAAGCTTTCGGCAAAAATGTTTGCTGGGTATATAATTACATATGTACATATGTGCATATGCAGATGAAAGCCAAGGAAAATTTACTTTTAATTTAATTCTTTATGATTTTTTAAGATTCTACAATAATGTGCAAATTTGCGACAAGTTTGTTTATTTAGTGTTGCACAATGGCGCGAAAAAGTGGCAATCAAAATCACTGGTTGTTATTTATGGGCAGATAGAAGATCATCTATTCTATTGTAGACAATCTCAAACGTAAAATTGAGAATAGTAAAATGTGCGAATTTACACCAGCTGAACTCATTTTGAAATGAAATTCAGGGAAGGGTTCCCTACAGACACTACATATCGCACATTTATTTCAATAGTGTCATAACTCAAAAAATGAGTTTTTTGAGTTAATAATGCAGAAAGATGCGGCATTTCGTATTTTATCTTGAGTAAAAATTTCATATAAATAGCTTGTACCATCACCCCCTGAGAGAAAAATTTTTTTTCATTTCTCTATTGAGTTGTATGCAAATTGAAAACTTAAAACGCGTTTTCTGCAAAACTGGTTTTTTGAGTTATGCCACTATTGAAGTAAATGTTCGATATGTAATACTATGCAAACTTTAGCCTATATAATTGAATATTTAAACTGATGTAGACATTTAAAAAATTTCAAGTACCTGGTAAACTTTTTTTTCGATTTTGGCGATTTTTTTAGTTTTGGTGCTTTTTCTTATTTTTGACGTTTTTTTTCGTTTTTGGGGTTTTTGGCGTCTTTTTGAATTTTTTTGTGATTTTTTCGGTTTTTGGCGATTTATTTTAGTTCTAGTTTTTTTTAGTTATGGAGATTTTTTTCGTTTTGGCGGTTTTGTTCGGTTTTAGGCGATTTTTTGTTTGGCGATTTTTTTATTTTGGGAATTTTTAGTTTTAGCGTTTTTGAAAATTCCAAGATTTTGCCTTTTATGCTTTTCAAGATACAGTTCTTAAAATCAAATAGTAAAAATAACATTAACTGATAGAATACCCTTTAATTTGGATTTTTTTTTCAATCCCAGTGTTAATTGTTGTAGTCTGCATAAAAATACACTAACTTTGAAAATCTCAATTGTCTAAATATATGTAATTATGTTAAAATAGAACACCCTTTAATTTTTAACTGTGATACATTTGTTGTTGTGGCGGTTAAAGTTTTACATATTCTGTGACTGTTTCAGGTCCGTAGCTCTTACGGTTCTCGAGAAAACAGACAGGCGGATATCGTAGCGAAAAAAATAGGGTTCATTTTCACCTTTGGTTTATGGAATCCTAAGCTCTACTACATAAAAATTAATATCGAAGGGGAGGCCAAAGAGATTTCAAAACATTCAAATCAAGCTTATAAGGAAATATTTTTGAAATCTGTATCTGCTCGATATCGTACGAAATTTAATGACCTGTTCAACGAAGCCGAAACGAGTACATTCGTTCGACAATTTACATTACAAATTAGTTATATTTTATTGTTGTTGGCAAGTTTGTTGGTTTTGTTTGAGTTTAAATCAAATTTATTACTAGGTGGCAAATTTAAAAGTATAAAGCTTAAATCAGATGTGTCATAGCCATAATGCCACAGCCATAAGCAAACCAAAATTCAATTGATTTCTATGGTAATGGCTATGGCGTTATGTAGAGTCACTAATAATCAAATACAGTGTTACCCATTAATTTGGTTCGAACAGCTGTTTTCTATGGTTTTGGCTATGTCACGTTTAATTTAAGCTTAAAAGGCATGTCATGGCGATATAGTTTATGAAAAATATTTGTATTTTTCGCTGTATTTAGACATTTTCAGAACAGAAGTTATTTTGATAAGCAAGACTATTTGCATCGAACATTGAATATCGTTGCCTGCTCACAATGAACATTTTAAGATGGTACAATGTTGCATCATTAAAATTTTAAGATACTAATTGTGAATTCCCTAAATATAAATTATCGAACGAACGTTTACTGTGGATATCGTTGAACAGGGGACAGATTACGGCATTCGATACCGTTCAAAATTTTTAAATGTTTCCATGTAAACTCTATTGAAATATTTCGTAAATTCGTTCGATTACGAGTGCCGTAATTTGCACCCAGGTCACTGAATTTCATTCGATATTGAATAGCACATTTTGTTCTCAAGTATCCACTGTTGTAATTAGACTTTGCAGGTTAGGGAACTTCTATCAAAATCGGCAATTTTTCCAGTTGTTTGGGAGGGTAGGGAAGGGGTGGGGGGGGGGGGTTAAGCTCTGTAAAGACCGTTGTCACATCCCACAATATTATCTGTAAAATAAAAAAAATTTGTTTTATAATTCAATATTTGAAAAAAATTTTTCAAATAAAAAATTTCCCATAATAATTTAAAGAAATTAATTTAAAATTTTAATTATGGCAGTTTTTATCTCCAAGAAAACTCAATAAAATCTAAAATAAATAAACAATAAAAATTTACAATCGTGAGAGAATAAAAAAATCAACATGAAACATTTTCCCAATAAATAAAAACAGCTCGTGTGTTTTTGCTAAAATTGGACTGGTATAAATACAAAACAAACTGAATGTGTGAGAAGAACATTAGGGACGCCCATAAGTTGTATCATTAAAACGGAAAATAAATAATATTTTACATGCAAAATTTATTTATGTACATTTTATTGTATGTTGCAAATATTTTTGTTTGGTTTTTAAATGTTAATATTAATAAATATGTAGATTTAAATGATGCCCTGGCTAAGATAATTATTTTCTTGTGCAATTTATTTACCCAATTCCTTTGAAATTGAAATTTATGTTAATCACCTTGAACTGTTGTTATCGATTTTTAATCACTCAGAAAAGGTGTTTATTTATTAAAATTCCTTGAATATCTATTTGGCTTTAAGCTATTTTGCCATTTGATTGAATGGCCAGTTAAGGAAGGAAATCCTTAGAAATAGACATGTGAAAGTAATGTACATACATACATACATATCGTTACCTTAATATAGAAAGACCCTAACTCATTATTTTGTTTTAAATCGAAATTTTTGCATTTTTCGATACATTAGATGTTCTACTATTGAAATATACAAAAAAATTGATTTCACAAAATATAATGAGTTAGGGCCTTTCTATACTAAGGTAACGATATATACAAAACTAGGGAGTGTCTTCCACAGTAAGGAAACCATCCTGCTGGTTACAAAAAAAACCACAAAGAAATAATGCACCAAAACTGTCCCTTGTACTAGACCAGCACGTTTGACATGCAAAGTGTTATCATGAGTTTTATAAAGTTTTTAAAACACGCGTGAGACTTGTTATTTATAAACCTAAGTGGTAATTTAACTAGAAAAACGAATAGCAAGCATATAATAAACTTCATTTTTTTTTTGACTTAATCACATGTGTAGAATGTTTATCTACAATTTATTTTGTCTTAAAGTAATGGGCGTTTTATATTACTGAGAATAATATAAAGCAAGAAACATTACAAAAGCCTAAGCCATTTGAAAAACCAAAAAAATTAGATATTCCGAGGGTTACTCCTCCAAATTTTAATTTTAATAAAAAATTAATTTTAATATCCTATGTAAATGTTTTCAGTTGATCAGTGGACATTTTCTTTTTGGGTTACGAATAGTGTGTTATGGGCTATTGTAGGATTAATATTTTGCCTGCACATCTGCTAAGTCTCAGTTTAGGCGATCAAATATTTCTTGCTGAAAGTATTACTTTGCTGACGAGAGGGGAAGGAAGAATACAAAGAGCTACACATAGGCTGGCTTCAAACACGCCAAGCGCTTTGTCTTCGATCAACGTATAGTGTTTCATAACGCCGCACCACAAAACGTCGACAATGCACACACACTTTTTGAAAACGTCGGCATTAAAGGCCGGATCATATAGAATCCTTCATACGTTGTATGTCGCTTTTTTAACTAGCATTAACGTAACAACGGAGGAGAGTGACGTTGGCTGAAGTAGTTAGCACGTTGACTTCTGGGTTCGAGGCCGGTATCCAGTATCCGGTATAGCAGAATCATCGGGCGAATTAAAATAAACAATAAAATGGCTACTAAGCACTGCTTTAAAAATTTAATACGACTCATTGACACCAGAGGCGCTGCAACACTGCATTATTAAAAATTGTGCAAAGAGTAGAATTTTAAAAGAATGAACCTTTCCTCTATCTCTTCCTTCACAATCTGTATTCTCTATCCTAAAGAAAGTAACACTTACTAATAGTAGTAGACAGACAAATGTTGATACAATGAATACTTTTTTGACGGAAGCATTTTGTTACCTTAATATATAGAAAGGCCCTAACTCATAATTTTTTGAACTGCGCTTTTTTGTATATTTCCCTCGAAGAATATGTAATATATCGAAAAATGCAAAGATGCCGATTTTGAAAAATAATGAGTTAGGGCCTTTCTATATTAAAGCAACTAAGGTAATTAGTGTTTTTTTGGGAATTGTTACAATTTAAATTTAACATTTGTTAACACACTAAGGGCAATTATTACAACTTCAAGATAGTTAAAAGTAGGATTTTATCGGACCTATAAAAAGCTTTCCATTATTGCAAATTGGATTTAACTTACCAGGTAGTATTGACTTGCCTGTAATTTGTCGCTCACTTTAGGTTAAAGTAAAATTTTGCAAATGATAAAGTTTTTATACGCCCAATAAAATCCTACTTTTAACTATCTTTAAGTTGTAATAATGGCCCTAAAAATCTTAAATTGTTATTTTACTTATTCAGTAAAATATTTTTATTAAAAAATGTAAATTATGATACCTGGTTAGAGCTATGCCTCATAGCTACATACATATGTACATAAAACAAATCTCATGTGTTAAATAACAATGCAATAAAATTATTTATTTATACATATTATACAAAGTAAATTTTTATAATATGGTGTTGCACAAATATGGGCGGAGTAACTACACCATATGCCCAAGATGGTATTAACAGTATTTTGAAAAGTTTTGTGACTGACTGTACACGGCCTATGCCTTCACATAGGAAGTAGCAACGTGGTTGTTAAAGAAATTCCACAAAAAACCGCAAGATTATACGGTTATCCGTGACAGATCAGTCAACCAGTGCGGGCGAGACGAAAAACTCTCGCAGGCCAAACAACACACACAAGCGACGCGACGCGAGAGATGTTCCTCAACCCATTGCTGCTTAACGACTGCAATAAAATTATTTTATATGATGATGTAAAATTTGCTGCAAATATTTCAAAAAGTTTCCCTTTAGTTCCCATTGTTTTCTTTTCTAGCTGAGTATGATTAAATTAAGGTAGAAGTATATAACACGTGTTAGTTTCTCGACGAGGATCGCGCGTTTGAAAGCGTTACCGCATGAAAATGGGCACTTCAATTCCTTTTTTATGCAATACTACATACGAGTATATGTTTTTAATCTCTTCAATAAGTTTTTCCTCCATGATCCTAATTTTTTTTATTGTCAGCTGATTAATTGTCAAAATAACACAACGCGTTACAAAGTTGAAAGTTAACAAGCTTTCTATGGCAAACGCGTCAAAGAGCTTCGTATGTAACTGTTGTATGCAAAAATACTATTTCAACTTTTTTTTTTGACATACTACGTTTATACGGGTGACTTATTTCCAAATAAAAATATTAAAAATAGAGAATTTTGCCGCATAAACGGTGAACTAATTTTTTATTGCCAATAGCTAACTCACAAAAATAATTCCTAATTAACGCACTATTCGGCACTGAAATGTTTGAGGTTGCCACGCTTACAAATGTTTGATAACAAAAAACAATAAATGGATAAATATTGCACAAAAATCAATGATAGGAGCAAATTAAAACAAATAATTATTTGATATTTTCTACATTTACACCATTTTCTTTGCCAAGATAAGTAAGTTTTCTATAGAAGTGCTACCAAGTTTTTGTACGTTTGCTATACCGTATAAACTGTGAGTTATTTTATTTGTAAATAGTGTGCGTATAAACGTAGTAACACAAGTCTGCACTTTCCACCTTAAATGTATTGTTTGTGCTCATGTACAAAAACAAATTGAGCAAATCGTTCTCACTGTTTTTGTTTTGTTTTTCCTTCGCTCACTTCAAAGAACGAAACGACATAAAAAAAAAAATCAAAAATTTTTTCGTTTATTTTTATACTCTGGTTTTAAGTACAAGGAAATCAAAACAAAAATATATTTATAGCTGTAATTGTGTCCATTATATTTATTACGAAAATCATGTAAATTACATAAAGAGCATAGCTCTAAAATGCGCATTTTCTGACCGAAAGATTTGGGAAACAAATTTCAATTTTGTTGTTCGTGTTGACCGGATAGTGTCTCATAGACAGGCATGTTAAGGATTGAATATAACAATAGTAAAAAAATTTTACAATGAATATAATGACTTTTGCCGTAATTATTACCAAAATATAGACGAAGAAGGGAATGTAGAACATATTCCGTGTAATTTTTCTGGATTAACAAGAAATCGAATGGCAACCATGGGCGTTTTGGATTTGAGAGAAGTTTCTCACGTTGCCAAGGTTAATCTGCAATGTGTTAGTTGCTTTATATCGTGGTCACATGGATCAAGCGAGTTCGGCATGCTGACTGTCACATAACTTAAGGGTGCTCCTGTGGCTGAGTGGTAGCGATGATAGCTTATCAGTCCAGAGGTGGTGGGTTCGATTCCCGCCACATACCCTGGGCGTTTTCCGCAGATAAGCTGATTGTTTCGCTGGTTGTGTTTGTTTGTTTGGTTTGTTTTCTTATTATTTCACATTTAAAGTATGCAATATCTATTGAAAAACCATCGATATTTATTAATTAAAACATGTCGTTATTTTGCACATTTTGACTATTGAGAGCACATTACATAATATTTTCATTTATTGTATGTATGTATTTCCTTTTAATGCGGCTTTTGACCTCCTTCAATTTTATGATAATAAAGAAAAATCATTTAAATCACATTTGATAACATACAGAGATAGATTCCGTCATACAGCAAAAGGCCATTAAATAAGTCATTGATTTTTCTTCGCCTTAATTTTATTTCTCTTGTGTTGTGTCATTTCAGATATGAAACTTTTTATTCTAAGTGCTTTTTTAGCACTTTTCCACCTGCAGGATGTTGGAGCACAAGACTATTGCTTTGGCAAGGATCTCGAACGCATACAGACACGTCATTTTACTTCTAAAACGGCATATCAAATAATCAGGGGCACACATATGGATAAACAGTATCAAGTAAATGGTTGTATTCCACAAAAGGTTTGGATTTTTCACAGACATGGTACGAGGCTGCCATCAAAGAGTACCATAGAAAAGGCACCACATTTGGAAGCGGTGAGTGTGAAAGGAAAATTGTCGTGTATGCGAGTATAATAATTAATAATTTTTTCTATCGAAATTTTATTTAAGTTACGCGATTCAATAGTAAGAAATTACAAAGTTTTAAGAACGGCCCCCGAAACAAATGCTTTGTGTCAAGAGGATTTAATTGCTCTGAAAATGTGGAAATGGAATGCGAGCATAACCGCTGATATAGAAAATTATTTAACAAGTCAAGTAAGTAGTAAATTATCAATAATTTTTAACACTTAAGTTATGACCTATCGCATTTAAAAATATAAAAAATTCAGTAAAGTGCAACTTTGACTCTCGCACACGAAGGGTTCCATACGGACACCTCATATACATATAATAACATACAAACTTTAGCCTATATAATAAAATATCTTACCTGATGTAGAGATTAAAAAAAAATATGTAGCCGCTAAACATTTTTTTCGGTTTTTGGCGATTTTTCTAGTTTTGGTGGTTTTTCTTCTTTTTGAAGCTTTTTTCGTTTTTTCGTTTTTGGTGTTTTTTCGGTTTTTGGCGTCTTTTTTAATTTCGTCAACTTATTCCTGTTTCTGGCGATTTATTTTAGCTTGAGAAATTTTTTAAGTTTGGCGATTTTTTCATTTTGGCGATTTTTTCGGTTTATGGCGATTTTTTAATTTTGGGCTTTTTTAGTTTTGGCGTTTTTAAAGAGCTTGCCTCTTACGGTTTTCAAGATGCAGCAATTTCACAAAATTACATCAACTGAAAGTAAACCCTTTAATTTTTATTTGGTGTTAATTGTTGTAGTCTGTATAAAAATATACTTACTTTTCAAATTTAAAGTGTCTATATATAATTTTATATAATTTTTATGTATGTATATAACATAGAATTTTAACATTTTTCGTTTCTCGTTTTGGAACACCCTTTAATTTAGGTTTCATATATTTGTTGGTGTAGCGGCCAAAGTTCTACATATTTTGTCAAAATTTTAGGTTTTCAAATTTTCTTACGATTCTCGAGAAAACAGCCTGTGTCCTGTGTTCCTTTTCACCTTTCATTGAGCTAATTTATACTTGAGCAAGCAAAAAATCGAGAGGGCGAGAGTGAGAGAGATAGATAGACAGAAAGAGAGAGAAATATATATAGAGAGAAGGGAGAGTGTGGGGAGAGAGCAATATTCGGTTTCATTCAGGGATGGCAAAGTTGGTACTATTTAACCTCGCTAAGGAATCTCTGCAGTTTCACTCCGCATTTATTTTCAAAATGATTGTATATGTTAATTTTCAATTTTGAAGAATAAAGCTCATGTTTTTCTCACTTGAAAACAGTATTGTGAAAGTAAAACGCAACGAGAAAATAAAAAATGTCTATTTCCAAACTGAGTAGACGAGATACTTATATGAAATTGTTACAAAATATGAATAACAGCCGAACTCACAAGCAAATTTGTGGAAACGATTCTGCAGCGAGAACAAAGATGATTATTTTAATAAAATTATATAATTTTGTGGCAACACTGTTCGGTTCTCATGATCTATAAGAGGCATTCTCAAAACACTCTCCATGGGAATTGCATAGTTTTAACGTAAAAAAATAGATTGTACATGAAATTAAGAAGACAAAATACCCTGTGCGTTGTTTTAGAAATGGATGATATATAATAAACAATACATATTTTACACAAGAACACATTTGTATTTTAATTATATACAGTAGAACCTTGTTAGTCCGGACACATATAGTTTCAGCCTTTGTCCGGATTACTGAATCGTCCGGACTACAGCTAAAAAAACTAAATACATAGATTTAATTATTTTTTATTGCCGAAAAATGCAGTTAAACAATTTAAAGAAGGATAAGTAACTTAACAATTAATTTTCATTTAATTAATTTACAGAAAACATTTAAAAACTTATACTAAAAGCAAAAAGAATATTCAATGTATGAAATAAGAATTTATTTCTGTTTGAATGCAGTTTATCTGCTCTATTTTTAAATTCTTTAGAATATTTAATTTCCTTTCCTGTCGTTTTTCTTTGTTCGGCAAAGAAAAAGTTTACTTGCTTCTTTATTTGAAATTTCAACATTCTCAGATTCCTCCAAAGAACTATTAAGGATTAATTTTCGCCGCGTGCCAAAGTATCGATTTTTAGAAGGGTTAAGAATAGATAAAGTTGAATAAATATTATTCATATTCTGACACATCGTATCTGTGGCTTTTCTTGATTTTATATCAAATATTGTGGGTTTTGAGATAGTATATTGTTCAGCCACTTGTCTGATCGATTTTCCAATATTGTGTCCAATATTTTGCATTTTTCTGCCAACGTTAATATTCTATGTTGTTGTTTATTCCCAGGTAACATTTTTACGTTTTAACTCCGTTTTTTTATTTTTGCTCATTCACAAATGTATATTGTGCCTAGCAATAAAATAACATAGTAAGAAAAAGAAAACGCTTTTCCGGACTACAGAGGTAACATTTCAAAACTGTCCGACTTGTCCGGATTACTGTATAGTTTGGACTAGCGAGTGTTTCGATTATAGACGTTGTACTGTAATTGATTCCTCCCAACAAAAACGTCATGCACAAGTGATGAAATTTTCGTTACCTAGGAACTAGTTACATGACTAGTTTTGTGTCGATTTTTGTTTTGTTTTTTTTTTGATTTATGAAAATATGTAGCAAAATTTCCAAAATTTGTTCTTAAAACTTTTTTTTTGTAATTTCTTCTAAAGGGCTATGAAGATCTTCGCGGCACAGCTAAAACGTACCAAAGATATTATCCCAATATTTTCAAAAGAGACTACGATAGTTCATACTATTTGGTAAGATGAATTTTATAATGATCTTAAAATTTTATAGCATTGAAATCAATTAACAATTTATAGTTCCGTCACACTGACACTCAACGATCTGTAGAAAGTTTTAAAGCCTTTGCTGAAGGTATATTTGGTACTGGCAACGCTGCTATGGCTGCCGATACGCCCGAAGAAGATTTATTATTACGGCCTTATGATTACTGTCAGTCGTGGCAGGCTCAAAATTACGACGATAACGGCTCAGAATCTTATAAGTATCGTAATTCGGAAATATGGAATAAAACTATAGCAGATGTTTCCAGACGTTTGGGGTGAGTTTGGAGTTTTGAGTTTAAGCAGACTAATTCGCATTTGTTTCTTGTTTCCTGTTTTTAGCTTTCAATACAATTTGGAGTCTTCAGATGTGGAACTAATGTATGATATCTGCCGCTATGAACAGGCTTGGCAAGTGGATCGTGTTAGTGTTTGGTGTGCGGTAAGTGAAGTAATGAAAAAACGTTCAATATGTAAATCAATTACAAAAATTTATACATAATTTCTTATTAAAAAAATCGATATGAAAACGAATGCAAAATAATTGTTTCTAAGCATTAACGAAATGCATAAAAATTACAAAAATAGTTTAGCTGGTTGTTGTGTGTTAAGCACGTCTAGATGCATTTCGTTGCTGCTTTAACAATTCATAATTTTTATTATAAGTTAAATTTATTTGCTGGTGGTTAAGCATTGCCTATATGCATTTCACTGTTGCTTTAACAAATCGCCAGTAGACTTCAACCACACATTTTGTTAAAGCAACAATGGAATGCATATAGACAATGCTTAACCACTATTAAACAAATTTCACTTACAATAGATTTATTACAATATGTCGAATAACAAATTTCTTAAATTCATAATTTTTGTAATTCTAATATATATATTGAAGTTTTGTAAACTTTTTTCAATACTGGTTGAAGTCTACTGCTACGTTGGCTATGCTGCATAGAAATGCTTAACGTGTTAAACCTATTACAAGCAAACATTTTAAATTCATATTCATATAGACTTGTTGCTAAATAAAATAAACAAAATACATATATATATGTACTTATTTTGTATAGGCCTTTTTGCCCGAGCAAGTCACCGTTTTTGAATACGAGGATGATTTGAAATATTTTTACAAGTCCGGTTATGGCTATGAGGCCAACACTCGTCTCAATTGCCGAGCTGTACAAGATATGTTTCAACATTTAAGCAGCGTGGATGCACCAAAAGTTGTAGTCTATTTCGGGCATTCATCAGGCATACAAACGCTTATCACTGCTCTTGGCATCAACAAGGACAATACTGCACTTTTGGCCAATAATTATGAAGAGAGGAAACAAAGAAAATGGTTGACTTCCAACATAGGTCCGTTTGCTGCCAATTTCTTGGCTGTGAAATATCAATGTGATGCAGAACCTATAGAAAAGGAGAAAGTGATATTTTTCCTCAACCAAAATGCTGTGGACTTGGAGTGGTGTTCGGTGGGTCTGTGTAATTGGTCGGAAGCTAAGAATCGTTATAGTACAATATTAAATGCCGATTGCGGCTCGTACTATTGTGCTGATGGTGCTTCTACGATAAGCATTTCTTTGGCTTCCCTTTTAGTGGCTGCTATTGTTTACTTAAATTACTTAATGTAATTATTTTGTTTATATTTATATTCATTATAACTTATAACTGCTATAATGTATAATTCTTATTTGTATAAGAAAAAAAAGTTGAGCTAAAATTTACTTTAGTCTAATTTTATGTTTTTGCTTTTAATTTTTGTGTGCAAGAATATTAAAAAATTATATATAATTACATGTAAATAATAAATACATAATTACATACATTTACGTAATAGCATAAAAATAATTTCCACTAAACTTACAAATTCTTTTAACCACAACCAGTTTTAATTAGAGTATTTAAAAATAACAAAATGAGTCGTACTGTTTTGCACCAACTGTGTATTTATGTTTAAATTAATTATTTACATTTACACTCACCCTCATACCTAAACAAGAGCGGCAAGCGTTGCGTTAGCAACAGGGTACGCATTTTTAGTACATTTGAATGAATGCTGCTAACGCAACTCTTTCCGCTCTTATTTAGGTATGGGGGTCAAGTTATTTTTTAAACAACATAATTTTATATAAAAAAGCTTTATAACTTTAATAATAAAAATTATTTTAAAACTAAGAATCTAGTGGGTTTTTGTGGTCTAGAATATACATATAAATACATACATATTTACTTACATTATCTCGAAATCTAGTACTTGCGAGACTTCGAGCTAAATCTAGCTGCCTTTTACTAGATTTCCCATACAAAACGAAATCTAGTTTGCCAGTAGATTTGTAGGAAATCTATTCAAATTCTAATAATTTAATTTAATATTTATATAAAAGATGAGTGACTTAGCTACGGTCTGCTTAAAAAGGTGTGTGAATTTGCTCTCCATTGCAGTACTTTGGTTGTAGTTTTGAAGAATTTTCAGTTAATGGGTTTTGTTTTTGATAACAAAGGCTTAGTAAATGTTAAAAAAACATGGTGTGAACGGTATAGATTTTCATAAATATTTTAATTAAAATCTGCTTAATATTGTGCAGGTGCAATTGCCCTACTAGCTGAAATGCAAAATCATGCAACTAAACTTTTTTGATTTTTTCTTATAGGAGAGAGAAAAAAACTAAGCAAAATTATTCAAGTGACTGAGGCGAAGTTTCATTAATTTCATTTTTAGTTTGGCTACTTTTTATAATAAAGGTTTGAAAATTTATAGGGACATGTGCTCGGATGTAATACCCAATAATTAATTAATAATGCGATTTTGAATATTTTGTTAATTACGTGGTTTTGCATTTCACCTGACGATATAAGGAAAAATCTGTCTGTAACAAATATATAGCTCAGTTTAGCTTGAATCTCCTTAAAAATGTAATTCGAAACTATTTGTTCAATACACGAAGAAATTTAGATTGTATTAATCCATATTTAGGTATGGTAGACTCAAGACATATTATTCCTATAAGGTCTCAACAATTCGATTTAAAAATTTATACTTTTGATCAAGGCGAACCCATACTAGGTGGTCGCAAGGGATCAGGTGACTATTTTCGCCGCTTGTAATTTGAATATACGTTGGATGTCAACACACAATTTTCAGTAAATTTTTTTGACATTTTAAGTATAAATTTCTCAAAGCGACTTAGCTCTAAGTATACTTTATATGAATTTGCCTTGCTTTTGATGTTTAAAATACGTACTAAAAAAATGAGACAACCTAATATCGATTGGCTCTGGGTAGACTCTCCTCAATTCGCTTTGAAAATTTCATACTTGCGATTAAGGCAAATTCAATATGGATTCGCTTTGGATTGTGTATTATAAAAAATGTGTTCAATGGTATTACAAGACGACATAAGCTCTCAGGATATGCATCAATATGATTTACTTTTACTGGATTCAGATATATTTCAAAGTTGAAACTAAATATTTTCAAGTTTTTTATAGAAAATGGAGTGAAAAATAAAAATCGTGGCATTTAAAAATTCATAAATTTGAATTTTGTGCTATCAGAAAATTATTCGTTATTTTCTGCCATTTTTTTGTCACAAAAAGCTTTTACCAATATTGAAAAAGCTGTACAATGGTTTCTAGCAAATACAAGCACCATCTTGAATTAACAACTAATTATATAGTTATCTTAAAGGAAGGAGTTTACATTGACAGCAATTTTCTTACAAGGCAAAATTAAAAACAACAACCTTGGTTTTTTTTTTATAAAATATTCTAAAGCTTTCTTCGATTCCATTATGAAGTAAAAACAGCTTTTTTCGTATAACGAAAAACGCAAGGCGAATTCATATTAGGTGGTGGAAAATGCTTCGGTGACTATTTATTAGGTGCGTTTGAGTACTTTTCCAGTAAAATCCAGTAACTGAGTGAATACTGAGTAATTTAAAGAAATTACTCTCAATAGAAAAGTTTGCATCTAAAAGTACGCGAACGGAAAAATTGTCTAGTAAATCCAAAAATTGTCAAGTTATCCAGTAAAATATATACAACAGCTGATTACCAATTTTGGCGCTAAAAAAATTATATAATTATATATAACACACGATAGAACATTTTGTTTAATAATAAAAGTAATAGATATGGACATATGTTTTTATTTAAACTTATTTGGCTGGTCGACGATGTCGACAAGAAACTTTCTATAGCCTACTTACATATATTGAAAACAAAAATGAACTTTCTTATTTTGATTTTGTTTTAAATATAAGCAAGCGATAGAAAGTTTCTTGTCGACAGGCCGGTAAAGTTTCTAAACTTTTTATCCTGAACGTGAGAAGTTATTAGGATGATATATTCAAGACAACGAAAAACTGGGACAGAATTTAAAAAAAGTAAACAAAGTAAATATTTTTTAAATGTTCCATATGGCAAACCAGGAACCGCCCGCCCGACGATATGTATAAACAAAAATTTCAATATAAAAATTTATCAACTTTATTCACTTTTAAAAACAATCGGTTATGTTCTGAATTCCACGTGAAATTAAATCGTTCGGAAATGCCATAGCATTATTATTATACATACATACATACATATGTTCATACATACATATGTATTTCCAACAATTCTATGGAAATTCATTTACTCTCAATTCGCCCTCTCATTTACTGGATTTTATGTACGCGAACGCAAAAATTTGTACAAATTTGTAAAAATTTTTGAGTTCTCGAACGCACTTATTATTATGAGTTTTGTGATATATTTTGTGTTGTTTTCTGTGATATTTTGTTGAAATAAGTAAACTTCAATTTGGCTGTAATTTATAAAGTAGAAATTTAACAAAAAGTGTGGCAACTTCAAATGAATAAAGAACACAATAGAAGTCACAGGTAGGATGAACTTCACCTTAACTTATAACTTCAGTTTTGTTTAATAAACAAAACTAAAATATAAAATCAAGCAGATTTTAAGTTAAATCTATACCGATGACACCATTTTTTTTTTTGATATCAAGATTTTGTATAAAAAACAAAACTCATTAATTGAAAATGTTCCAAAACTACCAACCAAACAACTGAAATGTAGCCAATTCACAGACCTTTTTAAGCGGACCGTAGCTAATTCAATCATAAAAATATTATATTTTGAGTAGATTTCCTAAAAATTCACTGACAAATTAGATTTAGTTTTGTGTGGGATATCTAGTAGTAAAAAGCAGTCAGAGTTAGCTCGAAATCTCGTAAGTACTAGATTTCTAGCTAATCCAAATGCCCTATGAGATGAATTTGTAAAAATAAAAAAGTATTTAATCATTCGATAAAATCGTAGCTTTAACTTATATGCCAAGTTATAACAATGGCCCCTAGACTTTTTTCAATATCATTCTATATAGATTCTATATAGTGTAAATATCTCACTCTGCTTACCAGTTTTCAATTTTGCGAATACTGTTTAACTCGAAGCTATAGAAAATGCTTTCAAATTTAAGGGCCTGTCCCACGATGTCGACAACATTCGACTTGTCGCACAGTTAAATAGGAAACAACAGCCACATTTTAAAATTTCTTTTTATTTTGAATGTAAGTTTTGCGACAAGTCGAGCGCTCGTGACATTGTGGGGCAGACTCTAAATGTTAACATAATCTATTGTTAGATAACTTTGTTATCAAGACCTTCTTAGTTTTTGGCTAAAGGCCCCCTCATACTTTATATAGAGTAACGTAGCATAAATATGTTTTATTTTTTTTGTTCTTTTTTTTTAATGAATTTATTTAATTTAATAATAAATACAAACTACGAAGCTGATTTGGTTTGTCTGCAGAAAAGCCCAGAGTCTTCAGAAATTGAACAGGGGATTTTCCGACTACTAGTCTATTATGCCACATGCTGCCCAAGAGGGCTAGTAACTGTACTTCTGCCATACACTTAAATTCTCTTTTAAATCGATCTCTTATTTGCTTAGTGGAGAATTTGCATTTACACATGCATATATCGTTACCTTAATATAGAAAGGCCCAAACTTATTTTTTTTTTGAAATCGGAATTTTTATATATTTCACTAGGAGAGCATCCAATGTATCGAAAAATGCAAAAATCTTCATCTCAAAAAAAAAATTAGAGAGTTAGGGCCTTTCTAAATTGAGGTCACGATATGTACATACGTACATACATATGTACATACATATGCATATACATATGCATATGAGTAGATTAGAAGTTTCAAGTTGAAGTAATTTACTCTTACTTAATTTTCTATGTAGCAGGTCCATTAAATTCCAAGGTATTAAAGTGTCATGAGAGTCATGACATTTTTAATACTATCTGACCGTTACAAAACCACAATTATGTACATATGTTTGCTTGTTTTTGTTTGTTTGCTAAAACATAGACACACACACACACACACACGTTCTAAAACTTTGTTATAAGTAACTCAAATATTCATAAAAAACAAATCATAAAGCAAATTACCAAAAACGCTTCTCACAGCCACTGACATACATGAAAGATTACGGGCTACAATGTGGTCAACAAAGAGTTTAAAGTATTAAATTAACAACATTGTATAGGATATTAAAAAAGATTAGTTAACATGATAAAACTGATTTAAAGAAGTTTATTTTTTTTTATAACTACCAGTCGACCAGTTGTTAAAAGAATGTGGTTGAGGTTTAAAAGGGAAACTTATGCTGATTGCTTTATGTTACACAGATAATTTTGAGGAAAATATCCTTACAAGTTGTACTTATTGACTGCAAGGACTTGTTTAGGTTTGTCTGGGAAATAAAAAAAAGTTAAAATGTGAAAGAACAAAAAATATTTTTTTTTATAAAAATAGAAACTAGCGCCCTGCCACACGATGTTTACAGAAAACGTTGGGGCGGTTACTTTTATTGAAAAAAATTTTTTTTTCTTATTTTATTGTTGTTTTCAATATTCGATCGAACGTTTTTATTCGACATGATGGGACAGGCCGTAACTATTAGTGATCAAAATATAACAAAAACTCTATTTTAATAATAATGTCTATTGAAAATTTAAAAATTAAATATATTTAATTTTATTATTGAAAAGCTCTAACTGGTTTCTTTTGCATATAAAAATATTGATGTGCTTGGACGTACAGTTTGTTATTTCGCAGAAGTTTCGATTTGTAAATTCATAGAAACGAAAATTTTAAAATTTGGTGGCAAGGCTTATCACAAGGTGTAGTTCACACAATAAATAAAACAAGTAAGAGTGCTATATTCGGCTGTGCCGAATCTTATATACCCTTTACCAAATTGCGTTTATGTAGTATAGAGATACATACATAAGCACATAGTTATTTTTATGTACAAAGAAAAAATAATAATTTTCAAACCCTAGATACATAATTTTAGATTTTTCTGATTAATTATACCAATATAGTAGTTCTTAAAAAAATATAAAAAGGAAAAAAGGAAATTAAAAAAAAATGTTTTATTTAGTTACTTTAATGTCCAGAAAAAAATCATAGTTTCCAGCTCTGGAGCTGTGGTTTTTATTTTTATAATTTTATATACCAAACTTTTCTTTCCAAAACGTAAAATATATATATGTATATATAATTTATAAAGGAAAAGATAAAAATTAATTAGACTTAGTTACTTTTATATATCAAAAAAGTGGGAGTGTCCCAACCGTGAACTCATCCTTTTTGATTTTCTGATTTCTTACACCAATCTCTTTCTTTTAAGAATTTAAGAAATGTTTAATTTATAAAAAAAAGGAAAAATTTGTTTTAGTAACTTACTTTTGCACAAAAAAGTTAAAGTTTTCCAACCCTGGAATCGTTTTTTTAATTTTTTTAATTGTTTTTTTTTATTTGATATACCAATTTTATTCGTTATCAAGCATAAAATAAGTTTATTTAATAAAAATAGATAAAAATTAGTTTTCGGTAGTTAATTTTCGGAAAAATTTGTTTTAGTAACTTACTTTTGCACAAAGAGTGTAAGTTTCCCAACTCTGGAATCCTGCTTTTCGATTTTTTTGATTTCTTACACCATCTTTTTTTAAGAATATAAGATATGTTTAATTTATAGTAAAAAAGAACAAATTTGTTTTAGTAAGTTATTTTTGTATAAAAACTAAAATTTTCCAACCCTGGAAACGTCGTTTTAATTTTTATTATTTTGAAATACCAAATTCATTCGTACTGAAGTATAAAATAAATTTATTTTATAAAAAAATATAAAAATTAGTTTTCGGTAGCTAATTTTTTATATCACAAAAAGTGTGGGTATTCCAAACCTGAAATCAAACTTTTTGATTTTTCTGATTTCTTATACTAATCTCTTTCTTTTAAGAATATAAGATATCTTTAATTTATAGAAAAAAGGGAAAATTTGCTTTATAAAGTTACTTTTCTATAAAAAAAGGTAAGGTTTTCCAACACTGGAAACGTGTTTTAAAGTTTTTTAAATTGAAATACCAATTTAATTCGTACTAAAGTTTATTTAAAAAAAAAATTAAAATTAGTTTTCGATAGTTAATTTTTTATATCACAAAAAGAGTAAGTTTCCCAACCCTGGAATCATCCTTTTTAATTTTTCTGATTTCTTATACCAATCTATTTTTTTTGAGAATATAAGATATCTTTAATTTATAGAGAAAAAGGAAAAATTTGCTTTAGTAAGTTACTTTTGTATAAGAAAAAAAGTTAAAGTTTTCCAACCCTGGAAACATCCTATTAATTTTTTGAAGTTTAGTTTTTTATTTGAAACACCAATTTCATTCGTGGTGAAGTATAAAATAAGTTTATTTAATAAAAATAAATAAAAAATTAGTTTACGGTAGTTTATTGTATATATCACAAAAATCGTAGGTTTTCCAACCCTGGAATCATCCTTTTTGTTTTTCTGATTTCTTACATCAATCTCCTTCTTTTAAGAATATCACATATTTTTAGTTTATAGAAAAAAAAGGAAAAATTTGTTTTAGTAAGTTACTTTTGCATAACAAAAAAGTTAAGGTTTTCCAACCCTGGAAACGTCTTTTTAATTTTTTAATTTTTTTTTAACTTTTTTAGTTAGAAATACCAGTTTTATTCATACTGAAGTATAAAATAAGTTTACTTAATAAAAAAAAAATAATAACTAGTTTTCGGTAGTTATTTTGTATGGCAATATGAAGTTTAAGCTTCCCAGCTCTGAAACCGTCTGCTCGATTTTGCTGATTTTCAATACCAATCTTACTTCGACCATTTCTGATACACCAGTCTAAGAACGAAGTGTCTAGCTTTTCTGGGAGCTTCGGAAAACCGATTTCACGTACAGACAGACGGACACACGGCCAGACGGACATCGCTTATTCGTCTTCCCTATGCATAAGGATCCAGAATATATATACTTTATGGCTCGCTTATTAATATTCTAGAAATTACAAACGGAATGACAAACCTTTATATACCCTTTTACCATTTTTGGGTAAAGGGTATAAAAAAAAAGAAATATTGGGACTTTTTATTAGCTTGTTTTTGTTTCTTGTTCTAGTTGACTTAGCACAATTTTTGTTTCAGCTTCTGGCATCACTGGCTTTAGGTTTCCGAGGTTAAAATTAAGCTTATATTTATACAAAAGCCTGATAGTGCATTTACAATGTCTCGAAATCTAGTACTCATGAGATTTCGAGCTAAATCTTGCTTCTTTCTACTAGATTTCCAATACAAAACAAAATCTATTTTGTCAGTAGATTTGTAGGAAATCTAATCAAAACCAAATATTTTTATTTATTTTTTACCACCCTGTACGACATATTTATAAAAAAAGATGAGTGAATTAGCTACAGTCTGCTTAAAAAGGTGTGTGAATTGGCTACATTGCAGGTGCTTGTTTATAGTTTTAGAAAACTTTCAGTTAATGGGTTTTGTTTTGGACAAAAAAAATCTTGATAAATGTCAAAAAAACATGATGTAAATGGTATAGATTTTCATGAAGATTTAAATTAAAATCTGTTAGATTTTGTGCAGGTGTAAATGCCCTATAAAGTTTTAAGAATTAAAAATTTGTGTATTAGATGAAGCTTTGTGTATTAAACGGGGCTTAATCGCGATATGAAATGTAAAAAGACACAAGAATGTTTATATTTTTTTGTTTAATAGACAAGCTAAAATATTCTAAATTGTAAGCTAAGCACGGTCCTTAAATTTTTGCTAATAAAATTGGCAAATTTGTTGTTTTGACCTGACCTCTTGAAGTTTATATTATAATATGTACAAATTTGTGTATTCATGCAATATGGTTGAATAAGAAAAACTGTGAACTTTTCCCAATTGCTTTGGTAAAGCCACTTTTAAGATAATTTTCAATATATAAATAGACTTACATACTAACACACATACTCTACCACAAATTCGGTCTGCTTTATTTCTTAAAATACAAGTTTAGCAAAAAACTTCCTTTCTTTTAATAGTTTTTCTAACAAGGAAAAGTGCGCACGTAGTGTTAAGTTAAACTTGTTGTTCATAAGCAAGCTTTTTAGTATTTCTATTAAGAAAGTGTTTTCCCTTAACATTTATTGCCAAAGATAGCAATTAAAAACTAAATATATGCTTACTATCGAAAATTAGTGGATACGAGTGTAACACTTTGAAAGTTTATTTATTATTTATTCATTCATCGCACATTATCACCGCCTTCACATGTAGAGTGTTCAATATAAAAATGCTTTTCAGAAACCCGGGTTTTCGGTTATTTATTTATGTGGGAAAACTTTATTCTTAGTATAACATTAAGGTATATATAGAAAATACAGCAGCATACGTTGTTTTAGCCGTAAGTTGGCTTGTCTGCTAGTATTTTGACCTTCTCCATTTCTCTTTAGTCCAAATTGTTTTGCTTTCGAATCTTATGATTTAATTTTTTGAATTCCCTTCAGCCAAGCTTATAAACGGTGTTTGCGCAGATAGAGATTGCACAGTGTATTATTTTCATCCAACCAACATTTGTCCAATGTATAAAATTTTAAACTTATAAGACGCATCAGTTAACTGAATCCTACTTGATTCAAATTCCCAAAGCTAAAGGGTGATTTTTTTTATCAACTTTCTTTTTGGCAACACTGTTTTTACCAACTCAGCTGTTTTCATGTATCATGTTACTGTTAAAGAAGTTCAGTTTGGACAAATGAACAACACTTGCAGATTATTAAATTTAATGCCCGGTTAAGAAAGCGCATCGTGCACTTCCATTCCATTTTATGGTCATTTTGGGCGACCTTCTGAGGCAACTATTCAGATTCTGGTGACTGAATTTCGCACCAAAATTACACTATTGGATATTAAACCACCAACATGCATACGTAGATTGCGGACAGAGAAAATATCGCAGATGTATCCGCCAGTGTTGTTGATGACCATGAATTATGGGTTCGGCGCCATCCGCAGCAATTGGGCCTCTTTTATTTATTTTTTTTTGCCCAAAACGGAAGAGCTAGACTTGTCTGACATGTGGTTTCAGCAAGACGTTGCCACATGCCTCGTTTCACTCGAAACAGGCCGTTTTTAGAGGCGAGTTCGATGAACAGTTTATTTCACGTTTAGGGGCGGTTAATTGGCCGCCTAGATCGTGAGATTTAATGCCTTTAGAGTATTTATTGTGCTGCTATGTTAAGGTTAATGTCTATAGAAAGAAACTCGCAATAGCTAACGCATTGGAAGACAATGTAGAAGAATTTATTCGTGAGATACTGGGCGATATGTTGGCGAGAATATGCCAAAATTGGAGCCAGCGTATGAACTACTTTAGGTCTAGCCGCGGTCAATATTTAAATGAAATCATCTTTAAACATTAAATTATATAGATCGTTCTACCGTCTCAAATAAATATTTATACATTTATCAAAATTTTATGTGTTTTTTTATAAATCAAATCCGAAAGCTCTTAAAAAATCACCCTTTATAAGTGTCTTTGTGTAGCAGGTAATTTATCATACGCTAAGAACAATATTCTTATATTGCCACCGACACCATTTGACGCATAATCACTATCTATAAACATTATGCCACACAGTAACAATCTGGATATCTACTACAATTTAATCCTTGTAAGTCGAACGTTGAGGTAATGAAGGCCAGGCATTTTCACTAATTATAATTGTTATGTCACTCGTAACACACCCGCATACGAACACGTATACGCACAGTTCTGTGCTGAAATGAATTTGCACTTTGCCTTCAGTGCGATACAATTGAAATTATGATTGCTTTACAGCTTAAAACATCAACAGCACCAATAGAACGAGCAACATTAACAAGTATTTACATTTCACCAACAACTTTGCCCAAAATAAGCAAATAAACAAAAACAAAGTGAAACAATTTAATACACCGATAAATGTTAATACCACATTGGACTGAGGGCCCGCCCATTCAGTAGCGCGCAAGATTCACTACATTACTTTTATGTAAATTGAAATGTTATTTAATTGTCATGAGTTGTTTGAAGTACACTTTTAAATGGGGAGTGTTAAAAGATTGTCAGTAGGTTTCCAAAATTTAATTAAGTGTTTAGTAACTCGAGAATGAGAAATTTATATTATTTATTTTTTAAATGGAATCAAATTGATTTGAATTTAAAAATCACAGCGTAACTAAATCAGAAAATTGTTAAAAATTGCAAATGTTTTGAGATAATTGACTTTTACGCAATCAGAGTATGTAATTGAAGGTTTTCAAATTAGGGGGACCCATTTAAGCAAATATCCAACAAAAATTACTGCTTCCCGGGAGCGTTTTTGTAAGGGAAACAATGTTAAGAATCACTTCATATTGCGCATGAATAAAGGCCCAGGCACATAGAATCCATATAGTGTCCACACTTGATGAATTTATATAATGATGAATGTCAAATTGATATCATGATGAAAATTCATCACGTATAGACTCAATTTATTAATATTATAGCAGCGTTATGATATAAGCATTTTCGTTAAAAAAAGGCGGCACAACAATTATTTGTGACTAAAAAAAATTAAACAACATGCAAATAAGATATTTTTGGAAAGGATTTTTCTAATATTTGTTTGATTCATCATGATATAAAATCATCAACGTCTACCCCTTTGTGATGATAAGTTAATGAAAAAATTACAGTTGCTCTGTTGGCGTTATATTACGAGTTATGATATAAAACCATCACTTTTGGACGCGATGTTAAGGAGAATTTCATTTCAATACTCTTATGAAGTCAAATCCTATCTTGCATGGCAACTCTACATTAATTTGCATAAAAATCTAGTTCTCTCGTGTTCGTCCCTAAATTCGGTCGATGTAAATTGCCGCTAGTTATAAAGTGCATTTTATATTAAATTAAAAAGATTAATTGTAGCTAATAATAAAAGAAATCTTTTAAAATTATCATAAAATGTATTAATAAAGTTATATCTTGTAAAATAAGTTCAGTGCAATCAATAAAAAAGCCTAATAATTAATTTTAAAAGCAAAAGTGCTTATGTATCTACATATATTGTTGTTGTGATAAGTATGTTGTTGTATGATCTCCATGCTTAATTGAAAAAGAGTATGTATAGTCCCGTTAGTCTGTTTGCATGTATATGTATATATGTAACGTACATATGTAACATACATAAGTATTTCTTCATGTAAAGATAAATGCAAAAATAGCGGCAAAAAGCAGAGCAAATGTGAGTGATGTGAATTTTTTGTTTTGAATTTATTCAATTTGTTGTTTAACGTGTGTGTGAGAGAGATAGCACATTCCATACACAAATGTAAGTATTTATGTACATACTTTGTTTACAAAAAATATTCTATGTCTATGTCATGATACAATAATACAGGTAGCCGCGAATCTACAACAAATAAAACAACAGTGATTTTTATTGCCGTTTTGTGATTGACAAGAGAAAAAACCAAGAGAAAACAATATAGATGTACTTGCGTTTTCTCTTGGCTTTTCAAAGCATGTTTGTATTAGTACAGTTTTAATAGGCACTGTGCGTGTGTGTTGGTAAAACATAAACACCATTTGGCAGATCACATCACGAAACAAGCAAAACAGCTGGCGCTTCGCGGTTACCTGTATTATTGTACCATGGTCTACGTCATAAGCAGAAAATAAAATAACGCACATGCGCAATCCACGCAATCTTGTTTTTTGATTCATGTCATTGAGCAGTATTTTATTGATTTAGATCGTTGGAAGCAGCGTGCTGAGAAGCCAGTGTTTTTATGAAATTAACACTTAAGTATTGTATTTGCTTTTTTGTGCACTAGGGGTTTTGTGAAATTTTATGGTTGGATGAGGTTTACTAACCAAATTGTAGAAAGGATAAGGTTCCCAATTCGTCATTGCTAAAATAATGGCAGAACCATTCCATTAAATCTATTCCTTTGATTTTATATAAGTATTTCTAGTTGCCCGATTACTACGAAACTTGACAGACATCTTGGGTACTCGTAATGATACACTTTCGAGCTTTAGGGAGTGGGAAGAGCCACGCCCACTAAAATTTAATATTAAAGTTTAGCTGCTTGTAGTTTACCGATTCTTACAAAACTTGGCATACACCCTGAGCTATGAAAGAGACATGGTCTTGAAGTTTTAAAAATGGGCAGGTTCATGCCCAATAAAGTTTAGTATTTTATTATACTCATATGTACTACTTCGTTCATCCGATTTTCACAAGAAACTTGACTTTGGCTCCTGCTATAGCTTAATTGTGTGCCTAAAAATGTATGACGAAATCTGACACATACCCTGAGCTCTGGCACGACCTATCATTTAGAAAAGTGGGCTACTGATGTTCGTGAAAGTGTGGTAGCGCACACTTTCACGCCCCTTGAAATTTATCATTAGCACTAAAAAGTTATATATAAAACTTAAAAATAAAATTGAACTTCAACTTCTAAAATAAGCACTAAAGAGTTAAACATAATTTAGATTCATATAAAATATTTTTATATGCGTTACCTATAGTGATGCTTGAAGTCGGTGCCAAGCAGCTTAACAAATTATTTTATATTTAACGTTTTTTTTCATAATTTGTTTGTTGTTTTCAAGCCTTGAATTGAGAGCGGTGGGTCAGCCATAGAATTCTTCTGTGGAAATGGAATTTTACCACAGTTCCCACAGTTCGAAGATAGAAAATTTTGAATTGTCTAAAATTGATTGTTGTAAAAATAAATGTAAATACATACATAAGTATGTTAGTATGTAGCTGTTGTAAAACATTTTAATTCGGCGAGTATACAAATTTTGACCAGCATCTCTTGTTGTTTGTCTCTTCAAGGCTTTAATTTATATTTTCTAATATAACTTTATTTATGAAAATTCCGTACACCAAAGGTGAAAAGGACCCTACTGTTTTCGATATGCTGTCCGTATGTACGTCTGGCTGTCTGTCAGTCTGTCCACCATAGGCTGTTTTATCGAGACCTGAAATTAGATAATTGATTTAATTTGGACAAATTTAGTAGAACTTTGTCCACTACAACAACAAATACATGAGAGCTAAAAATTAAAGGGTGTTCCAAAACGAGCAACGAAAAATGTTAGAATTCCATGTAATATACATACAATTATATATATATACATATATATATATATATATATATATATATAGGTACTTGAAATTTGCAAATTTAGTGTTTTTTTATACAGACTACAACAATTAACATTAAAATTTAAAAATTTAAATTAAAGGGTGTTCTATCAGTTAATATAATTTTGACAACTTGCTGTATCTTGGAAACCGTAAAAGGCAAACTCTTAAAATTTTCAAGAACGGTAAAACTAAAGAATCCCAAAATTATAAAATCGCCAAACCGAAAAAAATCACCAAAAACCAAAAAAAAAGTCGTCAAAACGAAAAAAATCGCCAAATTAAAATAAATTTCTAAAACTACAATAAATCACCAATAACTGAAGAACCAAAATGACAAAAAATCACGAAAATGAAAAAAAATTCCAAAAAACCGAAAAAATCGCCAAAAACTAGGAAAAAAAGCACCAAAACTTAAACAAAATCGCCAAAAACAAAAAAAGCAAAAAGAACTCCAAATGTAAAAAAACGCTCAAAACCGAAAAAATCCATAAAAAGAAAAAAAAGCGAAAACTATTTATTATATAGGCTAAAGGTCATATTGAATTACATATCTAGTGCCCGTATGGAACCCTTCGTGCGCGAGTCAAAGTCGCACTTTACTGAATTTATTTTATATTTACATTACAGCTTGTAGTCGAAGGGCCATCAATATTTTTCTGTTGACATAGAAATAAAAGCATTTGTATTAGATTTTTGCTGTTACGTATTTCCGCTTTAATGGTATTTCGATTGACATGTCCAGCTTATTGCCTGTTTTGTATTTAGAGCTGTGCTCTTTATGCCACGACACAGGAGCTAGGACGTGTTTTTTGTGACAAAAATAATCGACACCATTACAGTTATAAATTTATTTTTGTGTTGATATCTTTGTATGTACTTAAAAACAGAGTAAGCAAAATGTTTTAGTTTGTTTTTCTTTCGTTCTTTGAAGTGAGTGAAACGAAAACAATGAGAACGATTGCTCAATTTGTTTTTGTATTGTTTTTACACATAAGCACAAGCAATACATTAATTTAATCGTATGCAGCTAGATAATAAAATAATGTGAAATAAATGGAAATGTTTTGACATATTTGCGGCAAATTTCACATCATCATATAAAATAACTTTATTGCATTCAAAGCAATTTCATATAAGGTATACTCAGCTTAATTCGTTTTGAGAAATTTATACTTTACATGTCAAAAAAATTTACTAAAAATGTGTGTTGACATCTAGCGTATATACAAATTACAAGTGGCGAAAACAGTCACCTGATCCCTTGCGACCACCTGGTATGGATTCGCCTTGATTGTATTGTTATTTAACTCATGAAATTTGTTTTATGTACATATATAGCTAAGCAGCATAGCTCTAACTGGGTGTCTTCTTTTTTTATTCCTTGCTTATTTATTTTAACATAATTTTCTTTAATTTGGGAAAATTTATAGCCTTTAGCATTTGTTGACTTGTCTGTCTGTCTGACTGTTGATTGGAATGGCAAATACAATTTTTAGTTTGTATATGTATTTTTTTTCTTTGATTGGCTAAACCCATTCTATTTAGTTGTGTTTATCTTTTTTTTGGGAGGGGGGTGGGGGTGACAAGTTTTTTGTAGAATTGTGTTTGTTTTGCTAAAAGCATAAATCTTTTTTGTGAAGTTGTTATAGGCACAAAAAAAATTAATGGAGTCCCTTTGAATTTTTTGGTAATTGACCATTATGATTAAGATGGAGAATCTTATTTAATTGTAATTTGTTGCTTTTTATTATTTGTGTGTGTGTCTGTCTGTATGAATGACTGTATGAAAAAAAGCGCTGAAGATAAGTTTTAAATATTTCAAATAGAATTCAAAGTAGCAGAAGAATGCTTTAGAAAGTTATGAGCTTAATTATAGAGTTTTTTTTTTAATTTTCTGGTATTATTTTGCTTCGCAACATAATTTATGATCATGATACAACAGCTGCTGGTCAGGGTATAGCAATAGTAACTGACCGTTACCAATACTTAGCATAAGTCTGGTCGATGCTGTTTGCAACATCCAGTAACTTTAAGTTGTTTTCAGCAATTTATGCTTCAAATTTAAGGACAGCAAAAATATGTACATGAATGAAGTACATACATAAAAATATATAAAACAAACACCTTTCCTTTAGTTCATTTTCAGGCTTTACTTACTTTTTTATCAACACAAATTTCGGTGACTAAGTGCCACTTATTACAAAAAATAATACAGGTCAATAAATAAAAAAACAAATAAATATTCAAAAACAAATAAGAGCAATGAAGAAAACATACAAAATAGAAGACAAAAAAATAATATTCACAATTTTCAGGGGACCGTAACACGCACTTGGGAAAATAAACAAACCAAGAGAATAAGAGTGAATGGAAAAATAAAAAAAAAATAATTTAAAAATGAAAAGTATGCTTAACTCCATAAAGTCAATATTTACACAGAAAGGGAATTTGTTAAACCGACAAGAAAAACCAAATTATAGCTTTTCTTAAAATAAAAAAAGAACTTATGCTTGAAAATGTAATAAAATAGTCCTTATTGTTTCATACTGGTATTAATTTCCAGAATATTTTTCCTCCTTTTATTTGTTGTAAAGCCTCCTAAGGTTTATAAAATATCAGTTATAAAGATTTGAGACGCAAGTTTTATTTAAAGCTTAAAAGGAAAAGTTTTAAGCATAAATATAAGTCCAGCTTCTCGCATGGTTTAAGAAACGGACACCAAAAAAAAAAAAAAGAAAAAAAGCTGAAATTAAACCCTTAATAAAAACTATGGCCGGCCGTATTAAAAACACTGCCCGCTTGCTTAAAAATTTAGCAAGGAGAGCAGATTTTTCAAAAATAGTAAATTTTTCAGAAGCATTTTATATAAATATCTGCATGAAAAAAGATTTTTTTTTGAAATTTTTATTTCTTTTTTATTTATAAAAATACATAACAGTCCTTATATCATGCCAAAACATCTAAAAAAGCTTAAGCGGCACAATTTTCAGACTTGGATTTGGTTTAGTGTAGTAAAATTAATGAAAATAAAACTGGACATGTGTGTGCATTAATTTTAAAATTTCTGTTTATATAATTACCGGTGGATTCTTTTTATTTGTGTGCACATATAATTTTTTTATACTTTTCATTATTTCTCTCTGCTCTGTTTATAATTTCCCTTGACATTTTCTCTGCAACAACTTGCAAACACGAATGTCGGCACATGAAGTGGAATGTCAGAAAAAGATTTATTTTATATGTTTTTCCTTTACCATTGAAATGTACAGATGGAAAGCAAAAGTTTAATAATTAATGGTATTTTCTTATGTGGGAAAATAATTTAAGTTAATTTAAGTTTAAGATAAAAAAGTTACTTTTTCAAAGTATAATATTTTTGCGCTTTGTTTGCTTTGGCAACTTGTAATGCAACCAACCAGTGCCTCGTTTCTGTAACTTGTAAGAAGTTCTTCCATGATATAAATATAGAAGGTACTTCCATTCTCCCTTTGTTTTTAAAAATAAGTATTTTTGAAGTTTGTTTTTCGAGAGAAATAAAGAAAAATGTTCCCATATATATAGTAAAAAATTTAAGTCTTCCCCTGAAAATTTTTTTACAAAAATGTGCAATTTTCTTAATAAAAATTTTTGAATAAATAAAGTTATATACATAACTACATATCTGTGAAGTTTAAAAAGTGATTATGTAATAACTTATCTCATATTTTTAAGTTTTCTGCTTAATACAAATCTTTTAACTATATTTTCATCTAAATTTGGCGCTGAGAAACCAAATTGATTGATGATTTGGACTATTTGACAACGAATTTTCATTAAGTTTAACAAATAGTAATTGATATTGCATTCTGTTTAATTTACATTATATGTTTCTTGTTGATTGTAACATCCCTTTCTAAAAAATTGGTGTAATAATCGGTCAGATCATTTAGCAAGTCTATTTCACAGATCTTATAGGCTCTTAGCCACTGTTGGCGAACACCAGGAAATGCAGGGAATTTAAAAAATGCTGCACTCTTATTTTTTTGCTTATGCCCTAATTAAGTACGAAGATTTATGACGTTTTTTTTTGTTTTAAAATGATTTTCTCGTTTTTGAATTGTCTAAATTATTTTCTTCAAAATGGTTGTTGTCTTTGATAATGAAAAATTAAAATATTATTACCATGTTTTTAAAACATAAAAACAAAATGAAATTATTATACAAAAGTTTGAAAAATAAAGGAAAAAATATGTGTTGGATATAATGTTTGGAACATAATCATAAAGCAAATACACGAACCTTGTAGCATAGACAATAACTAATAATTGTTTTAAAGATTCTGCTTCTTTTTTTCGTCCATAGACAAGACGATACAATCGTCGAACAGAATTTGGGCATTAATTGTTTAATTTATACATTCTTTATTTTATAAAAACAATTTTGAAATAATTTTTGAATAAAATTTTCAAACAAACAGGAAACAGAGGGGGAAATATTAAATTTGTCAAAATGTCAAGAAAAATTGAGAGAATGGAAGTACCTTCTATATTTATATCATGTTACTTCCATTCTCTCATTTTTTCTTGACATTCACCATCTGACAAGTATAAGTATTTTGAAGTTTCCGATAAAATCGTGCTTCAGTATTAATTTAATATTATCCCCTCTGTTTCCCGTTTGTCAGAAAATTTTACTCAAAAGTTATTTAAAAATTGTTTTTATAAAATACAGAATGTATAAATTAAACAATAATGCCCAAATTCTGTTCGACGATAGTATCGTCTTGTCTATGGACGAAAAAAGCCGCAGTTATGATTCTTTAAAACATTATTTACCGTCTATGCTAGAAGGTTCGTGTATTTGCTTTATGATTTTTTATGATTTGCAGTGTATTCTGCATTCGAAGCATTTCCTGCATCATGCTAGTCATATTTGTTGTAAAATTGTTTATAGTTTGCACCAAATTATCAATAGTAGCTTCAAGGCGATTGAAATTAAAGCTTGAATTTGTATTTGTTGAATTATTTGCCGGTGAAACATTTTGTGTGGGAATAGAACTAGCCCTAGCAGCATCTGCATACGATACACGTGAAGTAACTGGTTGGCTCATTTGCGCAGAAGTAGCGGAGGAAGCGTTTGCTATTTGATCTGGAACTAATTTAGGTTTTTGCACCATAGCCTGCTTGACGAAAGAGTACACAGGACAACCTCTATAGTTAGCGGTGTGGTTACCTCCACAATTACTGCATTTTTTTTCTGTTTGATCTTTTGGCTTAGTGCAGCTAGCAGTACCATGCAATTCACCGCAGATAACACAAACTGTAGGTAATTTGCAGTAAGTTTTTGTGTGACCATATTCTCGGCAATTATGGCACTGTACGGGACCTGATCGCTTATGTGGCTCTTCAACTGTGATTTTTCGATATAAGAGGTATTTTAGGTTATAAATTGGATGTGTCTCGTTTTTTTTTAACTTTATATCATTCGGCTCCAGTTCAACACGAAATAGAGGCTGGGGGATTTTCTCCCTATTGAATATATTAGTAACATTTTTTACCTTAAATCCTTGTATGATGAGTGCATCTTTTACTTTTTCGGGATTAACATAAGAATCAATGCCCTTCAACACGATTTGCATACCTTTAGCACTCTTAAGCTGGTACGTATAAAAACTTGTTTTATTTTTTTCGAATTCTGTTACTATTTTGCGGAAATCTTTTTCTTCGTATATTTAAATTTTAGTTTCGTCAATGTTGCCACGTTTTATTGGAATAACGTGAAATGCGTTCTCACCAATTGCCGAGACTAATTTTTTAATAAGGGAGTTAGAATTTTTTCTCTCAAATATATTGGTGGTGGTTTGGAGGTTTTTGTCGAAGATACAGCGGGTTGGTCATTATTAGCCTGCAATACTGAAAAACGATGACTACGATTAATTGATGCAGCGTCGTTATCCTTGTATATCTTGGGAAGCGATGAGATTTTTGAATAATTTGGGCTTCGCCGACGCTTTACAACTGTAATATATCTGTCCATTCCGACTTGAACTTTAGATTTTTGACTATTGTTATCTAAAGTGATAACTTGATTAAGTGATGAACACGAGCCAGAAACGGATGATATCGCTGACTTAATTGAAGAAGTACCAGGCAACTCAAATGTTAACAAATCACTAGTTGGCATTGGGCAAAGCGAAGTTGAACGCTGACGAAAAATTGGATTTGACGTTAGAAAAATACTATCACCAGATTTTTTATTTTTATTGTTTTTATTAAGAGCTCCAGAACTCACAGTACTACTATCATCAGATTTTTTATTATCATTGATTTCATTAAGAGTTTCAGAACTCACAGTAAAATAAGCATTTCTGCCGCTAGAACTCACTTCAAAATTTTTTTCCTTTGAGGTACTCATACAGAGTATCATTCCTCAAAGGTACTTTATTTGTGTTTTTTTTTGTTTGCGGTTTTTGTTTTGTTTTTGTTATTTCTACTATGTAAAAATATTAGCAAAGCAATAAAGCTTATTTATTACAGTCAGTATGTACCTATTACGAATAATATGTAATACGAATATTTTTCTTGTATAATTTTTTTTATAAAAATCGCCAAAAATAAAAAAAACGCCAATTTTTATTTTTAAATGTCTTAAGAATTTATTATCGTTACTTTAAGTTTTTGTCTCTATTACAAATTGATCGTTTTGCTTTTACAACATTTTTTTCGTCTTTGTGCTTGTAGAAAGGCATAAGGCTAAAAGGGAAGATAGTTCAATAAATTGAATTAAATTAGTTGAAGGGATTTTGTTTTTGCATTTTACCGTTATTTTTTAATTAAGCGACTCCAAAGTTTATTAATGATATCTCTGGAATGTTATAAGATAAAAACTTGAGACTTTTTGCAATCATATAATAATTGCAATAGAATTTTTTAAGTTTACTTGAATTTGTCGTAGGTCATATTTAAAAGTGGCTTAGAATCTCAAACCTATTACCTAGTCCTCTAATGGTCATCTTAGTATATGTAGCATGCTTTAGTTTGGAGAAAAATTTAAATTAATTTTTTTTTGACTACTTAATTCCACACTAAATCATACTAAGTGTACTTAAAACATTTAAAAATTGAGGTTTTTTAAAATTCACAAATTATGCTAAGTACATTTTTGCTCATAACTTTTGATAGAATAGTCCACTTACTATAAAATTTTACAGAATCTAAGTTTAAGAACGATGAATTCAGAAACGCTATTCCCAGCATAACATGTTATGTCGACTTGGCATGTTTTGGAATGAGACCGTCGATATATACGTCATGTATGTCTGTTTTTTTTTTGCTATGTTCGCTGATTTCTCAGTCATTTGTGGAACGATTTTAAAAATTCTTCTACTATATGAAATGGTATACTCCACAAGTGGTCCCATTTTCACCAATGTGCGATAGAAGCATATTGATTTTTATATTATTAAATGATACATATTTGGTCCAATTGTAAAGAGGCTGTAAGTCTACAGATCTTAACTCATAAAATAATGAAATTGGATTACAATTACCGCTGTACAATTTTCAGTGAGAGCCATTGAAAAGAAGCCCTTTCACTAAAGGACCACGATAGACCATAGTCAGAACAAAATAATGTTCAGAAACATGTGATGCCCAATTTAATTTAAAGAAAAAAGGTTACATAATTTTTTTCCGAAAAACGTGACATTTAAAATTTATGGTGGCAAAAGTGTTTAAAGAGGAGATTGATTATTGTGTGTCAGTGCAATTTTTACACACATGTGATTTTTTATGGCCAGTCCATCAGAAATTGCCGATGGATTGAATTAAATAAATACTTTCAGCATCCCACACATTTGTTTGGATAGTCTAATATACATATATGAATAACCCTAATGCTTCGGAGTGTCAAAAATTTTTAAATAAATATTTAAAATTACTTTTTGAAAGTATTGATCAAACTTTTTTTCCTTGATTTTTTCTTCTGACAATCATACCCTTAATCTTACCAAAATCATTATTTTGTATGTGTATTAGCATGACAAGGTTCACAATCTAAATACATTGTCCATGAATTGGGCACTACCGCATTACACGCATCTCATTTACTCTTTTGTTTCTTAATATTTTTTAACACTTTTTATATCTCATCAAGTTTAAATATTAGTGCGAATATTGTTTCATTTAAACACACCTTAACAAATGAATGTACATATTTACTCATGCAGTGCTCTAATATTTAGTTGTCGCTTCTAAAAGTATGCAAATAATATTTTTGAATGCGTCTGCGTATCATAGTTGTTTATTAATTCATTTTATTCATACGTTATATGTAAAGGGTCCGCATCGGCTGTGTGGCACGTAGCGCCGTCCTGTTGAAACCAAATGTTGCCAATATTCTCCCCTTCAATTTTTATTAACAAAAATTCGTTCAACATGGCCCGATAACGATCGCCATTGACTGTAACGGCCACTCCTTGCTCAATGGCCCAATTATGCCTCTGGACCAAAATCCGCACCAAAAAGTGACTCATTTTGGGTGCGTCGGCTTTTCAATGTATGCGTGCGGATTTTCTGTGCCCCAAATGCGACAATTTTGCTTGTTTACATACCCGCCAAGATCAAAATGAGCTTCATCTGAAAAGATGATTTTTTTTGGCTAAATCGGCATCTTCTGTAAGTCGATCGCAGGCCCACTTAGCGAAGCGAAAACGCATTGGATGGTCAGTTGGCTCGTTCAGCGGAAGGATAAAACTAATTATCTGTCAAATTAGACATGAGCTAAGTGTTACCATTCACGAAATAAGCACTAGTTGAAAAAAAAAAAACGTTAGATGGTGAACCCTTTATATCGTTACCTTAATATAGGCCCTATCTCATTATATGTTTGAGATCGAGTTTTTTTTTCTATACATATTTTGATAAAAGAACACCTAATGTATCAAAAAATGCAAAAATGTCGATTTCAAAAAATAATGAGCTAGAACCTTTTTATATTAAGGTAACGATATGTACATTTAAAACTGTTATTTCTTATCAAGAATAATTTCTTAAGACTAAGTTGAGTATTATAAACTCTTATAGAACGAAATATTAGTTATTAGCTAATGTAATTTTCTAAAGAATACAAGAAAAATTAAATTAGACTTTAGCTGCAAAAAATTCCAGCAATTTTCGTAACGCTGCGCACATTTACGTACATTTATTTTATTCGTTATTTCGGTTGATAAACTTTTTTTTTTTTTTTTTTTTTTTTTTTTTTTAATGCATGTTTTTTTATTTATTGTATCTTCAAATATGAACTAACAATAAGTATTCAAATCTTAAATCTATAAAAAAATTATTAGGCCCGACCAGTGTCGGACATAAACTTAGTGATAGTTATAAATAATACATTAGTAGTGATAATCAAAAAAAAAAAAAAGGGGGGAAAGTATTTTCAAGTAGTCCCATCTGGAGTGTTAGGTATAAGAGCCCGTGTATCTCTCTTTTTTAAGCGGATGTGCCCAGTAAAGTTCAAAATATTACGAGCAAGCGGATTAGGATGTGACTCGAGTTTTGTTAGATATTTGCCTGCGTATTTTACAATTTCTTCAGTCACTAGTGGCATATTCAAATCGCGATGTATATTTGAATTTTTGATGTACCATGGAGCCGATGTTATCATGCCTAAAATTTTATTTTGCCTTCGTTGAATTTTCTCTACATTTGAAGCTGAAGCAGTGCCCCATAGTTGAATTCCGTAACACCATATTGGCTTTAAAAGCGACTTGTATATTAAAAGTTTGCAGTCTAGGCTAAGTGTTGAATTTCTACCAATCAGCCAATGTACCTGAGTTAATTTAAGTTTCATTTGAGTTAACTTAGAGTCAATGTGATGTTTCCATGTAAGTCGTCGATCAAGGTGTATACCAAGATATTTCACATGTGAATGTTGAGGAACAACTTGATTGTTAATCCGAATGGGGGAGCAAGTATCTCTTCTTAGGGTGAACGTTATATGGACACACTTTTGTTCATTGACTTTAATTCTCCATAAGTTTAACCAAAGCTCCATCTGGCTAATGTGTTCCTGGAGTTTGCGGGATGCCTCATCAGGGTTTTCGTGCATACTAAGGCAGGCTGTATCGTCGGCAAATGTGGAAGTATGGATACTACTGCTCACAGGCATATCGCAAGTATAAATCAAGTATAAAACTGGTCGCAGTATGCTCCCCTGTGGCACACCGGATGAAATAGTTTCAGGCCTACTCGCAAAGTCTCCTTCCACAACAGTGAACTTACGCGAAATAATGTAACTTTCCAAAATATTTAAAATGTTTATTGGTAAGTAAGTCTTCAATTTTAAAATTAGGCCTTCATGCCACACTTTATCAAATGCCTAAGAAACGTCAATAAAGAGCGCAGAACAATACTTTTTTTCCTCAAAAGTTCTTCTTATAAATTGAACCAGTCTGTGAGTTTGTTCAATGGTGCTATGCTGACTTCTAAAACCAAATTGATGTAATTGTTTTTTTTTTGAGCAGTTTTTCAAAAAGCTTTGACATAGTTGACAGTAGACTTATTGGCCTATATGACTCAGCCTTGGTTAGATCTTTGCCCGGCTTTGGAATCATTTTAACCTTGGCAAGCTTCCAGCTGTGTGGATAATACTCCAGTCGTAAAATGGCATTAAATATGAATAATAGGATTCTCATTGCAATACGAGGCAAGTTCATAAGCATCTGGTTACTAATTCCATCAATACCCGGAGCTTTCTTCGGGTTGAGTTCGGCAATTAATTTTTGTAAATCAAGCGTCTTAAACTTTATGTGTTGAGGGGGTAGAGGGATTACATTCGGCAAATCAGCAACACCAGTATATATGTTTGGCGTAAAAACGGATTTTAAGTGCTCAGCAAATATTTTACCTTTTTCAGTATCGCTTCTTGCCCAACTTCCGGTAGATGTGCGTAGAGGTGGCTTATACTCAATGGTTGATAAACTAATTAACAAATATTTAGGAGTAATTGTTTTAAACACAACAAGGAGTACAACTCTTAAACAAAGTTATTCCCTGTTATGACTTTCTTATAACACAATTTTAATCATTCTCCCGCTGTATCTTAAATTTGTTATTAGTTTTTTTATTCTTGTTTTATTATTATTAATGTTTAAATAACTGAAGTGCAAATATCAAAACAAATTTTTGTACTCTTCAGCACAGCGCATTTTACTTAAGTTTCTTGTTAGGAAAGTCATTTGGGACTTCGTTTAAACTTTTACTTTCGTTTGATAAAATATGTAAGTAAAAAAAAGAGGAAAAATCCTGCAACCAGAAATTATTATGTGTCATGGACCATAAACCAAATAAATATTAAAACATGAAATTCATTCACCTGAAATAATATTTAAAACAAAAGGAATACAACTACTCTACTGAAATCAACGGAACTTTTTTTTTTTTAATAATTTGTGTGGCAAGTTGTTAGAGGCAGTTTGCCACAAAAAACCCTAAAAATAATAACAGTTCGTTACTTACGGTTGGCTGCCTGGCTGCCACAGGTTAAATTGCCAATAAGAGTGTTAATTTTATTGTAATTGTTTTAATATTTTTTTTATCCTAAATTTTTGGTGATTTTAGCTTCTTCTTAAGCAACAACTGTCAGTGTCACATAATAGGAAAATTTTACATTGTAGAAAAATGGCAATGGAAAGGAAAAATGTAAAACGTTAAATAATAAAAGTTCTTTAAGAGTAAATATTTTTTAAAATTAATTTTCAATATCTTGAAATCAAAGTTTTGCTGGCAAATTGGCTTGCTAGGTAAAAAAACACAACCATGTTTCAACTCAGGTAAATAATTATATTATTGAATTCTTTACAATTCAATTTTAAATTACAGTAAAAATTATTATCCTGCGGCTAAGTACTTACGTTGCAGCTGTGGGTAGACACTTGTTTGCCTTGTTTAGCACAATCGTGTAAGTCCTTTTCGCTTCAACAAATAAACCACAAACAAAGAATAAAATCCTTTCAACCAGCTTGTTTTGTCGCAACGAGCTAAACCAAAGAAAAAATGCTCAATCATACACAAGAGACAATAATTAATTATGTCGTTTAATAAGCAAAGCACGATGGATGAATTGATGTACGTGTATATTAGTGTTTTTAAGCGATGTCGCGAAGACTTCTTGTTTGTAACAAACACTCAAAAGAAGTAGTGTTGATGCCTGTATGCTTCTAATTTTGCATATTGTACGTTTGAGTGTGTGTGTAAGATTTAGATGGTAAGCTATTATGTGTTTGAGGGTTGTTTCTTAAAGAAAGTGCACACAACTAATGTCAATGCATGTTTGAGTTTGTATGTGCGCAGAAAAATAAAAGATCATACATACATGTATGTATGTACATGCATGACGTATGAAGAAGCAAGCATCACAAAATCTTTCGTCGTGAAGTATTTTCTTCTTTACTCCTATACCTGCAATAACTAAAAGAAATGTCTTGCCAATAGTGTTGTTTAGCGTTTCTTTTAGAAGACTTCGCTGTAGTAAAGCATTTGAAAAATCGCTCATGTCTTAAAATTTCTTGTAAGTGATCTTGTGCAGGGGTCTAAACGATATGTATGTGCTTATGAAAGTAGTCGAACTATATCGAGCACCATAACCGCTAAAAAAGCATAACCGACAAATATTTTGAGCTCGTTTTTTTTGACAAAAAAAATATTATTAACGATAGAAAATAATTGATTTTGGTAAAAACATCCAGTTCGAAAACTACTTCGCTTAAGCTCTTTTTTTGCGGTTATAGCACGATATATTTTTTAGTCCAAAACTAACATTTAATCATTTGAATTTGAATTAAGGTCACATCATAACCGGTAATCTCAAATTTCTTATGGGAAATTCACAATAATGGGAACAGCAATATTGAAACCTCTTGCCGGATGTATGTGGTACGTAAAGGGTGGTTAAATTTTAAGGGCCGATATTAAATGTGAACCACACCTAAGCGTTAAGTTTTTTCTGCACTTCGTTTGACATTTCTCAATTTCAGACTAACTCAATTTGAAGCATGGAAAGATACACAATCGAGCAACGCGTTAAAGTTATCCAGGCTTATTATGAAAATGGTCGTTCAAATCAAAATGCATAGCGAAGAAAATCAACTTCAGTGGATTTGTCAATAAGCAGAATTGTCACATTTGGGCGAATGATAATCCAAGAGGAATTGCCGAAAAATAAATGCATCAACAAAGAGAGACTGTTTGGTGCGTTTTATAGGCTGGTGGCATCATCGGACCGTATTTTTTTTTTCCAAAATGAGGCCGGTCAGGCAGTTACTGTAAATGGTGTTTGCTATTGTGAGATGATAATGAACTTTTTATGGCCCGAATTGGAGGATATGGATGTGGACGATATGTGGTTTCAACAGGATGGTGCCACTTGCCACACAGCTAACGAAACAATAACTCTTTTGCGCGACAAATTCAATGGCCGTGTTATCTCACGTGGTGGGGATGTCAATTGGCCGTTAAGATCATGTGATTTGATACCGTTGGACTTCTTTCTTTGGGTTTATTTGAAAAAAAAGTTATACGTCGATAAGCCAGCAACAATTCATGAGCTAAAGGATGAGATAATTCGGTACATTAAGAGCATATAACCTCAACTATGCCCTAGCGTCATCAAAAATTCGGACCATCGAATAGAGGTGAGCCGCCGAGGTTGCAGCGGCCATTTGGCCGATATTTTGTTCCATACATAAATGAACCATACAATATTATCATAATAAAAAGAAAGAAGTGAGAAAGAATTTTCAATTACTACTTTGTAAAGAAAGTATGTATCAAGTTCAAATATAATGAATTAAATCTATTAATAAAACATATCATCATTAAGTCATTTGGATTATTTATTTATTATGAAAGGTATCTATTTTAATGCCACATGAGCCAGGTGTGTTAGTTCTTTATTGTTTTTTTATCTTAATTGTACCATCACTATTTTATCACTCTCACATTTCAATAAATTTATCCCATAAGCCTAACTAATAAAACTTAAATCAAGTGCACAGGTGATTTCTTCATTTAGCTGCTTGTAATCATTTAATATTCCATTTGGAATTAGTTTGTAATTTGCCATATTGAGAAAATAAATCTCCTAATATCAAATTGAGATTAGTTGCACAAACAAATGCATCTGACCAATTAAAAAATTAAGCCAAGCGAAAATTTTACAAGCAAATTTATTGTTGATTTAATCGCTTAAGCAAAATCACTTTAAATAATTTTTAATTAAGACTGAACTTACAAGAGAAAATATTTCTTGAACTTTTATTAAATTTATGGCATGCCACTTCTTTTTTTCTCTTATGTCAATTATATAAAAGTAGCAACTAGTTTTATGATAAATTTCAAGATTTAAGTTCAGTATAATTAAAAGTTTAAGCTTATGTTTCTATTTGTCTCTATATTTATGTTCATGTTCAATGCTTATGTTTATATTCATGTTCATGTTCAGTTCACTTTCATATTTGCCTTCATATTCATAATTATGTTTATGTTTATGTTCGTTTTTATATACAAGTTAGTGTTTATGGTTATATTCATGTTCATCTTAATTAATATTCACGGTAAGTTTTATGTAATTGTTCATGTTCATACCAATGATAGTGTTCATGCTACTGTTCATGCTAACGTTCATGTTAATGTTCGAATTTCCGACTAAGTTTTCGTTTCTATTCATATTCATATTTATGTTCAAGTTCATGTTTATTTTAATGTTTATATGTTTGTATTCATCTTAATCTTAATGCTGATGTTTATGTTAATATTCATGTTACACTTCATGTTGATGTACATGTTAATGTTCATTTTCGTATTAATGTTAATTTTCATGTTTTCTTTATGTTCATATCCATACTAATGTCTGTGTTGGTTTAACCTAATTCTAATGTTTGAATTAATGTTCATAGTTGTATTTATCTTGACGTTAATATTCCTGATTATGTTCATATTCATGTTCATGTATTGTTGATATTCGTGTTCGTATTCATGTTAATGTTTGTTAGTGTATTTAAGCTAATGTTGGTGTTATAGTTTATGTTCATGTTCATCTTCATGCTCATATTCATATTCATGATTATGTCCATCTTCATGCTAATATTCACGTTTATTTTAATGTTCGTTTTTGTATTCAATTTAATATTAATGCTTATGTGTATGTTCATGTTCACATTCATATTACTGTTAATGTTAATATTAATGTTAATATTAATGTTAAGTAATGTTTTCAACTTAATGTTACTGTTAATAATTATGTTATTGTTCATCTTAATGTTCATTAATATTCATGTTAACATACATGTCCATATTTGTTCGTGTTCATGTTCTTGCATATGTTTATTTTAATATTTACTTTTGTATTCAAGTTAATGTTTACGCTCATTTTTATGTTTATGTTCATGTTCATATTAATTTTCGTGCACTTATTTGTTCGTGTTCGTGCTAATTTTTATGTTCATGACCAGATTCATGTTAATATTTATGTTCAAGTTCATGTTGATGGTATAATGTTCATGTTAATATTCATGTTATTGTTAATGCTCATGGTCATGTTAGTTAAAATTTTTGTTTTCAAGTTAATGTTAATGTTCATGTTCATGTGTATGTTCATATTCGTGTTCATGTTAATGTTCCCGATCATGTTCACATTCGTGTTCGTATTCATATTAATGTTTATGTTCATGTTCGTGTTCATGTTCATGTTTATGTTCATGTTCGCTGCCAATTGGATAGTATGAATGAAAAAAGTGTTTGCTTTTTACTTGAAAATTTGTTTTAAAACACAAAATATAAAAGAACACAATGCTAGGGCCTGGATCACACTATCGGCTCAATGTACCAATTTTTGTCGTATCACTGCAATAAAGTCATAAGTAGTAAAAAGCAAAAAGGGCATTATTACTTAATTAATTCTGGAATAAGTCTATATGGCTTTATAACCAATGCAGTAAGGTGCAATTATGTCATTATATATATTTCAATTAGTTGAGTAATATGGCAAATTTATTTTATTAATTATGACTTTATTACTGTGAACTGATAAAATTCAGTACATGATGCCGATAGTGTGGTCCAGGCTTAAGAATTTTGAATTAAAAAAAAAATAATCAAGTAAAAAGCAAATGCTCAGAGGCGAAAAAGCGTTTCTCTCAGGTTTACATTCTCAACTTCCACTTTAGAAGCATTGAAAATTTCCTTGAATTTTCTTGCTAAGTAATAAAGTCGAAAGTCACGTCGTGATAAGAGAAAAATAATGAACGTTTCAGTGCAGGCTTCTCTTACTGCAAGTCATTAGAACTAAATTAAGTTGGATTTAAAAACAAATTCTTAATATATAGGGTGTTTTTTTAAGAGGTATAGAACTTTGAATTGAAATAAAATACAAGAAAATCGTTTTAATGTCCATCAATTTGGCTTTATTGGAAGGATAATTTTATGCCATTAATGCTTAAATATGATTTTGGGCATGTGGCCGCCGCGGCTGGCTCGAATAAAGCCAATTCTACAGGTCCAATTTTCAACCACTTTTTCGAGCATATGGGGCCGTATGTTGGCAATAACGCCACGAATGTTGGCTTCCAAGTCCCCTAACGTTTCTGGTTTGTTGGCGTAGACGAGCGACTTCACATATCCCCAAAGAAAATAATCCAATGGTGTCAAATCACACGATCTTGGTGGCCAATTGACAGGTCCATTCCGCGAAATTATGCGCTCATCGAATGTTTCCTTCAATAAATCGATTGTGACGTGCGCTGTGTGGCATGTAGCACCGTCTTGTTGGAACCACAACTCATCCACATTCATGCCATCCAATTCGGGAACAAAATAGTCGGTTAGTCGGCTCCAATTGCTGTGCACGGTGGCGAATCGATTCATTCGGGTCCTCTTCAACACTTTGCTCTACAGCGGCAATTGTTTCTTCGGTGCGCACTGTTCGACGTCTCTGCGGATGCGTATCATCACATAGAGTAAACGTAGTGCGAAAACGATCCATGGTTAACCGAATTAATTGCTCTGATGGACGATTATGTCGACCATAAAATGGACGGAGCTTGCGGTAAACTTCGCGAACTGAACCATTATTTTCGAAATAAATTTGCACGATTTGCAAGCGTTGTTCTTTCGTCAACCTGTTCATAATAAAATGGCAGACCAAACTAAATATTAATCACTTGACAGCTGACAAAATGGCCGCCAGTTAAAAAAGTGATGCCAACTTAAAGTTCTATACCTCAATAAAAAACTTTAGAAATTCTTAATATAAACCACACAAAAAAAACAAGCAACATTTCAGGCAAATCCGCAAGTCAGAAAATGTTTATTGCCTCCTTAAGCAAATTTTTTTATTTCCTGGCATACTAGTTTGAATTTGCTAATTGTTTATTTCTTTTAAAGTAAATTATTTCGATAGAATGAACATGAAATTGAAATTAAAACCTAAAAACCACTGAGCTAGCAGAGCAAAATTATTTAGAAAACTGTACAAAATTTAATATTGAACAAATAGTAAATAATAGAAATGTAATTATATTTTCCTCGAAACTCTCAATACCAGTTGCAATGAGATGTCTTAAGGATAAGTATTGTTGCGAAATAATAGTTTTGTACATTTTTATATAATTTCAATTTAAAACAATGAAGTTTCTTTTAAAATATCTTGCAGTATTTTTTTTTATAGTATTTTTAAGTGGTAATTTTTTAGTAATTTTTTTTTTGCATGTAAAGTGTAAATCTGTTTAATTGTTGTATGTCAGAGGAGTAGGTGGTATTTTGCTTGTACTGAAGTTTTTAATTTAATATCTTCTTACAACTTGACACACTTAAAGAAGAGAAGAAGCAAATGGTAGTCATGGAAATGTGCTAACAATTGATATACATTTGTAATTTCTACATGAACAGTGGTAATAAAAAGTATAACTACATATCTACACTCAAAATGTTTCATAGGTAAAATAAAGGAAAAATGTGGGTAATTTTACGAAAATATTCGTTGTTTTTACGGTACGAAATGCTTCGTAAATAGTAGAAATGATATTTGTTTATTTTACGAAATACTTTTTGTCTGTAAATAACAAAATTTTGTATTTTTACAAAATTTTTTTCGTAAGTTCACGAAAAACCATGATTATATTACAAAAGAAATTCGTGAATCATGAAAATACATTTTGTGTAATATACGAAACTTTGGGTAAAATTAAAATCTGTAAAAAAATAAAATCTGCAAAAATTATATTTTCTAACATTTGGGAAATAATTTTGTAGTATAATGTGTAATTCTTGGAATTGGAGGTTGTAATAATTATGAAAAGAAAAAGGTAATTTAAGGGAATTGTTACAGTATCTGTATTCCTCATACATCACATTCACATACTCGTTCATACATACATACATACATATTTTGCACTGAGACTCAAGAATCAAACTGGGAACACAACTGGGACGAACAACGAATTTTTTGTGCGAACTTTCGTCATAGAACTAAAAGACATTTGTTCATATGAAAATTAACATATATATGTATGTAACACCACCATCGAACGAAATTTGTCGTGCCTGACGAGCTCTGCTATAGATTTATTTCTATTTCTTCCGCCGATGTACGACGAAAAAACAATTTTATCTCTCTCTTTGCACAAACAACAACCAATTATCCAATTATAAGATCCGCTTCTTATTCGTCGTTGGTGTGCCGTGGACGAGATTTGTCGTTCGTTCCAGTTTTCTTCCTAGCATAAGCCGAAAACTATTTTTTATTATAATTGAAATTTGTTGAATAATTTTGTAGAGGAATATATACAACGACAGGAAAATAAATGGGAAAAATTTCAAAAACTAAAACAAAACAACAGTTTTTATTTTATATTTAAAATTTTTTTTTCGTAAAATTCACGAAACTTGTTTAAATTTAAGAAAAATTTTGTACTCTAAACAAAATGTTAACAAACCCTTTTCAATTTTATAAAAATGTTTTTTTTTTATACTAAATTCAATAAAATAAACGAAAAATATGGTACTACAGGATGGGCCAAAAGAAACCAAGGGGTGTAAAAGTTTAATAACTTTTTTGTTTATTAATTTTTTTTTCATTTTTTCTTTCAGATTATATAGACAACACTTGGAGAATTTATAATGGAGAGGTTCACAACTGAACAGAGAACCAGAACAATAGAATTTTATTATTTAAACCAGAGATCAATTATTTTAACGCAAAGAGCATATCGTCGACATTTTAACGTCAGAATTTCGCCCTCTGAAGCGATGATTCGTTGCTTAGTTAATCGTCATCACTAACATGGCAGCGTAAGAGATTTGACTCGAACCGCTAGACCACGTTTAAGTCGCACTGCGGAAAATATTGAACGAGTACAGCAAAGTGTTAACGAAGCACCAGAAACATCTGGCAGAATGCGTTCTGCTCAGCTAGAAATGTCTCGTACGTCACTACGGCGCATTTTAAAAAAAGATTTACAGTTATACCCATATAAGGTGCAATTGGTCCAAGAATTAAAACCCGCAGATCATCGGCAACGTCTAAATTTTGCAGTTAAATTTCAAGAGTTGGCCAGAAATGAAATCAACTTTATTGAAAATTTGATTATGAGTGATGAAGCTCATTTTCATTTGAATGGCTTTGTTAATAAGCAGAACTGAAGGTTCTGGGGTTCTCAAAATCCAAGAGCCATTCATCAACGCCAATTGCACCCCATCAGGTGTACGGTATGGTGTGGGATCACATCTGAAAATGTCATTGGGCCCTACTTCTACGAGAATGAAGATGGAAGTGCTGTAACCGTAAATGGAGAGCGGTATCGGTTTATGATAGAAAATTTTTTACGTCCTGCTCTTGAAAACAGACCTGATATGTGGTTTCAGCAGGACGTAGCCACTGCCCATACTGCCCGAGACACAATGGCACTTTTAAGTCAAATTTTTGGAGAGCGAATAATTTCTCGAAATTCGGAAATTATTTGGCCAGCGCGATCGCCAGATTTGACAGCACCCGACTATTTTCTTTGGGGTTTTTTGAAGGAGCGAGTGTATGTGAACAAGCCAGAGACAATCCTTGAACTCAAGGCAAACATTGTTGCAGAAATTCGAACGCTACAGCCACAAGTTTTGAAAGATGTTATGGAAAATGCTCTAAAAAGAGCCCATCAGTGCGAAGCTGAAAACGGTGGTCATTTAAGAGACATCATTTTTCATAGTTAGTGTAAAAAAATTTCCATTTTGTATATTATATAATCTGAAAGAAAAAATAAAAAAAAGTTAGTAAACAAAAAAGTTATTAAACTTTTACACCCCTTGGTTTCTTTTGGCCCACCCTGTATATACGAAAATAATTGTACGAAATAATTTTTGTAACTTAACGAAATTTGTAAAATTACAAAATCTGTTTTCCTGCACAAGCCACAAATATTTTCGTAAAATGTTCACAATTTTTGTTTATTGCACAAAAATTATTTTACAAAAAAATATTTCGTATTTTTAAGCATGGAATATTTTGAGTGTACATATTATAGAATGCCACAAATGGGGATAAAATCAAATATATAGACGTGTGTGTATAGATAAAACGACAAGACCTTAAGAGTGCGCCTATAGCTCAAAGTTGTCACAATATTTTTAAAGAGATTTTTTCTGATATATAATATAATTATAAAACTAAGTGATTTTGCTGTGAAATTATATCCAATAATTTTTAAATATCCTTCATTTCACATTTTATAGTATATTGGCCGGAGTATATTTGGCTGAAGTTAACATAATTTCAACTTGGCTTGTGATGAAATAATCATACACATTTTCTTAATCATGATTTATTTGCACTACCTTAAAGAATTCATATTTAATTGTGCTGAAAACTGACACTTAATACACAACAACTTTCGATACTTTGCGGGTGTACTCGTATGTATGTAATGAAAGTTTTTATTTTGTGACATTCATTTGGTGTGTAGTTCAATTGTGAAACAATTAAATTCTTTCTACAACCCTTCACACTCGACATGGTTTTATTAAGTGTTGTAATGTAATTTTCCCTTAACCAGTAGATATGAAACTACATGCATAAATATCTAGATATGTGCCCTTAATTATGAAAGTGGTCTACGTCATAGATTTCTTTGGTCGAGATATATAGGTAGTAGATTACGTTTGAGCAAATCAATAATAATTTTTATATTATGAAAATTTTTAATTAAGAGTTGTACTAGTATCGATTAATTTAAATTTATTTAATATCCCAGCGGTAAAACTCAGAAGGCCTGCACTTATTAAAGTACTCTTCGCATAAAATATACGATACACATTCCACAATCGCTTCTATGAGAAGAGAGAAGAGAAGGAGTAACATGTTTTGTTTTGTTTTTTTTACCAAAGCAAAAACAAAATCTATTAGTTTGAAGGCCTTCCAGAATCTCTGGCGAAAGAAACAAGAACAGAAGGCCTGCTCCGCAATGACAACGCGTGTAAAAAAGATATGAGTATGGAATGGAGTGAGCAGGCCTTGTGAATCCAAAAGAAGGCGTACAGAGGCCTTCTAGAAGGCATACTTACTCCTTCTATTTAGTTGCCGCTGGGATTTATTAAATATTTGTTGAAATTTTTTAAGATATATTTAGAGTTTTGAAGCAAAAATGCACATGACATAAGGGCACATGTGTATATATTTCTGTTAAATGTTGGCTCATGTGGCTGGTAATTTTTGTTGCCATTTGTCACTTTGTTTGTTTTTCAATGAATCAAAAGTTATTGCACAGCAGAACTGTAGGGCATAACCTTAACACATTTTATTATACATTCATAAAGCCATTAACGTTTTCATTTTATTCCGTACTAGCTACACCCGGTGTGCCTTGCTACCCCCATCGTGTTATCGAATGATGTAAATATTTTGTAAATAAACAGGAAAACTCGGATTTTTTAATGCATTATTTCGAAAGTTTTAAAATTTTGATATTGGATCATTATTAACATAGGTTTTTTGTAAATATCTTCGGAACTACACAACCGATTTAAGAGTTTGATATCTCGTTTTGAAAACCATGACAACAGCTTTAAAAAAAAATAAATAAAAAAAGCAAAAAAAATAAATATATATATATATGGCATTGATGGTGCAATATGAAAAATGGATTTTGCCACGCCCCTCCGACCACAGACCGAAAATCAAAAATCAGATTTCCTGAAAATTTCTTCAAAATCGGCCCAGCCGTTTTGGAGTCCATACGTTGCATACATACATACACACATCCTCTTTTATATATATAGATATACATAAATGTATAGGTATGTATGTATGTATGTATGTATGTATGTACAAATATGAATGCGTGTGTGTTGTAAGGATATTTGTAGAATCAGAAAATGTTGTTTAACTTTGTATAATATTAATTAACGCTAATTGGAAATTACAACAAATGGGTTGACTCTTTGTTGTTTGTTCTAATATTTTTTTTGTTCCTATAACACACTTGTCGTTCTGATTGTTTGGAAAAAACAAAGTGTTTTTCTTTAAAGAAATTTACCATTTAAAATGACATAATAATAAATAAATATTAAAGGTGTTGTTTTGCTTAGCTTATGTTGGGGAAGGATACATATATTGAAAATGGCTCTTAGTTGTGGGAAAGGATATATGAAGTGTAATTGAGTCCGTAAAGGGTAATAAGTATTTTCAAACACATTTTAGTATTGATCTGTTTCCGAAATAAATTCTCATATCGTGCTTAAGCTTGTTCATGATATTGAAAATTATATGTTACATTTAATATCGAATTTCTATCAGTTTTGTGTAGATCCTATTTCATTAGCAGTAGTCTTTGTTGAACAATTTTGTTGAAGATTTTCTGGGGAAAATGGGAAATTAAAAGTACACGTTAATTCATAAATATGTATATATACTTTTATGATATACGTATTTATAAAATAGCGTAAGTGATAGTCAAATTTATTTTGATTCATATACGAAATTTTATATTATAATTCAGTTTTACTTTAATATCAAAATTTTCAATGTTGTTTTATATATATATATATTACAAAATTTACTAATTAATAGGAAAATTATTATTATACAAGATCTTCACTTTAAAATGAAAAAGCAAAACTTAACTACTTTAATGAAGAATTCTACATGGAAAGTCACTATTTAAGGATTAGTTTATTAGGAGAGAGCGGCGGGGGGAAAAGAAACTTTGCTGTTCCCCTCGTCTCTCTCTCTCCCTGAAACTAATCAGCTTAGCAATAAGACTTGCACAGTGTGATTTGGGACTAAGAATTCCTGCTTTGGCATGTGTTAGCACACACACACACACACACATACACACACACACACACACACACACACACACACACACACAACCATACATGTTAAAATTAGTGAATGTAATTATGTATGTAAATCCCTGCAAATTACAGCCAATGTTAAAGTAATGTTTTTGTTTTTTTTAAGAATGCATGTTATTTATGTACGTGCATGTACTCGTATTATACAAATATACATACATATTTATTGCAGTAATATTTATTTTTACAAACGTATATATGGTGCTCATAAGAATTCTATTTGCTGGTCTATACTTGTAGCCAAAGTTGCCAAAATGAAATTAATTTTTTTTTTTGAAATTATTAAAACTTTTTCAAAAACAGAATATAAAATTACCATAAAATGGATTCGCAGCAAATAAGCAAGCTGAATGAACAGTTTGGGTATTTGTGAGAATTCATTAATATTATTTAATTTTTTTTATATCAAAAAAAGAAAATAAAAATAAATAACACACATTTTTATTTAATCAAATTCAAATTATATACCTATAAGGTAGGCTCGCCTCAATTAACTTGGAAAAATTCATAATTTGTATGTCAAGAAAAATTTGCTGAAACTGTGTGTTGACATCTAGGGATATTCAAATTACAGGTGGTGAATATAGTCAGCTGGACAGTTGAGACCACCTGTACCGGGATTCTGCAACTTTTTGCGAACCGAAAATCGTAATATTTATCGACATATTTATTCGTTTGTGTATCTCTGTACAGAAAATGTAAAAATAAGCGAAGAGCATAAAGAATGATAAAGAATAACTCAATAAATTTGAGCTTGTGACTTTATTTTATTTTCCTCCAACTGATAGCGAATATCGTTAAAATATGTTACTGAATAGCAAAGTCGATAAACTTTCGTTATATTTATTATAGCGATACGATTATCGTAATAAAAGTTAGTGAATCCAGGTACTAATATGGATTTATGTGACTTAAGTTCACATAATAGTTATATGAAGGATTTTATCCCCTGTTACATATTCAAGACTGATAATAGGTGAAATTTAATAAAATTTACAATAATTTCCTTTATACACACAATCATTGAGAATTTGATCCATTCGCATTTGCACCAGGTTCCAGTTTTTCTTCACTTCACTTATTATTTTATTTAAACCAAAAAACAAAAAAAAAAAAAATTCAGTAAAGTGTGACTCTGACTCACGCACGAAGGGTTCCGTACGAACACTAGATATGTAATTTAATACAAAGTTCATCCTATATAATATATAGTTTTGGCATTTTTTTTCGTTTTTGGGGTCTTTTCGGTTTATTTTGTTTTGGCGGTTTTTGCGTTTTTTCGGTTTTGGCGATATTTTTAAGTTTTGGCTCTTTTTTTAGTTTTGACACTTTATTTTCTTTTTGGCGTTTTTTCATTTTGGCGATTTTTTTTTATTTTTGGCGATTTTTTTCATTTTTGTATTTTTTTTTTATTTAATTTTTTTTTTAGTTTTGGCAACATTTTCGCGTATTGGCGATTTTTTTTCGATTTTTGGCGTTTTTTTCATTTTGGCGTTTTTTCATTTAGGCGATTTTTTCGAATTTGGCGATTTATTTTAGTGTTAGAAATTTTTTTTAATTTTGGCGATTTTTTTTCGTTTCGGCGATTTTGTTTTAATTTTTGGCGATTTTTTTTTTGGTTTGGCGATTTTATAATTTTCGATTTTTTTAGTTTTACCGTTTTTGAAAATTTCAAGTGTTTGCCTCTTACGGTTTCCAAGATATAGCAAATTGTCAAAATTACATAGTCAAAACTGCATTAACTGATGGACCACCCTTTAATTTTATTTTTTTTAAATTTTAGTGTTAATTGTTGTAATCTGTATAAAAATACCCTAATTTTACAAATTTCAAGTTTCAATATGCATATGTTCATACAATTGTATGTATATTACATGGGATTTTAACATTTTTCGTTGCTCGTTTTGGAACACCCTTTAATTTTTAATTCTCATGTATTTGTTGTTGTAGCGGCCAAGGTTCTACATACTGTGTCGATGTTTCAGGTCCGTAGCTCTTACGGTTCCTGAGAAAATACCGTGTGACGGACAGACGGAAACACGGACAGCGTAGCGAAAACAATAGGGTTCCTTTTCGCCTTTGGTGTACGGAACCCTAAAAACCAGATATTTATGCTAACACTAATCTTATTGGCAATGAAAACAAAAAGTTTTAATTAAATTTCTATTGCACAACACTAAGGGCAACTTTTTGAGTTAAAGATTAGATATTAAATTAACCTTAATCTTCATTTGTGATTTTTGGGAAGTCGGTTATATGGTTTTACTTGCTAGTTTAAGCGGCCAGTAGTAGTAGTTTAATCTTACATTAATATTGACAACATACCCTTGTGCAACATATAACTTTTTGAAAAATTATATCATAAAATAATTTATCTATTTCCTTTAACATGCAATATTTTATTTATAAATAATAAAATATGGCATTTTCTTCTTCTTTTTCCCACCAAAAATCAAAGTGTGTTGATAACATGCATGATTTTTACACAGAAATTTTTGCCACTATTTTGTTCCTCAGTATGGTAATGCTACATATAATAAGTAGTTTAAACTACCACTGAAAAACATCAAACTCAATTTACGTGAGATTAAGTTAATTTTCGGATCAGCTAATTAGAGAAAGAAAGTGGTCTTAATCTCGAACCCAAAAAGTCGCTTTAAGTAGCTGATTCAGATTTTTCTCTCTTCCGTAGTTGTTTATTTAATTAGAACCAGCGTTGCCGTTGTTACACTAAATTATCACTTTTGACCCTTTTTTGTGCCGTAGGACAATCATATGAATCATAGCATAGCATATCAGGTATTGGAAAAAGTGCTGTTCGTCCAGTTGGCTATATTCGGTTTTGGTTGATAGGAAAGCCAATAAATGGTTAAAATATTGCAAAAAATCTGACCACAAATCCCTGATTCCAAATGCAAATTATTTCTGGGAGTATCACAGTTAAAAAAAATATGTATTATTTTCATTAATTGCAAACCGGCAAGACCGTCTACAGACGATCTTCAGTATTCTTTACCTGGCGTTCGTTACTAATGTTTTTTCACCTCTAAATTAAAACTTATGGTTCTTTTGAATAGATCCACTTAAAAAAAAATAGATGCATCCGATAATTTTTACGATCTGAACAGTTAGAGGGTTAACACTGATTTATAATTAAAGTATGTAATTAATTTTATTCTAGTCTTATGTTTTAATTAATTGTTAAAGTTCATTGTTTGTTTTTTTAATTGAAATAAAAGTTATTTTTTTGTTCACAAAAACCTTGACCCTATTTTATTATAAAATACCGTTTTTGACCCTTTTCTTTTCTTAAATACCCTTTTTATGATACTTTTTCGTAATTTTCAACGGCAACCCTGAAAACTTATGGGGAAAATAGAGAAATACACTCACACTTCATAACATTTGTAATCCTTTTTTAAGTTACTAATGCAGGATAAATTTTAATATCACATTTAATTCTGTATACACGCACCTTTTGATAAAAGCAATTATTTTTATATTTTCAGTAATTGAAAACTTACAAAACGTATTTTCTGCATATTTTAAATAATAGTACCAAAACCAAAAAAAAAAAAAAAAAAAGAATAACATCAAACAGCAAATACTTTGATTTGGATCGAAGGTTAAAGATGGACAAAATTATGGTGAGTTAAAATGATATATGCTGTTAATATTTGGGGTGTTGAAACGGTAGCCATAAAGGTCATAATATTTAAAACTATTTAAATAAAATTGTTTTAAATTTTGTTTTTTCTTACAAATAGAAAGTTTAAAACGTTACGGCACTATAATATTTTATACTACAGTCTTAAGTCCCCAAAAATAACAAATAAATTAATAAATGTTTCTCAAAAATCTGTACAAATCTCTGTTAATATTTTAATATTATGTATTCAGTTATATAAATACACCATTTAACATAATAATAATTAAATAGTGTGGAATGCTTAACATCATTTGTTTTACGGCCTGTCCCACGATGTCACCAGAAATCGTTCGATCGACAACTTGTATTGCAAACAACAATAGCATTAGAAAATTTGTTGTTGTTTTTTTAGTTGACTTTTGAAATATATTTTTTTGTAAATTGTAAGCTAGTTTGGTATGGGCAAGAATCACTCCGATTTCCATATATAAATAAATATATATATATATATATATATATATATATATATATATAGGTTTAGTAGGTAGCACAGCTGCTTGTAAATTAGAGTTTCTGCGGTTGGGTTCGTTATATCGACGCTCCCATTCCAAAACATGCTAAGTCAACATAAAATGTTATGCTAGGAATAGCATTTTTGAATTCATAGTTTATTAACTTAGATTCTACAAAATTTTGATAGTAATCGGACTATTCTATAAAAAGTTATGAGCAAAAATTTACCTAGCATAATTTGTCAATTTTAAAAAAACCTCCCTTTTTAAATGTTTTAAGTAGGGTTTGCCAAAAACCGTGGAAATTAAAAAACCGCGGTTTCCGGTTTTAAGCTATTAAAACCGTTTGGTTTCGGTTCGGTTTCGGTTTTAAAAATATGCATGTATATAAATAGGTATTTATGCTGGAAAGATAAATTATGATTTAAAAATAATCATCCCTATCGTGAAAAACAAATGGAATTTTTCTTCATGTGAAATTTTCATTCCCCTCGAAGAGAAAAATTCTGTCTTGAATGTTATCTATTTCATCGCTATCATTTCACGTGAATGAAAAAAAGGAAGAATTTTTGTAAAGCTCAAAAAATAATTGAAAATCGGAAAAATTTAAGTTTAATAAAAAAGTCACAAAAGTTTTAGGTTATAAATGAAGTTTATTTAATTTAAAGTTGTACTCGTGGAGGCACTTCTGTTCATTTAGCTATTTTTTCATTAAGTATGCCACCGTGGTGCACCACCATAAAATTTACTATCTGTGAACCAAAGAGATTCATACTCTATGAAAAAATGTGTTGTAGGGAATTATTGTTAACAATTGTAAGCATTACATACTAATCTTGTCCCCAAAAAGTTTTAACTCTTAATATATAATTCGAAGAAAAATATCGAAATTATTAGATATAATAATTCAGTTCGCCTGCAAAAATAAAGTGAACAAAACCAAGGGCTTGGTTGGCGTATTTCAAGTACGAATACGAATGTTTGGTAATAGATTAAAGAAGACAGTTTTTCTTTAATCTATTGCCAAACAGTCGTAGTCGCATTTGCAATACGCCAACCACGATAAGGCAGATTATTCATGATAAGTGGAATCAAAAAATATATTTCTGGGAAAAACATTTTGAGGGAAACAATTTTTACTAAAGGGGTGATAGAGTTTCTCTGGCTTGTGTTCAATTCAGAAAGGAAACATTTAGTAGTGAGTATGTGTATAAAAAGCTTAAGAATAAAAGATTTGTATTTAGTTATCCAAGTAATAAAATTTCAGAAACGTTAAAGCGTTCAATGTAGAGTCGTTTAAATGAAATCTTATTTTTGTGAAGAAGTTACCAGTGACAGAAAACACTCTTTCACTCTCAGCTGAAGAGGGCTTTATTGTGTTATTGCCTTGTGAAGCAATAATATGTTGGTTGATTTGTTGTTCGTTTTTTTTATAAAGTACAAATTCTTGTCGAAGAACGTTTAAATTATCGTCTTTTTGCTTTACATCTGCTAGAGATTTTTTGATAACAAATTCTAATTCATCCTACAAAGAATTGTTATAATTTTCTTAAAAGTTTAAAATTTTCTTTCCTTTCATTGTTACAGAATGCTTAGTAATGTATAAAAGTCTTCAATCTAAAGTATTTGCTGTATTTTTAAACAATATAATAATGTTAAAGTAAAACTTAAAAGCCGACGGTTTTTTTGTCGGTTTCGGTTTTTATGGGTTAAAAACCGCGGTGTCGGTTTCGGTTAAAACCGAACGGCAATCCCTAGTTTTAAGCAGAGCTGTTAAATTACGATTACGATTAGTAATCAATTAGATTACATTTTAAAAAGAATTGTAATGATTATATAATTGTCTTCAAAAGAATTACTGATAAATAATTGATTACGATTACTAAAATCGAAAAGTAATCTGAATTACTTGAAATTAGTACAAAATAATCTAAAAGAATCAAAATTAATCAAAAAGTAATCCGATTACTTTCAAAGATTACTTTTGATTCTTATTGATTATTTTCAAACATTCTGAATTAAAATTACTTTATTTTGAAAAAGTTCTAAAGAAATTTATATAATTAGATGTTTTTTGTTTAAGAAATTCGTAACATATTCGTTTAATAACAACATTAATAATATCAATTTGAGAAAAAAATATAAAGAAAAACATAAAGTGAAATTTTTTGCTGGTGGTTAAGCATTGTCTGTATGCATTTCATAGTCGCTTCGATAAAATGTTAGTAGGCTTCAAACCACACAATTTGAATAGCCACAAACTTCTTATCTTATTCACAAAAGAAAAATAAGCATATAGACGTCAATTTTTTGAAAGACTATAAAAATGTATCAACAGATATCTTTCAAGCTTTCCTCAAAATTTTTCTCATATGTCAAATTATTAAATATTTTAAATTTTAATATAAGTGAAATGCAATAAACTTAATATATAATAAAAAAGAATTAAAAGTAATCCTTAGAAGTAATTGGATTATTTTTTTAATTCTTTTGATTCTTTTTGATTATTTTGTAGTAATTTCAAGTAATTCAGATTACTTTTCCATTATTAGTAATCGTAATCACGATTACTAAGTACGAAACTGAATATAATCGTAAGTTAATCATTACTTCACCTTTAAAAAAAAGTAATCAAATTAGTAATCATTACGATTACTAATCATTACTTAACAGCTATGGTTTTAAGTATACTTAGAATGATATAGTTTGGAGTTAAGTACACAGAAAAAATTATTCCCAAAAAATTTTCAAACAAACGTGTGTTTTGAAATATAATTTAGTTTCAGTAAATATTTTTACTGTTCCAGTAAATTATTTGTTCCAATTTTATTTTATGTAAAAAAAAACTGTATAGAATGAAAATTATCTATATAAAGTAAAAAAATTTTTTATATTTATTTTATTTTATATATAAATTTGTTATTTTCAGTTAAATTTATTTTTGTATACTGTAAAAAAATTTGTCTGATTTTTTTTAATTTTTTCAGTTGAATTTATTTTTATATACTGTAAAAAAATTTGTCTGATTTTTTTAATTTTTTCTACAAATTATAATATAATATAAATAATAGATATAAAAAACATATAATTTTTTTTAAAGATTTTTGTTTGCGATTTTCAAACTTATTATGTTTATATATTGTGATTCTCAATATAGTATTAAGAGTCTTACTATAAACATACGGAGTTTGTTAGCTAAATTCAAAAATTTTTCGGGTTGAAGTCTACTGACGAGTTCCAAAAGCGGGAACGAAATGCTTAAACATAAAAACAAGCAAATTTTTGAAAGTAAAAAAAAAAAAAATAGTTGAAACTTTCATTTGATTCAGTTATTTTTTTTCAAATAAAACTTTTACTAATTAAAAAAAAAATTTAAGAATTGTTATTGATTCAGTTAATTTATTTTCTGATAATACGAAAAATTTTAGTGAATGTGTTTGTAAATTATAAAAAAAATTTGCTGAATAATACAAAAAACATCTGCAAAAATGTTTTTCTGTTCCTATTAATAAATTGACTGAAAATATTTTGAGTTTCAGTTAACTTTTATCTCTAATGCCATAATAAGTTAACGAAAAATAATTTTTTTTTCAGTTAAATTTTTACAAAATTGTTATCAGAATCTACAAATTTCTTTGTAGGTCCACATTCACACAATTCAATGAATTTGGTTACTGAAAACGAAATTTAGTTTTTTCTGTGAATTTATAAAGTTCAAATAAACTAAAAAAATTCTATTGCAATTATTATATAATTACAAAGAGTCTCAAGTTTCTATCTCATAACATTCCAGAGATGTCATCAATAAACTTTGAAGGCGTTTATCTCAAAACGAGCTTTTTGACTTAACATGTTTCAGAATAGAGCCGTCGATATTATCATTAAGTATTGAACACTTTATAGTAAAATCTTTGCTTTTTTTTACTAATTTAACTCTATGTGAACCCATCGATAATTATATGTTTGTATGAAAAATGTTTTATTTGTTGCCCCCTACTTAACAACTGAATTATGTTCAATCAAATAGCGCTCCTAAAAGTATGCACATAATATTATTGAATTGTATTCTTGGTTTCTCTCTTAACAGGCAGGTGTATGCTAGTTATTTATTAATTCATATTGTTCATACGTTACAACAAAATAATGAATGCCTATATTTTGCCTTTGAATCTATATATCTACTAGGGTGATCGACTCGGTTTTCCATCCGGTATTAAAACCCGGTTTTTTACAATACGGTTGTCGGTTTTTTCAAAATGTTGATTTTTGGAATGTCGAATAGTCCGGTTTTTTTACAATTTAAAAACCGGCTGAGTGGAATACTTTTCGATTTGCACATTTTGCGTGTTTTGTTGATTTTCGTAAGTATTTTTTTAGTGTAAAGGCTCTAAGCTTTTTTTGAACATGAAATTTAAGAGAAATTATTTTATGAGGTAATAGCAGAGGCGAATTTAATTGGCCTTGTGGTGTGCAATAGATGTTGCTAAAAGTGTTTTTTAGTTTTGTTGACATTTTGCTTCATATTTTATATACAGGTAGATATCCATCTTGTCCATACATTAATATGTAGATATATATATACCATTAAGGAATAAACTCTACATACACCCATCCTTTTTGGGGTTTGAGGAAACTTAATTATGCCAATATTTAGGGTGCTAATAAATATGTTTATACAACAAATAAAAGATTTAAAAATAATTTTAATAACAACATAATAGACCATATTTGAATGCCATTTATTGACGGCTTGGTACCGGAAATCACAGAATTTTCAAACAAGTTGACGACATCAAACATTTTGCAAGTATTTTTCCTATGTATTTAGAATATTTTTGCTACTGTTGGTATAATATTAATTTATATAATATAATAGTAATAATTTTTTATTTCTTGTATAAACATATTTACTAGCACCCTAAATATTGGCATAATTAATTTTTTGAATTTCTTCCCAAATTTCCGCAAACCCTAAAAATGATGGTTGTATGTAGAGTTTATTCCTCAACTGTATATTATATATTTATATTTATGTACTATACATAAGTCTATAAAGTTAATTTTTATGTTTTACATTTAATTTTTGTATTGTTTTATATTATTTACATGAACTGTTAACTGTTTTTTTTAATAAAGTAAAAAAACCGGTTGACCGGTTTTTCCTGAATTGTTAAAACCAAAACCGGGTTTTTCATAATTTCTAATATTCGAACTATTCGAAAACCGGTTTCTAGAAAAGTCGAATAATCGATCACCCTACTATCTACACTAGCAAAGTTAAAATCTAAAACAAACAAAAAACAAAAAGTTGTTTGCATCTCAATTCGGATACTTTTTACATTCTAACTATACTCAAATCGGCAACACTGCTCGCAGCCCTGCTGGGAATTAAGTTGTGCATTTACAGCAATATTTGTTTAAATTATTTCTGCTGTTTATTTTAATTGCTGTATCCTAACAGTCGCTGTAGTGTTTTGCGCTGAAAGAAAAATCTTCTCTTATGGGTGTATTTACCAGATTCAGATTGGAAAAACGAACATAGAAAAAAGAAAAAAAAAAGAAAAAAAACCTGTTGCTGAGCTTCATTTATTGTAGCCAGATAGAAAGTTTGCATTAAAATTTGAGTAGAAATTAATTAAATTTTATTCTAGTATTTTATAAAATTTCAAATTTCATACACAATTTTTCTTTGTGTGAATTTCCTTAAAGAGTTTTATTTAACAATATGCAAAATATATTGTCGTTTTTGTGAAATGTTTCAAATTTCCAACCTTATGAGCTGGGAGTTATTTTTCTCTATTTATAGTAATTATATCTTTAAAATATTTTTCATGCTTTATTAACAAACCATCATTCATACAGTTAATGAAACAACTTTTCATTACTAATACTTCAGTGAAGGAATGCACTATGTTGTTATTAAAAATAATAATAATTTCTGGAATAATTTTTAAATTTTTTGCAAAAGAAAAAGTTTACATTGACATTATAAGTTTAAAATTTCGTTTTTTTACCGATCTTCCTGAAGTTTTTACAATATATAACTTGCACTGTGGATTGGATTAAAGGATTGTTTGCTTTCAACCACGTCCACTTTTTTAAAATTATTTTTGACAATTTTTTCAAACTACTTTTACGCCCACTTTTTTAAATTATGGTACTTTGCCATTTGTGGAACAATTTTCAAAACTCTTTTTGCATATGGAAAATGTCCACTAAATATTTTGCTAGAATTTTCGAGGAAGAGGGTGGATTATCAAATCACTTTGTTGTTTGTTGACCAATTCTCAAAATTCTTTGTGCATATGGAAAAGGTCCACTAATTTTTTTTCAAATTGTTGTCCAAGGGAGGAGTTGGAAGTAAAGAGCCCACGCCAAAAAATTTATTATCAACCAATTTTGTTACTTGTGGACAAATTTTAATTTTTTTTAAATATGGAAAGGGTTCACTATTTTTTTCACAATGTGTCCGCCCCAAAAATTTTATCAAAAATTTTTCTCATTTGTGGACCAACTTTCAAAATTAATTTGGCATATGGAACAGGTCCACTAAAACGAGGGTGGGCAGGGGAAAGCTGGGGCTAAGTGCCCGCCTTTCGCGGACCAATTTCCAAAATTCTTTTTTCATATGGGAAAATTCCTAAAATTTTTTTTAAATTAAATTTGGGGGGGGAAGAGAGGTTTGATTATCAAATAACTTCGTTATTTATGGACCAATTTTCAATTTTTGTTTTGCATATAGAGAGGGTCGCAAAGCGTTAAAATAGTTAATTTAAAATAAAATATTTTTTCTTAACTACATAAACACTTTTTATTTCATTTCATAATGATGCAGTTAGCAAAGCACACCGGGAAAATCTAATGATCTATAAAACTTACTTTTATTTAAGAGAAGTAATACTAAGGCAATTAATGCCTACTACTATTATTAGGTGTTACCTTCTTTTAGGAAAGGGATAGTGATAGAAGACAGGTGGTGAAGGAAGCGACAGAGGAAAGCTTATTTTTTTTTGCAATCCCACCTTTTTACACGTTTTCAAGAATGCAGAGCTGCAGCGCCTCTGGTGTCAATAAGTCGTATTAAATTTTGAAAGCTGTCATTACTAACCCACAAATTAATTTATGTCATTTAACCAATGAAACATTCATCACAAAAACGACTTAAGGAAATAAGATGACATAAGAAAAAGAAAGTAAGAAAAAAAAGCATTGTTATATGCAATGCACAACTTTCTTAAAGAAAAACGTTACTGTGTCACAGCACACTATTTTTTTTACAAAGTTGACTATGTCTCAGCACATTTTTCTTATACAAAGTTTGCCATGTCACAGTACAGCTTTTTTAGAGGAAACTTGACCATATCACAGCACCCTTTTCTTACAGACTCTTTGAAGTTCTCACTGCACACTTTTATTATAGAAAAGTTAACCGTGTGACAGGGCACTTTGCTTATAGAAAATTTGAGTGCGTCACAGCACACTTTTCTTTTAAAAATACTGAATACTATACACTTTTATTATAGAATAGTTGACTGTGTTATAGTAATCTTTTCTTATAGAAAACTTGACAGGTCACTTTTCTGATAGAAAATTCTGTTACTGTTTTTTTTGGATAAATTTGGAACTTTAAATAATAAAGGACAAGGATTAAACAAATTTTATCTGATAAATGTATCTAGTTATTTTATATTTATTTATGTGTTGAAATAATGGATAGAATAAAATAGGATAACATTAACTTAAATTAATATAATAAATATACCATAAAAAGTTTGCATTAAATTAAATATTCTTTTTGATTTTGTGGAATAAGAACATTTTTTCCTTATACACCAGAGCAATATTGGACTTTAGAAAACAAAAGTTTTAGCAAGAAATTTAAAACTAAAGCCAAACAATTTGAATACTAGCTTTGAACTTTCCTTTAATATTCATTATATAATAACTTTCAATAATAGTTTTTCTTGAAATTTCTCAAAAATCTTTTATAATTTTGCCAAGTTTCTAAAATTTCCAAATAATGGTAACAAACTTTGACTAAAATTTTTCGGGAAAAAAGAAAACAAAAACTAGCTACTGCTTTTATGAAAAACATTAAGTTTTCATTAGTTCTCTTCTTTTGCTTTGTAAAAACTTTTTCATCTCTATAGTTACACACAACAAAATTGTTTAACTGCTCATTATTCATGCTTGTAAAGCTTTCATTTGTTCGTCAATGTGTGCGTATATATATATATGTGTGTGTGTGTGTGCGTGTGTGTGTAATTTTTTAACTTTTTTTGCTGTTTTATTTATGCAAATAGCAGAAGTAAAATTTGCTCATTTAAATCAAATAATTTTTTACAAATGCCAAATCATAAATAAAGATCTTAGATTAGAAGTTCCTGACACTTGTTGTTATTGAAATAAACAAGAAAAAATATAATATATTTTTGCAACAAAAAAAATAAAAAAAAAGAAATAACATGAACTTGTAAAATTAGAAAAGCACGTTTGAAGAAAAATTACTGGTAAATCTGTCTTAAAATATGCATGTTTGTATGTAGTCGTATGTTTGTGCGTGAAATTGTATGGAATATATGCGAATATGAAGTATAAAAGTTCATAAAATATGGTTTAGAGTCTTTCAAGATGTTAAACAGATTAAATTGAAGTGAAGGTGGTGAATTAAAATTTTTTTTTAAGTTATGTGTAATTTTTATAAGAATTTTTAAAGTAAAATTGTAACAAGGATTTTTCTAGTGGAATAACATCAAATCTTATTTTTATGAAACAGAAATTTATTTAAAAGAAATCACCTTAAAATAATTTCTCAGATCTCTAGCACTAAAGGAGACAAATATGCAGGACAGTTGATTAAAACAGCGACGATATGTTTGCATATAGCATTTCGTGTTAAAATAACTTCACGATCGGATCAGGCTTAAAATTGCTTTTATCCATATAATTCGTACTGTCTATTTGTAATAAATTTGGCGGCTACGTGACTAGATTGTTAAGAATATATTTAGGAAATTCACAATTCGGGAATTCACAATGAGTATGATAAAATTTTAATGTGGCAGCATTGGTAGCATCTTAAATTTTTATTGTGAGCAAGCAACGATATAAAACACATTATATTGAATTATTAAAATTACAACAATTAAAAAAAAAAACAGTTATCATTAACTTGACTGCACCCGGTAAAAAATACTTGTGTGGCAACAATCTATTCTTGAATAGCTGTTGTTGTTTTTTACATTTATTTTCTTTACATACTTCTTACAACTACAATTCCAGCTGAAAAAAGTCAGCCAATGTACCAATAGTAAGAAAATAAAAATAAATTCAGTAAAGTGCGACTCTGACTCGCGCACGAAGGGTTCCGTACGAACACTAGATATGTACTTTAATACAAAATTCATCCTATATGATATATAGTTTTGGCATTTTTTTCATTTTTGGGGTCTTTTCGGTTTTTTGTTTTGGCGTTTTGTGCGTTTTTTCTTGTTTTGGCGATTTTTTTCGGTTTTTGGCGTTTTTTCATTTTAGCGATTTTTTATTTTTGGCGATTTTTTTCAGTTTTGCGATTTTTTTTATTTAACTTTTTTTTTAGTTTTGGCGTTTTTTTTCATTTTGGCGTTTTTTTCATTTTGGCGATTTTTTCGAATTTGGTGATTTATTTTAGTGTTAGAATTTTTTTTTTAATTTTGGCGATTTTTTTCGTTTTGGCGATTTTTTATTTAATTTTTGGCGATTTTTTTTTTGGTTTGGCGATTTTATAATTTTCGGTTTTTTTTAGTTTTACCGTTTTTGAAAACTTCAAGTGTTTCTAAGATATAGCAAATTGTAAAAATTACATAGTCAAAAGTGCATTAACTAATGGACCACCCTTTAATTTAAATTTTTTTAAATTTTAGTGTTAATTGTTGTAGTCCGTATAAAAATACACTAATTTTACAAATTTCAAGTTTCAATATACATATGTTCATAGAATTGTATGTATATTACATAGGATTTTAACATTTTTCCTTGCTCGTTTTGGAACACCCTTTAATTTTTAATTTTCATGTATTTGTTGTTGTAGCGGCTAAGGTTCTACATACTCTGTCCAAATTTTAGGTCCGTAGCTCTTACGGTTCCTGAGAAAATACTGTGTGACGGACAGACGGACTGACGTCTTTTCACCTTTGGTGTACGGAACCCTAAAAACTTGTTGAATATTGAGTTCTCGTTTAAAATTAGATATTAGTAGAACTTCTCATTTGCTTAAATTAATATCTCTAGTTGTTCTTAGAAATTTTTCAGTAAAGGTTCCCTCATGATCTGCATTAGCAACAGTGAAATGTGCATACGATCCAGCTAACCACTCAACAATAAACAAAATTTTACTGGAATAAGTAAATTTCTCCTTTTGAAAATGTTAAATTAAAAATCGATCAGTTTATAGAACACGGGCTAAAATTGTAACAATCCCCCCCCTCTTAAAGAAAACAAAAACTTTAAATATACATACAATATTTTTTCATCAACTACAGCTACGCTAACAGTTTAAATTTTTTTAGTTTAACATTAACATATTGCCATAACATGCTTTTCAGACTTGTAAGTTTGACACTTGATATTAAATTTGATTTACACACAAAAACTAACACAAACTTGCCAACCCATATTAATAGTATGTTTCTACCGGCATGTTTTAGGCATATTATGATGATTTGAGCAAATCATGTTAATTTTTACGTGATTTACAATGTATTTTACATATGGCTAAAACACTATTTTTCGAACTGGATTAATTTGTGCTCCCTGCGTTACTTTTAAAATTACAAACTCCATCTCTAGGTTATCCATCAATAGTAATTGATAATTGCGAAAAAAAGAATATTTAATTAATTTTAAAAGTCAACATATTTATACAAGTTTCATTTAAGCTTTAGGTCCTTTTTTAAAAAATTTAAAACAATTTTATTAGTTTATCGATATTTCACTGCAACCTTGTGTAGCTTCTTAAGGCAATATTAAATTGTTTTAAATTTTTTAAAAAAGGACCTAAAGCTTAAATGAAACTTGTATATATTAAATTAAAATGTCAAATAAATTATTATAATATTTAAAAGTCAAATATATATGGATACAATTCAATTACAGTTGGTGCGGTGCGCCTTATAAAGGACGTGCATAAATCTGAATACGAAAATTCGAACAACTAATCATTAGGTGGAAATACTTCGAAGTGATTTACTTAAACCTAATTGATTTAAAGTCGGTGGAAACATAATATAAGGAATTAAGGCCCCTTAATGGTTCTTAACTAAATTCAGTTTGGTTGTCTAAGAGTTTACCCATTGGCGTAGCTAGACATTTTTTCTGGGGGGGGGGGGGGGCGGGGGCAAACACAATTTTTTTAATTAGTGTTTTTATGGGAATTGTTAAAATTTAAGCTTAAAATTTTTTAAACGCACTAATAATCCCAAATTAATATTTTACTTATTAAGTTAAATATATATTTTTTATTAAAAATACATTGAAATTGGAAATTAAAAAAATATATTTTACTTAATAAGTAAAATATTGGTTTGGGATTATTAGTGCGGTTAAAAAATTTTATACAGATTTTTTTTATTTAACATTTTTTTTTATTTAAGTTAAAACATAAATTAACAGTCCAGTTTCAATAACAAAAATTAAGTTATAATTAAAACTAGAAAAACAAAACATTCAAAACAAAAACAATATATAGACAAAAAGTAAAGTATGTGTTAGAAAATAACTAAATAATAATAATAATAATCTAATAATAATAATAATCTAATAATAATAAACTAAATAATAATAAAATTAATATTCGTTTCCAACAAGTTTATATGCTCATATGGAAAAATTATTTATGTATATACTATATTTGAATACAATATTTTGAAAAGATACAAGCACGAAATTATTTCATTCATCATTCATGATTTCATTTCTTAATAATTTATTATTTAATTTAAAAAAAATTTATCTGTGTGGTGCATAAATAAAAATAGAAAATTGCCATTTATTATTTAGTTACACTCAAAAAAAAAAAAAGACATATACTATTATTAAGGAAAAAAATTTTCTAAATTAAAGTAAAAAAAATTTCTAAGTTTAAGTAATTTTTTCTAAGTTTAAGTAAATTTCTACAAAAATCTAGTAAAAATTACTTAATATGAGTAAAAAATATAAAGTTCATATTCTCAAAAGTAGTTCATAAAAATACACACAAAAATTCTCACATTCAAGGTCAAGTTTACTGGTTTAAAGGAAATATTTACCAAAAATTGGAAAATGGTTTAAAAGTTTAGGGAAATTGTATCCTAAAAACTAGTCAATCTCGTTATAAATCAAAAAATAAATTTTAGGACATGACTTACTCCTAATTAGTTCATCAAATTTTACTAACTTGAAAGATATAAAAAGTTATTCTAAATTTTAGAAATATATTTACCAGTTTTAAGTATTTTTTCTTAATGCTTATTCAGACTGCCTGTTAGGCAATTGGTTATAGTGCTTGCCTATCAGTCAGAAGATTGTTGGTTCAATACTTGCCCCCTCTCAAGGAATTAATACGTATGTATGGTGAATTAATTAATAATATAATATGAAGATATAATAAAAAACATACCATGTGGTATAGAATTTAATTAAAAACAAAAAGGTACCAAAATTAAAGACAAAAAAAAAAACTTTGAAAAATTTACTAAATTAGAAATAAAAGATGAAAAACCTTTTTTGCAATTCTCCGAATTTTATGGAGAAATTTGACTTAATTTTAGAAAAATTTTATTTAAATATAAGAATATAATTACTATAAACTAGTTCATTAATGAACTAAAAATTTAGTAAATATTTTACTGGTTTCGAGTAAAAAACAGCTTTGGCGCCATACGACAACTTTTTTTTACTCAAATTTAGAAAATTTTCCAAAGTTTTAGTTAGTTTTTTTTTTTGAGTGTACCCTTCCAATATTGAAGTTCTGAATCAATACTATATTGTTGCGATGAATGAACATGCATACATAAATAAGTACAAACATGTATGCAAGTATGTATGTATACGTGTTCAATTGAAAAAAATTTTATGTGCATATAGATATATACATGCATACATATCGATAGTTGAGTTTTTCAGTGATTTCAATAAATTTCACACTAATACACCTCATCACAAAACTTTATTGCAATAGTGTAAAAAATAGCGCTTTTACAAGCAGTTGTACAAAAAAGTTACATTTTGAATATTACACTTTCTATTATGTCTTACCTTCTCCTGTAAAGTTACAATTATTTTCGTTAGGGCCTTTCCATTTGAGACCAACGATATATTGACCTGTGTAAGTTGATATCCTATCAAAAATTTCGGTCATCAAAAGTACTGATACCAAAATTTGGACCTAGGAATATTTTTCACAAGTTTTCCACTAGTCTAACAAAGTTGTATATGAACATGAATTGTTCTGTTTTGTTTTCTAATAAAAATAAAACATATGTATACATGTTTAAAGAGGAAATTTTGATTTGTTCGATTTTCTGACGATTTTTCGGACATGAAATGACGATTATTTTATATTTTATCGGGATTTCGGTGATTTTTCCATCATTTTATCTGGCAGCCCTCGATTGAACCATAAATATGCATACATACATGTGTGTGTAGGAGTATATATAGTATATGAATATATACAAGGTATTTGCAGATCATAATTTTTCGCTATTTTTTTAATTTTACTCTAAATAAAAATTGGTGGCTATTGTTACAAACAATTTGACAGTAGAAAATCTTAAGAACACCTTAAAACAACTTGTCTTGCTACTAACTACATACACTAATACAATTTTATTAAGAATTTGTTGAAAGCTACATACACACATACATATCTACACACATGCATTATAAATTCACATGGAGTTTACTATTTGTGATATTTTGAAGTGCTGTAAGCTTATAGCGTTTTGGGTATTTGTTATCTAATAAAAGTATGGATATTTAGCGATTATTCGAAAAGTTTGTATAAAAATTACTGGTGATTTTCATGAGTAATTTTAAAATAAATAAAAAAATAGAATTTTTTAATATTACAGGCAAAAGAATATGTTTTAAAAAGAATTTGTAATAAATCCTGGGGGGGGGGGGGGCAAAATCAAGTCTGGGGGGGGGCAATGCCTAGCTACGCCTATGAGTTTACCAAACTTATATACGACCTGTCACGAACTGTGTTTTAGTATTATGAACCACAACTGTTTTTAGTTGAAATTATCATCGCGTTACCAACTTAAAATATCAAGTTTGACAAATCACACCAACTTTTTACAGGATAACCCCAACCACAGACCTAACTGCTAAAAAGCAGTTGTGTACTTTCAACGTTTTTCTCATCCAAACTTACGCAGAGTTCTAAATGACAATACCAAAACACAACTAAAAATCAACTGTTAATTTGGTTTAGAATCGCAATGCAAATTTATTAATCCCAACCAAACTACTTTAAAAGTTGAAAACCGTGATAGTGGCTTAAAATGTAAACCTTGCATTATTAAGACATATTTTAAAATGCTATTGTGAACGTCCTAACTATGTAAATTTAAAGTAAACCAAAAAGCTTAAGCATTAAGATTAATGGCCTGTGCAAGAGCAGCCAGACGCACATGAAGCAAAATAAAAACGATAAAAATTTTTATTTCTGTATGTGCGAAATCAATTCACTTTCATATACATAAATTTAGTATAGTGTATGTATCTATAAATATAACATTAGCAATAAAAATACTAAGTAGCTTAATATCATGTTTTATCATCAGCATAAGTACACATATACATATGTAAGTATACATACATATGTACATCTGTAAGCTTGTAGGTTTGTATGTACATAAATTAAGGAAACTACATTCCTTGACCTTTGATATAAAGTGTGTTTTATGGACTCTTCACATCTAGAGCTATAATCAAGCAATTATGTATGTATGAATACATTTGAATAACTTTTTTACTCTATATATTATGTGTTAATAATAATTCAAAGAAAGTTAACTTAATATTATACATTCACACTTAATGATCTTTCCACAATTTGCTGTTTATACATTCAATGTAAATTCTTTTGAAGAAATGTTGTTGAAGTGGTACGTGAACCAATATCTTGCTTCACCAAATGCTAAAAAGTGTGCAAGGAATTTAATACAAAATTTAGAAAGCAACGTGCAAAATTTTAGACAAAAACATATATTTTTTTTAAATAAATTTTGTATAAACGCCTTATGTAATACCTCCGGTCTCAAAAATTCTAACAGCTTTATTTATAAAAAGTATTAAGGTTTTATAAAGGCTTAATAAAAAAATGTTTTATACAAATTTTGGTTTAAAAGACTTTTAAAAACTTTAGTAGTTTTTATATATAAGGCTGTAAGTGTTTGCATTAAAGTCCTGCACAAGACCACTTACAAGAACTTTTAAGACATGAGGGATTTTTCAAATGCTTTACTACAGTGAAATCTTCTAAAACAAACGCTAAACAATAATGTTGGCAATACATTTGTTTCAGTTATTGTACATATCGTCGCTGGCATATTTTTGATAAATTAGTTAAGTGCACTACTAGACTTTATAAGTCATAATATACCCTGTGTAGTAAGCATTACTGTTGTGCTTATAAAAGTAAAAACATTTCAGACTTACCCATAAGAATGAATGTATTAAACAAGCATAAAAGCTCCTCTCTTGTTAAATTTTTAAAATGTTAGTTAGGTCAGTTAGTTAAAACAGTGACGATATGTGTATAAGTAAAGAAGAAAATAGTTCGTGATGGAAGAATTTGTGATGCTTGCTTCAATGAACGGGACTATTGTATTTACTGATGTTAAATTTGAGCTTTGTTAACAAAAAACTTTTAATATACTTTAAATTATGATATTAAACGAATATTGTGAAAGAGTTTCATCGGAATTGCTTCGTTGGTATTCTAGTTTCGTAACAATATTTCATTGGATTTTTAAAAACAATATTTTCTAATTACAGTCAAATCCCGATAATTCGTAATCGTAATTCGCAATTTCTAACAAATTATAGGGGTTTTCGATTTAGCGGGGTTTCGATTTAACGGGGTTAAAATAAAATAAATACGAATTAACGGGGTTTTTCAATTTATTTACTTAAACGATAAAGAAGAATAAAAAAAATTGTTAATAATAAAATGTGAAATAAAAATTTGTTGTTTTTATAACACCGACAGGGTTTTATGCGTACGTACACACACACAAGCAGAAGCAAAAACCCACGCAAAAAAAAAAAAAATAGCGGTAAACAAAAAATTATTCTTTCCATGTTTCTGTGGTTTTTATTACGAATTATAAGTGGTAGTTAGCAAACAATTAAGATTTATAAGAGGTAAAGAAGATTTTATTTGAAAAAAATATTACGAATTAGTCGCTATTCACACTATGCCTTTTTAGCTTGCCTTGTATTGACAATTTTCTTTTGAAACCCATACGAAAAGTCACACACATTTACATTAAGCCTTTTTTATTCATGCCTTTTTGGCATTTATATACACGTTTAATGCTGAGAATACGAAAGAGGCAAAGAGAAATGTCATAAATCCCCTCGAATTTTCAGTTCGTGCCTTTTGTTCTACACCGCAAGATTCTCAACCCCTCTCACCAATAAACTAAAAAAGCCTGCCTGCATAGGCACGCAGAAAAGGCACAGTGTAAATTGCGTCTTAGGGAGGGGACCAAAATGTATGGAAATTTTACAAATTAACGAGATTTTTTCAAGGGACAAACAGTTTATTACGAATTGTCGGGAATTAAGATTTATTGGGGTACGAATTATCGGGATTCGACTGTGTTAGGAACTCTTTATATTTAAGAAATATTTGCAGTTGTTGCTTGTAATAAACATATATAAGTACATACTTTGAAGCAATTAAGTTAAACCTTATTTAAAAATTAAAAAAAATGTATTTATTTTTTAAATCATCTAACTAATTAATAACAACTTTTTGAATATTAAAAAGTTTCATTGATTTTGAACTAAAATTATTTCATTGTTTTAATTAAAGTATTTCATCATTTTACTGAATAAATTACATTGTTTTAACTAAATAATTTCATTGTTTAATGAAATTTCATTGTTTAATGAAATTATTTCGTTATTTTAATGAAATTATTTGGTTGTTTTAATGAAACTATTTCGTGGTTTTAATGAAATTATTTCGTCGTTTTAATGAAATTATTTCATTGCATTTATGACACTGTTTAATGCATTTGATGAAGTTTTCATTAAAATAATTTAACGAAACTGGTTTCATTAATCCAACAAAGCGTGACTTCAGTTGAATTTTATTGAATTTTTTCATTGGATTAATGTCGAAATTCATAGAACTTATGAAAAAAATTCTTTCAGTGTAGTGATGAACGTGTGCCATCTTTCTACTGTTGCTTTATTGTTAAAATTTAGCACCTCCTAAATAAATTTGGCTTCCTTAACGATGTGAACATTGGCCTAGTTTGTGTAAATAAATACACAGAAAAATTTATGATAAGTTTTTGTGTTAACAAACATGTTTGATTTTAAATTTGATTATTTTCTTTAATTGGTTTGATGAATTTAATTTTAATAAAAAATAGGATCCAGCTAAACTCTTAAATAATCAATAATCCTGTTTCAGTAAAAATATTAATTGTGTTTTTTGAATTTTGTAATTGAATGCAATATAAGGTTTTTTCTGTGTAAGAATATATGTATAATTTTTTTTCATGGTAGAAATTATTGTTGAGATGCCGTATTGATTATTTCAAAAGTTGTTTATAAGAATACAATTTAGTAATGTCTAATCCCACTGTAAAAAAAAACAGCTGGTAAATTAAACATGTTCTTAAATTAGAATTAAAGCAAAATGACCCATTTTCTTTGTTTAACGTTATTAAATAAATTATTTAAAAGTTTCTTGAGTTTTAATAAATCTTTACTCAAGTCTTAAAAAATATGAAAATAAAAACTATTCAACGCGTAAAAAACGTGCAACTCATACCCAATTTTCACATTAACAAAGTAAAATAATTTATAATATTTGCATACATTTACTTTGAAAAACTTTAACAACACTATTATTTTATGATTACTATAAGTGTTATAACTAAGTGTTAAGTTAAAGTTATGAAAAGAAAAGGAAAGAAAAAAATTAGTAGAAAAAGTAAACTTAATGTGAAAACTTTAATACCTGGCAAGTGCGTGACTTAAATTATGACACCCTGATTGGCCATACAAAACGGAAGTGAGATAAAATACGAACGGCTTATTTTATAGAGATATTAAAGGATATTTTAAAAGACCTGAAGCACATATATTTTTAAAAATTTCAAAGCTTTTTGAAAGGCACGACCTAACTAAATCCTTATGCCGGAAAAACCTTTTCTTTCTTCACACTGCGCTCTTTACAAAGAGATAAGCTTTTGTAAACTTAAGTGAGTTTAAGTTATAAAATTTACTAATTTATTAACTTTAGTAAGATTTTGAGTTCATTTATATTGAACTTTGTTGAGCCAAAAGATTAAACCACTTTGTTCACTTAGTTTATTAGAAGACATTTATTTTTATCCCATTACTAGAAAAATTGTAGAAGTTGATTAAAAGTTTGTTTTTTGTATAACAACTACAAAAGAAACTTTAAAAGCAAAAAAAGCTATGCCAGGACTTAGAAATATTTATTAAACGAACTTATATAAATCTTTAGAAAATTAAAAGAGCAAATAAGGTCGTAAGTAGATAATTTTCTTTGACGGAAAAATCATTTGCAAGACTTTAGTAGATTCAAGAGTACTGCGATGGATAATATGGCAATGAATTTAAATGAAAGATGGGGACCCAGTAAAAAAAATTTGAAGTAATTATTCCGAAACTAACTTTTTCTCTGCTTCCAAAATATAAATTTTTCTTTTTGAAAATATGATAAATAGTACTTTTAGCATATTAGCTAAAGTTCCTTTTGACTTAACTACATACTTTAATATTTTCTTCTTTGCTCCATAAAAAATATGGAAGAAAGTAATTATATCCATTTCCTTACATTAAATTTCATCGATGTTTAAGCAAAAGATTTTTTATGATGACTTAAAGATTTTTGGGAATAAAATATGGCAACACTGATGAGATTACTAAACTTAAAAATAAACTCTTCTACCTTATTTACCACTATGGTGACTAAGAAATGGAAATTTTTTCCCATAATATTTTATTCCCCTCGAAGGGAAAAATGTTTTCTTGAGCCTTTTGTGAATTTTTTTCCTGGGTATCACTCCAAAGTGAATGTAAGAAAAGGGAAGACGATTTTAAAAGCTTAAAAATAAATTGAAAATTTAACAAACTTAAGTTTAATAATCAATTAATACACATTTTCAAAAAGAAATATTTTTAAATTTAAAGTTGTATTTTTAAATATTCTATATGCTGTGGAAAATCAGATTTACTCAACATCACGAACATAACTTCGTATTCACTGAATATGGATAAAAAAGAGAACTTCTTGCAATAATAACTTTTAGTAAAAGCTTTATAATATATCAAAATTTGCACTAGTTCAGGACCGTATTGACTTTCTTGGAAGCTATTGTTTTACTGGGGAGCTTCCAAAAATATTTGCACAACAACAGCCATCCAGGTCAATTACAAGAAGCAGTGGATCGTAGACCCAACTTGGGACAATAAGAATGAAAAAGTATAAACAAATAAACAACCTGATAAACAGCTTTAACCTGAACTGAAATATACGAGAGCTACGGAAAAGATATGACAAACTTAATCGAGAGGTCCAACGATTGGCAAGGGCGATCAAAAGATGGTATATACCTACTCAGCTAGCAGGTCACCTCACTCATTACTTTTTTCATATATTTCGATAGAAGAATGTATCGAGAAATGAAAAAATTTTGTGTTAAAAAAAATAATAATAAGTTAGGGCCTTTCTATATTAAAGTGACGACATGTAATATCACACGAACTTTTTAGTTTTGGCCATTGTTTCTTTTTGCCAATTTTTTTTGGTTTCTGACGAACGTCTTTCCGTCAGTTCGTCTGGTTCGTCTGGCCGTCTCTCCGTCATAAGCTATTTTCTCGAGAACCATACGGACCTGAAGCTTAGACAGGATATGTAGAACTTTGGCCGCTATAACAACAAATACATGAGAGTTAACAATTAAAGGGTGTATCAAAACGAGCAATGAAAAATATTAGAATCCCATGTAAAATATAGACAATTATATATAGACACTTGAAATTTGCAAAGTTAGTGTATTTTTATACAGACTACAACAATTAATACTAAAATTTAAAAATTTAAATTCAAGGGTATTCTATCAGTTAATATAATTTTGACAACTTGCTGTATCTTGGAAACCGTAAAAGGCAAAATCTTGCAATTTTCAAAAACGGTAAAACTAAAGAATCCCAAAATTATAAACTCGCCAAATCGAAAAAAAAATTGCCAAGAACCGAAAATATCGCCAAATTAAAAAAAAATTAATAACTAAAATAAGTCCCCAAAAACAGGAAAAATCGCCAAAATGAAAAAATCTTCATAGTAAAAAAAAACGCCAAAAACTGAAAAATATCGCCTAAACGAGGAAAAAGCGACATATTTTTCATTTAGGCACTTTTTAGCTATGGCGATTTTTCGTTTCGGCATATCTTTAATTTTGGAATTTTTTACTTTTAGCGTTTTTGAATATTACAAGAGTTTTCCTCTTACGATTTCCAAGATACAGCAAGTTATCAAAATAACATTAACTGATAGAATAGCCTTTGATTTAAATTTTTTTAAATTTCAGTGTTAAGTTAAGGTAAAAATCCATTAACTTTTGAAAATTTCAAGTGTCTATAAATAATTGTCGGTATTATAAAAGCTTATTTCAGCAAGCTTCTTTGCTCGCTTTAGAACACCCTATAATTTTTAACTATCATATGTTTGTTCTTGTAGCGGCCAAAGTTGTCCATATATATTCTGTGAAAATTTCAGGTCTGTAGCTCGAGAAAGCAGCCTGTTACTGCCGGACGGACATCGTAGCGAAATTAATAGGGTTTCTTTTCACCTTTGGTGTACGGAACCCTAAAAATGGATGAATTATATCAATCATCAAATACTAGTATTTAACAATAATTCTACCACAACAAATATTGCTTGTCGCTGTTCTTTTATTTGAGAAAGGAATTTACTTCAACTTTTCTGCGCCGAAAAGCATAAATATACTTATAATAGGTGAAATTTCTAAAGGCCTTTTTTTATAAAAACTACCAAGGCTTTATAAAGACTTAACAAGAAAAATTTTGTATGAAAATCTATTTTATAAACCCTTTATAAAGCTTTAATAATTTTTGACTGTAAGAAAATAATTTTTCCTTTCACAGGATATAAACAAACAAACTTCTTTAAAAGCATATTAAAAAAAATGCGCAACTAAATCATCAGGCTACTAATACAATTTGTAGGATAATTTATTTTACCTTTTATTAAGCTGAACCCTTTTTTCCACGATTTTTTCCTCTTCTAAATTATGTGACAATGCACGAAAGAAAGAGAATAAAAGGTATTAAACGAGTTACCAGAAACCCTCATTAGGAGGTCGCATAAAATGTCATTAGCTTTCTTCGCTGTAATTACAAAGCAAAGATTTTTTCACTTTGCTTTACTTTCATTTCTTTTAACTTTCTTTTTCCAAGAAAGATAAGTAATAGCGGTACTTCCTTTTTTGTTATTATTTTCCGAATCGCTATAGCGAATGAACGAATGATTAGAGTAAAGTGGAAGTTGAAAAATTAAAAAAGACAGGAATTGTTTTCCCATTAATATCGTGAGATATTTGAAAGTCAAATTATTTTCAGTACCAAACACTTTGTTCTCTTGAAATTTTATTGATTTAAGAAAGATTTAATAAGCTCATACAAAATAATATTGCTGTTATGAAATAAAAAGTTTAAGAAAAAAGACACTGATATAAGGATGAGCTTCATGGAAAAATTACTGCTACGATCTTAACGGTTTATTCTAACGTAGGTTTTATAAATCTGTGGTAATTAGGAAGAAGTGCTTAAGTCATATTTTACTGTTTATCAGAAAAATACTTTTAAACTTTCAAGTAGATTTTCAAAAATTTACTTCTCTTGTAGTTATATTGGAAAATTCGTTGTTCATTTGGGTTCCATACACCAAAAGTGAAAAGGGACCCTATTGTTCTCGCTACGATGTTCGTCTGTCTGTCTGTCCGTCATAGGATGTATTCTCGAGACCCGTAAGAGCTACTAGTCTGAAATTTTTACAAAATATATTAAACTTTGTTCGCTACAATAAACAAATATCTAAAAGTTAAAAATTAAAGGGTGTTCTAAAGCGAGCAACGAAATATATTGGGATCCTAATTTGTTAAACAGGGTGACGCAGAATGAGCTATATGGTTTATATGGCTTATAACTTTTTTATTTATGCGATTATTATATATATATATTTTTTAAATAAAGTGTATTATTGCGGAATATTTTAAAATTAGCTTTGAAAAATTATATCCTGCAAGTGATGTCCATTTTCTGCTTTGCACATACGTGCAAGAGAGAGAGAGAGAGAACACATCTCATATTATCCATAACTTTTCGCAAAATTTCGGGTATAATGACCATGATTTCATTTCGAATATTGGTTTTTAGTTGTAGTATGGTTCTTGGCTTATTAAGGTACATTCTTTCTTTCAAATATCCCCAAAGAAAACTGTGGGTGCAATGCGTCCATTAAAATGACGACGATATGCACGTTGTGTCAACACAATAGTCTATTGGTTTGAAAAATAAAATTCAATTATTTTTATACGTTGTTCGATAGTGTAATGATTCATAATTAATTCACCAAGTCTTCTTCACAAAATGTTAAAAAAATCACAGAAAGAATAATAATTGAAAAAGTTATGAATAATTTAAACCATAAAGCTCATTCTGCGCCACCCTGTACATACAATTATATATAGACACTTGAAATTTGCAAAGTAAGTGTATTTTTATGCAGACTACAACAATGAACACTGAAATGAAAAAAAAAATAAAATTAAATGGTTTTCTATCAGTTAATGTAATTTTGAATAAATAAGTTTGAAAACGTGCTGCGTGTTGGAAACCGTAAGAGGCATAATTATGAAATTATCAAAAATCGTAAATTAAAAAAATCTACAAAATGAAAAAATTGCCAAAATGAAATAAGCTCCAAAACTAAACTAATGGGTCCGCCATCTAACGTTTTTTTTTCAACTAGTGTTTATTTCGTGAATGGTAACACTTAGCTCATATCTGATTTGGCAGATAATTAGTTTTATCCTTCCGCTGAACGAATATGGTTGTGTATACGCTTCGCAAAGTGGGCCTGCGATCTACCTACAGAAGATGCCGATGCCAAAAAAAAAATCATCTTTTCAGATGAAGCTCATTTTGATATTGCCTGGTATATAAACAAGCAAAATTGTCGCATTTAGGGCACAGAAAACTCGCACGCATACATTGAAAAGCCGACGCACCCAAAACGAGTCACTGTTTGGTTCGGATTTTGGTCCAAAGGCACAATTGGGCCATTGAGCAAGGAGTGGCCGTTACAGTCAATGGCGATCGTTATCGGGCCATTTTCACAAAAATTGAAAAGGAGGATATTGGCAACATTTGGTTTCAACAGGACGGCACTACGTGCCACACAGCCGAAGCTTCAGTAGTTTTTCTTATAGCATTTAAAAAGAAAAAAGTTATCTGGCGGACCCTATAGAATAAATAGCCCAAAACCAAAAAATTGCGAAAACGAACAAAACGCCAAAAACGAAACAAATTGCCAAAAATGTGAAAAAATCGCTAAAATTAAAAAAAAACGCCAAAAATAATCTAGAATAAATTGCCTAAAACCAAAAAAAAATTGCTTAAACGAAAAAACGCCAAAAACGAAACAAATTGACATAAATTTAAAAAAATCGCCAAAATTAAAACAAAGCGCCAAAATGTAAAAAAGCCCCAAAACTGAACTAAAATAAATCGCCAAGAATCGAAAAATTGCCATAACGAAAAATACGCCAAAGATAGAACAAATCGCCAAAAATCTGAAAAAATCGCCAAGATAAAAAGAGGTCTAAATAAAAAACCTCTTAAACTAATATAAATCTCCAAAACTCGAAAAAACTGCCAAAGCGTAAACACGCCAAACCTAAAAAAACGTCGAAACACGAAACAAATCTACAAAATGAAAAAAACACCAAAACTAAGAAAAAGTACTAAAAGTAAAAAAATCTCCAAAAAGCGAAAAAAAGTTTACCGCGACTTACATTTTTTTTTTAATAAATGTCTACATCAACACCTAAACTCAGTAACTTTTTACGAATCGAAAAGCGTAATTTTTATCGATATATTTTTTTCGATCGCGGTAACGATAACATGATTCTGTAATTTATTTCTTACTCGCCATTTAATTTTATACCATGTGGCATCACTGCATATAAAATAAGCAAAAAAAAAAACAAAGAAGAATTAAAGAAAAACTAAATGAATTTGAGCTTGTTATTTTACCTCATTTTACTTCAACCAACTGCGAATATTGTTAAATTTGTTACTGAATAGCAAACTAGCCCAATTTTCGTTATATTTACTATAGAGATACGATTATCGCAATAAAAGTTACTGAATCCAGATACGGTTACACAAAACAAAAAATTTAATTCAATAAGCACGTTTAATAGAAAAAAATCCAAAAATCAATTAAAAATTTAACTGAGGGAATTAAAATTTTTGTTGAAAAAACTCAATAAAATTTTTAATGTTTTTTTTTTTTTAATTAAACTTGTTTATTGCAGGAAATTTGTTTTTTTATGTGTGCAAATACTCGATTTTATAGGCTAAAGTTCGTATAGTATTATATATCGTTACCTTAAATAGAAAGGTTCTAACTCATAATATTTTTTGAAATCGAGATTCTGGCATTTTTCCATACATTAGATAATCTTCTAACGAAATATACGAAAAATTCGATATCAAAAAAATAATGAGTTACTGCCTTTCTATATTTAGACAACGATATGTAGTGTCCTTACGGAAGGAACTTTTCATGTGGCAGTAAAAGTCGCACTTTACTGATTTTTTTCTTTTTTATCATATAGAATTTAAGAAATTTATTATTCGACATATTGTCTGAAATTTATTAGCTGGTTGTTCAGCGTTATCTATATGCATTTCATTGTTGCTGTATCAAATCATCAGTAGACTTCAACTACACATTTTGAACAGTCACAAACTTCTTGTCTTATGCAAAAACTTTCAAAAACTATTTGAGAATCCACAAATAATAATATTTTTGAAAATTACAAAAGAAAAATAAGCGCAGTAGGCTTAGAAACTTATACAAAACCCAGCAAACAATTTATATCCGATATGAATTTACGTGAAAATGAAATGCGCTATAACGCACAAAATAATTGAGATTTTGCCCAGGATTACTTTTTAGTATGAATATTACAGAGCAGCCTTTAGCTAAAAATTAGCTTATCTCGACTTATGCACTTTTTCTTTTTCACCATACATATATATACATATGTATTAGAGATTAGCTTTAATTCCTAAACAGATTTTTAATATGCATATTTTATGCTGTCGCTAATGAAAGCTACATATACGAGTATCAAATGCAAAAAGGCATAATAAACTTTTTATACGCCCTGTGGTAAAGGATATCATGACTATAATAATATTCAATTTGAGATAAAATAAAAGTTTCCACAATGATTCCCAAATGCTCTAGGCTTTCGTTATTAACTAGACAGTGACACAGTAACGGTGGGTAATATTTAAACTTTTGTCGCTCGTAATAAAAGCCCAACACCAACACCAACTTTATTATTATCATGCCAACCAGTCTAATTATTATTTAAATATATAATTTAACCATTTTTATCTGGCACATCTCTCTGTGTCAATATTGTTAGAATTTGTGGCAGCTATAAAAACATTTAGTTTATTTAATTTGACTGTTGACTGACAACATTTGTGGTTAAGTAAATAATTAAAACTTTTTTCATTATCATGTGCAACATGTTTAGTACCGCAATAATAACTATGTAGTTAGTCCTTTGGTATTAAAACAAATTTGAATGTATAATACTGGTTTAATTATGTTTCTTTCTTATGTATGTTATATAAATGTACACATAACCTCCCACATGCTATTATACGACTAATTAAGTAATTATAAGGCCACAAACCAAAGTAAAATTCCCAAGATAAAGAACATGTCGTATCTACTCTCTTATTACGTAACATTGTTAAGTCTCCCTCTAGAGGGCGGCGGGTTAATCTTAAGGAATATCAACTTTTTGTAAGGTTATATTGTTTGAAAGCAAGTTACTTAATAAGAAACAAATATAAAGCGCTCCTTCATAGCATTATTGTCATATCTCACAAAATACGTTTTTGCAATTAAAAATATCGTATTATATTTTGTTATTGAAGTCATATAATTTGCTCACTAGTCTATAGCACACATAATTTATTATGCTGTAAAAACTGGTTTTGTCGAACACATATAATTAAAAATTAATTCAGCAAAGTGCGCAATACCCTAGGAACTTTAGTTTGTCCCAATTTACACTATGCAAGTCTTATTGCTAAGCTGATTAGTTTGTTAGGAGAGAGAGAGAGACGATGGAAATGAAACGTTTCTGTTCCCCTCGTCTCTCTCCCCCTCAAACTAATCAGCTTAGCTATAAGACTTGCATAGTGTAAATTGGGACTTTATATAACCGAATGTTTTACCTGTACCTGGATTCAATAACTTTTATTATGGTAATCGTATCGCTTTAATAAATATATCAAAAATTTATCGACTTTCCTATTCAATAATATATTTTAACGATATTCGCTGAAAAAAAATGTATTAAGTCACAAGATCAAATTCATTGAGTTTTTCTCTATTATTCTTTAAGCCTTGGGCTTATTTTCACATTTTCTATACGGAGATGCCACATAATATTAAACTAAATGGTGAGTAAGTTAAGGATGGATACTATCGTAAAAAAAAATTACGGAATCACATTATCGTTACCGCTAGCGAATTAATATTTATGTTGATAAATACTACGATAGTAAAAGTTACATAATCCCGGTACTGATGTAGACATTAAACAATTTTTTTGTCGTAGCGTTTTTAAGTTTGACACTTTGATTCTTTTTTTAATTATTGTTTGATTTTTGATAATATTTTTAGTTTTAGCGTTTTTGTTAATACTTTTTTAAAGTTTTTTCGGCTGTCTTTAGCTTAAGCGATTTTTAGTAATTTTTAAGCTATTTTTCCGTTTTGACGATTTTTTGGGTTTTTGGCGATTTTTTTTTTAATTTTAGTGATTTTGTAAGGTTTTTGGCGATTTTTTTAGTCTTAGAGTTTTAGTTCAGTTATAAGCGATTTTTTCGCCTTTCTTAAGCATTGGCCAATTACTTTTAGTTTGGACGATTTTTTGCCTTTTGGCGATTTTTTCGATTTCTGGCAATTTTTTTAGATTTTGTGATTTTGTTCGGTTTTTTGTGATTTTCTCTGCTGTTTTTAGCTTTAGCGATTTTTTTTAGTTTTTACAATTTTTTTTCGATTTCTGGCGATTTTATTTTAGTTTTAGTGATTTTTTTTCAGTTTTTGCGATGTTTTCGGTTGATTTTTAGTTTTAGCGATTTTGTTAGGTTTGGCGCTTTTTTAGTTTTGGCGTTTTTTTCGACTTTTGGCAAGTTTTTCAGTTTTGTTGATTATTTTTGCATATCAGCAACTAGTTTTATATCTGGTGATATTTCTCATTTACACGTTTTTTTTTAATTTTTAATTTTTTTAGGATTTTTCATTTCTGCATTTCTTTAATTTGGGGATTTTGTAGTTTTAGGGTTTTTCTTTAATTTCAAGAGTAGCTCTTACGAGAGCCTTTTCACCTTTGGTGTACGGAACCCTAAAAACACACATCGTCGCCTCAGAATTGGTTAAGTCCATACGCCACAAAGTTAGAGTGGAGAAAACGGAGAAGAATATACCCGGATTTCTTTTGTATTTTCACCACTGCTTCCGAAACATGCTTTGAAGGAAAATTTTTGTGAACTTTCATGAATGAAGTTAGAATTTAATATTACTTTATTGTAAGTGAGAAGTACTGTCTTGTGCCGCATACACCACTTTTCTTAATTTATTTTCAAAAAGTAGGTTTGTTGTGCTCCATATGTATACTTTACTGCTGTGTATTGTTGTTGTAACGGAAATGTATGCTTGAAATTAATTTTTCTTACTGTCCAGAGAAATAAGTCGATCGTTTAACGCCGACCAGGAAGCCGCCGCTTACATACTTACACAAGAATAATAAGTAATTGTAGTGTATTTAATAGAAAGAAATGAAGCAAAACAACAGTTAACTCTACTTTATACGTTCTTTTGAGGAAAACGCCAAAAATTGGCGTGTAAAGCAAAATAATACTTATTAAGCCGTAAAATGGTGAATATGGAGCAAAATTAATGCTTAATATCTCAGTAACCATAATAAATTTCGTGAAACGCATTTTTGATTCAGAAAGATGTTATTCAAAATATTGTATATACCATACCGAACGAATTTTTTTAAGAATGGTCGGTGGTGCAAAACAATTCTGGGGCAACGATATGTCTACTGCAGTATTTGAACATTGAACTATCTGCATGATAAGCGTACGTTCTACTACAATGCCCTAAAGAGAATATTTTATTTATTTTTTTTGCTTTGCAGTTGTTACACAAATGCTGTAAAGTAATGCAGACGGTATTTAGTTTATGTTAAAAAGTAAGTGGTTTTAAATATTTTTATTTTATTACCGAGTTTTTGCTGAGATGGTATTATCATAGCAAATAGTAATCTGATGAATAAATTTTAAAAATAAATTATGAGGTAAAGAAAGGTCCTTGCTTTCCCATATTAAAGCTTCGATCCCACTATTTCATGCACGGATACTGTAAACCTACGTAATTTCGATCGAATACTTTTATTGAATACAAAAACAAATATTTTGATTTCATTGTTTTTTTTTTCAAAACAAGTTGTCGATCGAACGTTTTCTGTCGACATCATGCACCGGGCTGTTAATTTCAGACCTCCGTCTTTGCTTAATTTTTACATTTAAGCTTATATTTTTGCTTCTTCTTCCAGTCTTTTTAAATTTTCGTTATAAAGTTTTTGTCAAACTCCTTTTTGCCACAAATACGCAAAATGATATGAGCAACAAAAAAAGGAGTAGAAAAAAGTTAAACAATTTCGATTCTTTGATTATTTTTTTAAGCTTCAAATCCTTAAAAGGTTTCTGAAAGAAACTTTTTCCCTTATTCTCCTAATTGTCCTTAACACTTTTGACAGAAAATTGTGCTGCAAAGTTTTACAAAAGTTTTTAACACATTAAGCCATTTCAATTAAAAAGGTATTAAAATGTAATTTTGGATGAATTTAGAGGTAAAGACATTTTGTGTCTTGCGAAAAAGCATAAAAGGTACGCAGTGGTATTTTGCAGTCTCCACTTTTTTTAATTATACGTTCGAATGGTTTGCAATCAAACTTCAATGAATAATTTTTGGTTGGTTAAAAGTTTGTAATTCACTTATAAAAATGTTGAAAAAAATATATATCAAGTAAAAATTATTTTCATTTCTCTTATACCATAATAACTTAAGTTTTTTTTTTGATTTGCTGCTGCTCTTTTATGACCAAAGTATTTTGTTATACTTTTAACCAAGAACGAACGTAGCTCTTAGCATTTCTTTCTTTATTTAAAAGTTACTAGTATCATATTTGTTAACAACGTGTTTAGTCCCAATATATCGGGTGTTTTTTTTAGAGGTATAGAACTTCGAATTGAAATAAAACACAAGAAAATCGTTTTAATGTCCATCAATTTGGCTTTATTGGAAGGATAATTTTATGCCATTAATGTTTAAATATGATTTCGGGCATGTGGCCGCCGCGGCTGGCTCGAATAAAGCCAATTCTACAGGTCCAATTTTCGACCACTTTTTCGAGCATATGGGGCCGTATGTTGGCAATAACGCCACGAATGTTGGCTTCCAAGTCCCCTAACGTTTCTGGTTTGTTGGCGTAGACGAGCGACTTCACATATCCCCAAAGAAAATAATCCAATGGTGTCAAATCACACGATCTTGGTGGCCAATTGACAGGTCCATACCTCAATAAAAAACACCCATTACAATTGAAACCTAAAATTTCAAGTCAATTTAAAAAATTAATATTTGTTTTATTCCATTTCAAAGTTCTATATCTCTATAAAATATTTTGAGAATTTTAAGCGTACAGCTGCTTTAACTTGTAACGCGACGTCGAGCACGCTCAAATTATACGTATGTGGGCAGCTTGACAATTAATTTATTTAAAGATTTGAACTTAATAACAACTTAAATCAAAATTTAGTTTTCTTTTAAAGAATTAAAGTTGCGCAATTAATTCTGCAATATTAACTAAACAAAATAAATTTTTCTGAATATTAACTCTCTTACAGAAAATTAAGAGACTTTCTAAAAGAAAAATTTCATCATCTAAAGTGGTGCTAAGTGTACAAAGAAAGAAAAAATTAAAAGCAAGGCCATCAATTACTGTCTTCTATTCAGTCATAAGCGGCGTCTAATGGAGCGATAGTGATAACCATCATCTTGCAAAACGGAAGAATCACCATTTGCTGGTCCTTCAGCTTCAATAACACCAACTTCTAAACTTGGCATATACTCTGTGGGAGGTTCTATAGTTGGAGATAGCTGAGGTATTTCGGCGGGTATTCTATAATGATAACCATTTTCATCTAGTTTTCCACTATCTTCAACAGTTTCATTTAGTGGCTCTACGACTTCTCCAGAAGTTTGGTCTTGGTATTGTTCTTTTGTTTCCTTATCTTCATTGGGTATTTCCGATAACTCTTCATCATTAGATTTGACGGGTGTTAGATTTCCACTGTAGATTAGTTGAGGTAGTTTGGTGACAATTTGAGTCACAGGGGGCAGGTATTCATTAGAAGGTTGGGAAGTTTGAGTTTCAGTTTCAACTTCAGCTGGCACAGTAGCTGCAGTAGTGGTAACAGCTTGGTACTTTTTTGCTTCAACAAATGGTGGTAAATATTCTGTTGATGGCACAGGAGGCAACTGTTTGCTTGTTTCCGCTTCTTGGGCCTTCTCTGGTGTTAAATACTGCTTAGTTTTTGATATTGCCGGTGGCAAGTATGATACATTCAAATGGGAAACATCACGTCTCTTCCTTAATACTTCATATTTCCAACTGCTGCCTGATAAAAAAGTTGAGTCCTGAAATTTCCTTAATGGGGAAGCTTCATCCACCAATTCTAATTCATCCCTTGGAGCTAAGTATTCGTGAGATAAAGTTTTGCCATGTATCAAAATGAATCCACTTATAATAATTAAAAATAGTCTCTGCATATTAAAAGATAGAAATTAGTTTATTAAAACAACCAATAAGAGTTTAAACTTTTTACCATCTTTTTCTCAGTATTACGTGCGATGCCTGCGACAAATGCTTCACAACTGTTCAATAGTTTAATGGTGTAATAGTGATTTAAAATTTCTTAATATTTGTGTTTATATTAAAAATTAACGCTTTGCATTGAAGCTTGTATATTTGAGACAAAAAGCAAACAAAATCACATGAAGAAAAGAGAGATTATGCAGCCAGATTTTTCAACCTTATGCTTTAGCATACAGTGGGCAAGACTATAAAAATAATAGTAACATATTGTTTATTTACTTCAACAAAGTTTTAACTAAAAAAAAATTTTATTTTTAACAGAAAGCGAGTTTAAGGTTTTCAATTTACGCACAACTTAACGGAAAATAAAACGTTATTATTATTTTGTTTTACAAATTATGTCACAGTTCTATATCGTTAAAAATATCATCTGTTTTTTTTTTAATTTGAAGGCTGCGTAGACAGTCTTAAAATGTAAATACGTATTGTTTTTTAAATGTATTGTCATAGCATGTATTATACTACGAGTAAACCAATAATAAATGATGTCGTTTAATAAGCGAAGCACGATGGATGTATTGATATGTGTCTATATGAGTGTTTACGAGCGATGTCGCGAAGACTTCTTGTTCGTAACAAACAATCAAAAGAAGTAGTGTTGATGCGTGTATGCCTGTTATTTTGCATATTGTATATTTGAGTGTGTGTGTGAGATGTACATGTATGATAAGCTATTATGTGTTTAAGGATGGTTTTTTAAATCAAGCGCCCACAACTAATGTCACTGGATATGTGTGTTTTTATGTGCGCAGAAAATCGAAATATCATACACACAACGTGTGTGCGTATAAACATGCATGACGTTTGTATACGCTCCCATGCGTATGAAGAAGCAAGCATCACAAATTATTTCGTCACGAAGGATTTTCTTTTTTACTCCTATACTTGCAATAACTGAAACAAATTTCTTGCAAGCAATGTTTTTAGAATTTGTTTTAGAAGATTTCCCTGTAGTTAAACATTTGAAAAATCCCCCACGTCTTAAAAGATCTTGTGCAGGGGTATATCGTGCCATAATCGCGAAAATAGCTTAACCGACATAGTTTTAGTACTTCAATTTTTGGCTAAAATCGATCATTTACTATCGTAAATAGTCGATTTTCTTAAAAAAAACGAAGTCTAAAAAATGTGTCGCTTAAGCTATTTTAGCGGTTGTGGCTCAATATCTTGAATGCAGTAATTGAATATAAAATAAAACTTTTTCTGTGTAGTTTGTGTTGCTTTTAAAATTAGTCAGACTTAACATGCTTAAGGTTTTGTTGCTTATAAACATATAAAACTATAAAACGGCGCACTATGAGCCGTTTTCGTAAATTGTGTGGCCAAAACATGAAGAGCAAACTTTAAATACTTGATACGTGGCACGCATATGCATGTGAGTAATAATTATAAGTATGTTGCAGATGTCGGTAAAGGATTGAACATTTTTTAATTTATGTATGCTACTCGATTTGTTCATATCTTTTACTGACTGATTCCTATATGAATATCCAAATAAATGCAGTAAAGTGCAACTTTGACTCGCACATGAAGAGTTCCGTACGGGGATGATTTTTTAGCAACTTTCTTTTTGGCAACAATGTTTTTGGCAACTCAGCTGTTTTTGTGTATCATGTTTTACCCCTTTTAGACATGCAAAGTTTACTTTGCAAAGTCTTAGTTCAGCTGTGTGAAAGACAGAGGAAGGAATACTATCTCTTTCTGTTTTTCTCCCAGCTGAATTAAGACTTTGCAAAGTAAACTTTCCGTGTCTAAAAGGGGTATTACTGTTAAACATGTTCAGTTTGGTCTTTTATTTAACCATGAATCAACTTACAAATGAACAATGCTTGCAGATTATTAAATTTTATTATCAAAATTCATGTTCGGTTAAGAAAGTGCATCGTGCACTTCCATTCAATTTTATGGTCAGTTTGGGTGACGTTCTGAGGTGGCTATTCGTAGTCTTGTGAATAAATTTGGCACCAAAATTACACTATTGAACATTAAACCATAAACACGCATACGTATAGCGCGGACACAGGAAAAAATCGCAGATGTATCCGCCAGTGTTGTTTATGACCGTGAATTATCGATTCGACGTCATTTGCAGCAATTGGGCCTGTGTTACTTTTTTTTGCCCAAAATGGAAGAACTGGACATGGCTGACATTTGGTTTCAGCGAGATGGTACCATATGCCACACATCACGTAAATCAATGGTCCAATTGAGAGGTGAGTTCGGTGAAAAGTTTATTTCACGTTTGGGACCGGTCAATTGGCCGCCTATATCGTGCGATTTAACGCCTTTAGAGTATTTATTGTGCTGCTATGTTAAGGCTCATGCTTATAGAGACAAGCTGGCAATGTTTGATGCACTGAAAATTCTGAAAAAAACTGAAATAAATATTTTATACATTTATTTAAATTTTGTGTTTTTTTTAAATCACCCAATATAATCAAATAGCATACCTGTGCCTGGATTCAGTAACTTTTATTACGATAATCGTAATCGATTTTGCTATTCAGAAACACATTTCAACGATATTCGCTGTCGGTTGAAGTACAAAATTAGAATCTCAAGCTCAGATTCACTTAGTTTTTCCTTAATTTTTTTGTACTTTTTCTTGTTTGCAGGGATGCCACATGATATATAATTAAATGGCGTATAAAACACTATCGTAAAACAGAAATTTTTTTCCTTTTGACGATTTTTATTGTGGACTTTTCTAGTTTTAGCGTTTTTTGACAATATCAAGGGATTGCCTCTTTCGGTTTCTAAGACACAGTTGTCAAAATAACTTAGTTAAAATTAGATTAACTGATAGAATACTCTTTAATTTTTATTTTTATTAAATGCAATAAAGACTAAAATAAATTAACTTTTTCTATTTCACAAAAAAAAAGAAAAAAAAATAAACACAAAAATATTCTATAAATTCTTTTTAATTTTAGTTAAAAAATTCTATAGTTTTGACCAGTGCTCGTCTCAAATTTTTATCAACAAGTTTAACGCAAAAATAGATAAAAATACATATAGCTGATTTTGAAGGTTTATATACTTTTTATGCTCAAAATACCTTTTTCATTCCACTGTGTGTTCACTCATTCATTGGTTAATAATAAATAAACAAATAACTTTGGATGGAATCACAGAGTTAAGAAACTGTTAAAATGTTTGTACTTGATAAATACGAGTAAATAAAACAAAAAAAAAAAAAAAAACTAAATCATGAATGACACTTCAATATATAAACGTGTTAACCCTGGTCAGTAACACCTTATGTATTAAACGCATTCAATCTAGCAGGCTACCAACTACACGACTACGAGCTACAATTGTAGCCATTTAGCCAGCAACTTTAATTATTTTGAAAGCGGTAGCGAAATTATAGACATCTGATATTGAAATATGTACACATATTTCAGTGGTGCCACTTTCAAATACTTCACATTTATAGAATCAAAATTACTTATATAAAATGTTCTTATATCGCGTAAAAGTTTAAACATTTATCACTCTATATGAGTTTTAAAATATGTTTCTGTTAAATACTATCCAATAATTTCAAGCTATAGCTCATTTCACATTTTATATTATATTGGCAACCAAAATAGAAATTAGGCTAATTTGGCTGCAGCCACAAAAGTGGTCGTGTAGTCATGTAGCCATGTTGTCGTCAAAATAATCATTTTCGCATACACACATGTAGTCGGTAGCCTGCTGTGGTGAATGTGTTTTCTACTTTAAAGTGATGAGTACTAAATAAATGGTAAATAAAATTAAGGTATTCACGTCAACGCACAGCGAGCAAATTATTTTGATTTTAAAATCAAACAAAAACGTGTAAGTCACTCTTCGCTGCAACTTTAGGAGGATATATGCAAAGAAGCGTGATTTTTGGTTTTAAAAGTTTAATAAACTTATTGCAAAAGTTTACTTTATACCATATAATAAATAAGTAAAGCCGTCATACGTATATAAGCGCTTGACGTTGAACGCCAACGGGGCCGTTAAAAGATCTAAGTGATAGAAAAATTAAATTTTTTACTAATTTTATTAAAATTGAGAAAAATTAGTACAAGTGGCAATTTAAATTTTTACCTTTCATACATTTTAGTAGTTTTAATTAAATAATTCTTCTAATGTTTTGACCGTTTCTTACGAGGGCGGATCAATAACTCCGTGACTTTTTTAATGAAACACAGTTCTTTTTTTTGCAAAACAAAAATTTATTTTTCAACATAATTTCCTTTTAATTCAATACACTTAGTCCAACGTTTCTACAGTATTTGTATCCCATCCAAAAAATTTCAAATTTCAAGGTCCTTAAAGGTGAGGTAAAGATATATCAATCTCCAAATGTGTGGTGTACACTTAAGTCATAACTGCCAAGTAGTGTTAATTATAATAAAGAAGTTGTTTTAAGTACAATTACAAAGAGGGTGGGTATGGGCTTATAAAATTTAGAGGAACTGACATACACACAAAAGCTCCGCCTGCCACTATGCTTCGTTAAAAATTTCACAATTGGAGACCATTGTTTCACATGGTCTCCAATTTATGGAAATAAAGCTCAGCTTACGGCTAATTAGCCGGAAATAATTATTCTTTCCATGTCTACGTATTTAATAATTAATTAGAATTACGTGAAACAAATAATAAAATAACATGTAGTAGTTAATACAGTAAATATGCTTGTATAGTATTATTAATACTAGTACCCTACAAAATAATATAATATAATATTTAAGTCGTTCGTGCTTGCCGGATATTAAATTCATGATTTACGCCACAGATGCGACTAAAGCGAGTGCCAGACACATCAATATTCAGCTTCAATATATGTCGTTGTGTGCGTTTGTTTACCAAAAATGGTCACACTTACACTGGTGGTGTGAATATTTTTTATTAAAAAACTCACACAACCACACATATTGAAGCTGAATATTGATGCACCGGCTTAACCTACAAACATATTTTAGCAACATTCAGCTGCTGAAAACAATTAAAGCTCAACAGGATATGTTTTGTCGTCTGTGTACTTACTACTTATGTACATATTTACATATTAATATTAAGAATGAAATGAAGTGAATGTATGTATGTCTCAGTTCCTTAATTTTTTATTGTGACTGTAAGTAAAATGGTGAGAGTGATTTTTTTAGAGACTGAATATTTTTTTTTTTTTCAAAAACCACAATAAACCTTTATTTGAAGAACGTTATGCCGGCATCATTGTGACAATAAAAATAATTCTGTAAATCAACAGTTTATGTTCGACTGGTTATATATACTTGGTGACGTAAATTGAAGAGATAAAGTGAGGGCTAATGCGTTACAAATTAAGGTGACTAAACAACAGCCTTATTTATAAAAATTATTAAGGCTTATAAAGGCCTTTTAAGAAAATTTTTTTATGAAAATTTGTTTTGAAAACCCTTTATATAGCCTTAACAAGTTTTATAAATAGGTCTGTAAGTTTTTAACATGTAGGAAATAAAGATTCTTTTTTGAAATGCGTAGAGGGATTTTTCTAAAAATCTACTGGCAACACTGATATTATTTTTGAAGGCAAAAATAAACAAAATGCGGAAACTGTTCAGTAGACTTCAACCCAAAAAATATTTTAAATAAACTAAAAATCTTCATGTGTTTATAGCAAGACTCTTAATATGTTATTGAGAATCACAAAACGAGCAAAAATTTCTTAATAATTACATTAAAGACTGAATATACTTTCGATAACTTTTAGGCAACTGGAGAAAGTTGTCATACATGAAACTAATATTTGTTTTGGCCGCATTGCCAGTTCACCATACCATCCATAATCCATCCAGCCATGATATTTTCCGCCTCCAAAAAAAAAAAAAAAAAAAAAAGAGAGATAGATAATAGGTAATGACAGTTAGCGTGATTTCAAGCATCCTTCAGGTAATGAAAGAAAAACTATTGGTTACCATTGAATTCCTATTTTATTATCAATGATAAAAACCAAATAAGGTTGCCAACAAACAGAAACATATTTCACATATACAAATACATAACATTGTTAACGTTATATTAGCTAAATATAAAGTACATAATTTATTTATTTAGTACGAGTATCTAGACAACAACGATAAAAAATGTGTCTGTACATGTAAAAGGCTGGAACGTATTCAGAAATAAACTAATTTTGAAATGATAAATAAACTTTTTTTATTAAGGCCGTTCAAGACTTCTGAGAAAATCTAATCAATCTTAAATATTAATAAGAAAAACTTAAACTGGGAATGTGTTAAGGTGATTCGGTGATTTTTTTGCTATTTGTTTTTTTTTAGAGTAATTTCTTTGTGCAAAAAAAAAGATTCGTGACAAGTGACAATGCCAAAAATCTCGGTAAAGTTTTCCACAAGGTATATTTATATAAAGTACATACATTTCAACAGCAACAAAAATATTATAATAATATATGTGGATGCACACAGAAAAAAATATCAATGTAAAACCACTAAACATCATCATATCTACAATGCACTCGGCGACACGCCCTGTTGACATACTATGGTTGGTATTATCCAATAATATTGGAATATATTGCCGGCAATATTTTCGTCTGTGTGAAGGAAACAAGAAAACAACAAAATATAATTCCAGATGTTTTCCTTCCGCATGTTCGCCCGTCGAAACTCGGACTAAGCTAAATAATTAATAAAATAATATTACTAATTACATTAAATTAAATTCATGTTGATTCCAACGTGAAATAAATTTGATTCAATATGATTCATCATGTTACTTCAATATGAAACTCATGTTGTTCCAACTCGAAAGAACTTTGATTCAACATGATTTTTCATTTTAATTTAACAGTACTGAAATATTAAATCAACATGAAATAAAGTTATTTCAAAATGAAAAATTACTGTTTTCGCAGATTTTCTGTGTGCATGACTAGACGAACAAGCGAACAACGCTTGCAAATCAATGAATTTTAGTATTGTAATTCGCGATGTATAAGAATCTGGTACTTTAATAAAGATAATTGCTGTGTTTAGTGTAAACAACAACAGGATTTTGCTACATGCCATATGGCACGTGGTACTATGAACCTATTGACAAGTGAGTTTGGTGAGCAATTAATCACATGTCATGCAGCAGACCATTGGCCGTCAGGATCTGGCGATATGACCCCACTTTAGTCTCTCACTCTCTTGAAGTCTCTCAAGCCAGTCACAGTTCCTGCCCTGAAAAAAAACATAACAGCTGCCGTTGGTAAGATACCAGCAGAAATGCTGGAAAAATGATGGCAAAATTTAAGCTCATGGATGGACAACCCATGACGCAGCTGCGGGCAACATTTACATAAAATAATATTTAAAAAGTTAATTCATTTATCGTGTCGAATACTATATGCATTTCATTCATTTGTGCAAATTTTATATGTTTTTTTTAATTTTCTAAACTCAAACGATAAATAAATCACCCGATTTTAGTAACAAGAAAGAGCTAACTAGGAAACAAGTCAAGTGTTTTCTTCGCACCCTTAAAATTTGAGCCACCCTAATGTAGATATATATCTACAAGTTCATTGGCGTATTCTGTTCAATAAATGATTCTTGAAGAATTTCAGGGTACATATGTGCAAACACTAGTATATGAGTATCTGTATGTGTGTTTAACTTAAAAGGGATACTATTACATTTTGTGTATTTTTTTTTTGTTTATCATTATTGGGGATTTGTTGTCAATAATTACCAGCTACTTGAGACAAAAACACATTAATGTGTGTATGTATTACTAAATTTTATATTGAATATGTTCAAAGGACAGTTTTTCTACGTATAACATAGAAAATATCTCAAATTTATGAAAGAAAAAATACTCTTAGGAGATATAATAAATATTTGTTTTTTTGGGGTGTGAAAATTTGTTTTTGTTCAATGTAAACAAAACGTCTGAATAATAAAATATCAAGTAGATTTTAGATTAATATTCTTTAATAATAGAAACTATAACGAGCTTACAATTTGAGAATTCTTTGAAATTCAAGCGTTAAATTAGACACCAATAGAATAGCCTTAGTAGCAGTTCATCTACACCATTTTGGAGAAGCACAAGGGGACCAAAAACGCCCAAAAGTTGTTGTAAAAATAATTGAGTGATTGTTCATCGAATTTGGGCGACTCAAAATTTTTAAATATTTGTGTATTTGTTCATAATAAATAATTTCCAAATTTTCGCAAAATCTTAAAAAACAAAATTGATGATGTGCATCTTAGAAGCTATGCATGAATTAATTAATTAATTTCAATGCTGGTTTTGTTCATTGTTTCATGTGTTTTTACTAGTGATATAAAAATGTAATGATTTTTTTACGCGTGACTCATGCGTAATCGTAGTTGTATCTATATACAATAACGATTTGACAAAATAACGTGTGTGACTTAAATTAACTTTCTTAGGCTAATGTAAAAAAATATATTTTTGGATAATTCGCATCTGAAGTCAGTCAATGGCAGACAATTCATCTGGAGCGTGTGTGAATAAAAAATCATAAATTTTCGCTTGGTTTTTTTGGTCAAAGCACCATTTATATTCATTTCGTTCCTGCTTCGGTGTTTCTTATATAAAAAAAAATCATGTTTATTAATGAATTAATAATGACGTAATATGGGAGGTACCTGTCTCCGTCCCTCCTATACCCCAAAGATTTTAGTAGGACATGCAGTTTTCTCTAAGAGTTATCCACACCAAATTTAGTGACCCTCAATATTCTACTTGTGGAGATATGAATTGATCCATGAAAAAAGGGTCATTCGCCCCACTGTGCGGTGGCAGTAAAATACTGGTTCTATTTAGATAGTTTTAAATTATTGCATAGATAGTGATTAATATTATAAAGCCCAATAAGAAACCATAAAAACTTATCGTATTTAGCCAGGTTAGGGACCGTGTTTCCTCAATATACCATCGCAGGATTTCCCAATCTGAATTTCAGTGACTTTTAAGCGAATTTATTTCGATACTTGAAAGAAAGCTGAAATAATCAGGCTTGTTTTGAAGGAATCAGGACACGATATTTATTTTTCTAAATAAGATTACAGATTATAAGCTTAAAAATTGAATTATTATTGGATATTTATTATTTTTAGTTACGCATTTATGTATTAAGTAAGAAAGAATTCATTGTGAAAATTTAATAAATAAATAAGTAGTTATTAAGTATGAACAGAAATGTATGTATATACATATATATACATACTGATATTGAATTGTATTATTATTGTATTTTTAATGCAAGTCATATTACGCACAAAAATTAGAAAAGGAAGTGAGTGAATGATACATTTAAGATTACGAACTATATGAAAATATTAAGAAACTTTAATAAATTCGAAGAAAAAATAACAACATTGCAAAACAAATAAGAACAAAGAAGTGACAAAAAAGTCTACTTAAAATCTTTAAGACCGCAAAGATTGTTCATGACTGCAAAAAAACGCTAGAACCAACTGACCCATTCCATAAGAAAAAAATAAATAAAAAAAACGTGAACTCAATTTGTTAGTTAATAGCTGACCGTTCGTAGCTTGAAATTAAAGGAACCAGAAAGAAAAACTTTAAATTATCGAGAGTTTGAATTTGAAAGGATTTTTATAAAAATTTCCATAGTTTTCCAGTTGGCCATGCCTTACATACATCTTGTTAAAGCGTGGACGATCTCTTGGCTACAGCTCAAACAGATCATTGAGGAAATTTTCGAACATGACAACAAGAGTGAGACTTTCGCTCATATTTTCCTCATCCCTGTAAAACTGACAATTTCTATAACACTTTCATTAGTGAAACTAAACACAATTTTAAATTGACCTTGCAAGACTAGCTTGCGGATAATATCCACCAACTTGCTTTTACGACTGTTTGAATACGGTTTCTGTTAGATTGTATTTAGAGAAACTGTAATCGACAAATATTGTGCATTACGAGTGCCATATTGTTCAAGTGTACACGCAAACACATTCGCGTGCACGGATATGTGTATGTATTTATGTACATTAGACCCCTGCACAAGACCACTTACAAAAACTTTTAAGACATGAGGGATTTTTCAAATGCTTTACTGCAGCGAAATCTTCTAAACAAAAAGCTTAAAAACACAGTTGGCAAAAATTTGTGATCTTTTATTTTTCTGCGCACATACAAACGCACATATGCATTGACATTAGTTGTATGCGCTTGCTTTAAAAACCCACCCTTAAACACATAATAGCTTACCATCTACATCTTACACACACACACACACACACACAAACTCAAATATACAATATGCAAAATAATAAGCATACACTCATCAGCACTACTTCTTTTGATTGTTTGTTACGAACAAGAAGACTTCGCGACATCGCTTTTAAACACTTATATACACGCACATAAATACATCCATCATGCTTCGCTTATTAGACGACATAATTTCTTATTGGATTAGTATGATACATGCTACGACAATGCATTTAAAAAACAAAACGTATTTACATTTCAAGACTGTTTACGCAGCCCTCTAATGTACATACTTATGTACATATTTGTTTTTTTTTCTTGCTATAGTGGTATTTACAGCAAAATTTATTGAACCACATCTAAAGAAACTTGAATTTGCGTATATGTTTAAGTTACAAATTTTGTCCTTCTCAACCATATTGATACATACACCGAAAACTGGCCAAATATAAAAAATCTTTTGAGTAAATATCAAATAAGTTTGATTAGAAGAAAGAAATAATAATTTTGATCCAGTTACTTTTTAGCAAAAAAAAAAAAAAAAAAAAAAAAAAAAAAATACATTTTCCAACCCTGGTACCATATTTTTTTTTTCAGATTTCTATTATTAATTTATTCATTTCTGAAATATAAAATATGTTTAATTAACAAAGAAAAAAAAGTTGTTTTTTATGCTTTATTTTATATAACAATATTTTTTTAAATTTCCAGCGAGCTGTGTTTCTTAATTTTAAAATTTTCATTCGAAAGGTTTCTAAAACATAATATATATATATATATATATATATATATATATATATATATATATATATATATATATATATATATATATATATATATATTTATATATATATATATATATATATAAATATATATAATGTACACAGAAGAAGAAGAAAATTAACTTGACCTAGTTACTTTTATGTACCAAAAAAACTGTAAATTTTCCAACCCTGGAATCATTCTTTTAAATATTTTTCATTTCTTATACCAATGTATTTCTTTTAAAAATAAAAAATTAGTTTTATTAGGTTACTTTTTTATACCAAAAAAAAGGTTCCAATTTTCCAACCCTGGAGTCACCTCACCGTTTGAATTTTTTTTGGTATTTTGAATACCAATATAATTCTTACTGAAATACAAAATATGTTTATTTAACAAAAAAAAAAGTAATCAGCTATAGCTAGTTACTTTTATATATCAAAAAATTTTAAATTTTCCAGCTCTGAAACCGTGTTTTCGATTTTGCTGATTTTCCATACCAATCTGTTCTGAACCATTTTTGACACACTAGTGTAAGACCAAAGTATCCAGCTTTTCTGGCGGCTTTGGAAAACCGATTTCATATACAGGCAGAACGAAAAACGAACAGAGGGACTGTTAAACAGATGGATATTACTTTTATCTTCCCTATTCATTAGGCCCCGGAATAAATTATATATATATATATATATATATATATATATATATATATATATATATATATATATATATATATATATATATATACATATATATATATTCTTTATGGGTCGCATATTAATAATGTGGAAGGTAAAGGGTATACAAATGACTTAAATTTGCTTTATTTTGTTATGCATAACATACATAAACTATTTGATTTGCATATTGTCTAAGAATTTTTGCCGCTAAAATTGTAAAAACACCTGTTTGATATGTTGACGATGCCGCAGCAACTTAACGAAACGTAAACAAATCGTTATGAGAGGAAGAAACCGAGAGAGCAAGTCCACAACAAATGAAAGCTTCCAGTGGCAAAGTAAAAGCTTCCAAGCTTAACAAAACTCAACGAAAAGCAACAGAATTCATATAAAAGCCTGAGTAATGGCAAGAAAATTTTCAGTTGCGGGTTTATAGCGTACAAAAATATTTGATAAAAAATAAAAAAAATAACAATTAAAAAAAAACAAAAGTGAAAGTAAATACAAGCAATCAACAAAAAATTAAGTTCAAGTATTTAATTTAATGAAGTGAGTGTTCGTGAACACACACACACACACACACACGCAAGCACATACACCCACTTATTCATATCCATATAAACATTCAAAAATATTTGATGAAAGCATATGAATATAAATAAATAATATTTGAATAAATAAAAATTTAGTGCTATAAAAAAATGTTCTTAAAACATATTGCAACACGCACGCACACAAACATACCACAACGGTAAACGAGCAAACAAACAACACAGTCATAAAAGTTTGCAAACTGTTGAGTGGTGAGCGGTGCGAGTATTTGTGAACGTCTACAACGGAAATGTGAAATGTGAATATTTAAACGACAAAAACCCACACACACACACACACACACGCTCATTTTAAGCAAACGGAAACGACAAACACTTGTAGATTTTAATCCAATAACAAACAAGTGTTTCATATATTTTTTTTTTTTTGATTATTTTATTATATTTTATGAAAATTGCTATTTTTCGTGTTAAATAATATTAAAAAGAAAAATTTTAAAAAGTAATGCGTATGCTGGTGCAAATAATCATATGAAAAGAATAATAAAAAGTTTAAATTACGGTTAGTTTCAAATGTTTATATATATAAGAATTCAATAATAACAAATAATTTTTTATTTCTATGTGAATTTTTTTTTGCAAAGGCATGTGAGTGAGTGTTGTTTAGAATAAAATATCAATAAAAAAACAATAAATAAAATATGTTTTAAAAATATGTATCTATGCATAATATCGAGTTTTTTTGTTTGTTTATTTTAAATTAATTTGTTTAAATTTTAATGTGTTATAAAATTTTTAATGGCTTAAAAATGAAGGAAGTGATTTATTGAAGAGTCAATAAAATGAGAGCATATGACGATAGATTTGGGTATTATTGAATGTCATGGAGTTTTTTTTTTTAATGATAACAAAATTTCATTAAAACTTTTTTAAATATTTTATTCATAAGGTTTTCTTTGCAATATCTTCCGAAAGGAGTATTATTGCATAAATAGGCTATTATATGATTTTTTAAAAATAATTCAGAAAATATTTCAAAGTATGTAAAGTATTTGTTAACTTGTCCCTGTAAAATGAAAGAAGTTAGTACAAGTCAGTAATTTTTAACGATCCGACAATCGTAATTTTTTTCTACACATTTTGTCACTTGCAATAACGATTGTGTGATTCTGTAACTTCTATTTAACGATAGGATGCAGCTGATATTTTCTGTTGATTTTTGTCGATAAAATTAACAGAACATAAATTATTGTCGCTTAAATAACGACACAGATGACATTAAACTACAGCGAATATCGTTAAAAATGTTACTGAATAGCAAACTCGATAAGTTTTCGTTATAATTATTTTAACGATACGATTATCGTTAAAAAAAGTTAGTGAATCGCACTAAAGATCTAGACGCATAGTGGGGCCAAAGGCTAAACAGCTAAATTCTATATGGAAGGCTCTTAAAATAAACTGCATAATTTAACAAAAATTTTGGCGGTATAGGAGCGAGAGGACGGGTAACCCCCGTCTAAAATAGTTATTAATGAACTAATAGACATGATTTTTTCTTATATAATTAATACTTAAGCAGAAAAAAAAAATACATATAAACATGCAAAAATTCATGATTTTGCTGATGAACTGCCTGTCACTGAATAACTTCGTATAAGAATTATCCAAAAATTGATTTTTTTAACAGATCTAAGAAAGTTAGTTTAAGTCACATATGTTATTTTGTTAAATCATTATTATATTCAAATACAACCACGATCATGTGTGACTCATGCGTGACTCACACATGACTAATGCATGACTCACGCGTAACAAATCTTGACATTTGTACATTTCTAATGAAAGCACAGAAGACCTTGATTAAAACAACAGCAATGCAAAGATCTGATAGAAGAAGATAAAAAGAAGTACGTGAAATATAAAATTTAATTTTAATAGGCGTGCTTCCGCCAATTTTTTTTAGACACAAGGTTGTGTGTTTTACAGTGCTCAGGGTGCGTGTTAAGTCTTGTAAAAATCGGTAAAGTAGAACCACTTAAAATAAAATATTAAATTTTAATAGGCATGACTCCATCAACTTTTTCAAATGAAGTTATGAAGTAAACCCGCGCAAAAGAAGCAAAAAAAAAATAGAGACGAATTGTTAACATCCTCCTTTTTTAAAGTCGGTTAAAAAACGTGTGAGGTTTTTTTTTAGTTCGTCCATAGCTTCTGAAGGGCAGTGATGCACAGAATAAATTTTTCTAAACTAATGCTCATTTGCAAAATAAGATCAAAATCTCGGCTTATTGGAGCCCAATTAAAAACTTCATGCCCACTTATGCCCATTTTCTCAGTTGGTAATCAAACCGTAATTGTTTTTAAGTTCTAATTAAATACGAAATTGTGTTTTTGAGTGCTTATTTAAATAATAATTAAATGCCCAACCTTGCGAAATTAAACACTACTTAAGTTTTATGATTGTACCATATGTTTTTATGTAGTATTATATTTTTAGGTAGTATTAAAAAGAATTTCGTTTAAATTTCATAAATGTATAAAATATACAGTACAAAGTTTCATATCATGGAATAAAGTAATATAAAAAGTCATTATGATGTTCTTTTGGTCTCATAAAATGAGTTTTTATGCAATTTAATTTTCTACATGTTGATAACCTAACTTTTTTGTTTACATTAAACAGCTGCTGTTTGAAAAGCCTTCAATAATACTGGGAAATTTTGCAGTGCTACCGTACTTTCAACGTAATTTAATAAGAACTTTAAATAACCACTGAAAAAATGAAATCGTATTTAATTACAACTTAATTTTAAATAAAAATTAGCTAATTAAGTACATAATTTTTAAGTTAAAAACTGGGGGTTAAACTAAGAAAATATTTTTTTTTTGCACTTTCAATATAAACATTAAACACAACAGCAATTTCACAAATAATTAAATTTTAATAAATTTAGGAAAATTATTTGAATAAATAAATGAACTTGATGGTGTCATGATTAGATTTATTATTATTTTTTTTAATTATTTAAGGTAAATCGGATTTAATTATGCAAGATTTTTAGCTTTTTTCCGTTTATTTTTAAAGTTTTCTATCATTTTTTGGCATAATTTTAAGGACTTTAAGCAAATACAGTGAAATGACCGACTTTTGCCGGCATAAGCAAAGCCACTATTACTTCTTTTTTTGTAATCGCGACTCTATATTTTCAAATTCACATAAAATAAAAAATCCAAAACATAATAATTTTTATAGCTAAATGATAAAAACAAAATGAGTTATTTATTGTGAAAATCTATGAGTAAAATATTGATTTTATTTATAATAAAGTGCAGGGTATTTGATGTTTACCCAAAAAATTCAAATTTTTTTTAAATTCACATTATTATGCGTTTTAAATGTATTTAAAACAAAATATTTGCTCACGTTTTGTTTATTTGAAACCCATTTATCAGTAACACAAATCCTTTTATGGCATTGCTTGTGGTAAAATTGCTTTCTTTTTTAACATAAAAATTATAGTGATAAATTGCTTAGTTTTCTAATGTTTGTTTAAAATGTAATTGTAGTGGTTGTCAGTTGTTTTTAACAAAAAAAAAAAAATTTCATTTTATTGCAAACTGTATACATATATGTAGCAGTTTCACACACGATCACATCTTTAACTAACAGGCGCAAGAAATAATACATAAATAAATTAGGTTCACACTAGATGGGTATTGAAAATCAGAGCTGGAAATTTTAAACGTTTTTTTTTGCTGTGTATAAAAGTAACTAGATAAAACTAATTTTTATTAATTAAGCCTATTTTATATTTCAATAAGAGTTAAATTGATATTAAAAAGTAAAAAAAATGAAAAAGGTGATTCCAGGGATGGAAAATTTTAACTTTTTTTTGGTATATAAAATTAACCTACAAAAACGATATTTTTTCATTATTAAATAAACATATTTTATATGTTGCAAAAAAAAAACATTTTGGTAAGAGAAATCGCATAAAACTAAAAGTAAGATTTCAGTGTTGGAAAACTTATACCTTTTTTCTTTGGTATATATGCATATAAACGTAACCATACCAAATTAAACTCTTTCTTTTTTTATAAATTAAATATATTTTATGCCTTACTTGGGAGCCACACGTTCAATTTTTGACTATCCATTCCATTCAATTCGTAACACACTCGCACTTTTTTCACTAATACAATCAAACTTTTTAAATTGAAAACTAGATTGCTTTCAAACTCACTTTTCCATTTATATGGCAATTTATTTTTCAATTTGAATAGCTGGTCACAGCATACATTGATTGAAGCTACAAATTTGAGTTGTTTCTTCGTGGGTGGCATTTAAAAAATAAAATTGACTATCAATTTGAGTCACAGCTTTTAATTTCAAGGAATTTTGACATACAATATATATAATGAAATTGAAAGCCATTTAATGAACGTGTGGCTGCAGCGCTGGGAATTTTAAACTTATTTTGTTATATAGAAGTAACTAAGCAAAACTATGTAATTTGTTTTTCTATGTTAATTAAAAATATTTTATATATTAGAAAGAAAGAAATTAGTATGAAAAGACAGACAAATCAAAAACTTAGTTCCGGGGTTGGAAATTTGAATTCTTTTTATTTGTATAAAAGTAACTTAATAGAAATTATTTAATATATGTATATCTTTTAGGAAAATATTTAGTCAAGAGTTTTTCTTTTTAAATTTATTAAATTTTAATATGAAAATCTAATTTTACAGTAAAAATGTGCGCTAATTAATTAGTCTTACGTAGCCTTGCGCTCAGCACCATTATTTTTCAAATCTATGGTCATACGTTGACAGCTGGTAACAAGTTCTTATTAATTTTTAAATTATATATAATATATTAAACTATATCGCTAAGGAGCAGTCATAACTAAAAGAATTAATTAAAGGACATGTTCTATTTCATTTGCCTGAAACTGTTAGTTTCTTTGATAAGAAATAGTTTATATAACATCGTGATATAAGCAAATGTGCAACATTGGCAAAAGGATGCTTTATTTGGGACAGTTAATAGTTTTGTAATATTAAGTTTTGTTAAATACCAGAAAATATAAAATATGTTAGCTTAGTTGGTATGGAGGCACAATATATACTACACTCAAAAAAGACATATACTATTATTAAGGAAAAAAAGTTTCTAAATTTAAGTAAAAAAATTGTCTAAATTTAAGTAATTTTCCCTAAGTTTGAGTAAATTTTTACAAAAATGTAGTAAAAATTACTTAATATGAGTAAAAAATAAAAAGTTCATATCCTTAAAAATACACACGAAAATTCTCACAATCAAGGACAAGCTTACTGGCTTTAAGAAAATATTTACCAAAAATTGGAAAATGGTTTAAAAGTTTAGGGAAATTGTGTACTAAGAAGTAGTCAATCTCGTTTTAAATCAAAAAATAAATTTTAGGAAATGAGTTACTCCTGATTAGTTCATCAAATTTGACTTACTTGAAAGATATAAAAAGGTATTCTTAACTTGAGAAAAATATTTACCAGTTTTAAGTATTTTTTCTTTAAATTATAGAATATATTTTTTATTTGCTTTAGGCAAAAAATTTAAGTAAATGTTTCATATTTTCGAGGAATATTTGAACTTGAAATATATTTTTTTGAAAATAAAATAAAATTTTAAAACTCAAAAATTTCAATGCTTATTCAGGCTGCCCTGTTAGGCAATTTGTTAGAATGCTTGCCTATCAGTCAGAAGGTTGCTGGTGCAATACTTGTCTCCTCTCAAGGAATTAATATGTGTGTATGGTGAATTAATTAATAAGAATATAATATGAAGAATAATAAAAAAAATACAATGTGGTTAGAATTTAATTAAAAATAAAAATAAGTACCAGAATTAAAGACATACAAAAACTTTAAAAAATTTACTAAATTTGAGATCAAAGATGAAAATTTTTTTTGCAATTCTCCGAATTTTATGGGAAAATTTTACTAAATTTTAGAAAAATTTTACTTAAATATAAAAATATAATTACTTTAAACTAGTTCATTAATGAACTAGAAATTTAGTAAATATTTAACTGGTTACAAGTAAAAAACAGCTTTGGCGCCATACGACAACTTTTTTTTTACTCAAATTTAGAAAATTTTCCAAAGTTTTAGTTAGTTATTTTTTTGAGTGTAGGATTATTTTTAGGAAAATAACGGGTGTTTTTTAGAGGTATAGAACTTCAAATTGAAATAAAACACAAGAAAATCGTTTTAATGTCCATCAATTTGGCTTTATTGGAAGGATAATTTTATGCCATTAATGCTTAAATATGATTTCGGGCATGTGGCCGCCGCGGCTGGCTCGAATAAAGCCAATTCTACAGGTCCAATTTTCAACCACTTTTTCGAGCATATGGGGCCGTATGTTGGCAATAACGCCACGAATGTTGGCTTCCAAGTCCCCTAACGTTTCTGGTTTGTTGGCGTAGACGAGCGACTTCACATATCCCCAAAGAAAATAATCCAATGGTGTCAAATCACACGATCTTGGTAGCCAATTGACAGGTCCATTCCGCGAAATTATGCGCTCATCGAATGTTTCCTTCAATAAATCGATTGTGACGTGCGCTGTGTGGCATGTAGCGCCGTCTTGTTGGAACCACAACTCATCCACATTCATGCCATCCAATTCGGGAACAAAATAGTCGGTTATCATGGCTCTATACCGGTCTCCATTAACGGTAACTGACTCTCCAGCATTATTTCGGAAGAAGTATGGCCCAATGACTCCACCAGCCCATAGAGCACACCAAACAGTCAGTTTTTGTGGATGTAATGGCGTCTCAAGGGTCTCATGTGGATTCTCTTCACTCCAAATGCGGTAATTTTGCTTGTTGACGTAGCCATTCAACCAAAAATGAGCCTCATCACTGAACAAAATTTTGCGATGAAAATCAGCATCGAGATCAATCTCATTTTCAGCCCATACACCAAAATCACGACGCATTGCATGGTCTCGCGGCTTTAATTCTTGCACAAGCTGGATCTTGTAAGGTCGCAAGCCAAGATCTTTGCGCAAAATCTTCCATAAAGTTGATGGACAAAGCTCCAATTGCTGTGCACGGTGGCGAATCGATTCATTCGGGTCCTCTTCAACACTTTGCTCTACAGCGGCAATTGTTTCTTCGGTGCGCACTGTTCGACGTCTCTGCGGATGCGTATTATCACATAGAGTAAACATAGTGCGAAAACGATCCATGGTTAACCGAATTAATTGCTCTGATGGACGATTATGTCGACCATAAAATGGACGGAGCTTGCGGTAAACTTCGCGAACTGAACCATTATTTTCGAAATAAATTTGCACGATTTGCAAGCGTTGTTCTTTCGTCAACCTGTTCATGATAAAATGGCAGACCAAACTAAATATTAATCATTTGACAGCTGACAAAATGGCCGCCAGTTAAAAAAGTGATGCCAACTTAAAGTTCTATACCTCAATAAAAAACACCCATTAGTAGCACAGGCTTTAATTATCACACTTGCCATAGCTTTTGAGATAAATTTAAACTTTCAAACGTGGTGCACAGAGTACAGAAAATATCGATTGCGGCGGCTCCTGCTCCATTGAAGAATCTGAAAAATTGTCAGCAGGAAAATTTGACAAACGATTCGTTCCTGAAAATCGAATTGTAAGCTTAAAAGTGTTGTCTCGAAAAATATGACTTAAGCACTTCTGTCTTATTAACACAGACTTATTATATCCTAAGTATTCTGCTAAAGAATTACGTAATTAGATTCAAGCATTTTTATCCTGTCGACACAGAATTTAATACAATTTCTCTTATAAATGTTGTCTACAAGCTAACAAGTTTATTACACACACACACACACACACACACACACACACACACACACACACACATATACACACACACACACACACACACACACACACACACACATACATACACACACATACACAACAGAAGATCTTTATTGGCAGAAAATAATACTGATTAATTATTCAAATAATGTTTAACTATAAAACCATGAAACTATATTTTATCATCTATTCATGTGGTTTAAGAAATTTTTGTCGTAATAATTTTATTTAATGAGTTCTTGAATGATTTTCTAGATTTATCTTCTTAACTACTGAATTTAATCAAGGAGACTTGTTTATTAATTTTCGTAATTGCTTTTTAAAAATGCACTCAAAGTTATTTTTTTTTGTCATAAATATTTAAATTAGATGTTTGTTGCTTTGTTTTTCTTTCAAGTCAATTTAAAATTTATTATCTGTTTGTTGTAAATAAATCAAATTAATACCCGTATTCTAACCTCTGTGACAATGACAAAATTATAACAAAACTGAGGTGAATGACTATTTGTATATTTTTGGTATTCTGAAAAATATTGCCATGAATAAAATATAACAAATTTGTCACCTAATGAAAAGCTCATAACAAAATAAAAATTTATTAATTTTCCTTTTAATTTACTTTTTAGTTGTGAGAATTAAAGAGAAAAAAGCGTGATTATTGAAAAATTGTTAACATCTTATGCCAATAAAAATAATTGCTTTGTGCACTTTTTTTGCAAAAGTAAAGCATAATTTTTTTCGCTTTTTCCAAAATAACATACAGGGACTCCTGGTTTTTTGCCAACAATATTTGTAGTGTAGCTATGGTAAAATGGACAACTTTTGCGAATATATTTATACAATTTGAACGTGTCTAGGCACTCTAATAGCTCATACAGATCACTTTTTAAATTATGCCGTTTTCTTTTCTGAGCAATATGCTGCATTTATGTTGCCTTTTACATTTCTTTGTGTTCTTTTCTGAAAACTATGTATTATTTTAAAAATTTAATGCGTTCTTTTCCCATGATGTTACCCTTAAAAAGAAGAAAAATGTTACATGTTCAACACACATTTTCATTAAAGGGGCATGAGTGCAGCATTATATTAACAGCTGTTTTTGTTATTGTCTATGAAAAAAATAAATCATTTTCTAGTTCGTGATTGTTTTATGCCGAAACTTGTTGGAAAATTGTTCTTTTGTAAACGTAAAATATGCAACACTTCTTAAAAATCAGGTGAGCATTTAAAAATGTTGCCAAATCACACGTAGCATATATATGTTACACTTTTCTTTTAGAAAAGAAAACACCATTAAAAATTTAATATTTCTGAATATTCCGACGGTAAATTTGTTCCTTAATTTTTGCAAAAAAAAGTGCAAGAAATAATTTTTTTGGAATAAAATGCTTACAGGAGGGTTTTATTACCCTCATACCATTACAATTTTTCTTCCACAGATTTCACAATCAACCCTTTTTTGGAGAAACTACGAACCTATACTGTCCTGTCCGTGTGTTTTTCAAAATGTATTGTTAGTACATTTCTATATGTGCGACCATCGTTTGCTAATTACTTATGTAAATGCAAGATACTCCGGCTATAGAAATAAAAAAAATACATTTCTTTACATTCATAATACATTTTTTTAAATTATTTTTTAAATAAATATGTATAGTTGTCAATTTGAAATAAATCTCACCATAGTATGTTGAAAGCTGTTTGAGCTTTTTAAACTTTTCCTTGTCACATGAGCAACAGAATACCATGACAATTTTATTTAAAATTATAATTATAATAAGAAATTTTACAAAATTGTATGACAAAAAATTTGTCACAATTTATTAGAATATGGGCATAATTCTTACTTTTGACTCTTCACTGCAGTTGATAAAAATATTTCTTATTTTATTATAAATTTTATAAATTCCATTATACATATATATTTTTAATCAATGATTTCCGAAAATTTATTTGACCTTTTGTTTTAAAAATAGTAACTATTTTATTGAGCTTGAGGTCTTTTTAATAAAAATTAACAGCTTTTATTTAACAATATTTCGACACGCCTTTGTGTGTCTTCTTCAGGTAAAAATGTTTTGATTTGAATGTATGTATATCAAATTATTTTTCAAATCAAAAAATTTTTACCTGAGGAAGACACACAAAGGCGTGTCGAAATATTGTTAAATAAAAGCTGTTAATTTTTTATAAAAAGACCTCAAGCTCAATAAAATAGTTACTATTTTTTTTATATATTTTGAAATAATACAAATAAGGCATTTGACTTGGAAATCATTTTCAACTGTCAGGTACTTACGGTCTAATTCATAAAACATATTTTAGGTCTATGAAAGGTTTATTTGACAAATTTCCCATAGAAATACATATGTCAAATAAGCGCTTAATAAACCTGAAATATTTTTTTATGAATAAGGCAGTTAATGTTTTAGTATTATTTAAAGTGTTAAATTTTTTTCCATATAAAATTCTATCAATATTTTATTGTTTATTAATATTGATATTTTGTTCTTGTAAATTCCATTTTATTATTCAATTTAATTTATTTAATATGTATTTTTGGAACTGTTTGCAAAATTAGTAAACAATTGATTTACAGAAAGTTTTTCCATAAATTACAATACGCCCCCAAAGAAATATATTAAAAATAGTCGTGAAAGAAAAACCCTTTGTAACGGGAATGAAAGCGTTACGTTGAACCCCTTTCATTAATATAACGACCAATTTCATTAATAAAATGAAACATTGTAGTAGTAGTAGTATCATTAATGTTACGAAATAATGTTCATTCAGCCAATGAAAAACTTAAATACATGTTTTTATGTAGAATTCATATAAAAAAATATTTTAAATTAATTAAATGACATAAAAGAAGATCAAAGTTTAAGGTTCATAGATCAAAGATCAAACTATAATTGTAATTAATCTATAGTTATGTAAATTATAGTTTTGATGCAACTTTAATGAAATATTTTCGTAAGTATAATGAAGAAAACTTCTGCTGCTCGCTAGTAGGGAGTTTGCTACATTTGTAGTCCCATTTTCGAATCCTGGAGATAAGACAAAAAATTTTTTTTAATATATATATTTATATATATATTTATTTTTAAGTTATAACTTTTACAAATAAATTAAATAATGTTGAATTAATTAGATCAATTAAATAATGTTGAATTAAAATTTCATTGATGATGGTATGTTATGTATTTAAAGCCGTTTCAGACTATAATACAAGTATTAATACTTTTGTGGAAAATGCAACTCTGACGTGTTGAGCTGTTATTGTTTTTTGAAATTTTTTAAACAGAAATTAGATCAGGGAAACATTTTCGTCAAAAGTATTAATACTTGTATTATAGTCTGAAACCGCCTTTAGTGTGTATCCAAATAATATTTGAGATTGTTGTGGCTGCAGCGGTAAGCGCGTTGACTACCACGCGATGAGTTCCAAGTTCAATTCTTGGCCGGAGAAGCCAATTATCCATATATCCATACAAGCATTTTTCTGATACCTGTGACAATATACATACGTAAGTTAAATAATTAATAATATACAATGATAATTAAAAACATTAAATTAATGAATCAGAGTCATTACAACAATGACTTATGTTGTTAAAACAATGATAGATATCACCAAAAAATTAAACGTTACGTCTGAATAATGAAATACTGTCATGATATACATGAAGAATATTGTTGAAATAGTTCGTAAGACTAAACTCACTTCATTGTATAAACTAAAAAGTTTCATTGCAATAATTACATTTTTCATTCAAAATGTGAAAATGTACGTTGCTTAGTAAAAAACATGTCATTACCTGAATGAAAATATTTCGTTGTATTCATGACATTTTTTCAGCTAATGAAACAATTTTCGTAATGTAATTGAAACGTTGCATTGATTGAAAAATAATGACAAAATCATAAATCTAATGTCTAAAATCATTGCATTTACGAAGGATTTTCTCTCAGTGCAATAATATCTCGCCTGCTGTTTAGACAACGTACAAGGTGTGTTACGAATTCAAATGGAAGGCTAAATTACACTATGTGATAAAATAAATTAAAATGATGAGAGGAGGTTCTTTAAGAGATCTGGTATATTTTGTAGAGTTTTTTATTTGGATTACTTTGTCATTTTTAGAATTTCTATAACACCCTTAAAACCAAATATTATTCATAAAATACTATTGTGGATAAACTATTTTTAACTTAATAAACTTAACTTTAATTTTAAAGTGTTAAGTAGTGCTAAATGGAAAAAAGTTAGACCTTTGAGGCACAATGAGCATTAAATTTGCATCGGTTCTACTAATTAAAAAAATTTAATTTGTAGTACTAGAAAATCAAAAATTTTCGAACTTTATTGCCATTTAGAAAAAAATAAAATATGCTCTTAGAACTGAAAAAATTTGTACTGAAAGTCTGTTTTATATACCCTTTATAAAGCCTTAATAATTTTTATAAATAATGCATCAAATAATTTTTTATTATATTAGAAGACTTTTTGTTAAAAAAAAAAATACTTGCATGAAGTTTTTCTCGTCCTATTTATGCGCTTTCTATGTATTAAAGCTTTCAGTATGATAAAAGTATTACAATTTAATAGATATACATACATATACCAACAAAAAGTATAAAATTTTTTCCTTTTCCGAAAAAAATCGAAAAAATTATATTTGGTGAAAAAACACACGTGTACATATGGCTGAAATTTACTGAAACAAAATACATGTGGTTCCAAAAGTTTTAGTATTTTCTTTCCAAATAAGTTTATAAATTTAAAATCGATTGATATTCAACTTATTTAAATGTTAATAAGTACATACGGGTAAGAAGAACCGATTTTTTACCCGTAACTCAAGATTTTGGGAATGCTTGGAAAATTTCAAATACAGATTGTTGTTATGCTCCATAATACATACAAAAAAATTTATACTTTATTTCCTTTTGCTTCCAAGACTGCTTGTAATCTTCTGGAATCAATACCATCAAAGGAATTGTAGACAACTCTTCCTGCAAAATTTCCTAAGACTTTTTGCTTATGTTACAATTCTTTTCCTGAATGCTCTGTCCAAATGCTCCCAGAATGAAAAAAGTATCATCTTAAGTACTCTTTGAGTATTGGCCACCAAACAACTATTAATGCGTAAAGCTAAAAATGAAAAAACGCGCATTAATTTTAAACCGCATATGTGCAACTATTAAAATCCAGCAACTATGTCTATATATATTTTTCAAATTACGCAGCACAAACGATAACAAATAAAATTTATTGACTGTGAGAGCTAGAATGATACACAAGTGTTTAAAAATACTCTGACTATTAATCGCCTACACATCCATATATACAAGGCTATTTTATTAACACACACATAAAGCCTGGGCGATATGGTCATCGACGACATGTAGTTTCAATAGGATAGCGCTATGTACTACATAGTTTATGCTTAGTATACAGTAGATGTTCTGCACAAACAATTTGAGGGCCAGTTCATCTCATGTGGAAATGATTTGAACTGGTCATCACCGAGATCATGCGATTTATACTTGTTAATTTTTTTCTTTTTTCAGCGTCTTTCAATGTGAACATGCCATGGGCTAGGCATCGATAAAATTCAGCCAGATTTATGAACCAGAGTCATGGAAAATTGTACATTTAGGATGTGCACCACCCAGCAAAGCCTTAGGGAACATTAGCACGATGTTGTATTTTATATATAATGGCTTCGATTGGCCAATATAAAATAATTGCAATGATGTCTATAACACACTTTGTTTCATTTATATTTGAAGATATCAAGCGCTTGATACCTTAAAAAATTATTATGTTACGTTTCTTTCATAATTTAAAAATTAGCAACTAAAAGTATTGCAAAATATTACTAAAATTCGTATAAAAAATAATTTTGCTGAACAGAAAATTATTCGTCATTAAAATATGGAAGCAATCTTAATAAATTTTCTTCGGCTTTTAATGCTGGGAAAATTGTTTTTCCTTCTTCGTAATTATCTTTCCGGGCACGCACCAAGACTATTACCGTACGGAGTTCACAAAATCATACTTATGTCACGAAAGATAATTAATTAAAGTTTACTCAAGAATTGGTCACGTTTTGCTTGTTCATTTTCATCAAAACAGTGGTTGGGACTTTTGTCAACACTTGACCTGGCTAAAAATTAAATGATTGAGGAATTTTGGCAATAACTTATATATATAAAGGCAGAACAAGCCAAGCCAAACTGGCATGTCCATATATACATATATGTATGTATATATTATTGCTTTTATAAGTAGGGAAATAGCAATCATTTAGCCACTTTGTTTTATCCTTACATACACAATAAACATGTAAATCACTTGACTTTTGCAATTAATCCTTGATAGTGTTTTTAACCTTATTTCAGTTTGTAATTTTAAAATACTCGTAGCACTGATTTGTTGATTGCGTGTTTCTAATCTTAAACATTTTACTACTTTTTGCTTTCAACTCGAATTGTGCCACCCGCCACAACTCATGCGAAAATGCATTATTTTGAAGTGTAGATAATGGAACTACAAATAGTTAGTCTGGCTGTAGACAAATAACAACATGTTGTAGCAAAATAATAAAAATAAATTTTAGTTTCCTTTTTGTTTTTTTTGTTGGGTCTATAAAACACCATCCTAAACACGACTAGAGTTTTTTTTTAATGCAAAATATGCTTTGAAAGGAGTTACAGCTTTTCATTCACTCAAAATGAAAAAGTACAACTAACAATGTAAAGGAATGTAGCGCAAATAGTTTGGAAAGTAGATTTGAATCTCAGAAATACGATTTCCGTTTATTTACTTCTGTTCTGTTTTGTTTTGTACTTATTTTTATTTTTTATTTATTTTTTGTTAAGTCAAGTACTTCTTGTAACATGCAAATCCTAGAGAAAATCTAATATTGCAATTTTTGGTGTCAATGTCTGCAATTTCGACACAATTGTTGCAATGAATAAATAATTCAATAATGCATTAAATAAAACGACAATTTTAAATTAAAATTTATGATAGATTAAGTTGTTTTCATGAAAAGTTGTTCCGACTTTATTTCATTGAAAAGGCGACTTGTGGATAGGATTAAAGATTTGCTTTCAACAAAGCTACTAGCGCACAGTGGTTTCTAAGCCACAAAAAATGTAATAAATATATATCTTCCGAACGAGTGGCCCAAATACATACAGAGTGTCAAAAAAGTTAAAAAGCACCTACGGCTTTTGACAGAATGACAATGAGTGCTCCAAAAAATATACATTACTAAATATGTAGTCTTAATTTTAGAAACTTCGCAAGATCACAATTGTGCGTCCAGATATTTTCTCCCAAGCAACTATGGGTAGAGCCGATTCCAACATACAAGAGCATCTCTACTTTTTTTATGAAGAAAAAAATTGAGTACTCTTAAACTAAAAATAAAACAGGCACAAATAGGCACCTCTTATACTTAAAGTCCGAATAAGTTTATACTCAAACTATGGATATATAATCGAAAAAAATATATGCATAATACTCGGGATATTTATTCATCATTCGTTACTCTATACATAAATTTGTGTATATAAAATGGAATGAAAAATGTATGGGTATGTGTGGCTTTTTGAAAACATGTGTGAGTATGTAAATACAATAGCCATGTAACTATAGCCAATTAATAGTCAGATTATTTTTATACTCTGAAACGATTTTAAAGATTTTTATTTTCGGAAAAGCACATAAAAAAGGCACACGCGTACTAAACACACTGACTCTCACTTATACTTAAAGTCTGAGTAAGTATATACTCAGATTATGAATATTTAATCGGATGTAAACATTTAATGTGTGTAAACAAAATACGCATGCAACTGTAGCCGATTAAGAGTCAGAGTACTTTTTATACTCTGAACCATTTTTAAAGATTTTTATGTTTTGAAAAGCTAATAAAAAAGTTCGGAAAAAAACTGTAAAATAATAAAAATATCTTATATGGGGGCTTAAAAATATTTTTAGTCATTTAATTAATGTAATGAATTTCTATTCATTAAAAATTCAAGTTATATAGCTGGTTGTAATAACAAACTCTTCTCAACTAGATATACATGCATGGTTACTGATGAAGTGAGTGGCTACATAGAAAAATGTCGGCATTTCCTTTCCAACTAAAATGTTCAGTTTAGTTTTTCTTCTCTTCTTTAAAAAAGAACATTAATTAATAAAAATATTTCATTCAATAAGAATTGAAATTATGGAGCTTAAGATTGATTAAGAAAGTATTCCTGATTAAAATTCATTCGAGTTTAATTAAAATTTAACTTGTATTAATTTAATTAATTAATATCCATATTACTTTTTTCGGTATATTTGTTATTATTTTTAAATACAAAAAAATAATAAACACATTATTTGAATATCTGGATTTTTTTTTTTGGTAATGCAAGTGCCTGAAGTCCAGGCTTTAAAACTTATGCCAAGCTTGTTCCACACGATAGATTTGATTGAATATTAATTTTGGAAGCAAAAACAAATTTAAGTTTTTTTGATTTTGTTTGATCGAATTTATCGTTCACATTTGGAGGAACAGGTCCTAAATTTTTTAGTCAAAAAGAATGCTAATATTTTTAAAATTTCCTCAAGATAGTGAAAGAGAGAGCAGGCGGTGAAAGAAGAGACAGAGAAAATGTTCATTCTTTTACAACTCTGCTTTTTGCACGTTTTTAATAATGCAGTGTTGCAGCGCCTAAAGAGGGCGCTCTGATGTTACATTAGGATTAGTATCTGCTGAAGCCGGTAAAGTTGAGTGACCAATGACCATGCCTTCATCACTTGAACTTTTCTTCAACAACTGATACAAAGGAACACTAATGTACATCGTAAAAATGCGTCGTGTTGTTATTTAATGGCTGTTGGATACAGGGATTGAACCCAGTATCTTCGGTTTTGTATTCAACGTGATAACTACTTCAGCCAACGCCACCCTCCTAATTCAAAGAAGCAAATATTTTTCTTATATATTTGAAAAGAATAGGATTCAAAGAGGACTTTTGAAGAGAAATTTGGTATTAGCACACTATGGTAAAAATAGCTTTGGTAAAAATATGTGTTTTTTGTTAAATTCGAATTTATTGATGAAGGAAAAGAATTTCCCAGCGATTTTTCGAAACCAACTCACAAATATTAATGTAAATTAGTATGTTTTATTTAATTGGGCTGACAGACACTGCACCAACCAGCCAAACATTTGGTGACTTTAGAACATTCAATTGAAAAATTAGAAGTGTTCAAATATTTATATTAGTTTAATCCAAAATTCTAGCAAAATTATGTTTTTACTTAAAATTAAATAGACGCTATTTATTCCTTATTATTCCAACTGCAGCTGGTCAAAAATACTTGTGTGGCAACACTCTTTTCTTGAATAGCTGTTCTTTTTATTTTCTTTAGATACTTCTTAGAACTACAATTCGAGCTGAAAAAGTCAACCAATGTAGCAATGTTAAAGTAAGTAAATAAAAAAACATGTTGATTATTGAAATCTTGCTTCAAATTTGATATTTATTGAAATTCTCATTTGTTTAAATGAAAGCGTAGCACAATAACTCTAGTTGTTCCAAGAAATTTTTGTTTAAAGATTCCTTGATGATCTACATTAGCAACACTGAAATGCGCATAGCATACATCTAAACCACTTAATAATCAATTTCAGTGTACTTTTAATAAAAAATATTTTACTTAATAAGTAAAATATTAATTTGAGATTATTAGTGCCTTAAACAATGTTAAACTTAAAAGATATTTATTCCCTTTTAATTGAAAAATTCATAACCTGCCAAGACCAATTTTTTAATGAATTTTTCAAAACCAAAATAATAAATTCAGTCAAGTGCGACTTTGACTCGCACACAAAAGTTTCCGTACGGACACTACATATGTATGTAATACTATACGAAATTTTTAATTTTGGTGCTTGTTTCTTCTTGGCGAATTTTTCGGGTTTTGGCGATTTTTTTGTGTTGACGTTTTTTTAATTTTGACGTTTCGTTATCATTTAGACGATTTTTTATTGTTTTTTTTTACAATGCATAATTTTACCTAAAGCGATTGTTTTGCTCTGGAGATTTTTCGTTTTGGCGATTATTTTTGGTTTTCTGTATTTTTTTTTTGTTTTTTTTTGGAGAGCTTTTTACATTTGGTAATTTTTTGCATTTTAGCGATTTATTTTATTTTTGTTGATATTTTTTATTTAAGTGCTTTTTTTTTTGGCGATTTTTCGTTTCGAAGTTTTTTAGCTTTGGCGTTTTTGAAAGTTTTAAGAGTTTGTCTCTTATGGTAGGTACAGACTTTGCAACTTGCTTACGCAACACGTTTTCGAATATTTTGCTACAGACACTGCAACCTACAATGGAACCGTCAATGCAACCCATAAACATCAAAACATTTTGATATTTTCGAAACTTCGAACGCAACTTCGAATGCAACCATAAACAAGACTGACTACACACTATGCGACCGACAATGCAATCTGCCTAGTTGCATAAACACGTTGCTAAGTCTGTACTTACCATTACGGTTTCCAAGATACAGCAAGTTGTCAAAATTACTTCAACTGACTTAGATTGTTTAGATTTAACTGCTTATTGGTTTAGTCTGCATAAAATTACACTAAGTTTGGCCCATGTATAATTGTCTGTATATTACATTAGTATTTTAAAATGTTTCGTTGTTCGCTTTGGAACAACCTTTAATTTTTAACTGTTATATATTTGCTCTTGTAGCAGCGAAAATTTTACATATTCTGTACAATTTTCAGGCCTATAGCTCTTACGGTTCTTGAGAAAACAGCCTGTGACAGGCAGACGAGCGGTGCTTTTCACTTTTTGTGTACCGAACACTAAAAATGAGTAAACAATTTTTGACATTTTTGGTAAAAAAATTAATTTTATATTCCTACATGTGGCTAACATTTTATTAAAAATTTCAAAATGAGCTTAATTACTTGTTAAATGATATATAACATTTCCATATGTATTATTTTAAATAATAAGCAAAAATGGCCTCAAATATTTTCGTATTGTCAATCAAATCTATTTAATATTTATTCTTCTGGATATGAGTGTGTATGAGTAATACATTTTGTTTTGACCTTTATATTTCTTTTTTTTTTTGCTTTAAAAAAATTTAAAATCTTTAAAATCGGTTAAGAATTGTAGGAGTTATATAAGATGCGAATAGATTCCAGAGGTAGTTAACTTGGACAGCCTGTACCTTAGATTATATTGCAACAGGTGAAGAAAATATAAATTTTCAAAAAGTTTAAGTCCTTTTCTACCGTTTGGGCTTCTACAATTTTGTATATGGACTTATAGTTTCGTAGATATATATTTCTTACCACTTTTTTTTGGCTCAGGTGCAACGCTTATTAAGCTTTAAGTAAACTTTAATTGTCTTCTTAAATTAAATCACTTTTATTTATAAATATATTTTAATTTTTCATTAAAAAAAAAAACGAATTAATAATACTGGCTTAGAAGGCCTGAATAAAAAATAAAACAAGAAATTATTTCTTGTATTAAAAATTCATAATCGTACAAATGAAAACAAATCATAAATATTAATTCGCATTAAAGCTGAAATTAGACGTGGCATAGCCATAATGCCATACCCATAACCAAACCAAAATTCAATTGGTTTCTATGGTGAGAGTTATGGCGTTATGGCGAGTCACCTATAATCAAATACAGTGTTGCCCATTAGTTTGGTTCGAACGGCTGTTTTGGCTATGGTTATGTCACGTCTGCTGAACCTTAAGTATTGTAAATGCCCACTCACACATCGAAGTCCTACAGACCAATCAGCTTAACTCACATTTATTATCTAATAAATTAATTTTTGTTTTTTTTTGGCATTAGTAACGATTAAATAAAATCAAAATATTTATAGCAGGAATAAAAACTTCTAAACATTGTAAATAAAACATTGAAACAAAATCATAGATAAATATTTAAAAATAAATACATAGATACATATGTATGTATGTATGTTCTTATATGTACCTTCAAAAGTTCAAGACCAGCTACTTAACAAAATATAAACAAATATAACAATAAACATTTTTTGAAGAAATAATTTTTCGTGTAAACAATCTTATAATTTTCAGTTAAATTGCTGTATTTATTTTAATTATTAGTAAAATAGAATTTATTGTAGATTGTGCACACACGCCCATAAACATACTCATTTATAAAAAAAAATATATCATTATTGAAGTGAAACTAATTCTATTTTAAAACCGGGATTGTCTGCCTACAAACGCATGTCATTTTATAGAAAAATGTTTCAATGATAAGAATAAAAAAGGAATGGGTGGGATGGGGGGAGGGGGGGAGAGGAAGAGAGAGTGGAAGCAGAAAATTCTTTATAAACCTGCCAATTAAAGTCATTAAGTGTGATAACAGGAATGCTTTAAACGTAGGCAACATTTTCTTTTTTAGTTTTATTTCAAAGAGGCACTAACTGAGAAGTTCTTCTTGCGTATCTTAGAATGTTTAGTCTTGAAACAGCAAAAAAAAAAGTTTTAATACATTTTCTTGGGAATATAAAATTTTCAAATGTTCAGAAATATTTTAAATTAAATGAATAGAAAACACACCATGTGTAGCAACACCACAACCGATGGGGATGATAACGACGTTTCATATAAACTTGATATACTTAAATAAACTATCGCACGAAGATATTGCCGCTGGCATAAACTTTATTTTATATCCTTGTTTTACTTCTTTTAGACACGCGAAGTACCTTGCAAAGTCTTAATTCAGCGGGGAGAAAAGCAGAAAGAGAAAGTACTCCCTCTTCGAAAGCCTCCCTCTTAAAGTGTCTATCACTTAATCTCATGAAATTTTTTTTTTATTAATCACGCTCACATCCTCTCACGCGTGACCAATTTTTGGCAAATATTATTAGGACATTATAATAATTTTTTTTTTCATTTTAAAAAACTATAAGTTTTTCATTATGAAAGCCTTTGCTACACCCACACATTATTTGAAATCACACACGAAACAAGTGATAAAGTGACAGGAAATACAAATTTCCCAAACATTTTAAAAAGAGCTGTGTACTCTTTTAACTCACGCTGACGCATTCCAACGCGTGACAATTTTAAAACCATCCTTTGATAGACCTTTTAATATCGTTTAAAAATAACAAATCAAAAATATATAAAAATTGCTTCTGAGTTGCCGACAATTCCCAAATAAATTTTGCAAATACCCCAGTATGGATTTTTCAGTATTTTTCGCCGGGCGGATAATATTTTTGTAAATATTTAAACACAACAGGTGACATGATAAGTTTTATGGTTCCAGCTTTGGAATTGATGCAAAATGTCTTTAAATTCGATATTTACATTTATATTTATTCTTTTCATATTAAAGCAACAAATATAATTTTTTCACTCACGCTGACGCATTCTAACGTGTGACAGTTTATAAACACTCCTTTTTTTTATAAAACTTCAGTTTTACGCAAATTAAAAAAAACCAATTTGCTTCTGATTTCCAGACAATTCCCAAAGAAATTTTACAAAATCTCTAATATGGGATTTTCAGTATTTTTTGCCGGGCAGATAATACTTTTGTAAATATTGAAGTGGTATGATACATTTTCTGGTTCCAGCTTGGTAAATTAAGCAAATTTTTTTTTTTAAATTCGATATATATGACAAAAATAGGTCTATTTCAAAACAATTTGGTTGTTTCAACAACGAAAATTTTGAACAGAATATTTCTTTGTAATATTTCTAATAGTATTAACTTTTAATGGAAAAATAAATAGGAGGTTAATATTATTGCAAAATTTTTTATAATTCCCAAATAGTTTACACACTTTTTTTTGTAAAAAAGGGCGAAAAATCGAGTTTTTTTCAAAATTTTAATTTAAACTGATGTTTTTATTATATTAACTAAATAGGGCTTTTGTTCCAATTTGTTTTTTAATATTTGAAATATTATTTTAAATTCATAAAAAGTTTTGTTTGGACAAGATATGACTACTCCAGCTGCAGAACAGTGGACCAAGGTAGATTAAAAAGTTAAATTTTATTTAAATTATTATGTTTCTTTTATTTTATTTTTTCTTTAGCAAATATTTCCTAAAATTTAAGCGAAACCCCATAAATGTTGTTGACTTTTATTAAGGCCTTAGGTAGAAAATCCTACTTGCAAAAGATCTTTTTTATAGAATTAAAAACATCAGTTTGACATTGATTTGAATTTTTCATTAAACCGCGGTGGTCGTTTTTGGGGTTTTGTGGCTGAGCCCCCTTTTAAATATAAAGTGCCGATTCCAAGGCTTTGTGACACTTCTACAAATACTGTATGAAATCTTAAAATAATCAGACAGCCCGCTAAGAAACTTCAGAATTATTTTAATTTTTTTTGCCATATTTTTTTCACACAAGAAAGCCATCTTTAACCAAATAATGTATATAAGCATACATTTCACATACGCAAACAAAATTTCATCTTCTATCTATCTATCTTCTATATAATTAATAGGCAAACATGTTTTTTGTAATCCTTTTTACGCTGGTACCACTATACCGATTTAAAAAAAATTTATATGGTTTTAAAAGATTTTTTATACAGATGTGCAGAATCTATATTGTATTGAAATCGGTTTAGTATTTTGGGAGCTATAAGCGTTTAAAGTTGCTACTACTACATGCAAACATATTACACACGCATTTATTAGCTTACAAGTAAGTAAAAAAGAAACAAAACATGAGTGTGCGTGTGGGTTTGCAGTATTTCTCTTGATCTAACAATTTTTTTCTCTTATTTGTTGTTGTATGAAAGCCATAATACTTAAAGGAAGAGAGTTGAATAAATTGAATTAACTTGGTTAAGGGGATTTTGTTTCTGTTTTTTTAATTTCATGTATTATTTAATTATGCTTGCATATGTATGTATGTAAGTTTGTGTGTGGCTGTGTTTTAATGAATTTTTTATGAAGTTTAGATACATTTTCTTTGAATCTTAAATTATTTACATTTTGGTTCTAGAATACGGACGAGTGTGTCGTCCGTTTGGTATATCTATTTTAATTTAATCCTCCTCAATGACACACTAGTATTCATTTAGTCTAAATTAATTTTATGGCCTTTTCTTTTCTGGGAAAAGTATACAATTTTTCGACTTTTTATTAAAAAAAATAAAATTTAGCGTTCGTTTAAAGAAATTTTTTTTTTAGCTCGCAAGGGATGATACATTAATTTCTAACTAGATATACCAAACGAACGACACACTCGTCCGTATTCTAGAATCAAAATGTAAATAATTTAAGATTCAAAGAAAATGTATGTATGTGTCTAAACGTCATAAAAAGTTCATTAAACTTACATACATATGCAAGCATAATTAAATAATACATGAAAAATTAAAAAAACATAAACAAAATCTCTTCAACCAAGCTAATTCACTTTATTCAATTCTCTTCCTTTAAGTATTATGGCTTTCATACAACAAAAGAAAAAGAAAAAAATTTACGGCCTGGCCCACGATGTCGACAAGAAATTATCTGTCGCTTAGTTATATTGAAAACAAAAACAAAATAAGAAAATTTGTTTTTGTTTTCAATATAAGTAAGCGATAGATAATTTATTGTCGACATCGTGGGCCAGGCCGTTAGATCAAGAGAAATACTACAAACACACACACACACACTCATGTTTTGTTTCTTTTTTACTTGTAAGCTAATAAATGCGTGTGTAATATGTGTGCATTTAGTAGTAGCAACTTTAAACGCTTATAGCTCCCAAAATACTAAACCGATTTCAATAAAATATAGATTCTGCACATCTGTATAAAAAATACTTTAAAACCATATAAATCTTTTTAAAATCGGTACAGTGGTACCAGCGTAAAAGGGATTACAAAAAAGTTGTTCGCCTATTAATTATATAAATAAAATATATATTTCAGCAAATCATTTAATTGCGAATTTTCATTGAAAAGTGTAATAAGTTTAACATTTTTTTCTAGTAAAGAAAATGCCACTAATCTTTAAAATTTTTATTCCCACATTCATAAAATTTAAAATGAATTTGAAATGTATTTTATTTCTAATTTTTCAAACAAAATTATATTCATTTTATTTTTTATGAATATGGAGTTAGTATTTAAGAACCTTTAAAAAGATTACAATGGGTGCTTGAAAAAAACTCTTATCTTTAAATTACATAGATGTACCATTCCACATTTTGGAAACATATTTTTCTCCACCACTGTTAATTAAATTCTTTGAGATAGACAGTGTTAAGTAAAAAGCACAATAATTTCCATTACTTTACTTTCCAAGGGGTTATTTTCTATATTAAAATTAAAATTGAAAAAAATAAATAAATATAAGCTATGCAATTAGAAATCCTTTGAATTAACTTTAAGATATTTTCCTTTTTCTTTTAATTACAAACGCTTGACAATTTAAAATAAATTATTGACATTATTTTTCACATGTGGGTGAGATACGAACGTACAATTTATATGAAATCCTTAATGAGATTTAAATTTCTTAATCTATTTATATACGTATACATATAACTTTTAACAATATATTTATACGAATCATAGACACGTGTATGCTCCGCATGTAAGGCAACCGATTTGCGCCAAATTATCTTATGTGCACTTATTTTTACAAAATTAAATTCTATATATACAAGTTTTGTTTAAACTTTAGGTTCTTTTGTAATAAATTGTTAACAATTTTATTAGTTTATAGATATTTCGCTGCAACGTTGTGTAGCTTCTTCTTGAAGAATAAGATTGTTATCAATTTTTTACAAAACGACCTAAAGCTTAAATAAAACTTGTATATATTAAATTAAAAGGTCTAATAAATTATTTTAATATTTAATAATTAAATTCTTTTAAGGATGAACAAAGTTCTCTTTTACTTAGTCGCCAATGAGACAGTGACACACTGAAAGAAAACAAGTAGTAGTATGCTTCATTAAACGTCACTTGGTTTCTTTTTTTTTTAATTTTCTTTCATATAAAATATTTAAATTTTTTTTTTAAGATTCTTCACAGTTTACTATGGAAAGCTTAGAGCCCCACAAATCGGAATTTGTAGACGGCCGGGAACTTTTTTATTTAATTTTTTTTCTTTTTTTTAATTTTCTACATATCACATAGGCTCCTTGCAATTTTCTTGGAGCTGCTTGACTAAACTCCTTTTGTTGCAAATATTTATTTTTGCTGTGTACTTGAGAGACGAATGAAACCAGTGTTTAAAAAAATTTAAGTCGAAGTAGCAAAATTCGTAAAACTTTTACTTTTCGCTGCTTTCGCTTTTTCCAACTGTTTAAAATTAACCAATGCTTTCGCTTGTGCTTGAGAAAATCACAAACAGTTGCAGTTGAAACAGAAGCAGAAAACGAATTATGACCAATTGCCTAGTGCTTTTAACAGCCGAAGATTTTAAAAATTTGTATTTTATTTGTTGTTGCCTTGGATTAGTTTTGCTAGTAAAAGCATAATCAGTCTGCGTGGTTTTGGAAATACCGAACAGCCACGGTCGAAGAAGCAAAAGCTCTTGCTTTTAGAAGCTTTCGGCAGGTTTAATCAACTATTTTGTGGTGTTTGACATGTTTTTGTTGTTGTTTTTGCACATCAGACTAGAAGCAAGAGCAAAAATCACTTTACTACGATTACTTCAAACTTCTAAAACAAGAGTTTTTGCTTCTTCGACTGTGACTGTTTGTGACTTCCAATATCATATAGACTGCTTCTGCTTTTAGTTGCGATACTAAACAAAAGAAAAAGAAAATCAAATTCAAACTTTTTAAATCGTCGACTACTGAAAATACTGCGCATTTGGTCATAAATTGCTTTGTAATTTTGCTTTGAATGAAACTGTTGTATTTATCAAAAACGAAATGAAAATCACTTCAGTTTTTTAAACACTGAATGAAACAACTTTTCTCACACATAAAACTATCAGGTATGTTCTCACACTCGCAAGGTTTTCAAATCGCATGTGCGTTGCAAATCGCTAAACTTGTTTCTACATGTTCTGTAACTCATGCGTTTTGCTTGCGACTTGTCATATTGATTTATGCTCAAATCGCCAGAGTATAAGGAAACAATGGAGAGGAAAAATGTGCAAAACAAAAAAGGTTTTTTTAAATTTAATATATTTTATTAAAATTGTCAGCAGAATCGTCTAGTTTTAATACAAATAAAAAGAAAACATATTTAATTTAATATATTTATCATTTTATTGTTTGTTTAAAGTTCAGTTTATTGTAATTTCATCAGTTCACTTCAGTATACCCTTGCGAGTTCAACTCGCCAAAATCCTGTCGTTTGCAATTTACAGAACACTAATCTTGCGAGTTCAAGTCATAATCGCAAAAATTATACGAGTTGCGAGTGTGAGAACATGCCTGTATAGTTTTATTTTTGACATCATTGTTCTAGAAGATCGTCATTGCATTTTGGCACTTATGCTATTTTGGGAGGGATACAGAAATTATTTTATCTCTACCATTCACTCATATACGCACACGTGAAGATTATGTGCACTTTACTCAATAATTTCCTTTTTTTCATTTATTTATTTCAGTCTGTTTTTTGTTCGCTTTTCTTTTTGTAGGTGTATGTAGTTGTGCCAACGATTTCGCAAATTTTAACAAAAACGTTGCGAAATAAAAATAAACACTGAAAAAAGAATCTCATAAGTAATTAAGTGCGAGTAAATTCATACATTTTCATTATTAAAAATAGGAAAATGATAAGCATTAAATAAAATTTTCAAGGTAATTAAGTGCAAAATATTATCCGAAAATTTTGTTGTCAAAAGAGCCGACTTAAAAATAAATCAAATGATGCAATAATAACAGTGAAGAACACAATTTTAACTTTTTCATGCATCTCATAATTCCTACTTTAATAAATAACTGTAAGGTCAAATATAAATATTGGCCAAGAATTTTATATATAGGGCATTATTTGAGAAGACATGATGAAAAATTTTACATATCCGACTATGATTATATTTGGATACGTCTTCAGATCGCACATGTGTAAATGTTCTCATAATAATGAAGAAGATATTAAGAGATGATTTGTATTATTACCCGACGGCTAAGCAGAGTTATGCTTTTCGCGCGTTTCACATATTACGTAACGCTTTTTACCAAAATTTTCAGGATCAATTTTTCAAACCATAACATATAATTAATCACGCCTCTAGACGGTTACATTTTGTATGTAAATAGCCCCATACACATACACTCAAAAAAAACTAAGACTTTGGAAAATATTCTAAATTTGAGTAAAAAAAAGTTGTCGTATGGCTGTTTTGTACTTGAAACCAATAAAATATTTACTAAATTCCTAGTTCATTAATGAACTAATTTATAGTAATTATATTTTTATATTTAAGTAAAATTTTTCTAAAATTAAGTAAAATTTTCCCATAAAATTCGGAGTTAATTGTTCAAAGTTTTTTTATGTCTTTAATTCTGGTGTACTTATTTTTATTTTTAATTAAATTCTATACTACATGGTATGTTTTTTATTATATCTCCATATTATATTATTTTCTTAATTAATTCACCATACATACATATTAATTCCTTGAGAGAAGACAAGTATTGAACCAACAACCTTCTGACTGATAGGCAATCACTCTAACCAATTGCCTAACAAAGCAGCCTGAATACACAAAAAAAAATAATATGAATGATTTTGTAATATTAATTAAAATATTTGTAATATCAATTAAAAAATTAATTAAATTTTCACCTATAGGCAATTTGATAATCCCCCTTATTGTGAATGGCGTCATCGACGTCACATTAGGACTACACTAAAAATTGTCACTTGTCTACTCTTTGTCGAGAAAGAACTTACTACTATTAACATGCTCCATTAATTTACAAAGCCTTAGAGATTACTAAGAGATTGCTAATAAGATCCAATTTTTGCCGATAAAGAGTATACAAGTGACAATATTTACTGTAGTCTTGATGTGACGTCGACGACGCCATTCACAATAAAGAGGAATATCAATTAAATTTTTCCACTCAAAGTATTTAATACAATTAAACATTTAATTGAATCAATTAAATTCTTAATTGAAAATATTAATTGGTAAATACTTTTTTCTGTGTAAGCATTGCAATTTTTGATTTTTAAAATTTTATTTTATTTACAAAAAATATATTTCAAGTTCAAACATTCCTCGCAAGAATGAAAAATTCACTGAGATGTTTTGCTTAATGCAAATAAAAGATATGTTCTATAATTTAAGGAAAATATACTTAAAATTGGTAAATATTTTTCGAAAATTTAGAATACCTTTTCATATCTTTCAAGTAAGTCAAATTTGATGAACCCATCAAGAGTAAGTCATTTCCTAAAATTTATTTTTTGATTTAAATCGGGACTGATTAAATCTAAGGATACAATTTCCCTAAACTTTTAAACCATTTTCCAATCTTTGGTAAATATTTCCTTTAAGCCAGTAAACTTGTCCTTGAATGTGAGAATTTTTGTGTGTATTCTTGTGATCTATTTTTAAGGATATGAACTTTTTATTTTTACTAATATTAAGTATTTTTTAATAGATTTTTGTAAAAATTTACTTAAACTTAGAAAAAAGTACACAAATTTAGATTTTTTTACTTAAATTTAGGACCTTCTTTTCCTTAATAATAATATATTTCTTTTTTTTGAGTGTATGTTTGTAAATGTCTTTATTACCTCGTATCTTCCAAACGGCTGCACGAATCTCTACAGTTAAGGGATTGTAATATTCATCTTAAGGACCCAAGTGCTCCTTGATAAGTGTTCAAAAACAAAAGCAAAATGGTGGATTTTTCGCTCATAATAGTAATTCGTTAAAAATTTTTTCCCAAACCTATCGAGTGGGGTATCAAAATAAAAGAAATTGAAAAGGTGATTACAAATATATAGACATATAATATATAATTTATATATATATATATATATATATATATATATATATATATATATATAATATATATGTCTATATAATATGCCATAAGAGTTGCCACGACAATAAAAATTTTAAAATAACAAATAAGTTGAAAAAATCAAAAATGCCCACTACCTAAAATAACTGAAAAGAAAAAAAAAATTTAAAGCCCGGAGCCACTATTAAGCAGATTTAAAGATTCGATTTTTAATGCTTCCCGACTGTGAAAGTTACTATATTCCGCACTACCGAACTTGTTTTTTGTTTTTCTTTTAATTTTTTTAGGCAGTTAGATTTCAAAATTTTTTAAATTTATTTGTTATTAATTATTTAACAAAAAACATTTAGTCTTACTTGATCATTCGTGTACGCTGGTTGTGCAGTCTTTTTTCAATACAACCAGGGCTACCACTTTGGTCTTAGACTATTCATATGTGCCGGTTGTGTAGTCTCATGTGACTAAACACCACTGGACTCAGCTCATTTCGCTTTAAAAATTATACTTGGGATGTTAAACTTATGTAGTGAAAATTTATGTTGACGTCTGAGGGATTTTAAAAATACAAGATAAACGCGAAGTGTTCGTGACAGAAAATCTATTTTTGTGCACGTAATTTTTTTCGGTGGTTTGTCTTGCCAACAGTGTTGTTTAGCGATTCTTTAAGAATATTTCGCATTGGAAAAAATCTCGCATGTCTTGAAAAGTCTTATAAATACTCTTGTGCAGGCCACTAGTACGTATTCATGTTCTTGTCGAGTCTCTAGTTGAGACTCAAAGTCAAACTATCAAAGTTTATGTATTCCTAAATGGTAGACTCAACTCAATTTGCTTAGAAAAATTGATACTTGGAATGTCAGAAGATGTACTGGATAACATGTTTTATCATCTAAGGGATATTCAAATTATAGAAGGCGAAAAAAGTCACCTGAACCGTTTCCTCCACCTTATTTTATTTATTTCAATTTAAAGCCAAAATAACGCCTTTGGGTTCTTTCACAATTTTCCTTTTTTTATTTGTTTTTTTTTGTCTTTACAATTTATGTCATGCTTTCAGTTCCTTGAACTTATTGTTAAAACAACATTCAACCATTTATGGTCAACGATGATAATTTCTAAGAAATAAATACAAAGTTAAAATACTTTGAATATTTTAATGATGCAAAAAGAGATGGATTGGATTGGGAAGTTATTTTGAAATTAATAAAAAAAAGTTAAGGAAAAACAAATAAATTGCTGCTTATATTTTTACCAATACATTCATAATATTTACATTTACGAACATATTTTTTATAATAGCGAATATTTTTAAAATTTAAAAAAAAAATTCTTTATAATTATTGATTTCATTATACAGAAGAATGCCTTTACAGTACATTTCGTGAATAAAAGGTTCTTCTTCTTTGCTGTTGCTAAGCATGAGAACTTATTTAGAAAGTAAAATTTTTTCTACTCTTGGCAGCAATTTTGGAAGTTTTTTTTTCAAGTTTGTTTTTGTTTCTTTTGTGTAGCTGAATTTAGCGGCTTCGTTTTTAGTAAATGTTCAATTTGTTATTATTTTTCTTAGTATTTTTTTTTCTCAAAAAGTGATTTAACTACTAATTGTAAATCAATGAAAAGTAACAATTAAAAAAAATGAGGATTCTATAAATACCTTTTTCTTATTTTAATTTTAAATAAATGTAACTAAATGTAAATCGCACAAATTTATGGCTCATTTATTCAAAGAACAGCATAACTCAAAAAATGGAATTTTTGAGTTGGTGATGCAGAATTAATCCTCATATTGCTATTTATATTATATAAAAATTTCAGAGAAATATCTTGTTTACTAAACTCTTTATATAAATATAGGTTCCCGTAGTACCTAAAAGGAGCATAAGGGCCTCTCTTAGGAGAGAAATTAAAGTTTCTTTTTGCATTAAGTTGTGTGTAAATTGATTACTTCAAACTTGTTTTCTAACATACTGGTTTTTTTGAGTTATAATTGACTAGTTGGCTAGTTATAATTGACAAAATTTATTGGTCAAATGAAGGTTTTCCTTTCAGTGTAGGCATCCGATATAAAATATTTAATGGAACATTAATAATTTTAAAAATTTAAGTGCTTATTTTTGAGGTCAAATAAATTTTTTTTAAAGATTTGTTTTTAACTTTGTAGTGCCAACTCTGGACCCACTGGCAATCCTGAAATTCATCAGGGGAGTAGGTCTAGATGAGGTGCTTTAGCACCTGGCAGCAGTTACAATAGATCTACTTTGGTCGCAGTGTCCTGTGCTTCCCCCTAGACTTAATTCATTCCTTCATTCAAGAGGAGTGGTTCACCGAATTTCAGGAATAATGATACCCGCACTATTTTCTAAAGGCAAAATCGTGCCACTTTGAGAGCAGAAGCTGTTTGCAAAGTTTCATAAGACTCGATTAGGAAGAACCTTGATGGGCGTGGTCGCGCCCAATTTTCAAACACAAGATAATGTAATTTCAAGAGGCCAAAGTGGTGAGTAGAAGTATATATAATATAATACTAAATTTGTATGGGAGTGGTCCCACCCACTTTTTAAACTGCAAGATCATATCGGTCTTAGAGCTCAGAATGTACGCCAAGTTTTATGGGAAACACGATTTAAGTAGTAGGGAACTGCCGGTTCTATAACAATTAAAATTGTCAAATTTGGGTAATTAAAATTGAAAATTTGTAATTTATGGGAAAATTTAGGTAATTAAAGTCAAGGGTGTGAAGTGACGAGGGTACTCGATGGTTTGTAGATGCATATGTATGTGATGATGATGTTTTGTTTTGTTGTGTGAGCATAAGTGTGAGATAAGGATAGTTTGATGTACATATTCGTAGTTTATTTTCGTTGGCACGCATGCTTTGTACGTATGTTTTTGTTTGTCAAGTGGTTGCAGCAGGTTTATGGTTTTAGAGTGCAATGTTTTTTTTTAAAGTGAGAGTATGCATAGAGAAAATGTTGCCTTAGTTTTTTGTAATATTCTTTTTAGCTGGTGGAGATGGAAGGGTATTTTGGAAAGAAAGAAATTATTTATGCTTGTGGGATATCTATGAATGTTTTTGTTGTTGGTTTTGTTTTAGTTTGATTTTGTACGTATGTTTTTTGTTTTAATTTTGGGTTGATGTACATACTCGTAGTTTATTATGTTTGCGCGCAAACTTGTATGTATGTTTTAGATTTTTGTTTTAATTTTGATTTTTTTGTTTGTCAAGTGGTTGCAGCAGGTTTATGGTTTTAGAGTGCAATGTTTTTTTTTAAGTGAGAGTACGCATCGAGCAAATTTTGCCTTAGTTTTTTGTAATATTCTTTTTAGCTGATGGAGATGGAAGGGTATTTTGGAAAGAAAGAAATTATTTATGCTTGTGGGATATCTATGAATATTTTGTTGTTGGTTTTGGTTTAGTTTGATTTTGTACGTATGTTTTTGTTTTAATTTTGAATTGAAGTGTGATTTTTTTGTCAAGTGGTTGCAGCAGGTTTATGGTGTGTGTGTGTGTGTGTGCATAGAGGAAATGTTGCTTTAGTTGTTTTTATTTTCTTTTTTGATGGTGACCATGGAAGGTAATTTTAGAAGACCTTATGTATGCTTGTGGGAAATCGATGAATGTTTTTTGTTGTTGGTTCTATTTAATTTGATTTTCCTATGTTTAAAGAGTTTGAAGAGATGAATAAAATATGTAATTTATGAGCAACGAACTTACTTGAAGGTTGGAAAAATTGAAGTGTAAGATATTTAGGATTGTCAAAGGGAATTAGAGATGCGTGATCATGGGAGCCAACGTTATGCTCATGCATGTGTATTTGTGTATGTTTTTACAATAACTTGAGCGTTGAAAGGTGGGTAAGTAGTCGTATATGTATATAAAAAAGCGAGTGTGTAATGCCGAGTACACATCTGGCATTTCTTGTGTTATAATCATTTTTTAAAATGTGTGCAACGTCTTTCACGTTATGTTTTTTTATAGGGAAAGCAATACCACACAACAAGAAATAATTTCAAAAATGACAAACGTTGACACTAGTACACACTGTTGCGATGTTACAAAATATCATAGTATGTACTCGGCATTTGTTTTTTTGTAATATTCTTTTTAGCTGATGGAGCTGGAAGGGTATTTATAGAAAGAAATTATGTATTCTGGTGAGATATTAATGTTTTTGTTGTTGGTTTTATTTAGTTTTATTTATTTTTTGTTTTTTGTGTAAAGAGGCTGACATTTGTCAAACAAACCATGCACACTTATATACATACATACATTGATATTTTTGAGAACGAGATAGGTGAATGTGATGTCATTCCAAAGAACCAAATGGCATACTTCTATAATGGAAACTTCCAAAATGAAGAAGAAAAGTTTATGGTAGATGAAGAGGACGATGCTTTCTTCATACATATGTATGTTGTAACAATGTAAGAATAGAACGTAATTCGTATAAATTGAGACGTTCTCTAATCTAGCAGCAAGTACAGCATTGTATCTAGCAAGTGCATCATCATCATATAAAATCTTAAAAAATACAATACATTCTATAAATTATTAAAATGGACACATTAAGCAGCAGCCCAATTTTAATATCATTGAACGGCTCACAAATGTCGCTAGATGAGTTTGTGAGATTGTTCTCCGGCAATCGGGAAGAGATGAGCGTTGTCAGCCGGGAAGAGGTATCCGTAAGCCCTCTGTCAATAGAGTTTTCGGACGACGATTTGCCTCCTAATGTATCCATTAGAGACATTTTCGAGAGCGAGGTAGATGAATATCATGAAATTCCAAACAACCAAATGGCATACTTCAAGAATGGAAATTTTCAAAAGGAAGAGTTTATGCTGGATGAAGAGGACGATGCTTTCTTGGCAGCGTTTAATTATATGCCAAAAGATGAGGATAAAGATGACATAATCAAAATTTTCATGCAAGACGAAGAGGGGGATGCATTATTGGTGGCCGTAAATTTAAGATTTTAATTTGATTAATTTTGTAAACACAAATTCAAATTTATTTACTTAAAACGTAAAAAATGTGTAAACAGATTTTTATTTTCACTTTTTTTTACATTTGTCTTTGTCCTTGTACAAACCATATGCATATAAATAAATGATTGAACAAAATTTTTTTATAATTTTAATCTACATATTTATTTAAAAAAATATCGTAAATATATGTTGTGACAATGTAAGAATAGAAAATTAAAATAAATTGTTTAGTTATTTTCCTGATAAAGTAAATATGCATTTCTTAAGGCACAAACTCCATAATTGTGATAGCTGCAGTAAAAATATTCCGGATATTTAAGTTGTATTTGTTTAAAGTTGATGCAACCAAAATCCTCGATGTTGAAAACTCTAATTCGAAGTAGTTTTTCAAACCATTTCTTCTTTTCCACACCCTTAACATAGATTGAATAATGTTTTAAATTGGATTTTAAAAATTTTACAACACTCTTAAATGATATTGATCCGTCATTCCAATTCAGATGATGAAAGTTTCTCGTTAGCCAATTCGCTTCTCTTTGTTTTGCTATTGATAATCTTTTGAAGTTAAACGGTGGTTTAATAATAAAATTTATGTGCTCCTTATTGTTAAAAACAATTGCTATTTCTTTTGCAATGAAGATGTTTGAATTGGATTTAAATCCTTGCATATCGATGAAAACTTTATCCTCAGTCATCTTATTTTATTATTTTTTATTTACATTATCTTACGAACTTGACCTTTTAAGGGTATGTATTCTATTATGCGGTCGTGGATGAGTATACAAAATGCTGATGTATCAGTAGGAATGTTGGAGTCCGTTTCAATTTCAATTTTTATATCAACAGGACCGTTAGAGAGGGCTTCGTTTTGGTAACTGACATCTACTACCACTATCGGCACACTATTTTTAAATTCTTGAGCAGTTAGAAGCGGTTGTGATTCCCTCATGTAGTAGCTTTGTTGAAACCGCAGATACATATCATATAGGATGGCAACCCGACCATTTTTAAATTTTACATTTAGATCATCATATGGGTACGATTCGGAATTTAAATGTACTTTTAAATTGTTTAAATTACAATGAACAAACTTATTTTCTTGTTGAAAAGCAATCAACACAAAACGGGGTCGTTCTCTATTTGCAGCCAATTTAACATTCCATATATAGCTAGTTCCTGTATTTAGTTGAGGATTAATGTGACAATCCCAACTGCGAAATGCCATTGGTATAGAAGCACCACTGTTAATAATTTTAATCATATTCAATTTGCTCAGATCGGATAATTGTACATGCGGAATTCTCCATGAGATGTTTGAGATACTAATTTTTGGTTTGTCAGTAGCAACAGTTGAGTATACGAGTTTTTCATCGTTCTTACTACGTAAGAGAACCAATTCATGTTTACCGCTGAGTATAATTTTATTATAGTCTTCAGCGAAACCTAAAAATAGTTTCAGTGGTACATAGAAATTAAAGTGTCCATTTGAAATATCCAAATCATCGAGTTTGTTCCATCCTGCATTGTACAAGCCAACACTTTCTGTTGGTGATAAAGAAACAAAATTTTTTAGGCTGCTTGTAATCGCTAAATGTCTTGTATGATCAATTTCTATGCCATTAAGTTCATATCGAATTTCGTCAAAAAGATGTGCCACAAAGTTATTTTTTAATTTTAGATTTAAAAACGAAGATATTTTGCTATTATTATCATCTACAATACTTCCCTCAACATATATGTAGCTTTCGCTGGGTAGCACATATAAGTCTTGATTTTGTATTGAAATTCGAATCTCATCATTATTGTTGAAGGATTGTAGGTATGGTGTATATGTGTGATAGTCCTTTTTAATTATACTCTCGTCTGATTGAGGTTTTTCTAGAACATCTAGTATGTAACTCATTTCTTTGTCAACTTTAAATTGAGAGACTTTAAAAATTTTTTATTTTCTTGCGTCAAATATTTTTTGTGTAATGATCTCTTTAATTGTGGTTTGGTTTGCAAGAGTGTTTTATGAGTGTATCCAATTTTATCCTTAGATTGCTTGACGTTGTATATTATCATTATTTGCTAGATCTCAAATGTATTCGTGTTGTAATTTCCTCTCCTCGAAAATTAATTAAATCACCGTTCTGATCAACTATGCGTAGAGTAAGAGAACTTATCTCTTGGCAGTTAACTGGCAAATAGATAAGATTTCGAGGAATCTCACCAATTTTATATCCTGGGGGGACATTGATCGCAAATTCATGTAATGTGTGTGCTTGTGAGTTATTCGTATATGTGTTAACCACTATACTGCATTCAACACGCAAGATATTCACGATGAAAATATTGACTGGTAGATCTGAGTAATGGTCTTGGTTAGGAGCTAGAATTTTCTTATTGAATCCAAAAAGTTTTCCAATTGTGTTATCTTTGTTAAAGTATATGGGATCCTTAGAGCTTTTAACTCTAACTTGCATTGTATTGTTATTAGCTTCTATATCAATTTTATTTTCCGGACAATACTGCTTATAGTTATGTTTAATATAATCAACTATATCATTCAATTCATAAGATCCTATTGGTATTTTAATTACATGTTCACCAATATGAAATATATTGTTATAATCATCTACATTGGGAATGCTATTATATGAATGAAAATCAGTTAGAGCACATTCATATTCACCATCCAAACGAATAGGAGGAAAGTAATTAGCAGATAACTCAGATGAGTTTGAGCTAAGAGTAAGTGTTATTGACATTATGATTGTCTGATTACAAGTAAGTGAAATTAAACACAGCACTTTGTATAAAAAGGAAGTTTATATTTTATTTAAATATATTAAGGAAGTTAATATTTTATTTAAATATATTAGATACAAAATATAGACTTATATATACACTTAACTACAATATTTCATTTTTATTGATCCAAGAATTATGTTGATTGGTAAATCCTAACCATTTAACATATGCCTTCTCTCCTTTAGTTTTAAGAACTTTTTCAACTAGATATGTATTTGGATATCTAGTTTTTGAAAGTTCTTCATCATAGAACCCACCTTTGATAGGATTACCACGATAGTCTTCTAATATGTATGTGGCTGGATACGTATTTTGAACTCTTTTAATCGTGAAAATTTCTGTGGTCCAATTTGGTGTATATCCTTTTTCAAAAACATGTTTATATTTACTTATGCGCACATGATCTCCCACATTGAATTTTGATAATTTGAATAGTTTTAAGCGGTTATATACAGTGTTTAATAATTTTTTCTCATTTTTATAGTTAACTTGAATCGGTGGCATTTTGATGGTGCGATGAATTTTTTTATTATATGTATTAATCAAGTCTTTGTAAATGTCGAGCCAGTTATAAGACCCATTAAAGCTAAACTCTTTCCACATCATTCCTTTTAATGTTCTGTTAAATCGTTCTACTATTGATGCTTTCATTCTGCTATATGTTGAGTAGTGATTAATGTTGTATTTATTCATCAATTTTCCAAAGTGTTTATTGAAAAACTCTTTACCATCGTCTGTTTGCAAGTTTTTTGGTATTCGTCCCAGTTGAAAAATATTCTGCATAGCCTGGCTTGTTTCCAATGCAGTCTTTCTTTTCAAGGGTACTGCCCAAGCAAATTTTGAAAATGTATCAATTACAGTCAGCAAAAATCGATAATCTCTATTGTCTGTAGAATAGTTCCCCATTTCAACTAAATCAGCTTGCCAAAGATCATCTATTCCTTTCATAACAACTCTTCGACGTGGAAAATGTTTTCGTGCTTGCTTATGTAGTTCATTTATTAAATTTCTTTTTGAAGTCATTATTTAACGTATTTAGAATTTGACGGGGTAAGTTGAGTTCAGTGCAAGTTCATTTAAGTACTGTTGACCATCATATTTCTTACATATCCATAAATTAACTCATTTATCTTTCTAATTTCTTTTTCAAAGAATAATTTCATACTTGAAATTGTTTCCCTAATTTCATTTAGTTTCTGACTTAAAATTAAATTGATTTCATCTCGTACCTCTTCAATTTGACTTTGCAGAAACAATTTATTAACAACGTCGTTTTCCTCCAAAGCTTTTGCCACATTTTTGATTCTTTTGTTTTGAACGTCAATGTTATTAGTTGTATCCATAACGAAGCCCAACAGCTTAGGAACATTTTTCACAAAAACTCTGCCACTTGTATCATTAAGATAGTGCCCAAACTTATCGATAGACATGATTTATGTAGATAAATATTATTCTATAATTTTTGCTTCATATAATTCTTCGATAATTGAGACAATTTCGTTATTGTGATTAGTATGACCTGCACCTTGTGATGCTAGCAATAGCCTAAGGCGATCTACTAACTCATTAGGATCATCCCAGTATATATAGTTAGGTTTGTATGGGTTTAGTTTCATCAAACCCTTACCCTTGTAAGGACTTTTTATTGCATGTAGTGATGACGAAGTTGATGAGTTATTTTCACTTTCTTTCTTAAACAATTTACTGATAATATGCTTATATTTATATGCTCTCGTTCCTTTGATTTGTCCATCAGGTCTATAATCTCTTTTGTATGCATTTGTGCTCACTAAAATTTTCTTATATATATCTAATTCATGTTTATCATAATATTTTGGTGTTTTGTGAAACAGTAAAGAAAATAAACCTGGTGTAAAAGCCCATATTTGATTTCCAATCACTATTTTATCTTCAGTAAGTTTAATACTACTATTGCCAAACTTCCATTCATTATTAAAACCTTTATGTGGACCGTATAGAGTGTCTAATTCATTTCTGCTTTCCAAGAGTGCTAGGTCAGTATAACTCTTATTATTATCTGAATTGTCTAGAGTTTCCGATTGAGAGTAAAAATCATCGTTGTCATCATCATCATCATCATCATCATCATCATCAGTATCAACATTATCAACCTTGTTTGCGTTTCGATTACTAAGTGAGATATTTTTATTGCATAACGTTTCTTCAACAAGTTTCTTTGGAGTACTTGTCTCTAACTTAACTGATTGGTCGTTGAATGGAAAATTTGAATTTTTATAAACTTTCGTTTTAAGTTCATCTCTTTCTGCCTTAATACTTCTTTTATTATTTTTAGAATTGTTCACAAATTCTGTTAATGGTTCTATTATTGGTTTAAATGTATCTTTGAATTGCTCATGTGTATCTGCTTCATCAACTTTTATACTACGAAATTTTTTCTTTAAAACATTTCTTGTCTTTATTAGCTCTTTTAAAACTTTTTCATCCATTTTCAACTATTAGACAACAGATCTGGTATCAGCTATCAGATCAGGTATCAGATCAGCTATCCGATCAGGTATCACTTAGCAGATCAGGTATCAGATCAGCTATCAGATCAGGTATAAGACCAGCTATCAGATCAGGTATTGGGGTATCAGATCAGGTATCAGCTATTAGATCTGGTAACAGATCAGCTTTCAGATCAGGTATGGTAAATACTTTAGGAAATAAGTAGATGTACTATGCGCAAGGCCAAATTAAGTACTAATGTTTTACTTTTATGTAGAGTAATTTATATCGTTATAAAATAGTCGAATTGCTTTCTATAGCGACCATTGTTTAAGTCATTATCTTTGCTTATCATCAAAAATCCATATTTATCCTTCCAACACTCTCGACAAATTTCATGAAACTTTTCATAACTCATATCGCTGGAAACATGATCACTATAAACGTGCTTCATGTTGGTCTCATCTTGTTTAAACATTATAATCACATTTGCATTGTCTCTTATTAAGTGCTTGGGGATTCTCGTATAAGTTTGGCACAAGTAGAATGAATCAACATCCTTATGTCGTCCCATGCAAAAATATGCTCGTATATTATTTTGCTTCTCGCATGCAACATCATCAAAGATCATAATAGAATTAGTTTTCGCTTCCTCAGGAGGAATAACTTTTTCATTATCTGTAAATGTGTAGTATCCCATCCCTTTAATTGGTGAAATTAATCGCTTTAAGTATTCATATTTTGGTTGATAAAGGGATTTTGAGTATAAATAGATGTTTTCAAACTTGAGTCCATTAGGACTTTCTAGCAAGCTAATCATAACATTAGTCTTTCCACAATTTGATGGTCCAACTATTAGAGCACGAAAAGAATTTGGTAAGAGAGAGCTATGTTTTATTTTAGATCTGATTTTCGTTGAAGCATCAATATTGCGAATCACAATATTTTTATGTTGTTTTACTAATTGCATTCTCATAACTAATTGCATTTCATAAATGTTACTTTTATTATAGAAGAAAAAATAAAATAAGATGTTAATACATTATAACAAAACGTTTAGTTATAAAAAACCAGCCGTTGGAAAAGGTTTATTGAATAGAGTAATTAACTCTCTGCCTGTTGAATTACACCTTCCTGGATATCAGTTTTGTGGACCCGGAACGAAATTACAAAAACGTTTAGATCGTGGTGATAAAGGAATTAATGTATTAGACGCTGCATGTAAAAATCACGATATTGCTTATTCCAAAACAAATGATTTAAATAGTAGACATCAAGCTGATAAAATTCTTGAAAATAAAGCTTGGGAACGAGTTATTTCAAAAGATAGCAGTCTTGCCGAAAAATCGTTTGCATACATGGTTACTAACGCAATGAAAGTCAAAAGAAAATTTGGTATGGGATTGAAGAAGAAGGTTGCAAAAAAAAGTGAACAAAATGGAAAAAAGCTGTTCAGTACATCAATTAAAACTGCAACAAAAATATTGAAGAAGGAAAAACCTCAAGACATTAACTCTGCCATTAGGATTGCACGTAAGATTATCAACAAGTCGTTAAGGGGGAAGAAATCGCAAGTTGTAATACCACGCGTAATTAATGTTCCAAAGATTGGTGGCTTCTTACCTTTGGTACCTATTCTTACTGCTCTGAGTGCAATTGGTAGTCTTTCTACTGGCGGAGCAGCTATAGCAAAAGCAATAAATGCTGCAAAGAATGCCAAACAACAACTTGATGAAGCAACTAGACATAATAAAACAATGGAAGCAGTAGCAATGGGGAAAGGTTTTTACCTTAAACCATATAAGAAAGGATATGGATTGGTTTGTCAAGAAAAACAAAAACCAAATTTTTCATAAAGCTGCCCAATAAACCCCTATCTGATGTTGATTTGAGAAACTTTTCAACAAACATTCCATACTTTAGAGGAGTTTTCATGTTGGATACACTACCAAAACGATCGAGAAAACGAGAATGCGGAATCATTAATTTGGATTTATCAAGAGGACCTGGAACCCATTGGGTAGCATATTATAAAAACAATGAACATAAGGAATATTTCGACAGTTTTGGAAATTTACAACCTCCATTAGAATTAGTTAAATATCTAGGTAAAAATATAAAATATAATTACAATCAATATCAAGATTACGATTCATTTAAATGTGGACATTTATGTCTTCAATTTCTTTACAAAATAAGTGAAAAGAATAAATAAATAACACACAAACAATTTTTAAATTTTGTTTTGTTTTATTAATAAAAAAAGTTTATAAGATATACTTTCTACATATTATTCCCACTGTGGGTATTGAGCATTTGTTAAAAAGATATTTATTTCAACAGCAGTATCCAACTTTAAGCCACTGTCTCCTTGCTTACATATACAATATACCCCGGATGCCAGTTCTATTATATCATCATCCGATAGCGTGTTGTACCGATTTGGTAGAAACATTATGTTGTTTTCCAGTTCAATTTGAATTGTAGTGCCATATTTACTAGTCACACGCTTAGCGTTTTTAACTGCATACTTAGTTGAGTCCTGGAGCTCTTTTATATGTATTAATTTTTTTTTATTTAATGTGTTGAATTTTGTGATCAAATCTGGAGGATTCATTATTACAATATTAATTAATTAAATTTAATTTTTATATATATTTTTTTTCTTCTTTAACAGATAGCTCAATCTGTTTTTTGTAAACTGATGTATTAAATATTTCTACCAATCTTTAAATAGGTAAAAAATAATTCTTAAAAGAAAGATCAGTATCGTAACTATCTCTTTTTCTCATATTGTAATTATTTTTGATGTAAAATATTTTTTGTTACTTATAGAATTGTAGTGAAAGAGATAGTAGTTATATTGACGTTCTTAAGCGTAACTGAAACAAAAAATGGCAAAACAAAGATCGGAGAGATAGTTATATTGATGTTCTAAAGTGTAACTGGAACAAAATATTTCAAAAAGCACTCAAAAGTGTTTGTAACATTTTAATTTTACAAGAATATTTTACTATAAATAAGAATGTAAAACTTTCAAGAGTACTAGTATAAAAAATAGCATTCAAGAAAAAAGTATTCTTTAAAAAAGAAAATTAAAATAACAATTAAAAAATGAGCCAAGTACGTGAACGGTTATTTGAGTTTCTTAATTCCTTTGAGGACTTATTGCTCTATGAGCATAAAGAAACCATAAATTTTTTCGTCTCCATGCTCAATGAAAATGAGGAGTATGGAATTATAGAACAAGAGGACTCTGATAGTGGGCATTTTGCCAGCTGCCCCTGGTATAGCGAAGGATGCGAGGAAGGGCCGGACACATGTCGATGCACCATGTTCCACATAAGGAAAAAAATAATTTTTAAGATTATTGAAACTTATAAAAATTTGTCAAAAATAAATAATGAACAAATATAGAATATATATGTATGTGTATGGGTTTTATTTAGTTTTTTATTGTTTTTTTTTTTAATATATATATATATATATATATATATATATATATATATATATATATATATATATATAGATTAATAGAGCGAAAAACTATTAGTTTAAATATTATATTCATTGAGGATGGATAAATGTACTTTAAAGAATATATTTCACCACAATGAAGAACGAAAACCTCAAATACATGATTTGGTTTTTGAGTTTGAATACTTGCTCAATTGGAAATTGAAGATTTCATGTGGATTTTCAACAGCTTTTGGTTTTAAGCCAATGATATGGCTGAATTATAAAAATAAGCAATACATTGGACTGGACCGGGAAGAGTGGTTACACCTCATGTGCTATAAGGACTATATTCATGATATGCTTAATCGTCGAGATTTTTTAAATTCTATAAATATAATTGATAATGAAAGTGAGAGAGATGTTGAATATAAGTTTAAATATAAAAGGGGTGTTTGTTTTTTAGTTATCGAACAAGGAAACTCTAATATAAAAATCGATTCTGACACTTGGAGATCATTAACTCAAATTCGAGTATTTTTTACATCAATTTTATGTTGGAACAACATTCTAAGAAAACAAATTCTTCATTTCTATTATGAATATTATATACCAACCTGCTCCGCTTTAAACAAAACAAAACTCCAATTCAATGAAATACAAGGAATACATGAAAGGGATGTAAAGATTGAACTGACACGACTTTGTTATGAGATTGGGGAAAAAATGCAACACAAGATTCTAACAGATGTGAAAATTCATAAATTATATTTAAGAATGGATAATAAATAAATAAATAAATAAAAAATGTACACAAGAATATATGTTTTATTGTTTTTTATTGGTTATATTTTCTTTGTTTTTTTCATACAATTTTTTAATAATTAATATTTACATTTATTTTTTAACAAAAGAATTTTTTTTAATAACTAATATTTACACTTATTTTAATAATAAAACTTTACAATAATTTACATTAATTTTAACTTTCTTCTTCTTCTTGAAGTCTATCAATTTCCATTAATAGCATGTCAAGCTCATAATCAGGATTGGTTTCCTCTATTGCTGAATGGTACCATGCATATGTGCTTATACCATCACTTTTGATATTTCTTTTATCATCTTGATAACTTAGTATTATTTTATGTAGTTGCATAGTATATAATTGATGCAAACTCGACTTAAAGGTAAGCATATTATCAAATACATTTGATTTATTAAACAGACAATCTCTATATGAACTTAGGCTATACTTATCTAAAATGGTTTTCTTGACCCCCTTCGATTTCTTTACATCATTTTGATCTTGAACACTAAATGAATACATTTTAGATCGCAACCCAACAAACTCTTTCATTATTTTTCCACAATTTTCGTCTTTCATCATACCCAGCACCTTTTTGTTTAAACGAGGAATACCATATATGTTATCTGAAGGATAATCAGATGTGTCAAATTCATCCTGTATGTCCATTTTTATGTCAGCATAGAAGTCATCAGTCCGTATTGTATATATGAATGAATCAGTATCCATATAGTTTAATGACAATTTTGATTTAAATTTGGGCTGCATGTAGCCATAATGGAAATTATACATTTTCCATTTGGAAAGTTCTAGCACACAAAATCCTAAGTAAATAGGCTTATTATAATATGTCTGGAGCCTATTCATTTGAATCGCCACCATGTCTTCTGAAAATATAGACAAACTATGGAAATTGGGCTTAGATATCCAATCTTGGGCTCCCAAATGATTGCAATTCGTTCTGTTCCAGTTTGTTACAATTCTAACATCTTTTCTCTTATCTACATTTTCCATAGTCTTACCATATACCGCATTATTGAGCAATTTGAAGAAGTTTTTCTCAAATGTATTTTTAGCGTTAGCTCTATGCTTGGTATTTAAGTCTATATATGATTTTAACCATGGAGATTGTTTAAAAGTGAGAATCCGATGTATTTTTTTTAGAATCAAACCATACTCTAAACATTGCTTAAGAATTCTGTAATGAATAATATATGAATGTTTAGTAGAAAAGTCAGCAATTAATTTAGTTTGATTCTTTCCGTAAGGTTTTTTATTTTCCACACAAAAAGGTAGATCATTGTGCGATTCGTGTAAAATGGAGGGATATTCTAAAGTAACTTCATACACATAACCATCATTTGAATTATTGTCTATCCGATTTGGATCCAGATTTAGCTCATCACTTGATAACCATCTGAATCCTCCATATGGAAGATATTCGGACATAGCCCAACCGTAAAGGTTATTGGCATCTAGGTACATTAGAAAGTCTGAAGGTTTCTCTTTATCGAAATCCTCTAGATATTTATTGTTTGCTTTTGAATACCTTTTACTACATTGTACAATCCCCCCACGTATCCCTTTTTTAAAGAAATTATACATATCTATATCAGTTAACAACTCCAATTCTATATTTGTGTACTTCAACATAGCATCCCACGAGAGTCCAGGAGCAGTATAGTACTGGCTTGGATCTAGGTTATATATTCCCTTACAAACTTTTCGAAAATTTTCGAATACATCAGTTAGCAATAGAACGTCTGTTTTTAAATAAAACTCCATGTAGTCTTGTAAAGTTTTGCAATCAAATGTGTACCAAATTTTTTTTGCATGCTCATAATCTTCATGTGAACATTCTCTATTGGTAAGTGTGTTGAAAAAGTCTTCCCTCGCTGGAAGTTGACTATCATTTAATTTTTCAAAGGAATTGAGATAGTTGTAAGGGAAAACACCCTTCCTTCTAACCAGATCAAACTCTATTTTTGATGGAAATTGCTCTTTAATTGTACAGAAATCGTTATCCGTAAGATTATTGGCTAAAGTTTCTAAGCTTTCGGGCATAAAACGTAAGGTGTCTAGAAATCTAAGTTCAAGATTGAAATCGTCATTCATTTTTGTATATGTTGATAAAGATATATAACGTTCTTTATTTAGCGGAAGGACTTTTATGTTGTCAGACTTTTCTCCTAACTCTTTAACAAAAAGATGTGAGTCATAAGACGAATAATTATGAAAATAAATAGGGATAAATTTTGGTTGTTGATATTTTAAGTTGCACATATTATGAGCTGCACCTCTAAATTTGCCAGTTACATGACAATGATCAATTACGCGATCACTACCTAAAAATTTATCACATATGTGGCAATTTACAGCATTTCGAAAACTGAATATTTCTGAAGGGGATAAAGAATCCATTTGTGTCTTTCTCATTAAATAATTAGTATATATATCTTCACAATCCTTAACTAAATAAGCAACAAATTTTTCTGCAGCGTCCCTACCAGTATATATTCTAAACTTATCTATATTATGGTTAATATATTTAATATTATAACTAAAAGCACAGGGAGTATGCTTTTTAGTTAAATTATTTTTTTTACTTACTATACATTGGATGTCCTCAAGTATGCACTCAAAATCTGCATACACAACAAAAGGCACATCCATCTGTCGTTGGTGGTCCTTAAATTTAAGTGTAGCGTTATTATAGGATGGTAGCTGGGCTACAATTTTACCACACTCTGCTTGATGTTGCTCCATGATCCTATCACTGTGAGTAAATTGCAGACATACATTACACAATTTAAGAGTGTGTTCGTGTTTTGTCGTTTGGCCGCTTAATAATCTGTAAAAAATTTAAATGAAATCATTTATAATAAATATTATAAAAAGTTATATATATATATATATATATATATATATATATATATATATATACTTGACACTTTTAGCTTACCTAGACATATTTTGTATTAGAACGTAATGATGACCAACGATATTTTCCAACAACAATAAGTTGATATGATTACATTTTTCCTTCTTTGTTATATAATACGGACCAATAACTACATTATTTTCCTCATCATAACCAAATACGTTTACGCTGATTCCACTATTCCGCTTCTCAAATATTTTAATATCTTTTAAAGATATTGGAAATATTAAATTCTTAAAATCTAGCGTTACACCATTTTGGGTACAAATGATGTCAGCAGTTATGTCATGAATATTGTATGAGCTACATCGCTGTTTACTCTTTATTTGAGAAGTATCTACTGCGGCGATCAGACACCACTTGAAACAATATTGATCGGTGTTTTCTACATTGATGCAAGCTTTTCTTTTTTGAAGTTTTTCTGGTAAACTCATCCAGTTTGCTCCTTTAACTAGAGAAGCTTTATTAATACTTAGCTCTGCTCGGACTATGCGTATCAAAGTCCAACCAGAGTCCTTCTCTTGAAATTCACTCATTTTATTTTGAATTTCTGAAATTTGGTTAGAAAATACTTCATATATTTCATCTCCTCTGGTCAACAAATTCATTTTAGCTCTATGATGAATAATATTGAACTCCAATTCCTCTCCCACAATTTTTACATATTCTGCCACAATACTCATATTAAATTTTATTACAGTGTGGCTTTGTAAATGACTTTCAAGCATCTCTATGAAAATTGATTCATTTTCACCAATGAAATCTTCTAGTAAAAGTTCATCTCTTTTATTATTTAATCCATACGTTACAATATTATTTTTGAACGCTTTGCTTATGGTGTAAAATTTCATATTATCTTTATGTCTTCCTTGCGTTTCTTCATCAATGCTGGTATTATTTATTAAATTACCTCCACAAGCATCCGCTCCTTGAAGTTCTCGTTGTTGTTGTTGTTGTTGTTGTTGTTGTTGTTGTTGTTGTTGTTGTTGTTGATACTGTAGTTGTTGATGTTCATGAGTATTTGTGTACCATTGCATGGAGGTAGAGGGTTGTTGCCAATACATTTCTTTTTGTTGTTGTTGTTGTTGTTGTTGTTGTTGTAGTTGATATTGCAATTGTTGGCCAGTATTTGGGTACCATTGCATGGCTGTAGGATATGGTAGCTGTTGTTGAGGATATTGATATTGTTGCTGTTGAGGATATTGATATTGTTGTTGTTCTTGAAGATATTGGTATTGTTGTTGTTGTTGCTGTTGTTGTTGTTGTTGTTGAGGATATTGATATTGTTGTTTTTGTTGTTGAGGATATTGATATTGTTGCTGTTGTTGAGGATATATATATTGGTCCTCAACACCATGATTTTGGATATGATCCAAGAAACACTTTTGATATTTATATATCTTATTGCACATATTACATTTATAAACCATTTTTAATAATTTATAGAATGTATTGTATTTTTTAAGATTTTATATGATGATGATGCACTTGCTAGATACAATGCTGTACTTGCTGCTAGATTAGAGAACGTCTCAATTTATACGAATTACGTTCTATTCTTACATTGTTACAACATACATATGTATGAAGAAAGCATCGTCCTCTTCATCTACCATAAACTTTTCTTCTTCATTTTGGAAGTTTCCATTATAGAAGTATGCCATTTGGTTCTTTGGAATGACATCACATTCACCTATCTCGTTCTCAAAAATATCAATGTATGTATGTATATAAGTGTGCATGGTTTGTTTGACAAATGTCAGCCTCTTTACACAAAAAACAAAAAATAAATAAAACTAAATAAAACCAACAACAAAAACATTAATATCTCACCAGAATACATAATTTCTTTCTATAAATACCCTTCCAGCTCCATCAGCTAAAAAGAATATTACAAAAAAACAAATGCCGAGTACATACTATGATATTTTGTAACATCGCAACAGTGTGTACTAGTGTCAACGTTTGTCATTTTTGAAATTATTTCTTGTTGTGTGGTATTGCTTTCCCTATAAAAAAACATAACGTGAAAGACGTTGCACACATTTTAAAAAATGATTATAACACAAGAAATGCCAGATGTGTACTCGGCATTACACACTCGCTTTTTTATATACATATACGACTACTTACCCACCTTTCAACGCTCAAGTTATTGTAAAAACATACACAAATACACATGCATGAGCATAACGTTGGCTCCCATGATCACGCATCTCTAATTCCCTTTGACAATCCTAAATATCTTACACTTCAATTTTTCCAACCTTCAAGTAAGTTCGTTGCTCATAAATTACATATTTTATTCATCTCTTCAAACTCTTTAAACATAGGAAAATCAAATTAAATAGAACCAACAACAAAAAACATTCATCGATTTCCCACAAGCATACATAAGGTCTTCTAAAATTACCTTCCATGGTCACCATCAAAAAAGAAAATAAAAACAACTAAAGCAACATTTCCTCTATGCACACACACACACACACACCATAAACCTGCTGCAACCACTTGACAAAAAAATCACACTTCAATTCAAAATTAAAACAAAAACATACGTACAAAATCAAACTAAACCAAAACCAACAACAAAATATTCATAGATATCCCACAAGCATAAATAATTTCTTTCTTTCCAAAATACCCTTCCATCTCCATCAGCTAAAAAGAATATTACAAAAAACTAAGGCAAAATTTGCTCGATGCGTACTCTCACTTAAAAAAAAACATTGCACTCTAAAACCATAAACCTGCTGCAACCACTTGACAAACAAAAAAATCAAAATTAAAACAAAAATCTAAAACATACATACAAGTTTGCGCGCAAACATAATAAACTACGAGTATGTACATCAACCCAAAATTAAAACAAAAAACATACGTACAAAATCAAACTAAAACAAAACCAACAACAAAAACATTCATAGATATCCCACAAGCATAAATAATTTCTTTCTTTCCAAAATACCCTTCCATCTCCACCAGCTAAAAAGAATATTACAAAAAACTAAGGCAACATTTTCTCTATGCATACTCTCACTTTAAAAAAAAACATTGCACTCTAAAACCATAAACCTGCTGCAACCACTTGACAAACAAAAACATACGTACAAAGCATGCGTGCCAACGAAAATAAACTACGAATATGTACATCAAACTATCCTTATCTCACACTTATGCTCACACAACAAAACAAAACATCATCATCACATACATATGCATCTACAAACCATCGAGTACCCTCGTCACTTCACACCCTTGACTTTAATTACCTAAATTTTCCCATAAATTACAAATTTTCAATTTTAATTACCCAAATTTGACAATTTTAATTGTTATAGAACCGGCAGTTCCCTACTACTGATTTATATAAAATACACAAGTTTTACACTTACTTGGATCCGTCCACCTTTTCTTAAACTCGACATAGTGTCATTATGAGAGCCTAAATTGTGTGCCACTTTTCGAAGTAATTAGATAAGTTAAAGTGCATACAATCAAAGCAAAAAATTTATCGACGTGATCCCGCTCATTTTTTTTTGCAATAGGGCCAAATGCATGCTTTACCATGTCAGACAAAAAATCATTTTTGAAATCAGTCTAAAGAATATGAAGTAACACACATAAAAAAATACAGAAGAGCGAATTAAGAATGTCCAATTTTTTTGAAGTATTTGAAAAAATATGATTTTGTAGGTCTTCATAAGGACTTATTTACTTCCCCTCACAGATAAGCTTTATGTTTAAAGGAGAGTTCTTATTCTATTTTTTGTTTTAATAAAAAGATTTTTTTCTCAAATAAAACGGCAAAGTTAATTAATTTTTTTTTTGCAAACTCTTCAAGTATTTACAAGTTTGTGTGTATGTATTATAAGCTTTTGGATATGCATATACCCTGTCGGAGAAAATAATCAACATATAGTTAACTTTTTTATGATAACTAAAAGCTAACTACAATGTCATCCAGAGCTGACTTAAAATTAATTTTTAAGTTGGGTACGTAATCGGATTTGGTGAGAGCCAACAAATTTACTCTCAGCTACTTTGAAACTCTTTTCAATTTTATACTAAGTGCCAGTTTAGAGCAGTTTAGTAAAATTTATCGTTGGACTATTTACACTGAAAACAAAAACAAATATGAGTGCTTTGTTTTTGTAATCGGATTTGGTGAGAGCCAACAAATTTACTCTCAGCTACTTTGAAACTCTTTTCAATTTTATACTAAGTGCCAGTTTAGGGCAGATTAGTAAAATTTATCGTTTGACTATTTACACTGAAAACAAAAACAAATATGAGTGCTTTGTTTTTGTTTTCAATATAAATAGATAGACAAGAATTTTTACATGGCTTCTCTAAACTGGTAGTAAAGTTTTGTTGTTATTATTTTAGGTGGTACTGTAGTTCGAACTCTAGCAACAGTTATTGTAAATTTACTGACTACCAGGTGACTTAAATAACATCAAGTTTAACTTAGTTGAAAAGTAGCGCAGAATGAGACAGCTGACTACCACCTAGGACATTACAATGTTAAAATAGTTAGTTGTTTACATTGGAAATTAATCCGAATGTCAGTCCGCACTTGTTGCGAAATAGTTAGTTTAAAGTTAGTTTAAAGTTAACTTAGTTTCCGACAGGGTATGTAAGTGTTGTATGTGCGTATGTGTGTATATGTTAAAGGAACTCCTACCTCTCTATTTATACATATTTAATTTCTCAAAAGTTTAAAGAAAATATGGAACAGCAAATAATCGCCTAAGTAGGTTAGCTTTAAATATTGAAAAGCACGTTTCAAGCCGTTGCAAATTACTTTGGGTTAAACCTCTACTGTTCCTCTAAAAAATTATTAGAATCAAAGTTTAAATTGTTTAAGTTTAATATCAGTATAATTTAATGTTATATAATGTTGCTTAATTAAAAATCAACTAGATATAACAATAATAAACTTTAATTAATAAAAGAGAAAAAAATATTTTAAAAGCTTACATTATTCTAAATCATTAGCAGTTAGTAAAAGTGAGGCAACATGATGTACATAAATAAGTTCACTTCTCAGTGGAAATACTCGTATAGATATATAAATACAGCGCCCATTTACTTAAACAACGTCATAACTTAGAAAACTCGTTTTCAATTCACATACGACATAATGCAAAAATAAAATTTAATTTTTCGTTCAAGAGTTGAGTAAACAATATGTTTGTATGTAAGATTTCAACAATCTGAAGAACGTTAGGAAAATTAATTTTGCATCATTAACTCAAAAATTAAATTTTTAAAGCTATATGATATATATGTATTAGTGATGCACGAATATTCTTATTCGTATTGGAATTGCCGAATATTCGGTAATTTTTAAAAATTATATCATTTAGGCGAATACGAAAATTTTTCGAAAAAAATTAAATAAATAAATGCATAAATCCTAAATGAAATTTAAATAAATGGATAAAAAAAATTCGTTTGTACGAATTCATTGAATTTTTTATAGAAATATGTGCTTTGTAACATTTTCAAATATTTTAATTTTTTAATATTTCAAATTGCAGGCGTCTATAAATTTCACATTAAATATTCGAATTCGTATTCACAAATATAAAAAATTGACATTCGTTACATCACTAGTATGTATTATATATCATTATTTTTAGAGAAGATTTACATACCGCAGTGTTAATGAACACTTTTCATTTCAAATTTAATAACTGTGTGTGCCATAAAACGACCATACATATTGACATACATACATACATACATATCGCTAGCTAAAATGCAAAACGGCGTAACTAACAAAAAAATTAAAATCTAGTGCTTGATTGATAATTACGAATGCCAATAAACTACATGTCTAGACAAAATTTTACACTTCTGATATCAAAAATTACACTTTTCTTAACAAAAAAAAAAAAAAAAAAAAAAAAAAAAAAAAAAAAAACAAGGTGACTAAACTACAAGTTCTTCTTCGTCTTATCCTGTAAAATTATATTTTTGTTAGTTACGCTTTTTTGAATTTTAGCTAGCTATATGTATGTGTTATTTAAACAAATTTTTAATTATTGAAACTGAATACCAATTCAAAGCAGAATGTAAAATATGAAAAGCCAATAATTTAATGAATCCATTTGTTGTTTTAACGATGAAACCCAAAACTACCCAAATAATTAGTTTAAAATAGCATGTGCGACATGCATACGAGTATTTTGTAGAGGACAAAATTCTTATATAAATAACTAATAAACTTCTTTGTACAAATTGACAGCATTTGCCAGCCCATTCAAACAACGACGCTATGCTCACACAAGCAAACACATACACACAAACACATGCACACACACATATACGCTTGCAGAGGCTTCTTCTTCAACAAGCACGCTTTGTTTTTGGTAAATTGATTTTTTTTTATTTTAATATAATTTTTAAGTATATCTGCATATTGGTAGTAAAAGTAAAATTATATTGTTCGAGTATTGCAGCAGTCCCTGAACTTGTTCACTTCTATTCAATGCCAAAATTTCAATTCACTTTCGTTGTCAACAAAAGACCTTTAAAGCTTAAATGCTTTCATATTAAGAGACAGGAGGTAAAAAGCTAGAATTAAATAAAATAAACAATCAATAAATGTGAACAAGAATCAAAGATGTAGTATCAAGTTCATGAATAAATGTTTTTTTTTTCGTTCCTTCTCTCTTAATATTGTGAATAAAAATTCATTGTGTTGTCGATACACTATGCGTACATACATATCGCACACTAAATCATAAACAGTCACAACTCAAAAAATTTAAAATGCTGAGTAGTTGCAAACAACTGTTGATACTGTACAAATGACGCAAGTATGTAACATAAAAACAAGAATAAAGGTATTATATATTTTTCGAGAATACTTTATTGCGAAGGAAATTATTGCGGTCGTTAGAGTTTTGTTCAGGTGAATGATTTAAAAAAAAGCAAAAACACTTTGATCATTTTGAGTTGTGACTGTTTATGATTTAGTGTGAGATATGTACATACATATATGCGTTGTGACATTGTGTACATGTTTGCAGGGAAATACTACAATTTGTCTGTGGGGATAACAACATGATATCAGACAATTGGGAAAAGTTTTGCCATAGTGTTTGTGGGCAACGTACGAGTAGTAGTAGGCCAAAATGCTAACACAATATCTAAGCACACTTTGATGTTCGTAGTTGGCCATTAAATAAATGCCAAATACATGCACACATGCACTCACACGCATACACAAATACATACACACATAGAAAACAACAAGCACACTCCCACTCACACCACACTCACATATACAGCGTCTGTCAGCATCAATAAAGCATTAAACACATTCACCACAACAGGCTACATGAATACACGTCTTCAAAAGCCGCTAGATGCATTTGTCGCCTTGTAGCCAGTTAGTAGAGCCTGTTTAGATGAAGAGTGACCTAGCTGCGACAACGTTTACTTTCTCTTTTGGAGCCGCTTCTTAAATACACGCACATTTACATGAAGACTTTTTTGTCGCAATAGTCAGGGGACTTTTTGATATTAATTTGATTAATGCTTTTTATTCGTTCATTCGTAGCAGTGTTGCCGTAAAGGAAGTAATGCATGAAAAAAACAGCTATAATACAAAAATTGTAAACAAATAAAGTAAGGAGAGAAAAGGAATTTTTTATTTTGGTAGTAAATTAAAAAAATCAAAATGTATGAACATATTAATTCTACATTTCCCAAATTAACAATTAGTTCTCTTATGGCAATACAACTACGAACGAACAAATAAAATAAAAAGCATAAAAAGTCTTCATGTAAACGCACGCGGATTTAAGAAGAAATTCCAAAAGGGGAAATAAGAGTTGTCACAGCTAGGTTACTCTTCATCTAAACGGGCTCTTATTGAATTATTTAGCACAGCACAGAGGATACGCAGGTTCTCTTAGAAAGGGACAACTGTAGCATAATTGTTAACAAAATAATTAAAACAAACAATAGAAAATGTGCATTTTGTGAAATGATCAACATATTTTCTAAATTAAAAGAAATAATTTGTTGTGTGGCATTAAAAGATAAAATGTGAAAAATTTTATTGGTATTAAAAGAGTGATTCAAATTTGTTTTCAAATGATTCCTGACTTAGTTTTAAGTATTTTCATTCAAAAGTATTAAATTTTACATTTTATTTAAAAAAAAGCCACAAAGTATAAATAAGTCTTAGTTCACACTATGCAAGTCTTATTGATAAGCTAATTAGTTTGTAGGAGAGAGAGAGACGAGAAGAAAAGAAACGAGTACTCAGCTTGATGTACTGTCAATACATTTTGCTTTAAAAAAGCACACATGCATACACAAAATTATGCATAAAAAATATGAGCTCAAAAATAAGACTTGCATTGTGCGAAGGCCGATGAAACTTCAAAGAAGAAAAAGTGATAAGCTTAGCATAAGAAGCATTAAATAAGACGCAGTGACTGAGTGAGTGAGACCATCCGAATACATCCGTTTCGTGTCACCTCTTGTATCCTCTGTGATAAGCAGTTCATATTCAAGTAGATATACATATATTTCAGTGGTGTTAACTTAAAATACTTCTTTCACCTTCATAAAAATAAAATCTAGCCTTATTTTCGATTTTATCGCCAGCAACAAAAATTTAATTTTTTAGAAGTTTTTTTTTTTTAATTTTTAAATATGTTTTTGTACGTAAAATGTCGCTTACGATAAAATTTTACAGCCCGTATCTTAAAAGTTATCAAAAATTTTGGCATTTTGATAATTCTGAACTATGGGTAGACCCATAAAAGCTCAATTTCAATAAAAAAGCCTATTTTCGATAACATGTTGCTTACGATAAAATCGAAAATAAGGCTCGAAATTACTCTTTTAAAATGTACTTATGTCACGTAAAAGTATATAAATGAATGAATTTATTTCTTTAGGTGAATTATTGCCAAATAGGTGTAGGCTCTTTTTATCATTTAAAATATTTCATTATTGGCCGCCACAAAAGAATACAAATAAGTTTAATTGGACTTCAACGACAAAGTCAGCATGGACAAGAACCTGCCGATGTGTTGCCTTGCTGTTGTCAAAACAATCATTCTCATCTTAGTATGTGCATGCTATTTTTGGCATATTGAAGTCGGTAGCTTTCTGTGGTGAATGTGTTTAATGCTTAAATAAACAAGAAAATGCACATGTTTTAAATATTTTAACCCTTGCCTCACTTTTGTTGTGGTAAAGAGACACATACACAATACCAGTATACAAAAATAGAAACTGGCATGTGGCCAATTTCGATAATGCAACAAAACACCACAAATAATATAAAAACTAACAACGACTTTGTGTTTAGTTTTCTTCTCTGCAGGAAATAAAATAAATTTAAAATTCACCTGGGTAAATATTTATGTGCATATGTATGAACGCGTGTCTTGCAAAAAGTAAATAAATTAAATAAATTCTTCCAGAGTCTCGAAAAGCAGAATATTCCCAGAGCTTATTTATATAAAGAAGATGCAACTCTGCAACAAGTACAGCAATACAAATGGCAACACAAGTGCCATTTTGTTTGTATGAAATTATTGTGTATTTGTCAAAAACATACAACTACAAAATGACAACAAAATTAAGCGCTATGAAATGAAATAACCCAGTTAAAAAAATTATATATGGTCCATATATTTTTAATATATGAATGTATATAACTATATATGAATATGTATGAATTCATGTATGGAAATGTATGGGATTATACATGGCAAAACTATTATATATGAACTAATATATGGACTAATATATGAAATGTATTATAATATATGAGCTCATATATGGAAATTTAATTATGAAGCTCTTCATATGTGAATCCATTTATAGAAATAAGATGTAATATATGGCGCCATATAAAAATGCATGCATACATAATATCTCACATAAGATCGCATTTGCAATCAAAAAAGCTTGAATTTTATTAATTCGATCTTTTTCCATCTTTTTTATCACTAGTGAATTGGAAGTCTGTTAGAAAATACATACGCATTTGCAAAGTATATATGCGTAGAGCCTCAAGGTTTAAAATATAAAAACTCGTGTAACAAAAAAATCTTTTTTGTTGATTTTATATATTGTGGGTCTATTTAATTAATCAAATAACCAAAAAGATAATGCAGCCATTAAACAAAATTCATATAACTGAAAAAAATAATATTGAAAACTAGTGTTAGTATAAAAACGGTTTATTTTTTCTTTTATAATTGCATTAGTTTTTAATCTGATTTCTTAAATTATATGTTGTGTACGATTGTGTGTTTTATGTGTTTTTAATAATCGATTCACATTTTCTCTTCAAATGTCGAGTATGAAATGTCTTTTAGTTCGTTTTGAATTATTTTGTTCGAACAAATGTTTCATTAAACACAACCTTTCTCCACAAAATCTTACAAAAAAATTATTTTAATAATTTAATTTATTGCACAGCAGTGCGCTTTTCGAATCAATATGAACTTTGCATTCTATATTGGGAATACACATTCAGGTATGAAAATGTATGAATATATATTATCATATATGTCCATATACCCTCATTTTTCGGATCCGAACCATATATGGGATATCATATATGCTCCATACATATTTTTTTAGCTGGGAAGCTCCAATAAAATTAAAGAATTTTTAATTGGGATTTATTTCATCTTGATTTTGGTTGAGCTTTACTTCATTTATTTTGGGTTTAGTTTCGTTTCAATTTCAATTTACTGGATCAGTAAAAAATATTTATTAAAATTAAAATTTATTTCAAACAAATTAGTCCCGGACCAGACTTGCAATTTTTGTTGCAACAATTCTTGAATATGTGGAAGAGTGCTGAAATCGAAATATATACTTTTTGCATTCCTCTCTCGCTCTTTTGAACTAAAAAATAAAAAGTTGTTGCAACAAAAATTGCAAGTCTGGACCGGGACTTATTGTTTTAAGAATTTGTGGGATAAATTTTTTAATTTTAAGTAAGTGAGTGTCATTGTCCTGGATTAACTTTCTGGCCACAATGTGCGCCTTTGAGTATACTTTTCGTAGTTTCCAGGGCTGAACTGCAAGGTATTATTAGATTTACATTGAGTTCTAGCAATTCCGGGGTTCTAAAAAAAACAAAAGTAATTACTGAGAGTTGGATTATGCTTAAATAATTTTTTTTAGATTTCCAATTTAAATGTATTGGAAATATATAAATACCGTAGTATATTTACAGTTTCACCTCTCAATTAGTTTCAAGGACCCGTGTGATGTGCCGTCCTTGGAAATTGTTGAACGAATTGACTCTGCATCATCACAGGGAAACATTAAATCGATAACTGGAATTTTAAATTTCTACTTTATTAAAACTAATGAAGAAATTGTAGAATGCAGAAAACATTGGTTAGATGAAATTATACTCAAATATTGATTTTTGTTTATTTTATAGCTAAAAATTGAACCATGTGCTCTCATAAATGATGCCGTTTGAAAAGTTATTCTTAATTATAAATATTTGTTTTTTTTTTAATTTTTTTTTAATTTTTGCCAGCAGCAAGCTTGTTAGTTAGGCGCTATGAAAAAAGGCTTAAGGAAATAACGAACCAATAGGAAAATGGAATAAAGTCCAATAAAATTAAGGAATTTTTTATTGGTCTTTATTTATATTTTTTCGGGCTTTATTTCATCTTGAGTTTGGTTTCATTGGGATTTATTTCATTTAAATTGGGTGTTTTTTTTTCTTCATAAATTTGCTCTTTGACCTTATTTAATTTTTGTGGGTTTTATTTTGTTGGGGTTTATTTCATTTATTATTTGGGTGCTATTTCCTTGTGCCTTATTTCATAGCGGCGTTAGTTATAATGTATGTGTATATATGTATGTGGCAATATGAAATAACCCCATAAGTTGATTTATCTTTAAGGTTTAATCAGACGTGCGGTAATTTAATGCCATAACCTTAGCCATTGTCATAATGTATTTGTATTATATATGTATTTGCTTCACATATTAATGCTGCCATAATTATATTAAAAGTTGTTTATGCTTTCAAAAGTGTATCAATAAATATATATAACCAGCAAATATCTGTTTATGGTTGCGGCGAAAAACTAAAATTCAATCTGTTTCTATAGTTATGGGTATTGCGTTATGGCTAGTCGCCTATAATCAAACACATTATTGGCCATAAGTTTCGATCGAAGAGCTTTTTTTATGCCTATGTTTATTGTCCTTTCAATTGAACCTTTATTAGGCTGTATTATGTCCCAATTGAAAGTTCCAGTGGTTAAAATCCCAGAAAAAAAATTAGAAATTACCCTAAGAACTAATTGCCATGGAATAACTTATTTTTGTAATTGCCAAATTTGTTCACTGACTTACAAAAAATACATTACTAAACACCATGAAAGGAATATATACTAATTGAACTCATTTCTTATTTTTAAATCAAATTAATTTATAAACTGGAAATTTAAATATAACTAGCTCCAGTGTATCTATATATTCGACAGCAAACAAAATAATCAGTTCTCAAGAATTGATTATTATACTCTCATGCCTCATTAAGTTGGTAATCCAATTGGGAAGTTCTTTTACCAAAAATTCTTAGCTCCAAACTCGATTATCTTTTTTATAATTTTTTTGCTGGGATGCTACATATGCAAGGAAATCATCACACGATAGTGAAATCTTTCGTTAGAGCCTATGATTCCCTTAGGGGCAGCCTCAAAGCTTAAAAAAAAAACACTGCTTTTATTACATCTGAGGAAAAGGAAAAAGTGCTTAACTCAAGTTAAGCTTGTTTTTTGGGTAATGGTACTTTTGTAATTTGCATACACGAAAGTACCCTTGGTCAAAATCTCAATTAATTTGTGTAATTTTTCAGGAAGTTACGGGCACTATGACTTGCGACTTATCTAATATTTCTAATCTCATTTGGAATAATAGCTTAATTTAGGTTATACTTTGGTGTATTTCAACTTAAATGTATTACTATTATTAAATTAAAGGTTAATAGAGAATTTCCCAAAAAATCGACTTGAACGCTTAAAAGTGCTCTCCAGCAAAACAGACTTATAATGCCACATATACATATGTATTTATGTACTTGCCTGCACATTTATATTGATAAAACTTAGCTCACAAAGTTAAAAAAGAGTTTCATAAAATTCCAAATAAATATTTGTCTCTTGCTCGTTATTTACACATTAAAAACAAAATTTAAATGTCCTTTAAAATTTGTATTTTTTATCACATCGTCCAACCTTTATCCATCCTTTATGCACCCATTTGATTTATTGAAAGACACAAAAAACCGCAAATCTCTAAAGACAACCTCAAAAGCCAATATAAAAAGGTTTTGCATAAAGTTAAATTAATTAATCCAGAACACCAAACATTCTGATAACATTAAAAATGAAATATCTATCGGATCCTCCTGTTACTAAAACATTCCTTCTTTCTTGTTTTCTTTCCCTTTTTCCTTTTTTTCTTTGTTCAGTATTGATTTGATTGACAATTTAATGTAATAAACATGGTTAATTTTGATTAATCTATTTAGTAAATAACAATGATAAAAAATGGATTGATTTTTGTATTAAATAAATTAGTTTGTTTTCCTCACACAAATATTCACACGTGTAAAGGAAATGGAAAAGATAAAGGGAGCCTCAAGCAGCAATAGAAAATAGAAACTTTTATCTATTTAACAAATATTTTAACAGATGTACAAATAGCATTTGAGATTCAAAAACCACGGGAACATTTCGGTTCAATTTTAATAAAAATGTGTCGTTAATCATTGTCAGTGGCAGGATGACACTACGAGTATTTGTCATTAGTTTTAGTTTTTTTTTCTGTTTTTCACGATAGAAATTATGAGTGTGTTTGTTATAAAAAGGAAAGGTGAAATATTTTAAAGGGAATATTATGGAAAATATAAATGTTTCATACTGTTTAACAAGACGGTTTAAATATTATGGGAAACATTTGAACTACCTTGCAGGCCATTCTTGAAAACTCTCTCTTTACTACTCTATTTTACTTTTCTATCTACTTTACTTCTTCAAGACACAGGTAAAAAGCAAAAAATATATTCGTAAGTAAAAAAAATAAAGCAAGAGTGTTATATTTGATGGCACCGAATCTAATAAATTCTTCATCGACTAATGCTCAGGTGATTTAGGCCTAGGGTGGCATAATTTATAGGGCGCCAAAAATTTAAAGGAATATGTGTAATTGCAGTTAAAATTCAAAAACTTATTTGGCTAAAGTAGATTACACATTATGGAGCATGAGTCACAGTTTTGCTCAAATTTATCGATGTGGTGACCAAAAATTTCCATTGCCAAAAAAAAAAAAAAAAATTTATTGAAAGATATTATAAAACGCAAGCATTGGCGAAGCCCCCATTGGGGCTAGAAAAATAATAAAGACATTTTAGTAATCAGGGAACAACACTACCTAAGGATAAGTTTTATTAGGTTTAAAAAATACTAATTAAAAAATATTCAAGTACTTATATCTTTAAAATTAGAGCTTTTTTATATAAACATAAGAACACTGTTGCCCAGTTTATTTGTTGTTTGAATCAAATATAGAATTTTAATGACTTATTTTCCAATATTCAACAATACCGGTTCTTGAATATTTTTTTTAAATATTTTTTTCTGTGTATTAGATGCACATATCTTTATATTTATTATTGGAACGTAATTGGAACGTAAGTTACTTATGGCGCGCCATGCATGTAAAACAAAAATTTTTTGAAAATGAAAAAAAAAAACACTGGCGAATAATGGGGCCTAATTCCTGCACTTGTGATCGGAATTGCATTCGAATAGAAATTAGTTTCGATGGCAAGAAATTTTCCGATGATGTCACTCGTTACCAAGCGAATCGAGTTTTTGTTTCAGTGTTGGAAAAAGGCAAATATTTTTATATATAAATTCATTTCACAACACTGAATAAATTGTAAGCAAAAGCATGTGTTTGTGTATATGTATGTGTGCAAAAACATATTTATGTACGTCAGTCGTAAAGCAGCTCTGGGCGAGTCAACATCACGCGTCGTTGGCAATTATTTCTTAAATGCAACCAGGCCACTGTTGTTTATTGGCCTTCGAGAGTTTTGCGTCTCACTCGCACTGGTTGACTGATCTGCCTCGGACTACCGTATAATCTTGCGGTTCTTTTGTGGAATTTCCTTAACAACCACGTTGCTACTTCCTATGTGAAGGCATATGTCGTGTACAGTCAGTCACAAAAACATTTTTGAGGATACTGTTAACAACATCATAAACATATGGTCTCAGTCACCTGTCCATTTTTGTGCAACCATATTCTGCAAATTTACTTTGCAGAATATGTACTAAATAAATATTTATGTACGTACATACACACGTACTTATATGCAGAAAAAAGAAATGAATATATGTACATAAATGTTATTTTCATTTTAATTTAATTAATAACTCAATAATAAGTTAGTGCAAGGTTAGAGAATAGAGCACTAGCCACATTTTAGATTCTTTTATTGGTTCAGCAGAAGCAGTTAATTTGTTATTTAGATGCTCCCAGAGTTGGTACACCAAAGGTGAAAAGGAACCCTATTGTTTACGCTACGCTGTCTGTCTGTACGTCTGTCCGTCACACGGTATTTTCTCAGGGACCGTAAGAGCTACGGACCTGAAATTTGGACACACTATGTAGAACCTTGGCCGCTACAACAACAAATACATGAGAATTAAAAATTGAAGGGTGTTCCAAAACTAGCAATGGAATATGTTAAAATCCCATGTAATATACATACAATTGTATGAAAATATGTATATTGAAACTTGAAATTTGTAAAATTAGTGTATTTTTATACAGACAATTAACACTAAAATTTAAAAAATTTAAATTAAATTAATCAGTTAATGCAATTTTGACTATGTAATTTTGACAATTTGCTATATCTTGGAAACCGTAAGAGGCAAACACTTGAAATTTTCAGAAACGGTAAAACTAAAAAAACCGAAAATTATAAAATCGCCAAACCAAAAAAAAAAAAAAATCGCCAAAAATTAAAAAAAGTCGCCAAAACGAAAAAAATCGCCCAAAATTAAAAAAAAATTCTAACACTAAAATAGATCGCCAAATTCGAAAAAATCGCCAAAATGACAAAAAACGAAAAAAAAATTTAAAAAAATCGCCAAAACGCGAAAATGTCGCCAAAACTAAAAACAATTTATATAAACCAAAAATCGCAAAAATTAAAAAAAATCGCCAAAAATAAAAAAAACGCCAAAATGCAAAAAACCGAAAAAATCGCCAAAACAAGAAAATAAAGTGTCTAAACTAAAAAAGAGCCAAAACTTAAAAAAATCGCCAAAACCGAAAAAAACGCAAAAAACGACAAAACAAAAAAAACCGAAAAGACCCCAAAAACGAAAAAAATGCCAAAACTATATATTATATAGGATGAAGTTTGTATTAAATTACATATCTAGTGTTCGTACGGAACCCTATGTGCGCGAGTCATAGTCGCACTTTACTGAATTTATTTTATTTTCTCCGAAAACTCTTAGGCAAAACATTATTTGCCAAGTCAGTGTGTTTTGTTATATTTAAAGTCAACTAGAAATTCTTTAATTTATATTTTATAAATAAATAAGTCAAATATTGAACATGCATTTTCTTTCTCTTCGCTTTTTCTATGTTAAACATGATTTCGAATGCCTTTTTGCTTGCGAGTAAAAACACGAACGCTTGCATTCGAATGTATGCACGTTATCGAATGCTGTCATTAGAAATTTCGATATGTGGTATTCGAAACCGAATGCGAAAATCCCAAAAGTTAAAAAACTCGCACATTCGAGTAATAACTCGGTCGCAATCGAATGCGGGATTAGGCCCCTGGTTACAAATACAGATAACAACTACTTATCAGAATGGTGTTGCCACTGCGGATGTTTTGGATTTTTAGTGTTGCCGTAATTCCCCGAGGAAGTGCTGGTGAACTCCTGGGATTTTAACATAGTTTTTGGGAATCCTCAATATTGTTTGTATCCTTACTAAAAGGTTCGTGTCTTGGATTGGCGGTTCATGTAAGTGAAATTTGAAGGTGTTCTATGTTTATTAAAAACTACTACCATGAGGGGAAGTAGGGGGAAATTTCTGTCTCTCAGAAACTATAGATAGATCAGATAGATCAGAAACATGGATAGATCTGATTCTAAGCCTAGGGGTTAAGGGGTAGTTTTTTCTATATAATAATATATATGTATTTATCACCACTTTTTTTGCCTTAGGAACCAGTGTGCATTTGTTTGAAAATCCACATACATGGCGCACAGAGAAGGTTTTTTAAACTCATAAAAATCAATTATTTCACGGAGCCTAATTTCACGAAGCCTAATTACAACGTCTCAAAATCGAATGACATGACTATTGCATTGAAATATTTTCTTTGAGCAAGAGGAATATTATTCAAAAGAGCGCGCGTAGTGTGTCAGAATATAAAAAAATGGAATTTTATGACAATTGATTACAGCCTAAAACCTAAAAATTATTCATGTGTGGAAAACCTCAAACAAAGGGGAGAAAAGTTACCATTTCAGAATCTCGTTTTTTATGTCAACAAAATTTCATGAACATCATTTAAAAATTGTTCGTAAAAGTGTATAGAAAATATTAATTTCAACTAGTTTTCTAGACAAGGGTGTCTGTCATGCATGAGTATTTATCACCTTTTTGTTAAAAAAATATTATTGAAAATATCATTTACCTGTTACCAGTTCTTTAAAGGATAAATTTAAAACTTGAACTTGTTTATCTACAAAATAAAAATAAAACAAAATATGAAGGTTAACATTTATTAAAATGTATGCAAATTTGCTAATCTCTGTTCATAAAAAAGAAAAATTTATGCCATATGTATCTTGAATAATTTTTGTACTCGTATTTCGTTAAAGTTCTGCCAGTTGCTTAGTTTCTTTTATTGATTGATGGCGGCATACGTAAAAATATTTGTGCAAACAAAAAACTTTTTTAATGTATAATAAATAAGGGTTTTCTGTATATTTTTTTTATGTCTAGACATCCACTAATCATCAAACCAACAAACTGATTGTTTCTGTTGCGTAATTGAATTTCATTTAAACACAATCGCTTTAACCTTTCATTTGTTTTGTTTGGTTGTTTTTTTTTTGTTAATTTTTATCAAATTGATTCAATAAAAATAAAGTAAGTGACGCAAATATATGTGGTTAAAAAAGTTTAATTAAAAACCTTTCAATTCCATTAATAGAGAACATTTTAGATTTTTTTTTATTAATGTGTCTAATTAAGAGCTTGAAACAATTTTCCTCTCATATATTTGATGGGGTCTAAAAATATTAATTAATGTCATCTTCGCATTTCGAATCAATATAAATTCAATAGTTGTGCAACTAAACTTTTTATGTGTGAACCCACTTAAGTAGTTTGCAACGCATTGTAGCGTATCATCTATTACATTACCGCAACTTAATAAAGATTGGCACGTGCTGTTTGAACTTCACTGATTATTCTAATAATAATAATGTCTCAAAAGAAACAGTGAGAAAACCTAGAAATGTGGCCAATTCTAACTAATTATAATCTAATTTTACGCAATTAGAATACTTAGAAATAAATGAAAGGAAAATCATAATTTTTTATGGCCTCTGGCTAAAGAGACCAAATCACAATGGAAACATTTTATATTGTATCTTTTCCACTTTCTTCAAAGAATATATTCATGAGAAATGCTCTATTATACTAAAATACGAATTATACTAAAAAAAGGACGATTTAAGAATGGCTTCATGTACTTTTAGCGAAAAAATATATGAATGATTTCTTCAAGTTATGTTTAGTAAGGAAAGAAAAGTTACTTAAATTAAAAGATATTACTCAGCAAAAAATGTTTATGCCAAAGTAATAGTTGACAAATGCTGACAACTTACTTACTCCTGCCTAATTCTAATTTAGCAATCTAAGTCATTACTTTAACTCAGTGCAGGCAACTGCTTACTATACTCTCTTATAAATAACGACTGCAATAAGTTGTTACATAGAAGTCATTGGAATTAAATTTAAATTCTAACAGCCTTATTTATTTTTTTAACTTTTTTTTATTTGCAATCTATTTACAATGTAATAATAAGCAAATTTGATAAACACGTTAACAATAAATAACAGTAGCATTAAATTCCATTGAATTTAACAATTTAAAATTAAACAATTTTAAAGATAATATAGATAATAGAAGCCTTATTTATAAAACTTAAAAAGTCTTTATAAAGGTTTTTTAAAACAAATTTTCATAAAATTTTTTCTTAAATAGCCTTTATAAAGCCTTTTTAAGTTTTGTATATAAGGCTGTAAGACTTTTACTAAAAAGTGTTATTAAATTAAATGAGCGATGACTGATCGAGTGTTCAATACGTCCAAGTTGTATGCACAATATGCAAATTTTTACAAAAGAACTTTTGTGCTTTCACACCGACGAATGCACATCATCCAATCAGATCCTGGCGGCAGCAATTCTTGCTATTACTTTGCAAAGAAACAAGAAATAATTTCAAAGCTATTTACCTAAAATAAAAATATCAGAGTGTGCGTTTGGACGTAGCTGCTTTAAAAACTAAGACTAAGACTAAGACTAAGACTAAGACTAAGACTAAGACTAAGACTAAGACTAAGACTAAGACTAAGACTAAGACTAAGACTAAGACTAAGACTAAGACTAAGACTAAGACTAAGACTAAGACTAAGACTAAGACTAAGACTAAGACTAAGACTAAGACTAAGACTAAGACTAAGACTAAGACTAAGACTAAGACTAAGACTAAGACTAAGACTAAGACTAAGACTAAGACTAAGACTAAGACTAAGACTAAGACTAAGACTAAGACTAAGACTAAGACTAAGACTAAGACTAAGACTAAGACTAAGACTAAGACTAAGACTAAGACTAAGACTAAGACTAAGACTAAGACTAAGACTAAGACTAAGACTAAGACTAAGACTAAGACTAAGACTAAGACTAAGACTAAGACTAAGACTAAGACTAAGACTAAGACTAAGACTAAGACTAAGACTAAGACTAAGACTAAGACTAAGACTAAGACTAAGACTAAGACTAAGACTAAGACTAAGACTAAGACTAAGACTAAGACTAAGACTAAGACTAAGACTAAGACTAAGACTAAGACTAAGACTAAGACTAAGACTAAGACTAAGACTAAGACTAAGACTAAGACTAAGACTAAGACTAAGACTAAGACTAAGACTAAGACTAAGACTAAGACTAAGACTAAGACTAAGACTAAGACTAAGACTAAGACTAAGACTAAGACTAAGACTAAGACTAAGACTAAGACTAAGACTAAGACTAAGACTAAGACTAAGACTAAGACTAAGACTAAGACTAAGACTAAGACTAAGACTAAGACTAAGACTAAGACTAAGACTAAGACTAAGACTAAGACTAAGACTAAGACTAAGACTAAGACTAAGACTAAGACTAAGACTAAGACTAAGACTAAGACTAAGACTAAGACTAAGACTAAGACTAAGACTAAGACTAAGACTAAGACTAAGACTAAGACTAAGACTAAGACTAAGACTAAGACTAAGACTAAGACTAAGACTAAGACTAAGACTAAGACTAAGACTAAGACTAAGACTAAGACTAAGACTAAGACTAAGACTAAGACTAAGACTAAGACTAAGACTAAGACTAAGACTAAGACTAAGACTAAGACTAAGACTAAGACTAAGACTAAGACTAAGACTAAGACTAAGACTAAGACTAAGACTAAGACTAAGACTTAGACTAAGACTAAGACTAAGACTAAGACTAAGACTAAGACTAAGACTAAGACTGAGACTAAGACTAAGACTAAGACTAAGACTAAGACTAAGACTAAGACTAAGACTAAGACTAAGACTAAGACTAAGACTAAGACTAAGACTAAGACTAAGACTAAGACTAAGACTAAGACTAAGACTAAGACTAAGACTAAAACTAAGACTAAGACTTAGACTAAGGGCTAATAAATCAATGAAAGTTTAAACGTTGGTTTAGTTAAACTAAACTCAAATATATTATATGTGGATTAAAATCAACAGGAGTAAAGCAGTTTACCATACCTTATGTGGAGTTTAAAATATAATATTATGACAGCACTAGAATAAATGTCAAAAAAACAACTGTTTTGCAGCAGGCTAGCAATTCTTTGCACAATCAAAAAGGCAAAAAATTTTAACTAAATTCGTCAAAAATTCTTCCGAGAAAAAAATTATATTTATGCTTGGCGAAGTAGAATAGCATTAAACAATAAAAGAGTGTAAGAAAACATATCGAACAAGATCTGAAGAAAAAGTAAAGGCTTAGAAAAAAGTGGAGTGCGCGTTTAATGCAAATCATATGGTTTGTGAGTGACAAAACCATATGGCCTGTATTGGCGGTTTAAACGCCAAATTTTATGCGTTTACAGATGGTGTAAGTACTGCACTGATTTATAGGTTTAATGGCTTAAACATATTTTAAATCTTAGTGTTCGTTATAGGTGAAAAGCTCGCTTTAAGAGCAATAATGTAGAATTCATTGTAAGTGATAGTTCCTTAAAAACGGTGTTCGTTATAACCGAAGTCAACTGAATCAATTATGTATAAAACATTTTTTGTGCATTTTTTTTGGAACAAAAGCACAATCTTTTTTATCATAATAAAATAACTTGAGCTAGAGCAAATATTTTTATGCTATCCTAAAACCATTGGGTAGAAAAAATATATTTATTTATAAGTATATATTTGGAGTTATTTTTTCTTCGTTCTGCAAACGGCAGTTGTTAGCAAATCTGGAATTTCAAAAATATATCCTCCCTCAAATGTAATTAAATAATTTCTTAAATATTTGTGTCCTTAACAAGTAAAGCATTTCTCTTAACATTATAAAATTCGTTAAGACAATAGGAGTTATTTTTTACGCCTTTAGTCAATTCTAAAGCAAAAGATAATATATTTTGTTAAAGAATAAAAGTAGGTATGTTTCCAAATAAGTTTTCTGGAAATCTTCATCAAAGCAACTGAAACAAAAGAAAAGTAAATGCAAACTTTATGATGAATTATTCGCTTTATTTAAAATATTTGTAATTTCGAGTAGAGAGGGGATACTGGGTAACTTTTTGCTGCCAATAGTGCAGGCTCAATCGGAAAAAAGTTACTCATAATTAAAACCTTATGTTATATGAACGCTCAAGTGAGTGAAAAATATAATCACAGCCACGAAAATTTACACTCACGAACAACTCACAAGAAAAAAACTATAGAACAAATTGAAAAAAAAGTTAACGGCTTTATATATAAAAGTTATTAAGTTTTTAAAACAAGTTTTCAAACAAAACTTTTGTTATTAGCCTTTATAAAGCCTTAATAATTTTTATAAATGAGGCTGTAAGTTTTAATTATTAATTAATTTTGTTAAAAACCTGTTCTAAGAAAATGCTTAATTATTTTGAGGCTGTTCGAAAACCACTTGGAAATAAAAAATATCGTAGTATAAAATCAAGAGGGTCAACTTACAAAAAATTCAAAATTGGTTTCTTGATTGATGTGATGTAGTAAACGAAAATATTTGTGTATACCTAAAAAATCGAAGCAAAAACTACACTGGAAAAAAAACTAACATTAAGTTACAAATGTAACCTAAGCCTTTTTTTTAAATTTTATATGGCGATATGAAGGCAAAGAGCAACGTTGCTCGTAATACTTTCACTGCTGCTCATGCAAAATTAAGAGAAACTTGTAAAAAATTAAATATAAAATATTACAATTAGATATTTAAAGACAGAAATCATCAAACAATCACAGTAGACTCTATTTATGCGTGAGTATTCAAGTCGATGTTTTTAATGAATATTGTGCTCGTTCACGTGAGTGAAAAACTTACCATGTGATTGGCAACTATCTCTACTTCAAAGTAACCAAAAAATATTAAATTTCTAAACAAATAAAATTTATATTATCGCAAATAATTTAAGCAGGACCTTAATGAATTGCAAATCAAATGAAGGATGTTCCTCGAGAGCCCGAGTTCAATCTCTAGTCATATGAAGATCATAAGTACTTCTGGAATATATTATGAGTCGGCATATTAAAGTAATAAAAAAATTACTAAAATTACTCTTCTCGCTGTCTGTAACTTCAGCATATATATCGTTAGCTGAAATGCAAAACCACTTAACCAACAAAAAATTCAAAATCGCATTTTAATTTAATTATTGGGTATTTCATCGATAAAAATAATAAAATAATAAAAAAAACTTTACTGAAGTCATTTGAGTAATTTTTTTAAATTTTCTCACTTTCTCTCTCTTTATCTCTTGCAAAATTTTATAAAGTGTTGACACGTGAGTTTGCATTTCAGCAAGTGCTTGCACTATAAAAAGGGCACAAGAGGGCTGAAAACTTACTTTCTTTTTTCCTTTTACAGTTATAGCAAATGCACATAATTATTGATTCCCATTTATGAAATTACAATTTTACTGAGGATCTTCTGGCGAATTATTATTCCACATTCTTTAATGAAAAAATTTGATACCTTTCTATATGAAGGTAAATTTTTTTTAATTAAACAAATTATGAGGCCTTAAAATCTTCAGTGCACTCTCCTTATTGATTTTCATTTCCTATTGATTATTGATTTTTATTACTTTCTTTTTCAAAGGGCAAAAATATGCGGCCTTTCAATTTTAATATTTTGTCCCAAAAATCATAATTTTTATTAAATTTCTTATTTTTATTATTGTCAAAAAGAAAGTGATTTTTTAAGGTAATTCCTTTCACAAACCCACTCTTCATTTTTATTTAATACAAAAATTTTTTCAGCTTAAAAAATGTTTTTTTCCAATATTCTGCTTAAAAGTAATCCCATTACTTGTTGCATATTTTACACATTTATGCATTCATAAATTTATTCTGTACAAGTTTCCATTTATTTCAGCTTCTTTGCACATTGCTACAGTTACGCTTAATATTTGTTAGGAAAAAGTACAAAAACTTTATGGAAAGGTACTCATACACTTGCTCGCGAATAAGTAAACTTTTCTTCAAACACTTCAAAGAACAAAAACAAAAAAAAAAAAAATTTAAAAAATTACATTATTTATATTAAATAAAATCATTTCATGAGAAATTTTCTATAAAGAAAATTCATAAATTAAATGCTTAAGATGACAGAAAATTTGAAATTTTACTTCCGTATTCGTGTTGGGAAAACTTTTCCAAGCACGTGAGAAGGATAAACGGATTTTGGTGTGTCTTGGTTTTTATAGAATAAAAATAAAATTTTTCAATATGAAGCTATTTATAATAAATATTTTTACATTTATTAAAATTGTTATTGTTTTTAAAACAATCTTCAGGTATAGAAAATTTTTTTATAGTATTGGGCGGAAATGGAAATTACAGTTCTATGTTTTTGCTAATAACAATATGATTTTATGTTCCACTTTCGTAAAAAAAATAAAGATTCTTTTGGAAGGAAGCACACAAAGATTATTTTGAAATTTTAACAAAAAAAAAATTTACCAAGCTTTCAGAAACTATAACAGAGAACTTCATTTTCATAACAAATTAAATTCTTTTGTTACCCTTATAGCAATTTAAATTCCTTGATTTATTTCCATTCTTTTATTTAACACCTTAGTTGTTGTGAAGTTTTAAAAATTTGTCTCACATCGTTGTTGACGTTCGTGTACATACGTATATGAGAGTTTATTTTTAAAATATTACAAGAGTATTTTAGATAATATTAAAAACATTGTAACACCATGTTTTGTGTAGGTTTTAAATTTTGCTTTTTAAACGTGGATGTTAGACAACTGTCATTATACGGAATAAAAAACAGTTTTAAATATAACTAGTAACGCTGCAACTGTAACTGCAGTTACAATTTATTTTTTTTTAACATTTAGGAAATGCAGAGAAAAAATACTGCAAGAGTATTAAAATATTTCTAAGGCTGACGATATATGAGGAATTATTAGTTACATTTCCACATAATAAAAGGCATACGGTTAAACTAATATGTCACCAAATTGATGATGAAATACCCTTTACTTTATTAAAATTTTTAAAAGCTGCAACAGTTGCTAATACATACGTTTACTTAATATCTGTGGCAAAAAGAAAAAAGTGCTTAAGTAAAGATAAGCTGATGTTCAGTTAATGACAGACCTGTAATCTGCATACTCGAAAGTATCCCTGGTCAGAATCTCTACTAATTTGCGTGATTTTTCAGGAAGTTATAGCGCTATGACTTGTGACTTATCTTTTTTAGACGTGTAATATCATTTGGAATAACTGCTTAATTTAGGCTATAGGTTGGTATTTTTCAACTTAAATTTATTACTTATAGTGTGTATGACGATATTTATATAAAAAAAAAAAAAATAAAACTTAGAAGAGAATTTCCCAATTTAATTGTAAAAGAAATGAATTTCCGAAAATTCATTCGAAATTTTCGATGCGACAAATTTTGAATTTAGTGCTCAGTGCTTTTTTTAATTCATATTCGGTGCTTTTTATTTCGAGGCGGTGGCACTAACGAAAAATTCATAGAAAAAGTTCCTTACATATTTTTTTTCGAGGAAGTCTTTCATTCAAAAACATAAGCTCTTAAGTTAAACTTTAACATTTTAAGCATAATTCATGTAAACAGTGTTTTGCCATACAACAAAGAAGACATAATACAAGTATTTACTCAAATATAGTCTAATAGTGATATTTTGTCTAGTAAAGACAATGGATGGAGAAAGATTGGTTGACTTAATGCAATTATCAAAACTTGCACTCCCATCAAACTTCTGTTGCTTCCAAATTGAAACGCAGAGGTCTATCGAATGAATCGATATGAATATTTTTTTTATATATAACTTGATAAAATTGGAAATCACTTTTTTTAATTATTAACTTTGTTATTTATATTGTGTTTGCTGCACAACACTTTTGACACCATTTTTATTTCGATCAAAATTCATCATCTTTGTCACATAGTTCATCTGATTCGAGAGATTCGTTTGCTCATTGGGGAAAAAATTTATTTTTTTTTATAATTACTTGAAAATGCTTCGTCAAATTGATTTAAGAATTCACTTATTCTTATAGAAATAAAATGTGTATCGGATGCCTCGAATTCGAAATTTTAGGAATAGAATGCAAGGTCAACCGATTCCTATATTTTTTATGTACATGCCGTCGTTTGCGGCACAGTATATTCAAAATACATTATACATGTTTGCAGCAAACCAATAACCAACCAATCGACGATGTGTAATTTTTTTTTAATAAAACAATAAAATTTTAAATTTAGTGCTTTTTTACTTAAATTACGCGCTTTTTTCCTGGTTTCGGTGCTTTTTGAAATTTAAAAGCTGACAACGCTGCTTAAAAGTGCTCTCCTGCAAAACAGTAAAATATGACTTAAGCACTTTTTCCTTATTGCCACATATATTAAATGCAATCGTAAGAACATGTGACGTATACTTAATGTGAGTTTTATTTTTATGTTGTTTTAAAACATTTAGAATTAAAGAAAGGAAGTGTAATACTCCAAGAGTCTTACAACATTTCCAATGCTGATTATATAGGGTGTTTTTTAAGAGGTATAGAACTTTGAATTGAAATAAAACACAAGAAAATCGTTTTAATGTCCATCAATTTAGTTTTATTGGAAGGATAATTTTATGCCATTAATGTTTAAATATGATTTCGGGCATGCGGCCGCCGCTGCTGGCTCGAATAAAGCCAATTCTACAGGTCCAATTTTCAACCACTTTTTCGAGCATATGGGGCCGTATGTTGGCAATAACGCCACGAATGTTGGCTTCCAAGTCCCCTAACGTTTCTAGTTTGTTGGCGTAGACCAGCGACTTCACATATCCCCAAAGAAAATAATCCAATGGTGTCAAATCACACGATCTTGGTGGCCAATTGACAGGTCCATTCCGCGAAATTATGCGCTCATCGAATGTTTCCTTCAATAAATCGATTGTGACGTGCGCTGTGTGGCATGTAGCGCCGTCTTGTTGGAACCACAACTCATCCACATTCATGCCATCCAATTCGGGAACAAAATAGTCGGTTAGTCGGCTCCAATTGCTGTGCACGGTGGGGAATCGATTCATTCGGGTCCTCTTCAACACTTTGCTCTACAGCGGCAATTGTTTCTTCGGTGCGCACTGTTCGACGTCTCTGCGGATGCGTATTATCACATAGAGTAAACGTAGTGCGAAAACGATCCATGGTTAACCGAATTAATTGCTCTGATGGACGATTATGTCGACCATAAAATGGACGGAGCTTGCGGTAAACTTCGCGAACTGAACCATTATTTTCGAAATAAATTTGCACGATTTGCAAGCGTTGTTCTTTTGTCAACCTGTTTATGACGAAATGGCAAACCAAACTAAATATTAATCACTTGACAGCTGACAAAATGGCCGCCAGTTAAAAAAGTGATGCCAACTTAAAGTTCTATACCTCAATAAAAAACACCCTTTATATGAGAAATTATTACCTAAATTTCCAGACATTAAACAGCATAAGTTTGAACTAAGGTGACACCAAATTGCTGTGATTTTGTTTTATTTAAATTCAAAGATAGGAAACGCTTGATAAAAGACTTCTTACTTGACTAAAATCTTTTGAAGCAGCAATAGTTGTTGATAAATACGTATACGTAATATTAATTGCATTCGGAAGAATATGTGACGTACACTTAATGTGAATTAAGAAACATGTGACGACAACACTCATACGCCCTACATTTTATTTTTCTAAAGCTATGTACAGACGATTGTCAGATCTTACAATATTGTCAGATCTGGCAATGTGCTGACAATGTACTGGCAATCGAAAATTGCCAGCACAATATTTCTTGTCAGTTCACACGGTTGTCAGAAAATCTTACAATTTATTGCCAGACGGTTGTATGACAATAAATTCATCTGACAAAATCGTCAGTAGAAAAATTGTCAGTTCACACGGTTGTCATATGCACAAATTGTTAGATCTGTTGTTATGCGATGCTAGACTTAAACCATTTGTTGGAAATTGTTAAATATTTATCGTTTGTGTTTGTGTTTAATGTAAAAAGTGAAAGTATAAATTATTATGGACCATAAAGAAGCAATTGCAATGATTTTGTCTGCATCTATTTTATTATAAATTTTTTATTTAAAATCAAGCGTGTGCAGTGTTGCCCAAAGAAAGAATTCTCTTACAATGACGCCATTGTCAGATGCATGAACTTCGCACATCTGACAATATTAAAATGTCTGACAAATATCTGGCAATAATTTTACAATGTGCTCACACGATTGTAAGATGTCTGACAATATGTTGTCAGTTGCTATTCTTGCAATGGACTGACAATGCTTTTTCTGGCAACGTCGTCTGACAAAAATTGCCAGTTCACACGGTTGTAAGAAATTTTTAGCACATTTTACTGGCAATATTGTAAGATCTGACAACCGTGTGTACATAGCTCAAGATTTATATTTAACAATTACACTAGAGCCCAGTTTGGCGTCTGTCATACTCAACGTGACCAGATGGTTTTTGCAAAAAGCGGGAGATGATTGATCAAAAAGCGGGATTTAGAAAAAAGAAGATATTTTAGAAAGCGGGATTGTGTGTTATATGAACATACCCAGTTTCGTATGTACTTAGGAAAAACAGTTTTTAGCATTAGAAAATTATTATATACATACATGTATGCTCTGTATTCCACATGAAATTAAATCGTTCGGAATTGCCATATCATTGTTGTTATAAATACAAATTTCCAACAACAATTCTGTGGTAATACCACACAATGGTAAGGCAAATTTAAAGTTTTTCGAAAATAAAATCTTTAAAACTCGAACTTCAAGAAATTCTGAGTATGCAAATTTTTAATTAATAATCAAAATTTTCTTCCCGCATTGGCTCCTTCCTAAAAAAGTGTGTATCCCTCAGAAAATGTCAAAGATGTGTTTAGTAGCCATTTTATTGGTTACTTCGCCGATGATTCTGCTACACAATACCGACGAAGGAACATGTTAAATTAGGTTTAGCATCTGCTGAAGTCAGTATAGTTCAGTGACCAGTGACTATGCCTTCATCATTTGAACTTTCCAACAATAACTGATACAAAGGGACACTAATGCACAACAGAAAAATGCGTGGTATTGTTATTTTTAATGGCTGTCAGATACAGAAATTGAACCCAGGATCTTCGGTTTTGTAGTCAAAATGATAACTAGTTCAGCCAACGGAAAAAACTTGACAATATATAATTCAAATTTATGCTTTTCAGAAATAGATTCATGGGCATTAATAAAAGAACACCTTGTCTATAAATTTGCATTATTTTTTTCCGTCTAGGTTGTCTCATTTACTGGAAAGGTCCTCTCGAAATGCATTAATTGAATATTTACAGCTTAACAGAGTTGTACTAATAATCTGTTAGAGTATTACTCTAACAGAGCTGTGTTAAAGTACAAAATTTGTGTCAAGGGTTATACATTTTAAAATTTAACTTCACGCATATTGTTTTTTTAATGTCTTGGTATCTGTTACAAGCACAAACTTCAAATTCCGATGGGTCTTTTCTTCAAGAGAAGTAACACTCATGCAAGAAAAAAAGAGCCGGGATTGGACAAGTGAATGAGGCCCCTCTCAGATAGAGAACATTTTTACTTAAAACAATATCTTGGAAACTAATGCAGTGATAATTTTGAAACTCTTCATGACTATTTATGTTAATAATGAGAATTGAATTCTACAAAATAGCGAATATTGAACCAAAAACGTAGCATTTTTAATATAAAAGATAAAAGATTCATCTCAAAACGTATGTATATGGGATGTAGCGAACGAAGCACACAGGGTTTTGGATAAAAAATATTTTGGAATGATTTTCTATCAGTTACGTTTTTATAATAATCCCATTAGAGATTTACACTTTTAAAACTCTAGAAAGCGGGATAAGGCGGGATAAAAATGTGAGGCGGAATCGAACTATGAAAAGCGAGATAAAAAATTAAATAAAAAATTTAAATTGCGCGTGAAAAGGGGATTTCCAATTCGTATATTTTTTAGCTAAATATTTCAATATAAAAGAACTTGAACATTAAATAGTGACTCGTTTTACACTGTTTCGCGTTGCCTTGCAAATTCATGGTTCCTATTAATCACGCAAATCGGGGCTCCAGTGCATACAACTTGCACTCAGCATGTCTATACAACTATTATATGTTTTTTATGCACTATAAATATTGTTAATTCTCTTTTTATTTTCAGTAATTTTTCCTACAATTAAAAAGTGCTTGCAAAATGTCACAACTTTCATCCAGCACCAACACCCACATATTTCGTTCCCTCTCCTCGGAGAGCCAGAAGAAAGATTGGACAAAACGTTTGTCCTTGCGCGGCATACGCCATGGTGCCTCATCTGGCAACAGTTCATCTTCGGGCAAAGATGTAAGTGTCATGATTATTCGTTGCTTTAATACTAACTAACACCAAAACCTATTGGCAACGATGCAATAAATACTTTTTTTCTTTTTACCTCTTAAGGATATTAAAAAGCACAAATTTTTCAATCGTTCTTCATCGCTGAAACAATCAACTAATACAACAGCACAACCTTCATTAGATTTGGCTGGTACTGGCCCAGCGGGCTCAACGTTATCACAGTCAAGTTCACAGCAACCGTCGACACCGAAGAAATCAAATTGGGAAGTAATTGAACATTTCAATACAAATGCCAAAGGTGGCAAATCTGTTGTCAGCAGCAGTTTAATTGCGGTAAGTGAACATTAAAAGTCTACTTACAAAATGTTTGAATTGTTTTTGTCTAATCAATGAAATGAAAAGGAAACAGTTTGTAAGATTTACAATTAAAGAAGCATTAGAATTAAGAATTTGCAATCAAATAGAAGCTGACTTAATGACAGAAGATGAATTTAAAAATAACTTAAGCATAATGACTGTAGAATTTAGCTCAGAGGCGGCAGAATGATTTATGAAAAAATTGAAAGTAATTGCTCTAGTTTATATTAGATTTAATTAAATACAAAACCAAAAAGTGGTGAAAGCAAGATTTAAGCCCGCGAAATATTTTCAATTAAAGTGCTCAATATCTCTTAATACTTAAATTATTAAATAATTAAATTTATGCTTAAATTAATTCAATTAATATTTTGATTGGTTTACATATTTTATAATGCAAATAAAACATAGTTTTATTTTGGTCTCTTTCTTGCTTCTCAACAAGCACAATGTGAAAGACCAAACATGGAGGATAAAGTTGGTAAAATTATACTTTTGTGTTTAATTGGAACTTCAAAAGCTTCACATCTGGAAAAAATAATTAATTAATTAATTAATTGTCTTACTGAAAGATTTCTTTCAAATAAAACAAAACAAAAAAAAAAAAAAAAATATTTGTGTAAAATTTTTACACAATATCAAGAACGTCATGAGGATTAATTCCCTATCACTAACTCAAAACTTCCATTTTTAGAGTTATGCCATTCCATAAGTAACTGAGCGATATGTATGTATTTTTGTGCTTATTGTTGTTCTGTAAAAAATCCTGATACAAATATATATATATATATATATATATAAGGGCTGCGTAAATCGTTCTAAAAGTTGTGTATTCTATTTCACACTACTGCCAAGCAGTCTGTTTTAGTGCAAACATAAATAACAAAACAAAACTAACAAAACATGACTCTCACTAAAATCAATCAAGCATCATTCGAATAGTTTTTCTCTGCAGTTTTGTTAGTGCTTGTGTTCTCAAAACAATTAGAACATCAAAACGAAAAGCGAGAATGAAACAAAACAACAGTAAATCATAGCAGAAACATCGAGTGCACTAGAACACGAGCACAAACATGCAAGCTATATTCCTAACGAAGCGCAATGCTTCTTTGCTATCAAAATATTCAAACATGTTTTGAATGTTCTGTGTGAATTTTGATGTTCTATTTCATTTTTGTTTTGAAAGGCTTGGTTTTACTTCAACATTGTTCTATTGCAGTTTTGTTCTGTACTGCAGTATTCTTATCGTAAAGCAAAACACATCTCTTTTGAAAGTTTTGTTTTAAAATAACGGAGCAATATGCACACACATTTTAAAATTAATGAGAGTGCTTGTAAGCCTTTTTTTAGGGCTTGTGCCGCGCTCTAATATATATATATATATTTACACATTTCTGTTTGGCGAAACTCATAGCCAAAATAAATGAGATAAATTTAACAAAGAAATTAATTTTTTTTCTACTGCTAAAACTAAATCCCAATAAAGGAAATGCTACATTGTATTTGTTTGAATATATTTATGCTATTTACTACAAATATATTATAGGATTAACTAAATGCAAACAACAAAAATGGGCAAGAAGGTAGAAGAAATAATTTACGATATGAAGCTTTAATATTGCAATATGTGAAACAGAAACTATAGCAATTGTGCCTAAAAGTATTTTCTAGTCCTTTGCTCTACTTCAGGGCAAATTGTGTCTGATATATTTATATGATTTCTCATACATTTTGCACCGGTTGCTCATATTATAATATTAAACACTTTACAGCTTAGAAATTCATTTGGGAAAAATAGAAGCAAAAAAGCTTTAACAAAGTTTGTATGAATTCACTAATATTCAATGAGAGATTTTATATCATCTGCTTTTTAAAAAGCAGTTTTATTAACATCATAATTAATAAAGATTTAATGAGAAGAAATTGCATTCTTTGCTGTCGGAGTATAGCTAAATATAAATATTTTGTTTTAAAGCTCCAAACTTGGAGTTTATGCATGCTCATATTCGCATATAAATATTAATACCACAAACAGCTTCAGCTTAAACATTAATAACAATTAATAGGAACCATCAATTAAATTTGAAAAGTGCTTAATTTTTCAAGATAGTAGTTTGTTTTTAGAACACACATACATGTGCAATATTATTGTACAATACTTAATATTGTGCAATTAAATTGCCTGTTTGTATATTTCATAAGTGAGTGGCACAATATATGGCATAATACTGAATATTTTGAAATGTCTTGACAATATTGTATAATAATGATTTTTCAGCAGTCATTTCAATAAATATTATCTTTCTATTATTTAAAATTATTTATATTGTTTTCACACAAACATTGTTTTAATAAATTTTAGTTTTAACATTTAAATTAATTATTAAAACCTGGTTATACCATACAAAATCATTTTTTTTCTTTTTTTTGAAAACCAACTTCAAAAAATTTTTTTAATTTGGGTTTTTAAGTTGGTTTTGTAAAATGCAACCTTGTGTTCGCTTTAGTAAATTCAGTGCTGCCAACTTAAAATCACCACAAGCAGCTGATTCACATTTTTAATTTCAAAATCAATGCACCTGCAACAATAATCAAAAATTGCAGAGAATAAAATATTTTAATATTTTGGATGAAAAACAAGGAAAATATTTTCATTGACATCTGGTGTTGGAGGGGGGGGGGGGGGGGGGAGAAAACAGACGATATTGCTGATAACCATCTGGTTTAGTTTATAATATATTTGTGCATTTCTTTACATATAGTAGCCTGATTTCAAAGCAGTTCTTTACTTTTTATGCATATATAGTACGAAAATTGCAAAAAATTCATTTACAAAATATAAAATAATTGCCTTTTAAGAATGCATTTTAAAATTGCTTAGATTTTCATGCAAACAAAACCAGTACAGTTTATCTAATAAATGTTATAAAAAAAAGAGGAAGAGAATTATATTAATTTGAAAAAATTTATTAGACAGCCTGTATGTCAAAACTTGAATTTATTAAACTTGTATGTGAACGCAAAATCAGCTGTTTAATGTTAAAAGCAAGTTTTAAACTTAGGTGTGAAAACAGTATTATTTTCTTAATTTGATTAAGTTTGTGTTGACTTATATTTTTTTTTGCATATATTTATTTATTGTATCTTCAAAAATTAACTGATATGAAGTATTCAAATCTTAACTATAGATATAGTTTTTAAACCCAACCAGTATCGTACATAAGCTTAGTGATAGTAGTTAATAATACATAAGTGTCGTACTAGGCACAAAAATATTTTCAAGAATATTAATCTGAAGTGCTGCTTGTTAGAGCCTTTGTCTCTCTCTTTCTTGAGCGGATGTGACTCGAGTTTTGGTAAATATTTGCCTTCGTATTTTGTAATTTCTTGCAATTTCTCAGTAGATGCCATCAGGATTATGGTGCTTGAAGCTCCTGTAGCCTTCATTCATGAGCCGTACCTGTTGGTTTGTCCCACTAAAAATTTTGTGCCTCAAAAAAAAAAAAAACTTGCCAACTATCGAAGTCAGAGAGATAGAATCATCAAATTTCGAAACCTTATACGTAGGTAACTTACGGCTACAACATTTACTGTCTTATTCATAGAAAATATTTCAGGTTTGTTAAGCGCTTATTTGAAATATTTCTATGGGAAATTAATCAAATAAACCGGTAATAAATAAATAAATTAGACCGTTAATTTTTTAAATTTTTGTTCTGTAAAAGTGTAGTAAACATTTTTGTGAAGTTTTACAGTTTTTTTTTATACAAACATTGATTAAAAAATATTTTGTCTTAATGTGCAAAAAATAGAAATATTTAAAAAGCATCCATAAGAAATATAAAATCTTTTGAAAAAGAAAAATTTCAGAAAATGAAAAATCAAGCATGGAGTTAAACTAAATTTCGTACTTAGATTACAGGTGGTCTAGTAGAATTGCTATCAAAAAAATTAAAATTTGTTGCATGGTGTGGTGATGGTGGTAGTTATTTTAGTTATCCTGGTCCTTAGTGATGTTTATTTCATCAATATAAAATTTACTGCTGCCACAGAATTTTATAAACTATATATAAATATTTCCAAAATACATTATATTTTTTTATATTTCTTTTAGGCCGGCATAACACGCTGCAATGTTGATGAATCGATCGACTCAACTAACTCCAGTTCAACTTGTCAGAGTCCCATGGCAAATCAACGTGACGAAGCTCATCTCCTACAGCAGAGTAAGTTTTATCCTTTTTGGTTTAAAAAAATTGATTTAAAAGTCACCCTCAGGGTGGGACACGTAACTACCCATGAAAATTACAATAGGCTACAAAAAAAAAAACATAACAAAGTTCTAAAGACATTTTGTAGGTTTATATCTGAGTTTTATTGAAAAGGACGTTAACATTACGCGCCCTTTTGCAGACTATTGTGGTAAATTTGCATAGGAAAGCATAAAAACTCTTGCATTTTAGTTATTTAATATGCTCAACTTCTTTGTGTGAAATTTTGAGAGTAAATTTTTTATAGACTATTTCATTGATAGTACAATTTTTCACTATATGGATTTTATTTTTCGAAAAAAAGAGCGACAAAAAATATTCTCAAACGGGAACATCATGGTATTTCGAATTTAACTACAATGCTTTTGTACTAGATTAAAAAACAGTTCAACTTTCTTTCTTTAATCTAAGAGCACAATGCCGTAATCGACTAATAGGTATAACCTTCTATTTTTAGGAAAGGAATAGGATAGAGAAGACAGGTGGCGGAGGAAGAGATAGAGGATAGCTTCATTCCTTAACAACTCTGCGTTTTGGCACGATGTTTTAATAAGGCAGTGTTGCAGCGCCTCTGGTGTCAATGAGGCGTATTAAATGATAGAAATTCCATTTTATTGGTTATTTCACTTTGCCGATGATTCTGCTACACAGTACCTGTGAAAGAGGGTGCTCTGATATTACATTAGGATAAGTATTCGCTGCAGTAGGTATAGTTCAGCGACCAGTGACTATATCTTCTTCACTTGAACTTTCCTACAACAATGGATACAAAGGGCCACTAATGTACATCATAAAAATATATGATGTTGTTATTTAATTACTTTGTGGGTGATCGGGCACGAACCCAAGACCTTCAGTTTTGTGGTCAACGTACTAACTACTTCAGCCAACGTCACCCTCACTTATTTACGCCTGTTGTGTGTTTAACACTTTTAAAAATTTACATAAAATTGTCGAACATATATTTTGCCCTTTGTGCAAGGACAACATGGTGTCCGATGCAAACAGCGATAGTAAAATGTCAACCGTTAAGATATGACCCGATGCACGTATATTTTGCTTTAATATTCTCTCAGTTATTAAAACCCTTGGAAAAATGCTTTTTGTTGCTTAGTGCTTTTAGCAATTATACAAATGAGAAAAATTAATAAAATTAACTTTTAACGTTTTTGTAATTCCTAATTTTTTATAGAGTTTTTACCTTCTATTCGGTTTAAACTGCAAGATTTTAGTAAAATGAGCTAGAAATGTTTATTGTTCATTTAACTAATAACTAAATTAAATATTTTCCACATAAATTAATAGAATAAATTTCCATTTTGCTCTTTGATTGATTGTGGTTAAGTTATTATTTTATAATCAACAAAATAAGTATGAATATATATGTATGTATTTAATGAGATTAAAATTTAATTTTGAAATTGAATTCATTTGGGAAAATGCATAAAGCAAGAACAATTCACATTTATCCAATTATATAATGGTTAGAAATAAATGAATTGGGAATGGGACCTTGATACAAATGCACAATTCATAAAGTATTATTATGATGGGCTGACTGGAAGATATTTAGCAAGAAATATAAATTTTAAGTTTGTTATTTCTTACTGTTAGAGCCAGTTTTTGTGTTCGAGATTAGAAATTTAATTAACTTTAATCTTTCGTTAGTTTAATTTTTTTTTGTTTTGGAAATTTATTTGTTTCTCTGTTTGTGATTCGATAGGGCTTAGCATTGCTCTATAACAGGTCTGTTCATTAACTAAAAATTGTTAAAAATTTGTAACAATTGTTACTGAAGAGTGTTCATTAACCCAAACAGTTTGCAAGGAGAGAGCGTCAGAAGAGAGAAAAAAATTTCAAGAAAAAAAAATTCATACAAATTATTACTAGTACAATTTTTACTTGCAAGAATTATCCAAACACCTGTTGTTTGTTTTGTTGTTGAATTAATTATTTCAAAAATATCTGAAAAAGGAAAACTGAAAAATTTTGCATTTTTTGTTAAAAAACATGTATACGTATGAAAAAAGAAACCATGTTTTCTTAATTTATAGTTTTTCTTTCATTAAGCCACATAAATTAAATTTTATTGTCAAAGAATTTTGTTTATTTCTCATATATGACCAGAGATGGAAAGTGGCATTTGGGTATTTGTTAATGAATAATATTAAAAAATTATGAAACATGTATTAAAATATTAAATAATACATGAAACTGTTTAAAGTATTTCATATTAAATGCCAATTTCTAATATAATTTTCTATTTAAAATATTATTAAATAACATGCATCAGAAGAAGTACAATTGTATCATGATTTCAATCCATGGTTATCATACGAATAAAATTTTCTTGCAAAATTTTGCAAGTAAAGCGTTCATATACTTTTTCGTATTTGGGAGAGTAATTTTATAAATTTCTGCCTCACTCTCTTGTTGCTAGTTTCTACTGGGAAAGTAAATGAAGAGACCTTTTTTTTGTATTGTTTTGTTTTAAAAACTTTGTTTTGAATTTTTAGTGTAAATAAATATGTATATTATGCGAGAACCATACAACTTCGACACTATCACGATAGTAACGTCGATATATCGATAGATTTAACTAACTTTCGATAGTCTTAAATCGATATATCGATAAAGTTTTTTAAACTATCGAAAACTTTCGATAGTGACACTATCGATAATTTGCCACCTCTAGATCAAGATGATGCTTTCGAAGGCCGCCACATCATCTACTCTTTGTGGTGTTAACTGGTGTAAACTTCACTTCTGTACAAATATATTTTAATGCAAAAATAATACGTGAATTCTTTGATTCATCCTACTCAAATATGTTAAAAGCTTTTTATGCACTGGAAGCTAAAATTTCATCATTAGTAATTTACAACAGTTTCACTAATATTGCCAACAAAATCTTGAGTAAAATACATAAAAAAATAATTAAAACAAAAAAAAATTTTTTTTTATTTTTATTAAAATTGTATTTGTTGTTGGTTTAGCACGACTAGATACATTTTTTTGCTGCTAAGCTAAGTCAATCGCAATTAAAAAATCTTACAAAATTCCAGTGCTTATAGACAAACTCAAAAGAGATTATAGATAACAACAAATAATGTTATTCAGCAAGTGTTGCCTATTTTGCTTTTCTATTACATTTTTACATAAAAAACGTTTTTTATTCGTATTCGTTTTGACACCTGACAAAAAAAAAATATTAATATACATTTTTATTTTTGATTTCCTAATATTTTTTAAAAAATTCAAAAATTCTCAAAATATTTTGTTTTAATATTTGATTTTCATTTCTCGAGTGTAGAAATTAATACAAATTAAAACATAATTTGTTTTGCATATGTGACCTAAGGCGGTTTCTTCTGCTTTTTTTTTTTACAAAAACTCAAACTATGATTGATAGAAGTAAGTATAGTAAAACTGTGAAGTTTAAACTATAACTCAAAAGCCTTAAACTCGAGTAATTATAATTTAATTTAATTTCATGATTAGCTAATTAGAGTTTTATATCGCACCCAAAATTTGGCCCTTAACAAATTAAATTAAAAAAGTGAACTTTTAAAAGCTACAAATGTTCTCTTAGTGATTTATGTTTTTTTTTTCTTAATTTTCAATCTAAGCTGACCTTTTAGGATTTTATGGTAGATTACTTGAATGTTTTTGAAGAGACATTTGACAGTTTCTTGTTTTTTTTAAATATATTAAATTAACGCTGTTGAGGCATCTTTTGACAGTTTCCTGAGTTATTTTTCTGATAACATCAAATTGTAAGTTTGTCAGCAGCTCTGTAAATTGAAAGCCTAAGAACTTGTACTTAACTTAAGAATTAATCTTAATTCGCTTGAAGTTTTGCTAACTGAAAGCTCCTTTTTTTATATACTATGTATACATATATGTATCTGAATTTTCTAGTTTGTATTACAATTACAAATTGAAAATTACAATTTGAAAAATTACTCTTGCTTTCATTCAAGTGTCCCCAAATATAAAATGTTCATTAGCTTCCTATTATACAAGAAACTATCTATTTTATTTTCATTCAACTTTGTTCTACCTAAATCATTTACACATTTACATTTACACATCATTGCTTCCTGTGTTCTATTTATTTTCAGATTATGATCCATCGGAAGCAGGACGTAATGTCGAAGGCAATGCAAACACAAATGCTAATCTTAGTCCTTCCATATCCTTTTGGTTTCGTTTGAATCGCATCATCTTACGTTTGTGTAGTACACATCAGTTTAAAAATTTGCAGGTAAGTTTAAAAAAAACCAGAAAAACACGAGAACGAAAATTCTTTTTGTTGTTGTTTTCACAATTAAAGTGGCAAATCTAAAGGCAGAAGAATGGTTAACAGTTTTTGTTGATTTGCTTTAACTCTTTTTTTTTTTTTTTTGGTCGAAATTAATTAATATTGAGTTTGATTTTTGGAATGTGATATGAAAGTTAAGAGAAATTTTTAATTATGTTTTCGGCAAAATATAATGTCAATTATTTTATATGTACATTGAAAATTACCTCAGAGCAACTAGCAGCATTGTGAGAGATTTTAAGCTAACAATTATGTATGTATGTATGTATATAAGCTTTGTTTATAATTTTGTTACCAAATATACCTTCGAAAAAGGTAATTACTACTAAAGTTAATGAGTTAAGAAAAAATATGGTTAGTGTAAGGATACAGAAAAGATATATATAAATATAGGTACTCGAACTATGCCCTTGCAGTCAGCTAAAATTGCTAAACGCACTAGCAAAACTCATTGAAAGTTTGATTTTCCAAATCCTTCCCCTCTATTTAAAACAATGTTTTTGATTTAGATCTGTAAATAAGTTCAGTAAAGTGTTACTTTGACTCGCACATGAAGGGTTCCGTACGGACACCAACATCTGTAATACAACACCAACTTCAGCCTACATAATCGAATATCTAACCTGAATATCTTAAATTTCTTACAAAATTTAAAATTTTCATACAAAATTTTTCTTAAAAAGCCTTTATAAAGCCTTTTTGAGTTTTATAAATAAGGCTGTAAAAATTTAAAAAAGTTTTCACTCAGTAAAATTTTTTCGTTTTTTCGCATTTTTTTAGCTTTGGCGATTTTGTCGTTCTTGCGATTTTTTTGCGATATTTTTTCGTTTTTTGATATTTTTTAGTTCTGAAGATTTTTTTGGTTTATGACGTTTTTTTTTAGTTTTAGCGATTTTTTTAGTTTTGGTGTTTTTTCCTTGTGGTGATTTTTTCGGATTTGGCGATTTTTTGCCTTTTGTTTACTTTTGGCGTTTTTTTTGTGGCGATTTTGTGGTTTTTGGCGATTTACTTTAGTTTTCGCGATTTTTTTTTAGATTTGGCGCTTTTTTTCGTTTTGGCAATTTTTTTTCAGTTTTTGGAAATTTTTTTCGGTTTGGAGAATTTTTTTTATTTTGAGATTTTTTAGTTTCAGCGTTTTTGGAAAATTTCAAGGGTTTGGCAAGGTTACATAGCAAAAATAACATTAACTAATAGAATACCCTTTAATTTTGATTTTTTTAAATTTCACTGGCAATTGGTGTAGTCTGCATGAAAATACACTAAATTTGAAAATTTCAAGTGTCTATATATAATTGTCTGTATACAACTTAAAATTTTAACATGTTTCGTTGCTAGCTTTGCAACACCCTATAACTCCGAAGTTTCTGTATGGCATAGTCCTGTCAGAGGAAGCACGCAGGTGAATGTAGTTTTTTAACCAATGGTAATTCCATCATTGAATTAGGTTGGTGTAGAAATTGCATAAAGCTAATTTGCTTTAAAAAGGAAACATGGAATTTTCGAATTAATGTGTAGTACAAATAAAAAAATTTTTAGTTTTTACTTTTGCAAATGTGCATGTGTTTAGGGTTTTAAATTTTTAAGTAAAGAATAATTACTTATTTTTATTCATACTTCTCAATAATGCAGAATTAGTCCTCATATCGTCAATCATATTTTGTAAACTTTTTTACAAATATCTTGTCTACTCAACTCTTGAGAAAAAAAAATTAAATTTGCTCTCTCCATTAAGATGCTTGTAAAATGAAAACTTTAAGCTTGTTTTCTGTCAAACTAGTTTATTTTTTGAGTTATGAAATTGTTGAAATAAATCGGCCACTTAATATGGATGTGCTAATTTTAATTGTTGACAAATGTTCTTTATTAAAATGGATATATACTTTATACCACCGCACAACCCATTTGATTAAAAAGTTAACTGATTTGGCATAAATGGCAGAATAACAAAAAATAAAAAATAGACAGTTGTCGCCACAACAATATGGCCATTATAGGCTGTTCGCATCAGTTTGCCCTTATCAGACAAACTTTTATATTTTTTATTAAAATAGAAAAAAATCTACCCCTTTAGCCACAAAATGATATAAGAAACATTTGTTTAAATTTTTAAAATATAATACAAATATATTATATATAATCACTGCTGAAAGTTATTAAAATGGAAAGATCTTAAGTAAAGGCTTTTAATGATTGCAAACAATAAATAACAAACAGTAGTTTCCACTTAGGTTAGGTTAGGTTTATCTGGTTGGTCCAAGACCTCGCATAGACCGGCATTGATCCTTAGCGATACCAGCAAATGAAATGAGAACCTGTTAGTATGGCAGCCTAGTTCGTGGTGCCTGTATCGAATGACTCCCACACAGATTTAACAAATTTTAGCAACCTACACATTTCTACTCTCGATACAATCTCAAGACTACGAAAAGTGTAAGCACCAAGATAGTTATATCTAGTACGGCTTAAAGCCGGGCAGTGACACAGTAGATGTTCCATTGTTTCCATTTCTCCGGGTTCCTTACATTTCCTGCAGGTACCGTCGGCTATTCGTCCTATTTTGACAGCGTACGAAGCTGTCCAGCAGTGCCCAGTTAATACTCCCACTAGAAGCTTACAGTTGCTTCTAGTTAGTGATAAAAGAAACTTAGTCAATTTGTGATCATAGGAGCTCCACATGATTTTAGAAGTTTTGCAAGTTTTCGTCGCGCGCCAACATTTCTCCGCTTCTTCCCTCATATTAGAATGTATGATCTCTTTAAGGTATTGAATTGGTTTTCGGATATTTACCGTTACCTCAGCCGGTAATAGAATTCCCCTTTTGGCCAGTGTATCGGCCATTTCATTTCCCTCTATCCCCATGTGTCCCCGGATCCAGAATATATGTACTTGTCTACCAGTACATAACATGTCCAGGGCCTTTCTACACAGGAGCACAACCGAGGAGTAATTGCAGTCAGCTGAAATTGCTTTAATAGCTGCTTGACTGTCTATATACAGATTTACACGCGCATCCATAGTTAGAGAGGTGAAGGCTAGCTCTGCTGCCATTTTGACAGCATAGATTTCCGCCTGGAAGATGCTACAATGATCAGGAAGTTTATAAGATTCCTCTATATCGAGCTCCCGACAGTAAACCGCAGCTCCTACCCCTCTATCCATCTTTGAACCATCAGTGAAAAAGTTAAAACCAGAATCACTATGATTAAGACTTTCCAAATAGCCTTCTTCACTTATAGTGATCTGTGGTTTGGTAAAAAAGTTCGTCACTGGAATGATGTAGTCCGAGCTACACTCCATGTTTTCTAGTAATTTGCTGTGACCAAATGATCTGTACGACATCTGACCTGTTGTCCTTAGTCGGATAGCTGATTTGCATGCCACGTTCACTGCAATTAGCTTTATTGGTTTAAGGTCCAATATAACGTCTAAGGCTGCAGTAGGTGTACTCTTTAAAGCTCCAGTGATGCAGAGCTCTGCTAGCCTCTGGATACTTTCCAGCTTTTTCAGGTATGATTTTGTCTCAGTCGCCCTCCACCATACAAGTATTCCGTAGAGTAAAATTGGTCTAGCTATCGCTGTGTATGTCCAATACGTAAGAGTAGGTGAAAGGCCCCATGTCTTGCCCAGCATTTTTTTACATGCATATAGAGCAATGGTGGCCTTTTTAACTCTATCTTCTATATTGTACCTCCACGTCAGCTTACTATCCAAAATAACCCCCAGGTACTTTGTATGTGTTTTGGGCGAGAGCGATATACCGTCTAACTTTGGTGTTCTCCATTCCTTTACTTTCCTATTAGTAAAAAGCACAAGGTCAGTTTTTCCTGGGTTTAAGTTCAAACCTACCCTTGTTGCCCATCTATGAATATCCCTCAACGAGGATTCCATTAGGGAGCTAATTGTATCGAGGAACTTACCAGTTATAATGATAGCTATGTCGTCCGCATATGCTGTAATCTTAGCTGCTTTACCCTCGAATTCCATGAGAATTTCATTTACAACCAGCGTCCAAAGAAGTGGCGATAGAACACCACCTTGGGGAGTTCCTCTCTTAGCTTCTTTGTTTACCTTGGCATTGCCTAATTCCGCAGATACTATTCTACATTTCAATAGGTTGCCTATCCAGTTTTTGACTTGCAAGTTAGCCCCGGAACGATTAACACTTTCCATAATTGCGTCCGTAGAGACATTATTGAAAGCGCCTTCGATGTCCAAAAAGACCCCTATAGCAAAGTCCTTATAGTGTAACGATTTTTCGATTTGTTCAACAACATTATGAAGTGCTGTTTCAACCGATTTGCCCTTTGTGTATGCATGTTGGTTGGAAGACAGGATATTTGGATATACAAATTCTTTGATGTGTATATCCAGAATTCTCTCTAACGTTTTCAGTAGAAAGGACGTCAAACTGATAGGCCTAAAGTCTTTTGGATACATATGGTTGCTCCTACCTGCCTTTGGTATGAATACAACCTTGGCAATCCTCCATGATTTTGGCACATAATTCAGTCTGAGACATCCTCTAAATATTCCTACTAGCCAGGGAATTATCCTCTGTTTACCATACTGTAGTAAAGCCGGAAAAATACCATCTGGTCCTGGTGATTTATATGGTTTAAAGGAATCGATTGCCCATTCCACCTTACTAAGGGAAATGACGTCACAATTCTCAGTATTTAATTCATTTGTCATTTCTGAGCGAGGGGAGATCTCCGTGCAACCTGGGAAATGTGTGTCCAGGAGAACTTCCAGCGTTTCTCGGCTGCAGTTAGTCCAATCGCCGTTAATTTTACATATTGTGCTAGGCACTGATGGATTGCTTGCAAGCAGCTTTCTCATTCTGGCCGTGTCCGTAGTTTTTTCTATATTGCCACAAAATTTCTTCCATGAATTTTTCTTGGCCTTTCTCACCTCTTTTTTAAAAGATCTCAGTGCTTTTTTATAGTCCCTCCAGCATTCAAATTGGTCTATGTATCTAGCCAATCTGAAGAACTCACGCAGGTCACGTCTTTGTGCGTCTAGATCACTACTCCACCATGGTGGTCTAGACATACGTTTTACGCGCGAGAGGGGACATGCTGATTCATACGATTTTGTTATGGCTTTCGTTAAGCAATTAACAGACTTTTCAATATCAGCCTCACTCTTAATCGATTTGGCATTATAAAGATTATTTTCAATGTTCTTCCTGTAATAATCCCACCTAGTATTGCGTGGGTTCCTATATAATTTCTTAAGCTTTGAAACTTCAGATAAAATTCTAAAAGCTATGTAGCAATGGTCAGAGAAGGACGGCTGTCTAAGCACCATCCAATCCTTAAGTACAATATCTTCATTGTTAACAAGTGTTAAGTCCAATACATTCGATGATGTAGGACCTATATAAGTAGGTTCCTTCCCTCTATTCACAATCACAAGGTCAGTTTGCAGTATGAATTGAATAAGTGACTCACCTCTTTCATTGATGTCCTTACTTCCCCATACAGTATGATGTGCGTTAGCGTCTGTGCCTATCACCAGTTTTTGTTTCTTCTCGCAGGCTTCTTTAACGAGCCTTTGGAGCTCCGGTGGAGGTGCCTCAATTATGTGTGGCATGTAGCATGATGCAAGGAGTATTGGCTCATCCTTGTCACCATCTACCGCTACAACAACTAAATCGTCAGTGCTGTAATTATACAAAATATATGAATTAAAGTTCTTCTTAATTAGGATAGCTGATCGTATCCTGCTTACCGTCTTTGAGAAGTATGTATGGTAATTACGTAACTTTAGCCCAGAAACCCTGTTTCCCGATGAGATCCACGGCTCCTGGACTAACGCCACGTCATAGTTGCTCTCCTCTAAGGTAAGGAGAAGCTCAGTAGACGCTAATTTACAATGTTGGAGGTTCACCTGAAGGATCTTTAACTCCATCTTCAAAGCTCACCTTTCTAGAGTCCATATCAGGGTATGGGATCTCTCGTCTCGGCTCCTCCAACTTTAAGCCGGCTGTAGCAGCTGCCAGTTCGCTCTCCAGTTCCTCGGCTTCTATAGTGTTATCGTTTTTGTCATTGGGGTGTCTCTTCTTCAGACGTAGGTAGACACTACCTACACCCCATGCCATCTTGCCATTCCGCTTATAAAGAATGTCCTCAGCATTCTTATTAATCTGCAGAATGTAACTCTGGCCCTCTGACTTCGGTTTTGCCACATGCAGTACCCTCCAATCCTTCGTCGGAATCTCCGGGTTTTGGTTTTGTAGAAGACGAAGAGTGATATCCGGCTTCACTACACGCGGAATTATGACCTTCGCCTTCGGTATGATGGGGATGTCATCCTTGCTCACAATCCGAAGTTGTGCACCAGGCCACAGGTTTTTGAGTGTCGGAACAACTTCCTTCAACCAATCCATCGACATTGTGTCCCTGCATCTGATGAGTTTCGCACCATTGAACCAGCTAGCTCCTTCAAAAGAAGGTAGTGGTTTCTCCGGTTCCGTCTCCATCAGTGCAACAATGGCGTTGAAGATAGCCGTTTCCGCAACCTTCCACTGCTCCATTGTCACTTCTCCAAAAGGTGCACTTTTGTCAAGGAGTCCCACGATCAAGTGTCGCTTCGCTACCTCACTGACGTTAGTGACCGCGGATTGTGCTTTGGAAGCAGCTTGGGAAGTGGATGGTCTATCTTCAAAGCTGTGTTTGGACCTCTTCGCAGTCGACTGTGAGCCATCAACCGATCTATTCCTTTTGTCACTCTTCTGCCTCTTACCGGGCTTATCGCTGCTCGATGCCAGTCTTTTGAGCACGCCCTCCTCTATGCTATTTGCATATCGGGGATCAGTGGTCTCAAAGCGTTTTTTATCAGCGAAGTGTTCACGGCCTTTGTTCACTGCTACCTCAGCCCACTTAAGTCTGTCTAACTGTACAGAAGACAGATCTTTCTGTGAGCCAAGGAGGTGTACAATCCGTACCGCCGCTTTGTACTCTGACAGAGCCTTAATAGCCTCCTTGTTCTTCGGGGCTCTCTCTCTTTTAATTGGAGTTGAGGTGGAAGAACTCGGCGACTTCAAGAGCTCGATCTCTGATTGCATATTGACGCAGGTAACGTTTTCAAGGTCCGATTCTGAATCGATCGAGGCACTTGAGTGTTCCGCGTTCTTAGATGCATTGCTTCTTGCCATTTCAGTAGCACTACAACTGCTGTGACCTGTTTCCATCACAGTAGAGGTTTGACCGCTGGCGACACGCAGAGGATCATGACTTCCTCCGTGCCCGCCGGTGGACGCAGTCAATTCAGCCACCGACGTTTGGGCGTATATTACCACCCGCTTTTTAATTTCTTTCTGACTCATTACTTTTTTTTTTTTTTTTAGAAATTTGCGTTTTATACATTCCGCCATGTACAAGAACCGCCGACCCTCTGGGTAACAGACGCGGACCAGGACGCCGTCCAATATGGAGCAGACGCGCCTGGATTTTAATCGCCATCCCAATCCTAGCCATGGTCCATTCATTGCATTACAAGAGAAGGACTCACAGACTGAATTGGAATAACGATTACCTCCTACCTATGATCAGAGCTCATTCCAATAATGTACACAATAGGCAATACATTGTGACACTATGTTCAAAACCCTGACCTTAGCCGTGTATCACTTAGCACACGTTACCAGCTGGCACCCACGAGGAGGGTTTGGTAGAAGGATTTCTTATGCCGGCCATCACCATCACCGTATAATCACAATATTGTACTAGAATTTCAGAGGCCCATAACTCGGAAGCTAAGCCTCGCCGCCAATTTTATTATTTAATTTTTTCTTCATATTTTTTAATTTAAGAATGTACTTAGAACCAATTACTTTGTATTTTGGACATGTACCCTACATTCAGCAAATGTCCTAAAATAGTAAATTTTAAAAATATTTTTTGTGTTTAAGCGGTTATAAATAGTTGTGACGGTAGATTTTGAAAGTTTCAACTATAAGATTTTATTATGTAGATAGTTTTAAAAATATTTAACTAAAAATTTAAGAGTGCCTTTTCATAAATGCGGATGTACGCGTAGTTTATCTGGAAAAAGTCAGAGTTTAGCGAAAATATAGTTGTGTACCATAAAAAATATATTAAAATAATTTTATTCTTCTACATTGTTATATTTGAATTTCATATGAGCCAGTTTACTACGCCTGAAAAAATTATAACAATAGCTCAATATACAATCTTGTGCAAATGGTATTGCATCGTAGCAATTGAAAAATGGTATAATACATTGAAGGAATGATATGTCGTGTGAGCGTGAAAATTCGAGCATGATTGTTAAAAATAGCTCACGCACGATCATGCACGAGTAATTTATTTTTAAGTCACGATCACGCACTCACGCGTGATTAATTAAAAATTTAATCACGATCATGCGTGAGTCACGCGTGACTTACGCATGACACGATAAAATCACGACATTTGCATATCTATATTAAAAACTACGAGTTTATTCTCCTAAAAATTTCCACTTAAAATTTAATATAAAATTGAATTCGTTGCAATAAATCCTATTACTACATCTATTATTGCATTCAAAGATATGAAAAAAGACTGTCAAACATTTTTAAAAAAAATTTCATGGTGCAGTGCCGCACGCAAAGAAAAAATATGGTTGAGGCAACCATATTCAAACAGCAACATACTATGATTGAATTATGTGGTTGCAGTCAAATCATATTATTGTTAATAGAAAAGCAAACTTTAATTATATTATTATCTGAGTTAATAATAATATTATCTAGAAGAACAATTGACTTTGTTGTAACTAACCTTATTATTGTTAATATGACAACACTATTGTAAGATGTGACTAAAATATAATTGAGACTCACCATACCATGATCTAATATTATATTAATATTGTTAAATACGACCACAGTATTATTTAATGTAATAATACTATTTTATTTTTTAATCATATATTTATTGTAGAAACAGCTGTGCGTTAAATTCGAAACAAAAATAAATTAATATTATTGACATAAAATGTATATATGGAAATGTATACTTACACGACATACAGACATGCCTGTATAAAGAGATACACAAATGTTTATATATTTTTATTGGCCAACCCTTTTGTTTATACTTTATTTATCTATTAATTTATTTAACACCACCCGTGCACTACCGATAGCTTACAAACGAAATACCGAATTGACAGATGTTTCTGAAAAAGATTTTTTTTAACTTAAAATGGTATGGTTTTGGATAACATTATATTGTTATTTACATCATATTATTTTTAAATAATAATACAAATTATGTTGTAGCCATACATTTTTAACAAAACTGTATTGTCAAACTCTAACCATATCACACTTTTTTATGGATGTGATAATGTAATTATTAAATTCAAACATTACTCTGTTTATCGTAACGAAATAAATGTTAAAAATAACAATAACTAGTTTTCAACGACCACACATTTGTTTTAGAGAACATAATATTGTTTTCTCAACCATTCTTCAACCATATCTTTTCTTTGCGTGCGCTTAAATGTTTTTAAATGGATTGAACATTATTTATTATAAAATAAAAAGTAATTGCAAATATAAAATATAATTGTACTCTTTAGGGATCCGTACACCAAAGGCTACCTATAATTTTCGCTACGCTATCCGCTTGTCTGCAGAATATGTATAAACTTTGGCCGCAGCAACAACATATATATGACAGTTCAAAATTAAACAGTCTTACACAAGGAGCAACGAAATATTTAAAAATTATAGTATATGGACAATTGAAATTTCCAAAGTTAGTGTATTTTTATACAGAATACAACAAACAAAACACTAAAATTAAAAAAATCAATATTAAAGGATATTTTAGCAGTAAATGCAATTTTGAAAATGTAATTTTGACAACTTGCTGTATCTTCGAAACCGTAATAGGCAAACTCTTGAAATTTTCGAAAACGCTAAAACTAAAAAATCCCAAAATTAAAAAATCGCCAAAAACGAAAAAAATAATCAAAAAAGTGACAAAAATCGCCAAAAGGAAAACAAGCGCTCTAAAGCAAAAATAAATCACCAAGAACCGAAAAAAACCGCTAAGATGAAAAAACCCCAAAAAATGAATGAATGAAAAAAAGCGCCAAAACTAAAAAATCAGCAAAAACCGAGAAAAAAGTTTCCCGGGTACTCAATATTTTTTTTTTTTAAATTTCTACATCAGTTAAGATATTCGATTATAATCGTACAGGCTTAAGTTCATATAATATTACATATGTAGTGTGAGAACGTAACCTTTCGTGTGCGAGTCACAGTTCTTACTGAATTTGTTTATAAAATTTAACCGACAATTTTTTTAAAATTTTATTTGGAGACAGCAATTTTTTGAAATTAATTTCTAAAATCAATAAATAATTTGTATGATTTATTAAATGCTTCATCTAAATATATAAAAAAATTAAACCATTTTTTTTGGCACGGCATCACGCGTGAATGGCTAGACCAAACCCCCTCCCCCAATTCCTTTTTCGTTTTGTTTGTTATGGTTTGGAGAAGAAGAATATGAAAGAAAAAATTAAGAAAAGCGCGCGAAACAGGATAAAACGGGAAAAAAAATTTCTGTTTATGATAAGATTTGTATAAATTCAGTTTAGAGCAGTGTTAAGCGAAGCCCTCCCGTGGGCACTTCGTTATGCTCTTATTTTCACGTACATTCGTACAATTATGCATTTTACTCTCTCTAGTTTTATATATGTGTGTGTTTGCTTATCATTGGATTAAAGTCTACTTACTCAGTTCATTTCTGGATGCGAACGAAGTCACAGGAAAATTCTAGTTTGCAATAAAAATAACACAAGGAAAATCAAACTTAATTAAATTTTTTTTCGGTGCACAGCAAAACAAAAAATATCCTTCAATTCAATAAAATACAAATACTGAATTAAAAATTAAACTGAGTCATTTAAACTTTTGTTAAAAAATTTATTTGATTAAAACAAAAAAAAAAAATCGATTAAACTTTCGTTTAAAATTTTTTTAAATTAATAAGTTTAATTGAAACAATTACATTTTTCAATTAAAAAGTTTCATCGACACAATTAAATTTTTAATTGATTTTTGTATATGTATCTTTTACAATTAAAGTTGTTGATTGATGAAAAATTCTTTTCTGTGTAAGTGTTCATCAGAATGAAGTTAATTTTTTTTTCTGTAGACTCTCAGTAGACTCTCGATAATTTGAAATCCAGAGGATCAAGGAAAAATAATCGACATATCAAATTAACAAGAGGTTGATTAAAGTTTTTGATTGTTTATTTTAAGAACAGTGGTGGCCACCGAGGGAAATGTATTCGTGTATGGGTATTTATTTGTATCAGTAGCCTATTGAAGTTCTGTACTCTGGTGCCACTTTGGCCGACTATGACTTAGATAGTCTTAACGAAAAAAGTTCTTAACTTTATATTGAGTAACAAACTTCAATGTGCTTTTGCTTACTTGACATACGATTGCAAGTAAATCAAAATCAATAATTGTGTCCTTTTTGAAGGTTAAAGGCATTGAATGGAAACTAAAGAAAACTACTAAATATTTTTGCTGTTTAAAATGCACGAACACAATCGCATTATCAGATCAAATTATAGATGGTTGAGAAGCGCTAAATAAACTTCATACTAGAACGTCGCCGAGCAACATGATTTTATTTTCCAAGCACGAACACAATCACATTATCAGTTCAAATTATGGATCGCTAGGATTGTGGCTCTACAATCTTTGAGTTAGTGTGAAGTTTGGCTTCTCTACGATCTATAATTTGAAAAAATGATTTTTTTTTGCATACAAATAATTTAAAATTTCCAAAAGCATCACATTGCAGGGACTTGTTTCAATATATTGAACATTTTTTAAGGAATCTGGGAAACAGTTCAATTTATAGAGTGATTGAAATTAACGATTTAAAATTATCAAGAGTCGACTGTACTACTAAATCAGTCGCCGTTGTTTTGTATAAACAATTAAAAGCTCTATAATTTCTTACGCTTGGCACTTTATGGCTCTAAGGGATTGAAATGTAACATATGACGAATGCAAATAAAAAGTTTTACTTGTGTTTGAGTATAAAAATAAATGAATGGACTTTTTTGTTTGAGTTTGAGTTTGTGCTAAAACTTTTTACAAATTCTTTTGTTACACAACAACAACAAAAAGAAAATAGAACTATGGAGTTATGTATGTTTGTTATTTAGTTTGTTATTAGTTTTATTTTTACCATTAAATTGTAATTCGAAAGTATGTTTAGCAATTTGAGCCTTGTGCAAAGAATTTCTGTTTGTTTTACTTTTAAAAAATATAAATTTTCTACGTCTATTAAACATTAAAAGGTTTCATATATTTTTTTTTTTGCAAAAGGAACAACAAATTGTTAGCAAAACGGAAATTGAAATAGCAGAAGAGTTTGTTGGTTGTTTTGTTTCATTTATTTTTATAAATGTTTTTGTTTGCATATAAGCTTAGTTAAATATTGTGGAAATCTCATTTCGTGACATGATTCTGAAAATATTTGTTTAATGATTAACAGTGAGTTAGTTGTATCAGGGAACATGAAAGTTTAAAGGCCAATTTCGTTTTTGGCTCAAGGAGAAAATAAAGAGCGATACGTGAACTATTGGATAAAGTTATGTAAACTTATGTGATAATTATCTTACCATATTGACCTTTCGTAAAGTAGTGATGAAAGGTGTGCAAATAGCAGCATAGTTGGACTGCAGAATCGACTGCTCCCTGCATGTTCATCTTCTGCTAACACTTTTAGTGATTTATCCTCTTATATTTAAATAAGAATATATGTTTAAGCTCAACATGTCCGAGTAACCTTAATTATTACTCAAACCAATGAAAAGTAGACAACACACTTGTATCCTTGCTTTCCTTAAAATGCATGCATTTGAAGTGAATTATAACACAAATAAAAATTCTGAGAAAATGAAAATCAGAAAAATGTGTATTTGTAGTATTTTAAAACAATTGATTGCTAAAATATTACCGCAAAATATATTTGAAGGGAAAATATAATGGAAAATTAATTAACCAAACAATTCGTTTAACTAAAGTTCAAAAGTATCGATACGAACACGTGCCTTGTAGTTGTCTAATAGAATTTGAACTTCGCAAGGTCTAGAAAAAAAATTATAAGTTGCAATAATAAATGGGCAAAGGTTAGGGTGAGTATAACAAAATTCATCTAACTTAATGCCAATGAAAAAAGAGTACCATGGTTTTCCATAATTTTGCTCAAAAGATTAATGAAAAACTAGTATTTATTAATATCTAGATTTTACCAGCGGGCACGCTGGCATTTTGCTATTTAAAAAATTCATAACAACCGGGTTTTAAAACTTATTAAACTGGACTGTGGCGTTGGATGAGAGGATTACACGTTGATTACAAAACCGAAGGTCCTAGGTCCAAGCCCGGTCTGCGACAGTTATTAAAATAGCAACACTACGCCTTTTTCTAATGTGAATTAGAGACCCTTTGTATCAGTTGTTGTATAAAAGTTTGAGTGATGAAGGCACAGAAACTGGCCACTGATCTTCTCCTGCTTCAGCGGATAGTAATCCTAATGTAACATCAGAGCGCCAACCTTCATCGGTATTGTGTAGCAGAATCACCGGCAAAGTAAAATAATCAATAATAAGGCTACTAAACAAAGCTTTAAAAATTTAATACAACTCATTGACACCAGAGGCGCTGCAGCACTACATTCTACCTCTTTCTTCATAGCCTGTCTTCTCTATCACTATACCTTTGCTAAGGAAGGTAACACCTAATAATAGTAGTAAGCATTCATCACTTCTCTTCAAAACAAACCGAATATTACCATATTAACCAGCACAGAAATATGTTTTTCTAAAAAAAAGCCGATCCAAATGGAAGAAAAGCGGTTCCGAACTGGATCAAAAATATCCTATATTTGACGCTGGGGATGTAGCCTTCCATTAGTGCAAGAATTTTGAAAATCGGGCGTGAAAGCGTAGCAAGCAAACTAAAAGCAAAATAAACTCACTTTCACATTCATTTATAATATTAGCAATAATATTAGCAATATTAGCAATTACGTCATTTACATATAAATAAATGTTATTGCTAATTTTGAGAGTGCGCGTGCACGATCAATTAATTTTCTTTTTAAAACGGCCTAAAATAAAACAAAAAGTTAAGCACAAGTTCATCTTAAGTTACAAGAACGAAAAAGATTAAAGTAAAGTATATTTATTGCAAAGAAACATGATATTTAAGCTTCAAATTTATTTAAAATAATTTTAAAGAGTTTGTCAACCAAAACCGAACGAATTTCACAATTAACTAGGAAGACAATAAAAATAATCAAATAAAAATATAATTCAACTTTTGTTTAAAAATTTATTTGATGAAAAGTTAATTAAATAATTTCATTGTGTCAAGCTAAAAAATCGACAAAAACAAAAAACTACTTAACATTTTTTTATGTCTTCATCAAGTAAAATATTCGATTAATATTTTTGTTTTAATTCTCATATTCTCTCCCCCAAATCGGTTCAGTTTTATGTGAAAAAATACAAAAAAAAAAATTTCTTAGCGATAAGTTGTGTGTGTGTAACTTGGAGCACCTTCAAGTTGACCTTCAAGCCCATTTTCAATGTAATTTTTTTGCATATGACTATCTTTTTAAAACAACATTTTACAAGAATATGATATATGACAATATTGTAGTTATTTTAGTCAGCAATATTAGTCTTGAAGAAAGTTTTTTGCTAAAACTAATATTTTAGAAAATAATGAAGAAAATAATCAACAAAATGCCAAAAATTATATATACCAAAATTATATGTATATATGGAAATTAATTGTATTTATTAAGCATATACAACAAGAGCTTATATCTAGTAAATTATTTCATACTATATATATATATATATATATATATATATATATAGTCAAAAGGAAACTAAAAAAAAATAATTTTCATTGAATAAATTGGCTTGAGGGACAATTTTGAGGGGCGGACGCACCCCCTAAAACACAACTTATGGCAATGAAATTTTTTGTATTTTTTTTTACGTAAACCTGAATCGATAATGGGGGGGGGGGGGGGGGTGGAGAATATAAGAAATCAAAAAAAAAGAAAAAATTCTCCATACAACTAACGGCCACTTTAGTATTACATACATATCGCACATTTACTTCAATAGTGGCATAACTCAAAAAAACCAGTTTTGCAGAAAACGCGTTTTAAGTTTTCAATTTACATACAACTCAATGGAGAAATGAAAAAAAATTCTTTTCTCAGGAGGTGATGGTACAAGCTATTTATATGAAATTTTTACACAAGTTAAAACACAAAATGCCGCATCTTTCTGCATTATTAACTCAAAAAACTCATTTTTTGAGTTATGCCACTATTGAAGTAAATGTGCGATATGTAGTATCCTGGCAGAACCCTTTGTGGGTATGTTAAAAGCGCACTTTACTGCATTTTTTATACCATCGATTTATAATATGCATTAGAAAGTTTTTTTCCTATTTCTACAAATTAACACTTTTAATATTAAAAAATCTCATAAAGCACAAATAAATTAAAAAAGTTTGAAATTTTCTTTGAAAATTTCAATATTTAAAATTTTTAACTGACACGATTAAATTTTTCGTTTTCTTTCAAATTCAGTTAACATCCATAGCACATTTAAACGGCATTGTTTTTAATATTCGAAGTCATAAGACATCAGATATGTGACCTTTTGAATGTGACACGATTTTATTTATTTTTTACTCTCCGGCATTAAAAGACATTCTCTTATTAGTAAACCCCTTATTTAATACAACTCTAAAGTTTTTTTTAACAAAATGAGTTAAGAACTTTTACAAAAGAAGTCCTTTCAATAGAGATTTCATTAAGAAACTTATTTTTAAACATTTACAATTTCAGCTTAAATTTATAATACTCGGATTACAGCAGGTAAATCACAAATTATGAGGTTATACTTACTTGTGCTTTATTTTTAAGTACAACAAAAAAAAAATTCAGATAAAGTAAAATGTATTTTTCGTTTTAAATATGCAATTCGACACAAGAGATCAAATAAGCCAAATCTTCATTATGTTCTTCCTGTGTTGTCAGAGTAATTAAATTTTTCGGATTTCCTTTAAGTAAATTGAGCTGGAACAAAATGAAAACTTAGCAACAAATCTTTTTATTTCATTAGCAAAGATGTGATAAAATTTAGGAATTTAACTTACAAGTTTACAGGTTGTGATTGATAAATTTTATTATATATAAAATTTATCAATCAATTATTTCAATACGAAACGCCCTTATAAACGCTTTATAAAGGCTTTTCATTATAAATTTTCATGTAAAATTTGTCTTAATAAGCCTTCATAAAGCCTTAATTATTTTTATAAATAAGTAACAGCAAATTCTTCAAACAAAACTTGCCGTTAAAGTCCCTGTTAGCTTTTAATTGTACATTGTGAAAAGAGCCGTAAAATTAATTGATTAAATTCCAGTACCTGGATTCTTGCGAACCGAAAATCGTAATATTTATCGACATATTTATTCGCTTGCGATAACGATAATGTGATTCTGCAATTTCTTTTTTACGATAGTCTCCCGCTTTATCTTACTCACCATTTAATTCAAAATTTTATGGTATCTCTGTATAGAAAATGTGAAAATAAGCGAAAAGCACAGAGAATAATAAAGAAAAACTCAATGAATTTGATCTAGTGATTTTATACTATTTTTATCCAACCGACAGCGAATATCGTTAAAACATGTTGCTGAATAGCAAAGTCGATAAATTTTCGTTATATTTATTATAACGATGCGATTATAGTAATAAAAGTTACTGAATCCAGGTACAGATGTGTACTCGTCTTTAGTTAGCAGAGACACCTTCAGCTATCACTTTCTCCAACAAATTATCCAAGTCATGAACCTTATAGCAAAAAACACAAACCATATTGGAGCTTCTCAAAAACTAGTCTACAGTCCCCTAAATCCCAGCACTTCCCCGGGAAATTACAGCAACACTGAAAATCTAAAACATCCGCAGTAGCACCTAAGTAGTTGCTACCAGTATTTGTAACCAGTATTCGCCAGTATTTTCTCATATTAAAAATTTTTTTGTTTTACATGCATAGCGCGCCATAAGTATCTTACATTCCAAAAAGTTATTAATCTCACCTCAATTTTCGAAAAACAAGTTTCCATCAGTTCTTCATCTTTTAAGGTCATGGAAATGTATTGCCCATGATGTCCACATGGGAATGTATGCATGTATAAATATGCGTGTGAATGTATGCATGTGTGTGTGTGTCTGTATGCAAGCCTTTCATAACTTGAGAATTTACAGTATTATAAAAACATTGAACTGACTTAGATTTCTTGATATAATGAACCGGTTCGATTTGATAGAGCTAAGAACTTCCGAAAAAGCTTTCGAACCAATCGAATCCGACCGAAATAAGCTCTTAAGCTCAAATAATAAACAGCAAATTTGATTAAAATTATTAGATTCATTGGAAAAATTTTGTTGAGGATACATTTCGGAAACAAACTCCTTACTTTAATTATTCCAAAATATCTTGTAAAATATATTTTCAGTATTTAATTACATTTTTAGACTTAAAAAAATTGGAATATCTATAAATTTTTGGAGTGATCCGAAAAAAATGTATCGAACCCTTTTACCGCTTAATATCAAATTTTGCGGTTAATGGGTTCAAGATATTCCAGGATGTCCTTAGGATTTATTTGTGTACTATATTTTTTTATAAATTAAAAATATTTTTTTGTGCATTATAGTTTAATTTTTTTTACTTTTTAACTTATGGATTTTTTAAAAAAATTTCACTTTTTAGGATTGAGAAGTACAAAACAGTTTATTGGAAAAAATCAAAATATGTATTCTTTTGCCTTTAAAAGAAATTATTCTTTTAAACGTATGTCAATAGATATAATATATTTCAATTGCATTATATTACAAGTAGTTTTTTGTTGTTGTATTTTAAGCTCTTATTTTGAATAAAATTTCAAATGCAAAATACATAAATTCATACTATTCACATGTTTAATTTGAAACGAAATAAAAAATTTATTGCAGGTGGAAATGTTGTATCAGCGTTATTTTTTGCGCATGAATCAAAGCAATACCACACACATACTGGTTCTATTATTAGGCCTCATTTTGGCTCTTTCAAGTGCTCATATTGTCTTCACCACCATGCAACTGAAACGTAACTTTTCAACAACTTTGCAACACGATGAAATCGTAAATGATGGCAACAAAGCCATTATTATGCCCAAAACTCAACTATTATTACCTGAACGAAAATTCGAAGAACGCGGGGAGCAACAGCAACAACATAATATGAGTACAACAAACATAAATAAAGTTTTAACATCCGCTTTGCAACGAAATGTTGAAATAGTCTATCAATTACCACCGAAATATAAAACGCCAGTACCAAATAATCAAAACTATAGCAAACAAATCGAAAGGATAGCAACAACAAATATTCATCCTTATACTAACTATAAAATAATCAGTGCACCTGCTGCTGGAGGAGAACATAACAAAATTGAAGATGATGTGTATCAAGAAAGTGTTGATGGTTATGAAGTTATTGATAGCCAGGAGCCAAAATCACTGACGCAATTTTTAACAAGTGCCAAAGTTGTAAATTCTCTGCCAAATCAACAACAAAATCTCCATCATCAATTTAATTTGGGTACAGAGTCTAAAGCCGCTTTAGCTTTACGCTTGTTTAAACGTCGAAAGCGAAAATATTTAAACAGACACTTGCTAAAACACCGTTCAAGGTAAGTTTGGGAATGAAGAAAGAAAAAAAAAGAAAGAAACAAATTATAAAATTTTTATTGAATACAAAGTAGTTTGGTGAAATTGTATTTCAGTTCATATGTTCGCTAGAATTGGCAAGGAAAAACTTACAAAGTAAACTGACATAAACAAAAAATGATTTTAAATTTTACGAATATTATTTTTTGAAGAATGGCTATAAAGGGTGTCCCAACAAGAACGCAAGATTTAAATTTTAAATAAAACACAGATATTAAAAAAAAATCGTGAAACTTTATTATATCGTAAAGTAGACAAAATGAGGTTATGTGTGGAACAACAAATCGGGCAGATGGCCGCCGCGGCTTTGCTGGCACACACGCGATCTTTTAATGAAATTTTCAATGGCCGTTTTGCATAAATGCTGCGGTATTTTATTAATGCACCGTCCAATTTCCTCTTTTAAGGCTTGAGTCGTCGTCGGCTTATTCGCGTAAGCCATCGACTTCAAAAAACCCCAAAGAAAAAAGTCTAATGGTGTTAAATCGCACGATCTAGGCGGCCAATTCTGGCCTCCAAAACGCGAAACAACACGACCGGGAAATGACTGATGTAGCAATTGAATTGTTTCTCTAGCTGTATGACATGTGGCGTCGTCTTGTTGAAACCACATGCCCTCCACATTCATTTTTTTGAATTCTAGGTACGAAAAAACTGATTATTATTTCACGATACCGAACGCCATTGACTGTTTACGCTTGACCTGCGTTTGAGCGACATCATTACGTACAGCTGCGACATTTTCGATCGATCGACCTGGTCGAAGGCGCGTTGTTATCTTTACATCACTAACAGACGCAGTTTCGGCAAATTTATCCATTAATCTCTTTACAGTTGACTCTTTTGGAGCTATTGTGACCCCAAATTTATCGTAAATTTGCGAACTGTAGCCGCAAAACTTTCACCATTTTGGTAAAACAATTTCACAATGAGAATGCGTTGTTCATTCGTGTAGCGCTTCATTTTTACTAACCTCGTACCTTCTACTAGCAAACAATAACAATTGTTCAAATGTAAAACAATGACCTTCGAATGGCGCCAAATTTAAATCTTGCGTTCTTGTTGGGACACCCTTTAGAATTAAAAAAAAACCAAAATCAATCGATGATTAGTGTTTTTTTTTAGTGCGTTTAAAAATTTTAAACTTAAATCGATGATTTCCGATCGCAAATAGTAGATTTTCGTAAAAAAACGAGGTTCAAAAAATGTGCCGCTTAAGCTATTTTAGCGGTTATGGCTCGATATGTATGTTATACATTTACAATCAATAAATTTGTACGTATCTATGCATACACACATACACACACATCGCACTTATTCAACAAGATGGTATTAACTCAAAAATTTTAAAATTTTCAGTAGAGATGAAAAACTGTTTTTGGTTATATTTTGAGCAAATTTGAAAATTCGAATACCTAATATAATAAGCAAATTCTATTTGAAAACATATTTACATTATTTTTATTTTATAACCTTGGTTAATAGTATCTATCAGAGCTGTAAAAGAATGATTCTTTTTTGAATGAATCTGCGAATCATTCAGCCAATGAGTTATCACTTTTTTAATGCATTCATTTTGCCCAAAATATGAGTCGAATTAATATATAAATGCATCATTCATCTTGAATTAAAAACTTCTAAATGAATTTATTTTACGAAAAAATTGAATTGTGTTAAAATTGACTTTAATTTTTTAAATGCATTCATTTGAGCCAACATAAATAATTGATTTAAAATTTGAATAGATTCATCGATAACATAATGGAAATGAATTTTAATTAATTTCTTCCTTCATCATTTACATTTTTATTTCTGCACTACGAATGAATTGTTCCTCAAACGTTATTCTGCGATTTTTGTAATGAAGCTACTCAATTTATTGCTTAAGCAATAATATGTAAAAAAATCGATCTAGTTAGACCTTGTGTTATACGAATAAAAAATATTAGTCAAAACGATTGAATCAAATAAATTAAATAGAAGCTTTCACATAGGAATCGGTTGATTAATTTGATTTAGTTTTGAAATACAAAAGTGAAAAATGTGCATAATGTCGCAAAATTTATTCCACAAAAACGAATTTGATAAAAGCGTAAATTTCATTCACAAATTTGGACGCAAACGTTTGTACATATATGAACTTGTAAATGACAATGGGTTATCCAGTTCTAAAAATTTTAAATCAGAATTAGCACAAACGGATGAGTCTGAGCTGACGGATGTCACATCATCACCTGACGTCGACAAATGTCCAACGCGGTCGCTGTTCTTTGAGAAACATTTTACTATCATGGAAGAGGTTAGTTTTTATAAGGGACAAAAAATAATTGCCTAAAATAGGTAAGACATCTTTGTATTCCTACAACAAGAGTATCCAGAAAAGAAAACTAAACCAAAAAAGGAAAATATATCAGTGAAATATATCAGTGAAATGCCTTTATTGTGAGAAAGTGTTGACTGGAACAGCACATGTAACATCGAATTTTCTTCGTCGTTTGTGAAAGTAACATTTAGAAAAATACAACGAATACGAAGAATTGAAACAAGAAACAATAATAACTACAACAGAACAAGCGAATCTTTAAAACTTTTATTTTTTTTACTAAACTGAGCGACTGATGAACTTTTATTCAATTTGTTTTTGATTGTTTAATCGAAGAAAATGCTCTAGATGCGTTGGAAGGCAATATCATAAACGAAACTTTTAGTTAAAAGGACATTTATTTTTTATTATTATTTGTATAAATTTGTTTACAGAGTCTATGATGGTAATTCTTTGGTTTCTTAAAACTTCAAACCCTTTTGTTTTATGATCTTTATGCTAATTAAAAAAGTGAACGAAAAATGACTTATAATTCCTTTCCTTTATAATATCAATGAATTCATTAAAATTTTAATTCAATTCTTTTTTGTGGATAACATACATTGAAACTTTAATTTAATTCATATTTTTAGTAATACGAATGCATTAAAGAGTTTTTAATTCTATTAGGAATGCATTTCAATTTTAATTCAATTCACATTTTGGGCAAAATTAATTAAGTTAATTTTTTTTAATTCATTGTGAATTAAAAATCAAATATGAATCATTCATTTACAGCTCTGGAGTCACAACTCCAACAAAAATTGAGGAATTTTATCATAAAAACATAAAATCATAAAGTAAAACAAATTTTATCGACAAAGGAGTAAGCGGAATACGTTAAAATTTTTCCAGCACATAGATATTGATTGACATTGTTAGCTGATTTCTTGTAAAAAGTGAAATTTTAAAAATTTTGAGTTAATATATTCTTGTTGATTACGTGCGATACGTATTTAGCAAATGAAACATTTTTTTACCATAATATGTGTGCATAAACAATACGAGGATTTGATTCCATTTAAATCCTTTTAAATATCACACATTTATTGCAAAACCATTAATTTTTTAACCGTTTTCAAGAAAAGGAGGAGGTCGACATCATTAAGCCTTATATCCCCACTAAATTTTGCTCAATTTCGATCAAGGATGAAAATAGTTGTTTTGACAAAAAACTTAAGCAAAAGTTTTTAGTTCTTTGTATAATTTTTAACTTGTTACCGTATGTAAATGATACATATGATATGTTCCGAAGGATCGAGACACTTAAATCCAATTCAAATAAAGTTCAATTTCTATGCTCAATAGCTTTCACCAAAAACTATAATGTTTAACTGCCAGTTTTCGGATGCCATGTAAAAATTCTCGGCTGCCTATTTATATTGAAAACAAAAACAAAGCACTCAAATTTGTTTTTGTTTTCAATTTAAATAGACAGACGAGAATTTTTACATGACTTCTATAAAGTGGCAGTAAGTTAAAATCGTTTGGTTGTTTTTTTAGCGTAGTGTTAAAGAGATATTAATTTGTTGAGACATACAATCTTTGGCAATGACTCAAATCGAAATTTTCAGTAGTAGCTGTTGAAAACAAATATTTAACACGAAAAAAAATTTATAAAAATAATAAAACGTGCTAGAAAAACAAGCCATTATTTTATTATTGTATATTAAAATCATTGCTTTCACCGTACAAATTTTTTTCTATTGTAACACATAAGTTGTTATTCCTTGAGTGGAGATCCCACTATCGGCACATTGTACCGATTTTCGTCGGCCCACTGTAATAAAGTCCTAAGTAATGAAACAAAATGGCATTATTTCTCAATTAATTCTGGAATAAGTCTATATGGCTTTATTATCAATGCAGTGTGACTCAATTATGTCCTTATATTTCAATTATTTGGCAAATAAGGCTAATTTAGCTTATTAGTTATGACTTTATATCAGTGAGCCGACGAAAATCGGTTCATTGTGCCGATAATGGTCAGGCTTTACAAGCAACCAACAATTTTTTTCTCTCAAAAAATACCAATTCAAAATTGGCATTCTATTATTCTATCACTCAGGACTTATATAAAAATGCAGATGACTCTTTCCAATACAGCAAGTGTCTCCCCTAATATCACATATATAGCGTCTCCATTTTTTCTAATAAAAAAAATTATCTTATACCATGTTGTTCTTTCTGTAACTGCAGGTATTGTCATAACACTGGTGTTCGTTTAATTGCAATCACTTACATGTTACAAATTTAAATACAATTTTCAAAACCGCAGGCATTTATACTAATTCCTCTTTTTATTAAAAATAATAATAGAAATAATAACAATCAATTACAGCAGGCTTAATTACAACAACTCAGCAAAATGTTATGCACATGAGGCGTATAATTAATTTTTTGTCCTTGCAAATTGCTAAAGGCGAATCATGTGCAAATCATTCATACGCAACCGGTCACTTTGGGTATAATTTTTATCATTAAAGTAATTCATGTTAACAAGTGTGTTATAATAAACCGACTGATTGCTTTTAGTTCGTTATTATTATAAATCTTGTTTTATTATCCTTTTATCCTTTCGTCTGGTTTACATCAACGTGTATGTAGCAAACATTGATACTTTTTATATTTATTGTCGAACAGAAAATCGATGATATCAGCCCTTGACATTGCTTTCGAACAAAAAGAAAAAATTACGTAATTGCTTAACAATTGTCCAAGGAATTACTATTGCTTTCAATTTATATTTGTATGTGTATGAAATTGATATAGGAACTTTCTATTGTCAAAATGAATTAATGGTGACGCAAATGGCTAAAGGAAACGAAAACATGTTACTTTTTTACTTGTGGTTACCCCAGAGTGCAGTAAAATTCTCTAGAGTACATTAGATAAATTAATGATTCACAGTTTTAAATAGAGCAGCATCTTTGTCACCAGACCAATAGAGTATTGAAATAAAATTAGTCATTTCTTTATATCGACTTAATGAAACCTTTTTTTTTTAATTCACATTAATCTTATATAAAATCTTGTAACCATTTCTTTAACGAAAAGTGTTATTCAAAATACGCCAATCACGGGGAAATTTTTCAGTTTGAACGATTTTTACCGTTTTGATAGTTCAACGGATTTCTTCCCATTTTTTGCGTTTTTTTAGTTTAAGCGATTTTTTTGCTCTGGCGGTTGTTTCGTCTTAGCGATTTTTTGCGCAACGACCATTTTGCAGCTTTGACGATTTTAAAAGTTTTGGTTGCTTAAAGGATTTCTCTGTTTTTTAGGGTTCGTACACCCAAGGTGAAAAGGAACCCTATTGTTTTCGCTACGCTATCCGTCTGTCCGTCACAGGCTATTTTCTCAGGAACCGGAAGAGCCACGGACCTGAAATTTGGGCAGAGTATGTAGAATTTCGGCCGCTACAAACAATCAATACGTGAGAGTTAAAAATTAAAGGGTGTTCCAAAACGAGCAACGAAAAATGTTCAAATCCCATGTAATGTACATACATATGTACATATATATATATATACACTTCAAATTTGAAAAATTAGTGTATTTTTATACAGACTACACAAATTAGCACTAAAATTAAAATAAAATTTTAATTAAAGGGTGGTCCATCAGTTAATGCAATTTTGACTCTGCCATTTTGACAACTTGCAATATAATTTCTAATGCTAAAATAAATCGGCAAAACCGAAAAAATCGACAAAATGAAAAAAATCGCCAAAATGAAAAAAAAATCGACAAATTGAAAAAAAAATAAAAAAATGGCCAAATTGAAAAAACGCCAAAAACCGAAAAAACCGCCAAAACGCGAAAAAAACGCCAAAACTAAAAAATCGCATGTATTAAAAAAATCGGCAAAAAAAAGTCGCCCAAATGAAAACAATCGCCAAAAATCAAAACAAAATCGCCAAAATGATAAAACGCCAAAAACCGAAAAAATCGACAAAAGTGCCAAAAGTAAAAAAGCGCCAAAAACGCAAAAAACGACAAAACTAAAAAACCCAAAAATTAAAAAAAAGCCAAAACTATTTATTATATAGGCTAAAGTTCGTATTGAATTACATATCTAGTGTCGGTACGGAACCCTTCGTGCACGGGTCAAAGTCGCACTTCACTGAATTTATTTTTTAATAATACAGTGTTGAAACGCCTCTGCTGTAAAATGAGGCGTATTAAATTTTCAAAGCTTTTGTTTAGTGTCCATTTTTATTGGTTATTTTACTTCGGCGATGATTCTGCTTTCATTAGGATTATTATCCGCTGAAGCAGGAGTAGTTCAGTCACCAGTGTCTATGCCTTCATTACTTGAACTTTCCTACTACAACTGTTTGAAAGGGACACTAATGCACATCAGAAAAATGCCTGGTGTCAGAACCGGGCTTGAATCTACGACCTTCGGTTTTGTAGGTAGTCAACATGTAAACTACTTTAGCCAACGCTACCCTCTTTATGGGTATTAATTATTTTTAGCGATTTTGCAGTTTTGACGATTTTTAGTGTTTTCGCTGTTTAATGAATTTCCTCGTTTTTTATGTTCTTTTTTTTAGTTCTTCAGGGCAATTATGTAAAAAATTCCGCAGGAAATTTCTCCCTTTTCCAATTAGAATTTTTTGTTTTCTCTATCATTTGCTATTAGTTGGGGAGATTTCTTCCTTTTCAGAAAATTTTTTTTCTGACAACTGAAAAAAACGAAAAATTTTACCCATTATTTTCTGCTTTAAGGGTATTTGTTAGTTTTGATGATTGCTTAATGGACTTAAATTTGTACCTTATATTGCTTTGGAACTTCCAAATTGCCCGTTTTCAACCTCTTAGAACTATAATTTTATAAAAAACTAGCTGAACCCGGCAAACGTTGTCGTACTCTCAATCATTTATTTCTTTTAACTCCAAAGTACTCTACCTTGTAGTCACTTGTTGGGTCAAAAACAAAACTCGGCTTGACTCGAACCTGTGCTGAAAATTTCAGCTCCACAGCTCTTATAATTCCAGAGATCATGCGTTAGGAACAAACATAGACTACGATTTTATATATATAGATTTTAATTACACATTTTCAGTACATTTAAATGTGAAAATATTATTTAATTGTACTGAAAATACGTACGCTGCTGCTAACGCAACGCTTGAAGTTCTTGCTTAGGTATGACTCTAAGTCTCAGCCTCTAAAAAAAATTCACATGTATACTATGTCCTCGCATGTACATATGTGTGCATATACATACATAGAGACATATAAATATGTATGTATTCAGATAATTGTACCTTATTTTCTTTAAAATGACTTTAGTTTGATGTGTATTTCCCTTTTAATACAGATTGAAAAGAGATATTTTGAAAGAGAAACAACACATGGCTTTCACAACAGAAGCATCTCATCACCAAGCAACCTTCAGGAAAACCTTAGAAAAGTATCAACAACAACAACACCATTCCCAGCATCCTTATCATTCCACTCCACAAGCTAATCACGAGTTGTTGCATAAAAATACAGATGAGGATTTAGCACCTGAAAATTATTATCATCAGAAAAATAACCTTAATAAGCAGCAACAACAAAATCTTGACTACAATGATTTTATTACAAGTAAATATAATAAAAAACATATTACACAACGACAGCCACAAAAACAAGTTAATGCTGCTGCCACTTCACTGGAACAGCTGTATAGAATGTCAAGCGAAATTATTGATGCCAACAGCAAAGAGGAAGAGCAGTTGAAAGCAACAAAAGCAAAATCAAATAGAAATTCTTATGTACTGACAGGTGACCACCACGAAAAAAATGTTTCAAATGAAGATGAAGCTGAAGAGTTTACACAATCAAATGTTAACTTCATGAAAAGTAAACAGCCACAGCATGAGAAACAGCAACAGATATGGTCACATAAAAAACGTAAAAAGAAAAATGTATTAAATATTAATTCCCATGATGTTGAAACAGCCACTTCTGCTAAACACATTCAAGCAAACATAAATCAGCAAAATCATCAACCTCATTTGCAGCAACATGACACAACGTTAACGTATGTTAGCAATAGTAACAAGAACATTAGCCATCACATTATTGCTAATGTCGGTCAAAATTTAGCCACCGAACAGAGCATTATTAGCAAAGAACCTCAGACAACTTACAGCCAAAATATGTTAAGCACTAAAGCTTTTGACACTGACCCTCAGAATAATGATTCAGTTATTTCTAGACTGCAGTCGTCAGAGGAAGTAGAAAGTGAAAGTGAAACGCTGCCTGCAACCGAACAGGAAAAAGTAAATGTGGTTAGTCAGGTTGTTTGGATTTTGGCCGTCTTTCAAGAAATTGATGATAAGACGATTGTGCTGCTCATTGTCATGACCATCTGCGTGTGTGTTTATGCTTGTAAGTACAAGTGATTTAAATTATTAGAATTAAGGAAAAAAATACTTGTGTTTGTAAGAATGTATAGTAAATGTGTGGTTGTTATGCAAAAATTGCTTATGTCTGCTTTACTTAAATTTTGATTTTAATTTAGTTTTTTTTCGCATGGGGATTATTCTCAGCATACACCTTAATTTTTTCTAACATTTCCACAATGTCACAAGGACAAGTTTAGTTTATTGTTTTTTCACTTATTTATAGATTTTCATATTACAAAATTTATGGTAGAAATTGAGGAAAGTTACAAAATCTTAATGTTAATTACAAAAGTAATTATGTTTTTGCAAAGCGAAAAAACGGCAATTGCAAAAAATTGCAAAACTTTAAAAAACCATAACATTGATTAAGAATCGCAAAAACTTATTAACAGCGGGATGATAACAAAGTCGAATATTGTTTAAAAATCGGCGAAAACTCTTAGGAAACTAAAAACTTTGCTTCTATTGCGAACTTTGCCAAAAATCGCTAAAAAAAATCGGTAGCAACCGATAAAATTGTTTACAAATCATGAAAGTCATTAAAATATAAAAAGTTTGAAAAAAAAACGCGAAAAATGCAAAAAAATCGCAAAATGTATTCAAGACATTACTAAGCTTATAAATAATAAAATTCTCAAAAAAAAAAAAAAAAAATAAAGAAATAAACTGTTTTTATATTTTTGAATAAACTATTTTATTTTCATAAATGTGAAATTTTTGAAAGCGGCACCACTGAAATATATATTTATGGTGCTGCTGCCGTCTTCAAAATGATTAAGTAGCTGCCTACCAGGCAACATTTGTTGCCAGCGGCACTTCTAGTCGTGTAGCCATGTAGCCTGCTGTGGTCTATGTGTTTAATGCTTAAAATATTTCTTAATATTAAAAACAGCCTTATATATAAAAATTATTAGGGTTTAATAAAGGCTTAATAAAAAAGTTTTGGAAATTTATTTTAAAAACCCTTTATAAAGCCTTAGTAATTTTTATAAGCTTTGCTGAGATTTCTTTGCATTGTCAAATCAGTGTGAGCTATGCATGAGTGTATTAGTGTTTGAAAGAAGCAATACCAAGCAGAGAAACAAGTCGACCGGCTCGAAGCCGACGGTGCGCCGCCGCCGGTTATTTTTCTGTATATTTCCGTACACCAAAGGTGAAAATGAACCGTAAGAGCTACGGACTTGAAATTTGGACACAATGTGTAGACATTTGGCCACTACAACAACAAATACATGAGAGTTAAAAACTAAAGTGTGTTTCAAAACCAGCAACGAAAAATGTTAAAATCCCATGTAATATATATACATACAATTGTATGTACATATATACACTTGAAATTTTAAATGTTAGTGTATTTTTATACAGACAAAAACAATTAAAATCTAAATTTGAAAAATTTTAATTAAAGGGTGTTCCACCAGTTAATGCAATTTTGACTTTGTAATTTTGACAACTTGCTGTATCTTGGAAACCGTAAGAGCAAAACTCTTGAAATTTTCAAAAACGATGAAACTAAAAAATCAAAAAAATATAAAATTGCCAAATATAAAAAAATCGCCAAAAACAAAAAAAAAACGCCAAAACGAAAAAAAACACAATATTAAAAAAAATCTCTAGGACTAAAATAAAGCGCGAAAAACCGGAAAAATCGCCATAATGAAAAAATCCTTAAACAAAAAAATCGCCAATATGAAAAAATCGCCTAAATAAAAAAACCCCAAAAACAGAAAAACATCGCCAAAATGAAAAAACCCCAAAAAAACAGAAAAAATCGCCAAAATGAAAAAATTGCGAAAATTAAAAAAACCCAAAAAGAGAAAAAACGCCAAAACGAGAAAAAAGCGATAAAACTGAAAAAATCGTTTAAACTGAAAAAAACTTAAAAAAGAATGTGCGCGAGTCAAAGTCGCACTTTACTGAATTTATTTTAATTGCAATGCGTACACAACAACAAGAACAGCAACAACTAAACGATGAACAACAGGAATTAAAAATTAAAAAGTAAATGTAAAGGCATTTACCATAGATGAGCACTGCAGTACAACTAAAGTTTCAGTAAAAACAATAAAAAATGTTTAACAAGTAAATTTTTACTGATTACTAAAATTTTTTTCTACAATTTTTATAAATTGCCTAAATGATTTGTTATATGATGAAGTGCATTGAATTTTCAGTAATCAGTAATGCCCGTTTTCATAATGATATTGTACCAAGTGGCTAAATGTTTTTCATACAAAAATTTCAAAATTTGAATGAAAAAAACTTTGCCACTTGCTAGAATTTTTTTATGATTACGGCCCTACGATTTTACTGGTAATGCAAATTAAATTTCATTAGCAGTAAAAATTTACTTAATTTTTTTAGTAATCAGTAAATTTACTGCTTACTGCAATTTTTAATGCAGTACATATACATATACTGCAGTGTGCCCATTTACTAACCAAATAAGTTTAATAAAACAAACAAAAACCAACAAATTCATATGTATTTACAATATTGAAAGTTTTGATACTTTTAATTAATTAATTTAAAAAAAGATACTAAAAGCATAAGTACTTCCAACTTAAAAAAAAAATTTCATTACTAGATGTTTACACATCTCCTCTGTGATCGGACTCACATTGCTTTTTTTTTTTGAGTACGCTTAGTAGCATACGAGTACATAAATCTCCCATAAGTTAATCAACTTTGCTTTCAACTTTATCATAAATATTCATGTTGTACTTTGTTTTGTGCCAATAAATCTGCAAATTTTGTTAAAAAACGAAGATGAGATATAAAATCGTATGTATTCATTTATTTTCCCCATTAGCATAATAAAATTATATTTATTTAACGTAACTAACTACAGTTTTGTTTTCTTTTGATCGTTTTATCACTCTTGCCATTCGCTTAACATTCATGAGACACACTCATACGTACTTACTCGTATCATTATGTGCACAAGGAAATATATTTATGTACTCGTATATGATAATATTTACATTTCTTTTATTGTCGTTATTTATTTATTTTGTTAATTTTCCATTACTTTCTTATTTAATTATTAATGTTTCTCGTTATGCTGTTCTTTCTCGTTTCAGTTTTATTGTGCATTTTGGCGAAACCCGCCATGAATGAAATTTTCTTGGTTTTGGTGTCTTATGTCATTGTTGGCACATTTGTGGCAATACAAATAGCTGTGGGATATGCAACATTGCCAAGGTGAGTTGAGCTTTCCAAAAATAACATATTAAATAAAATGTATTAAATATAAACAAAAATACTAAACTTGCGAGTGTAAACAAACATTTCGTAAATTAACGAAACGCTGCTTTTTTGGGAATATTTGAACTGTGGAATTTTCTTTTTATAAATGTGAAATTGTATGAATAAAATTGCGGCACAATACTTCAGCTACGCTGCAAGTTTTTACCTTTATTTTGTTGTATATATTTTGAAGAAGTGTTCTAATTTTGGTGTTTCATTGTCATATCGCACATTTACTTCAATAGTATCAAAACGCCAAATATTAGTTTTAAGTTAATAATGCAAAAAACTCCGGCATTTCGTAAGTTGACTTGTGTAAAAGCATCATATAAATAATTTTTACTACTATCTACTGACTACTACTGACAGAAGAATATTTCTTCTTCATACATACTAGTGTTGTTAATTATTCGTCTTTTATGTTTGTTCGAATGAAATTTCATAATTTTTTTCTTGTTCGAACAGACGAATGATTTTGAACTTTTGTTCGAATATTCGAACGAACAAAGAATTAAAAAAATATATTCGAATAATCAGAAATAATTTTTAGTCAGGCTTAAGTTCAGTAGTTTCAATTCTTTTATTGAATGAAATATTTTTATTAATTAATGTGAGTTTCTAAAGAAGAGAAGAAAAATTAAATTAGACTTTTAAGCTGGGGGAAATACCGATATTTTTCTGTGCAGCAACGCACTTCATCAGCACCCTAGTCTATCTACTTGGGTAGAGATTGTTATTAACGTCAGCTATTTAACGTAAATTCTAATGAAACGGAGTATATTCGAATAATCTTAAAAAAGTTTGCAAAAAACGACACGTATGTGTATTAGATTAATTTCTTTATTAACAAACGAAAAATATTTCATTACACAAGAAAAACAAATAATTTCAATAGCAAACTTAGGAATATTAATAACAAACCTTTAAAATTTTAAGAACCTTTGCCGCAGTTGACGCTGTGGCAAAGATAAGAACTCTATGTTCCACTTATACTATTGAAGTAACAGAATCGCAAAAAATAAAAGATTAAATAAAAATATTATGATAAATTCCAATCGACTAGACCGGTTTTCTTCAAGTATAAATTAGAAGATATACGATCATGTCACCATTCAAACGAAAACAAAGCAAAATTAAAATCGGTCAAGACGCTGGGGAGCTACGGCGTCAAAGACACGCAGATCAACAGAATATATCTAAAAAATGTGATATATTCTAAACGGCTGGACAGATTTTCTTTAAAAATAGCTAAGAACACTCTCGAACAAGTCATTTTTTATTTTATTTTTAAAGAGAAGTAACAATCAGGCAATGATTGCCTACTACTATTACAAGGAAAGGGATAGTAACAGAAAAGATAGGTGATGAAGGAATATATAGAGGAATGCTCCTTTTTTATAGCTCTGCTTTTTGCACGATTTTTTTTAATAATGTAGTGCTGCAGCGCCTCTGGCGTTAGTGAGTGGTATTAATTTGTTTGAAGCTGTGTTTAGTAGCAGTTTAGTAGTTATTTTACTTCGCCGATGATTCTGCTACACAACGAAGGGTGGTGCTCTGGTGTTACATTAGGATTAGTATCTCTTGAAGTCGGTATAGTTCAGTGACCAGTGACTATGCCTTCATCACTTGAACTTTTTTACAACAACTGATAGAAAGGGACAGTAATGCACATCAGAAAAATTCGTGGTATTGTAATTTAATGATTGTCAGATAGCGGGCTCCATCCTAAAACCTTCGCTTTTGCAGTCAACGTGCTAACTTCTTCAGCCAATGCCACCCTCAAACAGGAAAACTAAATCAAAATCGGTCCAACCGTTTGGTCTGTAGGTCCACTCGTACATACAAATAGATACACAGACACAAACTACATACAAACTTATAACACCCCCTTTTTTTGCCGAGAGTTAAAAACTTAAACGAAATTAGTTAAAAAGTATAGGTATATACACACATTTACAAACATTTTTAATATATTATTAATTTTTTGGAAAAAATCATTTAAGAACCGCAGATAACCCAAAAAATCTTTTTATACAAGTAGTTAAGGAAATTGTTCGAATATTCGACAAAAATGGTTCGAATAATTTTTTATTCTAAATTGAAAATTTTTGTTCGTTCGAACAAATATGATAAAAAGTTGTTCGAATATTCGAATAATTTTTGTTCGAATGACAACACTAATAAATACGTACTACATTTTTCTTAAACAAAAACTAAACGTGCTATACATTTCATAATTTTCATATAGAAAATTTAAAAGTACTATCGCAGTACACTTTTCATAAACAAATATTAAATGTGCTATACATTGTATATTTTTAGCATAGAGATATTGAATAGGGCTATTCATCAAACATTTTTATCAAAGCTATACATTATACAGTTTTCATACACAAAAATTAAAAGGGTAATACATCTTCCATTTTTTAAATAAAAAAATTTAATGGCGTTTACATCGTTTATTTTTCTTATTGATTATTTATGCCATAAAAAATTGGCCTCCCACCGTTATTTTTTCAAAAAATATAATGGACTATACATCGTCCATTTTTAATGCAAAAAATATAATGGACTACACATCGTCAATTTTTCATGCAAAAAACTATTTCATGCAAAAAATATAATGGACTATATATCTTCCATTCTTAATGCAAAAATTATTTCATGCAAAAAATATAATGGAATATACATCGTCCATTATTCATTAAAAAAATATTTCATGCAAAAAATATAATGGAATATACATCGTCCATTTTTCATAAAAAAATTATTTCACGCAAAAAATATAGTGGACTATATATACATCGTTCATTTTTCATAAAAAAAAATATTTCATGGAAAAAATATAATGGAATATACATCGTCCATTTTTCCTGCAAAAGTTATTTCATGCAAAAAATATAATGGAAAATATAATTTTTCATGCAAAAAATTATTTCATGCAAAAAATATAATGGACTGTACATCGTCCATTTTTAATACAAAAAATATAATGGACTTATACATCGTCCATTTTTCATGCAAAAAATATAATAGAATATACATCGTCCATTTTTCATACAAAAAATTATTTCATGCCAAAAATATAATGGACTATATATACATCGTCCATTTTTTATGGAAAAAATTAAATGGACTATACATCGTCAATTTTCCATGCAAAAAATATAATCGACTATATATCTTCCATTCTTAATGCAAAAATTATTTCATGCAAAAAATATAATGGAATATACATCGTCCATTTTTCATTAAAAAAATATTTCATGCAAAAAATATAATGGAATATACATCGTCCATTTTTCATAAAAAAATTATTTCACGCAAAAAATATAGTGGACTATATATACATCGTTCATTTTTCATAAAAAAAATATTTCATGGAAAAAGTATAATGGAATATACATCGTCCATTTTTCCTGCAAAAGTTATTTCATGCAAAAAATATAATGGACTATACATCGTCCTTTTTCATGCAAAAAATTATTTCATGCAAAAAATATAATGGACTGTACATCGTCTATTTTTAATATTTACAAAAAATATAATGGACTTATACATCGTCCATTTTTCATGCAAAAAATATAATAGAATATACATCGTCCATTTTTCATGCAAAAAATATAATGGAATATTCATCGTCCATCTTTCATACAAAAAATTATTTCATGCCAAAAATATAATGGACTATATATACATCGTCCATTTTTTATGGAACAAAAATGGACTATACATCGTCAATTTTCCATGCAAAAAATATAATGGACTATACATCGTCCATTTTTCATTAAAAAAAATATTTCATGCAAAAAATATAATGGAATATACATCGTCCATTTTTCCTGCAAAACTTATTTCATGCAAAAATATAATGGACTATACATCGTCCATTTTTCATGCAAAAAGTTATTTCATGCAAAAAATATAACGGATTATACATCGTCCATTTTTCATGCAAAAAATTATTTCATGCAAAAAACATAATGGAATATCCATCGTTCATTTTTCATGCAAAAAATTATTTCATGCAAAAAATATAATGGACTGTACATCGTAAATTTTTAATGCAAAAAATTAAATTTGCTATACATTGTCCATTTTGCATGCAAAAAATTATTTCACGCAAAAAATATAATGGACTATACATTGTCCATTTTTATTGCAAAAAATTATTTCATGCAAAAAATATAATGGACTATACATCGTCCATTTTTCATGTAAAAATTATTTGCTGCAAAAACTACAATGGAATATACATCGTCCATCATTCATGCAAAGAATTATTTCATGCAAAAAATATAACGGATTATACATCGTCCATTTTTCATGCAAAAAATTATTTCATGCAAAAAATATAATGGAGTATATCGTCCATTTTTATACAAAAATTATTTCATGCAAAAAATATAATGGAGTATATATCGTCCATTTTTCATACAAAAATTATTTCATGCAAAAAATATAATGGACTACTATACATCGTCCATTTTTCATACAAAAATTATTTCATGCAAAAAATATAATGGAGTATATATCGTCCATTTTTCGTACAAAAATTATTTCATGCAAAAAATATAATGGAGTTTATATCGTCCATTTTTCATACAAAAATTATTTCATGCAAAAAATATAATGGAGTATATATCGTCCATTTTTCATACAAAAATAAAATTTACGCAAAAAATATAATGGACTATACATCGTCCATTTTTAATGCAAAAATTATTTCATGCAAAAAATATAATGGACTATACATCGTCCATTTTTAATGCAAAAATTATTTCATGCAAAAAATATAATGGACTATACATCGTCCATTTTTAATGCAAAAATATATTTCACGCAAAAAATATAATGGATTATACATCGTCCATTTTTAATGCAAAAATTATTTCATGCCAAAAATATAAAGGACTATCCATCGTCCATTTTTCCAGCAAATATTATTTCATGCAAAAAATATAATGGACTGTACATCGTAAATTTTTAATGCAAAAAATTAAATGGGCTATACATTGTCCATTTTTCATGCAAAAAATTATTTCACGCAAAAAATATAATGGACTATACATCGTCCATTTTTCATGCAAAAAATTATTTCCTGCAAAAAATATAGTGGACTGTACATCGTCCATTTTTCATGCAAAAAATTATTTCATGCAAAAAATATAATGGACTGTAGATCGTCCATTTTTCATGCAAAAATTATTTCATGCAAAAAATATAATGGACTATACATCGTCCATTTTTAATGCAAAAATAAAATTTACGCAAAAAATATAATGGACTATACATCGTCCATTTTTATTGCAAAAAATATTTCATGCAAAAAACATAATGGACTACTATACATCGTCCATTTTTAATGCAAAAAATTATTTCATGCAAAAAATATAATGGACTATACATCGTCCATTTTCTATGGAAAAAATTATTTCATGCAAAAAATGTAATGGACTATACATCGTCCATTTTTAATGCAAAAATAAAATTTACGCAAAAAATATAATGGACTATACATCGTCCATTTTCAATGCAAAAATTATTTCATGCAAAAAATATAATGGACTATACATCGTCCATTTTTAATGCAAAAAGATATTTCATGCAAAAAATATAATGGACTGTACATCGTCCATTTTTCATGCAAAAAATTATTTCATGCAAAAAATATAATGGACTGTAGATCGTCCATTTTTCATGCAAAAATTATTTCATGCAAAAAATATAATGGACTGTACATCGTAAATTTTTAATGCAAAAAATTAAATGGGCTATACATTGTCCATTTTTCATGCAAAAAATTATTTCACGCAAAAAATATAATCGACTATACATCGTCCATTTTTATTGCAAAAATTATTTCATGCAAAAAACATAATGGACTACTATACATCGTCCATTTTTAATGCAAAAAATTATTTCATGCAAAAAATATAATGGACTATACATCGTCCATTTTTAATGCAAAAAGATATTTCATGCAAAAAATATAATGGACTGTACATCGTCCATTTTTCATGCAAAAAATTATTTCATGCAAAAAATATAATGGACTGTAGATCGTCCATTTTTCATGCAAAAAATTATTTCTTATACATCATCAATTTTTCATGCAAAAAATTATTTCTTGCAACAAATATAATGGACTGTACATCGTCCATTTTTAATACAAAAAATATAATGGAATATACATCGTCCATCATTCATGCAAAAAATTATTTCATGCAAAAAATATAATGGACTATATATACATCGTCCATTTTTTATGCAAAAAATTATTTCATGCAAAAAATATAATGGACTATACATCGTCCATTTTTCATAAAAAAATATTTTAGGCAAAATATATAATGGACTATACATCGTCCATTTTTTATGCAAAAAATTATTTCATGCAAAAAATATAATGGACTATACATCGTCCATTTTTCATAAAAAAATATTTTAGGCAAAAAATATAATGGAATATACATCGTCCATTTTTCATGCAAAAAATTATTTCATGCAAGAAATATAATGGACTATATATACATTGTCCATTTTCATGCAAAAACTATTTCATGCAAAAAATATAATGGACTATACATCGTCAATTTTTTATAAAAAAAATATTTTAGGCAAAAAATATAATATCGTCCATTTTTCTGTCAAAGATTATTTAATGTAAATAATATAATGGACTGTACATCGTCCATTTTTCATGCAAAAAATTATTTCATGCAAGAAATATAATGGACTTATATACATCGTCCATTTTCATGCAAAAACTATTTCATGCAAAAAATGTAATTAACTATACATCGTTCATTTTTCATAAAAAAAATATTTTAGGCAAAAAATATACATCGTCCATTTTTAATGCAAAAATATATTTCACGCGAAAAATATAATGGACTATAATACATCGTCCATTTTTAATGCAAAAATTATTTCATGCAAAAAATATAATGGACTATACATCGTCCATTTTTAATGCAAAAATTATTTCATACAAAAAATATAATGGACTATACATCGTCCATTTTTAATGCAAAAATTATTTCATGCAAAAAATATAATGGACTATACATCGTCCATTTTTAATGCAAAAATTATTTCATACAAAAAATATAATGGTCTATACATCGTCCATTTTTAATGCAAAAATATATTTCACGCGAAAAATATAATGGACTATACATCGTCCATTTTTAATGCAAAAATTATTTCATGCAAAAAATATAATGGATTATACATCGTCCATTTTTAATGCAAAAATATATTTTACGCAAAAAATATAATGGACTATACATCGTCCATTTTTAATGCAAAAATTATTTCATGCAAAAAATATTATGGACTATACATCGTCCATTTTTAATGCAAAAATTATTTCATGCAAAAAATATAATGGACTATACATCGTCCATTTTTAATGCAAAAATTATTTCATACAAAAAATACAATGGACTATACATCGTCCATTTTTAATGCAAAAATTATTTCATACAAAAAATGTAATGGACTATACATCGTCCATTTTTAATGCAAAAATATATTTCACGCGAAAAATATAATGGACTATACATCGTCCATTTTTAATGCAAAAATTATTTCATACAAAAAATATAATGGACTATACATCGTCCATTTTTAATGCAAAAATTATTTCATGCAAAAAATATAATGGACTATACATCGTCCATTTTTAATGCAAAAATTATTTCACACAAAAAATACAATGGACTATACATCGTCCATTTTTAATGCAAAAATTATTTCATACAAAAAATATAATGGTCTATACATCGTCCATTTTTAATGCAAAAATATATTTCACGCGAAAAATATAATGGACTATACATCGTCCATTTTTAATGCAAAAATTATTTCATGCAAAAAAATATAATGGACTATACATCGTCCATTTTTAATGCAAAAATATATTTCACGCAAAAAATATAATGAACTACAAATCGTCCATTTTTTAATGCAAAAATTATGTCATGCAAAAAATATAATGGACTATACATCGTCCATTTTTAATGCAAAAATATATTTCACGCAAAAAATATAATGGACTGTACATCGTAAACTTTTAATGCAAAAAATTAAATGGGCTATACATTGTCCATTTTTCATGCCAAAAATTATGTCATGCAAAAAATATAATGGACTATACATCGTCCATTTTTAATGCAAAAATTATTTCATGCAAAAATTATAATGGACTATACATCGTCCATTTTTAATGCAAAAATTATTTCATACAAAAAATATAATGGACTATACATCGTCCATTTTTAATGCAAAAATTATTTCATGCAAAAAATATAATGGACTATACATCGTCCATTTTTAATGCAAAAATATATTTCACGCGAAAGATATAATGGACTATACATCGTCCATTTTTAATGCAAAAATTATTTCATGCAAAAAATATAATGGACTATACATCGTCCATTTTTAATGCAAAAATATATTTCACGCAAAAAATATAATGGACTGTACATCGTAAATTTTTAATGCAAAAAATTAAATGGGCTATACATCGTCCATTTTTCATGGAAAAAATTATTTCACGCAAAAAATATAATGGACTATAATACATCGTCCATTTTCTATGGAAAAAATTATTTAACGCAAAAAATATAATCGTCCATTTTTAATGCAAAAATATATTTCACGCAAAAAATATAATGGACTGTACATCGTAAATTTTTAATGCAAAAAATTAAATGGGCTATACATCGTCCATTTTTCATGGAAAAAATTATTTAACGCAAAAAATATAATCGTCCATTTTGAATGCAAAAATATATTTCTTGCAAAAAATATAATGGACTGTATATTGTCAATTTTTCATTCAAACAATTATTTCATGCAAAAAATATAATGGACTATACATCGTCCATTTTTCATGCAAAAAATTATTTCTTGCAAAAAATATAATGGACTATCCATCGTCCATTTTTAATGCAAAAATATATTTCACGCAAAAAATATAATGAACTACAAATCGTCCATTTTTTAATGCAAAAATTATGTCATGCAAAAAATATAATGGACTATACATCGTCCATTTTTAATGCAAAAATTATTTCATGCAAAAAATATAATGGACTATACATCGTCCATTTTTAATGCAAAAATTATTTCATACAAAAAATATAATGGTCTATACATCGTCCATTTTTAATGCAAAAATATATTTCACGCGAAAAATATATTGGACTATACATCGTCCATTTTTAATGCAAAAATTATTTCATGCAAAAAATATAATGGACTATACATCGTCCATTTTTAATGCAAAAATTATTTCATACAAAAAATATAATGGACTATACATCGTCCATTTTTAATGCAAAAATTATTTCATGCAAAAAATATAATGGACTATACATCGTCCATTTTTAATGCAAAAATTATTTCATACAAAAAATATAATGGTCTATACATCGTCCAATTTTAATGCAAAAATATATTTCACGCGAAAAATATAATGGACTATACATCGTCCATTTTTAATGCAAAAATTATTTCATGCAAAAAATATAATGGACTATACATCGTCCATTTTTAATGCAAAAATATATTTCACGCAAAAAATATAATGGACTGTACATCGTAAATTTTTAATGCAAAAAATTAAATGGGCTATACATCGTCCATTTTTCATGGAAAAAATTATTTAACGCAAAAAATATAATCGTCTATTTTTAATGCAAAAATATCTTTCTTGCAAAAAATATAATGGACTGTACATTGTCAATTTTTCATTCAAACAATTATTTCATGCAAAAAATATAATGGACTATACATCGTCCATTTTTCATGCAAAAAATATCTTTCTTGCAAAAAATATAATGGACTGTACATTGTCCATTTTTCATTCAAACAATTATTTCATGAAAAAAATATAATGGACTATATATCGTCCATTTTTCATGCAAAAAATTATTTCTTGCAAAAAATATAATGGACTCTACATTGTCTATTTTTCATTCAAACAATTATTTCATGCAAAAAATATAATGGACTATACATCGTCCATTTTTCATGCAAAAAATATATTTCTTGCAAAAAATATAATGGACTGTACATTGTCCATTTTTCATTCAAACAATTATTTCATGCAAAAAATATAATGGTCTATACATCGTCCATTTTTCATGGAAAAAATTATTTCTTGCAAAAAATATAATGGACTGTGCATCGTCCATTTTTAATACAAAAAATATAATGGTATATACATCGTCCATCATTCATGAAAAAAATTATTTCATGCAAAAAATATAATGGACTACACATCGTCCATTTTTCATAAAAAAAATATTGTAGCAAAAAATATAATGGGATATACATCGTCAATTTTTCTGGCAAAAATTATTTAATGCAAAAAATATAATGGACTGTACATTGTCCATTTTTCATTCAAAAAATTATTTCATGCAAAAAATATAATGGACTATACATCGTCCATTTTTAATGCAAAAATTATTTCATACAAAAAATATAATGGACTATACATCGTCCATTTTTAATGCAAAAATTATTTCATGCAAAAAATATAATGGACTATACATCGTCCATTTTTAATGCAAAAAATATATTTCTTGCAAAAAATATAATGGACTGTACATTGTCCATTTTTCATTCAAACAATTATTTCATGAAAAAAATATAATGGACTATATATCGTCCATTTTTCATGCAAAAAATTATTTCTTGCAAAAAATATAATGGACTCTACATTGTCTATTTTTCATTCAAACAATTATTTCATGCAAAAAATATAATGGACTATACATCGTCCATTTTTCATGCAAAAAATATATTTCTTGCAAAAAATATAATGGACTGTACTTGTCCATTTTTCATTCAAACAATTATTTCATGCAAAAAATATAATGGTCTATACATCGTCCATTTTTCATGGAAAAAATTATTTCTTGCAAAAAATATAATGGACTGTGCATCGTCCATTTTTAATACAAAAAATATAATGGTATATACATCGTCCATCATTCATGAAAAAAATTATTTCATGCAAAAAATATAATGGACTACACATCGTCCATTTTTTATGCAAAAAATTATTTCATGCAAAAAATATAATGGACTATACGTCGTCCATTTTTCATGGAAAAAATTATTTCACGCAAAAAATATAATGGAGTATATATACATTGCCCATTTTCATGCAAAAACTATTTCATGCAAAAAATATAATGGACTAAACATCGTCCATTTTTCATAAAAAAAATATTGTAGCACAAAATATAATGGGATATACATCGTCAATTTTTCTGGCAAAAATTATTTAATGCAAAAAATATAATGGACTGTACATCGTCCATTTTTCATGCAAAAAATTATTTCATGCAAAAAATATAACGGACTATATATACATCGTCCATTTTCACGCAAAAAATATAATGGACTATACATCGTCCATTTTTCATGGAAAAAATTATTTCACGCAAAAAATATAATGGACTATACATCGTCAATTTTTTATGCAAAAAATTATTTCATGCAAGAAATATAATGGACTATACATTGTCCATCTTTTATGCAAAAAATTATTTCATGCAAAAAACATAATGGACTGTGCATCGTCCATTTTTTACGCAAAATATTATTTCATGCAAAAAAATATAATGGACTATACATCGTCCATTTTTCATAAAAAAATATTTTATGCAAAAAACATAATGGACTATACATCGTCCATCTTTCATGTAAAAAATTATTTCACGCAAAAAATATAATGGACTATACATCGTCCATTTTTAATGCAAAAATTATTTCATGCAAAAAATATAATGGACTGTACATCGACCATTTTTCATGCAAAAAATTATTTCATGCAAAAAATATAATGGACTTATACATCGTCCATTTTTCATGCAAAAAATTATTTCACGCAAAAAATATAATGGACTATACATCGTCCATTTTTCATGCAAAAAATTATTTCACGCAAAAAATATAATGGACTATACATCGTCCATTTTTAATGCAAAAATATATTTCATGCAAAAAATATAATGGACTGTACATCGTCCATTTTTCATTCCAACAATTATTTCATGCAAAAAATATAATGTACTATACATCGTCTATTTTTCATGCAAAAAATTATTTCTTGCAAAAAATATAATGGACTGTACATCGTCCATTTTTCATGCAAAAAATTATGACGGACTATATATACATCGTCCATTTTCACGCAAAAAATATAATGGGCTATACATCGTCTATTTTTCATAAAAAAAATATTTTAGGCAAAAAATATAATGGAATATACATCGTATATTTTTCTGGCAAAAATTATTTAATGCAAAAAATATAATGGACTGTACATCGTCCATTTTTCATGCAAAAAATTATTTCATGCAAAAAACATAATGGACTATAATCGTCCATTTTTCATGCAAAAAATTATTTTACGCAAAAAATATAATGGACTATACATCGTCCATTTTTCATGGAAAAAATTATTTCACGCAAAAAATATAATGGACTATACATCGTCAATTTTTCATGCAAAAAATTATTTCATGCAAAAAATATAATGGACTGTACATCGTCCATTTTTCATTCCAACAATTATTTCATGCAAAAAATATAATGGACTATACATCGTGCATTTTTCATGCAAAAAATTATTTCTTGCAAAAAATATAATGGACTGTACATCGTCCATTTTTAATACAAAAATATATTTCACGCAAAAAATATAATGGACTGTACATCGTAAGCTTTTAATGCAAAAAATTAAATGGGCTATACATTGTCCATTTTTCATGCAAAAAATTATGTCATGCAAAAAATATAATGGACTATACATCGTCCATTTTTCATGCAAAAAATTATTTCATGCAAAAAACATAATGGACTATAATCGTCCATTTTTCATGCAAAAAATTATTTTACGCAAAAAATATAATGGACTATACATCGTCCATTTTTCATGGAAAAAATTATTTCACGCAAAAAATATAATGGACTATACATCGTCAATTTTTCATGCAAAAAATTATTTCATGCAAAAAATATAATGGACTGTACATCGTCCATTTTTCATTCCAACAATTATTTCATGCAAAAAATATAATGGACTATACATCGTCCATTTTTCATGCAAAAAATTATTTCTTGCAAAAAATATAATGGACTGTACATCGTCCATTTTTAATACAAAAATATATTTCACGCAAAAAATATAATGGACTGTACATCGTAAATTTTTAATGCAAAAAATTAAATGGGCTATACATCGTCCATTTTTCATGGAAAAAATTATTTAACGCAAAAAATATAATCGTCCATTTTTAATGCAAAAATATCTTTCTTGCAAAAAATATAATGGACTGTACATTGTCAATTTTTCATTCAAACAATTATTTCATGCAAAAAATATAATGGACTATACATCGTCCATTTTTCATGCAAAAAATTATTTCTTGCAAAAAATGTAACGGACTCTACATTGTCCATTTTTCATTCAAACAATTATTTCATGCAAAAAATATAATGGACTATACATCGTCCATTTTTCATGCAAAAAATATATTTCTTGCAAAAAATATAATGGACTGTACATTGTCCATTTTTCATTCAAACAATTATTTCATGAAAAAAATATAATGGACTATATATCGTCCATTTTTCATGCAAAAAATTATTTCTTGCAAAAAATATAATGGACTCTACATTGTCTATTTTTCATTCAAACAATTATTTCATGCAAAAAATATAATGGACTATACATCGTCCATTTTTCATGCAAAAAATATATTTCTTGCAAAAAATATAATGGACTGTACATTGTCCATTTTTCATTCAAACAATTATTTCATGCAAAAAATATAATGGTCTATACATCGTCCATTTTTCATGGAAAAAATTATTTCTTGCAAAAAATATAATGGACTGTGCATCGTCCATTTTTAATACAAAAAATATAATGGTATATACATCGTCCATCATTCATGAAAAAAATTATTTCATGCAAAAAATATAATGGACTACACATCGTCCATTTTTTATGCAAAAAATTATTTCATGCAAAAAATATAATGGACTATACGTCGTCCATTTTTCATGGAAAAAATTATTTCACGCAAAAAATATAATGGAGTATATATACATTGCCCATTTTCATGCAAAAAATATAATGGACTATACATCGTCCATTTTTAATGCAAAAATATATTTCACGCGAAAAATATAATGGACTATACATCGTCCATTTTTAATGCAAAAATATATTTCACGCAAAAAATATAATGGACTATACATCGTCCATTTTTAATGCAAAAATTATTTCATGCAAAAAATATAATGGACTGTACATCGACCATTTTTCATGCAAAAAATTATTTCATGCAAAAAATATAATGGACTTATACATCGTCCATTTTTCATGCAAAAAATTATTTCACGCAAAAAATATAATGGACTATACATCGTCCATTTTTCAGGCAAAAAATTATTTCACGCAAAAAATATAATGGACTATACATCGTCCATTTTTAATGCAAAAATATATTTCATGCAAAAAATATAATGGACTGTACATCGTCCATTTTTCATGCAAAAAATTATTTCATGCAAAAAATATAATGGACTGTACATCGTCCATTTTTCATTCCAACAATTATTTCATGCAAAAAATATAATGTACTATACATCGTCTATTTTTCATGCAAAAAATTATTTCTTGCAAAAAATATAATGGACTGTACATCGTCCATTTTTAATACAAAAAATATAATGGAATATACATCGTGCATTTTTCTGTCAAAAATTATTTAATGCAAAAAATATAATGGACTGTACATCGTCCATTTTTTATGCAAAAAATTATTTCATAAAAAAATATAATGGAAAATATAATTTTTCATTCAAAAAATTATTTCACGCAAAAAATATAATGGACTGTACATCGTCCATTTTTTATGCAAAATATTATTTCATGCAAAAAAATATAATGGACTATACATCGTCCATTTTTCATGCAAAAAAATTATTTGATGCAAAAAATATAATGGACTGTACATCGTCCATTTTTAATACAAAAAATATAATGGAATATACATCGTGCATTTTTCTGTCAAAAATTATTTAATGTAAAAAATATAATGGACTGTACATCGTCCATTTTTCATGCAAAAAATTATGACGGACTATATATACATCGTCCATTTTCACGCAAAAAATATAATGGGCTATACATCGTCTATTTTTCATAAAAAAAATATTTTAGGCAAAAAATAAAATGGAATATACATCGTATATTTTTCTGGCAAAAATTATTTAATGCAAAAAATATAATGGACTGTACATCGTCCATTTTTCATGCAAAAAATTATTTCATGCAAAAAACATAATGGACTATAATCGTCCATTTTTCATGCAAAAAATTATTTTACGCAAAAAATATAATGGACTATACATCGTCCATTTTTCATGGAAAAAATTATTTCACGCAAAAAATATAATGGACTATACATCGTCAATTTTTCATGCAAAAAATTATTTCATGCAAAAAATATAATGGACTGTACATCGTCCATTTTTCATTCCAACAATTATTTCATGCAAAAAATATAATGGACTATACATCGTCCATTTTTCATGCAAAAAATTATTTCTTGCAAAAAATATAATGGACTGTACATCGTCCATTTTTAATACAAAAAATATAATGGAATATACATCGTGCATTTTTCTGTCAAAAATTATTTAATGTAAAAAATATAATGGACTGTACATCGTCCATTTTTCATGCAAAAAATTATGACGGACTATATATACATCGTCCATTTGGCATGCAAAAAATTATTTCATGCAAAAAATATAATGGACTGTACATCGTAAATTTTTAATGCCAAAAATTAAATAGACTATACATTGTCCATTTTTCATGCAAAAAATTATTTCACGCAAAAAATATAATGGACTATATATACATCGTCCATTTTTCATGCAAAAAATTATTTCATGCAAAAAATATAATGGACTATACATCGTCCATTTTTCATGCAAAAAATTATTTCATGCAAAAAATATAATGCACTGTACATCGTCCATTTTTCATTCCAACAATTATTTCATGCAAAAAATATAATGTACTATACATCGTCCATTTTTCATGCAAAAAATTATTTCTTGTAAAAAATATAATGGACTGTACATCGTCCATTTTTAATACAAAAAATATAATGGAATATACATCGTGCATTTTTCTGTCAAAAATTATTTAATGCAAAAAATATAATGGACTGTACATCGTCCATTTTTTATGCAAAAAATTATTTCATAAAAAAATATAATGGAAAATATAATTTTTCATTCAAAAAATTATTTCACGCAAAAAATATAATGGACTGTACATCGTCCATTTTTTATGCAAAATATTATTTCATGCAAAAAAATATAATGGACTATACATCGTCCATTTTTCAGAAAAAAATATTTTATGCAAAAAACATAATGGACTATACATCGTCCATTTTTCATGCAAAAAAATTATTTGATGCAAAAAACATAATGGACTATACGTCGTCCATCTTTCATGTAAAAAATTATTTCACGCAAAAAATATAATGGACTATACATCGTCCATTTTTAATGCAAAAATATATTTCACGCAAAAAATATAATGGACTATACATCGTCCATTTTTAATGCAAAAATTATTTCATGCAAAAAATATAATGGACTATACATCGTCCATTTTTAATGCAAAAATATATTTCACGCAAAAAATATAATGGACTATACATCGTCCATTTTTAATGCAAAAAATTATTTCATGCAAAAAATATAATGGACTATACATCGTCCATTTTTCATGCAAAAAATATAATGGACTACACATCGTAAATTTTTAATGCAAAAAATTATTTCATGCAAAAAATATAATGGACTATACATAGTCCATTTTTCATAAAAAAAAATATTTCATGTAAAAAATATAATCGACTATATATATATCGTCCATTTGGCATGCAAAAAATTATTTCATGCAAAAAATATAATGGACTGTACGTCGTAAATTTTTAATGCCAAAAATTAAATAGACTATACATTGTCCATTTTTCATGCAAAAAATTATTTCACGCAAAAAATATAATGGACTATACATCGTCCATTTTTCATGCAAAAAATTATTTCAAGCAAAAAATATAATGGACTATACCTCGTCCATTTTTCATGCAAACAATTAAATGGACTACACATCATCCATTTTTCATGCAAAAAATTATTTCATGCAAAAAATATAATGGACTATACATCGTCTATTTTTCATTAAAAAAAATATTTCATGCAAAAAATATAATGGACTTTACATCGTCCATTTTTTATGCAAAAAATGAAACGTCCAATTTTCATATAAAATATTAAATCTACTATACATCATCCATTTTACATGCAAAAAATTAAATGGACTATACCTCGTTCATTTGTCATGCAATAAATTATTTCATGAAAAAAAAATATAATGGACTATACACCGTCCATTTTTTATGCAAAAAATTAAATGGACTATATATACATCGTCCATTTTTTATGGAAAAAATATAATGGACTATACTTCGTCCATTTTTTATCCAAAAAATATAATGGACTATACATCGTCCATTTTTTATGCAAAAAATGTAATGGACTATACATCGTCCATTTTTATGCAAAAAATAAAATGGACTATACATCGTCCATTTTCCATGCAAAAAATTATTTCATGCAAAAAACCTAATGGACTATACATCGTCCATTTTTCATGCAAAAAATAAAATGGACTATACATCGTCCATTTTTCATGCAATAAATTATTTCATGAAAATAAATATAATGGACTATAATCGTCCATTTTTTATCCAAAAAATATAATGGACTATAATACATCGTCCATTTTTCATGCAAAAAATTATTTCATGCAAAAAATATAATGGACTATACACCGTCCATTTTGCATTCAAAAAATTATTTCATGCAAAAAATATCTATAATGGACCATACCTCGTCAATTTTTTATGCAAAAAATTAAATGGACTATACATCGTCCATTTTTATGCAAACAATTAAATGGACTACACATGGTCCTTTTTTCATGCAAAAAAATTATTACAAAAAAAATGTAATGGACTATGCATCGTCCATTTTTCATCTAAAATATATAATGGACTATACATCGTCCATTTTTCATGCAAAAAATTATTTCATGCAAAAAATATAATGGACTGTACATCGTCCATTTTTCATGCAAAAAAATTATTTCATGCAAAAAATATAATGGACTATACATCGTCCATTTCTTATGCAAAAAATTAAATGGACTATACATCATCTACTTTTTATGAAAAAAAAAAATAAGTTCATGCAAAATATATAATGGGATATTATACATAAATCGTGTTACATACATTGTGAAGAGGAGATACATATCAACACATGTAATGTAGGGTGCATCATTAATATTTTTTTTCGCAGTTGTTGTTAACACTAATGTTGAAAAGTTGATGTCATAATTCTCATCCAGTTAGTAATAGGAATTGTATAAGACTTCCAGTTTTAAACTCTTATTCCGAAGTAGTTAGCAGCAGGCATTATTATAACTACTAACATTGTAGTTAGCCGAGTGTACGACACTGCGACTTATTCGTACATTCGTAATTATAGTTAACCCATAGTACCCTTTTATCCAAACACGGCCGACATCAACCTGAAGACAAGATATGGCTTATCTTTGAGTCTCCACAACAAGAAAATATGAGTGGCAGGGAATGCGCTGTCAATACAATTATATTTCAAATTATCTACATAAATAGTTAAATTAGTGTAGTTTCGTAAATAAAGAAATTAACTAATAAAACACCATAAATATCCGTATTTTTATTTACAAAAGAAGTAGACCTTTGGTAAGATCCTGGAATAGCTGAAGCTAAACTAAACTGGAAAATAAATCTGCTTTACAGCATACTACATTTTTTCATACAGATAAATTAAACTGGCTATTCATCGTCCACTTTTACATAAATTTTTTTCATACAGGTTATATGGTAATCGTCCGTTTTTCATTAAAAAAATTAAATGATCTATACATCGCCAACTTTTCACACAGAACATCAAATGGGCTATACATCGTTCATTTTTCACAAAGAAGTTAAATTCAATGCTAAGTTTGCACCAAAATTAAAAAGATACAGGGTAAGGTGATTGGAAACAGTTGTTATTAATTGGTGAACCCTCAGGTTAAAAACCTCGTCATTTTTCATGGCAAGGTCATGAAGCAATAGTATGTGGTATTCCGAATTAAAGCACAATGTGATAAAAGCGCAATATTAGCTTATATCATGTTAATATTTTATTGGTGTTGTCCCGTTTTATTTTGATTATTTTACGGATTATTTGTTTTACCTTTTTTGTAGTGATGCCCAGTTTTAATTATTTTAATAGAATAATTAACTGTTAGTGCAACTATAATAGTAGAGCATCCAATCTGAATCAATAATAATCTGTAAAAGAAAAAAGAACACAATATGAAACAAAGTACCGAATTCATTAAATAAATAAATAGCAAGACTTCCCGTAAAGCCACAAAATTAAACGTATAAGAGTCGGTCTGTGGGAACACCTTCTCTCGAACTTCTGCAAATGCCTTGTCTTCAATAATCATATCCCGGAACAGCAAATATGTAATTATCTATGGGTATAGAAATATAAATAAATAAATTAGATAATTTAATAAACTACAAATAGTTTAGATACAACATCCTACGCATCCTTCAAGTAAAAGGGAAAAAGATTTAATTCATTCCAAACATACATACATATATTTATTTAATAGAATCTGAGTCTGAAAGTAGACTGAAAACACGCATGTTTTTTAATACGTTCACGGATTGGATGGTGGTAGCAGTTACAAAACTCAGATTCATCAGCAAATAGTTTTTATTATTTAATTTTATAACAATGCGACTATATACTATTTCTTGTATGTGCGTGCGCTCGTTAAAAAAAAAAGTAGTAATTAATAATAAATGAAAATATTGAAAAAATACGATTGGGATTATTTATTATATATAGTGTATTTTTCATACAGAAAAATTTAATTCGTTATACATACTATGTATTACAGAACACTTCTCATATGGAAAAATTTAGTGGGCTATATATAGTATATGTTTCGTTTAAAAAAAATTAAATGCACCATACACTGCACACTTTTCATAATGAGCTTTAAATAGTACATTTTGCATGTAGAAAACTTTATTGTGCTAAACATAGCAAATTTTTCATATAGAAAAATTAAATGTGCTATATGCTATATTTTTTATATATAAAATTTTTTATTGACTCGTGACACTAGTGTAGTAAATGAGCGATATTTATTATTATAATATTTAAAAGTTTTAAATAGTAATAATTTCTTAATCGGGCTAAAGTATTTTCAATTGTTATAGAGTGAAATATTTTAATTATTTAATGTGAATTTCTAAAGATGAGAAGAAAAATTAAACTAGACTTTAGCTGGGGGTAATACCGGAATTTTTCTGTGCCGCCACGCACTTCATCAGCATCCATCCATCACCTATTTAACATGAATTTTTAATGGAATTGAATAAGACGGAAAAACAGAAAATTAAAAGTTATACTAACAAATGCATTTACCATAAGTAAATTAAGAATTGTATATTTTTGAAATTAATTTTATATGTATATGTATAAGAGAATTTCGTAATCCTCACTGTTATTTAATAGTTTTAACAGGAAAGTAACATATCTGAGACAAAATGAGATAATTGATTAAGTCGAGTTAAGCAAACTGTGTTGTATGGAAGTTTTGACGCTACTGTTTAATATTGAATGATACTCCGTCATATATTACTACATCCTGAAAAATTTAATACTAACCCATAACCAAAATCTTTCGTGAGTCCAAAAAATCGTTTAGTGAAATTTCTCTGACATATTTCCAGTGCTAAGGGCAGTGATTTTATGAATGTATTATTAAACCTTCTACTCATATACTGACTTGTGTTGCCACTGCACCAGCCACACTTTTAACCATGGAGCAAATTTATGCGTTCCAGTGTGTGTCCAGCAGATTTGTGTAATAACATACATATATGAAGAGTGCATGTGACTCTCTAAGGAACTTTAGGAAGAGTTATTCTCTTGCAGTGAAAAACAAAACGTCCTGGGTATCCATGAACGATGATTGCAGAACACTTGAGTGCCTTTTTCTTCATCAATATTTTATCATTTATTATCACATGAAAATTGATTTGAAGGTTTCTCGGTTTAGTTTAGGGCCCCGTGCAGCGCAAGCGCTTGTTAGCACTCCCCTAACCCATCATATACACATAGTAAGGCATTAGCAATTATCCAGATAAATAGCTTACCTTTTAAGGGCTTTTTTTAGCATCAAGAACAGAAACAGATGCAGCTCTCGTAATGTTACAATACAAAACTTCAAGTTTAAGATTCTTTTTTCATTATCGTATAGCTACTTTGAGAACCTGACAGGCCTAGTAAATGTTACTTTGAGTAGCCTCAAGAATAAAGTACTATATAAATTTTACAACAAAGTATAATGGGTTGGTAGACTTTATAGGACCCTAGAACAACATAATGTAAATCAACAGTATTCGAACAGAAAGAACTCTTGAAATGTAGGCGCTCAAAATTTCTTTTCTTTCAAGCAATTGGCATAGTTTTTTCATGTTTGCATTTGTGGCCCTAGGCAACAATTACTTTCCGTAAATTATAAATAACAAAATAAGGGCCATTATTACAACTTAAAGATAGTTAAAAGTAGGATTTTGTCGGACGTATAAAAAGCTATTCATTATTGCAAATTGGATTTAACTTACTAGGTAGGATAAACTTGCCTGTAATTCATCGCTCACTTTAGGTTAAAGTAAAATTTTGCAAATGATAAAGTTTTTATACGTCCGATAAAATCCTACTTTTAACTATCTTTAAGTTGTAATAATAGCCCTAAGTACATTTTATATTCCCACATTTATAATAGAAATTAAATTTGCTCTCATTCCTTTCTTATAGCAAATCCTACAATGGCACCGTGTGCAGTGTAATTTTCATATACATGACATACACCATGTTGCCGTTACGTTTAAGAGAATCATTAGTTGGTGGCATCATACTTTCTGTCACACATATTTATACCAGTTTGCGTTACGTGGATGAATCCTACCACTGGCAGGAGGTAAGTAGTAATACATACCACAATCTACTTCATTTAACAATACAGTAAACAGGACACAAATTGTCGTAGCATTAAAAATTAAAAAAAAAAGAATATTTCGTTAAAAATAAATAAACCAAGCGAAATGAGATTTAACACATCTGAAGAAGAAGAATCAGAAGTAGAAGAAAAAGGAAAATAAGCAGAAAAAATTTAAAGAAATATGAATTTTTCAACTTCGAATCGCTGTTTAATTTACTTAAGTTTATTTATTTCAATTCCACACTTAAGGGCAGCTAAATGGAGTTTTTTTCAAAGGAAGGGAGCAAGGAAAACATTATTATTTATTTAGCTGTAAAAACAAACGAATTTTTTAATTTCAACCACTTGGTTGTGAAAAATTGCCAATGTTTTCGGGGCCAATTTTAACTTATTAAAAACAGCATTTTACATTACTATTTTATCTCAGGCATTTGTTTGTTCAAAGTTGTTGCAAACTTTAGAGTTAATAATTTATTGCTTTTATTCTTATTATTTTATATCTTATTTTAACAAGATAAAAACCTTCATCAAAAACTTAAATTAATTTTGATTAGAAGAAATGAGAAATTAACGGACTATAAAAATGAGAAAAATTAAGGATGGTTTGTATGACTCTGCATACACAGAAAAAAATATTCCTGCAATTAACTTTAAACTTTAATTGAAAATAAAACTGAAAAGCAATTAAAAATGTAGTTAAGTCAATTAAATTTTTATTTAAAAAATTTAATTTATTAAAAACTTTAATTGACTAGATTACATTTTTAATTGATTTTTTGCACAAACCGTTAAATCGAAAAAATCTTCGGAATGGTAAAAATCGTGATAACTGGAAATAATGTGTGGCCTTAGAATATAAAGACAGTGTATGCTTTAACACGCATATAAAATTAAAACATATAAGTCCTGGTTCACACACAACAAGTTAACCTGATCAGTTTTTGTTAAATTTTCTTTTAAACCTGAATTTGAGTTCATACACACCGTCAAGTTTGTTTTTCAACAAGTTTCATCGATTTGCGTTGTCGTAGAGTATTACGAATAAAGAAACAAAACGAGAAAACAAACTTTACTGATACGGTCAAGTCTATAACCCTCTCTATTCTCTTTTCCACCATCTCCTAAAAACTCAAGACTTGACGAGTCCGACTAAGTTTCGTCAAAACCTAGTGGTTAGTTGCGGAAGGGGTAAAACTTGCCCCGTACCATACTCTTGATACTTGATTAAAAAAATATGATACTTACGACCCTTTTCAGGAAGTACAATTAAAAGCTAACAGGGACTTTAACGGAAAGTTTTGTATGAATAGCTTGTAGTTAAAGTTCATGTTAACTCTTAACCCTACATTGTGAATGTGTATTTTTAGACACATATCTGTCTATGTATTGATTTTTATTAAAATCAGTTAAATCGGTCCTAGTTTTAAAAATGTATGAAGCGCGATTGTCCGTTTGGATGAAGATGTATCTATGTTTTCAATTTTATAATAATCGCTCTGATAGTTTCTGATAGGCAACAATTTTACCCCTGTCCCCTCTTGATCAAAGTTTTTGAAAAAGAAATATAAGGCCTGTGTACACAGAAAAAAGTATTCACCAATTAATGTTTTCAATTAAGAATTTAATTGATTGAATTAAATTTTTAATTGTATTAATTAACTTGAGTGGATAAACTTAATTAATATTATCAAATTGTTTATAGGTGAAAATTTAATTAATTTTTTAATTGATATTACAAATATTTTAATTGATGTTACAAAATTATTCATATTAATTTTTTGTGTGTAGCTATGTTTTAAATTTCCTAAACTATATCCTGAGAAATAAAGCTTTAAGGTTTTCTGTTTTTGTTAAGTTCCTGTTCAACAGGGAACTTCATATTTTTATTTAAGGCATAACATTCCTTTTTAATTTTGACACTAGTGCTTTGTTTGGTTCTTATTCCCAGAATAATAAATTTTAAAAATTCCATAAACAACCTTTTTATAAACACTTAACATAAACTCGAAAGTCTTTATATATATTAACATTATTTACTACCAACTATTTTGTGATGAGTCACTGTATATTTTAGAAAATGTTTGAATTTTTGTGTCTGTTTAATGGAAACATTTTGTTTACCTTAAACAGTCATAAAAAAAATACTTATTTGACTTATTTACTAGAAATGTTTAGCAAAAATAGGCAAATAAAAGAAACCCAAATGTTCAATAAAAATATACATATAATTCAAATGGGAAAACAAAATAAACATTTATTTAATTTTTTCTAATTTATTTACAACTTTTCTGTTTCTTTTATTTTTGCTTTTATAGTTACTTAGTTCTTTGATGGCACTGTTTTTATCAAATTTGGCTGGCATTTATACCCACTGGCCTAAGGAGAAGGCACAAAGGAAAGCATTCATCGAGACGCGTCAATGTATTGAGGCTCGTTTACGCACGCAGCGAGAAAATCAACAACAGGTACGTGTGTTTATGTTTGTCATAATCTTTATATTGGCAGAAAATTTTAACTATATATACACAATGATAATGTTACTAACATATCGCTCATTTACTTCAATAGTGGCACAACTCAAAAAACCAGTTTAGCAGAAAACGCGTTTTAAGTTTTCAATTTGCACACAACTTAATGGAGAAATGAAAAAAAATCTGCTCTCAGGAGGTGATGGTACAAACTATTTATATGAAATTTGTACACAAGATAAAATACGAAATGACGCATCTTTCTGCATTTTTAACTAAAAAAAACTCGTTTATTGAAATTGTACAATTGAAGAAAAAAAAGTTGAATACTTAAATTTGGAATAAATCATTCATTTATCACAAAATATATGTGTATAGCCAAAACATTCACACAATAATAATAAAAAATTGGATTTATACTCTTATAATAAAACAAACACCCTGTTTCCACAACACAGACTTTTTATATAAATTTTCTACACAAGTCCACTGCTCTTGTTGTGGAAACAAGAGGTAAAAGATCTTACGAGCTGTATTTTAATTTCACTCAAAAACAAACATTTTCACGGACTTATTGATCCGCCCTCGTAAAAGAAAACTAACACCCTGGTTCCACAACACAGACTTTAATTTCACTCAAAAACAAAAATTGAACTTACCTAATGTTTCTACAAGCTAGGCTGTATGAAAATCCCTCAAAAAAATCAGTGATTTTTGTAAAACTTAACACACACCCTGACAAATACAAAATCTTGCATTTAAAAAATGGGCGTAGGCACGCCTTTTGATATTTAATTTTATATCCCATAAATTTTTTTTGAAAATGTTCTATCAGATGTTTGTATTGAAGTCGGTTTTTTTTTGCAGAATTATTTCATTACAATTCTTTGAATATGATTGAGGACTTATGCGATGCATATATATTTTTTTTATTTTCAAGTAAAAATTTTGTTTGTTGCTTCTACACAGAAAAAAATGATACGAAAAATTTTGTAATATTAATTAAAAACAAATAAATTTTCACCTGTAAACAATTCGATAATATCAACTAATGTGTAGTTTCCACAATGCAAGCAATTACATTCTATCAAATAAATAAGGGGAAAAGTTCCAATAGTGCAGCGTGTAATAAATCCTCACAAAAACATAAATGTGAAAAAAGGCCAAGTTCCTATCAAAAATTTCGGCCATCAAAAGCAGTGAGATATAAATTTTGACCAAGTTCTTGTTTGGCACAAAACCTTTCACTAACATATGCTATGCATTATATACATTTGTAATCGTAAGTGTGTCATATAATTTTTAGATAATCTGCAAACTTGACAACATTTTTACCGATATAAAGAAATCAACAAATATACATTATTCTCTCCTTTTTAGAAAGGTAAAAATATTGCCAAGTTAGCAGATTACCTAAAAATTATATGACACACTTACGATTACAAATGTATATAATGCATAGCATATGTTAGTGAAAGGTTTTGTGCCAAACCGGAACTTGGTCAAAATTTATATCTCACTGCTTTTGATGGTCGAAATTTTTGATAGGAACTTGTCCTTTTTTCACATTTATGTTTTTTGTGAGGATCTGACTACTTTTTTAAAAATTTTCTATGATAACATTTTTTAAACTTAAAATTTCCAGGGAGTTTTATTTATATTTATGATCACTGTGCGAGTTAAAAATTTCATAGTTGCATAAAATAATGGGTTAGAGCGTGATGAGTTTTGGATTGTACAGCTTAAAAATGAATTATTGTGTTATTACAACGGGTCGCCAGTGTGTACGTAATTTGTTAAGAGTCGTCTCGAAAGAAACATGTAAAATACAGCGTCAATTTTAGTGGGAGTGATCCCGCCTATTTTCTCAATATATTTACATATTAAAGTCTGCTTAGCCGAAGTACATAAATCAAAAGGATATTCCCAATTTGCATGCAAAGTTTCAATAGAGTAGGTAGTGCTTTAATTTTTGGATTTTCCGATTGAGTAAATCAATTAGGACTATTTGTTTACAAAATGTCAGCTTTCTACAGTATAATATTACGTAAAATTTTTATAGGTCTGGCCCCTGGCTATTGAGAAATATATGAGTAATAGACTAAAAACTGCTAACCCGAAGTATATGAAAGAAAAAGTTAAGATTTATGGAAGTAGTCAAGGCCAATTTCAAAACGAAATTTTTACTTTGGACAAGTGCAATGTGTATGAAAAGTTTCAATAAAATTTAACTTAATTTTGTGTTTACAGTGCTTGTTCCCAACCCCTGATTGAAACTTCTGGTTTCTTAAATTTTTTTAGTGATCTCTGATCTAGATTAATTTGTGTACCAAATTTCAGCTCTCTAGCGCAAATTAGAGTTTTAGCGGATAAAACTTCTTGGTTTTAAGATTTTCCTACTGGCTTACTCATCTACAATTGCTTGTGTATAAAATTTCAGCTCTTTAGCGTGAACTATACCTTATAATTTTATGAGCATTACCCCTCCCACTATTTTAAATTCACAATATTGCTGTGAGCAGCGCTTATAATGCATGCTAATTTTCTTCTAAAATATGCTAGACCGAAGTAGATTAAACACAAGGGTAAAATTTTACGGGAGCGACCACGCCCACTTTTTTAGGTGATAGTTTAAAGTATTATATACGTGCAACGTATATGCAAAGTTTCACTAAAATGGCTTAAGTTAAAAGCTGTATATTAACAGCCTTATTAATATAACTTTTTAAGGCTTTATAAAAGGGTTTTAAGACAAATTTTCATAAGAAATTTTTCTTAGAAAGCCTTAATAAGTTTTATTAATATGTCTGTAAGTTTTCAGGTTCAAACAATAGTAGCGTGGCCCCGCCCATTCTGGGAATTTTTTTTGGTTTTTCAGATTTTTCTAGTTGGTTTCTCACCTAGACCTACTTGTGTATCAAATTTCAGCCGATAAGCGCAACTTTTAATTTTTAATTTTTATAGGCGCAGCCTCGCCCCTGTGCCTAAAATTTCTGGGTTTTCAGGTTTTTCTTGTTGTTTTCTCACCTATACCTGCTCGTTTATCAAATTTCAGCTCCTTAGCGCAACTTTTAATTTTTAATATTTATGGGCGTAACCCTGCCCACTTTTCCAAACTTAAGATTTTTTCCGGCCAGTGTTTATTATTTGTGTCAAGTTTCGTTGCAAACGGATAATAATACATACAGAAATAGTATATCTAAATATGCTGAGCCGTAGTACACGAAAATGAGGTTGAAATTGTATGGGCGTGTCAACGCCCACTTTTTTAATGGACAATTTTTAGGCTTGCCCTATCGCAGTATGTTTGCCGAATTTCAATAAAATAGATTCCATCAAGCGCCTTAGATTTGCTTTTTTAATTCTAGCCTTTATGGGCGTAGCCCCACCTCCCTGGCCAAAATTTTTGGATTTTAAATTCTTTTTTGTTTATTGCTCACCTAGATTTAGCTCTGTACCAAATTTCAGCTCACTAGCACAAATTTTAATTTTTATGGGCGTAGCCCCACCCCGTTGGTTAAAATTTTCATGTTTTCAGATTTTTCTAGTTCATTTCTCACCTAGATCTACACGTGTACCAAATCTTAGCTCTCTAGCTATAGCGGAAGTGCTTCATCAATTTGATGAGTGATCAGTGAGTCAGTGAGTCAGTGAGTATGTCTTAAAATATGCACTTTTTGCACCTTCATATCTCCGGAACCTTTCATTGTAAAACTTTCAAACTTTGCATGTGAGGTTACATAAATTCATTCTAATTATGATTTAAATTTCATAACAAACAAAGTTATGAGGGAGGTAAAAACAGCTCAAATGGCTTCCTATAAATATACACACTGCGTGCATTGGCCGGAATTTGGACTGGCGCACTGCCGTGCGCCTAGATAAATAGCAAATGCGTACTAAGTTTTTCATTTTTTGTTATTTTGGCCTTCTTATGAAACTGTTTTGCTTTGCTGGGTATTTCTTCACACATTTATGCAAAAATGAAAAAGGTTCATGGGTGTATCTTAAGTTCTGAGCATTTGGATTATTTATTCCCTGCCAAAAATTGTATATCTTTTATTAGGGCAAAACTATAACATTTACATTATAATAATGTTTTAACAGTAAGCACTGATACGTGATACTAGTATATTGGAAATGAATAGCATAACACACACGACCATACGTACATACATACATATGTATGTATGTGAAGACGAACGTTATAAAATTTGTACATATAATTCCCTCAAGCACTAGGTTATGGTGAAGCAGCAACTTTTTGCCAAATTGAAATTATGTTATTGTATTTACATGGAAACAATGAATTTCTTGATGATATGCAAATCATAATAACAAAATTTTGATTTTCCTTTCTGCATATTCATTTATATATATATTTTTTTTGTATTCATATTTCTAACCCTATAATATTAAATAAGATATCAAGCTGAAATTTGTTTGGATAGTGTTTATTATTTCTTAAACATCTTTACTGTGTATAGCCGCGATCAGACGTAACATAACCATAACCATAGAAAACAGATGTTCGAACCAAAATTATGGGCAACACTGCATTTGATTATACGTGACTCGCCATAACGCCATAGCCATTGCCACATAAGCCAATTGAAATTTGGTTTGGTTATGGCTATGGCGTTATGGCTATATCACGTCTAATATAAGCTTATTTTCCACAATGCAAGCAATATGACTTGTCTAAAAAAAATATATGAAAAGCACTTAAATTTTTGAGTGATTCCCTTACAAATTTTGTAGGCAAGTAGGTTATTTATGAAAAATTTTAACTAATGCCCCAATTTTATAACACAGAACGAAACGTTTCAAACAGACAATTTTGGTTTATTTTTAATTTTGAATTTTTTAAAACATTTGAAAACGAAAATTCAATCTTACGTTAAATAAATGTATTTTATAGAACAGTATCAAACGTTTTCAAACGACTTAAATGTCGTATGAAAACGTTCATTAAATTGTATTCGTTTTAAAAGTTTTAACAACATTATTGCATTAGTTTTGCTTCAGTAATGTGTAAATTAGTATCTAGGTGCACGATGGAGCTCCAGGCCAGCTCGGCCTATGCACGTAGTGTCCATATTTACACATACATTCGCTTTAAAACCCTCATAACTACTTTGTTCTCGCCAATTGTAAAGTGAAACAACTTAGCACTTCAGTAGACTTCATCGTCATATGCGAAGTTTGAAAGTTTGTAATGAAAGTTTCCTGATAAATGGAGATGCAAAAAGTGCATTTTTAAGACATACTCACTGACACACTAACCACTGACACAGTCATCAAATTGATGAAGCACTTAGCTCTAGCTTGAGAGCTCAAATTTGATACACAATTAGACCTAGGTGAGTTACGAACAAGAAAAATTCGAAAGCATCGATTGCTAAACCAAACCAGGGAGGCTGGGCCGTGCTCATACAAATTTAATATAATTTTAAACTATTATGTATCACTCTCCAAGCCATTATATTATTGCATTCTGACTTTTTAAACTGGCGCCGTGATCCTTGTTAGATATATAAGAGACGACAAATCTTGAATTTACCAAGTATTATTAAAGAAGACAAAAATAGTTATATCTTTACAAAAATTTAAATAAAGTTCTTGTTTAGCACATTACTTATAAAAATATTATATTAATTTGTAATCGTTAAGGTCTCATATTATTTCTATGCAACCTGCATACTTGCCAATATTTTTAATCTTTTAATAATATGAGACCTTGACGATTGCATTTGTCAGATTTTTGGTAGGGACTTGACCTTGACAAACATATCCATGTGTGTGATAAAAAAAAGCAATGTGAGTTCGATCACAGAGTAAACATGTAGTAATGAAATTTTTTTTTTAAGTTGGAAGTGCTTATGCTTTTAGTATCTTTTTTTAAATTAATTAATTAAAAGTATCAAAACTTTCAATATTGTAAATACATAGGAATTTGTTGGTTTTTGTTTGTTTTATTAAACTTATATGGTTAGTAAATGGGCACACTGCAGTATGTGTATATGTACTGCATTCAAAATTGCAGTAAGCAGTAAATTTACTGATTACTAAAAAATTCAGTAAATTTTTACTGCTAATTAAATTTAATTTGCATTACCAGTAAAATCGTAGGGCCGTAATCATAATAAAATTGTAGCAAGTGGCAAAGTTTTTTCATTCAAATTTTGAAACTTTTGTATGAAAAACATTTATCTACTTGGTACAATATCATTATGAAAACGGGCATTACTGATTACTGAAAATTCAGTGCACCTCATCATATGTTATATGATCATTTAGGTAATTTATAAAAATTGTAGAAAAAAATTTGAGTAATCAGTAAAAATTTACTTGTTAAACATTTTTTATTGTTTTTACTGAAATTTTAGTGGTACTGCAGTGCTCATCTATGGTAAATGCCTTTACTTTTACTTTTTAATTTTTAATTCCTGTTTTTCATCGTTTAGTTGTTGCTGTTCTTCTTGTTGTGTACACATTGTAATTAAAATAAATTCAGTAAAGTGCGACTTTGACTCGCTCACATTCGGTTTTGATAATTTTTTTTGATTTAGCTTTCTTCCTTTTTAAATTTTTTTTTCAGTTTAAACGATTTTTTTTAGTTTTATCGCTTTTTTCTCGTTATGGCGTTTTTTCTCTTTTTGGGTTTTTTTTTTAAATTTTCGCAATTGTTTTCATTTTGGCGATTTTTTCATTTTGGCGATTTTTTTCTGTTTTTTTGGGGTTTTTTTTATTTTGGCGATTTTTTTTCTGTGTTTGGGGTTTTTTTATTTAGGTGATTTTTTCATATTGGCGATGTGTTTGTTTGAGGATTTTTTTCATTTTGGCTATTTTTGCGGTTTTTCGTGATTTATTTTAATCCTAGAGATTTTTTTTAATTTGGTGCTTTTTTCATTTTGGCGATTTTTTTTGTTTTTGGCGATTTTTTTATATTTGGCGATTTTAAATTTTTTTGATTTTTTAGTTTTACCGTTTTTGAAAATTTCAAGAGTTTTGCTCTTTCGGTTTCCAAGATACAGCAAGTTGTCAAAATTACAAAGTCAAAATTGCATTAACTGATGGAACACACATTGATTTAAATTTTTTAAATTTAGTGTTAATTGTTGTAGTCTGTATAAAAATACACTAACTTTTAAAATTTCAAGTGTATATATGTACATACAATTGTATGTATATTACATGGGATTTTAACATTTTTCGTTGCTCGTTTTGGAACACCCTTTAATTTTTTGTTGTAGTGGCCAAACGTCTACACATTGTGTCCAAATTTCAAGTCCGTAGCTCTTACGGTTCATTTTCACCTTTGGTGTACGGAAATATACAGAAAAATAACCGGCGGCGGCGCACCGTCGGCTTCGAGCCGGTCGACTTGTTTCTCTGCTTGGTATTGCTTCTTTCAAACACTAATACACTCATACATAGCTCACACCGATTTGACAATGCAAAGAAATCTCAGCAAAGAAATCAAAGTCAAAAGATTTTTACCCCCTAGCGTATAGATGTTTACACATCAAAAACATATCCATTCACAATAGCATTTTACCCCAACACTGAAATATTGAATGTTTCAAAGTTTCAGAAAGATTCAATAAGTTATTATGGGCCCTTATTTAACGCTGCTAGTTCAAAATTTCTTGTTTTCGTTGGGGCATATTTCATAATGAAATAAAATTTGATTTTTAAAACATTTTTTTATTAATAATAATAAGGGATAATTTATTTTTCAATTATAATATTTTGACATAAAAGGAAAACAACGCAGCGTTTTACAAAATTTAAAATATTTTCGTTTACGCTCCAACCAGAAACGAAAACGAAAATTCGTTTTATTTTACAAAATCAGGCCATAAATCATTAATAAAAATATTAACTTTAGCAGCAATAATTCCGAAATGGTAACCCTGTTTTTTTAATTTGTTTATTTAAAATTTTGCCTTTCTCCGCTTTTGTCTGTGTTTTCAACACATTTTGTTTGTACAATTTAAATGGAATGACAAAATGACTATTTGTTGTGCTTTTCTTTTATTATTACTTCCTTTTATTACTTCCTTGTTTTTCTTTCACTTTCATTTCAAGTCGAAAACAAAAGGCTACAAGTGGTTTTAATGTCTTAATTTTTTAATGGCTTCTAGTTCATTTCATGCTAAATCATTTAAAAGGATTTTTGTGAAAAGCAAAGATGTATGTATGCTTATTTTTACTCTTTGCAATTCTGGGGCATTGTGTTAATGGTTTAACAATTATCTGCCCACTCAGCCTTAAATATTCATCATGATGAAATGCGAAATGAGATACGTGAGCTTTTGCAGACAATGATTTTTTTCAATAACATCATTTGGGGTGAATGTGGTTTATGGACCCAGTTATTTTAAACAAAGTCCGTGATTATTTTTTTGTTTTTGTTTTTCTTTCCTTTATAAGGAATACTAGTAAGAGGCAGATGTAGTCGAATTTTTTTTTTGACTTATTGAACAATATGATATAAGAGGTGATAAAAAGTAATTGCTGATGTTTTGTTAGATATTTTACGACTTCATTTGCAATGGAATCCAGTATAATAATTATAATTGAACTCTTTTCTCAATTGAGAATTGATATAATTACTCAATACGCAATTTTACTTGAAATCAAGTGTAAAACAAGTGTTATTCAAGCCACACAATCAATTGTCAGTGGTTGATTTATGCTTGATTTACACTTTAATTCAATAGCATTCTCCAGTGAAAAGGGAACTTGAACTCAATGCGAACAATTCAGTTGTAGTATAGTGTGATTCAAGCCTTGAATTATACTGCAATTCAGTCTTGTATTACAATTGAATTCAAGTGTATTTCAAGCTGCAAAAACCAGGCTTTTAAAATAGAAAGCAAAATGCAATTCCTTTGTTTCCTAATTATTATTTTCTGTACATCTGCCTTCGCTATTGTTTTCACGTTATACTCACCTTTGTTTTCCAAATTCTCTTTTCTTTATTTGTTTTTGATATATTCACCACAATTTCAGTTTTAATAATAAATAAATTACCTATTTGACAAGGTTTGAACATATGTGTATGTTGTTTGATTTTTTATTTAAAAATATTTTCAAACTTGAAAATTACTTAAAAAAAGCTTGAATTCAACTTTGTTTCCAGTTCAATTTCAAGTGCTTGAGTTTTAATTTTTTGAGTGCTTATTGGGTACTAATCGAAAAAAAATTTTTTAAATAATTTCATGAATACCCATGTTCGTTATTTATCACGTTACTAACTCTATTTACTGCTTTACATCAATCGTTTTCTGGGAAAGAATCAGGTTTATTTAAAATTAACTATTCGATTAAATATTTTATTTGTTTCCTTTTGTATATCAATGACTTTAACAATAACATTCCCTCCCCATGTAATTATTTATTATTCATTTATTCGTTTGTATGTCTGTTGCTGTCGCTTAAATAAACTGCAAGCAGAAGAACAACAACATCTAAGAGTAAAGAACAGGAAACAGTTCTTTTTAATTTAAAAATGTTGTTGTGCTTTTTCATTTCAAATGTAACTGGAGGCAGTATTTACGTTTGTCATTCAAAGGGTTAAATTGAAAATAAACATGACCCTTGTCAAAGTTGAAAAGTAAAATTGGAAAAACGAAAAATAAAAAATCACAAGCACAGAATTTGAAATAAGTGAAGTTATTTTTAGCATTTCACTTTTCAAAATTAAATTAAATAGGATTACACTGAATGAATTAGAGTATACAGTAAAAAATAGTTTGTTTACTGAAATCTATCTACACGAGCCAATGACGAAAGCTTTTTTTTTTGATTATTTTTCTTAGGGTATGAAATAACGCTGTAATTAATCAATACGCCAGATGCTGACATTAGCAGTCTTATGCTGTACTTCTCGAAATTTGGATACGTTCATGACATAATATTTTAAAGTGTTATTTAGCGAATTCTTGGCTGCGAATGTTTTTTTATAACATATATTGAAAAATTGGAAAATGTCTTGAAATTGAATTTTCCTTTGAATTTCATTGCAAAAAAAATAGTTTGATGTTATCGCTTATTTTTCTAGTTTCAAATTTTTACAATTTGCAAGCACAAACTCCAAAAAAAGTTATGAGAAACTTAACTTTAGTAAAAACTTTTTCTGCAAAATCATTCAAAACTTTACTTACACGTATGCAATAAAGAAGTTTACTTCAATTTAGTACATGTGCTTATGTTAAGATCAAATAGGATAACATGTAGTTAATGTTTATGAAAGGATTTATTCTTAAGCCTATAGTACACGGCATGTAAAAAGCCACATGCATTTGTGGCGAAGACGTCACGGACATTTTCAGCATGTTGGTTGCATTTTTTAATATTAATAGTAGTGGCTACATGCCGTAAAATTTTAATACAAAATTTGGTTCCAAAATATAAATGTGACATTTTTAACCGAATTGAACACATTCTCTGAGGTAGCAAATTTGTAATCATGTGAATATTTGCATGTAACTACATATGTTGCTAGTACACGGCATGTAGCAAATGTAGTTTTGTGATGAAGTCAAAATTACGTCAGAACCATATGCGCATGTGGTTTTTTACATGCCGTGTACTACAGGTTTTAGTTCCATTAAAAAATAAAACTTTAGGACAAAAACAAAAACCATTTTAAATCAAATAATGTCAATTTTATTGTATTGATTATTTAGACATTGTTTCTACATTTGTGACAGCGCATAGAGAAAGGGACCTAAGGGTAAAAAAATCAATTTTCACTTTTTTTTTTGATGTGGACCACGTCTGAGCATCGAATGAGACCGATCCCATGCTCCAAAAGTGTTCCCTCCCAGAGATATGCGCGTTTTATGATGTGATGGTAGACCAAAGATACACGTATTTAAATATTTAAATCTTTAAAATGGCTCTCCTGAACAAAACTGGTTTTTACCCTTAGGTCCCTTTCTATTTTGCGCGTCACATTTATTTTTAATGTTGCCTTTAGGCATTGGGTGGTATGAATAAAAAAAAATCTTATGTACACCTACCCCCCCCCCCCCCCCCCCCTTATTTCCAAATCACAATTTCACTCGAAGTTTTTGATTGAGTCCTTTTTAACGTAAAAAAAGTATTATTTTATGTAACAAAACTCAATTTTTATTCATTCATGCAGTTAATCAATAATTCTATGACTGCTAATCTCTTCATAATCTAGATTTGTATTTTTTTCTATTTCGAAGCCATAATTAAATTAACAGGTTAAGCATTTTTTTCTTGGATTATGTTGCGAAAATGAAATAACATATTGAATATCCTTAATATATAAATGAAGCTCAAACTTCATTACAAGATAAATTAAGCAAGCAGGAAATTGTAATTCGTACTAAAACAGGAAAACACACACACTCACAAACAGGAAGAAGCAAGCAGATAATAATTTTCACTTGATTTATTTTATCTAACAATTGAACAGGAAATCAGATTTTTGGCAAAAAAAAAATGACTTACTGCATGATTATTCAACAACTTTTGACATTTTGATTTTTTTTTCAATGTTTGAGTATTTTTTCATTATGAAAAATCTGCAAAAATATTTTATAGCACTGCGTGGCAGAATAGCAAAAAATTTTAGATAACATTTAAGACATTGCAATGCATTGATGTGTATTATGAAGTACGCGTCAACTTGGTGAAAGTTACGTAAAAAATAAAAACAAAACTGCATAATTGTAAAAAATGTTGAATTTTTTATCTAATTTTTCGACCTGTTGTATATATTCCATGAAACTATGTTTTAAGTTTTAAGTCAATTTAATATACATATATTGTTTTTTATATATAAAAAAATATATATCAAAAACTAAATACCAGAGAAAGAAATATCCTGAAAAAGTTAACCAAAGGTTAACGAAAGATCGAGAAATAAAAAAAAATTTATATATTAAATTTACTTAAAACTTAAAAAAATAGTTCATTCAATGTAAAAAAAATTGGTTTTGCTTATTATACAAAATTCACCGTTTTCAAAAGAGAGAGAGAGAGAGAGAGAGAGAGAGAGAGAGAGAGAAACGATAAACAATCACAATTTTTGTAATTTTGTTTTTGTTTTAATGCAGATTTTCGTTTTTTCGATGCGTTTTTCAGAATAGCCACCATTGAGTATAGCCAGCAGAGCTACTTAAGTAATCTATTTTGTAATTTTTGAAAAGTAATATGTAACCGATAAAATACGATTTTTTTGTGGAAATTTTGAGGACAAATAAATTACTCTCACTTTTGCAATATTTGCGAGGTTAAAGTATTGTGGCTTAAAGGAGCAATTAGATATTTTGTGGCTCGAATATGAATGAATGGCAACCGAAATTCAGTTGCTATAACAAATTACAACTTACAATCAACACCTGTTGATTTCAGTTGCAAAATTGCAATGATATAGCCAACCAAAAATTTTTAGTTCTTGCATAGTTTTTAAAATAAAAAGGTGGTAAAATTAAACCAATTTAAATTGAATAAAATGAACTTCTGCTTCTTTGGAAAGAAAAAAGAGAGAAAAAGTTGTTAGTTCCAAATTCTTTTAAGCAATAACAATTACTCACAGTAGATGTAATTCTCTAGGATTTGAATTGCCCCTTAAGTGCTGTCAAATACATGCAACCTATTTTACTTTCCTCTCTGTACCAAAATTAATTTCCCTGATCTCATTATTTTTATGATAAGCAATTTCTTAAGTACTTTTACTTACATTTTTTTTTAGCTTTTATATATCTTATATTTTGAAGCATTGGTCCTAGTTTACACTTGGCAAGTCTTATTGCTAAGCTGATTAGTTTGAATGAGGGAGAGAGACGAGGGGAACAGAAACGTTTGTTTTCCCCTCGTCTCTATCTCCCCTTCAAACTAATCAGCTTAGCGATAAGACTTGCATAGTGTAAATTAGGACTTGCTTGCATTATTTTCAGTTGCCAATCTATCATAATCTTGTTTTCGATTACTTTTAGAAAACTGGATAAAGTTGCCATACATAATACTAGTTTTAATTTCGGTCACATTGCCAGCCATTCACAATCGAGCTATTAAGTTTAGCAATTTTGAATCTATCTATTTTTCTAGCAAATATATACTGAAGGAAAGCTGCAACTTAAAAATAAGAACGCGTCACATTAATTCAATAATTTTCAATATAATAGAAAATGTATTGAGATACTTAAAAATAAATAAAACTAATAAATTAATACACAAAAAGTAATATGAATAATTTTGTAATATTAATTAAAATTTTTGTAATATCAATTAAAACATTAATTAAATTTTCACCTATAATATTTAATATTTTTCCATATTGTAATAAGAAATTTCAACATGAGTGGACTTTCGTTAATGTTCTTTATTAATTCAATAAAGTTTTTTTTAGTGTTTTTTATGGGAATTGTTACAATTTAAGTTTAAAATTTTTTAATTTAAAAAACATGTTGATTATTGAGTTCTTGTTTCAACTTTGTTATTTGTTATTGAGCTTCTCATTTGTTTAAATGAAAGTTTATAATATAATAACTCTATTTGTTCTAAGAAGCTTTGGGTAAAGGTTCCCTGATGATCTGCATTAGCAACAGTGAAATAATTAATAATCAATCAATTTCAATGTATTTTTAATAAAAAAATATTTTACTTAATTAGTAAAATATTAATTTGGGATTGTTAGTGCGTTTAAAAATTTTAAACTTAAATTGTAACAATTCCCACAAAAAATACTAATTATTAACTTGACTGCACCCGGTCAAAAAAATACTTGTGTGGCAACACTCTATTCTTAAATAGCTGTTGTTGTTATTTACATTTATTTTTTTTACATACTCTTACGACTACAATTTGAAGCTGAAAAAAAGTCAGCCAATGTAGCAATGGTAAAGTAAGAAAATAAAAAACATGTTGATTAATGAGTTCTTGTTTCAACTTTGTTATTTGTTTTAAGCTTCTCATTTGTTTAAATGATAGTTTATAATATAATAACTCTAGTTGTTCTAAGAAGCTTTGGGTAAAGGTTCCCTGATGATCTGCATTAGCAACAGTGAAATAATTAATAATCAATAAATTTCAATGTATTTTTAATAAAAAAATATTTTTCTTAATAAGTAAAATATTAATTTGGGATTATTAGTGCGTTTAAAAATTTTAAACTTAAAGTTTTTTTTTTTATTTTGAGCTCTTTTCTCTGTGGGTGTATAATCAAAAAAATTTTTAAGGTCTTATTTTTTAAATGGCAACGGTAAACGTTGAAAATTTTTTTTATAAGTTCTGTTTTTGTAATATAAATGTTTTCTACATAAAATTTTTCAACGATTAGTGTTGCGTTTTACAAAATATTTTCCTAATTTTTTTATGTTTTTCGTATAAAAGGTTTGTACGATTTTCTTTTCATTTCAGATAAAATGTGCTATGAATCACTCAAAGCAGTACAATGTCAAATTGTACAATAAATACGAAAAATAGTGACACAAACTTATTGTAATGAACCTAGCAAAAAATTCTTTCAGTAAATCACACTACTCACAATTATACTGGCAAGACTACTTATTTTTGTTCGCATTGTTCAAAAAATAATCAATTAAAATTTTTACTAAGAATTTTGGTTCTTATGAATATTTCTTTTTTAAAAGCTATCAAGTAAGGATTGTAGCAAGTCCTTACAACTGAAATTGCATTGCTAAATTTTTGCTGAATAAGAGGACAAAAAAAAATTTCATTTTAATTTTGAAATGAGTATCAAGTGAACAAATATAAAACAAAGTCCGCAAATGCCTAGATGTCACCCTTTTTTAAATATCCATATTTTCATGAATTATTAAACAACCTTTTACACAATTCTGCAAACATTAAAATATAATTAATCATTACAACATAATTTAAAAATTTGTTTCCTTTTTTTTCCTCTTGTGTATTTCTTGTTTGCCTAAATATTCGAAATAAATAACAACAATATAATTTATTTCTTTCGCGGATACTATTTGCTGAACATATACTTGATGCGAAATTCATTTTGCAAATAGGAGCGCCTTTTGCTCTCTGTTCTTCCCCGACACGTTGCCATGGAAATGAAAGATGATATTGCTGGACAGCCACGTGATACACAATTCCACAAGATTTATATACAACGACATGAGAATGTCAGGTAAGTGAACGAAAAGGTAGAAAACATTTGAAAAAAAAACCAAAAGTTTAAAACGTAAAATTAAACTGTTGTCAAGACTTTACATGCGTTTAAACTTTCTAACACACTTACTTAAATACATATTTATTATTTATTAACTTGAAGAAAAAGAATAAATAATGTCATATTTGTTCATGCATATTAAAATGTGTCTGTATTTTTTGGGCTCAACAGTTAATTTTTTTTTTGAAGTTTAAAGGCCTAAAAACAAATAAGTCGAGTGGAAATTTAGATAATAAACTACAATAAGATTTTATATCATTTTATAAGTCACTTGCTCGGTTTTATTAAAACAAAAATATTTAATTATCGCTAAATGAAAAAAAAAACGCTTAAATGAAAAATCTCACCAAAAATAAAAAAAAACGTTAATTTCCAAAAAATGCAACAAAAGTAAAAAAAGTCGCAAAAAAACTAAAGAAACGCCGAAAAACGAAAAAATCGCAGAAATCCGAAAAAAACATCGAACTAAAAAAGGTGCTAAAACCAAAACAACTGAAAAAATTGGCCAAAAGCCGAAAAAATCTATAAGACTACTTATACATATACTCACTACTATGAATAACAAGTGGAATTTTTGCTCAAGTGGAATTTTCATTCCCCTCGAAACGAAAAATGCTATCGTGAATCTTCCTTGATATTTTTTCCCTTCCTTGTTTCAGTCCCAGTGAATGTAAAAAAGTGAAGTAAAGCTTATTGAAAGTCAGACAAATTTACGTTAAATAATAAGAAATATAAACATTTTAGGTTCCAGGTGAATTTTTTTTAACTTTATAGTTGTATTTTTAAATATTCTAGGTGCAGTGAAAAGAAAATTCAGTTTACTGTGTGTGAATTAAATACATTCATACTCCATCAAAAAAATTATTGCAAGGTGCAAATAATGTTAAGAATCATGAACTGTACTTACTAATATTGTCCTAAAAATAAATATTTATAACTTTTAATACATAATTCGAAGGAAAATATCGAAATTATTCGATGTGATAATTCAGTTCGCCTGCAAAAATGAAGTGAACAAAACCAAGGCAAAAGTAAAAAAAAAATCACGTGAAAAAATTACTTATGATAGGGGGAATCAAAAAAAAAAAGGAAATTTCCAGGGAAAATTTATTCACGATTTTGTGAAAGAGGCAAAAATTTCGAGCGAAAAATTCGTCTGTACGGAACTCTTCGTGCGAGCGTCAAATTCACTATACGCCACAAAAGTTTGCTAAAATTATTTAGTTAAGCTACGGTCAGACTTGTCAAACATTTGCCCAAAAACGCTTAACTAACAAACACTGATAAAAAAAGTTTTGATCCAGACGCTTGTTTATCAAATTTAACCGTTTCGAACACAACTAACAGATACTGTCATAGAATCCAACTCTATTGGCTACTCTTTAACTTGACAAAGTTTTCTCTGAATTGAAAGATTTTTCATTAGCATTAATGGTTACGCTTTTTTTGGGCAAATTTTTGACAAGTCTGACCGTAGCTTTATTGAATATATACTAAATGTAAATAAATTCTTTTAACCTTAAATTAGGTTAAAACTACATAATAGCAAAATGTTCGATATCAATATTTTAATTATTTATCTCAAACATAACTTTACATGAAAATCCCATTTTTACACAAATTCTACCACTCATACTGTTAATCCTCTACTCTTAGTACTTATAAAATATCTGTTTCCTCCACACCAACACTCTCTTCATTAGAACGCCTTTAAGTAAATTTGATAAGCTTCTTTGCGGTAAAAGTTTTGAAGATTAACTTCACTTTTTTTTACTTTTAATATTAAAAGTATTGTTGTAGGGATTTGAAGCATACTCGTACCTGTTTAATACTGATTAAATCTTTTTTGCTCCTTCGCCTCAACTACCAATAACATGTTTGAGCTTAGCACACTATTTCTCACTGCTGCAGTATTTCCTTTCAAAGAAATCAAGCTGCTGTACTGTATGTAACAAGAAGTAAAAAATGAAGGTCGTCCATCGGTGAATCAAATTAATATTTATATAACTTGTAAAGGTATTTGTAACTTTAATATATAAGTAAATATTACACATATTAAAAGAAAATGAAAAAAAAACTTAATTCAAATTTATATATATTGATACTTGAAAGATTTTTAAGGTAACGTGTAAAAAAACCAAACATATGTAGCTGTTGTGCTTGAGAGAGGGGCAGTTGTAACATCAAAGCCATTTATGAGATACCATTATGTAAATATATGCTTTATCAACCGAAGTGATTTCAATTATACGAGGGCAGTTAGATAATGCCGTGACTTTGTGTTATGAGTTACTTTGAAATCTAACATTGGTCACATTTACTTTTATTTTCTGGTGTTGCGGAAACAGCTTTTATTAGTTTGTCTTTGGCTGTTATTGCTAGTTTTAACGAAAATAAATGCTGATTAAAGATTCACCCGTAACGTGAATATTTTTTTCCTCGAAATATTTCCCTTTTTCACCAAATTGAAGTCGAAAAAAATATTTCCCTTGTAATATTTCCCTTTTTTGATTCTCCTTGTCATGAATAATATTTTTGATGGGGATTTTTTTTACTTTTTTGCTTTTGTTCACTTTACATTTGCAGACGAACAGCATTATTACATCGCATAATTTCGATATTTTCCTTCGAATTAAATATTAAAAGTTGTAAATATTTATTTTTAGGACAAGAGTAGTAACTAGAGTTCATGGTTGCTAACAATAAGTCCTTGCAACACCTTTCCCCATGGAGTATAAATATCTTTGCTTCACACAGAGTAAATATTATTTTTTTATATATTATTATATTATATATATATTATATATATTTTTTTCCACTGCACCTAGAGTATTTAAAAACCTAACCTTACAGTTAAAAAATTTAATTTGGAAAGTAAAATGTTTGCATTTCTTATTAAATTTAAATTTAAATTTAAATTTAAATTTTTGTGATTCTCAATCAAGTGTTAGGTTAGGTTAGGTAAGGAGGGGTGGTTATAACGCACCTCCACTCGGAGCTCCAGTTGGGCCCATTGTGATTCCCTTCTATTGCTTATTAAAAGTAATATCTGTGGCAATATGTAATAATGGCTTAAGTCTACTTAAGAAAATTTAGCTTAATTCTGCTATATTATGCCGCCGTTGAAAGTTTTAATGTTTAGAATGCAAAATATGCAAAGAAAATATCACATGAAAGTGTAGTCATGCGTAAGAGACTTTTAATCTCTCAGTGGTGACGTCACAGCTTCAGAAAAACACTAATTCTTTTAAGTCGACTTAAGCTTTTATTATATATTGCCACAGATATTTACCCCCCTATTTGTACCCCGAAGTGCCCCCATTATCCATCATTAATCCACTGAATTCCCATGATGAAGCTCCTGATATCCTACAGTTTAAACTTGCCGATATCACTAATGCTTTTATGGAAACATCTGCTCAACCATCTAAGCCTATGAAGTTGCAGCTTCGGGCAGTGGCAGATAATATATTTAATGGTTTCTCGTTCCTCTTCATCCCCGCACATCCTACAGAAGTCTCGAGTGGAAGTTCCCAAATGCTGGTTCTCTCTCTGACCGAACAGTGACCAGTCAATGCGTCTACCATGATTAGCATCGCCTTCCTATCCACATCCATTAGCAGTTTGGATCTTCCTGAGTCAAGTTTTTGCCACATAGCCCTCGAGACTCTATAATCCTCCCTACTTCGCCATGAACTGTGGGTCATGCTCTCTACCCAATTGCTGAGCTCCCTGTAGTAATGACCTATCGGTAATTTTACTGATCTATTACATATTCCCTTTATCTAACGCCGACCTTATTCTTGCCAGCTCATTGGCAATTTAATTTCCCACAACACTGCTATGGCCAGGAACCCAACATAGTCTGACACTGTATTTGTTCATAAGCAAGTTGAGGGCTCTCCTACAGTCACTAAAAAATTTTGATTTGACATTGTGTCCCTTCAAAGCTTTTAGCGCTGCCTAGCTGTTGACGTAGAAGGTTACCTTCTTAACTTCAGCTATAATCCTCATCACTAGTTCCGTGGCCTTGAGCATCGCCAAGATTTCAGCTTGGAAAACACTGCATATATACGGCAGTTTGAAGGAACAACGAATGTTCGTTCCCAAAATATAGACACCAGCCCCTGTGTAATCCCCATTTTCAACCCGGATGTAAAGACCGTACAAACCTCATATAGCTTATCATATCCGACCCAATAGTCCCTATCAGAAATAACCAGTGAGGATGTTCTACTAAAATAAATTTGAATGACCTTATAGTCCGTGAACCCAGGGTTTACGGATGCCTGAACACTAAAACTGATCTCATTTAAGATTGATGCGTGGCCTGTTATTCCTGTCTTCACCAAACCTGCTGCTAAGAGTCTAAGGAGACTTTTAGTCGCCGTTCTTACCACAAATTCCTCTATAGGAAGTAGATGAAGAATGATGTCCAAGACAGCTTAAGATATGATCCTCTGATGACCTGTGATGCCCAACGAGGCACAACTTTGGCAAGAAATCTCCTGTGACTTTCCGTCCTCAATGCATTCCACCATTCCACACAACTATAGAAAATAATCAGTCTATCAACTGATGTGTAAATCCAGTTTACTATTTTCGGTTGCAGATCCCAGTTCCTAACTATGAAGTTTCTGCATTGTGCCCTTTCTTTAGCCTTTCCAGTGCATTCCTTTTCAAAGCAAGCTTTCTTTCTAGGAAAAAACCCAGGTATTTTGCTCCCTCTGCTAGTCTCAGCTCTACCCTTCCCATCCTGGGCAGTACAAAGCTCTTTATTTGTATGTCCTGTTAAAGAGGACTGGAGCAATTAAATTGTTAAGCTGTACAAATATTTTTCCCTTTTGTACATGCACTGGGCCTAATAGTGGGGAAAAAATTTCACGAGAGATTCCCCTTGGAGGCGAATAAAAATTTCATGAGAACAAAAATTCCACTTGTTATTCACGAAATGGGGTGATTATTTTTTTACATTAAAAAAAACATAAATGAAATGAAAGCAAGGCTAGTTTACACCACTATCTGCGTTGTAACTTTGTTGAAAGATTCTTTTTCGATAAGATACTTATTTTATCAGTTAAAAAATTATTTATTAAGAGGTATTTTTTGAACGGTACTTTTTTTACAAGATACTGTTTAAAAAATGTTAAAGGAGTACCTTCCACAAAAAAAAATTATATTTAATATACTTTTACTTAAACATATGTTTTTTGTACTTAATATAAAAAATTTACTTTTATAAACGATACTTTCCTAAGATTTACCTTTTTTAAAATATAATTTTTTCAAAACATACTTTTTTCAAAAGAAATCTTTTTGAGAAAACCTAATTTTTAACCACCGACTAAAAAAAGGGGTGTTATAAGTTTGTAGTGTGTGTCTGTGTGTCTGTGTATCTGTGTATCTGTGTATCTGTGTATCTGTGTATCTGTGCATCTGTGTATCTGTGTGTCTGTCTGTGTCCACGTACAGGCCAAACAGCTGGACTGATTTTTTCAGTTAGTTTTTTCTGTTTGAAAGATGACTTGATCGAGAGGTTTCTTAGCTATGTTTGAAGACGATCGGTCCAGCCGTTTAGAAGATATAACATCTTTTTTTAAAAAAGTCGGGGGTTTTTTAAAATTTTTAATTTTTGTTATTTAAATTTATTGTTAGGAAATATACTTTTTTAAATATTTTAATTTGAAAAGTACTTTTTGTGGCAATTATTTTGTTTGGTAAATTTTCTTGAGCAGCATGAATTAAATAAAATAATTTAATTTTTTAGCAGATTTTATAACGTAACAGCATCGTAAAATGAAGCATGTACGAGTATGTTTTTCATGTTTTCACTTTTTGGCTTTTTTTTGTTTGTCGAAATTTTTACGTTTGCATTTTATGGTGTTTTAGTTCCATGCTCTTATCATCTTGTCTGGGTTTTATGAGCAACTTGTTGATGACAACTTATTGTTGTTATATATATGTATTTTTTACATTTTCTAACATTCTTAGAGCCATTTTCACAACTTACCTTTAGCTAAAGGTAGGATTTTGTCTGCCCAATAAATATGTTTGCATTGTTGCAACTTAAATTTTTAAATGGTACTATTATCAATAATAATGATAATTAATGGATAAGATAATAATAAATGAAGGTATTGTAATGCAAAGCCATTTATCGTGCAGACAAAATCATACCTTTAGCTAAAGGGAAGTTGTGAAAATGGCCCTTATTGTACTTCATTTACTTATCCTGCTCTGCATTAACACTGATATGATTTTCCCTACTTTAGTTCCTTTGGGTTGTAATAACTTTCAGTTTATTTCTGTTGCTGCCGTTAAGAATACATTACGTATAATGGTCCGTGTTACTTTTCAACGTTTTTTTCTTTCTCTTTCACACATTTTAGATGAGTGTAGTTCTCGTACTATTTTTTTGAGTTGGCTCTAAATAACTTTTAAATGAAGCTGGAATGTGTATTTTGTACGTAACTGTTTTATGGCCAGAAGTTTGTATTTGCTTCATCTTTTTTTTTAAATAAATGACAAGCAGCAGTAAAAAGGAAATTGGGTTCTTTTGGCTAAAGAAGTGTTTTGTAATTTGAAGAATAAAAAAAATGAAAGAAAGAAAGAAGCTGTATCAAAAAAGAGCAATCATTAGCAGATACACGAAATTTTAAGACGTTTAGGCTTATTTTTTTCAAATTTGCTTAGATTAAGTTAAAGATCTTAAAATAGTTTATGAAGATAATATTTTAATTTAAAAGCAATGATAAGAAGTGAAGACTTAGAAAAGAGAAATCTTAAACATTATTCATAATGAGATTTTCTTTTAACAAAAAAAAAAAAAAGTAACGTTGCCGCAATTATGGATTTGTAGATTTGTTTAGGATTTAGGTTTTCTCTTTACAGCTTTTATTTAGATTTTCTATGTATCTATGCAGAAATTTTTAATACATTTGGGGTCTGCTAATATGATTCATAAAATTTTCTTTTGTTGGTTTTTTTTCAATATCCTGCTAAGTCAACAACTTATAAAATTAAGTTTAAGCTTTAGCTTGTTAGTACACCAAATAATTATAGTTCTTTGCATAATAATCTTATTTAGGATTTCGTTGACACAACGATGTCTTTAATCATCATCATCCTGCTGTCAAATGCGTTTTTCAGTTTAATACTTTGATTTTCAATAGATTAAACTAAAAATAACTATTAAGCTTTTCTCTAAATTTGTATTTGATACAAAAATATATTAGAGTTAAGCAATTTCATATTTATGATTGATTCAAACATAGTTGTTATATATTTAATGGATTTATTTATTTTTTACTAACGAGCACTTCGTGAATTACTTACAAACTGTAGCTACAGGTGCACCTGTAGTAACCCCAAACTTTTGGCAAAAACGATTATTCAGATATTCCATACACACCTGTCATCCGTTTGATGGATGAATTTATTGATCTAAAAGGATTTTTTTAGCTATTGTAGTTTTTTACACTCGAGTAAACCAAATAAATTTGAATACTTTTTTCAATTCTCTGAAATATAAAATAAACTAATTACAAAAAAAAACTTTCACATCAAATGCACTAAATACAGCTAATTAAACATTAATGATTTTTGATACAAAATTTTAAGCTGTTTAATAATTTTATTAAAGTTATAAGCCTTCAAAAAGCTTATAAGCTTTAGTGCTGCCATACATTTAGCCAGTAAATAATTTAAGCTCATTTAAAGCAAGAGATGAAAATTCCATTAATGACATTCAGCATTTTGCATCTAAATTCCTTTCCTTTTTGAGTAATGTCGCCTCTAATATAATCTTATTTATGTTCTTACGTTTTCATTTTAAATATTATTTAAGGCGATTAAATACAAACATACATAATTTTGTACGTGGTGTTAACATAATTACATATAAAAAGCTAGAGCTCAAAGTTGCTCTTATAATTTTAAAGCTGCATATTACATTGTCTCGTGTCAATGTATTATTTTTTTACCTTAGGCTTATATTATGTATGTCAACGTAAATTATATTATTTAATTCTATGGCAATAATGAAAAAGTCATATTAAACCTCTTTTGCAGTTAAATTGGAAAACTCTATGTAAACTTTAGTATTATTAAGGAAAACATCGTTATACACAAGATAACTAACACAGTACAACACGAAAAATTATAACCATATACGGATACCACTACGTGATAAAAGACCAAAAATAAAAAATAAAAAGACGCGTGTCTCCCAGTTTCGCCCCAAGTCATGTACTTTTTTTATGGGCCCCAAAAATCGGGGCCCCGGTGTCAGCTATATCTTGCAAACCGCTCTTGACAAAACAAAAACAAAAATTGTGAACATATAAAACAAAAAAAAAAACTTCATCTTCAAGATCAAAATCGCAAATAAATGTAAAAAAATTCGATTTGTTTACCTTTTCTTCCATGTTCAGGTCCATAGGTAGCAAACCGTTCAAAATTTAAGGAAACAATCTACTACCAAAATGTACTTAATGTCTGAATAAAAAACCTTTAGAACATATGAAAATCCTAGGAATGATTTTCTACACCGTTTATTTACCACAAAATTTAAAATTTTCCAAACAAATGATATTAAAAATTTTTCCGGGAAACTTAATTTAAATATTACAAGAATTAATTGAAATTTATTTGCTGGTAGTTTAGCATGTCTATATACGTATTTCATTGGCGCTTGAACCAAATCATCAGTAGACTTTAACAACAAATTTTAAACAGTCACAAACCTCTTACTTTATGCATAGACTTTCAAAAACTATATGAGAATTCATAAAATAATAATACTTTTGAAAATCACAAAAGAAAAAATAAGCTTAGTAGGCTTTGAAACTGATACAAAACCCAGCAAATAATTTATATCCAGGTGAACTCATTTTATTTTTCTACATCCTTATATAATTAGAAATCCACTGGATAATAATAAAAGTATTTACAAGGCTAAATGAAAAATAAAGCATTAATTGAAATTTAAAGAAAATTTATTATTTGACATATTGTCAGAAGTGTACATAAAATAATATAGACATGCTAAACTACCAGCAAATAAATTTCAATTATTTTATGTACACTTCTGACAATATGTCAAATAATAAATTTTCTTTAAATATTACAAGAATTATAATTTAATAAATTTCATAGAATTGAACATTATTGGCTACTCTTTAACGTGACAAACTTTTGTCGGAATTGAAAGATTTTTCATTAGCATTTAGTGGTTACGCTTTTTTGGGCAAATGTTTGACAAGTGTGACCGCAGCTTTACTGTTTTCGCTACGCTGACCGTCTCTCTGTCTGCCCGTCACAGGCTATTTCCACAAGAAAAGTAAGAGCTATGGACCTGATGTTTGGATAGAGTATGTAAAAATTTTGGCCGCTACAACAACAAATACATGAAAGTTAAAAACTAAAAAGTGCTCCAAAATGAGAAACGAAAAATTTTAAAATCCCAACTATATTTATATAGACACTTGAAATTTGTAAAGTTAGTGTAGACTACAACAATTAACACTAAAATTTAAAAACAAAGATCAAAATTAAAGGGTGTTCTATCAGTTAATGCAATTTTGACTATTTAAATTTGACAACTTAATGTGTTTTGGAAACCGTAACAGGCAAACCCTTAAAATTTTCAAAAACGGTAAAACTGAAAAAAACCCAAAATTATAAAATCGCCAAACCGAAAAAAATCGCCAAATTAAAAAAAATCTTACAATAAAATAAATCGCCAAAAGCCGAAGAAATCGCAAAAATGAAAAAAATCACCAAAATTAAAAAAACACCAAAGTGTAAAAATCGCCAAAATAAAAATAACGCCAAAAACAAAAACAAAAAAAAACAAAAAAAAAATTGCCAAATGGAAAAAACCCCAACACTAAAAAAGTGCCAAAGCTTTAAAAAATTGCCAAAAACTGAAAAAAGCAAAAGGAACTCCAAAACTAAAAAACGCTCAAAACCGAATAAATTACTTACTTAGTGTCCGTACGGAGCCCTTCGTGCGCGATTGAAAGTTGCACTTTACTGAATTTATAGAATAGAATATTTTTAAAAACAATTAACTGTCTTATGCTATAAATACAATTGTGACAAACGAGGAACTTGCTTCAAGAACTCGTTGTGTAAATTTGCCTTTTGAAACGCAATTAAATTTGATGACTGAAACAGATTATTATGTACTTGCAATAAAACTAAATGCAAAACTCGATTTTAAGTCTTAAAATTGATTAAAAGTCGAATAAATCGAGATCGCGAAAATGTTGACACATTATTAATATTGTAAACAAGCATTAAACTAAAATTAACACGGGAGAAAGCGCAAAACATTGTGAAAAATTGCTCAAGCTTGCAAAAGTTATTGCGTTCCTAAATAAAAATAAATAAGAAAGTCCAAAAACTTTGCAAAATAAAATTCTTCGCAAAAGTAACCGAAATTCTTATTAAAATTCGCCAAGACTCTAAGAAATGCTAAACATTCGGTAAAATGAGCAAAAATGGCAAAAGTTCGCAGAAACTGGCTAACAGAATCATAATGGCAAAGTGATACATATATAAAAAATCCCTGAAGAAGTTGAACAAAGTTTATATTAATCTTAGAGAGAAAAATTAAAGAATTATTTAAAAAAAAAAAATTGTTTATAAAATGAAAAACAAAACTAACTTTGTGTTTAAAGGAAATTTTGCAAAATATATATAATTTATTTAATTTTTTAGTATATAACCCGTGATTCTTTTTTTGTCAAGCACCATTAGAATTTAAATTTTCCAGTCCAATGCTTACACCACGCTACTCTAAACTGAGCCATTAAATCTCTTAACCTTAAAGTATACCATCTACCGCACAGAGTTGAAGAAAATCCATTAAACGTAAATGTAAAGAAATCCTAAAAGAAATATTACGCATATAAAGGAAATTGAAAAAGGGTTCTTATTACTTGTGAAAGGCTGTAAACATGTCAAACTTTAAACCTTTGCTGATCCATGTCAAAGATATGTTACGAATTTTAAATCTTTGCTAAAATGGGAAAAGAATAATTGCAATGCGGCAATTGGGTTCCAACTAGGCCTGATAAATCGATATCATCAAAAAAATGAATAAAATTATATTAAACAATTCTTTTTATAATGCTAAAATATTTTAAGTTTTGGCATCTTATTCAAAGTTTGATAAAATTTGCAAGAATATTGTCTCAATTAGTTATTTTATGATGTAGATCTTATCGAATAACTTGAAAAAAATAATCAATAAAAATTTTATTTCTGCCTTAAATTACATCTACAACTTTTTCGAAGTTAAATTAGAATTGCATCAGGTCAAACTAAGTACATATATAGATATATATATATATATATATATTTATTTTATTATTAAAACAATCTTATTATTAACGATGCACAGTGGGATGTGATCATACATTTTTGTGCAAAAACTATAAGGATAGGTCACAGATTCTTGAAATTTGGAGCCGGAAATCAATATAGATTAAATTTAAAACAGTTAATTTTTATAAAAATCTGCCACTCCCATGCCATTGAATTGCATTACTTAGCATCCTTACATGGACCTAAAATTTTTTACTTTTATTTAACACGTTTTAAAATTTTTTAAAATCAAATAAAAAAAATTAAAGTTAAATAATAATAATAATTTTTATTAAAACTCGTAAATGCATATTTCTGATGTAAATATTTCTCTTTAATACTGCATCATTCGATTTCTGAAATTAAGTGGTGGGAAAATAGAGTTTTTGGTACTGAAATACCACAGTGCGACATTTTTAAGAAAAAGTTGCTTTTATACAATTTTTAATATCTTTTTTTAATTTTAGCATTTTATTCGCTGACATTTGCGGTTTCACAAGTCTGTCAGATCAATGTACAGCAGAGGAATTGGTGCGTTTATTAAATGAACTCTTTGCCAGGTAAGTAAAGCTATAACCCAAATTTATATGGAAAAATAATAATCATTTGAAATTGTTGACATTGATTTGAAAAACACTTTCCGCTCGCAAAATTGTTTTTTTATTAACAGCTTTAATTGAAAAAATACAAATATGTATTCAATTATAAATTTAATTAAGTTGATTTAAAATTTAATTTATTTTAATTCCGTCAATTAAAGCTTTGCTTAAAAATTTAACTATTTAAAGAGTTTGAACGACGCAATAAAATATTTAATTGCTTTTAGTTTATTTTAATTATTTTAAAAAATTCTAAAATTTTTAAAAACTCCAAAAAGAAGATAGGGATGGAAAAATTCTTAAGTCCAACCAATAATTATTCCCCCAATTATAATTGAGGGTATTCTTCTAGCGGTAATCATAAGTTTTTGTTAAAGTTCAAGCAACATTAACTTTAACAATCATATATAAATACTGCCGCTAATCTTTAATTTAAACGAACAATGTAAAAATTACATAGTTTTGCAGCCCAAAATCAATAACACAGAAATATTGCACAAGCGACTTTAGTCACACGACAGACTTGAAAGCAATTATTTGGTTCAAATAGCTGGATTAAGCAATTAACTTTTATAAATTTTTGGGACCAAATAAATGCCGACTTTAACCACATATCGTTGCCTTAATAAATAGAGGCCCTAACTCACAATTTTTCTGAAATCAAGTTTTTGAAATATTTCGACAGAGGAACATTTAATGTATTGAAATATGCAAGAATGTCAATTTCAAAAAATTATGTGTACAGGCCTTTCTATATTGAGGTAGCGACATATGTACATAAATAACCAATTTTCAAATGACGCACGACTTTGTGACATAAAGAAAATTTATAGGTTACAAGATGCTGGATAAGAGCAAGCGAAAATATAATTAACATATTAACTCCTTTTAAAGAATTAAAAAAAAAATATATGTATGTATACTGTATTCCCATAAAACATGCAAATTTATTCAAATGTAAGCCAAATTGGAAATTTCCCATTAAAATAAAAAAAAAATATGTATGAATTATGTAAACAATCCTCTTTATCAGGCACACATACTTTCATATATTTACACACACACACACACGCGCGCACACAAATCTTCTAACAATTTCTAAGTCTAATATGTAGAACGATTGTACAGACATGTAAATCAAACAGTATCAATATTGAGTGCGCAAATACAACGAAATAGTCTCTGATCCTTGTAAAAACAAACTTAAATAAAAACACAATAATTCACAAAACCCTACATGATATACAGAAGATTCTATCATGAACTTAAGTTTTTTTTTGTGAGATTTATTTATTTGAAATATCTTTATATCTGTGCTTAATATCTTTATCTGCCAGAAAGTGTCAACTGGTGTGCAAATTTTAATTTTTAACTGCTACTTTCTTCCACTTCATTGCAGATTTGATCGATTGGCAGCAGAGCATCACTGTTTGCGCATTAAATTACTGGGCGATTGTTATTATTGTGTCTCAGGCTTGCCAGAGCCCAGACCGGATCATGCCCATTGTGCTGTGGAAATGGGTTTGGATATGATTGATGCGATAGCGTAAGTAGACCAAATAAAGCTGTTAATAAAAACTCTTATCAAATCCATATTGTGTAAATTTACTCAGCCATCGAAGAGAAGAAGAAAATGTACAGTTGCCTTAAATGGCTTATAATACACGCGTATTTGTACACATACTCACACACACACACTCCCACACACATACTCCTACTTTCAATTATTCTAGCATATTTTAAGGCACACACAACTTTTATCCTACTTAAATCAATTTAAAACAGATTTGAGCAACATCAACTGCTCATATAAAACAAAAACAACAAAACGTTATAAACTGCTTAAATTGTTGTTTAAAAAACAAAAATTAAAATAAAAAAAAGTTTTCTGTTAAAATTTAAACAAAACAAAAATTTTACGTTATTAAAAAATATCGCCTTAGGATAATCAGCCCTATCATGAACATTCCCAAGGAATTCATTTCTCTTGAAAAAAAAATTTCTCGAGAATAAATTCCTTCAATTATTAACTATAGGAATGAAAAATAGGGCAAGTGGAAAAAATAACTTTAGCTTTCTGAGTCATCTGTTCTGCCAATATAATATGATATTCGATAATAAGATTTATTTAATATTTATTTAAGAAAGAGCTCAATTTAAGTGTATAGTATTGCTTTTCGAAAGACCGAGGAATAGCAATGATTACTTTGCGGTTTGCTGAGAAGCAATATGTTATTTCTCAAAAGAAATTTTATGTTGCAACGATTGTCAAACTTATTCAGTCTTTTTAAATCCCGACCAAAAAAAAGGTATATTACAAGTTTGTAGTGTCCCTGCACTGAAAAAATTTCAGCCAAAATGCTTCTATTTAAATCAATTAATGCTGTTTCAAACAACTTTATAATTGTTCCAATATAATTTTGTTGATTGAAAACAAAAAAGTTTAATGTTTGTATGGATGTTGGCAAATATGCAAACATACAGACGAATATTAAACTTTTGTACGCATTATTAAAAATTCAACCATTTTTTTGATTGTTTGAATTAACTTTGTTTAATGAAAAAAAAAATATATTTTAGTTTGTGTTTGTGCTTGTTCATGTTTTCATGGAAGTGTGTCAGCCTGTTATTCTAGAAGTACCGAGTTCGAAGCAAGACAGCACTCTAAGTTAAAAAATAAAATAAGAACACATACCTACATATGTGCAGTAATTGAATGAAAAATAAAACAAATAAATAAAATAAATAAAATAAGTCAGTTAAAATAAATAAATAAAAAAAGTGACTTTTTACCTTTAAAATGTGTTTACTTTTTCAATTCAATCAATTCAATTACTTTAATTAATTCATTCAACGAACAATTTGATTGTTTAAAATTTCTTAATTCAATTATTAATTTAATTGAGCCAACTAATCATTTGTTTAAAATAAACGCGTACTTTCAATTAACTCTATTAATTGATCTCAACATCAAAAAAACCTCATTTTTACAAATTCATTAATTGATATTATCAATTTGTTGCAGGACGAAAAACAGTACAGGATTTAATTAATAGTACAAATTTCTAACTAAAATATTAATTAAAGTTGATTTTAAATTTTTTCTGTGCGTCGGAAATAACGTTAACTTTAAACTAACTTTAAGCCATCTTTTTTGCAACAAGTTCTGACTGACACTTAGATTACTTTTAATGTAATCAACTGACTATTTTAACATTGCGATGCCCTAGCCGGTAGTCAATTGTATCACTCTGGATTACTTTCAGTTTAACTTTTTTTTAAATCACCTGGTAGCCAGTAAATTAAACAAAATTTCTGGGGTTGGAAGATGTATCATCACACGTTGGGTACTCAATGCGCCTACCACTCAGCTAAGGTACCATCGAAAATAGCAATTTTTTAGAAAAATTTATTGGCTCTCATCAAATTCGATTACGTACTCAACTTAAGAATTCATTTTTGTTTTATTCTGGATGATATTGTAGTTAGCTTTTAGTCAGTGTAGAAAAGCTAACTATAAGTTAACTATTTTTGTAGTCAACCACACATTCTCCGGCAGGGGTGTGTCTCTGTATCTGTGTAAATGTGTATCTGTACGAGTCCACTTACCGACCAAACGGCTGAGCCGATTTTGATTTAATTTTTTCTGTTTAAAATAGAGAGTCTTCTTACCTATGTTTCAAGAGAATCCGTGTAGTCGTTTAAAAAATATTTCACATTTTCTATATACATATATTCGGGGGGTTTTTAAAATTTTTCATATGCACTCGCAAAATGTAAATACTTTTTTGCAATCCACCTTCGGCCAATATCGATACAAGTATCATAAGCGGCAGAGGAAAAAGAAAAAAAATACCGGATACATGGACTCATGGGCAAGTCTTAAAAGAACGTCTTTGTTTTCATATTAAAAATTGCAATCTCATGCAATTAAATATCTGTTTGTTTTCTGAGATTTACATCGTAGCTGCGCTTCAAATGTAGCTGTAAGTAATAAAACCACACAACAATTTACTAATGTTTTTCGCTGAGCGTACGCAACGAGATTCAGGCACACATAAATCTATTTTAAAGACATTTTTCCAAATATGTAAATTAACTCTCATAAACATTTTCAAAATATGTCTTGTTTGGAAAATCATTCTAACATAGAGAAATATATGCCTCATTCAAATTAAGACAAACAAAAAGTTACGAGAGTTAATAAATCTGAAAAAACAGGTAAAAGATAAATTCTTAAAGTTAGATTATTGTTTAAGAGTTAAGTTGTAAAGTTTTTTATTTATTAATGAGCATAAATTTAGGGACTTTGTATGAATTAAACTCAGAATTTGTTAGAATTTTCTTAAAATTTATAATTAATTTAATGGGCCTTGAGAAGTTGTCATTGTCATTCAATACCACTTTTATTCTACTTTTTAGAATATATTTGGTCTTATTGTATGTGGCATATTTCGAGGAATTTTTACTGGATCAAAAAAAAAAAATTATTGTGGTGGCCTCTTTACATTTAAAGTTTACAATATCATTTAATAGAAAAACATCGAAATCCAAGTCGAAATACGCCAACCACGATAAGTGTGATTGTATTTTTAGTACTTCTTTGTGTACTTCACAGTGGATGTATTTAAATATAGTAAAGCTTGAATTTAAACACTCACATAAGCATGCAATTAAGGCAGGGAAATAAAATTTTTTTTGACATTTTCGTTTTACTAAAATATTCTTGTTTATTTCTAACCATTCGGAGAAAAGTTTCCTGACGATTTGGCATATATATCTGTGGCAAAAAGGAAAAAGTGCTTAAGTCGAAATGAGCTGATGTTGATTTAATTGTACCTCCATAATCTGCATATTCTGGAAGTTACACCGCTATGACTTCTGACGTATCTTTTTGAGACTTCTAATCTCACTTAGAATAATAGCTTAATTTAAGTTATACTTTAGTATATTTCAACTTAAATGTATTACTTATAGTATGAAGAACAATGTTTGCTTAAAAAAGAATAAGGATTAACAGAGGATTTCCCAATTTAACTATAAAATAAATAAATTACAGAAAATCTACTTAAACGCTTAAAAGAGCTATTCTGCAAAACAGGCAAATATGACTTAAGCACTTTTTCCTTATTGCCACAGATATACATACATATGTATATCAAACGAATGAATTTGTTATAACTAATATTATTTCCAACGATACAAAAAATATATAAAAATAAAACTTGAACTTAACTTAAACTTTGTTAAACTAAAACTGTGCTAAAATATTAATTAATTCAAGGTCGTTTATTGAATTAGTTAAAACACAAGCAGGCACTCGTTTACTTGCTAACACTCAACTACTCGTATTAAATAAAACGAATATTTACATAAAAAAATTCTAAACTACTGTCCATTCAAATGGAATATACAATATTCACTCACACAATGATACTACACTCACACATACACATACATACATATGTAGGCAAACAAATTCCCCTAATTGCAAGCCAAAATAACGTCATAAAGCAGGTTTATATAAGACATGTGTTTGTGTGTGTGTGTGAGTATCTGTGTATGTATGCATGTGTATTTCGTTTTTGTTTTGTTAGAATGAATATTAAATGATAATTTAACATTTTCTATTTACACTCAGTTTGGTACGTGAGGTGATGGCGGTTAATGTCAATATGCGAGTTGGTATCCATACTGGACGTGTACATTGTGGTGTTTTGGGTTTAGTAAAATGGCAATTTGATGTGTGGTCTAATGATGTAACATTAGCAAATCACATGGAGAGCGGTGGCATACCAGGGTAAGTGAAATTAACAAATAAAAAAAAACAAATTTCTTAAAAAAAATAAACAAACGTACACTGAAGCGCAAATGGGGAACAAATACTGAAATACTCGAAAACTATGTAGATCCAATTAAAAACAAATTATAGAAAAAAAAACTTTTATTTGTAGAACAGCAAATAAATGCTGACCGAAATTTGTAGACTTGTGTTATCAAAGAATGCTAAGGCAAGGTTTAGAATTATAAAAATTTCTTCAGTATAAATATTGATTTTAATCACAGCCCGAAAATTTTTTGCAGTGTATTATTAACATAATTAAAATTTTTGCTTTAGAATAACGCCATTCTGTAGCTGTTTTCGCTTGGGGGAAAATCTAATTTTAAGTTGTTTTTAATGATGTCCATGTCTGTTGTTGTGTTATTTCATTATAATTTTTAATGTTTTGGCATTTGGACAAAATTTGTTTTTAATAATAATAAAAATAATAACACATGCATGTTAATTTAGCAGTATGAATATGTACACATACATATATTGCACACTTAATGAACAGTGAAAATGAAAAAAGTAGCAAATGCTCAGGAGAGGTTTTGCATTGATTACTTAAAACTATAATTGTAGTTATCGCTATCGAAGATTATCGAAAACTCTTAACATACGATTTGCATTATACAAGAAAATTTTAAGCAACTATGAGTTTGGCTTAATTTGAAACAATCAATAATTAAAAATGGAAACCCGAAAGTTTTAAAATAACAGCTGCTACCCAGTTTGAGAAATAAGTGTAAGAAATGCACTAATTTCTTGCAGTAGGATTTTGCGAAGGCACTGTTGTCACACAAAAAAAAAATATTCCTGCAAAAAACAACCTTAATTGAAAATATAACCAAAAATCAATTCGAAATTTTTAATTAAATTAAAAGTTTAATTGACTTAGATACATTTTTAGTTGATTTTTTATTTTATTTTCAATTAAATTTGTTTATTATTGCAGGAATATTTTTTAAGAAATTATTAAAAAAAAATTGGAAGAAATTGGAAAATTATTTAATTCTCTTGGCTTGCCAATAAGATTAGAAGATAGATGGTAAAAGATAGAAAAATAATGAGCGTTAATAGTGCAATATGAAAATAATATTTTCTAATAGGTTGGGCGAGACTTGAAGTTTAAAGTTCAGAAGGAATTGGCCGCCAAGAAGGAAGGCTATGTAAGCACTTGACGTTTTGCACCCATTGGATGAGGCTGTGGCAAGTCTGCTACAGTTTCCAAAAAGCACTTACACCTGAAGGAGCAGTTCAGGGAGTGCTTTTTTTAATTTTTTAAAAAATTTTTGTTGTTTAAAAATAATTAACAAACCACACAGCTGTTTTAAATATTTAGACATAAGTTTTTGATACTTATTGTCAACATATCGAGCCATAACCGCTAAATTAGCAAATGACCGTTTTTGGTCAAAAACTGAAGTTTGAAAATTATGTCACTTAAGCTATTTTTGCGGTTATGGCACGATATGTTTATTATATAGATAGTCAACCTCGCTGCCACCTTGTATAAAATGGAAAAATTGTTATTGAATTGATGTTGACGTTGAAACAAAGTGACATAAGCAATGTTTTTAAAACACCAATTTTCATTGCAAAAAATGTGGTGATATACATACATATGTATGTATGTATTTTAATTTATTTATTTTAAATAAGATGCAAAAAAATTATGAACAGTTTGTAAAATTTAAATTATTATTATATTATTGATGTTAGAGAGCCTGATTAAGGGACATTGTATATATAATCAGGGTTATCATAATAAAATTCCGTGTGAAATTTTTCCCGGGAAACAGTTCCAACTAATAGCAAGTAATAGGGAAAAGAAAAAATTCTAACTGGAAAAGGGAGAAATTTCACACGTAATTTTATTCATGATAGCCCTGATTAGATAATTTATACAATTTTTAAATAAATAAACAATTAAAAAAGAAAAAAAAAATGATGCAGAAAAAAATGTTGGTGTCACCAATAATTGGAATCAGAATGATTATTTTCCGAATTTAATTTGCTTTTTATAAATTTATGTTTGTAACTGTTTTTGATTTAGCGATCAGTATATTTATAATGCACGTATGTTAATTAAATTAAATTTAAATTTTTGTTTTTGTTTATTTCTCTGACAATGTGGACTAATAGCTTTAGTCGACTTGGGAAAATTTAGCTCATTATGCTCTATTATGCCCCAGTTGAAACCTGCTGTAGTTACAATGGAAACAAAGGATCACACAAATGTGCAGTCATATTAAAGAACCTTTCAATATCTTAGCAGTAGCCTCAAAACTTCCGAAAAGCACTTCATTGCTTAAGTTGACTTAAGAGCTGATTCCATATTGCCGCAGATTTATTTATTTCACACAAACACGCGCCCACGCACACCCACACACACATGCACACCCACACACACATGCACAAAACAACTGCATAATGGCGTCAGTACTTTATATAAAAGCAACCGTTTGGAATGATACCGTATTTTAAATGATAATAATATTATCTTCTGTTTGCATAACATAATTAGTTTTGATGCTGTGAAATGTGTGTGAAGTAAAAATAAAATTATAAAATAAATTGGAAATGTGTTTTCCCTAACGATTTCATGGTAAAATTATTCATTAAAAATCATAAAGTATACAAAATAATATTGTGAATTAATACGATGTAGAGTTTCGCGGATATAAGTAGGATCACGCGATTGCCAATTTGAATCAATTTTTATTGTGCTGAATGGTACTGAATTAGACTTGGGTCGAACTCGTTCAATAGTTCATTTTTGCCACAAACCCATGATCAAACCCATTTAAATTACATGGGTTTGATCATTGGTTTGTGGCAAAAATGAACTAGTGAACGAGTTCGACACAAGTCTATACTGAATTGTGCTGAATTGTTCATTTAATTCTCATTACAATTAATATAATAATAACAAAAATTAAAAATTTTAAAAACCCTCGATTTTTTTCAGAAAAGATATTATATCTTCTAAACGGCCGGACCGATTTTCTTCAAACATAGCTAAGAACCCTCTCGATCAAGTCATCTTTCAAACAGAAAAAACTAAATGATAATCGGTCCAGCCGTTTGGCCTGTACGTGGACACGGACAGACACACAGATACACAGACACACACTACAAACTTATAAAACCCCCTTTTTTAGTCGGGGGTTAAAAATAAAAGAATTTACTAGATGTCCTTAAATTAAAAAAAAAAATATTTGTCTACTATCTATAATGAGCGTTTTCGAAACGGTTTTTTAAAAAGCAGTTCAATTTTTTTTCGTTGTTCGTTGTTCTTCTTATTTTATCTGAAATAAAGTACAATTTGTAATCATGGATAAAAGTAAAGGGGCCCATACACTACAACAGCATGCATGTGCAATCAAGTGTTTGTGCCAGCGGTTTGGTCGTGTATGGGCGCTTTGTGCGATTGTACGGTTTGCTGTAGCGATGTTAAATAGAGTTTGATATTTTCCTGATGGTACTAGCTCGCTGGTGTGGTATATGGTGAAATTAGCTCAGTTGAGCAAAGTTGTCATGGAGCAAACATTCATTTAAGTAATATAATTTGTTGAAATATAATTTGTTTCAATGGTAAACAGAATTTAAGAACTTTAGTTATACATAGCTGCTAATTTTAACAACATACCAATAATAATTGCAACAAAATATGTGTCACTATTCATAACCACCCTTCCCGAAATTTTGTAAGAAATGAATATTGTACCAGCTTGCTGGTATGTTGTGTGGTTCGAGCATGAATGCTCAATCGCTTGATTGTGCGTGCATGCTGTTGTAGTGTATGGGCCGCTTAACTCAAAACAAAGTCGTTACCATTTATTTTGTTTTACTCGCTGCAAAGAACAAAAAACGAAAGCAAACTTTTCAGTCTGTTATTATACTCATTTGGCATTTGATAAAAATCAATGTAAAATTTGTATATTAGACCAGTGCTCGAATCGTTACCTCTGTGACATGAAACATCAATTGTATAAACGTAGTGTCATCATGACATACGATTGCAAAAGGGATCAAAATTTCCCTTAAAATTCACAATAGCTTTATTAATCCCACAGCACTTTTGATAGTAAATTAAATTCACAATAGATTTTTTATCATAATAATTAAAAAATATAGTTGTATTTACAAACGAGATTATTATTTTATTTAATTTCAAATGATAAAGAATGAGATGAAAAAACAAAACGGAGGCAGCTGCAGGATCAGAGAAATTCGTTGGTACTGTCGAGCACATTTAATATATTAAAAATTTCTTTGGCAAAATGTATCCATTAATTTAAATTACAGCTTTGTATAGCTGTAATTCGAACAAAGAGATTTTTTATGTGCCGTGCATCCTTATTCTGCAACTCGCTAAAACCTAGTATATATCGCTAAAAATTTTTAATGTATATTGCTAAATCAGACAATAGATTAATGCGCCGATATTTTCAGCTTTAGCGAATTACATAATAAATTCCTGGCTGAACTAAATTTAAAACGATCGGATCCCACATCTGCTTGGCTGTAGTTTTTCTTTGCGCGCAACTTAAGAGAACATTGTTGGCCATTTTTAAGTGTTCATACACGAACTCTGCCATTTCATACATACATTTTTATGAAGTTTAAACAAAAATTTGTAGACACTCGTATTGGATTTTGTTAACGAATTCATATAGATCGAACGATCACGTATGTCAGAATGTAATATTTTACTTCGTGGAGTACGTTCACGTATATCATAGTCCGAAAATGTACATATTTTTACGTGACGTGTTGTACGTTCATGGATTTAACGATTTGGACCTTGGTAAACATTATCAAAACTTAGATAGTGATCTGTTCATATATTATTTTCCTGCTTGAGTAAGTAATATGTGTACCAATATTCGTGCATTGCCCGAAGCAACGAAATTAAGAATTACCAAAAATTGTTGGAAACATTGTGTGGTTTTTCATAGAGTCTAGGTAATTTAATATTTTGAAGTATTTGTTTATAATTAACAGAAACCAAAACTGTGCAAAATGTTAAAATACAAAACAAAAATTTAAGTGAATGTTTATTTCGTTTCTGGGTATGTCATTGTTCAGTTTATTTTAAAATGTTTACACATTTTTTTTTATGTGTTTGGGGACGTCTTTTGTGTGGTTCGTTTCTATGACGCATTACCAAACAATTTTGCGCACTTCTACATTTTTGTAGCTGCTTTGGGCAATTTTCATTTGGGCGATTATTCGTTCAGCCATCTAAATATATAAACTTTTACATTTATAATATTAGTTAGAAGATTATAAAAGTTAAGAGTTTGTAATTTGCACTTTGTTGCCAGAAGGGCTAGACATATGGACATACAATGAAAGTTTAGTTCTTAAACTAAATAAAAAAGAACAAAACCCACAAGAAAAGTTAAACAAAAACAGTTGTCGGTATAGATGGTTGGAAAAAATTATAAAACTTTTCGTATGAACTCTGGTTCGCTACAGAAATTTCAAAAGAAATTTTTAAAAAGTTGCTCATACTAATAATACACATGAACGATTATTAAACTTACAACACAACAAATACTATTATTTTGTTTTACTTCTACTTTTACTTGAAGAGTAATTAATACTTTCACTTTTCAATAAAGATTACTTAAATTTAAAGAACTTAGTGCCTAATCGTATTAAACATCTCATTACGCTGGATATGATATGAAAAAAATTACATTTTTAAATTCGATTTAAAAGTTTATCCGAACATCACTTTAAATGTTATGAATTATTTGTAAAACTCTTAACTTTTCCAATCCATTAAAAAAAACTGCTCTTATATAATAGCAATATTTTAATTAAAGATATATAAATTTACGGCCTTATTTATAAAACTTATTGAGGCTTTATAAAGGCTTTGTATAAAAATTTGTCTTAAAAACCCTTTATAAAACCATCATAATTTTTATAAATAAGGCTTTACTTATATATAAATTTTCATTTAACAAAAAATATTCATTGCAAAATCTTTTTTCCCTTAACCATATTAAAGAGATTATAAAATATGTATACAAACACTAAACTTCCTTATTATTACTATTATTATTATTATTCACGTAGCACAAAAGCATACCGATATATTCCCCACATAATTTTAAAATCTCTAATATGCACATTTTTTTAACAACAGTTTAGATATTTATTGGTTATAAATTGTTAACAAAATGCTAAAGGTTTTCAAATTTTATAGCAACGAACGAAACGTGCAGATGAATATCAATTGAAAAAGATTAAAAACATTTTCCCATAAGAGGGAAAACATTTAACAACAAGTTATTAACATTTAATCTTACAATAAGGTAAATTGTTGAATTTTTCCATATGAAAATTGTAATGTGATTTAGTCATTTTTTCTATAGGAAAAGTGTGTTCTGACACAGTCAACTTTGATATAAAAAACGTAAAGAAAATTGTTTGCTGTGATACCGTCAACTTATCTCTAATACGGGATTTACACGGTGACTTTTTTCCCTGCCTTTTTCTTGAATTCTCTTTTGTGTTGCTACCCCTTTGATCGCCTTTGTACCCCGTTTGTCAATAAACTCTAGAAAAGTGACAGTAAAAAGTCATAGTGTAAATCCCGTATAAGAAAATGTGCCGTGGCATAGTCAACTTTCTTATAAAAAAAGTGAGATGTGTCAAGTAAAAAGTTTTTTTTTTATTTAAAATTGTATAAAAATAAACTAACACAAAATAATTTTATTCATATTAGAAAAGTTTTTTTTTTTAATTATCAAATTAATTTTGTTCAAATAATAAATTCGTGGAATAATCGACAAAAAATTTTCGAATCGAAGCCAAGTTCTGGCCAATGCACGCAGTGTGTATATTTACACGAAGCCATTCGAGCTGTTTTCATCCCCCTCATAACTTTGTTCGCCGAAATCGTAAAATTATGATATTTAAAACATAATTATTCATTTCATTAGTTAACAGATAATCTAGAAATTATATGACACCCTTACGATTACAAATTTATATAATACATAACATATTTCTGTGTTAGGTATTATGGCAAACAAGAACTTGGTCAAAATTTATATCTCACTGCTTTTAATGGCCGAAATTTTGGATAGGTGCTGGGCTTTTTTTGGCATTTATGTTTTTGTGAGGATAATATTTACGTTCCATATTTGACAGCTGCCGAGCAAATATGTTTCGTACCTTCCTGCTTATACAACAACAAATGAGTTTTTGAAATTTGTATGAATTTTAAAAATAAATTGTTAAAACGTAATTTATTTTTAATGAAAAAAAAAAAACAATTCTCGAACAATATAGGAGTAATATATAGGAGTAAATATTAATTTTTAAATTTGGGGGTTTTATTTCAGAGAACTTATTTTCATTCCAAATATTTGTACATTCAAAATTTTAAATAAATGAAAATTTACTTCACTAACAGAATAAAATTTATTTTTATTTTTATTTTGAATTATTATACATACATACAGACATACATATTTACTCATTTTGAAAAAAAAAAAATCTAATGAGTTCTTTCCGATTAAATATTTAATCGATTATTATTAATTATTTTCCTGCTCTTCAGAAATTTTATTCGGATCAAACAAATCAGTTTTGTGATTACTCTTAAAATTTTATTTCAACAAAGATTGTTTCAATATTCGATTAAAATATATAAAATGTATTTAATATTTTTTTTATTGAGAACTAAAAATAGTTTGTTAAAAAAAAACAAACAAGCATTTTGATTAAGGGAACATATTTTATCCGAATAAAAGTTTAATCAAATATTCGATAGCAATTAATCGAATATTTTTTATTCTTATTTCAAAAGTGTTATTTATACCAAATTAGCGAAATGAGTTCCATTTTCACAAGAGTGTTTTTTTTTTCAATATAGTATACAAAACTTTAGAAAACAATATTTATACTAACCAAATCCACGTTTAATAGCAAATATAGACTTTGGCTTTATTTAATCTTGAGATTCAGGTAACGATTATTTTTACTGATTATAACTTATGCTTCAGAAAAATTTGTGCATCCTTCTTCATAAACAATTGTTAACTTTAAAGGATTCTGTAAACCAGGTTTCTCCTACAAAATTCATATATAAATCAACATTAACTTTAATAATTGTTTATATGTACGGATGTTAAGATATATTTCAAAATACTTTAATTCAATTTTATGATTTTATTCAACATAGCAAAATATGAGCAGAACATTATGATATAATTTTTTTGACAACAAAACTATTTAATGCGCGAAACTCTGTTACAAAAAGTAACATGACAATAAATGGCTTTTAGACGAATGCGAGTACATTGTCTTCTTAAGAAAAAATTTATATGTATATAAATTACAGCAGTTTTATTTTATCTGCTTGTCAAAACTTTTTAAATATTTCAAAATAAAGCTCAAAAACCTACTGATAAGCAGGCTTAAGCAGCGCGGAAGTCCAACTGAATATACTCATGTACTTAACCCTCAATAGATGACAAAAACTTTATAAATTGAAAAAAAAATCACAAATAACATTTTGAAAAAATTTTGTAAACTTTACTTTCCAAAAAAAAAAAAAAAAAAAAATCCCATAACATATTTGTATTTCTCTTCATTGTTTTGTGTTATGAACATAAGCAGAGTATCGCTTTTCTTTCATTAAATGTTGTATACGAGAGAAGAATGCACAGGAAACGGATACGGATATGGAATCGGATATGTATACAAAAACCACAACAACGACAGCAACAGAGTATAATGGGAAACACAGTGCTCAATAGAATTTCCTCCCTCCCCTTGTTATCACTTAAAGCTTTCTCTTGTGAAAGGAAATTTAATACAGTGATTTTCTTTTATACATAAATTGTGTATAGAAATTTCTTTCGCGTCAGTATAAAACTCTCTGGGTAACAAGTGTATGAATTTTTTTAAACTATTTTTTACCACATTTAAACAATTTAAGATAATACCATCTATGAGGCAGTGGCAAAAATTCTAAAATAAATTAGCTAAGAACGAATTAGTCCTTCAGTAAAGTAAAGTAACTGTATTATTAAGGCTTAGTTCGCGACTGTAATGCAATTTCACCCCCCCCCCCCCCCGGGAAGTCAATTTTTGACTATGGGCTGGGGGTGATGTGCCTTTTTCTGTTGGCGTATCTTTGCTACATTACCCGTAGAACTTATGTGTTACTACCCGATCTCTGGTAACAGAGCAAAGGGTGTGCACATATTTATAAAAGGAAAACAGGTCTGTTTATGTCAACCAGGTGTAGCGTCACCTGGAACTGCCTTGAGTTCGAAAGATGGTAGATGTTAAGCCCTTGTGGTGGATCTTCGAGGTATCACCAGATGCTTGTCTCTGGTACCACGGGCGCCTGTTGCCCGACAGTGGGGCTGCTCTAGGAGTTTGTGTGCATGTAGCGGTCATCAGGATCCTTTGCTAAAAGGTCGATTTCGTCCTATCCCATTGAGTTAAAGGGATGATGTTGAGAAGTGTGGAGTAGGCAGATTGAGCAGATTGTTGGCGGCACAGGCATGCGTCCAGGCCCTGATGGTAGTCGAGCTGTGCCGGCAATGGTGAAGTATTCTCTTGGAGACCTCGCTGTGAGTGTAAGCAATTACACTTGGTTGATATGATGCGGTCAGCCAGACATTATTCTAGGTGCTGTTGCCATATAACAGAAGCTGCTGTGGGCACGGACATAGCAGCATAGTTCAGATAGCTCAAACTACCTCAGCAAGGTGCAGATATAGTACAGGGATAACGGGCGTGTTACTTACACCCGATGTTTAGACCACCGTGAGATAAGGCCGTAAAGGTGCTCACGTTAACCTAGAACGTATCTGTAATGTAATGTAAGTGTAATGGCAGGAAATAGCTGATCGATATTGTTATATGGAAAGTAATGAAAATGGTTATATAAATGTAACTGGAATGTAAGAGTCTGCACATTACTTTTCACATAACAATATCGATCAGCTGTTTACTACCGTTACACTTACATTACATTACAGTCGGCTAACTGAGCCTTGAGTACATAATTAATGACAGTAAATTAATAAGGAAATATTTGTGTGTTATTTATTTTTATTTTAGAGCGATTCAAAAAAACTCACACATTTGAAAAATTTTAATTTTACAACACAACGGCATTTTTGTAGTCTTCAACTTAAATTTTCTTAAAAAATAAAAAAACCCCGATCTCCAAGAACATTTCTCAATTTTCATTGATACTCTAAAGTTTAAAAATAATCCACATATTACATTTGCACTGAAAAATACTCGTAATTATATATAAGGCTAAAATAAATTTTTATTAACTGAATATAGTAGACCAAACACAAGAATGTTGATGGTGAAGGTGTAGCTGCCTTCGAAGGCAACATGTTGTTCCATTTTGTGAGAATAACTAAAATTGAGCCTTTAATTATGAAAGTGGTGTAAGTCATATTTTTCTTTGGTCGAGATGTTTAGTGGATTACATTTGAACAAATCAATAAATATTTTTATATTATCCCAGATTTAAATTTTGAGTGTTTTCGTTCTCCTTTAATATAAATTTATTTTATATTTATTAAACACTTATTAAAGTTTTTTAAATATTTATTTAATATTTCGAAGCAAAACTGCACATGACTTAGACCACTTTCATAATTAAGGGCACAATTGTCTTTAGAGTAATTTGCTCCTTAAAAATCATAACATGTAATTTGATTTGCTCCAAACACGAACCTCAGCCTAATTAAACCATAAAAAGAAACATAAATAATTTCGAACCGAAATTAACTCAAATTAAATTTTATTACAATTGCTGCAAAAAATAATTTAAATTTAATTACAGTTACTCTCAATCATGCCGGGCGCATTCTAATGAAAAATTTATTTGTACATAATTGTCGGTAATGAAATGTCAAGTATTTAATGAAAATAAAATTCACGCAAATTTTATGCAATAAAATAAAAATAAACATTTACCTTTAATATGAAAGACTTTCAAACTTTGCAGAAGCATTTTAAATATTTATGGCAGAAAATATTCAACACAGGCGAAAGCTGCAGGCAAACTTACGAGCAATTTTACGTAACAAAAACTTTCAAAAAGTTAAAAAACTTTTTAAATGATTACAATTTTAAGAGATGAATTAATTCGTAAGGTGAATGAACTTTATGTTTTTATTAAATAAAATTCTTCGAATTGAAAGGTGAGTGAATGAAATATTTTCAGATATTTAATATTTTGTTAAGAAAGTCAATAATAGTTTTATTTATGTTTCAACAAATGAGTAGTAGTAGAGTAGTGTGATAAAAGTTTGCAACATTAATTATGTATATAAAACACTTCACCAAGTTATAAGTGCTATGAAAAAACAAAAACAAAAGTCAGTACCAATAGTTAATTATTAAAGGAAACTATTTTATAAATTATGAGTTATAACTAGGGCTCGAATTTCGAAGAAAAATTATGAGTAAAAGATTTTTGCACATTTTTTCGAATTTTTTTTTTGCACACAAATTAGTTTTAAGTAATTTTAAGGGTTCCGTACGCTAAAGCTGAAAAGGCACCTTATTGTTTTCGCTACGATATCCGTCCGTCCGTCCATCTGTCACAGGTTGTTTTATCGAGAACCGTAAAAGCGACTCGCCTGCAATTTTCACAGAATATGTAAAATTTTGGCCGCTACAACAATATATATGACAGTTAAAAATTAAAGGGTGTTCTATAGAGTGCAACGAAAAACGTTGTATGTGTTATATACAGATAATTATATATAGACACTAGAAATGTTCGAAGTTAGTGTATTTTTATGCAGACTACATCAATTAACACTGAAATTTAAAAATTAAAATTTAAGGGTATTCTAGCAGCTAATTTAATTTTAACAACCTACTGTATCTGGGAAGACGGAAGAGTCAAAACTTATGAAATTTTCAAAAGCGATCAAATTAAATAACCCAAAATAAAAAGTCGCCAAAAAAAATGGAAAACATTACTAAAACGAAAATAAGCGCCAAAACCGAAAAAACCGCCAAAAACACAAAATGATATCCAAATATAAAAAAGTACCAGAAATAAAACAAAAATTCCAAAAAACCGATAGAAACTTTACCGTGTACTTATGCATATTTATTAGGAACATTAAAAAAAAAAAATTAAAAATGTAGATACTTTTGATATTGCTGACTACTGGATGGAGGGAATTGAAGAATCCCCAAAAAAGTTTTGCCAACAAATTCCTAAGGGAACAATGGATTGCGTATAGACTTGGGTCGAACTCGTTCACTAGTTCATTTTTGCCAAAAACCAATGATTAAACCCATTTAAATTACATGGGTTTGATCATAGGTTTGTGGCAAAAATGAACTAGTGAACGAGTTCGACCCAAGTCTAATTGCGTACATAAAAAGGAACCAATGCTTGTTGTATGTTGTTGACGAGCTCCAAACAAAAACGTGGCCACAAAACCTTGAAAAAGACTCTTAAGTTCCGTTGATGGTGAAATTTCTAAAAAAATCTAATAATTTGGTGGAAAAAATTAGGGTGCAGAACATTGAACATCATAGCTGCAGTAATATCTGGAGATAAATTTGGCATTACAAGCTACAATTGGAAACTTAAGTACTAACGATCTTTTATATTTTACGGATGCACGTAGGGTTTGCAGATTTTCATAATCGCGATTACGATTAAAAAATATGCGATTAATCACGATTATCGGTTAAAAGCGATTAAACAAGGAAATAAACTTTAATATTTTTGATCACAACCAAAATAAATTTGGACTAAGGGCCATTATTACAACTTAAAGTTAGTTAGTTATTTTGCAAAATTTTACTTTAACCTAAAGTGAGCGATATATTACAGGCAATTTTATACTATCTGGTAAGTTAAATCCAATTTGCAATAATGAAAAGCTTTTTATACGTCCGATAAAATCCTACTTTTAACTATCTTTAAGTTGTATTAATGGCCCTAAGAAATTTAATTATTATGTCTTGCGTTCGTTGTTTTAATTAACCCCCGACTAAAAAAAGGGGTGTTATAAGTTCGTAGTGTGTGTCTGTGTATCTGTGTGTCTGTCCGTGTCCACGTACAGGCCAAACCGCTGGACCGATTTTCATTTAGTTTTTTCTGTTTGAAAGATGACTTGATCGAGAGGGTTCTTAGCTATGTTTGAAGGAAATCGGTCCAGCCGTTTAGAACATATAACATCTTTTCTGAAAAAAGTCGGAGGTTTTTAAAACTTTTAATTTTTGTTATTTAATTTTTAAATTAAATTATATTTTTGTTTTGAGAAAATTGTAGAGCATGTAAAATAAAGTTCGTAAATAAGAACTTGTCTCTTGATATGAAACTTTTTCTACAACGAAGTATCTTTTTACTTTCTTAGCTCATTTTTTATTAAATTTTGTATATATTCGATAAACTTTACTGAATGTCCACACCTGATGAATTTATATCATGATGAATGAACAACAACAGTATTTTTTATGTCAGGTTTTTTATATGAAGCTGTTCATTCATCACGATATAAATTCATCAGATACTTTTGCTTTATAATACTTTTATTGTTACCTAACGGTCAGCTAATTGTATAAAGATATAGGAAAATAAAATAGATGCAAATCGAACATAAATTGTTTCTTGTGTTCCACACATATACGTTTCTGAGCCTACTCGATTATTTTATTATGATAAGAGGCTTAAAACTTTTCAAAAGTATGGTTGAAGTCTATGGTTAAGCGTAAATGAAATTCAGGCATATAGACATGTTAAGCCCGCAGCAAATAAACTGGTTTCTGCAAATTGTATATATTTTATATTAAAACTTCAAATTTAAAGTTTTTATAAGTTTAACTTGCCCTGTATGCAAATTTAACATAAATTCTTTGCTTAAAAACGGCAACATTTTTAATCTTATTCGAGCAATTAATGGGTTAGATTACGATTACGAGTAAAATTCGATCCCTGGTCATAACTTCACTCTATGTATGTATATTTATTTTTGCATAAGTTCGAAAACATGTACACTGTAGAAAATAATACTTTTTCATGACATTTTTAATAATAAATTACTTAAAACGGCCTACTGAGTTAAGATTTAATTTGGTTTCAAGTTTTTACATTTTCTGCTTTTATTTTTATTCTTTTCTTTTGCTATTGTTGCATTAATTCATTCCCTGTAGTCTTATTAAACAACAAACACTCCGAAAATACATGCTTGTGTGTATTTAATCGAGACAGCAGAGGTGTGCTTATTTGTATGTTGCTCGTGTGGAAGGAAGATCAACATCATCTACATTCACCTTTGAATTGTCCTTAATGCCACCATTCTTTGATTTTGTCATTATAAAAAAAAATACAAATACATATGCGCGCTTATGCATATGAACACAAAAGTTTCACATAGTCAAACATGTACTTACACCCACCTGAGTACAATCATAATTATACGTTATACATATGCTATATTTGTGTATATAAAAGATGTGTATAAGTATGTACGTACGTGTATGCTAATTTATAATGTTTGTGCCAACCTCTTGTTGTATCCTCATCAAAGTGTACTTTGCAGCATTTCGACTTGTATGTACACGTGTTGTTTGTTGGCATGTCGTATATTAGTGTTGGGCTACAAGTGTTTTTGCGAGTGTATTAATTGTTAACTTGTTAACTGCGGTTTGTTAACGGCTTGCAGTTTATTTTAAGAGTTATCCACATTAAGTTTAGTGTATCTCACTTTAGCAGTTCTAAAGATATAGGGAAATAATAATAATCGCTTTGTATGGGTGAACCCGTCTCCCAACTCCGTCTCTATATCGTGAAGGTTTTGTTAAAACATTCGGTTTGCTCTAGCTACCCCTATAAAATTTTGTGACTCTCACTATTGTAGTTGGGAAGATATGAATTGGTACTCGAAAAAATTTACTTTTGCACCACTGTGTGCCGATAAGAATTGCTTTCGATTCATCATGGACTTACTGGGTAGATTTATAATTGATCAATTCTCTATGTAACATTACAAAAAATTAATAATATAAGATCATTTGAACTACATAATTCGTACACACTCGAATTTAATGTTGTTTTAAATCTATTTAATTTACATTGACTATATTTTTAACCTGTTTTGTAGTCAACAATTCTTTTGATTTCACAATAGCTGTTAGATACCAGTCTAATTATCAAAACGAAAAACCAGTAAGAATAAAACTTTTTCTACTTTTGGAACATTTTAAACTTCATGAACATAGAAACGTTGAGTAAAAACCACAATGCGCTAAAGTAATATTGTAAAATATTTTAAGAGCATAACATCAATTGGGGCCGCATAATTAAATCTTTATAAAAAAACAGATTTTGGAAAATGAATTTTTCTATTACGATAAATTTATATTTAACTTACAATAAGTACATTCTTTAGGGTTGTATATAAAGGGTCCGCCAGATAACTTTTTTTTTTGAAAATGCTATAAAAAAACTACTGAAGCTTCGGCTGTGTGGCACGTAGCGCCGTCCTGTTGAAACCAAATGTTGCCAATATCCTCCTCTTCAATTTTTGTTAACAAACATGGCCCGATAACGATCGCCATTGACTGTAACGGCCACTCCTTGCTCAATGGCCCAATTATGCCTCTGGACCAAAATCCGCACCAAACAGTGACTCGTTTTGGGTGCGTTGGCTTTTCAATGTATGCGTGCGGGTTTTCTGTGCCCCAAATGCGACAATTTTGCTTGTTTATATACCCGCCAAGATCAAAATGTGCTTCATCTGAAGAGATGATTTTTTTTGGCAAAATCGGCATCTTCTGTAAGTCGATCGCAGGCCCACTTAGCGAAGCGAAAACGCATTGGATGGTCAGTTGGCTCGTTCAGCTTAAGGATAAAACTAATTATCTGTCAAATCAGATATGAGCTAAGTGTTGTCATTCAAGAAATAAGCACTAGTTGAAAAAAAAACGTTAGATGGCGGACCCTTTATATTAAAATTTCTTCATATATTATTAAATAATATCTTTAAACGATAAAGTAACATTATCTCTTAAATATTTGTATTGTAAAAATTTTTCTTTAGGACGACATAATTTTTGTTACTTTGACTTGAGTGAAAAAGCTCTCTACATTCGAATTTTCTTTCATAATATTAATATCTACTTAAATAACAAGCCATCACAAAATTACCCTCAAACATATCTTGTACGTGTTCTTTGTCACGTTCTTACCCATCGATAACATAATTTATTTATTAAATATTTTACCATCAACAATGGGACAATTTTATAAAGGAAGTTTCTTTTAGGCTGTACTCATATTACAAAAGCAAAACAAAAACAAACAAAAAATGAGACATGTAATATATTTTTATCAGTTTATGTAGAAAATGTTTAAGAACATAAATATTTAAAAAAAAAATTTTTTTTCTTCGTTTTATTAAATTATAATTTGATTTCAATTTACAAATAACCATTTACCCAAATATAATATTTTATATTTGTGATTTGAACGGGCTAAGGCCAAATTACATGTGATAATTATTAATGAACAAATAACAACAAAGTCTGTTGTAAATATTCTGACTAACAACACATAGTTGAATGGAACAGCCAGCCGTTTTCGAAGGCCACTAAACCTTCATCATCAGCGTTCTTTTGTGTTTGGTCCACTGTGTGTGGTGTCAGTAGATGTAGATTTCTGCTTTATATACTTAGCATTATTGCAAATGGAATGTGTGAATTGTTTTGACTGGCTGTTCCGTTCAACTATGTGTTGTTAGTCAGAATATTTACAACAGACTTTGTTGTTATTTGTTCATTAATAATTATCACATGTAATTTGGCTTAAAAAGCAATACGAACCTTAGCCGGTTCAAATCAAAAATTTAGAAACAAATGGAGTTCGAATAATAACTAAAATTAACTAAATATTTTATTATGCATTACACTGGAAAGAATTTCTGAAAAATATATTCAAAGTTATCAAAAGGAAGTTTAGGAAGATAGGAAAGCAATCTGCATCGTATCACTTAACCATTAAAGGGCTGCTCAGACCATTATAATTGTCAAAAATTCATATAATACGTGCAATTGCGATATTGTTATTGCAAAATGTCATAACGTATGGTAAATAGTATGATAAAAATTTGATATTTTAAAATGTTTCTGCACAATAAGACTTTTTATTTGATAAGAGTTGCATTATAACAAAATCAAGTGATAAACAAACTGGACAAGACGTCTGTTTCAACGCTGATGCCGTGCCATCGTTTATGTTATATTTCTCCGTCTTAAACTGGCTCTATTGAATATGTTTATCGTATTGAAATATATTTTGTGTAAGCCACGTCTGAAAATTAACGAAATTATCGTGTTTTTCTTTTCTTTATCTTACTTAAATAAACTACTTTAACAGTCGTCTATTTTCAACTTTTCAGCGGCCGTAAGTCAACGATTAATGCAGACATGTTAAACCTCAACAGATGTTTGCTTTCTACTTGTGTTTCTAATGTTATTTGAAATTTTTTGAGAGCCTTAACAAATGGCTTTAGATTTCTTTCTCGTAAAATATGATGAAAGTCTTAATACATGTATAATAGGCTAAGTGGCTCTTGTATAAAATTTTTGTTAAGTAAAAAATATCACAAACTTTTAAGTCTGGAAGTTAAAAACTCTATAACTTCAAAACAAAAACTAATCCAAAAAGTATGTTCGTATTCTTATTGTAAAATAACTACCAAATTCTTATAACTCAAGGTAATGTGACCACATTGGCAAAATTCGTCAAACAGTTTTTCGTTAGTAATTATTGGTTACGCTTTTTTGGGCACTTGTGGCAGTTGTAAACTCGGCATTATGCTGAGTACACACTATGGCCTTTTGTGACAACGCAGATGTGTAATTAGCATTAGAACAGGATCATATACGAACTAATACTCTCAGAGAATCTGCGTTATTTGTTTTTTTCTTTTACACATACACATATGGCCGATAAGTCGAACGTTGTCGACATTGACAAACAGGCCCATATTCTTACACTTGTCATTTCATTTGACACTTGTTAATCGGCAGACATTAGTGAAATATGCTTGGACACTACAATCAATAATGCCCTTCCTTGGCAGATAAAAAAACTGTTGAATACTTTTAATACAAGGTAATAACAGTAATTGGTTTGTGCTCACCTCTACTTGGAAGAGTGGGAAATAACTACTGTTGCATGTGGTGCTATCGCTAACATCTGAACTAATTAATCGGTTGATTTCTAATAGTGAAGAAATAAACTATATATTATACACATGCATATGGGGCATTCCATGCCAAATCAGACGGTTTGGATTTTTTTTTATATCACAAGGTTTCTGATTTTTAGCGCCCTTCAAAATAGCACACGGAAAAATTTGGTAATTTTTGGATTACTCAAAACTTTCTTAATAATAGTTCAAAATTAAATTTTTTTGATAAAATTTTTGTTTTTAGATTTTGTGTTCTTAAAATTTATTTTGCAGAAAAAATAAAGTTTTTGATTAAGATTTTTGGATTTTAAATTTTATATCCTACTTTTGAAAATGTATGAATCCTTCGATTTTTTTTTTTAATTTTTAATTTTAAGCTTCCACTCACCCAACAAATTTTATGTCCGGTCCAGATTTTGGAATTTGATCTTCCAGAATGAGGTTTTACAAGAATATCCGAATACTACTGAAACAATTTTCTTATATTAATTTATAGACATTTGGAATAAAACGAAATGTTCGATTGAATTTTAGTTTTTTTGTGCAATTTAAAATATTATATATTATTAATTTAACTGATTAAATAAAAAATAAATACTATTTTTTTTTTTAACAATTGAAAAACCTTTTCAAGACAATTATCCTTGGCAGGACATCAAACATGTTTTTCTAATACCTATACCTTAAAACAATAAGCTTTTTATTGTTTTGTTGCAGTCGCGTTCATATCACTAAGGAAACTCTAGAATGTTTGGATGGCGATTATGAGATAGAAGAAGGCAAAGGTGCTGAGCGTAACTCGTATTTAAAGGATAATCAAATCGAGACATACCTTATTGTACCGGGTGATATCTATAGACCGGTAAGTCTTGAATAATAGTTCCAGCTCTTAGTTTTTTATTTTATTTTTTCATTTCCTTTTCTCAAGCATAAAAAGTCACGCAACCGCTTGCAGGTAAATGGTAATATATCAAAAGAATTGCGCATGATGGGCCATGGCAGCATGCAGAAAAATAGTTCCAAGTAGGTGTTAATTTATTCTATATTACTCATTCCATTACATTATTACATTAAAAAAATCCCATTGAGATTCGGTTTCAGTGACAATAGCGAATCAACGAAGGACCCTGAAGATGAAGTAAATGAATATCTTATGAGAGCCATAGATGCTCGCAGTATTGATCATTTAAGAGCGGGACACTGCAAATCAATTTTGTTGTCCTTCAAAGACAATTCCCTGGAAAGGAAAGTAAGTCTTAAGGCTAACAAAATATGTGTTAAAAGAATTTCCTGAGAATTTTTATTTTTAATTTTTTTATTTTTTTTTTGTATTTCTGCCAACAGTATGTTACTGAGCCAGATCGTATGCTAAGCGTGTATTTTAATTGTAGTTTTATAGTTCTGCTGGGAACCACTTTCATGCGCTTGTGTGTTTTTGAAAGGTAAAATTTTTTGATTATTATTGAAATGAATATTGCAAATTTCTCTTTTCTATTATTTTCATTCATAATTGCTTTATACTTCATTCACCCATTTGCAGCACTTTGTTTACTGTTGGCATTTCCTGTTTAGCTGTGGCTGTTATATTCGTTATATCACTGTTGGTGGCATGTCATGATCTCAATGTCAAAGTAAGTTTGATATGTCAAAAACTCTCATCTAAACAAAACATTAAACATAAAACTAAGCTTCGCTTTGAGAAACAAATAGAAAAACTTCAATCAGGGGGTTGATGTTGCTTTTTGTATGTGCAATAAAAAAGAAAACTCTTATTGTATATTCAAGTTTTCATGACCTGACATTTTGTGTTGGCACGATGTTTGGCGGCTTTTGTTGTTTTCAAAAACTCTTGATAATACATTTGAAAGTTTGGCAAGTTTTTCATTCATCTATGCCAGTTGCAAATTGACTGAAAATATTTATAAACTTTGAAAATTTCAAAGCGAAAAATTCTAAAATTAAATAAAAACTGGGTTTGAAATGTGGCCTTTACAATTGTGAGCCACTTCGATTTTTTCAATATGATACGGGTTTTTATTAAAAAATATTTTTATCAGATTATAATACGAGTATTTAAGGGTTTATTATCCTTAAGTGTTTTGTTGGTTGTACGAAATATGGAAAAGGAATTTTTTACGTGTTGTAATATGAGTTCGCATAGTTGTTGACAATATTGTACAATAATTATTTTCAGGTACATTAATTGCTTAACACTATTTTTCTAGTTTTTAATTTACTTAATTAAAAATTAGTTAATTTGTTTAGATTTTGTTGTGTAGGCACTGGTACTGGGCACCCCTGTGGAAGGAAAAATTTCACCATCCAGCTAAAAAAATTATATATGGTCCATATATTTTTAATATATGAATGTACATATATAACTATATATGAGTATGTATGAATTCATGTATGTAAATGTATGGGATTAAACATGGCAAAACTATTATATATGAAATGTATTATAATATATGAGCTCATATATGAAAATTGCATTATGAAGCTCTTCATATGTGGGGATCCATATCTAGAAATAAGATTTAATATATGGACCCATATAAGAATGTATGCACACATGGTATCTCACATAAGATCATTTATACAATAAAAAAAGATTGGTATTTTATCACTGGTGAATTGGAAATCCATTAGAAAATACATACGGTATGCAAAGTTTATATGCATACCCCCAACGTTTAAAAAAGAAAAACTTTTGTTACAAAAAACAAATCATTCTTTTATGATTTTATACTTTGTGGCCCCATTCAATCTATCAAATAATCAAAAGGATAATCCAGTCATTCATTTTATAGAAACTAACAGAATTCTCTATTCATATTACTGCAAAAAATTATATTGAAAACTATTATTAGACGGAAAAAATAGAAAAAATTATTTTATAATTAATTGCATTATTTTTTAATATGATATCCCATATATGGTTCGGATCCGAAAAATGATATGCTCCATACATATTTTTTTTAGCTGGGATGGCAATTCCCAACTATTTAATTTCAAATGTAATATAAAACATACCTATAAACTTAAATTCAAATTGTAAAACAAGAACGCTTATTCCGAGGTGAAACTACAACGTAGTTTCTTGAAAGTATATGTTCACATTTATATGATAATTTTATATGCAGAAAATCTTACTTTATTGGCGGTTAAAGAAAAAAAAAGAGATAATGCATTTATGTATGCATTCGAATTCAGTTTGTTCTCTGGCTAGCTAGATTTAGAGAATGACAATGAGTACTCAAAATAAAACCTGCAGATAGATAGATTGTAAATAGTCTTAATTTAAGTAACTGCGTATAATCATAATGGAAGCGTATTTACAGTCTGAGTATGCTTATACTCAGGCTGTTGATTTTTAATTGGAAAAAAATATACGCATGATACTCGGGATATTTATTCATTATTGGCCACCGTGCACAACGATTTGAGTGATTTGAGTATATAAAATGAAATCAAAATGTGTGGGTGTGTGCGTGCCTGTTTGAAAACATAATTTATGTGTGTGTATAAATAAAATAGCCCTGTATATACTCATGTGTAGCTGATTAATAGTCAGAGTATTTTTATACTCATGAGTATGATTGTTACAGTCTACAAATTTTAGTTGTTGTCGTTTGTGTTGCATAATTTAAAAAAAAAATTGTATAAAGCTAATTATTGGATGTTTATATATTTTTCTTTGAAGTGTAGTCATACGTATTCGATTTAAAATTAATACATGTGCTTGCATATGAACGTGTTTTTTGCTGTACGCATTTAAAGTTGTTTGACGTCCAATATTCAAACAGTAGTCCAAACCATACTTTTGCCGTTCTCTGGTATACACATCAAGTTTGTTTTGAGACTAGAAAATGAATCGAATATATTTTTGAGAGCTCGTCCTGTGTAGGAAATCTATCTATCAAACAGAAATTCAATACATCTTATTGCAGAGAAACCAATCAATATGTTGATATTATTTTTCCATTTTTAAAATGCTTTTAAATCATGAGATTTTCCATTATCAGAACATTCACTGACCGAATTACTTCAATTTAAAAATTTAGATTTATTTAAAATTTATAATTATTAATTTCAATTGATATTTAAAAGTAATTTTTCCATGCAAAATTTAATGAAAACCGACATTTAAATATGAATTGACATTTAAATAGAGTCGGTGAAAGTGACCCTAAGGGCCAATTTCACCAACTTATTTAAATATCAATTCATATTTAAAAATAATTTTTCCATACAAAAATTAATCAAAATCGACATTTAAATATGAATTGATATTGATATTGTTTTCCCATTCATTTTGTAATGGAACATTCGATTACTGATTCATCTATTATTTATTAATACTTCTTTTTCCAATTTCGTTTTTAATTTTTTTCTACTTCTCATATCTGTTAGCTTCCGAATGGCATCAAAGAATTTTCATTACGAATTCATAGCAATCGCAAGTTGTCGCAGAGTTTCGCATTTATAACGGTTGCATTGATTGCACTCACGACAGGACTATCAATGGTAAGTGTAGCAAGCTTTTATGATGTGTTTTTATTATTTCATGTCATATTTTGCTATTCAGTTTTTTTTTACATTTATTTTTTTATCGTTCAGATATTTGCTGTTTGTTTCATAAACACTATACATACTATGCAATGCAATTTCTGTTTTTAGCGCACGTGAGGGAGTTGGAAATGTACTATTTGTAATAAAAAGAAGAAGATACGTGTGATTATGAGTCCTTTGAGAGCATTTATGTAGTCATAGTAGTGTATGAATGTTTAAATTTATAACCGGAATTCTGAACGTTCAGTTAGAAATTTTAATATTAACACAGCATTATGTTTTTCATACAAAATGGAAAAAGCAAAAGAGGCAATTAATTTCTATATTGATATTGAATCAAACAAAGTTTTAAACGGCAATTAAGTTAAATTTTTTGGGCTCTTTTACAAAGCATTTTTTAAAAGTTTAGAATATTCTTTTAATTTTTTTTTTTTTTAATTTCGGAAAACCACATCCATCCTTTGTACGGCAACAAAATTTGCATAAAATTCTAATTAACCCAAAGCAAATATTTTAACGCACTTATAAACTGTAAAACGTGACTTTAACCAGAAAGAACTAAACAAAGCGACTTTTCATTCTTTATCTGTTAAATAACTTAGAAAAATCCTAACCTGGTGCAAATAAACCCAGAATCCAACAGCTCAAATACAACTAATATTTGAAGAGACATTTTTCATAATTAATGCTTTTAATCAAATTTACAGAGAAAAAAATACGGAAATTAATTTCAACTTTTTTGTACATAAATTTACACAAGTTATGGGTACACAAGTTTTTAATTAAAAAACAATAATAATAAATTTATTTTCAAACTCCTGGAAAATAAAATACAAACCTTTATCACCGTCCGTTTTAAACATGCACCTGTTTCAGTAAAAAAAAAAAAAAAAAAAAAAAATATATATATATATATATATATATATATATATATATATATATATATATATATATATATATATATATATAAAGAAGAGAAACCGGAGTGTGCTTCCTTCGATTGCACAGTAGGTCAAATGAACACTTTTTCTGTGCAAAAGTAATAAACACAAAAGTGACATTTTACTTTTTTTTCGTTGTTTTTAATTGTCAACACTTTAAAATAAAGACACGTTATTTTAATTTTCGGAAAATATTAAGCACTGTCGCATATTTTTGCATCTAAGTCAATAGATTTAAGTTCTTCTGAAAATAAACTTATGAGTTCAGTAGAAATCGGTCAACTTTAAATGCGATTTTCTGGAATTGCGTTGGTATTAACCCATTGCTGTGAAATGGAAAATAAAGCGACAAGTAATTATTCATGTTTTTTTATAAAAAGTGTTTCATATTTATTACGCTATGCTTTAAAATAACTCATTATAATGAGCTATAGCTTAAACGGTATAATTTATCATAAGCATTGATCTTATGTAGGCCTTAAAAAATTTTGACTTCATTTGACCCCTTTCAAATTTAAAGTATAAATTAAGTAATAATCAATGAGTTATTTGCAATTTATTTCAAAGTGCGATTTTTTGCGTTTTGCGAGTAATGCCTCTTTTTAGTAGGTAACATTTGTATGAAAACAACTGAACTCCTGATGAAATTAATGAAAAAGAAGAGGATTTTTTGAATTTAAGAGCCAATTTCACCAACTTATTTAAATATCAATTCATATTTAAATGTGATTTTTCCATACCAAAATAAATGAAAATCGACATTTAAATATGTATTGATATTTAAACAGAGTTGGTGAAATTGGCTCTAAATCTACCAAATAAACTAGATTTAAGCAATTAGCTAATGTTTTGTTAAAATTAAAATATTTTAATGCATATATCGACTGTTGTTATTAAAGGGTTAATTTCTGGTCTTTAATGGGTTTAATTTATTTTTGAACACATTTTCTCAGAATTTGCATTGAATACCATGATTTGGCAGGCGGATATAATTTCGCACAGAAAAAGTGGTGATTTGACCTATAGTGGATTGTGAGGAGAAGTCTGGTTATTGTTGAAAGTTTTAATACGAACCAGTAGGTAATAATGAAATTTGTGCTTCATTCTGGAAGCATGAGGCCAGCTTTGTACATAAATGTACGCAAAAATAATATATTTATGTATGTAATCGCTCAAGCAGCGCATATGTACATTTACTCGAACAACGTTATAACTCAAAAAGCTAATTTTTTCGAAAACGAGTTTTAAGTTTGCAATTTACACACAACGTAATGGAAAAAGAAATATTACTTAAAGTCTTAGTTGAGCTATAAAAATTCCCCTGCTCATTGGACACAGCTTTAAACTTTTAGACATGTAATTAATTAGTTAATTTAATTATTAAATTAAACACTGCAATTGAAGATAATGAACTTGTTTTATTGATTATTTAATTTGAGGTAATATTTATTACAGCCTTATTTATAAGCAGCCTTATTTATAAAACTTATTAAGGCTTTATAAGGAGTTCTTAAGGCAAATTTTAATGCAAAATTTTTCCTCAAAAGCCTTTATAAAGTCTTAACAAATTTTATAAATAAGACTGAAAAAATATTAATGGCCTAATTTTGTAACACAGAACGAAACGTTTCAAACAGAAAATTTTGGTTTATTTTTAATTTTGAATTTTGTAAAACACGAAAACGAAAATTCTATTTTACGTAAAATAAATGTATTTTATAAAACAGTACCAAACGTTTCCAAACAACTTAAATGTCATATGAAAACATTCATAAAATTGTATTCGTTTTAAACATTATTGCATTAACAACAAGATTATAATAATAAACAATAAATACTAAATAAGTATCTAGGTGCATGATAGTGCTACAGACCAGCTAGGCCTATGCACGTAGTGTCTATATTTACATATAAATTCGCTTTACCACCCTCATAACTACTTTGTTCTCGCCAATTGTAAAGTGAAAAAACTTCAGGAGATTTCGTCGACATATGCGAAAGCATCGATTGGTAAACTAGAGAGGCGAGACCGTGCTCATAAAAATTTAACATAATGTTATACTATTATGTATCACTCTCTTACCGTGCGCAGAGATCATTAATAGAAATAACAATAAGACAAAAGTAGTTAGATTTTCACAAAAATGTAAATCTGAAAAAAGGCCAAGTTTCTATTCAAAATTCCGGCCATCAGAAGTAGCGAGAGATCAAGTTCTTGTGTGGCACAATACCTGCAACAATATTATATTAATTTGTAATCGTTAGAGTGTCATATTATTTCTTTGCAACCTGCATACTTGGCAATATTTTTATCCTTTAAGAAGATGATAAAGCGAACATCTCCTCTTTATATCTTTATGAAAGGAAAAATATTGTGAAGTAAGCAGGTTGCCTAGAAATGATATGAGACCTTGATGTTTGCAATTGTGAGATTTTGGATAGGAACTTGACCTTGACAAGCTACCTTATTTAAATCCATGTGTGTTATGAAAAATATATCCATCCACAATATCATTTTTACATTGGGCATTTCAAATGTTGTCATTTTGTGGTGTCATTTTCATATGTGTGCAGTGCCGTTCCCGTCAAATTTTTCGATGGTACACAATTTTGTTGAGTCTTTGTGACAGAAAAGAGTCCCATCCCTAAATAATGGCAATACGGTATCGTTGTCTACATCCAGAACTAATTTTGACATAATTACATTTTGTGTCGTTTGATTTATCATTGTGAGACTTTAATTTTCGTATTGTTTGTTAATTAATATTTATACAAACAGATAATCGCAAACTTATTCAACTGGCTAGTGCCAGCGTGTGTTTATCAATAATAAGAAAAAAAATTAAGAAAATCTAAAAAACGGCAAAGAACACAGAAAAAAATATCATCGAAATGCAACCAACAAAACAAATTGTTAATATTTAATTTAAAAATTAACAATCATCATTGTTGATCTAACAAATTAAAATTTTTGTTGTCAATTAAATTACTCAACAAAATTATTTGTTAAATTATATTATAACGAAATTCGCACATGTAGAAGAAACAAGAAATCATGTTTTGTGTGTATTCATTATTTGTGTATCTAATAAAGTGTTGCTCTTTAGCTGAGAGGTAAGTGAGTTGGTTTATCAGTCCTGAGGTTGCCAGTTCAACTCCGCCCAAAGACATTTAGTGTTTTTCGCTGACAACCAAAAATCGTTTCGAGGATTGTGATTGTGTATGAAAAGCTTGTTAATATAACAAATATGATTCGGAAATTCAACAATTCACATTGTTAATATAACAATAACATTAATTGAAATAGCTTTGAAATCTAACAAAAATAAATGTTGACAAAATAAAAAATTTCAACAAACTATTTGTTGATATATTTAATTCAAAATATTTTTAAGATTTTCCTTTAACTTACAATTTCGTTAATTGTATTTACAAAAATCGTTGTAGGTTCAAAATCAATTAATTATTTAATTGATATAACAAAAAAATTAATTGTATTTACAAATAATTTTTTTTCCTGTGAAAGTGGTGGAAAAGACCAGGGCTTAATATGCGTGCCACCAAAAGATTCTATTCTACTCTGCATTCCAGTTTACGGAAACAGGATACCAGTTGGTTTAAAATTTCACGTGCACCGAAATTTTTGCCCTTTTTTGCATTTATCTCCCTATAAGTGACACACTTCGTCACCTCAAATGCAAACGGACGTAACTACACAAAAATTTGATATCGAGTTTTTGATTGATTATGGTTCATTTTATCTAACTACATGTTCAAGCAAATATTTAGACCTCTGCGATGAAAAATGACGACTTTATTAAAGAAATTCAAACGGATGTAATTACGAATGCATCTATTTTTTTATTGCAAGGAACGTAACTAACACAAAAACTCAAATATCTATAAAATAGAAATAAATGGTTAAAGACATATAAGTATCTATACTACAAGTAAATTTCAAAGAAAATTTTCAAGAACACTTTATTATGATTGATTTTGAAACGTTTTTTGTTTCTTCTGTAAAAAATATAAAAGTGTAGTTACGTCCGTTTGCATTTAAGGTGACGATATACATACATACATATGTATGTTTCCATACAACCTCACGAACCTCCACAAGCTGAATTAGCTGTGCCGTCATGTCATGCGTCCAGCAGCGTGACCGTTTGACCGACTAAAGTGGCAATTTGCCACTTTTTGGACTGCTTTTCCACTTTTTCGACTGCCTTGCCCCTTTTTGTCCCCCTTTTTTAGGGTGAGTTATATGAAAATACATTAAAAATAAAGAGTTTAGTGTAGTTTTCTCGATTTTTTTAATTTTGCCCCTTTATATTGATAAATCCCCTATTTGGTGCCACTTTTTGAAAAATGTCATCGGTCACCCTGGCGTCCAGGCGTCTCCTTTCCACTTTCTTTTTCGTTTTTCATACTTTTAAAATTTTATACCCGCACACATTTAAAATTCTTTCGGTATTTTCTCAATGTCAAAATGTCAACACGCTGACATTTTCTTTTTGTGTTTGCAATGCAGCCAAGTTATTCTCACAACTGTTTACATCAGATACGTGAACAGTTTGTTTGGTAATGCCACACAACGAAAAATATCGAAAATGCCAAACGTTGCCACTAGTTCCCACTCTTATTTTTGCCATATTTGTCACAAAATGCCACAGCGTGTACTCGGCCTAAGGCTGTTAATATTTTTTTCTTCTGAAAAAATTCGGCACATAATTTCTTATTCAATTAATTTTTTTATTCGAATAATTTTTAAACCTAATACATGCAGGTGTATTTTTCTCCCAATAAATTTATTCGACTAAAGATGCTTTAAATTAAGTTAATGTTAATGTTTTTCGTCCAGTTCAAAAAAAATTTTTCGAATAAATTTTTATTCGAATAATTTTTTTTAACAAATATTAATTTTTCCAAATAAATTCATTCAATTTCTGATGATTTAATTTGAAGTAATATTTTTATCTTTTTTCTCCGGAGAAATTGGGCAAATAGTTTTAATTCGAACAATTTTTTATTCGCATAATATTTTATTTCCTGCTGGAAAATAAGTTATTCACTTATTTGTAAAATCTTTAATTTAAAATAAACAAATAAACAATCACCCCCATATTTATAAAAATATAAAATGAATTTGAAATTCATTTTAGGAAAATTTTGTATGGAAAATTTGAAATAAAATACATTTCAAATTCGTTTCAAATTTTATGAATATGGGGGTCAGTATCTACTGAATATTAAAGCACATAATCTCCTTTCGAATGGCATTCATGCGATTAATCGCAGGATTTATTTATTTTTTTTTATTTAATAAAAATGTTTAATTAGGAAAAATAATAGAATCCATAAATCTCCGTTGAATATACAAATTAATTTTTATCGAATAAAATATAATCGATTAGTTGAGGATTTTCTAATTTATATAATACAATGTTTTTTTTCGATTATTAGCTGATTTCTTTACAAATAAATACTAGTTTTTAATTTAAGATTGGGCACAAAATAATGCGTTCCCAGAGGATTTACAAAGAAAAGTAACAGAACTTTAAATTAAATTTAATTATGCTTTACACCAAGCATATACATATACATATATGTGCAAGTAAGGATGGATTTATATCACTTTTTACCTTTTATTTACAGCTTTAAAACTCCTCTTTTTTCAATTAACAAATTTTTTTATCTCAGATTTTTTCTACAGCAGTTCTCACGTTAATATTTCAATTTATACAAGGTTGTCTGGACAAAAAAATATTATTTATCTTTTGATATACATAAATAAATTTGTAAAAATTCCCCGTTATAAAATAACGAAATGCGTTAAAAAAATACATGTGCTCGTATCTATGACACTGCTCTTGGTTAACCAACAGCTATTAAATTCCATTACTTTCATATCTCTTGAGCAAAGCATATACATACAAGAGTATTTTCTTCAGTTCGTTGGTTCTTTATGTATTGTCAAACAGCCTGTTGATAGTCAAAATATAAAGTGTTTTTCTTTCATTTTTACGAGCTCGTGGTTTCTTAACGAAATCGTTGTATGCTTCAACACTTTTCTTCACTTTTTTTATGTCTTTTAAAAGGTATCATCAAGTTTCAAGAAAATATCAGTGAGACTTGCTATGCCAGAAAAAGGAAAAAGGAAATATAAAAAAGCTTTATTATATTTGCCAAGGGTTAAATGAAGATATGTCAGGTTAAACATGTCTTCAAATTTGAATAAAATGTTTTTGATATTCCTCTTTTTACTTTGCAATACCTTTTTCTTTATCTCTTTTTTAAGAAAATATTTTACAGAAATCATGCTCAATATGGTTCACACTCCAAACAATGCTAAATGTATTTTTATGGCAATTTTGTAACCTTTTTATGATATGGTAAAAAACATTAAGTTTCTACTTACAATGGTAGTTTACAAAAGTGTGCGAATTTTGTTCAAAGGGAGTTGAAAATACTCGTAAACAAAATAATGGGTGTTAATATCGCGCCATAACCGCCAAAATAGCTTAAGCGACATAATTTTCGAACTTGAATTTTTGTCCAAAATTTATAATTTGCGATCGTAAATAGTCGATTTTCGTCAAAAAAAAAAAAAAAAACGAAGTCCAAAAAACGTGTCGCTTAATCTATTTTAGCGGTTATGGCTCGATATAGCAAAAATATGGATAAAAAAAAATTATAAGCATCCGTTTACTTTTTCATTGTGTTATTAAAAAAACTTAGGGCCCAATTATGTAAAACGCAACGATTGGCATTGATAAATTTTGTACGTATTTTGTTTTTGTAATTTAAATTTTTTCCATATAAAATTTGACAACGCTTGGCGTTGCGTTTTAAACAATTAGGCCCTTAATTTTAATAAAAAACAAAAGTTAATTTAATTATTATTTTTCGGACTTCATTTGTTTCTATATTTATGATTTGAATAGGCTAAAGTTCGTATCGCTTTTTAAGCCAAATTACATGTGATAATTATTAATGAACAAATAACACCAAAGGTAATTGTAAATATTCAGACAACACATAGTTGAACGGAACAGCTAGCCGTTTTCGAAGGCCAATTAATCTTCATCATCAGCGTTCTTCTGTGTTTGGTCCACTGTTTGTGGTGTCAGTTGATGTAGATTTCTGCAATGTTGGACTACAAGGTCCCATTTGTAGCTGATTTATCAGCATAATTCAGTGACTTCATGTGAAGCTCCAGTATATAAAGGAAAGGTGTCAAATCGATCAACCTTGGAGCCAATTGAATGATGCATTTCTCAAACTAAACTTATCGGACAACATTGATTTCAATCATTTTTCGAAAGCTGCGGTCGCCGTGTGGCACGCAGCACTATACTGTTGAAAATACATCTCGCCCGGAGCAATATCAGCTATATTTTTAAATAAAAATCATTGATCTTTGTGACATAACTCTCTGTAACGATCGTAACGCAATCTCCATCTTTTTCTTTTAATATCTTAAATAAGCTTCAGTGATGGCATCACTAGAAAGTGCATCTTGTAATGGGGCCTATACACTGAGAGAAAATTACGATCTAAGCTTAAGAAAAAAATTCTTGAATTCAGATTGCATAAATCTTAGTATTTCAATCTGGGAATTAGGTCAATGTTACTGCCATTCTCAAATTTAAGCCTAAGTCCTTAATTTATAGAATGAATTCTTAAAATGAAGAACGTGATCCTAAACATTAAGAACACATTCTTAAAATAAAAAACATAATCTTAATTTTAAGATTGTATTCTTAAATCATTAAGAACATGATCTTAATTTAAGATTTTTATTGAGAACAAAATCTTAAATTCCATCTCAAAATGAGATTTTATGCAAAATTACAATCTTAAATGCGATCTTTAAAAAAATTAAGATTTTATTGTTGATTCAAGAATTTTCGCATTTAACAGACTATTAAGATTTAAATGATTGGATTTCGAGCGTAAACAACAAAATCTCCCGACTGCCGATCATCTCTAGACGAGACGGCAGATCAGTTCAATATGATGATCATCTGTACGAATACTTGAGGGTACCTGCAGGAAACGCAAATCAACATTATAACTCAAAAAACCAAATTTATTTGTTAATGATGCATATTTAATCTCCATTACGAACTTCATTCATATTGTGTAAAAATTTCGTGCAAATATTTTGTTTACTCAACTCTTGAAAACAAAACGAAATTTTCTTTTTCCATTAAGTTGTGTGTAAATTGAAAACTTTAAACTCGTTTTTTGGCAAGCTATATTATAAAATGAGCGATATCCTCACAGGCAGACATTTACAGATGTTTTAGGTTGAATATAATGACTATCGCCAAACTTGCCAAAACAAAGACGAAGAAAAGAATGTAAAACATTTTTTGTGTCATTTTTCAGGATGAGAATGACCATTTTGGGCACTCATGCACAGAGGTTGAAGGTTTAATATAATGACATGGGAGTTCTTAAAATCAGAGAACTTTCTAACTTTTTCAGTGACCAACTGCAACGTATTGAAATCTGGTTGGTTCGATGATGGGAGCTCCGCTCCACCAGAGTCTCTCTAAGATTGCAATAGACCATACAGGTCTAAGTGACTCCTAATCTAATAAATATACTTCATATAACTTTAATTATTCAATGTGAATTCAGGCTAAGCTAAAAATATGCACATTTGCTGAACCAATAAAAAAAAAACAGACACACATACATATGTGACGCGCAAAATAGAAAGGGACCTAAGGGTAAAAACCAGTTTTGTTCAGGGGAGCCATTTTAAAGATTTAAATACGTGTATCTTTGGTGTACCATCACATCATAAAACGCTCATATCTCTGTGAGGGAACACTTTTGGGGCATGTGATCGGTCTCATTCGATGCTCAGATGTTGACCACATCAAAAAAAAAAAAAAGTGAAAATTGATTTTTTTTTACCCTTAGGTCCCTTTCTCTATGCACTGTCACATATACTTATTTTTGAAACAGTTCTCATTCAAATATGTAAATAAATTTTAAATCGAGTTAAAATTAAACGGAACTCAAAAAAATCAATTCTAAGTTCCTTAACATCCCCTGCCCCTGCAGCTCTGACCTTTGTGTTTTGCATATATTTTTCAATATTTTTATTTGTTTTAGTTTTAGGCTCTAAGCCGCATTCAGTTTTTACATTGTAATTATATTTAAGCACAAAATAATTGTTTTCTTTGCTGAATAAAATAATGTTTAACTCTTTCAAATACATATCGATGGCTTAATATAAAAAGGGCCTAACTAAATTTTTTTCGAAATCGTGTTTTTAATGTTTTCTGGACGACAACGTATAATTGCATCCTCCTTGAAGATCTTAGAACGTTACAGTTCAAAATCAAGGACTTATGGCAACTTTAAAAACTATTTCTGCATGTTAATGCTTTTTTTCTTCAGTTTTTTGCTTCTCCTGTAAAATATCTAAAATTCGAGTTAGGCCTTTTTTATAGTAAGCCATCGATATGTAAGTTATTCCTTCTCTTTATCTCTGATTATAGATAACTTTTTTAACCATTTTTTCACACATTTTGATGCGCTTTTTTTCTGAGTATTTTATGTAATCTAATACCCATTTATATATTTTAATTTTAATTACAGTTTCATGAATTGATATTAAATTCTACCACAATACCAATAAGTCTAGTTAATACAGACGACAACAACACATTATACGACAACACTAACAACAGCACCAACATTATTATAAATAAAATCAGTAATACAACTTTACTGTTAGCTGATACCAACAATGAAGACACCATAAATATGTCTGCAACAACAGTGACACCACCCACCGATGCTGCAGCAACAGCACGTGTACAGTTTACATACTTTGTTTGTGATTATTATTTGGCCATAAATGTAAGTATAACCAGCAACAACTGCTCACTGTTGCCTCTTGTATACTTGATAATAATCACAACGGTGCAACTGTTTATTAACTTAAGGCGATAAAACCAGACATGAAACACACTTAAGCGATTATAAAATACTTTATTATAGCCTTGTTACTTTCATTTTTATACTTAAGCTTAAATTTGTTTAATCTTTATCTTTTGCTTAGACTTTCCTGTTGCTGACATTACTCTCCATGATGACCTGTGCCACTTATCAAGTTCTACGCATTTTGTTAAAGTCAATTTTATTATTAATGGCCTCAGCTTATTATATTGGATTTTCAATTTATTTTCTAACGCAAGAGGAGACAAATTTAATATTGGAGTAAGTTTTTCGCACACTTACATACGTACATACATGTTGTACAATACTAATTTTATCTTAAATTAATTTGCTTTGCATTGAAATATACTAGCATAAAATAAAAACATGTTAAATGAAACATGAACTTTTTACTGCCAACGAATTGCCAACAGAGGAGTTGTATTTTTTTAACAGGCTGTAAAAAATTCATGTTCTAAATTATATTTTAAGAAAATTGTGTTATGTGCAATAGGCGATTGAAGCGTTATAGCCTTTTAAAAAAAAAATTTAACGAGTGTAATGTGAAGACTTCTTTCTTCGAATGAAGATATGCTACATAGATAAATGTACAGTATGCGCGGTTTGTATTCACACACTTTTGCATTGAAATAAATAACTATAATATTTAGTAGACCTCAAGCACATATTTTGAACAGTCACAAACCTCTTATCTTATGCACAGACTTTCAAAAACTATTTGAGAATTTACAAATAATAATATTTTTTAAAATCACAAAAGAAAAATAAGCGTAGTAGGCTTAGAAACTTGTACAAAACCCAGCGAATAATTCGATATTAATCTAATCTATTTTTCTACACCTTTATACAATTAGCAATCCATTCGATAACAATAAAAGTAATTATAAGACAAAATTAAAAATAAAATCTAAATTTAACATTTAAGAAATTTATTATTCGACATGTACCTGATTTACATTAAGCATTTTTTCATGAATTTTCATGAATTTTGTTGCACGCAACTTTTTCTATTTGCTAATTGCAGCGCTATAAAAGAGAATTTCATATAAAAAAGGGGGTAGAATGACTCTCTGATGCATTTTTGACAACTTTTTTGATATAAGTTGCTCCTCCAAGCCTCCTATTGACAAATAAAAAATTTTCATGCAACTAATTTCATGAAAAAAATGCTTAATGTAAATTAGGTAATGTTGTCATAAGTTTATTTTAATTTGAAATTTATTTGCTGGTGGTTCAGCAATAATAAATTTCTTAACTATAATATTTTTTTTTCTTCTTGGACGATTTTATAGATACACAACCTATTTAATGTATACAACCTATTTAATAAATCAAAAAATTTAGAAGACATTTAAATTATTAATTTTATGGAAAATAACAGAATTCACTAGATATTTTTAAGAAACTTAAGTTCATATTCAATTCATATTAGTGTTAGTATAAAAAAGTATAAAAATTTATTATAGTTTTTTTTTTTATAACTGCATCGGTTCATTATCTAGTTTCTTTTTTTAACCCCCGACTAAAAAAAGGGGTGTTATAAGTTTGTAGTGTGTGTCTGTGTGTTTGTGTGTCTGTGTGTCTGTGTGTCTGTGTATCTGTGTATCTGTGTGTCTGTCTGTGTCCACGTACAGGCCAAACGGCTAGACCGATTTTCATTTAGTTTTTTCTGTTTGAAAGATGACTTGATCGAGAGGGTTCTTAGCTATGTTTGAAAAAAATCGGTCCAGCCGTTTAGAAGATATAACATCTTTTCTGAAAAAAGTCGGGGGTTTTTAAAATTTTTAATTTTTGTTATTTATTTTTGTGTTCGAACATGAATTTAATTTTTTTTTATGTTGTACTTGGATTTTTTTTTAAATGAGCTCTTAAAATCAGAGAACTTTCTAACGTTAGCAGTGTTCGACTGCAACGTGTTAGTAGTTTTATATTGAGCTTGGTTCGATGGCAAGAGCTCCACTCGACCAGTCTCCGTGGGATCACAATAGACCAGAAGGGTCTAGGTGACTCCTAACCTAATAAACATATTACGTTGAAGAGAGTTTGACGATGACCCAGACACATTAGTAATATTTTTCTTAACGGTTTTTGTACAATCGCTTTTTTGAAGCTGAGCTTTAAGATTGTTCCAAAATTTATCAGGAGGTTTCTTCAATTGCTTAATAGAGGCAAGTTGAGATTTATCCATTTCATCGACCAGATAATAAAAATATTAAATATATTAAAATTTCCTTTTTTTGATTTGAAAATTCAATTAAATATCTATTTCAAATTTTATTATTGATAAAAACACGTCGTCAGCTTTCTACGAACAGTCAATCGAACTATATAAGTTTATTTATTCAATATGAGTTCAGGTGAAGCTAAAAATAGGCACATTCAAAAACAGACATACATACATATACTAATTTTTGAAGCAGTTCTCATTCAAAGATGTAAATAAATTTTAAATCGATACGAAACTAAACGGAATTCAAAAAAATCAAATCGAAGTTCCTTAAAAATTTATTATAGTATTTTTCATTACTGCATCGGTTCATTATCTAGTTTCTTTTATTTTTAATTTTTGTGTTCGAACATGACTTTTATTTTTTTTATGTTCCTGTTGGATTTTTCTTTAAAATGATCAATGAAGCGTCGTTTTATTTAAACGTTTTAATTAATTGTATCAATATACACAAAAGTTTACGTAAATTCAATTTCTTACAAGACAGTGCATTTTTAACATTTTTTATTGAGGGTGTATGAATACGAATTTGGCACACTGTACGCTTTTATTGACGAGCAGCGCCATTTGATGACAATAAAAAGTGATGTGTTTCTTTTAGCATGTTTTTATGAGAATAACTGCTCAATTAAAAACATAAAAACATAAAAATTGACTACCCCAGTTTAAAAATAAATATACATAAATATGGATGTGTCAGACGCTGAAAGGCCTAACTCCACTTATCGAAAATTTCTCAATTTTGTTATATTACTATTTAATTAGTTGTGAACTCTATGGAAATTATTTTTTTCCCTTATTATTTAGATATTTTCCATTAAAAACATAAAAAATCCTATTGTGCTAGTTAAAAAATTAACATTAAAAAATAATTGAAAAACTCTCTTGATTCAAATGAAATGTAAGCGAAAGGGTTTTTAAATGACATTTTACTTGTTTAAAATGATTTTTAATTTATTTCCCCTAATAATTTACCTACATAATATTTTGAGTGTTCCTGTTATGCGGGAATCCCCTCTCCCCTCACTTTTTTTTTCTATTACATACCATAAAAATATTTTGTACCTTTTATAATTTTCATAAATTTTGCAAATCTATTTGCCAAACATTACTAATTTACTCAACTTTCTATTTTGAGGAGTTAGTCCTTTTAGCTTCTGACACTTCAGCTGGGTCCAACTAATTCATTCGTTCATTTTTGCTACAAACCTATGATCAAACCCATGTAATTCAAATGGGTTTGATCATCGGTTTGTGGCAACGAATGAATGAGTTGGACCCAGCTCTACCTGACACATCCATATATTTTATTTAGATATTTATATATTTTTATTTCGTGCGTATGATTAATCGTTGGATCACATTAATCATACGTAATATTTAATAACATAAGCAAACAAAGCTTGTGCTTGAAGGAACTAAAATACACTACAACAACATAAATGTCAAAATAAAAAATATTTCTCATGCAAACTTTTGGCTGCCAAAAGTGCTGAGATCGAAAATTCGAGCATGTTCTTGTTTGGTGAAATAGATTTCATTTTCTAGTCGTTAGAGTGCCATCTCATTTCTAGGCATCCTGCACATTTTCCTTAAATTCAGGATTGTTCTGTGGTCAACATACGTAAATACATTAGTAAATTGAAAAAAAATATGCTAAGCCGAAGCACAAAACCGAAGACTATAATTTAGTTAGTGTTGTCACGCCTTTTTTTTAAATAAAATTTTAAAGCCTTGACACAAGTGAAACGATTCAATTAAACTCTTTAAATTAATTTTTAAACTCTGAGCAATTTCTAAAACAATGTAGCCCTCCGTTTGTATAAAACGTTTAAGTTAAAAATCTTGACATTTTTGTAATAGACTAAAGGAAACTTGTACAACTTTTCTTTAATCTATTACAGAAACGCCAAGATTTCTAACTCAAACGTCTTACACAAACAGGGTGTAATACTTTTTTACTTGGTGTTGAGAATGCTATAGAAAATCTTTATATTTATTTCTTATCGAAGCAAATAAATCAAATTTCTGTTTGACAATGTAACAGCCTTTATGTTAAAGAAGCAGACAAACTCCTTCCTCCTCCTCCTTCTTGCCACAATGCAATTTAAAATTCTTGTTACAATTTAATATAACACAATATGATTTCATTGTAAAAATGTATTAATACTTTTACTTGTTTTACTTCATTTTTTTTTCTTTCCTTCTTTTACATGTTCTATTTCTACAATTGATGATTGGCTTTGTTGCGCCTTTCGTGTTTTATGCTAATGTAATAACGTCTGGCATACCACACAATAACAACAACAACAACTCAAACACTTAAACTTTGAATATCTACGCGTGTGTGTTTCGCCTGTAACTCTGTAAATCTAAAACATTAACTTGCACGGGGGTATTCACGTGGATGATGTTGATGACGACGACGACGTTGGCATTTATCGATGATGCTCTTGTTTGTGTGTCTTATCAAATGCATTAGCAACGAGGAAGCGCTCTTGCGTTATATAATTGATTTAATTTTCCTTTTTGCTTTCAAGATTGCATTGATTTTTCATAGCCATCAAACTGAGGCAACGTATCGCTTAGATTTCATTTGGAAGCTGCAGGCAACAGGTAAGTTTTATTTTTATTTATTTCTTTTTGCTTTGCCTTTGTTACCGCTTCGTTGTTAATTAACTTGTTCAATTTGTTAAAGAATGTTTTTATTACATTCACACATACATACATACATACATACATACATATGTATATTTTATAAATAACAATTTACTTCTGCGCTATAAAAAGTTGTAAAGTTTATTTTTCAATATATGAAAGCAAACGACAGTTAATTTAAAAATGTTTTAGCTAATCAAATTGTTGGAGTTACAGGTCGAGATTAAAAAAGTTTTAGTGATAAATTTAATTGTAAAAACAATTTATTTATAAAATGTTTGTTGTACAAAAATTTAAATGTGTTTCGGAACGTACACTTATTCCTCGATTTACACGATAATTTTTTCACACGATTTCACTTTTACACCATTATTTTGGTTTTCGTGGAAATTGAGAGATTTATGAAATACCTCGATTTACACGATTATTTTTTATGTGTTTTATTGAATATTTTTGTCTCTAATACGACGTTTGAGTCAGTTCTTAAGTTCGCGTCAGTTCTTACATTTATTTTGTTTAATGAATAAATGTTTATTTTTATGTTTTTTGAGTAAACGTTTCTGATATTTTAAAAACTAAGCTGAAATACATATATAATTTCTTAATAAAATAAATTTTTTACGCGATTCTGCCTTTATTTTCGATTTCTGCCTTTATTTTCGTGAATATGCTTTTGTTCATTAAAACAGAACAAATCAAAACATAGTTTTTTTTCTCAGTTAAGGCCTTTTACATGTCAGATGCAGAATAAGTAAAATAATCACCCTCATTCTAGATATCTACATTAACGTCATTTTATTACAGTAATAAAGACTTGCGGCTTGTGTAACCATTGTCAAAAATAATTGACTCCTGATGGCAGGTTTGTGCTATTTTCAAGACCTTAAGGAACAGAAATAGATTGTCAGTATCAAAAAATTGTTCTCGAGAGCGAGTACACAAGCCCCAATTGTTTAGTATTGTATTGACGTAACGTCGATGTTGACAACTATAGTAATAGTAATTTAATCTAACTTATAAATTTTCGAATACATTGTGCTATACATTTTTTTCATATTAAATATACTAGAACTGATTTAATGGACATTTACTTTCTTCTTTTTAAATCATTAATTTTCCTTTAATTTACATGTAAGAAAATATCTTCAAAATGATCATCGGCTTAAGCATCTTCTTAAACAAAAACTAACTACCTAACAGTCTAATAAAACTACATAAATTCGTTTTTAATAGCAAGACTTTACACTTAAATTTGCTAACTTTCCCCAGCCTTGAACTACATTAATATTGAGTTGAACAAAAAAAAAAAAAAAAAAAGCAAAGCAAAGCAACTTAACCTTGAAATGTAAAATTCAATTTAAATCAAGGAGAAGAAGATGAGAGCATTCTAACAACATAAATGTTATTCTTGAACAGCGATTGAATTAAATAAGACCTCCATTTTGTAGCAACAAGCAAAAACAGAAAGGAAATGAAATGATTGTTTCTATTGCTTTTTATTTCCAAGTTGTTTCTTGTTTTTCTTTTTAACTTTTTTCTCCTTCAAGTTTTTTTCTTTTTCGCAATATCATCTTGACTTAAATTGAATTAAGTTGTGCGTAGCAAAGTGCCAGTGCAACGCACAGTGACTTTTTATAGATATTTTAGCGGTTAAGCTAATGTCGGCTTTATTTAGTTATTGTGTAGTTTAAATTTTCAGAAAGCAATTGTTACTATAAGTTTGTTAAATGTTTAAAAACAAGACTCATGTTTTGTAGCAGAAAGTTTTTGCATACACTCTAAAGCTGCAAGGAGTGATTTCCGATAAATTATGGTTAAAACAAAAAATTTATATGCAAGTTTTTTAATTAGTATTTAGTGTACTTAATTCCATTTTATTATATATTGTAAGTTGCATATTTATTACTTTTCTTTTTATAACACTGTGCACAACGTTGAATAATGCCTTGTGCCTATAAATTATGTTGTCTGTGCGGTTGGTTTGATCGATACGTTAAAACTTTATGGCAAATAAAATTAAATCAAAGTAAAAGTAAAGTAAAGTATTACCTCTTGGTGTAAAATAGCAATTAAATTTTCACTGCACATGTAAAAAATGTTCAATATAGCAAAAAAGAAATTGTGAACTTGCTTATCCGTACAGATTTAATTTTCACAAACATGGACTTCATGGGAAATCAGCCACATAATTTAATGGGAGAGTTAAACTTCTAAATATCTGCTTTCGGACTAACTATTTTTTAAAGCTAGATTTATTGAAGCAGCCCTTGCAAAAAATTAGCACGATTTGAAAAGTATTTGAGATTATTTAAAGCTTTTGAATAATCTGTGCAATGCCTTTTTGTTTTCAAATTTAATAAATGTTTTTAAGATATTTATTTTATAAACGGACTCACTGTGCGTTGCATTTATATATATAATTTAGCATTGGAATGAAATGAATAAATTATCATTTAATTGTGAATAAAATCAAGATATTTGTTTGGATTTTATTAAAATAAGGTTCGTAGAATTGAAATCAAATTCATTCGTATATATCTATATACACAAATCGCGGTTCATTAGTCTAACTAAAACTGAAACCAAACTTGACCGATTTGAATATGTTCTTAATTTTTCTTTAGCTAGCTTTAATACTAGGTTGGTTCAACAAAAAAAATAATAATAGAGAAAATCTTAGATCAGTGCAAAAAAAAAATAATATAAAATATAATTAGTTTAATTTTTTTTAAAAATGACATTACAAATCACATTTATCGTGGAGTGGTTAATACTATTGGGCTATTGTATATTTTGTTCTGTCCCCACCTGAAGAGGACATGGGATATATGGCTATACTATTTATTTTTTTAAGAAGGACCAAGAGGGTGGCAGGGGGAAATATCTGCCCCTCCGAAACTATTCAGCAAATTTTTATGAAGTTCGCTATTTAGATAGAATGTACTGCACCGCAGCCATACCAATTACCACTAAATAATAGCTAATATGTATGTCTCATTTGATCCCGGGAAACATTGCCTAACCGTCAATTATTTTTTAACTACAAATTACTCCACACAGTGGCCACTTGTTGGGTCAAAAATAACAGATCAGAGATCATGCATTAGGAACAAACACACTCTACGATTTTATACATACATAAGTATATAGATCTTTTTCGAAAATTAAAAAAAGAATATTAACAATAATTTTTCTTGCTAAAACTTTATTATTGAGATTTTGTATGAGATCAGAAATATTAGTTTGGCATAGATTAGCAATTTTCCTAAATTCGGGGGATCCATTTTAGATATTTAAAGCTCCGTTTCGTTTAAAAATATAAACTCCAATGTTAGGTTAGGTTAGATAGAAAAGAGGAGCCATTTCACTCATGTACGGGGACATACACATGAGCCATTAAAGGCCCGTTGTTTGCTCTCATGTTAATTAACAAACGAATCGCACCTTTATATAAGAACTCAGTATCGTTCACGTAGTCCCTCAAACTTTTCCAATCAATACCTCTTAGGTGGGTAATGTCCGCTAAGGTATCATCCCCAAAATAACGGCAAAGGAAGTGCTCCATTGCCTCCATATCCTTCATGATTTCCCTGCATTTATTGTCATTCGTGGCTCCAATCCGGTACAAATTCTTTTGTATATAAGAGTGTCCCGTTAAAATAACGGTCAACTCGGGCTTGATTAGTTTGAACAGTCCCCTTGTTTTGTCTTCGTCCGGTTAGCCCCATAGAACCTTAGTTAGATTACCCACAGTATCACATATAAATAGTATCCTGTGGGCTATCTTTGCCTAATCTTGTAACTCAATCTTCGTTGCCTTGCAAGGGCTCGCATTAGTTAGAGTTACTGTCCAGTTCATTTGCACTTTTATTTTCGGTTACGCCGTTGTGGGCCGGCACCCATACCAGACGAATTTTGCCATATACTGCGTAACCGTTTATCATATTTTTGCGATCTAAAACGGTCCTAGAGTGTACTCTTCCAGTTGTGATTGCTTTAATTTCCAAATTGCTGTCAGGGTAAATATATTGACTTCTGTGGGTCTAATGTTTATACTGGAAGACTGTATTATGGCTAAGCAAGCGGAAGTAAATCTTGGTCTCCGGTTCTTCTATCAAGAAATCTAGACCCGTTCTTTCCCCTTGCTTGAAACCATCCGGGTAACAGCAAACTCCCACGGATATTTGTTCTAGGGTTCGATTGACCCAGAAGTGTCTTTCTGGTATCAGTGTCGCGCATTCTGTTATAAACCTAGTCTCACCTACCCGGTCGGACATTTCCAAAATCTGGTCGTATCCGTTCAGTGACATTCATATATTCTGAGAGTGGTATGTTGCCTTTTCCGATCTATTCCCCCATCACTTTTAGACGTTTTTTTTAGCAAGAGCTGTTTCGTATCTAATAGGAATGTCTATAGGTTGGACATTAAGAATAGTCTCCAATGCCCTGGTGGATGTAGTTCTTATAGCGCCACTAATACCTAGGTAGCACATCCGTTGACCCTTCTCCAAAACTTTTGTGTTGCACTTTCTACCTGTTGACCTCCACCATACTACCGATGCGTATGTTAGAATTGGTCTTATCACACCAGACCAGCACGAGTTAGTCTTCTTGAATCTTTCTTCTATGTGATGTCTCCACAACAGTTTCTAATCTAGGATCATTCCTAAATATTTAATCCTTCCAAATAAGGTGATAGTCTTTCCCTGGAAACTAGGATCAATGTACGGCATGATCTCTGCTTTTCCAGTAAAAAAACACCTATTCACATTTTTTCTGGGTTAATATTCAGTCTTCGCGGCCCAATCCTAGCTTCCGCCTTTTTCCTTGCCCCTTAGACGACGTCATTCGTTCACATAGCAGACAGGTTCATAACCCTCATTAATCCGGTCCAATAGCAGCTGTGTGTAGTTATTACCCAAAGAAGGTGTAAAATTATTCCTGCTTGAAGCGTCCCACGTTGCAACCTATTCCTAACGTTTACATTGAGCATATCGCAGCTTATCCACGTATTTCCCAGAATGAAGTCTACCCAATAAGTTATTGATTGGTCAACTTGAAACTGTACTAAGGATTAGATAAGAGTGTTAATACTCACATTATTAAAGCTTACACTTAATTAAACCTCTCTAAATGCGGTATGAAATTTTATAAGAATGAAACAATCGGTTTAGAAACTTTAGATTTATTCAGAAATTTTTCAAAATCCTCTACTGTGCATTGTCCGCTAAACTTTTTTTAATTTCTGCTTCACTCCTGTGACGTAATTAAAACAAAAATTTATGAAGAAAAACTTGAAAAAAAAAATTTAAGACAAATTGCTTACAGCAGTCTTACGATAAAAATCAGGTTTGAAAACTCATGAAAAGTAAAGGGTGTTTTTTATTGAGGTATAGAACTTTAAGTTGGCATCACTTTTTTAACTGGCGGCCATTTTGTCAGCTGTCAAGTGATTAATATTTAGTTTGGTTTGCCATTTCATCATGAACAGGTTGACAAAAGAACAACGCTTGCAAATCGTGCAAATTTATTTCGAAAATAATGGTTCAGTTCGCGAAGTTTACCGCAAGCTCTGTCCATTTTATGGTCGACCTAATCGTCCATCAGAGCAATTAATTCGGTTAACCATGGATCGTTTTCGCACTACGTTTACTCTATGTGATAATACGCATCCGCAGAGACGTCGAACAGTGCGCACCGAAGAAACAATTGCCGCTGTAGAGCAAAGTGTTGAAGAGGACCCGAATGAATCGATTCGCCACCGTGCACAGCAATTGGAGCCGACTAACCGACTATTTTGTTCCCGAATTGGATGGCATGAATGTGGATGAGTTGTGGTTCCAACAAGACGGCGCTACATGCCACACAGCGCACGTCACAATCGATTTATTGAAGGAAACATTCGATGAGCACATAATTTCGCGGAATGGACCTGTCAATTGGCCACCAAGATCGTGTGATTTGACACCATTGGATTATTTTCTTTGGGGATATGTGAAGTCGCTCGTCTACGCCAACAAACCAGAAACGTTAGGGGACTTGGAAGCCAACATTCGTGGCGTTATTACCAACATACGGCCCCATATGCTCGAAAAAGTGGTTGAAAATTGGACCTGTAGAATTGACTTTATTCGAGCCAGCCGCGGCGGCCACATGCCCGAAATCATATTTAAACATTAATGGCATAAAATTATCCTTCCAATAAAGCCAAATTGATGGACATTAAAACGATTTTCTTGTGTTTTATTTCAATTCGAAGTTCTATGCCTCTGAAAAAAACACCCTATATATGCAAATTCATGTTGCGCTTGGTATAAAACTAATATTATAATTAACATATAAATCTTCTAAAGCTTTAACAATTTATAAACAAAAATATTCTACACAACGAAAATTATTAAATATTCGCAAGAATTTGCTAAAAACTGCATATAAAGTAAAACTAAGTCTAACAATACCTAATGAAAGGAGTTAGCCACTTTATGTTTTATTAAATATTAAAATCTCTGTGCAAAAAGAAAAGTAACTTGTATTTTAAAATTGTTTTAGACAAAAATTTGTATGGATATTTTTTTAACGTACACATTAAGCTCAAATTATTATTTTTTTTTTGCATTAAGGGTTTATTTATATTACCACTATACAAATATTGATAAAATTATGCAATGCCAATTTTTTATCGAGTCATTTCGCCAACAAGTAAAATGACATTAATAATTTAATATTATTTGAATTCATTCTTTGCAATGAATAAATAAAAGATGGAATAACAAATTGAATTGTATGCTAAGGTTTATAATATTTTCGTGTTGTGCGAAGCTTTAAATGATTTATTTTCTTTTCTGTTCACATTTTAAAACAAAACGCAACGAAAACGAGTTGCAAATTTAATAACAGGACAAAAATTAAAAAAAAAACAGAAAAAAGGAAACGTGTATTAAAAAAAAAAACAATTGGTTACATTACTTACAGAGGAAAAAGATGACATGGAACATTTGCAGGCATATAATCGCAAGTTATTGGAAAACATTTTACCGGTGCATGTGGCAGAACATTTTCTCAGTCGAGACAAAAATATTGATGTAAGTAATAATTGTAATATTTTATATTAACTTAACGCGTGTCAAAATAACCACAAATTTGAAAAATTTATTTGTCATTTTTTAATCAACACATATTTATTAATAATATTTGTTGCTGTTTGAAAAAGTCTCTTAACGTACTATGACTGTTTGAGTTTGTCTACGAGTATAAACATTGGCGTATTTTAATTTGATTTGAATTGTTTGAGCGGGAAGGAAAGCAAAACATTTCCAGAATTTAAAAACTACCTTAAGTACCTGTTAAAAATATGCCTTTTAAAATTAAACCATCCAAAAAGAACATTAGCCCAATTCACAATCTGGTACAAATGATCTTGCATCGTAGCATTTTCAAAATGGTATAGTACATTGATACTCACCACTACGAATTTTTATATGGTGGGTATCAAAAAAAAAAAAAAAAGTGATAAATCACTTTTCAAAAGGTTATCTTTATAAAAGTACCTTTTTAAAAAAGTATCTTTTGAAATATGAAACTTTTAAAAATTACTTGTTTTAAAAACCAAGTACCTTTTAAAAACTTTTTTTTTAAACTTCGTTTAAAAAAGCAATCTTTTATATCAGCTACGCCCAAGCCATATGCACAATGTTCAAACTTTTACAAAAGAGCTTTTGTGCTTTTACGCCGACGAGTGTACTAGAGAGAACAACAGCCAATCAAATCACGGCGACAGCAATGTTTGCTCTTACTTTGCAAGGAAACAAGAAAAAAATTTAAGAGCTTTCAAAGCTGTTTAGCTCAAATGCAAATATCACAGTATGTGTTTTTGGACGTAGCTGTTTTATATAAATAATTTTTAAAAAATGTGGCTTTTAAAAATTGACCTTTTAAAAAAGTATCTTAAAAACTACACGTTAAAAAGGGCACTTTTAAGAAAGTGCCTTTTAAAAAGCACCCTTTAAAAATACTTTTTAAAACATTTACCTTTTTGAAAAAAGTATTTTAGAAAAAAGTACATATTAAAAGTAGTAGTACTCTTTTAAGAAAGTATCTTTTAAAAAAGTACCATTTAAGGACTTACTTTTGAAGATGCGCTCCTTTTAAGAAAAATATTTTTGAAGAAAGGTGCTTTTCTTCAAAAAAGTACCTTTTAAAAAATTTCATTTTAAAAAGGTACCTTTTATAATAGCACTGTTTAAAAAATGTGGTTTTTAAAAAATTACCTTAAAATATCTTCAAGTATCTTTTAAAATATTTTTTTAACTTATCATTAAAAAACAGTATTTTAAATTACACCTTTCAAGTAAAAAAAGACTAAACTTTGCAAAAAGCACCTCATTAAAAAAATACTTAAGAACGCTTTTAGGACACATTTCAAAAGAAGTATGTTTCAAAAAATATATTTTTTAATTTTACATTTTAAATAGTTATTTGATTTCATTTATCATGGGGTTTTAAGTTTATTTTGGCAATAATTAATAAAAGGTCGAAATATTAGATAAACAATTTGATTAAGAAATAACTAAAATCCAAAAAAAAAACAAATAGAATGTTTGGTATTTTTGAAAACATACAAATTTATATACCTGGAAATCACCTTAGTGCTTTCAGCAGTTATTAGGTACCATAAATGAAAATTGAGCACTTGCCTGGAAGAAGAAAAAAAACAGAAATCTTTGTTATTATTTTATCTAGGTCAAATTTCTATTAACTGACAGTTATAGTAATCAGTTTTTATGAAATATTTCAATAATGTGAAAAAAAAATTTAGTCCATTATATGCTTTAAAGAAAATTGTTGCGTAAATATTGATAAATCACGTTCTACTTTTCATATCTACGTTACCATTGAAAAATGTAAGCAATTTTTTTACATTCATTATTTTTTTTTTTTTTCTAAAATATTTACTTCAGTTATTGTATCATAGTCTTCAGTTTCTTATGGATACTTGAAATGTGTAAACACAAACATTTTGAAGAGGACATTGAAATATATAAGAATTTCTTATACAATTTTAATTTTCTTTCCTCCTTCTTTTTTACTCGTTTTAAATAAGTGTCATTCAATCATGTGTCAACACTAAAACCTCTCTTATATTTAAAAAACGACTGGCTGTTCCATAATAATTTCACTCGCTAAGAAAATCTAAGTAGGTGTGTGTGTGTGTGTGTGTGTGTGTGTGTGTGTGTGTGTGTGTGTGTGTGTGTGTGTGTGTGTGTGTATGTGTGTGTGTGTGTGTGTGTGTGTTTGTGTATATGTAAGGATATGGCCTCAAAATAATATTAAAGTTTAAGCAGTTAAACTGAAATTTGTATGAAAAGAAACGTTCCTGACAAAATCAAATGCATGTAAAGAAAGTCCTACAGACAATTGTAACTTTGAAACTCTTTTGGGAATACCATTTTACGAGATGTCATTATTATTATAAAGAAACAAAAGCTTTATTTCTAATACAACTAAAAGCCTTAAGCTTTGATTTTTTTTCTTTTATGTGCCACTGTACAAGCATATATTTTTCATTAAACTTTCTTCTTTTCTTATTTATTTTAATGTAAGGATTTATATCACGAACAGTGCGACAGTGTTTGTATTCTATTTGCCTCAATACCAAACTTTAGTGAATTCTATGTAGAGCTTGAAGGCAATAATGAGGGTGTCGAATGTTTGCGTCTGCTCAATGAAATCATAGCGGATTTTGATGAATTACTAGCTCAGCAACAATTTCGGTAAGTGAATGGGCAGCGAAAATTACAAGGCATGAATTAATCTTTTCTTTGTTTACTTTAAGCTACATTGAAAAAATCAAGAGCACGGGAGCTACTTATATGGCAGCTTCCGGTTTGACGGCCCAGACCTGTGATCTAGTGGATTACAAACACATAACTGCTATGGCAGACTATGCTCTACGGTTGTTCGATATAATTGAACAAGTCAATATGCATTCATTTAATAATTTTCGCATGAGAATTGGTAAGTTGTTTTGTTCACAGTTTATGAGCTCGATATTGGCCATAAAGCAGCCTTTATAAAATATGTTCTCTTTATTCCTTTATATTTGAATCGATTTTAGACAATTTCAGCATACAATAAGTTTATAAATTTTATTATTTGTAGGCATTAACATTGGTCCTGTTGTAGCTGGAGTTATTGGAGCCCGCAAGCCGCAATACGACATTTGGGGAAATGCAGTAAATGTTGCCTCCCGCATGGACTCAACAGGCTTGATAGATCATATACAAGTAAGTTTAGTTTCTGTGCACACAAATCCATATACATTTCTTTAAAACATCTTAATAAATTACTCTTTTACTTAATTCGTATTTAAATAACTTTAACTTTATTCATCTTTTTCTTTATTTATTTTATCAAACTGCTCTGCGCTTTACCACCGTCACGTACTATTACAAACAAAAGGTTACTGAAGAAACTTATGAAATCCTTAAGCCTCGTGGCTATGAATTAACATGCAGAGGCAGTGTTAATGTCAAAGGTAAAGGTTCCATGATCACGTATTTTCTAAAAGGAAAATTACCCGAAGACAAGATACAAACTCAAAATTCATCAAGAGCAGAAGACGCTGTTGAAGCAAAAAGTTCACAAAATGAAAGAATTGAAATGGAAAACAGCACACGTTTTGAAACAAAAACAGAAGAGGATAACAAATGCCCACCAGAAAGCTTAACACTTTCGAAGCAAGTCAGCAGTAATTTGACAGAATCGGAAGACTTATCACCCGATATGGATCTCAACTCGAATACGAGCAATTTAACAGCACAACGACGTAAATCACTGTGTCGCCAGCACAATATTTCCTCATCTTTCGGCACAACGGTGAGTTCGAATACCTCGGTAACGCCCTGCATATCGAATAGTTCAAGTGTTGTAACTATAGGGACCCTACCCACCATAGCCAAAAATCATTCTTCTTCCATTGAAAACACCTCCGAAGGCAATAGTTTAATGAGCAAAACAAACTTTCTGCCTCGCACAGCCCTAGATGAACTCAAGGACATCGAGGCGGAGAGTGACAAGGGTACGCATAAAACTTCTATAGAAAATTTAGAAATATTACTCAAAAATAATATAAGCCTCTCAGATCTTAATAATAAACAACAACTGAATTTGAGAGCCAACGAGGCAACACGTGCCATCAATAAAAAGTCCGCCGACGCTGGTGGCACACAAGTAAATTTTTTAAATGAAACTATAGGCTGCCATAAGCATCGATCTGTCACAAGCATAACTGCAATTACGTCAACAGCCAGTAGTACCAAACATTCATGTTCATCACCCCAATGTTTTTCGGATACAACGCATTTGTTGAAGGACCCTTCAACACTGACTCCACCACAATCACCAACACATTTGACTGATACTAATAATGACACATCTGAAGCACCATGTGAACTATCATTTTCCTCTCAATCATCTACCACCTCACATGACTCCAAAGCCAACTGGTCAAACTTTAAGTCGCACCATCTGCATCATAACCAAACTCAAACTCAAAATCAATATCATCACAATCATCACAATTCAATTATAAAAACATCACAATCTTTAAGTCCTCTCGGTCTCTATAACGATGTTTTTAATATACCCAACTCAAGGAGCATGATTGTTATAACAACAGCAGCTGGCTGCTCTCCTGTAGCAACTGAACCACAAGAATCCACATCAATGGCTATTGCAACTATGACAACATCCTCTTCAGATTCCATACACAACAATTCTTCACTACCATTAGCCAATGTGGCGGTAAGTACTTAAGGACGACGGACCTTGTATTGTTGCTGCTTCTGGGTAATTTTACTCCATTACTATAAGAATTCATATTTAATTTTTCTGTTTTCTCATCATTTAAACGAAAATACCAAAAGTGTAGAAATCTGTTCCTATTTTTAAAGCTGTAAATATGAGTATTTTTTACGAATAGTAAATATGTAGTATATGCCAGGCATTTACGTACATTTATAAATAAGTACATGTCGTCGTTGTTTTAGTATCTATCATTTTATGTTTGTGCGTATATCTGTATGTATAGTACGAGAGTGTGTATGTTTGAACTCGTATGTAAGTAGCATAATGAATTTAATAGTTATAATATAACAAACACATCATCACTTAACAAGGGGGCAATTGCAGGTATTAAATCTAGATAGAACATTTTTTTTTATTTCTTTATAAAGTTCAGCATAGCGAAAGCGCACATGAATATGTGCAACAGCAGTGTGGAAAATTATAGCACAAGGAACTGTTTAAGTCATAATTATGCATAAACTGTTGATCTAACTATCAAAAGAATAAATCATTAATAAAGTATTTGTCCAGACACTTAAAATCAAAGTAGTAAAACCCAAATGTTCACATTTTTTCAGCAAAAAGTTTTCGAGATTTTGTAATGGGTAGTTTTATTTTAATGGCTTGCAAAGTAATGAGTGGTACCTACTTATCTACTTATTTCATATAACTTATATTTATATCAATATATAAAAGTACTTTTTTAGTACTCTCCATATATTAATGACATATTCCTGCTCAAAATTTGAAATCTTGAGTACTTTCCAAAAATATTCGCCCTATGACTTTTAAAAATGGGAGGGGGGGGGGGTTTACTAAAGGTAGGGAGTAGTGTATGGTGAAAAAACAGATATAGTGCTAATGGTTACATATTCATAATTTTCGTCATTAATTGGGACTCGCTCTACTTTTTTAGTAAACGGCACTGGACATGTTCGATGTGGCCAAATCTAAGACCTATCAAATAAAATAAATATAATGTTATTTGTTCAAATCACTCTGGGAACAGTTCCGTAAATATATTTATGTATATATTAACCTAAGCTTAACTGGTATTTATAATTTTTAAATATGAGTGCCCCTGCGGTTAAGTGAGTCAGTTCGTATTCCAAATATTTGTAACAATAACATTTGTAACAATAAATAAGTTTTTAATTGTTACAGTTAAATTTCGGAAAGACATTTATGTGTAATTTATATTATTGTACACCTATTAGTCCCTATAAGTTCAGTGACAAGTCACAGGGTGCATACAAAATATTAATTAAGCCATCCCCATGTAAAAGTGACTGGTCCTTTTCATAGGAAGTTTTAAATAGCAGACTAGTCCCTAACACTTGGGGACCGATCACATGACTAGTCTTATAGCAGTTCTAAGGAGCTTCTTACTCAGTAGAGGACTTAAGTCTTAAAAGCACTCTTTCTTGACGTATTTGGTCCATCTATGTCTCTCACTTTGATTCAACGTTCAACTAGGTATAATTTTTATCAAAAAATTTAAGTATTTTTAGGCCAAAATAACCCATTCATTTTTGGATATTTTTAGGCAAAAATAATACATTCTTTTTGAAACCAGATTTGAAGGGCTACACTTTATTTTATAAAACTATCAAATAAAAATAACGCGTTATTCAGGCAAATTATAAGGAGTTAGTAAGCAAAGCTTTTGCTGACTTATCAAAACATATGATTTGCTACAATTTTGCATACTGCTGTTTCTTAAATGTATAGAATTTTTTTTTGTATTTTCATCAGAATAAGCACATGTTTACGTCAAATACAGAAAGTAAAGTACATATTTTTTTTTTGTTCTATTGCTAAAGTGAAAAATTTTTGTAAAATATTTTTACCAACAAGAGATATTTGAATTTAAATAGAAACATGTTGTCTAGCAAAAATCCTTTACGAACATAAGCAGTATAACTTGTACATGGAATGCAAGTAAAGCCAATAACATAAAATAAAACTAATATAAATTATGTATACATATTTGATAATATTTATACTAGTATAATTTATTTAAAGTACATACTTATACTTAAATTTAATCAAGGATACCAAAAACAAATGCACAGTAAATGGATAATAGAAAGTATTTGTTAAATTTGTAAATTGATAATAGAGATAAAACAAAATGGTTTCACGTACATTTTCATTTCGAGCAAATTATTTGACAAAAATTAAATACGAGTAAGCTGAAGCAAATATTACAACAGTTTAGTTGAGATGTTCAAAAAAAAAAGAGAAAATCCTTTAATATTAAAAGGAAAGAAATATCGAAATCAAGAATTTATTTTAAAATTTAAAGCACCAAAAGATGGTTTCAAAATTTTTATTTTCTTATTGTTAAATTCTTTTTTTTGTGCTTAAGAAACAACTCTTGACATTTAGTTAGACTTCTTTGTAATGCTAGAAAAAACAAACATTATTGATTCTTTCTTACCCAGTAAGACTTTACAACGTTATTAAGTCCATATAATACGGAATTTTGTAAGTAAAATTGTGAACTGGGAATAATGCTAAAACTCGTATAAGATACACACAGAAAATTAGTTAAGACTAAAAGAAAATCAGCTGAAGAATAACTGACAGTATACAGTGACACACCACACACATCTATCAACAAAAAAATTATATTTGCATTTCTTGTAGTGAATTAGAAGGAAATATCGATTAATCATACAAGAGTGGCTGGTTTAATTTCTCTTAATTCAGTGCATGTGCTAAATTTGATATTAGCAATTCTTTAGCATTTTTCAATTATTTATTTAGCATTTGTGGCAGTATGTAATTAATAAAGAATTTATTTTATAGAACGATTAATATAGTGATTTATACAACGAACAAAAGAATTTAAGATTCAAAAGCATAATTTCCCGATACTAAGAAGAAAAAATATTGGAATGATAGAATGTTCTGCTGCAAGAAATTAAATTTTTTAATGTCAGAAAATTGTATAACAAACACAATATTTTCAAATAAATATTTTTTTAAATTTGTGGACAATATTGTTAAAATCATACTTTAAAATTAGTTGAAAACAGTAAAAAGTTGATAACATTTTTTTTATTAAAAATATTGTCATAATATTTGTTTCTGCATTCTTGCAAGGCTGAAGTTTATTAATACTTAAAAATACATTTAAAATATGAACAAATCCGTAAAAAAAGTTAAATTAAATTTTTCACGTCTAGGCAATATCAAAATACTCATAAATCATATCATCAGTATGCATATGTGCCCTTAATTATGTAAGTGTCCACATGCATTTTTGCTTCGAAATATTAAATAAGTCTTAAAAAAGAAATATGACTTAGACCAATTTCATTATAAAAGGCACATATGTTACACCGGAGATGATTGATGAAAAATTAAAGAAAATAGTCTTCAGAGTATAGATATTTAGTTGGAGGAAAAAAATATTCGCATGATGTCCGGGATTTTTGCACATAAAACGGCATCGAAAATGTGTTTTGGTTGTTTGAAAGCATGTTTTATGCATGTGGAAATAAAATATCCTTGTATATACGCATGTGTAGCCGATTAATATTCAGAGTATTTTTATACTGATGTTTGTGCTGCATAATTTAATAAATGTGTATGAACATGGTTGCTGGTTGTTTATAGCTACACGTATTCGGTTTAAAATTAATGCGTTTATTTGCGTATAAGCGATTTTTTTATTTTTAGCTGTACGCGTGGTTGTTTGACGTCCAATACGCGAAGAGTACTTTTAATGATATTTTTGTCATTCTCTGATATAAACAAATTTTAAAAGAGATTTCAAGCGGGACGGTTGATAAAAATAAGAGATGGAAAAAGAATATATTACGTTTAACTTGTTTCTTTCCATTTAACTATTCTTTCATTCATAAATGTTTTCCTTTTTATTATTTTTATTTTTCTTTTTTTAAACACACTGTCATTACGGTTATCAAATTTTAATTGAATATTAAAATTTGTACTATAGTATAAAATCTATCTTAAAATAAATTCTCCGCTATCGACATCAAAAAATTAGTGCTTGATGGGTCATCCAGCATGTGTACATCAAAACACTTAGTACACGTACACAAAACTGGGATGCAAAAATAAAGAAAAATGAATAAGGATGTTACGAGGTTTTATGGTATTGTCCTAAAAAGGTTTTTTGCCTTTCCACTTCTACAAAAAAAAAATTCTTCCGAAATATATAAAAATGTTAGTGATTTTTTGAAGAAAATTTGTGTAAGGGCCAAATCGAGTCAAAAGATTTTACCTACCCTATATATATTCAACCGATTTTGAGAGGAAAGATATGATATTTTCGACTATTCCCAAGATTGCTGTGCAAGCAGAATTTTGAGGAACAAATTTGTTTAATTTGAAATTTAAAAAAAATTACAAATAAGAATCTGAAGGGTTACAAAAGTTTACCTTAAAATATGTACTCGTTAAGGGAATATATAAAATAATCAGATGATAATATAATGTCTCAGAATATAAAGCAACTAAGTCCTTATATTAACTCCTTGCCTACACAACACAGACGATCTTAAGCAAAAAAAAATTATAAAAATCACTAATTATTTAACTATACTTAATTGACCTTTTTAGTTTATTTTCTTGTGTTAATTAAGCTCGAAGTCGTTTTATAAAATTTTAATTGATTTTTTTCGATATTTCGCTAACAGTTTGTTAACATACTGACACATCCACAAGAAAATCACTAATTTTTTATTTAATTTTTTTCTATCTCAGTCTATTGAGTGGGTTGTGTAAAGAGGAATTAAATGAAAATATAATAACTAAAATACTCAATTATGCTCTGTATTTCATACTAAATAAAATCCTGTGGAATTTCCATAACGCTATTGTTATAAAACAAAAATTCTATTGCAATTTTTCTCATTTTAATTTCACGTAGAATACAGAACATACCATAGATACTATTTAACTTTAAAACGTTATCAATTTTTAATCAAAGATATTGTAATTTTTTTTTATAATGTCAACTACGGGCTGAAATGGTGTGCTAACTGCAGGCAATTTGATTTACAAAGCATTCCATTTAAAAATATACACAAATATGCAAAATTTTAAATGCAGTCAGATATAATGAAAATGTATTTTGTTTACAAATAAAGAAACAAAAACCAAAGAAAAACAACAAACAATACAACTCTAAATGAATAATTAATTTAAAACAACAAAATGAATTTGAATTTTTAGAAATTAAGTGAATAAATCTACAAAACAAATCAACAATCGTATCAATTGAATTGTTAATCAAATTTATATTATATAAATTAAAATTAAAATCTAGCAAAAGCTTACAAAAAAAAATGTATATATACTGTCAATTTAAGGCTGTCATTTAAGTCCAAAACTGAAAACCTTCACACAAAGTATATAAATACTTAATAGAATAAATTTATTTATTTCACCATAATTAGTTTACAAGTATGTATGTATGTATATGCATTGCTATAAAAAGCTTTAAATATAAATTACTTATTTAATGTATTTATTTCTATGTGCTTGGAAATAAAAAAAAAAAATACAAATTTAAAAGGATTAAATCTACTAAATTCTACATTTTTATTTGATCTGAGCATAATTAAAAAAAAATATGTTTGCATCATTTCTACTCTGTGATTTGTTATAAATAGATTTAAATATGGTTGACGAAACTACAATTATTCTACTTATGATTAAATATGTTATAGATTTTAAATTATAGAATAACTTTATAAGTTAATGACTTTGGGGGGAGTAACATATTTTTTTATAAAATGTTCTTTTAATTTTTCCATAGTTAATATTTTCTTAAATGCACTTTTTATAAAAAGGTAATTTCTATAAAAAGCTACTTTCTATAAAAAGGTACTTTTTAAATGAAGTCTTAATTTATAAAACACATATTTAATATGTGTTTTATAAATGTACTTTTTATAAACGGTACTTTTTAGTAAAGGTAATTTTTAAAGCAGCTGCTTTTTATAAAAGGTAGCTTTTTAAATGGCACTTTCTATATAAGGTACTTTTTACAAAAAGGTTCTTTCTATAAAAGGTAATTTTTATAAAAAGTAATTTTATAAGCAGTCCTTTTTATAACAGGTATTTTTTGTGAAAGGTTCTTATTAGCAAACATAATTTTTATAAACGGCACTTTTTATTAAAAAAAATTACTTTTTATTAATAGTATTTTTTATAAAACATACTTATTATAAAAGTTAAGAAAATTTTTATTAAAAGTACTTTTAATATAAATGTACTTTTTATAAAAAAATTAGTTTTAACAAAAGGAACTTTTTATAAAAAAAAATAGTTTTAATAAAACGCACTTTCTATAAAAGGGTACTTTTAATGGAATGTGTATATTTTGTATGCAAAGTATTTATATAAAACGTACTTTTTATATAGAGGTAGTCTTTATTACAGGTCCTGTTTTAAAAGAACTTCTTATGAAAGGTGGTTTGCAAAGAATGTGTTTCTATAAAAAGTAACCCTTGCAAGAACTATTTGTATCTTCCCTCTTACACAAGATGCACTGTTTGTGATAGGTACTTTTACAAGCTTGAAGTAAATAATTTTAGATATGTATATGTATGTATTTATTTCATATTATATTAACTGACGCTAAAACCTATTGGAATTAATTTTAGGTTAAGCTTTTAGTAACTTGTTGGGTTAAACATTGTAGTTGAAGCCTTTTCGTAAAATATTTTTTCTTTTTTCATTTATATATTTTTATATAAAGTAACTAAATAATAATAATTAATAATCAAATATTTAAAGTAAATCTTTATTGTAAGTTGTACAGTTGTTGTGTATTTTATTAACACAAGTATGTTAATTATTAGAAGAAAACTCTATATTAAAACCAAATCAAATTGAATTAAATAAGATCTATAATTTTCCTATGGATCAATTAAATGTTAAATGTACTAAATATTTATTAAAAGGAAATAAAAATATTATTATATACAGAATAAGAGTTTTACTTAAATTGAAAATACGATCACCGAGTAAGTAATGCATAAGCCAAGCGCGGAACGTACTATGGAGCCTAACTATGGAACTCCACCTCAAGCAACTTATCAAGTAACAAATATTACAGTAACAAATGCCCCAAAAAAATATTTAAGAAATACATACATATCCTGCCATAAACGCCAAAAAAAAAAGCTTAAGCAGCTTAATTTTCGAACTCGGTTTTTTTTACGAAAATCGTCTAATTGCAGTCCTTCTTTAACAATATATTTTCGTCAAAAAACTTAGTTCAAAATATATGCCGCTTAAGCTTTATTGGCGCTTATTGCTCGATATGTTCAATTACTTTTCACTGAAAGTTTTAAGCACTGTGTTTCCTTCCATCTTTTAAAAATGAATTTAAAAGGCAAAACTATTTATTTAAATTTTCAGCTTCATGCAAATGTGTCACCCCCATCAAGTCTTGTTTACTCCTGGCCACAGGAATTTCTCTAGTTTACTTTATAACAGAACATAAAACAAAGGGTTTGTCTTGCTTATGTTCTATCACAGCAAAGACAATTTTAAATTTTTTATATTCAACATATTAATATTTATTTATTTAGAGAGAAAACCATACATAACTTCATTTTAGTTAAACATTTTTTTAATGAAGCTAACTGAACGCTGGCATTGCAGCTTCCAGCTTAACATAATTTTTTTTGTCCCAAGAAGTTATAAAATTTATGTCAACCTATAAAATTCATTAATTTGTTTTAATTTACAACCTTTGCGTCTCTAAGTTTTATTTACTTGTTTTTAGCATAAGAAAAAGAAACAGGTGACATAAAAACTCAGCCATAATAATAAGCAAGAAAAAAATTAATAATAAAAAAATTTTATTTAATTTAATTTTTTCTTTGACAAATGTCTGCCATAAATCAGTACCAATACAACATACAAATAAAACATAAATTCAAATAAAAAATGCTTTATTTTCATTTTTTATTTTTTTTTTTGTACGAAGGTGTTTTTATTGAGAAAAAAATTATATTTTACGAGCTCTACGCCACAAACAGTAGTAGCCCAAGATGTGAAAGCCAAAGTATATGCCAACAATAGCCAAGAGATCACGATAGATATTAGCTTCGGCAAAGCTGTACTTGTCTAGAACATCCTGTCCCGTATGAAAGCAGGGCAAGTTCTCACTTTCTTCGAAACATGCTAAAATAAGATGGAAAGTATAAAAAAGAAACAAAATATGCATAAATGTATGTATATTAACTAGAATATATCGATGGTCTCAATTAGAAATGTCCTAACTTGCATTTTTTACGAAATTTAATTTTTCAATGACTCCAATACATTTCACACAAATACAGCTCGTCACAAAAATTTATTGCAATAGTGTAAAAAATAAAACTTTTACAAGCAGCTGTACAAAGAAGTTGTACTGTTTATTATAATGTTTTTACCTTCTCTTGTAAAGTTACAGTTATTTAAGTTAGGGCCTTTCTACTTGTGAATCTATGGAAATATTGAATAATCGCCTTTATTGGAAATTTTGACGCAACCGCTAAGAGATAAAAAGTTTCTAACGTAAGATTCTATTCTCGTATGATTCGTTTTTGGCATATGTAGCATTACAACAACCGCAACTTGCAACTCGGATATAGTATATATATTGCCTTAAATACATACATATGTTTACAAATATGAATTCCCAGAAATCGCTAGAAGCAGAAACAAAAGCCTTCCTTTCAATTACATAAAAATTAGGCAAATAAGTTCATGATTCCATTGTTTGACTGTTGGTAATACAAAATATCATTACCTTAAATGTAATATCACGCAACTAACAACAAATCAAAATCGATTCTCGCACTAAGTTTTGCATTTTAAATCAAAACTTTTTGTTCCTACTATACTCGTGTTTAAGACTTTGAGTGGGATTTCATACAACAATGCAATCAAATCCCCTATCGGAAATGCCAAAGTGATTAGATGTGATCTAAAACTTAAAATATTTTAAAATTTTTGACTTATTTTCTTGTGCAATTTAAGTTTTTTTTTTTTTGGGAGATAATACAATTTTATGAGATGCCTATTTAAAATTAGTTTTGATTCATAAACATTTTCCCCGTAAAATTTAACATAAAAGTCGGAAATACTGTACCTAAAATAGAAGAGTTGATGGCTTCCCATGACAATTCACCACAATCATATTCAAAGAGGTATCAACTTCAATTTCCTTGAACTAAGGCCCATTCTTAAACTTTGAAAACGCCAATACACGGTTTTTTTCGTCCATGTCTTTCGACATCGCAAATCTATACTCAAAACAAGAATCATTCGTATACAAAATTCCTCAGCATTTTTTTTAACATTTTGTAGCATTATTTTAGAAAAACATATAAGTCCAATTCAGAATCTTGTGCAAATGATCTGACATCGTAGCATGTGCAAAATGGTATAGTATGTTGATACTCACCACTTAACAATTCTGAGTGGTGAGTATCAATATACTATACGGGTACCATTTTACACATGCTACGAGTACGATGCAAGAACATTTACACAAGATTGTTAATTGGGCCATGGTATAAAAGCTTTTAGCATAGGAGCACTTGTGTCATTACAAATTACACTCAGCAAAGAATAATTAATTTTTTACGAACTTGAACTGATATTTCATTAAAAAAAATTAAACCTCGTGCTTTAGCACCGAAACGAAATTCAACTATTTCCAATCAATCTTCTCGATTCAATTTTATCCCAAATTTGTTAAAATGGATAAAATTACTGAAATGAAACAATCTCATAAATATTTATGCGCTTATATGGGTTCAAGGGTTTTGCTTTTAAAGCCGATTAAATAAAACATTTTATTCCCACATTCACAATAAAGAACAGGAAACAAAACAAACCGCTCACAATGAAGCCTTTTTTGGTCTCATACTCCTACGTCAAAGACATTTTCATACGTACATACGTATGTATATAAAAATGAAAGGCAAAGAAGGAAACGATTCACTTACTGATATTTGTTATACCAGTCCATTGAGCGATGGTCATGGCTTCGTTAGCATACAACATCCATGATAAGAATTGTGTCCAATAAAAGGCTACAGGCAATGTACTGGAAAATAAGAGGAAAATATTAAACGGAAACTTCTCTCACGCAGAGAAATGCTATTAGACCAAGACAAAAATAATTAAATCCTTTACACAAAAATCATGATATCAAATAGTTGATTTTAGCACACACACAAACACAAAATTTTTTACAGATAAACACCCTTACAAATGCACAATAAAACAAAATTTTATTTTGTAGGGAAATTAATATGATTTTTGTGGAATAATACAGCCAAAAATACATAAATACATACTTATGTAAATTATTATTTACCTGATTTGAATGAAGATGCCAGATGTTATCATGAATATATAGTCGACCGGCACCAAGTAGGCCATGGCCAGTGGCACTGTGTTGAAGGCCGTCGAGAAGAAGCAGCCACACGCTGTTGCCACATTCATCACCAGCACAATTGCAATGGCCGTTATAGAAAATGCATAAAATGTTGCTCTTAAGCCAGCAATCCAATAGCAAATGACAACAAACAAAAATGGTTCTATAATCATGCCCGGCAGCTAAAAAAAAACAAATAATTGTGCCAACAAAGTAAACAACACCACAATGCAATCATCAGCCATCCGTCGGTTAGTCACCAAAATGGATTGACAGCCATAAAAACATGCACACACAAACGCAGAGAAAAAGACAAGCACAGGCATGTCATTATGAATTTTAATAACTTTATCAAATCATGTTCTCTTACCAAAGCCGTCACAGTGCCAATATAATACTGAGCGGTTGAGTACATGCCAGCACGTGTTTCGCGCATAAACAGCGGAAATCCTTGCGGAAAGACATTCAACACTGAGTACATGGGATGATAAGTATTCTCCGAAATCATAACAAAAAGTGTTCCTTGAACGGCCTGAACACCCATTTGATCGAGCACAGTGGTGCCAGCAAAACAAGCTCCTATGATAACGGCCATGGCCATTTTTTGCACGAACCTCAACCATTGCAGTTTGGGATCGCGCAACAGTGTTAAGGAGAATCTATACCAAATAACATGAAGTTTTAAGTACCAAGCAGCTGGACGAAATAAGTTTACTTCCTTGTCAAAAGGATAATTGCAACTTTCACCCATATGTATTTCTAAATTAATCAGCATGTCTCTCTGTTTGGCCGCCGAGCTGACGGCAAATAAATCACACAGATATTGAGCCGATCTTTGAGAAGCCTGTTCACAGCCCGGATCGGAAGCCAATACACCAATTAAATAGTCCGCAGGATTATATGCCTCCGGACATCTGTAACCATTCTGAGCAAAGAAATCTAAAGCATTTTGAGGTGAACCGGTAAAAGCCACTCTGCCATCCGATAACAAAAGCACATTATTAAACATGTCAAACAATTGAGAGGAGGGCTGGTGTATAGTGCACAATATGGTAGTGCCCTTTTTGGCTAAATCGTATAGCGTTTGCACCAACTGTTGAGCACTGTACGAGTCCAGGCCGGTGGTGGGTTCATCACAAAACAATATAACCGGATTATTGAGCAGTTCCACAGCAAATGCCAAACGTTTGCGTTCACCACCCGACAAAACCTTTTCATCGTCGCCCGAGCCAATGCGTGTGTTAGCGGCTCCCAAGAGGCCGGTGCGTTCTAACAGATCTTGTATAATTAATTTACGCTCTTGTTTGCTAACTCTGCGATCTAAGCGCAAGAGAGCCTGAGTGGAAAATATAAAACATGTTTTATGGCATTCAAAGAAAATCACGAAAAAATTACCATAAAATTCATGTGCTCGGCTACTGTCAGTGCCCCATTAAAAAGATCATCTTGGTAAACAAAACCGCTGATACGGTGCATAAAAGGACCGATGCGCCTGCCATTAATAAGTATCTCGCCTTGAACTACAGTCCCCACTTAAATAAATAAATTAATAAAAAAAATCTGCTATAAGATATTATTTGAATGCTAAGTTTATAATAAGTTAATTAAAAAAAATGTTCCTCACTTACCTGGTTGGCGGTACGCAAGCACGGACATTAACGTGGTTTTTCCTGATCCACTATTTAAACATATTAAACAAAATTTTATTTTTAATTTAGAAATTGTGAAGTTTTTGCGTCACAAGTATAATTAAATAAATAAAAATAAAATTTAATTTTAATAAATTGAAACGCCGTACAACAAAATCAAAATTTTTCTCAACAAAAAATTTTCCAATAACTAATTCCCTAAAAGGAGACCAAAAATATACGTTAAGTGGAGTTTTAAAGTTTTGCGTCTAGGTTGGAAGTCTAGTCTAGATCTGAGAATGACAATGAGAACAAAAAAAAAAAAAACAAAAAACAAAACGCAAACAATTCGTACGCTCACATATTTCATCTCAAGAAACTATGACTATAGCGCCTTGCAACATACAAAAGCATCTCTACTTCGTTTATGCGAAAAACTAAAATACGCTATAAAAAAAAGTAAAAAGGCACATGAGTGTCAAGCGCATTGACTTTCTCTCATACTTACAATCTAAGTATGTTTCTACTCAAGCTATGGATATTTAATCGTACAAAAAATACACGCATGATACTCGAAATATTTCTTTGCATATATGAAATGGAATAGAAAATTTTGAGGGTGTGGATTGTTTGAAAATATACTTTATTTGTGAGTAAATCAAAAAGCCCTGTATATACTCATGTGTAGCCGCCTAATAGCCAGAGTATTTTTATATTCATGCTAAGGATTGTTGCTCACACAGCCTATACATTTTAGTTATAGTTCTTTATGCCACGTAATTTAAAAAATGTGTATAAACATAGTTATTGTTAGTTAGTTAGTTATACGTACTTATGCCATTCTCTAGTCTACCACGGTAACAGTACTCTACTTCAGAACATTGTTACTTTTTTTTTGTGTTGCATAGTGTAATAAAGAGTTTTTGATTAGTTTGCTTGAATTAATACAACAGCAACATTTTGTTTTATTCAATAACCCTTATGGCGATTTCGATATTTGTGAGTTTGGCAAATAGACATTAGCTAAATACTAAAATAAATATATGTGTAATACTCGTAACAAGCGAAATGGTACCTGTGTCTGGACTTGATTTTTTAAGGACATTTTACATTATCTACGTATTGTTTTCTTTTATTTTAATTTATTGCTATTGAAGGAAGAGAGCCACAATTCTTGCCATACTTTATTATACGAAAAGTCTTGGACATTAGTTTGAATTAAAGCAAATCATAATTTCACAGAATTCCTTTTCTGAATTAAATATAACTATTTAAATTTTTTTCTATTATAACTTTTTTTTTAGATTATTACAAAATAAATACGGATATGCGCGTACATTCATACACACACATGTACACATATACCCAATGAACATTTTATTTTCTGCAACATGTCTGATATCATAAAAGCTCCGAAACTTTGGCAGAAAAATAAGGAATTGTCCGAAATCTCTAAGATATTTCGAAGACTATTCGACTCACGTACGCGTAGTCAAAGGTTCGCGGGATCGATCCCTGAAGTAGACTCTAGGAGTTTATACAGACAAGCATCACAATTTATATTTGTTAGGGGATCAACATTTTATAAATAGGAAATGGCAGTATAAGAAGCGACGGCTAAAAATGTTAGGAAATGGTACAAAAAGTATTTTGTTTTAAGAGTATTAACACTAAGGCAATGACAGCCTACTAGTAGTACTACATGTTACCTTTTTTAGGAAACGAAGAGATACAGGAAAGTTCATTCCTTTACAACTCTGATTATTGCACGTTTCTAATAATGCAGACTTGCAGCGCCTCTGGTGTCAATGAGACGTATTAATTATTTTCGAAGCTGCCGTTTTATTGGTTATTTTACTTCGCCGATGATTTTGCTAAGCAATACCGATGAATGAGGGCGCTTTAATGTTACATTATGATTAGTATCCGCTGCAGCCGGTGTAGTTCAGTAACCAGTGTCACTTTAACTTTCCTACAATAACTGATATAAAATGGTCACAAATGCACATCAGAGAAATGCGTGGTGTTATTATTTAGTTACTGTCGGAGACCAGGCTCAAGTCCAGGGCCTTCGGTTTTGCAGTCAATTTACTAACTACATACTTAAGCCTTCTTATCAGACGTACATACACACATCTACACATAAATAAAATAAGACAAGGTGTACAAAAAGTCAAAACATTTTCTGATGTTTTGTCAAACATTTTTCTAAAATTTTTTGAATATGTCGAAAATTCCCTAAAAATAAATCACAAAATTTTCTCAGACACACATATGATAAAAGTTTAACGAATTTCTTCAGACAAAGAGACTTGAGTTGCTTTATAATACTCATAGTATCTATGATACGTCTTCTGAACGGCTTTAGATATGAATTCGGATAGTTTTGACCGAATTGAGAAAAAACTGTTCACTGTGTATATAATAAATTCATTATTTCGTTGCACAGCAATAATTAAATTAAATTAAATTATAATCTTTTTATTTCTTAGCTTGGTTACGCATTGAAATAAAGGTCTTATCTTTTATCTTATCTAGAAAAACAAAGTCTGAATGCTCATCAACTTGTGTTAAAATTCATACTTGATCTTTCAAAATTACGATAAGAACCATAGTAAGCATATACTGATACGTATACGCTGAACATTATAAATATGTCTTTGACCTATATATACGCTACATATTCTTAAATTAGTTCGAACGTTCTTTATAATATTTTATTTTAATTTAGTTTTGAGCTTTTCAAAAACATTATTTTACAACATTGTAAAATAACGCAACTGCATCTTAGAGGGTGACTCGGGTGAGTTACAAAGTGTCTAACTTAACTACCCAGAGCTGAAAAATAAATTCTCAGAGCTCGTAGCTTTTGTGTAAACATATGATATAAAATAATTAATTTTTTTACGAGTGTTTGTATTTTGCTACCGGAATTTGTGTGTAATTAAACTGTTTATTTATTTATATGTATATATTTTTCGACATTTTTTAATTATTTTGAATTCACACTGTTTTGAACTCTCGGTTATTTAAAATTTTTCTCTGCTGTGTTAAGTTTGAAATTATCGAGGGTTATAGCTGTTTCGACCAATATACAGGGTGGGCCAAAAGAAACCAAGGGGTGTAAAAGTTTAATAACTTTTTTGTTTATTAATTTTTTTTTTATTTTTTCTTTCAGATTATATAGACAACACTTGGAGAATTTATAATGGAGAGGTTCACAACTGAACAGAGAACCAGAACAATAGAATTTTATTATTTAAACCAGAGATCAATTATTTTAACGCAAAGAGCATATCGTCGACATTTTAACGTCAGAATTTAGCCCTCTGAAGCGATGGTTCTGGGGTTCTCAAAATCCAAGAGCCATTCATCAACGCCAATTGCACCCCATCAGGTGTACAGTATGGTGTGGGATCACATCTGAAAATGTCATTGGGCCCTACTTCTTCGGGAATGAAGATGGAAGTGCTGTAACCGTAAATGGAGAGCGGTATCGGTTTATGATAGAAAATTTTTTACGTCAAATTTTTGGAGAGCGAATAATTTCTCGAAATTCGGAAATTATTTTGCCAGCGCGATCGCCAGATTTGACAGCACCCGACTATTTTCTTTGGGGTTTTTTGAAGGAGCGAGTGTATGTGAACAAGCCAGAGACAATCCTTGAACTCAAGGCAAACATTGTTGCAGAAATTCGAACGCTACAGCCACAAGTTTTGAAAGATGTTATGGAAAATGCTCTAAAAAGAGCCCATCAGTGCGAAGCTGAAAACGGTGGTCATTTAAGAGACATCATTTTTCATACTTAGTGTAAAAAAATTTCCATTTTGTATGTTATATAATCTGAAAGAAAAAATAAAAAAAAGTTAATAAACAAAAAAGTTATTAAACTTTTAAACCCCTTGGTTTCTTTTGGCCCACCCTGTATAAAGTAAATTTAATATATTTATAAGAGAAGTTCATAAATAAAGATGGCTTATATATCCGAAACCCTTATTTATACTTCAATTCGGCTTCGAACAGCTGGTTATTATCAGGGCTGACGAGGCCACCTGTTTCTCGATTCGTCTTATTGGAAAAAAAATTGGAAAATTAAGTTGCTCTATACAAGCAGATTATTGTCAATTTTGAATAATTGTTATAAAAAAAATAATCTGTGTATTTCATAAACTTTATACATATCAGCCTAAAAACTTTTGTCTTGAATTTTTTCATGAACAATTTTCAGTTGTTGTTGGTTAACAACAGAAACAACGTTTTTATCAAATACTTACTGCCAGTTTATAGAAGCCATGTAAAAATTCTCGGCTGTCTATTTATAATGAAAACAAAAACAAATTTTGAGTGCTTTGTTTTTGTTTTCAATATAAATAGCCAGACGAGAATTTTCACATGGCTTGTATGAACTGGCAGTTATTAATTTTTTATAATATTGAAAAAAATTAACAATACTTTTTTCACAAAATAAACAAAATTTTCACATAATTTTCAAAAATCCAAATTGCATAATTATTCCTTGCTACAATTTTTGAGATATTAAAAAAAAACTTTTCATATGAATTATAATGAAGTTTACTTTAAAAAACAATAAAACCAATTAATTTTTGCCAAGTAATAAAGAATTTGTACTAACGATTAAAAAAAACAGGGCCAAAAATTTAAATTTTTTTTTCAAATCAAATAACTTGGAAACTCGATTATTATTATTATTAATATTGATTGTCCCTCTGAAAAAATTATTAAGATCGGTCGATATTTGCAAAAGTTAAAAGCTCCGAAAGAATTTCGGTACCCGGAGTTTCTCATTTTGAGGCTCTCTGGAGCTACCCTGTCTCATAACAGGGTATGTACCACCAAATATACTTTTTCAAAAGTTCAACACTTCTTCTCTCCAAAACAGTTAGTTTCATCGGTTCACTACTTCAAAAGTGCAACGTCTGCTCATCCGTAGAGTTCAACCAAAAATGCTTGAAATAAATTATAAAATACTTGACATTTTTATAGGACAATTCTCAAAATATTATTGAGAATTACATGCATACATAAATATAACAAGCATAAATTACTCAAACAAAAACATTTACCATCACAACGAAATTTTGTTTTATTTATTTAAAATTTTGTTTACCACAAAACTTGTTAGCTTAATGGTTTTATCACTTCTGTGTGGTAGATAAGAGTTTTAAAAATGGTATTTAAATGTTATAACTAGATTAATTTTACCTTCTATTCACCTTTTTTTTCTTAACAAAAATATTGAAAAACTTCATAAAGACTGGATATCTTTTAATAGAGGATATTTTAACTCTCCTGAAAATGTGCTTTTAAAACTAAGGCTACCTGTTATATTTCAAACTACGGACGGACATACATAGTTATCGACCGAAATGTCTTCTTTATGCCGATGACGATGCTGCACTTCAGGATATTTCTGGAAATTGGGACGAAGCTAAGCTTTACTTTTCTAGAGGTCAAATAATTTATTCAACAGCGAAGTTAACTTATAAAGAAAAAACTACATATACATCCAATCAATACCTTTAATTAAAAACAAAAATCAATTAAAAAATTAATTAATTTTATCAAACTTCTTAATTGATCAAATTTTTGGAATTGTTAAGTTTAACTGACTCAATTAACAAAATGTAATTCTATCAATTAAACTTTTTCATTAAATAACTTTTTAAATAAAAGTTTTTTAATCAAAATTGTAATTAATTAAATTATTAATTAATTTTTTTTTCAATTAGAGCTATTAACTCAAGAAAAAAATCTTTTCAGTATATTTATAAAAAATTTAAATTAAAACGAAATCATTATTTAAAGCGTGGTATGGTAGCGTATGAAATTATTCACCCAAATCAAATAAAATAAAAAAAGATCACATAAAATGTGTTCTCTCCCTATTATTGTGATCGCCAAAGTTTTTCGTTGTTGTTGTGTTAGTATATAATTTTTTTTATTTTCGTACACGTTAAATATTTCCCGTGAACAAAATGTTCGTCTTTTATTCCCGATAAACGTGATTATTTCTACTAACAAAAATAATTGTGCAGAATTCTGAAGAGAAATATGCTGGAATACACACAAATTCGCCTACATTACCCCATTATATCACGTTGAAAATATTAAAATTATCAGAGAGGTAAAAGTCTATGAAATTCCTAAATAATATTCTTTAGATATTTTTTTTATTGATTTGAAGGAAGAGGTCCTCATTTGGATGGTACATCTCCGTAATAGGCAATAAAAATCAAAACTTCAATATACTTTCTTCTTGAAGTCAGTACTAGCAAGCGAAAAGTTTCTTAAGAGATTAACTAATCTGAAATTTATACTTAATTCTTATTAGAGCAAATTCAGTTTTATGCCACTCTATTATCTTAAATTTCGATATTGCATAAGATTCGCCACAACTAATATCCAACACCGGGTTATAGGCAGATTACTAAGTTTAGCCTGATACAGACGGATACTATGAAAAATATTTCAAAAAAGTGAAATAAAAAGCTGTAGTCAAGAGACATTGTCTGTCAAAGAAGTTGTTAGTGTAGTTCGTATATGCAACGTAACTAAATAAAATTGATCCTCTACACACTTCATGTATGGATGTAAATACATTTGAACAATTTCATTTACTTGCAAACATATTTACATTAATAAAACAAAGTTCGGTTATTTGGTATAGAAAACAAAGTTTACGCATCACTAGTTTTTCAACATTTTCACGTCATTGAAAAAGAATGTTTTACATTTCAAACTGACTAGATTTTGGTTGTTGCACTTCTTACCAGTACATAAAATTACTCCTTCTATGTTGCTAACAATTGCAATACTAACACTCTGGAGCATTTGAATAAGGCAAAAACAAAGAACATGCACACAAAATAAAATCAAATCATAAATATATAAAATCTGTTTGCGTTTATTACTATGATTTTATTTTTTTAAGAAAATTTTGCTTTTTAATAATACTCATTATTGACTCTCGACTTTGATGAAATTTAAAACATATGTATGTAGATAAATCTGCATGAAGAAAACATAAAACATTAAAAAAAAGTAGGATGCAGAGTGGTGCAGGATGCAATATCTGCCTTCTTAAACTAACAAACCAATTTTAATGAAATTCAAAACATATTGATATGCATATAAGTAGACAAAAAAGATTGATAATATTTTAAAACTAGGACCAAGAGGTGGCAGGCTGATAATTGCTTTCTCTCCAAAATTAACCAACTGATTTTTGTAAAGTTCGAACCGTAGATACATCTGGGGGGTTATTATGTAATCCGAATCGAACGGAAATGTGTTCGAATTGTAATGTTAATAACATACAAATTCGAACAGTTTCCGTTTGGAATCGTATTACATAATAAACCCCCTGCATCTAAAGGATGCTTTTAATTATTATTAAGACTAGAACAAAGAAGAGGTGCAATTTATTCCCTTCAGTAAACATCTAAACGATGATGCGAGTATTTATTTATATATATGCATTTAAAACTACAAAGGCGATTTCTTACTCTCCAAAACTGCATAACCAATTTGTATTAAAATTAAAATATAGAAATACGTACTTATATATCATATATCACCACAAGCTGGACATAGTTTACACGATGTCCTTTAAGGAATTTGGAAAAACGATGGAACTTAAAAAAATCGGAGATTAGTACGAAGCCGAATATGCACGAATAGGACCTGCACATTTAAGGATATATTAAATACAGTAAATGACATTTTCCATTTTTACTTTTATTCTATATGTGATAAGTCAAAAATTAATTTCAAAATATGACTGAGTATTACTAAATGTGCGTCAACAAGAATCACAACAAATATTTTTTATTTAAGTTTGAATCTGTGTTTGCTTAACCACCAACAACATACATAAATTTTCATATTAAATAATATTGCAGTCTTTTGTAAGGAATCACCTTATCACTTTAACTGACAGTGTGTAATTTATAAAAGTGTTAGTAATACTTTTGAATAACTATTGCGTCTTGTGTTGGTTTCTTGCTATGCAATATAATCCAAACAAACTCTGGAAAAAAGGTACGACGAGACGTAACAAAGATTTGAAGATATAAATTTGAAGAGTAAATTACACCGTACAAAACAGCAAAAAAAATTAACATAAATATATTGTGCAATGGCCGTTACAAATTTAATCGCAGTTCTGCCCCACTTTTGCAGGTTTTAATGGTAATTCGTCATCAGACCCCTGTCTTTCATCATAGCTTTAAATATTCTACAAATTTATTCGCCATAAAATTTTGCTGTAAGTCTGTAAATACTTTTAAGCTCTAAATTAAACTTAAATTTTAGAAATTATTTCAAAATTTATGTGCACTTTAAGTTTCATTTCTTACACTGAACAAATGTGTTTCCAATTAGCATCGTTAATTAAAAAATTATATAAATAATCAAACAAAAATTTAATTGAGTAATTAAGTTTTGTTCAAAAATTTAAATAATTAAAAAGTTTAATTGACACAATTAAATCTTTCTCGTAGAATCTATATATATAAAAGAGGATGTGTGTATGTATGTATGTATGTAACGTATGGACTCCAGAACGGCTGGGCCGATTTTGATGAAATTTTCAGGGAATATTCAGAATATTCAGGCGGGTGACACTGTGAAGTCTGATTGTTTATTTTCGGTCTGCGGGCGGAGGGGCGCGGCAAAATCCATTTTTCATATTGCACCACCAATGCTATATACAGGGTGGGCCAAAAGAAACCAAGGGGTGTAAAAGTTTAATAACTTTTTTGTTTATTAATTTTTTTTTATTTTTTCTTTCAGATTATATAGACAACACTTGGAGAATTTATAATGGAGAGGTTCACAACTGAACAGAGAACCAGAACAATAGAATTTTATTATTTAAACCAGAAGATCAATTATTTTAACGCAAAGAGCATATCGTCGACATTTTAACGTCAGAATTTCGCCCTCTGAAGCGATGGTTCTGGGGTTCTCAAAATCCAAGAGCCATTCATCAACGCCAATTGCACCCCATCAGGTGTACAGTATGGTGTGGGATCACATCTGAAAATGTCATTGGGCCCTACTTCTTCGAGAATGAAGATGGAAGTGCTGTAACCGTAAATGGAGAGCGGTATCGGTTTATGATAGAAAATTTTTTACGTCCTGCTCTTGAAAACAGACCTGGTATGTGGTTTCAGCAGGACGAAGCCACTGCCCATACTGCCTGAGACACAATGGCACTTTTAAGTCAAATTTTTGGAGAGCGAATAATTTCTCGAAATTCGGAAATTATTTGTCCAGCGCGATCGCCAGATTTGACAGCACCCGACTATTTTCTTTGGGGTTTTTTGAAGGAGCGAGTGTATGTGAGCAAGCCAGAGACAATCCTTGAACTCAAGGCAAACATTGTTGCAGAAATTCGAACGCTACAGCCACAAGTTTTGAAAGATGTTATGGAAAATGCTCTAAAAAGAGCCCATCAGTGCGAAGCTGAAAACGGTGGTCATTTAAGAGACATCATTTTTCATACTTAGTGTAAAAAAATTTCCATTTTGTATATTATATAATCTGAAAGAAAAAATAAAAAAAGTTAATAAACAAAAAAGTTATTAAACTTTTACACCCCTTGGTTTCTTTTGGCCCACCCTGTATATATATATTTATTTTATTTGTTTGCTTTTTTTATTTTATTTTTTTTAATGCTGTTGTCATGTTTTTCAAAACGAGATATCAAACTCTTAAATCGGTTATGTAGCTCCGAAGATATTTACAAAAAACCTATGTTAATGATGATCCAATACCAAAATTTTAAAACTTTCGAAATGTTGCATTAAAAAATCCGAGTTTTCGGTTTATTTACAAAACATTTACATCATTCGATAACACGATGGGGGTAGCAAAGCACACCGGGTGTAGCTAGTTTTATATAAAACTGCATGTTGTCTACTTTGTAATTTTAAACGAAAGAAACTGCTTTTTAATTTATATGTTAATAAAACTTTAATTCGAAAGCATTTTCTTTCGTTTCTTATTACAAAGTAGACCCCCTTAATACATCCCAAAACTTTTCTAAACCATTTGAGCCAAATTTCATTCAATACACTTCTTGCTGAAAGATCAAGGAATTGTTTTTTATAAAATGGGAGGCTCTCGAGATTTCTGAAAGAAATTGCTAAAATCGAATGCACGATTTCCTGTTTATAACATCATTATAAATTTTCTCCGTCTAACTCTGCCCTTACAAATGTGCATAAACTTATAAGTAAAATATCAAGAAGTATCAACATCAGCAACAAGAGACACGTGTATCTATTACACTGACAACACAAGCATTTACATTTATCATACATATAAACTGAAACTCGTACTTTATAAAAGTAATGATGAGTTTCTTCTCTTATGCTTCTAAGATATTGGAAGTTACATACATATTTAAAATGTTTGGTATGAAAATATACGAGCATTTGATAGTGTAAAATATGCGATACCATAAAAAATCAATACAATTACCAACACGCAACGACAGAGAAAACTGGCAACAGATTGTTGTCCGACACACAAAAATGCATCATGATTCATGGCAAATAGAGAAAAATAGAGCAACTGTATTTTGAATCCATAGAAAATTTCAAGAAATATTTATTAACATCAAAGATGTATGAGTGCGCATAAAGTATTGAAAGCAAGAATGGAAAAATGTTGCAACAAGAAATATTTTTAACCACAATAGTTAGAGCTAATGCAATCGAAGATAAATTAGATAATGGTGCAAAAACAAGTAACAACATATTGTAAATGTAATTTTTTTTTAGCTCTCAACTACCTTTAAATGTATAAAATAAATGAAAAATTCTAAATGTAAAAAAAAATAATAATAAAAGGTTAGTTAACCCCTACATGCAAAAAAAATATAGTTTCGAGCACACGTTAAAACCGATTTTCAATGTACACTTCAAGCACATTATTTTTGGCATATGGGAATAACTGTTTAACTAAATTTCTTGTAGTTCCTACTTTCCTTATCTTAAATTATACTTAAGCAAGCAAATGTATCACTTCTTTCAACCCACCTTGAACCCATTAAAGCCATTAAATTACCCGGTTGGACGGCACCATTTGAATTATTTATAATACGTTTCATATTGTATAAACTGGCCGATGTGCCGTGCTCACCAGCTGTATACACACACAGATCGCGCCACACCAACGTCGCTCCCTGTTCGGTGGGTGACCATTTGCTGTAACTGCGTAACGGCAAATTACGTTCCGTAGTGCTACTATGTTTGCCTAATGCACCCACATCACGCTCGCCACCATTTAAACTACTTAACTCGATTCGTTCATCATTTGCGTTGGAACTTGAACTGGCCGGATAACGGGGATCCTCCATTTGTATAAGACTTTCTTTCTTATCAGACATTTTGTTTTAATTCTGTTTTTATCAGAAGTTTTTGTGTAACTTGTTTTTTATTTATGATTTTTTTATTTTCTTAATTGCTACCACCTATTAATGTTAATCGTACAAAAGTTAAAGAGAGACTGACTGTCTACTTGTTTTTCTAGCCATAGAAAATCGCTTCAATTGTAATACCAACACATTGAAATGATAAATTATGTTGATTATGACAATGTGGGAGATTGAGATACCACATGTGTGACGAACGGCAGCATGACAATTATTTAAATTTATTTTTAAGCTTGTGACTGCAATATTCATAGAATGTGTGTATTTTTGTGTGCTTCTGGAGGTTTTAGATAAAATATGCTCTTCGCTGCTTCTTATCAATTTTCCAGTTTACACTTTTTAGAGAATATATTGAGAATTACATTAGATCTCGTAAGAAGAGCCTTTGACAGTCGAGGTGGCCATAAGTTGTGAAAATACAAATCAAACTGTAATTCTCATTTGGGGAAACACAAAACAACAGGAAATGGGCAAATTTTTTAATAACAGAAAGCAGGGTACCTCCTTCAACTCTTAATTCTCAAAATTTTGTCAAACAAATCGGTTTAGCATTTGGGACAAATACAAAGTTAGGATTGGCGTTGGCGTCTTGGACCCTACGTTAGGATGCCTGAGACTTAAGGCTGTGCATATAGCCATCAAGAAGATCTGAAAGCTCTCCAATCATATGAATTGCGATCATTTCAAAAACTACCTGTCTGCAAAAAGATTTTAATTATAGAAAGTATAAGGATCAAATCGCAAGAAAATTAAACTTTATGCACTTGTCTATCCACTTCGAATTATGCCAGATGATACTACGGATTGTGGAAGAGTCCAAAGTCATTCTCAAACATATCTTTATGTCAAACCAAGCCCATTCCGATCTAAGGGGCAATGTTAATAATGAGTGACTGTAATCTACAAATTCTTCAAGGGAGTAAATTGCACCCAGCTTGAGTGACATTGTTGTGTACAGTTTCATCAAGCTGTATTTTTAGGTCATACTTTTTTGAAGAAGACGGTGACAGCAGATCGTTGATTATCTATGGAAACCCTAAAGAGACCTTATTCGAAAACACATCACTGTACTGCATATGGTTTTAATAAATATTGGTTTTAACATTAAAATCACACAGTTTTATTAAAACCAACTTAAAACCGATTTTGAATTAGTTTGAAGTATGTTTTATGAAATGCAACCTTGTTTTCGCTGTACTAAATTCAGTGCTGCCAACATAAAATAACCGAAAGCAGCTGATAATGATTTTGTCAGTTAATATGAATAAATACCAATTGAAACATTTTCAAAAACTAGCGGAGATGAAGAATCTTTTGGAAGGAAACCAACGAAAATATTTTCATTCACTTTAGGGAGGAGAAAATAGACGATATGATGGGCATTCACCTGAAGATAAAAAAAGGTTGATTTATACTGTTTATGTATATTAAATTCATATATTACCAGTCACTCCTAATCACTGTGAAAATTCGAGTTGCAAGAAATCATTTAGAGAACTTTCTATAGTTTCTCTGTGAAGAAGGAAATATTTCATGGTTTCACAAAACTCAAGCAAAACGGCACAAACAATAAATATCCCAATTTATTACTGCAACAGCACGATACTCGCCTGATTGAATAAGCACACAGAAGAAAGTATTCACCAATTAATATTTTCAATTAAGAATTTAATTGATTCAATTAAATTTTTAATTGTATTAATTAATTTGAGTGGAAAAACTTAATTGATATTATCAAATTGTTTATAGGTGAAAATTTAATTAATTTTTTAATTTGTATTACAAATATTTTAATTAATATTACAAAATCATTAATATTACTTTTTTGTGTGCAATTTTTAAAATATCCACAGAGGACCATTTGGCCTTTCAAAATCCGCTTACATTTTTTATATTTTTGATTTCCAAACACTTCTTTACTTTGACTCCATAATTTAAAAATGTTCATTCACAAAATATGTATATAATAATATGCATTTTGAGGCGCCTTGTAAAATATTTAAATTTTTCATAATTAGTCTTATAAAAATTAGAAAAAGGTACAGCAGCACATACACTTATTTCTATAGCAGATTTATTTTATTTTAAACAAATACATATAATAATCTGTGTTTTAAAACCTGAATTTATTGAACTTGTAGTGTGAACGCAAAATCAGATGTTTATGATCTTAACTTTAGGTGTGAAAACACTATAATATGATTAATATGACATGCTTTCATTTATCAACTATTTATAATTATTACAACTTACTCATGCATGGCAACACTCATTTAAAATGATAGAGGGAATGTTGTGCAATTGGGTTGCAACCTAGTAAATGAGGTTGTTGTGCAGCCCTTTAAAATACATGCAATCCTTTTTAGATTTAAAATATATGTACTGTGATATAAATTTAAAACCGAATAACAAACTTATCGAGTAAAATATTTCCACCTACTACGAAGGCTAGGAAAACACAAAGCACATGGTCAACCCGGCAATTATTATTCTTGTATAACAAAATCTCTGGTGACACCTGAACAAGCAAGTTATTACTGTCTAACACTGCCATAATAAAAAATAAAACGAATAGAAACAAAATACTCGAAAGCACATCGAGTGTAAAGAAATACCATTAGCTGGCCACAGTTGCAATCATATAAATCCAAAGATAAACAATATAGAGTAAAGCAGTAACGACTGGAATAGCTTAAATGCCACAAAGTGTGGGAGTGCATTGATAAAAAAAAAATCCTTAGCACAATGATAACGACAGGCGATGAGGTGTAATTAAAGAAGTTCTAACAACTTGTTTAGACATACATACACACATACATATAAAATTATCAAGAATTGTAAAATAGTTCTACGTAAATATATTTTATAGTTATCTCTAAAGTAAGTCGTCATGTCATCGGTCAAAACTTAACACCAACTGCAACTGGAAAAATATATTCGCACACACATAACTGAACATGATGGATGCATGCAAGCGAACACATCAAAAACCACAAAAGTGCTTTCTGCGCGCAAAAAAAAAATAACAAAAATAAACTCACTTTGCAGCCAGAGAAAATGCAACAAAAAGTAGCAAAAAAATTGTTCATGGCCCAACAAAATACTCTAATGCTGACATAAAAGCAGATACAAGTTGCTAGAAATGCATGTTGTTTTTGTTTCGTTTGGTATTGTTGTTGCAATGGGAGATCATGTTTCAACCAATGCATTTGTTGGTGGTTTAACTTTTTTCTGCATAGAAAATAATGACACATCTAAAGTGATGGTTTTACTCAACTCTTAGAATGTAGTATTTTTTTTTTGCAGGAAAATAATTTGGCATAGCTTTGATGCTCCTTTTTTGGGCATGAAGTGTCAACCCTCAGGCAATTACATATATGTTTGCTTCGTTCGTATCAAATAAGTTCTCTTTGATGGGACGGACACATTAATACCCTTTTCACACTCACTCACATCTTTGAGGAATACGTGGAATATGTTGAAAATTTAAAAAACGTGTTCACATTACAACATCTTGCATCTTTCATCTGTCATGTATTATAATACTATTTTTACGAGTGTGAGCTACTAAAAATTAAATAATAAAATGCAATTTAAAAATTCAGTAGAAATTGATTTAATTGCTGGATCCTGAGGAGCAGAAACAAATAATGCTACAATGAGCAGAATTAGTTGAAATTAAGCCCAGCGGGTAGTAAAGCATTGGAAAAAATCTCTCATGTCTTGAAAAGTCTTATAAATACTCTTGTGCAGGACACTAATACATATGTATTCATTTTTATAGTATGTATGCATGTATGTATGTATATAGTTGCATACATTTTTTCTAGTGATGACACTAAAATAATCAAAAGATGTTGAACGGAACAAAGTAAGATAGGAACATCTTTTGAAGATGTTGAAAGATGTTGAACGTTCAGCCCTGTATAATTATTATGCGAAGATGTTATCATCTTGCCAAATTGATGAAAGATGAAAGATTTGAGTAAGTGTGAAAAGGCTATAAGCTAACAGAAATGCTGCAGGCAAGTACATATTTACTCTTGTAAAACAGAGAAGTTTGCAATATATGAAATAGAAATAAGAAAATTGAATGAAAATTATGTAGAAAATTATTCAAACTGACTTTAAAAGAAGAAACTAAGAAGTTAACATCCAGTCTTAGTTTCCGTTATAATTTGAAAAACATATATGAAATCAGACATATTGCTACGTTATTGCAATATAGACATACATATCTAAAGAATAGTGCAGAAAAAGTCGTTATTATCATAATTAATCTTGTGTAAAAATTTCATATATTTCACCTTGAGAAACGAAAATATTTGTGTATTTTCAGTGAAACGTCAAATGGAACATAAAAAATTAAAATATAAAACTTATTTTCTGCAAAACTAGCTTTTTTGAATTAGTTCCGACCACATTTATCACAATCGGCAGCATTACCCTCCAACTAGATTAACTAATTAAAAAATAATAATTCTAATCCCAAGTACACAACTGGCATTTCTTGTTTTGTCATTTTGTGGTGTAATTTTCAAAATGTGTGCAACTCCGTTCACATTATATATGTTTTTATTTCGAAAGTTGGTATGTAACGAATGTCAAATGTTGATATTCGCGAAAACGAACACGAGTATTATATGTGAAATTTATAGACATAAAATTGGGGTTCTGTTTACGCCTGTAAATTGAAATATGAAAAATTTGTTATGAAAAATAACTTCAAACGCATGTTGTCGTACTTTAAAGTTAATAAAAACTATCCAACATTTTAATGATCATTATTAAATAATATTTGAAAATTATACAAAGCACAAATTTCTATAAAAAATTTAATGCAAATTTATTTTAGCCATTTATTTAAATTTTGTTTAGGATTTATGCATTTATTTATTTAATTTTTTTCGAAAAATATTCGTATTCGTATTCGCATGAACTACGAATATTTAAAAATGGCCGAGCATTCGGCAAATCGAATACGAAAACGAATATTCCTGCATCACTAATCGAAAGCAATATCACATAACGAACAATTTCGAAAATGACAAACATTGCCACTAGTGCACAATATTACAATATATCACAAAATCCCATAATGTATACTCGGCATAAGTCGGTTACAAAAATATGAAATTCAACGTAAAAGAAAATAGTTACTAGTCAGGCATCACTGGCGTTTTAATTTATTTATCCCACTCTCTGTGAATTATCTTACTGTTTGTTGTCTTTGCTATATGATCGAGGGGTAGCACATTTGTCGCTAGAAGAGAGTTACCGCAATTTTGCACAAACGTAATGGTGGTAACTTTACTTTTCAGATAACACCGATCACATATAATGTCAAATACAGTGGTATTCAGTTTAAGCGAATGCTAAACTTCATGGTTACAATTTTTCGCAGCTTTGTATTTGTCCACGATATAAATACTGCATCGAAAACTTATACAAACTTTGTAATGATGCGTTTTGGAAAACAGCCTTCGTTTTAATTAAATTTAAAGACAGAAAGATTTTAATGAAAGATCCTGGCGCACTTGTGCCACTTTTTGCGACTGTATAGTCGGCATATATGCTAATAAACTAATACGAAACTTTGCCTCAAATATACAGACTGCAGCAAGATCTATTTATTAGGTCTATGCAACTTGGCAAATATACAGCAATACAAAAAAAAAAAAAACACTATGCTTAAGCTATCAGACACATGAACTAAAGTGTATGGTGCCCAAAAATGTAAACAACTTTTCACAGCTTACAAATGAAAGCACAACAAATCATCAGGAGCATTGCATTGACCAGATAAATAGACCTTGGACTGCAGTAGGCACAGTCTATGCACAATCTATGCACAGAAAATCAACAACACGTATGTGTGTGTGTGTTTGTCAGTGATTATACCCAGCGGGAAAACTAAGAGGACTTTCTTAAAGACAGGCTTAAGAACTTTTTTGATTCAATTACAATTCTTATCTTACTGCTAAATAGTGCCTCATTGAAAGCCTTGGCTTTTCCGTATTTTACACATTCCCCGTTTCCTTTTATAAGAAGGGAAAAGAGAAGGAGTAACCGTTTTTGTTCTGTTTTTTTTTTTAACCAAAGTAAAAGTAAAATCCATTAGTTTGATAGCCTTTCAGAATCTCCGGTGAAAGAAGCTACAGAAAACGACCTATCGTGCGTATAAAAAAGCTATACTCATAGCTTCTTTATACTTTATTCTTTATTCTTACATATATGTAATGGAACTAGTAGGCCTTGTACGTCCCAAAAGGTGGTGTATAGAGACCTTCTAGAATTCATCCTTACCTCTTCTCTTTCCCCTTGGGGTAGTAAGCACAGCCTACCTTGTGAGAGGAGCACTCTTAAGGTTACTCCACAATTTGTATTATGCTCTTTAAAAATCGCCAAACACTCCCAGTGTGCACACTTCTACCGATATTCGGTAGATTCTACCGAATATGTTTGTGAATTTAACAATCTACCAATTCTACCGATCAAGACCTGAAATCTACCGAATATTGTTATTTAGTAATTTAAGTCGATATATGTGTAAATTGCCTATTTTTCCACAGAGCCGCAGAGCGGTCATTTTCTATCATGAAAATCATTAAAACAGAATAAATAAATCGGTTAAAAACTGTAACTATAAGTAATCTAATATTTGCCAAAGAATTGTGCCTTGGGGATGAAATATTTATTCCTACCAATGATTTAATAATTTTTGCACAAAAGTTTAAGTTCATAAATGGATCTTACATATAATGTTTGTAGTTACAAATGTTTGTCAAACAAAAGTTATTTTAGTAGCTTTATAAAACCTATGTACACAAACTGAATTCTTTTTTTTATGTTTCTTTGAATTATTTTTTATGTTTCTCCGAATAAAAAAAAATTTTCTACCGAATTTCATTCAAATCTACCAATTTTTTTCGTCGATTCTACCGAATTTAAAAAAAATTAAGTGTGCACACTGAACACTCCTCATTCGTGCACTTCGCGATCAGATTACCAAAGGGCATGTTCACACTATGACACAAAAAGTATTTCTTTAGAACTCAAAAACACTAAAAATCTATAATAAAGTAAATTTTAGATCAATTTCAATTGATGAATATACAAATAGTGCAATCAATTCTTGTTTTTCTACATCAAACTGATCAAATTATAGATTTCTTAAGTAGTAAAATATCAATAAAAACCCCATTATTTATGTCATAAAATTAAAATTTTTCGCTGACTCGCTGATATATTCAACATTCTAAATAATAATAAAAAATGTATGTATATAAAAAGCTTTTGCTTCGTTCGTTTGAAATACGATAAGACTACAACTAAACATTTCAATTATTATCTCTTATACATATTTATAGTCAGACAACCAATACAAGAATAACATTGAGGAAATAAAGCTTAAACGAAACAATTATAATGCAAGCAAATTCAGTTCAAATTTTAATATTCAATAATATAGACGAAATTGTAAACGGTGATAATATTACGTTTGAACAAAAAAAAACGCATTCGCAATACTAACTAATAAATAATTTATAAGCATTAAGTGTCAATACAAGATAACTTTCATTCATTTGTTTATTAAAATTTAATAAAATAAACAACTTTATTAATTGATTAATTACCACTCTAAGTAATTAGTGACTAAATATTTACCCATTCATAAAATAATGGGCCCTTGTAGTGTGCTATCATTAAAAAGTGATTATTTCGATATTAAAAACAAAATAAATAAAAATATTTATAAATAGTAAAGTGCTTTGTAACTAACACTGCAATAATTTTAAATAAATATGTAACTGAAACATTTAAGCAATTTTGTTATCTTATGCATTGTAATGCTGGTAATAAACAAAGGAGGAAAGTTTTTACATCGTTTAGTACTTCAGACCCATAAAACTTTATTGTACAATTGAGTACACAAATCAAAAATTGTAATTATATTTTTAACTGTTAAATCTGACAGAAAATTAAACTTTTTACTCGTGATCTCGCAAATTTCCAAGAAAAAAATTATTTCCGAACGATTATGGTATATAATAATTTCTGGGCTCGTTACTTTTATTACCTGAAATAAGTTTCAAGACAATAATAAAAGAATTTGTTCAATTAAAACCAAATGTGTATAAAATTATATTCTCACAACCAAGGTGTATCTAACTAGGTGGCAGCGCTACTTCAGCTGATAATTTTTTGCTCTGAGTGCTTTGTAGCTGAAGAATGTCAAAAGCTTCGATTTTGTTTTGGTTTTAGTACAATTATTTTTGTGCTTTTGACATTCTTCGGTTCTTTACACAGCTATGGTTGCCATATTTTTGTATAACAAATCCTTACGCAGTCACCTGTATAATTACACCATGCTCACAACTTTACAGGATTTAAATTTCTAATCTCCTAATACAAGTGAAAACAAGGCAGATCAAACAGGTATGCCAATTCCATAACAAAAATTACAGTTACAAAAAACATATAAGCGTTCTATATTTATGATTTGATCAGGCTAACGTTCGTATCGCTTTGTAAGCCAAATTACATGTGATAATTATTAATGAACAAATAACACCAAAGTTAATTGTAAATATTCTGACAAACACGTAGTAGAATGGAACAACCAGCTGTTTTCGAAGACCACTACACCTCCATCATCAGCGTTATTTGTGTTTGGTCCACTGCGTGTGGTGTCAGTTGTTGTAGATATCTCCTTTATATACGCAACTTTTTTGCAAATGGAATATGTGAATTGTGTTGATTCATCGTATTTCAATTTCCTGAAAGCTTTTTTGTAATGAAAGCTCAATTTTACCATCTCTAAATTTACAACAGTCTTGCCGTTATCATTTGTCCCTTACTAATTACGCACATGTTAGTTAATTTGCTTATTTTTTAAATTAATATGGTGCTTGTACATGTCAAATCAGGTCAATAAGGTGCCAACAGTTCTACAATAAATAGTGCAATACCACAAACCACACATGTCGCGTAATACTGTCAGAGTGTATGTCTCTTGAAGAAATTTTAAACACCATACAAAAGTGAATATTTGTGTTGTTCTTTTTGATGACGAAAATACGAGCAAATTTTTGGGCTGGTATCCACGCAAAACTATTTTGACGTGTGACTTAGGCCCAATAATTGACTTCTCAATTATGTGTCATTTATCTTTAAGTGTCTCTTAAGTACAGAATTCATTTTTTCAGTATAAAGTTGAGAGCCATTTAAATGCCCAACCTTGTCTATTTAAATCACACTTAAGTCTTACGAGCATACCATATGCTATTTTGCTTGTGTGTGTTTATTGAAAATATGTACATGAATATCATGTGGTCGTACTAAAAAGAATTTCGTTTAATTTTCATAAATATATAACATATACAATGCATAGTATATTATCATGAAATAAATAAATAGAAAAATGCGTTCTGATGCTCTTTTGGTTTCATAAAATGTGTTTTTATGCAGTTTTAATTTTCTACATGTTGATAACCTAACTTTCTTATTTACATTAAACATCTGTTTTCTTTTAGAACTATCAACATTTCACAGTGCTACCACACTTTCATAGTATTTAAGTGATCATTTAAGTTTACGACTGAAAAAATGAAACTGCAGTTAAGTGCAACTTAAAATTAAGTGGCTATTAGCTAAAAGACATTTAATTGAGAAGTCGATTATTGGGCCTTAGTCAAAAATAGTAGTCAGCTGTTCTAGTGGGGTCACCTTAGAAATTCGCCTGGATGGTCGTCAATTCAATAATGCAGTTTTTTTCTATTGAATTTGAATTAATTTTTTAACATTTTTATTACAAGTATCAGTCGTTAAGCACCTCTGGGCTGAAGAACAGCTCTCGCGTCATCGTAATTATTTCTTAAGTGCGGTCAGGCTTGTGTGTGTTGTTTGGCCTTCGAGAGTTTTTTGTCTCGCTCGCACTGGTTGACTGATTTGCCACGGACAACCGTATAATCTTGAGGTTCTCTTGTGGAATTTCCTTAACAATTACGTTAACAGTCAGTCACACAATTTTTATTAAAATACTGTTAATAACATCTTGAGCACATGGTCTAGATACCTCGCCCATATTTGTGCAATCATATTAAGCAAATTTTCTTTGTATAATATGTATCGATAAATAAATAAATAAATATTCTAAGTATTAATGAGCGGCTCAACTTCACTCACTCTAAGCCTCGGCAGAAGAGCTTCAAAAGTAGTTCAAGAATGCTAAATATATCAACGGAGTGTTCAACTATACGAAAATGTATGTTTTTTATTTATGTATTGTTTTTCAGTGCAAGTTGTCGAACTGACATATTCTTTCGATATGGCTGAACATGCCATAAATGATAAAATGTTTCTATCGTATCGTATAGCAAGGTCAGTAAAGCTCCACTGCTAACGAAACGTCAACAGTTTATCATTCAAACTTCATCTCTAATTAACATTTTACTGTTAACTTGTCAGTGATTAAAAAACAAAAATTTAAATTTTTCCAATATACTTTGATTCCATTTTACACTGAGCCGTTAATCAATATAATTTAACTATTTAATCTGAACTTTTGCTTGACATTTTTTTAATCATAAATATTTATGTTGTTTGATTTCTAAAAACAAACAACCATGTAGATTCTTATCACCGAATTCAATGCATTTGATTTCTATTTGAATTTTTGTGAGGTATTTCATTTATTATAAGAACAACAAAATTCCTTCTAATCATATACTAATAACATTAGTTGTTGTTTACGTAGCTTAATATTACAATGAAGTTCGGTTATAACGAATCCCAAGAGAGTGGTAAGTGAAGTTCTTTATAAGCAAAATAAATAGTTTCTACACTCAAAATATTATGTAGGTAAATAATTAGGGGAAATAAATGAAAAATCATTTGAAACAAGTAAAATGTCATTTAAAACCCCTTTCGCTTACATTTCATTTGAATCAAGAGAGTTTTTCAATTATTTTTTAGTGTTGATTTTTTAACTAGCACAATATGTAAAAATAAACAAAAAATCATTTATTCTATTTAAAAAAAAAAATAAACTTATTTATAAGTTAGATATTTTAGAATTATTTATTTATAATTGAAAATAACTGAACATTTTGACTGCACGAAAAATCATTTTAATTTTGTAGTTGTTTTTTAGCAACATACATAAAAAGTTTAAATATTATTTTTGTCGTAGGACAACTGCATTTTCATTAAGTTTGACTTTACGGAAAACTTCTGAAACAACTACAAACAGTTAATGTAAAACTCTTTTGAGTGTAGAATCAAAAAAACAACAAAACATAAACCATATCGCTAATTTACTCAAACAACATAATAACTCAATAAAAACCAGCTTGGCAGAAAACGAGTTTAAAGTTTTCCATTCACACACAACTTAATGGAAAAAAAATTCAGTTTTCTTTCAAGAGTTGAGTAAAAAAGATATTTATGTGAAATTTTTACATAATATGATGAACGATTAATTCTGCAGCATTAACATAAAAATTCTATTTTTTGAGTTATGACAATGTTTGAGTAAATGAGCGATATAATATATTTGGGTCTTAAGAAATTTAATACATTTATGAAACTGAATTTCACTACAAACTTACTAATTTTTACGATATATTTATCCAAAACTGCTTTCATCGAAGAATTTTTTGGATGAACGTGATAATTTTTTACAACCGAACTCGAACTCGTTATATTCGAACTCCACAGTACAAATCAGTACTAACTACATCTGAACGAGCGATCATTCAGCGATCATTCATGCCAGTAACTAAATTGTCCTTTTAAAAACAAGTCTCTAAATCGAGAAGCCTTCAACATTTACTTAAAATTCTTCCAATGAAAACTAAGAAATTAATTAAAATGACCCAACTGAAAAATTCTCAAACATAAATTAAAAATAGAAAATTAATAAAAAAAATTAATAAAATATCACTTTGCTTTTCAAACTCTTAATTCCTAGGCATGGAAACAATTTTCTATTTCCCAAAAACTTATAAATTTGCTGAAGTGTACTTAAAATTCCGGACTGGTTTTCACACAAAAACTAACCACGGGAAAGTGAAGGTATCTGATTGTTCGATAGTAACCTGGCATCTTTTGTTTTCATCATATTCTAGAACTCTTAGACTTCTTTGCACGATCAAAAGAGTGATATAGGCAAGGTAGAGTCAATAAGTTCGTGACTCTTTCAGGTATATGCACTTCGTGGAACGTATCTCTAATTTGTTTATCGCTTCCAAAAAAAAAAAAAAAAAAAAATACTTGCGCCGGGGTTATCAAAATTGGAATTTTTTTATGAGATGATTTCACTTTAGGAGTAAAATCTCTTTCCGCGGTGAAAAGGAGGCTGAGGTAGCAATTAGTAGCCCAATTCATGGATTTTCGCCATGGGAACTGTACTCGTCTGCACCCTTGCATTGTCCTAGCGGAAAAGTACTTTTTCTATGCTAAATACGGACTTTTTTAACGCTCGTTAATTCGATTTTTAGACACACACACACTCTTTTATTTTTATAGAAATATATTAATTAACAAGTATTTAAATTAAAAACTGCTTGAAATTGTGTTGTTTTATTTTTATTAAATTAATTTTTTTAACATTTCATTCAAATTGACTTAACTGTTTGCGCAATAGTTGCAAAGGGGCTTCATGAAACCAGTCTCGCATATTTGCTCAATTCCACAAATGGCAATTTTAAGAGTTCTCATGAAAACCCTTAATATGTTTGCCCTTTTCTCTACAACTTGATAAATGAAGGAAAAATGAAGTGTCATATGAGCTAAATCAAGACCAATAAAAAATAATTTTTTTTTTTATTTTTTTATTATATTGGGCAGTTCGCATTTTTAGTTACGATATGTAATTTAATATTTAATTTTGCATTTTTTTCTCTTGAATTATTATTTCTTTTAGTTCAGCATAAATGTATCTACTTACTTTGTACTTTCAAACACATGAATGTATTCTTATCCACGCACATACTTATTTGCGAGCATTGAATATTTAAAAAGCAAAAAAGTAATTTTTTAGCTTTTGTTTTGATCATTTCATTTCTGGCGACAACAGAGACAGCGATGGATAATAAATCAATGGTGAGTTTGAAATCTTGAAACTTTTTATTAAATTTGACTAGGTACCTACAATGTGGAGCTTTCTTAATTAAAACTATTGAATTATTTGCATATCGTTACTTTATTATAGAAAGACCATAACTCATTTTTTTGGAAATATAGATTTTTCAATTTGTCCATAGCATTTAATGTGTCTGACAAATTATACAAAAACTCGAATTCCAAAAAACGTTTAAACTAAAAAAACTTAAAAAATTAAGAAAGCTGAATCAAAAAAAAATGATCAAAACCGAATGTGCGCGAGTCAAAGTCGCACTTTACTGAATTTATTTTAATTGCAATGCGTACACAACAACAAGAACAGCAACAACTAAACGATGAACAGTAAAGGCATTTACCATAGATGAGCACTGCAGTACCACGAAAATTTCAGTAAAAATAATATAAAAAAAGCAATGTGAGTCCGATCACAGAGGAGATGTGTAAACATCTAGTAATGAAAATTTTTTTTTAAGTTGGAAGTACTTATGCTTTTAGTATAGTTAGTTGTATAAAAATACACTAACTTTTAAAATTTGAAGTGTATATACATATGTACATACAATTGTATGTATATTACATGGGATTTTAACATTTTTCGTTGCTCGTTTTGGAACACCCTTTAGTTTTTAACTCTCATGTATTTGTTGTTGTAGTGGCCAAATGTCTACATATTGTGCGTTTAAGGTTCATTTTCACCTTTGGTGTACGGAAATATACAGAAAAATAACCGGCGGCGGCGCACCGTCGGCTTCGAGCCGGTCGACTTGTTTCTCTGCTTGGTATTGCTTCTTTCAAACACTAATACACTCATACATAGCTCACACCGATTTGACAATGCAAAGCAAAAGCAAAAAGCAAAGAAATCTCAGCAAAGAAATATTAGCAAAGAATCAAAGCCAAAAAATTTTTACCCCCTAGCGTATTTACACATCAAAAAAAAAAAAAAAATAACGAGTTAGGTAAGGCCTTTTTATATTAAGGTAACGATATGTATGATGGATGCAGAAGAAATTTGAATTTTTTGAAGCTTTTGAATTTTTTTCTTCTATACTTATGATATTATAAATCAAAAAGACCAAATGAGTGGTTTTGGGAAAAGTTAAGCGTTTGATACAATATAATTTACAAAAAAAAAAATCAAATTATTAGTGTATGCTTTTGGATATTTTAGCCTGAGCAGCATTTTTGATCATGTCATTTCTTTGGTTTTTATACAGCCTTTTCATAGTTTTATTGCCAGTTTGTAGAAGAAAAGTAAAAATTCTCGCCTGTCTATTTATATTGAAAACAAAAACTAATTTGAATGATTTGTGTTTGTTTTCAAGGTATGTAAATAGACAGACGATATCTTTTACTTTTGTTTTTAAACTGGCAGTTAAGTTCCATTAAAAACAATGTCAGATATATCGTCGCTGTTTTAACTAAATGACCAACTGGCATTTTTTTGAAAAAGACTAGACTTTATAAGTCATAATACACATTGTCTACAATTTTCATGACTGTAAGCATTACTTTTGTGCCTATATAAGTAAAAATATTTCTGACGCAGCCATAAGAATGAATGTATAAAACAACCATAAAAACTGCTCTCCTGTTAAATTTTTAAAATGTTAGTTAGGTCAGTTAGTTAAAACAGCGACGATATGGGCATTTTCAAAGAAAATAATGCTTTAATCTAAATGCATACCCACAAAATATAATTGACAAAAATGTACAACACAAAAAAAAAATCATGACTGATTTATGACTGACACGTCTGATTGAACCTTTACAGTTTGCTAATATATTATGGTACACCCTGTTTAATGTATGCATGTGAATATGATTTTAGAAATTGAGTTTGTTATATATTTTAAAATCACCTAAAACGTTTTGACTACATGAGACTCAAGTTTACGACACGAACTGACTAAACTTCACCTCTTCTTTGTGAAGCTTTATCAAAGTCATAAGTGAGTCATTCAAACAAACTTTGTCGCATTTCTATAAATTTTTCAAAAAATTTCACTGTGCTTAATATTCAAAAACTCTTTTGTAAATTTGAGATTATTTCTTATTTTTATTTTTTATTTATTATTTCTGAACGTTTTTTCCAACCCATTTTATTGTACGAAATTAGTTTTATAATTGGCAACACTTCTCACACTATGTTGTTTGATGAGAGGGAAATGTTTTTATTTCTTTTTTCTCTTTTAAAAATTCTTATTGCTGTCAGGGTTGTCAGATTTATTTTTATATTTTTCGCTAGATTTAATTTCAAAAATCGCCAAAACCGCTAAAGCATTTTTTTTCTAATTTCGAAACAATAAAATGTATTTTTTTATAATAATTACTTAAAATATTTTTTATAAAACATAAAAAATTGTTTTCGCTAAAATTAGCCACAAATAAAAAAAGTCATCGAATTAATATGTATATAATTAGAGAAAGAGAACACATTTCCCTTGAACTTTTATTTCCGGTAAATGTGAATATTTATTTCAAAAGCGTTTTTAAATTTGAAAAATAAATTTGTTTGCAATTTTCAATATCTTTGCCATTCATTTCAACATAAATTACTTCGGTCTCAAATGTTGACCCACACTTAATGGAATTTAGTGAAAGAAAAATGTTTGGTTATAAATTGTTCACTACTCGTATGTAATTCATGCAAGGTTGATGACTTGAAAAATGTTTGAGGAAATTGAAAAAAGAGTAGTATATCTTCTGATGCATTTAGCCTGCGTCCATATTATCCGATTGAAATTCAAGATTTTATTAGTTAATTTAATTTACTAAGGGGCTTATAAAATGCTCCTAACACATCATCTTTCCGTTTCAAATTTCACGCATAAAAATTTCAGAATAAAAATTTACCGTTTCTCAAAAAAAAAAAAAAAAAAAAAAAAAAACGTGTCTCATCAAAACTTGCCAAATAATTTTCAAATCGTCAAAATATCGCATCGCTTGGAGAGAAAGCGACACATCTGACAACCCTGGTTGTAGCACATGTTTTCACCATAAAGCACTCAAATACAAATATTTCGGTATTTACTTGTTGTTATGCCTTTTGTAACGTTTATATGCCAGCATATCTATACAGACATTTGTATATATCAATACGACTGGCAATATTGTTATATTGTTTGGAATAATTTTAAGAGAAAATAAAGAAAAACTTTATAATTTTAAAAACCTGAGTTGTACCTATCTAAAATTAAAAAAAAACTCCGAATTACTTCGCCGCTACAAGAAAAAAGTCTTATTTATTAATATATATGGTTTTGTAAAATATGTGAGTTTTATAAAGGGCTTATTCACAAAAAAAATTTCTGCGGTATCCATGAATAACAGCGAAGGGCCAAAAATCTAATTTTTTCATTAGAGCCAAAAAAAAGTTCTTTTTAAAGCTTATTAAAAAAAATGGTAGAAGTTGCGTTCACAGAAAAAAATACCCCTGTAATAAACAACTTTATTTGAAAATAAGAGAAAAAATCAATTAAAAATGTATTTGAGTCAATTAAACTTTTGTTTAAAAATAAAATATAAACAATAAACAACTTTAATTGAAAATAAAACCAAAAATTAATGAAAAATGTTTTTAGGTCAATTAAACTTTTATTTAAAAATTTAATTAATTAATTGTAATTACAAAGTCTAATTGACTCAATTACATATTTAATTGATTTTTGGCTTTACTTTCAATTAAAGTTGTTTATTGCAGGAATATTTTATTTTTAAACAAAAGCTTAACAGACTCAAATACATTTTTAATTAATTTTTAGTTTTAGTTTCCATTAAAGTGGTCTATTGCAGGAATATTTTTTCTGTGTTGTAGTTTAAAAAAATTATGTACATATAATTTTTAATAACAATACTTAAACATTTTAAAAACCGCCGAGCATATCTAGAAAATGTGCAATATCTTCTAAACGACTGGACCGATTTTCTTCAAACATAGCTAAGACCCCTCTCGATGAAGAAAAGACTAAATCAGAATATCGGTCCAGCCGTTTGGTCTGTACGTGGACACGGACAGACACACAGTTATACAGATACACAGACACACATTATAAATTTATAACACCCCTTTTTTAGGTTGGGGGTTAAAAAGCATTTAATATATTTAATATATATATATATATATATATATATATATATATATATATATATATATATATATATATATATATATATATATATATATATATGCATATATGCATTTACGAACAGACCCATTATTTTATGAATAAACCCGACGAGCCTGCAGCCCAGTGATGCCAACTTTTGAGACTCAAAACGCGTAAAAATTTTTGAAAAAAGGGCTAGAAAGGGCTAAATTGAAAAAATATTCAAAAAAAAAAAATATTAGTAAAATTTTATTTTTATTTTTTATTATTTTATTAAAATGTTTCTCTTGAAAATAAAAACATCAAATCAATTTTTGTAAAGTAATTTATTAGAAAATAAATAACTATCATGAGGTCAACACATACATAGCTTGAGAGCTTCAATATTGTACATATTTCATTTACATTTCATATTACATTTCGTACATACGCAGATTAAATAGTTAGCATATATATACATATATAATAGAAATATATATATGTACATATGTATGTTTACATAAGTAGATACATTTAAAATTGGCCGTTATTAAACAAAATTTCGATTTCTCGCACTTCCAAAAACATACATTATCTGTTTTAGGCTGTAGTGAATAACTTTCAAGGCATAAAAAATTTGGAAGAAATAAAAGATTACTCTATATTATTCTTCTTTTTTAAATTGGTAAAGCAATATCGACTTTTTACTCATTTTATTTTGCTAGATTAAAGGAAGAAAAAGTTCGCAAATGTTTAAATGTAGCCATATCGAGCAAAAACTAAAAAGGGGCTAAAAGGGCTGAAAGATTATTGTAAAAGGTGCTAGGTTTGCGACTTTTTTAGTTTGGGGCTAAAAATTTTTTTTGCGTTTTGACTGACTGAAAATGGGCTAAATTTAGCCCTAAAAGGGCTAAGTTGGCATCACTGCTGCAGGCTACAACACACAACTTTTACCTGCTATAAGCTTGTTTGCATGATAAACAAAAATTGTTTAATCTTATACAGTACAAACTTGATAATCCGGATTGTTCGGTAATCCGAACATCATTTTTCATAATCCGGAGTGGAAAAAGTTATTTCTGTTCTTATTTAAGTGTAATTATTTATGGAAATAATTAACAAATATAATACATATATCATGCATTTTTAATACAAAAATCATGTTATTAAATTTTTATCCGGTAATCCGGTTAATTTGATAATTCGTATTAGGAGCTGCAATCAATTATCCCGATCATCAAGTTTTTACTGTATATTCGACGTTAGATAGAAATAAATTAATTCTCACATATTTAGTGTTCAAAAGATTCGTTGTAACTCACAAAGAAAACAAATTTAACACACACACACACAAACATTTCGACAATGAATATGTAACCGGGGGGTTATTTTAGTTCACCATTTATTTCGTTTTTAGAATCAGTCAATTTTGTATTTTAAGAGAAACTGGCTGGTTGTCTCTGACGCTCTAGTTCGGTCGACTTTTCGTTTCGGTTTCTGTGTAAAAATTACATAAACAACAAGTTTAGAGTATTGCTTTACATAAATTTGTCAAACATTAAAAATAAAATAAAATACGAAATGTTTAAATTAAAACAAAGGAATTTAATAAAACCAACATTATTATAGCACTTGTTTTTGAAAAATCAATAGACACTTTCGCCAAGCGCCGGCCAGCATTTTTTAATTCTTTGCGTTCATGGCACATTATATTCTATAGCACATGGTCCAAAAATTAACACATTCAGTGTAAATACATAAATAAATGATGAAATGATGTCGGGTGATTGCATTTACTGTCTGTGCTCAACTTTACTTTTGTTGTGCCACTAAAACAAAGAAAATTCTGTTTTGGCTGTGATTTAGTAATAAATTCAAAGTGATTTTTATTAAAAGAAAATATCTACTTTTAAAGATATTATTAATTCTTTCGTTTTATTTTTGTTTTGTTTGCTAAATAGGTATTTTAATAACAATGGACCCACTACTAAGAGAAGTAAATAAATGCTCCATTATTAATATTTTAAAAGAGAATACACTGAGTAAGTTGTTGCAAGTGTTGCCGCAACATATTTTCTAATGTCCCCTAATACAAAGTAAAATCACTTATACCTAATTTACATTGAGCATTTTTTTCATGAAATTAGTTGCATGAAAATTTTTTATTTGTCAATAGGGGGCCTGGATAAACAACTTATATCAAAAAAGGTGCCAAAAATGCATCAGAGATTCATTTAACGTCCTTTTTTACATAACATTCTCTTTTATAGTGCTGCAATCAGCAAATCGAAAAAGTTTCGTGCAACAAAATTCATGAAATTTCATTAAAAAATGCTTAATGTAAATCAGGTATTAAATTCTATGGCACTGCACAGAGCCTCTTTTTGTTTGACATTTCCCAGCAAATAACACAGTACAACTTGAAAAAATATAACCATATACGGACACCACTACGTAATAAAAGACAAAAAAAAAAAGAGCCGTGTCTCCCAGTTTTGCCGCCAAAGATTTGGGGCCTCGGAATTTTGATTTACTCTCTGAAGCAAAGAACATAAATAACAAAAATTTAAGACTGATCAAACTTGGGAAAATTTTGATTTTTAGGTGCTTTCAACCAAGTTTTCAATTTTAATTATTTTTTAAATAAGAGCTAACATAAACAAATGGTTTACACCATTAGATTCAGCATGCTCGAATTAGGTTTACCCACCAGGTCCCCCACTTGTTACAAAACAAAAGTTTCGAATTTGAGCACATTGTTATTAGTAATAATATAATTAGGGCATGACTAGCTGAACTGATTTAATTTTTTCTTCGTTTAATGGACTCAGTCTAATGTATATGTACTAGTGATGTAACGAATGTCAATTTTTGATATTAGCGAATACGAATGCGAATACGAATATTTGAAACGATATTCGCGAATACGAATACGAATATTTCATGTGAAATTTATAGATATTAAATTAGGGCTCTATTTACGCCTGCAATATGAAATATTAAAAAATTGTTATAAAAAAGAACTTCATACTCCTTTTGGCGTACTTTAAAGTTAATAACAACTACCCAAAATTTTAATGATCCTCAATTAATAATATTTTAAAATGATACAAAGCACAAATTTCTATAAAAAATTTAATGGATTCGTACAAACTTATATTTTTATCCATTTATTTAAATTTAATTTAGGATTTATGCATATATTTATTTAATTTTTGTGGAAAAATATTCGTATTCGACTGAATTTGACGAATACGAATGCTTCGTTTTCGCATTAAAAATGGCCTAATATTCGGCAATTCGAATACGAATATTCGTGCATCACTAGTGTGTACATAACGTTACCTTATTATAGAAAGGCCCTAACTCATTATTTTTTTTTATATCGAGATTTTTGAATTTTTCGATACAATAGATGTTCTTGTATCGAAATATACAAAAATCTCGATTTCAAAAAAAAAAAAAAAAAAATCAGTTAGGGCCTCTCTATATTAAGGTAGCGATATGCATTTTTGTTATTTCTGAGGTTGTTCCTCAAACTGTATTAAAATATTTCAACATTTAATCCATACACATGCACTCAAACGTACATACGTGCGTAAACACTTATAGAAATTAATTAGCAATATAATCCTTATAGAAATATGATTGATTATTTCATCAGACACACCACATCAGCTAGGCAGTTAATACCCCAAGAGAAAAAACATATTTATTATTAATGAAAAAGTAGAATAAATAGTAATTTAATTAAAAAGCCGCAAGACAGAAATGTAATTCTTTAAATGATTTTAGGAAACTACACCATCAACAATTCATTCCAACAACTCAAATCATACACCAACTCTAACAACACTACCGGAGGAAACGAAGTGGCAGCGTTTGAAGGCAGCCGTTTGTTCGCCATGGTACCGCAAAATCTCAGTGGAACCCACTATGTTTCTCTATATGTTTGCATTCATGAATACAACGGTGGTGGAACATGATTTCTTTTTACAAAAGGCCTGCCGTGTCAATAACAACTTCTCCGATGATATCTGCGAACACATTAAGAACAGTGAAAATGCTGAATATAAAAAATTAGTACAAATAACCACGGCGCGCTTCTATCAGTGGGAATCAATAGCAGCCCATGTCTTTCCCATTATATTGGCCCTATTTTTGGGCTCCTTTTCCGACAGGAGGGGCAGAAAGTTTCCCCTGCTCATGGGTTTGTTTGGTAAACTCCTCTATTCTCTAATGATTGTGGTGAATGCCAAAATGAAAACTTGGCCCCTCGAAATGATCATATATACGGCGACATTGCCCAGTGCTATGACGGGCTCAGATGTTGCCATATTTGCTTCGTGTTTTGCCTACATTTCCGATATTTCTACCATTCGAAATCGTACAATGCGTGTGACCATCTTAGATGTTTGCTATTTAACTGCCATGCCCACAGGCGTGGCTTTGGGTTCCTATTTGTTCTACAATCATTTTAATCGTTCCTATGCAAATATGTTTACCTTGAATGCTTCACTGCTGGCAGCTTCTATTATATATACAATATTTGTGTTGGAGGTGAGACTGGCTGATAAATTTTGTAAATATATTTAATTTCTTTTCTTAAACTTCTAGTGGCAAACGACTGCCAAACAAAGACCGTTAAGGGAGTTGGGTTGCTGTGGCCTGTTACCGGATTTCTTTGACAAACAACATATCATGGATTCCTTTGCAGTTTTGGTACGGAAACGCCCCGGACCACGACGCTGTTTCCTTATAATGTTGCTCATCTCAATGGGCTTATACACGTTCCAAAGAGATGAGGGTCAATACTTGTACATGTATACGAGTTTCAAATTTAAATGGGATATAAATATTTACAGCACTTTCAAGACTGTCAAATCGTCAGCTTTTGTATTGGCCATGTTATTGGGGGTGCCGCTAATGAACAAACTGCTGCATTGGAGGGATACGGTAAGTATTAAAATTAAATTTTACATTAATTAATGTACGATTATTAAATGTCTTTTTCTCTGTCTCTAGTCCATTGTATTTATTGGTGCTTGGGCTCATGCCATAGCTCGTTTATTTTACTACTTTGCCACAACGGGCACACTTTTCTATGTTGGCGGCTTGGTAAGCAGTTTCGGTCCCATCGTGGGCCCCATGATACGTGCCATGACCTCAAAGGTCGTGCCACTCTCCGAGAGAGGTAAAGTGTTTGCCCTGCTTTCAGTTTGTGATAATGCGGTGCCGTTTGTCAGTGGCGTCTGTTATTCGCAAGCCTATCGGGCCACCTTAAATGATGATGGTCAAGGCGGTGATGGAGTGTTCCTTTTAACTATTGCAACTCAGTTAGCAGTATTTGTGTTAATATTGTGAGTGTAGAGAAATTCATACACGCTTGTACTTGTTGCCAAGGCTACAAATGTTTTTTGTTTGTTTTATTTTTCTTTAAGATCTATTCATATTATTTTGGGTGATAGTCCCATGGCTGTGCCGGAGGTAAGCGAAAAAGAACAGGCCATTGTTCAAGATGCCGCCTGCAATGAGGCCAGTACACCTCAGCAGGTTATTAATAGTCATAAAGAAAAATATTAGTTTGTATTAATTGGTATTAGGAACGTAAGAATTTTGTTCTTGAGATAATTTTGTAATATAAGTTTTCTGATGTTATTGTTTCTTTATGCAGGGGGCAAATTACGGCATTCGATACGGTTCGAAATCTGAAAATATTTCCATATAAACTCTATTGAAATATTTCGTAATTTCGTTCGATAACGAGTGCCGTAATTTGCCCCCAGGTATTTTTATTTTAAGAATTTAGTATTTTTGTACATATGTACATACAAACTGATGAACTTGTGCTGCTAAAATAAATTGTATTAAGATTTTTAAATGAATTTAAAACAAAAAATAGTTTTAATGAATGTACTTAAAGGAAATATGTATGCAGGTAACTTAATGTTCCCAATACATTTAAGCAAAGGCATTAAAATCTCAGCCATTGCCTTAACCCAGAAATCAGTGATAATATGCAAAGAATGTTTCAACTTCGAAAGCAATTTTCAAATGAATAAGATAATATTTATTAATATTTGCAAAATATAGTTTAAGCGACTATGGATGAATGAGTGTTATCGCAAAAAGATTATCCTGTATTGAATTATAAATATTTCAGTTTGCAGACGTGTAAATTCAGGCAATGATAAATATCTTCAAATTTTAAATTAAAAATTTGTATTCGCGAATGTCTGCAAATTATTGTCTATTTATAAAATTGATTTGAGATCAGAAATAAGTATTTAAAAAAATCAGAATATTTTCCCTCATTATGAATATAAGACTATGGTGAAAAAATCTAACCGAATGAATTTATATTTGCTATTCTGTATTTCTAAATTTGGGAAATGTCGTATGCTATGTATATTCAAATCGACGTAGTTCTAGCATTTAAGGTCAAATAAAAAAAAACAATTTTTAATCTCATATACTCTAGAACATTTTACAATATATTTATTTATTTATTTTTCATAAATAAATTGTAATATGCAACGTTTTTTAATGTGCCATTTCTCTACATATCGCGCAGTAAATCATAAACAGTCACAACTACAAATTATCAAAATGGTTTTGTGTTTTTATAAACCAGTTCACTGAACAAATCTCTAACGACCGCAAAAATTTATTTTGCAACGCGTTATTTATTCCTCAACCACTACCACTTTTTATGTTACATACTAGCGTCACTTGTACAATGTCAACAGTTTTTTGCCACTCCTGAGCATTTGGAATTTTTTGAGTTGTGACTGTTTATGATATGTTGAGCAATATTTTTTTTTTCATAAATTAATATTTATGTTAATTATTTTCGTTAATTATAAGAAAATTTGTTAAATTTAGAAATTTTCTTAGCAACTTTTAAGCTGATTGGAATTTCTTAATGTAATCTTTTTATGTAGATTTTTTGTCAATATAAAAACTATAATCTTTTTTAATTTATATTCTTACTCAACTTAATGGTGCAAGTGTTTTTACATTACTGGACTATACACTATGAAAGCAAATATTAAAAACTTGCAAAATTTAATAGATATACATATTAACATTTAAAGAGAAATTCTTTGAATTAATGAAACGATGTTTGCTTGGAATTTTTAGATAAATGCCAATTCGCCTTACTTGTATGCGCCTGACAATATGCTTTATAATATTAAATTATGTTGTGGACTGTATCTAAGATTTATAACAGTTACCATGTAAAAATGACATATTTGGGCCATGAAAACCACTATTGTATTACATCACTATTATAGTAAACGGACAGAATGTACTTTGCTATAATAAAAATTAACGGCCGCGGCCTGTCATACGGTGTCATCAAAAATCGTTCGACGGACAACTTGTATTGAAAACAACAATAACATTAGACAATATGTTGTTGTTTTCAATATAAGTATTCGATTGAATGATTTCTGGTGAAATCGTGGGACAGGCCGTAATACTTTCCAAATGTTATTTTTGTAATCCACGTTACTTTCTTAGAACGGTTTCAATATTTACTAAGAGCTTGTTTACAGTTTAAATTACATTGGTATTAACGGCAAACTATTCTCCGAAACTTTTTGGTGTTAGTACAAATGTTAAGGCAATTAAACTAAAATTAAATTAAATACAATGAAATAATATAAGCAAATCAAATTCAAACAATATGGAACAAAGTAAAAAAAAAATAAAAAATAAATTAGCCTTGGCAGCCAGTGCATCAATATACATACATATATATTATTGTTATATTTTATATAATTTTACAGCCTTATTTATAAAAACTATTAAGGCTTTATAAAGGCTTAATAAGAAAAATTTTGTATGAAATTTTATATTAAAAACACTTTATGAAGCCTTAATAGCTTTTATAAATAAGGCTGTTAATATCTGTAAATAAATAAATAAATAAAAAATTAAAAAAAAATCATATAAAAAAATTAAATACATAAAAGTCAATAAAATGATATATAATGTAATATAATTTAAATAGTATAAACTAAAATAAAGTAATACAAAAATAGTATAAATAAAATAAATTTAACTAAATTGAATAAAATAAAATAAAATAGAATAAAATAAAATAAAATAAAATAAAATAAAATAATTGAAATTTATTTGCTGGTAGTTTAGCATGTCTATATACGTATTTCATTGGCGCTTTAACCAAATCATCAGTAGACTTTAACCACAAATTTTAAACAGTCACAAACCCCTTACTTTACGCACAGACCCTCAAAAACTATATGAGAATCCATAAAATAATAATACTTTTGAAAGTAAGTAAAATTTGGGATTATAGTGCGTTTAAAAATTTTTAAACTTAAAATTCAATAAAATAAAATAAAATAAAATAAAATAAAATAAAATAATATTAAACAAAATAAAATAAAATAATATATAAGATAAAAATAAAGTAAAGTGAAATAAAATATAATAAAATTAATGAAAATATACTCTCAGTGATCATTTTAAAAAAGTATTATTAAACCTGAGTTTGTTCACAATTTTATGTCTTCTAATCAGGGTTGCTTTACTGGTATCGAAACTGCATACATTTGGATCATCGACAAATTCTGAATTTTTTTGTAAACAAACAAAATTCAGTCAGAAGACGAACAAATTCTTGTATTGATTAATACAATAATGATACATACATGTGGATCGCACATGGACTCGTCACTTCCTAGAATGATTTAAGATTCATTTTTGTATTTATTTGAGACATTAATAGACTTGTATCGAACTCTTTCAGCAGGTCGTTTCATACACAAAGCCATGGTCAAGTTTAGATACAAGTTTAGATACCAATTTCCAATTTACAATAACGAAAAACACTTTCATTGTATCATCAAATGAACTTGTTCTGCAAACAGCAACAGGAATTTATGTCGTATTAATTTTTTAACACTTTCTATCAATTAAAACAATATCAGCATAATTGATGGAATATTACAATTAAATTCAAAAGCAGTACTTATAAAATCAATGAAAATTGATTATTCAATTTATCTTGTTAAACTGTTGTGTTTGACGTCAACGACACCTGAGAGTCTTTATCAAGATGCCGGCTTTTAATACAAATTCTAATCTCATGATATTTTTAAAATGCATAAATATAATATAACTTTTGTAAAACTTAACACAATTCTTATCGCGTTATAAAATTTAGAAAAAAATTAACTGTTATCAGTTGTTAAACAAAAAAGCAAAACGATTAAAGCACACAGAGAAATTCCTAAAAACGTTTTTACCAAAAGTGTGAATAGACGAGAGCACTACTTGCCGGTTATTCGCTATATTGATTAAAAGCTTAAAATATTTAAGAGCAATGGTATTGATATACATAAATAGCTTGATTCCTTAAAGATTTCTGAGTTTTAATTGAATAAATTAGATTAGTAAACAAATTTTATGTTTTACTTCCAAATGAAAATAATATAATTAAAAATAAAAAATGTTTAATGCCAATGCGGAAAAAATCGCCAAGACGGAACGAAGCCGTCCATTTGAAAAAAATACTGCAAAAACAGAATAAAATATTGTCGAAATATTTAAATATTTCAAAAACATAAGAAAATCACCTTAAACAGATAAGAGTATCAAAGGGAAAAATTAAAATGTAAGATTTTAGATTGAAGTTTGTTTCTTCTTCTTTTTTTTTGGTTCAGTGTAAATACATTTGTTTATATGGAAATCGCACTGAAAACAAAAAAATAAAAAATATTCTTGAATCGATAATTTTTTGATTTCGTTTTAAAAATGGAAAATTTTTTTTTATTATTCTTAAAACTAAAAAAAATTTTATATAAATTTTATACTCAAGTCGACCGTCTGGGGTTTAGAAACAGGGGGATACATTTTTTTCTCTATTAAGCTTTATTCAATATTCTTCTGCTTAAAATAAAAAACTTTTCAAAATCAAAGTAAGCAGCATTTTTTTTTTTTTTTTTTTTTTTTGCTTGATAAAAAAATGTTCTTTATGATTATAAAACTTGTTTCTTTTGTGCACCCATAATATTTATACGAGTACAACAAAAAAGTCATGCAACAAAATGTGTATGAGGCAAGTAAGCTTGATAGGTTAGGTGTTGACCTTTCAAGTAAAAATGAAATTTTTCACAAAATTGCCACGCTTTGAATTCTTGGAACTTGGCTGGAGCATAAAATAAATTTCATTAAGTAAGAAATTTATTTGGAACCATTTTCGCAAATGATTAGGATCAGTAGCGAAATTATTTGCCACATATTAATATACATACATATTGTAAAAAAATATGTATGAATAGAAAATTTATGACAGAAAATACGACCTGGATTTGATTTATTATCATTTATCAGCAAAAAAAACATACCTAACTGATATAAGTAATTTAAAATGTTATTAACGTCATAAATTCAATGTTGAATTTCTGTAGATACAATAAAATCTATATAGTGCGATAAACTACAATTGAAACAAAAAGTTTTAAATACGAAAAAGGCAACAAGTATTGTTGAGTACATTTCGAGTGGTGTCTTTAAGAGTGCACAGTGGGATTTTTCCCAAAAAATATTAGAAAATTTACCGATTTTTTAATTAACAAACGCGTATTTCCATTTTCGTAAATATTTTGATTGAGCCTAAAAATTTTCAAAACATGATTAACGCATTTCAATCAACAATTAAAGTTGACTTCTTCAATAATAACATCTTAAATAAATCTACCGTAGCTTCAGGCAATGAATTCCTACTACTATTACTGGGTGTTACCTTCTATAGGAAAGGGATAGTGGTAGAGAAGACAGGCGGTAAGGGAGGAGACAGAGAAAAGCTTCATTCTTTTACAACTCTGCTTTTTTGCACGTTTTTTTTTTAAATGTGCCTCTGGTGTTAAATGATGCGTATTAAATATTTTTCTTGAATCTATAATAATTTTACCGCCGACGATTCTGCAATACGGGAATTAACTAAAAAAAACAACAACAACGTCCCACTGTGAACTTGTCAGGGGTTAAGTCTCAGCTTAAACGATAGTTTAACATTTATCTAAATATTACAACATATTGGCCGGACTTCCCCACTGTAAAATATTGTTCTCTTCAAGTGAGAGTGTAAATTAAAGTGTGACCAGTAGCTCGTTTCTGTATTTCTCGCATCGTAAAATTTCTCACATGAAGTGTGATGCATTAAACACATTCACCACAGCAAGCTACCGACTACCAAATGTCAAGGATAGAATACACGTGTTTATATGAGAATAATTCTTTTGAAGACAGCAAGGCAACATGGCGACAGGTTGTTGTCTATGCTGATTTTGTCGTTGTAGTCCAATTAAACTAATTTCTATTTCTTTGGCTACAATGAGAAAATTCAGTGTTGCCAGTACAGTACAAAATGTTTAATGAATGATTTTGTACAATGATTTCATATTATTTAACAGAAACAATATCCAAAAATTGAAGTAAAGCATAAATTGATTCATTTTTATACTTTTACGTTATATAAGTACCTTTCCAAAGAGTAATTAATTTTTATAAATGCAAAATATATAAAAGTGGCAATACTGAACTATGTATTTGTACTTGAATATCAGCTGCAGATGGTGCTGCTGCCGTCTCCAAAATAATTAAGTAGCCGGCTACGAGGCGACAAATGCTGCTAGCGGCATTTGAAGTCGTGCGTTCGTGTAGCCTGCTGTTGTGAATGTGTTTAATGCTTGAAACAGAAACTTTCATCGTTTCTCGATTTGTGAGAAAAAAGTGTTTCTGTATTTGAAATTTAAATAAGCTTAGCATCTCAATCGGCTAATGCTAAAAAATATGATAAAAAGGACAAAAAAACTGCTAAAATATAATGCTAAAAACTTAGAACACATATTTTTCATAATTTCATTATTACTAAACAAAATTCAATGAAAAAATTATAATGTGATACGGTAGACTTTGCAGACTTTCCTTTGAACTTCCCACTTATTTCAAGCTCAAAGTGCTGGAAATTTCATACATTTTTGGAGTAATTAATAATTTTCGGCAAAAGTTATATCTCGATCAGTTTAACCGATTTAGATAAAAGATGTTTTTCAAGTCCAAAACAGTAAATGAAAATTGATTGATTGAAAATGAATAGCTAATTATATTTTTAATTCTATCGGCTTAGTAGTTTAATGTAATTGTGATAAACATTTTTTAAAAATACTATTTTTGAAAATTCTGAAAATTTATCAAATCGAATCGGTTCATTATACTACGAAATATCAATGAGATCAGTATTTAAAAAAAAAATACCGATAGGTTAAGTCATTCTTGAGTTACGAAAGGTTTTCAGATATATATGTGACTTTCTCCGAGAAAAGGGACCTAGTGTGTGAATATGAAGTTTTGAGAAAAAACGGATTTAAAGTTTCATAACGCATTATGATTATCGATTTTCCCAAGTTCGTTTTGTACGTTTTTGGGGTAAATAAATTTTTATCAGTAATCTAACTCATTTCATCTTATTCCACACCCTTTTAGGTACGAGAATCCACTCTTAAGTCCAAACCCGTTTTTTGGCACACTAGGTCCCTTTTCTCGGAGAAGGTCACATATATACATAAACACACACACACACACTTGTTCAAAATAGTCAGAATAAATTTATTCCCATATCGTAAAAATGTGAATATCTGATGAAAACTCAATAACCCAAACTTTTTGAAAAACAATATGTGAACATATATTTTAAAAATAAATGGCCTTAAAACTAAAAAAAAAAATAACTTTCAATAAAAAAAAATTAAAACAGAAAAATTTAAAAAAATTAATAAAAATATTTCATTCAATAAGAATTGAAATTACTTAACTTAAGCCCGAATAAGAAATTATTTTTGATTAAAATTCACTGCAGTTCAACTAAATCTAAAAATGTCTCATTTAAATCATCATGGGCACGTTACGGAAATATGTTTACTTGGAAACACAGTTAATAATGCTGGAAAGTAAAATGAACTGTTGAAAGCAAAAACAATGTAACATAATAGCCACTACTATAATACTTACATGTATGTACTGACGGTACATACATGTAAGTATGTATTTTTACTTATTCGATGACATCGAATAAGTAAAAATAATTAATGTGACGATCGTAAAATATAAGCAAGAATAGTTAAACATACTTAGGTAGAGTAATATAACTTCGTCCTAAATAGAAAAATGAAAAATGGAAAAACAGAAAATGAATAGTGATACTTACATATGTATTTACCAAAGGTAAATCAATAATTGTACACAACAATCATTTCTCATATTCCATTTCATAAAAAATTTACGTTATATAGCTGATGTTAATAACAATCTCTACCCAAGTAGATAGACTAGGGTGCTGATGAAGTGCGTTGCTGCACAGAAAAATATCGGTATTTCCCCCAGCTAAAAAAGTCTGTTTAATTTTTTTTCTCTTCTTTAGAAACTCACATTAATTGATAGAAATATTTCATTCAATAAGAATTGAAATTACTGAACTTAAGCCCGAATAAGAAATTATTTCTGTTTAAAATGTTTCCATTTGTTTCATCATGTGGGTAAAAAAAATTCTAGATATTAAAAACAAAAATTACCCGATATTCATGTGTACCAGTTTCGAACTTAAAAAAGAATTTATTGAATATGTGGTTTTGTAGTTTGTGTAGTTTAGCCTGGATTCCATTTGTTTATGCATCTTGAAAAACAGGCTTTTTAAGCTAAAATCCCTTTGTTCGTTGTGTATAAATATTCAATGAAGATTACTTGAGGAAAATATTTTAAAGCATTAAAGCTTAAATTAATTTGAAATTTATTTGCTGGTGGTTCAGCGTTGTCTATATATTTCATTGTTGCTGTAACAAATCATCAGTAGACTTCAACCACACATTTTGAATAGTCACAAACCTCTTATCTTATGCACAGACTTTCAAGAACTATTTGAGAATTCTACTGATGATTTGTTACAGCAACAATGAAATATATAGACAACGCTGAACCACCAGCAAATAAATTTCAAATTAAAATAAACTTCTGACAATATGTCGAATAATAAATTCCTTAAATATTAAAGCTTAAAAATTAAAAAAATAAATAATGGAAATATTCTAAAAAATAATGATAAATGCTAAATAGAAAACTTGCGGTTAAGGCGTAATATAAATGCCAAATTTAGCTACAAAATGCTAAAATGGTCACACTGCTCGTTACTTGTGAGTGAGTGAGTTCGTATACATAAAAACTTATGTAAGTGTGCGGCACATGGTTTATTTTCTGCCAAAGATTTTCTGAGTGTAAAAAGGGGTTTTTTTTTAAAGCCAAGCAAATAACAACATAATAAAACAATAACTGCACAAAAGCACACAAATTGTTAACCAAGTATGAAAATAAAACATTAGACGTTTTTTTATACTTTATTTATTTACTTATTTTTTTTTGTTTGTTTTGTTTTTATTTTGGTTTAGAGCAGTTTTTGTGATTTAAGAATTTTCAGTTTTATTTCAGTGTTTGTTGTTAAAGGCATTCAAAAAAAAATTTTTGCTAAAATAAAATAACTGCCGTTTAATTAACCTGAAATAAGCACCGGATTATTTTTCGTTTGTTTTATAAATTGAAATAAGTTTGGAATTTTCGCTTGTTTTCTAAACCAATTTGCAGTGATTTTTCTGTTGACTTTTTTTTAGCAATCGAAAGTGTTTTTTATGATTTAATTGTGTCGGTTTAATGTAAAATTCCTTTTGTATTTATTGTTGTTCGTTTGACAATCTTTTTCCCAAAGTATCAATAACAAAATGAGCTTGGCTACAATTACACAGCAAAATGGAAGTGTGGATAGTGTAAGTTAAAAAAAATTGTATTTTAAATTAAAAAGAAAAATGTATATAGTGCTATAGAAGTTTATATTATATCTTGATAAAAAAACAATATAGAATCATAATAACAAGCTCAATATATTACATTATTCATATTCATGTTTTTTTTAAACAATCTCACATTTCACTCAAAAAAAACTAACTAACTTTGGAAAATTTTCTAAATTTGAGTAAAAAAGTTGTCGTATGGCGTCAAAGCTGTTATTTACTTGAAACCAATAAAATATTTATTAAATTTCTAGTTCATTAATGCACTAGTTTATAGTAATTATATTTTTATATTTATGTAAAATTTTTCTAATATTAAGTAAAATTTTCTAATAAAATTCGGAGCTTCGCAAAAAAATTTTTCATCTTTAATCCCAAATTTCGTAAATTTTTCAAAGTTTTTTTATGTCTTTAATTGTGGTACTTATTTTTATTTTTAATAAAATTCTATACCACATGATATTTTTTTTAATTCTAAAGGGTGTCCCAACAAGAACGCAAGATTTAAATTTGGCGCCATTCGAAGTGTCATTGTTTGACATTTGAACAATTGTTATTGTTTGATAGTAGAAGGTACGAGGTTAGTAAAAATGGAGCGCTACACGAATGAAGAACGCATTCTCATTGTGAAATTGTTTTACCAAAATGGTGAAAGTTTTGCGGCTACAAAAAGAATCAACTGTAATAATGGATAAATTTGCCGAAACTGGGTCTGTTAGTGATGTAAAAACAACAACGCGCCTTCGACCATCTCGATCGACCGAAAATGTCGCAGCTGTACGTGATGATGTCGCTCAAACGCAGGTCAAGCGCAAACAGTCAATGGTGTTCGGTATCGTGAAATGATAACCAGTTTTTTCTTGCCTAGAATTGAAGTGGAGGGCATGGGGTTTCAACAAGACGGCGCCACATGTCATACAGCCAGAGAAACAATTCAATTGCTACATCAGTCATTTCCCGGTCGTGTTATTTCGCGTTTTGGAGACCAGAATTGGCCGCCTAGATCGTGCGATTTAACACCATTAGCCTTTTTTCTTTGTTGTTTTTTGAAGTCGATGGTTTACGCGAATAAGCCGACAACGACTCAAGCCTTAAAAGACGAAATTGGACGCTGCATTAATGAAATACCGCAGCATTTATGCAAAACGGCCATTGAAAATTTCATTAAAAGATCGCATGTGTGCCAGCAAAGCCGCGGCGGCCATCTGCCCGATTTGTTGTTCCACACATAACCTCATTTTGTCTACATTACGATATAATAAAGTTTCACGATTTTTTTTTTAAATATCTGTGTTTTATTTAAAATTTTAATCTTGCGTTCTTGTTGGGACACCCTTTATCTTTATACTATATTCTTAATTAATTCACCATCCACCATACATAAATATGTATTAATTCCTTGAGAGGAGACAAGTATTGAACCAACAACCTTCTGACTGATAGGCAAGCATTCTAACCAATTGTCTAACAGGGCAGTCTGAACAAGCATTTAAATGTTTGAGTTTTAAAATTTTATTTTATTTACAAAAAAATATATTTCAAGTTCAAATATTTCTCGGATATATGAAAAATTTACTTAAAATTTTCGCTTGATGCAAATAAAAGATATATTCTATAGTTTAAAGAAAATATACTTAAAACTATGCTGCCAGATTTTGTTATTGCAAGAGCTCAAAGCTTGGGAAAAGTTTTGTTGCATAAATTTTAAATAACCCACCAAATTTTGTTGAAATTGTTTGACCCAAGGTGCTTGGAATATATTTCTTAGATTGTGGTGGGCATGGTCGCGCGCATCTTTCTAACACTCAAAAAAAAGACATGTCTATGACATATATATATATATATATATATATATATATATGTCTTTTTTTTTTTGAGTGTTAGAAAGATGCGCGCGACCATGCCCACCACAATCTAAGAAATATATTCCAAGCACCTTGGGTCAAACAATTTCAACAAAATTTGGTGGGTTATTTAAAATTATTAAGGAAAAAAAGTTTTTAAATTTAAGTAAAAAATTTTTACAAATTTAAGTAATTTTTTCTAAGTTTAAAAATACTTCATAAAAATACACACACAAATTCTCACATTCAAGGACAAGTTTACTGGCTTAAAGGAAATATTTACCAAAAATTGGAAAGTGGTTTAAAAGTTTAGAGAAATAGGAGGGAGGGCATTGCCCCACCAAAAATTGCTTTTGCCCTCACCCTAGAATTATTAAAAATAGCCTGTAATTGTTTTTTTTTTAATATTATTAATAATGCTCACCCAAGAAAAATGCTAATATCTGGCAGTAAGAAAAACACGCATTGCTACATTTACTTACTTTTGCTGAAATCAACTATGAAATTTTGCTTGTTCTCAAATAATCTACGAAGCTTTTTCACGAATTGAACTCTTCCTTCTAAGGGATTTGAGTCGTGACTCTTTAGCTTGGCTTTTTTAGAGAGTGAAAGCACAAAGGAAGGGAAAAAGCGCGATTAATGGCGTATATGAGATAATTTTAAGATAAGAACAGTTATATATTAACAGTGTTATCAGATTTTATTTTCAATAAGTTCATTAAAAAAAGGCGCCAAAACTTCAAAAAAAATTTGCAATTTTTTAGAGCATATTTTATTACGAGGTTTTAAAGCATTTAAATATATTAAACATCAAATAAAATGTACTTCGTATGTTTTGTCGTTGGTTAATTGCAACAAAAAAGTTTAACGCATTTTTATTTTATTTTACAAGGAATTTTTTCCAACATATATATTTGCTACACTCTAATAAAATAACCTTAATAATATTAAACAAAATATTGAAATTGCTGAAATTGAACATCTTGAACAAAAACCTGCCAACACTCATGATATACGATATATAATTTCATTATATTGGTTTTAGTCTCCAACGCAAACACCTGAATTAAATTTTCTTTTACATTTATGTGAACAAAACCAATAAACAAAAATTATATTAATCGTAAATATCTATTACAAAAAATAATAAAAAAAAATATTTTCTGGTAGTTGAGCACTGTCTATATGTGACCTTCTCCGAGAAGAGTGTGTCAAAAACGGGTTTGTACTTAAGAGTAGGTTCTGGTACCTAAAAGGGTGTATAATAAGATGAAATGAGTTAGATTTCTGATAAAAAATTTATTTACCTCATAAATAGCATCTCCCAAGTGAAGGTGTTTTCAAAGTGATAATGCGTTATGAAACTTTAAATTCGTTTTTCTCAAAACTTCATTTTCACATACTAGGTCCCTTTTCTCGGAGAAGATCACATATGCATTTCATTGGTGCCTTGACAAATCATCAGTAGACTTCAACCACACAAATAAATTTTAATTAAAATAAACTTATGACAATATGTCAAATAATCAATTTGTTAAATCATAAAAATAAACTGAACTTTTCTATACAAATACTTAGCCTCTAAAAAGTAAAAAATAATTAAAATTCCGTTCTATTTTTAGAGCTTTACTTGCAGCTGCTTATTAAAATTTCTTCATAATTATAAAAATTGTGCGAAATTTTTAAATTAAATAGAAAACACTCCACTAATGGATATAGAGAGAAAAATGCAGTAAAATTTTTATAGCATGACAATAGTTAACCAAAAATACTTAAATGACTACATATTGTGGCATCCGACGATTTACAACTAACTTTTTTATAATTGGTTGCCATATTTTTTTTAAGTGTTATTAAATTTTTTTAATTATCAAATTATTGAATCATTTGACATATACATACTATAGCAAAATTAAAAAAGAAAAACTTTAATTTTAAATAGCTTGTTTTCCCATTTCTTGCTGGTGCTGCCCAACGGTGCAGTAAATTATTGGGAAATATATTTATAGTATATGCAAAATAGGAAATGTTAAATAAATAATTGATATTATCTAAAAAATAATTAATTGATTTGTTTATCAAATAATTTTTGTCAAACGGTATTCTAAAGATATTAATGTACGATAAACACAATCACAATTAAATCAGTTAAATTTATTTATGTATGTATGTATTAGTGTCCTGCACAAGATATCTTATAAGAACTTTTAAGACATGAGGGATTTTTCAAATATTTTACTACAGCGAAATCTACTAAAACAAACGTTAACAACACTGTTTGCAAGAAATTTGTTTCAGTATTGTAGGTATAGGAGTAAAGAAGAAAATACTTCGTGACGGAAGAATTTGTGATACTTGCTTATTTCTACGCGTGAGCGCGTGTATAAACGTCATGCATGTATGTGTGTATGATCTTTTATTTTTCTGCGCACATGCAAACGCACACACATGCATTAACATTAGTTGTATGCGGTTAATCACATAATAGCTTACCATCTACATATTACACACACACACTCAAACGTACAATATGAAAAAATAACAAGCATACACTAATCAACAGTACTTCTTTTGAGTGTTTGTTACAAACAAGCTGTCTTGCGACATCGCTTGTTAACAGTGATATACACGTACACCAATACATCCATCGTGCTTCGCTTATAGTACGACAGCATTTATTATTGGTTTAGTATAATACATGCGACGTGAATACATTTAAAAATCATGACGTATTTACATTTCAAGACTGTTTACGCAGGTCTCTATTATGTATGTATGTACATCAACAGATAAAATCCAAAAGAGCGTACTAAGCGAAAATTTTATACATGTACAGTTTTTCATTTATTGTTGTAATTTACAAAAATAAATCTACATGTGTAAATAATGGATATTATTTTGCTTTTAAACAAAGAAACTTGTTCGACAATTTTTTTTTTGTGGGAGTGTAACTAAAAACTAATACACATTACATGCGATAAATATAAAACAAGCATTTTTAATAGAAAATACTATAAACAGTTCATTAAAAATAAACAAAATTTCTTTTATATCTAAAAATAATTGTTAGTATTTTTGATCACATGATCTTCATTATTTCTATTTAACTTTTTAAAGTTTTTTTTACGTTTGCAATAAGTTGAAAAATTTTTATTTTATAAAAATAAATGGCCACTTTTTTTAGAAAAACTTATGGTTCGATTATAAATGGCAACCTTGCCTTGTCAACTGACAATGCAACCGAAATTGAAATTAGTATTATGTGTGGAAATTCCTCCAGTTGCTTAAAAGTTATTAAAAATACCAAGACAGATTGGCAACTTTCCCCAAGTTTTTAACACAATATTTAATTTACTTTATTTAAGCTTTGGATACTTTTGTACAAAAATTTATCACATTTTTATTAGTTTATAGATATTTCGCTGCAATGTTGTGTAGGTTCTTCAGGAAATAATAAAATATTTTTTTTATTTTATTATTTTTTTTTAATTTTTTTATTTCCTGAAAATATCGATAAACTAAGAAAATTGTTATCAATTTTTTACAAAGGGACCTAAAGCTGAAATAAAACTTGTATATATTAATATTTAAGTACGTAATTAGGTAATTTTCATTTAAATTTAAGTTGTATTTAAATACGATTTAATTTTTTCAGTGGTTAATTAAAGTTCTTATTAAATTACGTTGAAAGTACGGCAGCACTAAAAAATTTCCCCGTATTATGGAAGGCTTTTCATCAAAAACAGCTGTTTAACATAAATAAAAAAAGTTAGGTTATCAAATTGCAGAAAATTAAAATTTCATAAAAACAGAAATACATTTTTCTATTTATTTATTCCATGATATGAAACTATGTATTGTATATGTTATCTATTTATGAAAATTCAATGATTTTTTGTTGTTGTTGTTATTTTGGTTTAGATGGCAGAACAAGTACGCAAATGACCAGGGTAACATGATGTTTTCAATACAATCCAATGATGTTCATGTGTATGTTTTGAATAAACACATACACGCATGAAAACATATGGTGCGATCATAAAACTCAAATGGTGTTTAATTACTCACGATTGGGTATTTAAGTATTATTTAAATATGCACTAAAACATACAGTATCGTATTTTAATATAACTTAGAAATAATTACTGTTTTGTGTATATTGATACTCACCACTTAACAATTCTTAGTGGTGAGTATCAATATACTATACTATTTTGCACATGCTATGATGCAAGACCATTCGCACAAGATTGTGAATTGGGCTAATGTATCTTTTCTCATAATATTTAAATACACTTTTTATGTATTTAAAAAGCTGAAAACAAAAACAAAGCTCTCCAATTTATATACATGTATTTTAGGGTGGCCGTTATATTTTTTCATTTCTTCTACTCTCACCTCCCAAATTGGTTCAGTATTATGTAAAAATAAAAATAGAAAAAAAATTTCATACCGATAAGTTGTGTTTTAGGGGGTGCGTCCGGCCCTCAAAGTTGGCTCTCAAGCCCATATATTCAATGTTTATAGAAGACAAGTAAAAATTCTCGTCTGTTTGTTTACATTGAAAATAAAAACAAATTTGAGTGCTTTGTTTTTATTTTAAATATACTCGTAAAAATAACTATTGTAAAAAAAAAATATTAGTCCACTGGAAATATTTTTCGTTGAATAGTAGGAAGTTACAAATGTGTCGTCTACGAGTATTATACAACATCCAAGGGACAATAAGGAAGAATTATTGCCTTTACAGTTATTAAATGTTATTGCTTACAATAATTTTTAACTAACAATTTTTTTTTCAAGTCCTAAAGCATATTTTAGCCTTCCCAAGTAATTTTACCTCCCTGCTGCAGTAAATAAAAATTTTGTTGTTGCCAATATTATTGGAATTTGGCAACTGCTTTACGTAATAGCATTTTGGCAACGCAACTAAAGTTCGGTTGCCATCCATAATTGAGGCATTATTGCTTTGTTACTTTTTCAACACTTGTTTTTTTAAATGAAATTAAGATTTTCTTTGGGAAATATATATATATATATATATATATATATATATATATATATATATATATATATATATATATATATATATATATATATATATATATATATATATATATATAAGAAACATATAATTTTAGTAAATTCATTTTATCTAAAATTTTCGCACAATAATTTATAATTGCATTTAGTTATTTTGTCTAATTGAAATTAAATACTTTCTAATGTTTGGTAGTGGTTTATTTAAAAAAAATCTTAGTAAGTTTTCGATTTTTCGGTAAAAGCTACATTCCTCATAATGCTTTTGAGATAATGTTAATTTTTAATGAAGTTGAAAGTTTATGATGAGACTTGTATTTATACATGAAACTTAAGAGTATATAATCTTAAGCTCAAATTTCTCTAAAATTTGTGATAAGATTTTATTTTTAGACATTTATATTTAATTTTGAATTTTCTTAATCCATATAATGTAACAAAAAGAAATAAATTATAAATAAATAAAGAGTCCTTTCAGCCCTTTATTTGCAGTGCGTTTTAAAAAACTACTACCTGACGTTATCAGATATCAAAAGTATGCTAGTCATCATTGAAATGCAACAACAAGTACTTCAATTTAAGTTAATATATTTAATATGTTTTTCATATTTGACATCGATTTTTCAATAATCAAATATAAACACAAATAATTTGATAGATTTGTTTAGCTTTTTATATATGAAAAGAAGGTAAATTCTAATAAACAAAAAAAAACAGGAATTAATCATTTAAGATAAAAATACTGAAGTATATTTTACACACAAGTTAACGTTTCCTTTTCTGTTTACATTTTAATTAAACATTTAGTTGAGCCAATTTTACTTTTGTTTAAGGATGTAATTAACTAAAAAGTTGAATTCAAACAATTAAATTTTTAATTGCTTTTTGGTTTTTTATTTAAAGTTGTTGATTGATGAAATATTTTCTTTTCCGTGTAAGCATTTCGTATAGAATTTTTACTATTTTTTACAAAAAAGGTCGCTATGGCTATTAAAGGCGTGGTACCCTTAACATTGAGATCTGGCTAAAACTCTTTTTTCGGATATCCAAGAGGATATCATTAACTTCCTATTTTTAATAGCGAAGCGTTAAAAATATTGCGATTCTGTAAACGATTAAAAAATGATAGAATAACAATATATAAAAATTAGAAGAAGACAATGAAAGCAAATTCAAAACTTCTTCCCTTGGAAGCAAAGAAGTTTACAATTAGTTTAATTACTATCAACTGAAAAATAAACAAGATTTTTGAAGCAAAAATATTACATGACTTTTCTTTTTCGTTTACGTCTTCAAATATTTAACAAATTTTATTGTACATAGAAAAATTCTCCCTTAACTTAGGGAGTTTTTGTAATAGACTAAAGAACACCACAACATTTGTTATTTAATCTAGTACTAAGATGTCGCAGTCGAATTTCAAATACAGCAATCACAATAACGTCCAATGTCTCCCTTTAACACATTTAATTGAAAAAAAATACCAATAACTAATTAATAATTTAATTGTGCCAATTAAACTTTTTATTCAATTAAAATTTTAAACAAAAGTTTAATTGAATCACTTAAATTTTTAATTCAAATTTTAAACAAACGGTTACTTGACCCGATTAAAATTTTAATTGATTATTTGCTTTATTTTCAACCAAAGATGTGAAAAAAAGCAATTATATAAACTGGATGTTTTAAAAGTTTAACAGAGTTTGAAATAAACTATAACATAACAAATTCACGAAAAAAGTAATTAAACTTATAAAAAAGTTGTAAGTTCGTCAAATTAAACAGCCTTATTTACAAAAATTATTAAGGCTTTGTAAAGGGTTTTTAAAACAAATTTCCATAAAATTTTTGCTTATTTAAGCCTTTATAAACTCTCAATAATTTTTATAAATAATATTTAATTTACACTAAGCATTTTTTTCATGAAATTAGTTGCATGAAAAATTTTCATTTGCAGACCTGGAGGAGCAACATTCTCATTTATAGCGCTGCAATTAGCAAATAGAAAAAGTTTCGTGCAACAGAATTCATGAAATTTCATGAAAAAATGCTTAATGTAAATCATATATAAGGCTGAAAATAAACATAAATATTTTAATTAAAATAAAATAAAATTGCTAAAGATCCTAGAGATGAAAATTGTAACTTTAATTTTAACATTTTTCCTATGACACAACGATAGCATTAAATTGCTGAGTAAACACTGCCAACAAGTGGTTCAGAAAATGTATATAAAAAGCACTCAATACTCGTATTTTGAGTTAATTTTTTTCTAAACCAGTTGGCCTTTTCAATTTAAAGTTGATTGCAGATTAATAATGACAATTTAGTGTTGTTTTTTATTAAATGAAGTACATATATTGCCATAAGGCAATATTTGTCTTATTAAGTTTTTTCATTCTCGTAACGTTAAAAGCGTCCACTTTTTTTAGATAAGACAGAAGCGTTTATTGAAGGCAAAAAATTAAATTGAAATTGAAATTATTATTATTACTTTATGGCTATTATTTAGATAATTGTATGCACATAATTGCAGAGGGAGAACAATAGAAGTGAAATAAGTAAATATCCATTTTTTTAATTTTTATTTTCATTATGTCATTAAACCAATAAGAAATGTGCCACTTTATCTTACTTTAAAATCGTTTAAAAAGTTTATGAATGGAAAACTTTTTTTTTGATTTTGTTCCGAGTTTAGAAGCATTCTTTTTTTTCCAAATTCACAACTTTTTTTGGAGGCCATAGAACACAATATTTGCAAACAAACTTTAACTCTAAAGCAATCAGACAATTGTTAAAAATTAACGCTTCTATTTCCAACCCGGTAAAGCAATAAAAGTAAATAATTATTAAAGAACTGGGGTTTACTCTTTAATTCGAAACTTAAGCAAATGCTTTCGAATTGTAGGGTAATCCACGGAGTAAATGTAGTTATTGCACCAAAAATTTAAATAAAATCAGTAAAGTGCGACTTTGACTCGCGCACGAACTTTAGCCTTTGTAATATACAGTTTTGACATTTTTATAGTTTTTGGGATTTTTTCGGTTTTGAGCGTTTTTTAGTTTTAGCGATTTTTTTATGTTTTGGTGCTTTTTTGGCATCGGCACTTTTTTTCTCGTTTTGACGACTTTTTCGGTTTTTTGTATTTTTTTCATTTTGGCGTATTTTTTTCATTTTGGCGATTTTTTTTTAAATTTTGGCGATTTTTTTTTCATTTCTGTGATTTTCCGGTTTTAGAAATTTTTTTTATTTGGCCATTTTTTTCGTTTTGGCGATTTTTTCGGTTTTGGGCGATTTTTTTTTTTTTTTTTTTTGGTTTGGCGGTTTTATAATTTTGGGATTTTTTAGTTTTAGCGTTTGTGAAAATTTCACGGTTTCCAGGATACAACAAGTTATCAAAATTACATTGACTGATAGAGCACCATTTTATTTAAATTTTTAAATTTTAATGTTAATTGTTGTAGTCTGTATAAAAATACGCAGTTCTACATACTCTGTCCAAATTTCAGGTCTTTACCTCTTACGGTTCTCAAAAAAAATAGCCTGTGACGGACAGACGGACAGCGTAGCGAAACCAATAGAGTTCCTTTTTACCTTTGGTGTACGGACCCTAAAAAGGACCCATAAAAAGCTTCAGAGCATTTCAAGCATAAAAAAAATCGGCTAGGCCATTTCAAAATTATACGCCGTTGAAAACGTAAAAGGTCCCCAGGGACTTTGTCAGTCATCGTTGGGTTAAAAAATTAAATTCTTTATAACTTTGAACATACTTTACATGAAAAAGTATAATTAGGTTTTTATATTCTGTTAAAACTTTAACAGAGGTTTTTATAACAAAAGGAGAAGCACTTGAAAAAAGTATATTTCATTATTTAAATTATTGTATTGGAACTTTATTATAAGAATTTAAACTAAAAACTATTTATTGAAATATATTTTCAATTAAATTCGCAGCAAACAAAGTTACGACAGCTTTAAACAGAAATTTTGTACAAAAAAATATGTTCTGAAAACAATTATTTATAAATATAGACTACTAAGGTTTCAACTAAAGTTATTTAAACATCCGTTTACGGAAGCCTGCCTTCAAAATTAGTATGAACATCACTGCAAAAATTATTAGCTTTTCTTCCAATTGTCCGCATCGGCATTACGTCAATGCAATACCCAAAAAATTGGGGCTTGTCTACTCGCTCCCCAGAAGTATTTTGTGCTATTGACAGTGTATTTCTGTTCCCTAAGGTCTAGCATGAGCCTGTCAATAGCAGTCATCTGTTTTCGGTGCTTGTTTTGTTGTGATTGTGATTTAAATAAACAGATTGGATCAAATAAACATGCTCGTAGTATAAGTAATTATATATAAAGTGTATTATTAAATTAATTAAAATTCAAACAACTGTTTTATTTTTAATCTCTAATAAAAACTTTAATATGCTTAGTATTTCATTTGTCATAGACAGAATGAGACCGCGTTAAAATAAATCTATTGAGCCTGAGTCATTATCTTAGAATATGATTAAATATAAAACGTGGATAAATTTTTTTATAACGTTTTATTATTCTCAAGCAGTTTGAATGCAATATGTATACGTTTAATATATTTTTCAATTAATAAATTTATAATGACTTATTTAGTTCATTTATAGAAATTAATGAAGACATCTACTGAACATTTATTATAGTTTTAAACTGAATGATGAGTTAACGCCATAATTCTTTGTTGTATGTCAAGTTTTAATTTGAAACTAGATATACCAAACGGACGACACACTCGTCCGTATTCTAGAATCAAAATGTAAATAATTTAAGATTCAAAGAAAATGTATCTAAGCGTCATAAAAAAATTCATTAAAACACAGCCACACACAAACTTACATACATATGCAAGAAAATTAAATAATACATGAAATTAAAAAAACATAAACAAAATCCCTTCAACCAATCTAATTCAATTTATTCAACTCTGTTCCTTTAAGTATTATGGCTTTGATACAACAACAAATAAGAGAAAAACAAGGTCAAGAGAAATACTACAAACACACACACACACACACACTCGTGTTTTGTTTTTTTTTTTACTTGTAAGCTAATAAATGCGTGTGTAATATGTGTGCATGTAGTAGTAGCAACTTTAAACGCTTATAGCTCCCAAAATACTAAACCGATTGCAATAAAATATATATTCTGCACATCTGTATAAAAAATACTTTAAAACCATATAAATCTTTTTAAAATCGGTGCGGTGGTACCAGCGTAAAAGGGATTACAAAAAACATGTTCGCCTATTAATTATTTTAAATTATTGCAATATAAGAAAATAACAAAATTTTGTTAATAGTAATACTGCAAACAGAAATTTACCTTTAGAAGTCACATATGGTGAGTAAGTATTATTTAAATTAAATTTATGTAAAAGATGCTGGGAAAATTCACTTTGATATTGAAAATATTTATGTTTTATATTAATTACTAGGTATATTTAAAATACTACATATATGTATACTCTTAAATAATTTGTTTTATGCACTAAACATTTACAAATTGGAGAGCACGTCATCATGTATGTGTAGAATTATTCGTCATTAATTATACACTTCCTTATTGTTTCAATACGAATATTTAAATATCAGCTTTAAATACGTCGTGCTTTTGTTATTAATAAAATATGAGAAATTATTAACTTTCTTTTTTTTTAATTAAATAATGCATAAAAATACACTTAAAAATACAAAACAAATTAATGGATTTAAGGAATAAACGCTTAAGTTGAGCTTAGCCGGTTTAGTTTGGATTTGGTTTAAGTTTTTTTAACATTGTCTACAATGTGGTTACTAGTAATAAAAATCTAAGTCGAAAGCCATAATTTGAAAATCAATTTTTCTGAAGAAGAAAAAAAAATCGAAATGGATATAAAGCTTCACGAAAAATAGTCACAAGTTGAAAAATTAAAAATCAAGCCAAAATGGAAAATACAAAATAGCCCCAAAGCAAAAGTGAAATAATGGCTCCAAAAAATTGGGAAAAATAGTACAAAATAATTTCATTGTTGTTTTAGATATAAACATTTTTGGTACATTTTTCATTGGGATTGATTTTTTTTTATTAAAAAAATTTCTCCCCGGGTTAAAAAATAAAAAAGAATCACCTCAGAATAATCGCACCTTTTATATGTAATTGTAATGGAACCCATTATTAGCTCAATTACCATTAAAAATTTTGTCCTTTTTCAAGTAAAGAATTTATTTTAATTTTAAATTTTTATACAGGGCAATTTCAACTCATAAAAACTTTCAGGCTTATTTATAAACCTTATTAAGGCTTTACAAAAGAATTTTTAAACAAATTTGTATACAAAATGTTTCTTAAAAAGCCTTTATATAAAGCCTTAATAATTTAAAAAAAGGCTTTTTATATTTAAAGTTTTAATATAAAATATAGACTTCATTTTGCATTAACGGTTTTATTTGTTGCTGGTTTAGAATGTCTGTATGTCTGCATTTCATTGGTGCTTTAGCAATTCGACAGTAAACTTCAACCATACTTTTTAAAAGTTTCAAACTTTTTATCTTATGCAGATACTTTCAAAAATCCTTTTAAAATTTGCATAAAATTTTTGAAGATCCACTAGAATAAGCGAGTAGGCTCAAGAAATTATACAAAATATATTTATACAATTAGTCTTCCATTGGGTAACAATAAAAGTATTATAAGGCAAAATGAAAAACAAAATCCAAATTAAGCACTTATTAAATTCATTATTTTATTTTGTTACACTTATTCTTCATATTTTATTTGAAAAACGTCGTAATAATAAAAATACAAATATTTTTCATTTGGTTGGCAGATAGGTGCAGTTTGTCTTATCTTGGCACCTCGTATTATTATAGAAAACATAGAAATATTAAAAAAAAAAAGTGTTCACACCTGATGAATTTATGTATATCGTGCCATAAACGACAGAATTTTCGAACTTAGTTTTTTTTAACAAAATCTATTATTTTCAATCGTAAATAATCGATTTTCGTAAAAAAAATGTGCTGATGAAGTGCGTGGCTGCACAAAAAAAATATCGGTATTTCCCCCAGCTAAAACGTCTAGTTTAATTTATCTTCTCTTCTTTAGAAACTCACATTAATTAATAAAAATATTTCATTCAATAAGAATTGAAATTACGAAACTTAAGGCCGAATAAGAAATTATTTCTGATTAAAGAAATGAAGTAAAAAAAATGTTTTTTTTTTAATGCATGTATTTATTTATTGTATCTTCAAATATGAACTAACAATAAGTATTCAAATCTTAAATCTAGAATATAATTATTAGGCCCGACCACTGTTGGACATAAACTTAGTGATAGTTATAAATAATACATAAGTAGTGAATCAAAAAGGAAAAAAAAATTATTTTCAAGTAGTCCCATCTGGAGTGTTGAGTATAAGAGCCCTTGTGTCCCTCTTTTTTAGGCGGATGTGTCCAGTAAAGTTCAATATATTACGAGCAAGCGGATTAGGATGTGATTCGAGTTTTGTTAAATATTTGCCTGCGTATTTTGCAATTTCTTCAATCACTAGTGGCATATTCAAATCACGATGTATATTTGAATTTTTGATGTACCATGGAGCTGAAGTTATCATACGTAAAATTTTGTTTTGCCTTCGTTGGATTCTCTCGACATTGGAAGCTAAAGCAGTGCCCCATAGTTGAATTCCGTAGCACCATATAGGTTTCAAAAGTGACTTGTATATCAAAAGTTTGCAATCTAGACTGACAGTTGAATTTCTACCAATCAGCCAATGTACCTGAGCTAATTTTAGTTTCATTTGTGTTAGTTTAGAATCAATGTGTTGTTTCCATGTAAGCCGTCGATCAAGGTGTATACCAAGGTATTTTACATGTGAATGTTGAGGAACAATTTGATTATTGATTCTAATGGGGGAACAAGTATCTTTTCGTAGAATAAATGTTACCTGCGCACACTTCTGCTCATTTACTTTAATTCTCCATAACTTTAACCATAGTTCCAGTTGGGTAATATGTTCCTGAAGATATCGGGATGCCTCGTGAGGGTTTTTGTGCATGCTAAAGAAGGCTGTATCATCGGCAAAAGTAGATGTATGGATTTTAGTGCTAACAGGCATATCACAAGTATAAATCAAATACAAAACTGATCCCAGTATACTCCCCTGTGGCACACCGGCAGATATAGATTCGGGAACACTCATGAAGTCTCCTTCCATAACAATGAATTTCCGGGATAGAATATAACTTTCCAATAGCTTTAGAAAATTTATTGGTAGATATGTCTTCAATTTTAAAATTAGGCCTTCATGCCATACTTTATCAAATGCCTGAGAAACATCAATAAAGAGAGTAGAACAATACTTCTTTTCTTCAAATGTTCTTCTAATATAACTTGAACCAATCTATGCGTTTGTTCAATGATACTATGCTGACTTCTAAAACCAAATTGATGGTCCGGTATGCACCCACTATCACTTAGAATTGGGGATAATTTTGTCATGAGCAGCTTTTCGAAAAGCTTTGATATTGTTGATAGTAAACTTATTGGCCTGTAAGCCTCAGCTTTAGTAAGATCTTTGCCCGGCTTTGGAATCATTTTGACCTTTGCAAGCTTCCAGCTGTGTGGATAATACTCTAGTCGTAATATGGCATTACAAATAAATAGTAAGATTCTAGTTGCAGTGCGAGGCAGATTCATCAGCATCTTGTTACTAATACCATCAATACCTGGAGCTTTCTTCGGGTTGAGCTCAGCAATTAGTTTATGTACATCACGCATCTTAAACTTTAAGGTTCGAGGGGGAAGAGCAACTACATTCGGCAAATCAGCAACACCAGTACATGTATTTGGGGTAAATACGGATTTTAAATGCTCGGATAATATTTTACCTTTTTTTCAGATTCGCTTGTTGCCCAATCACCGGTCGAAGTCCGCAGAGGTGGTGGTTTAAACTCAACGGGTCTTTTAAACTTTTTAGCAGCGCGCCACAAAGAGAAATTAGATGCTGGTGTGACATCAAGACCTTCCAGATAATTTTTAAAAGATGCAGTTTTCTCAGATGCAAGCAACTCTTGGAGTCGTTTCGTGAACTCTTTAAATCTAATTTTATTTTGGGGTGATCTGTGCTGTTGCCATTCCCTTCTAGCTCTTCTTTTGTCACGTACGAGACGTTCAATGTCTGAAGAATAAATTTTATTAAACCCACTCTGCGGATGGGAGGTAGTGGTATGTTCAGCAGCCTGTTTAATATTCTCGTTGAGATTGGCAATGTTAGATTCAATATCATTTGGTGTTCTTAGCTTAATATTTTCCGTACAATGACTACTAAGGTATTTTTTGAAAATGTGTCAGTTAAGCTTTTTTGGTGGTAATGGCTGGATATCATGATGAATGAACAACTTCATATATAAAAAAACCGGTATCAAAAATGATGTTTTTTACATGAGGTTGTTCATTCATCATGATATAAATTCATCGGGTGTGAACATCCAGTAGTGCATTCGTTAAATATATAAAATTAAATAAAAAATCGATCGATTTGTCATAACTCGTATTGTTTTTGATACTCTAATTTACAAAGTTTATTTTACATGCTTTACAATTTTTCCGAAATAAAAATATGATTTAATTAAAAATTTAAATCAAAATGCGAAGATAAAATAATTAAACTTCTTTGGCTAAGCCCATTCAGTTCAACAAAAATTATGTAATATAATTTTTAACTTAATGATTGCATTTGATGATTAGTCACTCAGCCACTACCTTGTTACCTTTCACCAAAAAAAAAAAGAGCAAACAAATTGCATTTGCATATTCTATGTAAATGCATTGCATTGAGTATTTCTGAGAAATAACAATTCACATTTTATATCTCCAAGCATCTAAGTTATTATGCATTTATTATTTAACGATTTTGCAATAGCAAGCCCACGATCAAGTTCATTGTGTAATAATAATTGTCATACAAATTCTATTACACTGCACAACAAAATCAAATGTTTGCTTTAGTGGTTTCAAAATTTCCTTTAATACTATATAGCTCAAACTTAGTCTTTTGTTCCTATATTTGGCACATTTTTATAGTGTATCGGCATATTAAATCAAGAAACTCTTAGATGAAGCATGTGTTCAGCCTGCCTATATAAAATCTTACAAAGAAGATTTTTGTTGAACATTTTAACGCTCTCATACTTCACAATATGGATATTCGGGTATTCCTTTGCGCTTTTATGAAACGGTGCAAAAAGTAGCCTTAAATGGGCAATGGGTTCAATTAATCCATATAATTCAGCAAAGCTTTAATCTACGCAACTTAGTTTGATAGTATGAACAGCTTCAACTAGAATTTGACACAACGCAATTATTTTTTTGGTATTGTGATTCACAAAATATTTTTAATTAAAAATGTTATAGCTCAACACAACTACGAACTCAACTCATGCTTAAGTAGTGAATGTCAATTTCAATGTAAAAATTAGGTTGACTCTCAGGTAATCTAATTGAAATGAGTTGAGAACCACAATAGGAACTTTAGTGTCACCTGCCATAATCAGTGGTGAGAATCTTGTTATATGTATTTCCTGCTGTGCTGGCCAGTGTTATTAATAAGAATCAAAATGCTGTAAAATTTTATTTAAAAATTTAAAATTTTTATTTTTGATATCGATAGGAAAATTCATTATGCATTTTTAATTGTCTGTTTGCAAGATTTTTTTTTAAATAACACTCAATGTCTCTTAGAAATAATTTTATTGCAAATGATTTATTAATCCAAACTGAATCGTTTTCAAACTTAGCAATAACTACTTGTAGTTTCATAAGCAAAACTGCTGTTTTTTTTCAAGCAATAACAAGGCTAAGATTTTATTTAGAGACACTCGTATATTTTCTAGTGCCAAATAAATGACATGGATTTTGTTTTGATGCTATGAAACCACAGAAATGTGTTAATAGCAGGGAGACCAGAAATCTTGTGGAAACTTTGTTTTAATTTTTTTTTCACTAAAAGCGATGCTAGATGCTGTATATTTTTTTTAATTTTATTCTTTTTTTTTAAATATTTAAGACCTTACTTAAAAACAAAATATTTCGTGATTTATAAAGGGCTTATAAGACACTTTTCAGGACAGTTAAAATTTTAAGAAATATTTTTCATTGTTCGATGTAGTTCCCTTTAGCGGAAAGGATGGCAGATAGTCTGTTTGAGCAATCTTCACATGCTACAAGAATGTAGTCTGATGGCATTTGGCTCAATCTTTTCGAACAGAAATGGTTGATGCCTTTATCGGAATTTCTAATATTTCTGGCAAGACTTATTTTTGAATACTGCGGCCTAATAGTTAAATAATTCAATTTATCACAAAGAAAGATATCTTTTATTAGCACGACTTTATTTTGACTCAGAAGTGACTGATAAGTTAAGGTCAAGTCTATTACTGATATGATTACTGATGCTGTCAGTTCATTCTTGTCAAAATTTTAATAAGCTGTATCATTAAGTTTATGTTTTACAGTCATTTATAGCAGACTACCACATGATTTGATAGTAAAGATAATGAAAAAATGTGAAAAAAAAAATTATCACTCAAAACAAGGCTAAGCTTGACAAATAAATACTAAGGGGACTCTTCGCCAGCAATTTCAATGGAAAAAATTGCGGTTTACTTCGCTTCGCTGTAGCCGTACTCAGCTGATTTCGAATGTTTTGGACGCCCAGTTAAGGTCGGTGCACCCGAAACAATTGAAACAAAATTCACAACATGGTATTGGCCGATATTAGATTGAAAGTGAGCGAGATTTTGGAAGTCATGAGTATATCGCAACTTTCAGTTGCTAAAATTTTTAATGATCACTGCATTTGCTCACAATCGACCATAAACTCAATCGTATGAAATTTGACTCCAACGATGAAACTACCTGTCTCATTGAAAAATCTTATTTATAGAAGGAATAAAACTTGGGGAAGCTATAGACAAACTGCCTTATTTATAAAAAATATTTCTGTCTTATAAGATGTTAATAAAACAAAGTTTCTATGATAATTTCATTAATAACCTTTTATAAAACCAAAATATTTTTTTATGAATTGGGCCTAAAGTGTAGAGAGCTCAAAGGGGACTACGTTGGAAAATAAAATTATTTTTATTGAAAACCCTGTGCTGATCCGCCCTCGTATAAGTATTTAAAGCTGCTATGTTTTTATATTAATGATTTGAATAGGCTAAAGTTCGTATCGCTTTTTAAGCCAAATTACATGTGATAATTATCAATGAGCAAATAACACCAAAGTTAGTTGTAAATATTTTGACAACACATAGTTGAACGGAACAGCTAGCCGTTTTCGAAGGCCACTACACCTTCATCATCAGCGTTCTTCTGTGTTTTGTCCACTGTGTGTGGTGTCAGTTGATGTAGATTTCTGCTTTATATACGAAACTTTTTTGCAAATGGAATATGTGAATTGTTTTGATTCATCGTATTTCAATTTGCTGAATGATCTCTAAATTTACAACAGTCTTACCATTGCCGTTTGTTCTTTACTAATTATACACATGTTAGTTAATTTGCTTATTTTTGTTCTACTTATGACAAACTTTTTTGGTTTGTTACTATTAAGTATATTTATTTAATTTTTGCCACAAGCCAAAGCTATGTTTTTGTTGAAGTTAATGGTAACTTTAATTACATAGAAGCATTAAGGCGGGGGCACAATGAATCCGTCATACCTTAAACTTCGCCTTTTTCAACTGCTATTGACGCAACGACGGATAAGGTTGGCACAATGAGTACTTTATTGGCGGAAGCATTTGAACAGCTTCAAGAGGTCGATTCTCCATTTTATTTATTAAATTCAACTTTTTGTATTCATTTCGTTTATTTCCTTTGTTTGGTTTTATTTTTGCTGCCACAAAACACAAAAAACTAAATCAGAGCATACCAAAAAAATCAACCAATATCTGTCAAACTACTCAACGTACACAAAAAGTTAAAAGTTGACCAAATTTTGTACTTTGTGTTGACGGACACGTACTGAATGCAACAGATCTCATAAGAAACCAATTATTTCAACTTAGCTGTCAGTTGAAAAAGGCGAAGTTTAACGCATGACGGAGTAATTGTGCACCGGCCTTTAAACAAATAAATATAGCACAAAGTTACAAGAGAAAAAAACAAAAAAAAAGTGTTGCCAGAGAATTATTATGGGAGAATACTAAATTGCACCAAAATGTTTGCTAAGAAAGAATAAAATGCACATATTTGGTAGTATTTTTTACGAAAGAATATGCTAAAACTGTCAGTGAAAATGCTAAAATGGTAACAATGTTCAATATGCTTCCAATTGAACAAATAAACAAAAGCAAGTCGTTGCCACTATTTGTATACAATTTTCACAATTAAAACTAGTCGGCATCCACTGCAGTGTTACCATAATCTCAAAATTACAATGTTTGTTTTATTCTAACATAAAATAAAAAATTAAACGTCACTTTAACTAATTAGCTATTAGGAACTTTATCGCTAAGTTGAAATAATAGTCCTAAAGCAATTCTACTAGTAAATATTTAAAATGCGAGAGATCTTTATTTTTGTTTTATCATTTTTTGAACAATATAAAAATCTAATTTCTTATAAAACGCCTTAATGATCTTAATTGAGCTCATTTTAATTATACAACATGTTTTATCAACGTGTTGCCTAGTTATTTTAATAATTTTTTCCAGTCGCAAAATCCATTTAATTGTACTAATTTATAAAAAAAATATGTTATCTTTAAAAACCTAGACAATCTTTTTTGAAACAAATTCGTTTATTTTGTTTAAACAAAAACAGAAAAAGATTCTAAAAGCTAAGAAAATGTTGCCGTTTAAAAGTCTATTAATTTGAGGTGAAGAGCATAGAGAGTTATTTCAATGAAAATTTTGATGATATGGTAGGTTATTTGTTACGCTACATTTGGATAACACGTTACAGTTGGATTTTTTTTTCAATTAAGGAATTGACAAATAATTTTTTTTTTTTTCAAAAAACAAAAAACATTATTAGGAAGCATGTGTTCCTTTTTTATTTTTGTGCTACCATGAAGCTGACTGCATAAGGATTCGTTGTAAAAATATGACAACTATAGCTGTGTTAAGAACTGAAGAACGTCAAAGACACAAAAATAATTTTACTCGCAACAAAAAAGAAACGAAAACAAGATTTTGACATTTGTCAGATACGCCTTGTGTGCCATCTTTTTTAACACACCTTAAATAAAAAATAAGATATTACATTTTTAGTAAAATATTTTACTAAATTATGTTTATCGAGGGTTTATATTCAAAAAGTGCTATCTGCAAGGCTTGAATATTTTAGAAGAGCGCAAAAAACTGTTATTTTCTCAAAGTGCAAGGGCTAATAACTAAATTTTGATGAAGAGTACCATTTACAGAAGACATATTAATTCTACTAATGTTAATCAAATACAGTTATTGCTCTTAGACTTAGAGAAAATAACAGTTTTATTTTGTCTTTTAAAATATTCAAGAATTGCAGATAGCACTTTTTGAATATAAACCCTCGATATACATATACGTAAATAGTATTCAAAAGCAAGAACTAAGAATATAAAACGCGACATTGAATAATCTGAGTGATATCAATGATAAGGAACTATAAAAATTATTTTTATCTAAAGAGATTCCGTGTAAATAAAAGCCCCTTTGAAATAGAATGGCATACAAAGAAGTCAAATATTTCAATTATTTTATTTTATTCAAAAGCGTGTTGTACTCTAAAGAAATTTATCTTTATTAGCTTTTTTGCAATGTGGAACTTTAGCACTCCTTTCTAATATATATATACATGTATTTCTTTGTCTCATCTGCCCGTGTTTTGATATATATACACATAAAAAAATGTTTTCCAATTAACACGTTTAATAAGAAAAAATACAAATAATCAATTAAAATTTTAAATATTTAATCAATTGAAGTTTTGTTAAAAAACTTTGATCAAAATAATTTTTGTTTAAAAATTTAAAAATCAATTAAAAATTTAATTAATTCAATTAAACGTTTGCTTAAAAATTATTTTAATTAAAAAGTTTAATTGACGCAATTAAATTTTTGATTAATTTTTGGTTTATTCTTCAATTAAAGCTGTTTGTTGGAAAAATTTTGTTTCTGTATATGTATATTTTATATTAATTTAAACATCAAATTAGTAAGACAATTTTCTTAGGGTATTTACGAAAATGTTCTTAAGAACACAGACAAATCATTTGGATGCAATTTCCAAAAAACTCCTATTATTTATTAGACTGCGTTTAGACACGGAAACATTTGGAAGGAAAACATTTATTTTGGTACTAATTTACGGGTGGGGAAGAGAGAATCATTTTTGTGTTCGGTTTGTTTTCATATTCTTTGCTACATATACATACATACATACATACATGCACAAACATGCTTGCTTTTACCCATAAAATTGGAATGTCGCCGGCAACATTTTCGTATGTGTGACCGCGAAGGAAACAACAGATGATTTCCTTACAAATATTCGCCTGTTTAAACTAGGAATGTTCAAGCCATAATTTGAACTGCTATTTACAGTAAATAAATAAGTTAATGAATGAATCGCAAAAAAACTCAACTTTTTAATGTGTGTTATTTTGCTCATATAAAATATCAGTTATTTGTTAATATAGTTGTGTGTAGATATCTACTAACACTTATTTTAATTATTAAAAAATCGTTCTCTGAATTAACAATTAGAAAAAAAGCAAACATGCAGTTACCCAACAAACCGATTTCTTAGCATTTAAAATATACTATTCCATTATATTTCGCTAAACAAAGGTCGTCGTTAAAAAAAACACGGCATCATCAAAAAATTCTAGTCGTGCCAAAAAAAAGTTCACTAAAATAATTAAAATACTAACAATACATATACACTCACATACACCCTACATATTTTAAGAAATATTACACTTTTTGTTCTTCAAATAGCAACACAATTTTTGAAACACAATTAATGTTTTTATAGCAATATAATTTTTCATGCGGAATTTCTTTTATAAGAAGCATATCGTTACCATTTTCTCAAGTACTTATACTCGTAATTTTCTATGAAAAAAGACACACAAAATATTTTTGGACGCGTCTACGGAGAGTTAACATATAAGCGAGACAACGTAAGCTGCACGACAGAATCGTGGCGTGTTCTATGGATGCTATTTCTTACATAGTCGTCTATCAAGGCACATTTAATACAGGCACATGCATTAGGCACAACCCTGTGGCAACTCTGTGCCTCTCACACAGTTTTACAAAGTAATTGTCAAAAAATTGTATGCATCAAACAAGGCACACAAGTAATTGTCAAACGAATTCTTCGTTATAAACTTGTAAACAAAAAATCAGCGGATGAGCAATATGACTGATAAGTGTACCTGTTTGACATGCCTTGGTCGGCTATGTATGGGCTCGTAGCGCTTCAATTTTATCGTCTTCTACAAACTGGGTGTTAAAGTTCGGTATATTTACATATATTTTAAAAAGGTTTGTTAAGCTGTTGATATTCAACAAGCAATGTTTGCTTGGTAGGAAAAATAATTAAAAATAAATTCATGCACGTAAAATACTTTGAATAAATATTATTGTTTATATCGAGAAATTATGAATGAAAGAGCTTTTACTACGAATAGTAGCAAACTTTGTGAGTGGGCGGGTTTGTGTGTGTGTGTGTCTATACAAACTTGAACTTGAAATTTGTTGCCGTGGATTTCAATGTTGCCAGGGGAACTATCAATACTATTACAATTCATTGCATATATTGAATATTACAATATGGGTCTTCATGTGCATTTTTATACTCTGGTAAGGAAACTATCAAAAATTGTATGGAAATTTATGTACACAAACCTGTTAAGCTTGCCAAATAATTTGGGCTCATTAAATAATAATAATCTGAGAAATTTGGTTTTTCGGATTTCTTTAGGCATTTTAAGACACAATTCACACTTTTCTATTTGTATAGTAATATATAAATATGTATTTGAATGAAAAACTTGCTTGAAATTTTTTTGCTTTAATCTTATTACACATAAGTGTTTTGACATTCATTCAAATGGACTTAACTGTTTGCGCAAAAGCTGAATAGGGGCTTCATGAGATAAGTCTCGCATATTTACCCAATTGAACAAATGGCAATTTTAAGAGTTCTCATGAAAACTCTTGATATATTTTAAATAAGTAATTCTTTTGGCCCCATCCCAAGTGGCACTAACGTGAAAAATTAAAACAAAATATGACTGTTTTCAATTTAAAATTTTTGGGTAATTTTTTGTTGCTTGAGAACTTCAAATCGGCCCAAATTATTATACAGTCAGGAGAAGAAGTAGATTTAAAGATTCGCATTTATTGATTCGCGACTACAAAACACGCTAAGTTCCATATTGGAATTTATTATATGTTTTATGTGTGTATCGATAATGAAACTATTTAAAATTATTATATGAAAAATGCACAAAAAATTTGCTTTGCAGAATATCTTTTGTAACCGATACTTGTTTTTTCAAATAATCTTAATAGCAGCCAAAGAAAGATAGGCTACGCAAAAACTCGCCTGGAAGCTATGTCAGTTTTTATGTAACGTAGAAGAGGAAAGCTTTAATACATCTTTGCTCTTATCGGGATAGCACAGAGAAGAAATTATCTTGTGAAGTATAAGTGACCTTATGCATGCATAATTAACGGCCTGTCCCACGATTTCACCAGCAAACGTTCGATCGACAACATATGTTGCAAACAACAATAACATTAGTTGTTGTTTTCCATCGATCGAACGTTCGCTGGTAACATCGTGGGACAGGCCGTAAATATATTCATTTTCACATGTCTACGAAGTTTAAATTTTTTTGCAGATTTATCAAATTATAAGATTTAGCCATTCAAGGGATAAAATTCAACTAAAGGGCAACACTTATTGTGTTATCAAAAAAGCTTAAGCAAAAGTTTTCCATGCTTGGTGAATGTCTTAGCTAAGCCAATTTTGAAATGTTGCAAAGCTTTTATTGCTAAACGATACATGTTGCTCCAAAAATTGTTTTTAATGGAAGCTCAAACAAGGGGTTGAAGAACGATTTTATTTTAATTTTTAAAATAAATTAATTGCTGATCTGACCTAATACAGTTCATTGGCTGTGTTACAAATTGTGTTTATTTCTGTAAAGAAAATAATTAGTCCAATCGTTAAACGTAGAGCAATGTGTCATATTTGAATAAATTAACACTTTTCAAATTATTACAAAGCAACAGTCATAAACGATTAGCAGGATATAAATTTTTGAAAGGAAAAATAAAGCGGTTTTAAAAACATCATCTATATTCGCACATACACACATACCAAAATACATACACAGCTACGCTTTTCAATCGTCGAAAATTCTATTCGCAAGGGGAAAAAGTGTTGCATGCAGTTAGAGTATTCATACGCAAGAGCAGCGGAAAGCGCTTTCATTAGTAGTAGATTCAATAATTTAAGATTTATTTAGGGCATGGGTGAACATCATGTAGCAAATGTTTTGCAAATCAAATTCACACGTATTCTTATTCTCTTTCATTTAGGGCCATTATTACAACTTAAAGATAGTTAAAAGTAGGATTTTATCGGACGTATAAAAAGCTTTCCATTATTGCAAATTGGATTTAAATTACCATGTAGGATAAACTTGCCTATAATTTATCGCTCACTTTAGGTTAAAGTAAAATTTTGCAAATGATAAAGTTTTTATACGTCCGATAAAACCCTACTTTTAGCTATCTTTAAGTTGTAATAATGGCCCTTAGTCTTATCTGAGATAAATTTTTGCTAATCTTTTTACTCATTTTTCTCAAACGCACTGCGAGAAATTTATTGTGTATGCTGTTAATGTTGAAAAATGCTTTTGCTTATGTGAAAATTAAAAATTATTTTCTCTTACAAATTGGTTTTTAGTAGTTTTAAACTCAGAATTTAAGTGAATAATAATGTTTATTTATTACTTTTTGTTGAAACGGTTTTCTAGAAAAAAAAAAATTCTTTCATAAAAAAATCATATAAGAATTACTTTTATTAATTTTTTCTGCCTGTGTATATATCTTTTTCGCTCAACCAACACAACCTTAAATTTATCTTGGTCACCCATGATTTAGGGCGACTTTTTGACTTCAAGATTAGAGATTAAATTAACCTTAATCTTCATTTGTGATTTTTGGGTAGTCGATTATATAGTTTTACTTGTTAGTTTAAGCGGCCAACCGTGGTGGTTTAATCATGCGTTAATATTGACAACATACACTTGTGAAATATATAATTTTTTGTAAAAATTATATGATAAAATAATTTAAAAACACATAAATAAAAATATATATATTTTATATTATTTATCTATTTCCTTTAACACGCGCAATATTTTACTTGTAAATAATAAAACATGACAGTTTCTTCTTCTTTCCACATAAAATCAAAGTGTGTTGATAACATGTATGACTTTTACACAGAAAATGTTGCCACTATTTTGTTCCTCAGTATGGTAATACTACACATAATAAGAAATTTAAACTACCACTCAAAAATATCAAACTAAATTAATTTGAGATTAAGCTAATTTGCGGATTAGCTAATTAGAGAAATAAACTAATCTTAATCTCGAACCCAAATAGTCGCCCTTAGAGATTATCTTACAAATCTTTTGTGAAAAACAATAAGAATAGCATGATGTTAATGTTAATCTTATATTAGAATCATTCGATAACGATTTGAGGAATTGTACAAAACTCAGCAGACTTTTTATTATGCGAGTTAAATATGAAAAAAAAACAAATTAAATTTGGTTGTACATAAAAGACTTTTCATTTACGTATTGATTAATAATTATTTAAAAAGGTCAAGTTACAGTTCTTTCTAAAGCATTTCAAGTCAAAAAGGAAAAGTTAACAACAGCATGAAAAAACTATGATCGCTTTTTAAACATCTATCGATTCCAATTTGCAGCTGCAGCAATATGTTTATAACCGAGCTATCATACTGCAAGAACTTTGAATGGCGCAGATCTATGAAAAATTCAAAAAAATTCAATTAATTAAAAAAAATCGATTATTTTAAAAACAGTTTTTACGTACCTCCAATAATTTAATAAATATTTTAAGTACAATACCAAACACATTGAATTTATACTTCCTTTTAATATATATTTAGTTCTTATAATAACAAAAATTAAAAATTTTAAAAACCCCGACTTTTTTCAGAAAAGATGTTATATCTTCTAAACGGCTGGACCGATTTTCTTCAAACATAGCTAAGAACCCTCTCGATCAAGTCATCTTTCAAACAGAAAAAACTAAATGAAAATCGGTCCAGCCATTTGGCCTCTACGTGGACACAGACAGACACACACTACAAACTTATAACACTCCTTTTTTTAGTCGGGGGTTAAAAATAAGAATTAAATGAAAGCCTCAGCGAAAATATAAAAAAAAACAGAATAATCTATAAAAGTAGACACGAAAATAGTCGATTAAACAGTGGAAGATCTATAAGTGCACAATATCACGCTCCAAATAATCATCAGGAGATTAGCTTAGGAGTTGTGTATTAAATACCATCGTCTTGGCTAGCTGGGTGCATACATATACATATTTACGTATGTATGTATGAATTTATGTACTTATGTATATAGGTAAGTATTTTAGGGATGATTTTACTTTTTTTCAAGGTCGTTTTGAATTCAAGATTCCAAATAATTTATAAAACGAATCCTTTATTTTGTACTGTGTTCTTTGTTTTTTTTTTTTTTTTTTTTTTTTGTAAAATTTACTTAATTCTTCCACTTACACAATTGTTCAACATGCCTACTAAGCATAATTTACTTGAGTGAATAATGGAAAATTTTGTGATATAAAAACTTCACTTGCAAATGCTTATTTATGTGTGTATAACATAGTAAATACAATCAAAAACAAATTAATAAAAAAATATTTAGTTGATTGCAAAAATATGATCTTTAATAAGTAAGAACATACATACATATCGCACTTGTTCTTCTAAAGGTGCCAACACAAAATTTACAAATTCTCGGTAGAAGCAAACAACTGTTTTCCCCAATATAATTTTTTGTAACAAAAAGGGTTACAGCTGTTTTATTTTTTTGGAAAAGAAAGGATGAAATTATGTTAAATTTTTACAGTTGGTAGGTATGACTGGCCACTGTATATATTTTCTTGGAAAAAAAGTGAAAATTGTAAAATTTTCTTGGAAAAAAGTAAGAATTGTAAAATTTTGAGTTGACCACTTTCTAAGGAACAAGTGAGATATCTATCAATGTATATAATTATTTGTGCACGTATGTACATGAGACAATTTATAAGAACTTTCGAGGCATAGGGTATTTTTTAAATACTTTACTGCAGCGAAGTCTTCAAAAACAAACACTGAACAGCACTGTTTGCAAGACACTCGTTTCAGTTATTGCAGGTATAGAGCAAAGTCAAGCACACGATCTATATTTTACACATGTACTCCAACCTACAATACGCAAGATAATAAGCACACACGCATTAAAAGTGAAAAAGTCTTTGTTGTGAACAAGAAATCTTCGCGACATCGCTTGTAAGCACTCATATACACGAACATCAATTCATTCACCGTGCTTCGCTTATTATACAACAGCATTTATTGTTGGTATCGTGTAATACATGCCACGACAAAACTTTTGAAAAAAAAGACGTATTTACATTTCAAGAATGCTTGCGCAGGCCTCTAATACGTATGAGTGCACACATTCTGTAAGCTTTAGTCAAGAAAGCTTGAATTTAATATAATGTGTATTTCTCATATATACAATGAACCAAAAAGCATGCTTAACGCGAAAATCTTGAATTTTATCACAAAAAAAGTTTTAAAACATGAGGAAAAAAATTATAATATTGACATGGGTCAATGTTTTCAATATTGAATCATAACTTGAGTATGACAAATCTTTCGCAATCGTATAATAACATCGCGGTAGTGTATGCGTTGTTACATCGCTATATGGACGAGTTTTCGTCCCACAATATAGCATAGACTAAACAACAGTCGGGCTGAATTGGAGACAAAGAAGGCCAAGCGAATAGAGTCAAGGGGAGAACACGCGGAATAATCCACATGATCTGCCTTCAAAAGGATAAAACAATGAATGGTGAATATAATGGCAACTTATTGGTTCGATTTAAGGACCGCATGTGTTTCACCAAAACCTCATGGACTTATTAACCCGTCACTATGTATTCTTTCACAATTATGGTCACCCCAACAGTTTTAAACTTATTTCAATTTAACTTGAAACTTATAAATATCGAACATACTTTTAAAATAGAGAGAAAACTATTGACTACAGCACCAACAGTTCTCGACTTGTTAAAAAATAAAAATAATAAAAAGAAACACAATTTTCATTTCATATCGAATATCATATTACGGCGCATACCAATTTGGAAAAAAATCGCAAACTTTGCTTAAATTGATTTTAATTTATTGCCCGGACAGGCAGGCAGGCAGATTCACACTTCCAACAGTAGCGCAAAAAAAAATCTTAAATTAAAACTAAAACGTTGTAGTGACCAAAAATCAATTTAAAATGATTTAAGATTTTCAAAAGAAATTATTTAAATTTAAAATATGCCTTCATATCATATCGAAAGTCTTTTATTTTTTTGCTAACTATTGAAGAAAGTTCAGTTTAATATATATTATGAGTAATAATTTAAAAGGCCTTATTCATAAAAAATAACGTGAGGTTCACAAAACGTTTAAGAAACAAATTTGCATACAAAATTTGGTTTGTTAACCTTTTGTAAACCAAAATTATTTTTTATGAATACGGCAGGCAGTAAGTCTTTATTTTACATTTTTATTATAACTTAAAATATTTATTAAATTATTATGATCAATTGTATTTAAGAAATATATGAGAGACGCTTACCAAACCACTTACATAAGAAATTTGCTCGGAATGATCAGAAGGTCGGCGTTGCCCGACCGTTTTAAAAGCTTTAAATAAAAAATAGAAGCACTGTGTGTTTATTTATGCTGATCTCTCTATGATTAAAATTTCATCAAAACTTGTTAGATATTTTCGGATAGGCAGAGCAATTCTCCCTATGTCCCCTTCTTGGTGCTAGTTTTAAAAAAATAAAAAGCCTATATATCGGGTTTCGTCTAAATTGGTTCAGCCGATAAATCGCAGCAAAAGCCAATGTTACTTTTACTTTCGGTCAGGGACCGTCTAGCGGACAGATAGACTTCAAGCGAAATGGATGATGAACAGGCTTTTTTTTGCATACGGAAACTATTACTTTAATAGATCTCTTCTAAAAAGATAATTAATATTTTCTGAGTATATATGATTTAGTACCCCCAGACCCTATCCTAAGCACTCTAGTGGAACTTTATGCAGCCTTTGTCCGTTAGTAGGTTCCATTCTTCATTTTGTTGGGAAAAAACCGGACCAGTAGTTCCGGATATTACCTCCTACAAACATAAAAACATACGAGCTTTTCAGCTTTATAATATTACGTCTAGATAAATTTTATAGCTTCAGCTTAGATAATTTAGAACATAGAGAAATTCGATTCATGGGGTTATTTTTACTATAAATCATGATGACGCGTCAGTTTTATTTAAATAAATTAAAAAGAAAATTCTATTTGAAGCGATAAGATTAGCACAGTTTTATAGTTACATACGAGTACATATGTATATGTATATTTATCAAAGTTCATACGTAAATGACGTATGTATACAAATGTATGTACACTTGTAGGTATACAATATGTATGTTTGTTTGTAAATATGCACATATTTATAAACGATTCTAAAGTGTGAAATTTGTTTTCTGTTGGCTTATTAATTAAAACGCCTTATAGAGATAATGACTAATCCATATAATATTTTTTGTACACGTGATAGTATTGAAATTTCTCCTTTAAAAGCTTTTATTTAAATATTTTTCACTGATATTGTCAATTTTTATAGTACGAGCGAGCCTTTGTATTTTTGAGATCATAAAATATTTATTTAACTTTAAGATGATAAACAGCTTAACAATGGAATTAAAATTTTCTATGACTTTTTAATAGCGTATTCGATTTACCGAATACCGAATATAGCAACAATTATGGGAACGGAAGTACTTAGGGGTCTTCGCATCAGACCGGATAAGCAAAATGGTCTACAATGGTCCAGGATATCGCATTACAGATTGGTCTAAAAATAAACATTGGGAAAATTAAAACGATGAGCATAAACCTCCAATATTCAGCACAGTACAGGATCAAGCAATTGGTGGAGTACAATCAATCGTCTGTCATGTAATCGGATGCTTGAAACCCGTGTGGAACTCGACATATATGTATATATATATATATATATATATATATATATATATATATATATCAAGTTGATATAAACTGAAAATATTTAACACAAACATCAAACCCAAACTCTCTTAATGGGTGATGTGAGACACATCACTTACAATTCTTACAAGTCCTTATAAAGATCATTCGCATATACTTTCCTAGGACGATCACATATATTCAACTATTTCTTCAGAATATGTCAGCAGTCGATTTAAATTGAAATGCGTCAACGCCAATGAAGTTGAATCACAAACCATAGATTATAACCAGCAAAATTTAATATGCACCAGCTGGTTTATATGTTAGTAGAAGCGAATTTGACCAAGTGTATTGGAAATATATATATCGCTACCTTAGTCCCAAATCACACTATGCAAGTCTTATTGCTAAGCTGATTAGTTTATTAGGAGAGAGAGACGAGGGGAATAGAAACATTTCTTTTCCCCCAGTCTCTCTCTCTCTCCTAATAAACTAATCAGCTTAGCAATAAGACTTGCATAGTGTAAATAGGGACTTAATATAGAAAGGCCCTAACATATTTTTTTTAATTGAGATTTTTGCTTTTTTCGATACATTAGATGTTCTTCTATCGAAATATACAAAAAAAATTATGACTTAGGGCCTTTCTATATTAAGGTAAGGTAGAAGCGAATTTGACCAAGTGTATTGGAAATATACATATCGCTACCTTAGTCCCAAATCACACTATGCAAGTCTTATTGCTAAGCTGATTAGTTTATTAGGAGAGAGAGACGAGGGGAATAGAAACATTTCTTTTCCCCCAGTCTCTCTCTCTCTCTCCTAATAAACTAATCAGCTTAGCAATAAGACTTGCATAGTGTAAATAGGGACTTAATATAGAAAGGCCCTAACATATTTTTTTTAATTGAGATTTTTGCTTTTTTCGATACATTAGATGTTCTTCTATCGAAATATACAAAAAAAATTATGACTTAGGGCCTTTCTATATTAAGGTAAGGTAGAAGCGAATTTGACCAAGTGTATTGGAAATATACATATCGCTACCTTAGTCCCAAATCACACTATGCAAGTCTTATTGCTAAGCTGATTAGTTTATTAGGAGAGAGAGACGAGGGGAATAGAAACATTTCTTTTCCCCCAGTCTCTCTCTCTCTCTCTCCTAATAAACTAATCAGCTTAGCAATAAGACTTGCATAGTGTAAATAGGGACTTAATATAGAAAGGCCCTAACATATTTTTTTTAATTGAGATTTTTGCTTTTTTCGATACATTAGATGTTCTTCTATCGAAATATACAAAAAAAATTATGACTTAGGGCCTTTCTATATTAAGGTAACGATATGTTGACATGTTTATAAGATGAAAATGTTATATAGTATTTCACTTAGAATCATTTAGGCGATGCAACTGCACATTATGCAGATTATGACGTTAAACTGACACTACACAGAAAAAATTATTCCCAAAAAATTTTCAAACAAACGTGTGTTTTGAAATATAATTTAGTTTCAGTAAATATTTTTTACTGTTCCAGTAAATTATTTGTTCCAATTTTATTTTATGTAAAAAAAAACTGTATAGAATGAAAATTAATATAAAGTAAAATTCGTAAAAAAAATTTTAGATTTATTTTTTTTATAATTAAATTTGTTATTTTCAGTTAAATTTATTTTTTTTTAATTTTTTCATTTAAATTTATTTTTATATACCGTAAAAAAAATTTGTCTGATTTTTTATAACTTTTTTTACAAATTATTTTATAGATATGAAAAACATTTTATTTTTTGTAAAGATTTTTGTTTGCGGTTTTCAAACTTATTATGTTTGTATATTGTGATTCTCAATATAGTATTAAGAGTCTTACTATAAACATACGGAGTTTGTTCGCTAAATTCAAAAATTTTTCGTGTTGAAGTCTACTGACGAGTTCCAAAAGCGGGAACGAAATGCTTAACCATAAAACTAAGCCAATTTTTGAAAGTAAAAAAAATAGTTGAACCTTTCATTTGATTCAGTTATTTGTTTCAAATAAAACATTTACTAATTAAAAAAAAAATTTAACAGCCTTATTTGTAAAACTTAAAAATGCTTTATAAAGGCTTTTAAAGAAAAATTTTGTATGAAAATTTGTGTTAAAAAACCTTTATAAAGACTTTTTAAGTTTTATAAATAAGGCTGTAAGAATTGTTATTGATTCAGTTAATTTATTTTCTGATAATACATAAAATTTTAGTGAATGTGTTTGTAAATTGTAAAAAAAAATTGCTGAGTAATACAAAAAAAAATCTGCAAAAATGTTTTTTTGTTCCTATTAATAAATTTGATTGAAAATATTTTGAGTTTCAGTTAACTTTTTTCTCTAATGCCATAATAAGTTAACTAAAAATAAAAATTTTATTTTCAGTTAAATTTTTACAAAATTGTTATCAGAATCTACAAATTTCCTTGTAGGTCCGCATTCACACAAAAAATTTACTGATTCAATGAATTTGGTTACTGAAGACGAAATTTAGTTTTTTCTGTGTACTCTGCTTCATCTGGGTAGTTGCTCATATCAATATCAGTCTAACTAGCGTTCGCTACTACACAGCAAAAAATTTTCCTGCAATAAACACGTTTAAATAAAAAAAAAACCAAAAACCAATTAAAATTGTGATTGAGTCAATTAAAATTTTGTTTAAAAATTTTAATTTTATTAAAAGTTTAATTGACTAAACAAAATGTTTAATTGATGTTTGGGTTTTTTTTCCAGAGTGGCTTGGCAAAAAAGATTAAAGCGATACATCACGACAATGGTGAATATATAACCACTTATTAAATATGTATTTTTTTTACATACACTACTCTCTACTTTTGGTATGTTTGAATCAATTTTCTGCAGGGAACGAATACACCCATAGTGTTTTGAGTATGTATATTTCAGTACAGATTTTTATATATTTTTAAGAAACTTTTTAGCACCAAATGTGAATAAGTACGACGTTATCTTTTAATCGCATTTTAAGGTTTCAGAGATTTTTTCCTTTTAGCTCAAATTTCGAGCTTTTATGTATTAAGGGAGTTCTAGTAAAACTTTATGGAGGATATTTTTATAGAACATTTCATTTCCGAATTCACACAGTCAAGGGTATTTGCTGCCCCATTTTTATGAACGGTACAAAAAAGGTACATTTAGAGAAGAGGTATGGAATTAAAAGCGTTTGTAAAAATAATTGCCTTACGGTATTACATAAAAGTGTATCTACAGAAATGTATTTGTAGGTGTGTATTAAAGTCCGACCCACTGATGCCACTTTGATCTAAATTTCCAGGCTTTGTCAGAATCAGTGATTACTTATGTATATAATTTTACCCTGTTATTTATTGTTCTATGATAGCGTTACACTCTATTTTCGCAAAAGTTATTATATTATATATAGTTGTATATATATATATATATATATATATATATATATATATATATATATATATATAAATGTATGGCTACCCAGCCTTCGAATATATAAATTTAAGACTTTTCATAAAGTCGATTTAACCGATTTGTAAAACGAACGGCTCACATATACTATATATGTATCTACACATGTGTCCATGTGTCTTTGTGCCTATTTAGTACGTATTCAGTTAAGAAGTAGGGAAATACCATGATATGTACAAATTAGATAAGAACCCATTTCGTTACAAGACAGACACACTACAAAATGCAACTAAATATAAGTATGTTAGTATCTGGAATCTAATTCTAAGTGCAAACAGAAACGATGAAACAATGAAGTGGCTGTTTTAAAAATGTTTAAACATTGAAACGAAAAGAAAACAAACTAACAATAATAATAATAATAATAATAAATAATACTATATTTTTTCAGTAAATTTCTAAACATTTTTGAGAACCGGTCTAAAAACTATAATACTCTTAACAATTAGTAGTTGCAGTAGCTAGAAATGCATTATCGGCATTACTCATTAAAATGTTGTCGAGCCGAGGCGTCGGTGACTGGCATATCAAGATAAGGGCGCTAAGGGTTAGTAGGGGCTAAAAGTAAATACATACCAAAATAATAAAAAAAAGCTATAAAAACTGATAATAATGCCAGTAGCAGTAGAAATGATAGAATACACAAAAAAGCAGAAACAGCAAAAAATAATACACAAAAATTTTAGCAGAATGTATATATTCCTACACGGTTTAGTTGAATGTGTAACAGTGCTTGGAGGGGTGGAGTGCAGTGTATGTCACTGTCTACAAATTAATAGCATCGACTGTCTTCCATTTCGTATTCCATGTTTCATAGTATGTAATGTAGTGTGTATCTAGTTGTTTTCTTTACCATATTTATACGTACATGTATATACACATATACTCGTTTATAGGTACATATGTACCAGTATATATTTATATACCTACATATTGAACATAGTATTGTTTCGGTCATAAAATATGTGGTGTAGTGTGTATCTTTCTTTGTAGTTATTTTTAACAGGGTTTCTCAAACTGTGCCTCATAGATTTAAATGAAAACTTTGTGGTCGGATGTTAGGCTGATGTAAGAGTGCGAGTTCTTTTTTTTATAATAATTTTCGGTGTTTTGTGACTCCTGCTTCGATATTTACAATGGAATCAAGAGTTTTTTGAAGCCATTAATACTTTTAATATATGTTTTACTAAAAAGAAAGAAAATAAAATTTGATCTTAAGACGCAGGACGATTAATTTTTTTGGTAAAAGTTTCTATTTTGTGCTTTCAAAACTGTTTTTTCATGTAGAAAATCAAACATTTTGACCTGTGTACAATGAATTTTAAAATATCATAAAAAATGAACAAAAAAAAAAGAGATGAAGCGATAACATGCTTCAAAACATTACACAACGTGCTTTATAGCACATAAATAGAAGTAAACTGCTTTACAGGGCAATAAAGAGATAGTCAATTTATACGTCAAAAGCAATGCGTTTTGCCATTAGAAGTGGTGATATTTTCAATGCAGAACGAGCACCAAGTTGCATTTTTTAAATAAAATGTTGAACTATTAGCACGAAGAAAACACAACTAAAATCGTATTCAAAACGCATATTTTACAACAGATTTTTACTCGTAAAACAAAGAGTCCTAGGGCAAACTTTATGTTACACATTAAGAAAATAACCAAAAAGATAAATAAATTTACTATAGTTTTGATAATTTTTAGGGCTCCGTACACCAAAAGTGCAAATAAACCCTATTATTTTCGCTACGATGTTCGTCTGTATGTATGTCTGTCCGTCCGTCTGTCTGTATGTCTGTCCATCTGTACGTCTTTCACAGATTGTCTTCTCGAGAACCGTACGAGTTACATATGAAGCTGAAATTTTCACCGAATATGTAAAACTTTGGCCAATACAACCACAAATATTTGATAGTTAAAAATTAAAGAGTATTCTAAAGCGAGCAATGAAATATTTGGATATCCTAATGTAATATGCAGACAATTGTATATCGACGCTTGAAATTTTCCAACTTAAAGTATTTTAATGCATGCTGCACCAATTAACACTAAAATTTATAAAATCAAAATTAAAGGGTATAATATCAGTTAATGTAATTTTAACAACTTGATGCATCTTAAAAACCGTAAGAGGCAAACTGTTGAAATTTTGAAAAATGTTTAAACTAAAAAATTCCAAAATAAAAAAATCGTCAAAACGAAATAAATCGTAAAAAAGCATCAAACCCAAAAAATCCCTAAACCTAAAAAAGCACCAAACTAAGAAAAAGCACCAAAACTAAAAAATCACTAAAAACCGAAAAAACCGTTAGAAAGAAAAATTAACGCTAAAACTAAAAAACCAAAACAACCGAAAAAAATCGCAAAAAGTAACAAACTAAGAAAAAACTAAAAAAAAATCGCTGAAAAGGGAAAAAAAGTTTAGCGGGTACTTAACATTTTTTACAACATTCATCATTTTACATTAACATCGTGTAGTACGAGTACTATATATGTAGTGTCTGCACGGAGCCCTTCGTGAGCGAGTCAAAGTCGCACTTTCATAAATAAATAATAATATATTTGTTATTCTATTATACCAAAAAAGTCCCAAGAACTTAAAAAGCACCAAACTAAGAAAAACCACCAAAAATAAAAAAGTCGCCAAAAACCGAAAAAACGCTAAAACTAAAAACCCTAAAAACCGAAAAAATCGCAAAAACTAAAAAAAAATTGCTTAAAACGGAAAAAAATTTACCGGCTTCTTAACACTTTATACAACATTTATACACACATCGGGTAAGATATTCAACTATATAGGCTTAACATCGTATAGTACGAGTACTACATATGTAGTGTCCGCACGGAGCCCTTCGTGAGCTAGTCAATGTCGCACTTTCATATAATATTTTTTCAATAAATATTTTTGGTTACTTTCTGCATATTTTTCCTACGCACCGCGATTTTCCATGAAGTTCTGGACTTGTTCGGGACTTCTTTCCAATATCTTTGAAAGGTGGCTAATAAACTCACGTTTGAGAAAATCTGCTTTTCAACAATGAGAATGTGAATTCTTGTATTTCCCTCACTGTAAAACGCATACAATTTCCATGAAAACTAACACAAGCAAACACATTCACTCACATGAATACTCTACACTTGGAGTTTTTACATTATTTACTCTTATTTCGTTAATTCAGTAGATACACAGGCAAACTGTATGTCTGTTTATAGCGACCGCCTAATGGTTTGTGAGTCTGTTGAATGGTTGTTTGGTCGGTCGGTCGGTCGGTTAAAGTGCTTGCCGTATTGTTTTAAAACTGTGTATCCAGTGCTGCTAAAGTTTGATGTGAACGTTTTTATATTGTATTTGAGGGTTACGGTCGTGCAATCGCATGGCAATGTTGGCATTCTTGCTTTGTATTGCAAATAGTGCGGTTGTCTCTTTTCTTTATTATTGAAACAAATCTCAACTTAAACGAATCTACTTAAATTTATTTATAACAGTTACTATTTTCAAAATTTTATGCAAATCTTAAAATTACTTACATATATAGTTAAGAACTTAATTCAACAATATTTCCTTTGTATGCTAAACAGAAATTGTGTAAAGCATTTTAATTTTAAATTTACTACAATTTCATTTGCCTGCTCGCACAGTTAAAGAAAAAATATAATAGTTGAAATTTACTTACAAAAATTAAACAACTTACAATATTGCAATTGAAGTTGTTGCTTTTAAAAGGTGTGCTTTTAAACAAATAGACAAAAGAAAATTTAACTGTTTATTATAAGTTTTTTGGAGTTTAAGTCTACAGTTTGAAACGCTTTTCAAAGACTCTCTTATTTTTGTTACCACTTTTTGGAGTATACAAAAAAACAATCTCATCCGGAGGAAGTAGAAGAAAAATTTAAGCCGGCAACATGAGTTTTCACAAAAGCGACTCTCGTACGCCTTTGGCTGCACCAGAATATAGCGTAAGTTCAATTTTATTTTACATTTTTGTTCATTTATTAGAAAAGTTGTATGTGCATACATATGCACATTTTTACATACATACAAACATATGTATGTATGTATGTAAGTAAGTACTTAAATATAATTTTATGATAATTTCATTTCATTGTGGTTGTTGTGGCAACAAAAAATTTTATCAATTAATATGAATTAAGTAGTTTTTTTATATAGATTGGTTATAAACAAAAAAGTATATGTATTTTTTTATTGCCTTTAAACATTTTTATAATTTTTAGTTTTTATAAAAAATGCTTGTTGATTGATGAGCACCCAATTTGTTACAAAAATGTCTCTTTTAGGGTGACTTTGTGTTACATTTGAGAGAAAGAGACAAAATATACATACATATATATTATTATGTGTGCCATGCACAAAAAAATTTGAAAATTTTCCATTAGAAATCTTTTTTTTTTTTTTTTTTTTTGTTTTGTTCGTAGTACTGTTAAATAGGAAACAGCTTATGCATTAAAAATGTTTTACTCAAATTGTTTACACTTGCATTTTACAATATCTATCACATTTCATTATATGTATCTTGAAATTCTAAAATATAATATTTTTAATGCATGCGAAAAACTTTAGGTTGTTCAGTGAAATAAATATAAGTACATAAGCGTTAAATCGAATTAGTTTTAGCAAAATAAAATGAAAAAAATTTTAAGTAGGTACACAGCAAAAAAAAAATTATTTTCTAGTTTCCATTGAAATAATAATCACTATAACTGATTATTCGAATATCTTATAAATACCACTTTAAACTTTAAAATCTTTTTTAAATTTTAATTTTTATTATGAACCTACAACCGGTTTCTGAAAGGTAATATAAAAGCACATAAGCGTCTTTATATTGGTTTTGAATATGCAAAAATCGGAAGATGTGCTCAAAGTCTCTGATATATATATATATATATATTTTTTTATTTTAGTTTTCAAGGTCAGAAAAAATTATATACCTAAAATTTTAATAAAAAATGTTTTAATATAAATTAAAATATTTTAATATTAAAATTTTTGTAAATTTTTTTAGTTAATAGTACCACTTAAGTTTTACCACTTGAATTAATTGAAACAACTGTAAATTTTATTTAAACAATAACAAATTTAATCAAACCAAATAAAATTATCAATTAAATCAATTATGTATATATACATACATATATATATATATATATATGCATTATTAATTAAAAATAAAAATGTATTTGTTGTTGTTTAAGCATATAAAAGCTTACAAAACCCCACTGCTTATAGACAAACTCACAACAGATTAATGATAATTAAAAATCTACAATTACAAACGCTAATAATATGTACACAATCATGTTTCTAAAAGTGTTTAAAACCAGTTTTTCACATTATATTTGAGTTGTTTAAGGTAAACGTTGTGTCAGTATTGTGTTTGTAATAAATTTTGAACAATTCTGTTTTTTATTTGTTTTATTATTTTCAAAATATAAATGTTTTCATAAATAATTTATTATTTTTTAAGCAATTACTTGTGTAACAAATAATTTTAGCGCGTGACGAAATTAATTAACAAAACATAGTTGCCAGAGTTATTAAAAACTCACTGAACATACTCCATTTACGCGTTTAACGAAGTGTTTAAATCTCAAACTTGTTATTTGAAATGTTTAACAAAACAATTGTATGTATGGTAAAACATCTCAAAATCGACGGGTTTAAGCTCTTAAACACGAATGAAACGTTAAACACGTATAGTAGTTATAAAAAAAACTACATAACTAACACTTAATGATTTTTTTAAGTTCGTGTTCATTTTGCCACAATTTAAATAAAAATAATATATTAAAATTAATTAAAAAATATTAATTAAAATATTTTTTTTGTATAATATATAGAATTTTCCATAAAATTAACGCTTATATTCATTAACAAGCTCGAATTAAAAGTAAGACAACAATGTCTATATGAAATCAATATATACACAGAAAGAAGTAATATGAGAAATTTTGTAATATTAGTTAAAAAAATTAATTAAGTATTCACCTATAAGCCATTTGATAATATCAAACAAGTTTTTCACTCGAATTAATTAAAGCAATTAAAAATTTAATTGATTCAATGAAATTCTTTATTGAAAGTAATAATTGATAAAAAAAATTTTTCTGTGTAGTTTTTGAAACAGTTTGTTTAGTGATACATTTTTTAACGCTTCCCAACTAAAAGTTATGTATTTCTTAGATTACTTGATACTCTGTGCATTGCCCTACCTCCAAAAAGTATTTCCAGAGTTTATATTTTCAAAATGGTTTAGCGCAGTCACAATTTTTGTATACCTCGTGTCACAGAGCAACAGGTATTTGGCTATTATTTTGCAAATGTAACTTATATCCAAATGCGCTTCAAATAAAAAACGATGAACGGGAAAACTTTCTAGACCTAATTTTGTAATAAATAATATTGTTACCTTAAAAAATCAAAATCATTTCATGATACTCTGAAAATGGTGGGTTTTTACAAAGAGTGGACATAAAGAACATTGCGATTTGTCAATAGTTGCGAATATTTTTTTTTATATATAAAAGTTGCGGTATTTAAAATAGAAAAACCGAAATCGGTCCTTTGCTATTCCGAACGTGTTGACACACATCTAAAGATCTGATGATATATAGGGTATATATAACTCAAAATCAGCAAATGTCCACTTATGCAGTTGTTTCTGAAATGCAAGTAATTGCGCCAAAAGCTCTTTGTTGTTACAATGGTGAAGTTATTTTGCTATTCATATCATAGGTATATATATATTGCTCATTTCCTCAAACAACGTCATAACTAAAAAAAACAAGTTTGCCAGAAAACGAGTTCGATGTTTTCAATTTACGCACATTTATATTTTCTCTCAAGAGTTAAGTAAACAAGATATTTACATAAAATTTTTACACAATATAAAGAACGATATGAGGATTAATTCTGTATCACTATATAGAAAATCCTTTTTTTTGAGTTATGACGTTTTTGATTAAATGAGCGATATTCATATATTCGACCTTTACATTTTTGAAATTAGTTAGAAAATAAAACTCTCTTAAACTAATTTACAAACAAATAGAAATATGATCTTTAAATATGTACAAACATATCGCTCACTCAAACAAAGTCATAACTCAAAAAATTAAATTTTCGAGTTAATGATATAGAATTAATTCTTACATTGTTCTTTATATGGTATAAAAATTTCTTACATAGGTACCTATATCTTGTTTACTCAACTCATTAAAGCAAAATAAAAAAACTTCAAACGCGTTTTCTGGCAAACTGGTTTTTTTTAGTTATAACATTCTTTGATCAAATGAGCGATATATACCCTGCAGAAAGTGCGAATAGTGAAATTGTAATGATTTAATAGTGACATTGTCAGTAGTACTACTGACCAGGTGTACCCCAGCCAATGTAATCATCTATTGACATTTAACATTAGCTTGTCATTGAAAATCCACCACTAGACTGTATCACTACTGACTAAATAGTTCTTTTGGGTCAATATGGAGACATTGACACCAAAGATTCACTAGTAAATTTTGATTGGCTCTAGTCTACAATATCGATATTTCCTCGCTCGTTGTCAATAGTAAAATTATATTGATTTTCTAGTGACATTCTCAACAGTGTTACTGACTAGGTGTACCCCATTCAATGTAATCGCCTATTGACATATAACATATGGTTGTCATGGAAAATCTACCAGTCGACTTTAGCACTATTGAGAAGGTAGTTCTTTTACGACCATATGGAGATATTTGAACCAAAGACTTACTAGTAGATTTTAGTAACCCTCGTCTACATACATTTTTTTAATATTATTGCACAGCATAATAAAAAAGAAAAACAATCTATTGGCGCGTTCATTGACAATATCACAAGAAATACACTAGAACTGTTGTCTCTAACGTATCTTTACTCGCACATAAAAGGAAAGTTGTCGATATTTTAACTAGTGCAATTGTCGCTGGAGAAATAGTATTGACATAGAGACATATGGTTCTAGGCTGGCTAGAGGGTATTTATGTATTCTCAGCCACTTACATACATACATACGTGTATATGAATATGCCATGCTTAAGTATGTATTTATGTATGTATGTGACTAAATTAAACAGGCACCATGGCCGTACAAATAGGCAGAGTTAAGCTGGGTATTATTCACAGTTGCATGCTTAAGCCAGGAGTTAAACTGTAATTACGCAGTTGCATATGTAAGCCAGTAATTAATAAACATGCATGCATACATATGTATGTATGTCTGGACAATTCCACGGTCGTGTTGTAATTGAAATATCATTAATTTTTAAATGTAATTTGAATGAGATATCACTGCATAAGAAATCCAAAGTTCCAAAAACCCAATCCCGTGAAAGTTAAGCACATGCTCTTTCTCATTCAGATCAATATTTTGAATGAAAACTTATGATTATCTCATGTCTCATGCGGATTGAAAATAATTACAAAAATAACGCAAGGTATTTTGTGGTATGAGACATAAGGAAATAAATAAATTATTATTATTATAATAATTGTACTATTCTCTCACTTGCGATGACCGAATGTCTCAATTGAACTCAACTTTCAATGCGAAAAGTTCATGACCAGTACAATTATAAAAAAATTGGTGCCACAACAATTTTGTGCACTAATGGTTTCATAAAATCTTAGTAATATTTTATAAAATAATTTTTGTCATTAAGGTGAAATTCTGTTAATTTTGTTCCTAGGATGTATGAAAATTTGTAATTGATTGTTAATTTATTTGATTGATTGATTAATTGCTAAAAAAAATATTTAACGTGTGTAACTATGACTCAAAATCAAGTGCTTAGAAAGCATTAATTACTTGCCAATTTTTTTTTGTTTTTGTCAAAATATTCAATAACAGACACATATGAATTTGCCAATTTTTATCTACGAATTTTGAATTAATTATTTGTTTCATATATTTAGCACTTTACGCATCGTCGTTCAAAGTTAGAAATATAGTAAAATATAAAAATAAATAAATAAAAAATAAAAAACAAAAAAAAATCGAAACTATTAGATCATTTCAAATATTTGCTTATCTCAATAGAAAAAATTCATAGAAAATAATACAAACACAACATCTAAGGGGACTTCGTCAATAATTACACCATGTGAAAAAATATACAAAAATTACTCTTTTTTTTAATTGAAATTATTTTATAATTTTTAAGAATTCTCCATGACCTCGTCAAAAAAGAAATTAGGCTTTCTGAGTACATACATACATTTACAGTAGTTTCCACCTAATTGATTTTATTTTAATTAATTCAGAAGGTATGCACTCATTTAACAGAATATCTATCGCCAAATTAATTTAACAGGTTAATTACATCAAACATCGTAAAATTGTAGAAAATCAATTAAGCAGCAAGTACTGTGAACTTAGTAGACTTTAAAAAAAAGAACATGAAATTTTATTTAAATTTTTTAATGCGATCAAAATTAAGCTTTACTTAACCAAATCGGTAAAGTTAATATATATTTCAAAGAAAAAGAAAGTATTCAATTCAAAGAAAGTATTCAATTTCTTATATAAATTACGGCTTTTGAAAACATACAGCCCTGTGAATTGTTATTGTCTTTTAAAAAAAATTCTTTAACTCTGCTGCATCCGGTTTGTATTTTCCGAAAGTCGTTTGACTATCTCGGATAGTAAATACCGGTCTTAAGTAGCATTACCACTTTAACATGTGGCAGAATAATGTACTCAAATAGGCCTACAAGCTTCACTAGAACATTTCATTAGTACATACTTACATACGAACATACAGTAACCAACAAAACTACAGATACACCATCATATAATTTAAGTTTCTTCCATTTTTCTTTTGATTTCGAAAAAGAAAAAAAACAACAAAAACTACCAAGAAATTACAAAAGCTTTTTGACTCACAAAATTACGTGTTTAATTTCATAAATGTAGAATATTTCTATTGTGGTTTTAGTTGTTTTGTTGTTGTTTTTTTTTTCGAAATCGAAGAAACTTTAATTGTGTGGTAGTGCGTCTTTAGTTTTGCTGCCTACTGTATATTTTCACTGTCACATGGTGTTATTATAATCAATATCAGTCATACACGTTCCCAGAATAAACAAAAATTTACAAACAAATTGGCCTAAATTGAAATGTTTGCGTTAATAAATAGACAGAAATTGAAACAATGAAATTTTACTTTTTAACATCCCACCACTATTAATTTTTTTAATTTCCTATTTTGAAATTATTATTTGCGAAAGTTATAATAACTTCAAAATTAAATAATTTTTTATTAAGCCAAAATCTTTCAATTTAAAGCGCAAACCTATGTAAATGTGTATGTATTTCAAAAATTTCATTCCGAAAACTTCAAAATTTACCAATAAGATGCACAATTAATTTAAAAATTCCATTTCATTTTATTACTCACTCTCCCTCAGAAAATAAAGAAAGAAATAAAAAACCAGGGCAAAGTAAGCCAAACAAAAATAATAATCATTTCATTTTTGCCAGTGGAATTTTCCACTGCATTTCAGTTGCTTTGTTGTACATATTTCTTTCCCAAACAAACAACAAACACAAGCGCACACGCACACTCCCAAAAATGCATATTACACTTTAAAAAAATTAAAAAAATATATATATTTCTTGTTTTAAAAACATAATGGGAATGCATGTTTGTATGTTTTTATGTATTGGTGGGATTCAATTAACATCAGCATAAATTTCTACACACACACACAAACAAATAAATTGAATAGAAATTCTTGCATTTGGTTGGTGGATCGAATAACTTGTCCATTCAAAAAAAAAAAAAAAAAAAAAAAAAAAAAAAAAATAGAGAGAATTAAATACAATACACACTTGAATACAATATAGTATTGCCATAAAATTCAGTTTTATAGTTTACTCTACCTACTGTGTCAGCATTTTCTGGCAGTATAAAGCCCACTGTGTTCATTGCCTACAGTGCAGTGAATGCATTGCTAGTGTTTAAACAGATTTTGTATAACAACAAAGGTGTTATATAAAATTATTTATTTATATATTTGTATGTACATATGTATGTATTTATGTATGCATCTACGTATCCATGGATGAATGTGTCTACCAGCAGTTTGAACCGGTTATTTTGAAATTAGCCCAAGTCGCTTTACCCTAAAAACCATTTTTTTAATCAAGTCTATACAACATACATGTGTAATATTATGTAATATAATTACGCTATCTTTAGTCTCCAGTAGAAAGGCCCTAACTCAAATAATTTTAACTTTACAGTAGAAGAAAAAAATATATAAATTTTTTGATATGCAGGTTTTAACGCTTGTGAAATCGTTATTATTTACACTATTGCAATAAATTTTTGTGACGAAGTGCATTTGTGTGGCCTTTCCACTTGAGACCATTGATATATTCTTGTATTTTAAACTAAATAAATACATATAACTACATACAAATATTATATAAATATAAATAATTTCTTATTCGGGCTTAAGTTCAGTAATTTCAATTGTTATTGAATGAAATATTTTTTATTAATTAATATGAGTTTCTAAAGAAGAGAAGAAAAATTAAACTAGACTTTTATTAGCTGGGGAATATACCGATATTTTTCTGTGCAGCCACGCACTTCATCAGCACCCATGTCTATCTACTGGGTTAGAGATTTTTATTAACATCAATGAAATGGAATATGAGAAATGATTATTGTGCATACAATTGGAAGTACATAACACGCTAATCGCTTTGCGAGTTGTGTTTGTGTTTGTAAAAAAAAAACAAGTTACATACAAGATTCTTTGACACGTTTGCCGCAGAAAGTTGGTTAACCTTCAACTTCTTAAAGCGTTGTGTTGTTTCGACAACTAATCAGCTGACAATAAAAATAGAAGGAATTAAAAAAATAGAATCCTGGAGAAAAAACCTTATTGCATAAAAAAGAAATTGAAAATTTTCCAAATACATTTTTTAATGTGCAAATAAGTAAACAAATAATAAATAGCTGTTAGAAAATGCGTTTATAACGCGTGTTGTGTAACTTGCCATTTTCCATGCGATAAAGTTTTCAAAGGCAACATCCTCGTTGACAAACTAACGCGTGTTATGTACTTCTACCTTTATAGATGGGTAGGTGATTAAATGTTCACTCACGATCATACATGTCCACGAAAAGGTTTCTCTATCAATGGTCGTGTAAATTTTCACACTCAATACATACATTTTTATGTAAAATATTTTATACGTTAGGGTATATTCACATATCTTCGCTGTTTTAACTAACTGACCTAACTAGCATTTTAAAAATTTAACAGGAGAGCAGCTTTTATGGTTATTTTGTACTAGAGCTGTGTAGTTCATGAACGAACGGGTTAAATTGAACGAATCACTTAATTGAACGAACTGATCCGGTGATTTTACTGAACGCTTTTGGATCAGTAGTGTACCGCTCTATGTTTTCGTTCATTCAGTTTGTGTTTTAAGTCTTTTATGTCAAATTTGCTTTCGTCCATGTTTACTATTTATGTTATGTCTTTTTGTTTGAGTTGAGTTTTTGTGTTTTAAAAGGTTTAGGTACGTGTATACTAAATTCTATTTAGCATCGCTGTGGCACTGCCATCATTCTTTTTAGAATTTGATTTAATAGTCTTTTCACAAGAAGTATTTTTACTAGTGTTTTTTATAAAGTGTTTTTACAAAGTAAAGATATTAGACCTTAACTGTATATATGTTTATACATACATTTCATTACCTCAATCTAAAATGAATTTGTAGTGCTTGAGATATTTTTTTTTTGTTTCCAGTAAAATATTTTTGAGGACAAAATTTTAACTTAAACTTTGAGAAGTAACATTCAAACATTGATGCGCTTTTGATATATAAGTACACAGAGAAAACAGTGCCTAATAAATACCTCATAAAATAGAACAAAATTAATAAGAAATCTCTATGGTTTTTTTTTAATAAGGAAATCTTATTAATTTCATAAAGAAAACCTTTTTAAAAAAATCAAGAAGAAATCTTCTAATTTTTATGAGGTTATCTTATTGATTTTTTCAATAAGGTTTCCTTCTTGATTTTATTAGGCTATCTTATTGATTTTTTCAATAAGGGTTTCTTCTTGATTTTATTAGGCTATCTTATTGATTTTTTCAAAAATAAAACACAATACTTATTGATTTTATTTGAAAATTTTATTTATTTTCATTTACATATGTATTTACTTAGGAATACACATAATATAGTGATAATAAGTAAGTTCTGTTAGCAGTATCTTTTTGATTTTTTTAATTACATATTTGCTTATAAATATTGGGTAGTGTGCATAAAAAAAGCATTTGCTTTTTACTTAGAAATTTGTTTGAAACAAACAAAAAGTACATATACATTTAAGACTTTACAACAAATTTTAAAGTAAATTGCAAATGCCTTTTTTGTATTCACATTACCCATTTATACGTACTTAGGGTCATTATTACAACTTGTCGTTAGTTAAAGGCATGATTTTATCAGATATATAAATGGCTTTGCATTATAAAACCTTCATTTAATATTTTTTTGTCCATTAAGTATTATTATTATTAATAATGACATCAATAAAAAAATTAAAATTGTAGCAATGCAAAGCTATTTATCGGGCAGAAAAAATCAGACAAGTAGTAATAACGGCCCTTAATATATTATAATTTTCATATATTTAAAAATTTCATATAATTAAAATTAATTAAAAATTAATCAACACACTGGTCACCCAACCTGTATTGAAAATCTCCACTCCAAGGCTCTTGTATTTCCAGAGATTATTCCTTACCAAAAAACATACTACGATTATAATTATATGTACATAAATATAATAATAATATAGATATAGGTACGCACTATTTATAATTAGTTTTATTTTAATTTAGTTTATATTTTATGTTAGTGGAAAAATATTCAATTGTTCTTTCGACTTGTTCACTTCGCACTGGTTCACTTTCAACTAAAAGTTTAATTTTAATACATATGTACATATGTATGTATGTATGTAAAGTAAAGAAGTAAAGTTATGAGCGGCAACACATATACAAAAATACATAAATACCCAGTTAGCCACGTCTTTAAAACATCTTCGACGACGGGTACAAGACAATGGTAAGTCGTACAAGACATATTGAAGACAGCGCCATACAAATCGTCGACGAATATTTCATACAAATGGAGGCGAGGTTACACAAGACGAGATGAGCGACAATGTCACTCAGATTATCGTCAACACGGCTTTATTGAAGACAAATCGGGGGACATTGTCGTTCAGATTGTCCTCAAAAAAGTTTAATTGATGACAAAACATGTGATATTGTCGACGATTTCCTTTAAATTGTGACATGTCGTACATTAATCGTAGAAGACAATGGGTAATATGAATAAAAAAAAGTATTTGCCTTCTACTTAAAAATTTGTTTGAAAACCCCAAATATGTGTATGTTTTTTGTATTTTTAAACAAATTTTTAAGTAAAAAGCAAATACTTTTTTTTATTCATACTACCCAATGTCGTCTGTGACGATTTGGCTAACTGGGTATGAATATTGAAGTCTCTGCAGCAGAGATATTACGGAACAAAAACGAAAAAGATCATTAAAAAATTGTCTCTATGTTTATTTATATACATACATACATACATAAATGTACGTACATACATACATAAATGAAATAACAAGAAACCTAATAAAATCAAGAAGATTTCCTTATTAATAAAATCAATAAGATGCTTTACACATAATCATATAGGAACCTAATAAATTCAAGAAGAAAACCTTATTGAAAAAATCAATAAGGCAACCTAATAAAATCAATAAGAAATCCCTATAGTTTACAATTTATAAGAAAACCTAATAGAATCAAGAAGTTTTTCTCTATGGAATGTTTTTTTTTTTTTTGTTGCCAAAAATAACGGAAATTGAGTAAAAAAAGTTGTGAATAATAAGATTTCTTCTTGATTTTATGTGGTTTTCTTCTTGATAAAATTAATAAGATTTACCACATAAAAACAATAAGGAATCTCTATGAAAAAATCTTCGCTTCTTTCTGTTGGGATACCCCTTAGCCTAAAAACGTTTCGTAGAGAAAATCTTATTGATTGTATGAGACAGTTTTTTCTCTGTGTAACGATAAAAGAGTTACAATGCTTTTATTAATTATGGGAAGAAAATAAATATTAAAATCAAACAAAAGTACCTTTCTTAATCTTAATATTAAACTAAATATTAAGCCAAAATAAAATGTACAATATTCTAGTCGAAAGAACAAAAAATTATTTATAAAATGAATTTAAATATAATTTTTTAAATAAATAATTCAGCTTTTTTTAATAAATTCTTCAATTAATTCGTTCGCATTATTTAAATACTCGTATATACAACCGATTTTATTATTATTACAAAATAGCATTGTTTCATACTGTCGTTCAAAAGTGAACGATTGAACGAACGGGCCAATTTTTTGCTAATTGAACGAAAATGACCGGTCACTGAAAAAAACGATTTGGCACAGCTCTATTTTATACATTCATTCTTATGGCTGCGTCAGAAATCTTTTTACTTATATAGGCACAAAAGTAATGACTGGAGTCACGAAAATTTTAGACAATGTGTATTATGACTTATAAAGTCTAGTAGAGAACTTAACTCATTTTTCAAAAAAATGTCAGTTAGCTCGGTTAGTTAAAACAGCGACGATATTACGTAACGCTGTTTTCGGAGTTTTTATAGCCACTCCACTCCTTCCGAGTAACACTTTTTACAAAATTTGAGTATACATTTTCTAAACCGTAACAAATCTTTAAATATGCAACCGTGAAGTGAGTTTGAATTTTCAAAATAGGTCTATACAACGGAAGGGGATTGATAGCAAGAAAACTAACGGACATGCTTAATGTGTAATCAAGTTTATTTGATTCATGAAATAAGATTTCTCACGATGTGCGTAATTAAAAAAAAATACCTTTTTTAAACTGCGTAATTAACTGTTGCATATTTTTTAGTATAAAAATATTGATTTATTATATGGCAAAAGCTTCGTCTCGTATTACTTTTATTGTTTACCTTAAAAGCTAAAGAAACATTTTTTTGTAATATTTTAAATATTTTAGCACCCCTTGTTCCCCAATTTGCATTGTATTCAAATTTCAAAAAAAAAATTGTATAATTAATTTTCAAAATAGTTTAGGCAATTACGTTCTGTCATAAAAGTGCATGCATACTTTAGGTATGAATGTGTGCAATTAAATTTCAACAGAAACACAGATAAGATAAAGAAAAAAAAACTATTACGTGCATGTATATTTACATTCACAAAGCAGGCAGACAGACACACGAACAAATAATAAGCGCAAAATTATTCATACAAATACATACATACATATATATGTACATACATACAAAAATCAAAGTTCCTAAATTACAAAAATAATCCGATAGCATTCGGTATATTTAATTTTTTTTTGCATATGTAAAAATAATATTATTATTTACTACAGGGAAGCTTTCTAGGTGTTTATTATGCACTTGGGTATTGACCTTAAAATGTGTTAAGTAGGTTTCAGGAACAAGGTGTGTATCTCAAAAATACGTTCGAATTTTGAATATATTCAATTCAGCCTGACTAAACCAGCCAAATATTTTAATTTTTTTATTTTATTTTTTTAAGAAGTAACACTCAGGCAATGAATGATTCCTACTCGTACTATGACAAGGTGTTCCCTTCTTTTAGGAAAGGGATAGTGATGTAAAAGACAGGTAGTGAAGGAGGAGATAAAGGAAAGCTTGTTGCACGTTCTCAATGAGACAGTTTTGCAGCGCCTCTGGTGTCAATGAAGCATATTAAATTTTTGAAGCTGTGTTTTTAAAACCAAAAAAGCAGCAAAATTTTGCTCCCTCTTTCTGCTCTCAAATAATTAATTTTACTTTGAAGCTACATAATTTATTTTTCCAATTTCCTGGCATAAAACCAAATATATACATACATATATATTAACATATATAAATAATTATTACTCTCTTTTTGTATATGTATAAATAATGTTTCCACTACAATGATTCTTATTAAAATTTTATATTTTTTTTTTTAACTTTTTCTAAATGAACAACAAATAAATGAGAAACAAAGTTTATATCTTTATATTCATGATTTGCATAATCTTTGAATGCGTAAACTCATTAAAAATTCAGAAATCTTGAACATGTACGGTTTTCAAAACCTAAAAGAACAGTCTGTTCTCTAACTGAACCAAAAGTGCAACACCCTTTACCCTTCCCTAAACAAAGAAAAAAAAGACGCAGTTGGTGTCTTTTATTGCGCCTTAATAAGGGAAAATGTATTGAAAATGAAAATGTCAAGCGAAATACTAAGAATAAATTACACTGTTCAACAGAAAAAAACAAGTTTTTAATGAGCGGCAGAGTTTATAAATGTTTGTAAAACATTTGAACGCTCTATGTTTTCTATGTATACGTTTTTTCGGCCACTTCTAAAAGTGTCCATAAATGGTTATGTTGTGAATCATAAATGAGCAACCCTCGTACCCGTGCATTGCACTAATTTGCTGACGCAACAGCAACCAGCTTATTCACTTGGTTGCTTCTTATTTTCTTTGCGCTAGCAAATTGTGCAATATCGATATTTTGTAATTGGATGAAATGCTTAAATCTTAATGTAAAATATATAAATGAGTGACATATAGGTGATTTATTGTTTGTATTTAAAATTTATAAGTAAGTGCCAACGGCTCACAAAGCGTTTAAATCTTCACAAAAGTCTCACTGTAAGTCTTTGAATACAGCAGAGCTGGAAATTAAACTTAAGCCCCAGAAATCAGTCAAAATTTTGAACTCGTTTAATATCTCTGAAATTGAATTTTGGAAAAAGGGTAGAAAGGGTAGGGGTTGAAATAAATACCCTTAAATCAATGATGTCAGTTTCATGGCACAATTGTGCAAACTAAAATCACACACATTCTTATTCTCTTCCATTTAGTCGTCAATGAAACAGCGACGAAAACACATGCGCAGCGGGTGTATTAAATTCTTTATAGATACAATGAAAGAAAAAAGTGGTATGCGAAAAATATTTTATGATCAGTAATGCTTTTTGCGACATTCAATGTATTTTATGTTACAAAACTTTTAAGGAAATAAATGAATATATATTAAAAAGACGTTTTGGTTTTTTTGTAGCAGATTCACTAAACTGCATTTTAAATCAAAACTTTAAAAGACCATTAACTCGGGAAATATTGGGGTCGCAGTCAATTTTTTTGTTAAATTTTTTCATCTTATTTTTCACGTTTCTATCAGATAAGATATTTAAAAATTTATTTTTAAAAATTCTTCATAGTTTCATATGAAAAGGTCACAGCCCCCCGTAACTCAGAAAATATGGGCCGCCCCAAAATTTTTTATTTAATTTTTATTCTTTATTTTTTAGTTTTCTATCATATACACTCCTTTTTATATGTTATGACCTGCTTCACTAAACTGCATTTGTTGCAAATATTTATTTTTTTTTTCGATGTACTTCAGAGACGAATAAGGCAATTTTTCTCACACATACAACCATAGTTTTTTTTTTTTGACACCACTGCCTTAAATGCTCACACAATATGTTAAAATGTTCTTCGAAAATATTTCCCAAATAAAATTATATTCTGGAGATATCATAAAACCCAGAAGCTATTGCTTCAACTGCATTTCGAACCTAGATGTATTCAGGGACTTAAAGTAGACTTTAAAGGCATTGGCGCATAGTCACAGTCAAAACAAAGTATACTTTATGGGTTTAAAACCAGTATTTTGTATGACAATACTGGTTTTAAACTCTTAAAGTGTACTTTGTTTATGACTATGACTATGCGCTATAATTTTTATATCATCTCTGCCAGTATGTTTTGCCGTTAGAACTTATTTTTTTTAAGTTTAATTTTAAGTTTAATTTTGTTGTGCAGTGTTCTTAATTTATATAAGCACGAGATGTACTTATATATATTTAAGTATATAAGAATAATAATGAAATAACTCTTCACTGTACTTACAGCCTTTCAAATTCTTAAAATTGTAAGTCTTCAGGAATCATGTTTTAGAATGAAATAATGTTTATTTTATTATAATGCCGATTGCATAATTAATTTTATTTACCTTTGAAAGAGCAGTTTTCATTAAAACAAATTTTTATGGCCTTCACTGTTGCCATTTCATCATTTTAACTGCTAGATTTAGCATATTTTTTCGTAAAAAGCATTCAAAAGCATTAAAAGAAAAAACTTCTAAAAGAACCTATTTAAAATCCAGTATTTTATTTTTGTTTCTTCTGTGGAACATTTTAGCAGATATTTTGGACCAATTTAGCATTCTGTCAAAATAATTTTCTGGCAACACTGATACCCTTGCACAGTGCTACAAGATGTGAAAACACTGTTTCAACATTAGGCCTAATTACGAATGCCGCATATAGAATTCGAATGCTTTTATACCTCTTAAGGTACGGTCACACTTGGCAAACATTTGCCTAAAAAAGCGTAACCACTATGTACTAATGAAAAAATGTTTTGATTCAGATGAGTGTTTTTTAAATTAAACAGTTTAAAACATATGTAAGTAATAGACAATATCATAGAATACAATATTATTGGCAACTTTTTAATTTAATAAATTTTATTCTGAATTAAAATTTTTTTCACAAGCTTTTAGTGGTTACGCTTTCTTTTGCAAATGTTTGCCAAGGCTGAACGTACCTTTGGGCTTTAAGCTTTACTCTAAAATTTACGGACTTGCCTCACTTTCAAAATGAACGACTCAAAGACGGCTTTTCAACACGCAAAGTTTTCTTTGCAAGGTCTTCATTTTGTAGGAGAGAAAGGAAAAGATCTCCTATACCCTTCTCCCCAATAAACTCAAGGCTTTTCAAAGTAAACTTTGCATGTGGAAAAGCCGTCAAGCAAAAATAAACTAGTATATATCACAGAATATTTCACCAATCTCTTTATATGTCTTTAATAAAAATGTTTAGTTCTCGAATCGAAATCTCTCACTTGAAAATTATTTTTTCTTGTGAGGTAACATATTGTTTCTCTTACTGTTTGGGATATCGTTTATTGATCGTATGTTCATTTGGCTTTGAAATTGAAATTAATTCAGATTAATTATTAAAATTTCCATAACAATTAAAACACGTGATACTCTCGTATTCTAATTAAAATGTTTGCTTTTATTTACTTTTTTCACAAACAACGCGATTTGATTGATTTCTAAAAATATTTTCATTTACTAAAATTAGACATTCTATTTATAATGATATTGCAAATGTGTTTTCAAATGAATTATCGATGATATTTATTTACAATTGTTTTTGCGGCCGATTCAATTATACGTTTTCCTCATGAATAAAATAGGAATAAATAAGAACTACAAGTGAGTGCTATACGAATTGGAAGAGCTATTTGCTACCATATGACAAAGTTAAATCAAAACTAATTAAATATACCTGAAAATATTCACGATGTTATGAAATTATTTAGCGCAATAAACTATTTTACACAGATTTTCCCAATTACCCTTAACGTTTCACGCTACAGCCGAGACTTGTTTCTATTAATTTTAAATGCTTTTTATATCTCTCTCATTTGATCTGAAAACCTTTTCAGGTAGAGATATTTTTTAATTACATTGCTTATGAGCAAAAAAATCGTGTGTTGAAAATCGCTGTAGGGTATTTATTTTCGCTAGTGAAAATGTATATTAAATATGTTATCATTTAAAATTTACATTATATATTATATAATGCAAACAGGTTGTGGCATTTACTATGAATATACTATCCTAATTATTATAAAATAAAAAAAGCAACAACAAAAATTTCATTTAGCATTTAGTTGAATGTGTATTTCATCATCATATATGGAATATTGATACACGTACATAAAAGTTATAACTTATTATATTATAAAATTTTATTTGTTTAGCTCTCGTGATTTCGATAAGCTTTTGTTTTTAGTAAGCACGTTATTATGAGATGCTATAGACAGTGACGTTCCAGATCGTTTAAAATGCAGCAGAAACTAATAATCTAAATGGCAATTAGTCATTAATATTATAGTTGAATACTTTCCAGAAATATATTTAAACTAAATCAATTTATTGTTTATAAACTTAAAACTAAGATTATGTGATAGCACACTGTTTCTAAGGAAAATATGGTTGGTTACGTGACAGCAGAACTTTCATCTAAAAAAATTTACTGCATTACACAGTACATTACTACATTACACTTTTCTTATAGAAAAGTTTACTGTGCCACATTACACTTTTCTTATAGAAAAGTTTACTGGGCCACATTACACTTTTCTTATAGAAAAGTTTACTGTGCCACATTACACTTTTCTTATAGAAAAGTTTATTGTGCCACATTACACTTTTCTTATAGAAAAGTTTATTGTGTCACATTACACTTTTCTTATAGAAAAGTTTATTGTGTCACATTACACTTTTCTTATAGAAAAGTTTATTGTGTCACATTACACTTTTCTTATAGAAAAGTTTATTGTGTCACATTACACTTTTCTTATAGAAAAGTTTATTGTGTCACATTACACTTTTCTTATAGAAAAGTTTATTGTGTCACATTACACTTTTCTTATAGAAAAGTTTATTGTGTCACATTACACTTTTCTTATAGAAAAGTTTATTGTGTCACATTACACTTTTCTTATAGAAAAGTTTATTGTGTCACATTACACTTTTCTTATAGAAAAGTTTATTGTGTCACATTACACTTTTCTTATAGAAAAGTTTATTGTGTCACATTACACTTTTCTTATAGAAAAGTTTATTGTGTCACATTACACTTTTCTTATAGAAAAGTTTATTGTGTCACATTACACTTTTCTTATAGAAAAGTTTATTGTGTCACATTACACTTTTCTTATAGAAAAGTTTATTGTGTCACATTACACTTTTCTTATAGAAAAGTTTATTGTGTCACATTACACTTTTCTTATAGAAAAGTTTATTGTGTCACATTACACTTTTCTTATAGAAAAGTTTATTGTGTCACATTACACTTTTCTTATAGAAAAGTTTATTGTGTCACATTACACTTTTCTTATAGAAAAGTTTATTGTGTCACATTACACTTTTCTTATAGAAAAGTTTATTGTGTCACATTACACTTTTCTTATAGAAAAGTTTATTGTGTCACATTACACTTTTCTTATAGAAAAGTTTATTGTGTCACATTACACTTTTCTTATAGAAAAGTTTACTGTGTCACATTACACTTTTCTTACAGAAAAGTTTATTGTGTCACATTACACTTTTCTTACAGAAAAGTTTATTGTGTCACATTACACTTTTCTTACAGAAAAGTTTATTGTGTCACATTACACTTTTCTTACAGAAAAGTTTATTGTGTCACATTACACTTTTCTTACAGAAAAGTTTATTGTGTCACATTACACTTTTCTTACAGAAAAGTTTATTGTGTCACATTACACTTTTCTTATAGAAAAGTTTATGGTGTCATATTACACTTTTCTCGTAGGAAAGTTTACTGTGCCACATTACACTTTTCTCGTAGGAAAGTTTACTGTGCCACATTATTCTAGGTCCTACTTCATAGGCAGTTATTTCATTTGGAATATTTTCTTAGGGCGTTATTTCATTTCGCCGTTCTTATTAACATTTGATTGAAGGGAATTAATCAAACTCTTTATTTATGATAACAAATTATAGCCGGCCAAAGTGAATAATTTAAAATGTGTATTTTTTTTTGAAACGAAATTGCCTATAAATTAATAACTTTTAATAAAGAATAATTTTAGAATAAATTCCAGTTTATGCATAACTTTGCGTTTTAATAAGTATCGATTATTTTCAATGGAAAACTCCTATTGCGGTTTTTGGGATTAAAGTATCAATTAATTATAGGTAAAACAATGTATGTGTTGTAGTCAAGACTTGGAAAATTTTAGTTTAAAACTAAATAGAATTATAGCGAAAACAGGGCATATTATAATTATATATTGATAAATTTAGCTTATAATTTCTACTACCCTGCAGTTCTGAGTGAAATTTTGACTTGATGCAGATTAAAAACTGACGATTTATAGCTTTCTTAGTTAGAAAACATTTTAATTTTTATTACCCTAAAGGTATAAAAAAATGCCAAATTGCTTAGGTGCATTAAATTGTAATTAAAAAAAGTATTTAGTGACCGTAAGATTAATGATGTAAAATTATTAATTTTTATAACTTTTATGATCCATAATATATAAAATAGAATACCTCTATTTTCAACACCTAATAAAGCATCAATCTATATAAATATCCGCTTAACTTTTGAGCAGTTTATTAACCAGATGTTTTAACGCTTATTTAAAAAAAAAAGAAAAAAGTAGCAACAAAAATTTGAAACAGCACACAAATACAAGCATAATATTAAATCAATGAACTTACTGCGTTGTAAAAAATAATAAGATTCAAAAAATCTATAAAGCGGAAATAAAAAGATATAAGCACTGACAAAAAAACTAAAAAAAATACAGCGAAAGGGGCACCAGTGAACGAAAGAGGTGAAAAAGTATTTACATTTTGGAACGAAAGAGGTGAATAAATGCTTTTTTGGAAGATTTTGAACAATGTACAATGGCATGGTGGAATAAAAAAATTATCCTCAATGGATTAGTACATTGAGGTACTAAATAGCAACTTAAAGCTTAGTACATAAAAATGAACTGTAAACCAGGGAAGGAAAACGACTTCTTGGATTTTGTAAAAACTATGAAAATAAAATGTACTTTTTAGACCATGACGGTACCAATTTTTAATATTTATTAATAAAAACAGAAACATAAAAAATTAGTATAAAAATTCAGAAGTTTACAATAAAACTTTACAGAAACTTAACACAAATGTGTATAAAAATTCAGTATAAAATAAAAAATAACATAAAAAAAATTATTATTTCATTCATAAAAGTACATTCGTAGATTGAACTGTTACATTAGAGATTAAAATAAAGCACACACACACACAAAAATTAAAGAGAACATAGGCAAAGTTAATGTTACCATATAGTGAAACATTGAAATTTTTAAGTTGTACCAAGTAACTCGCGGTAGTACCACGGTACCTACAAGGTCCAAAATGCGTCATAAAAAGTACAATTGTACCATGATTTACATCCGTGCTGTGAACAATATTTGACGGGATACACCCAGTATGTATAAATAACTAAAAGGAGATAGCTAAACAAAATTTCTCGTATTCCATTTCAATAAAAGTTCTGCTACAAGCTATTAGTTCCCCTTGAAGTACATACACATGGGTGCTGATGAAAATGCCTCTTTTGCCCACCTAGTTCAATTTAACTTTTCTTGTCTTCTTAATAAAATCACATTAATTAACAATTAAAATTTCTATCCTAAAAAGAATTAAAGAAAATACTGAACTTGAGCCTGGCCAAGAAATTGCTCTTTGTATACAAATTGATTAAATACAGTTCTAATATTAAATTAAAAATTCACCCCTACAAGCTTTTATTAAATATTGTAAATTACGTTGTTCAAACATATTTTTGCATAACATTCCTCTAAAACAGCAGCGCACAAGTTTGTATAGCCATTTTTATTTGTATCTTTATACTGACAATAAAAGCAATTAAATTGTAATTATAGAAAATATCAAAAAAATAACAGCGAGCTTATTTTTTATTACGTATTATTAAAATTGCAAATAATAAATATGTAATGGCTGATATCCACTGTGTATAAAAACGTAATACAATTTATATGTAAATGAAAATAATATTAAAGAAATAAAACAAAAATAATTAACTAAGGTTTAAGGTATTTGTAGTAATAAAATTTTTCATTATAGCATTCGTTTGTCACTTACTGACTAAATGAAATAAATATGACTGGTTGATGGACTGAAATGAATTTATTTTTAAAAGCAACACACGTTTAAACAATTGCTGTTGTTCATTTATGTTGTTAAACAAAACGTGTTGAATTTAATTACAGTTTTGTGTCTAAGCAATGTTTAGCAACATTGTATAAACATTGAGTTGAATAAACTCAATATTATTTACAGCATTTTCTTTACATTTATGTTAGCAGTGTTAGCACTGTTAGGCGATTTACAGTTTGTCAAATCTATGTTACCAACTTTTACAAATCTTGCACTAATTGCAACAAGAACAAAAACTTCTTTTTTGTTTTTTTTAACTGCCAGAAAATATATGAGATACTCATGCTATAGTTGTGAAATTTTTGATGATTCTTACATCAATCGATTTGTCTTATCTTAGAGTCACTAAGATATGACAAAAGTTAAAATTCCAATTCAAACCAAAGCTGTGCCACTAAGTTCTACTAGATTTTAAACTTGTATCGAAATATTTCAATAGCTCGTTTAAGACACAAACCTATGATCAAACCCATTTAGATTACGTGGGTTTAATCATTGGTTTGCGTCAAAATCGAGCTACGGAATGAGTTCGATACAAGTCTACTAGATTTTAAATATATTTTGACAAAATCTAGTGACAAAGTAGATTTTGGTTTGCAATGGAAGTCTACTAGATTTTGCGTGAAATCTCGCAAGTAATAGAGTTAGCTAAAATGTAAGCGCAGTATAATTAAATTTTTATAAAATTTTAAAAGTATATTTAGACTTTGAATTTTTTATTTTAAAAGGAAGTGCCATACAAAACTAATTATAGTTTAAGTACATCTTTTCACATAATTCTCACGAAACCTTGAACAAACATTGGTCTTCTAGACCAAATACTTTTATTCTTATGAAACATTGCGCAGCCATTGTGTATCACAATTTTATGATTTCATGCTTAAAATGCTGGCAATGCCACGCCCATTACATATGCATATAATATTGCATTTAAAATAATTTTAATCAAGTTGTTTTGAAAATCTAAAATTCGAGAAAAACAGATTATTGTATTTGTTCGTAGGTCGTGCGATTGTTTAGGATATTGTGCTTCACATTTCTCTTCAATTGTATTTCTATTATATCTTCTTTCCTCACCCATAGTGCAAGACAAAGTAAATTTCTCAAATTTATATGCAAATGTAATTGAAAATATTTTTATGAACTATTTAGCATTCACTTTCTTTGTTCTGCTTGTCGTAAAACGTTACAAATATATTAAAAATTCAAACATTATGCAAAACGCCGCCCAAAATCTATTTAACTATTTCCTATATATTTACATAGCGCTCATTTACTCAAACAACGTCATAACTCAAAAGAAAATAACTTGCCAGAAAATGAGCTTAACATTTTCAATTTAATGAAGAAAGAAAACTTTGTTTTTCGCTCAAGAGGCGACTTAACAAGATATTTGTATGAAATTTTTACACAACATGAATAATATAATTCTGCATCATTAAGTAAAAAAATCAATTTTTTTGAGTTATGACGTTGTTGGAGTAAATGATCTATATGTACATGTTGGTTAATTGCGTTTCATAATTTCCAATTTCTCTGTGTAAAATCCCATATTTACATTTTAAAATAACATTTACATCACATCTCACAAATGCTGTCCCACCAGGCCGCAAATGTCAAGGTTTGCACGTCTTATTTGAAGATCAATAAAATGTAAAGAGTCTTGGCAAATAATTCATTACTGATATGTGTCGGCTGGTATTTTAAAATTATATATATATGAATGGAAAATACTAAATATATTTATTTTAAATTAGATAAAAATGCAAAAAGTATAATGATGAAGTGCACATTAATTAAAAGCAAACAAATTGTTTACCACACAAAAAGTAAACTTAAAAAAGAAACACTTGTTTTCATTAGAAAACCTCATGTAAAATTGACTGTTTTGTGTGTGAGTTTCGAATAAAAGTATTTGTGTGTTTTATTTTATATTATTTAAAAATAAATAAAAATAAAACAATTATTGCATAACTGTGAAATTTATAATAAAAATTTAAATTAGGACATTATATAAAAAATACATAGTTTTAAAAAGCTTCTTTATTGCTGCCTACTATGCAAAGCTTTAAAGCTTGGGAAAATTGTATTTCGTTTGGGAAAATCAATTTTTTATGATTTAATCTAAATGTATCCAAATTCAGCAATTTATAGTTAAGCATTAAACACATTCACCACAGCAAGCTACCGACTTCAAAATTTCACGCTTAAAATATATGTAAATGTTTGAATGAGAATAATTATTTGGACGACAACAGGGCAGTACAACGGTTGTTGAACAAGCTAAAAACTCAGTTAGCCCACGGTAATGTAATGTAACTGCAACAGTAGGAAACAGCTGATCGATATTGTCATGTGAAAAGTAATGAAAATGGTTATAAAGATGTAATGTAACGTAACCTACTTTTCATATAGAAATATCGATCAGCTGTTTTCTACGTAGCAGTTACATTACATTACACTCGGCTAACTGAACCTCAAGTCTCGGTTCGTTCACACACGTAAGCTTTTGTTCAAATACAAATATCTAATTTTTTCTACCAGCTGAATTGCAGGCTGATCAACAAAAGTTGACGTGTATGAACTGGGACTAATTTCTACTTTTGTTGGCGACTGTTAATGCCGAAAGGATATATATGTCTAAATAGTGTTGGCAGTATAATACAAAATGTTTAATGAATTATATCTTACAAGTATTTCATATTATTTAACAGAAAGAACATAGCGAAATTGTTGTGAAGAAATAAATTGATTCATTTTTATACCTTTAAATGATATAAGTACATTTTAATAAAGTAATTTAGTTTTTAAAAATGTATAATAGTTGAAGTTGGCAATACTGAAATATGTATTTATAACTTGAATATCAGTTACTGATGATGCTGCTGCCGCCTCCAACACAATTAATGATTAAACAGAATACTATGTAGAAACAGAATAAAGGCTCAGTTAGCCGACTGTAATGTAAAGTAACTGTAACAGTAAGAAACAGCTGATCGATTTTGTTATGTGAAAAGTAATGAAAATGGTTATAGAGATGTAATGTAACTTAACCTAATTTTCATATAAAAATGTCGATCAGCTGTTTTCTACGTTACAGTTACATTACATTACAGTCGGCTAACTGAGCCTTAAAGTCTGCAACTTCAGGAAAATCGCTGACAAATTAATCAAGCCCACAATAACATCGACGGCAGTAACTTCAATTGCTCTCTAATTTTTGTTTTATTTTCTTTTGTGCTTATTTTTCTTTGTAGTTTTGTTTACAAAATGTATGAAATTTATTGAGTGTATGATAACGTTTTTGTGAGAATGAACATTGATATGTGAGAGTATAAGAAAACACGCTCTCAAAATAAAATAGATTCTATCTCACGACCGGTTTCTGCGGCTGTTTCTTTGTGTCAATTTGTATGGAAAATGTGTTGAAGCCGGTATTCTGTTTATTCATACTGACATAAACAAATTTTCCATACAAATTGACACAAAAAGCAGCCCCAGAAAGCAGTCATGAGATAGAATCTATTTTATTTTGAGAGCGTTTTTTCTTATGTGAGAGCATATAAGTACTCATTCTCTCAAAAATGTTACCACCATACTTTCAATAAATTTCATAAAGTTTGTAAAAAAAAAACTACAAAGAAAACTAAGCACAAAAGAAAATAAAACAAAAATTAGAGATCGTTTAAAGTTACTGCTGCCGATGTTAAGATACAATTAGACGTGCCGTAGCCATAATGCCATAGCCATTACCAAACCAAAATTCAATTTGTTTCTATGGTAATGGCTATGGCTCGCATTAGTTTTGTCCCAATGGATGCTTTCTATGGTCATGGTTATTGCACGTGTGATTGTACCTTTATTATGGGCTTTATTAATTTAAAAGCGATTTTCCTGAAGATGCAACTTTATTCTGTTTCATCATTTAAGTAGCTGACTACGAGACGCCGCTAGTGGCACTTGAAGTAGTGTGTTCGTGAAGCCTGGCGTGGTGAATGTGTCAAATGCATAAAAGTTGTCAAATGTAATGTTCGCAGAATGTTTTAAATGAAATTTCGAGCTGTGGTGTTTTAACAGACTAGGGCCATTATTACAATTTGGCAATAAAAATATCTGGATATTTAATCCTACGTTTAACTAAACTGAACTATAGAGTGACCTTTAATTTTTTTCATTATTACAACTGTCCGATAAAATAAAAAAAAAATACAAATTTGTGTACTCTGCAAACATTCCACTGAAATAATAATAATAATAATAATAATAAATAAGATAATTATATTGAAGATAATTATCTTCGAAAAGTTAAAGCAATCAACGACAAATAGTCACTTTAACACAATACCAAAAAATCGGGGTTTGTTTACTCGCTTTCGAGAAAAATTTTCTGCGTCTAGAAAATAACATAAACATGCCAACAGAAGACAGTTATTTTCGATAAAGGGTACACAAGCCCTAATTTCTTGGTATTGTTTTAAATTAGCGCCGATGCCGACAACTGGATAAGGATGATTATGATAACGTATTACAGTATTTAGGTAATGAAATTAAGAAAAAATTGTGCTTTTGGCTTTGGTCCCAGGACTATTTTCTATTTTCTATCTATTTAAAAGATTTGCCAACAATGAACAGGTAGAGCTTGTGGCTGATTAGTTATCAAGAAGCTGGACAGTTCTTGCTATAAATAGAATATCAAAGCCATTGAATATCGCTGGGAAAAGTGAATCTAGCCAAAAAGAGATTATGTTCACAAGTATAGTAGAAAAGTTTACCCAAATTTCTTCTGTTTTTTATTTTGCTAGGGCAGCTAGTTTAATTTTGAGACCGCCCTTGTATATAATGTCAAAACTTAAAATGTTTGCTAGGATCAATTTAGAACTTATTTCTTCAGAAGTTATTTTAAAAAATTTAAATTTTTTTTTTAATTTTTTTTTTTTTTAATTTAAATTTTTTAGACGCATTTAAAGTTTGTAATGCAGAAACCACAGTCAGTAAGTCAGTTTTGGTGTCGAATCTGACTAATTGCAGCAGAATTATACGAGTATACCGTGCATTATGATTTATTTCATAATAAAACCTTAAAGAAAATATATATATATATATATTTTTTTTTGTTCTTTCGAATTGTTATACAATGCCATTCTAAGTGAGTTAAATTTACCATTCCCATTAAAATATCACAAGAATGATTCCATTTTAGCTTTTTAAGTACAACTAAGTGTGCTATCATTCACCTTCACATCTAATTCCATTTCTAAGCGAAAGAAAAAATTTATAAATTTCCTCAATTGAATAAAAAAGCACATAATAAAAAATATCACAAGCTCCATAAAAATGATTGTCATACAAGTGAGTAAGTGAGCATTTTGCTAATTTTTAACTGGCATGTGCTAACTGTGATACATGCTACTAGGAAAACATAAAAACATTTAATAAAATTAAAGATTTTGTTGATTAAATAAATTGGCAAATGGCTGCTGTATTATTTCTACTGTTGCAATTTGAATTGTATACGAAATAAAATCGAATAATTTACAATGACGTTATTTTGTGTGGTATTTTTTATTTTCTATTTTTTTTCTTCTATTAAAAGTAATCACAGCAACTATTGGCTTGATTTAATTGAAACTTTTTTTATTTTGTTTTATGATAGCAAGACACTGGGCAACAAATATAGAATTCACTAGAGATATTATAATTACTCTTACACTGTTTAATCAGTGAAACTCTTCTAAGCTGTTCGACCTTAAGACTCGTGTCATTGATACTCGTAATTGTGCTCAGCAGTGATACATTCGTTTTTATTACCGCCTGACTGCCTCCTGGATCCTAATTCCTGCACTCCTGATCGGAATTGTATTCGAATAGAAATTAATTTCGATGGCAAGAAATTTTCCGATGATGTCACTCGCTACCAAGCGAATTGAGTTTTTTTTTGTAGTGTTGGAAAAAGGCAAATATATTTATATATAAATTCATTTCACAACACTGAATAAATTGTAAGCAAAATCATATGTTTGTATATGTGTATGTGCGCAAAAACATATGTATGTACGTACATACAAACGTATATGCAGAAAAAAGAAACGAATATACATAAATGTTATTTTCATTTTAATTTAATTAGTAACTTAATAATAAAGCTAGAGAATAGAGCACTAGCCACATTTTTAATTCTCTTATTAATTGACTAGAAGCAGTTAATTTGTTATTTAGATGATCCCAGAGTTGGTTGATTTTTTTTTTATTTACCCCGACAATTCTTAGGCAAAACATTATTTTTCCAAGTCAGTGTGTTTTGTTATATTTAAAGTCAACAAGAAATTCTTTAATTTGTATTTTTTTATAAGTACATTTGTGCATTCATTAATTTATAAATAAATATGCCTAATATTGAACATAAATTTTCTTTTTCATCGCTTTTTCTATGTTAAACATGATTTCGAATGGCATTTTTTTTTAACACAAACACAATTCGCAAAGCGATTAGCTTGTCTGCGAAAAAACACCCAGGGTCTATGGTTGGAATAGAACCCACGACCTCTGGACTGAGACGCTAGCATCGCTACCACTCAGCCACAGGGGCTTGCGAGTGAAAGCACGAACGGTTGCATTCGAATGTATGCACGTTACCGAATGCTGTCATTAGAAATTTCGATATGTGTCACTCGAAACCGAATGAGAAAATCCCAAAAGTTAAAAAACTAGCACATTCGAGTAATAACTCGCTCGCAATCGAATGCGGGAATTAGGCGCCTGGAAGTAGTATTTAATAGCCTACTACGAAAGTACTGAAAATTGTCAAGACAATTTAACTCCCTGTTTATATAACTCAGGCAATCGACTCGCCTAAAAAAAACAAATTATGGTAAACACTCCAAAAAAAGTTTGCTTTCCATATAAATTTTCTAATAGAGTCAACCGTCTGCGTTGTGGAAACATTCACTCTAGTTTTTTGATATTTCTTGTCGTCTTTTTGTTAGCCTGTTCAATTTATTTTCATTATATTTTTATTTAAGGAATAAATTGAAAACAATAAAAAGTTTCTTATGTTTTGTTTATATTGTTCTTGCTATTGTTCTACATGTCAATTAAAATCTTGTTTAATCGTCAAAAAAATGTCTCAATTTTAAAATGTAATGTATTTATTTTAATTATAAACTTTGATGTAGTTTTTTTATATTTATTTAGTTTTCTTCTGGTAATTTTTATGTCTTTGTGTTATTATCTTTTCTTTCAATTAATGTACTTAAATTATCATTCAACAATGTGTGATAGTCACAATTAATAAAGCTTATGATGATCGCACGTTTAAGACATTATTACATTTAAAAATTGAATGAAAAGCAAATTAAAATTTACTCATATTGGTACTTAAAAAAATTATGGAAACCGGTGGACCTTGCAGGTCATGTCTCAAACTCTCCCCTAAGCTAAAGATTTTTTTGTTTGTATGTATAAAAATCATTTGATAGCTCAAATCAAATCTTATTGAATGGGCTGAGATTGTGGGTCATGTCTGAAACTATCCGTTAACCTACAGATTTTTTTTTGACGAAGAATTTTGAAGTTATTAGAAAAAAAAAAGATTTTTTTCGAAATTTTCGGTTAACAATATCTCTAGAACGAATCACCTGACTTGGGGTTTTGAGGTAAAGAGCTGAACTTGATCGGCTTAGTACATTGAAATTTGTTTAAAAAGAAAAATTTTGTGAAAATTTTATTTTCGAAAATCTCTATCATGGGACATCTAAGAGAGATCAAGTTATAAGGTGACACACAGCCACACGTCAAAATATGATGAAAACTCCATTTCCGAAAATTGGTTTAATATCAATAATACAGCGGGAAGTTAGCAAAAAGATACAACAAAGTTTCGATAAAAAATATTTGATATATCAATTAACAAATTAATTAATTAGCAATTGTAAAAGCAAAAATTAAACTTTACGCCAGAATTAATTTACTCCAATTAAATAAAAAAAAATTGAATCGAAACATTTTTTGTTTATTTCAATAAAAAAAAGTTAATTTAACCAATAAAATTTTTAATTGAATTTTTAATTGAATAAACTGAATTTTTAATTGAATAAATTAAATTTTTAATTGAATCAATTGGTTGTTTTTTGAATCAACTAAATTCTTATCAATTAATTAAATTTATATCAGAAATAATTTCATAATCGTAATTTCAATTTTTATTGAATGAAATATTTTTGTTAATTTATGTGAGTTTCTAAGAGAGAGAAGAAAAATTAAACTAGACTTTATTAGCTGGGGGGAATACCGATATTTTTCTATGCAGCCACACACTTCGTCAGCACTCATCTCTATCTACTGTGGTCTCTACCGCAGTAGAGCTATTTAACGCAAATTTTTAATGAAATGGAATATGAGAAATGATTATATTGTGTATACAATTATTGATTTACCTTTGGTAAATACATTTATAAGTATCACAATTCATTTTCTGTTTTTCAGATTTTTCATTTTCTATTTTGGTTAGCACGAAGTAATATCATTCTACCCAAGTAAAATTATAAGTAAGAAAAATTAATTTAAAACAAATTTTAATTTATTGGAATCGAAAATATATTTAATTTAAATAATTAAATTTTTAATTGAAACAAATAAATATTTAATTGAAACAATTACATTTTTAATTGAAACAAATAAATTTTTAATTGAATCAATTAAATTTTTAATTTAATCAATTAATTTTTAATTGAAAATATAAATTAACAATCAAATCTTTATTAATTTGTTTTTCTTACAAATTAATTCTAAGGATTTCTTTTAAGTTTGTCAAGACCTTAACTAACATTTTAGTTTCTATGTGTCCTCTAAATCTTGCTTAAATTACGGATTATAATTTTTCACTGAAAATGTTATTCAAAGTGTTTGATAAACACGTATTACATATAAAAAAAATTGCATGCACATATAAATAAATAGAAAAAATACTTGTTGCTTGTTGTGGTCAGCGTTCAAATAAACCACAAAAAAAAAACTTATAAAGAATTAAGAAAAATCATATAAACGTGCATGTGCAAAAATAATGTATCTGTGTAGCAGAGGTGGACAATTTCAATTATTTTATATTATAATGTTCTATTTTTTTCTGCATTAAAACTAAAGCGTTTTTCTTGCTGTCTCCTCGAACATCGCATCTAAGTACTTACAGCAGTGATTTCAAAATTTACACTCTCCTAAAATGATCAGTTGAGGTCAGTTAATCCGGAAGATAAGTTCTTGTAAACGCTACGAGTATAACAAACCCGAATACTATATTCAAATACAAGAGATTTTGCAAAACGAACGAAAAAAAAATAAACAAAAGCAAGAACAAGAACACTAATAAAATCATAATAAATATTAATAATTTAAAAAAATTGTCTTTTGCAAATTGCTTGTATTCACACCAGAGCAACAGCTACAAATTTATTAATTTATGTCACAATTCATTTTTCGGCTGGTATTTTTCGTACACTTTAAACTCGGTCGTTTAAACTGAAAATTGTCGCAGAAATTAATTCGCAGCTGTTGATTTTACTAATCTGCTTTCGAATATCCAACATAATACTGGAGAGACATTTTAAAGCGCTGCGTATGTCGCACAGCTGTCAGTTTCTGAAAGACAATTGTGTCAAGCGAATCCTTCAAGCTGAACTCTTCAAAACCGCCCCTGCCACCAACAGCCAAACTTGTCAAGTCACAACAAGAGGAGCAAAACGACGATTGCGAGTTGCAAACTTTTGCGGAAGCGATACGAAAACATAGTACGGCAACGTCTGCGCGCGAGACACGTCTTTCATCGGCCGCCCTTAGACGCCATCAGCTGAAAATGTCCTTAAAGCAGGGAAGGCCACCGCCGGCGGCCTCCTCGGGAGCAGCTGGATTGCCCATAAACATGTCCTCCCAAAGTTTGAGTGTTAGTATTGTTTTAAAAATTACGCAAATTTTTACAGTGAATTGAATAACATTTCCTTTAAAGTTTATTAAAAAAAAAAAAAAAAAAAAAAAACGAAGAAGATGTTATTTTAAATTTTCAAGGTTGTTTTAGATAAAAAAAAAAAATACAAAATCTCTTACACATTCCTTCAGATAGTAGAAGAAAAAAGCAAAACAAAAGTACTGTGAAAATAATTGTTGACTTGAAAAAAAAAATCGTTAAATTAATGCAAAAGTTCTTGCAAAGTTAAACTAACTTAAGTGTCAATAATCACAGTGCTATTCTTGGCAACTCTAATGCCAGGTAGGTCCAATTAGATAGAATATTTTTTTGCTTTTATCAGATTAATCCCAATAACACGTAATTTAGAAAATATGGGCTCTTCTTAGGAAACGTAAGGTACGTATAGGCAAAAGAACAAATTGTTATGCATATTACAATTGAACCTTCCAAGTGCGTTAACAGGACCATAAAGACTGGAAGAGTAAAGTTAAAAATTTGTATCAGAACTGCTGCTGTAATGGCAACATGCCAGCAAACAATTCGATGGCAAAGTAATGAGCTTAATTGCTAATTAATATAGGGATAACAAACTTTGCACTACTTTTACTTTAGTGGTATAGTCGTTGTCTTAGCATGACGATGTCGTCATTGAAGGCAATTACTTACAATTTTGGCTGACAAGTTATAATCAAAATCAAAGAGGGGATGACAGTATGACGTGCTTGCCAATTCAAGTCAAACGTTTAAATCACTATTATATCGAAAACTTACTTTATTACGCGCTAAAAACTTGTTTACACGACTACACACAAATAAAAAACAAACCGACATGCCCTCGGTAGGGTTTGTTAATTAAACTTTAAGCATGACCACCACACGTTCTACTGCTGCACCAAGCAGAGAATAATTTAATTTATTTTGTTTTGTTTTATTCCCCAGTCATTGACCTTACTGCTGTAAAGTAATGCAGACGGTAGGTAGTTTGTGTGGAAAAGCAAGTTATGCTTAGTATAAATCATTACAAATTGTATTGCTGGGTTACTATGCTATTTTAGTTATTTTATTTAGCTTAGGAAATAATAAAATAGTTAAAGCATTTAATACAAGTGCAAAACAAAATCAAATTTTATGTTTAAATTCTTCCGAACAACAAAAAAAGTCTCGTGAAAATCATTCAATCTATCAACCGAAAAGGAAAACCAAAAAATTTCCGTGATTTTACTACTCAACACTTGTCAATGCGTTTTTAATTTTTGGCAACAGATTTTATTTAACTTTTCTTCCACTTTAAATGAACTTGAGAATGATGCGATTTAATGAAAGCAAATGTCTGTCTGTCTGTCTGTCTGTCTGTCTGTCTATTTGCGTTTTTATCAGTTTTAATCACCAAGAAATAAAATATAAACTCTCACACAGTTATTGCATAAAAATACATACAATAATCCAAAATACTCGTACTTGTAATTGTGATTAAGGCAAATTTTTTATTTATAATTACCCCAAATAAATATTTTAATAATTTCAGTCTGCGGTTATAACTTTAGAAATATAAACCAATTTTTTGTATGTAAACAACTCTATGACGTTCGTAAATTTATAAACAAAAAAAAAAAAAAGATTCAGAAGAAACATTTATGCATTATGCACATATATTTGTAAGTAACCCAGTGAACATAACTAGTCTATATTAAATGGCTTATGATTTAAATACCTTTATTTTTCTTATGATTTTAATGAATTTGTATACAACAGCAGAAGGAAAACGCTGTTTTCTCTGAATCTTTTCCCATGAGTCTTAAATACTTTCGGAACTTCGATTTTTCGAACCAAAAAAAAAAAGGTTTTAGAAGAAAAATTTAAACAAAAGTCCGATTTTCGAATAATAAAGGAAAGTAAGGTTCTCAAAATTTATCTTCAAATATTTCCAAAACGTATAATTTGTGAAAATCAATTTTCGAATAATTTGAAAAAATCAAGTTCCTGAATTTTTATTTTCCAATATTTCCCGAACATATAATTTTTTAAAATTCATTTTCCATTTATTCGAAAAAGCTAAATTTTTAATAAATTTTAAAAAGCTTTTCATTGACGCGTTAATAACCTATTTTCGAATAGTTCGAAAGAGTAAAGTTTCTGAAAATCGGGCTGACCAAATAATTTGAAAAGGAGTAATTTTTAAGGACTCATTTTCGAAAAATTTAAAACAGCATTAACAAAATATTTTTACACTATGATAAAAAATTTTCGAATAATTCGAAAATAACTGATTTTTAAAAAACAATTCTAAAATTCGGAAAAGTGTAGTTTTCATTAAGTTACTTCCGAATAATTGCAGTAAAACCTAATTTATGAATACTGCAAAAAGTAATTTTTATTAAAACAGATTTTCAAAAGTTTTCGAAAAACTGTAATTTATAAAAAACCGATTTTCAAATAAATTGAAAAATACTCGCTTTTGGAATATTCCGAAAGCAACTTATTTTCATATACATATGTAGATCCAAAACCATACAAAACCGGGATTTTTGAAAATGTTATTCTAAAAAAATCTATGTTCGAATAAATTGCATATCAAACAATCTATGAACAATTTGATTGGATCTTCTGTTAATTAAAGAACTAATTCTGTTTATAAAACAACTCATTCTAAGAATCATCAATAGATTAGTTTTTAGAAATTATAAATTTTTTTCGAAGAATGCACATAAATAAGGGTCGTTTCTAAAAACCGATTTTCGAAAAATTCGGTACAATTTAAATTTTAGGAAACTCAGTCTATTCTCTAACTCAAAACGAAGGAAATGCTTTCGAATTTGTATTTGTTAGAATATAAATTCGAAAGCATTTTCTTTCGTTTTTAGTTACAGAGAAGACCTCCAGTTTTATAAAATTGAAATTGTTCTGAATTATTCAAAAATCGGTGTTTAGAAACTTCGAAAAATTTTAACATTAGAACAATCCTAGAATTAGCAAAAGGCATAATTTTAAAATAAATTAAATTAGATTAGTTTTCAAATAATTCGAAGAAGTGCGTATATCGATAACTAATATTCGAAAAAGAATAACTTTTGAAAACCGATGTTCAAATAATTCAAAAGCTGGTAATTTTTACAAAATCACTTTTCGAATAATATGAAAAATAAAATTTGAATAACTGACTTCGAAAAAGTTTAATTTAGAAAACTTGATATTCTAATAATTGGTAAAATTGTAATTAAAAAAAAAAACAATTTTGAAATAGTTGGAACAAGTGGAATTTTTGAAAAACGATATAATTCGAAACATTGTAATTTTCGAATAATTCAAAAACCCGTACTTTAAAAAAAGACCCTTTTCTAATAATACTGTAAATCAATTTTGAAAAACTGATTCAGGAAAGTTCGATTAAATATAATTTTTAAAAACTGAACATTCGCATAAGTTTTAAAATTGTAATTTTCATACACTTTTGTTCGAATAGTTCGAAAATCTTAATTTGTAAAACTGGTTTTTGGTTTTTTCTTATAAAAATATCTAAAGAGAATACATTAATAAATGCCAAAATACATTCATATATTGTCGAATAAAATGAGACAAGTAAATATGTACACCGTTTCTTATATAAACCCTTTTCTGAATAACTGGAAATTTTATAACTATTTCCAAAAATTTGATGAATCTGTTTTTAACCCCCGACTAAAAAAAGGGGTCTTATAAGTTTGTAGTGTGTGTCTGTGTATCTGTCCGTGTCCACGTACAGGCCAAACGGCTGGACCGATTTTCATTTAGTTTTTTCTGTTTGAAAGATGACTTGATCGAGAACGTTCTTAGCTATGTTTGAAGAAAATCGGTCCAGCCTTTTAGAAGATATGACATCTCTTCTGAAAAAAGTGGGGGGTTTTTAACATTTTTAATTTTTGTTATTTTTCATATCGAATTGATTTGACAAAGTTATAGAATTTTTTTTTTATTTTTTCAATCGTTTTAATCTTTATAAAAGTCGCCTTTCTTGAAAGAAATTTTAAGATATTTTCAACATCAAATTTCAATTTTAATTTTTGAATGTTTTGATCTAATAATTGATGGGAGTTTCTTTATAGAAAATGTTTATGTGTATGTATAAGTGTTACCAAATTAAATGGATTTCTACTCAAATAAATGTCTCTATTTTTATTAAATTTGGCGAAAATAAAAATATTAAAAGGTGTGTCCAAATTTACTTACTTTTTACTTTATTTATTTAAAAGCTACAATGACTAAATTGCTTTTGTACTGCATAGTACAAATAGTTAATATTTAAACAATTCTAATTTTGTAAGAGGAAGGGAAGAGAGAAAGCCAAGCCTCTAATCAAACGTCTTTGTATTTTAACATGAATAATTTTTAGAAAAGCTAATTGTTTTCTTGTACAAAAAAAAATAATAATTTGGATAGAATTAATTTTTTTGCAAATTTAGTATTTTTGCATATATGTATTAAAATTAAATTATTTAATAGATTTTTCCATTAAATAAATATCAACAACTTTATGCTATCGAGTTCCATGTGAACAGCGTTTTATTAGAAGCGTCAAATTAAAATTTGGAATAAAATTCAAAAATTTCTAAAGGAAAAAAATCTAATTAAAATATTAACGACGATATGAGTTATGAACGGACTTCAAACGATGATACAATAAATAGAATCTTAAGGAGTGGACGGGGAACATAGACACGGCAGAGCAGAGTTTTTCAAAGCTGCTCTCGCAGGAACATACAGCCATCCCTAAACAAGAGCGGCAAGCGTTTTTTAACTGTCAAACGTTCTCATGTCCATACATCTTGTATGGAGCATACCGAAATAACGCGGCGGCAACGCGACGGCAACGCTTTGCTATTGGAAAATCCGATTTTGACATCGCGTTTCACAATGAAGTTAGTTGCAAAAGAAAACAATTGCCTTTTGTTTGCCATCATCAGCGTTACCATATGTGAAGATTTATCTTATTTTCGAAGTTTTTCGGGATGTTAAAAATACCAAAAAATATCTTTGTTAAAAATAAGATTTTTAAGAATATGATATTTAATACTTGTATTTAATATATCATTTAATGTCCTTTTGACTAAAGTATTGACATATTTTCTTCTTTCCTTCATTAAAAGTATGAATTATGTGCATACATATATTTATCTTATACATGTTATATTCCGAAAATATTTTGTGTTATTTACGTTTACGTTTATTACCTACAAGAAATGAATGACTGAAACTAGCACAAACAGAATTTTTTCACTAGCACATTTTCAGCAATTTTACACTGAATTCAATAGTGACAGTCAATTGACTGGTCATTTAATTATAGTTGCTCCACTCTAGCATATATGTATGTATGTATGTTAGAGTGGGACATCTAATATAAATATGCCAAAACTTTTAAAAATCGAGTTTTATTACAAAAAATACAAATCATTCTGTCTGTGAAAATTATAATTTATACATAAGTGTTAAAAAAAAGATAAGTAAGAACAATAGTGAATAAAAGAAATGTACAAAATTTAATTTAATATATATGTATGTAGATATTTCTTTTCAAAGTTATAGATATTTGTAAAAAGCAAGATGCGTTAGCGGTGAAAAGGTGTGAAGAGGGCTGGATACCGCCTAGGTTATTTCTGTTTTGCTTATTTCTATCTTTAATTTTAAATATTTGATTTACTTGTATATTTTGAATTGACTTTTTAAAATAAAAACAATTAATATAATAAACATTATATTTTTTGCCAGTATATCAATCATGTATGATAGCTCAATTGTGGGGGATATATTAGTCAATTATGATCAGTCAAACTTTATTAATATTTATGCTATCATTGATTAGTAAAAAGCACCCGTAAGCAGTTCGACTAAATGTTATATTCATTAGTTATAGAGAGATGCAACATCACAAGTACACAAGAGTTTCTATCAGATTTTTCATTTTGCCCTTAATAATGTGATAGCAACTTTGTTCTGCGCAATGATGAACATATCCTGCATGACTTCCGATCAATTGACTGATACTATTCATGTAGAGTTAGTTCATTTGAAAAAAAAATAAATTTCTTCTGAATTTAGAATTCAGTAAAATCAATGCATATTAATATATTTTGAGTAAAATCACTAAAAAAAGATTTTTAATTTTTGTCCGACTTGAAGGTTTTTGAGAAGAAAATATGGCAACTAAATAACTAAATTTTTCAAACTTTAATTATTCTATTTTAATTTAAGTAACAAAATTTATGTAACAAAATTTTAATAACAAAATCACAAACAACAATGTCGTCCGTGCAGCAGTTAAAATAATCAGGGTTGTTTTATTTATTTGTTTGATAACCCTATTTTTGACATAACGCTGACGCTTTTGTTTAGGTATGGCATTTCAGCGCTAAAGCTCGGCGGAAAAAAACGTTCCGCTTTCCGTCCTTGTTTAGGGATGGCTGTTAGTAAGAAAACTCGAGAACTGCTCTCTACAAGCGCTGGAGTTTGCGAGAACAGTTTTGAAAAACGCTATAGAAAACTTCATAGTTGGCGAAACAATTGTATTGTTGTTGTACGAACTTACAACGATTTAACAAATTTTGCAATTCAAGAAGTCAGTCTTATATTTAGGCGATTCAAACGGCAGTCTTAAGTGTCATAGCGTCATAATATTTTAAAATTTTTGTTTGAAAGAAAACACAAAAGCAAAAGCAGAAACGATTATATTAAAATAATTTAAAACATTATGGCACTTAAGACTATCGTTTAAATACCTCAATTATATTTATCATTCGTTAAACTGGGAAAATATTGTATATGAATTCCTTTTAAAGATTAAAAACTTTTTCCAATTCGAACTACAGAACGAAAATTTTTATTTTTTTTTTTCAAGTAAAAAAAAAAAAACATTTGCATCATTTATATTGTAACATTGAAATTTTAATGCAAAAAAAAGCAAATAAACACAACAATTAATTAATTAAAGAGATTACAAATTTAGAATAGAACTAAACATACAAAATGTGCGAGAACAAGTGCGTATATGATAAATTTTTTTTCACTAAAAGAAAACGAGAAAATTTCAAAAATCATACAGAAGAAAAAATAAAATAAAATCAACACACACAAATTAATTGCAATCTTTGTAATGTAAAAATGTATATAATTGATTTATCTATGCAGTTTATTTCTATCAAAAATATAAAGTATACAAATTTGTGTGTGTGTGTGTGTGTGTGTATTTATGTATGCCTGCAGTTTTGCAAACAATTTTTAGTAAATTTGGACTTGTTTGAAATTTATTTGCAGAAAATACCAACAGTTACGGCGAGCTATGAAAACGAGAAGCATAACGGCTCAAGGAACAATAACGCGTCCGTAAACCAAGCAAAGTATGTGTTAAACAATTTTCTATTATACAAAGTAATTATATATACAAAAAGTTATAAAATTAAAAAAAAATACTATCTATAGACTAACAATTAATTTTAAACAAAGAAAACTTTTCTAAATATTTTATTAAATGGTTAACGGTATTTGGTAGTCGTAAATAAAAATCTATTTTTATATACTTATATTTATAAATAAATAGACTTATTAAAGTCTAGGAAAAAAAATAATAAACAATGTATAGAAATATTGAAAATGAATCTTCAACATCCATGTTTGAAATGTATACTTCTTCGGATAGATTCGTGCGGCCGGACATGGCAGATGTGCCGACACAACAAGCCGCAGGCTCTACCCTGCCTCTAGTGATATCAAGGAAAAAGGGTGGCAGTGCGGACGATTCGGAAGATGTTAATTATAATCCGTTTGAGCACCGGAAAATTGCGCATCCCACCACGTAAGTACTCATACTACTCGTATTTTAAAACAAATTGAGATTTATTGTTCTACAAAAATTGCATACGAAAAATTTATACACATAACCAAAAGTTTTGTACGTCATGAATACGAAATTTTGTTGCCATAATATTATTTAGCTTAAAAAGTTTCGTTTATTGTTTTCATAAAAATTATTTTACGTATAGAGTTTTATGTCAACCTTAAAAAAAAATTAATTTGTATACCCATTGAAATTCATAATATGAAAAGTGGGTAGGACCACACCCATCCACATTAGATATTGCATTTTTTTAACTGTTACCCCAATAAATCCTACAAAACATTGCATGCGCACTAATTGCTATTTTAAGAAAATTGTGAGTCGAAGAAATAGAACCATTTCCAGATTTCCATTAAAAATTAGGCAGCGCTACGCCTAAGCAAATAAAATATAGTTCCTCGACTGAATTGATGAATTCCTCTTTTTTTGAAGTTCCATAAAAACTAGGCAGCTGCATGCCTCTATAAAACTAATATTGTCGTTTTAGCGCTTCGTATGAAACCCTGCAAAAGCAATAAGCATCTACGGATATACAAGTTTGTATTTAAAAAAGTGGGCTGTATGTACCACGCCCATGTAAAACAAATTTATTTTTTCAAGTACATACCCTTAACTGATTCAAATGCAATTTGGCATACATACCAAGCTTCTAATATAATACGATTGTGCTATGAGAAAAGTGGGAGGGGACGCGCGCATGCAAAACAATGGGCCTGTTCGGGAATGCATCACTGCTCTGAAAATGGAAATTTAAATGTCCTAAAGCTCTTCGCTGTAGTAGATAACGTACAAATTAATGCCAAATATGAGGTTAAAATATGGCTACTAACAAAAAAGATTATCAGCGAACTTGTATTGCATTTTACTTTAAAGAGCAAAATTTAATTTATGATGCAGCGCAGGCCCAATGTCGTATATCAAGAACTTATTTTCAGCCGATTTTTATTAAGCTTTGCAGGCAAATTTGAGTGCTACTGTTACACAACTTATTGAATGCCCATTAAATGTTAATAATTAATAATTGCAAATACATACATAAATACAAAATTGTGCCTTAGGCACATTTAAAATTTTGAATTATATTTGATGTTTGAATTAAAATTTTTAGCTTTGGTTTATTCAAAAAGTTATTATAACATATTATGGTGAACACATTTTTCTAGAACATTCCAAGCCAAGATATGATCAAATAAAACAGTCTCAAAAGGAGAAAAGCTAAATTTTTGGATATATAATATAATGTTTAAAATATTTTTAACTTCGTCACATTATATAAAAACTTTAAATGAAGAAATTAGAATTACAAATATAATGGCATTGTGGGCTTAAACACTTTGCTTATTATTAGTTTTTTACTTTTAAAATAACTAAACAAGCAAAATATGTATAATATGAACCAGAGCAAGTTTTTTGTGGCACGGAGAATGGTTCAAAATGGTTGACAAAAAACTCTGAAATATATTGCAAGGTGGACTGAAATGAATTTCATAAATTTAAAAAAAATATTGTGCGCATGTAAAAACATGTACCTTTTTCACCTTGCATGCATGTTGTTTCCAATTGTCTACATTCCAGTTTCACTTGATTTAGTTCATAAAATTAACAGTTTGAATTAATAAAGTTAGTTGCTGAACACACACAATCATGAATATAAGATTTTTCGTCTGCAAGATGCATTTAAAATACAGTTGAGCGCTACGCATTGCAATTTATTACATGATGGATATGTGTGTACGAAAGTTTTTTTCATAAAAGCTCCAATGGATTGCCTTTAGTCCATATGTATATGCATGTATGTATGTATACAAATTTTCAGATTTGAGAAAGGTATACAAGATTCGGCTTTGCGAATATATAACACCTACTTTTTTAGGGTTCCGTACACCAAAGGTGAAAAGGAACCTATTGTTTTCGCTACGCTGTCCATCTGTCCGTCACACGGTATTTTCTCAGGAATCGTAAGAGTTACGGACTTGAAATTTGAACAGAGTATGTAGAACATTGGCCGCTACAACAACAAATACATGAGAATTAAAAATTAAAGGATGTTCCAAAACGAGCATGAAAAATGTTAAAATCCCATGTAATGTACATACAATTGTATGTACATATGTATATTGAAACATGGGTATATTGAAAGGGTGGTCCATCAGTTAATGCAATTTCGACTATGTAATTTCTTGGAAACCGTAAGAGGCAAACATTTGAAATTTTCAAAAACGGTTAAACTAAAAAATCCGAATATAAAATCGCCAAACAAAAAAATCGCCAAAAATTAAAAAAAAATCGCCAAAACGAAAAAAATCGCCAAAAAAAATTTCTAACACTAAAATAAATCGCCAAATTCGAAAAAATCGCCCAAATTGAAAAAAAACGTTAAAAATCGAAAAAAAAATCGCCAAAATACGAAAAAGGCGCCAAAACCAAAATAATTCTTTATATGAAAAAAAAATCGCCAAAATGAAAAAGAAATCGCCAAATTGAATAAAAGCCAAAAACCGGAAAAAATCGCCAAACCGCGAAAAAGGCGCCAAAACTAAAAAAATCGCCCAAATGAAAAAAACGCCAAAATGAAAAAAAATCGCCAAATTAAAAAAACGCCAAAAACCAAAAAAATGCCAACACTATATATTATATAGCTGAAGTTTGTATTAAATATCTACATATCTAGTGTTCGTACGGAACCCTTCGTGCGCGAGTCAGAGTCGTACACTACATTCTAAAAACATTAGTTTTACTCTATTAACTTTTGTGCTAAAAAATTATAAACATTATATCACAAACGATTTACGTATTTATTACCAGACGTAAAAGCGTCTTTAGATCCCAATGTTGTGAAAAAAAAATTCATTATCAAAATCTCTTCAAGCTTTACTCTACCCCAAAATTTGACTTTTCCTTGCATTTTATGAAATACGACATTACTTTTCGTTATGAGAAAGAAACTCTTGAAATTTCCTCAAATTATACTAAAAAAAATTCACTCTATTTTCTTATTCTATTTGTTTCTTAATTTGAAAATCATTCACATGCAACGAAACTGATCATCCCTGATCACGATGAGCACCGCGGCATGTTACTTGTATCTTCTTCAAAAATAAAATTTTAAAAGGCGGAAATTTTCCACTTGGCACGACAAGTGCAATTGAAAAACAGAACAAAGTCTGCATGCAAGTAAAAATAAAAAATAAATAAATGTCGTCAGAATATTTTAAAAAGAAATGTAGTGTGAAAAAGAAAAGACCTTGGTCGTGAATATTTTTGCCAAAAAAAAACAGTTTAAATTTATTTATTGCACATTCTCACATAAAATTGTTTAAAAGAGAATTTTGTTGCTAAAAAAAATAAATTATGTTTTACTTACTTTCCCAGCAACAAATTTCAAAAAAGGTAATCGATTTTGGTATTAAACAATTTTGGTGGAAGCTCTTCCCTACTAGATTACCAACTCAATGATTTTAAGAAGGCGTGATACTAAAATAATCGATTCTTGAGAAGTACTTACTTTTTTGTTTAGCAACTTGTTTACATAATCTATTTAATCTAAAAAAAATCATTCTCTTCATTTAGAAACTTGTATATAATTTTTTTAAATTTAAGGTAATGTGATTTGTAGGCGAAATTGGCAATCAGAAAAGTAAGCCATTATATGGCAAGTAGTTCTAGTGGTAATGTGTAATTTTTTGCTGGGTTCGTCTGCAGTTTATATAGAATATTTTTGTTATTTAAATATCGCTGCCATTAAATTAGGCTAATGCTAGGAACACAACTGGGACGAACAACGAATTTTGGCCAACAAGACGAATTTGGCCCAACAAGACGAATTCATTGGGTGCAAATTCGCTGTGTAAATTCTTCGTATGATGCGAAATAACGGCAAAAAATAACAGCTGTAATACTCGTAATTAATTTTTTTTGTTTACTGTTTATACAAAATATTAAAGAAATTAATAAAAGAAAATTTAAATTTTCTGAAAATCGTTAAAATAAACATGTTATTGGAGTACATTAAAACCAGACATGGTCACATGGTATTGATTTATTCGTCGTCGACGAATTTCCATATCGTCACCTTAAATGCAAACGGACGTAACTAAACAAAAATTCCAAATCGAGCTTTGATTGATTATAGTTCATTTTATCAAACTACATGTTCACGCAAATATTTAGACCTCTGCGATCAAAAATGACGACTTTATTAAAGAAATTTAAACGGACGTAATTACGAATGCATCTATTTTTTATTGCAAGGAACGTAACTAACATAAAAGCTTAAATATAAATTAAAAGGAAATAAATGGTTAAAATCATATAAGTATACATACATACTACAAGCAAATTTCGAAGAAAATTGTCAAGAACACTTTATTCTTAATGATTTTGAAATGTTTTTTTGTTTCGCCTGTAAAAATATAAAAGTGTAGTTACGTCCGTTTGCATTCACATGACGATATGCACAACTGTGTTTTATTTTTAGTGACAAATATTCGTAGTTGTGTTTAATTAAGGTGAAAATCTTAGCAACATACATATCGTTACCTTAATATTGAAAGGCCCTAACTCATTATTTTTTTCGATATCGAGCTTTTTTTTATATTTCTGTAAAAACATATCTAATGTATAGAAAAATGCAAAAGTCTGTATTGTGGAAAAAATAATGAGTTAGGGCCTTTTTATATTAAGGTTGCGATATGTAATATTTTGTGGCAAATTTTAATAATTAATAGTTCATGTAAGTAAATAAGTTTGTTCAATTGCTTAAATAGCACTGAGTTCACACACGGCAATTTTAGTGGAGCAAAAAAGTTGCTCAACTAAAATTGCCGTGAGTTAACCCAGTCTACCTGGGCATTTCACAGTGTAGCAGATTACAAGGAAAGTTGTATCAGATTGCCCATAAAGCAGAAGTTAGGCAGCTAGAAAGCAATTAATATGATAATTTCCAAAACTGCTTATTATTTTAGATTCAAACCGTCCACATGTTCATATAGTTTGTTTGGTTTTATTTTATGCAGCAAAAGAAAAACATGTTTCTACAATATAATCAAGTAACATTAGATGAAGTAATGAATAAAAAGACCTATTATAGTTATGTGCAATTAATTTTCATGTCAAGAAGTGCTCAGCTTTATTTAACTTATAGCTCATTTCATAAAACACATATGCCGGTCTGAATAGTTTCTTTACTTACTTGTTCATGTTTATTTTATTTTCTAATCAAATTTGAATTGATTTTAATTAAATTTGAATTGAAACACTAACTTTCATGCATACATACGACAATTTCATTTATGCTTCCACTATAAAAAGACTTTTAAGCAAATATAAAAAATGACATACAGGAAATAAAATTCAAATCTATTTATATTTATTATTTCAGTTCATGTTTTATTACATTTAATTGAAAATATTTTATAGTGGCGCTTACCTATATTTTTATATTCATCAGCATTTTATTTGTATAATTGAATTTAAAATTTTTTCTATTTTTAATAGATCCACACATACATACATATATAAAGAAAAATAAGATGAAAACGTCAAAACATCTGTTATACAATAACTTTTCTTAAGTAATTATTTAAATGCAAATAAATAAATAGCTCAAAAATGCAAGACTATTTATTTTAATTAATTATTTTGAAAATACAAAAAAAAATTTACATTTTTGTATACTATTTCACTTGATCTTTGACGTTGAAAGTAGAAGATGAGGTACTAAAGAATTTAAACAATAAAATAATAATAAATTTGTTTGCTGATTGAGATGTCATGTGTCTGTTGATGTCTTAACTATATTTGAAATAATAGCGTTGGAAATAAACCTTTAGGTGCAAGCGATTGATCTGCTTTAAGCGAATTTTTATTCGGTTATCACACACCAAGAACCCGGGAATTTATTTATTCTAAAAAACATCAACAAATTTACAAAAAAAAAACAAAAAAAAAAACAGAAGAGAGATGTCTTGGGACACCCAGTTATAGTTATGCTGCTTAGTTATATACAATAAAATTTCATGTATGAAATAACAATGCAATAAAATTATATTATATGATGATGTCAAGTTCCCTGCAAATATTTCCAAATGTTTCCATTTATTTCACATTATTTTATTTTCTAGCGGCGTACGATTAAATTATTATTGTTATATATACATATATTATTATTATTGTGGCCTGTGGCGGCTGTTAGACGGCTTACAGCCGACCAACTGTGTTCCCTGGTTTGTGCTTATGTGCATAAAAAAAAACAACAATATATTGAGCAATCGTTCTCATTGTTTTTGTTTTGTTATTATTTCACTCACTCCAAGGAACGAAACAAAATAAAATCAAACAATTTGTTTCGTTTATTTTCGCACTATGCTTTTAAGTACAAAGAAATCAAAACAAAAATAAATTTATAACGCTAATAGTGTCGATTATTTTTGTTACAAAAATCACATCCTAACTCCTGTATCGCGCAATAAATAGCATAGCTATAAAAATCATAAAGCAGCCAATAAATGTCAATAACGAGCTGCGCTATTAATCTTAGTTTCTATAATCAAAACAAAATTTCTCTTGGGCGCTGCTTTTTATAAGTTCTAAATTAATTTCCATATTGTAACGTCCCTTTTCACAATTTATGTTTAAGAGCTAACGTTAACATATAAAACTTGCAATTCAAGTCGCTTTTAGCTTTTAAACGTACATTGTGAAAAGGGCTGTTAGTCTTTTATATTGCTATCGCTATTTTCTGAACATTTAACATCCCAAAGTACAGTTAAGTAAAGATCGGTAAACTTCAATTAAGTTTAATATTGCTGTGGTAATAATCGTCCCTTTGAAATCTCATTTAAAATGTATTGGATCGTGCTTGATAAACAAGCACAAGAACAACATCAAAATGTGACATCAAGCAGGCCAAAGAGCAAAACCTGTTTATTTTTGATTAATCACCGACTCTGCATACAAACCATACAAACTCATTTTCATAAAGGCTGCCATAATGGTTGAATAGTATTTTGATAGTGTGCAGACCACTTAATTGATAGTTTTCAAAATATCTTGAATTATATTTACTGTAACCGAACTTTCGTATGCAATTTTTTTCCTCCACTATTACAAGTTTTTTTTTATTTTTTTATAAATATCTCTTATTGCTTTTTTTACAGCGATTTGGAAACGCTTATACATCTGCTGAAGGGTTCTTTGGGATCCGGCATCTTGGCCATGCCCATGGCTTTCTTGAATAGTGGCCTGTGGTTTGGTTTGATCGCCACCTTTTTGGTCGGTACAGTCTGTACATATTGTGTGCACATTCTGGTTAAATGTGCTCACATCTTATGTAGAAGACGTAAAATACCCAAAATGAGTTACGCTGATGTTGCCGAACAGTCCTTTTTAGATGGTCCGCCCGATTTGCAGCGCTGGTCGCGTTTCATACGTTTTATAGTGAATGCATTTTTAGTTATCGATTTAATTGGTTGCTGTTGTATTTACCTGGTATTCGTGGGTAAAAATGTTAAACAAGTTGTGGATTTTTATGTTGATGATGGCAATGAATTTGGCATACGCCTGTGGATTATTATTGTTACCTGTCCTCTGTTGTTCATGTGTTTGATAAGAAATTTGAAATACCTGACTCCGTTTTCGATGGTTGCCAATATTTTAATATTTGTGGGCATTACTATCACATTTACCTATATATTCCGTGACTTGCCATCGCCTAGTGAGCGTGTAAGTGTTGCTGAATTCACGCAGTGGCCACTGTTCTTTGGTACTGTCATCTTTGCCTTGGAAGGTATTGGTGTAGTTATGTCTTTGGAAAATGACATGAAGAATCCTAAACACTTTATTGGTTGTCCCTCGGTATTGAATATTGGTATGGGTGTGGTGATTACCCTGTATACCGTGGTGGGTTTCTTTGGCTATTTGAAGTACGGTTCGGAAACAGAGGGTAGTATAACACTGAATTTACCAATCGATGACAAGTAAGTTGTGAAACAAATTTTAGATATAAACTAGATATTAATTTTATATATTTTCTTTAAGATTGGCCCAATCCGTTAAATTAATGATTGCACTGGCCATATTCCTCACATTCACTTTACAATTTTATGTGCCCATGAGTATCATCTGGAGAGGTATCAAGAATAAAATTGCTCCCGAAAAGCAAAATATGTCAGAATATGGATTAAGAATTGCTTTGGTGGTAAGCTGAAGAGTTTTCTTAATTTTATTCTAAATTAAATTTTCTTTTGAAAATATTCTAAATTAACATAAAAGAAACTCTAATATATTTGCTCAATTCACAATCAATTGTGGGAATCGTAATTCGTACATGAGTTGTTGGTAATTTCAATAAAAACATTGTTTGTACACAAATTACCAACAATTCTTGTACGAACTACGACTCCTACAATAGGTTGTGAATTTAGCAATTATGCTCAAAAGAGCTGGAAGAGTTAGGCCTCATATATTGCATCGGAATCATATCGAGCCATAACCGCTGAAATAGCTTAAGCGACACATATTTTGGACTTCGTTTTTTTTACGAAAATCGACTATTTACGATCGCAAATTATCGATTTTTGTCAAAAAATTAAGTTTGAAAATTATGTCGCTTAAGCTATTTTTGCGGTTATGGCACGATATCTCAAAGAAATCAAACTTGGCAAAATGCGATTTAAGGTTTTCCTTCGTAGATCCAAAATGTTTTAAGATGTGACTTTATTTCGAGAAACACTGATAAAGCCAATTAATCCTTCAGTTTTAAAGACACCCATCAGATCATTTAATTATATATGTGTGTCTAAGATTTACATGGGTACCTGACATGACAACTTTATGCCACCATGATCTTAACTCTGGGTGAACTTAAAGGCTTAGTTAGTTGACTGTAATGAAATGTCTGCCACGGTAGGAAACAGCTGATTGATATTTTTGTGTGAAAAGTAGGTTACGTTACATCTCTATAACAATTTTCATTACTTTTCACAAAACAATATTGATTGATTTCCTACTGTTGCAGTTACATCCTGAACCTTAAAGGCTTAGTTAGTCGACTGTAATGGAATATAACTGCCACAGTAGGAAATAGCTGATCATTATTGTTATGTGAAAAGCAATGTACAGATTCTCGAATTCCGATAATTCCGGCTGTTTCCTGCCATTGCAATTACATATATTCCATTACAGTCGGCTAACTGCGCCTTAAGAGTTTACCTCCGTCCCCATAGAAACAAAAGAAGTACCATGTGGCTTTCAAAGTACACATATGTTACAATCTTTGATAACAGTTATACCAGATTGTGACTCAGTTGAAGTTCTTTGAACGACCTAAGCTCGCACTACTTAAGAGAATTACGTAAGATGGTCAATTGCGGCCAAACAAGATTATTGCTGCAATATAATGCGATATAACTTTCGGCAAGCCATACCCTAATAAGAAGATCAAAATCGCCATTAGAAGCAGCCTCTTCCCACCAAACATTAGCATGGTCCAACCACAGCCACTGCGTCTGCTTCTCCAAGATTACACGGAGATAGTGTGGCTGCTCACAGTCACTATAGGTTCTCCCAAAGAAGATATCATGCACCTCCGAATGCAGTTCTAGCCTTCTTACGATGGGTTGGTATGAAGTCTTCAGGCTGACACTGATATTTGAAGATGCGAAGCATTGAGTGAGAAAGATTTTGGCTATATGTTTTCAGTCACCAAACTAGCGTAATCATTCCTCAAACTCCCAAGGACGCATCACATGCTGGAGAAAAGATTCTATTTTTATCAGAAATATTCCACTGGTTAGACTACAAAGCTTCGGCCCGAAAGGGTTCCCTTCTATCGCCTTTGAGTTTATGGCAATTCAAAGTGAAAAAAACCGCATCTTTACAAGGCACGTAGCAAATCTATTTCCTTTAAATAAATATGTGAACATGTGTTCTTCTCTTAGTTCAGAGCTTGGGTAGTAGCACATACGTTTTTTGGGTTACCACCTAAAAGCGGTTCATTTTAGTGGATTCAATTGTGTTACAACACTACCCTTCCGTACCTAACCCAATTTTAAGCAGCTAAATGTAATGACTACAAAAGCCGGATTATCCAGACTAGGTTCCGCGGGAATGTGGAATGCGTTATCTCAAAGAGATATCCCGAGGTAGACATTTAATTATACGACACCAGGTTCATTAGTGTTGTTCCGTCATAACACAATCTGATATTTATAAAAATAGGCTGAGCTACGCCCACAAAAATTTATTAATATTTTTGAAGTATTTCTGCACAACTGATTTTTACGAAACTCTACACCTTGGGCTCTTGTAAGGACATAATTTCGTTTTTAAGAACTGGGAGGGACAACTCCCCTTAAAAATGTAATATTGCATTTCAGGTTATTCTATATTAGTTACTTACTTATTCTATATCATATTGTTAAAAACTATGGCTACATAAAAATATTGATAATTGATAATTGAAACTCTAATATATATTTAATTTATTGCTGTCTATTTTTGAAAACGGTACAGTAAGAGAAAATTATAAACGATGATTTAATGCACTAGTCGTATTTTTTTTCAAACAAACTTTGTCATGAATTTCATTTTATATATTAACAGATTTTGTGCGGTGCCATTGCTGTTGCTCTGCCCAATTTGGGTCCTTTTATTTCAATCATCGGGGCCGTTTGCTTAAGTACTTTGGGCCTGATTGTACCATCTATCATTGAATTGGCTGTTTATTATGAAGATCCCGGCTATGGACGTTTCAAGTGGCGTTTGTGGAAAAGCGCCGTACTAATTGGCTGTGGCGTGTTGGGCTTTGTTACTGGTACCTACGTTAGTATATTAGAGTTTCAGGCCGAATTCAGTAGTGATAATAAATAAGTTTAAAGTATTTGTGCTAGAATTTTCGTTTTTATTCTTTTATTTTTCCTCCTTTTTGACAATAATGAACAAGAATGCAAGTAAATTTATTATTATTTAATTTTTAAATTTGTTTGTATATATTTGTATATACATATGTATAAACAAGAAGAAGAAGAGAATAAATACATTTTAATATTTAAATACTAACATTTCACACACACACACAAAGAAACTGTAATAACACAGACAGGGATTATTAACAAAGTAACTCAAATTTCTTTTTATTATTTATTAAATTAAGAATGAAGATTTTTTTAAATATTTAAGTAAACAAACAAACTAAAGATATTTTCTCTAATATTTTACTAAGTATTTATCTTATATAAAACTTAAGTAGTTAAAATTAGTTTTTTAAAGCCTTTCGTCCCACGATGTCGACAGAAAATGTTCGATCGTTTTTTTATAATAGCCCAATTCACAATCTTGTGCAAATGGTCTTGCATCGTTGCATGTACAAAATAGTACTCACCACTAAGAATTGTTAAGTGGTGAATATCAATATGCTATAATATTTTGCACAAGCAACGATGCAATACCATTTGCACAAGATTGTGATTGGGCTATTGTTTTCAATACAACGCAATCAAACTTTTCTGCCAACATCGTGGCCGTTAGGCCGTTAGTTTTAAAAAGAAAAAAATATTTAAAATTTAAAATAAAAGGACAAATTATGTTACTGGATATCAAATTTAAGTTCAATATGGAAATGCTTTTAATTTTCATGGCTTATCGAATGCCGTAGTTCGTCCTTAAATTGGATTTTTTTTTTAATTTTAAATTAAACTTAATAACAAAAGCAAACCTCAATCGATTTCAAAATTATATATTTAAACTTAGTTTTTTTTTTGTTTTTTTCTTTTACAATTATGTATTTCTTCAATAACATTTATGTATGTAAATTTCATATTTTAAGTTCCATGTTTTATTTGCTTAAAAAATTTGCACAGAAAAATTTTTGATTGATTTCAAGGCTTGATAAAAATTTTGTATCGTCTGGGAAGTTTAGTTTTTGTTAGATAATTTTAAATTAATTTTATTTTTATTTGAGCGAAAATTGTTTTCTGTGTATTTTATGGAGGTCATCTTTACTATTGACCTCTTTAGTCAAATATAACTGTGAATGCTTAAATTAGGTTTTAAAAAGTATTTGTCGTAGTTTTTAGGAAGTTTTTTTTTTTAATATAATAAAATTCATTCTGACTAACATTGGCAGCTTTAGTACAATATCCTTTAATCAACTAATAATAAAAGTACAAAAATTACAGTGTATTTTGTTGCCACTATAGGCCAGTTTTTGATTACACTACTGAAATCTTACGCTATTAAAGACAATCTTGGTTCTACTTTTAATTGGTCTGGAGACGATCAAATAAACTCGTCAACTATTGCATTTGTGTAAATGTCCCCTGATTGACGCTTAAAACGAGATGTTCAAATAAACATGTCAATCACTATTTGTATTTTTACTTTTGTGCGTCCGCGTACTTCGCCATCATTAACAAGAATCCCAATGAAACTGATGTTATTTTTTTGTCAGGCAGAGGTGGAGGTAATCTAATAATTAGCCGTCAAATAAAAATTGAACCTGTTTGATTTTAATCAATCACTGAGGACAACGCAAAATTAACACAATTGAGGTACTTTTTTTATCGTGCTGGGTTACTACTTCGTTGTTATATTTACAAAAGACATATCGCCATGACGACATAAAAAATGGTGTATATGGTTATATTCTACTTATGTTAATATCAGTATGAACCCAATGAGAATTCTGTCTTTCATAATTATACACAATGAGCACGCTTATAATTTAGGCATTTAGAAATTTTTAAAATGACTTGTTACGAAGTCGCACACGAAAATGCTTTGCAAGTGATGCAAATATCATTTCTTAATAATGTGTATGTAATCAGACTTCCCAGAGCAATATTGCTCTCAACGCCACCAGCGAGCCGAAATTTAATCGGCTTCTTACACAAATTAATAAACATAGACAAATACATTTCTCTCGGTGAGCAACAAACCGGGAAAATTAGCAGAAAAATATTGCACAAAATTCTTTAGGGTTCAATTAAATTTTTGTCGCGAAAAGTTTTTTTTTCATATCCCCATGGAAATAATAAAAATATTTAACATGTAATAAAATTGAGGCCATATCTAAAGTTAACTAAGCCATAAGCAAATTATTTTAAATTCGATATTTTCTACATTAAACCAAAATAAATAACGAGCATACACTAAAAAACCAAACAAAATATAGAATTTAAAAAAAAATATTATAAGCCATTTTAAATCAGGACTCACACGAGTTCCTTCAAATAATTATTTTAAAATCAAATAAAATATAATCAAAATTAAAATAATTTACAAAGGACTAGAATTAAATATTTGTATATCAGGGGCTGAGAATCAAAAGAGTACAAGTGATTTAATTTGAAAATATATAAACAATATCAATATATTTATATAGAAATTCTGTTTTGAAATTTAATTGATAGAAAAAAAACTTAATTACTCAGAATTTTTTTGCACTTGTACCCTCCTAATCTGACTTACAATCTCATCATACGTAATTTGTTAGTATCTATATGGTTTTGGGGAAAAAGGTTCTGAAATGTTTGAAAATTTTTGTGATCAAAGGCTATTTGCAGCCCCCATATTGAGCCCCAAATGACAAAATCAATAAATAAAAAAATACTTAGTGGCTGTAATTTTTATAAAATTAATTAATATTTTTTTTAATTATTTTAACCTCATTTTATAGTTATATTTTATTAGATAATGGTAAGCTAGTATACTAAAAATATTTAAATTAAAATAAAAAACTTTTCATAAACACTTTCAAAAGTATTCTATGAAAAGTGCGAATATCATAACCTTAAATTATATAAATTATACTTTGAAAAGTTTCTACCAAAATACAAAACATATTTTAAATTTTAAGTTAAAACTTTTAACTGTAAATAACACCAAAATTATTAAAAAAATTTTAATTCAAATGTATTTGAATTTATTTTAAATTAAGTTGTATAATATTTGAGTTACTTTAATCTTCCTTAATGCTGCATTTACATCCTGATTAAAAAAAAATTGCAAAGAAAAAACTACAAAAATAATACAAAATTAAAATAAAATGTGAAAATAAATTCAGAAAGATTATATGAAAAATTCAAACATTATTAACTATGACTTGAAGTACTTAAAAAACTGAAAAAAAGAGTTGCAAAAACGCTGGTGTAAATGCAGTCCCCCTAATTTTTTAACTTGCCTAAAAATTTATTCTATTTTTATACATTAAGAAATCATTAAGAAATCCATGAAAAATATTAAAATTTACTAGTTAATGTCATTAGAAAATAAACTTGAAATTAAAATAAATTTTAATATATAACTATAGTTTAAGTTTTAAAATAAATAAATAAAAAACATGTGTTTGTTTTCTTTTTTGTTGAATTTTATTGGTGAACACTCAACTGAATAATTATGTCAATTTGATGTAAAGAGATTCGTTGGATTTGTCCAAGTTTTGTGTTCATAATATTTATTATTTCGATTCAGGAATAATAGACGCAAAGTTCCAGCAAAAAAAGCCGAATAATATTTAAATCAACTCCTACACAATTTGCAAAACTTTCAAAAAAAGAGCTTTTGTGCTTTCACGTCGACTAGAGTACAACAGCTAATCAGATCTTAGATCTCGGCGACAACTATGCTTGATCTTACTTTGAAAAGAAACAAGATCAAAGTTCAAAGTTCAAAGTTTCAAAGCTGTTTGCCTCAAATGCAAATGTGTTAGAGCATGTGTGTTTGGACGTAGCTGCTCTAAATATTAGGATCGGGAAGTAAGTCAAATGCGACTCATTTCATTTCAATCATTTTAACATACTTAGGTTGCTTAAGCTGCGATCACACTTGCTAAACATTTGCCCAAATATACATAACCACTAAATATCAGTGAAAACCCTTTTGATTCAGACACGTTCTTATTAAGTTAAACAGTTTCCAATCATATTTGAGTCTATAACAAATGCCGTTAGGTTGATGTCAGAGTGGCTGCTAGAAGCGAACTCGACTGTACTATAGAACTGACGATAAGAGAACACACATCAGTGCAACGTGCATATGTCTTAAGAAGCTAATTTTTAAAGATGCTCTACAGAGAAGCGCAATGAGTAGTGAAAAAGTAAGTAGAGTTGAATCATGATTTATAATTTCTTGTACTTATGCGCACTCATACTTATTGCAATGTTGTCTATGAATCAGATTCACTCAAAAATTTTAAGTTCTCATCGCACTCATATATACTTAGCAAGATTTATTACGTTGTTGATTTCGACTCTCCTGAACTCAATGTTTATAGATGATGCAAAATAAATATTGTATGTCAAAGCCAACTTCGTATACGAACATTAAAATACTCATTATGAGATTATGTGTTTGTTCATTATGAGGTTACAAATGTGTTTTTTATACATTTTTTACTGTTGTAGTTGTAGTTGTACTACATATATGGATGAGTTGAATGAGCTGAATCAATATGAGTAGTATAACTGCCAGTTTATAGAAGCTATGTAAAAATTCTCGACTGTCTATTTATAATGAAAACAAAAACAAATTTTGAGTGCTTTGTTTTTGTTTTCAATATAAATAGCCAGACGAGAATTTTCACATGGCTTCTATGAACTGGCAGTAAGTATTTTTCTGAAATTATAAATCAAACTGAGGTAATTTATGAGTGTGAGTGTGGTACGACGTCGCACTCATATTTATTGCAACCTATACTTATAAACCAATATTATTATGAGTGTGCGTAACTCAGAGTAGTTGATTTTAAATGATGTCTACTCACTTATATTTGAAATTTTATGAGTCAGTATGAATAGCGAAAACATGATTCATTGCCAATCTGTGATGATCTAGCACAATTCTAAAATCACTTTTTAAATCTGAAAATGTATACAGCCATATTAATAAAAATTATTAAGGCTTTATAAAGGGTTTTTAAAACAGATTTCAATAAAAAAAAATTGGCTTATTAAGTAAGATTTTATTTTATAATGCCTTAATAATTTTTATAAATAAGGCTGATAGTTTTTATTGGTTTTGAAGCACTTGTTTTAGTTTATCCTTGCTTATATTTTAATAAAACTATGAGTTTACATTTAATATTTTAGTGTAAAAGCTGATTTTATTCCAGAAGAATTGTTTCTCCGGGGAATTTGCGCAAATGCGATTTATTTTTTCCATTTTTCCCTCGGGGATTCAAAAATCAGAGTGATATCGTCAAGGTGCAAAATATAAATTGTGGGCGGGGGGGAATACAATTGTATTATTTAGGAATTTTTAATATTGGGAACTGAGGGGATACAATAGAGCAATTGGGAATTCTAACATCGACCACCTTGTTATTTCATTTACTACAAGTTAGTATATTCAACAACCTTAAGCAGAATACTATTCTCGGCTATGGAAAATTAATAAAAAGAATATTCCAACAGTATTTTATGCATAAGGCAGTGGGAATTTTTATACTAACTATTTATGGGTAGCACAGTTTAACATAAATATGTTTGTATGTACATGTAGCAATGTAAAATGTGATACATATATATGTACATATATATATATATATATATATATATATATATATATATATATATATATATATATATATATATATATATATATAGTAGTAAGTAGTAACTCAAATAACTCTACTTTACAGGAGAAGGTAAAAACATAATAGAAACAGTACAACTGCTTGTACAAACTGTTTTGTAGAACTGATTGTAAAAGCGTTATTTTTTACACTCTTGCAATAAGTTTTTGGGACGAGGTGTATTTGTGTGATATGTATTGGAATCATTGAAAAACTAAATTTCGTAAAAATTCGAGTTAGGGCCTTTCTACTTGTGACCATCGTTATATATATTTACATACAAAACGAAAATTTCTCAAGCACATTTTTAATTTTATTTATAGCATCTGGTAGCTTTATCACACAAAACACATTAAACTAAATAACCCTTAAAGTATGCAATAATATTGTGGAGATAACAGTTAAGCAAAGTCGATAAAAGCGTATGGGTTCGAACGTTAAATATAAATATTGTTCAAAATGCATCAATATCCTTAAAAGCAATTTAAAACTCGTTACCTTCATATAAAAAAAAATAATGATATATATAATAATATAATATAAGAAGGCCCTAACTTATTGTTTTTTTAAATCAAGTTGTTTGTCTATTTCGATAAAAAAAACAATGAGTTAGGGTCTTTCTATATTAAGGTAACTGATATGTATTTACATTTGAAACAAAAGCAAAATAAACTGAAAATTTTTGGTTTGCTTTCAATATTAACATTCGAATGAAATTTTGATTCGCATTTAGGTAAAGAATCAATTGCTTTTTATCGACTGCAATTTTCTCTTGTAATTTCACATCAGTTTTTTTAGTTATTTGAAATCGAGCCAACATGTTTCTTTTTTTTAACAACTTTAAGAAAAAACTTTCTAATACTAGGTTGATACCATGAAATTTTTAAAACTTTTTCTATTCGCTAATAAAAGTTTTGAGAAAAAAATTACATAGGAAACCCATTTTTTTCTTCACGTCTCCTCTTGATAAAGGAAACAAATTTCGCGAAGCTATTTTCATGCAGAATTTTATAATGAAAATTTTTTATAATTTAAAAAAAAATTGCTTGTTGTTGATCAAGCAACCAGAATTCAGAAAAGCATTCAAGACCCGATACTTATGGACAATCACATGAAAAATAATATTGTTTGTTAATTTTTGAAAAAGTTTGTAGTTTTGTAATTCTCAATCGTTTATTTGGAGTTCGTCTATAAGCATTGTGTTTAGTAATTTTTTTTAATAGTGGTTTGTTACTTGCCTAAGCAGCAACAGAATGTATGTGGATGTGCTTAACTGACATCAAACAAAATTTTTATTCATTTCGACAGCCTTATATTAAAATAAGAAATTTTAATAATAAATTTGTAATAAAAAAATTTTGTTTTTTAAGTTTGCTTTTTAGGTTCATTCAATGAAAACCAAAGGTTGCTTTAATGTAAAAAAAGGTGGTATATGAATCAAACAATATATTGTTTCTTATAATAATTTAAAAAAAAAAATTCTCCAAATGTACATAAATAAAAGTAAATAATTTTGTAAAAAACTTCTTCAGGCGTGTTTTTATTTATTGTAATCTTGCAAAAAATATAATAACACAAGTAAGTTAAAGATCATAATCAGGGCTATCATGAATAAAAGTCCGCAAGAAATGTTTCCCTTTTCCAATTATAATTTATTGTTTTCCCTAGCTTGGGACTCTGTTCACAATTTCGTGCGAAATACTGTCAAACTACATATATAAGTATTTTGTATGAAACATTTGCGAAATAAATTCGCAAAAGTAGTAGTCTGTTCTTGTTGTGAAAAACACATACAATCATGTCTTTCCATGCAAAATAAAGCTACGGTCACACTTGTCAAACATTTGCCAAAAAAAAAGCGTAACCAACAAACACTAATGAAAAAAGTTTTGGTCCAGACACTTGTTTATCAAATTAAACAGTTTCGAACACAACTAATAGATAATGTCATATAATCCAACACTATTGGCTACTCTTTAACTTGACAAACTTTTCTCTGAATTGAAAGATTTTTCATTAGCATTTAGTGGTTACGCTTTTTTGGGCAAATGTTTGACAAGTGTGACCGTACCTTTAGTCTGGCATCATTTTAGTTTAGCTGCGAAACAACATGAGCAGTGCATACTTTCAAGCAATAAAAGCGAGAAATTTATAAAAAAAACACAAGTTGGGCTAAATTAGTACATGTCAAATTTTTCACGCGAAATAATCAATGGTGCTGAAAATTTTTCACAACTTTGAACAGAGTACCAGGCTTTACTTGCTATGAGTTGGAATTGTTCCCCGGGAAAAATTTCACGCGGAATTTTATTCATGATAGCCGTGAATATATTATCACAGATTTTATTGCTTAATTAAAGGCTCTCCTTATAAAGGGTTAGTAGGATGTACTACAAAAATATTTACCATAAAATTCTTTTAGAATCTTTGAATACAAGAAAGTTCGAAATTCCACTTAAACGACGACTTGTGATACGATTTCAAAGCCGAGATATCTCACGCATACACTAACAAGGTCAGAATATATCAATTAATTAAGAATATATCGGTTAACAATTCCAATTTATAGCAAGTGATAGGGAAAACAAAAAATTCTAATTGGAAAAGGGAGGAATTTCACGCGGAATTTTATTCATAATTGCCCTGATAGTTTCTTCCCATTCGGGAAGTTACAATGCTTCCAACTGTAGTATTGTAGTTTCTTAAAAAGTTCAGAAAAAACATTTTAATGAAAACAATCAAAAAACTTTCTGATGTATTGCTGACAAAAACAAAATATGTTTATTGAATTATTAATGGCATAATAAATATCCATCACTACTTTAACAACTCTATTACATAAATTTCACACACACACACACACACACACACAAACTGGCCAGTTTGAATGGAAAATCTCAAATTAAGTTTCCTAAGCAATAAATTAATGAGAGCTCCAAAACAAAACAAAACAATTTCAAACAAATTGTTAAATAATCATTAATAACTCAAGTTTTACTCGGCAATAAATATGGCTTAGAGAGATTTTATTTGAACACATCGCACAGTTATTTTGGTATTCGTTCGCCAGTTAAGCTTAAATACTCGTACCTTTTACAAAACGTGTGTATCTTATGGCAAAATTAAATTTGAAACTAATAACAATAATCAAATAATCAACAAATCGAAAACAATCAGCGAAGTACATTTATCACGGCGCACGCTTGCAAATACGAGTATTCTTGAGTCAGATGAGAGCTCGACAGGCAAATAAAGATGCAACTCATCGATAAATCTAGCAATAGAATAGAGTCTTAAGAAAATTCTGTGGAATAACAGCAACAAATAAATTCAAGTACTTGTACAAGTAGAAAAGCAAACAAACGAAAATCAAATAACCAAATAAGCAAATTGAGAGAGAGAAGAAAAAAAATACAACTCCAAAACAAATATTCACATATTAAGAAGTATATAAATTTTAAATAATTTAATAAAGGTATTTGAGATGCTGCAGAAAATAATAGAAAAAATAATACAATTAACTATGCATGAAGTATCTAGTCGTATATTTGAAATTGATGTGTTTTATTATTGGATTTGAGCGCCGATCGGCGAGTAGAGAGTGTGCACGAAAGAAAAATGCAATGTTAAAAAATGACCAGCAAAAAAAATTCAAAAAAAGGTAATCGAGTTTGGAAGCTCTTCCCTATTGAATTACCAACTTAATGATTTTAACAAGGTGAGAGCCTAAAATAAGCGATTCTGGAAAAGTACTTTTTTTTATATGGTAACATATTCAGGTTCACATATTTAACAACACAGAAAATATATAACAACATATTTTGTTGTATCAGTTAATATTTTGTAATATTGATTAAAGCCTTAATACCTGATAATGTCAACTATGTTTTTACACTTAAATTAATTCAAATAATTAAAAAATTATATTGAATGAATTAAATGTTTGAATGAGAGTATTAATTGGTGAATACATACTTATTTTCATATACAGTAGTTTTCCGATTTAACGAACCTAATTGTTGTCAGGCCTGTTCGTTAAAGAATTGTTCGTCATATCCAGTACTAACTTTAAAAGGAAAAGTGTCCTTTATTTTATTAAAAAATCAAGGCATATGTTCTCGTAGTATTTTTAATATTTTATTAAAAGAAAATATTTACAAGCATACATATTTAGTTGAAATATCAGTAAAAGAAAATTTCATAAAGCACTAGGTATAATACAAAAATAATTTATTTAAAAAACTGGTTAAGCACAGTGTGTTTTTTTTTTAATTGATATCTTTCTCTTAATGACATCTTCTTAAAGTTCTCTCCAAAGCATAAAATTTTAGATACCAATTTTGTTTTGTTGATCCCATTGAATACAAATTTCGAAATGCTTGATGACATCTTCATGTTTTATTTTGGGCTCTTGAATTTCAGTTCCATCCAGCTCTGCTTCACTTTCGTTTTGTTCATCGGATGAAGTGCTATTTTCTATCCGTCTATTCATATTTAAATTTTTTTCTTGTTTTTTAAATCTGGTCAACCAACCATGGCTTGCATTAAACTATCCTCCATAAATTTTGTTGTGAGTTTCTTCGGCTTTGTGTTACAAAATGGCAATTGCGTTGCACGAGGAACCATTGAAAAAGTTTGTTTCCGATTCTCGGGAACTCACCTTGCTTTACTTTTCTTCTATTGCGATACCAAAAATGACTGTTTTTAACATTGCTGAAAAAATTTTACTTTGATTTTAGGATTGTACTATTGGTGGACTTATGCAGCCCATATTTTTTACATAAATCTTTAACCCGCAGACCATTTCGATGACATCGATAATTTTTACTTTATCCTTTAAAAACAGTCTATTTCTTTTACCCATTTTGATGTTCGTAGCAAAAATTACTTCACACAACTTACTCTCAAATGATATCAAACAAAACCATCAAAAGAAGAAAACTAACGGTACATTTTTATTTATATTCTTTTTTAGTAACTTTCTGGTAGCAATTATGTTTATTATTTAATTTTACATTTGTTCGTTATACCGAGCACAAAATAGAATTTTTGTTCGTTATATAAGGTACTCAGTAGAAAAAAATTGGATGAGTCAATTAAACTTTTGTTTAAAAATGTAATTAATTAAAAAGTTTAATAAACACAATTAATTTTTAATATATTTTTTTGTTTTTAATTAAAGGTGTTGATTGAAGAATTTTTATTGTGTTTGATTAAAGAAGAAAATAAATAGTTGTTTAAGAATAAATTCTTTACTGTACATACTTTAGTAAAACAATTATTTAGCCTTCATTGTTAACCAGCCTTAGCTACCCAACGATGTTTGTTCTTCGGTTCAAAAGGTTAATCAAAAAAGTCTTCAAACTCAAATTCGTTGATTGCTTATCTTTTGAATTGTCTTTACAACAGTTTGTGTCGACATGTATTAAAAGAATAGCTTCTTTTAGAGAAAGTTAAATGTAATTACGGACAATATATTATTATAAAGCAAATAACTTGTGAATTTAGAATGAAAAGACCACTGCAAAAGACCACTTAAAAGAACTTTTAAGACATGAGGGATTTTGCAAATGTTTTACTGCAGCGACGAAATCTTCTAAAACAAACGATAAACAACAATTTTTGCAAAAAATTTGTCTCAGTTATTGCAGGTATAGGACTAAAGAAGAAAATAAGTACTTCGTGATGGAAGAATTTGTGATGTCTGCTTCTTCCCACTATAGCATTGCACAGATGCATCTGTTTGCACTAGTTTTGCGTGTTTTTTGGTTCTGGTATGAACAAATATGTTATTTATCGTTTTCTGTTACTAGTTGTAAATGTTGATTTTTTTAAGCAATTATTGTATGGTTGGGCAATGAGCAAATGAAAACAACACATTTATTATTATTTTTTTTTTGTTTTTCTAAGGCAAATAAGATACATAAAACTGCTTTTACCATAAGTGCCTTATGATGTGTTGAGAAAAAATGTAATTGGCTAATGAATGAATGAATGAAAGCAAAATTGCACATACATATGTAAATAAATGATACATGTACATGAAACACATGCATTTGTAAGTACTCTCAGAGCAAAATTGTCTCTTTCTCTCTTTATACTCAAAATAACATAACGAACGTCCGCACATACATCTGCACATCATGTATTTGTTTCAATAGTGGTTTTTTCAAATATTTGTATTACAATATGTATTTTTTGAGCAAAAACAGATCAAACAGTTGCTCAGCAGCAATACAATAAGCAATTGTTATTTGTTTTCAATTGTATTTTAATTTGGAAAAGCACGCACACACAATAACTCTTATGCTAGTTCTGTCGCTCACACTACAATTATATGGTACATACCATGGTGTATATTTGTTTCGGCTATACAAACGAGTATACAAATGCAACCCTTTACTTCCCACACATGGGAGCGTATACAAACGCCATGCATGTACATACGCACACATGCATTGAAATTAGTTATGTGCGCTTGCTTTAAAAAACCAGCCTTAAACACATAATAGCTTACAATCTACATCTTACATACTATACACGACAATAAATTTAAAAAAACAAAACGTATTTACATTTCAAGACTGTTTACGCAGCCCTCTAGTACTTACATATGTTTGTTACATAAAATAGATAAATTATCTTTATAACTGCAATGAAATTAATTTAATCTGGATACTATCTATACATTTGCAATATACACACATATACATACCTTTACATATATATATGTATGTATATATTTAAGTTTATTCCCCATCAAACCCTTTGCTAATTTACTTGATAAGAGCACCCACCCTTGCATTAAAAAATTGCTTAACCTGCTAAAGGATCATTTAAAAACGTCTATTTTTATTTGTGCTACTTTGTGTTCTTAGCAGCCGTAAAATATCAATTGACTTTCATTATCTAAAGGAATTGTTTGTTTATAGATATATATATATCAAATAAGATAAAAAGTAAAATGTAAGCACAACAAAATATTCACACGCTATTTTAAATTTTACAGTTTAACGTTATTTGTTGCCATTTAACAAAACTGTAATTCTAACAACAACAATCCTATCAATTCGTTTACAAATGTACAAAAACAACAGATACAAGATATAATGTGTGTTAGTACACACATCTACATATCTATCTACCCTTTCTCCACTCACCACAACCACTCACTCATATTCACACTTGATGTTTCATTGGGAATAATCGTTAAAAGAAAAGCAAAATAATACAATAACACAAATGCAAATAAATAAATAAATAAATAAACATCAAACTGATCGGACTTTTATATAAATTTTTTTTCATCCATTTGCAACTCCACTCAAAAGTGTAGATGTGAACATATGCTGGTGTTTAAAAATATTTAATAGACGGACGGATTTTATGAAAAGACTAGCGGAGAGACAGACTTGCAGAAAGTGAATAGAGAAAGATGGTTGGACGCATTAGTTTTTACATGCAAAGTAATTTTATGTAACTTTTAACTGCCATTAATTTATTTACACACACATATTTTACATCTATTGGAGATGCGATTGTGAGTAAGCTTTCACTTTCCGTCATGCTCGTTCACCGTGAATCCTATGCACATGCTCAAGGAACACAAAATATATTAATTTGAAATGTGTTCGCCAGTAAATAAATTGATAATATCAAATAAGTTCTTGGCCGTGAAATATTTGAAGTAGGGATGTAACGAATGTTCGCATTTGCTTTTGCATTCGCTAAAATATATGCGAATATTTCAAGCGAATAGTAAAGACAAAAAAAATTGTACTTTTACGAAAATAGCTTACGATTAACAAACGTCAAAAAAACGAAAATTATTTTAAGCAGCATGAAAAAAAATTCATATAACGGGTGTTTTTTTATAGGTATAGAACTTCGAATTGAAATAAAACACAAGAAAATCGTTTTAATGTCCATCAATTTGGCTTTATTGGAAGGATAATTTTATGCCATTAATGTTTAAATATGATTTCGGGCATGTGGCCGCCGCGGCTGGCTCGAATAAAGCCAATTCTACAGGTCCAATTTTCAACCACTTTTTCGAGCATATGGGGCCGTATGTTGGCAATAACGCCACGAATGTTGGCTTCCAAGTCCCCTAACGTTTCTGGTTTGTTGGCGTAGACGAGCGACTTCACATATCCCCAAAGAAAATAATCCAATGGTGTCAAATCACACGATCTTGGTGGCCAATTGACAGGTCCATTCCGCGAAATTATGCGCTCATCGAATGTTTCCTTCAATAAATCGAATGAGCCTCATCACTGAACAAAATTTTGCGATGAAAATCAGCATCGAGATCAATCTCATTTTCGGCCCATACACCAAAATCACGACGCATTGCATGGTCTCGCGGCTTTAATTCTTGCACAAGCTGGATCTTGTAAGGTCGCAAGCCAAGATCTTTGCGCAAAATCTTCCATAAAGTTGATGGACAAAGCTCCAATTGCTGTGCACGGTGGCGAATCGATTCATTTGGGTCCTCTACAGCGGCAATTGTTTCTTCGGTGCGCACTGTTCGACGTCTCTGCGGATGCGTATTATCACATAGAGTAAACGTAGTGCGAAAACGATCCATGGTTAACCGAATTAATTGCTCTGATGGACGATTATGTCGACCATAAAATGGACGGAGCTTGCGGTAAACTTCGCGAACTGAACCATTATTTTCGAAATAAATTTGCACGATTTGCAAGCGTTGTTCTTTTGTCAACCTGTTCATGATGAAATGGCAAACCAAACTAAATATTAATCACTTGACAGCTGACAAAATGGCCGCCAGTTAAAAAAGTGATGCCAACTTAAAGTTCTATACCTCAATAAAAAACACCCATTACATACATAATTACAAGTAAAGCATTCTAATCAAAGCTTTAACATTTTAGAGGGAAACTTTTCTATGAATAAGTGATCATAAGTATCAAAATGAAATCAAAATCCAGCAGTGTTTGGAAATATTTTTCAGTTTTTGAGACAGAAAGGGCAGAAAAGGTTTGATTTGCGCGAAAATATTTTATACTTAAGACTACCAGTCTGTTGAAACTTTTGAAAAATGTTGAGCACCATTCATTACTTCATAAAAAAATTTCAAATGAAAACACTATTAACTAGTCCTTGTTTGTTCTAAATTTCACGAGAAACAAATATCACTCATATTATTTCGCATGAAAACTTAAAATGTTGAAGATATATTTCATATGTTTTTCCCAAGAGGAACAGAGTACTACTTCTTCAAAATTTGTTCATGAACAATTCATTCCACTTTCTTTTAATATATATTTTGACACTTCACATTTCACATGAAATATTGAACAGAGTACCAGGCTTAAGGGCCAAAGGACGAATGGCTTGATTGCCTAACATTTTGTAAATTTATTTTTAATTATTATCTATACTAATTTTAATATAAGGCCTAATTTTTTAAAACGCAACGCTTAGCGTTTAAAAATTTTATATATATTTTGTTTTTGCAATTTTAATTTTTTCCATATAAAATACAAAATGTCAAAGTTGCTTTTTACAAAATTAGGCCCATAATTTCATATATCTTTCTGTTTTAAAAATTTGTATTTTTAATAAATTAATAAATATTTGCTCAATTCAAGACTCAATTTAAATAAAATACTATATGTAGGACATCTATGTACATAATACAACTACATATTCTTGTACAAATTTATTTTTATGTGGTTTTTGAATGTATTGTAATATTTGCATTCGTTTTCGCATTCGCTTTCGCAAAAATTAAAATGTATTATTCGCTTTCGCATTCGCATTCGCTAAACTAGTATTCGTTACATCCCTAATTTGAAGCATTGAACATTTTAATTGAATCAGTTAAATATTTTATTGAATATATTAAAAAGTGACTATTTTTCTATCAAAAATAGGGAACTACTGGTTTCACCCTAATTTTCAAAAGTCGAGTTTCTCCATGTACGTACATATGTATAAATGTGTTTGTGTATGTATGTATGTATGTGTGCGAACGCGTGTGTTTTTTTTTGTGTATAAGCCTTTTATAACTTAAGAATGGCTTAAGCAATCGGAACCAAATTTACGGCTTTCTAAAGGCATTGATCTTAGATTTCGTGCAGCCATGATTTTTAGAATTTTCGAAAAAATAAGTTTTTGAAAAAAGTTTTTTTTTAAATAAATATTAATAACTACTTGCGTTGCTAAGTAGCAACCGATTAAAATCAATAACATTTGCTTTAAGATTTGCCAATTTTTCAAAAATTTTGAAAATCTTCTTCTGTAGGCCATGGACATTTTTACATAATGTTACTTCAGTTTGATTACTAATTTCAGGAAAATACTTATACTACTCACATTGATTCAGCTCACTCAACTCATGCATGTATGTTTATTTAAAAGTTTACCCCCTTATGCAAAAACGCTTGTTAAACTTAAAGTTGGTTTAGCAAATGAATTTTGTATGGCTTTAACTTTAACAAACGTTTTTGCATAAGTGGGTTTGTCATCAATCAGCTTGCAAGTAGTATACAATCAGGGTTACCGTTGATCCGACTAAAGTCGCAATTTGACCCTTTTTTAGCGGTGTGCGACTTTTGTGAGACTTTTTGTATCACCGACTTTTGCAACTTTTTTAATTTTGTTGGGTCTTCTTACCCTTTTTTATAAAGACTCTCAGATAAAACATTATAGTTGCAGTAAATTAAAAATTTATATTAATCAAAAAAAAAAAAAATTCTTCAAAATTTAAAAGCAATTCACAGATTATTGTTATGTATTGCAACTTTATCACGTGTACATTTTATTTAAGAAATTTTTCGCAAATTTTCAGTAGAAGTTTCAAAGAATAGTTTTAGGAAAAAATTTAAAATAAATAAAAATTGTGGTTTTTGAAGGGCTTATTTTACAAAATTATTTTTACCCGCCGAGTCGATGAAAGAAGTCGTAAAATGCGAGTATATACAGGTGTGTACGAACATAAGAACATTTTGAAATTAGCTTCGCTTAATAATATATTAACAAATAAATTAAAAGTAAAAACATGCAACTCAATGCTTTCAGCTTTAAATTTAATAAACAACTATATATAGAAGACTGGATTTCTTTTGATGAACTTATTTTTAAATACAGAAATGAAATTTCAAAAAAGTAATATCTATGTTAAGAAAATATTGTTGAAGTACACATACGTATATTCACTTAAAATATATGGCGCAAAAATCAAACGAATATAATTAAAGTAAAAAGTTCGCGGGCCTTTATTTGGAAATGTTTGTCAAAGATATTTTAAGTTTTACTTTTTAGCTTGATTCTTTTAATGAAACCCACTCCTTTGACCTCGGCAGTATACGACAGCCAAATTGATTAAACTTAAGCAAATTTGTTTAGTATAGATACATGAAAACATATATATAGAAGCACATACATACATATAATGGAACTGTATATGTTATGAAATATGCATTGTTTCAACTTACTTTTTTGTTGTGTTATGCTTTTTATTAATAAGAAAAAAACGGTAAAAAAGATGTGCAACTTTTATTTTCTCAAACGACTTTTTTGTGCGACTTTATTTTTATAAAACGACCTTTTGTGCGACTTTTCAAAAATTCCTAACGGTAACCCTGTATACAATAGTAGTAAATAGGGTTGTTTTTCAATTCCTTAAAAAAAAGCAACAGAGAAACACATAACCTCATAATAAGAACTTTAATGTTCATATGCGAAGTTCGCATGTGAATTATACTTATCACTTATCACCAAGAAGAGAAAACGCTTAAAAGCAGAACAGCACTAATACATGCTTAGTGCTGTTCCACTGAAAAAAATCGCTCTTGTAAATGTTTAATTGGGTGTACGAAAAATATTTTTATGGGTTAAGTTTATATGAATGGACGTTTGTATTTAGTGGTGCCTAACACTGTATGTACTACACTCAGCATCTGCAAAAGTATTTAAGCCAAATAAAAACTCAGTTTTCAACTCTATATTCCATATATTTTTTTCTCTTTTTTATAGCAATAAAAAGTGCTGTTATAAAAAGATTTAAGTTAGATAATTTATTTATATAAATAATATAGAAAAATAAAGTAAATTATTTTGGTAGTGTTTGAATACTCTCGGTGTATTTTTTTCTTAAAAATGCGACAGAAATCTGCCCTTTTTGTGTGTGTTATGCTCTTGCTTTAAATTTCTGTTAGTAGTTGTGCTTTGTGCGTATGCAAAGCAGAATTCTAGCAGAGCCCTCAGGGCAATGGGATGGTGGACACTGGTCCATAGGCATTGAGGTTAAGGAGAGTCGAAATCAACAATGTCATAAATGTTGCTAAGTATGAGTTCGATGCGCACTTCAAACTTTCGAGTGAGTAGGAGTCATAGACAACATTGCAGTAAAAAGTATGATTGCGCATAAGTACAAGAAATTATAAGCCATGATTCAATTCTACTCACTATTTCACTACTCATTGCTGTTCTCTGATGTATATCCCAGCAAAAAATTTCAAAAAAGGTAGTCGAGTTTGGAATTAAGCCTTTTTGGTGGAAGCTGTTCCCTACTGGTTTACCAACTTAATGATTTTAACAAGGCGTGAGACAAAAAAAATCGATTCTTGAGAAGTACTTATGTTGTTTATTGTAGGAACTAATTATTTTTTTCGTTGTGAGAAATATTTATTTTTTTCTTGTTGGAACTACTTTTTTTAGTCGAAAAAATAGTTTGTTTTTAAATATGACGTTGTTTGACGTTTGACGTTGTTTGATTAAAAACTCAGTTTGATTAAATAAATAACTTTTTAAGAAATATATAAATAAATTTAAAAAAAAAACTACTAATATTGTTTTACTAGGAAATACACCCTTTCATTAAATTTATTTTATTAACACAATTGAAGTGTGTTATATTTTATTCGTATCTGTGCCAATATTGTTGTTTTTAAATACTATAACTGCCTTATTCATAAAAAATAGTTCAAGTTTATTAAGCGCTTATTTCACAAATTTTAAATGGAAATTTGCCAAATAAATCTATAATGAACCTAAAATATTTTTTATGAATTTAGACCGTAGGTATTTAGAAAAATTTTTGATTGATGAACTTTTATTAAAACCGAAAATGAAAAAAATTATTTGGAACTACATATGTACTTATATTTACATAATAATAATCCAAAATGTTAGCAATTATTTTTTAGTTTAAAATAAATAAGTAGTCAATTTAATATATATATATTTGTAATATAATTTATTTAAAATAACTACTTATTTTTGCAATATTTTCACGACATCTTTTGAAACCCAAAGAAAATATTCAACTTCTGCTTCCTATTTTTTTAATTTTACGTAATGTGTTTTGTAAGCGAGAACTTCAATTTGGCAATCTAAAAAGTATGTCATTATATGGCAAGTAGTTCAAATGGTAATGTCTAATTTTTTGCTGGGATGTTGCAATAAAGGAGCGATATGTTTACATGTAATTCTTATTATCAAATGGTCTGAAAGTTTCACCCCCATAAAAGAATCAATTCCTTGTACACACTGCCCAACATGCTCAAAAGCAAAGCATATTTTATCTTTCTTGCTTTTTTTTCATAAAAAAAACTTTCATTACATTTGACTGTTGCAACACATGCATGCATTAATATTTGGTCCTTCTCCTCCAAACAAACGAATTAACGGCAAATAATAAAATTTACTTTATTTTTCATCATGTTTTGCAGTGATTGAGTGACTTGGTAAATAAATATTTAATAGTTTTGGTGGGTGTAATCTTTTCCCACGCTTTACTCCAACATACTGAGTTCCATTACACAATACTGTTGTTTTTTTTTTGTATTTGTTTTTTTTTTTCTTTGCAAAGGCATTTAGTTATAACGAGTAATTTCATGCTTGAAATTTATTCTTTTTCTCGTGAGCTTCGTCTTGCTATCAGTCTAGTGGGTGCTGTTGCGCGTTTCCAATTGCACGAAAAGTTTTCGAGTGTGTGCAGAAATCTGAAACAGCTAAACACCTGAGTAAATATATAAATTCTATCTATCTACTTGGGAAATATTTACACAAACATACACACACACACACACACACATACAGAGAGACAGTTACTTTATATGTTCGTGTTTTTCTTTCTTTTACTTTTTGTAGAAAGAAGAGCTTGTTTTATTACTCGCAGTCGTGTTTTTATTGAGCTTAAAAACTACTTAAAAACATTTTAAGCAATAATTTTACAAGTACATTTGTTTCACAAAGCGTGTGAAAAATTTTTTATCGCTTGCTAAAATTTTGTGAAATATTCTGTATTATTATTTTTTTTTTTTTGGAGTATGAGAATTGTAAATAAATAAATTGTCATTTTTTTTTGCAGAAGGTCGTTTATCAAATTGATAAATAATATTCATGTCATGTAATTTTTTCATACCTGATGATATTGCTTACGTACATAAATGTATACATTCATATTTATTCCAAGATTATTTAGCTCTCGAAATTAAATTACCTGAAATTGAAAAGAAAATAAAGTTATTTTAAGTATTGTTGGTATTTAAATTGATGTTAAGTGCTTTACATATACATGATATATACGATAATAAATAAAATAAGAACTGTTTAAAACAATTTAAGTTAAAATTTTACTTCAAGAATTTTTATGTAAGGAGTTCCCGAGATCATAATAGACTATTGTATTTTGGAATTATGGAATAATTGCATTCCCCATTAACAGTTCCCAGAAACTTTGTATTATTTGTCAGGAAGCTAGACAGAAAAAATAAACGCTAATAATTTGTTCAAACAACAACAACAACAATAAAGAGAAAACCCCTGAAGAAGTTTGAAAACCACAAACGAAACGTTGGGTGAACAAAAATGAAATAATTTTCGTTTTATTTAAATTTGGAAACAAATAATTGACCACATTAGCCCGTAGGAAGCCCCGATTGACAATCTAATTATAATACTTGGTCATAAATCAACACTTAACGCTAATAATATTTCAAATAACTTTTTGATCAGTAAAGTGTTTTTTATTTAATTGATATTTTCATTGATTACCCATTCTTTACATTAATTTTACTTTTATTTTAAAACACTGCAACAACAGATTTTAAATCAAAATTCTGTTAAAGTTTGAAAAATCTGTTGAATTCAAATCGTGAAATTAAAAAGAAGAGAATTGTCTTTGGGTACCCGGTTAGAGCTATGCTGCTTAGCTACATAAAACAAATTTCATGTGTTAAATAAGAATAAATTGTTTATCTAATTTTTCAACCTTTTATAAATGTTCAATGAAACTATTTTTTTAAGCCTTAGGTCAGTCAATTTTATATATTTTTAGTTTTTTATATCGATACCTTTGGTTAACTTCTTCAATATTGTTCTTATTTTCTTTTTTGATAATTAGTTTGTCTTTTTTCTTTTCAATCAAAAAAAAAAAAAAAAAAAAAATATTTTTTACAATTATAAAATGTAATAAAATTATTTTATATGATTTATTTCCTATTTTTTTTTTTTTTTTGCGTAAGATTAAATTAATGTATTGTTTGAGCTCATGTGCAAAAATAATACAAAAAAAATTGTGCAATCTTTTTTATTGTTTTTGTTTCACATTTTGTTTCGTTTTATTTAAGTACAAAAAAATCAAAACAAAAATAAATTTATAACTGCAATAGTGTCGATTATTTTTGTTACGCAAATCACGTCATAGCTCCTGTGTCGTGGTATAAAGAGCACAGCTCTAATAATCACTTGAATTAAAAGGTTTATCTTTTTTTTAGCAAATATTTGTCAATTCTGAACATACCTTAAGTAACATAAATTGTTGTTGGTTGTGTAAAAATCATAATTTTTTTATAGCCTTCACCAAAAATAGTAGGGGTATATGTAGCATATAAGTTAGTCATTCCGTGTGTAACTTCCAAGCACAAAGTAAATACATTTTGAATCCTTATAAGGTAGTCGAATAACCGATGTCCGTTGTCCATCTGTCTGTCCGTGAAATCAAAGTCACCAGAGACTTTGGTCTTGTACTGATTAATATATAATAATTTCTCTTAAGCATCGTTATATGCAATATAGTATTTGAATCAATTAATATTTTTATTATTATTATAGTTTATTGCTTTTAGGTCAAATTGTAGATGCATAGTGCCAAAATTTTAATTTAATATAATTTAATAAGATACAAATCTATAAACTTCTTTCCAATTAAGAAAATTATGAAATCATTTGACTTAATTAAACTTCGATATTATATTAAACAACGCACAGTGAGGCCCAAGGACCTTTTTTTTGCGGATCAGTTCATAGTGAGAGTCACTAAATTTTATATGGATAGTTTTTAGAACAAACTGAGTGTTCCAACAAACCCTTGGCGGTATAGGTGGAGGGAGATGGCTAACCCTATACAAAGCAATTATTAATTCTAATATTTCTTCAGAACTACAATAGTGAGGCACACTAAATTTTGAAGTGGATAACTTTTAAAACAGGCTGCATGTTTCACCAAAATCTGGGGAGCATAAGAAATGGGGAGACGGGTGCCCCCTCATACAAAGTAATTATTAATGAACTAATATATATAATTTTTCTTTTTTAATAAGAAATACCGAAGCAGTAACAAAATGCATATAAACTGTGCTTAACCAACAAAACAGGCAAACATTTATGATTTTTTTTATTCACGCACGCCCCAGGTAAATTGTCTACCATTGAATGACTTCGGATTAGAATTATCCATAAATAGTTTTTTTTTAACAAGCCTAAGAAAGTTAGCTAAAATCACACACGTTAGTTTTTTATATAATTATTTTATATCAATACGATCAGGCGTGACTAATGCGTGACTCACGCTTAATAAATCATAACATTCGTTCCTTTCTAATGAAATCTAATGAAAGCATATGAGAATATGAATAAAACAAATGCAATAAAAGTGTTAGCGGAAGTCGTTAAGCGCACATTACAATTTGCAACAGATGCAAACTTTTGTAAAAATACACGAACTGGACAGTAAAGGTTTAGTAGCACGAGTAATACCAAATGGTATTAAAACCCAGCACGTAGTTTGACAATTTTGGTGACCAATTTCTTTTTTAATGGACCACCAAAGATTTCGAAAATCAGTGCGCCCTCAAAAATGGTGTCATCAGTTTTTGACCAATGGCTCATTCAGACTTGGTGAGAGATCTAAACTGTATGTAGCAAAAATATAGCTAAGAGTTCACCAAACAAATCTTATGCCAAAAAAAATAATTTCTTCGTGCACTTTTTTCTGCAAAAATTAAGGAAAAATTTTTTTGTTCACTTTTTTTCAGAATAAATTACAGGGACTCTTAATTTTTTGCTTACAGTATTATGCAAATATGTAGCTACGGTAAAACTGAACAAATTTTGTGAAAGTGTCTAGACACCCTAATAGCTCATACAGACCACTTTTTATATAAGAAATACTGAAGCCGGGACAAAATACATATAAACGATGCTTAACCAATAAAAGAGACAAAACCTAATGATTTTTTTATTCACGCAAGCTCTTGATAAATTTTGACTGCCATTGAATGACCTCGGCTACGAATTATTCAAGAGTAGATTTTTTAACAAGCCTACAAAGGAAAAAATTTTCCAGCAACAAGCACGTTTAATTGAAATAAATAAAAAAAACCTGTATAAAATGTTATTGATTCAATTAAAATTTTGTTTAAAAATTTATTTTAATTAAAATTTTAATTGACTCAAAAAAATTTTAAAATGACTTTTAATTTTTTTTTCTCAATTAAAGGTGTTTATTGCATTTAAACTTTTTCTGTATAAGAAAGTTAACTTAAAGCTTTAATTACGCAAAGTTCTTAGAATTATTCGCTAATTTTATCAGTTTTCTCTCACAATGTTCAATTTTAAGGCGTCATAACAAAAGCACCATTATTAGTCCTAATTTACACAATGCAAGTCTTATGGCTAAGCTGATTAGTTTGCTAGGAGAGAGGTACGAGGGGAAAAGAAACGTTTCTCAAATGACTGCCTTTGGCCCCTATGTTCAAAAAAAAATGCTGGTAATAAAAAAAACTGATTATAGTTTTTTCTGTATATTAATATTGTAGCTTTGTTAACATGCCTGATTTTAGCCATTATTCGATATTTAATTACAACTCAATATCACAAATATGGTTACACAAATTTGCACTTGTTGAAGGAATGCATCTTATGCTCCTCAACCTCTAAATCACATAGTTATCCACCTGTCTAATGTAAAATCATTCGTAAGGCTTTAAACATTGTAATTTTTAAACAGGAAAGTTAAAATCCTTTTTAATTTAAATAAAGCTAAGGCCACATTAAACACCAGCTTTAGCTGGCTGTTAAATTGCAAATATGTAATAAGAAAAAAAACTGCATCCTTACATCTGTTAAAAATTTATAATTGCACCATTATGTTATATATTGCTTTGGCAATTTATGGCAACTTTAATGAAATTGGCTACACGTACCTTAACCTCATTATTGTTAAACATTTTTCCTTTTTAGCAAAACAGCTTCTGACTGGCAAAGCAGCAGCCAGCCAGCCAGTCAGCCACCAAACAATTTACCATATTCGTTTACGCAACGTAATAAATCATTACTTAGATGTATCGTCATACAAATATAAGAAAATACAAACAAACAAACAAAAAATGAAAACAACTTTCAACAAGGATCATATGCAAGTTCTCAGTTAAATTTTAAAAAGTTAAATAAAATATTCACTAGATATAAATTACCAACTAAGAAACCATTATCATTCTCATAACTTGGCTTTGACGAGCATGAAATAAACTGAATGAATAACCAACAGGAGGAATATGAACATTAATGCAAGTCAGTAGGAAAAATAAGAAGATCAAGCTGTACTCGTACTTGTTTTATTATTGTCAGAATGAGAGCTTTTAAACAGACAATTGCATCCTGCAGGGCAAAAACTCCTACTGAAATTACGAGTAAAATTCAATATTGTACGAGTATTTATCTAAAGCAAGCAAACAAAATCGACATATTGAATGGTGGCGTAATATGAAGGTTTTGCTTTTTTTCTTTTTGTATGTTGGTTGGTGTGCTTGCTCATCCATCCAGCGGAGTCAGTTTCATTTTTATACAACCTACAAACACAAATACGCGGGCGTTAAATTTAAACATTGTGTAAAGATGTAAAAGATGAAGCACCAAACACAATATTCCTTTTTCGGATGACGACAATAATAACAATAATAATGATGACGAGGTCTGGGATGAGGATATTGGTTGGTGGTGGTGGGTAATTTTCAATTTGCTGTAGATGCATTATTAGGGATCGTTTAAGGTGACCAGATATGGATTAAAGGCACAACAACAAAAAGTTGTCATGTCATTACATTTATAATAAAAATCATGGGCTATGGTTTACCTTGGAACATCTCGCTTATTTCAGGCTCCAAATACTGAAAAATTCATATATGTTTGAAATACTATACAACATCTCTCTTGAAACATTAAACCGATTACATTAGATTTACACTTTTTTTCTCAACGATATCTTACGAAACGAATCATTCGAATTTAATTAAAGTTCTAGCAGTCGACGATGTTTCTCTAGAGTTGGGCTCAAATCGCCACATCCGTGAACGTATCGACAATCGTACAAAAACAAATTAAGTGATACGTCAATCGTATAAGCTGAATGTGATTTCAGTACGTTCACGTACATATGTCATAATCTAAGAATTGTGTTCACGGATGTGAAGATTTGAACCCTGATTAGATTTTTGTTTTTATCGGTTTAGTAGCTCAATATTTATTTGAGAAAGCTTTATTTTCGAAAATTCTTAAAATCTAATGAGCCGAATTGGTTCATTATTTTACGAAATCTAAATGAGACCAACATCTTTAGATGTGGCTCCAATCGCTTCAGCCATTCCTAAGTTATAAAAGGTTTAAATAAATGCACACACGCACACAAGCATACACACATACACACATACATACATACTTACATACATATGAAACGCTTTTTAAACCGGATAAAGTTATTAATATTTAAATTGAAACTAAATATTAACTTTTAATTGAATTTTTCAAAATATTTTTTTATTATATATTTACGAATAAATATTTCTATTAATATTTCAATAAAATATTGAAAAATTTTTCAACTAAAATTTTAATTAAACTCTTAAATATTTTGGATTTTTAGTGCGTTAACAAATGTTAAACTTAAATTGCAACAATTCCCAAAAAACACTAATTCTTAAATATTTATGTATTAATTTTGTATTCAATACAGACATTTTTTAATTGAAACATGTAATCAAATATTTTTTTTTTTAATTTTCACTGTACACTAATTTTTAGTTGAATTCTTCCAAATGTTTATATCATTGTATATTTAAACATATTTGAAATCATACGAGTATCTCAACTTAATATTAAATAATTTTTAATTTAATTTTACAATTGAACTTGTAAATATTTGTTTATTAAGTTTATGTTTTCCATAATACTAGCTGAGCCCGGCAAACGTTGTCGTATCCTCAATAATTTATTTTTTAACTCCAAATTACTCCACCCTGTGGTCACTTGCTGGATTAAAAACAAAACGAAAACCTATCGGTTATTGACTCGAAACTGTGTTGAAAATTTCAGCTCCACAGCTCTTATAGTTCCAGAGATCATGCGTTAGCAACAAACACACATTACTATTTCATATACATATATAGAAGATTTTTGAATATAAAAAAAATTTAATAATTATTTTATTAAATTTTTAAATATTTTTTGTTAAGTTTTTTGTTTTATATAAAATTATTTTAATTGAAATATGTAGTTGCATATTTTCTTCGTCAAAACTGTTAATTGTCACACGACCCTTGACATTCTTATTGATATCCTGGAAAAAATTTTGTGACAATTGATGCAAACGTACTCTTTCCACCATTTGAGAAAATCTGGGGTGTTACCAAAAGTTGGAAGTAGTGTATGGTGAAAAAAGATATATCCTGTAAATGGTTACATATTAGAGACCTGCGTAAACAGTCTTGAAATGTGAATACGTCTTGTTTTTCAAAGGTATTGTCGTAGCATGTATTATACTAAACGAATAATAAATGATGTCGTTTAATAAGCCAAGCAACTGTGGATGTATTGGTGTACGTGTATATGAGTGTTTTTAAGCGATGTCGCGAAGACTTCTTGTCTGTAACAATCATTCAAAATGTGGATGGGTGTATGCTTATTATTTTGTATATTGTAGGTTTGAGTGTGTGTGTAGGATGTAGATGGTAAGCTCCCTGTAAGAATCAGTACTGATTCACTATTGACTTTGTCGCCAGTACTACTGACTAATTATACCCCACTCAATGCTTTTTGCTGTAGGCATTTAACATGTGCGTGTCATTGAAAAGCAACTACTGACATTGGAACTACTGATTAGATAGTTTTTTAGGGACCATATGAAAACACTGGAACATTTTAGTTATTCTAGTATACTCCTTTGATAATGAAATTGCGTATTTTATTCACATTTTGGTATTTTATTAAACAAATATATAAAAAATGGAACTTATAATTAAAAAACATACAATAACCGGGATTAATTCATTTATTTGTTCAGCATATCACCAGCAACTAGGGATTTTGTTTGCCATTTCTATTAAATAAATGCACATATTTTAATCAAAAATTTTATGTTTCGCTGAATTAGTAAAGTCAAACACTTACGAATGAATCTGCAAGTATGACAAATCTTAACTGATGGCACAAAATCTTCCACAGGGTAAAACAACTCCCATATTTGGCACTTTCGTCTAAAATTTTTTAATTTTAACATTTTAAATTCTTATATATAGTCTGGAATGTTATTTTATATCTTTTTTGCAAATTCTTTTTGTGTATATGTTTTAATTACTGTTCAATACATTTAAATTCACTTTTTAATTTGATTTCTTAAACTAATTATTATAAACACTTAAATTTTGCTTCACGTCACTTTTTTTCAACAAACCAATAAAACAAGAAGAAGCATAGTTGAGTGTATATGAAAAAATCTTTTATACGCACTAAGAACAATACTACTAGACGCTCTGTTGACAATGTCACCAAAATAGTCGACAAAAGTGGTGACTTGGGGACACTTAACCCCACGTTTCCTGCAGGGCTATTATGTCAATGCATGTGTGGGTTTGTATATGCGCAGACAAATAATAGATCATACACACAACGTATGTGCGTATGTACATGCATGACATTTGTATACACGCCCATGTGTATGAAGAAGCAAGAATCACAAATTTTTTCGTCATGAAGTATTTCCTTCTTTACTTTTATACCTGCAATAACTGAAACAAATTTCTTGCAAAGAGTGTTGTTTATCGTTTTTTTTAGAAGATTTCGTTGTAGTATAGCATTAAAGTAAAGTTCTTGTAAGAGGTCTTGTGCAGGGATCTAATATGTATGTTTGAAATTATTTTCTGAATAATTTTTTCTGTGAATTGTAAAATCCATTAAATTTTTTTTAATTGAATCTAATTAATATTTTAATTGCAACTGCATTTCTTGTTAAATGTTTTCAATTTTTTCTGTGTGGGCTCGCACAAACAGCCTGGTTAGCCTTCCACAACGAAACGTAGGAGAAAAAAATCCTGACAATTTCATTTAAAAGAAAAAGTTTCATTTTAATCATTATGTAAAAATAATGTTAAGCAATTGATAGTGGGGCATGAAGGTGGTGTATTGACACAGCAGCAGCGGCAGCCATCACAGTCACAATGCTGGACAAAACAAATAATAACAAAACTAGATACATTGGAGACTACTACACGTATTTTACAATATCATGCGTGTGTGGAAATAGTTTGTATGTAATATGCTGATATGCAACACAAACAAACCGTATAAAACGTTGCAATATTGCTGCTCATAAATCATGATACGAATATGCTGAAGCAAAATGAAATGAAAAGAAATAAATATGAATAAATATGTATTCACTCTTAATACATACTTCAATTTTAATCTTTGCTACAAATATACTCATAATCTTGTTTATGCAGTCAGTTAAACGAAGACACTTTATTAAATCCCGTACACTGCAGCAGGCAAAACGGTTGTTTGCTGGACAAACATTTGTGGCCAAAACTACCCACAAAGACAAAACATCATATACGAGTATGTAAAAAAAAGATGCAAAAGAAAAACTCCAGAAGTAGTATATTTACTTTGATACGGAGTGGGGGCTTGAAATAATATCTTGTTAATTTTTTGACATTTTTTCTTGTGTTATTTATCATTTAAATCCAAAGAGCGAAAAAAAGCCAGAAATAAAATGACAAAAATAAGAAATATGATTTTTAAAACATCTACTATTTTTCTTTTAATTTTATTTTGCATTTCCTTTTGTCTTGTGGCAGTTTTTTTTTCTTCTTCTGATTTCGGAAATAATTTATAGTGCAACTAGTAACTAACATGTTGCACGAAATATGCATAAATATAAAATACATTCCTTGATCTTTTTTTTTTCTTTTCCTATTGGAAATCTATGAATGAATGAATGTTGTTTGAAAAATAAAACAAAAAATCTGATTTATAGCAAGAAAATGGTAAAATCCGTTTGCCGCCAGACTTCATCGTACGTACCCGATTTAGTTTGAAAATGTGACAATTATTATTATGTGGGTGGTTAAATGGTGAACTAAACCTTATTATTAGACAATTTCTAAATTTATTGAACTCATCTTTGAACAAAAAATAGTAAACATACATATTTTTCTTCATCAACTACATGTTTACTTATGCACAGACTTTGTCTTTTGTTACTGGCTTGTAGAATATTCTTTTGTTCTTGGTTTTTTTTTGGTTTGTCCATAATATTGTGCAAAATAGACTCACGCATTTCTTTAAGTATTTTTAAGTTTTTATATCAGCTTTTGTTTGTTTCTAGTCCATTTAAGGCAAATGCCAATATATTCCATAAATATATTTTTTTATTATCTTTCTTTTTTCATTTGCTACCTGTATACATTATTTGCATCATATACAAACAAATATAAGGATAGGAACAGTAGTAAAAATTAAAAACAGCAGTCCAACCGTACATCAGAGCGCCTTCGAGCAAGAAAGCTTTGAAGGAAGTTTTATATTTAAAAAATTTTCTGCCTTTCATTCTCAAAATATTTAGATACTTCCATACAATGACAAAAGCATGGTTTTAAGTACTCTTACTTTTTGAGTATTTACCGTGAAACAATTATGAATGCATAAAATATAAAAAAACGCTCATATACAAACACACACATTAATTTTATATAGAGTACGCATAATTATAAACTTCCAACGACTATGTTTATACAAATTTTTTAAATTTCGCAGCACAAACATCTATAACTATAGACCGTGTGAGCTGTAATCACACGCGCGAATATAAAAATACTCTGACTATTAATCGACTACACATGCGTATATACAGGGCTATTTGATTTATACATACACATAAAGCATGTTTTCAAACAGCCAAAACACACACCCAAACATTTTCCATTACATTTTGCATATACAAATATGTGTATACGGTGGCGAACGATGAATAAATATCTCGAGTATCACGTTTTCTGTTCCGATTAAATATCCATAGCCTGAGTATGAACATACTCAGACTGTAAGTATGAGAGAGAGTCAATGCGTTTGATACGCATGTGCCTTTTTATTATTAGTTGTAGGGTATTTTGGGTTTTAGCATAAACAAAGTAGAGATACTCTTCTGTTGGAATCCGCTATAGTCATAGTTGCGTGAGAGAAAATATGTGAGCATATGAATTATTTGCGCTACAATTATGATTATACGCAGTTACTAAAATTAAAGGCTTCATTAGTCTTTACTTTCTGTGCTATTTCGTTCTGCTTCTAAACTTGAGTACTTACTTTTTCTGTAGTAACTTATCAGCTGTTTCTGACAAAAAAGGTCGAAGTTTTCCACTAAAGCGATGAGTTTTACATCGTCCATTGTTAAGATCCTTTAGTTCCTATAAGGAGCATAGGGCCTCAAGCAACAACTTTATGCTTTTCATTTAAAAGTTATTTTTTTTTAATTCTAAAAGCACAATCACAATTTATTTAAAAATATTTTTATTTAATTTATTCTTTCACTTACAATTACTTAACAATTATTTGATTTTCATAGGTTGAACCGAAACAGAACAGAACGAAACAGAAAAACTAACGACTTGTATTAGACTTCTTTAAACAAAAAAGAGTCAGCTGATTCGTAACAGAACAGAAACTAAAAACTAATTCTGTCTTAAGACTATTTACTTATCTATATTTTTTAGTACTCATTGTTATTCTCTGATCCATACCATAAACATTTCTCATATTTTTAAATTATAGTTTAAACGAATGAAATGAGAAATACATAACGCTTTCCTCACAAAATGTATTTCATGCACATTCACATAAATTAGACTGACTTCAATTCGCTTTGAAAAGTTCATACTTAGAATATCAAAAATATGTAAAGAAAATTTAGTGTCGAGATATGTTCAAATTACAAGTGGCGAAAAGTGAAGTGAAGTGAGCAGTAGAGACCACTTTGCTTAAGGCACATTCTCATAAGGTAGACTCACCTCAATTCCTTTGAAAAATCGCCCATAAGAAACTATCACGCAACAAATAGTCGATCAAATCCATGGAATGATATTGTATAATCATAGAATTGCAATGGCTGAGGTTGCAGGCATCTCAACAAACAGAGCAGTATATCATATTTTAAATATATATATGAAAAAAGGGCTATCCCAGCGATAGAAAGTGAGCGCCACCGTATGGCCACTTCCAAAGAAGTGTTTGACAATGTTTGGATGAAATTGCAACGACTTTTTTGACGTTTTGTAACTGGAGGCGAAATATAGAATCAACACAATGCAACAGAGACCAAACAACAATCAAAAATGGTTGATTTCGGCAGGTGAACGTGCACCAAGGAAGGCTGAGGTGGGTGCTGCCGACCAAGAAGGTTATGGCCACAGGTTTTTGGAATACATGCGGTCTCCCTCACATTGATTGCCCTGAAAAGGGTAAAACGTTTACCGGCAAATATTACTACGAGCTTTTGGAAAGATTCCATTTTGATTAAAGGAAAAACGACCTCATCTTGCGAATAAAAAAATGTTGTTCTATCATCTGTGTTGCACACTTGCGTAATCGTGAGGAAAAAATTTTACACAGAATAAAAGTAACAAAATTTGGAATTTTTAAGTAATTTAGACAAGATCTTTTAATTTGAAATTTTCGCTTGTTGTTTTGTTAAGCATTGTCAATATGTATTTCGTTCCCTCTTATTGAACTCATCAGTAGACTTCAACCCCAAAGATTTTGAATTTATCCTTCAAACTTCGTATGTTTCTGGCAAGACTACAAAAACGTTATTGAGAATCACAATATACGAATATAATAAGTTTAAAGGCCTAAAAAAAATTTTACAAAACAATTATCAGAAAAAAATGTTTTTCCTATTTAATTGCAACAAAAGTACAAATAATCAATTAAAAATTTAACGGTATCAATTAAACTTTTTCATTATTTAAGGTTTTAAGCAAAAAATTTACTCAATTAAATTTAATTAATAAAACAAAACAAAAGTTTAATTGATACAAATAAATTTTTAATTTGTTAGACTGTCCAACGCACACAAAAAATAGCAATGTTCTGCTTACTGATTTTTGTAGAAGGAACAAAAAAAGATATACATACGTGTAAAGGCATTTTAAAAAATTACATCTAAAACTCAGTTTACGGCCTGTTTAAAGTTGCAGCATAGTGTAGTAAAAAATTGAGAAAATCATGTGCAAATTAGGTTTTAGGTATATAGTGTCTTAAGAGCTTTTATTCAGAACATTACAAGCAACATTTTGTTGGCCCACATTAACCCTCTAAGTCTTCTGGAAATGGGTATTTTTGCAATTAAAAAAACAGGGATTTATATATATTCTGTGAAAATATTTGTCATGTAATTCTACTATTAGTCTTAGGACACACTTAAGCCGAAAATTCAATTTTAATAAGAACATTGTTATTTTGAAAATAAACATTCATTTTGTGGCACAGTGTTATTTGTATTTTTTTTATTGATGGAGTTAATAGCAGAAAACTTCTTAATGTGCAATTGCAAAGCAGGTTTAACATAAAATTTATTAATAATGCCCTAATCATTACAATTATTTTGATAGTAAGTTTAGTTTTCTTTAGGATTTAATTTAACACAGATCTTTTCCTTTCAATGTCTCCCTTTAACAAAGAACTTTATGCTAAAATTGTGGTTTTGATCCCACTGTGCCAGAAATGAAACTTTTTTTGGATATTTTTTTTTTTGTTTTAGCCATGGCCATTGGCAAATTTGACATGTCCAAAAAATAAAAATAAAATAAATACAAAGTAAAACGAAAATGTTGGAAGTTTTCAAAGTGTCTAAGGAAGTGCATATTTACAAATTGTTATTGTCCATTTCTAGAATTTAAGTTGCCAACACCGCACACATACATACATATAAACAAACAATTGTTGCACATAAAAGGCAACAAAGTAGCTAAAGAATATACAACTAAGAGCATGACATTTTAGCCCCCGAAAAGAAACACACAAACGCATTTACCAGCTTATTAGTTTTATTGAGTAATTTGCATTGAAATTTAAACTTAATCGAAGCTAAAGTGTTATTGTAATTAAGGTCATCAATTCTTCACAACATGATTAGATAGTTCAGAAGTTTAAGAAAATCATGTGTTTTCATCGCTATATTTAAGTTTAAAAAAGCTGTTGCATTATGCTGGTTTGATTGCTTAACACTATTCAGTTAATGCAGTTTTAGTACTTTTAGCTATACTAGAAGCGAAACGTGGTTAAATGAATTAGAACGTTGCTTTATTTCCAGGTTAAGAAAGGTTTTAAGCTTTTGAAAAATTAATTAAAGTAGGAACATTTTTAAATTGTTGTAATTGTTACACATTGTAGATCTTCTACACGAAAACATCTTATAATTAATGTAAGCAATATCAACTGTCAAGTTTGCAGTTTATGTATGTAAATTGTTGCTGAGATTTCATTTAAGATTTTTGTTTTGTCTTGTTACACAATTTCAAACTCTCTACAAAATTACGGAGTTCTGACATATGGATTCTCGTAGAGAAGACACTAAAGAAATTCACATGTTTCGGCGTTTCGAATGATGTTGGAATTTAATTAAAGTGGGGCTAAGTTTTCGCCACTGCGAATTACATGGATATATTTAACTATGTGTTCTTTACATTTGAGGTGTAGAACTTCATAGAAAATATAGCCAATCGTAAAAAACATTCCTAAAAATGGGGAAGGCGGGGATTAAATCTTCTACGTCAGGACACGAACAGAAAAAAATCACTGAAAAATGGCAAAAACAAATTTTAGAAAGCCAATTACATTCTTAATGGGTAATTAATTATGAACTTGGCTCATTTCTTCGAAAAATACTTTTAAATAAAACTATATTAATATCAAAAAATATGCTAAAAACATTTTGGACATTCATTTAGTTGCAATAAGCTTTAAAATTTTTCAGACAAGTATTTTAATTCACCAAACTATTATAGTTTTTAATTAACTGTGAATATGAATTGCTGTGGCGATTAGGTTGATAAATAAAATACAATAAATATACTAATCCTTTGGTTAATCCAACAGATAAGTAAGGTCAACCTAATCAATTAAGTTGTTAGTTTTACTGTTTAGAACTTTACTGTGTAGAACTTCATAGAAAATATAGCCAATCGTAAAAAACATTCCTAAAAATGGGGAAGGCGGGGATTAAATCTTCTACGTCAGGACACGAACAGAAAAAAATCACTGAAAAAAGGCAAAAACAAATTTTAGAAAGACAATTACATTCTTAATGGGTAATTAATTATGAACTTGGCTCATTTCTTCGAAAAATACTTTTAAATAAAACTATATTAATATCAAAAAATATGCTAAAAACATTTTGGAGATTCATTTAGTTGCAATAAGCTTTAAAAATTTTCAGACAAGTATTTTAATTCACCAAACTATTCTAGTTTTTAATTAACTGTGAATATGAATTGCTGTGGCGATTAGGTTGATAAATAAAATACAATAAATATACTAATCCTTTGGTTAATCCAACAGATAAGTAAGGTCAACCTAATCAATTAAGTTGTTAGTTTTACTGTTTTACTTTGGTTGAACAAACTATTTATATTTCTAAGAATATTATATTATATTTTTATAACAATTTTTAGTTTTAAGGAAATTAATATGCTTTTACCCATACTATGGATATTTAATCGGACATTCGCCATTCATACATTTGTGTATATAAAATTGAATGGAAAACATGTGGGTGTGTGTTCAAAAACATGCTTTATGTGTGAGTAAATAAAATATCCCTGTATATAATAAAGGGTACTCAAAACCATACTTTTGTCATTCTCTGATATACAGTGCTTCTTAAAGTATTTTGATTACAATTGTTTTTTTTTTAATTTTTTAACATAACAAATTTTTGAATTCAATTTTAGTTAATTGCTTCATATTGGTTGGTTCAATCAATTTTGTAAATAAGAGAAATTTTCATCATCGAAATTGGTTAAATTTACTTATAACCAAGGTTGCCAGCTTTCTTCCGACTTATTTCGCCAAATTTATTTTAAAAATCGCTAAAATCCATTTTATGTAGTTTTTTTAACATATAAAGGGTGGGCCAAAAGAAACCAAGGGGTGTAAAAGTTTAATAACTTTTTTGTTTATTAATTTTTTTTTATTTTTTCTTTCAAATTATATAGACAACACTTGGAGAATTTATAATGGAGAGGTTCACAACTGAACAGAGAACCAGAACAATAGAATTTTATTATTTAAACCAGAGATCAATTATTTTAACGCAAAGAGCATATCGTCGACATTTTAACGTCAGAATTTCGCCCTCTGAAGCGATGATTCGTTGCTTAGTTAATCGTCATCACCAACATGGCAGCGTAAGAGATTTGCCTCGAACCGGTAGACCACGTTTAAGTCGCACTGCGGAAAATATTGAACGAGTACAGCAAAGTGTTAACGAAGCACCAGAAACATCTGGCAGAAGGCGTTCTGCTCAGCTAGAATTGTCTCGTACGTCACTACGGCGCATTTTAAAAAAAGATTTACAGTTATACCCATATAAGATGCAATTGGCCCAAGAATTAAAACCCGCAGATCATCGGCAACGTCTAAATTTTGCAGTTAAATTTCAAGAGTTGGCCAGAAATGAAATCAACTTTATTGAAAATTTGATTATGAGTGATGAAGCTCATTTTCATTTGAATGGCTTTGTTAATAAGCAGAACTGTAGGTTCCGGGGTTCTCAAAATCCAAGAGCCATTCATCAACGCCAATTGCACCCCATCAGATGTACAGTATGGTGTGGGATCACATCTGAAAATGTCATTGGGCCCTACTTCTTCGAGAATGAAGATGGAAGTGCTGTAACCGTAAATGGAGAGCGGTATCGGTTTATGATAGAAAATTTTTTACGTCCTGCTCTTGAAAACAGACCTGGTATGTGGTTTCAGCAGGACGGAGCCACTGCCCATACTGCCCGAGACACAATGGCACTTTTAAGTCAAATTTTTGGAGAGCGAATAATTTCTCGAAATTCGGAAATTATTTGGCCAGCGCGATCGCCATATTTGACAGCACCCGACTATTTTCTTTGGGATTTTTTGAAGGAGCGAGTGTATGTGAACAAGCCAGAGACAATCCTTGAACTCAAGGCAAACATTGTTGCAGAAATTCGAACGCTACAGCCACAAGTTTTGAAAGATGTTATGGAAAATGCTCTAAAAAGAGCCCATCAGTGCGAAGCTGAAAACGGTGGTCATTTAAGAGACATCATTTTTCATACTTAGTGTAAAAAAATTTCCATTTTGTATATTATATAATCTGAAAGAAAAAATAAAAATAAAGTTAATAAACAAAAAAGTTATTAAACTTTTACACCAGTTGGTTTCTTTTGGCCCACCCTGTATATAATTGATAACAAATTTGTTTTCACATAACACTTCTATAAAATAAGCGCATAAAAATTTATTAAAAAAATTGCTAAAAGTAGAAATAAAATCGCCAAAAATTATTTCTTATAAAAGTTTCTCATCCAAATTCAAAAAGCATTAATTACTATAAAGAAAAATCAGCATAATGGCATTGTTTCAATTTCTTGCAGGCGAGTTTTGGTAGGTTGCTCCTCCAACAACAAGTCCAATTTTGTTTAAAAAAGAATAGTCATAAAAATCGCCAGCAAAATCAGAAAAATTGCCATGTCGCCCAATTCAAAATTTAGACACCAAACAACAAAGTTTAGTCTCGCCATGTTTGGCAAGAAATCACCATATCTTTCCTGCCTATAGTTTGTGTATTCTTAGGATCACACTCAAGCCTTGACAAATTTGGATTGTTTGCCATCTACTTGATGTCCGTTTTCGTATTATAGACGTATTAATCGACCTTTGACAAATTGCTTACGAATGACAATTACTTTTGAAACAAAGGTTCAGCCTTCTAGCAATATGTATACGATTTAGGACGGACTTGGGCAAACGTTGCCCAAGGTTATCAATTCTTCACAACATGAGTGGATAGTTCAGAAGTTTAAAAAAATCATGTGTTTTCATTGCTGTATTTAAGTTTAAAAAACTTTTTGATATGTCAAGCTGTAGAATTATGCTGGTTTGATTGTTTAACACTATTCAGTTAATGCATCTTTAGTACTTTAAGTTAGAACGTTGCTTTATTTTCCGGTTAAGAAAGGTTTTAAGGCTGAGACCCCACTATCGAAACAATTTACCGATTTTCGCCGGATCATTGCAATAAAGTCCTAAGTAATAAGCCAAAATGTACTTATTTCTCAATTAATTTCGGAAGAAGTCTATATGGCTTTATAACAATTGCAGTGTAATGCAATTATGTCCTTTTATTTCAATTAGTTGAGAAATAACTTTAATTTAGCTTATAACTTTTGACTTTATTTCAGTGAGCCGACGAAAATCAGTACATTGTGCCGATAGTGGAATCTTAAATTATTGCCAGAGCATGTCTACAGCCGAATATCATTTAGTCTGTTCGTGCAGCATATCTTTATATGTATATATGTGTTCTTTGCACAGATATTAATTAATTTGCTTTTTTTGTATTCATCAAACCAATTGCAACAGCGATTTATTTTACAGTTAATTAATAATTAATAAAATTTACAAATTTCTTGGTTTATCCAACATGTGAGCAAGGTCAACCTTACCAATTGAGTTGTTAGTTTTACTGTAAATAACAGTTGCTGTATTTCGGCTGAACGAACTATATTTTTAAGCATATTTCATTATATTTTTATTATAATTAATTTTAGTTGTAACCGAATTAAATTCTTATTTATTTATCATTTGTCTTGTTAGTTGAATTTTTGTCCATTATGCTCTATGCGTTTGAAATTTTAAGTCTCGTTTGTTAAAAAAAAAAAATGTATATTCAGGTGCCATGCCTACTTATTTTATTGTGATTTTTTCTTTTTTAATGTAGCTTAGGTGGCAAAGGTGTAAGTAGATTTTGATAGATATTGCTTCTAAAATTATATTCAATACAATTGTTTTTTATTTTGTTTAATTTTACTGATATACCTGCTTATAATTTTGTTAACAGTAAAGTTACCACAGAAATTTTACCTACAGTAACAAGATACTCGTACAAAAATTTTAAATAAAATTTTATATATGTAATTGCTTCATATTGGTTGATTCACTCAATTTCGTAATTAGGAAAAATTTTAACCATCGAAATTGGCTAAATTTACCTATAAGTTGCCTTCATTCAGCCTTCCAGCAATATGTATACGACTTAGGGCCATTATTACAACTTAAAGTTAGTTAAAAGTAGGATTTTATTGGACGTATAAAAACTTTATCATTTGCAAAATTTGACTTTAACCTAAAGTGAGCGATAAATTACAGAGAAGTTCATCCTACATGGTAAATTAAATCCAATTTGCAATAATGGAAAACTTTTTATACGTCCGATAAAATCCTACTTTTAACTAACTTTAAGTTGTAATAATGGCCCTTAGTCTATTGAGGCACTTGCTGAAATATTATACAAATTAAAAGACCTACAAACTTATAAGTTTGTGAATAATATTCCAAGGAACGTATGAATTTTTATACAAAAAATTTTTTTTAAAGATCTTTGCTATACATTTAAGAAATGTGTCTATCGTCGTTATGATGCTTTTAGTATCAACAAATGTCAAAAGAAATTCCTTATGTCGTCTTTATTGCTTTAACTGTAACGTTATTTCGAAATAATTTTCCAACCAAATGACATTCGTAATGAGTTTGTAATTTGTGTCGCCTGAAATGCCATCTAAGGCCAAAAAGTGTTTGTTTTCTTAACTCAAGTGGATGGTCAAAGGCGCCACGTTTGTTACCAAAAAAGGTGTATAAAACTCAAATACCGACATCATGTTTCATTAATATTAATCAACAAAAACAAAGGCAGGCAGGCAGGCAGGCAAGGCAGGCAGCAAGAAATATATGATGCTGGTGCACAGGAAAAATTATGAGCATCATTCAAGCGCAGCAGACAGACGCATATGACATATCCAATGATACACATTGCTTTGACAAACAGTTACAGAGATTATTTATAATGAATATTTAATAAAAGCGATTGCTGAAGTTTTTGCGCGCTCTCTCTCTATCTCTACTCCTCAGGTACGAGTAATTTTAACTTAAATCCAAACCAAAAGTCCGTCCAAACAAGAAGATGCTGACAAAGAAGCAAACAAACAAATAAAAAAGCCCCATTACTAAATCTGTGTCAATAGTGAGAAAAAGAAAATCGATATAAAAAAAAACAAATAAAATAAAAACGATAAAATATTGCAAGCATGAATGACATAAAATAAACAAACAATATTTGTTAGATTGATGCATGTACACGCTGGGCTCTTTATTTTATTTGCTGGTTGGTTGTTTGTTTGAAACAAAACGAAACACATGTTAAGACCACTGTTGACATTAACTTTTACAAGTGTGTGATAAGAATATTAAATTGAATTAACAGCACAATCAGCTAATAAGCCACAATACTACAGCAGCAGCATAATTTTTAGTTTTAGTAACATATTCCCGACCGCTTGCAGCATCAGCTGCATCGTCAGCTGTACGATTAAGAACAGCATGTTGAGATGTCTTTGATGATGATTTCATATCAAAAAAATTGAGACAAATAACATGATATTGAACTGAATGCACGGCCTAATGCAAATGTTTAACGCCATCACTTGAATATAAAGACCTTCTTTTGCTTGTTTGATAACAATACGAGCCATTAAGTTTAAAATTTTAGCCTTAATCGTATGAAGGAGTTTCTAAAATTAAAGAGAAAATTTAAGTGGGCGGGGCATACCCCGCTCACTATAAACCTCAAAGACAAAAAAAGGCGTTTGAAATTTATTCATAAATGACGCAATTATGTAGTAAAACATATAAAAAATATAAACGAATTGTGAACCTCTTCCTTTTTTAAAGTCGGTGCTTTAATAGTTAAAGTCTAAACTTATCCTAAAAGGGGGCTTAAGGTTCTATCTATTTGTACATTGTTATGGCGAGTCTGCATAGCAAACGATAAAAGCTTTGCATTTTTGGTATGTTATTTATAAGATTAGAGTATTTTTATAAAGTAGCATACACTAGTAAGGTAAAAATTCTCTAGAGAAATATCTGCCTCACAATTCTATCATTAGTTTTACAATGCAACATAACTGGCTGGAAATTAAACTTAAATGAAATAAATCGAAACTTGAAATGAGTTTTAGGATTAATTTGGTATTAATTCACACTTGTGAATATTTAAGGTTAAGGATGTGTTCTGAGCTCTCATATAAACTAAGTCTAGTGGGACGAACATTTTTGTGCAACATTTAAGCTTTCTTAATTTTTTCGGTATGGGTATTTTTGTATCTTCCATAAAAATGGTTAAGGTGAAGAACCATGTTTACACAAATTTTTTTTTTAATTACACAGCACAAAAAAATTATAGTATGTGTGAGCTACAATTAAATTCAAGAATATAAAAATACCCCGACTATTAATTGACTATATATGCGTGAATTCCTGATTATTTTATTTACACACACATACGCAAAGAAAAGACATGGTTGTAGAATGGTTGTGAAAACAATATTATGTTCTCTGAAACAAATGTGTGGTCGTTGAAAACTAGTTATTGTTATTTTAAAAATTTATTTCGTTACGATAAAAAGAGTAGTGTTTGAATTTAATAATTACATTATCACATCCATATAAAAGTATGATATGGTTAGAGTTTAACAATATAGTTTTGTTAAAAATTTATGACTATAACATAATTTGTATTATTATTTAAAAATAATATGATGTAAATAACAACATGATGTTTTTCAAAAAAAACCCTATGTTAAGTTTAAAAAAAATCTTTGAAACATCTGTCAGTTAAATATTTCGTTTGTAAGCTATCGGTAGTATTAAATAAATGAATAAATAAATAAAGTATAAACAAAAGGGTAGATCAATAAAAATATATAAACATTTGTGTATCTCTTTATACAGACATGTCTGTATGTCGTGTAAGTATAAATTTCTATATATACAATTTATTTGAAAAATATTAAATTATTTTTATTTCGAATCTGACGCACAGCTGTTTCTACGATAAATATATGATTAAAAACCAAAATAGTATTATTATATTAAATAATACTGTGGTCGTATTTAACAATATTAATATAATATTAGAACATGGTATGGTGAGTCTCAATTATATTTTAGTCACATCTAACAATAATGTTGTCATATTTACAGTACTAAGATTATAATATAATTAACTTACATAATATTACAGTTAACTCAGATAATAATATTGTTAAAAAATTTTTTCTATTAACAATAATATGATTTGACTGCAACCATATAATTCAATCATAGTATGTTGCTGTTTGATTATGGTTACCTCAACCATATTTTTTCTTTGCGTGAACACATTGTCCATTACATTTTATACACACAAACGTTTGCACACCGTGGCGAATGATGAATAAATATTCCTGGTATCATAGGTATATTTTTTGCCGATTAAACATCCATAGCCTGAGTGTAAATATAATCAGACTAAAATCATGATAGAGAGTAAATGCGTTTGAAACGCATCTGCCATTTGATTTCTAATATTAGTATATTTTACTTTTTTTTTTGCATAAATGAAGGCTTTAGTCATAGTTGCTTGAGAAAAAATATATGAAAGTATAAATTGTTTGCGCTTTAATTAAGATTATGCGCAGTTGCCAAAATAGAGACTAATTACTGAACAATATTTTTCTTGACTAGTACTCATTGTCATTCTCTGGTCTCTATACCCGATATAATATAAAAAAAATACGATATGGTGTCGGCCGACCGGAGGTTGAAAGTGAGAGAAATTGTGGAAGCCACAGGCATTTCACACGATTTAGTAGTTTCAATTTTGAATAACCACTTGGGTATGAGACATACAAATCCAATTGTATGACAAATTTGCAGGAGTATGTCGCGTTTTTCGACCATAATATGGACGAGTTTTTTTTTGTGAACAAAACTTGGATCCACCTCAATACACCCGAGACTAAATAGCAGTAACAGCAGTAGATTTCCCGTGATGATTCGGTACCAATAATGGCCAAGCTGGGCTTGTCAGCCAATAAAATCATGGCTATCGTGTTTGGTATGCACGCGGTATAACCGCATTGTCTAGCTTCAAAAGGGTAAAACAATGAGAATTTACAAGAACAAAAAACGACCGATTTTGGACAAGAGAAACGTTATTTTCCACCAGAACAATGCAAGAATGCTAAAATCTATAAATTGGGCTACAAATTACTCCCTCATTCATCCTATTCTACGGATTTAAGACCGAGTGACAATTGCTTGCTCCCAAACCTGCAAAAATTGCTTGAGGGGAAGAGAGCCAAACCGGCAAATCTTATTTTTGAAAGTGATAAAAAAATGGAGAAACGTTGAACAAAGTGTGTAGAGCGCAAAAACGACTGACTACGCTGAAAAATAAAACTAATTTTTTATTGGAAACAATTTGTTTCGGACTTATTGGCTTGAGCTGAAAGGCTCGAATTAGAAAATTAACTGTAATATTTAAAAAAAAGTCTCACGTTAGAGTTAAAAGTCCATCGTAAGATTTCACATAGAACTGTATAACATATGTCATACTAATTGATTTTGGACTTATTTCTTGTGTTTGAGCTAAATTTCGAGCTTTAGTCTATTGTAGAATTTTAGGGCAAATATTTTTTTAGGATATTTTAAAACGTTACATCACCTTATTTAGACATGGTAAAAAGTGAGTTTTTCGCTGCCTGTAAATAAATAAGCTTAACGTAAAGTTTAAAATGCTTGACACCTCTAAACAGTATTTGTACCAGGCATCATACTTTACAGCATAATTTCTTTCAAGCGAGAACTATTGATGTCTCAAGGCAATACAATTTTTTTTGCTGCACCTTGACTTTCGAACGTTTTGAGTTGTGTCAACTTTAAAATGCAAAATTTTTTAGGAAAATTCCTTGCCACTTAAGTTAAATTCATGACCTATATTTATTTAAAATAATTCTGTTTTTTCCAAACTCTCTCCTTTAAAGCTTTTGAAAGCAAATCAAAAATTAAGTTTAATCACATATAAACAATTTATTTGTCTTATAAATTTGTTTCGTTTTTCTGGTGAAAAACAAAATGAATGCTTAAATTAATTCAATTAAAATGTTGCGTTTCTTTATATTTTTTTATTTTGTATACGTTGCATGTAAAGCAAAATCAATGGCACTTATTTATTGGCAATTTGTCATTGTGTTTTTACGATATTGCCAAACTGTGTATGGGTTTATTTTTATAATTTTGTTAAGAAGTCTCCCATTGACGCACATACTCATACAAGTGCTGCATCCTTTCTATAATCGTTGGCTAATAGTATATTTTGTAGCATAAAACCAATCACCTGCTATTCCATTAGCATTATAAAAAGTATACTTTCTAATGCTTTTATTAATTCATTGTCTGTAGTTTTCTTTTGTTTGCTAAACACAAACAGCAACGAAAAAAGATGATGATTTGAGTTTAAAATTTTGTAAGTGCAACACCATAATGATCATCAGTTATGGCACGATTGTCGGCAATAGAGTGTGCTGCGATGCGCTTGAGGCTTCGTGTGATTGATTAATTGTTTAATTAAGATTCCAAACAGTTATTTGAATTAGTCGACAAAAGTCATAGTTTTGAAATATAAATTGATTTCGGTGATTGTTAAATGTTTATTTTTATTTCTCTTATCTCCATTTATCTGTCATATGTGTTTTAGATAAAGCGAATTGATTATTATTTGACAGTGTGGCAGTTTATTAAATGGAATCTCGTATTTGGGTTTTTTTTTTGAAATTTTCAACAAATGCAGCACACGTAGAAGAAATATTTGAAAGACCAGCAGTTTTGAATGGCGGGAAGTTTAATGACATTTTTGAAAACCCTTTATTCTCCAAAATCTAATGTTACAGAATAATTTTAAATACTTATAAAAAAAATAATAATTTTAATAATTCAGTCACGGACTTCCGAAAAAAAAACACTGTATGAAAAATTTAATTTTTTCTCAAAAGTTTTTTTCTAAATCCCTCTGTCAGGGAAAGCAACAGCGTAGTGGTACAATAAACTTACGAAATCCAAAATGGCAGTCACTAATCAGCTGATTTACGTATAAATATATGCCTTACCGTGAGACGCTCAAATAATTTAGAGAAAAATGCTTATGGAACGACATGATCCAGTAGATTTTCTGATCGGAATGAGTTTAGCATATGCTGTTATGTCTCTATTTACACTATGCAAGTCTTATTGCTAAGCTGATTAGTTTATTAGGTGAGAGAGACGGGGGAAAAGAAACGTTGCTGTTCCCCTCGTCTCTCTCTCTCTCTCTCTCTCTCTATGAAACTAATCAGCTTAGCACAGTGTGTTTTGGGACTATTCAGTTCTTCGGATTCGAAATTATTAAAAGTTGAAAAAAATACATGAATACATGATTTCAAAATTTTTACCGAATTTGCGAACATTTTAGTTTGCTTTCAATAGTTGACTAAACAAGATATTTGTATGAAATTTTAACACAATATGACGATTAATTCTGCATCATTATGACGTTCTTTGAGTAAATACATACAAGTTTCACAAAATATTTGGTTTGGACGAAAAATTTAGTGAATGAAGTATTTTTCTGCCGACGGAGTTTTCTTAACTTGGAACGATGTTCCGTCATCCCAAAGCAAAAATTCAACAGGACTCAAACCAAAGAAATAGTCTTTTACTTCTAACAACAAAACCTCACTTTTAACTTTAAAACTGAATCCTCCATAGCTGCTGTCTTGTTTTCTAACTTTAAACATATTTTATATTATGTTCATTTACTATACCTTATCGTAATGTTTAATTTTATAAATATTTAGTTTTTTTTCAGTTTATTTAAGACACATTTATCAGTCCCTTTAGTCAACCAATTAATGAATACTCCAGCTTAAAAATAAATGATTCATATCAAATATTTTTCTCATTCTTTTTGCTTTGAAGGAAAACCTTTTCCATAATTCCAAACTTATCTCACACCCAAGAGACAACAACAACAACAACAACAACAACAGAAGTCATGCATACCAGGTATTCTTCATTCGCATGGACATGGACATGCATCCGAATGGATGTGAGTGTTATTGTAATAAACATATTGCTTCGAAACTCAATTTGAACTAAATCAAAAAGAACAATATGAATGTTTGTACAAATGTAGACACACATACATACATTCATATATACATATACATACATACATGTGTGCATATATTTATGCCAGCATACGAGGGCCGATAATCTTAGTTTGTATATTAAATATTTACTTCGAAAGCTTAAAAGGAAGTTTGCAATTATAAATCGTTTATCTATAAGCTGCATTATGTCTAGTTGAAGCTAGAAGCGGCAATTCTATAGTAATGACATCAGTGCAAGATAAACCTCCCTCTCAAAAGAATTCAATAAATATTTCAAGTTAAATTATTTGCAGGTAAAAAAAATGTTGGCATTCCTATTTTTCTCATATTTGCGACTCCTCGCATGTGGACATTTAAGGCAAGTTTGAAAACAATTCAAAAAATTCCAACAACAAGCCACAAACACTAAGTCACTCAAAAAGTCACATTTAACTTTATGTGTCACAAGCACAACAACATGAGTAACAATAACAAATGTGAAAAGCAGCAACAAGAAAAGAGAAAGAAAGACCTGTTGAAAAGTCCTGGTTAAGGTTACACCACTAACGAAACCTGCATGCATGTGTGTATGTATGTATGTATGAGTAAGTGTGCAAGTGCATGTACTAACACATGCAAACAGATATTTTGTTTCTATAAGAACGACAAAAGGAAGGTCGTTGTTAAGTTAAAGTTGTTATTTGTTGTTGTGGTTGTTTTTTATTTCTTCACTGTATATTTTGAGTGCAATTATAAAAACCGCCGACAAATGCCGATAAAACTAAAATGACAAACCAACAAAATTGTACGAAAACAACAACAATAATAACAAAAAAGCAAGGTTGAGCAAAACCTACAGATGCAATGACAAAAATTGCAGAAATGATGCGAGGGAACGTGCGCCCGCTGCCGTTTTATGTATGCCGCCTTCTTATATGAAATAAAATAAGTAAAATAAAACAAAAAATCTAAAAAGAATTGGAAAAAAATCAACAACTAAAATAAAATTATTTCAAAAGGCCGGCGAACTACAGCAACACAAAATTCGTTTAAAGTAAAAGAACACATGCATATAAACAATCAACAAAAACAGGAACCATTTCAAACATAAAACTTTAAACAGGAGCATTAAAATACAACAATAGCAAATAAACACTAAATTCAGGCAATTATACAAAATTGGGCAAGTGTAAAAGTTGCTCAGTTACATATTTGTACTTGAACTACAGATAAACACCGCTTAAATACAAAAGGTATTCAGCTCTTAAAGTCAAAGTGGGGAAGTACAGACACTAATGCCAAAGGTGCGGAACTTTTAGACTTTGTAGCCAGAATCCCACTTTATAACAGGAAACAGACAAGAGGTCCTGGATTTTATATTCTCTTGTACTTCAATAACACTTCATTTTAAGTCAAAGGTATATTTAATTCAGTGTTAGGGAGCAGGCACTAGTAGTAGAAACTTTCCGAAACATTATATGAACTATAGAGATCTCTGTATTCTAGATATTTAAGAACGTTGTAACTTATGGGTATATATATCTATCTGGAATCTTGCACTAAGTGCCGAACTTTTACTTTGCTGATGATGTGGTAATAGTTTTTAGAGGAAAGCCCCTCTTTTATGTAAAAGGCCTCTCTACCCCTCTAAAATAGGCGCGTTCTCTGTATGCAGTTTATACCATGTTTGCAGAACTAAAACAGCCCTCGGCTGTCGATTAGCTCTTAATGACAACATTAGCATAATAAGGACTGTGGGGCACAGAGGATATCAGGGAAACTCTGTGGTTGATGACCTTGCAAGAAGTAGGAAAACCTTACAGGTTCCACTGGATATCGAATTTATAGGTTTACCCTTCTCTCCCACCAACTCAGAGTTGAGTGCAAGACTGAGAAAGAAACAAATAGAAGGTGGGCCACAAGAACACAGCGGGAAAAGTGGGCATTAGTTACATAATAATGGGAGAAATAATGTATTACTTTGCAAAGCAAGACAACGCATTCCCTTAGAAAGAATAGGATAATTTTATCGAACACAATAATTTCACATTGATTACCACGAGCATTACCACATCTGCAGAAGACGGAATGGAATGTACGCATTAAAATATTTCATTACTTTCACTAGGCAACTATGGATTCACCTAAACAAGAGAAATCGGTTTCTTTGATTTCAAAATAGGATACTAATATTAGTTTCAGAATCATTCCTTTTGTGAAATTCTTCCAACCGTCCCTTTGGTGCATCGTTCCGGTTTTTTGCTTTGAACATTGAATAAACGGGGAACGAAAAAACGTCTCTATCGCTCTTAAAAACGTCAATAAAAAATTTTATGGTTTATTTTAATTTTCTGACAATATAACAAAGAATAGTTCTTTGTTTTCATAAAATATTAAAAAAATAATAATAGCAACACAACAAGCAATAAATTCATAAATAAGTCATTCTCTATCTTGTAGAAAGAACTTAATTACTCCTCAGGACGGTTTGCAATTATGGAACAAGAATGAATGAATGAATGGAATGAACCTTTAAATAGTCCGCACAGTTTATTTTAGGGAATCCTTCCGCACCGTTTCAACTAGGAAATCGTTTCATAGAACTAGGTCATTCCGTAACGATACAACTTTAGTGTTACAATATTTATATTGAGCTCTATTTGGTTCGACGGTAGGGACTCGGCTTAAACAGAGTCTCGTGGTATCATAATTGACCAAAGAGGTTTAAGTGAGTCCGAAATCCCTAACGGTACCCTTTTCTAACTTAACATAACCTCAACTCCAAAGAAAAAATCGTCATGTGATTTGATATTGAAATGAACGGGAAATTTCAAGCACTGCCTGCAAAGTAAATTTTATCTAATATATTTTTTATAGTTTAATAGTTTTTATAGAAAAACTATTGGAGATTTCCCTTTTGATCTTTGTCCAACACAAGAACTTTTAAGGCCGGGGCACAATGAATCTGTCATGCTTTACACTTCGTCTTTTTCAACTGACAGCTAAGTAGAAATACATGGCTTCTTATGAGGTCTGTTACATTTAGTACGTGTCCGTCAACGCAAAGTACAAAATTTGGTAAATTTTTAACTTTGTGTGTACGTTGATTAATTTGACAGATATTGGTTGATTTTTTTTGGTATGTTCTGATTTAGTTTTTTGTGTTTTGTGGCAGCAAATATAAAATTGAACAAAAGAAATAAACGAAATGAATACAAAAAGTTGAATTTAATAGATAAAATGGAGAATCGGCCTATTGAAGCTGTTCAAATGCTTCCGTTAAGAAAGTACTCATTGTGCCAACCTTCTCCGTCGTTGCGCTAATGTCAGTTGAAAAAGGCAAAGTTTAATGTATGACGGATTCATTGTGCCCCATCCTTTACTCCCACGTTACTTCCAAAACGGCGAAGTATTTTTCTACTCTACGCTTACTACAGATATTTTGAATAATTTTATATCTCCAAGTCAGGCTTTCTACGTCAAATACAATATCTTTTAATTTTTATTTCAACCAACTAATCCGAATTGTTTACTGCACATATGACTTTAAAATCACTATATATGTCACACCATTGAAATAAGTCAAAAGCGAAAGTATTTTTCCTCCACCCCAAAAAATTCTAACAACTTTAATATTCAGCTAAAACTAAGAGGTTAAGTGCATGCTTTTTTTATTTTTGTTAGCATTTAATGCCGAAATTATAATACATTTTAACAGAATTTGATGCTGCTTTGACTACAATGATGATGGTGATCATGCCGCTGACGGTCATACTGACGACAATGATGAAAACAATACGAATTGCAGAAAAACCATTTCATAGTAATTCTAATAGATGCAACCAATAGTTAGTTGTATGTTTTGGCAAATAAAACTATTGAACATTTCATCTTCAGTTATAGCTTTCTTAAACTAATTCAAGTGCGCGCTTTTTCAAGTTCAACCTTAAATCAGGGAAATAAATAAATAAAATCAACTTTGGATTTTTGTTACAATTGTTAGTACGTTTGTTCCTAATTGTGTAATTTGGTATAGGATAACATGTTGTCTGGCATATGGCGGGATGACTTGGTTGGCTGTTTGGCTATAAAGTCGAAAACAATTTCTGAGACGCCGCCACAAAACTACTGTCACTTTGATTCTATTGATACCTCTGCAAGACCATCACCAACCATTTTTGTTTCGGCTGACGATGATGATGACGACAATGCTACTAACGCTGCTAATACTGCTGCTACTGCTGCTGATGATGATGATGCTGGTTACAAATACACAAATAAAATGTTGACAATGTTTTGACAACTGAAAATCTATTCCAGGCGGTCGTTAAGTTGTTCTGTACCGGCAGCAGATGAAACAAAAAGTCGAAAATGTTTAACTTTCGAAAAACAGAAATATCGTTGGTGGTGACAGTGTCAATAATGTTGAAGTCATTTAAAATTAAAAATAAATACGAACAACGACAAAACGAAGAATATGTCATATTGTCAAATCATTAGATGCAAAAGTAGTCATGATTAACGTGATGTGATTGTTTCTTATGATAACAATATGTACGTCAAGTGCAATTGTTGACTTGAGAGAATATTAAAGCAAATAATACGCAAAGAAATATGAGCTTTTGAGTGCACATACTCGCGAAGAGAAAAATGTGTCCAACGAAATTAATATTTACTAGATATACCAAACGGACGACACACTCGTCCGTATTCTAGAATCAAAATGTAAATAATTTAAGATTGAAAGAAAATGTATCTAAACGTCATAAAAAAATTCATTAAAACACAGCCACACACAAACTTACATACATACATATGCAAGCATAATTAAATAATACATGAAATTAAAAAAGCATAAACAAAATCCCTTCAACCGACCTAATTCAACTTATTCAACTCTCTTCCTTTAAGTATTATGGCCAGGGTGCACACTTCTACCGATATTCGGTAGATTCTACAGAATATGTTTATGAATTTAAAAATCTACCAATTCTACCGAACAAGGCCTGAAATCTACGGAATTTTGTTATTTAGTAATTTAAGTCGATATATGTGTAAATTGCCTATTTTGCCACATGGCAGTGCGGCAGTAATTTTCTGTCATGAAAATCATTAAAACAGAACAAAGAAATCGGTTAAAACTGAAACTATAAGTAACCTAATATTTGCCAAAGAATTATGCCTTAGGGATGAAATATTTATTCCTCCCAATGATTTAATAATTTTTGCCTAAAAGTTTAAATTCATAAATGGATCTTACATATAGGGTGGGCCAAAAGAAACCAAGGGGTGTAAAAGTTTAATAACTTTTTTGTTTATTAACTTTTTTTTATTTTTTCTTTCAGATTATATAATATACAAAATTGAAATTTTTTTACACTAAGTATGAAAAATGATATCTCTTAAATGACCACCGTTTTCAGCTTCGCACTGATGGGCTCTTTTTAGAGCATTTTCTATAACATCTTTGAAAACTTGTGGCTGTAGCGTTCGAATTTCTGCAACAATGTTTGCCTTGAGTTCAAGGATTGTCTCTGGCTTGTTCACATACACTCGCTCCTTCAAAAAATCCCAAAGAAAATAGTCGGGTGCTGTCAAATATGGCGATCGCGCTGGCCAAATAATTTCCGAATTTCGAGAAATTATTCGCTCTCCAAAAATTTGACTTAAAAGTGCCATTGTGTCACGGGCAGTATGGGCAGTGGCTCCGTCCTGCTGAAACCACATACCAGGTCTGTTTTCAAGAGCAGGACGTAAAAAATTTTCTATCATAAACCGATACCGCTCTCCATTTACGGTTACAGCACTTCCATCTTCATTCTCGAAGAAGTAGGGCCCAATGACATTTTCAGATGTGATCCCACACCATACTGTACACCTGATGGGGTGCAATTGGCGTTGATGAATGGCTCTTGGATTTTGAGAGCCCCAGAACCTACAGTTCTGCTTATTAACAAGGCCATTCAAATGAAAATGAGCTTCATCACTCATAATCAAATTTTCAATAAAGTTGATTTCATTTCTGGCCAACTCTTGAAATTTAACTGCAAAATTTAGACGTTGCCGATGATCTGCGGGTTTTAATTCTTGGACCAATTGCATCTTATATGGCTATAACTGTAAATCTTTTTTTAAAATGCGCCATAGTGACGTACAAGACATTTCTAGCTGAGCAGAACGCCTTCTGCCAGATGTTTCTGGTGCTTCGTTAACACTTTGCTGTACTCGTTCAATATTTTCCGCAGTGCGACTTAAACGTGGTCTACCGGTTCGAGGCAAATCTCTTACGCTGCCATGTTGGTGATGACGATTAACTAAGCAACGAATCATCGCTTCAGAGGGCGAAATTCTGACGTTAAAATGTCGACGATGTGCTCTTTGGGTTAAAATAATTGATCTCTGGTTTAAATAATAAAATTCTATTGTTCTGGTTCTCTGTTCAGTTGTGAACCTCTCCATTATAAATTCTCCAAGTGTTGTCTATATAATCTGAAAGAAAAAATAAAAAAAAAATTAATAAACAAAAAAGTTATTAAACTTTTACACCCCTTGGTTTCTTTTGGCCCACCCTGTATAATCTATGTAGTTACAAATGTTTTTCAAGTAAAAGTTATTTTAGTAGCTTTATAAAACCTATGTACAAAAACTGAATTTCTGTTATTTACATATGTACATTATTTTATATTTGCATAGCATATCTATATAAAGGGTAAGGACAAATAACTGGGGATGCTTCATTGTTTATGGCAGTTTAATTTCCAATCACATGTGAAGTTTTAAATGCGCCTTTGGAACCTGTTTAGTCTGATACTCCTTGCACTCCTTTATATATAAGTACATATAGTTTGTTATTTTTTATGTTTCTTTGATTTGTTATTTTTTATGTTTCTCTGAATAAAAAAAAATTTCTATCGAATTTCATTCAAATCTACCGATTTTTTTTTTGTCGATTCTACCGAATTAAAAAAAAATTAAGTGTTAAGTTAGAATCAAAATGTAAATAATTTAAGATTCAAAGAAAATGTATCTAATCATCATAAAAAATTCATTAAACACAGCCACACACAAACTTACATACATATGCAAGCATAATTAAATAATACATAAAATTAAAAAAACGTAAACAAAATCCCTTCAACCAAGCTAATTCAATTTATTCAAATCTCTTCCTTTGTCCAAAATCACACTATGCAAGTCTTATTGCTAAGGTGATTAGGTTTAGGGAGAGAGAGACGAGGAGAACAGAAACGTTTCTTTTCCCCCCGTCTCTCTCTCTCCTAACAAACTAATCAGCTTAGCAATAAGACTTGCATAGTGTGATTTGGGACTTTAAGTATTATGGCTTTCATACAACAACAAATAAGAGAGAAAAAAATTGTTAGATCAAGAGAAATACTACATACCCACACACATACACACACTCATGTTTTGTTTTTTTTTTATTTGTAATTAAGCTAATAAATGCGTGTATAATATGTGTGCATGTAGTAGTAGCAACTTTAAACGCTTATAACTCCCAAAATACTGAACCGATTTCAATAAAATATAGATTCTGCACATCCTTCAAAACCATATAAATCTTTTTAAAATCGGTGCAGTGGTACCGGGGTAAAAGGGATTACAAAAAAGATGCTCGCCTATTAATTATATAGATTCTCTGTATGTTTGTTTTATTTTTCGTATAAACTTATTAGTACAAATCATATGATTTTTTCACCTAAATATCTGAAGGGAGAATTGGTTTCTGCTTTGCATCTCCCAGACTACTAACAGAGGATCTTCAAAGCTGCCAAACAGTGTTGCCAGAAAATGATGCTGAGAGAATACTAAATCTCTAAAAAAAATTGCTAAAATGTTCTACAGAAAAAAAATATATTGCCGGATTTAAATTAAAAAAAAATATATTGAAATAGCCTTGAATTTCATGTTAATACAAACTTATTTACATGTATTTTTATAGCACATACAAACATAAATAGTTAATAATTGGTGTTTTTTGGAATTTTTACAATAAGTTTAAAATTTTTTAACTCATTGGGAATTGTTACAATTTAAGTAACGCACTAATAATCCCAAATTATTATTTTACTTATTCAGTAAAATATTTCTTTATTAAAAATACACTAAAATTGATTATTGAGGAGTTAGCTGGATCCTATGCGCGTTTCGTTGCTAGTGCAGATCAACAGGAAACCTTTATCCTGCAATACATGTATATTTATGAGAAGAATAGTCTATACAGAAGACATTTTTTATTTACAAATTAAAATTTCTTATTTTCAACAAATTTTTAATTAATTAAAATGCCAGATCTAGCAGTGAAAATGCTAAAATGGCAACAATGCTGCCAAAACACGTTAATCAAACAACTATCACTAATTTTCGGTATCAAATCCGTATATCTAACGGACCATCCGCTTCTATCCAGATGCCTTAAAATAATACGCGTGTAAATGCCCATCCAAGCAGCTTTTAGTGATTCTCTGGGAATTCGAGATATAACCCATGACTAAATCTACGGTATTTAAAAATGTTAAGTTTGCGGAAGTCACAAAAGTGATTTAAGTGAAGGATCACTAAACAGGAGAAATTTAAGACATAAATTTTCACAAAGCATTTTCTATAATTTTGCGGAAAAATGTACAACTCAATTTTAGGCACAAGTTCTTTCCGCATTTTTTTTGGGAATGAAATTTTGTGAAGAATTAAAAGCGCTATAAGAGAGTAAGAATCTGTTGGATTAGAGTTATGTTGGGTATTTTAACCAAAAATAGCAGGAATGGGACAGCAAAAAATTAGGGCATGAAAGTTAATACACAGTGGAGTTCAGCTATAACGAACACCATTTACAACAAATTATTTTGTATAATGAACAGCTTCTTGGGACCCAATCGTTCTGCCTTAATATTACTAGCTTCCGCGGATGCTAATCTTAATGTAACATGAGAGCGTGCTCCTTTGTCGGTATTGTGTAGCGGAATCATCGGCGAAGTAAAATAACCAATAAAATAGCTACTGAGCACAGCTTCAAACAGTTAATACGCCTCATTGACACCAGAGGCGCTGCAACACTGCATTATTAAAAACGTGAAAAAAAATTCAGAATTCCTTCATCAGCTGTCTTCTCTTTCAATATCCCTTTCCTAAAAAAGGTAACACCTATTAGTAGTGTTACTTCTTAAAAAAAATATTACCTCTATAGTAGAAAGATTCAACCTTATTCCAATTGCCAACATCGACGTCACTTCAATGCAACACCAAAAAATTGGAGCTTGTCTACTCACTCTCGAGAACAATTTTGTACTTTTGACAGTCTATTTATATTCCGTAAGGACTGTAAAAGAGCAAGCTCAATACCAGTCAGTTTTTTTCGGCAACGGGTAGACAATTCTCAATTTTTTGGTATTGTCTTGAAATGACGCCGATGTTGACAACTGGCGTTATGGTGATTATAACGAACTTCGGTTTTAATAACTTTCCACTTATACGGAACTCTGTTTTAAGTCATTAAACATGCATTTTATTTGCTTACAATGAAATACAAAAAAAAAAATTGTTATTGTCTAATGATATATTTAATTTTTAATTGCTTTTTTTAAATAAAAATAAAAATAAAAATACAAAGAAAACATTGTTCACGAATTAATATTTTCAATTAAGAATTTAATTGGTCCAATAACATTTTTAACTGCTTTAATTTAGTTTAATTGATATTAAAAAAATTTTTGCAGGTGAAAATTTAATTACTTTTTTAATTGATCTTACAAAATGTTGCATTTAAATTTTTTTTCTGTATATATGTTAAAAATATATGTTTTTTATTTCTTTATTTTTTATTTCTTAAGTTACTTTCTGACAAAATTATCAGGTCCCTCGTAGTTCGTTATAACTGAACTCCACTATAATAATTCAAGACTTTCTATAGCCATCATAAGATTACACTTTACATTCTCGTTTTTTACAGTCTTTCCTTTAAAAATTGTCTATGAAATAGACAATAAAATTCAACACTTTGAAATGGGAAAACTTTCTTCTATATTTAACGACTCCAAACAACAACTACGTGAGTAAGAGTATAAAGTACGCATATTCTTACTGATTTATCTTTAAATCATACTGTAAATAATCTGACATTGAAATAAAATTTACATGCCGAATATAACACTTGCTGCAAATGCAATGAGCAACAAAAAAATAATAATAATAAATATTCAAGTATACAAATTCATTCTTGGTTAAAAAACTCAGCATGATGTCAAATCATTTTGTTGCAAACAACAGTAAAAACATCAACCTGGCCAACTAAGGCTGCTTTAACAAGCTTCTCAAAACAAACAAAAAAAAAAAAACAAAATAAAATAAAAAAAAAAGTTGCATTGAACATTAAAGTCAGCAACAATTGATTCCACTAAAAACAATTCGTAAACATGTTGGTTGAACAAATCAAGGAAACACAAATTACTCGTACCAACATGATCACGACGATCATCGTCATAATGATGATGTACAATCAAGACTTTTAGCCAGACTTTTAGAGGAGATGACGATAATGAGAATAATGGTACGATTTACACAGCATTTTTATTTTAGATTTTTTTCTTAATAGAAAAGCAGCTAAAAACTATTTGTTTTTTCCTCCTCGTTCTTACGAGTATTTTTTGGATTTGGCTAATGTTCACATGTTAACGTTTAAATAGTTTTTTTTTCCTTTTTCTTATCATACTGTTGCTGTTTGACTTTAGTGTGATTTGTTGAATGGTAAAAAGCTTAGATCGATTAGGTGATTTAACAAGCGTTTAACCTTTTGAACTTCAACTTGCGATTTTTAAAGAATACATATGTATGTATATAAATGTATATTTTTTTCTTATACTTTCGTACGGAGTGCATAATATTATTTGCAATATTTTGGATATTTTTGCTGTGTGGTTAAAAGGATGCAGAGAAGTAAGAAGAGTAATTTATAAAGATACAATGGGTTATGGTGTTTTATTCTTCTTATTAAATTTATTTATATGAGCATAATGAATGATATGGTATTATAAAAATTGCATGTATATATGGATGGGACGTAGTCCATCATCTATTATGCAATAGTCAAGGAAAAAATAGTTATAACTTTAAGTTGGCTTGCTTGATATGCAACAATTTTGACAGATGTCACTCTACGATATCAGTGGAGCTTCTTCTCATTTGCTTAAATGAAAATTTATCATCTCTACAGCAGCGGTATTTTCATATTATTGATACCGTACTATATATATTTTCCCTATTTTGGTTACGCTTAAATTTTATGACGAAAAGCATATAAAAAAAACAAAAGTCTAAGGAAAATAAAAATAAATTTGCAAAATTAAATTTTTTTTTAAATTTATTTTGTTTGTTTTATTTTTATAAGAATAAAAAAACAAATAGAAGCAATCCTTAATTTAATTTATCATATATTCAAATTTCTTAATTCCAGATTACTCTCTATCATTAATATATAATTCTTTATTTTATAATAGAACCAGCACTCAGGGGATAACCCCTACTCATCCAGTGCATTGTGCTAGAACTAGGAAAATGGGTTATGGAGAGGAGGATAGAGGGATTAGTGTCTGTGGACAATCGATTTAAACTTTCCTGAGTCGAAAGTGACAGGACAGATTTCCCCAGGTAGTTTATTCCACATAAAAAAATGAATTCTCTGTGTAAAACACTCCATATACGTTTAAATTCAATTGTGAAATGAGTCTTTCAATTGAATTGATTCTTGGCCACACACTTCATAAACTGAATTGAAAGATTTTCATTCAACTATCAAATTTATATATATTTTTTCACAATTACAAATTTAAAACTTCTATTGCATTCCTTCATTAATTTTTATATTTTTAACCCCCGACTAAAAAAAGGGGTGTTATAAGTTTGTAGTGTGTGTCTGTGTATCTGTGTATCTGTGTGTCTGTCCGTGTCCACGTACAGGACAAACGGCTGGACCGATTTTCATATAGTTTTTTCTGTTTGAAAGATGACTTGATCGAGAGGGTTCTTAGCTATGTCTGAAGAAAATCGGTCCAGCCATTTAGAAGATATAACATCTTTTCTGAAAAAAGTCGGGGGTTTTTAAAATTTTTAATTTTTGTTATTATTTATTTAAAATTCAATGAAATTACATATAATTTTAAAACTACATAACTTTTCTATACAAAATATAGCTACAAAAATAAATTTTGACAGCTAATTTGGAGACTCGAACACACACAGCACAATCGAATTGCAAGATTTACTAGTCAACATGAAAAATCAAAATCTTTTGATTTTTCTTCAACCAACTCGACAACTGCCAAACTAATCAATTAACAAAGCCATGGACCCTTTGCTTTGGACAACAATCGACTCACTTGAAATTTGAATTGAATCGTGTATGGGCTGCTTAATGCGTAGTACGAGTTTTTGGCCAATATCCCAAAAAAGGATGTGCTTTGAATGAAGCACGTGTTGTGCGTAAAAATGTGAGGGTTTCAGGAATAAGTTATCTAATTTCATTAGAACACATTAGATTGTAGTAATAATAGAAGAGGGAATCAATAGAGTTGGATACCCTATGTCATTGATGAGCTTATTCGTCCTCTTTGCAGCGCCAGCCCATATATGAGAGTTGTATTTCATTTTCGGTCGGATATGCATAAGTGGTATAAATAGTAAGATCAGACTTGGTGAAGTATCGCTTGTAGCGTTTCAAAAGTCTTAGGCACTTCAATGCTTCTTTTGAGACTTGAAAAATGTGTTCCATCCAACAAATATCACACTAAATTTTCACACCAAGAACATCAAGAGCTTCCGATTCCGCAATATTTATACCCCCATAGTTTCAGAGGGAGCAGCATTTTCGGTAATTTGTCTATGAGTAATAATACAACATTGAATCTTTCTATATTTTGTTGTTTTTACGTTTCAAAAATACTTACATACATACGTAGATGGGCGTGCATGTATGTATGTATGTATATATTTTTAAATGCTTTTTCAACAACAGCTGACAGCGTTGTCAACTTGTTGCGTTTCGCACCATTTTGGGTGCTTTTTGAAATTTTTTGTGCGAAAAATTCCTTAGTTGGTGCGTGGTGCCCTTTTTTTAATTTCAGTGCGTTTTTTAATTTTTGGTGGCACCAACGCAAATTTAACACAATTGGTTTAATCCAGCGATCTGCAAAACCGCGCACGCGTGCGAGTGCTCTCACAATAATGAAGAGAGCAATAAGAGATAATTTGTATTTTTATTTAATGTGTACTCAGCGTGACCTTTTGACCGACTAAAGTGGCAATTTGCTACTTTTTTGACTGCGTTTCCCCTTTTTCGACTGCCTTGCCACTTTTTGACCACCTTTATTTAGGGTGAGTTATATAAAAATGCATTAAAAATAAAAAGTTTAGTGCAGTTTTCTCGATTTTTTTTTAATTTTGCCCCTTTTTTTTGATAAATCCCCTATTTGGTGCCACTTTTTGAAAAATGTCATCGGTCAGCCTGTGTGTACTCAATTGTTACTACAATCAGAGCTACCACTTTAATAGCAGATATGTGCCGGTTGTGTAGTCACATTTTACCAGACAACAATGGATTACTTTTAAATTAGTTTAATTTCAAGGTTTTCTATTTTTTAGAGCTTTAATATTCATATCTGAAAGTAGGTTATTATAGACTATTTAAAATACATCAAATGTGCATTAATCTCTTTTTGAACACGAGGAATTGACTCGAATTAGAGTTTTACAAATATATTACAAATATGTCTTGGCAGCCCTGCCATAAGAAGAGCAAAATATATTACGCTCAAAAACGAAGCACCAACACAAACATAAGTGTGAATGTCTATGTGTGGGGATCGCTGGTTTAAACCAGTAACCCGCAAGCCATACACAATTGTGCGGATAAAAATCACATACATGCTTATGCTCTTTCATTTAGTCGTCACTGAGCAAGCCAGGAATTAAGTTGTGCACGCATGTACTAATTTTTTCCTGGTTTTTTGTTTAGTTTTTTGAGCACACGGAACGAAATTAAAGTTCAAATTTAATAAATTTCTACAGACAAAAAATTGATAATATAATTATGGAAGCTGGGAAATATTTCGTGATTAAAAATGTTTTTGGCAATACGCAATGCATTTTATGTTATGAAACATTAAAAAATAATAGGGAAAATAGATTAAAAAGGCATTTTAATAGTATCCACAGATCTGTAATAAATTTAATTTTGAATTTATACACTAAATTGTTGAATGGTTATTAAATTTTTACTTCTTGTTTAAGTTTTTATTAAATTGCTTCTTTACAAACAAAAAAAATTCAAACAACTAATAACCACATCATGTATTTTACATAACAAAAGTTTTCTTCAAGTGCAAGTTTATTTTACTCTCATTTTTCTCACCAACACAAACATATTTTATTTTGCAAGACACTGGTTTAAACCATGGGTGAACATCATGTAGCAAATTTTTGCAAATCGAATTCTCACGTATTCTTATTCTCTTTCATTTAGTCTTATCTGAGATAAAATTTTGCTTATCTTTTCACTCATTTTTCTCAAACGCACTGCGAGAAATTTATTGTGTATGCTATTTATGTTAAAAAATGCTTTTGCTTACGTGAAAATTAAAAATTATTTTCTCTTAAGCCACGGTCACACTTGTCAAACATTTGCCCAAAAAAGCGTAACCACTAAATGCTAATGAAAAATCTTTCAATTCAGACAAAAGTTTGTCAAGTTAAATCCAATAATCTTGGATTTCTATGACATTGTCAATTAGTTGTGTTCGAAACTGTTTAATTTGATAAACAAGTGTCTGGATCAAAACTGTTTTCATTAATGTTTGTTGGTTACGCTTTTTTTTTGGCAGATGTTTGACAAGTGTGGCCGTACCCTTACAAATTGGTTTTTAGTAGTTTTAAACTCAGAATTTAAGTGAATAATAATGTTTATTACTTTTTGTTGAAACGGTTTTCTAGAAAAAAAGTTCTTTCATAAAAAAAATCATATACGAATTACTTTTATTAATTGTTTCTGCCTGTGTGTTTATCTTTTTCTCTCACTTACACAACATTAAATTTATCTTGGTCACCCATGGTTTAAACTAAAAAGTTCTTGTTGTGAAACTTACCAACTTCCTGATAAGTGTTAATTACCAGATAAAAAGTAATGAAATGAAATCTGTTTTATGGCCCGATGATAACAATAATGAAGAAAATATTAACTTTAATAATTTGGAATAATTAATTTCTGGTCTCTTTTTAAAAAGTTTTAAGGCGAATTTATAAAATTAATGTACAAAAATATATCATATTGTACAAACGAATGCAAGGATATATATGTGCCCTTAACTATGAAAATTGTATAAGTCATATATTTTGGTCGAAATATTTAGTAGATTACATTGGAAAAAATCCAAAACTATTTTTTATTATGCAACAGTTAAATTTAGAGTTGTACTAGTCTCGATTAATATATATTTATTTCACTATATCGAATCAAAAATGCGTATGACTTCGACCACTTTCATAATTAAGAGCACATGTACATACATGTAAATATATTGTAAAAGTCTATTTGTTTTTATTGTTACATATTTAATATGGATATATTAAGTTTCTGTTAAAAAAAAAATTTAAAAATATTTTAATAAAATGATAAATAATGAACTTTTATTAGTTTTGAATCCTTCCTATTAAGCGTTGAACTCTTTAAAAAAAAATTTGTACTGAATTTATGGAACTAAAAAAAAATATTATCTATGCAGTACAAATGAATATACAGTAAAAATTTTTGCTAAGTTTTATTTTTTTAACCCTGAACTGTAAAAGCCTGTTTTAGTGTTAAATTTTTAACACAAAAAATGTACTTTTTATGCAAAATTAATTCAATAAACATTTTAAACTAACAAAAAGAAATTCTAAGCTTGGTGCGTTTTTTTTTTGCAAATGGCGCGATTTTTTCTCCATTTCGGTGCGTTTTGAAATTTCAAAGTTGACAACGCTGTCAGCTGACACTATACTATGTCAGAGTTATTAAAAAACAGGGATGTTAAATCGATTTCGCGGGAAGCGTATAATTGCAATCTGCATGTCGATCGATATTTATTTCCATTGAATTTTTCTTTCCGTGTGGAATCAACAATACCATCTAATATCTCTAATTGTTCGAAGAAAGTTTTGGGTAAAGGATTCCTGATGATCTGTAAGGGTGAAATGCGCAAATATCTATGCACGCATTTTTAAGAAAGAATTAATAATTCACTTTTCAAGTAATATTTTACCTTACAAGTAAAATATTAATTTTGGGAGAAAGTCCAATAAATGTATTAAAACTTAGGGCCAATTTCACCAACTTATTTAAATATAAATTCATATTTAAAAATAGTTTTTCCATACAAAAATTAATCAAAATCGACATTTAAATATGAATTGATATTTAAATAGAGTTGGTGAAATTTGCCCTTAATATAAAATCTTCTTCATTTTTAGCAATAAAAATTTTTGATGTAGTACAAAATTTTATTAAAACCCCTCTTTTTCCATTAAGACAAATTGTTGATGCAAAAATTTTTTTTTCAGCAATACAAATTAATTATTTAATTGTATTAACAAAAAAATTAATCATATCTACAAATAATTAATTACGTATGGTAAAATATGAGAGAAATGTAGTAAGTGCAGTGTGTTGCTCTCATTCTCTAATTTACTACAGAAGGTTACAGTAATAACTTGTAACTTAAACACCAATACCCAAACTTATGCAATCAAGTGGAACTGTGCACGACTTTAATATTTATATCGTTTCTTTATTTTTATAATTTTTTTATTCAAAACACATATATAATGCATTCATTTATATTCTTCTTTATATTCCTAATGTATGTATACATATTTCATTCCCATAGTGTTTAACAGTCAAATCAGCTAAAGTCAGCAAAACTCATTGTCTAGTTATTTGATTTTATTTTGCCATTTAGTACAGATGATCATGTACACCACGTGTTGATTGTGTGCAAGTAATATATGTATAATGCTGCACACTGCATTTGATACTCGTAGTTAACCAAATGGAAAGTGTACCATGAGTACAATTTTGTCATGCTACATGACAACTTCGCCGTTGTTTATTGGCCAACTATGTACTCGTATGTAACTCTATAAAAATGATAAGTTGCTAATAAATTCACAAGAAATTGATATATAAAATTATATATAAAAAAAACTTTCACGAATTGCCGTTTTAGTTTAGATCATAAATTACTCATGTTTTTCTGCTTTTTTTTCTTTCTTTCTTTCTTTAAAATTTTTCATAGTACATATTATTATTATTTTTATTTTTGCAGTCTCTAGATCCTACTCAAATGGTTTTTGTTGCATTTCATCATGAGCAATAGATCATATTTGCTGCTGGTGATTTAGTTGGAGTGGTACAGCCAAATTTGCTGTAATAAGCATTTTAAAAAGAAATGTTTATTGGCTCCATATCGCATTACAATTGTTGTATGTAGTACGTCATGTTTATTTTTTTTCCAAGTTTTTATTTAGTACTATTGGTGCCTTTTGTCTATTAATTACATACATATATATATATATGTATTCTTTTTTTCTATTTCCCTTAGCGATTTTGCATGTAGATCGCGTAGCTAATTAAACGATTATTTACCATTTCTAGATTTGTTTCATCTAACCAGCCGTTTGTTTGTTAGTTGAGAGCCATTCTAGTTAATATAAAGAAGCACAGACAAAATAAAACAAAGGAAAATAATAAAAAAAAAATCACGCTTTTTGTTAGTTTCGTCTGCTTCGAGTTGGAGTTTTGCAGTTTTGTTAAACAATATATATTTTATATTCCCCATGGCACATGCCAAAACTGGTGCTGCTGTAATGATCTCTTTTTGTTGCTTTGTTGTTTGATTGTTGTTGTTGTTTGGTTTTTGTGGCATAAATACTGACTTGCTACTTATATTGATATTGTTGTTGTTGGTGTTCGCAGTTATTGCAAGTACCAACGCTATTGCAGAAATTAAGTTGAAATTATAAAAATGTGCTGCAAATCTTTAACATTTTTTACATCTTAATAGAGACAAATATACTTCAAACTAATTGTTAATACGCAATATTAGTTTTTAATATCCAAAGCAATGTCTTAAGGAAATTTCTGTGCTTTTCTTAAACAGAGCAGCATCGTGCCGTTTACAAATACATAATATCTTTGTTCCATGTTCATTTATATAATTGAAAATTTTTAAGAAAACTTTTGTGAATATGTAATAAATATAATGCAATAAAATATACACGTGAGTAAATAATATTTACTAAATATAAAACTTCTTATGTAATCGTAGCCTTTTTTGATGTTCAGAGATTTGAGTTGGCAACACTGGTTTGTTCGAAACTGAATTGATAGCTGACAGTTACTTTCTAGTTAGGTCGATTGTAACATGACTTTGGCTGCAGCGCCTAGCGCTTAGATGGAGCAACGCGGATGTAACTAAACCCAGTTGCTTAATATATTAGTCCTTTTGATCCTTTAAAGAAGATAGGGCCTGCTGAGGTCTCGGTAGTGAGTTGGTGTAAGATGATGATGATTGGGCTTCTCTATAAGATGCTGGAACTGGGACCGCTAGTATGGCCTCCAGGGGTCTAACTTAAAATTATTATTTCAAAGTTATATAGCAATCCATTGCACTATGGGACATTTTACCCATTTTGTGGCCAGAATAAATTATAGAGCCGATTGAAATGATTTTTTGGAATCAAACTTCAGAGCCCTCCTTCTTAAAAATTCTAAAATTTTTATCACTTAAACTCACGAAGAAAAAATATTTGTATCACTCACGCTCACGTCCTCTCACGTGTCAAACTTCGTAAGCCTCCCTTTTAACACTCTTAAAGTTTTTATCACTTAATCCCACACCAGAAAAAAAATTATCACTCACGCTCACATCCTCTCACGTGACCCTTACTAATAATACACTCACCTTTGACATTATATTAATTTTTTTTTTTATTTTTATTATGAAAACATTTACAACACTCAATAGTTATTTGAAATCACTCACAAAACACTTGATAATGAAGTGACAGTAAATCAAAATGGTCCAAAATGTTTAAAAAGCGATGTTAACTTTGTTTTTCTTTTTATATTCAAGCAAGAAAAAATATTTTTTGTCACACTTGTCAACTTTTAATCGCTCCTTTTTTAGATGATTTAATTAAAACTTTTGCTTTAAACTGGATCTAAAAAAGAATTCATTTTCGATTTCTTATCCGTAGTTAACTAGAAAAATTGTTTTGTCAGAATGCCGTACACCAAAGGTGAAAACGAACACTATTATTCGTCTGTCTGCCTATCCGTCTGTCCGTCACAGACTGTTTTCTTCAGAAGCGCAAGAGCTACGGACCTGAAATTTTCAATACTAATTTTTTTTAGTTTTGGCTTAATATAGGGGAAATTTTCTACAGTTCACTGGTTATAAGATCTGATTCCTACTTTCAGCCAGCCCTAACTTAGGAAACACATGCTGCCAGTAGATGGCCATTGGCTATTTCAAGTTTCGTAGACACCAAACACTTGTCAGCAGATCAGTGCCAACAGAAGAATCTCTAAGATTCTCCATCCGAAACTACTGATTGTTCACGATTGCATTCGCAGATGCTTCACATAAATATATACGAAAGATTCCACTATCCGCAACCTTGGACGTACCCGATAGCACTCAGCTGTGCTTTCTTAAGGTGCTGAGCAACACACATGAACAAGACCATATATCTTATTTTCGTGCCTTGCTCAATTTACTTCCGAGGGCGGCTTAAGTAATAACTTCGAAATTATTATATACATATTATGTACTTGTATATATGTATGGAATACTTTCTTTCAATTATATGCAACTTTCTCTTTATTGCTTGTCAAAATAGTTTCACTCGTATTCTAATATTGATTTGCTACCACAGCAAATATATATTAGCCCAAGTCCTTAAATGCAGCATAATAACATTAGTATTATTACAAAGCATAACATATTTACATTTAAGTATATTTTCACAGCCACATACATACTAATCAGAGCTTTAAATGACCTCATATGACTAGGTTAATGCCAGTCACACTTAATTTCAGCCCATTGTGACTATGGTCTCTTGATTTATTTTACAACTTAATGATGCAACCAACGAAACAATTGACCAACCCAGAAACAACTCAAATCAATGCAGCATGCACATGGTTACATGGATGACACAACAAATAAAGTCAAAATAAGTTTCCAAGAAGAAGGTGGCATTTTAATGACTGTCATTTGAGGAAAAGTCCATCACGATGATGATGATGATGATGGTGAAATTCATGGTTTAATGAGTATAATGAAGCATGTCAAAAAAAAAAAAAACAACACACTACCAACAACATACAAATGCATACACGCACGCACGCACAGGAAGAATGCTAAGATGTCAATAATGCATTGTGACACCACTTCATCAAGTGAATGTAAACTATAAATTACGCATAACGAAACACACAACCACTAGGAAACGTCAAGGATCATGGACAGCAAACAGCCTCACAAAAGTAATGTAGTTTTGTGTTGTCACTATCTCTCTCTTTCACTCTATTTCTCTGTCTCTCTGTTTCTTATATAATGTGTGGCGTAACATTTGGTCATCAATGTTTCAACATAATGAGGATTTTGAGAATGTTTTTAATCCTACGACAAAAATGTTTTAAATGCAAGCAACCAACAAACCAACCAAACCCAACAGCAAAAAAAACAAACATGCAAACAACAAAAGTCCACTTCAATGGCAACAAAATAGTCTTAAAAAAAGAAACAAGAAAGCTTTGACGAATCTTTTGTGCCCTTTACCAATGTGCGAGTTGCTTCTACATTCAAGTGTTTATTAGACAGAGTCTGAGAGTTGTGCATGTCAACCCCTAGAACAGAGACTCTTAGACTGCAAGGAAAATTTTTGCCAGGCCTCACGTCTATTTCAGTTTATAGTTTTCAATACAATGCTCAAATTAACAAAAATTTCCGAGCGAAATAGAGAGAGAATTTTTGTCCAATTAAAAGGTTTAGTTGTAAATAAATTCAATTAATCAGTTAAAAATTTAGCTGAGTGAATTAAAATTTTGTTTAAAAACTTACTCCATTAAAATTTTATTTAAAAATTTAATTAAGTCTAATTGATTTTGGAAACAAAACAGTGGTCACAGATCAGGAGAAAAATGTTTTCCAGCACACTCTAGTAATTCGAAAATAATTTGTTCTCTTGAGATCTTTGCAAAAAACATTGTAACTCCATTTTGATGGATGAAGTTGAAAAGCTGGACATAAATAAATCGATTCTGCCAACTATTAGAAAGGCTTTTATATATTCATCCTACAAACGACCTGACAAGCTCGTACATACGTACTCATATGCCCTTTCCACCTGTGGTGAAGCGTACCCAAAAAGAAAAAAAAATATTGTTATGCCAAGAAGATTACAATGTGACATTGCAAAGATGGATATTACAAATAATGATGATGACAATGATGATGCACTTGGGGAGTAGACACGTTCATCTGCATTACCATATATTGGCATAAATTCCAGATCAATATTGTGCGTACTTTTGCAATTTATTTAAGCGGGTTGTGCAGCAAAACAATCATCATTTATATCGTCATAATGATAATGAAAAAGCATCATCATTATCCTTTCTATATATACACATAACAATGCCAGCACTGATGGTGACAATGATGTCGTTAAATGCTACTTTAAGTGTTAAAACCATTCACTTGCAACCGCACCTTCTTTCTTTATTTTTTTTTTTTCCTTTAACATATTCATGCACAATTTACACATTTTGATGGTGATGTACATGTATGTGCTACACACATGTGGCATTATTAGTTTGAATATTGATTTGCAAATTCATATTTGCTTTAAGATATAAAATGTATTCCCAAGCAAGTTGTGTAAGAAATTATAGTGTGAGAATGCCTTTGAAAAATCCCGACATGTAACTTAATTCCAAGATCAAAATAATACGCGACTCAAATCAATATGACAGTATTTTTAATTTATAAGACTTGCACTTGGTTCAAAGCCCCTATTCAAGAAAGTCTGGGAGTTACGATGCCTCAACGAAAAGTTTTAGCTTGCTCTAAGTGACTTCTAGTCATATCCTTTCTTTATAAGTAAACGTGCATTAAATATTTCACCCAGAATATTCAGAATTTGAGAGTATGATGAAGAATATGCAAAACGATGAATATGCGAGAACATATACGGTATTAGAGATGAAATACTTCGAAAATGTTGTTTATATTCCTCCGATTGAGTTGACAAAATTGATCAGCATGCACTCTAAGAAGTGTGCTTTTACTCTTGTTGGATGAATATATGAGCAATCTACTTCCAAACCTTAGGAAAGGGTGACTTGCACTCCCGGTTAGCATCATTGCTGATTATTGCACGATGAAAAGCAAGTCGTTACATCTAGGCATCCAGAGAATCACTGATATTTGTTCAGACAGAGAATGATAAGCTTTGGCGAGCATTCGATCTTAAAGTACAGCAGACTTACAAAACTTTTGACTGTCTCCTAAAAGTGACATATTATCCTTCGTTAAAAATTCTTGAGGTAAAAAAAAGTCATAAATTCCTTGAACTCGTGGGAATATGAGACAAATAATTGGAGCAAACACCCTTCGAGTGCTCTAATTTCCTTTTGAAAGCCTCACAAAACACTTCTAAAAATGTGATATGAGACTTCATTGCCAAGTCTATTGTAAGTTGCAATAGGTTTGTATCAATAAGAGTAGTAATCGAACTTTTAAATTATCTATTCTATACAACGAAAAGAGCCACCATCCCCTAAAAGAAAATGCTGGTTTACATTACTTGTGCTTGAGTCATCTAATTGCCACAATAAAGCGGCTGGTATTCGCCAATGTCGCGATATAGGTTTTTCCCTCGTGTGATCATCTATCTTCGCGTCTAGGTCTGTAACGTTGTAGTCTCAAGCACAAAGCACATTCTACAGTCTACGACTATCTTCCAGCAGGATTATCTCTATGAGATAATGAGTGTGATAATCTCGCAAACCCTAGTTCAGGTAGTATAAATTTTTAGGCAATATCTCTGGAAGAACAGAGGGACGGATGTGCATATGTTTATTAAAGGAAAGTGGCTTGATACGTTGCCATTAAATGTGCAGCGTCACCTGAAACTGGCCAGAGTTCGAAAGACAACAGAGGTAAATCAATTTGAGGGTGGAACTTCTAGGGTTGACAAGTGGCTTAACTCAGGTATTATAGGTTCAGTTTGATACGCTCTAGAGTTTGAATTAGTGGTGATGTGTCACTACTATAAGTAGCGATGCTCTGGCCGGTGATTGGTGAGGTTTTCTCTTTGCGGATACGCACCAAGTGTGAGCGACTATATTATATACTTGTTATCACGGAAAAGCTTGCGTTGTGACTGTGGTTGCTTTCAAAATCTCCGGGAGAAAAATTTTGGATATACTGTATTAAATCACTGCTAGTAATTAGATTGACGCAAACACCCATACACTATTTAAGATGCTGCCGCCATTCAACAGATGCTGCTCTGACTATAAAAGATTAGATAGCTCGACTACCTCACCAATGTACTTGCTTATAGTCCGAGATAACTTTATTCAAGGATGGTTACCAAAGTATGTGTTCCTTGCTTCCTTTCTCCTTAAAGGTACATACATTGGAGGACTTCCATATGCGCAATATCATCCGATGTCAAGCCTACAGCGAGGTTAGGCCGCGATGATAGCCCACTATCAATAGTGGCCCCAGGATAACTCCACTAGCACCATCCCGGGACTGCCTTAGTATTTCATAAGGGTGAGTAGTTTTATCAGTATTATTCCTGCATCCTCCTTAGTTTAATGACCATGCGAAGGTTGACGAAAAGACAGTTTGAATCAATCCTCCAAAGCCAGATTCGTGCTAGCCAGAAACTGACACCTAAATCTGCATCACCAACTTAATGATGGCAAACTTCGTGCATAGTTTGACGGATACAGTTGTTGTATTTCTGAAAAATTTCACTTCTACATACTCAGGTTCCAGAATACCACAGTCCAGTAATCTAACAATTCAAATTCGTTTGCTCAGAAATTCCACAATTAAGACTGTACTGGACGTAATCACCCATATTCCAGTTGTCGACATCGGCGTCACTTTAACACAATACCAAAAAATTGGTGCTTGTGTACCCGCTGTTGAAAACAACTGACTACTATTGATAGTTTTATAATATTTTCTAGACCATAGGGAACGGAAATAGATTGTCAGTAGCACAAAATTTTTCTCGAGAGCGAGCAGACAAGCACCAATTTTTTGGTATTGTGTTAAAAGTGACGTTGATGACGACAACTGGAATAAGGGTGAATAATTTAAATATTTCTTAAAAAACAGCCGTCCCTAACATATGTGCAGATGCTGACCAGGGAGCCGTCCACTATGAAAATAGTCACACCTGAATTTAATGTCGGGGATTCAAGGGCCTATTGGACTCCTTGCTACCTCAACCAAGAGAAGTACCTCACATCGTAATGTGACAATTAAAAGGGGGTATTTTTGTGGCGAGTCCTCCAACCTGTAATAACTCAGGGTCAGCGGGGTCGTTACTCCCGTTATGCTTAAGAAAGGATACCCTTGCGGGTAGACCAAAATGACAGGTACTCACATAAATCTTTCACTAAAGCTACCCTCAAAGTCGTATAGTCTGCAAAAGAATGTAGTAGCTGAAATTCTCCCATCTGCTCTTTCTTATTCCGATCAAAAAGTGAATAGTCAAGTTAACTTTTTAGGCCTTTAGAGCCCTTCTAAGTATCGGCAGCAAACTTAATAAGAGAGCACTAATAGATCGAATATAGCGCAATTTGTGGGCAACATTCTTTTGAATTTGCGCATGTATTCCGTATTATTTTAAATGAAGCTTCAATATCTAATGAGGCAAAATTACCTCAGCTAATGGACATCATGGTTTTCGCACCTATTTTGCTAAATTCCTCTCAACTTATGCTGTCGATGCAGCTGTTGCTGATGATGATGCAATAACCCACCCAAACAGTACAATAAATGAATGCACCATATTTCTTAAGTCTTATACGTAATGTATGAATACGAAAGTGTGTGTGTGTATTTCTACAGTAGACGTGATAATGCTGGGGCCAAACATGGCAAAATATATTTGCGGTATGAACGCACAAATTGAGCGCACATGTTGGTAGCACTCATTGCACTGCTGCACAAGATAATGCGAGCGACTATGCAGTCGTGTGGAATTGAAATTGCCCAAAACAAAAAATCTATTAACTTCTTACCACTAGACACCAGCAGGCGACGGATTAGTGGTAGTAGCAGCAGCAGCAGCAAGAAGTGTCCATACAATTTCTGTTTGTCTAACGATGTGCCTGGAAAAGTCTGCATTATTAAAACAATACTAGACTCTTAAAAGGCAAATTTTTTCTCTATATAAAGTGTGAGTGTTTCAACCTCTAACCCCACATTTAATTTACGACATTGTGGTTGCAGGTCTTAATTAGACGGTAGATAAAGTTAAGAGCGTGTGCTAAAGTTTTTACTCATAAACCAACAAACCAAATTGTGGCAGGCACACTGACGCACATAGAAAAAAAATGCCTGATTGTTTTTGGTTTGTAGAAAAAAAGAACAAACCCAAGAATAGCAGCAATCAAATCTCTAAGCTGTCATTTTCAAGTTGTTTTATTATTTTACCTTCTTTAAGCTTAAAGTTTCTCTTTGCCTTGTCTTGCCAATATTTACGGGTATTAAATTTTCTTTGGGGGAGAGAGAGAGATTTCCTGGCATTTGATGTAGCTGATGCAACTACTAAGGAATGCTTGAAGTATTAAGGCGTTGTAGGCGCGTAGAAACATGCCAATTATGTTGGCTGCTTGGCCGCAACTTTAGCTCGCAGAAGGCAAAAATTCAGCCACCTCATCAACGTTCTGTTTCCATTGTTGCATCGGAAGCTAAGAAAGGTGGTACTTTCGAGGCGTTGGTGACTGTGGTAATTTTTGTAGTTTAATGTGTTGCGTATAAAATAAGAATCAACTTACTTTAGTTAGAATTGCATGCAACATTTGCAAGTGTTACTTTTTTCGTTATTTGTTCTATGTTGTTTTTCATTATCATCATTTTGCTTGTTGTTCATCTTGTTGTTTTGTTCATTTTCTACATCGGCTATTGCATACTCGTATAATGCGGTATAAATTCTCACTTTTGATAAGGATCATGATATAGTAGCGTTGAGTTGTGGTGCTCAGTTAAATTCTGACTGGTTGGTTGGTTGGTTGGTTCTTTGGTTTATATGACTGTTGTTGATTTGAATGATGTGTGTTCTAGGAGTCTAGTTAATAAGATTGTTGATGATGTTGATTTTTACTTTTCTTATTAAAATGAGAATTTGTTTTCTACACATTTTTTCAGCGAAGGTACTTTAAAAAAAAAAGGAACAGCCTGTAGTCCTTGTGAAGATTTTTTTATGTTTAACTGCACCTTGTTTTAAGTGAAGTTTGTTAGAAGAATGAGAAGTATAGCAGCACTCAAGGCCATCTCATCTTTTTTTGGACTGTACGATGATTACAAAGTTACAATATATTTGGATTAGAACTCTTTCTATTACAGATCCACAAAAAATGTGTGTTATCATAGAATATCACCATTAACTAGATTCTAAGAACCTTAGGTATGGAATTGTTGATATTGTCTTGGGATTTGTGCCAATCTTATCTAGATTTAAATGCACACGTAGCACGTTCCAAGCGAAATTCTAGAATTGAGACTCTCTCTTATACTTGAAAGATGCTCCGGTTCAAATACAACAAATTTACTTGATCAGGAAAGCACCAATAACCCGCCTTTGTAGGAATGTGGCGTGTTCACGATATCCTAATCACTGAGTAAGCTAAAAAGTTTCAGGGATGTTTGCATTCCAACAACCCTCTAATTTGACCTAATCTAACGGAGCCCAATCTGACCTTAACTAAATGTGAAAAAAACCTAATCGAAATTAATTTAATATTTGGATTGATCTGATTGTAGTGTAACATAATCTGTTTCCCAGAGCAGAGAAATGTCTACGCAGCGAGAAGAAGAATGACTGCTTTAGAATAGAAACTATGGTATATCTCAAATAGTCTAAATTATATATTATCACAGGATCAATAGATAGTCACTGAAGGATTTAATCTGATAACACTTTATTTGAGTGTCCACAGCCTAGAATACTACAGAAAATGCTATATTTTTGCCGAGGACTTTTGTATGAATTCATTTTGTTGAGAAACAATCATTTTTAGAACTCGAGAAAGCTAGAAATTCCTTAGGATGGTTTATGATTAATATTACTTACGACAAGATCTAACTATTTTTTCTTTAAATTATTGAATTGCTGATGTCATTGACTATAAATGTCAAAAGCTAAATTCTTTGATTATAAGTTAATTTTTTTTTATATTTGAGTGTTAAGTTTATTGATGATATTAGCCATTGTTAACTGCGACTTTTTGACATCATCCTGACAATGTACGAAAGGGAATAAGGAACTACTTATTTTTTTTGACCAAGAACGAATCAATTCCATTTAGGATAACCTCCTTTTAGGTGAAGCTATTCCAGTTCTGCATCGATAAAAACAAATAGCAGATGGACGGGACAAGCTCTGCTCTATAACAGAGAAAGACAGAGAGAGAGAGAGAGAGAAAACTACCCATCCGCTGTTTTCCAAATAGTGTTTAAATGATCTGCCACATGTGGTGGAGCGTTCCCATATTCGGTGAATTTTTCTACTAATGCTCGCTTCAAATCAATCAATTATAAAAGTCAACTGTGATTGTCTGTGCCGATTTTAGCAGCTCATAATAGATGGGAACCTTCTAGTTCGACCAAATACAGAGCTTCACTTTGGCTGGTTGATTCGGCTGGCAGACCGGGTTGTCGTACTGCAGCCGTTTGTCATACTAAATAATGATTAGATTGCAAAGAAGACTTTTAATGGCGTTCCAGCCGCCATTTCGGATATGCCAAATCGTTTTTCAATATCACTCGGCCTTTGCTGCTTGCAAACGTTTTCAAATTGCTGTTTACATGACTTTCTAGGATTTTGCAAGTTCTTTTAGATTTTTACAACAATCTTCATGGAGTAATGCCTCCAGTTTATCACCTTATAATTATTGTGGGTGACTTGGGCGGCCTTTGTATTCCGTGTCAAAATAATCACTTCTAAAACGTACAAACCATCTCCCATACGTAAAAATTTATGAAATATGTATATTTATGATAAACTTCAATGACCAAATAATGGTTTATTAGCACAAAACACCACATAAATTATTAAAGACACTAACCACATGTCAAAGATATAATATCATCCATTGTGATTCCCATAATTTTGAATCATGCACCCAATAAAGAAACTAAAGAGCTATAAGTTTTTTTAATTTGAAATTTTAAAGATCTGTAGGTCAAGAAAAATTTTACGCAACCATCACAAGTCTTATAATCTGTACTTTCAATGCCAGTTTCCACATTTTATAACATAACTGCAAAGAAATCGTAAAATTCGTGAACCATATTTCCCATAAACATTTTAGAGAAGCATGAAGACATTTATAATCATTAGCAAGTGTTCAATAGGAGTCAATTACATGAAGTGTCAGCAGTATATAATAATACCGACTGGTTGAATAAAATTATTGAAACGTTCCTTATAAGCGGGATTATAGTTTATTACGCATTTGCGCATTAGCTATTAATATCATGGAAAATGTTTGTGGTTAATAAATGTAAAGATTCCTAGTGAAATTTACAGAAGACACCAATAATTTTTCTTAACAAATGTATGCCGAATGTATGGGCTTTAGCTTTTAAAGACGGTACTTCTAGTTGGGAACTTGGGTGACATTCATTAGAGAACGAGAGGCTAACCTAATAAAAGTCTATTGTATTTAATAAACGTTTTAAGCTGGGGTCACACGATTGGCAGAACGTTCCAATTTTCGTCGGCTCACTGAAATAAATTCATAAATAACAAAGTAAATTTGCCTTATTTCTCAACTAATTGAAATATAATTACATAACTGCACCACACTGCATTAGTATGTAACGACGAAAATCGGGCACCTCATTTTCATCGTACAACAATTACTCATTTATGTAAGAAATACATTATTTTATTTTTTTATATACTGAATTTTATTAGACTGAATTGTATTCGCGTATATTCTTTCTTTTTCTTTTTAATATTTTATTACCATTGAATTATACATGTATCTAGAATTACTCAAGTTACCTTTAATGATTTAAAAAGTTATTTAAAATTAACGTTTTATTATAGATGGAGTCGCCATCTATATGTGAATTCAAGAACTAAAATAGTTAAAGCGACAGTTTTATACAACCATTATTTAGTAAGTTACGTTTTATGACAACTGATTATTGGCAGAATTTTGCGTATATAAGAAGGAATCTCCGCATGAAAAGGGGAGTCTGCTGCTAGCTGTCAGCAAGGCAAGAACACAAAGTTGAACGTGGTGTTACACATCCATCAGCATTGTACTTGCCTTTAAACACATCTACTGGACAGACTTTATTAGCGCAATTAGTGTATACTATTGTGTGGCCGATCTCCGTGGATTTCGGTCTAGCAACAGGCACACTGCTCCTTTTGAGCTTTTCTCACACGCGCAGCCTGTAGGTTGTGTGGTGTTACACATCCCGCCTGCATCTGCGTGCACAGTGACTGTGCTCTACACGAGCATACGTTTTATCGCTCCTTCTGAGCATTTGTTTCTCGCGTTCTCACACGCGCATTCTGTAGGTTGTGTGGTGTTACACATCCCGCCTGCATTTGCGTGCTCCGTGACTGCGCTCTACATACGCATACTGTATACGCATACCGCTCCTTCTGAGCATTAAAGTTGTCACCTAGACGGCCAGTTAATTATATGAGAATACTAATAAAGTACTATTGTTATTGGGTTGACTGCGTTTTTTTCTCTCTCTCACGGTCCCAAAAATCAACAAATTTTTGTGGACGAACCCTGGACATCGCTGAGTTTTACCCCAGCCCAAGAAACTTCGTTACAAGTAATAAAGACATATAGATTTATTCAAGAATTAATTAAGTAATAATGTCATTTTGGCCAATTACTTATGACTCTATCGCAGTGAGCCGACGAAAATTGGTACATTGTGCCAATCGTTTGACCCCAGCTTTATAATGTTCTTATATATCTTTGCACATATCGCTCATTTATTAAAACAACGTCATAACTATTTTTCTCTCAAGAGAAATTTTGTTACAACAACATGAATATTACACAATATAAATAAAGATATGCAAATTACCTCGGCAGCATTAACTCAAGAACCCAATTTTTTGTAGTTATGACCTTGTTTTACTAAATAAGCGATATATAGTTTAACAGTTGCAATGATGTCTTTATATTTGTTGCTTAACACAACTGTGTTTTTTTAATGTCAAAAATCTTTATTTCGTCTTTTGGGACCCCCATAACATCTCATTCTCATTTATTAACGCCTAAATATATTTTGCGTTCTGAGACTGTGATTATCCCTATTGTTTCAACTAAAACACTACCTTAAGATTAAGTAGTTGTTATAATATCGTTACACCGAGTGTTAGTTAAGATACTCCTATCTCTACTTTTTACCTTTAAACTAATTAGAAGATGGCTCAATTAAGCTAACAAGATGTTTGTTGTACTACTTGTAGTTGTTGCAGTGCAACACTGAAGTTGTTGTTAGAATGAATACAAGTAAATTGTTTTAGAATAGTAGTTGTGTAATAAAATCAACTTGAATTTATGTGGCATGATTGTTTTACTACTACGATTTGGATTGTGTTAAGATGTTTTTGGCTGTTGCTAGTTTATTTTACCTTAGTTAAGTTGTATTAAGAACTTTTGTTAAGAGTTAAAGTGCTGAATTTGCTGTAATGATTTTGGCCGAAGTATTTGCACCCATTGTACACAGTTGTTATTGTTGTTTATGTGGCAACTTTTACGTTGCAAGTTGTTATAAATTCAAATAACCTTGAAGATTTCAAATCAAGGTAGTGCGGTGGGGATTTACACTGTGTTCAAAAAAAAAAAAAAAAAAAAAAAAAAAAAAAAAAAATACATATGCAGTATGGATATTTGTACTAAAAGCTTTGAAAGATAGTTTGAAATTAAAAGTAAAAGAAAAATTATGACAGAAAAAAGAATTTTGTAATCATTATTTTATAAATTAAAATATAAATTTAAAATTTGTTTTGTTATAGTCGTATTCAGGCTTTTTATTTCATGTTAATTTAAAATTTGCGGAATTGTTATAGAATTGTGGTTGGAAATGTGTATTTATAACATCAATGCTATGACAATCCTGAATAACTTAATTTTAAATGGAATACGGAATGTAAGATCTAAGCCACAGTAAAAGGACGTGAGAGAACAGTATTGGCACAATGTGTCGTTCACACCGTCAGGGACTAGACCAGGTCTTTTTTATATCATTGATATAATTGACTTCTGTATCATATGGCGTTTTGTCTCTATCGACCGGATGTTTCCGCTTTAGGTGAGGCCCAGGCTTCTGATAATGCTGATCATCACGACTTTCAGATACCTGCTTATCACCTGCTATAACTTCTTACCTTTCATCGGGGACTTGCAGTGTACATTTATTCACAAAGAAGTTAAGCACCAATGCCAGTAATCAGTAGGCTTATCTAATGCTGAGTTTAACTGTCTCTGGGTTAAATTCAAAATTGGTTGAGTAGAACTTCGAATCCTTGGGTCTAGTCGTCGCTTTCGATAACTGGCTGATTCGATCACGCTTTTTCATTTCGTAAATTATGGTATTCGCTGTCGAACAATGTAATAGTATTGTTCGATATCGAAAGTCATAACTTCCAACTAAAAAAATGTTATCGAAATAGCTATAATAAATATAACGCAAAATTTATTGACTTTGCTATTCAGTAACATATTTTAACAATATTCGCTGTCGGTTGGAGGAAAATAAAATAAAGTCACAAGCTTAAATTCATTGAGTTTTTCCTTATCATTCTTAATGCTTTTCGCTTATTTTTACATTTTCTATACAGAGATACCACATAATATTGAATTAAATGTAGAGATCGACCGAAGGCGTTTTTTTTTGCCGAAGCCAAAGCCGAACTTCGGCTTAAATCCTAAACTTCTGCCAAAACCGAAGCTGAAGCCGAATGATTTAAATTTTAGAAATGATACTTACGTTTTATATGAATTAAGAAAAAACTTTGCTTTTTTGAGATCACTGAAATAGCTGTAATATCTATTGGATACATAACAAGCAAAATAAAAACAAAACAATTCATTAATAAACAAAAAGAGTCTCAAAGACAATAGAAATAAAAAGTACTAAAAAAGTTTTAATTTAATAATCAAACTTTAAGAGTTTGATATTAAAGTGGCAGAACAACATTTTCTCGGCATTTACTCCATATAAACGCGACCTTCTTTCTGAATAGAGCCTACCAGCGGCACTACAAAGCTGCTCACTGGCAACACTACTAGGTGGAGCACTTAAAAGCTTAACTGCTGCTGTTTTCAAAATATGAAAAGGTGACGACGGAATGAAAAATATTTGGCTTCGCCTAATCGACCGATTTTTGGCTGGCCGATTACCAACTTTTGGCCGACGGCCGAAGCCGATTAATCGGTCGAACTGTAATTAAATGGCGATTAATACAATGTTGGAGACTATCGTAAAAAAGAAATTACGGAATCACATTATCGTTACCACAAACGAATAAATATGTCCATAAATATTACGATTTTCGGTTCGCAAAAAGTTACAGAATCCAGATACTGGTGTCATATGAAATCAAATTACAGGCTGTTATGGAGTGTGACACTTCCCTAAATGAATTCATTATCTGTAAGAATTAACAGAATGTTGGGTATTTGGCTTTCATCATCATTCAGAACGTTAATGGTCTGTGTAATTGGCCTACAGAGGAAGCCTTGATACGTTTTCATACCACTGCGATATATTTGTATTTAGTGTTTCGATTGCCTTCATTTCAGGATTCCGAAAAGTTTGTATCTGGTGCATCTCAATAATATATTTGAAGAATGTTTTTTGAATCAACACCCTCCCTGGACTCTTGAATCGATTTTTTTAATATTTTTTGTTTGCCTTCTTTCCTGATACAACAAGAGTAATCAAACACGCAAATCTGCGATTAAGGTGGATTGAACCAATCCCCTACAGGATTACACTTATGCCGCCGTACAGGGCATGTTGAGCATTCTACTCGATAGAGCAGGGTACCATAAAGGCACCTACATATCGAGCATTATTTTCTATTTTATCTCAAGTGACATGTTATCGAAAATAGACTTTTTTAAAAATAAAAAATTTATAATGAAAAAGTAGTGGTTGTTATAAAAAAAGAATATTATGAAGAATTTAAAATGTATAGAAATGTAAAACAGGATAGTACTGAAATTGATGGCGACAATTTACGTACACAGAAAAAAGTATTCACCAATTAATATTTCCAATTAAAAATTTAATTCATTCAATTAAATTTTTAATTGTATTAATTAATTTGAGTGGAAAAACTTAATTGATATTATCAAATTGTTTATAGGTGAAGAATTAATTAATTTTTTAATTGATATTACAAATGTTTTAATTAATATTACAAAATCATTCATATTACTTTTTTGTGTGTACAAAAACAAATTTGAATATTCTTCAGAAAAATTTAATTTTTGTCGCTTACAATTAAATCGAAAATAAGGCTCGATATATGCATGACCAGAAAACCACATTCAATAAATCAAGTATACGATATACCAATCTGTTCTGTATATTCTCCTAGGTTTCTCCAATCAAAGTCTATGAGACATTCCAAGTCCCCATGAAAAAAATGTTCTTCTTAGCTGACTAAACGCTAGACAATGATACAGCAGGATCATTACTACAACTTGAAGTTAGTTAAACTTACGACCTGATAGGTCGAAGTGAAGATAATTTTATAATTATTATATACATTCTACAAATTCTTGGCTTTAATTTTAGTAAGTTACTATAAAGAACATTCGAGTTTTGTCCTGTAAAAACTATAAGTTTTCACCCTACTGGCATTTTCACTTATCTTTGTTTATTTTCCCAAATCAATTTTTGTTTTGTTTTTTGTTTTCATTCCAATATAATTGCAATCAGTTTGTGTAAGTGTTGGGTTAGTTAACTTGTAAATGGATTAAATCGTATGTTATCTTGATCGATAAGTTTGTTGTTTAACTTTCCGTGGACATACATACAAGCATTGCAAGCACTGTGTTCGCCAAATAAAACAAAAACAAAAAAACACATACAGACAAACAACAAGGCATACCTCTGATATAATACAAATTTATCTATAAAACAACAAGTATCTACCTACTTCTAGTTTTCTTTTTTTTACTAAAAGACAAATATTTGAAGATGTTTGTTTGCTTTTGGAAAATTTTAGTTCGTTTGCAAGTCAAAAGGTGCGCACACACTTGTTTTGTATGTGAACACATATTTGGTCAATAATCAAGTGCGCTTGTTAAATTCGTATTTGTTAGAATGAAAATTCTGTTATTTGTTCTTGCAAAGGCATTATCTAGTAAAAGATATTTCCTTAATTTTTTTTTTTTTTGTAAATATGAAATAAAAATATTTTCCTTGCGTTAATAAATATTTGCTAATTTTGTTATCTGTTTGAATTTTGTAAAAGGTTTGATGTGAATTATTTTGTTAGAGGTTTACACAGTGCACAGTGGAGCCGAAGGTATAAAAGTATAGGAAATTAAATTATAGGCTGATACACAAATTTATTTGCAGCTCTGAGTTGAAGAAGGATATGAGTCAGGTCTTAATAAGACTAGACTAAGAAATCAGTACATCTGAACTTTGACAGTTGACAGTGGTCATATAATATATAAAAATTATTCCAAATTATTCGACAGTTATACGTACATAAACATCTTGCCTTATTCCTGACCTCGAGCTTAAAGGAATTAGGCAAGATATTTAATTGGTCATATATTTTGAAGCTAGATCTGTCGAATTGGCTGTCATGTACTCATTTTGTTTTGCCATGGATGGATATATTCATACACATTTCTTAAATTATGCAGCACAAAGGACTACAATTAAAATTTGGGTATAAGTATGAAGCATGAGTATAGGTTTAAGCATGAGTATAAAAATACTCTGAGTATTAATCGGCTATATATGTGTATAATTTTATTTACACATTCATACAGCATGTTTTCGAAGCGCCAAAATACATTTTCCATTTAATTTTATATACACAAATGCATGTATACGGTAGCGAATGATGAATAAATATTCTGAGCATCAGTGTATATTTTTGTCCGACTAAATATTCATACTCTGAGTATAACCATACTACAACTATAAATATGACAGAGAGTTAAAACGCTCAATACGAATGTCCCTTTTTATTTTTAGTTGAGTCGTGTTTTAGTTTTAGTTTTTATGTTTTCAATCGGCTATATTCATAGTTGCCTGAGAGAAAATATGTGAGTACACGAAGTGTTTGCGCTGATTATACGCAGTTACTAGAATTAAGTATATATATATATATATATATATATATATATATATATTTTTTTTTTTTGATTATTCATTGTCATTCTCTGATGTAGACTGGCATTTCTGATGTATACTAGTGTCCTGCACAAGAGTATTTATAAGACTTTTCAAGACATGAGAGATTTTTTCCAATGCTTTAGTACAGCGAAATATTCTAAAAGAATCGCTAAACAACACTGTTGGCAAGACAAGCCACCGAAAAAAATTACTTGCCAACAATGTTGCTTAGCGATTCTTTTATAATATTTCGCTGCAGTAAAGCATTTGAAAGGTCTTATAAATAGTCTTATGCAGGACACTAATGTATACCACCCAGCAAAGCTGCGATAGAAAATCCCAAGATGTTATGTTCCATCCATAATGGCATTGAGAGACCTTTTTAATGAATAATGCCACTCAATTCTTACTCATAATTTCTTTTATTTTAAATTTGAAGAAAGAGGAAGTGCTAAATGAGAGACTATTTAGGTTGAAGACACTAGGATAGAGAGATTAATATTTAAGGGTATTCTATTCGAATTCCTCTACATTGAAACTGGCAGAAAAACCTTATGCGGTGAGTCTATTTCAAATGTGAGCCATGCGGCTAAAAAACGAGATCTCTCTCTTCGATGTGCATCTAAGGAACAACGTTTTGTTTGTAAAAATAAATGTGTGCGTTTCGGCAATAGGTTGCTTCATTTCATTAGAACACATTCCACTGTAGGAGCGATGGTACAGTTAAATGCACCCTACAATTTGGCGATACTCAATAGAGTTGGTTGTGCTTATTTACTCTCTAATGTCCGTGGTCCAGCAGCCTAAAAATAGGCTTTAAAGGGCAGGCTCATACATTAGAGTTGTATTCCGTTTTTGTTTCGTTATAGGCAAAGACGTGAATATTTCTTTCTAATAAAAGATTATGTTCTTTATATGTACCCTTAATTATGAAACTGGTCTATTATATGACTATATTTTTTAGTCACGATATTTAGTAGATTACATTTGAACAAATCAAAATATATTTTTATATTATGCAACATTTTAAGTAAGATAATTTTAAAATATTTATTGAAGTTTTTCAATATTTGATATTGATTGATTGATATTATTTGATATTTCGAAGCAAAAATGCGTATGACTTAGACCACTTTCTTAATTAAGGGCACATACATATGTATATCAACTACAGTATTTCCTTAAGACTTTTTGAATATATATTTTAGCAAGATGAACAGTTAAAGAAACTCAGTATTAAATCAAGATTTGGCTCTTCTGTAACAAGTTAAAATTTAGATAGAAAAAAACTAAGTCTTTCGCTTGTTTTTATAAAACAAACTTATAACTTAAATCTTAATAAGTTTTTTCTTATTTTATTCTTTAAAAAAAATTCAAGCTTTTATCTATTAAAATCTATATAAAATCTACAATGCACATAAATTATTACAAATTGACCTTAAAACTTTTTTAAAGAAACTTTTCCCTTCAACTTTTTTTTAAAGAAAGATTTATCGGTTTTTAACTACAAATTTTATATACTTACATGTGTAATTGTATATGTGATGTCAACCTTTTGAATTGCATTTATTTTGCATTTTACTCTCATACATTACTGCAATTGCATTATTTGACTGCATGAATGTGTTTGTCATATGCGGTGGCGGAAATTGTGTTGAAATGTATATTTCCTTAAGAGAATTTGTTGCTTTTTATTTACATGCTTAAAGTGTCAAAGTATCGCATACGCATTTATTTCAATATTCATAAGAAATGTAAAAATAATTTTTACTTATGCCGTATTACACTGTTGTCTACAACAAGAGATACGCTATACTATAATAATTATTGATTGGCTGGAGAAAAGTGTAACGATTAAAACGTCATTTCACTAAACAGCACTAGCAATCTATTACTTCTAGAGCGAGCTTTTTATTTACATTTTGCAAGCTTGTGATAAAATAGACTTTAAAATTTGTTTTCACACAAGGCGAATACCTCTCGATTCATATTTTAACTGCCTGGCTCACGATGTCGATAAAAAATTTTCTTTCGCTTATTTCTATTGAAAATAAAAACAAAATAAGTAAACTTGTTTTTGTTTTCAATATATGTAAACAAACGGAAGAAAATTTTTTGTCGACATCGTGAGCATTAAATTTGGCATAGGTGTACAATATATTTTGTATTTTTTATTCGGTTATGCTAATAGACTTTAAGCTCAATTTGATTATTCAAAAAATAACGAATATAAAGTTTAATTCGAATAATCGAAAAATATATATATATATAGGATATTGATGAAATATCCTGAAGAAGACACACAAAGGCGTGTCAAAAAATTGAATATAAATAAATATTGTTAATTTGTTTATATAAAAAAAAGACCTCAAGCTTAATTAAGTAGTAGTTAAATTAAAAATAAAAGCTCAAAGAAAAGTTGCAAAAATCATACAGAAAAATCTAGATAATTCGAATCAATTATATTCTAGTATCTGATAGAAATATTTTTCGATTAATCGAATAATAAAATAATATAAATATTACATTAATAATGTAATTTTGTTTTGAACAGACGATAGAAAAATTTTTTCACTGAAGCGAATAACTATTCGAATAAATTATCATTCGAATATTTGCCAGAGTTCATCACATGCATGTGTGTATTTGATTCTAAATTTAAACATTGATAAAAAGCTTTTTTTATTTGAATGATGATAATTTGGCTAAGCACCAATGAAATACATATAAGGACATTGCTTAAACACCAGCAAATAAATTTCAATTAAAAGAAACTCATGACAATATGTTAAATAATAAATTTTTTAAATATATGAATGAATATTATTTTTTTAAATTTTTTCCAATCCTTACTATGTTAAAAAAATCCCCAGTTATTGGAATATATTTTTTTTTTTTTTTTTTTGAATAAAATATTATTCAAATATTTGACATATACCAATTAAAATAACTCACAACAAGAAGAAAAATTAAATCATGTCCAATTCATTGGGAGTTAATTTCATAATGAAATAAGTCCCAATTTTGTATGGAGAAATCATTGGAAATTGTTTAAGTTTTTTTTTTGGACTTATTTCATGGTACCTTCTTCTTTCACATACATAATTCCTGCATTAAGCCAAAATTAACATTAACAAGCATTTATGCATACCGGCGTTATAGTTTTTCAGCCCGCCTGCAATTTCAACAAAATATTTGTGATCACCTTTCTATGAAAGGTCTAATAATTTGCTTTCAAAATACATTTTTATGCTCTTTGGCGGTTCTAAATATTTCCCTTAACTTCATTGTCTAAAGCCTTTGAATACATTTAATAATTTATACATGCTTCGTTCAACTCTTGTCAGACAAACAAACGCCAAAGGCCAAAAATAGTCGTTAACTATCCAGAAAAATATTAATAACAAAATCACTAGTAAGGCTCTACCGCCAAAAACAATTTATTTTAATCGCTATAAATTCAAAAAATTAAGTGATTTTGTAAAAATATTTACCTCCCTAATGTCCCCTGGAGATCATCTTCTAATAATGTGATCCTTTTTATTACTCTTTTCTTTTTTTTTCAATGGTTAAGAATGATTTTTTTTTTTTTTTGGCAAAAATATATGTTGTTTTTTTATATTTTAAACGCCCCCACAGTTTTTAGTTTTGAATATTGAAAGGAAAAAAAATGTTGTTGTTATTTTATAAATACACATTTTATTTAAGTTGCTCTCCCCAACTCACATGAAATTTCTCAGAATGCTAGTGGCTATTTTTAAGAATTTTTTTCTTTTCATAAAACCAAGAAGAAAGAAAGAACTTTAGTAAAATTAAAAAAAAAACTTGCCCGAAGATTTGCATAACTTAATCAAATTATATTTATTAATTCATATAATTACTTTTGAGTTTTCAAAGGAGTCCCCTCATCAAAAATATTCAAATGAATTTTAAACAGTTTTATTATCCATTAAGGTGAGAATTTATAAACTGTCTTAAAATGCGAATATATAGAAATAGAGAATGTTCATATAATATGAAAGCAGTGTTAAATTAATTTTTATTTTCGAATTAATGTTTAACAGCCTGTTTGTGCAAGCCAACCAGTCGACTCATCTAGAAAAGTTTTATGTACTTTATGTACTCAAGTCTAAAGCGGCCCATACACTACAATAGCATACACGCACAATCAAGCGATTGAGTATTCATGCTCGTACCACACAACATACCAGCAAGCTGGTACAATATTCATTTCTTACAAAATTTCGGGAAGGGTGGTTATGAATAGTGACACATATTTTGTTGCAATTATTATTGGTATGTTGTTAAAATTAGCAGCTATGTATAACTAAAGTTCTAAAATTCTGTTTACCATTGAAACAAATTATATTACTTAAATGCAGGTTTGCTCCATGACAACTTCGCTCAACTGAGCTAATTTCACCATATACCACACCAGCGAGCTGGTACCATCAGCAAAATATCAAACTCTACTTGACAGCAAACCGTACAATCGCACAAAATGCCCATACACGACCAAACCGCTGGCACAAACACTTGATTGCGCATGCATGCTGTTGTAGTGTATGGGCCGCTTAAGGTAAAGAAAATATTTTTTGATCCGGAAATGTTGTTTATATTGATAGCAATCCATGGGGCTTGCTAAATATTTTTCAGAACTGTGTGATAGCCATGATTCTTTAAAGAGAGTTGATAGCAAAAATTTTTGTAAGCAGAGCATTTCTTTTTTACCCGACTGCGCAACGCAAAGAAGGGTATTGTAGTAATGAGTAGCAATGAGTAGTGAAAAAGTGAGCAGAGTTGAATCATGACTTATGATTTCTTGTACTTATGCGCACTCATACTTATTGCAATGTTGTCTATGAATCATATTCACTCGAAAGTTCGAAGTGAGCATCGAACAAACACATACTTAGCAAATTTATGACGTTGGTGATTTCGACTCTACTAACTCAATGGCTATGGACGATGCCAAATAAGTATGATTCACAATGAGAACTTCGCATACGAACATTAAAGTTCTCATCTTTTTTTTTTTTTTTGTTTTTTGCAGGAATTGAAAAACAACCCTATTTACTACTATTGTCTTCCACTTGCAAACTGTTTAATGACTAAACGTTTACATAAATACATAAGTACATGCATGAGTTGAGTGAGCTGAATCAATGTGAATAGTATAAGTATTTTTCGGAAATTAGAAATCAAACTGAGGTGTTTTATGAGTGTGAGTGTAATATGACTACGATGTCGACATCGCATTGATATTTATTTCAACCTATAGGCGTAAATCAGAGTAGTTGAGATTAAATAAATATCAAATATTAAATATCAATTGATATTTAAATGTCGATTTTGATTAATTTTTGTATAGAAAAATTATTTTTAAATATGAATTGATATTTAAATAAGTTGGTGAAATTGGCCCTAAATGATGTCTACGAAAAAACGATTTATTTATTATTATTTATATGTATGTATGTATGTATGTAGGTCTGCATGTATGTGTGTTCCAAACCGAACGCGTAAACCGATTTTGATGATTCTTACGTCAATCAATTTGTCTTAATCCCGGGAAATATATGTCAGTTGTCAAAATTCAATTTGTAAATACAAAAAAATAAAAAGTCGGCGAACTATATAAAAATGGGTATCATTCTCTTAGGATTTTTCATTTCGAATGACCATTTAGGATATTTAAGGGTTCAAAGCTGCTCGAACTCGTGTTTTTTATTTTTTTTTTTGTATAAATACTTGTTGGTTATTATGCTAAGTGCACATCTGGCATTTCCTGTTTTGTCATTTTGAAAATATGTGCAACCCCATTCACAATGGCGATATTCGGTGTTTGCTGCAAATGGTATTGATTTTGTGTGTATTTTGCATTCACACTAACGCAAGACAATTTGCATCAAACACCGAATACCACCATTATATTTTTTACATGGAAAGCAATCACACACAGCGGAAAATAATAAAAATGGCAATTGTTGCCGCTAGTGTACACTACTGTAATGTACACTGTACACTGTACTGTACACACATGCACATTATTTTAAGGGGTTTAAACACGGTCAAAATGCTTGCTGAGATTGGTTATAGTATGAGTGAAAACTTGTTAGTATGTGTGACACCAACGATGCTTGATGGAAAATCAAAAAATTTTGGTTTTCGGCATGCTTGCTGTCACTTGTTAATGCGTGTATATTGTTACAACATCAAGCGCGTACAAATTTTCATTATAATTATATTTCCATTATGAACGGTTGCCCAAAATATCAAAATTAAAAAACATAAATTTGACTGGTGAAGAAAAAAGCAAATGTTAGAACTTTCTTATTTTGCTTTGTTCTTTTTTGTAAGCAGTGCTGCCATTATTGTTATTGAATTTCTTTATTTAGACTTTTTTATACATTTTTTTTCAACCAAACGAACAGCACAAAATCAAAATAAAAATGAATGCTTGGTGGGGCATCAAGCATAGTACACGAACTTGACAGCAAGCATTTTGATCGTGTCCAAAGCCCTTTATACTATCCTTTTTGATTTAAAAAAATGTTTCCTAAATAAATTTCATAAAAATTTTTCGAAAATACTTTTGTAATTTTATTCAACTAAGAATACCGTCATTATATTTTTTTATATGGAAAGGAGTCACATACAACGGAAAATATCAAAAATGGCAAACGTTGCCGCTAGTATACACTGTTGTAGTGTCACAAAATGCCACATGTAAATTATTTTATACCAACGATTTAAAAAAAAAAATCAGGTATAAATTTCATTAAAATTTTTCGAAAATACTTTTGTAATTTTATTCGAATAAATTAAGTTTTAAAAGTTGTTGTAGTATTGGAATTATACTTGAAATTATTAAGTTTGGCTAATGTGCATATATTAAGTTAAAGATTGGTATCTTAGTAAAGCTTTTCATATTAATAATATCAAAATAAAATGGGTAACGGATATTCGAATAACATATTATTCGAAGAAAATTTATTCGATTAATTCAAAAGTTTTCTTTTAATATTTTTTCGATGCGATTTATCGAGATTTTTTTTTAAGAAAAATATGAAGGATTTTTAATTAAAATACAAAAAGACTCTCGTTTATTCGAATCAATTTTTTATACCAACAAAATTTATTCGATTAGTCGAGAATTTTATTAGTTTTATTTATTTTTTTAAATATTTGTTCCTCTGTTTATGATCCGATTATGCTAAAGTTCGTATACCTCTACAAGCCAAATAACATGTGATAGTTTTTAAGGAACAAATTGTAAATACTTAAGAAAAATTGTAAATTCCCAGCTAAAAAAAATATGTATGGAGCATATATGATATCCCATATATGGTTCGGATCCGAAAAATGAGGGTATATGGGCATATATGATTATATATATTCATACATTTTCATACATGTACGTGTAAATATTCCCTCTACAGTTCATATTCATACTCTCTTGATTCACAAAATCACACTGTTGTACAATAAATTAAATTACTAAAATTACTTTTTTAGATTTTGGACAGGGAGGTTGGATTTAATGACACATTTGTTTGGTTAAAATAATTCAAAACGAACTAAAAGTCATTTCAGTCATCATTTTAAGTCAAAAGGTGAATAAATTATTTCAAAAACACAAAACTCATATTCGTACATAAAATTTAATTTAAGAAATCAGATTAAAAACTAATGCAATTAATTATAAAAGAAAAAATAATCCGTCTAACAATATTTTTCAATATAATTTTTCCAGTAATCTGAACTTTGTTTCTTATCTAAAAAATTATTTTATTTTCGATTGCATACGGTATGGTATGTATTTTCTAATGGATTTCCAATTCACCAGTGATAAAATACCAAGCTTTTTTGATTGCAAAACCGATCTTATGTGAGATATCATGTATGCATACAATATTATATGTCTCCATATATTAAATCTTATTTGTATATATGGATCTACATATGAAGAGCTTCATAATTAAATTTCCATATATGAGCTCATATATTATAATACATTTCATATATTAGTCCATATATTAGTTCATATATAATAGTTTTGCCATGTATAATCTCATACATTTCCATACATGAATTCATACATATTCATATATAGTTATATACATTCATATATTAAAAATATATAGATCATATATAATTTTTTTAGCTGGGTTCCCAGGAAAAAAATAGGAACTAGTTGCAAAGGTTTACAACTTTCATTTCATACCAATTACTACAGGTACTGAATTTAATAATAATTTCAAGGGCAATTATTTGGATCACTCATGTATTAAATTCATTGATGCTTTACTAGAAATAGAACTGTAATAGAATGTAACTATTGATTTGTGTGTTCATTTTTGTTGAGTTATTATGACAAAACACTAGCAGAACGGAACAACATACAGTTTTCAAACGAAGCCACACCTTCATCAGCAGCGTTCTTGTGTTTGGTTCATTGTGTGTGTTGCCACTTGGTGCCAACTTCAGCTCTTAATGCATATTTTTTACTGAAAATGGAATATGTGAATTGTTTTGATTCATCGTACTTTTTAGGTAATAAACGCTCAAATTTTAACATCACTAATTTGCAGCAGTCTTGCCGTTGTTGATAGTTCTTTACTTATTTTTATATATATAAACTTTATTTATTTTCATTTATGGTTTTTATTTTTAAGTATACATATAAAGGCTTCATGCCTAGAACTATTAATTTTAGTTACTTTTTAATTATTTGTGCGAAATTTTTTGACATTGTGGCAGAAGTTCATCTCTAAGAAAATCACAGCATGCATTTTACGCATAATTGTGAAATCAATGTAGAATATTTCAAACAACTGTAATTTCGAAGACATAACAATTTTTTTGCTAAATGCTTTTGCTAAACAAAAAAAAAATGTTCCGAAACAGCCGCAGTAATATCAATTCAAAAAGCCATCGCCCAATTAAACCATAAGCAACATATGCGAGTAAGCCAAGCCATTCATTTTATATGATTTTATATGCGCGTTTCAGTGACTGACAGTTTACTTTGTTGCAAATAGCCCGAAAAAATTATATACAAAATACAGTTACAGTTTGTGCATTCAATGATTGTAGTTTAGAAATAGTTTTATTTACTTGCTGCCGAAGAGAAACAATTTATTGAATTGAAAAGACAAGTTGCAATTGGGCGAACGTGCGGTGATTTTTTTTTTTTTTTTTTTTTTTTTTTTTGTTAGCCTGCTGACAATTGAAAAATCCGTACAAAATGTTATAAAATTCTGCACACAGCTAATCACTGATTACAGGCTTTAATGGAGGCCTCAAAATTATGTGATTTTTTTTCTCATGGCACTGGAGGGTGTACCATGTGGCACCTGCTTAATTATGGCAAATATATTTTTTTTGAATTTTAGGGGACGTATGTTGCAGAAATTATATTTGTGAGGTAAACTTTGTATGTATGTACAAGATAATATAGTCGAAGTGAAATACGACACGACTTCCAGTTGTACAAATTTCTTTTAATCTATTACAAAAGATCTAATATTTCTAACGTCAATATCGGCACAATGTACCGATTTTCGTCGCCTCACTGAAACAAAGTCATAAGTAAAGCAGCAAAATGGCTTTATTTCTCAACTAATTGAAAAAAAAGAACGTGATTGCACTTCAATGCAGTGGTAATAAAGCCATATAGCCTTATTTAAGAATTAATTAATAAATAAATCCGTTTTGGTTTATTACTTATGCCTTGATTACAGTGAGCCGACGAAAATTGGAACATTGCGCCGATCGTGTGATCTCGGCTTTACACAAACAGGGTGTGTGTGTGTGAAGAAAAAGGACTGCGGTGCTTTTTATTGCAATTGTAATACGAAAACAGGAGTTTTTGGTGAATCCAAATGGTCAAACTACAGTTGTTTTTCGATTTAACGAACTATATAATGTCAGCCCTGTTCGTTAAATTGAAAAATTCGTTAAACCGAGTACTATTTATGACAAAGTTTGTTTACTCAAAAACTATGGAAATAACAACTCTAAAATTTTTGGAGTATGCCTTTATTATTATTTTAATTATAAACAGAGCAATAAATAAAATAAATGCAATTCATATGAATTTGTATTAAGAAATTGCATCAGGATCGTGTTAACAAAGAATAACTAAACAAAAAGTTCATTTTTAATCTGACAAAATAAATAATAATTTTTCAAGCTTATTTTTTTGAGAACTACTACTAATACAAATCTATTTTAAATGGCTTCAACGGAAAAAATTTTTAATTTTTAGTTAATTTTAATTATTATTCGAACTCCATTTGTTTCTATATTTATGATTTTTAACAGGCTAAAGTTCGTATCGCTTTTTTAAGCCAAATTACATGTGATAATTATTAATGAACAAATAACACCAAAGTCTGTTGTAAATATTCTGACAACACATAGTTGAACGGAACAGCCAGCCGTTTTCGAAGGCCACTAAACCTTCATCATCAGCGTTCTTTTGTGTTTGGTCCACTGTGTGTGGTGTCAGTTGATGTAGATTTCTGGTTTATATACTTAGCATTATTGCAAATGGAATATGTGAATTGTTTTGATTCATCGTATTTCAATTTGCTGAAAGCTTTTTTGTATTGTAAGCTCAATTTTACCATCTCTATATTTACAACAACTACAACTATGTGTTGTCAGAATATTTACAACTAACTTTGGTGTTATTTGTTCATTAATAAGTATCACATGTAATTTGGCTTAAAAAGCGATACGAACTTTAGCCTTTTAAAGATCATAAATATAGAAACAAATGGAGTTCGAATAATAATTAAAATTAAATAAAAATTAAAAATTTTTTCAGTTGAAGCCATTTAAAATAGATTTGTATTAGTAGTAGTTATAAAATAAATAAATAAAAATATACTTAATAGTAACAAACCAAAAAAGTTTGTCTTAAGTAGAACAAAAAATAAGCAAATTAACTAACATGTGTATAATTAGTAAAAGAACAAAACGACAATGGTAAGACTGTTGTAAATATAGAGATGGTAAAATTGAGCTTTAGCCTGTTAAAAATCATAAATATTGTTAATTTTTGTTTGTATTTGTTCGTTATATCGAGTACAAAATTACGGTACAAAGTTACGGTGTTCGTAATATAAGGTACTCAATTCATAATTTTTATGAGTTCGTTAAATCCCGAATCCGTTAAACCGATGGTTCGTTAAATCGGAAAACTACTGTATATAAAAAATATTGTCTGTTTTCAATGCAGGTTGTCAATCGAACGTTTAGTGTCGACATCGTTGGACAAGTCTTAAACTTACTACAGAAAAGGCACTTAGAGCTGGGAGCAATTCACGGCATTCGATACGATTCGTAATTAAAAAATATTTTGATATAAACTCTATTGAAATATTTTTAAATTACGAGTCATATCGGATGCCGTAATTTGCCCCCTGATTCATGCTGTAGTTTTGATTTTGTGTGAGAGGGATGAGAAAGAAATCCATGAACGTTTGTTTATCTCTTTTATTCTTTCCCATCATAAAATCAAAACTTGAGCCAGAAAACTTGATGTAAGTGAGTGAGTCAGGTCTAGAATTTTAAAATAATATATGCCCTATCATGGTTTTCAACGTTTTAAATAGTTTGTTTGGGATTGATAAGTTTGCATTGCCATTTCCAACCAAATTAACAGTTGACTTTTTAGTTGTGTTTTGGTATTGTCATTTACAACTCTGCGTATGTTTGGTTGAGAAAAACGTTGAGTATACACAACTGTTTTTTAGCAGTTGGGTCTGTGGTTGGTGTTTTCTAGTATCAGGTTGGTGTCAAACTTAATATTTTATGATAATTTCAATTAAGAAACAGGTGTGGTTCATAATACTAAAACACAGTTTGGTCGTGTGTTAGTTTGGTCGACTGTTGGATGACCAAAACTGAATTTATTTGAGAACCATGATAGGATCCTTAGTTTTATTCAAACAGTTTTCTTCTTGTTTTTTGAGATCTTGTGGAAATTAAATTGAAGAAAATCACAGACGAACATTTCTGTTATGCCACCTTAAGAGTAAAATTTATTTTGGGTTGCCCATCTCCGCCTTAAATTCGCTGATTCAATTCGAAAAGCTATTGACATGTGCCGCACATACCACAAGAACATATTGCGTCCATAATAAATGCTGACAAGTGTTTCTATTGCCATAAATATTTTCCTTTGTTCACCAATATTTCTCTATTGTCGTGGCTGGTTGGTGTTTCTATTTATTTATTTATTTCTGTAAAAATCTTTTTTCTATTGCAAAACAAATACAAACATACAGACATACAAACAAGTGCGTAAAGTTGCGTGTTGCTTGAATTGTTATTAGACGTTTATTTTTTTTTGCAGTTTTTTCCCGCTGTCTATTGAAAAGCAAAACGAAAAAGTTTGATAGAAAATTTAAGAAAAAATAATGACATTTAGTTTGATTTGTAGTTGTGTATGTAGTTGGCTTTTCGAAATGTATGCGCATACGTTAGCATTCATTTGATACTGATTCTAATACAATAAAGGCTTAGGCACACAAACACTAACAAACAATTAAATGTTGTTTTTTATGTGGTGCAGCAAATGTTATTGAATCTCTTTGTGACCCAATTGTCCAGTGTTTTAACTGCACTTATTGCAAATATCAAACGCTTTGTATCGTGTAATAGTGTTTTATTTTTATTTTTCTTAAATACATATGCATAGTGCCTTTGGCACCCTTATTGAATTGAGAACAATTCAGAAAGGTATAAATTCTTTCTGGAATATTTTACAATTAAAATTTTGAAAAGCGGTTTTCATAAAATTCATTATTACAGTTAGTGTTGGTTAATTAGGAATTTCATAGAGGAAAACAAATTTCAAAGAATACCTTTACTTTAGCAATAATTCATAAGTAATGTATGTGAATATAAATATTCAATTGAACATATCCTCCCCCCCTCCCCCACCACTAATATAAACGCTTTTTACAAAAACGCCCCTTTGGGGTGTTACTTCATATGAGAAGAGACCCCTAGACACAAACTGTCGTATGTAACAGTGCTATGTTAAGGAAAAAAAACAGAACTCTGTTATATAATAAAATTTAGATTATCCACAAAATTGACTGGATACCCGATTTTTTAAGCAAAATAAAGAAGAAAATCGAAGCCGAGTTCCTTTTATATGCCTTTTAATATTATATACTTCCACCGACACGGAAAGTCTATATCTTAACCCACAGTTATAATATAAATTTTGGCTATTGTTTTTTAGTATTTTTTTGCAATTGGGGAGAAAAAATAATGAGACTTAGATGTCTCTAGATTAATGTCGAAAGTCTTAACATCTTGTTTTTCTAAAATATACAGCCCAAATTTAAAAAGAAATCAAATTAATAAAAGGCTTTAGTAATTTTTTTTTTTCAAAAATTGTAGCGTATGGAGAGAAAAATAATATTTGAAAATACTCCTGCACGTCTCTAGATCATTGGCGTAGCTATACATTTTTGCTAAAGGGACGATATGGCTGGTGATTTTCCTGAGTAATATTAAAATAAGTATTTACATGAAATTTTTAATAATTATAGGGGAACAATACACCCTCCAGAATGGCCTTTCTACGCCTATGCTCTAGAATAATGTCTAATAGTCGAAACATCCTGTTCTTGTAGAAACTACAACACAATTTCAAAAAAAAAAAAAATCCAGTTAAAATATGCTAATTTTTCCAAAAATTTTAGGAGATAGGGAGAAAAAATATTGAACTAGAATAGTTAAACTCTCACCAAATTATTGAGAATTAGAAAACTTCAATCGCAGTGCTAATGGACTCTGGAAACGATAAAATAAAAGCGTCATTCAGTGAATGTGTATTAGTGTTATTTGATTGACGCTTTTTCTTAGACATTCAATTAAAATCGAAAATTAATATTTTAATTTTGTGTTCGTTGTGTGCTGTTGCAGGTATGTTTTCGTCGGAAGATATTTTTTTGTTAATGCAATTTTTCTTCTGATCGTTTGTTTTTTTTTTACAAAGAACAATGTTAATTTTTCATAAAATGCGAAAACACATTTTTTTAGCTTCGCAAATAACTGAAGGCAAATGGCATTTATTTTTCGTCAATCAATTTTTAGACGATCAAATAGTCAGACGTCAAATAAAAATATCAAAATTTTGTTTCCATCAATTACTGACGACAACGAGTACGTGTAGGCGAAAAAACACGACTGCACGCACACAAATATGTGATTGATGGTTTTATTTGATCGTCTCCTAGGAACTTAAGAAACTTTTTCAAAAACAACAAATAATATTATTGAGCAGATGGTGCCTTTTTTTAAATAATACGGTTCAAAAATTGGAACAAATGATTTTTAATAAACGAATGTTTTGAACTTGCACGATATTTTTCTTAATTTTTACATTTAAAATCCTGTTTGTAAAAATCGAGCACGACTGTTATCAGAAGCCGACGAGTAATTGTAAAGTTAACTTTTAATTTTAATCTTTCAAGCTTGAAATAAACATTATTTTATTTTTCTTGTGCAAATGATTTTTTTTTTAAATAAATTATTTTTAAATAAAACTTTTCAATATTCACTTTTTATTGCACAATTTTTTAACGATATGGAACGTATCACTTAATTTTTTATATGTGCCATGTATTTTTTTACACCATTTTTTTTGTACGATTTCCTTAAGAACATATCCAACGTGTAAAAGAAAAAGTTGGGTGTAGTTTTCAAAAAGTGGAACCTTAACCCACTGAGATTCAGATTATTGTTATTATTATTTTTGTTCAGCCTAAACGATTATTAAATTACTTTAATGCTCTGCTATTGCTGTCACAAATAAGCTCAAGAAATTTCAACTCTTGTACGCAGTTTTATTTAATTTTTTGCTCTTTCCAAAAAGATATTTCTTTTTTTTTACCACACTGACACTTCTGCTCCCTCTTTCAATACAAATTGCAGCTATTGATTCACTTCTTGTTGTTTTTGCCTTTCCTTCCAACAGATTTAAAAAATATTACATACATAATTAACTATGTATGTATGTACATACATATGTATCTATATACTTTTAATAGTATAAAAAGTAAAATACTGTAGCATTAGTCCAAGAGTTAGACTTTCCTTTAAGCAAAAACTGCAACTTTTACCGGAAGCCTTTCCAACAAAATGCAAATGTTTTGTCATGAGTGTTTGCAAACTGTCATTTATATGTTAATTTGTTTGTTGTTGCCTGCGTTGTTGTAAAAATTGTGCAGTGGTTGTGGCTAGATTTTACTGCTTCTAATAATAGAGTGTGAGTGTTCACAAAGGTGAAATGCATTTCACTGCTACGCATTGCCTTGCAATTTTCAAGGGACTTGCATGTGTATGTAAGCGCGCGTGTGTGTGTGTATGTGTATGAGTGTGTTTGTAATTCTATTGCAGTATGGACTATTTGAATCTATTTATAACCACAAAATACTTGTAAATATATACTTCAAGTCGTATTGTTTATTGTTTTGTTGTCACGATATTTATTTTTGTTGTAGTTTTAATAGCAGCAAAATAAAAATTATCATATTGACCTCCCGCATAGCAATGGCACGCAATTTACATATATTTTGTTCTTTAAATGGCGTTGAGCGGCTAAAAAAAACCTTCTGTATTTTCGCTTTTGATTCCCCACACAAATTTTTTTTAAATACTTAAAAGGTGAGTGAGGTGGGTGAATTGTATTTAACATTTTAAAATATGCAAATGGTTTATTTTTTTGTTCGTTTTGTTAAGAATTTTTTTAATGTAAATTATTTGCTTGATATATTTTTTAAGGGCATGTATAATGAATTTTGCTGAAATATTTAAAAATTTCTAAAAGGCTTTATAATACTTTTAAATAAAATGCTTTGAAGCTTAATTCTAACCTCATATAAATTAGTTTACACAGAAAAAAATATCATCGAAATGCAACCAACAAAACAACAACAACAACAAATTGTTAACATTTAATTTCAAAATTAACAATCATAAATAATTGTTGATATAACAAATTTAAATTTTTGTAGTCAATTAAATTACTCAACAAAATTATTTGTTAAATTATATCATAATGGAATGCGCACATGTAGAAGAAACAAGAAATCATATTTTGTGTGTATTCATCATTTGCGTATCTAATAAAGTGTTGCTCTTTAGCTGAGAGGTAAGTGAGTCAGTTTATTAGTGTTGATGTTGCCGGTTCAACACCGCCCAAAGACATTTACGGCCTGGCCCACGATGTCGACAAGAAACTATCGATCGCTTACTTATATTGAAAACATAAACAAATTTTCTTATTTTGTTTTTGTTTTCAATGTAACTAAGCGACAGATAATTTCTTGTCGACATCGTGGGCCAGGCCGTTAGTTTTTTTCGAAGACAAGCAAAAAATCGTTTCGAGGATTGTGATTGAGTATAAAAAGCTTGTTAATATAACAATTATGATACAGAAATTCAACAATTCACATTGTTAATATAACAATAACTTGAATTGATATAACTTTGAAATCTAACAAAAATAAATGTAATAAAAAAAAATTAATTTCAATAAATTATTTGTTGATATATTTAATTGAAAATATTTTTAAGATTTTCCCTTAACTTACAATTTCGTTAATTGTATTTACAAAAATCGTATTAGGTTCAAAATCAATTAATTATTTCATTGATCTAACAAAAAAATTAATTGTATTTACAAATAATTTTTTTCTGTGTATTTAGAAAAATTTTAAAAATAACCAAATTATTTTCAGTAGGTGCGATCTATGCCGGAAAGTTTCGGTGTCTTTGAGGACCGGACAAAATACTGTCGGGGTTGTGCTTGTAAGTAAAAGATTCATTTTGAAAAAAAATACTAAATAGTTTATCAAAAGAATTTTCTTGCACACGTAGCATATTTTTCTTATAGGAAAGGTCGATAAGGTCAAAGTAAACTTCTTTTTATACAAAATTTTACTAAGTCGCAGCACAATTTTCTTATAGAAAATTTTACTGTGTCACAGCACAATTTTCTTATAGAAAATTTTACTGTGTCACAGCACAATTTTCTTATAGAAAATTTTACTGTGTCACAGCACAATTTTCTTATAGAAAATTTTACTGTGTCACAGCACAATTTTCTTATAGAAAATTTTACTGTGTCACAGCACAATTTTCTTATAGAAAATTTTACTGTGTCACAGCACAATTTTCTTATAGAAAATTTTACTGTGTCACAGCACAATTTTCTTATAGAAAATTTTACTGTGTCACAGCACAATTTTCTTATAGAAAATTTTACTGTGTCACAGCACAATTTTCTTATAGAAAATTTTACTGTGTCACAGCACAATTTTCTTATAGAAAATTTTACTGTGTCACAGCACAATTTTCTTATAGAAAATTTTACTGTGTCACAGCACAATTTTCTTATAGAAAATTTTACTGTGTCACAGCACAATTTTCTTATAGAAAATTTTAATGAATCACAGCACAATTTTCTTATAGAAAATTTTACTGTTTCACACTACAATTTTCTTATAGAATATTTTACTGTTTCACAGCACAATTTTCTTATAGAAAATTTATATTTATATTTTATAGAAAAAACACTCCATAAGAGTTAAGTAAAAAACTTTTTTAGAAATATAAAATCCTTACAACACCGTATGACTATTAAAGGTTTAAACTCCTCTTTTTTTTAAAAAACCCATCAAAAAAAGAAAAGTTGAGTATAAATAATTTTTCAATTATAATTTCATTTAACAACAAACACATGCAGAAAACTGAGCATCAATTGCGGGTACCACATGCAAGAAGATTGAATTATGAATTATAAAATTCAGCGCAATGCAACAGATTAACAATCAGAAGCCATTATCAACGAAATTGCTTGAATAATAAACCATAATTTTTGCGATAAGCCCAATTTGGACAAAAGAATAACCAAAAAAAATCTAGAAAAAAAAAACACCAGAATCAAAACTCCCCAAAAAACGAAAGACTTTAAATACATGAACTCAATTGACGCAAAAAATTCAGCCGGAAGAGGAGGTGGAAGCATCCATATATTTTTGATTTAAAAAAAAATATATATATATGCACATACATATAATTCAAGTCCACCAGCCAAATATAATAAAAGTGCACTTTAAACAAAAACTTATACCTCTCCCGCATACAATAAAATTGCAAGGTTGAATTAAAAAAATATATACACACATATTAAAAAAAATAAATTGCAACATGAAAATAAGTTAAAAAAAGAAGAATTTTCAAGGAATGGTCGATTGTTTGAAGTAATTTAAAACTCACTCTTACGAGTATTTGGCGCATACACACACACATGCATACATACAAATGTAAGTATGTACATAAATCGAAAATACGACAATAAAATATTCAAGTATTCTAGTGAGCATAATGTTGCACACACAACCACTAACACAAAAAAGTGGGAGGATGCAGTGAACATTTTTTTGCAGTTCAGTTGTTCCTTGTATAATTTTTTTTCCTTTGTGATATTCTTGAATGTATATAATTGTTCAAGCTTAATTTTTTTGTGTGTGTGTGTGTGTGTTATTGTTGTAGTTATTTTATGTGGCAGACTTGTTTGGCCATAAGGCAGTTTTAAGAATGAAATCAAGAAGACAGTGGAATATTAGTCGGCAGCATCAACATCAGCAGCAAATCAAGTTAAAAATCATTTTTGCCTTAGGGGGCGAATAATACAACAGCACAAAATAAAAAATATACATACATATGTATGTATGTATGTATGTATGTATATACAAATATGTTTTCGCTTTGTTTTTATTTTTCGTTTGTAAGAGATGATTGCATACAGTGGGCTGTAAAATTATTCAACGTATTTAAGATAAAATGATATAATGGAATATCAAACTTTTTTTCAGTACAAGTATAAATAATTGTTCAATTCACAACCTCTTGCAGGAGTCTTAGTTTGTAGTTTTTAGGCAAACATTTTTTTACATGCTATACTCATAACTAATAGAAAGCTGCGTAAACAGTCTTGAAATGTAAAAACGTCATGATTTTTAAATGTATTCACGTCGCATGTATGATACTAAACCAATAATAAATGTTGTCGTACTATAAGCGAAGCACGATGGATGAATTGGTGTACGTGTATATCAGTGTTAGTAAGCGATGTCGCCAAGACAGCTAGTTTGTAACAAACACTCAAAAGAAGTACTGTTGATTAGTGTATGCTTGTTATTTTTCATATTGTACGTTTGAGTGTGTGTGTGTGTAATATGTAGATGGTAAGCTATTATGTGGTTAACCGCATACAACTAATGTTAATGTATGTGTGTGTCTTTGCATGTGCGCAGAAAAATAAAAAATCATACACACATACAAGCATGACGTTTGTACACGCGCTCATGCATAGAAAAAAGCAATTATCACAAATTCTTCCGTCACGAAGTGTTTTCTTCTTCTTACTCTTATACCTACAATACTCAAACAAATTTCTTGCAAACAATGTTGTTAACGTTTGTTTTATAAGATTTCGCTCTAGTAAAGCATTTGAAAAATCCTTTTGAAAGTTACTATAAGATGTCTTGTGCAGGAGACTGGTAAATAATATGGGCCTGTTCGGAAATGCATCACTGCGCTGCAAATGGATATTTAAATGTTCTAATATGCTTCGCTGAAGTAGATAAAGCACACATAAATGTCCAATACCAGGTTCAAATATGGCTACTACTAAAAAGGATTATCTGAGAATTTGTATTGAATTTTAAGTTAAAGTTTGCTCTTATGATGCAGAGCATGATGCATTTCCTAACAGGCCCTTTACTCAATAGACCGCGTTTAGAAACAAAAACATTTGGAAGGGAAACATTTAGTTTGATAGCAATTTATAGGTGGAGAAGAGGGAATCATTTTTGTGTTCGGTAATCGGCGACACGCTCTGTTTTCATATTCTTTGCTACATAAACACAAATACATGTACAAATATCTTTGCTTTTATTCAATAATATTTAAATGGCGCCGGCAACATTTTCGGCAACAAAAGAGAATTGCAAGATTTTTTTCCTTCAAAATGTTCGCCCGTCCAAACTAAGACATAGAAGATATACCAAAGTGTAAGCTAAATAAAGCAAAAAAAGATATGCAGCAAATCATTGTGCTATAACTTTTGCGCCCAGAGGAAATTTTGAATATGAAAATTAGCTTATCTCGACGTAAACACTTTTCCGTTTTTGTCACAGAATTCATTAACATGATATTAGCGGACATAAAGTTCCATAACACTGTCCAATTTTTTAAAGTTAAATTGTCTTTCCAGGTTGCTTCAAATCACATAAAAATCATAATTTTTGGTAAAAACGGTCAAATTTAAAAAAAATCTTCAAAATGCCAAAAAAATCATGAAAACTAGAAATTTCGTGCGGCTTGTGCTTTAAAACATAAAGCCTGTAAGTCCTTTGAGACGTGTATTTATCTATGTTTTAATTTTGATAATTATCTCTGAAAATTTATGTTGCTTGTGTGTCCATTTTTTCATAAGTTTCTTTAAAATAGTTAGTGATTTTTTATGGAAATTGTTAAAATTTAAGTTTAAAATTTTTTAAACGCACTAATAATCCCAAATTAATATTTTACTTATTAAGTAAAATATTTTTTTTTTTAATTAAAAATACATTGAAATTGATTATTGAGGGGTTTAGTTGGATCCTATGCGCATTCCACTGTTGCTAATGCAGATCATCAGGGAACCTTTACCCAAATTTTCTTAGAACAACTAGAGTTATTATGTTATAAACTTTCATTTAAATAAATGAGAAGCTCAACAACAAATAACAAAGTTGAAACAAGAACTCAATAATCAACATGTTTTTTATTTTCTTTACCATCAAAATAGGTATAGTCTCAGAGAATCAGTACTGCTCCCTGCTCTAGATTTCAAAAATATTTTAAGCTCGTGTAATCTTTTAAATTTAGATGCATCCATGTTTTGAATTTCATAAAATCGTTTGTATAGTTTCGGAGGGCAGTTATTACCCTCTGTCCTAATTTTGAAAAAATAAATATAGCTTATGTTTTTTTTAGAATCAAATCTGTCTATTTTTAATTTGCTTAAAAAATTGGTTCAATCCATAAAGAGGAACAAGCAAACAAAAATATTTTTCTCGTTCGGAAAGGTTACGGACAGGAGTACAGAACTCTAAAAGCACTTGCTTCAATAGATCGCTGCTAAAATGGTAATATCTACATACCCTGGGTTTGGGGAATTTCTGCCCTATGTTCCTATCATAAGCACTTAAGCGAGAGAATAAACATCATATGTCCGTTAGGATGCTCCACTATACAGTCAGAACTTTAAAAATCGCTTTGGTGAATAAGGATATCGCCTTTTACAAACTCATTATAGTTTTAGTTTAAATTCATGTTTGATAGCAGATGTTTATAATTAATTTCTATGCCTTTCATGAATTGTGTTGTAATTAGCAGCATTCCTCCCATCCGTTTTAAGAAAATTGATTCTTGTAATCTTGCAAAAAATTGCTTTATAGTATTTTTTGCTCTCCTCTGCCAGAATAAGTTATTAAAAACTCATTTGTGTTAATTTTTACGTCTTGCATATAATTTTATTATTGTAAAATGGGCTCAGCCATGCCCATTAAAAACTACTACGTACTGCTATATTAAGTCCTAGTTTACACTATGCAAGTCTTATTGCTAAGCTGATTAGTTTGTTAGCGGAGAGAGAGAGACGAGGGAAAAAGAAACGTTTCTCACGTTCTACTCACTCTTTACACATTGCAACCCTGCCATGCTACAAAATTTCGGCTGTATTTGATTGTACGATTACTTACGAAACGCACTGCAGCCATACACTTAATTTTATTGCTCTAATATTGAAGGCGAGTTAAAAAAAAAAACCAACACAAATTCTTCAATGAATTTTTAATGTTGAACAACATTCTCAAAAAATAAACTGCATGCGTAAATAGAAGAAGACGAAGAAACCATCAGTTATTTATTATTACTCCTTCATACTTAACCCTCAATAAGCACCTGCACAACATAAACGAGTGCTGGCAACAAAAATGCAATGCATTCAAAACTAAAAATTAAAACGTTGCACAAAGGATAACACTGATTTTTGAATTGTTAAAATTCTCAAACGGTTTAATTTTCTAACAAATTAAGTTTCAAAAATAGTAAAACCTCAAACACAATTTTCTTAGTACGGTGCTGGAATTGTTGCAGCTGACCAATTAAAGGTTAATCGATTTTCATTGAATCATCTTCCTAAAGTACACAACTGACTAGCAACTATGTACAAATAAAATCATTTTAGGACTTGGTACTCTCGTGTGTTTTTTTTTCTTCATTTATTTTTAGTTTTATTTTCATTTTTAGACTTAAACAGCTTCTGCAGATACAGCAGCTAATTGCATTTTTACTTAGGCTAAAAGTCTGCCTTTCAGACAGTTTCTTAGATGTTAACAAAAATTCAAAGCTGCGCAAACAATCACTACCGCTAAATATGAGTGCAAGCCAAAGCAGTCCCAGTACCATCCAGTCATCCAGTCATCCAGTCAAACCAAACGTACAACAAAGCAGGCCTTTAGGCCTTAAAACGCATGGATAGTAGTAGTCAACGAAAAGATCTGCAAAAGGACTTCCTTGGCAAGCGTTGAAGATTCTTGAGTATAGATTTTATGATAATAGCTCTCGCCATACGTAATAATCAGTTTGAAACGCATTTAATAAAGAACAAATTCCAAAATAAAATAAAACAAAAAAAAACCAAACAAAACAAAACGTATGCACCCCTACTTTAAATGCAATTTTTCTGTATGCTTTTTGAGTGACTGTGTGTGTGTGTGTGTGTGTTAAAACCTTTTTTTTCAGTAAAAATTAAATAATTTTCCATTTCCGTTGGTATCTACATATAAAAGAACTCTTCATATTTTTAAAATCAAACTAGTTCTTTCTTTTTCAAAATTTCTTAAGATACTTTAATTTTATTAGCGAAAAAATTTAAGAGCCAACCAAGATACTAAATATTTCTAAATAAATGATTTCAATTTTCTATGGAATAAGCACAAATACTTTGCTTGATTAAATTTAAACTTTAAACGTAATTAAGGTAATAAGCGTTAAGCGCTAATTACTAATGTAAAAGCTTTTGATTTAAACACTTGTTTATTAAGTTAGACAGTTTCCAATAGTATTGGATTCTAGCATTCCAATAATATTAGATGTTATGACTGTATACATTTCAATTAAAGTGCTGAAAATAAAACGTAAACAGTATCTCTTGGTCGTTAATCAACTATAGTTTTACACCATGATTCCACAAGTCAGGCAGCAGACTACCCTAGAAAATTTGTATAAGTTTTCTACTCAAATCGAATGTCCTGGTTGTGGAAACTGGGAGTTAAATTTAATAACAATATATAAGTAATTTTGTTTCATTACATGTTTTTTTAACTCATATGTTTATGTACTTATTGATGATTTCTTATCATTATTTTACGCATATCAAAATTATCACTAATTTAAAAAATTTTCTATGTTCTTGGGTAAGCACGTCTAGACGTATTTTGTGGATGCTTAGGCAACTCAGAAGTAGTCTTCAGCCATAAGTCAGAAAACCTTACAAAATACCAATAAGTTATTGAGAATTGCAAAACTTCGAACAAATTGCAAACTACCAAACACATTAAAAAAAAACAACATAAATACTCCTGCCCAAAGTCCATATTTAAGCACCCATCAAAAAAAAAAAACATGACAAATCATGTGTTGAATCATGGGTTCAAGTGATGACGCATTGGTTCGATTTAGGCGAAACATGTATGATTTTTACATTAGCTTGTCATTGGAAATCATGTGTTTGGGCGAGAATTCAAATACTTTGATATCAATTCAAATTAATGAATTTAAACCCATGCAAGTTCCCTGATTCGAATATGTTTTTTCTCGTAAACACAAAACAAACAAATAAATGAAAATTTTTGTCGCAGGATACGAACCGAGCTTTTCTCACTCTCAAGGAACACTCTCTACCAGTGAGCTACCGTACTCTAGTTATTTGTTGGAAATAAAACTTGTTTTATGAAAATAAATTACCCCGTAATATCGCATGCGTTTTTAATGAGTTCAAAAACTATAGCATTACTTACGATTTGCGATGATATTCAGAATGCATTCAAAAAAACAAATGCTCAAGAAAGCATGAAACATTATTTCATTTTGAACGCGTTCATTTATTTTTTGCTGGGCACGATTGAAAATGTGTGGGTTTGTTTAAAAAAAAAAGAGTGGCTATCAGAGAAACAAGTCGAGGCAAAATTATCGGCGGCGCAAATAACTATATGAAAATTTAAAGAGAAAATAAAAACTGAAACTGAAAATTGATTTTCAAAAGTTTTTTTTCGGAAATTTGTCTTTTTGAGCAGACAAACTTTCGGCTGGTTTTGAGCCGATGCGAGCCGGTACAATCGCCGGCGGCTTTATATACAGAAAAATAACCGGCGGCTGCGCGCCGTCGGCTTCAAGCCGGTCGACTTCTTTCTCTAGTGGCTGTAAGTCAATTGACTGATACCTCTAGAAGCCGCTAAGAAGTTAATGCTAAATACAGATTTAACTTTTGTGACATTTCTTGGTACCAAAATATTGACTAGTATAGTGTTTTTCTTTAACTTATTAAATAAAATACAAATTAGAATGAGTTAACCAAAAAAATTATTTGTTTAAAATAAGAACACCTGTTTTCATATAATAACATTAAAATGATTATTTTTATTTGGTGCGAAAAGTCATTCTTGACATACTGTACATATAGCATCACTTTTAGAACTATGCCCACATAATCAAATTATCCAAATAAGTAAGTATGTAATGGTTTAAAATTAAGCAAAAATATGAAACTTTGAATATATACATGCATATGTATGTATACATTTCCATACAAATGTGTGTATGTGTGTACACAAAATATTAAACTAATGTTGACAAGCAAAAATCAAACAATTCCTAACAGCAACATGTTTAATAAACACAGTTATCATTTTTCTATCAACATATCACTAATTATACTTTTAGCAAAACAAGTTTAGTTTGAAGAGTCTCTTACCTTTAAGTATTGCTGACATCTGTTCTCTTAACATCATCACGCATCGACGCAGAACTCTTATGTATGCAAATCGAAACAAAACATGCTTTTATTTATTGCTTTTTTATTTTGGTGTGATTGCATTTTGGTTATATCAATTTACACACTCACACTTTCATATGCACCCACAAAGCAAAAAGCATTTTTTTTTTGCAAAGCAAAAACACACAAACAACTACATATAATGGTATTGATATACACATTTTTTCATGTTTTTTTTTTTACAATGAAATTTGGAAAGATTTTCTTCTTTGGATTTTACTTTAAAAACACTTATTTTGACCAAAATTTCACACTTTTTTCCAAATAAATTAGATATTTATTTTAAAAACACTTCAGAAATTGCACTTATTGCAATTATTTTAGATTTAAACGACAAAAAAATACTTTAAACAGACATTGAAAATCTACTTCTAATTGAAATACCGCACCCACATGTTGATACCGCAAATTAAAATCTCCGACTGAATTGTCATCAGTTAATTAAGAGAGAAGAATAAGAATGTTGACAGATAAATGCATTAGATAAATGATCAATTGATAATGAAATGGATAATTGAAACATATGCAGGTGTGTAGGTGTGTATGTATGTATGTATGTATGGATATAATGTCTACTGTTAAGGTAGAATTAGTAAAATCGTATCGTGATGTTGCGTGTCAGCTGACAAAAACCGTACCATATACAATGCATGTTACTAGTTATAAAATATGTGGTGGTAGCACTGCTGACGTAGGAATCTGCAGAAAACAGATTTTTCTGTAGCGAATGTCAAAAACGCCGCATTTAATGCCAGACAAAAAAAATGTGCTGTGCAAACTGTTACATTTTCTATAACTTGTGCACAAATTTGAACGATACGGCAAGCTGTAAAGTAGAATGATACGATTTTACTAATTCTACCTTTAGGTATATTTACTTAATTATTACATGGAATTGTTTTAAAAAATTCTTATATGCACGTTTGCATATGGATATACGTATGTACAGTGAAACCTCTCATAACCGGACACTCACCGTGATAAAATACCAAAAAAAAAAAAAAAAGGCCCGTGTTCCACAGTCCCAAGTCATGCACTTTTTTATGGGCCCCCAATATTTTCTCAGGTTCATATCTTGCAAACCGTTCGGAATTTTGATTTACTCTCTGAGGCAAAGTTGTAGCTCTTGACATAAAGAATTGTGAATACATATATATATAAAATCAAAAAAAATGCATCTACCAGATCAAAATCGAAAAAAATTTTAAAAAATTCGACGCTTAAGTTTTGGGTTCCTTCAACTTAAAAATAAGACTGTTTTTGAAAATGTATAACTGAATCACCGAAAAACCTAAACTTGAGGCACAACTTGTCGAAATTAAGACATCGTTTGTATAAAGGCAGAATTACCCGATTGTAAATGTAGAACTGTAAATGTAAATGTGTCAGCTGATCGAATCTGTTGCATGAAAAGCTATGCAAACGCTTACCTGACTGAAATGGCACGTAAATGTAACGTCTGAACCTGCAGAAAATAGAATTTCATGACGACGTTACGTGACATTTGTAGACAGTGATGGGATGTATGTATATTGAATGAGAGTGTGGCACAATAGCCCTGATTTGGTACTTTTGTTTCTTTTAAGAATTTAAGCTTTTGAGTGGTTAATTTGTATACGTACATGGCATATTTAATAAATTTAGTTTTCTAAAAAAGTTTTTTTATGAAATCTAACCAGAGTTTGCCAATCGTATATGTTTATTTTTTGTTAATATACATACATACACATATGTATATGTACATATATATGTATGAATATGTAAAATATACATACATATGTGCGTACAAACATACATTCAAGCGTACAAAAAACTATTTTTATTTAAAAATGATAACAATAAAAATAAAAATAGGTACATATAATCAAAATAATTATAATGATAATAAAAATATAAATATTTTTTATAATTATAATACGTTTTAATGTAAATATGTATATACGGGTATGAAGCTTAAATTGTAATTTCACTAAATGTCAAAGTCATTACAATGTTTGTAAGTATAAAATAATGATTTGATACCATTCAAATAATTTTGGTACTTTTTCCATGCAATCAAAAATAATGTGAAGATGTTGAACTCTCATCAATGTTTCGAACAGCTGTTTTCCATTTTATATGATTTTTTTATACTGATAAACACCCAGCAAACAAAAAGTCCTGTATATGTACATGTATATGTATTTTTGTTAAAATATATACATATGTATATTGTTTGTAAATAAAACTAAATTATTATGAGTAGGTACGAACATTAATAAGAAAAGGTTAAAACGAGAAAGTAAAGATTTTATTGAGGTGCTACTGCAAGCATACACATTCTTGGAAATTAAAGAGCTAAATAATTACTTCGTCTTTCCGATGAAGTTCCTCAAACTCTGTTCTGGTAATGTACAATGACAAATATTACGGTTGAGCGTTACAGCTGCTATTACAATTATTATAATTGAGTTCATTTAAATAAAATAATAATAATAATTTTCAAAACCTCTAGGCGCATTTTCGTTCTAAAAGGTGTTATTTCAAAAACTCAATTAGTTTTTTCCAAGAGGCTAAAGGGGTGTTATAAGTTTGTAGTGTGTGTCTGTGTGTCTGTTTATCTGTGTGTCTGTCCGTGTACACGTACAGGCCAAACGGCTGGACCGATTTTCATTTAGTTTTGTTAGTTTTTGTTAGTTAGTTTTTCTGTTTGAAAGATGACTTGATCGAGAGGATTCTTAGCTATGTTTGAAAAAAATCGGTCCAGCCGTTTAGAAGATATAACATCTTTTCTGAAAAAAGTCGGGGGTTTTTAAAATGTTTAATTTTTGTTATATATTTGGGGTATTCAAACGGTAGTGTTAAAGTCATAACGTCATAATGTTCTAAACTTTTAAACTAGTTTAAAATTCGACTGCTGTGAGCAACCCCTCATATTTTAGTGTGTTAGTTGAAACAAAACAAATGAGAAAAAATATTACAAAAATTAAACAATATTTGGTACGAATATGCAAAACTATGAGAAAATTATTTAACGGATTCTATCTGTTTCCGAAGATTATTTGCGAATTTTTGCAATATGTAAAACAAAATTTGTTCGAGCTTTTGACCTTTTAAAATTTTAAGCCTTTGGAATTTATTTGCAAATTTTCTGAAGTTTTGCGATCAGGTAATTTTTGATAAAACTTATTGCTCTTGTGTGTAATTTTAACAAATTAGGATTGAATCAAACCACATCATTGTCTGATTGAAGTATTTTTTTTGTTGCAGTTTTTGCCTTTTTTTACACATTTGGCGACTTTTATTTTATATCACACTTTGCTATCATTTTGGTATTAGCAAGTTTATGGAAATTTTAATTTTCGCGAATTTTTCCGATTTTTTTGAATTTCTTATATCTTTAGGCATTTATGTGTTATTTTAGGGCTTGTTTATAATTTTGCAATTTTTCGTCAATTTTCGCTATTTTTGCGATTAAAGTGATTTTTAGCCAAATCTTGCCTTTTTACCATTTTACCGATTTTCAATACATCTATCTATTTGTGCGAATTTTCATCATTTTGTCAATTTTCTGCGATTTTTGGAATTTCTTAGATCTTTAGGTATTTGTAAGTAATTTTGGAGCTTGTTTGCAATTTGTTGCGAGTTTTTGCAATTAAAGTGATTGCTCCCAATTCATTGTTTTTTAACAGTTTTAATTTTTTTTTTAATAAGTATCAGAATTTAATATATTTTTGATGTTACCAAGTTTTTGCGAATTTTCGTAATTTTTGCGAAATTTTAAAAGTTTTTTGCATTCCTTACAATTTAAGAATTTTTTAAAATAAATTTTAGGTTTTTTTTAATTAAAAAACTATTCGCGAATTTTCGCAAATTTTTTGCACGTGAGATAATTTTTGATTCATGAAATCTACCGGGTTTGCTCGTTTATAGTTTTTGAGGCTTTGGAAATTTTTTGAAGATATTGGCATTTTTGCAAGTTTTCACGATTTATATGCTGTAAGTCTATACTCGAGTTATTACTTTTTTTTGCGGTCTATATAATCAGCTTTGGGAGATTGTTTCCATTATTTTATTCCCTTGCGAATTTTTATATTTTTTGCAATATATAATGATTTGAGTAGAAATTTGCTAAAGAAAAAACGTTTACGTTTAAATGTAAATGGACATTTTGTCGGAAAAGAAAAGTCAAAAGCAAAATAATTAGTTATGACAGTAACAAATACATAGAGTGAAGAATTGTATTAATATAGTACTCCTTTTATATGAAAGAAAATAAATATAATTTTAAACTGGTTTAAAATGTTAGGACTTTATGACTTTATGACACTTAGGACACCCTTGTGAATACCCCAATTATTTACTTATAAATTCTAATACATACATACATACTCGTGTGTATGTCCGTATGTAAATTTCAATCAAAATTAATTTCATGAATTTAAATAGTATACCTAAGTATATGAACTTTCACGTTTGACTTCAAATAACTCGCAATTTAAAATCAAAAATGCGTGTTTGCTGGGCACAATGCAATTAGTATGTATGTGTGTGTGCTCAAAGAAGTTTTTTTGTGTCGAAAACACATGACACGTTTTTAAGTATTCTATAAGCGCTCAAACGTTTACATTTACATTACATTTACATTTACCTTACATCTACGATTTCTACAGTCATGTAACGGAGCCTTAAGCGCAATGAATTATGTACATAAGGCTGCATAACGACAAGTTATTTTTTCATTACGAAAACTTCCGCAAATATGTACACATCCTTACCTTATATATATATATAGGGAAGTTCTAACTAGGGTTTGGGAAACGGGAATTCCCGGGCGGGAAATGTCTGCCTGATATTCCCGGGAAGTTTTTTATATTTTCCCGGGAAAACGGGAACAAATATTTGTTTGGAATCAAACTTAGTTTCAGTAAATATTCTGTACTGTTTCACTAAATTAACTTGTACCAAAAAAAACTGTGTAGAGAAGAAAGAAGCCACGACGTTTGTCAACTACTTTTCGGCATTTACATGTATACAACACGATCAATCAAAATAAACAACAACAACCGCACAACAGCATGAATCAAGAAAACAAGATTGCGCACTCAGCCGTACAAAACTATTTTCTACTGCGCATCTACGTCAATATAGAATACACACGTGTGTTTGTTGTAAAAAGTGTGTGACAGAGAGAGAGCACATTCCGCAAACAAAGGTATATATTTTGTTTACAACAAAATTCTACATCTACGTCACAGGCAGAAAATAGCATAACGGAACTGCGCAATGCGCAATCTTGTTTTCTTGATTCATGGCACACCAGCACGTTGTTCCTATCAACAAGCAAGCTAAACAAACCAACACACTGAAATAACATTTTCTCTCAGCCGAACTCTGATTAGTTTAAATTTTTACAAAATTTTTATCAGAATTTTCAAAATTATTTATAGGACCGCATTCAAATAAAATATTTACTGATTCAACGAATTTGTTTACTAAAAATGAAATTTAGTTTTTTCTGTGTAAGTGACAGTCAAATTTATTTTCATTCATATAAAAAATTTGTTTTATAATCCTGTTTTAATTTAATATAAAAAAAAAAGTTAGTTTGAATGATTGTATGACTAAATTTACAAGATGAAATTGTTTTAGTTATCTTTTAAAGTTCATACTGTTATTTAAACAATAATACCCTGTTTATCGATGTCGAGGGAAATTTTTCATTGTAACAATTTCATTTAAAACAAAAACAAATTCTAAAATTTTGTTTCTGTTTCAATTGTAACTGTAAGAAAGAAATAATTTCTTCCACACCGATAAACAAGCAGTAAAATATCCATTAAATTTTTTTTTAATATGTATAAAATAAAAATGTGAGCTGTTAAGATTTATACGGAAATTTCATAAAATTGAAGTAATACAATTTCTCCCAAGTCGTCTAACTACGACAAAAATTATTGCTCTATTCGAAAACTACATGCAAGATGCATTTAGTAAAGGCCTTTCCAGACTATAATACAAGTATTAACACTTTTGTCGGAAATGAAACTTTGACATGCTGAATTGCTATTTGTGGAGATTTTTTGAAGAGAAATTAAATCAGGGAGGTATTTTCGTCAAAAACATTAATGAATATCTTTTAATCACTATAACATAAGAAAGTGGAATACTTTGTATAATTAGATTGCAATGATCAAATCGTTTTCATAAGTAAATAATTCAACGTTACACAAACTTGATGTGAGTTTTCGGGGATTGGGAAACAAATGTTGTTGCAGTGAAAATTCTAAGCTCATAAGAGCTGTAAAAACTCTTATTAAATTGGACGCTATTATTAAAACCCTAAAGGAAGTAGGAGAAATAAAATTATTAAAATTAAAAAACATTTAGACAGACTGTGGCTCATGGCATTTAAAATTCGGTGTATAGTACTTAATGATAAGAATCCTCCTGGAAATTTTTAAAAAATAATGAGAAAGAAGCAAGGAAAATTCTGTATAAAATGATTTGGAAGCGTTATTATCAAATTGTTTACTAATTGCGGTAATACTCTGAAATAGCTATGTATGTATATTCTATTTGCTTGAATTCACTCGAAATTTTTTACAAATTTATCTTAGAAGTGCTTTTGTTTTAACTTTTATTTAAAAAGAATGCTTACAATTTTAAAAAATTAGCTTTTCCCGGGAACGCGATATTTTCATTCCCGTTTCATTCCCGGGAAATTCCAAACCCTAGTTCTAACTCATTAACATTTTTTTTTTTTTGGAAATTGAGATTTTTGCATTCTTCGATGCTTAAGATGTTGTTCTATCGAAATATACAAAAATATATTTAAAAAGAATGGGAAATTTTACGCAGACGAACATACATACATATGTAAGTATGTACTCGTATATTTCTAGTGTGCTTTAAAGTTATTTTGTTTGCTTTTATATGCAAATATAAAATCTTTCTTATTAGCTTTTTTATCATTTTTGTACATGTATGTTTACTTCAATATATAAGAATTTAATTTTCTTCAATATGTACATATAAAATTTTTTTAATAAAAATAGAATATTTTAAATTTAGTTCTTTTTATTTAGATTATGGGTTTTTTCCTGGTTTCAATGCTTTTTGAAATTAAACAGTTGACAAGGTTGATTATTGCAGTTCTCATACAAAAACACAAACACACCTACAACACTTCATATGTATGCAAAACAAAAACAACAACTAAACAAAAAATATATGATGACTTTGACTTTTTCATTCTTCTTTTGTATGAAATTTGACAAGATTTATTTTGGACTTTTACTTTAAAACACTAATTTCTTGGATATTTTCATACTTTTTGTAAAATAAACTTGATATTTATATTAGAAACACTTTATATTTTATACTTTTCATAATTATTTTAAATTTAAACACCGAAAAACTACTTAAAACTGTAGTTCAAAATTAACTTCTTAATGAGACGTCGGACCGAGATGTTGATTGCACCAAATTAAATCGCGAACTAAATACGAGCATATGTACGTACATATGTATGTATGTCACTTAACTAAGAGCATGACACAGACGTACACATTTCCAATAGATAAACAAATGAGATAAGAGATGAATTAGCAACTGATGGAGAAATTGACGAAAAATATATGTACATATGTACATGCATGCACATGTATGTATGTATGTAATTATGTATGTATGTATGTATGCATGTATGTGCAGCCATATATGTATGCACTTGTCATTATTGTATTTAAATATTAAGATAAATTTAGTCCCAATTTACACTATGCAAGTCTTATTGCTAAGCTGATTAGTTTGTAAGGGGAGGGAGACGGGGGGAAAAGAAACGTTGCTGTTCCTCTCGTATCTCTCTCCCTGAAACGAATCAGCTTAGCAATAAGACTTGCATAGTGTGATTTGGGACTTAGTGTGAATTAAATGATTTTTAACCCTTAATACTTAAAACTGCATTTGCGGTTACTGCGTCTACACCTGGTATATTTTTATCATAACAAGAGTCAAACTTTATATTGAAAAATAGCTTTTTTATGTTAGCTGTTTTTGCTATATGGTATTTAACATTTGTCATTTTAAAAATATATCAGGTAACTCGCAGAGATTTTTCTTGCAGTTATTTTTTATATCGGGTCTTCCAATAAAACTTCTAAATTCTGACATCTATAGAATTGACTGTCAGTTAATGAGTTTAGTTTGTTAAAAACCGTATGATCGGACATAGTATTCAATAGCACGTGCTCGCTTTGCTGGCTTAGGCTAAAATTCATGCCACCCGTTTATGCATATGCGTTTCTTTACGTTCAATGCTATTCTAAATTCAAGTTACATGCAATACGTTTTATGCGCCAAGTATTTTTGTTGTGATCAAAGTCTTGAATTTCAAAAATGGGCGGACGCATGCCCATTAAAATTTATAATAATATATACATATATGTATATACGTAGCTATATATTTTTTTTATTTTTTTATTTTTTGAAAATGTTTTGTCAGATCATTGCATTGCCGTCAGTTTTTTTGGCAGAATTATTTAGATGGGCTTTCTATTTGTCTTCCCTTTCTTGCCAATAAATCAAGACCTTCTGACAGAAAAATTTAATCATCTCAAGTGGAACTTAGATATATTAACCAATACTGGAACACAAAGTTCAGTTGAACGTCCCTGATGCAGCCATTTTTATTTATTTGTAAGTTCATATTCTTCCCATTAAAAACTGCCAATTTCATTAAACATTATTAGATTCCAGTCACAAACGATTACATAACTATCTCTTTGCAGCCTCCAGCACGTCCCTAATACCCTAAAAAAAATAATATTGAAATGAATATAATTAATTGCTCTGCTATAATGAACAACTGCCACAATTAAAAAACATTAACTACCGCTGATTTTACATAAATACCGATTATCTAGTTATTTAAACAATTTTCCTGAGTGTAGTTAAAACATCATGTAACAATTTGTCAAAATCATGTTTTTAAGAAGTCACCAAATAAATGGCTGAGGAGCACAAACACCAAAAAGAAAAATAAAAAAAATAATCGAAACCTACAACGAAATGTATACCACAACTACTACTTTGTAAGCAACATTTGAAGGAAAAACTATATAAAAATACAAATAAATAAATAAGACTCCTTTAAAAATTGTCGCTGTGCAAACAACATGTTACAGACTTGTGTTAAATGTCACCAAAACATATTTACAATACAAAACAAACAAACAAAAAAATTTAAAAGACTTACAAATAAATAAACCACACCAGCGAAGCAACAGAAATCTATTCAAATGAATATTTCTTTCGTTTTGCCTGCAAGCATTGATTGCATAAAATTGCGTTGGTGGTGGTCGTCTCATATATCGCGAAACAATTTTTTTTTTTTTTTTTTTGAATTTCAAAGTCCTTGAGACTTCTTGTATTAAAGATTTTCCTTTTTTTCAAGTACTCAAGTGCTTTATTTGTGTTTATTTTTTATTTATTTTTTGCTCTTGTATTTTTTACACGTATTTGTATTATTGATATCGATAAAGTAAAATTAAGTTTATGCATAAAACTGCCAAATTAAATTCGACACATGTTGTTTAAAGCTCAACCACATTCAATATGCTGGCACTGTTGTGGCCACAGTTGTATTTACTTGTATCATGGATCAAATTGTGTAAAAGACAAAAAAAAATTCAACAATGTTCTTGTTTTCTCTGCTGTTGCTATGACGTGCAACATGATTTTGTAGGCGCTCAACATGATCACCGACCAGCCAACAAACAAACCAACCAACCAGCAGTACACGCGTGCTTTTCTTACTGTTGCCCTTATCATTTTCAGCTTCAGCGTTTTAACAAGCAACATTGAAGTTTGTGGGAGTCTTCAAAGTGTTTCAGATCAAGAAAATAATTTATTTTTTTTCATTCTTTTACAAAAATTGCTTGGGGAAATTATTGGTAAAACGGCGGTCATTATAGGCATTATATACTTAACTGTTGGAAGCGAGAAGCCTGTTGAGTACAAAAAGGGGTTGAGAGGGAGCAGAGGTGCTGAGCTGAAGGCAGCCGAACGGGTCACTGGTTGGCGATACTGAACGGATGTAAAGTGGTTCTACACAAATAAACAGTCCCGGACAATTGAGGCTATCATCGCAGAAGTGGTATAATCTAGATCTAGTTATTGAAACAGTGGCTCTTTTTAATTATTTAATTGCTTTATTACATTTTAATATTATGATGATTTTTCAGCGCCATTTTCTTTAAAATACCAAAATGTGGCTTTTTTTTTGGTAGTTGGTAATGCATGTATTTATCATGAGCACAGTAACCAAAAAACAAATGTGGGTTGCACCACTTCTGTGCTGTTGGTTGGTGGGTTCGATTCCAGCAAAAGACCTGGGTGTTTCTGCAGAAGAGCTACCCAGCAAAAAATTTCAAAAAAGGTAATCGAGTTTGGAATTAAGCATTTTCGGTGGAAGCACTTCCCTACTGGATTACCAACTTAATGATTTTAACAAGTCGTGAGACTAAAATAATCGATTATTGAGAAGTACTTACATTTTTAGGGTTCCGTACACCAAAGGTCAAAAGGAACCCTATTGTTTTCGCTACGCTGTCCGTCTGTCCGTCACACGGTATTTTCTCAGGAACCGTAAGAGCTACGGACCTGAAATTGGGACACACTATGTATAACCTTGGCCGATACAACAACAAATACATGAGAATTAAAAATTGAAGGGTGTTCCAAAACGAGCAACGCAAAATGTTAAAATCCCAAGTAATATACATACAATTGTATGAACATATGTATATTGAAACTTGAATTTTGTAAAATTAGTGTATTTTCATACAGACTACAACAATTAACACTAAAATTTTAAACAATTTAAATTAAAGGGTGGTGCATCAGTTAATGCAATTTTGACTATGTAATTTTGACAATTTGCTATATCTTGGAAACCGTAAGAGGCAAACACTTGAAATTTTCAAAAACGGTAAAACTAAAAAAACCGAAAATTATAAAACCGCCAATCCAAAAAAAAAAAAATCGCCAAAAATTAAAAAAAAATCGTCAAAACGAAAAAAAATCGCCAAAATAAAAAAAAATTCTAACACTAAAATAAATCGCCAAATTCGAAAAAATCGCCAAAATGAAAAAAAAACGCCAAAAATGAAAAAAACGCCAAAAATCCAAAAAAAATCGCCAAAACGCGAAAATGTCGCCAAAACTAAAAAAAAATTTTATATAAAAAAAATCGCACAAATGAAAAAAAGCGCCAAAAATAAAAAAAAATCGCCAAAATGAAAAAAAGCCAAAACCCGAAAAAAATCGCCAAAACAAAAAAATAAAGTGTCAAAACTAAAAAAAGAGCCAAAACTTAAAAAAATCTCCAAAACCGAAAAAACGCAAAAAACGCCAAACAAAAAAACCGAAAAGACCCCAAAAACAAAAACGAAAATAAAAATGCCAAAACTATTTATTATATAAGATGAAGTTTGTATTAAATTACATATCTGGTGTTCCTACGGAACCCTTCGTGCGCGAGTCAGAGTCGCACTTTACTGAATTTATTTTTATTTGTCAACATTTCACGTAATCTATTTCGTTTAAAAAAATTATTCTCTTCATTTAGCAACTTGCACGTCATTTTTTTAAATTTTAGGTAATGTGATTTGTAAGCGAGTAATGAAAATTGGCAATCAGAAAAGTAAGTCATTATTAAATGGCAAGTAGTTCTAATGCTAATGTGTAATTTTTTGCTGGGTAAAGTAGCTTCGAAGTTCGTGTTTGATAAAAAAAATCTACACACATATACATATGTATAACATTAATTTTAAAAAATTGTTTTTTAAATCATCACTTAAATCATGTTGAATTAAAATGTAATTCATATTGGTATTTATTAAGTGTGTACCTAAAGAATATTTAGGATTAATGTTAAGTGCCTTCATTATAACGTGATGAGAAATTGAGTTCAAATCTTGACCGTCAAAGTCAACTACATAACAAACACACAAATTGTCCAGTTGCCTGTGCCAATACAACCAATCATGTAATTTAAATAATTAATAAAATGACATTTCTATATTAAACTAAATTAAATTCATGTTTTTTTGGGCTTATATGAATATATTGTATCTGTTCAGGCTTCCCGGATCATTCAGTTTTTTTAAAATCTAAATAAAAGACGTTTTTTATATCATTTTTAATCTATAAGTATAAGTATTAAGGATAAGTGTTTTTTTACTGAAATCTGGTAGCATTGGTAATAACTACTAAGAGAAACAGACTTTAATATAATCACAATTAATGATAATAGAGTATCTAACTTGACTTACTTGATATTATATCGTTTATTTCCAAAGTATACACAGAAAAAAATATTCCTGCAATAAACAACTTTAATTGAAAATAAAACCAAAAATCAATTAAATCTTCAATTGATTCAGTTAAACTTTGTGATTAATTAAAATTTTAAGCTAAAGTATAATTGTCTTAAATAAATTTTTAGTTAAATTTGGTTTTATTTTCAATTAAAGTTGTTTATTGCAGGATATTTTATTTTTAAACAAAAATTTAATTGACTTGAATATATTTTGAATTGATTTTTGGTTTTATTATCAACTAAAGTTCTTTATTGCAGAAATATTTTTTCTGTGTATGTAATTTTAGTTGTACCTTCTTTCCTTGTGAAGTATTTTAAAATTTTCTATGTAAATTATCAATGCAGTGTTGAGATAACACAGGAGATTGTCGGCCCTTTTTAACGTATATCTTGTGCTCAGTAATTCTTACTCCCAAATTTCTCTTTGTTATCTCTATGTTAACTCTTCTTTACAGCTTTCATTTGTTCCCCCAACATATTTCATTCCGTATGTTGCTAAAACTTGCAATAATTTTGATTAAACATGGTTTCTCGTGTTATTTCAGTGTAAAATTCATGCTGTTTCAACTTGTAAGTAGCTTTGATTCAACATGGTTCTTCATTTTGATTTAATAGTAGTGAAATATTAAATCAACATGAAATAAAGTTTTTTTTTCAAAATTCAAAACAATTCATTGAAGGTCACGGTAAATCATGTTGTATTACCATGAAACACATGTGAAGCGAAATTACTACCGAGAAATGTTAAATTAGCATTTAATATGAAATTTTTCTGTTTGTGGATTATTTAAAAAAATGCAGTAAATAAATAGGAAATAAAATTGGCAGAACTCGAGCCAGAATAATGTTGCTTTCCCTACAAAATAATTTCTCATATTCATGTAACTAAAGATCTTTTGCAAGCAAGAGTCTTAAGTAGGATTTCTAATATCCCGGACTCTTTCCCATTCCCGGAAAACGAGAAATACAATTTTTAATTCCCATGAATTTTTGAAAATAAGTGATAAGAATCAAACAAAATCAAGATAAAAATACATGTTGTGTTTTTATAAAAATACAAAGAGTAAAAGCAATTTTATTAATTCTAAAAGTAAAACCCTATATAAATATTCGGGTATGTGATGAAAAACGATTAAGACACAAAAGCAATTTGAAAACGATAAAAGTTGTGTTAAGGTTTCTATAGTCGTTTTGTCAATAATTTTAAAATTTGTTTTTAATGGTTTTTCCAAAACCGTTTTGATAAACTTCTTTTCACAGCTCTATTATATGGTCTATATTTTATCTTCAAGTGTGCTTTTCGAAGTCAGTTGTTTGAGATTGGCTCAAAAATAATACCCAAAATCGATCGGAATTCATCACACCTTTTCAAAGCGATTGTTTTGAAATCGTTTTGAAAACGATCGTTTTCCATCACATACCTGATTATTCCTTTTTTAAGTTGTATAAATAACATCAACAAAGCGGAATTTATGGGAACAAAAATATAATAAAAAAATGTTGTCCCTCAAATGCCCTAAGTTACATATTTAATAAAGTACAGGCACATCGCTCTTCTATTGGAAATAAGTTATATCTAAAAAAAAATCAAACTTTGCAAAGTGCAAATGTTAGCGTATATAAGGTCGATATTAAGATATAATACTGATTTTTTTTTTTTTCATTAAAGAAGGTATTAAGGAAAACTTTTTCTGCAGTTACTTAAAGATTTTGTTTTTTTTTAGATATCACTACGTTGCTATAAAGGATCGATATTAAGATACTGTCTTTGTTTAACGCTTTGTACCGAGTAATTTTTGGTTTAACCATAATATTTTCATACAACTCATTGGGCCAATTGTTGCATTTGTATGTATATATATAAAATAATAATTTGTATTTTTATGTAAAAATATAAAGAACAAAAGATAAAATCCAAAAGAGGAAAATAAAATTTGCAAATGAAATTTCCCGGGATTTGTTTAAAAAAAACAGGGGTGCTTTTTCTTATCACATTGACTGCCAAGGCACTTTCAGCAAATAAGATGCTGGGGGCCACAGCATTTTTTTTGCGTAATTTCTTCGAAAACGTCAATACTGGAATTTAGGGTAGTAGTAGTAATGTTTACTGCTTAGAAACAGAGAGTTTTTTTACAAATAAGTGTGTCGCACGCATGTGTCCGACGTGGCGCCTCCCGAGTTTTTTTTTAATGCAGGGCCATGTCGGGCATATATGCACGACAAAAGCGCTCTCACAAAAATGCTACAAATTGGTTTCGCTCTATATTTTTTCTTATTACGTGCTCAGTAAGAAACAAGAGTTGATCACATTATATTATTCCATAATATTTGTCTAACGAAATATACAAAAGGAAATTTTTATCTAATACTGAATTAGAAAAAATACTCGAAAATACAGAAAGTGATGAAGAATGTGAGGATTATAGTTCTGATGACTCTATAAAGGATCCTATATATGATCCTACTCCAAACTCTTCGGAAGATGATGAAGATGACGAACTTGCAGACAACATAGAAAAAATTCTTGAAACTCTAGTATTAGAAGAAAATACGGAAGAAAGAGATGAAGATCAAGAAGAAGATCTGGTTCTGAGTGAAACTGAAATTACAAATGCTGTCTGGTCCGAATACGAAGGTCGTCATAAAAGATTTACTTTTTCGGGAAAATCAGGCCTACAAGGAGATGTCCCACAAAGTATCACCCCGTTTGACGCTTTTCGTCTGTTTATTGACGATGAGGTTATCAACGTTATCGTGGTAGAAACAAATAGATACGCTGAGCAAAAATTGTCTGCAAAACGACTTAAGCACGAAAGTCGACTGAAAAAATGAACTCCAACTAATACCGATGAAATGAAAAAGTTCTTGGGACTTCTAATATGGATGGGTCTTGTACGACTTAGTAGCATTCCATCATACTGGTCTACAAGCGACATTTATAGAAACAATGTTGCGCCGAAGATAATGTCTCGGAATCGTTTCGAGGTAATGCTCGCGAATATTCACTTTGCCAATAATGAAACTATTTCAAAAGGGGATAGGATTGGAAAAAAAACGCAAACAATACAAAAGTACGTCGAACATGTACTTTATGTTATTCCAGAATGAAACAGATGGAAGGGAGAGAGACTGCCAGAAAGAAGTCAAAAAAAGTTTACACGTATTGCCCGGATTGTCCGCAAGAACCTTTTATGTGTTTAGAATGTTTTGGAAATCACCACAAACAAGTTTAAGTGTCTTTTCATTATAAAAATAATATGTAAAATAATTTTTCGTTTACTTTTTAAGTATACAATAAAATGAACTAATTTTTTTTTTCAAAAAGTATTTATTTTTTCAATTAATTTTTGAGCTGCGCCAAAACCATTGATACAGAAATTTCATAGGGGGCCATACATTATATTACTGCAATAAACTCCTATTTATCGTCAGCCACTATTGTGTGACATGGCTAGAGAGAATGAAACTCGTGTCAGAAATATGTGTCTGACGTGGCCTAAACCACAAAGTGCAGTGCCACCCATATGTGTCCGACGTGGCAGTCAATGTGTTATAGAAACTCTAGTCCTAAGAATTGGAGAGATAAAATAAAACCCTGATGAGATATAGAAGGATAGTAAAAATATATTGTTCTTATTTGTTATTTGCCCTTCTTATAAATGAATTCAAACTTATTGCAGTTTGAACAATTAAATACTTTTGTAGTTTAACTAGGCAATTCCTTAACAAGCTTGTATACTTTGTTGCACTTAGAGCATCTAAAGAAAGAAATCTTTCAGGAATCGTGCCATTATTAAATATCATTTAAGTAATAAAAACTCATTAAATATATTGGAGATATTTGAAAAAAATAAGAAAAAACTATCACAATACCTTAATTGAGCATTTCCAATAAATCACGTTTGTTTTCTAAGCCTTTTGTTTACATTTACAACAGTTACAACACACTTAAACACACACACGCACACTTGCTGCCAAATAGAAGCTATCAAGCCAGAAAGCTTCAATTATATAAATAAAAAAATAAAACTAGAAACGAAATTGCACAATTAATAAACTGATAAAACAAAATTCTTTGCACAAATACGGTTTATTGTCAAAGTGATAATTTAACATGAATCTTAGCAACTGTTTACTGTCACACAATGCCAAACTTAAAGCTTAACAACACGTCATTTTGAAGCACATAGAGTAAATTATTAACGTCAATTTATTTATTGCAAATAAAATTTAAAAAATGACCAACAGCAGCAACAGTAAAAAAAAATTCATAAAAATAGAAATAAAAAAAAAATACTGTACTGTACGACACAAGCAAGATACAACATCCATTGATAAATAAGGCTGCAAATGCACAAAATTAAAAGAAATATAAAACTAAAAACAACAAAAACATCCATATATATTTCGCCATAACGCATTAATATATCTCAAAAGAATTAACACTGCATATTAGCAAATTTGGTATGAGATGAAAATCAAAAGTGGGTAATAAAATAAAGAAACAATTGCTTAATTAACACTCACTTGCAGAGATTAATGTAAGAAAATGGTAACGTTATTTCGGTTTTCCTCTCCGATTTATAGTAAATATATTGTAATATGAATCCAAACAACAAAAACCCCAACCAACAACAGTAAGAAAATACGCTGGCTTTTATTTTTAATTAACAGGTGCATATTAAACCATATTAAGAAAGTTGGTTTATTAAAGGAGTGTTTTATTTGTTTGCATTTAACAATAAAATAAAAATAAAAAGAAAATTTATATAAAACACAACCTCAACATTTTTCAGTGACACATTTTGATATAAAGCACGTGCGATCCAGTAATAGATATAAAAATCACCGTATTAAAGAAAATTGTTTAATTGCAACGTGTTTGTTTTCTTCGAATAATAACTATTGTATGGCTGATTTTGTATTAAGTATTAGAATGAACAAGAACATTAACATAATATTAGAATGTTGCAAAAAATCGCACTATGTCGCCAATAATTATGCAAAATATTATTGTAAAATAAAAACAAACCAAAAATCACACATACAAATTAAGGAGTGAAATTGTTTATTTTATTTTTTATTTTTTTCTCTTTATGTTCTTTCTGTTAACAGACTTTCAAATTAAAATTTGCCAGAATCAGGTAAACGAAAAAAAAAACAATAAAGACAGCCATGAATATTACAACAACGAAGGAAATAACAGATGAACAGATGCCGCAGTTTTAAAGTCTAAAGATTTGTGCTGGTCAAGAAATACTAAAGGGTCCGCCAGATAACTTTTTTTTTTTTTTTTGAAAATGCTATAAACAAAAAACTACTGAAGCTTCGGCTGTGTGGCACGTAGCGCCGTCCTGTTGAAACCAAATGTTGCCAATATCCTCCTCTTCTAAATTCGTTCAACATGGCCCGATAGCGATCGCCATTGACTGTAACGGCCACTCCTTGCTCAATGGCCCAATTATGCCTCTGGACCAAAATCCGCACCAAATAGTGACTCGTTTTGAGTGCGTCGGCTTTTCAATGTATGCGTGCGGGTTTTCTGTGCCCCAAATGCGACAATTTTGCTTGTTTACATACCCGCCAAGATCAAAATGAGCTCCATCTGAAAAGATGATTTTTTTTTTGGCAAAATCGGCATCTTCTGTAAGTCGATCGCAGGCCCACTTAGCGAAGCGAAAACGCATTGGATGGTCAGTTGGCTCGTTCAGCGGAAGGATAAAACTAATTATCTGTCAAATCAGACATGGGCTAAGTGTTACCATTCACGAAATAAGCACTAGTTGAAAAAAGAAACGTTAGATGGCGGACCCTTTACAATACACTTTAAGAAAAAAATTGGTAAAATACTTAGTTTTATTTTTGATTATTATCTAAAATTTAATTTTGTTATAATCTGTAACAATAATCCTTTATAGTGTTTTCACACTGACATGGTTTTAATGAAAGTTGGTTTTAACGTTAAAACCAACTGTTAAAACCTGGTTTTAACATACAAATTATTTTTGTTAAAACCAAATTAAAATCATTTTTGAATTGGTTTTAAGTTGGTTTTATAAAATGCAACCTTGTTTTCGCTGTGATAAATTCAGTGCTGCCAAGTTAAAATGACCGACACTAGCTGATAATGTTATACCAGTGAATAACAATAGATGGCACTTGAAAAATTTTCAACTTAAAAATGGATGCAGCAGCAACAATAATCAAAAAATTATGGGGAAAAAGAAAATATTTTAAATTGAACTGTGGAAAGTGAAAATAGACAATATGACTGACATTCATCTGCCTATAAAAAAGGTTTATCTTATAATGTATATTATAATTATTATATATAATTTTATTTCCAAGCTCTTCTTCATTCTGTATAAGCAGTTCCAATTTTATTTACAAAATATAAAATAATTTCCATTTCAGAGCGCATTGTGAAATATCTCAGTTTTTCATACAAACGAAAACAGTTGAACAGTATGTCCAACAAGTGTTATTAAAAAGCAAAAAAAATGCAACAACAATTACACGCATTTCTGCAGAAGATTTATTTTATTTTGAGCAAAGTTATTAGACAGCCTGTGAGTTAAAACCTGAATTTAACAAACTTGCAGTGTGAAAGTAAAATCAGATGTTTGTGGTTTTAATGTTAAAACCAGGGGCCTAATTCCCGCATTCGATTGCGAGCGAGTTATTACTCGAATGTGCGAGTTTTTTAACTTTTGGGATTTTCGCATTCGGTTTCGAGTACACAGAAAAAAATATCATCGAAATGCAACCAACAAAACAAATTGTTAACATTTAATTTTAAAATTAACAATCATCATTGTTTATATAACAAATTTAAATTTTTGTAGTCAATTAAATTACTCAACAAAATTATTTGTTAAATTATATCATAATGGAATGCGCACATGTAGAAGAAACAAGAAATCATATTTTGTGTGTATTCATCATTTGCGTATCTAATAAAGTGTTGCTCTTTAGCTGAGAGGTAATTGAGTCAGTTTATTAGTGTTGATGTTGCCGGTTCAAGTCCGTCCAAAGACATTTAGTGTTTTTCGCAGACAAGCAAAAAATCGTTTCGAGGATTGTGATTGTGTATAAAAACCTTGTTAATAATGGGTGTTTTTTATTGAGGTATAGAACTTTAAGTTGGCATCACTTTTTTAACTGGCGGCCATTTTGTCAGCTGTCAAGTGATTAATATTTAGTTTGGTTTGCCATTTCATCATGAACAGGTTGACAAAAGAACAACGCTTGCAAATCGTGCAAATTTATTTCGAAAAATAATGGTTCAGTTCGCGGAGTTTACCGCAAGCTCCGTCCATTTTATGGTCGACATAATCGTCCATCAGAGCAATTAATTCGGTTAACCATGGATCGTTTTCGCACTACGTTTACTCTATGTGATAATACGCATCCGCAGAGACGTCGAACAGTGCGCACCGAAGAAACAATTGCCGCTGTAGAGGACCCGAATGAATCGATTCGCCACCGTGCACAGCAATTGGAGCTTTGTCCATCAACTTTATGGAAGATTTTGCGCAAAGATCTTGGCTTGCGACCTTACAAGATCCAGCTTGTGCAAGAATTAAAGCCGCGAGACCATGCAATGCGTCGTGATTTTGGTGTATGGGCCGAAAATGAGATTGATCTCGATGCTGATTTTCATCGCAAAATTTTGTTCAGTGATGAGGCTCATTTTTGGTGGAATGGCTACGTCAACAAGCAAAATTGCCGCATTTGGAGTGAAGAGAATCCACATGAGACCCTTGAGACGCCATTACATCCACAAAAACTGACTGTTTGGTGTGCTCTATGGGCTGGTGGAGTCATTGGACCATACTTCTTCCGAAATAATGCTGGAGAGTCAGTTACCGTTAATGAAGACCGGTATAGAGCCATGATAACCGACTATTTTGTTCCCGAATTGGATGGCATGAATGTGGATGAGTTGTGGTTCCAACAAGACGGCGCTACATGCCACACAGCGCACGTCACAATCGATTTATTGAAGGAAACATTCGATGAGCGCATAATTTCGCGGAATGGACCTGTCAATTGGCCACCAAGATCGTGTGATTTGACACCATTGGATTATTTCCTTTGGGGATATGTGAAGTCGATCGTCTACGCCAACAAACCAGAAACGTTAGGGGACTTGGAAGCCAACATTCGTGGCGTTATTGCCAACATACGGCCCCATATGCTCGAAAAAGTGGTTGAAAATTGGACCTGTAGAATTGGCTTCATTCGAGCCAGCCGCGACGGCCACATGCCCGAAATCATATTTAGACATTAATGGCATAAAATTATCCTTCCAATAAAGCCAAATTGATGGACATTAAAACGATTTTCTTGTGTTTTATTTCAATTCGAAGTTCTATACCTCTAAAAAAAACACCCATTATAAGAATTATGATACAGAAATTCAACAATTCACGTTGTTAATATAACAATAACTTTAATTGAAATACCTTTGAAATTTAACCAAAATAAATGTTGAAAAAAAAAATCAATTTCAACAAATTATTTGTTGATAAATATATTTAATTGAAAATATTTTTAAGATTTTCCCTTAACTTACAATTTCGTTAATTGTATTTACAAAAATCGTTGTAGGTTCAAGATCAATTAATTATTTAATTGATATAACAAAAAAATTAATTGTATTTACAAATTATTCTTTTCTGTGTAACACATATTGAAATTTCTAATGACAGCATTCGATAACGTGCATACATTTGAATGCAACCGTTCGCGTTTTTACTCGCAAGCAAAAAGGCATTCGAGTTAATTTTTAACATAGAAAAAACGAAGAAATAGAAAATGTATGTTCAATATTTTACTTATTTATTTAAAAATGAATGAATGCACAAATGTACGTATAAAAAAATACAAATTAAAAAATTTCTAGTTGACTTTAAATATAACAAAACACACTGGCTTGGCAAATACATAATGTTTTGCCCAAGAGTTGTCTCGGGGAAAATAAAAAAAAATCAACCAGCTCTGGGAGCACCTAAATAACAAATTAAATGCTTCTGGTCAAGCAATAAAAGAATCGAACATGTGGCTAGTGCTCTATTCTCTAACTTTACACTAATTTATTATTATTAAGTTATTAATAAAATTAAAATTAAAATAACATTTATGTATTCGTTTCTTTTTTCTGCATATACGTGTGTACGTACGTACATACATATGTTTTTGCATACATACATATATAATTACAAACATATGCTTTTGCTTACAATTTATTCAGTGTTGTGAAATGAATTTATATATAAATATATTTGCCTTTTTCCAACACTAAAACCAAAACTCGATTCGCTTGGTAGCGAGTGACATCATCAGACAATTTCTTTCCATCGGAATTAATTTCTGTTCGAATGCAATTCCGGAATTAGGCCCCAGGTTTTAACTTTCAGTGTGAAAACACTATTAGGCAATCGAATAAAAATTTATTTTCAAACTTATTCCTTAGTTATTCGTTAGCTGTAAAAAAAATTGTTGCAGTTTTATTGGAAAAAATTTTTAAATCAACAATACTACGTCAATATTATTTTTAATGCTAGGTCATGCGATTAAACAAATAAAAATTTAAAATTAATCGAATAAAATTCAAATTTATTCGATTAGTAAAATGAGTAAGTCATAAAAAACAATATGAAGACACGTTTAATTCTTTAATTCAATATGTTTCCAATAAAAATAAAAAATCTAAAATTTTTAATCGAATAAATCAAAAATATTTTTTTTTTCATAATAAATTTGTTAAATGCACTCGAAATTCGTGAGCAAGAAAAAACTAATTTTTCGATTAATCGAATAAATTTTATTTTTAATTTGAATAACTGAATAATAAATTTACGCACCAAGGCCATTGGATGAACGTAAAATGTTTATAGCCATGCTATTTTTGTCACGTCACAGGAGCTAGGACGTGATTTTCGTTAAAAAAAAATAATCGACACTATTACAGTTGAGTAGCTGGAGAACAAATTTAGACATGTCCTCAGTTAATGATTTTTTTTTTAATTTTTTCGGACTCTCCAAGTACACATCTATGAAGTGGCGAAATATTTTCATGCAAAACCAGTTCGATCCTACCTTAAAAAAAGGACGAAAACTGACTTTTCCTTGCTTGTCCCTATCTAAAAAGTTCAGTAATTTGCCTGTCCTGTAAAAAACAGTTAACGGTACTGGCCTGGTTTTGTTCGCCAGCTCCTCAGTTATAAATTTATTTTTGCTTTGTTTTTTTTTTTGTACTTAAAAGCAGAGTACGAAAATAAACTAAACAAATTGTTTGATTTTGTTTTGTTTCGTTCCTTGAAGTGAGTGAAACAAAAACAAAACATATACAATGAGAAGGATTACTCAATTTGTTTTTGTATTATTTTTTCACATGAGCAGAAACCAGAGAACACAGCCGATGGGAAGTAAGCCGGCTAACAGCTGCCACCGGCAACAAACAATACATTAATTTAATCATATAATATAATTTTCTTGCAACACATTAAGTTTGTTTTACAAAGCTAAGCAGCATAGCTTTACCGTATGTCGTAAGACACCTCCTCTCTTGTTTTTTAAATATTATTCGAATGAAATAGAAATTTATTCGAACAATCGAATGAGTTAGCAATAAAAATAATAATTCTGATACACAGTTTTTAGTTTAAAAAATTTTTTTAACGAAAATTTCTTTCTTTATAACTAACGAGGCAATTTAAATATTTATTGATTATGCATTTGAATAAATCAAAAGGATCATAAAAGGTTTTTTTTTTTTGATTAATCGAATAAATATACATTTTCAATCGAATAATTACATAATACAAATGTGTGCAAATATGATCGCTAGATAAACTTAAAATTTTTACATACAATATTAATATTTTATTTTCCAAATAAATCAAAAAATATTTTTTTTCTATAAATTTGTTAATCTCACTTTGAATGTAGCTTAACTTAAAAATGTTTGTGTGTTATTCGGATGAAATTATTTTATTTGATTAATAGAATGAGTTAACAATAAAAAAAATACTAGTTGATCATTCAAAATTTTTCCAATAAAAGCAACAATTCAAAATTATTCGAATAAGAGATAAGAGCAAATAATTTTTTGATTAAAGATGTTGGCAAGAATATTTTTAAAATATTTTATTTGATAAAGCGTATAAAATTTAAGTTTGGATCGATTGAAATGAAGAATTTCAACAAAATGCATCTCAATATTTTTACAAACTGTTCGAATAGAAATTTAGACCAAATATTCGTTTTGAAATCAAGCCCTTATTTTTTAATTAAAAAAGTTTTTAAATTATTCGAATAAATATTGTGATAAGTGATTGGTATTAATCGAATAAAAGTTAATTCCAAATGTTCGATTAAAATCAATTACTTATTTCTTAATTTAACAAAAAAAATTAAATTATTCGAATAAATTTTATTCGAATAAAAGATTATTCGAATATATGAAAGATACAAATCAATTTTTTTAATTACAATTTTTTTTTCTTTCAATTAGAGCATATATCAAAAATTTCATCAATTAATCGAATAAATTTTATTCGAAAAGAATTATTGGGTAATTTGTGTGCAGATAAAAATTTTTGCAAGGCGATTTGTTTGTAATTAAAAAAGTTTTGTTACTTTAGAATGCATGAATATACAATAACTTTTAACGATTAATCGAACAATGGCAGTCTCAAATTTAAAGTCTTTACTTATTTTACAAAAAAAAAAAAATATCATGCCGTGCGTTGTTTCCTTTTCCTTAGTAATTTACTAAGGAATATAATTTCTCTAAGTGTATTTTGCGAACATGCAGCAAAGGCCGATAATGTCAACAAGACAATAACAGCAACAACAGGAGCATAACATAACAAAAAACATCTACGAGTACACCATAACCGACAGAGAGCTCAATATACACACTGACATCCAGACGGACGGACAGACAGACAGACAAACCATCAGCGTAAAAGCCAGTATTCACATGTAGCAAACATAACATTCAACGTGTGTGGTCTCATTACTTATCGCCTGGGAATAGAAAGACTTTAAGCCGCTCAAAATAAAGACTTTGCTTAAACAGCAAACAACACCAACTGCAAACAGCAACAACAACAACAACAGACATTTACAGCAAAATACAAAACTTATGCTTTGTTGTTAAAATGAAGAAACCTACAAAAATTAAAAAAGTCCACTAAAAATGCATCATCAGCTAGATAAAAAAAAATCATTTAAGGAAGGTATGTATGCTGCCGATCTTAAGGGAGACCATACGTTTCGGCCAGACTCATGAGGCGTATAAAAAGAAAAAAGTCTAGAAGGTTTTTTATATAAAATTACGGGGGTAAGAGTCTCAGAATGCCAGTGGGAGCTGCATTTTCTATTTCTTTTAATTCCTTTTTTTATTTTATTTTTTGTAGCAGTTAACCACAACCACCTTACTTTTGGCATATTATGTGTCCTCTAGCCGTTCCTCCATCTCGTACAATATATAACTGCCATCTAAGCTTGTTGTCATTTCGAACGCAATATTGTACTTTTTTTTTGGTTTTTGTTTTTGTTGTTGCTTTTGCTGCAAGTGTTGTCTGCTGTTGTGTTAACAGCATTGTAACCATAAATCGTGTGAAATATCACATTTCGCTCATAGATCTCGCTAGTTTCGGTTTTTTTTCCTTTTCATTATTATATTTTTACCAAGTATATATTCACACCTCACTCCTCTTTACGCAAAAGGCAACAACAACAACAACAAGAACAACATTTTAATTCAGCACTCAACACCAAAACTTACGTTAAATAGTTATTCGCTCAATGCATTAACTTAAAGCTGATGTAAGTGCGCTAGTGTTTGTGTGAGCGTGTGTGTGTGTGTGCATGTGTATTTTTCTTCCTTGCTTTGTTGAACGTGCAACATTGCTGTCCCAAAAAAATTATAACTTTGCTCTAATATACATACATATGTTTGTATGCCGTCAGCCTTAAGCTGCTTCTGATGCACTTTGTGAAATTTATTTTTTTCCTTGCATTTTTCCTTATGAATGACTAGAAGAAGTGTGGTAGTTTCAAAGCTCATGCTATAGCTTAGGCGATTTGCATATAACTGACAAGTGATTGCTGGTCCGCTGGGTTCCGCAAATGTTGCTTTTATGCACAAAATTTGCACTAGACTTATAAGTATGTTTGTGCATATGCGCTTGTCTTGGCTTGTCATTGATAGTCTTACAAACAAGTTGACAACAAGTGTTAAAATGTCATTGGGTTTTGTATTCTTGTGCATATCTGATGTTTCAATATTTTCAATACAAAATTATTTAACATTTTTCTATTATAATAAAATAATTTAAAATCAATTTTAAAAGTTGAATAATCTGCATACAGAAAAAAGTATTCAAAAATTAATATTTTTAAGTTTAAAATTTTTTAAACGCACTAATAATCCCAAATTAATATTTTACTTATTAAGTAAAATATTTTTTTATTAAAAATACATTGAAATTGATTATTGATTATTTACTTAATAAGTAAAATATTAATTTGGGATTATTAGTGCGTTTAAAAAATTTTAAACTTAAATTTTAACAATTCCCATAAAAAAATCACTAATTATTAAATTGACTGCACCAGGTCAAAAAATACTTGTGTGGCAACACTCTATACTGAAATAGCTGTTGTTATTATTTACATTTATTTTCTTTTTACATACTCTTACAAATACAATTTGAAGCTGAAAAAAAGTCAGCCAATGTATTAATGGTAAAGTAAGAAAATAAAAAACATGTTGATTATTGAGTTCTTGTTTCAACTTTGTTATTTGTTATTGAGCTTCTCATTTGTTTAAATAAAAGTTTATAATATAATAACTCTAGTTGTTCTAAGAAACTTTGGGTAAAGGTTCCCTGATTATCTGCATTAGCAACAGTCAAATGCGCATAGGATCCAGCTAAACCCCTCAATAATCAATTTCAATGTATTTTTACTTAAAAAAAAAAAATATTTTACTTAATAAGTAAAATATTAATTTGGGATTATTAGGGCGTTTAAAAAATTTTAAACTTAATTAATTAATTAATATTTTTAATTAAGTATTAAATTGAATCATTTAAGTTTTTAATTTCTGTAATTATTTCAAGTGGAATCATTTAATAGATATTAATAAATTGTTTACCGATGAAATCTCAATTAAATTTTTAATTAATATTAAAAAATTTTATTTGATATTACAAAATTTTTATTTATTTCTTTTTTGTATTCACGCACAGAAAAAAATCAATATGAAAAATAAATATTGGGGATAATGTAAAAAGTTTATATCTGTCTTTCAACAGGGTGCCTCCAAATATACTTTTTTAAAAAGCTCAACATTTCTTCTTTCCAAAACAAATAGTTTCATCGAAATCGGTTCACTAGTTCAATATTAACGGACTTTTTACCACTTTCTTTTTTATTTCACACCACTGTGCGCTAAGAACTTTTCACAATTTTTCGAAAGGTTTTTAATTTCTTTTTCACATTTTTTTTTATTTGTGTGCAATTAATTACTTTAATGAAATATTTTTCATGTTGAAATTAAAAAAAAAAAAATTAATTTCTTTTTAACCGACCAAAATATATAGGGTTATCAATTCGTCTGTATTTTTCTACATTGTTACTTAGGTGCATTTTAGACAGATTGTAAAAACTCACTTCTTTTTTCTGAGAGGGTATGACTTCCGGCGGGGCTACGCCCATTTAAATTGATTCTTATATTTCAAGTAGTTCTACATAAGCGAAACTTATCCCACACCTTTAGGGGCTGTCCATATATTACGTAACGCTGTTTTCCCCGATTTTTGACCCCCCCCCCCGCCCCCTAAATAACAGATCGTAACAAAACTTTGAACCCCCCCTCCCCCAGGAATAACGTAACAATGAGATAAAAAATAAATTAAATAGTTAAAAGTTTTTCTTGAAAAAAAAAATTAAATTTAATTCATTGTTTTAAATTCATTTGTTAGACTAGCACAATGCGTAGACAAAAATTAAATAAGCTTGCGTATGAACGTACTGCATTTTTTTTTGGCGAAACTATTTTTTAAATTTCTTCCCAAGTGTCCTCAAAATCCAAAAATTATGGTTTTATAGAGAGCTTATTCCTAAACTGTATGTCTGTATGTATTAGTGATGTGTATTGGAATTCCAAAACATTCGGCCGTTTCTAGATATTCATATTCGTTTAAAAGAATATACATATGTATGTATAAAGAAATTCATAAATCCAAAACGAAATTTAAATGAATGGCACACAAATATTAGTTTGTAATAATTAAAAAAAAAATATTTTTTATTTTTTTTTGGTATGCGTTTTTTGTCAAATAATCTACTATAGTTTTTCGTATTGATGACTGAGCAGTATTTCAAACATCAAGACGAGAATTGGCATTAGCCTTGCGGGTATTTCAGAGAGCTTAAAGATGACTCCATTTGGCCATCTTTAAATCAATCTAAAATGTGCGTGAAACAAAAAAATTATATCTAGGATCAATAAAGGTTGCCATGGTGAATTACATGCTACAACATAACATTTTCAATAGATATTTGCCCATTAAAAAATATACCTTAAAAATACCTTAAAATTAGAGGGGCACACAATCTAGTTCCTCGACGCATTTCACTGTTGTTTTTATATTTTTTAAGTTCTGTTGCATAAAAAATTAAAATAATATCCTTATGAAAATACGTCTATGTATGCAAGTTTCCATTAACACATCTCTCAAAACTTAAACATTGTAGCCCAAGTTGACCAACAAAAATGTTTAAACTAAATAGTTTGATATTGTTATGTACATATGTAGATGGGAGAATATATTTTTTGAAAGGACGCTTTTTTGTCCATGAAAATTGCAAGAAACCTTTTCATAAACTTCTGCAAATACCATTTCCTTCTATGTATTTGGTGGCTTTAATGTTGCAGTTTAATATAAAAAGAAGTTTTTATGTACATACATATATAAAGAATATTTAAGAATGTAAATGGATAAAGAAAGATGAGTAATTCAGAACCAGTTCACTTCAGTTTGACTACAATTTATTTAATTTATTATAAAAACTTTGTATAATTTTCAAATGTTATTTAACAACTATTAAATTTTTGGATAGTTTTCATTAGCTTTAAGGTACGTTTTAAATATTCGAATTCGAATTCGCGAATATCAAAAGTTGACATTCGCCAGATGTATGTAGTATACATACTCATACATAATATATGCAGGCAATACGTATGATCAATTAAATAAATAAATGAGAAAAACATACGTATTTTTGTACAAAATTAGTAATTTTTTTTGTTACGTAACATTTTCAAAGACCCCCTCCCACCCCCCGCCCCCAAAATAACAAATCGTAACAAAACTCGAACCTCCCCCCTCCCCCCTAGAGCGTTACGTAATATATGCACAGCCCCTTAGCTCTAAAATAGACAAATTTTCCATTTAAAAAGAATGGGCGGAGTCACGCCCATTAAAATTTAATATTTAATTTTAAGTGGTTTTACTTTACCGATTTTAACAAAACTTAACACACACCGTGAGTTCTGAAAAACAGGGTGCATTTCAAAAAATGGACGGAGGCACTCCCATTAAGATTTAATTCTATATTTCACGTACTTCTTCTTAGCCAAGAGATTTTCAAACTGTTATTTGGGCCCATGAATTTTTTTTTCGAAAATGTGCTATCAGGTCTTTGCATTGAAGTTGTTTTCTTTTTAAACTATTTGTAAACAATTTTTGAAGTTTCCGGTTGAGTTTAAATTGGAAAAGGAATAATAAAAAAAGGATTGTTACAAGTTTGTAGTATATGTCGGCATGTTCGTAAATGCATCAGTGCGCTGCAAATGGAAATTGAAGTGTCCTAAATTGCTTCACTAAAGTAAATAATCCACAAATAAATTTCAAATATGGAGTACAAACATGGCTACTACTGAAAACGATTATCAGCGAACTTGTATTGCGTTTTAATTAAAAGTTTGCTGGTATGATGCAGTGCAGTGATGCATTTACGAACATACCCTATCTGTGTATATGTGCATCTGTGCATCTGTGTGTCTGCACAAAGTACACGTACAGACCAAACGGCTGGACCGATCTGTTTGAAAGGTGAATTGATCGAGAAGGTTCTTAGCTATGTTTTAATAAAACCGGTCCAGCCGCTTAGAAGATATCTCATCTTTTCTAGAAATATTCGGAGGTTTTTTTAAATTTTTAATTTTTGTTATTAATAAAAATTTCAAAAATTATGAAAAGAAAACAAAGCTTGTTTTCCAGTGCATTTCTTTGTTAAATATATTTTTGGATTTATTTTTCATAGTACACATTAGCTTGATGGGAGGTATTTTATACTATAGAGCCCTCAAACTTCTCTTAATACTTTAGTCAATTTCATTTGGTTTAAATATGTAAAATTAGCTTTAAAATCACTAAAAACGTTTTAAAATAAAAATAAAATATAATTTTGTAACAGAACACTTTCCCACTGTTCATGCTGCTAGCTTAATATAAAAAAACTCTGTCTTGAAGCACAGCTTCTTCTTCTTATTATTATTTTCTTAAATTCACTATTCCTGCAAAATACATTTAAGGAGAATTTGTTTTTGTGAAATTAAAACATTTAAAAAGTAAATTCACCCATAAATGGTTTGTGTCTTAAGTCTTTTGTTTTATTCACCATCTTCTTTACGAGCACTTTAATTGGTTTCTTGTTTGATAATTTCATTCCAATAGTTAATCACCATATCCAATAGGAAAAAGTAATTTCTTGTCACTCCTGGACATTCTTAACAGAAACCAATTGACATTTCAATGCATTGCCAACAAGCAAACAAATGAAAATCAAAAAAAAAAAAACAAATTCAAAAGAAGAGAAATAAAGTTGCAAATATAACACAGACAAGCCAAAGACAAGATGTCCAATCAGATGTAACACTACAATTTCTCTTTTACACCAGCCATAATGATTGTTGTTGGCAGCTTGGGCCAAAGCTTGGGATGAAAATTTAAACATAAAATACTCAAAATGTCTATGGGAAGACAACACATTTTAAACAATTGATAGACATTTGAATAGTGTTAGAAACACGTGCTGCAATCAAGTGAAAAATAACAATGCAACAGCAGCAGCAGCATTACCAATAAGTCAAGTGTTCGTATGCAAATTGAAAGATTTGGTACGAATTTATTGAACAGTTTTTGTTTGCTTGTAAAATACAACTAAATAGCAACCTTTCAGCATAAGTTAAAAAGGATTACAATTACCAAAAAATAACGCGTGTTCAACACATGTGTCATGGTGCACAGAAAAAAATTGACAAGAATTATTTTCAATAAAACCATGTTATTGAATAAAATTTTTAATTTCAATAATATTTGTGATTAACTTGAATATTGTATTTATCAATTCCGCGCATTTTAAACTATCATTTAATGTCATTTATTTGTGTTGGTGTTTTCCTTGCTTGTTGATTGACTCAACCTGGTCATGTGCTGATGTTGTTGTTTTTTTTTTTTTTTTTTTTTTTTGATTGCTTGTGTTGTATACGTGTGAGGTCGGACAAGAAGCCGAAAAACGTCGTGGCTTGTTTTTTTTTTTACTCAACAAAGTTATTTTTAGATTATATCAAGACATGAGAAATCATGTTTTGCTTCTATTCATTATTTGCTTATTCAATAATGATTTGCTCTTTAGCTGAGTGGTAAGTACGTTAGTTTATTAGTCAAGAGATTCCCGGTTCGACTCATCCCAAAACACATTTAGTTTTAATAGCAGCCAAGCAAAAGCAAACAAAAAGTGATTGAAATGAATAATGTAGCATTCATTCACACACACACACACACACACACACACACACACACACAATAACAATTATCACTGAAAATAAAATTTCAGTCAACAACTTTTTTCTTTGATTCATTAAATTTCTTTGTTGACTGAAAAAAAATATATTCAATAAACGTGCATACAATTTTATTTATCAATAATGCAAAAATCGTCATCGCAGAAAATTCGAAAGATTTTTTTATTGAATCAACGATTTTCGTATGTCCCAAATCACACTGTGCAAGTCTTATTGCTAAGCTGATTAGTTTCAGGGAGAGAGAGACGAGGGGAACAGCAACGTTTCTTTCCCCCCCCCCCCCCCCCGTCTCTCTCTCCTAATAAACTAATCAGCTTAGCAATAAGACTTGCATAGTGTAAGTAGGGACTATTCAAATATCAAAATCATTTTTTGCTGTGTGTCGAAAAGTTTTTGAGTTTTTAATAGAAATCTTATAGCCTGTTTCCACAAGTCAGACAGGCGACTTGTGTAGAAAATTACTTAAGAAACTGAGTGCTTTTCATATAAACTATCTACTCAAGTAGACCGTCCGTGTTGTGGAAACAGACAGTTTAACGTAATTATTTACAATTAATGTGTAAATCAAAAGTAAGTAGAAATAAGAACCTGAACTGGATTTTAATTTATAATTTTTCTTAAGAACTCCATCGTAGTCATTTTAACAAAGAAAAGTTTGCTTAGCAACAGGAATATATCTTATAAACATCAATTCCCATAAAGTGTGCAAAATTCCTTAACTGCGCACATCTCTTAAATTTAATGTTCCTTCTTGTCCAAAATGTCCCCTTTCTTAATTGTGATCTTTTAAAATTTTTTTTGCGGCGTGCAGCTGTGCTTTTGCGCACATCGTTTAGATACAAAAGAAGAAAAACTTTTGTTGATATGCTTTGTCTAATTTTAAAAAAGATTTTCAAATTTTTTTTATTTTAAATAACTAAAGCGTGAATTTCGTGAATGGGCCGTACGTAGTAAGGTATCTCATTGAATCAAATGGGTGGTGGGGTTTTGATTGAGCAGAAGCACCCTCTTCAAGTTTTAATTAAATGTTTTAAAATATTGCCTAAAAATTGCGCATTTTCTTAAAAAACACAGTTGCTCATAAAAAAAAGGGGTGCTATATATACATATGTGTATATAAATCTTTTTGGGGTGGTCTCTTTTCTTTTATCTAAGAAACAAAAATATATAAACGCCTGTTCTAACTGCGCATTTGTGTTAGAGGAAAAACTGGTTTTGTTACTAAAGGGAGGTAAATGCTTTTGACTAGATCAATTTATTTATGTTTAAGAATTCGCTGTCATTTTGTTTTCTGCCTTATCATTATTTTTTAATATCATTTTGAATAACGCGGGGTACTTGTAGAATTAAATTTTTTTTCAGTTATTCCAATATTAAGTTGTTACAGTCAGCCCTCGATAACTCCAATTTTTTTTTTAATACAGGGTGTTTTTTTAGAGGTATAGAACTTCGAATTGAAATAAAACACAAGAAAATCGTTTTAATGTCCATCAATTTGGCTTTATTGGAAGGATAATTTTATGCCATTAATGTCTAAATATGATTTCGGGCATGTGGCCGTCGCGGCTGGCTCGAATAAAGCCAATTCTACAGGTCCAATTTTCAACCACTTTTTCGAGCATATGGGGCCGTATGTTGGCAATAACGCCACGAATGTTGGCTTCGAAGTCCGCTAACGTTTCTGGTTTGTTGGCGTAGACGAGCGACTTCACATATCCCCAAAGAAAATAATCCAATGGTGTCAAATCACACGATCTTGGTGGCCAATTGACAGGTCCATTCCGCGAAATTATGCGCTCATCGAATGTTTCCTTCAATAAATCGATTGTGACGTGCGCTGTGTGGCATGTAGCGCCGTCTTGTTGGAACCACAACTCATCCACATTCATGCCATCCAATTCGGGAACAAAATAGTCGGTTATCATGGCTCTATACCGGTCTCCATTAACGGTAACTGACTCTCCAGCATTATTTCGGAAGAAGTATGGCCCAATGACTCCACCAGCCCATAGAGCACACCAAACAGTCAGTTTTTGTGGATGTAATGGCGTCTCAAGGGTCTCATGTGAATTCTCTTCACTCCAAATGCGGCAATTTTGCTTGTTCACGTAGCCATTCCACCAAAAATGAGCCTCATCACTGAACAAAATTTTGCGATGAAAATCAGCATCGAGATCAATCTCATTTTCGGCCCATACACCAAAATCACGACGCATTGCGTGGTCTCGCGGCTTTAATTCTTGCACAAGCTGGATCTTGTAAGGTCGCAAGCCAAGATCTTTGCGCAAAATCTTCCATAAAGTTGATGGACAAAGCTCCAATTGCTGTGCACGGTGGCGAATCGATTCATTCGGGTCCTCTTCAACACTTTGCTCTACAGCGGCAATTGTTTCTTCGGTGCGCACTGTTCGACGTCTCTGCGGATGCGTATTATCACATAGAGTAAACGTAGTGCGAAAACGATCCATGGTTAACCGAATTAATTGCTCTGATGGACGATTATGTCGACCATAAAATGGACGGAGCTTGCGGTAAACTTCGCGAACTGAACCATTATTTTCGAAATAAATTTGCACGATTTGCAAGCGTTGTTCTTTTGTCAACCTGGTCATGATGAAATGGCAAACCAAACTAAATATTAATCACTTGACAGCTGACAAAACGGCCGCCAGTTAAAAAAGTGATGCCAACTTAAAGTTCTATACCTCAATAAAAAACACCCATTACATGTATTTATTTATTGTATCTTCATATGTGAACTAACAATACGTAATCAAATCTTAAATCTATAAAAAAAATTATTAGGCCCGACCAGAGTCGGACATAAACTTAGTGATAGTTATAAATAATACATAAGTAGTGATAATCAAAAAGGAAAAATAAATATATTATCAAGCAGTCCCATCTGGAGTGTTAAGTATAAGAGCCCTTGTGTCCCTCTTTTTAAGGCGGATGTGTCCAGTAAAATTCAAAATATTACGAGCCAACTGATTAGGATGTGGCTCGAGTTTTGTTAAATATTTGCCTGCGTATTTTGCAATTTCTTCAGTCACTAGTGGCATATTTAAATCACGATGTATATTTGAATTTTTTATGTACCATGGAGCCGATGTTATTAACCGTAAAATTTTGTTTTGCTTTCGTTGGATTTTCTCGATATTGGAAGCCGAAGCAGTGCCCCATAGTAGAATTCCGTAACACCATATTGGTTTCAAAATCGACTTGTATATATATTAAAAGTTTACAATCTAGACTGAGTTTTGAATTTCTACCAATCAGCCTATGTATCTGAGTTATTTTAAGTTTCATTTGTGTTAGCTTTGAGTCAATATGGTGTTTCCATGTAAGCCGACGATCACGGTGTATACCAAGGTATTTAATATGTCAATGTTGAGGAACAACTTGACTGTTGATTCTAATGGGGGGACAAGTATCTTTTCGTAGGGTAAAGGTTATATGTATGCACTTCTGTTTGTTTACTTTTATTCTCTATAAGTTTAACCATAGCTCAAGCTGTGTTATATGTTCCTGAAGATATCGGGATGCCTCATGAGGGTTTTCGTGCATACTAAGGCAGGCTGTATCATCGGCAAATGTAGAAGTATGGATATTACTGTTCACAGGCATATCACAAGTATAAATCAAATACAAAACTGGCCCCAATATACTCCCTTGAGGTACACCGGATGAGATAGTTTCGGACGCACTCATAAATTCTCCTTCCATAACAGAGAACTTCCGGTCTAAAATATAACTTTCCAAAAGTTTTAGAATGTTATTTGGTAGATATGTCTTCAATTTTAAAATTAGGCCATCATGCCAAACTTTATCAAATGCCTGAGAAACATCAATAAATAGGACAGAACAATACTTCTTTTCTTCGAATATTTTCCTTATAAATTGAACCAATCTATGCGTTTGTGCAATCGTGCTATGCTGACTTCTAAAACCAAATTGATGGTCCGGTATGCACATATTATCTGTTAGACAAGTGGACAATTTTTTCATGAGCAGCTTTTCGAAGAGTTTTGACATAGTTGACAGCAAAATTATTGGCCTAAATACGGATTTTAAGTGCTCAGCAAATATTTTACATTTTTCCGTATCGCTTCTTGCCCAATTTCCGGTAGATGTGCGCAGAGGTGGCTTAAACTCAACGGGTGTTTTAAGCTTTCTAGCAGCGCGCCACAAAGAGTAATTTGATGCTTGTGCGACATCAAGACCTTCCAGATAATTTTTAAGAGATGCAGTTTTTTCAGATGCAAGCAACTCTTGGAGTCGTTTCGTGCACTCTTTAAATCTAATTTTATTTTGGGGTGATCTGTGCTGTTGTCAATCCCTTCTAGATCTTTTTTTTCATACACGAGACGTTCAATATACCTAGAATAAATTTTATTAAACCCAGTTTGCGGATGGGAGGTAGTGGCATGCTCAGTAGCCTGTTTAATATTTTCATTAATATAGGCAATGCTAGATCCAATATCATTGGGTGTTCTTAGCGTAATATTTTCCGTGCAATGACTACTAAGATATTTTTTGAATCCCAGCCAATTAACACGATTGATCATCTTCATATATGGTTGAGGTAAGTCACTTCTTAGTGGGTTACAGATTGAAACGATAATCGGAGAGTGATCGGAGGAGAGATCTAGAGAAGCTTCAATATGAATTAAATCCCTAGAAATGTTTTTCATTACGCCAAAATCTATAATATCCGGAATTTTTCGTACGTTAGTACGAAATGAGAAAAAAATTAGAAAAAAAATTTAGAAAATATTTCAATAACTGAAAACTCAATGTAATAGGAATTCAAAGAAAAATAATAAAAAGTAAAAATATTTATCAGGGAAGAGTTTTTCTCTAATCTTTCCACACCCCACTTGGAGGTTTAAAGGAATTTCGTATTTTTTTTTTCAAGGTTAAAGCTGTAAATTTACATAAAACACAGATAAATGGTATAAATCGTCAGCCTGGCCTTTCATACAGAGAAAAGAGTTCCTGCGAGAAATACGTTTAATTGAAAAAAATAGCAAAAATCAATTAAAAATATTATTGAGTAAATTTGTTTAAAAATTTAATTTAATTAAAAGTTTAATTGACTCAATATAATTTTTAATTGATTTTTAGTTTTTTTCAATTAAACGTTTATCTAAGGAATTTTTTTTTTCTGTTTATGGTAGGCAAGGCTGGCTCAAATGAAGTCCAATGGAAACAAAATTTTTCGACGCACAGAAATGGTCCATCGTATCAATATCAGTGCTAATCAGTAGTATTATCTTTAGCAGATTACGGCATTTGATAAGGGTTGTGTAATTCATGAACGAACCAGTTCAGTTGAACGATACAGTACATTGAACGATTCTGACCTTATCATTGTAATCTTTTTTTATAGTTCAACGTTCATCGTTCTTTAAATATTCTTGTTAAACGTAAGAATCGGTTTTAAAATTAATAACAATGTTTAAACATTAATTAAATATGAAGTATGACATAAAATATGAGTCAACAAGATTACTTATGATGGTTCAAAACTGAAAAATCTGAATAGTTCATAATAACAAAAAGAAAACAAATCTGATCTTTCGTTCAATCATTCTGCAGAGTACTCATAAATAAAGAATTTTGAACGAAGTTATTTGAACGTTCAGTAAAATTAACTATTTTGCACAACTTTACATTCGATATCGAAAGGCCGTAATTTACTACCAAGTGTGCGATGAAAATATGTTTTCGATTAATAATCGATTGAATAATGTAAAAACTTGTTATGCGCACACCCAGAAAAAAGATTGGTTGGAAATCGGTTAGTCCAATAAAATATCATTTGCATTAACTATATTTCAGTTCACGCTATCAATTTTCTGTTAATCCAAAAAACCATGCATGTTCATTGCCATAAGGGCACAATTGTAACAAAGATATGATTGTGACAATACTTAAATTGATTGCATCAACCGAGCGTATGCTTTTGTCATGACTAATTAACTGATTGATTAGCACAACCAAATAAAATATTAGCAGCCGTATTCATAAAAATTTTAAACCGCATTTCAAATATTGTTTAAGCAAAATTCGCTAAAATTGTATTCATAATAGAATTTTAGCTTAAAAAACGGGTTTTAAACCTTGCGTAAATCAGCAAATTTTAAAATTGACTGCCCCCATGTTTAAGCCAATTTTAAGGTGACGTTGTTGTAATTTTGCTTCGTTTTTGTTTACATTTTGAACTTTACCTGTATGTACATATGTGTGTATGTATGTATGTACTTATGTATGCATATGCCAGTGTTATTTAGAAGAAAACAATGTAATTTTTTTTTATAGAAACTATTGCCGAAATAACAAATATACTCCAAGGAATATTTAAAAGAAAAGGAGCGATCCAGTTTCCATTCCCAGTCATTGTTTTCTCATTTTATGTGTTAACAAAAATAGTATAATTGTAGAAAATTAACTAGTGATGTATCAACACTCAAAACAAACAAAATAAAGCTCGTTATTCTAGTGCTTCTTTATCTGCAATAAAATAAATAATATAAAAAGCACTTTTAACAAAGATTTGTTGTGAACTTTTTTTATTATTTTATTAAATACAAGTTGGAACATATCTTTTATTTTATAGAAACAATATTTCTCTGAAAACCGACAAATAAACAAAATAGACACGAGTACTTTGTGAGTTAACAATCGTTGTTTTGCAGAACTAATATGCAAGTGACAAATAAAGAATACAGTGTTGCCACGATATTTTAAAAAAAATCTAGTTAATTGATTTTTTGTTAAAAAACTGATTATGAATACCAATATTTAAAAAACGTTATTTAGCCTTAAAACGTTTTTTTAACTAATATGAATTTTAAACCTCAATCAACTTTTTTTATGAATACGGCTGTAGGAATTGGATTTTAGTACCAATTTTCGGTATTGGCAACTAAAAAATTGTCCGTCTACATTTACGTTAAAATAAAGACTTTCTATCAGTTGTTGAAAATAACTAGAGGTTAATGTAACCATCATAGTTTATAGCAGCAAATTAAAATTAAATATTAAGGTTTGATTGATATTCCCAACCGATTAATCGGTTCGCTTTAACAATAAATACACAGAGAAAACAGATTCGTTGTGACAACCGAATTTGTTGCCAATTGAATTTTGGCGGTTGCAGCAACTATCATAGAATTCTGCTATAGCAACTGAAATTTTCTTGTGGTACCACTATATTTTAATTATAACCCTGAACCCAATAGTTGCAGCAACAGAAAAAATTGGTTGACAGTATGGAATTTGAAATAAATGTTATTCTTGCTACCGAAAATTTGGTTAATATAATTAAAACAATATCATAATTGGTACTTGCAAAAGAAAAATTGGCCTTCCTTGCCATTTATTATTTGACATATAGTCATAAGTTTATTTTAATTGAAATTTATTTCCTAATGGTGAAGCATGTCTATATACATTTCTTGAACCACACATTTTGAAAAGCCACAAACCTGTTATCTTATGCACAGACTTTCAAAAACCATTTGAGAATTCACAAATCATAATATCTTTGAAAGTCACAAAAGTTAATTTTTTAATTTGCTGCTATAAACTATGTTGGTAAACTCAACCTCTAGTTAGTTGCAGCAACTGATTGAAAGTTTTTATTTTAATTTTAATATAGAACGACAATTTTTTAGTTGCTAATACCAAAAGTTGGTAGTAAAATCCAATTCGTAATATTTTATTCGGTTGGGTTAACCAATCAGTTAATTAGTCATGACAAAAGCATACGCTCGGTTGATGCAATCAATTTAAAAATTGTCACAATCATATATTTGTTACCATTATGCCCTTATGGCAATGAACATGGATTGTTTTTTGGATTAACAGAAAATTGATTGCGTGAACTGAAATATAGTTAATGCAAATTATATTTTATTGGACTAACCGATTTCCAACCAATCTTTTTTCTGGGTGTACTTAGCTTTCTTTTTATTTCGACTTAAGCTACGGTCACACTTGTCAAACATTTGCCCAAAAAAGCGTAACCACTAAATGATAATTAAAAATCGTCCAATTCAGACAAAAGTTTGTCAGTAGTCAATACTGTTAGATTCTATGACATTGTCTATTAGTTGTGTTCGAAACTGTTTAATATGATAAACAAGTGTCTGGATCAAAACTCTTTTCATTAGTGTTTGTTGGTTACGCTTTTTTGGGGCAAATGTTTGACAAGTGTGACCGTAGCTTTAGCTACAAATGTTCTTATATCTAGTAACACCGCCTGCTGCTCATGTTTAATTAATTTTTCTAACAAAATATCTAACACTATGTTAAGTGTTTTTCTACTTTTTATAACAAATATATGTTTAAGTAATAACGCAGTCTAAGCCTCCCTTGCAAAATAATAACAACTTCTTTTTTTTTTCTTCTTTCTTTGACATATCACATATATCGCCACAAATATAATTTAGAATCTGGCGCGCAAAATTCTGGATTTCGTTTATTTTGTTGCAAACAAAAGACAAAATTTTGTTTTCATCTCGGTAACAAAAGCTGCAACAGCTGACATTAAACAAACTGTAGAGACGATGGAAAAACATAAGGACTCACAGGCACGCAACATAATGTAGCATTAAAATTTTTTTTAATGAATTAAAGACACAAAATCTTTGAACAAATATAAATTTATTTATTTTCTTCCTGCACTTATGTAGCTCAGGTGATCCTGATTGAAAGAAATTATGCAGGAAGGAAAGCAAACATCTCCCTCGTATTTAATAAGAGTGTGATGAGGGTGGCTTGTGTGATCATTGTTTGGGAGATGATTGGATTTTGTTTTTGTAGATTATAGGTAGCTCGTGTCTAAATGAGAAAAGATGTTGGCTGTTGTTTGGGTAAGGAATGAAATCTTTTAAAAGAAGATTTTTAAGAAACTTATGAAATCTTTAAGTTTTCTAACTAATTTTTCAAATATTTTTATTAACAAAAATATATTTAAAAAATTTGTTTTAGCCGATTGACTTAGTAGCTAGTGCTTCTATACCTCTTATATTGTTGTGTTTATTTATAATATCAATATTAATAAATAAATAAATAAAAATTTGTTAGATTTATTTTATGCCCAGTCAAAAATATGATGAAATTTCCTAAAGGTCTAAGTTTACATCATATATCCTTAATTGAGAGAATTGCATTTTAGCTAACATTACCATATGAATGTTTTCAAAACTATATATAGCATGCAAAAGTTATAAAACTAAGCTGTCTGGTAACTTTTATAACAAGGTAACTTTTATGCAAGGACATGAGTACCTCCCATATATCCTTTATTTTCACAATTGAATTTTTACTACAGTTATCATCAGTAAGCAGTTTTGAAATCATACAGTTAGGATGTTTAAGCAATCCCATGTCATTCAGTCACATATCCTTTAGAGAAAAATAATTCAAATACAGGTATAATTATCATCAGCATGCAGCAATAATGAATAATTATTTGTAAAATTATGTAGCTTACGTTCCCAAAAGTTGTTATGCAATCGTTGCAAGGATATAACTGCTTCCCATATATCCTTTATGAAAATTATTTCATTTCAGCTAAAAATTTTATGACAATGCAATTAAAACTACTTTTTATTTTTAGCACACATACTAAGAAGCTCTCTGACAAATTTCACAAAAATTCGACCAAGTTCTTGTTATCCTTAAATTCGGAACACTTATTTTAGTTGAAGTTGCATGCAATGAAATTTTATTATTGTTTATAAAATAAAATAGTTAAGTTTTCTGATATATATATATATATATATATATATATATATATCTTTTATCATCAAAATTGGATTTTCACTTAAATTATTGTCAGGATATAGAAGCAAGTCTTAGAATTATTAAAAAAAAAATTTCTGGTGAATCCATTTTCAATCAGTGCAAGGATATGTTTACCTCCCATATATCCTTCAGATTAAAAAATTTAAATTCAGGTTTAATTTTCATCAGGATGTAGCTGAAATGAGTAATTTGTATTTGAAAAAATATGTGGGTGCGATGCAAGGAAACAAACACATCCTTTATACAAAAAGTTTGATTTCACCTAAAATTTTTAGCAGAATTCAAGAAAAACTACTTATTATTTATAGGAATCATAATAACAAGATTTCTGAAAAATTTCATAACAATCCATGATAGAACTTGCTAACCTCCCATATGTCCTTTATTTTGGAAAATAAATTTTAGCTACAATTACAAACAAAATGCAATGTATAAATAAGTAACGATTTATGGTATTATTAAAATCAGTTTTTTTTTAATTTCATAAAAATTGGTGCTAGAATATGCTTGCCTCCCATGTATCCTTTATTTTTTAAAACTGAATTTTAGCTGCAATTACAATCACAATGCAGCCAAAACTTGTTTTTATTCACATAAATTTCATTTGACAAAAGGATGTGTTAGTTTTTCACATATCCTTAATATTAAAAATTTGCATTACTGCTTTAATTATAATGATGATACAAGGAATACTTTATAACTGCTCACAGAATATAATTTTTAGCTTTCTGATGAATTTCTTTGTAATTTTTAAAGAGATATTATTAACTTACATATATCCTTTATTTTAAAAAAAAAATTTGTTTTTGCCACAATTTTGATCAAAGAACAAGGAAAATTTGTAAAAGGTTGTATGACTATACATATAAGCTGCTCAATAGATTTCAGAACAATCGGTGCAAGGATATGCTCGCCTCCCGTATATCCTTTATGTTATTAAATAGATTTTATCTATATTTTCAAGGAAGGTAAGGTGAAAAATATTTAATTTTCTTAGAACGGTGAATGCACTTAACATCTGTGATGGATTTCGCTTCAAGCGGTGTAAGGATATGTGTACCCTCCATATATCCTTAAATTTTAAATTTCAGTTTTCACTAAAATTATGATCAATTTATCAATCTAATTCTGATTGTATGAAAAATAGGTAAGAATCTCTAGATAGTTTCACATTTCTCGGCTGCATTAAGCCATCCTTAGAGGATCTATGGTAATACTTTTCTAAACAAAAAATCCTGTGCTTGGCTTATGTAACGAATGTGAGAACTTTAAAATAAAATTATTAAATCCATGGATAGCAGAATAAGCAAGAAAAAAATTTTATTTATTGATATTTTCAGTAAGTTTTTATATAATTTATTTTTAGTATGAATAACCCTTGCGTAAAGGGGACTGCGAGTCTAATTGTTAAATTTTTCTCGATGCGAAGGGAGAATGATCACAACTTACAGAAACGAGACTCTAATTGATATTTTCCCGTCTTCAAAATATAAATATGTAGACTGAAAGGAAAACCTTCATTCAGACAATGAAATTCTTCATTGTATTAATGAAATGTTTCATTAAAAGTCAGCTAATGAAGCTCTTCATTGTATAAATGAAGAATGATTCATTGTAATTATTTATGAAGTTAATTTTGGCGGCTATATCATAAATAGAATGAAACTATTTCATTACTTCAATGAAACTTTTTCATGAATATAATGTAGTTGTTTCATTGATTTAATGAAGTTTTTACATACTATAAATGAAGTTTATTCATTAATATAAAGAAAATTTCATATATATAATGAAATATAAGCAGTAAATAATGAAAATTTTCTATTAAAAACATGAAATCATATCCCTTCCTAGGTGGTTTGGAATTAATAAAAATATATAGATATATAGATTTTTTTTTATTTTATTTAATATATAAGCATATGTATGTGTTTATTAACGTAAAACATTTAAAATTTAAGGAAGTCATCAGTAGAGTTCAAGCCAAATAATGCTTTAAGAAAGCCGAAAAACTTACATGTTTATAGTAAAACTCTTAATATGTTGTTGAGAATCACAATACACAAACATAAGTTTAAAAGAATCAAACAAAAATCTTAGCAAAACATGCATCTTTATAAGATGTTTGGCACAACCTTGTTGCGTTTGCATAGTGGTGAGGATGGATAAAAAAAAGAGAAAGAGAGATTGTATAAATGATGTGATTTGATTGCATTTATGATGACCATACTGCTTTGAAATTAAAAGGATTGGAAAAGTAAGAAATAGAAAATATATTTTAAGAAAATAACTTTTTATTTATTTAAGTTTGACAAACTGAATACAGCAAGAAAATAAGATTTTTGGAACTTATTTATATTTGTCCCAAGTTCGCCAAAAAGAAAATTCGTTTAAACAATGTAACGATTTTCATTAACACAATGAACTATGAAGAACACATGAATAGCAGAGATGGAAAGATTTCATGCATACAATGAAATTGTTCATTGTATTAATGAAAAGTTTCATTAATATAATGCAGAACATTTAATGAAACCGTTTCATTCTCTGAATGAATGATTTTCCTTTCAGTGTACATTGAAAAATCACTGAGAAATATTTAATGAAAGTTCATGCCAAATAAATTTGATCAAAATTTAAATGAAAAATTAATCCAGTATTACAAGAAGTAATACTTTTAGAGCTCTGTTTCAAATCGAATACTTCTTAACAAGCAAAGTGCATTTCAGTAACGGCTGCGGAAATGTCTTCAGTACACGAATACTGCGCATGAATCAAGCAAATACTCATCAGGAGACCTTTTTGTCACGGGTGTATTAAAAAAAACAGAAATTGGCGCTCAATATATTTTTTATTTTGATATTTTAGGTATTTAAATTTCTTACACATTTTTTTTTTGTTCGATAATGAACAGCTTGTGCGGTGGGTGTGCATTTTGTTTTTTCATTAACAACATTTCTTTTTTCATATATTTTAAATATCTATACAATTTTAAAGTATCTGATTTCTTATCCTTTTTGTTTTTTGATTGTGTTAACAAAGCACGTGATTTTGTCGCTTGGTTGTTGCTGTTTTTTTTTTTGTGCTCTCACTGTCAGTCTCTGATGACATTTAACACCCTGAATGAAGTTTAATTGTCAACGTTGCGTTATGGTATTTTGTGCAATGATGACGATGATGATGGGCTGCTACTGCTACACATCCGTTACGGAAGTTTTTAATAAATTTTTAAATTAAAGGGTTTCTTTGAATTAATATTTTTTTCTATGCACTTTTTGTGCTCATTTTTTCTGCAATTAAATTATTATGTTTGTTTCATTGTTGCAAAACTACGTACTTTGTATATGAATAAATTATTATTATTATGATTACTTGGTAATTTGAGATTTTAATAAATACAATTTTTTATTTGCTTGCGCTGGCTAAATGTTCATTAGAGTAGAAGAAAGCATATCAAGTCATAATTATTTGCTTTATTAAACATATCAAATGACGAGCTACTATACAAAATCGTTGCAATTTCCTGGGATTTTTTTTTCCTTTTTTTGAAAAAAATCAATGCTATTACTTTGAATGCACGTTGACTATAAGGCAAATCATGCTCTTCGAGAGCCCGATTTGAATGCCTGACTAGACCTAGTCATATCAATACTTGTATCACCGAGTTTTCTGATATGCATTAGTGTTTATATTAATTCGCCTATTTAACACCAAGGGCGCTGCTAGGAGGCTATAAAAATTAACAAAAACTTTTTATAGCGAACTTGCAGATCGAGTTAAGCTTAATAACTTAATATTTCACCATCTGTGCTCTCTTCACCATCCGTTACTTAAAACAGGTAACACACATGCATCCTTATCCTAGGCGCCAAAATGAAAGCTAGGCGACATAATTTTCGAACTTAATTTTTTGATCAAAATCGATTATTTGCTTTCATCAAAAAAAAAAACGAGGTCCAAAACATATGTAGGTTACGCTTTCTTTGACGGTTGTGGCTCAATATGTCTGTTGGTAAGCGGCGTACTGACAGTATGAATCTCTTTCTATAAATAAAAATATATGTTTTGAGATGTATCTTGAAGTTTTGAAATCTAGCCAATTTATAAGCGTAGTTTCTTCTCAATTTTGGACTTTACCTTCGACTTTGTTATCAAGTCAGGGGTTGAATTAAAGCTTTTATATATTCAGAGTCTGATAAAAAAAATTTATAGCAAATACAGGGTGGCGCAGAATTAGCTTTATGGTTTGAATTCTTTATAACTTTTATAATTATTATTCTTTCTTTGCTTTCTTTTCAGCATTTTGTGAAGAAGACTTGGGGAATTAATTATGAATCATTACACGATCAAACAACGTACAAAAACATTTGAATTTTATTTTTCAAACCAACAGTCTATTGTGTTGACATAGCGTGCATATCGTCGTCGATATTTGAATGAAAGAGTGTACGTTAACAAACCAAGAACCATACTCCAACTAAAAACCAACATTTGAAATAAAATCATGGCCACTACACCCGAAACTTTAAAAAAAGTTATGGAAAATATGAGATTGATACTCTCTCTCTCTCTCTCGCTAAAAAGAGCATGTTTGTGCGAAGCAGAAAATTGACATCACTTACAGGATATAATTTTTCAAAGCTAATTGCAAAAAATTCCCTAATAATATACTGTATTTAAAAAAAAAATATAATAATCGCATAAATAAAAAAGTTATAAACCATTTGAACCATTTAGCTCATTCTGCGCTACGCTATACTACTAATTGGAGTTATAGAGTCACCTGTAGGTAGAGCAGCGTCTAAGAAAGCGATACTGCCGGCGGCTAAGTAAGCTCTAGGACTGTGGAAATCATACAAGAAAGAAGTTTGCCATACTTCTATCACTTTGAAAAGTTCAGAACATATTGTAATTTCAGGGTTATAAGCTAATGGTGTAAAATTTTCTGCTGTCCTTTTTGAATGGAATGAAAATTCATACGGATTCATATGGAGGCAAGTAAGTGGTTCAATATATCCCGGAAAAAAATATTACTGGTAAGATTCTACATATCAGCCCAGCAAAAAAAATTTTAAGATTTTGTAATGGCTTACAAAGTAATGAGTGGTCATTATTTATTTAATTATTTTATATGTATAATAATGACTGTCTTGTAATGAATAAAATAACAACTTATTTATATCATTACATGAAGGTACTTATTGTAGTACTTCCTAGTTAATCCTGAAATCTATCTAAAAAATATTTATTAATCGTGAAAGTGAGCTTCGAAAACAATAAAATAACTTTAGTTTACTAAAATATTTATTACAAAATCTAAGTATTTTCGCATATTCTTCAATATACGTATTCATATATTTGCTTTGTAAAATTATGATTTTTAACAATCCCAAAAAAGGTTCAAATTTTATAATTATGTTACAAAATTCTATTTGTTTATAATTTTTGGCTTTTTATTAAATTTTGCATTTTTGTGAGCATAAAATAACCCATTATATTTTGAATACTTTTAGGCAATCAGTAATCTATTAACTTTTGGATATTTGTAGGCAAAAAGTATAGGGTACCGCACACTTTTTGAACTTCTCATACAAAAATAATGGCTTATTCAGTCAAATTGTAAGCACTCACGACTGGAGAGCATACATACACTTTTTTGCATTCTATTAGGCAAACTTTTTTGCTGGGATATAACTATAATGCAGAGTATCATGATTTCCTAAGCCGATTTACCACAAAAATATTCCAGAGACAGTGTGTAACCTCAAATTTAAGCCAGTATTAAAGTCATTCCGTGATGCGCTTGCTTTGCAACTCCCTTTTCTTCTACTTATAAAATTTAAATCAGTCTGCACTTCTTTATCTTTCAGAAGCCTGTCCGAGTTATCGGAAATAGAATTCAAAAATTTGAGGCTTTTTATTAGGAGCCGTAGATGGATAGTCGCCCCCCCCCCCCCCCCTTAACCAATTATCGATCCACCTACCTGCTAACCTAACCTAAGGGTATACGAACTTATTCTATTTCTTCTTATTTTTTTATTATATTATTTTATTATTATTTCTTTTTTTTATAAAAATCACTTACATACGAGTAAATATTTCATAATATGTCAGTCTCTATCTCCCTATTTGTCCGTCTCCTGTTTAAAATATTTCTTTGCAACACTGTGGTTATGTCATTAAACTTAAGCACTTTCGTTTAGATCATTGATGGTTTCCTTAACTGTTTTATCATTTGTGCTTTTTTTTCTTTCTTTCATATACATTATAATTGCTCTGACAAAGTATAAAAACAAAACTCAATCATTAAAATTGTTTGCAGAAACAACAGTAACACCACACAAGGCAATAAAAAAGAATTTCGTATTCTAAATGTGATTGTAGGTATCATTTATCTCAAGCGATGGAGATGGTCCGTACCTATTTTCATCATCACGATACACATAGGTACTTTTTATACCCTTCGCCAAAATAATTTTTTTTGGGGGGAGGGGGGAGTGGGCAATGCCATTCCCAGAATAGCCTTTCAACTAAGGTGATCGATTATTCGACTTTTTCCAGAAACCGGTTTTCGAATAGTTCGAATATTTGAAATTATGAAAAACCCGGTTTCGGTTTTTACAATTCAGGAAAAACCGGTCAACCGGTTGTTTAAGTAAGAAAATTATTATACAAAAGTTTTGATTTAAAATTGCTTTATTAGAAAAAACAGTTAACATATCCCATAGAAATATATCAAATAAGCGCTTAATAAACCTGGAATGTTTTTTATGAATAGGGCAGCAAAAAATTGCCATTCTTATAACTTTTTTATGAGTTTTAAAAAAAAGCTAAAAAAAATAAGCTAAGAGCTAAATGGAAATTTTGAAGCTAAATCCAAAAAAATAAGATAAATTTAGCCCAAAATAAGCTAATATGTTCACGCTGACCTCTATATAAAATACGAAGCAAAATGTTAAAAAAAATAAAAAACAATTTTTGTAAATGGATTTTAACATCCATTACACACCATACGACCTCATAAAATAATTTCGCTTAAATTTCATGCTTCCGTAAGTATTGCTATACTCAAAAAACGCTTAGAGCTTTTATACTGAAAAAAAAATACTTAGGAAAATCAACAGAACACGTTGGTCTAAGTTTTAACATAGAAAAAACTAATTTTATTGCAAATTATACAAATCATAAAGTATTCGACTCAGCCGGTTTTTAAATTGTAGAAAAACCGGACTATTCGACATTCGAAAAATCAACATTTTGCAAAAACCGACAACCGTATTGTGAAAAAACCGGGTTTTAAAATCGGTTGAAAAGCCGAGTCGATCATCCTACTTTCTACACCTTGTGTGTAGCAAAAATTGATTAATGTAGGAATTGTTAGTTTCATATGATTGGTTGTAGCCTTACTACATCTGCTATATTTGCACCCAATAGTTTGCAACGAAATGTGATTTTCATTAACCCAATAACCGCCATTGTCCCATTTTTAGGACATCGTGTATTCTTAAAACTTTTGTTAAAATAAGAAGAAAATGTGGCCATACTATTTGGTAATGTTTAAAGATTTAACCAGTTAGTCGTAAATGGTTGTCAACTTCACGTTGAAGCTGACCATTTCCACCTGTAAAATGATATATACTAGTTTTAGCATATATGAATTACGGCGGGTAATGGGTTAAACTAAACCTTTACTCTTTCCTAAAGTACCCCTTTGACCAACTCAACTGTGCATCACCAGCCTATAATTGTTATTAGTGTATTGCGTCGGGGGTATTCTAAAAGTTCCATCTTTGCATTTAACTTTTGTTTTGCGGTGATAAATGTTTCCTACGCATTGCAATAACAGAATTACGCCAGAAGACTTTTTCCAATTTTAATATGGGGTTTCTGTACACGGCAGACTAGGCAAAAGCCCAGCGTAAGTATGAAAGAAAAATATGTATTAAAAATAAATCTTATAAACAATTTAAGAGTTTTTCTGCTCTTCTCCTTTTTTTTTTAACAACAAATGCAAATTTAATTGCTCAACATTCATCCAAGCCAGTATGTTGGATGAACATTGCAAGCAAAGCTTATTGTATGAAAATAAAAAAAAATAAAACAAAATATATCAACAACATGAAATTATGATGCTACTTCTCACTGCACTGACTGTTGCTGATAATGGGGGACGACGAACATAATAAATGCCTTTGCTTGCTTAAAGTAACAGCCAAGGACCAAAAAAAAAAAAAAAAGAAAGGAACCAAGAATTAAAAAAGCGGCACGCAATTTAAGTGGGCGTGCCCGGGGGCATATGTCTATAGTTATAATATAAAACTAAAGACTTTAAGCATTCATATATTAAATAACACGCATAATTTTCTTAAAACTCTAAAGCTTTTATTTCCTTTTTTTTTCTTTGATACACATGTCTCTTTTTTAGCATTTATATTTATTTAAACATTTTCGTTTTGTAGAACCAAAAAAAAAAAAAAAACACACAAAACATTTGAAAACAATTAAGTGTTTTAGAATTGAAATGATATTTTTGATTTTGTGGGTTTTTCTAAGGTTTTTTGTGTTAATTTTAAAACTGTAAATTTTTTTTTTTAAACAAAAACTGCTACTGGATTTTAGAAAACTGTTAACAAAAACGATTTTAACTGTATTTATTTTAGAAAAAGGAAATAACGGACAATTTTTTGCCACTAATTATGTATTTTAAATTTAATGTGATTTTTAAATGTGAACAGTAGTTGTTTAATCAACAATTGTGTTAAAAATTATAGCACAACCATAAGAATTTTTGTTATCAATTTTGTTATCCGTCACTGCTACTATGTGTTTAATTATGTTGTACTTTGAAGGTAACAGAGTTAATAGATTGTAAAATAATATAAATTACGGAAATTATTTAACATACATTTTTTAATCGATTAAAAATTACGTTTTTTTATTCGATTATTGAACGTTTCTTAAAACAGTTGTTCACTAATCGAAAATTGTTCTATTAAAAGTTAGAAAAGTATTTTAACAAATTATTCGAATTATTCGATAAGTTATTGAAATAGAAAAATTTTTGTTCGAGTAATACAATAAACTTTACTGAAAATTTCTTAAATTGAATTTTCAACTCTTTGAAAATTTATTTTATCAGAAGTTAGAGAAAAATTTAACCAATTATTCGAATATTATATAATTTATTCGAATAAGCTGAATTTTTTTGATTATTCGAATGATTAATGTTTTTTCAAACATTACAAAAGAGTTAAGTGATTATTCGAATACTCAATAATTTATTCGACCAAATTAAAATATTTATTTTTTTATTCGAATAATTCAGGAATAAACAAAACTTTTAGAAATTTACTCGATTCGTTACATAAATGTTTTCTGCTTGCAATTATGTTAAGGACTGTTGAATAAATAACTTTAATAAGAATAATTTGATAATTATTTAAAAGCAATTTGCTAGAGAAAAAAATAAAGTTGGACAATATTTTATTCGACTGCTCGAATAAAAATTTTTATTTTATTTTACTATTCGAATTAAATACAAATGAATCATATTATTTGGTTTTGGTTTTTAATTTTTTTTTTCAAATTCGTTTACATAAATAATATATTATTATTCGATTAAATAAGTAATTTAAATATACAGTTAAACCTCGATTAACCGGGCCTCTATTAATCGGTTACATCTATTAACCGGCATGCGGTTTTTTTCATTTTTCCTCTCTATTATCCGTGCTTTAGATTTATACCTCTATTGACCGTGCTTTACACCTTTTATCCGTGCAGCATTCATATGTTTTTTTATTGTGTAAATCTAAATCCGGTGTTTCCCCTTTTTAAGTTCATGTGCCCACACATATATACATACATATTTGATTTTGCATTCTCTGTGACGATTTGTATGTTTTGTATAAAAATATGTGGTATATTTGAATCTGTAGTTACATAAATTGAATATTTAAATAAAATTTAATAAAAATAAATAAATTTCTGCATATTTTAATATAACCTCTATTAACAGTGTATTTCGATTATCCATGCTGGTGCCGGTCCCACGAGAGCCGGATAATCGAGGTTTAACTGCATTTAAGATTCACTACAATTTAAATTATTTGCACCTTAATTATTTCAAGTTTGTTTTATTTGAAAAATTTGGAAAAAAAATTTAATCGAGCAAAAAAAAAATTAATTTGAGTAAACTTAGGTTTTATTCGATTATTCAGTTTGGTAAAAAAAATTTGCCATTTTTGCGAATAAATTTATCAATTATTTAAGCTTAATATATTTTCAAATAAAAATTGTAACTGCTATGTAATCGAATAAATTTGTATGTTGATCGATTATTCAGATACCTGAGGAATAAGTAATTATAATCGAAAAAATTTTGGTTAAGGTCAAAAAATATTTATCGGGTATTGGCATAAATTGTTTATACCCCAAACGATTATTCGAATAAGTTTCATATGTCATTTAATTATTCGAATAAAAAATTAAAATTTCAAACAGAGTCCTCAATCATTTCTTAACTTACTTTTTAAATAAAATTTGGGAAGGAACTGTTGAAGTGGTGGGTCATCATTTAAATTTTAGGTTTTATTCGATTAATAGAATGAATTGGATATAAATTCTTGTTTTTCGAGCATACAGCTTAAGTTTTGTTAAAAATTAATAATATATAACAGAAAGCAAAAAAGACTTAGTTTTGTGGAAAATATTTTCAAAAAGCATAAAAAACAAATAATTTTTCCAACATTTTGCTTCATAAGTACAACAAAAATTTTCTAAATCAATTTTCTTAAAAATTTTAATTGTTGCACAGGTCTCTAGCAACAATTTGGCTTTTACAGATTTAAAAAATACCAATAAGAAGACAAGTTATAAACAAAAAAACATATAAACAATATGCTGAAAATCGGCATTTGACTGCAAAGTTCGAAGGTCGATTAAAAAAAATTCCAACTAAAATAAACAAACGCCGCTATAAGGGTCTTCTAATTTAGCCTCTTTTTTCACCCCTCGCTCTCAGAATCGACCTAACTTTTGCTAACCTGAATTTGTTCCACACTGATATTCGAGTAATTGAATATACATTTATTAAATTCAAATCGTTTACTCAAATCAGCAACGATTAAAAATTTTTATTCGAATAAGTCCCTAATGACTCAACTCAAATAAATCTATCTAAAATTTGCAATTTTTTTCATTATTCGGTCGAATATGAAACAAATTAATAAAATAATAAATTACAGACGAATAACGAACCAATACAATTAATTCAGTTTTGTATTAACAATAATAAAATCGATTTACAAAAATTATTAAAAACCAATTTTTTATAAATTTTATAAAATTTTATTACAAAATGTATGAGTTTTTAGTAGAAACTATTTCAATGTTCTTGCAAGGGACACTAAAAAATTCAAAATCAAGTTCCGTTTATTCAAAAATATTCTGACATTCATCAATAAATCATTGAATCAATGTCAAATCAATAACTTAAAGAAAATATGTTGACTTTAAATTAAAACAAAAAAATAAAAAGAAAAAAATAAGTCATGATTTGTATTTACAGCAGCTGGCAAATATTTTCCATATACAAACAAACCCAAACATACATATTGTTGTTTTTTAGTTGTAACATTGTAAATATGAAAAGAAAACAATCATAAAATAAACTGGGTCTTGCTATACAACTAGAAGAGGTCATTACCTTCCATTCTTTTGTGTATTTTTATTGCGCTTGAAGAAACATTATTAAAGACCTTTTACAAAAACTGCAGGATCTAAAAGGACACTCGCTCTGTGTATAAATAAGAAAAGGAAGCTAATTGTAGTTGTAGGTTTTGTTTCCGATGAAACACACGCATACAAGAAATTATAGGTCTTACAAAAGATTATTCATGCAACTGCAACTGCAACTGCAACTGTTGTTGTATTCTTGTATTGAGTGAGTGTTAATAAAAAAAAACGTTTAGTTTTCTGTGAAATAGTCATAATATTGCGGTTTAACTGTTTTTATATATTTCTTTTTGTGTGGATGATCATGAGAAAGTGTCAAAAGTATGGCAATGGAAAAAAGAGCCAGCGAGACAGCATGCTGTTGCAACATGTTGTAAGTTAAATGTAATATGCTTAAAGGACTGGCACTTAGATGTTGTGTGTGTTGTTCTTAATTAGACTTTAATTGTTATTGATTTGAAATAATTAAAGGATATTTTTTTATCATCAAGATGAACAACAAGTGCATGATTGTTGCTACGAATAGCGACCTTACATCAATTAAATTATGGGAATATTGCGTGCAACATGTGTTTTTTTTCTCACAGGTAAAAAGCAAAAGCGGCAACTTTGATATACAGGTAATAATATTTTTAACGCTATTGGAGAAAAATATAAAAGGAATTTCTAGTTTTATAATTTGTTAACTAAATGTTTTCTATAACTAAAAAATTTAGTGACAATTAAAGCGAAGCATTAGTAAACAAACAAACAAACAAAAACCAACAAAATACTTGGCATTCGAAAACGTCATTTAACTTCCGAGAAAAAAACCATAGAATGCAAAATAATATTAGGCCTTAAATTTTAAATTTCAGTTTAGTCGATATATGAGGTTTTCATAAAAAAAAATTAAGTGGTTTTTTCTTCCCGATTTTATGTTAATTATTGATTCAAGGTCGAATGCTTTCTAAATTATCACTTTTTTTTCAATTAAAGATCTTGCTGCACATTATTCAAGCTCAATTAATTTTTTCATTGAATCAACTTTTTGTTTAACGCTTTAAAAACAGTCCAATTATGCTATAATACCTTTTCAGACTGATGAGGCAAAGCCTTTTTAAACGACTTCAAAAAAAAAATGGAGGAGATTATCAACGCATCTGTATAATTTTGATATTGTTACTTCATAGGTCGGTACATTTTAGACGAATTATAAAAATTCTTTTTTTTTCTGAGAGGCTAGCTTCCAATTGTTTCCATTGTAAAAAAGTGGAAAAATTTTTAAATTCATTTTATGATATTCTACTTATTTGATTGCCACGAAACCTAGCAAACACCTTGCTTGTAATTACACATTTTAAAGTTGAAAAAATGGGCGGGGCTGCGCCTATTAAAATTTATTCTTATATTTCAAGTGATTGTATTTAACCGATTTTTACGAAACTTACTACACACTAGTGTTGTTAATTATTCGTCTTTTAAATTTGTTCGAATAAAATTTCATGATCTTTTTCTTGTTAGAACAGACGAATAATTTTGTACTTTTGTTCGAATATTCGAACGAACAAAGAATAAAAAAATATATTCGAATAATCTTAAAAAAGTTTGTAAAAAACGACACGTATGTGTATTAGTTTAATTTTTTTTATTGACAAACGAAAAATTATTCATTACACACGAAAAACATATAATTTCAATAACAGATTTAGAAATATTAATATCAAAACTTAAAAATTTTAAGAACCTTTGCCGCAGTTGACGCTGTAGTATAAGTTAAGAACTCTGTGTTCCACTAATACTATTGAAGTAGCAGAATCGCAAAAAAGAAGAGAGTAAATTAATATACAGAAAATTTAAGATTACTTCCAATCGACTAGACCGATTTTGCTTCAAGTATAAATTAGAAGATATACCATCATGTCACCTTTCAAACCAAAACAAAGCAAATTAAAATCGGTCAAGCCGTTCGGGAATTACGGCGTCAAAGACACACAGATCTAACAGAATATATCTAAAAACGATGTGGTACCTTCTAAGCGGCTGGACCGATTTTCTTTAAACATAGCTAAGAACACTTTCGATCGAGTCACCTTTCAAACAGAAAAAACTAAATCAAAATCCGTCCAGCCGTTTGGTCTGTACGTTGACTTGTAAAAACAAACAGATACACAGACACACACTACAAACTTATAAATTTTTTTCTCTTTTTGTGACGTATTTTAAAAAGTTGGTATTTAATGCTTTTTTTACGTCGTTCAATAATTAGATTTTGAAGGCTTTTGATTAGAGAAAATCAGTTTTTCTAATCTCTTTATCAGAAATTGTAAGACACCTTCTAATTCCATGAAAGAAACATTCATTATTACCTTTTCCCAAAAAGAAAAAGATGAGTTTAGCGAACATACTTATGTATGTATACATACATATGTACATACAAACAAAGCTTACACAAGTATTTATAATTTGGAGTAATTTGATTACTTAATATCACATTGTTAACAACTTAAAAAGTAATGAAATGTAAAATACTTTTTATATAAAGTAATTAAGGAAATTGTTCGAATATTCGAATATTCAACAAAAATGATTCGAATAATTTTTTATTCTAAATTGAATATTTTTGTTCGTTCGAACAAAAATTATAAAAAGTTGTTCGAATATTCGAACAATTTTTGTTCGAATGACAACACTACTACACACCTTGTGCTCTAAAATAGACACAATCTCTCAATTAAAAAAATGGGCGGAGTCACGCCAATTAAAATAATATTTTATTTAAGTTGATTTAACTTTACAGACTTTTACAAAAAATTAACACATAATCCTGTATTTAAAAAAATGGGCGGTGGCACTGCCATTAAAATTTAATTTTATATTTCAAGTACTACTTCCTAACCAACAGATTTTCAAAAAAAAAAATTTAATTCTATAAGATCTTTGATATCACAAAAGTGTATAAATTAAAAAAAAAACAAAATATGAAGTTCAAAGTATTTTTTCAGAAAATCCACAGGCAATATTTTTTATTATTTTTGTGTATGTTCATTTCCATCGAAAGGTCCTGCGACACCGAAAAATTAAAAGTTCTTAAAAACACTTTGCTTTATCATATTTTCATACAGAAACAAACAAATTTAAAAAAAAAAAAAACATTTATAAATACATAATCCATTTTGAGATATTGAAACGCAAAATCAGAAAAGTAGAAATTTTTATTGCACTTTTTGTTTGTTTGACCTTTGCTCTCTAAGGGCCATTATTACAACTTAAAGTTAGTTAAAAGTAGGATTTTATCGGACGTATAAAAACTTTAGCATTTGCAAAATTTGTTTTTAATTTGCAATAATGGAAAGCTTTTTATACATCCGATAAAATCTTACTTTTAACTAGCTTTAAGTTATAATAATGCCCCTCAGTCTCAGAAAAGACGCAAAAAAAGTAGGCAATTGCAGAAAAAAAATTAAATTTTTGCTCTACGAAATTGCTTATTTTCATGTCATGTGCGACATTAAAAAACAACATTTGCCATCAGTGAGTCCGAAATATAAGCTTTCTGCTCATCAAATATTCAATACAAAGAGATATGTATAATACGATTAAAATTAAAAAAAAATTGTTAAAAACTTGTTAATTAAAACGTACGGAATTGCCATAGACGTGTTGTTACAAATACATATCGCTCATTTACTTCAATAGTGTCATAACTCAAAAAATTTGTTAATAATGCAGAATAGTGCGGCATTCCGTATTTTATCTTGTGTAAAAATTTCATATAAATAGCTTGCATCATCACCTCCTGAGAGAAGAATATTTTTTTATGCCTTCATTGAGTTGTATGCAAATTGAAAACGTAAAACGCGTTTTCAGCAAAACTGTTTTTTTTTACTTGAGTGACACTGTGACACTGTTGAAGTAAATGTGCGATATGGCATTTCTGATCGATTTTATTTCACGTAGAAAACAGAACATAGCCGATAAAGATTTGTGATCGTGGCACATGTTTATGTAAAGTTGGTCACGTGCGACATCGTAAGTCTTAAATTAAAAAAAAAAAATAATAATAATTTCACACAAGAAAGAATTTAGCTACTCTTAAATTATCTAAATTTAGATGAGCTAAAACGGCGAAAAAATAAAGAGGGTAGCAAATGGCGGGATGTAAAATTTTAAGGAAGATGAAATATAATTTTTATAATTAATTGTTATAAATAACATTAAAAGCAAAGAAAGAATGCGGAATGCTTGAAAAAAGCAGGAAGGCGTTAGCTGAAGGAAAAAATTAAATGATTGAAGAGAAAAGGCGGAATATTTGCATACGTTAGAGACAAAGTCGGCAGAAGTTCATTGAAATGCGAAAAGCCGAACACGCAAACAAAAGGCCTTTACAAAAGCTGTAAAAGAAAGTGGAGAATGCGTTGCCAAGAGCCACGAAGAAAACTTTAAAAGTAGTTGAATATTTCTGTTAATTTAAAAACATTTTTCCTGAACTTGTTGATTTTTTATTTCCTAAGAAGAACAACATGCACAAATATAATTATCATAATGGATAAAATGTCACGTGCAACATGCCACATAGAACTGTTATTAAAAATTAATTAAAAAATATATATGTAACCTTCTCCGAGAAAAGGGACCTAGGGACATTAAAATTTAATTTTTTAAATGCATTTTTCTCATTTTCACACACTAGCTCCCCTTTTCTCGGAGAAGGTCACATATATTTCACTTTTGGCTAAAATCAAAATCATTTTAAATAGACTTCAATGTATTAGCAGTCTAAAATTAATCACATTAAAGTATTAGTTCAGATTTTGCTTAAATCGTTGGACGCAAAAATAACATTTTGTTTTTATCACATGCGAATACCTTGTTTTTTTGCAATTATTTTAAAAACGAAAAATTGCTCCAAATCACACAAAGCATTAATTATAGCGCTTATTTAGAGCTATAAGTTACGCTTATTGACAGAAATAAAAGTTTATTTTATTTTGGCTTTTTTCACTGTCACGTTCGACATCATGGAAATGTCCATATGATTTGTCTTATATGTATTTTCAATTTCATAACTTTGATGTAAGTTTTTGCACGAAGTCTATTGTTTTACAGTCTGACGCGCGATGGCGAAATAAAACGTTTATTCACAATTTATATGAAACAAGATGAAGAATTTTTTTTGTACGCCTATATAAACTTGATTGCAGCATAGGAAACCTAATTTTTAATCATCAATCCAAAAATTCATGAAAAAAGTTTATAAAAAAGCTTCATATGTTTATAGAAAAATTCTCAAAATATTATTGAGAATTATGTACACAAACATAATGAGCTAAAAAGCCTCAAACAAAAATTTTAAATGTCCAACAAACATTTGACTTTGAAACTGTTTCAGACTTAACGTCAAATAATTATATCTTGCTATTTTTATTTTATATCAATATAAAATAAGAACAAAATTTTGTCGCAGTCCTGTGTGTTAATATTAAAATTTAAAGGTTGTTGTAGGCCTTTGCTGGCATTTAACTCAATCATAAATAAATCTTAAATAACAATTGAGAAATGTTACTAAACATTTTAGGATTTTGCTATTAAATCTACCATATTATTTAATTTAATTAAAATAAAAATATAAATGAATATGCTGGAGATTCCTACTAAACGATTTCAGAAGAATTTCCTTGGAATTCGTTTAACATAAAAATACTTGTAATTATAAGGAAAACGAGGGAAAAAAAACTCATGTTCTAGAATAAAAAAAAACACAGATTAGCTTCCGGTTTGCTGTTTAATCCCATTTCTGTTGAGTGCCGGTGTGCGATTCAAATATCTTTTGAACGTGGTTTTATGTGTATCCACTTTGTTCATGTTTAATCTTTTAATGTTTTTAATTAAATGAAGAAAGCTCAGAGAAGGAAAGAGAGAGAAAATTAATAGAGTCGGCGTTTTTACTTTTGTTTTTTTTTTGCAATCTTAAAAGGCACAATCAAGCAAGTGATCATTGAACTGTTAAAGAGTTTTATGTGCATAATTAAATATAAATAAGAGCAAAATAGTTTTTTGCTATTATTGTGTAATATAACTAATATATGAAACTTGCAATAAAGAAATAAGTTATGAGTCAAACTTTTTTTTTTTGAAAGATGTGACAATATTTGTATATTTGCACACAAACTCTTGGGAGTTTTGTTATATTTTCTTAAGAATTTTTGGCTGAAGTCTACTGTCAAGTTTCTTAAGCACAAACGAAATAGATATTAGAGGGCTGCGTAAACAGTCTTGAAATGTAAATACGTCTTGTTTTTTAAATGTATTGCCGTAGCATGTATTATACTAAAGTAATAATAAATGATCTCGTTTAATAAGCGAAGTATGATGGATGTATTAATGTACGTGTATATGAGTGCTTACAAGCGACGGCGCGAAGACTTCTTGTTCGTAACAAACACTCAAAAGAAGTAGTGTTGATGCGTGTGTGCTTGTTATTTTGCATATTATACGTTTGAGTGTGTGTGTGTATGATGTAGATGCACTGGCGAAGAATATGTGGTTGACTACAAAAAAAAAATCAGTAAAGTGCGACTCTGACTCGCGCACGAAGGGTTCCGTACGAACACTAGATATGTAATTTAATACAAACTTCATCCTATATAATATATAGTTATGGCATTTTTTCGTTTTTGGGGTCTTTTCGGTTTTTTTGTTTTGGCGGTTTTTGCGTTTTTTTCGGTTTTGACGATTTTTTTAAGTTTTGGCTATTTTTTTAGTTTTGACACTTTATTTTCGCGTTTTGGCGATTTTTGGCGTTTTTTCATTTTGGCGATTTTTTTTATTTTTGGCGATTTTTTTCATTTTTGCGATTTTTTTTAGTGTTAGAAATTTTTTTTAATTTACGCGATTTTTTTCGTTTTGGCGATTTTTTTTTTAATTTTCGGCGATTTTTTTTTTGGTTTGGCGATTTTATAATTTTCGGTTTTTTTAGGTTTATCGTTTTTTAAAATTTGAAGTGTTTGCCTCTTACGGTTTCCAAGATATAGCAAATTGTCAAAATTACATAGTCAAAATTGCATTTACTGATGGACCACCCTTTAATTTTAATTTTTTTTTTAAATTTTAGTGTTAATTGTTGTAGTCTGTATAAAAATACACTAATTTTACAAATTTCAAGTGTCAATATACATATGTACATACAATTGTATGTATATTATATTGGATTTTAACATATTTCGCTGCTCGTTTTAGAACACCCTTTAATTTTTAACTCTCATGTATTTTTTGTTGTAGTGGCCAAGGTTCTACATATCCTGTCCAAATTTCAGGTCCGTAGCTCTTACGGTTCCTGAGAAAATACCGTGTGACGGACAGACGGACAGTCGGACAGTGTAGCGAAAACAATAGGGTTCCTTTTCACCTTTGGTGTACGGAACCCTAAAAAGCAATCTTAGTCCGATCACAGGGGAGATGTGTAAGCATCTAGTTATGAAAAAGTTGGAAGTACTTATGCTTTTAGTATATTTTTTTTTTTAATTAATCAATTAAAAGTATCAAAACTTTCAATATTGTAAATACATAAAAATTTGCTGGTTTTTGTTTGTTTTATTAAACTTATTTGGTTAGTAAATGGGCACACTGCAGTATATGAATATGTGCTGCATTAAAAATTGCAGTAAGCAGTAAATTTACTGATTACTGAAAAAATTCAGTAAATTTTTACTGATAATGAAATTTAATTTGCCGTATTGATAATAAAATTTTAGCAAGTGTCAAAGTTTTTTTCATTCAAATTTTGAAATTTTTGTATGAAAAAAATTTAGCCACTTGGTAGAATTTCATTATGAATACAAACATTACTGATTACTAAAAATTCAATGCACCTCATCATATAATAAATCATTTAGGCACTTTATAAAAATTGCAGAAAAACAATTTTAATAATCAGTAAAAATTAACTGGTTAAAAAATTATTTTTACTGAAATTTTAGTAGTACTACAAAGTGTCCATCTATGGTAAATGCCCTAAGTACAAATAATATTAATATTGGCTCATGGTAACTAAAATATGATATATAGATTTTGGACTCTACTGTATTTAAAAATCTATGGAAAACTGCATCTATAGTAGTGGAATTATTAGTTAGTTAGGGTTTGTGGATAATTGCTCATATGCAAGTGGAAAACGTCAAATAAAAATTTTGATAAAGCTTGCGACTGTGGGTTTGCAACAATTGTATTAAAATCTACACCCATAATAATTGGGCATGAGATGGAGATTGATACCCCATTGTCGTGCACCAGCTTCAGTCAACGATGCCAACTTGGCACTATTTTTAATGCTTTTTGAAGACTAAAAACGGCAATTTTTGAGCGTTAGTGCCAAACTAACAAAAAGCACTAAGTAGTGCTTTTAAGAAATTTGTGTATTTTTAAAATTACTTTATTAAAAAACTTGGTGTATTTATTTTTTCTGTGTAAATCATACCTTTTTTCGTCTGATATATTTCATTAAAGATGTTCATAATATTGCCGAAATAGAGAATAGCTTAGAAAACATTGTTAAATTGCACTCGTTTTTCACATTAGTGCTTTTTACGCTTTTTAGATCTCAAAATTACGCTTTTTAGTGCTTTTTTTAAATTCTGATGTGCCTTTAGAGCCAAAAAAGTTGGCATCACTGGCTTCAGTGTAATGGTAGAATTAGTCGGATCATATCCTATTCAGTGTGCACACTTAATTTTTTTTTAAATTCGGTAGAATCGACAAAAAAATCGGTAGATTTGAATGAAATTCGATATAAAATTTTTTTATTCAGAGAAACATTAAAAATAACAAAATATACATATGTACTTATATATTTATAAAGGGTAAGTGCAAGGAATATCAAAAAAAGCGCATTTAAAACTTCACATGTGATTGGAAATTAAACTGCCATAAACAATGAAGCATTTCCAATAAAACGAGTGTCATCCTCAGTTATTTGCAATTACCCTTTATAAAAAATAACTAAAATATTTGACAAACATTTGTATCTACAAAGATTATATGTAAGATCCATTTATGAATTTAAACTTTTGTGCAAAAATTATTAAATCATTGGGAGGAATAAATATTTCATCCCTGAGGCACAATTCATTGGCAAATATTAGGTTACTCATAGTTTCAGTTTTTAACCGATTTCTTTGTTCTGTTTTAATGATTTTCATGATAGAAAATGACCGCTCTGCGGCCGCACTGCTATGTGGCAAAATAGGCAATTTACACATATATGGACTTAAATTACTAAATAACAATGTTCGGTAGATTTCAGGCTTTGTTCGGTAGAATTGGTAGATTGTTAAATTCTCAAACATATTCGGTAGAATCTACCGAATATCGTTAGAAGTGTGCACACTTTTGAAGTGGTCGTATCTCTCAATTAATAAAAACTCGAGATTGCGAGCGAATGTGTTCTCTGTTATTGTATTTCTCTTCGCTTGAATAAGTGATGGGAATTGGAAATCTTGAATTCGTGCCAAATCTGCTTTTAAATAGTGCCAAAATCACTTAAATAGTGCCAAACCACTTTTTATATAATTTTGATGTTGTCACTTGATGTTCATTTAAACTTTGGTTCTGATAATTTATTTTGTTTGTAACTAGTAACATTTACGAATATCACAAAAAACACAGTCTAAAATTAGTTTTATATACACAGTAATACATATCAAGATCTATTTTCGAATTAATCGTGAGCGACTTGTAGTAAAAAAATTAAATTTTTTGTTATCAAAATTGCAAAATTGTTGATAAATTTTAAAATACAGGCTGTAAAATTTATTGTAAGCGACAATTTACGTATGTACCCGTAAAACATATTTGAATATTATAAGAAAACTTTCTCCTAAATCGAAAATAATGATCGATATGTATGCATCATATATTAATAATATGTACTTATTTACAAAAAATAAAAATACAAAAACATTTTTTACGTTATAGTAATGATTCTAAAGGAAATACTTAAAGACTATAATAACCCTAAACTTTTTGTCATTAGATGTACCTATATACTTAATGAAAAGTATATAATTATAGTTTGTAATTTTTTTATGGTTAATATACTCTCCAGTTGTACAAATTCGTGCACGTTAAAAAAATAATAATAATCGTTAGCTATTTATTTTAATCAAACAAAGATTCTGTCGATATAGTAGAATTTGTATTGCTTTTTTGGTTCATCATTTTATATGTATTACGATTATAACAAGATATATTGTTAGACTTCAAAAATCTTTACCATGTGTTAAAGCTGCTAAAGTTTATAATTGCAGTTCATTTAACATTTTACTTTTCATCAAATTTTGAACTAAAAATATACTTTCCACGATGAAGAGTAGAGAATAAAAAGAATGACTTGAACGATCCGATAAATATTACTTAAAAATTTTTCATTTAAACTTTTGTTTACGTCTCCATGTCTTTCAAAAACTCACTCATACTTAAGCTCTTGAATTTTTTAAATCTTCAAAGTCTAATATGGATTTGTATTCACTTTTAATTTCTTCACGTATTTTATTTCGTTTAGAAGCATTTTTTATCAAAAGGAACAGTATTATTTGTGTCTCCACTTAGAACATATTCTGACTCACACTTTGGAAAGCAATTCAAATAATAGTCCTTGAAGTTATATTTCATTTTCAAATATGTCACAAAAGAAATATAAGAAGACTTTAATTCTACAACTTTATGCTGGGAAAATTAGGTTTTGATTATTAATAGTTTAATTTCAATGCGGCAATAATTTTCTTCCGTAGGAAGATGGTGAGAATTTCAATTCATATTGTCAACATAAAGAGCATCAATATATTTTTTTGTTCAAAGAACTTCGACATAAATGACGAAATAAAAAAGCCATAACTTACTATTTCAAGGACATAGCCTAAAAATAAAAATACATTTTGCTTATGTTATCCGTTAAGCTATTTAATATGAATATAGTTCTATCATTGCATTATGACTGAAAATTTTATAATGTGAAGAAATATCTCAATGGCTTCCACTGTTCACAGACTTTATCTGCAAAAACTTGACAGGACAACCAACGGTTTGGGAAATACTTAAGAAAGAATTTCATAAATTTTAGAGTTGAAATATTTCTAAAAATTTATAAAATCATTAATTTTAATAGATCGTCAATGTCTCTGGGCAAACCGTTACTTTTAACTATCAGAACTGAACAGTTGTCAGCCTCAAATGCTGCTAAGTTTTCATTACTTGAAAATGTAAAAAGTACAAGTACTTATTATTTCAATAAGAACATTTTCCATATTTAGAGGGCAAAAAGTGCCAGAAAAGGAGCGAGAGTGCCACAGTGCCAGGCAACATCCAATAGTGCCAAAAATGGCACAATTGTGCCACATTTCCCATCACTGGTGTGAAATTATGTAAGAGAGAAGTTGACGTATAAATCTATTTTCTGTAGATTTCTACCTCACATACAATTACGATACATATTAAATAAACAGCAACATGTTTTATTAATGTTACAGATTTTGTTAGCTGATCTGTCAACTCACGATACGATTCTACTAATTCTACCATAAGGCAACAATAGTACGTACTGAAGATATGTTATAATATAATATTATAAATTCTTTATAAACAAATATTTGACATTTAAAATGCTCTTTTATTTAAAAGTTTATATATATTTTATTTATTTTAAATTGTTCAAGTAAATTTTTAACAAAATGATCCCCACTGGCAACACTATTACACTTCACAAGCAATTTCTATTAAAATTAACTCCTGAAGGTATGCTTTAAAATTCGGATGACTATATTTCTATGCAGCTGTTAAGTTTCTTTGTACTTTTTGTTCGTATGATTACACTAATACAATCATACATAGCTCACACCGATGTGATCTTACTCAAAATTTGTGATTGTATTGTGAAAAAGATTTTTACCCCCTAGCGTATAGATGTTTACACATCAAAAATTAACTTATGGTTAACTTTTCTTAGGGCTAATAAATCAGTGCAAGTTAATCTCCATTTTTGGTTTAAAATGTGTTTAAACTAGCAAACCTATAAATCCATACAGTATTTAAACCATCTGTAAACGCATAAAATTGGGCGTTTAAACTACCAATACAGGCCATATGGTTTTGTTACTTACAGACCATATGTTTTGCATTGAAAGAGCTTTCAACTTTTTTCCAAGTCTCCAATTTTTCTTCACATCTTGTTCGACCTATTTTCTTACACTCTAGTATTCTTTTATACTATTCTACTTTGCCAAGCATATACATAATTCCTTTCTTGGTACAATTTGGTGACATATAATTGAAAGTTTCTTAACTTTTTTGTCTTTTTGATTGTGCAAATAATTGATAGCCTGCTACAAAACAGCTATTTTTTGACATTTATTCTAGTGCTGCCACAATATTGTTTTTTTAACTACACAGAAAGTATGGTCCACTGATTTACTCCTGTTTAGTTTAAACTACAAATAAATTTGAGTTTAGTTTAACTAAACCAGCGTTTAAACCTTGACTGATTTATTAGGCCTTAGACTGACTAAAAGCTAACTGCAATGTCATCCAGAACAAACCCAAAATTAATTCTTAGAGTACGTAATCAAAGTTGGTCCCAATTTACACTATGCAAGTCTTATTGCTAAGCTGATTAGTTTGTTAGAGGAGAGAGACGGGGGGAAAAGAAACGTTGCTGTTCCCCTCGTCTCTCTCTCCTTGAAACGAATCAGCTTAGCAATAAGACTTGCATAGTGTGATTTGGGACTTGATGAGAGCCAGCAAATTTATTCTCAGCTACTTTGAAACTCAATTTCAGTTTTATATTAACATTTTGTTGTTGTTATTTTAGATGGTACCTAAGCTGAATGGTAGTACACAACGTGTGATGATACATGTTCGGACCCCAGAAAAAATTTTCTAATTTACTGACTAACAGGTGATTTAAAAAAAGTCAACTTTAAGTTAGCTGAAAGTAACACAGAGTGAGACAATTGACTACCGCCTAGGACATCGCAATGATAAAATAGCCACTTGATTACATTGAAAGTAATCCAAGTCTCAGTCAGTACTAGTTGCGAAATAGTTAGCTTAAACTTAGTTTAAAGTTAACGTAAGCTATTATGGTGGTTTTTTTTTAAACAAGCGCACACAGCTAATGTCAATGCATGTGTGCGTTTGCATGCACAGAAAAAAATATTCCTGCAATAAACAACTTTATTTGGAAATAAAGCCAAAAATCAATTAAAAATGTATTCGAGTAAATTAAATTTTTTTTCTTAAATAATATATTAACAATAAACAGGTTTAATTGGAAATAAAACAAAAAACTAATTAAAAATGTTTTTTAGTCAATTAAACTTTTGTTTAAAAATATACTTAATTACAAAATTTAATTGACTCAATAACATATTTAATTGATTTTTGGGTTTAGTTCCAATTAAAATTGTTTATTGTTTATATTTTATTTTTAAACAAGAGTTTAATTGACTCAAATACATTTTTGTTTGACTTTTGACTTTATTTTCAAATAAAATTGTTTATTGCAGGAATATTTTTTTCTGTGTGTGCATAGAAAAATAAACTATCATACACACAACGTGTGTGCGTATGAACATGTATGACGTATGTATATGCGCCCATGCGTATGAAAACGCAAGCATTACAAATTCTTCTGTCACGAAGTATTTTCTTTTTACTCCTATACCTGCAATAATGGAAACAAATGTCTTACAAACAGTATTGCTTAGCGTTTGTTTTAGAAGATTTTGCTGTAGTAAAGGATTTAAGAAGTCCCTCATGTCTTAAAAGTTCTTGTAAATGGTGTTGTGCAGGGGTCTCTTATATATATTGACGTTGCTTAGACAACAACATACCCAAATTCTTTATCTTAATTATCAGGTATATTTTTGATTTATCAAATGTTTAGACACGAAATTTTGTAGGGAGATAGAATTTTTGGTATCTGCATAAATTAAAAAAAAATATATTTTCTACCAGGTCTTAAATCTTTAAACTACATAAATTACAACTAAATTATTATTAATTTTTTTTTAATATGTTTAGCTTCCTAATAAAGGGTGTCCCAACAAGAACGCAAGATTTAAATTTGGCGCCATTCGAATTGTCATAGTTTGACAGTTGAACAATTGTTATTGTTTACTAGTAGAAGATACGAGGTTAGTAAAAATGAAGCGCTACTCGAATGAACAACGCATTCTCATTGTGAAACTGTTTTACCAAAATGGTGAAAGTTTTGCAGCTACAGTTCGCAAATTTGAGATCAATTTGGGGTCACAATAATGCTCCAAAAGAGTCAACTGTAAAGACATTAATGGATAAATTTGCCGAAACTGGGTCTGTTAGTGATGTAAAAATAACAACGCGCCTTCGACCAGGTCGATCGACCGAAAATGTCGCAGCTGTACGTGATGATGTCGCTCAAACGCAGATCAAGCGCAAACAGTCAATGGTGTTCGGTATCGTGAAATGATAACCAGTTTTTTCGTACCTAGAATTGAAGAAATGAATGTGGAGGTCATGTGGTTTCAACAAGACGGCGCCACATGTCATACAGCCAGAGAAACAATTCAATTGCTACATCAGTCATTTCCAGGTCGTGTTATTTCGCATTTTGGAGACAAATATGCAATTGCTTTACGTGAGTACCTGCCGTTACGGCCTTATCTCACGTGTGCCAAAGCACCGGGTGTGGGTTAGACGCCAGACCAATGCCCCCATGCACCCTTTTAGAATGAACCTATGGCCCACTCCATAAGGCACATAGGTTGCAATCTTTGAATATAGTTATCCCTGTTCTATATTCAAGTACCTTGCTGAGGTACTTTGAGCTATCTAAACTCTGTTGCTGTGTCCGTGCCCATAGCAGCTCTGTTGAATGGCAATAGCACCTAGAACAGTGTCTGGCTGACCGCGTCACATCAACCACTAGCATTGATTTAACACTGGGAAGCCAAGACTATTATCACAGCGATGTTTGGTAGCAAACCACAGCCACCACGATAATTCTCCGGCTTCCACGCTTAGGTGTTGTGTATACACCTAAGCGAGGTCCCCAAGAAAATTCCTCAACCATTGCCGGCACAGCTAACCACTCATCCATAAAAAACGCATGCCTATGTCGCCAAATAACCAGTGCCTACTCCACACCTACCAAAATCGTGCCTTTAACCCCGTGGGGTATACCCCATTGGGGTAGGACGAACTCGGCATTTTAGCAAAGGAAACTGACAACCGCTACATGCACTCAGAACTTCAGAGCAGCGAGGACCACTTACGCGAGAAGAATGCAAGCACGCCACCTAAGTTTCTGTGCCTACTACGGCAAGACACTAAAGAGTGAAAGAGTCCTGGGGTCGTATCCATCACGAAAGCCATTTTGGACCAGAAATTTCCGGCAACCGCAATGAATTTATCTCTAAGCAGTCCAGCTGTCGGGCAACCGGCACCCGTGGTACCAGAAGTAGCCTCTGGTTAGACCTCGAAGTTCCACCACAAGGGCTTCGCCTCTATCGTCTTTTGAACTCAGGGGCAGTTCTAGGTGACGCTGCACCTAGCTGACAACAACAGGCGTACAATATTTGTGCACATCCGTTACTCTGTTTATGTTCAGAGATTGGGTAGTAACACATAAGTTTTACGGGTAATGAGCCAAAGGTCCGTCAGCGGAAAAAGCTACATTATCCTAGCTGGGGCCCCGGGATTGCCACACCCGTAGTCAAAAATAGACTCCCCTGGGGGTGCATTTTGGAGACCAGAATTAGCCGCCTAGATCGTGCGATTTAACACCATTAGACTTTTTTCTTTGGGGTTTTTTGAAGTCGATGGCTTACACGAATAAGCCGACGACGACTCAAGCCTTAAAAGAGGAAATTGGACGCTGCATTAATGAAATACCGCAGCATTTATGCAAAACGGCCATTGAAAATTTCATTAAAAGATCGCGTGTGTGCCAGCAAAGCCGCGGCGGCCATCTGCCCGATTTGTTGTTCCACACATAACCTCATTTTGTCTACTTTACGATATAATAAAGTTTAACGATTTTTTTTTAAATATCTGTGTTTTATTTAAAATTTAAATCTTGCGTTCTTGTTGGGACACCCTCTGCACAACAACAATTATTTATTACCTCTCTAATCTTTATGAAAGTAAAAAAGAAGTAAACGGCTTTTAGGCAATTTGTTATTTTCATTTTAATTTTCAATGCTAAAAAAAAAGTATTGATTTTTCATTTTCAAGTAACTCAGCATGCATAGAGCAGTTGTATTGCGAGTGTTTTTATATTAAACGAAAAACAAAAAAAAAAAAAAAAAAAAAAAGATTAGCTGTCTTTTATATGATCATTGGCCATCATATCTCTTATTTACAATCACTGTAACTAATTTAAATTTCTTTAAGTTTTTCATTTTAAGAATTTCTCTTGAACGGTTTTCAGTTGCGTTCCCACACTTTTACCCGAAATTTTTAAAAACTATTTATATTCTTTCACAACAAGAAAGTCTTAAAGTTTTTGTTTTTTATTTCTCTTTTCCTAAACTTTATGTTAACAGGTGCATTTCTTATAGTTTATTTGCTATAAAATCTTTTTAAAATCAGTTTATGTCTATCGAAAGATAAAAGAAATGAATAGGAGAAAAAAAACTTAAAACAAAAAAAATTATAGTTAAACATGTTGTAAATATTGATGAAGTTGTGTTGAATATTCAAAATGAACTTTTCATTCATTAGGTTTCGTTTTTTTTCCTTCTTGGCACGACACAATGACAAAAATATTTTTCAAGCTGTTAAACCCCATTCGAAGCAGAGTTGTGTTATTTTCTTTTTTTATAATTGGATTAAGATTTTGTTGAATATTTAATATAAATCATTATAGACAAATTAAAACTATTGCTTATCTTTGTTAAATTTAAAAGATCTCTGGAGAGAGACAAAATAAATATAAACAGATTTAAAGTTAAGCTCATCAGCTTGACCGATCTAAATACATTGTTTATGGCTTTACTTTTTGTACAAGTTTGTTTGAGATCTTAAAGATATAATCCAAATTTAAAGTTATTCCATTATGCAGTTATGTAGGAGTTTTGTTATTGTGGGAAATACAAAATACTTTCGATTATTTTTCGTCACTATCAACTTGTGCATTTAAGCTGATTTGAAAGCTTTAGAATGTAAAGCACTTTAAATTAGTCTTACAAAATAATTTTAATTTTAATTTTTTTTTATTCATGGGAATAATGGAAGAGAAATTGAAATTTCTTTGATCACACGAACAAACGGTTTTTAATTCGAATTTAGTTGTGATCGAATAATTTACGGTTCAATTTGAGTTAAGTTTTTCTTTGGTTTTTCTAATTCCAATAGTCGTATAAAGCTAACAAAACAAATTATTTACTTAATCGAATAATTTTTTTTTTAACTTTTATTCGAATAGCTTTGTAACTCTCCTCTCTAAAAAACTTGTAATCGTTACTTATTCAATAAATATAATAAATATTAAATATAACTAAATCGCTCAAGCAACAAGTTCTTAGTTCGAATAATTAATTTTAATTTTATTCGAATATTTTTTGAGCGAAATAGTTGTTGTTCCTTTCCGACAGACTTTATTCGTTGCTTACCTATTCGATAAATTGAATAAATACTAAAATTAGCTTAATCTCACTAAAATATTTTTTTTTTTAGTTTGAATAAATGGTTAGCATTTTATTCGAATATTTTTCTAACTCGAGTAGTTGACACTGCTCTCTAAAAAACTTTAGTTGTTACTTATTCAGTAAATCAAATAAATATTAAAAATTTGCTACATCTCACGAAAATCTTTTTTTAATCGAATAATTTTTAAAATTTTTATTCGAATTTTTTTTATTCATTTATTATTCAATTAAATAAATAGATATTAAAATTTACTAGATCTCACGAAAATGTTTTTTTTTAGTTCGCATAATTTCCTAAAATTTTCATTCGACTATTTTTCTAACTCGAGTAATTGATACTCCTCTCTAAATACTTGTATTCGTAAATTATTTGATAAATTGCATACACAATAAAATTTATTAGATCTCACTAGAATATATTTTTTTTAAATTTTACACGAATATTTCTTGAAATAAAATATTTGACACTTCTTGTATTCATTATTTATTCGATCAATTGAATAATTATAAAAAATTACTAAATCTAACGAATACGAATAAATTTTTAACATTTTATTCGATTATTTTTTTAACTCAACTAATTGATACTCTTCAAAAAAAATTGTATTCAATTAAGTATCAATAAATTTAATAAATATTAAAATTTACCAGATCTGACGCAAATAGTTTTTTTAAATCGAATAATTTTTTTAATTTTATTCGAGTATTTTTTGAACTAGCATAGTTTACAATTCTCTCTAAAAAAAGTCTTGTATGCATTACTTATTCAAAAAAATTTATAAACATTAAAACTTACTAGTAGATCTCACTAATATGTAAATCTTTTTTTAATTCGAATAATTTTTAAAATTTTTATTCGATTATTTCTTGAACTAGAACAGTTGACACTCATTATATTCATTACATATTCGATCAATTGAATAATTATTAAAATAGTTTCTTTATTTCGAATAATTTTTAAAATTTGTATTCGATTACTTTTTGAACTGCAGTAATTAAGACTAATATCTGAGAAACCTATATTGATTACTTATTCGATCAATTGAATAATAATTCAAATTTACTAGAACTCACGAAAATATTTTTACGAACAATTTTTTAAATTTGTATTAGAATACTAGCTGAGCCCGGCAAACGTTCTGGTACCCTCAATAATTTATTTTTTAACTCCAAATTACTCCACCTTGTGGCAACTTGTTGGGTTAAAAACAAAACGAAAACCTACCAGGTATTGACTGGAACCTGTGTTGAAAATTTCGGCCCCACAGCTCTTATAGTTCCAGAAATCATGTGTTAGGAACAAACACACACTACGATTTTATATATATATATAGATTTTTTGAAGTGGAATAGTTGTCACTCCTATCTAAGAAATTTGCATTCGCTACTTATTCGATAAATTTAGTAAATATTAAAATTTATTAAGTCTTTCCACAATATTTTCTTAGTTCGTATATTTTTTTTTAATTTTAATTCGAATATTTTTTTAACAGAAATAATTGACTTCCCCTTTGAAAAACATGTATTCGTTACTTATTCGATTAGTTGAACATATACTTAAATTTACTTGAAAAACTTTTTCTCTTTTTTTTAATTGACTTTAAAAAAAGGAGAAGGTTATTAATTCGTCTGTAAATTTTTTTTTTTGACATTGTTACTTCAAAACTCTGTATACTTTAGGCCGATTGTAAAACTTCTTTTTTTGGTTGAGAGGTTACAGCTTCCCATTGGTCGCATTGTAAAAAAGTGGGCGGGGACACGCCTAAAATTGTTTTACTTAACTTTATGATATTCTACTTATTTGATTGCTGAGAAATTTATCAAACTCCTTTGGTTTAATTTTAAAGTTGAAAAAGTGGGTGGTGATACGCCCATAAAAATATTAAAAATATTATTAATATACATATATCAATTGGTTCTACTTAACCGATTTTTTCTATACTTGCCACACACCTTCAGCTTTAAAATACACACAATCTTTCACTTAAAAAAATGGGCAGAGTCACGCCCATTAAAATTTAATATATTATATTACGTGGTTCTACTTTACAGATTTTTACAAAGCTTAATAAACACCTTGAGCTCTGAAAAACACACAATTTTGCATTTAAAAAAATGGCAGAGGCACGCCCATTAAAGTACAATTTTATATTGCACGTGCTTTTCCCATCAGGTCTTTGCATTTAAATCGGCAGAAAGAATTATTCTTTCTCATTTTAATATTAATATCGGCTCTTGGCAAATATATTTAAAACAAATATTATTTTCTTATTCATTCGAGTAATACCTAATTTACATTAAGCATTTTTTCATGAAATTTCATGAATTTTGTTGCACGAAACTTTTTCTTTTTGCTAACTGCAGCGCTATAGAAGAGAATTTTATATAAAAAAGGACGTAGAATAAATCTCCGATGCATTTTCGGCAGCTTTTTCTATATGAGTTGCTTCCCCAGGCCTCCTATTGACAAATAAAAAATTTTCATGCAACTAATTTCATGAAAAAAATGCTTAATGTAAATCAGGTATAATTGAATATTTAATCAATTTTTCGCTTTGCAGCTTTTCGAACTTTAATAGTTTTTGATGTGTAAACATCTATACGCTAGGGGGTAAAAATCTTTTGACTTTGATTTCTTTGCTGAGATTTCTTTGCATTGTCAAATCGGTGTGAGCTATGTATGAGTGTATTAGTGTTTGAAAGAAGCAATACCAAGCAGAGAAACAAGTCGACCGGCTCGAAGCCAACGGTGCGCCGCCGCCGGTTATTTTTCTGTATATTTCCGTACACCAAAGGTGAAAATTAACCGTAAGAGCTGCGGACTTGAAATTTGAATACAATGTGTAGACATTTGGCCACTACAACAACAAATACATGAGAGTTAAAAACTAAAGGGTGTTCCAAAACGAGCAACGAAAAATGTTAAAATCCCATGTAATATACATACAATTGTATGTACATATATATATACACTTGAAATTTTAAAAGTTAGTGTATTTTTATACAGACTACAACAATTAACACTAAATTTAAAAAATTTAAATCAATGGGTGTTCCATCAGTTAATGCAATTTTGACTTTGTAATTTTGACAACTTGCTGTATCTTGGAAACCGTAAGAGCAAAACTCTTGAAATTTTCAAAAACGGTAATATTAAAAAATCAAAAAAATATAAAATCGCCAAATATAAAACAATCGCAAAAAACAAAAAAAAAAATCACAAAAACGAAAAAAAGCACCGAATTAAAAAAAAATTCTAGGACTAAAATAAATCGCGAAAAACCGGAAAAATCGCCAAAATGAAAAAAAATCCTTAACAAAAAAAAAAAAAAAAAACGCCAATATGAAAAAATCGCCAAAATAAAAAAATTGTCTAAATAAAAAAACGATACCAAAAACACTTTCTTTGAGACTAATGTTGTTGACTAAAAGAGCTAAAATATTGCCATATATTATATGCATCATATATTAATAATTTGTACTTGTTTACAAGAATTACAAATATAAAAACATTTTTTACGTTATAGTAATGATTTTTAAGGACATACTTTAATACTATAATAATCCTAAACTAATTTAGATGATAAAATAACTTTTTCTTGTTAGATATACATATATACCTAGTGACAGTTATGTAATTTGAGTTTGTAATTTTTTTATGGTTAATATACTCTCGAGTTAGAGAAATTCGTGCACGTTAAAAATATTAATAATTGTTAGCTATTTATAGTGGTATAGTGGAATTTGTATTGCTTTTTTGGTTCATCATTTTATATGTATTACGATTATACCAAGATATATTGTTAGACTTCAAAAATATTTACCATGTGTTAAATATGCTAAAGTTTATAATTGCAGTCAATTTAACATTTTACTTTTCATCAAATTTTGAACTAAAAATATACTTTCCACGCTTGATGAAGAGTAGAGAATAAAAAGAATACCTTGATTGACGATTCGATAAATATTACTTAAAAATTGTTCATTGAAACTATTGTTTACGTCTCCATGTCTTCCAAAAACTCACTCTTGAGTTCTACAACTTTATGATGGGAAAATTAGTCTTTGATTATTTATAGTTAAATTTCAGTGATAATTTTGATATCTATGTATGTTTATTGTCAAAAAATTTCTACATACATAATTGACAAAATAAAAAAGGCCTTTTAAAATTAAAGGTAGTCCCACATCCTTACATTACATTTCGATAATTTATTATTTCAAGGACATAAGATAAAAATACATTTTTCTTATATTATCCGTTAAACTATTTTATATGAATATAGTTCTATCATTGCATTATGACTGAAAATTTTATAATGTGAAGAAATATTTCAAGGGGTCCCACTGTTAAAAGACTCTATCTGCAACAACTTGACCAGACAACCAACGGTTTGAGGAATACTTAAGAATTTCATAAATTTCAGAGTTGAAATATTTCTAAAAATTTATAAAATCATCTCTACGACATGAGCTGTTACAAACAAAATCCTACTAAAGGCTCAGTTAGCCGACTGCAATGTAATGTAACTGCAATGTAGGAAACAGCCGGCTAGCTGACCCTTAAGTTTTCATTACTTAGAAACGTAAAAAAAAACAAGAATAGTACTTATTACTGCAATAAGAAAAGTTTTCATATTTAATGGACAAAAAGTGCCAGAAAAGGAGCGAGAGTGCCACAGTGCCAGGCAACACTCAATAGTGCCAAAAATGGCACAATTGTGCCACGTTTCCCATCACTGCAACTTATCACTATAAAAATCTTTTGTATTTTTTTTTTATTTTTTTGGAATAAAACTGATAGATTTTGGTGGAGAGAATATATGAAATCAAAAAAATGTAAAGGCCACGCTAATGTACATACATATGTCTTAGAAAAAATACCAGTTCGCATAAAATCACATCAATGGGTGGTTTTGTAATTGCAAAATATTATGCTATTCTACTGATAACAAATTAGGAATATACTCAGGTACTATTTTTGTTTACTGGCATTAAGCCAGTCTGCTGCACTTCAACAAATTTTCATACAATCGCAGCCATTATTGATTGTTAAATTCATTTATTATGTTTAAATACTCGTACATAAACAACGAAAGCTTAAGATTCTTGAAAACTGCCCGAACTACTGGTTTTTTTTCTTCCTCCATTAACTGGCAACAAATCGCAATTAAACGATCCTAAAAGAAATAATAAAAAACTAAAATTCTTTTAAACTAATGAATGAATTTGTAAATTTAATTAAGTGCCATTAAGATCAGCGTGTGAGGCTTTGTTTTTCTTTACTAAATCAAACAAAATTTAAAGTTTTTATCGCTATATCTAAAATAAGCTGAAGAAAGAGTGTTTGCCACCACTCAAATTAATTGTTTTCTTTTTTTTGCCATTGTTCTTCTTATTTTTTTTTTTTTTTTTTTTTTTTTTTTTTTTTTTTAATTATTATTATTATGTGTTTTGTGAGAATTATTATTTGTTTGCATGTTAACTTCCGTTGAAGGTGCTGAATAGAAAAATCACATATATTGCAAATCGAACAAACAAATGAATGAAACACTTTAGATGCGGAATTATTTCCTAAGTAACTGATTTACTAAGCAGCAGCAGCAGCACATATCGCAAGCCAAATGGGGTTAATAATTATACCCGATGCAGAGATTAAATAAGCAGTTAATAAAGGCAATAAAGCGGATATAGACATTTTGTAAGTTTTATTAGTTTTATCGAGTATTTAGCAGTAGTTCAGGTTGTGGAAAGAGAAAATTTCTCACGTTAATTGAAAACAGGGCATTAAGATTTCTATAAACAATAAAATCTTGCATCTTAAGACATAAAAACTTAATTTTTATTTTTTAAATCTATAAATAATAATATTTATGGGTTTGTGTTATAAAATTTATTTCAGTTTTTTTTTAAATGATGAAAAATTATGTCAACGAAAACAAAAGATTTAAGCTACAAACTCTCTAAATTTCTTTGTGTTGCGTTTGAACGCAACAGTTTCATCTATGTATTTATTTAGGCGTTTTTTATGGCATTCATTAATTTTAGTTAACATATAATGTATGTGTAGAACTGGAATAATTTAGTTAATTCAATAAATAGTATTATTATTATTATTAGCATGTCAATAAAATGACCTTCCTATTTTTTTTTTTTTTTTTTTTTTGTATTAATAGAAAATCGCCTTAATTCTGCAATAATTTATTATTAATATTATGACAAAACCTGCCATTATTACGATGTGATTCCATTGATTGATCATCAATTTTTCAAATGCTTTACTGCAGCCCAAATTAAAAACCTTAGTAAGTTGGAAATAAAGTAAGCAATAAGTAACGAAAATCTGTGCAGAAATTTGCATTTTATTCATAATTAAAGTAAGTAGACCACTTTGGCAAACATTCTCTAATATATATTTATCCGTAACACAATTGCACCTTGTGGTTCAAATGCAAGACAATACCAAGTAAAGAAATTATTTTGTTATGGTTGCTGGAATTAAAAAAAAAATATTGTAATATTAGGAATATATGTATACAATGGCTCGGAAAGCAGTAAGGATACATAATAGAAATCAATATACCGTTAGTCTCAAGTAGAAAGGCCCTAACTCAAATAACTGTAACTTTACAGGAGAAGGTAAAAACATGATAGAAACAGTACAACTGCTTGTACAAACTGCTTTTTAGAATTGCTTGTAAAAGCGTTATCTTGTACACTATTGCAATAAATTTTTGTGACGAGGTGCATTTGTGTGAAATGTATTGGAATCACTGAAAATTCAATTTCGTAAAAATTCGAGTTAGGGCCTTTCTACTTGTGACCATCGATACGTTCTAACCATTAGCTCATGCAGTAACTTTGAAAGAGAGGTATGAAAACATGAAATTTTTGCTCAAAAGAATTCAGTACGATCGCTATTTGTGGAATATATATACCGATTTAAAAGCAATCGCTATAAATTGGTCCTTCAGATCACATAGCCCATCCGGGAAGCAAAAACATTGCAAATGAGCCTTTAGTTGAGAGGCACAAATAATGTTGCTGCTAGCACTGTTTATCAAATTAGGCTTAACAAACGATTTGTTATAAGCTACTCGTATGAACAGAGATGAAAAGGCATTTAAATACATGAAAATTATATTTCTAGTGAGACCAACTCAAAGGAATGCACATTTATTTGTTTCCAATTTTGAGAAATATTTAAAGAGTTGTTCAAATCTAAGCTGTTCAGCAAAAAAAAAAAAAAAAGAGCATGGATAGCTTTCGAAAGTGTATCTCATAATTTTCTTGGAAATAGAAGGACTGCAAATTATGAAGAACTTGTACAAGAACTTGTTTCATATCAACAACTCGGATGCAACGTATCATTATAAACACACTGTCTGTATTTGCATTTAAATCTTTTTTTCGTGGTACCGTGTCTGCTGAGCATGGCAAACGGTTCTACCGAGATATTGCGCACATAGAAAAAAGATATAACAGCAAGTGGCCCCCAAAAATTTTTTTAACTGATTTTTGCTGGAAAATCAATCGTGAAACAACTGTTTAAACTCATAAAAGAAACCGATCTGCTAAATAGTCGTTGATTTTTAACGTTCCGTACACCAAAGGTGAAAAGGAACCGTATTGTGTTCGCTACGCTGTCCTTCTGTCCGTCTGTTCAACTGTCCGTTTGGCCCTCTGTCAGTCTGTCCGTCACACGCTATTTTCTCAGGAACCGTAAGAGCTACGGACCTGAAATTTGGACAGAGTATGTAGAACCTTGGCCGCTACAACAAAAAATACATGAGAGTTAAAAATTAAAGGGTGTTCTAAAACGAGCAGCGAAATATGTTAAAATCCAATATAATATACATACAATTGTATGTACATATGTATATTGACACTTGAAATTTGTAAAATTAGTGTTTTTTTATACAGACTACAACAATTAATACTAAAATTTAAAAAAATATTAAATTAAAGGGTGGTCCATCAGTTAATGCAATTTTGACTATGTAATTTTCACAACTTGCTATATCTTGGAAACCGTAAGAGGCGAACTATTGAAATTTTCAAAAACAGTTAAACTAAAAAATCCGAATATTATAAAATCGCCAATCCAAAAAAAAACCGCCAAAAACCAAAAAAAAATCGCTAAAACGAAAAAAAGCACCAAATTAAAAAAAATCTAACTTTAAAATAAATCGGCAAAACCGAAAAAATCGACAAAATGAAATAATCGCCAAAATGAAAAAAAACGCCAAAATCCGAAAAAATCGCCAAAACGCGAAAAAGGCCCAAAACTAAAAAAATCGCCCAAAGGAAAAACAAATCGCTAAAATGAAAAAATCGCCAAATTGAAAAAACGTCAAAAACCGAAAAAAGTCGCAAAAACTAAAAAAATCGCCTAAATGAAAAAGATCGCAAAATTGGAAAAACGCCAAAAACCGAAAAAAATCGCCAAAACGCGAAAAAAAATCGCCAAAATGAAAATACGGCAAAAACCGAAAAAATCGACAAAACGGGAAGGGGGGGGGGGGGGGAAGTGCCAAAACTTAAAAAATCGCCAAAAACTGAAAAAACGCCAAAACGTAAAAACGCTCAAAACCGAAAAAATCCAAAAACGAAAAAAAGCCACAACTATTTTTATATGGGCTAAAGTTTGTATTGAATTACATACCTAGTGTCCGTACGGAAGTCTTCGTGCGCGGGTCAAAGTCGCACTTCACTAAATTTATTTATGTTATAGTAGTTGGTTTCATTTAAAATTTTAATTTATAATATAGAAGCCATTTATGTGTTAGATTTTTTAATTTTACGAATATTATAATAAATACGTACTTAGTATTTCAATATCAGTATTTTATTTAAATAATAAATCTCGAAAACGAGACGTGCTGGAATCAATCTGTTAAAAGACTTGAATTCAGCTCACTAAAATCACATAATAAAGTTCTTTATCTCGACTTTCAATTTTTTATTTTTGCAGAACAGTGTAATTGAGTAAAACATTTTAAACGGTTTCACACTATTTGAACACAAAGAGACAAAAAGTATCCATCCATCATATAGAGAAGAGCTAGAAGAGTTAAAATGATTTACAAGAATATTCCTTGTATTATAAATCCAAAATATAAATGAAATTATATGTGCGAAATTAACAATTAGATCACACGATTGACACGATGTACCAATTTTCATTGCAGTGAGCCGACGAAAATTGGTACATTGTGCCGATCGTGTGATCCAAGGGTTAATATTAAAGTTTACTTTTGAGCTTTGTTTTATTTACAGACTTGTAGTAGAAATATTTTTCACTTTTCTGCACTTCATTTTGACTTCTAAAATTCAAAAAAAAAATCTCATAATTTATATTTCTACTATTTTCCTTCTATGTATATCCAAACTTATGTATACATAAATAGATACTGATTAAAAAACCAACTTTCACTCTTTCATTTACCAAATTTTTTCTTGCATAAAACCAAATACTGGAGAGTCCAATAGGAGTATAATCGTTCTGGCTTAATTTTGAAAATTTCTATTGTTTCAATAAAATTTCGTTTCATTTCGTTTTCTGCATTTTTTAAATATTTATAGATGGCAATTTTTTATGCAAATATAATTTAGTATACGAATGGCAATTTGCTTTGCATAATCAATTTTATTTTGCTTGCTAAGCTTATGTAAACATAAATAAATAAACAAATGATTTTAAATTAATACTTTTTAACGCGTTGATGTCGTTCAATAAAAAAAAATTGCCTTGACTTAATACAGTTTTTATAATTTATGTATATGCAAAAAAAAAAATATATATATATATATATCTATGAATTTAAATTGCTTAAATTAAAAGCCATTAATAATAAAAAAAAATATAATTTATACATTTGTTTATTTTCTGTTTTTTTTTTGATGCACTTTTTTTTAAATGGGCAAATAAAACTAATTTAATTCACCAAGTGCTTCTTTGTGAACTTTTTATAAGTAAATACCGACAATATAATTAAAATGATATAAACTTATTTAGCAAATACGCTAATTATTTCCTCAACTTTGAATAAGAATTGTTTGAGGTGTTATATATGCTGATAAAAAGTGACAATGCAATTTTAAAATGAAAGATAAGGGCAATAATTTTTACATGGTCCTTCGAATCAATAATTGTATGTACAACAAAACCATTTAAAAACTTATGTTAAATAGCTGATGTTAGCAAGCACTCTCTGCCCTAGCAGCTAAACAGGAGTGCTTATGAAGTGCATGCTGCATTTGCTCACCTACCAAAGTCAAGTTCAACTTTTGTTGCAATCTCTAAGAAAGCAATTTAATTATTAAAAGATTTCATTCTTAAAAAAAACTGAAAATACTGAACGATTAGGAATTTATTCCTGATAAAGAAAATGTTAAAAAAAGTTTATCCTTTTTTGTTTGGGCAGATTCTTTTTTATTCTAGAAAGTGTATGTTCCAAATTTGAAGACTTCTGCTTGGCTTGGAAAAATTGTATGCGAAAAAAAAATCGGTTTAGATTGCATAGCCGGTGGGAAGTGACTGATTTGAATGAAATTAATTTTTTTTTTGTTTCCGCACACCAAAAGCGATGCTTTTGCTACACTATCCGTCTGTCTATCTGTTCTACCATCCATCCGTCACAGGCCGACCTGAAAGTTTAACACTTGAAATTTTCACAGTTATTGTATTTTGATGCCGACTTTAAAGCTACAACTACAAAATCCCAAGGCGCCACGATTAAAAAACCGCCGCAAAAACTCCAAAACGAAAAAAGTGTTAAAACAAAAAACTTGCCAAAAACTAAATAAATTCAGTAAAGTGCGACTCTGACTCGCGCACGAAGGGTTCCGTACGAACACTAGATATGTAATTTAATACAAACTTCATCCTTTATAATATATAGTTTTGGCATTTTTTTTTCGTTTTTGGGGTCTTTTCGGTTTTTTTGTTTTGGTGGTTTTTGCGTTTTTCGGTTTTGGCGATTTTTTTAAGTTTTGGCTCTTTTTTTAGCTTTGACACTTTATTTTCTTGTTTTGGCGATTTTTTTCGGTTTTTGGCATTTTTTCATTTTGGTGATTTTTTTTTATTTTTTGCGATTTTTTTTTATTTTTGCGATTTTTTTTTTAACTTTTTTTAGTTTTGGCGATTTTTTTCGATTTTTGGCGTTTTTTTTTTATTTAGGCGTTTTTTTCATTTTGGCGATTTTTTCAAATTTGGCGATTTTTTTTTAATTTTTTGCGATTTTTTTTTTTTTTTTTGGTTTGGCGATTTTATAATTTTCGGTTTTTTTAGTTTTACCGTTTTTGAAAATTTCAAGTGTTTGCCTCTTACGGTTTCCAAGATATAGCAAATTGTCAAAATTTCATAGTCAAAATTGCATTAACTGATCGACCACCCTTTAATTTTAATTTTTTAAATTTTAGTGTTAATTGTTGTAGTCTGTATGAAAGTACACTAATTTTACAAAATTCAAGTTTCAATATACGTACATATGTTCATACAATTGTATGTATATTACATGGGATTTTAACATTTTTCGTTGCTCGTTTTGGAACACACTTTAATTTTTAATTCTCATGTATTTGTTGTTGTAGCGGCCAAGGTTCAACATACTGTGTCCAAATTTCAGGTAAGTAGATCTTACGGTTCCTGAGAAAATACCGTGTGACGGACAGACGGACAGCGTAGCGAAAACAATAGGGTTCCTTTTCACCTTTGGTGTACGGAACCCTAAAAAACTCTAAAACAAAAATTTAGCGCCAAAACGAAAAAAAAGCGCAGAAAGCGAAAAATCGCCATAACGAAAAAAAATGCAAGGAGCGAAAAAATCGCCAAAATGAAAAATACGCCGAAACTAAAAAAAGCGCAAAAACGAAAAAAAAAAACGCAAAAAATAGGAAAACCGCAAAAATCGAAAAAATCGCCAAGATGAAAAAAACGCTGAATCTAATAAAAGCGACAAGACAAAAACAAAACGCCAGAACTAAAAAAAAAACAATAAGCGAAAAAATCGCCAAAACAAAAAAAACTGAAACTAAAAAATCGCCAAAAACGAAAAAAAGCTAAAACTAGAAAAAGCGCAAGAAGCGAAAAAATTGCCAAAATGAAAAATACGCTAAAAATCCGAAAAAACGCAAAAACGAAAAAAACGCCACAACTAAACAAACGCAAGAAAGGGTTAAAATCGGCAAAACGAACGAAAAAAAATTCCGAAACTTAAAAAAACACAAAAATCGAAAAAATCGCCAGTAGCAAAAAAAAAAAAACGCTGAAACTAAAAAAAAATCGCCAAAACTAAAAAAATTGCCAAAAACCGAAAAAAGTTTACCTGGTGCTTAAAATTTTTTAATAAATTTCTATATATGTGTATATAGGCTAAGATTCTTACTGTATTACATATCGTCATACGTATTCAAAAAGGGCGCAACTTCCAAGAAGTTCAAGATCGTTTTTTTTTATTGATAATGATATAATTAATGAAAGTCCCCCTAACTAACACATTTTTATCTTAGCATGCTCAAAAATATCGAATTTATCAACGAAATTCAAATTACTATTGATAATTAAATACATTAAAACTTAAAATGTCTTTTGCTTCTCCTGTAAAATATCCTAAATGTAACTTACCCTTTTTTTTAATATATATGTAGTATCCGCATGTGCGAGTCAAAGTCGCATTTTATTTTTCCTAATTTATGCAATATGCTCGTTGCCTACTTTCTATGAACTAGGACCACTGCTTTTAGGTTTTACATAAAAATGTATCAAAACATCCCACTGTGCAGCGCTACTTGCCATACATTCGAGACTCTGCACGAGCGATTTGACGGCCAGTTTCTGGATTCATTAAGTTTTACTACGATAATCATATCGTTATAAAAAAAACCTTATGAAAATTTCTTAAGATTTTTTAATGATATTTACTGTCGCTTGAATTAAAAGAAATAAGATCACATGATCAAATTTATATATTTTCTTTTTAATTCTTCTTTAAGCTATTCGCTTATTTTGATAGTTTTTTTTTGCAGAGCTTCCACATGAAATAGAATTAAATGGCCAGAATAACGCAGCCGTAAACTATGGTAAAAAAGAAATATTACAATTTGACATTATAGTTACTGCAAAAGAAAAAAATATATCGATAAATATGATAATGAAGCTTTCCTCTATCTTTTCCTTCACCGCCTGTCTTCTCCTATCCATTTCCTAAAGAAGTTAACACACCTAGTAATAGTAGTAGGCATTCATTGCCTGAGTGTTACTTCTCTTTATTTAAAAAAAAGTTTGTGAATCCAGGTACTGGTGATCTCACGTGGAAGTGTTGTAAACTAGACATTTCGGATGCGCCCCATTTGCGAAAATGTGGCGGACATTTGCTCAATATTATATTCCCCCGAAAATGGCATCGATAGGCCTTTGAATTGGATAAGAAAATTTAAATTTAAAGATATGAAGTGCTTAAGGAAGAAAAACGATAATGTTCTTTGGAAAGTCTTACATAAAATTTTTTTGAACACATGCTGTATCTAGAAAAAGAGAGTTACATTATTATATATGGCTATTCATGTGAACACAGAAAAAAATATCATCGAAATGCAACCAACAAAACAAATTGTTAAAATTTAATTTAAAAATTAACAATCATCATTGTTGATATAATAAATTAAAATTTTTGTAGTCAATTAAATTACTCAACAAATTTATTTGGTAAATTATATCATAACGAAATGCGCACATATAGAAAAAACAAGACATCATGTTTTGTATGTATTCATTATTTGCTTATCTAACAAAGTGTTGCTCTTCAGCTGAGAGGTAAGCGAGTTAGTTTATTAGTCCTGAGATTGCCGGTTCAACTCCGCCCAAAGACTTTTAGTGTTTTTCGCAGACAAGCAAAAATCGTTTCGAGGATTGTGATTGTGTATGAAAAGCTTGTTGACATAACAAATATGATATGAAAATTCAACAATTCAGATTGTTAATATAACAATAATTTTAATTGAAATAATTTTGAAATCTAACAAAAATAAATGATGAAAAAATAAATAAAATTCAACAAATCATTTGTTGATATATTTCGTTAATTGTATTTACAAAAATCGTTGTAGGTTCAAAATCAATTAATTATTTAATTGATATAACAAAAAATTTAATTGTATTTACAAATCATTTTTTTCTGTGAACGGAAAGGGAGGGGAGAACGGCAATCCTACTTATAAAATGCCGATAAATATATATTTTCTCTGACATAAGCAGTCGTTAGATAGAACCTTGTTATTCTATATACTATGCAGTGTGGGTAAGCCTAAATTAATAACCGTGTCTGTCGTCTTCAAAGATTTTATAAATACAAAAATTGTATTACAAACATATTCATATATATATAAGATAAACATAAAGGCAAACATACAACATATCTAATTTTTTTTTTTTTTTTTTTTTTTTTTTTTTTTTTTTTTTTTTTTTTTTTTTTTTTTTGTATAACAAAAGTGCCCTGAACGCCAAGCATTTCATTATTAAATATTTTCCTAAAGCGCAGATGTACCGTTCTGTAGCTTTTTGATGAGACAACAAAACAAAATTCCTGTATAATGAAAAACCACGCTGTTTATTGCTTGCACAGATTTCAAAATACAAAAAAAAATCTTCCCACGGTTTGTGCTGAAGTAACAAATTTTTTAACACATGCGGAAATTCATATGAATTGTACTTTTAAGGTACAAACAAAAGACATACATATATACATACGTCACCCTCTTCCAACGCATAAATATGTATGTAAGCTGAAGCAAAAGAAATCACCTCATTGTGTGTGTGTGTGTGTGTGTGTGTGTGTTAGCAACCCCCTAACTTTTGGCGGGAAACCTTTTAAGCAACAATAGCGAGCAGGAACAGAAAGAACTAAAAGGTACGTACCAAAAGAAGATTTCCTTCAACTGCGCCAAAGATCCTTTTCAAGTACACACACACATACACGCAAACATATATGTACATATTTCTAAATGAGCATGTGTGCTGTTTAAGATTTGTGCTCGTATTTATGCTTTGCCATTTTAAAGGGGTGTTAAATACACATTATATCATCATCATCATAATAATAATCTTAGAGGTAACAAAACAAAAGGTAGGGTGGTGGGTTCGCCTTACTGCATACATACCTACATCCCCTTTCAAAGTGCAACAAAATAAAACACACACACACACACACACACACAACATAAATAAAAAGCCCAAAAAGATTTGAACATAAAGGAGTTTATTTATTTAACTGCAGTTACGTGAAGTTCCATTAAGACAAAAACAAGGATTTGATTTCTTTTGTTTGAAAGTACATAAATGCACTTCCAAGGATTTAAAGACATTCGTTCCTTTCACGGCGGTAGTGGGGTGGTGGTAGAAATTTCTATTCATACAAATGCGCCTGCGCATTACTACATACATATACCTATAACGTGGTTTTATTACTACTATTATTCTTACTTTAAATAAATTAAGTTTTTTTTTCCTACATCCTTAAGGTAACTTTAGTGTGCTCAGTCTGTCTTAATTCCAGCACCGGGTAGTTTAGTTTTATTTATTTATATATGCTTCATGTTGATTTCTATTCAATATTTGGTTGTTGGCTTTTTGAAAAGAAGAAAAGGAAAAAAAACTAAATGAAAACAAAGTCAATTGTCAAAATTGATTAATCACGCATGTTGTAGAGATTTTTGGCCGCGGCACATGTTGCATTTGAAAAATAATATTTTGCAAAAAAAAAAATTAGGTACAGTAGATGGCAAAAGCTATACAGCAATAGTTCTCTCAATAATTTAAGAATGTGTTACATGGATGGAATTTATGATACAATTATACTTTTTTTGATACATTTTCGATCTTGTTGGTACGTACCGTGGTACTACCGCGATTTATTTGGTACAATTTAAAAATCCCAACGAAAGTCGGTCAATATTCACAAATTGAACTCAACAGAAAGCACGTGCTCTATTTTAAACTACTACAAAAATAATTACTATTATTTAGTTATTGAAAACCCTGACAGTTGTTCGAAGTTTTGGCGATCATGTAATGAAAGATTTTTGTACATAAAATATATTCAAAATATAATCTCACATTTGTATATAAATGTCAGCTGCTGCTAAATATAGTATTCCTAATGATATAGACAAATCTATCAGAGATTTGAATTGCCACTTTTGTAATAGTACTAATCGAAGAGACTATTTAATAAAACTTCAAAAATATTTTGGAACAGAAATTCATATAATCTTTAAATATTCATCAACAAAATCTCCCTCTCAAGACCCTCCTAATTATCATTTTATATTGTGTGACATGGAGGCCAAATATGAGAGGATAACAATTGTTTTATCAGGACTTAAAAACCCTTTTTATTAATGAACCATTTTACTGATATAACATATTCTTTATAATGTATATTCTATTAGTTTAGAAATGCAATAGGAGTAGGCGCGAATGCACATATTTCTATCAAGATCAATTTTTTATTTCACCAAGTTGTACGACATGTTTTAAAGAAGATGGCATAAAAACTGATCAATATATAATAATAATAATAAGTAAATAATGTATGTATGTACATTACATTGTATAAAAATTTTTTTTAAGTTTTTCTTTTAAATATAAACTAAAAAATGGTATCTCCATGGTCTAAAATGTACATTTTGTTTTCATAGATGGTGCAAAATTATAAAAGCCATTTTCCATCCCTGATGTGTTATGGGTTCTTTTTACTGAGCTTTAACTGCTTTGAGCTTTAATTATAGTTGCTTGTACTAGGACACTAAATCTTCTACTGCCTTGACAAGTATTTAAATTTTAAATGTTATTATGGGGCAATTCCACGCAAAACGATCTTAGTCCCAATTTTCACGAGGCAATTTTACTTGCGCAAGTCTTGAATTTGACGAACAAAGAAGTGAGGAAGAAGTGATGAGTGTAAAAACCAGCAGAATTGCCGTACAGACTTGCCTGTACATGGCAATTCTGTTTTTGCTATCATTCGCTCTATATCAAATTTGACATTCCTTTTCATTTGTGTTTGTTTTCTGTTCTGGTTTTTCGTCTGTAAAATTCATTGTGGCTCGAAGTGTTTGTTTTGTGAGAATATTAATAACAATTTTTAATTTGCTTCAAAAAAAAGAAATAAAATGGTCAAGTAAACTTGCTCTATCTAAACGCTACAGCAAGTTTAATAAAAATTTTTATGACTTGCGCAAGTAAAATTGCCTCGTGAAAATTGGGACTTACGCAGGAAAAAAAATTACTTATTTAATACAAATGGTTCACACGATATTTACAATTATGGTCGAATTGAAAATATATATGTATATAGATTTTTCTATATATTATCAAGTTGCAAATGCTTTGAAATGAGCATATTTACGGCTTAACACAAAAAAGGTGTATCTAGGTTTTTTGGAAATCAGGTTTTTAGCGTTTTCCAGTAGCCAACGTATTACACTTAAAAATAATATATTTATAAGCACTATAAAAATTATATATTATTGCCTGTAAATGCTTTTTTCTTTCTTCTGTAAAATAGAAAAAATTCGAGTTAGGCCTTTTTAGGGTTCCGTACACCAAAGGTGAAAAGGAACCCTATTGTTTTTGCTACTCTGTCAGTCTGTCTGTCTGTCTGTCCGTCGCAGGCTATTTTCTCGAGAACCGTAAGAGCTACGTACCTGATATTTGGACAGAGTATGTAGAATTTTGGCCGCTAAAACAACAAATACATGAGAGTTAAAAATTAAAGGGTGTTCCAAAACGAGCAACGAAAAATTTGAAAATCCTATGTAATATACATACAACTGTATGTACATATGTATATTGACACTTGAAATTTGTAAAATTAATGTATTTTTATACAGACTACAACAATTAACACTAAAATTTTAAATAATCAATATTAAAGGGTGTTCTATCAGTTAATGTAATTTTGATAACTTAGTGTATCTTGGAAACCGTAACAGACAAATTCTTGAAATTTTCAAAAACTGTAAAACTAAAAAATCCCAAAACTATAAAATCGTCAAACCGAACAAAATCGCCAAAAACCGGAAAAATCGCCAGAATGAAACAAAATCACCAATATGAAATAAAAAAATTGTCAAAATGAAAAAAAAACGCCAACGAGAAAAAAGCGCCAAAACTAAAACAATTCTCCTAAACAAAAAAAAAAACCCAAAAAATGCCAAAAATCTAAAAAAAAATCCAAAAACGAAAAAAATGCCAAAGCTACATATATATATAATATAGGCTAAAGTCCGTATGGTATAACAATCTGGTGTCCATACGGAACCCTTCGTGCGTGAGTTAAATATATATATGTGTTGTTTTTTATTTTCGTTTTCTTTTATTCCTTTTTTTCATCTTATATATATATCTTACATATACTCTTTTTTGATTTTAATTGAAGTTTCTACTTGGTATAATTTTAATGGATTAAATGATATATTTAAATTTTCGGTCACACCCGTCACAGTAAAAATTGTTCAAGATCAATAAAACTGTTACTGCACTTAATAAATACTTGATACTTTCCAATAAGAAAAATTTATCTAGGCGCGATTAATAATATAATAAAATTTTGTAAACCTCCATTTTAATATTCGCCTAATATTGGTCACACCAGTCACACAGTAACTCTTTAGTGCTATTTTTCAATTGATATCAAAAATAGAAAGCGGCAACTGAGTAAGAAGCTTAAAGAAAATAAAGTAATATATGAAGTGTATTTAAGTTTAGAGAGAAAGTGACAGGACAAAAGGAAATGCTAAAAAAAAACTCACGATGTATATGTAAGCCTGACCCACAATATCGACAACGTTCGACTTGTCGCACACTTACATTGCAAACAACAACAAAATATTAAAATTTGTTTTTGTTTTGAATGTAAGTGTGCGACAAGTCGAACGTTGTCGACATCGAGAATCACTGGAACAAAGAAAGAAAACGCAAAGGCAAACAAGGGGAAAATAATGAAATTAAAATTGTAAGCGTTTTGCAAAAAGGCAAAAACTGAAGTTAAAGATTTCCTTGCTTATTCTAGAATTTTTAAAGAAAAAAAAAGTACGAGGAAATAATACCCAATTTCCACACGCAAAGTTTACTTTGCAAAGTCTTAATTCAGCTGGGAGAAAGACAGACCTCTGCCTTTCACATAGATGAAATATGACTTTGCAAAGTAAACTTTAACTTTTAACAATTATTTCTGTTTAAAAAATTTAAATCGAATCATAACAATTATTTCTATATTTATGATTTGATAAGGCTAAAGTACGTACGTATCGCTTTGTAAGCTAAATTATTAATGAACAAATAACACAAAAGTTAATTGTAAATATTCTGACAAACACATAGTAGAACGGAACAACTAGCTGTTTTCGAAGGTCATTATACCTTCATCATCAACGTTCTTTTGTGTTTGGCCCTTATTATCAGCAACTTTGGATCTTCGACACTAGTCGAAATTACTGATCGAACGAATTTTCGTTTGGTATTATGGAGAAAATATCCTTATTGTGAATATCACTCAAAGTGTTTTTTTAAAATCTGAGGCAACTTTACCTAAATATGAAAATTTTAAAAAGTTTTAAGAAATTTTATACTAAAATACTTCATCGAAAGCTAAATTCTGTTCGATAGAAAATTCGTTACTCACCGAAATTTTCGATGCTCATAATACGAATTGAACATACGATTTTCGATGTTCGATTGCCAGCATAAGGGCGTTTGGTCTACTGCTTGTGGTGTCAGCTGATGTAGACAATGGCAAAGTTTCGTGCAACAAAGTTCATGGAATTTAAAAAATGCTTAATGTAAATATATTAGGTATATGATTAAAAAAAATAAAAATCAGGATATAAAAATTATTTCTGCTCAAAGACTTAAAAAAAATAATCACCCTTATCGTGGTTGGCGTATTTCCACTTTTACTATGACATTTTTTCTTTAATCCAGGCAAAACTGTCGTAGTCTGCGTCGAAATACGCCAATCACGATAAGAATAAATAATTATTTCTGCTCGAAAATATAAAAATAAAATAAACTATTTTTTTATTTTTATAATAAAATATAATATAAATAAACAAATCAACTATTTTTTTTATTTTTATTACATACAAAATTCATAACAATTACTGTCCCTGGAATAAATAAATTTGTTTTGTTATTTAAGTAAAAAAAAACATGTCAAAGTCGCAACGAAATCGTGATTTCAAAAATTGTTTATTTATTTACATTTTATTTTTTTCCATTCAATAGAAAACTAAGAAAATAAATTGCACATATATACATATGAATGTATGCACACCCAACTCTTTATTTACACGGTGGATACGTTCCTAACAAACCTGTACAAAAAAACTTGCGATAAATGCAAAAAAAATAGCAAGTTGAAAAAAGCCTAATAATAGCAGAGTTAAACATGAAAAAAGTTAAAAAAAAACCTACTAAGCACTTTGACATAAAATACTAGGGGTCTACTCTGTAATTCGATTCGAAAGAAAATGCTTTCGAATTCACATGTTATAGACATACAAATTCGAAATCTTTTTCTTTTACTTTGAATTACACAGTAGAGCTCCTGAACAACGAAATGTTCTATTCAAGTAGAAATGTGGAGAGGCTATTGAATTCTATTTAAATCAATGATGCTTGCTAAAATTGAAATAAAACAATCATGCAACTTGAAAATTTAATTTCATTTTTATTTGTGAATTGTTTTATTTCCAAATCCTGTAAAAAACATCCGTGTAAAAAAAGAGTTGGGTGCATGTGTGTAAGTATGTACATTAGAGTGGCCGTTAGTTGTATGGAGATTTTTTTTATTTCTCTCTCCCCCCCCCCCCACAAATCGGTTCAGTTTTATTTAAAAAAATACAAAAAATTGCATAGCGATAAATTGTGTTCTGCGGGATGAGTCCACCCCTTAAAGTTGGCCATCAAGCTCATTTATTCAGTGTATTTTTTTGTGTTTTTTTGTTTATTTCTCTTTTGACTATATGTATTAGACCCCTGCACAAGACCATTTACAAGAACTTTTCCTCATTATTTCCTAAAATATTAAGTTTAGCAAAAAACTTTCTTTGAGACTAATGCTGTTGACTAGCTCAAAATTTGTGATAGATATCATGTTCTTTTAAATTTTTATTTAAGTAATAGTCATATGCAAACAAATTACGTACATTGAAAAATGGGCTTGAAGGCCAACTTTGCGGGGCGGACGCAGCCCCCAAAAAAACAGGAATTTATCGCTATGAAATTTTTTTGTATTTTTTTTTTACATAAAACTGTACCGATTTGGGGGGAGAGAGCATAAGAAATTAAAAAAAATAAATAAATAACGACCACTTTAATGTATATACATACACACATACATACATATGTATGTAAATGTATATGCTTACACACACAACCAAAATAATACACGCTATTTTATTTCATAGGCAACAAAATAGAATGCAAAAATGGTTATACAAGATTACCTATAAAAAAATAAATAAATAATTTATTTCGTACATACAAAGGTGGACAATTGAATATGGCAACAATGTACAAATAAAGTCACCTGTTACAGTATCAACAACAACAACAACAACAACAACAACAACAACAACAACAACAACAACAACAACAACCGCGAATAAAATGATAATATATATATATATATATGTCACAAGCAACAGTTGGTTGGTGGTGTTGCATGTAACACTTAATTTTAGTTACAGTAAAGTTGTAAATTGGGTGCCACCTCCTCCAATTGCTAACTGCATACATACATACGTACATACATACATATGTATGTACATATGTATGTAGTAGTATGTATGTACCCTGCAGCCAGACTGGGGCCAAGTGTCTCAATTTCAACACTAAAACTCTAGTAGTAGTTACATTGTCTACAATTTGTCTTTCATTCGTCAGTATAAAATAAAGAGAGAAAACAGATGTGGTGTATTTCTGGTGGATTTTGCAACAACTTGTCAATATACATAAATTAAGGTATAGAAATGTACCAGTAAATTTCTGGTTGGTATGTCTCCATGTTCCCATAAGAACTATGAATTCACTATCTAGTAGGGTGATCGATTATTCGACTTTTTCCAGAAACCGGTTTTCGAATAGTTCGAATATTTGAAATTATGAAAAACCCGGTTTCGGTTTTTACAATTTAGGAAAAACCGGTCAACCGGTTTTTTTAAGTAAGAAAATTATTACACAAAAGTTTTGATTTTAAATTGCTTTATGAAAAAAAAGAGTTAACAGTTCATGTAAATACTATAAAACAATACAAAAATTAAAGGTAAAGCATAAAAATTGACTTCATATACTTATGTATGTATAGTACATAAATATGTTTGTATATATAATATACAGTTGAGGAATAAACTCTACATAAAACCATAATTTTTAGGGTTTGTGGAAATTTGGAAAGAAATTCAAAAAATTAATTATGCCAATATATATGGTGCTAATAAATATGTTTATACAAAAAATAAAAAAATAATTATAATAACACCTACAGTAGCAAAAATATTCAAAATACATAGAAAAAAAGTATACATACAGACATAAAATACATGAAAAAATACGTGCAATATGTTTGATGTTGTCAACTTGTTTGAAAATTCTGTGATTTCTGGTACCAAGCCGTCAACAAATGGCATCCAAATATGGTCTAATATGTTATTGTTATTATAATTATTTTTGAATTTATTATTTTTTGTATATATAAACATATTTATTAGCACCCTAAATATTGAAATAATTAATTTTTTGAATTTCTTCCCAAGTTTCCTCAAACCCCAAAAATGATGGGTGTATGTAGAGTTTATTCCTTAATGGTATATGTATATGTACATATGAATGTATGGACAAGGTGGATATCTATATAAAATATGAAGCAAAATGTCAACAAAACTAAAAAAGACTTTTTACAACTGTATTTTGATATCCATTGCACACCATAAGGCCAATTAAATTCGCCTCTGCTATTAACTCATAAAATAATTTCTCTTAAATTTCATGTTTCAGTAAATGTCGCCATGTTCAAAAAAAGTTTAGAGCTTTTATACTAAAAAAAACTTACGAAAATCAACAAAACACGCAAAATATACAAATCGAAAAGTATTCGACTCAGCCGGTTTTTAAATTGTAAAAAAAAACCGGACTATACGTCATTCGAAAAATCAACGTTTTGAAAAAACCGACAACCATATTGTGAAAAAACCGGGTTTTAGAACCGGTTGAAAACCCGAGTCGATCACCCTACTATCTAGTCAATTGTTTAAGTGTTACTAGTAGAATATCAATGACAAGCACATGCTAAATGTCTATATGTGGGGAATAATTGTAGAGTAGTACTGGTGACAAAGTCAAAAGCGACTCAGTACATTTTCACCATCGACATTTCCTTCAGGGTATATAATGATTGTTGTATAATATTTTTGTTGCTTCAAGTTAATGGACAAATAATTTTCAATTACGACCGCAGACACACAGAAATAGCAATTATTACAACAAATTATAATTTGTATACATGCGTACATACATATGTATACATATTTACATGCAGACGTAAATTCATACATTTGTACATGTACATATGTATGTATGTATGCACAAATGCCTACACACCATTTTTGTTTACTGCTGCATTGTACCCATTTGAAATTTTTCTGTTAAACAAATGGAAAATAACAACAATTGCATACATCGTCTTTTTTTTCTCCGGCAGTGAACGTTTACATGTGTGAGTGTTATGCTTTTGTACAACAACAATTGTTTAGTATGAAAATAAAACAGTAAAACTAGGCAACAACAATTTGTACGAATCGCGTGTTCGCGTTTTCAGTACCAATACTAACACAACATACATACATGCAAGTGTGTGTTTTATACCCTGCCCACAATTTGTGTTACACACACACAAACTATACTCTCACATAACAGTCCACTCACGCGATTTCTCTATTTGTGAAAAGTAAGAACAACAACAACAAAAACCAAAGATTCTCTATTTGTAGAAAATTCATATTTACAGTGTAAATTTTACACAAAAGTACGAATGAATGTGTTCAGGGGTGTGTAATTAAAAGAGCGCGGAGGCGCTTTTATGAGTTTGCATAGATGTGTAATTATTTTTGGTAACCCTTTACATAACCCCACAGTTGCTATTTATTTGTTCACAAATGCATACATACCCATATATATGTATGTAACTCGTTATGGTATTGTATGCATTCCGTTACACCAACCACATGCAACAATCATATAATTGCAACTATTTGTCTCATAGTAGCAATGAAACAGTAAATTCTCTTCTTAGTTTATTGTTTAATGCTTCTCTTGCCAAAATTTCTCACCTTCTTTTCTATTGCCATGAAAATTTCAAGTTCATTGCATAAAAAGTACAGGAATTTATTTATCATTCAGCATTCTAGCTATTTTAACAACATTGTTGATAATGCTCTTAAAAAACACCATATTAAGGAATTAAAAACTTTAAAGAGAAAATAAATAATTTTAAGAGAGACACAGAGTTGCCACAAAAGAATACATGCTTATTGAACATGTATTTATAAATGCATTTATTTTAGATATAATTTCACTAATCAAATAAACACATAACATTGCTATCAATCAGATGTTTATTGCTTGACGTCAATAAAGAAGGGTTGTGTTTTGTTTTGTAAGCAAGATTTATACTAAAATTTTACCTCAAATGTGAAATCAAATGGTAAGAAATATGTACACACGTATGAAAAAATATATTAAATGAAAAATTGTATGGCAGAACCCGGTAAGACCATATTCAATTTTGACACTTATGCCAACTGGTATGAAACTTTACCTCATCCATAAGGCTTTAAATATCTTAAAACTAGCGTACACAGAATTTATAAATATTATTAAGAATTTATAAAGACTTAATAAGAAAAATGTTTTATGAATGTACTATGTATGTAAATGAGGCTGTAAATAAATTATTTCAAAGTACTCAAAGTTAGTAAGTCATAAATGGAAGATTTGCGGTTGGGTCAATATATAAATGCTAAATATCCCTAGAAAAATGTTAAGACGGTCACACTGGTGACATGTTTTGAGCATTTGCGAGCTTGTAAGAGAACAAAGTTCTTAAACGGATAATTCATCTAACTTCTCGGATAAATTTTATATTTATAATGCCATCAAGTCCTAAATTTGTAAATACTTTTTCATTTCTTTTTATTTCTTAAGAATACAGACGAAAGGATGGTCTTTGGCAATGATTTGGTAGTAACGGAGACCCTTTTCAAAATTAATTCTAAATGTCAAGTTAATATGTAAGTATATTTTATTCTGGGCAAGGTCACTAAAGTTTAAAGTTAAAAGTGCATTTATTAAGAATATTATTTTGATATTTCCAAGGTCTTTGTATGAGTTCATTTCATTCTTAGCTTGAAGAACGCTCGTTGATTAAACTTTCTTTGATAACTACTTTACTCTCCGTGAATACCTATAAGCTCATTTTGAAAGACTGTGTTATGAGTCGTTGGATGGAAGAAATTACTTATGTACATACATACATGCATATTTTATGACACCAATTTTTGTATCACTCAAGATTATTCTTTCGATAAAATTCCGTAGCAGCACCCTTATGTATTTTGCAATTCGCTAATTTGGACCGCTAAAATGCCGAAGAAATAAAAATTATAAAATTTCGGCGGATTAAAGTTTTAAGCCATTGCCTGATTTAGCACTCGGAGCGGAAAATCGATAACTCAACTTTATAGATTTTAAGGGACAGTTTGATGTATTTCAAGGACCGAATCAGCCAGGACAGACAACACTGTCGATGGTCAGTAGACGTGAATTTCAGTGTTAAGCATTGCTTGAGCTAAATATCTCTGTTGATTTCCACGAGTAATGTTAATAGAAAATTACAGCCAATTTTTAAGAATTCTAGTGAGGGTGCGGGGAAAAATCAATTCTAGGGGTACAATGACCCCCATAATGATCTATCTACGCCTATGATATTGACTGAATCTTAAAAGCCTTAAGACTCAAATATTTATGCAAAATACGGTGAAATGTTTTTTATGGAATGCCCAATTCGAAAGATTGACGAAAAATGGACAAACCTGGGTTTTCCTCAACAATATGGGCTACAACAACAATATTCCCAGTTCCCAATCATTGAGCGATGTGCACGAGTTCGATTCTTTACATCATAAATATGTACCAACAGCCCACATTTTTCCACCAGTTTCACAATTGTTGGCTCAGAAAGTACTTCACTACGATCCTAAAATGCTTTAGTTTTGAGAACTGTGACCGCAAAATTTTTAACATTTTGGTGGGCTATTCAAAACGAAACGTCTTAGTGGAACACCCTGTACATACATACCCTCTAGTCAACCTAGAACCATATGTCTCTATGTCAATACTATTTCTCCAGCGACAATTGCACTAGTTAAAATGTCGACAACTTTCCTTTTATGCGCGAGTAGAGATACGTTAGAGACGATAGTTCCAGTGTATTTCTGGTGATATTGTCAATGAACGCGTCAATAGTTTGTTTTTCTTTTTTATTGTGTTGTGCAATAATATTAAATAAATATATGTAGACGAGGGTCACTAAAATCTACGAGTGAATCTTTGGTTCAAATATCTCCATATAGTCGTGAAAGAACTACCTTCTCAATAGTGCTAAAGTCTACTGATAGATTTTGAATGACAACCATATGTTATTTGTCAATAGGCATTCGCATTGGCTGGGGTACACTACTGACAATCTCACTAGAAAATCACTATAAGTTTACTATTGACAACGAGAGAGGATATATCGATATTGTAGACTAGAGCCCCTAAAAATTACTAGTGAATCTTTGGTGCCAATGTCTCCATGTGGTCCCGAAAGAACTACTAAGTCAGTAGTGCTATAGTCTAGTGGTGGATTTTCAATGACAAGCTAATATTAAATGTCAATAGACGATACCATTGGCTGGAGTACGTACGCGTAAATCACCACAATTTCACTATTCGCACTTTCTGCAGGGTACTTACATACTAAAGTCCTGCACAAGAACTATTAATACATGAGACATTTTTAAAATGCTTAACTACACGAAATCTTCTAAAACAAGCGCTTAAAAACACTGTTGGCAAGACATTTGTTTTAGTTATTGCAGGTATAGGAGTAAAGAAGCAAATACTTCGTGACGGAAGAATTTATGATGCATGCTTCTTCATACGCAAGGGCGCGTACACAAACGTCATGCATCTACATACGCGCACACGTTGCGTGTATGATTTTTTATTTTTTTGTACACATGCAAACACACACATGCATTGACATTAGTTGTGTGCGCTTGCTTTAAAAAACCACCCTTAAACTCATACATCCATAGTGCTTCGCTTATTAAACGATAGCATTTATTATTGGTTTAGTGTAATACATGCCACGAGAATACATTTAAAAAACAAGACGTATTTACATTTCAAGACTGTTTATGCAGGCTTATAATACATACATACATATGTATGTATGTACCTATAAAGTAATTTCGTATTTCAATTACATAATATGTATGTAGGTAACTACATATAACTTGGGAGTTAATACTTGACAAGTTTTGATGCTGAAAATACAAATAAACATTTTCAAACCTACTTTTCAATTGAAAAAATCTATTAATACCTATAAAATTAAATCGCCAACTTTTTTACACTTTGTACTCGTACATACATTTGTTTGTATGTATGTGTGCATGCAAATACGTACATATGTGTGTATGTACATATGTACATATGTACCCATTTAAATCGTTATAAAACTGATCAGTTTTATTTTATTTACTTTTTTTGGTCTTTTAATAACTTCAATCAAAGCAGCCGTTAATTATCATAACGAGTCCAGCACCTTCAATATATTGAACATTAGGTGGACATTTGATTTGCGCAAAGCACACACAAAAGAGACATACATACATACATACACATACACATATGTTACATACATAACTACATACATATGTAACTAAAAAGCGCACAGAAAAAAATTGGCAAAAGCATATACTAACATTGAAATTCAATTTGAACATAAAATATTAATTTAAAAAAAAACAGCCCTTGTAATCTACACACTAAATCATTGTGGAAAGACAAAAGTAAAAACAAAAGCAACAGAACACCATCAGAAGCAACAACGCAAAAAGTAGGAGGCGCCTACAGTGCAAAACAAGATGATATAAGGAACAACAACAACTACAAGAGACAAACATGGACTAAAATATTGTTAAATGAAAAAAAATACACTGTGATCTCATTGGCATAAAACTTATTCGTAGCGTGCAATTAGAAGCGAAAAAACCCACGCAGCAGATATATGTACAAAAGAAAAAAATTTCCAACCAAGTTTATACGATGTAGGGAGCAACAACAAAAATTCCAAAACACCAACAATAATGAATGTTTCTTGGGTCTTGTTGCTGTTTTTTTTTTTTTTGTGTTCTCCAATATGCTTTTGGTGTTAAAGATAACAAAAAACAGATAGAGATAAAAAGAGATACATTTTTAGCGTTGCTGTTGCAGATGTTGGAGTTGGTTGGTGTTGTTGGTGTGGTGTTACGGTTGTCATAAAATGAGCTGAATTAATGGAGTGAACACAAAAAATAACATAAAAATTAAACAAAAACTGGAATAATAACAAAATGAAAAATATAGCAGCAATAGTGTACATACATAGTATATACATACATCTCTTTATATACGTAGGAACATATGTATGAAATATAGCAAAAACAATTTGTGAGCAAGTTGTTTTATGCACGTGGTTTCTTTCAACCATGAAAAATTTGTTTTGGTTGCTTTTTATCCATAAAATTATCTGATTTTCAACATGAAATCAAAGAGAGGGAGAGAGAGAAAAAGGAGAGAATTTATTGAAGAGAAAATGTAAGATAATTATTTTTAAAGAGAACGGTATTTTTACAGTTCCAAAATGGCACAGAATTGCAACCACAAAGTACTTTTTGCAATATGCTAACAATTAGAAAATTTTCAGATTTAATTATGCAGGTGTTTGATATTCACCCTTATTTAAGTTGTCGACATCGACGTCACTTTAACACAGTACCAAAAAATTGGTGCTTGTGTACCCGCTGTCGAAAACAACTGAATCCTGTTGACAGTTTTATAATATTTTCTAGACCAAAAGTCTCAATCAGACGTGACATAAGCAATTCCACAGAGAGCAGCCGTTCGAACCAAACTAATGGGCAACACTGTATTCGATTATACGTGACTCGCCATAACTTCCATCATAGAAACCAATTGAATTTTGGTTTGGTTATGGTTATGACGTTATGGCTATGTCACGTCTAATTTAAGCTATAGGGAACGGAAATAGATTGTCAGTATCACAAATTTTTTTTCGAGAGCACCAATTTTTTGGTATTGTGTTAAAGTGACGTCCATGACGTTTCTTTTCACCTCGTCGCTCTCTCCCTCAAACTAATCAGCTTAGCAATAAGACTTGCATAGTGTAAACTGGGACTAATTAATTCCTCTAATAATTTAGAGTTATAGAACTTCAAATATAAATGAAAGCTAACTATTTGCCAAATTATATTTAAATAATAGACACTCAGTTTAGATTGTAAACTTTTAATATACAAGTCGATTTTGAAACCAATATGGTGTTACGGAATTCAACTATGGGGCACTGCTTCAGCTTCCAATATCGAGAAAATCCAACGAAAGCAAAACAAAATTTTACGGTTAATAACATCGGCTCCATGGTACATAAAAAATTCAAATATACATCGTGATTTAAATATGCCACTAGTGACTGAAGAAATTGCAAAATACGCAGGCAAATATTTAACAAAACTCGAGTCACATCCTAATCCGCTGGCTCGTAATATTTTGAACTTTACTGGACACACCCGCCTCAAAAAGAGGGACACAAGGGCTCTTATACTTAACACTCCAGATGGGACTGCTTGATTATATATTTATTTTTCCTTTTTGATTATCACTACTTATGTATTATTTATAACTATCACTAAGTTGATGTCCGACTCTGGTCGGGCCTAATAAGTTTTTTTTTATAGATTTAAGATTTGAATACTTATTGTTAGTTCACATATGAAGATACAATAAATAAATACATGTATTGAAAAAAAAATTGTATTTGCGGTATACCTAAGATAATTTCGGCTTTCAATTACGTCTATCAGCAATATACGGCGTGTGAGAGTGTTAACGTGGCAAAGGCTGCATTCCTTTCGCAAAAGTCTACTGGTTTTACATTATATAATCTTGAATACCAATTCACTGAGCTATTCTTAGAAATAATTCATTTAAAGGACGTTTCATGTTATTTATTTTTGAAACAACTGCTGTTAGCGCAGCCAACGATGGTAAATAGTCATTTGGGTATCCCTCGTTACTTCGCACAACAGCAGCAAGAATTTCTTCCATAAGCACTATATCTGATCTCTAAAGATGTTTTTGTCCTGTTATGTAAAAGAAGTGCGAAAACGATCTCCGGTTTCTCAAATTTAGTGCTCTGTTGGTCTTTTATACCGAGCTTAAAATAGATCAGTTTTATTCAGCTGAACCACATTCTGGGTCACGGTCTATTCATAATGAAATCGCATAGAAAATGCAAGCATGTCTAATAAGGTGGTGAATGCTATCCTTCAATTACCTAAAGTAATAAGGGCGAACAATAAAAAGGAAAATAATAAAATTCCCCACCAGACTTATTAACGCTGATTAGTAATAGTGTTACGCTATCTCAACAGTCTTTATGTGATACACTTATCACTAGGTTAGCTTAAGATATAGTACCCAACACATTTCATGGACCTTATTAAAGTACGGGGACATGAAATTGATGGCCAGGAATGCAGCTGAAGGTGGGAAGGTAACCTTTTACGTCGGCAGCCAGGCAGCGCTAAAAGCTTTGAAGGGACACAATGGCAAATCAAAACTTGTTAGTGACTGTAGGACTTACTTGTCAACTTACTTATGGACAAATATAGCGTCAGACTATGTTGGGATCCTAGCAACAGCAGTTTTGAAGGAAATGAAATTGACGATAAGCCAGCAAGAACGAGGGACTTGTTTCAGGAAGATCTGAACTGATTCTGAACATGTATAGCAAGGCGATGTGAATCGTGATAGGTGCGTTGACTGGTCAGAGCAAGAACCAGTATTTGGCGCTCCAGATTTCTGTGGGATGTGCGGGAATGAACCAGAAACCATTTAATATATTATCTGTCACTGCCCACAGCTGCAACGTCATAGGCTTAGATGGCTGAGCAGACTTTTCGGGTAGTATAAACAAGAGGTCTTCAGCGGCTTCATCATGCGAATTCTGGGTACAAATAAAGACAATAGAAGGGAATTACAATGGATTCAACTGGGTCTCCGAGTGGAGGTACGTTTTAGTACCACCCTTCCTAACCTAACTTAACCTATTAGAGTATCGTGTCTACTTCCTGCATACATTTCAATTTAATCTTTCAAAATTACTCCAAAATAGTTAAACAATTGCTGTATGCACAAAGATCTGAGCTACGCTTGGCTCAAAGGTTAGTTCTGGTTAGAAAGTCATATTATGCAGTGATAATCTTGAATCAGTGTGAACCATTAAAAATTTTGAGGTTTTGGGGCTTTATTTAACCCGTTAGATTGTACCCTGCATTGCAAGCTAATTAGCCCTAGAATTTTCCTGAATACCAGAATGCCACTTTGTCCCGGGATTCAAATGATGCTTGTATTTAATTTGCCTCTCGACTTGTTGGGAGATTATCAACTATCGAGTTCAGTTTTCGTTCTCAGAAGCACAGATTCTTAGTCATAACAGCGGTTAGACTAACAGAGTATATGCAAATGGAAGTCACTGCTTCATTTAAAGCAGGGTTCTCTATTGATGCGTTAGTGTTTTTTCTATGAGCAGATATAATGTCGCTCAGTGTACTCTTTCACCGACGCTAGCAGAGATCGTGAGCCATAAAAACGCTACGTCTATTAGTGTGTATGCCAAGCGCGGTCATTGAATCTGTTCTTTCATTTATGGTAAATATCTGTATTAGGGAAATACTGCAGTTATGCGCAAATTGCTTTTTTATGATCAGATCTAATTTCCCTTAGTGTACTTCTTCACCTACTTCTTCGTGGGTTCTGGGTTTTTAGTGCAAAATTCAAAAATACTTCTTCAATCAGATGTCCCTTTTATCGTAGGATAGTATCCAGGTTACGAATCCAAGCCGCTCTTGTGAGTCATACATCCCCAAACTTCAGCGTACACTATCCTACAGGTATATTCTTAACATTTGGCGAAATAATTTTTAGTAACCGATTTTCCAGCATATTATTAAAACTTTTATAGAGCACGCACATGGAAATTAGTGTTAATACGAGTTAAATATTTTACAGATTTTTTTTTTTAGATTTTTTTTCGAAAAAAGGTTTTAAGGACAATGCGCAAGTCGAATTTTTGCCGAAAACCAGCTTTGCCGACGACCATTTTTTATGTTTTCTTCAAAACTTTGTTAAAAACTGCGATTTTCTTCAAAATGCTCAAGTTTTATTTTCATGTGCAAAAACTATAAAGGCCCAACTATAATATGAATAAGCTAGCTTAAGCAACTGTGCGGTTACATATAAAACGCATGTGGCAAACTATAATGTACTTAACAAACTTTTTGTCAAGTTTCGTCAAATGTCATTTGCTTAAGTAAAGTGCCAAACTGAACGCACATTCCGTAAGGAAACAACTGTTTGTGCAGTTTTTAAACTCAAACAAGCAGCAGCAGAAAATATTCATTGATTTTAAATATTTTTGTATTGTTTCTTATTTTAAACTCGGAAAATAAAGCAAAACTTTTATTTTCATTGTTTGTTTTACAATACACATATACACACATACACATGTGTTTACTTATGTATATTCACTGTTGTACTTTTTAGTAGGCAAAACAAATAAAACAAGTAATAAGGTGATGGATATATTTATATGTGAGTTTCTAATAGATTAGGACATTCTTTCAAGTTAGTTTGATTGAATTGTATTGATTTAGGAGTTATGAGAAGAAACAAAATTACTACAAAATTATTGACAATACCTAGATGTGTAAGAATACTTAAGTGCATGTAAGTACATCGTGGGCACCTAAAAGTCACATCTGAATTGTTTAAGCATTTGACAGACTTATCGTTCAATTCTGACATTAGCTTAAGCCAGCTTATTCATATTATAGTTGGGCCTTAAGTTTGCTCGTTCAGTGTGTTAAATTTATACACCCAAAAAGTACAATTTTTACACTCAGTTTTAAGAGCAACAAGAAAAAAATCCAAACACACCCATACAAACAAATTTTGTTATTTATAAGAGAAAATATAAAAATTCAATAAAGAGAATCACAGTTAGAGCAAAAGAGGTCTTTATTGTTGTTGCTTTGTGCATCTTGTTGTTGGTGTGTGCGGCCTTTTTTTTAGTGTTGGAGCTTGTACGTTGGTGTTAGTGTTATTTGTTGGACTTATTCTATTCAGAAAGGTTGCTGATACCATTAGTATCTGTTAAAGCAGTATCGGTTCAACGTCAGAACCGTACGCGTCTGAGTGTGTTTTATTTTTATAAAGTAAAAGGTTTATTGTTAAAAACATTGATTTATTTATTTATGTATTTGCTGCAAATTATTGTAATTTAGAAGATACACAAGTTGATTTTAATTCAAATATAATAAAAAAAAATTAAGAATAAATGCAAATTCAAAAGAAAAATTTTTTCTGGTAAAAAAATAGTGCTGAAAAAAAACTTTTTAAAAACATATGATCTTGTGGAAGTTACAGCCAACGCAACATTATCTGTATATGCCGCAAACGCGTTACATGTTAAGGAATCTGCAACAGCAGCGGCAGCAGCAGCAGTAGATGCATCAACACCAACAAGTCAACTGCATTTGCTACACACATTTACTTGCAACTCATCGCACACATCTTACGCTAATATTATTAGTACGTGGCTGTTAACTCTGAGCGGTAGTGAGTGGAGTGTTTAGGAAAATCTGTGAAAATTTTTTTTTATATTTGTGTGATTTTTTTTTTTTCCTACTTTTCAATTCATTTTGCCCGAAATTGAAAAACAACGCAACACCATACTTGCCACACTGCTAACAATACAATCATCATCAACCACCTCTACTTGCATACATACAATACATACAGACAAACAAACACACATAGTAAGTTCATATGTATGTATGTATGTATGTGCAAAAGTTGGTGTGTTTGTTTGGCTTGTGTTGTTGTTGTACGTACTTACTACTGTATGAGGAAAAATCACAATTTGTGTAACGTTATTTGTTATTTGCACGTTGACGGGCAATGTGCGTGCAACGCGTTTTACTCAAATAGAACATTACGTAAACAATATTATAGCAATTATTTCGTAAATATTACTTGCAACTTTTGGATATTATAAGTTTTGAATTTGGAAAATATTTTCAATACTGAATTCAAAAAAAGAAAAAAAACAACAAGTGAATTTTTAAAGCAAGTCAAATTTAACCAACGGAAGTGTTGTTGTGGTGTACCTTTCCACACAGAGTTCTCCATTAAGCAAAAAAAAAAATTATGCTTAAAATGACAAATTGTTTAAACAAATTCTCACTTAATTCAACTTAATTACATAAACACACACCAATCAAATCTTGCCAATTTAATAAAAAAAAAAATAAAAAATAACGTGCCGCAAATAAAAAGTGTCTTAAATCCTTAAAAATGTTTTTTAATAACTTACACATAAATAAAAAATTATACATAAATATATTGAAATAAAATTAAAATTTTTTTAACTTTTTACGCTTTACAAAAAAAAAAGAAATATCGATTAAAAATACGTAATAAAAAAATAAGCTTGCCAATTTTTTTTACATAAAAAAATTAATTTTAATACTAAAAAAAATTAATAATTACTTAAATACTAACAAAACTTAAAATATTAAAAAAAGAACAGTGTGATATTTTTTTTTATTAAAACTCAAGTGAAATTAATTAGTAAAAGAAAAAATTTAAATAAATTTACCACTTTGGATTTAGAAAAATAAAGCAAACAAAAAACAGCATCTTTAACAAAATCTCATAGCAAAAGGTAAGTGAGTTAGTTTTTAACAAAATTTGAAATGTAAAACTTAAGCTCAACTTGTGTGTTACTTAAAATATGTTAGGCCGTCGCTTAAACATCATCTCTAATGTGACAACACGCTTAATAAGCTTTTTTAAGCTTATGCTTATTTAAGATTTATTTTTTTTTGTGAGTGAGCAATTTTTAAATATTTTTCTAGTTTTTGCCGCAAGAAATTGTCTAGGTTTTTTCTTTTTGAAAATTGACTAGAATTAAAACAATAATTATAAATTTATTAAACGTGTTTTAATGGAAGCTGTGAAAACTGTATTCAATAAAAAAAGCTCAATCTAGATTCTAGAATATTAAATGATGGCAGTTAATTATTATATTTGCTTACTTCAAACATTCCTTCATCATACTAAGTAACTATGTGTTATCGAATGCTTAGAAAGTAATTGTCAATTGAGGCTATCAGCGCAGAAGTGGTGTAACCCAATTTTTTTTGCTTGCTGTTCTGATGATAAATACATTATTTACAATACTAACTATCAAAAAAAGTAGAGTTAGCCACCTCTTGTTATTCTAAAGAAAATGGAGCTGAAAAATCGTTTTTGCAGAGATAATAAAAGCACAATGAAATAATTAAAACCAGCAAATGTTTAAAAAACTAGATGTGGCTTACACCACTTCTGCACTGATAGCCTCGTTTCATGTTATTTTTGTGCAAGGAAATCTATTTTCGAAAGGTTCTATTAGTTAATTATTTTTTCTTTTGGGAAATGGTTAAATTTAATTGTTTTTAAATACTATAGGTACGCACTGTACCAGCGAAAATTACTGCTTCCCAGAAGCGTATTTGTAAGGTCTTCACAGAAGTAATACTTAGATGAAAAATTTATTGGTTTGGAAAATTATCTGTGATAATTTTCTACTTTGTCATGACAAAGTAGGGCTCTCTGCAGAGAGCCCATTTAAACACCTAATGCTTTTCAAAAGCATTTTTCGAAGCTTTTGTTATCAAATAAGCATTGCCTTGCTTCCTTCAGTTTTAAAGCTTCCAAATAAGAATTTTTTGCTGGGAAGCTTATAAACACGTCTTTTTAAACATTTGGAAACATCTGGTAAAATGGCACGTTTTCTTAAATCAATCTGTTACCCTTAAATTTAACTAGTTTCAATTTCAATTTGAAGTTCTTTCAAGTTCTCCAAGTGCTCTATGCGGAATCCATAAAAATTTACGCTAGAAAAGTGGTAAATGAAGTTTAATTGCTTTAGTTGATAAAAATAAAAGTGGGGAAAATCAACATGTTTTACTCAGCCCTATTCTGAAAAATAATTCCCCGGGTGCTTTTTTCCCAACTCCTGGGTCCCCTATTATGAAAAATGAATTTCAAGTTTTCAGCTAAAATAAAATTTTAAATTCCGTCGCACTTTTTATTTCTCTCGAGATTTGTTTAGAAAAGAATTATTTTGTTCTCAGAAAAAATTAATTTCCTGTGTTTAAGGCGAAACCAAAAATGTCAAAGGTGCGTATTCAGGCCGAGTACACACTGTAGCATTTTGTGAAAAATTAGCAAAAATAACAGTGGGAACTAGTGGCAACGTTTGTCATGAGTGTGAGAGAAATTCAAGCGCCCTGGACGCATGAAATGACGACACAGCTAATTCAGCTTGTGGAGGTTGGTGAGGCTGTATGCACACATACATATGTATGTATGTACTAGAGATGTGCAAATGTCGTGATTTTATCGTATCACGCGTGAGTCACGCGTGATTCACGTGATTCGTGATCAAACATTATAACTAATCACGCGTGAGTGCGTGAGTGTGACTGAAAAAAATTTACTCATGCGTGATCGTGCGTGAGCTTTTTTTAATAATCACGCACGAATACTCACGCTCTCACGAGATAACATTCCTGCATGGGTACATATGTAATTGTATTCAATCATTTGAAATAAATTATTTTATAATAATAAATGCATATACATATGTATGTATAGTAATATGTATGGTAGTACTTAGACTTGTATCGAACTCTTTCAGTAGCTCGTTTTTGACACAAACCAATGATCAAACCCATGTTATTTAAATGGGTTTGATCATAGGTTTGTGTCAAAAACGAGCTACTGAAAGAGTTCGATACAAGTCTAGTAGTATTAGCGTACAAACATAATGAATACCCCCAAACAAAATATTTCGACTTTTTCTGAAGTCAGACTTGTCGTACCGAATTCGTTAAGACATTTCGGTAGTTTCTCTGAACAAATTTTTTTAAAAATTAAGGGCCGTGTTCAAAAAAAACTTAACAAAGCTTTGAAAAGCAATGTTAAGTAAAGTTGTATTCAAAAAAAAAAAATGATTATATCAAAATTCTAAAGTAGGCACCTGCATTTGTTAATGCTACTTTAAGTTGATATTTCCAAAATATGTATTTTGTACCTCAAATATTTTTCTTAATATAGCACATATTGATTCATGTTACATCTGAAATTGAAGCTAGAAGTGCCTGCTCTTATCTTAAATTTATTATTTTTGTCATGTGATGGAAAATATCACTAAATTATCCAACTGATTCGAAATACATAGCAAAATAGATAAAAAAAAAAATATTAAAATAAATACAATTATACAAAAATGTTTTAGTGATGTACATTCAAGCAAGATGAATTGAAAAAAGTTGGATATTCAAATACTCATTTCGTTCAAATAAAATAAATTGAGATAATTTTTCTATGTTCATCATATTTTTTTACTTTTACTTCATAAAAATGTTTATCTGTTTTGCTTCCATGTCAGAAGCTTAACTGCCTGTCCCACGATGTCACTCGCAAATGTTCGAATGACAATTTATATTGAAAACAACAACAAATTTTCTAATGTTATTGTTGTTTGCCATACAAGTTGTCATTCGAACGTTTGCGAGTGACATCGTGGGACAGGCAGTAAATTTTATAAATTAGGTTGCTTAACTTCAAGATAATAAAAATGTATTTAATAAAATAAAAAATTAGTTGAATACTCGAATGAAATTGTATTCGATGTTGTACATCATAAGCTGGTTGTTGAACATGCTGGAGTTACCAGAATTTATTATTAAATCACAAAATAAAGTTGTCTTTGGAATACAATTTCTTAACAAAGCAATGTTAGTCTTAAAGTGCTCGGTAACTACTATGAACTTTAAACCTCAAGTAAAATATTTTTTTGAATATGGGTGTAAAACTTTGATTTTTGAGTACATAAGTAAAAGTCTGTGAATTTTTTTTTTTTAATAAATATGTATGTATATGTTGATAACAAAAATTAAAAATTTTAAAAACCCCCGAATTTTTTCAGAAAAGATGTTATATCTTCTAAACGGCTGTGCCGATTTTCTTCAAACATATGTAGCTAAGAACCCTCTCGATCAAGTCATCTTTCAAACAGAAGAAACTAAATCAAAATCGGTCCAGCCGTTTGGCCTGTACGTGGACACGGACAGACACACAGATGCACAGACACACACTACAAACTTATAACACCCCTTTTTTTAGTCGGGGGTTAATAAAAAAAAGGATTGTAACAAATATTAAAAAACGTAAGTATGTGCAAATTATTTCGACAATAGCAGCAACATAACGGTGAAGCGGTACTATGCTATAAAAGCAAAAAGAAATCGTACCTACATGTCGCTACGAATTCGTACCGACATATCGTTACGAAGTCGTGTCAACCATTTCATACAAAAATTGTTACGAAATCGGAAGATTTTGTCCACCAATCGTTACGAATTCTTTACGAATTCGGAGCATTTTGTTTGATGGTTACATACAACTTTGTAAGTATGTATGTATGTTTCTTAGATACCCTGTAGGAAGTATAAATTGAGAAACACTACTGATTCAACAGTGCCTTTGTCAACAATACTACTGACGAATTGTACCGCAGAAAATGTTTTTTGCTTTAGGGGTCGTCCATATATTAGGGGTGGGCTTCGAGTTTTGTTATGATTTGTTATGGTGGGAGTGGGGGGAGTCTTTGAAAATGTTACGTAACAGAAAAATTTTAGTAATTTGTATGTTTTTTCATTTAATATGCTTCTCTCATTTATTTGATTATCATTTATTTAATTGATCATACGTCTTACCTTCACATTTACATTATGTATGTATAGATACATACATGTGCGGAATGTCAATTTTTGATATACGAGAATTCGAATTCGAATATTTAAAATGATATCCGCGAATACGAATATGTAAAGCGATATTAAATTAACTTTGCTTTATTTTAATTTACATTGTAAATATTACAAAAACACGAGCATACATATATACATAGCTATGTACATATGTATGTATACGTAAGAACCTATTTTTCAACCCAAAAAACATGCAAATTATATTATAAATATACTTTTTCGTGAGCGTGCGTGATCGTGATAAGTTGTAATCCACTCGTGCGTGATTAAAAATATTTTATTCGTGAGCGTGCGTGATCGTGAAAATGTTCAAAATCATTCGTGCGTGCAAGTGCGGAGGAAAATATTTTTCTGCGTCAGCGTGCGTGTCGTGAGTCAGAAAACACTCACGTGCACATCTCTAGTATGTACATATATGTAGCACTTATAGGGATAGAAATGCAAAAAAGGGCAGAAATTTCGGTGGAGTTAGGTCTTCATGCACATGAAATTTTTAGACCAACTGGCATCCTGCTTCCGTAAACTGGAATGCAGAGTATAATAGAATCCTTTGGTGGCACGCATATTAAGCCCTAGTCTTTTCCACCACTTTCTTTGCCTTTTTAAGATTTTCTTAATTTTTTTTCTTATTATTGATAAGCACACGGTGGCACTAGCCAATTGAATAATTTTGCGATTATCCATTTGTATTGCCATTATTTAGGGATCTCGGACTCTTTTCTGTCACAAAGACACAACAAAATTGTGTGTCATCGAAAAATTTGATGGGAACGGCACTACAGACATATGAAAATGACACCACAAATTGATAATATTTGAAATGCCCCATGGAAACTCGGCATTAAAGAGATAAAGTATCTCATGCAAAAGAGCGTTTTTTTTTGCTCTAAAAACGATTTATAACTTCGTATTGGAAGTATGAGTTTTTAAAATCCACCCACTACTACAGTTTTTTAAGGTCTGCACCCATATAAATCTTATTAAACACGTTTGCATTTGATAATGCAAAATATCATAAAATAACTATTTATAAGCAAATCAGTTAGTTGTATTAATTCGAAACAATTGCAAGTGAGATGCAAAACTCTCGTAGGCCAAACAACACACACAAGTCTGATCAGAGTAAAGATTCGATCTGTGCATTATCGGCGCATATTTTACTTAGCGCTGTAAAAAATAGCAAAGCGATGTTAAATTGCATAATTTAGGACAGCAATTATTTTTTAAGCGAACAACGAACGTACATACATATGTATCAATAAATCAATTCTAGCACGCGTTATTTAGCATGTTGCGCCGTTTTATTGAAATCACATTATCATGTGCTTGTACTAGTGACCACTAACTAACTCAAACATTCTCGCCGGAAATGATACGTTTTTTCACCATTTCCAATTTACAATATTTGGCATTTATATACTTTATTGAAAGTTCGTTCTCTTTGGGAATATTTTACAATATCATTAACATTATATAATCAATTTTAAGTTCTCAGTTCAATCTTTAATGAAAAGAAATTTAACTTTTAAACGTTCAATACTAAACAGTTGTATTCGAGCAATGGAATCGTTGCAATGTTCTGCAAAGAAAATTTATTTATCGTGAACAACTTTCCCTCGAAATGTTTTCCCATTTCCCCAATTGGGGAATGATGTGTTCGCATGTTGTTAACTTTTTCCTTGGTTTTGTTCACTTTATTTTTGTAGGCGACCTGAATTGATATGTATGTATATATATCGCGAAATTTAATTATTACACTTCCAACCAAATATTAAAATTAATAATTATTTTTTTTTTATGTATTACTACAAATTTTACATTCACTACACATTGATAGCGGGGACAAACAGTCCCATGAAATTCGCGACAGCAAATTTCCCTTCATGGGGAATGAACATTTCATGGGAACAAAAATTTCACATTTTGCTTAAGATAATCAAGCTTAAAGCTTAAATTAGGCGTGACATAGCCATAAAGCCATAACCAAACCAAAATTCAATTGGTTTCTATGGTGAGAGTTATGGCGTTATGGCGAGTCACCTATAATCAAATACAATCAAATACAGTGTTGCCCATTAGTTTGGTTCGAACGGCTGTTCTCTATGGCTTTGAAGCTTTCTTCTATCTCTTCCTTCACCACCTGTCTTCTGTCACTATCCCTTTCCTAAAGAAGGTAACATCTAGTAATAGTATTAGGCATTAATTACCTGAGTGTTACTTCTCTTTATTTAAAAAAAAATCACATTTAATAAATGAGATTGAATGCCAACTTTGAGGTCCGGACGCACCCCCAGCGATAAGATGCTTTGAAATTTGTTTGCATTTTTTTTACATATAACTGAAGCGATTCGGTGGGAGAAAATATAAGAAATAAAAATAACGGCCACGCTATTGAACATATGTATGTACTTTATATATGCCCTTAATTATGAAAGTGCTCTAAGTCATATATGTATATCTTTGGTCAAGATCAAACAAATCAAATTTATTTATTAATTCTAGCATTTTACCGTTTACGCATCCAGAAACAAACTGAGTAGACTTTAAACTGAATTTGTAACAATCTTATAAAAAGCAGAAAATATATCAACAAGCAAAAATCTTTCCCTTTTTACCCTGCTCCACGGAAATTTCTTAATTTTTTCTTTCGTATTCTTCTTTTCAATGTATAGACAAAAAAAAAAAAAAAAAGGAATGGGAGGTATCGGTCTAGCAATTCACGAGTAATGCCGTGACAAAAAAAGGATTAATTTTTATATATGTATATAGATTTATTTAAGTATTTTTTAAGATTTATTTAATGTTTGGGTGCAAAAATGCATATGAGTTAGACCACTTTCCGAATATAGCAGCACTCTTGCTTGTTTTTTTTTTTGAAACTTAAAATTTTTTACATTTTTGTTAATTCAATTACAAAAAAAAATATATTTAAAATATTGTATTACAGACTGGAAAATACGTTTTATAACAGAAAAATTTTCGATTTAAATTTTTTATATATCTACATACATACACTCAAAAAAAAAAGTTTTAACTAGATTTAAGTTAGACATGAACTTAGTTTTAGTTCATGACATTTTCTTGATTTAAGTTAAAATTAACCTAAAAATAAGAATTTTATCTTAAAACAAAGAAATTTTACTTCTCGGAAGTATAAAGATAATTCTTATAAACTTGAAAAAATTCATCAAGTTTTCTTAATTATCTTTTATGATTATCTTTAATTAAGTACATAATTATCTAGACTTATTACAAATTTTTATACATGTAGTAAAAACCTCGTAATAGTAAAGATATTTTATCTTTAAATTAAGTAATTTAAATTTTGTATGAGAAATATGAAATTAAGTAAAAAGCTTCCTTACATCTAGTTTAATTTTTTTTTATTAACTTAAAAGCTGTAGGTCGCCTTTTTGGTTTTATGGATTTTTTTTTTAATAAAGAAAATCTACTGCGTTTTTATATTATTAACTTTATATGATATGAAGTTAATTTTTGTTCATACGATTTCTTTTAAAAAAAAAGCATGTCATGAAATCAAATGTCAAATGTTTGTGTTAAAAAAGCGAAAATTTCAATTACATATAAAATAAGGAACAATGAGTTTGGTATTTTAAAGCTAACAAATATTTTTCATTGCCATTTAAAAAAAAAAAAAAATACGTTGACGAAAGTAGAATTGAATTGTGAAAAATAGTGCAAGGTATACTTGAAACTATGAGAAAATAACTTAATAATAGAAATCTACGAAAATTTTTAACTTCATATTAAGAACAATTTACTTAGTTTAGGGAAAAAAATTTTTATTAAAGGAGTGATTTTACTTATTTGTAGGAATTACTGATCAGTAAAAAGTCAAATATAACCATTTTCTAGAAAAGGTCTACTCGTTTTTAGTTTATGAACCAAAATTTTTTTTACCAATTTTTGTGAAAATTGTATACTTGATTTAAGTTACATTTTCTTTGGAGCCAAATCATTCCAGAATTTCTTTAAATTAAGTTAAATTTACTTAAATTTAGTTAACATTTTTTTGAGTGTACATACATTTTACAAAATCTGCACAAAATGCATGAGAACCAATTTCATAATTAAATCTAACTAAAATGCAAAAAAAAAGTTATTTAAAAGGCGCACATAACTTTTAAACGCTGCTTAAATTACTGATGATAAGCAGCAAATAAATATTTAATTTCTTGAGCCAAAAAAAAAAATTAAAATTAAACAAAAAAAAAAAAAAAAAATGCTATAAAATAATCTACAAAAAAGTAAAAATAGCTCTAATTACCATAAGCGCCAATAAACTAAGTGGAATTTATTTATGTTTTTTTTTTATAAATAAAAACCTAAATTAACAAATTATATTTTTAAAGACAAAGCAAACGATTTTCGATTTTTTTTAATTTTTAAATAAAAAAAAAATATAAAATCAAAAAATAAATAAAGAAAAGAATAATAAAAGCAATCAAATGAAATTTAAATTGTTTAACTAAATGAAAGCAGCAGAAATTTTTGACAAACAAAAAAAATCTTTTGATCGAGTGGTAGTAAAAATTGGAAAAAAATATGACATTCGATAACAAAATCAAACAAAAGGAGAAGAAGAAAATAAATATAAATAAAACGATCACTGATCAACATTAATTTATTTCAATTTACACACATTAAATATACATACACACAGTGAAAATCTGCTCATACTCGTATTGATTGTTCCCTAATAAATTCATTCAATATCATAAAAGCATGAAATATCAATACAAAACGCAGAACAAGAAGTCGCACGAAAAGTTCAAATAACAACGAGACCCTTTCCAATTCATTTTCATGTTGCATTTAAAATACATGCAAATATTTTACTGATAAATTTATGTATGTGTGTGTGTGTGGAACAGCAGAAATGTTAACTCCTACAACAGCAGTAGTAGCACAAAAGCCAACGATGACAGCACATGAAAATGAAAAAAATTGTATTTGCATTAAGTCTCCAAAATGCCTTATCAATAAGTGAGGAGACACTGTTCAACCCAAATGCATATAAATAATTTCATACACACGCACGCACACACACTCGCTCATGCTTCATGTTTACACTGAGACCTAATGTACTTGCATTATTTAGTATAACTAATTAATAATATTTCTCCTGAACCCGGCGGATGTGGTAGAATATCCCACTTAATCGTATACAGAAATTTTCACAACTATTGATGACGTTGTTAGTTGCATGATTTCTAGCAGTTCCAGGACCAGAGGAATCAGTTATACTCTGTAACGATCGGCTGTAAGGCTTTCATAGTTCCAGGCTGCCCAAAATGTCTAGAATTCTTTTTTATAATTCTAACTAAAATGACTTTCCTTGTAACATCGAAACCGATCACGACATGATTTATCAGCTTGAGGTTTTGCAGTCCACAAGCGCATAGAATCGCTCTAAAGGCTCAATCAGACGTGACATAACCATAGCCATAGAGAACAGCCGTTCGAACCAAACTAATGGGCAACACTGTATTTGATTATAGGTGACTCGCCATAACGCCACAACTCTCACCATAGAAACCAATTGAATTTTTGGTTTGGTTATGGTTATGGCGTTATGGCTATGTCACGTCTAATTTAAGCTTAAGTTAGCTTAGGTTAGGTTGAAGAGAGGAGCGATTACGGTCATGTCCGGGGATATACACATAAGCCAGTATAGGCCTGTTGTGCGCTCTCATGTGAATCGCTTTAATTATACTATTCTCTTTGGAAATCATCGCAATAACTTTGTCACTGCAATCACGCTGTCACTTTGAAATAATTATAACAGCCAGAGCAGTTCTTTCAGAAAGGACCGAATTAAACCTATAATTTTCGTAACCACATTGTTTCATTTCAAATTCCTCTCATATCTACTCGAAGTAGTAAAGAAAAACTTATGCAAGATCACGCCTGATTCATAATGTGGAAATATATTGTACTGCATGGCTGCTAAGATCAAGATGAGTAAAACTTTAATGACAAAACGTTGAATTAGGATGTTCTATTGCAAGGGTTCTAAACATATTTCAATGCTCTCTACTTACAATATTATAAGATGACATTCACTTCTCAGTCAGTAGCGTGTTCCATGGGAATGATTTATAATGGTACGAAAGAGCTTTAAATCAGAGACTGCAATAATCTTACTTGAATCTGGGCACTTGCAGCAGTAGGTTCAGTTAGGTTAGGTTAGCAAGGGCAGCTCTTGGCCAAATCCTTTAGTGAGTTACTGTGCGTCCCTTGGGTGTCCCTTCCAAAGAAACACGCCCGCCCACCGCTTCCAAAAAAATAAACACAGTACTGGACTGATAATGTAAATCAACATAACTGTAGCTGCGTTTCCAGAAATTGTATTGCCAATGGTAAACGGCAAATTTTAATTGTCCGCTTTCTAAAGAAAATTTCTATTTTAATTTTTCCTTCTCACAACCCAGAATTTTCGGCTGCCAAATGGTTATCGAACTAAACTTTTATTGCAATCCATAATGGAACCTTCAAGCAGATGATACTCATATTTAAATCCTTGACAACCTGAAGCAACTTGCAATAATTCTTAGTATCTCATGGAACCTTTCACCTAGCCGTCTACTTCATAAAGACCTACGTTTCCGCTCTAATCCTTGTAAAACCTGCAGAAATGGGCGGTAACAGCCTTAAATATGCTGGCTCCTTAGATATCTTCTGTTGAAGCATAAAAGTGGCTCGTATATCGCTAAGTCAATCCTCGCCGATAGAGGACTCTCGAATTCCTACATTCGTCTCTATTATCCGTTCAACGATTCTTTTACCCAATAACCCTATTCCAATAGGCTTTTACTTTTTATAGCCTTACTATTAATTGAGCGATACAGGAGTTAGGACGTAATTTTCGTTACAAAAATAATCGACACGATTACAGTTATAAATTTATTTTTGTTTTGATTTTTTTGTACTTAAAGGCGGAGTACGAAAATAAACGAAAGAAATTAATTGATTTTGTTTTCTTTCGTTCTTTGAAGTCAGTGAAACAAAAACAAAACAAAAGCAATGAGAATGATTGCTCAATTTGTTTTTAAACATGAGCACAAACCAGAGAACACAGCCGATCGGCTGTAAGCCGGCTGACAGCCGCCACCGGCCACAACCAATACATAAATTTAATCGACCGCCGCTAGAAAAGAAACTAATGAGAAATAAATGGAAACGTGTTGAAATATATGCAAAAAATTTGACATCATCTTAAAGGGTGTCCCAACAAGAACGCAAGATTGAAATTTTAAATAAAACACAGATAATTAAACAAAAAAATGTGAAACTTTATTAAATCGTAAAGTAGACAAAATGAGGTTATCTGTGGAACAACAAATCGGGCAGATGGCCGCCGCGGCTTTGCTGGCACACACGCGATCTTTTAATGAAATTTTCAGTGACCGTTTTGCATAAATGCTGCGGCATTTCATTAATGCAGCGTCCAATTTCCTCTTTTAAGGCTTATTCGCGTAAACCATCGACTTCAAAAAACCACAAAGAAAAAAGTCTAATGGTGTTAAATCGCACGATCTAGGCGGCCAATTCTGGTCTACAAAACGCGAAATAATACGACCGGGAAATGACTGATGTAGCAATTGAATTGTTTCTCTGGCTGTATGACATGTGGCGCCGTCTTGTTGAAACCACATGCCCTCCACATTCATTTCTTCAATTCTAGGCACGAAAAAACTGGTTATCATTTCACGATACCGAACACCATTGACTGTTTGCGCTTGGCCTGCGTTTGAGCGACATCATCACGTACAGCTGCGACATTTTCGGCAAATTTATCCATTAATCTCTTTACAGTTGACTCTTTTGGAGCATTATTGTGACCCCAAATTGATCGCAAATTTGCGAACTGTCGCCGCAAAACTTTCTCCATTTTGGTAAAACAATTTCACAATGAGAATGCGTTGTTCATTCGTGTAGCGCTTCATTTTTACTAACCTCGTACCTTCTACGAGCAAACAATAACAATTGTTCAAATGTCAAACAATGACACTTCGAATGGCGCCAAATTTAAATCTTGCATTCTTGTTGGGACACCCTTTATAATATAATTTTATTGCATTGTTAGTTCACACTTGAAATTTGTTTTTCAGAACTTAGGAGCATAGCTATAACCGGGTGTCCTAAGGCACCTTTCTTCTTTTTTTTTTTAATGACAAAGCAACAAATTTAAAACGTTTTCTATATACATTTGTATATCAGAATTACTAGGGAAAAGTTGCAACTTAAAAATAAGAACGCGTCACATTAATTCAATAATTTTCAATATAATAGAAAATGTATGTTCAGATACTTAAAAATAAGAAAAACTAATAAATTAATACTTTAAATTAATATTTTTCCATATTGAAATAAGAAGTTTCAACATGACTAGACTTTCGTTAATGTTTCTTGTTAATTCAATATGGTTTTTATTGATTTTAAGCTGCTTTTTTCTGTCGGTGTACTTCCACCGGCTCTTCTCAATTAGCCGTTGAACAAGTGTCAAGTTTAAATTGAGGGCTCGCGTTCAGAGCATAGAAAACCCAACCTTTTTTTTTGTTGGTTGGCTAAATTTTCATGATGATTGACTTATGGTATGGAGAAGTGTTAGTGACTTGTATAGAATAAATTCTGGACATTTTTACAACAACCACAATAAGTCCTAATTTACACTAAGCAAGTCTTATTACTAAGCTGATTAGTTTGTCGGAGAGAGAGACGAGGGGAGCATACATTTTTCTTTTCCCCTCATCTCCCTCTCCCAAAAAACTAATCAGCTTAGCAATAAGACTTGCTGAGTGTAAATTAGGACTAATGATCGATTGCATTTAATTATTATTTATTTAATTTTTTTCTTCCATTTTGCTAAAATAAAGTTATTAAAGGCGTCGGTGATCGCACTTTTTTTTTTTGCCATACGTATGTACACAATAAATTTTTTTTGCTGCTATTCTCCTTCATAAAATATTCGAACTGATTGTCCAGTTTGACGTCAATCACCGCTGTGACACCGACACAATAATCATAATAACAACAACGGGAGCAACAACAATAATTTTTCATTTTGAAATTAACAGCAGCAATTTCTTTTTTCTTGTTTTTTTTTTTTTTAATAAATATTCTATATAATATTGACGCACAATATTTTGTGTTGAACACAAGTAAATTAATGGAATTATGGAAAAAAAAGAAATGTGTACATGTGAATATAAGGAAAATTGTTATTTAGCAGTTGAAATTATTTATAACACAAGTTAGCAAATTGAAACGATAAAAGTTGAGAGTGTTTTTTGATGATCTTATATCCCTTTTAGACACGGAAAGTATAGTGTTCCTCCCTCTGTCTTTCACACAGCTGAATTAAGACTTTGCAAAGTAAACTTTGCGTGCCCAAAAGGGGTATTACGGAAATGTAATAAGTAATGGAGAGGCTTCTAATAATTTTTTGCAAATCTTGCATTTGTAAGACGAGCGAACAAATATCGCTTAGAAAATTTATATAGAAATTGCGCAGAAGTTTGGAATAATTTTGAAATACACTTTTCATATAGTATATTGCGAAAAAGGCACAATAGATTTGATGCTTTCCAGAATGAAATCCAATGAAATCGCGTTCAATAATTTTATGTACAAACTAAAAGTATTAATTAACAAGCTGGTGATCTAGAATATGCAATTAAGAATTTTAGCAGAAGAAAAACCTTTTATATTAAATTAACTAATTTATATTTATTGGCAATTGTTTGAAATAATTATTTTATTAATTTATGTTCTAATATTTTTGTTTCTCTGTATATTTTATTTAAGCACCACGGCCAGTATTTTTAAAACGAAATGTCTGTTCGACAACTTCAATAGCAAACAACAATAATATATAAAATTTTGTTTTTATTTTCAAGGAAAATTCTCCTCCGTTTTAAAAAATCAGACACCTAAATTTTAAAGTGCCCTGAAGACGATCAAGTAAACTTTAAATGCAACCGTGTTTTACGTGTTTTATATTTCTTTTTTTTTTTAGAGAGAGAGTAACACTTAGGTAATAAATTGCCTACTACTGTTACTAGGTTTTTAGGAAAGGGATAGTGATGAAGAGAAGACAGGTGGAGAAGGAAGAGATAGAGGAAAGCTTTTTCTTACAACTCTGCTTTTTTGAACGTTTTTAATAAGGCACTATTGCAGCGCCTCTGGTGTCAAGGAGGCGTATTAAATTTTAAAAGATGCGTTTAGTAAACATATTGTTACGAAAATGGCCGTCGACAGGTTTAATGCAGCATTAAACAAAAATATTCCAACAGGGTTAATGTAAGTGTTACGCGAATATATTCCTACAGAGTCAATGCAAAGAATAATCTAGAATAGTAGCAAACAACTAAATAAACATGCGTAGCACATACAAGCTTGATTAAAAGTAAACAAGCAAAAACAACAACAAAAAGCGTCTGCTTATTAAGAAGATTCAAATATGTACATACATACATACATGCCAATTCAAACGAAAAGCAAAAGGTAAACAACCACCATGCATTGCTTAGTTAATGATGTACACACGTGTACTTATACACATGTATGTACATAGTTACCACATTAACTAATAGGCACTTTGTAAACAACATTTAAGATGATAATGATCGTCTAGACATTGCCTGAAAATTCTAGTGGTGTTTGTGCGAAGTATAAAAAGGGGTGACGCATCCAATGGCGAGTCAGTTGTGTTGTGAAAAAGTTAGTTGCAGCTGTGAGTCATTTGCGAACAAGTTCTGAACAAGTCAGTCAGTTGCGAGTGAACAAGTCAGTTGATAATTAAGTTGTGAGTTAATAATAGTCTGCGATACAGTAGTGAGTTGATAGTTAACAGCAGTCTGTGCTTTACAACACGTGAGTTGGCAAAAGGAGAAACTATAGGACAATCTATAGTGACAGCAAAGTCTGTCGTGGAATCGAGATTATTGTGGAGTCTATCGTGTCGACTGAAGTAAAGGGAACAGCGCAGCGAATAGACGTGTGTAAGGGTGTAAGTAAAGCCAGTGAGTCTTTATTGGTGTATAAAAAGTGAGTGTCGGCAGAGTGAGTGCCGTGTGTGACGAGCAGCAGACAAAGTGGTATTGGTGTATCAACTGTGAGTGACGGCAGAGTGAGTCTCGTAAGTGACGAGCAGTAGACAAAGAGGTGTCACGTGAATACTTGTGCAGCCAGCTAAGAGACGTGCGTAAACTAGTCAAGGAAGGCGTAGTGATAACCAGTTGTAAATATTTGTGTGTAATTCAGTAGTTTAAGTTGTATTAGCTTAACGTAACAATATTATTGGTTATTTTACTTCGCCGATGATTCTGCTACACAATACCGACGAAGGAGGGCGCTCTGATGTTACATTAGGATTACCCGATGTAGTTCAGTGACCAGTGTCTATGCCTTCATTATTTGAACTTTTCCTACAACAACTGATACAATGGGACTCTAATTAATATCAGAAAAACCGATTGGTGTCTTTATTTTTTTAATGACTGTCGTAACAGGGCTCGAACCAAGGACATTCAGGTCAACGTGCTAGCTACTTCAGCCAACGTCCTTTTTTAAGCAAAAATTTTACAAGTAAATTTGTTTTACAAAGCCTGTGAAAATATTTTTTATCGCTTGCTAAAATTTTGAATTTTGTAAAAAAAATTTTTTTTTTGGATTGTAAATAAATTATAATTTTTTGTACAACTCATGTCTGAGTTAAAATTTAATTTTTCATACCTGATATTGCATACATATGTATATAAATTCATACATACATATGTACATATGTACATATTTATTCGCAGATTATTTAGCTGTTGAAATTAAATTACCTGAAATTAAAAAGAAAACAAAGTTACTATAAGCATTTTTAATTTTTAACAGCCTTATTTATAAAACTTAAAAAGGCTTTATAAAGGTTTTTTGAGAAACATTTTATATGCATTTTAAGAAAGAAAAAAAACCTATATAAAGATTTTTAAGTTTTATAAATAAGGCTGTAAATTGATAGCAAAAAAATAAGAATTCTTTAAACTAATTAAAGTTAAAATTGGAATTGAATAATATTTATGTAAGACTTGCCGAGATTTTATAGCAAAAACGTCTATGTTTCTATTAGTTATTTCAAATATACGATTTCTTTTGGTACTATAATAAACAATAAATTCAATTTTTCAATTCAATTTTATTTACATCAATAATATTTACATACTTGTTTTAATTTACAATTATTGCAAATGATGAGTTTAAGAGTATATCTTTTTCAGCATAAACATTTTTGTGAGTCAGAATATATAACACATGTATGTAACTATATATTTACTTATATATGGGGTTGGGGAGGAAAAAATTTACAAAACCTATTTGAATTTATTTTTATTTTTAATTAAAACTTAACCCACCTTAATCTAATTAGTATGAAGCAATCTCATTAATATGATTAAAATCCGAATTAGTACAACGGTGTTTAAAATTTTGTAGGAGTCTATCTATTTTACATTCCACTAATTCAATATCTGCTAGTGCATGAAGACGTGTGGTTGAGAAAAACCAAGGGAGGTTGAACAGTCGCTTTAGAAGTTTATTTTGAGAAATTTGAAGTTTATTAATGTGAAATTTAGCGATATTGGCCCAAGCTGGCACAGCGTAAAACATAACTGCATGGAAAATTGATTTTAAGATAAGTTTCTTATTGGCTATATTAAGTTTAGAGTTACGATTTATAAACGGGTACAAGATACGTGTTAGAACATTTATTTTGTTTATGATGTAAGGTATGTGATCTTTAAATGTCAACCTAGTATCAAGAATTACACCAAGGTACTTAACGCTTTTTTCCCACTGGACTGATATCTGTTGTATGTTGATATTAACTTGAGGGATATAGCATTCTTTACGCTTCCTAGTAAAATAAATTGCCTGTGACTTGGTACAGTTTAACATGATTTTCCATCTGTTGAAATACTAAATTACTTCCCCTAGAGCTCTTTGCAATTTACTTACAACCTCATTAGCAAGGTTATCAGAGCAGATAATTGCAGTGTCATCGTCAAAAATAGACATTGTAAAGTAATCTAAATTGGGAAAATCTGCGGTGTATATATTATACAAAATAGGTGGTATTTCAAAAGTTCTAGAGTACGATCTTTTAAAAAAACATTGTATTATTTTAATTAGTTCCGTTGGAAAGTCAAATTGGATCAATTTGTAAATTAATCCCTCGTGCCATACCGAATCAAAAGCCGCTTTGACATCTAGCAGCACCATACCCGAAGACTTATGGGATTTAAAATTTGTTTGCACTAAGTTTCTAATTCTTATTAAGGGGTGTGCTGTGTTATGTTCTCTTCTTAACCCGAACTGATGCGGTGGAATAACATTATTTGTTTCGATAAACTGCGTCATTCTATCTTTAATAATTTTTTTATAGAGTTTGCTAATGGAACTCAGTAGGCTTATCGGGCGGTACGAATTTGGAATTTCGGCAGCTTTGTTTGGTTTTTTAATTGGAATGACTTTAGCAATTTTGAAATCTTTTGGAAAGTAGCAAAGTTTAACCTTTATGTCAACAGCAGAAATGATTTACGCACGTCCACAGCAGCATACCTGGGTATGTACATACGTTTTGTATGGGGAATGGTACGTCGTTAGCATAAAAATGCTAATTACGTATCTACCTGGTTTGTTGGAATTTCCGAATTATTTTTTTAGTTTGTTAGAAATGGACTAAAGGTTAAAAAATTTTATGATAACCAATTTCATCCTCACAGTCATTGTTTGTTGAAAAAAGTGGTTGTATAGGTAGACGACATACGTATATAATAAATATATAATATAGGCAAGTAGAAACATTTATTGTTGCGGAAATTTCATTCTTTGTAGTATCGTCAGAAAATTTAGTTTACATTTGTGATTCAAAGTGAAAAGACGTTTCTGTTTATTTTGTGGAAATAAAAAAATATTAAAAGTGAAATGGCTGATGGTGAATGGCTTACTCCGCGACAACTAAGCGCACTTTCGTACGAAGAACAACAAGCATATATTCGGCAAGCGCCTGAAGAGAGCCAAGAAGAAACAAGTGACCACGATTCAATAGTTGGTGACGAGGCTTTAGGTGATATTGGTGGAGATGACTCAGACGTTGAAGAACCCATGTTACCAGAATATGAACCAGAGGGCGACAGTGATTCTGATGAAGATCTTGAAGATGCACCAATTGAAACTGGCGAAGTTTTTACTGCCAGAGATGGTAATGTTTGGTCCTCGATACAACCACAACCTGTAAGATTCCGTACGCACAACATTCTAGGAAGTGCAGAATCTGGACCAGTACGGGCAACGCAGGGTTTGACCATTGCAGAAACGTTCCAATTGATAATGTCAAACGAAATATGCGACATAATTATTCGTGAATCAAATGTTGTCCACTACTCATTATACAACAGAAACGACCGGTCCTAAGAAGAAGCCATTGCTTATATTGGACTACAACAAAACCAAAGGTGGCGTTGATAACATGGACAAGTGCTTGTCCGAATTTAGTACGAAGCGGCGCACAAATAGATGGCCTCTGGCTTTCTTTTATAATATTGTGGACGTTAATGCGTTTGCTGCATACGTAATATACATTGACAACAACACTCACCTGAAGATATCTACAAGCCGCCGTAGGATGTTTTTCCATCAGCTTAGCGAGCAATTGTGCAAGCCAGAAATGGAAAGAAGGGCGAATAACAGCAGAATATCCAGAGTTTTTTCAACGCGCAACGCCATCGAAGCCATGAAAGGTGGGCCCATCGGAGTTGTGGATGCTGAGGCACATGCATCGGAGGAACTTGATAGTACGGGCCGGCTAAAAGTAAAGGGGAATTGCTACATCTGCTCGAAACGACGCCCTACTCGTAAAGCATGCACATTATGCAACAAACCAGTGTGCGCAGAGCATTCCAAAGACTTACCTCAATGCGATAGATGTATTTGAATTTCAATAATTTTAAGCAAAAATAATTAAAACTGACATTATGTAATAATAATAAAAAAATAATTACAAAACTTAGCTCAAAATAAACTATACTTTTATATTATATTATCATATTTGCATGCGTTTTACTATACATACCCAGGTATGTATTCTGTTGACTTAAGGGTGCAACTTTGTAAATGGGCTTTATCTTCCGAACGGATGATCTAATCCTAACCAAACTTGGAACTATTGCGTAAAACAGTTTTGACTAGGATATCAAGAAATTTCAAGTCGATCCGGTTATCCATTTTAGAGCTACAGCGTTTTCAAAACTAAAAACATACCCAGGTATGTTGCCGTTGACATAAAGGTTAAGACAAGCATTAATTAAAATTGTAAGAAATTTGATTCCTTTTTTTTGGCAGTGCTTTTAAACACATATTGCTGATCTTGTCAATTCCTGGAGCTTTCTTTTTTTAGATTTTTAATAATTGAAGCTATCTCAGAAATGCTAGTTTGTATTTGGTTTGAACTTATTGAATGTAACAAATTAAAATTATCTATGCAAGAATTTACCATTGAAATAGTCTCAGCATCACCTAGATTTGCTGAAAGTGAATGGTTTGAGAAAAATGTCTTTCCTAAAATATTGCATTTCACCGAATTGGTAGAATAGCGACAGTTGTTGTGTTTTAAAATCGGAATATTGTTTTTTTTTCTTTTTTAAAATTTTCGTTAGTTTCCAGAAAAGTGCCGAACTTTTATCTAATGAAGAAAGCAGTTTTCCCAGGACTTATTTCGTATTGTATTTAATTCAACAGTGATTTTACGGTTAAGGAATTTCATAAGTTAAAAATCGCTTATATTTCTATAACGTTGCCACAATCTGCGCACACTGTTTCGTTGACAAATGATGACTCTAAGATAGTAGGTTAAATTTTTTCGAGAGCGAAAAGGTGTATTACTTTGCATTGCTTCTTTAATTAAGCCCTTAAAATTAATAATCATTTCGTTAACATGTTCGCATGTAATAAACAATAAAATATTTTAAATATATAAGATAATTATATTCCCCATTCAAAGTTCCCCTAATGGTGTAATATTTGTATTTACTCTTATGTCTGTCCCTCAGCTTCATAAAAAAAATATTAATAATAATCGATCGTATTTTTTCAATTAACTTTTTAATCAGTAAAATTTCTAAGTTTAACTAATGGCCGTTATCGTGGTTGGCGTATTTTGACTTCGACTACGACAGCTTCGTCATAGATTAAAGAACAAATGTTGTGGTGTTCTTAAATCTCTCACAAAAACGTCGTAGTAAAAGTCGAAAATATTTTAATAGACGTTTTTTTTAATGATTTTACTTTTATTTCGAAACACTGTTAAAAAAAGATTTCAATCAAAATAATATTAAGAGCCTACTTTAGCAATTTTATTTTAATACAAATTTAAATCTAGAAGTGATTTTTCATTGAAAAAGAAAAAATTTCAAATATGTATATGAATGAATGAATATTACACAGAAAAAAAAAACAAAAATCAATTAAAAACTTTATTTAGTTTAATTAAACTTTTAATTAAATAAAATTTTTAAGCAAAAGTTTAATTAACTCAATTACATTTTGAATTAATTTTTAGCTTTCTTTTTCAATTAAACATATTTACTGCAGGAAAATTTTTTTCTGTGTAAACATGAATTGATATTTAAATGGAATTGTTTTTATTTTGATCTAAGTTTTGAAAGGTTTTTTTTGTATTTAAATTTGAGTGTAACTAATGGCATTTTCTTTTCTGTAAAAAAATGTTACACTTATTACACTTTTCAATGAAAATTCGCAATAAAATGATTTTCTGAAATATACATTTTATTAGAAATTATTGTATCATCCCTTGCGAACTTAAATTTTTTCTTTAAACGAACGCTAAATTGTATTTTTTTGAATAAAAAGCTAAAAAATTTTACACTTTTTTCAGAAAAGAAAACCCCATAATATAATTATTTTTATAGCTATGCTATTTGTTGCGCAATATAGGAGTTGACGGGACATGATTTTCGTAACAAAAATAATCGACACTATTAGGGTTATAAATTTATTTTTGTTTTGATTTCTTTGTACTTAAAAGCAGAGTACAAAAATAAACAAAAGAAATTGTTTGATTTTGTTTTGTTTCAGTTCTTTGAAGTAAGTGAAACAAAAACAATGAGAACGATTGCTCAATTTGTTTTTGTATTGTTTTTGCACAGAAGCACAAACCAGAGAACACAAGCTGCCACTGGCCACAAATGACACATTAATTTAGTCGTACGCCTCTAGAAAAGAAAGCAATGGGAAATAAATGGAAACGTTTTGAAATATTTGAGGCGAATTTGGCATCATCATATAATATAATTTTATTGCACTGTTATTTAACACATTAAGTTTGTTTTATATAGCTAAGCAGCATAGCTATAATCGGGTGTTCTAGGACACTTCTCTTCTTTTTTTTTTTTTTTTGTATGTATGTATAAAAATCGTAAATGTTTTCTAACGTACGCCTCATTGTATTGAAAAGGCCAATTTATGTGTAACAAACTTTTTAATTGATTCCACTAATATTTTTATTTTTAAAGAAAATTTATTATTTGACATATTGTCAGAAGTGTACATCAAATAATTGAAATTTATTTGCGGGTAGTTTAGCATGTCTATATACGTATTTCATTGGCGCTTGAACCAAATCATCAGTAGACTTTAACCACAAATTTTAAACAGTCACAAACCTCTTACTTTATGCATAGACTTTTAAAAACTATATGAGAATTCATAAAATAATAATACTTTTGAAAATCACAAAAGAAAAAATAAGCTTAGTAGGCTTTGAAACTGATACAAAACCCAGCAAATAATTTATATCCAGGTGAACTCATTTTATTTTTCTACATTCTTATACAATTAGAAATCCATTGGATAACAATAAAAGTATTTACCAGGCTAAATGATTGTGATTTTCAAAAGTATTATTATTTTATCAACTATATTCATCAAGCACAAAGTTTTGTGAAAGCAGCCGTGTTTTTTTCTAAAAATATAAAATTTTTGATACATTATTTGGAAAAAAACATCGAATGAAATGGAAAAATATTTCCATTTAAACTCTATTGAAATATTTTAATTTCCGATCGATATCCGTAAGCGAATGCCGTAATTTGACCCCAATTTCTTTGTGAATCTTGTTAATGTTGGAAAAGTACGCAGACGAGCAAAAGTTTATGTTGCGCTACCAAATCAACCCAGCAAAAAATTTCAAAAAAGGTAATCGAGTTTGGAATTAAGCATTTTTGGTGGAAGCTATTCCTTACTGGATTACCAACTTAATGATTTTAACAAGGCGTGAGACTAAAATAATCGATTCTTGAGAAGTACTTACTTTTTTATTTGGAAAGTTATTCACGTAATCGATTTAATCTAAAAGAATCGTTTTCCTTATTTAGCAACTTATACATAATTGTTTTAAATTTTAGGTAATGTGATTTGTAAGCGAGTAACGAAATTTGGTAATCAGAAAAGTAAGTCATTATATGTCAAGTAATTCTGATGGTAATGTGTATTTTTTTGCTGGGAAACTACAACTGGTGAATGACGCACATATTTATTTATACGTCTTCATATGCAGTGATTGGCGGATTTATTTGATCGTTTCCAGGGCACTTAAGTATAAAGCTTTATTCTAAATATTCTGTAAATGAACTTCTGGATCTACTTTATTTATTAAAGTAAAGCCCTGAATATCTAAATTACAAAAAATCTTTTTTTTTTTTAAATTTAAAAAATTCATTTGTTGTTGGTTTAGCATGTGTAAAAGCATTTCGTTGCATCTTAGCAATACTTCAATCATGAATTCAAAACAGCTAACAAAACCTTAATGTTAATAGACAAATTTTGGATAAACTATTTGTTGTTGGTATTGATTGTAGTTTTGTAATTCTCAATAATTTATTAAGAATTTGTCTATAAATTTGGGGCTTTTGTAAACTTTTTTTTTGAATTTTGTACGAAGTCTGCTGAAATGCAGCGAAATGCATCTAGACATGCTAAACCAACAATAAATACATTTTTTTAAATTCGCATTCATTTTGAAATTGTGTTAAATAAAAATAAAATATGGAAATAATTTTTGAAAATTTTGTTCTCATTTTGCATACAAATTCTAAAAATTATAAAACTCTGAATTTATTTGATTTTGTGCGGTAATGAATTTGCATGAAAACCAAACGTAACATTTTTAAAAATTTTAAAATTTTCTTTTTGTTTACATGTACAACACGCGTCAAAAGTCGAAATTATACAAATTCCCTAATTTATTATTATGTACAGGGTGGGCCAAAAGAAACCAAGGGGTGTAAAAGTTTAATAACTTTTTTGTTTATTAATTTTTTTTTATTTTTTCTTTCAGATTATATAGACAACACTTGGAGAATTTATAATGGAGAAGTTCACAACTGAACAGAGAACCAGAACAATAGAATTTTATTATTTAAACCAGAAATCAACTTTATTGAAAATTTGATTATGAGTGATGAAACTCATTTTCATTTGAATGGCTTTGTTAATAAGCAGAACTGTAGGTTCTGGGGTTCTCAAAATCCAAGAGCCATTCATCAACGCCAATTGCACCCCATCAGGTGTACAGTATGGTGTGGGATCACATCTGAAAATGTCATTGGGCCCTACTTCTTCGAGAATGAAGATGGAAGTGCTGTAACCGTAAATGGAGAGCGGTATCGGTTTATGATAGAAAATTTTTTACGTCCTGCTCTTGAAAACTGGCCTGGTATGTGGTTTCAGCAGGACGGAGCCACTGCCCATACTGCCCGAGACACAATGGCACTTTTAAGTCAAATTTTTGGAGAGCAAATAATTTCTCGAAATTCGGAAATTATTTGGCCAGCGCGATCGCCAGATTTGACAGCACCCGACTATTTTCTTTGGGGTTTTTTGAAGGAGCGAGTGTATGTGAACAAGCCAGAGACAATCCTTGAACTCAAGGCAAACATTGTTGCAGAAATTCGAACGCTACAGCCACAAGTTTTGAAAGATGTTATGGAAAATGCTCTAAAAAGAGCCCATCAGTGCGAAGCTGAAAACGGTGGTCATTTAAGAGACATCATTTTTCATACTTAGTGTAAAAAAATTTCCATTTTGTATATTATATAATCTGAAAGAAAAAATAAAAAAAAGTTAATAAACAAAAAAGTTATTAAACTTTTACACCCCTTGGTTTCTTTTGGCCCACCCTGTATTATAAAAAACAAAGGAATCTATTAAAAAAAAAACTTTAGCCTTTTCTGAATTTGCTCTTGTTGTTGTTGTTGTTGTTTCTCATGTAACATTCTAATAAAATACAATAAAATGTAAAAAATAAAACCCATTATATTTGTAGAGAAAGTAATGATTTTTTTTAATTAAAAAAAAAAGTTCTTATGCAATAGTGTAGCATTTTATCGAGTCTGCTTTCACTGCACTAAACTACGTGCTTTTATAGTCGCTTTTAGCATTTTTGCAAAATTTCTTTTACAATCAAATTTCGTGAAAATTTGAAATTTTTCTACTTTTTCTACAAGTGAGATTCCACTAGTATCAAACCACTTTCAGATATTTTATTTTCAACTATTTCACACAGCTTTTGTTAATTAAAATTAAGTGTAGTAAAAAATATTATTCTTCGTGTTAAATAGGAAATGAAATTAAATTTCTATATTGATAAGGTATACTTTTTCTGTAATCTTAAAAATTTTCGTAATTATAAAAATATTTAAAATGCTAAAACTATTTAAAGCTCGTAATTAACTGAAGAAAAAAATAATTTTAATACCACTCCTCCTTTAAAACGTTTTATAATCATTGAGTGGAAATATCTAAAAAATGAGATTCAACAAACATCATTGTCTAATGGTAATTAAACCATTTATATAAAATGTAAATTTTTAAAATTTTAACCATCTTAAGTGAACTTCTTATGCTCTCTAGCGATCTAATCAATAAAATAAAATCTTTTCTTTAAATATATTTCTTTTTCTTTGCCAACGTAAATAAACGCTCTAGTACATATTACGCACATTAGCATTCTAGAAATTAATTAAAATTCCAACAAAGAGAAAAAAGGTGGACTTTTTTGTCAGCAAATTACAATTAAATACAAATAATACCATTTAAATACAAATCGAAAACGTACGAGTAAAAATGCCATTTCGCACCATTTGGTCATATGGTTCTTTTTTTTTTGTTCTTTTGTTCTCTTGTTTCCTTAACGTAAATGCATTCGTTCGTTCTATAACTGCTTCTTTCCTTTTTGAAAATGCTTTACGTAAACACCCTTTAAAATTGTAAACAATATGAGTTTTGTAAAGCAGAGATGGGAAACGAACAATTCTAGAAATGGTATGTTTTATACAAACTATTAAATATTTTTTTATTTCAGTGTCTACATGCCTATCCCACAAGGCATGTTTGGCGGTGATGGAATTCTCGTTTTACATTTTCATTGCAACGAATACTCGTTAAACGATATGTAGTACAATTTCAACTCTAAATGACTACATAATTTAGAATTAAGAAATTAAAGAAATTCTTTTTAAAATTAAGTAAATAAGCTTAGGTGCCCAAATGTACGTTATTCAGCTAGCTGAATAAAATTATTTTTGAAAACTTAACAATACATTTTTTAAACCATTCGGCATAGTTGCAATGAAATGAGGGGGTCTACTCTCTAATTCGAAACGAAAACAAATGATTTCGCATTGCAATGTCAATAACATAATTACAAATTCGAAAGCATTTTTTCGTTTCGAAATGCAGAGTAGACCCCGAGGTCTAGTCATTAAATTGTTTAATAATTTTTTTTAATCCTAGTTCCTTGGATATTTAAATTAATTATATTCAGCTAGCTGAATTGCGGCATTTTTATAAATTCACATCAAATTTTGTTATTCGGTAATGATTCCTATATTTGAGTCAAATTCAGCTACCAAAATATCAAATAAAAAAGTCCATTATATTGTACACATGAGCAATCAGCGTATCTTTAATAAAATTGAATTGTCAAATAAAAAATATTTTCTTAAGCTCCACTTGCTTAGATATTTAAATCAAAGATATTCAGCTAGCTGAATTGAGGCATTTATATAAGTTCACACGAATTCACACATTTTATTGTTCTATAGTGATGCTTATTTGAGTCAATATTTGAGTCAGATTTAGGCTGAATTGATTTTTGAATTTTAAGCACTGATATTTCAACTAAATGTTTTAAGCAAACTGAATTGAGGCATTTTTTGAAATCTTTTTAAATTTCGTTAATTTTTATATATTTATGTTAAATTCAGCTTCTAGTCATAATTTTGTTAATAGTTAAAGGAAACCCCAAACTACTAGTTGTTTTGTAATAAGATGTCTTGATTGCGGCAAGCTGACTTTATAATATTCAAAATGCAAGCTTTGAGTATATTCAGTTAGCTGTATTGGCTAAAATTTGGAATATTAAAGATTTTCACCAAACTGAATTGAGGTATTTCTATAAACCCTTTCAACCTACGTTAATATTTATATTTATGCCAAATTCAGCTACTAAAAATATTTATTGTAGTGCTTAACGGATAATCCAAACTATTAGCTTTTAAATTTATTATCTTAATTGCAGTTGGCTGAGTCAATAATGTTCGAAAATTAAATTTCGAGTCTATTCAGCTAGCTGAATTAGCTAAATTTGGAATATTAACGATTTTCAACAAGCTTAATTGAGGTTTTTCTATAAATCCTTTTAACCTGGGTTAGCTTTTATATAAATGTGAAATTCAGCTACTAGAAATATTTTGCATAATGCTTAACGGAAATTCAAACTAATTGTTTTGTAATTGATTGCCTAATTTGCAATCGACCGAATTAATAATATTCGAAAATCTAATTTTGAGTATATTCAGCTAGCTGAATTAGCTAAATTTGAAATATTAACGATTTTCAGCAAACTGAATTGAATTATTTCTATAAATCCTATGAACCTGCGTGAACTTTTATAATTATGTCAAATTCAGCTACTGGAAATAATTGTTAATGCTTAAAGGAAAATCCAAACTATGTACTTGTTTTGTAATTGGTTGTCTTAATTGCAGTTCGCCGAGTTAATAGCATGAAAAAATTAAATTTTGAGTCCATTCAGCTAGCTGAATTAGCTAACAAGCTTAATTCAGGCATTTCTATAAATCTTTTAACCTGTGTTAACTTTGATATTTATTTCAAACTCAGCTACTTGAAATATTTATTTAAAGTGCTTAACGGAAATTCCAACTATTTGCTTTTATTGATTGTCTATTCAGCTGGCTGAATTCCAAAATTTGGATGTATTAATCTAGCTGAATTAGCTTAAATATTTGTACGAAAGTAAAATATTTTTGTAAAATAATTTGACTTTTTAATATATGTATCTAGCTTGAACAGAAACTGTTAAGAAGGATTTCTCAAAATAAAATCTTCCATCTCTGATAAACTTAGATCAACCATTAGACGGCCATTTACGCAAACGTAAATATTTTGTTGTTGTTCGTAGCAAATAAAGAAAAGTAAAAGAAAACTCATATTAAACTGAGATTTAAGCAGCAAGATTGATTACTTGAAGACCATCTCTAGTAAAAGAAGAAAAAGAAAATGTATGTATCTATGTATGAAAAACAGATAGAAGAAAGCCAGATCTGAAATAGGGTATTGACAAATTTGCAGACTTTAACTTAAGCAAACATTGTGTAAACTGGTTCTCCCAGAGGTTCCAGCAAACAAGAGTGACATAAAGAACTTATGTCACCTGGACTAACTAGTCTAAAAGACTGACTGACAACCGAACGGACTGTCTATGTGTCTAGCCAACATTTTCAGTTATTTCAATTGCTGCTAAGGATGGTTCACTGCTCATCCAATTCTTGCGATGGAGGGTTGGCTGGTGGTTGTAGCAGAGATGGACTCTTGGTAAATAAATACATAACGCAAGTGTAAAGCAAGTGCAACCAATTAAATTGTATGTCATTCATTAGTAATTTATAACCATAAGTATGGCAAAACTGGAAATAACAACAACATTAAGCATGCGATTATATTACTTAGATCATCAAGCTCATGCAACCAACATTTGCAGACAGACAATAACTGCAATGAGAGCACTCACTCACTCACTGTGGCTGGGTTGGTTGGTCGGTTGTCTGTCCATTTCTATGTTTTTATGTATGTCAGTCAGTCTGGTAATAAGAAAGCGTTTATTGTCTTTGTTTTAATTAAATAGAAGTGTGCTGAGTTTGATTTATCATCATTTGTCATAAATCATTATATAAAATGAGAAAAAAAAAGAAAATAGTTACGTAAAGTTTGTTTTGTTGTACTTTTTTTCCTAAATCAAAATTTATTAATTTTCGTTAAATAAATTAATTTATAAAATTTTAAATAAAGGCCTCATAAATCTTTATTTATTTACTAAAGTTGTCTCTTTTTATAATAGTATTTTTGGATTTAATGTTTCATTTTTTAGAAAAGAAAAAAATTAGATTGATTTTCGAGATAAGTTTTTTTCTCTCTATACAAACTCACATACAGACATATGCATTAAGCGAACGCTGTTTTTTTGCATTTACCTTAAAAGGTAAGAAAACCATTGGTTAATGCCTTAATACAGACACTCAGCCGGGCAGGTACGCAGGCAGGCAGGCAGCCAAGCAAACAGCCTTTAATATAAAGTCAGTCAAGCTTTTAGATCATAAGGCTTAAAACTCAAATAGTTAATATTTGTAGGCCTCTAAAATCTACTTGTAATAGTGAGTAAAACGAAATATGTCAGTCAATAGACATCATTGAAAATAAAATTTTTATTTTATTTGGTTGGTGTTTGTACTCGTACGTCCACCCCAATGTCAGTGAAAAAAAATTAAAACAAAACACTACAAACTTGACTTGAAATAATTTTACAAATCAGCACAGAAATTTATGTTTGCTTATACGAGTAGTTTTGGGATTGCAATTTATGAAACACAAAATTACATACATATGTACATACATACATATGTATACATGCATGTATTAACATGTGTATATGTACATACAAATGTATGTATGTTAGTATGTATCTAAACTTTAGATTCTAAGCTTTAGATTCTAAAAAAAGATTCCAACATTTTATGCATCTTAAAATTTTAGGCTTCACATGTTTAAAACAATTTAATTAATTTTTATTTCGATTTAGTCTGAAAAATAATTTTGCTACATTTATGATAAATTAATAATAAACTTATTCACGTTATAAATACTTATAATATGTTAATTCAGCAGCCATATCATTTAAATTACCCTGTTAATATAATTAATAGATGTCAATTATATCAAATCCAATTGGATAAAAAATTAATTACCCATTAGCTAAGTGTGTGCAATAACAATAATAAATATGTATGTATATACTTAGAGCGCAATAAGTCTAATAATGATATTCTTTAATAATTGAAATTTATTTGCTGGTAGTTTAGCATATCTATATACGTATTTCATTGGCGCTTGAACCAAATCATCAGTAGACTTTAACCACAAATTTTAAACAGTCACAAACCCCTTACTTTATGCATAGACTTTCAAAAACTATATGAGAATTCATAAAATAATAATACTTTTGAAAATCACAGAAGAAAAAATAAGCTTAGTAGGCTTTGAAACTGATACAAAACCCAGCAAATAATTTATATCCAGGTGAACTCATTTTATTTTTCTACATCCTTAATAAAATGAGTTCACCTGGATATAAATTATTTGCTGGGTTTTGTATCAAAAAATATGAAATGAAAAAATACATTATTTAAAATAAAAAATCCGAGTAAATTTGACTAAATTTTCATTCAATCAAATACATACATATGTACATACATATACATACATGAATGTATATAAAAAATTATAATATAAGATTCTGTTACAACAATTTTGTATTCCTTTCAATTGCGCAATAGCTTAAGTTAATGATAACTCCTAATTGATTTCAAAACACATATTTATATATTTAATGCTTTTATTGGCTCTTGTTACATCCTATTCAGCTAACTTAATAATTTTGAAATGAATTGAACTAATAAAATTTTTCATTTAATTGGCAGCTTACATATATTCAGCTAGCTGAATAACAAGTTGTATGGTTTAAATTTATAAAAGTGATGTAGTTAGCAACTTCATAACTTCGTTACAAAAGTACATAGTTAGTTAATAGGTTGTTTTTAATTTATTAAAATTATTGGGTTTCTAACCCAAATCCTTAAGAAAACTCTCCAACACAGTAAATATGTAAACTTTTCAATTTAATTTATACAAAAATACATATGAATATGTGCATATAAACGTACGGACTTATGGAAGAAATTGAATATATAGTTGTTTTTGCTAGTCATAATATTCAGCCAGCTGAATTTTTCATAAAATTGCTGTTTAGTTCTTAAAATTAATTGTTAAAATTGTATTTGTATAGTCTCAGTCCAATTCTAGTATTCAGCTAGCTGAATGAAATAACATTCATAAAATTTCTGCTAGATTGTTAAATTTTGTATTGTTTCAGTCAAATTCAGCTACAAATCTTTTTTTTAACATTATCGAATTGTTAAAAAGTGCATTTTTAAACTTGTTATGTTATGAGTCATTTTATTCATATTTTAAAATATAATTTTTCTAGTATTCAGCTAGCTGAATTGATTTAAATTTCTATCAAAATGGTCATTCAGCTAGCTGAATTGATTTTAATATTGATTTTTTTATAAAGTGATTATTTTTTGTTAAAAATATGTTTTGGTTTGTAACCTTTGGCGAAATCAGTAAAATTAATTTTTTATTCTAAATTTATTTTTTGGATTCAATTCAGCTAGCTGAATATAATATGAGAACTTTTTTAGTTGTATAGAGATTTCGCCTTAATGCTTTTTATTGAAAAAAAGTTCGAGTAATGTTAATGTAATCGATTTTTTTAACCTTAAAATATTTTACTTAAATTTCGACATAATTTAAAGCTTTTTTTAATTATGCTTGTTTTAATTCAGCTAGCTGTTTTGTTACAGTGCATGTCACGAAGTTAAAACAACTAGGTAGGAAAAATAAAGCAGCAAAAATAATATAACACCACACATTTAAAACGCATTTGTCTTAACTCATACTTTTTGCTGTTGATCTCTGCAAATGTGTTGGTGCAATTGTAATCGTATGTATGTAAACTCAAATATGCCTAAATCTTTGCCAAAGCCACAAGCTGCTTTTCATTTTCAATTTTGTTAAGTTTTTTTTTTGGCACCAAACTTAAAATAAAAAATTGTTTTACAAACATCAATATACTTGAGGTTCGAGTAGAATCTGTGATGTTTTTTTTAGACTTTTGGTCATCCATATTTTTGTTGTATGTACAATATGTTGCAAGTGACGAACGTGCGTTAAACATTTAGCACATGTATGCTTGCTGCACAATGGCAAGCAAGAACTAAACTCGTGATCCCGCCATTACAATAAAATACACCAACTACAAAAAAAAAATACTTAAATTTTATTTATACGAAAAAAAAAGATCTTGAAAGAGATCTTTGAAAGGATGGTTTCAGTATGTTTTTTTTTCAAAAACTTAACGTGCATTTTAAGTCAACCAAGCTGCGCTGCGTTTTTGTGGCATAATATGTTGGTTGTCGGTGGTGGTTATGGTAAGATGTCAAAGTCTTATACATAAGAAAAATGTAGTACAAACTTTGTTGCTGTTGTTGGCTTTTGTGTAGTTGTTTGTCTTAGGACATTTAACACAATGTTGGTGTTGTCATCATCAGTAACAGTAACAGCAACAACAAACAGCTGTAACAACACCAACAACCACAAAACAACATTATGCCATATAGTTGATGCTGTCGACAAAGGTGATACCATGTAAAACCTGGGAATAACAAGTGTAAGTTCTCGTTTTTTTTTTTTGGGATTTTTATGACATTTGAAACAGCAACAAGTGGTTTTTGTTTTTGTTTGGTTTTAAGTGCTTTCGGGTAATTCTTGTTATCTCTGTGTAAAATTAAAACATTCAGGAAAGTTCTTAGATATGCATAAACTAACTATACATGTGTATAATGAAGTTTCTTTAATATTGTTTTATGCTCAAAATGTTGTGGTTACAATTAACTTTTTTTGTCAGAGCCTAATTTTAAACACCCACTCTGTCATGTTATTTTCAAAATATATGTATGTATGGGTAAACTTTGTTAATCTCTTTTCTTTATTCATACATTTTTAATCTAGATCTTGTAGCATATATGTACAAAAAAAAATTTAACGAAATATTGTTAATTAAAGGGGAGTGATCAAGTGAACCAGAACAATAGGACAAAGCACAAGTCGAGAACGGCAAAACTTACAAGATCCATAAAAAAAACGTTTTTATTGCTCTTTTGTTTTGCCTGTATGTCAGCTGGTCTCGAAAACAATTAACACTTTTAAGGTATAAAAAAATAACATAATGATTACAATCATTATCAACTGTCAACTAATTATCTGTACAGAAATCATGGTATCTTATTTCTTTTATTTTTGTGAAATTGATTTATATTGAATTAAATTTGTTTTATGGAAAAACGAGATAAAAATGTGACTTGCTCGTAAATAAGCTGTGTAAAATCGAATACATGTGCAGGTCCATTCAAACATATGTATCTATTTATTTTTGGTGGTTTTATTATAGAAAAACAATTAATTACTAGAGAGTGTATAATTAAAAATTGTGTGGAACAATTTAACATGCTATTGTTAAAATAAATACATAAACAAAGAATTCTGGATATCAAACATAAATAGTACTTGTATTTAACTGTATTTATTGAATGGTCCAAGGTTTGAGCTATTGAAATCAATCAATAACTTCACAGCTTGAGAAGAAAAGTTTCATCATTTTTATAAGTTTGCATTAAGCACCCGGTAGCATCATTATAAATTTTGGAAAATATTAAACACTTGCTATTTTAAAGCTACTCAGATACGCATTTTCAAGTAAACGCATGTAGATTTAAAATGTTTTAACTCCTTATATTTTTAAAAAATATTTTTTTCTTAAATTCAGCTAACATTTTTGTAATTCAGCTAACCGTTTTTGCAATTCAGCTAACCTTTTTGCCATTCAGCTGACCTTTTTGCAATTCAGCTGACTAATTTAGAATTTAAATGGATACTTTTATAATCCAACAACATTTTAAAGTATTATATTACATTTATCGTTTAAAAGATAATAAGCTTCCGAGATATGTATATATATATATATATTTCAAATAGTTTTACTTTTTATATTTAAAAAAAGCATAGTTTGTTTCAATTCAGCTAAATTTTTTTTTAAATTCAGCTAATTATTTCTCAATTTAAATGAATTATTTTATATAAATATATGAAATATATTTGTATGCAATAGATTAAACTACTTTAAGTTATTCAGCAGATTTCTGTTGCAATTCAATTTTAATAACAGTATAGCTTAGTTATTAATCTTATCCTCTACAAAGCCTTCCTATAGGAATTTGCATGCATGAATTGCGATTGGTTTTATATGATTCTTTTATCCAAAAAATTTGACATTTTCGTATTCAGCAAAAAATATTTAAGCCATGTTTTCACTAAAACTAATGTTCTTTTTTAATATCGTGGAAGTTATTCAGCTTGCTTTTTATTATATTCAGCTTGCTTTTTTTCATATTCGGTTAAAATTTTTAGCAATTTTTTCTGTGAAACTTTTGAAATATTTACATATTTACATATGAATTGCGAGTTGATCAACAATAGCTGAAATGTGTGAACCAGGCCTTATTTTTCGTTATTAGTTACTTCGTTTTATATTCAGCTAACAGTTTTAATTACTTTTTTGTTACTTACACCCCTTTTATAGAAAAAGTATTCTTACCTATGTCTGTCGAACAGCTGAATTAAGACTTTGCAAAGTAAACTTTGCGTGTCTAAAACGGATATTTTTGACCTAATGCTACTATGGGATATATTCAGCTAATTCTGTATGTATACAAGATTTATTAGCAAGTTTTCAGTGAAACATTTCATGTTCTACTTTAATATGGTGGTAATATTAGCATAGCATTTATTCAGCTGCTTCTATTTCATATTCACCAAAAAAAAGTATTATTTTTTGTCTTTCTGTTAAGATTTTTGGAAATTTTTTTTGGAAATATTTCATGTTACTTTTATTTATTATACACTCTTTTCCAGCTGCTTCTTTTTCCTATTCTGCTAAGTCTTCAATGTACTGGTTAACTGGCTAACTGGTTTTTTGTAAAACCTTTAATATTATTCTTTGCAATGATGTTAATATTAGCATAGTATTTATTCAGCTAAGTTAATTTAATATTCAGCAAAAAATTTCAAGTGATATCTTTTCTGAAACGACTGTCCTGCTTTAATATCGTGGCAAAATTATTATGGATGTTATTCAGCTACTTTTTCTTCATATTCAGCTAGGATTTTTAGCAATTTTTTTCTGTGATATTTTTGATGTTAATTTTCATTATTGCGCTAATTTTATTAAGGATTTATAAAACTTTTTCTTCAAACTTTTAATACACATATGTACATAGCTCCTCAATACTATTTTTATCTTATTGCAAAACATATTAAGCTACTCGGTTTTTATATTCAGCAGCCTTTGGAGTAGTTTTTTCCATCTTGTTTTAAATAATTTTCTTCAATCTTATGGTAATTTGATCATAAAACTTATTTGGCTTTACTGAATTGATATCAAAACCTTTAAATATATACATATGTGTATCATGCTTTTTATTTAAGAAAACTAAAGTAGAGTTTTTGTACCGTGAAAAAATTTTAAAAATAATTCTTTATTTCAATATATTATGGCACCCAACTCGTGTGCAATTATAACGAGCACAGTTTGCAGTACCAGCTGTTTGAAGAATATTGTAGGACTTAGTTTAATAAATGTAGAAATTTTAATAGAACAAGGGATTCAGCCTGGCCTACAAGTACACAACAAGCGGAATAATATACCGCTTGTGAGAGACCGCTACGCTCCAGGTTTGCTTTCTGCCATCTACATTAGGCTATGCCATAAATAATTTTTTTTGCTATTTTTTTTATCTTAATTTTATTTAAAGCTCAATCAATAAAATTAAAAGTAAAAAATAACAAAAAATACTAGAATTTTTTCAAGCTCACTTTAAGCTCAAAACGTAACAAATTTTATATAAATAATCTTAAATATTTGATTGTGTGATTTAACATAAACACCATCATAATTTCATGCCAAAAATTAAATACAATTAAAGAAAATAATAAAATATATAGGAGTATGTATGCATATATATATATATATATATATATATATATATATATATATATATATATAATCGTACATATAATTCAACATTGATTATTATAGGCACTTTTTCATAATTAACCATTGACAAAAATCATGCGTTTAATCATTTAAAAGTTGCTGATTTAACAATCTGACCATATGTATGCGTTCATAAATTAAACACCAAAACGGGGAAGAACTAACCTGGCGGCAAACACGGTGTTAAAATCTAAACACTCTATAGGCTTTATGGCTGTTTGTTCATTTGCTTTAAAATCAGTTAAGAAGCAGGCAAAAAATAAAGCATTTTGTACATAAACCACTTTACTAGTTAACCAAACTATTTTGCCTAAATCAAATGTTAATCACTTAAAACCATCTAATAATGTTTTATTTGTTGTTAGCAAAAACAAAAAAAAAAAAAAAACAAACTGCATTATGACTATGTATCTGAAATTTTATAACATTAAGCGACAATGACTGCCTGCTACTGCTGAATTTGGCCACAAGTTGCAAAAATTCATTTAGACCGTCATACCGTCATGTTTTCAGCGCACAAACTTACGACGAGTCTTACAATAGTTGTCAGGCCATATGAAAAATTGTACAATAACATTTCATATAAATTACTAAGTCCATAAGCCATATATGTAAATTTATAAATTTTAAAATAAATACAAATGTTAATTGTTTTTTTTTTTTGTTTGTTTGTTTGTTTGGTTTTATGCTACTGATCTACTGGTTTGAGAAAATTTGTAATCTTTTTTTTTTTTTGTTTTTTTTTTTTTGCTGAGCTAAAGACGCGTTAAACTGAACAGTTTTGAACAACTTAATAAATTATTTTTTTTGTTGATGTAAGACATTGAGCGAAAAAATATGAAGTGAATCATATGTACATATATTCAAAATTGTAACCACAGTGGCGCGAAATCATAATACGCTTAAATCTCAAAATTTTATAAACTTCCAGAAAACGAAACGCGAACGACAATAGCAAGAAATTTAGAGATGTTAAAACTGAGCTTTATTTACAGAAAAGCTTTCAGCAAATTGAAATACGATGAATCAAAATGATTCACATATTCCATTTAAAATAAAAGTTGAATATATAAAGCAGAAATCTACATGACGCCACATTAACTTTGTGCATTAAGAATTATCACATGTAATTTGGCTAACAAAGCGATACGAACTTTAGCATACACAGAAAAAAATATCATCGAAATGCAAGCAACAAAACAAATTATTAACATTTAATTTTAAAATCCAATCACCATTGTTTATATAACAAATTTAAATTTTTGTAGTCAATTAAATTACTCAACAAAATTATTTGTTAAATTATATCGTAATGGAATGCGCACATGTAGAAGAAACAAGAAATCATATTTTGTGTGTATTCATCATTTGCGTATTTGCTAAAGTGTTGCTCTTCAGCTGAGAGGTAAGTGAGTCAGTTTATTAGTGTTGATGTTGCCGGTTCAACTCCGCCCAAAGACGTTTAGTGTTTTTCGCAGACAAGCAAAAAATCATTTCGAGGATTGTGATTGTGTATAAAAAGCTTGTTAATATAACAATTATGATACAGAAATTCAACAATTCACATTGTTAATATAACAATAACTTGAATTGAAATAACTTTGCAATTTAACAAAAATAAATGTTGAAAAAAAAAATCAATTTCAACAAATTATTTGTTGATATATTTAATTGAAAATATTTTTAAGATTTTCGTTCAACTTACAATTTCGTTAATTGTATTTACAAAAATCGTTGTAGCTTCAAAATCAATTAATTATTTAATTGATATAACAAATAAATTAATTGTATTTACAAATTATTTTTTTCTGTGTAATCAAATAATAAATATAGAAATGCGGTTTATTTATTTTTTATTCCACGCCTACAAATACCGCTTTTTTTAATGCCATGTCATATTTTAGTCATGACTTTTAAAACCTCGGTTCGTACTCACCCTAATGCTAAATATTTGAACGAGAGTTATGACCAAAATATGACGCGGTAGTAAAAAACTATGAAAGACAGAAATGTATCCCTTACGGAGCCATGAACACCGGTATATAAAAGGTTTTGAGCGGGCTAAAAATGGCGACACAGTGAACAAAATACTAAAAGGGCGGTATTTGTAGGCGTGGCAAAAAATTAAAAAAATATATTTGGAATTGTTTTTACATTATCTTTAATCCTAGGGGGTGACTGGCACAACTCTTTTTTCGAACCACTTGAGTGTACATGATTAGTAAAGAATAATCAACACAACGGCAAGACTGTTGTAAAACAGGGATGATAAGTTTGAGCTTTTATTACATAAAAACTTCTAGTTAATTGGAGTACAATGAATGAAAACAATTCACATATTCCATTTGCATTGAAGACTTTGGAGGAATATAGAGCTGAAGTTTACCTCATTTGTCATATCGTGCCATAACAGCTAAAACACCTTAAGCAACATATTTTTGAACTTAATTTGTCGATCATTTGCGATCGTAAATAATAGATTTTCGTCAAAAAACGAGGTTCAAACAATGTGTAGCCTAAGATGATTTTTTTTGGCGATTATGGCTCGATATAATTTATAAATGTCTTGAGTGCAATTAATTCCTTAGATATTGGCACAATTAATTTATTTTGCAGAGAAATACAAATTTTAGCTTAATCGAATCATAAACTGAAAAATTCTTGTATTTTGCCTAATCGAATCATAAACGAATTTCATTGTTATTTTCCATAAAAGTCCTAAGACACACGCACTCTTTCGACAAATGTGAACCCAATTCTTGTATTTCATTGTTGTTTACCATAAAATTTTTAAAACGAACGTATTCTTTCGACATCCCTGAACACGCCTTTCTTTATTGCAGGATTTTACGGCGTATAATTTTGCAGAGTATTTGAACTCTAGATATCTCCATTTGAGGCTAGATTTTTGCCCTCCTTTTGAGAAGAACAAATTAGATCTACACGAAGTAGAGATGGAGAGGTAAATCTTTCGTAAATTTAAAGTTACACAGAAAACACATTTAATTGAAAAATAAGATTATAAACATTTAATTGTGTTCATTAAACATTTTAATCAGTTAAATTTTCAACCAAAAGCTTAATTGACTGAATTAAATTGTTAAACTAAACTTTTGAATTAATTAGATTTTTAAACAAAAGTTTGATAAACTTGATTGGTTTAATTAGTTGTTCCTTGCTAGTCTTTTTTCTCAATTAAAGGAGAACATTTTTTTCTGTGTATCCTATGCTTAAAATGATAGATTTGCGAGTACATATTGTCCACTTTCAGTCGATAAAACATTGTTATTTTTGTCGGTGTTGAATGGACTTATTCGCCGACGGCAAATTTATTCTATCCCACTGTGCTTTAGCCTATGCTTTCAATTCTAAAATTGTTTTTTTTTTTCAACAAATTCATAACTAATTGTAGCTTTTAGATATAAAAAATTATAAAGTATTATCTAATTTGTGGATTGAAGAGCCTGCTGTTCCGCAAATTTAATTTTTATTGCAGCCCAAAATTAAATTCCGGAACTTAGAAGTATTTTAAAATAAACACAATGCACCATATTTAATGGTTCAAAGACAGTTCAGATGCGTTCCAAGAGCAGGAAAGTGTGGCACCTTTAGGTCAAATCCTCGCTAATTTACCATGAAAAGTTTGTGGATTTCGAATAATATTTAGTGTTAAAATACTTCAGAAAATCATATTTTTTGGTTCAAAGCTTTACCCAAAAATTATAATTTTACCGCTGCAGAAAATATTTTTTTTAATTAAAAATACACTGCAAAAATATTATTTTTATCTAAAAACTTTGTAGATCAACTAGAGACATTGTGCTGTACACTCAAAAAAAAAAAAAAAACTAACTAAAACTTTGGAAAAATTTCTAAATTTGAGTAAAAAAAGTTGTCGTATGGCGCCAAAGCTGTTTTTTACTCGAAACCAGTAAAATATTTACTAAATTTTTAGTTCATTAATGAACTAGTTTATAGCAATTATATTTTTATATTTAAATAAAATTTTTCTAAAATTAAGTCAAATTTCTCCATAAAATTCGGAGAATTGCAAAAAAGGTTTTTCATCTTTTATTTCTAATTTAGTAAATTGTTCAAAGTTTTTTTTTCTTTAATTTTGGTACTCTTTTGTTTTTAATTAAATTCTATACCACATGGTATGTTTTTTATTATATCTTCATATTATATTCTTAATTAATTCACCATACATACGTATTAATTCCTTGAGAGGGGGGGGGGGCAAGTATTGAACCAACAACCTTCTGACTGATAGGCAAGCACTCTAACCAATTGCCTAACAGGCAGCCTGAATAAGCATTGAAATTTTTGTGTTTTAAAATTTTATTTTATTTTCAAAAAAATTTATTTCAAGTTCAAATATTCGTCGGATATATGAAAAATGTACTTGAATTTTTTGCTTAATGCAAATAAAAAATATATTCTATAATTTAAAGAAAAAATACTTAAAACTGGTAAATATATTTCTAAAATTTAGAATAACTTTTTATATCTTTCAAGTTAGTCAAATTTGATGAACTAATTAGGAGTAAGTCATGTCCTAAAATTTATTTTTTGATTTATAACGAGATTGACTAGTTTTTAGGATACAATTTCCCTAAACTTTTAAGCCATTTTCCAATTTTTGGTAAATATTTCCTTTAAACCAGTAAACTTGATCTTGAATGTGAGAATTTTTGTGTGTATTTTTATGAACTACTTTTGAGAATATGAACTTTTTATTTTTTACTCATATTAAGTAATTTTTACTAGATTTTTATGAAAATTTACTTAAACTTAGAAAAAATTACTTAAACTTAGAATAGAAATTTTTTTTACTTTAATTTAGAAAAAATGTTTCCTTAATAATAATATATGTCTTTTTTTTTTTGAGTGTATTCAGAAAAAATAATATTCGTTTACAAAACGAATTTTGTGTGGAAATTTGTTTGTTAAACATTTTGTAAACAAATTTTATTAAACAATCATGTGTTTTTATTTTCTTACTTTTAACTTTTGTTACACGTGTAACAGCTGCCCTGACCTAAAAGCAGGACAGTGGTCTTATCTACCATGTAACGTTATCAAACTTGTAAAACACCCACTACTAATAAAAAACAACTGTGTACTATCAATTTTGCTGATAGAGACGTCAATAGTAAATTGTTGAAAAGTAATTGAAAATATAATTTAATTAATAAACTAAGCAGCAGATTTGATCTATAAAAATTTGTTACTTTTTTTTTAGAAATTATAAATTATTAGTATGACGTAAACAACTGCACATGTATGAGTATGTACGTATGTATGTACATACTTACATGTATATAGAGATTATAAGGTTGAAAAAACTTATTCGTATTACGAAAAATATTTTACTGATTAGTGACCGTAAACAAGAAGTCGTTATAAAGCACGTATTATAAGATCTAAGGGGTCTACAAATCTAATCTAAGTAGCACAATAAATATATAAAAAAATTTAATTTTATTGTTTATTTTATTATTTTCTAATCAGTTGTTGCGGTGGGTGGTCAAAAAAATGCACAAAACATAATTATTTAAAAAGTTGTTGAAACAGATGATAATGTGTAAAAAAACAAATACTAGAATAAAAAACCAGTACTTAAAATAATTTAAGTGTTTTCAGTGTAATCACTTAAACGCTCTAATTAAATTAGCAATGTTAGCAATGACGCAAATGCTTATGCACTTGGTAAATATGAAAAAAAAATATTTTTTTAGAAGGAGCTTGGAAAGGATTTGCTTTTTGGTTTATAATTAATAATAAATTCGAAATATACAATATATAAGAAATGCTAATAAAATACATTGTTGTTACAAAGGCCTTGACGTACTGTGCATTATGAGACCGAATGCGAAATAAGTTATAACCAGGGACAGGGGTTTCATGCAAATGCATATTTTTCCCCTTAAACCTGATAATGGCAAGAACGAAATATCTTTACTAAACATTGAATTTGAATGAAAATGGCATCGATTTGTAAGTGCATATTTTTGCATATTTTGCTGAAAATTCATATTTTTGCATAATTTGGTCATAAATGCATATTTTTGTGTCATATTTGGGTATAATTAAAAGTTTTGTGTCATATTTAGTCAAAAATTCAAATTTCAAAATATATTATTAATGAAAAATTAGTAATGCAAGACTGTTTTTTGACAAATTAATTCGCTAGCATTGTTGTAGAAGAACTGTACAAGCATAAACACGTACCAAATTTAATAAATATTGTCATTTGGTAATTTCAAGATGATATTTTCTTCTATTAAAGCCGAAAGTAGTAACATTCTATATAAAAATAATTATTTAAATTTGATCTGATTACATCTATAGACGTTATAAGGATTTTTTTCAATGTAACAAAGCTTTCTAAAAACAAGTTGATAAAAATAATATTTGGAGTAAATAATGCAGAAAAAATCGTTGTCATATTAAATCTTGTGTACAAATTTAATATAAAAGGCTTGTATTCGCACCTCTTCAGAAAATAAAATATTTTTATATCTCTAATTAGTTTATGTAAATTTAAAACTTGTTTTTTTTTTTTGAACAAAACTTTTTTAAAATATGTGCATATTTTGTTGTTTTTAGTGCATATTTTGCGTTTTTAATGTCATATTTTAGGCGCCTAAAACACCTTTTTTAAATGCATGAAGTCCTTGTCCCTGGTTATAACAAATGCATACTGTCTAAAATCCTCATTCAAAGGCTGAGTTTACATCTAGCATTTTTTGTGTGTCATTTCCACAAAAAAGCGTAACCAACTAAAAACTGTTTGATTCAGACATATATTTATTGATTTAACAGTTTGCAATCATGCTGGATTCTATAAAATTGTCTATTAGTTATGTATGAAACCATTTAACTTAATAAATATGTACGTGTCTGAATCAAACTGTTTTTCATTAGTAATTAGTGGTTACGCTTTTTTAAGGCTTGTGTGGCATTTGGCACACAGATGGAAACCCGGCCAAAGATTAGTTTTTAGTATAAAATAAAAAACAAATTTTACAAAAGATACATATATCGTTAACTTAATACGAAAAGGCCCTAACTCATTTTTTAATATTTTACAGGAGGAGGAAAAAACTAAATAAAAAAAGATGCAATATTGATACAAAATTTTTTTAAACGCATTATTATGTGCTTATGTAAAGTCTTTTAAATAAAAATTGCGTTTAAAAAAATTTTGTATCAATATTGCATCTTTTTTTATTTAGGTTTTTCCTCCTCCTGTAAAATATTAAAAAATGAGTTAGGGCCTTTTCGTATTAGGTTAACGATATATATATGTACGAGTATATGCACATCTCAATTTAACGTAACCTTGCATTACTATGCCTTACTTTACTTAATCTAACCTAACTTAACGTAGCGTAGCCTCAATTAATCTAAATTAAGAAACCATGTCATAACGCAACGCAATTTAGCCTTTCCTTACGTAGCGTGATCTAGCTTAACGTAATGAAAGATATCATGTTTAATTTTAAACTAAATAAACATAATGTTTCTTTACATAAAACGATCTTCCCTAACGCAAAGATACTAAAATTATTGTAACGTAGCGTGGGTAATTAACTTTACGTAACGCAACGGAACGTAAACAAAGCTAAATAGGCGTAACGTAACCTAAGTAATCGTTACCCAACTTAATGTAATTGGACACATCATAATTTTACAAAAATATACACATCTGTACGTAACTAAACCTAATTTGACTAAACTTGATCAAACCTCACCTAACGTAAGGTAGCATAACTAATTTATGTTATGCAAACATGTTGTAATTCAACTTAGAGACGCGTAAGGCTGAGTTAAATAAATCGCTATTACGTAACGTAAATAAATAAAAATTATTTCATTGTGACGTCTACAAATATAACGTAATTAGTCTTACATAACGTTAATTGACATAAAGAGGTCTAAATTAATGTAATTTACCCTAAACAAAATGTGTACGTGACGTAACGTAACTCAATGGAACTTAACGTAATCAAGTTACCTAATCAAACATAATATAGTATAACCTAGGCTAAGTTTAACTAATTTAAAGTTACTTAAAATAATCTTGCCTAGTCTAATGCAACGTAATCAAACGTAATATTACTATACATCAAATCAGACTTAAGTAAAATAATAAAACCTAAACTTAATTGCCATATAGTAACTTAAGAACGCACTATAACATGCCATAATGTGATGTTATATTACTTGATCTAAATCGATCTTACGTAACATAACGTAGTGTAACTAAACTTAGATTCAACCAAACTAGAACTTAAATTATATTGACTTACGTAACATAACGTAACGAGTGTAATGTAATGTAATGGTAGGAGACAGCTGGTCGATACTGTTATATGAAATGTAATGTACATATTCTTGCATTCCGGTTAAATCTCTGTAACCATTTTCGTTACTTTTCATATAACAATATCGATCAGCTGTTTCCTATCGCTGCAGTTAAATTCCATTACAGTCGGCTTACTGAGTCTTGTGCCTTCAAACTAGTCTAACTGTACATTAAGTAGAATAAACTACATAGCTTAATGTAACGTAATATAACTTAATCTAAGTCAACATAGCTTGAAATAACTTCATCTAAAGAAACATAATTTCGCTTACTTTTTAACCCACCTAATCAAAAATTCTTGAAAGATTTACATTAATTTATTTTTATTTAGTATTTGAAAGCTCTTTTTTAAATTGTGACTAAAATGTAATGATGAGTTGAAAATAAGATTCGAAAAAAAATGTTTTGTGTAACAGAATAGAAAAATTAAAATGCGATACTGTGCATACATTCAAAACTGAAATTCCGAAGTAGGGAGTTTTGTACAGAAGGAGTATATATTGTGCTACGGATAAAAGTCCAAGTTAGGAGAATCCTTACAGTTTGAACTTTGTTTTCAACAAGAATCAATTTATAAAATTAAAGAGAAACGTTTGTCTTTGATAATCCTAAAGCCTCGTGTAACAAACGAAATTAATAAATGTTATAATCTACTTTGCATATGTTATAATATACTGCTGACCGACCACATTATTCCTTATAAATTAAAAAGAAAATATATTCTTCAGTATCATACAGAATGTATGAATGTATGTTATCACTGTAAACTGAAACCACCACCACAATTTTGTGATTATACATACATACAGATGTATATATATATATATATATATATATATATATATATATATATATATATGTATATATAGTTCTATATAACCAGTCCACACTACAACACTCTAGCGCTATGAAATATGTGTTCAGTTGAAGTTGAGCATGTTAAATTTTATTTTTTTTCTTCGTTATCATTTTTGTATTATCTTGAGTTATTAATAAAAATTTATAAATACTAAATTTTTAACACAAAATATTGAAATTGTGTTTCAATTATTTTAAGGGGGTGTTGCATTTTAGCGAAATTTATTACGCCATTTCGTAAAGAAAAACTGATAACGAAATTTCAATATATCAATTTAAAGAAACTTAACATAATATCATGAAATTGTTGAGTATTACAAAAACACTTGAAGTCTATAGTTAATTAACGCTTTTGAGTTGCCTAGGTTTGTTTTTAATTGATTAGAAATTAAAAAACAAATAGAACATTTTAGCAGTTGTGATAGACTTTTAATAACACATATACTTAGTTTGTTGCGTATATGTTTTGAAAAAAATATAACCATGTTTCTTTGGGCTTAAACAAACTTGATGGTTTGTGTCTTGATGACAATTTGAAGGTAAGGAATTTTATTCTAGTTATGAAATTTTAAAACCGACTTTTATTTATTTAATAAATTTTCTTGGTTCCAATAATCGTAAACATCGATGTTTTTTTTAATCGCTACATCGAATATCATAGATGCGAATTAACAATGAATCGAATGAGAAAATGTTTTTTTTTACGTGAGCGGCTCTAATATATAATAATATATATGTATGTAAAATATTACTTTGTTTTAGATAGAACACTCAGATATCCAAATACAAATTCTTTAATCATATATACAATAAGTCTCTCGAACAATATTCCTTACAGCTCTCAAGTTATTCGTAACGCACATCGATTTAGCAGAAATATTATCCCTGAATTTAATATAAATATGAAAATAATTTTGTTTAGATAATTATGTTTTATTACGTATTTTATTACTTTTTTTAACCTTCAACACATGTTTTTTTTATGTGTTTTAGCACAAAATCTTTGAGAATTATTATCCATTTAACTAACTATATTTTTACGAACTTGTACTGAGTTCCAGTCTGCAATGTGAAACTTACAGTCTGCCGTATGAGACACCGAAAAAATTTATAAACTTATTTGTGTGAAGACAAGTTTTAATTTAGACTTGTATTGAACTCATTCAGTATCTCGTGTTTGACACAAACCAATTATCAAACCCCTGTACTTTAAATGGGTGTGATCATTGGTTTGTGTCAAAAAAGAGCTACTGAATGAGTTCGATACAAGCCTATTTTAAACTTATGATTTTATTGAGCTAATGTAAGCATTTGTAAGCCTAATTACCAGGGAAACCGCAAATATGCAATTGCATGTTTTTTCTTGCGTGACGTATTAATGCTTGGACAAGATATTTATCCGTTTCAGAACTTTTTATGAATTTTGGCATCGATTTGCTAGTACATATTTTTGCATGTTTTACCCTTTAAGGCATGTTTTTGCATATATCAGTCATACACGCATATTTTTAGCATATTTTCTAATTTTTAGAGCATAATTTAAGCTTTTCGGGCATATTTTGAAACTTTATAGAATTATTTTATTTTACACCCCATTCCGAAAAAAAATTATACAAATTTTTTTTGAAACTTATGAAAATTTCATTTTCGAAATAAAATTTTATGTTTAAAAAAAAATTAAGGCGCTATCTGGGTTGATATGCTTACAAGTTAAGGCGTTGGACAAATTTTTTTTCGCCATCTAAATCTGTTTAAATATATTTTTTTTTTTTTTTTTTGTAGTGTATAATACATTTTTCTTATACACGCAGTTTTACGGACGTTAGTTTCAATACAAATTCAGTTTTGGTATTTGTGACGGACTTTGCCCCGAGTAGAGGTTTACTGAACATTGACTGAAACTTAGAAACGATTTTTATTTGAAATTCTAGGTCAATATTTAGATATTTATTGCAATAAAAATTATAAATAAAAATCTTGTGTTATTTATCCAAAATACAGTTCAAAAGCCTGAGTTCTAATATCGTGATCTTTTGAAATTGAAGTTAAATTGTTAAGAGAGCATCCAATAAAAATTAATTTGTATTATTTGTTCTAGCAAAGAATATAAATCATAAAATTTATATTCTTTGGTTTTAGTCAAAATTTGTATGAAAATTTTGTTTTAACCTGCACTTCAAACCCAGTTATTCTTTGTTAATTTTGTTTCCCTTTTTTGTGTATTTTTTTGTCTTATTTTATATGCAAATGTTGTTGAAGTTTTGAACTAAAAATATATTTTCATTTACAAATAAACCAATTTATTTTATTTTTAAGAGCATATTTGTTGACTTTTTAACGCATATTTTTAAGTTTTTAGTGCATATTGAATGCGCATAAAACCCTTTTTTAAGAGCATATTTCTGGTTTCCCTGCTAATTACACATGATTAATTATTAATGAACAAATACCACCCAAGTTAAGTGTAACTATTCTGACAAAGATGTAGTAGAACGGAACAATTAGCTGTTTTCGAAAGCCACTACACCTTCATCATCAGCATTCTTTGTGTTTGGTCTAATGTGTGTGGTGTCAGTTAATGTATAAATAGATGTCTATATCTATAGATGTCTGCTTTATATACTTAGCCGTTATTGCAAATGGAATATGTGAATGGTTTTGATTCATCGTATTACAATTTGCTGAAAGCTTTTTTTTTTAATAAAAGCTCAATTTTACCATCTCTAAGTTTACAACAGTCTTGCCATTTCAATTAAAGTAGCAGAGACAAAAACCAAAAATTTTAGCAGAGTGACTTTTGTACTTAACAGCGCGCTGTAAATCATTTAGCTATACTAGTAAAATTAATTAGGCAAAAATTTCGGAAGCAAAATCGAGGAAATAGTGAACCATAATTAAAAAAAAATTACCCTTTTGGAAGGCCATGGCTTAATGTCTCTCTAAAGAGCAGGGGGCAAATTACGGTATCCGATACGACTCGTAATTTAAAAATATTTCAATAGAGTTTATATGGAAATATTTTTAAATTACGAGTCGTATCGAATTAGTGTTGTAAAAGTATTGAGTATTTGAGTACTGAGTACTCAATACCTGGAGTTTTTGCCGGTACTCAATACACAAAATTAACTACTCAATACTTTCAGGGTTGCATTTTGTAGTATTCAAGCGAAAGTCTGATGTATTTTATCAGAATTATACATTTCTGTGAGTTTGATACAAACAAATATGACTCTGAACCTCATGGAGTTAGTGTAACAAATACCAATTCTGTTAGGCATTATTTTGATACGAAAACAGCCGCTAATAAAAGTACTACAAAATGCATTATTGAACTACTTCAGACATTAACAAATACTATTGGACAGAAAAAGTGACCCTTTAGAATAGTGGAAGGAAGGCACGTGATACAATATAACCATCAATTCAGGTCCTCACAAACATGAAAAATATTTTAAATTCTTTCAATGTCGGTAAAATTTTATTTCTACATTTCAACAATGACTAAGTAATAACATCAATTGTGCGAAAAAAATGTGTATTAAAAAATATTTAGAAGATAATTTAAGAGATTAATGCACTAGAAGTGTAAGAGTACTTTAAAAATTTTTTATGTACAAAAACTAATCTTCAAACTTATTTAGTTTCAATTGTTATAAATTAATTTAAATATACTTGTATTTAATCCTTGTTTTTCATATTGCATTATCAATAAAATAATATAAATAATAATTTTTAACTTCCCATATACATACATATACAAAGTATTGAGTAGTATCGAGTACCCAATTGAAAAAGTATCGAGTAGTACTGAGTATTCAAAAATAGCCGCTTTTTACAACACTATATCGAATGCCATGATTTGCCCCCAGATTTAGTGGCATTTCTGAAATAATTTTGGAACTTTTGAAAATTTAATTAATCAATAAAATCAATAATTTTGCTTTGTTGTTGGTTAAACAGAGTCCATATGCCTTTCGTTTCTGTTTATATAACTCATCAGTAGAATAAAACCATTAAAACGTCCATTAGCTAATCTCTTCAGCACGTTGTACCATGTTGGTGAGTTCCCAGTGTGTTGGAAGATTGCTAATGTTACGCCAATCCCTAAAAAAGGAGAAGCTACTAACCCTGAAAATTATTGCCCAATCGCAATATGCTCTGCACTTTCCAAAGTGATGGAAAGTATGGTAAATTTCCATCTTGTAAGGTATTTGGAGTCCAACAGCTTACTCAACGACCGGCAGTATGGATTTCGTAGAGGCCGCTCTACGGGAGACCTACTAGCCCTCCTCTCGGAGAAATGGTGCAATTCAGTCCACCATTTTGGCGAAAGTAAGGTGGTGGCTCTAGATATCTCCAAGGCGTTTGATAGAGTGTGGCATGGTGCACTTTTGTCGAAATGTATTGCCATTGGTGTCGGTGATAATTTCTCTCGTTTCTTATCGAGTTTCCTCAGGGATCGCACTATAAGAGTTGTTATAGATGGGATCTCATCAAATGAGTTCAAGTTAAATTCAGGGGTACCGCAAGGTTCCCTTCTTTCGCCAACTCTATTCCTTATCTTTATAAACGACCTTCTATGCAAAACTTTCAACCCTATCTACTCTTTCGCGGACGACAGCAGCATTTGCCATTCTTTCTCATTCAGCAATAGACCTAATCTGCCGCAGGTTGAGGCCATGCGTCAAATAATGAATGAGACTTTAAACTATGATTTAGAAAAAATTTCTGAATGGGGTCATGTGAACAGGGTCGACTTTAACGCCCGTAAGACCCAATGTTGCATGGTTACACACAGACGTATGACCGAAAATGCTGTTGCCTCTCTAACTATGGGGGGTATAAATATTAAGGAATCAGATGCTCTTGATGTTCTTGGCATGAAAATACAGTGTGATGTTCGTTGGACTGAACACATTTTTCAAATTGCAAAAGAAGCATTCAAGTGCCTCGGCTTTTTGAAACGGTCCAAACAATATTTCACCCCATCTGACCTCCTTACTATTTATACCACCTATATCCGTCCGAAAATGGAATACAACTCTCATGTATGGGCCGGCGCTTCAAAGTCTATTTTGGGGCTGCTCGACCGCGTACAGGAGAGGGCGAAAAAGCTCATCGGTGACAGTAGGGTATCCAACTCTATTGATTCATTGGAGCATCGACGCAATGTGGGTGCATTTCATTGTTCTATCGTTACTACAACGGAATGTGTTCTAATGAAATTAGGGAACTTGTTCCTGAAACCCGCACATATGTACGTACAACACGTGCCTCATTTAGAGCATATCCTTTTGTTGTCGATTGGCCAATGCATCGCACTACGCATTACAGAGAAAATTCCTTTTTTAGCCGCACTGTTCGTATGTGGAATCAACTACCTGCGGAGGTCTTTCCTGTCACTACCAGCGTGGGAAGATTTAAATCAAATGTACACAGACACTACTCCCTCTATCCTCCTTCCCTATAACCTATTTTCCTAGTTCTAGCACAATGTACTGCATGAGTAGGGGTTATCCCCTGAGTGCTGGTCCTATTAAAAAAAAAAAAAATTTTTTTTGGATAAATCTAAAAAAAAAAAATCGTATGTTTACTGAAAAAACTCTCAAAATGTTATTGAGAATTACATTAGCAAACATCATAAGTTAAAAAGCCTCGAACAAAAACTTCGCAACACACAACTTATTGAGTGAAAATTGGCAAAAATCCCCGTTTTTTAACGATTCCACAATTTTATTGAAACAGCTTAATTTAGTATAAGTTTCATTATATCGTGAACTGCAAACTTTTCTCGCAAAATAAGCAACTCTTTGGTCTCTGGTGTGTTATGATGGATCAGTGTTTCCTCTACAGTTAACAAACGGCTCAAAAACTAAGACTTTGCAACGTAAAATTTAAGTGTCTAAGACGTGTGATATTTTGAAATAAAGGGTGTCCCAACAAGAACGCAATATTTAAATTATAAATAAAATACAGATATTTAAAAAAAATCGTGAAACTTTATTATATCGTAAAGTAGACAAAATGAGGTTATGTGTGGAACAACAAATCGGGCAGATGGTCGCCGCGGCTTTGCTGGCACACACGCGATCTTTTAATGAAATTTTCAATGGCCATTTTGCATAAATGCTGCGGTATTTCATTAATGCAGCGTCCAATTTCCTCTTTTAAGGCTTTAGTCGATGTCGGCTTATTCGCGTAAGCCATCGACTTTAAAAAACTCCAAAGAATAAAGTCTAATGGTGTTAAATCGCACGACCTAGGCGGCCAATTCTGGTCTCCAAAACGCGAAACAACACGACCGGGAAATGACTGATGTAGCAATTGAATTGTTTCTCTGGTTGTATGACATGTGGCGCCGTCTTGTTGAAACCACATGCCCTCCACATTCATTTCTTCAATTCTAGGCACGAAAAAACTGGTTATCATTTCACGATACCGAACACCATTGACTGTTTGCGCTTGGCCTGCGTTTGAGCGACATCATCACGTACAGCTGCGACATTTTCGGTCGATCGACCTGGTCGAAGGCGCGTTGTTGTCTTTACATCACTAACAGACCCAGTTTCGGCAAATTTATCCATTAATATCTTTACAGTTGACTCTTTTGGAGCATTATTGTGATCCCAAATTGATCGCAAATTTGCGAACTGTAGCCGCAAAACTTTCACCATTTTGGTAAAAGAATTTCACAATGACAATGCGTTGTTCATTCGTGTATTCATTTTAATATTGTGTTCTTGTTGGAACACCCTTTAGATGTGCGTTAGAAAAAAAATCTAGCCTGCTTACGATTCTATATAAATTTCGCTTAAAATCAGAATTTTTCTTAGAATAATATCTCTTAAATAATTAATTGACATTACATTGTAAAATATTATTCTTTTGTAAACTTTAGACTCTGCTTATTGTTGTTTTTTTCCAAAACCCCTGATACACCAAGTGCTCCTCGTTTATTTGAATATTAAAAAATATTAATATAATGATCTGAGCACTATGTTTGCTGCTTAACACAAGTGATAATCTTAACCTGTTTTCTCTAAACGAATATGCACGAGAATATATTTGTTAGAGACAGATTCTTTTGTCTGTTGTATTTAAAAAAAAAATATTCGATCTTAAATTATTTCAGAAATTTATTTTTAACAATTCGTTAAAATTTGAGAGGTGTTAAAATGGTTTTAATAACGTTGAGTAGAATTCGAAAGCTTCTTTTGTATAATAATAATAGTAATAATATACATATTTCTATTATTTATTATAATGTAATCTGCTTTTAATAATCTAAACATGAAATTTTTCTAAAGTTTTTTCTATAGACAATAAAACAACGATATAATATTAGAAGAATATAATTTTTCTTGTTCTGTTTTAAAGTAGCAAATAAATTAAGATCTTTAATTTTGGTTAAAATAAATATTTTTTTTCGGCATTTTTGTTGAAATATTTTTGTTGTCTGTCTATTTGATATTTTAATTCGTATAGTCAAGTAATAATTAACATATGTTTTTTTTTTTTAGACTTTGTATCTTCTATTATTAGGATTTTTTTCATCATGTAAAATCGAGTTGAAAATATTTAACAAATTTACAGATATTTTTATAATTTATGAGCTCAACAGTGTAGGGAAGGAGAGAGAGAGATAGAGAGAGAGAGAGCTTTTGTTAAGATAAGTTACTTTCAAACTGTTTTTCTTATGTAAATATTTTTTTTTTGTATCTTTTATGTATTAATGTTGTATTATCTCAAATATGGACCAAATATTTTTCATAAAAATACCTCATAGCTGAGGAATGTTTATTTCAGTTGATATGATTTAATTTATTTATTGGATTTAGAAAACTTGACTCCAGTTACCTGCTAAATAATTTAAAGTAAAGATAATTTAAGTTTTAGAAAATAATGCTCGCAAAGTGGCCACTACCTTTGTAGTAAATTTTAACTTTTTTTTACGAGTTCTTTGGTTTTTAAACGATCCATATTCGTAAATGGCAAACATGTCGCTAAAAAATGACACTTTAAATATTTAACAGCTGACAGCATTGCCAGACCGGCGTCTGTGAAACCACTAAATAGTTATTTATCTGTCTGACTAATAGTGCGTTTACAATTGAGCAAGATCAAGTATCTACGAGATTTCGGAAAAAATCTAATACGATGAATCAAAACAATTCACATATTCCATTTTGCAATAATGCTAAGTATTTAAAGCAGAAATCTACATACATTGACACCACACACAGTGGACCAAACACAGAAGAACGCTGATGATGAAGGTTTAGTAGCCGTCGAAAACGGCTGGCTGTTCCGTTCAACTATGTGTTGTCAGAATATTTACAACTAACTTTGGTGTTATTTGTTCATTAATAATTATCACATGTAATTTGGCTTAAAAAGCGATACGAACTTTAGCCTGTTCAAATCATAAATATAGAAAGAAATGGAGTTCGAATAATAATTAAAATTAGCTGAAATCTAGTAGATTTCTATTAGATTCCCCATACAAAATAAAATCTACTTCATCACTAGAGTTTGTAGAAATCTAATCAAAATCTAGTTGTTAGTGATGCAACTGTGATTTTTTTCTTCAAAATTTTATTAAAAAGTAAATCTCTCTGCCTAAAAAAAGGTACGTGAATTAGCTAAATTCCAGTTGTTTTGGTTGTAGATGAAGAAAAAAATTTCAGTCAAAGGTGTTTGTTTTGGATACGAAATTCGGATAAACTTGTAAACTGTACAGATTTTGTTAAAGATTTTAATTGACATCTTCTTGATTTTGTGTAAATGTAAATGTCCTCTAAACAAAAATAAGGTAAATAAAAACATCTCCTTGCCTTGCAATCCATTATGGAACTGTTTGCTGTCCATTACCCAAATTCCTAAACTTTTTTTTTTGCTAGGCCTGTTAGTTTCTGTATAAGATTAATTTATTGCCTCGTTTTTTCATACTTTTTAAACAAATTATTTGCATTAAAATTTCACCAGACTCTTTTTACTGTATCATAATTAAAAGTTTCCCAGCATCAGAACACCAAAATTTTAATACATTTCATAACATTAATTTAATACTTCATCTCATTTGAGTTTAATTTCCTAAAACTTTTACATCAAAATCAGTGCATATATCTCCTTCTCGAAATAACTTTGCTTAACATTTTTTTTAAATATTTCTAATTACTATTTTCCTAGTTAACTTGTTTATGGAATTTATTTTTCAACGCTTTATTAACTAAATACTTTAGTTATAAGTTCAACCAAAAATGTTGTGAAAAAGAGGGGCACTTGTCTTCTGCCTTTTAATGGCTGGTGCTCGTTTATTTCTTACTACTTGAGACTCTTTGTTGAGTGCAACACGTAAAAAACGGCGAGAGATCTAAAACCATGCACATACATATATATATCATCTCGTTGCGCTTCTTTCTTTTTGCTCTACACGCCCTGCTGAAGTATAATGATGGTTTGTAATATTCATGTTGTTTATTTCCAATATCCAAATATTTATTTTGACTTAGCTTGACAAACAAAATCTTTAACAAGAACAACAATAGCAACAACTAAAAGGTTAAAAAATTCGAAAAAAAAGAAAAAGAGGTTTTTTTCAAGTTTGCTTTTTAATGGCCTAGGGAAAATAGAGTTAATGCGTTTGTCATTAAATTTTAAAATTTCTTTATTTGTATAAAGTCGGCTTTTACACACGCGAAGTTAACTTTGCAAAATCTTGAGTTTATAGGAGAGAAGTGCAAAGAGAATGGCAGAGCTCTAACCGGAGAAAACAGGCGATCGACTGTGAACCAGTGTGCACACTTCTACCGATATTCGGTAGATTCTATCGAATATGTTTGTGAATTTAACAATCTACCAATTCTACCGAACAAAGCCTGAAATCTACCGAATATTGTTATTTAGTAATTTAAGTCGATATATGTGTAAATTGCCTAATTTGCCACATAGCAGTGCGGCCGCAGAGCGGTAATTTTCTGGAATGAAAATCATTAAAACAGATCAAAGAAATCGGTTAAAAACTGAAACTATAAGTAACCTAATATTTGCCAAAGAATTGTTCCTTGGGTATAAAATATTTATTATTACTAATGATTTAATAATTTCTGCACAAAAGTTTAAATTCATAAATGGATCTTACATATAATCTTTGTAGTTACAGATGTTTGTCAAATAAAAGTTATTTTAGTAGCTTTATAAAACCTATGTACAAAAACTGAATTCTTGTTATTTATTTATATTATTTTATGTATGAATAGCATATCTATATAAAGGGTAAGGGCAAATAACTGGGGATGACACTTTTTTATTGGAAATGCTTCATTGATTATGGCAGTTTAATTTCCAATCACATGTGAAATATTAAATGCGCTTTTGGAACCTGTTTAGTTTGATACTCCTTGCACTTACTCTTTATATATAAGTACACATATTTTATTTTTTATGTTTCTTTGAACTGTTATTTTTTATGTTTCTCTGAATAAAAAAAATGTTCTACCGAATTTCATTCAAATCTACCGATGTTTTTTGTCGATTCTACCGAATTTAAAAAAAATTAAGTGTGCACACTGCTGTGAACCGGCTCACAGCCGATCGGCGTCAACGCCGGCAATTTTTTCTTGAGAGTCGCAGCCGCCGCCGACCTCTACGACTAATTTTCCGCTACGGCTTAGATGATTTTTTTTTATATAACTTCCCTTTTGAGCTGGATTCCGACATTAATGGTAGCTAAGAAATTTTGTTGACATTAGCCGACATACACTAGCCGTAGAGAGATTTATTTGTCTACAGCCGCCGCCGAAGTTTCTTCAAGGCAAGTCTACCTTAAGCGGCAATACACCAGAATAAAATGGTTGCTAAGAGAACGAAAGAGAGAGAGACAAACCCTTGAAGGAAAGTATTTTTAAGAAAGAGAGAGACAGACATAAAACTGCAATGCACCTGAAGAAAAGTGTTGTTAAAGGGTGAAGTTAAACAGTTATAGTTGAATCTCCATTATCCGGCTTGCATGGAATCGAGCCTAGCACGGATTATTGGAAAAGCAAGATTTAATAGAGGTTATATGAAAACAAAATCAAAGAGAACAAGTTATAATTGAAACATGAAATTTTAGATTATATCAAAGCATGAAGTCTTATTTTTAGAGCTATAAAATATAGAAGCACGTATAAAATAGGTACACTCAAAAAAAAACTAACTAAAACTTTGGAAAACTTTCTAAATTTGAATAAAAAAAAGTTGTCGTATGGCGCCAAAGCTGTTTTTTACTTGAAACCAGTAAAATATTTACTAAATTTCTACTTCATGAATGAATTAGTTAATAGTAATTATATTTTTATATTTGAGTAAAATTTTTCTAAAATTAAGTAAAATTATCCCATAAAATTCGGAGCTTCGCAAAAAATTTTTTTCATCTTTGATCTCAAATTTAGTAAATTTTTCAAAGTTTTTTATGTCTTTAATTCTGGTACTTTATTTTTTATTAAATTCTATACCACATGGTATGTTTTTTTATTATACCTTCATATTCATATTATATTCTTAATTAATTCACCATACATACATATTAATTCCTTGAGAAGAGACAAGTATTGAACCAACAACCTTCTGAATGATAGGCAAGCACTCTAACCAATTGCCTAACAGGGCAGCCTGAATAAGCATTGAAATTTTTGAGTTTTAAAATTTTATTTTATTTTCAAAAAAATATATTTCAAGTTCAAATATTCCTCGGAAAAATGAAAAATTTACTTAAATTTTTTGCTTAATGCAAATAAAAAATATATTCTATAATTTAAAGAAAAAATACTTAAAACTGGTAAATATTTTTCTAAAATTTAGAATACCTTTTTATATCTTTCGAGTAAGTCAAATTTGATGAACTACTCAGGAGTAAGTCATTTCCTAAAATTTATTTTTTGATTTATAACGAGATTGACTAGTTTTTAGGATACAATTTCCCTAAACTTTTAAACCATTTTCCAATTTTTGGTAAATATTTCCTTTAAGCAAGTAAACTTGTCCTTGAATGTGAGATTTTTTGTGTGCATTTTTGTGAACTATTTTTAAGGACATGAACCTTTAATTTTTTACTCATATTAAGTAATTTTTACTAGATTTTTGTAAAAATTAATTTAAACTTAAAAAAAATTACTTAAATTTGAAAATTTTTTTTACTTAAATTTAGAAATTTTTTTCCTTAATAATAGTATATGTCTTTTTTTGAGTGTAAGAACACGGCTAATGGGGGTCAAGAAACAAAGTGTAATCATATGTATGCATGTTAGTATCAGCTGTTGTACTTTACTTTTGGTGAGCAATCGTTGTTGCACAATACTTTCAACATAATCTAAAATATGCCATTCCGAAAATTTTTTATTTTATCCAACATATTGTGCCACCTACCAATAGAACATACACACAAGGAAATTTATTACACAATAACAATTGTTGCACAATAGTATTGGAAATGTTGTAAGAAATGTAAAACACTACTAAAATGGTTTGTTGCACTTGTAGAGCAGCAATATTATTGTACAATATCAATATTATTGCAAATATTTGGGCCCCTTAATATCGTAAAAAATAAAATTCAACAAGAAAGGTTTGTTTCATATGCAGAGGAAAAATTTTATTGCACAATATTATTGCAAATGTTTTTGTATGTTAATGTCATAATAAATAAAAGGCAACTAGAACGGTTTGCTTTACTTTTAGAGAAGAAATGTTATTACACAATACAATTATTGTGCACTAATATTGCAAATGTATGTTTACCTTAATGTAATATAATGTAAGAAATAAAAGACAACTAAAATGGTTTGTTTTACTTGTAGAGGAGAAATGTTATTGTACAATATCAATTATTGCATAATAATATTGCAAATGCATGGGTACCTCAATATCGTATGAAATGAAAATCAATTAGAATAGTTTGATTCACTTGTTAAGGAGAAGTCTTATCGTACAATATCAATTATTGCACAATAATATTGCAAATGTATGAATACTCCAATATTATAAGAAATAAAAGACAAATAAAACGGTTTGTTTTACTTATAGAGGAGAAAATTATTGTTCAATATAAATTATTGCACAATAATATTGTAAATGTATTGGTATCTTAATGACGTAAGAAATAAAAGACAGCTAGAATGATTTTTTCACTTGTATAGGAAAGATGATATTGTACAATATAAATTATTGCACAATAATATGTATGGGTACATTAATGTCGTATGAAATAAAATACAATTAGAACGGTTTGTTTTACTTGTAATAGTGAAAAATTATTGTGCAATATCACTTATTGCACAATAATATTGCAAATGCACGGTTACCCTTATGTCGTAGGAAATAAAAGAGAACTAAAATGGTTTGTTTTAGCTGTATAGAAGAAATTTTGTTGTACAATATCAATTATTGCACAATAATATTGCAAATTCATGGGTACTTTAATATCGAAACAAGTAAAAGACAACTAGAACGATTTATTTCACTTGTGGGGAAGAAATATTATTGTATAATATCAATTATTGCACAATATTATTATGTTTTCAAAATTCGTTGCACTTTCGTCACCAACAATCATGTGTTTCAACCTTAGTGTGATTGATATCAGTTAATTTCACTCCTCCTCTCATTTTTTCTTTTAGTTCTAGCCCTAAAATATTCAGGTCTTTGAAGTTAATTCTATATTCTCGACTTCCTTTGGGGTCCTAAAATCACCTGTGGATAATTTTTCTTCTTAAGTCTATTCAGTATACACTCAAATTCAAAGAGTAATTTTAAATTAATAAGAGAGTCAATAAAAAAATTTTCCAACACAATAAAATTAATTAAAATTTTATATAAAAAAGAAAATGTAATCAAAAATTTTCAACATAAAACTTTTTGTGAAACCACTCTGTGCAAAGATATTTGTTAAACAAAAGCTTAATTCTTTCTATAGAAAACTAAACATTTTGATATAAAAACAAACAAACATTTTTAAATTTTTAATTAAGCTTTTAAAACCATAAAAAATGCATCGCCTCATCTTAGCCAAATTCATTACCAAACTCTATCCAAATTAATCTCATAGCCATCATAAATAATACACACAAAATTATTAACATTCAAACTCCTAAATTTGAATAAGTTAATTCCAATAAAAACATTTAGAAGAAAAAAGGTCTTCTTTATTCGAAAAAAAACCTAAAGAAGTCACCTCATAAAATTCACATTTCATGAAATGTCTCTCCTTTAAAACTACATACGAAATAGTAAAAAAGCCTGTTGAATGTTGATGTTTTTTTTTTTTAATTTCAGACACTGTTGACAGTTTTATACATCTTTATGTTCAAATGAAAATAAAATTGTTGAAAAAAAAGAATGAAAGAGGCAAAATATCCAAGACTGAATGAACACCAAATGACAGTCATCCTTTTTTTCGTGTCTTCTTCCTTCCTTTTCCTTCCTTGTAGCTGCTGGTGCTGCTGCTTTATTTTCATTGAATTTTATTTTTCAGCTTGTTGGCTTTTTTTGGCCTGATTGTCATTCAATTTAAGCTGCTGATTGCCACTGCGGCTTATTTCTTAAGAAGTTTTGATGGTTGTTTTTTTTATTGCTGTTTATTTTGTATCTTTGGCTGAACATTTTGAAGGGAATTCTTAAGGTCAATTTTGTTGTTACAATAAACGCCTTCGCTTTATGGTCGTATAAATATATATATATATATGTGTAGAAAAAAAAGGAGAAGGAAAATTGAATCTGCACTATATTTGATATTTTATTACACATACATACATTTATAGCTTTTTTTCCTTTCTTAATGCTATGTCCAATGCTTAACAAATAATGAAAAAAATATTCCCACGATTCTTTAAAACATTAATAGCAGATAATATTTTATATAATAAAATTTAATGGTTTTCTGATTCAGGTATTCAGCTAAGCTGAATTGGTATTATTTCATAATTGAAAAAACTAGCGGCAACATGCTAAAGCTAAACTTCACTCGCTTATTGTTCCGTAGCTGATAAAAAAAGGTTTAAAATAAGCAAAAATCTAGAAACGCTTTTAATAGAATATTAACACAGATTTACAAAATTTTTAAAAATTGTCCTGTTTTATATATTTATTGACCACACTTTTGTCTTGGAATGATAGTGACAGCTAAGACTAAAATTTTAATAAACAAAGTTAATGTAAGCAAATCAGCCAGCTAGGAATATTTAGATATGTCTTACTTTTGGCTGAATAGCTGAATTTTCTATAGCTGAATTAATAAAAAACACTACTTGAAAAAATTTTCAAAGCCAGTAGTCATAAATTTTTTTTTCTTTCAGTACAAATCATGTCATTCAGCTAAACTTCTTCTTCGCCATATAATCACCAAAAATTGGAATAATGGTTTTAGAAAATAATAAATTAAGCCTAGATGAATTAAGTAAATATTATTTTTGATAAAGACAAAATATATGTATACAAATACAAGTTGCTTACAAAAGCTGAATTGTTTTTTTCAATTCAGCTCAAGCCTGGAACGAATATACATATCTACGTAATATGCAATTTTAAGTCAAGAACAAATTGGCTTATTTATGTCTTTCGATTAAAATTTCAAATCTTCTTTAAAAAAAAAAATCCAAATAAATGAGAAATTTAACTATTCAGCTAAGCTGAATTAGTATTTTGGGCCAATGGACTAAATAAAAATAAAGAAAAATTTATTTTTACGATACAAATAGTAATTCAGCCGCTTGAATTTTTCACCATGTCTAAATTAATTTGTAATGTTTATGTCATAATTACAAGAAACTTACACCTCTCTTAGACATACAAAGTTTACTTTACAAAGTCTTCGTTCAGCTGGGTGAAAGACAGCGGTAGGAGTACTTTATCTTTCGCTTGCTTTTATTGGCCTAAAATACTAATTCAGCTCAGCTGAATAGTTAAATTTTCATTTATTTTGATTTGTTCAAAAAGGAATGATTCGAAATTTTTATTGAAAGAGATTTATTCTTGACTTAAAATTACGTACTACATATTTTGCTTTATATACCTATACCTTAGCTGAATTAATTTTTTTTAAAAAAATTCAATTAAATAAAAATAAAATTAAATGTTATTTAGCAATCAAGAAGCTATTCAGCTGAGCTGAATTAGCAGCATACACAATTTAAACAAAATAAGACTAGTAAAAATCGTTTTAAAACCTAGATAAAGAAAGTTTAGTTACATTATAGTTAAACAATTTCAATAGATTAACTGTTACTGAACAATTTGGGGCTTCAATAAAATATGAAATTTATTTTCCGCGGCATATATGAAACTACAAATCGTTTTGGTAACATTATAGCTGTAACATACAAATGTATGTCTATTATTTTTAAAATGGAAATATATGAGTCAATAATATGTATATTAATGCTTCCATAGTTATTCCTAATTTTTATTTTAATCTTGAGCCCAACAGGTGACATTCTATTGTAAGCCGTTTTTTTTAATAATTTAAAACTTAATAGAAGTATTGTTATCAGAAATGTTCAAACAAACTTCCTATCCATACAATACGGATTACGAATTCCCCACCAAGCAATTGTTGCTATTAAAATGGTTTTAATTTTTCTAAGTTTTTTTTCATATTATTATTGAAATCGTGTTTATGAACCCTGAAACACCTGTCAAACCGGACAAAAAAAAAATATTTAAGATTTTAAATAACAACAACAGCAGCAGTATTAAGTATCATCATGAGATCGTCATCATCATTTTTTTATTCTAAATGAAAAAAAAAACAACAACAACAGCAATTTCACTGGCACACAGTCTGATAAGCAGACATACTGAGAGACAAGACAGACAAACACATAATCAAAACTTAAACAAATGTACATAAATGAAATGCGGCAGCATCTTTATAAAAACCGCCGACGCCGCCAACGTGTTGTATGTAGACGACTGCTCTTTGTTGGTTTCGTTTTTTGGTTAAAAAGACAAGCACAACAACAACAATAACAAGGGACGTCAAAGGCAAAACCTTTAAATAAAATCATACCAAAATCTTGAGAGCCAAAAAAAAATCTCTCACACAATCAATACAAACAAGCACTAAAGTTAAAAAAAAGAGGGCTGCGGTTGTTGTTATTGTTGTTTCTTAACCACTTAAACGTCACATAGTGAATGACACAAAGTACAATCGAAATGCGATAACAAACAATAACAACAACAATAAACAAACCAACTTTAAATGCCAGAGCACGCATACGCTTAAACAATTGTCAAAGTCATGTTTACGGGAAAGAGTTAAAAGAAAAAAAAAATGTAAAACTCGGGGGAGAAGTAGAAAAAGAAGTTGAAACAGACAACCATACATACCGTGCAATAGCTGAGGGCATTAAAAAGGGAAAAGAAAACCCTCAAATGAAGTTCAAATTAAAATCGGTTGAAAGAATCAAGAGCAAGTGTATCATCTAAATTAAATTTGATATGATGCAGCAAAAGATTTTTTTAAAGTATTTTATAAAAAAATTATTGTTTAAAAAATTTGTAGTTACATGCAAATGCCTAAAAAAAATGTGTTAAGATTTTTGTGTTTCCGTTTTTCTTCACAACCAATAGCATGTCATTGTAGCATGTGAAAAGCTATTAATAAGAATGTAATAGTTTTTTAATAAAGGTTTTGTTATCAACATAAACATGATTAGGTAATATAACGAATTAAAAGAAATTAGAAAGGTGATATTTTATAATGCTTTTGTAGAGATATTGAATAATCACTAACTACCGAGTGGTAATGTTTCTTGACCTATAATAATTAAATTAGAAGTCTCAACTATATTCAGCATTTATATACATACACTCCGTTAACATAGGGTAGCCTCACTTGAAATTTTAGAGAATAGAAGACATTTTCGCGATTCCTTAAAAAAATAACAAATATGTTTTTAAGTCATTCTTAAGAGGATACTCTGTTGCTTTAATGACAAAAATTCCAAATGGATCAGTAAACATTAAATGGACTTTCATAATAGTTTTCGTAAACAGCATGAGAAATTTTAATATTTCAGTGTTAACATAGATTAGCCTCAGTGATGAATTTTCAATTAATCTTTGATGTTTATGCCAAAATACCTTTAAGTGCAATAGGAAAACGTTTTATTTGCACAAAGAAAAAGTATTAGGAAAAAGCCGTCGCTTAATTCCACGGAAATCGCTAAAATTGAGACGTATCGCGATGTAGGTCTTTTAAACCGCACTATTGGCGGAAAACTTCGTCGCAGCCCAAAAGTTATAAGCAATTACATGAAGAATACATCAGAGTATTCCAAATGGTACAAAGGAAAGACTTATAAGAAGTTTTCATCTCAATATAGACGCAAAATTCTCTAAATGGTCTCGAATTCATCTGTGAGTTTAAGTAGAATTAGAGGTGCAGTCGGAGTTAGCGTCAGTAAAATAACTATTCATAATGTTATACAAACCACGGAGTACTTGAAGCATCTAAATCATCAAAAAAAAACCACAATTGTAAGACGTACATAAGCAACACAGACTAAAGTTTGGGAAAGATCACATGACGTAGATGGTGCATCAAGGTCATCAAACGAACGATTGGAAAAAAGTATTTTTTTCTGAAGAAAAGTGCTTTAATATCGCTATTCCAGATGGGTATAGTTATTATTTCTACAATATCAGGAAGGAGGAAGGCTTTTCGTCTGAAGAAATTACTTTTTCCAATCGTTCGTTTGATGACCTTGATGCATCATCTACGTCATGTGATCTTAACGGAGTTTATATTTTCATATTCAACTATTTAAAATTAACCAATTGCATAAAATAATACAAAATAAGGCATTCTTATTATATTGAGATAACATTGAGGTATTAGTAAATTCAGCCCAGCTGAATAACTAAAAACTCAACAAGTATGAACTTTCTGCAAAATTGAACTGAACTGAATGTTCAGAAAAAACTACCTTTTAAAAATTTATAGCATGAAATAAAAAAAAAAATTTAGTTGCTTACGTACATATATTCAGCTGACTCGTATTTTCATAAAAGTCTTATATATATAGATTTATAAGATATAAGTTAATTCATCCTGGATAGACAAAAACAAATTTGCATACTTAAATATATTCAGTTAAGTTAAATTTTCATAAAAATCTTGTATTTAAGGACGAAGATCCTTTGGTATTAATAACTTCAGTTTGGCTGAATAACTAATATGTATTTCTAAAAGTATAAAATTTGCTTATGTACATTTAAATTAAGCTTAGCTGAATTTTCGTTAAAACAATTTTGTCTAATTCTACAGCGTAGAAAATATGCATGCATGTCTATGTGAGGAAAAAATTCAGCCAGAATAACTGAATTCAGCTGAGCTGACTTTTCGTCAGAAACTTTTGTTTAATTTTTCCTTTTAATGTGAACTTAAAATAATTTTTCTATGGAGTACTGGCAAAATTTAAGTATCTATTAATAAATTCAGCTCAGCTGAATAAGCAATAAATCAAAGAGAAAATTTAGAAAAATTTATCGCATAAATTAGCCTACAGAAGAAGAAGTTGAATTTCTTACTTAACGCTTGTGTTAATCTATAACATAAAATGGAAATTGACATTTATTCAGCTAATGAAAAATTACAAAATTAAATTAAAAAATCATTCGAAGAATTTATAAATATATATAAAAGCTCATTGATCAAATTTAAGTATCTACCAATAAATTCAGCTAAGCTGAATACTCCAAACAGTAAGTAATGTCTTATTTGATTTCATGAATAGGCGCAAAACTTGCTTTGTTGCTTACATGATCAGATTCAGTTAAGTTGAAATTTAAGTTAACATTTCTACAATTATGTAAAAAAATCATTGGAACATTTGCTAAATCTGTTTAATAGCTCATTCATAAAATTCAGCTGAGCTGAATAGGCAGTAAATTAAAGAATGTCTTAATTTATTCCATAAATATGAATTAAATTTTGCAGCTTATAAGAACTGATTCAGCTAAGTTAAATTTTTGTTAATAACTTCCGTATAATCTTTAACACAAAATTAAAAATTAAAGTTAGCATTTATGCAGCTAATGAAAAACTGTAAAATTATTTGAAAATATTATTTTAAGATTTGCTGAATCTAAAGAAAAGCTTATTCATACAATTCAGCTCAGCTGTATAAGCAATTAATCAATGAATATCTAAATTGATGTGTTAACAAATTTTGTTTTTTGCTTACATGGTCAGATTCAGCTAGGTTGAATTTTTACTAAAAACTTGTGTACACATTTAACACAAAATTTAAATTAACATTTATTCAGATAAGGAAAAACTATAAAATTATTTGAAAATATTATTTTTAAATTTGCTGAATCTGTATAAAATTGTGTTTCTACAATTCAGCTCAGCTGAATTAGCCAAATATTAAAGAATGACTAAATTGTTGGCATGAATTAGTATAACAAATTTTGTTTGTTGCTTACATGATCAAATTCAGCTAAGTCGAATTTTTGTTAAAAGCTTGTGTAAATCTATAATACAAAATATAAAAAAAAAATTATTCAGCTAACGAAACCTTATAAAATTATGTGAAAAAATTATCTAAAGATTTGTTGAATCTATATAATAACTTATTCAGCCAACTAATAATTTCAGTTAAACCCAAATTGAGATTATGTTACTTACGAAAAAATGGGAAAAACATTAACATGTGCCAAATTTTTTTTTACAGTAAAGAATTTAATATTACCCCTTTTACACACGGAAAGTTTACTTTGTAAAGTATTAATTCAGCTGGCAGAAAGACAGAAAGAGAGAGTATTCATGCCTCTGTCTTTCATACAGCTGAATTAAGACTTTGCAAAGTAAACTTTGCCTGTCTAAAAGGGGTATATATTCAGCTAACTTAAAGCCAATATTATTGTACTAGTATATATCTGTGGCTGAATTAGCTAAATTAACAAATAATTAAGAAACAAATATTTCTTGTATACACAATATGTGTAATTTAAAAAAAAAATATTCAATTCAGCTAAGCTGATATTAAACAAATAATTTGAAAAGTTTAATTTTTTCCACTTAATTTAAAATATATCGTACATTACAAATTTTTCAGTTCATTGAGTTTGATACCTTTTAAATTAATTTTAATTTGAAATTTATTTGCTGGTGGTTCAGCGTTGTCTATATGCATTTCATTGTTGCTGTAACAAATCATCAGTAGACTTCAACCACACATTTTGAATAGTCACAAACCTCTTTTCTTATGCAAATATATTAGTTTCTAAGCCTTTTAATTAATCAATTATTATTATTTTTCTTATGTTAATATTAAGTTATTAAATTTAAATCTTTGTATTTTATTATTAAGTCTAGAGCTGGAAATTTAAATTCTGTTAATCTTTTTCTTATATATATTTTTATTCTAGTGTTGTTCAAATTATCGGGGTAATTAAAACCAATTTTATTTTAGTAGGTCTCCACATTTAAACACGCAGATTTTAAAACACGTCAAGGTTTTCTCTTTCTTTGACTATTTTTTTTTATTTTTTCGTTTGTTGTGTGTATGTATTTTTTTTTTTATTATAATTAAATATGATTATTAATAATTTATTGCAGTTTGTAATGCAAATAATAACAACTAACAATTATTAAATATTTGGTTGTAGATTTTTTTACAAACGTTTTTCTGAAGTCAAACTTTTTCCTTTTTTCTTTCGTTTTAGGTAAGATTTCCTTTATTTTATGAAGCCATCATCGAATTTCCCATAAACAGGTAAATGCGGGTGAATTTAAGTTTTAGCTATATTCCATTAGACCATCATCGTCATAATCATCACCACACCATCATCCTGTTATTAACTTGCAAAATCTCTTTATTTGCTACGTAGACGTTTGTTTGCAAAGTAACAATACTTAAGGCAAACACTCTGCACGTACACACACACACACACACAGGAAAACCGCAAATGTCTTATTGAGTTTCCTTTTAACAAAGTTTTTGGTGCTCTTGTTGTTGTTGTTGCAAGAGGCACATGTTAAACGTCATTTAAATAGAAAATAATTTTGCAATGCGAAACTTTGCAGCATTAACAACAACCACAAAAAAAAAGAATCTAAGTTTTTCTATTTAGCATAAGAATAACTCTGTTTGTAAGCAACGTGCCAACTTAAATAGGCAGCCAAGCAAGAAGAGCTATAAATCAATGAATTCTGAAAAGAGAAATGCATTAAAGGGATATATGAGTATTTAGCGAGTAAAGGGTCCTGAGAAACGACGTTCGCTGTTAACAGGACAATGCAGGGGGTTTCTTAGTAAAATTCCTTGGATACCCCCTCTCCCTAGTTATATGAAGTTCGGAAGAAAATGCATGAAGGGGGACGGGCAGAACTAGGGAAAATTAACCCTTATCGAGCTCAAAGTAGGGGAAAAAAGAAAAATATTATTAAAAAAACTCCAAAGCTGCCTCATTCCTAGAAAGGTAAAATTTAGAACCGATCCCCCTTAAGTTTTCTTTTCCCAACAATTTTTTCTAATATTTTTACCTCCTATCTTCATTTCTTAAGGAGGCTTCCATGCAAATTTTAAAATTTGTATAAAATTGGCAACCACAGATGCTACAATGATCCTACATTTACTACCATTAGGTTTCTAACCTTGTACCTACCAGAGAATGACAAAAGTATCGTTTTAAGTACACCCAGTGAAAAAAACAGCTTAAAATCAATCAAAACCATATTGAACTAATAAGAAACACTAACGAAAATCTAGTCATGTTGAAATTTCTTATTTCAATAAAGAAAAATATTAACTACAGTAAGTTATTTTACTAATTTTATTTATTTTTAAGAATTTCAATATACATTTTTTATTATATTGAAAATTATTGAATTAATGTGACGCAGCTTTTCTTTGTGTGTACTCCTTGAGTATTGGCCGTCGAACAACTGTGAATGCGTATAGCTTAAAATAAAAAACGCATGCTAAAATACAGACACACGCTTAATTTTAAATAGGTAGGACTATAGCACCATCCAACAACTACAAACATAGTTTTTTAAATTATGCAGCACAAACGATAGCACAATCACACGCATGAGTATTAAAATACTCTGACTATTAATCGGCTACACATGCGTATATACAGGGATATTTTATTTTAATACGCACACACACATAAATTTTTCAAGCAGCCATACACAGCCACACATTTTCCATTTCATTTTATATACAAAAGTTTATGTACACGGTAGCCAATGATGAATAAATATCCCGAGTATCATGCGTATTAGATATCCATAGTCTGAGTATATGCATGTTCATACTGTAAGTATATGAGAGAGTCAATGTGCTTGTTACGCATTGTGAGTCGTAGCGTATTTTAGTTTTTCGCACAAACGCAGTAGAGACGCTCTTGTATGTTGGAATCGGCTATAGGCATTGCTGTTGGAGAGAAAATATGTGCTACAATATGATTATACGCAGTAACTAAAATTAAATTTTCGAGTACTCATTGTCATTCTCTGATACCTAATCCCTATCACCATTCTTTGAGAGGGCTTCCATACAAAACTTTTAATACAAATGAAGAAGTCCTAGAAGTCCCAGAAGTCTAGGAATGCAAATAAGGGGGTACAATGTATAACCGATTTCCATTTGTTTTTTTTTTGTCATAAAGATTTTCTTCAAACGTGTTTATAGTATTTTCATACCGAAAGTTAAAACCTGGTTTTAACGTTAAGACCATATACAGCTGATTTTTCATTCACACTGCAGGGTGGCGTTGGCTGAAGTAGTAAGCACGTTGACTACAAAACCGAAGGTCCTGAATGCGAGCCTGGTATCCAACAGTCATTAAATAACAACACCACATATTTTTCTGATGTGCATTAGTGCCCTTTATCAGTTGTTGTAGGAAAGTTCAAGTGATGAAGGCACAGTCACTTGTCACTGAACTAATACCGACTTCTGCAGATACTAATTCTAATGTAATATCAGAAAGCTCTCCTTGGTTATGTAGCAGATTCATTGGTAAAATAACCAATAAAATGGCTACTAAATACAGCTTAAAAATTTAATACGCCTCATTGACACCAGAGGCGCTGCAACACTGCATTATTAAGTAATTATAAAAGGAATTCATTGCCTGGGTGTTACTTCTCTTTTTGTTGTTGTATTTTTCTCTGCCTTTTATAATACTTCTTTAACAAGCTGTACAACAACTGTTTTTATTTGTATGAAAAAATCGGTAATTTTTCAATGCGTTGTAAAACGGAAATTATTTTATATTTTGTAAATAAATATTTTAAAATTATGGAACTAGTAATACAAAGTGAAGAAGTGCTTGGAGATAAAGTTATTGTATATTAAAAATACATCACAAAATAAAACTGTTTTTTTATCAGCAGATCGATGTCAGTCAGTCATATCGTCTATTTTCACTTCTCAGAGGTCAACAAATTTATTTTCCTTGTTTTCCTTCCAAAAAACTCTTTTTTCCATAATTTTTTTAATTATTGTTGCTGTTAAGTTGAAAATCTTTCAAGCGATTTTCTATTGTTATTCACTGGCATAAACATTATCGGTCATTTTAACTTGGCAGCACTGAATTTAGCACAGCGAAAACAAGGTTGCATTTAATAAAACCAACTTAAAAGCAATTCAAAAATGGTTTTAAGTTGGTTTTAACAAAAACAATTTGTATGGTAAAACCAGATTTTAACAATTGGCTTTAACATTAAAACCAACTTTTATTAAAACCATGTCAGTGTGAAGACACTATTACTACTTAACTCAACTCTTTAGGAGGGGCTTCCATACAAATGGAATGAAATTCAGCGTCCAAATAGGTGAAATGTATGACACACCCCACTTAATTTTTTTTCTCTTAACAACAGTTGTGGTGCACTGTACATGAGCAGTTTCCCTGCCAGAAGTCCATGAACTAGGGCAATAATTGCTCCCTCATCTGCCCTAGTCTACAGATTTAGTCCCGACCTGAGGTATGATATAGACGAATACCCAGACAGTTAGACGAACATTCTACAATTGGGTTTCATAGGCATATTAATACTCTAATTTTTACCCAAAAAAATTTATCTCGGTAGTGGGATTTCATTACTTCAAATACTGGCTTTTTCTTGCAAATCCAACCTGTATTCGTGGTGCAAACAAACAAACTGCAATGCGTGTCAGAGCTCTTAACAAGTGTAAGGAATGAATGTAAGAATAAAATACTATTTGTTGTTGTTGTAGCAGAAAAGCTATTTTTTTTTTTTTTTTGGTATAACACACAAATGTTGTACGAGTAAAAGAAGTTTAAAGCAAACAAAAAAAAAAAAAAAACAAATAAGAAAATTGTATGTAGTTTTCGTGCCATTAAACACGATTTAAATACACACACAAATAAAATATTCACACATACCAAAACGGCACCTTGCCACACTTGCCACCAGCGCCAGCACCAGCCAACCATCTCTGAAAATTTAACAACAACAATAAAGCAAAAACTTTTGCCACATTTAAAGAACAACTTGCAACAAGAAGAAATTTTATACCAACTTAAGCTTGTTGTTGTTTTTGACTGCATGAAATGGAAATGAAAGGAAAGAACTATTATAAAAAATGGAAATAATAATAAAAAAGAAAACAAATTATCAGAGAGTGGGTGCGTGTCTTTGCTGATTTTGTTGTTGTTGTTTGATGTAAGTGATTTATTTGATTTAAAAGTTATACCTTCTCTTAACCCTGTCGCAAAAAAGGGGTGAGTTGTTGTAACACAAAAAAAGAAGAAAGTTTTGCTTTAAAAAACGGATATTATACGACTCATTGGCGGTTTAAAGAAAGGCAAAAAAAAATACTATGCAACAGAGTCAACTATATTAAATTCTAAAAGACATACATACATTTACACTGTAAATGAACTCAACTCAAAAAAGTGTGGCAGGAAGTGCGGTAACACAATATGCTAATTTTTATTTTTTATTTTTTTGTAACTGCATTCATTGTGAGGGTGCTGTTTTCTTTTTGTTGCTTTTTGTTGGCCTGCTTGTTAAAGGGTCATTTTATGTGGCCAAAAAGGATGTGGTTATTATTGTTTGTTGGTATGTACTTATGTATGTGAGTTGTGCGTGTTAATTTTTTATTTCTTTTGCTTTCTTCAATATTATTTTTCTTGTAATCGCTAGTGCAGGAGTAGCTAATGTTTCATTCAGACCTTTTATTTTAAGGTTATTAGCTTAAAATGTTTTTGTATGTTAGTAGCATGACAATATATTTTATAACTTTATTGTGACACATTTCCATAAAAAAAAATTAAAAATAAAAAAAGTTCTATGAAAGCACAATATGCCAGATTTATGCTGCAAGGGAAGTATTTAATGGAATTATTTATTAAAGCTTTTAAATAAATAAGGAAGCTAATAAAAATGTTAAGTATGTAAACGTTAGTGCTTTTTTTTTCAAAGAAAGTCATATTATTGTTTGCTAAACGTATTCATAAGATAAAATTTATTGTTTTCTTTTCTTATTAGTAATAGTTATTGATATTTTGTAACATGTTGCCTGCACAGAGAAAACAGATTGGTTGTGACAACCGAATTTGTTGCCAATTGAATTTTGGCGGTTGCAGCAACTATCATAGAATTCTGCTATAGCGACTGAAATTTTCTTGTGGTACCACTATATTTTAATTATAACCCTCAACCCAGTAGTAGCAGCAACAGAAAAAATTGGTTGACAGTATGGAATTTGAAATAAATCTTATTCTTGCTACCGAAAATTTGGTTAATATAATTAAAACAATATCATAATTGGTACTTGCAAAAGAAAAATTGGCCTTTCTTGCTGATACAAAAATAAACAATAAACGCAAATAAAAATACAGAATTTAAGAAATTTATTATTTGACATATTGTCATAAGTTTATTTTAATTGAAATTTATTTCCTAATGGTGAAGCATGTCTATATACATTTCTTCAACCACACATTTTGAAAAGCCACAAACCTGTTATCTTATGCACAGACTTTCAAAAACCATTTGAGAATTCACAAATCATAATATCTTTCAAAGTCACAAAAGTTAATTTTTTAATTTGCTGCTATAAACTATGATAGTAAACACAACCTCTAGTTAGTTGCTGTATAAAGTTTTTATTTTAATTTTAATATAGAATGACTATTTTTTAGTTGCTAATACCAAAAGTTGGTAGTAAAATCCAATTCGTAATATTTTATTCGGTTGGGTTAACCAATCAGTTAATTAGTCATGACAAAAGCATACGCTCGGTTGATGCAATCAATTTAAGTATTGTCACAATCATATCTTTGTTACAATTATGCCCTTATGGCAATGAACATGGATTGTTTTTTGGATTAACAGAAAATTGATAGCGTGAACTGAAATATAGTTAATGCAAATGATATTTTATTGGACTAACAGTTTTCCAACCAATCTTTTTTCTGGGTGTGATTATGTGTTTTATAATTTTATAATGTTTATTACATTATACAGCAAAAATCAAACTGTGTCCACAATAAGATATATATGTTAAGTATTATTATCTAAAATCCTGCCATAAATTACATTATTTATTTCTGAATACGCTAGGCCTAGGAATTCGATTCAATCACTAGACTCTTTTCTGTAACACTCTGATTAGAAAAAGGATAAAGTTTCTTACATCAATCAATTATTCATAAAATATCTTGAAAACTTTTATTACGGAAATAGAAATATGTAGTTAATCTGAAGGGTTGAAAACGCACAAAAATTAGTTTTGTTGCCAAATTCACAAAAATTTGTTTAATTAATAAAGGCCTCTATTATAAGCATTCGACAAAGAATATCCTTATTGTGAATATAACCTACAGCGATTTTTAAAATTTGTTCGATAGAAAAATTCGTTGATTAACTACATTTTCGATTGTCGTAATGTGAATCTAGTATAAGATTTTCGATGTTCGATAGCCAGCGAAGATCAAAAATCGAATACAAAAAACCAAAAGTAGACCTAAATTCGGATGAAATCTAAACTACGAAAATGATTAGATATGAAACAAATTCTTTCTGACCCTGTCATCATACAAATATTTTTTTTTTTTTTGAATAAAAGTAGAATTGATTCAATTAAATTTTTCATTAATTCAATTAAAGTTCTAAATGATTTAATAAACTTTTCGATGGATTCCATTAAGTTTTTAATTGATTCAATTAAAGTTTTAATTGATTCATTTAAATTTTTAATTAATTTGATTAAATTTCTAAATGCTTCAATTAATCGCTCAATTGCTTCAATTAAATTTTTAATTTATTTGATTAAATTTTTCATTGATTCAACAAAATTTATAATTAATGTGGAAAGTCTTAAATAATATTAATTATTTTATTGATTTTTTTATTTTTGAGCATTGAATGTCAAATAAATATTTTATATAACAAAATTTTAGTTAATATTACAAAATGTATATTTTTTAACCCCCGACTAAAAAAAGGGGTGTTATAAGTTTGTAGTGTGTGTCTGTGTGCCTGTGTGTCTGTGTATCTGTGTGTCTGTCTGTGTCCACGTACAGGCCAAACGGCTGGACCGATTTTCATTTAGTTTTTTTCTGTTTGAAAGATGACTTGATGGAGAGGGTTCTTAGCTATGTTTGAAAAAAATCGGCCCAGCCGTTTAGAAGATATAACATCTTTTCTGAATAAAGTCGGGGGTTTTTAAAATTTTTAATTTTTGTTATTATGTATTCTGGAGCTGATGAAAAAACTTGCAATGAGTAAATATTCTCAAATCACAATAATTATAAATATTTTCAAAAGAAATGGTAGATTATAAAATTGTAAAAATGACAAAAATCCATTCCATCAAATCAATCCCATTTCATTAAAAATTCACGTTTAATAGCTGATATTAATAACAATGTCTTGATGCACTAGCTCCGATAGGAGTTAAGCGGATAGAATAAGAAGAAGAATAACAATTTTTGCCCAAGAGCTGTTGAAGTGCGTGGCTGCACGGAAAAATACCGAAATACCCAGGTAAAAGGTCTAATTTAATTTTTCTTCTCTTCTTCAGAAAATTACATTAATTTGTAAAAATATTTCATTCAATAAGAATTGAAAATACTAAACTTAAGGCCGACTTAGAAATAATTCCTGATTAAAATTCATTCTAGTTCATTGAAATTTAATTGTCGCAATAGCAAAAATCTATTTTATAAAAAATTAAAAAAATTTTAAAATGATCAAATAAATTAATTTTTTTCTAATTTTTAAACGCACTAATAATCCCAAATTAATATTTAACTTATTAAGTAAATTTTTTTTAATTAAAAATACATTGAAATTGATTTTTGAGAGGTTTAGCTGGATCCTATGCGTATTTCACTGTTGCTAGTGCAGATCATCAGGGAACCTTTAATGTATTTTTAATAAAAAAAAATATTTTACTTACAGGCTACACGAACACACGACTTCAAATGCCGCTAGCAGCATTTGTCGCCTCGTAGCCGGCTACTTAATTATTTTGGAGACGGCAGCAGCACCATCTGCAGTTGATATTCAAGTACAAATACATAGTTCAGTATTGCCACTTTTATATGTTTGGCATTTATAAAAATTAATTACTCTTTTAAAATGTACTTATTTCACGTACAAGTACAAAAATGAATCAATTTATTCTTAACATCAATTTTTGGATATTATTTCTGTTAAATAATATGAAATAATTGTACAAAATCATTCATTCAACATTTTGTATTATACTGGCAATACTGAATTTTCTCATTGTAGCCAACAAAATAGAGTAAATAGTTTAATTGGACTACAACGACAAAATTAGCATAGACAACAACCTGCCGCCATCTTGCCTTGCTGTATTCAAAAGAATTATTCTCATATAAACATGTGTATTCTATCCTTGACATTTGGTAGTCGGTAGCTTGCTGCGATGAATGTGTTTAATGCTTAAATTGTAACAATTCCCATGAAAAAAATACTAATTATTAATTTGTTTCATTATCAATAAAATCGCCCAAGGCATACCGAAACTATTCACTTTATTTGCTTTAAGTCATTTTATATTACATATTTACTTGAACAACGTCATTACTAAAAAAAAAATTAGTTTAAAGTTTAAAGTTTACAAGTTTACAAAATATTTTGATGAAATTTTTGTACAATGCGAATAATGATATAAAGATTAATGTTGAATTATTAACACAAAAATATAACTTTATATAACTATAATATATAATATATATATATATATAATATAATACATGCTTAGTTTAATTCATAATTTTCTAATTTATCCACTTTTTTTAATTTAACTTCCCGTTCCCAATTTTTAAAAATAGAGTTTTCAGTGATTTTTTTTTTTTTGAAGAAACACAGGTTTTTATATAAAAAGTTATTTTATTTTTCATTACAGTCTCCTTTGAGTTCATTTTATTTAGTCCAACGTTTCTAAAATTTTTTTATCCCTTATGAAAAACATGATTTGTCGAAGTCATCAAAATAGGAGATTGTTTGTGAGATGATTCTTCGTCAGAGTCAAATCTCTTTCCGCCGAGCCATTTCTTTAAGTTTGAGAACAAGAAATAGTCACTCGGGGCTAAATCTGGATAATAGGGCAGATGAGGAACCAAATTGTAGCCCAATTCATGAGTTGTTGTGATGTAAACTGCACATGCGGTTGTGGTCGATTGTGTGCAACCGCGGCACCCATCTTGCGGAAAGTTTTCTTATACCCAAGTGATGATTCAAAATTGAAACCACTGAGTAATGTGAGTTGCCTATAACTTTCACAATCTCTCTCACTTCCAATCTGCTGTCGGCTGAAACCATTGAAATGGATGATGAAGATTCCTTATAGTTTTTATCGAGCTTAGTCTTGGTTTAAGTGATGAAATTTTTCTGCAAAAAATAATGCTTAATGAGCACAAGAAATTCACTTTATTCCATTTTCTTCTCAAAACGAGCGGTAGTCCAAATACAAACTAAATGACGCAGCTTGTTCAACTGACAGTTGCCTGTGTGTTGCCAGGAGCAGTGTTGCCATTTCAATTAAGAGGTGAGCAATTATAAGAGAGATTTAGTTAAAGACCCACTCTTGTATTGCGAAGCTTTGAGGTTCTTGGAGTCGTTTCTGACTATTTTCACGATGATGTCCGTTGGTATGTGTGTATGTTTGTGTTTGTATATCACAACTGTGTCTAATATACTCTGATAATCTTGTACTTATTTACATCCAGATAATTTTGCATTGTTTGTGCAAAATAATTTTCTATGTGGTTATTGTTAGATTTTTTGTAAATTCGGCAAATTTTTCTTCTCTATACTATTATAAAACTTTACCTTAAAATATTAAGTATAGCTATCTTCGTAATATTATTTTCCATATATTTGTAGGCAAACAGATTCATACCTTTTTAATTCGCAAACAAAGTCACCGGCAGATGCTGGTCAATAATAAATTTTGAACTAGAGATTTAATTTCCTACTTTGAATACCTGCAAACTACAAACATGTCTTAGACTACTTTTTATTAAAAAATTAATTGATTTTTCCATTCGCCTAAGTAATTTGCCACATTGTGTACATTTTTAATTAATTGGTTATTGCTGGCAATTATTCTCTCAAATTAACACCTAATTTTCCAAGTGTGAATGTTAAAGAAATGCTTTAAAGGAAAGCTAAAAGGAGTTTGATATTCTGCACCACGTGCTGCCAGCAAGTAACTCCTTTTCAATATAAAGAAACTAAAGAAGCAAAAAAAAAAAAAAAAAAAAATTAAAATATTAAAACAAGCATGAAAGAAACGCAATATTTAATAACGATAAGAATCTATTAAAAATGCACAGAAAAAAAATAAGCAACAGAAATTGATGGAGGCTGTTTGCTTTTTAGAGGAACAATGCCAAGCTTAGGAACGAAACAAGTTAAACAAGATTTTAAATAATGACGGGACAAAAAAAAAAAAAAATAGAAAAAAATTATGCACACATCATTAATTGCAAAATATTATAAGAACTTTGATGCTCATCAGCAGCAAGCAGCAAAGCCAACTTATGAAAAGTTATCTGTATTATCTTCATAAGCTTTCAAAGTCAAATGAAATATTGTAAATAAAATTCGAAAGGCGTTACTTGGAAAACCACCCACTAATAGCTTAAGATATGATAAAGCAGTTTTCTTTTGTGTATGTGTGTGTTTTTCATCTTCTTCTTCTCATAAATGTTTACTTATGTTTGTAAATCTATGAAATTAGCCTCAACATGAGTTTGCTAGAAGAGAAGTAATAGTTTATTTAGTTACTGCCTGTCAGATAACAAAGTGTAATTATGCATCATCAAACCGCCAGTCAGTCAGCCACAAAGAAAAATGAAAAAACAATTGATGTATTTTATTAACAAACGAGCTTCTTCTCTCGGTATTTTGTTGTTCTTTTGTTTTTTTTTAATCATACGAAATCTGGCTAATCATATACACAAATACATGGAAATATCAATATTGTTGCATTATACAGTAGCCTTTTGTCCGACAGCTTCTTTTACCTTTACGATTACTGCCACCTTCTTCCGTTACTTCATGCTGTTGTTGTTGTTGTTGTTATTGTTGTTGTTGTTATTGTGCATTGCATTGCCTTTTGTTGTTTTACTGCATAAATAATTATTATTAATTTACGCCGCTGCATTAAAAGTATAGAATGAAGCTCACTCACATCAAATGGTATGCAGGTGCAAACTAACATTAAGACAGCAGCAATCAAACAATTTCTTCACATTTATACCAGCCAGCAAGCCACTCGAACAACCAACAACACAAGCAATTGCTGCCAAGATGTTGAAAATTTTACGATTATTTTGTTCTTAAAACTTAAATATAGTAGACTATGCAAAAAAAAAAAAAAAAAAAGAATTCTTCTTATCAGGAATTTACGGGTCTTACTCAGACAGTCAATAGCATTTTATTACTAATAAAAAAAAATAACTAAAAGGCACAGCAAACACAGCAAAACCTTTATTTCCTTTTCGTCAACAAAACGAAAGACTTAAACAACAAACTTGTTTGGTTAAATTCAGCTCAAAACTCGAAATAATCTTTTCGTTTTAGTTATTTTTTTTTAATTTTTTTTCCTAAATCATTTAAACTTTTAAAGGATTTTCATTCATTATTTTTTTTTTAAGTTAAAAAAAAGAAAAAAAATTTAATATTTAATTATATTACATAGTGTGAATAACTTGGTGTATTTATGTAAAATATGTAAACAAATTTTTTTTTATTATTCTCAGCTTCCGTTGCTAAAACTTTTTTATGAGCAAAATAAATTATTATAATCATTATTTTTGGTTTCCTCTTGCATTTTTAAGCATTATGTGTTAAATGTTTTAAGTAGTCAAGATTTTAACATGTTAATAACTGGTTAATAATAGCAAATATTTTAAACACTCAGATACATACATGCCAGCAACACTACTGCTAATTAATGACACAAAATAAAGAGAAAATTTTCAATAAGCTAAAGTATTTGCAATTATTAGAGATTACGTTTTAGTTTAAAATGAATAGCTGCAAGTTAAGGTTTCAGCCGATTTAATAGGAATGAGAAGCTTGTGCTTAAAAATATAACAATATATGTATATATAAAAATTTTTCTAGAAGACCAAGAAATACTATAAAAATATAAAACTTTATAAAAAAGCAAAATCCATCTTTCAAATACTAGTACGATAAATCAGTACCTTAAAAAAAAAATACGCTGAAGATGGAATTTTTCTCTAACCAATGATAATTAACATAATTTTTGTTCGAGTAATTAATAAACTCTAAAATACCTAAAGTTTGCCATTAATTTTACATCAATAGCTCCAAGTTTAGGTTTCGACCGATTTGTTAGGAATGAAAGTGTTATAATTTTTAATCTAGCAATATGAGTATCAAACTCTTTGTATGACTGAAACAAATTTAATAAAACTGTAAATCTTTTTTTAAAATTAACTACAAGCTGTGGAAGTAGAAAAAAAAATGCATAAGCGAACAAAAAAAAATTATTAAAAAATAATTTTTAAATGAGAGTATTTTTTCACATAAGTTTTGATGGAAAAGCCAACGCACTTTTGTTATTACTAAAGCTTGGCATTAATTTTTAATCATTATCTTAAAATTTTGGTTTCAACCGATTTATTAGGAATGAGTATGTTATACTTATAAATCTAGCAATATGGATGTCAAACTCTTTGTGTGACTGAAACAAATGCAATAAAACTATAAAACTCTCTATAAAATTAAAATGAGCTGTAAAAATAGAAGAGCAATAAATAAATTTAAAAAAGCATAAAAAGCAATCTTTAATTGAAAGCTTTTTTTCACATAAATTTCCATGAAAAAAAAACTAATGTCCTTTGCGATTGCTAAAGTTTTCCATAATTTTTAAATCCTTATCTAAAAATTGAGTTTTCAACTGATTTATTAGGAACAAGAATGCTATAGTGATAAGGCTAGCAATATGGATATCAAACTCTTTGTATGACTGAAAATAATGCAACACAACTATAAAACTCTCTATAAAATTAAAATTCCATATAGAAATAGACTAGAAATAAATGAGTAAAAAAATCTTAAAAGAGAATTTCTAGCTGAAACATTTGTTTACACAAATTTTGGCGCAAAAATCTAATGTCCTTCACAATTACTAAAGTTTTCCATTATTTTTAAATCCTCATAACAAAACTAATGTTTCAACCGATTTATTAGGAATGATATATTATACTTATAAGTCAAGCAATATGGATATCAAACTATTCGTATGACCGAAGCAAATGCAATAAAACTATAAAACTCTCTATAAAATTGAAATTCGTTATAGAAATAGACCAGAAATAAATGAGTAAAAAAATGCTCAAGAGAAAATTTCCAAGTGAAAGCTTTTTTTGTACCAAAATTTCGTTGATAAAACCAATGCCCCTTGTTATAACTAAAGTTTGTATATATTTGTAAATTCTTATCTCAAAGTTGAGGTTTCAACCGATTTATTAGGAATGAGAATGTTATACTTATAAGTCTAGCAATATGGATATCAAACTCTTTGTATGACAGAAACAAATGCAATAATACTATAAAACTCTTTATAAAACTAAAATTCGGCATAGAAATAGACTAGAAATGAATAATTTAAAAAAAAAATGATTAAGAGAGTTTCTAAGTGAAAAACTAATTCACTTTGTATAAAATAAAGTTTTTCATTAATTTTTTAATCATTCTTTCAAAATAGAGTTTTTAACCGATTTATTAGGAATGAAGATGTTATACTTATAAGTCTAGCAATATGGATATCAAACTCTTTGTATGATTGAATCAAATGCAATAAAGCTATAAAACTCTCTATAAAATTAAAATTCCCTATAAAAATAGACTTGAAGTAAATGAGTAAAAAAATGCTTAAGAGAGAATTTCCAAGTGAAAGCTTTTTTGTATATAAATTTCATTGAAAAAACTTATGCTCCTTGTTATAACTAAAGTTTGCACATATTTGTAAATTATTATTTGAAAGTTGAGGTTTCAAACGATTTGTTAAGAATGAGAGAAAGCATAGCATTGAAAGAAATTAAATGTTAGAAAGAATAAGACACATTTTTGCAGTAACACCAACAGTCGAAAAAATGCAAGAACTTTTCGTAAATTGTTTTCGAAAGGTTTTGTTTTTCGAATCGAATTATATATGGCTTAATAGGGGAAAGGCGGAACTCAAATTTTCGATATTTTATAGTAGAAGAAAAAAACTTAAGAAAACTAAAGCATTTACATGCAGAAAAAATTTTTTAAGTTGCCATAAGTTCTCGATTTTCAACACAGAAAAAAATGATTTGTAAATACAATTAATTTTTTTGTTATATCAATTAAATATTTAATTGATTTTGAACCTACAACGCTTTTTGTAAATACAATTAACGAAATTGTAAGTTGAAGGAAAATCTTAAAAATATTTTCAATTAAATATATCAACAAATAATTTGTTGAAATTTATTTTTTTTTTCAACATTTATTTTTGTTAAATTTCAAAGTTATTTCAATTAAAGTTATTGTTATATTAACAATGTGAATTGTTGAATTTCTGTATCATAATTGTTATATTAACAAGCTTTTTATACACTATCACATTCCTCGAAACGATTTTTTGCTTGTCTGCGAAAAACGCTAAATGTCTTTGGACGATGTTGAACCGGCAACATCAACACTAATAAACTGACTAATCTACCTCTCAGCTAAAGAGCAACACTTTAGTAAATACGCAAATGATGAATACACACAAAATATGATTTCTTGTTTCTTCTACATTTGCGCATTCCGTTACAAATAATTTTGTTAAGTAATTTAATTGACTACAAAAACTTAAATTTGTTATATAAACAATGATGATTGTTAATTTTAAAATTAAATGTTAAAAATTTGTTTTGTTGGTTGCATTTCGATGATATTTTTTTCTGTGAACTGTAACGTACTAAGATCTTCAAGTAGGATGCAGTTATACGTTGTCTTGCAAAAAACGTTAAAAATACGATTTCGAAAAAAATTGAGATACGCCCTTTTTATATTAACTCCTTGTTGATATGTATATATTCTATCACAAGCATTTCTAGCTAAACTCCTTTCTTTTAAGAGCTATAATTTGCGAAGTATATATTGTTATTGAAGTTCTTTCATAAATCACTTTTTTAAGCATAATTAAAAGCATAATCCTGTCTTACTTGGCGCTTCCGTGATTAATTGGAATTGAGTCATAAAAAAGAGTTAAAGAATACTCATTTAAATAAGTATTAATCAAAAATCATCCAAACGCTAGTTCGAATGATGCAGGCACAAATAAATTTATGACTTTATTTATTTTTTTAGTTCTAAACAACAGCAAAATATTTGTTTAAATTATTAAAATAAGTAAGTAATTAATGAAAATAATATTAAACTCAACAATGCCAGTATAAATAGAACTAAACCTTAGATCTCGTAACATGACTGATTGTTTAAAAAAATTATTAAATTGCAATAAATGCCACCTGTTTTATCGGCTGGTGAATATCGATTGTATTGTTGTTTTTTGTTTTGTTTTTTTTTAACAACAGCAGGAAATATTTAATACTCAATTAAAACATTTGTTTAATTAAGAAAAAAAAAATTTGTTATTACTGAATTTCATAGAAATATGATTAATCAACATTTTGTCTTTTGCAATTTGTTTTACAGCTTGTAAATTTTGTTTTTTGATTTTTTCAGTTTTTTTTTTGAAAGTTGTTATTTAATATTGATTTACCAAGTGCTTTGCTTGTTGACTACACACACATTCATGCACATATTTTAAATATTTTCCTGTTAATTTTAAAATTCAAATTCCATTCACAACCGCAAAAAAGAAAACGCACCATTAGACAAATGTGTGGTCACACAGAATTCATATAATATATTAAAATAAAAAAACAAACAAGCAGAAGAAATATTTATACATTTTATAAATTCTTTAACATTATTGCCAATACGTTTTGTTTTATTCTAAACCACAATTTAGAAAACATTAATTACTGAAAAATTTTGTTATTTTTTTGCAAAACAAACTGTTTATATTTTTTAAATTGCGTAGAAAAATTCGTTTTACTATTGTTGTTAATAATAAATTACTGATAATTTTGCTTTATAAATATTCATATTTTTTATACGGGACTAGAAATCAGGTGATTTTTTTTTATAAATAATTGCTTTATTGCTTCTAAGAAAAAAAAAAAAGGATGACAACTGTATAGAACACTAGAATAGAATTTCAGTAGTAGTTTTCGTATCCGCCCTGGTCTTAAATTAGATTATCCATATATGCATAATATTATAACGAGGTAAAGAAAGTAATCTGCGCTACCACTGGTCCGATTTACAAAAATTCATTCAGCAACCTGAAGTATGAAGCCTCCCATTGGTTATACGATTTTTATTGCCACGTTAGATTGCTTCGGAGAGTTGGTGGGGGGGGGGGGTGAGTATACGCCCCATAACCGAAAAAAATCACTCTTTACTAGGACATTTTTTTAATAGATTAAAGAATACTGTGAAATTTTTTCTTTAATTTAGGATGAAACTGTCGTAGTCAAAGGCGAATAAGGGTAAATAAATATACACGCAGAGAAAAGATATGGTTGTAGAATGGTTGAGAAAATAATATTTTGGTGTCTGAAACAAATGTGTGGTCGTCGAAAACTAGTTATTGTTATTTTAAACATTTATTTTGTTACGTTAAACAGAGTAATGTTTGAATTTAATAATTACATTATCACATACATAAAAAATTGTGATATGGTTAGAGTTTAACAATATAGTTTTGTTAAAAACGTATGACTACAACATAATTTGTATTATTATTTAAAAATAATATGATGTAAATAATAATATAATGTTATCCAAAACCATACTATGTTAAGTTTTAAAAAAAATCTTTTTCAGAAATATCTGACAGTTCAGTATTTCGTTTGTAAGCTATCGGTAGTGCACGGGTGGTATTAAATAAATGAATAAATAAATAAAGTATAAATAAAAGGGTAAACCAATAAAAATATATAAAAATTTGTGTATCTCTTATGTCTGTATGTCGTGTAAGCATACATTTCTATATATAAATTTTATTTTGACAATAGTAATTTATTTTTATTTCGAATTTAACGCACAGCTGTTTCTACTATAAATATGTGATTAAAAATAAAATAGTATTATTATATTAAATAATACTGTGGTCGTATTTAACAATATTAATATAATATTAGAACATGTTATGGTGAGTCTCAATTATATTTTAGTCACATCTAACAATAGTGTTGTCATATTTACAATACTAAGAGTAGGCGTAACAAAGTTAATTATTTTTGTAGATAATATTATTATTAAAGTTTGCTTTTCTATTATCATATGATTTGACTGCAACCATATAATTCAATCTTAGTATGTTGCTGTTTGATTATGGTTACCTCAACCATATTTTTTCTTTGCGTGCAGAGATCTATTAAAGTAAGAGTGTTTTAAGTTCCGTAATAACGAAAAAAAAACCGAACATTATTAACTTGACTGAAATGTTCGCTCTCTAGTCCGTCTGTTCCCCCCATCCGTCCCTTAGCTGAATGCAAAAGCAACTTTGTTTGTTACAGTTTAGTAATTGCATGAATGAATGGATGAATGAAAGAATGAATTTTTTTCATATTTTTTAAAAACTAGAACCAAGAGGGAAATTTGTGGCACTCAGAAGGTAGGTAGATGTAGGTTGTTTTTGTATTGTTGTTGTTTTTCTATGTTTGTAAACAGCCGACAAACTGCTGCTGGCTTGTAGGCAGTGTACTAGTCTTGCATTCGGTGGATCGCCGGTTCGAATCCTGGATTCAAGTAAAAGTATTTTGTATTTTTTTTTAAATAAAACTTTTCAAGTCAAAGCATTTTGTTTTTTTTTTTAACTAAAACTAAAACTAAAATTTTTCAAATAAATTGCATGTTAAATGATAAGAAATAATGTTAAATTATAATATAATTGAAGATGGTACATATTTAGTGTGTATCTTAAGAATATTTAAAGTTGTTGTGACTGCAGGGGTAAGCACGCTGACTACCACGCGATGAGTTCCGAGTTCAAATCTTGGCCGAGGAAGCCAATTTATTTAATTTAATTTATTTAATTTAATTTATATACAAAAATTTTTCTGATGTCTATGTCTCAACCACTCGTAAGTTAAATAATTAATAAAATACAATTACTACATTAAATTAAATTAATGTTGATCTAACTTAAAGTGTCCAGGAGACGTACAAAAAAACCCATCAATTAAATTACATTGTTGTGTGCGTGCAGTCGTTTCTTTTCGGCTACACGTACACGTTGTCGGCACTGATTGATGAGAATCAAAAAATTTTGATATTTTTGTTTGACAGCTGATTATTTGTACGTCTCCAAATCTGATTGACGAAAAAAACGTCATTTGCTCTTTGTGTTATTTGTTCTGTGAGGACGTGGAGAAGTGCGCGGATGAAAAAAATTAACTTGCACTTTATGAAAATGTACCATTGATCTTTGTAAAAAACCAAACAATCAAAAGTCTACAAACAGTTGTATGATTATTATAAATACTATATTATATTCTCTAATTTTTCTAATCTTAATGGGTAGTGTGAATAAAAAAAATTACTGAAAACTTATTTTTAAAACCCCAAATGCATATGTATTTATGTATGTGAATTTTGTGTTTAAAGCAAATTTTTAACTAAAAAGCAAATACATACGAGTATGTACATATTTTTTTTTTATTCACACACCCCAAGTCTTGTTTTTATATTAAAAATCGTTTGTTTGTTTCGAATTTTTTTTAAGGAAAATATGTGTGTTTTTTTAGAGTGTTTTGAAGAACTAGAACTATTATTATTATAAATAATAATAATAGATGAAAAATTAGTGTGGAAGATAAAAAAATTATTATTTAGCTCTGTATATTTGTTTAATGTGCTTTCTTTATACAAAGATTTCATAAAGTTTTAATGCCACTAATAACAAAAAATCATCATCCGATGAAGACATATATGCCATCGCATACAACGAACACAAAATTAAAATGCTGATTGACGATTTTATTTGTACGTCTCCAAAAAATCATCAATTAAGCGACACTAACACATTCTTACCGATTGATGGCTTTTTTTGTACGTCTCCTGGACACTTAAAATAACTTTGATTCAACATGATTCTTCATTTTGATTTTAAGAGTACGTAAATGTCAATTCAACGTCAAATAAAGTTGTTTCAAAAGGAAAAATTTTCTTTAACAATTACTATAAATCATGTTAAATTAACAAGAAATACATATGAAGTAAAATCATTGCCGAAAAATATTAGATTAACCTTGTTTTAGTAGATTTTAAGTTGAAATTTTACTGTGTGTACTTGCATTTAAAAGCAGACACACGCTGTACATACTTTTTAAATTATAAGTAGGACAAAGAGGGTATCAGAAGGGCAATTTCCTCCTCTCCGAAAAAATCCAACCGATTTTTGTGAAATTCAAAACACAGACATAATATCGTCTAAGAGCTCTCATACGCTTTATATATCTTTTTAAAGTACAATAATGACGAAGAGGGGGCCAGAGAGGTAATTTCTACCTCTCCAAAAATAACCAACCGATTTTTTAAACTCCATGCCTAGATACACGTGCATCTAAAAGAACATGAAGATTTTATCGTTTTTCTTAAACTAGGACCAAACGGGGGCAAACGACAATACCTGCCATCTGAAACTATACAACCAATTTTTATACAATTCCAAATATTGATACATCTGCTTAAGCCACACATCAGTGGAATTCAACCAGAGTAAAAACAAAGCTTACGAAACCCCAATACTTATAGACAAAATCTCAATAAATGATTGAGAACTACAAAACTACAATCATGGTAAGCAAAGAAATATTTTCAAAAAACAGCTGATAATATTATCTAGCTTGAGTTGCCTGCTTTGTTTTTGTTAAATAAAAACAAAATATTAGAATGAAAAGAATAATACTCATTTATAAAATAAATAAAAAATTTCTATGGAAATGAATAAAAAAAAAATTCATAAATACAAAATATGATGCATAAGAAAGACTTAAAGAACTAAAAAGTTTTATTTCCTAAAGCAAAATTTTTAATTTCCTTTTAAATCCTCATTTATGCTCTAAAAAATTAGTGCATAAAATAAAATATTTGAGTTCTGTTTTAAACAATACCTGGTTATTTTAATATTTATTTCAATATATTATTCACAAAATTTGTGTTATTAAGCGACCAGGGTCAGTATTATAAAACAGAATTGTTTATAATGGAGCAAAAATTGCACTACTGTACGAACGTACGTATGTGATTATTAAAAAAAAACAATTTTAATATAATTAAATGTTTTGGAATGTAAATGTGTAATTACTTTTTATTACTTATGACACGTTATGCATTTTGTTTTTATATTTTTTCATTCATTCCTTAATTAATAACGTTTATTAGTCGTACAATAAAGTATTTTTTTCTGTGTGTGTGTATGTGACTTTGCTGCATTGTTAAATCCTTCTTGTCTATTAATTATATTTCATAAAATGTTAACAAGGTGTTTAAGCGCATTTTGATATATTAACAATTGTCTCAAATTGACACATCGTGCTCATACCGTTTTTGGTATAACCTTTTTGGTATTAATTTCTAAACAATTATTTTAATAGCAAACACAACACATATATATATATATATATATATATATATATATATACAAGCTTAGATAAATGTTAATTTAATGTAAATTTATAATGACAATTGTCAACGCTGAAATTTATATGCTTTTTTTTTTGTTAAAGAAATTTTTATAAATTTAATAATGAAAACAAGCAATGTGCACAAAAGTTTAGTAAATCATAAGCATACACACATACAAAAGTCATCTTAAGATTGACATGTGACAGATCAATAAATAATTTAATAGATACAATGTTTAAAAAAAACGATAAAAAGTTATCAACAAAAAATAATACGATGAGTCTTTTTGTTAAGGGATATACGGGGTGAAAAATCTTCTGTGTAGTTGACATTTTTAAACGAAATTTTTTATAATCGCTTAATCTCTAGATTTTGATTGAAAACTTTTAAGACTGTGCGTTTTCTCTGTGGTTGGCCATTTCTTGCAAGGGTTTAAAAAGAAGTTGCAAAAAAGTTTTGAAAAATATCTAAGATGTATGTAGTAAGTAAAAATCTCGTATGGCGATTTATTTGGTTAAAAAAATCCACTTTTTAGTTAGAAGTTGTTTTAGTTAAAAAAAATTTAATTCATTTATAAACATTTCATTAAAAGGAGAATAAAAAAAATAATTTCTATCGGACTGTTTCTAGAACGCAGAGAAGTGTCACTCAAATAAACTAAAGAGGATAAGGACAATTTTGGTTGCAACAATTTTAAAAATTTATTTTTTTTTATGTGTAAACATCTATACGCTAGGGGGTAAAAATCTTTTGACTGATTTCTTTGCTTTTCTTTTACAGCATTGTCAAATCGGTGTGAGCTATGTATGAGTGTCGAAGCCGACGGCGCGCCGCCGCCGGTTATTTTTCTGTATATTTCCGTACACCAAAGGTGAAAATGAACCGTAAGAGCTACGGACTTGAAATTTGGACACAATGTGTAGACATTTGGCCACTACAACAACAAATACATGAGAGTTAAAAATTAAAGGGTGTTCCAAAACGAGCAACGATAAATGTTAAAATCCCTTATAATATACATACAATTGTATGTACATATATACACTTGAAATTTTAAAAGTTAGTGTATTTTTATACAGACTACAACAATTAACACTAAATTTAAAAAATTTAAATCAATGGGTGTTCCATCAGTTAATGCAATTTTGACTTTGTAATTTTGACAACTTGCTGTATCTTGGAAACCGTAAGAGCAAAACTCTTGAAATTTTCATAAACGGTAAAACTAAAAAATCAAAAAAATATAAAATCGCCAAATATAAAAAAATCGCCAAAAACAAAAAAAAATCGCCAAATCGAATAAAAGCACCATATTAAAAAAAATCTCTAGGACTAAAATAAATCGCGAAAAACCGGAAAAATCGCCAAAATGAAAAAATCGCCTAAATCAAAAAACCCCAAAAACAGAAAAAAATCGCCAAAATGAAAAAAACCCCAAAAAACAGAAAAAAATCGCCAAAATGAAAAAATCGCCAAAATGAAAAAAATTGCGAAAATTAAAAAAACCCAAAAAGAGAAAAAAACGCCAAAACGAGAAAAAAGCGATAAAACTGAAAAAAAATCGTTTAAACTGAAAAAACTTAAATAAGGAAGAAAGCTAAATCAAAAAAAAAAAAAAAATGATCAAAACCGAATGTGCGCCAGTCAAAGTCGCACTTTACTGAATTTATTTTAATTGCAATGCGTACACAACAACAAGAACAGCAACAACTAAACGATGAACAACAGGAATTAAAAATTAAAAAGCAAAAGTAAAGGCATTTACCATAGATGAGCACTGTAGTACCACTAAAGTTTCAGTAAAAACAATAAAAAATGTTTAACAAGTAAATTTTTACTGATTACTAAAATTTTTTTCTACAATTTTTATAAATTGCCTAAATGATTTGTTATATGATGAGGTGCATTGAATTTTCAGTAATCAGTAATGCCCGTATTCATAATGAAATTCTACCAAGTGGCTAAATGTTTTTCATACGAAAGTTTCAAAATTTGAATGAAAAAACTTTGCCACTTGCTACAATTTTATTATGATTACGGCCCTACGATTTTACTGGTAATGCAAATTAAATTGCATTAGCAGTAAACATTTTACTGAATTTTTTTAGTAATCAGTAAATTTACTGCTTACTGCAATTTTGAATGCAGTACATATATGTACATATTCTGCAGTGTGCCCATTTACTAACCAAATAAGTTTAATAAAACAAACAAAAACCAACAAATTCATGAAAGCATAAGTACTTCCAACTTAAAAAAAAATTTCATTACTATATGTTTACACATCTCCTCTGTGATCGGACTCACATTGCTTTTTTGTTATAAAAAAATCACATTTTTCTTGCTAATAAAATGTCATTTTATTTGTAATTAGTTGAAATTAATTTTTGTTATTCATATGAAAAAAAATTCAATTTCTTTAAGAATGTTTGATTAAAAGTAAACAAAAAAAAATAGTTTTCATAGGTAAAAAGCGAAAAAATATAATTTCAGTCTCGAGAAGGTTTAAACATAATTTTTTTTATCAAATAAAATTCTCGTATGGCAGTTTATTTGCTAAAAAGCTTACATTTTTTAAATCAATTTCAAAATAATTTTTTTTTACAAAATAAAAAATTCTCGTTTTATTTCCTAAAAAAAATCTATTTTTTTCATTTAGAATTAATAGTATTAGTTAAAAAAAAATTCAAATCATTTATAGATATTTCATTAAAAAAAATAAAAAAATATTTTTATTGGACTGTTTTCAATATTAGGAAAAGGGTTACGTAAAGTAAGCAGTAAAGAGCCGAACAAAATTTTAGTTTCAAAAAGTTTAAAAATCTATATTTTTTTTTAAATCAAATAAAATTCTCCTATGACACTTTATTTGTCAGAAAACTTAATTTTTAGCTACAATTGAATGAAGCTAAGAAAATAAAAATAAAATTTAATTTCTCTCTCGTTTCTTCTTGATAATATATAGTAATCTAATAGTGGGCTTTCAAGCTTGAGCTTGAGAGAAAGTTAAAACAAAAAACATTTTTACCGAACTTTCACGAAAATGAGAAAAACGGTTACACAGCTAAATATAAGAGACGAAAAGTTTTTCTTTCAGTTTATAAAAGTGCAAAAATAAATGACAAAATTCTCGTAAGGCGTTTCATTTGCTACAAAACTTAATTTTTTTTTTAGTTAGAATTAGTTTTAGTTAAAAATATTTTCAATTCACTTGTAAACATTTCATTAAAAGGAAATTTTTAATCAGAAATAATTTTTAGTCAAGCTTAAGTTCAGTAATTTCAATTCCTTTTATTGAATGAAATATTTTATTAATTAATGTGAGTTTCTAAAGAAGAGAAGAAAAATTAAATTAGACTTTTAAGCTGGGGGAAATACTTTATAAGGTTAAAATAAAATATTAAATTTTAAGTGGCGTGACTCCGCTCATTTTTTTAAATAAATAAATAAAAGCTCAAGGTGTGTGATAAGTTTCGTAAAAATCGTAAAATATAATTAAAAATTGTAATGGGTTTGACTCCGCCAATTTTTCTAAACTTTAAAATTGTGTAATTACAAGAACTAAAGGTACTTTGCTAGGTTCCGCAACAATCACATAAGTAGAGTATCATTAAAATAAAATAAAAATTTTGAACGTGTGCCCCCCACTTTTGTACACTGAACAAATGAATTTTTACAATCCGTCTAAAATAAAGCGAGTTATGAAGTAACAATGTCAAAAAAATAAAAGAAAAATACAGAAGAATTGTTAACCTTCTTCTTCTTTTTTTTGAGTCGTTTAAAAAGTTTCTATCGGACTGTTTATTAGTTTCAGTAGTTTTAAGCTCTTAAATTCATAAGCTTTTCCTTCCTTCCTTCCTAGTGAATACAAAATGGCGGTATTCCGTGTTTGATGCAAATGGTCTGGCGCAAGTGCAAATGCAAAATAAAGTAGATTTTCTTTGTATTGTCTGTGTATTTTGTTTTAGGATTTAAAAAAAAGCTACGATGTTTGGGACTTACACTAACCAAAGACCATTTGCATCAAACACTGAATACCGCCAATGTGCTCAAGACTTTTTGCAAGAGCAAAAATTGTATTGTTGTTTTGAGGAAAAGGACGTTGATAATTTACTTTGAAATTCCTGTAATAATTTCAGTTTAAGAATTTATATTTTATTATCATATACAATTCTCGTATGATATTTACATGCCTATTCACAGAAAAAGTCTCAAGCCAGTCACAACTTTTGTTATGACAGAGTTCTATATTTACTCTTGCGACTCCATCTTAATTTTGTATTCTCGTAACATAGCCACAAAAATCCAAATTTAATAGTTAACATTCTATGTTAATGAAAATTATGACATTAAAAATTATGGCATTTGAATATTGAACAAAAAATTAATAAATTCAGTAAAGTGCGACTCTGACTCGCGCACGAAGGGTTCCGTACGAACACTAGATATGTAATTTAATACAAACTTCATCCTATATAATATATAGTTTTGGCATTTTTTTTTCGTTTTTGGGGTCTTTTCGGTTTTTTTGTTTTGGCGGTTTTTGTGTTTTTTCGGTTTAGGCGATTTTTTAAGTTTTGGCTCTTTTTTTAGTTTTGACACTTTATTTTCTTGTTTTGGCGATTTTTCGGTTTTTGGCGTTTTTTCATTTTGGCGATTTTTTTATTTTTGGCGATTTTTTTCACTTTGCGATTTTTTTATTTAAATTTTTTTTTTTAGTTTTGGCGACATTTTCGCGTTTTGGCGATTTTTTTAGATTTTTGGCGTTCTTTCGTTTTGGCTTTTTTTCATTTTGGAAATTTTTTCGAATTTGGTGATTTATTTTAGTGTTAGAATTTTTTTTTAATTTTAGCGATTTTTTCGTTTTGGCGATTTTTTTTATTTTTTGCGATTTTTTTTTTTTTGGTTTGGCGATTTTATAATTTTCGGTTTTTTTAGTTTTACCGTTTTTGAAAATTTCAAGTGTTTGCCTCTTACGGTTTCCAAGATATAGAAAATTGTCAAAATTACATAGTCAAAATTGCATTAACTGATAAACCACCCTTTAATTTAAATTTTTTTTTAAATTTTAGTGTTAATTGTTGTAGTCTGTATAAAAATACACTAATTTTACAAATTTCAAGTTTCAATATACAATTGTATGTATATTGCATGGTATTTTAAAATTTTTCGTTGCTCGTTTTGGAACACCCTTTAATTTTTAATTCTCATGTATTTGTTGTTGTAGCGGCCAAGGTTCTACATACTGTGTCCAAATTTCAGATCCGTAGCTCTTACGGTTCCTGAGAAAATACCGTGTGACGGACAGACGGACAGCGTAGCGAAAACAATAGGGTTCCTTTTCACCTTTGGTGTACGGAACCCTAAAAAACATACATATGTATGTACATAAAACCCTGTAAATAATATTGTAGTACTTGGTCCAATATACATAGGTGAAATAGACGAGTTACATCATGGTCTCATGTAATGCAGTCATGGACAATGGCGTTTTCATACAAGCATTCAATGTTGCACGATAAGTGTTCGTTTAGTCTATAGCTATTCCATATGCGGTAGTTTTGGGGTTAGTCCGATGTAATGCAAAGTTTGACCATGTGGTCCAACCCCAGAACATCGCAATGTTAAATCGACCAGCTTTTTTCATATATTTGGGTAGTTTTGAAGTACTATTCCTCTTTGTACTAGTCCTTGCATACATATATGGACTAGTCGCATTATCTGCAGATAATGAATCCCTATTTCCATTTGTCACGGCAGCATGCGTGAACGCCTGGATCACCTATCCTTTTTTGTTTTTTATTGTCTAGAGAAGAATGATATAAAAAAAAAAATTGAAAAAGCAGTGCGGAATAGAATAAATCGCGAGATTTTCACTGTTGGTATTTTTTCTGTTTTAGATAAGATTGGCCTATATACAATTTAAAGAAAATGCTAGTATAAATATAAATATAAGGGTAAAATCTGGGAGCACAACTTGCTCTTCGATTGTTTGTGGAAATTTGTAAATCACTCCTAAAATTGGCTATTAGCAAAAATGTACATATTATGTACAACTTTTAAATTAGTTTCTCTTTTTTAAATATTTTATATTAATTATTTTAGTTTGAAATGCCTGTCACAATTCCTATGATTGTCTACCCTACAAGAAATGGCAATACAAGAAATGAATGACTGAAACTAACACAAACAACATTTTTTTACTAACACATTTGCAACAATTTTATATTCCATTCAACAGTTATTATAGTTGCTCTACTCTAACATATATGATAAAGTGGAATGTCTAATGTACACATGTCAAAATTTTTAAAATATTGAAATTTACTGAAAATAATTCATAGTTCGTTCGGTTTGTAAAATTAAAATGTAAAAAGTGATAAAAAAAAGGTATGGTGTTTGTGAAAAAGTAAGATAAAAACAATAATTAACAAAAGAAATATTATAGTTTAATTAAAAATATATATACATATGTACGTATATATGTATGTATGTATATAAAGGGTGTTTTTTAGTGAGGTATAGAACTTTAAGTTGGCATCACTTTTTTAACTGGCGGCTATTTTGTCAGCTGTCAAGTGATTAATATTTAGTTTGGTTTGCCATTTCATCATGAACAGGTTGACAAAAGAACAACGCTTGCAAATCGTGCAAATTTATTTCGAAAATAATGGTTCAGTTCGCGAAGTTTACCGCAAGCTCCGTCCATTTTATGGTCGACATAATCGTCCATCAGAGCAATTAATTCGGTTAACCATGGATCGTTTTCGCACTACGTTTACTCTATGTGATAATACGCATCCGCAGAGACGTCGAACAGTGCGCACCGAAGAAACAATTGCCGCTGTAGAGCAAAGTGTTGAAGAGGACCCGAATGAATCGATTCGCCACCGTGCACAGCAATTGGAGCCGACTAACCGACTATTTTGTTCCCGAATTGGATGGCATGAATGTGGATGAGTTGTGGTTCCAACAAGACGGCGCTACATGCCACACAGCGCACGTCACAATCGATTTATTGAAGGAAACATTCGATGAGCGCATAATTTCGCGGAATGGACCTGTCAATTGGCCACCAAGATCGTGTGATTTGACACCATTGGATTATTTTCTTTGGGGATATGTGAAGTCGCTCGTCTACGCCAACAAACCAGAAACGTTAGGGGACTTGGAAGCCAACATTCGTGGCGTTATTGCCAACATACGGCCCCATATGCTCGAAAAAGTGGTTGAAAATTGGACCTGTAGAATTGGCTTTATTCGAGCCAGCCGCGGCGGCCACATGCACGAAATCATATTTAAACATTAATGGCATAAAATTATCCTTCCAATAAAGCCAAATTAATGGACATTAAAACGATTTTCTTGTGTTTTATTTCAATTCGAAGTTCTATACCTCTAAAAAAACACCCTATATGTATGTATTCGTTTCTTTTTCAATTTTTAGATATTTGGAAAGATCAAAATGCGTGGGGGGCTGAAGGAGTCGTTGATACAATTCATTCTATCTGTGAAAAGTGTTAAAAAAGATAAGTAAAATAGTGCATAAAAGAAATACACAAAGTTTAATTTAATATGTATATTTATTTTCAAAATTTTAGACATTTGTAAAGAGCAATGTGCGTTGGTGATGAAAAGGCGTTAAGAGGGATAGATACTGCTGAAGTGATTTGCTGTTTTGTTTATTTGTATTTTTTGTTTTAAATATGTTAGTTACGTGTGCAGTTTAAAGTTATTTTTTATAATAAAAAAACAAATAAAATAAATTAAAAAGTATATTTGCTGATTACTCAATTGTGGGGGATATATTTGTCAATTATGATCAGTCAAAATTGAGTAATATTTATGCTATCATTGATTAGTAAAAAGCACTGGAGTGAGCAGTACAACTATATGTTATATTAATTGGTTAGAGAGAAAGATGCAACATCCCACGTGCACAAAAGTTTCCATCACATTTTTCATTTTGCCTTTAACAATGTGATAGAAACTTTGTTCTACGCATTGATGGATATATTCTGCATGACTTCCGATCAAATGAGCAGTCAATTGACTGGTAGTGTTCTTGTATGGTACATTCCTAGTCTTTATTTTAAAAATTCATGTCGATAGAATTTTGTTTGAGAATCGGAAATTTTAGTGTTTAGTCACAATGTTACAATGTTAAAGTTATGACTATTTTTCAGTCACAATACTTTCTGTGAATAGGCATGTTAATTTGCTAAAAAAAATTAAATTTTTTCTTTCATTCATATTGAGCGACGACATTAAGAATTTCAGAAGTTGTAAGCCCTAAAATTCTTGATTATTCCCTTATATAATAAATTCTCACTTTTTAACTAGCAAGAAATATATTTTGTACCTTTTGCAAGGGCAAAAAAATGTGGCCTTTGTTTTGAGAAAGAAAAAAATATAACGGCGATAATTTAGATTTTAAAATTCCTTTCATAGCGTTGGCTTTAGTTTCTTCGAACTTTAAGCTTTCACAGAAAATATTTTTTTTTTTGTTTTAGAAAAAAATATGTATCTTCACTTGAAGTCTTGGCGCCTTTAAACAAAAAAGGAAAATTTAAATCTTTTTAGAAAATATTCAGATCTTCTCTATGCTGATAACCCCCCTTGAAGTGTCATTTACTTGAAGCAATAACTAAAATGTTGTTGTTTTATTTTTTTTAATATTATCGCCGTTGTTGTTGTTGTTGTTGTTAATTTTCAATTTTCAACAACACCTTCATATTGGAAAATTTGTTATGCATGTACATATGTAAGTAAAATTGTTTACTCAAGCTCTTTTGACTATTGACTTCGTCATTGATTTTTATGTTTCCCAAAAGGTCTTCATAGTTTTTGGCCTCTCGCTGTAGAGACAGCATTTTGTTTTCTTGTCCACAAAGCCCCTTTTAAACATAAAAAACATGCACACATGCATATGTTTATACATCTAGAGTATTTTCAATTTGTTAGTTTGCCTATAAAAAATTTAAAAAAAAAAAATATTTTCAATTTTTATTTAATGCTTTTTGTTGCTGCATGTTTTGTTTTTTATTTTAATTTTAATTTTATTTTAAAATGCAACGTGTAAATTTTTTTTTTATGTGTCATGCTTAGCAAAATCGATTTGTTATGTATTTTAATTGAAAAAGAACAAAAATTTTAATGTTTAGTTTTAGATTTAGACGAGATCTCTCAGCATTAAGTAGCTTAAGATGAGTAGGATTTTGTTTTTTTTTTCTTGTTTTATTTAGTCGCAGTTTATGGCTAAAGAAAAAAAAGTCGTTGGTGGCTCAAAAGTTTCAAGGGATTTGTGTTGTTCACAAGCAAGTGCTGGCTGGCGCGAAAGTGTTAAAGTATGTGTGCGTGTGTGTATGTGTGTGTGTGTGTGTGTGTGTGTGCGCAAAAACAGTTACAATTTGAGCTGCTGCAAATCATTTACAATTTCGTTATGGTCTTTGCCAACCAAGTGTTAATTTGCTGGAACTTTGAAATCTACAATGAAGTATAAAATAATTTTGCTCAACTTGAAAACTAACTTATGCAGATTCAAGCATAAATATTTGTTAAATATTGTAATTTTTTTCTTTCTTGCTTAAAGTTATTATTGGTTTTCTTTTTTTCTTTCTTTTCTTCTGTTTTATACATATATTCATTTAAACAAAAAAAAAACAAAAAACATTTTTTTTTTCAATAAAACTATTTGAAAAGCCCTGAAACAAAAACTCATTAATCATTTGAACTTAAAAGCCATAATTTTACAAGAAAAAAAAATAGAAATAGCTTTTTTTTTCTTCTAAATATAAATAAATTTTAATATGACCTTTTATTTGTGTTTTTAAAAGTTTTTATTTTTTTTTTACTTTCAATTATAATTTGAGGTTAAACCTTAAGCCGCGCTACAGTGCAAGAAGCTCTTTCTCAATTTTGTTTCTAAAAAAAACGCCCTCTAATTTAACAAATAAAATAAACTAATTTTTCTAGTTTCCAAATTAATTTTAAGGCTGCTTTTTTTTTGGTTTTGTTTTTGGGGGTGTGAACCAAATTCTTTAAATTTGTCTTGTACAATATATTTTCCTTATATACATACATACATACATACATACATTTGAATTGAATTGGTTAGTTTTTTTTATATTTCTTTTAAGTAGCTTGTTAGGTATGGTATGTAAATGTGTGTGTGTGTGTTTCTAATCATTATTTACTATTAAAGCCAACACTTAATCAATCAATGTCTTAAGAGAATTACCACAAATATTCTTCTTTTTATTATTCAATACAAGCTTATTGAGCACAAATTATGAAAGTGTTTAGCATAATGTCTTGAGGGAGTTTTAGTTTTGTGGTGTTTTCTAAACATCAAGAATGCTTTTTAAAATTCCGCCGCCTTCTAGTCAAATTGTCTGCCAGCTAAAATTAGTTGTGGAGATTTCAAAAAAAAAAAAAAAAAAAAAAAAAACTAAATGTGTTATGACAATTCGTATTTTAAAACCTAAACAAATTTAGACAAGGTTAAAAAAAGATATACCCCAAAAATTTTAGTTGTAAAAATTTTTTAATATAAAAAAAAAAAAAAATTGAAATTGAAATTTAGGTCCAAACCCACGATGTCGACAACGTTCGACTTGTCGCACACTTACATTCAAAACAGAAACAAATTTTAATATTTTGTTGTTGTTTCAAATGTAAGTGTGCAACAAGTCGAATGTTGTCGATATCGTGGGTCAGGCTCTTAGAACCGAATTTAAATAAACTACATCCAAGTTTACATCAGAGAGATGATAAAGAAATAGATATCATTTGCATTTTTTCGCTTTTATTTCCTCCTTTCAGTGTAATATTAGAACTGTTTCACACACCTCAAATTTTCTAGCTTAAGGATTTGATGTGTAATATCAATATCACTGAAAAAAAATACTAATGTAAAATCAACATGCAAAAATGTTGATTAATCATATCATATTATATTTAGTCAGTTGACCTGAGATTCGATATAAACAAATGCTGACTACAGCGAAGAAATTTCGAAACAAAATTGTTCGATATTTGTTCGCAAATCAAAAAAAAAAAAAAAAAAAAAAAAATTTTGCTAAAGAGAACTTCTCTCGATAGTTTCTCGAATGTGTGACGGTAGCTGAGTGGATATGTGCTAGTGGTACCAAGTTGGAGACATGACAGCACTGTTAGTTAAAAAATAAAAAAATCATGTCAGCATATAACTACAATATCTAATTTAATAGAAAAAAATTTGCTGCGATAGCCTAGTGGATGTGTGCTACTCTGTTAAAGTGGAGCTACCATGTTCAAATACTGCAGCACAAGTTAAGGAATTAAAACAAAAAATAAATAAAATAAGTTGAAATAAATATATTAAAAAAATAAACTAATTTTTTACTGCCTTCTTACGATATCGGAATTACTTCGATATTCTCTCAATTCTGATATTGCCAGCGAACTTACGAAATCAAATGTTTTTTGGAGAAACCCTGAGCGGCAGGTAAACTTTTTTCCATTAAGTTTTGAGTGTCATTCCCGAAAGATTTACACGCTAAATGTTCGAGATATATTCGAAATCGATATCATTAACGAAAGTCTTGGTCAACTGAGTATTAGAAATAATATGTTGCTTAAGTGTGTTGGCGTTTATTTGCTTTGTTCATTTTGCTACTCTAGTGCGCTGTTGTGTGAGCTGTTCTTGTTTTGCTGTTATTTGTTTTGATGTTCGTAAATAACCGACGATTATTCGCATTTCCAGCGAAAACTTCTTGATGCATTGTTATGATCTTTTAACTTCCAACTAGTTCGTAGGTTCGAATCCTGCAGATAAGCCAAATTAACTTTGCATCTTGTGTTTTTTTTTATATAACTTCAGTATCAAATAAATTTAATGTTAAATAATCAATTAAAATTTAATTCATGATGTATTTACCATAATTTTCTGAAACGGTAAGCGCTCTAACTACCACACAATCAGTTGTAGTTAAAATCTTGGCCAGGAAAGCCATACAACACAAGCACATTTTCCTAATACCAATAAAATTATATTAAATTCGTGTTATTTCAACTTAATATAATTTTGAATTAATCCAGCTCTTTGTGTTATTTCAATATGAAATTCAAGTTATTTTAACTTGAAATAACTTTGATTCAACATGATTCTTAATTTTGATTTAAGAGTTATTTCAGGAGAGAAAAAATTGCCTTGAAGGTTACTGTAAATCATGTTAAATTAACATGAAACACATGTGAAGCAAAATCACTACCACCCAAAAACTTCAAATTAACTTGTGTTAAGTAGATGTTTTTTTAGAAAGAAAAAGAGGGATATACATACGATGTATGTATGTTTCTTTCTCGCTCTCGACCACAAACGCAATTGTGTGTGAACTACGCAGTAGTGTTTAGTGCCGTTCAACCGCAATGTGTATGAGATTTCGCGCCGTTTTATCATCGCAGAAGAAACGTGGATCCACCATAGCTCACTAGAGACCCAACATCAACGAAAAGAGTGAGTTACTGGGTGTGAATCGGCGCCAAACAAGGCCAAGGTGGGTTTGTCAGCCAATAAAGTCATGGCGATCGCTTTTAGCGAAGCAAGCGGTATAATTTGCACTGACTACCTTTAAAATGGCCAACCATTAAATGACCAATATTGCGCCAACTTATTGAGTCCATTTAATGAGGTTTTGAAATAAAAATCGTGTGAATTTGATTGAGGAAAAATCTCTTTTCCGCCAGGATAATGCATGGGTGAACACGTAAACAATTTTCAGGGCAAAAATTCATGAATTAGACTTCTAATTGTTGCGGCCTATTCTAGGGATTTAACTCTGAGTGCCTATTGTTTATTCCCAAACCTGAAGAAATGTTTCGGCGGAACGAGATTTTACTGAAACAATGAAATCATCTCATATACAAATATCTATTTTAATGACTTGAAAAAATCTTGTTTTTGGGAAGGGATGAAAAACATTAGAGAAACGTTGGACAAATTGTATAGAGCTTTAGGGAGAGGAGACTAGGTTGATTAACAAAATTATAATTTTTTTTTTATCAAAAAGCCAGTGTTATATTCAAAAACTTACTTATTGATTAAACCGTGTTGAGCGCATACTATGTCCATCTAATGGGTCTTAATATCACCGTAAGTTTAGAATAGCATTACAAATACTTTGACAAATAAAACTAAGCTTAAAATGTTTGATTGAAAGTTAATATTATTAGTAAGCCTGCTAAAATTTGAAGCTTAAATAAAAAAGCTTTAAATTAATGTTAAACGTTTAGAGACTTATTGTTATAATATTCGTAATAATAGTAAATTAACAGTTTAAAAAGCATAAACTAACAATAATTATTTACAAGAAATATCTTGTTTTTATCGCTTCTAAATTTAAATTGCTAATTTGGATTTTATTTAATTTTTTATTTTTATTTCATTTGCAGGTATTTCCTAGATAGCAAATGGTCATTTAATAAACTATAGAGCAGAGATACATATATAAAAAAAATAAATAAACAAAACACATATTTTTTTTTGGTTTGCTAGGCAAAACTAACAACAACTGGGAACTATTTTACAGTCAGTCTAACAATTGTTGTTGCTTGTTGTTGTGAATGTTAATATGGTGTGGGCGTTAAATACCACAACTGAGATAATTATATATGAAATGCAGCAGTTTATTATAAATAAAAAATACCACAAGATAAATACTCAAATTACAATACAAAATAAACCACAATAATCATGAACACAAACTGATAAATTATCAAACAAATATTTAGAAAACGTGAAATTTATATTAGAGACTTTAACAACTCAAGATTATCACAAGTGAAAATAACAAATTTAAGTGGATCATTCATTGAATGGTTGTATTTTCCTACTGCCCCAGCAGCAGCAGCAGCAGCAGCAGCTGACTCAGTGTTCATTTGAAAACAATAAATAGCTTGAGTTTTAGCGCGATACACGCATGGGTTTTAACAATAAACTGATAAGACATTTTACTTTTATATTTAAGTTGAAACAAAAAGTTCTAACAAAGCATTATTATGGTGTTACTAGTGGGTGCTTTAGCACAACTGCTGCTAATCATATGAAGGGTTAAAATGTTATCATTTTCCATGAGAGGGGAATATAAATTAATGAATAAAACTTATTTACGTTGTATGTATTTGATTACAATTTCTCAAAAACAATTGACTATTGAACTTTGTGAAATAAGAAATAAAAAGTAATACTTTTTGCTTTCAAAGTTCTTTTTTTTTTGCCTGATTGTAACAAATATTTCTTGAAATAAATTAATATGAGTTTTTTTTGGTTCTTTCAATTTGTTGTTGCTTCTAAAGGGTGTTTCTTTTGTAAAGCACGATAGGACTTTGATAGAAAAAAAATATTTTAAGCCAAAAATTATTTTTGTTCGAAAGATCAATACCATTGGCACAGAAAAAAGTATTCACCAGTTAATATATAGTTTCAATTAAGAATTTAATTGATACAATTCAATTTTTAATTGTATGAATTAATTTGAGTGGAAAAACTTAATTGTTTATAGGTGAAAATTAAATTAATTTTTTAATTGGTATTACAAATACTTTGATTGATATTACAAAATTATTCATATTACTTTTTTTGTGGGATGTTAATGCGAACAAAAATGATTGTAAAATGTAAAATCACCATGCCAAAATTTTGATTTAAAATCGTACTAAATCATATTGAATTAAAGTTTAAAGCATGATGGTACAAACATATATACTTTGTGTGTATCTAAAAAATATTTAAGCTTGTTGTGGCTGCACGCTAAGCGCGTTGACTACCACGTGATGAGTTTCGAGTTGAAATCTTGGCCGGAGAATCCAATTATAATAAGAATATAAAATATTTTCTGATGCCTGTTCAATGTACACACGCAAGTTAAATAATTAATAAGATATAATGAGTACATTAAAGTAATTAAATTCGTGTTGTTTCAACTTGAAATAACTTTGATTGAACATAACTGTTCATGTTATTTCAGTATCGAATTTATTTTAGTCCAACTTGAAATAACTTTAATTCAGCATGATTATTCATTTTGATTTTACAGTAAGGGAATGTTAAATCAACATGAAATAAAGTTATTTCAAGAGGAACAGTTTTTTTTTTGAAGATTATAGTAAATCCTGGTAGATTGACATGAAACACATATGAAGCAAAACCAACTTGTTAACTGAAGCAAGGCTGCCAATAAAGGTGCAAAGAACAAATTAAAAAAACTCTTTTATCACAGATTATCATTAATATCCGGCCACTGCACTTTTGGAACCCACGCTTAACGTATGGGTCTCCCGTATAATGATTAATGGTACAGTTGCAATGATGAAGAAGAACAGGAAAGCATTTCGCATCTTCTCTGTTTCTGCCCCGTTTTGTAGGATCTCCGTCTACGCTTCTTTGGCAGACTGTCCTTCAATAGCCTGTCCGAGCTATAGGAAATATGACTCAGAAACCTTAGTCTATACATTAGAAGCAGCGGCTGGTATGGTCGTTAACCCTCCTCTAAGGCATGTGTATGTGCTGGAACCTCTCTTGACCCATTTTTCTTCTCATTTATTCTCTCTTATACCTGATTTACATTAAGCATTTTTTCATTAAATTTCATGAATTTTGTTCCACGCAACTTTTTCTATTTGATAATTGCAGCGCGCTATAAAAAAGAATTGTATATAAAAAAGGGCGTATAATGAATCTGATTAATTTTTTACAACTTTTTGGATATAAGTTGCTCATCCAGGCCTCGTATTGACAAATAAAAAATTTTCATGCAACTAATTTCATGAAAAAAAAAATGCTTATGGCCATTATTACAACTTAAAGATAGTTAAAAGTAGGATTTTATCGGACCTATAAGAAGCATTCCATTATTGCAAATTGGATTTAACTTACCAGAGGTAGGATAAACTTGTCTGTAATTTATCGCTCACTTTATGTTAAAGTAAAATTTTGCAAGTGATAAAGTCTTTATACGCCCGATAAAATCCTACTTTTAACTATCTTTAAGTTGTAATAATGGCCCTTAATGTAAATAAGGTATTATTCTAAAGAAACTTTCCATCTATATAGTCCCCCTTTATTCTTTATACCCCCTCATTCTACTACTTTCAAATTACAGGTAGCACAAAGGGATCATCGTATTGGACCCAAGTGAGCTGGACCCCTAGATTTTTCATTTCTTTACCAGCAGCCTGCCAACATAACCTAACCTAACCTTCCCATTAACATTATTCTCTAGCATTGTTCCAACATCAAACTCTCCAAAATTATACATTTTATAGCCGTCAAAATACAATTGCAAAATGTCAGTCATGAGAAGAACTTTGTACGTAACAAATGATACGAACATAATTTTCGAAAATAAATGATAAATATAATGGAGTTACGAGTAGAAAAGTTAATGATAATTATCATAATTTTTGATAAATTTAAAAATTAATGAAAAAAAAAATTCATTTTACCTTTAAAATACGTTCGTCCTTTGACTATCGTGAAAAATTATATTTTGGTCACTTACAACGTTATTCACGGTGAAGCGTAAACTATTGCTGGTGACAGGTGACTCATGTCGCCTGACAGGAAAAAATCGGGAGATGTTAAATAGCACTACCTTCAAGTCTCATTACAAGGTCCGTTTCTGGATTGATTTCATTCATTATTTCAAATATTGATTTCATTCGACAATCTGTTCTAAGTTCATCTCGCCCTGATCTTTCTTTTTCGATGACTTTCATCAAAATTTTCCAACAAAATAATCATGGTAAGGTAACGGCTATCCATTGAGCGTAACGCGAGCTCAGTCTTAATTCTTTAACAATTAATTATGCCATCGGGGTTTAAACCGCGACAAAACATAGCAACAGTTTCCAACCACTTTAGTGCCCAATCAGCGAAAGAACGAGGCGTAATCCGTGCACCAGCTGTATCCTAAACGGTTAACATTTTCCATGAAGTGAATGGACAGAGCCCCAATTCTCGCTCCCTTAAATCAGAGTTGCATTTTCTCAAAAGTCGAGCCCTTATGCAGGATAGTGAGTACCAGCCTTTAGGGCACTGCTACACGTTCAATATATATTGTGATATTTGGATCGCGATACATTTTAATGGATTAATGGATCACAACCATATGATACATGTTCAATATTTATAGCGTCAGTATTTACGTTATTTTTGTGCTGTGCGGATCGTTTATTAAAAAAATGTTGCGAGAAAACCAAAAAAAGCCGGCAGCAAAATATTTTTGAATGAGATTTAGCCGACGAGTCCCACAACTCCGGCAATGCCTCCAAATTAAAAATAAAGATTTATGATTTTAACAGGCTAAAGTTCGTATCGCTTTTTAAGCCAAATTAAAAATTAAATAAGCAAATTAACTAACATGTGTATAATTAGTAAAAGAACAAACGACAATGGTAAGACTGTTGTAAATATAGAGATGGTAAAATTGAGCTTACAATACAAAAAAGCTTTTCAGCAAATTGAAATACGATGAATCAAACAATTCACATATTCCATTTGCAATAATGCTAAGTATGTAAAGCAGAAATCTACATCAACTGACACCACACACAGTGGACCAAACACAAAAGAACGCTGATGATGAAGGTTTAGTGGCCTTCAAAAACGGCTGGCTTTTGCGTTCAACTATGTGTTGTCAGAATATTTACAACTAACTTCGGTGTTATTTGTTCATTAATAATTATCACATGTAATTTGGCTTGAAAAGCGATACGAACTTTAGCATGTTAAAATCATAAATATAGAAACAAATGGAGTTCGAATAATAATTAAAATTAACTAATAACAAAAATTAAAATTTTTTAAAAACCCCCGACTTTTTTCAAAAAAGATGTTATATCTTCCAAACGGCTGAACCGATTTTCTTCAGACATAGCTAAGAACCCTCTCGATCAAGTCATCTCTCAAACAGAAAAAAACTAAATTAAAATCGGTCCAGACGTTTGGCCTGTACGTGGACACATACAGACACAGAGATACACAGACACACAGACACACACTACAAACTTATAACACCCCTTTTTTAGTCGGGGGTTAAAAATAAAAAAAGACTTTCAAAATAATTTTGTCGGTCGTTAATGCAATTCCACCGGCAGAACCACCTCGCTTTCACTATTTTCTGCCATTACCCTTTATTAAAACAAACTTTACACAAATGTAATGAACTTTTTTACAAGTTCAATGAAACTATTTTTTAAGCTTTAGGTCAGTACATTTTATATATTTTTAGTTTTATATCGATATTTCGTTAATCTTTGGTTAACTTCTTCAGGATTATATTTATTTTATTTTTTGGTAATTAGTTTTTGTCTTTTTTCCTTTTAATCAGAAAAAAGACAAAAACTAAAATATATAAAATTTACTGACCTAAAGCTTAAAAAATAGTTTCATTGAACATATAAAAAAGGTCGAAAAATTAGATAAACAATTGAACTTTTTTACTTTTTATCTGTTAAATTTTTTGCACTGCGGGTTTTATTTTATTTGTTTTATTTCACTTCTTTTTTAAGTATCGTGATCTAATATCATGAAAATGCTACACGTTCAATATTTATCACGCGATCCGCGATCTGGATTCCATAATTTAGGCCATACTGCGATATGGATCGCGAACCATCAATACTGCATGCTACATACACGTTCAATAAATGTCGCTATACTGGATCGCGTTCAATATATGTATATTGCATGTGATATCTATCCCTAATTCGACCAATGGCTTGCTCATATAGACGATTATGAACATCTATAAGTTGCGAGAACTGATACCTAAGCAAATCAAAGTAAATCTGGATAATCTAGTAGCGTGATTGAAGCGTCAATCTATTCATAAAATTAAAAAAATATGACAGTTCACTTGACAGTTAACCCTTTTCTGACTACCATCGAGCTTTTAAAAAAGAAACACCCTTTACATTATCCAACCACGTTATACTGGTTTGTTTGTTATTACACCAAAAAAAAAAAAAAACTCTATATAATTTACTTTTATTTATGTCTGCACTGGCATAAGAAACTTTTCGATAAACTGCATAAAGGTCTTTTGGGTTGTATGTTCATATTTCATACACCGCAAAATCTATATGCACCACACTCTTGTTGTTGTTGTTGTTGTTGTTGTCGGTTTATGGAAAATTCTGTGCAACAGCAGTAACAATAAAACTAAGTTTGTGGTGTTTTTTTGTGGTTTGCAAGCTGGTGGAAAAATTGCTGGACTTTTTAAAACAGCACACATGTGCAAATATTTCTAAAGGTCGTTTAGTTTGTTATTAAACCAGCCAATGTCTGTTTGTCCGTCTGCCTCTGGCAGGCAGGCTGGCTAGCTGGCTTTCTGATTATCTTTCTATTTATCTCAGTCCGTTAAGTCTGTCCTTATTGTCATGTTGCCTAGAATTTATTAGAATAAACAACAATTGTTTTGGTTTAGGCCGGTTGGGAACTGAAAATAACGTTTTACTTGCTTATGAACACCCGCTATAGCTAAAGTCTTACTTTTCGTCCATAAAATACAAATAAAAATCTAGATAAATTGTCATGCACAAACGGCCTTTGAAGGTTAATTTATCACAGCGTTTTTTTTTATAAATATATATTTTTTTTAATTCAATATATGACCAATTAAAGTTTATTTCTTGCAAGATAAATGTGAAAAATTAACATATTTTAGAAAATAAAATAAAATCCAATTAATATTTTTTTTTAAGATTTTATTTTTAATTTGCCAATGATCTGAGAAAAGAGAATAAAGTTAAGAAATTTAAACAGCTGATTAATATTTTTTATGGCTGCAAGAGGTATCACATATTATGAAATTGTTGCTCGTAATGTTTCTGTTTTTATTAAATTTATAAGTTTGATATTTTATTCAGGAAAAATTTAAACGAATGTGCAGATAAAAAGAAATATAATGCAGCAGCACAAGTGATTCGTATGAATCACGTGCATAACTTAAAAAAATATATAAATATATATAAAGCAATTTCTATATGAAATTATTGGCTTCATGTAAAATTTCCAAGATTTCTTACATATTACACACAAAAAGTAATATGAAAAATTTTGTAAATAACAATTTAAATTTTATAATATCAATTAAAAAATCCATTAAATTTTCTTTTTAATTAACTTTTTACAATTTCATAATATCAATTAAGTTTTTCCACTCAAATTTAAGACATAACTTCAACTTTCGAAAACAAGGATATGAGGGAAAAGGGCAATAGTTTGAGCCGATTGCAGAAAAATTTAGCTGCTATCTTCAATAAGTAATTCGTTTATAAATGGTAAATTGTTTTTTCCTTTTTTTTTAAATTAGATATCAGCCAAAAATCAATTTCTAAAATAAAGGATATATTGGGAGGTACGCATGTCCTTACATATATTTCAATGCAATTCATTTTAAAAGATAAACGCATAATTTAACAAAGTTGTAATGGTATTACTTATTATTATAAGTTTCGCTGAAATTAAATTTTTTTAAATAAGAATACACAATGGCAGACAAGCATTTTCTTGAGCAGCTTACAATAAAATTTATCAGAAATTTTTTTGTATGATTATAAAATCAGTGATAAATTTAAGCATATTTCTGTTTGCAATTTTAGCAGAAAACTATTTTTTTTTTAAATTAAGGACATTTGGAATATAGGCCCGTCCTTGCACTGATGGCTATCAAGCTTTTAAGAGACCTAAAGTTTATGATTTTCCATATACTGAATAAATGTACAGTTACAAATTTTTAGACCATTCTGATATTATTATTTCAATTCAATATTTTCAAATAAAGGACATGTGGGAGGCAGTTATGACCTGGGACTTCTTACTATGAAATTATTCACAGAAATTAAGTGTATTGTTTTACAAATAGTTAAAAGCTTTTGGTTCATACTGCTAACAAATTCAGATGAAATTTTTTAATAAAAGTAAGTATTTATACATACATATGTATGTGAAATCTAGGCATATCCTTTTACTGATTGTAAAGAAATTTACAAGACATTTTTTTGTGTATTTCTATAACTAGTTACAAGTTGTTCTTAGCACTTTTTTATAATTAAGGATATATGGTGTGTAGATATGTCCTTGCAACAATTGCAACAAAATTTGTCACGGAGCTTAATTATATGTATTTATATTCATAATTGTAGCAAAACTAAAATTTCTAAAATTAAGGATATATGGGAGGATGACCCATCCTTGCGCTGATCTGAATACAAATTACCACACATTTTATTTGAGAAACTTTCACTGAATTCTAGTTAAAATTGTGTTTAAACTTCAACTTTTCAAATTAAGGATATATGAGTGGTCATGTCCTTGCACCGATTGCCATATAATTGATCACAGAGTTTAATTATAATCTTTCTTTTCATAATAAGACCTAAAATAAATTTTCGAATATAAAGGACATATGGAAGGCAGGCGTATTCTTGCACTAATTCAAATGAAATTCACCAATCAAATAACTTGTCAGATTCTACATATAGTTAGAAATTTTTACTAAATTCTAATAAAAATTGTGCCTCAATTTTAACTTTTAAAATTAAGGATATACATATGGGGAGTAGTTATGTTCTTGTATAGAATGCAATAAGATCTGCCACAGAGCTAAACTATATGTAATTTTATTTTCAATCCATTCTGCTTATATGTATGTATATCTAGCTAAAATAGTTTTTTTTTAAATTAAGGACATGTAAGAGTTTAGCGTATCCTTGAACTGATTTAAAAAAAAAATTACCTCAGACTTTGTTTAAGTGATTTAACAAATAGTTACAAACTTCCACTGAATTTAATTTAAAAATTTTGCCGAAAATTCAACTTTTAAAATTAAGGACATATGGTGGGTGAACATGTCCTTGCACAAAATGCAATTTAAATCACCAGTAACTTTTTGTTCAATTCATTCCACTAATAATTCTAGTTAAAATTAAGTTTTAAAAATAAAGGACATATGGGAGGCTAGCGTATCCTTGCACTGATTTTAATGAAATTTCGCACAAAGTTTGCTGCAGCGATTTTGCAAATTGTTAGAGATTTTCAGTGTATTCAGATGGAAATTGTGCTCAAACATCAATTTTTACAATTAAGGATATATGGTAGGTATGCATATGCCTGCAAGAATTATAATAAAATTTATAAGAAAGTTGAATGCTGTAATTTTATAAACCAGGGTGAATTTTCGGTTCAGGTTTGCAATTGCAGTCGAGATTATATTTTGCACGATATGGATATACGGGAAGGACATAAGTCCTTTGTTGAATTATGTTGAAATTCACAAGAGAGCTTAATTTTGAAATCTAATAAATATTGATGCTATATTTGGATCATTGCTGAAATTAAATTTTTAGACACAAGGACAAATAGCAGATAAAAATATCCTAGTAATGGTATCACTGAAATTCTTCAATAGTTTTTTGCAATTTTTTTTTTTAATAAAATGCGCTTCATTGTTATCTCAATGGCTGTCTGAAGTGGTTTTTTTACGTATATGTATATTGGATGCATGCGTGTCCTTCCACTGTTTGTAATTACATTTAATAGAGTGTTTGGCTTTATAGTGTTCTCAGATCGTCTTAAAGCTGGAAGCTTTTATGCTAGACTCTACTTGCTGAAAAGCTAAAAAAAAGTGAAAATATTACGAGTTACGAGTATCATAAATCAATTTCCTTTTTTTCGAACTGCATTTATTTCTTTCTTTTTTTTTCAAATTAATTGTTATATTTTCTTATGAGCTCTTGATATGAACATGCTGCAATTACCAGACGAGGGTGGATATGTGAAATTACTATTTTATATGTTTTCAGGCTGCATGTTTGAAATATTTCTAGACCAGTTTTTACTTGTTCTGAAGTTTTTGCTTTACTTTATGTGCTACATAATTTTTTTTTGTATCTTTGTATTTGGTAAGAAATGCATGCAACAATTGTTGGTTGTTACGCTTTTGGTTGGTTGGCGTGGTTTTGTTTTTCAATAGGAAATTGTTTAGCTTGGCAATTAGTTTAGTTTAAGTTTTATTTTTTTATTTTTCATTGTGTTATTGTGCTAGCCAGGCAGGCTTTTAAACATAATCTTCGTTATAACCACAAAACTATGTTATTAGGTAGTATTACCATAAAGAATGGTCAAGCTAGGCCACATATTAAGTACTATTATAAATAAGGTTGTTTACTCGTAGTAGTTGTTGGCTTCTTTAACTAAGTAATTGCAACAATTTTTTACTATTATTATTATTTTTCTTTTGCTTTTGAACGGACCCACTACCACCAACGCTATGCAGTGCTACATATAACACTTCATATCGTATATCAACAAGAATTGTTAAAACACAATCAAACACCGTTTCCTTGGCTGTGGGGAAATAAATTTTCTTTGATAATTATATTACTTTAATGGACTGGTTTCCGACGCTGCTTGATACATACAAAGCCAGCAATCAGGTATAATCATGGTCTAGAGATTTTTTTTACAAACAAACACAAGCTGGGACTGGGAGGCTAGCATCACTACTACTCAGCCGCAGACACAGAGTCCGAAAAAAACTGCGTCTTATTTGCCCTGTTCTTAACATTTGCGGTAGCCTACTAGCATATCTGCCGATCTCCCAGTTGATCTTCAATACCGCGGACCAATAGTGATATGATAATCATATTTTTTTTCCTGTTATTTGTTCTAAGCGTTTACAGTGAAGTCGTGGAAAATCACCGAAAGTAAAAAAAATTGGTGAAAACCGAAAAAAATCTACTAAAACAGAAATGAAATGAAAACGAGAATGAAATTCCAAAACAAAACAAGAAGCGCCAATATTAAAAAATAGCCAAAAATCTACAAAAACCGAAAAAACCGCCAAAACAAACAAAGAACACGCGAAAACAAAAAAACTCCGAAACTAAAAAATCGTTAACACTAAAAAAATCGCTGAAAACTAAAAAACCGACAATAACCGAAAAAATCACCAAAAAGAAAAAAGCGCCAAAACTAAAAAACGCCAAATCTAAAAAAGTCAATGGTAAAAAACGCCAAAAAACCGAACAAACCGACAAAATCGCCAAAAATAAAAAAAAACCCCAAAACTAAGAAAGCGTCAATGCTAAAAAATCGCCTAAGTAGAAAAAAAGTCGAAACAAAAAAATTTAAAAACGGAAAAAATTCCGAAACTAAAAAAACACTTCAATACAAAAAAAAAAAATGGCCAAAAACCAAAAAATCAAGACGATATGATAGACAAAACGTGAAAAAAGCACCAAAACTAAAAAAACGCCAAAACTAAAAATAGCGTCAATACAAAAAAAAAAAAATCGCCGAAAGCCAAAAAATTGTCAAAATGCTAAAAAACCGTTAAAGCGAAAAAAGCGTCAATGCTAGAAAATCGCCAAAAACCGAAAAAAATAGACAAAAACGAAAAAAGCGCCAAAACGAGAAAAAAAACGCTAAAACTAAAAAAGGGTCAATACCAACATAAACGTCGAAAGTCATAAAATCGACAAAAACCAAAAACCAAAAAAAAAAAAGCGAGGTACTAAACCTTCATGTACGAGTCAAGGTCGCACTTTACTGAATTTATTTGAATTGTGGTTGAAGTCTACTAATGCCAGCCATACACTACACAAGTTCAGTGCTCAAGTCTGGCACTGCGTAAACTAAGCTTGTGACACACACTATACAAGTAAACTGTGCAGTTTTTATTTTAAAGCTATAAGTGAAGAAGACAACATGTGCAAATACTGCTCCATTTTATTAATTGCTGTGGCAATAAAAACAGCCTAAATCCTAAATGGGTTAATCTTTTTAAAACAGCCATTTCTTATAATTCTAGGAACTCTGTCCAGAATATTTTTTCTGCGCTCATTTTTTGTTTTTAACTCTTAAAAAATCACGACAAAACTGAGCGTTTGCAACATACACTACACAAGTTCACTGTACAGATTTCAAACTTAAGCAAATATCAAAATTGTTTTGATATTTACTCAGTTCACTGCGTAAATAGCACAACCGCCCCCATACACTACACAAACGCACTGTAAAGTGCCAGACTTGAGCACTGAGCTTGTGTAGTGTATGGCCGGCATAAACAACACTTTGATCTGCAACGAAATACATCTAGACACCCTATTTCAATTTCTATTCCCTCTTAGTGTAACTTTATAATTTAATCTCGTGCACTTACCTTGTGTTTGATGTTCTTGAGGAAACGGTGTATTAGGTGTGTTTATGATGATGATACAGTTGGTTGCTTTATTCTTCTTTTTTTGTTGCTTTTGTTGCTTTCATTGCTCATACTAGTTAGATGGATAGATGCCATGGTTTAAATGGTGTTTTGTAAACAAGAATTAGCAGCGCGTGCTAAATCTAGAAAAAAAAATAAATAAACTAAAAATGAAATTCATACATTTTTTCGTGTATAAAAATGTATTTATTGTTTAACTATTACAAAAAAACTATTAAGAAGTGGGGTGTTTCAGAAAAGACTTTGTCCATTTTATAATTTTCTAAGTAAATGGATTGCAGTTGTCTGTTGCAGAAGACATACTTTGATAAGACCTGAAAAAAAAACCTAAAATTATATAAAATAACATAATAATGGCATGTGCGCAAGCGTGCTTACGTTTTCATTATTCTTTTTCTTTTTCTCTTCTTCACCTTATTCTTCTTCTTCTTCTTCTTCTGCTTACCTTTACAGCCACTCAAACAGCAAGACTCACACATTCTTGCATGTGCTCATAGTTTGGCTTAAAACTTAAGCCATAAATCTAATGCTTATTTGCCACAAAAATAACATTAAAATGGTAGCAATGTTACAATGTAAAATAAACACACAAAAACTTTACAAAAAAAAAAAAAAAAAAAACGTTCATAAAAGAAAAAAATTTAAAGCAAATGTAACGAAAAGTAACAATTCTCCCTCCTCACAAAAAAAAATTCAATGCTATATTAAAGCCAAGTTAAACTTTACTATACGGCTCTACGGTACATGTAATTACAATCATTATATGGTCTGTCGCGTTTTTTGTTGTAACAACGAACGGTGGCATTAGCAGCACCACCAGCAGCAGCAGCAGCAGTTGGCAATCAGTAGCAACCAAAGTGCACTTTAAAGTTTTACTTTAATATACAATTTTCGTTTGGATAAAATATTATACTTTCAACACTTTTTGTTTTCAATTTAGTTTTGACTTTAAAATTGTTATCATACACTGCAACACATACTACAAACATGGCATTATTTTATGGCTTATGAAATTTAATTCAATTAAATTTCATAAAAAAAAATTATATAATAAATATATACATTTATATATAATTTTGTGTTGTTTAATAAAAATGTTTTCATTAACAAAGTCAATTTAAAAAAAAATATACATATATGCACAACAAAGGCCTACAAAGTTGCTAAATTAATATTAGCTGTGTGCAAGTAAACGTGAGTCTATTTAATGGATTTACAAATTAATAAAAAAAAAATAAATATTTTTTATATTAAAAAGATAACAAAGTAAATTGAACTTCAAACTTTAAGAAAAGTAATAGAAGTTCTTTATAAATGAAGCATAGCCGTGAATAACAGTGTAAAGGACAAAATTTGCAAAACCTGTTTTTCACAGATTACCTTTAAAACTTTACTCTCTGGCATTGTTGAAATATGAATTCATGCATAATTATGCATCTTCTTATCACTAATGTTAATTAATATAATTTTTATAAGTTAAAAAATAAAATAATAATCTTGCTATACAAAAATAATTTTTTGGCTTTCCTGAAAAATTATTATTTTGTCACTTACAACGAAACTTGCCAAAAATTCCATAAAACGTTTTTTGATTATGTAGCTTTTTTATATTAAATTAATTTTTTTAATTGACTTATTTACATGACTTTCAATGCACAGTGGGATTTTTTCATTCACTTTATTTTAAAAATCGACTCATGCAGTTCTCTAGAGAAATTTTCAAATATGAAATGTGCATATACGGTTTTTTAGAAAAATTTTATTTAATTTTTGAAAAAATTAACTTGCATTTTGTTGCTAAGCAAGAAATAACTCATAAGTGTATATAAATATGTATTTTCGCGCAATCCAGTGGTTCATATAATCGTTAATTCTCTTAAGAGAAAATCAGCAAAATCGAATAGACGGTTTCAGAGCTGGAAAATCTGAACTTTTATTTTTGACATATAAAAATAACACCAGCTAAAACTAATTGATGTTTTTTTTTTTGTTTTGCTAAATAAAACTATTTAATATATCAGTAAGAATCACATGGGTATTCACAATTAAACAAAATAAAAATATGATTCCAGGGTTGGAAAATTTTAACTTTTTTTTTGGTACATAAAAGTAATCAACTAAAACTAATTTTTTCCTTTTTCTCTATAAATTAAACATATTTTATACTTTTAATTGATATTACAAAATAGAGAAATCTAAAAGGATAATTCCAGGGTTGGAAAGTTTACACTTTTTGGTATATATGTATGTATATCAAATTACCTAGGTCAAATATTTTTTCCTTACAAATTAAAAATAGGCTTGTATAAAATATTAAAAAAAAAAATAAAATAAAAACATCTCCAGAGCTGGAAAATTTCAACCTATTTTGGTAGATACACGTAACTAAATAAAACTATTTATTGTTTTTATGTTAATTAAACATATTTTATATTTTAAAAAGAAAGAAGTTAATATTAAAGGTCAGAAAACTGAAAAATATGATTCCAGGGTTGGAAAATTGAATTTTTTTTTTGGTAAAAAAGTAACTAAATAAAAATGACTATTTTAACTGACTTCAAAAAGGAGGAAGTTATATGTTCGTCATGTATGAATTTTTGTGAAGCGCTTTTGAAAATTCTTCTTTTATAAGAAATGGTATACTCCACAAGTGGTACCATTTTCACTAATATGCGATAGGAGCATATTTTTCTGAAAAAGTCTTTATGCTCAATTATCGCTGCCGGTATCAATATGGGGTAAAGGGTGGCAAAAGTTTTAACTGAATACTCAAGTTATTTAAGATGTGGGTATATAAATACCCATTTGAAAGTGCTGAACTGTGTTAAAATCATATTTCATTAATCTCTTCTCATTCATTTTAAAAAGGAAAAATATTAACTACGGATAAAATATTCAACTACGGCTAATACTTAATGTATAGAAAGTCGATTTGGCAAGATATTACAGGTGTACTAAAATAAAAAGGCTATTTTTCGCAAATTTTGGAACAGCGATATCTCTAAAGCAATTTTACAGATTTTGGTCTAAAAAAAATTAGGGAATATTTCAAATCGCTCAAAGGCTTTCAAAGATACTAAAAAACAGATATTTTCGAAATTTTTTGTTAACAATATTATCGAACTGATCAGCCGATTTCAATTATATTTATTAGCAACAGTTGACGTTTCATTTTGAGGTTAAGAGCTGATTAGGTTTTGAGTTTGATCAGCTCGGCTCGGCTCAGTAGCTTCAAATTTGTTTAAAACAATTAAATTTGTGAACATTTTTGAAATCTACAGAACCGAATCAATTCACTGCCTTAAGATAGAATCTTCAAATCCTTCGAATCCTGCAGCAGATTTGCTGCCGATCCGTGTGACCTATTCTGAAGCAATGAGAAACATACAGACACATTAAGAATTATGGGGACATCATATAATAATTAGAAGATATGCTCGAAACTATGAACCTCTAAGATCTAACTAATTTGTATAATTTATTTACAATTTAAACCTGTCCATTCGGTAAACTGTAAATCGGAATGTCTTCTTTCGAGTAAAAAAATAGTTCTTAGAATTTTCTAGAAGTAGAGGTCATTGTTTCGAAAAATATTGGCATTTTTCTTCGCTTGCTGGACTCATCAAACACTTTTTGTTTGTTTTTTTGTTTAAAGGGAAGTAACACTCACTTTATGAATGCCTACTACTATTACTAGGTGTTAGCTTTTTTAGGAAAGGAATAGTGAAAGAGAACACTTTTACAACTCTGCTTTTTGCACGATGCTAATAGTACAGTGTTTGTTGCAGCGCCTCTGGTGTTAATGAGGCGTATTAAAATTTTTTGAAGCTGTGTTTAGTAGCCGTTTTATTAGGGTTCCGTACACCAAAGGTGAAAAGGAACCCTATTGTTTTCGCTACGCTTTCCGTCTGTCCGTCTGTCCGTCACACGGTATTTTCTCAGGAACCGTAAAAGCTACGGACCTGAAATTTGGACACAGTATGTAGAACCTTGGCCACTACAACAACAATTACATGAGAATTAAAAATTAAAGGGTGTTCCAAAACGAGCAATGAAAAATGTTAAAATCCCATGTAATATACATACAATTGTATGAACATGTGTATATTGAAACTTGAAATTTGTAAAATTAGTGTATTTTTATAGAGACTACAACAAACAATTAACACTAAAATTTAAAAAATTTAAATTAAAGGGTGGTCCATCAGTTAATGCAATTTTGACTATGTAATTTTGACAATTTGCTATATCTTGGAAACCGTAAGAGGCAAACACTTGAAATTTTCAAAAACGGTAAAACTAAAAAAACCGAAAATTATAAAATCGCCAAACCAAAAAAAATCGCCAAAAATTAAAAAAAATCGCCAAAACGAAAAAAAATCGCCAAAATTAAAAAAAAAATTCTAACAGTAAAATAAATCGCCAAATTCGAAAAAATCGCCAAAATGAAAAAAACGCCAAAATGAAAAAAAAAACGCAAAAAATTGAAAAAAATCGCCAAAACGCGAAAATGTTGCCAAAACTAAAAAAAAAAATTTAAATAAACAAAAAATCGCAAAAATTAAAAAAATCGCCAAAAATAAAAAAGCGCCAAAATGAAAAAATGCCAAAAACCGAAAAAATCGCCAAAACAAGAAAATAAAGTGTCTAAACTAAAAAAGAGCCAAAACTTAAAAAAATCGCCAAAACCGAAAAAACGCAAAAAACGACAAAACAAAAAAACCGAAAAGACCCCAAAAACGAAAAAAATTCCAAAACTATATATTATACAGGATGAAGTTTGTATTAAATTTACGTATCTAGTGCTCGTACGGAACCCTGTGTGCGCGAGTCATAGTCGCACTTTACTGAATTTTTTATTTATTTATTACTTCGCCGATGATTCTGCTATATGAGATATACTCAAAGAAATGATAAATAACAAATAAATAAAACTTTTTGTCAAATTAAAAAAAAAAAATTAAATATAAATGTATATATATTTTGTAGGTCTTTCATGGGCGGTGGGCGTGCTGATTTTAATGAAACTAGGCATTTGTTTCAATTTGAGAATGCAAATTTGCATTTAAGACATTTACCACAGCAGGCTACACGATTACATGACTTCAAAAGCCGCCAGCTGCAGTTGTCGCTCTGTAGCCAGCTACTTAGTAATTTTGAAAGCGGCAGCGCATCAAAAGCACCTGATATTCAAGCACAAAAAGATATTTCAGTGAAGCCACTTGCAAATATTTCACATACATTTATAAAAATAAAGTTGTTTATATAAACTTATATAAACTTATTGTTTAAAAATATAAATATAAATCAATTTATGAAGTTGGAACAATAATAATTAAAATAAGTATAAATGAATTTATTTTTTTATATGAATTTAGAGATGTTCTTCTGTTAAATAATATTTAACAATTCTAAGTTATTATTCATTTACAAAAATAGAAATTAGTGTAACTTGGGGACAGCTACAACCGTGGTTGTGTAGTTTTGTAGCCGTGTTTTCGTACAAAAATAATTATTTTCATATACACACAGAAAAAATTATTCCCAAAAAATTTCCAAACAAATGTGTGTTTTGAAATATAATTTAGTTTCAGTAAATATTTTTTACTGTTCCAGTAAATTATTTGTTCCAATTTTATTTTATTTAAAAAAACTGTACAGAATGAAAATTATATATATGAAGTAAAATTTGTAAAAAAAAATCTTTAGATTTATTTTTTTTATATTTAAATTTGTTATTTTCAGTTAAATTTATTTTTATATACTGTAAAAACATTTGTCTAATATTTTTTAATGTTTTCCACAAATTATTTTATAGATATAAAAAACATTTTATTTTTTTAACCCTCGACTAAAAAGGGGTGTTATAAGTTTGTGGTGTGTGTCTGTATATCTGTGTATCTGTGTGTCTGTCCGTGTCCACGTACAGGGCAAACGGCTGGACCGATTTTCATTTAGTTTTTTCTGTTTGAAAGACGACTTGATCGAGAGGGTTCTTAGCTATGTTTGAAGAAAATCGGTCCAGCCGTTTAGAAGATATAACATCTTTTCTGAAAAAAGTAGAGGGGTTTTTAAAATTTTTAATTTTTGCTATTTAAAGATTTTTGTTTGCGGTTTTCAAACTTTTTATATTTGTATATTGTGATTTTCAATATAGTATTAAGAGCCTTACTATAAACATACGGAGTTTTTTAGCTAAATTGAAAAATTTTTTGGGTTGAAGTCTACTGACGACTTCTAAAAGCGGGAACGAAATGCTTAACCATAAAAACAAGCCAATTTTTGAAAGTAAAAAAAAAATAGTTGAACCTTTTATTTGATTCATTTATGTTTTTCAAATAAAACTTTTACTATTTTTTTTAATTGGTAAAAATTTTTATTGATTCAGTTAATTTATTTCTTGATAATACAAAAAATTTTAGTGCATGTGTTTGTAAATTATAAAAAAAATTTGCTGAATAATACAAAAAAAATCTGCAAAAATGTTTTTATGTTCCTATTAATAAATTTGACTAAAAATATTTTGAGTTTCAGTTAACTTTTTTCTCTAATGCCATAATAAGTTAACTAAAAATAGTATTTTTTTCCAGTTAAATTTTTACAAAATTGTTATTAGAATCTACAAATTTCCTTGTAGGTCCGCATTCATACAAAATATTTACTGATTCAATGAAGTTGGTTACTGAAAACGAAATTTAGTTTTTTCTGTGCAGGGCTATCATGAATAAAATTCCGCGTGAAATTTTTCCCGTTGAACAATTCCAACTAATAGCTACTAATAGGGGAAACAAAAAATTCTAATTGGTAAAGGGAGAAATTTCACGCGCAATTTTATTCATAATAGCCCTGATAACCATTTCGATTACATTTTTGACAACTTGTAGTCGGTAACTTGCTGTCGTGAATGTGTTTAATGCCTAAAGCAAATCATAACCAACTGGAAACTTCAGTTGTGTTACCAACCTTAAGCTTGAAAATAACTTTTCAAAGTTTTTGCAAAAAATATCCTCAATTGAATGAAGTTCCCTTAATTCTTTTATTCCAAATTCTGGTCTAAATTCTCCGGTATTATTTTTCCAAATGAGGGTGTTTATTATTATTGTTTTATACGTATTGTTTGTTAACCTCACTCTGTGGTTTTTGATTTTTGATTTTTTTGATTTTTTTTTTTTTTTTTAATAAAAATTTCCTGTTTTATGCTTGACTAACATTTTATTGTTGCTGATATTTTTCTTCTTCTTCTGCTTCTTATTTTGCTTGCAACATATATGAAAACCGTGGGAGCGTAATCAATATTAAACAAGAATAACGAAAATAAAATTTCAAAGAATGCAATTTTTGTCTTTGAAAATTTTTTTGATTCAGTGGTTTTTCTGGTTCCTTTTTAGTGGTTGTTGGTTTTGTGGCTGATGAAGCTTTATCCTCAAAACTAAAGGTGACACTTGTTGTTTTATGGTTTTTAAAAAGGTTCTGACACATTTTAGCATATTTTTAAGCTTAACGCCCGCATATTAAGATTTTTTTTTTTCGATACATATACATAAATATTTTGTTGCTGTTACTGGCCCGGTATAAATTTTCAGCATCTTTGCAAAAGTGAAGGAAAAAAATACGAACAGTAAGAGAAAATCACCTGTGGCCTATAAATTTTACAATATGCAAAAACACACATGAAACTGCTCTTGGGTTTGAGTGTTTTCTTTTCTTTCTTTGGACCAATGATGGATCACCGTAGATAAGCAGATTCGTCTTCTTTTTGTTATTTTTTTTGTTTATTTTTATTTTTTCTCTTTAGCTTTTCTTTATTATTATTATTTTTTTTTATATTATACGTATTTAGTTAGTTTTTGTGTTGCTCTGCAACATACTTGACTTGTCTTGTCTTTGGCTGGGATGTGCGTGCATATAATCGCATCAAGTCAAATGTTTGTTATTTGTTGTAGGTTTCCCATTCTCGTTTTTTTTTTTTTTTTTTGTAAATTTTTGTTGGGGCTGTTTGTCGTTTTGGTTGTGGCAACTTAAGTATGACACTATGCAACATGAGGTTTCTTTTTTCATTTGTTTAGTTTGTTTGGTTCTTAGTTTTTGTTGTGTGTGTGTGTGTGTGTGTGTGTGTGGATTATATGAATGCAACTGTCATGGCATCAAAAGGCTTAAAGCGCATGTCATCAGGCATAAAAAAGTACAACAATAAAAACAGCAATAGCTATCAAGTATATCCACCAACTAACCAATACCATACCACACCATATGACCACAATAGTCGCAGCAACAAGTTGTTAAAGGCAAAAAGGAAAAGCGAAAAAAAACACAATCATACGAATTTAACTGCAAACCTGTGCTCGTCATTAAAATATGTGCAATACAGAATATCAAAAGAATTGACTAGAAACTGGGTTGGAAAATAAAACGAACTTAACGAAGAATATTAATAACCAGCCCACTTCTCTCAATTCCCAATTCCAGAAAGATTTTTCAGGGAATTAATTTTATTCGGGAATAAAATTTTCCTATTCTCAATAGATGGCGTGCGAGTAACTTAAAAAGTTGGAGAGAAATTCGAATCGAAGTTAACTATTTTGTTTCCAGCTGTCTTACTTTAGCTGAAAATTTGTAAATTATCCTTTAAAATCAACGCATAAGGAATGGGGAACAAATTCCCGGGGAATTGTTCACTAGTTCATTTTAGCTACAAACCGATGATCAATTATGAGCATTGATTGTGCAGAGGTCAATCATTTCCAATGACTTAAATCCAGACTTGTGCAAGGCAATTTCTTATGTGTGTGAAGATAAATTCATCGAGTTAAATTATTTTTCAAAAATATCGCATGCGATATATATATATTTTTTTTTTTTTTTTTTGGTACGAATTTTGTACTGAAACTAAGGGGTTTCTTCATAAAAACGTTCACTATAGCCAAATGAAGACAACAAGTCATACTAAAAAACTGCATTTACAGTATATATGAATTGTGGTCACAGTCCCTCATAGAACTCGAAAAATAAGAGTGTTTTACTAAGTAATATTTTTAAAAGTTTTCTAAAAAATTTTACATATACAATTCAGATATACTGTAAATGCAGTTTTTTAGTATGATTTGTTGTCTTCATTTTCCACTAGGTTTGATTCGCTGAGGAAGCAGGGTTTGGCCACAGTGGTCATTTCCCTCATAGAACTCGAAAAATAAGAGTGTTTGACTAAGTAATATTTTTAAAAGTTTTCTAAAAAATTTCACAAATACAATTCAGATATACTGTAAATTCAGTTTTTTTAGTATGATTTCTTGTCTTCATTTTCCACTAGGTTTGATTCGCTTAGGAAGAAGGGTTTGGCTACAGTGAACGTTTTTATGAAGAAACCCTTTAATTTCAGTACAAAATTCATACCCAAAAAAAAATATCGCATGTGATATTTTTGAAAAATGAATTTAACTCGATGAATTTATCTTCACACACATCAATTTCTTGCATTTAAAGTTCTGGAAAATTTATGTTTTTTTTTTATCAGAGGAGACATGGTTTTGATTTATCTCTTACATACACTGAAATAAAATTTAATAAAAAAACAAAATTATTTGATTTTGTTTACAAAAAATTAATAAAAAAAAATTATTTGATTTTATTTACAAAAAAAAAAAAAAAATTAGAAAAATGTGACTTTGACTCGCACACGAAAGGTTCCGTACGGACACAACAAACATATGCAATACTATACGAACTTAAGTCTATATAATCTAATATCTTTTAAAGTTTTTGTTTTGTTTTTTTTGCGATTTTTAAGTTTTTGGAATTTTTTCAGCATTTTGGCGTTTTTTTGTAGTTTTGGCGATTTGTTCGTTTTTTGGAAATTTTTGGTTTCTGTCGTTTTTTTTTTTAGTTGTGACGTTTCTTTAACTTTTGGAGCATTTTACGTTTTTGGTATTTTTTTCGTTTGTTGGCGTTTTTATTTGGGGCTTTTTCTATCTTTGGGATTCTTGTTCGGTTTTTGGCGTTTTTTTTTGTGTAATTTTGCTGTTTTTTAATTCTTGGCGATTTTTCAGGTTTTTGGAATTTTTTCTCGGTTGTTTTGCTTTTTTTTAGTTTTGGAGTTTTTTTTTTTAAGTTTTGGTGTTTTTTTTTTGTTTTTGGGATTTTTTTTTGATTTATTTTAGTTTTAGAGATTTTTTTTAATTTTGAGATTTTTTCGTTTTTGGGGATTTTTAAATTTTTTTTTGTAATTTGGTGATTTTAGCGATTTATTTTATTTTTGGTGATATATTTCATATTGTCGATTTGCCGTTTCGTAATTTTTTTTATTTTGGGATTTTTTAAGTTTTAGCGCTTTTGAAAATTTCAAGAGTTTGCCTCTTATGGTTTGCAAGATACAGCAAGTTTGCAAAATTACATTAATACCCTTTATTTTTTTTAAATATCAGTGTAGTCTGCATAAAAATACACTAAAATTTCAAGTGTCTATATAAAGGATGTCCCAACAAGAACGCAAGATTTAAATCTGGCGCCATTCGAAGTGTCATTGTTTGACATTTGAACAATTGTTATTGTTTGCTAGTAGAAGGTACGAGGTTAGTAAAAATGAAGCGCTACACGAATGAACAACGCATTCTCATTGTAAAGTTGTTTTACCAAAATGGTGAAAGTTTTGCGGCTACAGTTCGCAAATTTGCGATAAATTTGGGGTCACAATAATACTCCAAAAGAGCCAACTGTAAAGAGATTAATGGATAAATTTGCCGAAACTGGGTCTGTTAGTGATGTAAAGACAACAACGCGCCTTCGACCAGGTCGATCGACCGAAATGTCGCAGCTGTACGTGATGATGTCGCTCAAACGCTGGTCAAGCGCAAACAGTCAATGGTGTTCGGTATCGTGAAATGATAACCAGTTTTTTCGTGCCTAGAATTGAAGAAATGAATCTGGAGGTCATGTGGTTTCAACAAGAAGGCGCCATATGTCATACAGCCAAAGAAACAATTCAATTGCTACATCAGCCATTTTACGGTCGTGTTGTTTCGCGTTTTGGAGACCAGAATTGGCCGCCTAGATCGTGCGACTTAACACCATTACACTTTTTTCTTTGGGGTTTTTTGAAGTCGCGACTAAGCCGACGACGACTCAAGCCTTAAAAGAGGAAATTGGACGCTGCATTAATGAAATACCGCAGCATTTATGCAAAACGGTCATTGAAAATTTCATGAAAAGATCGCGTGTGTGCCAGCAAAGCCGCGGCGGCCATCTGCCCGATATGTTGTTCCACACATAACCTCATTTTGTCTACTTTACGATATAATAAAGTTTCACGATTTTTTTTTAAATATCTGTGTTTTATTTAAAATTTAAATCTTGCGTTCTTGTTGGGACACCTTTTATATATATAAATATTTGTCTGTATATTACATAAGATTTCAATGTGCTACGTTGCTCGCATTAGAACACTCTATAATTTTTAACTGTCATGTATTTGTTGTTGTAGCGGCCAAGGAAAATTTCAGGTTGTAGCTCTTACGGTTTTTGAGAAAACAGCATGTGACAGACAGGCGGACAGTGTGGCGGAAAATCTGTAAACCATTATAACAGAAACTTTTAGAATTTTTATTCTTTACAAATAAAAAAATTTGCTATTTCATCTTAAGCAAGAAATTTGTGCGAATACATGTTTGAGCTCTTTTACATATCTGCTATGCTTGCTGTTTTCCATTAATGATTTTCGCTTGTAAACTAGACATTTGGCTTATATGTTTTATTACCAACAGCATTGAGAGCGAAAGAAGACAACAACAACAATAACAGCAACAACAGCATCAATAAAAAAGAAGCATTTCGTAGACTCTACATGACGTATGTCACTTTATCGCACATGCAACTTCTACATTAAAGGTGTTGCATTGAATGATTTTCTAATGCTTGTTTTATGTGCAAAGGAGTTTACTTTACAGGATTAGTGAAACCAAACTAAACGACAAATAAAACTGTCTTATGTGTATTTAATTAAAATAATTTACTTATAAGAAAATATTTTTTTATAAAATATATTTCATAAATCTTAATTTTTCTTTTACTTTCAGCCACCATACAAAAAAAAAAACAAAAGTAATAATGTGCAGCAGCTGAAATATTTAAAAAAGGTAAGAAAAAAGCCTTGATATTAAAAAAAAAACTTAATTGTTTAGATATTTCGTTAGCTCTATAATACAATAGTTTAAACTGCATAAAGATAATAAGGAAAAATCATAAAATATAATAAATAGAATAAGAGCAAAGAAAATTATGTTGCAGATAACCATAGTCCGTCCAATATTTCCATTATGGACGGCAACAAAACTGCAGTTGCCTTGTGCATATACTATCTATATTTTATAATAAAAAGAAAAGAAAGCTTGTAGGAACAATGCATAAAATCAATTGGAGCAACTTCCACAACATCTCAGGTGTCTTAATGTATTAGTTCCCAAGATATTTGAAATTAAATAATATCAGAAATAGTTTCTTAATTATCATTTTTCAAATATTATCTTTATAGGGGATGTGTCACGCCCACTTGTGCTCTCTTTAATATTATCTTTTAAGAAACATTATAGCAAGAGTCACTTGCACAAAAGTTCAAGTCCTTAGCTGCATTAGTTCAACAAATATTCCAAAATAACTATTTACACTATATGGAAAGTGCCACGCCCACTTGAAATATTTAAAAACTTTATATATTATTTCTTCCAGATCATTCTTAGTGGTTCAAACATAAAGGGTGTCCCAAGAAGAACGCAAGATTTAAATTTTAAATAAAACACAGATATTAAAAAAAAAAAAAAATCGTGAAACTTTATTATATCGTAAAGTAGACAGATTGAGGTTATGTATCGGGGAGATGGCCGCCGCGGCTTTGCTGGCACACACGCGATCTTTTAATGAAATTTTCAATGACCGTTTTACATAAATGCTGCGGTATTTCATTAATGCAGCGTCCAATTTCCTCTTTTAAGGCTTGAGTCGTCGTCGAGTTATTCGCGTAAACCATCGACTTCAAAAAAACCCCAAAGAAAAAAGTCTAATGGTGTTAAATCGCACGATCTAGGCGGCCAATTCTGGTCTCCAAAGTGCGAAATAACACGACCGGGAAATGACTGATGCAGCAATTGAATTGTTTCTCTGGCTGTATGACATGTGGCGCCATCTTGTTGAAACCACCTGCCCTCCACATTAATTTTTTCAATTCTAGGCACGAAAAAACTGGTTATCATTTCACGATACCGAACACCATTGACTTTGCGCTTGACCTGCCTCATTTTCATAAAAAAAGGTCCAATGATTCCTCCAGCCCAAAATCCACACCACACAGTGACACGTTGAGGATGCATTTGCTTCTCGTGAATCACTCGAGGATTTTCCTCACCCTAAATGCGACAATTCTGCCTATTGACGAAGCCATCAAATTGATCGCAATTTGCGAACTGTAGCCGCAAAACTTTCACCATTTTGGTAAAACAATTTCACAATGAGAATGCGTTGTTCATTCGTGTAGCGCTCCATTTTTACTAACCTCGTACCTTCTACTAGCAAACAATAACAATTGTTCAAATGTCAAACAATGAGACTTCGAAGGGCGCCAATTTTAAATCTTGCGTTCTTGTTGGGACACCCTTTATAAAAGGAAAAACAAATATTTATGGGTTTTTTAAACCGAATTCAAAAACGAAGAAGTTTATTAGTTTGGCTTTATTTTTTTATCAAAACATATGGGCGTTTCCACCAAAAAATTTAAAGCTCTTGAAATAACTTTGTTTTATCATATTTTCACAGAGAAATAATTAAATTTAACTATTGTTAATAAAAATAATATATTTATACATAAAAGATTTCAAGATATTAGAACGCAGTCATAGAAGAGTATCATTTTTCATTTCAATATTTCTTTTACAGGTTTTGTTTTTGACAAACGTTTTAAAGAGAGAGACCCTTATCTGGGATAAAATTGCACGTTAAATGTGTTCCCTTTTCCTAAAATTGTAATCGCCCATTTTGGCATTGTTATTGTTTTAGTGCACTGTTTTCGAATTTTGTTCACCGTTCTTTATTCACGGGAAATATTTCACGTGAATAAAATGTTCGTCTTTTATTCCCGATAAGGGTGGTTATCCATTCACGTTTGCCCTAAAAAAAAGAATGCATAAAAAATTATGCGATTGCAAATATGTAACTGTAAAGTTTTGCTTTGCAAAATCACATATTTTGATGTCACGTGCGACATTTAAAAAGAAACATTTGTTCCCAGTGCGTCGAAAGTACATGCAGAAAGCTCTTCAAGTATTCAGTACGTGCAGATATATTAAATACAACTAAAATTAAAAAATGAGCGGGAGATTAATCCTCTGCATCCAAGGCTGGTGTTGGGGCTACCAACTTAAAGCCTCCCGCCCAACATCTGCGTGGCTCACATTAGCTAGTAGCATAACCGATGTTATATTACCATTGCCCAGTGTCCACCTGCTTCGAAAGGTCAATTCAGTTACCTTGTGTGTCCAACTCTGAACACCTAAATCATGGCCCATTAATCCACCTAGCAATCCCAGGACTTAATATATAAAATTAAAAAAAACCTAGCTAAAAAATATAAAGATTTGTGATTGCGGTACCTATATAAAGTTGGTCACATGCGACATCTTAAGTGTAAAATTAAAAAAAAAAATTACATAAAAACATTTTAATATATTTTTAAATTATGTAAATTTACACAACCAAAAACAGCGACAAAAAAGACAAGAAAATGGTGGAAAGAAAACTTTAAATAAAATGAAACATTTTAGATAATCATAAATTGAACAAGTAAGAGTGCTATATTCGGCTGTGCCGAATCTTATATACCCTTTACCAAAGTGCTTTTATGTAGTATAGAGATACATACATAAGCACATACATAAAGTATAAAAAAAAAGAAAAAATAATTTGACCAAGTTACTTTTATGTACAAAAAAAATTAATTTTCAAACCCTAAAATCATCATTTTAGATTTTTCTGATTCCTTATACCAATTTAGCAGTTCTTAAAAAAATATAGAAAGTGTGTTAAGTGAAAAAAGAAAATTCAAAAAAATGTTTTATTTATTTACTTTAATATCCAGAAAAAAAGTTCAAAGTTTCCAGCTCTGGAGCTGTGGTTTTTATTTTTATAGTTTTCTACAAAAAACTTTTATTTCCAAAACGTAAAATATATATAATTTATAAAGACAAAGACAAAAAATAATTAGACTTAGTCACTTTTATATATCACAAAAAGTGTAACTTTTCCAACCCTGAAATCATCCTTTTTAATTTTTCTGATTTCTTACACCAATATTTTTCTTTTAAGAATATAAGATATGTTTAATTTATAGAAACAAAGGAAAATTTTGTTTTAGTGAGTTGCTTTTGTATAAGAAAAAAATTTTCCAACCCTGGAAACGTCTTTTTAAATTTTTTAATTTTTTTTTTATTTGAAAAACCAATTTTATTCGTGGTGAAGTATAAAATAAGTTCATTTAATAAAAATAAATAAAAAATTTGTTTACGGTAGTTAATTTTAAACTTCACAAAAATTTTAGGTTTTCCAACCCTGGAATCATCCTTTTTGTTTTTCTGATTTCTGACATCAATCTCTTTCTTTTAAGAACATAAGATATGTTTAATTTATAGAAAAAAAGTAAAAATTTGTTTTAGTAACTTACTTTTGTATAAGTAAATAAGTTAAAGTTTTCCAACTCTGGAAACGTCTTTTTAATTTTTTTAAATTTTTTTAATTTTTTTAATTAGAAATACCAATTTTATTCGTACTGAAGTATAAAATAAGTTTATTTAATAAAAAAATAAAAATTAATATTCCATATTATATCCATAATATATCCAGAATATATATACCTTATGGCTCGCTTATTAATATTCTATAAATTACAAACGGAGTGACAAACCTATATATACCCTTTTACCATTTTTTGGTAAAGGGTATAAAAACAAGGGCAGGAATGCTTGGTAAAAGTAGAAAGCGTTGTCTGAAAAAAAAACAAAAATTAAATGAATGAAGTAAAATAGCGAATTTATCACATACGTAAGAGGCAAAGTCGGCAGAGGCTCGCCGGAATGCGAAATTTCGAACAAGCAGAAAACTAGCCCTGCAAACGTTTACAAAAGCTGTAAAAAAGTGCAAAATGCTTTGCCAAGAGACATGAAAAAATAATTAAAAGTAAATGGATGCTTGTAGTTAATTTAAAAACATATTTGCTAAGCTAGTTTATTTATGACGGCATAAAAAGATTATTAAACGTAATAAAAATAACAAAATGTTATAAAATGTCACGTGCGACAGTTTAATGTAAAACAAGCATTAAACTTGAATTAAAAAATATACAATCAAAACTATTTCAAAGAGACAACAGTGCATAAGGTTCTAGAATTAGTTGCATTAAAATATTTCTTCAGGTTGGCCGCAAAAATAACTTATATTTTTGTCACATGCGAATGCATTGGTTTTTTTTTGCATTTATGTGTATTGAAAGCGAAATTTTGTTTCAAATAAAACTTAGCACGAATTATAGGGCTAATTTAGAGCTATAAGTAAGTCTTATTGTTAAAATTAAAATATATCTCAGAATATTGCGAATTAACTTTTGTTAATTGTTCTTTAAAATTTGTTGCTTATAAATTTGGCTCCTATATATAGAATTCCATTTTGTTTAGACTATATTTTTCACTTTAAATATGTATGACGGTCACGTTCGACATCATGGAAATACCAATATTTATATATATATGAATAGAAGTTCAGCTGGCTCATGTAAAATTTTATCAATACAGTCTTTATATATGTAAATGATTTTTATTTTTTTTTTGCTTTAGTAAAAACTAAATTAAAACACTAGCGCCGTCATTCTTCGACCGCTTCGAAATCAGCAAATTTTCTTGAATGAAATACAAAACTTGAATTTACAACTCTTTATTTAATTTTTTTTTTGTAGGTTGCGAAATTAAATCAAAAATGTTTATTCATAAGTTTCGCTGGCAGTTATTAAATCATAAACACTAATTTATGAATGAGTAAAGAAAAATAAAAGTAATTAAAAATGTCACTGTGTGGCTGCTTGAATAAAGTTATTAAAATATTGACAAAATATTTTAATAAAATACTGCTACAGCAGGTTTAAGTAATTGTTTTTTTTTCTTAATTTTTGTTTTTGTTGTAACTCGTGTACATACAAATTTGTTAATTTATTTTAATAAAAAGAAACTAAAATTTTGCACTTTGCTTTTTCAATGACCTTATAAAAACTAATAAAAATGTAATAAAACATATTTCGTATGAATTTTAATTTAATGGGGGAAAAAATTAACAATTTAAGCAAATTTCAAACTTAAGTATTGCTGATAAAACTATTTTGAATATTATTTTTTGCATGTATTTTTTTATTATTTTATTTTAGCAAAAAACAAAAAAATACTGAAGTATATTTGTTTGAAATTTACTCGTAGTCTTTAATGTTTTGAAATTTTTTGTTTTTTGTTTTTTGTTTGTTGTTTTTTTTTTTTTTGTTAAGCAACGTCTATATGTATTTAGCTTTTGCATAAGGAACTCATAATTCATTCCAAAAATTTTTGAAGTAAGCTAAATTACTTTGTATGCTTATAGTAAGACTTTTACTATGTTATTGAGAATCACAATAAACAAACATAAGCAGTTTTAAGGCCTCAAACAAAATGCTTGAAAAAACACGCAGTTTTATTAGATTTTGCATCGATTTTTAGTTTTCTATTATCTTTTTTTTTTTTTTTTTTGATTAGTTGTGCTTAAACAAAAAGTTTATGCTGCTTAACTACTTCTAAGATTTTTTCATGCAGCAAGTTTCATATATTTCTGCCATTTCGCCTTGAATCGTTGCTTACATTCAGTTGTAGACTCTCGCATAAGAGTAAATAACTTAAAATTCTTAATTTAAAAAAAATCTCCTATTAGAAGCTTAAGCCAATTGTTATTTCTCCACAATCAAACGTAATTTCATTTATGACAAAAGTGGCAATCTGTCTACAACGTTCAATATTTTCAATGGCATTAAAATAAAATCGAAAAAAAAAAACAAAAATCATAATAACAAAATTCTACTTTAAAATTCACCTGTATAAAAATTAATAAATAAAAAAATTCAATGTCTACTTGCCACAGTATGACAAATATCTGCTTTAATAAAAAATAAAAAAATAAATAGATAAATAATATGTACAAAAAAAAAACGAAAAAATAACATAAATGCAATTCCTTAGTGGCCTAAAATAGAAGGTCGTTGTTGTTTGCCATTTTTAGATATAAACGTTAAAAAAGCTTACAAAAAAAAAGTAAAAAAATAAAAAACTTAAAATTAAACTCCTGCGCCTCCCATGCAATCAATATCTATGAATGTTTTTGTAGTTTTTTGTTCGTCTACAATAAATACTTCAATACCAAAAACAAAAGATTTAAGCTACAAGCTTGAGATGATCAAAATGTGAACTGAAAAAAAAACACACAAGCACATGTTTACTTACAAACACACACACACACACACACATACACATGCAAGAACTACGCACATGCTGTTTTCAAGTTTAACTTTTACAAAAAAAAAAACTACTTACAATGTAATTATTTAAGTCAATACTAAACGAAATTATTGATCACTAATGAAAAATTTTTTTAAGAAATAATTTAAAAAGAAAATTGTATTGTTTTTTTCAAACGAACTTTATTTTGTAATTCATTACTTAATTTAAAACAATCTATTAATATATTTTTTGCTGAAAATGGACCCACCACAAAATTCCTAACACTAAACACCAGAATTTTGTTAAAGTTTCACAGAATGAAAAACAAATTGTTATGCTTTATTAAAATTTCGTGTCACTTTGTTTGTAATTGAACTCCTCCGAAAGGCCTTGAACGATTTTTATGTCTGAGAATAGGTCGTAATATATGTATATATATTGAATTTTTTGTTTGTTACGCCCTTTTGGATTTTAGGTGAAAATATGTATGTAAAATTGGTCACAGGCGACACAGCAAGTGCAAAATTAAGAAAACTATTTGCATAAAAAACTTTTCACATACTTTTACTATTTAAATTAGGTGAGCGAAAGCGGCGAAATTAAAAATTAAGAGAAATATAAACGATGGTAAGAAAAATTGAAGGGAAACGAAATATTATTACAAAAACATAGATTAAAAAACAAGGGGAGAATGCTTGGGTAAAGTGGAAAGCTTGGGCTGAAAGAAAAATTTTAAATAAAAAACAAAAAGCAGGCAGAAATTAGCAGAAGTGCAACATGCCTAACAAGCACAAATTTAGCTTTGCAATTGTAAAACTTTACAGCAAAAGCTATAAAAAAGTATAAAATGCTTTGCCAAGAGACATGAAGAAAAAATTAAAAGTAGTTAAAAACTGCTGTTAATTTAAAAACATTTTTGCTAAACTTGTTTGTTTATAACGGCATGAAAAGAGCAACAGGCGCAATATAAATAGCATAATATTAAAAAATGTCACGTGCAACAGGTCACGCAAAACTGTCGTTTTTTGGGTAAAATTTAAACAATTTTAGAGATACATTGGTGCTCTTAACATTAAAATATTATTCGCAATTTAAATATTGCTTCAGGTTGCGCTGAAATCAGCATTTTAATCACTCGTTGGCCACAAACCCAACTTCTGGCGAATACTTTCGTTTTTGCAATTATCTAGGAAGCGAAAATCAAACTCGGCATCAATTATATGGCTAAGTTAGAGCTATATGTACGCTAAGCTACCAGTGCATTAAAAATCCGTTCTATTTTGACTTTGTTCGCTTTAAAAATTTGTACAGGGGTCACGTTCAACATCATGGTCATGCCCATATACATTTACTTTTCTTGTGTTTTTTATGCAAATACAACTTGCGAGGCGATTAGCATGTCTACGGTAAACACCCAGGGTCTATGGGGGGAATCGAATCCACGACCTCTGGACTGACACGCATCGCTACCACTCAGGCTAAGGATCATACTAACAACAACTTTTTAAAATAAAATTTTCTTATTACTTTGGGTGTAATTTTTTTCAATTGCGCATAAGAGTCTATTTCAACAACTTATTTAAATATCAATTCATATTTAAAATTAATTTTTCAATATAAAAATTTATGAAAAATCGCCATTTAGGGCCTGTCCTACGAAAACAAATTTTAAAATTTTGTTGTTGTTTCCAATGTGACATCGTGGGATAGGCCGTAATATATGAATTGATATTTAAATAGAGTTGGTGAAATTGGCCCTAAGTATATCGGTTGAACTAACAAAAAAAAAATTGTTTTATTTCGCAATCAAAATAATAATAAAAATAAAAATAAATTTGAAATATCCTGCATGATAGATCGGAATACCTTTTTTGCTTTCTTTATCTGAAAAAAATATGTTCTTCTGCCATAAAAATTTACACTAGCAATTCAATAATTGCAATTATTTATTCATATAAGTCGGCATAAAGATTTGCTCCTAAAATAAAATAACATATACTCATCGGTTAGATTAACCACAAGAAATTTGTTGTATTGAAATTCCAACAACGGTTTAAACGAACTGTTATTTTGACAATTGACATTGGTTAAATTTACCAGTTTGATTTTTTTCGGTGTTTCATCTTCTACCAGGCACAGTGAAAACTCAGTTCAGTCTAAAATGAATGGAAAAGAAACTAGTAAATATTTTTTGTTTAAAATCACGAATATCACTATGCGAAAGTAAACCACTTGATTCTTTTTCCTTTTCAATATAAACCCATGATCTCCTTTCTAATCAGCTGTTTGAACACAGTCACGAGTAGACAGTAGAGACCTGCGTAAACAGTCTTTAAATGTAAATACGTCATGGTTTTTAAATATATTCACGTCGCATGTATTATACTAAACCAATAATAAATGCTGTCGTACTATAAGCGAAGCACGATGGATGTATTGGTGTACGTGTATATCAGTGTTAACAAGCAATGTCGCCAAGACAGCTTGTTTGTAACAAACACTCAAAAGAAGTACTGTTGATTACCCTCTAGTCAACTTAGAACCATATGTCTCTATATCAATACTCTTTCTCGAGCGACAATTGCACTAGTTAAAATGTCGACAACTTTCCTTTTATGCGCGAGTAGAGATACGTTAGAGACGACAATTCTATTGTATTTCTGGTGATCTTGTCAATGAACGCGTCAATAGTTTGTTTTCCTTTTTTATTATGTTGTGCAATAATATTAAATAAATATATCGCTCATTTGCTTCAATAGTGGCATAACTCAAAAAATGAGTTTTTTGAGTTAATAATGCAGAAAGATGCGGCATTTTGTATTTTATCTTGTGTAAAAATTTCATATAAATAGCTTGTACCATCACCTCCTGAGAGAAGAATTTTTTTTCATTTCTCCATTGAGTTGTATGCAAAATAAAAACTTAAAACGCGTTTTCTGCAAAACTGGTTTTTTTGAGTTGTGCCACTATTGAAGTAAATGAGCGATATGTAGACGAGGGTCACTAAAATCTACGAGTGAATCTTCGGTTCAAATATCTCCATATAGTCGTAAAAGATCTACCTTCTCAATAGTGCTAAAGTCTACTGATAGATTTTGAATGACAACCCTATGTTATTTGTCAATAGGCATTTGCATTGGCTGGGGTATACCTAGTCAGTAGCACTATTGACAATGTCACTAGAAAATCACTATAAGTTTACTATTGACAACGAGAGAGATATATCAATATTGTAGACTAGAGCCCCTAAAATTTACTAGTGAATCTTTGGTGCCAATGTCTCCGTGTGGTCCCGAAAGAGGTACTAAGTCAGTAGTGCTATAGTCTAGTGGTGGATTTTCAATGGCAAGCTAATGTTAAATGTCAATAGATGATACCATTGGCTGGGGTACACCTGGTCAGTAGTGCTACTGACAACGTCACTAGAAAATTATTACAATTTCACTATTCGCACTTTCTGCAGGGTAGTCTATGCTTGTTATTTTTCATATTGTAAGTTTGAGTGTGTGTGTGTGTGTAATATGTAGATGGTAAGCTATTATGTGATTAACCGCATACAACTAATGTTAATGCGCGTGTGTGCCTTTGCATGTGCGCAAAAAAATAAAAAATCATACACACATACATGCATGACGTTTGTACACGCGCTCATGCGTAGAAAGAAGCAAGTATCACAAATTCTTCCGTCACGAAGTGTTTTCTTCTTTACTCTTATACCTACAATAATCAAATAAATTTGTTGCAAACAGTGTTCTTAACGTTTGTTTTATAAGATTTCGCTGTAGTAAAGCATTTGAAAAATCCCTCATGTCTTGAAAGTTCTTATAAGATATCTTGTGCAGGACCTAGTGTCCAGCAATTAGTAGACAGCAATTTCTTTAAGCTGTGACAAATTTTCTTTGCAAGCTTTGGGAAATTCTAAAAGCTTCTTGTATCTTCTAGTTGCTTCAGTTTAAAAACCAAATTGAAATTGTTTAACTTAAAAAAATTATAATTGTAGGAAAATCCAGATCTGTCTCTCTTTAAGCAACCTTGACGATGGAATATCAGCGGCAAAAAAACACATAAAAAATTAAAATGTTTTATGCCACAGTAAAAGTGTAGGGTATTTTTTCAATGTATCTTTACGCCTGTGCGTACTCGCCTAAAGTCTAAAGCATTCAAACATATTTATAGCAAAACGCATTGACTTGACTTGGTAAGACAAGCATATATGATCGATCTTGACGTTCGTTGTTTTGTATGCAATTTTTTTCACATTTGGTATTGTTTGCTTATGCACTTGGCTTAAAGCGGACAGACAAGCCAGCCGACAGACACACTCGTCCAATCCGACACATAGACTGTAAATGCTTTAGCATCATTTTATTTTATTTGCTTTGCTTTTTTGTTCATGAGTTTGTGTATTTTTTTTTTCATTTGTGTGTGTTTAACGTTCAAATTAAAAATGCGTTATGCGTTTTAAGTAGATTCTAAAGGTGAAGGTGTAAGTTAAAATTTTTTTGCGCTGCTGCAGTTGCAAGCTGCCATCTATCCTCTACTTTTATGGTTGAAATATACAGTTTTGTTTGTGTTTTTTTTTTTTTTTTTTTTGCCAATAACTTTAAACAACAACAAAAAAGTTGTTTGATGATAATTGTGTTGCGGTGGCAGCAGTAAAAAATAGTTTATAGTTTTCAGATAAAATATCATTATAATTTGTAAAATTTTTATTAAATTTTAATGTTCTTGCCATTTTTATTAACGCATGCCTGTGCAGTCTTTGGCGCTTTTTTCCTTCTAGTCGCCTTTAATTATTTAATGCGAAAAAAAAACACTTACACATCATGATAAGAATCTTTCTTTTTCTATGCAGTTTTTGGGCAACGCTTGTAAAATTATTTCATATTTGGTTATGTGAAACAATTTCTTGAACAATTTGTTGCTGTCCAGAGAGAAAAAAAAAATACATATATAAATTAATCTTGCCCCTAGAAAGACAGAGAGAGAGAGAGAGAGCGAGAGAGACAGAGAGAGCGAATTTCATGAAGTGGGCGAAGGAGGGCGAGAGTTACAAGTAGAGAGCGCGAAAATTCAGTCAGTTTGCAAGCAGGCTTGCTGACCATTTTTGTGCATTTTTGCCGTTTGATGTTTGTAATGACAATTCATGATTTATGAAGCGTTTATAGGGCTCTATATATGGCCGGACAAAGTGATGCTTGTTGCAGTTGTTGCAGTATTCTTATTAGGGCATATAACTGAAAATTGCAATAAATGACAACGTAACGCACTGAAAACAAAAATACTAATAATACGAGTAATAATAACAAAACAAATTCGTAGCAGCGAGAAAGAAACTAAGGAAAGAAATTGTTGAAATATTTGTAAATTAAATTTCATGTAAAAGCAATAAATATGGTAAGAATGCCTAAAAAAAATTCTTAACTTCATAATATTTGGGGCATAAAAATTTGTAAGATTTTTTTTTTTTAATTTTATGTTTGAATTTCTTAAAAGTTATGTTAATGAATGAGGCTTAAAAAGGAAATAATATTTAGTAAGTGCCAAAAATGTTCAAGAGTAAGTAAAACTGTCATTGATGGGAGATCATATGAAAAATAAAAAAATAAAATGTAGAACAGTAATAAAAAATTTCAAGTTATTGGAAGTAAATTGAAATTAAATTGAAAAATATATTTATAAAATTTTTGGAATCCTAACACCATCCAGGCCAATTTCACCAGTTAGTAATTCTAACTTTTTGAAAATTGATGATAGTTTTTCGGTGTATAATAAAAACAACACCGGTCCTTCCTGTTTTAAAAGAATGTTGTCAGAAAAAATATTTAAATTTTCACCTTGCTTACTACTATTTACGGATGGGTCTTTCCATAATGGAACATCATCCTGCTCTATGGTAGAAAGCCTGTATAACAAACATTTCAATCAAGTTTTTATAAAAAGATTGCCAGACAATATAGGCGTTTTTGTTGCTGAAATGTCTGCCATAAAGGATGCCGTAACTATGCCATTGAAAAAAAAGCAAGGACCATCATTTGCACTGATAGCCTTAGCGCTATAAAAGCTATTAAAAAAAATCACCTTGGCATATATGACGACATAGTAAACCTCCCCCAAAATGAAAGTCAAGTGCTGCTGTTGAGGATTCCATTCCACATTGGTATCCCAGGCAATGAGGCGGCTGACAAAGCTGCTAAGAATGCCTTGGAATTAAACAATATAACCTGTGTATCTTGTTTTCCCAAAGCTCTGTCTAATCCCTTCAGAGCTATTCAGAACCAACAGATTCCAGTCATGAGAAGACCCAAGTATAACAGGAATCTTACTCGTCTGCAGTATATAATATTGGGACGCTTAAGGGTTGGCAAAACAATATTTACAACTCAACATTATTATGACAGATCCGACCCAGCTGTATGTAGCTTTTTCAATGAGATACTCACCGCCAAACACATTCTCACAGAATGTCCAGACTCAAGACTTGGCCTGCCACTGGACGAAATCCTGGACTGTACAACCACCAAAAATTTACCCAAAATTTCTAGCTCCCTACAACATCACTGCATCACTGTTTAGGACCACTATCCAATTTACTCCTTTTAATATTTACAAAATATTATCTTTACTGATCTCTCATAGTATACTTATTTCCATATTTATCTTCATAATTTCTGATTTCTTTTTATTAATGAATTAATTAATCTCACATAGTTTATTTCCATATTTAACTACATAACTTTGTATTTTTCTTTGCTTGTATATATTTTTCTCGTTTTTGTACATACATATACCTTTTATCTTAATTTTTCGTGCGCAAATGGTCTAGTTACCCGGCGCCTTTGAATTATATTTTGTAAATTTACTTTATAGAGTATAATAATGTAAATAAATAAATATTTATAAAATTTTTGCAGGCGAAAATGCAAGTGCAAGCAAGCTCATTTAAATTAAAGCTTCAATTTTACAAAATTTCTTATAAGTTTTTTCATATGCAAAAAGTTTTTAAAAGTATTCGAAGCAACAAAGAACAAATTCTCAATACTTTTTTCAAGCAAATAAGCAGCGTTGTCAACTTTGAAATTTCAAAACGCACCAAAATGGAGAAAAAATCGCGCCATTTACAAAAAAACGCACCAAGATTTCTTTAGTTTAAAATGTTTATTGAATTGATTTTGCATAAAAAGTATAATATTATATTTTTTGTATTAAAAATTTAACACTAAAACAGGTTCTTACAGTTCAAGGTTAAGAGTCTGAACACAATGCAACGAGAATTCATTGCGGTGCGGTTTTTCATACGATTTTGAAGTAAAAACCCGCAGTGCGGAACGGCATAAATTTAAAATCTATTTTATTTTCATTGCGGACTTTCTTATTCTCTCAATTTTTGGCTCTCTTTCTCTTTCTGATGGTGCCATAGTTTTTGAATAATTGGCGGTGTTCACAACAAAAAACATGATTTTGAACTTCAAAAATGTTTGTCATAAAATATAAAAGCCTAAAAAAATCATCAAATATGTATCTGCGAATGTATAAAATTTTAATTATTTTTTGTTTTTAGTTACTGCCATTACAAAATATTTAACAGAAAGAGTAAATTTTTTATAAAAATGTATGCACAAAAAAATTAATAAACATTTAAACAAACAATGACAAGTATTGCCGTTGCCGTTGCCGTTGCCGTCTTCGGTTGTATTATGTTTATTTTTCTCTCCCGCAACGAGAAATCGCACCGCACCGCAAACATTGTGTTTAGACTCTAAAAGGGTAAAACCTAAAAAAAAAACTAAACAAATATGTTTGATAATATTTTTTTTTAATTTCATAAATTCTGTACAAAAATTTTTAAAGATATCAACAATTAATAAATAGTAAGCATTCAAAACTAATAAGACTTCAGTATATATCATTTTATTCAAATATTTTTAAATTTTTTTTATCAGAACTTTAATGTATCCATATTAAAAATATCACAATTAAAAAGAAATAGCCTTTTACAATATATATACTGAACGAATTCGTACATACATGGTATACATGTACCCGTAATTATGAAAGTGGTCTAAGTCATACGCATTTTTGATTCGATACAGTAAAATAAATTTATATTAATCGAGATTAGAGTTATACCTAAATTAAACAATTGCATAAAATCCAAAAATATTTTTAGATTTGTTCAAATGTAATATACTAAATATCTCGACCAAAGAAATATATGACTTACACAACTTTCATAATTAAGGGCACATAAATATGTTTACATTCACTTCTACAAGATGATACATATTTGTACATTAATTTTATAAATTATGCTTAAAACTTTTTAAAAAGAGAACAAAAATTAATTATTCTAAATAAATAAACCCAATATTTTCATCATTATTGTTATCATCGGGCCATACAACAGATTTTATTTCAAATTGTGATATTTTGTAAACATCATTACTATTTATATGGTAATTAACACTTATTAGGAAGTTGGTAAGTTTCACAACAAGAATTTTTTAGTTTAAACCCATTGTTGTGTTAAATTTGCGTTGGTGCCACCACAAAAATTAAAAAACGCAAAGAAATTTTGAAAAAAGCGCACCACGCTTCAAAAAGCACCCAAAATGGTGCGAAACGTACCAAGTTGACAACGCTGCAAATAAGTAAAGGAATTAGAAGAAGATCTAATAAGCCTTGAAGCTCGCAAGCTTTAAAAAATATAGTAGCAGGTGTGTTCCACAAGATTTTGTACAAGTTCGGACTAATGAGAGAAAAAAGAAAATTACTCTCTGAATATGCAAAAGTTATCTAAAATTGCTGGAACGCAAGAAACCATAATTGCACATCTTGAAATATTAATGTTGCCTACTTTTTACATTAAATTTAATTCAAGTGATTTTAGTCGCTTAAAACGCATAACATTGTAACAACAAAAAATTTGCATCATTGGCAACAGATGTAAAAAGTAAATGAAAATAAGTTCCAAAATAGTGAATTTTTAAAAAAAAAACATTTTTTTTATATTAAAGAAATTGAGAAATATGCACAAATTAAATACATTTCACTTCAACTTTGTTCAAAAATCCTTCAATTTTGATTTGTAATAAATTTGTATGTAAAAACTTTTTTTCTATACTTGCAAATTTTCTTATTAATTTTTCAGTTTCATATGTAAACAAAAAAAAAAAAAAAAAAACAGCTGATTATTTAATTCTTGTCCGAACTTACCCAGAACAAAAAGTTCGTACCAGTGATGGGAATTGGAAATCTTGATTTCGTGCCAAATCTGCTTTTAAATAGTGCCAAAATCACTTGAATAGTGCCAAAACACTTTTTATATAATTTTAATGTTAGCACTTGATGTTTATTTAAACTGGGGTTCTTGAATGAAAATTTATTGTGTTTATAACTAGAAAAATTTACAAATATCACAAAAAAAAACAAGGTCTAAAATTAGTTGTATTTACACATTAATACATTTCGAGCCCTATTTTCGATATAATCGTGAGCGACATGTAGTAAATAAATTAACCTTTTTATTATCAAAATTGTAACTTTTAAAATACAAGCTGTAAAATTTATCGTGAGCGACAATTTACGTATGTACTCGTAAAACATATTTGATTGTTATAAGAAAACCTTCTCCTAAATCGAAAATAATAACCATTATTCCAGTTGTTGACATCGACGTCACTTTAATAATATAAAAAAATTGGGACTTATTTACTCCCTCTCGAGAACAATTTTGTGCTACTGACAATCTATTACATTACATAAGGTCAAGAAAATAGTATAAACCTGCCACAGAAGTCAGCTATTTTCGGCAACGGCTACACAAGTGCATCATATATTAATAATTTGTCTCATTTACAAGAAATACAAATATAAAAACGTTTTTTTACGTTAAAGTAATGATTCTAAAGGACTATAATAACCCTAAACTAATTTAAATTGATAAAATAACTTTTTCTTATTAGATATATATACTTCAGGACAATTATAGTTTGTGCTTTCTTCTTGTTAGTATACTGTCGAGTTGTAAAAATTCATGCACCTTAAAAATAATAATAATTGTTAGCTATTTATTTTAATCAAACAAAGATTCTATCGGTATAGTAGAATTTATATTGCTTTTTTTACACTTCAAAAATCTTTACCATGAATTAATGATGTTAAAGTTTATAATTGCAGTACATTTAACACTTTAAAAATATTCTTTATACGCTTGATGAAGAGTAGAGAATAAAAAGAATACCTTGAACCATTCGATAAATATTACTCAAAAAATGTTCATTGAAACTATCCTGTCAGAAATTACGTTAACTTTAAACTAACTTTAAGCTAACTATTTCGTAACTAGTACTGACTGGCACTTGGATTACTTTTAATGTAATCAACTGACTATTTTAACATTGCGATGTCCTAGGCGGTAGTCAATTGTCTCACTCTGCATTACTTTCAGCTAACTTAAAGTTGACTTTTTTAAATTACCTGGTAGTCAGTAAATTTAAAAAATGTTTCTGGGGTTCGAACATGTATCATCACACATTGTGTACTCAACGCTCTACCACTCAGCTAATGTAACATCTAAAATAACAACAGCAAAATGTTAATATAAAACTAAGAATAAATTTGTTGGCTCTCATCAAATTCGATTGCGTACTCAACTGGAGGATTAATTTTGGGTTTGTTCTGGATGACATTGCAGTTAGCTTTTAGTCAGTCTAAGAAAAGTTAACTATAAGTTAACTATTTTTATGCTCAACCACACATTCTCCGACAGGGTATTGTTTGCGTCTCCAGGTTTTTTAAAAACTCACTCACACTTAAGCTCTCGAATTTTTTAAATCTTCAAAGTCTAGTATGGATCTGTATTCACTTTTAATTTTTTCACGTATTTTATTTCGTTTAGAAGCATTTTTTTATCAAGAGGAACAGTACGAGTATTATTTGAGTCTCCAATACAAAGCAATACAAATATGACACAAAAGAAATATAAGAAGGCTTTAATTCTATTTTTGAATTCTACAACTTTATGCTGGAAAAATTAGTTTTTGATTATTAATTGTTCAATTTCAGTACCACAATAATTTTCTTCTGTTGGAATATGGAGAGAATTTCGATCAATATTGTCAACATCAAAGTACAAGAAGATTACTTGTTATTGCAATTTAATGGACAAAAAGTGCCATAAAAAGAGCGAGAGTGCCACAGTGCCAGGCAACATCCAATAGTGCCAAAAATGGCACAATTGTGCCACATTTCCCATCACTGGTTCGTACTAGTTTGTACAGGAAATGAAAAAAATTACTCTCTCATTCGCTCTCAAAATTTCACAAAAATTGCTATCTGGAACGCTTTTGGATAACTTTGCACAAGTTCGGACTGTTTTGTTATGCATCTGGAATAGACCTAGTATTTATGATAAAGCTCATATAAAGCTTTGAGTTTAAGATATTTTTTTTTTGGCAGAGAAAATCATATTTATTTTCTTATAAATGGAAAAGATGAGCAATAAAAATAATAAAATTAAAAAAAATTAATAATCCAAGGACAGCAAAATATTAAAAAATTTATATTATTAAAAAAAAAAACAAACTATGTAAAGGAACAGATAGTAAGCTTTCAAACATTTCTACATATATTTGGCAATAAAAGTTATAAGCTCTAAAAATATATATATATATGAAAAAGCTTAAAGAAAGCTTTTAGTTCAAATGTATTTTCTTAAACGGAAAAAATGAGCAATAAAAACAATAAAATTAAAAAAAAATAATAATAAACAATAAAAATCTAAAGTCAACATATAATAAGTTAAACATTTTATATTAATTTAAAAAAAAAGCAAAATAACAATAACTAAGGTAATAGTTAATAAGCGTTAAGCAAATTTCTGTATATTTTTGGCAGTATTTTGGCCATTATTATATCTTAAAGATAGTTAAGAGTAGGATTTTATAGGACGTATTAAAGTATTTATACGTCCTAGCAAAATTTTAATTTAACCTAAACTAACGATAAATTACAGGCAAGTTTATCCCACCTGGTAAGTTAAATATAATTTTCAACAATGGAAAGCTTTTTATACGTCCGATAAAATCCTACTTTTAACTAACTTTAAGTTGTAATAATGGCCCTAAGAAATATATATATGAAAAACCTCAAATACAGCTTTTGTTTTAAGATGAATTTTTGTTTTTGCAGATAAAATCAAATATATTTTCTTAAATGGAAAACACGAGCAATGAAAAAATCGAAAAAGAAAAGATCGGTAATAAATTAAAACAATTATAATATTTTTTAAAAAGCTTAAAAAAGCTTCTAGTTTATAGAATATTAAAAAAAGCGATCATAATTCCCTTTATCAAACTTGAAGCAATAAAATAAAAAGTTAAAATAAAAAACCAAAAAAAGACTCTAAGCTTTTTTAGTCATTATATCGTACTAAAAGCTTGCTTTCAAATGGTCTAAATATTTCAAAACAAAAACTCAGATAAGTTTTTTTTTTAAAGAAGATTAAAGTGAACTGAAAAGCATTATTTTAGTAAAATAATACGAAATTATAAGGTCATTCTTCTTCTTCTCATGAAATGCTTAAGTTTTACTGGACGAATTTGTAGCTTTTGAAAAAAAAATTTTTTGAAACAAAATTTTCAAAACACAATTTTTTTTTACTTCTATATCAATGATATAGAAAACATTTTTTTATTGATAATATTGGGAAACAAAAAAAAAATTTTCTTTCAACAACTAAAAATTTTTCCAGTAAAGCTCAAGCTTTCCATGAGAAGTCGTAATATAATTTAAACAGCTTTGCAAGCTCTTAAATTTATTCTTGTTTCTGTGCAAAGTAAAAGCAAGCATTGTTGTCGCCCTTATCTGATTGGATGTTGTGCTCTCTTGTGCTCTCGTCGATGTGAAAGCACAAAAGCTCTTTTATAAAAATTTGCGCATTGTGCATATGGCTTAGACGTGGCTGTTTTAAAACGTTTCAAAAGCTTTCAACACTTCACGTTCCAAAGCTCTTACCTTTCAAAAGCTAAAAACATACTACTTCAAAAAAGCTTTTAGTCAAAGTAGAAAGATTTCTAGGAGAAATTTAAAAAAGTATTTGCCTAAAAAACATGCAAAAGTTAACATTTTTTTAACTAAAAAAAACTCAAGAATACTTATCTGAAGATCACAGAAAACAACTTATTCTATGCTCAAGCTTTGAAAGCTGTATAAGCTTAAATTATAACATGTGTCTGTAAAGCTATGTACAGACGGTTGTCAGATCTTACAATATTGCCAGTAAAATGTGCTAAAAATTTCTTACAACCGTGTGAACTGGCAATTTTTGTCAGACGACGTTGCCAGAAAAACCATTGTGAGTCCATTGCAAGACTAGCAACTGACAACATATTGTCAGACATCTTACAATCGTGTGAACACATTGTAAAATTATGGCCAGATATTTGTTAGACTTTTTAATATTGTCAGATGTGCGAAGTTCATGCATCTGAAAATGGCGTCATTGTAAGATAATTCTTTCTATGGGCAACACTGCACACGCTTGATTTTAAAGAAAAAGTTTATAATAAAATATATGCAGACAAAATCATTGCAATTGCTTCTTTATGGTACATAATAATTTATACTTTCACCTTTTACATTTAACACAAACACAAACGATAAATATTTAACAATTTCTAACAAATGGTTTAAGTCTGGCAACGCATAACAACAGATCTAACAATTTGTGCATATGCCAACCAACCAATATGTGAACTGACAAAGTTTTCTACTGACGATTTTGTCAGATGAATTTATTGTCATACAACCGTCTGGCAATAAATTGTAAGATTTTCTGACAACCGTGTGAACTGACAAGGAATATTGTGCTGGCAATTTTCGATTGCCAGTACATTGTCAGCACATTGCCAGATCTGACAATATTGTAAGATCTGACAATCGTCTGTACATAGCTTAAGTTTTTGAGTTTAAAGAAAGTTTTTAAAAAAATCAGGTAGAAAAGAACAAATTCTCAAATTCTCAAAAGCTCATTAATGACAATTTAAAAATACAAAATGTGCAAACAGGCTGTTATACAAACTCTCAACGTATTATAATACATACATACATATTTCGTTTTTAGTTTAAAAAATATTAAACAATTATGTTGTAAATTTTTTTTCGTTTATAAAATTGATTATAAAAAAAAGAAATTATTAATTTCGAAAGAAAGCAGGTGAAATTTTATTTCTTTTAATAAAATATAATTTAAGCTGGTTAAAGCAACAACAACAACAAAAGCTTTATTACGTGGCAATAAGGAAAAGTGCAGCCCTTTTATTTTATACATTTGGGCGTGCGCTTATGTACATGTTTGTCTTCAATTCAAAATGCAATTTAGATTAAATGATTTAGATAAATTTTGGCAGTTTGGTTTGTATTTTTTTTTTTTGTGATGATTGTGGCGAAAAAAATTTAATTTTTTAATTTTATAATAAACCAGAAGAAAAGACAGAAAGTGCAGCGCAAGATTCTTTCATTGGCGATAAGCAATTTAAAAGCTAAAAGGAATTGGACTAAACTTGTTTACGCGAAAAATTGCCAAAGAAACAAAAATTCAAAAAAAATTTTTTTAAAGAATAAGAAAAAAATGGAAGTCGGTGGCGGCGTTGGCGGCCACTGAATGTTATCTTGATATAAATGTTATTTTCGTATGCGCATATGAATGAGAGATCCCTTGAGAAATCAGGCCAATTTTTGTTTATTAAAAACATGTTGTAGGTGCACCAGCTAAAATTTTTATTAAAAAAAAAGAAATCAAATAGACTTTTTGCAAAATCATGCCAAAATGATTTTTTCTTTCCTCTTTTTTTTTGTTTGTTTTTGTTTTATTAATATTGTAAAATGATGGTAATCTTTATAGTTTTATGTAAAATTTGTAATTTATTTATTTTTTTTTTGTAGCATTTAAAAGGCAGCTGTTGCTGGCTGTTTGTTGTGTGTGTGTGTGAGTGTGAATGTGTGAGTGTTGTATTGTGGTTTTCTTGAGCTAAATACACATAAAAATTCTTTGATGGCAAAAACTGAAATATTTAAATTTATTTTCTGTTATTGCGAGAATAATTTCAAATTATTTGTTATGGCTTTTGTGTTGTTGGCGTCATTTGTATTTCTTGCTGTTATTACAAATAGTGTCAATGTTGCAACAATTATTTTGTGGTTGACTTTTATTTTTCTTTATTTACTTACGTATGTACGTATGTATTTATTTCTTCAATGAATGAAGTTTAAACTTTAAAGACACGCATACACTTGTTTCTCATTTTTTTTTCAAGTTGAAAATATTCTCACAAAATTTTTGCTGCTAAAATTTCAGTTTTTTTTTCTTCTTTCTTAATACAAGGGTCTATAAAGGATGTGGTTGATTAACCACAATTGTCTATAAGGTTTTCAAAAATATGTGAGAGAGCTTTAACCAGCATATCTACTATATCCTCTATTTTTTTTAAATATTGAAGGTGACTTTTTGTGGCTAATGTAGTTTTTGTTTAGAGTATAAATAATATTTTTTATAATACAGCTAATTTTTTTTTATCAAGAATTGATTTGCGTTAGAACAAACAAAAAACAGTTTTTTAGTAAGCTTTCGCAGAAAGAATTAAAGACCACAATCTGTCAGAAATAGAATACAAATAAATAAAACAAAAAAGCAAATAAAAATTGTTCACACGAGTATGAAAGTCAGACTTGGAAAAGCTGCGATTGAATTGAACTTGACTTGAACTTGTTGATAAGAACTAGACCCCTGCACAACACCACTTACAAAAACTTTTAAAATAAGAGGGATTTTTCAAATGCTTTACTACAGCGAAATCTTCTAAAGCAAGAGCTAAACAATACTGTTGGCAAGACATTTGTTTCAGTTATATCAGGTATAGGAGTAAAAAAGAAAATACTGCGTGACGGAAAAATTTGTAATGCTTGCTTCTTCATACGCATGGGCGCGTATACAAACTTCATGCATGTACATACGCACACCCGTTGCGTATATGATCTTTTACCTTTCTGCGCACATGTAGTGACATTAGCTGTGTGCGCTTGCTTTAAAAAACACCCATCCCAGTTGGCCAAATCGTCCTAAACGACACTGTCTTCGACGATTAATGTACGATATGTAGTCTGTCGATTAGGTTTTTTAATCGATAATATAAAGGAATTTGTCGTTCATGACACTCTGAATGTCAAACATTTTGTCTTCAATAAAACTTTGTTAAGGTCAATCTGAGTGACAATGTCCTTCGCTTTATCTTCAATAAAGCCGTGTTAACGACAATCTGAGTGATAGTGTCACACGTTTTGTCTTCAATAAGTCTTTGTTGAGGACAATTTGAGCGACAATGTTCCTCGTTTTGTCTTCAATAAAGCCTTGATGAACGACAATTTCGCTCAAAGCGTCGTTAAACACACCATGAGAGGCAAACATAACATCGTTCAAGACAAAATGAGAGGCAATGTGGCCAGAATAGTCATTTATGGTCAGATAGCGACTGTACCGCTTATGAGCCCGTTTAGATGAAGAATTGCACAGCTGCAACAACCCTTACGTTCTCTATTGGAGTCCCTTCTTAAATCCTCGCACGTTTACATGAAGACTTTATTTATTGCAATAGTCCGGGGACATTTTGATATTAATTTGATCAATGCTTTTTATTCGTTCATTCGTAGCAATGTTGCCATAAAGGAACTAATTGTTAGTTTGGGAAATGTAGAATTAATATGTCCATTTATTTTAATTTTTTTTTTAATTTACTACCAAAATAATTCCTTTTCTCTCCTTGCTTTATTTGTTTATAATTTCTATATTATAACTGTTTATTTCATGCATGTTACAAAAAATTGGTCTAACTGGCAACACTGCTCGTACATAACATACAAAAAAAAAATGCGAGATAAAGAAATATGTGAGAGAGAAGAGTTAAAATTGTCGCTTCAATTCCCAGTACGTGCGAGTTTTGCTACCTCGCGAGCTTCTCTTCACTTCTCGCCAACAAATACGACTCGCAGACGACGCACAGTGGGTTGAATGGTAGAGAAAGTGGCGATTAATTCACAGAAGTCGTAATTTTAATGTGTTGTTATTTTTTATTGATGAATATTAATAAATGCATAAAAAACCAGCATTAAAAAAAATTAAAAAAGATTTTTTAACCTTTTATGGGCTTTTTTGTATTTTGGAGAAAATGGTCTTATTTGACTATTTTAGCTGTAACTTTGGAATGAAAAAAGATAAATTAGTAAATTTAATTAAAAATTAGACAATACTTTATGTGCCTTTAAAAAAAAATATTTTTTTTTTGTTTAAATAAAAAAATAAATATTTAATATATATTTTTCACATTGATTTTTAGCAACTGGAATTCTCTCACAAAAACCTTCATAACCCAAAAATCGCACAAATGCGCAAATAGGTATTCTGAGATTTATTAGCTAAAATCTTATATTTTCAGAACATAAAAGCATTCAAGCAATCAAAAATACCACACTTTTAGAGCAATTTAATATTTTTTTATATTTCTAAAACATTTATCTAAACCAAAAATAATTTTTTAAATGCTCATATACCTGAATTTGACGGTTTCATTATAAAACTTTTACTTATAGAAGTCTTAACTAAAACTATAATCACTTGAAATATCAAAATTTTCTCTCTTAATCAATGCGCGCAAAAATAACTAAAATTATTGAACTTTGAACAAACACCGCAAATAAAGTAAAGTACCAAGAACTTTTAGAATTTTATTTACTTTCATATGGTACAAAATACGGTTGTGAAAGTTAAAGTTAATCTTTTGAATTAATCGCCACTTGTGAAGGCCTTCACCCCACAGTGCGACGTGTTGCAGCTAGGCCAACCTTCATCTAAACGGGCTCTATGTATTCGTCGACGACAAGATTGTGGATTGTTTAGGAACATGTCTGGGATAAGGTCAACGTTAACATGAGCGACAGTGTCGCCGGTATTTATATGAAATTTTCTCTCATGTCTTATGGACATGGCCAATTGGGAAACGACATTATTTATTATTGGTTTAGTATAATACATCCCTGCAGTCAGACTGGAGCCAAATGTGTTTATGTCAACACTAAAATTCCAGTAGTGGTTACATTTTCTACAATTTCTCTTCTATTCGTTTGTATAAAAGAAAGAGAGAAAATAGATGTGGTGTACTTCTGGTGGAATTTGCAACAATTTGTCAATATAAATAAATTTGTATGCACGTAAGGTATAGAAATGTACCAGTAAATGTCTGGTTGGTATATCTCCATGTTGCCATAGGAACTACATAGTCAGTACCTAGTCAATTCTTTTAGTGTTACTAGTAGATTTTCAATGACAAGCACATGCTAAATGTCTATAGCACAAAGTATTATCTGGGGAATAATTGTAGAGTAGTACTGGTGACAAAGACAAAAGTGACTCAGTACATTTTCATCGTCGACATTTCCTTCAGGGATTGTACGACAATATAGAAACAAAACGTATTTACATTTCAAGACTGTTTACGCAGCCCTCTAATAAGAACAACTGAAAATGTTGTTCATAAAAAATGATTTGATAATAAATATATGTATATTAAATAACACTTGTATTCCTTGCCCAGTGAGCGCAGCAAAAAAAAATAAAAATAAATTTAATCAGCTGATGACAAGCGGCAGCTTTAAATATTAATGCATGAATCATAACTTGCAGTTACTCGTTAAGCCTGCCGCCATCAATTTATGATTGCTAAGCCTCACTAACACGCTTAACTAATCTGTTGTGATCAAAGATTTGTGCATTTTATTACCTAAACACACACACACACACACACACACACACACACACACACACACACCAATACACACCACAACTACCAGCAGCACCTTTTAAATTAAACAATTTTCCATAAAAGATTCAAAGATAAAAATTTATACAAAACAGCTTAAAATTTATCTCTATGAGCAGCAAAAGTATCCAAGTCAGTAGCAAGCTGTTTTTGGCCATAAAATAATTGCTGTAAATTTATTTGCACTGCAAGACAAAGTAAGTTTTCGATGAAATGACGTTAGTTAGAGTAAATAAATTATAAACAAATTAATTAAATTAATTACAATGTTTGTTTAATACAAGCATCATCTAATAAAAAAAAACACAACAGCTTAAGTTTAAATATCAAACTGATTTTATCAATTCATCTACAAATAAGAAAATAAATTTTCAAAAGCTCAGATAAGCGAGACAGACACTAAAGGCGCGTGTTAATAAATCTGTAACTGTTAAAAAGATTTCGCAAAAATTTTGTGCAAAATATTTATTTATTATTTATTTGCTGTCTCAGCAATTATTACAATTATGCAGAGAATATGCTTGAGTTGTTTTCTTTCAGACAAACAGAAATGTTTGGCTTTTCAAAAAAAAGGTGCTAAAACGTCTGTGGAGCGTATTTTGCACAAATGAGAAAAAAACATAAATTATATAAACAAATATTTACGATAGACATTTAAAATTAGCATTAATTTTAGCAGCTTCATTTGTAATACATATTGTGCTTTAAAAATACATACTTCTTCTGCATCTTGTGGTAGTTTAGACATACTTAATGCGAGTATCAGCAAACAAAAAAGCTTAAAAAAGTTTATTTAATAAATTTACAAGGTGTTGCAAGTTTGTCTGTCAGACAATAATGCGGGTGTGCTGTGTAAATATGTATTGCAAATAAAGCATATAAAGTAATTTATGCAAAAACATGATTTTAAAGCGAATAATAAAAAAAAAATTAAAAAGGAGAAATCAACAAATTCTATAAATTTGATTTCGGCAGTATCAAATCTGAGCTCAAAAGTTTTACCCCTGTTTACACAAACCCAGACAGTCGACTACACTAGAATTTATTTTAATATAAATCGATCGTCTGGAATGTATAAACTGCAGGGTTTTCAGCTGCATTGACGTAGCTAAAATTTTTTTTTCTATGTGGATGACTGGTGATTTTGAAGAGCTATATTATAATTAATTATAACATAAAATGTTCAATAACTAAAGGGGGCAGGGAGGGGGCCAACAGCAATTCTCGGCTGGGGGATTACCCTCCCCAGAATAACCTTTATACGCTTATGGTAAACTTTTTATACCAGCAGTTGTAAATTGTTTGTTTTGTGTCTGATAAATTTCTAATTCAAGCTTTTGGCCTGCGTGACTGCGTATTTATTATCAAGTGCCCTGCACACGATCAAATAAACTCATCAATCAGTGCATGTATGTGATTGTTGTACGTACAAATAAATACGTCAGTCAACATTTGTATTTTGATTTACTATCTAATATAAACTTTTGTCCAAAGAAACTCATGTTTTTTTTGTCATTCCCAATAAATTGTCCAGGAGACGATCAAATAAAACCATCAATCACATAGTTATTTGTGTATAATCTTGCTTTTTCAGCTAAACATACACGTTGTGGTCAGTGATTGATAAAAATAAAAAATAAAAAATAAATTATTTGATTGTCTCTAACTACGATGAAAAAATTTCAGTTTCTTTGTGTCATTTGCTTTGTAACTACAAAGAAAAGTGGAGAGTTTGAAAAAAATTTCTTTCGCATTTTTGTGGAAAATTATTGTTGTTCTTTGTAAAAAACCAAAGGTTGTGTTTTGAAGAGTTTATAAAACTTTAAGTGGGAAGTACTTTTTCAACTGGCTGCCATTTTATCAGCTGACAATTGACAGCTGAAGTCGAAAATCATGGTTCTGTTCGGAATACGTGTGGCGCACTACGTCCACTTTGCGGTCAACATAATCTTCCTTCAGAGAAATTAATTCGTTTAACTGTAAAACATTTTTGCACCACGTTTACTCTAAATAATAATACGCACCAACAAAGACGTCATGCACTGCGTACAGAAGAAGTCATTGCGGCTGTAGAGCATAGCGTAGAGGAGGATTACTGACTTCTTCGTTTATCAAGTGAACAACCATGACGTGCAGGAGCTGTGGTTTCAACAACACGGCGCAACATGTCGCACAGCTTTGCCGTAATTGATCTATTGAAGGAAACGTTTGGTAACCGCATAGTTTCACGTTTCGCAACCGTGACTTGTTATCCAAGATGAAGCAATTTAAGGCCTTTGCACAATTTTCTGTCCGGATATGTCAAGTTGCTCGATAACTTTTTCTTTTATCTCCCCATTATCCTTTACAGTACGAACAGACGAGCAATTTTTATTTCTGAACATAAGAAATAACATCGGCAGAATGACGTCACAAAAAAGTTTGTGTTCAAACTTATTTTAAGGGGTGGCTAGACGTATAATGTTAAAACTCAAAATATAGGTTGTCATTTGCATACAAAGTGCATGTTTTACGCTTTGATTTTTTAATAATTCTGCAACAGAGCATATATTTTGTGCTTCTGCTTGATTTTTTTTGTAATAAACTTATTATTTCTAGTTTCCCGCCATTATTTTCTACGAAAAAGGTAAATTTGATAACATAATTGCTCAGACTTGTGTTTGAGCAATTGTTTCCAAACATGTGTTCGAACACTAACATTTACGGTTTACACAGTCATTTTTTGTATTAGCAACAGATTTTGACAATTGCCAACACAAAAATTTCCAAACTTATGTCTCGTGTAATCTCATTGTTATCAAAAAAAATTTTCTTATCATTTCTTCTTTTCCCATCACTTTCCCTTTCTCGCTCTCTCTCTCTCTCTCTCTCTCTCTCTCTCTATCTCACTATTTCTAAAGTTAGCATAGGGGGAGAATATCTGGTCCAAAGACCGGCACTGCAACACCTGATGGATATTTTGTACCATAGATCTGTAAATAAAATTAAATCAATCTCTGTATGACTCTCCTTGTGAAAGTCAACATAGATATTGGAGAAGCCCGCCTTATATCATTCGAATACAGAAACTCAGTATGAAAAACACGCCTTCTACTGTTACATAAGACGATACACTCACAGAGAATATGTGTCTTTATGTCGTCATCTTCCAAGCACAAACGACACAGGGGTGAACGAACTTGGTTACTTTTCCACAGAGTATAGTTCAGTCCAAAGTGACCAGAAAGAAAACCAGTAACAAGCCGCTAATTATTCCTTTTGAGGTTCAGGATGCCATTATATGTAAGTGGCTGCATCAATGCTTTGGCTTGCCTTAAAGCAGAAGAATGCTGCCATATTTCCTTAGCGGTCAAAGTGTTATCTTCTTTGACCAGAGGTGTAACAGTCGACAGACTTACGCCACAAAACGGCTCTGGGCCCATAAAAGGAGCAGCAGCGGCCTTCTTGGCCAGTTCATCCGCTTCCTATTCTCGGGATGACCGCTGTGGCCAGGTATCCAATAAATGTAAACCTTGTGCCATATAGTTAGCTTTTGTAATGAGTCAAAACACTCTAAAACTAGCCTGGAACTGAATTCCCATGAAAGGAGGGACTTAAGACCACCCTGACTATCGGAAAAGATAGCTACATATATATGCGTTTTTCAAGTTAAATACAGTTCAGTTTCTTACTTTATTCTCGTTTTCTCTTTTGACATCCATTAAAAAAAAATAGTACTTGGTGTGTGACGGGTGTGACAAATTATTTCCTATAACTTAATACTGGAACACTTATTGCACTTACTTTTTATATTGTTGTAAAGTATCAATTATTTTTTATGTTAAATAATAATTTTTCAAATTTTACTGTGACGGGTGTGACCGAAAATGTTATTATCGCAATCAAATTGCAAAACTATCATTATAACACACAAAATCGAAACTTCGATATAAATTTAACGGTTTTGATTACCTTTCTCATGGTGATAAAAGAAAAATTAAATAAAGACCAAAAATAAAAATAGGGAAGGCAGAGTATTCAGTATATGCAAATTTCAATTTTGGTATTTTTGAAATGCTAAATTACATGTGATAATTTTTAAGGAACAAATAATACCAAAGTTAATTGTAGATATTTTAACAAACACTAACAGAACGGAACAACACGACCTTCTAACAAAAATTAACAAGAAAAATTTAAAGTTTTTTTTTTAATTTGTGCATAATTGTAATATTTTTTTGGACATTATTTGAACGGTTTTTATTAAAAATGAGTAGGAATTGCCCAAAGTAAGAGCAAGCATTGCTGTCGCCGAGATCTGATTGGCTGTTGTGTTCTCGTCGGTGTGAAAGCACAAAAAATCATCAGAACGCTGATGATGAAGGTTTAGTGGCCTTCGAAAACGGCTGGCTGTTCCGTTCAACTATGTGTTGCTAGTCAGAATATTTACAACAGACTTTGGTGTTATTTGTTCATTAATAATTATCACATGTAATTTGGCTTAAAAAGCGATACGAACTTTAGCCCGTTCAAATCACAAATATAGAAACAAATGGAGTTCGAATAATAATTAAAATTAACTAAAAATCTTTTTTTTTGTTTTGTTTCGAGCAGCTACAATGGTTCATAAAGTTGCCAAAAAATCCTTGAAGATTTTCATTATGAAATTTATTGAAAAAAAATTTTAAATATTAATCCAATCATGCTTATATTTAATGTTTTAAGAAATTATTTTATTGCTGTAAATTTCCTTAGAACTATAAAGAATTCATTAAGGAGCTTTTACTAAGAAATTGTAAAAAGCACCTGTTTCAATTTAACGTTTGGCTCATGAGCGAACGAACAAGACTTAATTTTTAAGTCATTATCTGTTTGATACTGTTTAGAAGTAATTTCCATTTAAAAAAAGGGTTTCTTATTAATGCCAGCATACATATTTCACTTTACAAAACTAATAATAAGTTTGTCTGTAATATCAGCTAAATATATTTGTACATGTTTTTTTTCGTTGTTATTGTTGTATAGGGTGTTTTTTATTGAGGTATAGAACTTTAAGTTGGCATCACTTTTTTAACTGGCGGCCATTTTGTCAGCTGTCAAGTGATTAATATTTAGTTTGGTTTGCCATTTCATCATGAACAGGTTGACAAAAGAACAACGCTTGCAAATCGTGCAAATTTATTTCGAAAATAATGGTTCAGTTCGCGAAGTTTACCGCAAGCTCCGTCCATTTTATGGTCGACATAATCGTCCATCAGAGCAATTAATTCGGTTAACCATGGATCGTTTTCGCACTACGTTTACTCTATGTGATAATACGCATCCGCAGAGACGTCGAACAGTGCGCACCGAAGAAACAATTGCCGCTGTAGAGCAAAGTGTTGAAGAGGACCCGAATGAATCGATTCGCCACCGTGCACAGCAATTGGAGCCGACTAACCGACTATTTTGTTCCCGAATTGGATGGCCAAAATGTGGATGAGTTGTGGTTCCAACAAGACGGCGCTACATGCCACACAGCGCACGTCACAATCGATTTATTGAAGGAAACATTCGTTGAGCGCATAATTTCGCGGAATGGACCTGTCAATTGGCCACCAAGATCGTGTGATTTGACACCATTGGATTATTTTCTTTGGGGATATGTGAAGTCGCTCGTCTACGCCAACAAACCAGAAACGTTAGGGGACTTGGAAGCCAACATTCGTGGCGTTATTGCCAACATACGGCCCCATATGCTCGAAAAAGTGGTTGAAAATTGGACCTGTAGAATTGGCTTTATTCGAGCCAGCCGCGGCGGCCACATGCCCGAAATCATATTCAGACATTAATGGCATAAAATTATCCTTCCAATAAACCCAAATTGATGGACATTAAAATGATTTTCTTGTGTTTTATTTCAATTCAAAGTTCTATACCTCTGAAAAAAACACCCTTTAGTTTGCATACAATCAACTTAAAGTAATAATAATATCTTAAAGCTAATCGAGCAACTCTAAAAGGTCTTGTGAAGTTAGTTAGACACCAGAAACTTGGTAATTTTTGTGTTGGAGTTAACAACAGTCTTTAGGAGAAAAAAAACAAAGAGCAGAAAATGAAGGTGTCTGTTTGTGGATCGTTGGTTTTGTATCCTACAACTAAGCGCCTGCGCTTGTGTTAATAACGAAAAGTTTTGTTTTTCTTTTAATGCCAGATCCTGTTTAGAGTTATTTAATTTTCAATTTTTCTTTCTTCAACTTTATTTAATTTTGTAGTTGGCGTTGTGGCAATTTTGAAAATGGCAAGAACATGCTAATCTTTTTATAGTTGTTTAGCACAACATCAGTAGCCGGTGCAGCCACAATCGTACTATAAACTCTGGGCCAACTTATATAGATCCATCCATCCAGTTGTATCTATTATGCTGCTGAGTTTTCTTATTTTAATTTAAAATATTGTAGTTTTGTTAATAATTATGGCTTTAAAAGGTAAATATACTACTGAAAATAATAAAAAAAAAATCAACTAGAACAAAAAAAAAATATATATATAGATCTAAAATTGGAAAACGTTAACGGATGCTCTTGTCTGTCTGTCTGTCTGTCTTTGTTGCTGTGGCCAAGTCTGGCCTCCCTGCTTAAAGTTATTAAAATTATAACAACCGCTTTGTCAGCAACAGTATTAGCAGCAGCAGCAGCAGCAGCAGCAACAGCAGATGACGACAGGATCATTTTCTTCTTTTGTATGTTTTTTTTTCTTTTTCTATATACATACATAAATATGTTTTTGCTGGTGTTACAGTGCAGCACAAAGTGTTGCACTTGTATGTACTATGAGCATATGTATGTGGGCATTATTGACTAAATTGTCTGTGATCACGCGATGCCTTGGCCAACAGTTGCTACTGTATTGCAACAAAAAAAAAAAAAAAAAAAAAAAAAAACTGCAGTTGTACTTGCCATACTTAATATAAAATATAAAAGGCTTGTGTATTTATATATAAAGCAAGTGCCTGTTGCCGCTTTAATTCAATTCTTGTTGTTGTTGTTGTTCCTATATTTAAAGAAAATTATATTTGCAAACGGACGGAAGTTTTCAAAATGTACACTAAAAACTTAAGCCAACATTATTATTGCTCTGACAACAGCTAAAAAAAAAATACAAAAAAAAAAAAATTACAAAAAAAAACCAAACCGATCGTTACCACCTCTGCCACCAACCAATTCATCCATTCATGTATTCCGTTGGCCAAGCAACCTGATGTTGCCTATTTCAGCTTGACCAACATTTTCATACAAACACACACATTTAATTTTCTGTTGCTCATATAGTAAGAAATGTGCATGTGATCTCAGCTTTCAGTGTCCAAAAGGTGTACAATTGAAAAAATAATTACATTTGACTAAGAAATGATTATGGCCACAAATTGCAAGGAAGACAGAAGGAAAAGCAAAACAAAAATAAAAAAAGAAAGAAAGATAAATATAAATGTGTTACATGATTATAGTAAACACAACAACAAGTGCAGTTTTATGGTTATGGCAAAGAGCTTTTGTGTTATTTTTTGCGTTAGTAATTTTTTTTTTTAATAAAACAAAACATTAAAAGGAAGTGGTATGAAGTCAGTAAGCTTCTACCGACATTAGTTAAAAGCGCGAGAGCTTTAAGTTAAAATTTTATTTAATATATTTAAAATTTATTTAATGTATTTCCCTAATAATTTTTGTAAGAAAAATAAATCTTTTTTAGAATTGAAGCTTTAAAAAAAATTAATAGGAAAGAGCTTTTGTTTTTTTTCTGTTGTTTTTCGGTAGTAAAATTTTTACAGCCTCATTTTTAAAACTTATTAAGGCTTTATAAAGGATTTTTAGGACAAATTTTCATATACAGCTTTTCTTAAAAAGCATTACCAAGTTTTATAATAAAACGCAACATTAAAAGAATGTTAGTAAGCCTATACAGACATTAGTTAAAAGCGCGAGAGCTTTAAGTTAAAATTTTATTTAATATATTTAAAATTTATTTAATGTATTTCCCTAATAATTTTTGTAAGAAAAATAAATCTTTTTTAGAATTGAAGCTTTAAAAAAAATTAATAGGAAAGAGCTTATGTTTTTTTTCTGTTGTTTTTCGGTAGTAAAATTTTTACAGCCTCATTTTTAAAACTTATTAAGGCTTTATAAAGGATTTTTAAGACAAATTTTCATATAAAGTTTTTCTTAAAGGTTTTATAATAAAACGCAACATTAAAAGAATGGTAGTAAGCCTATACAGACATTAGTTAAAAGCGCGAGAGCTTTAAGTTTAAATTTTATTTAATATGTTTAAAATTTATTTGAAAGCTATGTTTAATAATTTCTGTAAGAAAAATATTTTTTTTAGAATTAGAGCTTTTATTAAATAAAATATAACAAAAATTAAAAATTTTAAAAACCCCCGACTTTTTTCAGAAAAGATGTTATATCTTCTAAACGGCTGGACCGATTTTTTTCAAACATAGCTAAGAACCCTCTCGATCAAGTCATCTTTCAAACAGAAAAAACTAAATGAAAATCGGTCCAGCCGTTTGGCCTGTACGTGGACACAGACAGACACACAGATACACAGATACACAGACACACAGACACACACTACAAACTTATAACACCCCTTTTTTTAGTCGGGGGTTAAAAAAAATAAAAAAATTATGAATGAATCAAAAAAGAGCTTTTGTTTTTTTCTGTTGTTTTTCGTTACTAAAATTTTTAAAATAAAAGCAAACATTAAACGAAAGTGGCATAAACTTTGGGAAAACTCGTATAGAAAAACTTATAAATCGCGAGAGCTTTAATTTTAAAATTTAGTCAATATATTTTAAATTAATTATTTTATTTTAATTATAATTTCTATAGGAGAAATACATTTTTTACGATTTAAGCTTTTATTAAAAAAATGAGAAATTGAACATTAAAGTTGGTTAAGAAAAAAAATTTTAAGTAATGGAAGTAAAAGATTTTGTTGCCAAAGAAGCAAAGAGCGATATATTAAAAATTATAAGAAATCCAGTACCTGGATTTAGTAACTTTTATTACAATAATCGCATCGCTATAACAAACGAAAATTTATCAACTTTGCTATTCAATAAGACATTTTAAAGATATTAGTTTTCGTCTGAAGTGCAAAGTAAATTAACGAGCTCAAATTCATTTACACCCCTTTTGCACAAGGAAATTTAATTTTGCAAATTCTTAATTCAGCTGGGTGAAAGACAAAGGGAGGAATGCTATCTCTTTCTGTCTTTATCCCAGCTGAATTAAGACTTTGCAAAGCAAACTTTCCGTGTCTAAAAGGGGTATTAGTTTTTCTTTAATTCTTCTGTGTGCTTTTCAGTTATTTTGCCATTTTTTATGCAGGGATGCCACATGATATACAATTAAATGCTTTCAAATTTGTATACGATTATATTATACAAATTTATATTAAAAAAAGTGTCAGATAAAAACCAATTAATTATGAAATATATATTAAGGAATGCTACATATCAATTTTGCTCGACCTACTGTAATTGTGGTTTTATAATTCTCAATTAATTATTGAGAGTTTGTATATAAATATTTTGTTTTGTAAGCTTTATGTATTGTGGTTGAAATCTAATCATGAGTGGCTTGGACAGCAACGAAAATAATCTAGATCAGCTACACCCAAGCCGTATTCATAATGTGCAAGCTTTTACAAACAAGCTTTGAGCTTTCACATGGACAATAGCACAACACCCAATCCGATGTCGGCGAAAACAATGCTTGTGCTTGCTTTGCAAAAAAACAAGAACAAAATGTAAGAGCTTTCAAAGCTGTTTACCTAAAACGCAAATATGTGTGTATGTGTGTGTGTGTATGTGTGTATGTATGTGTGTTTGGGTGTTTGGGTGTATCTGGTCTACATGCTCTTAACCAACAATGAAGAAAATTTTTAAATTTGTATTTATATCAGCTACGTCCAAACAGATATACACTGATATTAGCATTGGAGGTAAACAGCTTTGAAAGCTCTTAAATTTGTGCTTGTTTCTTTGCAAAGTAAGAGCAAGCATTGCTGTCTGTTGTGTTGTTGTTGTGCATGTTGTACTCTAGTCGGTGTGAAAGCAGAAAAAGCTCTTTATAAAAGTTTGCACATTGTGCATATGGCTTGGACGTACCTGATTTATATTGACACGCGTGTGAAATAAAAATAAAATATTTAAGTATATAAAGAATTATTTTTTATTTACTTATTTTTTATTTCAATAGAACCGAACGGTCTGGTTTCATAGAGCCATATATAGTTGGTAGAATAACTAATAAAATTCAAATATAAATAAAGCAACTATTAAAACATTAAAGATTTTCTTAAATAATAATAAGAAAAATTGTATCTTCATTAATATATATGTATACAAAAATACAATTAACTAAAGTCTTCCAAATGCTAATTACTTCTGCCAATCAATTATTTTCTTGTAAAAAATTTTAAAACAAGACCTTCTATAGTTAAATTACAGACAAAAAAAAAAAACAACAACCGTAAAAGTAATTTTTTAATAAGAAAATTCTCTTCAACAAAAATTCAGAACAAATAAAAAAACAATCACTGATTGTCTGGTTTTTAAGCCATGAAATTAAATTATAAGCATTTTGAATAAAAAAAGAACATTTTTACCAAACAAATTGTAATACAAACACAATCTGCATTAACCTTTTGAGGCCAGCTTAAGTCACAAGCATTAACCTGTTAATTATAAAATCATGTTAAAGATGAGAACACAAAAGTAAAATATTAAAATTTTTATCTATTAAAAAGTCTTTTTGACCTGCTTTCTAGATCAGTTTTTATTCAGACATTTACCAGAATAACCACAAACAAAATGAAGTAGTTGTTTGTTATATTTCTAATGCTGTAAATAACTACAATTTGAAATTTGCCACAACAAGGCGACAAAGTCTTAATTATTAATCTTATAGTACGAGTAGAGATACAAAATGAAAACCGCAACAAAATTTCCACTTGAACACCATAAACAAATCATTAGTGTTGTAAAACAAATACAACAATTACAACACATACTCCAATAACTATAATTAAAAAAAAAAAGAAAAATGCACACAAAGACCAGATAGCATACAAGTTAATTTATATAACATCAAACAGCAAAGCAAATTGACTCGTTTTCCATACACTCAAACGAAAATTCACTAAAAATCCAACCAGCCAAGCCAACCAATCAAGCAGCCACATTTTAAAATAAATGTGGCAATAGCCATTCATTGTTCAATTTACCACAATACAACTTTTAAATGGGGGTCACAAAGGTTGCATGTTAATTAAAGGTAATTTCAAAACTAATTTTCAATTCTCAATGCGATGGCAAAGATCTCACTCAAATGCTGGCTGGCTGGTTCACATAAAGAATTGACATAAATACCGGTGAATGGGTACCGGAATTAATGACAGGCGCCAACAAAATTTCAGAGATAATAAATTAAATAATTTTTATAAATAAGTAAATTGCAAATAATCGCAAATACTATAAATTACTCAAAGTTTAATAACTTATACTGCTGGGGCATAATGAAAGCTTTTTCATAGCAAACTGCAACGATTTGTTTTCTACTGGAGCTTTTACAAGTGGCTTTGCGAGGGAGGAGTGTAACAACAATAGTTTAGTGATTTGTCTATTAACACTAGCAGAACCGCAGGTCGTTGATTTGAAAAGGGCATTTGTATTTTAGCGACAGCAGGCAATTGCAATTGGTAAAAATCATTAAGAATTTAAAGCATTTGTAAAGGAAAGTGCTCTGGTACGTTTGTGCATTTGGTCGTATTTAAAACTTAAAAAGCATACCGGCAAATACTTTTTCACTCTAGAAATCGAAATCACTGACTACCAACCATCGATAGTTGCACACACTACCAATTAGTTTAATGGAACACTCTCGTGGTTCTTCAATGAAAGACCGGAGCTGGAGGCAAAATAACATGCATGAAATTTTAAAATATTTCAAATTTTGCCTCAAGCTCGTCGCTTTCGATAATGAGCTGATTCCATCACATTTTTTTTCAATCTGATAGTATAACATTCGATATCGAACCATATTATTACCTTGTTCGATAGCGAATGTCATAATCTCGAACTGAAAAAAAAACGTTATCGAGCAGCTCGTAATCGAAAGTGACGGTATACAAATTCGAAAGCAATTTCCCCCTGGTATTTCATTTAAGAACCATGAGGGTCATAAGTCATAAGACTAGTCGGTCGTTCGTCATCAGTGATTTGGATTTCTAGAGTGAGAAAGTATTTGTTGTTATGCTCCTTAAATTTTAAATATGATCAAATGCAAATGATCGATGTCGAAATGTCCTTTTGATTTTTAAACATTTATTTTAGTTCGATATCGGAAATATATTAATAATTTATTTACGGCTTTTACATAAGAACAGCCTTTATCGACAATATTAAACTATTCACTTGTAAATATGCTACGATTTTTTACTCCAATATTCGTAACACACAACTGACTTCCTTATTTTTAAAAATTTTATTTTTGAAAGTTCGAAATTTGCGGTTATTAAAAAACTCACCATTGTATAACAGTGTATAAGTAGATTTTAGACACACAGTGTTCAATTATTCACTGCTGCAATTACTACGATGTTAACTTCGTCGTTCTTGTCGATATATTTTGTTGGTGCTTTGCCAAATCATTAGTAGACTTCAACCATATATTTTGTTAAAGTTTCTAGGCCTACTATGCTTATTTTTCTTTTGTGATTTTCAAATATATTATTATTTGTGAATTCTCAAATAGTTTTTGAAAGTCTGTCCATAAGATAAGAGGTTTGTAACTGTTCAAAATATATGGTTAAAGTCTACTGATGATTTGGCAGCAAAGCACCAATGAAATACATAGACAATGCTTAGCCACTATCAAATACATATCAATTAAAATAAACGTATGAAAATATGTCAAATAATAAATATTTTTAAATAAATAAAATAATTATTAGATTATATTGTATATTGAATCTGCAGCTGTTTTTCAGGCTACATAAACCAAACTTTTTCCAGCGGCGGCGTAGCTGACTAAAATTATCGACGGTTCGGCTCAGCCGGTTGTGAGCCATCATGGCCTAGATCTCTGCTTGAGTAACTTCAACCAGCTGCTTTTGACATACGAGCCTCCAAGGCAACAACAAAATACCATATTGTTTTTATTGTTTGTATTTTGTTGTAGTATTAACTTTACCTGGCATGAATTTGCCTTGGCAAATAATTTATATTCGATATGAAAAATTGAATAGATTGATATCGAATATAAAAGCTGCCAATGTAAAGTAACGCCTTATTAAAACATATTGCTTATCATATAGGAAAATTTCCTTGCTATAATAGATCCATAACCTGCTAGTTAACTATAAAGAGAACGTGGAGAACATGATAACAATAGTCTGCATCTAAATCTAGTTCCAACTCGAACCTTCTAGAATAATTATATGCCAAATAACGGAAGAGCTCTAATCATTTGGCGTGGAACAGTTTTAATTTGATTGATATTAGCTTGAATAAGCAATGCACAGAGCTACACAAATTAACAGCATTTCAAAACGAATTAAACAAATATTTAATAGCGCTCCAAAATACGATTGAAAGGTAAAAAATACCATAAAACTTCTCGATAATATACACACATACATAAATATTGTTATTCAAATTCATCGTGAACCGACCGAATACAAATGTTTTCAATAGAAACATTGATAATAAATAAAACAATCAACGTAATAATAGTTAACAACATTATGCTAGGAACACAATTGGGACGAACGACGAATTTTTCGGTGCGAACTTTCGTCATAAAAAATAAAACACATTTGTTCCTATGAAAATGAACAGAACACCGCCGTAGAACGAAATTCGTCGTGCGTGACGAACAGCGTTGTCAACTCGGTGCTTTTCGCACCGTTTTTAGTGCTTTTTGAAATTTTCGACGCACAAATTTTGAAGCTAGTGCTCAGTGCTTTTTTAAATTCAGTTTCGGTGCTTTTTGTTTCGAGGCGGTGGCACTAAACCAAAAGCTCAAAGGAAAATTTCTTTACCTTTTTTTCGAGGAAGTCTTTCATTCAAAAACATAAGCTCTGAAGTTAAATATAGCATCTCAAAAAATCGACTAAGATTTTGAAAGGTTTGATTGAATAAATACGTGCCATATTACCATCAAACTTTAACATTTTAAGCATAATTAATATAAACAGTGTTTTGCCATACAACAAAGAAGGCATAATACAAGTATTTACTCAAATATAGCATAATAGCGAAATTTTGTCTTGTATAGACAATGGGTGGAGAAAGATTGATTCACTTAAGGCAATGGGAAAAATATTGAGTCCACTTTTGACAGATTCAGTTGATATGAACTCGTTTGAGGCATTATCAAAACTTGCATTCCCATCAAACTTCTGTTACATCCAGAAACGCAGAAAGTCACATAGCAGCCGAGAGAATGTTTCCACAGCATAATTTAATAAAAACTAAGCTAAGCCCATCGAGCTCAAAATGTACGAGTAATCGGCTCTTAACCTCAGAAAGACTCGTGGATTACTGCCAATTTGACTAAACTCGAGAGATTCGTTTGTTCATTGATTTAAGAATTCATTTATTCTTACAGAAATAAATGTTTATCGGATGCCTCAAATTTTAAATCTTAGGAATGGAATGCAAGGTCAACCGATTCCTATATTTTTTATGTACATGTCGTCGGTTGGTTATTGGTTTGCGGCACAGTATATTCAAAATACATTACGTCTGCAGCAAACCAATAACCAATCGACGGTGTTGTAAATTTTTTTATAAAAAATAATAAAATTTTAAATTTAGTGCTTTTTCACTTAAATTACGCGCTTTTTTCCTGGTTTTGGTGCTTTTTGAAATTTAAAAGTTGACAACGCTGGTGACGAACTCTGAGATAGATTTATTTCTATTTTGTGCGCCGACGAACGACGAAAAAAACCATTTTCTCTCACTCTCTTTACATACACAATAAACAGTGTGACCAGATTTTAAAATAAAATTAAGGTAAATTACGTATGTCTTTAATATATTTTTAGAGAATATGCAATTTGGATTAAAAAAGGCTAAAAAAGCTAAAAGCGTTTTTAAAAAAGCTAAAAAAAGAAGCTAAGAGCTTAATAAAAATTTTGAAGCTAAATCCAGAAGAAATAAAACTAAATTTAGCCCAAAATTAGGTAATATGGTCACACTGACAATAACCAACTTTATCAATTATAAGAGCTGAGTTCGCTGAGTAAATTCGTCGTTATTGTGCTTCACACGACGAATTTACGTAGCGAATTCTTATCGACGAATTCGTCGATGTGGACGCAATTCGTCGTTCGTCCCAATTGTGTTCCCAGCATTAGGTACACAAGCGCACAAACATACAGTAGGGTGTTTAAGGCAACTCATGTTTTAGACTTGGCAGTTTTTCTTGAAGCAAGTCTGAGTTTATGGGAGAGAGAGGAAAGAAGAAAGAAGAGGGCTACTGACTTCCTTGTACAGAAAAGTTACTTCAATTCTCTTTTATTATTTCATTCGCAGCATTAAAACAATAGGAAAATTGAACAAGAAACCGTCCGAGTGTAAACAAACGAGAAGTTTTAAAAAAGAATTGAAGATAATTGCTTCAAGAAAAACTGCCAAGTCTAAAACATGACCAAGCAAATAATTATTAAAAGTATAAAATTAACTATAAGGTTATATATTGTAGTATGATGAAACATACAACCACATAAAAACTTGAGCCAACACACATGTCAGACACAAACAACAAATTAAAGTTTTAGGCAAACGTTTAATTAACTGAATTAAATTTTTAATAAAATTTTAATTGATTATTTGTATATATTTTTTATTATTAATTAAAGGTGATAAATGGAGAAATTTTTTTTTTGGGAATTTTTGGACATTTTTTCAACAATTTTAGAAAAGTTTTTATATTCTTGTTAGCTCTAAAGGCCGTGATACACTATCAAACAAAGTCGTGCGATCTACGAAATTATACAACCCTGGTGTGATGAATTGTTATTGTCTTTTAAAAATTTTCATAAACTCCATAATACCCGCGTTGTACTTTTTCGTAGATCGCACGACTTTGTATGATAGTGTATCATGGCCTTAAGTGATATTTAAAAGAACATCAACTTAAAGTTTGCTCTTGAAATAAAATACCAAGAAAGAAAAGAAGTTTATGGATATAGTCAAATGCGGATTGTGTGCGAAGTCAAATATTTTTCAATCTTGTTGAAACCTACAAAAAAAACAGCTTTTATTTTGTCCTAAAATCCACATACTCTGGGCATTTTAGTGTTAATATTTTACACTGAACTTTTGTTTATTTAAACTCTTTTGTTGCAGCTGAACAAAAGGCAGCGAAAACAACAATAAATTCAAAACTAAAAGTTGATTGGTTGTTACTTTTCTCCACTTTTAATCATGAAGTACAAAAAAAGAGCAACAAAAAAACTGTGTGGGAGGGATATTCGTTTTTTTTTTATTCAACACACTTTTAGAAAAAGGGGATTTTTTTTAAATATTATTTATTTCACTAAATTTTTTTTTGCAGTAAAGTTCTTTATTATTATAAATAAGCCATTTTTCATGATTCTACTCGTAAAATAAGCGAGTGTGTGTGTGTGAATCGTTAAATGGTTATTTAAACACAAGTGTGTTGTAGAACGAATGAATGACTGGCTGACTGACTAAGTGACGGATTGTCATAAGTAACACTTGAGTGATTTTTATCACATTTATTATCAACGCCACCACCATCAAAGTATTAAACAATTTAACAATTATACTCACTTTGTTCTCATATTTTTTTTAATACAAGAGGCGCATAATGAATATAATAAAGCACTGTTTTGTTTTATGTTTATTACCATTTTTATAATTAAAGATAAAAACTAAATGATAACAAATTGCTGTTAACAAGCATAAAATTGTGGCAAATGGTTTACAGAAGTTTTAAATTAAAAAATAGGGTCATATTATCTTTTTGTTTGTAGAATTATTAAGTGAAAAACTCAATAACTCCTTATATTTATCAATCAATAATCTTGCTAATTTTATAAGCTTTATAAATTTTGTTAATTGAGTTCAAAATGATCTGTGATTTTCGTGGCTTAAGTAGTCGTATTATCTTTGCAGCATATTGTATTTCTTAATACGATTTGTTTAATTTGTCGCATTTGTACTTCATTATTGATTTTTATTTCACGCACGACTGATCGCCCACTCACGCTTGTGTTAACATTTTGTACTCAAGTAAGTACATGTGCTAAATGTTTATTAATGAAACTCTGTTAAAGACTGGGTAGAAATTGTCGTAGTTCCGTATGGTGTTTGCTGGTTGAACAACAATTTGGTATACATACATATTTATTAAATTAAATTAATAATTAATAAATTATTATACCTTAGTGTTACATGAGTTATAAATAAAATCTGGAATTATGAAAATGTTATGCCAAGGCTTCTCGAAAGTTACAAAAAACAGGCCTTAGAAAAAAGAAATTGAATAAAATCAAAGTATAAAAATGCAATCTAATCGATCAGTCTAGAGGGTGGCACCTCGACTCTCATCATGCAGATTAGAGGGCTGCGTAAATAGTCTTGAAATGTAAAAACGTCTTGTTTTTTAAATGTGTTGCCGTAGCATGTATTATACTACACCAATAATAAATGATGTTTAATAAGCGAAGCACGATTTATGTATTGATGTACGTGTATATGAGTAAAGACTCCTTGTTCGTGACAAACACTCAAAAGAAGTAGTGCTGATGCGTGTATGCTTATTATTTTACATCCCAGTAAAAAAAGACACTCCAAAGAAGTCATGAGAATGTAGAGTTTGCAGTCTGGAAGTAGTTCAAATTTCGATCCGATCTAATGATTTTTACATAGGGTTGTCATTGCAAGAAGTTCTCTTTTTCTATGCCTAGTCACCGAATTAGAAGCGATTTTAAGAAAAATTTCCTTTTTTGTGTTCTATGGTAATATTTTCATCTAGGAAAAACTTTAAAAAGTTACATATTTTAACAATTCGTTTCTTTTTATACGAATTTAAACGCGAAACAGTGTTTTAATGTAAATTTAAGCAAATAACATTTTGGTGAGTATTTACTAAAACTATGGAAAAACTACAAGGTTTTGTGTGATTAAAATAAACTTTTACTTGGTTTTCTGCTAACTATCGGCAAATTAAAAATATCGACTTTTTGGAAGCAATGAAAATGTGGTTCTTTCAGAATGACTTCCATTTTTTTTTTACTGGGATATTGTATGTTTGAGTGTGTCTTTAATAAGCTATTATCAATGCATGTGTGCGTTTGTATATGCGCAGGAAAATAAAAGATCATAGGCCGGGTTTACATCTGTGTGCCATGTACCACACAAGCGTAAAAAAAGCGTAACCACTAATTGCTAATGAAAAACAATTTGATTCAGACACGTATTTATTAAGTTAAACAGTTGTATACATAACTAATAGACAATTTTATAAAATATAATATGATTGGAAACAGTTTAAATCAATAAATACATGTCTGAATCAAACAGTTTTTCATTAGTAATTAGTGGTTACGTCTTTTTGGGCACATGGCACACAAGAAATGCCAGATGTAAACTCAGCCTAAGAAGCAAGCATCACAAATTTTTCCGTCACGAAGTATTTTCTTCTTTACGCCTACACCTGCAATAACTGAAACAAACAGTTTTGTTTACCATTTGTTTTAGAAGATTTCGCTGTAGTTAAGCATTTGAAAAATGCCTCATGTCTTAAAAGTTCTTGTAAGCGATCTTGTGCAGGGGTCTAGTGTAGATCATAGCCGGCCAAGGTGGCACCAGAATGCTGAATTGCCATCTTTTTCATATTATACAAATGTATACATATACAGCAGAGCTGCCCACAGAGAGAAAACCGATAGAAATGTATAAGCGTATGTGCATTCATTTGTATAAAAAGCCGATTGATGTTCGACACTCTGGTGCCAGCTTGAACATCTTGGATATACAAGAATACATTACCCTCGGTGGGTGGCAGTGATGTAGGTTCAGTATTTCTGTTTGAACTGAACTTTGATTTGTGCAACACCAGAGAAATATGTTCGGTGTGTTTGTAGGCCAAAATAGCCGTAAAATAAGTCCTAAACATCGGCCAGTGAACAGTACAGAGTTAACACAGCTGCTAAATATATTTATTTCGGTGTTTAAAATGATGACAGCTGATTAACATATTATGCTAAGGATACAAAATTCTTGATTGGCTTTTGAGATACGGTATGCCACATCATTGCTGGAGTCGACACCATTCTTAATTATGCTTAATTAAGTGGCATAAAAGATGGTACATACTGCAGGTCGACACAGCCTTTTTTGAACTTGTTGTTCTTAATGGTGTTATATCTCTTACTCTTGCTTTTACAGGGTTAAAATTCTGAATTGAATCAGTTAAATTATTAATTCAATCAAATAAATATCACTGTGTGTAATTTTTGAAGACATGGAAATATAAACATATACGGACACTACTAAGTGATAAAAGATAAAAAAGATCAATGTCTCTCAGTTTTGTCCCCCAAGTCATCCACTTGGCCCAAATATTTGGGGCCTCGGTGTCATTTTTGCATTTTCTCAAGCTCATATCTTGCGAGCTGTTCGGAATTTTGATTTACTCTGTGAGTCAAAGTTGTAGCTTTTGTCATAAAGAACAAAAATTGTAAGCATACGAAATAAAAAAAAACTTTATGCTCAAGATCAAAATCGAAAAAACTTAACAAAAATGATTTTTTTTTACCTTTTTCCCACTTTTCACTTCCATAGGTAACAAGCCGTTAAAAATTAAGGAAAGAATCAACTGCAGAAATATACCTAAGATCTCAATAAACAACTTTCTAGAACATATGAACTTCCTAGGGATGATTCTTGATACCGTTTAGGTTGCGCTTAGCTAGCCGCAAAAGTAAAAAAATTTCCAAACAAATTAAATTAAAAAATTCTAGGAAAATTTTTCACTTTTGCGGCTACCTAAGCGCTTCCTGAATGTTATTAAGAATCATTCGTAGGAACTACCTATAGACTTAAACAGGAGGAAAAAGGTAAAAAAAACGAATTTTTTTTTAATTTTTGCGATTTTGATCTTGAAGATGAAGTTTTTTTGAATTTATATGTTCACAATTTTTGTTCTTTATGACAAGAGCTACAACTTTGCCTCAGAGACACCGAGGCCCCAAACCTTTGGGGGTCCATAAAAAAAGTGCATGACTTGGGGCAAAAGTGGAGGACACGAGTTTTTTGTTTTGGTCTTTTATCACTTAGTGGTGTCCGTATATGGCTATATTTTTTCGTGTTGCACTGCCTAATTAATTGAATCAACAAAATTATTAATTGAACCAATTTCGTTTTTAATGGAATAAATTAAACTACTCGTATTATGTTCCTGCTGTTTCACATTTCACAAATTTAATAAAAAATTATTTAAATAATTAGAAGGGTACTGGAATTGTATTGAACTCTTTCTGTAGCTCGATTTAGACACAAATGGGTTTGATTACAGGTTTGTGTCTAATACGAGCTAATAAAAGTATTTTCCAGATTCTCAAGGGGCAATAAAAGATTTATAACGAAGAATTCTTTCCGTCTAGACATGACCCCCATTTAACATATGCATGTTTGTAGAAAGAAGATTTTGCACTTTTTGACTTTAAATGAAAATCTTCCTCCAATGCGCATTAACGAAATACATATTTGCTAATGAAAATCTGCTTTTACGTAAAAATTTAAATTTATGATATATATATATATATATATATATATTATCACTTAAGTCGACAAATAAAAAATATTTATTGTAAAATTTTGGCAAAACTTAGTTGCAAAATCATCTTTAAATACTTCAGCAATTTTTAAAGGGGTTGCAAGAATATTTTTGTATTTTTTCCAGTCTCTTGTCTCTCAGCAATTTAGTTATGGTAATATATAATTTCAAGTACTTGATGACACATTAAATATTATCCACTTAACACAAAAATATACAAAAAGTCTGTTACAAAAAAATTAAAAAAAAAAACAGATTTAAAAAGGCCTTTATCCACATTCCCTTAGGAAACACCCCAGCTCTAGAATGAACACACACACACACACACACACACACAGACGTACTCAGGCCAAATGTATAGTGACTTGAATATGAAAAAAACTGTATTTATGACGTTTTGTTTTTCTTTTTAAAAACATTTCTTTATTTTTTTGGCATTTCCAACAGAAAATCACGCGATAATTTTGCTTTTGTTTCGTTTTTTTTTTTTGCATAATTTCAGGGTCCTTGCAAACATTTTGCTGATACACTTGCAGTCGGATTCATTAAGTTTTTTTTTACTCACTCTTGATTTTTTTTATTTGCCGGGTTATAAAACTGTTAACATAATTATGAAAAATTAACAGCTTTACATTGTTGTCGTTTTGGTGGGAAAAAAGAAGGGGTGAGAGAAAGAGAGAAAGAGAGAGTGTGAGATACCGAGAAAATGTAATAAATTTCAACACTAACCAGAACATAATTATCGTAATTTTTCATATTATTCATGCAGAAATAAGGAAAAAGTTTTCGCCCCAAGTTTTATTGCAGTTTTTTTTTTAAACATATTAAATAATTATTTTGTATTTTTTTGTTTTGTTTTTAACAATTTTATAGAATTTATGACCGTGGCTGGCAAGAAATCACAATAAAATGTCAAGACTATTACAAATATTTTATGAAATAAATGAAATGGAAAACAACCTTAAAAAAATTTAAAGAAAAATAAAACATATCGAGGAGCGCCTATATTCAAAATACGTCAACTCAAAAAATCTAACTTTTCAGTAGAGCGAAAAAACTAGTTAATTCGCTCCTAATATAGTTCAAATATGCTTACTAATTTATAGGTCTGCAAAAAATAAAGAATATGATTTTAGGGCAACCTCTTAGCTTTGAATTATTGGCCGGCCATCTTTTAAATGTATTTCATGCAGTAGCAAAATCTTTCAACTTAAATCTACATAATTTGAAATGTGAGGACCTAAAATAAGACATTAAAGCTAAATTTGCCCTTTACTTCCAACAACAAGAAAAAACAAAATCAACTTGTTTTCATAATCCTTTGCAAAATCACCAAGATTATCTTTTTTAAATATACTTTCAATATATAAATTTCTAAAAAAATAAAAATAAAATCAAATGCCAAGGTATGCACTTGGCAAATCTGCAGACACTTTAACGTGAAAATAGTCATTTAAAGAAAACATCAACACCTCAACAACGATACTTTTGTACTAGAGCAAGAAACGTAGCCGAAAAGGACTTTTGCTCTTGTCTACACTCAAAATATTCCATGCTTGAAAATACGAAATACTTTTTCGTAAAATAATTTTTGTGCTATAAACGAAAATTTTGTACATTTTACGAAAATATTTGTGGCTTGTGCAGGAAAACAGATTTTGTAATTTTACGAATTTCATTAAGTTACAAAAATTATTTCGTACAATTATTTTCGTATATAGTATCATATTTTTCGTTTATTTTATTGAATTTAGTATAAAATAAAAACATTTTTATAAAATTGGAAATGTTTTGTTAACATTTTGTTTACAGTACAAAACTATTCGTAAATTTAAACAAGTTTTGTGAATTTTACGAAAAAAAATTTGAAATATAAAATAAAAACTGTTGTTTTGTTTCAGTTTTTAATATTTTCTCCATTTATTTTCCTGTCATTGTATATATGTATGTATTTATTTATTTATTTTGATTTTGGAAGGCCCCAACACAATAAGGTTATATAGGCCCTTTTTATAGTTATATAATGGGTGTTTTTATTGAGGTATAGAACTTTAAGTTGGCATCACTTTTTTAACTGGCGGCCATTTTGTCAGCTGTCAAGTGATTAATATTTAGTTTGGTTTGCCATTTCATCATGAACAGGTTGACAAAAGAACAACGCTTGCAAATCGTGCAAATTTATTTCGAAAATAATGGTTCAGTTCGCGAAGTTTCCCGCAAGCTCCGTCCATTTTATGGTCGACATAATCGTCCATCAGAGCAATTAATTCGGTTAACCATGGATCGTTTTCGCACTACGTTTACTCTATGTGATAATACGCATCCGCAGAGACGTCGAACAGTGCGCACCGAAGAAACAATTGCCGCTGTAGAGCAAAGTGTTGAAGAGGACCCGAATGAATCGATTCGCCACCGTGCACAGCAATTGGAGCTTTGTCCATCAACTTTATGGAAGATTTTGCGCAAAGATCTTGGCTTGCGACCTTACAAGATCCAGCTTGTGCAAGAATTAAAGCCGCGAGACCATGCAATGCGTCGTGATTTTGGTGTATGGGCCGAAAATGAGATTGATCTCGATGCTGATTTTCATCGCAAAATTTTGTTCAGTGATGAGGCTAATTTTTGGTTGAATGGCTACGTCAACAAGCAAAATTGCCGCATTTGGAGTGAAGAGAATCCACATGAGACCCTTGAGACGCCATTACATCCACAAAAACTGACTGTTTGGTGTGCTCTATGGGCTGGTGGAGTCATTGGGCCATACTTCTTCCGAAATAATGCTGGAGAGTCAGTTACCGTTAATGGAGACCGGTATAGAGCCATGATAACCGACTATTTTGTTCCCGAATTGGATGGCATGAATGTGGATGAGTTGTGGTTCCAACAAGACGGAGCTACATGCCACACAGCGCACGTCACAATCGATTTATTGAAGGAAACATTCGATGAGCGCATAATTTCGCGGAATGGACCTGTCAATTGGCCACGAAGATCGTGTGATTTGACACCATTGGATTATTTTCTTTGGGGATATGTGAAGTCGCTCGTCTACGCCAACAAACCAGAAACGTTAGGGGACTTGGAAGCCAACATTCGTGGCGTTATTGCCAACATACGGCCCCATATGCTCGAAAAAGTGGTTGAAAATTGGACCTGTAGAATTGGCTTTATTCGAGCCAGCCGCGACGGCCACATGCCTGAAATTATATTTAAACATTAATGGCATAAAATTATCCTTCCAATGACATTGACGTTGATGGACATTAAAACGATTTTCTTGTGTTTTATTTCAATTCGAAGTTCTATACCTCTAAAAAAACACCATATATACAACATATCAGAAATTATATATATATCAAAAAATTACAATTATTTTCTTTTTTACATGCATTTACGTTTTAATTATAATAATTATTATTAATATATTTTTTATTTTATAAACAAGATTTAAATCGAATTACATATATAAATTTATTTCTAAAAGAAATTTTTTAACTTTTTCGAATTCACTATCTTTTGTCAGAATTTCAAGGTTATTTATTTTATATTTAAGCCTTTTTTCATGTAATAATCTACATTCATCAAATATATGAGATACATTTAGGAGTTCTCCACAACTGCACAATGAAGGTTGTTCCTTTTCAATAATATCCCAGTAAAAAAAAATGGAAGTCATTCTGAAGGAACCACATTTTCATTGCTTCCAAAAAATCGATTATTTAATATGCCAAGTAAAAGTTTATTTTAATCACACGAAACCTTGTAGTTTTTCCATAGTTTTAATAAATACTCACCAAAATGTTCCAAAAATCAATTTTTTTAAAGAAATTTATGAACTAATTTTGGCCTAAAATTTAGAAGTTATTTGCTTAAATTTACATGAAAACACTGTTTCGCGTTTAAATTCGTATAAAAAGAAACGAATTGTTAAAATATGTAACTTTTTAAAGTTTTGCCTAGATGAAAATATTGCCTTAGAACACAAAAAAGGAAATTTTTCTTAAAATCGCTTCTAATTCGGTGACTGGGCATCGAAAAAGAGAACTTCTTGCAATGACAACCCTATGTAAAAATTATTAGATCGGATCGAAATTTGAACTACTTCCAGACTGCAAACTCTACATTCTCATGACTTCTTTAGAGTGTCTTTTTTATATGAAAATAAACAATGACCTATTTTCAATCTAATAAGCTTAATGAAATCAGTTTTAGGTAAAGTAAGGGGTTTAAATGTATGATTAATATTTTTTTTTGGATTTTATAGAGTTTGACTTCGTTGTTGTTTTTCCAAGTAGCTTCCCAAATATCTCGTAAATATTTCTTTATCATACATTTGAAATCTGAATATTGAAATTTAATTTCTGAGCAAATATTTTTTAATAAGGATTCTTTAGCAAGTTGATCTACTTTTTCATTTCCCCTAATGTTCAGGTGACTTGGAATTCATAGAAAATTAATTTGATGTTGAGGGCTGGTTGAAATCAAGTTTCTTATCTGTTGTACAATCATGTTGTCATTAAAAATATTTTGTAAAGCTTCTAACGAACTTTTGCTATCAGATATGATGAGATATCTTGGTAAATTGTTATCTAAATTATTCAAACATGTTTTGATTGCAGCTAATTCGCTTGTTAAAATTGAAGAGTGGTCGAGAATACGTTTTAGTATGACTGTATTTTCACCAATTAATTGCAAATCCTGCTTTTGCATTCATAACAGAACCATCTGTGAAAAGTTTGGAGTAGTTGTGGTATTTTGTATTTATTATTTCAAGAAATTTTTCCTGTCATTGTATAAATTCCATACAAAACTATTCAACAAATTTCAATTGAAATAAAAAATTATAATAAAAAAATAGTTTTCGGCTTATGCTAGGAAGACAACTGGAACGAACTACAAATCTGATCCACGGCACACCATAGTGTCCTGCACAAGACATCTTATAAGAACTTTCAAGATATGAGGGATTTTTCAAGTGCTTTACTACGGCGAAATCTTATAAAACAAACGTTAACAACACTGTTTGCAAGAAATTTATTTGAGTATTGTAGGTATAAGAGTAAAGAAGAAAACACTTCGTGACGGAAGAATTTGTGATACTTGCTTCTTTCTACGCATGAGCGCGTGTACAAACGTCATGCATGTATGTGTGTATGATCTTTTATTTTTCTGCGCACATGCAAAGGCACACACATGCATTAACATTAGTTGTATGCGGTTAATCACATAATAGCTTACCATCTACATATTACACACACACACACTCAAACTTACAATATGAAAAATAACATGCATACACTAATCAACATTACTTCTTTTGAGTGTTTGTTACAAACAAGCTGTCTTGGCGACAACGCTTGTTAACACTGATATACACGTACACCAATACATCCATCATGCTTCGCTTACAGTACGACAGCATTTATTATTGGTTTAGTATAATACATACGACGTGAATACATTTAAAAATCATGACGTAGCTGATCTTATATGTATGTAATTGATAATTGGATAATTGGTTGTTGTTTGTGCAAAGAGAGAGATAAAATTGTTTTTGTCGTTCATAGGCGTAAGAAATACTCGTAGATATAAATATATCGCATATTTCGTCTTGCACGACGGATTTCGTTCGACTGTGGTGTTGTGTTAATTTTCATGTAAACAAATGCGTTTTATTTTCTATGACGAAAGTTCGCACAAAAAATTCGTTGTTCGTCCCAGTTGTGTTCCCAGTAAAATTCGTGAATTTCAGTGCAAAACATGTATGTATGTACATATGTATGTGTATGTGATGTATGAGGAATACAGATGCTGTAACAAATTCCCTTAAATTACCCTTTTCTTTTCTTAATTATTACAACCTCCAATTACAGGAATTACAGATTATACTATAAAATTATTTCCCAAATGTTAGAAAATATAATTTTTTTGCAAATTTTATTTTTGGTACAGATTTTAATTTTACAAAAAATTTCCTATATTACACATACACAAATGTATTTTCATGATTCACGAATTTCTTTTGTAATATAAACATTGTTTTTCGTAAATTTACGAAAAAAAAAATTTGTAAAAATACAAAATTTTGTTATTTGCAGACAAAAAGTATTTCGTAAAATAAACAAATATATCATTTCTACTATTTACGAAGCATTTCGTACCGTAAAAACAACGAATATTTTCGTAAAATGAACTACATTTTTCATTTATTTTACCTATGGAAATATTTTGAGTGTAAGTATGTATGAGTATGGGTATAAATGGCATTCGTGTAAGCAGTAACACATCCTTAGGCCACTTAATGTTTACTGTAGCATAATGTTTGTTGATATTTGTTAAACTAGCGTGTTGCTGCTGCTGCTGCTACAATTATTTTTGTTGCTAGTTTTGTGTTTTTTTTTTATTAGCCAAAGGGAGCTGCTGAATGAATATTCAGTGATGTGGAAAATAATATAATAAAAGCTTAAAGGAATGTGTCTATAGAACTCTATTTGTAATAGTTTTCTGTGTTGCTAGTTGTTTGCTTGTTTGCTTGCTTAAAAGGATAATCAAAAGGAAACAATTCACATATATCAAACAAGGATAAGCGCAATGCAGTAAAAACAACAAACCTCCTACTAAAATGGAAACGACTTAGAAGTTTATAATAACAAAAAAAAAACTCACTCTACATATTAAAGTTTGAAAGAACATAAAGATAATTTAAAACGTTTAAGGACAAGGGGAGACATTGGGGAGTGAACAATGCAAAATTTTAGCAAGGGAAAAGGAAATGTTAAGAACAGGTGTTTAAGCAAAACAAGCTACTTATTATTTATATGAGAGCTAAATAAATACAATTTTATATTGTTAATTCTAGTAATTGTATATTAAAAAAAACTTTGCCTACTAAAAGCTCTAGTTTGACTAAAAAGCGTTTTTATTATTTACATTTATTCAAAAGCTTAAGCTTAAAATAATGATGTGAAGCTTTTCATTGAACATTTTAAAAATTAATAGAAACTTCTTGATTTTGAATTTTACAGTGGGACACAAATATTATATAACTTAAAAAAAAACAACAAAATATTCCCACAACCGATTCTGGCAGAAGACACTGAAAAAACGTGTATTGACGTTGTGAAAAATAAACATTAAAATTCTGTTCTCTTTCCCTTTTGCATATTGTTTGATTGAATCGGCATCGGATACCATATGACCCTGCAATTTTAGTGTAGCATATTATCAGCACTATTATTTCAATTTAGAAATTTTAAATTAAATTTTGAAAAATTTCAATCACGATATTGTCACGCCCAAAAATTTTACTCACGCCGGATTACTCACGCTAAACTTTTCGAACACACGTACATGCATCGAACACGATAATGTATATAATTGAAATAAAAATTTACCTGAAATCGATCACGCGTGACCAGGTGTGACTCATGCGCATCACGTAAGGGTAGCCCATTTATATATATTTCCTATGAGAATACAAATCTAGCACGGTTCTTAAGAAACACTAAAAGTGCTTGCAATAAAAACACAATTTTTTCTTCAAAAGTGAAAAGCTTAAGAAAAGCTTTAAAATAATGTCACGTTTAACAACGTATAAAGATAGCCTAACGACAAATTTTGTGTGATATAGTTTTTCGTTATAAAAACTTATAAAATAAAGATCAATAATCAAGAAATAATCAATAATAAAGAAACCGGAAAAACCGACTTGAGCGCGTTTTTCATTAAACCACTGAAATATTATCTATTAGATCGGAGACTTTCTATAAAATATAGATCAATTTTTTTCATCACAATCACTGTCATCTTCTTAAAATTTTTAAAATATGATTTGAGTCCGAGATTAAAATATTAAGCCTAAAGCTTTGAGTTCTACTGCCCCAAATAATTACATAAAAGCTTTAAAAAAGCTTTAAAAAATCCTTAAAATAAGTTCATATTTGACAATGAATGAGGATTGCCTTGTGTAAATTTTGTATCACATTGTTTTTCTTTAAGGAACTAGTAAAATAAAGCTTTCTATTCCTATATATTATGATTTGAATTACATGTAATAATTATTAATGAACAAATAACATCAAAGTTAGTTGTAAATATTCGATACGAACGATACGAGCGATTTGAACTTTAGCCTGTTCAAATCATAATATATAGAAACAAATGAAGTTCGAAAAATAATAATTAAATTAACTAAAGCTTTTTATTGTCAATAAGTCACAACCAAGTTGTTTTTAAAAACCACCAAAATATTAGCTACGAGTATTTGATTAAAGATTTTATTTGTTTTCGCCACCATCACTTGCATCTCCTTATAATTTTTAGCAACTGATTTGAGACCGAACTTAAAATGTTTAGCTTAAAGCTTGGGCACCCCAAGCCCAAATACTTATTAAATGTAAGTTTTAAGTAAAGCATATCAACCAGCAGCTTTTACAGCATAATACGTTGGCTTAAAAGCTAGTTTAAAAATTATAAGAACGTCAAACTCAAAGCCTTGAATGCTTCTAGCCCAAATATTTACATAATTTAAATTTTGAGTAAAGCATATCAATCAGTTTTAGTAAATAAAGCTTCAAAATTCTGGAAGAAGTCTAATGATGAAAAGTTCTTTAAATTGCAAAACTTTAGATCTTAGCTTAAGGTCTCCGTTTATATTTAAAAAAATTTATAGTCAATAATTTAGAAATTTAAATCGAATAGGAATTCTAAACAAATATGAAAATTCCATTAAAAGTTTGTATTTGTTTTATTTTAAGCATTTTTTACTTTAATTAAAAACCTTTTTTTTATATAGAAAAAAAACCTGCTGCCGTTAAATCTTCTGGCATAATTGTGTTTTGCAAAAATGCCATAAACTTTAAGGATCATAAAATTTAGCAGAATTTTTTTTTTTGTTTAAAATAAAACACTATTTACTCTTTATTGTTTTGGTGAATTATACAAAAACATTCACATAAAATCCTATCAAGAGAATCAACGCAGCGTAAACGAGAAAGAATACAAAACAAAAACAAAAACAAAACCAGCAGTTGTTCTTATTGCGACACTAAACTGAAATAGAAAAGCCAACCAATGTGTCAAGAGGGTCAACCAATAATAAAAAAAAAATTCTTTTATTTAAAGCCTTGAGGATGCCAAAAATGAAACAATTTTTTTTCCAAAAAAAAAAAAAAAAGAAGTTTAGAAAAAATATATAACGGAAACAAATGTCTTTCTATGTGTGATAAAGTTTATGATGGTGTATACCAGTCACAATAAACATAAATCTTTGACATAAAGGAAATGCTTCAATGATTTGTTTTAGCAGAGCAAAAGCTGTATTGTAGATGTAGATAGATATGTATGTGTTTTGTGTATGAGACTTTAGGTTTTTATTTTGGCATAAAATGCAATTTATACATTAAGGTAAAAAAAATAAGAATTTTTTATGAAATTTTTCAAAAGTGTATGACATGAAATTTAAAAAAACTTCCTCGGTTTCTCTCTTTGCAGTTGAAAAAAAAAACACAACCCCACAACTATCCAAAGGCCACCACTATTTGTTTGCTGCTACATACTACCAACAAGAAAAATAGCAACAATAGTAAAAATATTTTCTCCTGGCAACATCAAGCTCTATACACCAAGAACTTGTTTCAAAACTGTGACCTAATGACTATGGCCGAAGGTACTGACCCCATGGGGCATCATGCAACATCTCATCATCATCATCATCACCACCACCATCAGCAGCACCAGCAGCTTCATCATCAGCAGCAGCAGCAGCAGCAGCATCATTATCAACAGCAGCACTTAGCTCTCCAACAACAGCAGCATCAGCACCAGCAACAACATCATTATCCACCCTACACTACGCACCTGCCCTATGGATTGCCACACAACTTGGCCTTGAGTCTGCAACAGCAAGCTGCAGCTGCAGCTGCTGTGGCGGCCTCAGCAGCCACCCAGGCCAACGAGCACAACAACAACTTGACACCAGAACATATGAGAGAGAACAACAATAACAATAATAATTTGTCCAACATGCCCTGGAAGCAGAGGAAACGCAAACGCTTGTCAGCTGTTTTAGACAAACTGCACAACAACACCCATGTAAATCACACTATGGAGGTGGACAATGAGGATCTGGATTCAGAGAAATCTAGTCTAACAAAAGAGGCCAATAATAATCACAATGAAAGTAAATCCTCCTCTAGCACTAAACGCTCCAGTTTTAGCGGCGACGAAGAGGCGGATTCTGCTGAGGAAATGTCAATCGGCGACAATGAGGAGAGCCCTAGAATTAGTATGAGTCCTGCGAATCACAATCATAACAACAACAACAACAACATACATAACAATAACAATAACAATAACATTATTGATACAAGTTTACCTGCGGCGAAATTCATTAAAACTGAAGAACCTCAAAATCCCTTGACGGTGGACATTAAAACAGAACCCCACTTGTCAAGTCCCTACGATCGCTATTTTCCCATACCCTCGCCTCTCTTTGGTTATTATTTGCACACCAAATATCTGAATGAAGTATTTCGACGGAGACAAGATCTCTATACCTCGCCAATGCAACATACACCCTCCTCTATAGCCTCCTCACAAATGGATGATATTTCTCCGAACTCGAAGGAGATAAAGGAATTGATAAAGGAAAGATCTCAACAGGGTGAATTTACGCCAGCGCCAGTCAGTATGTCGCCGCCTCATAGTGTAGCCATGGCTTTGCCCTCTCCGCCGCGCAGCGAAACCTCAATTAGTGAGACCATGTCGGCCAATACCTCGGATCCGGCTATAATGCCGCCGCCCCAGGATAGACCTTTAGATCTATCGGTGCGTAGCGGTGGAAATACGCCCACGGGGGAGTTGCTAACGCAGACTGGAAGTAGTGTCGGGGCAGTTAGTGCCAAGAAATACAAGTCTACTTCACCACTGCCGGCCACCACCATGATGTTGCCACCCAGCCAGCAACCGATCTCAGCTTCTATGTCGCCCAACAGTTGTGCCAATAGCTCTGCTTCATCAAATGCGCTCACTACCAGCACCACTACGATATCCCCAGCACCAGTTTCTCCTTATGGCAGCGGCATGTCCCACGCCGTGGCAGCTGTCCATGCTCATGCTGCTGCAGCAGCAGCGGCTGCCATGATTAAAATGGAAATGCCCATGCATCCCTTGCATCCGCATGCTCCCACCACCACAGTGGGAGTACCCGTCATTAAAGGCGACGTAGCCTCACCTACCACTAAGGAATCAGTGGCCTGGCGCTATAATCTCGACGTTTCACCGGTGGTGGAGGAAATGCCACCAGGTTCGGATGTAGCCTATGTGTGTCCTGTCTGCGGCCAAATGTTTTCCCTGCATGATCGCTTGGCGAAACACATGGCCTCCCGTCACAAGTCCCGCAACCCCTCCAATGATATAGCCAAAGCCTACTCCTGCGAGGTATGCAATCGATCGTTTGCCCGTTCCGATATGCTGACTCGCCACATGCGCTTGCATACCGGCGTTAAGCCGTACACCTGCAAAGTATGCGGTCAAGTGTTCTCGCGTTCCGATCATTTATCCACCCATCAACGTACACATACCGGAGAAAAACCCTACAAATGTCCCCAGTGTCCATATGCAGCCTGCCGGCGTGATATGATCACCAGGCATATGCGTACCCACACACGTTACGAGTCTCAACAGCAAAGACAACAACAGCAAGCGGGAGGAGCAGCAGCTGCAGATAATAAACCCACTCTACCCATATTGGCCGATATGAAAATGAACTTACCCATGCTCTTGAAAACGGAAGATTATACACGGAACTCACCTCTAAATCATACAATGGGTGCTTCAATGCCGATCGTGGTGAAAACTGAGAGTGCCTAGTTAAGCGCTCACAGCTTATGGTATGTTAACTCCCACAGCTTTCCGTTTAAAGAAAGCTTTTACTCTTTCAAATGATATTAAGATTTAGACCTAAAGGAATGAGATTAATTTAGAACAAAGTAAAATATATATATACACAATTAAATTAAAAGCAGCCTAAAACTTGCCACATTTTAGTTAAATTTTAATTTCAAACAACTTAAAAGCAACTTAATAATAAAAAAACACTTAAAAAGACATTTTTATAATACATACAACGAAAATATTGAAAAAGAAGAGTAGCCTGTAATGTTTTATTTAATTTCTTTTATTTTTAAGTTAATTATTTAATTAAAAAAACAAAAACAAAACAAAACAAAGTAAGAAAGACAAAATAATTGATAATCTCTCTGCCAAGACTGAGTCTAAGTTTAAAAAATTACTAACCCCGTCGTTTAAAAGCAAAATCTATTTAATTAAAAGCTTAAAGCAGTAGTAAAGCTTTTAAATTCAATTAAAATATTAGTAGTAAAGCTGCAAAGCTTTCCGTTTTATGTTACCAGCACAAATATCTTTTTAAATAGTATTAATTTTTATGATTAACAACAAAACACTACTAAAGCATTTGTTAGTTTATAGTTGTATTACTTAAAGTTAAGGTTTGTTTACTCTTTTCTTTTTTTGTAACAATAATTATTTGTTAATTTTATTAAAATCTTTTTTTTTTTAATTTATGAAACAAAAAAGCTGAAGCAAAACAAACAAACAAACCAACCAAGAAATAATTGAAAAAAAATTTAATTTTTATTTATAATTATTTATTTATTATTTTTTTATGTAAAATTTTAATTAAAATTTAATTAAAAAAAAAAAATACCAAGAACTCTCCCTGGGGCTCAAAATTGTTCCAAAATGAAAAAGAAGAAACTTTTAAAAATTTGAAAAAATTTGCTTTTTTAGGTTTTTTTTTTCATTAAATGAAATAAATTTTCGGTTTCCATGTTCGTTCTTCTTTGTTTAAACAGTTCCAAAATGAAAAAGAAGAAACTTTTCAAGATTTTAAAAATTTCCTTGACATGTTGACTTTTTTTCCAAAAATTTAAAATATTTTTTTCTCTCATTAGTTGAATTTTTTTACTTCATTAAATGATATAGATTTTGGGTTTTTAGGTTCTTCTTTGCTTAAACTGTTTGAAAATTGCAAAAGTATACCAGCATATTCATAAAATTTGAAATGTATTTTATTTAAAATTTTTCATACAAAATTTTCCTAATATGGATTTCAAATTAATTTTATTTTTTTATGAATATGGGGGATAGTATGTAAGTATTCGTTAAAGCTACTAAATGTCTCTCCAGCCTCTTAAGCTAAAGAATGAAATTTAAAATTTAGCAGCTTAAAGTTGTACCCGTATTAAAATTGTAAATCCTTAAAAACCCATTCCAATTCTTTTTTTTTTCATTATTCTCCAATTGTTATTTATGTTTTTTTTCAAATGTTTTCTTGATTATATAGTTTTAGTTTCAAGTGAAATTTCAACAATTGTTAAAGTGTTAAAATTGAAACATTTTTTTTTTTAAATAATATGCTGTTATCTTACTACAATTAAATTTATTTCTTTTTCTGTGAATTGTTTTTTGTTTTCCTTTAATTTTTTAAGCTGTTAATTATTACAAAAACTAAATCATAAGTTAGTACTCCCTTATTGTCACTCTCTCTCTCTCTCTCTCTCTCTCTCTCTCATTTTGTTTTCTTGCTTTTAACTGAAGGACCATTGAAATTTTTAATTTGTTTTTTTTTCTTTATGTGAAATGAATTTCTATTATTAAATATTTAATTTTAATTTATTTATATTAATTGGTTATGATTAGTTTGTAATTTTTTATTAATTCTTTTTTTTTTTAATAATTATGAAAGAAAGTAAAACAAAAGACAAGTTTTAAACAAATAAATTATAATAAAAAAATAATAATTTGCATTTGAAAAAAAGTAAAGAAAAATAATTTGTTGTGTTTTTTTTCTTTGTTGTCATTATTTCATTTGTTTTTTATATCTTTTCAGCTCAATTTGTTTTTAGTTTTTTTTCGGACTACATTATTACTTATAAATTTTTACAGCACTTTCTCTAAACCAGTACCTGGATTCCGTAGGTTAGGTAGGGGTGGCACTTAGAAACCCGTACTCACTTAGACCGTTTTTGTCCATTGTAATACCACGGAGACTCTGCTTATGCGGAGTCCCTACCGTCGAACCAACCAGAGCTCAATATAAAGCTATTAATACGCTGAAGTTCAACATTAGCAACGTAAGAAAGTTCCCTGAACTCAAGAGTGCCCATTGTGGCCATTCTCTTTCTTGCAAGTCCAGGACTTGCTTTCCTCTTCATGGATATCCTGGCAGCTACGGCAAAAATCATTGTGTTCAACCCTTAGCCTTTGTGCATGCCTACGTATGAGACAGTGTCCAGTTAATACGGACACTAGAATCGAGATTTGTTGTTTCCTATTCTGCAAAATTAAGTAAACCATATTTTTCTTATTTAGGTGAGTCCACCACGCAATTATTTCTTGTGATCCACCTTCTATTTGTTTCATTCTCTGTCTTGCGCCTAAGTCTGAGTTTGCAAGAGAGTACACGCAAAGAAAAAATATGGTTGATGCAACCATAATCAAACAGCAACATACTATGATTGAATTATATGGTTGCAATCAAATCATATTATTGTTAATAGAAAAGCAAACTTTAATTATATTATTATCTGAGTTATAATAATATTATCTACAAGAACAATTGATTTTGTTGTACCTAATCTTATTATTGTTAATATGACAACAATATTGTAAGATGTGACTAAAATATAATTGAGACTCACCATACCATGATCTAATATTATATTAATATTGTTAAATACGACCATAGTATTATTTAGTGTAATAATACTATTTTGTTTTTTAATCATATTTTTATTGTAGAAACATCTGTGCGTTAAATTCGAAATAAAAATAAATTAATATTATTGACATAAAATGTATTTATAGAAATGTATACTTACACGACATACAGACATGTCTGTATAAAGAGATACACAAATGTTTATATATTTTTATTGGCCAACCCTTTTGTTTATACTTTATTTATTTATTAATTTATTTAACACCACGTGTGCACTACTGAAAGCTTAAAAACGAAATACTGAACTGACAGATGTTTCTGAAAAATATTTTTTTTAAAACTCAACATAGTATGGTTTTGGATAACATTATATTGTTATTTACATCATCTTATTTTTAAATAATAATACAAATAATGTTGTAGTCATAATTTTTTAACAAAACTGTATTGTTAAACTCCAACCATATCACACTTTTTTATGGATGTGATAATGTAATTTTTAAATTCAAACATTACTCTGTTTATCGTAACGAAATAAATGTTTAAAATAACAATAACTAGTTTTCAACGACCACACATTTGTTTCAGAGAACATAATATTGTTTTCTCAACCATTCTACAACCATATCTTTTATTTGCGTGTAGGGGTAAGCCCACACCTTCCAAATCCGCTGGAACCTGTAAGGATGTCCCAATTCAAGCAATCTCATCAGCCCTAGAGTTCTCCTGAAAGCTTCTATGCCCCGGGATCCAGATGATTCTAATATCAAACTGCTCTGCCATCTCATTTAGAGATGATCGGCAGTCGCTGGCTGTTGTTGTTCTTAGAAGCGGGGACTATCGGTGTATATGTTAATCAAAGTCCTTGAAGTGACATTTACTCTCAACCAAACCGCAACTTCTCTTATGGAAGGATGTCTGCCTGAAAGACACTGCAGTGATCTGGAAGTCGCTTTGTAATACGAAGAACTAAAACCCTCGAAAAGACTCCATAACCCACACTTTCATGTGTTTTGGAGCCGTCCGTATAAAAATCAAAACTTTTTCTTTTATCTGGAGTTCCATTCATCCACAATTCTGTGGATGGTATCCAGGTTTTATAAAGACATTCGTGTAGTAGAGCAGGGGAGGATTGATCAATCCTCCATCCCCTAACTTCATCATCGAATGTTATAGAGTGGGCGGTACTTTTTCCGTTCCACAGAGAGGTACTTCGAAGACGGATTGCCGAGGATGTTGCCATCTCCTTCCCTACTAGGTCCAATAGTAGTAGTAGATGAAGGGGCATCCCCAGTGCATCCCTAGGAGTAGTGCGAAGAGCACCTTGTGTAAGATATGTAGATACTTCTCTTTCTCTAGGGATGGCCACCACACGATGATCCCATACATGAGAATTGGATGTACTATTGCAGTATAGATCCAATGAACGATTTTTGGCGTAAAACACCAATTTTTTCCAATGGAATTATTGCATAGATATAGTGCTTTTTGCACTCTCTTTAGAATACTAGTTAGTTTTAAATTCAGCAACTTTTTGCGTACCGCAAATCGTAATTTTTATCAATATATCTGTGGCAATAAGGAAAAAGTGCTTAAGTCATATTTTACTATTTTGCAGGAGAGCACTTCTAAGCTTTTAAGTCGATTTAAAGAAATGTATTTCTTTTACAGTTAAATTGGGAAATTCTCTGTCAAACTTTATTTTTTTAAGCAAACACCTTTCTACACACTCCAAATAATACGGGATTTACACGATGACTTTTTCCCTGCATTTTTCTTCAATTCTCTTTTGTGTTGCTACCCATTTGATTGCCTTTGTACCCCGTTTGTCAATAAACTCTAGAAAAGTCACAGTAAAAAGTCATAGTGTAAATCCCGTATAATACATTTAAATTGAAATATACAAAAGTATAAACTAACTTAAGCTTTTATTCCAAATGAGATTAGAAGTCTAAAAAAGTTAAAGTTAAAAGTTAAGTAATAGTGCTATAACTTCCTGAAAAATTGCACAAATTAATTGAGATTTTGACCAGGGGTATGCAGACTTCGGAGTCACCATTAACTCAAAATCAGCCTATCTCGACTTAAGGACTTTTTCCTTTTTTTTGTCACAGATATTTATACGTTTGCGATAACGATAATGTGATTCTGTAATTTATTTTTCACGATAGTGTGCAGCAGTGCTTAACTAGCCATTTAATTAAAAATCATGTTGAATAATTCCATTCAAAATGTTAAAATAAGTGAAAAGCACAAAGAATAATTAAAGAAAAACTGACTGAATTAGAGCTTAAGATTATACTTTTTATTCTTCGACCGACAGCGAATATCGTTAAAATATGCTAGTGGATAGCAAAGTCGTTAAATGTTCATTATAAGTATTATAATAACGATTGTGTGATTCTCTAACTTCATTTTAACGATAGTACGCAGCTGATATTTTCTGTTGATTTTTTTGTCGATAAAATTAACAGCACATAAATTATTTTCGCTTAAATAACGGAACAGCTACAGCGAATATCGTTCAAAATGTTAATGAATAGCAAATTCGATAAAATTTCGCTATAATTAGTTTAACGATGCGATTTTCGTTAAAAGAACTTAGTGAATCGGACTACAGCTAAAAGCTGCGTCATTTTGTCCCTAAAATTATGCTACATTCTCTGCAACACTTTCGCGAAAATCACTTGACAACAAAATTAAAAATTCATTGTTGCAAAAAAAAAAAACAACAAAAAAAAAAAACGTGTGTGAACGAACGGCAACTCCAAAAATAACGAATTCATATTTAAATAACTTTAACACATTCATTTTGCAGTTTTGCATTTATTTATTTATTTTACCTTTTTTATTTTAATCTGATAATCAAGATTAAACGCTTTAAACTTTAAACCTGTCGTATTATGTGTCATGTGTATAATAAATTCGATATAATACGAGTAAAAAGCAATTAAATGCATAATTTGATTTTAAAAAAAAAATCTATTATAATTTTTCTTTTCTTATTTTCTCTCTTTATATTTTTTTGAAATATTTTTTGTGTGATTTTACATAATTAGTGTGGCGAAAAATAATATAAAACGAACGGTATCTGTATGAAAACACCCTGTATTCTCCAACTCCACACACATGATTATGAAAACAAATTTGCAAAAGATGATTTTAATATTAAAACTATGGAAATATAAAACACAATTAATGGTTGAAATTATAAAAGCGTGCTAGCTAAACCGTGCAGATACACAACAATAGATTTCGTAGACAAAAAAAAAAAATCAAGAAGTTATCACACATATTTGTCTTTTTTTTTCTTTTTGAATAAGATACAAAAAGATGTTGTGGTGAAAAATATCTAAATATTATGAATTAATGCTAATGACTTGATTAGTTATAATATTATACTAAATCACAAGCGACCATAATGGAAAAATGGAAAAAAAATGGAATGGGAGGGTCCTAAAACGCAAACCAATTAAGTTAAACTCATAACTTAGGTGACAAATTAATTAGTTAAATTTTTGCTTTAAATTGATGAAATTTAATTTGAAAATAAAATGTTTGTTATACATATATACATATGTGGCAATAAGGAAAAAGTGCTTAAGTCATATTTTACCGTTTTGCAGGGGAGCACTTTTAAGCGTTATTTTATTTTTTTTAAGCAAACATCAGGCTACAGAACATAATTAATACATTTAAGTTGAAATATACCAAAGTATAACCTCAATTATGCTATTATTCTAAATGAGATTAGAAGTCTAAAAAAGCTAAGTCGTGAGTCATAGTGCTATAACTTCGTGAAAAACCACACAAATTAATTGAGATTTTGGCCAGAATCACGTTCGAGTATGCAAATTACGGAGGTACCATTAACTCAAAATCATTTTATCTTTCTTTTTTAGGGTTCCGTACACCAAAGGTGAAAAGGAACCCTATTGTTTTCGCTACGCTGTCCGTCTGTCCGTCACACGGTATTTCCTCAGGAACCGTAAGAGCTACGGACCTGAAATTTGGACACAGCATGTAGAACCTTGGCCGCTACAACAACAAATACATGAGAATTAAAAATTAAAGGGTGTTCCAAAACGAGCAACGAAAAATGTTAAAATCCCATGTAATATACATACAATTGTATATTGAAACTTGAAATTTGTAAAATTAGTGTATTTTTATACAGACTACAACAATTAACACTAAAATTTAAAAAAAATTAAAATTAAAGGGTGGTCCATCAGTTACTGCAATTTTGACAATTTGCTATATCTTGGAAACCGTAAGAGGCAAACACTTGAAATTTTCAAAAACGGTAAAACTAAAAAAACCGAAAATTATAAAATCGCCAAACCAAAAAAAAAAATTGCCAAAAATTAAAAAAAAAATCGCTAAAACGAAAAAAATCGCCAAAGTTAAAAAAAAATTTCTAACACTAAAATAAATCGCCAAATTCGAAAAAATCGCCAAAATGAAAAAAAAACGCCAAAAATCGAAAAAATCGCCAAAATGAAAAAAACGCAAAAAACTAAAAAAAAATTTTAAATAAAAAAAATCGCGAAAAAATTTTTTAATGCATGTATTTATTTATTGTATCTTCAAATATTAACTAACAATAAGTATTCGAATCTTAAATCTAGAATATAATTATTAGGACCGACCACTGTCGGACATAAACTTAGTGATAGTTATAAATAATACATAAGTAGTGATAATACAATAGGAAAAAAAGTATTTTCAAGTAGTCCCATCTGGAGTGTTGAGTATAAGAGCCCTTGTGTCCCTCTTTTTTAGGCGGATGTGTCCAGTAAAGTTCAATATATTACGAGCAAGCGGATTAAGATGTGATTCGAGTTTTGTTAAATATTTGCCTGCGTACTTTGCAATTTCTTTAATCACTAGTGGCATATTCAAATCACGATGTATATTTGAATTTTTGATGTACCATGGAGCTGAAGTTATCATACGTAAAATTTTGTTTTGCCTTCGTTGGATTCTCTCGACATTGGAAGCTGAAGCAGTGCCCCATAGTTGAATTCCGTAGCACCATATAGGTTTCAAAAGTGACTTGTATATCAAAAGTTTGCAATCTAGACTGAGAGTTGAATTTCTACCAATCAGCCAATGTACCTGAGCTAATTTTAGCTTCATTTGTGTTAGCTTAGAATCAATGTGTTGTTTCCATGTAAGCCGTCGATCAAGGTGTATACCAAAGTATTTTACATGTGAATGTTGAGCAACAATTTTATTATTGATTCTAATGGCGGAACAAGTATCTTTTCGTAGAGTAAATGTTACCTGCGCACACTTCTGCTCATTTACTTTAATTCTCCATAACTTTAACCATAGTTCCAGTTGGGTAATATGTTCCTGAAGATATCGGGATGCCTCGTGAGGGTTTTTGTGCATGCTAAAGAAGACTGTATCATCGGCAGAAGTAGATGTATGGATTTTAGTGCTAACAGGCATATCACAAGTATAAATCAAATACAAAACTGGTCCCAGGATGCTCCCCTGTGGCACACCGGATGAAATAGTTTCAGGCCTACTCGTAAAGTCTCCTTCCACAACAGTGAACTTACGGGAAATAATGTAACTTTCCAAAAGATTTAAAATGTTTATTGGTAAGTAAGTCTTCCATTTTAAAATTAGGCCTTCATGCCACACTTTATCAAATGCCTGGGAAACGTCAATAAAGAGCGCAGAACAATACTTTTTTCCCTCAAAAGTTCTTCTTATAAATTGAACCAATCTGTGAGTTTGTTTAGTGGTGCTATGCTGACTTCTAAAACCAAATTTATGGTCTGGTATGCACCCACTACTAATTTGAATTGGGGACAATTTTGTTTTGAGCAGCTTTTCGAAAAGCTTTGATATTGTTGATAGTAAACTTATTAGCCTGTAAGACTCAGCTTTAGTAAGATCTTTGCCCGGCTTTGGAATCATTTTAACCTTGGCAAGCTTCCAGCTGTGTGGATAATACTCCAGTCGTAAAATGGCATTAAATATGAATAATAGGATTCTCATTGCAATACGAGGCAAGTTCATAAGCATCTGGTTACTAATTCCATCAATACCCGGAGCTTTCTTCGGGTTGAGCTCAGCAATTAGTTTATGTACATCACGCATCTTAAACTTTAAGGGTCGAGGGGGAAGAAAGAGCAACTACACTCGGCAAATCAGCAACACCAGTACATGTATTTGGGGTAAATACGGATTTTAAATGCCCAGCAAATATTTTACCTTTTTCAGTATCGCTTCTTGCCCAATCCCCGGTCGAAGTGCGCAGAGGTGGTTTAAACTCAACGGGTCTTTTAAAAGAGAAATTAGATGCTGGTGTGACACCAAGACCTTCCAGATAATTTTTAAAAGATGCAGTTTTCTCAGATGCAAGCAACTTTTGGAGTCGTTTCGTGCACTCTTTAAATCTAATTTTATTTTGGGGTGATCTGTGCTGTTGCCATTCCCTTCTAGCTCTTCTTTTTTCACGTACGAGACGTTCAATGTCTGAAGAATAAATTTTATTAAACCCACTCTGCGGATCACAAATCACTTTAGTTCAAACTACACATAAAAATATAAATGAGTTACTACCAAAGATAGTACATGTGTTATTATCATGCGTGCTTATCATTATTTTTGTTTTACCAAAGATAGTACTCGTACCCTTCTTATATATATTCCGATAACAAAAAGTCTGTGAATCTTCTTAGTATAATATGGTCACTTCTGGCTGCAAATGGGAGGGTAAATATTACTTTTTTGGGCAACAGAAGGGAATCACAATGGACCCAATTGGGTCTCCAAGTGGAGGTGCGGTAAAGCACCACCCTTCCTAAACTAACCTAACCTTGTTAGTACTTTGCATCATATCTCTAAAGTTAGTAATCACCAAGACAAGAAACTGCAAATATGATTAGATTACAATAAATAAAATGGAAGGGTTTATTTGCTGGACAAAGTTAGATCATGTTTTACTTGCAAAGGAAAGACTAATCAATGTTGTCAAATGGTGGTTAGTAACATGGTAGATATATAAGCTTACAATGCTTTTGTGATATCTACATCAGCTAATAGCGGCTGGAAATAAACTGTTTTGCAAAACGTCGACACTTCTTAGAAAATTTAGGATTGCAGCTTACTATGCCTTATATAAAGAACCAAAAGAGGTTATCAATATCAGTATTTTTACAGAAAGTTGCACTAAAACTACGTGAGGTAAATGAGTAGCCGTAAACTTTAACTAAATCCAAAGAAAAAATGCTTGAAGAGGGTAAAAACAGATCCAAAAGAAGTCGTTGCCAGTTAGGCCTCAACGCAGAAAATAAAACACCATTAGATACTATTATAACTTGCAAAAACTTGATATGAAAACTGCACTCTGAAACCAATACTTTATGTACAATTAATAATAATATCGATTTAATATTACGGTTTTATCTATCATATATTAATCGAATTAAATATATGAGATAATGTTATCTTTCATTGGCAATAAATGAATCACAAATAAATGAAATCAATACATAATTTTCAATTTGGGTCAAATTTGACCCGAAGATCGTTAACTTCAACGATTTTAAAGACCCTATGAAGGTTAATGGAGCCTGTTAATAGAAGTCAATTGTAGTCGACAAAGAGTAGACAATTGACTACGTCGACGACGCTATTCACAATAAGGGTGATTATAAAAATATCCTAGCGACAAATGACTTTTATCTGTTAAATAAACTTTCGAAAATATTCCTCATTGATTTTGTGTGACGATATAAATAGATCACCATCTGCCGCAAAAGTCTTCGCTGGAAATACGATTGCAGATGCAAATGCTTTAAGAACTGCAATGATTTCATACACTCACAAACACACACGCACACGACATTAAAAACTGCCACAAAACTTGTCAAAATTGCCTCATATAATCATCAATTAGTTGCTGAGAAAATAAAATATAAAAAAACTAAATAAGTTTTGCTCACCAAGCTGATGGCACATATTAATTTATTATAAATTGTTTCCCCAAACTAAATTTCGATGATTTAAATAAGCGCACAATTTTAATAAATAATAAATATTCAATAATAAGCCTGAGGCAGGCATTCAACTTGTTCATGTTTAACAAAAGGAAAACCTTGAAATTTTATACAGACATTTAATTTTTGGTCTCACAAAATCTCAACGACGTTAACATTGTCATACGAGTATGTTGTAAAACAATTTAAAGGACATTATAAAATTAATGATTCCCTACTTACATACATACTCGTACATAATTTTTTATGTTTTCATAAGTCCATATTAAACAGACACGATACTTTACAGAGCCTGCTTTGCAGCAGGCGGTGTTTAAGAAAAAAAAATTTATTACCTAGCATGACAGCGTAGTTCCCACGCTTCCTTTCCCAAAGAAAAAATCGTAAGTCTTTCTGATATTTAAATCAAAGTGGCATGAATATTCACTTATTCATTCGACAAATGTATATATTTATAAAGTGTTGTAAAGTTGTGTCTGTTCATTAAAGGAAAACGAAGGCCAGGGAAGCATGCAAAATAATTGAGGGTGTGATGTGTCTCATGGTGCAATGCAGCAAATTGTTGTTGCTTATACATAGTTTGTAACTTTCTGCTGCGGTTATTTTCTTGTTTATTTTTTATTTTTATTTAATATTTTTTAGCTCTCTGCTGCTTTTGTAGTGTAATGTTTGACCCCTTTTTTAAAGTTTCCGTTTTTGTTAAACAGTTTTCTTTTTTCTTACTTTTGCCTCCTTCTCACTCACATCATGCTCTTTAACTTAATTAATACAATTGTTGTCGTTGTTCTAGTTGTACTACTACTGGCGGTTGTTGTTACTTTTGGTTTTACATGGTTGAAATAATAATAATAAAAAAAATAAATAAATAAATAAATCCTACAAATTTATGTCTGCAGTTAGTAAATGCTGCATTTTAACATACAAACCCCTTTAAAGTTTATTGCTGTAGTTGTATTTTGTATGCCTTTGTATAATCGTATCTGTGCTGTTGTTACCCAGCAAACATTTTTTTTCTTGGCAGCAAGTCTAGGTAGGAAGCACACATAAGACTTTTCTGTATATTTAAGGCAATATTTGTACATACATTGTCGGAAGGTAATTAATTTTTATCTGTTATTAATACAAAAAGTCTTAAATATATTTTTAAAAATTTTATTAATTTAATTTTTAATAAAATTTTACTAAAGGAATTCCAGCATCTATATATATATATATAAAATTCTCGTGTCACGGTGTTTGTAATTGAACTCCTCCGAAACGGCTTTTTTAAAGGACCAGCACTCAGGGGATAACCTCTACTCATGCAATGCATTGTGCTAGAACTAGGAAAATAGGTTATAGGGGAGAATGATAGAGGGAGTAGTGTCGGCGGACATTCGATTTAAACTTTCCCACGTTGAAAGTGACAGGAAAGACTTCCGCAGGTAGTGGATTCCACATACGAACAGTACGTTTAAAAAAGGAATTCTCTCTGTAATGTGTAGTGCGATTTATTGTTCAATCGACCACAACAGGATATGCTCTGAATGAGGCACGTGTGGTACGTATAAATGTGCGGTTTTCTAATTTCATTAGAATACATTCCGTGTTCACAGAAAAAAATATCATATAAATGCAACCAACAAAACAAATTGTTAACATTTAATTTAAAAATTAACAATCATCATTGTTGATATAACAAATTTAAATTTTTGTAGTCAATTAAATTACTCAACAAAATTATTTGTTAAATTATATCATAATGGAATGAGCACATGTAGAAGAAACAAGAAATCATATTTTGTGTGTATTCATTATTTGTGTATCTAATAAAGCGTTGCTCTTTAGCTGAGAGGTAAGTGCGTCAGTTTATTAGTGTTGATGTTGCCGGTTCAACCCCGCCCAAAGACATTTAGTGTTTTTCGCAGACAAGCAAAAAATCGTTTCGAGGATTGTGATTGTATATAAAAAGCTTGTTAATATAAGAATTATGATACAGAAATTCAACAATTCACATTGTTAATAAATATAACAATAACTTTAATTGAAATAACTTTGAAATCTAACAAAAATAAATGTTGAAAAAAAAATAAATTCCAACAAATTATTTGTTGATATATTTAATTAAAAATATTTTTAAGATTTTCCTTCAACTTACAATTTCATTAATTGTATTTATAAAAATCGTTGTAGGTTCAAAATCAATTAATTATTTAATTGATATAACAAAAAAATTAATTGTATTTACAAATTATTTTTTTCTGTGTTAATAACGATAGAACAAAGAAATGCACCCTACACTGCATCGGTGCTTCAATGAATCAATAGAGTTGGATGCCCTACTGTCACCGATGAACTTCTTCGTTCTCTCCTGTACGCGATCGAGTAGCCCCAAAATAGTCTTTGAAGCGCCGGCCCATACATGCGAGTTGTATTCCATTGTTGGTCGGATATAAGTGGTATAAGGAGTGAGGACATCAGCTGGGGTGAAATATCGTTTGCACCGTTTCAAAAATCCGAGGCCCTCGAATGCTTCTTTTGCAACTTGAAAAATGTGTTCAGTCCATCGAACAACACACTGGATTTTCATGGCAAGAACATCAAGAGCTTCTGATTCTTTAATATATATACCCCCCATAGTTACAGAGACAGCAGCATTTTCGGTCATGAGTCTAAGGGTAACCATACAATATTGGGTCTTACGGGCGTTAAGACCCAATGTTGATCGGGCTTGCATGACCCCATTGAGAAATTTTTGCTAAATCGTAGTTTAAAAGTTTCATTCGTTGTTTGTCACATAGACTCAACCTGCGGCTTGATAATAAGTCGTAATCTATTTTTCATACCCCTAAGTGGGCTGTGCCACGCCCATACAAACGAAATATCTTGTATCTTGAAATTTATAGGAGTGAGAGTGTTCAAATTTGGTATGGACTCTTATCAGAGCAAGATGCGAAGTAATTTAAAATATTGCTAGCATAGGGCCAGGGGAAGGGGCTCACCCCATATAAAAAGATTAATAATAATCGTATATTTTTTAAAGCTATAATAGCAAGAGTCTTCAAATTTGGCATGCGTGAATTTGACAACATATAATATAATAAACTTAAAACCATAAATGTTTGGTGTTTTGTTATTTTTATATTTCGTCATCGTTCACAGGACTCCCTGCCTCTGTCACTCATAAACCACATCCTCACAAACTTACAATGCCTTAGTTAATATTTTCTACGCTATTGCCTAGAAATAATTCATGTGACAGAACAACGTTTGCCAGGTCAGCTACACAGAAAAAAATATTCCTGCAATAAACAATTTTAACTGAAAATAAAACCAAAAACCAATAAAAAATTTAATTGAGTCAACTACACTTTGTTATTAACAACATTTTTAAACAAATTTTTAATTGACTTAAATACATTTTTTATTGATTTTTGGTTTTATTTTCAATTAAAGCCCTTTATTGCATAAATATTTTATTTTTGAGCAAAAGTTTAATTGACTCAAATAAGTTTTAAATAATTTTTGGTTTTATTTTCAATTAAAATTGTTTATTGCAGAAATATTTTTTCTCTGCAGTTACTGAAATTTTTAGTGCTCTTGTTCTTGATCCTTTTCTCCTCTTTTTTTTTAAATCAAGTTTAAAAATAAAAATCATTAAAATAATTAATACACAGAAAAGAATAATATAAAACTTCTGTAATTACCAATTACAATTTTGAAATATCAATTAAAAAATTAATTAAGTTTTTATCTCTAAAAATTTAATAAGATCAATTAAGTTTTTTTCACTCGAATTACTTGAAATAATTAAACATTTCATTGAATCAATTAAATTCTTAATTAAAATTATTAATTGGTGAAAAATATTTCTCTGCATATCTCTGAAAGAGCCGATTGAAAAAAAACGCTTTAAAAAGTCTGTATTGTTTCTAAATCTTAATTAATTTAAGATATTGTTTTTTAAGGACATGGACAGACAATTATTTCTTACTGCTCGCTCATATGATTTTATGTATGTGACCTTCTCTGAGAAAAGGGACCTAGTGTGTCAAAAAACGGGTTTGGAGTTAAGAGTGGATTCTGGTACCTAAAAGGGTGTAGAATAAGATGAAATAAGTTAGATTTCTGATAACCATACCAAATCGCATCTCCCAATTGAAGGTGTGTTCAAAGTGATAATGCGTTATGAAACTTTAAATGCATTTTTCTCAAAACTTCATTTTCACACACTAGGTCCCTTTTCTCAGAGAAGGTCACATATGTGACAGCGCATATATAAAGGGACCTAAGGGTAAAAAAATCAATTTTCCCTTTTTTTTTTTTTGATGTGGACAACATCTGAGCATGGAATGACACCGATCCCATGCCCCAAAAGTATTCCCTCCCAGAGATATGCTCGTTTTATGATGTGATGGTACACCAAAGACACACGTATTTGAATCTTTAAAATGGCTCTTCTGAACAAAACCGGTTTTTACCCTTAGGTCCCTTTCTATTTTGCGCGTCACATATATATTCTCCTTCTTCCATAAAGTAACATAAGACCTTTTGAAGGCCATTTTTAATACTTTTCAAAGTATCATCCGATAGAAATTTGCACTAATAGAAAAATGACTATCTACACAGAAAAAACTAAATTTCATTTTCAGTAACCAAATTCGTTGAATCAGTAAATTTTTTTGAATGCGGTCCTACAAATAATTTTGTAAATTCAGATAGAAAATTTTGTAAAAATTTAAATTAATGCGAGTTCGGCTGAGAGAAAATGTTATTTCAGTGTGTTGGTGTTTATGTTGTTTGTTGATAGGAACAACGTGCTGTTGTGCGGTTGTTGTTGTTTATTTTGATTGATCGTGTTGTATACATGTAAGTGCCGAAAAGTAGCCGACAAACGTCGTGGCCTGTACACTACAGAATATTTACTGAAACTAAGTTTGATTTCAAACAAATATTTGTTTAAAATTTTTTTGGGAATAATTTTTTCTGTGTAAATATAAGAACAAAATTCTTGAATTTAGATTGCAGAAATTTTAATATTTAAATCTTGAAGTTTTGTCAGTAAGAGCATAAATTCTTAATTTATAGAATGAATTATTGAAATCAAGAACGTGATCTTAAACTTTAAGAACACATTTTTAAAATCAAGAACGTTATTTTAGTTTTAAGATTATATTCTTAAATTTTTAAGAATATGATCTTAACTTAATATTTTTATTAAGAACTTAATCATGAATTCGATCTTAAAATTAAATTTAATTCAGGATTACAATCTTAAATGCGATCTTAAGAGAAATCAAGATTGAAATGATTTGATTTCGAACGTGACATTAGCTGTTTTTTCACTTAGTTTATAGACTTTTATTATTTTTTTATTCGCAACAAATCCTTTAAAAAAATATTCACTGGGCTAGCTTCAGACTTTTATAAATATAAACGTATATTTAAAGGAATTTACTTGTACCACAAGCAGAGAGGAAGTGCCAATGTTCGTAACGAACATCACGATAGACGATTATGAAAGTCTTTTTATATGCAGTTGACAGAAGGAATTGTATTTAGCACGCAAGCATGATTTGAGAAAAACGTATAGAATATACATATGTATATGTATGTATAAAATTTTTTTTTATTTTTGAATGAACTGTGTTAATTTTGATGTCATAGAGTTTAAAACTTTTAAAAAAGGGGTTTTAGCCTTATAATCACGGTAAAACTTTAACAGCACGTACAATTAAAAGTTGTAGTATATAAAGGGTGTCCCAACAAGAACGCAAGATTTAAATTTTAAATAAAACACAGATATTTAAAAAAGAAATCGTGAAACTTTATTATATCGTAAAGTAGACAGATTGAGGTTATGTATCGGGGAGATGGCCGCCGCGGCTTTGCTGGCACACACGCGATCTTTTAATGAAATTTTCAATGACTGTTTTGCATAAATGCTGAGGTATTTCATTAATGCAGCGTCCAATTTCCTCTTTTAAGGCTTGACTCGTCGTCGGCTTATTCGTGTATACCATCGACTTCAAAAAACCCCAAAGAAAAAAGTCTAATGGTGTTAAATCGCACTCTCCAAAACGCGAAATAACACGACCAGGAAATGACTGATGTAGCAATTGAATTGTTTCTCTGGCTGTATGACATGTGGCGCCGTCTTGTTGAAACCACATGCCCTCCACATTCATTTCTTCAATTCTAGGCACGAAAAAACTGGTTATCATTTCACGATACCGAACACCATTGACTGTTTGCGCTTGACCTGCGTTTGAGCGACATCATCACGTACAGCTGCGACATTTCGGTCGATCGAGCTGGTCGAAGGCGCGTTGTTGTCTTTAAAATCACTAACAGACCCAGTTCCGGCAAATTTATCCATTAATCTCTTTACAGTTGACTCTTTTGGAGCATTATTGTGACCCCAAATTGATCGCAAATTTGCGAACTGTAGCCGCAAAACTTTCACCATTTTGGTAAAACAATTTCACAATGAGAATGCGTTGTTCATTCGTGTAGCGCTTCATTTTTGCTAACCTCGTACCTTCTACTAGCAAACAATAAGAATTGTTCAACTGTCAAACAATGACACTTCGAATGGCGCCAAATTTAAATCTTTCGTTCTTGTTGAGACACCCTTTACATACATTAAGGTCATAAGTGACGTTAAACAATATTAGAGTTAAATTACCGATGTCGTTTTGTATTGATATCTAGTCTGACAACGTTTCAGTAATATTTGTATGCACAAGATGATTTTAATTTTGGTTAGAAAACTATTAGGGCCTGTTCATCTAAATGCGAATGATATGTTCGATGGAAACAAAAACAAATTTCAGTTTTTTGTTTTTGTTTCTAATATAAATTTTCTATCGAACATGTCGTTCGCATTTAGATGAACAGGACCTTAGTTTTTATAAAAGGCAGGGAATGTGTGTCCTTCGACTTCATAATAGTTATAATTAAATTAAAGAAATATATAAATAGATAGATTTTATTAAGAGAAAAAAAAATATCGTATGCCCTAATTTTGTTCGTCGATACAATCCATATCTATGGATGGAAAAAAGCCACAGTTGTGTCTCTTTACAACAATTATCATTTATTGCCTATGCCAGAAGTTTTGTGTATTTTCTTTATGATTTTTGCCCCAATTCAATTGGAAAATTTTGCTCTCACAATAATGAAGAGAGCAATAAGAGAAAATTTGTATTTTTATTTAATGTGTACTCAATTGTTAATACAATCAGTGCTACCACTTTAATGTAGAATAGAATAAAGTCTGCAACTTCAGGAAAATCGCTGACAAATTAATCAAGCCCATAATAACATCGACGGCAGTAACTTCAAATGCTCTCTAATTTTTGTTTTATTTTCTTTTGTGCTTATTTTTCTTTGCAGTTTTGTTTACACAATGTATGAAATTTATTGAAAGTATGGTAACATTTCTGTGAGAATAAGTATTTATATGTGAGAGCATAAGAAAAAACGCTCTCAAAATAAAATAGATTCTATCTCACGACTGGTTTCTGCGGCTGTTTTTTTGTGTCAATTTGTATGGAAAATGTGTTGAAGTCGGTATTCTGTTTAATCATTTAATATCAGACTATTCATATGTGCCGGTTGTGTAGTCACATTTTGCCATACAACAATGGATTCTTTTTAACCCTGCACTATCATACTTCGTCGAAATGACGACGCGCGATTTTATTTTCGATTTAAAACATATTTTTTGTGATTGTTTTTGTTTCGTTTTTAGTATAGCGTTAGCCGCTAATATCAGTTACTCGAAACTAATGTTGCTTTTTTAGTTTAATAAATTTATTATGAGAAACTACAAGACTTAATGGAAAAAAATGTGTAATATTTCATACAATTGATGCTATAAATGCTATGTTTTAAGAAAAAATGCCAATTGATAGAAGTCTGTGAAATGTTAATTTTACGTTAAACGATTAAAAGAAATATATGAATTTCGTTATATGACAATTAAAAACTAGCTAAATATCAATAATAAATCTATTTTCGTACTTATTTTTGCTCAAGACGTTTTCTATTGGCTCTTGAACTACGACCGATTCGATGAAGTATGACGTTTGCGATATAAAAATAAGCATGATATTCTAGGGTTAAATTAGTTTAATTTCAAGGTTTTCTACTTTTTAGAGCTTTAATATTCATATCTGAAAGTAGGTTATTATATACTATTTAAAATACATCAAATGTGCATTAATCTCTTTTTGAACACGAGGAATTGACTCGAATTAGAGTTTTACAAATATATTACAAATATGTCTTGGCAGCCCTGCCATAAGAAGAGCAAAATATATTACGCTCAAAAACGAAGCACCAACACAAACATAAGTGTGAATGAATATGTGTGGGGATCGCTGTTCTAAATTATTTTTTTTCAAAAATGGTTGTTGTATTTGATAATGAAAATAAAAATATTATTGCCATATTTTTTAAATAAAAAATTAATTTAAAGTATTTTACAATAGTTTGAAAAATATGTGAAAAATGTTAAAAACAAAATTATGAAGCAAATGCACGAACCTTCTAGCATAGACATTAAATAATAATTGTTTTAAAGAATCACAACTGCGGCTTTTTTTCGTCCACACACAAAGACCTTACAATCGTCGAACAGAATTAGGGCATTTTTTCCAAACATTATATCCATTACATATTTTTTTTATATATTTTTCAAACTATTGTACAATACTTTAATTTAATATTTATGTTTTAAAAATATGGCAATAATATTTTTATTTTTCATTATCAAACACAGCAACAATTTTAGAGAATTCAAACACAAGAACTCAAAAGTGTTTTCAAACAAAAACGTCCTAAATCTTCTTACTGAATTAGGGCATTAATATCAATAAAAACTATTTAATTATTTAAATAAGTTTATGCCTCAATAGTAAATTCTTATCAGGACATTATAGTAAACATTAAAATAATAACAGCTACTGTAGAAACTAATTATGCACTTGTCAAGCAATTAAGTATCTCAACGTTTTCTAATTACAAAGAAAAAAACCTAACAGATTTTGTTTTATTAATTGCCTCTTCTTTAACAGACAACACAGTAAGTGCTCACATTACAAAAAATAATGCTGATATGTTTGTATTGTACGTGTGTGCGTATTAATCATTTTTCAAATTATTACCTGCAACACGAAAACAACACAACACAACACAACTAAATAGTGTCATCAACATTAAAAGACTCAAAAAAAAAAAAAAAAATAAAAATAACAGAAGAAAAAAAAACTATGCATTCAATTTATGGTGTGATTTTCGACACAAGCCATCGTTTATCACTTATCCAACGACAATGATGATGAGGATGTATAAAAAGCCTCATTTATCACTTGACATAACATGCAACCAGCAGCATAAGCGCATGCAAAGCAAACTAACTGCAACAATAGCTGCCACACAAAGCCAAAGTATGCCAATCAGCTAACACTTGCCACAGAGACTATAACAACAGATTTTGTGTGTGTGCGTGTGTGTGTTGTTGTTGATAATTTCGCTATTGTTGGTGCTCGTTATAAACCGCGAAATTAGTCAATTTCATATGGCCGCATACCCACAAAAAAAAATAAAAATTTGACAGCGGCAGAAAATGCCCAGAGATCAAAACTTCTACTACAAATAGCACATATGTATGAGCACACAAGTTTATACATAAATGCAACACATATACATACATGCATATATACATATGTATATGTATACGCAAACGTGTGCATGCACTTTTGCAGCAATCGTTTTGTTATCGTCACTCGTAGTATATGAAAAAAAAAAATAAAACAAAAAATGGAAAGATACGTCACCATCCATGAGTATTAAGCAATAAATGTCCCTTCATGAAATATTTGTTGCCTTATTTATGTGTTTTTGTTGTTAATATTGTTGAGGCTTTTTCGGCAACTGCATTTTGTTGCAAATGCAATTTTTTTGAAATCCGAGTTGTTGTTTATAACCCAAGATTTTCTTTGTTCATGTAGTCTCTAAGCAAAAACATATGTATATTATTATTGGGTGGGTGAAAAATGTAAAGCGGGTGGGGGTAAGAGACTTTAAAATAAAAAAAAAGCAATGTGAGTCCGATCACAGAGGAGATGTGTAAACATCTAGTAATGAACATTTTTTTTTTAAGTTGGAAGTACTTATGCTTTTAGTATCTTTTTTTAAATTAATTAATTAAAAGTATCAAAACTTTCAATATTGTAAATACATATGAATTTGTTGGTTTTTGTTTGTTTTATTAAACTTATTTGGTTAGTAAATGGGCACACTGCAGTATATGTACATATATGTACTGCATTTAAAATTGCAGTAAGCAGTAAATTTACTGAGTACTAAAAAAATGCAGTAAAATGTTTACTGCTAATGAAATTTAATTTGCATTACCAGTAAAATCGTAGGGCCGTAATCATAATAAAATTGTAGCAAGTGGCAAAGTTTTTTCATTAAAATTTTGAAACTTTTGTATGAAAAACATTTAGCCACTTGGTAGAATTTCATTATGAATACGGGCATTACTGATTACTGAAAATTCAATGCACCTCATCATATAACAAATCATTTAGGCAATTTATAAAAATTGTAGAAAAAAACTTTAGTAATCAGTAAAAAATTTACTTGTTAAACATTTTTTATTGTTTTTACTGAAACTTTAGTGGTACTGCAGTGCTCATCTATGGTAAATGCCTTTACTTTAACTTTTTAATTTTTAATTCCTGTTGTTCATCGTTTAGTTGTTGCTGTTCTTGTTGTTTTGTACGCATTGTAATTAAAATAAATTCAGTAAAGTGCGACTTTGACTCGCGCATATTCGGTTTTGATTTTTTTTTTTATTTAGCTTTCTTCCTTTTTTAAATTTTTTCAGTTTAAACGATTTTTTTTCAGTTTTATCGCTTTTTTCTCGTTTTGGAGTTTTTTCTCTTTATGGGTTTTTTTAATTTTCGCAATTTTTTTCATTTTGGCGATTTTTTAATTTGGCGATTTTTTTCTGTTTTTTTTTGGGTTTTTTTCATTTTGGCGATTTTTTCTGTTTTTGGGTTTTTTTTTGTTATTTAGGCGATTTTTTCATTTTGGCGATTTTTTCATATTGGCGATTTTTTTGTTGAAGTATTTTTTTCATTTTGGCGATTTTTCCGGTTTTTCGCGATTTATTTTAGTCCTAGAGATTTTTTTTAATTTGGTGTTTTTTTCGATTTGGCGATTTTTTTTGGAACACCCTTTAATTTAAACTTTTTAAATTTAGTGTTAATTGTTGTAGTCTGTATAAAAATACACTAACTTTACAAATTTTAAGTGTATATGTGTGTACATACAATTGTATGTATATTACATAGGATTTTAACATTTTTCGTTGCTCGTTTTGGAACACCCTTTAGTTTTTAACTCTCATGTATTTGTTGTTGTAGTGGCCAAATATCTACATATTGTGTCCAAATTTCAAGTCCGTAACTGTTACGGTTCATTTTCACCTTTGGTGTACGGAACTATACAGAAAAATAACCGGCGGCGGCGCCCCTTGGGCTTCGAGCCGGTCGACTTGTTTCTCTGCTTGGTATTGCTTCTTTCAAACACTAATACACTCATACATAGCTCACACCGATTTGACAATGCAAAGCAAAAGCAAAAAGCAAAGAATCAAAGCCAAAAAATTTTTACCCCCTGGCGTATAGATGTTTACACATCAAAAAGTTTCAGTCTGGCGAATATTTGGATTTTTTAGTATTAGGGATGCACAGGACACTGCGACCAAAGTATATCTATTGTATCCCCTGCCAGGTGCTACAGCACCTCATCTAGACGTACTGATGAACCTCAGGATTGCCAGTGGGTCTAGAGTTGGCAGTTCCCAATCCTCCATAGGTGCTTGTCCAATTGGCTATACCTTCTGTGGCATAACGCTTCACAGTCCTTCATAATATACTCTGGAGTTTCATCTTCGTAATCGCAGAATCTGCACAGGCTGTTAATCTCAATGCCAAGTCTGTTGAGGTGTTTTCTCAGTCTTCAATGGCCTGTGAGGAAGCCTGTGAGCATTCTTAGATTGTTTTTATTCAGGGACATGAAAGCTATGAAACGATTTTGGTTATACGTTCCAATCATTAGTTTTTCATGCCTCAATCCTGGGAGATTGAGCCAGAGGTTTTCTCTATTACTCTTGATTTCCGCATTTTGTCCAATGCGAGTGCACAAAACGGTTCTGGTCCGACCATGGGTGTACTAACCTCCCTTCTGGTCATTTTGTCTGCATTTTCATTTCCTAATACACCGGCGTGTCCAGGAACCCAGCAGAGTGTGACCTTATTCATGCTGCTTAGCTGATTTAGCTTAATGCTGCATTCCCACGCTAACTTAGAGGTAAACTCATATGAGCTGAGCGCTTTGATGGCAGCCTGACTATCCGAGCAAATGGCTATTTCTTTTCATCGGTAGCCCCTATCAAGATTGAATTTTGCGCATCTTTCAGTGGCATAAACTTCCGATTGAAAAATCGTAGGAGATTTTCCCAACGACTCATGGTAGTTAGATAGTCCTTGGTCCTACAAATCCCACGCCAGAACCTGCCGACGTTCTGGAACCATCAGTGTACCACCTGATGGTGCCATTTTCAAAGGAATACCTGGGTTCTATTTCCACCCATTCCCTTCTATTGGCCAGAACAGTTTCAAACCTCTTATCGAAGTCATACACTTTATTCATCATGTCAGAGGCTTGCGCAAGTAGGGGAAATCGTCTTGCCAGGGATGATTGCTCCCATTGGCTAATGAGACCGTCCCTGTCTGTGCTTTTCCCCGCAATGCTTATTACTTTTTGTTTGGCAAAAAGTAATAAGCATACAAAACAGCTGTTCGGACCAAACTTATGAGCGAGACTGTATTTGATTATAGGTGACTCGCCATAATGCCATGGAAACCATTTAAATTTTGGTTTTTCGCCGTAATCATAAACAGCTGTTGGCTGTTGCATTTTTTAAATGACTAAACATATGAGAACATAAACAGCTGTTTATGATTATGGCAGCACTGATAGGTGAAGCAAATATGACATTAGTTATGGCTATGGCATTATGGTATGTAAGGTCAGATTGAACCTGGACACTGAGTTCTCACGTGGCAGTTTCAGTTAAGGAAGTTCGAAACTTATGAAAGTGAGAGAGAGAGAGAGAGAGAGGGGGGGAGGAAAAGATAATAAAGCGTAAAGCCATTATATCTTCCTCTCTCCCCCTTATATTAATAATTTGCTTAACTAAAATTTCCGCATGTAAATCCAGTATTAATGATAAAGATTATGGAATTTGATAACTCCAGAAATTTTTAAAATCAAAATTAATGTATCTATAGTAACAAGGATTATGCCACTGTTGAGTATAAATTATCTACTATTCGACCTAAAAACTTTTACGATTCTATGATTTGATCTAATTTATCAAAAACATTATTGAATTTTTTGAATTTAATGACTGCAGACAAAATAAAATTTTTATGAGATCTCATTCTTAAAACTTTTGAAATTTGTAAAGACTACTGACTAACTTTCTGATTCACTCAAATTTATATTATTGCTATATTTTTGAGTATATTTTTTCCATTAATCTATATTTTTATAGCTATGCTATTTATTAAGCAATACAGGCGTTAGGACGTGATTTTCGCACCAGAAATAATCGACACTATTACAGTCACAAATTTATTTTTATTTTAATTTTCTTGTACTTAAAAGCAGAGCACGACAATTAAAGAAACAAATTGTTTGATTTGTTTCGTTCTTTGGAGTGAGTGAAACAAAAACTATGGGAACGATTGCTCAATTTATTTTTGTTTTGTTTTTGAACAGGGACACAAACCAGAGAACACAGCCGATTGGCTATAAGCCAGCTAACAGCCGCCACCATCCACAAGCAATACATTAATCGTACGCAGTTAGAAAAGAAAATATTGGAAGCGTTTTGAAATATTTGCAGAGAATTTTACATCATCATATAACATAATTGTATTGCATTGTTATTTCACACATGAAATTTGTTTTATATAACTAAGGAGCATAGCTATAACCAACTGTCCTGAGACACCTCCCTACTTTTTTCATTCTATTTAATAATTTTAAAAACTTGCTCATGAAATAAATATGAGAACACGACCAGTTCGTTTCCTATCATTTCATCCCTGAATGAAACTTTTACTTTTTACTTAAAAAGGAAGTAACTTTTGCCCTCACCCAGTGTCGCCATATTTTTTTTGTTACCAAAAATCTTTTTTGTTATTTGATTGAATAAAATCACTTAAAATTTATTTTGTTTCTTGTGAAATATTAAAAGTAAAGCCAAATAACACAAAATATTTACTGTAAGTTTAGTCAAAAAATCCCCCAATAATATATCAAAAGTACGAAAAGTAAAATTTTTAAAAATCTTATTTTTAGACAAGAAATATTTTTTTGTCGTTTTCGCATGTCTAAAAACTTCAAAAATAAGATAGATCTTCACATATGGTAACACTGCCCCCACCTAATACTTGTGTTAACAAATACAACCATTATGACACTTAAAGCACACATACACACAACAAACCAGCAGTTGATTGTTGCATCATGCATCATTTTGTGTTTCTATTGCCGAAATACAACAATTTTCGCACACCATTCTTCTCTCTCTCTCTCTCTCTCTCTCTCTCCCCTGAAAACAATGTTGTTGTTGTTGCTGTTGCATGTGATTTCTGCAATGGGCTGTTGTTATTTTGTTACGGTCCAAAAGCATAAATCTCTAAACATTTTTGGGGACTTTAGGGTGTACAAAAAAAGACAAAAAAAAGGCAACAAATTTTAGCTCAAACGAATTCGTACGTCAATTATCTCACATTTTCAAAACTACATGAGTGTGTATGTGTGCTTGTATAATATAGAGTTTTCATTCATCTAATGATTTTGCCTATTTTTTTTTTAATTTTTTAGGCCAACATTGTAAAATTTATTGTTGTAATTTGTAATTGTTTGCAGGAAAACAAATTAGAAAAAAAAAATAATAGAATAAAATTTGTCATTGTAATAAACATTGCAGAGAACTAGAGATGATAAAATTGTCATGTCACCGAGGTATAGTTTATTGTTTTCAATTTTGTGCATAAAAGGACATGCGAAGAGAAATGTTGCAATTGTTGTAAATTGGTGCTATAGTTTTATTTTTTGTTGGGAAAATGTGCTTTAATTTGAAGAGTAATTAATAAAATCATTTTTACAAATGATGGAAGAGGGAAAAATATATATTTATTTTTCATTGAAATTTTTTCAAGAGATGTCCTTTTATTTCATATATGGAAAAAAGTCAATGATTGTGCAGATTAAATGCTGAATTGCTCTTTTATTTTTTTTTTAATTTATTTTTTTATTTATTTTTAAAGCTACTCTTCTTTCATTTTTGAAGCAATATTTACTGCAAAGCATTAGTTTTTAAGTAAAAACAATTTAATAATAATATACTACACAAATTTCCGTCTCACGGAAGTGCCTTATAAACTTAAATACACACACTTTTAATAAAACTAAACAACGAACTAAATTATTACAAACTAATATTAGAGAAAGCAAAAATAAACATTTTCTTCCATATGAAGATATTGACAACGAAATTTGTTTTTAAGAAATTAGCATTAACAAAAATATCGGTGCTATGAAATAAGGCCCAAGAAAATAACGCCCAAATAAGAAATGAAATAAGCCCCAATAAAAAAATACAAAAAAAAAAATGTAAATAAAGTGCAACCAAGCTCAAGATGAAATTAATCCCTAAAAAACGAAATAAATTCTAATTAAAAATTTTATTGTGCCTCATTTAATTTTCTTATTTAGGCGCTATTTCCTTGGGCCTTATTATATAGCGGAAAAAAAAAATAATGAAAATATATGTTTTTTAAGGTTTTTCAAATGAACAGAATTTTTTTTCCTCCAATTGATACCTTTAAAAAAGATCAGTTAAAAATTTAATTAAATTGAATAAAACATTTAATTGATTCAATTAAAAATTTAATTAATCCAATTAAAAATTTTATTGGTTAAAATTGAAACTTCAATAAAAATTTTAATTGTTTCAACTGAAAATTTAATTTATTCAATTAAAAATTTTATTTATTCAATTAAAAATTTAAATCATTAATTAATCATTTGTTTTAATCAGAAATAATTTCTTATTCGGGCTTAAGTTTTAAGTTCAGTAATTTCAATTCCTATTGAATGAAATATTTTTATTAATTAATGTAAGTTTCTAAAGAAGAAAAGAAAAATTAAACTAGAGTTACTATTAGCTGGATTAAATGACGATATTTTTCTGTGCAGCCATGCGCTTCATCAGCACCTTAGTCTTCTTTAGAAACTAACATTAATTTATAAAAATATTTCATTCAATAATAGTGTTTTCACACTGACATGGTTTTAATAAAAGTTGATTTTAACGTTAAAACCAACTGTTAAAACCTGGTTTTACCATACAAATTGTTTTTGTTAAAACCAAATTAAAACCATTTTTGAATTGGTTTTAAGTTGGTTTTATGAAATGCAACCTTGTTTTCGCTGTGATAAATTCAGTGCTGCCAAGTTGAAATGACCGACAGCAGCTGGTAATGGTATGCCAGTGAATAACAATAGTTGGCGCTTGAAAAATTTTCAACTTAAAAATTAATGCATCAGCAAGAAGAGTAAAAAAATTATGGAAAAAAGAGTTTTTTGGAAGGAAAACAACGAAAATATTTTAAATTGAACTGTGGAAAGTGAAAATAGACAATATGACTGACAATCATCTGTCTTTAAAAAAGGTTTGTCTTATAATGAATTGGTGTATTTTTATATTAACAATATTTCCAAGCACTTCTTCAGTTTGTATAAGAAGTTCCAAAATTTAAAAAAAAAATTATTTACAAAATATAAAATAATTTTCATTTTAGAGCGCATTCTGAAATATCTCAGTTTTTCATACAAACAAAAACAGTTGAACAGTATGTCCAACAAGTGTTATTAAAAAGCAGAAAAAATGCAACAACAAATACACGCATTTCGGCAGGAGATTTATTTTATTTTGAGCAAAGTTATTAGACAGACTGTGAGTTAAAACCTGAATTTAACAAACTTGCAGTGTGAAAGCAAAATCAGCTGTTTATGGTTTTAACGTTAAAACCAGGTTTTTTTAACTTTCAGTATGAAAACACTATAATAATTGAAAGTACTAAACTTAAGCCCGAATAAGAAATTATTTCTGATTAAAATTCACTACAGTTCAATTAAATATAAAAATGTGTCATTTAGTAATCTTTTTTTTTCAAAAATTTATTTGATTAAATTAATTCAAATAAAAATTTTCGACTCAATTTAAGTTTTTTTATATCTAACTTTCTTTTGAAAATTTAATTAATTTAAAAGTTTAATTTCAACATTTAAAATTTATTTGCTATATTAATTAATTCAAAAATTTAATTGACACATATAAATTATTATTTGCTGCTTTTTTTTAATTAATCCAAATTTTGGCTTAAAATTTAATTCATTAAGAAGTTTAAGTGGCAAAAATAAATTGTTTATTGTTTGTTTAGAGTCAATTGAACTTTAGTTTGAAAATTTAATTCATTAAAAACTTTAATAAGCAGAATTTAATTTTTAATTGTTTTTTTTTTGTTTTTTTTTCAATTAATTAATAATAATCGGAGAAATCTCTCTTTCTGTGTATTTTTGAAGAAAATCTTTAACTTATTATATGAAATTATATTGTATATACACAAACAAATTTATTATAAAAAAAAGTAAATAAAAACTGTATATACTCATAAGTCTTAGAAAATATTTTTAATGCAAAAAAATTATTCTTAAAAATTTTAACTTAACGAAAAATATAATATCTTCTTTTAAATCAACAATGCTTCCAAGCTTTAAGATACGACTAAGAAAAAAATATTAAGCCTAAAAACATTTTTACTTCTACTATTTAATTAAATAAATAAATTTATTAAAATTTTACTATTCAATATACTTTAAAATAATATTAAGAGAGAAAAAAAAACAATTAATAAAATTAATCAATTAATGCTTCCTAAATAAACAATATTTTTATATAAAGCTTTTTTAAAATAAATTTATACATAAAAAAGAGGGAAAAAGAACACACAACTGTAAAATAATATTTTCGATGCATAAAGAAGTCATATGCGGAAGAAAAAATTTCAAATATGTAATTTTTAAATAATCAGGATTTAAAAAAATATCAATATTTGTTTAAATTTTAATTTATGATTCAAAACTTTTAACATAAATTTTGCTTTATTTATTGCAAAAATAAAAAGTTTATATGAAACTAGCGGCCCGCTCCGGCTTCGCACGGGTATAAAATATATAACGTATGTCATTCACTGAAAAAATGATTAAAATCTACCCAGTTGTTTTTGTCTATTCATTACTGCCCGTGGCCCGTACGCGTTAAATTTAGAGTAAAACAGTTCTTCTCTCCCAAAACCATGAAGATTTCCTGCTATCTTTGGAATATCTAAATTCATACACTACATTTTTACTTATTTCCTTTTTTACATTTACTGCAATCAAGCCCTTTTTAAGCAAAAAAAAAATTAAAACGATTTTAATTTAAACTGATTTATATATGACGTAGTATTTTTTTTTGGGGGGGGCAGCAAAGTCTCCCTCCAATTAAAAAAACATTATGGAACTAAACTGCAGGCAAACTCTTTTAAACAAAAAATCAATTTTGAAAATTGGTTCATAAATGACGGAGTTATGATGCATAAGGGGAGAAAATTTCCCCCTCCGATTTTCATAAAAAATTATAAGTTCTAACTTAAGGCAAAACATTTTCAGACGAAAAAAGAATTTTGAAAATCAGTTCATAAATGACCGAGTTATGCCAGAGGGGAGCAAATTTCCCCTTCCGATTTTCGAACAAAAGTTATGGAACCCAACTGCAGGCAAACCCTTTCAAACAAAAAAAAAATCGAAAATCGGTTTAAAAATGCCGAGTTATGCGTGTACAAATATAAAAAAGAAAGAAAAAAAATACACACGAATTGATAACCTCCTTCTTTTTTGAAGTCGGTTAAAAATGTCATTAAAATCACTATTTCTGAAAGGGGCGTAGCATTTACCGGGGTATATAAAAACACGCGCCAGTCTTTTACAAATATTTTGTGGGGTGGAAGGCGAAAATCTGTTGGGGCATTGAAGAGTTCACCCCTAACAAATAAACGTGTTTTTGATTTTTATATATATTAAGATTAGATTTATTTTTTACCAAATAAAATAATAGTTGTGTGTTTTTTTTCAAATCAAATAAAATTAATCTTAGAAAAAAAAGAACATTTTAACTATTTAATAATATTAATAAAAAATAAACAAATTTTGCCTTTAAATTTATATAAGTATAATTATAAAATAATATAAAATAAATTGAAATAAAAATGCAATCATCAAATGATTTACAATAAATGCCTTTTAAATATGAAACTAATATTGTAATATACAACATTTAGGTATTAAAAAATATTAAATAAAAAAAATTTTCTTTCTTTAAATTAATTAAACTAAACTGATTAAAAAAAATGTGATATTAAAATTGTCCAAAATTTTAATTTTTATTTTTATGTAAAATTTGTGTCAATTTTAAATTAAACGCGTGCAGAAATTAGACAAACTCTGTTCATATCACTAATTTTTAATGTTGAGTAAATTATTTAATTTTAATCATAATTTAGCTGAATTGAATTGTTTAATTTAAGTTTTTGAAAATAATTTATTAGCAATTAAGTAGTGAAAAAAAGTAAAATGTAAAAATTTAAACACAACATGAAGTCCTTTCATAAATGGAATCTGTTTTTAAGCAGTATGAGAAGTGTCAAGTACAATGTGAAAAATTAATATGACTTGATCAGCTGTCTACAGGAGTATCTATACTATTAGGTAATTTTTCAGGAATTCGATTACGCCCTCAAAATAAAATTTAAAACTAAAAATTTAATCGACTCAAAAGCACTAAAAAGCTAAAAAAAATTTTGATTTAGCTTAAAAAATTTTTTTTATATATATGGGTGTGTTATTTATAGTCGAAGCGTATATGGTTCGATTTTTGTTAATGACGTAGGTTTTACTTGTCATCTGTCAAGTAATTACAGACTGAGTTATGACAATTGTTTAATAAGACGGGCTATTGAAAATAAAACGTGGAAAAAGTTCTATAAAGTCGAATTTATTTAGGTTTTTAGGTTTTAATTGAAACTCTTAAAATCAAATTTTTTTTGACTCAAGTAGGCCTACAACCAGGGATGATAAAGTTGGTACAATTGTACTTTTTTTTTGGTACAATTCAAACCAAAAAAGTACGTTGGTACTAGGGTGATCGATTATTCGACTTTTTCCAGAAACCGGTTTTCGAGTAGTTCGAATATATAAAATTATGAAAAACCCGGTTTCGGTTTTTACAATTCAGGAAAAATCGGTCAACCGGTTTTTTAACTAAGAAAATTATACAAAAGTTTTGATTTTAAATTGCTTTATTAAAAAAAAAGAGTTCACAGTTCATGTAAATACTATAAAACAATACAAAAATTATAGTACATAAATATTTGTATATAATATACCGTTGACGAATAAACTTCACACACAACCATAATTTTTACGGTTTGTGGAAAATTGGGAAGAAATTCAAAAAAATTATATATGCCAATATTTAGGATACAAAATATAAAAAAAAAATAATTATGACAACTACAGTAGCAAAAAGATTAAAAAAACATAGGGGAAAAGTCTACATACAGGCATAAAATACATGAAAAATACGTGCAAACTGTTTGATGTCGTCAACTTGTTTGAAAAGTCAGTGATTTCCGGTACCAAATTTTCCGGTATCTATTATGTTGTTGTTATTATAATTATTTTTAATTTTTTATTTTTTGTATAAACATATATATTTACATCCTAACTATTGGCATAATTAATTTTTTGAATTTCTTCCCAAGTTTCCTCAAACCCCAAAAATGATGGGTGTATGTAGAGTTTATTCCTTAATTTTATATAATTACATATGAATGTACATAAAATATGAAGCAAAATGTAAAAAAAAAAACTAAAAAACACTTTTTGCACCTGTATTTTGACATCCATTGCACACCATAAAGCCAATTAAATTCGCCTCTGCTGTTACCTCATAAAATAATTTCTTTTAAATTTCATGTTTCAGTAAATGTTGCCATGATCAAAAAAAGCTTAGAGCTTTTAAACTCAAAAAAAAAAGACTTACGAAAATCAACCAAACACGCAAGATGTACAAATCGAAAAGTATTCGACTCAGCCGGTTTTTAAATTTTAAAAAAACCGGACTATTCGACATTCGAAAAATCAACATTTTGAAAAAACCAACAACCGTATTGTGAAAAAAACCGGGTTTTAAAACCGGTTGAAAACACGAGCCTATCACCCTAGTTGATACCCCCGTGACTCATTTGGTACTATTTGAAAAATTCGCGAGACTATCCCTTGTTTTTCAACACAAAAAATAAATCACGATCATTTAAAACAATGATAAGCAAATTGTACGAAGCATGCTTGTACGAATGTATGTGAAAATAAGAGCATAACGAAGTGCCCTCGGGCGCTAAATTAAACTAAATTTAATTAAATTTAATTAAATTTTAAAGTAATTTTAAGAACTACATTTAACTTCACCGGTGTTTCGTTTTCAATGTGAAAGCATCGTCTTCATTTATTTTATCTATTATAAAATTTATAAGAAATAAAAAAATTGCTATATTAATATCACATCAATCGTTTAAGTGATGAAATAAAATGAAGCTAGACATGCTACACACATACATATGTAAACGATTAATATTTACTTTGAAATGAAAAACTTTATATATCAAGAAATAAAATTAAAAGTTGTATAATTACGGATTTTAAAAGAAATGTTAGACAGTTCTATATAACCTTTTGCGAAACTAAATAAAGTTAAATTTTTTTTAACCTGGCTAACAAAATTCACTCCTGAAAATGTTAAGCTATGTACAGACGGTTGTCAGATCTTACAATATTGCCAGTAAAATGTGCTCAAAATTTCTTACAACCGTGTGAACTGGCAATTTTTGTCAGACGTCGTTGCCAGAAAAAGCATTGTCAGCAAGAATTGCAGCTGACAACAAATTGTCAGACATCTTACAATCGTGTGAACACATTGTAAAATTATTGCCAGATACTTGTCAGACATTTTAATATTGTCAGACGTGCGAAGTTTATGCATCTGACAATGGCGTCATTGTAAGAGAATTCTTTTTATGGGCAACACTGCACACGCTTGATTTTAAAGAAAAAATTTATAATGAAATATATGCAGAAAAAATCATTTCATTGCTTCTTTATGGTCCATAATAATTTATTTATACTTTCACTTTTTACATTTAACACAAACACAAACGATAAATATTTAACAATTTCTAACAAATGCTTTAAGTCTGGCAACGCATAACTACAGATCTAACAATGTGTGCATATGACAACCGTGTGAACTGACAATTTTTCTACTGACGATTTTGTCAGATGAATTTATTTTCATACAACCGTCTGGCAAAAAATTGTAAGATTTTCTGACGACCGTGTGAACTGACAAGGAATATTGTGCTGGCAATTTTCGATTGCCAGTATGTTGTCAGGACATTGCCAGATCTGACAGTATTGTAAGATCTGACAATCGTCTGTACATAGCTTTAGTAGTATCGTACCTTTCTTATTAAAAAAAAATATTGCAAAAGTTTAAAAAATAAAGCTTTTACAATAAGTTGTACAAAAATATTACAGAAATAATATTAGTTTCTTTTGTGTTTTTACCTTCCACCTGTAAAATAACAATTATTTGTGTTAGCACTTTTTTGCTTTTGTATTTACTGCCTCTTCACTGTCTCTAAATCTAATAATAAATTTTTATTTTGAGTTAATGATGCAGATTAATCTTCATATCGTTCTTTTTTTTAAAAACAAACACAAAATTTTCATTTTTTATTAAGACGTGTATAAATTGAAAAATTTAAATTTGTGTTCTGGCAAACTAGTTTTTTGAGTTATGACGTTATTTGAGTAAATGAGCGACATGTACTAAAAATATAATAAAAAAAGTAAAAACAAAAAAAAAAGAGTTTAGTACTATTGGGGTTGAAAAAGTACAATTTTAAAAGCTATTTGGTAGGAAAGTGGTTTTCTCATTTATCATCCCTGCCTACAACCCTTTTAGAGTCCCTTTTCAAGTAAAAAAAGTTCGTGTCATTTTGTAATACTCTTTAGTTTTGTAACTATGTAATTATCAGGGAAACCAGAAATATGCTCTAAAAAAAAGGGTTTTATGCGCATTCAATATGCACTTAAAACTTGAAAATATGCACTAAAAACTCAAAAAATATGATCTTAAAATAAAACAAATTGGTTTATTTGTCAACGAAAATACATTGTTTATTTAAAAATTCAACAACATTTACATATAAAATAAGACAGAAATAAAATAAACAAAAAAAAAAAAAAGGAAACATTAAAATAATGAACAAAGAATAACTGCCGTATTAAAAACAATAATTTAAGATTGAAGTGCACGTTAAAACAAAATTGCTTTAGGCAAATAATAGTTACAAATAAATTTTTTTTATACTCTCATAATAATTTAACTTCAATTTCAAAAGATATCACGAAATCAGAATTAAAACTTTGGGACCGTATTTTGGATATATAAGAGAAGATTTTTATTTAAAACTTTTTTTTTGGAATAAACAACAAAGTATCGATCTAGCTTTTCAAATAAAAATCGTTGCCTGTCACATTTAAGTAAATTTTTATACATTGACAATTGTCCTTCAGCGTCTAATCGACTAAACTAATGTCCACATACTACATGGAGGATTGGAAATGAAATTTAAATGGCGAAAACTAAAAATAAAAATTTTTACCAACAGATAATTTTGTAAGCATAGAAAATATGCTAAAAATATGCGTTTAAGACTGAGATATGCGAAAACATGCTTTAATGGGTAAAATATGCAAAAATATGCACTAACAAATCGATGCCAAAATTCATAAAAATTCTGAAACGGATAAATATCTTGTCCTGGCATTAATACGTCACACAAAAAAAAAAAACATGCAATTGCATATTTGCGGTTTCCCTGGTAATTATTATCTAGAGTGTATAATTATTGATATTTTTTTATTAGTGGCTTAAAATGTGAAGGAAAGTAAAATGAAAGTGATTTTCATAAAAATTTTATAGATTTAACATATTTCCAAATGAATTCCTTTTTTTTTTTTTTGATGAATTTCTTATGCCATTCCAAAATTTAAAGCCACTTGATATTCAAAAGTTCCCTCAAAGTCATGTTCAATACCTTTTTTCAAAGATCGACTTATACAACGTTTGATAAATTCAAAGTCTTTCAAATATTCCAAATAGCGTTATTATTTGGTGCATTCGCTGCAATAAAATTTAAATGAAAACAGCTAGACACTTGGAGACCCACTGTGCGGGATGGATGCCACCATATATTTTTGTGTAAAACCTATAAGGAGTGCGCGCAGACCATTGATAAATAAAATCGTGCAATTCCATCAGCATTAGCCACGCCCTCTTCATGCAATCCAATATTGCACAGTGGGATGAATGATGTCATACATTTTCGTGCAAAAACTCTAAGGAGTGCTTCTAGATCATTGAAAAACTGCAGAGGGCATTTTATTGACTAAATTAGTTTAATCGTGCGATTTCATCAAAATTGGCCACGACCACTTCTTGTGGCCCAATGTTGCACAGTGGGATGAATGCCACCATACATTTTCGTGCAAAAACTATAAAGAGTGCTCGTAGACTATTGACAAATGGCAGCGGCCATATATTGACTAAATTAATAAAATCATGGAATTTCATCAACATTGGCCAATCCTATTTCCTAACGCCAATGCAATACAAATAGATTTAATCGCATAAATATTTTCTATCCAAGAAAAAGCCCTCAAATTTTGTACACTCACTTTCTAGATTGAAAAAAAACGCATACAGAGGTGCATACAAATAAGCCACGCCCACTGCCTATGAGACCCATAAAAATTATGAACAATAAGTTTTCAACATTTTGTTTATCAGAAATAATTTCTTAATAAAAATAAAATTCAGTATTTTCAGTTTTTATTACAGAATGCAATATTCTTAAGGAAGGCAAGAAAAGTTAAACTAGACTTTGGCTGGTGAGGAAATGCCGCATTTTTCTGTGCCACCACGCAGTTCATCAGCAGCCTTGTCTATCTACTAGGGCAGAGAGTGTATGCTAACATCAGCTATTTAACATGAATTTTTAATGAAATGGAATAACAGAATTGATTTTATTGTACAAACAATTAATGATTTATCAGTTCGAAGGACCATGTAAAATTACTTTTCATTTTGAAATTGCACTGAAGAAAAAAATTTATGCCCCGTTTCATTAAAATTAGCCACGCCCACCGCCAATAAAACCTATACTAAATTCAATCAAGAATTTTTTCAATAGTTTGCTTATTATTCGATATAAAATGTTATTTATTTCGCATCTATTATTTTTTTTAATACATCGTCACACTCCAAGGCCTGTATAGTTATAAAGCTGGCCGGTTAAACCAGTAGGCTACGAGAAACTTTGGCGTTTGTCTAAAATTGTTTGCATTTTCTAGAAAATATTAACCTATAACTCTACAAATTTCTAAAAAAAAAACTTTTATTGAAAGAAGACATTCCCAACTTTCATTTTATTGAAAGAACAGTTCGGGAGAAAGTGAGGCTACATAATTTTTTTCCATTGAAAATCAAAAATAAGTTAAGCATGTTGTTCCGTTCTTCTCTTTACAAAGAGATTCGAACTTTAGTCTAATCGAATCATAAATATAAGAATTAATTAATTTTTATAGGCTTATGGATCTATGTCCAGTGGTTTAGGATATCATCACAATATCTTTTTTTAATTTAGGGCAAAATTTTATATTTTCAGATATACTAAAGCCTAATAGTATTATTAAGAAAATGATATATACATATATGTGTCACTAAATTGCTTGCATATATAAGTCATTTCCTTCCTGACACCCTTGCATGGACTTTACTTAAATTTTTTGAAAATAACCTATAATTAAAAAAAAACCACAAATGCACATTTTCATATTTTAGCATTTCCCTAAAAAACAACATTATATTTTTAAAATTGAGTAGTGGTAGAATGGGGGTTTGACACCAAAATTCCACTGTGTGTTGGTATCCATAAATGTTGGTTTAATGTACGAATTTGGTATGGAAAATTATGTTTAAAGAATATATTCACTTTAACTTTTTGAATACCCCTGTAAGAATTTTATTGAAATAAAAAAAGGACAGTAAAAATTTTAAATAAAATCCTTAAAAATATCAGAGAAAATAGTTTGCAATTTGTGCTTTTTTTTATTTATTTTTTGGATTTTTTAAATTTTATATTGAATTTTAATATTCCTATCGCACTTTTTACCACAATTAATAATTAACTCGTTCGTGTGTTAATATTTTACTGAACAAGTTAGGTATTGATTTTTCGGAAAAAGTGCGATAAGAATACCCAGCTAAAAAAATATGTATGGAGCATATATGATATCCCATATATGGTTCGGATCCGAAAACTGAGGGTATATGGACATGTATGATAATATATATTCATACATTTTCATACCTGAATGTGTATTCCCTATATAATTAGAATGCAAAGTTCATATTGATTCAAAAAGCGCACTGCTGTGCAATAAATTAAATTTTGAAAATTATTTTTTTGTAAGATTTTGTGGAGAAAGGTTGTGTTTAATTAAACATTTGTTCGAACAAAATAATTCAAAACGAACGAAAAGACATTTCATTCGACATTTTAAGAGAAAGTGTGAATCGATTATTAAAAAAAACATAAAACACACAATCGTACACAACATATAATTTAAAAAATCGGATTAAAAACTAATGCAATTATAAAAGAAAAAATAAACCGTTTTTATACTAACACTAGTTTGCAATATTATTTTTGGCAGTTATATGAATTTTGTTTAATGGCTGCGTTATGTTTTTGATTATTTGATTTATTAAATAGACCCACAATATATAAAATCCACAAAAAAGATTTTTTTTATTAGTCCATATATTAGTTCATATATAATATTTTTGCCATGTTTAATCCCATATATTTCCATACATGAATTCATACATACTCATATATAGTTATATACATTCATATATTAAAAATGTATGGACCATATTTAATCTTTTAGTTGGGTATTGAAATTTTATATCAAATTAACTTACGTTTAACGGTCCTTTTTACAAGGTACAATTAAAATCTAGCAGGGACTTTAACGGCAAGTTTTGTATGAAGAACTTGCGGTTAAAGTGCATGTTAAGTCTTAATCAAACATTGTGCAAAGGGACGTAAGTATAATAAACTCAAAATTCATCTAAAAGAAAAATATATATAAATTTACAGAAAAGACAATCTTTAAGTTAAAAACAACAAACTTAAATTATCGTAATTATAAAAAAATAAAATATAATAAAATAAAAATCTAAAACAAAAAAAATTTTAAACACTTTGCATGCCGACAGAACTTTAAATCAAACTTCATTTATACTAAATTAAAACTAAATTATGAAGAAAGAAAAAAAAATATAAAGATATATTATCATACAATCTTTAGTCTACTTTATAAACTAAAAAATAATAATTACCAGTCCAACACACTCACACTCTCTTACTAAACCAACTAAATTAACTCTTTAATTAATCTTATGAAACTTTCCAAAATTATTAAAAAGTAAAAAAAAAAGAAAACTAATGAAGAATAATAAAAACAATGAATTCTAAAGAAAATAAAAATTGCTATAAAAAATGAGTTTTAATTTTCCCCAAGAACACAAAGGAACACACCCACAATTGATCTCAACAGGGAAACCGGCAAAAACCCGGCCGGTAAGTATAAATAATAAATTAATGTTATGCCATTGGATTGGATTTTGGCTGTAACCGGGAGTCTTATTATTATTATTATTATTTTTAGTTTTTAATGGTCGCAAGGAAGTTTCAACTACACGGTAATTATGTTAAAAAACTGCCAGCAGTCAATGTTGCATAAATTGTTGCGGTGGCAAGTGCACACTCAAACTCAACTCAGCTGAAACAGATAGAATCTGGTTCAAGAAAAAAAAAAACAACAATTTTAAAACAAAAAGTTCATCATTATCTGAAGAAGGAGTTTTATTGAAAATATAACACAAGAATCTGGAATTTGTTTGTGTCTGCAAAAAAGTTGAAGTAAGTATTACCAGTAGCATCTGTTTGCTTTAAAAAAAAATTAAGAAAAAAAGAAGTGGTAATAAAAGAAAATAACAACTCCAGATTATGGCCCAATTGCAATTTGCGTTTCTTCAGTGTGTAACTAATAAAAACAACATGAAGCACACGCAACATCTCCTTTAAGGTCGTTTTTTACTAATTTAGCTAAAAGAAAATAAATTTAGGAGAGGTTGAAAACGATTTGGAAATTACTCTACAGTAGCTACGGCGAAACGCACATACTCAGACATTTGCATTTGAGTTAAATAGCTTTGAAAGCTCTTACAATTTTGTACTTTCTTTGCAATGATTGTTTTTGCCGAGATCTGATTGGCTGTTGTTCTCTCGCCGGTGTGAAAGCATAAAGCTCTTTTATAAAAGCTCCCAAATTTTGCATATGGCTTGGATGTAGCTGCTCTACATGATCAAAATCAGTATGAAACTCTGCGTAAAATACCTAGTTTAAATTAAACATTTTTTTCATGAAAAAAGTTGCATGCAAACTTTTCATTTGTCAATAGTAGACCTGGAAGAGCAATTCATATCAAAAAAGTTCCCAAAGCTCAGAGATTCATTCTACATCCTTTTTTATATAAGATTCTATATTAAAGCGCTGCAGTTTGAAAATAAAAAATGCTTAAAGTAAATTACATAGGTATATATCAATAACAACAAAGTTTAAAAAGTATTCGACACAAATGCGAAATCCATACCATATACGCATGCGAGACCTTGAACACATCATCACGTGAATCTATGCAATTTTTTAATTGAGGAAGATACATGATATTTTGTAAATCATACAACAAATGAAAGCTCACAAGAAAAAATATTATTTATTAACTGTTGTTTTTTTACGTTGCATTACAGAAGTTACTTAAAGCCAATTTTAATTTCTAAAAGGTTAAATAGACTTTTTTATTGAAATAATTCTGCCAAAAAAAACCGACTTCAATGCAAAAATCTGATAAAATATTTTCGAAAAAAATTTATGAGTAGTAAACTCTTAAAAAAAAAACTGAATATCTGTTGGTTAAAAACTTGTACGTAATATATAAAATTTAATTTTAATGGACGTAACTCCGTCAATTTTTTTAAATGCAAGATTGTATGTATTTCGCAGCAATCAAATAAAAACAAAATATCATAAAATGAAATAAAAATTTTTGGGCGTGTCCCCGCCCACTATTTTTAAAATGGGACCGATTGGAAGCTATACGATTTTAGACTTAAAAGATTTACCATGGGTATAAAATTTACCGAGTTATGAAGTAACAATGTCAAAAAAAAAAACAAGAATACGGAGGAATCGATAACCTCCTCCATTGCTTGAAGTCGGTTAAAAATACGAAAATTTATAAAATAAATGTGAATTAAAAAGCGAATTTTTTAAGGGACTCACATTTTGTTACGACCCATTAAGATTTCAGATTTAACGAGGTAGGAATTATCGGGATTTCACTGTAAAAACATACCCAGCGGGAAAACTCGGAAGACCTTCTAACTTCAGGCCTTATTCAAGGAATTTTGTTTTTCTTCAATAAATATTTTTATCTAACTGTTAAAGAATATCTTGTAGAAGGCTTCGACTCGTTGGCATAAAGGATACTATACATATTCTACACAGAGTTTTCAGTTGTTTTCCGACCTATTTTCCCAAATTGATTTTAAAAATCGCCAAAATCAATTTTGTCTAGTTTTCTTAATATTTATTTGATAATAAATTTGTTTTATATAACACTTTTTTTAAACATAAATTCTTCTAAAATAATCGTATCAAAATTCAGAAAGTCGGCAAAAAAAATTTCTCATTTAAATTAAAAACGCATTAATTACTACTCGTATAAATAATATAAGAAACAATTAAAAAAATCGAATGGTTTTTTTTGCTTGCAGATGAGTTTTGGTAGAATTTATTTTTGAAACTACTCCTTCAACAAACTAATTTTCCTGAATTACAAAAATTTTTAAGTTCAGTTTTCTTAAAAAAATAGCTATAAAAATCGCCAGCAAATTTAATTATCGCCAGAAAAATTTCCATGTCACCAAATCAAAAATTTAAACGCCAAACAAATTGAAAAATCGCCACGTTTTGCAAGAAATGACCATATCCGACAACCCTGACTCCACATTATCTTCTATGAGAAGGGAGAAGACATAGAGCAACATTTTTAATTTGTTTCTGTTTTACCAAAGTAAAATCAATATCCATGAATTTGCAGGCCTTTCAGACACGGTTGCCAGAAATGCAGATTTATCTGGATTTTGCAGATTTTTACCCTCCAAAAAGACGAAATGCAGATTTGAAGATTTTTGGCCTAAAAACGCAGATTTTTCAACTCCAAATTGTTCACATATTTCTAATACTGCTACTACTTCTTGTTTTTTTTATGTGTGAACGACTCATAGTTTAGAGACTTAGAATTTTTGAACTTAGAAGACATCACTAGGGAAAAAGAAGAAGTAACTGATATAAAACGAGCTTATTCTGATAACGAATTTGCAGCTCTAAGTTAATTTAAAATGTAATGCCTTTAGCACATTCATTTGCAAATGTCGAAAGAATTTTTAGTCAAGTGAACTTGAATAAAAAAAAAACTTAGAAGTTCTTTGGATATTTATGCAACAAATTAAATGACTTGTTGTATAATATTTTATATATCCTTCCAGAAAGTTTCTTCCTATGTGAAGGCATAGGTCGTGTATAGTCAGTCACAAAAACTTTTTAAAATTCTGTTAATAACATCTTGGGCATATGGTCTAGTTACTCCGTCCATACACAGAAAAAATTATTCGCAAAAAATTTTCAAACAAACGTGTGTTTTGAAATATAATTTAGTTTCAGTAAATATTTTTTACTGTTCCAGTAAAATATTTGTTCCAATTTTATTTTATGTAAAAAAAACTGTATAGAATGAAAATTATCTATATAAAGTAAAATTTGTAAAAAAAAATTTTTAGATTTATTTTTTTTTATTTAAATTTGTTATTTTCAGTTAAATTTATTTTTATATACTGCAAAAAAAATTTGTCTGATTTTTTTTTTGATTTTTTCAGTTAAATTTATTTTTATATACTGTAAAAAAATTTGTCTGATTTATTTTAACATTTTATTTTTTTTTAAGATTTTTGTTTGCGGTTTTCAAACTTATTATGTTTGTATATTGTGATTCTCAATATAGTATTAAGAGTCGTACTATAAACATACGGAGCTTGTTAGCTAAATTCAAAAAATTTTTGGGTTGAAGTCTACTGACGAGTTCCAAAAGCGGGAACGAAATACTTAACCATAAAAACAAGCCAAGTTTTGAAAGTAAAAAAATAGTTGAACCTTTCATTTGATTCAGTTATTTATTTCAGATAAAACTTTTACTAATTAAAAAAAAAAATGTTAAGAATTGTTATTGATTCAGTTAATTTATTTTCTGATTATACGAAAAATTTTAGTGAATGTGTTTGTAAATTATAAAAAAAAATTTGCTGAATAATACAAAAAAAATCTGCAAAAATGTTTTTCTGTTCCTATTAATAAATTTGACTGAAAATATTTTGAGTTTCATTTAACTTTTTTCTCTAACTCCATAATAATTTAACTAAAAATAAAATTTTTCAGAATCTACAAATTTCTTTGTAGGTCCGCATTCACACAAAAAATTTTCTGATTCAATGAATTTGGTTACTGAAAACGAAATTTAGTTTTTTCTGTGTACTTGTGCAACCATATTCTACTAAATTTATTTGTAGAATATGTAATAAATAAATAAATAAATAATTTTATATATCCGATTTCTTTTCTCATTCATTTTATATTATTTGCACATAACTATAAAGAATTTTTATGTTTTTGTTGGTCATATGTATTTCGTTTCTCCTAAAGAAAGACGGGGTTTCCACACGCAAAGTTTACTTTGCAAAGTCTTGAGTTTGTAGGATAGAAAGGAAAAGATATCCTATTCAATATTCTTTTTTCTTCAACAAACTCAAGACTTTGCAAAGTAAACTTAACGTGTGGAAAAGCCGCCAAACTCATCAGGAGACTTCAACCAAAGTGTCAGCTAATTGTAAAAAGCTAATGAGAAAATAACAATGGGTTCAAAATCAAAGAGTTTTGCTTGAAGTTTTTAAGCTTATCCTGCCGCATTCATAAAAAATAGTTTTGGTTTACAAAAGGTTTACAAAACAAACTTTATATGGAAGTTTGTGTGAAATGTTTTGCACTCCAAAATAATTTTTATGAATAGCGGCCCTTATTACGAGTATCGTATTACGACTTCGACTAGTTGATTTTATCTTAGATCGAAGAAAAAATATTGCAATGTTCTTTACTCTATTAAAAAATCGTCGTAGTCAAAGTCGTAATACGGCACTCGTAATAAGGCCCATTATCTATTATGTTTGTGTACCTAATTCTTAATAACATATTGATACATACACTCAAAATAAAAATCAATCCATCCGTACTTAAATCAATCCAAAGCGGTGTCATAAGTACGGTAAGTACGGATTTACTTAAATCAAGTACAGAAGGCTTGATGCAAGTACGGATAATTCAAGTGCTAAATACTTAATTTTATCCATATCTAATCCTGAATCCGTACTTGAAATAAACCCAAAACAGGATTGATTTCAGAAAACCTGAGATTGAATCAAATTCAAAATGCGCTTGATTCAAGAATTTTCTAGTGTATTTAATCGCGAATGCGTACTTGATTTTGATCCTAAAATGAGATTGATTAAGAAAAATTATAAAAAGACTTAAAAAAATAAAATGGGCTTGAAAGCTATTTTACGAAAATAACTAAGTTTTCTACAAAATTTACATAAAATAGATTATAAGCCGAGTTCAAATAATTATTATGAATATGGATTAATGAAAACATATTTATATTACACATGTTTATGTAAATTTTTTGAATAAAATATAAAACAAGTTGTTTTAAAAATTGCTTTCAAGATTTTTTGAAGATTTTAAAAATAAAAGTTTTGCAGATTTTATCCTTAGAAATTCTGGCAACACTGCTTTCAAATAGTGTGGCGAAAGAAGTGAGTGTAGAAGGGGCGCACTGACAATAGATATCGAAAAGATATGACTATGGAAGGGAGCGAGCAGGCCTTGAACAAAGGTCTTTTAGAAGGCATCCTTACTTCTCTATTTTCCCGTTGAATATATATAAAATGCCACGCTTGTAGTTCTATATAGGGAACTAAGTGCTGTTGCAGCAAGTCAGCAAAATCTCAATCTTATTTGGTTAAACTTTGGTTAGGACAAATTTTATTGTTTTCCAGTCACCGTATTCTTTGAATTAAAAAAAAATAATCTCAGTGCTGTAACTAGTGCTCCACTCTTTTTATTATACCCACCTAAAAAATTGTACAGCATCATAAAATAACTCTCCCTGCCAAAGAGGGTGTATTAAAAGAAAAATCAACAGGCTTCAACAAAATTCCTTGGAATACAACTTCACATGTTGTTATTTTCTAGATGCCTACACTTAAAACAAAAAAACTTAAAAAAAATATAAAGTAATTGTTGCCTGTAATAAAAAGTACCATCAACAGTAAAAATAACTACAAACAACATCCTTTACAGTGATTTGTTTCTTAAGTTCTTTTTCCTCAAACATTTTTTTGTTTTCATTTCATCAGCCAAGACGCGGGTGTTTTTGCTTCTCTTTTTTTTAACCCAATAACAGCAAAAACAAAAAAAAGACAAATGCCTTTGAATTATAGTTGCTATCATAAGATAATATTAAGCTTATTCCACTATGCAGCCAATCTCTAGAAGAAGTGGAAGCAGCAACAGCAGCATCAGCAGACCATGTGGAAGTGGTAGCAGTATTAACTGCCACATTTGACTGACTGCAAAATGAATGTGTAAAGAATGAGTGACGAGCCAAACGGACTGGTTGCTTGGTTGGTTGACTGGTGGCTCAGCTGATCGAATGTTGAATGGTTTTTTGACTGGTTGGGCAAAAAATCACTGCCGACTTGTTGCAAAATCCAAAAGTCATTTACTGTACGTTAATGATGATTGCAGCTAAATTATGAGGCAGCATAAACTGCTACCAGTAATGGCAGTATAGACACACATACTCGTACACACAAACGGACGTTAAGAGAAACAAAAGAGTTAAAGAAAACGATTTGAATAAATGCGGAATCAGAGGGAGAATAACGCTCATGAAAATTCATTTGAAAAGTAAAGTTTTCTATGGAGAAATTAATTGCTGGCCATATCTCAATATTGAGAATGAATACTAGGCAAAAAGATGAAATCAATACCGCCTATCTCGGTTGGGGTATTTTGACTATGAATGCGAAGTTCTTGGGAAAAGATTCAAGAACAACTTAACAGTTATTTTTAAACGAAGACTAAAATGTTGCAGGCAAAGTAAAAATATGCCAACGACGATAAGACCCGACCCGACATCAGCTCCTAAAAATCAATTTATTCCCATAAAAGTGCTAAATAATCTAAATACGAGAATTTGTTTAGCTTTTTTGGCACCATGCATTTTTTTTTTTAATAAATCATTTACAGGCTATCACACCATTTGGCACAGCTTATATTTTGCAAAGCGAGATATTTTTAATGTATAAATGAGTACTTGGCAAAAAAAAAAAAAAAATGAAATCAATCCCGCCTATCGTGGTTGGGTTATTTTGACTGCGAACGCGAAGCTCTTGGGAAAGGATTGAAGAACTCCTTAACAGTTTTTCTTTAAACGAGGACCAAATGTCGTAGTCAATATATAAATGTGCCAACGATGACAAGACCCGACATCGGCTCCTAAAAATCCCTTAATTCCTATAAAAGTGCTCAAAATCCCAATAAGTTTTTTTTTGCTGGTCATACCATTCAGCACAGCTGTAATTTTTAAGGCAGGATATTTTTGATGCATAAATGAATACTTGGCAAAAAGATAAAATCATTCCCCCGTGGTTGGGGTATTTTGATTACAAATGCGAAGTTGTTGGGAAAAGATTTTAAGTTAAGTTAAGTTTTTCTTTAATCAAGGAACAAAACATTGTAGTCGAAGTCTTAATATGCCACCCACGATGAGGCCCAATATATATTCCTAAAAATCCCTTAATTCCTATAAAAATGCTCAAAAATCCCAATGAGTTTTAGTTGCTGCTTTTGGCATAATTGAAACTCGGTGTAATAAATTTTTGTTTTAAATAAATTATGTACATTTCATCAAACCATTCGGCATAGCTTCTTTCTCAAGACGAGATATATATAATGAATGAATGAATAGTTGGCAAAAATATAAAATTAATCCCCTTTGACGTGGTTGGCGTAGTTTGACTTCGAATGCGCAACATTTTTATTTAATCTGAGACCAATATATCGTTGTTGAAGTCTTAATACGCCAACAACGACAAGGCCAAATATCCCCTAATTCCTATAAAAGTGCTCAAAAATTCCAATTTGAGTTATTTGCTGGTTTTGGCACTACTTATATTTTTTTAAATTAAACAAGCAAGCTTTTATTTTGCCAAGCGAGCTATTTTTAATAAATGAATGCACAAAAAAAAAATGAAATCAAAATTCTTAAAAATAATTTTAAAGAATCCCACAATTCCTGCAATATTTCTCAAAAAATTCCTTTATGGGAGCTTTAAGTTTTCTTTTCCCTAATTACAGTTTGGCGGAATCAATTTTTTCTAAACAAATCATCTTAGTGGGTCACTCTTATTTACGAGGGCGTTTGTACCCGATTGGAGCCAGGGATGACAGGGCATGCATGAAGGACATCAAGAAAATGGAGCAATTCCTTTGTCATTATTTAGATTCCGCTGAGCCGTATATTAACCACCTTAGAGGTATTGACTGGAAAAGTTTGAGAGCCTAAATGAACGTTACTGGGTTCCTACAATTCCTATAATTTGTTAATTTACATGAGAGCGCACAACAAGCCTATACTGGCTTATGTATGTGTCGCCGGACATGGGCGGAATGGCTCCTCTTTTCAATATTACCCAACCTAATCTATCAGATCTAAAATTTTTCGTGACAGATTACATTTTGGAGAGCGAGGTAGAAGCCATCAGTTTAAAATGCAAAGAAAATGAATTGGATAGATTGTTGCTATCTCCTGACGTACTAAATGCAATAGCAGTAGGTATAATACAATAATATAATATATTTTTGTATTACGGTAGCAGGTGTAGGTATACTCAATGCATCCCTAGGAGTTATGCGCAGAACTCTCGTTATATACAGCGGGGCAAGTCTTTGAATCTAAAACAAAGAAACACATAAAGTTCCAACAAGAATAATTAAATTTACTAATAGTTAGGACATTTGCACCAGCACAAATTTCTACAGAAATTACTATTAAAATCTATACCGTTTACACCAAGTCTTTTTAACATTTATTAAGGTTTCTTATAATGGGTGTTTTTTATTGAGGTATAGAACTTTAAGTTGGCATCACTTTTTTAACTGGCGGCCATTTTGTCAGCCGTCAAGTGATTAATATTTAGTTTGGTTTGCCATTTCATCATGAACAGGTTGACAAAAGAACAACGCTTGCAAATCGTGCAAATTTATTTCGAAAATAATGGTTCAGTTCGCGAAGTTTACCGCCAGCTCCGTCCATTTTATGGTCGACATAATCGTCCATCAGAGCAATTAATTCGGTTAACCATGGATCGTTTTCGCACTACGTTTACTCTATGTGATAATACGCATCCGCAGAGACGTCGAACAGTGCGCACCGAAGAAACAATTGCCGCTGTAGAGCAAAGTGTTGAAGAGGACCCGAATGAATCGATTCGCCACCGTGCACAGCAATTGGAGCTTTGTCCATCAACTTTATGGAAGATTTTGCGCAAAGATCTTGGATTGCGACCTTACAAGATCCAGCTTGTGCAAGAATTAAAGCCGCGAGACCATGCAATGCGTCGTGATTTTGGTGTATGGGCCGAAAATGAGATTGATCTCGATGCTGATTTTCATCGCAAAATTTTGTTCAGTGATGAGGCTCATTTTTGGTTGAATGGCTACGTCAACAAGCATAATTGCCGCATTTGGAGTGAAGAGAATCCACATAAGACCCTTGAGACGCCATTACATCCACAAAACCTGACTATTTGGTGTGCTCTATGGGCTGGTGGAGTCATTGGGCCATACTTCTTCCGAAATAATGCTGGAGAGTCAGTTACCGTTAATGGAGACCGGTATAGAGCCATGATAACCGACTATTTTGTTCCCGAATTGGATGGTATGAATGTGGATGAGTTGTGGTTCCAACAAGACGGCGCTACATGCCACACAGCGCACGTCACAATCGATTTATTGAAGGAAACATTCGATGAGCGCATAATTTCGCGGAATGGACCTGTCAATTGGCCACCAAGATCGTGTGATTTGACACCATTGGATTATTTTCTTTGGGGATATGTGAAGTCGCTCGTCTACGCCAACAAACCAGAAACGTTAGGGACTTGGAAGCCAACATTCGTGGCGTTATTGCCAACATACGGCCCCATATGCTCGAAAAAGTGGTTGAAAATTGGACCTGTAGAATTGGCTTTATTCGAGCCAGCCGCGGCGGCCACATGCCCGAAATCATATTTAAACATTAATGGCATAAAATTATCCTTCCAATAAAGCCAAATTGATGGACATTAAAACCATTTTCTTGTGTTTTATTTCAATTCGAAGTTCTATACCTCTAAAAAAAACACCCGTTACAAAAAAAACTATCGACTGACACATTTTCGCACATTACAACCAAAAGCTGCAATTTAGCTAATTCATACACCTTTTTAAGAAAATAATCATACTTTTTGGTACAACTTTCAAAAAAGCCATACTTGCATCAGTAACTTTTATTAGATTTTAAGTAGATTTCGACAAAGTATAGTGACGAAGTAGATTTTGTTTTGTATGAGAAATCTACTTGAAATCTTGTTAGCACTAGATTTTGTTCAGATGCAAGTGCACTATAAAATAAATAACTTTCTTTTTTGTTTATCAAAAAATGTATAGAGTTTTTTTAAAACAAACTCCTTCCTTTGGAACACGTTCCCTAAATAATTGAAAGCAACTAGAATAGAGAAAGTGAAGCAATCACCGGTATAAAAAAAACTGCTAACTTTAAAGCAAAGCAAAAGGGTTATTTTGCTACAAAATCAACCTGAAGCTAAAAACAACAACAACTACAAAAACCAAAAGATAAAAACGATTTTAAATAATTACCCCATCCACAGATGCTACTTGTACGCCTGCACACACTTGGCAAAGATCCTCAGATGTTACAGAAATGACTCCCTGCTAATTTACCATTGCCACAAAAAATAAAAATAAATAAAAGTAAAAAATAAAACAAGTTGAGATTGCGCACTACATTTAAATAATCTGTGCTGCAATTCAAATACGAGCAGTAAAAATTGTTTGGCCTCAAGCTATAAAATCGTAGACGGCGGAGCTGCTGTAACGCAAATGAACTCTTGAGGTAAATACGAGTATCAGTGTGCAAGAGTGCTATACTGCTACTGCCGTGCCACAGCTGTTGTTATTACCGATGTCGTCCAAGATGATCATCTCATCACATCAACATCACACGAAGCTGCCAAGGACTGTATGATTGCATCAATGCAATGCTTTTTTCATCTTTTTTTTTTTGTTTTATACAAAATAAATTTTATTTAAAGAAAGAAAAAAAAAGCCGGCAATTTTCGACGGACCAGAAATTCCAAAATAATACATGCACAACTACATATTCAGCAAGTCATTACCACCACCGCCTTGTTTGTAATTTATATGTATTTCAATCCTTGATGAACCACACTCATCTACATACTCGGTACTATCTGTTGTCTGTCATTAAACGGTTTTACTCCGGCAACACAAGTGCGTTTACACGAAACTTCCTTTTCATGTCATGAAACTAGAAACACCTGATATCATATAGGGAAATTCTTTTAAATGAAGTTGAAGTTTCTTTTCCCTTTCGATCTTCTGCTGCATTTGTTGTACTTTAATTTTGCTGTAGTGAGGACAAGTGTTTGGTAAAGGATGTCTGAATAAGAAAGCAGTATTTTATTAAAAAAAAATAAAAAATAAAACACGTATAGTTTTATGTGAGTTGTGATAATTTTTATTGCATTGTAAAATAGGCATGTCTCATTTGATTATGTAATAAAATATCCATCAAATGACCTAGACGGCTCTGATAATAGAAGAAGGTGCATCTCAAAGATGACGCGCTGCATCTCAAGCTTAAAATCTTGAATTGCTTCAGGCTTGTTGTTTTAATTTGGAACTAGTTTTTTTTTATCAACCCACGTCAAATTTGGTTGATAACTTAAAGCCTCCTCAAGTGTTCTCTTGGACCCAGGGCTACCTAAATTGGGGTCTTGACCCAAAGTTAGCGTAATTATTAATTGTTTTTAGGCAAAACATATTATATTGTAAGCTCTCTGCAAGCATGTTCGAAATTTCGAACTTAACTTCGAATTTTCGAAATGAATTACAAAAAAAAAACGAAAATGTTGGATACAGACTTATTTGCAAACCAAAATGTTGAAATTGTTTATTATTAATATATTCGAAAATTTTGTATTAATTTCGAAAGTTTTATAACTTAAGCAATATTTTTAAAATACTACAGCAAATGAGTTTTTAAAAATTTTAAAGTAAAACCTTTTTCAATGTGTTCGATATTTCGAGCTTTATTTCAAATTTTCTTAAGAAATAGTTTTAAAATATTTTAATAATACCATATTCGAAAATTCGAAATTAGTTTCGAAAGTTCTCAATGTTCTCAAAATACTACAGCAAATGAGTTTTAAAAAATTTTAAAATAAAACATTTTTCAATATGTTTGACATATCGAACTTTTTTCGAATTTTCGCAAGACATTTTTTTAAAACCACAATTAAACTTGTTTAATTTATTTATGGCTTTTAAGCTATATAAAAAAAACTTCAGCTTTATTTTTTTCGAATATTCGAAATAATTTCGAAATTACTAAGAAGAGCTGAAATTAATTAATCGTAAATAATCGATATATTCCGAATTTTCACCACTTCTGTACCGTAATCACAGAAACTTTCTAACAGCCTTATATGGGAAATAGTTAAGGTCTTATTCATAAAAACTATTATTGATTTATAAGAGGTTTATTTATAAACCTGGAAATCTGGTTTATAAAACAAAATATTTTTTTTATGAATAAGTCAGTTAATATTTATTTTTATATATAAGCGAATTTTTGGAAACCCCCCTTTACTAGATTATGCAACATACATACATATGTACCTTGGACTCCATTTGTTAGTTTTCTTTTTATTAAATAACGTAGAGAATACAAATCCCACTAATTTCAATGATTTATCAGTTAAATTTATATTTATAACCCAAATACCAACCAACCACATAGATACTGACTATGAGCCCACATACTGTTTATATTATACTCATGTATGCATGTATGTACTTCGACAATTCAATTAAAGCTTGTCTTCAAATTATCTAATAATTTCAACAATGTGACAATTTTAAAAATAAAACAAATACCACGTTAGAGTTAGTAAGACAGACAGGCAGGTCTTGCTCGTACAACTTAATGTCAGTGTATGTATGTAATCAATATTGGAAATAATGCTGTCTGTTAAACTGCTTCTTCGTTGCATTATTGTTGTATATTATTTTTATAAAATGCACTTGTTGATTTGTTACTTTTGGCATAAAAAACCATTGAAGTTTGAAAAATCAAACAAACGATTTGAAAGAAACAAACAAACAATTTATTCATTTATTTATTGTTTCTAACAGTTGCAAAGCATTATGTACTCCGTATTAGACAGAGTGCTAAAGAGTGAATATTGAAGAAATATAAATTGAAAAAAAAAAGGAAAAACAACAGCGAGCAACAAACTGAAATCGTGATTAAGATTTGGCACTTATTAGCAGCCTTCAACAATGCGGTTGGAAGTTACAAAAATATGGGTTTTTATTTTTATTATTGAAATTACACCCTACAGTAAGTAATGCTTGAATAATTATGTAATCAGATGCGAGTAGTTATGTAATTTTTATACGCAAACTCAACTCCGCGAAACGATTAGCTTGTTTGCGGAAACACCCAGAGTCTATGGCAGGAATCAAACCCACGACGACCTTTTGACTGACAGGCTAGTATCTCTGCCACTCAGCCATGGAGGCACCCAAAGGGTACTCTACACTTACAAATTAACTACATAAGATTTTTTAATTTTTTCATATTTTTTATAAACTTTTTTCATTCAATTTAGGACGATTTTTTATTTATAAATTCGTGGTAATTTTTAAGGTTCCATACGGTCGATGTCCATTCGTCTGTCGGTCTGTCATAGGCTGTTTTCTCGCAAACCGTAAGAGCTAAGGACCTGAAATTTTCACAGAATATGTAAAGTTTTTGCCGCTGCAACAGCAAATATATGACAGTTAAAAATTAAAGGGGATTCTTAAGCGTGCAACGTATCGTTACAAGTCTGGTAATAAATACTATGTAGTTTTAAAATAAATATTACATATAGGTGTAGACCACCTCAGTTAGCGTAGCGTACATATTATCTTATAGTAAAACAACAACAGCATGTTTTTCATTAGTGTTAAACTCTGAGATTGTTTATTAACATTAAGTCAAGTTACAATTCTCACTTAATTGATAATTGAAGAACCATAAAAGAACAAGTTGGGTACTGAACAAACAGGCATTAACCGATATCGATTCGTGCTTCGTTATACATACGTTCGTAGTAATAAAACCGTAGTTTGCCGATTGTAAGATCTCCCGAATACATCTTATAATCATACTAACAGTAGTTAAAAGTAGCCGATCTCAAGATCTCCCGAATACATCTTGACTTCGTTGTGCCGTAGTTTGTCGATTGTAAGATCTCCCGAATACATCTTATAATTGTACTATTAATAATTAAAAGTAGCCGATCTCAAGATTCCCCGAATACATCTCGAGTTTGTATTCAATTAACTATTTACAGCAATTCTAATATATCTGCTTTTCTTTTCTTTCTTTTTCTTTTCCAGAGAACCCGAAGTATAGGAAAACATCGAGTGCTGAACTGGTTATCGTCGCCTTACCGCTACTGCAGTGATATCGCCAGCCGAATCTCGGAGGACTTCGTAAATTTAAGTTTATTTTAAGTAGTAGAAGTTTATTTAAATAGAACCAAGATTTCGTTAAATAAATAACTGTTCCATATATCTTCAACACCTAAAAGATACACATATTTTATTTCAAGGGAAGTCGACCTTTGGTAAGAACCCTGGCAGACTGAGTCATACCTCGGCTGGAAAAATTAACGACATTACATTACAAGCGATAAAATAAAAATATTGAAATCCTAGCGTGATATAAAGATAATTATAAAAACGAGTGCTACTTTTTATATTTCGGGAAAAGTAAATAACAACATAAATTTTTAAATGAGAATAGCTTTATTGTTTTTCGAAAAATTCCCCTCGATGATCAATACACTTTTGCATTCATTCAAACCAGTTGTCATAGCAGTTTTTCCATTCCTCTTGAGGCACATCTAAAACATGGTTTTTGAACGCTTTCAACTGCTTCTTCGGCACTCGTAAATCGTTGACCACACAGTTTACCTTTGATATTGGAGAATAAGCAAAAGTGATTGGGTGCCAAGTCAGGACTGAACGGAGAATGAGTCATCAATTCGATCAATTTAACTGCTCAAAAATTCACTTGTTTGATGAGATGGGTGGGAGTTCGCATTGTCATGATGAAGAATGATTCGTCTTTGGGGATTAGTTTTACCAATTTCTCAGAAGACAAATCGTCGTGTACCACTCATAATTGAGAGTTATATGCCGAAGAAACAGACTGGCACCTGCTTCGCTGTGCCTCTTCCACGAACAACTTTTAATGGATTTAACTCGTCTTGGAATACTCACACGTTTGATTGCTTTTTTTTTCCCGGTGATAAGCATATGTCCATGATTCACCGTCACCTGTCACAATTTTATATACCTCTCAAAAGACCACCACCACAGCTGAACTTTTTAAGTATTTTGTTACACCATTTGACGCGAGCCTTTCTTTAACGATTGATAAATTATGGGCTATTCAACGAGAGCAATCTTTTTTACAACTAAGTCTTCAAGCAAAATCAAATGTTTTGAAGTGGGAGTGATGTGCAAGGATGCCTCAATTTCACAATATGTCAAATGACGATCTGGCATTATCAGTTAACGCACTGGACTACCACCACGGAATTCATCGGAGACGGAACTACGATCAAGATATAATGTAATTTTTGATTATGCTTAATCGCCATACAAAGAACTGAGCTCATCGACACATTCTTGTTGAGATAATACAGGTCAAAAGTTATTAAAAATAATCCAACAAAAACCTTCTCCTGAAATTTCCATTTTTTTTGTCAAATTGATCTTCTGAACTCACTGTAAACAAAATAAATAAATAGCTGTTGTACATCAAAACGTTGTGAGTACGTTTACGCTAAAAAATGCCAAATTTTTTATGGTGTTGCCAGTTTTTAGCTATTGACATTAGAGTTGTCAATTCTCGAAGTATAAATAGTTCCCTTCGTATATAGACATTTTAAATTTTCAAAGTTAGCGTATTTCTATTTAGACTATACCAATTAAACCTGAAATTTAAAAATTAAAGGGGATTCTATCAATTAATGTAATTTTGACAACTTGCTTTATCTTGGAAACCGTAAGAGGCAAACGCTTAAATTTTCCAAAACGATAAAACTAAAAGATCCCAAAATTTAAAATGCACATAAATGAAAAACATCGCCAAAAATAAAATAAATTGCTAAAATGCAAAAAATTTACCATTAATAAAAAAAATCGCCAAAAATAGAACGAAAAATCGCCAAAACAAAAAAAGGGCCAAAAGTAAAAAAATCGCTAAAACAAAGAAAACATCCGAATAAAATCGTCGAAAACCGAAAAAAGTCGCCAAATCGAAAAAAGCATCAAAAGCATAAAAAAAAGTTACTAAGACTTGAAAAAATCACCCAAAACGGAAAAAATATGCAAAACGAAAAAAAAAAACCTAAAAAAATTGAAGACTTACTTACCAATAAACATTTTAAATCTTTTGGAAAGTTAGATTATTTCCCGTAAGTTCACTGTTGTGGAAGGAGACTTTACGAGTAGGCCTGAAACTATTTCATCCGGTGTGCCACAGGGGAGTATACTGGGACCAGTTTTATATTTGATTTATACTTGTAATATGCCTGTGAGCAGTAGTATCCATACTTCCACATTTGCCGACGATACAGCCTGCCTTAGTATGCACGAAAACCCTGATGAGGCATCCCGCAAACTCCAGGAACACATTAGCCAGATGGAGCTTTGGTTAAACTTATGGAGAATTAAAGTCAATGAACAAAAGTGTGTCCATATAACGTTCACCCTAAGAAGAGATACTTGCTCCCCCATTCGGATTAACAATCAAGTTGTTCCTCAACATTCACATGTGAAATATCTTGGTTTACACCTTGATCGACGACTTACATGGAAACATCACATTGACTCTAAGTTAACTCAAATGAAACTTAAATTAACTCAGGTACATTGGCTGATTGGTATAAATTCAACACTTAGCCTAGACTGCAAACTTTTAATATACAAGTCGCTTTTAAAGCCAATATGGTGTTACGGAATTCAACTATGGGGCACTGCTTCAGCTTCAAATGTAGAGAAAATTCAACGAAGGCAAAATAAAATTTTACGCATGATAACATCGGCTCCATGGTACATCAAAAATTCAAATATACATCGCGATTTGAATATGCCACTAGTGACTGAAGAAATTGTAAAATACGCAGGCAAATATCTAACAAAACTCGAGTCACATCCTAATCCGCTTGCTCGTAATATTTTGAACTTTACTGGACACATCCGCTTAAAAAAGAGAGATACACGGGCTCTAATATTCAACACTCTAGATGATGAAGCTGCTTGAAACACTTTTTTTCTTTTTGTTGCTTATCACTACTTATGTATTATTAATAACTATCACTAAGCTTATGTCCGACATTGGTCGGGCCTAATAATTTTTTTTATAGATTTAAGATTTGAATACTTATTGTTAGTTCATATTTGAAGATACAATAAATAAAAAATATGCATTAAAAAAAAACGCCAGAAAACATTAAAAAAATTCTGCATCATGTAAAATATTCTATTTTATAGTAAAGTCGCGCTTTACTGAATTTTCATACTTGAAACGTTATCCCAAAATTAAAAAAGGAACGCTGACAAAGAAACACGTTTCCTATTCTTGCTTTGAGGTAATTTTTCATGGAGATTACATAGTCTTTAATTAAAAAAAAAATATTTTGCAAAGGAAATTTGTATTTTTTTTTTCAAAATTGTATTAAAAAATAAACACGTAGTAAGTAGAAAAAACCCAACTGCGACCAACTTTTAAACGCTAAATATCCTAAATCGGCATTCGAAATGAAAAAATCATAAGTTAAACCCAAAGATTATTTTAAAATACCTGTCGAATGATACCCATTTTGATAAAGTTCGCCGACTTTTTATTTTTTCTGCGTCTGTTGGCCGCCATATTGAGTTTTGACTACTGTCATATTGGTCCACCCGTTCGGTTTATATAGGGAAAATGAACACACACACACATACACACATACATTCACACATGCGCTTGGGCCTAATTCCTGCACTCGTGATCGGAATTGCATTCGAATAGAAATTAATTTCGATGGCAAGAAATTTTCCGATGATGTCACTCGTTGTCAAGCGAATCGAGTTTTTGTATCAGTGTTGGAAAAAGGCAAATATATTTATATGTATATAAATTCATTTCACAACACTGAATAAATTGTAAGCAAGAGCATATGTTTGTATATGTGTATGTGTGCAAAAACATATGTATGTACTAGTCTCCTGCACAAGACATCTTATAAGAACTTTCAAAACATGAGGGATTTTTCAAATGCTTTACTACAGCGAAATCTTATAAAACAAACGTTAACAACATTGTTTGCAAGAAATTTGTTTGAGTATTGTAGGTATAAGAGTAAAGAAGAAAACACTTCGTGAGTGAATAATTTGTGATACTAGCTTCTTTCTACGCATGAGCGCGTGTACAAACGTCATGCATGTATGTGTGTATGATCTTTTATTTTTCTGCGCACCTGCAAAGGCCCACACATGCATTAATAGTAGTTGTATGCGGTTAATCACATAATAGCTTACCATTTACATATTACACACACACTCTAACTTACAATATGAAAAATAACAAGCATACACTAATCAATAGTACTTCTTTTGAGTGTTTGTTACAAACAAGCTGTCTTGGCGACATCGCTTGTTAACACTGATATACACGTACACCAATACATCCATCGTGCTTCGCTTACAGTACGACAGCATTAATTATTGGTTTAGTATAATACATGCGACGTGAATACATTTAAAAATCATGACGTTTTTACATTTCAAGACTGTTTACGCAGCTCTCTAGTATGTACGTACATACACACACACTTATATGCAGAAAAACGAAACGAATATACATAAAGGTTATTTTCCTTTTAATTTAATTAATAATTTAAGAAAAAATTAGGAAATAGGTTTTCTGTCAATAAGACCAATTAATTTAAAAAAATTTTCGTATCTTAGTATAAATGTTTAGTGCCCCGGCTGTTAATAGAATATTTATGCCTCCATGAAATCTTGAAATTTTTCTTATAAAAAAATCCGTTAATGGGGCATTTAAAACTGCACAAAATCTGCCAGATTTCAATTAAAATCTTCATTCACATCTATACCGTTTGCACCAAACTATTTTTAAATTTCCAAGATTTTTTATTTAAAAGGAAATTATTTAACTGAAAAATTTCCAAAACTGCAACCAAACAACTGCAATGTAGCCAATTCACACACATTTTTATGTACACACGCTGAATTTTTAGTAAAATTTAAAAAAAAACATAGTTGCATAGTTCTACTAGATTTCGACAAATTAGATTTCGTTATGTATGGAAAATCTACTAGATTTTTCTCGAAATCTCATAAGTACCAGATTTTACTCAAATGTAAACGCTTTATGAGGCGACTTAGTTCAACAAAATTATTTTTCATATTTTTCTATTATTTCTCTATTTAGTTGCGCGCTGTAAAATCAATCGTCAGAGAACTAAGCCAATAGCAGAAAAAACTCAGAAAAAAAATAATTTTATCAGTCTATTGTTTCTATTGTTTGTACCACCAACAAGCGACAACTTATCGCTCAGCGACGGCACAAATGTTAAAGTGAAGTGCAGCCAGAGGAATCGTGATGCTGGTGGAATAGATTCTTGCAGCACGATTCCACCACAGCAGCATAGTGCGGCTGATGGTTTCTTGAAGATTCTTCTAAATGCAACAAATCGTTGCTATTAAAACTTCACTTTATTTTATATAAAATTTTCTATTTCTTCTCTTTAGTTATTTTTTATTGCTACATACATATATTTGAAGTTGTTGGACCTTAAGGATATAAAAGTAATATTTAATATATTTATTTCCAAAGGGGCGCAGAAACTATCAGAAACAAATTCATTGGTTTCTCTGTATTTATCAGAGATGCTTTTCACTGATGATGTCGTGTTGTTGGTGAAGTTTTCTTATATTATTTTACTTTGTTCTGGTATGTGACTTTGCCAGCAACTTTTCTTTATCCGCTTCCAGTAGTCGTTTTTATTTGTATAAACTTTGTTTCGTTTGTTTGGCTACTGTTTTGTCTTTTTTTCTTTCTTATTTTTTGTGCGACTTCTTGTGTTAGTTGTTGTTTTTATTTTTTGGACCGCCAACACTTGAGGCAAATGTTCTTATTTTTTTCTATGTCTAGATTTGTGATCATCTCTTTATCCCCTAAGTGAAGATGGTACCACTTTCTTATAGCTGATGTTTCACTTTTTTTTTTTTTGCATTGTTCATATTTGGTTTGTGGCTGAATGCTGCTGCAGCTTCTTAAGTTGTTGTTATTTATACATTCGGTTCAATAAATGAAAATATCACGCGAATTCTTCCCAAAAGCATTTATGTATCATTAGCCACTTGTTTGTTGTTATTTTGTTGCTGTTTGCCTTTGGACGTTTTTATTTTAAATTTTTTCTTGTTGATGCTATTAAGCGAGGCAACAAGAAAAACACACACAATGAGGGCTACTGAATGAGGATTTAGTAAAATGCACTGAGAAAAAAAATGGGAGAGAAAATAGTTCATTGTACACACAGAAAAAATACCAATGTAAAATCACCATGCAAAAATGTTGATTTCAAATCATATTAAATTTACAAGAAACAATATGTTTTTTAAGTGTGTTGGTGTTTATATTCTTTGTTCATATCTGATTATTTGAAGTTGATTATTTTGAAGTTCGTAAACAGCTAAAAAAAAACTGCTGCTGGCTAGTAGACAGCGTACTAGTCTTGCAGTCGGAAAGTCGCAGATTAGAATCCTGCAAACAAGTCAAAGTAGATTCACAGTTTGCATTTTTTTAACTAAAACTTTTCAAATAAATTTTATGTCAAATGATCAATTAAATAATGTATATATTTACGGCCTAATTCATAAAAAATATATTGGTTTTATAAAAGGTTTATTAATCAAATTTTTGTAGAAAATTTTTTATGAATAAGGCAGTAAGGGCCAATTTCACCAACCAGGTTTAAATATCAATTCGTATTTAAATGTCGATTTTCATTAATTTTTGTATGAAAAAATTACTTTTAAATATGAATTGATATTTAAATAAGTTGGTGAAATTGGCTCTTAGTGTGTATCTAAGGAATATCTAAAGTTGTTGTGGCTGCAGCGGTTAGCACGTTGACTATCATATGACATATGAGTTCCAAGTTCAAATCTTGGGCGGGGAAGCCAATTTATATACAAACAAAACATTTTGCTGATGTCTATGTCAACCACACGTAAGTTAAATAATTAATAAAACACATTTACTGCATTAAATTATATTCATATTGTTTCAACTTGAAATAACTTTGATTCAACATGATTATTCATTTTGATTTTAACAGTATGAAAATGTTAAATCAACGTTAACTAAAGTTATTTCAAAAGGACTCATTTTCTTTGGAAATTTCTATAAATCATGTTAGATTAACATGAAACACATATGAAGCAAAATCATTATCGAAAAAAGATTAGATTAACCTTGTTTATGTATATTTCAAGCTAAAATTTTTGTGTGTATATGAACTCGTTACCGTCTGTGCTGTGATTCTCTATTGGTAACCAAGTGACCAAGTAGTCTTCCTAAGCAATCTGTAAAATTCACGTTACTGTTTCTAGAAGTTTGTGGATAATTCTATTGACTATTATTTTGAATTTCTGGATTGTTATGTAACGATTTTTATGCTTATAATAATGTCTGCAGAGTTGATTTTGCCATAGTGGTATTTAAGTTGGTTTTATTTGAATCAATATTGGAATTTGGTAACAATATTTATATAAAGAGAGTTAAAGTTTACGCCAATCGGCGGTGAACCAAACACCAGAACTATAACAACGAAAGTGTGAGGATCTTCATTAAAAAATTGTCACTTGCAAGTTGACGAACTTTAGACTAATCGAATCACAAACAGATAAGTAAATTTCTCATTTTTTTAAAGAGAAGTAACCCTCATACAATGAGGTGTTTCCTTTTTTAGGAAAGACTTAGTGTTAGAGAAGACAGGTGGGGAAGAAAGAGATAGACGAAAGCTTCTTGCTTTTACAACTGTGCTTTTTGCAGCCTTTTTTTTAATAATACCGTGTTGCAGCGCCTCTGGTGTCAATGAGGCGTATTAACTTTTCAAGGTTGTGTTTAGTAGCCATTTTATTGGTTATTTTACTTCGCTGATGATTCTGCCACACAATGCCCAAGAAGGACGGTGATCCGATGTTACATTAAGACTTGTAACCGCTAAAGCCGGCGTAGTTCAGTAATAAGTGCGTATGCCTTTATAGCTTGAATTTTCCTACAACAACTGATACAAAGGGACACCAATGCATGGTGTTGTTATTTTATGATTGCTGTAGACCGGGTTCGAACCCAGGACCTTCGGTTTTGTAGTCAACGTGCTAAATACTTTAGCCAACGCCATCCTCTTGACTAAGCTTGCTTATTTAAAATTTCATTAAAACCGCAAAAGAAATAATATAAATATCATGATTTAAAAAAAAGCGCCACCCCAACTTTTGACTTTGACAGCTTGTTATAGATTAAAATAAAATGTTTGAAGCTTCTTTAATCTAAAACAAAAAGTCCAAGGTAAATCAAAAATCTCGACAACCCTTATAGGGCCCAATATATTTGTCATTCTGATCGCTTAGCGGTAAAATTGAGCTTAACATTTTTCGAGGTTAAGACAAAAGTATTGCACAATAATTTCTTAGCGTGTATTTGCATTTTGTTCATTATAGTTTTAACTACCGCCATTGCGATGCATGCTTAGGTTTAATTTTTTTTTGTATGCCGAAAACCCCCTTCTTTTTTAAACAAAAGGCAGCTAAAACGGCAGCTTTAAAATAAGAAAAAAAAATCAGCAAACAGCAATAGCAAAACGCCAGCTAGATAAACGTGCTTAACTATTATAACAACTGCAAAAGGCATAAAAAAAAATTCACCTGCAAACCAAAGCAAACTCAAACTAAAACTCAATTCAATTGTTGTGATGTGAAGTGAATTTAGAAAAATAAAAGAACAGCACAAGGGGTGAACCTCAAAAAACTATTACGACTACGAAAAAAAAGCTCATATATATAAGTATGTATGTATAAAGAATAGTACGAGTAGTGCTCTCACAACAAAATGTACAATCTAAAAAGTTTAAGTTAAGGCCAGACACGTGTTAAGCATGCGCATTATAAGCACACAGAGCATACTAGAAGGCCTTCGTGGCAACACAACAACAAGGCTGGCTGCACCAAGTGTTTACTCATACTTTGCGTCTCAACGCCAGCAGTGCAACCAAGGAAAGCGAGTACACAATATTATTGCAATTGCCTGTTATTGCTGGTTTGGTTGGCTGTTGGCTGTAATTGGTTATAATGAGTTGCAGAATTTTGTGGTTACTATTTTTCCCCCACTTTATATGCGACAATGTCATAAACTCCCCCGTTGCTTGATGTATGACCGTTCAAGATTTGTAGGCGTTATCTCACGTTTTAAGTTTTTATTTCGCAAAAAAACCCAACAACATTATCATTTCGTAATCATCTTTTAGGACACAATTGCCTTGTAAAAACTGGCTAATAAATTGTAGCTGAAAAGTGCAAGCAGAGATTCTAGAATGCAGGAAAAAAGTACATGTGTAAGACATTCTCATACTTGCACTATCCTGAAGTTTTATTATAAAATTCATGTCCATGAAGAAAGCAAAAAATATGGATTTCCCACAGTTACGTCTCATTAAATTTATTGTGTAATAATTTATGAAAATGTCAATAGAAATTGCATTTATAACCCTATAATTGCAGCATGGAGAAGTCCTAAGATGTGAAATATTTTGCAAGTTTGAGTGTCTGTGTTGTTGTTGTGCATTTTGCAGGAGCAATCAATCATGTTCCCCTCATTAAAAATTCTTTAAAATTGGCAAACAGATAAAGATATAAGTTTATACAGGGTGGGCCAAAAGAAACCAAGGGGTGTAAAAGTTTAATAACTTTTTTGTTTATTATTTTTTTTTATTTTTTCTTTCAGATTATATAGACAACACTTGGAGAATTTATAATGGAGAGGTTCACAACTGAACAGAGAACCAGAACAATAGAATTTTATTATTTAAACCAGAAATCAACTTTATTGAAAATTTGATTATGAGTGATGAAGCTCATTTTCATTTGAATGGCTTTGTTAATAAGCAGAGCTGTAGGTTCTGGGGTTCTCATCAACGCCAATTGCACCCCATCAGGTGTACAGTATGGTGTGGGATCGCATCTGAAAATGTCATTGGGCCCTACTTCTTCGAGAATGAAGATGGAAGTGCTGTAACCGTAAATGGAGAGCGGTATCGGTTTATGATAGAAAATTTTTTACGTCCTGCTCTTGAAAACAGACCTGGTATGTGGTTTCAGCAGGACGGAGCCACTGCCCATACTGCCCGAGACACAATGGCACTTTTAAGTCAAATTTTTGGAGAGCGAATAATTTCTCGAAATTCGGAAATTATTTGGCCAGCGCGATCGCCAGATTTGACAGCACCCGACTATTTTCTTTGGGGTTTTTTGAAGGAGCGAGTGTATGTGAAGAAGCCAGAGACAATCCTTGAACTCAAGGCAAACATTGTTGCAGAAATTCGAACGCTACAGCCACAAGTTTTGAAAGATGTTATGGAAAATGCTCTAAAAAGAGCCCATCAGTGCGAAGCTGAAAACGGTGGTCATTTAAGAGACATCATTTTTCATACTTAGTGTAAAAAAATTTCCATTTTTTATATTATATAATCTGAAAGAAAAAATAAAAAAAGTTAATCAACAAAATAGTTATTAAACTTTTACACCCCTTGGTTTCTTTTGGCCCACCCTGTATTTTCTATGTCTTAAATTAATTAGGATGTTTGAAGTGAGTTTTTTTTTCTATGATTAGGAATAACTTAACTTAAAAATTGGAACCACAAATTGTGAATTAATGAATTGAGGTGCTGGGCTTTAAGACGTCATGTCATGCAGGAGATAATTAAGGTGCTTCACACAAGCGCCAAGATAACAAAGAAACACCTTTAATGAAACAAATTCGAGATAAATAGAATTATGAAGTAGTATTGCAAGCAGTAGTAAAGAGAACTTTATCACGATCTCGTAAAGTCCTGAAAATTTGTCTATCACAAATTATCAGAACCGTTTCTGTTTATAAAATATTCTTGAGCTGATTTTCATCAATATCAAAGGAAATTTCGGGACACTGTGATCATGAATAGCATGTCATTATATAAGGAACTGCAAGAACATTTCTCATTGAACTTGATTAGAAGAAAATAGTGACTGTAGACAGTGATTAGTTTTTTGCAGGTATAGAACAAGTTTTCTTTTTTTTTTTGAACGAGAAGCAACCCCCAGACAATTAATACCTTCTTCTTTTATTAGGTGCTTTATTTTTTAGGAAAGAGATAGTTATCGGGAAGAAAGGTGGTAAAGGAAGAGATAGAGGAAAGCTCCATTCGTGTACAACTCTGCCTTTATGCACGTTTTTTAAGAAAGCAACATTGCAGCGCCTCTGGTGTCAATGAGGCGTATTAAATTTGTATAGCTTTTTTACTTCGCTGATGATTCTGCGACGAAAGAGGGCGCTTTGATCTTGCATTAGGATTAGTATCCGCTGAAGCCGTTGAAGTTCAATGACCACTGTCTATACCTTCATCACTTGAACTTTTCTACAAGAATTGATACAAAGGGACACTAATGCCCTAATTCTGTTCGACGATTGTGTCGCCTTGTCTATGGACGAAAAGAAGCCGCAGTTATGATTCTTTAAAATAATTATTATTTATTGTCTGTGCTAGAAAGTTCGTGTATTTGATTTATGACTTTGTTCTAAACATTATTTCCAATATATATTTTTTCATATATTTTTCAAACTATTGTATAATACTTTAATTTAATTTTTATATTTTAAAAAAAATGGCAATAATATTTTTATTTTTCATTACCAAATACAACAACCTTTTTTGAAGAAAATAATTTAGAGAATTCAAACACAAGAACTCAGAAGTATTTTCAAACAAAAACGTCCTAAATCTTCTTACTGAATTAGGGCATAAGGCACATGAGAAAAATTCGTGGTGTTTTATTTAGTGAGTATCAGAAACCGATCTTGAGCCCAGGATCTTCGGTTTTGTATGTGTATGCCAATGTTAACATGAAGTGCTTTTACATACATACACTAGTTGAGAGTTTTCGTTTGAATACCATGACCATGGGTCTTAAGTCAAAAATGTAAACGTTCTGCACGATCGGTATTCTAAAAGCAATTTTTTAACACTGCAGAGCATTGCTAATCTTATGGCATCGATATTGAAATAATTTTTTTTCGATATTAAATTTCTTAAAACAATTTTATCAATCTCTCTACAGACTTAACGCCTTAATGCACAAACACAGATTGAGGAATGCAGTCTAAGTCATTCTTCTTTAAGGAATTAACAATGTTGTTGGGCATATCTGAACAGCTCTCTATCACCCTCAGACCAATGACATTATCCTTCCTTGCAGTTTGCAATTAAGATCTCAGAAATGGATAATAATGATTCTATTAATACCGAGATCAAAAATAAACAATAACGTAGGCATAAGTCTAGCAGAAATAATTCTTAGATCTTCCTTAAGAATTATAGGCATGTTCCTCATCTCTTTCAAAGCAAATATAATGGAAAGAGAATTTTACCAAAACCCAGTGTGAGGAAGTTACCAAACTTACCTTCGCCAGATCCTATTTGGTACGGAATACAAAAATGTTTTGGCAAATAGCATTGGCTGACTGTAAGCAAGTTTTTGTTAGAGTAATGCCCTTTATTTCTAGCCATAGATATCTGTTAGTGTATAGATATGTATGTATAGTGTAAGTTAAATTTTATAAAGCAAACTCGTAGGTAAAAACCTTAGGTAAATTACCTGATTGCAGAAATAACGGGCATAAGTCACATTTGCATACTTCCAGAACCGAACTATAAGCGTTCTTTCGAGGTCTTATCGAAGCATTGTAAAAATATTTTTAATAAAAGTAACTTTATATAACATATGTATATCTCTAGATCACACCTTGGGGACGAAGAAGGGTTGTCTGAGCAATATGACAGCATTTCGTCGCGCTTAGAATCAGTTCTCAGAATACCAAATCTCCGAAACTTCGCATTACTTTATCCGGTCGTCATGTAGGAATTATTCTAAAGCATGGTTCAATGTTTAACAAGACGGAAAGTACTGTAGATTATTGTGAAATAATTCTATATAGTTTTGAATTTTCTGTCCATCGAGGACTATGCAATAGGATTTCGTAGTCAGGTTTAGTAATGCAAAGAAAAATGAGCCATAATGGAATTCTGAATGAGTTCAGTTTGAGTGGATTGAAACCTAGGTTCATGGACTTCAAGGTCGCTTAGATTGACTTTAATAAGTCACCCTATTTAGCGACACAAGATATTATCTTTGGTATCAAATCAGATGTTTTTCAGAAGCGTGGTTCAATGAGAATAGTGCAGCGAATTTTGGATGTCAATCTCCATTCACTACTACCTACCGATAACTACGAAATCGGAATTGCAACAATAAGTTTACTTAAGCTTTCGGAGTAAGGTTTAGTGAAACCAAGACCAATGAGCCACATGGGAATCCTGAGTGTGGTGGGTTTTGGTGGAATTGATTCCGGGAACCCTGGATATCAAAGTCACTGAGACTGACCTTAGTAAGACACCCTCTTTGGTAATGCCCTACACAGACTTTTAAGTCAAAGCAGATATTCCTATAAAGCTAGAAGGACAGTACTGCAAATTGGTTGATCTCATTCCACAAGTTCTTCCAATTTAGGACTAAGCAAAGGCAATGGTGGCAAGAAGTTCGCTTAGGTCTTCAGCCTCGGGCTTAGTAAGGAGAAGATCTCTTATGGACCCTATGTGAATCCTGAATGAGTTCACTCTGGTTGGAATTGATTCCAAAAAATCTATGTTTATGCACTGCAAGGTCACTGAGATTGACTTTAGCGGAAGACCTCATTGGTGAAACCCGTTGAGGACTTTTGGATCAAATCCGGTATTCTCTCCGAGGGTTGTGATGTTTTTACTAATGTGTTCAAGATGGTTAAAGGAACGCGCTCGGGCTTATATTAGATAGACCATTGTTCACAAATCCCTCAAACTTGCAAACAAGTGTTCGGTTTACCAGACTGAGTTTCCAGCCATCATGAAAGCCACAGAATTAGTTGCCAACCTAACTAGCGACTGTAAGAGGGCAATCAATGGATTGATGAACAGGTAAAGTGAGGCTATAATGGGTTCCACATCATTACCATGTTGGGAGAAATAAATCTGCCGATGGATTGGTTGGCACGATTGAGATCAAGATTAGATGACCCAGTGTAAGAAGAGTCGGTGAAACCATCGCACTTAAAAGAACTTAATTACTAGCTTTTAGAATCTCGCGGTGTTATGAATAATGATTGACCTTGAAAAATTTTAAGTATTATTGAGTATGAACAAAAGGATTCTACGGCTTCTTTATAGGAGTCTTGACTATTCCTCTACAGGAGTCTTGAATGGTTCTTTACAGGAGCCTTGACTGGTCACTGCTCGATTGGAGCAAGGATTAGTAAAAAGAAATTAGTATGCTGTATTTTTTTCAGGCAACGAAAGGATGAGGAGGTGGTAACAACAGTGAGATACATTCCATTTTCATGGCCCGAGTCTAGAATGCCGTAAAACAAGTGGCAGAGTAGCGGTTTTCATGTGAAGCAAAAAAATATCACGGAGTGTAAGCTCCAGGATATCAGAAGGTTGGTTGTGGGTATAAGATGGATTATTGATTTTCATCGAGTCAGTGAAGGGAGGAAAGGCTGAGGCGATTTACATGGGACTTAAGAGTCCTACACTTCCTAATCTAACTTAACCTAACAAGTAATTACCAGTATTTTACAAGTGTAAACAATTTAAGCACGCAATAGAATGGAAGTTGCCTGATTCACATTGAACTTCTAAGACGAGAGTTGTTGAGAGTGTATGAGAAGTCTGTGATAGAAAAGTTATAAATATTTATTTTCTAGTGCTTGGCATTCCTTGTCAAAGTCACAACAGTTTCCTCTATTCTAATTTGGGGTGTGTGTATTAAGGCTCCGTTGATGTGGAGATTGGGTAAGCTTGAGCTTCCCAGTATACGCATTTTTGTAGAAATATGCAATCGGAAGTTTCATAATTATGATCGAAGTACTCGTTTGCATTCCTCATCATTGGTGGTGCTCTTTTAGTCTATTTCGCTTCCAGTTTTCTTTTGAAAATATACTGCTTAAACAATCTACAACTGTATGAATTTAATTGGCATTGAAAATATGAAATTCCTTCTAATTAGAATATAAAAACTCTTATTTGTATGGATAAGTTTGTATTACTAATTTCATTACATATTTTATTGTACTCTGCAGTATTTACATTAATTATTTTTTAATATTATGCATTTCCCTGTAAAAAAAACTACTCGTATGAGCATTAGAAAGTAACAATAAAACTTATAAACTAAATAATAATAATAATAATAATAATAATGTTTGAAAACAATTACAATAATTGAGCTAAGTAACGACTCCTGGATGTATAACGAAGTATTATGAATGATGGATGATCAATAAAAAAAATGTGAGCTGTACTTCAGTGATCATGAGAGTTCGTTCGTTTAATAAATTATAGCTAAGAACAACATTAATTTTAATTAGTTGTTGTATGTATGCAAATAAGGCAATACAAATGGAATAGATATGTGCTTTAGGTTCCTTCTTCTAAGGAACGATTAGAGGGGGTGAGGGTATGAAATCGTTTAGTAATGTTTTTCGGTAATTTTCACCTTACCAAACTTGCCATGCAAATGATGCTTAGCGAAGGCTAAGAGGTCAGAATGACCATGATTGTGATGGGCGGGATAGATTCGGTGGACAATAGCGGCATTGTGGTGATGGTGATGTACGGCAGGGACAGAATGGTGCACCACGGCAGCATGATGATGGGAACCACCATGATGATGAACATCGGCGTGATGAACCAAAGCTCCATGATGATGAACATCGGCGTGATGAGCCAAACCGGCATGATGATGCACATCACCGTGATGAATTAAATTGGCATGATGATGGCCATCACCGTGGTGAACCAAACCATGGTGAACTAAGTCAGCGTGATGAGCATCGGCATGTAAGTCGCCATGATGGTGAGCATCACCATGATGCAATTCCGTGTGATGCAAATCGGCAGCGTGATGATGTTCATCAACATGATGGTTTTGATGGACAACATGATGATCAACAACGGGATTTGTGTAGTGCAAAAAGTGATGGGGTTCGTGGTGGACAACTTTAGTAACATGATGCACAGGTTCAACCTTGTGTATGGATTCATGATGGATGACTTGGGCAGCGGAGGCAGCATGATGGACATGGTGATCATCATGATGTACATCAACTGCAGCATGATGATCACCATGATGATACACAGGATGATGTTCGACGCCGTGGTGGTGATCACCACCATCAATTACAATCTGTGCCGAGTGACCGAAGTGAACGCCATCGCCGTGAAGTATACCAGCATGATGATGGATATCATCGTGATGAATATCATGTTCTATGTGATGAGGTGAAACTACCACTTCATTGGCATGATGATTCAATAAACTAGCTTGGACGGAGGCCAAGGTAAGAGCCAAAATGCAAACGAAGACCTGGCAATTGGATAAAGAAGTATAAGGTGGATTGGGAAAGGTGTTAATAAAAGTTCGTGCAAGTATTTTCAGAGTTTGCTAGCAGAGCCATTTGAAAAAAACTTCTTAGAAAGTTTTAAGAATTTATACTGTTTTTAGTTAAAAAAAACTTCTGGGCAATATATTGCAGTAACGGCATGTAAATTATTCTGGTGCCTTTAAAACGTTCCATAGTGTCCTTATAGTGAATAAAATAGAACTTTGTAATTATTTAATTTTTTGTCACACAAGTGTCAGGGACACAGAAGTTTTGCATGAATCTCAAGAACAGGAAATTCAAGCACTACTTGGAAAATATTGAAGGTACTTCAAATATATTAGTGACTTCCAGGTATTTTGGACATAAGCTAGTTACAAACAAAATGTTTTGTATGTAACTCTTGTATGATATATTTTTGCGGTCGTAATTGAATTCTGCAACGAGTTATCACTTGTTTTTCGCACACAGATATTCCAAGTTGTTTAATATAAAGGATTTTATATACAATTTCTTTTATAAATTTTTAGTAATTTATAAATGCCATTAGTTTCTATTATGCTTGGTAAGTTTTGAAATTAAAAACAATTTCGATTTTAAGACAACAAATTTTTATGGCCAATCACTTTACTTTATTTTTCCTTATAGCACTTGATGTCAAAGGATTTTGTTTTATTTATTTATTTTCTTCCTTTTGTCATATCGTACCTTCATTTCTACGATTTCACACTTAGTTTTATAAACCCAATCTATAAAGTTAAAATTAAACTTTGAACGAACTCTTTGTTGTTTGACGCTGAGTACTGAACTGATGTCTAACCAGAAATACCTTCTGTAATTTATACCAAAATAATTGTCATTACAAAACCTCTCCCTCCCGCCCGCCCTCAATTAAAATGTGTTAAAAGGAAACAGCTGATTTTGTCGCTGTTTAAGCCAAATATAAAAATTGTAATAAGAAATTCATTGCAACGAAATTAAAATTGAAATTACAATGAAAGTGATATAAAATACGTTTCAATTATGTGTCCGGCATAATTAATGAGAAGTAACAAGAAAAAAAAATAATAATAAAAAATACAAGAAGAAAACATTAAAACAAACGTGCGAAATTCAAATGGAAACACACAAAATTTACTGCCAACCGTTTGAGGAATTTTAATAATTTATGTATTTGTTTCAGAGTTGCCAGTGTGAAATTTTTAAAATTGCAATTAGGTCAAGGTAAAAATTGAGCAATTTCAATGATGTCACATGTAGAAGAGATTTTTCTTATTTAGAGTGGAACTAAAATGTAAAAAGATTGCTTAGTCTAGTTATAAAAAATTTCAGTTTATGGACCGGAACAAAAATCTCTAAAAATCTCCTTCGTTACCACTTCATAAAAATATGGGCTATAGTTGATATTGCAGGGAATCCCTGAAACGTTTCGGTCATTACAAGTTCAAAGCTCCGGCAATACTTTTATATCTACAGCATTAGAAAAAATTTCAAAACTTTCCTAACGATAACTCTCGAGCTATTAAATTGATTTAGATAAAATTTGTGGTATTCAAAGCAGTTTTTCAAGTCGAACAAGGAATATAACTACTGCAAATAATTTGACAAGAACATTTAGAGTAGCATAGCTTACTTCACGAAGCCTTGATTGAGTTTAAGGTAGAGAAGAGAAAATATAATGGAAACTATTCTCCTTTCTTTCCCACAAACCAAAAACTTTGCAGAATAAGCTTTGCATGTGCCAAAGGCGCCAAAGTAGAGAGCAATATGTTACGAGTAGTTTTATCACATAATATCCCCTTTTAAAAATATAAATTTCATAAGTAGGGATGCTAATCGGGACTGATTTTTAAAAATTATGGGGTTTGGGATTTTGATATGCAATACCGGAGTACCAACTAGGGATTTCGGTGAAATCTCAATCCCCAAAATTCTAAACAAATTTACATATTTAATAATTGATTCTTATTACACATTTAAAAGCATATATATACACATCTGTGGCAATAAATAATAATGGCTTAAGTTGACACAAGTGTTTTTTCATTTTATTACATATTCTTATTCTCTTCTTCAACATCTGTCACTCAACTAAATTTCAGTTAAAAAATGTCATTATTAATAAAACTATACACATTTATATTTTAACTTAAGTCTTCTTGGAAAATAATACGTAAGCCATAAATAACATCTTACCTCAACTTAATTTTTTTTTTCGGTAGTAGCTACCAATATTAAAATATTTGAACATAAAAACTTTAATACACTTAAGTTCAATAACTAACATCCCATTCAAATTATTCTTCATTTAAAAAAAAACTTATATTTAACTAAGCTTTTAAAAAATTATATTATCTCAGGTTTTCCGCATTTTTCAATTTAACCTAAATCACTTATCTGGACTTCAATAAAAATAAAAAAAACCATCAATAAAAATTATTTTGCCTTTCAATATAATAGCTTAAGTGCACTTAAATTTTTATTTTTCTAACAATGGATTTTTTCATAAGATCTTAACTAAAAAACAGCGAATATTAACTAATAAAACGTTTTTTTTTTAGGGTTCCGTACACCAAGGGTGAAAAGGAACCCTATTGTTTTCGCTACGCTGTCCGTCTGTCCGTCTGTCCGTCTATCCATCACACGGTATTTTCTCAGGAACCGTAAGAGCAACGGACCTGAAATTTGGACACAGTATGTAGAACCTTGGCCGCTACAACAACAAATACATGAGAATTAAAAATTAAAGGGTGTTCCAAAACGAGCAACGAAAAATTTTAAAATCCCATGTAATATACATACAATTGTATGAAAATATCTATGTATATTGAAACTTGAATTTTGTAAAATTAGTGTATTTTTATACAGACTACAACAATTAACACTAAAATTTAAAAAAATTTAAATTTAAGGGGATGGTCCATCAGTTAATGCAATTTTGACTATGTGATTTTGACAATTTGCTATATCTTGGAAACCGTAAGAGGCAAACACTTGAAATTTTCGAAAACGGTAAAACTAAAAAAACCGAAAATTATAAAATAGCCAAACCAAAAAAAAAAAAAAAAAATTGCCAAAAATTAAAAAAATCGCCAAAACGAAAAAATCGCCAAAATTAAAAAAAAATTTAGCACTAAAATAAATCGCAAAATTCGAAAAAATCGCCAAATGAAAAAAACGCCAAAATGAAAAAAAACGCCAAAAATCGAAAAAAAATCGCCAAAACGCGAAAATGTCGCCAAAACTAAAAAAAAAATTTTAAATAAAAAAAATCGCAAAAATGAAAAAAATCGCAAAAATAAAAAAAAATCGCCTAAATGAAAAAACGCCAAAAACCGAAAAAATCGCCACACCAAGAAAATAAAGTGTCAAAAAAATCGCTAAAAACGAAAAAATCGCCAAAATTAAAAAAAAATTCTAACACTAAAATAAATCGCCAAATTCGAAAAAATCGCCAAAACTGAAAAAACGCAAAAACCGCCAAAACAAAAAAACCGAAAAGATCAAAAAAACGAAAAAAATGCCAAAACTATATATTATATAGGATGAAGTTTGTATTAAATTACATATCTAGTGTTCGTACGGAACCCTTCGTGCGCGAGTCAGAGTCGCACTTTACTGAATTTTTTATAAAATTAACAGTTTTGTTCTAAATAAATGTGCATCTTTTTCGGAGGCTAAAAATTTTATATAAAAACCAAACACAATTAATTTTAGACAAAACCTTTAATATCTCAAAACATGAAATTTCGACTTAAGCCATTATTATTTATTGGCACAGATATATACACACATATAAACATGTATATATAAATATATATATATACAGACAGAAAGTTTTCATATTAAAATTTACGAAAACAAGGTTAATTAAAAATCGTTTAGCCATAATTTTGCTTCATATGTTAATTTAACATGATTTACAATAATCTGAAAAGAAAATTTTTCGCTTTGAACTCACTTTATTTAATCTTAATTTAACATTCCATTACTGTTAAATTAAAATGAAGAATCATGTTGAATCAAATAATCAAATGAAATAACAAGATAAACCATATTGAATCGAAGCTATTTCAAGTTGAAACAACCTGAATTTATTTGAATGTATTAATTTTATTTTATCAGTTACTTAACTTATATAGTTGTATGAATTGGAACAGGCATAAGAAAAATGTTTGTATGTATACTTGGCTTCCCCGACCAAGATTTGCTCTTGAACTCATCGCGTGGTAGTTAATGCGCTAATCACTGCAGCCACAAAAATCTTTAATATTCTTTTGATGCACACTAAAGAAATGCTATCAGATATTAAGTTTTAATTCAACATGATAAATTGATCATTTATTACTAAATTTATTTAAAATTAAAGATAAAGAAAAAAGTTAAATTTAATAAAAAAAAAAATTTATTTTTCTTTGCATTAACTATAAAGTAATTCACACCCAGTTTGTAGAAGCTCATTGATATACTATTATTAGTATGTAATAATTAATGATTAATTTGTATGGAAGGGAGCCCTTCCCCTACTCTTCACCGCAACTTTTCCGCTGGATTACGCGCATTAACTATAAAGTAATTCTCACCAAGCTTGAAGCCTCTCAATGATATAGTATCCCATATATGCCGTAATTAATAATTAATTTGTATGGAAGCTACTCACTCCCCTGCTCCTATCGCATATTGGTGAAAATGAGATGAGCTGTGAAGTATACCATTTCATATTAAAAACAATTTTTAAAATCGCTTCACAACTGGCGGAGAAATCACTGAACATATAAAAAAATGCATACATGACAAACATATAACCTCCTCCTTTTTTGATGTCGGTTAAGAAGAAATACAACTGAAGCTACTTTGGCTGGTCTGCCGGTTTCAAACCTGTGACCCTCCGGCTATAAAAAAATTTTGTGGCACAGTTTGCACTTGACATAACAAGCACCCTTGGACTTTATTACAAAATTACTCCAAATCGCATATTTGTCTTTTGTTTATTATATACTAGCTTTTACCCTTGGTTCCGCTCGCACTGACCTGATATTTGAAAACTATACTTACAATCTATGAATGTTTTGTTATTTGTTACTCACTGAGAATGTTAAAAAAATGAATTAACCCGGCAAATAGGCAATAATCAAATCAAAAAACATAATAAAAACCGGCCTTAAAATTGTTTAAACAGTCAAACCACAAACGGAAATTACCCGAATCAGCCCAAACATATGTTTGCGGTTTGGAAATCCATGCCAAATACAAAAAAACCGGTATGGAGCCGGATAAAAAATATACCATGTTTGATGCTGTTAATGTGACTTTCCATTGAAGACAGAATTTTTAAAATCGATTTAGTGGTTTGAAAATCCGTAAAAAATATAAAAAACCGGTTCTGAACCAGATAAAAATATGTTTGACGCTGGCAATGTATGAAGTTTACCATTGAAGAGATAATTTTCAAAATGGCTTTAGTGGTTTGAAATTCCATTAAAATACAAAAAAACCCGGTTCCGAACCGGATAAGAAATATACCATGTTTGATGCTGGCAATGTAGCATACCATTGAAGAAAGAATTTTCAAAATCGGTTTAGCGATTTGAAAATCTGTACCAAATATAAAAAAGCCGGTTCCGAACCGGATAAAAGAAATTATCCATTTTTGACGCTGATAATGAAGCTTTCCATCGTAGAAAGAATTTTTAAAATCTATTTAGGGGTTTGAAAATCTACAAAAAAAATATAAAAACCGGTTCCAAACCGGATAAAAATAAAGGCTATGTTTGACGCTGGCAATTTATGTAGCTTGCCAGTGAAGAGATAATTTTCAAAATCGGTTCAGTGGTTTGAAGATCCGTATCAAATATAAAAACCGGCTCCGTACCGGATAAAAAATAGACCATGTTTTATGCTGAAAATGTAGCTTACCATTGTCGGTTTCAAATCGGTTTACCGATTTGAAAATTCGTACCAAATATAAAAAAGAATTTTCAAAATCTATTTAGCGGTTTGAAATCGGTTTACCGATTTGAAAATTCGTACCAAATATAAAAAAGAATTTTCAAAATCTATTTAGCGGTTTGAAAATAAAAAAAATATAAGAACCGGTTCTGAACCGGATAAAAATATAGGCTATGTTTGACGATGGCAATGTATGTAGCTTGTCATTGAAGAGATAATTGAAATAATGAAAATCGGTGCAGTGGTTTGAAGATCCGTACCAAATATAATAAATTCAGTAAAATGCGACTCTGACTCGCGCACGCAGGGTTCCGTACAAACACTAGATATGTAATTTAATACAAACTTCATCCTATATAATATATAGTTTCGGCATTTTTTTCGTTTTTGGGATCTTTTCGGTTTTTTTGTTTTGGCGGTTTTTGCGTTTTTTCGGTTTGGGCGATTTTTTTAAGTTTTGGCTCCTTTTTTAGTTTTGACACTTTATTTTCTTGTTTTGGCGATTTTTTTTCGGTTTTTTTCGGTTTTTTCATTTTAGCGATTTTTTTTATTTTTGGCGATTTTTTTCATTTTTGCGATTTTTTTTTATTTAAAATTTTTTTTTAGTTTTGGCGACTTTTTCGCGTTTTGGCGATTTTTTTTATTTTTGGCGTTTTTTTTCATTTTGGTGTTTTTTTTCATTTTGGGGATTTTTTCGAATTTGACGATATATTTTAGTGTTACAATTTTTTTTTAATTTTGGCGATTTTTTCGTTTTGGCGATTTTTTTTAATTTTTGGCAATTTTTTTTTTTTTTTTTTGGTTTGGCGATTTTATAATTTTCGGTTTATTTTAGTTTTACCGTTTTTGAAAATTTCAAGTTTTAGGCGATTTTTTTAAGTTTTGGCTCCTTTTTTAGTTTTGACACTATATTTTCTTGTTTTGGCGATTTTTTTCGGTTTTTTCATTTTGGCGATTTTTTTTATTTTTGGCGATTTTTTTCATTTTTGCGATTTTTTTTTATTTAAAATTTTTTTAGTTTTGGCGACTTTTTCGCGTTTTGGCAATTTTTTTTGATTTTTGGCGTTTTTTTTCATTTTGGTGTTTTTTTCATTTTGGCGATTTTTTCGAATTTGACGATTTATTTTAGTGTTAGAACTTTTTTTTAATTTTGGCGATTTTTTTCGTTTTGGAGATTTTTTTGTTTTGGTTTTGCGATTTAATAATTTTCGGTTTTTTTAGTTTTACCGTTTTTGAAAATTTCAAGTGTTTGCCTCTTACGGTTTCCAAGATATAGCAAATTGTCAAAATTACATAGTCAAAATTGCATTAACTGATGGACCACCCTTTAATTTTAATTTTTTTAAATTTTAGTTTTAATTGTTGTAGTCTGTATAAAAATACACTAATTTTACAAATTTCAAGTTTCAATATACTATTGTATGTATATTACATGGGATTTTAAAATTTTTAGTTGCTCGTTTTTGAACACCCTTTAATTTTTAATTCTCATGTATTTGTTGTTGTAGCGGCCAGGGTTCTAAATACATACTGTGTCCAAATTTGAAGTCCGTAGCTCTTACGGTTCCTGAGAAAATACCGTGTGACGGACAGACGGACAGAGTAGCGAAAACAATAGGGTTCCTTTTCACCTTTGGTGTACGGAACCCTAAAAAAACGAACCGCATAAAAGAAATCGGCCTGAAAGCACTAAACGTTACACATGAAAATGCCTGTGTATTTGAATATTTTATTGAATTTTGTGTAATCACATTTACTGGATGGCAACTCTGGCCTGCTTATACCTGTACCCATCGGCAGTCACATTAAACGGAACGTCACTAAAGAAATCCAAATTTAATAATATTTTTTTGCATAAATTTAATAAAATCTGAGTCAATAAACTTAAATAACTCATAAATAAACAATTATCTAAGAAATTGTTTCATAATTAAAATACAAAAAAATAAAATAAATAATTAATTATTACAACGGCATTTTTAATGTTTAAGGTCAAATTGATTCCTATTATTAGGTAACCAGGGATTTCCTGTTACCACTTTTAGTACGAAAAAAAAAACAACGCAAGTGTTTTTTACGCTCTTCGTATGAATTAATAAACAAAAACAAAGAAACACTGCTGCAATGTTGCAATTACGAGTGACTACACTAATCGTTCAGTCATCTATGCCTGACACACTTTCAACATAAACTATTTGGGTAATTTGTATATATAAAACAAATCAATATTGCTATTCACTACTTTTAAATGTGTTTAGTTTAGTTTATATTCATAACATTAAATAAATCATGACTTTTATGCATAAAATATTACTTTCAGGTATATTGCTTAGGGCTACGTAATATATTTAAAAAAAAAGTTGAATGCTTTTGGCTTAGATTGCGATTGAGATTATAAGAAGAAAGAAGAGGATTGCTGAAATGAAAACATATCAAATACCGAACATTATTTAAAAATTCGTTTGAGGCCATAATAATATTTGAATAATTCAATAAGATGAGTTTAATTAAGGTAAATAATATTGCCAGGTATTAATATAAGCGCTTGAAGGCAAGTGTTTTATGTTCACAACTACACCTAGTCACGGAATATCAGGTGAAGTAATTCGTCTACTTGGCACCAGAGGCGCTGCAAAAATGCTATAAAAATCTACAAAACACACAATAGCAGAGTTCTAAAACGAGTCAAGTCATATGTCCTTGCTTAGCTCTTCCTTTCCCAAGGAAGGCAAGACACATACATATCGTCATATAAACTGAATTAGGTTAACAATTAACTCGTAGAGAAAAGCGTAAGAGCTACATACATGCAATTTTCACAGAATATGCGAAACTTTGTTAAAAATTAAAGTGCATTCTAAGGCGAGTAACGAAAAATTATATTCTCAAATTAACACTGAAATTTAAAAAATCAAAATTAAAAGTTACTTATATCATTTAGGGCTAATACATCAGTGCAAGTTAATCTCTATTTTTGGTTTAAAATGTATTTAAACTAGCAAACCTATAAATCAATACAGTATTTAAACCATCTGTAAACGCATAAAATTGGGCATTTAAACTACCAATACAGGCCATATGATTTTGTTAATTACAGACCATATGTTTTGCATTGAAAGAGCTCTCAACTTTTTTCTAAGCCTGTACTTTTTCTTCACATCTTGTTCGACCTGTTTGCTTACACTCTATTATTCTTTTATACTATTCTACTTCGCCAACCGTAAATATAATTCCTCTCTCAGTACAATTTGGCGACATTTAATTGAATTTTTGTTTAAGTTTTTTGCCTTTTTGATTGTACAAAGAATTGATAGCCTGCTGCAAAACAGCTGCTTTTTGGCATTTATTCTAGTGCTGCCACAATATTATTTTTAAAACTACACATAAGGTATGGTTCACTGATTTACTCCTGTTGCGTTTAAACCACATATAAATTTTAGTTTAGTTTAACTAAACCAGCGTTTAAACTTTGACTGATTTATTAGCCCTTAATATAATTTTGACAACTTGCTATAGGAGCCAAACTATTGCTATAATCAAAACGCTAAAACTTAATAAAAATTAAAAAAAAAATTTGAAATGAAAAATCGTCAAAAACCGAAAAATCGTTTAAGTGAAAAGTATCACCAAAAATGAAATAAACCCCTAAAAATGCAAACAAATTACCATAACTACAAAAATCGCCAATAACTAAAATAAATCGACAAGGCAGAAAAAGCAATAAGGCCAAAAAAATCTTTAAACGAAAAATAAAAAAAAAAATAAAAAAAATCAAGACTAAAAAATCGCCAAGAATCGTGAAAAAAAATCGCGAAAGCGAAAAAACGCCAAAACTAAAAAAAATCGCTAACACTAAAAATATGTATTGTAAAAAAAAACAAAAACGCGAAAACAAAAAAAAACCTCGACTAAAAAGAGCGTTAATAATAAAAAAATCGCCAAAAGCCAAAAAAGAAATCGCCAAAAAGCTTTAAGCGCTGTACGTAACCCTTCGTGTGCGAGTTAAAGCAACACTTTACTGAATTTATTATATTCTATTATCAGAACTTTAAAAAAGACATATGGGCAATTCCATAGAATATCAAGAACGATGTCACGTAAGATGACCAATCAATTAATCTTCTATTTCAGAGAAAATTTAAAATTTTTTCTTTATTTCTCTATGTATTTTTTAAGGAGCGTAATTAGCTCTACCTTTGGTAAAATATAAAGAAAAATCTAACCGCATTGATCTGAAATACATGCTTAGTTGACTAATCAACGTATGTGATATGGTACGTGACATTCTATGGAATAACCCATATGTAGCCAAGATATAAAAAAAAGTATACGAGTACATAACCAGTTAAAAATGAAAACAGTTTTCTAGTAAATTTTGTTTTTTTTCATACATTATGATGCATTTCATAATTTGAGAACCACTGGCAATATTCATCTAATTTTTTTTTTTTTTTTTTTTTTTGGTAAAGCCTGGTACGGTGCTTTTACGGAATTTCAGGGTCTCAAAAAAAAGCTTACGGAAATTCATAAAGAAATTTCCATTTGCTAATACGGACTTTCAAATGTTACAAGACCTTACCTTACCTTATCGAGTTGGGTTCGATTTAAAAGGGATCGGTCCCAAAATCTTGATTTTTTCTTTGGTTCTGTATGGAATAAGTCCATAGCATTATTGTTATAAAAAAATATTTCCAACAACACTTCTATGGCAATTCTGCACTTTTTAATTTTCTGTGGAATACAGACCATACCCGTTTTTCTTGGGCTTTGCCAAATAAAAATAAACAATTTTCATATTTTCCCAAAAGAAAAAACTGACGCCAATTCCTTACACTATAATGCTTGTCCAAGATTTCTTTTAAATTTTTATTCAAGTATTTTAATAATTTTTTTTGCGTAACTTTGACTTTTGAAGGACACTTGTTACATATTTTACGCCCACTTATGACACTTGTTATCTTTCTAAGTGGCGTGAAAATAGAAATAATAATCATATAAGTAAATAAATTAAATTTATCAGTAAAAAAAATTACAACTTAATGCAAATTATTTGTATGATCAACCCAATGACCCACACAGAGAAATACCGACAAGCAATTCCAAATGAAAATTGAAATGTTGTAAATTTGAATAAAAATTATAATAATTCAAATAAAATTCAATTGCATGCAAAAAAAAAAATTTAATTTACAAGTATGTATTGCAAAAATGAAACTTTTAGTAATAATTTCCAAAATGTGGGGAGTTCTATATATTCTTTCATTTATGACATTATTTGTTCTTAAAAAAATTCTCCTAAAAAATCGAATAGAAAGCGGATAAAAAGAAGTACATATAGTACTTGAATACTAATATATCATGGGCATAGCCCCACCCACTTTTTTGAACACAAAATAAAGTACTGTTTACAGCTCAAGGTATGTGCCACGTTTAGTAAGAATCTATAGAGAGAAGAATGTGAAATATTGGGCCAATCCCACGATGTCGACACCGTTCGACTTGTCGCACACTTACATTCAAAATAACAACAAATTTTAATATTTTGTTCTTTTTCAAAATGTAAGTGTGAGACAAGTCGAACCTTGTCAACATGGTGGGATTGGCCCATTATATTAAGTTTTAATCCATCCACTTTTTTTTTAAACATAAGATTTAGTATTTTTCAGAGCTCAAGATTTGTGCCGAGCTTCAAAAAAATAGCTAAAGTAGAAACACGTGAAATGTTATATTGAAATTTGATAGGGGTTGTTTCCGCCCACTTTTTTGAGCTTAGGGCGTGTGCCAAGTTTCGTAAAAATCGGTCATAGAGAAGCCTGCGAATAAAAAAATTAAATTCTAATAGGCGTGGCTTCCTTTGCTCATATTTTTAATTTTGTGATTGTGTCGTTACGAGAGTGATTGTGTTGGGTAGACTTTGTAGCTATCGAATAAGTAAACTATCATAATATCAAATAAATATATTAGTGGGTGTGTCCGAGCCCACTTTTTTCATTGGGACCAAATGGAGACCAAACAATTAAGAGTGTTATATTCGGCTGCGTCGAAACTTATATAGCCTTCACCAAAGTGAGTATATAAAATATAGAGATAAGCACATCCATACACATTTATATGTTTTGTGAAGAAATTTATAATTTTTTGCTCTAATGCAATTTTTAGTAAGTTACCTCTCGGTATTTTTCGATTAAATATTTTTTTTTTAGATATTAGCAATAAGTTGAATATTTTATTCTACCCTCTGTATTTTATAAATATTTTACATTCACCCTTATTCCAGTTGTCAAAAACGACGTCACGTCATACAATATCAAATCAAATTAAAAAAATAGTTTCATTTAGTAACTTTAATATCCAGAAAAAAAGTTCAACGTTTCCAGCTCTGGAGCTGTGGCTTTAATGTTTATAATTTTCTACACTAAACTTTTCTTTCCAAAACGTTAGATATATATATATATATATATATATATATATATATGTATATATATATATATATATATATATATATATATATATATGTATATATATATATATATATATATATATATATATATATATATATATATATATAATTTATAAAGAAAAAGGAAAAAATTAATTAGACCTAGTTATACGGTATATAAAATACCACAAAAAGTGTAAGTTTCCCAACCCTGGAATCATCCTTTTTAAGTTTTCTGATTTCTTACACCAATCTCTTTCTTTTAAGAATATAAGATATGTTTTATTTATAGAAAAAAAAGGAAACATTTTTTTTAGTAAGTTACTTTTGTATAAAAATAGTTAAAACTTTCCAACCCTGAAAACGTCTTTTGAATTGTTTATTTTTTTAATAAGAAATATCTATTTTATTCGTACTGAAGCATAAAATAAGTTTATTTAATAAAAAAATAAAAATTAGTTTTCGGTAGTTAAGTTTTTATATCACAAAAATTGTAAGTTTTCCAACCCTGAAAACATCCTTTTTGATTTTTCTAATTTCTTACACCAATCTCTTTCTTTTAAGATATATTTAATTTATAGAAAAAAGAAAAATTTTGTTTTAGTAAGTTAATTTTGTATAAAAAATTTAAAGTTTTCCAACCCTGGAAACGTCTTTTTATTTTTTTTAGAAAAACCAATTTAATTCATACTGAAGTATAAAATAGGTTTATTTAATAAAAAATAACAAAAACCAGTTTTCGGTAGTTACTTTAGTATGGCAAAATATAGTTTGAGTTTTCCAGCTCTGAAATCGTCTGCTAGATTTTGCGGATTTTCAATACGAATCTTTTTCAGACTATTTCTGACACACCAGTCCAGGAACGAAGTCTCTAGCTTTTCTGGGAGCTTCGGAAAACCTATTTCACGTACAGATAGACGGACAGATGGACATCGCTTATTCGAAATTGCAAACGGAATGACAAACCATTTTTGATAAAGAGAATAAAAAATTATTTTTACAATAGGTCTAAAATGTACCGAGTGGTGAAGTAACATAACCAAAAAAAAAAAAAAAAATAAAACGAATTGATTTCTTGATGGTCTCCTTGTTTGTACGTTTTTTTTTAATAATGCAGTATTGCAGCGCGTCTGGTGTCAGTGAGGTGTATTAAATTTTCAAAGCTGTATTTAGTAGCCATTTAATTGGTTATTTTACTTTGCCGATAATTCTGCTACACTACGAAGGAGGACGCTCCCATTTTACATTAGGATTAGTATCTGCTGAGGTCGGTATAGTTCAGTGACCAGTGACTATGCCTTCATCACTAGAGCTTTCCTACAACAACTTGTATCAAAGGGACACTAATGCACATCAGAAAAATGCGCGGAGTTGTTATTTAATGACCCAAGACCTTCGAATTTGTAATCAATGTGCTAAATACTTCAGCCAACGCTACCCTAAGTTTAATTGCCATTATTATTAAACATCGTCCAAGACACATGATATGGGAATTAATTTAAAAAAAAAAACATCAGACACCCAACGCCTTACAGATTGCTGCTTGCCAGGAATGGGGCAAAATACCATCAAGCCATATTTTTCAGAGTGTGAAGCTTTCTCGAGCTTCTTTCGGCATTATTGGATTTAGCCTATACGTAGTTCATGGCTATGGAACTCTCCATTTATTTGTGGTATTAGTACGCGTAGCAGCAGTTGCTGTTTGCAGTACTACTAATGGGAGTAATACTCGTAATAATAATATACAGTTGTACTCGCAGACAACCAACACATGTCTACCAAATGCTAATAAAACACTAACAATTGTCTCTCTAATGACAAGCCACTCATTTGCACTCTAACGTAAGCGTGACAACAACAAAAAGAAACAACAACATGCACACACACATTGTAAAAACATTAATCATTATATAAATATTTAAATTTATTTGAATACAAATTCAAATTTAAAGTTTCATTTCAGTTACAATATGATTTACGAATTACCTTGAGAGTATTGAAAAAAAAACCAAAACCAAAAACTTCAACATAATCGTGTGAATAGAAAATGTGCTAATACGTGAATGAACAAATGACCAAATGACAGACTAACTGGCTGGCTGTCTGGCTGTCTGGCTGTCTGGCTAACTGACTGACTATGCTTGAGTAGTTTCCAAAATGACTGGGGCATGCGACATGCAGCAAATAACACAACTTGAAACATTTTGCTATACGTACTCGTATTACTGTTTGACTATTTGCTAATTACATAATAATTTGGTCAATTAAATTTATGTGCTAATGAGCCAATGATTACGTATGAAAAATTTTTATTTGTTTCTGTTGGCTGCTCAATCACACTGGCACAGTGGCAAAAAGTTCCTTTAGCGGCACAATGTTAATAAATTTCAAATATGTTGGCTCTGAATGCTGAAGCGCTTGGTTGGTGTTGCTCACTACACCTCTCCCTTGAAACGTGGCTGGACTTTTAATTTCAGGTTTTTTTTTTATATACGAAAAGAAATAACTATTTTTCTCTTCTTTCTTTTCCATTTAAATTGATTTTTCTGCAACTTAATAATTTTGTAGTTAACTCGAGTGTTTTATTATCATTTAAATAAAATGTCATTAGAATGCCAATAGTGTTTTGATCACTTGCAATAATATGCTTGCTGTTGTTGCTGGTCTCTTGTTGTTGTTAGTTTTTTCAAGCCCACGCATTTTATACTCGTATCTAAAGCAAATTATACAACAAACAAATGGTTGGACGTGTGGGAACGTGTTTCTGTCCTTTCATAATGACTGTAAAATATTTGTAAACTTTTTTTTTAAGACGCTTGTAAAATCGTTTGTAGTCGTGACAAATAACTATATTTTGCAAAATTAATTTAGATAACAATAACAACAAACAGTAACCAGATAAGTGCATTAACTAAACCTTTTTGCTTTTATTGCTATTCCCGTAAATTATGTCAATTTTATTTTATTTTTTTTTGTTGTAACTAATTTGAATTTATTAGAAACGTAGTATTTATGACTATTGCCGATATTTGGCAAGGGTTTACAAATGTTGTGTTAATAATAGAAGAAGAGCCAACAAATTAAGATGGTAAATTTATAACGGTAGAGTTAAGAAATTGCACCATTGACTGGTAAAAGTAGGCAACAAAAAGAGAGTTACGCGGAAGTAAAAATTTAAATTAATTTTTTTGTATAAAGTTAGATCTAAAATATTGATAATACTAGAGACAAACCTTGCATTTGAATAGGGCTCGGTTACCTTGTTAACATGGCTCTGTTGATTTATGAAAATTCAATCAATGCATTTCGACTGAACATTTCCAGTAAAGAAGCCAATCGGAGCGGAAAAAATTGTAGCCCATAAATCTATTTCTGAAAAGTTTGAATTTGAAATAGATATCGCCAGCTTTTAAGCCTGGAATTTTCGAGGGATAAGCATCGCTACGATGCCCGTCATACACTATTTCCTCGAAAGCCCTCAAAGTAAATATCGCCAAAATGAAAAAACGCTCAAATGAAAAGTATCATCAAAAATAAACTAAGTCGCTAAAATGCAAAATAAAATCACCAAAAGTAAAAAGGTCGTCGAAAACAAAAAAAAAAAAAAAAATCGCTAAGACTGAAAAAATCGTCAAAACGAAGAAATGCGCCAAAACTAAAAAAAATATCGTCTAAACTAAACACATCCGAGAAAAATAGTTAAGACCAAAACAAAATCGCTTAAATAAGCTGCGAAAAACTGAAAAAATCGCCACAACTAAACGAGAACGGCAAAAAACGACAAGATCGCCAAAACTACGAAAAAGCGCCAAAACTAAAAAAAACGCCAAAAAAAACTTCACAGAGTAAGGAGGAAAACTGTTTACATTTTCAAAAACGCTAATACAAAATAAAAATAGTCCGAAAATTACAAAAACGCCATTACAAAAAATAGACAAAATGAAAAAAAACGCTTATATAGGGTGTTTTTTTAAGGGGTATAGAACTTCGAATTGAAATAAAACACAAGAAAATCGTTTTAATGTCCATCAATTTGGCTTTATTGGAAGGATAATTTTATGCCATTAATGTTTAAATATGATTTCGGGCATGTGGCCGCCGCGGCTGGCTCGAATAAAGCCAATTCTACAGGTCCAATTTTCAACCACTTTTTCGAGCATATGGGGCCGTATGTTGGCAATAACGCCACGAATGTTGGCTTCCAAGTCCCCTAACGTTTCTGGTTTGTTGGCGTAGACGAGCGACTTCACATATCCCCAAAGAAAATAATCCAATGGTGTCAAATCACACGATCTTGGTGGCCAATTGACAGGTCCATTCCGCGAAATTATGCGCTCATCGAATGTTTCCTTCAATAAATCGATTGTGACGTGCGCTGTGTGGCATGTAGCGCCGTCTTGTTGGAACCACAACTCATCCACATTCATGCCATCCAATTCGGGAACAAAATAGTCGGTTAGTCGGCTCCAATTGCTGTGCACGGTGGCGAATCGATTCATTCGGGTCCTCTTCAACAGTTTGCTCTACAGCGGCAATTTTTTCTTCGGTGCGCACTGTTCGACATCTCTGCGGATGCGTATTATCACATAGAGTAAACGTAGTGCGAAAACGATCCATGGTTAACCGAATTAATTGCTCTGATGGACGATTATGTCGACCATAAAATGGACGGAGCTTGCGGTAAACTTCACGAACTAAACCATTATTTTCGAAATAAATTTGCACGATTTGCAAGCGTTGTTCTTTTGTCAACCTGTTTATGATGAAATGGCAAACCAAACTAAATATTAATCACTTGACAGCTGACAAAATGGCCGCCAGTTAAAAAAGTGATGCCAACTTAAAGTTCTATACCTCAATAAAAAACACCCTTTATGAAAAATATCACCAAAAATAAAATAAGTTGCTAAAATGAAAAAAAAATCACCAAAACTAAAAAGGTCGATGAAAACAAAAAAAAAAAAAAAAAAAAAAAAAAAAAAAATCGCTAGGACCGAAAAAAATCGTCAAAAAGGAAGAAATGCGCCAAAAGTAAAAAAAAAATTGTCAAAACCAAAAACATCCGAGAAAAGTCGTTAAGGCCACAAAAATCGCTTAAAAGAAATAACCCGCGAAAAACTGAAAAAAATCCCTAAAAACTAAATGAGAACGGCAAACAAACGAAAAGGTCGCCAAAACTAAGAAGAAGCGCCAAGAACTGAAAAATGTTCACAGATTAAGGAGGCAAACTCTTGACATTTTCAAAAACGCAAATACAAAAAAAATCCGAAGATTACAAAAACGCTTAAATGAAATATATCACCAAAAATAAAAAAATCGCTAAAACCGAAAAAATCGCTTAAAGGAAGACAAGCGTCACAAGTAAGCAAAATGGTTAAAACTAAAAAATATCCGGAAATCGCCAAAAACCGAAAAAAAATCGCGAAATCGGAAAAAGCGGTCAAACTAGAAAATAAAAAATCGCTCAAACTAAGCTAACTCGCCGCCCAAAACAGAAAAAATCACCAAAAAGCAAACAAACACGCCAAATAATGGAAAGAGAGCCAAAATAAAAAAATAAAAAAAATTGCTAGAAACCGAAAAAAGCTTTTAAAAAATTTTTCCTTCAGGTAAGATATTCGATTCTATAGGTTAAAGTTTGTATAGTATTACATATGTAGTGTCTGTAATTCGTGTGCGAATCAAAATCACACTAAAATGAATATTTTTTATTATTATTATTTTTTTTTTTTTTGTAAGGGCCGGACAAGATAGGTCATGCACTAATGCTCAGGTAGATTTAGAGGACTAAAATCGTATATACCCACACCCATCTTAGGCAGTGTTGATACTCGCATAAAGTATGATTTTTTTTTGCAACTTTCTTTTTGGCAACACTGTGGCAATTTTTGGCAATTCACCTGTTTTCGTGTATCATGTTACTGTTAAACATGTTTAGTTTGGTCTGTAGTTTAACCATGAATCGACTTACAAATGAACAACACTTGCACATTATTAAATTTTATTATTAAAAAAGTTCATTGTGCACTTCTTTCATTGTATGGTCACGTTGGGCGACGTTCTGAGGCGGCCATTCAGAATCTTGTGACAAAATCTCGAACTAAAATTACATAATTGAACATTAAGGGTCTTATGCAACAAGCTTAATAAAGATTTGCCAAGCAATCCCAGTAAAAAAAAAATGGAAGTCATTCTGAAGGAACCACATTTTCATTGCTTCCAAGAAATCAATATTTTTAATTTGCCGATAGTTAGCAGAAAACCAAGTAAGAGTTTATTTTAATCACACAAAACCTTGTAGTTTTTCCATAGTTTTAGTAAATACTCACCAAAATGTTCAAAAAATCGATTTTTTAAAGAAATTTATGAACTAATTTTGGCCTAAAATTTAGAAGTTATTTGCTTAAATTTACATGAAAACACTGTTCCGCCTTTAAACTCGTCTAAAAAGAAACGAATTGTTAAAATATGTAACTTTTTAAAATGTTTCTTAGGTGAAAATATTACCATAGAACACAAAAAAGGAAATTTTTCTTAAAATCGCTTCTAATTCGGTGACTAGGCATCGAAAAAGAGAACTTCTTGCAATGACAACCCTATGTAAAATTCATTAGATCGGATCGAAATTTGAACTACTTTCAGACTGCAAACTCTACATTTTCATGACTTCTTTGGAGTGTCTTTTTTTACTGGGATGTTAAGTAAAGTTGTTTTCAAAAAAAAAATATTGTATAAAAATTCTAAAGTAGGCACCTACGTTTGTTAAGGCTACTTTAAGTTTATATTTCCAAAAGGTGTATTTAGTACCTTAAATATTTTTGTTAATATAGCACATATTGATTCATGTTACATCTGAAAATGAAGCTAGAAGTGCCTGCTCTTATCTTAAATTTATTACTTCTGTCATGTAATGGGAAACATCACCAAATTATCCAACTGATTCGAAATACATAGCAAAATCCATAAAAAAATATTAAAATAAATACAATTATACAAAAATGTTTTAGTGATGTACATACAAGCAAAACAAAGCGAAAAAAGCTGTATATTCAAATACTCGTTTCATTCGAATAAAACAAATTGTGATAATTTTTCACATTTTTTTACTTTTACTTCATAGTTGTGTTTATCTGTTTTATTACCATGTCATAAGCTCATATTTTTTAAATCAGGTTGCTTTACTTCAAGATAATAAAAATTTATTTAATAAAATAAAAAATTATTTGAATACCCGAATGAAATTGTATTCGATTTTGTACATCATAAGAAGCTATGAAGTGGTTGTTGAACACGGTGGTGTTACCAGTATTCATTATTAGATAACAAAATAATTAAAGTTGTCTTTTGCATATGATTTCTTAACAAAGCTATGTTAGCCTTAAAGTGCTTGGCAACTAATATGAACTTTAAAGCTAAAGTAAAATATTTTTTTGCATAAGGGGGTAAAACAATAACACGCATGTGATGAGTGCGAACAGAGGAAAATATCGCAACTGTATCCGCCAATGTTGTTGATGACCGCGGATTATTGATTGGGCGCCATTCACAGCAATTGTCATCTGTCACTTTTTCGTTTACCCAAAATGGCAAATGGTGTCAGCCTTATGCCACACAGGACGTGAAACAATGGCCCAGTTGAGAGCCGAGTTCAGTGAACAGTTTCTTTTACGTTTAGGGCCTTTCAATTGGCCGCTGTGGTCAACATTTACATGAAATCATCTTTAAACATTGAATTATATAGATCGTTCAACCGACTCAAATAAAGATTTCATATATTTCTCTAAATTTTATGTGTTTTTTTTAAATCACATCCGAAAGCTCTTAAAAAATCACCCGTTAAAACTTAATGCAAATTCAAATTTATTTGGAAATTTGTGCTCTTGGAGAAATAACTGAGCATTAATTTTTGATCACTCATCTACGTATACCTTGGGTCCTTTCCAAAAATAACCTGCTTATCGTTTAGAAAATCCCACGTTTAAAAAATTGCAATACTTGATTCAAAATTACAAATTTCTGAAACAAATTTCTATCCTAAATTGGCATCACTTTCTTCCACCTCGATTGACTGCTTCACTGGAAGAGTTTATTCGAAATGCTTGTATTCAGTGCTCTTGCAATAACAGTGCCCCGTCAAGAAGCTAACAGATCTCTGCAAAAAAACCCAAGGTTTGTGTCAAGGGTTAATAATTTTAAAATCAAACTGCACACTCGTAATTAATTTGACTAAAAATTTTGTTAATACTAAAATTAAATAAGCTTTCATTATGATTAATAAAATTCCTTTATAAAAAGAAAAAGGGCTTTAGAAGGTTGATAAGGGAAAATTGTTTAATATTGTATTGAAATGGCTTCGAAGGACCAACTTTCTTTATTATGCGCCAGTATACGTTTATAATTGTATATATTAGTTCCCGTAGTTCCTATCAGGAGTATAGAGCTATACTTTGTATAAATATTACATCAAGATCTTACATACTCTCCTAAATCAAGCATTTTTTTTCATCACTACAAACACCGAAAATTCTCTAATTGGACTTTACTTAAGAAAACTCTATGCATTTGCTACCAAAAAAAAAAACTTCAATATTTATTTTTATTATTGTAGTATTAACACCAAACACTGAACCTTCATTTCCCATAATTTGTTGGCACTTGCTGCAAAATTTGGTTTGTCCATTATGATTTATACATACTCGTACATATGTACGAACACAACCAGATGCATTTTATTTATAATTTCACTGCAACATAAAGTTGATAATAATAATGATGGTCATGCATGGATCAATGGAAAAATAAGGTAAAAATAAAAATAAAAATTAAAACTATATAGAGAATAAAGATTATAAAAAAGCGCAAAATATTACATTACGAGCATACCGTAGAGTGTTTGTAGATAAAAGTGTGAAGGTGATCGTGGCACAAATTGAAGTTCGATTAAGAAAACACATTGGAAAAATACAAAATATAAAAAAAAAGTACAACAATATTTTAAAGTAACCATATATGAGATATGGTGGAAGATTTTTAGGTGAATGAAGTCTGAAAATAAAGGTTGCTCTAAAAGGTGATGTAATTTGTCTGATACTGAGAATAGAGGAAAAAATTATGCAGCAATAGATGAAAAGGTGTTGTTAACGCTGTCTTGAAAAATATCTCCAATTCTGGCCCCAAAACCATTTCAAAGTATGTGATCTTAAAGGCTAGGATTCACTATGCAGCACAATCGTGCTTTTTTTGAGAAAATTCAGCCCTGGTATGATGGAGTCTATGAAAATGGGTTGTATTTTTGATGTGTAAACATCTAGACGTTAGGGGGTAATAAAATTCTTTTTCACACTACAATCACAAATTTTGAGTAAGATGCACACCGCGTTGTCAAATCGGTGTGAGCTACATGTGTATGAGTGTATTAGTGTTTGAAAGAAGCAATACAAAATTTATTTAAAATATTAGCCCAATTCACAATCTTGTGCAAATGGTCTTGCATCGTGGCATTTGCAAAATGGCATAGTATATTTAAACTCACCACTAAGAATTGTTAAGTGGTGAGTTTCAATATACTATACCATTTTGCACATGCAACGATGCAAGACCATTTGCATAAGATTGTGAATTGGGCTATTGTAAATACATAGGAATTTGCTGGTTTATATTTGCTTTGTGTAACTTGATAATTGCTTTATTAGGGTTCCGTACACCAAAGGTGAATATGAACCCTATTGTTTTCGCTATACTGTCCGTCCGTCTGTCACAGGGTATTTTCTCGAGAGCCGTAAGAGATACGGAGCTGAAATTTGGACACAGTGTGTACACATTTGACCGGTACAACAACAAATACATGAGAGTTAAAAATCAAACGGTGTTGCAAAACGAGCAACGAAAAATTTAAAAATCCCATGTAATATACATACAATTGTATTTACATATCGTTAACTTAATACGAAATGGCCCTAACTCATTTTTTTCATAGTTTACAGGAGGAGGAAAAAACTGAATAAAAAAAGATGCAATATTGATACAAATTTTTTTTTAAACGCAATATTATGTGCTTATGTAAAGTGTTTTTAATAATAATTGCGTTTAAAAAAATTTTGTATCAATATTGCATCTTTTTTTATTCAGTTTTTTCCTCCTCCTGTAAACTATGAAAAAAATGAGTTAGGGCCATTTCGTATTAAGGTAACGATATATAAAATTGAAATTTGTAAAGTCAGTGTATTTTTATCCAGACTACAATAATTAACATTAAATTTAAAAAATTTAAATTAAAGGGTGTTCCATCAGTTAATGCAATTTTAAATTTGTAATTTGGAAAACTTGCTGCATTTTGGAAACCGTAAGAGTAAAACTCTTGAAATTTTCAAAAACGCTAAAACTAAAAAATCAAAAAATTATAAAATCGCCAAATCTAAAAAAATCGTCAAAAACAAAAAAAATCGAAATAACGAAAAGTAGCACCAAATTAAAAAAAATTCTAGGACTAAAATAAATCGCGAAAAACCGGAAAATCGCCAAAATAAAAAAAAACCTTAAAACAAAAAAATCGCTAAAATGAAAAAAATCGCCAAAATGAATAAAAACCCCAAAAACAAACAAAAAATTCGCCAAAATTAAAAAAATCGACTATATGAAAAAAAAACCCAAAAACAGAAAAAAATCCCAAAATGAAAAAAAATCGCCAAAATGAAAAAATTGCGAAAATAAAAAAACCCCATAAAAAAAAGAAGAAAAAAACGCCAAAACTAGAAAAAAGCGACAAAACTGCAGAAATCGTTTAAATTTAAAAAACTTAAAAAAAGGCAAAAAGCCACAACAAAAATATGCTCAAAACCGAATGTACGGAACCCTTCGTGCGCGAGTCAAAGTCGCTTTTTACTGAATTTATTTTAATTGGAATGCTGCAATTTCACTGTTGTGGAAGGAGACTTTACGAGTAGGCCTGAAACTATTTCATCCGGTGTGCCACAGGGGAGCATACTGGGACCAGTTTTATATTTGATTTATACTTGTGATATGCCTGTGAGCATACTTCCACATTTGCCGACGATACAGCCTGCCTTAGTATGCACTAAAACACTGATGAGGCATCCCGCAAGCTCCAGGAACACATTAGCCAGATGGAGCTTTGGTTAAACTTATGGATAATTAAAGTCAATGAACAAAAGTGTGTCCATATAACGTTCACCCTAAGAAGAGATACTTGCTCCCCCATTCGGATTAACAATCAAGTTGTTCCTCAACATTCACATGTGAAATATCTTGGTATACACCTTGATCGACGACTTACATGGAAACATCACATTGACTCTAAGTTAACTCAAATGAAACTTAAATTAACTCAGGTACATTGGCTGATTGGTAGAAATTCAACACTTAGCCTAGACTGCAAACTTTTAATATACAAGTCGCTTTTAAAGCCAATATGGTGTTACGGAATTCAACTATGGGGCACTGCTTCAGCTTCAAATGTAGAGAAAATTCAACGAAGGCAAAATAAAATTTTACGCATGTTAACATCGGCTCCATGGTACATCAAAAATTCAAATATACATCGCGATTTGAATATGCCACTAGTGACTGAAGAAATTGTAAAATACGCAGGCAAATATTTAACAAAACTTGAGTCACATCCTAATCCGCTTGCTCGTAATATTTTGAACTTTACTGGACACATCCGCTTAAAAAAGAGAGATACACGGGCTCTAATACTCAACACTCTAGATGATGAAGCTGCTTGAAAACACTTTTTTTTTGTTGCTTATCACTACTTATGTACTATTATTAATAACTATCACTAAGCTTATGTCCGACATTGGTGGGGCCTAATAATTTTTTTATAGATTTAAGATTTGAATACTTATTGTTAGTTCATATTTGAAGATACAATAAATAAAAAACATGCATTAAAAAAAATTGCAATGCGTACACAACAACAAGAACAGCAACAACTAAACGCTGAACAACAGGAATTAAAAATTAAAAAGTAAAAGTAAAGGCATTTACCATAGAGGAGCAGTACCACTAAAATTTCCGTAAAAATAATAAAAAACTTTTAACCAGTAAATTTTTACTGATTACTAAAATATTTTTCTAAAATTTTTATAAATTGTCTAAATGATTTGTTATATGATGAGGTGCATTGAATTTTCAGTAATCAGTAATGCCCGTATTCATAATGAAATTCTACCAAGTGGCTAAATGTTTTTCTTACAAAAGTTTCAAAATTTGAATGAAAAAACTTTGCCACTTGCTACAATTTTATTATGATTACGGCTCTAAGATTTTACTGGTAATGCAAATTAAATTTCATTAGCAGTAAAAATTTACTGAATTTTTTTAGTAATCAGTAAATTTACTGTTTACTGCAATTTTGAATGCAGTACATATACATATACTGCAGTGCGCCCATTTACTAACCAAATAAGTTTAATAAAACAAACAAAAACCAACAAATTCCTATGTATTTACAATATTGAAAGTTTTGATACTTTTAATAATTAATTTAAAAAAATATACCAAAAGCATAAGTACTTCCAACTTAAAAAAAAGAAAAAATTCATTACTAGATTTTTACACATCTTCTCTGTGATCGGACTCACATTGCTTTTTTTTAAAGATTGTGTAGGATAGTGAGTCATGGTTTTAAGAAAATAAACACCATCACCTCTGGAAATAGAAATGCGTAAGCTTATCTGCTAGTGAATTGGCCACACCCAAAAATGTGCGTTGCCAAATAAGCTCTAATTTGTATATACAAATTAATTTCATATGAATAATTTTTAATGGGCCTTAAATTACATTAATCTGCGTTATATATAAAACATTTAGAATATTTTCTTCCTCTGTCTCTCTATCTCTCTTTCTCTCTCTTGAGCTGTGCCTTACATCTGCAATGACACCACCCTGTTGCCGTCAATATTTTGATACAACAAAAATAACATTACAAAAAAAAAAAATGATGGAATTACTAGAAGGTTTTTCTTTGTGCTTCAAAATGAGTGCAACAATATGCGGAAGCTGGATAGAAACTTTTGTGTTTTTTTTTTAGTTTTTTATTTGTTACTATGATGCATTTTTTTTCGTTGCGCTTTTTATTTCGTTTTTATTATGCCACTACACCAATAGTAAGTAGTTGGTCAGGCAGGCAGTCAGTCTATAAAGCTGATAAGCCGCCAGCTAAAGTGCAAAAGTTACTGATGAGATTTTTACTTACTACCTTATTTTATATTTTCTTCTTAATAATAATAATGTTTTTTTTTACCATGATCACATTGTTATGGTTACACCAAATTCCACATGACCATAAGTTAATCAAGCAGGCAAAAGAGACTTATGGATGGGGTAAAAAGATATGAACACAAAAAAAAAGATGGTGTATTGAAAATTATTATATTCAGTTTTTTTTTCAAGTTTCTTAATGCATACAAAATGCTAAGAAAAAGCAATAAGAGTACAAGTATGTATTGCTCGACATTGTGCGTGGCGCAAATAAAAATTACAGAAAAAGCTTGGCTAAAAAGGGGGATTTTGATTTTGTAATTCCTAAGGCTCAACATGCAAGTGCTGCTCTAGGATTATACAGAAGCTATAAAATTGTTTAGTTATTATTTTTCGCATTTGCAGCCAGCCAGTCAGCTATTGGCACAAAAAAAATTAATCTTTTCTCGGGTGATATGATGAACCTCACACTTTTACATACCAGCTAATGGAGTAACACCTGCGCGCTTCGATCTGTAAGCTAAGCCTCATACATTGCGTTTGATTACGCATTAATGCGTAATTCCAAAAGAAAAAAAAACTTTTATACAGAATTTGCACAAAAATGAAATATTCATTCATCTTAATCGTGACTTACTTGTATGTGATGTATTCTTGTTGCAGGGGAATATTTTTATATACATATTTCTTGCCGTTGTAATGATCATGTCCATGTCCATGGAATTAGCCATAGAGAGTTGGGTGTTTTAGTGTTTCTTTTTTTTCTTCTTTGCTTTAGTTGCAATAAATAAAGTGCTATAAAATCAATAATTATGTGCCAGAGAAGCAGTGTGAGTTCTTGTGTGCAATTGTTGCCACAATTGGTGGCACTGATACGAGTACTACTGAATAATGATGCTAATGATGATGAAGTTTTGTTCGCTTTAATCAAGAGTTGAGCTGCTGTTAAATTAGCTTAATGTTTATATAGAAAAAGTAATATGCTGCTGTTGTTATTTTATAATTTACACAAAATAAAGTACAAGGTAAGGCATAAAGCATTTTAATGATGTCATAAGGGTAACTTAAGCATATGGCAGCCACACAGTAGGGTTATACCGATTTGTAATTTGTAAAAATTTTACAAGCTTAATGGCCAGATATTAAAATATTTTTTTATAATTTGAATTTGTTAAATTTTTTTAACCGAAAAAAAAACAAATTGTACTGGTATAATTGATTATTTTATTTAAAAACTTATTATAACATACACCTGCAATTTGCCATGCAAATTAGTCTTCTGCACAAGATATCTTATAAAAACTTTTAAGACATGAGGCATTTTTCAAATGCTTTGCTACGGCGAAATCTTATAAAACAAACGTTAACAACACTGTTTGCAAGAAATTTATTTGAGTATTGTAGGTATAAGAGTAAAGAAGAAAACACTTCGTGACGGAAGAATTTGTGATACTTGCTTCTTTCTACGCATGAGCGCGTGTAAAAACGGCATGCATGTATGTGTGTATGATCTTCTATTTTTCTGCGCACATGCAAAGGCACACACATGCATTAATATTAGTTGTATGCGGTTAATCACATAATACCCTCTAGTTAACCTAGAACCATATATCTCTATGTCAATACTCTTTCTCCAACGGCAATTGCACTAGTTAAAATGTCGACAACTTTCCTTTTATGCGTGAGTAGAGATACGTTAGAGACAACAGTTCCAGTGGATTTCTGGTGATATTGTCAATGAACGCGTCAATAGTTTGTTTTTCATATTTAGTATGTTGCGCAATAATATTAAAAAAATATATGTAGACGAGGGTCACTAAAATCTACTAGTGTATATTTGGTTCAAATATCTCCATATGATCGTAAAAGAACTACCTTCTCAATAGTGCTAAAGTTTACTGGTAGCTTTTGAATGGCAATACTATGTTATGTGTCACTAGGCATTTTCATTGGCTTGGGTACACCTAGTCAGATGTGCGATTGCTTTACGTGAGTACCTGCCATTACGGCCTAATCTCACGTGTGCCAAAGCACTGGGTGTGGGTTAAACGCCAGATCAACGCCCCCCATGCACCCTATTAGAATGAACCTATGGCCCACTCCATAAGGCATATAGGTTGCAATCTTTGAATATAGTTATCCCTGTTCTATATTCAAGTACCTTGTTGAGGTAATTTGAGCTATCTAAACTCTGCTGCTATGTCCGTGCCCATAGCAGCTTCTGTTGAATGGCAACAGCACCTAGAATAGTGTCTGGCTGACCGCGTCAGACCAACCACTAGTATTGATTTCACACTGGGAAGCCAAGCCTATTCTCCCAGCGATTTTGGTAGCAACTACAGCCACCACTATAATTCTCCGGCTTCCACGCCAAGGTGTTGTGTATACATCCGTAGCGAGGTCCCCATGAGAATTCCTCAACCATTGCCGGCACAGCTCAACCACTCATCCGAGATGAACCCATGCCTGTGTCGCCAAATAACCAATGCTTACTCCAAACATGCCAAAATCATCCTTTTAACCCCGTGAGGTAGGACGAACTCGGCATTTTAGCAAAGGAAACTGAAGTAGCCTCTAGTTAGACCTCGAAGTTCCACCACAAGGGCTTCACCTCTATCGTCTTTTGAACTCAGGGGCAGTTCTAGGTGACGCTGCACCTAATTGACATCAACAGGACCTGTCTTCCTTTTGTTATAAATATGTGCACATCCTTTGCTCTATATGTGTTCAGAGATCGGGTAGTAACACATAAGTTCTATGGGTAATGTACCAAAGGTACGTCAATGGAAAAAGCCACATCACCCCAGCTGGGGCCCCGGGGTTGCCACACCCGTAGTCTATAACAGACTCCCCTGGGGGGGGGGGGTACACCTAGTCAGTAGCACTATTGACAATGTCACTAGAAAATCACTATAAGTTTACTATTGACAACGACACATGATATATTGAAATTGTAGACTATAGCCCCTGAAATTTACTAGTGAATCTTTGGTGCCAATGTCTCCGTGTGGTCCCAAAATAACTACTTAGTCAGCAATGCTACAGTCTAGTGGTGGATTTTCAATGACAAGCTAATGTTAAATGTCAATAGGTGATTACATTGAATTGGGTACACCTGGTCAGTAGTACTACTGACAATGGCACTAGTAGATCACTACAAATTCACTATTCGCACTTTCTGCAGGGTAGCTTACCATCTACATATTACACACACACACACACTCAAACGTACAATATGAAAAATAACAAGCATACACTAATCAACAGTACTTCTTTTGAGTGTTTGTTACAAACATGCTGTCTTGGCGACATCGCTTGTTAACACTGATATACACGTACACCAATACATCCATCGTGCTTCGCTTATAGTACGACAGCATTTATTATTGGTTTAGTATAATACATGCGACGTGAATACATCTAAAAATCATAACGTTTTTACATTTCAAGACTGTTTACGCAGGCCTCTAATGCAAATGTATTTTTCTGAGAATGAGATTTTTTTTAGAATAATAATAATAATTTCAATTGTTCAAAAATATTTTTTTTTTGGTGTGCATATCTAGAGCAAATTGCACTTGTCTTCCACATAAGAGCAGGTCAATAGGTCCACCAATTTGTTTTTTTTTTTTAATGAAACGCAGGTTTTGGGATAAAAATAATTTCATTTTTCAACATATGTAGTCTCCTTTAAACTCTATGCACTTTGTTTAACGTTTCTCAAAATTGTTTATATCTTCCAAAAAAAAAAAAAATAGGATTTATCGACTTCATCAAAATAGTTTGTGTGTGTGAAGTTAAATTGTAAAATTTATAACCCTTGACATAAACATTGTACTTTAACAAACTTCTGTTCGCATGTTAACAGGGCTCTGTTAAGTCATAAAAATTTACATCCTTAACAGTTTTTAACACAAATTTTCATACAAAATTTTTCTTAAAAATCCTTTATAAAGCCCTAATAATTTTTATAAATAAGGCTGTTTGTTAATTATTATATTTCGAATGGAATTTTGCAGCAAAAAAATTAAGCCAATTTAAATTTATATTTAAAAATTTTGAATTTCAATATGATATCGTCAGTTTTCTAACTTGCAAATGAAGGATTGAAAACGATCCAACTTGAGCGGACAATGCTGGTCACTAATATGGGAGCAGATTATAATGTAAGAAAGTGCATACTCAAAATTAATCATAGTTCGAGTTTGCAAGGGTTTTTCCAAAATACTTTAAATTGTCAATACTATATTGCTCTTTTTATGGCGTGACGCATGTTTTTTTTTTTGAAAATATTAATTAAATTAATTAAATTTAAATTTAACCCCCAATTGTACCTAAAAGAACCCCAATTATCTGTCAGTAAGAAACTGAATTTCCATGATGAAGTCATTGATGTCCCCCAGTTTACACTTTTTGATATCACTGATGCTCTCATGGAAACGTCTGCTTAGTTATCTAAGCCTATGGCGTTGCAGATTCGGGCAATGGCAGATAATATATTCAATGGTTTCTGGTTCATTCTCATACACTTCACAAAAATCTGGAGTTCGAGTTTCCTAAATGCTGGTCGTGACCGCTACCAGAGTTCCCTGTAGAAATAACTTATTGGTAATTTCACCTATATATGTTATATATTCCGTCTTCTAAAGCCAACTTATCGGCAATTTCATTTCCCTCAATACTGCCACGAACACAATATAGTACGGGACTATATTTTTTCCATAAGCAGGTTGAGAGCTCTCTAATAGTCATTAATTAGTTTTGATTTGACATTGTGTGTCCTCAAAGCTTTCATTCAGCGCTGCCTGACTGCCTCCTTTAGTCACATTTCTGGCCAGTAGGCACTGAGGATCGCCAAGACCTCAGTTTGGAAAATGCTGCACTCATTTGGCAGCCGTAAAGAACTACGAATGTTCGTTCCCAAGGTGTAGACACCAGCCCCTCTGCCTTCCTCCGTTAATAAAGACCGCACTACCCTCATACCGATTATCAGATTAAACACAAGTGTACCTACCTGGAATTACCAGTGAGGGTATTCTACTAAAATCAATTTCAACAGCCTTATAGTCCGTGCATCCAAGGGTTGCGCATATTCGACCACTAAAATTGATTTCATTTAAGATTGATGTGTGGCTGTTACTCTTGTCTAGGGTTTGCCAAAAACCGTGAAAATTAGAAAACCGCGGTTTACGGTTTTAAGTCACTAAAACCGGTCGGTTTCGGTTTTAAAAATCTGCATGTATATAAATAGGTACGTGTGCTAGAAAGACAAATGATGATTTAAAAATAATCATCCCTATCGTGAAAAACAAATGGAATTTTTCTTACGTCCCTTTTCACAATGTATGATTAAGAGTTAACGTGAGCTTTAACTGACAGTTCTTCATACAAAAGTTGCCGTTAAAGTCCCTGTTAGCTTTTAACTGTACATTGTGAAAAGGGCCGTTAATGTGCAATTTTCATTCCCCTCGAAAAGAAAAATGCTATCTTGAATATCCTGTGAAAATTTTTTTCCGTAAAGCTTAAAAATTAATTGAAAACAAGAAAAATTTAAGTTTAATAAAAGTCACAAAAATTTTAGGTTATAAATGAAGTTTATTTAATTTAAAGTTGTACTCATGGAGGCGCTTCTGTTAATTTAGCTATTTTTTCATTAGATATACCACCGTGGTGCACCACCATGAAATTTACTGTTTGTGAACCAAAGAGATTCATACTTTATGAAAAAAATTGTTGTGGGGAATTATTGTTAACAATCGTAAGGATTTAGCATGAACAGTTTTAACTTTTAAAATATAATTCGAAGAAAAATATCTAAATTGTTAGATGTAATAATTCAGTTCGCCTGCAAAAATAAAGGAAAAGTGGAAAAATGCACGTGAAAAATATTTTGCCTTATCGTGGTTGGCGTATTTCAAATACGACTGTTTGGTAATAGATTAAAGCATACAGTTTTTTCTTTAATCTATTGCCAAACAGTCGTAGTAGTATTTGAAATACGCCAACCACGATAAGGCAGATTATTCATGATAAGGGGAACCAAAAAAGGGAAAATATTTCTGGAAAATTGTTACTATAGGAGTGATAGAGTTTCTCTGGTTTGTATTCAATTCAGGTACTTATATTAGAAAAGATACATTTATTAGTGAGTATGTGTATAAAAAAGCTAAAGAATAAAAGATTTATATTTAATTATTCAAGTAATAAAATTTCAGGAACGTTAAAGTGCTCAATGTAGAGTCGTTTAAACGAAATCTTATTTTTGTGCGACAGAAAACACTCTTTCGCTTTCAGTGGAAGAGGGCTTTATTGTGTTATTGCCTTGTGAGGCAATATGTTGGTTGTTTTGTTGTTCGTTTTTTTTTATAAAGTACAAATTCTTGTCGAAGAACGTTAAAATTTTCGTCTTCTTGCTTTACATCTACTAGAGATTTTTTGATAACAGATTACAATTCTTCCTGCAAAGAATTGTTAAATTTTCTTAAAATTTTACAATTTTCTGACCTTTCATTGTTCCAGAATGTTTAGTAATGTATAAAAGTCTTCAATGTAAAGTACATTTGCTGTATTTTTAAACAATATAATCATGTTAAAGTAAAACTTAAAAACCGACGCTTTTATTGTCGGTTTCGGTTTCGGTTTTTATGGGTTAAAAACCGCGGTTTCGGTTTCGGTTAAAACCGAACGGCAATCCCTACTCCTGTCCTCACCAAACCTACTTCAACGAGCCTAACAAGACTTCTAGTTGCCGTTCTCAACACAAAGCCCTCTGTGGGAAGTAGGTGAAGAAGGACATCCAAGACAGCCTGAGGAATGATACTCTGAGCAATTGTAATGTCCAGCGAGCCACACCTCTGCACCTTAGCAAGTTATCTCCTTTGATTGATCACTTCTATAGAGTAGAGTGGTTCGCAGTTCGAGTTTTTCCCGCATTATCCTGGTAGAAAAGAACTGTTTTCTTGGCCAAATAAGGCCATTTTGTATTCAAATATTCATCAAGTGAACCTAATAAGTTGTCACAATATTTGCGGATGATTGTGAGGGTAGTCCATGAGGATTATACGCCTTAATTAAAAAAAAAATAATCGCCATGGATTTATTAGCTGACAAGCTTATCTTGGCCTTCTTTGGCGTCGATTCACTCCAAGTAACCCACTGCTTTGGCTGTTGTTTGGTCTTTCATTTGCTGCGCTGGATGCAGGTTACGTACAGAGTTACTAAATGGCGCAAATACACATCCATATTCCGGTTGAGCAACACCAAACACTCTTGCAAAGTTGTCACAGGATTAAGTTTGTGGTTGATTGCGACAAGACTAGCGGGAAGCCTTTCTATGTCCAAAAAGACTTAACCTTTTAAGCCACATGAGATGCCTGTGGCTTCCTTAATCTTTTGCACTTTCAATGTCCGATCGACCAACACCATATCGTGAATTTATTCAATTGTTTCGAATGTAGAGACCTAAACTGGGCGAACAGAACGTTCGTAATCTTCCGTGCATGTAAGGCCACAACGAAATTCACTAAACAACTTTTTTAGGATTGAAATTGTTGATGAAGATTTCCAATATCATTATTAAGCTCATGCCTGGTTTGAAAGATGGCCTTTTTCCCTCAAAAATATAACAAGAGCATAGTCTGACATCAATGGCTGTCAAGCACAAACTAAATTATGCAACGAGTTTAAACTTTGAGAGGAGTCAATTGACAGTTGTGTTGCAGTTGGAAATTAAAAAAAGTTAAGGGTTCATTGACCAGTCCTCGTAAAATCATAGATTTTAAGTAAAAATCTTATAATAACAAACTGTTTTTTATTTATTTGTTTAATTATATTAAAGATGTGCGAAAATTTTTCATTACGTTTTAGATATTGAAAAAAATACTTTAGAGATCGTCTAACTATTTGTTTCTCCACTACAACCTCAACTAATTGCAAACTCATCAAAACTGCAACAATAATGATTTCGCTTAAAAGAAAAAAAGCAATTGCTGACATCAATTGTTTAATATAATTATCTACAGAATAATTTTTATCTTAACACTAATTACGGCTTAAAATGGAACAAGTTTTGCCACAATTTTCATACAATTCAATTTTAAAAGAAAAAGAAAAATACAATACAACTAGAACAAAGAAAACTAAAAATAAAATTATACAATAATTATTAAGTAGAAAAAAAAATATAATACAACGAGAAAAGCAATCAATAAAAAATGTTTAAAGAGCAGAATAGGAAAAAGTAGAAAATAGAAATGACGTTGAAGTGAATATAAATAATTGCTGCTCATTCATAAGAGTGTATATAATTTAAAATAAAATACTTTGTATGACCCAACTTAACAATATTGTACGAGAGTACAGCAGCAAGAGCCAGCCAGCAGCCGACCATTTAAAAACATTCAATTTGATATTGACAATTTAATGACTTTTTCCGCACAAGTTTTTTTTTATATTACGATTAATGCTGCTGCCGCCGCTTGTTGAATCAACAACAATCTAGTTAATTTAACATTCGCTCAATGGATAATTTGACAAATTTCCCGTGTGCTCATTTATGTTTTTTTTTCTACTTCTTCTTCTTTTGACTACTGTGCAATTTTATGCTGGCTGGTGCAACAATCAGGCAGCGAATGGCCATTTGCAGATTTAACAAACAAAAACACTTTGTCAAAAACGACAAAAGTGGGTAACAAAACGCATTTTCTGTGTTGGCATGCCACAAACGGGCGGGCAGGAATGAAGTGAGATTCCTTTTTAAATATTTTTTGTTAAACTAATTTTATTGAGGCAGTTACTGGATTGACTGTTAACTGGTTGTTACCAATTAATTTGGTATTCCCTCATATACAAGATAAAAGCAATGCGCTTTTAACTCTCTGCAAACTATTTACTCGCATTTAAAGAAATTGCCAAACAATGAATGAGCGACCAAAGAATTGCCGGCCATTCACTAACCAGAGACCGCTGATTTGATTGAAATTGTAATTTGCTGCATAGAAGTAGAAAAATACTATTTGCCACGCATTGGCAGCTACCGCCTCAACACTCTCCCTAATAATGTGCCGCGCAGCGAACGATGGGGCAAGATGGTTACCGTTTTGTTATGTTAAGCATCAAATTAAATGCAAACTTTAACAGTAGTTGCAGGAGTTGCTGCTACCATAAATCCATCCATCTATTTATTGTACATTGTGTTTGTCGTTGATGATGATGGTGATGATGATGATGCTGATGATGATGATGATTACAATGATGGCGTTGATTGCTCCTTTGCGACATTGATGCTTATGTTGCGTGTCTTCAAGGTATGCGAGTTACGTTGGCGGCGCTTTAGAGAGAAATTTTTCATAAAGGCATGTCGAAAATATTCGATAGACACAAGACACAATCAAATCGATCACTTAACTATTCATATACTCATCACCAGCAGTTGTAATTGTATGAAATTGTTCGTACATGTGATGCATGTGATAGCAGGGTGTGACTAACTTGAGACACGTTGTGGGCCTGCTGGCAAATATTCACTGCAATTATTAGCAGTAATTGCACTGAACCAAAAAAGGTACATAAATTCAATGAAAAAAATTCGTTGATTCAACGAATTTATTCCTTATTTTTCACCTAAGGAATATGTTCATTGAATTCAACGTATGCCAATCATTGGCTTGTTGAATTCAACGTACCAGTTCATTAAAGTTAAGAATCCATACGTTGAAACCGTACGTAAATTCATTAAACCTATATATTTATACTTTGAATTTAATGAAAATATTCCTTGAATCAAGGTACACTTTCTTGAAATTTACTAAACTTTTTTCTTTTATTTATATAAGAAAGAACGTGTTCCTTAAATTCAACATATTATGCGTTAAATCAATAAACTAATTCGTTGTTAAATTCAACGAATAATATCAAGGATTGGTTTCAACGTTCAGTTCATATCTACATAAAATTTTACGTTGAATTTCAAGGAATATTTTTTTGAAACAACGTATAATACGTTGAATTTCAATGAATTTAAATCAATGAATGCGAGTTCGTTGAATTTATGTAAAACTGTTTTTTCAGTGTGCAGAGGTTTTTTTAATATAATAGCTCTGCCAAAAACAATCGACTTCAATGCAAATATCTGATAGAAGAAGAAGAGAAGAAGTACGTGAAATATAAAATTCAATTTTAATGGGCCCACTTTTTTAAATGCATGATTGTGTGTTTTTCAGAACTCAGGGTGTGTGTTAAGTTTTGTAAAAATCGGTTAAGTGGTTCTATAGAACCACTTAAAACAATGTGTTAAATTTTATTAGGCATGACTCCGTCTATTTTAGAGCTCAAAGTGTGTGGTAAGTTCCGTCAAAATGGGTTAAGTAGAACCGTGTGAAATATTATAAGAAATTTTAATGGGCGTAACCCCGCCCATTTTTTCAACTTTCAAATTTTGTAAATAGAAGAACTAAAGGTGTTTGCTATGATTCGCAGCAGTGAAATAAGTAGAATATAATAAAATCATATAAAAAAAATAGTGGGCGTATGCCAGCCCACTTTTCTTTTTAGAATACGACCAATGGGAATCGATACCCTTTCTGACAAAAAAAAAATTGCAATCGGTCCAAAAAGGTACTAAGTTATGGCTTAAAAATATAAAAATGAGACGAATTGACAACCTCCTCCTTTTTTTTAAGTCGGTGAAAAAATGTCTACATCATTTAACATGTTCGATTGTATTGGCTATGGAGCCCTTCAAGTCAAAGTCGCTCTTTGCTGAATTTATTTTGGTCGGTAACATTTCTAATTTTTACTTCTTGACTGAAAGAACAACACTGTTCCTGTAAACAGGCAAGTAATTGTCAGTTGTTGCTGCGTTATTTAATAGCTCTTATCTACAGTGAAAGGCGAGCAGTTTGTTCACGTGAAAATTTGATATTTTGCATCAAAAAAACCAAAATTTCACTTAAGCAAACTGTTCGCCATCTTTCCCCGATAAGGCTGAGCTTGTGATTTGGGAAGAGAATCAAAATAAAAGTGGATTTCCTGTGCTCATTATTTTTTGACCAAAAAATTGTTACTTTAACTAACGCTAAGCTTGATAAATATTATTAAAACTCTTTATTTTTGTTTTCAATGGTAAAAAAGTGCTTTATTGAATCAGGTTGTGGCCACCCAAGCACAGAAGATGCCGAACGCTATTCACCCGAAAAAAATAAAGAAGATTTAAAATTTGGTGTTTTGCCAGCGGATATTGTAGTTTCAATTGTGAAAGGGTATGAGAAAGCTTTCCGAATTGGCTCACAATGAACTAACTACTTGGCACAATCGTTTAACTACTTAGTGGATAGTTTGGCGCTGTTCAGTTGCAATATAGACGAGTTTTTGTGCCAATTTGTAACCAAGGAGGAAGCACTGATCTACCACAGCACACCGGAGACTCAAGCAGTTATAAAAAACAGTGGGTTTTTTATGGCGAATCGGAGCCAATGGATGCCATGTTGGGTTTGACAGCCAGTAAAGTTATTACCACCGTCTTTTGGGATGCATGCGGTAAAATCTACACTCGCTACCTTTAAATGGATTAAACATTCAATGGCAAATATTATAATAGCCTGTTGGGTCCATTTAATGAGAGTTAAAAACAAGTATTTATATAAAAAAAAATTAAAAAATCCTACTGCGACCAACTTTGAACCGTTAAATATCTTAAATAGTCATTCGAAATGAAAAATCATAAGAGAAACGTAAAGATGCTTTAAGATACCCGTCGAATGACACCCATTTTGATATGGTTCGCCGACTTTTTATTTGTTTCGTATTTACAAAATGGCGTCTGTTGGCCGCCATATTGAATTTTGACAACTGACATATCTGTAGTGACACTCACGAAATTAAGACAAATTGAATGACATAAGAATCGGTCCACGCGTTCGGTTTGTATAGTGCCGCAAAGGAACACACACACACATACATACACAGACTGATAAACACAATACCCTTCTTTGCGTTGCGTAGTCGGGTAAGAATCTACCCCATTTGGGCAAGAAAAAAACTTTTTCTGCTGGGATAATGCAAAGGTGCCGACATGTCCAGTGAGATGCAAGGAGACTACATGGAAATATTAAATTATTTTTTAACAAAAAAAATTTTGTTTCGTTCAAAAAGTCGTCCTTGAATTTGTGCTTGAAGACTGAATTGGTAGCGACGATGTAATTGTGAAGGTCGGGCACTTAGATAAGGATACCGAGCATCACAGTAGATATAATAATTGCTGTAACGATTGGCGGAGCTAAAACAGATTTCCGGGTGTGGGGGGGAGGGACTGCTGACTTTAATGAGTAAGACTAAAATATATAATAACAGGTAATTTTTAATAATGCTAGGGCCACACAAAAAAGTAATAAAAATTTTTTTGTAATATTAAATAAAATATTTGTAATATCAATTAAAAAATTAATTAATATAATTAAAAATTTAATTGAATGAATTAAATTCTTGTTTGAAAACATTAATTGGTGAATACTTTTTTCTGTGAAACCTATTTTTTATAACAGTTTTACAATTTGTACTTTTGAATTATTTTTCAAACTTTTTGTAAAAAGCTTTGTAACTACTCGTAAAAGCATTAAAGCCGAATTCAATCCTAAAAAATGGTAATTTGTATTAATAAAATAAAAACCACTGAAAAGAGTCACACATCTAAGCTTAAGGTTGCTCTTTCGAATTGCAAAAGCTTTTAAATTTTTCAAAACAATTTTCTATGAATGATTTTCATTTATGTATGTCTGTGCCAGTTTTCTATTTGCTTAGAAGCTTTGAGAACTCTACAACAGTTGTACGATCACAATAATGCAGAGTTCAAAAGGAACCTGCGCTCCGGAGAGCGGCTTCTTTTCATCTACAATTTGTTGCAATGATGCCAATAACAATAATACTTTTGCCTTAACAGCTTCTAAACTAATCATTACACTCAAAAATACATCAAGTATAAAAACGAAGTGTTAATGATAATGATGATGGCGATCGTTTTGTGCAGGAAGAGTAACAAGAGTCAGGGACTGTGAAAATGAAAGAAAGAATGTTTTCTAAGGAATTTTGCGCTACTAGTTTGTAATTTTGTTGAACGGTTGACATCAAAAGCCGCTTTAAAAGAAAGAAAAAAATAAGTAATAAAAGTAAGAAAAGCCTGGTCAAATCGAGTCAAGTTAAAATGAATTGAAATGATTGAGTATAGTTGGTTGATCTATCTTTCGGGAGTTGAGAAATTAACACTTGAACATATCAAATTCTTTGCTGTTCTCTTATCTTTAATATTTAATGTTCATGTGTAATTGCAATTTAATGGTTATTTCTTTGGCTCTTTTGTTACATTATTGTAACAACTAATAATAGAGTCATATCTTTGATGGAATTATCACGTTAAGTCTTGTACTTGTACTCCCTCCTTCTTAATGTGCAACAAAAGTTATATAAAAGTATAAAATTTATAAAATAGTTCTATTTCTTGGTAAATATATTTTACTGCCTTTTTTTGTGTTTTGATTTTCTGTTTTTCTTTTCTTTTTAAACCACCATTAAAAATCCTTTTGAAATTGGTTTAGAAACGTGAACTTTTCAATAATCTTTTCAACACAATCAATTTATTTTCTTTTATTTTATGTGTATGATAGAACATGATATTTATGTGCGAGGGTTGTACCCAAAAACTATGTCCTTAATAGCATGAAGAAGTTAATAAAAATTAAGCATGTTTTAAAGAATAGATGTTAACGTGCATTACACAACTTCTGAGAAGTGTTTGTTTTAAGCAAACTTTTATTATTTTTATTTTCTTCCATACCTCGTTACCGCTTATTGTTTGAATTTCCATCCACCATCTGGACTGCTACCGACAAATTGTTTTTAGATAACTTTTTTGGATAACAACAATAGCAAAGGGGAAATAAAAAGTCTTAGCTGGAAATTTCATGTAAAAGTTCTTCCAACTTTAGTGTGGAGTTTTGGTTGCTTCTGGCAGTTTAACAACACGTTCATAAATTTAATGCAATGTTGCAAGTTCATTTATTAAAATAATATTCGATTAACCGAACAACACAATGAAATGTGTGTGTGTGTATTTTTTAAACAAATTTATATAAGTTAAGTAGTTTATTAGATTGCTGCAGCATACCCAACAAACATTTATGCCATAAACTTTAACGCGCCATTAAAAAAAAACTCATATGAAATATATTTGGTTGCAAGTCCAGTCATAGAGGGTATAACATACGGATTTTGTATACACGGTTTGCTAGAATTGATTTTACTGAAAGTACCTAACAATTCTCATTTACTTGATGAGTAAAACTGCATAAGATTCAAGTTCATGCAATGAATCAGAGAGCACGATAACGTACGAATATTTTTGGTTCCGAAGCAATAAGATCTACAAAGTGTATTTATTTGACATTCAGTCCACGGTTGCCAGAAATGCAGATTTATCTGGATTTTGCAGATTTTTACCCTACAAAAAGACGAAATGCAGATTTGAAGATTTTTGGCCTAAAAATGCAGATTTTTCAACTCCAATTATATTGCATTTATTAAATTTTTCCTAATACTGCTACTAGTTTTTGTTTCTTTTACTCGTATTTGTGAACGACTCATAGTTTAGAGAGATACAATTTTTGAACTTAGAAGACAATTTTTAAAGGAAAAGAAGAAGTAACTTTTCCAAACTTCTCGAAACGATTATCTGATATAAAACGAGCTTATTCTGATTACGGTTTTGCTGCCTTAAGTTTATTCAAAATGTAATGTCTTTACCACATTCATTTGCAAATATCGAAAGAATTTTCAGTCAAGTGAACATGAATTAAACAAAACTTCGAAGTCCTTTGGATATTTATGCAACACTATATATATATGTGATTTCTTTCCTCATGAATTTTATATTATTTGCACATAACTATAAAGAAGTTTTATTTTTGTTTGTTGGTTATATGCATTTCGTTTCTCCTAAAGAAAGGCGGGTTTTCCACACGCAAAGTTTATTTTCCAAAGTCTTGAGTTTGTGGAAGAGAAAAGAGATATTATTCTATATTATTTTTTCTCCAACAAACTGAAGACTTTGTTGCAAAGTAAACTTTGCGCGTAAAGAAGCCGCCAAACTCATCATTAGACTTCAAACCAATGTGGCAGCTAACTGTAAAAGGGCAATGAGAAAATAATAATGGATTCAAAATCGAAGATGTTAGCTTCTAAAAATTGTTGTTTTAAGTTTTTAAACATTGTCATTGTTTACACTATGTTAGTCTTATTGCTAAGCTGATTAGTTTGTTAGGGTGGGGAAAAGAAACGTTTCTGTTCCCCTCGTCTCTCTCTCTCTCCCTAAAACTAATCATTTCAGCAATAAGACTTGCATAGTGTAAACTAGGACTTATTTTGTCGTATTCATACAAAATAGTTTTGGTTTACAAAAGGTTTACAAAACAAACTTTGTATGGAAATTTGTTTGTTAAACGTTTTGTAACCAAAAATAATGTTTACCCATTATGTTTGTGTACGTAATTCTTAATAACATATTGATAGTCGTTCTATAAACATGCAGTTTTTGACCTTATTTCAAAAACTTTTTGGTTGAAGTCTGCTGATGAGTTTCTTAAGCAGAATCGAAAGGCACAATCTTCACACATTAAAGGATTTTATTCATAAAAAAATAAAATATGTTTAAAAGTTATTTTAAAAATTTTTTTTCTAAAAAAGTTAAATAAAATACATTTTAAGCCGAGTTTAAATTTTATGAATATAGGTTAATGAAAAAATATTTATAATACACATGTACATCCATATTTATGGAAATTTTTTGTATAAAATATAAAAAAGTTGTTTTAAAAATTGCTTTCCAGATTTTTTGAAGATTTTAAATATAAAATGCAGATTTTGAAGATTTTTTCGTGAAAAATTGTTAAATTTTGCAGATTTTATCCTAAGAAATTCTGGTAACACTGATTCAGTCTTTAATGTATTAAGAATTTTTGCTTTTTATTTTTGTTAAGCAATTGGTATATGCATTTAGTTCCTGAAGGAACGAAAACACAAGCTAAAATTCCTATTGTCTATAATGTATTATTATTAGATAAGTAGTTTGCAATCGAAATAAGTTGAGTGTGTGATTTTCCGATCTTTTTCTGCAATCTTAATAAGAATTAATTAAAAAAACCCATTTTGAGAAATCTGGACGGGATTAACTTCTAACTAGGTGGCGGTTTCTAATGTCCTTACCAGAGAATGATAGTAAGTACTCAAGAAATTATAATTAAGAAATACTCTTAATTTTAAAAACTACTTATACTCATACTTGTAGCACAAACGATACGTACGGTCACCAACTATAGCCGATTCCAATATACATACAAGAGAATATTTACTTCATTTATGCGTAAAGCTTACAAATTAAAATAAAAATGCATATTGTGAGTATTTATTGTACGCCGAGTATGAATATTTATTCGATTAAAATATATATAATAATGATACTCAGAGTATTTTTTTCATCGAACATCGCAGTATACATTTGTGAGCGTGAAATTCAGTGGAAATGGTGTTTAAAAATATTAACCAATTAGTTAAGAGGTAAAAAAGAGGTAAAACCTTGAAGCAACTGATAAATATTATTCTTAATTTTTTTTCGTAAATCTTGCAAAACAAAATTCGTTAATGAACTGATATTTTATAATATTTAAAGTAATAAATCTGCAGTTTTCAAAAATAACAACAAATGTTATATATTTTTTATATCGTATTTATGATGTCAAATTGAAAAGGTCTCAAAAAATTTTGAAAAATGTTAATTTTTTTCCATAACAACAACACAACTTCTAGCTTCAAGAACTTTTTTGACTCTACTCAAAAAATTCGATTTTAGGACATGCGCTGTTATTGATCAAAACAACAGAATATATGCAATATTTCTTTTGAAAATATTGTTAGAAAAGTGTTTAGCATAGTCAAGAACTATTAAACCGTTCTATCTATTCCTGTCATGCAATCAGTTGAGCACTGTTGCCATTTTAGCTGTTCACTTTTCTGGCTGCACTGATGCTTGAGGTGTTAGTCAAATAAATACTCCTGCTTATACTCATGTATGTATACTCGGATAAATACTCAAAGTATTTTTATACCAACAAGTATGATTGTAGTTGATACAGTTTATTAATTTTAATTAACGTCACTTGTGCTGAGTAATTTAAATATGTATGAATATAGTCATTAGTTATTTATAATGGGTCTGTTCATAAATGTAACACTGCTCTGCATCATGCAAGCAAACTTTAATTTAAAATGCAATAAAAGTTCCCTGATAGACTTTTTTAGTAATATCCCTGTGTGTACCTCATATTTGACATTTATTTGTGAGTTATCTACTTCAGCGATACACTTAAGGACTTTAGAATTTTCATTTGCAGCACAGTGATGCATTTCCGAACAGGCCAAGTTGCAAGTCTTCAGTTTAAACTTGATGCTTACGTTTGAATATGTATGGGTTTTTAGTTTTAACTGTACGCATTTATAATTATTTGACGGCCTATACTCAAAGAGTACTTAAAACAATACTTTTGTAATTATCTAGTCCCAAAAACAACATTAGCCCAGGGGAGGTCCTACTAATTCTATATATATTATAATTTCAAATCTACGAGTATATTCAGCACATAAATTTTGTGGGCAAAGCAAAATAAAACAATGAGCAGAGCGATACACACGTTATCTTAATCAAATTATACGCCATGTTGTTCCGTTCTGCTAAAAGTTTTTACCATCATGATTTACAATTTTCTTTAGTGCAATTTGTTATTGTTATGTGTGCTGGGTTATTTAAATTCACTCTTTCGGTTATTGTCTTGTTTACTTTAATCTTTGCAAAATGATCGACAAATTAATAACGATACTAATGATCAATTGAACGTTTTAAATTTAAATTATTAAATCAGTTATGATTATGATTTTAACTTTATATATAAAATAAACTTATTCCCATTTATCTACGAAAAAAATATCTTAAATGTGGGTCAAGTGTTTGGCCTTTTGGGAAGTTAGAAATTAAGGAAAAAAATCTTAATTAAAAATAGTACGAGTCAGAATAGTGTTATAAATGCTTTAAGGATGATTATAATTTTTACTTTATGGAACCATTAAAATATTCTAAAAATTATATTTCCTTTCTTCTTAATAAAGACTTCTCTTTTTCCTCACACAAGTGTTGTAAATCAATGAAAATGTTTCTTTTTTTTAATTTATGATCAAATCATTTTAATTAAATTTATGAACACACTTGTAATTAATTGTGAAGGTGTGCAGCCAGCAAAAAAAAAATAATAATAATAAATAAAAATTCGTAGCAATTTAAAATGCCACTAAAACTGTACAACATGCAAGTTGTTAAGAACGACGATTTCGTTTAATTGTGCTGCAAACAAAAATCAAAAAGACAAGACAACTGTATGTCTGGCTGGCTGTTCTTTTTCTTTTTTTTTGTGCATGCAGCCTTATTTTAAAGTGTAAATCTTTTTTAGCTGCTTTCGGCTGAAAAAGTCTTTTTTTGATATGAAATTTTTTTGTTGCAATTTATATTAGAATCATGGTGCACTATACATACATGTTGTGTGACGACAAGCTCGACATCATTTAACCAATTAACAAAGTGTGGCAAATGCAAATGTGCACGGTAATTAGACAAAACATTACTCATGTTTAATATGCAAATTGTTCTCACTTCGCCTGGCTGTTGACGTTGAACTGTTTGTAAAGCGCGAGTGAGGGAGGAAGGTGGAGAGGGGGAGGAGTGAAGTTCAGGTTGAGTTTTTGCTTTAGATGTTCTTCTATGCAAATGTATGTAGTTTATATGGCTTGACATTTTAACAGCAACAAAAAAAATATATATATATTAAACGCAAACATAATTCCACCAACACCATCAAAATCAAAATGCAACAAGTTTGATTTATTTTAAAAACTGCTCAAAGACGAATCGAGAACAGGCTACACAAAACGATATATTTATTAATTTAGTCAAATTTATCTAATTTTTAAAATATTTTGGAATATAACACAAACAAATGTTTCTGCAATCATCATTTTTACTTGAAAAAAAATATATACAAATAATCAATTAAAAATTTAATTGCATCTACTAAAGTTTTGCTTTGAAATTTCAATGATCCAAAGCTTAGTTAAAATATTAATTGAATCAGCAAAACTTTTGTTTAAAAATTTAATAGATTAATAAGTTTATTTGATATAATTAAATTTTTAATTGATTTTTATATTTTTTTCAATTAAAATTGTGTTGATGGCAGAAATATATTATGTTTGTGAAGAGCAGCAAATTGTACAACTTTATTTTAATCTATTACAAAAATGCCAGTATTTCTAACGTTAACGTCTTATACCGACAGGCTGGAAACTTTTTCTGCAGTTTGCTGTTTGTAATAGGACGAAACTACACTTTAGGTTATGGTGGTAAATCTGAAAGAACGCGTCGATGGGAATTTTTCCATTTAAAAGAAAAACAAATTTTCAAAAAAATTTTGTGTTTGCCGCATCGCCACATGTGACTTTTTGTCGCATTCCATAACGGGACAAAAAAGTAACAGGTATAATACAGGGTAGATAGTAATAAATAGTATTCACCGTTAAATTCTACTATATGTATATATCTTAAAATTTTAAACACACAAATTTGTATGTTTTTTTTTGTATTGTAGCCTCTGTTTTCCAAGTGCTGCCGCCTGGTTAATATACCTTTCCGAATACGATGGAGACCACAAGACCGCAATAAAAATTTAATTAATGTTTTTCGTTTATGAAATAAATTCAGTGAAGTGCGACTTTGATCCGCGCACGAAGGGTTCCGCACGGAACAGGTTTTTTCGGTTTTGAGCGTTTTTTTTTAGTTTTGGCAATTTTTTTTAAGCAGAAATAATTTTTAGTCAGGCTTAAGTTCAGTGATTTCAATTCTTTTATTGAATGAAATATTTTTATTAATTAATGTGAGTTTCTAAAGAAGAGAAGAAAAATTAAATTAGACTTTTAAGCTGAGGGAAATACCGATAATTTTCTATGCAGCAACGCACTTCATCAGCATCCTAGTCTATCTACTTGGGTAGATATTGTTATTAACATCAGCTATTTAACTTAAATTATAATGAAACGGAATTTGAGAAATGATTGTTGTGTACTAGTATTGATTTACCTTTGGTAAATACATATGTAAGTATCACTATTTATTTCCCCTGTTTTTCCATTTTTTTTCATTTTTCTATTTAGGTTCGCACGAAGTTATATTTTTTTAAGTTTTGGCGCTTTTTTAAGTTTTGACACTTTTTTTCTCGTTTTGGAGATTTTTTCATTTTGGCTTTTTTTCCATTTTGGCGATTTTATTCCATATACACGATTTTTTTATTTTTGGCGCCTTTTTCGCGTTTTGGTGATTTTTTTTAGGTTTTTGGCGTTGTCTTCATTGTGGCGATTTTTTTCATTTAAGCGATTTTTTCGTATTTGGCGATTTATTGCAGTATTAGATTTTTTTTTTAATTTTGGCGATTTTTTTTTAATTTTGGGTGATTTTTTTCGGTTTGACGATTTTATAATTTATTAATTTTTTTGTTTTACCGTTTTCGAAAATTTCAAGAGTTTGCCTTTTACGGTTTCCAAGATACAGTAAGTTGTCAAAATTACATTAACTGATAGAACACCCTTTAATTTTAATTTTTTTAAATTTTAGTAATAATTGTTGTAGGCTGTATAAAAATATACTAATTTTACTAATTTCAAGTGTCAATATACATATGTACATACAATTGCATTTGTATTACATGGGACTTTAATATTTTTCGTTGCTCGTTTTGGAACACCCTTTAATTTTTAACTCGGCCAAGGTTCTACATACTCTATCCAAATTTCAAGTCCGTAGCTCTTACGGTTCCTGAGAAAATAGCATCTGACGGACAGACGGACAGCGTAGCGAAAACAATAGGGTTCCTTTTCACCTTTGGTGTATGGAACCTTAAAAACGTTGTTATCGAAAAATTTAACTTACGGAATTTGAGGTTAGAGAAATTTCTTTAATACATTTGGGTACTCACCTGAAAAGAAAAAGAAAGCGAAAATGCATTTGAGAAATATTAATATTTATTGATAAATATATTGCACTATTATGAAAAGAATCGAAACAAACAAAACTATCACAAAGGTTATGGGACATGTTTTAACTAAATTCTTTATGAAAATCTATACCGTTTACACCTATGTAGTTCTTTTTTACATTTATCAAGATTTTTTTTTATCCAAAACAAGAACCATTAAGTAAAAGTTTTGGAAAACTACAACCAAATAACTGCAATGTAGCCAATTCACACACCTTTTTAAGCAGACCATAGCTAAATGTTTAAAATGTTTATTTGAAGGTGATTTAAAAATCTTTGTTTTGTATTTTTATTATTATAATTTTATAATGTCCAGATCAAGAACGTTTTTGTTTGAAAATATGTTTGAGTGTTTGTGTTTGAATTCTCTAAAAGGGCGTTTTAATTTAAACAAAATATATTACTTATAGGATTTTGTGCAAAATCTAGTGGATTTCCCAACCTAAACTACTTCTTTACTAGAGTTAGCAGAAATCTACTTAAAATATAGTAGAACTTAGTGATGCAACTATGTTTTTTTTTCCTTCAAAATTTTGCTAGAAACTAAACATTTGCACTTAAAAAGGTGCGTGAACTAAAGATGGGTGCGTGTCGTGTTTTTTTCCGTGACACGAATACGCACGACTCAACACTATGTGTTCATGACCAAAAAATCTCATTTCGTGAGTGTTCGGTTTGTTTCGTGTTGAGCAAAATTCACACGAAAAACATGAAACGATTTTAGTTGTAAAATATGTATGACTGAATTTCGAGTAGAGAAAAAATTTAAAATTTTGTATCGTCAAACACACAACACTTAAAGCTTAAAATTAAAAAGATAGTATCAGCTGTAGTGGCAGACAGTATCAGCTGGCAGTGCCAACTCGGTGCCATATTATGACAAGCGACTCATGAAATAAATCAATTAAATTTTCTGATCTTCAATATCATAACAACAAAATTTTTCGCGTTCGTGTTTCGAGCTGAGCGTCTTGGTATTCGTGTTCGTGTCGAGTCGTGTTGGAAAAATTCGACACGCGCCCATCTCTAGTGTGAATTAAGGGCCACACATGTGTAAAGACTTTCCGCACACTTTAAGACAAAGATATTCAAAGACATTTGTTTCGACTGTAAAAAAAATCTAACGTAAAGTGAAATTTTGTGTTCACATTATCACACCTCATATTACATTAAAAACACAAATATAAAGCAAATAGCATTTAAGAACTAACATGCCTACATTAATCGTTGACTTCCGGCGGCAGAGTTGCTTCATGCACGCTGTGGTCGTGCCGGCCTTTGAAAATAAACGACGGATAAATTAGTTAATTTAAATAAGATAAAGAAAAAGAAAATATGATAATTTCGTTAACTTTCAGACATGGCGAAAAATTATGCAATAAGACGAAGAGATGCCATAACTGACGGCACGGTATCAGTGTTGAAACAGACGACTTGGTAGTTTGCTTATTGCTTGATTTTGTTTTTTTTAGAGGTATAGAACTTCGAATTGAAATAAAACACAAGAAAATCGTTTTAATGTCCATCAATTTGGCTTTATTGGAAGGATAATTTTATGCCATTAATGTTTAAATATGATTTCGGGCATGTGGCCGCCGCGGCTGGCTCGAATAAAGCCAATTCTACAGGTCCAATTTTCAACCACTTTTTCGAGCATATGGGGCCATATGTTGGCAATAACGCCACGAATGTTGGCTTCCAAGTCCCCTAACGTTTCTGGTTTGTTGGCGTAGACGAGCGACTTCACATATCCCCAAAGAAAATAATCCAATGGTGTCAAATCACACGATCTTGGTGGCCAATTGACAGGTCCATTCCGCGAAATTATGCGCTCATCGAATGTTTCCTTCAATAAATCGATTGTGACGTGCGCTGTGTGGCATGTAGCGCCGTCTTGTTGGAACCACAACTCATCCACATTCATACCATCCAATTCGGGAACAAAATAGTCGGTTATCATGGCTCTATACCGGTCTCCATTAACGGTAACTGACTCTCCAACATTATTTCGGAAGAAGTATGGCCCAATGACTCCACCAGCCCATAGAGCACACAGTTTTTGTGGATGTAATGGCGTCTCAAGGGTCTCATGTGGATTCTCTTCACTCCAAATGCGGCAATTTTGCTTGTTGACGTAGCCATTCAACCAAAAATGAGCCTCATCACTGAACAAAATTTTGCGATGAAAATCAATATCGAGATCAATCTCATTTTCGGCCCATACACCAAAATCACGACGCATTGCATGGTCTCGCGGCTTTAATTCTTGCACAAGCTGGATCTTGTAAGGTCGCAAGCCAAGATCTTTGCGCAAAATCTTCCATAAAGTTGATGGACAAAGCTCCAATTGCTGTGCACGGTGGCGAATCGATTCATTCGGGCCCTCTTCAACACTTTGCTCTACAGCGGCAACTGTTTCTTCGGTGCGCACTGTTCGACGTCTCTGCGGATGCGTATTATCACATAGAGTAAACGTAGTGCGAAAACGATCCATGGTTAACCGAATTAATTGCTCTGATGGACGATTATGTCGACCATAAAATGGACGGAGCTTGCGGTAAACTTCGCGAACTGAACCATTATTTTCGAAATAAATTTGCACGATTTGCAAGCGTTGTTCTTTTGTCAACCTGTTCATGATGAAATGGCAAACCAAACTAAATATTAATCACTTGACAGCTGACAAAATGGCCGCCAGTTAAAAAAGTGATGCCAACTTAAAGTTCTATACCTCAATAAAAAACACCCATTAATAATGCAACTCTGATCAGATGAAAAGTATTATCGTTTAGAAAAATTTCAAATTTTTATCGTATTATTTACCATTCGTTATGACACTTTGCATTCACAATATCGCACTTGCACGTATTATTTAAATTTTTGACATGTATTAATACAAATTATAATAGTCCTAGTATAATAGCCCTTTAGCTGCACTTATCGGGAATAAAAGTTCAAGAGAAATGTGTTTCCTTTGTGTTGTTGTTATGTCTATTTTCTAATTTTTTTTCACTACTTTTTGTTCATGAGAAATATTTGACGTGAACAAAATGTTATGTTATGTGATTATTTTGGTGAAAGTTAATTTGATTCAAACAATTTTATAGTTAAAAACAATTTGTAATTTTACTTGTATCCATATATTCTTTCAATACGATGCTAATGAGCATTTGCTACATACCATTTGATGAATCACAATGTTCACACTTTTCGTAAGTTCTTGGGGCGAATAAATGCATGCAAGCAGTTTTGAACACTTCGGTCTGGTGTCGTTTATGTGCTTAACTAAAAAAATGTTTCTTCAAAATTATTTTAGCATTATAAAATCCAATATAATGTCAACCATATTCATATATGTATCTAAATTTGTTTTTTATCTTATAGACTTGTCAATTAAACAAAATATATTTACTTGGAAAAAAATATTTGCTGCACAAAAAAAAAAATTAAAAAAAAACAAAACTATTAGAGAAATACCCAATAGTCGTGTTAAGTTATTGACATTTCAATAATATAATAAATAATTTTGTTAAGCAATAAAACACTTTAAGTCATTATTAACTGTCATTTAAGTATTTCATAAATTATCAATTAAAAACCGGTGAAGTGTTGTTGTTCTTTTTTTTGTAGGTGGAAAGTTTTCAGTTAAAATCATACTTCGGCCCTTAAGGACTTATTTGATTATTTCTAATCAAATTTAAAAAATTTTACCTTCACTTAATGCCCTTTTAATGTACCCGTAACATTGCTTTAATTTATTTGCTAAGAAATTGTTAAATTTTATTATGACCTCTATTTCTGTTTTTTTTAATTAACTCCCTCAATAATTTAAAAGCATGCAATGTCTTCCTTATCTTATTTTTCTCATCACAATCACGTTTTACTTTTGCTTTTTCAATTTCTTAAACGTTTTTGATTTTTGAAAATGCCGTCAGCATGTAACTGAATCACATTTCTGATTATTCCACTTAATGTCACATAAAACGTTTTATTTTTTCCCTCTGGCTTAATGTACTCGTAACAGATAGTCTGCAACAGTTCGTTTGGTTGTTGGTGTTTCTTTTTTTTCTTTTTTGCTACCTGTTGTAACTATTCGATTTTGATTGCAACAGAAAAAAAGAAACGGTTAAGGGTTATGAAAAAAACAAAAATAAATTTATTGTTTTAGTATTACCTTTCAGATATGAAAATAAAATACGTAATACCAAATTATAACAAATTTATTTTAAATGTGGTTGTATATAAAAAACAAACGGCATTTATTTGGATTTATGGTTTTAAATATAAAATAAATGATTTTCTAGAAGAGATAAATTTACAATTTTCGGCATTTTATTTGAAAGGAATTTGTTGATGGAGTGAATGAAATTAAGTATATCAAGTTACTGCCTGCGTTCATGTCAACGCAAAAAAAGCGGGAAAGTCTAAGAGATAGTATAGTCTTAGCTAAAAATTAAAATATTCAGGTCTATTCGAGAATACGAGCTTCACTTCTTCGTCGTCGAACGTTCACTTTCGACAGTTCGACGTCGACAGATTCTAAAATAAGTGCGAAGAAATCTCGTTTTCAGTAATCGATATTTTGTTATCTCTTATAAAAACATCAACAACATTGAAAACAGCTGACTTGTATGCAGAACAAGTTGAAAGCGAAAAGGGATTTAAGAAGTAATTCAAATAAAAATAAATAAATAAAATAAAAATAAAATAGATAAATATATAAATAAAATAAATTCAGTAAAGTGCGACTCTGACTCGCGCACGAAGGGTTCCGTACGAATACTAGATATGTAATTTAATGCAAACTTCATCCTATATAATATATATATTTTTGGAATTTTTTTTCGTTTTTGGGGTCTTTTCGGTTTTTTTGTTTTGGCAGTTTTTGGGTTTTTTTCGGTTTTGGCGATTTTTTAAAGTTTTGGCTCTTTTTTTAGTTTTGACACTTTTTTTTCTTGTTTTGGCGATTTTTTTCGATTTTTGGCGTTTTTTCATTTTGGCGATTTTTTTTTTATTTTTGGCGATTTTTTTCATTTTTGCAATATTTTTTTAAATTTTTTTTTAGTTTTGGCAACATTTTCACTTTCAGCGATTTTTTTCGATTTTTGGCATTTTTTTCATTTTGACATTTTTTTCATTTTGGCGATTTTTACGAATTTGGCGATGTATTTTAGTGTTAGAATTTTTTTTTAATTTTGGCGATTTTTTTCGTTTTGGCGATTTTTTTTTAATTTTTGTCGATTTTTTTTTTTTTGGTTTGGCGATTTTATAATTTTCGGTTTTTTTAGTTTTACCGTTTTTGAAAATTTCAAGTGTTTGCCTCTTACGGTTTCCAAGATATAGCAAATTGTCATAATTACATAGTCAAAATTGCATTAACTGATGGACCACCCTTTAATTTTAATTTTTTTAAATTTTAGTGTTAATTTTTGTAGTCTGTATAAAAATACACTAATTTTACAAATTTCAAGTTTCAATATACATATGTTCATACAATTGTATATATACCTATTACACTTTTAACATTTTTCGTTGCTCGTTTTGGAACACCCTTTAATTTTTAATTCTCATGTATTTGTTGTTGTAGCGGCCAAGGTTCTACATACTCTGTCCAAATTTCAGGTCCATAGCTCTTACGGTTCCTGAGAAAATACCGTGTGACGGACAGATGGACAGCGTAGCGAAAAAAAATAGGGTTCCTTTTCACGGAACTCTAAAAAAGCAATACCAAAGCTATTTATTTTTTTCACAGGACTTTATACATTATTGTTGATCTGTCAGCTTCTTATATCTGCTCAGTACAGTTTTCTCAAATTTTGTGTGCCCCTAGCTAGTTTAATTAAATTCAATAATGTAGATTAGTTTCATTAAAAAAAAGAAGATATAAATACACTACTATTGTAGATCAAAGGCACGCATTAACATTTATACAACGATTTTTAGTAGTTTGCATACATTTAAAGAGGCGATTAACGTCATTTTACGATCAGCGATGTGCTGATATCATCAATATCATTATGAGAGGAATTATTAAAGACAACGTGTGCGGTATAACTTGATATGTTTGCGGCCACAAATGACAGTCATAAAATCTTATGAAACAAAACCTTCTGTTCATTTGATAAAAAAAAATAAATAAAATAAAATAAAAAAAAGAGAAGAGACTAAAAGTATTATTTTATGAGCCCTTTTGATATGTCTATGTGTGTGTGGTGGTGAGAAGAAAAAAAATTTATTACCATTCGCTACTTTGAGAGCATTTACTAAAATTTTGTCAAATAAATGGATTTAAAGGATGTTGTGAACATGAAGGAAAACAATCAAAATTTTCAAGTGAAAACCTTTACACTTAAGTATACAAGAAATTTAAGGAAGTGGTGAAAAACAACTAGTTATTGTTTTACAAGAACATAAGGAAATTATAAATTATTTCCATTGCATTCTATCAATGTGCACGTTCATTAGAAAAGCCTATAACTGAACGTTGAAGTTGTAGCGATTCCTGATTCGCTTGATATTTCTGAAAGATATGCTCATTTGCTTAAAATAATAATTGCTCAACTATGAGTGGTAAACGGTCTTCAGTTGCGTTGTCAACTGGCAACGCTGAAACTGAAAAGTGCTTAAGAAATTACTTATCCTTAAGCAGATTAGTTCAGTGGAACTTTGAGTATTTTGCGATATAGAGAAGGAAGGGACAACTCAAAGTATTTATAATTACAATGTGCTTGAATCCGAAATTTTTTTTTGTAATAACGCGGGAACCCGGTGGGTAAACCTTATTCGAGTACTTCAAATCCAATGGTGCTTATAATTTTTTTAAATTAATTCTTATTTAAATAAAATAATTGTTCCAAAAAAAACCGACTTCAAAACAAAGACTATCAGAAGACAAGAAGTACATAATATATAAAATTAAATTTTATTGGGCGTTCTTCCGCCCATTTTTATACTCTTTACCAAAAAATGGTAAAAGGGTATTTAAAGGTTTGCCATTCCGTTTCTAATTTCCACAATATTATTAAGCGAGCCATAAAGAAATTATATTCTCCCAGAAAACCTAGAGACTTCGCGGTCTGGTGTCAGAAATAGTCTGAAAAAGATTGTTATTGAAAATCAGCAAAATCGAGCAGACGATTTCAGAGCTGGAAAACTCAAACTTTATTTTGCCATGCTACCGAGAACTAATTTTTATTATTATTTTTTTATTAAATAAACTTATTTTATACTTCAGTATGAATAAAATTGGTATTTCTAAAAAAAAAAAAAAAAATTACGTTTGCAGGGTTGGAAAACTTTAAATTTTTTATAGAAAATGATACAAAAGTAACTTACTAAAACAATTTTTTTCTTTTTCTCTATAAATTACTCATATCTTATATTTTTAAAAGAAAAATATTGCTTTAAGAAATCAGAAAAATCAAAAAGGATGATTTCAGGGTTATAAAACTTACACTTTTTGTGATATAAAAAATTAACTACCTAAAACTAATTTTGATTTTTTTTTTATTAAATAAACTTATTTTATGCCTCAGTAAAAAGAAAATTGGTATTTCATATTAAAAGAATTAAAAAGACGTTTCCAGGATTGGAAAACCTTAACTTTTTTTATACAAAAAAGACTTACTAAAACAAATTTTTTCTTTTTTCCCATAAATTATACATATCTTATATTTTTAAAAGAAAAAGATTGCTGAAAGAAATCAGAAAAATTAAATAGGATGATTCCAGGCTTGGGAAACTTACACTTCTTGTGGTATTTTATTTACCATATAACTAGGTCTAATTTATTTTTTCTTTTTCTTTATAAATTATATATATTTTAAAAGAAAGAAAGAAAAGTTTGGTGTATAAAATTATAAAAATTAAAACCACAGCTCCAGAGCTGGAAACTGAACTTTTTTCTGGATATTAAAGTTACTAAATAAAACAATTTTTAATTTGATTTTTTGATATTGTATGTCGTGACGTCGTTTTTGACAACTGGAATAAGGGTGAATGTAAAATATTTCTTAAATATAGAGTATAGAATAAAATATTCAACTTATTGCTAATATCGAAAAAATAAATATTTAATCGTAAAATACCTAGAGGTCACTTATAGGGATTGCCGTTCGGTTTTAACCGAAACCGAAACTACTATTTTTAGCTCATAAAAACCGAAACCGAAACTGACAAAAAAAAACCGTCGGTTTTTAAGTTTTACTTTAACATGATTATATTGTTTAAAAATATAGCAAATACTTTACATTGAAGACTTTTATAAATTACTAAGCATTCTGTAAGAATGAAAGGTAAGAAAATTGTAAAATTTTAAGAAAATTATAACAATTCTTTGCAGGAAGAATTGTAATTTGTTATAAAAAAAAAGCTTTAGCAGATGTAAAGCAAAAAGACGATAATTTTAACGTTCTTCGACAAGAATTTGTACTTTATAAAAAAAACGAACAACAAAACAACCAACCAACCAATAACACAATAAACCCCTCTTCAACTGAATGCGAAATAGTGTTTTCTGGTAACTTCTGCACAAAAATAAGATTTCGTTTAAACGACTCTGCATTGAGCGCTTGAACGTTTCTGAAATTTTATTACTTGAATCATTAAATATAAATTTTTTATTCTTAAGCTTTTTATACACATACTCACTACTAAATGTTTCTTTTCTAATATAAGTACCTGAATTGAATACAAATCAGAGAAACTCTATCACCCCTATAGTAACAATTTTTTCCCTCGAAAATTTTTTCCCATAAATATTTTCCCTTTTTTTGTTCCCGTTAACATGAATAAGGCAGAATATTTTTCACGTGAATTTTTTCACTTTTCCCTTGGTTTTGTTTACTTTATTTTTGCAGGCCAACTGAATTATTACATCGAATAATTTCGATATTTTTCTTCGAATTATGTATTGAAAGCAAGGTTGGCAAACGGTATCGTAAAAATACCGATACCGATTCAAATACCGTTAAAATTGGGTACCGGTATCAATACCGATACCGAAACTCATTTCGGTTAGAAAATACCGGTATCGACAATACCGTTTATGTCTATACCGGTACGTACCGGTATACCGATTTCCGTAAAAAAAAAGTTACAAAACTTAATTTCAATTAATTTTTTTGGAATTAATTACAGAAACAAAATTTCCCCCTTTAGACATTCTTATTCAGCTCTATTCTTACTACTTTTTATCGACAACAAAGTGTAAGCACACCATAATCAAATACATATGTATAAACTAGAGTTTTTCTTCTCCCGGACTTTTTCATTTCACGGTAAAGCGGGAACGACTTTTCGGCTTCCCGGGAAATTCCCGCCCAGTGCAAAACAATACAAAATATTTTTAATTTAATTATTTCAACACAAAAAAAATTATAATTCATGAGATCGATTAAATAAAACCTTTTATAAGCACATTAGTAAAAAAATAATACCATTTGAGTTCTTTAAATAATAGTGATGCATATATAACAATATTATATGTAAATGCAAAAAAAAAAATATATTTATTTATTTATTGATACATATTATACAAAGTAAATTTGCATAATATGGTGTTGAACAAACATGGGTGGAGTAACTAGACCATATGCCCAGGATGTTATTAACAGTATTTTAAAAAAGTTTTGTGACTGACTGTACACGACGTATGTCTTCACATCGGAAGTAGCAACGTGGTTGTTAAAGAAATTCCACAAAAAAACGCAAGATTAGACGCACGAAAAACTCTCGAAGGCCAAACAATACACACAAGCCTGACCGCACTTAAAAAAAATATATTATTAAATAAATATTACAAAATATTTCTTTCAAAATAGGACTTTAGTAGAGAACAGTGATGTAACGAATGTCAATTTTTGATATTCGCGAATACGAATATTTGAAACGATATTCGCGAATACGAATACGAGTATTTAATGTGAAATTTATAGACATTAAATTAGGGCGTAAATAACGCCTGCAATATGAAATATTAAAAAATTGTTATGAAAAAGAACTTCATACTCCTCTTGGCGCACTTTAAAGTTAATAAAAACTATCCAAAAATTTTAATGATCGTCAGTAACTATTTAATATTTCAAAATGAACAAAAATTTCTATAAAAAACTTAATTAAATTCGTATAAACTAATATTTTTATCCATTTATTTAAATTTGGTTTAGGATTTATGCATTTATTTATTTAATTTTTTGGAAAAATATTCGTATTCGCCTGAGTTTGATGAATAGGAATGCGAATATGAATATTTAAAAATTGCCGAATATTCGGCCATCACTAGTACAGAATAAGCATTAATAGAATCGTTCTTTTTACCTAAGAGAATCTGAAATTATTTTGTAATTTTTCTTTTATTTCCTTGCACATTTCTGTTTTTACTTTTATGAATTGTAGAATTAAATTTTGAACGTCGCGTTCTGCTTATGGCAAATAAAGGCCTCTTAGTCTAAGAGCACATGCGTGCCAGATGTAAACTCGGCGGCCTTAATTGTTGTAAAGTTTTAGCTATTGTGCTAGTGACATGACCTTATTATTGCGCCATCGCATTCATAAAATGAATAACGACACTCATCAAGTTGCCATAATATCAAAAAAATCCCTGGAATTCTCGTACATTTTCCGGGAAATACCGTTTGAAAAACACTAGTATAAACGTTTATAACCAGGCTGTCAAGAGATGCGTCAGAGTGCCGAAAACCAATCGGCTTTTTATAGAAATGAATACGCATGTACTTATACATTTCTCTAGGTTTTCTCTCTGTGGGCAGCTCTGATCTAAACATACTTATGCATGTATGTATGTTTATACAAACATACAAGTTTACACTACACTAAACTTAGGTTTTTTTATGTTACTGTTTACTAAAGACTTTATGTAAAATTACTTACTTTTAACTTAATAAAAAGAGGTTTTTTGCTATATCACTGTATGAATCAATAAACTTCACAGTAATAGCGGTATACCGGTATTTTAAACTCGATAACGGCATGTACCGGTAATACCGATATCGAAATAAGAAAATACCGTTACCGTTACCGATACCGAAATTTTTAAAATAATTGTACCGGTATCAATACCGATACCGTTATTTGTTTCGGTTTCCAACCTTGATTGAAAGTTATAATTATTTATTTTTAGGACAATAATTCCCTACAACACATTTTTTCATAGAGTATGAATCTCTTTGGTTCATAGACAGTAAATTTTATGGTGGTGCACCACGGTGGTATACTTAATAAAAAAAATAGCTAAATCAACAGAAGCACCTCCATGAGTACAACTTTAAAGTAAATAAGTTTCTATATTTATGATTTTAACAGGCTGAAGTTCGTATCGCTTTTTAAGCCAAATTACATGTGATAATTATTAATGAACAAATAACACCAAAGTTAGTTGTAAATATTCTGACAACACATAGTTGAACGGAACAGCCAGCCGTTTTCGAAGGCCACTAAACCTTCATCATCAGCGTTCTTTTGTGTTTGGTCCACTGTGTGTGGTGTCAGTTGATGTAGATTTCTGCTTTATATATCTACTTAGCATTATTGCAAAGGGAATATGCGAATTGTTTTGATTCATCGTATTTCAATTTACTGAAAGCTTTTTTGTATTGTAAGCTTAATTTTACCATCTCTATATTTACAACAGTCTTACAATTGTCGTTTTGTTCTTTTTACTAATTCTACACATGTTAGTTAATTTGCTTATTTTTTGTTCTACTTAAGACAAACTTTTTTGGTTTGTTACTATTAAGTATATTTTTATTTTAATTTTTGCCACAGGCCCATGGCTATTAATTTTTAGTTAATTTTAATTATTATTCGAACTCAATTTGTTTCTATATTTATGATTTTAACAGGCTAAAGTTCGCATCGCTTTTTAAGCCAAAATAAATAAGTTTCGTTTATAACCTAAAATGTGTGTGATTTTTTTATTCAACTTAAATTTATCCGATATTCAATTAATTTTTAAGCTTTACAAAAATTCTTACCTTTTTTACATTCACGGGATATTCAAGATAGCATTTTTCTCTTTGAGGGGAATGAAAATTTCACATGAAGAAAAATTCCATTTGTTTTTCATGACAGAGATGATTATTTTTAAATCATCATTTATCTTTCCAGCATACATACCTACTTAAAAACATGCGTATTTTTAAAACCGAAACCGAACCGAAACCGACCGGTTTTAGTAGCTTAAAACCGGAAACCGCGGTTTTCTAATTTTCACGGTTTTTGGCTAACCCTAGTCACTTACTAAAAATTGCACTAGAGCAAAAAATTATAAATTTTTTCACAAAACATATACATATGTATGGATGTGCTTATGAATGTATCTCTATACTTTAAATACGCACTTTGGTGAAGGGTACATAAGATTCGGCACAGTCGAATATAGCACTCTTACTTGTTTATATTCAAGAGCTCAGGGTTCGTGTTATACTATGTTCACACTTATGGTTTTAAACGTGTTTAACGCCTCATTCGTGTTTAAGAGCTTAAACACGACGATTTTGAGATGTTTTACCATACATTGACTTGTTTTGTTAAACATCTCAAAAAAAAAAATTAATATTTAAACACTTCCTTAAACACGATAATGGAGTATGTTCAGTCCGTTTTTTGATAACTCTGGCAACTTTGTGTTGTTATTAAATGGCGTCACGTCAAAAATTATTTGGTAAACAAGTAATTAGTTACAGAATACTAAAATATTTACAAGAAAAATTGTGGTTTGAAAATAATTAACCAATAAAAAAGCATAATTGTTCGTAATTTATTTTACATACAATAATTCATTGACAAGACGTCAACCTTAAACATCTCAAATGTAATGTGAACAGTGGTGTTTAGTTTTTTAAAACACACCAAAGGCAGCAATCGAGTTATGAAGATGAATTGACAGCCTCCTCTTTTTTGAAGACGGTTAAAAATAAATAAGATTGAAAACTTTGTTAAAAGTACTTAAAAATGGCAATTTTTGCCAGTTTTCTACCATTTTTTTTTTTTGAGGATTCACACAAAACGATACTTTTCTTGGAATGTATCTACTGAGTTATATTAGGGAAACCTGGCTTTATTTAATTCGTGTTATTCATAAAGTCACTGTTAAATTTTTTTTGTTTTTTGTTTTCCGAGAGAGAAATCGTTAATGTTTTATTATTATTTTGGTTTAAAGGCTTAAAAAAAAGACAAAAAAAAATGAAACACTAAAAACAAGAATAATAAAAAGTCGGTTCTTTATTCATTCATGTTTTCATCTGTAAAACTTTATAATTTGTCAACATTTAATAAAACTCACATGAAAAAATTAAAAAAAAAACACAATATTAGTCTTCATGAATTGAAGCTGGTCTGTTTTTTATTCTTTTTATTTGAAATGAACATAAAATTTTATGATTCTGGTTATTTCTTTTGGGTTTTTGTTTTTGTGTTTTGCTTTGTTTCATTATTAACATTTAGTTCAGAGAAGCGCAAATTGTTGTTTAATGTAGTTTGTCTTGTTTTTGTTTTTTTTTTTTGGAAATTGAAGAGTCAAAATGTTGAATTGTACTGGCAAAGTTGTTGTATTACTTTAGTTGTTTGCGGCCTTTATATCTATTATTAACACTTTCTATACATTGTTGATGGGGATTTTTTTTTAATTTTAAAGTGCTTTCAATTTTATGCTTTCTTTTATGCCACTGGATTACACCAGCTAATAAATTGAAGGTGCTTTTCAAATCGACAACTTTTTCTTTATAAAAGAAATGGAATTGTGTTAAAGTTTAAAGTTTTGAACTATTCCAAAATTACTGATATCTGATAATGAAAGTTTTTTTATGAAACAAATAACACCAAAGATAAATGTAAGTATTACTATAAAAAACACTAGCAGAACGGAACAACATGCTGTTTTCAGGGCCGCTGCTATACTTTCAACACCAGCGTTCTTTTACGTTCATTGTACGTGATATCAGTAAATCAAAGTAAATTACAGCCTTATATATCGATGGCTTAATATAAAAAGGGCCTAACTAAATTTTTTTCGAAATCGTGTTTTTAATATTTTCTGGGCGACAACGTATAATTGAATCCTCCTTGAAGATCTTAGTACGTTACAGTTCAAAATCAAGGACTTATGGCAACTTTAAAAACTATTTCTGCATGTAAATGCTTTATTTTTTCTTCACTTTTTTGCTTCTCCTGTAAAATTTAGAAAATTCGAGTTAGGCCTTTTTTTTATATTAAGCCATCGATATATTTTTTAGTGCAAATGGAATATGTGAATTATTTTAATTCATCGTATTACAATTTTCTGCAAGATTTTTTCGAACGAAAGCTCAAATTTACCATCTCAAACTTACAACAGTTTTGCCATTGTTGTTTGTTCTTTACTAATTATGTACATGCCTGCCAAGATTTTTGTAGAGCATTTCACCTTCGTCCTCCTTCTTTTAAGATGTGTGTTATTCCTATTTGTTAGAAATAAGCGAAAAATTAAAAATATGTAGTGGAGTAAGAGAAATAATATATTCCAAAATAATATTTGCTCCTAAAAATGTCTTCAGCTCAGATGTAAAGAACAGATGTATCGATATGCTGCAGGAACAGGCTAAAATGAGGTCGATGTGATCTTTCAAAACGCCGACACACGTATATATTTTTTGGTCTTCTATGGCAGAACCGAATGTCAGAAGAGTTGAGGTAGAGTAGAGGTAGAGATAGAGGTAGAGATAGAGATATAGATAGAGGTAGATATAGAGATATATATAGAGATAGAGACAGAGATAGAGATATAGATAGAGATGGAGATAGAGATATAGATGGAGATAGAGATAGTAATAAAGATAGAGATAGAGATGGAGATATAGATAGAGATAAAGATAGGAATAGAGATAGATATAGAGCTGGAGATAGTGATAAAGATAGAGATAGAGAGAGATATAAAGGGTGTTTTTTAGAGGTATAGAACTTCGTATTGAAATAAAACACAAGAAAATCGTTTTAATGTCCATCAATTTGGCTTTATTGGAAGGAAAATTTTATGCCATTAATGTTTAAATATGATTTCGAGCATGTGGCCGCCGCGGCTGGCTCGAATAAAGCCAATTCTACAGGTCCAATTTTCAACCACTTTTTCGAGCATATGGGGCCGTATGTTGGCAATAACGCCACGAATGTTGGCTTCCAAGTCCCCTAACGTTTCTGGTTTGTTGGCGTAGACAATTGTTTTTTCGGTGCGCACTGTTCGACGTCTCTGCGGATGCGTATTATCACATAGAGTAAACGTAGTGCGAAAACGATCCATGGTTAACCGAATTAATTGCTCTGATGGACGATTATGTCGACCATAAAATGGACGGAGCTTGCGGTAAACTTCGCGATCTGAACCATTATTTTCGAAATAAATTTGCACGATTTGCAAGCGTTGTTCTTTTGTCAACCTGTTCATGATGAAATGGCAAACCAAACTAAATATTAATCACTTGACAGCTGACAAAATGGCCGCCAGTTAAAAAAGTGATGACAACTTAAAGTTCTATACCTCAATAAAAAACACCCATTAGAAATAGAGATAGAAATAGAGATAAATATTGAGATAGAGATAGAGATAAATATTGAGAAAGAGATAGAGATAGATATAGAGATGGAAATAGGGATAGAGATGGATATATATATATATATATATATATATAAAGATAGAGATAGAGAGAGATATAGAAATAGAGATAGAGATAGAGGTAGAGATAAAGATAGAAATAAAGATAGAGATAGATAGACACGGACATAGGAAGGAGGTATAAAGAGATAGATAGATAATATTACCAACCAAAATTTGTTTGTTTAACCAGTAAAATTGACACTTTGAATCTGGTTACACTAACACGTTTCCTACTTTTGTAATTGTACATACATATGTATGTATCAGTCGGACACCGACTAGCAACAACAATTGATATAAAACTTAGATTGGTTAGATTAGATTAGATGCGATTAGTTTGTTTATCTAAATTGTAAAAAAACATTATTTATAGTAAAATCATCATACATTTTGTTTATTATTTTCGGTGTGATTCTTGCCATTGTTATATTAAGCAAATAAATACTAATTTTGATTAAATTTCACATAATAAAATCAAGCTTTAAATGGAATATTGTCCTCCTATCTAGGCAGTAACAATTTAACTTGGTTATTTTAACTAAAAAATTTTGTATTTTGCATTAACGTTTAATTTTATATTTCTGATTTGGCAAACTATTTCTAAATAAATTAGTTTGTTAATGTTTAATCGCTACTGCAGTTTATACTTGAAATAAAGCAAAAAATTTAATTTTTTCAGGTTAACTGAACACAATTTTGTAATAATTTAGGTAAATTGTAAATTTGACAGGTGATATTGGTTAATAAGAACAATCGTAGGTCATAATTGTTTAATATTATAGTTGTTAATTCAATTTCAAGCAATAGTTCAGGTAAGTTATAAATTTAACAGGCCAAAATTGGTTGGATTAACATACAAAATTTGTTTCTGTACATCTTATACTGAAACCAAGAAGCTGTATAACAACTTTGAGTAGGCAGTACATTCCTATTAGTACTTATCTAAGACAACGCGAGTTGTAATTCCACCTAAACTTCTGACCCATATAAAAAAGGCCTACTTATAATTTTTGTTTTTTTCAAATAAGCAATTTTCACATCATGAAAAATTTCTTTTTTTTTAAGTTGATATGTAAAACAGAAATTAACTTTTATCAACCTGTTGTTGCTTTAAAAATGCCCATAAATATTACCAGGCGGCAAAATAAAGTTTTAAATCATATTAACAGTGGGTGTTGCCGAGACACTCAGACAATCAGTTAAAACACGGCCAGTCACAACAACAATAACAATAACAACAACAACAACAAAAACAATGAGATTAAAACAAATATATAAATTTACAGACATGACTGCTACCACATTCATTATCAACCTTTTAAAAAGTCATCCATAAAATTCACATGCATGTACATTACAAATGGAAATTAAAATGAAATAAATTGAAAAGAAAAACAAAAACCGATTTACAACAGAATGCAATTAATGCCATAATGAAATTAATATGATTAATATGCGAGTAATATTTGATTATTAAGCCTTTTTTCATAAGGCCGACAGTCCAAACAGTCAAAAGTGGGCGTCATTAAAAAAAATAAGTTTTTCTTTTTTTTTTTGTGGTTGTTGTAATTGTTGTCTGTTAACTAGACTTAAATGGTGCATAGTTAATATTAATGTCGCGACATGTCGTTGAGATACTGAATGTTTGTTTTTTTTTTCGATTGAATGATGAGGCTGTTACAGATTAAACAAGTGCAGCAGTTACACAAATGTGTGTGTTTGTGTATTTTGTTTAACCCTATAAAGATAATCTGCGTATAATTTACGCATACACGCAATGAAAAAATATGGTTGAGGTAAACATAATCAAACAGCAACATACTATGATTGAATTATATGGTTGCAGTCAAATCATATTATTGTTAATAGAAAAAAAAACTTTAACAATATTATTATTTGAGTTAAATATAATATTATCTGAGTTAATTATAATATTATCTGAGTTAATTATATTATAATCTTAGTGTTGTAAATATGACAACACTATTGTTAGATTTGACTAAAATATAATTGAGACTCACCATACCATGTTCTAATATTATATTAATATTGTTAAATACGACTACAGTATTATTTAATATAATAATACTATTTTATTTTTTAATCACATATTTATAGTAGAAACAGCTGTGCGTTAAATTCGAAATAAAAATAAATTAATGTTGTTGAAATAAAATGTGTATATAGAAATGTATACTTACACGACATACAGACATGTCTGTATAAAGAGATACACAAATGTTTATATATTTTTATTGGCCAACCCTTTTGTTTATACTTTATTTATTTATTAATTTATTTAACACCACGTGTGCACTACTGAAAGCTTAAAAACGAAATACTGAACTGACAGATGTTTCTGAAAAATATTTTTTTTAAAACTCAACATAGTATGGTTTTGGATAACATTATATTGTTATTTACATCATCTTATTTTTAAATAATAATACAAATAATGTTGTAGTCATAATTTTTTAACAAAACTGTATTGTTAAACTCCAACCATATCACACTTTTTTATGGATGTGATAATGTAGTTATTAAATTCAAACATTACTCTGTATATCGTAATGAAATAAATGTTTAAAATAACAATAACTAGTTTTCGCCGACCACACATTTGTTTCAGAGAACATAATATTGTTTTCTCAACCATTCTACAACCATATATTTTCTTTGTGTGTACCCTTTCAATATATTGTTATTTCTCTTTATTTATAATGATTTCGCATTTGTACTCTTCAGACATCTCAGTCGTTAATGATACCTTTAATGAGACCCAAACGTCGTGACGGTTTGTATTTCAATTTTTGAAATATAAGGGGTATGTGAGTCAAAATTACGCATGATTATCTTTAGAGTAACTTTCAAGTTTACTATTTTTATGAACATTCGTGTTGTTTGTTTATTGATAACCACTTATTGTGCATAAATTGTTAAATTTTATGTAGAAGCTTTTAATTTGTCGATAGCCTGACTCGAAAAAAAAATCAAAAAACACACAAACACACACAGGTGCCCCTGTGACTGAGTGGTAGCAATGCTACTAGCCTCTCAGTCCAGAGGTCGTGGGTTCGATTCCCACCATAGACCCTGTGTGTTTTTCGCAGACAAGCTAATCGCTGTGCGGGTTGTGTTTGTGTGTTAAAAAAATTGGAAATGCGAGTACATACACGAAGTTAAGATAGAGCAACCAGCTTCTTCATCAGCATCGCTCTGTCACAGAGGGCTAAAAGAGGAAATATTAACATTGTTGGTTGACACCAAAATCACGTAGACGCGGTCGAGTGCCAGCATTTAATATTTTGTTAGATGTCAAAGCGGTGCTACACGAATGTGTTGCAGTCTGCATGATCCCCTTTCATCCTTAAACAAGTTTTTGGTTGATGAGATAATTACGAATGTCGTAAAATGGACTAATGCCGAGATATCTTTTAAAAGAAGTAAATCTATGACCAGCGCTGTATTTCGGGATACGTGCGAAGTTTAAATTTGCGCTTTAATTGTAAATCTATGACCAGCGCTGTATTTCGGAATACGTGCGAAGTTTAAATTTGTGCTTTAATTGGGATTTTGGTCAGGGTGACCGATGACATTTTTCAAAAAGTGGTACCAAATAGGGGATTTACAAAAAAAGGGGCAAAATTAAAAAAAAAACGAGAAAACTGTACTAAACTTTTTATTTTTAATGTATTTTCATATAACTCACCCTAAATAAAGGGGGTCAAAAAGTGGCAAGGCAGTCGAAAAAGGGGAAACGCAGTCGAAAAAGTGGCAAATTGCCACTTTAGTCGGTCAAACGGTCACGCTGATTTTGGTAATGACAGCAGTGAAAAAGGTCTTGATAATATTGACATCTGCCTACGTCGTATCTGACTGATTTTAAAAAATCTTTATACATATATTTTATAACAAATAATTTGTTTATTTAATATATTCATTGAAATTAATGACTATAAATCCAAAAACGGGTGATAAGTTTTCAAAGATATATGACCTCTAAATTTTATATATTACTGAAGTTGTTCTTTTGTTTTTGTTTTTTCTGATAATAAAAATATATTAACATATTTAAAATTCGGCTATTTTTACTGCAGTTATATAGAAAAACGCAATCGACATTAGGTTATTTTAATTTAGTCAACAAAATGCTTTCCAAAAAAGTATGCGTAAATTTTACGCATGATTATCTTTAACGTACGTCAGAATATGATTATCTTTCTAGGGTTAAAAGTATGAGAGAAAAATTTACATTTATTATAATATTTGTTTTTCTGTTCAAAGAAATAACAATATGATAAAATATCATTTTTTAACATTTGAAAATGATGCTTATTAAGTTCATAAGCCCTCTTTTTCCCCTTACAAAACTGTTGGGTTACTGTTGTTAAGATTAAATTAGATTTTTCAAATTCTTTATTCTTATATATCTCTAAGTATTACTTGTTTTATAAAGGAAATAAACATGTCTTTCAAACACAACTTTATGTCTTAAAAGACAAATTTAAGCACCAGTTTGATTAAAACTATTCTTCCGTTGTTTAGCTCATTAAAATTTAATTCTTCTTAGTGACTTGTTTTTTTATGTTGCCTGGAATTTGGTGCAAAATGAAAGTGTTGTAACTGTCTCATAACTTTTACTTTAATTTTAATTACAGCTTTTGTAGTTATTTCAACACTTTAATATAATGAAATATTTGCTTTTAACTAAGAGCGATAAAATATTCATTTAGAAGTTAACATTAGGTTAGGACTGATAAAGAGTGTATGTGCAACACTGAATTATAAATTTAATTATGCATACAAGTTAGATAAACAATATAAATTCGAATGACGTGGGGCAATCAGTGCTTCTAGTTCTATTATATTAAAAAAAATATTTCTTTAAGTCTATGATAACACTGCATCTAGAAATATATTTAATTTATCAGCGCTTCGAATTTAAACAAAAATCAATTACGGCGAGGCCAACAATGTCTACAGTTTAACGATACAAATTTTCTTGTCGATTCGTAGGCCAGGGGCAAATTAAGGCATCCGATACGACTCGTAATTTAAAAAATATTTCGACAGAGATTGTATGGAAATATTTTTAAATTACGAGTCGTTTCGAACGCCGTGATTTGCCCTCAGGTCGTTAAAAATTTAACTGAGTCAAATTAAACTTTGTAATTATTGAAACAAAGTTGATGCAATTGAATTTTTTTTTTCGAAGAGAAATAACACTCAGGTAATGAATGCCTACTACTATTACTAAATGTTACCTTCTGTAGGAAAGGCATAGTGATAGAAAAGACTAGTGGCGAAGGATAGCTTAATTTTTTTGCAACTCTGAGTTTTTGCGCGTTTCTAATAATGCAGTGTTGCAGCGCCTCTGGTGTCAATGAGGCGTATTAAATTTTAAAAGATGTATTTAGTAGCCATTTTATTGGTTATTTCACTTCGTTGATGATTTTGCTACACAATACCGACTAAGGAGGGCACTCTAATGTTACATTAGGTTTAGTATCCGCTGAAGCCGATGTACGTTCAGCTACCAGTTCAGTTCATCACTTAAATTTTCCTACAACAACTGCTAAAAATGGACACTAATGCACGTCAGAAAAATGAGTGGTTTAATTATTTTAATGACTCGCAGACCGGACTCGAACCCAGGATCTTCAATGTATTTTTAATAATAAATTGAATTTTTAGAAAACATTTTTCGCAATTCATTTTTAAATAAAAATTTAATTAACTCAATTAAAATTTCAGTTAATTATTTATATTTTTTTCAATTAAAAGTACACAAAGAAAAAAATACAATTGTTAATCAACATACAACAACGTTGATATTAAACCATAATAAACTTATAAGAAATAATATTTTTTCTTAAGTGTGTTGCGGTGTTGTTGCTTCAACTTGAAATGATTTTTAGTTGTTTCTTTATGGGAATTGTTAAAATTTAAGTTTAAAATTTTTAAACGCACTAATAATCCCAAATTAATATTTTACGTATTAAGTAAAATATTTTTTTTATTATTAAAAATACATTGAAATTGATTATTGAGGGGTTTAGCTGGATCCTATGCGCATTTCACTGCTGCTAATGCAGATCATCAAGGAACAACAATTCCCATATAGAAACAACTAGTTATTAAATTGACTGCACCTGGTCAAAAAAATACTTGTGTGGCAACACTCTATACTTAAATCGCTGTTGTTGTTAATTACATTTATTTTCTTTTTACATACTCTTACAAATACAATTTGAAGCTGAAAAAAAGTCAGCCAATGTATTAATGGTAAAGTAAGAAAATAAAAAAACATGTTGATTATTGAGTTCTTGTTTCAACTTTGTTATTTATTGTTGAGCTTCTCATTTGTTTAAATGAAAGTTTATAACATAATAACTCTAGTTGTTCTAAGAAACTTTGGGTAAAGGTTCCCTGATGATCTGCATTAGCAGCAGTGAAATGCGCATAGGATCCAGCTAAAGCCCTCAATAATCAATTTCAATGTATTTTTAATAATAAAAAAAAAAAATAGTTTACTTAATAAGTAAAATATTAATTTGGGATTATTAGTGCGTTTAAAAATTTTAAAATTGAAATGATTTTGTTTCAACATGGTTTTTTTTGTAAAATTTCAGAGTGAAATGCACCTTGTTTTGAATTGAAATAACATTGATTCAATATGATTCTTTATTTTGTAGTACTTTAAGCTCGTTGCTTTTTTTTCTCCAAGTGTAAGGTTGCAGCGCACTCCCATCTCTGCTGGAAACCTTGAAAATCTCAGACTTTCCTAAATTAAAATTCATAGTCCAGCTCCCACAATTTACCATCAACTTTCTTAATAGATTTCAAGCACTTATTAAAACATCAAATAATGTCAAATAGAATTAAGTTCAATTTACCAGTCAGCAATCAATTAATGATATTCACACATTTCTTTGAATAAGAAAACTACAAAGAAATTGTAGCCAATTAAGAATAAAAAAGAAAATACTACAATAAGTAAAATCAAAAAGAATCATTTCGTAGACAAAATCCCACAATGAACAACAGCTTGTATTTTTTCCATTTTTTGCTTTCTTTCAAACTAAAGCATCACTTGGGGGACATGAACGTGTCCGTTTGTCTCTCTGTCTAACGAACTAAAGCGCTGTAATTTCAAAAAAAAAAAAAAATATAAAGTAAATGTATACAACAGAAGCAGCAACAACACAACTATACCCAAGCAATTCTTGATAGTAGTTAATAATTGTCAATTTGGTGAGCGCCAACAATTGATTGGCGGTAAAATAATATTTTTGTGCCATATAAAGCGACTTAAATTACCCAACATTATGGTACAATTTGAGAGCGAATGAATGAATGAATGAGTCGAATGAGTGAGTGACTATTTCTTGAGATGAATGGCAGAGATAGACAGGAGTCAATAATGGTAATAATAATAACACACGGCAGCAAATAGCAATAGCAAAGAATAACAACGTTTTACATTGCCGCCAACGAAAATACTACAAGTAGCTAGCAATGGCTAGACAGACAGACAATAATGTGTTGCGTCTATGTGTTGCTGCTTGTGTTGCACTTGCAAGTTGCAACCTTAAAACGTATGTTCGTTTAACTTTGAAAAGTTGTGAACGCTTGTTAAGCAATTATATCGCTCCTGTGTCATCTTTAACAGTCAACATTTGCTGTGAAAAATTCGTTTGTTGCATTCATTCTATTTTGAAATCGAGACTTTATCGTAATTACGTGATTGGGTATATGTACGAGTACGTTGCTCGCTGCAATACCACAAAAGTATTATATAAGGTTTTGTATTTTTTACAAAACTTTTACTCTACTTTAATTTAAGAGATCTTGTTCGCAAGTCAGTGTAAGATTTTGTTTGGCGGTACAAAATTATTTGTTTTTTAATAATTAATGATTTTTGATTCTATTTAAAGATTTAATTAGAAAGTAAGCAATGTAACAATCATTAAAATATTTATTTCAATATTTTATTTTTATTTAACGCATCTTAAAAAAAGCAATCTGAGTCCGATCACAGAGGAGATGTGTAAACATCTAGTAATGAAATTTTTTTTAAGTTGGAAGTACTTATGCTTTTAGTATCTTTCTTTAAATTAATTAATTAAAAGTATCAAAACTTTGTTGTTTGGTTTTTGTTTGTTTTATTAAACTTATTTCGTTAGTAAATGGGCACACTGCAGTATATGTACATATATGTACTGCATTCAAAATTGCAGTAAGCAGTAAATTTACTGATTACTAAAATAATTCAGTAAATTTTTACTGCTAATGAAATTTAATTTGCATTACTAGTAAACTCGTAGGGCCGCAGCAAGTGGCAAAGTTTTTTCATTCAAATTTTGAAATTTTTGTATGAAAAACATTTAGCCACTTGGTAGAATTTTATTATGAATACGGGCATTACTGATTACTGAAAATTCAATGCACCTCATCATATAACAAATCATTTAGGCAATTTATAAAAATTGTAGAAAAAAATTTTAGTAATCAGTAAAAATTTACTTGTTAAACATTTTTTATTGTTTTTACTGAAACTTTAGTGGTACTGCAGTGCTCATCTATGGTAAATGCCTTTACTTTTGCTTTTTAATTTTTAATTCCTGTTGTTCATCGCTTAGTTGTTGCTGTTCTTGTTGTTGTGTACACATTGCAATTAAAATAAATTCAGTAAGGTGCGACTTTGACTCGCGCACATTCGGTTTTGATCATTTTTTTTTTGATTTAGCTTTCTTAATTTTTTAAGTTTTTTCAGTTTAAACGATTTTTTTTCAGTTTTATCGCTTTTTTCTCGTTTTGGCGTTTTTTTTCTCTTTTTGGGTTTTTTTAATTTTCGGAATTTTTTTTTTCATTTTGGCGATTTTTTCTGTTTTTTTTGGGGTTTTTTTATTTAGACGATTTTTTAATTTTGGCGATTTTTTCATATTGGCGATTTTTTTGTTTAAGGATTTTTTTTAATTTTGGCGATTTTTGCGGTTTTTCGCGATTTATTTTAGTCCTAGAGATTTTTTTTAATTTGGTGTTTTTTTTCGTTTTGGCGATTTTTTTTAGATTTGGCGATTTTATAATTTTTTGATTTTTTAGTTTTACCGTTTTTGAATATTTCAAGAGTTTTGCTCTTACGGTTTCCAAGATACAGCAAGTTGTCAAAATGACAAAGTCAAAATTGCATTAACTGATGGAACACCCATTGATTTGAATTTTTTAAATTCAGTGTTAATTATTGTAGTCTGTATAAAAATACACTAACTTTTAAAATTTCAAGTGTATATATATATGTACATACAATTGTATGCATATTACATGGGATTTTAGTATTTTCCGTTGCTCGTTTTGGAACACCCTTTAGTTCTTAACTCTCATGTATTTGTTGTTGTATTGGCGAAATGTCTACATATTGTGTCCAAATTTCAAGTCCGTAGCTCTTACGGTTCATTTTCACCTTTGGTGTACGGAAATATACAGAAAAATAACCGGCGGCGGCGCACCGTCGGCTTCTAGCCGGTCGACTTGTTTCTCTGCTTGGTATTGCTTCTTTCAAACACTAATACACTCATACATAGCTCACACCGATTTGACAATGCAAAGAAATCTCAGCAAAGAAATCAAAGTCAAAAGATTTTTACCCCCTAGCGTATAGATGTTTACACATAAAAATAAATACAAATTTAAAAATTTTATTTGTTGTTATTTTTTGTCAGCTCAGCTCATCTAGTTGCATTTCGTTGCTGCGGAAGTGTTGCTTAAGAGCAACGAAATGCATCCAGACGTGCTAAGCCAACAGTAAATAATTTTTTATAGAATTAAAATATTTAAAAATTTCTTATTAATATTTTTAGCATTTGTAATACAATAATAGATTTTTCAAAAGAAGTTTCCGAACTCTGACGGTTGATGGAGGTCACATTGTTGAATTTATTTCTATCAAATTGGCTCTCATCTATTCAGTATGTTTTGTGAAGCCTTGGACAGATATAGCATTCAACAACACGTGCATATGATAAATTTTTTTTACCAATATGAGAATTCTGCTCGGGCAACTTTGCCCATGTAATCTTGGCCATAATCGTCCTACCGAGAGGACTTTTCGTAATGAGTTTGATAGATTTGTGTCCACTGGTTCAGCAAGTACATCAACGTACATCCATACTAGACTTGTGCTGTAAAAGAACGAACTAGTTCAATTGAACTATTCCCATAAGTGAACGATGTGAACTAGTTCAGTCTAGTTGTTCCTTTCTGTTCTTTTGGTCTTTCTTGTTCTTTTGGCCTTTCTTGTTCTTTTGGTCTTTCTTGCTATTTTGAACTTTCTTGTTCTTTAGTTCGTTTTTGTTCCTTCATTCGTTTTTGGTCTTTATTTCGTTTTGTTTATCTTATTCTCTGTTCTTGACCAATACACATGCAAAACATTTCATTTACAAGAGACAAATGTAGTGTGCCTATTAAATTTTTAGCAGAATAATCAAAACAAACAACAGAAAATGTATACTTAGTGAAATATACAAGCGAGTTTTACAAAATTAAAAGACATAATTTGTAGTACTGAACTAAAAAACAGATTTTGAAAAAGATTATTTGAATTAAAAAAAAGTGATTAAAATTTGTTTTAAACTGATTACGGATTTCATTTAAAAAATTTTCGTTCAAAAATATTAATTTTTACCTTTCACTTACTTGCGAATGAGAACACAAAGTGCAAATAAAAATACTGACGAACAATAAACATTTTTACTAAATTAAAAAAAAAAAGAATTTGTTGTGTTGAATATGAATCAGTATTAAAAAAGTGATTAAAACTTTCTTTCAAATGATCACTGACTTCATTTTAAGTATTTTCAATCAACAATATTAATTTTAACCATTCACTTATAAAAACTACGCAACGAATAAGGTCACTAATAAGCACTAAGAAGAAAATATTGAAGAGGATTGGAAGACTACAATCTCTGTTCTGTTGTTCACTGAACAACTGACCGAAAAGAACGAACTAGTTATTTTTGTTGTTGGGAACAAAAAGGAACAATCCACAAAAGGAACAACTATGCCCAACTCTAATCCATATGTTCATCAAGCGAATGATCTGTGATAAATATTGCCGCTGCTTCTGAGAACGTGCAGGAGAATCCGACGCAGTGAATCTGACATCATTCACATGAACTCTGCCTTTCACAGACTACAACTTGGCAAATTTTTCAGGCCGAAGTCACCTGCATCCGAAATTCAACTGACCCAAGAACTGCCGGTGAGGTACCATAGAATGTCACCTGATGCCATAAGAAACGGACCCTTATTTTCATTAAAAAAAATCATCTTCAGCATTGACGGCCATTTTTAGATGTTCTGACCCAGTCGATTTGAAGACGAAACTACTCCAAGCCTTCAATGCTTTAAAAAAACGTCAATGTTTGGTAGTTATTTTTCACTGGTGGCGTCATAGGTCCATATTTCTTTGGGAACAACATTGGCCTGGTCATGACCGTTAAAAGCCAGCACTATGAGTCAATGATTGTTAACTCTTTTTTTTTAGCAAAATTGGATGATGGGGACACCAACTACATGTAACTTCAACATTGTTTTTTCGTGTGACCAAAAACATATAGAGACACAAAAACCTCTTTTTCTTGTCACTCCCATAAAAATTATTATCTGTTAAAATAAAAAAAAAATAAAAAGGTTTTCTTCGTTCGTTCTTGTTCGAAAAACAGGCTGTTAAGCAGCCGACCGACCCACTTAAATTTTTCCTATTGTTCAATGATATAGCCAATGTATATGTCAATAATATCTTAGCAAATATTGAAAAACTTTTGATTTTTATTGTACAATCAAGACAATTGTGTAATGTGGTGGCAACATTGTTCAATGCTATAACCATAGAAAACAGCCGTTCGAACCAAACTAATGGGCAACACTGTATTTGATTATAGGTGACTCGTCATAACGTCATAGCCATTACCATTGATACCAATTGAATTTTGGTTTGGTTATGGCTATGGCATTATGGCCATGCATTCCACGTCTAATTGCACCTTTACTCATTAAAATTAAAATGCGTATGATTAATATACAATTAAATTAAATTTTATATAAATCATACGCTGTGACGAATACATAACAATGCTCGTATATCATAAATTTGCAACAATTCGATAGTTTCAAAACACTATCTGGATATTTCAAGTCAAATTTCATAAAAAAATTTTACTCATGTTGAATTTTTCTTTTATCACACAGAAACAATTATAATAGATTTTTTCTTTAATAAACATGTTAATTCACATTGATTTTTACCCATAGAGCTAATTTATTGCTGGAATGTTATTAAGTTGCAGGCAATCGGTAATAATGCAGGAATATTCCTGGATTAGATTTTGGTAATATTACATTTGCGACATACGAGTAGTACGAATATTATTATAATATTACATAAAATTATTAGATGATATTGTATCTAGCAAAATTGTTTTTGTTAAATTAATATATCGCGTTACAGATGCCATATGGTCATATACCGGCAAAAATACCCATGAAAAGTCAGAAGGGCTTATAAAAAAAATTTAATTTTTTTTTTACGTCAAAAAAATTTTAACTTGGGGAACTTTTTTTTTTTTTTTTTGTTTTTGTTTACGTTTCATGTAAAAATACGTCGATTTGCAAGAAATTTTTTTGAGAAAAATTCTAAAATAATTAAATTTTTGAGAATTTTTTTTGCAATTCTGGACGTTTTAGGCGAAAGTATTGTTAATTCAATAGAAAAAAAAAATATGCGCCCTTATGGTTCCCGTGTGACAAAAGAACGATTTTTGCTATATTTTTGAATTGTTGCAGTGCAATTTTTCCTCAATCTTGCTGGCAAGACAAAAAAAGCGAACATATATAGGAATATTGCAGGAATACTGCAGAAATATTGCCTGTGACATTAAAACGTCAGGAAACAATATTTCTGCAGAATTTCAGCAATATTTTGTGATCTATGGGTAGTTTTATTATTCATGTGTGTTCTGCAAATCACGTGTTTTAAATTTGCCTAATTTCCAGGAAAGAGTTCAATTAAAATGGTGACGTATTGCAGCTTTTTAATTGGTTATAATGTTTTAGATGTCTAAGATATTAAATGCACTAAATATACCGATCTGCAGAACACTGTGCACTGAAAGGAAAGCCTTCATTCAGACAATGAAATTCTTCATTGTATTAATGAAATGTTTCATTAAAAGTCAGCTAATGAAGCCCTTCATTGCACCAATGAAGAATGATTCATTGTATTTATGAAGTTAATTTTGTCGGCTATATCATAAATAGAATGAAACTATTTCATTAGTTAAATGAAACTTTTTCATGAATATAATGTAGTTGTTTCATTGATTTAATGAAGTTTTTACATACTATAAATAATGTTTATTCATTAATATAAAGAAAATTTCATAACATAATGAAATATAAGCAGTAAATAATGAAAATTTTCTATTAAAAACATGAAATCACATCCCTTCCAAACCACCTACTTAATAAAAGATATATAGATTTTTTTTTTATTTTATTTAATATACGGAAATACATATGTACTTAATATATAAGCATATGTATGTATTTATTAACGTAAAACATATTCAAAAAATTTGAATCGAATTTGAAATGTATTTTATTTCAAATTTTCCATAAAAGATTTTCCTAAAATGAATTTCAAATTCATTTTATTTTTTTTTTTATAAATATGGGGGTTAAAATTTAAGGAACTCATCAGTAGAGTTCAACCCAAATAATGTTTAAGTAAGCCGAAAAACTTGCATGTTTATAGTAAAACTCTTAATATGTTGTTGAGAATCACAATATACAAACATAAGTTTAAATGAATCAAACAAAAATCTTAACAAAACAAGCATCTTAATAAGATGCTTGGCACAAACTTCTTGCATTTGTGTAGTGGTGAGGGACTGGATAAAAAAAAAGAGAAAGCGAGAGAGAGAGAGAGAGATATCTGCTATACAATGAAGAATATTACATTGTATAAATGAAATGATTTCATTGCATTTATGATGACCACTGATGGTATTTTGGTGCGTTTCGGGTATTTTTTGGTGCTTTTTGCATTTTCATAAACGCGAAAGTTTGGTTAATACCCTTTTTTAAAAAGCGGATATTTTACAGTGCTTTTAACAATTTCTTACAGTACTTTTGGTGCTTTTTTGTTAAATAAAAATATTTTTAATTTAAAAAACTTAAATATTTTTAAGCGCTAATAGCAGCATCTTTTAACTGAGGCTTCTTAAATTGTTTTCAATGACAATAACGAAACTATGTTAAAAACAATATAGAAAACTTTTCATAATTGGGATTAAAAATTTTATTTTCTTTGCAAAATAAAAAATGGAAGTAACTGGAAAGTACCACATAATTCTCTGCATAATAATTGATTGAAGTAGTATGCAATAAGCATTTGTTAAAGCTTACACAAACATTTAATCATACTATAGGGTGGTTAAATTTTAAGGACCGATTTCGATTGAAAGCATGAGGTTATCAATAGCAGTCAGTTGTTTTGGACAACGAGTAGCCCACCTCCAATTTTTTCATATCGTATTGACGTGCTGTCAATGTTGACAACTGGAATAAAGATGAATATCGCAAAAACAAAAACTTTTAAGTTAAGAGTACTTATTTTTATTAAATTAATCAAGATTTTGTTTTAATTAATATGTTAATAAATTCTGTTAATACTTCTCAAATACTTTGTGTATTTTGAAGCAAAAATTTTAAATTATATTTTGAGCTTTTACACTCTAAACTCTCCTTTTTAAATAACTTAATGTATTAAAATTTAAAAAAATATTTTCGTGCTTTTTTACCCTATTTTTCGTATTTTATTGCGCTTTTTACCCTTTTTGCAACAGCTTAATATGCTTTTGCTCTTCGTAGAGATACCAACACTGATGATGACCATACTGCTTTGAAACTAAAAGGATTGGAAAAGTAAGAAATAGAAAATATATTTTAAGAAAATAACTTTTTATTTATTTAAGTTTGACAAACTGTGAATACAGTAAGAAAATAAAATTTTTGGAACTTATTTATATTTGCCCCAAATTCGCCAAAAAGAAAATTCGTTTAAACAATGTAACGATTTTCATTAATACAATGATCTATGAAGAACACATGAAGAGCATGGAAAGATTTCATGCATACAATGAAATTGTTCATTGTATTAATGAAAAGTTTCATTAATATAATGCAGAACATTTAATGCAACCATTTCATTCTCTGAATGAATGATTTTCCTTTCAGTGTGTTTAGTTTTTGGGAGTCGCACGATTTCATAAAACGCGGTTTACCCCTGTTTGTGTTTATTTAGTTAAATGAATATATAATTGCGGTATTCACAAGGGTGTATTAAGTGTCATAATGTCTTAACATTTTAACATAGTTTAAAAAAATTGTTGTTGTGGCTCAAACAAAATGGTCATAAATTAATAAGACTTTCTCAGCTTTGTTTATTGTTTGTCATAACTACATGTAGAAATGCGTGAGAGTTAACCAAAGGAATTGAGAGAGAGAGAGAGAGAGAGAGAGAGAGAGAGAGTAAAAAATGTACAAGGTGTTAAAACCAAAATACAAATAAGTACAATATTTATAATTGTAAATTATAAGGGGTTGCTCACAGCAGTCATATATTTTCGTTTTATAACTTTAAAACGTGTTAATTTATGAGTACCATTTGAATACCCCAAATATGTGCATTATTTTAATATAGAAAAATATTTATGAATTTTGCTATTTAGTTTTACGAATATTGTGGCAGAACTTATTTCAGTGAAAATAATCTTTGATTTTTCGAATTTAGTAACTAAAGACAAATTTTTTTTTTTTTTTTTGTATTTTCATAACAATTATGAATTAATGGTAACGTAGGCTATATGCGTTCTGATTCTTGCAAAGGCGATGCTAATTTTTTTAAAGTGAAAAGACCAATTGAAGAAAACTTTTACAAATATTTTAATTATTAAGATATTATGAAATTTAGAAGCATTTTAATACATCTTATATGGAATTATTTCAAGATTTCGAACAATATCGAATGCTATAATTTGCTTCTTGAGTACACCCATTTATTTCACAAAAAATTGCCTCTGTCCAAGCTTTTTCAATTAAATTCTCCATTGAATATAGAAAAATTAAACAAACTTTTATTATGGAAATAATAGTGTGATGGATGTCACTGGGCAGATCTGCAAAAACTAATAACCGTCTAGTGATCAATGCCTAGCTACGTTCGATCAGAAAAAGCAAACTACACACACTTGAGCAGATGCTGTTGGAATTCAATGCACTGATACCCGTAATTAGAAACGAAAAAAAATGCTTTCGAATTTACATGTTATAAAGGTACAAACTCAAAAGCATTTTCTTTCGTTTCGACTTACATTGTAGACACGCTGATGGGCATAAGTGTCTATCACAATAGCAATAAATATCGGGTGAAGTAAATAAATAACTCCATATAGAGGTTAAAACAATACGCCTACTCAACACCAGAGGCGCTGCAACAATGATGCTATAAAAATCAGCAAAATGTGTCTTAGCGGAATTGTAAAAACGAGTTAAAGCTTAATAATTTAATTTAATTCTCCCATTTTTCGTCTCTTCACAGATTTTTTTTACCAGACAAGAGTTTTGTCGGAAACAGAAGAGTGACTCCGGCTTTACTTGTAATAATCATAACCAGGGACAAGGGTTTCATGCAAATGCATGTTTTTTCCCTTAACCCTTATAATCGCAAGAACGAAATGAAATATCTTTACGAAACAATGAATTTGCGTTAAAATGGCATCGATTTGTTAGTGCATATTTTTGCATATTTTGCTGAAAATGCATATTTTTGCATAATTTGGTCATAAATGCATATTTTCGTCTCATATTTTGGTACAAATCTATTGTTTTGTGTCATATTCTTTCAAAAATTCAAATTTCTAAAAAAAAAATTTTGACAAATTATTAATGCAAAACTGAGTTTTTTGCAAACTTATTCGCTTGCATTGTTTGAGAATTGACGAACAAAACCAGACTAGTGCCGTTAACTGTTTTACAGCATAGGCAAATACCTGAGCTACCTAGATAGAGACTAGCAAGGACAAGTCAGTTTTGTTATTTTTTTTTTAAGCAGGATTGAACTGGCTTTGGATGAAAATATTTCGTAACTGCATAGATGTGCAGTTGGAGAGCCCGAAAAATATTAAAAAAATCATTTACTGAGGACATGTCTAGTTTTGTTCGCCAGCTCTTTAATTGTAGAACGATTATACAAGCACAACCACCTAAAAAATTTCATCGAAATTGTCATTTTGATGATTTCAAGAGGAAATTGTCTGCTATTAAAGCCGAAAGTAGTGAAACCATTCTGCCGGAACTTGATACTGTTTTTAAAAATGGTAACGGATTTAAAAAACAAATCTAACATAGTATTCAATTAATTTTAAGGGTCGAGTTAAATAAATATATAAAATTATATAAAAAGAATCATTTAAATTTGAGCCGATTACATCTATAGACGTTATATTAGAAAATGTTAAAAATATAAAATCTGTCAGTGAAAATAAATTAATAACAACACTTTCCTCTTTCTATTTGTGTATTTCTCTTTTATTGCAATATAAATATATCGCGAAAAATGCCTGTTTGGTGTTAATAATGCAGAAAAAATCCTTATTATTTCTAAAATTGTGTAAAAATTTAATGTAAAAGACTTGTACACGCATCTTTTGAGAAAATAAAATATTTATATATCTTTATTTAGTTGCATGTAAATTGAAAACATTTCTTTTTGATACAATTTTTTAAAATATGTGCATATTTTATTGTTTTAAGTGCATATTTTGCATTTTTGATGTCATATTTTAGGCGCCTAAAATACCTTTTTTAAATGCATGAAGTCCTTGTCCCTGGTCATAACTTTACAAATATTTTTAATTTCAATTGACCAATTCACAAAGTGTTCTATTGTGTCATATTGTCATAATGCACTCAAAATTTTGTTTGAAAGAGAAAAAAGATTGTATTGATATAATTTAAAACACTATGACAATAAAAGAAATGTTTTATTTTTATTTTATGAGTGTCAAGATGATTGTTGTTGGTTTAGCGCGTCTAGCATTTCGTTGCTGATCTAGTTTTTTTTCGTTGCTAAGGGCCTGCGCCAAACGGTAGCAAAGTACTAGTGTAAGTAAATTTTTGACATTTCTGAGGTGAATAAAATTTCACTAGCCCTGGGGGCTAGTAGAATTTTTGACAAAACAGATATTTTTTTTTTTTAATTTTCGAAAAATGTTGCATCAAACATATAATATTATATAATTTTTTGATACAAGAATATTTTTTTTATATAAAAATGTCTTCTCAAAAATTTGTTGGTAGCCGGCGGCTTGTAGTCAAAGGTTTTGCCGCCGCCGCAGCAATTTTTTCATCAGCTTCTTTCTATGCTAAAGCGAATTTGTCAAAATGTTACATTGTCAAAAAATATATCATTTGGCACAGCAAAAAAATTAAATTTTTCCAACACAGCCAAATATTTTTTTACCATAGTACTTTTCTACCGTTTGGCACACGCCCTGAGTAATATTTTTTATTGTTATTTGAAAAAGTTTCTTAGCCTACTGTGATTGTAGTTTTTTAAATAATCTATCGAGAGTTTTTCTATAAGAATTGGGGTTTTGTAAACTTTTTTTTTTTTAATTCTGGTTGAAATCTACTAAGGTGTTGCTTATCACCAAAGAAATACATCTAGACTTTATAAGCCAATAACAAATATTTTTTTTTAATATATCATTCTATGGGCACTGCTACACGTTCAATATATATTGAACGCGATCCATTACAGAATGGCCTAAATTATAGAATCCAGATCGCGTAGCGTGGATCGCGCAGCGTGGATCGCGTGATAAATATTGAACGTGTAGCATTTTCCTGATATTAGATCGCGATACGTTAATAAGAAGTGAAATAAAATAAATAAAATAAAAGACGCAGTGCAAAAAATTTAACAAATAAAAGGTAAAAAATTTTATTACATTTGTATAAAATTTGTTTTAATAAAGAGTAATGGCAGCAGATAGTGTAAGCGAGTTGGTTCTGCCGGTGGAATCGGAATTAACCACCGAAAAAATTATTTTGAAAGACTTTATTTTTAATTTGGAGGCATTGCCGGAGTTGTGCGACATTTTTGTGCGACATTTTTTTAATAAACGATCCGCACAGCACAAAAATAACGTAAATACTGACGCGATAAATATTGAACATGTAGCATACGCTCGTGATCCATCAATCCATTAAACTGGATCGCGATCCATATATCACAATATATATTGAACGTGTAGCAGTGCCCTATAATAATTGAAAATACGGAACTTAGTTCAGGTCGCTAAAGGAATTATTTCTGATGAAAAAAATAAATAATATTTTTTTAATTGAAAATTTTTGCATAAACTTCAAGCAATTGACCACATCTTCCTTTATTAAATCAAGCTTTCAGTGTTTTGCTTTTCTACTTGTTTGATATATTATTTCTAGATCAACTCTGGCTCTTAAGCCATGTCCTCATTGACATGTCCTTCTCATTTTATGAAATTTATCAAACAAATATATTTGAATACGGAAGGGTGAAACACAAGTCAGTGAAGCTCCAAAAAAAATCTGTCACACACACACACACGGCAATACACACATATGGCAATAGTAAATAAATTATGACTTATTTTGATATCTTGCAACAACAACAACAACAACAACAACAACAACAACAACAACAACAGCAATAATATTGAAGGAGTCCTATTAGTGTCTCAACGAAATGATAGATTGTGTGAACCGCAAGCGCAAAAGGTTGTTAGTTTCAACTTGGTTTCATAACAAACGTACAAACAACATTAACTGCCGCCTCATTCAGCCGGCCACTTAATGCCACTGCAACAAGAATAATAACCGACACTAACAAAACACAATAATCGTAATCATAAAGGAATGAGAGTAATAACAAGTGTAAGATCACATTCACATCTCTGCCAGTGAATGGTAGGTGAACTGATGGTAAATAATGTCTGTGATTGCCAAGCAAGTATGTACGTTTCTTTTTTATAAGAGTTGTTGGTGTTGGTTGGCTGTTCCTGTTGGTTTTTTTCTTTCTTTTTTTTTGCAACGTTACTAAAACATCCGCTCAGACATGTGTCCAACAATAGAGATCAATACAATTGTTTTTTTTTTTTTTTTTTGTTACATTGCATTACATTTTATTTTATTATTGTTGTAATATGACCAGACAATATTTAAACAGAATTGTAGCAGTTAATGTTATTGTTGTTGTTGTTATTGGAGTTATGTTTGTTATTTTTGTTACAAACGTATAATACTAGTTAATGCCACTAAGGAAGCTGATCATTTATATCAGATGTTTAAAAAATACTACAACAGTTCCTATCACAATAACTACACATGTATTAATATGTACAGTGGAGAGAAAAAGTTGTGGAGTTGGTTAAATTAGTATTAATGAATAAGAATTAATAATGAGATTTTTAAATTGCTTAATATTAATCTCAAGGATAGGCGAAGCTCTGCAAGAACTTAGTCTGGCTTACACCAAACTAATAATATTCTCACGGGCCATGAGGAACCGGACGATATATAAAAATTCCAAGATATATAAAAATTACAAAACTTTCTCTCACCGAATGCTACAATCACCCGGTGGTTAAATTTTGACCACATAGTGTGGACCGTTGGGCTAAGTAAAGCTGTCAGAACTTTGAAGGTGAAATTCCGGCAGAAAGGTAAATTTCTACTTGATATTCAACGTTGTCGCTTTTTTAGGGTTCCATACACCAAAGGTGAAAAGGAACCCTATTGTTTTCGCTATGCTGTCCGTCTGTCCGTCACACGGTATTTTCTCAGGAACCGTAAGAGCTACGGACCTGAAATTTGGACACAGTATGTAGAACCTTGGCCGCTACAACAACAAATACATGAGAATTAAAAATTAAAGGGTGTTCCAAAACGAGCAACGAAAAATGTTAAAATCCTATGTAATATACATACAATTGTATATTGAAACTTGAAATGTGTAAAATTAGTGTATTTTTATACAGACTACAACAATTAACACTAAAATTTAAATTAAAGGGTTGTCCATCAGTTAATGCAATTTTGACTATGTAATTTTGACAATTTGCTATATCTTGGAAACCGTAAGAGGCAAACACTTGAAATTTTCAAAAACGGTAAAACTAAAAAAAATCGAAAATTATAAAATAGCCAAACCAAAAAAAAAAAAAAAAAATCGCCAAAAATTAAAAAAAATCGCCAAAACGAAAAAAATCGCCAAAAATTAAAAAAAATTTCTAACACTAATATAAATCGCCAAATTCGAAAAAATCGCCAAAATGAAAAAAAAAACGCCAAAAATCGAAAAAAATCGCCAAAACGTGAAAATGTCGCCAAAACTAAAAAAAAATTTAAATAAAAAAAAATCGCAAAAATGAAAAAAATCGCCAAAAATAAAAAAAAAAAATCGGCAAAATGAAAAAAACACCAAAAACCGAAAAAAACAAGAAAATAAAGTGTCAAAACTAAAAAAGGAGCCAAAACTTAAAAAAATCGCCAAAACCGAAAAAACGCAAAAACTGCCAAAACAAAAAAACCGAAAAGACCCCAAAAACGAAAAAAAATGCCAAAACTATATATTATATAGGCTGAAGTTTGTATTAAATTACATATCTAGTGTTCGTACGGAACCCTCCGTGCGCGAGTCAGAGTCGCACTTTACTGAATTTATTTATATTTTAGGCGCTTGGGTAGAGTTTTCCGGGAAACTTTTGGCATTTGGAGGATTTTAAGGCAAGAAAATACTAAATTTTAAACCATATGTGACAGCGAATAGAGAAAGGGACCTAAAGGTAAAAAAAAATCAATTTTCACTTTTTTTTTTTTTGATGTGGACAACATCACAGAGATATGCGCGTTTTATGATGTGATGGTACACCAAAGATACACGTATTTAAATCTTTAAAATGGATCTCCTGAACAAAACCGGTTTTTAACCTTAGGTATTTTTCTAATTTGCGCGTCACATATACGTATATATCATTAATATTGGTGGATAATAAGATACTTCAAATTGTACAGCAAAACATTGTATGGCCCATTTATATGTATATAAGAATATTAGAGACTGGATATGGCACACTGACTAGTCTTTAAGTCATGACTATGCAAGCGTACAAAAACTGTTTTAAATCATTAAACAATCTATTTTATTTATTCACTCTTATACGAGCCGATGTAACTGTTTGAAAGAATTAGTCCTAACAAATTTGGTCGCGCTCTCGTAGTATTCACGAAGTTTTATTATTAAAATTTTTTTATATATACGTTAAACATATTATTTTATTTTAAAAAAAACTGGTCCCAATAAAATATGTCACGCTCACTTAGAACTCGCGCAATTTTATTACTATTATTTTCTTAATTATTAACCAACTTATTTAATTTTATTCACTGACTTGCGCACCCCCATGTGAGAGTTTGAGGAAATTAGTCCCAGCAAAGGAACTCAAGCTCATGGAGTACTCACGAAGTTTTATGGGAATATTTTTTATACGTTAACCAACTTATTTTATTTTCTGACTCTCATGTGCGCCGACGTCAGTGTTTAAAAAAACTAGTACCAACAAAATATGTCGCACTCACGCAGCACTCATGCAATTTTTATATTTTAATATTTTGTTGTTGTTTCAAATGTAAGTGTGCGACAAGTCGAACGTTGTCGATATCGTGGGCCAGGCTGTATTATTTTCTTAAAAATTATCAAATTTATTTTATTTGCTTACTTCTCATGCCTTCTCATGTCATTGGTTTAACAATTTTGTCGCAAGAAACTAACTCACTGTCACTTAGTACTCACGCAATTTTATTACTGTAATTTTCTTAATCATTAACCAACTTATTTAATTTTGTTCAGTGTCTTGTGCACCCCCATGTGAGTGTTTGAAGAAATTGTTTCCAACAAATAAACTCAAGCTCACTTAGAACTCACGAAATTGTATTAATATTTTTTTAACATAAGCCATCACTCTCATGCATGCCTACTCTCACGCGTTCTTATCTCAGTGTTTAAAAAAATCAAGTCGCAACAAACTAAGTCACGCTCACGTATACTCACGAAATTTTATTACTATTATTTTTTTAATCGTTTATTTTAGTTGCTTACTGTATGGCACGGCGAAGTGAGTGTTTAAAAAAATAATTTACAAAAAACTAACTCACGCTCACTTCGAACTCACGAAATTTTATTAAAAGTTTTTTTTTTACTTAGGCCAGCTTACTCACTCTCATTCCAGTGTTTAAAAGATTAGCAACAATGAACTAACTCATGCTCACGTAGCAGTCACGCAATTTAATTGCTATTTTATTAATCATTAACCAGCTTATTTGATTTGCCCACTGTCTTGCGCGGCGTGAGTGTTTGAAAAATTTGGTTCCAATACATGAATTCACGCTCACGTAGTACTCACGAAATTTTATTTATAATTTTTTTTTAATAAAAACACTAACTCACTTATTTTATTTGCGGATGCTCATGTGCACTTATGCGAGTGTTTAAGATAATTAAACCTAAAGACTAAGTCACACTCACGTAGTACTCACAAATTTACCCCCTTATTCAAAAAAAAAATATTTTACTTGAGCTTTAAAGTTCGTAGTAATTACCAAGCACTTTAAGGCTAAAATTGCTTTGTTAAGAAATTGTATTCAAAAGACAACTTAAATTATTTTGTGATTTAATAATAAATTCTGGTAACACCACCGTGTTCAACAACCATTTCACAGCTGATGATGTACAACATCGAATACAATTTCATTCGACTATTCAAATAATTTTTTAATTTATTAAATACATTTTTATTATCTTGAAGTTAAGCAACCTAATTTATAAAATATAAGCTTCTGACATGGAAGCAAAACAGATAAACATTTTTATGAAGTAAAAGTAAAAAAAAATATGATGAACATAGAAAAATTATCTCAATTTATTTTATGCGAAGGAAATGAGTATTTGAATATCCAGCTTTTTTCGATTCGTTTTCATTGTATGTACATCACTAAAACATTTTTGTATAATTGTATTTATTTTAATATTTTTTATGGATTTTGCTATGTATTTCGAATCAGTTGGATAATTTAGTGATATTTTCCATCACATGACAGAAATAATAAATTTAAGATAAGAGCTAGCACTTCTAGCTTCATTTTCAGATGTAACGTGAATCAATATGTGCTATATTAACAAAAATATTTAAGGTACTAAATACACATTTTGGAAATATCAACTTAAAGTAGCCTTAACAAACGTAGGTGCCTACTTTAGAATTTTGATATAATAATTTTTTTTTGAATACAACTTTATTTAACATTGCTTTTCAAAGCTTTGTTAAGTTTTTTTGAATACGACCCTTAATTTTTTATATATATTTTTTTAGTCACTTGCCAAGTTATTTTATTTGCTCATTATCATGCGTAACGATATCTTTATTTAAAAAAATATTTGTCCCAACCAAGGCACTCACGCTGAATGGTGTCAGCTATTTGGATCACTTCAGTGCTATAACAACCATGTGCTAAACTCATTGATGTTGCACCAGAAATAGAACTACTTGGAGCTGAGTTCATCAATGCTGTAACTAATGTTTTGTGTGCTTCATTTTCTGCTGAGATAAATAAGTTTTTACGAAAGTTGATATTAAAAAAATAATAATTCTTATGTAATGGAAACTTTTTTTTTGGATTTAAATGAAGTGTTAGCGGTGTAATTTTTAAGTTAGAATTCGATTGTTAAAAATAATATTTTCTTCAAACATGCCCCCATACATAATTTTTTAAGTGCATATAAACTTCTTTCCACAAAATAAACTAATACATCCGTATTCATAAAAAAAAATTTGATTGAGGTTTAAAATTCATATTAGTTAAAAAACGTTTTAAGGCTAAATAACGTTTTTTAAATATTGGTATTCATAATCAGTTTTTTAACTAAAAATCAATTAACTAGATTTTTTAAAAATATTGTGGCAACATTTCTTTATTTGACACTTGCATATTAGTTCTGCAAAACAACGATTGTTAACTCACAAAGTACTCGTGTATATATTTGTTTATTTGTCGCTTTTCAGAAAAATATTATTTCTATAAAATAAAAGATGTGTTGCAACTTTTATTTAATAAAAAACGTTCACAACAAATCTCTGTTAGAAGAGCTTTTTATATGATTTATTTTATTGCAGATAAAGAAGCAGTAGAATAACGAGCTTTATTTTGTTTGTTTTGAGTTTATACATCACTAGTTAATTTTCTACAATTATATTATTTTTGTTAACACATAAAATGAGAAAACAATGACTGGGAATGGAGACTGGATCGCTCCTTTTCTTTCAAATATTCTATTTGAGTATATTTGATATTTCGGCAATAGTTTCTATAAAAAAAGATTACATTGTTTTCTTCTAAATAACACTGGCATATGCATACATACATACATACACACATATGTACATACATACAGGTAAAGTTCAAAATGTAAACAAAATCGAAGCAAAATTACAACAACGTCATCTTAAAATTGGTTTAAACATGGAGGCAGTTAATTTTAAAATTTGCTGATTTACGCAAGGTTTAAAAACCGTTTTTTAAGCTAAAATTCTATTATGAATACAATTTTAGCGAAATTTGCTTAAACAACATTTGAAACGCTGTTTAAACTTTTTATGAATACGGCTGTTAGAATTCAATATGCTGTTTTTGGTTTATTTCAAATTATTTGTTACCTCTCGTTTTTTTACCTTAAGCTATACAGGAAAAAAAATTTTCTCCAATTAATTAAAAAAATAATACAAATAATCACTTAAAGTTTTGGTTATAATATTTAATTTTTGTTGCAAAATTTAATTGATTAAAAGTTTAATTAAAATTTACTTGACTCAATTAAACTTTTGTTTAAAACTTCATTTAATTGACAAAATTAATTGATACAATTAAATTTTTTTAATAATTCATGGTTTTCCTTTCAATTAAAGGTGTTAATTGGAAAAATATTTTATATGAGTCAAGCTAGTAAAAATCTCTCTTTATTTGCTTGCCACTGTTTAAGCTCAAATCATACTTATAAATGCCGAATGGATGAATTTCTATACTTGTCTATGAAAATGATCATATTGTGTAATTGATCTCTGATCGCTATTAACTGATAAATGAATATACTAGTATTTTGCCAATTCGAGTACACTGGCAAAGACATAAAACTGTTTAAATATGAACACACATACTCGTTTATATACATACGAACGTCATGTGCGTTGTGAAAATTGTTGGAGTTTTATTAGTTCATATTGCTAGTTAGCTGGTGTTTCCAGTGGATAAAGCCAAAGACTATGATTTGATTGTTGCATATTTAAGCACCAATATAAAGCAGAAAAAATATCATTTAGACTGTGCGCATAAGCAAAGTAAAACATACATATTTTGCTACATCATGTTTGGCAAAATCCTTTTTTTTATTGCCGCACTATTCTCTGTGGCGACATTAGTTACAGACACATGGGAACAGTTGGCAGTTATATTTTTTTTTCTTTCTTTAAGTATGGCATTATTTTGAGATTTTCCGATTTGTTTTCCATTTGTTGCGATAGGGGATGCCTTCATTGGCAGTTGACGACTGTCTGTTGTTGGTCTGTTTGTTGTGCATTATCAGGTTTATGTATGTCATTAAGAGATATAAAGTGATTTTAATTCATGTTTATTAATATTTCTTTAATTTGATTTATTTTTCTATGAAATGGGAGTTAGACTTTTTGGCGATTGATTAATTTGTATGTGTGTGTGTGTGCAGATAAATAAATGTTTATTTGTTTTGTGAAAAGGAATGATTTATGGTTGTGCGATAAAATAAATATATGTATATATACTTATGTAAGCAAGTGTATTGTGATTGTTAAAGGAAAAACTTTTATGACATATGTACATGTGTTATTTAAAAAAAAAAAAAATTACACCAGCTCAAAGTGTTTAAAAGTAAATAAACCCTGATAATGGCATGCACGAAATATCTTTACGAAACAATGAATTTGCGTAAAAATGGCATCAATTTGTTGGTGCATATTTTGCTTAAAATGCTTGTTTTTGCATAATTTAGTCATACATGCATATTTTTGTCCTTTTTTGGTAAAAATTTATGGTTTTGTATCAGATTTTTTTTTAAAAACAAAAAGAAGATAGGTGTCTTAGGACACTGGGTTATAGCTATGCTGCTTAGCTAGATAAAACAATCTTAATGTGTTAAATAAGAATGCAATAAAATTATATTCTTGTTTATCGTGGTTGGCATTTTTAGACTTTAAATTCGACTATTTGTAGTTGATTAAAGAAAGCAAACTACATTTTTCTTTAATCTAGTGCAAAACGCCTGACTTTCGCCACAAAATCGCCAGTCACAATAAGGGGGATTATATGATAATGTCAAATTCGCCGCAAATATATCAAAACGTTTTCATTTATTTTCCATTATTTTCTTTTCTAGTGGCGAACGATTAAATTAATTTATTGTTAGTGGCCGGTGGTGGCTGTTAGCCGGCTTACACTTGATCGGCTGTGTTTTCTGGCTTACGCTTATGTGCAAAAATAAAACAAAAACAAATTTAGTAATCGTTCTCATTGTTTTTGTTTTGTATTTGTTTCGCTTACTTCAAAGAACAAGATAAAGCAAAATCAAATAATTTCTTTCGTTTATTTTCGTACTCCGCTTTTAAGTACAAAGAAATTAAAACAAAAATAAATTTATAACTGTAATAGTGATGATTATTTTTGTTACGAAAATCACGTCCTGTATCGCGCAATAAGTAGCAAGGCTATAAAAAAAATTAAAGCACTTTCCGTTTGTTAAGAAAAAATAATACCTTATCAAAAAACGAACACGATTCCCTTTTTACCTGCACAACATATTCGTCGTCTTGTGTTCCTTCAATATGTCACTATAATTGTCAATGCCAAAAAGCGAATGTTTGTACGTAAAACAATACAGCGGATTGGTTAGAAAAGATCATATTGCTATTTACTATTGAACATCATCAAATTGACATGATGTAACAGACAGTAGCAGTAACACAAACAATAACAAAAATAAAAAAGAAAGAACAACAACAACAAACGTGTGTCAATTATGTTGCTTAAGCATCAATTTTAATGAACTCTAAACTTTTTCAAATGTTTCAAAACTTAAAAGCAAATGTCCCAATATTAATGCTGTCAAACTTTATAGGAAAGAAAAAGAATATGAAGAAAAAAATTTTTTTTAAAGAAAATGTTTGACTTAAGACACCTCAAGATGGGCTGATATGTAAGTTGGTGGTGGACACTAGTTAGAAAGTGGTCAATTGCAATGTGACATTAATTGAGGTAAGAGCTAATGAGCCTTTCGAATGTTTATTTTGACTGAAGCACAAACATACATACACACATAAACGCATACATAGTTATATATATATATGTATATGTACATTTTTATGTATGTATTCTTAGGTCAAAATCAGGATGTTTATTTCGTTTCTAGGATTTATTGCAGCTTGAGTAGAGTGCCCTCTTGGTTAGTAGGCAGAACACTACTCTAGTAGTCGGAGGCTCGTATTTCTGATTCATGCCGGAGCTTCTGGGTGTTTCTACATGCAAGCCCAAAAAGCTTTGAAGTTTGCGTTTGCTTTCTAAAAATATTCGCCATTCGGAGATGATATAGAATGAAACGATGAATAAATATTTTTGTGTCGAACTATAAACAAAAAACCAAAAAAAAAAAAATCTTATGTATATTTTGTATTTTTTAATGGGAAATGGGCGTGGCAAATTTAAATCAAATTCAACATTTTTTCTTCCTTTAGTCAATAAAATATGCTTGGTATCAACTATCAATGATCTAGCACCATTCCCTATAGTTTTTGAACACAAATATATGAAGCCATACCGCTGTACGGCGTGGCAAAATATTGGAAATCAAAAATATTTTATACAAACAAAGCTTCAAAGAAAAATTCAACAGACTTCAAAAATAAGCACTAAATAAAAAGCCAAAAATAATTCGTATACAGTTTAAATAAAACATCTTTTATATGAGTCACCTGCAGAGTTTTTCGAAGTCGGTGCCGGTGTAAATGCGTTTTTATCATTATTTTTGTCACCGACTTCGAATATAAAAAATATTTTAATTAATTGAATACAACTTATTTTCAGTTTTTTTTACTGCTTATTTTTCAAGTCGTTTGAATTTTTTGTAAGAAGCTTAATTTTAAATTTTTTTTAGTACCCATTTTAAATTTAAAGGAACCTGGTTACGCCCACTTTGCAAAAATATTTGTGATCCCACCAACCATACTAAATGCAAGATATTTGCCAAGTTTCGTCGGTATGGAATTAGTAAAAGTACATATAATTCCCTACTAAAGTTAAATGGGCGTGATACCGCCCACTTTTTTGAAGGCACGATTGCGTCATTCCCAGCACTAAAACTATTTTGCCAAGTTTCGTGGGAATGTGTTAAGTTGAAGCACATATCATTATATACAAAAATGTAATGGGCGTGGCCCCGCCTACTTTTTAGAGTATTTTGCCGATCTCAATGTGTGTACCAAGTTTCGTAAAAATCGATAAAGTAGAAGCACGTGATATATAATATTATATGTTAATGGGCGTAACCTCGCCTATTTTTTAACGCAAGATTGTGTAATTTTTAGCGCTCAGAGTGTTTGGCAAGTTTCGTAAACATCGCTTTAGAAAAAGCGCGTAAAATATCATTAAAAAATTTAAAGGGGCGCGGTTTCGTAAATATTTTTAAGTTCAAGATTGTGTCATTGCGATATTCAAATGTGAGGGCTGAGTCTCCCGACTAGAGCTGCAAAACTATCGATAGTACTATCGATAGTATCGATAGTTTTGTTGTAAATGAAATATCGATAGTTTTTTCCACTATCGATACTATCGGCAAAAAAAAAACAAGTAATTAAAAGAGTAAAAATAATCGAAGTCAGTAAACAGTAGCCGGCAGCTTTGAAGCAAATTATCCGTAGTTGATTTAAGCTTTTTTACAGCGATGGAAAAGTTGGTACAGTTGTATAATTTTAGCGCTATTTGAATGCCAAAAGTACCGTAGCACCGCAATGACCCATTTAGCACTACTGGAATCTCTTTATATTATATTACATGCCAAAATTGCATTAAAATATATTAACCCCCTTATGCAAAAAATAATGCGTGCTTGAAGTGTACATTAAAAAAAATTTCCATAGAAAAACCGGTTTTAACGTTCACTTATTTTTTTGCACAAGGGAGTTAATCTTTAGCTCGAAGGTATTAGAAAATTAAGTAAATCAAATGATGTTTTCCGCTACTTATGGAATTGCTGGAGGAATGTTATTTATTCCAAATTCATCTGCAAATGTGGAAATTTTATTTTCGTACCAAGGAGAGAAGCCGACTATTTGCATCGACTGTGAACAATCGAATAAAAAAAAGGTTATAAACGTAGTATATCGTAAATGTTACTTTTATATTCAGATCCCAGCAACTAATATTCTTTGTGCACCTTTTGGCGTTTTGTTAATTGATTTTTAGTTAATTAAAAAGTAATTACAAGTATTAAAAAAATATAAATAAAGAATTAGGTACAATCGTACTGAAAAAAATAAATTTTTTTTGAAAGTTAGTACAATTTGTAAATATGACATCGCATTCCTGCTTCTGTATACATAAGTACTTAAATACATACATATGTATGTATATGAATTTATTTATAAATCCAAGTGTTATTCGACAAATAGTAGTCACAAGTATCTTAATAAATTCAACATCGTCGACACAAAGATAAATTTTGGTGGTACTGATATCGCGACGGCCGCCAATCGTCTCTTACGATAAAACTTTACAGTTAGTGTCTTAAAAGTTATCAACAATTTTCGCATTTTGATAATTCTAAGCCATGGGTAGGCCCACAACATTTTAAGTTCAATAAAAAAGTATATTTTTGATAATATGCCCCGCTTACGATAAAATCGAAAAAAAAAGACTTGATATATTTTTATATACTAATGAAAATGTTGAGGACTCTGGATTTTTTTCGAGTCAAATGTAGTTTATGTGCCAACTTTTATAAAACTATTCGATACTATCGATAGTTTTACATAAAACTATCGAAACTATCGAGTGGAGCGACTATCGATAGTTTTGCAGCTCTACTCCCGACAAGCGTAAAAGTAAAAGATGATGAAATGAAATAAAAGTTGAGTGGGCGTGTTCCTGCACATTTTCTAACAACGTGCCGAAATGGAAGCTAGAAAACAAGAATTTTCAAAATCGGTCTAAAAATTACGGAGCTATGAACTAAAAATAATACAGGCAAATTCTTACCTCCTCTTTGTTTTGATATATTAAGAAAAAATACTAATGATAATTCTTTCTCTGCAGATACTTATCCTTATGTAATGTCAAAGCGCCGTCCTTCATCGGTATTATTATGCAGAATCATCGCCGAAGTAAAATAACCTATAAAATGGCTATTTATCACAGCTTTATAAATTTAATACGCCTCATTGAAACCAGAGGCGCTGCCACAGTGCATTTTTAGAAACGTACAAAAAATCAGAGTTTTAAAACAATGAAGCTTTCCACTATCTCTTTCTTCACCATCTGTCTCCTGTATACTATCCCTTTCCTAAAGAACGTATTATCTATGTAGTAGTAGTAGTAGTAGTAGTAGTAGTAGGCATTCATTGCCGGAGTGGTACTGCTCTTTAACAAAAATGTAACCATTGTTATAAAACATTATAAAAGTCTATAATTTAATTGGAGTTCAATATTACAAAAAATGGCTCAAAGCAAAATTCAACATTTGATTTACAATTAAAATGATTTTCATTAAATTTATTAGCACATATTTGCAAAAATTTTAAAGTAGAATCATTGGATTTTTTTTAGAAATTCCCCCAATTAACAGTGTTTTCACACTAACATGGTTTTAATAAAAGTTGATTTTAACGTTAAAACCAACTGTTAAAACCTGGTTATACCACACAAATTGTTTTTGTTAAAACCAAATTAAAACCATTTTTGAATTGGTTTTAAATTGGTTTTATGAAATGCAACCTTGTTTTCGCTGTGATAAATTTAGTGCTGCCAAGTTGAAATGACCGACAGCAGCTGTTAATGGTATGCCAGTGAATAACAATAGATGGCGCCTGAAAAATTTTCAACTTAAAAATTAATGCAGCAGCAAGAAGAGTAAAAAAATTATGGAAAAAAGAGTTTTTTGGAAGGAAAACAACGAAAATATTTTAAATTGAACTGTGGAAAGTGAAAATTGACAATATGACTGACATTCATCTGCATATAAAAAAGTTTATCTTATAATGTATTTGTGCATTTTTATATTATTAACAATATTTCCAAGCACTTCTTCATTCTGTGTAAGAAGTTCCATAATTTAAAAAAATTTTATTTACAAAATATAAAATAATTTCCATTTTAGAGCGCATTGTGAAATATCTCAGTTTTTCATACAAACAAATCAAGTGTGTCCAACAAGTGTTATTAAAAAGCAGAAAAAATGCAACAACAAATACACGCATTTCGGCAGGAGATTTATTTTATTTAGAGCAAAGTTATTAGACAGTCTGTGAGTTAAAACCTGAATTTAGCAAACTTGCAGTGTGAATACAAAATCAGCTGTTTATAGTTTTAACGTTAAAAACAGGGGCCTAATTCCTGCAGTCGTGATCGGAATTGCATTCGAATAGAAATTAATTTCGATGGCAAGAAATTAAATTTTCGGATGATGTCACTCGCTACCAAGCGAATCGAGTTTTTGTTTCAGTGTTGGAAAAAGGCAAATATATTTATATATAAATTTATTTCACAACACTGAATAAATTGTAAGCAAAAGCATATGTTTGTATATATGTATGTATGCAAAAACATATGTATGTACGTACGTACACACGTACTTATATGCAGAAAAACGAAACGAATATACATAAATGTTATTTTCCTTTTAATTAAATTAATAACTTAATAATAAAAAATTAGTATAAAATTAGAGAATAGAGCACTAGCCACATTTTCGATTCTTTTATTGGTTGACTAGAAGCTATTAATTTGTTATTTAGATGATCCCAGAGTTGGTTGATTTTTTTATATTTTATTTTATTATTTGCCAAGTCAGTGTGTTTTGTTGACTTCAGATAGTCAACTAGAAATTTTTTAATTTGTATTTTTTATACTTACATTTGTGCATTCATTCACTTATAAATAAATAAGTCAAATATTGAACATACATTTTCTATTTCTTCGTTTTTTCTATGTTAAACATGATTTCGAATGCCTTTTTGCTTGCGAGTAAAAACACGAACGGTTGCATTCGAATGTATGCACGTTACCGAATGCTGTCATTAGAAATTTCGATATGTGTTATTCGAAACCGAATGCGAAAATCCCAAAAGTTAAAAAACTCGAACATTCGAGTAATAACTCGCTCGCAATCGAATGCGAGAATGAGGCCCCAGGTTTTAACTTTCAGTGTGAAAACACTATAAGTTACTAATAACTTTCTTCTTTGTTATGTAGAGTGCAAGAAAGAAAATACAATTCCCACACTCTTTGGGCCCATTTTGAAACACTTGTAAATTAAAACTGAAATAAAAAATATCATGCAGTGTTTTTTGTCTTTTGGTGACATTTGAAGGCGAATGGTTAAGCTGCATACATAAAAAATTAGGAAACAAAATATAAAAATTAAAACTTTACAAAAATACCCAAAATACAGGTAAATGCTGCAATAAGGCAGGTTAAGAATAAAAAATAAAACAGAAATAAAAAATAAAAACAGAAATTCTGGCGTAGCATAGAGAATGTCTTGTGGATTGAAGTTGCGACGCGCTTATGCTGCTGATGAGTGGCAGTTACAGTGTGATATGATAGACCTGCTTCCTCATACACAAAAATGATATGAAATAATACACTAACATTCATATACACACATACACATACATACATATGTATGCATGTGGTTTTATGTACATTTTATTTTATTTTTATGTGTTTAACTTTAAGTATAAAAACATCATCAAAATATAATTCATATGCGACATTAAGTGGTTAAACGACTCCATAAACATAATTTTTATTTTTTTATTTTGGTGTATTAAAAGGAAATTGAGTTACACGTATCATGTGTTTATATCATTTGGAAATCAAGCACACTGTTGCTTACCCTACACAAGAGCTGTTAAATTACGATTACGATAAGTAATCAATTAGATTACATTTTAAAAATAATTGTACTGATTATAGAATTGCCTTTAAAAGAATTCCTGATAACTAATTGATTACGATTACTAATAATCGAAAAATAATCTGCATTACTTGAAATTACTACATAATAATGTAAAAGAATCAAAATTAATGAAAAAGTAATCCGATTACTTTCAAAGATTACTTTTGATTCTTTTTGATTATTTTCAAACATTCTGAATTAAGATTACTTTATTTTGAAAAAGTTCTAAAGAAATTTATATAACTGGATGTTTTTTGTTTAAGAAATTCTTAACATATCCGTTTATATAACAACATTAATAATATCAATCTGAGAAAAAAAAGCAATGTGAGTCCGATCACAGGGGAGATGTGTAAGCATCTAGTAATGAAAAATGTTCTTAAGTTGGAAGTACTATGCTTTTAGTAATATTTTTTAATTAATCAATTAAAAGTATCAAAACTTTCAATATTGTAAATACATAGGAATTTGCTGGTTTTTATTTGTTTTATTTAACTTATTTGGTTAGTAAATGGGCACACTGCTGTTTAATGAAATCTAATGCATGTAGTTATTTTACAGCAATGGTTTTTGAACTATACAGCGATAGCATAATTATATGTTAGTGAAAATTAGTAGCTACTATTGCACACAAGATGGTGTTTCTCTGTATGAATGACAATCTCAAAGACGATGAAGACTTTTAGTTTGCAACTTTAGGTTTATGTTTTCCTTATTTTGCTTTGTTTTCGTAAATTTCTTATTAAAAGTGCAAAAAATCTTTTTAAAAGTTATTAAAATTAAATGTTTTTGTATTCATTTTATTTATTTGGTTTTATTTGCCTGTACGAAAATTAGTAATAAATTCAGTAAAGTGCGAGTTTGGCCCGCGCACGAAGGGTTCCGTGCCGACACTTTAGCATATATAACAAATAGTTTTGGCTTTTTTTCGTTTATTGCCTTTTTCGGGTTTTGGTGCTTTTTTTATTATTTTTACTGAAATTTTAGTGGTATTGCAGTGCTCATCTATGGTATATGCCTTTACTTTTACTTTTTACTTTTTAATTCCTGTTGTTCATCGTTTAGTTGTTGCTGTTCTTGTTGTTGTGTACGCATTGCAATTAAAATAGATTCAGTAAAGTGCGACTTTGACTTGCGCACATTCGGTTTTGATCATTTTTTTTTTGATTTAGCTTTCTTCCGTTTTTAAGTTTTTTCACTTTAAACGATTTTTTTCAGTTTTATCGCTTTTTTCTCTTTTTTGCGGTTTTTTTTCTCTTTTTGGGTACTTTTAATTTTCGAAATTTTTTTCATTTTGGCGATTTTTTCCATTTTGGCAACTTTTTTCTGTTTTCGGGTTTTTTTCATTTTGGCGTTTTTTGTTTTGTTTTTGGGGTTTTTTTATTTAGGCGATTTTTTCATTTTGGCGATTTTTTTGTTTAAGTTTTTTTTAATTTTTGCGATTTTTTTTATTTTGGAGATTTTTTTTCATTTTGGCGATTATTTTTCTGTTTTTGGATTTTTTTTTTTACTTTGGCGATTTTTTTCATTTTGATGATTTTTCCGGTTTTTCGCGATTTATTTTAGTCCTAGAATTTTTTTTTAATTTGGTGCTTTTTTCGGTTTTGGCGATTTTTTTTTAGATTTGGCGATTTTAAAATTTTTTGATTTTTTAGTTTTACCGTTTTTGAAAATTTTAAGAGTTTTGCTCTTACGGTTTCCAAGATACAGCAAGTTGTCAAAGTTACAAACTCAAAATTGCATTAACTTATGGAACACCCTGTAATTTAAATTTTTTAAATTTACTGTTAATTGTTGTAGTTTGTACAAAAATAACTTTACAAAATTTAAGTGTATGTATATTACATGGGATTTTAACATTTTTCGTTGCTCGTTTTGGAACACCCTTTAATTTTTAACTCTCATATATTTGCTGTTCTAGCGGCCAAATATCTACACACTGTGTCCGAATTTCAGGTCCGTAGCTCTTACGGTTCTCGAGGAAATACCCTGTAACAGAGGAACGGACAGCGTAGCGAAAACAGTAGGGTTCATTTTCACGTTTGGTGTACGGAACCCTAATAAAGCAATTATTATTTTCACCTTTGGTGTACGGAACCCTAATAAAGCAAAAAACCTAACGACTCTAACAAACAAAAACCAGCAAATTCCTATGTATTTACAATATTTTAAATAAGTTTGTATTGCTTCTTTCAAACACTCATACATAGCTCACACCAATTTGACAATGCTGTGTGCATCTCAGCAAAGAAATCTCAGCAAAGAAATCTCAGTGAAAAAGATTTTTACCCCCTAGCGTATAGATTTTTACACATCAAAAATATAAAGAAAAACATAAAGTGAAATTTTTTGCTGGTGGTTAAACATTTTCTGTATGCATTTCATAGTCGCTTCGACAAAACGTCAGTAGACTTCAAACCACGCAATTTAAACAGCCACAAACTTCTTATCTTATTCACAGACTTTTAAAAAATGATTTGAGAATTAACAAAGAATATTTTTGAAAATCACATAAGAAAAAAAAACATACACGCCTATTTTATGAAATATTATAAAAATGTATCAACAGATATCTTTCAATCTTTCCTCAAAATTTTGCTCATTTGTCAAATTATTATATATTTTAAATTTTAATATAAGTGAAATGCAATAAACTTAAAAAATAATCAAAAAGAATTAAAAGTAATCCTTAGAAGTAATTAAATTATTTTTTTATACTTTTTCGATTCTTTTTGATTATTTTGTAGTAATTTCAAGTAATTTAGATTGCTTTTCAATTATTAGTAATCGTAATCATGATTACTAAGTGCGAAACTGAATATAATCGTAATTTAATCATTACTTCACCTTTAAAAAAAAATTAATCAAATTAGTAATCATTACGATTACTAATCATTACTATGATATTAATAGTAGATATGATTGATAAGAATATTGGTAAAACTTTAGTAAAAGACAAAAACTGGCTTTGGGCAAATAAAAAAGTTTCAAATAAAAATATGTATTCCAATAAAGAATGAGAGTATTTATTGTCAGCTGAGCAACATTTTTAAGAATTCAGGCTTGTTAAGAAATATATTCTCGAATTTTATTTTCTCATATTTTCGAATTTAACAAAAATTTGGTTTGATTCAGCTAATTTCTTATTCACACTAAAACCAACAATCAAATTTAGTTTTCTTTTCCGTAAATGTGTCATTTAATTGTGAAGTCTACTGATGAGTTCCTTAAGCAGCGGGAACGAAATGCATACAGACGGCGCTTAACCACCAAAACAAGCAAACCTTCCTAGTATATACAATAAAGACTGTTTCTATGTTTCCACCACAAAGTACACAGAGATATCACGAGACGGAAGATAAAAGCGAATTCTGGACGTCTCGTTCACACAGTACCCGTGTCTTCTTTAAGCTTCTTTCGTAGTTGCGTTGATTTAACGTTTTTGCAATTTATACTTTGTGTCCTTATTCGCTATGCGATTTTTTAAATTAAAAGGTTAATATTAATATTTATGAATAAAAAAGCTTAAAGTTAAATCAGAAATGATCTGAAAACAAATCTTAATCACTTTTTTAATACTAATAATCATTTTCACACTCTGTTTTTTTAATTCAAGACAAAAAATTCCTTAGTTTAATTTTGTACAAATGTTCACTTGTTGAAATGTATTTTCATTTTATTCTTTGTGGTCTCATTCGCTATGTACTTTTTGGAAGTAAATGGCAAAAATTAATATTTATTAATGAAAATGTTTAAAATGAAGTCTGTAATTATTTGGAAACTAATTTTAATCACTTTTTTACCACTAATAATCTTTTACATATTGTTTTTTTTTTAATTCAACACTTCAACAACTTTCATTTAAATTTGTAAAAATTTTCATTTGTTCATTTCACGAAGTACACATTTTCTCTTGTTTGTTTTGATTATATTGTTAACAACTTAATAACAAATATACTACAGTTGTCCCTTTCTCGCCGAATCCGTGTTCACTCACTTTCTTCACCTCTGTATACTTTGTGGTTTCCACACAATGGACGGTCGACTTTAGTATAAATAGATATGTAGATAGTGATGGTAAAATTGAGCTTACAATACAAAAAAAAAATTATCACATGTAATTTGGCTTAAAAGCGATACGAACTATAGCCCGTTCAAATCACAAATATTAAAAGCATTTTTGTTTTTACTTTTTTTGTATTAATTGCATCATTTGCTATCTCAAAACGAATTCTTAGCCCAAAATATTCAACATCTTTCGAATTCGACAAATTTTTTCCGATCCGTTGCTGATTTGTGAGATGTTTATATTCACACACACACACTCTTAAGCAGATACATACATCCAAATATCCATACGGCTGAGATGGCCAAATTAGCACCAGAGTGCCGTACATCAATCAGCTTCTTATACAAATGAATACGTTTATCTCGTGTTTCTCTCGATGCCTAGCTCTGCCATAGGGACATTATCACAAAAATAGTCAGAATTGGATCTCAGAACCTTAAAAGGTCGAAATATGATGAAAACTCGATTTTCAAATATTAGGGTAAAATCAGTAACTTCCTATAGCTAAAAATGATATGCTAAACAAATGCTAAAGATATGCTAAAAATATGCTAAAAAGATGCTAAATTAGGAATGGTATTGTAGGGCTACACAAAAACCCATTTCAATTGTTACTTAAGGCTAGTACTCACTATCCGGCAAAATCGCACGACTTACAAAAAAACAATTGTTATTATTGTCCTTTAAAAATTTTCATAAACTCCATCATACCAGAAATGTTTTTAAAACAAATTTTTAAATTTTAAATTTTAAAACAAATCCTACTGAAAACATTTTATTTTCTGGCTTAATCCCCCCATCTATAGGGTGTCGAAACGCCACACGTAACCAAAACCACAAATCTGTCTAATAATCCACAAAAAACTGATCTATAAGTCAGCAAGCTTTTAATATGAACAAACAACATTGAAATATTGTAAATAAATGCAAGTTTTAGATATATAAACTTCATCATGACATTCTCAATAAAAATCTTAATGATGATAATGATCTTAAAACGTAATAATTACATTGTGGGTTTGAAGGTAAAAAAAACTCCAAGTATAAGTACATTTCAGAACATAAGTTATTAAATAAATTTCAAATCTACATGTCTAAATACAACTTAGATACCCAGTAGGAAAACTCAGGAGACCTTCTTAGGTCAGGCCCTATTATAGGCCTGCTTAGGATTTTTGTATTCAATTACTATTCTTATCTAAATTTTAAAGAATGCCTCATAAAAGGCCTTGATTTTTTCACATAAACCATAAGATGTACATTCTACATTCCCTTGAGAAAAGAGAAGAGAAGGATTATAATTTTCTGTTTTGTTTTTTACCAACACAAAAGCAAAATGCATTATTCAGAATTTCTGGCAAAAGAAGTGAAAGCGGAAGGCCTACCCCGCACTGACAATTAGTGTAAATAAGATATGAGTATGGAATAAAGCGAGCAAGCCTCCAGCATCCAAAAAAAAAAACGAGTACAAAGGCCTTCTAGAAGGCATTCTTACTCCTTCCTTTTCCCGCTGGGTGCGCTCATGTGTGCGTGTGTGTTGGAGTATGAGCATTTGAAATCATCATTTGCTTATATATAAACATACAAGTCTGTATGGGCCAGAAATTGTAGTGATGAAATGGAGAGAAGTTGATGTTCATGATGATGTTGTTGATACCTACCGCGTGTGTTATTTCATGAGGAAACACTTCTACGAAATCACATCATAAACAAATTTGTTTTATACTTCACTTAATGTAACCCAGCAAACATATGGGTTAGGGTTGGTGTGAAAAGAGATTGTGTCAGATGTGCAATAGCTTTCCGTGAGCACCTGCCATTACGCCCTTATCTCACGGGTGCCAAAGCACCGGGTGCAGGTAAGACGCCAGACCATCGCCCCTATGCACCCTTTTATAATGAACCTAAGGCCCACTCCTCAAGGCACATAGGTTGCAATCTTTGATATAGTTATGCCTGTACTATATTCAATTACCTTGCTGAGGTAATTTGAGCTATCTAAACTCTGCTCTATTGTGCATACACCCTTAGCGAGGTCCCCAAGAGAATTCCTCAACAATTGCCGGCACAGTACGGCCACACTCTTCCGAGTTGAACGCATGCCTGTGTCGCCAAAAATTCAGTGCCTGCTCCACACATACCAAAATAATCCCTTAAACCGTGGGGTAGGACAAACTCGGCGTTTTAGCAAAGGATCCTGACGACCGCTACATACACTCAAAACTTCAAAGCAGCTCGACTGTCGGGCAACCGGCACCCATGGCATCAGAAGTAGCCTCTGGTCAGACCTCGAAGTTCCACCAAAAGGGCTTCACCTCTATCGTCTTTCGAACTCAGGGGCAGTTCTAGGTGACGCTGCACCTAACTGACATCAACAGGACCTGTTTTCCTTTTATAAATATGTGCACATCCTTTGCTCTCTTTGTGTTCAGAGATCGGGTAGTAACACATAAGTTCTATGGGTAATGTACCAAAGGTACGTCAATGGAAAAAGCCACATCACCCCAGCTGGGGCCCCGGGGTTGCCACACCCGTAGTCAAAAATAGACTCCCCTGGGGGGGGGGGGAGAGATTGTGTCAGATGTGCAATCGCTTTACGTGAGTACCTGCCATTACGGCCTAATCTCACGTGTGCCAAAGCACCGGGTGTGGGTTAGACGCCAGACCAACGCCCCCATGCACCCTTTTAGAATGAACCTATGGCCCATTCCATAGGGCACATAGGTTGCAATCTTTGAATATAGTTATCCCTGTATTATATTCAATTACCTTGCTGAGGTAATTTGAGCTATCTAAACTCTGCTGCTATGTCCGTGCCCATAGCAGCTTCTGTTGAATGGCAACAGCACCTAGAACAGTGTCTGGCTGACCGCGTCACACCAACCACTAGCATTGATTTAACACTGGGAAGCCAAGACTATTCTCCCAGCGATGTTTGGTAGCAAACCACAACCACCACGATAATTCTCCGGCTTCCACGCTTAGGTGGTGTGTATACACCTAAGCGAGGTCCCCAAGAAAATTCCTCAACCATTGCCGGCACAGCTAACCACTCATCCATAAAGAACGCATGCCTGTGTCACCAAATAACCAGTGCCTACTCCACACTTACCAAAATCATCCCTTTAACCCCTTAGGGGTCTACCCCTTTGGGGTAGGACGAACTCGGCATTTTAGCAAAGGAAACTGACGACCGCTACATGCACTCAAAACTTCAGAGCAGCGAGGACCACTCACGCGAGAAGAACGCAAGCTCGCCACCAAAACTTCTGCGCCTACTAAGACCCGACACTAAAAAGTGAGAGTGTCCTGGGGTCGTATCCAGGACGAAAAGCCATTTTAGCACAGAATTTTTGACAACCGCAATGCATTTATCTCTAAGCAGCCCAGCTGTCGGGCAACCGGCACCCGTGGTACCAGAAGTAGCCTCTGGTTAGACCTCGAAGTTCCACCACAAGGGCTTCACCTCTATCGTCTTTTGAACTCAGGGGCAATTCTAGGTGACGCTGCACCTAGCTGACAACAACGGGCGTACAATATTTGTTTTCCTTTTATAAATATGTGCACATCCGTTACTCTGTTTATATTCAGAGATTGGGTAGTAACACATAAGTTTTACGGGTAATGAGCCAAAGGTCCGCCAGCGGAAAAAGCTACATTACCCTAGCTGGGGCCCCGGGATTGCCACACCCGTAGTCTACAGAATTAATCCATACACTCCCCTGGGGGTAGAGATTGTGTCAATTGTTTTTCGAGTTCTGGTGGCTTTAGTAAGGGCCTCAGCCCTATTATTGCCTTCAATGTTATCATGTGCAGTAACCCATATCAGCCGGCATTCTTGAATAGCTTTTGATATGATTTCCACTTTCTTTAGGGATGTAATGGCCGCTTTAATATCAGTAGAAATATATGTAAATATCGATGTTGAATATCGAAGGATTTAAACTGTGAAATTTATGTGAGACTACCTTAATAGCCGTATTTTCTACTTTGTTAGATAACTACGAGGGTAGTCCCAAAGCTAGCCGACTTAGCAAATGAAACGCACAAAAATTAATAAATTTGTTTTTTTATATTTTAACATTAGCTCGATACACTTTTCCCAGTGATATTCAATTACTTTAAGCGCCTTTTTCACGATATCGACAACGATATCGAACACTTACATTCAAAACAAAAAACTAATTTTAAAATTTAGTTTTGGTTTCAAATGTAAGTGTACGACAAGTCGAATGTTGTCGATATCGTGGCACAGGCCGTAATACAGTTTTTGTAACTCCATTCCACAGATTGAAATTTGATTGAATTGAATGAATGAATTTAAATTTATAGGGCAGTAGGGCACTGCGTTTGCTTAGCGTTTGCTTTAGAAGACTTCGCTGCAGTAAGGCATTTGAAAAATCCCTCATGTTCTTTTAAATTGTATTTTGCAGGGGTCTAGTATAAACTGTGAGTTAATTTATTTGCAAATAGTGCGCGTATAAAAATAGTAAAATACATATTCCTTACCAAAAAATCATAAAATTAAAGGAATGTTCACACAAGATTTTTTTCCTCTTAAACGAGATATAACGAAATCAAATTTCACACTACAGATCGTTGAGCTTTCGAAAAATAATAAAATTAAAGGAACGTTCACACAAGATTTTTTTCCTCTTAAACGAGATATAACGAAATCAAATTTCCCACTACAGATCGTTGAGCTTTCGAAACGACTTTATAAAATAAATCTATAAACAATTAAGAATCTGGCTCTAAATAATATATTGATTGCAATGAGACCTTCAAATGAAAGTATTGAATTACATCATCATTCATTCAGAGCGTTTAGTGTGGAGACTTAAAAAAAAACTTAACCACGTGGCGCTTGGAAACTTAAAACTTTTAACGTTGCCACGTTTCACCCAAATGAAGCCTGACATTCAGCCTGATTGCGTGAGGCGTTGGCAATTGAAATTTTGGGCGTTTTTGTAATAGATTCTAGTAAACTACTACAACTTTGGATCAATCGAAAAGTACTCGTATGACAAAAGCCCTAAAATGTACATCGTCAACGCTTTACACAATCAGTCTGATTGAACATCATTTTATAGTGTTTGTTGGGATGTCATGTATGCATTTACTTCCATACATACATACATACATACATGTGTGAAGTATGCATGCTCGTCATTTTTGGCTAGTATATCCGTCCATCTGTCTGTGTGTCCATCCATTTGATTTTCTCTCTCTCTAACTAAGTTGATATATCTTTTTCCGCGAAAATTACTAAATAAAATAAAAAAGTTAGAAACACATCCATCCATACCTACAATTCAGAAAAAATAAGAAAAAATTGTTTTTTTGTTGAAATTTAGATTTCGTATTTCTATTTGGTTTTTAGTTTTTTTTTTTTTGTTTCTACTTTAATTCAAAATTAAATTTCCCATAATGCTCTCGTGTTATAAAGTTTAAGTTCTACGAAAGGTTATTATGGTACGCAATAACTTTAACTCACATTTAAATGATGATGAGGCAAGATTTGTGGTACGCTTGAATGTACATAAGTATGTGTGTACGCATGTATGTAAATGGGACCTACACCAACGCTTTGAATTTTAAACAAGATCAGAGTTTTTTTCTTTCTTTTAAAGTTTAATAAAAATTGTTTTACGGTCACGTTAAAATTTTGACTTGAGTTGCGGGCGAAGTTACCATAATTGATTTCGGGAAATAAGTAAGAATATGTTTAAAAAAAATACATACTTCAAGCATGTGAAGAAAGAGCAGCACACAATTTTTATAAAAATTTTATGAGTGTGTATTCAACTCTCCCAAAAACCAGTTCAAAAGTTAATTATTTTATGTATTTTTTATTAACACATAAATTTATAAAAAAAAAATAAATTTTCCCTAATTCTTCGTTGCATAGTCTATTTCAATAAAATATTTTAAACGAATCAAATGACACCTGCTCTTTTGTTTTCTTTTAAACAGTTTTTTTTTTTGTAAATGTTTTATTAATAATAAACTTATATGACAGCGATAAAAGATTTTTTGTGTAGATTTCAACTAATTAACAAATTTATACAATTTCAAATTCATCAAATGAATGAATGATCAAAACATTTCAAATGAATGTTTAAATTAAAAGATCGTTGAATTAAACTCTCTCTCTCTCATTCACCCGCGATGAACTCATATTAAATAAATATTATTTATTTTAGTTTATAAAATAAATTTCATAAAACCAAGTTGAGTAAAGATTTTGACTTTATAATGATTACAAAAAAAAAACAAAATAATGAAAAGAATTCAATTAAGCTATAAAAACTGCAAGTGGTGTTTGTTTATATAGGGTGTTTTTTTAAGAGGTATAGAACTTTGAATTGAAATAAAACACAAGAAAATCGTTTTAATGTCCATCAATTTGGCTTTATTGGAAGGATAATTTTATGCCATTAATGTTTAAATATGATTTCGGGCATGCGGCCGCCGCGGCTGGCTCGAATAAAGCCAATTCTACAGGTCCAATTTTCAACCACTTTTTCGAGCATATGGGGCCGTATGTTGGCAATAACGCCACGAATGTTGGCTTCCAAGTCCCCTAACGTTTCTGGTTTGTTGGCGTAGACGAGCGACTTCACATATCCCCAAAGAAAATAATCCAATGGTGTCAAATCACACGATCTTGGTGGCCAATTGACAGGTCCATTCCGCGAAATTATGCGCTCATCGAATGTTTCCTTCAATAAATCGATTGTGACGTGCGCTGTGTGGCATGTAGCGCCGTCTTGTTGGAACCACAACTCATCCACATTCATGCCATCCAATTCGGGAACAAAATAGTCGGTTAGTCGGCTCCAATTGCTGTGCACGGTGGCGAATCGATTCATTCGGGTCCTCTTCAACACTTTGCTCTACAGCGGCAATTATCACATAGAGTAAACGTAGTGCGAAAACGATCCATGGTTAACCGAATTAATTGCTCTGATGGACGATTATGTCGACCATAAAATGGACGGAGCTTGCGGTAAACTTCGCGAACTGAACCATTATTTTCGAAATAAATTTGCACGATTTGCAAGCGTTGTTCTTTTGTCAACCTGTTCATGATGAAATGGCAAACCAAACTAAATATTAATCACTTGACAGCTGACAAAATGGCCGCCAGTTAAAAAAGTGATGCCAACTTAAAGTTCTATACCTCAATAAAAAACACCCTTTATAACTCTCTAATTTATGATTTATTATTGGCAGAATTAGGTCACTTAAAAAAAATTTAGGAAAAATAACGTTAAGCCCCTGTTTAATTAAACATCTTAACCAGACCTTATATCCCTATAATTAAAATTGTTTCATAGATTTAGTCGAATTTAACTGATTGACTTGAAACTTTTAGCTCTTTGTATTGAAGTTGGTGTCATTGGAAAAATTTTAAATGAAAATAGTATTAAAGAAAATTTATGTTCTCATAACTTAAAATATGTACACAGAAAAACTTATTCCCAAAAAATTTTCAAACAAACGTGTATTTTGAAATATAATTTACGGCCTGGCCCACGATGTCGACAAGAAACTATCTATCGCTTACTTATATTGAAAACAAAAACAAATTTTCTTATTTTGTTTTTGTTTGCAATATAACTAAGCGATAGATAGTTTCTTGTCGACATCGTGGGCCAGGCCGTTAGTTTCAGTAAATATTTTTTACTGTTCCAGTAAATTATTTGTTCCAATTTTATTTTATGTAAAAAAACTGACTGTATAGAATGAAAATTATTTATATAAATTAAAATTTAAAAAAAAATTAGATTTATTTATATTTTTATTTAAATTTGTTATTTTCAGTTAAATTTATTTTTATATACTGTAAAAAAATTTGTCTGATTTTTTTTTATTTTTTCTACAAATTATTTTATAGATATAAAAAAACATTTAATTTTTTTTAAAGATTTTTGTTTGCGGTTTTCAAACTTATTATGTTTGTATATTGTGATTCTCAATATAGTATTAAGAGTCTTACTATAAACATATGGAGTTTGTTAGCTAACTTCAAAGATTTTTTGGGTTGAAATCTACTGACGAGTTCCAAAAGCTGGAACGAAATGCTTAACCATAAAAACAAGCCAATTTTTGAAAGTAAAAAAAATACTTGAAGTTTTCATTTGATTCAGTTATTTTTTTCAAATAAAACTTTTACTAATTTTTTTTTTAAATTGGTAAGAATTGTTATTGATTCAGTTAATTTATTTTCTGATAATACGAAAAATTTCAGTAAGTTATAAAAAAAAATGCTGATAATACAAAAAAAATCTGCAAAAATGTTTTTCTGTCCCTATTAATAAATTTGACTGAAAATATTTTGAGTTTCAGTTAACTTTTTTCTCTAATGCCATAATAAGTTAACTAAAAATAAATTTTTTTTTTTCAGTTAAATTTTTACAAAATTGTTATCAGAATCTACAAATTTCTTTGCAGGTCCGCATTCACACAAAAAATTTACTGATTCAATGAATTTGGTTACTGAAAACGAAATTTAGTTGTTTCTGTGTAAATGAGATTATCTTTATTGGAGCAATATTTCTTGAAGTTTTTCTCTCCTAGCTGGACAGGTCCTGAAGATTTCTGTTTGTTCCAGGTGTAGCAAGTATTTCTTTATTTGTCTTTCATCCTTCTATTTATTTTCATAATATGCTTCAAACTGAAATTTTTTTCTTAATTTTTTTATATGAAATATCTTTTATTTGTTGTAAATTTAAGAGATTCATTCAAGCCACCTCCCTCATAATAAAATCTTATTAGCGAATTATTAAATTCAGGAAAGAGGCGGCATAGCAAATGTAGCATTACTACTCGTAAGTTCAAAATCTTGTTTTAGATTTTTTCCCTTATGTCGAACGTGACCATTGCAGACATCTTAAGTGAAAAAAGTCAAAATAAAAGGAATTTTTATGTTTAACATTTATTAACGCGCTAATAATGCCAAATTATTATTTTACTTATTCAGTAAAATATTTTTTAATTTTTATTTATATTTATTAATATTAATATTTTAATATTTATTAAAAACAAACTGGAGTTGTTATCTTAAAGTTTCATTCAAGCAAGTGAAAAGTTCAACAAATAACAAAGTTGAAACAAGAACTCAATAATTAACATGTTTTTTATTCTCTGACTTTACTACACTGACTGACTTTCATTCAGCTCGAATTGTAGCTGTAAGTTTTTGTTTTGACAACAAGAGTAGCTTATAGCTCTAAATTAGTCCAATAGTTGTGGCTAACAGCCGTCCCTAAACAAAAGCGGCAAGCGTTTTTTAGCTGTCAAAAGTTCTCATGTCCATACATTTTGTATGGAGCATACCGAAATAACGCGGCGGCAACGCGACGGCAACGCTTTGCTATTGGAAAATCCGATTTTGACATCGCGTTTCACAATGAAGTTAGTTGCAAAAGAAAACAATTGCCTTTTATTTGCCATCATCAGCGTTACCAGAAGAAGAAGATTTATCTTATTTTCGAAGTTTTTCGGGATGTTAAAAATACTAAAAGATTTCTTTGTTAAAAATTAGATGATTTTTATAGATATGATATTTGGAACTCTTAGTATATTATTTGGTGTATATTATTAAGTATATTATTTAGTGTTAACGTGAACTTTAACTGACAGTTCTTCATATAAAACTTGCCGTTAAAGTCCCTGTTAGCTTTAAATTGTACATTGTGAAAGGGGTCGTCATTCTGTCTGTGAAAATTAAAATTTATAAGTGTTGAAAAAGATAAGTAAAAACAATAGTGAATAAAAGGAATTCACAAAATTTAATTTAATATATACTTATTTCTTTTCAAAGTTGTAGATATTTGTATAAAGCAAGATGCGTTGGCCGTGAAAATGTGTGAAGAGGGCTAGATACCTCCTAGTTTAATCTGTTTTTGTTTATTTATATCTTTAATTTTAAATATTTTATTTACTTGTGTATTTTGAATGCACTTTTTAAAATAAAAAAAAAACAAAAATTATATTTATATATACATATATACTAGCTGAACCCGGCAAACGTTGTCGTACCCTCAATAATTTATTTTCTAACTCTATCACATTTTTCATTTGGCCCTTAATAATGTTATAGAAACTTTGTTTTAAGCAATGATGAATATATCCTGCATGACTTTAGATCAAATGGCCGGTCAATTGACTGATACTATTCTTGTAGGGTTAGTTCATTTGAAACAAAATAAATTTTTCCTGAATTTGAATTCAGTAAAATCAATGCATATTAATAAATATAAAAAAAAACTCAAAACAATTTTGAGTAAAATCACTAGAAAAGATTTTTAATGAGAAAGAGATTTTTTGTTCGACTTTAAGGTTTTTGAGAAAAAAAAAATATGGCAACGCTGACCATCATCCTTAACACAAGCAAGTTTTCCAAATCTTCTAAATAACTAATTTTTTCAAAATTATTTATTATTTTATTTTAATTTAAATAACAAAGCTTATGTAACCAAATATTAATAACAAAATCACAAACAACAATCTCGCCCGTCCGGCTGTTAAAATAATCAGGGTTGTTTTATTTATTTGTTTCATAACCCTGTTTTTATCATTTTGACATAACGTTTCCGCTTTTGTTTAGGTATGGCATTTCAGCGTTAAAGCTCGGCGGAAAAAAACGTTCCGCTTTCCGTCCTTGTTTAGGGATGGCTGTAAGTTTGATTTTGAAGAATTTTTCGCTTGCAAGATAATTGCACAAAACCAAGATATTCGCATGTGACCTAAAAACAGAAGTTGATTTTTTCGGCCAACGATTAAAACACTCATTTCAGCGAAACCTAATGATTTATGTTTTTGTTAACTAAATGTCTGCCCAAGTCGCAAGTGACATATCGCATGTGACATGTAACAGTTGAAACTTCTTTTTTTCATCTTTATATATTGTTTCTGTTGCTCTTTTCACGAAATTGTTAAGCTTAGTGAATTTTTTTCAAATTAAGATAAGTATTCAACTGCACAGAAAAAGTATAAACTATATTCAGTTAAAAAAAACAAATATTGAATTAAAATATTAACTAGTTTTCAACTACTTTTATTCTATTTTTTTCAAGCTATTTGACAACGCATTAACTACTCGTTTTTCTAGTTTTTGCAAACGTTGGCTTGTACTTGGGTGCATGTAAAATTTTTTTCATGAAAGTTTTTATTTTTTAGTGTTTTTTATGGGAATTGTTACAATTTAAGTTTAAAATTTTTAAACGCACTAATAATCCCAAATTAATATTTTACTTATTAAGTAAAATATTTTATTATTAAAAATACATTGAAATTGAATATTGATCATCATGAATAATGCAGATCATCAGGGAACCTTTACCCAAAGCTTCTTAGAACAACTAGAGTTATTATGTTATAAACTTTCATTTAAACCAATGAGAAGCTCAACAACAAATAACAAAGTTGAAACAACAACTCAATAATCAACATGTTTTTTATTTTCTTACTTTACCATTGCTACATTGGCTGACTTTTTTTCAGCTTCAAATTGTAGTCGTAAGAGTATGTAAAAGAAAATAAATGTAAATAACAACAACAGCTATTTAAGAATAGAGTGTTGCCACACAAGTATTTTTTTGACCGGGTGCAGTCAAGTTAATAATTAGTGTTTTTTATGGGAATTGTTACAATTTAAGTTTAAAATTTTTAAACGCACTAATAATCCCAAATTAATATTTTACTTATTAAGTAAAATATTTTTTTATTAAAAATACATTGAACATACATTTTTATTTTTTATTTTGCACTTAGGATGTCGCACGTGACTAACTTTTATGTAGGTACCACGATGGAAAATCTTCATATTTTTCAACAAGGATTCTTTTATATTTTCAATGTATTCAATATTTCTGATTGTACTTAATATTGAATGAGTTTTCTGCATGTTCTTTCGATGGGCTGTCTTTCAGTGTCGCACGTGACAGCAAAATATGCGATTTTGCAAGGCCAAAATTCACAATCGCTAACTTGTTATGCATTCTGTCTTGACTGTGTTATAGCCTCAGAAAAATTTTAGTAAGCAAGTCAATGGATAAATTTATCACAAAAAAGTACAACAGAAATATCTAAATGAAATAAGTTGTGCATTTGTGGTTCTGCACTCTTGAAAATAAATGTAAAACGATAGTTTTCCTATGAATTTTATGATAAAACAAAGTCTTTAAAGAACTTTTAATATTTTGGTGGCTGTGGATCATTCGGAAGAAATGCCCATATGTGAAATATTAATTTGAATCGAACTTGTTTATATGATTTATTATAATACAATGCATGTCCATTTTATTTATTTTTGACTTAAGCTTAAAAATTTATTTTCAACATCTAACAATTCTTCGTTGTTACCATCTGTTCGCATAGAATTGTTCCTTTTTTTTTTTTTTTTGTTGTTCGTGTTTTGTAAAATTTTTGTCAAACGTTATAAATCCATTTAAATAAATCTTGGAAATCAAAGCAAACAACTAAATGATTTTAACAAACAACATAAAAGACACCATTCAAAGTGCCAACAAACATGTTGAATTGAACACAAATGGTAGAAGAAAAAGAAAAAGAAGCAGAAAAAATAAGCAACAACAATACCAAACCATACAAAAAAAAAAACACTCAAAATCTGCAGCAAAGAAACTGAAACATTTTTACACCAGACCTGATTTTCTTTCCTCACATTGCATGCAATGCAATCCAATGCAACGTCATCGACATTCATTCATACATTCGATCGACGTCTTCGCAGTGTCGGCATTTGAAGGAATCATAAATAAAACTAAAGAAAACGGCAAAAACTGTTTAAATGGCAATTAAATGTTGGAGGAAAAAAAATTATATAAATGCATATGTGTGTAGTATGTTTGTTATAAATAAACGACAAAATGCTAAATTAAGCCAACACTGTACTCGTAGTTTTTTAATTTTTTTATTCTCACACACCAACAAATGGTAACAAAAAACCAGCCACAATTTATATGTTAATGTGAAATGTGGCAAATGCAACCCAGTAACATTTGCAACAAATAGTAACAGGGACTACAGCTAAATTATAATTTTATGATGTGTTCTACAGTTCTGGGACTTCTATGCCGTTTTTGTGCATAATTTTAAGTAAGCTGTTCCGTTTTGCTTTTACTTTCAACAACTCTATGTATCAAACTAAGTTCAGGGTTTGTACCCTACCAGTGTCAAAAAATATTAAAATTTAATTAGATGCAGCAATCAAGATTTATAAGTCATAACCAGGGAAACTACAAATATGCAATTGCATGATTGTAACATTTTTTTATTTTTTTTTTTTTGTAATGCATGTATTTTTTTATTGTATCTTCATATATGAACTAACAATAAGTATTCAAATCTTAAATCTATAAAAAAAATATTAGGCCCGACCAGTGTCGGACATAAACTTAGTGGCAGTTATAAATAATACATTAGTAGTGATAATCAAAAAAAGGGGAGGGGGGTAAAGTATTTTCAAGTAGTCCCATCTGGAGTGTTAGGTATAAGAGCCCGTGCGTCCCTCTTTTTTAAGCGGATGTGTCCAGTAAAGTTCAAAATATTACGAGCAAGCGGATTAGGATGTGATTCGAGTTTTGTTAAATATTTGCCTGCGTATTTTGCAATTTCTTCAGTCACTAGTGGCATATTTAAATCACGATGTATAATAGAATTTTGGATGTACCATGGAGCCGATGTTATTAACCGTAAAATTTTGTTTTGCCTTCGTTGGATTCTCTCGACATTGGAAGCTGAAGCAGTGCCCCATAACTGAATTCCGTAGCACCATATTGGCTTCAAAAGCGACTTGTACAGTAAAAGTTTGCAGTCTAAGCTGAGTGTTGAGTTTCTTCCAATCAACCAATATATTTGACTTAACTTAAGTTTCATCTGAGTTAACTTAGAGTCAATATGATGTTTCCATGTAAGTCTTCGATCAAGGTGTATACCAAGGTATTTCACTTGGGAATGTTGAGGAATATTTTGATTGTTGATTCGAATGGGGGAGCAAGTATCTCTTCTTAGGGTGAACATTATATGGACACACTTTTGTTCATTGACTTTAATTCTCCATAAATTCAACCATATTTCCAGCTGAGTGATATGTTCCTGGAGATTGCGGGATGCCTCATAAGGGTTTTCGTGCACACTCATACAGGCTGTATCATCGGCAAAAGTAGAAATATGGATATTATTGCTCACAGGCATATCACAAGTATATATTAAATACAAGACAGGACCCAGAATACTACCCTGGGGCACACCAAAAGATATAGATTCGGGCACACTCGTGAACTCTCCTTCCACAGCAGTGAACTTCCTATCAATAATATAACTTTCCAAAAGCTTTTGAATGTTTATTGGCAGATATGTCTTCAATTTTAAAACTAGGCCTTCGTGCCATACTTTATCAAACGCCTGAGAAACATCAATAAAGAGAGCAGAACAATACTTCTTTTCTTCAAATGTTCTTCTTACAACTTGGACCAGTCTATGCGTTTGTTCAATCGTGCTGTGCTGACTTCTAAAGCCAAATTGATGGTCCGGGATGCACCCATTATCAGTTAAAATTTTTGAGAATTTAGTCATGAGCAGCTTTTCAAAAAGCTTTGAGATTGTAGATAGTAAGCTTATAGGCCTATATGACTCAATCTTGGTAAGATCTTTGCCCGCCTTTGGAATCATTTTGATCTTTGCCAGTTTCCAGTTATGTGGAAAATACTGCATTCTTAAAATAGCATTAAAAGTAAATAGCAGGATTCTTATTGCAATATGAGGCAAGTTCACGAGCATTTTGTTACTAATGCCATCAATACCTGGAGCTTTCTTCGGGTTGAGTTCAGCAATTACTTTTTGTACTTCACGCATCTTAAACCTTAAGGGACGAGGGGGTAGAGAAACTACACTCGGTAAATCAGCAGCACCCGTACATGAATTGGGAGTGAATACAGATTTTAAATGCTCAGAAAATAAGTTACCTTTCTCACTATCGCTTCTTGCCCAGCCTACGGTCGCAGTACGCAATGGTGATTTAAGATCAACGGGTCGTTTAAGATTTCTAGTAGCGCCATAAAGAGTAATTAGATGCGGACGTTACATCAAGACCTTCTAAATACTTTTCCAGTAGTGCAGTTTTTTCCGATGATAGCAGCTCTTTGAGTCGTTTAGTACATTCTTTAAGTCTGATTTTATTTAGGGGTGATCTGTGTTGTTGCCATTCTCTTCTAGCTCTCCTTTTTTCACATACACGACGTTCAATTTCCGTAGAATAAATTCTGTTAAAGCCGGTCTGCGGATAGGAGGTAGTGGCGTGTTCAGCAGCCTGTTTAATATTTTCGTTAAGATTGGCAATGTTAAATTCAATATCATCGCATGATCTAAGCTGAATGTTTTCTACGCAGTGACTACTAAGATATTTTTTGAATGCCAGCCAGTTGATTCGATTAATCATCTTCACATATGAGTTAGTTAAATAACTCCTTAGTGGGTTGAAAATTGTAACTATTGTAACATGTAACTTATTAATGCAGCGATAAGATACTTATCCGTTTCAGAAATTTTTATGAAATTTAACATTGATTTGTTAATGCATATTTTTGCATATTTTATCTTTTAAGGCATGTTTTTGCATATTTTATTTTATCGATTAAGTTTTTAGGGCATATTTTGATGCTTTATAGACTTTTTTATTTTACTCACCTTTGTTCCAGATGTCGACATTGACGTCACCTTAACACAATACTAAAAGAATTGGAGCATGTTTACTCGCTCTCGAGAACAACTTTGGCTACGATCAATCTATTTCCGTTCCTTAAGGTTTAGAAAATAGAATAAACCTGCCAGCACGTGTCAGTTGCTTTCGACAATGTTCGCAAAGTCCACAGGTTTTGGGTATTGTGTTAGTTAGAGTAACGTAGATGTCGACAACTGGAATAAGGGTGAATAAGCTTGGTAAAAATTTTTATTTTTCGCAATTTGAAACTCATTTCCAATGTTCTTTCTATGCATGTAGTTTGTAGTATACTATACCGCTGCAAAAGTCTTCTAAAACAAACGGTAAACAACACTGCTTGTAAGGCATTTGTTTCAATTATTGCAGGTATAGTAGTAAAGAAGAAAATACTTCGTGACGGAAGAATTTGTGACGCTTGATTCTTCAAATGAATGGGCGCGTATACAAACTTCATGCATAAACATACGCACACACGTTGTGTGTATGATCTTTATTTTTTTCTACCAAAATAAAAAGCAAGCTTCAACACTACTCCTTTTGAGTGTTTGTTACGAACAAGAAGTCTTCCCAAAATCGCTTGTAAACACTCATATACACGAACATCACTATATATCTATCGTACTTAGCTTATTTAACGACAGCATTTATTATTGCACCATGGTTTAGTATAATACAATCCACGAGAATACATAAAAAAAAACAAGACGTATTTACATTTCAAGACTGTTTAGGCAGGCCTCTATAGTGTACACATTCTGTTTGTGACTGACGTTGCCCTAATTAACATCAGTGGAAGCCGAAAGATAATTTTTAATAAAAAATAAAAAAAATTTATATGTGACAGGCAACGATTTTTATTTGAAAATGTATTTGTATATCAATCAACAATCAAAATGTAATTTGTATATCAATCAAAAATACAGCTCCGAAAATTTAATTCTGATATAAGGATCACTTTTGAATTTAAAGTAAAATTTTTTTGTTAAATTTTTTATTTTATTTTTCTATTATTTTGTATCAAATGTTATTGCAGGGTTTAATTAAAAATATATATATATATATTTTCAATAAATCAATTTATATTATTATTAATTGTATTTTTTGAGTTTTAAGGGCATATTTTCAAACTTTTAGCGCATATTTACAGTATATTTCTCTTTTAGCTCGTTAAAATTCTTATCTGTTTGATAACCTTAAACTGCCCTCACTAATCAAATATTTTTTTTTTTTTGAAAAAGGTTGAAATAATAACAAAAATTAAAAATTTTAAAAACCCCCAACTTTTTTCAGAAAAGATGTTATATCTTCTAAACGGCTGGACTGATTTTTTTTTCAAACATAGCTAAGAACCCTCTCGATCAAGTCGTCTTTCAAACAGAAAAAAACTAAATGAAAATCGGTACAGTAGTTTGGCCTGTACGTGGACACGGACAGACACACAGATACACAGACACACACTACAAACTTATAACACCCCTTTTTTGGTCGGGGGTTAAAAATAAAACGAAATCAAATTTAAATGTTTGTACTGAATTTCAAATTTTTGTTCGAGGCATCTTGTCTTATTTTATTTAAGTAAGTAATTCGCAATATAAACTCAGAAAGTTTTTTTTTGTAATTTTTTCACGAATTTTTTGTTAGAAACAAAATTCATCTAGACGTGATTAACCACCAAATTCTTTGGCTGAAGTAGTTAGCGTGTTGACTACAAAACAGTAGGTCCTGGGATTGATACTGGTATCCCACAGTCATTAAAATAACCACACCACGCATTTGTCTGATGTGCATTAATGTTTTTTTGTATTAGTTGTTGTAGGAAAGTTCAATTGATGAAGGCATAGATACTGGTCACTGAACTACTCCTGTATCAGCAGAAAATAATCCTAATGTAACATCAGAGCGCCATCCTTCGTCGGTATTGTGTAGCAGAATCATCGGCGAAGTAAAATAACCAATAAAATGGCTACTAAACACAGCTTTGAAAATTTAATACAACTAACTGACACCAGAGGCGCTGCAACACTGCATTATTAAAAGAAAAACGTTCAAAAAACAGAGTTGTTAAAAAATAATGAGGCTCTCCTCTATATCTTCCTTCACTGCCTTTCCTAAAGAAGGTAACACCTGAGTTGTTTCATTACCCAAATTTTTTAGTGCTCTTAAAAAACAAATTTCATATGACTCAAAAATCTTATTGCAAAAAAAAAAATTATATAAATTTTCCAATTAAAAAATTATTGAATCAATCAATGACCAAAATAAATTGATTAACGACATCAAGCAACGGCTGACAGAATCCCCTTTGCTAATATTTGTAGCAATAAAACGTCAGACAAATAATATACCACTTAAAATAAAATATTCAGCCCAATTATGAATATTCCCGGGGAGTTTTTTCCCTTCCCTATCATTTGTTCCCAGGGAATAATCCTCCTATTCTAAATAGCCGGGGAATAAGCAAATACGGGAGAGAGTAAAATCTGGATCAGCTGTTTAATGTTTACATATTTTTCTGCACTAACGCAAAGTTCAGCAATATAAATTTATTAAAAATGTGATGTTTTCATTGTCAATAAGATTTCGTGTTGATATAATATTTGTTTTTGTTTAAATAAAAATTAAATAAACAGTGTATCCATTCAGACATGCGGAATAACTTTGTGCTGAGAAAGCGTAGTGAAAACTGAGTCAGGTCCAGTGGACTGTGTGTACAAAGGAAATTTGTAAATTTTATAAAGTTTTTCTTATCGGTCTTGATAATATTAGAAGGAAATAAATCTTCCATTTACCTATTATGTGAACTGCAAAATTTATTGTTTTAGTATTTGTTCTGAATACAGAAGTAGTTTATGTTTTTGAAGTGCATGTGCGCAGTGTTTAGATAAAAATGCAAAAATACAAAATACAAAAGGGAAATATAATAATTCGGTATTTATTTCAACTTTTTGTTCTAAATAAATGCTTATACTATTTTTTATCAACATTTATTAATATGATTTTTAAATTTTTGCATTAGTTCCCTTCAAAATGTTTGGGGAGAAAACTCTCAACAAATTCTCCCTCTCCCTCATATTTAGAATACCTACTTTTTTCCCAGAGAGTTTTTTCCCGGCGAAATTTTAATTCATAATAGGAGGAATGGGAAAGGGAAAAAACTCCCGAGGAATTGCTATTCATAATTGGGCTGATTAAATTATTATGGGAGTGACTCCGCCCATTATTTTAAATGGAAGATTGTGTTTCTTTTAGAGCTCAAGTTGTGTGGTAAGTTTTGCAGAAATCGGTTAAGTACAATCACGTGAAATATTATAATATATTTTAATGGGCGTAACCCCGCCCATTTTTTAAACTTTAAAGATTGTGTAATTACAAGAATTAAAGGTGTTTTATAGGTTTCTTAGCAATCAAATAAGTAGAATATCATAATATTAAATTAAAAAATTGTGGGCGTATCCCCGCCCACTTTTTCACAATGGGACCTTTGAGAAACTGTACCCTCTCAGAAGTAACACCAAAAAAAAAAAATAGAGAGGAATTGTTAACTCATCCTTTTTTTAAGTCGGTTAAAAATAGTTGACACCAGAGGCGCTGCAGCGATGACATACAAAAATTAACAAAACTTACAATAGCACTGTTGTAAAGCCAGTTAAAGGAAACATTGACTGTTTTTTTTAACCCGATTGTGCGACACAAAGAAAGCTATTGTACGTATCAGGCTATGTATGTATGTTTTTATTGCTTAGCTTCCCGGGAGTGTCACCAAAGCTGTAAAAATAGTCATAATTCAATATGGCTGCCAACAAACGTCATTTTGTAAATACAAAAAAAAAAATCTAAAAATTCGGCGAACTCTATCAAAATGGGCATCATACGACAGGTACTTTAAAATCATCTTTAGGTTTCTCTTATGGTTTTTTCTTTGAAATGATTATTTAGGATCTTTACTAGTTAAAAGTTAATTTTTTAAATTTTTTCTTGCTTATGTCTGATTCCGTTGTACACTGTTATTATATAGGGTGTTTTTTTCAGGGGTATATAACTTCGAATTGAAATAAAACACAAAAAAATCGTTTTAATGTCCATCAATTTGGCTTTAGTGGAAGGATAATCTTATGCCATTAATGTTTAAATATGATTTCGGGCATGTGGCCGCCGCGGCTGGCTCGAATAAAGCCAATTCTACAGGTCCAATTTTCAACCACTTTTTCGAGCATATGGGGCCGTATGTTGGCAATAACGCCACGAATGTTGGCTTCCAAGTCCCCTAACGTTTCTGGTTTGTTGGCGTAGACGAGCGACTTCACATATCCCCAAAGAAAATAATCCAATGGTGTCAAATCACACGATCTTGGTGGCCAATTGACAGGTCCATTCCGAATAACCGAATTAATTGCTCTGATGGACGATTATGTCGACCATAAAATGGACGGAGCTTGCGGTAAACTTCGCGAACTGAACCATTATTTTCGAAATAAATTTGCACGATTTGCAAGCGTTGTTCTTTTGTCAACCTGTTCATGATGAAATGGCAAACCAAACTAAATATTAATCACTTGACAGCTGACAAAATGGCCGCCAGTTAAAAAAGTGATGCCAACGTAAGGTTCTATACCTCAATAAAAAACACCCTTTATATACAACTTATGCTGAAGTGTCTGTTCAGCATTCCTTGTAACCTTCTAACTTTAAATTAATTATAATTAAGTGAGACATTTTTAGATTTTAATTGAACTATAGTTAATTTTTAATCAGAAATAATTTTTAGTCAGGCTCAAGTTCAGTACTTTCAATTCTTTATTGAATGAAATATTTTTATTAATTAATGTGAATTTCCAAAGAAGAGAAGAAAAATTTAACTTAGACTTTATAGCTGGGGGAAATACCGATATTTTTCTGTGCAGCCACGCAGTTCATCAGCACCCACGTCTATCTACTGGGGTAGAGTTTTGTTATTAACATCAGCTATAAAGTATAAGTTAAAATTTTCTTTTCTTCTTTAGAAACTCACATTAATTAATAAAAATATTTCATTCAATAAAGATTTGAAAGTACTCAACTTGAGCCTGACTAAAAATTATTTCTGATTAAAAATTATTTATAATTGCTAAAAATTCTTAACCAAAAAAATATTTTTAGCTATTCCTAAAACTTTCACTGGGTAAAATTCACAACAAAACTGTTCGATAATAAAATAAAATATTTAAATATTGTAGTTAACAGAAAGTATGTTGGTATTTATATTTAACTGAACACAATAATTTCTTTATACGTAAAATAATGGGGAAAAAATGGAATTGCTTAAGAAATAAGTACAAAATTGGGGAGGATTAAAACATTCAAGCAAGCAACCACGCCACGCCACGCCAACCAGCCTGCCAGCTAACCAACAAAGTGGCCGGCCAACAATCAACAACCAAATGGACGCTACAACATCAGCATGCTTAAGCTTTAATGCTGCCTGCAACAAAGAGTGTAAGGATGCATTTTACATTAAAAATAAAAAAACTAGAGAAAAATTGGATTATTGCAGCATTAAAAAAATTATAATGTTGTCGTTGTCGTTGTGGCTGCAATGGTTGCTGCTTATTTAGTTGTTTTCATTCAAGCCTCTAGAGCCATTATTGTTGTTGCAACAATGCATTGCGTGTCAATTGCAAATAATTTTTGTGTTCCTCTTAACTTTTTTTTTTGTCAGTTCAAGAACTCCTTTTTTCTTTGGCTGCACTTTTTTTTTGCGCTCCAATATATTTTGAAAATGATGACCATGATGATAATAATGATGACGAGTTTGTTACTGCTTGTCCTGCATGATCTCGTTTATCTGATGATCCAGTTTTCAAATGCGAAATCTTGTTGTAAAAACTGTTCATTTTAAACGCACTTCCGGTTGTAAGCATGTTAATTTTTGTTGTTGTTGTGTTTCTTCTTTTAAAGTGCAAGTTGTGTAGTGAGCGTTCAAATTGCTGTAACACTCCGCTCAGTTGGAAGAATTGCATTTATTAAAAAATTGGGAGTGAAGAAATATTTCTGAGTAAGAATATTTATTTAACGAAAGATATCGCTTGGAAAGAAAGACTGACTTATTTTTTACATAAGTGTGGCTCTAGTCTGGGTATGGATCTGGATCTGGTAAAATTGAGCGTTTATTACAAAAAAAAAAAGCTTTCAGCAAATTGTAATACGATAAATAAAAACAATTCACATATTCCATTTACAATAATGGCGGAATATCTTAAGCAGAAATCTACATCAACTGACACCACACACACCACACAGCTAGTTGTTACGTTCTACTGCATGTTTGTCATATTAAAATTTAAGTTTAACATTTTTAAACGCACTAATAATCCCAACTTAATATTTTACTTATTAAGTAAAATATTTTTTTTTATTAAAAATACATTGAAATTGATTATTGAGGGGTTTAGCTGGATCCTATGCGCATTTCACTGTTGCTAATGCAGATCATCAGGGAACCTTTACCCAAAGTTTCTTAGAACAACTAGAGTTATTATGTTATAAACTTACTTTACATTTGGTGTTATTTGTTCATTAATAATTATCACATTTGATCTGGCTTACAAAGCGATCACAGAAAAATGTATTCAGCAATTAATATTTTCAATTAAGAATCTAATTGATTCAATTAAATTTTTAATTGTATTAATTAATTTGAGCGGAAGAACTTAATTGATATTATCAAATTGTTTATAGGTGAAAATTTAATAAATTTTTTAATTGATATTACAAATATTTTAATTAATATTACAAAATCATTCATATTACTTTTTTGTGTGATACGTACTTTTAGCCTGATCAAATCATAAATATAGAAATTTTTTGTTTAAATAAGAACCAAGTCTTTTTAAAATCGTAAAACCAACGTTTGGCTCACTTTTTCTTTTTATGTAAAAATATTTGTAAAACTAAAATAGAATGGTTCGTATCACTTTTTTGCTGGATATAGTTCTAGAATTATATTTAGGAATTTGTTGTTGTGAGTGGAGTAGTTTGTTTTAATGGACTTTAACAATCATGGTCGTATGTATACGACACATCCCAACAATAATAATAATGATAATTGAAATGTTGTTTAAGATACCAAAAGAAAAGAAAACTGCAATAGTGTTACTTTGTACAACATCAACAACATGCAAAATATTTTCATAAACTAAAAATAAAATCTATTGGTCCATGTAAAAATAAACTTTTTAGTTATTTTACTTCTCGCTCTCTTCCTTGTTCATTTAACACATTTCTTTATTTTTAATGTCTTCGTGTAAGGTAATAAAATAAAAAATATTAAATCAGCAGAAAACCAAGTGTTTGATGTCATGGTGTAGGTGTCCTGTATTTGTTTTTATGGCTGAATATTGAATGTTTTGCTGCAAATCATCTCAAAGTGTTTGCCACATGAGACCCACGCGCCTTTGCAGAAAGTTGTTGAAATAAAATAAAAGGAGACAGAAATTTAAACTAGAACATGTCGATTGTGTGTTTTTTTTTTTTGTTATGTTTATTAGAAATTCATAAATAAATTGGTATTAATATAGCTGTGGTCTTATAGAAGGAGTTGAATGGAGTGGAGTTGCGTTTAGTTTCCTTTTTAGAGATGATGGTTGCACCTTGAAATGTTATGGTTGTCTTATCAAGCAGCTTTGCTTTTGTTGAATTGTAAAGTAACTAAAGCATTTTAACATTCAAGTCTTAAGCAATGAAGAAAAGGGACATACTGCATCAAAGTTTTATTTAGCAGTAGTAATTTTAGAACACTGCGATCTAATATTGCTCGAACTTGTTTCATTCGGTTCTCTATAATTTAAAATTCATGAGAGCAAAAAACAGTTTTAAATAATCAAGAATTGAAATGGGATTAATTATATTGTGACGGGTGTGACCATGATACTGACATTTTTTGTTATAATTCGAATAAATAAAATTTATAATGTAAAAATAGAATACGATTGCCAAGCATGTTAGCCTAAAAACAATTTAATGTTAGCTAGACACTGAAAGAATATGATTTCTGCTTAGCAGAGCCATGAGAAGACAGTGACTGGTGTGACTTTGAAGATCTCAGTTATTGCAGAGTAATAACTCTTAAGTTAAATTATGTAAACGTCGTCCACATCGACCAAAATTATTAATTCATTCACCGCAACAGTTGCTTCAGACTCATACAGTGGCGTAGCTATAAATTTTTATTTTAGGGAGGGCATTATGATGGCTGATTTTTAATATTAATGTAAATAATTGCATGTAATTTTTAATAGTTCTAGCGGAGCAACAGCAATACTTGGGAGAAGGGGGCGGGACAATGCAACCCCACATAATTACCTTTCTACGCCCATGGACTCAATTTCGCTGCTACTTAAATTTTTAAATTCAGCCAAATTTTTGCCTGAAACTCAATAAAAAGTTTTTGTAAAATCAAGCAACATTTTTAATGAAAATGAGACTGATTGTTTGTGTGCTCAAAGATAAAATTTCAAAATATTTTCTATGTAGTGTTTATGATTTTCATGCTGATTTGAAAAATGATTGAAAAAATAAATATAAATAAATAAAATAATCCTGCCAAAAAAAAAACGACTTCATTCAATGCAAAGATCTGATAGAAAATTTTCGAAAAAAAACTTATGGTATATAAAATTAAATTTTAATGGGCGTGCCCTCGCCTATTTTTTAAATGGAAGATTTTGTGTTTTTCGAAGCTCAGGATGTGTGTTAAGTTTTATTAAAATCGGTACAGTAGAACCACTTAAAATAAAATAATAAATTTTAATGGGCGTGCATCCGCCCATTTTTTTAAATGAAAGAATGTGTCTATTTATGAGTTCAAGTTGTGTGGTGAGTTTTGTAATAATCGGTTGCGTAGAACCACGTGAAATATAATAATAGATTTTAATGGGCGTAGCCCCGCCCATTTTTTCAACCTTAAAATTGTGTAATTACAAGAACCAAAGGTGTTTGCTAGGCTTTGCAGTAATCAAATAAGTAGAATATCATAAAATCAAATAAAAAATTTTTGGGCGTGTCCTCGCCAATTTTTTTTTTTTTTTTCTTACAATGGGACCAATGGGAAGCTGCACCCTCACAGGCACTAAACAAACTTACAATCGATCTAATATGAACCAAATTATAAAGTAACACTGCCAAAAAAAAAAAATAGAGACGAATTGATAACCTACTCCTTTTTTTTTTTTGAAGTCGGTTAAAAATGAAATTAACTTCCTGTTTCTACAACCCGGATGGCTGTTTTGAGTGGGAAATTTATATGAAAAGCACTCATGTGTTTGAGTCTTTTTGATAAAACGGAATTAACCCCCTGTTTCTACAACATGCACCATCGTCTTGAATGGAAAAAGATAAATGAGTGCTTTTCATAAATTTTTTTTAGACGAGTCGCGTGTTTGAATTGTGGAAACAGAAACATTAATGTTTCAGAGCTGTCTTTAATGATTCTGAATATGTCATATTATAAAAATGGAATTTATTGCAAAAAAAATTTGCTTTAACAATTTTTTTCTACCAACCAAATTTCATACAAGTTAAGTTGGCAATTGAAATAAAAATAAAAATCACTAATATGATTTCGTTGCACAATGGCATTGATGCTAATGATGAACATAAATATGATAATGATGATGATGATTAGGGAAACAATTTTGATTATTTCTATCTATTAACTTTAAATTCACAGCCATAAATATATTTGTTTTTATATTTAAATAAAAAGGCAAAATTTTCATAATGTTGATAATAATTATGTTAATGATAATGATGATAACATTGATGGCATTGCCACTCCCAGTAGTTGTTGTTGGTTATTATTATTATGTTGATGGAAAATTACATACAAATTACATAGCTCTTTTATCGGAAACTCATTTGATAATAATAGAAACATGGGCTGACAAACAAAGACTTTTAGTGTCAATGTTAAATAAAGATGACAATGGCAGTGTGATGTTTGCTTTTGATATTGGTGATTTAGCGAGTGTTTGTTTGTCTGACCAATTTAAATGGAAACTCGTAATTTGTTGCGCCTGTTGACTTTAGGTTTAATTTGCATAAAATCAATATTATATCGAGCACATAAACACATTTTAGAAATAGATTGCTATTAAATGTGTATTGATGACAACACCACGTTTTATCTTTTAGTTTCATTTAGGGGAGGTAGTAACTTAATGGTGTCTACTAGTGGCAATTTAAATAATAATTTATTTTGAAAAATATGTATTTTAAATATGTTTTTAAAGGTTGTGTGTAAGTGATTGTGAAAGAATTAATGGCTAGACCGCTTGACACCCAAAAAAAAATATATATATTGTTGGGCACACCCTTTCCTAGTTTTTTTTACTCTTGTGAATCATTAAAAAGCCATATAAAGACCCCAATTATTCAAAAGTTTATTTATGTCAAATATCTCATTCAGCTCAGTTTTCAGAAGCTGATGTTTAAAAAGAATGTGTGATAAGGTGCTGCTTATAAATAAATTTCTATCACTTTAGAGGTTGGAGAATTTTAAATCCATAGAGTAAAAGTAACACTATTTTAATGAAACTTAATTAAATAATTCTTTTACCATATCTATGTTATAATGGCTGAAATTTTTAGTGGATGCCTGCAGTGATACAATACTGTGGTAAAAGACTAGGGTGGGGTTACGCCCATCATAGCCACACAACATATTTTATTACTTTTAGTTAGTTTAATTATTATTCTTGGAACTTAACTTGTTGCTTTAAATATTTATGATTTTATTAGGCTAAAGTTCGTATAGCTCTGTTAGCCAAACTACGTGTGATAATTATCACACATAATCAAATCATAAATATATTATCACATGTAGCGGATCAAATTATAAATATTATAGTTACTTTTAATAAGTTGGAGCTTTTCAGAAACTCCCGCTTGCGCAACACACACATAAGAGCAGCTGGAAGTGTGGTAAATTTATTATAGCAGTGTGCTATCCGCAGATATGTACATTCTGAGAGTGTAACTTTCATACATATAGACGATAATGAAATATATTCCACCTGTCCCTCCGTAATGATTATAGAGACTCCATAAACCGGCTTAAACTGAATGAATCTCTACATATAGTTAGATGAAGGAATCGCTTCTAAGCTATGTTATGACATAAAAATGTCAACACATAATGATATCCTGCCGTTATGATATTGTAACGAAAATGGCCGTCGACAAGGTTAAGCAACATTACACAAAAATATTCCAGCAGGGTTAATGTAAGTGTAACGCGAAAATATTCCTACAGGGTCAAAGCAAAGAATAGTCTAGAATAGTAGCCAACAACTAAATAAGCATGCGCAGCACTAAACGTAAACAAGCAAAAGCAACAACAAAAAGAGTCTGCTTATCAAGAAGATTCACATATTTACACACATACATACATGCTAATTCAAACGAAAAGCAAAAGATAAACAACCACCGTGTATTGCTTAGTTAATAATGTACACACGTATGCATATACACATGTATGTACATAGCTACCACACGAACTTAATTAGGCAGCATATAAGATGATAATGATCGTCTGGACATTGCTTGAAACTTCTAGTGGAATTTGAGTGAAATATAAAAAGAGGTGACGCATGCAGTTGCGAATAAGTTAGTTGCAGTTGTAAGTCAGTCGCGAACAGTTATAGTTAGTTGCGAGTCAGTTATTTTTGTGTTGTGAACGAATTGCAGTTACGAACAAGTTAGTCAGTTGCGAGTGAACAAGTCAGTTGATAATTAAGTTGTGAATTAATAATAGTCTGCGATACAGTAGTGAGTTGATAGTTAAGAGCAGTCTGTGCTTTACACGTGAGTTAGGAAAAGGAGAAACTATAGGACAGTCTATAGTGACAGCAAAGTCTGTCGTGGAATTGAGATTATTGTGGAGTCTATCGTGTCGAATGGAGTAAAGGAAACAGCGCAGCGAATAGACGTTTGTAAGAGTGTAAGTAAAGCCAGTGAGTCTTTATTGGTGTATCAACTGAATATTTGTGTGTAATTCAGTAGTTTAAGTTGTATTAGTTTATATAAGCTCTTGAGTAATTTAGTTTAAGTGTATATTTAAATAAAACTTGTATCATTCTTAACCCTAATTACTACACTCGGCTCTTGTATGCATTTGCAAATCTTCGTATCTACGGAAAAGCGTTTTTATAGAGAGAAAACCGTAACAATATCATGGCATTATTATGATATATAATTGCACATAAATGTCATGAAGCAGACATAATATGACATGAGTATGGATATAGGAAAACATAATTATAAAATGATATAATTTTGTCAAATTATAACATGTTTATGTCAAGACATATCCTGCTGAGGATTTAGTGAGAAATGTTAAAAAAATATTCATCCAATTATCAGTAAATTTAATTGCAACTCGAACTAAACAAGTTCGATATGGATGAATCTCTATCAAATAATTGTTCACTTTAATAAAACCGTTCAGAGACTCTGTTAACATGCAGAAGGTTGCCAGTTCGAATCTAAAAAAAGTTTTGCTTAAAAATAAAATATAATTGCATTTGTAACAAATAAAAAAGTTGATGAGTTTTTAATTGCTGCAGTTAAATGTTTACACCGATGAGGTCCCTATAGTTCAGTGATAAGTCACAAGATGCTTTGAAGTATGTATCCATTAGAATTTGGTAGTATTAAATTTTGGGTTAAAAAAAAAACGAAAAAGGTTAAAGGTGGAATTCGAATTGATTCAGGCAAAATAAAAAAGGAAGGGAACCTGGTTCTTTACTAATTATTTAATGAAAACAATGGTAAGACTGTTGTAAATATAGAGATGGTAAAATTGAGCTTTTATTACAAAAATGCTTTCAGCAAAATTGAATATGATGAATCAAAACAATTCACATATTCCATTTGCCACAATGGCTGAATATATAAAGCAGACATCCACATTAACTGACACCACACACAGTGGACCAAACACAAAAGAACGCTGATGATGAAAGTGTATGGGCCTTCGAAAACAGCTGGTTGTTCCGTTCTACTACGCGTTTGTTAGAAAATTTACAATTAAATTTGGTGTTATTTGTTCATTAATATTCATTACATGTAATTTGGCTTACAAAGTGATATGAAGCTTAGCCTGATCGAATTATAAAAATATGAAAATAATTCTTGTTTAAAATGGATAACTTACATTCTTTATTTATGAGCAGAATTATAGAAAATTTATCAAAATGAAATCCTCGTACTGTGTCGGCTGGGCTACTGTATGTTAATAAAAAAAAATTAATTTTCTTTCCATTACTAGAGCCGAACTACAAAGAAGTCGAATAAAAAATTAATTAAAAAGGGGGAAATTAACTTGTTTTCTCAAAATAAGCTTAAACTATAGGCAATCAGAGACGGGGCTCTCACATTTAATAATATAACAAAAATTTCATATATATAACAAAATTCCTTAAATCCATTCAATCTTAAGAAATGTAAAGAAAAGATGAAATTTACATCAATAATATCAATTAATCACCATCCCCATGTACATGCGACTGGTTTGCATAATATGAAGTGTTAGAAATCGGTCTGACACCTATGATTTGGGGACCGCTTTACGTGCCTATTTATGTGTTAGTTCCATTACCTGCAAGGTATGTATAAAATGTGTACATTAGTGTTATAACTTGCATATCACGCCATAAATATAACATAAACATAAACATCTTATAACATAAAAATATAATGTAATAACATAAATATATAAAGACATTAATGGGGCATGACAAAAATATGTCATGAAATAATAAATACGTTATGAAATAAACATAATAAGATATAAAAAATTACATAGTTTTATTATGACGCCACATTTTTATTTCATGACATAAATTTTGTCATGACCTAAATACGTCATGTGACCTAATAATGTTATGGCATAATTATGACTTGTCATATTTATATATTGGCATTAATATATTATAACATAATTATCTTAAGACATTAACAAAGAATGAGCAAATTCGAGTTTAGGAAGTAAATTGACTGTCAAAAGAAGAAACGTCAAGAATTGAGTTGTCGTCCGTTGACATTTATTCAGTAAGAAATTGGGAAATTCTAACTGCGGAACGCTACACTCTTAAATAAAGAATCTGAATTGTGCAAATTGTGAATTTTAATTTGAACCACCGGACTTAAGTGCATAAACCAGAAATAACTGAGGCTCTGAAAGATCAGATTCGGCGCTGCATTGTCGCGCTTATCTCGTCTTGGTTGAAAATATGGTTCAATATTTTGTAAAAAGATTGGAGGTCTGCCGACGTGTTATGGATTCACATTTATCCGAAATCATATTCCATTATTAATTTCCATATTTTTACTTTACATTGGTATCAATTAAACTGTATTTGTCAAAAAAATTTGGTTTTTTAAGCCAATTTAAATCCTAATTTTAAATTTGCCTAGGTTTTATTTTATATAAATATGTCACGACATAAATATTTCATGACGTTAATATACACACATACATTAGACCCCTGCAAAAGACCATTTAAAAGTACTTTCAAGACATGAGGGATTTTTCAAACAACACTGTTGGCAAGAAATTTGTTTCAGTTATTGCAGGTTTGACGTAAAGGAGAAAATACTTCAGAACGGAGGAATTTGTTATGCTTGCTTTTTCATACACATGGGCGCGTATACAAACGTCCTGCATGTGCATACGCAGCACATACGTTGTGTGTATGATCTTTTATTTTTTTCAGCGCACATACAAACGCCCACAAGCATTTACATTATTTGTGTGCGCTTGATTTAAAAAACCACCCCTAAACACATCCCTGAAGGAAACGTGGGGTTATGTTTCCCCAAGTCACCACTTTTGTCGACTTTTTTGGTGACATGGTCAACAGACCGTCCATTACTATTGCTCTTAATGCGTAGAAAACATTTTTTCAGATACACACAACTATGCTTCTTCTTGTTTTATTGGATTGTTGAAAACAAAAGTGATGTGAAACAAAATTTAAGTTTTTATAAAAATTAGTTTAAGAAATCAAATTAAAAGGTGAATTTAAATGTATTGAACAATAATTAAAAAAGCAATGTGAGTCCGATCACTAAAGAGATGTGTAAACATCTAGTAATAAATTATTTTTTTAAGTTGGAAGTACTTATGCTTTTAGTATCTTCTTTTAAATTAATTAATTAAAAGTATCAAAACTTTCAATATTGTAAATACATATGAATTTGTTGGTGTCTGTTTGTTTTATTAAACTTATTTGGTTAGTAAATGGGCACACTGCAGTATATGTACATATATGTACTGCATTCAAGATTGCAGTAAGCAGTAAATTTGCTGATTACTAAAAAAAATTCAGTAAAATGTTTACTGCTAATGAAATTTAATTTGCATTACTAGTAAAATCGTAGGGCCGTAGCAAGTGGCAAAGTTTTTTCATTCAAATTTTGAAACTTTTGTATGAAAAACATTTAGCCACTTGGTAGAATTTCATTATGAATACGGGCATTACTGACTACTGAAAATTCAATGCACCTCATCATATAACAAATCATTTAGGCAATTTATAAAAATTGTAGAAAAATATTTTAGTAATCAGTAAAAATTTACTTGTTAAAGATTTTTTATTGTTTTTACTGAAACTTTAGTGGTACTGCAGTGCTCATCTATGGTAAATGCCTTTACGTTTACTTTTTACTTTTTAATTCCAGTTGTTCATCGTTTAGTTGTTTCTGTTCTTGTTGTTGTGTACGCATTGCAATTAAAATAAATTCATGACTCGCGCACATTCGGTTTTGATCATTTTTTTTTTTTGATTTAGCTTTCTTCCTTTTTTAAGTTTTTTCAGTTTAAACGATTTTTTTCAGTTTTATCGCTTTTTTCGCGTTTTTTTCTCTATTTGGGTTTTTTTAATTTTCGCAATTTTTTTCATTTTTGCGATTTTTTAATTTTGACGATTTTTTTCTGTTTTTTGGGGTTTTTTCATTTTGGCGATTTTTTTCTGTTTTTGTGGTTTTTTTATTTAGGCGAATTTTTCATTTTGGCGATTTTTCCGGTTTTTTCGCGATTTATTTTAGTCCTAGAGATTTTTTTTAAATTGGTGCTTTTTTTCGTTTTGCGATTTTTTTTGGTTTTTGGCGATTTTTTTATATTTGGCGATTGTATATTTTTTTGTTTTTTTAGTTTTACCGTTTTTGAAAATTTCAAGAGTTTTGCTCTTACGGTTTCCAAGATACAGCAAGTTGTCAAAATTACAAAGTCAAAATTGCATTAACTGATGGAACACCCTTTAATTTAAACTTTTTAAATTTAGTGTTAATTATTGTAGTCTGTATAAAAATACACTAACTTTTAAAATTTCAAGTGTATATACATATGTACATACAATTGTATGTATATTACATGGGATTTTTCGTTGCTCGTTTTGGAACACCCTTTAGCTTTTAACTCTCATGTATTTGTTGTTGTCGTCAAGTCCGTAGCTCTTACGGTTCATTTTCACCCTTGGTGTACGGAAATATACAGAAAAATAACTGGCGGCGGCGCGCGGTCGGCTTCGAGCTGGTAGACTTGTTTCTCTGCTGGGTATTGCTTCTTTCAAACACTAATACACTCATACATAGCTCACACCGATTTGACAATGCAAAGAAATCTCAGCAAAGAAATCAAAGTCAAAAGATTTTTACTACCTAGCGTATAGATGTTTACACATCAAAAAAATACACAAAACGAATTTGCAAAAAAGATATATAATAACAATCCATATTGTATAAAAATAGAAAATGTTCAAATTAAAAAATTTTAAGCGAAAGTACCAATAATTATGGAAATTGTTTTACCATGTGGAAGATTTTGTGCCATCAGTTAAAGATTTGTCATACTTGCAGATTCATTTGTAAGTGTTTGACTTTACTAATTCAGAGAAAATTTTGGATTAACATATGTGTATTTATTTAATATAAATGGCAAACAAAATCTCTAGTTGCTGGTGATATGCTGTACGAATAAATGAATAAATCCCGGTTATTGTAACTATATTTTTTAATTATAAGTTCCATTTTTTATATATTTGTTTAATAAAGTACCAAAATGTGAACAAAATATGCAATTTTATTATCAAAGGAGTATACTAGAATAAATAAAATTGTGCTAGTGACTATCTGTTTCCAATGTCTTCATATGGTCCCTATATAACCATCTAATCAGTAGTTCCAATGTCAGTACATAGTTGCTTTTCAATGACACGCACATGTTAAATATCTATAGCAAAAAGCATTGAGTGGGGTATAATTAGTCAGTAGTACTGGCGACAAAGTCAATAGCGAATCAGTACTGATTCACTAGTGACATTTCCTTCAGGGATAATATCTTACCATCTACATCTTACACACAAACTCAAACGTACAATATGCAAAATAGCAAGCACACAAGTGAACAAACTACTTCTTTATATTGCTTGCAAACACTCATATACAAGAACACAAATGCATCCATCGTGCTTCGCTTATTATATGACAGCGTTTATTATTTGTTTGGTATCCCAGTTGTCCAAATCGTCCTAGACGACATTGTCTTCGACGATTCATGTACGACATGTCGTCTGTAGATTAAGTTTTCTAATCGACAATTTAAAGGAAATCGGCGTTCATGACTATCTGAACGACAATGTCACACGTTTTCTCTTCAATAAAACTTTGTTGGGGACCATCTGAGCGACAGTGTCATACGTTTTGTCTTCAATAAAGCCTTGTCGAGGACAATCTGAGCGACAATGTCCCTCGTTGTGTCTTCAATAAAGCATTGTTGACGACAATATGAGCGACAATGTCCCTCGTTATGTCTTCAATAAAGCCTTGTTGATGACAATCTGAGCGACAGTGTCACACGTTTTGTCTTCAATAAAGCCTTGTTGAGGACAATCTGAGCGACAATGTCGCTCATCTGGTCTTGTGTGACCTCGCCGCCATTTGTATGAAAATTTCGTCAACGATTTGTATGGAGTTGTCTTTAATATGTCTTCTACGACTTACCATTGTCTTGTACCCGTCGTCAAAGATGTCTTAAAGACGTGGCCAACTGGGATAATACATGTCACGAGAATACATTTAAAAAACAAGATGTGTTTACATTTCAAGACTACTTACGCAGGCCTCTAATGTACATAAGTCCTGACATATCAGCAAGTTTTTCATTACGTGCTCAAACTGCTGGGCAAAAGGATAAATGTTGCACTTCAACAAAAGGACTTCGTTAATGAATTATAATCATTTTATAAAAGCTTCTTATATGACCAAAATTTTTAATATTGGGCGAAAAGCATTCAAAAGGTGTTAAATAAAAGAACATGTTTATTGTATTAAAAATATAGGGCTATTATATCTGAGATTATAATATAAATTGTTAATAGCTCCTTGGCTACAGATGGAGCCAAAAAGCTTATTAACCTTTTACGGGGCTCAAACTTAGTTGTTCAAAGTATATTATTAAATATCTACTTCGTTTTCACTTCCTATATTTCCTTATTTTTCATCAGTCTTTGTGTTACTGCAAGTTTGGTTTAAAGTTCTTGCAACTTCTAATTTAGAATGTTTATTACACACAAATCTGCTGCAAATCAGAATGACAACCGCAAATAACCATTAAATAAACTATCAATGATTTTTGTTAATAATTAATAAAAATTAATTCACAACAATTTGGTGTTAAAGTATCGACCAATTAAGTGTTAAATTATTGGTAATAAATCTTGTTTTTTTTTAATTTTTTAAAAATATACTGAGAACGTACGAGTACGTATGTACGTGTTAAAAAGTAATATAAATTAATGTTAACAACTTGGTAATTAACAATTTGTAAGATTTGTTACCATGAGTGTAATTTCGTGGGAGAATTTTAAATTTATAAAGAATAAATTACTAAAAAGCAGATAAGAGCACAAATAATAAATAAAAAGATATTGAAGTTTTAGTGGAAAAACTTTTGTAAACAGCAAAAACGTGGGTACAAAATAAGCGTGTCTGTCTCGTTGATTGGTTTTGAAATGAATGGCACATGTTTAAATTGGCAAAAAAAAATAAGATAAACTATGTGAACACCTTCCATTAAAAACAACTTCAAATTAAAGATGTTGAAACATGAGTGGATTTGATGAACAAAAAAAAAAAAAAAAAAAAAAAAAATGAGTCAGAAAAGATAAATATATCATAGTGATTAAAAAGGTTGTAAATGAATTATGCTTCGAAAGAAGCATTTCAAAATACCATATTGAGAAAGCAAGAAATGTACTATTTTGTAGAGCTTCCGAGCATGCGCAAAAAGAAGAGAGATTTCTTAGTTTGTTGCAGAATACGCCGAAGTTTGTCGTCTATAATTATGATATCATCTAGGTTTGATTTATTCAGTTTTATAAATTTGCTAGTCATTGAATTTGATGAACTCAACACTCAGCTATAATTAATTAGAAATGCTTATTTATAATGTTTTGAAAGCAGCACAGTTTTACACACACACACACACCAAATAGCTCCCAAATAAATAATTTTGAACAATAATCACTTCTTATAAAAGCGTTTCGAAGCAGACCACTCGTATTTACAGACCTGCACCAGTAAAATAGAAAATTTTTGGCTGAGCAGTATCTCAATAAGAGAGCAAATTTATACACAAAAAAGTAAGATAAATGATTTTGTAATATCAATTAAAATATTTGTAATATCATATAAAAAATTAATTAAATCTTTTCCTACAAACAATTTGAGAATAATTATGCTTTTCAATTATGTTTTTGCATTTAAATTAATTAATATATAATTGAATCAATTAAATTTTTAATTGAAAACATTAATTGGTGAATAATTTTTTCTGTGTAAGGTATTTTTATTGGATTTCAAAGTAGAAATGTTTTTTTTTTTTTTTTTTTTTTTGATGATAGAAAGATTTGCGACGAGTTTATGAGCAACAAATTCTTTACTTTTGGTCTTGAGTGCAGGAATTATTTTTGGCTGGAGATGTGCATCTTAAATAAAGACGCCACATGGCATTAAATTCCAAGCTTCCAATATTCAGTTCTAGCAAAAGATTTCATCAATATCAATGCAATGTTTGTTTTTCAATACATGTGAAAGAGAGAGACTTACAAGTCATTTTGAAAAATGCCATGAGAGCATGATTATTCAATTTAAGCATCATGTGAATTTTAAGAGTAACACAAGGCTTATAAAAAAATTCTTAACTGTAGCAGACATTACAAATTTACAAAAAAAAAAAAAAAAAAAATTAAATAATAATAATAATAATAATAATATTGTAAATGTCACGAGTGTTGTTTGTTTTTTAAACAAACCTGAGCAAGTTTGAGAAAATTTGACTGGTTTGATATTTTCATTTAACCCAAAATAGATTTCAAACAAGTGTCTCTTAATGAATCACTAATAAAAAATTTGTATCTAAATCTAAAAAAATTCTAAGCCCTTATTCTAATAATATAGGAATGAAATTTTTAGTTTTAATAATAACAAAATATTTTTGAATTTTAGCATTTATATTCTAAATAATGAATTAGCTAACCTTGAGTTTATATAAAATTTATTCTAACGCAATAAATGAAAAAAATAAAACAGGTCGGTATGCATACCGTTAGCTAACATGCAAAAAGGCGTAACTAACAAAAATATAATTTTACAGGAGAAACAACAAACTCAAAAGAAATCCAAACAAACTTGTAGTTAAGTCCCTTTGTTTTTTTTTTTTTTTTTTTTTTTTTTTTTTAAGAAAAGCGTAATTTTTGATAGCAGAAGTCGTAATAATCAATATAAGACTCGATTTTAAATTTTTTTCTTGTTAGTTACGCCTTTTTACATAGCAGCTAACGAACATTAAATATTACAAAAGCATGTCTCTCTGTATTTCACAAAATATCACAAAAAAAAATTCACAAATTTTAATTAACAATCAATAAATTTTGTTTGGGTGACATTAAATTAAAATACAATAATTTGAAATTAGTGCTCTATTATTATTAACAAACAAGCAAACAAACAAACACCCTCTAGTGATTAGAATACATAAATATAACTTGAATTTCAAATGGAATTCAAATAAGCTTTAATGGAGCTCTCGATAAAAAGAAAACAAAACTGAATCAAAAACTTCTTATTTATATTTAAAATAAGACAATCTTCTTCTAGTTCCATGTATTTATTTATTTATTTGTTTTTGCTTTTGTTACAGAAATCAACTAAGCGATAACACACAGGCGTCTTTTGGTCTCGTGCTAAAATTACGAACTGATTTAAACACAAAAGCAACAACAACAACAACAACAACAATGCCAACAAAACAACAAAAAGCAAACGCAAAACAAAAGACTTAAGCAGCAAACTTGTTTTTGCTTTTCAAAATTCCCCTCCTTCATTCAGTTCAATTCTTCATCAAATGACGATTATGAACGATAATTTTTGTAGATTAAGATGAGTTGAATATGTAGCAGCAATAGCAACAACAGCAAAAGTGAGATAACAAATGAATGAATTTATCTCTACTCTCTATGTATACAGTAATTTTGACTTAGCTGCACAATCAACTTTGCACGACTTTTTGTGCAGATAAGTCAAAAATGCTGTTATCTTAAATGCACTTACCTGCCTAAATGTGCAGGTATACAATTTTTGAATTCAGTTTTATACACATACATGGTGGCATATGTTAAATGCGCAGGTATACAAAATGCACTTAAAAAAGGATTTTGAACAATAATGACAGAAAAAATATATTTTGTGCAGTTAAGTAAATGTTCAGCTAACATTGATTTTTTGTATGAAAATATTTTAAAATTACTAAAATTTTAGGGCACTTATCTTAAATGTGCAGGTATAGAAAGAAAGTGCACTTAAAAAACGAATTTGTATGGGATTTTAAAGAATAGTGACAGAACAGAAATTTATCATTTTAGGCAGTTAAGTCCAAAGTGCACTTAAACAAAAGGCAGCTAAATCAAAACTACTGTACCGAAAAAAAGCATTATGTGTATGTAAAGCAGAAGAAAGAAATATATATATTTTTTTTAATAAAAATTTAAATAAATTCAGTAAAGTGCGACTCTGACTCGCGCACGAAGGGTTCCGTACGAACACTAGATATGTAATTTAATACAAATTTCATCCTATATAATATATAGTTTTGGCATTTTTTTCGTTTTTGGGTTTTTTTGTTTCGGCGGTTTTTGCGTTTTTTCGGTTTTGGCGATTTTTTTTAGTTTTGGCTCCTTTTTTAGTTTTGACACTTTATTTTCTTGTTTTGGCGATTTTTTCGGTTTTTGGCGTTTTTTCATTTTGGCGATTTTTTTAATTTTTGCGATTTTTTTTTTAGTTAAAATTTTTTTTTAGTTTTGGCGACATTTTCGCGTTTTGGCATTTTTTCGGTTTTTGGCGTTTTTTTCATTTTGGCGATTTTTTTTTTATTTTTGGCGATTTTTTCATTTTTGCGATTTTTTTTAGTGTTAGAAATTTTTTTTAATTTATGCGATTTTTTTCGTTTTGGCGATTTTTTTTTTAATTTTTGGCAATTTTTTTTCTTTGGTTTGGCGATTTTATAATTTTCGGTTTTTTTAGTTTTACCGTTTTTGAAAATTTCAAGTGTTTGCCTCTTACGGTTTCCAAGATATAGCAAATTGTCAAAATTGCATTAACTGATGGACCACCCTTTAATTTTAATTTTTTTAAATTTTAGTGTTAATTGTTGTGGTCTGTATAAAAATACACTAATTTTACAAATTTCAAGTTTCAATATACAATTGTATGTATATTACACGGGATTTTAACATTTTTCGTTGCTCGTTTTGGAACACCCTTTAATTTTTAATTCTCATGTATTTGTAGCGGCCAAGGTTCTACATACTGTGTCCTAACTTCAGGTCCGTAGCTCTTACGGTTCCTGAGAAAATAACGTGTGACAGACAGGCGGACAGCGTAGCGAAAACAATAGGGTTCCTTTTCACCTTTGGTGTACGGAACCCTAAAAACTGAAGCGATTAAACAAATTAATATATTTTGAAAAACAGAAAATGAGTGTATTTCATTAAAATCAATGCAAAATTTTTTAATAACCTTTATTATAAATATTAATTATGTATAAAAAAATTAATCTTTATGTTTATATAATTGTAATTAAAAAATGTGGTTCATTTATCGTTGCCACCAGTTGCAAAAGAAATTACACAGCTGCAAGTCCAAAAAAAAGTGCAAACCCTAATCTAATCTAAAATTTTTTTTTATTTATTACTTATATATAAAACGAATTTTATTTCAATGGTTTTGCAAATTTTGGTTCTACTACATTAATAAAATTATAAATTTCATCATGAAAGTTGATTTTTTTTTTAAATTTGTGTAGTTATTTCAATATAAAAGGTTTTAAAATCTTTATAAATTACATTTTTTTTGTGCGCGGAACAGCATTCTAAGCAGCTAAGTTAATATAAATTCCATTTGACTGTTTAGCAATTTGCTCGTTTGTATTGGTAAACCAGAAATAACTCATTGTGTCTTAAAACGATCAGCTTTTATGTAATTACACAAATAAAATTTGCACAACTTTTAATTTTTACAAAAGCAGGGATTCGTTTTTAAACATTAAATTAAAATTAGTTAAAAGTCCACAAGAATATGGAAACAACTACAAATAATATTTGGTAGATTTTTCATCTAATGTAGAAAGCATTCATTCAGTTAGTTTTGAATGATCTTCACTAACTTTTAATCTTCAATACAGTCTCAATACTTCATATTGTTCCAGAGCTCTTTCAATGCAACAAAATGTTAATGATAACAATTGCGTTACACAGAAAAAATTATTCCCAAAAAATTTTCAAACAAACGTGTGTTTTGAAATATAATTTAGTTTCAGTAAATATTTTTTACTGTTCCAGTAAATAATTTGTTCCAATTTTATTTTATGTAAAAAAAACTGTATAGAATGAAAATTATTTGTATAAAGTAAAATTTGTAAAAAAAATATTTTAGATTTATTTTTTTTTTATTTAAATTTGTTATTTTCAGTTAAATTTATTTTTATATACTGTAAAAAAATTTGTGTGATTTTTTTTTTAATTTTTTCAGTTACATTTATTTTTATATACTGTAAAAAAATTTGTCTGATTTATTTTAAAATTTTATTTTTTTTAAGATCTTTGTTTGCGGTTTTCAAACTTATTATGTTTGTATACTGGGATTCTCAATATAGTATTAAGAGTCTTACTATAAACATACGGGGTTTGTTAGCTAAATTCAAAAAATTATTGGGTTGAAATCTGCTGACGAGTTCCCAAAGCGGGAACGAAATGCTTAACCATAAAAACAAGCCAAGTTTTGAAAGTAAAAAAAAAAAAGTTGAACCTTTCATTTGATTCAGTTATTTTTTTTTCAGATAAAACTTTTACTAATTAAAAAAAAAAATTAAGAATTGTTATTGATTCAGTTAATTTATTTTCTGATAATACGAAAAATTTTAGTGAATGTGTTTGTAAATTATAAAAAAAAATTTGCTGAATAATACAAAAAAAAATCTGCAAAAATGTTTTTCTGTTCCTATTAATAAATTTTACTGAAAATATTTTGAGTTTCAGTTAACTTTTTTCTCTAATGCCATATTAAGTTAACTAAAAATAAAATTTTTTTTCCAGTTAAAATTTTTACAAAATTGTTATCAGAATATACAAATTTCTTTGTTAGGTACGCATTCACACAAAAAATTTACTGATTCAATGAATTTGGTTACTGAAAACGAAATTTAGTTTTTTCTGTGTATAATAAGAGATAAATTGTATGGCCCTCTAGTGGGAAGTATCGTAGAAATTATCGGAGTTCGCATAACTTTTATAATAGGATCCAAGATTTCTTAGTAAATCTTCTAAATATGTTTAGTATAATTTGGGACGTATTTAAAATTTTATTGGACTTTTATTAACAACAATATTGTTTTGTAGCACATATAACTCGATTTTGTCATGAGTAGACTTATGCTGTTATCGCCTTAAAACATATAAATATAAATGCCAAATAAAGTCAAATAGTGTAAAATTACACAAATAACTTATGGTGAAAAAATAGTGCAAAGACCTCTAAAAAGTACAGATTTTGCACTATTACACAGGAAGTGGACACACTGGGTTCACTACATAAAGTTTTCTTGGTTGAAAGCTTTGATTTCATATGAGAGAGATGAGAAAGAATTATTTGCTTTTCTAGAAATTTTTAAGTTAAATTCAAGAATTCATCAAGCTTACACAGAAAAAACTAAATTTCGTTTTCAGTAACTAAATTCATTGAATCAGTAAATTTTTTGTGTGAATGCGGACCTGCAAAGAAATTTGTAGATTCTGATAACAATTTTGTAAAAATTTAACTGAAAAAAAAAATTTATTTTCAGTTAACTTATTATGGCATTAGAGAAAAAAGTTAACTGAAACTCAAAATATTTTCAGTCAAATTTATTAATAGGGACAGAAAAACATTTTTGCAGATTTTTTTTTGTATTATTCAGCAATTTTTTTTTTATAATTTACAAACACATGCACTAAAATTTTTTGTATTATCAAGAAATAAATTAACTGAATCAATAACAATTCTTACCAATTTTTCTAAAAAAAAATTAGTAAAAGTTTTATTTGAAAAAAATAACAATGAAATAAAAGGTTCAACTATTTTTTTTTACTTTCAAAAATTGGCTTGTTTTTATGGTTAAGCATTTCGTTCCCGTTTTTGGAACTCGTCAGTAGACTTAAAAATTTTTGAATTTAGCTAACAAACCCCGTATGTTTATAGTAAGACTCTTAATACTATATTGAGAATCACAATATACAAACATAATAAGTTTGAAAACCGCAAACAAAAATCTTAAAAAAAATAAAATGTTTTTTATATCTATAAAATAATTTGTAGAAAAAAGTTAAAAAAAAATCAGACAATTTTTTTACAGTATACAAAAATAAATTTAACTGAAAATAACAAATTTAAATATTTAAAAAAAATGTTAAAAATTTTTTTACAAATTTTACTTTATATAGATAATTTTCATTCTATAGATTTTTTTTACATAAAATAAAATTGGAACAAATAATTTACTGGAACAGTAAAAAATATTTACTGCAACTAAATTATATGTCAAAACACACGTTTGTTTGAAAATTTTTGGGGAATAATTGTTTCTGTGTAAGCCTGGATCACACTATCAGCACAATGTACCACTTTTCGTCCGCTCACTGCAGTAAAGTCATAAGTTATTAAGCCAAAATGGCATTATTACTCAATTAATTTTGGAATAAGTCTATATATGGCTTTATTACCAATGCAGTGTGTTTCAATTATATCTTTATAATTATTTCAATTACAGTTGAGAAACAAGGCAAATTTATTTTATTTCTTATGATTTTATTTCAGTGAGCCGACAAAAATTGGAACATTGTGGCGATAGTGTGATCCAGGCTTTACGTATGAATAGAATTTACAAGCAATATATTTGTTCTATATATCGCTTATTTACTGTAGGAACGTCATAACCCAGTTTACCAAGAAAACGAGTTTGAACTTTTCAATTTACACAAAACTTATGCCTTAATTCAGTAAAAAGATTTAGGACATTTTTGTTAGAAAATACCTCTGAATTCTTGTGTTTGATTGAAGTCTCTAAATAATTTTCTTCAAAAATGTTTGTTGTCTTTGATAATGATAAATAAAAATCTTATTGCCATGTTTTTAAAATATAAAAATTAAATTAAAGTATTATACAATAGTTTGAAAAATATATATAAAAAAAAAACAATGTGAGTCCGATCACAGAGGAGATGTGTAAACATCTAGTAATGAATTTTTTTTTTAAGTTGGAAGTACTTATGCTTTTAGTATCTTTTTTTAAATTAATTAATTAAAAGTATCAAAACTTTCAATATTGTAAATACTTATGAATTTGTTAGTTTTTGTTTGCTTTATTAAACTTATTTGGTTAGTAAATGGGCACACTGCAGTACATGTACATATATGTACTGCATTAGAAATTGCAGTAAGCAGTAAATTTACTGATTACTAAAAAAATTCAGTAAATTTTGACTGCTAATGAAATTTAATTTGCATTACCAGTAAAATCGTAGGGCCGTAATCATAATAAAATTATAGCAAGTGGCAAAGTTTTTTCATTAAAATTTTGAAACTTTTGTATGTAAAACATTTAGCCACTTGGTAGAATTTCATTATGAATACGGGCTGATTACTGATTACTGAAAATTCAATGCACCTCATAATATAACAAATCATTTAGGCAATTTATAAAAATTGTAGAAAAAATTTTAGTAATCAGTAAAAATTTACTTGTTAAAGATTTTTTATTGTTTTTACTGAAACTTTAGTGGTACTGCAGTGTTCATCTATGGTAAATGTCTTTAATTTTGCTTTTTACTTTTTAATTCCTGTTGTTCATCGTTTAGTTGTTGCTGTTCTTGTTGTTGTGTACGCATTGCAATTAAAATAAATTCAGTAAGGTGCGACTTTGAGTCGCGCACATTCGGTTCTGATCATTTTTTATTTTTTTTTGATTTAGCTTTCTTAATTTTTAAGTTTTTTCAGTTTAAACGATTTTTTTTCAGTTTTATCCCTTTTTTCTCGTTTTGGCGTTTTTTTTTCTCTTTTTAGGTTTTTTTTAATTTTCGTAATTTTTTTTCATTTTGGCGATTTTTCTGATTTTTTGGGTTTTTTTTCATTTTGGCGATTTTTTTCTGTTTTTGTGGTTTTTTTATTTAGGCGATTTTTTAATTTTGGCGATTTTTTCATTTTGGCGATTTTTTTGTTTAAAGATTTTTTTAATTTTGGCGATTTTTGCGGGTTTTCGCGATTTATTTTAGTCCTAGAGATTTTTTTTAATTTTGTGCTTTTTTCGTTTTGGCGATTTTCTTATATTTGGGGATTTTATATTTTTTTGATTTTTTAGTTTTACCGTTTTTGAAAATTTCAAGAGTTTTACTCTTACGGTTTCCAAGACATAGCAAGTTGTCAAAATTACAAAGTCAAAATTGCATTAACTGATGGAACACCCATTGGTTTAAATTTTTTAAATTTTTAGTGTTGTAGTCTGTATAAAAATGCACTAACTTTTAAAATTTCAAGTGTATATATGTACATACAATTGTATGTATATTACATGGGATTTTATCATATTTCGTTGCTCGTTTTGGAACACCCTTTAGTTTTTAACTCTCATGTATTTCTTGTTGTAGTGGCCAAATGTCTACATATTTTGTCCAAATTTCAAGTCCGTAGCTCTTACGGTTCATTTTCACATTTGGTGTACGGAAATATACAGAAAAATAACCGGCGGCGGCGCACCGTCGGCTTCGAGCCGGTTGACTGGTTTCTCTGCTTGGTACTGCTTCTTCAAACACTAATGCAATGCAAAGAAATCTCAGCAAAGAAATCAAAGTCAAAAGATTTTTACCCCCCCGCGTATAGATGTTTACACATCAAAAATTATTTACTTGTTGGATTTAATGTTTGAACAATATCATAAAACAAACACACGAACCTTCTAGCATAGACAATAAATAATAATTGTTTTAAAGAATCACAACTGATAAGACGATACAATCATCGAACAGAATTAGGGCATTGATGGAAAAAGAAAATTTCAAGTTTAACATTTAAATTTGAATTTTCTCTCAAGAGTTGAGTACACAAGATATTTACATGAAATTTTTATACAATATTAATAATGATATGAGGATTAATCCTGCATAATTAAATTTTTGAGTTATGTCATTGTTTGAGTAAATGCACGATATGTATATTTTATATATTTTAGGTAATTAAAATATTTTTCGTTGATTTATAGTGTTATTTCTGTGTTAGTGAAGTAGCATGAAATGTCAAGAATTGAGCTGTCTTCCTTTGACATTTATTTATTAAAAAATTGGAACTTTACACCCTTGACCAAAGAATTTCAATTGTGAAAATTTACTACGAGTATTAGTAAAGCTGAACGAAAACAAGTCATTTTTTTTATCAAAATCATCTTTAGTGATTAGGTCCATTTTCAATTAGGCGGTTATGTATACAGACAACAGACAGTCACATATACGACTCACAAAATCCACAAACAGTCCAAAAAAAGTGACCGTATGGCGCAGTTTGTGGTCAAGCGGCATGATCGGCCCGTATTTTTTTTTTTCATAAATGAGCAGGAAAACACCTTCACCATGAATTCTCTGTGCTACAAAACCATAATAACCGATTTTTTGTGGCCACAGATTGGTAATGTTGACATCAGTGACCTTTGGTTTCAGCACGATAGCACCATAAGCCACACAGCTGGCCAAACATTTTACTTATTGCATGAGAAATAATTTTTTGATTTGGCCGCCTCGTTCTTGTGATTTAACGCTGCTGTAAGGCCGGGCTTACGTGAACAAACCATAAATAACAGACGCTCTGAAGCATGCAATTCGGCACTGCATTGATGAGGTAAGTGAAGCTTTGTTGCAAAATGTGGCCCATAATTTTGTGAAAAGAGCGGGTGTCTGACGGCGTGCTAGAGCTAAACATTTGTCCGACATCATATTCCATTATTAATTTTAATATTGCTACTTTACACTGATATCAATAAAAATGTATTTGTAAAAAACAGTGTGTTTTTTTTACCAATTTACTTCCTAACCTTAAATTTGCCCACCCTTTATATATGTATATGTATATATGTAATGAAAACTATATCATATCCCAAAATCTATCTTGAGTTGTCCTCAAACTGCAAAAACCTTCCAGAAACCAGAACTGAGAATAAATATACTACAAACACTGCTCTAATGAAAAACTATTTAACTAGTTCAGTATGTGCTTTGTTGTTTGAACAGCAATGTAATGAATAACAGTGCTTGAAAGTAGTGTAAAGCAGTGAAGAGTGGCACATGTATCTACAGAAGATGTTGAGCAGCCCTCTGATGCATTGCATACATTGAAAATTGTAATACTTTTTTGTTTGCTCTTATTCCAAATTTACTGTTCTTTCTATTAATTTTTGCCAATTGATGACTTCATTGCTCAACTATTCTGCAATGGCATGTGCTATGATGCCGTTTACTATGTATTAATTTCGTTTATTTAATTACAATGTTGTGTTGATTTGCCTGTTCTTTTGTATTGAAAACTATAAAATAACAGAAAATTATGATCGCACAAGCTGCTGTCACATACAATTTGTTAGTGGACAGCAAATAAAATTGATTCAGCATAAAAATTAGCATAAATTATATACAACAACTAAAAATAATAAATGAAAATAAAATAAAAATATTGCATAAATTATCAACAAAAAACACTTCATATTTAATGACACTGTAAGGCTGGACTGGCGGACTGACCTGGTGTTAAAATTTTTACTATTAAAATAAATTTATTTATTTATTTTTTGTCAAAACTTTAATCTATTAAACTAATTGTTATAAAAAAAAATCGCTATAAAAAATATTTAAGTATTTAAATATTTTTTTTTTGTAGCTGAACTAGCCATAAGAATATAACCACAAAACTAAAACTAAATTATTTTAAATCGATGAGCTTTTAATTTTTATTAGTTTCTACTAAATTTAATATTTTAAGATAACAAATTTTGTAGCTGACGGCATAAATTAAAAACTCTTTTAACATTTTGAATTTCTGGCGTAAAACTCTTCCGCGGCTGTTTTAATGTCATTTTATTAAAACAAATATTAATCTCGAAAATATTTTATTCAATTTATATTTTATTGTTAGCATAATTTGCTATTGACTCTATCAGCGAAGTATCAAATTACAAATTTATTTTCAAAGATAAGCATCTTTTTTCTTTAGCTTCTTGAATGGTTGGGGTGTCGTTTTGTAATTTTTGCAAATTATTGATGTGTAAACATCTATACGCTAGGGGGTAAAAATCTTTTGACTTTGATTTCTTTGCATTGCCAAATCGGTGTGAGCTATGTATGAGTGTATTAGTGTTTGAAAGAAGCAATACCAAGCAGAGAAACAAGTCTACCAGCTCGAAGCCGACGGCGCACCGCCGCCGGTTATTTTTCTGTATATTTCCGTACACCAAAGGTGAAAATGAACCGTAAGAGCTACGGACTTGAAATATGGTCACAATGTGTAGACATTTGGCCACGACAACAACAAATACATGAGAGTTAAAAACTAAAGGGTGTTCCAAAACGAGCAACGAAAAATGTTAAAATCCCATTTAATATACATACAATTGTATGTACATATGTATATACGCTTGAAATTTTAAAAGTTAGTGTATTTTTATACAGACTACAACAATTAACACTAAATTTAAAAAATTTAAATCAATGGGTGTTCCATCAGTTAATGCAATTTTGACTTTATAATTTTGACAACTTGATGTATCTTGGAAACCGTAAGAGCAAAACTCTTGAAATATTCAAAAACGGTAAAACTAAAAAATCAAAATAATATAAAATCGCCAAACATAAAAAAATCGCCAAAAACAAAAAAAAATCGCCAAATCGAAAAAAGCACCAAATTAAAAAAATCTCTGGAACTAAAATAAATCGCGAAAAACCGGAAAAATCGCCAAAATGAAAAAAATCCTTCAACAAAAAAATCGCCAACATGAAAAAAATCGCCAAAATTAAAAAATCGCCTAAATAAAAAAACCCCAAAAATCGAAAAAATCGCCAAAATAAAAAAAACCCCAAAATGAAAAAAATCGCCAAAATGAAAAAATCGCCGATATTAAAAAATCGCCAAAATGAAAAAATCGCCAAAAAGAAAAAAATTGCGAAAATTAAAAAAACCCAAAAAGAGAAAAAAACGCCAAAACGAGAAAAAAGCGATAAAACTGAAAAAAATCGTTTAAACTGAAAAAACTTAAATAAGGAAGAAAGCTAAATCAAAAAAAAAAAAAAAAAAATTATCAAAACCGAATGTGCGCCAGTCAAAGTCGCACTTTACTGAATTTATTTTAATTGCAATGCGTACACAACAACAAGAACAGCAACAACTAAACGATGAACAACAGGAATTAAAAAGTAAAAAGTAAAAGTAAAGGCATTTACCATAGCTGAGCACTGCAGTACCACTAAAATTTCAGTAAAAATAATAAAAAATAAAAAAACAAGTAAATTTTTACTGATTACTAAAATATTTTTCTACAATTTTTATAAATTGCCTAAATGATTTGTTATATGATGAGGTGCATTGAATTTTCAGTAATCAGTAATCAGCCCGTATTCATAATGAAATTCTACCAAGTGGCTAAATGTTTTTCATACAAAAGTTTCAAAATTTGAATGAAAAAACTTTGCCACTTGCTGCGGCCCTACGAGTTTACTAGTAATGCAAATTAAATTTCATTAGCAGTAAAAATTTTACTGAATTTTTTTAGTAATCAGTAAATTTACTGCTTACTGCAATTTTTAATGCAGTACATATACATATACTGCAGTGTGCCCATTTACTAACCAAATAAGTTTAATAAAACAAACAGACACCAACAAATTCATATGTATTTACAATATTGAAAGTTTTGATACTTTTAATTAATTAATTTAAAAAAAGATACTAAAAGCATAAGTACTTCCAACTTAAAAAAACATTTTTCTTTTCTAGATGTTTACACATCTCTTCTGTGATTGGACTCACATTCCTTTTTTTTTTTTTTTTGTTAGTTATAAGAGATTTTTCCTTTAAGATTTTTTTAATTTTTATTTTGCTGAAATAATACCGTTTTCGAAAGATGTTAAAAAATATTTTAAAGCTTAAAGCTAGCTTTTAACACATTCAGGCATGTTCTGAAAATCACATTTTTCAAATTTAAAATCACATTTGATTTGAAAAATGTGAAGTTCAGAAAATGTCCGAATATTTATATATTGTTTGTCATTTCTCTCTCTCTCTCTCTCTCTCTCTCTATCGGAGTAAAAGAGAGGGTGGCAGAAAATTGCCGATGCACCTATAACAAATTAAAAATCAATTTTTGTTTGTTTATTGTCATCAAAACACATTGCGCGTATCAGAACAATTAATACGGCAATTTATAAAAACATCAGAACCTTCAACCAGCACAGAAAAAATTATACCCAAAAAATTTTTAAACAAATATTTGTTTGAAATCAAACTTAGTTTCAGTAAATATTCTGTACTGTTCCATTAAATTAATTTGTACCAAAAAACTGTGTAGAGAAGAAACAGGGCACGACGTTTGCCGGCTACTTTTCGGCATTTACATGTGTACAACACGATCAATCAAAATAAACAACAACAACCGCACAACAGCACGTTGTTCCTAGCAACAAGCAAGATAATCACCAACACATTGAGCCGAACTCTGATTAATTTAAATTTTTACAACATTTTTATTACAATTTACAAAATTATTTGTAGGACCGCATTCAAATAAAATATTTACTGATTCAACGAATTGAGTGATGGGAAATGTGGCACAATTGTGCCATTTTTGGCACTATTGGATGTTGCCTGGTACTGTGGCACTCTCGCTCCTTTTCTGGCACTTTTTGACCATGAAATATGGAAACTTTTCTTATTGCAATAATAAGTACTTTTCTTGTATTTTTTACGTTTTTAAGTAACGGAAACTAGGATTTGAGGCTGACAACTGTTCGGTTCTGGTAGTTAAAAGCAACGGTTTGTCCAGAGACATTGACGATCTATTAAAATAAATTTGTTTGTAACAGCTCATGTCGTAGAGATGATTTTATAAATTTTTAGAAATATTTCAACTCTGAACTTTATGAAATTCTTAAGTATTCCCCAAACCGTTTGTTGTCTCAAGTTATTGTAGATAGAGTCTTTGAATAGTGCGAGCCCTTGAAATATTTCTTTACATTATAAAATTTTCAGTCATAATGCATTGATAAAACTTCATTCATATTAAATAGTTTAACGGATAATATAAGCAAAATGTATTTGTATTTTTATATTGTCCTGGAAATGCTAAATTATCGAAATCCAATCTAAAAATGTGGAACTACATTTAATTTTAAAGAAGCTTTTTATGTCGTCATTTATGTCGAATTTTTTTGAACAAAAAATATATTAATGATCATCATGTTGACAATATATGTAGAACGAAATTCTCACCATCTTCCAAGGGAAGAAACTTATTGCGACACTGAAATTGAACTATTATTAATCAAAAACTAATTTTCCCAGCATAAAGTAGTAGAATTGAAAAATAGAATAGAATAGTCTTCTTATGTTTCTTTTGTGTCATATTTGAAAACTAAATAGAACTTCAAGGACTGTTATTTGAATTGCCTTCCAAAATGTGTCTAAGTGGGGACACAAATAATACTGTTCCTTTAGATAAAAAAATGCTTCTAGACGAAATAAAATACGCGAAAAAATTAAAAGTGAATACAGATCCATATTAGACTTTGAAGGCTTAAAAAATTCAAGAACTTAAATGTGAGTGAGTATTTGGAAGACATGGAGACGTAAACAACAGTTTCAATGAACAATTTTTAAGCAATACTTATCGAATCGTTAAAGGTATGCTTTCTATTCTCTAGTCGTCATCAAGCGTGGAAAGTATATTTTTAGTTCGAAATTTGATCAAAAATAAAATTTTAAATGGACTGCAATTATAAACTTTAGCATCCTTAATACATGGTAAGGATTTTTGAAGTCTAATAATAAATCTTGTTATAATCGTAATACATATTCCGACAGAATTTTGTTTGATTAAAATAAATAGCTAAAAGTTATTAATATTTTGAACGTGCCATAAAAAAGCACTAACTATAATTGTCACTTATGTTCTAAATCATAAGAAATACTTTAGGTACAGTTTTATTCGACAAATTTCCTATAGAAATATGTCATTTAAGCGCTTAATAAACCTGAAATATATTTTTATGAATAAGGCATCTAATTAGAAACAGTTATTTTATCATTTAAATTAGTTTAGGCTTATTAGTCTTTAAGTATATCCTTTAGAATCGTTACTTAACGTAAAAAATGTTTTTATATTTGTATTTCTTGTAAATAAGTATAAATTATTGATATATGATGCGTACATATGGGGCATTCACCCTTATTCCAAAAAATTGGGGCTTGTGTACCCCTTGTCGAAAACAACTGACTCCTGTTGGCAAGTTTGTGCTATTTTCTAGACCTTAGGTAACGGAATAGGTTGTCAGTAGCACAACATTGTTCTCGAGAGCAAGTAAATATCTCACAATTTTTTGATATTGTGACGTCGATGTCGACAACTGGACGAGTACATACGTAAAATGTCGCTCACAATAAATTTTACAGCCTGTTTTAAAGGTTAGCAACAATTTTGCAATTTTGATAATAAAAAAGTTAATTTTTTACTACATGTCGCTGACAATTATATCGAAAATAGGGCTCGAAATGTATAACAATTGAAAGATGTTCTTAAATATGAAAAAAAAACTTTGTCTCGAATGGTATTTATGGCGAGGACACGCCCACAACTTTTTATATTTAATTTTATGATATTTTACTTATACGATTGCTACTAAACTTATCCAACACATTGGGCTCTAGTAGCCACAAAATTTCGAAGTTGAAAAAATGGGCGTAGCAACGCCCTATAAAACTTAATATTATATTTCACAGGCTTCTATTTAACCGATTTTTACGAAACTTGGCATCCACTTTGAGCTCAAAAAGACACAATATTGTATTTAGAAAGTGGGCGGGACCATGCCCATTAAATTTCAATATTTTATTTCACGTTTTTCTACTTTTCCGATTTGTATGAAACTTGGCACAAGCCTTGAGTTCTGAAAAATACTTAATCTTAAGTTTTGAAAAAAGTGGGGCGGGGCTACGCCCATTAAAGAATAGTATTAAATTATGTACTTCGTCTTATTCGATTCTCATGAAACTTGGCAAATAGTTTAGGCTCTTGGAATGAAATAGTTTTGAGCTTAAAGAAGTGGGCGGGCCATGCCCATTAAAGAGTTTTATTTTATTTCACGTGCTGACCCATTTCTACGAAACTTGGAACACACCTTGAGCTTTAGAAGTGACGCAATGTTGAATTTGTACAAGTGGGCAGACGCTAATATTTGTCAAATTTGGCGTGATCACAACCCTAAAAATATTTTATTTTTTTTAATCAAACCGACTTCAAATATAAGCAATCTTTTTAATTGAATCTAAATTATTTTTAACTTTTTAGTGCTTATTTTTGAAGACGATTTAATTTAAAAAAAAAATATTTAAGTTTCTGCTTATAAAAGGTGTCCCAACAAGAACGCAAGATTTAAATTTGGCGCCATTCGAAGTGTCATTGTTTGACATTTGAACAATTGTTATTGTTTGCTAGTAGAATGTACGAGGTTAGTAAAAATGGAGCGCTACACGAATGAACAACGCATTCTCATTGTGAAATTCTTTTACCAAAATGGTGAAAGTTTTGCGGCTACAGTTCGCAAATTTGCGATCAATTTGGGGTCACAATAATGCTCCAAAAGAGTCAACTATAAAGAGATTAATGGATAAATTTACCGAAACTGGGTCTTAGTGATGTAAAAACAACAACGCGCCTTCGAACAGGTCGATCGACCGAAAATGTCGCAGCTGTACGTGATGATGTCGCTCAAACGCAGGTCAAGCGCAAACAGTCGATGTTGCTCGGTATCGTGAAATGATAACCAGTTTTTTCGTGCTTAGAATTGAAGAAATGAATGCGGAGGGCATGTGGTTTCAACAAGACGGCACCACATGTCATACAGCCAGAGAAACAATTCAATTGCTACATCAGTCATTTCCCGGTCGTGTTATTTCGCGTTTTGGAGACATGAATTGGCCGCCTAGATCGTGCGATTTAACACCATTAGACTTTTTTCTTTGGGGTTTTTTGAAGTCGATGGTATACGCGAATAAGCCGACGACGACTCAAGCCTTAAAAGAGGAAATTGGACGCTGCATTAATGAAATACAGCACCATTTATGCAAAACGGTCATTGAAAATTTCATTAAAAGATAGCGTGTGTGCCAGCAAAGCCGCGGTGGCCATCTGCTCGATTGGTGTTCCACACATAACCATAAAATTTAAATCTTGCGTTCTTGTTGGGACACCCTTTATGTAGATCTCGTATTGCCTATTAGTCCTAGTTTACACTATGCAAGTCTTATTGCTAAGCTGATTAGTTTGAGAGAGAGAGAGAGAGGCGAGGGGGACAGAAACGTTTCTTTTCCCCTTGTCTCACAGTCTTAACAAACTAATCAACTTGGCAAAAAGACTTGCATAGTGCAAACTAGGACTTTGTTCTTGTTTAAGATTTGTTATTTTAAAATATAGCTCTTTTACTTTTTTTTATCACATTCAATGTAAACAGCCTGCTCGATGTGAGGCTTGGCTGACTGAACACATTGAACGTTAGCGATGAGCACCATGTATTGTGGTTTCAAATCACTTTAAATAATTTTCAGGTTATGCCTTAAAAACAAAGTATTATTAATTATGAAAGTGGTCTAAGTCATCTGCATTTTTGCTTCGATATACTACTCAATTAATCTTTAAAAAAAACTTCAACTTATATTTACTTAATATTAAATAAATTTATATTAATCGACTCTACTATAACACTAAATTAAAATAATGCAAAATATAAAAATATATTTTAATTTGTTTAAATGCAATCCACTAAATATCGCGAGCAGAAAAATATATGACTTACACCACTTTCATAATTATGCGCACGCATAATTATACGCATTAAAATTCGAAATATTCATTCATTATTACGGAACGAAAAAAAATCCATTAAATAATATTATTAAATAACAAAAATTAAAAATTTTAAAAACCCCCGAGTTTTTTCAGAAAAGATGTTATATCTTCTAAACGGCTGGACCGATTTTTTTCAAGCATAGCTAAGAACACTCTCGATGAAGTCATCTTTCAAACAGAAAAAACTAAATGAAAATCGGTCCAACCGTTTGGCCTGTACGTGGACACAGACAGACACATAGATACACAGATACACAGACACACACTACAAACTTACAACACCCCTTTTTTTAGTCGGGGGTTAAAAATATACAAAACTGAAATCGTATTTGCTGAGCCAAAAATATAAAATTTTATTATATTTTATATTCGCCACCGTAAGTTAAGCTGGTCAAAGAAATTGCAAAATAAATTTTATTAAAGAAATCTAAATATTTAGTTTTTTTTTTAACATTATCAGTAAGAACTTCTAAAACGAACAAGATCTCAATAAATGATTTGGAGTTTTTTTTTTCTTCTCAATAGCACATAAAAACACCGACAAAACACACATTCAAGAAAATGTTTTTTTAAATGGGCGCACAAGGCAAAAAAAAAAAAGAAAAAGAAAAAGCAAACGAGTGCGACATACAAGCATCATCAATACTTTTGTACAGGGAAACAAATAAATGAACACATGAATCAAATGACATGCAAAATAGCGCAAAGTGTTTGCAACAACATAAAAACTGGCATACAGACAGACAGACAGACAGACAGACAGACAGACATGGGGACTTAGAGACAGCACCAGCAACAACTTGGGATGAAGAAAACTATAAAAGAAAAACAATAATACGAAAGAAAAAAAAATATAGCAAACGAGATGCATGTACAATTTGCGTGGCGTGGCGTTCCAGAGTGACGATGTCTTTTATTGAGATTTTTCGGTTGTCTTCTAAACAAAGATATCCTATAGAAATTAAATTTATGGACAGTATTTCAGACTTCTGAAAAGCGGTATACGGGGCATTATTAAATAATTTATTAACGATAAACTTCAATATGAGGCCGAAAGTATAATTTCTAAATGCTTAAGATCAGTCATGCAATTAATGCACAGTGGGGCAGGAGAGAAAAATTGTTACATCTGTGGTTTTCATGAAAAACCAAACAAACTTTGTTATATATAGTTTTCATTTCGAGTTTATGACGTCAAGTTGTTGTATTTTAAATGATTTTTAATAAGATCTAGTGATATTTTGGAAAATATGGACGTATGAACGCTACTTCTTACATTTTTATACCCTTTACCAAAAAATGGTAAAAGGGTCTATATAGGTTTGTCATTCCGTTTGTAATTTCCACAATATTAATAAGCGAGCCATAAAGTACAAATATTCTGGATCCTTATGCATAGGGAAGACGACTAAGCGATGTCCGTCTGTCCATCTGTCTGTACATGAAATCGGTTTTCCGAAGCTCCCAGAAAAGCTGGAGACTTCAGTCTTGAACTGATGTGTCAGAAATAGTCTTAAAAAAAGATTGGTGTTAAAAAGCAGCAAAATCGAGCAGACGATTTCAGAGCTGGAAAGCTCAAACTTTATTTTGCCATACTAAAGTAACTACCGAAAATTAATTTTTATTATTTTTTTTTATTAAATAAACTTATTTTATACTTCATTATGAATAATCAAAATAAATTAAAATAAATTCAGTAAAGTGCGACTCTTACTCGCGCACGAAGGGTTCCGTACGAACACTAGATATGTAATTTAATACAAACTTCATCCTATATAATATATAGTTTTGGCATTTTTTTCGTTCTTGGGGTCTTTTCGGTTTTTTTTGTTTTGGCGTTTTTTGCGTTTTTTTCGGTTTTGACGATTTTTTTAAGTTTTGGCTATTTTTTTAGTTTTGACACATTATTTTCTCGTTTTGGCGATTTTTTCGGTTTTTGGCGTTTTTTCATTTTGGCGATTTTTTTTATTTTTAGCGATTTTTTTATTTTTGCGATTTTTTTATATAATTTATTTAATTTAATTTAAATTTTTTTAGTTTTGGCGACATTTTCGCGTTTTAGCGATTTTTTTGATTTTTGGCGTTTTTTTCATTTTAGCGATTTTTTTGAATTTGGCCATTTATTTTAGTGTTAAAAATTTTTTTTTTTATTTTTAGTGATTTTTTTCGTTTTGGCGATTTTTTTTTTTTTTTTGGTTTGGCGATTTTATAATTTTCGGTTTTTTTAGTTTTACCGTTTTTGAAAATTTCAAGTTTTTGCCTCTTACGGTTTCCAAGATATAGCAAATTGTCAAAAATACACAGTCAAAATTGCATTAACTGATGGACCACCCTTTAGTTTTAATTTTTTTAAATTTTAGTGTTAATTGTTGTAGTCTGTATAAAAATACACTAATTTTACAAATTTCAAGTTTCAATATACATATGTTCATACAATTGTATGTATATTACATGGGATTTTAAAATTTTTCGTTGCTCGTTTTGGAACACCCTTTAATTTTTAATTCTCATGTATTTGTTGTTGTAGCGGCCAAGGTTCTACATGCTGTGTTCAAATTTCAGGTCCGTAGCTCTTACGGTTCCTGAGAAAATACCGTGCGACGGACAGACGGACAGACGGACAGCGTAGCGAAAACAATAGGGTTCCTTTTCACCTTTTGTGTGCGGGACCCTAAAAATTAAAAAACACTCCGAGAAAAAACAGTTTAAAATCAATAAAAACCATATTGAATTAATAACAAACATTAACGAAAGTCTAGTCATGTTCAAATTTCTTATTTCACATTAATTTACAGTATTAATTTATTAATTTTATTTACTTTTAAATATCTCAATATACATTTTCCATTTTATTGAAAATTATTAAATTTATATCATTCGTTTTTATTTTTAAGTTGCAGCTTTTTTTTCCCTGAGTGTACAAAATTAACTTACTAAAACAAAATTTTCCTTTTTTCTAAAAACTAAAAGAAAAAAATTGACGTAACAAATCAGAAAAATCAAAAAAGGATGATTCCAGGGTTGGGAAACTCAAAATTTTTGTGATATAAAAAATTAACTACCGAAAACTAATTTTTATTTTTTTTAATAAACTTATATTATGCTTCACTATGAATAAAATTGGTATTTCAAATTAAAAAAAAAAAAATTAAAAAAAAAATAAAAAACGTTTCCAGGATTGGAAAACCTTAACTATTTTATACAAAAAAGACTTATTAAAACAAATGTTTTCTTTTTTCCAATAAATTAAACATATCTTATATTCTTAAAAGAAAGAGATTGCTGTAATAAATCAGAAAAATCAAAAAGTATGATTCCAGGGCTGGGAAACTTACACTTTTTGTGGTATTTTATATACCATATAACCAGGTCTAATTAATTATTTTCTTTTTCTTTATAAATTATCTATATTTTACGTTTTGGAAAGAAAAGTTTGGTGAAGAAAATTATAAAAATTAAAACCACAGCTCCAGAGCTGGAAACTTTTAAACTTTTTTTCTGGGTATTAAAGTTACTAAATAAAACTATTTTTTTAATTTGATTTTTTGATATTGTATGCCGTGACGTCGGTTTTGACAACTGGAATAAGGGTGAATGTAAAATATTTCTTAAATACAGAGTGTAGAATAAAATATTCAACTTTTTGCTAGTATCGAAAAAAAAATATTTAATCGAAAAATACCAACAGGTCACTTACTAAAAACTGCACTAGGGCAAAAAATTATAAATTTTTTCTTAAAACATATGCATATATATGGGTGTGTTTATGAATGTATCTCTATACTTTATATACGCACTTTGGTGATGGTTATATAAGATTCGGCACAGCCGAATAAAGCTCTCTTACTTGTTTTTACCTATTTCTGAATAAGATTCAAAAATAAATTTTTTGGCTCTCCGTCGTAGTTTACACTATGCAAGTCTTATTGCTAAGCTGATTAGTTTGCTAGAAGAGAGAGAGAGAGAGAGAGAGAGAGAGAGAGACGAGGGACGTTTTGACGTAATGATTTAAATTCTAAAACTTATACATTCCACAAATAGGCTGCTATTTTTATTAAAGATAATAAAATTTATTTGGTTGCTGATTAAGGAATTTTTCAGTAGACTTCAACCAAAGGTTTTTAAATAAGCTAAAAGAATTACATATAAACGGCGCTTAGCCAAAAATGAGAGCAAAAATTCCTATTAAAAATTATTATTGACCTTGATTTTGGGCAATAATTGTTTAATCGCTAATCACCAAAAAAAAATATACATATTAACATTATAAATGTTTGGCATTTGAGAATTTTTGCTTGATTTCTTGGTTAAGCACTGTCTATATGCATTTCTTTCCTGCTTCATAAGCTAAGAAACTTCACATGTTTACACTAAAACTCTTAATATGTTATTGAGAATTACAACATACAAACATAACAATTTTAAAAGCCACGAACAAATAAATAAATATATGAGAAATTAAGTGTAAAAAATATATATAAATGATTCTGAATTCACAAACATACTTTAATATCTGTATGGGTGTGAATTCAGAATTATTTGGTACAAACAGTTCTAAATGAGTATTTGAATTTTTTTCATTGTATAAGAAAAAATTATCTTTTCGATCGATTTGAATTGCACAAGCGGTATGCAGTGGGTGTGGAAATTCCATTTTTTCCTTAATTTAGTGAAAATAATACAAGGAGTCAACTTTCAATGATCTAACTACACTTATAGTTTATGCACAAGTATTTATGAAACCATCCCACTGTGCGCCACTCCGCTAAAATAAACGATTATTAAAATGGTAATGCAATGGTAAACGATGAGATGTTGCTTATTTCTCTATTCTTGTCAATAATTTTCTTTCAAGCCATTGGAAATTAATTGAATAAACTGCAGACCGACTTGATGTAAGAAACTTTAAGCATATTTCTTTTTTTTTTGATATTTGAATAATTTTTCGAAAACATTTAACAATAATTTCGTGAAAATAAAAGACGTCTCCACATGTGCTTAATATTGGAAGATAAAAATCGTTTCCTATTAACACTTTTAATAAACATATATTATCAATTAATCATTTAATTGTGTCCATTAAACTTTTTATTTTAAACAAAAGTTTAATTGAATCAATTAAATTTTAAACTCAACTTTAAATCAATTAAATTTTTTAATTAAATGTGTTAACACGAGAAACATTTTTTCTGTCCATTTTCCATTATTAGTTTATATATTTCCACTCATTATGGACATCAATAAAATTGAATTTTTCCAATAACAAAAAAAGTATGTTTGTTGTCCTGGAATTCGTGCTTTAGTGAAAGTCGAAATTTTAATATTTGGAAAAAATTTCAGTTTAATGAAAAAGGGAAATGTTATGGATTTTGAAAAAATTAACTTCCCAGTTATGTTCGTTGTCCTGGAATTCGTCCTTTGAAGACCGATGGCGTTGGCTGAAGTAGTTAGCACTTTGACTACAAAACCGAAGGTCCTGGGCTCGAGCTCGGTCTCCGACTGTCATTAATTAACGACATTACGCATTTTTATGATGTGCATTAGTGTCCCTTTGTGTCGGTTGTTATAGGAAAGTTCAAGTGATGAAGGCATAGTCACTGGTCACTTAACTACTCCTGCTTCAGCGGATACTAATCATAATGTAACATCGGAGCGCCCTTCTTTATCGTTAGTGTGTAGCAGAATTATCGGCATAGTAAAATAACCAATAAAATGGCTACTAAACACAGCTTTGAAAATTTAATACGCCTCATTGACACCAGAGGCGCTGCAAAAAAAACGTGCAAAAGGCAAAGTTGTAAAGGAATGAAGCTTTCCTCTATCTCTTCGTTCACCACCTGTCTTTTCTATCACTATCTCTTTCCTAAAGAAGGTAATACCTTGTAAAAGTATTAGGCATTCATTGCCTTAGTGTTACTTCCCTTAAGAAATCGATATTTTGAAGTTTAAAAAAAAGACGAAAACTTTTATGAAACAGCCAAGTGTTAAGGGTTTCATAAAAGGGCACAAGAGGCATTTATAAAAAAATAATTTGACTCCTAGCCATGATCATTGTCCTGGAATTCGTCCTTTAGGGAAAAATTAAATTTGAAAATTTAGAAAATATTTTAAAATTTCGACAATAGTTAAAAAAAGATACAAAAGGCATATATTAAGAAAGTTTGAGCATTTAAAAAAAAATATTTTTTATGAAAAGATTTTCATAAAAGGGCACAAAAATTAAAAATTCAAACAAAATATTTTGTGAAAATCAAAATTTTAAAATTTATAAAATCCCTGCATGAAATTGAACTGACACAATACTAGTCACGTGACCGGTCCCCAAGTGATAGGGACTAGTCCGAGTTCTAACACTTCCTATGAAGCGGACCAGTCACTTTTACATGGGAATGGCCTGGGATGGGGTTAATTGATACTTTTTATGCAACTTGTGACTTGCCACTGAACTATCCCATAGGGACCTACTCGGTGTAGAATAATATAAATTATATATAAATGTCATTCCGACATTTAACTGTAACAATGAAAATTTATATTTTTTTTTATTGTTACAAATGAAATTATAATTTATTTTTAAGCAGAAAATTTTTTGAGATTCGAACTGACAACCTCACGCATGACAGGCTTGCACACTACCCACTCAACCACAAGGCCACTCATGTTTCAATAGTATAAATACCAATTATGTTAATATCTCAGTATAGTTGCGGGACTGGCTCAGAGTCACATTGAAGGGAGCAATTAACATTATATTTACACTATTTGATAGGTCCATGTATTCAACCACATCGAACATGTTCAGTGCCGTTTACTACAATATTGCACCGAGTCCAAATTAAATTATTTCAAGATTCAGACAATACATCACGAAAATGGTGAACATGTAACCATTTACACGATATGTCTTTTTTTTCACCATAACACTGGCATTTTCTCAAGCCATAGGACGAGTACGTTTGGATCAATAGTCACCAAATTTTCTGCAGGGATATTTCAAAATTTTTGAAAAAAAAAAATCAAATGTTAAGGGTTTCAACAACAACGTTAGATGAAGGGTCACAACAGACATAAATTACAATTTTCTTTAAAAATATCAAAATTTAATTATAGAAAAAAGTTATAGTTTCTTAAATTTTTTTCAATTTTTTTTTGTTTTAGAAAGAAAAATAAAATAGACTTCATATGGTCAGAATTTATTTAACCCTTATATGCATGAGGTCAGAATCTTTGACTGAGATCAAGCAATTCTTATGTAAATTTGCTCCTTAAACACGAATATCGGTTTATTTTACAGACAAATTAATGGTTTCCGTGAAAAATTGGAAAAACAACATTTTTTGATACATAAGAAAGGAGAGAAAAAACTATTTAAAAAAATTTAACTTGATCAAAACTTAAAATTCGTTAAAATAATTTCCCATATACATACATATCAGAGGACAGCAATGAGTAGTGAAAAAGTGAGTAGAGTTGAATCATGACTTATTGCAATGTTGTCTATGATTCATATTCACTCGAAAGTTTGAAGTGCACATCGAACTCATACTTAGCAACATTTATGACGTTGTTGATTTCGACTCTCCTTAACTCAATGTCTATGGACGATGCAAACTTAGTATGATTCACAATGCGAACTTCGCATACGAACATTAAAGTTCTCATTATGAGGCTATGTGTTTCTCTGTTGCTTTTTGTTTATTTTTTTTGCAGGAATTGAAAAATAACCCTATTTAGTACTATTGTATACTACTTGCAAACTCTTTAATGACTAAACTTTTAAATAAACATACATGCATAAGTTGAGTTAGCTGAATCAATGTGAGTAGTATAAATATTTTCCTGAAATTAGAAATCAAACTGAGGTGATTTATGATTGTGAGTGTGCTATGACTATGATGTCAACGTCGCATTCATATTTATTTCAACCTATACTTATAAATCAAAGTCATCGTGAGTATGCTTAAATCAGAGTAGTTGACTTTAAATGATGTCAGAGTATGAAAAGCGAAAAAACGATTCATTGCCGATCACTGATACATATTGATACTAATCTACACAAAAATAGCAGATATATCAATTATTTATTTACTTTTGAAGTTTGCTTCTCAAACTATGTTTGTTCTATTGCTGATAATATAAACAAACTAAAACGACGTTTCAAAGAACACTTATACAACATTCTTTATTTTAAATTGTTCTTTATTGAGTTTCAGTTACATTTGCTATATTTTCTTGTAAAACAAGTAATGTACCCTTTATGGTACGGTATGCATTTAAGGGTTAAGATGTTCATATCTAACAGAACTAGGTTAACACTAGAGCTGGCAAACTATCGATAGTCACGCCATTCGATATTTTCGATAGTTTGTCGGAAAACTATCGATAGTATCGAATTATTTTGCACTATGTTCACACGCCAACACGAACAGTTGACTGTTGATATATGGATGTGGTTAAAAAAAATTAGGTAAAATTATAACTGCCTTATTAAGAAAAAATAATGTTGCTTTACAAATGGTTTACACAACAAATTTTGTATGAAAATTTGTTTGTTAAACGTTTTTTAAACTTAAATTATTTTTTTCTGAATAAGGCCTTAAATAATTAATTTTATGTTTAATTTTATTCTAATTTTTCAATTTTAAACACAAATCTTTTTTTTTTTTTTGCTTACAAAAACATACCTACATATCGTCACCTTAAATGCAAACAGACGTAACTACACAAAAATTCGAAATTGAGTTTTTGATTAATTATAGTTCATTTTATCAAACTACATGTTCGCGCAAATATAAATTACAATCTTATTAAAGAAATTCAAACGGACGTAATTACGAATGCATCTATTTTTTATTGCAAGGAACGTAACTAACATAAAAGCTTAAAGATATATAAAACGAAAATAAATGTTTAAAAAGATATAAGCATCTATACTGCAAGTAAATTTCGAAGAAAATTTTCAAGAATACTTTATTATTATTGATTTTGTAACGTTTTCTTTTTTTTTTTTTTTTTGTTTCTCCTGTAAAAAATATAAAAGTGTAGTTAGTTACATACGTTTGCATTTAAGGTGACGATATGTACATACTCGTATGTATATAATAATTTTGTTTTAATACCTGTTCAGATAAATTAGCGATAATTTGTTATCAAAAAGTTCAGTAAGATTCAGAATGGAACAAAATGGTTCACTCACAAAATTTTGTATATTTCAATCAATATTCGAGCTCGAATCGTGATATTTGTTGTCCGTGTGATCATGCTATTAGGAATGCTGAATTTCATTTTTCAATACATATCGCTCATTTGTTCATTATTATAACTCAAATAAAACTAGTTTTGAACAAAATGTGTTAAGTTCTCAATTTACATTAATAAAGCTTTCTTCTATCTAGAGGTGAGCTTGCACGCCATTGCGTGAATTTTTTACACATGATGAAATATGAATTGCTGGGGCATTCTGTATTATTAACTGAATAAATTAATTTTTTTGAGTTATGACGTTATTATATTAATAGAGCGATATGTACTTATATATTTTCAATAGAAGACAACTAATATGTTAAATTTTATTGAGTTTGTTGACAATTTGGTAATAAATTTTTTCAACGATAGTATCGCTATCGAGAAAAAACTAACGATAGTCTAATAAAAACAAAACCATCGATACTATCGATAGTACTATCGATAGTTTGCCAGCTCTAGTTAACACACCTCTGTTAATAAACTTGGTTTGTGTCTTGGGTTAAGGAGATTTATCTTGACACTCGTAAAAAATAACCCAGTAAAAAAAGACACTCCAAAGAAGTCATGAAAATGTAGAGTTTGCAGTCTGGAAGTAGTTCAAATTTCGATCCGATCTAATGATTTTTGCATAGGGTTGTCTTTGCAAGAAGTTCTCTTTTTCGATGCCTAGTCACCGAATTAGAAGCAATTTTAAGAAAAATTTCCTTCTTTTGTGTTCTATGGTAATATTTTCATCTAGGAAAAACTTTAAAAAGTTACATATTTTAACAATTATACGAATTTAAATGCGAAACAGTGTTTTCATGTAAATTTTAGCAAATAACTTCTAAATTTTAGGCCAAAATTAGTTCATAAATTTCTTTCAAAAAATCGATTTTTTGAACATTTTGGTGAGTATTTACTAAAACTATGGAAAAACTACAAGGTTTTGTGTGTGAATAAAAAAAACTTTTACTTGCTTTTCTGCTAACTATCGGCAATTTAAAAATATCGATTTTTTGGAAGCAATGAAAATGTGGTTCCTTCACATTGACTTCCATTTTTTTTTACTGGGAAGTTAATTTTGAAGCCGATTTACTCCGTTATGGCGAGTTTTTTTGGTGCCCCTTAATGCACATTCACAGTCCTCGCTACAAAATGTAGGGTATTGAAGTTATTCTGAGACACTAAATATGTTTGCATATTCAAATTCTGTACTGAAGGCTGAGTAACAAAATGCATAGGATGGATAATCAAATGCTGATGATGACGATGATCAATATTTAAAAATCACAACAAACAAAAAAAAAAAAAAAAAAAACTTAAAGGAAAATCACGCCTTTTATGGTTGCAGGCATTGATTGGTTTTTGTTGTAGCAACTAATAAAAAATACACACACACACACACACACACACACTCACACAAAAATTGTCTATAAATGTTTAATTGTCTCTATGGAAAGGTAAAGAAACTAAATGAAACGAAACGGTATGAAAAGAAAGATCACAATCGTAACTTGAGTAGGCATATTATACTTAATTAAAAGCAAATGCTGCCTGGCTGACTAAATGGGTGACTGCCTGCCTGTTTGTCTGCTAGCCGCCGCCAGGCTGCTTGAATGCGTTCCATCTCAGGGCAGGCAGCAGAAATACGTAAGAAAAAAAAATATAAAGAAGAAAAAAATATCTTTAAAAGAGTTGTCCATTGGTATTGATAGCAATCGGTAAATCGGATTGCAACAAACTAAATAATATGTAAATGCAATTGGCATACACAAAACACTCACACACATTTACGTACGAAAACACACAAATACGCACACAAACACACACACACACACAGTTGCGAACTTTGCAAAATAATTAAACATCCGCAAGGAGTTTGTTTGTGGCGAAGAAGGAAGGCATGATTAAATACTGCCCGCATGCAAGAAAATTTGCTGATTTAGTATTTTTAGATGGAATAGTTAGGTACTCGTATTATTTGCATTTTGTTCAGATTTTTATACTCATTATATTTATTTGTGATAATGTTGCTTAATGCGACAACAATTGACAATGTGTACGCACAAGTATTTCGCCAGCCTTTCAAATGGATCTTAGAACAGAACAGGAGGAGTTGTTCAATTTATTTTTAAATTTCTTTTTGCCTTTTTGTTCTTAAGTGATTTTGTGTATGTGTGTGTGTGTTTGTGTTCAGTTATTGTGGGGCCATGTTGCAGGTTATATGCGTTTGCTATGTGGATAAAAACTTCAGGCGAGTGTTAGAACTGTATTTACTGATTGTTTCGCAGATTGAAAGAAAGAAAGAAAGAAAGCAAGAAGTGTTATAGCATTTGTTGCGTGTGACAAGTTTCATGTCATTTAATGTGACAATTGACTGATGTATCTTATTTTGATTTCATTAAAAAGATTCTTTATTTTTTTTTCTTTGGATTTTTGGCATAGACGCACATTGGCGTTTGGAATTTTTCCGTTAATATACTTCGTAGCTTTGTCGCACACACACACTTTCCTTTTCTTGGCAAATGTTGTATATAAAAATAATTATTTTTCCTAAAAGAATTTAAAATACAGAGAAGTACCAAATTTTGTGTACCCAAATGCTAGTTACTTAGTTATTGTGATGATCGCAAAAAGATAAGCAAGAATTGTTAAACATGGTTAGGTAGATTAATAACTATAACTTCGTGCTAATCTAAATAGAAAAATGAAAAATGGAATAACAGAAAATGAATAGTGGTACAGACACATGTGCAATAGCTTTCCGTGAGTACCTACCTTTACGGCCTTATCTCACGTGTGCCAAAGCACCGGGTGTGGGTTGGACGCCAGACCAATGCCCTCATGCACCCTTTTAGAATGAAATTATGGCCCAATCCTCAAGGCACATAGGTTGCAATCTTTGATATAGTTATCCCTGTACTATATTCAATTACCTTGCTGAGGTAATTTGAGCTATCTAAACTCTGCTGCTATGTCCGTGCCCATAGCAGCCCCGTTTGAATGGCAACAGCACCTAGAATAGTATCTGGCTGACCACTAGCATTGATTTCACACTGGGAACCCAAGACTATTCTCCCAGCGATTTTGATAGCAACCACAGCCACCACGATAATTCTCCGGCTTCCACGCTAAGGTGTTGTGTATACACCCTTAGCGAGGTCCCCAAGAGAATTCCTCAACCATTGCCGGCATAGCTAACCACACATCTGAGTTGAACGCATGCCTGTGTCGTCAAAAATCCAGTACCTGCTCCACACATACCAAAATCATCCCTTAAACTCCGTGGGGTAGGACGAACTCGGCATTTTAGCAAAGGAAACTGACGACCGCTACATGCACTCAAAACTTCAGAGCAGCAAGAGCCACCCACGCGAGAAGAACGCAAGCTCGCCGCCAAAAGCCTGTGCATACTACTATCTATCATATGTGATAAACGCCCCTTAAACCCAGAAGGTAGGACGCACAACCATTTCAGCTCAGGATTCTGGCAACCGCAATGCATTTATCTCTAAGCAGCTCAGCTGTCGGGCAACCGGCACCCATGACACCAGAAGTAGCCTCTGGTGAGACCTCGAAGTTCCACCACAAGGGCTTCACCTCTGTCATTTTTTGAACTTAGGGGCAGTTCTAGGTGACACTGCACCTAATTGACAACGGGCGTAAAAAATTCGTCTTTCTTTAATAAATATGTGCACATCCTTTACTCTGTTTCCAGAGATCGGGTAGTAGCACATAAGTTTTATGGGTAATGTCATAGTACAATTATACTACGTACATGCACGACTACAACAAAATTACAACACCAAAACACACATTCGTTTTGTTGGTATAAACAAACGTATAGTTGTTAGAAACGGATGCCTTTTATTTTTAAAAATAACAATTACAGGGTAACTAAAGTACAATTGCAGACGCGGCATTCAGGAATGATTATAGTCATTCAGTGTTGCCAATATGTAGGCCATGTAATTACATTCATATATAATCTGTGTGTAATTCTACTTTATGTTTTATTTTTATTTATTTTTGTTTTCATTTCAACTTACAAAAAACATTTGTAGTGTAATTTTCTTCAATATGTAATGGGAAAGACATCCATGTGTAATTTCATTGGCAACACTGTAATCATTTTATGCACACACATACACTTACATTTTTGTAGCTTCCCTCTAGTCAGCCTAGAACCAAATGTCTCTATGTCAATACTCTTTCTCCAGCGACAATTGCACTAGTTAAAATGTCGACAACTTTCCTTTTATTCGCGAGTAGAGATACGTTAGAGACAACAGTTCTAGTGTATTTCTGGTGGTATTGTCACTAAACGCATCAATAGTTTGGTTTTCTTTTTTATTATGCTATGCAATAATATTATGTAGACGAGGATCACTAAAATCTACTAGTGAATCTTTGGTTCAAATGTCTAAATATGGCCATAAAAGAACTACCTTCTCAATAATGCTAAAGTCTACTAGTAGATTTTCAATGACAACCCTGTTTTTTATGTCAATAGGCGATTACATTTGGTTGGGGTACACCTAATCAGAAGCACTATTGACAATGTCACTAGAAAATCACTATAATTTTACTATTGACAACGAGCGAGGAAATATCGATTTTGTATACTAGAGCCCCTAAAATTTACTAGTGAATCTTTGGTGCCAATGTCTCCATGTGGTCCCAAAAGAACTACTAAGTCAGTAGTGCTACAGTCTAGTGGTGGATTTTCAATGACAAGCTAATGTTAAATGTCAATAGATGATTACATTGGCTGGGGTACACCTGGTCAGTAGTACTATTGACAACGTCATTAGTAAATCACCACAATTTCACAATTCGCACTTTCTGCAGGGTTGTAAACAAAGTTTGACAACTGTAGGTATTGTATACATTAACAGGCTGGGCTTGTGCATGTACCTGTTATAATTGTATCATGGGTAATGTACCAAAGGTATATACGTATGGAAAAAGCCACATTAACCCAGCTGGGGCCCCGTGATTGCCACACCCATAGTCAAAAATATAGTCCCCTGGGGGGAGTGGTACAGACATTTGTACATATGTGATAACTATTAATGAACAAATAACACCAAAGTTAGTTGTAAATATTCTGACAAACATGTAGTAGAACGGAACAACTAGCTATGTTCGAAGGCCACAAATTGAAATAAAATGAATCAAACCATTTCATATATTCCATTTGCAATAATGGCTGAGTATATAAAGCAGAAATCTACATCAACTGACACACCACACAGTGGACTAAACACAAAATAACGCTGATGATGAAGGTTTAGTGGAGTTCGAAAACAGCTAGTTGTTCCGTTCTACTACATGTTTGTCAGAATATTTAAAACTAATTTTGGTGTTATTTTTTCAGGAACAATTACATGTAATTTGGCTTACAAAGCGATACAAGTTTTATCCTGTTCAAATAATAAATATAGAAATAGTATTAATCTTTTAAAATGCACTTATATCAGTATAAAAATATAAAAATTAACCAACTTATTATTTATAATAAAATTTCGGGATGTTTTTTCCATTAAATAATATGAAATAATTTTAAACTATCAATCATTCCTTATTTTATGGCAGCACAAAAAAAAACAGTTGGTTTAATTAGACTAAAACAACAAAATCAATATGAACAACAACCTGTCGCCGTGTTGCCTTGCTGTCTTCAAAATAATCAAACTCATATAAACCTGTGTATTATATTTTTGACAGTTTGAAATCGGTAGCTTGCTGTAGTGAATGTGTTGCATGCTTAAGGGGAAACAATATTATGGTGGGTGTTGAAAACAGTGAGAGTGGCCTTATAATATATAAAGATAGTGTTGCGGTATATTGCAGGCTATTTACAAGCTTTCAACACTCTTCGAAACAATCACATTACTGCAATATATATTACATATATGACATAAACCTTTAAATATATTTAAAACATATAAATAAATCTTTAATGCCATGGCTTCTAGTCTTTATCAGATCTACAATTAAAAAACTTCCGCATTCTGATGGAGTAAAAATTTTAAAATTTCCAAATAAATTTCATTTAATTTTAGTCAAAAAAAAAAAAAATATATCTAGGGTGTTTTTTTAGAGGTATAAAACTTTGAATTGAAATAAAACACAAGAAAATCGTTTTAATGTTTATCAATTTGGCTTTATTGGAAGGATAACTTTATGCCATTAATGTTAAAATATGATTTCGGGCATGTGGTTGCCGCGGCTGGCTCGAATAAAGCCAATTCTACAGGTCCAATTTTCAACCACTTTTTCGAGCATATGGGGCCGTATGTTGGCAATAACGCAACGAATGTTGGCTTCCAAGTCCCCTAACGTTTCTGGTTTGTTGGCGTAGACGAGCGACTTCACATATCCCCAAAGAAAATAATCCAATGGTGTCAAATCACACGATCTTGGTGGCCAATTGACAGGTCCATTCCGCGAAATTATGCGCTCATCGAATGTTTCCTTCAATAAATCGATTGTGACGTGCGCTGTGTGGCATTTAGCGCCGTCTTGTTGGAACCACAACTCATCCACATTCATGCCATCCGATTCGGTAATAAAACAGTCGGTCATCATGGCTCTATACCGGTCTCCATTAACGGTAACTGACTCTCCAGCATTATTTCGGAAGAAGTATGGCCCAATGACTCCACCAGCCCATAGAGCACACCGAACAGTCAGTTTTTGTGGATGTAATGGCGCCTCAAGGGTCTCATGTAGATTCTCTTCACTCCAAATGCGGCAATTTTGCTTGTTGACGTAGCCATTCAACCAAAAATGAGCCTCATCACTGAACAAAATTTTGCGATGAAAATCAGCATCGAGATCAATCTCATTATCGGCCCATACACCAAAATCACGACGCATTGCATGGTCTCGCGGCTTTAATTCTTGCACAAGCTGGATCTTGTAAGGTCGCAAGCCAAGATCTTTGCGCAAAATCTTCCATAAAGTTGATGGACAAAGCTCCAATTGCTGTGCACGGTGGCGAATCGATTCATTCGGGTTATTTTCAACACTTTGCTCTACAGCGGCAATTGTTTCTTCGGTGCGCACTGTTCGACGTCTCTGCGGATGCGTATTATCACATAGAGTAAACGTAGTGCGAAAACGATCCATGGTTAACCGAATTAATTGCTCTGATGGACGATTATGTCGACCATAAAATGGACGGAGCTTGCGGTAAACTTCGCGAACTGAACCATTATTTTCGAAATAAATTTGCACGATTTGCAAGCGTTGTTCTTTTGTCAACCTGTTCATGATGAAATGGCAAACCAAACTAAATATTAATCACTTCACAGCTGACAAAATGGCCGCCAGTTAAAAAAGTGATGCCAACTTAAAGTTCTATACCTCAATAAAAAACACCCTTTATATATATATAAATAATCACAATTATTTTTACATTAGACACAAAGAAATATTTACCATTAAAATATTTCTTTTTTACTCAAATACGATACGACACAACAAGATTTGGCTGAATTAATTTCTCATCAAATGAAATTAAAAAAAAAAGAAAAACTGCAAAACAACTAAAGGAGTTCAATGTTGTCAAACTCCCCAACAACTCCCGCATATGCAGCAGGTCACAAAATGTACTCAACGAAGTGTAAATGTGCGTTGCGAAGACCAATGCTGAGATTTCAGCTTCATACGCTCCGGGCTAAAGAAGGATGACGACAACAACAATAATGATCAACATGTAATGATTGTCAAAGTGTTGTTGGCGCGAAAATCTGCCTGCTGCAAACAACAACAACAGCCAACAAATAATTCGCACTTGAAAAGTGCAATGAATTTTAAACATGACGCAAAATAGTTTTTCAATTTTATTCAGCAACGTTGGGATTTCTTATTTTTTTTGCGACACAAATGGTGAAAAACTAAAATCCAACAAGTTCAATCCACCCATTGCAAGGAGTAAAAGCAGACTGTTTCTTTCTATTCTATGAATTTTTTTTATTTATTATTTTTTGCTTTAGTGTTTCGCAAGAACTAAATGTAGTCGTACTCAACAATGTGATAAATCTTTCTACCACAAAATGCAACAAACATCAGCATAATAATGCAACAACTTATAGACTGCAACATCAATATGTTGCGATCACAAAACTGGGGGTGCAAGTGAATGACTGACTGGCTGGCTGGCTGGCGGAATGCTTGACTTTAGGAGTATATTTCATGTTGCACAACTGCTAAAGAAATCATTGTCATCATCATCATCGTCAGCTTTATTATGTGGAAAAATGTTTTTTTCTTTCATTTTTTTTTGCCTTTAAAAGACTCCAACGCAACAGACGTTTTGTCACTTTATGAAGAATTACAGTTTTTTTTTGCTGTTGCTGCATCTTTCAGCCATTCAGACAAATGAAAACATTTGCATTAAGAATTTGCGACAGCAGTTTTTTTTTCTTGTAGATGTTTTACACACGATCTCATGTTTAGCACATGTTCGATTTGGAAATAGTCTGGGAATTATTATTTTATTATTTTTTTTTTTTTTTGTTCAAGAAAAATATTATCAATCGCAATATGTTTATAAATATTGCCAGTTTTCAATTTAATCGAAGTCGCCCTGAATTGGCAAAATTGAAAAATTATTGCACACTGTGGGTCCAATTTAATTCTTTGATGGGATAAAGAGATGTCAGAGCAACATATTTAAGTTTTTTTTATTTCCCTACAGACCTTTTTGCAAGGGGCAGATAGACTGGGACTGGAGGGCGGATAGCGGATGCGCTTACATTAATAGATCTCTGCTAAAAGGATAAAAAATTTGTTCTTCGTATAGGGCTCTTACAGCCCCATGACCCTGTTTTAAGCACTTCAATGGCAACATTAATACCCTTTGTCCGTTTGAAGGCTTCATTCGATATTTTGCTAAAAAGAATTTAAGAAATCACATTTGCGGGTGCGGACAACAATCGCCAAGCAGTATATAACCACTCCGTCACAATCCCGAAACAAAATCACTATATTTCTTTCTACATATATTTATTATATTTTAGCATGTTTTAAGATTTTAAAATTTTTGCAGAAAACCTGCAACAGATGCCGCTTACTAAAATTCCTTAAACAATTTCGAAAAAGTAAGGCGGGAATCAAGAAAGCTGCTTATAGTACTATTGTTCTGATACTGCAAATTCCTTTCATACAGAGTATTTGGTTTGTTATATTCTTTGAGTATCTTGACCTTAAAACCTAGTTGAGGTTCACTAGTGTCCTTTTCCGTGTAACAAAATTTATGCTGAAAAAGTGTTTGAAAAAATTCTTTCAAAAGAAGAGTATTGAAGAGTATTGCCTCTATTAGGGCCTTAGGCTCACAGCTGGTGAGCCGAGGTTTCTACGAATATGCATTCGATCTCTAAACAGACTAAAACGACAGCACTTCGGGATAATCGCGCTACTAGTTCATAACTTAAATTTAATATCTAAGAGCAAGTACGGTCTTAAAGATGAAAAACTTAGAAACAGGTATTCATGAAATGAACGACTGAGATCCGAACAAAACGCACTGAAAAATTTTTGATGTGTAAACATCTATACGCTGGGGGTTAAAAATCTTTTGACTTTGATTTATTTGCTGAGATTTCTTTGCTTTTTGCTTTTGCTTTGCATTGTCAAATCGGTGTGAGCTATGTATGAGTGTATTAGTGTTTGAAAGAAGCAATATCAAGCAGAGAAACAAGTCGACCGGCTCGAAGCCGACGGTGCGCCGCCGCCGGTTATTTTTCTGTATATTTACGTACACCAAAGGTGAAAATGAACCGTAAGAGCTACGGACTTGAAATTTAGACACAATATGTAGACATTTGGCCACTACAACAACAAATACATGAGAGTTAAAAACTAAAGGGTGTTCCAAAACGAGCAACGAAAAATGTTAAAATCCCATGTAATATACATAAAATTGTATTTAATTACATATATACACTTGAAATTTTAAAAGTTAGTGTATTTTTATACAGACTACAACAATTAACACTAAATTTAAAAAATTTAAATTAAAGGGTGTTCCATCAGTTAACGCAATTTTGACTTTGTAATTTTGACAACTTGCTGTATCTTGGAAACCGTAAGAGCAAAACTCTTGAAATATTCAAAAACGGTAAAACTAAAAATCAAAAAAAACATAAAATCGCCAAATATAAAAAAATCGCCAAAAACAAAAAAATCGCCAAAACGAAAAAAGCATCAAATTAAAAAAAATCTCTAGGACTAAAATAAATCGCAAAAAACCGGAAAAATCGCCAAAATGAAAAAAATCCTTAAACAAAACAAAATCGACAATATAAAAAAATCGCCAAAATGAAAAAATCGCCCAAATAAAAAAACCCAAAAACAGAAAAAAATCGCCAAAATAAAAAAAACCGCAAAAAACAGAAAAAAATCGCCAAAATGAAAAAATCGCCAAAATGAAAAAAATTGCGAAAATTAGAAAAACTCAAAACGAGAAAAAAGCGATAACACTGAAAAAAAAATCGTTTTAACTAAAAAAAAAACTTAAAAAAGGAAGAAAGCTAAGTCAAAAAAAAAAAAATTATCAAAACCGAATGTGCGCGAGTCAAAGTCGCACTTTACTGAATTTATTTTAATTGCAATGCGTACACAACAACAAGAACAGAAACAACTAAACGATGAACAACAGGAATTAAAAATTAAAAAGTAAAAGTAAAGGCATTTACCATAGATGAGCACTGCAGTACCACTAAAGTTTCAGTAAAAACAATAAAAAAATTTTAACACGTAAATTTTTACTGATTACTAAAATATTTCTCTACAATTTTTATAAATTGCCTAAATGATTTGTTATATGATGAGGTGCATTGAATTTTCAGTAATCAGTAATGCCCGTATTCATAATGAAATTCTACCAAGTGGCTAAATGTTTTTCATACAAAAGTTTCAAAATTTTAATGAAAAAACTTTGCCACTTGCTACAATTTTATTATGATTAAGGCCCTACGATTTTACTGGTAATGCAAATTAAATTTCATTAGCAGTCAAAATTTACTGAATTTTTTTAGTAATCAGTAAATTTACTGCTTACTGCAATTTTGAATGCAGTACATATACATACATATACTGCAGTGTGCCCATTTACTAACCAAATAAGTTTAATAAAACAAACAAAAACCAACAAATTCCTATGTATTTACAATATTAAAAGTTTTCATACTTTTAATTAATTAATTTAAAAAAAGATACTAAAAGCATAAGTACTTCCAACTTAAAAAAAAAAATTTCATTTCTAGATGTTTACACATCTCCTCTGAGATCGGAGGACTCACATTGCTTTTTTTTTCATAAGTTCTATGAATTTCGACATTAATCCAATGAAAAAATTCATTAAAATTCTACCAACGTCACGCTTCGTTAGATTAATGAATCCAGTTTCATTAAAATAATTTTAATGAAAACTTCGTCAAATGTATTAAACAGTGTCATCAATGCAATGCAAATACCTTCACCGAAATAACGATATAATTTCATTAAAACAATGAAATAACTTCAATTAAACAACGAAATAATTTCATTATAATAATGAAATAATATCATTAAAACAATGAAATAACTTCATTAAAACAATGAAATAAATTCATTAAAACAATGAAATAACTTCATAAAAGTAGTGAAATAACTTTGTTAAAACAATGAAATAACTTAAATATTTACCCCCAATATGCAAAAAAAAAATAAGGTATGCTTCAAGTGTACGTTAAAACCGGTTTTTGTATGGACATTTTGTTTTAACATACACTTCAAGTACACTTAATTTTTTATGCATATCGGTGTTATTTATTATATCTATTATATTTACGTATCGTTGCCAGATTAATAAAAATTATCTCTGAAGAAGCTGGAAAATGCTCGTGAAACGTTGGATAAAATAATGTAATAATAGTTTTTTATTTACATTAAAATTAGGGATGCCAATCCCGAATATCGGAAACCCGGGATTATTCTAAAAAACTGAATCCCTAATCCCGGGATATTTAAGCAGAAATCCCGGGATTTTGATAACATTAAAAATATGACAATTTTATTTTATTAAATGCAACTATGTTTACGTTTGTAAATAAACATGAGTTTGCCAGTTAAAAATAATTTTAAATATTTGATATTTTATCACAGTAGCCATTAATCAAATGCTTTTTACTGGTTAGTCCCAGTTTACATTGTGCGATTTTTGTCGCTGCGATTTTTGTCTTTCTTTCTTCAGAGTTGCATTTGCGTTTACATTGTACGATTTTTGTCGCAGATATTTTTATTTATGTATACATGTGGATATAATTTTTGACATTTTCTCTTTTAAGTAATATTCCTATGCAAACAATCAATAACAAATATATCTGCAGCTAACTTCAAATTTAAAATTAAGAATTGCAGAAAAAAACGGATTGCAAGAGTACAAACATATGTGTACTATTTTTAGTTTCTCTCTTCCCCTATTAAGTCTACACCTCCTATTTACCTACAAACTAAGAATTGCAGCGACAAAAATCGCACAATGTAAACTGGGACTTATAAAAAGAAGTCGTAGGCGAAAAAATTATTAGTAATGAATTTTGTACCACACAAAACAAAGACGGAAGCTCGGTTTGGTGTTTTTTCTTAGTAGATGATAATGGAACTGCGCACGCAAAAAGCAAATTTTGCAAAAAGTTATTAAAACCTTTAGGGAGGTTCTAGCAAAGGTCTTTTGACACATATTAATGCAAGTATACTTTGTCAGATAAATATATGAAATAAAATGTTTTAAATATATTTATAGACCCATGATATTCAGCTAGAAAAACTACATGAGAAGGTTGCACCTCATCCAAAAATACTAAAAATTAATAACTTCCTTGGCCCACAAAAAGAGGTGTCGCTTGGCGTTATCAAGTAAAGCCCAAGGAAATAACGGCCAAATAGGAAAATGAAATAAAGCCCAATAAATAAAATTAAATAATTTTTAATTGGGCTTTATTTCATTTTGAGTTTGGTTTCATTGGGCTTTTCTAATTGGGCTTTATTTCATTTATATTGGGTGTTATTTCATAAATTGGCTCTTGGGCCTCAATTCATTTTTTTTTTGGGCTTTATTTTATTGGGCCTTATTTCACTTCTTATTTCCTTGGGCCTTATTTCATAGCGCAATTATAGCACCAAGCGAACGTTCTTTTTCGTCAGCAGCTTATATTTGCAATAAAATAAGATCTCTATTGTCGGCTGCCACCCTAGATGCATTAATTTTTTTAAGAAGTTTCTTAAGAGATTCAACTTAATATACAAATATTACTTCCATATTACTTTAAATTATTCCCAGCAATAATACATTAAAAATGTTTTATTTGGTTCTGTATTGAATTTAACTTTCTTCATGAATTAAGAATTTTTTTTAATACTTATACTTACATTAATAATAAATTATAATTCTAAAAGCTAATAAATGAGATTATCTAATATTTTTAAGATTATAAAATCCCGAAAAATCCCGATCCGTCCCGGGATACCGTCTTTTTAAATTAAAAATCCCGAATCCCGGGTTTTAAAAAACCTAGTCCCTTTTGGCATCCCTAATTAAAATAAAGGGTGTTTTTTATTGAGGTATAGAACTTTAAGTTGGCATCACTTTTTTAACTGGCGGCCATTTTGTCAGCTGTCAAGTGATTAATATTTAGTTTGGTTTGCCATTTCATCATGAACAGGTTGACAAAAGAACAACGCTTGCAAATCGTGCAAATTTATTTCGAAAATAATGGTTCAGTTCGCGAAGTTTACCGCAAGCTCCGTCCATTTTATGGTCGACATAATCGTCCATCAGAGCAATTAATTCGGTTAACCATGGATCGTTTTCGCACTACGCTTACTCTATGTGATAATACGCATCCGCAGAGACGTCGAACAGTGCGCACCGAAGAAACAATTCCGCTGTAGAGCAAAGTGTTGAAGAGGACCCGAATGAATCGATTCGCCACCGTGCACAGCAATTGGAGCCGACTAACCGACTATTTTGTTCCCGAATTGGATGGCATGAATGTGGATGAGTTGTGGTTCCAACAAGACGGCGCTACATGCCACACAGCGCACGTCACAATCGATTTATTGAAGGAAACATTCGATGAGCGCATAATTTCGCGGAATGGACCTGTCAATTGGCCACCAAGATCGTGTGATTTGACACCATTGGATTATTTTCTTTGGGGATATGTAAAGTCGCTCGTCTACGCCAACAAACCAGAAACGTTAGGGGACTTGGAAGCCAACATTCGTGGCGTTATTGCCAACATACGGCCCCATATGCTCGAAAAAGTGGTTGAAAATTGGACCTGTAGAATTGGCTTTATTCGAGCCAGCCGCGGCAGCCACATGCCCGAAATCATATTTAAACATTAATGGCATAATATTATCCTTCCAATAAAGCCAAATTGATGGACATTAAAACGATTTTCTTGTGTTTTATTTCAATTCGAAGTTCTATACCTCTAAAAAAACACCCTATACAAAAGAAAAGACCTTGAAAGCCCATATTAGATTACTCTGTATTATGAAGAAGAAACAACTGTAAATGTTTCTTAAATATGAAGGGGTTTCTTAATAATTAGAAAATATTGTTGTCATAAATCCAATGAATGAACTAGAATACCAACGAAGTAATTCCAATAAAATTCTTTCACAATATTCGTGAAATTTTCATTAGATTTGTGAAATTATCATTGGATTTGTGAAAAAAATTTAATGAAATAGTTTCGTTGGATTTATGAAGCAAAATTCTTTCGGTGCGGCACTCAGGCGATCCAAAATTAACACTCACAGAATATTTAAACAAAACATCTTCTAACGTATCAAAGGGACCCATTTAGACTCTTAGTATGCTCAATATTAAGTTTTTGAGATAACGATTTTATGTCGCGGACCATACATAGTCTGGGTAATTTGGCTCTTTTGTACGTTACCTTTAGCCGGTTATCCATAAAATTAATGTTTTAATGAGAGTAAGATATGTGAAGGGTGAAGCGCCATTTTGAAGTTTAAAAGACTATAACAGTCTAACTTTTCAGGGTGGTACTTCAAGGTCAGACCAATAACTTATTATTAGTGCTACGCGCTACGATGGCACAACAGCTGATCCCAATCGAGGGAGGTTTAATGGATAATGATGCAAATATTATTATTGTTACTTTCTTTAGACCTATAAAGATCACAGAGCCTTCGTTCGTCTACCGTTCTCTTGTAGATTCTATTGTCTTCGCTGATAATGCAAATATGGCATCACCATTCATAGTGACTGTAAGCCGATGGCACACTTGATTGAAATTCCGTGGAGTCTTATATATCATTCTTGTGTGTATGTGTTGTGGACTTAAGCTTAAATTAGACGTGATATAGCCATATTGCCATAGCCATAACCAAACCAAAATTCAATTGGTTTCTATGGTGAGAGTTATGTTGTTATGGCGAGTCACTTATAATCAAATACAGTCTTAGCCATTAGTTTGGTTCGAACGGCTGTTCTCTATGTCTATGGTTATGTCACGTCTGATTGCGCCTTTCGTTGGCTGTGAGCAACCACAGTCGCTTCATGTGATCTCGGGGTAGCACACGTACTGGCTGTGATTGACACCAAAATGTGTGCAAGAAGGATCTTGAATGAATAATGTCCAATACTGAAGTCTACAGCTTTTCTGAGAGCTTTGAAAAATCGACAGACAGATGGACGGATGAACGGACATCGCTTACTCAACTAAATATATATTAGGGTGGGTCGATTTGTATGGAGGCAAAAAAATCGCTCAAATTACAAGGAAAATCGTATTCTAGGGATTAGAATAAGAAACTTTGCCGAAGGAACCATGCCTCTAAAATGTATTTTGATGTCTCGACTTTTGATCCGAAGGGTCAAATTTAGAAAAATCTCACTTTGATCCATTTAGAGTTCCTCAATCGAGTAAAAATTTATGACCAATCCCCACTAATTTTGGAGGGCCGACCCACCTATGCCAGTGGCACACCCCCTGGAACCACCCCAGGGGGGTTCCCCATACAAACATTTGTGATTTTTTGAAAATTATTGGGGGTGTGTCATAAATTTTGACCATATTTCGATAAATGAACCTTCAATATATCGAAATATATTAATAAAAAACAATTAAAAAAATCATAATGAGTTAGGGCGTTTCTATATTCAAGTAACGATATTTATGTATACACACTTGCACACATACATATATAATTGTTTCATTGATTAATTACCACCTATAGTAAATTAAAAACATTCTGTTTAATATTTCTCTTTTCTTTGAATTTTAATATGTATGACATTTTTCAAAACATTTCATATGGTTCTTTCTTTTTGATTAAAAGAAACGCACAATTTCAAATATTAACAATAAAAATTGTTAGACAATCATTTAGTTATTATTTTTATTAATATTTTTTATGTGTGTTATTTTTTGGTAAATAATGATCCAATGATTTTAAATAATGACTAATAAAAATTTCCGTTAATTTCAATCAAAGAAAAAACTCTGCAGCACAGCGGGTCTCCTACCGAAACAATTAATCTTTCCAAATATATAAAATAATATAAAAATTATAAAACACAAAAAAAAAATATTAAATCCCAAATAGTCAGTCATTATAAAATCTAATGAAAACCACACTTGCCAATCGATAGACAGCTAGCTAGATAGATAGATAGATGGTGATTGAAATACAAAAGCATTTACACAGGCACGTTAAACGTAAATTTACGAAATCTACAATTGAATACAACAAAAAGAACTACTGACAAATATTCAACCATTTGAATACATGTGTATGGCACTGTGTGGACAATTGTTAAGACCAACAAACAAAACTGTGTGGAATTGGAAAACATACATTTTAATTTTGCTTACAACTCTTGATAATTTTAAATCTAATATACTAGGTTTTAAAATTAAGCCAACAGATTCAAACTGAGTGGTGTTGGGAACGACAATAGGGGCATCAAACAAATATTCCTAAATTTACCATACCAATAAACTTGAATTATCGGGTGTTTTTTAAAGAGGTATAGAACTTCGAATTGAAATAAAACACAAGAAAATCGTTTTAATGTCCATCAATTTGGCTTTATTGGAAGGATAATTTTATGCCATTAATGTTTAAATATGATTTCGGGCATGTGGCCGCCGCGGCTGGCTCGAATAAAGCCAATTCTACAGGTCCAATTTTCAACCACTTTTTCGAGCATATGGGGCCGTATGTTGGCAATAACGCCACGAATGTTGGCTTCCAAGTCCCCTAACGTTTCTGGTTTGTTGGCGTAGACGAGCGACTTCACGTATCCCCAAAGAAAATAATCCAATGGTGTCAAATCACACGATCTTGGTGGCCAATTGACAGGTCCATTCCGCGAAATTATGCGCTCATCGAATGTTTCCTTCAATAAATCGATTGTGACGTGCGCTGTGGGGCATGTAGCGCCGTCTTGTTGGAACCACAACTCATCTACATTCATGCCATCCAATTCGGGAACAAAATAGTCGGTTAGTCGGCTCCAATTGCTGTGCACGGTGGCGAATCGATTCATTCGGGTCCTCTTCAACAGCGGCAATTGTTTCTTCGGTGCGCACTGTTCGACGTCTCTGCGGATGCGTATTATCACATAGAGTAAACGTAGTGCGAAAACGATCCATGGTTAACCGAATTAATTGCTCTGATGGACGATTATGTCGACCATAAAATGGACGGAGCTTGCGGTAAACTTCGCGAACTGAACCATTATTTTCGAAATAAATTTGCACGATTTGCAAGCGTTGTTCTTTTGTCAACCTGTTCATGATGAAATGGCAAACCAAACTAAATATTAATCACTTGACAGCTGACAAAATGGCCGCCAGTTAAAAAAGTGATGCCAACTTAAAGTTCTATACCTCAATAAAAAACACTTTTACGAAAAATTAAATTTAAATATTAAATATTATTATATAGAAAATTCTGGAATTAATGTTATAAGTTTTGGCATTTACAAGGGTTGTTAATTAACTAGATTTAGTAGTTTGCAAGGGTAGAAATTTGGCGCTTTTGAAAGCTGGGGTTTTTGTTAGTTTTTAAAGCACATTTGCAAGGTTTGCAACAGGCATGTACATTTACAACCCCAAGAGAGGGTTTAAAATTAATGCAATAAGTTAAAAGTATAATCGCACTAGACAAAGAGATTGCATTATCGAAGGTGTAAATTTACAACACTGCCTGCTAAACTCTAAATACTTTTTAGCGAAATCTTAAAAATGTAGAAGAAAACTTTTAAATTAATATTAGTAATTTTAAAATTTACTTAGCTTTTGAATTTTATAAATTTACTTGTTTGCCAGAATTGCAATTTTTAACTTTTGACAGTTGCATATTTTTATTGATTTTTTAGACCCACAAGGGTCAAATAGGACATTTGCAAGGGTTGCAAAATATGTTGTCTGTATTCGGTGTTTAATGCAAAAGGGATTGTGTGTGTAATTTATAGTTAGATTTTAAAGAAGAGCTTCGATATTTTGCATTTATACTCGCGCAAGACCATTTTTGCATCGAACAAAGAATACCGCTATTGCAAAAACACATAAAAACTTGAAAACTACAACAACAAAGGTTTTAAAATAACGCTCACACTTCCAAACTTCGTTGAGTTAAGATCGACAATAGAGGCATTAAACAAACGTTTTACATTACGTAAATTTACAATACTAGTAAACTTGAAAAACATTTTTCGAAAAATTAAAAATTTATGGCGTTTTCTTTTCTGGAAAAAGTGTAACATTTTTTAAATTTTGATTGAAAAAAATACAATTTAGCGTTCATTTAAAGAAGAAATTTAAGCTCGCAGGGGATGATACAATAATTTCTAATAAAATTTATATTTCAGAAAATCATTTTATTTCGAATTTTCATTGAAAAGTGTAATAAGTGTAACATTTTTTTCCAGAAAAGAAAATGCCATTAGAAAACTCTAGAACTAATTTTGGTAATGTACTAGTGTTGTGAATCTATTAGATTTACTTGTTTGCAACGGTTGTAATTTTTCACTTTATTTAAAGTTGGCTTGTTTTTTAACTATCAAGACCTTAAACGGACGAATAAACATTTGCAAGGATTGCAAAATGTATTGCAAGGAGGCGCGTAAATTTGCAAACCCCTCAAAATAAGGATTTAAAATTATGACATTATGTTTAGAATACGATGATGCTCAGAAACTTTTTCCTAGAAATAAAAATGTAAACATTTCTTGAATTAATATCACTAACTTTAAAATTTTGCTAGAGTTGTAAATTTACTAGATTTACTAGTTTGCAAGGGTTGTATTTTTGCCCTTTTTAAGTTTCCTTTTGATGGTTAACTTTTAAAGCCTACAAGAATACTAAGATGCTCAGAAACTTTTTGCTAAAAAATATTATTATTATTCATTTATTTAATCTACAGAATAAATTCTAAGACTAAATTTATATATATAGGCATTGGCTACTTTGGCCATCAGCCCAAGCTAAAAAATAAAAATGTAGAAATATGTTGAATTAATATCATTAATTTTAAAATTTGCTAGAGTTGTGGATTTACTAGTTTGCAAGGGTTGCAATTTTGCAAGATGTTTGAAAATTGTTTTTTAATTTTTTAAGCCCACAAAGGTCAAATGGAAGGTTTTCAATGGTTGCAAAATATATTATATAAAAGTCAGGTAAATTTGCAACCTGTACAAAAAAGCAACTGTCTATTGAAATGGCTTAAATTTGCTAGAGTAGTGAATTGTTTGATCATTAGAGCTTTTTAAAGTGTTTCCAATACAACGATTTGTAATTGTCTAATAACTTCCACTTACTTCCTGACTTTTTTAAAACAAAATGATATTGTTGCTCACCATTGCCTAAAAACACTTATCAAACATATTTCAGATTTTGATAGTTGATAGATGGTCCAGCTAACATTACGCCGACTTATTTCTTAGCCTTTTCTTTGGTTTGCTGTGTTAACATCCCAAGCGACGATCTATCCCATACCGCTTGTAACTATTATTGAGCTTTTGAAGTGAAAAAGTGTTAGAAATAATATGATGTTATACCACCTTCACGGTATCATTTAAAATTATGAAAAATTATCTCTAAACAAATCTAAATAAATAAATAAAATGAAACTAATAAAAGGAAAATCTTAAATTTGTACAGTTTTTATAATGATTTCATGCCTCGTCCGTCCGTCTGATCAGTCAGCAGCAAGAAGTATAGAGAGAGAGAAAAACCTTTTTATGATTGGAAAGGCAAAACTGTAGTTTAATTGTACTAATGCCAGCGTTCCAATTGCTTAAAGTTGAAGGTGGAAAAGACGTCATGTTGTTTGCAACATTAAAAAAATATTAAAAAAAGAAATAAAAGGAAAGCAACAGCATCCACATCAGCAACAATCAAAAAAACGTACCAGATGCTGATGATGATGTCCCGCAAGCCTTAATTTGTTTCTTAACTGTCGAACAAATGTTTGACTTTTAAAAAGTGTTGCTTTTGCTGGCTGCATGTCTGTCTGTCTGTTGTTTGCTGGTCCGCTTTACTTTTGGCTGTAACACTTAAATGCCGTAACTTTAATGGTGTTTGTGTCTCTATGTCTGTTTGTCTAACTGGCTGACTGATTATTAGCTTATAAGAAACCTGTTGCTTCTTGGTAACGAGTATTTTCAAGCTGACGAAGTAGCAACATGAACAACAACAACAACAACAATAATAATGATTTTTGACTTGTGTCTTCTAATCTATTGTTGGGTGTTATTGATTGTTATTATTTTCATGGGGGCAGTGGGTGTTCTTATAAAGAAAATAAATAAAAAATTTTAACTCCATTCCACAGAAATCTTGTATAACATTTGTAATTACATGAGCGCAACACTAGACAATTTTGAATGGCTGCCAACAACTAGTGAAGTATGAAAATACGAGGTAAGAAATTTATTTTTTTTTTATTTTAATAATTTTTTTTAATATTTTTTTTTTGAGTGTGTTGTTCACTAATTAGGTTGGAAGCATTAAGCCTTAATGATTTACAATTAAAACTTTTGTATTGGCGGTGAATGGTGAAATAAAATATCGTGTGAAATGTAATTTTTATTCTCAGACTTGGCTTAGATTGCACAGATGAAAAAAGAAAATTATTGATTTCTTAAGGAAATTATGCATTGTGGATGCGAAGCATCATAAAATCTTAGCAAAACCATTAATTTTAGTTTAACAAATTTAACTAAATCAAGTAAATAATAGTAATAGTTAAGTTCTAACGACTGAGTCTGGTAGAAGAGATAAAATGAAACATGTACTGGGAGGTTCAAGTTATAAAATTTCAGAAACTGTTTTGCCAAAACGCCATTGGAAACTGCGAAACCCTTGCATTTTAGTTATAAAATGTGTTAAGCAATTTTCTGTTAAACCACACGAGTATAATAAGGGATTTTTTAACACTCTCAGTTCCTAGCCACATGGGACTTTTTTTACATTCCAAAAGGGGCAAAAAAGTATCCTTTATCCGGGTATATCGCAGCTACTAAATACTCGCAATATTACCCAATATAAATGTCTTCAAATTGTACACAAACAAACTTGCATATTTTTATTATTACATCCTTTGCTTTTCTGCTTTCCTACCGCTGCCACCTTGTCAATATGCCTTCACGAAAGTGATGGACAGTAACAGATTAAGCTTTTGCTTAAACAATAGAGAATAACCCGCAATAAAAATTAAGTTTATAGGGCATTTACATTACCTCAAAATCTAGTACTTACGACATTTCGAGCTAAATCTTGCTGCTTTTTACTAGATTTCCCATACACAACAAAATCTATTTTGCCAGTAGATTTGTAGGAAATCTAATAAAAATCTAATATTTTTATTTATTTTTTACTAACCTGCTCAACGTGTTTATAAAAAAGATTAGTGAATTAGCTACGGTCTGCTTAAAAAGGTGTGTGACTTAGCTATAGTGCAGTTATTTGGTTGTAGTTTTGGAAATATTTTAGTTAATGGGTTTTGTTTTGGATAAAAAATTTTGATAAATGTCAAAAAAAATTATTCTAAACGGTATAGATTTTCATAAAGATTTTAATTAAAATCTGCTAGATTTTGTGCTGGCGTAAAAATCGTTTTTAGGGAAAAAGCTTTTATCGAAAAATTAAATGTGTGTATTAACTTACGGACTTTAACTTAGAGAAAGCTTTTTAACAGATTTTGGGTACTCACCTGAAAATAAAAATAAAGGAAATGCATTTGAGAAATATTATTAATTATTGATAAATATATTGCAATAAAAAAAATTTTTAGCTTAACTAACTTAGCTTATAGTTTAAAAAATTCATTTCAAAGTGCTTAGAAATCTTTATTTGACCTTTTTAGGGTTCCGTATAGCAAAGGTGAAAACGAACCCTATTTTGGACAGAGTATATATAACTTTGGCCCCTTCAACAACAAATGCATGAGAGTTAAAAATTAAAGGATGTTCCGAAACAAAAAATATTAAAATTCCATGTATACATGCAATTGTATGTATTAGTGATGCACGAATATTCGTATTCGTATTCGAATTGCCGAACATTCGGCCATTTTTAATGCGAATACGAAACATTCGTATTCGTCAAATTCAGGCGAATACGAATACGAATATTTTTCGAAAAAATTTAAATAAATAAATGCATAAATTCTAAACGAAATTTAAATAAATGGATAAAAATATTAGTTTGTACGAATCCATTAAATTTTTTTATAGAAATTTGTGCTTTGTATCATTTTCAAATATTATTTACTGGCGATCATTAAAATTGTGGGTAGTTTTTATTAACTTTAAAGTACGCCAACAGGAATATGAAGTTCTTTTTCATAAAAATTTTTTAATATTTCATAATAATTTAATGTCTACAAAATTTCACATTAAATATTCGTATTCGTATTCGCGAATATGTTTTCAAATATTCGTATTCGTAAATTTTTAAAGTTAGTGTACTTTTATACAGACTACAACAATTAACACTAAAATAAAAAAAAAACTAAATTAAAGGGTGTTCTTTCAGTTAATGCATTATTGACTATGTAATTTTGACAACTTGCTGTATCTTTGAAACCGTAAACTCCCGAAATTTTCAAAAATGGTCAAACTAAAAAATTATTAAGATTATCAAATCGCCAAAACGAAAAGATCGCCAAAAACAAAAAAAAAAATAAATTGCCATAACGAAAAATAAAACGAAAATAAACCGAAAAAACGGAAAAGTAGCAAAATGAAAAAAAAAATCGCCAAAATGATGAAAAAAAAACGCTCAAAAAGCGAAAAAATCGCCAAACCCGCTGCAAACAATTTTTTTTAAATGCTGGTTTTTTATGCATTTATTAATATTCATGAATATAAAATAACAACACTTTAAAATTACGACTTCTATGAATTAATCGCCACTTTCTCTATCATTCAAACCACTGTGCAGCGTCTTCAAACTTAAGTCTGGAGCAGAATAAAATAGTTGTAGTAAATAGTAGCTGAAGCCGACGACATAACAAGGAGTGCAGCACGAAACAAGTAGTAATTAAAAAAAAGTAAAAAAACCTGACTGCGACCAACTTTGAACTGTTAAATATCCTAAATGATCATTCAAAATGAAAAATCATAAGAAAACCCTAATCATGGTTTTAAAATACCTGTCGAATGACACCCATTTTGATGTAATTTACAAAATGGCTTCTGTTGGCCGCCATATTTAGTTTTGACTACTTTCACATCTTTAGTGGCTTTTCAAGGATTAAGACAAATTGATTGATGTAAGAATCGTCAAAATCGGCGCATGCGTTTGGCTTATAAACACAATACCCATCTTTGCGTCACGCAGTCGGATGAAAAAGAAATAAATTCAGTAAAGAGCGGCTTTGGCTCGCACAGGAAGGGTTTCGTACGGTGCTTGTTTCATTTTGGCAATTTTCTTTCGGTATTTGTCGATTTTTAAAAATTGAAGCTTTTTTAGTTTCAGCGTTTTTTTTTTTGTTTTGGCAATTTTTTCTCGAGTTTTGGCGTTTTTTTTTGCTTGTTTACAATAGATTTTTTTTTTCGCACTTTCGTATTTTTTTATTTTTGGTGATATTTTTCATTTAAGCGCTTTATTCCATTTTGGTGATTTTTCATTTCCAGCCTCTGATAGAGATACAGACAGGCGGATGGACGGACGTTGTACCTAAAACAACAGGGATCCCTTTCATCCTTGGTATACGGAACCGCAAAAGTGCGAACAGAATACTGAAACTTTCTGCATGACTACCAAATAAATTCTTTAAAAAAAACTTAAAAATATTAAATTCATTGCTTCACAGATTTGATGCACATCAAAAGCATGGTAGGTAACCCTTGCTGACAATATAAACATTTCGTGCTATAAGTGCCAAACAAAAGTTAATAGACACAAATTTGGAACTTGATTTATTGATCATCAAAAAAAAAAGAGGTTCGAAATGTGTGTCGGTTAGAGTTGAGCGATATTTAGAAACCTGTTACTTTTTCACAGCGATTGAAAAATCACAAATCACAACTGTGACTGAATTTATCAAGTAACAGGTTTTGAAAATATAGTTCTTTCATACAAACTGTGATTGTTCTTGCATGCTTACTTTAGAATAAATAAAGCTACCACATTAATTTTTTTTTATACCTTCAGCTTTTGTCAAGAAAAAAATCGTCGAGTCGCGTCAAATCATCTTTTCTGGCAACTATGTACAACTCACATTTTTATATTCGAAATTTTATTGTCTCTCTGCCCCTTATATATTTTTTTTTATATTTATTCTCAATATTTGAACGGGGTTGATTGCTAATTGCTTGTTCTTGCTGCTCATCTTATTAGTATTTATCAAAACACCAATACTAATAAATACTTTTAAAGCAGAAGAGCTGAAATGTGTTAAACCGTGATCACAGTCCAGTGTCCCGCAAAATAAAATATGTTTGTATTGGTGAGAAGAATGAGAGTAAAATAAACTTGCACTTGAAGAAAACTTTTGTAATATAACATACATGATGTGGTTATTAGTTGTTTGAATTTTTTGTTTGTAAATATGCAATTTAATAAAAACTTAAATAAAAAGTAAAAATTTAATAACCATTCAACAATTTAGTGAATAAATTCAAAATTAAATTTATTCACAGATCTGTGGATACTATTAAAATGCCTTTTTTATCTATTTTCCCTATTATTTTTTAATGCTTCATAACATAAAATACATTGCATATTGCTAAAAGCATTTTTAATCACGAACTATTTCCCAGCTTCCATAATTATATTATCAATTTTTTATCTGTAGAAATTTATTAAATTTGAACTTTAATTTCGTTCCGTGTGCTCAAAAAAACTCAACAAAAAACCAGGAAAAAATGAATACATGCGTACACAACTTAATTCGTCGCTTGCTCAGTGACGACTAAATGAAAGAGCATAAGCATGTATGTGATTTTCATCTGCACAATTGTGCTATGGCTTGCGGGTTACTGTCACAGTCACTGTTTAATTTCACTGCTGCTCTTCTTATTAGATTTTCTCAAAATAACAGAACTGCTACAAACAAAATACTGCTAAACTGTGGTCGGCAAATTAAGGGCGCCGCGCCTTTTCTAATACTCTTCTATTACGTATGTGTACACACGCATTACTGAGAACAACTTGTGTGTATCTCATACTTTTAAGAATCAGCGTTGCCAGAGAACAATTTTTTCCCAACAATAATAAAATATGTGTGATGAGAATTTACTAAATTTTTTATTTTCAGAAAATTATTATGGCAAACCAGAAAATTTGGTTTGTCAACGTACGTTGTCATGCATGAAAAAACCTGACATGCAAAGGCATTTTCAAGCATATATTTAAATTATTTTAAGAAAATTTTCATCTTTACATTGGCGTAGCAACAAGAGAAGATGTATTTCTTCATAAACAAAACTTGAGTGTTTCTTCTGATCATAATAAAATGAAGTTTGGTTTTGGAGATTTAAAATTTCAAGTTAGGGAAATGAGACGAAAATTTAACTGGCAACACCGACTCGTGGTAAGAGTAAAACACACACAATTGCTTAATGTAATGGTATGGGTTGCCGACCACGGGTTTAAAAGAACAGCGATTTAGAAATCACGTTCACAAGGAGCAACATTATTAAAAAATCACGCTTTCGCTCATCACTAGTGTCGGTTAAGATTTTTTGGCTGCTATGGCTCGATTTGTTTTTTGTCCCGCAACAGAATTCAAAATTTACAAATTTGCACATTCAATATAACTTCTTTTAAAACCGCCGTATTTTTTCTTTTCACAGCTTGACTATTCTGGTTCTCGCTTTAGAACACTTGTGCTACAAGGTTGCCACATTTTTAAAACTACTGCCACCTACTGCTTACAAGTTCATTCAACCTAAATGAGTTGCATGGTAAGCTTTCTTTACTTTCTTTTCCCATTCCCCAAAAATTATAAAAAAAGATGTAAACCTTCTGTTACTCGTGTAAAAAGACAATACCACAGCCAGACTTTAAATATGAAGAAAAGAGTTTTAAAAAATGTATAAATGCCACAATAATGACAGTTGGAAAACAATACGCAGACGCCAATGATACATGATGATGTCGAGATGTATTTATGTTTCTTCTTTATTTATTTTTTATTTTTTTTTTTATTTCTTTGCTGTTGCCCACAAACAACTATCCAGCCGGGCTAAAAAAAATTCTCAAAAGCTTTACAAAAAGTACAAAAATCATAACAAAAGCCCAGAAAAACTTTTGAAGGAATTAAAATAAATGTTTATATTCCTCATTTGTTGCACGTAACAAAAAAAAAAAAAAAACATCGAAAACATAGAGCAACCGAAAATGAACAGCATAAACACAGTTACAAAAGCTACTCAATGCCACCGACGACAGCCACTGCAAATCGTCCGACATACCACACTGATACTGATGGACGACTGTCTGTATATGCGAGGGCATGCTTGCTGGTATCTTACATACATACATGTGCAACAAACAAAAGTTAAAAAAAACAAAAACAAAAAAAACAAAAAGAAGAAGAAGAAGGTGGTGTCCGATGATATGACTATTTTCGAGTGTAACTGATATACCGACTAAGAGATCTCTGAGGAGGCAGCCAATAGCAAAAAATAAATAATAAAAAATAAATAAAAAGGAAAAGAATTAATTTTATGTGTGCAACTGCAACAAATGTAATATTTACAGGCATACTGAGGTGGAACTTTGAAATCGCTAAAAAAAATTCCTCGTCAAATCAATTTCAATTTTCACTGATTTTTGTAAAATTAAAAAGTGTATCTGTAAAGCGATATGATATATATATTGTTATCGAAAAAAAGTGTTTGTATTTTAATACGCCGTAATTTTTTGTCAAATCAATTTTCAATACACATTAATCTTTTTGAATATAAAAACTGGCGGGAGGTTTTAGGAATGGCCTGAAAGTTCGACCGCTACCATATCATTTGCCCTAATATTATGACCTGAATCATTTTTACTAAACATAAGAGGAAATCGTAAAACTTTTCGTTTTTCTCTTTCTATTTTTCAGTTTTATTCAAACCAAAGGAATATGTTAAAAATTCCGGCAGTTGGTGGTATTCCGAGGGCTTTATTGTTATTGTCATGAAGTGACTTGGCTGCTGGTATATTTAAGAAATTTAAAAAATTCAGTAAAGTGCGACTCGCATGCGAATGCTTCCGTACGGCCATTACATGTACTACACGAACGTTAGCGATTTTTCTGATTTTGGCTTTTTTTTTTATTTTGGCACTTTTTTGCTTTTGGGATTTTTTCGCTTTTGGCGTTTTTTTATTTTGGCGGTTTTTTCCAATTTGGCGCTTTTTTCGCTTTTTGGCGTTTTATTTTGGTCTTAAAAATTTTTTATGTTTGGCGCTTCTTCTAGTTTTGGCGATTTTTCCGGGTTTTGTGATTTTTTCAACTTTGGCGATTTTTGTGGTTTTTGCCGATTTATTTTAGATTTTTTTTTTTTAGTTAGGCACTTTTTTCGGTTTGGCGATTTTTTTCGATTTGGATGTTTTATTATTTTGGAATTTTTTAGTTTTAGCGTTTATGAACATTTCAAGAGTTTGTCTCTTACGGTTTCCGAGCTATATATCGCAAGTTGTCAAAATTACATAGTCAAAATTACATTAACTGATAGAATACCCTTTAATTAATTTTTTTATTTTATTGTTAATTGTTCTAGTCTGTATAAAAATACATAGGATTTTTACATTTTTCGTTGCTCGTTTTGAAACACCCTTCAGCTTTTAAATGGCTTTACATACTCTGTCAAAATTTCAGGTCCGTAGTCTTTACGGGTCTCGAGGAAACAGCCTGTGACGGACAGACGTTGAGGCGTTTTTTAGTTTTAACTTTTTTTGCATTTTTGGATTTTTTTTTCGGTTTTTGGCGATTTTCGAGTTTTTTTCTTTTTGGCGATTTTTTTCATTTTGGCGATTTTTTCGGTTTTTGGCGATTTATTACAGTTTTATTTTTTTTTAATTGGGTGCTATTTTTGGCGATTTTTTATTTTGGTTTTTGGCGAATTTTTTCGGTTTAGCGATTTTATAATTTTGCGATTTTTAAGTTTTAGCGTTTTTGAAAATTTTAAGAGTTGGCCTCTTACGGTTTCCAAGATATAGCAAGTTGTCAAAATTACATTAACTGACAGAACACCTTTTAAATTAATTCTTTTTTTTTTTTTGAAATCAGACGGATAGACGGACAGCGTAGCGAAAACAATACGGTTCCTTTTCACTTTTGGTGTACGGAAAAGGAAAGGATAGTAACCATTTCTATTTAACCAGGACTTAATCGAACCTTTGGTAGGGTACATTATCGACACAACAACAACAACAATAATAATAATAACAAAAAACAGCAACAGCAACACATGATACATGGAAGTAAATGATTCAAACAACTATTGTTGTTAATGGTTGTGATTGTTATGGGCTGCTGTTTGATTGATGTTCGATTGTTGTTTTGGCGTTTGTAAAATGTTCATTTAATTTTACAGTCGCTTTTTTTACGTTTGTTTATTTGTATTTGTTATTGTGATGACGATTTCTTTGTGGTGAGTGTATTGTTTAGTGTGTATTTTTTTTTTTTTTTTTTTTTTTTGTTTCTGTTTTGTTACAATTGTTGTATTCACCACCAACAACAGCTAGACTATAAAGCCAACAGCTTGAATTTAAAAAAAAAACCAAAATAGCATTAAAACAACCTGATGCATACACATGTTGCATGTTATTTTGCAGTTGTTGCTTGTCTTGTGAAACATTAACATTTCAAATGATCAATTTCAATGTGTTTTTTTTTTTGCTTTTCTTAACAATTTAGTTTGCTTAATTTTTTTGTTTGCCTTCGATTTCTTTTCAGTTTCATGTTGCAGGAGTCAAGTATGAATTTTTTTCCGGAGGATTTTGTTTGTCTCAGCAATGAAAACATGACATTTATGCCAACAAAAAACATGAGACAGTATCACATCTAATTAATGTTAGATGACATCTAAGGAGACCAAACAACAACAAAAATACTATAACATGTTACAGAACTTTCAAAAGTTGAATCGCATAAACCGCAAAGATTTTTAATAAAACTGAAAAAATAGCAAAAAAAAAAAAAAAAGTTAACTGCTCGGTCACACTAAAGTTGTACATATGCACGTAAGTAAATTGCTGTTGAAGTTTGAAGCAAAATCAACACTTCAAACAGAAGTTTTAAGTTTGTGGATTTTTTTCCATTTGCATGATTTATTTTGTATCTTTATTCGAGTGTATCTAATTTGTTTAACTCTCAAGAATGTGTGAATTTACACTACAGATTGTCACCTGTAAATTTTTGTGCGGCATATTTTTTGGTTTCATATTACGCGAGTGCATGTGTGGCATGTTACTGTGGTATAAATTCCAATAAAAATTGTTTTTTTTGTAGAATTATTTTAAAAAATTTCAAATAAAATTGTTGTCAAATTGTGAAGTGAAATTTTGACATGTGAATTCTCCCCATTAATGCAGTAAATAGAATCTGTTCATGTGAAAGGAAGGCCCAGGTCTTAAGGAATGTATTCAATAGAAATACTGAGATCAGAATAGAAACAGCAGAATTATTTAATTTTTTTTTAACAAAATCGCCCCCCTCTCTAGCGGGGGCCTAGCCCCACTAGGCACCAAAATACATCGTCGGATCGAGCTAAAAAATTACTACCGCATTTATGATAATTTTGAATAGTGCAAATATATCAATTAAAGAAAAAACATTTTGGCCAATCTAATGTGCACTGTTTAAATTTAATGGTCATGTCCCCGCCTACTTTTTCAAATACAAGATTTCCTAATTACAAGAGCTTAAAGTGTCTGAGAACTTTCATTAAATTCGATTGATAGAATTATAAAGGCTGTTTCCTCATTGAATTTTTTAATCGTTTCAAAGGCCAATTCATGTCATTAAATATGGAATATAGTATTAAGCAAATGTCCGGCGTGGCTAGCTGGGTGGAACTCATCCGAAACCACATGAGATTACATCGCCAACCATTGACCTGTTCAGAATATACCTTGCGGCATGATGTGTGTCACATGTTGTTCCCCCCAGGGGAGTCTGTTATGGACTACGGGTGTGGCAACCCCGGGGCCCCAGCTGGGGTGATTTGGCTTTTTCCATTGACGTACCTTTGGTACATTACCCATAGAACTTATGTGTTACTACCCAATCTCTGAATATAAACAGAGTAACGGATGTGCACATATTTATAACAAAAGGAAGACAGGTCCTGTTGATGTCAATTAGGTGCAGCGTCACCTAGAACTGCCCCTGAGTTCGAAAGACGATAGAGGTGAAGTCCTTGTGGTGGAACTTCGAGGTCTAACCAGAGGCTACTACTGGTGCCACGGGTGCCGGTTGCCCGACAGCCGAGCTGCTTTGAAGTTTTGAGTGCATGTAGCGGTCGTCAGTTTCCTTTGCTAAAATGCCGAGTTCGTCCTACCTCATGAGGTTAAAAGGATGATTTTGGTATGTGTGGAGTAGGCACTGGTTATTTGGCGACACAGGCATGGGTTCATCTCGGACGAGTGGTTGAGCTGTGCCGGCAATGGTTGAGGAATTCTCATGGGGACCTCGCTATGGGTGTATACACAACACCTTGGCGTGGAAGCCGGAGAATTATCGTGGTGGCTGTGGTTGCTACCAAAATCGCTGGGAGAATAGTCTTGGCTTCCCAGTGTGAAATCAATACTAGTGGTTGGTCTGACGCGGTCAGCCAGACACTATTCTAGGTGCTGTTGCCATTCAACAGAAGCTGCTATGGGCACGGACATAGCAGCAGAGTTTAGATAGCTCAAATTACCTCAGCAAGGTAATTGAATATAGTACAGGGATAACTATATTCAAAGATTGCAACCTATGTGCCTTATGGAGTGGGCCATATGTTCATTCTAATAGGGTGCATGGGGGCGTTGGTCTGGCGTCTAACCCACACCCGGTGCTTTGGCACCCGTGAGATAAGGCCGTAATGGCAGGTGCTCACGGAAAGCTATCGCACATCTGTCACATGTTGTTGGCTTCCATATCATCCAATTATGGCCATAAAAAGTTGTTAATCATCGTCTTATCATCGCCGCTTGGACCGTAAGGCGGAACGTTGCCCGAAATTATATTAATGGCTCGATTATGGATGGCGACCGAACTTCAGTTGCCGAGTTAACTAGCAATGCAACTGAACTTAAAATTTGTATTATGTATGGCAACTTCCTCCAGTTGCCAAAAAGTTATCGAAAATACGATTATGTCAGATTGGCAACTGAAAATAATATAAACAAATATTTAAAATATAAGAAATATAAGTGCTAAAAAGAAAGTTATTGAGTAAAAGTACTTAAAAACATTACTGATCATAAAAATTATTAGTTACCTGGTATTAATTATTGGTGAAGAAAAGGAAGTACAAAAGTTGAATCTATTACACGACTCTAGAATTACCGCCTTTACTGTGACTAAATGTTGTTGCCTAAAACAAGTTTGAATACTCTCTACTTTAGCTGTAAAGCATATTTTCCTTAAATATGCATAGGAGAAATTCGAATATAAAAATAATATTGCAATTAATGCTTCATTTTTCAATTGTATATGCAGCAACTACAAATTTGTAGTTGCCAATATGGCAACTGAAATTACCAGCTGTTAGTTGCCAGTTGCCATCCGTAATACCATTTCGGCAACTAGCAACGCAACCAAAGTTCGGTTCCTATCCATAATCGAGCCATAAATTTTATGTTCTAAGGATTGGTAGATTGTAACGAAACTTAAAACATACCTTGGCTTCTTAAAATAATATGATACTGCGTGCCACTGTCCCAAAACTTTTCTAATATATTTCAATTTCTTTCCTACCAAATCCTTCGAGACTTAATACACATTATCGGAAATTTGCTGTGACTTATTTAAAAAGTGGGTGAGGCTAAAAATCTTAAAACTAAATATTGTAAAGGGTGTTTTTTATAGATAAAACTGTAAGTTGGCAACACTTTTTTAACTGGCGGCAATTTTGTCAGCTGCCAAGGGATTTATGTTTAGTTTGGTTTGACATTTCAACATGAATAGACTGATGCTTGAATAACGCTTCCAAATTGTGCCAATTTTTTTTTTTTTTTTTTTTTTTGGAAAACCATGGTTCTGTTCGAAATACATATGGCGCAATTAGTACAATTTAAGGTCAACATAATCGTCCATCAGCGCAATTAATTGGATTAATTATGGAAAGTTTTCAGCCACATTTAATCTAAATGATAATACTAATCCACAAAGACGTCGTACAGTGCACACAGAAGAAGTCAGTGGTGTTGTAGAGCGTAGCGTAGAGGAAGAACCGATTCAGTCTGTCCGCCAATGGTGACCGCTATATAGCCATGATTACTGACTTCTTCGTTAATAAATTGTACGACTATGATATGCAATAGCTGTGGTTTAAACAAGACCATTCAACATGTCACACAACTCCTAACGCAGTCGATTTATTAAAGCAAACGTCTGGTAACCGCATAGTTTCATGATTCGGACACGTGAATTGGCCTACAAGTTTGTGCGATTTAACGCCGCTAGCTTTTTTTGTAGCGATATGTGAAGTCGCTAATCTACGGCGATAATCCCAAAATGATGGAGTACATGGAGGACAACATTCGCAGAGTTATAGACGATATACTGCTACAAATGTTGGAAAAAGTCATCCAAAAATTGGACCTACGGATTAGACTACGTCCGAGCCAGCTGTGGCGGTCATATGTCCGAAGTCATATTTAAATTATAATGCCAGAAGATTACCTTTCTAGTAAAGTAAATTTTATATCAATTTAAAAATTCAACTTTGTTTTATTCCATTTCAAAGTTATATACTTCTGTAAAAAAACACCCTTTATTTATGGACAGCACGATAATCTCTCTTTCAATCATTATTAAGAAATATTTTTATAAAAAATTAGCATTTAGGGTCGTATGCAAAAAAAACTTAACAAAGCCTTGTCAAGCAATGTTAAGTAAAGTTGTATTCTAAAAAAATTATTATATCAAAATTCTAAAATAGACACCCACGTTTGTTAAAACTACTTTAAGTTGATATTTCAAAAATAAGCATTTTGTACCTCATATATTTTTGTTAACATAGCACATATTGATTCATGTTACATCTGAAAATGAAGCTAGAAGTACTAATTCTTATCTTAAATTTATCATTTCTGTCATGTGATGGAAAACATTACCAAATTATCCAACTGTTTTTAAAATACATAGAAGAATCCATAAAAAAATATTAAAATAAATACAATTATACAAAAATGTTTTAGTGATATACATACAATGAAAACGAATCGAAAAAAACTGTATATTCAAATATTCATTTAATTCGAATAAAACAAATTGTGATAATTTTTCATATTTTTTTACTTTTACTTCATAGAAATGTTTATCTGTTTTCTTACCATGTGAGAAGCTCATATTTTTTAAATCATGTTGCTTTACTTCCAGATAATAAAAATGTATTTAATAAAATAAAAAATTAGTTGAATACTCGAATGAAATTGTATTCGATTTTGTACATCATAAGCTGTGAAGTGGTTGTTGAACACGGTGGCGTTACCACACAGAAAAAATTATTCCCAAAAAATTTTCAAACAAACGTGTGTTTTGAAATATAATTTAGTTTCAGTAAATATTTTTTACTGTTCCAGTAAACTATTTGTTCCAATTTTATTTTATGTAAAAAAACTGTATAGAATGAAAATTATTTATACAAAGTAAAATTTAAAAAAAAATTTTTAGATTCATTTTTTTATTTAAATTTGTTATTTTCAGTTAAATTTATTTTTATATACTGCAAAAAAATTTGGCTGATTTTTTTTAATTTTAAAAAACATTTTATTTTTTTCAGATTTTTGTTTGCGGTTTTCAAACTTATTATGTTTGTATATTGTGATTCTCAATATAGTATTAAGAGTCTTACTATAAACATACGGAGTTTGTTAGCTAAATTAAAAAAATTTTTTGGGTTGAAGTCTACTGTCGAGTTCCAAAAGCGGTAACGAAATGCTTAACCATAAAAACAAGGCAATTTTTGAAAGTCAAAAAAAAAATAGTTGAACCTTTCATTTGATTCAGTTATTTTTTTTTTTAAGATAAAACTTTTACTAATTAAAAAAAAAAATTAAGAATTGTTATTGATTCAGTTAATTTATTTTCTGATAATACGAACAATTTTAGTGAATGTGTTTGTAAATTATAAAAAAAAATTGCTGAATAATACAAAAAAAATCTGCAAAAATGTTTTTCTGTTCCTATTAATAAATTTGACTGAAAATATTTTGAGTTTCAGTTAATTTTTGTCTCAAATGCCATAATAAGTTAACTAAAAATAAAAATTTTTTTTTCAGTTAAATTTTTACAAAATTGTTATCAGAATCTACAAATTTCTTTGCAGGTCCGCATTCACACAAAATATTTACTGATTCTATGAATTTGGTTACTGAAAACTAAATTTAGTTTTTTCTGTGCAGTATTTATTATTATTAAATCGCAAAATAATTAAAGTTGTCTTTTGCATATGGCCGGGTTTCCATATGTGTGCCATGTGCCACGCAAGCGTAAAAAAAGCGTAACCGCTAATTACTAATAAAAAACTTTAAGATTCAGACATGTATTTATTAAGTTAAATAGTTTCATACATAACTAATAGACACTTTTATAGAATCCAGCATGATTGCAAACTTTTTAAATCAATAAATACATGTCTGAATCAAACAGTTTTTCATTAATAATTAATTGGTTACGCTTTTTTGGGCAAATGACACACAAGAAACGCCAGATGTAAGCTCAGCCTATGATTTCTTAACAAAGCAAAGTGCTTGGCAACTACTATGAACTTTAAAGCTAAAGTAAAATATTTTTTGCATAAGGGTCTAAAAGATACAAGAAAAAAAACGTTTTTTTTTCTACCGCCAGCAAAGCCCTATTGTGCAAGAGTTGGGAGCAATAACATTAAACATTAAAATTTAATTATTTACAAAAAAAAATTATAGTTATGAATCCCACCTCTAGACTGAGTGGAGAGCAAAAAAAAGCTATTTCATGTGAAGAAACTGAAATTGGTTTTTGAATTAAAACCCTTTCTTTTTTTTGCCAAGCTTCGCCCTCAGTCTAATTATTAACAAATTAGCCAAACTTCTCCTTTAAGAAATTCTTAAAATCAAAAGTCTTTTATTATTAAACTTTAAATTAAATTGAAATTTGTGTTTAAATAAATTTATAAATCAACTAGGGTCAGTCAGTCAGTCAGTACATTTCATTACTATTTCCCATCTTGTTTGTTTATTTTCCCAGATTTTCTTTTTCATTACAAAATCTGGAATTGTATGCCGACGCTGCAAAAGCCCACAATGTGGTCGTAATGGTCAGAGACTATTCGCATAAAATCTGTAAAGGTATAAAAACTGTGTGTGAGACAGACAGTGAATGCATTTTTAATTATCCACAGGATGCGTAGCAGCGTCTACTGCACACAATCACACAAACACTCACTCACTCTCATTCACTCACTTGCCAAGGCAGTAAAACAAATTGCCATCATTTTAACATGACGACGCAACAACTGAACAGCTGAACAACAGTGTTGTAAGCCGCAGTTGACACAAAAAGAATTGAAGAACAACAAGCAGCAACAAACATGTTAGTTGCAGCTGTAAATGTAATTAAGTTTAACGGTTGGCGAGTTGGCTAGTTGGCGACTGCATTCTAAATGGTAGCACAGCCGGGCAGTTTAATGTACTTGCCTGCTTACCTTGCCACTTGCCTCAAACACCCGCTACAATCAAGTGCACAAATGGGAACTTTTCATGAGATACGAACATTTTTCTTTTTCTTTTCAATAAAGCATCGTCATTATTCCTGTGTGATGTTGTTAATCTAACGGAAATAATTTTTTTTCTCATGTGATTATTACAAATTTCCACTGTTTTTATTTTTGTTGCGGAAAATCTTACAAAACACACTCAAGCAGTGGAAACAGCGCACAGTGGAGTTATTGAGAAATGAAAGGGAAATAAATTTGTTCGATTTTATATGGCTGTATATGTAAAATAAAAAGACGAATCTTATTACATAAGAAATAATTATTAAAAAGATCATTCGACTAATTGTAATATTTTAAAGGGTCCGCCATCTAACGTTTTTTTTCAACTAGTGCTTATTTCGTGAATGGTAACACTTAGCTCATGTCTGATTTGACAGATAATTAGTTTTATCCTTCCGCTGAACGAGCCAACTGACCATCCAATGCGTTTTCGCTTCGCTAAGTGGGCCTGCGATCGACTTACAGAAGATGCCGATTTTGCCAAAAAAAAAAATCACCTTTTCAGATGAAGCTCATTTTGATCTTGGCGGGTATGTAAACAAGCAAAATTGTCGCATTTGGGGCACAGAAAACCCGCACGCATACATTGAAAAGCCGACGCACCCAAAACGAGTCACTGTTTGGTGCGGATTTTGGTCCAGAGCAGTAACCCGCAAGCCATAGCACAATTGTGCGGATGAAAATCACATACATGCTTATGCTCTTTCATTTAGTCGTCACTGAGCAAGCGACGAATGAAGTTGTGCACGCATGTACGAATTTTTTTCTGGTCTTTTGTTTAGTTTTTTTGAGCACACGGAACGAAATTAAAGTTAAAATTTAATAAATTTGTACAGCAAAAAAAAAAAAATTAAATAATTATGGAAGTTAAGAAAAATTTCGTGATAAAAAATGCTTTTCGCAATATGCAATGCATTTTATGTTATGAAACCTTGAAAAATAATAGGGAAAATATTCTATAAAGGCATTTTAATAGTATCCACAGAACTCTGAATAAATTTAATTTTGAATTTATACACTAAACCGTTGAATGCTTATTAAATTTTTACTTTTTATTTAAGTTTTTATTAAATTGCTTATTTACAAAAAAAAAATTCAATCTACTAATAACCACATCATGTATTTTATATTACAAAACTTTTCTTCAAGTGCAAGTTTATTTTACTCTCATTTTTCCCACCAATACAAGCATATTTTATTTTGCGGGACACTGGCCCAGTGGCATAATTGGGCCATTGAGCAAGGAGTGGTCGTTACAGTCAATGACGATCGTTATCGGGCCATGTTGAACGAATTTTTGTTCACAAAAATTGAAGATGAGGATATTGGCAACATTTGGTTTCAACAGGATGGCGCTACGTGCCACACAGCCAAAGCTTCAGTAGTTTTTTTTATAGCATTTTCAAAAAAAAAAAAAAAAAAGTTATCTGGCGGACCCTTTATTATGCAAGAATCTAATAGGGTAAAGCAGTCGTTCTATTTACATGATGTATGATTCGTTTTTGCTTTAATTTTAGACCAGAAAAGGATCAGCTAGCCAACAATATAAAAGTATTTATAAAATTATATGTTCTTGCAAAACAAAAGAATCGATAACTTCAAATATTTAGAGAATTTTAGATTTTTAATTATTTTTACAAATAATTACAAAATTTTTATTTTGCAAAAATTACGGACAAACGTTTTTTATTATTTTTTGGGCATATAAGCTATTAATAAATAACTAAAAACAACTGAAAAATTTGAATTTTGCAAATCCGACAATTCCCAAAAAAGTTTTACTAAAATTTCCAAAAAGGGGATTTTTCAGTTGTTTCTGTAATGGCTACAACAAAAGCTGTTCGAAAAATGCCATTTGCGGGATAACTAAAAAAACATATAGGGACATAAAAAAATTAGACTTTATTGCTTTCTTGATCTCAGCTTTTTGATTACGCAAAATTTGGGTTTGACTAAGCTCAAAGTGGGTGTCAAGTTTTGTAAGAAACGGTCAAGTAAAAGCACGTTCAATATAATATTAAGTCTTAATGGGCACCACTTTTTAACGCACAATATTATGGCATTCAAATAGTCCAAATTGTTTGCAAAGTTTAGTAGGAATCGGATTAGTAGTACATTGAATTTAATGTTTAAATTTAGTGGGCGTACCGCCGCCTACACTTTATTGAATGCAAGATCATGTCACTTTCAAAGCCAAATTTTTTAAGAATCTCGGTTTAAGTAGAATGACATGAAACATTATATTAAATTTAAGTGGGCATGGCTCCGCCCTTTTTTAAAATTGAGATTGTGTCATTACGACAGCCAGAAGTATGTGCAAGGTTTCGTACCAATAGCATAAGTAAAAACTATATTAAATCAAAGGAAAATTTATTATACGTGTTTCCGCCTTTTTTTTTATAGTGGTAGCAATTGTATGCTGTACTCTCTCAGAAAAAAAAGTATTATACATGAAAAATGCAGACGAATTGATAACCTTCTTCCTTTTTTAAGTCGGATAAAAGTAGGTATATTTCGGAATGCTCTGAATTTCTAAGGACAGCACAAATTTAATGTTTTTGTTTCATATATTACTGAATATGCAAATAGCTTTTAGAAAATAATAAACTCTTTATGTATCTGGTAACAATTTTTTTACTGACAAAAGAGCAAACGTACTTTCTTTTAAAATAATTGATATATATTTGCTGGTAGTTTAGCATGTCTATATACGTATTTCATTGGCGCTGGAACCTAATCATCAGTAGACTTTAACCACAAATTTTAAACAGTCACAAACCTCTTACTTTATGCATAGACTTTCAAAAACTATACGAGAATTCATAAAATAATAATACTTCTGAAAATCACAAAAGAAAAAATAAGCTTAGTAGGCTTTGAAACTGGTACAAAACCCAGCAAATAATTTATATCCAGGTGAACTCATTTTATTTTTCTACATCCTTATACAATTAGAAATCCATTGGATAACAATAAAAGTATTTACAAGGCTAAATGTATCAGTTTCAAAGACTACTAAGCTTATTTTTTCTTTTATGATTTTCAAAAGTGTTATTATTTTATGAATTCTCATATAGTTTTTGAAAGTCTATGCATAAAGTAACCCTCATACCTAAATAAGAGCGGAAAGCGTTGCGTTTACAGCAGTGTACGTATTTTCAGTACAATCAAAAAATATTTGTACATTTAAATGTACTAAAAATGCATACCCTGCTGCTAACGCAACGCTTGCCGCTCTTATTTAGGTATGGGGGTAAGAGGTTTGTGACTGTTTAAAATTTGTGGTTAAAGTCTACTGATGATTTGGTTCAAGCCCCAATGAAATACGTATATAGACATGCTAAACTACCAGCAAATAAATTTCAATTATTTTATGTACACTTCTGACAATATGTCAAATAATAAATTTTCTTCAAAGTACTTTCTTTTAGTTTTTTTTTTTTGTTCCCGGTCGAGATTTGCAATTTTTATTGCAGTAAATTTTTGAATATGTGACACAGCATTTAAATAGACAAACATAAAAACATTTTGTATTCCTCTATCGTTATATCTCACAAAAAAGATTTTTCTGCAATATAATTGGAAGTATGGATCGGGACTATCAAAGAAGCAAAAGAAAGTAGGTGTACTATTTTGTAGTTAAAAAATTTAACTAAAGTTGTATTCAAATAAAATTCTTATATCAAAATTCCAAAGTAGGCACCTACGTTTGTTAAGGCTACTTTAAGTTGGTATTTCCAAAATGTGTATTTTGTATCTCAAATATTTTTCTTAATATAGCACATATTGATTCATGTTATATCTGAAAATGAAGCTAGAAGTACTAATTCTTATCTTAAATTTATTATTTCTGTCATGTGATGGAAATTATTACTAAATTATCCAACTGATTCGAAATACATAGCAAAATCCATAAAAATAATATTAAAATAAATACAATTATACAAAAATGTTTTAGTGATGTACATTCCAACAAAACGAATCAAAAAAAGCTGGATATTCAAATACTCATTTCGTTCGCATAAAATAAATTGAGATAATTTTTCTATGTTCATTATATTTTTTTTTACTTTTACTTCATAAAATTTTTTATCTGTTTTGCTTCCATGTCAGAAGCTTATATTTTATAAATTAGGTTGCTTAACTTCAAGATAATAAAAATGTATTTAATAAAATAAAAAATTAGTTGAATACTCGAATGAAATTGTATTCGATGTTGTACATCATAAGCTGTGAAATGGTTGTTGAACACGGTGGTATTGCCAGAATTTATTATTAAATCACAAAATAATTAAAGTTGTCTTTTGAATACAATTTCTTAACAAAGCAATGTTAGCCTTAAAGTGCTTGGTAACTAATATGAACTTTAAAGCTTAAGTAAAATATTTTTTTGAATAAGGCTGTTTATGTATAGTAAAGTAAAATAGTAAAAATATATTAATTCTAAATACATCGGGACGGGAAGGTTAAATATTTTCAAAACTATAGGATATAAACTTTATATATTTTTTTGTAGCACTGAACTAGTGAAATTCATATGAATTGAATTGTTTAAGTTTAAATTAAAAGTAAAAAAAAAAAATTCATCGTTCTCTAGCTTTCATTTAACCGAGATGCCCCAATTATATACACTGTGGCTCCGCCTCTCTACAAAATACAAAGCCAAAATTCAAAGCTTATGGTCGAATATACCCCTTCTATGGTTACATGAAGTGTATACTCTGCAGATTTATATTAATTTCATTTTAAAATTACCCCACTGTGCGGCGTTTGGAGTTACAGCAAAAACGCTCGAAGAAAATTTTTGATTCAAATAAAAGTATTAAGTAAACTGGAGACGATCAAATAAACTCTTCAAGCAGTGCATATATGCATGGGTCCCATGATTGTTGCTTACAAGGAGACGCACAAACAAAAACGTCAATCATCATTTGAATTTTGACTTCGTAGCGCAATATAAAGTATTGTTTAAAAAGAAACAAATCGCACATTCAGTTCAATAGTGACATAACTCAAAAAATTCGTTTTTTGAGTTAATAATGCAGAATAATAATGCGTTTCGTATTTTATCTTGCATACAAATTTCATATAAATAGCTTTTACTATCACCTCCTGAGAGAAGAATATTTGTTCATGCCTTCATTGAGTTGTATGTAAATTGAAAACTTTAAACGCGTTTTCTGCAAAACTAGTTTTTTTGAGTTATGACACTTTTGAATTGGATGTGCGAAATGTATTTTGGGTCGTCAGAGCTGGAGACGTTCAAATAATCAGCCGTCAAATAAAAAATCTTTTTGATTATCATCAAACATTATCAAAAACCTGTAAGTGCAGCTGAAAAAACACGACTGCATGCACACAGGACAAATGAGATTGATGAGTTTATTTGATCGTATTGAGGGCACTCACTGAAAAATAAAAGTTGTCAGAAAATACGAAACAAAGATTGTATGGAAATGTGTTTGTTCCAAGACCCTAAAAATCAATATCCTTGACGAGATAATTTTCCCTAACAAAATTTTAAAATAAAAATTTTAAAACAGAAAGAATAACGAACTGTTATCTCATTCGTTTTCTGTTCTCGCGCTGCAACTTTTCTGATTTTGATAAAAGAAAAAAATTTAAATTAAAAATTTACTAGTTTTTTACACCATATTCTGGACTCACAGCAAAAAAAAAAAAAAATTCCCTGCAGTAAATACGATTAATTGAAAAAAATCCAATAATTAATTAAAAATTAAATTGATTCAATAAAACTTTTGTTTAAAGATTTAATTTAATTAAAAGTTTAATATACTCAATAAAAAATTTAATTTATTTTTGTTTTTTTTTTAATTAAACGTGTTTATTGCAGAATAAAATTCAGCTGAGTGAAACTCTAAAAAATTTAAAGATAAGAAAATGTTGTTATATGTTTAATTGTTAACATAAAATCTACCATTTTGAACAGCCCATTTTCTGTGAGCGTGCAAAATATTATTGTTTTTTTTTTTTAATTTTTGCATTGCCATTTAGTCTATTTTTTTATAATTCTCGATGCTTGCAGCAATTGTTGATCTGTTATTTTATTATTCTCCCGGTGTTACAGAATCAAAGTGTATGCTGGCAATAATTTCCCCTGTGAGCAGCAGGTTGCTGCTGCAGCGGATGCGGTTTTTGTGGTCGTTATTTGTTTTTGTTTTTCTCTCTGATGTCGTTTACATATAGAAATGTGTGTGCTCGAGTGTTTGTGTGTGTGTGTGTGTGTTTACTGGCCTGATTTTGAAAACTGACTTAACCTCACTCATGCAGCCATCGATTGTCCGTTTAACCAAAGTCAAGTGCACTGATGCAAAGTAATTAACTTTGACTAAAAGGTAACCAAGCATGGAACCAGCGGCTTGCCAGGCCATCAGTGGAGGGGTGTAGAGATTGAGAAAGATGTGAAACAACAACAGAATTTGAAGCAGACGAAAGTAATCAAGATTTAATGCGACAAGTTGTGGGATTATATGAAACTGCTTATATCCGGGAAATTTTGCTGTGTTCTAACGCACATCAATGTTAAGAGCAAATATGCAAAAAAAATAGTCGTACACATTACCCTCATACCTAAATAAGAGCGGAAAGCGTTGCGTTTGCAGCAGGGTACGTATTTTCAGTACAATCAAAAAATATTTTTACATTTCAATGTACTAAAAATGCATACCCTGCTGCTAACGCAACGCTTGCCGCTCTTATTTGGGTATGGGGGTTACTGAAACCTTGCGGAGGAAATGTAAGAGTTATTATGTAATAAGATACGAATATGCTGACATACACCAATAAATGTCGGATGGCTTAAATACATATTTCAATAAATGATTTAGAGACTTAAGCGGCCCATACACTACAACAGCATGCATGCGCAATCAAGTGTTTGTGCCAGCGGTTTGGTCGTGTATGGGCGTTTTGTGTGATTGTACGGTTTGCTGTAGCGATGTCAAGTAGAGTTTGATATTTTGCTCATGGTACCAGCTTGCTTGTGTTGTATATGGTGAAATTAGCTCAGTTGAGCAAAGTTGTCATGGAGTAAACATGGATTTAAGAAGTATAATTTGTTGAAACATAGTTTGTTTCAATGGAAAACAGAATTTTAGCACTTAAGTTATACTAGCTGCTAATTTTAGCAACATACCAATAATAATTGCAGCAAAAACTGTGTGACAATTCATAATCTCCCTTCCCGCAATTTTGTATGAAATTAATATTGTACCAGCTTGCTGGTATGTTGTGTGGCTCGAGCATGAATACTCAATCGCTTGATTGCGCGTGCATGCTGTTGTAGTGTATGGGCCGCTTTAGCAAACGTAGTTATTTTAAAAATATATAGTTTGTGGCAGACGAGAAGTGATTTATTTAGAAGGAATATGTTATAACAAAAATAAAATAAAATAGTATTTTTCTAAGCTCTTGAGGATTTATGCCAATTATATTCACGAAAATGTTCGATTTTATAATCAGCCTCAAGCCTTGGTGGCCTACAAAGTAAAAATAAGGCAATCCCCTTATTGTGAATGGCGTCGTCACAGACTTTCAAGAATTATTTGAGAATTCACAATTAATAATATTTTTGAAAATCACGAAGTCGGCTCAGAAACTTATACAAAACCCAGCAAATAATTTATATTCGATATGATAAGATAAGAGGTTTGCGACTATTCAAAATGTGTGGTTGAAGTCTAGTGATGATTTGTTACAGCAACAATGAAAGGCATATAGAGAACGCTGAACCACCAGCAAATAAATCTCAAATTAAAATAACCTTCTGACAATGTGTCGAATAATAAATTTCTTAAAAATTATATAGAGTATTTTTTCAAGCTCGATAAAACTAACAAAATAGTTAAAAGTCAAACAAACTGTAATACAGTACACGCTTTTTGACATTTACGAGCACTATGCTCTGACAGATTTCCACGAGTAGATTGACGATTGAACAACATTACACAGAAAAAATTATTTCCAAATAATTTTCAAACAAACGTGTGTTTTGAAATATAATTTAGTTGCAGTAAATATTTTTTACTGTTCCAGTAAATTATTTGTTCCAATTTTATTTTATGTCAAAAAACCTGTATAGAATGAAAATTAACTATATAAAGTAAAATTTGTAAAAAAAATTTTAGTTTTATTTTTTTATATTTAAATTTGTTATTTTCAGTTAAATTTATTTTATATATTGTAAAAAAATTTGTCTGATTTTTTTTAAAATTTTTCTACAAATTATTTTATAGATATAAGAAACATTTTATTTTTTTGTTTAAAGATTTTTGTTTGCGGTTTCCAAACTTGTTATGTTTGTATATTGTGATTCTCAATATAGTATTAAGAGTCTTACTATAAACATACGGGGTTTGTTAGCTAAATTCAAAAATTTTTAAGTCTACTGACGAGTTCCAAAAACGGGAACGAAATGCTTAACCATAAAAACAAGCCAATTTTTTAAAGTAAAAAAAATAGTTGAACCTTTTATTTGATTCAGTTATTTTTTTTTTTTAATAAAATTTTTACTAATTTTTTTTTTAGAAAAATTGGTAAGAATTTTTATTGATTTAGTTTATTTATTTTCTGATAATACGAAAAATTTTAGTGCATGTGTTTGTAAATTATAAAAAAAAATTTGCTGAATAATACAAAAAAAAAAAAATCTGCAAAAATGTTTTTCTGTTCCTATTAATAAATTTGACTGAAAATATTTTGAGTTTCAGTTAACTTTTTTCTCTAATGCCATAATAAGTCAATTAAAAATAAATTTTTTTCCAGTTAAATTTTTACAAAATTGTTATTAGAATCTACAAATTTCTTTGCAGGTCCGCATTCATACAAACTATTTACTGATTCAATGAATTTGGTTACTGAAAACGAAATTTAGTTTTTTCTGTGTACCAAGTTATTCAGCTTTGCTTTGAAAATCAGTCATCAATTTTTAATGCGCACACAATCGCCCATCTTAGCAAGTTATCCATCAAACTGTAGATTCAAATCGAATACTCTCTAAATGATTTAATAACACCAACACGTCCACGAAAAATGCTCGCCGCTATAAACGAAATTGTCAAATAATATACAAATTTATTGATTTGTCGGATTTGTATGTCTACTATGTGAATAATTTTGCGTGGTGATATTGGTCTACATGCCACGAGCGCATCATATGTATCTTTCTTTCTTTCCTTCGATCGAAATTTCCATACAAATTTGTACGATATCGAGACTGTTTTAATTTGGCCTCAGATTTCTTAAAAAATTAAGCACTATGATCAATAATTTTTTCTTTGAAAATATTGATGATATGGGTGAGATGTGGTTTCAACAAGATGGCTCTGCGTGTCATATGACGTGTGCAACCATCCACTTAAAGAAATCAAAATTTGCCGATAAGTTGATTTCGATTAATTGACCTGTCAAATGGCCTCCAGGGTTGAGCGATTTGACACCTCTCATTTGTTTGCAGTTTGGATAACTGAAGCCACTGGTTTGTAGTGACAAACCAGCAACAATTGACGCTTTCGAATAGCACTATCGGTAAAGCATATCTTTACCTTGATATAGAAAGGTCCTAACTTATTTTTTTTTTTAATCGAGTTTTTTATATATTTCGAAAGAAGAACATCCAATGTATCGAAATATACAAAAATCCCGATTTCGAAAAAATAATGCGTTATGACCTTTCTATATTAAGGTAGCGATAATTGTAAATATATATGTTTTATTTAGTCGCATCTAAATTGTTTTTAATTTTTTAGTAGTTATTTTTGAAGTCGGTTAAATCTTTTTTAAAAAGTTTTATTTTTAACTCTTTAGTGTCAATTTTTAAATTTTCATAAGCGTGTTCGCACCCATTTTTCCAAATAAAAATGATCTTACCTATTTTTTTTTAACCCATCCACCACTTTTAGAAATGAAGGTGTGTGTTAAGTTTCGTAGGAATTGGTCAAGTAGAAGCACGTGAGATATTATATAAAATAACTTTTAATTAGGGATGTAACGAATGTTCGCATTCGCTTTCGCACTCGCAAATGATTCGCTTAGTTTTGCTATTTGCATTCGCATTTGCATTCGCTAAACTGTATGCGAATATTTCAAGCGAATACTAAAGACAACAAAATTTGTACTTCTTTTACGAAAATAGTTTACGATTCCTAACAAAGCTTTAAAATTTTAGCGGAAAACTTTTCTATAAACGATAATTATCATAATGAATCCACAATCTAGCTGTTTTGTAGTCTGTTCAAACCTTTGGAAAAATGTTGAGTACCATTCATTACTTCGAACAGAAAATTTTAAATGCTAACAATATTAACCAGCCCTTGTTTGTTGTAAATTTCATGCGGAACAAGTGCCAGGCATATTATTTCGCATGAAATCTTAATATATATATTTCTTAATATATATTTTGACAGCATTTCACATGAAATGTTGAACAGAGTACCAGGCTTTAGGGCCAAAGTACGTATGAGTTGATTGATTTGTAAATTTTTTTTTTTAATTAAAGACTCAATTTAAATAAAATACTATTTGTATTGCATCTATTTATACATATAAATACAACTTCATGTTCTTAAAAAAATAAGGTTTCATGTGATTTTTATCGTATTTTAAGTATTTGCATTCGCTTTCGCATTCGCATTCGCTTTCGCAAAAATTCAAATGCATTATTCGATTTCACATTCGCATTCGCTAAACTGGTATTCGTTACTCCCTACTTTTAATGGACATTGCCCCGAGAGTTCAAAGTGTTTGTCAAGTTTCGTTTGGATTAGTATTAGTACATAATATTTAATACTAAGCTTTGGTGGGCGGGGCCATGCCCACTTTTTAAATGCAAAATTAAGTATTTTTAGAGCTTAATATACATATGTGCAAAGTTTCTTCCGAATGGGTTAAGTAAAATCACGTGGAATATTATATTAAATATTAATGGGTGTGGCCCCGCCCATTTTTTAGCACCAACATCATGTTATTACACAACAAAGAGACTTGTATTAGGTTCCGTTGTGGTTCGACAAGTTAAAATACATAAATAAATGAAACAAATTTAATGGGTTCCTTTTTGTCTTTAGACAAAAACGAACTTTAAAAATCTAAAAATAACAGAGTTATAAAGCAACACACACACTTACAAAAATACAGAGGAATTGATAACCTTCTCATTTTTGCAAGTGGGTCGAAAAAAATTTTGAGCCAATGTGAGGGAGAAAACATTTTATAATTTGCTTTTTTATTCCTTCAAATATTTCTTTAAAATACGTTTGATAAATACTTAACATTGATTTATTTGTTGCCTTTTGCTTCACTTCAAATTGACATGAAACAAGTGCAGAGTAACATAAGAGTTGCGTCCGTCCTTGAGGCCTATTTTAATCTCATGTAAGGCGGTATAACCTTTTTATGCATTTATATGAATTTTACTTATTTTCTTCGTTGTTGTATTTATAGATTTTTTGCATTTTACTAACTCCTCTCGCAAATTTTTTAACATGATCATTGAATGGTTGGTCGGTCGGCTAGTATTGTCCAGTGCAAAAAAACACTCATTGAAAAACCAAAAATCCAACACCGAGCACAATATCATTTTGCAGATAAAAAAAACAACACAAAATATAAAAACTGTCGTCTTATATATTGCTTAACGCTTCAACAGAAGAACGAAAAAACAGGAACGACAAAAAATAAGTAAGAACTATACAACAGAAAAGGAAAAAGGACTTGATGCAACAAATTCTGAACTTGGCTATATAATTCAGACACTTACTTACATTCATTTATAAGCCACACAAAAATGCAAGTTAAAGTACCCTGGAGTTTTGGGTTTAAAGTCGTTCAACTTCTTGGTAGAAAAATATTTTATTTACTGAAATACATTTTATTCTTTCAATTTTATATTTTGTATGGACCATAAATTGCGATATGAAATAATTCATAAGGAAAATGATTCATGGATTGAATGGATTGTAAGAAAAATTTTTCTGGGATATTTTACTGACCATTGTTGATTTAAAATATACAGATATAAAAAACTATTAAACATTTTTTAAATCACATGATCTGGGAAACTTATTATCCACTGTGAAGGTATAACCTTCCTCTTTATGCGGTATATGACTTAAGGACGAAATTTATGTACTTTAAATCTAGTAGAACTTAATGATTGTACTAAAAATAGGCCGCTGTACTTAAAAAGGTGTGTGAATTAACTATATTGCAGCTGGTTGTAGTTTAGGATACAAAATCATAACAGATGTAAAAAAAATTTGGTATAAACGGTATGGATTTTGAAAAGAGATTTTCATTAAAATACGTTATTAAAGAATTACAACTGCAACTTTTTTCCATCTATAGACAAGGCGACATTATCGTCGATTAGAATTGGAGTACAAACCGAATATGAATTTCTTCACCGAACCAAATGTTGTGGTAGAGCACTGCCATAGACTTGCAGCAGCCCATTTGCAGCCAATTTAATGAAGGTAAAATGTACTGCGCAGCAGCAGGATCTTAACTTTCCTATAAAATTATTGGCCGCGACTTGTATTCTTGTGTACTTGAGCACGCAAATATACATTCCTTTATAATACAGGGTAACTCAAGGAATGTTTATATAAAGTGGATCAAGAGAGGTTTTTATCGGAAAACTTTTTATTACTTATTTCAATAAACACTTTGGAAATTTATTTCCTTGAAAAAATATCGTCCAAATATAAGCCCCTTCGCTGGCCACGCTCATTTGAGTAAGTATAAAAACTTCTTATGACGGCTCTGCGGGAAGAATTCTTGTTGATAGGTGACATTTTGTGACGGAAATTTTCTCTTCAAAGAGCCAAGGATTTCTCTTGAGATGGATCAAATTGTGTGGCTTCTACAGGGTGGGCCAAAATAAACCAAGGGGTGTAAAAGTTTAATAACTTTTTTGTTTATTAATTTTTTTTATTTTTTCTTTCAGATTATATAGACAGCACTTGGATAATTTATAATGGAGAGGTTCACAACTGAACAGAGAACCATAACAATAGAATTTTATTATTTAAACCAGAAATCAACTTTATTGAAAATTTGATTATGAGTGATGAAGCTCATTTTCATTTGAATGGCTTTGTTAATAAGCAGAACTGTAGGTTCTGGGGTTCTCAAAATCCAAGAGCCATTCATCAACGCCAATTGCACCCCATCAGGTGTACAGTATGGTGTGGGATCACATCTGAAAATGTCATTGGGCCCTACTTCTTCGAAAATGAAGATGGAAGTGCTGTAACCGTAAATGGAGAGCGGTATCGGTTTATGATAGAAAATTTTTTACGTCCTGCTCTTGAAAACAGACCTGGTATGTGGTTTCAGCAGGACGGAGCCACTGCCCATACTGCCCGAGACACAATGGCACTTTTAAGTCAAATTTTTGGAGAGCGAATAATTTCTCGAAATTCGGAAATTATTTGGCCAGCGCGATCGCCAGATTTGACAGCACCCGACTATTTTCTTTGGGGTTTTTTGAAGGAGCGAGTGTATGTGAACAAGCCAGAGACAATCCTTGAACTCAAGGCAAACATTGTTGCAGAAATTCGAACGCTACAGCCACAAGTTTTGAAAGATGTTATGGAAAATGCTCTAAAAAGATCCCATCAGTGCGAAGCTGAAAACGGTGGTCATTTAAGGGACATCATTTTTCATACTTATTGTAAAAAAATTTCCATTTTGTATATTATATAATCTGAAAGAAAAAATAAAAAAAAGTTAATAAACAAAAAAGTTATTAAACTTTTACACCCCTTGGTTTCTTTTGGCCCACCCTGTACAAGCAATCAAGTAGAATAGTGAGATTACGACCCCAAAGCAAAGAAAAAGGCGTGAATCCAATGATAGATCCAGTGATCATTCGTACCAGATCCTCCTCGTGACCTTGAGGTACTGCATGAAGTCTCCTACACCAATCTGTGATACTTTCGATAGGTCGTACCGTCTAGTATATCGTGCCATAACCGCCAAAAAAAAAAAAAAAAAAAGGTTAAAGGTCCGGTCACACTTGTCAAACATTTGCCCAAGAAAGCGTAACCCCTACATGCTAATGAAAAATCTTTCAATTCAGACAAAAGTTTGTCAAGTTAAATAGTAGCCAATATTGTTGGATTGATATGATATTGTCCATTAGTTGTGTTTGAAACTGTTGAATATGGTAAACAAGTGTCTGGATCAAAACATTTTTCATTAGTGTTTGTTGGTTGCGCTTTTTTGGGCAAATGTTTGACAAGTGTGACTGTACCTTAAGCGACATTATTTTCGAACTTAGTTTTTTGAACAAAGTCGATCGTTTGCGATCATACATCGATTTGCGTCATAAGAACGCGGTCCAAAAAATATATCGGTTAAGCTTTTTTTGGCGGTTATGGATCGATATTTTGGCCAGAAATTTGTGTCGAGTAGGGTGCATTACCGACACTCCTAGAACAGGTGAGAAACTATCTCTTATTTCTCCTGTTCTTGAAAACTTTGACAAAATGTATTGTAGGGAAAACTTAGCTTTAAAAGAATGTGTGTCAAACTTCCAGTGGTCCTTCAGTACCGCGAAATGCTCTTCTCGCTATTTGTTCTGAGCATATATCGTGGCTACATTTACTTTGGAACCCTGAGTATATACTCAGCCTATTTCGTCTATCTTATGCTTTATGAGGATATTTTTTTAATGGTTGCAAATGTCAATGCAACTGACAAAGCATTAGAGGCATCCATAACGGTTCCAGCGGATGGCGAGGATGGCGAGGTCGTCCTACCGTTCACTGCCGATGAAGTTACTACATATGAAACAATGGTGACTTGTTTTGAGAAAATATTTATTAAGTGCAAATCCTTAAGGATGCCAATTCTTAAGGATACGTACGACCATTTTAAGCGTAGATGGTGTGAAAATTATGATCAACTAAATGATTTGGTAAAATAGACTGAAAAAACCAACCACAATTTGCAAACATTATTCGTCTGTCTAATCACAATAAAGTGGGAAGTCCCAGCTCAGCCCTTTTTAACTAACTATTCGAAAAAATTCATATATATACCATAATATAAATAAATAAATAAGAGCCACCAGAACTTCAGGGTTTTCAAACAAGCGTGAGTGTGTTGCATGTTGATGTGACTGCATACATTTTGCTTTGCAACATCATCACACACTCCGTCATTCATTCATTTATTGAGTCGCTCTGCATGGGATGGATTTTTTTTCGTTTTTGGTTTAGGTTTGGTTTGATTTGATTTATTGAATGAATAGATTAAGTTAGCATATCTGTTGGTTTCCTTTAATTAATTTGTTTCTTTCACCGAATCGAATAAGAATCGCTTCAACGATTCGTTTTTAGTTTTCTTTTTTATTATTTTTCAATTTTTATTTTTACTTCCTTTGTAGGTGCCCTACAGCAGGTTATGTGTCATATAAATTGATTCAAATTAATTTATCGCAAATGAATTGCAGCGAAAGATATATTTGGGTTATTTTCTCTGACAGCCGGTGCATCAGTTGCTTACAAGTAATAATAATAAAAATAATAATAATACCGAATTTAAGTATGGCGATTTATTTTAACGATACTCGCTGTCATCTGAAGTAAAACAAGTAAAATGTCAAGCTGAAATTTATTTAGGTTTTTCTTTGTTCTTCTGTGTGATTCTCGCTTTATTTTGAAATTTTGTGTACAGAGATGCCACATGATAAAGAAATAAATGGTGTGAAAAAAACACAGCTGTATGTCTTAAAAAAGAAATTACAGAATGTCATTATTACCGTTACTGCAAACGAATAAATACATCGATAAATATTAGTTTCGGTTCACACAAAAAAATACTGAATCCAGGTATTGCTATGATTCCGATATTTTCAAGCAGTACTAGCAGCTCTATTGTTAATTAAGTTTTCAAAAACAATAGCGAAAATTACTCTTCTATACAACATGCAGGTGCGAATATTGCAGATATAGCAAGTCTATAATCTGCAAAGTTTCAATGCGGAAACGCCGCCCGCAAAAACTGCCGTCAGACACTAAGATGATTGACAAGTGAGAATTTTCAATGAAATGGTAAAATTTAAATTGCAACTGTAATAATTTACTTCAATTTTATTAAAATAAGTAAAGAGTTGAATACTTCTATCACACAAAAAAAGTAATATGAATAATATATGAATATGAAAAGTAATATCAATTAAAAAATAATTAAATTTCCACCTTTAAACAATTTGATAATATCAATTACGTTTTTCCACTCAAACTAATTAATACAAGTAAAAATTTATTTGAATCAATTAAATTCTTAATTGAAAACACTAATTGGTGAATACTGTTTCTCTGCACGATTTTAGCGGCGGCGTTGTCATTTCGTATGTCGACTTTATTTATTAAAGTGCGACTCTGACTCGCGCACGAAGGGTTCCGTACGAACACTAGATATGTAATTTAACACAAACTTCATCCTATATAATATATAGTTTTGGCATTTTTTTCCGTTTTGGGGTCTTTTCGGTTTTTTTGAGTTTTGGCAGTTTTTGCGTTTTTTCGGTTTTGGCGATTTTTTTAAGTTTTGCCTCCTTTTTTAGTTTTGACACTTTATTTTCTTGTTTTGGCGATTTTTTCGGTTTTTGGCGTTTTTTCATTTTGGCGATTTTTTTTATTTATTTAAAATTTTTTTTAGTTTTGGCGACATTTTCGCGTTTTGGCGATTTTTTTACAATTTGGCGATGTTTTCGAATTTGGCGATTTATTTTAGTGTTAGAAAATTATTTTAATTTTCGCGATTTTTTCGTTTTGCCGATTTTTTTTAATTTTGGCGATTTTTTTTTTTTTTTTTTGGGTTGGCGATTTTATAATATTCGGTTTTTTTAGTTTTACCGTTTTTGAAAATTTCAACAGCCGTATTCATAAAAATTTTAAACAGCGTTTCAAATGTTGTTTAAGCAAAATTTGCTAAAATTGTATTAATAATAGAATTTTAGCTTAAAAACGATATTTAAGCCTTGCGTAAATCAGCAAATTTTAAAATTGACTGCCCCCATGTTTAAACCAATTTTAAGATGACGTGGTTGTAATTTTGCTTCGTTTTTGTTTACATTTAGAACTTTACCTGTATGTACATATGTATGTGTGTATGTATGTATGTACTTATGTATGTATGTATGTATGTATGCATATGCCAGTGTTATTTAGAAGAAAACAATGTAATTTTTTTTATAGAAACTATTGCCGAAATATCAAATATACTCCAAAAGAATATTTAAAAGAAAAGGAGCGATCCAGTTTCCATTCCCAGTCATTGTTTTCTCATTTTATGTGTTAACAAAAATAATATAATTGTAGAAAATTAACTAGTGATGTATAAACACTAATAACAAAGAAAATAAAGCTCGTTATTCTTGTGCTTATTTATCTTCAATAAAATAAATCATATAAAAAGCACTTTTAACAAAGATTTGTTGTGAACTTTTTTTTTATTTTTTTATTAAATATAAGTTGGAAAGCATCTTTTATTTTATAGAAACAATATTTCTCTGAAAAGTGACAAATAAATAAATATAGACACGAGTACTTTGTGACTTAACAATCGTTGTTTTGCAGAACTAATATGCAAGTGACAAATAAAGAATACAGTGTTGCCACGATATTTTTTAAAAATCTAGTTAATCGATTTGTAGTTAAAAAACTGATTATGAATACCAATATTTAAAAAACGTTATTTAGCCTTAAAACGTTTTTTAACTAATATGAATTTTAAACCTCAATCAACTTTTTTTTATGAATACGGCTGCAAGTGTTTGCCTCTTACGGTTTCCAAGATATATCAAATTGTCAAAATTACATAAGTAAAATTGCATTAACTGATGGATCACCCTTTAATTTAAATTTTTTTAAATTTTAGTGTTGATTGTTGTAGTCTGTATAAAAATACACTAATTTTACAAATTTCAAGTTTCAATATACATATGTTCATACAATTGTATGTATATTACATGGGATTTTAACATTTTTCGTTGCTCGTTTTGGAACACCCTTTAATTTTTGATTCTTATGTATTTGCTGTTGTAGCGGCCAGGGTTCTACATACTGTGTCCAAATTTCAGGTCCGTAGCTCTTACGGTTCCTGAGAAAATATCGTGTGACGGACAGACGGACAGCGTAGCGAAAACAATAGGGGTCCTTTTCACCTTTGGTGTACGGAACCCTAAAAAGTCAACTGTTAAAATAACTTTGTTTAAAATGTGTATTGGCGAATTCGCCTCAAACTCATGAAATAAAACTCTTTTAAATACTCCTTCTTGCTCGGTCATTTTTGACCATAAATTTCCACATGAAAAAATTTAATTTACTTGCACCGAATTTTGGTGCGTTTGCTGCCGTGTTAAAAATGAGCAACAAAAAAAATTAAATTTATTCATAGTTCCTTTATTGTTGTTGTTGTTGTTGTTGTTGTTGTTGTTGAATTTAACAAGTGACCATAAATTTTCAATTGAACATTGTGTCGTGGTGTCCATATTGTCTGTTCAACTGTCAATTGTAGGTAAATTTTGCTTTTATTCTTTTCTCTCTTACCAAGCAGCCAAGTGTTATGCGATACGCGTACTTCATTGAAATATTTTGAGTTCATTCATTCATGCCACAATAATAAAAATAAAAATAAAAAAATATTGTAAATAAATTTGTTGTTGCTTACTTGCAGCATAAGTGGAAGTTGAGTATAGTAGTTATTTTTGTTTCCAACTTGTAACCCAATAATAAAATGGTGACAGTGTTATCTTCGATGGCCTTTAAGCATCAATTTATTTTACAACATTTTGATAAATACTGTTTATTTTTATTGAGATTTTTAATTAAGGATTAGATTTGTATCACACATTGGCCAGCTATCATATTGGCTTGCTGATGTTTTGCACAGTATTTTATCAGCTCATAAGAGTATTAAGGTGAGTACACATAGCAGCATATATGCTTGCTTACTTAAGATAGAATTTATAGGTTGTGTTTTAAAATTTGTATGCTTTAAGATAAGTCTTGATAACTCCTAACTTAGCGCTTTTACTTTCTATGGTAAAAGATTACTGCTAATTTTCTGGCCTATATGGGACCAACAAATGAAGAAAACTTCACTCACTACTGATCAAAGTCCTGTTTGTTAGTACGAGGATCAGTAAACAGAAGAAAATTAACATGATTGATCATAATGTATAAAAACACTGTCAAATACAAAAAGGAAATAAAAGCTCTTAAAGTGTAAAAGAATTATTCTAAAAATTATTATTAATTACAGTCAAATCCCGATAATTCGTACCCCGATAAATCGTAAATCCCGATAATTCGTAATAAACTGTCGGTCCCTTGAAAAAATCTCGTTAATTCGTAAAATGTCCATACATTTTGGTCCCCTCGCTAATTCGTAATATTTTCTTCAAATAAAATCTTCTTTACCTCTTATAAATCGTAATTGTTTGCTAACTACCACTTCTAATTCGTAATAAAAACAACAAAAACATGGAAAGAATGATTTTTTGTTTATCGCAATTTTTTTGCGTGGGTTTTTGCTTCTGCTTGTTTGTGTGCTTATTTTCTTAAGATCAGTTTGTTAATGAATAATAATCAAAAATGTTAAAGCGCAAGCATAAAACTCAGTCAGTGTTACAAAAACAACAAATTTTTATTTTGTATTTTATTTTTAACAATTTTTTTATGCTTTTTTATCGTTTTAGTAAGTCCCTATTTACACTATGCAAGTCTTATTGCTAAGCTGATTAGTTTATTAGGAGAGAGAGAGAGAGAGAGAGAGACAGAGAGAGACAGGGGAAAAGAAACGTGTCTGTTCCCCTCGTCTCTCTCTCCCTGAAACTAATCAGCTTCGCAATAAGACTTGCACAGTGTGTTTTGGGACTAAATAAATTGAAAAACTCCGTTAATTCGTATTTATTTTATTTTAACCCCATTAAATCGAAACCCCGCTAAATCTAAAACCCCGATTACGAATTATCGGGATTTGACTGTATATCTAATCAAAAATGTTCTACAAAATTATATGCCATAAAATTTCATAATAAATCTTGAAGTATTGCAAAGCAGGACGGACATTCAGCTTAAACACCAGAAATAACTCAAAGCTTGAAAAACGTTTAAGATTTGATTTACTAATTATTTATAATTAGCGCTGAGAAGTTGCACTAAACCGGATTTTATGGGACCAGTTTGCAAAATAAAATTTTTTTTCTAGTTACTATAAAATCTAAAAATCTTTAGATCTAATAAATATTAAAACAAAGATCAGATTACTCGTATACTCGTATATTTTCAAATAGCAATGAACTTGAGCTATAGTTGAACTTGGAAATTAAGTTTTATTATTTATAAATATTAATATTTAAGACATATCATCCCATGTCTTGAAAAACTATGTTAAGACATGATTATGTAATTAAATAAATGTATATCATGACATGAACATGGCACTTTTATGTGATGGCATATTAATGTAGTTTTAAGTTTATATGAAACAATTTCATAATGTCATAATATTTTTATGTCATAATATTTTTATAACATTTATACATTTTTTTCATAACATTTAGTGGCAAGATATATCATGATATAACTATGTCATTATATAACTAAATTTTGCATAGCATTAATAACATAAATATGCCAAGACACATATGTAGCATGACATTAATAAATCATGATAACAGTTTGACATTCTTATGTAATGGCATATCAGCTATAAATTTCTAGCATTTATAATATTATCTTGGAAAATTTTCGTGTCATAATTTTTTTTTATGTCACACTATTTTTTAACATTACACTTCATGTCATAATATCTTTGAGCCATCACATATTTGTATGATAAATTGTCATAAGATACTCATATCGTTATAAAGTTATGTCATAATATATAAATGTCGTAAAATGTTATGTCATAGCATAATAGATAAATTAAAATAATAATTATGTATCAAATAACATTAATATAAAGACATGACATATAATTGTTATGACATAAAAATAAATAAAATTAATGTGATGATCGCAATTTTTTTCATTTTGGCGATTTTTCCATTTTGGCGATTTTTTTCTGTTTTTTTGGGGTTTTATTTCATTTTGGCGATTTTTTTCTGTTTTTTTGGGGTTTTATTTCATTTTGGCGATTTTTTTCTGTTTTTAGGGTTTTTTATTTATGCGATTTTTTTTCATTTTGGCGATTTTTTAATATTGGCGATTTTTTTGTTTGTGTTTTTTCATTTTTGGCGATTTTTCCGGTTTTTCGCGATTTATTTTAGTCCTAGAGATTTTTTTTTTAATTTGGTGCTTTTTATCGTTTTGGCGATTTTTTTTATATTTGGCGATTTTATAATTTTTTGATTTTTTAGTTTTACCGTTTTTGAACATTTCAAGAGTTTTGCTCTTACTTACGGTTTCCAAGATACAGCAAGTTGTCAAAATTACAAAGTCAAAATTGCATTAACTGATGGAACACCTATTGATTTAAATTTTTTGAATTTAGTGTTAATTGTTGTAGTCGGTATAAAAATACACTAACTTTTAAAATTTCAAGTGTATATATGTACATACAATTGTATGTATATTAAATGGGATTTTAACATGTATTTGTTGTTGTCGTGGCCAAATGTCTACACATTGTGACCAAATTTCAAGTCCGTAGCTCTTACGGTTCATATTCACCTTTGGTGTACGGAAATATACAGAAAAATAACCGGCGGCGGCGCGCCGTCCGCTTCGAGCTGGTAGACTTGTTTCTCTGCTTGGTATTGCTTCTTTCAAACACTAATACACTCAGACATAGCTCACACCGATTTGACAATGCAAAGAAATCTCAGCAAAGAAATCTCAGCAAAGAAATCAAAGTCAAAAGATTTTTACCCCCTAGCGTATAGATGTTTACACATCAAAAAAAAAGCCATTTTCTTAATTCTCATAAAATAATAAAAACTTGTGTTTCATGCTTCAAATAACACTTGAATTATGGACAGTAAATTAAATGATTTTATGGCTCTGTAATCATAGTTCTATAATTTAATTCGATGATTTCTAGTTAACTTTTCAAATCTAATATCATATTTGTGTGTGTGTGTTTAAAAAGTAATGAGAAAGTAATATAAAAACTTAACGTTTAAGATTAATTTAAAGAGATTTAATTTAAACAAGCCGAACATGACTGTCGTAAACAAAATTATCGCCTAAATACTCTTTTCATCAACGTCACTGCTTCCAACATTAGCAGCAGCAGCATCAGTAGGAGCAGCATCCACAACATCAACATTTTAAAAATTCATATATAAGTTAATGAATGTGCAATGGCAAAAAAAATATATGTATGTAGTAAGTATAAACAATTTTTCGTTTGTATGTATGATGGCAATTGGCCATATGCGAGTCACTATGATGACCATAATCCTTTATGAGTAATGCCGATGCCGCCACCGCTTAGCGAGACTTGAGCAAAAAAAAAAAAAAAAAAAAAAACACCGGCAATGCCACGCATTGGTCTATATTCAATTGGATGCATTCACCGCACTCATACGCACACAAATTTATGAGGCCTAAAGCTGCAGGAGTATAAGTTACGATTTAAAGAATGGGTTTGTTTGTTTGTGTGTATGTGTGTATTCCGTTTAACCGCTAAAATGTACGTGAGTGAGCATATGTGTGTGTGTGTTATTGTGTAAGTGTAATAACACGGTATGCGACATAACTGAGTTTATGGCATTTTAATGGTCACTTAATTTTGTTTATGCCCAGGCACTTTAAAGTTTAAGTCCCATACACTCACTCACTTGCATTAACACACATATTCATGTGATACCCCCACCTCTGCTGGTTCTGTAAGCCATACCCTGGCATCATGCAATTCCATCGTTTACCTTTCATATTTATTCACATTAAATATTAGTTGTTGCCGCATATTTTTCGTTTTCTTTTCATCTATTTGCTCCTTCTCTTATTTTCTCAGCGTTCATTGTACAAAAGATGTTTTATTTGAGTGCATTTTCATTATTGGCAACATTATTTCAATACATACATACATATATTTTTCTACTACGGCTGTGGCTGTCGCTGTGGCTGTTGTTAAATGTTTGCTGGCAACACACTGGACCCAACATCCCCATTCATCGATTATTGCTCAATAATGATTATTGCTGTGATTATTCTTATTAAGTGTGTGTAGTGAGTAGAGCACTAAGATTTGTTATAAAAAAACAAAAATTCAACAGCAACAACTACAAATAAATTCCGTATTACAAGAAAAAAAAAAATAGTAACTGGAATACATGATGTTCCTATTAGTGTTTACAGCGAATAAATTCGTAGCCTTTCTATTTAAATTAATGCTAAATGAATGCGATTAATCGGCTAAACATTAGAAACATTTTTAATTAAAATTTACTTGGAAAATACTCGAATAACAGAAACTGAAATTAAGTGATTAATAATGACAGCGTTATGGCTTAGTTAGTTCTCTTAAGGAGACGAAAACAAAATTTGTTTATTTGACTCATTTACAGAGCACTTAATTTGCTTCGTAAAAGTGATAAATGGGCAACTTGTTTATGGTCCTTCGAGCCACTTTTTTACAAGAAAACTTAAATAATTTTTTTTTTATTAAACTCGCACATCTAGGAACTTATAGAGCAAGTAAAGAAAAAAAACTTTGCTTTATGTTATGGTATTTTCTTTTCTGGAAAAAAAAGTGCTACACTTATTACACTTTTCAATGAAAATTCGCAATAAAATGATTTTCTGAAATATACATTTTATTAGAAATTATTGTATCATTGTGAACTTAAATTTTTTGTCTAAGCGAACGCTATTTTTTTTTTTTTTTTTTTTTTTTTTTTTTTAATAAAAAGTTAAAAAATGTTACACTTTTTCCACAAAAGAAAACGCCATTATTGCCGGTAAAGACTTGCAATTTTTGTTGCAGCGACTTTTTATTTTTAATGCAAAAGAGCGAGAGAGGAATACAAAAAGTATCTATTTCTATTTCAACACTCTCACACATATTAAATAATTGCTGCAACAAAAATTGCAAGTCTGGACCGGGACTTAGTGATAACTGTAATTAGTTGATAAACTTTACAATCAGGTTTTTTACCAGAAAATATAATATAAACAAAAATATGTCAGCAAGCTGACTTCAGATATATAAATTCGAAAGACGGTGGGGCTTAGTTGTACAGGTGCAAAAGAGAATCGTTTGTCTTTATCAATATCATTAACCCTTGCACTTATTTTATGCAGCTGAAAGGGCTTCAGCTTGAATTAAGGCGTTCAAAAAAACTGCGAGAAGAGGTTTTGAAGCCTTAAATTAAAACAAAGCAAGGTTGTTGCCTATAATTGTGTCCAACAGCTCTTTTTCAATTAGTTCGTTCTGTTGGACACAAGTCCGGCCAAAAAAGTGAATGTTAATTAAATGGACTTGAAGCAACTTTTAATTCGAACGCTATCAAACTAGTTCAAATAGAACTGTTGTACACAAGTCTATTGCTGCGGAATGAAGTTTTTAAAGCAAAGTATTTGATATTCTACTACTCAAGCCGAGATCGGCATAATATACCGATTTCCATCGGCTGACTGAAAACGAGTCATAAATAATAAGCTAAATTGGCCTTATTTCTGAAATAATTGAAAGACATATTGCACCACACTGTATTGGCACTAAAGCCATATTGACTTATTCCAAAATTAATTGAGAAATAAATCCATTTTCGTTTATTGCTTACGGCTTTATTACAGTAAGCCGATAGTGCAATCTCGGTTTTATATAAAATTTTACATTTTACAATTTTTTAGTTTCTTTTTTTTCTTTACTTTTGCTGATCACTCACTCACTCATAAAGTTTAATAATTTAGTAAATCAATAGAATAGCGTATTATTTCAATTTTATGAGATCAGCGTTCTGTTAGAAATTATTACAATAAACTATGTTGTTATGCGATTGTTTTACAGTAGGTGCACACAGAAAAAATACCAATGTTAAATCATCATGCAAAAAGTTTAATTGAAATTAATTCAAATCTTATTAATGGTGATTATTTGCTGCAATACACTTTTGTGCTTAGTTCTGTGAGTCGTTTTTGTAATGTTGTTGTTTTTTGATGTTTGTAAACCGCCGAAAAACTGATGCTGGCTTTTAGGCAGTGTATTAGCCTTGCAGCCGGAGGATCGCAGGCTCGATCCTGGAATCAAGTCAAGTATTTTGTATTTTTTTTTTTTTTTTTTTTTTTTTTAATAAATTGTAAGTTAAGTGATCAATGGAATAATATTGAATTAAAATTTTATTCATTATGGTACATACTTAGTGTGTAGTTAAAGAATATTTAAAATTGTTGTGGCTGCAGCGTTAAGCACGTTGACTATCACGCCATGAGTTCCGAGTTCAACTATTGGCCGGGGAAGCCAAATTTTATATATACAAACAAACATTTTTCTGATGTTTATGTCAACTACACGTAAGTTAAATAATTAATCAAATACAATTACTACATTAAATTAATTTCATGTTTTTCCAACTTGAAATAGCTTTGATTCAACATGATTCTTAATTTTGATTTTAACAGTACGTAAATGTTAAATCAACATTAAAAAATGTTATTTCAACAAGACTAATTTTCTTTGGAAATTACTATGAATCATGTTAGATTAACATGAAACACATATGAAGCAAAATCATTGCCTAAAAAGATTAGTTTAACCTTGTTTATGTAGACTTTAAGTTGAAATTTTTCTGAGTGCCTTCACATTTGCTTTGTGCATTGCTAAAAAAAAAGATTAACCGACACATGTATACACCGACACTAAACATATAATATGCACATACAATGTGCACATACAATAAATCCAAAAGCAATTAACAATCTTGCTATAAAATGTATTTTACTCGGGCCACAATTTAATAATTCCCCCATGCAGTATGAGCCTTGAAAAATAGTAAAGACGCTTTTGTATAAAAATTCGTCCTTACAAACGAAACCATTGAATCGAATAATCTTGAACACAAAAGAATTTATATCTACCAATTTATTAATGGTCTTAACTCTAGCATTAGATAGTTTATTTAATGTCTATAATACACAAATTGTTCGGCGACAAAAGAGTGCACATTTTGTTTAAATTGGGCTTGTTTTGGATTTTTCGTAATATGCCGCATTGTTGAATTAAATTGTAGATAATTTTTCAATATTACTTTATTATCAAACAGAAAAAAATTAGAAAAAGCTCAATAAAAAGACTAGCAGCCGCCGTAATAATGCTGCAGGATAGATAAAATTAAGGAAATTCTTAAGCAGAATTATGCCAGAGACAAAAAAAAAACAACTGCAAAATATTTCTTAAATAGATTTAAAATGAGTTTTATTTCTGCAGAGCAATAAGAAATTATGTTAAAAAATTTTAAGTGACGAAGAAAAAATAAAATTTTAAATTTTGCGATTTATGTTTTAAGAACATGAAGCTTAATTTGAATAAATTTTTTTTTTTTGATAATTTGACTACACCCCAACCAACACTATGCTTTCTCAGAACATGTACAAAAAAACTACAATGTTGTTCATGAAATGTGTAAATTACTAAAAAGAAGAAAAGCAGATGTAAGAATATGCTTAAGTCCTGTCCTAAGTCATAAGGCGAAATTTATCGTTGTTCCTTTTAATGAAAAATTAACAACTAAACAGTCAAGACAATAACAACAGTCTACAACAGAAATGTCAAAAGTATTGCAATATTTATCGCATAACATGCACACCAGAGAGCGAGCAGCAGCAGCAGCAGCAGCAGGTGTATTTTTTTGTTTGTCATTTCTATGCAAAATTTAATAATTATATAACCAGCACTTTAACACCATGACAAGAAGAAAAAAAAAATAAAATTACATTAACCAATTTCGTTTATTACAACCTCATTTACCCCACTTGTTGATTTGAGTTCATTTTTATTGCAGCATTATTTTTTGAAAAGCGCAGGCGTATGTGCAAATCTGACAAAACTATCAGCATAAAACAAACTCATGTAAATAAGAGCAAATAATATTTGATACATACATACATATGTATGCATATGCATAAGTATGTGTTTATATACGTCTGTATGTTTTCCCTGTATCTTTCGTATAGCATTTTCTGTCTGGACATGGGATGGAGGTACATATCGCAAAAAATATGTAATTTGAAAAAATAAATTATCTATTGTAAAGACAATATATAAATTTACTTTTTAAGTAGATTTTCATAAACAAAATCTAAATAAGAAAATTTATAAAAAGCCAACAGTAGACATGTCTGGTGGAGGAAAAAAAAAAAATACTAAATAAACTGAAATAAAAACATGAATACGAGTCTATTGCAGAGCTGTAAAGGAACTGAATTGTTTAGTACAAAGAAAGGCTCAAGGACAAATAAGCACTTAACAAATAGCCACCCTTTTTCCAGTTGTCGTCGACGTCACTTTAACACAATACCAACAAATTGGTGCTTGTTTAATCGCTCTCGAGAAAAATTTTGTGCTACTGACAATCTATTTCCACTACCTATTGTCTAGAAAATATTATAAAACTGTCAACAGGAGAGTCAGTTGTTTTCGACAGCGGGTACACAAGCAGTAATTTTTTGGTATTGTGTTAAAGTGACGTCGATGTCGACAACTGGAATAAGGGTGATTATTCCTCCCTATTTCGCCATGAATTGTTGATGATGTTTCAAATGATGATAAATTATAGAAGGAACCCCATATAGAAATAAGTAGGAACAATGACTAAAAGAGCAGAACCGGCTGAAAGAAATTTTGAAATGTTTCCTATTAAACGCTACTCAATTTTAATTCAAATATCGAATGCAGTAATCAGCCATAGATAGTTTTAAAATTTTACTACAATGGATTGGCAAAAATTTGAGAAATTTGCCCCACTGCCTTAAGATATACTAAATACATATCGATACCTTAATATAGAAAAGCTCTAACTTATTATTTTTTCGAAATCGAGATTTTTGCATTTTACGATACATTAGATGTTCTTCTATCAAAATATATAAAAATCTCAATTTCAAAAAAAAAAAAAAAAAAAAAAAAGTGTTATTTGTTCATTAATAATTATCACATGTAATTTGGCTTAAAAAGCGATACGAACTTTAGCCTGTTAAAATCATAAATATAGAAAAAAAAGTAATGAGTTAGGACATTTCTATATTAAGGTAACGATATGTAGTTATATATCTATGTATGTATCTCATTTACTAAAACAAAATCATAATTAATACTCATGTCGTTATTCATATCGTGTAAAAAACTGTGAATATGTATGTATGTATATTGTAGCTATATATGTACATACTTATGTATATATCAAAATGCAGGAGTAATGTTTACAAGCAAACAAACCATAAACAATTCTTACCAGCAACATGTTTTATAGCCACAGATCATATTTGTATAGCAACATATCACTCATTATATATGTAAGTATGTATGCTTATACTTTTCTACAAAACGAAACAAAACATGCTTTTATTTATTTTTTTTATTTTGGTGTAATTGCATTTCTTGTATCAATTACACACTCGCACTTGCATGTATATTTACATATGTATGCACCCGCAAGACAAAAATCACTTTTTTTTTTTTGCAAAACAAAAACACACAAACAAATATAAAGATAATGATAAGATTTTCTTCTTTGAATTTTACTTTTGAAAAACACTTATTTTAATCAACATTTAAACACTTTTTGCCAAATAAATATGATATTTATTTTAAGAAAACTTTAAAAAGGGCACCTGTTACATTTATTTTCGATTTAAACACTAATAAGGTACATATGTAATTGAAATTGACATTGAAAATTTACTTTTTAAATGAAATACCGCACCGACATGTTGATCCCGCATATTAATATCACCGACTGAATTGTTGTTCATCAATTATAATTAAGAGCCAAGAATAAGAATGTTGACAGATAAATTCATTAGATAAATGATGAATTGATAATGGAATGGATAGTGGAAGCGTACGTTTGTATGTACGTTTGTATGTGATAAATATATGTACATACATACATACATATGTAAGTAGTGCTATTGCTATTGCTTAAACTAAATTTATTTACATACTTTAGAAATTCGCATTTTAATTAATTTTTTTTTTTTATAATTCCTATTAGACATTTTATATACGGCCTCAAAAGTTTTTTGTCACTCAATTATACCTTATTTCCATTGAGGTAGTTTAGACGAGAACAATTTTTAAGCCGAGCAATTTTTGTTCTTTTCCAAATTACACGAGACTAATTCAACTGGCACAAAATGTATTCGTATACACAGCTGTGTGTGTGTTAATGTTTTTAGTATTCATTTAACATTTGCTGTTTTTTAAGTTGTGTGTGTATTGGTTTTATGCTGCTAATGCGGGGTTGAAGCTGGTTGAAAAGTTATGCCAACCGCGAAACCACTCTCTTTGCCTCTCTCACCTACAAACTCGTATGTTATGCCAGCACAATTACGCCCGTGTAAATCAGCGCATTAAGCGTATTTTTCATGAAATTATTTGCATGCGATTTTTTTATTTGTCAATAAATAGGAGGCCTGGAGAAGCAAATCAGATTAAAAAAATATTTGACAAAAATGAATCAGAGATTCATGCTACATACATACATACATATTATGTATGTAGTTACATCATTTTTATAGTATATCGCTCTCTTCTACAACGCTGCAATATGCAAATAGAAAAAATCTCGTGCAACAAATTTCATGAAAAAAAAATTCATTATGTAAATTAAGTACTCGTTTGATTTTATAGTTCGTTTACATTTAACCAAAATCTTGTACTTACGATTTTTTCTGGCAAAATCGCGTAGATTTCCCATATAAAACAAAATCTGGCCTTATTATGAGTTGCATTCGATTTTCGATCTTCGCTGGCTATCGAACATCGAAAATCGATTGTTAAATTCATATTATGAGCATCGAAAATTTCGTTTATCAACGAATTTTTCATCGAACAGAATTTAGCTTTCGATGAAAAAAATTTTTTATACACGACTGTTTTTTAGTTTTTAGGTGTAGTTGTTGAAAATTTTAAAAATCACTTATTTGAGTGATATTCATAATAAGGATATTCTTTGTCGAATGCTCGTCATAATGCCAAATGAAAATGCGTTCGATCAGTACTTTCGACTACATTCGAAGATCGAAAGTTGCTCATAATAAGGGCCCTACTTCGTGACTAGATTTTGTCAAAATCTACTTAAAATCTAATAAAACTTAGTGATACAACTGTGGGTTTTTTGCCTTCAAATTTGTACTAAGAAGTAAGTCAGCATGTGTACTTAGAAAGGTGCGTGAATTTACCACATTAAGTTGTTTGGTTCTAGTCTTGAAAGTTTTTAAGGTAATTAGTTTTTTTTTTTTTTTTTTTTTTTTTTTTTGGATGAAAATCTTGATAAATGTAAAAAAAACTTGGTGTAAGCGGTAGAGATTTTCGTAAAGATTTTAATAAAAATCTGCTTGATTTTTTGTGGGTGTAAGGCCTCTATTACCTTGAAATTTATTAGCTGGTGGTTCAGCGTTGTCTATATATAGCAACAATTGCTGTAACAAATCATCAGTAGACTTCAACCACACATTTTGAATAGTCACAAACCTCTTATCTTATGCACAGACTTTCAAGAACTATCTGAGAATTCACAAATAATGATATTTTTGAAAATCACAAAAGAAAAATAAGCGTAGTAGGCTTAGAAACTAATACAAAAAAATTAAAAATAAAATCTAAAATTTAACATTTAAGAAATTTATTATTCGACATATTGTCAGAAGTTTATTTTAATTTGAAATTTATTTGCTGGTGGTTCAAATATATAGACAACGCTAAACCACCAGCAAATAAATTTTAAATTAAAATAAACTTCTGACAATATGTCGAATAATAAATTTCTTAAATGTTAAATTTTAGATTTTATTTTTCATTTTGCCTTACAATTACTTTTATTGTTATCCAATGGATTTCTAATTGTATAAAGGTGTAGAAAAATAAAATAGATTTGTATCGAATATAAATTATTTGCTGGGTTTTTTGTATTAGTTTCTAAGCCTACTACGCTTATTTTTCTTTTGTGATTTTCAAAAATATTATTATTTGTGAATTCTCAAATAGTTCTTGAAAGTCTGTGCATAAGATAAGAGGTTTGTGACTATTCAAAATGTGTGGTTGAAGACTACTGATGATTTGTTACAGCAACAATGAAATATATAGACAACGCTGAACCACCAGCAAATAAATTTCAAATTAAAATAAACCTCTGACAATATGTCGAATAATAAATTTCTTAAAAGGCCTCTATTACTTTTTGGTTCCGTTATTATCTTACTGAATTTATTAACAATTTCAAAATAATTTATGTATTGACTTTAAGAACACAGGATTAAGGAACCTTAAAACGTTCAGTCTCTTAACGTTAATATCGATTCTTGTTACAATTTCTCTTGTTTCTTATTTAAAATATTTAATTTCTCTTATATAGAGGGTGGTACAAAAATGGTCACCTGATATTCGTTTAATTTTAATAATAAACAAAAACTAGGACTCCTAATTGCTTTATCCTCTTGGAACCAAATGCTCTGCAGCTCACATTCATCCGGTTGCGCAAGGAGAAAGTCATCTAGAATGGCTCTGTAGCGCCCACCGCTCGCAGTAGTCATTTAGCCCGGAGCGTTTTCGAAAAAAATAAAAACCAATATACCATATAGTAACTTTGGCACTTCTAGTATTACAAGCGGATTTTTAGTGCCCTGCTCATTCACGTATCCACAGATAGGAAAATGTTGCTCTCCGTTCACAATAATTTTCAATGAAAGATTTTCGCAACAAAATCGAAAGAATTATTCCGCATTCTTATGGCTTATTGACATATATTTGGTATCTGTTTACTCTAAAAATCTCAAAGCGGAACTCACATTGACTTTCATTTGCAAGAATTGTAGCATCTCCCAATAGGATGACTAATTTTGCATACTATGTATGACTTATACATTGTTAAGATTGAGACTTTTAAAATATTATTAATTAACTGTTCGAATACCACTATGATAATTTTGCTGTAATTTGTACAAGACTCTGAGCGTGGGTCGGAGAATGACAATGAGTACTTAAAAAAAATAAAACCATGTATTTATGTAGGTCTTAATTTTAGTAACGACCTACATATAATAAAAATTTTAGCGAAAACCAATCATAGGCTCACACATTTTCTATCAAGCACTTTGATTATGAAGGCCATATGCTGCTTAGAGGAATGATGGGAACGTATATATATATATATATATATATGTATATAATACGCATCCGCAGAGACGTCGAACAGTGCGCACCGAAGAAACAATTGTCTACGCCAACAAACCAGAAACGTTAGGGGACTTGGAAGCCAACATTCGTGGCGTTATTGCCAACATACGGCCCCATATGCTCGAAAAAGTGGTTGAAAATTGGACCTGTAGAATTGGCTTTATTCGAGCCAGCCGCGGCGGCCACATGCCCGAAATCATATTCAAACATTAATGGCATAAAATTATTCTTCCAATAAGGCCAAATTGATGGACATTAAAACGATTTTCTTGTGTTTTATTTCAATTCGAAGTTCTATACCTCTAAAAAAACACCCTATACTATGATTATAGACGATTCCAACATACAAGAGCATCTCTATTTCGTTTATACGAAAAACTTAAACTCGCTATAACTAAAAATTAAAAGGCACATGCGTATCAAGCGCATTAAATCTCTATCATACTTATAGTCTGATATGGTTATATATTCGGATAAAAAATATACTCATGATACTCGGGATATTTGCTCATCATTATCCATCCTATACATACATTTGTGTATATAAAATGAAAAGGAAACTGAATTTTGGCTGTTTGAAAATATGCCTTACATTTTATTGTGTGTAAATAAAATAGCCCTATATATGCTCATATGTAGCCGATTAATAGTCAGAGTATTTTCATACTCATGCATATGATTGTAGCTTATACAGTATATAAATTTTAATTGCAGTTGTTTGTGCTGTGTTATTTAAAAATGTCTTAAAAAACTCATTTGTCATTATCTTGTGTGTTTGTGAGTGTGTGTGTGTGTATGATGTAGGTAAAACTTTTATAGCCTAGGAATAGCTTAACCGATCAAGTCGAAATTTACGGCATTCTAAAGGCACTGACCTCAGTAAGATTTCTTGTATAATGAACCCATTCGATTTGAAAGATTTTGAGAAACTTTGAGAAAAAAATTTAATTTTTTTAAATAAATTTTAAATTATTAAATCGGTTACACAGATGCAAATTTAATTAAAATCCACCGATTCACACCAGAACTATCGTTGATGAATAATTTCGAAAAAAAGCGTTTTATTTCAATAACTCGAGTAATACAAATCAATTTTCAGAATACTTTTACTTTTTTGGGCTTTGAGCCCAGGATGGTTAACCGTATCCGATATATTTTTTGAGTACTACAAAAATCTATGGATTTTACTTCGTGCTGGAAATGTGGGGAAGTTGTAGGGATGGCAGGCAAGGTCAAGCGTCTGCCATATTTTTTTAATCTTTTTGATATCTTACATAGCATATTTTGTTCCTTTTGGATCCTACAAGGAACATGAGGCCTCTATTGATATCTTAACTAAATATCATTCCACTTTATTCTGCAACTATCTGTCGACGTTACGTCATTACAATACCAAAATTTGGCGTTTTTTCTTCAGTTGTCTTCCACAATGCTAATTTTTAATCAGAACAGGTTTGACTATTAGCAACTTTAAAATATCAAAAAATATACTTTGCAGCAACAGCTTTAACTAAAGATTAAATACATTTATAGCTCTTTCATCAAATTTATTATTTCTGCTTAAATAAACACATATTTTTTTGGTATATTTTGTGTTTAGGCGAGTTAGAAGACATAAGCGCTATAAATCATTTTGGCTAACGAGACAAAAAAAATTTGCATACAAACATACATACATATATGGAATGTTTAACTAAAAATTACAACCAAATCGGCTTGTAATTACCAGCCAAAAAAAAAATGAACAAGATTACAAAAAAAAAACAGAAACTTTAAATTCAAGTGTAAACTAATTTCCATGTCAATTTATTGTAACAAACTGTCTTAATGCAAAAAGTGTTTTTTTTTTTACTCTATTCGGCTGCACAACTGAAAATAAAATCCATTTAATAAGAAATAAGCCAACTTGTATAAATTTTAAATAGATTTTTGCAAACCGCTTTAAATTACTTAAGAATATATAAAAAAATAAAAAATACTGAGAAACTGTCAGCCAGTCAATAATGGCGCCACTTCTTTATGTTGATTATTTATCTCAATAATTGAACTGAAAAATAGTTGTTAATAAATTAAATTAATAAACAATTCATAATGAGAATAAAACAAATTATTTGAATCAATTTTAAATTAAAAACAGAGAACAAACAGATGGTCATTTAAAGTAGACTGCACTCGAGTTCTGTGAACACCCACCCAAAGAAAAAGCTCTCAAAGGAATGAAATGCTTTATTTTTTTTAAATGTCTTTTCTTTACTTTTTTCTTCAAGTTATCTTGTTAAATATGTCATGCTTGTAAATTTAGTTATTATTAAATATTATTTACAATACCAATAAGCCCTAAAGCGATGTTTTGCCAATGAAATTGCATTTAAAATTATTTTATTACTCGTAAATGCATTAAAATCTTTTTAATGTTTTTTTCTTCTTCTTGATGTCAAGGATATCAGATTTTTCTTTTATCATTGAACAGCAAACTGTCCCCTAAGTTAACAATTTAGGAGTTATTTACCCAAGCAATGGAATTGATTGTGACTCCCACGTTTGTATGGTACGGCAAAGAAAATTACTTCATCTTCAGATATGAAATCAGTGAATTGCATCTACGTGAGCGTTTGTTGGTTATGTGTGTGTTTGTTTTTTTTTTTTTTTTTTTGGTTACGAAAAGTTGTTTGTTTGTTGTTTATAATTCATGCCACCAACTGAACAAAGTGATACTTTATTTGTTTGTTACAAATAGATTTTTGCTCCATATGCATAAATATTTAATGCCCTACACTCAGCGAGCAGGTCAATAACAACTGGCTAGTGTTTATTGCACATTTGGGGAACAAAAATTGAAAATGGAATTTAATGGACAACTTTTGATGTGTAAACATCTATACGCTAGGGGGTAAAAATTTTTTGGCTTTGATTCTTTGCTGAGATTTCTTTGCTTTTTGCTTTTGCTTTGCATTGTCAAATCGGTGTGAGCTATGTATGAGCGTATTAGTGTTTGAAAGAAGCAATACCAAGCAGAGAAACAAGCCGACCGGCTCGAAGCCGACGGTGCGCCGCCGCCGGTTATTTTTCTGTAAATTTCCGTACACCAAAGGTGAAAATGAACCGTAAGAGCTACGGACTTGAAATTTGGTCACAATGTGTAGACATTTGGCCACGAAAACAACAAATACATGAGAGTTAAAAACTAAAGGGTGTTCCAAAACGAGCAACGAAAAATGTTAAAATCCCATTTAATATACATACAATTGTATGTACATATATACATTTGAAATTTTAAAAGTTAGTGTATTTTTATACAGACTACAACAATTAACACTAAATTTAAAAAGTTTAAATTAAAGGGAGTTCCATTAGTTAATGCAATTTTTACTTTGTAATTTTGACAACTTGCTGTATCTTGGAGACCGTAAGAGCAAAACTCTTGTAATTTTCATAAACGGTAAAACTAAAAAATCAAAAAAATATAAGATCGCCAAATATAAAAAAACAGCCAAAAACAAAAAAAAAATCGCCAAATCGAAAAAAGCACCAAATTAAAAAAAATCTGTGGGACTAAAATAAATCGCGAAAAACCGGAAAAATCGCCAAAATAAAAACAATCCTTAAACAAAAAAATCGCCAATATGAAAAAATCGCCTAAATAAAAAAACCCCAAAAAGAGAAAAAAATCGCCAAAATGAAAAAACCTAAAATGAAAAAAATTGCGAAAATTAAATAAACCCAAAAAGAGAAAAAAAGAACGACAAAACGAGAAAAAAGCGATAAAACTGAAAAAAATCGTTTAAACTGAAAAAACTTAAAAAGGAAGAAAGCTAAATCAAAAAATATTATCAAAACCGAATGTGCGCGAGTCAAAGTCGCACTTTACTGAATTTATTTTAATTGCAATGCGTACACAACAACAAGAACACACCCAGAAAAAAGATTGGTTGGAAAACGGTTAGTCCAATAAAATATCATTTATATTAACTATATATCAGTTCACGCTATCAATTTTCTGTTAATCCAAAAAACAATCCATGTTCATTGCCATAAGGGCACAATTGTAACAAATATATGATTGTGACAATACTTAAATTGATTGCATCAACCGACCATATGCTTTTGTCATGACTAATTAACTGATTGGTTAACCCAACCGAATAAAATATTACGAATTAGATTTTACTACCAACTTTTGGTATTAGCAACTAAAAAATTGTCGTTCTATATTAAATTTAAAATAAAAACTTTCAATCAGTTGCTGCAACTAACTAGAGGTTCAGTTTACTATCATAGTTTATAGCAGCAAATTAAAAAATTAACTTTTGTGACTTTCAAAGATATTATGCTTTGTGAATTCTCAAATGGTTTTTGAAAGTCAGTGCATAAGATAACAGGTTTGTGGCTTTTCAAAATGTGTGGTTGAAGAAATGTATATAGACATGCTTTACCATTAGGAAATAAATTTCAATTAAAATAAACTTATTCCAATATGTCAAATAATAAATGGCAAGGAAGGCCAATTTTTCTTTTGCAAGTACCAATTATGATATTGTTTTAATTATATTAACCAAATTTTCGGTAGCAAGAATAACATTTATTTCAAATTCCATACTGTCAACCAATTTTTTCTGTTGCTGCAACTATTGGGTTGAGGGTTATAATTAAAATATAGTGGTACCACAAGAAAATTTCAGTCGCTATAGAAGAATTCTATGATAGTTGGTGCAACCGCCAAAATTCAATTGGCAACACATTCGGTTGTCTCAACGAATCTGTTTTCTCTGTGCAGCAAAACAAAACGATGAACAACAGGAATTAAAAATTAAAAAGTAAAAGTATAGGCATTTACCATAGATGAGCACTGCAGTGCCACTAAATTTTCAGTAAAAACCATAAAAAATCTTTAACAAGTAAATTTTTACTGATTACTAAAATTTTTTTCTACAATTTTTATAAATTGCCTAAATGATTTGTTAGATGATGCGGTGCATTGAATTTTCATTAATCAGTAATGCCCGTATTCATAATGAAATTCTACCAAGTGGCTAAATGTTTTTCATACAAAAGTTTCAAAATTTGAATGAAAAAACTTTGCCACTTGCTGCGGCCCTACGAGTTTACTAGTAATGCAAATTAAATTTCATTAGCAGTAAAAATGTACTGAATTATTTTAGTAATCAGTAAATTTACTGCTTACTGCAATTTTGAATGCAGTACATATACATACATATACTGCAGTGTGCCCATTTACTAACCAAATAAGTTTAATAAAACAAACAAAAACCAAAAATTCCTATGTATTTACAATATTAAAAGTTTTCATACTTTTAATTAATTAATTTAAAAAAAGATACTAAAAGAATAAGTACTTCCAACTTAGAAAAAAATTTTCATTACTAGATGTTTACACATGTCCTCTGTGATCGGACTCACATTGCTTTTTTTTACTAAGAGACTGCATCATTTCTAAGTGGCAATAATCAAAACTCTTGGTAAAAATTGAATTAAAAAAAAAAATTTTAAACGTTTTGTACATGAGACAAATTAAAAAAAAAAAAAAATGCTTTCCATGATAAACTAAAATTAATTCAGCAAAAAGCGATGTTAACTCACACACGAAGGGTTCCGTACGACGCACAGAGGAGTATTTGAGACAAAAAGCCAAAAAATTTATTCAAAGAAATCTTTAGAACTAAGTACGGAGCTCGACACGGAAGAAAATTTTATATGTATTGTAAATTTTTGAAGATTTTCAGCCGTGTCCAAAAAATATTAATTTGAGCTTAAAGTGTACTTTAAAACCAAATTTACATAAAAATGTCGACAAAAGAACACTTGAATTAAAACTTAGTTTTTTTTTTGTGATACGGCTGTTTAAGTTTGTTATTTGTAGCCCAGATACACTGCTAACTGAGATACTGACGAAGCGCTTCTTTCTTTTTGGTGATTTGTTCGGTTTTCGGCGATTTTTAACGGTTTTTGGCAATTTTAGGGTTGGCGCTTTTTTTTTTTTGTTTTGGCAATATTTTTAGTTTTGGTGCTTTTTTCGTTTTAACAATTTTTCGATTTTTGGCGTTTTTTTATTTTTTATTTTTTGGCAACCTTTTTACTTTTTGTGATTTATTTTTCATTTTAGCGATTTATTTTAGTTTTGGTGAAATTTTTTATTTATTTTTCATTTTGGCGATTTTTCGCTTGAAATTTTTTTTAGTTTTGGGGTTTTTTGCTGTTTTTTTGAAAATTCCAAGAATTGTGCCTCTTACAGTTTCTACGATACATCAAGTTGACAAAGTTACATTATGACATAGAATAACATATAATTTTAATTTTGTTACATTTCAGTGTTAATCGATTTTTGCCGATTTTTCAGGTTTGGCGCTGATTTCGTTTTTTGGGTTTTTTTCGGTTTTTGGCGTTTTTTTTTTTGCTTTGACGATTTTCTTTTGACTTTTTGGCGATTGATTTTAGTTATACCCATTTTTTTTCTTCTAGCTCTCTATTCATTTTTGGGCTTTTTTCGGGTTTGCCGTTTTTTACTTTGGACGTTTTTTGTTCGTTTTTGCGATTTTTTCGGTTTTTGGTGATTTTTTTTTGGGCTTTTGGCGATTTATTTTCATTCTGGCGATTTTTTGGCCTTGACGGCTTTTTTCCACTTTTGACGATATTTATACTTACAGCATCTATATTTTATTTTAGGCACGTCTTTATACATATTTGGCGATGTTTTTAAATATCTGACGTTTTTTTAGGTTTTGGCATTTTTTTCGAATTTTGACGATTTTTAATTTTTGGTAGCGTTTGTACTTTTGATGATGTTTTTTTACATTTTAGCGATTTAACTTATTTTGGGGCGATATATTTTCTTTAAGCGCTTATTCCGATTTGGCGATTTTTTCGGTTTTTTGGTTTTTTTAAATTTTATTATTTTTTAGTTTCAGCGTTTTTGTTTTTAAAATTTTTTTCGGTTTTAAGCGATTTATTTTAGTCTTAAGCTATGTACAGACGGTTGTCAGATCTTACAATATTGCCAGTAAAATGTGCTAAAAATTTCTTACAACCGTGTGAACTGGCAATTTTTGCCAGACGCCGTTGCTAGAAAAAGCATTGTCAGTCCATTGCAAGACTAGCAACTGACAACAAATTGTCAGACATCTTACAATCGTGTGAACACATTGTAAAATTATTGCCAGATATTTGTCAGACATTTTAATATTGATTTTAAATAAAAAATTTATAATAAAATATATGCAGACAAAATCATTGCAATTGCTTCTTTATGGTCCATAATAATTTATACTTTCACTTTTTACATTAAACACAAACACAAACGATAAATATTTAACAATTTCCAACAAATGGTTTAAGTCTGGCAACGCATAACAACAGAACTAACAATTTGTGCATATGACAACCGTGTGAACTGACAAAGTTTTCTACTGACGATTTTGTCAGATGAATTTATTGTCATACAACCGTCTGGCAATAAATTGTAAGATTTTCTGACAACCGTGTGAACTGACAAGAAATATTGTGCTGTCAATTTTCGATTGCCAGTACATTGTCAGCACATTGCCAGATCTGACAATATAGTAAGATCTGACAATCGTCTGTACATAGCTTTACTGATTTTTTTAGTTTTGACGCTTTTTCTTGTTAGGCGATTTTTTTGGTTTCAGCGATTTTTTTTTCTTAATTTTGGAATTTTTTATTTTTAAAATTTCAAAAGTTTGCTTCTTGCGGTTTGCAATATACAGCAAAATTACATTAACTAATAGAGTACCCTTTAGTTTTGATTTTTTTAATTTTCAGTGTTAATTGGTGAAGTCTGCATAAAATTACACAAACTTTGAAAATTTCAAAGTATATTACATTAAGATTTAAAAATTTTTCGTTGTTCGCTTTAGAACATCCTTTAATTTTGAACTGTCATATTTACATATTCTGTGAAAATTTCAGGTCCGTAGCTCTATGCTAGACAGACGGATGGACATCGTAGCGACAGCAATAGGGTGGGTTCCTTTCCATCTTTGGTATAGGAAAGCCTAAAAATTGGCTTTTCACTTTTCCAATTGCTTTGACATACATATTTTCATTACAACCGCATTGTTGCGAGTAAAAGCAAAGCTAAGAACTTTTATTTTTTTTATCGATTTATTTAGTTCTTATTACTATTGTAGTCCAAACACTGTTATGCTTAAAGCAACAAAATGACACGGTGTCTTTAAGTTTCACACAAAACCAAAAGTTACGAGATATTTATATCGTGTTAAGACGTTTTCTTTCTTCTTCGTGTTTAACAGAGCACTGTTAACAAAAAACAGACCTCTGTTAAATAATCTTTGCCTCTTTTATTTCCATATAACATTTAAGACTTCCAAGGGAAAAAAATTCATATATTATCCTACAATCATAATATCAAAATCCATGTAATTTAAATGGGTTTGGTAAAAGGCTTGTGTCAAAAAAGAGCTACTGAATTAGTTCGATCCAAGTCTTACTTTGGCTATTAGAAAAATAATATTGGAAGATACTCCTGGAGGTCTCTAGACTAATGTCCAAAAGCAGAAATTATAGCAGCATTTCAAAATAGAAAGAGAAAAAAAATCAAGTTGTAAAAGGTTTTTGTTAATTTTTTTTAAAAATCGTGAAGAAAATGAATACCGGATAAATTGTATTGTAATGTCTACTAAAATGGAATGTTTTTTGGGACGTTAACCAGGGGGCAAATTACGACATTTGATATTGAACAAATTTTCATACTATTTTGATTGTGTTTGTATGAATATTTCGATCGATATAGAATGCCGTAATTTGCCCCCAGAAAAATTCATGTTCTCTTATTTAATTACTTTGTCTGAGACCGGGCTCGAACAAACAAATTTGATATCATATTCGAAATCTTTTTGAAATCCAAGGAGAGTAGCAGACCAAGTAAAGTTTTAAAATTCGACTTTAACCCATTTTAACTCTCCACTATACATAGTTTCATTGTTATTAAATTGTTCTTTTTTTTTCTTCTGGCATCCTGCATGTTGCCAATAAATAAATTTTGTTGTTGTTCTTTTTTTTTTGTGTGGCATTTTAAATGGCCATAAACATGTAAGAATTCTGTGTACCTGCTGTGTATTCATATGAAAGGAATAATGTTGTGCAAAATAATTTTAAATTAAACAACAGTTAAAACAACGAATGCCTACTACTGCAACAAATATATGAGCTGACAATATGTTTATGAGTTGTTTAACTGAAGCTTAAACATAGCAACACTATTACATACAAAAGAAAAACTACGTAGATATTTATGATAACCTTAAGTAGACTTTGCAAGCATACTACGCTAATGCAGATTTTTTCAGTTGGTAATCAAACCGTAATTATTTTTAAGTTCTAATTAAATATGAAATTGTGTTTTTGAGTGCTTATTTAAATAATAATTAAATGCCCAACCTTGCGAAATTAAACACTACTTAATATTTATGATTGTACCATATGTTTTTATGTGTGTGTGTGTGTTTACTGAAAACATGCACATGAGCATCATGCGGTCGTATTAAAAAGAATTTCGTTTAAATTTCATAAATATATAACATATACAGTACAAAGTTTCATATCATAGAATAAAGTAATATAAAAAGTCATTATGATGTTCTCTTGGTCTCATAAAATGAGTTTTTATGCAATTTAATTTTCTACATGTTGATAACCTAACTTTTTTGTTTACATTCAACAGCTGCTGTTTGAAAAGCCTTCAATAATACTGGGAAATTTTGCAGTGCTACCGTACTTTCAACGTAATTTGATAAGAACTTTAAATAACCCCACTGAAAAAATGAAATCGTATTTAATTACAACTTAATTTTAAATAAAAATTAGCTAATTACGTACTTAATTTTTAAGTTAAAAACGGGGGGTAAGTATTCAATATAATTTTGTTGAAATATAACTATAAATTGTGTTTTAAGCTTATTCTGTACTGGTTTAATAATTAAAATCTTTTTCAATTTTAATACATTTTTCCAAAGGGCTAACTAAGTGTGTAAAATGCAACGCCAAGTGTTGAAAAATTTTATATGGAAAACATTTAAATTACAAAAACAAACAAAAATTAGCAAAATTTTTATTACTAAATACTACGATGAGAAAAAAAAACCAATTTTTGTTTTACTTGTTAGAAAAAAAGTTTCGCACTATGCGTCGTAATTGACCCGATTTGGTATATATTTTTTTTTTTTTTTTTTGTAAAGAAAAAAAAACTTATATCATTGTTAATGCAGCAGTTTTATAAATAAATTATTTTTACCATATTATTTTACATATATTTGTAATTTTTTAATAAAAGGACTACAATTCCATTCATGTATATATAATTTCTTTGCTTACTGCTTTTAAAGACCAATGCGATGCAAAAAGTAGCAAAAAATTGGATTTTGCCCGTTTTATACCCTTAAAAGTACCAAAATAAAAAGAAGTACCAGACTGTTTATTTTTTGCATAGATTCAGATTAACAGCCTGTTTTTAGAAAACATAAGCTCTTTCGTTTTTATGTTTCGTTTATAAACGATAACGTTTAAAATTTGATTTTTATAAAACATATTCTAAAGCTTTCGTTTTGACATAACAAGAGCTTTTTAGGTATAACCGAAAATTCACACTCACAAAATTATTACAGTGAAGGAATACAAAAAATAATATATATTAAAAAAAATTTCTATGAAAAATTTGAAATAAAAATCATTTTAAATTAATTTTAAATTTTAATTTTTAATTGATTTTAGCATTCAATTGGAAATCCATTTACCCATTAAAACAGATTTTCATTGCATTTCGTATTTTCCGTTGTTTGTTAGAACTAACTATGTTTTTTTCTTTCTATAACCTTTACTTTATTTTGACTCAATACTTAAATTTCTTGTGTTTTGTTTGACAGTTAAATTATTTTAAAATAAAGCAAAAATTATCTGTTTATACTGAATTTGGTCTTGAGTCTTTCACGGAAAAATTAAAGAAGCAAGGGGAACATCTTTGCTTTGTACGGAAGTCAAGATTCGTTCTTGTGAAAGTTAAATCAATCCGCTTATGGAAAAAGCCATTTAGATTTTTTCGTTTATTTTTTTTTTTTTTTGTAATTTATAGTAAAAAAAAGAAAGGAAAAAATAGTTGTTCACTGTTTTAAGTCAGTTCAGATTCTAACATTAAAAATTAAATAACATTTTCTTTAAAGTCAAATGAAAAATATGTAGACTGATTTTTAATTAATTTTACATAAAAAATTGTATGAGTGTGGGAAACTGAAAGCTCTTTTGCTGTCACACACATAAAAATAAATAAATGTTTTAAAAACGAAAACATGGTATCATTCGTTATTTTAAAGAACGTATAAACTTATTCATTTTCGAAAAACAGGCTGTAAGTTGGTATTTTGGTGACAGCCTTATTAATTCCGGAGATGAGATACAAATTTTCCTGCTTTGTGTTTATCAGTCTATGTATTAGTGTTTTTCATACGGGATTTGCCGGGATCCTGCTCATTTTCCGGGAAAGAAATCCCGGGAAATTTGTGCGGGAATTCCCGGAATTTTTTTGATTTTATTGTGACAACTTTAGTTTGTATATATAAATTCATTGATTAGTGTCGTTATTAACTTTATGAATGCGATGGTGTAATGGCATTAGCACAATAGCTAAAACCTTACAATAATTAAGGGCGAGTTTATAATCTGGCACACTTGTGCTGTGAAACTTAGAGGCCTTTATTTACCAAAAGCGGAACGCGTCGTTCAAAATTTAATTCTACAACAATTCATAAAAGTAAAAACAGAAATGCGCAAGGCAACAAAAGAAAAATAACAAAATAATTACAGATTCTCTTTGGTAAAATGAACGATTCTATTAATGCTCTACTAAACACCTATTCCCAAACAAATATTTTGGAATATTTTTTTAATAACATAATTTGTTTCTTTTTGTGTTATTTTAACCCCCGACTAAAAAAAGGGGTGTTATAAGTTTGTAGTGTGTGTCTGTGTATCTGTGTGTCTGTCTGTGTCCACGTACAGGCCAAACGGCTGGACCGATTTTCATTTAGTTTTTTCTGTTTGAAAGATGACTTGATCGAGAGGGTTCTTAGCTATGTTTGAAAAAAATCGGTCCAGCCGTTTAGAAGATATAACATCTTTTTTTTTTGTTATATCAATGCATTTGGCCTTGGATTTACATATAATATTGATATTTATGCATTACTATTATAACTACAAAGAACTGAAATATTATTATTTTTTGACTAAAGGCAGAAATAGTTTTTACTTTCTGTTCTGTTTCGAATCAGCTCAATCTTTTTTGTTTATGGAAATCTAATACAAGTCGTTAGTTTGGGTTTAACCTGTGAAAATCAAAAAAATTCTTAAGTAATTTTAAGTGACAGCATAAATTAAATAAATATATTTTGAAATGAATTGTGATTGTGCTTTTAGAATTTAAAAAATTTAATTTAAAAGAAAAACATAAATTATATTTAAACTTAACAATGGGCAATGCAAAACTCATCGCTTTAGTGGAAAACTGCGACCCTTTTGGTCAGAAACTTCTGATAAGTTACTGCAGAAAAAGGAAGTGGTCAAATTGGAAACAAAACGTCACAGCACAGAACAGCAACAGAAAGTAAAGGCTAATGAAGCCTTAATGTGTTTATAAAACGTTATTAGTTAACCGATCTTATGAATTAAAATTTATTTTTTGTTAAAATAAATTAAATTAAAAAATATTTTGTATTGTTTTGCACTGTGCGGGAATTCCCGGGATTTCCCGGGAAACCGAAAAGTCGTTCCCGCTTTCCCGGGAAAAGAAAAACTCTACTATGTATGCATGTATGTATGCATGTGTGTTCCTTTGCGGCACTATATAAACGGAATGCATATACCGATTTTGTTGACTCTTACGTCAAACGATTTGTCTTAATCCTAGGAGTGTCACTAAAGATACATATGTCAAGTGTCAAAATTCAATACGGCGACCAACAGACGCTATTTTGTAAATACGAAAAATTAAAAAGTAGTCGAACTACATATATCAAAATGGTTATCATTCGAAAGGTATTTTAAAATCATCGTTAGGTTTCTGTTATAATTTTTCATTTCGAATTACCATTTAGGATATATTTGTGATTTGAACGGGCTAAGGTTCGTATTGCTTTTTAGCCAAATTACATGTGATAATTATTAATGAACAAATAACAACAAAGTTTGTTTGTAAATATTCTGACTAACAACACATAGTTGAACGGAACAGCCAGCCGTTTTTGAAGGCCACTAAACCTTCATCATCAGTGTTCTTTTGTGTTTGGTCCACTGTGTGTGGTGTCAGTAGATGTAGATTTCTGCTTTATATACTTAGCATTTTATTGCAAATGGAATGTGTGAATTGTTTTGATTCATCTTCTTTCAATTTGCTGAAAGCTTTTTTGTAATGAAAGCTCAATTTTACCATCTCTATATTTACAACAGTCTTACCATTGTCGTTTATTCTTTACTAATTATGCACATGTTAGTTAATTTGCTTATTTTTGTTCTACTTAAGACAAACTTTTTTGGTTTGTTACTATTAAGTATATTTTTTATTTTTAATTTTTGCCACAGGCCCATGGCTATTAATTTTAGTTAATTTTAATTATTATTCGAACTCCATTTGTTTCTATATTTGTGATTTGAACGGGCTAAGGTTCGTATTGCTTTTTAAGCCAAAGTAAAAAAATTTAGGATATTTAACGGTTCAAAGTTGGTCGCAGTCGGGTTTCTTTATTTTTTGATTTTCCCCTTAAAAAAATTCGAATTTCCCAAAATCTCTTCTTAGTGTATCTTTAGATCGGGAGAGGTGCCTATACAAAAAATTGCAAGATACACAAATTTTCGAATTTCAAATGTTCAAAATTGGGAAAACCGTTTGTAAGGCAAAATCGGCTTGACGAATGGACCTAATGTATTGATTTAGTTGTCTAAAAGCATTTTCTCAAAATTGCTTTTCTAATGGAACACATCAGTTAAATGGTTTCAGAGTCTACGATTTTTGGGGATTTCCGTCAACTAAAAAAGCATTTTTGTTCCACGATATCGAACGTTTTCGTACGCAAGCGAGCTAAGCGACAGACAGCTGTTTTATGTCCTAGAAACAGCACATAAACCTTACTGTTATATTGAGGATTTATTTCTGTCTATGTAAGTAGGAAAAAATATTTATTCAATCAACGCCTTTAATTTCATTATCATTAATAATTTTTAGCAATTTCGGTGCCTTATGCTCCAGTGGGAGTTAAAGGAACGTATATGTATAAAAATATACATCTATGTTTGTTAGACTTTGAGTTAAAAACTTTTTTTGAAACTTAATGAAAATATGCGATATGATAACAAAATTCATGCAATAAATTTTCAGGCTAATCGGATGATAGCAACCCGTCCCGTGATGAGGTCAAAGAACACAATTTTTGAAAAACCACCAAATTACGCCTTTTTGCATTTTATATATTTTTTTTAAAGATATACTTTTTGTATAGGCTGGTAAGTTCTTATGGTAGTTCTACAATGTGTACTAAGTACTTTTTATCGTCCTTCTTATGTGTTAAGCATCTGTTAAAGTCAGTTATTAGTTTGAATTTTATTTTGGCGGCATCACTCACAACTAATGCTTCGCTCTAAGCTACATGTTTTAAAAAAAATTTAGTATCCCATACACTTTTTAATAAAAATCAGGGAATAGCTTAAATCGATTTGACGAAGGCTTCTGATTTGAATAACTTTTAAACAAAATCAATTTTTTCAATATTTTTCTTCTCTCGTAAGAATAAGCCGATTTAAGTCAGTAGACGTTTCGTTTATTTAAAAAGCAGTTTTGTGATTATTTTATTTTCGAAATCTAGCAAACGGAATCGTTTCACTATCTTACGACATCTAAGGGACCTCAATATCATTCGACTGCGGCAAATTTGTTTCCGATCCTTGACACCATTTTATGTTATGAGATGTTTACATACACACACACATGCGCACACAAAAATATCCTGTCGGAAACTATGTTAACATTAAACTAACTTGAAGCTAACTATTTCGGAAGTAGTGCTGACTGAAACTTGGATTACTTTCCAATGGAAAAAAACTAACTATTTTAAGATTTCGATGTTTTAGGCGGTAGTCAATTGTCTCACTCTGTACTACTTTTCAACTAACTTAAAGTTGATTTTATTTAAGTCACCTGGTAGTCAGTAAATTTACAAAAAATTTAGCTGGGGTTCGAACTCAACTTATCATCACACGTTGTATAGCCAAAACGCTACTTACTACCCAGCTAAGTTCCATCGAAAATAATAACAGCAAAATCTTAATACAAATAATAATAAGTGAGTTTCAAAGTAGCTGAAAGTAAATTTGTTGGCTCTCACCTAATCCGCTTACGTAATCAACTTAAAACTTGTGCCCTTAATTATGTAAGTGGTCTAAGTCATATGCATTTTTGCTTCGAAATTTTAAATAAATCATAAAAAAACTTCAATAATTATTTCTTAAGTATTAAATCAATTTATACTAATGGAGGCTACTAAAACTCTAAATTAAAATTTTGTTTTAGTTACTCTATGAAAACTCAACTATAAGTTGATTAATTATGTAGTCGGCCACACATTTTCCGACAAGGTGTGGACACCAATACGAACGCATCCCTAAAATAATCAGAATCGTCTCCCAAGACTTCAAAACGTCGATATATGTATGTATGATGAAAACTAGATTTTGGAAAATTGTGATAAAATCATAAGCAAAAATTAATGAAAAATTTACTAATTGGTGTTAATTAAGCTTTTTAATTAGTTTAAATTTAAAGTAAAATTTAATTGGCCCAATAAATTGTTTGATGTGTAAACATCTATACGCTAGGGGGTAAAAATCTTTTGACTTTGATTTCTTTGCTGAAATTTCTTTGCTGAGATTTCTTTGCTGAGATTTCACAGCATTGTCAAATCGGTGTGAACTATGTATGAGTGTATTAGTGTTTGAAAGAAGCAATACCAAGCAGAGAAACAAGTCGACCCGCACGAAGCCGACGCTGCGCCGCCACCGGTTATTTTTCCGTACACCAAAGGTGAAAATGAACCGCAAGAGCTACGGACTTGAAATTTGGACACAATGTGTAGACATTCGGCCACTACAACAACAAATACATGAGAGCTAAAAATTAAAGGGTGTTCCAAAACGACCAACGAAAAATGTTAAAATCCCATTTAATATACATACAATTGTATGTACATATATACACTTGAAATTTTAAAAGTTAGTGTATTTTTATACAGACTACAACAATTAACACTAAATTCAAAAAATTTAAATCAATGGGTGTTCCATCAGTTAATGCAATTTTGACTTTGTAATTTTGACAACTTGCTGTATCTTGGAAACCGTAAGTAAGAGCAAAACTCTTGATATATTCAAAAACGGTAAAACTAAAAAAATCAAAAAATTATAAAATCGCCAAATATAAAAAAAATCGCCAAAAACAAAAAAAATCGCCAAAACGATAAAAAGCACCAAATTAAAAAAAATCTCTAGGACTAAAATAAATCTCGAAAAACCGGAAAAATCGCCAAAATGAAAAATCCTTAAACAAAAAAATCGCCACTATGAAAAAATCGCCTAAATAAAAAAAAACCCAAAAACAGAAAAAAAAATCGCCAAAATGAAAAAACCCCAAAAAACAGAAAAAATCGCCAAAATGAAAAAATTGCGAAAATTAAAAAAACCCAAAAAGAGAAAAAAAGAACGCCAAAACGAGAAAAAAGCGATAAAGCTGAAAAAAATCGTTTAAACTGAAAAAACTTAAAAAAGGAAGAAAGCTAAATAGAAAAACAAAATGATCAAATCCGAATGTGCGCGAGTCAAAGTCGCACTTTACTGAATTTATTTTAATTGCAATGCGTACACAACAACAAGAACAGCAACAACTAAACGATGAACAACAGGAATTAAAAATTAAAAAGTAAAAGTAAAGGCATTTACCATAGATGAGCACTGCAATACCACTAAAGTTTCAGTAAAGACAATAAAAAATTTTTAACAAGTAAATTTTTACTGATTACTAAGATTTTTTTCTACAATTTTTATAAATTGCCTAAATGATTTGTTATATGATGAGGTGCATTGAATTTTCAGTAATCAGTAATGCCCGTATTCATAATGAAATTCTACCAAGTGGCTAAATGTTTTTCATACAAAAGTTTCAAAATTTGAATGAAAAAACTTTGCCACTTGCTACAATTTTATTATGATTACGGCCCTACGATTTTACTGGTAATGCAAATTAAATTTCATTAGCAGTAAAAATTTACAGAATTTTTTTAGTAATCAGTAAATTTACTGCTTACTGCAATTTTGAATGCAGCACATATACATATACTGCAGTGCGCCCATTTACTAACCAAATAAGTTTAATAAAACAAACAGACACCAACAAATTCCTATGTATTTACAATATTGAAAGTTTTGATACTTTTAATTAATTAATTTAAAAAAAGATACTAAAAGCATAAGTACTTCCAACTTAAAAAAAAAAAAATTCATTACTAGATGTTTACACATCTCCTCTGTGATCGGACTCACATTGCTTTTTTTTTAATTTAATTGTTTCTATTAAATGTTTAATTGATTAATTGTATTTTATTCAATTGAAGAAAAATGTTTTCCATATATTTGTTTCCATTTCTGTTTATCTTTTAATTAATTTATTTAAAAAATTGTGTTCATGATATTTCCCTCAATAGTTGCTTAATTTTTTTTCTATAGCGCATATAATAGTCGTAGAGTGCGACTAGTAGTTGCACACAAAATCTTAGCTGGTGGTCGCTAAAACTAAACAATTTTAAAATAAAACCAGACTTAAGTTTTTTAGTTTTGTCAATGGAAATAAGTTTAATACGAGTCATATTTGTATTGGATTTTGTTTTTTTTTCAATCTCTTTGTTTTCGCCTAAAACTAGCTCAAAATAGTTTAGTTGTAATATTGTATTGGCCTTTGGCTTTAAACTGACCAAAAAAAAAAGAGGATAATAGGTTATTTCTTGATTAATTTTTTTTTTGCCTTCCTTTATTTTATTTGTATGAATTTGTTTTTGTTGTGTGGGGCCACCACTAACGTTTCATTTATTTGAAAATGTTTAAATCTCTATCAATACAAGACTGTATTTAATGAAATGTCCGTCCGTCAGTCCGTCCTCCAGCCAACCTGTAATCGTATTTGTTAGTGTGGCACGAAAAATTAGTCTGTTATAAAAGTGTGTGAGTTTTGGTTTTCGTGGCATGAAGTGAGTGGTATTATTATTTGTTTAAATGGTTTGTTAAGTGCATATTACTCGTATGTAGGTTGTAAAATGTGGAGTGTTCGGTTTTGTTAAAGAATTTATTTGTTCATTTGTATTGGAAAAGTTTTCACAGGAGGATGTGTTAAATTACCATTTTGCATTTTAAACTATTTTTAAAACTAACAGGCAAATTATAACATTCAATCGAGTTTAACAGGAAATATTAGCCTAATTATTTCTTGCAACAAACAAAAATTTAATTTTGAAGGAAAGTGTACACTATTTGAAACTCTGAGTCAAAACAGTCTAATATTTTCTTATCACAAAAAATGTTTCAAATTTCTAAAATACTCTTTAAATATTTTTTTTTACAATTTAAATTTTAAAATTCATCTAATGTGTATAATGTGTATAAGGTTTATAGTGTTTGTAAAAATAAAAATTATACAAGAAGTTATGAACTTAGCCTCAATAAACCAAAGAGAAAACAAGTAAGAGTACTATATTCGACAGTGCCGAATCTTATATACCCTTCACCAAAGTATAGAGATATATTCAAAAGCACATCCATACATATACATGTTTTGTGAAAAAATTTATAATTTTTTATTCTAGTGCAATTTTTAGTTAGTGACCTCTCGGTATTTTTCGATTAAATATTTTTTTTTTTTTTTTTGATATTAGCAATAAATTTGAATGTTATATTCTACACTCTGTATTTAAGAAATATTTTATATTCACCCTTATTCCAGTTGTCAAAAACGACGTCACGTCATACAATATCAAAAAATCAAATTAAAAAAATGGTTTTATTTAGTAACTTTAATATCCAGAAAATGGTCAAAGTTTTTTATGATTCTCTACACCAAACTTTTCTTTCCAAAACGTAAAATATATATATAATTTATCAAGAAAAAGGAAAAAATTAATTAAACCTAGTTATATGGTTTATAAAATACCACAAAAAGTGTAAGTTTCCCAACCTTGGAATCATCCTCTTTGATTTTTCTGATTTCTTACACCAATCTCTTTCTTTCTTTCTTTTAAGAATATAAGATATGTTTAATTTATAGAAAAAAGGATAAATTTGTTTTAGTAAACTAATTTTGTATAATTTTGTGTAACACAATTTAAAGTTTTCCAACGCTGGAAACGTCTTTTAAATTTTTTTTATTAGAAATACCAATTTTAGTCATATTGAATTATAAAACAAGTTTATTTAATAAAAAAAATAATAAAATTTAGTTTTCGGTAGTTACTTTAGTATGGCAAAATAAAGTTTGTGTTTTCCAGCTCTGAAATCGTTTGCTCGATTTTGCTGATTTTCAATAACAATCTTTTTCAGACTATTTTTGATACACCAGTCTAAAACCGAAGTCTCTAGCTTTTCTGGCAGCTTCGGAAAAACCATTTTACCAACAGGCAGACGAACAGACAGACATCGCTTATTCGTCTTCCCTATGCATAAGGATCCAGAATATATATACTTTATGGCTCGCTTATTAATATTGTGGAAATTACAAACGGAATGACAAACCTATATATACCCCTTTGCTATTTTCTGGTAAAGGGTATAAAAATATTTACAATAATTAATTTCTATATAAACCATATGAGAATTGTATCATATATTATTTTAATTATTAGATACATTGCGGGACAACGAAAATGCTTCTCATTTGTAAATTTTAAAGTTGTTCAAATTAAGAAGGTAAAACTATGGATTTACTAATACTTTAGAAGTCATGAAAATATCATTACTGCTACACGCAAAGAAATATTATGGTTGAGGTAACCATAATCAAACAGCAACATACTATGATTGAATTATATGGTTGCAGTCAAATCATATTATTGTTAATAGAAAACAAAAGCTTTAACAATATTATTATCAGAGTTAAATATAATATTATCTGAGTTAATTATAATATTATCTGAGTTAATTATATTATAATCTTAGTATTGTAAATATGACAGCACTATTGTTAGATTTGACTAAAATATAATTGAGACTCACCATACCATGTTCTAATATTATATTAATATTGTTAAATACCACCACAGTATTATTTAATGTAATAATAATATTTTATTTTTTAATCATATATTTATTGTAGAAACAGCTGTGCGTTTAATTCGAAATAAAAATAAATTAATATTGTTGCAATAAAATGTATATATAGAAATGTATACTTACACGACATACAGCCATGTCTGTATAAAAAGATACACAAATGGGTATATATTTTTATTGGTCTACCCATATTTTATACTTTATTTATTTATTACTTTATTTAACACCAGCCGTGCACTACCGATAGCTTAGAAACGAAATACTGAACTGTCAGATGTTTCTGAAAAATATTGTTTTAAAAATTTAACATAGGTATGGTTTTGGATAACATTATATTGTTATTTACATCACACTATTTTTAAATAATAACACAAATTATGATGTAGTCATAAATTTTTAACAAAACTATATTGTTAAACTCTAACCATATCACACTTTTTTATGGATGTGATAATGTAATTATTAAATTCAAACATTACTCTGTTTATCGTAACGAAATAAATGTGTAAAATAACAATAACTAGTTTTCGACGACCACACATTTGTTTCAGAGAACATAATATTGTTTTATCAACCATTCTACAACCATATCTTTTCTTTGTGTGTACTATTCCTTACTGCAAATTTCTTCGGAAATACTTGACTAATACTTATAAGAAAATTGTACAAGTGTCATAACTTAGACAAGTTCATAAAGCTTCACTCCTTTTAAGTTTTTTTGGAGTAAATTTTTTTTATTTCCTGGGAATTTATTGACTTTAAAAATATTGGCAAGCACCAACAAATTCTTACATTTAACATAAATTTAATGCATATTGAAATATATTTGTACATACACGCACAAATACATTCATAAATAAATGTAATTATATTCCATTACATGATATTTTACGCCTGGAGGTCATGTCATATTTAACTGCAGCGGCAGCAGTCATATTCGAAATATTATGAAGCAAGGAGAAAAACCATTCAATTGTTTTGTGTGGCAATGTGCAATGATGACGACAATGACGGGTTTTGTTGATGGTGCATGCATGGTGTGGCATGGTATGGCATGGCATGGCATGATGTTGGCTGTTTGTAGTAATTGCTATATGATTTAATAACAAAAGCAAAAAACAACAACAACAAATATCATATCATCATAATAATAGCAGCAAAAATACAAAACGAATATTTGTACTTGTTTGGTTTTATTTAAGTGCAATAAAGCGCGTGCCACATGTATGTATCGATGATATACCCAGAGATATGAATAGTGAGTGCCAATTTGAAAGCAATTTGTTTATAGATTTTATTACAATCTGCTTTTGGCATAATGGTGGCAGTTTATGAACATTTGTTAAGTGATGCAGGAGCTACGATACTATAAAACAGTGATCACTTTTCACGGAATGGAGAATAGAGATTTCGGTGGCGTTTTGCAAGCGATAAGGAAAATATCTAAACACTTTAGATGTAATAATATTGCTACTGATAATAAAAAATTAAATACATAGTTAGAGTTTTTTTCTCAAAAAAAAAAAAAAAAAACACTCACAAATATTGCTTATTCGCATGAGTGATGGCATGGTGAATAACTTTTCTTTCAAGATCACGTTAAATTTTTAAATTTTTTCCCAAAGCTTTCGTGCGGGTAACAAATTAATCACAGTCACCTTAAGTCACGCTGACACGCTACTCATGTACTTTTTTTATTTAAAGATAATTATAAATTTTCTTACAAGTTTACATTTAAAATATATCATCGTCACGTTGGCTCACACTCACGCTCAACTCACATTTTTTATTTTTTTTAATTAAAGATTATTATATATTTTCTTCCAGACTTACATTCAAAATTTATCATAGTCACGTTGGCTCACGCTCAACTCACGACTTTTTTGTGTTAATTTAAAAATTAACTTTTCTCTAGGCTTACAATAAAAATATATCACTACCATAGGTGATGTTTTTGTATTAAAAAAAAATACAAAGAAATATTTTTATTCGTATGAGTGATGGTAAGGTTTAATGATTTTTCATTCACCATCACATTGATTATTTTTTTTGTCTTTTTCAAAGATTTCGTGCATGTAATAAAATTTATCCTAGTCACATTAACTCCCTTTCACGCTCTAATATTAAAAAAATTATTTTCTTCTAAATTTACAATAAAAATTTATCGCCGTCACTTTTAACTCACGCGCTACTCACGATTTCTTATAATTAAAAATTTGCAAAGTTACAATACAAATTTGTCACAAGCACTTTAAATTATATTTAACAATAAGAAATATTGTTCAGTCATTTGAGTGAATAACTTTTCATTCGGGAGCACGTTAAATTTTTTCTCAAAGCTTTCGTGTGGTTAACAAAATTTATCACAATCATCTTAACTCACGATCACGTGGTAAGCACGATATTTATTTTTTTAGTTTAAAGAAATTAATATTCATCTAAACAAATTTATCACAGTCACTTTGACTCACGTGCTGCTCATGATCTTTTAAAATTTAAAGAAATTATTTTCTTCCAAACTTGCAATCAAAATTTAACACAGTCACTTTTAATCTTAGTTGGTGTATTTTTTTATTAAAAAAAAACTTTTATATAATGTTTTTCTATCACTTTAACAAAAAAATAATTTTTTCTTTTTCAAAGCTTTCGTGTGGGTAACAAAATTTATCAAAGTCATCTTGAGTCACGCTCACACTCACAAAGTTTTTTTTTCTAATTTAAATAAATTTTTGCTTCTAAGTTTACAATTAAAATTTACCAGAGCCGCTTTGGCTCACGCCCTACTCACGATTTTCCGTCATTTAAAAAAATTATTTTTTTTTTCAAACTAACAATAACAATTTATCAGTCACTTTAAATCATAGTTGTTGTTTGTTTATTAAAAAAAATTTTTAATTTTTCCCAGAGCTCATGCTCACGCGATACTCCCGATATTTTTTTATTAATTCAAGAAATTTTTTTCTTCTAAATTTAAAGTAAAAATTTATCACAAATTTTTCACAGTCACTTTGACTTACTCACGTTTTTTTAGAATTTGAAGAAATTATTTTCTTCCGAACTTCCATACAAACAAATTCATCACAGTCACTTTCAACCACAGTTGGTGTTTTGTTTAATTAAAAAATACTAAGAAATATTGTCTCTTCCTACGAGTGAATAACTTTTCATTCACCATCATGTTAACATTTTTTTGTATTTTTTTCCAAAACTTTCGTGTGGGTAACAAAATTTATCATAGTCACCTTAACTCACTCTCACGGTCTAATTTTTAAGAAATTATTTTCTTCTAAATTTATAATCAAAATTTATCGCCGTCACTTTGACTTACGTGCAACTCGAGTTTTTTTTTAAATTAATTTTTTATTAAGAAAAAATACTAAGAATTATTGTTTGTTCGTATGAATGGTGAATAACTGTTTATTCACGATCATACACTATCACGTTAAGATTTTTTATGTTTTTCCAAAGCTTTCATGTGGGCAACACAATTTATAACAGTCACCTTAACTGACGCTCACGCGTTACTCTTCTAAATTTACAATAAACACTGTTCTCAGTCACTTTGACTCACGCACTACTCATGATCTTATATAATTTAAAGAAATTTTTTTCTCCCGAACTTACAAGAAAAAATTATTTTTTTATTAAATAAAACAGTAAGAAATATTGTTTGTTCGTATGAGTGATGGTATAGTGGAAACTTTTCATACTTTTTTTTAATGCATACTAAAGCGCTGCTCATATTTTTTTTTTTAATTTAAAGAAACTATTTCTTGACAACTTTATATAGAAATTGTTCAAATATTTATTTTCAAATAGTTTTCAAAATTGTTTAGTTGCTTTCCAAATATTTCCGAACATTGTAGCCACGATATCAATAACGCAAAGATTTCAGTCGTGCTCACAGTTTGAGTTGAAATTTTTACAATTACATTCATACACACTAAGTCATTGAAACAGTAATATACCCACGATTATGCGTGATTCAACCTGAGCAGCACCAATCCCTAATTTATACATAGCTAGATATATACATTTTCTATTAAGAATATTATCATTACTTTACTAATAATACTTTTCTCATCGAACCCACTGTGCATTTGTTGAAGCTCAGGAGCCTAATTCCCGCATTCGATTGCGAGCGAGTTATTACTCGAATGTGCGAGTTTTTTAACTTTTGGGATTTTCGTATTCGGTTTCGAATAACACATATAGACAGCATTCGATAACGTGCATACATTCGAATGCAACCGTTCGTGTTTTTACTCGCGAGCAAAAAAGCATTCGAAATCATAGAATAAATTCAGTAAAGTGCGACTCTGACTCGCGCACGAAGGGTTCCGTACGAACACTAGATATGTAATTTAATACAAACTTCATCCTATATAATATATAGTTTTGGCATATTTTTTCGTTTTTGGGGTCTTTTCGGTTTTTTTGTTTTAGCGGTTTTTCGGTTTTGGCGATTTTTTTAAGTTTTGGCTCTTTTTTTAGTTTTGACACTTTATTTTCTTGTTTTGGAGATTTTTTCGGTCTTTGGCGTTTTTTCATTTTGGCGATTTTTTTATTTTTGGCGATTTTTTTCATTTTTGCGATTTTTTTTATTTAAATTTTTTTTAGTTTTGGCGACATTTTCGCGTTTTGGCGATTTTTTTCGATTTTTGGCGTTTTTTTTTATTTTGGCGTTTTTTTCGAATTTGGCGATTTATTTTAGTGTTAGAAATTTTTTTTTAATTTTGGCTATTTTTTTCGTTTTGACGATTTTTTTTTAATTTTTGGCGATTTTTTTTTTTTTTTTTTTTTTGTTTGGCGATTTTATAATTTTCGGTTTTTTTTTAGTTTTGCCGTTTTTGAAAATTTCAAGTTTTTGGCGATTTTTTTAAGTTTTGACACTTTATTTTCTTGTTTTGGCGATTTTTTTCGGTTTTTGACGTTTTTTCATTTTGGCGATTTTTTTTATTTTTGGCGATTTTTTTATTTAAATTTTTTTTTAGTTTTGGCGACATTTTCGCGTTTTGGCGATTTTTTCCGATTTTTGGCGTTTTTTCATTTTGGCGATTTTTTTTTAATTTTTGGCGATTTTTTTTTTTTTTTTTTTTTTTGTTTGGCGACTTTATAATTTTCGTTTTTTTTTAGTTTTACCGTTTTTGAAAATTTCAAGTTTTTGGCAATTTTTTTAAGTTTTGGCTCCATTTTTAGTTTTGACACTTTATTTTCTTGTTTTGGCGATTTTTTTTAATTTTTGGCGATTTTTTCGATCTTTGGCGTTTTTTTCATTTTTGCGATTTTTTTCGAATTTGGCGATTTATTTTAGTGTTAGAATTTTTTTTTTTAATTTTGGCGATTTTTTTCGTTTTGATGTTTTTTTTTAATTTTTTGGCGATTTTTTTTTGGTTTGGCGATTTTATAATTTTCGATTTTTTTAGTTTTACCGTTTTTGAAAACTTCAAGTGTTTGCCTCTTACGGTTTCCAAGATATAGCAAATTGTCAAAATTACATAGTCAAAATTGCATTAACTGATGGACCACCCTTTAATTTTAATTTTTTTAAATTTTAGTGTTAATTGTTGTGGTCTGTATAAAAATACACTAATTTTACAAATTTCAAGTTTCAATATAAATACATATGTTCGTACAATTGTATGTATATTACATGGGATTTTAACATTGTTCGTTGCTCGTTTTGGAACACCCTTTAAGTTTTAATTCTCATGTATTTGTTGTTGTAGCGGCCAAGGTTCTACATACTGTGTTCAAATTTCAGGTCCGTAGCTCTTACGGTTCCTGAGAAAATACCGTGTGACGGACAGACGGACAGCGTAGCGAAAACAATAGGGTTCCTTTTCACCTTTGGTGTACGGAACCCTAAAATGCGAAGAGAAGGAAAATGCATGTTCAATATTTGACTTATTTATTTATAAGTGAATGAATGCACAAATGTAAGTATAAAACAAATACAAATTAAAGAATTTCTAGTTGACTTTAAATATAACAAAACACACTGACTTGGCAAATAATGTTTTGCCTAAGAGTTGTCGGGGAAAATAAAAAAATCAACCAACTCTGGGAGCATCTAAATAACAACTTAACTGCTTCTGGTCAACCAATAAAAGAATCTAAAATGTGGCTCTAGTGCTCTATTCTCTAACTTTACACTAATTTTTTATTAAGTTGTTAATTAAATTAAAATGAAAATAACATTTATATTATAGCATTGCACAGACACATCTGTGTGCACCAGTTTTGCCTGTTTTTTGGTTCTGTTATGAACAAATATGTTATTTATCGTTTTCTGTTACTAGTTGTAAATGTTGATTTTTTAAGCAATTATTGTATGGTTGGGCAATGAGCAAATAAGAATAACACATTTGTGTTTTTTGTTTTTCTAAGGCAAATAAGATACATAAAACTGCTTTTACCATAAGTGCCTTATGATGTGTTGAGAAAAAATTTAATTGGCTGATGAATGAATGAATGAAAGCAAAATTGCACATACATATGTAAGTAAATGATACATGTACATGAAACACATGCATTTGTAATTACTCTCAGAGCAAAATTGTCTTTTTCTCTCTCTACACTTTGGCTGCGCCACAAAATAACATAACGAACATCCGCACATACATCTGCACATCATGTATTTGTTTCAATAGTGGTTTTTTTCATATATTTGTATTACAATATGTATTTTTTGAGCAAAAACAGATCAAACAGTTGCTCAGCAGCAATACAATAAGCAATTGTTATTTGTTTTCAATTGTACTTTAATTTGGAAAAGCACGCACACACAATAACTCTTATACTAGTTCTGTCGCTCACACTACAATTATATAGTATATACCATGGTATATTTGTTTTGGCTATACAAACGAGTATCCAAATGCAACCCTTTAATTTATATATGTATATTCGTTTCTTTTTTCTGCATATAAGTACGTGTACGTGTGCACAAACACACATATACAAACATATGCTTTTGCTTACAATTTATTTATTGTTGTGAAATGAATTTATATATAAATATATTTGCCTTTTTCCAACACTGAAACAAAAACTCGATTCGCTTGGTAACGAGTGACATCATCGGAAAATTTCTTGCCATCGAAATTAATTTCTATTCGAATGCAATTCCGATCACGAATTAGGAATTACGCCCCAGAAATCTGCTCATTTTGTGATAAGACGAAAAAAAAATTATTTTTATTCGTAAAACATTCTTATTCATATACATATGTAAGTATTTATGATATTACTATTTTATCTGCCTCACTGTGCATTTGTTGATGCTTAAACAAATTTTAGTTTTGTGCTAAAACCAGAAATAAAATCCATTTTTATTCAAATGCATTCTTATTCGTAATAAATAAATAAACTTTTGTTTTAGCCAAACAACTGAAAAGGAGCCAATTTACCCACTCACTGTTTACGTATAACTGATTTCCCAAAATGCCTGAACCTCAACAAAGGTGTGATGGCCATTAATTTTCTCAATATAAAGATGTGTGCTCCAGAAATAAAAGTTACTTATGAATGAACTGACTAATTTTTTTAATTAAAAGTTAAATTTAATATCAAAACTTTTTAATGGTTTTGTTAGAAAATTTTTGGCAAAAATTTATTATGATTACTTTAAAGCAAAACTAATTATTAGTTTCGAAAGTAAACGAATACAAAATGGAGCAATACGACTATATGCTGATTTTTTTATTAAACTTTTTAGATTTTTAAACAAAAAATTTGATTGCTCTTCTTGCAAACAACAAAAAACCTTAATTTTAATTATTATTCGAACTCCATTTGTTTCTATATTTGTGATTTGAAATCACAAATATAAAAAACCTTAATGTTAAATTTATGATCTGTGTGTTTGCATTTGCAAACGTGAAAAAGTAGCATTACTGCTTAAAAAAATCACTTATACGCCTCTTTAAAGTTCTTTCAAGTTGTTGCTCTTTTTTCCAGGTCTGTTTTAAAAATTCTATATCATAATCTTGAGACCATAAATTAAACAAGTTTAATAAAATTGTCAAAAGATCTGCTTAATTTCTGACACTTTTTTTCTTGTGGCCATAAATAAGAATAATCTGAAAAGCAGAAAAAAATGAGATACAAATCATAACGTATTATTTGATACACTCGTAATTGCATAAATTTTGCTGCATGATATGAGGCACAGTGTCATCAAATGAAAAAGAGGATATATGAGAAATTTGATATATAAAATGTTTAGAAAAATAGAACAATCGAAGTAAAAGTTTAAAATATTTATTGAGTTAAAGGACTTTTACAGAAAATCTATACTTATGAGGCCAAATAAAATAAGAAAGTTAATTTATTAAGTGCCCTGCAGACGATCAAATAAACTCATCAATCACATAGTTGTGTGCATGCAGTCGTGTTTTTTTGAATACACGTGAGTGTTATCGGCAATTCTTGATAAAAATCCAAAAGTTTTGACATTTTATTTGACGGCTGATTATTGGAAAGTATCCATTTCTATTTGAGATGATGATGATTATCATGGAGAAGTGAACGATTGATGGGGGTTTTGGTATTTACGAGTATTTTTAAATGTCCTTTAAATTAAGAATAATATGACACGCTTATTTGATCGTCTCCAGAGCATTTAATTTTAATTTACATATATTTAAACAGCTGTATATTCAAAATTTTAATATCATTCATGACCAATTGTTAATTCATTTCATCTTATAAATATAAAATTCATAGTGATGGAAGTCCAACAACTAATAATAAAAAACTTACGGCAACAACTGCTCAAATTATTTCAAACAGTTTAGCCATAAAGTAAATAACGATTTATTGATTGGGTTTTACAAATTTCGAGTGGATGCGAGGATTTTATTCTAATTAGTCATAAGCAACTCAGTCGATTGAATGCCCAATCTGGTTAGCTCTTAAACTCAAAAAACGTCTACTGCCTTATAATCGTATGTTCTCAAGGACGATTCATCCAGTCGTGAGGAATCATTTATTTCTTTTAATTTGAAAAGCTATCTAAGATTCAGTTATTTGAGGATTTTTAGGATGCCCTTCAAAAACAGGGGACAATGGTTTTGAAAGTGTGTTACCTCATAAGTCCGTCATTTGTTAAGCGATTTAACAAAAATGGTCGGATTGGGTACACAGAAAAAAATATCATCGAATTGCAACCAACAAAACAAATTGTTAATATTTAATTTAATTTAAATTTTCGTAGTCAACTTAATTACTCAACAAAATTATTTGTTAAATTATATTATAACGGAATTCGCACATGTAGAAAAATCATAAGAAATGTTTGGTGTGTATTCATTATTTGCGTATCTAATAAAGTTTTACTCTTTAGCTGAGATGTTGTCGGTTTACCTCCGCCCAAAGACATTTAGTGTTTTTCCCAGACAAGTAAAAAATCGTTTCGGGGGTTGTGATTGTGTATAAACAAAAACTTTGTTAAGATAACAATTATAATAATCAAAATTTTTACCGAAACTCAACAATTCGCATTGTTAATATATAACAATAACTTTAATTGAAATAACTCTGAAATCTAAAAAAAATTAATGTTGAAAAAATAAATAAATTTCAACAAACTATTTGTTGAAATATTCAATTGAAAATAGTTTTCAGATTTTCCTTTAACTTACAATTCGTTAATTGTATTTACAAAAATCGTTACAATTTCAAAATCAATTAATTCTTTAATTGATATAACAAAAAAATTAATTTTATTTCTGTGTAAAGTTGCTGTTTGGTCTCATAGTCAAATTCCAGGGTGACACGCCCACTAAATTTGTCCATAGTTTTATGACGTGTTATCTCCTATGTTACTACGAATTGGGCTTGTAATGATAAAATGCAACGTTTGGGAAAGTAGGTGGAAATAGGTCCATTAAAATCAAATGTAAACTTCTTCGAGAAAAGGGACCTAGTGTGTCCAAAAACGGGTTTGGACTTAAGAGTGGATTTTGGTACACAAAAGGGTGTAGAATAAGATGAAATGAGTTCTTCTCAAAACTTCATTTTCACACACTAGCTCCTTTTCTCGGAGAAGGTCACAAATAAGAAATTTTACGAGCTTCTGTTAATGCTATTCCAACGGACCTTGTAACCCTTAGGCTAGACGGTCCTAGAGTAGGTAGGACCACTTCAAAATTAATATATTTAGTTATATTTTTTAATCACACACTCAATTTCATTCTACGAAATTAAGCACAAACATAGAATATACTTTTGTGGTTATACAATATTTGAAGAAATGGAAAATGGGCCAGAACCCTTACAAATTTTTTACTGTATTTCTTGCACTTTCATCTACCCAACCGATGCGTACGAAATTTTCCATATTTTTTAGAGTTTTAAAATGACAGAAACTCATGTTTGAAAAAGGGGGCGGGGCTATGCCCCTTAAGATTTAGTATTGAGTTGGAAGTAATTTTTCCCTGTCGATTCTTATTAAGCTTAGCAGATACTTTTAATTGTTAAGATGATCATATTTCACCTTTGGAAAAGTGGGCGGGGCTACGCCCATCAAAAAATGATAAGATGCTTCTTTTTAACCGATTGCTACGTAATTTGAAACGTAGGTATATTAGGCTCTTAATAATATAAAAAGTTGTTATATAAATGCATTATATGACCAGTGTTGCCATATTTCATTTTTAGCTATTTAAAAAAAAAGTAAAAAATCCAGGGGATGTTAACATTTTTTTTCCAAAACAAAAGCACAAAAAATATTTTAAAAAAAATTGTAAAATAAACCCCAAGCTGAGATCATGCATTCCAGCCACTGTTGTATGACATGTCCGTCCATTTGCCATTTCTATTTATACAATAGATGATTGTTGTCTTTAAATGTTGTTTAGCATAAACTCTCCAGCAAAATATTCCTTTATAAGCCAACAATGTGACAACAACATATCAATGGCGTTAAATGTCGTGCAGCATGCAATTGCAATAATACTAAAAGAAACGAAACAAAAAAACGCATCGAAAGCTACAAATAAACGAATATTTATACAAACGCCGTAAATATATTAATCATCTTAACAGTCATTACAGGCAAATAAAGCTGAAAAGAGTTTAAATCATATGTTCAGTTGTTGAGCACTCGTAAATATTTTCAAAATAAGAGTTTTAAATTCGAAGCAAATGAAATTGAAAAAAAATGTTCTTATAACTTGAAACAATAAAGTGCAAAAGCACCCAGCAAAAAATTACACATTACCATTAGAACTACTTGCCATATAATGACTTACTTTTCTGATTGCCAATTTTCATTACTCGCTTACAAATCACATTACCAAAAATTTAAAAAAATGACGTGCAAGTTGCTAAACGAAGAGAATGGTTTTTAGACGAAATAGATTACGTGAAATGTTGAAAAATAAAAAAAATGTAAGTACTTCTCAAGAATTGATTATTTTAGCCTCATGCCTTGTTAAAATCATTAACTTGGTAATCCAGTAGGGAAGTGCTTCCACCAAAAATGCTTAATTCCAAACTCGATTACCTTTTTTGAAATTTTTTTGCTGGGCAGTTTTATCTGCCACAAAATATGTTGCTTAAACATTTAAGAGATTATTGGTTGGTAGAAATAAAACAATAGTTTTATTGTAGTTGCTTAGTTTTATTTGAAGCGTGACAAAATTAGTAGGAATTAAAAAATAATAATTTGTAGTTGGTTAAACACATCTATTCAAGATGAACAAGAATAACAAAGAAACTGAAGTTTTTGTTTTTGTCAATTAAAGTAGGGGACGATCGAATAATGGGTTACCAAATAAAACAAACACGACTGCACGCACACAACTATGTGATTGATGAGTTTATTTGATCGTATAACTAATATTATAAAATATTTATATCTAACTTATTACTTTGCAATGAAATGAACTTTTAGTTGGCCCCAATAGTTTGCAAACCCAATTGCTGGTACGTTGAAAATATTTTGTTGCATAAAACAAAAAAGTTAAGCATTTATTGTTACATGTGGGAGGACATTAAGATTGGCATCTTCTTCGTAGTTGGATGACTGTGGAAGGGTGCATGTAAATAATGCAATAAGTGACTGGCTCTGTATGTGTACTATTCTTCTTTTATATTAACTTTTCTTATCAAAGTTAAACTATGTACATTGTTGGCTTGTTGTTGTATGTCAAAATCATATCTCCTTTTTTCTCTTATTTTTTTTTTTTGCTTTTTATTTAGTCACGTGTTTGAAGCTCATAAAATATTTTGATAACTAATAAAACTGTCACGTTTGTTCATTTCTAAATATATTACGTATTATATATTTATACTTCGTAGTGTTTTAGTGTTGGGCGTTTAAAACTCACACACCTCTGTCAGCATTTAGAATTTTCTAAAAAAAAAAAAAAAATTATGAAAATTTGTTTAAGTATTTATTCCTATTAAAAGTTGACTACTTGGGAATGTTAAGTTTTAAAGCAAACACCAAAAATGACATTGATTTTAACGCCTTTAAGCTGATTATGTGTTTTATAAATTAATTTATAATAATTTAATATTTATATGCGATGTGTTGCACGCTCATTGGCAGAGGTGATGCAAATATATCATTTACGTCACGAAATGCCAACAGTTGTGTAAAGATATTTTCATTAATGGGAAACAGTTCTTCCTAAGATGCTTGGGGTTATTAAAAAAAATTAAATTTTCTTTTAATAAAGAATTCTCCAAAAATTCATATATTATAAATTTAAAACGATGATGGTGTCAGCTAAGCAGTCACTTATGTTTTGAGAACCAAGTGTTGCTAATCAAAGTCAGTCTTATGTTAATAATAATGCAGAATTGTGGTAGTTGTTTAGCAGGGAATAGTTTAACATTGTGAATTTTTGCGTAATAGCTCCAACTATTAATCTTGATGAGATAAAGAAGTATTTTAATTGCATTAAAACAATAAACGTGTGAATTTTATTTTATTTGCTATTACGAACTTGACTAAAGAAATGTTTTTAAAAAGTCTTGTAGCAACATAAGAGCGAATAAAACTAGTGAAGACACACACCACATTGTGATATTTATTATAAACATACACCACTCCTGGGAGTCGCATTAGAGATGAGCGATCCCGTGATATATTAATAATATTCATTCTAGTGACAGTGATTTCTAAATCACTGTTCTTTTAAACTGCGACCACGGCTTAACACATTTTATAGCACTTCTGCCTTCAAAGTATTTAATACTGGTAGCATTTATAAATTTTGCTAAATATTTACAAGAAGAGGGCCAACAGTATACAATTAGCAATCATTATTTGTTTCCGAAAATCTACAAATCGACCAAATAAAATTCCTTTTTTTTAAATAACTGTACTCAAATAATATTAATATACCTTATTTTGTTTCAAATGAATTAAACATAGTAGACAAAAAGCTAAATATATAATAAAAAGTTTACTGAAGAGAAGATATATAAGATATGTACATATATGTAATTAAAAAAATAAAGTACATATGCATTTATATTTCTACATACTACATACATACCAGAGAACAGCAATGAGTAGTAAAAAAGTGAGTAGAGTTGAATCATGACTAATGCGCACTCATACTTATTACAATGTTGTCTATGAATCACATTCACTCGAAAGTTTGAAGTGCGCATCGAACTCATACTTAGCAACATTTATGATGTTGTTGATGTCGACTCTCCTTAACTCAATGCCTATTGACGATGCAAAGTAAGTATGATTCACAATGCGAACTTCGCATACGAACATTAAAGTTCTCATTATGAGGCTATGTGTTTCTCTGTTGCTTCTTTTTAGTTTTTTTTTTGCAGGAATTGAAAAACAACCCTATTTACTACTATTGTATACTACTTGCAAACTGTTCAATGACTTAACTTTTAAATAAACATACATGCATGAGTTGAGTAAGCTGAATCAATGTGAGTAGCATTTTCCTGAAATTAGAAATCAAACTGAGGTAATTTATGATTGTGAGTGTGCTATGACTATGATTTCAATGTCGCATTTATATTTATTTCAACCTATACTTATAAATCAATGTCATCGTGAGTATGCTTAAATCAGAGTAGTTGAGTTTAAATGATGTCTACTCATTTATATTTAAAATTTCATGAGTCAGTATGAATAGCGAAAAAACGATTCATTGCCGATCACTGATACATACAGACATATATATGCAGATGCACATCCAAAATGTAGATCACGCGATCCAAAGCTTGGATAGCGTGATCCAAAGTATGAATAACGCGATCGAAAATATAGATAACGCGATCCAAAAATATATCAATCGATCTTAGATTTGGCTCACACAATCCAAGACATGGATCTTGCGATTCAAATTATATCTCACAATATTTAAAATTTGGATTACGATATTTAAAATTTGGATCACGTGATTCATATCATTACGCGTTCCAGGATATGGATCACGCTATGCAAGATATGGATCATGCGATCCGAGATAGGGATCCCGTGATCCGAGATAGGAAACACTTATCACTATGGAAAATATCTGATTTTGTGTACCGTGTAATTGTGAGATTTCTTCTTCTTTGTATGCAATTAGCATATTTCTTTCATGCTTTCACTGGAACTATAAAAACTATATAAACTATAGCTGAGTTATTATTTTTCGACTCACAGAATCATAAAGGCATATATATATGATTTCGATCCCCATTTTGGATTTAATCGGAAGCGTCAATAACTAAAGTTTTCAACTTACGTATGAGTTATTGCTTACGATTAAATATGACAGCCTGTATCTTAAAAAATATAAAAAATTTTGACATTTTGATCATTCTAAACTATGGATATGGTGGGCCTAAAAAATTCTAATTAAAAAAAAGAAGATAGGTGTCTCAGGACATCCAGTTAGAGCTATGCTGCCTAGCTATATAAAACAAATTTCATGTTTTAAATAGGTTAGGAAGGGTAGTGCTATACCGCATCTCCATTCAGAGACTCGATTGAGTTCATTGTGATAGAGTCAGATGTTTTAAGTCACAGTTAAATAAAATTATTTGAATTCTTAAAACTATTTATTTAAAATTCATAAAATTTTATTTATATTTTGTTATTATTTATAAAACATAATAAATTCGCCGAAAATGTTAGAATGTGTGGACATTTTGTATATGTAAAGGCAGACTTAGCACTCCGGTTTTTTTTTCAAATTCCTATAAGTGAGTTATCTGGCATTTTTTTTTCTTTACGAACAGAAAAAGGAAAACTAAACAATTTAAACAAAGAAAACAAAACAAAAATAAATTAATTACTGTAATAGTGTAGAAAGTTTTTGTTACGAGAATCACGTTCTAGCTCCTGTGCCTGACATAAAGAGCATAGCTCTAAAATATATAATTACTCTTACAAATAAATCAAAAATAGGGCTTAATATATAAACCAATAAAATTACTATGCATGTAAAAGAAATCTCCACCTGACCTTTATTTTGAAAGTTTGAAGAAAATTACTTCAATTAAAGCAGGGAAATCGAAATATTGGAATTCATGGCTCCAATTAAGCCTCGTGGGGCACAGAATGACAATCATATCGTTTCGTTTTTTTTTTTTTGGTCAAGTTACTTTATATTTGACAATGAGCAAGAGCATCTTTTATTATTCAAATTACATTTAACATAAATAAATAACTACTGATTTTAAAGATATCAATAATACCCTTTTTCCCCAAAAATCCAGTGCTACAATTACATGTTTAATTTATTTTAACATTTTAAATGCACTTTACATTTTATGCATGTAATCGCTTGCATTTTAAAGGGCAAATAAATAATTTTAAATTAATACAGTTCCCATTAAAAGTCTACAGAAACAAAAGTTTCTCAATTCAAAAAACAGTTTCCCTTCATTAACCAAACAATTTCAAAGAATTCCTTTTGTTTCAGCATAATTTTTCTACTTATCTTTTTTTTTGTTTTTTTGTTTTGTTATTTCGTTCCTTGATCATCATTGTATACCCGTGTGTACAGGTTATTAAATTATGAGAAAATATTTAGTTGAAAAAATTAGCATTTTCCTTAAACTACCATCATTAAAATCGAATGGATGTTTTGGTAAATGCGTCTTGAAAGCCAAACGAATAAAAAGCAAAATACCCTGCCGCACAAAAGTAATAATGATCTTATTTAAGATGAAGATGCCATTCAACTTTTATGCAGAATAAAATAAAGATGAAACACACTGAACCAAAAGACACACGATCATCTGCGAAGCAACAAAAAAGTAACAACTTAACAATCCAACAAAAATCATCAGCATCGGCATCACCATCTTAATGCACACAAACACAAACACAAACACACTCATGACCACATACATACTTACATTTTTATACAGATATGCATGTATGCAGCATGGTGGATCGAAACCAAGCAACGAACAGTGTTCGACCACATGCAACAATCATGTTTCATACTCCCACAGATATAAAAGAGGACAGGTGTGCATACCACAAACAACTCAGCACTTTACAAAATATGCAACAAAGCAGTCAATAACAACAACAGCGCAACATTAAAACTAAAACTTGAAGATGAAGATCAAGTTTTTTTATTTTCTCTTTCATTTGTTGCAGCTTTGCACTTTTGTATTCCGTATATACTCTTAGACGTAACGTAATGTCATTTAAATTACATTAAATTATTTGAAGATAAACAACATGAGGACAAAAAACGTATAAATAAATAAACCAAAACGTACATATGTACACGATGGTCGCAACGAATTCTAATTTTGCTGCATGAGGATCAGCAGAGATCATCCGTAATTGATGACGACAGATGTGTAATTGCTTTACGTGAGTACCTGCCATTACGGCCTTACCTCACGTGTGCCAAAGCACCGGGTGTGGGTTAGACGCCAGACCAACGCCCCCATGCACCTTTTTAAAATGAACCTATGGCCCACTCCATAAGGCACATAGGTTGCAATCTTTGAATATAGTTATCCCTGTTCTATATTCAAGTACCTTGCTGAGTTAGGTACTTTGAGCTATCTAAACTCTGCTGCTATGTTCGTGCCCATAGCAGCAATGTTGAATGGCAACAGCACCTGGCTGACCGCGTCAGACCAACCACTAGCATTGATTTCACACTGGGAAGCCAAGACTATGCTCCCAGCGATTTTGGTAGCAACCACAGCCAGCACGATAATTCTCCGGCTTCCACGCTAAGGTGTTGTGTATACACCCTTAGCGAGGTCCCCAAGAGAATTCCTCAACCAAATAACCAGTGCCTACTCCACACATACCAAAATCATCCCTTTAACCCCGTGGGGTAGGACGAACTCGGCATTTTAGCAAAGGAAACTGACGACCACTGCATGCACTCAAAACTTCAGAGCAGCGAGAACCACTCACGCGAGAATAACGCAAGCTCGCCGCCAAGATAATGTGCCTACTACGATCGATCATGTTTGATAAACGCCCCTTAAACCCCTCCTGGGTAGGACGCACAACCATTTCAGCACAAAATCTTGACAACTGCAATGCATTTATCTCTAAGCAGCTCAGCTGTCGGGCAACCGGCACCCGTGGCACTAGAAGTAGCCTCTGGTGAGACCTCGAAGTTCCACCACAAGGGCTTCACCTTTATCGTCTTTTGAACTCAGGGGCAGTTCTAGGTGACGCTGCACCTAACTGACAACAACGGGCGTACAATATTTGTTTTCCTTTTAAATTGATGACGACACTGGCGGTGGCAGTTTAAGAAAAAGTCTTATAGTGTTTTCACACTGAAATTTAAAACCTGGTTTTAACGTTAAAACCATAAACAGCTGATTTTGCATTCACACTGCAAGTTTGCTAAATTCAGGTTTTAACTCACAGACTGTCTAATAACTTTGCTCAAAAATAAAATAAATCTCCTGCCGAAATGCGTGTATTTGTTGTTGCATTTTTTCTGCTTTTTAATAACACTTGTTGGACATACTGGGTCTCATGCATAAAAACGAGTAAAAGCGCTGAGTTGAGTCAGGTGAGCAATTGCTCGTAAGTTGAGTTCGATCAAACAGCAACAGCTTTTGCTCAATTTCGTATGCATAAAAATGAGTTCAAACCAATTGCAATTACTTGAGCAAAGGAAGATCAAACGTCTAATGGTTATTGAAGTGCAAACATGTCGTCAAGTGAAAGTGAAGTAGAAGTAGAATCAAATAATAATAATAATACAATACAAACTAACGACATTTCTAAATTTTTTTAGTAGAAAAAATAAAACAAAATAAACATTTACTAGAAAAAAGTCAATTACCAAGCATTCACGGCCAGTCCCACCATGTCACCAGAAATCGTTCGATCGACAACTTGTATTGCAAAAAACAATAACATTACAAAATTTGTTTTTTTTTTCAATATAAGTATTCGATCGAACGATTTCTGGTGACATCGTGGGACAGATCGTAAAAATAATAAAAAAAAACAAATAATAGAAACATGTGCAACAGAAATTAAGCAATCTTATTTTAGATTTTGCTATATGTAGTTTATTTTTGAAGGTTAACAAAAAGTCAACAGCAGTTTTTAGTCGTTATGAAACTGTTGAGAGAAGGGAGTTGAATTTTCAAAGTCTGCAAGAGGCTTGTTTTGTTAAAGCAAAACAAGGTGATTCCTAAAAATGCAGATTTTGCAAGAAAAACTTGTGGAAAGCAAATTGCATCATTTGAGCATCTTTTATTTCATCTGTATCTTTCGAGAATTTTATCCACACGCTTGTTTTGGCAGATATAAGTTTCGCAACTTCTGCAATAGTTCGCGACACAGTGGATTGATGGACTCCATTATCTGTGGCCATAAAGTTTTGGAATCCAGGATATGCACAAAATTTGAAAAACAGTAGAATTTTATCAATGTTGCTGAGGGCACCACCACGTGTTTCTTCTGGCTCCCCAAAAAAATAATAAGCCAACCAGCAGATGCTACTATCATCAAACCTATGTATTTATCATTTTATTATTAATTATATAAAAAAAATTAATAATTAAGAATACAAACCTGTATAATTTTTTATCCTTACTTGCTAAATTTTTTTTACACTGTTGATAACATTTTGTATTTCTTTGTGGCACAAAATTTTCAGCCATGATTCCTTTTTAGTGCACGCGAGTCAACTATAAGGCAGGCTCAACAAAATTTGAGCAAGAGCTCACAAAAGAAAGCAAAAGCTTGTTTTTATGCATATGAAAATGAGCACAAGCTTATCTAACTTAGTTCAAACTGAGCAACACGAGATCAAACTTGAGCAGTGAGTAAACGCAAATAACGGGTGTTTATTGGAAGGATAATTTTATGCCATTAATGTTCAAATATGATTTCGGGCATGTGGCCGCCGCGGCTGGCTCGAATAAAGCCAATTCTACAGGTCCAATTTTCAACCATTTTTTCGAGCATATGGGGCCGTATGTTGGCAATAACGCCACGAATGTTGGCTTCCGAGTCCCCTAACGTTTCTGGTTTGTTGGCGTAGACGAGCGACTTCACATATCCCCAAAGAAAATAATCCAATGGTGTCAAATCACACGATCTTGGTGGCCAATTGACAGGTCCATTCCGCGAAATTATGCGCTCATCGAATGTTTCCTTCAATAAATCGATTGTGACGTACGCTGTGTGGCATGTAGCGCCGTCTTGTTGGAACCACAACTCATCCACATTCATGCCATCCAATTCGGGAACAAAATAGTCGGTTATCATGGCTCTATACCGGTCTCCATTAACGGTAACTGACTCTCCAGCATTATTTCGGAAGAAGTATGGCCCAATGACTCCACCAGCCCATAGAGCACACCAAACAGTCAGTTTGTGGATTCTCTTCACTCCAAATGCGGCAATTTTGCTTGTTGACGTAGCCATTCAACCAAAAATGAGCCTCATCACTGAACAAATTTTGCGATGAAAATCAGCATCGAGATCAATCTCATTTTCGGCCCATACACCAAAATCACGACGCATTGCATGGTCTCGCGGCTTTAATTCTTGCACAAGCTGGATCTTGTAAGGTCGCAAGCCAAGATCTTTGCGCAAAATCTTCCATAAAGTTGATGGACAAAGCTCCAATTGCTGTGCACGGTGGCGAATCGATTCAATCGGGTCCTTTTCAACACTTTGCTCTACAGCGGCAATTGTTTCTTCGGTGCGCACTGTTCGACGTCTCTGCGGATGCGTATTATCACATAGAGTAAACGTAGTGCGAAAACGATCCATGGTTAACCGAATTAATTGCTCTGATGGACGATTATGTCGACCATAAAATGGACGGAGCTTGCGGTAAACTTCGCGAACTGAACCATTATTTTCGAAATAAATTTGCACGATTTGCAAGCGTTGTTCTTTTGTCAACCTGTTCATGATGAAATGGCAAACCAAACTAAATATTAATCACTTGACAGCTGACAAAATGGCCGCCAGTTAAAAAAGTGATGCCAACTTAAAGTTCTATACCTCAATAAAAAACACCCATTACATCAAATTTTATTATGCATACGACAAGCACCTTTTACTCAAACAATCGAGTCCGAGCTCAAGCTCACGTTCTATGCATGAGACCCACCGTTCAACTGATTTTGTTGGTATGAAAAACTTAGATATTTCACAATGCGCTCTAAAATGGAAATTATTTTATATTTTGTAAATAAAAGAATGAAGAAGTGCTTGGAAATAAAATTATATATAATAATTATAATATACATTATAAGATAAACCTTTTTTATAGGCAGATGAATGGCAGTCATATTATCTATTTTTACTTTCCACAGTTGAATTTAAAATATTTTCGTTGTTTTCCTTCCAAAAAACTCTATTTATCTATAATTTTTTTATTATTGTTGCTGCTGCATCAATTTTTAAGTTGAAAATTTTTCAAGCGCCATCTATTGTTATTCACTGGCATAACATTATCAGCTGCTGTCGGTCATTTCAACTTGGCAGCACTGAATTTATCACAGCGAAAACAAGGTTGCATTTCATAAAACCAACTTAAAACCAATTCAAAAATGGTTTTAATTTGGTTTTAACAAAAACAATTTGTATGGTAAAACCAGGTTTTAACAGTTGGTTTTAACGTTAAAACCAACTTTTATTAAAACCATGTCAGTGTGAAAACACTATTATATGCATTTAAAACAAGATTTTGTTGTTAATTTTTTAATTTTGTTTGACCTTCGTTTTAATTATGATTTAAAGAATATTTTTATAAAGCTCAAACAAGTTCGGTAAAAATCGAAATTTAATGAATTTATGTTAGATATTTCACAAACAATGGGTTATCACCGTCAGAAAATATAAATTGCTTTATGTACAAACTTATACCAATTTCTTACTTAGAAAAAATGTTTACCCTATTATATATATTAAATTGACAAAAATGTTCAAATAATCAATTAAAAATTTTGATGTGTCAATTAAAAACTTTTTCATTTATAAAATTTTTACGCAAAAGTTTAATGCACTCAATTTGAATTTTACCAACTGTTTACACCAGACAGACACACTCAACTTGTCTAGAGATTTTTTATGAAATCAATCAATGAATTTTTTACTCAACTCGACCGTCTGGGTTGTAAATTTATTAAACTTTTTAATTAATTAAATTTATAAGCAAAATTTAATCACTTCATAAGCATTTTTATTAAACTTTTGATCAATTAAATTTGTAAATAAGAGTTAAATTGACTCAATTAAATGTTTAATTGGCGAATCAGGTATTTTTTTAAAGATATAGTCCAAAAAACCGTATGTTTTAATTGAAGGTAAAAAGCGTCATTAGGAACGAACGCCAGGTAACGCCGTCTATAGACATTCTTGCCGGTTTACATGTAATGAAAAATCACAAGTATATTTTATATATAAAATTTTTTTATTAAGATTTAAGATGAAAGTAGGTTAAAATACATATTATCTTTAATTGTGATACTACCAGTAACAATTTACATTTGGAATCAAGGATTTATGTGGCATATATTTACACTAAATTTTGGATTTTCTATCGACCAAAAAAAAAAAAAAAAAAAAACGTTTCTTCGTCGGATATATTGGTAGAAGCATTGACCTTTTCGGCGTGCCGTTGTCGCAACAACAATGATATCACCCATATAAAAGGAATTAAAGATATCTATTGTTGTTTTGAGCCAATGAAAGTAACGAATATCTTCGAAACGCTGCCTCATGTAAGAACATCGAAAGTTTGCGCCATACTACTTTGGAGAGCTCTTTCGAGGTTTTAGATAGTGCATTGACAGCTGTTTACTGAACATAGAAAATTAATAATTTTCAAATAAACCAAATAGAATCATACATCCACCAAGAGCATCCAGTATTAGGTTGAACTAATGGTCTGATAGCTTCAGCTGCTGGCAATAGAGATCGGGCCCTTTTGGCTTTAAAGGATGCGCTTGTTGTGGTTGTAGTTGATGTCGACGCCTTTTATGTCGGATCGATTTCAACTACTGTCGCACCCACAACGAAAGTTGAATGAGCCGATGGCATGTCTATTATAATGTTCAGAAATTTGTTGCCTCTATAAATGTATCCAATGGTCTCAGCTACAGCCACACTTTGAACGCATTCTTCTATGGTCTGTTCTGCATTATCTGGCAATATCTTGGTCTCGATACTATCGAAAACATAAAGTTGAATCCGCAAGACCGACATTATTTTCAAAACTTTCATCTGTGCTCTCTATAGAACTTTCTACAGGAACGATGAATTCAAGAAATTTTTCATTTGACATTTGATCTAAATTTGAATTTAATTAATTATTTATATTTTTATTTACAAATTAAAGATGTTAACAGAAGAAAATTTTTTTCTTGTTATTTCCTGGAAATGCTTACTAAAGGTTAACGCAGTATCTAAATAAAGTTTTTTTTTGTAATAGATATTTCTAAACACATTTGATGTAAACAAAACTTCGAGCAAAAGTTGAGCAGCTATTATGGCCCTCGAATCCCCGCTTCTCAGAACAACAACAGCCCTCGACTTTAGATCATCTCTAAATGAGATGGCAGGGCAGTTTTATATTAGGATCATCTGGATCCCGGGGTATAGAGGCTTTCAGAGGAACTCTAGGGTTGATGAGCTTGCTAGAATTGGGACAACCTAACAGGTTCCACCGGATTTGGAATGTGTGGGTTTACCCCTACTCTCTTGCAAACTCAGACTTAGGCGCAAGACAGAGGATGAAACAAATAAGAAGGTGGTTCACAAGAAATGTTTGCGTAATCACAAGGCAGTTGTGGACTCACCTAAATGAGGAAGGTACGGATTACTTAATTTTGAAGAATAGGAAACAAATCTCGATTCAAGTGTCCGTGTTAACCGGACACTGTCTCATAGGTAGGCATGCACAAAGGCTAAAGGTTGAACACAATGATTTTTGCTGTAGCTGCCAGGATATCTATGAAGAGGAAAGTGTAGAGCACTTTCTTTGTCACTATCCTGGACTTGCAAGAGAGAGATTGGCCAGAATGGGCGCTCTTGAGTTCAGGGAACTTTCTGTTGAACTGCAAAGTATTAATAGCTTTATATTGAGCTCTGGTTGGTTCGACAGTGGGGACTCCGCATAAGCAGAGTTCTCGTGGTATCACAATGGACCAAAACGTTCTAAGTGAGTCCGGGTTTCTGACTACCACCCCTACCTAACCTAACCTAATAAAACTTTTAATTGAATCTAAAGTTTTTAGGGCTCTCTGGTAGTCGAGTAGTTATTGTGCTGAGCTAGCACTGAATATTACCGACTTCAGCAATTACTAATCCTAATGTAACATCAGAGTGCCCTGCTTCGTCGGTATTGAGTAGCAGAGTCATCGGCAACGTAAAATAACCAATAAAATGACTACTAAACACAGCTTTGAAAATTTAATATGCCTCATTGACACCAGAGGCGCTGTAATGTTATTAAACACGTGCAAAAAGCAGAGTTGTTAAATAATAAGCTTTCCTCCATCTCTTCACCACCTGTCTTCTATGGGTTTGATGAACGCTTAGTTTATTTTGATAATAAAGTTCAGTAAACGCTAATAATAATTTGTATGCTTCTTTAACTCCATTGTGAAGCAACTTCTTATTAAATAATTGCAAATATTATTACTTTGTAAAGAGAGTAGCTGGTGACATAAGAGATGCTTGCGACCAGTGTCAGTATTAAAACCAATTATTAAATGAATTCGTTTTAGCATAAAAATTTCAATATTTTGTCATGGATATAGTTAGAATTGTTATGAGTACATTTAGAAAATTTTAATCTAATTGTAATATTAATACGAGTTTTATTTAATAACGAATATCTATTGGAATACATTTTTCATAATGAACTCAACACACCGCTTAAAAATTATCACTACAATTGTTCGGGAAAAGAAATATATAAACCCAATGAAGACAACAAATAAATTTGCAAAAACCAAAATACAGACGACATAGGGATTTACAAATAAATAAATAAAAACAACAACAACGACATCCAACAGCCACAACACAAATATTCAGCTATAAAAAGCAACGGCACAATAAAAATAAACGCATCGATCAAATCGAAGAGGAAAAACGACACTGTGATGTTAATGGTGATGATGTTTTCTTCTCCCTTCCCTCATCACCCATCCATCCCTCACCATACCACAAACAACCATCTGTATAGCCGTACATATAAATATGTACGTTCATTCGTTGTCACAGACGACGACGCGTCTTTGTCATCTGCATTGAGAATTTGTACTTTTTTTTTGTCTCGTCAAAGGATAAAAGTTGCACATACAAGACAACAAAATGATAAACGAATGAATACATGATGTCAACAGAGCCGTGTGTGTACTGCACTGAACTGCTTAGAATTGGAGCATTTAAAAAAAGATGAATAAAAAATATTTTTTTATGCTTAAACATTTGTTTTGTTTTGTATTTCTTTTTGTTTTGGATTATTTTATTTAAAAGAGTTTTTAGAGTTGACATTTAACAATTGACCAAACGATAGTTAAACATGTTTATGCCAAATTATGCAGCACTTGCTTTACCAGGCGATTATTTTTTTCTTCTCTTTATCAGACCATATTTTTTTGTTTTAAGCAAATGCATTTTAATGCAACGAAGTGGTTAAGAACAGTGGGGTGAGTGCTTATAATTGAATACATTACTTGTTTATTATTTAACTAGCCGAAGACACGGTATATTTGATTAAACTTCTTTGAAAAGTACAATTGGGAGTACTCACCTGAAAAGAAAAATAAAAATTTAATTAATATTTGGCATGTTTGTATGTTTATTACAATAATATGAAAAACAAAGAAAAAATATTATTAATTATAAATAAAATATGCAGCAAAAAATACAAAAAATTATACGCATTTAAACGTTATAAATCGAATCTAACAAAACATATCAAATTGTATTGAAAAACTAAATTAAGATTACAAAAGTAACCATTAAATGCATACTGATGCCAATTGTCTACATTCCAGTTTCACTTAATGTTAGCTATGATCCTCATCAGGACTAAACATAAGTATCCTGTTTTTATCATCATGATTCTTGGCGTATAATTAACGTGACCAGATGGTTTTTACAAAAAGCCGGATATGATCGATTAAAAAAGCGGGAAAAAATATCTTTAAAAAGCGGGATTTTAAAATGTATACCTTTTAAAAAGCGGGATGTGTAATATGCACATACACAGTTTCGTTTGTACTAAGGAAACACAGTTTCCAACTCAAAAGAAACGCTTTTAAATAAACAAAAATATTTATAAACAAAAATATTTACTAATATGAATAAAAATCAAATGTCGTTCGTTAGTAATCGATCGCATCAATTAAGAGCGGCTGCACCGATTTCACAAAATTTTTTTGATGTGGCATGTGGATGTGAAACTTCTCATAAAGAAAAAAAATTTACTTTGAGATATCTGGAAAAGTAATATAGTGAGAAGAGGAAAATTTTCTAGGGATTGTTCTGTCGACAACCAAGATCAGTACCTTGCTGATTTGCCCACAGCGTATTACTGATGGTCTAGAATTAGAAATAGTCTATTAATCTTTTAGGCACTTCCCATAGAGAAGCAACGGTTATTTCACCATATCTTTTAAGCCACAACAGTAAAAAATAAATTCAGTAAAGTGCGACTCCGACTCGCGCACGAATGGTTCCGTACGAACACTAGATATGTAATTTAATACAAACTTCATCCTATATAATATATAGTTTTGGCATTTTTTTTTTGTTTTTAGCGTTTTTTCGGTTTTTTTATTTTTGGCGTTTTTTCGGTTTTGGCGATTTTTTTTAAGTTTCGGCTCTTTTTTTAGTTTTTACACTTTATTTCTCGTTTAGGCGATTTTTTTCGGTTTTTGGGGTTTTTTTCATTTTGGCGATTTTTTTTTCATTTTTGGCGATTTTTTTCATTTTTGCAATTTTTTTTATATAAAAATTTCTTTTTAGTTTTGGCGACATTTTCGCGTTTTGGCGATTTTTTTAGATTTTTGGCGTTTTTTCATTTTGGCGATTTTTATCATTTTAGCGATTTTTTCGAATTTGGCGATTTATTTTAGTGTTAGAATTTTTTTTTAATTTTGGCGATTTTTTTTTTGGTTTGGCGATTTTATAATTTTCGGTTTTTTTAGTTTTACCATTTTTGAAAATTTCAAGTGTTTGCCTCTTACGGTTTCCAAGATATAGCAAATTGTAAAAATTAGATAGTCAAAATTGCATTAACTGATGGACCATGCTTTAATTTTAATTTTTTTAAATTTTAGTGTTAATTGTTGCAGTCTGTATAAAAATACACTAATTTGAAATTTATTTGCTGGTGGTTCAGCGTTGTCTATATATCTCATTGTTGCTGTAACAAATCATCAGTAGACTTCAACCACACATTTTGAATAGTCACAAACCTCTTATCTTATGCACAGACTTTCAAGAACTATTTGAGAATTCACAAATAATAATATTTTTGAAAATCACAAAAGAAAAATAAGCGTAGTAGGCTTAGAAACTAATACAAAAAACCCAGCAAATAATTTATATTCGATTTGAATCTATTTTATTTTTCTACACCTTTATACAATTAGAAATCCATTGAATTCTCGGATAGTTTTTGAAAGTCTGTGCATAAGAGAAGAGGTTTAAGACTATTCAAAATGTGTGGTTGAAGTCTACTGATGATTTATTACAGCAACAATGAAATGCATATAGAGAAAGCTGAACTACCAGAAAATAAATTTCAAATTAAAATAAACTTCTGACAATATGTCGAATAATAAATTTCTTAAATGTTAAATTTAGATTTTATTTTTCATTTTGCCTTATAATTAAATTACTTTTATTGTTTATTTAGTAACTTTAATATCCAGAAAAAATTTAAAAGTTTCCAGCTCTAGAACTGTGGTTTTAATTTTTATAATTTTCTACAGAAAATGTTTCTTTCCGAAATGTAAAGTATATATAATTTATAAAGAAAAAGAAAATAATTAATTAGACCTAGTTATATGATTTATAAAATACCACAAAAAGTGTGTAAGTTTTGCAACCCTGAAATCATCCTTTTTGATTTTTCTGATTTCTTACAGCAATCACTTTCTTTTAAGAATATAAGATATGTTTAATTTATAGAGAAAAAGAAAAAAAATGGTTTTAGTAAGTTACTTTTGTATAAGAAAAAAAGTTAAAGTTTTCCAACCCTGTTAAGGTGTTTTTTTTGTTAACTTTTTTTTTTAATTTGAAATATCAATTTAATTTGTACTGAAGCATAAAATAAGTTTATTTAATAAAAATAATAAAAATTAGTTTTAGGTAGTTAATTTTCTATAACACAAAAAATTTTAAGTTTCCCAACCCTGTCAATCATACATTTTGATTTTTCTGATCTCTTACACAAATCTCTTTCTTTTAGGAATATAAGATATATTTAATTTATAGAAAAAAGGAAAAATTTGTTTTAGTAAAGCTATGTACAGACGATTGTCAGATCTTACAACATTGTCAGATCTGGCAATGTGCTGACAATGTACTGGCAATCGAAAATTGACAGCACAATATTTATTGTCAGTTCACACGGTTGTCAGAAAATCTTACAATTTATTGTCAGACGGTTGTATGACAATAAAATCATCTGACAAAATCGTCAGTAGAAAAATTGTCAGTTCACACGGTTGTCATATGCACAAATTGTTAGATCTGTTGTTATGCGTTGCCAGACTTAAAGCATTTGTTAGAAATTGTTAAATATTTATTATATTATATATAAATATTTAAATATTTATTTATTTATTTAAGAAGCAATTGCAATGATTTTTTCTGCATATATTTTATTTTAAATATTTTCTTTAAAATCAAGCGTGTGCAGTGTTGCCCATAGAAAGAATTTTCTTACAATGACGCCATTGTCAGATACATAAACTTCGCACATCTGACAATATTAAAATGTATGACAAATATCTGGCAATAATTTTACAATGTGTTCACATGATTGTAAGATGTCTGACAATTTTTTTGTCAGCTGCTAGTCTTGCAATGGACTGACAATGCTTTTTCTGGCAACGATGTCTGACAAAAATTGTCAGTTCACACGGTTGTAAGAGATTTTGAGCACATTTTACTGGCAATATTGTAAGATCTGACAACCGTCTGTACATAGCTTAAGTTAATTTTGTATAATTTTGTATAAAAATATTTAAAGTTTTCCAACCCTGGAAACGTCTTTTTAATTTTTTTTATTTGAAATACCAATTTTATTCATACTGAAGTGTAAAATAAGTTTATTTAATAAAAAAAATAATAAAAATTAGTTTTCGGTAGTTACTTTAGTATGGCAAAATAAAGTTTGTGTTTTCCAGCTTTGAAGTCGTCTGCTCGATTTTGCTGATTTTCAATACCAATCTTTTTCAGACTATTTCTGACACACTAGTCCAAGAAGTCTCTAGCTTTGCTGGGAGCTTCGAAAAACTGATTTCACGTACAGACAGACGGACAGAGGGACATCGCTTATTCGTCTTCCCTATCCATAAGGATCCAGAATATATGTATGTATATACAGTCAAATCCCGATAATTCGTAATCGCAAGGGACCGGCCATTTCTTACGAATTATAGGGGTTTTTAATTTAGCGGGGTTTCGATTTAACGGTGTTAAAATAAAATAAATACGAATTAACGGGGTTTTTCAATTTATTTACTAAAACGATAAAAAAAAACAAAAAAATTTTTTAAAATAAAATACAAAATAAAAATTTGTTTTTTTTGCAACACTGACTGAGTTTTATGCGTGCGCTTTAACATTTTTGATTATTATTCATTAACAAACTGATCTTAAGAAAATAAACACACAAACAAGCAGAAGCAAAAACCCACGCAAAAAATTGCGATAAACAAAAAATCATTCTTTCCATGTTTTTGTTGTTTTTATTACGAATTATAAGTGGTAGTTAGCAAACAATTACGATTTATAAGAGGTAAAGAAGATTTTATATGAAAAAAATTACGAATTAGCGAGGGGACCAAAATGTATGGAAATTTTACGAATTAACGAGATTTACTCAAGGGACCGACAGTTTATTACGAACTATCGGGAATTACGATTTATCGGGGTACGAGTTATCGGCATTTGATTATACTTTATGGCTCGCTTATTAATACTGTGGAAATTACAAACGGAATGACAAACCAAAAAATGGTAAAAGGGTATAAAAATAATAGTATAATATAAAAGACTCAATAATGGAGCAAAAAATGTGCCACCTCCTAAATAAATTAAATATTAATTTTTTAATATATTGGTAAGTTGAACTTCTGCTGGTTATGCCGATGATAGAAAATAATCGGAGTTGGACAAGTGCGCTTCAAATATCATGGGGTGTAGCAAAACACACAGGGTTTTGGCTACTTAAGAAATAACTACACTTAAAAAAATAATTGGAATGAATTTTTATGACTGACATTTTAGTAAAAATAGCAGAGGATATTGAAAATTTCAAAACTCTTAAAAGCGGGCTAAAAATTCGAAGCGGCATCAACGTACGATAATCCAACCTAAAGAGGGATGTCAGGTCAGATTAGGTATAATATACATGATGGCTTTTCTTTTAGTTAAGAGTTGAATCAAAAATTTAAAAATTAAAATTCAATGGAAGTCAGCCTTAAGAATGAGATAAAAGGTTTAAGAAAATTCCCACCAAATTTAAAATGTCAACTTTAAAAACACGAAATGCAAGAGCAGGCACATTCACAAAGCCATATTCCTAACCGAAAAAAAAATTAAAAATTAATGAAATTTTCATACAAGAGGTGGTTTTGATTTTTCTTTCTATCTTATGCACCCCATACACGTTTCAATTCAATTGTGAATTGAGTCTTTCAATTGAATTGATTCTTGGCCACACACTTCATAAACTGAATTGAAAGATTTTCATTCAACTGTCAAATTTATATTTTTTTCACAATTAAAAATTTTAAAATTTAAAACTTCTATTGCATTAATTCATTAATTTTAATATTTTTTATTTAGAATTCAATGAAATTCAATACAATTTTGAAAATACATAACTTTTTCTATACAAAATAAGGCTACAAACATAAATTTTGGCAGCAAATCAAGAGACTCGAACACACACAGCACAATCGAATTGAAAGATTTACTAGTCAACATAAAAAATCAAAATCTTTTGATTTTTCTTCAACCAACTCGACAACTGCCAAACTAATCAATTGACAAAGCCATACACGCTTTGATTTGGACAACAACCGACTCAATTGAAAATTGAATTGAATCGTGTATGGGCTGCTTTATATATAAAGGACAACCATGAATAAAATTCAGCAAGAAATTTCTACCTTTTCCAATTAGAATTTTCTTGTTTTCACCATTACTTGCTATTGTTCCCCAGAAAAGAATTCTCCGGAATTTTATTCATGATCGCCTTCATAGTAAAATTATTTTCACTCTAGAGGTCGTTGTAATATTCTCAACACATATCTACAAAAAATTAACAATCTCACTAAAAAATTACTTTTACTAGCAATCAAAATTTAATAATTTTGTATTTAAACCTTGAATTTTTAAGCCCAGTGAAAAGAAGAAAAAATATTTCATACTACTACTGTTCCCATGGATCTTGTGATTTGAAATGTTCATTCATGAAAAATTCCTTCTAAGAGATAGAGAGGCAAAAAAAAAAAGAATTAATGCAACCATGTTGAGATAAACGCACAAAACAACAAACAAATGTACAACATTTTTGAATATACGAGTAACGCTTTTGCAATTGCTGTTACTCTCGTTGTTGTTGTTGTTATTTATGCTGTTCGTCTTGTTGTTGTCTGTTTGGTATCATAAAAACTGTTTAACGATTGATCACCAACAAATTTTCATGAATGAAAAGACAAGAAACAACAATTTCATAACACAAGTTCACGACAAGACAAGGCATACAAAACACAATTGCAACTGTTTGTAGTCAGAAAGAAAGAAGAAAAGAAAAAAAAACAATTGCACAGGAAGTTTAAATGGAGGTGGATTGATTTGGTTTCTGTTTGTGATGTTTCTGCTGATGCTGCTGCTGCTGCTACTTACTGCTGCTGCAAATGTTGCTTGTTATTGTTGCCAGCATATCGTTAAATTTATAACAAAAAAAAAAAAAAAAGAAAAAAAAAGCAAGCAACAATGGCTTGCATACCAATCAAGCAATCGTTTGCTATATTGCCAAACACAATTGCAATTCGCAGTTAAAATCATTCAATAGTTTGTTCTTGTTGCTGTTGCCTTAATTTAAGTATATGAACAACACACAGCTTCCTTTTCTGATATCAGGTTGTTAATTTAATATGTACGTATGTATGTACCTCTAAGTTTAATGAGAAAATTGTTGATTTCGTCGTTCCATTTGTTTCTCATGGTTAACCTGAAGTATGTGCTGATTACAAAATAAATGATTCGGTATCCCAGCAAAACACGCATCGAGATTTTATAGGCAATACCTGTATTGTATTGCCAGTAAATTGTATTCAATTTACAAACTGATAGCAATAATACGATAAATACCTTGGAGTTAAGGCACTTGATTTGTAAACTAAGTCCACAGAACAGTCTCTCGTAAACAGTCCCTTGTAAACTCTATGGTACGAGTTAATTTTGTAATATAATTGATAATTTCTTAATTGTGCAATGACATAACTTTACCTACTAAAGGCGGTTTCCGACTATAATACAAGTATTAATACTTTTGTGTTTTTTGAAGTTTTTTAAACAGAAATTAGATCATGGAAGCATTTCCGTCAAAAGTATTAATACTTGTATTATAGTCAGAAACCGCCTTAAATAGTTGCAGCTAAATATGTGAAATGATATATGCACATATAAATAGATTTTAGAAGATCTATCACTTAGATCCTGTTCACACACAGCAAGTTTTTTTCTCAGGTTTGATTTTATATGAGAGAGGTGAGAAAGTAATATACACCCAGCGTTGCCAAATGTGCAGTTTTAACTGATTTTAGCAGTTTTTTTAAGCATAGAGCAGTTATGCAGTTTTTTGCTTAAAAAAAAGCAATGTGAGTCCGATCACAGAGGAGATGTGTAAACATCTAGAAATGAAATTTTTTTTTTAAGTTGGAAGTACTTATGCTTTTAGTATCTTTTTTTAAATTAATTAATTAAAAGTATCAAAACTTTCAATATTGTAAATACATATGAATTTGTTGGTGTCTGTTTGTTTTATTAAACTTATTTGGTTAGTAAATGGGCACACTGCAGTATATGTACATATATGTACTGCATTCAAAATTGCAGTAAGCAGTAAATTTACTGATTACTAAAAAAAATTCAGTAAAATTTTTACTGCTAATGAAATTTAATTTGCATTACCAGTAAAATCGTAGCGCCGTAATCATAATAAAATTGTAGCAAGTGGCAAAGTTTTTTCATTCAAATTTTGAAACTTTTAGTCAATTTTAATTATTATTCGAACTCCATTTGTTTCTATATTTGTGATTTGAACGGGCTAAAGTTCGTATCGCTTTTCAAGCCAAATTACATGTGACAATTATTAATAAACAAATAACACCAAAGTCTGTTGTAAATATTCTGACTAACAACACATAGTTGAACGGAACAGCCAGCCGTTTTCAAAGGCCACTAAACCTTCATCATCAGCGTTCTTTTGTGTTTGGTCCACTGCGTGTGGTGTCAGTTGATGTAGATTTCTGCTTTATATACTTAGCATTTTATTGCAAATAGAATATGTGAATTGTTTTGATTCATCGTATTTCAACTTTTGTATGAAAAACATTTAGCCACTTGGTAGAATTTCATTATGAAGACGGGCATTACTGATTACTGAAAATTCAATGCACCTCATCATATAATAAATCATTCAGGCAATTTATAAAAATTGTGGAAAAAAATTTTAGTAATCAGTAAAAATTTACTTGTTAAACATTTTTTATTGTTTTTACTGAAACTTTAGTGGTACTGCAGTGCTCATCTATGGTAAATGCCTTTACTTTTACTTTTTAATTTTTAATTCCTGTTGTTCATCGTTTAGTTGTTGCTGTTCTTGTTGTTGTGTACGCATTGCAATTAAAATAAATTCACTAAAGTGCGACTTTGACTCGCGCACATTCGGCTTTGATTTTTTATTTTTTTTATTTAGCTTTCTTCCTTTTTTAAGTTTTTTCAGTTTAAACGATTTTTTTTCAGTTTTATCGCTTTTTTCTCGTTTTGGCGTTTTTTTTTGCGTTTTTTTCTGTTTTTTTGGGGTTTTTTTCATTTTGGCGATTTTTCTGGTTTTTCGCGATTTATTTTAGTCCTAGAGATTTTTTTTAATTTGGTGCTTTTTATCGTTTTGGTGATTTTTTTTGTTTTTGGCGATTTGTTTTTATATATATATGGCGATTTTATATTTTTTTGATTTTTTAGTTTTACCGTTTATGAAAACTGCAAGAGTTTTGCTCTTTCGGTCTCCAAGATACAGCAAGTTGTCAAAATTACAAAGTAAAAATTGCATTAACTGATGGAACACCCATTGATTTAAATTTTTTGAATTTAGTGTTAATTGTTGTAGTCTGTATAAAAATACACTAACTTTTAAAATTTCAAGTGTATATATGTACATACAATTGTATGTATATTAAATGGGATTTTAAAATTTTTCGTTGCCCGTTTTGGAACACCCTTTAGTTTTTAACTCTCATGTATTTGTTGTTGTCGTGGCCAAATGTCTACACATTGTGACCACATTTCAAGTCCCTAGCTCTTACGGTTCATTTTCACCTTTGGTGTACGAAAATATACAAAAAAATAACCGGCGGCGGCGCGCCGTCGGCTTCGAGCTGGTAGACTTGTTTCTCTGCTTGGTATTGCTTCTTTCAAACACTAATACACTCATATATAGCTCACACCGATTTGACAATACAAAGAAATCTCAGCAAAGAAATCTCAGCACAGACATCAAAGTCAAAAGATTTTTACCCCCTAGCGAATAGATGTTTACACATCAAAAATAAGTTTTTCTATTAATTGTGTAGTTTTTAATTTTTACTTTATCTAAAGTTAGTTATTTTAGTTCCGATATCTGAAGCCATAATTTTCCCCATTTTGCTTAATATAATAGTGAAGGTTTATTACTACTTTTTCAAACGGAAAGAGAGAACTCACACGAAAGTTGTGTTTTTTTTATGGAATTTAATTTTATTGTTTGCAAGTTGGGTTCATACGGACGTAGAAATTCCTTTATTAATATTAATTCGCCTTGACTTATTGAAAATTCAAAAAAAATTTTCATGTGGGAAGTATGTGGGAAGGATTTAGAATAGGTGATGGACAGTTGCAGGTAGGGGATGTTGGGAGGTTTAAAAGATGTCCGTGAGTGAGTTTGGAATGACCAAGTCTTAGTCTTTCGTACTTTATTATGTCTAGTCTGTTACAACCAGAGATTTTATTTTTCAGAAAGCAGTGAATATTTTTTCTCTCATGGTTTACTGTTTTGTACCAGCTTGATGTTTCGTTAAACAGTATTTGTTTGTGTTTCAGGTTTAAATTTTTTGTGATAAAGTTATACAAGTCTTTGTAATTATGATTACGTGAACTAAATAAAGGAGAGTTGTTAGCTGTTTTTGCAGTCATATCAGTAAAATCATTACCCATAGTGCCGCAGTGGCCGGATACCCAAATTAATTCGTCCTGTTTAATTGAAAAAGAAAAACAAGTTTCTTCATTGAAATAATTCGATCCCTTATATAATGAGATAAAACATGACGAAAGGATTTGAAGCCATACACATTTTTTCAGAACTCTCTTAGCAAAATCTCAGTGATTCACACAAAAAACATTATTTTATTTTGGCTAAGCAAGTATATTAAATAAATAAATCATTGTGCACTTCAAATAAAACAAAATTTTAAAAAACAAAAACAAACATTTTAGTTACTTTAGTTATTGAATTTTGGATACATTTACTTCTTCATATTGATTCGGAATTTAACTGTGTAATTTAATGCGAAATATCCCATTGTGCAACTAAAACACGTACATTTCAATTAATTAAAAACTTTATGAATTTGTAGAGCAATATTTTCTTAACTGATGCCGATGAGGCTTTCGAGATGGCAAAACGTAACAACTTGACAAACACTATCAAGTCATGATATAAAAATATATTAGGTATTAACGTATGGTCAACACTTCCTCCCCCCAAAATATACAAAATACTAAAGAATTTTTTAGGAAAATCAGTTTTTTTATTATAAATTTTCAGTTTTCCAAAAAAAATATTATGGCAACGCTGTATACACCCGTGGTGTTAGTCTCCTTTTCTATCGCAGTTTAAAATCTCAACTTGAGCAAAGAAAGTTTTATTTGTGTGGAACAGATCTGAGCTTTCTTAGAGATATACTTGGAAATGTGCGCCATTGTGACAGCTATTACTTGTTTTGTATTCAGTTTGATATGCTAGTTCATAGTGTTTAAACTGACACTTGCATATTTAAGGAATTGGTTGGAAATTGAATTGCTGCTGATCTCGAATTTCACAAATAAATTGTATTTTTTGGTTGAAAAAAAAAACTGCCACATTTGAAGTGAAAGAGATCCTCAATGTCAGAGTCAAGAAATCCTTGAGACTTAAAAAAAATCACTGTTTTATGTGCTTTATGGACGGGTGGTATGATTACTCCATATTCCTTCAAAAAAAAATATGCCTGCTAGAATGTTACAGTTATTGGTGACCACTACCACTACCATCACTGATTTTCTTTACCATGTTTGAATGTTGAGGAGCTAGAGGTTTCATCTACATCATGCAATATGACAAACAGTACATGCCTCAATTAATTTATTGAAGCAAGCTTGTTGTGAGCTATAACTTAAGCGTAATTTAACTTTCAAAATCATGCAAGTAAACACTGATGACCAATTTTGGCGGGCTATAATTCGCGCCTTACAAGCCTAAGTTTGGACTTTCATCAATGGCTGAAATTTTGGCTTAACGACTGCACGTACCTCCTGTTTGGATTTCATCAGAATAATGCACCCCTAAAAAACTTTTACATGCGCATATTTTAAGCTTTTTAAAAAGCCATATTATGATTTATAGGTATTCAAATAAGAACCATGTTTTCTTTTGCTTTATATAATTAAAGACAATATAATTCTCATTTGATTCATATTAAAACTAATATAAGGCATAACACACAGTGATTAATATTTGCAGCAATCAAACGTTGGCAAAGTAAAATAAATAACAAAATGGCTGCATAGTTTAAAGTAATACGACAACCTAACACCAGAGGCACTGCAATAAAAAATAACAAAATCCACTCTTTTGTAGTTGCAAAAAATAATTAATGGCTTGACCACGGATGTCAACCGAAGTTTAGTGACCGTGTCTACTGGCAACGCAACTAAAATTAAAATTAGTATTACAAGTGGCAGCTTTCTTCAGGTGCAGAATAAGCTATCGGAATAAATTCTAAAAAGGAAATTCCTAACTGAGCAGATAACAAAAAGTGCTTAAAAAATTACTTATCACAAAGATGATTCTTACGAAATTGTTTTTCGGGGAAGAGAAGGAAGTAAATGTAGAATTTAAAATTACCCTTTCTACTGTGCGTATAAATGTTTTTGCTTGAAATAATTTTTAACTAACAAGTTATTTTTTTGCTTCAAATTATATTTTCGCCTTTTTAAATCATTAGTATTTGATTCAATTTAATTTTGATTTTTTAATTTATCATCTTTTAGCCTTTAAAATGGTGTAGAAATCTAAAATATAATTTAAGCAAACGGCAACGTAACTAAAGTTTGGTTGCCATCCATAATAGAGCCATAGGTTAGGTTAGGTTAAGTTGAAAAGAGGAACCATTACGCTCATGTCCGGGGACATACACACAAGCCAGTCCCACCTTTATAGGAACTGCAGTATAGTTCACGTCAGTATTTTCCAGTCAAAACCTCTAAGTTGGGTAATGCCCGGTAACGAAATCTGTTCTCCATACATGCCCTTCATTCATTGTCATATTAACGGGGTGTCCCATTAATATTCCAGTCAACTTTCCTAGCTCGGACTTGATTAGTTTCTACAGTTGCCTCGTTTTATCTTCGTCCGAGTCACCCCATAGAACATTGGTTAGATTACGTACAGTATCACAATTCCATCCTGTCATGTAGGCCGTCTTAGGGCAATTTTGTAACTAAATCTTCGCTGCCTTGAAAGGCTTTGCATTAATTAGAGTTACTCTCCGTAACGTTCTGGCCTTTTCGACAGTTCATTAGCACGTTCATTTCTGGTTACGCCGTAGTGGACGTAAGCTAAAGTACTTTTTACTTTATCACATGTCCTCTCTTCATTTATCCTTTTCCAAAGAAGGTAACATACAAAAATAAATTGGGTAGCATTAAAAAAAATTGAGATACGGTTGATCTTGTAGGCCCTCCTTGAAACTTCCCGCTAATTTCAAGCTCAAAGAGCTGGAAAGGCCAGGCTGTACCGTATATAGAAAAGATATATTTCATAATCGATCTTCACGAAAACCAGGGGCGTAATCGTCGCTTTCCATAACAATCGGATTCGATCACGTTTTTCAGTTTGAGAAACTTGGCATTCCCTATCGAACAAGGTCCAATATAGAATGCCATAAGCTGAAACTGAAAAAACCTGACGGAATCAGCTCGTTACACAGAAAAAATTATTCCCAAAAAATGTTTTAACAAATATTTGTTTGAAATCAAACTTAGTTTCAGTAAATATTCTGTACTGTTCCACTAAATTAATTTGTACCAAAACACTGTATAGAGAAGGAACAGGCCACGACGTTTGTCGGCTACATTTCGGCATTTACATCTATACAACACGATCAAACAAAATAAACAACAACTAAACAACAACAACAGCACAACAGCACGTTGTTCCTATCAACAAGCAAGATAAACACCAACACACTGAAATAACATTTTCTCTCAGCCGAACTATGCTTAATTTAAATTTTTACAAAATTTTTATCAGAATTTACAAAATTATTTGTAGTACCACATTCAAATAAAATATTTACTGATTCAAAGAATTTGGTTACTGAAAATGAAATTTAGTTTTTTCTGTGTTATCGAAAGCGACTATTAGACCCCAACCTTTCAATAAGATCTCCTTAATTAATTGTTGATTTCCAAATAAACTGCACATGATTCATTTGAGTAGATTATAATATATTTTTTAGGTTAGGCAGGTAAAAGTACTTTAGATATTTCAGCAACGCACTATTTATTAACCTTTAATAATTTTATATATACTTTTTCCTTAAGATGTTCAGTAACTAGCAGTGTTTTAAAACTTGTAGGAGAGCCTAAAATTCGTCATATTCTTAAGCTTACAGAAATTTTGTATTGTTATTTTTCTAACCGCATTTGATATGTTCATATTTTCTTCTTATTCTTGTTTTTCTTCCCCCAAAAAATGACACTCTCATGCATTATTTATACGTCATGATGTACGAGTTCAAATGAATGTTTGTATGCATAATGTTTGCCTTAGTGTTGTAGTTGTCCAGCTACAAGGAAAAAAAAACCAAATCAGCCAGCAGTCAGTTAGTCAGTCAGTTGGCTAGCTAAGTTATTGAATGTTAGTACAAGAACACCAACAACTACCATTGATACTCGTACAAGTCTTAAAATTTTAAATGTATTCATTAGGGTGATCGATTATTCGACTTTTTCCATAAACCGGTTTTCGAATAGTTCGAATATTTGATATTATGAAAAACCCGGTTTCGGTTTTTACAATTCAGAAAAAATCGGTCGACCGGTTTTTTTAAATAAGAAAATTATTGAGTTAAAAGTTTATGTAAATACTATAAAACAATACAAAAATTAAAGGTAAAACATAAAAGTTAACTTCATATACTTATACATAGCACATACAGTATATATAATCTCCCTTAAGCAAGGTTGGCAAACGGTATCGTAAAAATACCGATACCGATTCAAATACCGTTAAAATTAGGTACCGGTATCAATACCGATACCGAAATTCATTTCTGTTAGAAAATACCGGTACCGACAATACCGTTTATGTCTACACCGGTACGTACCGGTATACCGATTTTCGTAAAGAAAAAATTACAAAACTTAATTTCAATTAACTTTTTTTGAAATTAATTACAGAAACAACATTTTCCCCTTTAGACGTTCTTATTCAGCTCTATTCTTACTACTTTTTATCGACAACAACCGGACTTTTTCATTTCCTGGGAAAGCGCGAACGACTTGTCGGCTTCCCGGGAAATTCCCGCCCAGTGCAAATAAATACAAAATATTTTTAATTTAATTATTTCAACAAAAAAAAAATTATAATTCATGAGATCGATTAAATAAAACGTTTTATAAGCACATTAGTGAAAAAAAATAATATCATTTGAGTTCTTTAAATAATAGTAATGCATATATACCAATATTATATGTAAATGCGAAAAAAAAAATTATTTGTTTATTGATACATATTATACAAAGTAAATTTGCATAATATGGTGTTGAACAAGCATGGGTGGTGTAACTAGACCATATGCCCAGGATGTTATTAACAGTATTTTAAAAAAGTTTTTTGACTGACTGTACACGTCGTATGCCTTCACATCGGAAGTAGCAACGTGGTTGTTAAAGAAATTCCTCAAAAAACCGCAAGATTATATGGACGAAAAACTCTCGAAGGCCAAACAATACACACAAGCCTGACCGCACTTAAAAAAAATATATTTTTAAATAAATATTACAAAATATTTCTTTGAAAATAGGACTTTAGTACAGAACAGTAAGGTAACGAATGTCAATTTATAGACATTAAATTAGGGCTCTATGTACGCCTGCAATATGAAATATTAAAAAAATTTTATGAAAAAGAACTTCATACTCCTCTTGGCGCACTTTAAAGTTAATAAAAACTACCCAAAAATTTCAATGATCGCCCGCCAGCAAATAATATTTCAAAATGATCAAAAATGTCTATAAAAAATTTTATGGATTCGTACAAACTAATATTTTTATCCATTTATTTAAATTCGGTTTAGGATTTATGCATTTCTTTATTTAATTTTTTGGAAAAATATTCGTATTCGCCTGAATTTTACGAATACGAATTGGAAAACGAATATATAAAAATGGCCGAATATTCGGCAATTCTAATACAAATATTCGTGCATCACTAGTACAGAATAAGCATTAATAGAATCGTTCTTTTTACCTAAGAGAATCTGAAATTATTTTGTTATTTTTCTTTTATTTCCTTGCACATTTCTGTTGTTAATTTTATGAATTGTAGAATTAAATTTTGAACGTCGCGTTCTGCTTATTGCAAATAAAGGCCTCTTAGTCTCAGAGCACATGTGTGCCAGATGTAAACTCGACCTTAATTGTTGTAAAGTTTTAGCTATTGTGCTAGTGCCATGACCTTATTATTGCACCATCGCTTTCATAAAATGAATAACGACACTCATCAAGTTGCCATAATATCAAAAAAATCCCGGGAATTCCCGCACATTTGGCGGGAAATCCCGTTTGAAAAACACTAGTATAAATTTTTATAGCCAAGCTGCCCAGATAAGCTTCAGAGTGCCGAAAATCAAACGGCTTTTTATAAAGGGTGTTTTTTATTGAGGTATAGAACTTTAAGTTGGCATCACTTTTTTAACTGGCGGCCATTTTGTCAGCTGTCAAGTGATTAATATTTAGTTTGGTTTGCCATTTCATCATGAACAGGTTGACAAAAGAACAACGCTTGCAAATCGTGCAAATTTATTTCGAAAATAATGGTTCAGTTCGCGAAGTTTACCGCAAGCTCCGTCCATTTTATGGTCGACATAATCGGCCATCAGAGCAATTAATTCGGTTAACCATGGATCGTTTTCGCACTACGTTTACTCTATGTGATAATACGCATCCGCAGAGACGTCGAACAGTGCGCACCGAAGAAACAATTGCCGCTGTAGAGCAAAGTGTTGAAGAGGACCCGAATGAATCGATTCGCCACCGTGCACAGCAATTGGAGCCGACTAACCGACTATTTTGTTCCCGAATTGGATGGCATGAATGTGGATGAGTTGTGGTTCCAACAAGACGGCGCTACATGCCACACAGCGCACGTCACAATCGATTTATTGAAGGAAACATTCGATGAGCGCATAATTTCGCGGAATGGACCTGTCAATTGGCCACCAAGATCGTGTGATTTGACACCATTGGACTATTTTCTTTGGGGATATGTGAAGTCGCTTGTCTACGCCAACAAACCAGAAACGTTAGGGGACTTGGAAGCCAACATTCGTGGCGTTATTGCCAACATACGGCCCCATAAGCTCGAAAAAGTGGTTGAAAATTGGACCTGTAGAATTGGCTTTATTCGAGCCAGCCGCGGCGGCCACATGCCCGAAATCATATTTAAACATTAATGGCATAAAATTATCCTTCCAATAAAGCCAAATTGATGGACATTAAAACGATTTTCTTGTGTTTTATTTCAATTCGAAGTTCTATACCCCTCAAAAAAACACCCTATAGAAATTAATACACATATGCTTATACATTACTCTCGGTTTTCTCTCTGTGGGCAGCTCTGATCTAAACATACTTATGCATGTATGTATGTTTATACAAACATACAAGTTTACACTACACTAAACTTAGTTTTTTTTATGTTACCGTTTACTAAAGACTTTATGTAAAATTACTTACTTTTAACTTAATAAAAAGAGGTTTTTGCTATATACACTGTATGAATTAATAAACTTCACAGTAATAGCGGTATACCGGTATTTTAAACTCGATAACGGTATGTACCGGTAATACCGATACCGAAATAAAAAAATACCGTTACCGTTACCAATACCGATACCGAAATTTTTAAAACAATTGTACCGGTATCAATACCGATACCGTTATTTGTTTCGGTTTCCAACCTTGCTCTTAAGGCTCAATCAGACGTGACATAACCAGGGACAAGGACTTCATGCATTTAAAAAAGGTATTTTAGGCGCCTAATATATGACATCAAAAACGCAAAATATGCACTAAAAACAATAAAATATGCACATATCTTTAAAAAAAAATATTCAAAAGTAAAGTTTTCAATCTACATATCAGTAAACAAAGATATAAAAATATTTTCTTTTCTCAAGAGGTGCGTGTACAAGCCTTTTAGATTAATTCTTTACACAAGATTAAATATGGTATAATGTTTTTTTCTGCATTATTAACTCCAAACTGGCATTTTCGAGACATGTATGTTTATATTACAGAAAAGGAGCGATACGTAAATAGAAAAAGAAAAGTGTAGTTATTTATTTATTTATTTTCATTAAAAATTTTTTTATTTTTCACACATATGTATTAATTATCGAATGTTAAGTCCAATGAATTTGTTCTTAGAAAGCTTTGTGCATTGAAAAAGGCCTTGTAACGTCTGTGGATGTAATCTGCTCAAATTTAAATGATTCTTTTTATATAATGCTGTATATTTATTTAACTCAACCATTACAATGAATTGAATACTAGCTTTTAGATTTGGTTTTTGAGTCCATTATAACTTTTAAAAACAATATCAAGTTTCAGCATAATTATTTCACTACTTTCGGATTTAATAGCAGACAATTTGAAATTATCAAAATTACAATTTCCATGAAATTTGGTAGGTGTGTGTGCTTGCACAATCGTTCCACAATTCTACAACAATGCAAGCGGGTACAGTTGCCAAAAACAGTTTTGCAATATTTTTTGAAATTTGAATTTTTGAGGAAATATGACACAAAATCAGCATTTATATCAATATATGAGACAAAAATGTGCATTTATGACTAAATTATGCAAAAATATGCATTTTCAGCAAAATATGCAAAAATATGCACTAACAAATCGATGCCATTTTTACGCAAATTCATTGTTTCGTAAAGATATTTCGTTCTAGCCATTATCAGAGTTAAGGGAAAAAATATGCATTTGCATGAAACCCCTGTGCCTGGACATAACCATGGCCATAGAAAACAGCCGTTCGAACCAAACTAATGGGCAACACTGCATTTGATTATAGGTGACTCGCCATAACGCCATAACTCTCACCATAGAAACCAATTGAATTTTGGTTTCTATGGTGAGAGTTATGGCCATGGCATTATGGTTATGTCACGTCTAACTTAAGCTTTATTGTGGTTGGCGTATTTCAAATACGACTTCGACCGTTTGGTAATAGATCAAAGAAAAACTGTTGAAGTCTTCTTTAACATATTAACAAAAAGTCGTATAATCAGGGAAAATCTGCAACTAAACAATAAGAACGCGTCAAATTAATTCAATAATTTTCCATATAATAGAAAATGTATGTTGAGATACTTAAGCTGGATTCACCCATTTTTTCGTACAAAATTTTTGTCCAGACAAAAAATTTTTTCCTGAGAGTTTTCTGCAGCACGATTCATCCATTTCGAACATTTTGTCGGGAAAATCAAAGCTACTATATGAAATACATAAGTGTGTAAACGAAGCGTATTAATTTTACAAGTTGCAGCACATCGGCAAATGATTACAATTCCCTGTGTCTTTTTAATTGTTCAATGCAATTCTTTCGTTCAACTCCGTATGTATGTGTTTTATTTTACAATTTTGCTTTATTTCTATTGTAATTAATACAAATATATTCTGTGTTCTTATTATTCATATAATATCCCAGTAAATAAAATAACAAAAATTAAAAATTTTAAAAACCCCCGACTTTTCTCAGAAAAGATGTTATATCATCTAAACGGCTGGACCGATTTTTTTCAAACATAGCTAAGAACCCTCTCGATCAAGTCATCTTTCAAACAGAAAAAACTAAATGAAAATCGGTCCAGCCGTTTGGCCTGTACGTGGACACAGACAGACACATAGATACACAGATACACAGACACACACTACAAACTTATAACACCCTTTTTTTTGTTCGGGGGTTAAAAAATACACTCCAAAGAAGTCATGAAAATGTAGAGCTTGCAGTCTGGAAGTAGTTCAAATTTCGATCCGATCTAATGATTTTTACATAGGGTTGTCATTGCAAGAAGTTCTCTTTTTCGATGCCTAGTCACCGAATTAGAAACGATTTTAAGAAAAATATCCTTTTTTGTGTTCTATGGTAATATTTTCATCTAGGAAAAACTTTAAAAAGTTACATATTTTAACAATTCGTTTCTTTTTATACGAGTTTAAACGCGAAACAGTGTTTTCATGTATATTTAAGCAAATAACTTCTAAATTTTAGGCCAAAATTAGTTCAGAAATTTCTTTCAAGAAATCGATTTTTTGAAAATTTTTTATTGAGTATTTACTAAAACTATGGAAAATCTACAAGGTTTTGTGTGATTAAAATAAACTTTTACTTGATTTTCTGCTAACTATCGGCAAATTAAAAATATCGATTTTTTGGAAGCAATGAAAATGTGGTTCCTTCAGAATGACTTCCATTTTTTTTTTACTGGGATGATGTGGCAGCTCAGTTCAACTTTGGCTGAAAAATTAAAATACTTGGCAGCTCAGTTCGATTTTGTCCGAACAAGATATAAAATTAAACCAATTCAAACTGAGAATTGTTCGTAAAAAATATTTTCTCTCTCTCAAGAAGAGAGAAGTCAAACTACATATAACAAAAAATTTGTCCGGACCAAAATTTTGTTCGGAAACAATGGGTGAATCCAGCTTTAAAAATAAATAAAATTAAAAAATTAATACTGTAAATTAATATATGTATTTCCATATTGAAATAAAAAATTTCAACATGACTAGACTTGCGTTAATGTTTTTTTATTAATTCAATATGGTTTTTATTGATTTTAAGCTGTTTTTTCTCTGGGTGTAGTCATATTTGAAATACGCCAACCACGATAAGGCAGAATATATATAAATCGCCTCTGATACCACCTTATTAAATAATTTCGCATGAATTTCATGTTTCAGTATACGAGTATGTAGCCATGATCAAAAAGCTCTAAGAACTTTTACACTAAAAAAAATACTAAGAAAAATCAACAGAAAACGTTGGTCTAAGTTTTACCATAGTAAAAACTAGTTTTAATGCAAAATGTACAAATCAAAAAGTATTCGACTCAGCCGGTTTTTAAATTGTAAAAAAACCGGACTATTCGACATTCGAAAAATCAACATTTTGAAAAAACCGACAACCGTATTGGAAAAAAACCGGGTTTTAAAACCGGTTGTAAAACCCAGTCGATCACCCTAGTATTCATTCATTGAGTCATTCACTCATGCATTCATTCGTTCCTACATTTATTGTCAATTCCTTCAGGCTGCCATACGTTCAGACGTTTCAAATTAAAACGAGCGAGTTTTGTGTCTGCCAGATTGTCCATAAAATAATAACAATAGAAACAAAAACCAAAAACACAAATACCACCAACTACACAGCAGCCAGAACGATAAACTGTAACAGTCAGGAGAGGAAAATTGCAGCAGCTTTTGCATTTTTGCATTTAATATAAAATAGAGATTCATTTGCTAGCAATTTTTCAGCTGATGTACGAGTATTGTATAACAAAATTTCAAAAAAAAACAAAGACAATTTACTTGAATGACTAATCTGTGAGTTGGTAATTTATGACAGTGGATTTAAATAAGACATCTCCAAATTTTTCTACAGTTACTAACTAACGGTTATTTAAATTTAGCAACAACAATTGGAAATTGTTACAAAATGGTGACCTTTGGCTTTTGTCATATACTGTACATTTTTAAATTAAAATTGTGAAAATGTGATATTAAATTGAGGAATATAACTTAATAATTGATTAGTTACAACCAAAATATCGTATGGGGTCCTAATGGTATAGTGATGCGCCCCCCACAGCCTCTCCTACACAACTGTCAATCTCCCCTACATGTGGCGTACCCTGATATTAGCTGAAGAGGGTCTGACGACCGACCATGGGCGGCATAACCCTCACAAACGGTGGCGGATAAATCTCCACTGTCGACTGTCTTCCTGGAGACGTACTGGCAGCCCCAGATCCAGTATAGAACTTCTTTATTTTGATGTGTAAACATCTATACGCTAGGGGGTAAAAATCTTTTGACTTTGATTTCTTTGCTGAGATTTCTTTGCTGAGATTTCTTTGCTTTTCTTTCACAGCATTGTCAAATCGGTGTGAGCTATATATGAGTGTATTAGTGTTTGAAAGAAGCAATACCAAGCAGAGAAACAAACAAGTCGACCGGCTCGAAGCCGACGGTGCGCCGCCGCCGGTAATTTTTCTGTATATTTCCATACACCAAAGGTGAAAATGAACCGTAAGAGCTACGGACTTGAATTTTGGACAGAGTATGTAGAACCTTGGCCGCTACAACAACAAATACATGAGAATTAAAAATTAAAGGGTGTTGGAAAACGAGCAACGAAAAATGTTAAAATCCCAGGTAATATAATTACATACAATTGTATGTACATATATACATTTGAAATTTTAATAGTTAGTGTATTTTTATACAGACTACAACAATTAACACTAAATTTAAAAAATTTAAATCAATGGGTGGTCCATCAGTTAATGCAATTTTGACTTTGTAATTTTGACAACTTGCTGTATCTTGGAAACCGTAAGAGTAAAACTCTTGAAATTTTCAAAAACGGTCAAACTAAAAAATCAAAAAAATATAAAATCGCCATATATAAAAAAATCGCCAAAAACAAAAAAAAAATCGCCAAAACGAAAAAAAGCACCAAATTAAAAAAAATCTCTAGGACTAAAATAAATCGCGAAAAACCGGAAAAATCGCCAAAATGAAAAAAATCCTCAAACAAAAATATCGCCAATATGAAAAAATCGCCAAAATGAAAAATCGCCTAAATAAAAAAACCCCAAAAACAGAAAAAAATCGCCAAAATTAAAAAACCCCAAAAAACAGAAAAAATCGCCAAAATGAAAAAATCACCAAAATGAAAAAATCGCCAAAATGAAAAAAATTGCGAAAATTAAAAAAACCCAAAAAGAGAAAAAAACGCCAAAACGAGAAAAAAGCGATAAAACTTAAAAAAAATCTTTTAAACTGAAAAAGGTTAAAAAGGAAGAAAGCTAAATAAAAAAAAATTATCAAAACCGAATGTGCGCGAGTCAAAGTCTCACTTTACTAAATTTATTTTAATTGCAATGCGTACACAACAACAAGAACAGCAACAACTAAACGATGAACAATAGGAATTAAAAAGTAAAAAGTAAAAGTAAAGGCATTTACCATAGATGAGCACTGCAGTACCACTAAAGTTTCAGTAAAAACAATGAAAAATGTTTAATAAGTAAATTTTTATAAATTGTCTAAATCATTTGTTATATGATGAGGTGCATTGAAATTTCAGTAATCAGTAATGCCCGTATTCATAATGAAATTCTACCAAGTGGCCAAATGTTTTTCATACAAAAGTTTCAAAATTTGAATGAAAAAACTTTGCCACTTGCTACAATTTTATTATGATTACGGCCCTACGATTTTACTGGTAATGCAAATTAAAAATTTACTGAATTTTTTTAGTAAGCAGTAAATTTAATGCTTACTGCAATCTTGAATGCAGTACATATACATATACTGCAGTGTGCCCATTTACTAACCAAATAAGTTTAATAAAACAAACAAAAACTAACAAATTCATAAGTATTTAAAATATTGAAAGTTTTGATACTTTTAATTGATTAATTTAAAAAAAGATATTAAAAGCATAAGTACTTCCAACTTAAAAAAAAAATTTTATTACTAGATGTTTACACATCTACTCTGTGATCGGACTCACATTGCTTTTTTTTTAATCCCGTATGCCAGGACCTGTCATTTCTCGGATGTTCAATACAATTATATTTCAGACAACCCTTTAAGCATTACACATAGGTCTGGCGAACCAATTTTTTTGGCCAAAATTACAAAAGCCAAAAATATAAGTTTATTAAAATTAAACACAAATAAAATATTAAATTTATGCAATTTTTATGAAAGGATGACCATTTTTAACCCATCGAAAGCCAAGGTGACATTTTAGTCCCATAAGTAAATGAAAAATTAATTAATCACAATCTTCGGTAACCAAAACTAAGTTTTCTTCGCTTGTTTTTTCGTTACGTTCTTCATCAGTTTCTTCTTCATCGTCTGGATTTTTTTCAAATGTGGAAGTTTTAGGGAGAGCCTCACAGCACAGTAGGGCGATAACTTCTGGTGGTAAGGTTAAGCGCTTTCTTTGATGTGTTCGTGTATTTAATCGCATTAATGAAATTAATGGATCTGAAGTATCCATAGCTCTATTAAATAGAGCGTGACAGTGTGTATTAGAAGCTGTTGAAGCGGAACTTTGGCAACGGTTCTAGTTATGAATATGTCGTTCGGTCTACAGCTAATTTTTGCTGCCAATAATCTCATATACGAAGGATATATATCGGAATTCCTATGCTTACATTCCAGTCTGAGATTGCAACATTGCTTTTTTGCAAATTTATTTTCGAGGTAAAATACAAGAACTTCCTCATCGATAAGAACAACAGGACGTTTTTAACCAACTTCAAAAAAAGGAAGACGTAAACAATTCGTCTCTATTTTTTTAGGTGAATATCTTCATAACTCAGTACATTTTTGACCTGTTTTTTTGTCTGAGAGGGTATAGCTTCCCATTGGTCCCATTGCAAAAGAAGTGGGCGGGGACACACCCACAATTTTTTATATAATTTTATGATAATCTACTTATTTGATTGCTGCGAAACCTATAAAACACTTTTGGTTCTTGTAATTACACATTTTTAAACTTGAAAAAATGGGCAGTGTTACACCCATTGAAATTTATTACAATATTTCCTTTAAGCATTAGTCCAACACCAAAGTATCACTCGCAGACGGACACCGCTTATTAGACTTTTCTATTAATAAGGATCCGGATTATATACGTGTATGCTAAGGGATCGCTTATGTATACTGCAGAAATTACAAACAGATTGGGAAACCTAAGTATACCCTTAATATTTTTGGCGAAGGGCATACCAAATTCCCTTGTTCTTTAATACGTAAATATTTATGTATTTGTTGTTGCTCATTAATTTAGCAAATAATTTTAAATAATTGCTTTGCATCACTTGTAAATTAAAATAAGCAGGTAATCTGCTGTCTGAGGTTAATAAATAAATTAAGTTAATAAACAAAAGCCAAAAGAAAAGGTTAAGATAAGAGAACTCAAAATAAATATTTTCTTTGAAAGTTGCTTTAACAATACTTTGCGGAAAGAAAAATAAAGTAAAGTAAACAGTAAAAGCTAAACGAGAGGGCATTTATCAAAGACAAATTGCTAATGGACAGTGTTGAGCAATAGATAAGGGCTCAAAACCAAAAGTAATAAATCGATCAATTATTGTTTTATAATTAGACTAGAGTTGAAAACATTGTTACGCAAATACACGTAATGGTGTTTAAGATTAACGTGAGCACCTGCCATTACGGCATAATTTCATGGCGGTCATAGGACCAGATGAGTAAGTATAAAGTACAGGGTGGGCCAAAAGAAACCAAGGGGTGTAAAAGTTTAATAACTTTTTTGTTTATTAATTTTATTTTATTTTTTCTTTCAGATTATATAGACAACACTTGGAGAATTTATAATGGAGAGGTTCACAACTGAACAGAGAACCAGAACAATAGAATTTTATTATTTAAACCAGAGATCAATTATTTTAACGCAAAGAGCATATCGTCGACATTTTAACGTCAGAATTTCGCCCTCTGAAGCGATGATTCGTTGCTTAGTTAATCGTCATCACCAATATGGCAGCGTAAGAGATTTGCCTCGAACCGGTAGACCACGTTTAAGTCGCACTGCGGAAAATATTGAACGAGTACAGCAAAGTGTTAACGAAGCACCAGAAACATCTGGCAGAAGGCGTTCTGCTCAGCTAGAAATGTCTCGTACGTCACTACGGCGCATTTTAAAAAAAGATTTACAGTTATACCCATATAAGGTGCAATTGGTCCAAGAATTAAAACCCGCAGATCATCGGCAACGTCTAAATTTTGCAGTTAAATTTAGAGTTGGCCAGAAATGAAATCAACTTTATTGAAAATTTGATTATGAGTGATGAAGCTCATTTTCATTTGAATGGCTTTGTTAATAAGCAGAACTTTAGGTTCTGGGGTTCTCAAAATCCAAGAGCCATTCATCAACGCCAATTGCACCCCATCAGGTGTACAGTATGGTGTGGGATCACATCTGAAAATGTCATTGGGCCCTACTTCTTCGAGAATGAAGATGGAAGTGCTGTAACCGTAAATGGAGAGCGGTATCGGTTTATGATAGAAAATTTTTTACGTCCTGCTCTTGAAAACAGACCTGGTATGTGGTTTCAGCAGGACGGAGCCACTGCCCATACTGCCCGAGACACAATGACACTTTTAAGTCAAATTTTTGGAGAGCGAATAATTTCTCGAAATTCGGAAATTATTTGGCCAGCGCGATCGCCAGATTTGACAGCACCCGACTATTTTCTTTGGAATTTTTTGAAGGAGCGAGTGTATGTGAACAAGCCAGAGACAATCCTTGAACTCAAGGCAAACATTGTTGCAGAAATTCGAACGCTACAGCCACAAGTTTTGAAAAATGCTCTAAAAAGAGCCCATCAGTGCGAAGCTGAAAACGGTGGTCATTTAAGAGACATCATTTTTCATACTTAGTGTAAAAAAATTTCCATTTTGTATATTATATAATCTGAAAGAAAAAATAAAAAAAAGTTAATAAACAAAAAGTTATTTTTTACACCCCTTGGTTTCTTTTGGCCCACCCTGTACTTGCAGGAAACACAGAGGCTGCAACCTATGAACCAGGGAAACCACAAATATGCTCTAAAGTAGTAAGCAATATACACTAAAAACTTCAAAATATGCCCTGAGAACTCAAAAAATATACACTTAAAAATAATATAAATTCATTTAATTGAAAAAAATACATTTAAAATTTAATACTGCAATAACATTTGCATATAAAATAAGACACAAATAAAATAAAATAAAATAAATAATATTTAAAAAAATTTAACTTCAACTTCAGAATAGATCCCTATATCAGAATTAAAACTTATTCACTTATATTTTCAAAAAAAATTTAACTTCAACTGATGTAATTGGGGCAACATCCGTCACAAATAGCAAAAAGCTAGTTTTTATTGAATATAACGTTCAATATTTTAATTGAAGCGTTGGAAGTTGGATAATGATGGAGTGATTAGTTTTAATACGAGCAACTGTGTTTATTAAAAACTTATATACGAGTAATATGGCATAATAAATAAGTCAAATTTATACACTATACACCACCTGCACACAACATTTCAAATGAGATTTAGTCGGGGAAAAATAAAAATAATAAGCTTGACCAACATATTCGATCAAGCATTTAAAATAATAAAAAAAAAATCTATTAAGTATTAAAATATGCCCCAAAAACATTAAATATGCTTTTAAATTTTAAAAAATACTAAATATATGCTTGTTAGACTAAAATATGCAAAAATATGCTCTAAAGGATAAAATATGCAAAAATATGCATTAAAATATCAATGCCAAAGTTCATAAAAAATTCTGAAATGGATAATTATATTATCTCAGCATTAAAATGTCACACAAGAAAAAACATACAATTGCAGATTTGCAATTTCACTGGTTCTAACTGACTGTAAGCAAGAACCTGGCTGATGTGCTTTGAACATTTTCATTTCAAACTGCTTTAAGGTTTACGGAGTACAGACCTAGTGCGGAGGAAAATCAAAAGGCATCTTTCAAAACCTTTACCATCCGTCAACTTCAGAAGCAGCATCTGTTGAATAGTAACAGCACCAAGAATTATATCCGGCTGAACGAGTCAGAACTAAAATTAGCATTAATCCACCATTCTTCGACCAATTTTTAGGGCATCCACAGTGACTACTAAAGCTTCTCTGTGATAATACGCAGCAAGGGTAGTTGCTCGCACCCGCCACGCGTCCTCCATAAGAAGACCGGACACAACCTTCACTCCTCATATTCGGGTGGGATCAATGAATGCCACAAACGTATTCTAACACTCATTTAACATAGTAGACATAATCTGTTAAACCTTATAAGGTTATAACGAAGTCCACCATTGGCTTTGGTTCGATGAATGATGATGACATTTTATTATCCATTAAACTCCAGAGCGGACCAAAATTAAACCACTGATTAGACTTCGAAGTTTTACCTCGAAAGGTTTTCTTTATATTAGGCAATTCAAAATGACGCTGTACCTTTATCTTAAACATAGCAAAGGTAGTTCACATAGTTATTATGGGTAGCAAGCCAAAGGTAGTGCTTGAAAAGTTATATTACCCAGACTAGGGTCCGCGGGATTGTCACACCCGTTATCTCATAGAGATACCCTTGCGGAAAGCTATCTATACATAGACAAAAAACAACAACCATAATGTTTCTACGCACATTTTTAAGTATCAATGAATATACAAATTAATGAAAAGCACAATTTATAACACAAACAAAAGACTTTTAATAAACAAAAGTTAATGTTTCTTGAAAGGCAACTGAGTTTGCTCTCTTTCCGACGAGCTATTTCTTCAGGTTTATATTTATATATGTATACATTGATTCGTATGGTTCCCAGGTGGAACAAAGGGCCACAACAAGGTTCTTCCATTGCGATCTATCCTGTGCTATCTGCTTCACTTCGGTCCAGGACTTTCCAATCGAGTTTATCTCATTTTCGATTTGTCTTCCCCAAGTGTTAGCGGGCCTACATTTTTTTCTAGTTCCTTGGGGGTTGCATTCGATTGCCATCTTGACTACTTTATCGATGGTGCGCCTTAAAACATGGCCACTCCAATTCCATTTACGCTTGATGATCTGGATACGTATTGGTGTTTCATTTGTTTTTCCCACAAGTCTCTGTTTGAAATAACATTTGGCCAAAATATCTTAAGTATTTTTAGTAGCGAGCGATTAATGAATACCTGCAAGGATTGCAGGTCGCTAGCTGTGATATTTCATGATCTACAGCCATACAACAGAACGGACCGCATGATAGATGAAAAAATGGGGAGTTTGTTTCTCAGCTAAATTTGGGGTGATTTCCGTACTTTTTGCATTGCCCCAAAATGCTTGGTTTGCCTTTCTAATGCGAATTGTGATATCCTTTCTCGAGCCGACTGATATGACACTATCCAGATACATAAACGACTCCACATCTTCAAGATCTACGTTGGTAGTTTCAGGTTTGGTTACAAGAAATTGTCACTTTGGGCTAGGGAGAATAAGGTAGATGAGGTAGTAATTCGTGAAATTATTCCCAATACTCTTGCATTGTCCTAGCCAACTCCTTATTAAATATTACCACGAAAAACAAAATAAATAATAAAATAAAAAACCCATTAAAAAAAGAGAAGTAACACTCAAACAATGAATGCATACTACTAGTACAAGGTGTTACCTTTTTCAGGAAAAGGATAGTGGTAGACAAGTCAGGTGGTGCAGGAAGATATAGAGGAAAGCTTCAGTCAAACGTGCAAAAAAGCTGCGGTTTTGCACGATTTTTCTTAACAATGTGGTGTTGCAGCGCCACTGGTGTCAATGAGGCGTATTAAATTTTTGAAGCTGTGTTTAGTAGCCATTTTATCGGTTATTTTACTTCAGCGATGATTCTACTACACAATATAGCCAAACGAGGGCACTCTGATGTTACATTACACAACAAAAAATGGTATTGTTTGGATATTTAATGACTATCGAAAACTGGGCTCGAACCCAGCCTACGCCACCTTCACCTCACCTTGGCCTTCTTTTTCATCGCTTTATACCGAGAAACCCACTGTTTGGGTTCTGATTTGATTTTTTGGATTTATATATCATCAACGGTTAAGAAATGGCTCAGAAAGTCCTCCATATTGCTGTTAAACAACGCCAAATACTGCTGCAAAGTTTTCACATGATTGTGTGAGCGGCATTTATATTGCAGAAATATTTCTTAAGCCCAAGTGATCATTCAAAATTGAAATAAACCCACTAATCCATGTGAGAAAACTATGGCTTAAACGAAATTTCTCACTTTCAATTTCCGATCGGCCAACACCAACACAACATCAATAACTGTGCGTTGTTTCATGATTGTACGGCCACAAAATTATCAGGTGCTGAACCTAAAACAAATGCTTGCGTTCGTGAGCTGTAAGCTCGCCTGCAATCACCAAAATCTCTTGTTATCGAGTAAACTAAAATCTTTTATGTCTTAATTCCTTAAGCCTTAAATGTTCTTTTATCAGTGCTGCCACTGTACATTCATTGCAAATAAAACATATCCGTCACCCACAACTTTTCAACAAATTAAATGTTAAATGCCTTACTTCTATTTCTCTCTCTCTCTCTCTCTCTCTCTCTCTCTCTCTCTCTATCTCCTTTTTTCTTTCGTGAAAGTCACTTTCAAGCAGCAACTTAATGCCAAAGAAAACAAAGCTGATTGTTTAACTTAAGGCAATAATATCAACAAAAGCATCAACAAATACAAACCCAAAGAGTTTTATTTAAAAGTATTCATAAGTTAAATAACAACAACCCACAACTGCAAGATGATGCAGCAGGCACTGTTGCATACAGATGACTGTATGTGAGTAAGAAAGTACTTGCCACATACACCAACAACTGTTTGTTGTTTTTGGTGATACTTAAAATCATTTTCAAGAGCACACGACAAATTCATTCATGCAGTTGTGTGTCTGTGTGTGTGTTTTTTTTTTTTATAAAAACACTTAAGAAAGTTAATTTGTGTATAAAACGATTTGCTAAGAACTCTCAAATACTTGTGAGGAGTAGTACTCGAGTGTATTGTACGTAATTCTTATTTAAAATTTCATTTTGTTTTCTTAAATGTTTTGTAAAGGGTGTCCCAGCAAGAACGCAAGACTTAAATTTTAAATAAAACACAGATATTTAAAAAAAATTCGTGAAACTTTATGATATCGTAAAGTGGACAGAATGAGGTTATGTATGGAACAACAAATCGGGCAGATGGCCGCCGCGGCTTTGCTGGCACACATGCGATCTTTTAATGAAATTTTCAGTGACCGTTTTGCATAAATGCTGCGGCATTTCATTAATGCAGCGTCCAATTTCCTCTTTTAAGGCTTGAGTCTTTGTCGGCTTATTCGCGTAAACCATCGACTTCAAAAAATTCCAAAGAAAAAAGTCTAATGGTGTTAAATCGCACGATCTAGGCGGCCAATTTTGGTCTCCAAAACGCGAAATAACACGACCGGGAAATGACTGATGTAGCAATTGAATTGTTTCTCTGGCTGTATGACATGTGGCGCCGTCTTGTTGAAACCACATGCCCTCCACATTCATTTCTTCAATTCTAGGCACGAAAAAACTGGTTATCATTTCACGATACCGAACACCATTGACTGTTTGCGCTTGACCTGCCTTTGAGCGACATCATCACGTACAGCTGCGAAATTTTCGGCAAATTTATCCATTAATCTCTTTACAGTTGACTCTTTTGGAGCATTATTGTGACCACAAATTGATCGCAAATTTGCGAACTGTAGCCGCAAAACTTTCACCATTTTGGTAAAACAATTTCACAATGAGAATGCGTTGTTCATTCGTGTAGCGCTCCATTTTTACTAACCTCGTACCTTCTACTAGCAAACAATAACAATTGTTCAAATGTCAAACAATGACACTTCGAATGGCGCCAAATTTAAATCTTGCGTTCTTGTTGGGACACCCTTTATATGTACTCGTATTTGTTTTTGGCAAAAGATGCAGGCTAACATGCGAATATATTGTCATGCAACATGAAAGGCTGGCTGGCTGCTGGAAAGAAATTCTTAACGTCTGCTATTAGAAACGAAGAAAAGCGAAGGTGGCAAAAATTGAGATGACAGCATAGAAATAATAAAAAGGGAAGTTGATAATAGAATAGATGTGATGTGGATTTTCTTAGCATACATGTAGTAAAATTAACTCTCTAAGTGCCAAATTTACATTCATTAGTTAATTATCAGTAAACTAATATGATAACTATTGTTTAATTAATATTTCATATTCACAATGTATTGTTTAACTAAAGTTCTTAATATTAGAAATGAATGGTAACCCTATCAAACAATTAAGTTTCACTATTGGCAGCTCTGCTTTAGCATATGGTTTTTGTTTACATTTGCTTTATTATTTCTTAAAAGTCGATAAAACAGTGCACGCTCGTCTAACTCTAGCGTGCAAGATATTCATTTAGTGATGAAATTGGTTCAAAAATAATAAAAATCAAAATATAATAGAAAATAAAATAAAAAGAATGTAATACAGCTAAATACAAAGAAGATGCTTGATAAAGTAATTATGTGTGAAATGTGTATAAAAATTGTCAACCAATTTACAACGAATCAGCTGTTGTCTAACTATTTGTTAAGCCATAACATTTTGCGGCTTAACTAATGGTGTGAATCAAATGCTATTGGCTAAACTATTGCTATTAGTTAACTAATGACTGTAAGTTTGGGCCTAAGTGTGATACTTTGGGTAAAGGAAAATTATTTCAATGTGCTTGCATCTTACACTCTAAAACATTAGCCCAAATTTAGGATCATATTTTGTCTAAATTGTTGTTGAAATGTTCTTATTGTCTAAATTTATATCGATTGTGTAGTTATTTGTATCAAAAAAACAATATTTGTATCATTTTACACAAAAATATAAATCTGCTTTTAGATATGTTTATTTTTAAACAAAGTGTGCTTAAAAAACAGCTACATATGCCTAAATAACGTCAAAATGTTGAAAACTAAACATATGTGCGTAAAGCAGCAGATATATGTTTAACAAGAAGAAAGAAGAAGCTCAAAAGTACACATATTCTAACAGAAGCACGCCATATTAATATAAAATTAATTAAAATTAAAATAAAGCTATTTTTAAATAATAATCGTATGTGTTTTATATAAATAGTGATAAGTTAATATTGTAAATAATGCACAAATTGAGTAAAAAATTATTAAATTAAAGGTTTGAGTCAAGACAGTATTGTTAAACAAGTGCGATATGTATACATACAGGGTGGGCCAAAAGAAACCAAGGGGTGTAAAAGTTTAATAACTTTTTTGTTTATTAACTTTTTTTTATTTTTTCTTTCAGATTATATAATATACAAAATGGAAATTTTTTTACATTAAGTATGAAAAATGATGTCTCTTAAATGACCACCGTTTTCAGCTTCGCAATGATGGGCTCTTTTTAGAGCATTTTCCATAACATCTTTCAAAACTTGTGGCTGTAGCGTTCGAATTTTTGCAACAATGTTTGCCTTGAGTTCAAGGATTGTCTCTGGCTTGTTCACATACACTCGCTCCTTCAAAAAACCCCAAAGAAAATAGTTGGGTGCTGTCAAATCTGGCGATGGCGCTGGCCAAATAATTTCCGAATTTCGAGAAATTATTCGCTCTCCAAAAATTTGACTTAAAAGTGCCATTGTGTCTCGGGCAGTATGGGCAGTGGCTCCGTCCTGCTGAAACCACATACCAGGTCTGTTTTCAAGAGCAGGACGTAAAAAATTTTCTATCATAAACCGATACCGCTCTCCATTTACGGTTACAGCACTTCCATCTTCATTTTCGAAGAAGTAGGGCCCAATGACATTTTCAGATGTGATCCCACACCATACTGTACACCTGATGGGGTGCAATTGGCGTTGATGAATGGCTCTTGGATTTTGAGAACCCCAGAACCTACAGTTCTGCTTATTAACAAAGCCATTCAAATGAAAATGAGCTTAAAATAATTGATCTCTGGTTTAAATAATAAAATTCTATTGTTCTGGTTCTCTGTTCAGTTGTGAACCTCTCCATTATAAATTCTCCAAGTGTTGTCTATATAATCTGAAAGAAAAAATAAAAAAAAAATTAATAAACAAAAAAGTTATTAAACTTTTACACCCCTTGGTTTCTTTTGGCCCACCCTGTACTTATGTTAGAAACAAAATTACTCAAATTTTAGAAATTTATTTTTCATTTTTATTCAAATTCTAAAAATTACATGCAAAATTTTTTATGTTAATTCAGTAAACCTTTTTATCAATAAATTTATTTAAACACATGTATTAAATGCATTTTTATTAAAACATATTTTAAAATTAAACACAAGGGGGAAACTAAACACAAATTGCGTAAAATTGTTAAACATATTTTGTTCAAAATTAAACATATAGTGCTCAAAAATTAACAAAACGTTGAAAAAATATAGCTGTGTAATTTTAGGTCGAAAGTAGTCTGTAAAGTGTTGCCTACTATTATTGACGTAATTTTCAACAAAAGTGTTTTAGAGTGTATATAACATTTAAAATTAAGAATTGCTGAGACATTAAATTTTTTTTTTATTTTATTTTATTTTATAGTGAATTTTAATCAGAAATAATTTTGTAGTCAAGCTTAAGTTTAGTAATTTCAATTCTAATTGAATGAAATATTTTTATTAGGTAGAGTGTAATTTAGTTGCCAACCTGAATAGAAAATGAAAAGACGGAAAAACAGAAAATTAATAGTGATACTTACAAATGTAGAGCTGGCGAACAAAACCAGACTAGTCCCGTTAACTGTTTTTTGCAGGAGAGGCAAATAACTGGTGCCTAATTCTCGCATTCGATTGCGAGCGAGTTATTACTCGAATGTTCGAGTTTTTTAACTTTTGGGATTTTCGCATTCGGTTTCGAATAACACATATCGAAATTTCTAATGACAGCATTCGATAACGTGCATATGTACATTCGAATGCAACCGTTCGTGTTTTTACTCGCAAGCAAAAAGTCATTCGAAATCATGTTTAACATAGAAAAAGCGAAGAAAAGGAAAATGTATGTTCAATATTTGACTTATTTATTTATAAATGAATGAATGCACAAATGTACATAATTATAATAAAAATACAAATTAAAAAATTTCTAGTTGACTTCAGATATTACAAAACACACTGACTTGGCAAATAATAAAATAAAATATAATAAAAATCAACCAACTCTGGGAGCATCTAAATAACAAATTAATTAAATTAATCGAATATGTAGCTAGTGCTCTATTCTCTAACTTTACACTAATTTATTATTACTAGATATACCAAACGGACGACACACTCGTCCGTATTCTAGAATCAAAATATAAATAATTTAAGTTTCAAAGAAAATGTAGCCACACACAAACTTACATACATATGCAAGCATAATTAAATAATACATGAAATTAAAAAAAAAACATAATAAACAAAATCCCTTCAACCAAACTAATTCACTTTATTCAATTCTCTTCCTTTAAGTATTATAGCAGCCCATACACGATTCAATTCAATTTTCAATTGAGTCGGTTGTTGTCCAAATCAAAGCGTGTATGGCTTTGTCAATTGATTAGTTTGGCAGTTGTCGAGCTGGTTGAAGAAAAATCAAAAGATTTTGATTTTTCATGTTGACTAGTAAATCTTTCAATTCGATTGTGCTGTGTGTGTTCTAGTCTCTTGATTTTCTGTCAAAGTTTATGTTTGTATTTTTATTTTGTATAGAAAAAGTTATGTATTTTTAAAATTGTATTTAATTTCATGGAATTCTAAATAAAAAATATTAAAATTAATGAATAAATGCAATAGAAGTTTTAAATTTTAAAATTTTTAATTGTGAAAAAAATATAAATTTGACAGTTGAATAAAAATCTTTCAATTCAGTTTATGAAGTGTGTGGCCAAGAATCAATTCAATTGAAAGACTCAATTCACAATTGAATTGAAACGTGTATGGGGTGCTTATGGCTTTCATACAACAACAAATAAGAGAAAAAAAATTGTTAGATAAAGAAAAATACTACAAACTCACGCACACACTCATGTTTTATTTCTTTTTTACTTGTAAGCTAATAAATGCGTGTGTAATATATGTGCATGTAGTAATGGGTGTTTTTTATTGAGGTATAGAACTTTAAGTTGGCATCACTTTTTTAACTGGCGGCCATTTTGTCAGCTGTCAAGTGATTAATATTTAGTTTGGTTTGCCATTTCATCATGAACAGGTTGACAAAAGAACAACGCTTGCAAATCGTGCAAATTTATTTCGAAAATAATGGTTCAGTTCGCGAAGTTTACCGCAAGCTCCGTCCATTTTATGGTCGACATAATCGTCCATCAGAGCAATTAATTCGGTTAACCATGGATCGTTTTCGCACTACGTTTACTCTATGTGATAATACGCATCCGCAGAGACGTCGAACAGTGCTCACCGAAGAAACAATTGCCGCTGTAGAGCAAAGTGTTGAAGAGGACCCGAATGAATCGATTCGCCACCGTGCACAGCAATTGGAGCCGACTAACCGACTATTTTGTTCCCGAATTGGATGGCATGAATGTGGATGAGTTGTGGTTCCAACAAGACGGCGCTACATGCCACACAGCGCACGTCACAATCGATTTATTGAAGGAAACATTCGATGAGCGCATAATTTCGCGGAATGGACCTGTCAATTGGCCACCAAGATCGTGTGATTTGACACCATTGGATTATTTTCTTTGGGGATATGTGAAGTCGCTCGTCTACGCCAACAAACCAGAAACGTTAGGGGACTTGGAAGCCAACATTCGTGGCGTTATTGCCAACATACGGCCCCATATGCTCGAAAAAGTGGTTGAAAATTGGACCTGTAGAATTGGCTTTATTCGAGCCAGCCGCGGCGGCAACATGCCCGAAATCATATTTAAACATTAATGGCATAAAATTATCCTTCCAATAAAGCCAAATTGATGGTCATTAAAATGATTTTCTTGTGTTTTATTTCAATTCGAAGTTCTATACCTCTAAAAAAACACCCGTTAGTAACAACTTTAAACGCTTATAGATCCCAAAATGCTAAACCGATTTCAATAAAATATAGATTCTGCACATCTGTACAGAAATACCTTTAAAACAATATAAATCTTTTTAAAATCGGTTTAGTGGTACCAGCGTAAAAGGGATTACAAAAAACATGTTCGCCTATTAATTATATAGATTAAGGGTCTTATGCAAAAAAACTTAATAAAGCTTTGCCAAGCAATGTTAGGTAAAGTTGTATTCTAAAAAAATTATTGTATAAAAATTCTAAAGTAGGCACCCACGTTTGTAAGACTACTTTAAGTTGATATTTCCAAAATGTGTATTTTGTACCTCAAATATTTTTACTAATATAGCACATACTGATTCATGTTACATCTGAAAATGAAGCTAGAAGTGCCTGCTTTTATCTTAAATTTATTATTTCTGTCATGCAATGGGAAACATCACCAAATTATCCAACTGCTTCGAAATACATAGCAAAATCCATAAAAAAATATTAAAATAAATACAATTATACAAAAATGTTTTAGTGATGTAAATACATACAATCAAAACAAAGCGAAAAAAGCTGTATATTCAAATACTCGTTTCATTCGAATAAAACAAATTGTGATAATTTTTCACATTTTTTTACTTTTACTTCATAGTTGTGTTTATCTGTTTTATTACCATGTCATAAGCTCATATTTTTTAAATTAGGTTGCTTTACTTCAAGATAATGAAAATTTATTTAATAAAATAAAAAATTATTTGAATACCCGAATGAAATTGTATTAAATTTTGTACATCATAAGCTGTGAAGTGGTTGTTGAATACGGTGGTGTTACCAGTATTTATTATTAAATCACAAAATATTTAAAGTTGTCTTTTGCATATGATTTTTTAATAAAGCTATGTTAGCCTTAAACTGCTTATCAACTACTTACTATGAACTTTAAAGATAAAGTAAAATATTTTTTTGCATAAGAGGGTAAGTTATTAATTAAATCGAAATGAAAATAACATTTATGTATATTCCGTGATACAATAATGTATTAAAATGTATTATTATATCATGGTATATTCGTTTCTTTTTTATGCATATACGTGTGTATGTACGTACATACATATGTTTTTGCACACACATATATACAAACATATGATTTTGCTTACAATTTATTCAGTGTTGTAAAATGAATTTATATATAAATATATTTTGCCTTTTTCCAACACTGAAACAAAAACTCGATTCGCTTGGTAACGAGTGACATCATCCGAAAATTGCTAGCCATCGAAATTAATTTCTATTCGAATGCAATTCCGATCACGAGTGCAGGAATTAGGCACCTGAACTACTTAGATAGAGACTAGCAAAGAAGTCAGTTTTCTTTATTTTTTTAAGGTAGGATGGAACTGGTTTTAAATGAAAATATTTCGTGACATCATAGATGTGTACTTGGAGAACCCGAAAAAAAATTTAAAAAATATCATGTACTGAGGACATGTCTATTTTTGTTCGCCAGCTCCTCAAATGTGTTTCAGCTTTCTTCTCTTCTTTGGAAACTCACATTAATTAATAAAAGTATTTCATTCAATTAGAATTGAAAATATTGAACTTTTTTATGATTAAGAAGAAAATTTTTGCCTGGAAGAAGTATGCTCAAAAAAATAAACTTCTCCAATCAACACGTTAATTGAAAAAAAAAACCAAAACTTAATTAAAAACTTCATTGAATCAATTAAATCAATTTGAATCCGCCTTATACATATGATTTTACGTAAGGTAGGGTTTCGCAGATTGCTGAGAAGAGAAGATAAGTTTTTAGCTCATTCGAGTCCAAGTAACGAGTCTATTTAAATAACTTGAAGGTAGAAAAGAGATAGTGTAAGTACAGGTGGTGAAGTGAGAGATAGGTATAAAGAATATTAGCTTAATTTTTATATATTTTTTTCGTTTATACAACACTGCTAATGTGGGTTTTGTTAATTTGTATAATGTCGTTGCAGCGCCTCTAGTGTTAAGTAGAAGCATTACTCAGGCATTTTGCTAGTTACGTTACTTCCACGAACAAATATCAGCGTAGGGTGATTTGATATGCGTAATCACAGACGCCAATGCATATCAGAAAAATCCATGTTGTTGGTATGACTGTGTCTGGCCAGTGATTGAACTCGGGCTCCCGAAGACCCTCAGTGGTTTTCTAATTTTACGAATACCGCTTTTGTGAAATATTTTAATCCTCTATCTCTACACTGCATGAGACTTTTTTGTCCCTTTAAAAAAAAAAAGCAATGTGAGTCCGATCACAGAGTAGATGTGTAAACATCTAGTAATAATTTTTTTTTTTAAGTTGGAAGTACTTATGTTTTTAGTATCTTTTTTTAAATTAATTAATTAAAAGTATCAAAACTTTCAATATTGTAAATACATATGATTTTGTTGGTTTTAGTTTGTTTTATTAAACTTATTTGGTTAGTAAATGGGCACACTGCAGTATATGTATATGTACTGCATTCAAAAGTTAATGAATTTTAATTTGCATTACCAGTAAAATCGTAGGGCCGTAATCATAATCAAATTGTAGCAAGTGGCAAAGTCTTTTTCATTCAAATTTTGAAAATTTTGTATGAAAAACATTTAGCCACTTGGTAGAATTTCATTATGAATACGGGCATTACTGACTACTGAAAATTCAATGCACCTCATCATATAACAAATCATTTAGGCAATTTATAAAAATTGTAGAAAAAAATTTTAGTAATCAGTAAAAATTTACTTGTTAAACATTTTTCATTGTTTTTACTGAAACTTCAGTGGTACTGCAGTGCTCATCTATGGCAAATGCCTTTACGTTTACTTTTTAATTTTTAATTCCTGTTGTTCATCGTTTAGTTGTTGCTGTTCTTGTTGTTGTGTACGCATTGCAATTAAAATAAATTCAGTAAAGTGCGACTTTCCCTCATACCTAAATAAGAGCGGCAAGCGTTGCGTTAGCAGCAGGGTACGTATTTTTAGTACATTTAAATGTAAAAATATTTGTTGATTGTACTGAAAATACGTACCCTGCTGCTAACGCGACGCTTTCCGCTCTTATTTAGGTATGAGGGTTTGACTCGCGCCCATTCGGTTTTGATCATTTTTTTTTATTTAGCTTTCTTCCTTTTTTAAGTTTTTTCAGTTTAAACGATTTTTTTCAGTTTTATCGCTTTTATCTCGTTTTGGCGTTTTTTTCTTCTCTTTTTGGGTTTTTTTAATTTTCACAATTTTTTACATTTTGGCAATTTTTTCATTTTGGCATTTTTTTCTGTTTTTTGAGGGTTTTTCATTTTGGCGATGTTTTTCTGTTTTTGGGGTTTTTTATTTAGGCGATTTTTTCATTTTGGCGATTTTTTCATTTTGGCGATTTTTTTTTGTTTAAGGATTTTTTTCATTTTGGCGATTTTTCCGTTTTTCGCGATTTATTTTAGTCCTAGAGATTTTTTTATTTGGTTCTTTTTTCGTTTTGGCGATTTTTTTTTGTTTTTGGCGATTTTTTTATATTTGGGGATTTTATATTTTATTGATTTTTTAGTTTTACCGTTTTTGAAAATTTCAAGAGTTTTGCTCTTACTTACGGTTTCCAAGATACAGCAAGTTGTCAAAATTACAAAGTCAAAATTGCATTAACTGATGGAACACCCATTGATTTAAATTTTTTGAATTTAGTGTTAATTGTTGTAGTCTGTATGAAAATACACTAACTTTTAAAATTTCAAGTGTATAATGTACATACATTTTTCGTTGCTCGTTTTGGAACACCCTTTAGTTTTTAACTCTCATGTATTTGTTGTTGTAGTGGCCAAATGTCTACACATTGTGTCCAAATTTCAAGTCCGTACCTCTTACGGTTCATTTTCACCTTTGGTGTACGGAAATATACAGAAAAATAACCGGCTGCGGCGCACCGTCGGCTTCGAGCCGGTCGACTTGTTTCGTTGCTTGGTATTGCTTCTTTCAAACACTAATACACTCATACATAGCTCACACCGATTTGACAATGCTGTGAGAGAAAAGCAAAGAAATCTCAGCAAAGAAATCAAAGTCAAAAGATTTTTACCCCCTAGCGTATAGATGTTTACACATCAAAAAAGTACCATTAAACCGGCAAATCAAGGGTTAAAATTTTCTTGAAAATCCTATTGGACGTGTAGCCCCAAATATGAGGTCATGCCACTATGCACAACCTGTGACCAATACCTTCCAGCTCAATAGACTAAATAAATAATTCGACTGCTAAAGTGTGGGGAGTCCCTATAGCGAAACTATTGTATATTGAGTATATTGAAGGTTTTTGTTAATAGTTTTCCTTCACATTTATCCGTACGCATCTCTATATTACTTTCAGTTAAAAAAAAAAAAAAATGTAGTATTTAAGATATAAGGCTAAGCCAAATCTGTGCAATTGTATTCTCTAGTATGTAAGAAATTGTATTACTCTATATTTAATAAATAAATCTAAAAAAATTGTATATTGTATAGTATTACATATGTGCTGTCCGTATAGAATCCTTCGTGTGCGAGTCAAAAACGCACTTAACTGATTTTTTATTTATGAAAAAGAAACATCATTTTCCAAATCATTTAACACATTACATTACAGCTAAATATAGAACGTCCCAGTAAAAAAAGACACTCCAAAGAAGTCATGAAAATGTAGAGTTTGCAGTCTGGAAGAAGTAGTTCAAATTTCGATCCGATGTAATGATTTTTACATAGGGTTGTCATTGCAAGAAGTTCTCTTTTTCGATGCCTAGTCACCGAATTAGAAGCGATTTTAAGAAAAATTTCCTTTTATGTGTTCTATGGTAATATTTTCATCTAGGAAAAATTTTAAAAAGTTACATATTTTAACAATTCGTTTCTTTTTATACGAATTTAAGCGCGAAACAGTGTTTTCATGTAAATTTAAGCAAATAACTTCTAAATTTTAGGCCAAAATTAGTTCATAAATTTCTTTAAAAAATCGATTTTTTGAACATTTTGGTGAGTATTTACTAAAACTATGGAAAAACTACAAGGTTTTGTGTGATTAAAATAAACTTCTACTTAGTTTTCTGCTAACTATCGGCAAATTAAAAATATCGTTTTATTGGAAGCAATGAAAATGTGGTTCCTTCAGAATGACTTCCATTTTTTTTTACTGGGGTGTTTATATTTGGAAGTCAGTGGAAAGGGAAAATAGAATGCATTTGAAAATCTATTTTTTATTTGCCCTCAACGCTTCTAAAAAGATTAATTTCAAAAATCTAAGTTAAATAAACAAACGAACAAAAAAAAAAAACAAAAAAAAAAAAACTTTGCCTACAAAATGTTGGTGTTGGGATGAATGGTATGACTTTGACTTTGGCACAAATTATGCAAATTTAACTTGTCACAGCAAAAATATTTAAACGTTACCAGCAACTACATACAACAGCCAGACAATTTTTGTTCTATTTCCCCAGACAAACAGCTTCTTTCTCGTAAACTGAGCAGACGTTATGACTATTTGTCTTTAGCAATACATGAGGGGATTTGTAACGAAACGGCAACTAGAGACAAAATAAACAAAAAAATAAACAGAAATTGTGGGTGTTTATTATTCGAACGTATGATGACTGCAGTCTATGGGCAACACAAGCAGACTGCAGTATCATAAACAATTGTGGATTGTCTCATAAAATAGAGTCATCGTCTATTTATGCAGCGCGCATCAGCATCAGCACCAGCAAACTGTTGTCTCTGCATAAGTTTGTGTGTCAGTCTGATTGTCTAATAAAGTCCTGCACAAGACCACTTACAAGAACTTTAAAAGACATGAGGGATTCTTCAAATGCTTTACTACAGCAAAATCTTCTAAAACAAATGCTAAACAACACTGTTGGCAACAGATTTGTTTAAGTTATTGTATGTGAATAAGTAAAAAAGCAAATAGTTCGTGACGGAAGAATTTGCGATGCTTGCTTCTTTCCACGCATGGGCACATATGTATACAAACGTCATACATATACACTCGCACATACGTTGTGTGTATGATCTATTGTTTTTACTTCACACATACAAACGCACACATGCATTGACATTAGTTGAGTGCGCTTGCTTAAAAAGGCTACCCATAAACACATAATAGCCCTCTACTCAGCCTAGAACCATATGTCTCTATGTCAATACTCTTTCTCCAGCGACAATTGCACTAGTTAAAATGTCGACAGCTTTCCTTTTATGCACGAGTAGAGATACGTTAGAGACAAAAATTCTAGTGTATATCTGGTGATATTGTCAATGAACGCGTCAATAGTTGGTTTTTCTTCTTTATTATGCTGTGCAATAATATTATATAAATATATGTAGACGAGGGTCACTAAAATCTACGAGTGAATCTTTAGTTCAAATATCTCCATATGGTCGTAAAAAAACTATCTTCTCAATAGTGCTAAGGTCTGATGGTATATTTTCAATGACAACCTTATGTTAAATGTCAATAGGCGATTACATTGGCTAGGGTAGACCTAGTCGGTAGCATTATTGACAATGTCACTGGAAAATCACTATAATTTTAATATTGACAACGAGCAAGGAAATATCGATATTGTAGACTATAGCCCCTAAAATTTACTAGTGCATCTTTGGTGTCAATGTCTCCATGTGGTCCCAAAAGAACTACAGCCAAAAGTGCTACAGCCTAGTGGTGGATTCTCAATGACAAGCTAATGTTAAATGTCAATAAATGATTACATTGGCTGGGGTACACCTGGTCAATAGTACTATTGACAATATCACGAGTAAATCACTACAATTTCACTATTCGCACTTTCTGCAGGGACATAATAGTTTATCATCCACATCTTACACATACACTCAAACGTACAATATGCAAAATAACAAGCATACACGCATCAAGACTACTTCTTTTGATTGTTTGTTACGAACAAGAAATCTTCGCGACATTACTTCCCTGCAGCCAGACTGGGGCCAAGTGTCTCTATGTCAACACTAAAACTCTAGTAGTAGTTACATTGTCTACAATTTCTCTTCTATTCGTCAGTATAAAACAAAGAGAGAAAACAGATGTGGTGTATTTCTGGTGGATTCTGCAACAACTTGTCAATATACATAAATTTGTATAGAAATGTACCAGTAAATGTCTGGTTGGTATGTCTGCGTGTTCCCATAAGAACTATGAATTCACTACCAAGTCAATTGGTTTAGTGTTACTAGTAGAATTTCAATGACAAGCACATGCTAAATGTCTTTAGCACAAAGTATTGTATGGGGAGTAATTGTAGAGTAGTACTGGTGACAAAGTCAAAAGCGACTCAGTTCATTTTTACCATCGACATTTCCTTCAGGGTTGTAAACGCTCATATACACGTACATCAATACATCCATCATGTTTCGCTTATTAAACAACATCAGTTATTATTGGTTTAGTATAATATATGCCACGTGAATACATTTAAAAAACAAGACGTATTTACATTGCAAAAATGTTTACGCAGGTCTCTATTGTCTAACTATTTAAGAGGCGATGTGTTGCAGCAGTTTGTTGCATTTGCAACTGTACATTATGAATGTTTATATGTACGTGAGTATAGGTTTTGCATATATTTTAACTTTTTTTTTTTTCTTTTTCAAAGGTATTTATCTATGAAATTAAGTTAAATGTGCAATTTGTCAACGCTTTACCAGCAAGAGCAGCAACAAAATACGCAGAGCATATTGCCAACTCGTAAAAAAAACTTGTGCTGTTTATTAAAAGATTTATGCTGATGCTGGTACTATTAAAATGTCTTTTGTGTGACAAGTTTTGTGACACGAAAATTAAACTCCTCCACGCGCACACCTTTTACTACATTTGGTGGGTGTAGTTTTTAAAGCAAATTTTATATTCCTTTTTTTTTTTTTGAAAACATTTAAAGCAAATTAATATTTAAGCACTTAGTTTGTACAAATCGTTACCGCTCTGTATATTTAGTTAGTCTTTGGAAAGTCATTAGAAAATAATTTTCTGTTTTTCAGGTTTAATTTTTTTTTTGTTATTCGCTGCCATCATAAAATCACAGAAAAATTTATCGTGCTTATTGTGGCCTGTTTGTGTTTGGATTGTGTCTGGCATTGTTGTGCATTTTTCATTTGATTACATGAGTATTTACACGCCACAAAACTATTTGACACGCGCTAGATTTATTGCCACAATAAAAGATTTCAATGCAGAATTCAATTGATTGGATTTGTTTTATTTTTTGTTTTTGTTTTGTTTTAAATAGTTTCAATTGCAGCGTGAACAGGATGTGGTTACTAAAAATTTTTTGTGATAAAATTTTTCTATGTAATAAATTCTTAAATTTATTGGAAAAAAAAATATGATCGAAAGGAAATTAAAATGCTTAAGCAGAGGCGCTGCCACGATGCTATAAGAAATTAACAAAACTTATAATAGCATAGTTGCAAATCGAGCTAAGCTTAATAATTTAATGCTTCAGCATTTGTCCTCTCTGCGCTAGTCCTTTCCAAAACAAGCCAACAGGCTTACACAAGTATGTTAGTAAACATATTAGATAATTGTCTGAGCATTAGCTATCTTAAAAAAAAATATATATATATATATATATATATAAAAATAAAAATACAAGGCCCACAGAGTTTTTGATGCCGATGCACCAAGAAATATGCAAAGCCTTTCAGAAAGGCTTTGGAGTAAATTTTCAAGACAAGTGTGCTTTCATTTAGTTCCTTTATGAGAGCCAGTTGTTAGAACTCAGTTATTTTAAAAAAGGTTTAAGATTGTTGCACAGTGTTATTAGTATTTTTTTAAACTCTGTTAAAGTAAACAGACTGACAATGCTACTTGCTGTGATTTATTTTTATACCACTTCAGTATTTGGTATTTTACTTAGCATTTACACATGTAAGTGCAAGTTCGAAAAACTCAATACATTGAAATTTTTTTACTAATACAATAACATTTTTTGTACTTACTGCTCAGCTTACAACATAATTTCCTTGTAAGTAATTTTTGTAAGTAAAATGACAAATGAAGAAAGAGTGTTACCGAGAATGAGTTTTGTATAAATTTTTAGTACTTCGTATAATAAAAATAATATTTATTGCTGATTTTTTGCGTATTTATAAGAAAATAATATTTAAAAAATAACAAAACTATGCAACAACGTATATTGAATATGTTTTTACATATGATTTTCATGCATTTTGACAAAAACATTGTTGCAGAAGATGTTGTTTTCAGTAATTTATGATTTTGGCAATACGGCAATACTGCATTCATATATTTTTGAAATAAACATAGTTTTTTCATTCAAAAGCAAATAAATTTTCATAAGACGTGTACGCTTCAAAAAAGTTTGAAAATTGAACTTACAACTGACTGTGTAAACTCTCAAGTAAGTAGCAAGACTTTCGATTATTTCTTCGAAATTTTCATTGATAATAATAGGTACACACAACTTACAAGTAAACACTAGCATGTGTAATTGCAGTGTTAAACAGAATAGAAAACACTCATTTACTTCAAGAACATCATAACTCTAGAATTGGTTCTTGTATCGTTGTTCAGATTGTTTAAAAATTTCATACAAATATTTTGAATACTCAACTCTTAGATGAAAAATTGAGTTATGACATTTTTGAAGTATATGAGCGACATTGGCGTATCTATAAATCTGTCTAGGGGGTTGGGGATATTATGACTGGTGATTTTCATGAGTAATAATAAAAAAATATTATATGCAATTTGTATTAATTCCAATGGAGGGGGACACCGTTCAGAATGGCCTTTCTACGCCTATGATGAGCGATATATTTTCTGTGTTGCAGTTGAAGGCTTATCCGCTAATGCAGTGTTGATTTTCTTGCGAAACTCTGGAAAAACTTATTTTAATTTATCTTGGAAGCTACCTACACTAAAGTACAATGCTTGGAAGTAGTGTAAAGTGTACAGTAGTGAGGTGTCACTCATAGAAGTTTCTGTGCAGCTCTTTAATATAGATTTCAAGAAGAATAAGATGAGAATTCATAGTAATTGGCTTAAACTTCAAACTGGATATAAATTACATTCAGCTGAATTTGAAGGAGGGAACCGCAAGTTTATAATCAATAAATTAAATCAATTTAAGACGATTTTGATTTGAAAAATAGATCAATAACTCAAAAAGTGTTACAGAAAAAAATTCACGTTTCATTGGATGACGTTGGACTTAAAACAAGTCTTGCATTCCACTTACATTGAAAATTAAATGTATATAGGACTGTAATTTACTTTAGAGATAGACACCACACAGTATACACCAAAGACGTGAATACTTATTATGCAGGACACAACATGTTGTTCCCCTCTGCTATTGTTTGTCTAATAATCAAATATTCCCTGATCGATTTTATAATAAAAAAATTATCACATATTCACTTGGCTGCTTTTGGAACAATTTCAAATATTTCAATCAGTTTAAAGTCTATTGGATAACCTCTGTTGATAACTAAAAATACAAGCATATATGTAAATCATATAAAAAGTAAAAAATCTTTCAGCTTAATGTGTATCATGTTCAAAAATACACTGTAATTTAAAGAGAATATAATAAGTCAAAATAATAATTTGAAATATCTGTATAATGAACTATAAAAAATTTTAGATTTCGAACAAAAATTAAACAATCTTTAGGCAAAGAATAAGATAAAAAAAATTTTATTTAATTGTCTCTATTTTTCTGACAGAAATTTTTTTTCGGTGTAGTTTTTCAATTAAAATATTATTAGTTAAAAAAACTGCCAATTTAAGAATAAAAAATTAAAGATTCAAAACAAATATTTAACAATCTTTAAATACAGGAAAATATAAAAAAAAAATTATTAGTTATTTTTTGTCATTCCCTTTCTGATAGTAAATTTTTTTCTTAATATGAATATTTTTTTTTTAATATGAATAATTATAATTAACAAAATCTGTCAAATTTGCTATAAAAAACCTGTCGATTCCAAACCATCTTTGAGCGAAATAAATCAAAAATTTTAATACTTATTTTTTCATTTTACTTTTCTGATAGTAAATTTATAAAAAATAATAATTATTATAAAATCTGCAAAATAACCAAAAGAAAAAGGCAGATTTCAAATGAAAACTATAGAATGTTCAAGTAATTTTATTTTACATTTCACTTTCCGTTTCTGGTAGTAATTTTTTTCTGTGTAGTTTTTTAATGAATATAAATCTGAAAAAACTCTGCAAAACTAATAAATTGTCGATTTCAAACAAAAATTAAACAATCTTAAGTAAAGAAAAAAAAATAGAAAAATGGTATTACTTATGTCTCGATTTGATTTTCTGATAATATTTTTTTCGGTGTAATTTTGTAATCAAAAAAATAAATCATGAAAAAATCTGCAAAATTAGCCACATAAAAGGTATTTTTCAAATAAAAATTATAGAATGTTTAAGAAAAAATATATAGAAAAATTTTTTCAAAGTAATTTTTTAATGCAAATAAAACTATTTTAAAAGTCTTTTAAACTAACTTTTAACAGTTTTAGATTCTGAACAAAAATTAAAAATTCTTTGAGCGAAGAAAAAAAATGTAAAAATAATTTTTTTTTCCTTTTCTGATAGTAAGTTTTTTCGGGGTATTTTTTTATGAAAATAAAATTGATCAAAAAATCTGCAAAACTAGCAACAAAAAAGGCAGAATTCAAATAAAAACTACAGAATGTTTGAGTAAAGAAAAAATAGAAAAATTTTTATTACTTTCCAATTCTGGTAGTAAATTTTTTTCGGTGTAGTTTTTTAATGGAAATAAAAATAATTAAAAAAATATGCAAAATATAAAATTACAGAATGTTCAAGTCAAACAAAGTAGAAAAAATTTAATTTCTTATATTTCAGTTTTCTTTTCTAATAGCAAATTTTTTCAGTGTAATTTTTTAATGCAAATAAAACTAATTCAAAAATCGTTTGACTCTTAACAAAAATTAAAAAAACTTTTAGCGAAGAAACTAAATTTAAAACTTATTTTAAATAAAAATATATACAGTTAACAAATGCTGCAACATGAGCGATTCCAATATGTAGATTCCAAACAAAAAATTAAACAATATTTAAGTAAAGAAAAAAAAAATAGGAAAATTGTATTACTTATGTTTCGATTTAATTTTCTGATAGTAAATTTTGTCGGTGTAGTTTTCTATTCTATTTTCTATTATTTTTTTTTTCTTGTAAAATTTTGCACTTGTACTTCAACATTGTTTAGCAATGATGAGATTATTTTAAAATGTTCCTCCTATTTAAACTTTACTAAAGAAAGTGATTTGAAGTTTGCTTCTTTTGTTTTAAAGAGATTTATTTATTTTTGTTCATTTCAATGCCGCAAAGTTTTAACAGAAAAAAATAGCTAATGGATTATTCTTAATTTAGATGTATTTTATTTAGGCGTATTAATTTATTTGTATTATTGTTGAAATTCTATTTAATTTGAAAATAAAATAAAACAAAAAAAGGACTGACTACAAATTGAAAGTTACTGTGTGAAGCGAGCTATAAAAAAGTAACAAAATAAATTAAAATTTAAATAAAGGATGATCAGTCTTTTTTGTTATACCATTTTTATATCATGAAATATTTCATGAAATTTGTTTCACGAAAATTTTTCTATTTACAAAAAAGACTCGGCTGGGTAGAAATTGATATAAATTGATATAATAGAAATATTTGATTATTTAAATATTTTTGAACTGATTTGCTTACAAATGGAAGATAATTTCATAAAACTAATTTTAGTAAGAATTCCATAGTATAATTCCATTCTTTTAGGAGATTTATAACATAAATTTTTTAATGAACATTACTGAATTTTTTTCATTGTTTTTTTTTTTTTTTTGCATTAATTAGCAAATAATTTTTTTTTTCATATTAACACTTTTAGTTAAAAATATATATAAAAAAATAATTAAAAGTTTAAAAGACTCCATTAAACTTTTGTTTAAAATTTTTTTTGATTAATGGTTTAATTAAAAATTTAAGTGAGTCAGTTAAGCTTTGGTTAAAAAGTTTAATTAATTAAAAAAATTTTGATAGACACAACTAAATATTTTAGTTATTGTGAGCATCTCTTAAAAATTATCTGGAAGGTCTTGATGTCACACCAGCGTCTAATTACTCTTTGTGGCGCGCTGCTAGAAAGTTTAAAACACCCATTGAGTATAAGCCACCTCTACGCACATCTACCGGAAGTTGGGCAAGAAGCGATACTGAAAAAGGTAAAATATTTGCTGAGCACTTAAAATCCGTCTTTACGCCAAACATATGTACTGGTGTTGCTGATTTGCCGAATGTAGTCAACACATAAACTTTAAGACGCGTGATTTACAAAAATTAATTGCCGAACTCAACCCGAAGAAAGCTCCGGGTATTGATGGAATTAGTAACCAGATGCTTATGAACTTGCCTCGTATTGCAATCAGAATCCTATTATTCATATTTAATGCCATTTTACGACTGGAGTATTATCCACACAGCTGGAAGCTTGCCAAGGTTAAAATGATTCCAAAGCCGGGCAAAGATCTAACCAAGGCTGAGTCATATAGGCCAATAAGTCTACTATCAACTATGTCAAAGCTTTTCGAAAAACTGCTCAAAACAAAATTGTCCCCAATTCTAATTAGTAGTGGGTGCATACCAGACCATCAATTTGGTTTTAGAAGTCAGCATAGCACCATTGAACAAACTCACAGACTGGTTCAATTTATAAGAAGAACTTTTGAGGAAAAAAAAGTATTGTTCTGCGCTCTTTATTGACGTTTCCCAGGCATTTGATAAAGTGTGGCATGAAGGCCTAATTTTAAAATTGAAGACTTACTTACCAATGAATATTTTAAATCTTTTGGAAAGTTACATTATTTCCCGTAAGTTCACTGTTGTGGAAGGAGACTTTACGAGTAGGCCTGAAACTATTTCATCATTTCATATTTTTTAACAGTAGTTCAATAGAGTGAATTAAACTTTTAAATAATCTTTTGATCAGTTCATGTTTTCAACAAAAGTTTAATTTACTTAAATAACCTTTCAATTTATTGTTTTTTATTTTTATTTTTTTTTTTAATAAAAAAATTGCATAAATTAAACTTGTTAATTATTTAAATTTTCAAGAAATAATTTAAATGACGGAATTAAACTTTAAACTGAAGTTTAAATCAATTAATATTTTAAACAAAAGTTTAATTGACTTGATTTAAATTTTAATTGCTTATTTGTACATTCTTTGATTAAAGCTGTTAATAGGAACAATTTTTTTTTTATGGAAGCGGTAAAGGAAAAAGTTACATAGAAAAAATGGCTTAGCGTGACTATATGAAGCACTTCAGCTAACTCTTTTTTTTACTCCTTTTTATTATCAAATCAAAAATTCAAGCAAAACAAATTTCATTAAAACTTTCATAGTAAAAATTAAGTCATATTCGCAACATATTGGAAAAGCGATTAATACTCGTATTTTTTTAATTTACCACAAAGTGAGCAAAAATTAACAAAACCATAAAATTTTTTCCAAAGCCTTTCTGTTCTTTTAAAAACTATCAAAAAAAAAAAACATTTTAAATAAATCCATTCATTTGTTCATAAATATAACTTAATTTACTACAATAGCAGTTTTTATGTTCAAACATTCCACCTCATGCCACAAGACATCTTAATAAATCCCATAAAATTTCTTTTTCAAGCAAACGTCTTAATAAAGACCAGAAGCTTTTGAAAAAAATCTATTATTATTATTTAAACATTTGTTCTTCTTATTTATTTGCAACTTCAAAATTCGCCAACAAATGGCTTAAATAAAAAATCAATTAATTTATATACTCGTGCCTCAGACATCGTAGCTCACAGTAAGTTGCAATAGAAAGAAATAAGCTTTTAAGCCGGCCATAAGAAATAATAATAATAAAAAAAAAAGATATTTATATGACTGGAAGCTTAAGAAAAATAAGAAATTGCAGTTGTTTGTATGATCAAATTTCTAAAAATTGTATGCATTTATTAGTTTTTCCGTTAAAAACAATGCAATTGAAATTGCCAAAGATCTGTGCGAGGCCAGCAAGCACCTGGATGAAATTCGAAATGAATAATTGCAATTTTATAGTTAAGCGATGCACACACAAGCTCAAACATACTTTTTCTTGCCGTCACTTCTTACTTAGTTTTTTATTTATTTATTTTTTGTGCAACACAAAACGCTGCGTTCATTAAATTCATTTGATGAAGAGAAGACCCACCGCCGCCCTCAAGCACAATTTACAACAAAAGCTGAAAGTCATTTTCATAAATGATGCAGGAAGAAAAAAAATTATTATTATTATTATTAAACTATACTCTGAGGCAAGTGAGAAGGGAACACACAAGCAGACAAAAAGGAGTTTCAGCATTATGATAAAACGTATTGCTGCTCTCTTATATTCTTAATATAAAGATTGAACTTTTTCGGTTGTAGTACAGGGTGGGCCAAAAGAAACCAAGGGGTGTAAAAGTTTAATAACTTTTTTGTTTATTTAATTTTTATTATTTTTTTTCAGACTATATAGACAACACCTGGAGAATTTATAATGGAGAGGTTCACAACTGAACAGAGAACCAGAACAATAGAATTTTATTATTTAAACCAGAGATCAATTATTTTAAGCTCATTTTCATTTGAATGGCTTTGTTAATAAGCAGAACTGTAGGTTCTGGGGTTCTCAAAATCCAAGAGCCATTCATCAACGCCAATTGCACCCCATCAGGTGTACAGCATGGTGTGGTATCACATCTGAAAATGTCATTTGGCCCTACTTCTTCGAGAATGAAGATGGAAGTGCTGTAACCGTAAATGGAGAGCGGTATCGGTTTATGATAGAAAATTTTTTACGTCCTGCTCTTGAAAACAGACCTGGTATGTGGTTTCAGCAGGACGGAGCCACTGCCCATACTGCCCGAGACACAATGGCACTTTTAAGTCAAATTTTTTGAGAGCGAATAATTTCTCGAAGTTCGGAAATTATTTGGCCAGCGCGATCGCCACATTTGACAGCACCCGACTATTTTCTTTGGGGTTTTTTGAAGGAGCGAGTGTATGTGAAGAAGCCAGAGACAATCCTTGAACTCAAGGCAAACATTGTTGCAGAAATTCGAACGCTACAGCCACAAGTTTTGAAAGATGTTATGGAAAATGCTCTAAAAAGAGCCCATCAGTGCGAAGCTGAAAACGGTGGTCATTTAAGACACATCATTTTTCATACTTAGTGTAAAAAAATTTTCATTTTGTATATTATATAATCTGAAAGAAAAAATAAAAAAAAGTTAATAAACAAAAAAGTCATTAACCTTTTACACCCCTTGGTTTCTTTTGGCCCACCCTGTATTATAATAAATGGAAGCTTTTTTAATTTACTACAGCACTTGCCTTGTTGAATATATATAAATCAAATCTGATTGATTTTTTTTGTCGGCATTTTTGGACACTGTTCCCTTAAAAAATTTTTGTCTCTAAGATTTAATACTTATGAAACAATTTATATAAAGTTTCACAGCGCTACGCCGCCTTACAAGCAGCGCTGATTTAAAAAAGAAACTATCGTAGATGTTTAATGGGATTGTGTAGTGCTTGACATCGAATTTAAAAAAAAGGTCAAAAAACAAGGACATTTTCAACTCCCACATATCCTTAATTAAATAAATAAATTAAATTTGAGCAGCAATTGTCACCTAACATGCCTCACAACTCCACAAAAATTTCTAAAATTAAAATACCAATTTTTGTGTTTAAATTAGAGCAAGGATATTTCTACCTCCCAAGAGTCCTTTATCTTAAAAATCAAATATCAACACCAATTCTGGCCTCAGTGTGGCAAGATCAATTTAAAGATCGTTATGATAAAATGTTAATCAATTGCGGTAAGGATATGCCTACATCGCAAATGTTCTTAATTTTAAAAATCAAATTTAAAATGCATTTGTTATCATAACGCAAAGAAATTTGGTAACTATTTCACAAATTGTACTGTCATAATTTTTGGTAAATTTCATTTCTGTTGCTGCAAGGACCTGCTTTGCTCCCATATATCCTTTATTTCAAAATATAAAATTTAGTTGAAATATAATGCTAGAACCTTTTTAAACAGCTTTCTGCTACATTTTCCCGAAATTGACGTAAGGATTTGCCTGCTTCTCAAATATCCTTAATTTTATAAATCATATCTAAAACGTGCATGATTATGAACATAGACAACGAAACTTTGTAACTATTTCACTAACTGTGTTATCCAGCTGCCTGATAAATTTTAGCACAATCACTGCAAGGACATGCTGTGCTCCCATATATCCTTTATTTTAAAAACTTAAATTAAGTTGCCATTATAATCAAGCCATATTGAAATATAGCTGTAGTTATGTAATTCTGCTTTTTACAAGATTTCATGGTTAACAGAACATATATCCTTCATTAAAAAACTTAACTCTAACTTGAATTAATATCACAATGCAATGATATCCTATATTTTTTATATATATAATAACACATTAAAGTCGTATAACTAATAACTTTTTTCTTAGGAGATCTCACATGCCTACCTCCCACACATCATTATATATAATTACAAATCAAATTTTATCTGTAGTTATAATCATAATGTAGCGAAATATTGTAACTATTTCCTGAATAATGCATAATGCACTTAAGACATTCTATAAATGTCGCTGCAATTCGAGCCAGGATATGCTTACCTCCTATATATCCTTTATTTTCAATATTATATTTTATGGCCAAATAATTATTATCATACATCAGAATCTTGTAACAACTTCTAGAAGAAGTAAATAGTTGATCTCTCTGAATAATTTCATTTCAGTTAAAGCAAGGACATTAACATCTCCTGTATATCCTTAATGTTAGAAAGCAAATTTCAGTTTTAACTTAATTCACAATGCATCAAAGATATCTGGCTAGCTTTCTAATACATTTTCCTTCTATTAAATTAAGGACATGTCCAGCTGCCATATATCCTTAATATCAAAAATCTAGTTTTATGCGGATTTACGCAGTAAGACCTTGTAACTATTTTAAAAATGGCATTTTAAAGCACTCTAATAAATTTAATTTTGAGCGTTGCAATAATATGATTTCTTCTTATATATTTCTAATATAAATAAGTAAATTTAATGGCCAACGGTAGTCAGAATGTAGTCACAGCTTACAACTGTTTGACAAATTATGCTTCCCATCTTACTGCTAAGTTTTACTGCAATCGATGCAAGGACAAATCAGCTTCCCCATATAAGGTATTTATTATACAGCTCAGCCTCAAGGAAAACATGATTGTAATTCGAACAAGGACAGTCATGCCTTCCATATCTCCTTAATTAATTTTTTTTGAATTTAAATTAAAATAGCTGAAACCAAATTGGTGCACCCCAGCCCTGTGTCAAAGTTTATTGCAGTGATGGCCATAATAAGAGTACGTTCCATGTGTGCTTAATTTTCAAAATTTTATTTCAGCTGTTATTTCAATAAAATATCGATAACAATTTCTTAAATGCCATAGTTAAGAAGTGTGATAAATTTTTTTGCAACCGATGCAAGGACAGAACTACCTCCCATATATCCTTTATTTTACAAAATTTAATTTCAGCTGCAATTTGAATAAAATATTAGTAACTATTTCTTAATTTTTGTCGCCAAGATGTGTAGTAAATTTCCTTGCAATCAGTGCAAAGACAGAACTACCTCCCATATATCCTTTATTTTAAAAAAATTATTTAAGCTGCCATTTTAGTCATAATGCACCAAAATTTGGTAACTATTTCTTAGATGTCACGATCCAGATCTGAAGTAAATTTCCCTGCAATTAGTGCAAGGATATAACTGCCTCCCACATGTCCTTTATCTTAAAATTTAATTTAAGCTGATATTTTATTAAAAATATGTCTTAAGTTGCAGAGTTAAGAAGTATGATAAATTTCCTTGCAATCGGCGCAAGTACATAACTACCTCCCATATGTCCTTTATTTAAGATAATTTAATTTCAGCTGCCATTTTTAGTCATAATGCAGCAAAATCTGGTAACTATTTCTTAAATATCACCGTCGAGATCTGTGATAAGTATCTTTGCAATTGCTGCAAGGATAAAACTGCCTCCCACATGTCCTTTATTTTTTAACTTTATTTTCAGCTGCAAATTTTTATAAGAAATCAGTAACTATTTGTTAAATGCCGTGGTAAAGATGTATGATAAATTTCTATGCAGTCGGTACAAGGACATATCTACCTCCCATATGTCCTTTATTTAAAATAGTTTAATTTCGACTGCCTTTTTGATCATAATGCAGCAAAATTTGATAACTATTTGTTAAATATCACGCTCAAGATCTGTGATAAATTTGCTTACAAACGGTGCAAGGACTAGGATATTTCCCATATATCCTTTATTTTAAAAATTGAATTTAAGCTGCAATTATTAATACAATGCACTGAGACTTTGCAATTCTGTTTAGAACTATAGAACTCAGGCTTAAGGAAAATATTTTTGCAAATGCGTCTGTAACAAACATTCCTCTTTAATTCAAAACATATGAAATTTCACAAAAAAATTATAATCTGAGTGTAGTTCAAAATTTAAGATGTTTTTAAGCTTAGGCAGTCAAAATCTGCGATGAAGTATATTTCCATTGATACAAGGACAAGCCTAGCTAATGTATGCCCTTATTTTGAATAACTTAATTTGGGCTGTGATTGCTGGTTTAATAGAGGGAAATGTTTGCAACAATTTCCTAAATGTCGCAGTCTGGGTCTGTAATAAATTTTCTTATAGTCAGGTCAAAGGATACAACTACCGCCAAAATGTCCTTTATGTGAAAAATTTATTTTTAGCAAAAATTTTAAATACAATGAATATAAAAATATTTAAAAAATAGTTGGTCCACAGTATTTTTCCTTAAACGCATTTAGAGCAAGGATACGAATTCTCTCCATACATCCTTAATTCGAAAAAATTAAATTTTAGCGACTTCATTTAAGGTGCATAACAAAAATCACTATGTATTATACATTTTCTCTAATCAAATATCTCGTGGTATTATAACATTTGAAGAAAAGAAAAAAAAACAAATCTTTTTGTTTAAAAGTTCATTAAACAATATGTTTGCCTTTGCATTGTATTTCTGCAGCATGAAAGTTAAACTCAACATAAAAAAATTTATTAAACATCATACATTTTATTACCTTCTTTTTCATTCTGTCATTTGTGAGGCCTTTTTCTCTCTCTTCATCTTCATCTTCATTTGTCTTAAAAAAAAAACCTTACAAGTCCACTCAAGTTTCGAGTCATTGTTTGACGTTTGATGTCGCTGTTGTTGCATGCATTTGCCATTTTAAGGTTCAAATGTATATTTTACCTTCATCACTCTTAAAGTACAAATTGATATTACACTAATTAAAATGCAATAAAGTGCATTCTAGCAAATTGTATTTAATGTTTTATTGCCTTCTTTTCAATTCCCCAAGTGTATTGAAATGCTGGCACTTAAGATTGCCAAGTTTGAGTGAAATTTTTCTTAAGGTAAGAAATATGTGTCATACGAAAGGAATTTGGAAGACTTAAATATTTTAATTAGTACTTTTATGTGCAAACTAAAAAGGAAATTTTTGCAATGTGTGAGAAAAGTTTTATTATATATAAATACGTATGTTTATATATACTATAGCTGTAATAATTGAATGGAATGAAAAATAAAAATATTTTTATTTCAGTTATAGTTTTTATTTTAAATTAGAAATAATAAAAATTCAAACAATTATTTGTTATGTGAAAATTCAAAACAATTTATTTATTTTAAAACGATTGAAATTTTTTAAATTTATACATTTACTCAAATCAATTTTTTAGAGTATTAAATCAATTTACAATATTCGAAATACAATTTTTTTCATATTTTTAAAACAAAAGAAAATTTATTGAATTTAAATATTCAAAATTTGAATAAAATTCATTTCAATATTATTTGACTACGAACAGATAAAATAGGTTTTCTCAGAATTTAATTTGAAAAACAAACAATAAATTATTTCTTGAATAAAAACTATTTCTGAAAAATAAAAAGAAATATTTATTAGACTTAAAAATATATAACAACTTTTTTTTTTTAAAACGAACTCATGTATCAGCAACGAAAAAGAGTACTTTTTGTGCGAACGCGTTTTTCTTATCTCTTTTATTACTACTGAGCCTGTGGTATTCATTATATTTTTCGCTATGAAATTTCCTTACGTGTACAATAAAATTTGAATTTCATTTAGAGCTAGCACATAATGATTTCGCGCAAGTTTTGCAAAAACCCAATATCTTATTATTTTTATTGAGCTAAATATTTTGTTATATGAAAATAACGTTAAAAGTAGAGAAACCACAGATATGACGCTAACTGTGTTTCTCAATTATCCAAGGTGATAGATAATTGAGGCAATAGGTGGGTTCCTCTCATTACTAGAAATGTGGAGGTCCATAACAAAATGCAACAATTTCACTTTTTGAGTTTTCTGATTTTTTTATTTAATACAGTTCTACAGCTTAAAATCTATGTAAACATTTTCATAAAACATACCAAAGGTCTATAGTTTTATTGTGACTCAATACCTAAACTAGATATTCAGACCAAAATCAAATAATTCCAATATGCATTCTAACACTCTAATTACAGTTATTCGTTTATTCAAAAAATTTCTCAAGTGGAAATGTTGCATTTTGTTATGGACCTCCTCAAATCATCTTACAAGGAGTATTTTCAATAATAAAAGATTTTTTTTTTATTTGTATATCTTTTTACAATTTAAAAGTATTTGAAACTATTTTTTATGAATTTGAAATAATCAATAAAGTTTTCGTTGAATAATATAAATTTGACTCCTTAACAAAACATTATTTGAATTTCAAAAACTCAAATGAAATAAAATAAAATTTCATTCAAACTATAGAAATATAATTTAAAAAAAATTTCAGTCGCTGAATTCAAATAAAGCATTAATTTGTTATATTTTTATTTGAATTTCTGAAGGCGTGATTTTTTTTTAAATTTTCTGACAAAAAAATAAATTTACATTTGAAAAATTTTATTTCAAATCAATAACAATAAATTTTAATTCATTTCATGAGAAATGTCAATAATTTCAATGAAATTCTATTGCTTAAACAGAAATAAAATTTAAGTTTAATTTAATTTTATGAAAAAATTCAAATAAAAAAATCATATTGAACAGCTATGATATATACAGAGTGGGCCAAAAGAAACCAAGGGGTGTAAAAGTTTAATAACTTTTTTGTTTATTAATTTTATTTTATTTTTTCTTTCAGATTATATAGACAACACCTGGAGAATTTATAATGGAGAGGTTCACAACTGAACAGAGAACCAGAACAATAGAATTTTATTATTTAAACCAGAGATCAATTATTTTAACGCAAAGAGCATATCGTCGACATTTTAACGTCAGAATTTCGCCATCTGAAGCGATGGTTCTGGCGTTCTCAAAATCCAAGAGCCATTCATCAACGCCAATTGCACCCCATCAGGTGTACAGTATGGTGTGGGATCACATCTGAAAATGTCATTGGGCCCTACTTCTTCGAGAATGAAGATGGAAGTGCTGTAACCGTAAATGGAGAGCGGTATCGGTTTATGATAGAAAATTTTTACGTCCTGCTCTTGAAAACAGACCTGGTATGTGGTTTCAGCAGGACGGAGCCACTGCCCATACAATGGCACTTTTAAGTCAAATTTTTGGAGAGCGAATAATTTCTCGAAATTCGGAAATTATTTGGCCAGCGCGATCGCCAGATTTGACAGCACCCGGCTATTTTCTTTGGGGTTTTTTGAAGGAGCGAGTGTATGTGAACAAGCCAGAGACAATTCTTGAACTCAAGGCAAACATTGTTGCAGAAATTCGAACGCTACAGCCACAAGTTTTGAAAGATGTTATGGAAAATGCTCTAAAAAGAGCCCATCAGTGCGAAGCTGAAAACGGTGGTCATTTAAGAGACATCATTTTTCATACTTAGTGTAAAAAAATTTCCATTTTGTATATTATATAATCTGAAAGAAAAAATAAAAAAAAAAGTTAATAAACAAAAAAGTTATTAAACTTTTACACCCCTTGGTTTCTTTTGGCCCACCCTGTACTAGTGTTCGCCCAGTGGTTGAAATTCAACCATTATTGCAATAATACAAACCGCTCAGATAAAATGTCATATATTTCTTCATTTCTAATAAAATGTATTACCGTACTTACTCCGACAGTCTTTAATCTATAGTATCTATTAATGTGAGCTGTCCAAATAAATAATAGAAACGGTTTTGATGTTCAGTTTTTCTCCGGTTTATGTTTTTCAACTTTTTTTCTTCAAAATGGATTCTATTTCTGTTAACTTTTTGTCGTTTTTATTCTGTCAGCTGTTCAGAGATGCCACTCGCTTATTACTCATACCAAATTGCATGCAAAATTTTCAAGATTTTACTCATCACCCTCTTAAAGCTGATTCAACTTAAAACCGGTTCTAATTTTGACTACAGTTGAAAGAAAGCTAACAACAGATGGTAAAGTTGGTACAATCGTACCTTTTTTGATATTATTTGATATGAAAAAGTACCGTAGTACTCCCGCAATACATTTGATACTCTCTCGGCCAACCCAGAAATACAGTCAGAAGACGCGCGTACACATACATATATTTTTGCCAAGAATTCAATTTATTTTTCGACAAATGGCACGAAACTTTATTAGTTAAAATATTTTAGAAAATTGTAACCCTTCACAATTAAATATACATATGTAAATAAAAACCATATTTCTTTCAATGAAATTTTCTGTGGTACAGAAGTTGATCTATGTTTTAGATCAGTTTAAAGAATATTGTAAAAAGTTTATATTAAATTCTGTCAAGTTCTAAGGGTAAAAGTGGACTTTGACAATGAAATGTTAACTTAGCTTAGTAAGTTTCCCCTGAAAATGATTTATCTGTTAAAACCAATAGCATTATATCGCTTTGAATAAAAATGTTTCCCAGCGAAAAACAAAATTTTGAAAATATTAACAATCAATATAGAGCATTGGCTGATTTGGAAGAATTAAAACTATTAACAACAGAAAATAAAGGGCTTGTTCTAAAAATCACGTTGATTTAAATCACGATGGTGTTAAAAACAAACTACTAATAGCTGACTTGTTCGTGGGTATTTATTGTATTTTAAGTTATAGTCATGTAATTATAAACCATAAATCGTGAAATTTACAAAAGCAATAATTTAGCTTTTATTAATTTTTTGAAATCACCATGATTTGACATATCATGATTTGCAGAACAGGCCTGTACATGCAGTTTTTGGCCTACCGATGCTTAAACTAAAAACGCATTAGATGAATACATGTTTCCAGGTAAATTTGTCTATACCTCACTCCTCTGTAAATGTCGAAAGGATTTTCTCTTACAAAATGTCATGAAAACAAAACAAAGGAACATACTTTATTTTCCAACAGTATCAAGTCTTATCCAGGCCTAAGATTTATTGAAATCTTAAAACACTTCTTGTTATAACTTTAGCACTTGTACCTATGAACGAGTACATACATAATTACATATGTGTGTATGCATATTAGGGTGATTCTAAAAAAAATCAATTCAATTTTCTACAAAAGCGTACCAAGAAGTTTATTGTAGGACATTCCGTTCTTTACTTATGACAATCAGAATAAATAAAATCAATTTATACCATGTAAATCGTATGGGAAATCGAACGGACCATCTCACCATTAATATTATGAGCTGATATTTTAACAGGCCTATTTTTTACCTAACAAAAGTTTGAAACCTGGTTCTGAGAAAAACAAACGATTTTTTTTAGAATCATCCTATCCATATGCTTTGTGTTTCATTAAAAAAAGTACTCAAAAAAATTGTTTTTGATACCGAAATGCAAATCTTATTTCCCATCACTGCTTCTGAGTGTTTAGGGAGTTGCCAAGCCAAATTTAATTTAGTTAATTTTGAGTTTTTTGTTGTAATTTTTTAAAAAATTAAGAGAGAAAGAGAGATCATGGCTTTATGATTGGCTAATATTCTTAACTGTTTTTAACTATCTTAGACACAAAAATGTAGAAGAAAAAATACATTCTGCACTGCTCCTATTGACAATCTATCAACCAACAAAAAATCAAGCGAATACGTTGAGTTTAAGTCAGTTAAAATGGTTCTTAACTTTTTTCACTTGCCTATTTATATATAGATAATATATATTTTATATATTTCCAGATTTTATTCTATTGTTTAATATTTCTCTTAGCATCTACCTACGAAACTTTACATGAATCATAAGCGTCACTGCTTACCGTGAATCATAAGCAGTGACGCTTATGATTAACGTAAAAATTTTTAAATTTAATAATTTAAATTTATATTTTGCGCTAGACATCTGTAATTATAGGCACAAGTATGTACCAATGAGTAACAACATAGAAAAATCAAAGAACCCGGAAATTTCTACCAGAGGAGGCAGCGCCACGCCCTTAAAACACAGAACTTAACATTAAATTAAAACGATTTTCTATATTTGTGATTTGAACAGGCTAAGGTTCGTATCGCTTTTTAAGCCAAATTACATGTGATAATTATTAATGAACAAATAACACCAAAGTCTGTTGTAAATATTCTGACTAACAACACATAGTTGAACGGAACAGCCAGCCATTTTCGAAGGCCACTAAACCTTCATCATCAGCGTTCTTTTCTGTTTGGTCCACTGTGTGTGGTGTCAGTTGATGTAGATTTCTGCTTTATATACTTAGCATTTTATTGCAAATGGAATATGTGAATTGTTTTGATTCATCGTATTTCAATTTGCTGAAAGCTTTTTTTGTATTGTAAGCTCAATTTTACCATCACTATATTTACAACAGTCTTACCATTGTCGTTTTGTTCTTTTTACTAATTATACACATGTTACTTAATTTGCTTATTTTTTGTTCTACTTAAGACAAACTTTTTTGGTTTGTTACTATTAAGTATATTTTTATTTTAATTTTTGCCACAGGCCCATGGCTATTAATTTTCAGTTAATTTTAATTATTATTCGAACTCCATTTGTTTCTATATTTGTGATTTGAACAGGCTAAAGTTCGTATCAAAAAATGAATCAAAACAATTCACATATTCCATTTGCAATAAAATGCTAAGTATATAAAGCAGAAATCTACATCAACTGACACCACACACAGTGGACCAAACAGAAAAGAACGCTGATGATGAAGGTTTAGTGGCCTTTGAAAATGGCTGGCTGTTCCGTTCAACTATGTGTTGTTAGTCAGAATATTTACAACAGACTTTGGTGTTATTTGTTCATTAATAATTATCACATGTAATTTGGCTTAAAAAGCGATACGAACTTTAGCCCGTTCAAATCACAAATATAGAAACAAATGGAGTTCGAATAATAATTAAAATTAACTAAAACGATTTTGTTCAAATTACAAATACAATACAAATTATGCTTAAGCAAGGCTATAGTTTTCCGTTTTAAAAAGTGGGCATGACTACGCCTACAGAATTTTGAACTGCTGCTTCATGTACTTCAGCTTCTTAGCAGATTTTAATCTAATATTTATATTTTTTTTTTTTCATTGGCAGTTTCTTTGCTACATGAGTAGGACTAGATAAGCTACCAAATACAAAAATCGGAAAGCACTAATATTTTAACCAGAGATGGGAGTGGCCAACACAAAAAAAAACGTTAAAGTAAAGACTTCGAATAAGTAGCAGATATTAAAATAGGTGACACCTATAAAAAAAGTTTTATTAATCTGAATCTAAATTATTTTAAAAGTCGGCAAATTTTGTTTTTTAATTTTTTCTTCAGCTTTTTAGTGTCAGTGCTAAATTTTCATGTGCGTGGTCACGCCTACTTTTGAAAATATTAATGCTAAATAGCGTCACTTTCACAGGTCCAATTTTTAGTCCAGTTTGTTAAGAATATAACAATTAGCAAGAAACACTTGAAATATAAATTTAAGTTTTTATGGGTGTGCTTCCGCCCACTTTTTTAAACACAAAATTATGTCATTCCAGCATATCCCAGGAACTGAAAATGTTTTTTACGTTACATTGTAATCTGATAAGTAAAAGTACATATCGCACATTCAGTTCAATAGTGACCTAACTCAAAAAATTGGCTTTTTGAGTTAATAATTCATTTCCTATTTTATCTTGCATAAAAATTTCGTATAAATAGCTTGTACTATCACTTCCTGAGAGAATAATATTTTTACGTGCCTTCATTGAGTTGTATGTAAATTAAAAACTTTAAACGTGTTTTCTGCAAAACTAGTTTTTTTGAGTAATGACACTATTGAACTGGATGTGCGATATAATTTAATACTTATGTAAATTAAATGGACGTGACCCCGCCCATAAATGCAGGATTAAGTCTTTCTTAGACCTGAGGATGTGTGCCAAGTTTCGCAAGAATCGGATAAGTGGAAGCACTTGTAATATTATATTAAGTTTTAGTGGGGGTGGCTCCCCCCACTTCTCTTAAGCACAAAATTATGTCATTGCAAGAGATTAAAGTGTATGCTAAGTTTCGTGGGAATCGAATAAGTAAAAGTATATACAGGGTGGCGCAAAAGTAATCCTCCTATCAGAAAATGCTATAAATTTTGCGATTGGCGCCTAATGTCAGTTCTGTTTTGACATTTGTGTAGTAAACACATGCGAAATACACGTTAATAAACAATGTTACGCTACACTGCTCCAGAACGCGGAATATTGGTGACTATTTATTTGACCAATAATCGGTCGTGAAATTCGTCGGAGATTTCCTGGCCGTCCAACGCCTACTGGTGAAACACTGCGACGTTTAGCCGCTCGCCTCGAAGAGACTGGCACAACACGAGATGCTGCCAGGCGTGGCAGACCCCGGAGTAGCCGTTCTGCAGAGAATATTGCTGCTGTAGCCAGCGATGTCATGGAAGCGCCGTCGACATCGACCAGACGACGTGCCACGCAAATGGGTATCAGTCAACTGTCCTTACAGCGAATTTTGGTACAAGATTTGAAGATGTTTCCGTACAAAGTCCAGACGGTGCATCAGCTGTTAGCTGCTGACCGCCAATCGCGTCTAACATACGCTCAAGCCATCCTTGATCACCACCAAGAGGTTATTTTTGCACCACCCTGTATAATTAATTAATAAACTTTAGTATATACCCTCTCAAAAAATTTTTTTAACCGGCCTAAAAATAACGAAGTTATAAATTAAGACAAACAAAAATAAGGATAACCCCTCATTCCTTGAAGTAGAGGTGGAAAACTATCGATTGTACTATCGATAGTTAGTTTTTTTTTTGTCACTATCGATGTTTTTATTCATCAATGACACACCAAAAATCTTAATACATTATACGAGAACCACACAACTTTAAATACTATCACGATAGTATCATTGATATATTGATAGTTTTTCTAACTTTTTATAGTCTTGAATTGATATATCGATAAAGTATTTTATCGTAAAGTATCGAACTATTTTAAACTAGCGACAGTTTTCCACCTCTGCCTTCAATGCGTTTACAGAGAAGTTATTTTCATGAAAATCTTTTTCTGGAGGCGACTGTTTGTGTTATGTAAACCGGCTGTTAATCAGATTCACCGCTAATTTTTAATTTATTTTTAATTTTATTTAATTTAATTTTATTTTTCTAAAGGAATAACGAACGAAGCATTTCTTCGGTAACTCGAAATGCATTAACAAGTAAGAGATGTGGTACAATGCGGTCAGAAATTTCAAGATTCTCAAGATCACAACCCTTTCACCACAATATAATAACGTGAAAAATTTCACTCGTATTTAATTTTTTTCAGACTCATCTTCATGCACGTTTGTGTAGTTGAAACAATAATTTCATGCTCAAGCATGATCACGCGTATGATTCACTCAAAATTTATCTAGTTTTATAAAACGTAATACTACACCTTGGCAACTCTGCTAATGTGCCATATTTCTATTTTTTTTTTTTCATCAACCAATAAAAATGTAAACAGTTTAATTTTCGTTAGTGGATGAAATCATATTTTGTACGCATCAGTATTTACAACGTTTATGAAAGCAATTTCCAAACGTGGCTAAACCACGCATGTGTACGATCCGGTCATCATCTTCAAGCTCAATTTCTCATACATAGTGCGTATGCCTAAAATCTTTAACAAAGCTTGTAAGAAAAATTCTTTTTTTTTTATTTGCCCATTTCATTTTTAGCAACTTTTATGAGAATTTTTTGCTTAATGCTTACTTTAATGTACATTTAGGTGTAATTTGGCATTAAAGTCATAAAATTATATACATTTTATGCTTCTCGGCCTGGGAACAAAACAATTCTTAGACGAAAACTAGTCGCAAGCCAAAAAAAAAAAATAAATATAAAAAATAAAAGAATATTGTTTGTTTGTTTGTTTGTTGAATAAACATTTCCTTAATGTTTTTAATGTGCTTTAACTTTTTAATCACACCAATCATATAGTGTAAAATTTCAATACATTTCAAAGACTCATTCGTTTTTGTTCTGTGTAGGCTGTTTTGCGTTTGAGGCAATACAAAAGAAAAAAGAAAACAGCAACAACAGCCAAAGTATTTGATAACAAAAGTGAACAAGTGCAAAAATTGTCTTAAATGTGACAACAACAACAAAAGAGATTCTGTTCAAATTTCCAGATCAAATTTTATTGATAAACCGGGCAGCAAGAAGACAGACAGACGACTTCACGAAGTTCTTTAAAAATGTTGTTTAAAAGAATGTTTAGTTTAAAAATAATTCAAAAAAATATGTATGCATTTAAAAAAAATTATATTTATAAGGTGCCAATTATGCTTTGGGTGGACAAATATTTAAGGAATTTTTAGTTGGTAAAAGAACTTCAGCCGTGCCTTTTTTAATGACTTCAGATAAAGAATTGCCAATGTTGTGTTTGATTTACTCTGCCCAGCATCAGTAATTAGAACTTTTTTTATTTAAAGAAATATTTAATTTGTTTTACAGTGTAATTACAAAGATATAAACAATGAATGTTAAATCTTATTTCAATCAATTGATGATGGCGGTTAAAATTAATTTAAATCAATTGAAAATCAAAACATGTTGTAACATGAAATAAAATCCCATTCAGCCAAACAAAGTCCCAAATCACACTATGCAAGTCTTATTGCTAAGCTGATTCGTTTCAGGGAGAGAGAGACGAGGGGAACAGCAACGTTTCTTTTCCCCCCGTCTCTCTCCCCTAACAAACTAAGCATTAACATGCTCAAGCAAACAAACAAACAATGACACTAAACACCCACTTCTTTGCCACTTAAAATTCCAATATAATCAATCTCTATTCACTTCAATTCTTGCTTCTCGTTCGTTTGTCATTAATTTGTTTCAATCAGTTTTATGATTCTGTAGCCACCAACATTTTGAGATTTATTGCCATTAATTTTTGTCTCAATTTTCTTTTCGGATTTCATTTGTTGCATTGTTGTCATTTGTAGTTGTCATCAATTACAATTTTGATTTTCTATTTAAAAACATTTTAAGCTTTTTGAAAGTGTTAAATTGTTTATTCGGTTTGTGCACATTATGAATAACAATTACAAAGTCCCGCATAATGATGTCTGTTTTAGTGACACAATTAGGGGGAGATTGAAAACAGACCCGGACTTTTTTTTTAATATAATTTTTGATGTTTTGTTAAAAGGGTTGAAATGGAATTTTTATTACAATTAGAATTCAATGATTCAATTAGAAAGAAGTTCATTTGTGTAAAATATTTAGAAAAAGAAAACTAAATATTCCCCCTTATTGTGAATGGCGTCGTGGACGTCACATCAAGACGACAGTAAAAATTGTGACTTGTCTACTCTTTGTCGACAACAATTGACTACTATTAAACTGCTCCATTAATTTACAAAGCCTTAGAGATTAGTAAGATATTGTCAATAAGAGCCAGTTGCTGCCGATAAAGAGTAGACAAGTGACAGTATTTACTGTCGTCTTGATGTGACGTCGACGACGCATTTCACAATAAGGGGGAATATGTGTTAGTTATAAGTCAATGATGGAAAATCATTTTGATTGTATTAGAGATTAATTACGCTCACGTTCTTTTTATATCACATGAATATGTTTATGATGGGATTTTGCGCGAGTGAACGTGTGTGACTGAACCTGCGTGAGTGAGCGTGAGTAAGGTAAATTTTCTGATATGTAATTTAGAATTTCTAGAAAGCAATACAAACATTTTTTAATAAAAGTAAAGATTCTTCATAATATTCTAAAACTTGTTACATTACATTGTTACCCTACAGCGCAACGCAACGAAGGGTATTGTGTTTATCCCTCTATGTATATATGTATGTATGTATGTATGTATGTGTGTTCTTTTGTGGCAGTATATAAACCGAACGCGTGAACCGAATTTGATAATTCTTACGTCAATCGATTTGTCTTAATCCCCAGATATGTCAGTAGTAAAAACTTAATATGGCGGCCATTTTGAAAATAGGAAAAAATTATAAGTTGGCGAACTATATCAAAATGGGTATCAGGCATTTTAAAATCATCTATAGGTTTCTCTTCTAGTTTTTCATTTCAAATGACCATTTAGGATATTTAACGGTTCAAAGTTGATCGCAGTCGGGTTTATTGATTTTTTGATGTGTAAACATCTATACGCTAGGGGGTAAAAATCTTTTGACTTTGATTTCTTTGCTGAGATTTCTTTGCTGAGATTTCTTTGCTTTTTGCCTTTGCTTTGCATTGTCAAATCGGTGTGAGCTATGTATGAGTGTATTAGTGTTTGAAAGAAGCAATACCAAGCAAAGAAACAAGTCGACCGGCTCGCAGCTGACGGTGCGCCGCCGCCGGTTATTTTTCTGAATATTTCCGTACACCAAAGGTGAAAATGAACCGTAAGAGCTGCGGACTTGAAATTTGGACACAATGTGTAGACATTTGGCAACTACAACAACAAATACATGAGAGCTAAAAATTAAAGGGTGTTCCAAAACGAGCAACGAAAAATGTTAAAATCCCATGTAATATACATACAATTGTATGTACATATATACACTTAAAATTTGTAAAGTTAGTGTATTTTTATACAGACTGCAACAATTAACACTAAATTTAAAAAATTTAAGTCAATGGGTGTTCCATCAGTTAATGCAATTTTGACTTTGTAATTTTGACAACTTGCTGTATCTTGGAAACCGTAAGTAAGAGCAAAACTCTTGAAATTTTCAAAAACGGTAAAACTAAAAAATCAATACAATATAAAATCGCCAAATATAAAAAAATCGCCAAAAACAAAAAAAAATCGCCAAAACGTACCAAATTACAAAAAATCTCTGGGACTAAAAGAAATCGCGAAAAACCGGAAAAATCGCCAAAATGAAAAAATCGCCTAAATAAAAAAACCCCAAAAACGGAAAAAATCGCCAAAATGAAAAAACCCCAAAAAACAGAAAAAATCGCCAAATTAAAAAATCGCCAAAATGAAAAAAATTGCGAAAATTCAAAAAACCCAAAAAAAGAAAAAAAAAACGCCAAAACGAGAAAAAAGCGATAAAACTTAAAAAAAATCGTTTAAACTGAAAAAGGTTAAAAAGGAAGAAAGCTAAATAAAAAAAAATTATCAAAACCGAATGTGCGCGAGTCAAAGTCTCACTTTACTTAATTTATTTTAATTGCAATGCGTACACAACAACAAGAACAGCAACAACTAAACGATAAACAACAGGAATTAAAAATTAAAAAGTAAAAGTAAAGGCATTTACCATAGATGAGCACTGCAGTACCACTAAAGTTTCAGTAAAAACAATAAAAAATGTTTAACAATTAAATTTTTACTGATTACTAAAATTTTTTTCTACAATTTTTATAAATTGCCTAAATGATTTGTTATATGATGAGGTGCATTGAATTTTCAGTAATCAGTAATGCCCGTATTCATAATGAAATTCTACCAAGTGGCTAAATGTTTTTTATTCAAAAGTTTCAAAATTTGAATGAAAAAGCTTTGCAACTTGCTACAATTTTATTATGATTACGGCCCTACGATTTTACTGGTAATGCAAATTAAATTTCATTAGCAGTAAAAATTTTACTGAATTTTTTTTAGTAATGAGTAAATTTACTGCTTACTGCAATTTTGAATGCAGTACATACATGTACATATACTGCAGTGTGTCCCTTTGGTAACCAAATAAGTTTAATAAAACAAACAAAAACCAACAAATTCATATGTATTTACAATATTGAAAGTTTTGATACTTTTAATTAATTAATTTAAAAAAAGATACTAAAAGCATAAGTACTTCCAACTTAAAAAAAAATTTCATTACTAGATGTTTACACATCTCCTCTGTGATCGGACTCACATTGCTTTTTTTATAAATACTTGTTGATAAATTTTAATCAGGAATAATTTTTTAATCGGGCTTAAGTTCAGTATTTTAAATTTTTATTGAATAAAATATTTTTACTAATTAAAGCGATTTTCTAAGGAAGATATGAAAAATGGGTGTGGCCCCGCCCATTTTTCTAAGTGCAATATCCTGTGAATGGTATAGCTGTGCTTGTGTGCCAAGTTTCGTAAAAATGGTTTAAGAAAAAGTACGTTAAATCGAATACGATTATGTATGGGCATGGCCCCACCCACTTTTTAAAGCACAATATTCTGTCATTCTAAGAGCCTAAGCTATTTGCTTTCCAAATTTCCTAGCAGTCAGATGAGCAGAAATACGTACATATAATATAATAACAAAAATTAAAAATTTTAAAGACCCCCGACTTTTTTCAGAAAAGATGTTATATCTTCTAAACGGCTGAACCGATTTTCTTCAAACATAGCTAAGAACCCTCTCGATCAAGTCATCTTTCAAAAAGAATAAACTAAATGAAAATCGGTCTAGCCGTTTGGCCTGTACGTGGACATGAACAGACACACATATACACAGACACACAGACACACACTACAAACTTATAACACCCCTTTTTTTAGTCGGGGGTTAAAAATAAATTTTAATGAGCATCTTACGCCCACTTTTTGGAAAGCAAGAACGTATAGTTTTTATAACTCAAAATGTTTGCCTAGTTTTGCAAGTATCGGCTAAAAAAACACTTCAAATATACTATTAGGTTTAAATGGGCCTGGCTGTGCCCTTTATTGCTAAATGAATTATCGTGTAACTTTTAGAACTAATTATGTGTGCTAACTTAAGTAAAAATCGGTTAAGTGGCAGTACATGATATATACAAGATATTGAATTTCAATGGGCGTGACCCGCCTACTTTCTTAAGCATTGGATTGTGTATTCCCAAAGGTTCACTTTCATTGCAAACTTTATAGAAGTGAGACACGCAGAAGTACACATAATATAAAACTAATTTTAATGGGTGTATACCCGCCAACTTTTCCTGAGAAATTTTTTTTTGCAAAATTGTACATCGTGCCATAACCGCCAAAAAAAGCTTAAGCTACATAATTTTTTGGCCAAATCGATTGTTTGCGATAGTAAATAGACCATCTTCGTAAAAAACGAAGTTCACAAAATGTGTTGCTTAATTTTTTTTAACGGCTTTGGCTCCATATAATTTAAGAATATATTTGAATGGGCTTGGCAGCACCTACTTTTATAAATGCAAGATCATATAGCTTTAACAGCTCAAGATGTGTGCCAAGTTTTATAAAAATCTATTAAGCATAGTCACTAGAAATACTAAATTTTAATGGGAGTGACCCGCCCACTTTTTAAGCTTGATTTTATGCTGTTACAAGATCTTAGAGTCGGTGCCACGGTTCGTAGCAATCGGATGAGAAAAAATACATAAAATTAAAGGAAGACATATTTGGCGCGGTTGCGCCCACTTTTGGGGGCAATAGTGCCAAGTGGGAGATTTACCTTTTCAGACCAAAAAAAAAAAAAAAAGATGTCAAAATCGGTCTTCAAATTGCGGAATTGTACAGAGAAACCCAAAAAAAAACTTTAGAAATAATGGATAATTATGAAAAAAAAAATCATTGCAAATATCTAATAGAACACATTCGAAAAAAATTTTGGGACCAAACTGGAAGTAAACTCTTTCAAACAAAAAAGAAATTTTAAATCTCTTGGCTAAGAAGTACGTGGTATATATTAAATTAAATTTTAATGGGCGTGCCTCCACTCATCTTTTTTAATGTTTTTCAGAACTGATGGCATGTGTTAAGTCTAAAAAAAAAATTGGTAAAGTAGAAGCACTTAAAATAAAACATTAAATTCTAATGGGCGTGACTACACCCATTTTTTTAACCCTTTCGGTACTACTGGGATAATACATCCCATCAATTTTCAAACTTTCGTATCTTCTGTATTTCCAATACAATTTCTTTTTTAAAAAGTCCCAAATACAGGTTTAGGTGTTTGTTATGAAATGTAAATAAAAACATAATGGTACTTTTAGTTAATTTTAATTATTATTCGAACTCCATTTCTTTCTATATTTATGATTTTAACAGGCTAAATTTCGTATCGCTTTTTTTAAGCCAAATTACATGTGATAATTATTAATGAACAAATAACACCAAAGTTAGTTGTAAATATTCTGACAACACATAGTTGAACGGAACAGCCAGCCGTTTTCGATGGTACATGTTAGCATTTTCGTTATACTTGATGAAGAACATCACAACATCGTAGAAATTTCATCAGTCTGGCTCGTTAATTCGCTTACAAAGGCTGCAAAAACTGCGTAATTGAGCAAAATTGTTTTGATTTTTATATAAAAATAATTGAGTTATCAAATTGAGTTGGTTTATGGTGTTTTACAACAAAAAAAGGTAATTCCTAGTGGATTTGATAAACTTGGGATGTATAGTCCCAATAAGTTTTTTACGTGGGATTAATTGTCCCAATACCCATTTTAGATGTCAAAAAGGAAGCTTACTCTTGAAGATCTTGAACGTATTGTGTGTGAAGAGTCAGACTCTGATGGCGACTTTGAGGACTCTGGCAGTGAATATTCCACTGAGAGTTCCGATGAGACCGAGTCTCCATCAGAAATTGGCGACAATCTTAGTGTATCCTGGAAAAAATGATGAGCAACTGCCAGTTGTCCATTGGGTAAATGTTACACCCGATGGCTTCCAGGATATTCAGCCTGAGTACGAATTCCCAACTGAGCGGGACCCCAAAATCCTTTTTGATCTCACTGACGATTGCAACGAGTATAAAGTGTTTGCAAAGATATTTTCTTACAGTTTGTGCATTCGAATTGCTGAATGCACTAAACAGCGTTTGATAGTTTTAAATCGTCGTGCGCAGTCTAAGCGCAACTTAACGGATCCGAATGAAATCCTTGTATTTCTGGGCGTTTCATTGATTATGCTTTATAATAAGTTGCCGTCTCTGAAGGACTATTGCAGCAGAAATCCATCAATGGGTAATTCAGTTATAAAAAACGGTATATCACAAGATCGAGAGCGAGAGAGGCGTTGTCGCTGTGTTCGGTGTACTTCACTAGGTATTGAAAAGCGCACAAAGATGATATGCTCGGGGTGCAATACAGCTTTGTACTACAAATGTTTTGGACCTTTCCACAAATTAAAACCCTAATTACTTTACCACAATAATAAATAAAGAAATAAGACAAAAAAATGTGAATTGTCATTGAAATATACCAATCTTTACAATTTTTTTTATTCAATCGCCCACAAAAAACTTTTTAGGAACTCTATTGGGATTTTATGTCCCACGGAAAATGCTTATTGGGATTATATGTCCTAGGACAAAAGGACGATTTTGGGATTTCTGGGTATCGACAACATATTCTTTTTACTATATCTCTTAAAATATGTAAAAATTTTCACGACATACATTTGAGTTTCCGAAATAAAACTTCGTCCCGAAAGGAAGGGTTAAATGAAAGATTGTGCCTATTTTACAGGTGAGTGGTAGGTTTCCTAGAAATCGCTTAGGTAAACCCACGTGAAATAAGTAATAATAAATTTTAATGGGCGTAGCTCCGCCCATTTTTTCAACTTTAAAAATGTGTAATTACAAAAACCAAAGGAGTTTGCTAGGTCTCGCTGCATTCAAATAAGTAGAATATCATAACATTAAATAAAAAAAATTTTTTGGCCGTGTCCCCGGGAACTTTTTTTACAATGCCACCAATTGAAAGCTATAACCTCTCAGACAAAAAAAATGTTTACAGACGAATTGATAACCTCCTCCTTTTATTGAAATCGATTAAAAATACAACCTCCTTACAAATGAGATGGTGCATGAGTAAGCATGTTTTGTTCTGAATGTTCATGATCATGAGTGATATGCTGCTCATGAGCCCATCTCTAGTTGGATTGTACAAATAAAAGGAGAACTTGCTCCGAATTAGTAAAACTGTTGATTAAAATAATCTTATATAAAGAATTAAAAATATCCAACTATGTAGTGCTTTATGTATAAAAAGAATTTATAATAAAATAAATTAAACAAAAATAAAGAAATTAAAGAAATTTATGGAAAATCATTTAAAGGAAATAAAAAAGATATCGCTAAATAGTTTCAAAACGTCAAGCCCAAATCTTTTGATTGCAGTCATCACTTCTCGATTCTAAAGGCTGTAAATCAAAATCTTATGGCCTGCCATTTTCATTAACTGGCATTTTATTGGCTCCTTTAATTGCTTTACAAAAGACAAAAGCAGCCACAACAACAACAACAACAACAACAACAACAACGAAATAAAAGAAAAAAACTGTTAAACTTTCATACATATAGAATTTTAATTATGTCACTTTTATTACAAGCGGGTGTATAAATTTATTGCTCTGGCCTTAACTATTTTCTATAACAGAAATAATTAAAGTCAACTTGATGAGGCAGCAAAAAAGAAAACAGAAAAAAAAACTCGCTGGAATTTAAAACTGATTTTTATTTCATTTCTGTCCACATATAAGGGGCTTTTTCTTACATAAAAATGTCATTTATATTCTTTAGTTTTAATAAAAAACTAAAACAAAAGCCAAAACTACAACAACAACAGCAAGAAAGAAGAAAACTAATTCTCAAGCTTTACAGGGGAAACCAAAGATTTTATTTCTCATGAATTCCATTTACATTTATAATTACAAAACGGCTGCACAATGTTCCACTATTATATGTGGCAATAAGATGAAGACAGGAAAGGAATGAAAAGAAAGAAGAAAAAAAGAAGAAAAAAAATAACACAAATGAAGAAATTGCTTCTGTTTTGTTCCTGGGACATCGATGTGTTGTTGTAAGAAATGCAATTAAAGTCATTTGTCGTCATTTGAGGTTGAATACAAGAAGTGAATAAAGATTCCTGAGGCGGTGGTGTTGGTTGGTGTTTGGCGACACACACAAGAGTCGACTAATATGAAAGAAAAAATGAATTATATATTTACACAATGAACTATTGTATATATAAACAGGATGTTGCAGCAAAAACTAGAGTTGAAGTTTTAAAGCAAAAATCTGGAGTAAATATATTAAGACAAAAGGACAGGGACGGGCTTTACAAATTTAAAAAAAAATTTTTTCTTTAATTTTTTTGGTACAATCAGATGACGTAATAAGGGGAAAATATTATATTTAATGTTTATGGTCAAGTTCAAATTAAAAAAAAATATTGAGTTTTGGAAAATTTATGCGCTCTGCAATATAGCGCAATCTGAAGGAAGCTTGTGGTCAGCAGAGAATGACAAAAGTATGCTTTTAAGCAGCGTTGTCAACTTTTAAATTTCAAAAAGCACCGAAACCAGGAAAAAAGCGCGGAATTTAAGTGAAAAAGCACTAAATTTAAAATTTTATTATTTTATATAAAAAAAAATTGTACACGTCGTCGATTGGTTATTGGTTTGCTGCAGACGTAATGCATTTTGAATACACTGTGCCGCAAACTAATATGTACATAAAAAATATAGGAATCGGTTGACCTTGCATTCCATTCCCAAGATTTAAAATTTGAGGCATCCGATAAACATTTAATTTCTGTAAGAATAAGTGAATTCTCAAATCAATGAACAAACGAATCTCTCGAGTTTAATCAAATTGGCAGTAATCCACGACTCTTTCTGAGGTTAAGAGCCGATTACTCGTACATTTTCAGCTCGATGGGCTTAGCTTAGTTTTTATTAAATTATGTGGAAACTTTCTCTCGGCTGCTATGTGACAAAGATAATAAATTTTGATCGAAATAAAAATGGTGACTTTCTGCGTTTCTGGATGTAACAGGAGTTTGATGGGAATGCAAGTTATGATAATGCCTCAAACGAGTTCATATCAACTGAATCTGTCAAAAGTGGACTCAATATTTTTCCCACTGCATTAAGTGAATCAATCTTTCTCCACCCATTATCTATACTAGACAAAATTTCGCTATTATGCTATATTTGAGTAAATACTTGTATTATGTCTTCTTTGTTGTATGGCAAAACACTGTTTATATTAATTATGCTTAAAATGTTAAAGTTTGATGGTAATATGGCACGTATTTATTCAACCAAACCTTTTAAAATCTTAGTCGATTTTTTGAGATGCTATATTTAACTTCAGAGCTTATGTTTTTGAACGAAAGACTTCCTCAAAAAAAAAAGGTAAAGAAATTTTCCTTTGAGCTTTTGGTTTAGTGCCACCGCCTCGAAACAAAAAGCACCGAAACTGAATTTAAAAAAGCACTGAGCACTAACTTCAAAATTTGTCGCGTCGAAAATTTCAAAAAGCACTAAAAACGGTGCGAAAAGCACCGAGTTGACAACGCTGGTTTTAAGTATTCTTTAAGTCTAGGCCCTCAAACAACTATGAATGCGTGCCACTAAAAATGAAAAACACAATCATATGCCAATACACGCATTTATTTTAAACCGAATACGTATAACTATAAATATGTAACAACTATGTTTACACACATATACTACGTTTATACGCAGGGCTTATTTGCAAATAAGACTGTAAATTGCTGCCATATTATTGATTTTATTGCGACTTACTAATTCAGAAAACTATTCACAATTAACGCACTATTTGCAAATAAAATGCTTGAGGTTGCCACGCTTACAAATATTTGACAACAAAAAAACAATAAATGGATTAATATTGCACAAAAGAATATTAATAGAAGCAAATAATGACAATTAAAACAAATAATTATTTGATATTTTGTACATTTAGAGCCTATTTCACCAACTTATAACTATAAATATCAATTCATATTTAAAAGTAATTTTTCCATACAAAAATTCATGAAAATCGACATTTAAATATGAATTGCTATTTAAATAGAGTTGATGAAATTGACCCTTACACTATTTTTTTTTATCAACATAAGTAAGTTTTCTATAGAAGTGCTACCAAATATGTGTACTTTTGCTATGCCGTATAAACAGTGAGTTAATTTAATTGCGAATATTTTTGTTTGCAAATAGTGCGTGTATAAAGGTAGTAATAGTTAAACTAAAGTTTATAGACAGTGTGAGCTACAATCACATGCATGAGTATAAAAATACTCTGACTATTAATCGGCTACACATGCGTATAAACAGGGCTATTTTATTTACACACACACACATGAAGCATGTTCTCAAACAACCACACAAACACACACCACACCTTTTCCATTCCTTTTCATATACACAAACGTATGTACATGGTGGCAAATGATGAAGAAATATCCCGAGTGTAATGCTTATATTTGTTTAGTCCGATTAAATATCCATAGCCTGAGTATAAGCATACTCGGTCTAAAAGTATGAGAAAGAGAGTATATGCGTGTATATCCATGTGCCTTTCTATTTATTTTAGTTAATTTTTTATTATTTTTTTTAGTAGAAATGCTCTTGTATCTTGGAATCGGCTATAGTTATAGTTGCTTGAGAAAAATATGTGTTGGTACGAATATATGCGGTTATTTAAATTAAGACTATTACCTTCTTATATTTTTTGGAATACTCATTGTTATTTTCTGGTAGTTGCACCTTTAAGGACTATTGTGGCTAACTTTTCTGTGACATTGTTAACGAGACTTTTGATGTTTGATTTTAATTTATTTATTTTTTAGTATTTTTTATGGGAATTGTTACAATTTAAGTTAAAATTTTTTTAAACGCACTAATAATCCCAAATTAATATTTTACTTATTAAGTAAAACATTTTTTTATTATATTATATTTTATTATATTTTTTTGTTATAGTTGTTCTAAGAAGCTTTGGGTAAAGGTTCCCTGATGATCTGCATTAGCAACAGTGAAATGCGCATAAGATCCAGCTAAACCCCTCAATAATCAATTTCAATGTATTTTTAATAAAAAAATATTTTACTTAATAAGTAAAATATTAATTTGGGTTTATTAGTGCGTTTAAAAAATTTTAAACTTAAATTGTAACAATTCCCATAAATAACACTAATTATTAACTTGACTGCACCCGGTCAAAAAAATACTTGTGTGGCAACACTCTATTCTTAAATAGCTGTTGTTGTTATTTACATTTATTTTCTTTTACACTCTTAGTCCCTATTTACACTATGCAAGTCTTATTGCTAAGCTGATTAGATTATTAGGAGAGAGAGACGGGGGGAAAAGAAACGTTGTTGTTCCCCTCGTCTCTCTCTCCCTGAAACTAATCAGCTTAGCAATAAGACTTGCACAGTGTGATTTGGGACTTACGACTACAATTTGAAGCTGAAAAAAAGTCAGCCAATGTAGCAATAGTAAATGATTAAACAGAATACAGACTTCAATTGACACAAAAAAACAGCCGCAGAAAACAGTCGTGAGATAGAATCTATTTTATTTTGAGAGCGTCTTTTCTTATGCTCTCACATATAAATACTTATTCTCACAAAAATGTTACCATACTTTCAATAAATTTCATACATTTTGTAAACAAAACTGCAAAGAAAAATAAGCACAAAAGAAAATAAAACAAAAATTAGAGAGCATTTGAAGTTACTGCCGTCGATGTTATTATGGGCTTGATTAATTTGTCAGCGATTTTCCTGAAGTTGCAGACTTTATTCTGTTCCTACATTAAAGTAAGAAAATAAAAAACATATTGATTATTGAGTTCTTGTTTCAACTTTGTTATTTGTTATTGAGCTTCTCATTTGTTTAAATGAAAGTTGATAATATAATAACTCTAGTTGTTCTAAGAAGCTTTGGGTAAAGGTTCCCTGATGATCTGCATTAGCAACAGTGAAATGCGCATAAGATCCAGCTAAACCCCTCAATAATCAATTTCAATGTATTTTTAATAAAAAAAAAATATTTTACTTAATAAGTAAAATATTAATTTGGGATTATTAGTGTGTTTAAAAAATTTTAAACTTAAATTTTTTTTTTATAATAAGAATTTGCGCACTATTTAAACTAAAATTATTGCCTGGTTCGCTTGCTCATAGCCTCGAGTCTGCTTTTTAAAACCTTTTTAAAAGACTTTATTTTTTATGTTTTCTACTGTAAGGCATGGGTGAACATCATGCAGCAAATTTTTGTAAATCGAATTCGCACATATTCTTATCCTCTTTCAATTAGTATTATCGGAAACAAATTTTTGCTTATGTTTTAACTAATTTTTCTCAAACGCACTGCGAGAAATTTATTATGTATGCTGTTTATGTTAAAAAATGCTTTGTCTACATGAAAATTAAAAATTATTTTCTCTTACAAATTGGTTTTAGTAGTTTTAAACTCAGAATTAAAGTGAATAATAATGTTTATTTATTACTTTTTGTAATATAAAAATATAAATAAAAAAATCATATAAGAATTACTTTTATTAATTGTTTCTGCCTATGTGTTTATCTTTTTTGCTCACTTACACAAACTTAAATTTATCTTGGTCACCCATGCTATAAGCTTTTTATGTTTAATCTAGACCAATAAATGAAATGTATATTTAAAAAATCTGGGCGCAAATCGCGGGCGGCACTCGTTATCGAACGAAATTACGAAATATTTCAATAGAGTTTATATGGAAATATTTCGTAATTTCGTTCGATAACGAGTGCCGTAATTTGCCACCCAGTTATTGGTAAAAAACGTTAACTCTAAAAATCCTTATTTGAATAATTCGAGTGATGTTGTAAAAAAAATAAATATACATTGAACTTTACCTTGATAAAGTTCTTAATTATACTTAAGTTTATTAAATATCTATTTTTCTTTTGAATTCAGTCAATATAAAACTTTTACTAACAATCAAGTACCTAGAACCACTCCTTAAAGCCATTATATAAATATGTATCAATCCATCCCACTGTGCAGCATACTAGATCGTTTACTCCGGTCCTTTATATATATTTTTCAATGCAAATGGAATATGTGAATTGTTTTGATTTGATTAGTAATGAATAAACAATAAAACGGCGAGACTATTTCAAATTAGTGATATTAAAGTTGATATTTTTTTAACATAAAAATCTTTCAATAAATTGCAGTACGATGAATGAAAATAATTCACATATTCAATTTGCATTGAAAAAGTGATGAAAGTATGGCGTTCACCATATTGATCCGTTCTGCTAGTGTTTTTCTTAATAATTTACAATTGTCTTTAGTTCTTATTTGTTCCTCAAAAATTATCACGGGTAATTTGGCTTACAGGGCGATACAAACTTTAGCTCATTTCATGTACGGAACAAACTGTGTGGTATGCGGAACAGTGGGATGGATTCATATATTTTTGATTACACTAAGATGAAAATGCAATTTCAACAAATTCGCCTACTTTCATATGAGCTATATGATAAAAATTTTACCCTAGAGAAACAAATATTTAAAAAAAAACATAAGTACAAACGAAAATGTATTTAAGTTAGTTTCAATTATTATTTTTCGAACTTAATTTGTTTCTATATGTATGATTTGATTAGGTTAAAGTTCATATCGCTTTGTAAAACAAATCACATCTGATAACTATGACAAACATTTAGTTGAACGGAACAACTAGCTGTTTTCGAAGGTCACTACTACTTCATCATCAGCGTTTCTTTGTGTTTGGTCCGCTGTGTGTGGTGTCAGTTGATTTAGATTTCTGCTTGCATTTATTGCAAATGGAATATGTGAATTGTTTTGATTCATCGTATTCCAATTTACTGAAAGCTTTTTTTGTAATGAAAGCTCAATTTTACCATCTCTCAAATTGCAACAGTATTTTCTGATTGAAAACCTGCTGTAATGTGTATCTTGCCATTGTGCCAAATTTTAAAAAGTTGTTTAAATGGAAAAAAATTGAGATTTTACCCAGAAGTACTTTTGAATATAGAGATTATAGGGCTGACATTAACTCAAAATCAGCTTAACGCGACTTAAGCGCTTTTTTCTTTTACGAAAAATTGGCAATTACATACAATATTTACCATGAGACTAGCAAATGATTTCTCTTCAAAATCCAGAATACTGCAATTAAAACCCTTTTGTTGAACAAATTTTCTAACGCTACTGCTGCAGCGAGACTCCTTCATGCAATTTCCGTTTTTGAAATCCACAGCCACTTTTTTTTTGCTATTCCGCTGCTGTTTCTAATTTGAGTTTTTATTTGAACCATAAAAGACAAATGTGCATTATAGCAATCTTCATAGGTTGGATGTTTTTCTTTGTTTTATTACTATTTTTTTTTAATAAAATTTGCTGTTGCTGAAGCAAGCAACTGTTAACAGCAACCTGCGTTAAGTTTTTCTAACAAATACTTGACCATTTTTTTTCATATCAATAAACTTGAGTATTTCTGTTTTCCTTTTTTTTTCTTTTTTATTTGTTGCTCCCTTTTGATTGTGTGAAAGCAAGCAGCAACATTTTTATTGCTGTTGATGTGAGAAGCAAACTGATGAGATGCAATGAGATGTGTTGACGACGATGATGCTGGTGCGGCTGCTGGTTTAGTTGATGATGATTTGCTATTGTGGGTTGCTTATAAACTATTTGTTCGCGTTTGTTGTTGCTGCCATGCATTCATATAATTTACTAGTAATTAAAGTTTTAACTTTAATTTCAAAGCTTTAGTCTCTGTTGTTGCCTGGTGCAGCACAAACATAATTTACATTTTTTATAGCTGCTTTATTTCAAAGATGCTTTTCACAGATTTCCACCAAAAGGCGAATTAGTAATCCTAGAATTAGTAGTTGTAAAACGAAAGCAAAACTTGGCAAATGAACATACATATATATAAAGGGTGTCCCAACAAGAATGCAAGATTTAAATTTTAAATAAAACACAGATATTTAAAAAAAAATCGTGAAACTTTATTATATCGTAAAGTAGACAGAATGAGGTTATGTGTGGAACAACAAATCGGGCAGATGGTCGCCGCGGCTTTGCTGGCACACACGCGATCTTTTAATGAAATTTTCAATGGCCGTCTTGCATAAATGCTGCGGTATTTCATTAATGCAGCGTCCAATTTCCTCTTTTAAGGCTTGAGTCGTCGTCGGCTTATTCGCGTATACCATCGACTTCAAAAAACCCCAAAGAAAAAAGTCTAATGGTGTTAAATCGCACGATCTAGGCGGCCAATTCTGGTCTCCAAAACGCGAAATAACACGACCGGGAAATGACTGATGTAGCAATTGAATTGTTTCTCTGGCTGTATGACATGTGGCGCCGTCTTGTTGAAACCACATGCCCTCCACATTCATTTCTTCAATTCTAGGCACAAAAAAACTGGTTATCACTTCACGATACCGAACACCATTGACTGTTTGCGCTTGACCTGCCTCATTTTCATAAAAAAAAAGGTTCAATGATTCCTCCAGCCCAAAATTCACACCACACAGTGACACGTTGAGGATGCATTTGCTTCTCGTGAATCACTCGAGGATTTTCCTCACCCCAAATGCGACAATTCTGCCTATTGACGATGCCATCAAGATGGAAGTGGGCCTCGTCACTGAAGATGATTTTATGGGCAAAATCAGAATTTTCATGTTGTCTCTCCAATACCCAATTAACTTACTCCCTTCGCTGTCCATGGTCAGCTGACCAATTTGCTGAGCTCGGTGTCGAATTGATGTGGATGGAGTTTGAGCGACATCATCACGTACAGCTGCGACATTTTCGGTCGATCGACCTGGTCGAAGGAGCGTTGTTGTCTTTACATCACTAACAGACCCAGTTTCGGCAAATTTATCCATTAATCTCTTTACAGTTGACTCTTTTGGAGTATTATTGTGACCCCAAATTGATCGCAAATTTGCGAACTGTAGCCGCAAAACTTTCACCATTTTGGTAAAAAAATTTCATAATGAGAATGCGTGGTTCATTCGTGTAGCGCTCCATTTTTACTAACCCCGTACCTTCTACTAGCAAACAATAACAATTTGTTCAAATGTCAAACAATGGCGCCTAATTTAAATCTTGCGTTCTTGTTGGGACACCCTTTATTTATTTATTTTTTTTTTTTGTTTCATTGCCATAAAAACATTTCGGTTGTTCACGTTCCCTATTGCCAAAGTTGCAACTGAAAATCAAACTACTGTGGAATTTGTTGCAGTTGCAAAAACACACACACACACACACGCACACATAAGCTTTGAAAAACTTTAACTTAAGTTAAATTATAAAGATGAGAAGAAATAAATGATGGTGTTAAATTACAAAGAAAAATATCAGCAACAAGTGTTTGGGAAAAACTACAAGGATAATTTTATACAATGTAAAAGATGATGATACACTCTACTGCAAGTTTAGTGAGAACAATAAAAAACAATGCTTTTGTCATATTTTAGCTGAATCATTGTAATAAGAAAGAATAAAAATTAAAGTAAATTAAGTTGTTATTTTATATTTACATCGCTATTCATAAATGATTGTTAAATTTAAAGCCTTCGTTAAACTCGTTTTCTTATACAGAAGTCCTACATTAAGTCAACAATATTTATTTAAGAATCAATTGTGAACACCGACACACATAGGGGCCGGGCCAAAAGCGGTGATTTCTCGGAATAATTAAAAAAACCATTTCAAGTAACGGGACATTAATCTATAAATTGGGCTCAACTAGTCAGACATTTTAACTTTGTTAACGTATTTACGTTATTTTCGAAAACTTTATGCTGCAAATCGGTGCGCCTCAGAAGTTATACACGAATTGGTAATGGCCTCATGCATTGAATCTACTAGCAATAAGCTCTTAAGCCCCGTTCTGACTATTATACAAGTATTAATACTTTCATCACATTTTACGATACAAAAATCTAAATACATTCGTTGCGACTGTCAAAAAAAATCTAACGTAAAATCATATATTGTGTTCAGACCATCACACTTCAAATCAAATGTGTAATACAAGTAGAAAACAAAACAGCTGTTCAATGAAAATGTCTGTGCTATTCATTTACTAGCGGCGTCAAAACGGTTTCATGCAGGCGGGGACGTGCCGACACTTGAAAAAATTCAGCAGTTAAAAATATTCTATGTAAATAAAAGAAAAGAAATTTAAGAAAAGATATTACAAAAACATTAAAAATTACGTCAACGAAATATACTTCCATACGATTCACTTATTCAAAATTTTGAGCCGATATACATATGACAAGACATTACATCAATGACGACACGCTATCGGCGGCGAAACAGCCGACTTGGAAGTTTGGTTTGTGTGAAAATGCAACCCTGATCTAATGAAAAGTATTGTCGTTCAGAAAATTTTCTAAGAACGAAAAAATCTTATGGGATGTCAAAATTTTTATCGTATTATTTGCCATTTTGGTGACATTTTGCGTTCAGACTATCACACTTGCACGTATTATTTGAATTTTTGACAAGTATAAATACAAAGTATAATAGTCTGAACGCGGCTTTAGCGGCTTTTGCTAACACTTTTATTGTTATTGTTATTGTTGTAATTGTTTTATGTATTTTTATTAGAAATGTGCAAGTGCCGGGATTGGCTGTGCATGACTCACGCGTGACTAATGCGTGGTTGTATTTTTAAATTATAAAACTATTTTTTAGAGCGAGAGAGAGGAGAGAGTAACACTCATGCAATGAATGTCTACTAATATTACTAGGTGTTACCTTCATTAGGAAAGGAATAGTGATAGAGAAGACAGTTGTTAAAGAAAGAGATAGCGGAAAGCTTCATTCTTTTACAGCTCTGCTTTCTGCACGTTTTTTTAATTATGCATTGTTGCAGCGCCTCTGGTGTCAATGAGACGCATTAAATTATTGAAGCTATGTTTGCTTATTTTATTTTACCGATGACTCTGCCACACAATACCGACGAAGGAGGGCGTTCTGATGTTACACTAGGATTAGTATCCGTCGAAGCCGGTGTAGTTCAGCGACCAGTGTGTATGCCGTCATCACTTAAACTTTCCTACAACAACTGATACAAATGGACACAAATGCACATCAGAAAAGAATGTGTGGTGTTATTATTTAATGACCAGGGACAAGGACTTCATGCATTTAAAAAAGGTATTTTAGGCGCCTAAAATATGACATTAAAAACGCAAGATATGCACTAAAAACAATAAAATATGCACATATTTTAAAAAAATTTTTGTTCAAAAAAAGTTTTAAACTTACTTTAAAGAAAATTTATTATTTGACATAATGTCAGTAGTGTACATAAAATAATTGAAATTTATTTGCTGGTAGTTTAGCATGTCTATATATGTATTTCATTGGCGCTTTGTGACTGTTTAAAATTTGTGGTTAAAGTCTACTGATGATTTGGTTCAAGCGCCAATGAAATACGTATATAGACATGCTAAACTACCAGCAAATAAATTTCAATTGTTTTAAACTTACATTTAACTAATTAAAGATGTAAAAATATTTTATTTTTTCAAGAAATGCGATTGTATTCGCCTTTTATATTAACTTTGTACACAAGATTAAATATGATATAACGATTTTTTCTGCAATATTTACTCCAAATATGCAATATGTTTATATTGCAGAGAAGGAGCAATACGCAAATTGAAAAAGAAAAGTGTTATGTATTTATTTTCATTTAAAAATTTTCGAACGTGAAGTTCTATCAATTTGTTTTTAGAAAGATTTTTGGCATTGAAAAGGCCTTGTGTAACTTCTATAGACGTAATGGGCTCAAATTTAAATAACTATTTTTATACAATGTTATATACATATTCATTTAACTCAACCATTACAATGAATTGAATAATAGCTATTAGTTTTCCGCAGTTTTCGACTTCAATAGCAGAAAATGTCCTCTTGAAATTACCAAATGACAATTTTTATTAAGTTTGTTAGGTGTATGTGATTGTACAATCCTTCTACAATTCTACAACAATGCAAGCGAATTAATTTGAAATTTGAATTTTTTACTAAATATGACACACAACTTGTAATTATACCAAAATATGAGACAAAAATATGCATTTATGACCAAATTATGCAAAAATATGCATTTTCAATAAAATATGCAAAAATATGCACTAACAAATCGATGTCATTTTCACTCAAATTCAATGTTTCGTAAAGATATTTCGTTCTTGCCATTATTAGGTTTGAGGGAAAAAACATGCATTTGCATGAAACCCCTGTCCCTGTTAATGACTATCAGAGACTGGAATTGAATCCAGGACCTTCGGTTTTGTAGTCAACGTGCTAACTATTTCAGCCAACGCCACCCAAAGAAAAACAACGTGTGTGACAAAGAAAGTTAGCTCCTAAGCTACGGTCACACTTATCAAACATTTGCCCAAAAAAGCGTAACCAACAAACACTAATGAAAAAAGTTTTGATCCAGACACTTGTTTATCATGTTAAACAGTTTCGAACACAACTAATGGACAATGTCATAGAATCCAACAATATTGGCTACTCTTTAACTTGACAAACTTTTGTCTGAATTTAAAAATTTTTTCATTAGCATTTACTGGTTACGCTTTTTTGGACAAATGTTTGACAAGTGTGACCGTAGCTTTAGTCCTGTTAAATAATCTATTTTTGTATAATTCGTATTCGAAGTCAAGTTAGGTTAGGTTAATCTGGGTGTTCAAAGACCTCACATAGGCCGGGATTGATCCTTAGCGATACCAGCAGATGAGAAAAGAACCTGTAAGTATGGCAGCCTAGTTCGTGGTGCCTGTATGGAATGACTCCCACACAGATTAGACAGTTATATCTAGTGCGGCTTAGAGTCGGACAGTGACACAGTATCTATTCCATTGTTTCAATTACAAGGGTTTCCTTATATTTCCTGCAGGTACCACCAAGTATTCGTCCTATTTTGACAGCATACGAAGCAGTCCAGCAGTGTCCAGTTAATATCTACACCAGAAGTTTGCAGTTGCTTCTAGTTAATGATAAAAGGAATTTAGTCGATTTGGGATTATGATTTTCGAAGTTTTGCAAGTTTTCGTCACACGCCATTTCTCCGCTTCTTCCCTCATCTTATAGTCTATGATACCTTTCAGGTGTTGAATTGGTTTTCGAACATGTACCGTTTCCTCAGCCGGTAATAGAACTCCCTTTTTGGCCAGTGTAGAGGCCATTTCATTTCTCTCAATTCCCATGTATCCCCGAACCCAGAATATATATACTTATCTACCAGCGCATAACATATTCAGGGCCTTCCTACATATGAGCACAACCGAAGAGTAGTTGCAGTCAGCTGAAATTTCTTTAATAGCTGCTTGACTGTCTATATAAATATTCATGGTTAGATGGGTGAAGGCTAACTCTGCTGCCATTTTGCTGCATAGATTTCCGCTTGGAGGTTGCTACAGTGATCAGAAAGTTTTTAAGATTCCTCTATACCGAGCTCCGGACAGTAAACCGCAGCTCCTACCCCTCCATTCATCTTTGAACCATCAGTGAAAAAGTTGAAACCAGAACCACTATGGTTAAGACTTTCAAGATAACCTTCTTCCCTTATAGTGATCTGTGGTATGGCAAAAAAGTTCATTACTGGAACGATGTAGTCCAAGGTACACTCCATGCCTTCCAGCAATTTACCGTGACCAAATGATATGTACGACATCTGTCCTGTTGTCCTGAGTTGGATAACGAATTTGAATGCCGCGCTCACTGCAGTTAGTTTTATTAGTTTAAGGTCCAATATAAAGTCTAAAGCTGCAGTAGGTGTGCTTTTAGAGCTCCAGTGATGCGGAGCTCTGCTAGTTTCTGAATACTTTCTAACTTTTTCAGGTATGCCTTTGTCTCAGTCGCCCTATACCATACAAGTATTCCGTAGAGTAGAATTGGTCTAGCTATCGCTGTGTAGGACCAATACACTGCCAAGCATCTTTTTCAGAAGTCAGTCAATGGCAGGAAATTTATCAGGAGCGTGCGTGAGCAAAGAAATCATGAATTTGTGCTTGTTTGGTTGGTAAAGCATCGTTTATATGCATTTCGTTGCTGACTTTTTTATTTGTTGTATTAAACTTTGTATTGGGCGTACCCGACACCCCCCCCCCACCCAGCACTATACCAAGATTTTGTTGCCCCTTTGGCTGAGTGGTAGCGATGCTAGCCGCTCAGTGCAGAGGTCGTGGGTTCGATTCCCACCATAGACCCTGGGTGTTTTTCGCAGTCAAGCTAATCGCTTTGCTAGTTGTGTTTGTGTTTGTTATTTCATTTCAAAATTTCAGTTTGTTCTAAGAGCTATCGGCATCGAATTAAGTGTGCCTCACTCTTCTTGTTCGGCAGATATAGGAAAAATAATAATTACTTTATATGGGGATACCCCTTTCCCACCCTTGCATACTACCAATACTTTGTTGCAACATTGTTCTAAGAGCTATCCACATCAAATTTAGTGACCTTTGCTATTATAGTTGTGAAGATATGAATTAATCCGCGAAAAAAGGGGTTTTGGGCCCACTGTGCGGGTCTTCAAAACTTTAAAAATTGTGTTCTTAGCTTAAAAATTTATCTTTGAAGAAAAAGTTTAAAATACTTTTAGTGCATTTCACTGCCTCTGCCGACCACCAATTGTTTCAGTTCATAAAATTTCTTTCAAATGTCTTCAAGTTAACAGCAAATCTTAATCAGTTAAAGTTTATTTCATTTCATTCGTTGTACTCAAATTTATAATAGATTTTCCACAGGCTCTGTTTGTTCCTTAACTTCTTTCTCCAGTTAGTAAATTTATTTTTATTCTTTCTATTTCTATCGGTCCATTTTATGGCTGGGAGATTCAGCTGCTGTTTTTTGTTTTTTGCTGCTGCTTATTTTTCCGTAGATTGACCCACACAGTTTGAAGTGGAATACATAATAGCATGTGTATGAAGGAGATGGGGATATTTAAGATGTTTCGGTATTTACGAGTATGCTCGTATTACTACAGGTGATATGGTGATTTGATGTTTGAATCTAACTAACTGTATGGCTATGGATAACTATGTGTGTGTTTGTGTGTGTTTGTGTGTGTGTCTGACCCAGGGATGGAAAAGTTGTTAGGAAACCATTTCTTTTAAGTTTTGAGACTGAATTCATATTTAAGAACTTGTGTGCAGATAAACTAATCGTGTTAAATATGTTTTAAAAAATATTGCATGCGATACTTTTTTCATTTAAATACTGAACTTCGAAACTTTTTTTTTTACAAAAATGTTCACTGTAACCAAATGCTTGTTTCCAGGCGTATCAAAACTACAATGCAGAAATTTTAATTGGAAATCATATTAAATTTATTAAAAATAATCACACCTATTGTCGAAATTTTTTTCCCTCGAAATTTTCCCCTTTTCACAAAATTGCTATCGCACAGTGGGGGATTATATAAAAAAGTGGAAATAATTCGGCAGTTTCTAAACGAGCCGTCCGATTATAATGAAATCCCATACAACATTTAAGGAGGTCTTACGAAGCTTAAATCTGGAATTTAGATTATATATCTATAAAAGGGGCGAAGCCAAAGTGGGCAAGCTCGGGTTAATGAAAAATTCAAACCAATGCCATGCTGATGTTTTTGATCTGATTAAAAAGATTTTTGCAAGTGGATTTCTCTATTCAAGAGCTAAAAAAAGCCTCTTACATTTATGCAGTTTCGCTTACAATTTAGGAAATATTAGAGAAAAAAATTTAAATTTTGGGGTTTTTTACCAACCTTGGTCCACTGTTCTGCTAATGGAGAAATGAAGTCAAAAGTTATACGCAAATTAAATTAAATATTTTAAAAAAGTCGTGAATAATTTTTCGCCAGAAATGTTTTCTTCCTTTTGATTCCCCTTATCATGAATAACATTTCTCTCGTGAATTTCACTAAAGAGTTTTTTCCACCGAACCTAGTATATTTAAAAACACAAGTTTAAATAAAAAACAAAAATTATTTGGAACATAAAATGTGTGAGTTTCTTGTTATTAAACTTTTATGTGTCAGATTTTCAATTAATTTTTAAGCTTTACAAATCTTCTTCCTTTTTTAGGGTTCCGTACACCAAAGGTGAAAAGGAACCCTATTGTTTTCGCTACGCTGTCCGTCTGTCCGTCACACGGTATTTTCTCAGGAACCGTAAGAGCTACGGATCTGAAATTTGGACACAGTATGTAGAACCTTGGCCGCTACAACAACAAATACATGAGAATTAAAAATTAAAGGGTGTTCCAAAACGAGCAACGAAAAATGTTAAAATCCCATGTAATATATATACAATTGTATATTGAAACTTGAAATGTGTAAAATTAGTGTATTTTTGTACAGACTACAACAATTAACACAAAAATTTAAATTAAAGGGTGGTCCATCAGTTAATGCAATTTTGACTATGTAATTTTCACAATTTGCTATATCTTGGAAACCGTAAGAGGCAAACACTTCAAATTTTCAAAAACGGTAAAACTAAAAAAACCGAAAATTATAAAATCGCCAAACCAAAAAAAAAAATCGCCAAAAATTAAAAAAATCGCCAAAACGAAAAAAATCGCCAAAGTTAAAAAAAAAATCTAACAATAAAATAAATCGCCAAATTCGAACAAATCGCCAAAATGAAAAAAAACGCCGCAATGAAAAAAAACGCCAAAAATCGAAAAAAATCGCCGAAACGCGAAAATGACGCCAAAACTAAAAAAAAAATTTATATAAAAAAAAAAATCGCAAAAATGAAAAAAATCGCCAAAAATAAAAAAAATCGCCAAAATGAAAAAACGCCAAAAACCGAAAAAAAATCGCCAAAACAAGAAAATAAACTGTCAAAACTCAAAAAGGAGCCAAAACTTTAAAAAATCTCCAAAACCGAAAAAACGCCAAACAAGAAAAAAACCGAAAACACCTCAAAAACAAAAACGAAAAAAATGCCAAAACTATTTATTATATAGGATGAAGTTTGTATTAAATTACATATCTAGTGTTCATACGGAACCCTTCGTGCGCGAGTCAGGGTCGCACTTTACTGAATTTATTTACATTTACTGGGACTGATAGCAGGGAAACAATTTCACGGGAGATTCGCGATAGCATTTTTTCCTTTCGAGGGGAATGAAAATTTCATGTGAGCAAAAATTCAACTCGTTATTCGCGATAGGGGTGAATATGTTTATTAAGTGAAACTTACACTTGAACCTAATAAAATTAATTTCGATTTTACATCAAATACATTATTTGTATTTTTCCCCTTTTTTTCCTTCTCAGTGTAAAAAAAAAGACTCGAAATAAGCGAATGCTTACTAAGACCAAGAAATTTCTAAACAAAATTGTTCGAATGTTCGCTTAAAAGAACTTCTCTCAATAGTTTCTCGAATGTGTGTCGATAGCTTGGTGTTAGCCTGGAGGCACCATGTTCAAATCCTGCAGCTTAAGTTAAAGAATTAAATAAATAAATATTATACAATAAATTTAAAAAAAATAAAGATAAGAATCTTAAATAAGTTCAGTAAAGTACGGACACTAGACATGTAATACAATACGAACTTTAGCCTATATAATAAATAGTTTTAGCTTTTTTTCGTTTTTGGGTGTTTTCGGTTTTGGGCGTTTTTTTTCGGTTTTTTGGAGATTTTTTTAAGTTTTCGCGCTTTTTTTAGTTTTGCTACTTTTTTCTCATATTTTTATTTTGGCAATGTTTTTCATTTTGGCGATTTTTTTCATATAGGCGATTTGCTAGTTTTGGCGATTTTTTCGGTTTTTGGCGTTTTTTCATTTTGGCTATTTTTTCCTTTTTGGCGATTTTTTTTATTTAAGCGATTTTTTTTATTTAGGCGATTTTTTAGTTTTGGCGCCTTTTTCGCGTTTTGGCAATTTTTTTAGGTTTTTGGCGTTTTTTTTTCATTCTGACGATTTTTTTATTTTGTTGATTTTTTCGGTTTTGCCGGTTTATTTTAGTTTTAGATTTTTTTTAATTTGGTGCTTTTTTGTTTTTTTTTGGCGATTTTATAATTTTCGGCTTTTTTTTTTGTTTTACAGATTTTGAAAATTTCAAGATTTTGCCTCTTACGGTTCCTTGAGAAAATAGCCTATGAGGGACACACGTACGTCCGTCTGGACTGCGTAGCGAAAACAATAGGGTGCCTTTTCACCTTTGGTATATGGAACCCTAAAAATTACATTTTCTGCTGCCATTTTGCGTAATTGAAATTACTTCGATATTCGCTCACTTTTGATATTGCTAGTGAACATTTGACACCAATGTTTTTGAAAGTCATTAATTTTTGAGTCTCATTCTCGTTAGTTTTATATGATATCATTAACGAAAGTCTTGGTCGACTTAGGAACGAACGTCCACCACCATAAGCGGGAATATATAATTTTCCATCCCTGCCAATGACTGCTAGTTTTATTGTCTGTCCAACTGTTGCTCTATCTCTATGGCGAATCTGTGTTATGCTGAACTTCTTAGCTTTTTTTTCAACACTTGCAAAATATTTACCAAGTTAATTCTAACAATTTTTAAAGAGAATTAAAAAATCAAGATTGTATTTGGTACGATGATGATCTTTAGCCAAAAAAAAGAGGAAAAAACTAAAAATTATATAGAAAAAATTTTTGTTATGAATTAGTTACACCTGTAAAGTGAACATGATGGCTGAGTTGCATTAGACAACTACGCTTATATATCAGTTTATGAAATCTGAGATCACAAAAAAAAAAGAAAAGAAAACAGTGTAAATTCGGAAATGTTGTTAAGGACGAAATGAGAAAAGGAAAAAGAAGATGAAGTCAGAAGATTTCATATAGTATCATAAATCAGTTTTGTTGTCAGAAAATGATTTTCTGAGCATTAACTGTGGCTCTGTTGCGTGGGCTTGGGTGGCCAGTTTTGATGAACTCAAAATTATTTCTTTCAACCAAGTTTTTTTAAGTTTTTTTTTTAAAGAAAATATTAATTGCTTTTTGCTTCTGTACAGCAATAAATGCTGTACTTTTCATTAATATCTGCTAATATATTACTCATTAGCAGACGGCCAGCAAAGATGTAACAAAACTCTTTAACATTCAAGAAAAAAAAACTCTTTTAAGCTTACAACCATAGTGTAAAGTTTGGCTTTGGAAAAATATACCGCGATTAATAGCTTCGATAGTGCACCACAGATTGCAACGTTTAACAAAATTACTTTTAACACTCTTAACTAACACCCCAAAAATAAGAAACCTCAAGCTTTTTCGTTGCTAAGTTAGCATACTCAATATACAAATTGAATTTTCTAAATATACATAAGTAACGCTGACTTAAAGCACAACGAATGAAGAGCGACCAGTAATCGAAATTCTTAACGCATGATTTAAATGGAATGGGAAAAAAGTCAAACAACTCCTACAAGTTGGTGAACGAGAATGTATGGCGGCATAAACGATAATCGGCAGTGTGTATCATCTCACCGAGCAATTGGTATCATTGCAGTATCATCAATTGTTATTTCACTAACATGCCGCTGAAAATTGTGCGATATCAAACGGTGCAGTTTAGTGCAGCAAACATTCAAACATTTAAAAGCCACAAGAAGGAACTTTGGTAGCCACAAAAAAAAGGCAGACAGCCGGACTGACACCCAGGCGGGCAGATAGACAGAAAGAGACATGCATATTAGAGCCCTGTAAAAGACCACTTACAAGAACTTTTAAGACACGAAATGCTTTGCTAAACAACAAGAAGAAATTTGTTTCTGTTATTGCAGGTATAGGAGTAAAGAAGAAAATACTTCGTGACGAAAAAATGTTTGATGTTTGGTTTTTCATACGCATGTGCGAATGCTTGCTTTAAAAAACCACCCTTAGACACATAATAGCTTGCCAGCTACATCTTACACACACACACACACACACTCAAACGTACAATATGCAAAATAACAAGCATACATGCATCAACACTACTTCTTTTGAGTGTTTGTTACACAGAAAAAAAAATAGACAAGAATTATTTTCAATAAAACCATGTTAATGAATAAAATTTTTAATTTCAATAATATTTGTCATTAACTTGAATATTGTACTTCTCAATTCCGCGCATTTTAAAATATCATTTAATTTCGTTTGTCTGTGTTGGTGTTTTCCTTGCTTGTCGATTGACTCAACGTGGTCATGTGCTGATGTTGTTGTTTATTTTGATTGTTGGTGTTATATACGTGTAAATTCCGACAAGCAGCCGAAAAACGTCGTGGCTTGTTTTTTTTTTAATCGACAAAGTTATTTTTAGATTGTATCAACGAAATACACCATGCAGAAGAAACATAAGAAATCATGTTTTGCGTGTATATATTATTTGCGTCACCAATAACGATTTGCTCTTTAGCTGAGTGGTAAGTACGTTAGTCTATCAGTCAAGAGATTGCCGGTTCGACTCATCATCCGAAACACATTAACCCCCTGTTTGTGTAAGACGTTTGAGTTAGAAATCTTAACGTTTCTGTAATAGATTAAATGATTATATAATATAATAGATTAAAGTTGTACAAGTTTCCTTTAGTCTATTACAAAAACGCCAAGATTTTTAACTCAAACGTTTTACACAAACAGGGGGTAAATTTTAATCGCAGCCAAGCAAAAACAAACAAAAAGGGGTTGTAATGAAAAATGTGACATACACACAAACAACACAACACATTAACAATTATCACTGAAAATAAAATTTCACTCAACAACTTTTTTAATTGATTCATTAAATTTCTTTATTGAAAAATTACAAATTATAAGATATTTTATTAATTCAAATATTTCTATTATTGAAAAAAAATAATACTATTCGTTTACAATTTTTGTTATAAATATAGCGGATTTCTTTATCACAGGAAATTCGAAAATTAAAATGATTGAATACCGGGATTTTTGTTATCAAAAATGAAACTTATTTTTTTTTCTGTGTACGCATAAGAAGTCTTCGCGACATCGCTTGTCAACACTCATACACACGTACATACATCAATACATCCATCGTAATTCGCTTATTAAACGATATCATTTATTATTGGTTTAGTATAATACATGCCACGAGAATACATTTAAAAAAACAAGACGTATTTACATTTTAAGACTGTTTACGCAGGCCTCTAATGCATATTTGCGGCAATAAGAGGAATAAAGATCGAGCGCCAAAAGAGGGAGAGATGAGTTCAAGTACAAGACTCGATAAGCAGAAATTAAATAATTTTACACTTTAGCTGGATTATTTTTGTTGCTGTTGTTGTGTATGAATTTTGTGCGCGAAAAACGATTATCGTTTTGCGATTGTTCACAGTCTTAACAAGCTCTCAATCTTTTGACGCAGCCAAACACACACACACACGCACATACTCACTCACATACTTACGTAATTGACCAAACATATGCGGCAATAGCAGCAGCAACCACATCGCCATGACCTGTTTGTGGGCAATATATGAAGCAAATAAGCCGCAGCATGCCATTTCGCAAATAAATATCATACATACGCCGCCGCCTGCCTTCTGCTTTTTCTGATGTGTCATTGTTTTAGTTTCCTACTTCTGTATGTCGTTGGATATAGTCTTTTATGCTCCCGATTTTGAAGAGATTTCTTGCTTTTTTTGCTGCCAAATAATATCTGGCCGCATGACTGCCGTTTAAGTTTTAAGCTTTCAGTGTGTTTGTTGCAATGTTGTTGAATTTGCCACAAATTGTTATTGCTTAAAATCTTCGATTTTTTTTATTCTTTTTTTTTATTTTTTGGTGTATGTGTTAAAACAAGCCCAGGAATTACATTTCTCTTAACACACCCCACTACCCTCCCCCCACCCAAAACAAAAAATAAAAATGCAACTGCAGCAACATCTTCGCCCAGGAATTTCAATTGTGTTTGCTGCAAGTTGATTTAGTCGACTTCTTTTAAGACAATTGTTAAAAGCGCTGTCTGGCGATTGTGTTTAAACGTGCCATTCATTTATCGCGTCTTTGGTATTTGTTTTTCGTTATGTTCTTCTTTCTTTTAATATTGTTTTTTGTTTAATCTTTTTCTCTTATTGGTGGAGGAGTCAAATAATTGACAAACAATCACAGAAATGTTTTAACGCAATACAAGTGCATACTTGCCTCTGAAAGTGTTTAATGTGCCGCTTTTAACTAAAAAGGGTACTTCTTTGAGGAAGGTTAAATATGTTAAAGGGTCTAAGACTGTTTTACTTTTTATTTTCTACATGAGTTTTTACACACTCGCATTTAAGATAATTTGATTACTACTCACAAAAAACTGATTTTGATATTTGAAGACAAAAATCACCGATTCGATTAAAAACAAATTATTTAATTTTCTGTGTTAACGAGTTTTATATATTTGATAAAAAAAATTTGTACACGCAAAAAAGTAATATGAATGATTTTGTAATATTAATTAAGATATTTATAATATTAATTAAAAAATTAATTAAATTTTCACCTATAAACAATTTAATAATATCAATTAACAGCCTAACCCACGATGTCGATCGACAACTCGATCAACTGACGACAGTTCACTCATTATAGTTCGTTTGAGCGACCCACTAACTATCGACTTGTCGGTTGTCAGGCTTTACGTTGTTAACTTGGATTAATGGATTTACTCATTGTCAAATTAGCATATTGCCACATCAAAAGTTTCACAAATAAAACGCTACTTTACAAATAAAAAGCGCTAAAATGTGAAAAGTATTCTATAAAAAATGCAACTCTATGCTACTTAAAGTTTCTAAAGGGTGTTTTTTATTGAGGTATAGAACTTTAAGTTGGCATCACTTTTTTAACTGGCGGCCATTTTGTCAGCTGTCAAGTGATTAATATTTAGTTTGGTTTGCCATTTCATCATGAACAGGTTGACAAAAGAACAACGCTTGCAAATCATGCAAATTTATTTCGAAAATAATGGTTCAGTTCGCGAAGTTTACCGCAAGCTCCGTCCATTTTATGGTCGACATAATCGTCCATCAGAGCAATTAATTCGGTTAACCATGGATCGTTTTCGCACTACGTTTACTCTATGTGATAATACGCATCCGCAGAGACGTCGAACAGTGCGCACCGAAGAAACAATTGCCGCTGTAGAGCAAAGTGTTGAAGAGGACCCGAATGAATCGATTCGCCACCGTGCACAGCAATTGGAGCCGACTACCCGACTATTTTGTTCCCGAATTGGATGGCATGAATGTGGATGAGTTGTGGTTCCAACAAGACGGCGCTACATGCCACACAGCGCACGTCACAATCGATTTATTGAAGGAAACATTCGATGAGCGCATAATTTCGCGGAATGGACCTGTCAATTGGCCACCAAGATCGTGTGATTTGACACCATTGGATTATTTTCTTTGGGGATATGTGAAGTTGCTCGTCTACGCCAACAAACCAGAAACGTTAGGGGACTTGGAAGCCAACATTCGTGACGTTATTGCCAACATACGGCCCCATATGCTCGAAAAAGTGGTTGAAAATTGGACCTGTAGAATTGGCTTTATTCGAGCCAGCCGCGGCGGCCACATGCCCGAAATCATATTTAAACATTAATGGCATAAAATTATCCTTCCAATAAAGCCAAATTGATGGACATTAAAACGATTTTTTTGTGTTTTATTTCAATTCGAAGTTCTATACCTCTAAAAAAACACCCATACAAATAAATAATAAAAATAACAACAATAATAAACATAAGACAATACAAAAAAATTAAAAAGTTATTTTCAAAATTTTGTGTGTGAAATATAAATAAATATATCAGTTGAAATGTGTAGATACTCCTAAAATAATGCAAGCGGATTGTAATGAAGAATGGACGGCAGTAGCACTAATGGGACAAGCAATCTACAGAGCACGAAGCTGTTCGGCGCATAGCCGAAATTGCGCCGCCGCCGATGGATGCGGCTGTGATCGGCGCACGGCTCAGCCGACCACTAGTATATATAGCAAAATTTTCTTGCCGAAATACTATTCATTTTTAATTTTTTTGTTGAAAGAATTATAATGGTTTTTTTTTCGTGAATTTACAGAATATATACAAGTATGTACGCAGATTTCTTTATACGAAAATATGTTTTCTTCTATCGTCTGTAGTAGTTTTGTTGATATAAATGTATGCATTTGATCACGAAATGTACGATAATTTCCAAATACATAACGTTTGATTCTTGTATTATTAGATGATACATACATACATACATATTTGGTCCAAATGTAATAAAGCTATATTATACGAGTACACAGATCTTACCTTATAAAATAATGAAAACTAATTAAAATTATCGCTATCGAAATTTGGCGAGAGCCGTTAATAAAAGTCACATTAAAAAACCATGTGGAAAATTAAATAGAAGAAAGGTGTTGTGGTATTTATTCTAAACAAAAATGATTATAAAAATTTTCCGAAAAACGTGGCATTTAAAAGTTATCGTGCTAAAAGTGTTTATAGCCAGGAAAGGTTATTTTTAGGTGAAAAGTGCAATGCGCATGGCCGTTAGGTATGCACGCTTTCAGTGAATATGATATTTCATGGCCAGGATATATGAAACTGCCGGTGGAGCGAACAAAATAAATACTTCGGCAATTCGGGTGGTCTAATCAGGGGGCAAATTACGGCACTCGTTATCGAACGAAATTACGAAATATTTTCATATAAACTATATTGAAATATTACGTAATTTCGTTCGATAACGAGTGCCGTAATTTGCCCCCTGTATTCAAGTTTCTTAGATTGCTAAATTGCTATCAGGAAGGGCTGATCTATGTTAAAGTCATCTCTACATAACTATTTTAAAATTATTAACATAATGAAAAAATGCAGAATAAAACATTCAACTATTTCTTATATCGAAAATAAAATATTTTAATCAAGTTGGTTAGTAGAAAAATTTTAATACACGAAAAAATAAACTCTTTGTCTTTCATAAAACAAATATTGTATGTATGCATATAATTCCTACGACATCGGTGAAGGGTATATATAGCACTCTTACTTGCTTTATTTTGAAAAGCTTAAGTTACAAGTTACTGTTACAAAAACTGTAAACAATAATGTGTACTTAAATTGTTTTTGCCATAAAATTTAAACGGTATATCCTATAGTTATAAAATTTTGACAGATAATGATAATGATAACAAGTTATTGTTTTTTATAAATTTCAAAAATCATGTGGGTTTAACTTCTTTGGCGGTAATGGCTCGTTTTCTTAAAGCAGCATAAAAAATAAAAATATATATCTATACTTGCAAGAGATACACAAGCGATATAATTATGTACTTATATAGCTGTAACGTTCTAAACCAGGACACACTTTGAAGCAAACGTGAAAATACAGTTCCTTTTTATACGTTGCAACCGTTGTGTATATATTCGAATTATGTAGGTTTTAATAACCCTTCCAACATTTTGAAGTTTCTTTCATCGTCCATCGTCAAAGGCGCTACGTCTTACTCACTTCCAGACGTTAATTGGAAGATAGTTTGAATTTCACAATAACAATTTACATTGCAGTCGTCTTTTAATCATCCAGACGACGTTTGGAAGATAGTTTGTTGTTTACAACACCAGCCGAAAATGACATGTGCCGTTATGGATATAATAAACAAAAACAACACTATGCACGCACTTCTGGGAAAGTCGCAGTGACCGCGAAATAAAATTAAAAAAATTAAAAGAATGCAAAAAAGAAGTTTTCGACATCATCGAGATTAGTTTTTTTTTTGTCTTTTGCTGTGGTCGGTCAGTGGTAAAGTGTGACTTTGTTTTGTTATTGTTGTAGTTTTTACATAATGGTTAGTTAGATAATTGTCCCATAGTCAATATGAGTGAATTATCTGTAAAGGCAAAAAAAAAAATTAAAAGTAAAAGAGAAGCGAATAAAATAACAAAAAAGTGTCTTCTTGAAGTAACGCAGAAGTGATTTCTTGAAGAAACGCAGAAGAGATTTCTTGAAGTAACGCAGAAGTGACTTCTTGAAGTTACTTCCAGTGGGTTCAACTTCTCAATACGGAAGACGCTTCTACGATGAGAAAATGGTATCTTAGCGTCACTTCTGAGTCACTTCCGCGATAGAAAATGTTGGCAGGGAAGGTGCGTTATCCATAGTCCTTGCATGTAAGCAAAAAAAAAAAAAAACCACATTATTGTGTTAGCCGACCGTTAGCCGGCACATTTGCTTAGCCGCCGGTGGCGAAAATTTTTCGGCTCACAGCCGGCTTTTAGCCGCCGCCGACGATATTTGCTCTTAGCCGCCGCCGATCACCAGTCTACATCGGCTTCGTGCTCTGGCAATCTATTGTAGTGGAAAGAGTAATGTGCCTAATTGAGTGCTTAGAATTGGTTATATAAATTGCACGTATACACATTCATACATACATACAGGGTGGACCAAAAGAAACCAAGGGGTGTAAAAGTTTAATAACTTTTTTGTTTATTAATTTTTTTTTATTTTTTCTTTCAGATTATATAGACAACACTTGGAGAATTTATAATGGAGAGGTTCACAACTGAACAGAGAACCAGAACAATAGAATTTTATTATTTAAACCAGAAATCAACTTTATTGAAAATTTGATTATGAGTGAAGAAGCTCATTTTCATTTGAATGGCTTTGTTAATAAGCAGAACTGTAGGTTCTGGGGTTCTCAAAATCCAAGAGCCATTCATCAACGCCAATTGCACCCCATCAGGTGTACAGTATGGTGTGGGATCACATCTGAAAATGTCATTGGGCCCTACTTCTTCGAGAATGAAGATGGAAGTGCTGTAACCGTAAATGGAGAGCGGTATCGGTTTATGATAGAAAATTTTTTACGTCCTGCTCTTGGAAACAGACCTGGTATGTGGTTTCAGCAGGACGGAGCCACTGCCCATACTGCCCGAGACACAATGGCACTTTTAAGTCAAATTTTTGGAGAGCGAATAATTTCTCGAAATTCGGAAATTATTTGGCCAGCGCAATCGCCAGATTTGACAGCACCCGACTATTTTCTTTGGGGTTTTTTGAAGGAGCGAGTGCATGTGAACAAGCCAGAGACAATCCTTGAACTCAAGGCAAACATTGTTGCAGAAATTCGAACGCTACAGCCACAAGTTTTGAAAGATGTTATGGAAAATGCCCTAAAAAGAGCCCATCAGTGCGAAGCTGAAAACGGTGGTCATTTAAGAGACATCATTTTTCATACTTAGTGTAAAAAAATTTCCATTTTGTATATTATATAATCTGAAAGAAAAAATAAAAAAAAGTTAATAAACAAAAAAGTTATTAAACTTTTATACCCCTTGGTTTCCTTTGGCCCACCCTGTATATGTGACAAAAATGCATGTTTGTGAGTTAAATAAATAAAATAAACGCAAAAAAAATTAACATTTTTATTTTTGATTTTCATAAATGTAAATTTGTTTAAAAATTTGGTATTTATGTGTACTTTTTTGTTTTGTCGACAAGCACAAACCAAGTGACTGATTTTGACATTTGTTGTCGTTTGAATTTTCATAGTGGGTACCAAATTTGTATGGAAATGGTTACGTCATCGTTCGCATGCATTGTCGATCGACTTGTCGTGCTGAACAAGTTTAGTGGGTCCCAAATCAGCTGTTTGTCGTTAAAAATGATTGCGAACGACAACGTTCGATATCGTGGGTTTGGCTGTAACTTTTTCCACTCAAATTAATTAATACAATTAAAAATTTAATTAATTCTGTGTATGCACGTTTATTGAAAATATATTTTTAACAGATTTCAAAAAATAAAAGAAGAAGGTTAGCAATTCGTCTCTCCTTTTTTTTGTTGGTGTAACTTCATATCTTGGTACATTTTAGACCGATTGTAAAAATTCTTTTGTTTTGGCTGAGAGGGTATAGCTTCCTTCCATTAGTCCCATTGCAATAAAATGGGCGGCACACGCCCACAAATTTTTTTATTTAATTTTATGATATTCTACTCATTTGATTGCTGCAAAACCTATAAAACATCTTTGGTTCTTGTAATTACACAATTTGAAAGTTGAAAAATGGGGCGGGGTTACGCCCGTTAAAATTTATTATATTATTTCACGTGGTTTTACTTAACGAATTTTTACAAAACTTACCACACATCTTGAGCTCTGAAATAAACACAATCCTTCATTAAAAAAAATAGGCGAAGTCATGCCCATTAAAATTTAATATTTTATTTTAAGTGGTTCTACTTTAGCGATTTTTACAAGACTTAACACGCACCCTGAGCTCTGAAAACCACACAATCTTGCATTTAAAAAATGGGCAGGGACATGCCCATTAAAATTTAATTTTATATTTCACATACTTTTTCTTATCTTCTTTTATCAGATCTTTGCATTGAAGTTTTTTTTTTTTTGCCAGAAAGAATTCTTCTTCAGTCAATAAAGAAATTAAATGAATTAAAGAAAAAAGTTGTAAACTGAAATTCTATTTTCAGTGATAACTGTTATTGTATGTGTGGATGAAAGACACCCCTTTGTGTCGGAAACTAAGTTAATTTTAAACTAACTTTAAGCTAACTATTTCGCAACTGTATTACTGACTGAAACGTGGACTACTTTCCAATGGAAACAACTCACTATTTTAACATGGCAATGTCAATTGTCTCACTCTGCACTACTTTTCAACTGACTTAAAGTTGATTTTATTTAAGTCACCTGGTAGTCAGTAAATTTAAAAAAAATTTTGCTGGCATTCGAACAACTTATGTATCATCATACGTTGTATGATTAATATAAAATTGAATTAATGTAAAATTGAAATAAATTTCAAAGTAGCTGAAATTAATTTTTTTGGCTTAAACCAAATCCGATTACGTTTTCAACCCAAGAATTCATTTTGGGCCAGTTCTGGATAACATTATAGTTAGCTTGTATTTAGTGTAAGAAAAGTTAACTACAGGGACTTGTTTCCACAAACTTTTTATTTGTGCATAGAGCTTAATGCTTTCTTGCAATTTTGATAAGCAATGTGTTTGAATCTTCTGACTTATTTTTCCATATTCAACAATAAAGATTTTTGAAAAACTTTTTGTAATATTTTCTTTTTTTTTGTGGAGCTTATTTATACACAAAATCATTAAAAAGTTTAAGCGAAGAACAGAGTAGATAGATTGTTTTATTAAAAACCTTTTGAAATGTTTAAGTGTTAATGTTAAATTTTCATCTGGGTAGTCAAGCCCAATTTTTTTTCTTTTTCTTTAAGAGAAGTAACGCTCAGGCATTGAAAGCCAACTACTATTACTAGGCGTTACCTTGTTTTAGAAAAGGGATAGTGATAGAGAAGACAGGTGGTGAAGAAAGATATAGAAGAAAGTTTCATTCTTTTACAACTCTGCTTTTTTGCACGTTTTTAGTAATGCAGTGTAGCAGCGCCTCTGGTGTTAGTTGAGGGGTATTAAGTTTGCAAAAGCCATTTTATTAAATATTTTACTTCTCCGATGATTCTCCTACACAATAGTGACGAAGTTGGGCGCTATGAAATTATATTAGGATTAGTATCCGCTGAAGCAGGAGTAGTTCAGTGACCAGTGTCTATGCCTTCATCACTTGAACTTCCCTACAACAACTGATACAAAGGGACATAAATGCACATCAGAAAAATGCATGGTGTTGCTGTTTAACGACTGTCCAAGGCCGGACTCGAACCCAGAAACTTTGGTTTGTATTCAACGTGCTAACTTCTTTAGCCAATGCCAAACGAAATTTTGATAAGCAATGTGTTTGAATCAAATACAGAATTTTTAACTTCTTTTTCCATATTTAGCAATACAGGTTTTTGAAAATAGAAACATTATTTTTGTTTATCATTAAAAGCGATTACTTCAAGGCCAAGTCTAGTACAACAATTTTCTTTTTTTCTTGAGTTAAAGAGCTTTCAGAAATTAAATGGTTTAAGTTTCTTATTATAAATTATCTCTGCCTAATTGCAAAGACATTCATATCGGTCTCTGTGAAAGGGAAAAACTGCTGCCCATATTTTTAGAAAAGAAAACTCTGTTAGAAAGATTTCCTTCTAAATGAAAACTGTGTGAGAAATTAGGCTGTAAAACAAAATTATTATTATTTTTTTTTTTTCAAAATATACCATGCATTTCTTTAAGATGAAAAGTCCGAATGATCAGATATAAAGTTCTTTAGATAATTGTTTGTTTAAATAATAAAGATTATATTATGAAATATAACAAGGTTAGCATGCGCGATACTGGTGTATTCAAACACTTATTTATTGCCTCATTTTAAATTTTACTTGAGGAGAAAAACTCCTCAAGGAAAACAAAAAACTCATAGCTTGCAATGCCACATCAGCTAAAAATTTAGACAACCACTACCATAAATGTATTTCTAAAGAGATATATTTCATTTGGCAAAGAATTATTCGTAATAAATTTTTCATGAACCTGTCAATAGTGGCTGCAACATTGTAAAAAGAATCTTAGAAGGAACGTGCTTCTAAATCAATAGTACATACTTTTTTTTTCTTTTAAAAAACACATAAGAATCTCTAAGGACAGCATAAATGTACATATGAATTTATGTTAAATAAAAAAATTTATATAAAAAAACACAAAATTCTTTGCACTAGTTCTTCAATATGCGGCGCGGGCGCAAGTTCATGCAACACTTTTGCTTAATCGTGATCACCTACAGAAAATAAATAACAAAAAAAAAATGAGGTAAAAATATTGACCTCTTTGCTTTTGCTTGATACAAACAATCAATAGTTATGAAGAATCTACCAAAACTAAACTTAAAAAAATGTAAAAGGGGCTGCTGAATAGTTGCACGTATTTCTGCTATTTTTGTAAGATGGTATATTTTCTGCAAAGACTTCTGCAACTGGCAGCACAGTAAATAGAATAAAAAAATCCGAATAAGAATTTAAAAAAAAATGCAACACAAAAGCTGCCGCCACAGCCACCTTCAATTTTTATTTTATAGCACTTCTACTCTGCAATTTTTAGTCTTTTCTTTTTTTGTTAATATTTGAAACGAACTTTTATGGTTGGCGCAGAAGTTTGTAAAAAGAAGATATATCCTGTCATAAGCGCCAAAAAGGCTCAAGCGACATAATTTTCAAACTTAATTTTTTGACGAAAATCTTTTACTTGCGATCGTAAATAATCGAATAAAGCCAAAAAAAAAAAATATAATCGAAAATAATTTCGCTTAAGCTTTTTTTGGTGGTTATAACATGTGCTGAGAGCTTTGTAACACTTTTCACCTTTTGTATTCATTCCATATTTCAAATCGCAAAAAAAACTAATCTCTTAAGTTCACGACCTCTTACCGGCGCTTCAAAAAAGTTAGTTCAATATAATATATATTTAATAGAATCTTTAATCGAAGGACCAAGAGCAAGTTGAATGAAAACTTAATCTCTAAATCCTAGTCGCTTAAAGTGGCACTAGAGTGCCGAATTTCAATCGGCTTCTTATACAAATGAATACACATCAGTGATGGGAATTGGAAATCTTGATTTCATGCAAAATCTGCTTTTAAATAGTGCCAAAATCACTTGAATAGTGCCAGACTACTTTTTATATAATTTTAATCTTGGCACTTGATGTTCATTAAAAATATGGTTCTTGAATGATAATTTATTGTGTTTATAACTAAAAACACTTGCGAATAACACAAAACACGCACTCTAAAATTAGTTGTATATACAGATTAATACATATCGAGCCCTATTTTTGATTTAATGGTGAGCGACATGTAGCAAAAAATTAACTTTTTTATTATCAAAATTGCAAAACTGTTGATAACTTTAAAAAAAAATGCTGTAAAATTTAAAATTAAAAAATTAAGTGAAAATTAACGTACATATGTACTCGCAAAAAACTTCTCCTAAATCGAAAATAATAATGCTCGATATTAATAGTTTGTACTTATTTACAAGAAATACAAATATAAAAAGATTTTTTACGTTATAGTAATGATTCTAAAGGACATACTTAAAGACTATAATATCCCAAAACTAATATAAATGATAAAATAAATTTTTCTTATTAGATGTATATACTGTCGAGTTGTACAAATTCGTGCATGTTAAAAATATTAATAATTGTTAGCTATTTGTTTTAATCAAACAAAGATTTTGTCGGTATAGTAGAATTTTTATTGCTTTTTTGGTTCACAATTTTATATGTATTACGATTATAACAAGATTTATTATTAGACTTCAAAAATCCTTACCATGTATTAAGGATGCTAAAGTTTATAATTGCAGTCCATTTAAAATTTTATTTTTGATCAAATTTCGAGCTAAAAATATACTTTACACGCTTGATGAATTATAGAGAATAAAATAAATACCTTGAATGGTTCGATAAATATTACTTAAAAATTTTTCATTAAAACTATTGTTTTCGGCTCCATGTCTTTCAACAACTCACTCATATTTAAGCTCTTGAATTTTTTAAATCTTCAAAGTCTAATATGGATCTGTATTCACTTTTAATTTAAGAAGACTTTAATTATATTTTTCAATTCTACAACTTTATGCTGGGAACATTAGTTTTTGATTAATTTATTTCCGTTAGAAGATGGTGAGGATTCCGATCTATATTGTCAACATGAATATCATCAATATATATTTTGTTCAAAAAATTTCGACATAATTGACGCAATAAAAAATCCCTTTTAAAATTATATCTAGTCTCACATTTTTAGATTACATTTCTAAAATTCAAGGACATTATATAAAAATACATTTTGCTTATTTTATCCGTTAAACTATTTAATATGAATAGTGTTTTATAATTGCATTATGACTGAAAATTTTAAAATGTGAAGAAATATTTCACTGTTCAAAGACTCTCTCTATCTGCGACAACTTGACGAGACAACCAACAGTTTGGAGAATACTTAAAAATTGCTTAAATTCAAGAGTTGAAATATTTCTAAAAATTTATAAAATTATCTCTACAACATGAGCTGTTACAAACAAATTTATATATTTATTTTAATAGATCATCAATGTCTCTGGACAAACTGTTACTTTTAACTATCAGAACCGAACAGATGTCAGCCTCAAATCCTACTAAGGTTTCATTACTTAAAAACGTAAAAAAAAACAAGAAGAGTACATATTATCGCAAAAAGAAAAGTTTCCATATTTAATGGACAAAAAGTGCCAGAAAAGAAGCAAGAGTGCCACAGTGCCAAGCAACATTCAATAGTGCCAAAAATGGCACAATTGTGCCACATTTCCCATCACTGATACATATACGCGAATATCGGTGGCAAACGCTGCCTTAACACAGAATACACAGAAGTGAAGAAAGTGACAGGTAAAAAAAGCTCCAATCAGGTTTTTGTTAAAATTCATGGAAGAAAGAGAAAAGTATAGTGTATTTGATACTGTAGTGTATTACTACTTACCAATTCACGCAGCTAATAAAAATGTATTGCACTAGAAAGACGTAGCAAAACAAAACCGACGATAAAATTTGAGGGAAAACGAGACAAACTGAAAAATAAACGTATCTTCCGTCTCGTGACACTTCTGTATGTTTTGTGGCCTTAAATTGTCCCTATAGATCAGCGTTACCATATGCGAAAATTTGTCCTGTTTTCGAAGTTTTTCGGGATGTAAAAAAGGCTAAAGGCAGAATTATCCGACTGTAAATGTAGAACTGTAAATATAAATGTGTCATCTGATCGAATCTGTTGCATGAAAAGCTATACAAACGTTTACCTGACTGAAATGGCATGTAAATGTAACGTCTGAACCTGCAGAAAATAGAATTTCATGACGACGTTACGTGACATTTGTAGACAGTGATGGGCTGTATGTATATTCAATGAGAGTGTGGCACAATAGCCCTGATTTGGTACTTTTGTTTCTTTTAATAGTTTAAGCTTTTGAGTGGTTAATTTGTATACGTACATGACATATTTAATAAATTTAGTTTTCTAGCAAAGTTTTTTTTTATAAAAATCTAACCAGAGACTACCAATCGTATGTTTTTTTTAATATACATACACATATATAAATGTACATATGTATGTATGAATATGTAAAATATACATACATATGTGCGTACAAACATTCAAGCGTACAAAAAACTATTTTTATTTAAAAGTAATACCAATAAAAATAAAAATAGATACGTTTAATCATAATAATTATGATGATAATAAAAATATAAATATTTTTTATAATTATAATACGTTGTAATGTAAGTATGTATGTATATACGGTAGTGTCCTGCACAAGAGTATTTATAAGACTTTTCAAGACATGAGAGATTTTTTCCAATGCTTTACTACAGCGAAATATTCTAAAAGAATCGCTAAACAACACTGTTGGCAAGACAAACCACCGAAAAAAATTACTTGCCAATAGTGTTGCTTAGCGATTCCTTTAAAATATTTCGCTGTAGTAAAGCATTTGAAAAAATCTCTCATGTCTTGAAAGGTCTTGTGCAGGACACTAATATACGGGTATGAAGCTGAAATTGTAATTTCTGACAGGTGATTTTTTAAGAGCTTTCGGATGTGATTTAAAAAAAACACATAAAATTTAGAGAAATATATGAAATCTTTATTTGAGTCGGTAGAACGATCTATATAATTCAATGTTTAAAGATGATTTCATGTAAATGTTGACCACAGCGGCCAATTGAAAGGCCCTAAACGTAAAAGAAACTGTTCACTGAACTCGGCTCTCAACTGGGCCATTGTTTCACGTCCTGTGTGGCATAAGGCTGACACCATTTGCCATTTTGGGTAAACGAAAAAGTGACAGATGACAATTGCTGTGAATGGTGCCCAATCAATAATCCGCGGTCATCAACAACATCGGCGGAGACAACTTTAATTATTTTGTTATCTAATAATGAATACTGGTAACACCACCGTGTTCAACAACCACTTCACAGCTGATGATGTACAACATCGAATACAATTTCATTCGGGTATTCAAATAATTTTTTATTTTATTAAATAAATTTTCATTATCTTGAAGTAAAGCAACCTAATTTAAAAAATATGAGCTTATGACATGGTAATAAAACAGATAAACACAACTATGAAGTAAAAGTAAAAAAATGTGAAAAATTATCACAATTTGCTTTATTCGAATGAAACGAGTATTTGAATATACAGCTTTTTTCGCTTTGTTTTGATTGTATGTACATCACTAAAACATTTTTGTATAATTGTATTTACTTTAATATTTTTTATGGATTTTGCTATGTATTTCGAATCAGTTGGATAATTTGGTGATGTTTCCCATTACATGACAGAAATAATAAATTTAAGATAAGAGCAGGCACTTCTAGCTTCATTTTCAGATGTAACATGAATTAATATGTGCTATATTAATAAAAATATTTGAGATACAAAACACACATTTTGGAAATATCAACTTAAAGTAGCTTTAACAAACGTAGGTGCCTACTTTAGAATTATGATATAATATTTTTTTTTTAATACAAATTTACTTAACATTGCTTTTCAAAGCGTTGTTAAGTTTTTTGAATACGACCCTTAGTGTTTGAAAGAAGCAATACCAAGCAGAGAAACAAACAAGTCGACCGGCTCGAAGCCGACGGTGCACCGCCGCCGGTTATTTTTCTGTATATTTCCGTACACCAAAGGTGAAAATGAACCGTAAGAGCTACGGACTTGAAATTTGGACACAATATATAGACATTTGGCCACTACAACAACAAATACATGAGAGTTAAAAACTAAAGGGTGTTTCAAAACGAGCAACGAAAAATGTTAAAATCCCATGTAATATACATACAATTGTATGTACATATATACACTTGAAATTTTAAAAGTTAGTGTATTTTTATACAGACTACAATAATTAACACTAAATTTAAAAAAATTTAAATCAATGGGTGTTCCATCAGTTAATGCAATTTTGACTTTGTAATTTTGACAACTTGCTGTATCTTGGAAAGCGTAAGAGCAAAACTCTTGAAATTTTCAAAAACGGTAAAACTAGAAAATCAAAATAATATAAAATCGCCAAATATAAAAAAAATCGAAAAAAGGAAAAAACCACCAAATTAAAAAAAATCTCTAGGACTAAAATAAATCGAGAAACACCGCAAAAATCGCCAAAATTAAAAAAATCTTTAAACAAACAAATCGCCAATATGAAAAAATCGCCTAAATAAAAAAACCCCAAAAACAGAAAAAAATCGCCAAAATGAAAAAACCCCAAAAAACAGAAAAAAAAACAACAAAATGAAAAAAAATTGCGAAAATTAAAAAAACCCAAAAAGAGAAAAAAAAAACGCCAAAACGAAAAAAAGCGATAAAACTCAAAAAAAATCGTTTAAACTGAAAAAACTTAAAAAAATTAAGAAAGCTAAATCAAAAAAAATAAAAAATGATCAAAACCAAATGTGCGCGAGTCAAAGTCGCACTTTACTGAATTTATTTTAATTGCAATGCGTACACAACAACAAGAAAAGCAACAACTAAACGATGAACAACAGGAATTAAAAATTAAGAAGTAAAAGTAAAGGCATTTACCATAGATGAGCACTGCAGTACCACTAAAGTTTCAGTAAAAACAATAAAAAATGTTTAACAAGTAAATTTTTACTGATTACTAAAATTTTTTTCTACTACTTTTATAAATTGCCTAAATGATTTGTTATAGTTATGATGAGGTGCAGTAATGCCCGTATTCATAATGAAATTCTACCAAGTGGCTAAATGTTTTTCATACAAAAGTTTCAAAATTTGAATGAAAAAACTTTGCCACTTGCTACGGCCCTACGATTTTACTAGTAATGCAAATTAAATTTCATTAGCAGTAAACATTTTACTGAATTTTTTTTAGTAATCAGCAAATTTACTGCTTACTGCAATCTTGAATGCAGTACATATATGTACATATACTGCAGTGTGCCCATTAACTAACCAAATAAGTTTATAAAACAAACCAAAACCAACAAATTCATATGTATTTACAATATTGAAAGTTTTGATACTTTTAATTAATTAATTTAAAAAAAGATACTAAAAGCATAAGTACTTCCAACTTAAAAAAAAATTTCATTGCTGGATGTTTACACATCTCCTCTGTGATCGGACTCGCATTTCTTTTTTTTTTTTTTTTTGTTCGACTTGAAGATTTTTGAGGAAAAAATATGGCAACGCTGCTATAGATTTAAAAATTTTCTCTTTAAAATTGCTCTCGAACACAAGTTTGTCAGATATGGTGATTTTTCGCCAAACGTGGCGATTTTTCAACTTTTTTTTTTTTTTTTGGAGTCTTAATTTTTGATTTGGCGACATGAGAATATGCTCGGTGGTTTTTTTCTATTTTATTTTTTAACAAAATTTGTTATTCAGAAATGTTAGTTTGTTTAAGGAGTAGTTTCAAAAATACATCCTACCAAATCTCGTCTACAAAAAAGTAAAAAAATAAACAGTTTGATTTTGATGATTTTTCTCATATCTTCTATATATATATATATATATATATATATAATCGTAGTGTGTGTTTGATCCTAACGCATGATCTCTGGAACTATAAGAGCTGTTGGGCCGAAATTTTCAACACAGTTTCGGGTAAATACCCGGTAGGTTTTTGTTTTATTTCTGATCCAACAAGTGACCACTATGTGGAGTATTTTGTAGTTAAAAAAATATAACATAATTGAGCGTAATACAACGTTTTCCGGGCTCAGCTAGTTAATTATAATAATTAAAGCGTTTTGAATTTGTATGAGAAAAATTTACAATAAATAATTTTTGGCAATTTTATTATTGCTTTTATCAATTTTCTTTTAAATTTGTATACGATTATTTTATAAAAAGTTATTTTTAAAAATTTGCCTAAAAGCCAAATTGTTATAAAAAATATATTAATGCCTTAATTCAGTAAAAAGTTTTATGCCCTAATTCAGTGAGAAGATTTAGGCCGTTTTTGTTTGAAAATACTTTTGAGTTCTTGTGTTTGAATTCTCTAACTAAACTATTTTCTTCCAAAAATTGTTGTTGTCTTTGATCATGAAAAATAAAAATATTATTACCATGTTTTGAAAACATAAAAATTAAATTAAAGTATTATACAATAGTTCGAAATATATTTAAAATAATATAATGTTTGGAATAAAATCATAAAGCAAATACACGAACCTTCCAGCAAAGACAATAAATAATAATTGTTTTAAAGTTTCACAACTTCGTCTTTTTTTCGTCCATAGACAAGACGTTACAATCGTCGAACAGAATTAGGGCATAAAAAACTCTATTACACTGATTTTGGCAATTTTGGCAATTTTTGAAATCAATTTGGCGAAATAGTTCTGAAAAAATGTGACAACCTCGGTTTATAAGTACAAAGAGCCCGTTTAGATCAGAGCGAATCTAGTATCAGGTGAACTCTTTCCTACTACAATACAACTACACAAAAAACAATATCAATTTGACAGAAGATTTCTAAGCAAATTTTTACATTTTGGTTAAAATTTCTCAATTCGGCATCAACAGCTGATAATCCGCCGGGCGGAAAAGGTCACCTGATACTAAATTCGCCTTGGTTTAGATGAAGGTTGACATAGCTGCGACACATCGCCTGCGAGTCGTGTTTGTAGGTGGGAAGCAAAAGTCGCACGATATGGGAATCGAAGCAGTGTTGTCAGTTAGACCAATTTGTTATAACACATGCATAAAATAAAAAGTTATAATTTGAAAATTATAAACAAATAAAGTAAGGAGAGAAAAAAAAAAGGAATTAAACATTATTTTTGCGAAGAAAAAACCGTCAATCAAATCAAGGAAAAGCTCGATAAATACTACGGGGAATCGGCACCATCGATTTCAATGGTAAAAAAAAGTGGTTTACTGACTTTCGTTGTGGTCGCACAAGTGCAAATCACGCTGAACGTTCTGGACGGTCAATTGAGGTCAGTACACCCGAAAATGTTGAAAAAATCCACGATATGGTATTGGCCGATCGAAGAATAAAGGTGCGTGAGATTGTTGATGCCATATGGCGGTGTGGTTTCGATTTTAAAAAAGTTGTCTGCAAGATGGCTGCCACGTTTGCTCTCAAATGTCCATAAACGTAAACGTATGACAACTTCAAAGGATTGGTTGGAGTTGTTTAACCACAATTCGAATGAGTTTTTGTGGCGTTTTGTAACTGTGGATGAAACATGGATCTATTACTGTACTCCAAGGACCAAGCAGCAATATAAACCTGCTCCGAAAAAGGCTAAGGTGAGTTTGTCAGCCAATAAGGTGATGGCAAACAGTTTTTTGGAATGCACGCGGGATAATTTGCAATGATCATCACCTTCAGAAGGGAAAAACAATAAACGGCGAATATTATGCCAACTTATTAGACCAATTTAATGAGGATTTAAAAAGAAAACGAAACCATATGGGGAGGAAGAAAGTTCTTTTTCATCAAGATAATGCACGCACAGAAAAAATTTTAGCTAAAATGCTTCCAATTAAATCAATTAATGCTGTTTCAAACAATTTTATAATTGTCCCAATTAAATTTTGTTGATTGAAAACAAAAAAGTTTAATTAGTGTTTTTTATGGGAATTGTTACAATTTAAGTTTAAAATTTTTAAGCGCACTAATAATCCCAAATTAATATTTTATATACTTATTAAGTTAAATATTTTTTTATTAAAAATACATTGAAATTGATTATTGAGGGGTTTAGCTGCGCATTTCACTGTTGCTAATGCAGATCATCAGAGAACCTTTACCCAAAGCTTCTTAGAACAACTAGAGTTATTATATTATAAACTTTCATTTAAACAAATGAGAAGCTGAAAAGGTAAAAAAATACTTGTGTGGCAACACTCTATTCTTAAATAGCTGTTGTTGTTATTTACATTTATTTTCTTTTACATACTCTTACGACTACAATTTGAAGCTGAAAAAAAGTCAGCCAATGTAGCAATAGTAAAGTAAGAAAATAAAAAACATGTTGATTATTGAGTTCTTGTTTCAACTTTGTTATTTGTTATTGAGCTTCTCATTTGTTTAAATGAAAGTTTATAATATAATAACTCTAGTTGTTCTAAGAAGCTTTGGGTAAAGGTTCCCTGATGATCTGCATTAGCAACAGTCAAATGCGCATAGGATCCAGCTAAACCCCTCAATAATCAATTTCAATGTATTTTTAATAAAAAAATATTTAACTTAATAAGTAAAATATTAATTTGGGATTATTAGTGCGTTTAAAAATTTTAAAAAAGTTTAATGTTTGTATGGATGTTAGCAAATATGCAAGCATACAGACGAAGATTAAACTTTTGTACGCATTATTAAAAATTCAACCAATTTGTTGATTGTTTGAATTAACTTAGTTTAATAAAAAAAAAATATTTTAGTTTGTGTTTGCATTTGTTCATGTTTTCATGGAAGTGTGTCAGCCTGTTATTCTAGAAGTACCAAGTTCGAGGCATGACAGCACTGTAAGTTAAAAAATAAAATAAAAACAAAAACCCACATATGTGCAATAATTGAATGAAAAATAATTTGCCATGATAGCCTAGTGGATGTGTGTTAGCCTGTTAGAATGAAGGTACCATGTTCAAAGCCTGTAGCGTAAGTTACGGAATTAAACAAATAAATAAAATAAAATAAGTAACTTAAATTAAAATAAATAAATAAAAAATTTACTTTTTAAAATGTTTTTACTTTTACTTTTTAAAATTTTATACAATTCAATTACTTTTATTAATTCATTCAACGAACAATTTAATTGTTTAAAATCTCTTAATTCAATTATTAATTTAATTGGGCCAATTAATCATTTTTTTTTTAAATAAACGCGTACTTTCAATTCACTCTATTAATTGATCTAAAACAGCAAGAAAACCTCATTTTTACAAATTCATTAATTGATATTATCAATTTGTTTGCAGGACGAAAATCAGTACAGGATTTAATTAATAGTACAAATTTCTAACTAAAATATTAATTAAAGCTGATTTTAAATTTTTGCTGTGCGAGTGCACACGTGTGCATTCTCTATGGCAAAACTATATGAATTGGGCTACGAATTGGTTTCCCATCCACCTTATTCTCCGATTTTAACCCCTAGTGACTACTACCTATTTCCAAACCTAATGAAATGGCTCGATGGAAAGAGATTTAACTCCAACGATGAAATTATTGACCAAACAAATGCCTATTTTAAGGACTTCGAAAATTCTATTTTTTTTTTTGAAAGGGATATAAAAACTGGAGAAACTTTGGACTAAGTATATTGAGTTAAAAGGAGATTATGTTGAAAAATAAATTTTTGTTTTGCAAAAAAAAACTGTGTTTCATTCAAAAATTCGCGGACTTATTCATCCGTCCCCGTATTAATATCATTAAGATTTGTGGCAATGAAATTTTTGATTTTTCACTTTTATAGGCTTTTTACACTGACGCACATCTAACATCTACCATCAATTTGCGAAAATGTTAACATCTTCCCATAAGAAATACACAGTACTAAAAACCAACATCTTTCTACATCTTTAAAAGATGTTCCTATCTCATTTTGTTTCATCTAACATCTTTCTTTAGTTTTAGTGCCATCACTAGCAAAATTACATTGTTGTGTCAAAAACAACGTTGCCACTTTCTGTGTAATAGTGCAAAATCTGTACTATTTAAATTTCTTCGCAGTATTTTTGCACCATAAATTTTTTGTGTAATTTTGCACTATTTGACTTTAATGGAATTTATATTTATATATTATAAAGCGATAACAGCATCAGTTGACTTAAGACAAAATCAAGTTATACTTATGTGTAACATATCATGTCAATCAACATGTCTCTAACAAAGTTTATTATAAAGATATGTACAAACCAATATTGTGTAAGTCTTAATAAAATTCCAATAAAATGTTTAAAAAGCCTAAAATTATACTAAAAAGAATTAGAAGATTTGCTAAGAAATCTTGGATCCTATTATAAACGTAATGCAAACATTTTGTTGCATTGAAAGTGCTCTGGAACAATATGAAGTTTTGAGATTATTGAATATTGCAAGTTTTTGAAGATCATTCAAAAATAACTGAATCTATTCTTTCTGCTTTAGATAAAACATCTACAACATATTATTTGCAGTTTCCTTCATATTCTCTTGGTAGCTCCCTACTTTTATACAAATTAAAAGCTAAAGTAATCAAAGTTGTGCAAATTTTTTTTCTAATTACAAAAGGCTTATTTTTTTACTAAAACTAAAAATAGTTTACCAATAAAAACGAGCAACTTGTTAGCAAAAGTGAAATTTATATTAATTTAACTGCTTAAAATACTGTTCCGAGACACAACAGAAATTAAAAAAAATCAACTTTCATGATGACCTTTATAATTTTTATTGGTGTAGTATAATCAGAATTTGCACACTCATTGAAATAAAAATAGATTTCCATTTGTTAAGCTTGGTTATCAAAAATTAGACAATGAGTGGCGTGAATATGCACTTTTAGACCATAAGGATAAATTCGATGTTTTGAAATTTATTGGTCTCAAATTTTTCAAAGTAAAAACTGTGCTGGTGATATTTTCTTTCCAAATTTAAAAATTGTGATACTACCATTCTTAAACGCTTCTGTTGAAAGAGTTTTTTTTTTAAGTAAACTGGTCTTAATTAAAACCGATACCCCAAGAATGAGTTATCAGCTAATACATAGCGTCAAATTTAAAATTGTGGGCAAAGTTTTAGCTTAAAATTATGAAAAGAAATTGGAAAAAATAGTTTAGTGTAAATATGTACATATGCTTAAAGAACCAAAAAATGTGTAAGTATCGCTCAGTACTTCTACTTAAATGAGTTTAAATTAAGAAAATAAAAGGTTGATAACCCTCTTCTCAAACGCCTAGTTCAAAAAATATTTTATTAAATTTAGACAAAATGTTAAGAGGAAAGTGGTAAATTATTCTTCGTTGAAGTAAATATTTACGAATTAGTGAATTTTTTTGTACGTTTTTTATATGTAAAAAAATTAGCTCGTATTAAATTTCAATGTACTAAAAAAACTAATACGAAAATAAAAATTTTTTCTCAGATTTTTTTTTGCACTATTTTGTTCGGTTTTGCATTATTTTAGACTTGCGGCTTTGTAATTTCTTTTTTCATTCACTAAGAAAAAACGACATACGTATATACATAGTATATATACATATGTACCTTTTAAAAAATCTTCATCTTATTCTTGCAAATCTTTTCTAATTTTCATGTACTGCACTTTAATTGGTTTTGTTCTTGCAAAGCAACAACTACTCCAATAATTAATTTTATATCAAAATCTATTTTTTATAATTTCCTTAACAAAACCTATGCAGAACGTGTTGTCTTTTTGACAAGTGAGATGATGGTAGATGTTAGATGTTAGATGTTGTCAATGTAAACGCATGTTTCACATTTTTTGCATCTTCCATGCGTTTCACTGAAATGTGTGTCAATGTAAAAAGCCTATTACTTATCTCAACATTTCTACAACTAACAGGTCGCAAAGAAAATTCAATAAAATTTTTTATACACCTTAACTTCATCTTTTAAAACATCCAATACTAGTGAGAATCCTTGCAGTCTTCATATCAGCGTTCTATTCAATTTCTATAGTCTTTCATTATTTTTCTTATTTCTGTTTATTTTTTCTCTTTTCTTTTCTTTTGCTAAAAATAAATAAACATAAATTTTACATTTTGAAGGGGCATTTATTGTTTCTATGCCGTCTTTTTGTGCTCTGCTCCACTAACTTCAAATGCTATTGAATATTGGAACAATGTACTTGGTATTTGATGGACACGCAGGCGTAACTGCAAAAATTCAATATGAATTTCATGCAATGGAATAGAATAGAATGAATAACAAAAGAAACAAGAAAAACAACAACTAACCCAAGTAGCATTTTGTTAAAATGCAACTTCAATATTTTATCCAGCCATCAAACAATGAGGCGTTTCTTTACTTTTGATCCTGTAACTCAAAATTCTATTTATTGAGCGAAGTTCGTAGAAGGAGGAAAATAATTGTGTTGCCCCACAAATGCATTGTATTGTACTCTCATGCCAGCAAATAAATGACTTGTTGGATACGTACACCGCTTAACATTTTTGCCACGAGTACATGCCAGCAGCAAACAAGTTGTGTATTGTTGTGCAAGTTAAGTATTAATTCAATTTGTGGGTGTTGAAATGGTCTCCCACTTGATTATAAGTGGGAGCTATGGCAAACAAAATTAATTACACTGTAAAAGCTTTTCTCCCCTTGAACTGCTGTTGAACTTTGGATGTTGGGTTGTTAAGTTAAGTTCAAAGATCAGACATGTATTGTCTACTGTTTATTTTATTACTTGTATTTATTTTGGGATACACAAACAGGTGGACCTTCATATTTGGTTATGAAAAAAAGCAATGTGAGTCCGATCACAGAGGACATGTGTAAACATCTAGTAATGAAAATTTTTTTAAGTTGGAAGAACTTATGCTTATAGTATATTTTTTTAAATTAATTATTTAAAAGTATCAAAACTTTCAATATTGTAAATACATATGAATTTGTTGCTTTTTGTTTGTTTTTAACCCCCGACTAAAAAAACGGGTGTTATAAGTTTGTAGTGTGTGTCTGTGCGTCTGTGCATCTGTGTGTCTGTCCGTGTCCACGTAGAGGCAAAACGGCTGGACCGATTTTCATTTAGTTTTTACTGTTTGAAAGACGACTTGATCGAGAGGGTTCTTAGCTAAGTTCTTATGCCGTTTAGAAGATATAACATCTTTTCTGAAAACAGTCGGGGGTTTTTAAAACTTTTGATTTTTGTTATATTAAACTTATTTGGTTAGTAAATGGGCACACTGCAGTACATGTACATATATGTACTGCATTCAAAATTGCAGTAAGCAGTAAATTTACTGATTACTAAAAAAATTCAGTAAAATTTTTACTGCTAATGAAATTTAATTTGCATTACCAGTAAAATCGTAGGGCCGTAATCATAATAACATTGTAGCAAGTGGCAAAGTTTTTTCATTCAAATTTTGAAACTTTTGTATGAAAAACATTTAGCCACTTGGTAGAATTTCATTATGAATACGGGCATTACTGATTACTGAAAATTCAATGCACCTCATCATAGATATAACAAATCATTTAGGGAATTTATAAACATTGTAGAAAAAAATTTTAGTAATCAGTAAAAATTTACTTGTTAAAAATTTTTTATTGTTTTTACTGAAATTTTAGTGGTACTGCAGTGCTCAGCTATGGTAAATGCCTTTACTTTTACATTTTAATTTTTAATTCCTTTTGTTCATCGTTTAGTTGTTGCTGTTCTTGTTGTTGTGTACGCATTGCAATTAAAATAAATTCAGTAAAGTGCGACTTTGACTCGCGCACATTCGGTTTTGATCATTTTTTTTATTTAGCTTTCTTCCTTTTTTAAGTTTTTTCAGTTTAAACGATTTTTTTCAGTTTTATCGCTTTTTTTTTGGCATTTTTTTTACTCTTTTTGGGTTTTTTTAATTTTCGCAATTTTTTTCATTTTGGCGATTTTTTTCATTTTGGCGATTTTTTTCTGTTTTTTGGGATTTTTTTCATTTTGGCGATTTTTTTCTGTTTTTAGGGTTTTTTTATTTAGGCGATTTTTTCATTTTGGCGATTTTTTAATATTGGCGATTTTTTTGTTTAAGTGTTTTTTCATTTTTGGCGATTTTTCCGGTTTTTCGCGATTTATTTTAGTCCTAGAATTTTTTTTAATTTGGTGCTTTTTTCGTTTTGGCGATTTTTTTTTGTTTTTGGCGATTTTTTTAGATTCGGCGATTTTAAATTTTTTTGATTTTTTAGTTTTACCGTTTTTGAAAATTTCAAGAGTTTGGCTCTTACGCTTTCCAAGATACAGCAAGTTGTCAAAATTACAAAGTCAAAATTGCATTAACTGATGGAACACCCATTGATTTAAATTTTTTAAATTTAGTGTTAATTATTGTAGTCTGTATAAAAATACACTAACTTTTAAAATTTCAAGTGTATATATGTACATACAATTGTATGTATATTACATGGGATTTTAACATTTTTCGTTGCTCGTTTTGGAACACCCTTTAGTTTTTAACTCTCATGTATTTGCTGTTGTAGTGGCCAAATGTCTACACATTGTGTCCAAATTTCAAGTGCGTAGCTCTTACGGTTCATTTTCACCTTTGGTGTACGGAAATATACAGAAAAATAACCGGCGACGGCGCACCGTCGGCTTCGAGCCGGTCGACTTGTTTCTCTGCTTGGTATTGCTTCTTTCAAACACTAAGGGTCGTATTCAAAAAACTTAACAACGCTTTGAAAAGCAATGTTAAGTAAATTTGTATTAAAAAAAAAATATTATATCATAATTCTAAAGTAGGCACCTACGTTTGTTAAAGCTACTTTAAGTTGATATTTCCAAAATGTGTGTTTTGTACCTCAAATACTTTTGTTAATATAGCACATATTAATTCATGTTAGATCAGAAAATGAAGCTAGAAGTGCTAGCTCTTATCTTAAATTTTTTATTTCTGTCATGTGATGGAAAATATCACTAAATTATCCAACTGATTCGAAATACATAGCAAAATCCATAAAAAAATATTAAAATAAATACAATTATACAAAAATGTTTTAGTGATGTACATTCAAACAAAACGAATCGAAAAAAGCTGGATATTCAAATACTCATTTCGTTCGAATAAAATAAATTGAGATAATTTTTTTATGTTCATCATATTTTTTTTTACTTTTACTTCATAAAAATGTTTATCTGTTTTGCTTCCATGTCAGAAGTTTATATTTTATAACTTATTTTGCTTAACTTCAAGATAATAAAAATGTATTTAATAAAATAAAAAATTAGTTGAATACTCGAATAAAATTGTATTCGATGTTGTACATCATAAGCTGTGAAATGGTTGTTGAACATGGTGGTGTTACCAGCATTTATTATTAAATCACAAAATAATTAAAGTTGTCTTTTGAATACAATTTCTTAACAAAGCAATGTTAGCCTTAAATTGCTTGGTAGCTACTATGAACTTTAAAGCTCAAGTAAAATATTCTTTTCAATAATACTGTAATACACTCATACATAGCTCACACCGATTTGACAATGCAAAGAAATCTCAGCAAAGAAATCAAAGTCAAAAGATTTTTACCCCCTAGCGTATAGATGTTTACACATCAAAAAAAAGTTAAGCATCATGTGGGACAGATGATAACACTATAAAACTAGAATGAGCTTTAACTAATTAGAAATAACTTCTTAATAGGTCTTAAGTTCAGTGCTTTTCACTATTTTAGAATGATTTGTTTTTATTAATTAATTTAAATGCAACGAGCACTAGTTGCACATAATGGCGCCAGAAGTGCCATCAATAATTCTTTTATTCTAAATTTTCATTAAATATATTTTCAGTTTCACTTTTACAAAAGTTAATGTCATCAAAATAATTTTCTACAGTCATTTATTAATTTTCACACAAAATTTTTCAATTTCACAATATTTGAAATGTGCAAAAAAAAATTAAGAAAATATATTTTTTTGGGCGGACTTTTCTAGACTTTTTTTTAAATGTAAACACAAATGCTTACAAATTAATTCGTCCAATTACTGTGACAAAATTTCAAAAATGTTTTTGTCTGCAACTTACAAAAAGTTATTGCAACATGAACAGCGAGCGGCCATATAATAAAGGCAGCTACTCATGTGCCAATGCTGGCACTGGTGGTAATGCTGCTACTGCTGCTTCAGCTCATATTTAAAATGTCTCCACGCACCACTGTCACCATAATGAGCAACTTGACAAAGTGGCATCCTAGAACGGTGGCGGTAAATAATGATAATGACGATCATGGTGGTGGCGCTGGTGTTTCTCTCTGCTTTTTCGACTCAAGACACACAAAATATTTCCTCAACAATTTCTCGACGAGTGTTGTCTGTTTGTCTGTCTGCGTGCGGATTTTCCCTCGTACAAAAAAAATAAATACTAATTAGTGAACACAACACGAGCATAGAAATTTAAAGGCAGCAACAAAAAATAAATGAATATAAAGCAAGCTAAACAAAAACGCAAACTATAACAAACCTGCAAATGTTTTAAAAAATTATATTTGTAGCACGTTGTTCCAAATTTTTCTAAAAAAAGAGTTTTTCTTTACGTCTGTTTGTTTCTTTTTTTTTAAGCAAAAATTTTTGGCCGGTTGTTGTTATTATTATTCGTACGTACAACATTCACAGGCGACATAACACGGCATGTAAAGTGTTGCATACAAATGTGGCATATGTGAATGTGAATTAAAATCAAAAGGAAATATGTAATAGAATAGAATATCTCGTCTGTTGTTTTGTTGTTTCATTGTTCTTTGATTTTTTTTTTTTTGTATGTGAACTGTATAACTTAGAAAAGGCATGATTAGTTAAGAGAATCATTTACCATGTTATGGAGAAAAAAATCCGTAATAAATGATATAATAATTCTTTCTGCCAAAAAACCGACTTCCGATACAATAAGATAAGAAGAAGTACGTGAAATATAAAATTAAATTTTAATGGGCGTGTCTCCGCCCCTTTTTTAAATGCAAGATTGTTTGTTTTTCAGAGCTCAGTGTGTGAGTTTTGTAAAAATCGGCAAAGTAGACTTACATACTTAAAATAATATATTAAATTTTAGTGGACGTGACTCCGCCCATTATTTTTAAATTGAGGATTGTGTCTATTTTAATGCTCAAGGTATGTGGTAAGTTTTGTAAAAATCGTTTAGATAGAACCACGTGATTTATTATAATAAATTTTAAAGGGCGTAACCCCGCCCATTTTTCAACTTTCAAATTGTGTAATTACAAGAACCAAATGTATTTTATATATACGTTACGCAGCAATCAAATAAGTAGCATAACATGAAATAAAAAAAAATTGGGCGCGTCCCCGCCCACTTTTCTTACAATAGGACTAATGGGAAGCTATAGCCTCTCAGACAAAAAAGAAAAAGAATTTTTACAATCAATCTAAAATGTACCGAGATATGAAGTAACACCAAAAAAAAAATAGAGACGAATTGTTAACCTCCTCCTCCTTCCTTTTTTGAAGTCGGTTCAAAAAATAGAGTCTTCTGTATGCTAACATATCGCACACTAAATCATAAACAGTCACAACTCAAAATGATCAAAGTAGTTTTGCTCTTTTATAAATCAGTTATCTGAACAAAAAAAGTCCTTTTGAAGGATATAAAATACCGTTATTCTTACTTTTATGTTACATACTTGCGTCATTTGCATCATTTTCAGCATCTGAAATTTTTTGAGTTGTGACTGTTTATGATTTAGTGTGCGATATGATTCTGCCTATTCAGTTGTTTGGTTGTAGTTTAGGAAAATTGTCACTTCATGGTTTTTGTTTAGACTTTGTAAGGATTTCAGTTGAAGTTTACTAGATGTTATTCCTATAAGAAATTGTATTTGATATTTTAAAATATTTTAGCGTCAGTACTACAAAGTTACAATATTGCCAGACGACTTTCTTTTTAGTATTTTTTTAATAAGAATTGTTATAATTTAAGTTTAACATTTATTAACTCACTAATAATCCTCAATAAAATCAATTTCAATGTAAGTAAAATAATAATTTGGGAATATTAGTGCGTTAATAAATGTTAAGCTTAGACTCTCCTTTTTTTTACTAATTTTTTCCAACATATTTGTTTGCACAGAAATTATTGTCATCAAGCGTAGGCTTTCAATTAAAAACTTTGTTGATATAGTATCTGAGTTTGTTTAAATTATTAATTGATACAATTATCTGTTTTATTGAACAAGAAATATTATTTTTAATAAACCCTTTTAAAAAATTTGTAAGACGTAATTTACACTATGCCTTTTCTGCTAGCCTGTGCAGGCAGGTTTTTTAGTTTATTGGTGAGAGGGGGTGAGAAGCTTGCGGTGCAGAACAAAAGGCACGAAATGAAAATTCGAGGGGATTCTCTTTGCCTCTTTCGTATTCTCAGCATTAAACGTGTATATAAATGGCAAAAAGGCATGAATAAAAAAGGCTTATTGTAAATGTGTGTGACTTTTCGTAGGGGTTTCAAAAGAAAATTGTCAATACAAGGCAGGCTAAAAAGGCATAGTGTGAATAGCGACTAACTAATATTGAATAAAAAATAATAATTTATTCGTTCGTTGTTGTTGTTGCTTTGCTTTGATATGCCTAGGAATTCTCAATTATTTTTGAGTGTTTTTATATTAAAACAATCAAACGAATTTTCACAAAATTAATTGCATTAAAATGTTATTAAATTAAATTTTTCAAATTGCAAATGCTAAAAAATAGATAGTTTTTTCCAGCTAATAAAATTTTTGATTTTGATAAAATTTTTATTAAAAAAAATTTAATAAAAATTACTAGTAAAAAATTTTAGTAAATTTTTTTTAGTTTAAAATATTATTTTTACTCAAAAAAAAATCTTTAATTTTAATTAAAATTTTACTGAGCAACTAATAAAATTCCAACTATGAAAATTTTTTATTTTTAATAAATTTTTAAATTTAAAAAATATTTATAATAAAATATTTTTTATTTAAAATTTTATTTTTAACTCACAAAAAATTTTAATTTCAATTAATATTTTACTGAGCAATTAATAGAGTTCCCCCGACCAAAAAAGGGGTGTTCTAAAATTGTAGCGTGTTTCTGTGCATCTGTGTGTATGTGCGAGTCCACATACGGACCGAACGGCTAGACCGATTTTGATTTAGTTCTTTCTGTGACTGGATCGAGAGTGTTCTCGGTTCAGTCGTGTAGAATATATCACGTCTTTTCTAGATATATCGAAGGTTTTTATAATTTTTAATTTTTGTTATTTAACTTAAATTTTATTTCTATAGAAATAAAAAAAAATAAAATAATAAGAAAAATTTCCATTTCAATTACCATTAATATTTTTTTAAACAAAAAATATAAACCTTTTATTTAGCAATTTTCAAACAAGCACAAATTATTAACTTGACAGCACTCGGTCAAGTAATGCTTGCAAGGCAACACTCTTTTTTGTGAAAGCACTGAAGGCTTAAATTTCATGAATCAAAAAAATAAATTCAAAATCGATTAGTCTAATATTTAAATGAAATAACTAAATAATTTAAATGTTGACCAAAATTAATTGAAAATTTTATTGAATAAAAGATTTAATTGAAACGCACATTTTAAAATCAATTAAGTGCATTTCAAGGTCAACTTTGCAAAAAGCAACAATCATATACTTGAAAATATAATTGATAATTGATAAATACCTAAAAGAAAACAAAGTGAAAAGTAATTCATCGAATGTTTGAATTGATTACCAATATTACATTTTTATTTTTTTTTAATTTGTTTTTGTAGGTTTAAATGTTTTCAATTAACTAAAAAGTCCTCAGTGTACAAATCTTATCAAATCACAGCTCTTTATTTACTCAACACTGATATCAAAAGCTTTTAAGACACATAATGTTAAATAATTCACTGTTGGAATACCACGATGTTAACTCTACTCTGACTTAAACAATGATTCAAAAACCTCTAAATTCAATATTTCGATTGCTCCATTAATACATGTATTCGTTTTGTTGGTTTGTGTGTATGTACATAAGTTGAGAATAAAGTATCGTTGCAGAAGCTAGACTTGGGTCGAACTCGTTCACTTGCTAATTTTTAACAAAAACCGATGATCAAACACATTTAAATTACGAACCATTTTGACCCAAGCTTGGGCCAAATTCCTGGGGCCTAATTCCCGCATTCGATTGCGAGCGAGTTATTACTCGAACGTGCGAGTTTTTTAACTTTTGGGATTTTCGCATTCGGTTTCGAATAACACATATCGAAATTTCTAATGACAGCATTCGATAACGTGCATACATTCGAATGCAACCGTTCGTGTTTTTACTCGCAAGCAAAAAGGCATTCGAAATCATGTTTAACATAGAAAAAGCGAAGAAAAAGAAAATGTATGTTCAATATTTGACTTATTTATTTATAAATGAATGAATGCACAAATGTACATATAATAAAAATACAAATTAAAAAATTTCTAGTTGACTTCAGATATTACAAAACACACTGACTTGGCAAATAATAAAATAAAATATAATAAAAATCAACCAACTCTGGGAGCATCTAAATAAAAAATTAACTGCTTCTGGTCAACCAATAAAAGAATTGAAAATGTAGCTAGTGCTCTAACTCTAACTCTAACTTAAAACTAATTTATTAATTAAATTAATATTATTATTAATAAAATAACATTTATTTATATTCGTTTCTTTTTTCTGCATATAAGTACGTGTGTATGTACGTACATACATATGTTTTTGCACACACACACATATACAAACATATGCTTTTGCTTACAATTTATTCAGTGTTGCGAAACGAATTTATATGTAAATATATTTGCCTTTTTCCAACACTGAAACAAAAACTCGATTCCTTTGGTAACGAGTGACATCATCGGAAAATTTCTTGCCATCGAAATTAACTTCTATTCGAATGCAGGGGTCTAATTCCTGCACTCGTGATCGGAATTGCATTCGAATAGAAATTAATTTCGCTGGCAAGAAATTTTCTCTAATTTATATTTTTTATACGTACATTTGTGCATTCATTCATTTATAAAAAAATAAGTCAAATATTGAAATACATTTTCTTTTTCTTCGCTTTTTCTATGTTAAACATGACTTCGACTGCCTTTTTGCTTGCGAGTAAAAACACGAACGGTTGCATTCGAATGTATGCACGTTACCGAATGCTGTCATTAGAAATTTCGACATGTGTTATTCGAAACCGAATGCGAAAATCCCAAAAGTTAAAAAACTCGCACATTCGAGTAATAACTCGCGCGCAATCGAATGCGGGAATTAGGCCCCTGGTGTGAACAATTATACTTGTTGTTGTTTGTGTTTGGCGTCTGCATTGGCTTATGTGTTTGTGAGGTTGTATATTTACTGATTCGAATGCTTTCTTCAACATCGTTTTGTTTTTGTGCTAATGTATTTTGTTTTTATTATGGAAAACATTTTTAGTATTAGGTCAGTGTCACAGTGATTTTCGTAACAACATTTTATTAATATTACATCAAAATTAATAAAAAAAAAAAAAAAATAATGATTGAAAAAAGCGAACTTATATGTATTTCCAATTAAGAAAATAATTGATTAAAATCAATGGCTAAATTAATTTCAGCTACTTTATGAAAGAACGAGGGTTATTGAATAAAATGATGATAATTTTTTTTCTGTATGTAGAAGAATTTAGTTGAAGTTTGTTAGTTGATATTATAATAAACGAATTGACTTTCAATTTATTTTTTTTTTCTATTAATATTTAGATTCAATTTATTAGTAATACTTTATTGGTTTGTTACTTTACCAAATTTTTTTCCATAAATCTTTTTATGGCTATCGTTTTTGGCATTTGGCACCACTGTGCATACTAGCAGTATTTGTGGAACATACATACTCGTACATACATTCATTTAGAAACATAAATAATTTTCATTTAAAAATAAAAAAGGAGCCCATACTGACAATTTTGTTACAGTGTGTATTTATTTTCTGCTAAAATATAGGGTATCTAACAATTCGTTGCTCATGGCCAAATTGCCCGTTTTTGTTTGAAATTTTTGAGAGAAAAAACAGTGCCAGCAATTTAAGTTTGGGTGACACGTTACTCAAATGTTTTATTAAAAACAATTTTTATTATTATAGTGTGTATTTTAAAAACGTGTCTTATTGTAGTTTCTTTTTTTATGTGTTAAGTTTAAAAATGAAACAAAAAGATTTGCAATAGAAAAAATTTAGAAGAGTCGGTAACAGCTGCATTTTAAATGTTTTTGATTTATTTTTTGCTTTCTTTGAAACGTAACAAGACAACAAGCTATTGTAGTTTTTTATTTAAAATTTTTTTAATTAAAGATTTTAATACCTTTTAAATGAAAAGAAATTTCAAATAAAATTTTTCGACTAAAAATTAATATAAGAGTTTTAGCAGTTGTAGTAAAATATTGGGAACATAATTTTTTAAAGAATTTTTTACTGAATACTTTTGCTTAGAATAAATTGCTTTACTTTTAAATTTTAACAGCTACGAGTCCATTAAAAATGATTTCCTTCTTTAATTTAAAACATGTTTTTTTTCCTTTTAATTTATTAACCTGTTAGCTATTATAACAAGCTGGAAAATATTGCTTTTAAAGTTCTTGTTTCTTTTATTAATTAACATGTCCCACGCTTACAATTTCCTTTATTACTACTGATAAGTTCAGCTTGAATTCAAAAGGAATTGAAAAATGAGTTGCCAAATGAACAGTGTTCACTTCACTTAAATAAATAATACTAGAAGAGCTAAGAAAAGGCACAGAAAAACAAGCAATAGTGGCCAGTAATGCAACTAGCAATCATTCAAGCGACCATCAGCCAATCAGCCAACCTACAAAATCTTCCTAAATAAACCATTATTATAAGATGAGTTGCGCAGGTGGCAGGCAACAGGGCAATAAATTGTTGTATTGCTACAATTATATAGAGGAGAAAAAAAGTAGCAGTTGCAGCAGCAGGAGCAACACTACTAAAAAAATAGTTTTAAGAATTTAAGTGAACTGCAATTTAGCCAGAGGAAAAGCCAGAATTTTACTTAGCATATGTAGAGAAACATAAAATGTAACTATTTGTCCATGTGTCTAACTGGATTCATAATGACAAGCGAGTAGAACGATTGGGAAATGTTTAGAAGTTAACCAAATCATACGCCACATGCAGCTTTGAAAATTTCCGTTAAACTTAAATATTTTTAAATTAAGGATATTTTAAGTATTAACATTAATTTTTTTTAGGATTTTAAACGCAGAATTTTAGCTATACTTTGTATTTTAGAAATGATTTCTATTGAAATGTGATAAAAATTTTAGCTAGAATCAAATATCTTAAATAAAGGATATATGGGATGTAGACTGATCCTTTCAGAAATTCAAAGGAAATTTGGTAGAAAGTTTAACTATATGATTCCCAAAATAGTTAGCAAACTTTGCTTGCAGTCAGACCGTGATTCCAGCTAATATTGAAAATTTTCAAATAAAGTATATATAGGATAGGTGAAAAACTCATTTTACCAATTCAAGCAAAACTTATCGCAGAACTTTACTATTTATGTATTTTAAGCAACATATATTAAGTTTGCAATAATTTCGATTGCATTGTAATCAAAATTTTAGCAAAAAACAAATATTTAAAATAAAGGATATATGGGAGTAACGCTGCTCCTTTCATCAATTCAAGAGAAACTTAATACAAAGCTTAACTACATCATTTTTCAAATAGTTAGCAAACTTTTCTTGCATTCTGATAGTTTTTCTAGCTAATATTAAACATTGTCAAATAAAGGATATATGAGAGGTGGAAAATAATTTTAAAAAACTCATCACAGCATTTTTCTCTGTATTTTATGAAACATATATTAATTTGTGAGGCATAATCATAATAATTGCCGCTGAAATTTAAATTTTTAAGATTAAGGACATGTGCAAAGTACACAATTTGTTGCACTGACTGTGTAATTAATTTAAACAAAGAGCTAGATTATATTATTCTGGAAGTATGTAATTGTAAATTTTTACTGAATTATCAGCATAATTTTGATTAATGACATCTTTTAATTATTAAGGATATATGAGAGATATGCATATTCTTTTCCATCTAGTACAATATTTCATAAAATTTTACATTTCTATTGCATTGTTATGTAAATCTAAACCAAATAATAATACTTTTGTTTTTAAGGATGTGTAGAAGGTACGCATATCCTTGCTAAAAAAGTGGCTCAGGATTTTAAATAAATAATATTAAATATAATAACTTATTTTCACGTTGTTCTGATCGCAGTTTAAGTAAAAAATGTCTTTTTGGAAATTGAGGATATAGGCATGTCCTTTCCTAGTCAGTATAAGGATATATAAAAAAAATCATAATTATAATTAAGTGTTCGCTGAGTCCTTATCTCAATTTCAACGATGATTATTCAATTTTTAAAATTAAGGACATTTGGATATGCTTACTATCCTTGTAGTGCAGTTAGCCAAAAAGCTTAAATACACAATTTTAAAGATAACTGCTTATTTTGACTTTACACTGAACAGAGTTTTTGCTATGATTTAATTTTCTACAACAAGGATATACGAGATGTAGGCATGTCCTTTCAACGATTTAATAGTAATTTTTCCAGCAACAATAAAATTTTTGAAATTAAGGACATTTAGCAGTAAGCATATCATTGTAAAGAACTTAGCCAAAAATACTAAATATATAATTTAAAATGTAACTGTTTATTTTCTCTTCATTATGAACAGAATTAAAATAAGAATTTAATTTTCGAAATCAAGGATATTTTAGAGGTAGCGACGTCCTTTCAAGGATTAAATTAAAATTTATTGAGGTTCTGTAAGGCATTTTATTTTGTAATAATAATTAGTAGTTTTTCTTTTGCCTGACTCATAGTTTTATCTATAAGTCAATTTTTGAATTAAGGATATATGTGAAGTAAGATTAGTCGTGCACTGAATTATATGAAATTCGTCAGAGGATTTAGCCACTTAATATTAGAAGCAAACGTCAATTTTTATTGCATTTTGATTATAAATTTAGCTGAAATTAAATTTTTAATATTAAGGATATATGGCATGTAGAAATGTCCTTTTACCTTTAGAAATGAAATTCTCCAGAAAAAATTATCGTATAATTTTCGAAGGCAGTATATAAAGTTTTTGCCGCATTTTGAGTACAATTACTGTTAAAAATGAAATTTTTAAAATTAAGGATATAAGGGAAGTACGCATATCCTTGCTCAAAATTTAAATGAAATACACCCAGAAACTTAAAATATTAAATTATTATTACAAATGAATGTTAATTTTTTATTTAAGAATATATGGGGGGGGGGTGCGCTTATCCTTTGACCGATTAGAATAACATTAAAAAAATTCTTATGACGTCCTGAGCTGAATTGTAATTAAAACCTTATTTTTGAAGGACATGTGGGGTTACAATTTCCCTTTGACCAATTGTTGTAAACTGTATAAAAAATTTTACACATTTTACCTGCGCAAAGTAATCTCGCTAGATTCTGATTATAATTGTATCTAAAGTTTAAAATAAAGGATATATGGGATGCGAACATGTCCTTGAACATATTCAAATGAAACTTTGCAGTAGCTTTTGTTGTATATTTTTACAAGTTTTTATATGCTCTGCATCGATTTTTTTTCTAAATTAATATAAAATATCAATAATTCTTTCTTTGCTCTATTATCCTTGATTAAACATATGGAATTAGAGTTTTAAACGTCTTTCATTCAACCAGCTTACTATAAAATATAGTCAAAAACTGGGAATTGACGGTAAGAGATTTAAGCGTTTATACAAGCAATGACTTTGACATGGATACACTTTAAATAAAGTTTACGGAAAATTTATAATTCCTTTATTTTTTTTACACTGCTGAGGCTGAGTTTGGCCTTTTGTTTCGGAAAAAATGTTTTTATTTATACATAGTGTGACATCTCCCTCATTGAAACAGGCACAGAAATTATAAAATTAAAATAAAAATTACATTATAAGAAATTTTTACACCAAATTGGGCGAGTTAAGCTGCCTTATTTCTAAAAAAATGTTTTTTTTTAAAAAGCTTGAATTACCATCAACAAAAAAGTGTATGTCAAGTAAAAAAAAATAGAGGAGATAGACATGATCATTATTAATTAGTAATAAATGAAAACAAATAGCACTAATTAGAAATAATAATTTAACTTTCTTTACAAAAGTCTAACGGTGAATTGTAACATGCTCAATCAGAAAAATTCTCGTATTATATTTCATCTAGTTTAATTTTAGATTAGCTGAAACCACACCTGGTGGGCCAAATCCTGATAATGTATGTGATTGTTGCGGCCTTCGTTAGCAACCACTAGCGCTCATTAAAAGAATTCTCGTATTCTATTTCATTTAGTTTAAATTGAGATTAACTGACACCACGTGCAGTGTACCAAGCCCCGACGATGTATTTCAAGTAGCTTTCGAAAGCAAACACTAAAGTTTCAGAATAATTATAATTTTATTTTGTTTATTACTTGATTTCTTGGTGTTCTTGGCTCCTTTAGCTTCTCTATGGGAACAGTATCACTTGTGCTGACCAAGAAATAAGCTCCCCTTTTTGTTACACTCGAATTTCATTTACTTTTCAATGGCTCTACTTGGAAAGACATCAAATACTTGATAAATTCAAGAATCGTTATTACATATTGAATGAGCCATGCAGCCTACAGTTATACTGCACTTTGGTTGCAATACTCTACATAATCACAAACACATACACACACACACACTCACATGAACAAACGTCGTCCCGAAAATGTCTTAAGTTTAAGATCGTAGTGCTTGCTGGTGGCTAGCGGAGTCAGAAAAAATACGAGTATATGAAAAGCATTTCTCAATATAAAGTAGCATTAACTGCATTTTTATAGCCTTAAGTATTACGCGCATGCGTAACCAGTTCAATTGCTAATACGAGGACAAACGTAACAGTTTGCAACTGCACAATACACTTTGCAATTTGACTCTTAGTCCAGCATGTGAGGGGTAAATAAAAGGCTGCCAGAGAGCTGCTGTGCTGTTGGTATTACCATCACACTATTATTACGAATATTATTTGTTGACTAGCAGCAGGACTTGTTGTTAAACATAATGCGTACATATTTTTGAGGCCATGTTTTTTAGTTAAAAACATGTTGCTGCTGCATCTCAACAGCCAGCACAAAAATTTATACACACAGTTGTTGCCCCGCTGCTCCCTCCGCAGAAACGCAAAGTAAACCAGCAATAACAAACAGTCAGCCAGCCAGCCAGCCAGAACAACATCAACTTCAACAACATTGAGATAGACGCCCCGCATTGATAGATACCAGTCATCTAAGTCATCCTTGTTGAAGGTGGAGGTGTAGCAAAAGTGAGGAGAGGCTAGAGACATTATTCATGCAGACTGAATGTTTGGCTTTTTTTCCTCAATTTTCTTACATTTCTTGTCATTTAAGTTGCTGTTAGTTTGGAGAGAAAAAAAAATTATCTAACAGAGATTCAGACGTTGGAGCATATTTCATGTTCATCACCGCCGCATGACAAATTAGTTTATTTTTTTCTACATAAGCTTATAGTTTTGTTGATTATTTTTCCTTCTCTTTTTTTTGTATTCGTGTGTTACTTCACAGCAAAACTATAAATTAGTACCCCTACACATCAGAGCCTACGGAGCAAACAGCTTTGAATGGACGAAAAAAAAAATACTTAATTTGCATGAAAAATTTGGAAAATATTACTTTTAAATAGATAGAAGAGATTTAGTACGAGTAGCATCAACATTGCAATGTCTGATAGATTTAAAAAATTTTTTTTTATTTCTTTTTTAATTTTGTTGTTTGAAAAGTTTCATTAATACCCAACAAATAAATTCAGTAAAGTGCGACTCTGACTCGCGCACGAAGGGTTCCGTACGAACACTAGATATGTAATTTAATACAAACTTCATCCTACATAATAAATAGTTTTGGCATTTTTTTTCGTTTTTGTTTTTGGGATCTTTTCGGTTTTTTTTGTTTGGCGTTTTTTGCGTTTTTTCGGTTTTGAAGATTTTTTTAAGTTTTGGCTCTTTTTTTTAGTTTTGACACTATTTTCTTGTTTTGGCGATTTTTTTCGGTTTTTGGCGTTTTTTCATTTTGGCGATTTTTTTTTATTTTTCGCGATTTTTTCAATTTTTGCGATATTTTTTTATATAAAAATTTTTTTGGTTTTGGCGACATTTTCGCGTTTTGGCGATTTTTTTTCGATTTTTGGCGTTTTTTTCATTTTGGCGTTTTTTTATTTTGGCAATTTTTTCGAATTTGGCGATTTATTTTATTGTTAGAATTTTTTAATTTTGGCGATTTTTTAAGTTTTGGCGATTTTTTTTTAATTTTTGGCGATATTTTTTTTTTTTAGTTTGGCGATTTTATAATTTTCGGTTTTTTTAGTTTTACCGTTTTTGAAAATTTCAAGTGTTTGCCTCTTACAGTTTCTAAGATATAGCAAATTGTCAAAATTACATAGTCAAAATTGCATTAACTGATGGACCACCCTTTAATTTAAATTTTTTTAAATTTTAGTGTTAATTGTTGTAGTCTGTATAAAAATACAATAATTTTACAAAATTCAAGTTTCAATATGCATATGTTCATACAATTGTATGTATATTACATGGGATTTTAACATTATTCGTTGCTCGTTTTGGAACACCCTTTAATTTTTAATTCTCATGTATTTGTTGTTGTAGCGGCCAAGGTTCTACATACTCTGTCCAAATTTCAGGTCCGTAGCTCTTACGGTTCCTGAGGAAATACTGTGTGACGGACAGACGGACAGCGTAGCGAAAACAATAGGGTTCCTTTTCACCTTTGGTGTACGGAACCCTAAAAATGAACATAAAAATTATTTGTTACAGCATTCATGAACTTAGCTCTAAGTAGTTTTATTTCTGGTGAAACATCAATGAATTGTCAGAGGACGGAAGTGATCTGAATAACTGAATTTTATGAGCTTAAAAGCATTTGTAGTGGTGGAACTATTTCCGACGTTTTTTGCTGGGTATATTTGCTAATAATATATTTGAAACTGATGGGATCGGAATGATATTTATTGCAAACTTGTTCTACATCAACCTGTGCTGAGCACACCTCAGGCTGCCTTGGACGTTATTCTTCACCTACTTTCTATAGAGCAGTTTTTGGTGAAAACGGCGAAAATAAGTGTGCTTAGGACTCGTTGAAGCAGTTTTGGTAAAGAAAAGAATAACACATGACACAACAATCTTAAATGAGATCAGTTTTAGTGATCAAGGATCCGAATCGATTAGGTTTACGGCCTATAAGGTCGCTGAAATTGATTTTAGTAGTACACCCTCACTAGTAATTTCGTATAGGGACTATAAGCTATAAGAGGGTAGTTGCGGTTTTCACAGACGGATCAAAAATGGGGTAAGGCACAGAGCTGGTGTCTATATCTTGGTAACGAAAATTCGTAATTCTTTCAGACTGCCAAATGATTTCAACGTTTTCCAAGCTAATCTTAGAGCATCTTGGCGGTCGTCAGGGCCACAGAGCTAGTGGCTAGGAATGTAGCTGAAGGTGAGAAGGTGAGAAGAACCTTCTACAGCCAGAGCTAAAAGCTTTGAAGGGACACCATGTCGAATTGAAACTTGTTAGTGACTGCAGGAGAACCCTAAACTTCAAAATAGACAAATAGTGTCAGACTATGTTGGGTTTCTGGCCACAGCTGTGTTGAAGGAAATGAAATTGCCGATGAGCTGGCAAGAACAGGGTCGACGTTAGAGGAGGGAATGTGGGAGAGATCAGTGAAGTTACCGATAGGTCATTACTAGAGAGAACTGAGTAATTGGGTAGAGAGCAGGACCAACTGTTCATGGAAGAAGATCCAAACTGTTACAGGAAATGAATAGGAAGGTGATACGAATCGTGATAGGCGCGTTGACTGGTCACTGGTCAGTCAGAGCCAAAACCAGCATTTGGGAAATTGGCACTCTAGATTTATGTAAAATGTGCGGTGATGAAAAGGAAACAGAAACACTATTGAATTGAACTTCGAGCAGTGGCAGATAATATTGGCACAGCTCGAAGCTGCAGTCATAAGCTTAGATGCTTAGCAGACGTTTCCATGAAACTGGAGGATACCAGGGGCTTCAGCATGGGAAATCAGTGACGAATAATAGGGGCAATTCTAGGTACTAATTGTGGGGGGGGGGGTAAATATTACTATTAAAAGGCAATAGAGGCGAATAACAATAGACTCCACTGGTCTCCGAGTGAATTTGCGTTGTAGCACCACCCTTCCTAACCTAATCTAACCTAAAATCTGAATTAATTTGTAGAGGTTAGAAAAATAATATTTAGTATTTAAGTACTTCTACTCAACCTATTGCAAGCAAACTTTCTCCACACATTGAATCTATATTACAATACAATTTACGCATTTAAAAAAATTGGCAGCGCCACGCCTATAAAAAATCATAAAATTTCCAAAAATATTTTGAACCAATTTTCTTGGCCTCTCTGATTAAAAACACATTTCATTCAGACTATTCAACTTCATAACTCTTCAACCGATTGTAAAAATTACAGCTTCCAATTGGTTCCATCGTAAAAAAAGTGGGCGGGGACACTCCCACAATTTTACTTTTTGGATTTTTTAATATTCTACTTATTTGATTGCAGCGACACCTAGCAAACCCATTTGGTACTTGTAATTATACAATTTTAAAGTTGAAAAAATGGGCGGGGTTACGCCCATTGAAATTTATTATTATATTTCACGTGGTTGTACTTTAGCGATTTTTAAGAAATTTAACACAAACCCTGAGCTCTACAAAACGCACAACCTTGCATTGAAAAAATGGGAGGAAATACACCCATTAAAATTTATTATTATATTTCACGTACTTTTTATTAACCAAGAGATTTTCAAAAAAAAATTTTATTGAAAGATTTTACTTTCAGTTTGGTTTCCATAAATTTTTTCGAAAGTGTTCTATCAGATCTTTGCATTGAAGTCGGGTTTTATTTGGCAGCATTATTTAATTGAACTTCAAAGATTATGGCAACAAAAAATATGCTGTTCACTGCTTTGGAACTCAATATATTAAAATATTTCATATCATTCTCCTTTAAACAAACGTATGTACGTATTAAATTCAATTTCGTTTTCCCAAATACTCGTTTAATAAAAAAATAAAAAAACAATTCAATGTTGCATTTTAAGCAATAAAATATTTGCTAAGACCACCACAAGACCTTTGTGACTTTAAAATTCAATTCCTTGAATAGCAGGACTATAACCTTACTACACCTCAACAACAAATGTCCATTCATTTTTATGTTCATTCTTTATTTTTTTTATTATTATTATTATTTGCCACATACACCTTGCATGTTTGTTTTGGCAAACGAGTTTGTCAAGCATCTTTATGAATTATAATGACACACACTAAGGCTAAAAAAAAAACAAAATCAACTCGTGCAGCCAGCCAATGTGTGTGCAGTACAATTCTATGCAAGAAAACGCGCGCACGCTCTTCGCGTCCATTGTAAAATGACAGGTGCTCCATTTTTTTTTGTTTGTTTGTTTGTTAAACAAACTGTTGCTCTACACATACTCCAACCACATGCACTATAAAGTTATAAACATTTGTTCAAACACTTTGGTTATGGGCCAAGTCTGGAGCAGAAAATTCCTTAACAAAACGCATAAGTTTGCTGCCTGCCTTCTTCTAAGTGCACTAGAAGTAGCAGGGAGGCCAAGAGGTGACACATTCAAGTCTTAGAATCTATAAAAGCATTAACGCATTTTTCTTTCTAGTCATTGTTGTTAAAGCTGCTACCTTTAAACAAGATTTTTATGCTGGAATGTTGTGAAGCTGCCTGAATTATTTTTCTTTTGTTTTTTTTTTGTTTTTTTTTTTTTGTTTTGCTCTTTGCTATTAGAAATATTATTGGCATTATTTATTGTGCTGTTGTGTGTCTTGTTCGTGAGTCCGTCGTCTCTGTACGTAGGTGACATTTCGATTGCTTTGCGATTACTGTTTCTTGCGACTGGAGCCTATAAAATACTCTTTTGTTGTTATTGCCTTACATTAAATAATCAATTGAGTTTTGTTTGCTTGTTTGTAGCGCTGACCACTCAAACAAAGAACGCATGAATTGACATAAATAAATAATAATAATTTTGTTATTTCTAATGCTTGTAGGTATTGAAAAATGTTCTAATATCAGTAATATACTCGTACACACACTAACACATTCATGGCTTCTAACACTTTTCTTTCAATTCATCGATTCATTCATGATCAGAAGTGCTGGACTGACTGGCTTTGGAATAATGTGAGTTAAACAATATCAACGATTTCAACAATTCAATGCCAATTGAATTTAATGTTTAATAAATTATGAACAAACACAAAAACCCTATTGTATTTTTATAAGCTTTTCAATGGAACTGCCAAGGTAATAGTATTCGGTTATTTGTAAAAACGCTGTACTTGTAAAAATTCAAGGGGTTTTATGTAAAAAAAAAAAATGCTATGTTCAGCTTACACAGAAAAAATTATTCCCAAAAAATTTTCAAACAAACGTGTGTTTTGAAATATAATTTAGTTTCAGTAAATATTTTTTACTGTTCCAGTAAATTATTTGTTCCAATTTTATTTTATGTAAAAAAAACTGTATAGAATGAAAATTATCTATATAAAGTAAAATTTGTAAAAATAAATTTTAGATTTATTTTTTTTTTTATTTAAATTTGTTATTTTCAGTTAAATTTATTTTTATATACTGTAAAAAAATTTGTCTGATTTTTTTTTTTTTTTTTTTTGATTTTTTCAGTTAAATTTATTTTTATATTCTGTAAAAAAATTTGTCTGATTTTTTTAATTTTTTCTACAAATTATTTTATAGACATAAAAAACATTTTATTTTTTTTAAGATTTTTGTTTGCGGTTTTCAAACTTATTATGTTTGTATATTGTGATTCTCAATATAGTTAGTATAAAGAGTCTTACTATAAACATAAGGAGCTTGTTAGCTAAATTAAAAAATTTTTTGGGTTGAAGTCTACTGACGAGTTCCAAAAGCAGGAACGAAATGCTTAACCATAAAAACAAGCCAATTTTTGAAAGTAAAGAAAATAGTTGAACCTTTCAGTTGATTCAGTTATTTTTTTTTTTTTCAAATAAAACTTTTACTAATTTTTTTAAAAAAATTTTTAAGAATTGTTATTGATTCAGTTTATTTATTTTCTGGTATTACGAAAAATTTTAGTGAATGTGTTTGTAAATTATAAAAAAAAAATTGCTGAATAATACAAAAAAGTCTGCAAAAATGTTTTTCTGTTCCTATTAATAAATTTGACTGAAAATATTTTGAGTTTCAGTTAACTTTTGTCTCAAATGCCATAATAAGTTAACTAAAAATAAAAATTTTTTTCCAGTTAAATTTTTACAAAATTGTTATCAGAATCTACAAATTTCTTTGTAGGTCCGCATTCACACAAAAAATTTACTGATTCAATGAATTTGGTTACTGAAAACGAAATTTAGTTTTTTCTGTGTAATTAACCGATTTCAAAAAAAGGACGAGGCTGACAATTCGTCTCCATTTTTTTTTTCGGAGTGTTACTTCATAACTCGGTACATTTTGACCGATTGTAAAAATTCTTTTTTTTTGTCTGAGAGGGTATAGCTTCTCGAAGGTCCCATTGTAAAAAAGTCGGCGGGAACACGCCCACAATTTTTTAAATTTAATTTTATGATATTCTACTTATTTGAAAGCTGCGCATCCTATAAAACACCTTTTGTTCTTGTAATTAAATAATTTGAAAGTTGAAAAAATGGGAGGGGGTTACGTACATTAAAATTTATTATAATATTTCACGCGGTTCTACCTAACCAATTTTGAGGTCTAAAATAGACACAATCCTGCATTTAAAAAAATGGGTGGAGTCACGCTCATTAAAATTTAATATTTTATAAGACTTAACACGCACCCTGAGCCCTGAATAACACTCAATCTTGCATTTAAAATGTGGGCGGAGGCACGACCACTAAAATTAACTTTATATTTCACGTTCTTCCTCTAATCTTCTTCTATCAGATCCTTGCATTGAAGTCGCTTTTTTTTTGCATAAAGAATTATTTTTTGGTTTTATTTAACTCTGTTCCGTACTTCTGATAGATTATTTCCTTTGTTTAACCTGAATATTTTAAGCAAAATGACTTCATACTTTTCTTTATAGGAAACTCGATTAGGTCACAGAACACTTTTTGTTATAGAAAATTCGACTGCGTCACTGACCCATATTTTTTTATGGAAAAGTCGATTGTTGCAACACAATTTTCCTTACAGAAAAGTCAACTGTGCCCACAGATCACTTTTGTTTAAGGAAAAGTCGACTGTGTCAGAGAAATCTTTTCTTCAAAGAAAAGTCAACTGTGCCAGAGAACACTTTTCTTTACAGAAAAGTATATTTTGTCAGAGCAATCTTTTCCTTAAAGAAAAGTCGACTGTGTCAGAGAACACTTTTTGATAGAAAGTCGACTGTGTCACAGAACACTTTTCTTTTGGAAAAGTCGACTGTGTCACAGGACACTTTGTTAAAAACACTTTTCTTACAGAAAAGTCGACTGTGTCACTGAACACTTTTCTTATAGAAAAGTTTAATGTGTCACAGAACAGTTTTCTTTTAGAAAAGTCGACTGTGTCACAGGACACTTTGTTAACAACACTGTTCTTACAGAAAAGTCAACTGTGCCAGAGAAAACTTTTCTTTAAAGAAAAGTCGACTGTGTCAGAGAAATATTTTCGTTAAAGAAAAGTCGACTGTGTAACGGATCACTTTTCTTATAGAAAAGTCGACTGTATCACAGTAAACTTCCCTTCAGAGAAAAACCAATACATCACACATTTTTCTTTACAGAAAAGTCGACTGCTCCACAGAACAGTTTTATTTATAGAAAAGTCGACTGCTCCACAGAACAGTTTTATTTATAGAAAAGTCGATTATGTTACAGAACAGTTTTATTCTTTATAGAAAAACATACTGTGTCACTGCAGCACACTTTTCTCTATGCAAAAGTCGATTGTCCGAGTACAATTTCTCCTTATAGAAAAGTCTACTGCGCCACAACACACTTTTCTTTATAGAAAATTTGACTTTGTTATTATATCACATCTTTTTTAATAGAAAAGTCAACTGTAGCACAACATACTTTTCTTTATGAAAACTCAACTGTTTCACTATATCATAATTATCTTCAGATTTCGATTTTCGCAGCAGTCAAACTGCTTTTTAGAGAATAGCCACTACATCGCAATTTTCTTTATAGAAAGTTCGACTCAATGGCCCTTATCGGTAATAAAAACAACATTTTGGTTCACGTGAAACTTTGGTATTTTGTGTGAAAAAAACTGAAAATCACGTGAATAAACTGTTCGCTTTTTTCCGATTAAGGGGAAAATATAAATATGTATTCTTCTATCAAAAGGTGAAAGTTCCAGTCGTTGGTATAAATTTTTTTAAAGAGGACAAAACGGTTCACAGACGCTTAACACAACAACAAATACTCATTTATGGCAATAACCATTAAATTAAAAAATCGTCAAAATGGCTAAAAAAAACGTGAAAACAAGAAATTATATAAGCCAGGTAGCTTTTAAAAATAATTCATGCCTTTTTGTCCTCTAAGATGCATATCCAGGTCTGTTTTAATTTTCATGGAGATGCAGAAATTTCCCTCTACTATCCTCTTGATCCTAATTGTGAAAAAGTTTATAGACTTTCGTTCCTTTTATGCGAATATTTATATATGTTTTCAATATCACCCAATTCTGTTGAATAATTTAGGAAAGACAGATATTGCCCCTCTACACGTCCTGGGTCATGCTTTTAACTTCATAAAAATTGCTTGCCTGATTTCAGAGAGGAGAAAGCTACCCCACTGCCCGCTCTAGATCCTGCTTTTAAAAATATGTGTAGCCTATGTCTCCCTCTACACATATATGTATATGTATATATCAATGTCTTAAGTTTCATCAAAATCGATCTGACATGCAGAATTCGCCCCCGTGCCCACTTATTGGTCCTAGTTTAAAAAAATATATGCAAGGCGCGAGTCTTCTTTCAAATGCAGATGTTTAAATACATAATTTCATAAGAGTCGCTGGCATATTTTCGGTGGGGGCAGCTGTCTTCCCCTGCCCCTCTTGGTCCTAGTTTTGGTTTAAAAATATGTATAAATCGTGAGTGTTCATTCAGGCGCAGGTGTATTTATATTTTGAAAATCATCAAAATCACTTTAGAGTTTAGCCGATAATTCATAAGAAATAAAGATACTTTTTCTTTGAGACAGGAGACGGACGGGTGGAGAGAGATAAGCTAGAGGGCAGACCAATAGACTTGTGGGCAATAGATTTCTGTATTTTTTGTGAGTACAGAGTCCTAAAAAATTTTGCCTTATTATATCTCTCCTAAAACGATAACAAAAATTTTTGGGCAGGGAAGGGACGGGTAGACGTTATTTGGGTTCTATTTTTCTTTTGAATATGGAACCCTCAAACGATAATAAATCACTCATTTGCTGCAACAACGTCATTAATAAAAAAAAAACTTGTTTTACAGAAAACGAGTTTAAGGTTTAAAACTTACAGGCAACTTGATGCAGACCAATACAGTGGAGAGCGATAGGTTTCTGTTTTTCTTGTGGATACAAAATCTTGCCTAAATATATCTCTGCTATAATGATAATAAATATTGTTGGACAGGGAAGGGACGGGTGGACAGGTGAACTAGATGGCAAACAGCGAGCTCACGTTATTAGGTTTCTATTTTTCTTTTGAATATGGAATCTTAAAACTATAATAAATCGCAACAAAAAAAAATTGGTTGTCTCTCAAGAGTTGTGTACTCATATACAAGATATTTCTATGAAATTTTGACACATAATGAACACCGATATACGGACTAAATTCTGCATTAATAACGCAAAAATTTATAAATTTAAATTTAGTTTTTTGAGTTATGACGATATTGAAGTAAATAAGCGAAATGTTTTCTGGGTATGGGGAGATTACCACCCCAAGACCTTATCCTAAACACTTTAACGGGACTAAATACTCTATGTTCATTGGGAGGATCCATTCTCCATTTGTATTTTGCATTTGCATGAAATTTCAGATATAGATTTTAATAAAATTTCTTTTAAAAAAAATGCTTACTACAAATTTAGTACCATTTATGGAATATATTAGAACCCGAGAAAATGTATTAAAAAAATATACGAGAATTCTACTGATATTGTGATAAAGAACACATTTAATTCGTATGAAACTGTGCTACGCGTTTACGGTAATTTTTAAAGTTTGATTAATCCCTTAACATTTGAGTAATCACTTTTGCTTTCTTCAACTAACCGATTACTCCACACAGCATCTGTAGTACATTTTTCCAACACTAAAAAGTGCATAAATATTTATTTGCAAGTTTTGTGCGTTTGTTTGTTTCAACTGTTTTATAGCCGCATTAAATAAAAAAAAAATGATTTTGTAAGAACATAATCATAATCTAAGATAGAGATAATTCACTGTAGTGGGAACGAGTACGAGTGTGGTTCGTAAGAAACACATATTTTTTTTGTATGCAACGCAACGCAACGTATGTCTGGTCAATGCTTAAACTGAGACTTTTTTCTATATGTATTCGGTTAGTGATCTGATAATTTATGGTGTTTGACAAGTGAATGGCTTTTGCGAATTTTAAAAGTTCACACAAAATTATTTAATAAATTTACAAGTTTAAGAGTACTTAAGTCAATTGTTCGATTGTAATGTTTAGAATTTGAAGTTCATAATTGTTAAGGTAAGTAAATTTGATAAGCGGACTTTATTTATTATTATATATTTGAACTATTTTGAATTTTTAATGTAGTTCAGTTTTTTCCATTATATTTTTAATTAAAAATTAAATTATGTTTTTTATTGCTAATTAAAATGATTTTCATTGAGAATACTGGAACGTTAATTTAGACTAGCAGGAGGAAAATGCAGCATTTTCTGTGCCACCACGCATAATATCAGCGTTCATATAAATATTCCAAAAAAAAAAAAAAAAAAAAAAATTGGGCGATTTTTTCATATAAAAAAAAGCAATGTGAGTCCGATCACAGAGGAGATGTGTAAACATCTAGTAATGAAATTTTTTTTTTAAGTTGGAAGTACTTATGCTTTTAGTATCTTTTTTTAAATTAATTAATTAAAAGTATCAACACTTTCAATATTGTAAATACTTATGAATTTGTTAGTTTTTGTTTGTTTTATTAAACTTATTTGGTTAGTAAGTAAATGGGCACACTGCAGTATATGTACATATATGTACTGCATTCAAAATTGCAGTAAGCAGTAAATTTACTGATTACTAAAAAAATTCAGTAAATTTTTATTGCTAATGAAATATAATTTGCATTACCAGTAAAATCGTAGGGCCGTATTCCCAATAAAATTGTAGCAAGTGGCAAAGTCTTTTTCATTCAAATTTTGAAGCTTTTGTATGAAAAACATTTAGCCACTTGTTAGAATTTCATTATAAATACGGGCATTACTGATTACTGAAAATTCAATGCACCTCATCATAGATATAACAAATCATTTAGGGAATTTATAAACATTGTAGAAAAAAATTTTAGTAATCAGTAAAAATTTACTTGTTAAACATTTTTTATTGTTTTTACTGAAACTTTAGTGGCACTGCAGTGCTCATCTATGGTAAATGCCTTTACTTTTACTTTTTAATTTTTAATTCCTGTTGTTGATCGTTTAGTTGTTGCTGTTCTTGCTGTTGTGTACGCATTGCAATTAAAATAAATTCAGTAAAGTGCGACTTTGACTTTTGACGATTTTTTTTTCAGTTTTATCGCTTTTTTCTCGTTTTGGCGTTTTTTTTCTCTTTTTGGGTTTTTTTAATTTTCGCAATTTTTCTCATTTTGGCGTTTTTTTCATTTTGGCGATTTTTTTCTGTTTTTTGGGGTCTTTTTTTCATTTTGGCGATTTTTTTTTTGTTTTTGGGGTTTTTTTACTTAGGCGATTTTTTCATATTGGCGATTTTTTCATATTGACGATTTTTTTGTTTAGGGAGTTTTTTCATTTTGGCGATTTTTCCGGTTTTTCGCGATTTATTTTAGTCCTAGAGCTTTTTTTTAATTTGGTGCTTTTTTTCGTTTTGGCGATTTTTTTTGTTTTTGGCGATTTTTTTATATTTGGCGATTTTAAATATTTTTGATTTTTTAGTTTTACCGTTTTTGAAAATTTCAAGAGTTTTACTCTTACGGTTTCCAAGATACAGCAAGTTGTCAAAATTATAAAGTCAAAATTGCATTAACTGATGGAACACCCATTGATTTAAATTTTTTAAATTTAGTGTTAATTGTTGTAGTCTGTATAAAAATACACTAACTTTTAAAATTTCAAGTGTACATATGTACATACAATTGTATGTATATTACATGGGATTTTAACATTTTTCGTTGCTCGTTTTGGAACACCCTTTAGTTTTTAACTCTCATGTATTTGCTGTTGTAGTGGCCAAATGTCTACACATTGTGTCCAAATTTCAAGTCCGTAGCTCTTACGGTTCATTTTCACCTTTGGTGTACGGAAATATACAGAAAAATAACCGGCGGCGGCTTATCGTCGGCTTCGAGCCAGTCGACTTGTTTCTCTGCTTGGTATTGCTTCTTTCAAACACTAATACACTCATATATAGCTCACACCGATTTGACAATGCTGTGAAAGAAAAGCAAGGAAATCTCAGCAAAGAAATCTCAGCAAAGAAATCAAAGTCAAAAGATTTTTACCCCCTAGCGTATAGATGTTTACACATCAAAAATATCTTGAAATTTTTATGAAAGGAATTTGGGAAATTTTTAATTTTTATGTAATAAGTAAATATTTAAAATAAATTTATTTATGCCAGTTGCTTATGATAATGCTGCCGTTTCCAAAATAATTAAATCCCTATTGCCATTCTCAACTCTACTCAGTTTGGTGATGTGAGAGTCAACCCCACTTTTACATTCGAATTGCTATTATCAACTTAAATAACGGTTGTTATTTATGAGATTTTCAAGTAAAAATTTGTTGTGACTCACAAGACAAAAAAAAAAAAAATAATAATAATAATTGTGTCAAAGTTGTGGTTGAATCTAAGACAACCAAAATATGTTAACTTTAACATTTGTTAGCGCACTAATAATCTCAAATTATTATTTTACCTATTCAGTTAAACATTTTGTTATTAAAAATACATTTAAATTGATTATTGATTGTTATTATCCTATGCGCATTTCACTGTTGCTAATGCAGATCATGAGGGAACCTTTGCCCTAAAATTTCTTACAACAATTAGAGATATTATGTTGAACTTCAATTTAAACAAATGAGAAGTTCAACTTATATCAAAATTTATTACTGCTACATTGACAAAATTTTCTTACGTTGAGTTGAGAACGGCGACAATTGCTGCTAGCGCCATCTGCAGTCGTATAGTTGGTATCATGCCTGAAGGTACATCTGCTGCAGTGGCTGTCATTTATTCAAACTGTTTTATCAAAACTCCGTGAACGGGCATGAGCAAATGTTAAATTGTTTATCACTACACAGAAAGAAAAAAGCCGTACTAAATTTAAATTTTTTCTACTTACTTTTAGTACGAATCATACTTAAAAATTTAAGTACGAATAGCACTAACATTTACTTAAAACAAACCGAAAACAGGATTACTTTAGAAAACCAATCCTGGAGTTTCTTAAATTGAGTAAAAAACTTATTTAAAGTACAATTTTGTGTACTTAGTTTATACACATATGAAAAGAAGAATAAAAAACCTTTTAACCAAAAAAATTTCAAGTTCGTTAGTGTGCATTTGATTGAAATTCAATAAAATGAAAAAATTAATATATTGAAATAAAAATAATAATTGTACTTTTTAACGGAAAATGTTTTATTTAAAAGTGACTAGGCGCGGTTGATTTTTCTCGTATGCAAAAGTGTTTTTAATAGTATAAAAGTAAACAAAATAAAGCTATAATATCAATATTAAAAAGTAACTTAATAAATAAATAAATAAGACAAAAAGTGAAAAAGGACGACTCCAAGCTGCTAAATCTTCTGAGGGACTCAGATTGCGAAGCTGTTTCTGTTTAAAGAGTAAGTAAAAATATGAGTTTTTGTTATTGCTTGTGCGTATTGTTATAAGCAAGTCCCTTTTCAAACACGGCAATTTTAGTTGAGCAACTTTTTAGTTCATAAGCGGGAGAGAAAAATATGATAGTTCCCATTTTCATTATCTTCTCTTTCATCTTTAATAAAATCAAAAGTTGCTCAACGGAAATTGTAGTCTGTGAACCCAGTATAATAATTGCTTCTGCTCACGTCTTTTCAAATAATAAAAAAAACCAAAATACACACTTTGTTAACATTATGAAAATGTCAGTGAAAGCTTTATATATAGAAGTATATTTTAATCTGTAGTTTTTTTTATACGATATAAATATACATACATATCTACATAATATGTAATATTATTAGGTAAAAAATAGTAATAGGTACGAAAACTTTCTGGAATGCACGCCTCATAAGTTCTCATTGATAATTATTTTATTTTGCTTAACTCGCTGTAAGACCGGACTCAGAAATATGTTATCGCTCTAGGTGACCAAGAACCCCTAGCTTCTTAATGACATAGTTTCGCTTAGAGTACTGATGGGGTTGCACTTTTGGAGCGATGAAGATTATAAATGTAATCAGCTTAGAAACGTGGGCTGTAGTTGAGAGCAAAACAGATAATTTATTCATTGATGATAAAGAGGCAGTATTGTGCAGACCAAGTGCCTATTATTATTTAGTAAATAAATTCAGTAAAGTGCGACTATGACTCGCGCACATAGGGTTCCGTACGAACACTAGATATGTAATTTAATACAAACTTCATCCTATATAATATATAGTTTTGACATTTTTTTCGTTTTTGGGGTCTTTTCGGTTTTTTTGTTTTGTCGTTTTTTACGTTTTTTTCGGTTTTGGCGATTTTTTTAAGTTTTGGCTCTTTTTTAGTTTAGACACTTTATTTTCTTGTTTTGGCGATTTTTTCGGTTTTTTGCGTTTTTTCATTTTGGCGTTTTTTTATTTTTGGCGATTTTTTTTAATTTTTGCAATTTTTTGTTTATTTAAATTTTTTTTAGTTTTGGCGACATTTTCGCGTTTTGGCGATTTTTTTTTAATTTTTTGCGTTTTTTTTCATTTTGGCGTTTTTTTTCATTTTGGCGATTTTTTCGAATTTGGCGATTTATTTTAGTGTTAGATTTTTTTTTTAATTTTGGCGATTTTTTTCGTTTTGGCGATTTTTTTTTAATTTTTGGCGATTTTATAATTTTCGGTTTTTTTAGTTTTACCGTTTTTGAAAATTTCAAGTGTTTGCCTCTTACGGTTTCCAGGATATAGCAAATTGTCAAAATTACATAGTCAAAATTGCATTAACTGATGGACCACCCTTTAATTTAAATTTTTTTAAATTTTAGTGTTAATTGTTGTAGTCTGTATAAAAATATACAAATTTTACAAATTTCAAGTTTCATTGCTCGTTTTGGAACACCCTTTAATTTTTAATTCTCATGTATTTGTTGTTGTAGCGGCCAAGGTTCTACATACTGTGTCCAAATTTCAGGTCCGTAGCTCTTACGGTTCCTGAGAAAATACCGTGTGACGGACAGACGGACAGCGTAGCGAAAACAATAGGGTTCCTTTTCACCTTTGGTGTACGGATCCCTAAAAAGCATTAAACAAATAATGATATATAAATTTCAAATCTAGTATTTTTTTCTTCCATAGAACAGACATCTAGGACTCACTTAACATTCCTACGTCATAATTTTTTGGCAACACTGGTTAGCAATGCATATAATAGAGCGACGTAAAGGAAACAATACCCGCTTTTGGTCTTTTGCATTAAATTTGATTGTTATTACCATAGAAATTCAATAAAAAGCTAAATTAAAAATTATATTAAATCTTTTTATTCAAAAAATCAAGTTAGCATTTCTTAAAACAGGCGCATTTTGAGATTAATTCAATCTAATTGTTTCTTAAATGAATCTCGCTTTTGGATTATTTCAAGTACGGATTCGGGATTAAATCAACACCATTTTTAGATTGATTCAATCTCAGATTTTCTTAAATCAATCTCCTTTTGGGAGTATTTCAAGTACGGATTCGCATTAAATCAACTAAGAAATTCTTGAATCAAACTTATTTTGAAATGGATTCTATCTCAAGTTTTCTGAAACCAATCTGGTTTTGGATTTATTTCAAGCACGGAATCGGGATTATATATGGATAAAATTAAGTATTTAGCTCTTGAATAGTCCCTGCTTGAATTAAGTCTTTTGTACTTGATTTGGGTAAATCCGTAATTACCGTACTTATGACACCGCTTTTGATTTATTTAAATACGGATGGATTAATTTTTATTTTGAGTGTAATCATCCTTCATCATTGTTGTGGATAAATCTGAGAACACTGGTTCATTAAACAATCAACCAACAGCCATGCATCAGTAAAATCCAAGATATGCAGAAAACATCGCCGCTGTTCGTGAGAACATGCAAGAGAATCCGTGGCAGTCAAATTCATGTCGGTCACAAGAAATTTGTCTTTCACAGACGTACAAGTTCGTGCATTTAGCGTCATGACTTTGTCATCCATCTATATGAAATTCAACTGACTCAGGAGCTGAAAGTAAAATGCAGTAGGTAAACTGAACGGCCCTTGGAGCAGTTGAAAACCGACCCTAATTTTTTATCGAAATATTAGTTACAGCAATGAGACAAATTTTTAGATGAATGGATACGTCAACAAATAAAATTGTGTAATTTGGGACGGTACCAATTCGTTCTGGAAAAGCCAATGTTTGATGTGGATTTTGGGCTGATGTCGTCATCGGGCCATATTTCTTTAAAAACGACATAAAGCAGGCCATCATCTTGAACGGCGAGAACTTACATCTTTTGGCCAGAATTTGGACAACGACGGCATGTGGATTCAACAGAACGTTACTACGAGCAGCGTTGTCAACTTTGAAATTTCAAAACGCACCAAAATGGAGAAAAAACGCGCCATTTACAAACAAAAAAAAAAACGCACCAATTTTAGAATTTATTTTTTTAGTTTAAAATGTTTATTGAATTATGCATAAAAGTACATTATTTTTTGTGTTAAACATTTAACACTAAAAGAGGATTTTACAGTTCAGGGTTAAAAAAATAAAACCAAAAAAAAACTTAACAAATTTGTTTATATTCATTTGTATTACATAGATAATATTTTTTTTTAATTCTATACAAAACTTTTTAAAGAGATCAAAGATTAATAGAAAGGATTCAAAACTAATAAAAAAAGTTCTTTATTTATCATTTTATTCAAATATTTTTAAATCAGAAGTTTAATATATACATATTAAAAATATAACAATAAACAGCCTTTTACAATATATGTACATAATTAAAAAACAAACAAAAAACAAAAAAAAAAAAACTAAACAAATTCGTACATACATAGTGTACATATGAAAGTGGTCTAGGTCATACCATTTTTGATTCGATGTAGTACATTTTTATCATACTAGTAGAACTCTATATTAAATTGTTGCATAAAATTTTTTTTTGGATTTGTTTCACTGTAATCTACTAAATATCTCGACTAAAGAAATATAAGATTTATACAACTTTCATAATTAAGGGCACATACATATCTTTGCATTAATTTGTGCAAGATGATACATATTTGTATATTAATTTTATAAATTCGGTTTAAAGCTTTTTAAAAAGAAACCAAGAATTAATTATTCCAAATAAATAAAGCTAATATTTTCATCATTATTGTTATCATTGGGCCATAAAACAGATTTCATTTCAAATTGTGATATTTTGTAAACATTATTACTATTAATATGGTAATTGGTAAGTTTCACAACAAGAATTGTCCAGTTTTAACCCACTGCTGTGTTAAATTTGCTTTGGTGCCACCAAAAATTAAAAAACGCACCGAAATTTTAAAAAAAGCGCACCACGCACCAACTAAGGAATTTTTCGCACAAAACATTTCAAAAAGCACCCAAAATGGTGCGAAACGCACCAAGTTGACAACGCTGACTACGACCCATACCACACTGGACAGTCTGCACCAGCGATTTTTGGGAAAGTTCGTCATAACGCGGAGGTGATGTGAACCGACCACGCAGATCGTGCTATTTTTATCACGTTTGACTTTGCTTGCGGGATTTTCTTAAGTCTCAACTGTATGCAAACCACAGCGGTCCTTCAAACCAACACCCCAGATACATGAAAAAATTTGACATTTCGTATGCGCGCCACGCAGCAGAGAAGCGGTGGATATTTGCACGATTTTATAATAGTCCATTCATAATGGCATCAAAACAAATGTTTAATTGAAAATAATCACCGAAAAAGCTTAAGCGGTATAATTTTCAAACTGCATTTTTTACGAAAATCGATTACTTACGCCCAAAAACGGCTGATTTTCGATAAAAAAAAAATGCTGTCCAATAAATAGGTATGTATGTCGCTTAGTCTTTTATTTTGCGGTTATGTCTGATATGAAACCCTAAAACGAAATAAAAAGCTGTAATAAGTATGGTTTTTGATTTATACATATATCATGGCTTTATTTTACAGCTAAAGACTTTCTTCATGTTTATTTCTTATGGCCCATAATTATTCTTAGGAATTCAATTATTTGTTTACCTATTACCTAAACATATTCCCCAAACATCAGCAGAGCAGCAGCAACTCCCCACGCACTTCCTTTCAATGAATCTACAATTATTGAATACATAAAATTTTCAATAATTGCACTTACTCTACTTGCTCTAAAAACAGTAAAAGTAAAAAAAAAAACGGCAGCAGTAGTAAAGCAAAAAAAAAAACACACACACACAGCGAAAAAAAGCAACATTTCGAACCTCGCCAGCAACAGTGTTCCCAGCAATAGCAAACAGGGTTAACTAGTGTAAGTTTTTTTGTTTGTTTTTGTTTTCAGAATCTTATGAATATTGCAAATCTACGCATTGGCACGCAACCAATTCCACAGAACAACAGCAAATACATACAACTAACCAGACTGTTAACCACACTTACCATTTTCCAGCTGTACAGGTGCTTTGCCACCAACTAAATAACCAAGCGTAGCTGCCAACCAACCATCCAACTAACAAATGGACCAACCGAACATCTACATCTATAAATGCGTTGGATGAAAAAAAAATAATAATAACAGAAGAAGAAAAAACTAACTAAGCACATGGACATGGACTCTTTTTGGAATAACTTGCTTATGGGTGATAAATTATGTCGCTAATGCAAAGTGCTCTGCTTTATATATCAAAACACAAGCAACAAACAGGCAGCAACAGCATGCAAACTGAAACTGAAAATAATGTCTTGTTGTCCAGCCTAAGAAACAAAATATTTTCTACTACGTGTTTTCCTGCCGGTTCTTATTTTTTTTTTTTTTTGTTCGTCTTTTTCTTTCATTTCATTCGATTTTGCATTATGCGTACGTTGTGCGATTTTTCCGTCTGTTAGTCGCATCATTAGCTGGGGAGTAGGCGTACATATTAGCGGTACAAGTTGCCAGCAATACATACTTGTACTCTCCAGGCACAAGCACTTTGTCACCAATACACTCTTTGCGTTTTTTTTTTTTTTTTTTTTTTTTTTTGTTGGACTGCCGTTCATTCAAACGGCAAACTAATACACAACTCGTACACTCGTAAACTGAATGTATTGGCAAGGGGTACAAGTTAGTTTCAAGGAAATGAATTATAAAGGAAACGAGACGCACACATTCGTCATTTTTATTCAGAATTCAGTGTGCAGAATGGGTAATGATCAGCGTTGCTGTTTTGGTTAATTGTAACCAAAAATGGGTAATTTTTTTTCCAATGTGTACTTCTGTACTTTTTTTCCATTTTGGTTACTTTTTTTCAACACAAAAATAAGCATTTTTTATGCACATAATTATGTACATATCGCTCATTTACTTCAATAGTGGCACAACTCAACAAAACCAGTTTTGCAGAAAACGCGTTTTAAGTTTTCAGTTTGCCTACAATTCAATGGAGAAATGAAAAAAAAAAATTATTCTCTCAGGAGGTGATGGTACAAGCTGTTTATATGAAATTTTTACACAAGATAAAATACGAAATGCCGCATCTTTCTGCATTATTAACTCAAAAAACTCATTTTTTGAGTTATGCCACTATTGAAGTAAATGAGCGATATGTGGTATGCTAAATTTGCATATAACTAATTATTTTGATTTAAGCGTTATTACTACGTTGTAAAGACAACACTGGATAATCAACATAGCGTTTAAAAAAATACATGTCTGTCTCTGAACATATCAAGCCTGGGGGCCAACTCTTTCGTTTCGAATTACAGAGTAGAACCCCTGGTTTCAAAAATCAGATGCATTCATGGTTGCAAAATCTTTAAACGTCAAACACTATGTAAAAAGTTAAAAGCGAATTTTTTTATTTAAGTTTGAGAGCGTAATGGTGGGTACAGACTTAGCAACGTGTTTATGCAACCAGACAGATTGCATTGTCGGTCGCATAGTGTGTAGTCTTGTTTATAGTTGCATTCAAAGTTGCTTTCGAACTTTCGAAAATATCAAAATGTTTTGATGTTTATGGGTTGCATTGGCGGTTGCATTCTAGGTTGCATAGTCTGTATCAAAATATGCAACATGAAATATAAACGTGTTGCGTAAACACATTGCAAAGTGTGTACCCACTATAACAAGCAGGGAACGAAGCCGATCGGCTGTGAGTCGGCTAACAGCCGCCGCTGGCAAATTTTTTAAATTATAAGTAAGTGCTGATATGGTCATACTTGAATTTTGGGACGCGGTTTCAAAACATACAAATGGATTGAACGAAAAATGTTTTTATGATTTAATTAATTTAATGTAAAATTTAATGTCACTGCCACACAGCTGCTGAAAGGATATTTTCGCAGCTAAGTCTAGTTTAAACTAAATATAGGAATAAGCTAAATTTTAAGACTGTAAACTCAAAAATGCAATCTAAAGAATTGTGCATCAATCGAAACAATTCCCATTATGTTTGGTCTGCCAAAGATTTGTTTTAATATTAACAAACTTAACTTTATCTATACAGTCTTGTGTTTTGATAACGAATGTAATTAAATTACATATTATTTGTTGTTACTAAAAACATTTTTGGTTTGGAATTTCTAATAAATAAAATAGATGCACAGTTGAATAAAGATGCTTGTTTTGTAAAGATTTTTGTTTGAGGTTTTCAAACTTATTATTAGTATTAAGAGTCTTACTATAAACATACGGAGTTTGTTAAATAAATTCAAAAATTTTGTGGGTTGAAGTCTACTGACGAGTTCTACAAGCGGGAACGAAATGCATATAGACAATTGCTTAACCATAAAAACAAGCCAATTTTTGAAATTTCTAATAATTTACCTGAAGTATTTTTTTTACAAAATTGATTTTATTGATTGTTAATTATAATAAAATATACTTTTAAAACTGAAATACAAATTTATATTATATGATTTTATATATTAACATATGTATGTATATTTTTCAACTGAACTACAAATAAAACAGTATTTTAAATACATAAAAATTTTGGTTACTTTTTTTTGCATTTGGTTACTTTTTTTTGTATTGTGGTTACAAAATTATTTTGGTCGTGGCAACGCTGGTAATGATATGGTTACTATTAAGGAAGTCAAAGGGATTCCCCTAGCAGGGTTACCGTTAGGAATTTTTGAAAAGTCGCACAAAAGGCCGTTTTATAAAAATAGAGTCGCACAAAAAAGTCATTTGAGAAAATAAAAGTTGCACATCTTGTTTTTAACGTTTTTTTTTATAAATGAAAAGCTTAACAAAACAAACAAAAAATAAGTTGAAACAATACATATTTCATAACATATAAAGTTCCATTATATTTAATAAATTTGGCTTTCGTATGATACCGAAGAGTAGGATTCATTAAAAAAAACAAGCTAAAAAAGTTAAACTTAAGATATTTTTGGCCCGTGTACTTTTTACTTTAATTCTATTCGTTTGATCATCGCGCCATATATTTTGGGTGAATGTATGTGTACTTCAACAATATTTTCTTATTATAAATATTGCTTTTTTGAAATTCCATTTCTGTATTTAAAAATAAGTTCATCAAAAGAAATCCAGTCTTCTATATCTTTGTCTATTAAATTTAAGGCTGACAGCATTGAGTTGCATGCTTTTACTTTTAATTTATTAGCTAATTTATTATTAAACAAGGCTAATTTCAAAATGTTCACATGTTCGTATACACCTGTACAGTGGAATCTCCCTTAACGAACACTTCCTATAGGCGGACACCCCCTTTAGACGGACACTTGACAGGTCCCGGCAGCGCTCCACAAGAAAAGCATTGCTATCGCTCCCCCTTAAACGGACGCTCTCATGAGCGGACGCGGACACCCGTTTGACGAAAAAAAAATTTAACGGAAATTTAATTTTTTCCCCGATTTTTTTTTTCATGATATAATTTACAAAAAAGCTTGCCAAGACTCTTAATTTTCTCGTCTTAACAACAAAGTTCGGTTTATCACATTTACTACATCAGATAACATATGTAAATGTGGGTATGGTAAATAGTTTCTCTCTAAAATAATGCTTTCAAACTAACTTAGCATCTATATGTGCGATTAACTTTGATATAACATGAGATACAACGTCGGCTAAAATTTAAATATTTTTCTTCATGAGACATTTTTAGATTTAGTTGAACTGTAGTGAATTTTAATCAGAAGTGATTTCTTATTCAGTAATTTCAATTCTTATTGAATGAAATATTTTTATTAATTAATCTGTGTTTCTAAAGAATAGAAGAAAAATTAAACTAGACTTTTTAGCTGGGGGGGAAATACAGATATTTTTCTGTGCAGCCACGCACTTCATCAGCACCCTAGTCTATCTATTTGGGTAGAGATTATTATTAACATCAGCTATTGAACGTAAATTTCAATGAAACGGAATACGAGAAATGATTGCTGTGTATACAATTATTGATTTACCTTTGGTAAATACATTTGTAAGTATCACTATTCATTTTCTGCTTTTCCATTTTTTTTTTCATTCTATTTAGGTTAGCACGAAGTCATATTACTCTACCTAAGTATGTTTTAACTACTCTTGATGATCTTTTGCGATAAAATGATTTACTCTTTTATTACATATGGAAATAGTGCATATTTACATATTTATGATTTTTTGTTGTTGAATTGCAATTGAATTGCTTATATTTCTTAGGAAATTTTACTTATTTAAATGTGTAGTTTTCTCTTGAGCGGACAGTTTCCTTGGGACATTTCAATGGTCCCTTCGGTGTCCGCTCAAGAGAGACTCCACCTGTATATATTTTATGATAACTTCTTTCATTGACTCGGCGGGTAAAAATATTTTTGTAAAATAAGCACTCCAAAAACCACAATTTTTATTTATATAAATTTTTTTTTTTTTTTTTTTGCTAAAACAATTCTTTGAAACTGCTACTGAAAATTTGCGAAAAATTTCTTAAATACATTGTACACGTGAGAATGTTGCAATTAATAAAAGTGCTTCCAAATGAGCAATAATCTGTGAATTGCTTTTAAATTTTGACGATTTTTTTTTAATAAAAGTAAAAAGGAAATTTTCAATTTACTACAATTTAAATGTTTTTTGTGAGAATCTTTACGAAAAAGTGTAAAAAGTCCTAACAAAATTTAAAAAAGTCGCAAAAGTCGGTGATCAAAAAAAGTCGCACACAGCTAAAAAAAAAGTGTCAAATTGCGACTTTAGTCGGATGAAGGGTAACCCTGTCTCCTAGAATCATTCTAAAGGGTGTTTTTTATTGAGGTATAGAACTTTAAGTTGGCATCACTTTTTTAACTGGCGGCCATTTTGTCAGCTGTCAAGTGATTAATATTTAGTTTGGTTTGCCATTTCATCATGAACAGGTTGACAAAAGAACAACGCTTGCAAATCGTGCAAATTTATTTCGAAAATAATGGTTCAGTTCGCGAAGTTTACCGCAAGCTCCGTCCATTTTATGGTCGACATAATCGTCCATCAGAGCAATTAATTCGGTTAACCATGGATCGTTTTCGCACTACGTTTACTCTATGTGATAATACGCATCCGCAGAGACGTCGAACAGTGCGTACCGAAGAAACAATTGCCGCTGTAGAGCAAAGTGTTGAAGAGGACCCGAATGAATCGATTCGCCACCGTGCACAGCAATTGGAGCCGACTAACCGACTATTTTGTTCCCGAATTGGATGGCATGAATGTGGATGAGTTGTGGTTCCAACAAGACGGCGCTACATGCCACACAGCGCACGTCACAATCGATTTATTGAAGGAAACATTCGATGAGCGCATAATTTCGCGTAATGGACCTGTCAATTGGCCACCAAGATCGTGTGATTTGACACCATTGGATTATTTTCTTTGGGGATATGTAAAGTCGCTCGTCTACGCCAACAAACCAGAAACGTTAGGGGACTTGGAAGCCAACATTCGTGGCGTTATTGCCAACATACGGCCCCATATGCTCGAAAAAGTGGTTGAAAATTGGACCTGTAGAATTGGCTTTATTCGAGCCAGCCGCGGCGGCCACATGCCCGAAATCATATTTAAACATTAATGGCATAAAATTATCCTTCCAATAAAGCCAAATTGATGGACATTAAAACGATTTTCTTGTGTTTTATTTCAATTCGAAGTTCTATACCTCTAAAAAAAACACCCTATACAAAATTCAAGGAAAAAATTAAACGAAAATGCCTCCATCAGCGATATTCCCTGCCAAACCCACTTTTGTCCAGTTCATCAAACCGTATTAGTGAATCAAGCTCTATCTCACTACTTCGGTGGTCTGACATCCAACAAATGCACAGTTTTCTTTCAAAGAAAGACCAAGTACTCTTAAGGAAGCAGCTTTAAAAAATACGCTTGGCTATCCTAAAACCTACTGAATGTCCATATGCGAAAGACAAAATGTTAATGAGAACCCTTAAGGTAACTCGGTTTTTAAGTTTTACTTTAACATTATTATCTTGTTTAAAAATACAGCAAATGTACTTTAGATTGAAGACTTTTATACATTACTAAAGCTGTCTTTACATGGTAATACAATGTATTACGACATGTCAAAATATTATGCAGAACACACAAAATCTTATCATGTAAACGCAAAATGTATCGAGTAGGAGAGAATACGGATAGAAAATTTGACCGACCTCTTGTCAAATGTTTATTTTCTAAACCATTTTAGAAACTTAAGTATTCTCATCACACCAGAGGTGTATTTTAAAGTAAACGTTGTCAGCACTGATGGTATTTATTGAAGGGTTTAACACTTTTACAAAAACAACCAAAATCAACTCGGGAAATGTTCATGTTGTTTTTGTAATCATTATACAACTCAACCATCAGCTACTTAACCCGTACCACAAAACCAAACAAACAATAAACAAACCTATAAAAAAAATTATATTTTGTAGTAAAATTAAATTGCAGTAATAAAATGTTTTCTCCAACATTTAGTTATATTAGTACACATTTTTTTGCAATTATCCAATTTTAATTTTTAGCTCAAAAGTTTAATGTCTTTGCTTGCATTTTACTTATAGTATATATCAGTGCAAACATGAAAAATACCTACAACATACACTTGTTCTCTTATTTTTTAAACACGGAGAGAATTTCATAATATTTTGATTCTACAAAGTCGTAATACTTTGTATTACCATGTAAAGACACCTTAAGCCCCGTTCAGACTATTATACAAGTATTAATACTTTCATCACATTTTACGATACAGAAATCTAAATACATTCGTTGCGACTGTCAAAAAAATCTAACGTAAAATCACATATTGTGTTCGGTAGCTAGACCAATTTTACTCTACGGAATACTTGTATGGTGGAGGGCGACTGAGACAAAATCATACCTGAAAAAGCTGGAAAGTATCCAGAGGCTAGCAGAGCTCTGCATCACTGGAGCTTTAAAGAGTACACCTACTGCAGCCTTAGACGTTATATTGGACCTTAAACCAATAAAGCTAATTGCAGTGAACGTGGCATGCAAATCAGCTATCCGACTAAGGACAACAGGTCAGATGTCGTACAGATCATTTGGTCACAGCAAATTACTAGAAAACATGGAGTGTAGCTCGGACTACATCATTCCAGTGACGAACTTTTTTACCAAACCAACGATCACTATAAGTGAAGAAGGCTATTTGGAAAGTCTTAATCACAGTGGTTCTGGTTTTAACTTTTTCACTGATGGTTCAAAGATGGATAGAGGGGTAGGAGCTGCGGTTTACTGTCGGGAGCTCGATATAGAGGAATCTTATAAACTTCCTGATCATTGTAGCATCTTCCAGGCGGAAATCTATGCTGTCAAAATGGCAGCAGAGTTAGCCTTCACCTCTCTAACTATGGATGCGCGTGTAAATCTGTATATAGACAGTCAAGCAGCTATTAAAGCAATTTCAGCTGACTGCAATTACTCCTCGGTTGTGCTCCTGTGTAGAAAGGCCCTGGATATGTTATGTACTGGTAGACAAGTACATATATTCTGGATCCGGGGACACATGGGGATAGAGGGAAATGAAATGGCCGATACACTGGCCATATTACCGGCTGAGGTAACGGTAAATATCCGAAAACCAATTCAATACCTTAAAGAGATCATACATTCTAATATGAGGGAAGAAGCGGAGAAATGTTGGCGCGCGACGAAAACTTGCAAAACTTCTAAAATCATGTGGAGCTCCTATGATCACAAATTGACTAAGTTCCTTTTATCATTAACTAGAAGCAACTGTAAGCTTCTAGTGGGAGTATTAACTGGGCACTGCTGGACAGCTTCGTACGCTGTCAAAATAGGACGAATAGCCGACGGTACCTGCAGGAAATGTAAGGAACCCGGAGAAATGGAAACAATGGAACATCTACTGTGTCACTGCCCGGCTTTAAGCCGTACTAGATATAACTATCTTGGTGCTTACACTTTTCGTAGTCTTGAGATTGTATCGAGAGTAGAAATGTGTAGGTTGCTAAAATTTGTTAAATCTGTGTGGGAGTCATTCGATACAGGCACCACGAACTAGGCTGCCATACTAACAGGTTCTCATTTCATTTGCTGGTATCGCTAAGGATCAATGCCGGTCTATGCGAGGTCTTGGACCAACCAGATAAACCTAACCTAACCTAACCTAACATATTGTGTTCAGACCATCACACTTCAAATCAAATGCGTAATACAAGTAGAAAACAAAACAGCTGTTCAATGAAAATGTCTGTGCTATTCATTTACTAGCGGCGGCAAAACGGTTTCATACAGGCGGAGACGTGCCGACATTTGAAAAAATTCAGCAGTTAAAAATATTCTATGTAAATAACAGAAAAAAAAATTAAGAAAAGATATTACAAAAACGTTAAAAAATTACGTCAACGAAATATACTTCCATACGATTCACTTATTCAAAATTTTGAGCCGATATACATATGACAAGACATTACATCAATGACGACACGCTATCGGCGGCGAAACAGCCGACTTGGAAGTTTGGTTTGTGTGAAAATGCAACCCTGATCTAATGAAAAGTATTATCTTTTAGTTAATTTTAATTATTATTCGAACTCCATTTGTTTCTATATTTGTGATTTGAACGGGTTAAAGTTCGTATCGCTTTTTAAGCCAAATTACATGTGATAATTATTAATAAACAAATACCACCAAAGTCTGTTGTAAATATTCTGACTAACAACACATAGTTAAACGGAACAGCCAGCCGTTTTCGAAGGCCACTAAACCTTCATCATCAGCGTTCTTTTGTGTTTGGTCCACTGTGTGTGGTGTCAGTTGATGTAGATTTCTGCTTTATATACTTAGCATTTTATTGCAAATGGAATATGTGAATTGTTTTGATTCATCGTTTTGAAAATTTTCTAAAAACGAAAAAGTCTTATGGGATGTCAACATTTTTATCGTATTATTTGCCACTTTGAGGACATTTTGCGTTCAGACTATCACACTTGCACGTAGTATTTGAATTTTTGACAAGTATAAATACAAAGTATAATAGTCTGAACGCGGCTTTAAGCATTCTGTAAGAATGAAAGGTAAAAAAATTGTAGAATTTTAAGAAAATTATAACAATTTTTTGCAGGAAGAATTGTAATCTGTTATCAAAAAATCCAGCAGATGTAAAACAAAAAGACGATAATTTTAACGTTCTTCCGCAAGAATTTGTACTTTATAAAAAAAAAACGAACAATAAAACAACCAACATATTATTGCTTCACAAGGCAATAACACAATAAAGCCTTCCTCAACTGAAAGCAAAAGAGTGTTTTCTATCGCTGGTAACTTCTGCACAAAAATAAGATTTCGTTTAAACGACTCTACATTGAACGCTTTAACGTTTCTGAAATTTTATTACTTGGAAAATTAAATACAAATCTTTTATTCTTAAGCTTTTTATACACATACTCACTAATAAATGTTCCTTTTCTAAAATAAGTACCTGAATTGAATACAAACCAGAGAAACTATAGTAAAAATTTTTTCCCTCGAAAAATTTTTCCCAGAAATATTTTCCCTTTTTTGGTTCACCTTATCATGAATAATCTGCCTTATCGTGCTTGGCGTATTTTTCACGTGAATTCTTTCATTTTTCCCTTCGTTTTGTTTACTTTAGTTTTGCAGGCGAATTGAATTATTACATGGAATAATTTCCATATTTTTCTTCGAATTCTATATTAAAAGTTATAATTATTTATTTTTAGGACAATAATTCCATACAACACATTTTTTCATAGAGTATGAATCTCTTTGGTTCACAGACAGTAAATTTCATGGTGGTGCACCACGGTGGTATACTTAATGAAAAAATAGCTAAATCAACAGAAGCACCTCTATGAGTACAACTTTAAAGTTAATTAAATTTTACTTTTAATTTTTAATAATAATTTTTAAGCTTTACAAAAATTCTTCCTTTTTTACATTCACGTGGACTGATAACGGGGAAAAAAATTTCACGGGATATTCAAGATAACATTTTTCTCTTCGAGGGGATTGAAAATTTCACATAAAGAAAAATTCCATTTGTTTTTCACGATAGGGATGATTATTTTTAAATCATCATTTATCTTTCCAGCATACATACATATTTATATACATGTATATTTTTAAAACCGAAACCGAACCGAAATCGATCGGTTTTAGTAGCTTAAAACCGGAAACCGCGGTTTTCTAATTTCCACGGTTTTTGGCAAACCCTACTTTTTCCCCTACCCAACAATACCGAGATGTTTTATGAGTATTTGATACATCTGTTGGGGTAACCTTGTTGCAGTTGTTAGTTTGTGGTTATGGGTTTTCTCTTATCGCTTTTACGACTATTTTATTCATTTTTTTTTTTTTTTTTGAATATTATGGCCATTTCTTGCTCCATACGTTCAGGAACGCGCTTAGGCCATTTGCAAACCAAAATCAAAACCAAGACCATCAAAAAAAAAAAAAAAAAAAAAAAAAAAGTTCCTTGTTCGTCAGTGATTTGATAAAGTGGCATCGTTAAGTTGACTGTGACTTGTTACTAATTACTTGACTCGTTTAGAGGTCTTAGTTTATTTCTATTTCAAAGGGGGAAACGAGAAAATCAAATAAATTCTTAATATAGAATTTCATTCCAACTGCGTTAGAGCCCATTTATTTAATCTCTTTCTGGTATTGGACTCCTTGTTAGAGTCGTTGTTGTTATTGCTGCTGCTGCTACTGCTGCTGCTGCTGATGCCGCTGTTACTGCTTGGTACATTTTAACCAGTATTTGTTTTGGTTGTCATCATTAGCCAACTTCCTTTTTACATGAACACTTAAAATCGTGGGAATTAATTTTAGCTATTGAACAAGAATTTAAGTATTCTAAACGATGTACAACAAAGACAAACTTGACAAAGGAAATAATTTTAAATATTTTTTCTTCTTCATTTTCGTTGGCTCACAGAGGGTCCTTTTTTGTTAAGTTGATGTTTGCAAGCACAGTGTTCGGTTGATAGCTTTTGAAGAAGTTCTCATGTACAGAATGTGGCAAAGCTTAACTTTGAGAGGATTAAAAATATTTTTTTATATTGACGTAAGTAAAATAAAAATTTTTATATTACTTTTTGTGAATGCGCAACTACAGCCTCAAGCTATGTACAGACGATTGTCAGATCTTACAATATTGTCAGATCTGGCAATGTGCTGACAACGTACTGGCAATCGAAAATTGCCAGCACAATATTTCTTGTAAGTTCACACGGTTGTCAGAAAATCTTACAATTTATTGTCAGACGGTTGTATGACAATAAATTCATCTGACAAAATTGTCAGTTCACACGGTTGTCATATGCACAAATTGTTAGGTCTGTTGTTATGCGTTGCCAGACTTAAAGCATTTGTTAGAAATTGTTAAATATTTATCGTTTGTGTTTGTGTTAAATGTAAAAAGTGAAAATGTAAATTATTATGGACCATGAAGAAGCAATTGCAATGATTTTTTCTGCATATATTTTATTTTAAATATTTTCTTTAAAATCAAGCGTGTGCAGTGTTGCCCATAGAAAGAATTTTCTTACAATGACGCCATTGTCAGATGCTTAAACTTCGCACATCTGACAATATTAAAATGTCTGACAAATATCTGGCAATAATTTTACAATGTGTTCACACGATTGTAAGATATCTGACAATTTGTTGTCAGCTCATAGTCTTGCAATGGACTGACAATGCTTTTTCTTGCAACGACGTCTGACAAAAATTGTCAGTTCACACGGTTGTAAGAAATTTTGAGCACATTTTACTGACAATATTGTAAGATCTGACAACCGTCTGTACATAGCTTCAGTGTTGAAGAAGTTTGAAGTTAAAAACTCACTAGGCTGCTTCACATGCTTGATTCTGAGAACTTGGCTGCTCAAAATCGCATAATTTTTGGGTGCCGTCAAAAGGAAGCTGTAGTACATGTTCCACCAAACTATGAAATGGTTGCACTTAATGGAGATTACAGTGGTAATTATTAAATTCATGTTTTTAAGGGATATTCTATGTCATCTGTATAAATTTTAAAAATTATAAATATTTCAGTTTAATTCAAAGAATTCGAGTTTGTTATGCAATCGGATTTTTTTTCTGTTTCAGGCGAACAAAGCCGATTTGAGAGAGTAACTAACAACAAATAGTTTACATCACCATCATTCGACTAATCTGCAAAATAACCGAGCGATTTTCCTCTGAAAATAGTTTGTAGCCAATAAATGCCCTTGATTTCAAGTTGGTAAAGTTGACATATGTATTGACATGCTTTCAATATAACTATGCACTTGCTTAAGTGAAATTATGAAGATATGGTCTAGGTTCCATAGCAAGAAGGCATTTAAGGCAACCACTGACCGAGGAATGCTCAAGAGCAGACTAGATATTTAAAAATCAAACAAATTTGCTAAGTATCTAGGACTTACTAGCTTCTACTACGTAAAAAAAAAAGGATCCAGCACTCTGTAATTTATCCAATTAATCCGTTAAATATCCAAGTTGGTGGTATCTCAAAGCACTGCGACATTAGCTTAATTCAGAACTTAAAAACTTCTTCGGTGGTACATACTATAGCAGCTGTTTCCATGAAGAATAATAAGAATAAGTTTCAGCTTCTCAAAGGTAAAGCATATTGCCAATCGGTTCTTCAAACGCCTGTTATACTTTGGAAAAATGTCACCAATAAAAGTTTCTTATAGTTCCTTGTATTTATTTGTAACAAAAAAATTTCAAATCTTTAGGAGTGATACCTATTTGGAGATTATCTTGGAAAGATCAAATAGACAGCTCAAAGAACTTGGAACTTTTTGCAGATCAATTGGATTTAGTTAGAGAATAATTCCCACTTTACACGAGTTTATTACGACCTATCGACCACGCAAGCATCATCAGTGAATTGACAATTTTTATGCAATTTTGATGCAATGAGAACCACATCAACTATGTTAGGTTAGATTAGCAAGGGTGGTGGTATAAAGCACCTTTACTCGGAAACCCATTTGTATCCATTGAGATTCTCTTCTATTACGCATTTTTGTACCCAGAAGTTCCCCTATTATCCGTCACTAAGCCACTGAATTCCCACGATGAATTCCTTGATATCCTACAATTCATACCTCCCGATATCACTAATGCTCTCATGGAAACTTCTGCTCAGCCATCTAGGCCTATGTTCAATGGTTTCTTGTTCCTCTTCATCCCCGTACATTCTACAAAAAGCTGTAGTGCCAGTTTCCCAATTACTGGTTCTTGCTCTCACCAAACAGTGATCAGTCAACACTGCTATCACGATTTGCATCGCCTTTTCCTATTCATATCAAGTAGCAGTTTTGATCTACCTGAATCAAGTTTTAGCCATACAACTCTCGAGACTCTTCAATCCTCTCTATTTCATCATGAACTGTTAGTCATGTTCTCTAACCAATTACTGAATTCCCTATAGTAATGACCTATCGGTAATTTCACCGATCTGCCACACACTCCTTCATCTAACTCCAACCCTATTCTTGCCAGCTCATTTCATAACACATCAACTAAGAAGAACATTATTTTAATCAAGCCACCTAACATGCAGGTTAAATATGAAGCAGCTGTGTCCGCCGCAAGGGATAGCAAAGTTGGTACAATTGTACCTTTTTTGGTACTATTCAAACTCGGAGATTGCAATAGTACACCAATGACTTATTAAGTACATTTAAGGAATCTCCCCAGTTTCACTTTTTAACCATGCAATTCATATTATTCTCACTTGAAAACAGTCCTTTGAAAGCAAAACGCAGCGAGAAAATCAAAAAATGTGAACTTGTCCATTTTCAAATAATTTTTTTTTCTAAATTCGGATGCTAGAGCAAATGCTATTAACTTGTATATTTTAAATTCAACTTAACCAGCTGCAACCATATGCTTGCTTTAACATCCCAACTTATAAGCAAATTTTTGAAAACGATTCGGTAGTCAGAACAAAGTTGATTATTTCAATAAAAACAAATAAAAATATGTAATTTGAACTAAAAAAAATCTTTTAGTACAATGAAGGTCAAAAAAGTAAAATTTTTGAAAGTTGTTGGTACAATTTTAAAATTATCAATGCCTTCCCTGACTCATAGTAATGGGAGAATGGCTAACAAGAGAACATAAACCAAATACCAAGGAATAATGCGCAACTTACTCAGAAGCAACGTTACAACTGTCTTATGCTATGAAATTCCAATGAGATATGTTAATACAAACCAACCATTACCTCAGGGATTATGGAATGATGGAATGGATAAGAGCGACAATGATAGGGAACAGCCCCAAAAATGTTCTATACACAGACGGGTTAAAAATTTATATCCAGTCGGGTAGTGTATGTAAATTATCTAGCCTGTCACATTGTAATAATACAATCTTTTAGACTGAGAGCATGCCTACTGGTTGATTGGTTGGTAGAATTTAAATGATTCTTTTTTGAAAGACTACTCCACTCGTTGGTGCCAACATGTAGAGAACCGTATCTAGGTATACGGATACGGTGATAGGTACTAGATCCAACCAGTCACGTTATTATGTCTGATAAGGTCACTCAATCCATTCGCTTCCTTCCCGACAACTTCTACAGAACTCTTTGTTGTGAGCCAGGCCTATCCTACTAACATGTCTGCCAAACGTCCAGTGCTCCGTTATGACTGCAACAAGCCTCGAAATGTCCCTACGGTTCCTAATTGTTAATTGTGTTGAACACTTATCATTGTAGCAGGGCCACATTTTCTTAGCAACCTTGCACGTGCCATCTGTATTCAATCTCATAGAGATAATGCTTGAAGATGCAGTTCCTAATAGCACCAAACGGCATAACTGCCGTCAAACTCTTATGAAAGGTATCGAATGGCTAAAGGCAATTTACAATAAAATATCAGTCCTTACCTTTAAGGGAACAAAAAAATTATTGAAGCCTTACGAAATCACAAGGTTCAATCCCGAATTGCACTTAAATACAAAACCAAGATAACATCATGCAGGTATTGAGGAAATATCGAGATTATATCGATTCGAGGATATCAGGGTGTTGCTAGAAACGAAGAGACAGATAGGCTACTGAGGATGGTATCATCACTGAAAAATATCACACTGGAAAACTATTAACCTAAAGTCAATTAAAGTCAAGCAATTAATGGGACAACACATAAGGTATTGACAGAACGCTACCATTGGAAGAGTGATCAAAATTCTATTGGGTAACACATATAGCGAAAAGATAACTAAGAGCACTAAGATTTAAAATTTTAGCACTTCGGAAATTGGCAGAAATAATCAGGAGGTTAATGAAACTGTCGAACATTACTTTCCCTACTCAGCAGCGTTCAATCACATTAGAAAAAAAATCGTCCATATTGGAAATATATCAGGTATTTAATATCTTAGGGATTCAGATTGGAAGAACGTAGGAAAATATATTCAGGAAACCAGGATCTTAGTCTAATCAAGTTTAACAGGTTGACGGTTTCTTAATTTTGAATTCCCTCCTACTCCTCCCTCCAACTATTCCTTCATTTTTGAAGCGCTGCACGACCATAAGTGTAATCCGCAATGGAGTGGGTCAACATTGAGTGCTCCGCTTTTCAATATATTTTCAACTCATCAACCTAACCAGGAGTCAAAGTCACTTGCAACTTGCCGAAATAGCTGAACGGAGTAAGTAGCCTTAAATGGAACCAATGGGATTATTAGTGCGTTTAAAAATTTTAAACTTAAATTGTAACAATTCCCATAAATAACACTAATTATTAACTTGACTGCACCCGGTCAAAAAAATACTTGTGTGGCAACACTCTATTCTTAAATAGCTGTTGTTTTTATTTACATTTATTTTCTTTTACATACTCTTACGACTACAATTTGAAGCTGAAAAAAAGTCAGCCAATGTAGCAATAGTAAAGTAAGAAAATAAAAAACATGTTGATTATTGAGTTCTTGTTTCAACTTTGTTATTTGTTATTGAGCTTCTCATTTGTTTAAATGAAAGTTTATAATATAATAACTCTAGTTGTTCTAAGAAGCTTTGGCTAAAGGTTCCCTGATGATCTGCATTAGCAACAGTGAAATGCGCATAGGATCCAGCTAAACCCCTCAATAATCAATTTCAATGTATTTTTAATAAAAAAAAATATTTTACTTAATAAGTAAAATATTAATTTGGGATTATTAGTGCGTTTAAAAATTTTAAACTTAAATTGTAACAATTCCCATAAAAAACACTAAGAACCACAGCTACTTTACATGCATTTCCGTGTACGAGGTTACCAGATGAGTTGAAAACTCTAGATTATATTGTTAGGCGATATAAGGTTAGGCTGGGTTAAGTACGGTTGGCTTATGTTAGCTTTTGTTAGGTTAATTTACGTTAAGTAGGGTTGGGTTGGGTAAAGTAAGGTTTCGTTAAGCTCGGGCAGGTACGATTAGGTTAGATTAAGTCAGATTAGGTTATTTTATGTTATTTTAGGTTCGGATAGGTTAAGTTTAATTAGGTTAGGTTAGGTTTGATGAGTTTAGAATATATGAGCTTAGTATAGGTTAGGTTCAATAGATTTGGATTTGGTTGTGTTAAATTGCGTTGGGTTAAGATAAACTAATCTAGGTGGACCAAATATAATACACATTTTGAAATCTCAAAAGCTGGAAATTTATAATACGATGTACAAATTTTTCTTTACTTCTAAAAACTCTTAAATTTTTTAGTTTTTTGGATTTTGTAAATTTATTTTATTAAATAAAATAAAAAAAGATTTAAATTTTCTTATCACCCATCAAGCTGTCACATGGTATTTGGTTATTTGTGACCAAAATTGTATAACCAAAAAAATAAAAAAGAAACATACAAACATAAATAAATAAATGAATAAAAAATAGAAACATATTCACAGACATAATAAAAATGTCAAGTAAAAGAAATCGAAATATATTATGATGATGAAGGAGTATGTCCAGACAGTTAACATACGCATCGAAAATGCAGACATGTCTCTACAGAAGACAAACACAGCCTCCGCATAGTTTTGACCAACATAAAAAAATAATGAATTAAAATCAATGAAACTGCTACTGAACGACTTGAATTAATGTTACAAAAGAAATGTGGTAAATAAGAAATAAAATCTTTGAATAATCTGGAGGACATTGCGGGCAATGAAACATAAACTCTTACCTTACGTCTACACCCGATATATTCAAAGCAAAAAATTTCAAAAAAGGTAATCGAGTTTGGAATTACATTTTTGATGGAAGCTCTTCCTTACTGGATTACCAACTTAATGTTTTTAACAAGGCGTGAGACTAAAATAATCGATTCTTGAGAAGTACTTACTTTTTTTATTTGGCAACTTGTGCACGTAATCTATTTAATCTAAAAAAATCATTCTTCTCATTCAGCAACTTGTATATAATTTTTTTAAATTTTTGTTAATGGGATTTGTGCGCGAATAATGAAATTTGGCAATCAAAAAAGTAAGTCATTATATTGCAAGTAGTTCTAATGGTAATGTGTAATTTTTTGCTGGGTTTTTTTTTTGATGACAAATGTAAAATTCTATTTATATAGAAAAACAAAAATTAAAAATTTTTAAAACCCCCGACTTTTTTCAGAAAAGATGTTATATCTTCTAAACGCCTGCACCGATTTTCTTCAAACATAGCTAAGAACCCTTTCGATCAAGTCATCTTTCAAACAGAAAAAACTAAATGAAAATCGGTCCAGCCGTTTGGCCTGTACGTGGACACGGACAGACACACAGACACACACTAAAAACTTATAACACCCTTTTTTAACCCCCGACTAAAAAAAGGGGTGTTATAAGTTTGTAGTGTGTGTCTGTGTATCTGTGTGTCTGTCTGTGTGCACGTACAGGCCAAACGGCTGAACCGATTTTCATTTAGTTTTTTTTTGTTTGAAAGATGACTTGATCGAGAGGGTTCTTAGCTATGTTTGAAAAAAATCGGTCCAGCCGTTTAGAAGATATAACATCTTTTCTGAAAAAAGTCGGGAGTTTCTTAAATTTTTAATTTTTGTTATTTTAGTCGGTGGTTAAAAAAGAGTTAACATAAAAAAAATTATTTTTCAATAAAAAAATTTGACTTTTGTTATGATAAAAACATATCAGGTGTAGACGTAGGGTTATGGCTGCCGGAGAGCTGCTGTTTCATTTAGAAGTATGGGAAAAACCATAAAAAAAATGCAAATACCTCTACCATTAAACCCAAATTAGTCACAAGCCTTAAAAACCAGAAACGGTATTCGCTAAAGAACCTCTCCAAATCAGGAAACTTTATGTCTTATTAGGAGCAAACGAAAGGCTAAACTTAAACGATACCCTACATCCTCTTTAGATACTGCAACAAAACAAAATAAAATTCAAAGGATTGCTAAAAAAAAAAAGAATAAAGTTGCTACATATATTGATAATGCGAATTGAGAAGAAAAAAGAAATGGAAAACAGTCGTTTAGTAGCCACCACTCAACATTGTTTATGTCAACAAAACATCATCCGGTTAGTAGTTGGTAGGACGTCTCTTCCCCTCCTTTTTTAAAATTTTTTTTTCATGCTATTTTTCTGTGTTTAATTCTTTGCAATTATAATCAAAGCCGCTTTGTTTTTTATCGTTTCTTGGCTTTAGAATGCAAAAGACCAAGAAGAAGAAATGAAAAAATGAAATCATAATGAAAATTGCGTTATCAACTACGCCATCATCGTCGTCATCATCGTGGTCATTTCATAATGTGTATTAAAATGAGTAGAATCTAAAGCTAGAGCTGCTGAAGCTGCCAATGGGGACGATGATGACGGTCTAAAGCACACAAACTGCAAACATAAAAATATAACTTACCACTATATACACACTTCATTCAAGTTCAGTAATGCACTTGAACTTGGTGGTTTATTTAAAAAGTTTTTCATTTCATTTAATTTCTTTTTCTTTTTGTTGAAGACCTCATAGAAAATTTTTGATATAGTCAGAAGCATTTTGTTTTTGTTTTGAAAAAAAAAAACCTTCTTCACTTAGCGAACTAGCCTTATGATAAGTGCCCTTAATTCAATATACAATACAAGAATACAAAAATTTATTGACTGCTTTTGAGGTTGACTACGCCCCTAAATGATAACCCCAATTGGTTACTTTTCTTAAACAATTTTGAAAATTGTAATACTCGATTTTGAAAAATATGATTTTTTACTGTAGTTTCAGCGCTCTGTTATGTGCCGCACATGCAATGTTAGAAATTATGGATTGCGTCTCTACAAGTTAAATTCGAATTTATCTTCTAACTTCTGCGAGATCACTTTCGTTAACATCACTGCCATAAGGTAAATTGATCCCGAATCGTAGAACTACAAAAAAAGTTGGATGATACAGGAAAGCTCTTATTTAGCAGGGATGGTAAATGGCAGCTGTGCAGTTACATGCACTGAGTTCTAAGTTGCCATTAGCTCCAAATTTTCATCATCAGATTGAACGAATCATAGCAAGTGGCAATTGTGCTGCAGTCACTTTTTGGGTTAAATTAACTTGACGTTAAGTTAGATAAGATTAAGTTTTATTACGTTTTGTAACGTGAAATTACTCTACTTATGTTACTTCTTTTACGGCGGTTTTAAAAAATGTTAGCTTACGTTATGTTTTTTTTACAACCTTAGTTTACATCACGTAAAGATTTGTTAAGTTAGACTAGATTAGGATAAATTATGTTAATAGAGTTAAGTTTCGTTATGTTGTGCTAAATTTTACTGTCTTAGATTATGTTGAATTACGTTAAGTTATGACACTTTACGTTACATTATATTTAAAATTACGTAACGAATTGATAATTTACTTTATGTTGTAATGGTTTTCGTTATTACACGTAATCACAATTTCTTCTATATTACACGATGATATTTTACGTAGCAAAAATTTACATTACGTAAAAGTGCGTTACGATTATTTCCGTTATTACAAGTTATGATGATTTAATTTACGTTAAATAATGATCTTTTATGTTTAATAACAATACGATTTCATTTAAGTTAAGTTAAAGATACGTTACGTTGTGAGAATGTACTTTACGTTGTGATGTTTTACGTTGTTACACGTTATGATCATTTAATTTACATTTCGCAATGATATTTTACGTAGTGCTAATATACATTACGTAGCAGTACGTTGCGATCTTTTACTATATTACACGTAATGACGATTTAATTTACGTTACACAATTTTTTCTGTTGTATTGTTTTACATTAAATAACAGTACGATTTAATTTAAGTTAAGTTAAAGATACGTTACGTTATGAGAATGTAGTTTAAGCTGTGATGTTTTACGTTACAACACGTTATGATCATTTAATTTACGTTGCACAATGATATTTTACGCAGTGGTAATTTACATTACGTAGCGGCACATTGCGATCTTTTACTATATTACACGTAGTGATGATTTAAATTACGTTACACAATGATGTTTCATATTAATTAATAATAGCATTCAATTTAAGTTGTTTAAGTTACGTTACGTTATGAAGATGCACTTTACGTTATGCTGTTTTACGTTATTTCACGTTATGATCACTAAGTTCACGTTTTACAATGATATTTATCGTATTGATAATTTACATTACGTAACAATACCTTGCGATGAATTGCGTATTTACATATTATAATCATTTAATTTATGTTACACAATGATGTTTTACATTAAGTGACAGTGTGATTTAATTTAAGTTAAGTGATGTACTTTACATTGTAATGGTTTAGGTAACGCTACTCTATTGCTTCTTTATAATACATAACATTACGTTGTGTTATTTTACGTTACGTTAAGCTATCATACTTGTATCAATGTTACGTTACGATGTTTTACGTTAGTTGAAAATAGCTGAGTGATGGGTGCTAGGATTTTTAACTTGTTTTATGTTAAGATATATGTACATCAGGGTGGCCTTTATTTTTTTCTTGATTTCTTCTACTCTCACCTCCCAAATCGGTAAGAAATAAAATACAAAAAAATTTCACACCGATAAGTTGTGTTTTAGGGCGTGCGTCCGGCTCGCAAAATTGACCCTCAATCCCATATATTCAATGCAATTTTTTTATATATATATATTTTTTTTTTTTGTTAAGTTTTATTTTGACTATATGTATGAAATAATTATATATATATATATATATATATATATATATATATAAGCTCTTATTGTAGATGCTTAAAATAAAAAATTTCCATATAAATATAATTTTGTTACATAAAATTGTTGGTATTTTGTTGGTTATTTTCCTCATTATTTTCTAAAATATTAATTTTAGCAAAAATTTTTCTTTGAGACTAATGTTGTTGACTTGAAGAGCTAAAATATTGCCACATGTCATATTCTTGCAAAATGATTTTTTAAAAAGATAATCATATGCGAAAAATTACTTTGAAAAATGGGCTTGAAGGCCAACTTGAACTCGATATGAAATTTGTTTGTATGTTTTTTACATAAAACTGAACCGTTTTGGGGGGGGGGGGTGAGGGTAGAAGAAATCAAGAAAAAAATCTCCATACAATTAACGGCCACTCTAATGTACATACATATATAGATGCCCCTGTACTTTGGATTCTAACGCATCGGCGAGACTAGGAAAGATTTAGCTAAACATCAGAGACATTTACGTTTGCAATCATTGTTTTAGAATAAAAATTATGAAACAATTGTCGCGTAATAATAGCCCAATTCACAAACTTGTGCAAATGGTCTTGCATCGTAGCATGTGCAAAATAATTAGTATATTGATACTCACCACTTAACAATTCTTAGTGGTGAGTATCAATATACTATACCATTTTGCACATGCTGCGATGCAAGGCCATTTGCACAGGATTGTGAATCGGGCTAATATGTTCCGTTTTTAAATTTATGAGACTTTTAATTGCATAAGTTAGCAAAATTGTATGTACAGTGGAGCAAGTAGTATTAGTGAATGATTTACGTAACGTTTACTATCGAAGAACAAAGTCCTCGAAGTAAGGCACATCCATTCCAAAACAACATTCCGATAAGAGTACATATACAAATGCCTGCGTACCAATTGGGATTTCAAGTTGGCCTACGCATTTGTTCCCCCCGATTTGCTGATACATTTATTATTTACAAACAGAGGCATCAATATTAACGTTCCATATTCGCATCAGACGCTCAACTGCATAAAATAAAACACTGGCTATTTGCGTTGATTTTTGTTTTTTTTTTTTAATTTTTTATTATTTAAACTTCTCTCACTACGCCGCGGCGTTGATGTTACGGGTGCAGTTGTATTTGTTAATGTTGCAGCTAAATTTGTTGCTATTGCTGTTGTAATAATGTTTGTTGCCAGTTTTTTTTTATATAATGTTTGTTGATTTTTGCCTATAATGTTTACTTTGCCATTACATTATGGGCGTTTTTTAATGCTTTAAAGTTTTTTCTTTCATATTCGTTTCGTTTTACTACACTGCACTCGCTCGGCTGGTGGATGGCACAACTGATGCTGCTGGTGTTTGCTGTTGCTGGCTGCTGCCATTGATGATGATGATGATGCTTCTGTTAGTGTTGATGTTGCATGAATTATTTGTTGTAGATACATACATATATGTTGCCGTTGTCTTTTTATAGACATCCTCATTATAATAATTTTTTGTGTTCCTGTTTTTTTTTTTTGTGAAAAATATTTTAAGTCCATTCATATCTTTAGAGTTGTGCATCCCAAACAGTTAGTTACTGAATTACTGATGTTGCCATTTGTTTGTTGCTGTTTGTTGCTGTTTGCTTTTGCTGTTTTAATTGTTGTTTTTGCTATGGCTTATGCCGCTGCTTTTGCTGCCGGAGTTATTGTCAACTATTAATTCATGCAGCGCAATTTATCACTTTTGGTTGTTTAACACATTAACAGTGTTTATATAAGTTGCCAGTGAGTATATATTTTTAAATAAATGCAAGTATAAAGACAGTTTTTATTTGCCATGCTATTATCGTCTAGTGATGTAATTTTGGATTGCTCTATTTTTTTTTATTCTTTCACAATCAGATATTAATATATTTCTCAAGTTCTCGATTCATTATTAACCCCGCGGCCTATTACTAAGTTAGTCCTTTGCAAGACTTTAATAAGTCTGAACATATATTTAAATTTGACTATAGCAGAGATAAGAACCAAACAAATTTAGCCAAGTCCATTTTGTAGTTACCAGAGCACTGTTAACTATTTAACAGTCCTAGTAAAATTAATGAATATTATTTCAGAGGAGAAATTTAGGAATGGGGACTAGGACTATACTTAATCTTAAAAAGGTTTTTTTGGGAAACTGGAAAGAATTCCATAGCTGTCGCACTATAAAGAAATGGTGCTCTTAGTAGATATTGAAAAAGCAGGTATCAGAAATGTTGGTCCTTAACCGCCACTTAATTTTCACTCTTAAATATTTAGGACATTTAAACACAACCGGTTATTCTATAGCAACACAGAAGTTCTTAAAAAAATACATATGTACATATGGTCACCTAAAATTCAAAAGGCCGTAAGTACACGTTTTACTTTTTTATATGAGAAGCAAAAACCTTATAAATTCAAAACTATTTATTTGTTAGGTGCCAAATTGAATAATGAATAAAATTGGTATTTTTGAACACATGTGAGTAACATTTGAAGGAAAGATTTAGGACCTGTTCATCTAAATGCGAACGATAGATTCGATCGAAAATTTATATTAGAAACAAAAACAAAAAACTGAAATTTGTTTTTCTTTCCAATATAAATATTCGATCGAATCTATCGTTCGCATTTAGATGAACAGGCTCTTATTTTGGTTAATCACATCATAATCAATCAAAGAGTCTATTTGGAAATATTTTGTTGTTGCGGCCTCTTGCAATTTAGTTGACGATATGTATTTAAAGAAAGATTTAAAATGTTTGCTTGTATAGTTTTATAATTTAAAATATGCATTGAATGTTTCGTTTGTCTATTATAATGGTCAGATGGTTGGTCGAATGGTTGGCTAGATTGTCCCTCCTTTGGCTGCTTACTTTGCTGCCTCTCATTCGTATGCATATTTACTCGAATGGCGTTTATCATGTCATGCTGCTGTACAATATAATGACATTTTTATAATGTTCATATTTTTGTTTTTCTTTTTATAAAAAAAAGTGCATTAGAAATTATCATTTGACAAAGTTAACACTGTGACAGTAAAGATATTTATTATGTTATTTGCGAATTTATTTAATTTCGCTGTAATAAAAAGGATGATTAAAAATTAAATTTCATGAATAGATTAATGGAAAAAATTTAAATAAGTGTTTTTATTTAAATATATTAACTGACTTTTGAAATTGGTTCAAGCTCGTTAAAACGCTTATATGTTATTCATTTATTTCAGCGTTTGTTTACACTGTCCATGACTTTTTAAGCAACAAAGTTCTGGAGATGGATTGTGGCAAAATCACACCAAACAAAATTTTAAGTGTAACAGCATTTTGAAACTTTTATTATATATTTAAGAAATTTATTATTTGACATATTGTCATAAGTATATTTATTAATTTGAAATTTATTTGCTGGTGGTTCAGCTTTGTCTTTAGGCCTTTCATTGTTGCTGTAACAAATCATCAGTAGACTTCAACCAAATAGTTCTTGAAAGTCTGTGCATAAGATAAAAGGTTTGTGACTGTTCAAAATGTGTGATTGAAGCAACAATGAAATGCATATAGACAAAAGTGAACCAGCAGCAAATAAATGTCATATTAAGACTTTTCTTACTTCAGGTTAAATCTTTTCGATTCATTTTGAGTGTCATTCTCGATAGTTTTGCACGATAAATATTCGAGATATATTCGAAATCGATATCATTAACGAAAGTCTTGGTCAACTGGGATAAACCAATCATGACAATATCAAGCTGAACACTCTTCCTTGAAGTCATTTATATGATGCAATCTTGCAAGAGCTTAATATGAACTTCGTATTTTCAAACATTAGCTTGAAGCATATTAAAACCAACATTAGGAATTAATTGCCGTCAAAGTTTTCTTGCTCAAGTTTTATTTTTATTATGAGAAAGAAAAAGAGAAGCATACAACTGGGGCAAAAATATTCTGGATTAGTGTCACACTTGGGTAGTAGTAATTACATTTTGTAATTGATTACACTTCGATTAGAAAATTTTTGTAATCGTAATTGAAAGATTTCATTTACAATTACATTTTATTGAAAGTGAAAATGGCAAAAAAAAAACAATTACACTTAAAGGTAATTGTGTTGGAAGGAATTTCAATTACAATTACATGTTATTGTAATTGATTTTTTTCCATGTAAAAATGTAATTTTAATTGAAATTTTTTCTAATTACTTGTAGTTGCAATAGATAAAAAAAAAAAGAATTACAATTATATGTAATAGAAAAAATAGTTCCTAAATTAAGTTATTATTTTAATAATGCCAACTTAATAGTTTGCCGAGGATAAAGAAAACTGTCCGTCTCATTTGGGTCTATTTTAATTAAATTCCTTTATGTTTAAAAATTTTTCAAACGCACTAATAATCCCAAATTAATATTTTACTTATTAAGTATATAGAATATTTTTTTATTAAAAATACATTGAAATTGATTATTGAGGGGTTTAGCTGGATCCTATGCGCATTTCACTGTTGCTAATGCAGATCATCAGGGAACCTTTACCCAAAGCTTCTTAGAACAACTAGAGTTATTATGTTATAAACTTTCATTTAAACAAATGAAAAGCTCAACAACAAATAACAAAGTGGAAACAGCAACTCAATAATCAACATGTTTTTTATTTTCTTACTTTACCATTGCTACATTGGCTGACTTTTTTCAGCTTCAAATTGTAGTCGTAAGAGTATGTAAAAGAAAATAAATGTAAATAACAACAACAGCTGTTTAAGAATAGAGTGTTGCCACACAAGTATTTTTTTGACCGGGTGCAGTCAAGTTAATAATTAGTGTTTTTTATGGGAATTGTTACAATTTAAGTTTAAAATTTTTAAACGCACTAATAATCCCAAATTAATATTTTACTTATTAAGTAGAATATTTTTTTATTAAAAATACATTCCTTTATGCTAGCAGCCTGTTGTCACCAGAGAGAGGGTTTAACAAAAAGCATTTTCTGTTGCTCTAATTGAAACTAGCATATATAACAATTTTAACTTGCAAAATGTCTCATAGAGAATAGCCCAATTCACAGTCTCGTGAAAATGGTCTGGCATCGTAGCATGTGCAAAATGGTATAATATATTAATACTCACCACTAAGAATTGTTAAGTGGTCAGTATCAGTATACTACACAGCGTTGTCAACTTTGAAATTTCAAAACGCACCAAAATGGAGAAAAAACGCACCAATCATAGAATTTCTTTTTTTAGTTTAAAATCTTTATTGAATTAATTTTGCATAAAAGTACATTATTTTTTGTGTTAAAAATTTAACACTAAAACAGGATTTTACAGTTCGGCGTTAAAAAAAAATAAAACCTAAAAAAATTTACTGCCTCTTCCACTATGTCGAAAGAAAACCTTTGCGAAAGAAAACTAGTCGCTCGAACTTTAATACATTTTCATTCCATTATGTCGTCAGTTATCTTTTGCTTATGATTACGTTTGTCAATATTTTGTTTTACGTGTTTATAAATCAAACTACAGACAATTCTCGGTATAACAAATCTCGCTTTAACGAAACTCCGATATAACGAACGTCCAAGTTTTTACACTAACAGCCTAATGTAGCGAATACTATCGAAAGTTTGTACTGGATATAACGAATGATAAAGAAAAAATGACAAAATAAAAAACAAGAACTTGCTAAGAATATATTTCTAGCATTTAGTTCTACTTTATAAAGCGAATGTTTTGCTAAATGTGTGCTCTGTATAACGAACGGCAAAAAATATATTAAACATAATCTAAAGCTGCAATGTAAATGCAAAAAAAATGTGATACCGTTAATTTGTATTTGGATGCTTACTTGAAAAAAATTGTCTTCATTCTTTTAATTGTATTCTACCTAGTCTACAATAATAATAGTTAAAATAACACATGAAAAAAACTTTGCCATATAAAGAATGGGCCTGACATTATATCGTTCGTTATACCGGGATTTGCCTGTAGTGACAATTTCTAAATTTCAAGTAGTTCTAGCGATTTTTGTAAATTTGCTCGCATGAAAATAAATACAACCATATTGAACAATGAAAAATAGTTCAACAAAATAGTCGCGCAGCAACAGCATGTTATTACTGTTTTGCTTTGAAACTACATTCGTTATGTTGGAAATGTGCGAGTACTTTGTACAATGAATATAAAACAACAACTAAAACAAAAATGCCCAATAACATTTTGATAAATATTTTATCAGTTTTTCCTACAAATAAAAAATAAATTCATCTAATTTAAATAAAAAATAAATAAAATGATAACATATTAATTTCATAAATTTTATCTGATTGTTTGCAAATAAATGTTGCTAGCCGAAAGCAAAATAGCAAGTGCTTGATTTTGACATGGTGTTCGCTTTGCTGACAATTCATTCGAACTAGTGGTATCAAAATTTTTATGAAAAAAAACGTCTTCTTGCGACCTGCCGTTCGAGTCAAATTTCGTACAAAGGTAAGATAAAGAAATGAAAATCAGCTTTCTTTCGCTTAGAATGCGCACGAAAACCTTCTTTCGAAATAGTGGAAGAGGCAGTTAGCAAATTTGTTTATATTATATTATATTATTGTATTACATAGATAATAATTTTTTTTTTAATTTCATAAACTATGTACAAAACTTTTTAAAGAGATCAACGATTAATGGAAAGGATTCAAAACTAATAAAAGTCATTTATTCATCATTTTATTGAAATATTTTTATTTTTTTTATCGGAAGTTTAATATGTATATATTAAAAATATAACAATAAAAATTAACAGCTTTTTACAATATATGTACATAATTAAAAAACAAAAAAAATAATAAAATAAACAAATTCGTACATACATAGTGTACATATGAAAGTGGTCTAGGTCATACCATTTTTTACTCGATATAGTACATTTTGATCAGACTAGTACAACTCTAAATTAAACTGTTGCATAATAAAAAATTATTTTTGGATTGTTTCCAATGTAATCTACTAAATATCTCGACCAAAGAAATATAAGACTTATACAACTTTCATAATTAAGGGCACATACATATCTTTGCATTAATTTGTGCAAGATGATACATTTTTGTATATTAATTTTATAAATTCGGCTTATAACTTTTTAAAAAGTGACCAAAAATTGATTATTCCAAATAAATAAAGCTAATATTTTCATCATTATTGTTATCATTGGACCATAAAACAGATTTCATTCCAAATTATGATATTTTGTAAACATCATTAGTATTAATATGGTAATTAACACTATCAGGAAGTTGGTAAGTTTTACAACAAGAATTTTCCGGCTTTAGCCCATTGTTGTGTTAAATTTGCGTTGGTGCCACCAAAAATTAAAAAACGCACCGAAATTAAAAAAAGCGCACCACGCACCAACTAAGGAATTTTTCGCACAAAAAATTTCAAAAAGCACCAAAAATGGTGCGAAACGCACCAAGTTGACAACGCTGATACTACACCCTTTTGCACATGCTACAATGCAAAACCATTTGCACAAGATTATGAATTTGGCTAATGATTTCTTTTATCAAAATATTTACCTTTTTTTAATTAACTTAATTAGGACACTAGCATAGTCAATGTTAATCATTTTCTACCGAGGTGAATTTAAAAATTAAATTTACCATCTTTCTGCTAACGTCATCTATAGTCATCAATTTTATATTTAACTGCAAAATTATGGAAAACTCATTAAGGAAAACTTTTATTTTACATAAAATAACTATAATTATATATGAATATTATTACATTTTTATTTATCACCAGCATAAAAATTAATCAAATACAAGCTAAAGGAAAGAAATTATTGTTTTTTCTCTATGGACAATCCATCGTAATTACTGACAAAAGACAATTTAAACGAATTTGCATGCAACGGAAAGCCTACTTAATTACAATACAATTAGTTTTTTTTTCCTATACCATCAACGATTTACTAAATGTTGACCATTCAAAAGCTTTAAAGCATCGTTGCCGCAAATGCCTTAAAAGGCATTTCAGTGTAAAAACGTTAAAGAAAGGGGAGCAGGGTAGGAAGAGAGGTAAATACTGTGTGGTGGCAGGTGATAGAGTGTCCGCCAATGACTCTGACAATAGATAATGGCAATCAAAGTCGCCCGTCATCAAAGAAAATAATTTAAATGGGAAATTATGTAAATAAGAAATTGATGTTATAAACGTTTAAATTGATGAAGGAGGCTCAAAAGACAGCCACTATTTATTAAAATATATATATATGCTCTGTCTGTGCTCTATTATTTTGTTAATAAAAGAATGGCAATTTTACAACAATGTTTCGCAATGCATTTTGCTTAACAGAGATTTTTTTTATAAATTCTTTCAGTTTTCTATTTACAGTAGTGGTTCATTTTAAGAATTTTTATTTTTTATTTTTAGTTTTTTTAAGCCTATAGTACACGGAATGTAAGAAACCACATGCGCATGTGGTTCTGACGTAATTTTGACGTCATCACAAAGCTACATTTGCTACATGCCGTGTACTAGCAACATATGTACACGCAAATATTCACATGATTACACATTTGCTGCCTCAGAAAATGTGTTCAATTCGGTTAAAAATGCCAAATTTTTATTTTGGAACAAAATTTTGTATCAAAATTTTACGGCATGTAGCCACTACAACTAATTTTAAAAAATGCAACCAACATGCTGAAAATGTCCTTGACGTCATCGCCACATACATATGCATGTGGCTTTTTACATGCCGTGTACTATAGGCTTTAAAGATGCCAGCTTCATTAGCAGCTCATTGCCACTTCAGCGGGGGGTCTCTGCCTCAGGCCAACTTAAAACCACCTTCAACCTTTTTTTTTCAAATTATAATACGAAATGCAAAGATAAAAAATTTCATTCAAAGAAATATATAAATGCACAATAAATGCTAATTTATAAGAATGTTGCCAAAGAAATCAATATGCCCAACGATTTGTATAAAGTGGCGCCTTTTCAGTTCTTTTTTTTTTTTGCAAAACAAAAAATTCTGCAAAATATTATTAAATGAAAAAGACAAAATGCATACCAAAAAAAAAAAAAAAAAAGTATAAAAGACGTTATGTCTTATGTGGATTTAAATACTGTGATTTCAAAGAAATACCAACAGCATATTAATACAAAGGGAAAATAATTTTTTTTGTTAGTCAAAATTTTTAATATTATAAAATCCAAGTATACGAGCATTCTAATTAATCCGCTGCAGAGTTTGAGCATTGGAATTCAATACAGATGATACAAACTCAAAACACCTCTCTCGGGAATTTTTTTCCTTTCAGTTTTCAATATTACGTGTTATGGATTAAACACAATGACCACAGCAGGCCACACGACTTCAACCGCCGCCAGCTGCAATTGTCGCTCTGTAGTCAACCACTTAATTACTTCAAAAACAGCAGCGACACCATTGGCCCCTGATAGTGAAGATTTTTTACATACTTCATTGGTGCCACTTTCTTTTAAGAATGAGTTTAAATTAAAACTTTTGCATTGTTGGCGAATGGTGAAAGAAAAGTTTGTGTGAAAGTTACACAGAGAAAACAGTACCTAATAATTACCTCATAAAATAGAACAAAATTAATAAGAAATCTCTATGATTTTTTTTTCAATAAGGAAATCTTATTAATTTCATAGAGAAAACCTTTTTGAAAAAATCAAGAAGAAATCTTGTAGTTTTTATGAGGTTATCTTATTGATTTTTTTAATAAGGTTTTCTTCTTGATATTATGAGGCGACCTCATAAAATAAAAAAAAATATGTCTTTCTTTATTCTTTGTGCTTTGCTTATGTACTATTTTCATTTAAATTCTATACCACATATACATACTTATGTATGTATGTAGTATATGTAGATGTTATTTATTTATACATACTTACATACATACATACATATTATATTGTATTCTTAATTAAATAACTCACCATACATACATATTATTACTTGAAAGGAGACAAGTATTGAACCAGCAAACTTCTGACTGATAGACAAACACTCTAACCAATATGCTAACAAGCGATCTGAATAACCATTGAAATAATTTTGCAAAAATGCTTATACAAAAACGAAAAAGATCATGAAAAAAAATTGTCTGTGTCTATTTATAGATATGAAATAACAAGACACCTCATAAAATCAAGAAGATTTCCTTATTAAAAAAATCAATAAGATGCTTTACACATAATCATATAGGAACCTAATAAAATCAAGAAGAAAACCTTATTGAAAAAATCACTAAGGCAACCTAATAAAATCAATAAGAAATCCATATAGTTTACAATTTATAAGAAACCCTAATAGAATCGAGAAGTTTTTCTCTATGGATTGTTTTTTTTTTTTGGTGCCAAAAATAACGGAAATTGAGTAAAAAAAGTTGGGAATAATAAGATTTCTTCTTGATTTTATATGGTTTTCCTCTTGATAAAATTAATAAGATTTACCACATAAAAACAATAAGGAATCTCTATGAAAAAATCTTCGCTTCTTTCTGCTGGGACACCCCTTGGCCTAAAAACATTTCATAGAGAAAATGTTATTGATTCTATGAGGCAGTTTTTTCTCTGTGTAATTTCTATACTACAAGGTATAACGCTATATTTTTTGCAAATAGCGCCATGTCCAATCGATTTTAACATTTGTGATGTAAACAAACGCAGAATACAAATCGTGAAAGCCATAAATCGGTTTACTCCCCAAGAACGCGGAAAAATAAAAAAGAGATTTTCATTAAAAAAAATTACCGCAAAAAAACATCGGGTGATTACTATTGCCTCACCCTGTAGGTGACATTATAAAAAAACTTTTAATTTGTTTTTCGTAAGTAATTTTTGAAGTCTAAGTTTATAGTTTATTTTGAAAAGAAAGTCACCTGTGTTATCGTAAAATCGAAAAATGTAATGTGTATATTAACTTACGGAATTTAAGTTAAAGAAATTTTTTAAACATCTTTGGAGTACTCACCTGAAAAGAAAAATAAAAATTATTGATAAATATATTTCAATAATATGGAAATAATCGAAACAAACAAAACTAACATAAAATTAAAATGTTTATTTCAAATATTAAAAGCTCTCGGATATGAAATACCCATATAAGCACAAAAGAAGAAAAATATTAAAACTAGTGCAATGTTCACACAAATCTTTTTTTTTTAATTTTTCTAAACGACTCCACAAAATAAATACATGTTTTTCGTGTTATTTTAGTATAAAAAATTTGTGTTGTAACAACTTGAAATAAATTTGATTCAACATGATTCTTCATTTTGATTCAACAGTACAGCAATGTAAAATCAACATGAAATAAAGTTATTTCAAAAGGAAACATTTTTTTTGAAGATTACTGTACATCGTATTAGATAGAGTTCCTACGCGGGAAAAAATATCCAGAGAATTCCCAGGAATTATTTTTTTGCAAGTCCCGGGAAACTTTCAACGGGAATTTTCGGGAATTTAATATTTACGTTTTTGGAATTTGCTTTTTTTACATTGCTCATCCGTTGTTTTATTACTTAAAGTGCAATTTTGCAACGATGCATAATACTCGTATTAGCATGCAAACAGATGTAATAGAAGTTTCAGAGGTGACTCCTACAACTTCAAGAGTTACGAAATATTTTCAACCTAGAAACTTTTTATGGAAAATAGTATCTAGGTTTGCAGATGTAGATGGAATTTTAATCCATGCTATAACTCACAGCATATGAATTTATTTGATTTTGTTTTGTTTTTGAAATATTGTTGTTCTTGAAATGAACGAATAAAGTTGTTTTATTTTTTAATTTAAATGTATTTTAATTGAAATTTATTTGCTGGTGGTTAAGCATTGTCTATATATTTCATTGGTGCTTAGCCGAGGCATCAGTAGACTTCAACCACATATTTTCAACAGTCACAAACCTCTTATGTTATGCAAAGATTTTTAAGAAGTATTTGAGATTTCATATGTAATAATATTTTTGAAAATCAAAAAGAATGCTTAACCACCAGCAAATAAATTTCAGTTAAAATAAACTTATGACAATATGTCAAATAATAAATTTCTTAAATGTTAAATTTTGTATGTTTTTATTGAGGACATTTAATTAAATTCATATGTCTTCGAAAGTCCCGGGAATTCCCGTGAATACATTTTTTTTCTCGATTCCCGGGAATTTGAAAAGTCCGGGCAACTAGAAACCCTAGTATTAGATTAACATGAAACAAATATGAAGCAAAATCTTTGTCGAAAAATTTAAAATTAACCTTGTTTACGTAAATTTTAAGTTGAAATTTTTCTGTGTGTATGCTTCTGCCTTGGACTAGAGAAACGTAGCTATGAGGCGAAAGATACTATAGTGGCTTGCCACATTATTGACCCTTATTCCAGTTGTCGACATCGACATCACTTTATAACAATACAAAAAAATTGATGCTTGTGTACCCGTTGTCGACAACAATTGACTCCTGTTGACAGGTTTATTATATTTTCTAGACCTTAGGGAAGCGGAAATAGATAGTCAATAGTACAAAATTTTTCCCGAGAGCGAGTAAACAAATCTAATTTTTTTTGGTACTGTGTTAAAGTGACATCGATGTCGACAACTGGAATAAGAGGGATTACCCATAGAATTCTTTACCATGTCTAACTGTACCCAATACTCTATCACATTCTTCCCGCTAAACCACTGTAGAAGATCATATTTTCATATGCAACATATAAACATACTGGCAGTGACAATTAATGTTAGTGATGAGTTTAAAGCTTTAGCCGGCCATCCTCATCTCATACTCAAAAAAAAAAAAAAAAAAAAAAAAAAAAAACGATTTTACAAATCCAATTCCAAGAGAAGATATGTTGCGAATAAAACTACTGACAGCCTTCGTCCCCCACTTTAAGAATTATTGTTATTATAAGAGTATGCTGCAGATTAAAATCACAGTTGTCCCTTTTCGTTTTGCATGAGCAACAGCCAAATGATAAACTGCTCATTTACACACACTTAAATAACACCAGCCAACGGAGAGACAACAAATACGCATTTCGAGTAAATCCATAGCTTGTAGTCGCTTAAAAGAATAATAATAATATGAGAGTGAGTGCAAATTATCCATGTATCTGCTGAATGTTTGTCCACAGCATTAAAATGATCCGGGAATATTCAACAGAACCGAAACAGAAAACAAATATAATTATAATTGCTCCCACGATTTTGTTTTCAGTATGACGACGGCTCAGGATTTAAAACGTTACACTATAAAAAACGAGCAAGAAGAATACAACGACGAAAAAAAATACAAGTTTATTACGCAAATGTTGCAGTTGTCGTGTTTTTCTGTTGCTGGTGCTGCTGTGACCAACAGATATTTTAATGAGTACGATTGTTGTCATTGCTTGTATACTTTTTGTTGTTGTTGTAATTCTTGTTATTTTTTTTTTTTGTTTAACCATTTCATTTTAACGCATATTAATTTCAGGATTCTTGTTGCTGTTGCTGTTAATTTTCCCAGCTTTCATGTTGTCCCCAACAATTTGATTAATTGTGGACATTTAATTATGTACATTGTTAATGTTGTTGTTGCTATGGCTGCAGCAACATATTGTTGTTTAATTTTTGGGCCCTTTATTTTCTTTCATTTGCCTTTTGTCAACTTAATATCTTGACTCATTTATCGCTGGACAAAAATTATGATGATTATATGTGCATTCTTTTTTCAAACTTCAAGTTCTTAATATTTAGCAGAGTTGATGCTTTATAAAAAAACCATGTTAACGCTGCCAGATGTTTTTTTTTAAGTGGGGGAATCCCCATATTCATTGCAGGCATTCGCTCAACTTTAAATTGGTGTTTTGTTTTTGTTTAATAAATCAAGTTTTTGTTAGAAAAATAATCTTAAAATTCGTTAAGAGATGAGGCCTTTTATCTTATGCAATAGGGTTCACATTCGAAAAAATTTATTCGATTAATCGCATCAATATTGCTTTTATTTTATCTAAATTGTTTCGAGTTAAGCTAAGATACATACGGGCCCTGTTCTGAAAGCCACGGTGATTTCAAAAACATATTGTTATTTTAAAATCACCGTGATTTGGCATGTCGTGTTTTACATAACAGGTCTGATAATTCATATATACACTCAAAAAAAGACATATACTATTATTAAGGAAAAAATTTTTCTAAATTAAAGTAAAAAAAATTTCTAAGTTTAAGTAATTTTTTCTAAGTTTAAGTAAATTTTTACAAAAATCTTGTAAAAATTACTTAATATGAGTAAAAAATAAAAAGTTCATATTCTCAAAAGCAGTTCATAAAAATACACACAAAAATTCTCAATTTCAAGGTCAAGTTTACTGGTTTAAAGGAAATATTTACCAAAAATTGGAAAATGGTTTAAAAGTTTAGGGAAATTGTATCCTAAAACTAGTCAATCTCGTTATAAATCAAAAAATAAATTTTAGGACATGACTTACTCCTAATTAGTTCATCAAATTTGACTAACTTGAAAGATATAAAAAGTTATTCTAAATTTTAGAAATATATTTACCAGTTTTAAGTATTTTTTCTTTAAATTATAGAATATATTTTTTATTTGCATTAAGCAAAAAATTCAAGTACATTTTTCATATATCCGACGAATATTTGAACTTGAAATAAATTTTTTTGAAAATAAAATAAAATTTTAAAACACAAAAATTTTAATGCTTATTCGGGCTGCCTGTTAGGGAATTGGTTAGAGTGCTTGTCTATCAGTCAGAAGGTTGTTGGTTCAATAGTTGCCCCCTCTAAAGGAATTAATACGTATGTATGGTGAATTAATTAAGAATATAATATGAAGATATAATAAAAAAACACACCATGTGGTATAGAATTTAATTAAAAACAAAAAAGTAGCAAAATTAAAGACAAAAAAAAACTTTGAAAAATTTACTAAATTTGAAATAAAAGATGAGAACCCTTTTTTGCAATTCTCCGAATTTTATGAAGAAATTTGACTTAATTTTAGAAAAATTTTATTTAAATATAAAAATATAATTACTATAAACTAGTTCATTAATGAACTAAAAATTTAGTAAATATTTTACTGGTTTCGAGTAAAAAACAGCTTTTGCGCCATACGACAACTTTTTTTACTCAAATTTAGAAAATTTTCCAAAGTTTTAGTTAGTTTTTTTTTGAGTGTAATACTAGAATATTCGAATTGTTGTGACTTCGTTTGCTTATTGAAACAAACTTCTGTTGACTCGAATAAAGGAACGATTGTTTTAAGTGTTAAATACTTTGTTATTTTTTGCTAAAATCTTCGAATCACTGATTCAATAATAATGCTATTAAATATGTAACTTAATGGTGTCTAATTCGCATTTTATTGTATTACTCGAATAAATTTGTTAGTACCTAAATACATTCGAATAATCGAAAATATGTAAATTTTTATTTTTATATTTTATATTTTTATTTTTTTATTTTATTTTTATATTTTACTAACATAACTCATTTTAAACATTTTTGAAACACTTTGAACTTGCATAATCTCAAAAAACTACCCTTTTTCGTTTTTCGAATAAAAAGGCTCAATTATTATTAGTTCGAATTAACGAATAAAATTTAGATCTTATTCGATTACGCGTATAAAAATATTTTTTTTTTTTTATTTGAACAATTTTCTTCTTAAGTTTTCTAACGTGTAATTGTTTTTTGTAAAATAAAAACAATTACACGTTACTCTTTCGAATAATTCAATAAAAATTTTATGTATTTGATTAGTCGAGTAACAACATTTTTGGATTGACTCGAACAATTTTCAGCTGAACTGCTGGCAAAAATTTTGCCCTTTTAATACTCCAATAAAATTTTTTTAAATTATTCGTAGCATATGCGAATAATCGAACAAAGATTTTATGTATTCGATTAATCGAAAAAAATATTTTTGAATTTGCTCGAACAATATCTAGCTGAGCTACTGGCAATAATTTCGTTTTTTTAATATTCAAATAAATTTTTTTAAAATATTCGTAATCTATTCGAATAATCAAATAAAAATTGTAGGCATTTGATTAGTCGAATAAAATTCTTTTTAAATTGACTTCAACAATTTTCAGCTGAACTAGTGGAAAAAATTTTACTCTTTTAATACTCAAATCAAATTCTTAAATATTATTCGTAATATATACGAATAATCTAACAAAGATTTTATGTATTCGATTAATCGAATAAAAATATTTTTGAGTTGACAACAATTTTTAGCTGAGCTATTGGCAATAATTTCGTTTTGTTAATATTCAAATAAAAGAAAAATTTTTTATATTTGATTATCCGAATAAACATCTTTTTGAGATGACTCGAAAATTTTTCAGCTGTTTTCAGTAATTGGCAACAATTTTGCTCTTTCATTATTGCAATAAAATTTTTTATTCGCTCACAAATCGAATAATTATTCATATGTATACATTTATTTCTATTTTTTATATTTTTTTTAAATTTTAACTGATAATTATTGCTATTCAATTTCTTAAATAAACTTTCTCAAAGATTCATTACTTGAATAATCGAATAAGATTTATCACTTTATTCGCTTACTCGAAGAATATTTATTTATATTTTTATTTATAAAATAAAATTTTTAGTTATTATTTTGTTATTTCAACTCTAATAATTGACAGCTTTACAAGAATGAAATCTTTTGCTAATTACTCGAACAATCAACAACACTTGGAATTTAATCAATTATGAAGCACTGTAGTAAACAGGTTTCGGACTTTTATACAAATGCATGTTTTTTTTGTGGTAGATAAAAATCTTTTGACTAATCATCTATCCGAATAATAACTTTTTAATTAATTTGGCATCTATTTGTAGTTGCATATTTTTGCATATTTTAGTGGTAAGTGCATATTTTTACATATTTTGGCAATAAATGCATATTTTGCAGTTTAAACATTTTTCAATGCATATTTAAAATTAAAAAAAAAATATAATTAAATAAAGTGCAGATTGAATTGATCGTTTCATATTCAAGCTACAAATATTTTTTCATGTATGAGCATATTATTGGATATATTTTTAATTTTCAGGTGCATTATTTGCATGAAAGTCCGAGCTTTGCCGAAGAATAATAAGCATTGTCTGATATAATATATTCCGTCAGATATCATTAACAATTTTCGATGCTCTGCGCAAAAGCTTTTAAAGGCCCACTAGATCTTAAATTTTCCCCTTCTCTCACACAGCTGAAATCTATGTGGCAAGCATATCCTCGATTACACTATCAACAGCATCTTTAATATCTCGATCTCTCCATCATCATTTTTATTTAATATTTTATTACGTTTTTCATTTAATTTTTTTTTTTCTTGCAACTCTTGCATACAACTCTCATTATTTTTGTTTTGTTTTTGCCTCTTATCAGATTTTATGTTTAATGAAAACTAAAATAAAACACGGCTAAAGGAATTGTGGTAGCATCGCATCATGTGACCATATAAAATGGGTTGGCATTGTTGCTGCACAGGAGGAAGATGACCACGACGACGACAATGATGATGATGATGATGATGATGATGATAATTATGACTACTTTGACTGTTTCATAAACATGTGGGAGATCATAAACTTTATAATTTATTGTTAAATACTCATTTCAGCTCAATAGTTAATTAGTTTTTGATATACGACTTTGTTTAATGTTCAATAAATAAAAACTGGCTTTAACGAGCGTCCGTTTAAAATTTGCCTCTTATGAAAATGAAATAAAATTGACTATAAATAATGGCATTATGTGTTAATAATAACCAACTAAACGTTGAATGATTTTAAGTAGAACAGACTGTAAAAATGTTGGCCTGAGACGAGGAGATTTTATTAAGTTTAATTTTAAGTGCAGAAATATTTTTAGATTTATAAAAATTCACTTCATTTTAAGGACATTTTGGGACGAGCATACGAAAATCGAAGGAATTATATTATGAAATTTACCCCTAAGAGGCTTAAGATTACTTATGAGACATTTTTACATATTTCCAGCAAGCGATAAAGCTGGATCTCTACTCTGTAATTCGAAACGAAAGAAAATGCTTTTGAATTTACATGCTATAGGCATACAAATTTGAAAGCATTTTCTTTCGTTTCGAATTGCAGAGTAGACTCTTTGGACTTAAAAATTTAACATAAGAATATATTTCCAAATCTAAATCTGAAACATTATCGTATGTCGTCTTTCGTAACCTTAAATTCGATATCAAGAGGCTTCATCATCGTAGCTCCTCAAAACGCCATCTACCGGCGAAGGCTGAAATATGTTTCCCATGTAGACATCCTAAGCTACAATAATAAGATAAAAGTCTGTCAACCATCCCCTGATATGCTTCTATAGCACATCATCTTCCATATCCTTCCATTCGGTACCAAGTGAATTTTTCATCGCAGCTCCTCAAAACGTAATCTATCGGCGAGGGTGGAACTACATTCCCCATCTTCACATCCTAAGCTACAATAATAAGGAAATGGTCTGGCTCTGCTGTATTGCTACAGCACGTCACCTTCTATACTTTTGAATTCAGTACCGAGTAGATTTTTTATCGCAGCTTTTCAAGACGCCATTTAACGGCGAGGGTGGAACTGAATTCCACTTCCACACATCCTGAGGTATAATAATAAGAAAAAAGTCTAAAGGGCGGAACTGCCCTTCACATCTACTTATCTCAAGCTATAATAATAATAACAAAGATTGGCAACCCTGGCCCCCTGCCATACTCCTATATAACGTCATCTTCCATACCCTTCAATTCAGTACCAAATGAATTCTTCATCGCAGCTTCTCAGAACGCCATCTATCGGCAAAGCGGAACTATTTTTATTCTACGCTGTAAAAACATTATTTTCATGCAATTATATATGTATGTCCTCGATAACTTCACAAATTTTATCTTTGAGGTCTTGAATCGATTGGGGGCCATTGGCATAGACGTAGCCCCAAAGAAAAAAGTCTAAAAATGTTAAATCACAAGATATCGGTGGCCAATTGTGATGGGTTGTTCGAGAAATCTCATGGTGAGAAAACATTTCACGCAAAAGAGAGATGGTATTGGTACTTGTGTGGCACGTATTGCCGTCTTGGTAAAAATAATGCAACATCTGATGTGAAAATGGTTCTCAAAGCTCAAGATGAGTTATTGGTGAAATTCCGGAATTAATTAGATGCATTTCAATAACCCAATTAGCAAAGATACAACGCTGTTGAAGGTCGGTAGGCGTGAGTTGTTGTGTTAACTAAACTCGAGTTCGATTCTACACATCACTAAATTGTCCTAACAGCTCAAATTTTTCCACCAACTTCACAATTACTCGCCGAGAAGGTGCTTCCCGACGAATTTGAACAATTTCAATGCTTTATTAACGCGTATATCGTTCCATTTTTATTAATTCCATCGTTTTCTACTTGTCTCTGTCACCTAATTACAGTTTGAGTCATAATAATTGTTCGAAAAAGGCGGGCTTATTCAAAATGAAACGTTTTATGGGAAGACCCTTTGCTTAAATTTATATACATACATACTTATATACGAGTACATTAGGGGTAGAATACTGCACGAATATTTGATGTAGATAGACTGCCAGCCCTAATTTTGCAAAGTTTAAAAAAAAAAATACATGAGACATGTGTGGAAAATAAGCGAAAAACACAAAGAATAATAAAGAAAAACTCATTAGTCCAATTCACAGTCTCGTGGAAATGGTCTGGCATTGTAGCATGTGTACAACGGTATAATATATTGATACTCACCACTAAGAATTGTTAAGTGGTGAGTATCAATATACTTTTCCATTTTGCACATGCTACGATGCAAGACCATTTGCACAAACTGGGGTAATAAATTTGATCTTGTGACTTTTTTTATGTGTAAACATCTATATATAAAAATCTTTTGACTTTGATTTCTTTGCTGAGATTTCTTTGCTTTTTGCTTTTGCTTTGCATTGTCAGATCGGTGTGAGCTATTAGTGTATTAGTGTTTTGAAAGAAGCAATACCAAGCAGAGAAACAAGTCGACCGGCTCGAAGCCGACGGCGCGCCGCCACCGGTTATTTTTCTGTATATTTCCGTACACCAAAGGTGAAAATGAACCGTAAGAGCTACGGACTTAAAATTTGGACACAATATGTAGACATTTGGCCACTACAACAACAAATACATGAGAGTTAAAAACTAAAGGGTGTTTCAAAACGAGCAACGAAAAATTTTAAAATCCCATGTAATATACATACAAAAGTTAGTGTATTTTTATACAGACTACAACAATTAACACTAAATTTTAAAACTTTAAATCAATGGGTGTTCCATCAGTTAATGCAATTTTGACTTTGTAATTTTGACAACTTGCTGTATCTTGGAAACCGTAAGAGCAAAACTCTTGAAATATTCAAAAACGGTAAAACTAAAAAATCAATAAAATATAAAATCGCCAAATATAAAAAAATCGCCAAAACGAAAAAAGCACCAAATTAAAACAAATCTCTAGGACTAAAATAAATCGCGAAAAACCGCAAAAATCGCCAAAATTAAAAAAAATCCTTAAACAAGAAAATCGCCAATATGAAAAAATCGCCTAAATAAAAAACCCCAAAAACTGAAAAAATCGCCAAAATGAAAAAACCCAAAAAAACAGAAAAAATCGCCAATATGAAAGAATCGCCAAAATGAAAAAAAATTGCGAAAATGAACAAAAACCCAAAAAAAGAAAAAAAAACGCCAAAACGGGAAAACAGGGATAAAACTGAAGAAAAAAATCGTTTAAACTGAAAAAAATTAAAAAAAGGAAGAAAGCTAAATCAAAAAAAAAAAAAATGATCAAAACCGAATGTGCGCGAGTCAAAGTCGCACTTTACTGAATTTATTTTAATTGCAATGCGTACACAAAAAACAAGAATAGCAACAACTAAACGATGAACAACAGGAATTAAAAATTAAAAAGTAAAAGTAAAGGCATTTACCATAGCTGAGCACTGCAGTACCACTAAAATTTCAGTAAAAACAATAAAAAATGTTTAACAAGTAAATTTTTAATGATTACTAAAATTTTTTCTACAATTTTTATAAATTGCCTAAATGATTTGTTATATGATGAGGTGCATTGAATTTTCAGTAATCAGTAATGCCCGTATTCATAATGAAATTCTAACAAGTGGCTAAATGTTTTTCATACAAAAGTTTCAAAATTTTAATGAAAAAACTTTGCCACTTGCTACAATTTTATTATGATTTTTTTTTTTAAGAGAAGTAACACTCAGGCAATTAATGCCTACTACTATTACTAGGTGTTACCTTCTTTAGGAAAGGGATAGTGATAGAAGACAGGTGGTGAAGGAAGAGATAGAAGAAAGCTTCATTCTTTTTACAACTGCTTTTTGCACGCTTTTTAATAATGCAGTGTTACAGCGCCTTCTGATGTTAAATGAGGCGTATTAAATGTTGAAGCTGTGTTTTTAATAGCCATTTTATTGGTTATTTTACTTCGCCGATGATTTTGCTACACAATACCGACGAAGGAGGGCGCTCTGATATAACATTAGGATTAGATTAGCATATGCTGAAGTCGGTATAGTTCTTCATTGACCAGTGACTATGCCTTCATCATTTGAACTTTCCAACAACAGCTGATGCAAAGGGACTCTAATGCACATCAGAAAAATGCGTGGTGTTGTTATTTGAATGACTGTCGGATACAGGGATTGAACCTAGGATCTTCAGTTTTGTAGTCGACGTGCTAACTACTTCAGCCAACGCCACCACCCTGATTACGGCCCTACGATTTTACTGGTAATGCAAATTAAATTTCATTAACAGTAAAAATTTACTGAATTTTTTTAGTAATCAGTAAATTTACTGCTTACTGCAATTTTGAATGCAGTACATATACATATACTGCAGTGTGCCCATTTACTAACCAAATAAGTTTAATAAAACAAACAAAAACCAACAAATTCATATGTATTTACAATATTGAAAGTTTTGATAATTTTAATTAATTAATTTAAAAAGAGATACTAAAAGCATAAGTACTTCCAACTTAAAAAAAAAATTCATTACTAGATGTTTACACATCTCCTCTGTGATCGGACTCACATTGCTTTTTTTTTTTCTCAAACCCATAGCGAGTATCGTTAAAATATATTACTGAATAGCAGAGTTGATAAATTTTCTTTATATTTATTATAGCGATACGATTATCGTAAAAAAAGTTACTGAATCCAGGACTCAAATCGTCACATCCGTGATCGTATCGGCATTCGTACGAAAACAAATTAAGTGATACGTCAATCGTATAAACTGAATGGGATTTCAGTACTTTCACGTATCTAATAATCCGAAAATTTGCGTTTTTACGTGACGAGTTGTACGTTCACGGATGTGACGATTCGACACACCAGATTGTGATAGGGAGTTCGTACGCTTATATAAAAAAATTTAGGGTGGAAAATACCGTCTTCAAATCCTGTTGCTAAGGATTCACTTACAACACAATTCCATCCCTTGCGTACATACATAAGTAAATGTGTATGTATAGCACCATTATAACATATTACATGTGACTCCTAGTAGCCGCTGATTGTCTGCCACTTTGCTACTTTATATTAACTCAAAACAAAAAAGTTCTTGGAAGGCAGCAAAGAAAAAAATCTAATAACAACAGTAACAACAAAAACTACCAGGACTACCCCAACAATGTTGATGATTTGGTACATAAATCGTATGAATTGTACAATTCCAACTGAGTTTATGAGAGTGTGCCTCTGCAAATGTACTTGTACTATTTGACTATGAGCCTGAAAAAAAATTATTTCATTTTTTTAATGTAAGTTTTTGGCAACTATTTTGCCAAACAAAAAAAATAAACAATTTGTAGGTGCCCGTTGCTGTTCGTTCATACACAATGACTTATAAGGTCGGTCATAATTTCTTACCGAGTCTGGTTGGATATAAAAGTGTGTGTGTGTGTGTGTGTGTGTGTGTAACAGTTTGACTACGGCTTGAATTTCCGGATAATGTAACATTTATTTTGTTCCCTTTTTTGTTATCCGTTTTTCGCCTTGACTAAAGAAATATTTATACTGCAGCCAAAAGAAGAAATTGTAGTTGTAGATGTAGACACAGAAATAAAACACGTCGTAGTAAAAAATAACGAAGATGAAAATCTGAAGTAATAATGGAGGCAACAATATAAAACCCTAGGAGGAACAAAAAAAAAACAAGAAAGATATACACACATATTCATTCGTTTACTTCAAAATTTTATATGATGCCACCGCAAATTCATGCGACGTAAAGCATATGCATTCACACTGACATATAAATATGTTTATATTTAAGTATATATTGTGCGTATGTGTGTGTGCGTGCATATGTAAGTAATTTAATGTGCTGGTAGTAAAGGATGTTGCATATACAATAAAGAGTTGAAGCATAAAAACAGGACAATAGAAGAAATTGTACACGAAATACAATTTATATGAAAACGTGCAGTTTTATTACATAAATTGCCTCCAAAAATAAAAATAGCTCACGATAACCGTTACAAACTTCATAAGAGTTGGCTCGATGCTGGAGTTTATACCCTACACTTTCTGTTAAAAAGGATTTGTCTGAATTTATCTTCTTCTAGGATACAAAAATTTCGCTTGCATTAACAATGATTCATTCAATGGTTTCGAAATTGATAAAAAAAATCTCAAAAAATAATTTCCCATAGAAAAAATATGTATATAATTTCTATTTAGTCCCTTACAGTAATTAAAGTTTTAACAATTCCCAAAAAACAGTAATTAAAAAAATGTTTTGCTGGAAATATATCAATCGTAACACGCAGAAAAATTTCATACTAAAAACGAGAAAAACAAGGTTAATTTAAAAATGTTCGGTACTGATTTTGCTTCATATACGTTTCATGTTATTTCAATATGATTTACAATAAACTTCAAATAAAAATTTTCTTTATTTCAAGTTGGTTTAATATTCCAATTAGAGTTGAGCGATATTTAGAAACCTGTTACTTTTTCACAGCGATTGAAAAATCACAAATCACAACTGTGACTGAATTTATCAAGTAACAGGTTTTGGAAATATAGTTCTTTCATACAAACTGTGATTGTTCTTGGATGATTACTTTACAGTAAATGAAGCTACCACATTAATTTTTTTTATACATTCAGCTTTTGTCAAGAAAAAAATCGTCAAATCGTGTCAAATCATCTTTTCTGGTAACTATGTACAACTCACATTTTTATATTTGCAATTTTATTGTCTCTCTGCCTCTTATATTTTTTTATTTATTCTCAATATTTGAACGGGGTTGTTTGCTAATTGCTTGTTCTTGCTGCTCTTCTTATTTGGATTTATCAAAACACCAATACTAATAAATACTTTTAAAGCAGAAGAGCTGAGATGTGTTAAACCGTGTTCACAGTTACTGTTTAATTTCACTGCTGCTCTTCTTACTAGATTTTCTCAAAATAACAGAACTGCTACAAACAAAATACTGCTAAAGGTACCAACAGACGACATGTTTTTTACATGTGTTTTTTAAGTTTTCGACTAGTATGTTTTTCTTTATGCTTGTCAATATTGGTTAATTTACATAAGGTTTATAATTTTTGGTCACAAACGTACATGTAGTATCACTTCTTCTTTTTCAGTACATAAATATCCACGTATGTAGTTTGTTTTATAAATGGCTTGCAGCCGTCGAAATATTTTTGGTTCCGTCGCTGTAGTACTGTGATCACAGTCACAGTTTAAAAGAACAGCGATTTAGAAATCACATTCACAAGGAGCAACATTATTAAAAAATCACGCTATCGCTCATCACTAATTCCAATATTGTTAAATCAAAATTTAGAATCATGTTGAATCAAAGTTTTTCGAGTTGAAACAATGTGAATTTGATACTGATGTAACATGAAAAACTATGCTGAATTAAAGTTATTTCAAGTTGAATTGAGGGTGGCGTTGGCTGAAGTAGTTAGCACGTTGACTACAAAACCGAAGATCCTGGTTTCAATCCCTGTATCTAACAGTCATTAAAATAACAACACCACGCATTTTTCTGATGTGCATTAGTGTCCCTTTGTATCAGTTGCTGTAGGAAAGTTCAAGTGATGAAGGCACAGTCACTGATAACTGAACTATACGCACTTCAGCAGATGCTAATCCTAACGTAACATCAGGGCGCCCTCCTTCGTCTTTATTGTGTAGCAAAATTATCGGCGAAGTAAAATAACCAATAAAATAGCTACTAAACCACTGCTGGCCAGAGAAGCGCCAGAGTGCCGAACATCAATCGGCTTTTTGTACAAATGAATGCACATACGCTTATACATTTCCCTCGGTTTTCTCTCTGTGGGCAGCATTGTACTAAACACAGCTTTAATCTCTTTAATCTCTCTCTCTCTCTCTCTCTAAAATCTCTTCCTTCATCACCTGTCTTCTAGCACTATCCTTTCCTAAAGAAGGTAAAACCTAGTAATAGTAGTAGTAGGCATTAATTTCCAGAGTGTTACTTTCTCTTAAAAAAAAAATAATAATTAATAACCGTCAAAACAGTTTAAGCGCCACAATTATCGATGTTAATTTGTTCATGAAATTCTACTATTTGCGCTGGAAAATTATCATATATGACACTTAAGCTTTTTTTGCCCCTATGGCTCGATGTGTATTAAATTGCTCAATTAAGTTAAATAAATTATCAAGCTACCTTCCCAAAAATAGTGTTTAATATTAAAAAAAATGCGGCTCGGGCGACCCCAAGAAATAAAATAAATATTTGGTGTTTTAAATTAAATCAAAAATTTAATTATTTCTTAACATTTAAAGAACTTTATTGCCGACATTTTTACCATACCGAACACTGTAAATAAGTAAAAGAAGCCTTACAAGTGACGATTTGTAAGGACATAAAATATTTGCTAGTGTTCAAAATATTAAAATATTTCACACACACACATACACACACACACTCAATCTCACATATTCCAAACACCCATAATTTGTCCTGAACACGAAATTCTTTCCGGAACACTTCCCTTTATAATTATTTATAAATCTTTTAAAATAAAATAAAATCACTAAAAACTTTCTTTATTTTAATAAAATTTCCTCAAGTGCTTAAAATCTTCAATAAATTCATGGTAAGACGTGAAAAATCTATAAACTGCATATTGCTACGTGCAAATTTCTTTTTTCTTTTATTTATTTTTTTTTTTTTTTTTTGCAACATTCAAGCAAATTTATCATTTTATGCTGCCCTCACAATTCCCACAAACACTCCCTCCACCCCTGAGGCCACAACGACTCCCAGTAGGTTGTTTCTTTAACTTATTTTAAGGGCGAATTATCCTTTCAATTTGAGTTGGCATATGTGCTGCATAAATACATCTTCTAAATGTTAAATATTCCATTTGGAATAAACTTTAGCTGAATACAAAAATACTACAAGGACTTTAGCATTGGCAGCCAAAGAAAGGATTCTTAAAAGAAATAAAAGAAAATTGTTACGAAATATTCTTGACGTTTTCTTGAGATTTCTTTTACAAGTACTCGTATAGTATTTTTGTTTAGCATTTTGTAGTAGTTGGCTTTAAAAAAAAATATATGAAAAAAGTAAAGAATTTATTTGGTAGAGCCTGTGTTACACAAACACGTACACACACACACACACACACACACACACACACACACATACTCTAACACTCACTTACACACATGTCAGCAGGCATTTTGTATGCACCAAAAGCAGTTCATTTCTGTCTTTTTCCCCATCCAACTTTGCAACAGACACAAAAATTGATTTATATTGAAAATGTTAAAACAAAATAAGCCTTTTAAGAAGTTAAAGAAAATTTGAATGGATGTATGTATGTTTTAAAAAGAACTTTTATTGTATTAAAGATATTGGAGATTTTTAAAAGTAATTTGTATAAAATTATTTAGCAAGCAGATTTTAATTTTAGCAGAACTTTGTTACATTATATTAAATTTAGCTTATAGTCAGGCATAATTACTGCAAGAATTATTAAATCAACTGGAGTTCTTCTTAGCCAGTTTTTATGCCGCTACTAATGTTGCACAATGGGACCAACCGCAAATTTATTGAAAATAAAATTTCATCTTACGTTGTAGGACTTATTCAACACCTTTACGTGAAATCTGAAGTAAAAAGTTTTTGTGCTGAAAAGTTTAACCCTCTAAGTCTGTTTCGTATGGATCTTTTTAGTGGCAAAAGTACCCTGCAGAAATGTAACTTAACAAATTGTACAAAAAAACATTTGCCATGAATTCTATATAAATCACAAGTCCTGTCTCAATCACTCACTGACACTTCGATATATACTCGTACATCTTCGTATCTACACACAGAAAAGAAAATATTTCGCCTTAAGATCTATGTAAACAAGATTAATTTAACCTTTTTCAGCAATTTTGCTTCATATGTATTTCATATTAATCTAACATGATTTACAAGTACTCTTGAAAGAAAATGTTTCCTTTTGAAATAACTGTATTTCATTTTGATTTAACATTCCCGTAATGTTATGAACCAAACATTGTTGGTTAAATTTATTTCAAGTTGGAGCAAAGTAAATTCGATAATGAAATCACACGAAGCACCATGTTGAATCAAACTTATTTCAAATTGAAACAACATGAATTTAATTTAACGAAGTCATTGTATTTTAATTAATTATTTAATTGACGTTGCTTTGTGTACTGGCACAGGCATCAGGAATATGTTTGTGTGTTGGCTTTCCCGGCCAAAATTGCAACTCGGAACTCATCTCGTGGTAGCCAACGCGCTTAGCCACAACAACCTTAAATATTCTTTAGATACACACTTAATATACACTACCATCAATAATATTTTAATTCAACATAATTTAATTGTTTATTGAACATAAAATTCATTTGAAAGGTTATAGTAAAAAAAAAATACAAACTGTGTAGCTACTTTGAATTGTGTCCAGGATTCGAACCTTCGATCATCCGATTACAAGGCTAGTACACTGTCTACTAGCCAGCAGCAGGAAGATTTCGCTGGTATAGCGACGTTTTTGGAATATTTACGAAGAGCGATACGAGCAACAACAAAACAATAACAAGTCACACAACTAAGCATAACAGTGTATTGCAGCTATGAACCAAGCAAATGAGCACCAATACACTTAAACAATATATTATTTGTTGTAAATTTAATATGATTTGCAATCAACATTTTTGTTTGGTGATTTTACATTTTTTTTCTCTGTGCATAAAACCAAGGCGAATTCATAACAGGTGACTTTAACAGTCCTGATGATTATCAGGTGTTCGAAGACTGCTTAGACCCCAACTGTCAAAATCTCTTCTTTTATCTGATGTTTGTTTACATTTAAAGTGAAAAAAATTATATTAAATTATATATTATGTTTAAGAAATATATTTTAAAGTAAAAAGGATTATAATGTATGAATACTTATAACAATGGAACCCAATTGGGTCTCCGAGTGGAGGTGCGGTATAGCACCACCCTTCCTAACCTATGCATTCTAAATTAACTCTTGCAAAATGATTGACTCCATTAGTTTATTGATGATGATTTTTAAAAAATTGTATCGAATATAAAATATTTCTACCACATGTGTCTCGCCAATGCATGATAGCCTTTGGTACAGAATCTTGTATGGATTTTCGCACAATATAGAAATAAGATTTTATCAAACGTTCTGCATTCCTTCAGGCAAAGAATTAATACTATTCGACACGTTTGCACGTCGTTGTGGTTGCTGATGTCCATATGGCTCCATTGTGTCAGCTTTTAGTAGACTAGGCATGTTTATGAAAATTGGATATCTATATAGGCCAATTCAATGGCTCCCAAATTCTCAACCATGACATTGGTGGCTGGTAAACGACGACGCAATAACGTTGTCACCACATCAACAACTTTTCCGTGCAATTTTGCGATACCTTAAATAGATATATTATAAATTAAGTTTATACATAGAAATAAATATTCAAGCATACCTTAACATATACTGTTGCACTTCATTGCCACAATGCGCTGCATTTCCTCATGTATCAACTCAACACAACGCAAGTCCTTAAATGTGGGGGTAAGAGAACTTTTCCGGGCTCAGCTAGTACTAGCTGACTTCTTATATATGTATGTATGTATAAATAAGACGCACGTTTATTTGTTGTACACTTAAGTATTTCATTGTCCGTTTTTGTGTATAATTTCATGCATTTAAGCATAATATTTTGTTTACGGCATTATGGCCAGTCAAGCACATTTTACACCACTGATTTCGCGTTAAACAAACCATCGGAGAGACTGCAATAAGGCAGCAAGTAAGGTTTCTTTACGTTGTCCCAAAATATCAGGATCATTTAACCAGAACCGTCTTTCATCATTTTAATTACATTTATTTTACAAATATTATTTTCAGTGTTGTTGATAGTAGCACAAAATACAATAGTAGATGCACATGGATAGTAAAATGTGTTTTTATAAATATGTATGTATTGGTATTTTAGTCAACTGTTTTTGACAGATGTGGTTTTTTGAAGCCAGACGAATTCATGTTGTTTTTAGTATTGTTGTATTGTTGTAGCGATAAGGTCACCACCTGATATGAATTCGCCTTGCATAAAACCACTAAGAAAGCATTTTCGGAAATTCAAACCTTAAGAGGCCGAAAAAGCACACAAAAAATTAAAATCGGTTCTTTGATGTCTCCGAAATTAATTATGATAGAAAAAAATTAAATGACATCATAAGTGAAATAAAAAAAAACCTGATGGCTGTTTGGTACATTCCACGTCACATGCAACATTTAAAAACAACATTTTTAATCAGGGCGTCGAGAGTACAGGCAGAAAACTTGTCAAATATTCAGAAACACAGATTTTTAATAGAAAGTAAATAAAAAATAACTTGCTGATTTTTATTGTTATATCTTTATAAGGTCGGTCATGTGCGACATCGAAAGTGTGAAACTAAGCAAAAGTTTCTAAATAAAAAAGTTTAATTATTTAAATTTAGATGAGCAAAACGGCCGAAAAAATAGAGTTGCGAACGGTGGAAAGAAAAATTTATTAGAAAAGTATGTATTATGACAAAACCATGAATTACGAAACAAGGAAAGAATGCAGAATGCTGTGGAAAAGTTGAAAGTATTGGCTAAAGGCGGAATGATCTAACTTGTAAGAGACAAGGTCGAGGGAACCTCGCCGAAATGCAAAATTCTCATTAAACACAAAACATGCCTTGCAAATGCACGCAAACGTTTGCAAAAGCTGTGAATAAATTTTTATAATTTTGACAAAAAAAAAATGGAAAGCAGTAAGAAGCATTCCAGGTATAGCGCAGTTGCACTTCTTTTGGAGCGATGGTCTAGAAGTAAACGTAGCTCGAACTGACGGATCTAAAAGAAAAAGTGTGTTTGGTATTCCTGATACTATTTTCATTCAAATTTGTTTTAATTTATTCCTTATACTATTTATTTTTGTTAAATTTGTTTTAATTACTAGTATGTTTAAATAAATACCTCTGTTTACATGGAAAGAATTTTGACTAAGTTTGCTTATTTATAATTTTATAAAAACAGCAACAGAAACAACAAAAAATATTGTGCTGGGGAAAGATGTCACGTGCGAAATGTCAAATTCGATTGTCTTTAAAATTCCGTTTAAAAAAATAAAAATCATTTTTGGGTTAAGTCAAAATTATTTTAAAGAGATATCAGTGGTGAAATCAGCGTTTTAAGTCTTCCCTGCAAAAATAACTTCAGTTTATGTCATATGTAGATGCCTTGTTATTTATTTTCAATTATCTTGAAAACAAAAAATTTATCAAATTCAAACTTAACACTAGAGCTATAAGTAAGGTACGCTTGTTGTCACAATAAAAATCCGTTTTATTTTGCTTTTTTTTTACTTTATTACTTATAAAGGGTGTTTTTTATTGAGGTATAGAACTTTAAGTTGGCATCACTTTTTTAACTGGCGGCCATTTTGTCAGCTGTCAAGTGATTAATATTTAGTTTGGTTTGCCATTTCATCATGAACAGGTTGACAAAAGAACAACGCTTGCAAATCGTGCAAATTTATTTCGAAAATAATGGTTCAGTTCGCGAAGTTTACCGCAAGCTCCGTCCATTTTATGGTCGACATAATCGTCCATCAGAGCAATTAATTCGGTTAACCATGGATCGTTTTCGCACTACGTTTACTCTATGTGATAATACGCATCCGCAGAGACGTCGAACAGTGCGCACCGAAGAAACAATTGCCGCTGTAGAGCAAAGTGTTGAAGAGGACCCGAATGAATCGATTCGCCACCGTGCACAGCAATTGGAGCCGACTGACCGACTATTTTGTTCCCGAATTGGATGGCATGAATGTGGATGAGTTGTGGTTCCAACAAGACGGCGCTGCATGCCACACAGCGCACGTCACAATCGATTTATTGAAGGAAACATTCGATGAGCGCATAATTTCGCGGAATGGACCTGTCAATTGGCCACCAAGATCGTGTGATTTGACACCATTGGATTATTTGCTTTGGGGATATGTGAAGTCGCTCGTCTACGCCAATAAACCAGAAACGTTAGGGGACTTGGAAGCCAACATTCGTGGCGTTATTGCCAACATACGGCCCCATATGCTCGAAAAAGTGGTTGAAAATTGGACCTGTAGAATTGGCTTTATTCGAGCCAGCGGCGGCGGCCACATGCCCGAAATCATATTTAAACATTAATGGCATAAAATTATCCTTCCAATAAAGCCAAATTGATGGACATTAAAACGATTTTCTTGTGTTTTATTTCAATTCGAAGTTCTATACCCCTGAAAAAAACACCCTATACTACCTATTTTTGTTAAAGGATAGATTTTTTAACTACAAACGATCTTTTAGTTTTGAAATTTGTATGGAAAAAATATTTTTTGAAACGATTTTGGTTTTTTTTTTCATAGAAATTCGAAACATTTAGAAATAGAATTTTTTACAAAATTTGTCAATAAGTTTTTTTTATTATGTTAAAATAAATATGTGTAATGTGTCTGTTAATGTGAAAAAAAAATTACTAAGCTTGCTTATTAATAATTTCATAAAAGCGGAAACAGAAACAATATAAATATCATGATTTACAAAAATGTCACGTGCAACATGTCAAGTGCGATTGTGATTTAAATTTAATTTTAAGAAATAAGAATACGTTATGGCTAAGAACAAAACTATTTTAACGAGATATCAGTGCTGAAATCAGCGTTTTAATCTTTGGCCGCAAAAACAACTTCTATTTTTGTCACATGCGAATGCCTTGATTTTTTCAATTATTTCGAAAATAAAAAATTGCTCAAACTAAATACGCTGGTTATCAAAATAAAAATCCACTTTATTTTGTTTTATTTTTCACTTTATTATAGTGTGTAGATAGTATGAGTTATCTGTTTTGGTTAAATTTGTTGTTATTATGTTTAAATAAATACGTTTAATGTGTCTGTTTACATTTTTTTTTTGTATTATAATTTTATTAAAAACGGCAACAGAATTAATAAAAATATTACGGGGCAGGGGGGGGGGGGGCAATGCCACGTGCGACATGTCAAGTGCGACTTGTCGCATATGAATATATTTGGGTACACAGCATTATAAAATGAGTCGTATAAAAATATTGCTTCAGTTTAAATTAGCATTTTAATCGTTGTGTGCAAAGACAACATCTGTTTTCTTCACATGCGAATGATTTAAGTTAAAAAATTAGTACTAGAGCTATAAGTTACGCTTGTTGTAGAAATACAAATCCGTTTTATTTGGGATTTTTTCACTATTCTGTGTCGACGGTCACGTTCGACATCATGGAAATGCCTATATAAGAATAATTTTATTTGAAAACTTAGTACTAGAGCTATAAGTTACGCTTGTTTTCAAAATAAAAATCCGTTTTGTTTGGAATTTTTTCACTTTATTTGTGCCGACGGTCACATTCGACATCATGGAAATGCACATATACATTTCAAGTTGTTATTTTGAGAACTACTAAAGTATTTATATTTTCGTATTTCTTTTTTTTTTTTTTTTTTGCCAGAAAAGTTAGACATTCATAGAAAACAAAAAAAGTAATTCTTTTAATATTGTGCTTTTGACTTATTTATGAGTTTAATTTACCTTTAACGAAATTCTTTTCAAAAAAGCCTTTCTCGAAATAACTCACATATGAACAACATGAAATATATTTTGTTTTTTCTTTCTTTAAAGAAACCAAGTTAATTTTTTTTACTTTTCTTCACTCACACCTCTGGAAAGAAAAAAAACATGTCATCTAAATAAAAGTACCAAACAATAACTGACTTTTTAACAACATTGCAAACGAAATCCAATAATTCGCTTGACGCGTTCAACATGCATTCTTTCATTCCAACATCTAATAGAACAACTAGCCTTAGTTGCTATCAAAAGGACATTTGTAAAAGAAAGCAAAGAAATGAAAGTGTGTAAGAACAAGGAGTGTTGTCAGTGTTTAGGAACTGCCAACGAGGTCGTCACTTGTCACACAAAAGTCGCGTAATATGCCTGAATATTTTATAAGATGTTGTGCCCAAGTGTATGAGAATTTGCAACACACAAACAAATCTAAAGAATAGACTAGTTTAAGAGTACACATTTCTAACTAACAGAAACAAACAAACAAAAAAAATTACTAAAGTATCAAATATTGTTAAAGTCAACCGCAATATGCCATTTGGGAAGCCATCATGTTGCTTTGTTGCACTCAACATATAACGGACTCTAGTTATTTGGAAGTACTTTAAATCTTTTCCTTTTCTCTTTTCTTAATTTACTAGTTTTGCTAGTAACATTTTTTTACTAGGTTTATCCTGGTGTACTCGTAGATACCGGTGTGAATGTGCGCGCTGTTGTTAATACACAGCAAAAGTAAGTCTTGGTACCCGAACTAAACTCAATTGTTTTTGAGCGTCCAAAAAAGAAAGCAAACACGTAAAATAATATTCTATATGGACTTCAGTAGCAAGTAGTAAGAACTTTGTGTTAGAGCACATTTTTTTTTGGGTTTTGCGGCAAAAAAAAAATAGCTCAACCACATTTAAAGTAAATATTTCAAACGATGACTTTCGGTTTGCACCAACAAGGACTCTTTGGTGTGCTATTATAGTTTCAAAAATCTTACACAACTCCTTTTTCTTTATTACATTTTCCTCCTGTGTATGCTTATGAATCCAACTGCCGCACAACCAACTTTTGGTGGCGGCGATGGTGGACCATATCTAATATACTGCTGCCATATGAGATGACACCAAAAGGATCCAGCAAACCAACCAAACAATGCAAACTGTAACTGTTGGAAGAAGTCAGAAAAGCGGCATTATACACCAAAGTATGCAAAAGTATAAGTGAAAAAATATGCGAAAAATTTTTGCACACAAACGAGAGTAACAAAACAAAATCAACGAAGAACAAAAAAAAAGAGAAAAAGAAAATGTTGTACGTTGAGAAAATATGCTGCACTGCAGCACGTCACTACGTGGTTAGCAAATTTATTATAGCAAACGGAAGTTTGTATAGGGAAGAAAACTAACGAAAAAAAAAATAACAAGGAAACAAGAATCCTGCTCACTCTGAAGGATAATACACACGCACACACACACACACGCACACACATCAATTTATAAACAACTGCAAATACTATGAATATTTACTTTTTGGCGTTGGATGAAATTTGTTACAGAAATACAAGCAAACATGCAGACACGCATACACATGCATGCACATGGCCAGCAACAGAGAATCGTCATTTCATGCCTGCCAAGAAATAGCACAACAACGACAATTCTAGCAATAATAACACCAACAAATAGAAAAAAGAAGAAAAAAAGCAGCAACATAAACAATTTGTTTCTTTAACTATACCAATATATCTTTCAGCAGGAACAACAACATACAAAGCAACATAAATTGAGGGAATGATGCACAACAGACTACACACGCTATTGGACAAACGTGCACTAGCAAAGAAAATATAAAAAGAAAGATATGGTTGTAGAATGGTTGAGAAAACCATATTATGTTCTCTGAAACAAATATGTGGTCGTGGAAAACTATATAGTTATTGTTATTTTAAACATTTATTTCGTTACGACAAACAGAGTAATGTTTGAATTTAAAAATTACATTATCACATCCATACAAAAGTGTGATATGGTTAGAGTTTAACAATATAGTTTTGTTAAAAATTTATGACTACAACATAATTTGTATTATTATTTAAAAGTAATATGATGTAAATAACAATATAATGTTTTCCAAAACCATACTATGTTAAGTTTAAAAAAAGAAATCTTTTTCAGAAACATCTGTCAGTTCAGTATTTCGTTTGTAAGCTATCGGTAGTGTTAAATAAATGAATAAATAAATAAAATATAAACAAAAGGGTAGATCAATAAAAATATATAAACATTTGTGTATCTTTTTATACAGACATGGCTGTATGTCGTGTAAGTATATATTTATATATATACAATTTATTTCAATAATATTAATTTATTTTTATTTCGAATTTAACGCACAGCTGTTTCTACAATAAATATATGATTAAAAAATAAAATAGTATTATTATATTAAATAATACTGTGGTCGTATTTAACAATATTAATATAATATTAGAACATGCTATGGTGAGTCTCAATTATATTTTAGTCACATCTAACAATAGTGTTGTCATATTTACAATACTAAGATTATAATATAATTAACTCAGATAATATTATAATTAACTCAGATAATATTATAATTAACTCAGATAATATTATAATTAACTCAGATAATAATATTGTTAAAGTTTTTTTTTCTATTAACAATAATATGAATTGACTGCAACCACATAATTCAATCATAGTATGTTGCTGTTTGATTATGGTTACCTCAACCATATTTTTTCTTTTAGGTGTAACAATATAAAACACGAAAAAAGCAAGATTTTGAGGACGGATACGGGCATTTGGAAAGTTTACGTCTGAAACTACAAGGTATTCCGATAAAATGATTCATTTTCAATAGCCCGCCATTTTAACAGCTGTGATCACTTGACAGATGACAAGTCAAAAAAAAAAATACGTCATTAATTAAAAAATTAAAATGGAACCGATATACTCAAGGCGCATTTATTAGGTGGCAGTACTACACCAGGTGACTAATGTCATTATACCAATCTAAATGTCAAATTTGGATTGTGTAGGTATAAGCCTAAAAGCATGCTTTTAACTATTTGGTTATCCATAAACACCTTTCGAATATTAAATTTTGTATGGTGTTTGACATTTCCTATAAGAAACATGCAATCTGACGAGGCTACCCTGTTTTGAAAAGTAAGAAGGTAATATATACCAACAAAGTACATGTGATTATTTCTGTTGTAATATTTGTTGTAGAAATACGGGTACCTGATTGATGTGCCTTGGATATACTCTTATGCTTCAGAGATACGAGTACATTGAATTTATTAAAATTCACCACGCGGTCACAGCTCGCAAGACTAAAGCATTTTCAGATCGAAGCACCTTCTCGCCAGGGAATAGTGAAACTGGCGAAAAAATGTATGCTTTTAAAACAAGTTAGTGAAGTGAAGCACGTCGCTCAAGAGCAACTAAGAATATTGCTAAAGTAGCCCGATATTTTTGACGAAATTCCAGTTTTTTTTTTTTTTTTTTTGATAGATAAATAAGACTTATGCTTAATAAATCAGTGAATGTTTAAATATAGTTTGAGTTAATTTTCATAAAATTTTAAAATGTATTTAAATACACATTCATTTTTTCAGTGGCTAATTAAAGTTATTATCAAATTACGTTGAAAGTATGGGAGCACTACAATTTTTCCAAATAATATGGAAAGCTTTGCTCTCTATTCATGCTTCACACACCAATCATGACCGAATCAACTTGCTTCGCCATACAAAATTATGAGAGCGAATCAAATAGATTCAATATGAATCTACTTGCGAAGCACGTAAAATTGCTATATTCTCTAACTTTTATCGCAGTTTAGCTGAACCAGCTATCAAAACAACCCTGCAGAAAGTGCGAATAGTGAAATTGTGGTGATTTACTAGTGACGTTGTCAGTAGCACTAGTGACCAAGTGTACCCCAGCCAATGGTATCATCTATTGACATTTAACATTAGCTTGTCATTGAAAATCCACCACTAGACTATATCACTACTAACTTAGTAGTTCTTTCGGGACCACATGGAGACATTGGCACCAAAGATTCACTAGTAAATTTTAGGGGCTCTAGTCTACAATATCGATATATCCAATCTCGTTGTCAATAGTAAACTTATAGTGATTTTCTAGTGAAATTGTCAATAGTGCTACTGACTAGGTGTACCCCAGCCAATGCAAATGCCTATTGACAAATAACATAGGGTTGTTATTGAAAATCTATCAGTAGACTTTAGCACTGTTGAGAAGGTAGTTCTTTTACGACCATATGGAGATATTTGAACCGAAGATTCACTCGCAAATTTTAGTGACCCTCGTCTACATATGTGACAGCGCATAGAGAAAGGGACCTAAGGGTAAAAAAAGCAATTTTCACTTTTTTTTTTGTTGTTTTGGACATCTGAGCATCGAATGAGACCGATCCCATGCCCCAAAAGTGTTCCCTCCCAGAGATATGCGCGTTTTATGGTGTGATGGTACACCAAAGATACACGTATTTAAATCTTTAAAATGGCTCTCCTGAACAAAACCGGTTTTTACCCTATTTTGAGCGTCACATATATTTATTTAATATTATTGCACAGCATAATAAAAAAGACAAACAATCTATTGACGCGTTCATTGACAATATCACCAGAAATACACTAGAACTGTCGTCTCTAACGTATCTCTACTCGCGCATAAAAGGAAAGTTGTCGACATTTTAACTAGTGCAATTGTCGCTGGAGAAAGAGTATTGACATAGAGTCATATGGTTCTAGGTTGACTACAGGGAAAATATGTATATGTGTATGTATGGGTTTGAACAAATAAAAACAAAACAAAAAACATAGATGTGAGTTTAATATAAATATGTAAATTTAATTAAGTTATGGATAGTAAAAAAAGGAAAAATAAGAAGAAAATATAGGGATGCCGTCAAAAACAAAATTTTGAATGAGGTAGTTTAGACGAGAACAATTTTTAAGCCGCACAATTTTTGTTCTTTTCCAAATTACACGAGACTAATTCATCTGGCACAAAATGTATTCGTATACACAGCTGTGTGTGTGTTAGTGTTTTTAGTATTCATTTAACATTTGCTGTTTTTTAAGTTGTGTGTGTATTGGCTTTATGCTGCTAATGCGGTGTTCAAGCTGGTTGAAAAGTTATGCCATCCCCAAAACCACTCTCTTTGCCTCTCTCACCTACAAACTCGTATGTTATGCCAGCACAATTATGCCCGTGTAAATCAGCGCAATGAGTCGAATGTATGTAAGTACCCAGCGGTAAAACTCAGAAGACCTTCTTGGTGCAGGGCTTATTAAAGGACTTTTTTTTCATAAAATATACGATACACATTCCACACTCGCTTCTATGAGAAGGGAGAAGAGAAGGAGTAACATGCTTTGTTTTGTTTCTTTACCGAAGCAAAAACAAAATCTATTAGTTTGAAGGCCTTCCAGAATCTCTGGCGAAAAAAGCAAGAACAGAAGGCCTGCTCCGCAATGACAACGCGTGTAAAAAGAAATGAGTATGGAATGGAGCGAGCAGGCCTTCTACATCCAAAAGAAGGCGTACAGAGACCTTCTAGAAGGCATCCCTACTCCTTCTAGTTCCCGCTGGGTATGTATGCTTATGTGTATGTATGTATATACGTGCATATGATACATAGGTACCCTGCTGGAAAAGTAGGCATTAATTACATAAAGTATTATTTCCCAAAGCAAAACAATGCAACCAACCCTTAGAAACGAGAGGGTAATTTGATCAAACACAATTAAAATAATTCATTACTTTTCTAGGACATGTTCTGTGTTAACAGTAATCAATTCAGAAATGAAAAATTATACATGATGTGCATTACCTTATAATTTACTATTCATTACCTTTTCCCACTGGGTATGTATTTATGTGCGTGCGTATGATACGTATGAATGTGTGAATATACATAAAAAGATGCCACACGAACAGTGATGCCAACTTTTTCAGAGCAAAAAGCACTGTGCCTTCAAAAAAACGCACTAAATGCAATAAAGCCATATTTCGATTTTGTTCAGTTATAAGTAGAATATGAGTAAGAAAATAATTTAAGTTCAAGACAAAAGTGAATTAAACAATTGTAATGGGATATTTGATATAATAATTTTGGAAAAATAAAATAGAACTCGTAAGCTTATATAATCCATAAAACTAAACTTCAGAAACAAAGTCATTTTATTTACAGGATAAAGATTTCAATTAAAATTTTATTTGTACTCTTTTATATATGTAACTGCGTAAATTAAATCATTACGTATAGACGAAATATCAAAACACTTGATTAAAATTTATGTGGAAATGTTGGATTTTGGTCGATATCGAGTCCATCAATTTGTTACTGTAACTCCAGTAATTGTAACTAGAATCGAAATAAAATGAATTCTGCGTGTAACTAGCATAGAAATCGAAAGAATTTGTATGTATTTATGTAATTATATGTACATGCATATAAAAATGTAGGTATGTGTCAATGAATTAACAAAAACCATTTACTATGTATGGATGTACATTAGGGTATTCTCAAAAAAAAAAAAAAAATTCCTTTGTTTTTTTCAGAACCAGGTTTCAAACTTTAAAAAATAGGCCTGTTAAAATATCACCTCATAATATTAATGGTGAGATGGTGCGCATCGCACTTTTCAATTTCCCATACGATTTACATGGTATAAATTGATTTTATTCATTCTGATTGTCATAAGCAAGGACAGGGGTTTCATGCAAATGCATGTTTTTCCCCTTATGCCTGATAGTGGCAAGAACGAAATATCTTTACGAAACATTGAATTTGCGTGAAAATGGCATCGATTTGTTAGTGCATATTTTTGCATATTTTATTGAAAATTCATATTTTTGCATAATTTGGTCATATATGGATGTAGAAAAATAAAATGAGTTCACCTGGATATAAATTATTTGCTGGGTTTTGTACCAGTTTCAAAGCCTACTGAGCTTATTTTTTCTTTTATGATTTTCAGAAGTATTATTATTTTATGAATTCTCATATAGTTTTTGAAAGTCTATACATAAAGTAAGAGGTTTGTGACTGTTTAAAATTTGTGGTTAAAGTCTACTGATGATTTGGTTCAAGCGCCAATGAAATACGTATATAGACATGCTAAACTACCAGCAAATAAATTTCAATTATTTTAATTTTAAATTTTTTATAAAGTGTTCAATTTTCTACAAAAGCGTACCAAGAAGTTTACTGTAGCACATTCCGTTCTTCACTTATGACAATCACACAGAAAAGTGGCAAATGTTTATTTGTTGTTTTGTGTAAAGCCAACATACTATCACAAATTTATATTTAGTGGATTTGTTAAACGCACTAAAAGCACTAAAGTCAAAGGTGAAAAAGCACCAATTTCAGGTACTTAAAAAAAGCATCTATAGGGTGTTTTTTTGAGGGGTATAGAACTTCGAATTGAAATAAAACACAAGAAAATCGTTTTAATATCCATCAATTTGGCTTTATTGGAAGGACAATTTTATGCCATTAATGTTTAAATATGATTTCGGGCATGTGGCCGCCGCGGCTGGCTCGAATAAAGCTAATTCTACAGGTCCAATTTTCAACCACTTTTTCGAGCATATGGGGCCGTATGTTGGCAATAACGCCACGAATGTTGGCTTCCAAGTCCCCTAACGTTTCTGGTTTGTTGGCGTAGACGAGCGACTTCACATATCCCCAAAGAAAATAATCCAATGGTGTCAAATCACACGATCTTGGTGGCCAATTGACAGGTCCACTCCGCGAAATTATGCGCTCATCGAATGTTTCCTTCAATAAATCGATTGTGACCTGCGCTGTGTGGCATGTAGCGCCGTCTTGTTGGAACCACAACTCATCCACATTCATGCCATCCAATTCGGGAACAAAATAGTCGGTTATCATGGCTCCAATTGCTGTGCACGGTGGCGAATCGATTCATTCGGGTCCTCTTCAACACTTTGCTCTACAGCGGCAATTGTTTCTTCGGTGCGCACTGTTCGACGTCTCTGCGGATGCGTATTATCACATAGAGTAAACGTAGTGCGAAAACGATCCATGGTTAACCGAATTAATTGCTCTGATGGACGATTATGTCGACCATAAAATGGACGGAGCTTGCGGTAAACTTCGCGAACTGAACCATTATTTTCGAAATAAATTTGCACGATTTGCAAGCGTTGTTCTTTTGTCAACCTGTTCATGATAAAATGGCAAACCAAACTAAATATTAATCACTTGACAGCAGACAAAATGGCCGCCAGTTAAAAAAGTGATGCCAACTTAAAGTTCTATACCTCAATAAAAAACACCCTTTACTATCACAAATTTATATTTAGTGGATTTGTTAAACGCACTAAAAGCACTAAAGTCAAAGGTGAAAAAGCACCAATTTCAAGTATTTAAAAAAAAGCATCTAGTTGAAAAATTCCGGACTGTTATGAATTAAAAAGCACTAAATCTAGTGCGAAAAGCACTAAATTGGCAGGCTGCACACGAAGCACGAAGGCGTCGTATAAACGGCAAGATTCAAAAACAAGATTCAGCGAGCGAAGCATGTGATTCAACTCGTCGTCTAAACATAGTATTAATAAATAAGTGTCTGAATCCCACACTTTTTTATTAGTAATAAGGGGTTACGCTTTTTTGGACACAAGTGTGCCAGATGTAAGCTCGCTTTAAGACATTTTTGTGGAACATTTCATCTCTCTAACTCGTCTCTGTAGGTAATATTGCTGTTGCTGTTATTGTAGTTACTGTTGCATTAATCCCACTTTTTGTATAGTTTGAATATTAAAAAGCAATCACACAAAAAAAAATTATCGGACTTCCGCCGCCAATATCCTGCTTGTCATGTTTTAAATTCTATATTTTTTCTCCTGCCAAATTGAATAGGGGAAAAAAAAGAAAATAGGAAGACAGAATGTGTATAAAATGATAAAAAGCAACATTTTTATTAGTTAAGTGGGCCGGGCATACAACATGCAATATTATTATTATAATCCGCTTTTGTTGTTGTTGTTTTGCTTGCTTTATTTAGTGTGAGATAAATTTTGGCAATGACATTTTTATTTTGTGCAACCTTAAAATTGCAAATTGCAAGTACGAGTATGTGAACTTAATAAGAGATTTTTATGATAATTTTCTTGATAAATACACATTTACATATTTTGATTTTTTGTGTCTTTTTTTTAACAATATCAATTTTTACTAATGAAAGTAGTTTTTCTTAAGAATTGAATGATGAGGCCCTGGGTTTGCTTTGACACTTCGTTGGACATAATGAATTGTGAATATACTGTGCGGCAAACCAGCAATCAACCGACGACTTATATAATGGCTTTGACATTAATAGCATTTTGAAAACTTAATTTTTTATGTTATCTGAGAGTGGTTAAAATAAATTTTACTGTTGCAGCAAGTAAGATATAATAATTTCTGCTGCACCAACTTATTTGCTCTAGCTTATAATTTCACCTTTCCTCCTTTAAAAAAAACTCTTCTTTGCTTGTTAAATCATTCATTTAATACCTATTTGCATTTGTGTTTGCATTTCTGTAATAATGATCTAATATAATATATTCTATTGAACATTTATATCATGTTATTTGTATTTGAACACTTATAAACGACGTCTATTTCATTCATATTTGCAATTAACACTTTCAAAATGTAAACATGAAACTACAAATCTATTCTGAAATAATGATGATAATTGCATTTTGCCATAACACACTTAATCAATGTCACAAGCGATTGCCAAAACAAATTTGTAATAAATTTATCCAATTCTGACAATCATCGGGTGTAATTTACAACATGAAATGGTTTTTTTTTTATTAAAGATCAATGTGAGCATAAGCCGTGGTGAACTAACTTGAGAGAGGGAGTGATGACATCACAGTGTGAATGTAAAAATATTGCAAATAAATCTTTTTTTTAACGAATTGCCCAAACCTTAGCAAGTGTACAAGAAAAAGTAGACTACACACAGAAAAAAATACCAACGTAAAATCACCATGCAAAAAGTTTGATTCAAATTCATTCAAATCACATTAAATTTACAAAAAATAAGATGTTGTTTGAGTGTGTTGTTGTTTATTTGCTTTGTTTATAGCTTCAATACACTTTCGTGCTTAGTTGTGTGAGTTGTTTTTGTATTATTGTTGTTTTTTATGTTTGTAAACAGCCGACAAACTGCTGCTGGCTGGCAGGCGGTGTACTAGTCTTGCAGTCGTTGTTGGATCACAGGTTCGAATCCTGGAGTCAAGTCGAATTTTTTTAACTTAAACTTTTCAATTCAATGTATTTTGTATTTTGTTTAAATAAAACTTTTCAAATATATTGCAAATTAAATGATCAATGATATAATATTGAATTAAAATTTTATTCATGATGGTACACATTTAGTGTATATCTAAAGAATATTTAAAGTTGTTGTGGCCAGGGCTGTCAGATGTGGCGATTTCTCGCCAAACGTGGCGATTTTTCAACTTGTTTGGCGCATAAATATTTGGTTTGGCGACATGGCGATTTTTCTGGCGATAAATAAATTTGCTGGCGATTTTGTGGCTATTTTTTAACAAAATTTTTTGTAATTCAGGGAATTTAGTTTGTTGAAGGAGTAGTTTAAAATAAATAAATCCTACCAAAACTCGTCTGCAAGAAATTAAAACAACTTTGTTTTGATGATTTTTCTTATATTAATTACACTGTGATAGTTTTTGACCCGAAAAAAAATGAACTTCGATGAATCCTTTTCGAACTATTAGGGGGGGAGTTCCCTGAGTGCGAAAGTACATTTGGAAGTGTCAGATTGGCTCCAGTTTTTGAGAAATCGGTATATATCCATTTTTCATTGATATAGGTAAGTCTGCGCTATTTAAAATAATTTTATTCGACTGTAATAGTTTTTGTTTTGCATTCTTAACTTTCTTTTACGGAATGTTTTGACTTTTTTTTTCAAAATTTCACGTAATTTAAACCATTAATGTAGATCAAAAGTAACTATTTTTGACCAGGTTTTTATTTTTCAGGTTTTTTGGCCATCTTATAAAGATAAAAAAAATAATAATAATAATAATAAAAATTTAAAAATAAGCGTTACATATCATGCTAATCTTCATCATCCAACTCGGATTGCAAATTCCAGCAAAGGTCTGCTAAAAGAGAATTTAATCTTTTTCCACTATACCAATGCTCTAACTGAGCTGAAACTTGATGAAATCGTTCACCATGCTCATCTGATTACGATGGCAATTGGCGGTCGAAGTAATCTTGGTGGTAATGATGAAAATGTATTTTTAATGACATGTTTATATTAATTTTTACAAAGGATTGAAGCATGTTGTCAACATATGACTTCCAGTTTTGTGCTCCAAAATGTCCTATAAGGTTTTCAAGAACAGCTTTAATGTTTTGCCAGGCAATAAGCTCATCTTCGCTAAAGTTGTTTAATTTTAATTAACTAACTTAAGAAAAAAAAAGAAACAAATAAATACAAGTCCAATATTTTGATTTTGAAGCTTAACTTGAGGCCTATGCTAGGAAAATCTTTATAAGATGGCTAAAAAACCTGATAAAATTGTCAAAAATCGTTGCTTTTGATCGACATTAATGGTTTAAATTACGTGAAATTTTGAAAAAAAAAACTCAAAACATTCCGTAAAAGAAAGTTAAGAATGCAAAATAAAAACTATTACAGTCGAATAAAATTTTTTTAAATAGCGCAGACTTACCTATATCAAAGAAAAATGGATATATACCGATTTATCAAAAACTGGAGCCAATCTGACACTTCCAAATGTACTTTCGCACTCAGGAAACTCCCCCCTAATAGTTCGAAAAGGATTCATCGAAGTTCATTTTTTCGACTATCACAGTGTTATTTTAATTAATTAATTTTAAACTTGGATGAGAAAACTCTACAAAGAATAATTTTCGGCGACTCTATTTCTACTTTTGGCGATTTTCTGCTATATTTTCATACGATTATTTTATAAAAAATTATATTAAAAAAAGTGTTATATAAAATCAAATTTATTATCAAATATTTATTAAGAAAAACTACATAAAATTGATTTTGGCGATTTTTAAAATCAATTTGGCGAAATAGGTCAGAAATAATCTGACAACCCTGGTTGTGGCTGCAGGGGTAAGCATGGGGAATCCAGTTTGTACACAAACAAAAATTTTTCTGATATCTATGTCAATCACACGTAAGTTAAATAATTAATAAAACACATTTACTACATTAAATTAAATTCACATTGTTCCAACTTGAAATAACTTTGATTCAACATGATTCTTCATTTTGATTTTAACAGTACGTAAATGTTAAATCAACGTTAAATAAAGTTATTTCAAAAGGACTCATTTTTTATGAAGCAAAATAATTGCCGAAAAAGATTAGATTAACCTTGTTTACGTAAATTTTTATTAAAAATTTTTCTGTGTATAGAGCTTAACTTTTTAATTAGAAACTTATGTGCTCCAAACTCCAAAAGCTCTTTTTAAATCGAATTTCATGATTCATTTACATTTTTTATCTTAATATCGGTTAAATGGTTCGAGACATATCGTTAACGAAAATTTTGTTATTTTTTGTTTTAATAGCTCCTACAATCCGTGGATTTTCCCGCACAGAGAAAACAGTGCCTAATAATTACCTCATAAAATAGAACAAAATTAATAAGAAATCTCTATGGTTTTTTTTTCAATAAGGAAATCTTATTAATTTCATAGAGAAAACCTTTTTGAAAAAATCAATAAGATATCTTGCAGTTTTTATGAGGATATCTTATTGATTTTTTTAATAAGGTTTTCTTCTTGATTTTATGAGGCGACCTCATAATATAAAAAAAAATATATGCCGCCTTTCTTTATTCTTTGTGCTTTGCTTATATATTTTCATTTAAATTCTATACCATATACTTTGAAAGGAGACAAGTATTGAACCAGCAAACTTCTGACTGATAGACAAACACTCTAACCAATATGCTAACAAGCAGTCTGAATAACCACTGAAATAATTTTGCAAAAATGCTTATACAAAAACGAAAAATATCATGAAAAAAAATTGTCTGTGTCTATTTATAGATATGAAATAACAAGACACCTCATAAAATCAAGAAGATTTCCTTATTAAAAAAATCAATAAGATGCTTTACACATAATCATATAGGAACCTAATAAAATCAAGAAGAAATCCTTATTGAAAAAATTAATAAGCCAACCTAATAAAATCAATAAGAAATCCATATAGTTTACAATTTATAAGAAAACCTAATAGAATCAAGAAGTTTTTCTCTATGGATTGTTTTTTTGTTGCCAAAAATAACGGAAATTGAGTAAAAAAAGTTGGGAATAATAAGATTTCTTCTTGATTTTATGTGGTTTTCTTCTTGATAAAGTTAATAAGATTTACCACATAAAAACAATAAGGAATCTATATGAAAAAATTTTCGCTTCTTTCTGCTTAGATACCCTTTCATAGAGAAAATCTTATTGATTCTATGTGGCAGTTTTTTCTCTGTGCGCGTTTTGAGCTTCAAATTAATTTCAAGGATGGCCTGCCAGGCCAACAGTATTCCATATTATTTTTAATCCAGAACAGCCTGCATTTATAATGCGATAAAAAATAGTTTGTGACACTTTTTTTAAGCACTTGACATTATTTATTCCACCCCTGGTCTAGACTAATTTTGTTAAGACTTGCAAGATATGTATGCAATCCAGACAAAATGCATACAACATTCATGCATGTATGCATGCAACGTCTTTGTGTTTTTATGATGGTGAAATTTTAATGACTCATACTTGTTTCAATTATAATTTCATACAAAAATCGAAATATTGAAAAATCTAAGCAATAAAATTAACAACATACATATGTACGTTAAAATATGTGCAAGTGTTGCGGCAGCAACACCATCGCCACCAACACAACACAACACAACACACAACACCTCTAACACAGCTGCTAATAAATGGCTCTTCACTTATTTTTGGTTTCCTTTTTCTTTTTTGCTTTAGCGGCACCAACTTAGCACTCGGCTGTACAAGTATAATTATGACATGTTAAGCAATTAAATTAATTTCATCTTGCAATAGACAGAGTGTAACTGAAATATAATTTTTAAAAATAAATATCTATAGTTGCATACGAGTATTGGTGGTTGTGGCAAGGAGTCTTCTTCGACAATCGCCAATTAAACTGACAGAGACACACCACACAAGCTCGTGCACATTAGTCGATTACATGGCAACATAATAAGTTTTCTAATTGCTACAAACGCAATCATAAATAAATATTGGTGGGCACACACACACACACACACACGTCCGTGCGCTGTTGATTTCAACAGTCAGCAATATTTATTTTATAATTTCTATTTTCTGTTTGTTGTAACTACATAATTCTTCTGTTTTGTTATTTCGTTTTTTTTTTTTTGTTGAGGTTTTTCAACATTTATATTGCTGATAGTTGCAAAGTCTGCAAGACAACGTGACAACAACAGTGCAAATACTGCAGCATCAAACTCGTTAAGTGGTTGGTGGTGGTGGTGGTGGTGACGATGACTATGATGATTAGTGTTATGATGATGTCGCCGAAGCTGTGGCAAATGGGTGGTTTTGTATTCATTGTAGACATTTTTTTCACGTGTAAACATTAAATAATATTTGTTCATAAATATACGAGGGCTGGTGGCAGGCATAAAAGAACATAATATTTATTTAATATTTTTCAAAAATTTATTATTTTCCATCACATTTCTTGTGATTTCTGGAACGAATACGCACCAGTTAAGGCATACTTGCATAAATAACAATATAAGAAACTTCTATCGGAATGTGTTTTATTACACTTTACAACACAATTAAACGGACAAGAAAAAATTATAAAAATTTTAACCCCATAATTATTTCACATACGGGTATTTTTTTCATCTCTACGCAAAAGGGTGCAAAAAAGTATAATTAAGTATAATCAAGGATTAATTAAAAATGTGTATATAAAACTTTAGCCTTGTAAAACTACGGTCACACTTGTCAAACATTTGCCCAAAAAAGCGTAACCAACAAACACTAATGAAAAAAGTTTTGATCCAGACACTTGTTTACCATATTAAACAGTTTCCAACACAACTAATGCACAATGTCATAGAATCCAACAACATTGGCTACTCTTTAGCTTGACAAACTTTTGTCTGAATTGAAAGATTTTTCATTAGCATTTAGTGGTTACGCTTTTTTGGGCAAATATTTGACAAGAGTGACCGTAGCTCAACTCATCTCAACACGGATATTTTTCTATACCCTTCTGTAGATATAGCAAAACTCTCAATTTAACTTAAATAGCAGAAAAAGAATTATGGAAGCATTTGAGGGAAATTTAGAGTATCCAACACTTCTACGCATGGAGTCATGTTGTTGTTTAGTAATTGTAGAATTATTTGATGCATACGCAGAAAAAATTATTCCCAAAAAATTCTTAAACAAATATTTGTTTGAAATCAAACTTATGTAGTTTCAGTAAATATTCTGTACTGTTCCACTAAATTAATTTATACCAAAACACTGTATAGAGAAGAAACAAGCCACGAAGTTTGTCGGCTACATTTCGGCATTTACATCTATACAACACGATCAAACAAAATAAACAACAACTAAACAACAACAAACGCACAACAGCAGGCTGTTCCTATCAACAAGCAAGATAAACAAACACCAACACACTGAAATAACATTTTCTCTCAGCCGAACTATGATTAATTTAAATTTTTACAAAATTTTTATCAGAATTAACAAAATTATTTGTAGGACCGCATTCATATAAAATATTTACTGATTCAACGAATTTGGTTACTGAAAATGAAATTTAGTGTTTTCTGTGTATCGGGTTAATTTCAAATTTTCATATCGTTTAAATCTGGATTTTAAGGCTCAGTTAACCGACTGTAATGTAACCGAAGGATCGATATTTTTATGTGAAAAGTTGGTTACGTTACATTACATCTCTATAGCCATTTTCATGACTTTTCACATAACAATATCAATCAGCTGTTTCCTACCGTTGCAGTCACATTTCATTATTCCATTACAGTCTGCTAACTGAGCCTTTAGTTAGTAAAAAAATGAGGCTGTCAGCGCATGTGTCAGCTGTTGTGACATACATACGTTACGATACATATTATAGTACGTTTCCATATACGTGATTTGATTTGCCCTAATTAAGTAATTTGCGATTTGTGATTTGCCATGCATTTTTCATATGGGCAAATTATCTCAAATGACTTAATTTGCTACAAATTAAGTCGAATTTGTCAATGCAACACTGCGCTGCTGCTATTATTACAAATGCAACTCTGGGTCATCCATTATTGGTGACTTACAAATCCGAAAAAGTGACATTAAGTACGAATTAAAATGGCAGATTCTATTTGCTTATAAAAAGGAAAAAGTAATTTAAAAAAAGAAAGTTATTGTCAATGTTGTTTTCCATTCTTATTTATATGTTTTATTTATTTTGCTGTTCCAAATTATTATTAAACAAATTTTTGTGCTTCTTTTAGGTTACAAAAATAAATAAACAATTCAAACGTCAAATTGATTTCGAAAATTCGAACATGGAAACACTTACAACACATAATGGAAACACTTCGACATGATTTTCTCAAATCAACTTGATTTGCTCATAATGGAAACGTACTATTAAGTAAACAGCAACATATTTTATGTATGTCACTTAACTTAATATACGAATCGAGTAAGTTTACCATAAAGAAGGCAAAAACAAAATGTATTATAATGGATTAAATGTCACCATGAAATTCGGTTATTTACAAGTCTCTTAAATACACCAAATCTTGAAATACATCGACAAGACAACTTAAAATTCATTATAGGTTTAATTTAAGTTTTAAATTATGTCTGGTGTTTAAGTTTCTAGATGAGATTTAGCTTATTCAAAGACTTATAATGAAGTTTCAAGACGAATATTTTACAATATATAATGCTTGAGTCCTTTGTCTTGATCCCGTTTTAGAGTCGTTTTAAACCGACACAAAAATTACCCACATGAGAAGAATTGCAGGGTTAACATTTTTTTTTATCAATAATGCTTAACAGTCTATAACTAAAATAAAGTAATTTTATATTTTCTTATGCCTAACTTCAATCTCATTTTTTTGTAATGAGTTCAAAATAAATAATAAAACTTCACAACACTATTGTGTTCTTAAAAGCTTTTTAAAAAACTTAGGGTTTGAATAAGAAAATATTTTAAATTTGACTTTAACGCTGAATTCTGAACTAGATCTTTTTAGAGCTATGCTCTTTATGCCACGCCTCAGGTACTAGCACGTGATTTTCGTAGTAACAAAATAAATGACACTATTACAGTTACAGATTTATTTTTGTTTTGGTTTCTTTGTACTTAAAAGTAGGGATGTAACGAATGTTCGCATTCGCTTTTTCAAGCGAATACTAAACCAAAATACAGCTTTGAAAAATACTTAAAACTAGCCTTTTCAAACTTTTGGAAAATGTTGAGCCACCATTCATTACTTCGCACAGAAAATTTTAAATGCAAACAATTTTAACTAGCAGTTCTTTGTTCTAAATTTTATGCGAAACAAGTGCCACGCATATTATTTCGCATGAAAACTTAAAATGTTGAAGATATATTTCATATGTTTTTCCCAAGATGAACAAAGTACTACTTCTCCAAAAAAAATTTCATGAGTTCATGCCAATTTTTCTTAATATGTATTTTGGCAGTATTTCACATGAACTATTGAACAGAGTACCAGGATTTAGGGCCAAAGTACGAATGGGTTAATTGCCTAATATTTTATAAATTTATTTTTATTATCTATACTTATTTCAATATAATTTCATATATACATCTTTCTGTTTTAAGAATTTAATAAATTAATAAATATTTGCTCAATTCAAGACTCAATTTAAATAAAATGCTATATGTAGTACATCTATGTATCTATATTATGTATAGAATACAACTTCATGTTTTTAAACAAATTTAGTTTGATGTGATTTTTTACCGTATTGTAAGTATTTGCATTCGCTTTCGCATTCGCATTCGCTTTCGCAAAAATTCAAATGCATTATTCGTTTTCGCATTCGCATTCGCTAAACTGGTATTCGTTACTTCCCTACTTAAAAGCACAGTACGAAAATAAACAAAACAAAAGAGAACTCGAACTTTTGATAATTCTAAGTGTGCACATTTTTGTAAGACTACCTGAGCATTCATTTATGACCACTCTTGCCCATTCGCTTTGACTGCTTTCCAAAATGAAATGTAACTTGCTTTTGCAGTAGAAAATTTCATAAATAAATTTATAGAATCAAGATATAAACTGACCATCAATTTTCTTCTCTTTCTTGTTTGAAATCAATTAATACAATTTTTATAACTTAAGTGCACAAAGCTAGCTTCTCATGCATACATCCGTACTGTAACTGTCACTGTAGAGCGTTATTTAAAAATATTACATAAATTGTTCTTTCCTGAACTGCCCGAAAGAAAATTCTTCTCAACACACAGCCAGGCATGCTGCAGTAAGGTTTAGCAAACCATTTCTAAATAAAATTATTTCAAGAAAATCAATATTTCCATAGTCTTCCCGGTCTCCAGTTCTTTTTTCTTGTATGTTTACTGTAAACAGGAAGTTAATACAACAAATTTAACATAACACTCATTCAATGAATGCCTACTAATATTATTAGGTGTTGCCTTCTTTAGAAAAGGGATAGTGATGGAGAAGATAGGTGGTGAAGGAAGAGATAGAGGAAAGCTTAATAATTTTACAACGCTGCCCTTTGCACGTTTTTAATAATATAATGTTGCAGCGCCTCTGGTGTCATTGAGGCATATTAAATTTTCGAAGCTATGCTTAGTAGCCATTTTATTGGTTATTTTACTCCGCCGATAATTCTACTATAAAATTCTTTTTAAATGGCTTTCCAGCAATTATCAAATATCTCTTACCACCAACCCTCGTTCGCCAGCGAACATGCACGCCAACCAACCTTCAGTGCATTTTAGTGCAATAAAATTACCTTCATGACCATTAAGTTCATATACTTAATATTAATTATTGTAATGAATTTGAACATAATCATTAGATGGATAGATAGCTAATGTCTCAGCACAAACAACAACAACAACAACAACAACAACGACTGAGTGCAGGCATGTCTAAAGCTTAAAAAATTTATTATTTGCCCGAGCACATGCGAAGATTATTATTTCAAGTTGATGACACTACGGCGGTGTGTTAATTATAACAAATCTGTTCGCATTTCATTTGATGTTTCTGTAAACATTTAACAAACAATTTCTGTTAATTTATTAATAAATGTTGGAGTTGTTTATGTTAAAAAATTTCTATAATTATAGAAAATTTAACTTAAGGGACTTAAAAATTAAATTAAGAATTTTCTCGAAATACAATTGCTGGTAATTTGAAATTAATGTTAAGAGAGAGTTAGGAAAGCAATAATTATTATTCATTTTAGTTAGAATGTTTTAAGAAAGTACGTAGTAAATGTTACGTTTACTTTTTTCCCCTTTGCATTAATCTTACTTTTTAAAGCAATTGTTTTAAATGTAACTCACATTGTTTGAAATAAAATGTTGCAATCTAAATAACAAATCAGAGTATTACACAACTTTAGAATTACTTAACATTTGTTACATTTATTGTAATTAGATTTTTATCATCTCCTCAACTTTTCTATTACTTCTCTCCTGCTGATAGTAAGCTGGCCGGCCAACTTTGTCATTAAAACCATACAGCTTTGGTCTGACGACCAAAATAAAACCGAAATAAAAGTAGAATGAAAAAAAAATACAAACAAAATTAAAATAACGAATTGAAACTTTTAGCTCATTTAAATTCATGAAGTCGGTGGTGCAAATACAATGCAAAAAGCAATTGTTAAACAAAGGCAGCTTAAAGCGAAAAAAAAATTAAAATAAAACACTGAAACAGAAGCAAATAAAACACTAAATACAATTACACAAATATTTTTGGCAACATTAACAACATTTGGAAATAAAATAAACGGCTAAACGAAGCAAAATGCAAAAAAAAAACATTAAGGAATCAAGAGCAAAATATAAAAAATAAATAAACGGACCTTAGTACTATAATTTCTATATAAGGAATCAAAAAAAAAAAAGTGAAGCACACAAAAAATTGGTCGAAAGTTGATGGACGGTACATGAGAAGTCAAAATTATAAGTTGTATGAAAATTCCCTAATTTATTTAATTTTAGAACTAACACTCAGACAATGAGTGTACTAATATTACTAGGTGGTACCTTCTTTAGGAAAGGGATAGTGATAGGTGGTGAAGGAAGAGATGGAGGAAAGCTTCAATCTCTTACAACTCTGCTTTTTTGCACTTTTTTTTAATAATGCAGAATTGAAGCGCCTCTGGTGTAAATGAGGTGTATTAAATTTTTGAAGCTGTGCTTAGTAGTCATTTTATTGGTTATTTTACTTCGCTGATGATTCTGCTACACAACGAAGGAGGGTGCTCTGATGTTACATTAGGATTAGTATCTGCTGAAGTTGGTGTAGTTCAAATGACCAGTGACTAGGCCTTCAGGGACACTAATTCACATCAGAAAAATGCGTGGTGTTGTTACTTAATGACTGCTGGATACAGGGATTGAACCCTGAACCTTCGGTTTTGTAGTCAATGTGCTAACTAATTCAGCCAAAGCCACCCTCATTGAAGAAGTAAAATTAAGTTATGATTAGGTATGTGGAAAAAATTTTGCACAAAATTTTATGAAAAAGAAAACTGCTGACCCTAGTTGTATGTGAAGAGTTCTATAGCAAGGCATAATTTTGAATTTAATAATTGTTACTTATAAAGGATCCATTAAGCGCTTTCTATCCTTAAACTTAAATAAAAACAAAGTGTGTGTGAGCTATGACCAAAAGTTTCTTATTCGTTTCAAAGGGCTTTTGATGAAATTATGTATGGAATACAAGATAGTGCAAATATCCGCGGTAGCTTCGCTGGCCATGTCACATCACTTCCACGTGACATGAACAGATCCTCCAGTCGCTCATACAGAATGTCTAATGTGTATTGTGCCTTCTGAAGAGGTCGCTCTACAGTTACAGCTCTATCCGAGGAGGTAGGACACATAGAGAGTTAACTAGAACACAAACAGTACACTCCAGCTGCCTTCCTAGATATGGAGGGTGCTTTTAGCAATATAACCAGCGCAGCTATTCAAAACGCTCTCCAAAATTGTGACGTGGAGAAATAAATTAAGAGCTGGATAACCACTATGCTGGAAAGAAGAAGGTTCCATGCAAGGTTAGAAAACAGCGAGACGTCAAAATGATCAACAAAACCAACACCGAAAGGTGGGGCGATGGCCCCCCTAAACTGGGTTCTCGTTTTTCAAACAAGTCTCTTTAAATTAGAATTCAGGTGAGTAAAGCCACTAGCATGCAACTGGGCTATAGACTGTAGTCTAGAAGTAGGTTAGGAAGAGATTAGGTTAAGTTATGCTAGGTTAGGAAAGTGGTTTAGGAGTAAGCCCAACTAAAACAAAAACTGGTACTTTTCACCACAGAGGCCAAGGTACAGAGCTTTGAACTTCCACGACTACAAAACTATATACTAACACTGCCGGAAAGTTTAAAATATCGTGGTAGCATTATGGATTCCAAGGCTCTCATGGAAAGAAAGTGTACAATGTTGCATATTAAACCTGTTGTAGGATCCTTAGTATGAAATGAGACTTAAACCCAGTGATGGTAACGGATTAATATGGATCGATAGTATGGTGAATCGCTACAAGTAAGAGTCTATCACATAGACCAACTATACAATTTGAAGAACCGCCTGTATCGGTTAAGGTTATCTGGGTTAAAAAGATCTTGCTTAGACCCGGATTGATCCTTAGCAATACCAGCAGATGGTAAGAATCATATAAGTAGGAAGTCTAGCTTGCGGTGCCCGTTAAGTTAGGTTAGAATAGGTTCGATTGAAAATAACAGATACAATATTGACCCTTGTTATGAGCTCTTATGAAGACATAGGTTTAACAAACTTTAGCAGTTTATACATTTCCCAGCTCAAGACTCCAGAAAGTGTGAGTACCAAGGCGGTTATATCTTGTGTGGCTTACAGCTAAAAAGTGGCACAGTGCATGTATTGCTGTCTCAATTACCCCAGGTTCCAGATATTTCCTTCAAGTATCATCAAGTAATTATCTTATTTTGACAGCATACGAAGCCGTCCAACAGTGTCCAGTTAATATTCCCACTAGAAGATTACAGTTGCTTCTAGTTTGATATAAAAGAAATGTAGAAGAATTGGGATCATAAAATCTCCGCTTCGTCTCTCATCCTAGAGTCTACGGTCCATTTTTATAATTTCCTCAAGCGGCAGTTGAACTCCACTCTTGGCCAGTGCATCAGCCATTTTGTTACCTTCAATGCCAAATACTCAGGCAAGAGCCACACCCTAATCCTCTTGGCTCGTAACATCTTGAACTTTAGTGGACACAACCGCTTAAAAAAGAGGGACACTATGGCTCTAGTAAGAAATAACACTCGGGCAATAAATGCCCACTACTATTCTTTAGGAGAGGGATAGTGATAGAGAAGAGAAATGATGAAGGAAGACATAGAGGAAAGCTTCATTCTTTTACAAATATGTTTTGTTTGCACGTTTTTAATAATACAGAGTTGCAGCGCCTCTGGTATCAATGAGGCGTATTAAATTTTCAAAGCTGTGCTTAGTAGCCATTTTATTGCTTATTTTACTTCGACAATCATTCTGCAATACTGATGCAGAAAGGCACTTTGCTGTTACATTAGGATTGACATCTGTTTACGAGCTGTTTACATACTTAAGAGTCCTTCGAAAGCCCTGAATGCTATAGCGGGCATTAATCCTACAAACCTATGTACACCTAATTACCACAGCCACAAGCAGTGCTGCAAGATTGGCGGCAATTGGCTGCTGGAGGTCAAGAGTGTACGAACATGAACAAATTTAAATCGGCTGCATTCACAACTAAGGAAAGCCTTAGATTAAAGGGTACCCAAGACAGAATTTGATAGAACTTTCAAAGTCCCACTCCCATCCAGAAAGCAAAGGGAAAAGAGCGATATAGTAAATGATTATGAAACCAAAGTCTACACTGATGCATTAATAATGATCTAGGCTGTTCGGTATGGAGTTTTTTCAAGTCTTTTGGGAGTAAAGCTATAGCATCGTCTTACCGATAGTACAAGTGTATTTTGGGCTGAAATACCGGCCAACTTGAAACCTTCTCAATTTTAGTTAGAATGTACTATCAAGGAATTTATCGCCCGAACGACGCAATTCTTATCTGGGTTCCTGCACATAGCAACAGCTCTTTCTGTAAATCATGGTTTCAAACGTAACTTTTATCAAAAAAATTTAGTGTAGCGTCAGCAGTAGGGTGTATGGTAACACATAAAAAAATGCACTGAACCACAGACCAAATAAAGTAGACATTCTTTTCTGATTTTTTTCGCTTTCAACAGATTTAAATGTTTGCTCATTTACTCTATTTAACTTTTACGTAACTACCACTGCAACGGATGAGTACTTTTTTTATCTATTCCTATTTTTTTAATTTTGTTAAGGACATTACAATTTTTGTTTTAAAATTTAGTGGGCACTCCACAAACTCCTAAATGAGTAAACGAAGAAAAATAAAAAAAAAACCAAACGAATCTGGACCTATGGCGCCTGCTTATAAAATTTATGAAGGGTGAAAATAATTGTTGGGAGTTGCTATATTTTATCATAAAAAAAACTCGTACTTAGTGTCACATAGAAGAGATTTAAAATGTTAAATTATAAGTATATTGTACAAAAAAAAAAAGAAAAGTAAAATATTGAAGGATTTAAAAAAATATTGTATATTTAAAATTTTCCTTAACAGCCAACGCAAACGATTATTTTAGGAATTTTTTGCTTGCAACTTTATGTGTCTTAATATATGTGTACTTGCAATGAAGGCAATAATTTTTTTGCCATTGTTTTTTTATTTTTAATATTATATTACCGTGTTTAAACAGAAACATGCAAGCCATGTAAAAGGGTATTGCAAAGAGAGAAGTTAAATGGAATTTGTTAAAAAAAATTAAGTTCAAATGTAGAACATAAGATCAAATTGAAATTTAGACTTTAATCTACATAATATGTAGATGTCACGTGCAACTGTGATTAATATTGAATTAAAAAATATATAAATAATTTATGGACGAAATCAATGCCATTTTAAAGAGACATACATAGTACATGGTGGTATCAATTATCAGTTTTAATTGTGAATGTACTACGTTTTTTTATTAAATAAATATGACATAAATCAAAAATTCTTAAAATTCAATTTATAAATTATTTGAAAAACTTTTAGTTTAAATCTGGTGATGTCGAACGTGACCATCGTACACATTTATACTGAAAAAAGTGAAATCGAACGGATTTTGATGTTAACAATAATCGTAACTTATAGCTGTAAAATGGCGTCAAGTTTAATAATTACAAAAAAAAAACCAAACGTTCGCATGTGACAGAAGTTGTTTTTGCGACCAACATAAGAACACTGAAGCAATATTTAAATGCGATTAATATTTAAATATTGTGCACTGATGTCTATTTAATATAATTTAAGTTTTGCCCAAAAACGATTTATATTTTATTTAAATTCAATATTAATCCCAGTCGCACGTGACTGCAAACTTTTTTGCTTGGATTTGCAAGGCTTGTTTTGTGCTTATTCGGCATTTTGCATTTCTGGGAGCTTAAGCCGACTTTGTCTCTTACGTATGCGTATTTTCTGTAGAATCATTTGAATTTTTCACACTTTTTTCTTCGCATTACACATTATTTCCTTGTTTTGTAATAAATAATATTTCATCTCATCGCATTAAAAAAAAAGCTAAATTTTTCCTTATGTAATTTTTTTAAAATTAAATCTTACTATGTCGCACGTGACTAATTTTACATGAATACCGCGATGATAAATCTTTATATTTTTCAGAAAGTTTTTTTTTTCATATTTGATAAGCTTCCTGTTTGTACTTTCGACTTTATGATAACAAATGTTGCTTTTCAATGTCGCATGTGACATCAAAATATGCGATTTTGCAATCGCATAGTTTTTGAAGCATTTTTTTCTAACTCTTTGTATATTCAGAAAAAATTTAGAGAGCAAAGGTGAATGGATAAGGTCTCTTTAAGAACCTTTATTATAATAAAACCAGCCAAAGATATATACAAATGAAAAAGGTTGAGTTTTTGTGACTTTACATTCGAATGTCTCGAAATATGGATTATCTATAAATCTAATTTTGTTCATATATTAGTTAAACTTGATTGTTTTGCTATGAATGACAAAACAGTAAGTCCCAAATCACACTGTGCAAGTCTTATTGCTAAGCTGATTAGTTTCAGGGAGAGAGAGAGAGAGACGAGGGGAACAGAAACGTTTCTTTTCCCCTCGTCTCTCTCTCTCTCTCTCTCCTAATAAACTAATCAGCTTAGCAATAAGACTTGCATAGTGTAAATAGGGACAAATCATTTGATCATGCCTTAAAACTTATTTATAAAACTTATTAAGGCTTTACAAAGGGTTTCTAAAACAAATTTTCATACACAATTTTGCTTAAAAAGCCTTTAGAAAGCCTTAATAATTTTTATAAATAAGGCTGTAAATATTTATTTATTTATTTAATTTAAAATCTGGTGTTAGTACTGTTAAGACAACAGAAAAATTAATTAAAAGAAACGTGCAATCAATTAAAATATTAATTAATAAATGAAATTTTATTGAGTGAACAGTGAAATTAAAAAAAATTAGAGCGTAATTATTTTTGGTGCGGAAAAAAGTAAAAAACTAACGATTTCTTATTTCATATTTCTTATTTCATATTTAAGCGAATGTGTGTGTGTGTACAAAGATTCCTTCTTGGGCTTATATAATTTTCTATCATATATCAAAATTAGATTTTACATAGCAAAAAAATATTTTTGAAGCTGTTAATACGAAACCCGTAATTTTAGAAACTCTTAAATATCTGCTCTTTATGCAACTTCCTTTTCCTGCCTACAAGCAAAACAAAAATTATATTTTTTTCCACAAACTATGTACGCTCAGAACGACAAAGAACGGCAACAACAACAGCAACAATGAGAGAGAAAAAAAACGTAAAAATATAAACAAGCAAACAAACAAAATTATAGACACAAGATTGGCTTCTTTTGATAAGGTGTCATTAAAAACGATCGATTTTATTTTTCCGCAATGCGTGGATCTTTGCATTCGACATATTTATGGGTTTTCTTGTAAATACATACATCCAACGAGATGTATGGATGTTGTACGAGCAAAGTGCGTACTTTCGTACTGCTGAAATTTTGCCACATTGGACTTCTTCAAACACTTTCTTACAGACATTAATACGTTAATACGAGTGAGTACCACGCACCATGTGGAGGCAGGAATGCAACATATGCATATTCATGTTGCAGCGATACTTTGTTTTATTTATTTTTGGCTGCTGCTGCTTCGGATAATGATGATGAGAAAGGATGATGTTTTGTAGAGATGGCTGCAATGATGCAGCATTAAATATGCATAAATACACGCACAAGTAATTCTTTTTTTTTAATTTTAATTCCTCGTTTTTTTACAGCCAACTCTTTTTTTTAAATATGCACACGCATCATATAACAACATGCAACAAACAGAAGTAATGCTACGCTTTTATTTTGCAGAAGCTATTATTTCGTGTGTTGTTGTTGTTGTTGCTATTGTTATTGTAGCAGGTGGGTGATTAAATGAAATTGGTAAAAAAAATAACATATTAATATATATTTCTACTTAAGTCTGCCCAACTTGCCAACCACAATAAAAGCCCGCAAAACCAACCAAATGGCATTTGCGACGGCGGAGGCAAAGTTGTTATAATGGAAGGATGGATGAATGGTGGGGAAAAAATTTGGTATTCAATAATTTACAGAGGCGCATTTTTCTATTTTCATGTAATAGATTAGTTTCTAGTTGTGAGGATGTCTTTACACCTAAACTGAGTTAAAAGTATAATTCTAAGAGCCAATTGCACCAACTTATTTAAATATAAATTTATATTTCAAAGTAATTTTTCCACATAAAAATTAATAAAAATCGACATTTAAATATGAATTGATATTTAAATAGAGTTGGTGAAATTGGCCCTTACCCCTAGTTTTTAACTTAATATTTAAGTACGTAATTAGCTAATTTTTAATTAAAATTAAATTTAATTAAATTTTCAAATTCAATTTTATTTTTCAGTGGTTAATTAAAGTTCTTAGTAAATTACGCTGAAAGTACGGCAGCACGAAAAAAATTCCCAACTATTATGGAAAGCTTTCCAAACAACAGCTGTTTCATATAAACAAATAAATTAGGTTATCAACATGTAGAAAATTAAAAGAAAAACCATTTTATGAAACAAAAACAACATCAGAATGCTTTTCACCTTTAGTGTACGGAACCCTATTTTCCATTGTTTTCGCGCTGCTGGCCGTCTATCCGTCAGTACGTCATACGCTATTTTCTCAGGAATTGTAAGAGCTACGGACCTGAAATTTGGACAGAGTATGTAGAACCTTGGCCGCTACAACAACAAATATATGAGATTTCAAAATTAAAGGGTGTTCCAAAACGAGCAACGAAATATGTTAAAATCCAATGTACATTTGTATGTACATGTGTATGTTGACACTTGAAATTTGTAAAATTAGTGTATTTTTATATAGAATAGAACAATTAACACTAAAATTTTAAAAAATTTAAATTAAAGGGTGGTCTATCAGTTAATGCAATTTTGACTATGTAATTTTGACAACTTCTTATATCTTGTAAACCGTAAGAGGCAAACTCTTGAAATTTTCAAAAACGGTCAAACTAAATAAATCCGAATATTTTCAAATCGACAAACCAAAAAAAAATCGCAAAAAACCAAAAAGAAATCGCTAAGACAAAAAAAAAGCACCAAATTAAAAAAAAATTCTGGCACTAAAATAAATCGGCAAAACTGAAATAATCAACAAAATGAAAAAATCGCCAAAATGAAAAAAAAAAAACGCTCAAAACCGAAAAAAATCGCTGCGAAAAAGGCGCCAATACTAAAAAATCGCCCAAATTAATAAAAAAAATCGCCAAAATGAAAAAATCGCCAAAATGAAAAAATCGCCGAAATGACAAAAAAATCGCCAAATTGGAAAAACTCACAAACCGAAACAAATCGCCACAACGCGAAAAAAGCGCAAAACTAAAAAATCGCCTATATGAAAAAAATCACCAAAACGAAAAAAATCGCTAAAATAAAAAAAAATCGCCAAATTTAAAACACGCCAAAAACCGAAAAAAATCGCCAAGAACGCGAAAAAGGCGCCAAAACTAAAAAATTGGTTATATGAACAAAAAACTATCGCCAAAACGAACAAAATTGCCAAACGAAAAAAATCGCCAAAATTAAAAAAAAATCGCCAAAATGAAAAAACCCAAAAATCCGAACAAATCGACAAAACGGGCCAAAATGTGCCAAAACTAAAAAAAAAGCTCCAAAATTCAAAAAATGTAAGAAACGCCATAGCTAAAAAACGCTCAAAACCGAAAAAAACACAAAAACGAAAAAAAAAACAATAATATTTATTATGTAGGCTAAAGTTCGTATTGAAATACATATCTAGTGTCCGTACGGAACCATTCGTGCGTGGGTCAAAGTCGAACTTCACTGAATTTATTCCTCTTTATTTATTCCATGATATAAATCTATGTATTGTATATTATACACCCTGTCGGAGAATGTGTGGTTGACTACAAAAATAGTTTACTTATAGTTAACTTTTCGTAGACTGAATAAAAGCTAACTGCAATGACATCCAAGTTAAACCCAAAATTAATTCTTAAGTTAAGTACGTATTCGATTGATGAGAGCCAACAAATTTATTCTCAGCTACCTTGAAACTCATTTTAGTTTTATATTCAGGGCTATCATGAATAAAATTCCGCGTGAAATTTCTCCCCTTTCCAATTAGAATTTTTTGTTTTCCCTATTACTTACTATTGATTGGAATTGTTCCCCGGGAAAAATTTCACGCGGAATTTTATTCATGATAGCCCTGATTAAAATTTTTTTTTATAAGTAGGTGTGACGCCTCCCAACAGATAACTCTGTTGACATTGTGCATTGTCTCTGGCAACAATTTCAGAATTGCTCTCATAGTGCAAGTGCAAACTTTTCTTGTCTTCAAAATTTACACCAGCCTACTGATCCGCCTGATTTGCCTAAGGCGTATTGCTAATGGTCTATAATGAGGAGCGTGGCTCCTCTTAAATAGTGAACATGTTTGCTTAAACAAACATCTAGGAAGCTAATGCAGTGAGAACTTTGAAGCTCTCCAAAACTATTTATGTTAATAATGATAATTGCATTCTCCTCATCGCACAGCGAACAGACAGCGAAGGCATAGAAGGTTTTAGCTACTTTAATAATATCAATTAAGTTTTTCCATTCGAATTAATTGTAGTAATTAAAAATTTAATTGATTCAAATAAATTCTTAATTTCAAACATAAATTGATTGTTCTGTATCTAGTGACAGCTAATTAATTATATTAATTAAATTTTAATATGGATAGATGAATACTCGAGGCTCTATCTCACGATTTGTCTTAATCCTGGGAGTGTCAGTAGTCAATAAAGCGAAAGTAGTCAAATACAAAAATAACAAAAAGTCGGCTAACTATATCAAAATTGGTATCATTCGTTAAGTATTTTAAAAGCATCTTTAGGTTTCTCTTATGATTTTTCATTTCGAATGACTATTTAAGATATTTAATGGTTGAAAGTTGGTCGCAGTCGGGATTTTTTTAATTTTTTTAATTTTTTGAATTACTACTGGATATTTCCAGTTTTATCTAATGTGAAAAAGTGATTCATTATATGGCGAGTAATTTTGATGTCCAACAGGTGCCAATTGGCTATAATTGACACGCTATTTGTATTTAAAATATGTGCAGTCCTTGTTGCGCTTCCTGTTGAACTAAGGTCGCCTAATTAACTAATTTCAATAGATTAAAGTCTTAAATTCCATACAAAATACTTTGCTCCGTTCCTGTATACCAAAACGAATTGCTTGTAACCCACACTTCGTTCTCACTGTGGTTATTTGCTGGATTATTTGCTGTAAAGGATATTTGCCTTGTATTTTTCTTTTCTTCTTCTTTTTTTGTTATTGTTGTTGCTGCTGCTGTAGAAAACTCCAGCCAACCAACCAGACAACCACCACCAACTTCAGGAAAACCAATATCAGATCAGATATTAAATCACATATTTGAATGGTCATAAAAACACGCATACACACACACAACATTGCAACACCACTGACTTGTGCAACACAAACAAGGAATATGAGCCCTGACTCGATATGCAAATAACATCGTTGTCACTTGAGTACAAGTGACAAGTTGTGTAGTTGGAGAATATGTTGTGGGTTTTTTTCCTTTTTTTTCATTGTTGTTGTTGCTGCTAAAAGTGCAAGTAGGTTGTTTTACACTGGTATAGTGGGCGGTTATGGAACACGCGATTACGAGGCAGCCCATATACACAGGTATGAGTATTAATAATCCACTACACTATCGTGATGTGAATACAAACGAACTTATTACCTGCTGTGTTACCATATTACAACATATTCATACGTTTATAACTAGAGACAAAAAGAAAAACATATTGAAAAAGGTAAGATGACGACTATGATGAGGCTTTAATAGCAAATGAAAGGAGTAGTAGCAAAAAGGACTGCTGTTATTATTGTTGTTGCACGTTGCTCAAACACACCTAGCAACAATTGCTTATCGGTTAACCACAATATGTACGAGTACACCGGAATGTGTCAGGTAGTGCGTGAGTGTGTGTTCAGAATCAAGGAGAACATGTATGTACAACTTGCTTAAAAGATGAAAATAGATGTTGATGATATTATGTACTGGTTGGGTATTTAATTTCAAGGTTACGATGTTTTCCTTTTGCCATCCTGTCTCAATTGTAATTAAAAATTATGCCATAAATATTTTGTATATTTGTTGGGCAGTTCCTGCCCAGATTGCGGTTATTGCATACTTTTTGGGGAACGTCCAAGTCCCAGATAATATAAATCTGTTATTTTGCAATTAATTCATTTGTTATGTTTTTTAAATTTGATTTCAATTGAAATCAATAAATGAATTATGTTGAGAACAGGTATTGATTGTCAATTTGTCAATCGTTTTGGGGAGATTTCATTAACATACTTCTTCAAATTTCAAATTTCACCAATTATAGTTATTTTAATATCAATAAACATTTTGAAGTTGTTTTTCATTGAAAAAATAAAGTAAAATATGTATACTGTATATCATAACAGAATGCGCACATGTAGAACAAAATAAAATATAATGTTTTTTGTGTATTTATTATTTGCGTATCTAATAAAGTGTTGCTCTTTAGCTGAAAGGTAAGTAAGTTATTTTATTATTCCAGACATTTAGTGTTTTTCGCAGACAAGCAAAAATTATGATAATCAAAATTTGTATGGAAGTTCAACGATTCGCATTGTTAATATAAGAATATCTTTAATTGAAATAACTTTGAAATATAACAAAAACTTATGTTGACAAAATAAATAAATTTCAACAAACTATTTGTTGATATATTTATTGAATTGAAAATATTTTTCAGATTTTCCTTTAACTTACAATTTAGTTAATTGTATTTACAAAAATCGTTATAGGTTCAAAATCAATTAATTATTTAATTGATATAACAAAAAAGTTATTTGTATTTACAAATAATTTTTTTCTGTGAAGCCGAATCCATTAAATTGAATATCCCTCAAATGTCAACACACACCTACTTCTGTACATTTTGTTTAAAAGTATGATTTTTTTAGAGCGTATTGTGGCGAGTATACCTTATATGAATATGTTTTGGACCAATACAATGCTCTCCAGTTTTTACAATACTTCCAATATAAAATACTATTTAAATAATTCAAAATCAAATTTAAAAACAACGCCGCTTGCAAGTGACGTAAATATTTAAATTCACAAAAGTGTCGCCTTACGTATGACCGCCGACATTCTCCTGATAGAGAAAGGGCTGGCTCTTTTGTTGTAAAGTATATTGTTTAAACGTTATCAAACAAACAAAAAATATACATACATCTATTTTGCATAAAATAAAAACATTTATCATAATACGCTGACCATGGACAACACATTTATTTAAGATTTTGCCTATATTTTCCAATTCGACCATTCAATAGACAACGTTCGTTTAAGACAATTCCTAAAAATTGTCCTAGTGCACAATAATAGTTTGAAATTCATTTTGTAGTATGTGAATGCGCACATAGAGAACGAACGAATAATTTAATTCATTTTGTTGCATTTGCAAAATGGCAACAAAAACGTTAACAGATTGTTACATTTCGTTGACAACATGGCAGAAGGGAAACAGAAATGTTAAAACTTTTTTTTATGCTAATTTTATCACTTTGTGTGTCTGTCGTTGTGTCACTATCGAGACAGCACATAAATACTCATAATTTATTAATTTCTTCTCAATGAACGGGATAACAAAAGATGAAGAAGCAGGCGAGAGGCCATAAAAACGCATGAATAAACCATAATAAACATCGATACTGGCAACTGAAATGCTGACTATGATGATGATGATGATGATGATGACGATGGAAAGAAATAAAGTACAAAAAGAACAAGAGCAGTAAAGGTGAATGTTATAACGCCAACTAAAAAAAGAAAATATATAAGAATTTTTCAGACAGACGAACGGACAATGAATGGATAAAAAGGGTTCGTATAGGATGCAGGATACGTTCAATGCCATATTCGCACAATAATGCAACAAGTGTCGGTAAATCATAAAAAGGTATGAATGCAACCTCAAATGCATTCATTGTACCTGTTAAATGATATGACATACGTATGAGGCAAGATCTAAAGGTATTAATTCATAAAATTCTGGTATTAACAAAACTTCGGAGTGCTTGGCGAGTACGACTTAGTTTTAAGTTTTAATACTGGTGTAATCACAGATCACAGCAACACAAACTTTTGGTACCTCAAACATAGACAAATTTCTCTAAAATACTTTCGGCTATATTTTCCATTTAAGTACCGTAAGGGTCGTTAAAAGTTTTAGATATATTCGTTGTGCATTTGCTTAGCGACTAAGGCATTTTCAATTATCTGAATTAAAAAAAAAATTGTTATACTTTTGAATATTTAAATAAAACTTTTTTAAATAATCGAATCAAACAAATTAATCAAATAAAATATATTCGAACATTTATTCAAATAGTCAAACAAAATTTTTCGAATAGTAGTATGTATAAAACTTATTGAAATAATAGAGTAAAACTGATTAAAATTATCGAAGAAAACTTATTCGAAAAAATCTAATAAGACTTATTGAAAAAATCGAATATAACTTATTCGAGCGGCTGAATAAGGTTTATTCTAATCGAGTAAAAATTATTCGAATAATCAAATATAATTAATTCGAACTACCGAATAAAACTTATTCGAATAATAAAATTGAATTTATTCGTATAGTCGAATAATACTTATTCGAATATCAAAATTTAACTTTTTCGAATAATCCAATTAAACTTATTCGAATAATCAAATAAAACTTATTCGTATAACCGAATAAAACTTGTTCGAATAACCGAGTCGGACTTATTCGAGTAATCGAATAGAACTTATTCAAATAATGGAATAAAATTTATTCGAATCATCAATTAAAACTTACCCGAACAATTGAATAAAATAAATTCAAATAATCGAGTTAAATTTATTCAAGCAATCGAATATAAGTTATTCCTTTAATCGAGTAAAAGCTTTAATAGAAAAAATTATTCGAATAATCAAATTTAATTTATTCTAGCAATCGATAAAAATTTTTGGAATACTTATTCGAATAAATGTTTGAAAGATCAAGTAAAACTCATTAGATTAATCAAATAAAACTAATCAGAATAATCGAATTAAATTTATTGGAATAGTCAAATTAAATTCATGCGAATAATAAAAAAAACTTATTCCATTAATTTATTCGAATAAAACTTATCCGAAAAATCAAATAAAACTGATTCGAATTATCAAATAAAATTTATTCCAACAGTCAAATAAAACTTGTTCGAATAATCAAATAATTAAATCTAACTTATTCGAATAATTAAGTAGAACTTATTCGAATAATCGAATGAAATTTATGCGAATAATCAAGCAAAACTTACCCGAATAACCAAATTAAGTTTATTTGAATAATTGAGTTAGATTTATTGGAACAATCGAATTAAATTTATTCGAATAATTGAATAAAACTTATTCGTATAGTAAAATAACATTTGTTAGAATAATCGAATTTATTTTAGTCGCGTAATCCAGTAGAATTCATTCGAATATTTGAATAAAATTTATACGACTAATAAAGAAAAACCCACCCAAATAATAGAATAAAATTTATTCAAACATTCGAATAAAACTTATTCCAATAATCGAATAAAAGTTATTGGAATTAGAGATGTGCACGTGAGTGTTTTCTGACTCACGACATGCACGCTCACGCAGAAAAATATTTAACTCACGCACTTTCACGCACGAATGATTTTGAAAATTTTTGACGATCACGCACGCTCACGAATAAAATATTTTTAATCACGCACGAGTGATTTACAACTTATCACGATCACGCACGCTCACGAAAAAGTATATGTATAATATAATTTTCATGTTTTTTGGGTTGAAAAATAGGTTCTTACATATCGTCACCTAAAATCCAAAAGGCCGTAACAACCAAAAAATTCAAAATAGACTTTTTGATTGATTATGATGTGATTAACCAAAATACATATTTTTCTAAAATTTTACTCACATATGTTTAAAATACCGATTTTATTCATTATTCAATTTGGCATCTAACATGCATGTAAATAGAATAAATTTATGAAGTTTTGTGCTTCTCCTGTGAAATAGTAAAAAGTGTACTTACGGCCTTTTGGATTTTAGGTGACGATATACATATCTATGTATATATGTATGCTCGTGTTTTTGTAAAATTTACAATGTAAATTAAAATAAAGCAAAGTTAATTTAATATCGTTTTAAATATTCGTATTCGCGGATATCATTTTAAATATTCGAATTCGATTTCTCGTATAACAAAAATTGACATTCCGCACATGTATGCATGTATACATACATAATTCGGCAAAATCTTCCGATTTCGGCACCGAAATCGTAACAATTTTTGTATGAAATGGTTGACACGACTTCGTAACGATATGTCGGTACGAATTTGTTACGATAAGTCGGTACGAACTCGTAACGACATGTAGGTACGATTTCTTTTTGCTTTTTGTTATGTTGCTGCTATTGTCGAAATAATTTGCACATACTCACGTTTTTTTTTAATATGTTACAATCCTTTTTTATCAACATATACATACATATTTATTTAAAAAAATTTTCACAGACTTTTAGTTATGTATTCAAAAATCAAAGTTTTACCCTCATATTCATAAAAAAAATAAAATGAATTTGAAATTCATTTTAGGAAAATTTTGTATTGAAAATTTGAAATAAAATACATTTCAAAATCGTTTCAAATTTTATGAATATGGGGGTTAATGTTTTAAAAAAAAATTTTTCAGAAATGTCTTAAGGAATTCGGTACGACAAGTCTGACTTCAGAAAAAGTCGAAACATTTGTAAGCTCATACTACCATACATATTACTATACATACATATATGCATTTATTATTATAAAATAACCTATTTCAAATTATTGAATACAGTTACATATGTACCTATGCAGGAATGTTATCTCGTGAGAGCGTGAGAATTCAGTCACGCTCACGCACTCACGCGTGATTAGTTATAATATTTGATCACGAATCACGTGAATCACGCGTGACTCACGCGTGACACGATAAAATCACGACATTTGCACATCTCTAATTGGAACAAAACCAATGTAAAAATTGAAAGTAAAAACAAAACTAATTCGATTAATCTAATACAACTTATACGAATACTCTCATAAAACTTGTTCAAATAATCGAATGAAACTTATTCGGATACCTGAATATAAAAAATCAAATTCTGTACTAACAATTATTGCTGATCCCAAACAAATATTAACTTTGAAATAATTTATTTGGTCTTCATTTTAACTTTATTTTATAGAGCAAACTACTGAAAGTTAATCGATTAAAAACACTGCACAACCAAAAATAATAATAATAGTAATAACAAGGTTCTAACGAATGATTCTGGCAGTGGATCGCAAAGGAAACATATGCACGTGTATCGGTGATTTGAAATCAAGGTTGAACTTTTGTATGTTTTTACGGCAACATAATCAACATATGAAAGATTGAATATCTTGAATTTTTGGCGTAAAATCTAAATCCACTTTTGTGGGTCTTTTTGCCACTTTTAAGTTGCTTTAGTTTTATTCCTTAATCATTTAATACCTTTAAGACTCTGTTTCACCTCAGCATAACACAACATTCCATACAATAATGTGTCTGTAAGTGCCAGACTTCAGCGCCTCTCACACATATGAAGGCATTTATCCATTATAAATGTACGAGTATATGAACTACACTATACATTCACTTCATGTGCAGAAGTACCACCAAAAAGGCGTTTGTTATACAGTTTGTACATCCAACCCTGTATTGGCTACTGGTTGGTGTTGTGTTATGTTTAATGCTGCTCCTACTGCTGCTGCTGCTGCTGCTTCTGATACGGCTCGTCTTCGTGGCTTTTTCACAAACAACAGGTAAAAACTACACCTTTTTCATCTTTTTGCATTCATTCTTTTCTTCTTTTATTTAATTTTTTTTTTTTTTTGTTGCTGAGGCATAACTGGAGCACAGGGTACATAAATAATAATTTCATCATTTTTGTGTAGTGATTTATTTGGTTGGCGTTTATAATGTGGAAAAGGTTACAAAAAGAGCTACAGCAATAATATGGTGCTTTAGAAAACGCACTTAGCAGTCCATAAATGGACTGACTTTTCATATATTTTTCTTCTCTGTTTAATTTTTTTTTTTGTTGTAGTTGGAGTTCTAAAAGAAATGTCTCTGAGTTGGCATTAAATTGTGTATGTTGTGTGCTCTGGTTTCTTCCTGATCATGTCATAATTGTGTGAACGATTTATTGTCATCTGTGGTGATTTATTTAATTATTCTTTGTAAGAAGTATTTTTTTCTCCGTTTTAATTTTTTTCGGTATTTTTTTAAGTTATGTCATGCGTATGAGTGCAAAAAATTTATATGTATAAAAATTATTTTAACATTTCACTTAGCTTGGTAAAACAATTGCGTGGTGGACAATTTCACTTCCGTATAGTGGTCGCTTCTAACAGGGCAACAAGCACAGTGGTTAGAGAGCAAACAAATAATGTTGCTCAAAATAATAAGAAATTTGAAAAAAAAACTAAGCAAGTAGTAATTAAAAAAAATCCAAAAACCCGACTGCGACCAACTTTGAACCGTTAAACATGCTAAATGGTCATTCAAAACGAAAAATAAAAAGAAAAACCTAAACTCTTATTAAAAAGAAAGTCCTGGGTTCGAGCCCCGTCTTCGACAGTCATTAAAATAACAACACCACAAATTTTTCTGACGTGCATTCGTGTGCATTATCAGTTGTTGCAGGAAATTTCAAGTAATGAAGGCATAGACACTAGTCACTGAACTACACCGGCTTCAGCGGATACTATGTAATCCTAACGTAACATCAGAGCGCTCTCCTTCATCGCTATTGTATAGCAGAATCATCGGTTATATAACCAATAAAATGGCTACTAAACACAGTTTCAAAAAACTTAATACGGCTCATTGACACCAGAGGCGCTGCAACACTGCATTATTAAAAAATTACAAAAAACAGAGTTGTAAAGGAATGAAGCCTTCCTATATATCTTCTTTCACCACCTATCTAACATCTACTAATAGTAAGTGATTGGCATTGCCTGAGAGAAAAAAAAAGTATTACATACATATGTATGTCTGTAATGTCCTGTCCGTACGGACGGACACTAAAAACTTTCCTGTAATAAACACATTTAATTAAAAAAAAAAACAAAAATCAATTAAAAATGTAATTGATTCAATTAAACTTTTCTTTAATAATTTAATTTATTTAAAAAAGTTGAATTGACTCAATAAAATTTTTAATTGATTTTTGTGTTTTTTTTTTAATTAAATGTGTTTATTACAGGAAAGTTTTTTCTGTGTACTAAATTTATTTTTAATACTTTGAGATTTCATTACTGTTAATATTCGCCATCTTTTATTTTGTAATATCAGTGCTGTTTCGTTTACGAAAAAAAATTTTTAAAGGATTTTGCTAAAGCAAATAGGCGTCTTATCACAGTTAGCTTTTGCATTGAAATTGCTTTCGCATAGCAATAGAGAGTAAATGCCCAACAAGGATTTAGTTTATATTTTTTATTATGGAAACAAGTTATCGAAAAATGAAATGTGAGTAAACTTACGGAATTTATGACAGATAAATTTCTTAAACAGCTTGTTAACACTCACCTGAAAAAAAATTAAGGGAATTCATTAGAAAAATATTATTGATTATAAGTATAGTACAATAATATGGAAAACAAATAAAAATTAATATTTCTTATAAATAAGATATACAAATGGGAATAATAAAATCACAATGGACCCAATTGGATCTCCGAGTGGAGGTGCGGCATAGCACCAACCATCCTAACCTACAAATGGGGTTAATGTCAGAGAAATGAAGTAAAAATTTCAGAATTCAAATTCTATAAAGTCTATAACAGCCGCAAAAACCAGGCCATGAGGTTTTGTCAATTCTGAAGAGGGAACTCTCACGGTTTTTAAACGGATTTTATTTTTGTATGTATTCTCCATAACTTATATTTCCAAAAAAAAATGGCCAAAATTTTTGTATATTCCTTAAGAAAGCTTTTGTTTATGAGAGAAAACACAATAACACCTTTTTGGGGGGTAAAAAGAAACCCAAGACTTGGGAGTGATTTAATCAATTTCGACTTGACTTCAACAGCTTATTCGGTTTATTCTGTTTAAACCACTTTAGGCCACTGTTCCAAATTACATTTGTCCATTTCATTGCTTTTAAATATCAATAATAAAAAAAGGGGAAAAAAGGAAAAGAAAGAAAAAGTATATTGAAATTCACACGCTTTAGAGCTTTCGATGATTTATTAGCTAAATGTCTTAAACGAAATGGAATAAAAACTAAAATCCAGCAAGAACAAAAAACTATATTGGAAACAAAATAAAATTTAACGCAACTTGTTAAGAATAATCTACTTTTTTTTTGTATGTACGAATACTTTGAACAATTTCTAAAGATGTGTATCATTGTAACAACTTCTTTTTATTTCTTTGTGCTTTTTTTATTGTTGTTTGCTTTCGAAATAAAACAAACCCCATCCATATAAGAGTTCACATTAGGGTGATCGACTCGGTTTTTCAACCGGTTTTTAAACCCGGTTTTTTCACAATACGGTTGTCGGTTTTTTCAAAATGTTGATTTTTCGAATGTCGAATAGTCCGGTTTTTTTTACAATTTAAAAACCGGCTGAGTCGAACACTTTTCGCTTTGTACATTTTGCAATAAAATTAGTTTTTACTATGTTAAAACTTAGACCAACGTGTTCTGTTGATTTTCTTATGTATTTTTTTTCAGTGTAAAAGTTCTAATCATTTTTTTAGCATGGCGACACTTACTGAAACATGAAATAAAACCGAAATTATTTTATGAGGTGATAGCAGAGGCAAATTTAATTGGCCTTGTGGTGTGCAATGGATGTCAAAATACAGTTGCAAAAAGTGTTTTTTAGTTTAGTTGCCAATAGAGGTAGATATCCACCTTGTCCATACATTCATATGTATATAGAATTAAGGAATAAACTCTACATACAACCATAATTTTTGGGGTTTGAGGAAACCTGGAAAGAAATTCAAAAAACTAATTATGCCAATATTTAGGGTGCTAATAAATATGTTTATACAAAAAATAAAAATTTTAAAAATAATTACAATAAGAACAACATATTAGACCATATTTGGATACCATTTGTTGACGGCTTGGTACCGGAAATCACAGCAAGTTGACGACATCAAACATTTTGCACGTATTTTTTCATGTATTTTATGCCTGTATGTAGACTTTTTTCCTATGTATTTGGAATATTTTTGCTACTTACTTATTTTTTTATTTTTTTGTATAAACATATTTATTAGCACCCTAAATATTGGCATAATTAATATTTTTGAGTTTCTTCCCAAATTTTCAAAAACCCTAAAAATGATGGTTGTATGTAGAGTTTATTCCTCGACTGTATATTATATATTAGACATATGCATGAAACTAAATAATGATGTTTATGAAATTTTCGCTATAATTTTTTATTCGTTTCATTTCTATTTCATACAGTTGAATAACTATGAAACAAGAGCAATGAATACTCAATAGTTAAGAACGCAGTAAAATGATGTTGGTTTGTTTACTTATACAAGAGCAAACTCATGTTTTAGACTTGGCAGTTTTTCTTGAAGCAAGTCTGAGTTTATGGGAGAGAGAGAGGAAAGAAAAAAGAAGAGGGGTACTGACTTGCTTGTACAGAAAAGTTACTTCAATTCTCTTTTGTTATTTCATTCGCAGCATTAAAACAATAGAAAAATTGAACAAGAAACCGTCTGAGTGTAAACAAACGAGCAGTTTTAAAAGAGAATTGAAGATAACTGCTTCAAGAAAAACTGCCAAGTCTAAAACATGACATACTAACATTTACAAATGTGAAACAGAACATGTGTTGAGTAAATCTCGATTAAGTTCATGCAAAAACAATATGCTTTTAAAGATCAGAGTTGCCAGTTGTAGGAAAAGGGAAAATATAAGAATAATCGCCGAAAAGGAAGTTAAAAAATTACACATAATTATCTCTTTTCAATGCAATATTATTGTTGTTTAAAATTTCGTATTTTTACATAGTGTGATGATAATCAAATTTTTTGGAAGAATATAAATATAAGTTATATATAAGTTATAAGTTATTTTCGCTCGGAAACGAGTACTTTTGTTGTGTTTTGTTCAATTTTTGTCAATTTCAATTTTTTTTATATCATATGAAATTAAAAAAGCAAGCACGTGACCAAAACCGTTAGACACCTACACAACTAATAATCAAATTTGCTTAAGAATATATTCATTTCTCATGAACCAATTCCTTTTTCTTATTTTTTATCTAAAAGTGTGTGTTTCTTTCCATAGCATTTCATTTCAGGGTTGTGTGCAGTTCATTACAAGAATATATAATATATTAAAATATTTTAAAGATTTATATTATTTAAAAATGCAAATGACAAATTAAAATATGTATTACTAATATGTATGGTATATACATATGTACTTAGTATGTATGTATGTATGTGTAAAAGTTGAAGCTTTAATTTAAAAGTGAAACCAATTACACATCTGCGACCCATACAAAAAATTCCATGATTTCACTATATTGGCAACATTGCTATTGCCCATTAATAACAAAAGATGAGATGAGAGAAAGCAGCATGAACAAAAGTCGTTTCAATGCGCTGATTTACACGGGCATAATTGTGCTGGCATAACATGCCAGTTCGTAGGTGAGAGAGGCAAAGAGAGTGGTTTTGCGGTTGGCATCAGGGCTGTCAGATATGGCGATTTCATGCCAAGCGTGGCGATTTTTCAACTTGTTTGGCATCCAAATTTTTGGTTTGGCGACATGGCGATTTTTCTGGCGATAAATAAATTTGTTTGCAATTATTGTGGCTATTTCTTAGCAAAATTGAACATCAAAATTTTTATAATTCAGGAAAATAAGTTTGTTGAAGGAGTAGTTTCAGAAATCTTACCAAAACTCGTCTACAAGCAGTTAAAACGTTTTGATTTCGATGATTTTTCTTATTTTAATTATAGTAATTAACGCGTTTTGAATTTGATGAGAAATATCTACAAGAAATAATTTTTGGCGATTTTATTTATAATTTAGCTATTTTCTGACTAATTTTGATACGACCATTTTATAAAAATTTAAATTAAAAAAATGTTATATAAAAACAAATTTATTATCAAATATTTACTAAGAAAAACTACATAAAACTGATTTTTGGCGACTTTTGGCGATTTTTAATTAAAATCAATTTGGCGAAATAGGTCGGAAAAAATCTGACAACCCTGGTTGGCATAACTTTTCAACCAGCTTCAACCCCGCATTAGCAGCATAAAACCAATACACACACAACTTAAAAAACAGCAAATGTTAAATGAATATTAAAAACACTAACACACACACAGCTGTGTATACGAATACATTTTGTGCCAGATGAATTAGTCTCGTGTAATTTGGAAAAGAACAAAAATTGTGCGGCTTAAAAATTGTTCTCGTCTAAACTACCTCAATGAACAATCTCTTTGTGTTAACAGTATGAAACGAAACGTTTTCGCTCACAGTATGATAAAAGCAACAGTTTGTTGAGTATTACCATATTTATTCGAAGTTGGGCTTTAGTAAACAAACATTTCAGTAGTTTCATGGATGGAATTGTTCATGCAACTCTATATTATATATACATATTTATGTATTATAGATAAGTATGTATATGAAGTAAATTTTTAGGTTTTACCTTTAAGTTTTGTATTGTTTTATTATATTTACATGAACTGTTAACTCTTCTTTTTAATAAAGCAATTTAAAATCAAAACTTTTGTATAATAATTTTCTTACTGAAAAAAACCGGTTCACCGGTTTTTCCTGAATTGTAAAAACCGAAACCGGGTTTTTCACAATTTCAAATAATCGAACTATTCGAAAACCGGTTTCTGGAAAAAGTCGAATAATCGATCACCCTAGTTCACATACAACAGCAATAAAATATTCGCTGCACTTCAGCCAAACAGTCAAAGACGTTAGTTAGCAAAGAAATCAATGCGGAGCTGCTATTGTACTTTAGTTATTTTTTTGGTACATTTCCAAAAAAATTAAAATAACAACAATAAAAAAGTCTAAGAAAAAAAATGAAAGAAAGAACAAGATCTCAAATCATCGTCTTACTAAATGCTCGATTTTTAATGGAACTACTTAATGTGGCGCTTGTCCTTGTACCAAGTAAAAGCTTAAACACACAAAGTGTATGTGTGTGTGTGTGTGTGTGTGTTTGTTTTTGTGTTTGTGTTGCACTTGCCTTTTGTTTTTAGCTGCAATAAGGAGCAGCTTATAGTTTTTCTCGTTTCGAATTGAAATGAAACAAAAACCGAAGAAAGATTTGTCTGTTGTTGGTGTTTTTTTTTTTTATAAGATGGTGAACATGACTTTTGGCGTCGCGACACGTTGGTTTTTGGCTACATTCTCTATGCCAAAATGAAATGTACTCAACAGCAGCAAAAGGAAATTGAACAGTATCTCATTAAAGTGCAATGGAATTGTTTAAAAAAATTAACTTAGTCCGGCTTACAGCGCATATTTTGTTACTTACATAGGTTAATTTTAAAAAGCATTTCACACTATGCCAATGTTAATTAATTATTAAGGGTCTTATGCAAAAAAACTTAATAAAGCTTTGCCAAGCAATGTTAAGTAAAGTTGTATTCTAAAAAAATTATTGTATAAAAATTCTAAAGTAGGCACCCACGTTTGTTAAGACTACTTTAAGTTTATATTTCCAAAATATGTATTTTGTACCTCAAATATTTTTACTAATATAGCACATACTGATTCATGTTACATCTGAAAATGAAGCTAGAAGTGCCTGCTCTTATCTTAAATTTATTATTTGTGTCATGTAATGGGAAACATCACCAAATTATCCAACTGATTCGAAATACATAGCAAAATCCATAAAAAAATATTAAAATAAATACAATTATACAAAAATGTTTTAGTGATGTACATACAATCAAAACAAATCGAAAAAAGCTGGATATTCAAATACTCGTTTCATTCGAATAAAACAAATTGTGATAATTTTTCACATTTTTTTACTTTTACTTCATGGTTGTGTTTATCTGTTTTCCTATTAAGTCAGAAGCTCATATTTTATAAATTAGGTTGCTTTTCTTCAAGATAATAAAAATTTATTTAATAAAATAAAAAAATACTTGAATACCCGAATGAAATTGTATTCAATTTTGTACATCATAAGCTGTGAAGTGGTTGTTGAACACGGTGGTGTTACCAGTATTTATTATTAAATCACAAAATATTTAAAGTTGTCTTTTGCATGTGATTTTTTAATAAAGCTATGTTAGCCTTAAAGTGCTTATCAACTACTATGAACTTTAAAGCTAAAGTAAAATACTTTTTTGCATAACGGGGTTAAAATTTTAACCGTTTCTTCCCTGCAGAAAGTGCGAATAGTGAAATTGTGGCGATTTACTAGTGACGTTGTCAGTAAAACTAGTGACCAAGTGTACCCCAGCCAATGGTATCATCTATTGACATTTAACATTAGCTTGTCATTGAAAATCCACTACTAGACTATAGCACTACTGACTTAGTAATTCTTTCGGGACCACATGGAGACATTGGCACCAAAGATTCACTAGTAAATTTTAGGGGCTCTAGTCTACAATATCGATATATCCTCTCTCATTGTCAATGGTAAGCTTATAGTGATTTTCTAGTGACATTGTCAATAGTGCTACTGACTAGGTGTACCCCAGCCAATGTGAATGCCTATTGACAAATAACATAGGGTTGTCATTCAAAATCTATCAGTAGACTTTGCACTGTTGAGAAGGTAGTTCTTTTACGACGATATGGAGATATTTAAACCGAAAGTTCACTCGTAGATTTTAGTGACCCTCGTCTACATATATTTATTTAATATTATTGCACAACATAACAAAAAAGAAAAACAAACTATTGACGCGTTCATTGATAATATCATCAGAAATACACTAGAACTGTCGTCTCTAACGTATCTCTACTCGTGCATAAAAGGGAAGTTGTAGACATTTTAACTAGTGCAATTGCCATTGGAGAAAGACTATTGACATAGAGACATATGGTTCTAGGTTGACTAGAGGGTTACTCCCCCGAGTATCTATGTGTGGATTATGTATGTATTAAGACTTTTACAAATCAGATGGCATATTTTATTTTTTATCTCAAATCTCAAATAAAATTGAAAGCACGAAAATTGTATCTGAGCAAATAAATGCAAGAGGAAATCTTGAAAAGAAGTAAATTTTTCTAGGTTATATTAAATTAGGTTAGCTTAGTGCTGGGATACTATCGATATTTTGTACTATCGATATCTATCGATAGTTGAGATTTCACTATCGATACTATCGACTGAACGTTTGTACTTGAAAAAGATAAATATAACTAATTTTTTACTAGGTTCCAGTTAGTTTTTATCGCTTTATGTTAATTTTAATATGCATATGTGTGTATCTACGAACATTATTTTTTATTTTTTTTTTTAATTTTATAACAACTCAGGTTTTCAAAACTGCATAATATTGATATCGGTATTTTTTCCTATCGATATTTTCGATATTTTAAAACTATCGATATTATCCCAGCACTATGTTAGCTAAAGTTTTGTTAGGTTCTTTCACGCTAACATTACGTTACGCAATGCTATTTTACATAACATTAATTTAGCTTGCGCTATATAACATTGATTTAACTTAGATTAAACTGAGTTAGCATTGCTTTCGTTACGTTACTTTGTAAGGTAATGTTACGTTACAGTAGTTTAGGATAGGATATTTTACTTTATATTAAGCAACGTTGCAATAATCTATGTCAAGTTACGTAAGTTTAACTAAGATGTGTTATGTTGCGCTAATTTAGGTTAAACTATGTTACGTTACGCTATTTAAAAAAAAACGTTACGTTTCATTAGTTCAGAGCAGGTTTTGTTACGTTATTTAAGGTTAGGTAGGATTGTGTTATTTCCATTTAGGTTAGGTTATGTTGAATTAAGTTACATTAGGCTGAGTAATATAACTTAAATTTACATTACGCTATGCTAGATTATATGCGGTTATATTATAATACGTTACGTTCAACTAGGTTGGTCTAGATCAGATTAAGCTACGCTACATTATATATAGTTATGTTACGCTACGGCTAAATTATATTATGGTAAGAATGATAGTGCCAAGTAATAATTTTTCCATTCCCATATTTGAGTATTTACTGGTTGCGTTTAGGCTGTGTTTTGTTACTTTACGTTAAGTTAGGTTAGTCAAGGTTGCAGTCTTTTAATTCAGTTAATATTATGTTATATTACATTACGTTAGACTAGGAAAGTTAGCTTTACGCTACAATATGCTACAAAAGTTTGACTTAGGCAATGTTGAGTTGAGTTAATTTAGGTCAAACTAAGTTAGGATAACTTATGTTACGCTATTTTGAAAAATAAGGTTACGTTACTTTAGTTCAGACTACTATAACGTAATGTAACTGCAGCAGTAGGAAATAACTGAGCGATATTGTTGTGTGAAAAGTAATGAAAATAGTTATAGAGATGTAATGTAACATAACCTACTTTTCATATAATAATATCGATCAGCTGTTTTCTACGTTACAGTTACATTACATTACAGTCGGCTAACTGGGCCCTTAGGCTTTCACTTCATTACGTATTATTAGGCGTTATTTCATTCAGGTCAGGTTGTGTAACATTACTTTAGGTAAAGGCTCAGTTAGCTGACTGTAATGAAATGTAACTGCAACAGTAAGAAACAGCTGATCGATTTTGTTATGTGAAAAGTAATGAAAATGGTTATAGAGATGTAATGTAACGTAACCTACTTTTCATATAAAAATATCGATCAACTCTTTCCTACGTTGCAGTCACATTCCATTACAGTCGACTAACTGAGCCTTTAGGTTGGGTAAGGCCACGTTACATTATCTTACGCTATTTGATATTGTGTTAAGGCTCAGTTAGCCTTATAGGTTATAGAGATGTAATGTAACGTAACCTACTTTTCATATAAAAATATCAATCAGCTGTTTTCTACGTTACAGTTACATTACATTACAGTCGGCTAACTGAGCCTTTAGGCTATGTAACGTTACGTTAAACTGGATTGGTCTATTTGTTACATATGTGATGTTATGTTCGCGGCTGCATTTTATTATGTTAGGAAAAATAGTGCCAGTTAATAAATAACCCTTCCATTTCTATATTTGAATATCGACGACTGGATGATGAACTTCTCAAAGGTTTCGAAACGTTATGATTACTTCTAAAAAAGTGTAGGGTACTAAACAAAAGAAATTTTATTTCTTATGTACGTCTTAATACATTTTCTCTTTCCCGCCAGTAGTAAAGTAAGTAAGTAGTTGGTCGAATTTGTTTTAAATTTGTGTTCCCTGTCCCAGCTATTTTGCTACTGTCTTACTTAAAGGATCTTGGTTTTATTTTCCCTCTTGCGGAATTAGTTTTTATAGCCAATGGATTTTTGTACTTTTCATTTATAACTTTGTTAAGCCAATTGCATGTGTTTGAAAGAAATGTGTATGTAAAGAAGGAAATGTAATGGATTTCGTTTCAACTCCGCCGCCAACATTCGCCTGAAGCAGCATATGAATTATGAATTAACGTTTTATATTGTCGCTGTTGTACTGTTGGATTGCATTTCGTTGCTTCCTTTTATAAATACATTTATAAAGTTTTATGTATATATTTGTTTGCGTGAGTCTGTGTGTGTGTGTGTGTAAGATCTTTAGTGTGCTTTGAATTCGTAGTGTGAAATTTGCACACACAATTGCAATTCTTTGAAGTGTTAAGCAGTTTTACGCTTTTTTGCTTTCTTTCATTTTAATTCATACCATTTCTTTTTTCTTCAGCTTTTTTTTTCTCAATAATCTTTTGGCGTATTTAAATGAAATTATATTTTAATTGAATTGACTTTTTCTTGTTTCTCTAGTTTTTATAACATGAATATTAAGATGTAAATATTGGCAAATTGTAGTGAGTTTTTCTTAAGATTTCAAATTGTTTAATCACTTAAATGTACTTTTAAGAGTTCCTGTTTTTGTGTGGAATAATAAGTAAATATTTTGTAACAAGCAAAAAAAAATTGTGGTTGCTTCAGATAACATTATGAGGATGTTGCAAGTGTTGCTGAAATTGTCAATTCAAAGGAAAGAATGGGAAATGAATTTTAATATTTGTATACACACACATTAGGAAAAAGAGGAGGAAGAGCTCCCTATGCTGCAGTGGAGCTAGAGGAATATACATATGTATATAAGAAAAAGAGAAATTCATAAAATTTTTCTTAAAATTTTTAAGTCATTTCATAAATTGAAACGGTATGTTGAAGGATAACCGGGTCAACGGTTATGTTTATAAAAAGATTTTACCTATTTAAACATGCAATTTAAAAAAAATTTAGGCACCTTTACCCAAAAATTCCTTTGAAAGGAAGCACTTTTTAGGGTTCCGTACAACAAAGGTGAAAAGAAACCCTATTGTTTTCACTGCGCTGTGCGTCTGTCCGCCTGCCCGTCACAGCCTGTTTTCTCAAGTACTATGTGTGCTACGGACCTGAAATTTTAACAGAATATGTAGAACTTTGGCCGCTACAACAAAAATATATGACGGATAAAAATTAAAGGGTGTTCCAAAACGAGCAACGAAAAATTTTAAAATCCCATGTAATACACATACAATTATAAATAGACACTTGAAATTTGCGAAGTTAATGTATTTTTATGCAGACTAAAAAATCAAAATTAAAGTTTAGTCTATCAGTTAATGTAACTTTGACTATGTCCTTTTGACAACTTGTTGTATCTTGGAAACCGTAAGAGGCAAGCTCTTGAAATACCAAAATTTAGAAATCTTCAAGCCAAAAAAAATCGCCAAAACAAAAAAAAATCGCCAAAACGAAAAAAAGCGCAAAAATGAAAAAAATCGCCAAAAGGAAAAAATCGTCGAAATGAAAAAATCGCCAAAACGAGAAAAAAAGCGCCAAAACTAAAAAGTCACCAAAATCGAAAAAACGCCAAATTAAAAAAAACCTCAAAACAGAACAAATCCCAAAAAAATGCGAAAACTATATATTATATAGGCTAAAGTTCGTATATTATTACCCTGCAGAAAATTTGGTGACAATTGAGTGGTGTATAGTGAAAAAATATGTATCGTGCAAATGGTTACATATTCACCATTTTCGTGATGTATCGTCTTGATCTTGAGCCAATTTAATTTGGACTCGGTGCAATATTGTAGTAAATGGCACTGAACATGTTCGATGTGGTTGAATACATGGACCTATCAAATAGTGTAAATATAATTTTAATTACTCCCTTCGACGTGACTCAGGAACAAGTCCCGTAACTATACTTAGATATTAACCTAAGTTTTATTGGTATTTATACTTTTATAAATATTTTATAAATTTTATACCAATTAACCCCATCCTAGGCCATCCCCATGTAAAAGTGACTGGTCCGCTTCATAGCAAGTGTTAGAACTCGGATTGGTCCCTATCACTTGGGGATCGGTCACGTGACTAGTCTTGTGTCTGTTCGATTTTCTGTAGGGTACATATCTAGTGTTCGCACTCTACTGAATTTATTTATCTATGTTATCGATTTGTTCCGCTTTGATGAATTTTCAGTATTAGCGACTTATTTGGGTTTGGTAATTTTTCCCTTTTGATGATTTCACTTTCGAATTGTCGACAATTTTTCGGTTTACTTGCCACGATTTTCCGTCATTCCACGTCAAATTTGGTTCACTCATTCAAATTTTTTTTGTTTTGAATATTTTTCAGTGCCTTTTTATTTTAATTTTCTAATTTCGATAATTTTCCATTTGAACGATTTTTCGATATTGACGATTTTTTGATTTGGTTTTTTCCGTGTTGCAAATTTTGCTGAGCTTAGGCGAGTTTTTCTACTTCAGCAAATTTTTCGTATTGACTATATTTTTGTCTATATTGGTGCCATTTTTGTTATGGTGATTATTTCATTTTGACGGTTTTTCCATTCGGGTAATTTCTTCATGTTTTTAATTTTTTTTTTTTTTTGTCTTTTGACGATTTTGACGATTTTTTTCCATTTAATGCTTTTTAGCTATGGCGATTATTTCGTTTTGAGGAGATTTTTCCATTCGGAAACATTGTTTTTGTGATTTTTTTTCGTATCGTAATAAAAAAAAGGCAGAAAAAACAGTTTAAAATCAATAAAAACCATATTGAATTAATAAAAAACATTAACGAAAGTGTAGTCATGTTGAAATTTCTAATTTCAATATGGAAAAATATTAATTTACAGTATTACCCCCATATTCATACAATTTGAAACGAATTTGAAATGTATTTTATTTCAAATTTTCCATACAAAATTTTCCTAAAACGAATTTCAAATTCATTTTATTTTTTTATGAATATGGGGGTTAATATTTTAATTTTATTTATTTATAAGTATCTCATTAGAGATTTTCTATTATGTGGTAAATTATTGACTTAATATGACGCGTTCTTATTTTTCAGTTGCAGCTTTTCCCTGAGTGTACTTATTTTTCATTTTGCTGTGGTGTTCCATCCCGGCGATTTTTTTGTATCACATCTGTTCTGATGGTTTTTAAATTTTTTTTTAGGATTTTTCCATATATTCGATTGTTTTTCTGTTTTTTTTTTAATTTACTTTTTTGTTTCAGTTTTGGTAGTTAATACTTTTTTCACTCTTATTTTATTTGTCATTTTATTTTTAAAACAATAAAATCGAATGTTGCCAATTGAACGTATTATACTGCGCCAAGGCATATTCGTCCAAGGTAGACTCAATTCTCTTTGAAGAACTCATTCTTGGGATTCAAATTATAAGCGGCAGTAGAGACCATCTGATATACATTTGCCTTGTGCTGTACCTTGAGTAATTTTAGGTTTTAATTTTAGTTATATCGTGCCATAACCGCCAAAATAGCTTAAGCGACATAATTTTCGAACTTCAATTTCGATTATTTGTGATCGTAAATAGTCGATTATCGTTAAAAAAAAAAAACGTATAAGAGTCATTGTGTGTGCGTGCTTTTCCAAATTAAAATACAATTGAAAACAAATAACAATTGCTTATTGTATTGCTGCTGAGCAACTGTTTGGTCTGTTTTTGCTCAAAAAATACATATTGTAATACAAATATATGAAAAAACCACTATTGAAACAAATACATGATGTGCAGATGTATGTGCGCACGTTCGTTATGTTATTTTGTGGCGCATCCAAATTATAGAGAGAGAGAAAGAGACAATTTTGCTCTGAGAGTAATTACAAATGCATGTGTTTCATGTACATGTATCATTTACTTACATATGTATGTGCAATTTTGCTTTCATTCATTCATTCATTCATCAGCCAATTACATTTTTTCTCAACACATCATAAGGCACTTATGGCAAAAGCAGTTTTATGTATTTTATTTGCCTTAATGTAGAAACAGAATAAAGTCTGCAACTTCAGGAAAATCGCTGACAAATTAATCAAGCCCATAATAACATCGACGGCAGTAACTTCAAATGCTCTCTAATTTTTGTTTTATTTTCTTTTGTGCTTATTTTTCTTTGCAGTTTTGTTTACAAAATGTAGGAAATTTATTGAAAGTATGGTAACATTTTTGTGAGAATAAGTATTTATATGTGAGAGCATAAGAAAAAACGCTCTCAAAATAAAATAGATTCTATCTCACGACTGATTTCTGCGGCTGTTTTTTTTGTGTCAATTTGTATGGAAAATGTGTTGAAGTCGGTATTCTGTTTAATCATTTAGAAAAACAAACAAAAATAAATGTGTTGTTTTCATTTGCTCATTGCCCAACCATACAATAATTGCTTAAAAAATCAACATTTAGAACTAGTAACAGAAAACGATAAATAACATATTTGTTCATACCAGAACCAAAAAACACGCAAAACTAGTGCAAACAGATGTATCTGTGCAATGCTATAATATTAACTACATTTTAAGACTGACCCAGTTTCTAAATAGTAAATTATTATTTATCATTTTATTAATAGGAATGAGAACTTTAACACCTAAATACATAATTACTTTCAAAGAAGAGCTCTTAAAAAGGAATAATTCAAATAAAAAAGAAATATTCGCACACCAACTCCATTAATTTTATCTAATGATGTACATACATATGATGCATTGCATTTTTTGTGGTCATTTGGATTTAAAGGCCTCCAATTGCGGTTAAGCATTCATTCAGTTGTGTCGTTTATGCAAAAACGCTAAACATCACTGTTTGCACTGTCTGAAATTACGCACATGAATACGCATTTGTAGAACCACACCACCACAAGGAGGGAATATCATCATCGTTGGCTTGTAAAGTTGTTGAAGAGGAACGAACAGCTTACTGGAATCCCAAGACATATCGCTTGTAAAAATCTTTCTTTCTTTCTTTTTTTTATAGTTACGATGAGCTGATTACCAAAAATGGTAGCATTTAACGCTTTTAAAGTTTTGCTGCTCCTTTCCCTTCTAACGATTATTTTCTGTTTGTGGCCAAATGTTTGCTGATGGTTGCAAAAGAAAAGGCATTTGCCTAAATCGAAATAGTTCAACTCACTACTGCTTGCCTCAGTTCAGCGGTCGGGTGTATGTAAATGTTTTAATAGTGTTTTTTGTTTGAGTTTTGTTAAAGCATGTCTTAGATAGAAGCGCGCGTTAAATGTTATTTTGTTTAATATTTAATTAAGTATTTAACATGCGTATCTTCTGTTTGTAGTTGCCTCGATAATGCCGATTTGCCGCCATTCACTGGGCAACACACACACACACACACACACACACATATATATATATGTATATAATTACGCAGAAATTAAAGTGCGTAAAACTACTCGTAAGTTGTAGAGTATTTCAAAATTTTATTTTTTATATTTTGTTGTTTGCTATGAAATGTTGTTTTGGGTGTTTAACTATTTCGTGGGAATTATTTTGTATGCGTTAAAATTTTTTAAAATTACTACGAAATAAAACAATTGCAAAATATTCATTCCATGGCCTTCTTTCTGTTTAGTTCACGAGGGCAACACAATGCCATTCCCCAAAGATTATTTGCAAGTGAATGAAAATCGCATATCTGATTGTTCGAGTTAACTTATTAGAAAATTTTGTGTTAATTTCATGCTTATTCAAACTTGTACTTTAAATGTCGGATGTGTTTTTTTTCACTTCTATTTAAGATCCTACAGGGAACATTTTAAACTTTTTAGGTACAAATTCACTGTCTATAGTTAACTAACGCCCGTAGTTTAACTAACGATTTTTCCTATCAATTTCATTTGTTAAACCACCTTCATTAGTTAACTAAAAACAGTGAATTTGAGCCTAAGTGTTCTTTGTATTAGGCAAAAAAAAAATCCCTTTAACGGGGGATACCACGGGTTAGAAATTCGGTACATAAAAAACTTTTCATAAAACTCATCTGCGATTTGGTGAATACAATAAATCTCAAAATGAAACTTAACAACAGAAATACGCTAAAACGTCAAATAACTTTAAGGGTTAACTTCGTACTTAATCAATCACCCTTGAATTTTAGATGAAAGATGTGTTTAACACATTTATGTAAAATTGTACGAAGAACATTTTAACCCTCTAACTATTCTCCACATGGGTCTTCTTGGTCCCTTTCGAAAAAGCGCGCAAAAAATACAATTAAACAAGGATATAATGGGTCCAAATATTCTACAAAACATGCTTAATAATATTATTTCTTATTTTTGAAAAGCTTTCTTAGCTAACTAAGATAGTAGTTTTGTAATTCTCAATCATTTATTAAGAGTTTTTCTATAAATATTGGGGTTTTGAAAGTTTTTTTTTAATAGTGGTTGAACTTCATTGTAGTGTTGCTTAGCAGCAATGAAATACATCTAGACGTGCTTAACCAGCCAAAAATAAATTTTTTAAATAATAGAAAAATATTTGCCATTAAATTGTGTTGTAGGTCTGTAAAGACATCAAAGCTCGATATTCAACTGAAATGTCAGAAAATAAACGTGATATGCATTGGGGGAAGGCACAGGGGCTGGTGTTTATTATCTTCAGAACGAACATTCGTAGTTCTTTCAAACTGGCGATCCTCAGGACCACGGAATTAGTGGCCAAGAGAAAGTAATCTTCTATGTCGACAGCCATGCAGCGCTAAAAATTTTGAAGGGACACAATGTCAAGTCGAAACTTGTTAGAGACTATAGGAGAGCCCTCAACTTGCTTATGGATAAATATAGTGTCAGATTATGTTATTTTCCTCTCCATAGCAGTGTTGAGGGAAATGAAATCGCCGATGAGGTGGCAAGAATAGGGTCGGCGTTAAATGAGGAAATGTTTGACAGATTGGTGAAATTACCTATCTGTCATTACTACAGCGGACTCAGAAATTGGGTAGAAAGTAGGACCAACAGTCATGGTGAAGTTGGGAGGATTCTAGAGTCTCGACGGCTACGTGGCCAAAACTTGACTCAGTAAGAATCAAACTGCTAACTGGTGACTGCTCGATCAGAGCCAGAACCAGCATTTGCGAAGCTGGCACTCCAGAGATCTGTAGGAGAACCAGAAACCATTAAACATATTATCTGTCACTGCCCGAAGCTGCAACGTCATTGGCTTAGATGGCTGAGCAGACGTTTCTATTAGAGCATTACTGATATCGGGAAGTGTAAACTAGAGGACATCAGGGCCTTCATCATGGGAATGCAGTGGATTAATGACGGATAATAGGAGGAAAATATTACTTTTAATGGGCAATAGAAGGGAATCACAATGGACCCAATTATGTCTCCGAGTGGATGTGCGGTATAGTACCACCCTTCCTAACCTAACATGATATGCATTTCAGGCTTAATTTTATATTTATTTACGGTTGAATTTCAGGTGGAAAAAGCGCTCAACACTTTTATGTAAAACCGTACTAAGAACATGTTCATGTCACATGCCACATTGTAACCCTCTAACTTTTCTCCACCTGGAATTTTTTGGTGCCTTTTGAAAAAAGCGGGGAAAATCTTCCTTAAACGGGGACATAACGGGGGAAAGTGCACAGAAAAAAATATTCCTGCAATAAACAACTTTATTTGAAAATAAAACCAAATATTAATTAAAAATTTATCTAAGTCAATAAAACTTTTGTTTAAAAATAAAATATTCTTTCAATAAACAATTTTAATTGAAAGTAATATCAAAAGTCAATTAAACTTTGTAATTAAATAAATTTGTAAACAAAAGTTTAATTGACTTAAAAACATTTTTAGTTGATTTTTAGTTTTATTTTCAATTGAAATTGTTTATTTTTTATATTTTATTTTTAAAGAAAAGTTTAGTTGACTCAATTACATTTTTAATTAATTTTTGGTTTTATTTTCAAATAAAGTTGTTTATTGCAGGAATATATTTTTCTGTGTATTGTACAAAAATACAAATGCCATAAGATTCTAAAATAAATCTCTTACTACGGTACACTTAAAATTTATATGACTCAATATGACATTTCTGTCATTATGACGTTTTTTATTAGATTAATGTCAGTTTTTGTCGTTTCAATGAAAGTTTTCGTAATATTGATGACAAAAATATAATGACAGGACATCATCTATCTGAAGATGGGCTTTTCCGCTGAGTGCAATTTGTTAGAAAGCTACATTGCAGAGAACGAAGCCGGCCGGTTTTCAGCCGCGGCTAAGCCGCCGCCGATTAATTTGCAGGTATCTCAGCCGCCGCCGATTCTGGCGGCTGCTTTCGGCTAAAAATTGAGCCGACTACTTTCCGACTTCATGAAATTCCACTATACAGCAGTGTATTCGTGTATGTGTATTCATTTCAGTAGGAAGCCGATTAAAGTTCCGTACTCTGGGGCCACTTTGGCCGGCTATGATATACAACTTTAAAATTTAAAAATTCAAAAAACTAGTGCTTAATGGACGAAGCTAGTATCAGTGTTTCATAGCATTTCTAGACCATTCCGCGTCATTCTAAGATGTGTCAAACATATAAAATGTGTAAAAATAAGTTAAGGTGAATATAATTCGTGAGCATACCTTAAAAGAATATAAAAAACCTTTTTTTATTTCAAAGAAAAATTCATCGGACATATCTGATACAATGTGACAAGCCGATTAGAGCCGATTTTTAGCCGCCGCCGGTTCATTTTCTACTCAGCCTCCGCCGCCGACTTTTTTTCGTCGGCTTCGTTCTCTACTACATTGTGCTGATACTACCTTTTTTAAAAATAAACACAACCCGCAAATCGATTACCTTGTCTGCAGAAAACACCCAAGGTCTATGGTTGGAATCGAACCTCCGGCCTCTGGAATGAGATGCTAGCATCGCTACTACTCAGCCACAGGTGCACCCAATTAACAAACACGCACTAAAGTCATGAAAGAAATGCTGAAAGTCTAGCTTATTTTTATAAGTTATCTAGGCGCACGGCAGTGCGCCAGGCCAAGTTCTGGCCAATGCACGCAGTGTGTATATTTACACGAAGCCATTCGAGCTGTTTTTACCCCCCTCATAACTTTGTTCGCCGCTATCGTAAAATTATGAAATTTAAATCATAATTAGAATAAATTCATAAAACCTCATATGCGAAGTTTGAAAGTTTTACAATGAAAGCTTCCGGAGATATAGAGGTACAAAAAGTGCATATTTTAAGACATACTCACTGACCACTGACACACTCATCAAATTGATGAAGCACTTCCGCTATAGCTAGAGAGCTAAAATTTGGTACACAAGAAGATCTAAGTGAGCAATGAACCAGAAAAATCTGAAAACCCGAAAATTTTAACCAGGAGGGCGGGGCTACGCCCATAAAAATTTAAATTTGTGCTATCGAGCTAAAATTCGATACAGAGCTAGGACTAGGTGAGAAATAAAATAAAAAAAATCTGAAAACTTGGAAATTTTAGACAGGAGGGCGGGGCTACGCCTATAAAGGTCAGAATTAAAAATGCTAATCTAAGGCGCTTCATGGAAGCTATTTTATTGAAATTCGGCATATATACTGCGGTAATGCAAGGCTATAAATTTTTAATTAAAAAAGTGGGCGTTGACACGCCCATACAATTTAAACCTCATTTTAATGCCCTGTGGCTCAGCGTATTTAGATATACTATTTATCTAGCTATTATTATCCATTTATAACGAAACTAGACACGAATAATAAGCACAGACCCAAAAAATTTTGACTTTGGAAAAGTGGGCGGGGTTACGCCCATAAAAATTAAAATTTAAAAGTTGCGCTAAGGAGCTGAAATTTGATATACAAGTGAGAAACCAACTAGAAAAATCTAAAAACCCGAAAATTGTAGTTAGAGGGGCGGGGCTGCGCCCATAAAACTTAAAAATTAAAAGTTGCGCTAAAGAGCTGAAATTTGATATACAAGTAGGTCTAAGTGAGAAACAAACTAGAAAAATTTGAAATCCCAAAAAATTTTACCAGAATGGGCGGGGCCACGCTAATATTGTTTTGAACTAAATACTTAATATACAGCTTTTAATTTAAGCCAATTTAGTGTTATCATGCATCACCTTAAAAATTGGGCGTGATCACTCCCATAAAATTTTAGCCTTGTGTTTAATCTACATCGGTCTAGCATATTTTAGAAGAAAATTAGCATGAATTATAAGCGCTGCTCACAACAAAATTTTGAGTTAGGAATAGTGGGGAGAGGTAATGCTGATAAAATCTAAAGATATAATTCGCGCTACAGAGCTGACATTTTATACACTAGTAAGTGTAGCTGAGTAAGCCAATGGGAAAATCTTAAAACCAAATAGTTTTACCCGGTATGCGGGGCCACGACGATCTCTAGATAAGAGGTCACTAAGAAAAATCTGAAAACCCAGAAGTTGCTATCAGAGGGCGGAAACAAGCACTTCAAAGTTAATATACATTTTATTAAAACTTTTCATACACATTGCACTTATTCAAAATAAAAATTCCCTATTTCGAAAAGTAGCCGTGACTTCACCCATAAATCTTAGCTTTTTCGTTCAGATACTTCGGCTTAGCAGTTTTTAATTTAAAATCAGGTATTTCTTATTAACTTTTTAATACCAAACTTTGCATGAACCATAAGCACTAGCAGATATAAAGGTCGGCGGGGCCAGGCCAATAAAAATTTTACGTAATATTATACTATAGAGAGCTGACATTTTGTAGACAAATAGTAATTGATTTACTCAATCGGAAAATCCAAAAATTAAAAGCACCAGCTACCCTATTGAAACTTTGCATACACATTGGGCATATCTTTTTGATTTATGTACTTCGGCTAAGCAGACTTTAATATGCAAATATATTGAGAAATTAGGCGAGGTCATGCCTAGTAAAATTTACGCTGTCTTTTACATGTTTCTTCCAGTCGACTCTTACCAAATTGCATACACACTGGCGACCCGTTGCAATGACACAATAGTGCATCTTTAAGGTCAACAATTCAACACCCATCAATTCAACTATTACCCATTATTTTATGTAACTCTGCCATTTTCAACTGGCACAGTGATCATGAATAGAAATAAAATACACTAGAAATTTTAAGCTTAAAAAGTGTTAATATAGAAATCTTTTCAAAAAGTAATCAGATCCTCACAAAAACATAAATGTGAAAAACGGCCAAGTTCCTATCCAAAATTTCGGCCATTAAAAGTTGTGAGATATAAATTTTGACCAAGTTCTTCTTTGCCACAATACCTAACACAAAAATATATTATGTATGATATAAATTTGTAATCGTAAGCGTGTCATATAATTTCTAGATAATCTGATAACTTGGCAATATTTTTACCTTTCCAAAAAAAGGGGAAAATAATGTATAAATGTTAATTTCTTTATATTGATAAAAATGTTGTCAAGTTGGCAGATTATCTAGAAATTATATGACACGCTTACGATTACAAATTTATATCATACATAATATATATCTGCGTGTTAGGTATTGTGGCAAGGAAGAACTTGGTCAAAATTTATATCTCACAACTTTTAATGGCCGAAATTTTGGATAGGAACTTGGCCGTTTTTCACATTTATGTTTTTGTGAGGATATACTTTTCTATGAGAAATAATACGCTGGCTTTATTATTGAAAGTTCATGCCTAGTGCTGTCTATCGATAAGTCATTCGATAATCGTTTTGTATTGAACACATTTTTTAGTCATTCATTCACTCCGTATAAAATTTACTTTTACATACATACACACGTATCCTTTTTTTTCTTTCATTTCATTTTGGCTTTATTTTATTATGTGCGAATACATGCGGATTTTATTGTTATCTTCAATAAAAAATCTAAATTTCATTCTAATGCGTTTCTATCTGAGATGTTTGAAATGTTCAAAAGAAACGTCTAACGTTATTGTTTGCTATTCCTAAGCATTTTTTTCTTTTTGATAAAACTAAGAGATGGTGTTGCAATTTGTGTTTTTGTTTGTTTGTTGAATGTTTATATTTTGTATTTTTTTTATTGCAAAAGCTTTTCACTGCATATATGCTCTGGCTTTCAGCTCTTTCATGATTATCGTCATCATCATCATCATCATCATCATCTGCAACAGCAACATCGTCAAGAACAAACAACAGCTACATACAAAAACAGCATCTCAAGACACCATCGCAATCATTGAGAGAAATGCAGGCTTCTGCAATTGCTATGGCTGATACATGTTTAGTTTTGGGAAGGAACGTTATGTGCATATAAATTAATGAAGTGCCGAAATGTTCAATATCCAACTGTGAGATTAACTGGTGGAAGTTTTCTTCTTTCGCCAGCCATTTGCTAACAAACATCAAACTCTCTATCAACCGAATGCCAGCCTAGACCAATCTTTAGTGCTTTTTAACGCCTTTTCGTAACTGCCTTCTTTACTTTTTTTTTTGCATCATATCGTATCTGTGTGGAAAATCTATGATCTAAATTGTTTATCTTAGTAAATCAATATTAGATTTGATTACATTGACTTGCTTGCGAATGAGTGGCAAAATAATAATAGTGTGTAGTAATATGTTGACGTGTTAAGGTCAATGGAAAATAACAACTATGAATAAAAGCAATAGGTGGTTTTCACTGACAAGCTGGGAGGCGTGTGTGTTGGTAAAAGGGACCGCATTGTTTTAATGAAATGTGTGCATTGTACATAAATACAAAGAAATAGAAACAAATGCACCGGCATCTAAAGTGGGTTGAACAATGAGATCAGATCGAAAACAAACAAATTTCAACTAACTATTGCTCATAATGAACGTTGGCAGCAACAAATTGATGGTGAAGCAAAAAAAAAAAATAATAATAACAATTCCAGTTTATTTTATTTTTGAATTTTTTTTTTTAATATGCACGTATGTACACTAGGGCTATAACCAATTTTTTGGCATAGTACCATGAGGTCAAGCATCTCCTAGTAACCACGAAAATCATAATCTTTTGTAATTTTTCTCAAAAAAGTTCACGCACCAATTGGTTTTTCTAAACAGGTGTATAAAATATTTGGAGCACTTAAAGCACGGACTTGAACCAACAAAAATATTATTTTACATAATCTAAAATTATTTCGAGGCCTTCTTAATGCAATATAATATAATCATAATTTTATACGGTGTTTTTATTTATTTTTTGTGATTTTTTTTGTCATTTTTTTTCCTGTGTTTGTTGTAAAAAAATTACATTTTTCCATTTTTCCAACAAGAAAAAAACTGATGTGAATACCTTTATTATAAATTTTTCTTAACCAAAAAAAAAATTAAAAATTTTCAAAACTCCATAGCGGTTGGTGTGTGAACTTTTTTGACCTTATCGAAAAAATTAATATACGTGCCACTTAGTGTTGTAAAAAGCGGCTACTTTTGAATACTCAGCACTGCTTGATACTTCTTCAATTGGGTACTCGATACTACTCAATACTTTATAATATATGTATGTATATGGGAAGTTAAAAATTATTATTTATATTATTTTATTGATAATGCAATATGGAAAAACAAAGATTAAATACAAGTATATTTAAATTAATTTACAACAAATGAAAATAAATAAGTTCGAAGATTAGTTGTTGTACATAAAATTTTTTTAACGTACTCTTAACACTTCTAGTGCATTAATCTCTTCAATTATCTTCTAAATATTTTCAATAAACATTTTTTTCTCACAATTGATGTTATTACTTAGTCATTGTTGAAATGTAGAAATAACATTTTACCGACATTGAAAGAATTTAAAATATTTTTTTTTTGTTTGTGAGGACCTTGCTGGTTATATTGTATCACTTGCCTTCCTTCCACTATTCTAAAGGGTCACTTTTTCTGTCCAATAGTATTTGTTAATGACTGAAGTAGTTCAATAATGCATTCTGTAGTACTTTTTTTAGTGGCTATTTTCGTATCAAAAGAATTCCTAACAGAATTGGTATTTGTTACACTAACTCCATGAGGTTCAGAGTCATATTTGTTTGTATCAAACTCACAGAGTTGTATAATTCTGATGTATTTTAAAGGAAGACTTTCGCTTGAATACTATAAAATGCAACCCTGAAAGTATTGAGTAGTTACTTTTGTGTATTGAGTACCGGGAAAAATTCCTGGTATTGAGTACTCAGTACTGAAATACTCAATACTTTTGCAACACTAGTGCCACTATAGTTTTTTATGCTCTATCGGACTGTGCTATGTCAATTTTGATATTTTAAAAAGTTTTTAGTCAGGCTCAAGTTCAGTACTTTCAATTCTTAATTGAATGAAATATTTTTATTAATTAATGTGAGTTTCTAAAGAAGAGAAGAAAAATTTAACTTAGACTTTATAGCTGGGGCAAATACCGATATTTTTCTGTGCTACCACACACTTCATCAGCACCCCCGTCTATCTACTGGGGTAGAGTTTTGTTATTAACATCAGCTATTTAACGCAAATTTAGTATGAAATTCATTTTCTGTTTTTCCATTTTTTTACTTTCTATTTGGTTTGCACGAAGTTATATCACTCTACCTAAGTATGTTGAACTATTCTTGCTTATATTTTACGAGCATCACATTAATTACTATTACTTATTCGATGTACCTTCGGTACATACCAGAGAGCTGCGTAAACAGTCTTGAATTGTAAAAACGTCATGATTTTTAAATGTATTCACGTCGCATGTATTATACTAACTAAACCAATAATAAATGCTATCGTACTACAGGGTGGGCCAAAAGAAACCAAGGGGTGTAAAAGTGTAATAACTTTTTTGTTTATTTTTTTTTTATTTTTTCTTTCAGATTATATAGACAACACTTGGAGAATTTATAATGGAGAGGTTCACATTTGAACAGAGAACCAGAACAATAGAATTTTGTTATTTAAACCAGAGATCAATTATTATGAAAATTTGATTATGAGTGATGAAGCTCATTTTCATTTGAATGGCTTTGTTAATAAGCAGAAGTGTAGGTTCTGGGGTTCTCAAAATCCAAGAGCCATTCATCAACGCCAATTGCACCCCATCAGGTGTACAGTATGGTGTGGGATCACATCTGAAAATGTCATTGGGCCCTACTTCTTCGAGAATGAAGATGGAAGTGCTGTAACCGTAAATGGAGAGCAGTATCGGTTTATGATAGAAAATTTTTTACGTCCTGCTCCAAAAAACAGACCTGGTATGTGGTTTCAGCAGGACGGAGCCACTGCCCATACTGCCCGAGACACAATGGCACTTTTAAGTCAAATTTTTGGAGAGCGAATAATTTCTCGAAATTCGGAAATTATTTTACCAGCGCGATCGCCAGATTTGACAGCACCCGACTATTTTCTTTGGGGTTTTTTGAAGGAGCGAGTGTATGTGAACAAGCCAGAGACAATTCTTGAACTCAAGGCAAACATTGTTGCAGAAATTCGAACGCTACAGCCACAAGTTTTGAAAGATGTTATGGAAAATGCTCTAAAAAGAGCCCATCAGTGCGAAGCTGAAAACGGTGGTCATTTAAGAGACATCATTTTTCATACTTAGTGTAAAAAAATTTCCATTTTGTATATTATATAATCTGAAAGAAAAAATAAAAAAAAGTTAATAAACAAAAAAGTTATTAAACTTTTACACCCCTTGGTTTCTTTTGGCCCACCCTGTATAAGCGAAGCACGATGGATGTATTGGTGTACGTGTATACCAGTGTTAACAAGCGATGACGTCACGACAGCTTGTCTGTAACAAACACTCAAAAGAAGTACTGTTGATTAGTGTATGCTTATTATTTTTCATATTGTACGTTTGAGTGTGTGTGTAATATGCAGATGGTAAGCTATTATGTGATTAACCGCATACAACTAATGTTAATGCATTTGTGTGCCTTTGCATGTGCGAAGAAAAATAAAAGATCATACACACATACATGCATGACGTTTGTACACGTGCTTATGTGTAGAAAGAAGCTAGTATCACAAATTCTTCCGTCACGAAGTATTTTCTTCTTTACTCTTATACCTACAATACTCAAATAAATTTCTTGCAAACAGTTTTGTTTACGTTTGTTTTATAAGATTTCGCTGTAGCAAAGCATTTGAGAAATCCCTCATGTCTTAAAAGTTCTTATAAGATATCTTTTGCAGGAGACTAGTACATACATGTAAGTATTATTGTAGTGGCCTTATGTTACTTTGTTTTTGCTTTCTACAGTTGATTTGGCTGGAAACTGTGATTGCCAAGTGAACGGTGAGTGCCAAGTGAACATATTTTTGTCAAAAAATTATTTCTGGTTAAAAATTCACTATAGTTGAATTAAAATCTAAAATGTCTGATTTTAAAAAGTTCTTAAGAAGTTATCTCCCTAATGTACACTTGCCTGAAAATTTATCCGCACTAGACCCCTGGACATGACCATTTACAAGAACTTTTAAGATATGAGGGCTTTTTCAAATGCCTTACTACAGCAAAATCTGCTAAGACAAACGCTAAACAAAACTGTTGCCAGGACATTTGTTACAGTTATTGCAGGTATGGCAGTAAAAAAAATACTTCGGGAAGGAAAAATTTGTGATGCTTGCTTTTTCATACGCATGGGCGCGTATACAAACGTCATGCATGTACGTACGCACACACACGCGTTGTGCGTATGATCTTTTATTTTTCTGCGCACATGCAAACGCACACTTGCATTGGCATTAGTTGTGTGCGCTTGCTTTAAGAAACCTCCCTTCAACACATATTAGCTTACCATCTACATCTTATACACACACTCAAACGTACAATATGCAAAATAACAAGCATAGACGCATCAACACTACTTCTTTTGATTGTTTGTTATGAACGAGAAGTCTTCGCGACATCGCTTATAAACACTAATATACACGTACATCAATACATCCATCGTGCTTCGCTTATCAAACGACATCATTTATTATTGTTTTAGTATAATACATGCTACGACAATACATTTAAAAAACAAGACTTACTTACATTTCAAGACTATTTACGCACCCCCTCTAGTATATACCGATTGATTCTGACAGAGAAAATCAAAAAATGCTTGTCAAGCCTCTTAGAGAACTGATCTCTGAATCTAATTAAAAGGAGAGCTGAAATTTGAAACAATACGAATAAACTTCAATACTATCTGGTTCCCTTAAAATTTAACTTTTTAAACTGTTATGGACAACACTGCACTTAAATGTAATCATGCAAGTTGCAAGATAATCGGGCATTTGTGCGAAATTTTCGTTGATAATACGTACACAGAACTTGCATGCAAGGTATTTGCATGTGTAAGCACAGGGTTATTGTTTTCTGATTAACAAGGAAATGAGTCCAAAGAGTCTAGCAAAAAATTGTTGTTAACGAAGAGGATTATTAAGTTGAAAATTTTTTAAACGCACTAATAATCCCAAATTAATATTTTACTTATTAAGTAAAATATTTTTTTATTAAATTGATTATTGAGGGGTTTAGCTGGATCCTATTCGCATTTCACTACTGCTAATGCAGATCATCAGGGAACCTTTACCCAAAGCTTCTTAGAACAACTAGAGTTATTATATTATAAACTTTCATTTAAACAAATGAGAAGCTCAATAACAAATAACAAAGTTGAAACAAGAACTCAATAATCAACATGTTTTTTATTTTCTTACTTTACTATTGCTACATTGGCTGACTTTTTTTCAGCTTCAAATTGTAGTCATAGGAGTATTGCATTAAACACATTCACCACAGCAGGCTACACGAACACACGACTTCAAATGCCGCTAGCAGCATTTGTCGCCTCGTAGCCGGCTACTTAATTATTTTGGAGACGGCAGCAACACCATCTGCAGGTGATATTGAATTACAAATACATAGTTCAGTATTACCACTTTTATATATTTTGCATTTATAAAAATTAATTACTCTTTTAAAATGTACTTATTTTATTAATTTAATTTATTCTTTGCATCAATTTTTGGATATTGTTTCTATTAACTAATATGAAAATCATTCATTCAACATTTTGTATTATACTGGCAACACTGAATTTTCTCATTGTAGCCAAAGAAATAGAAATTAGTTTAATTGTACTACAACGACAAAATCAACATAAACAACAACCTGTCGCCATGTTGCCTTGCTGTCTTCAAAAGAATTATTCTCATATGGTGTGGTGAATGTGTTTAATGGATATTGCATTAGAATACACGTGTTTATATGAGAATAATTCTTTTGAAGACAGCAAGGCAACATGGCGGCAGGTTGTTGTCTATGCTGATTTTGTCGTTGTAGTCCAATTAAACTAATTTCTATTTTGTTGGCTACAATGAGAACATTCAGTATTGCCAGTACAATACAAAATGTTGAATGAATGATTTTGTACAATTATTTCATATTATCTAACAGAAATAATATCCAAAAATTGATGTAAGAAATAAATTGATTCATTTTTTTACTTTTACGTGAAATAAGTATATTTTAAAAGAGTAATTAATTTTTATAAATGCAAAATGTATAAAAGTGGCAATACTGAACTATGTATTTGCACTTGAATATCAACTGCAGATGGTGCTGCTGCCGTCTCCAAAATCATTAAGTAGCCGGCTACGAGGCGACAAATGCTGCTAGCGACATTTGAAGTCGTGTGTTCGTGTAGCCTGCTGTGATGAATGTGTTTAATGCTTATGACTGAGTTTACATCTGGCATTTCATGTGTGCCATGTGCCCAAAAAAGCGAACCACTAATTACTAACGAAAAAATGTTTTATTCAGACATGTATTTATTAAGTTAAACAGTTTCATATATAACTAATAGACAATAATGTAGAATCCAACATGATTGGAAAGTGTTTAACTTAATAAATACATGTCTAAATCAAACAGTTTTTCATTATTAATTAGTGGTTCCAGAAAAATTGAATAATTATTTTGTTTGTCCTATTTTACACAGGTTTATTCAAATAAAAACTTAAATTAACTTAATTAACGAAAGAAAATAAAGAAAACGTTTGGCAAAAGTTTCCTCCAAACACAAAATTTTGAAGAAAAAAATTTTTATCGTTTTGTACATGAGCAAAGCCAGAGCAAATACTTTTGCAAAGACAAAGAATGCAAACAAAACTATTTATTTTCATATTTCATTTTGTGATGTAATTTTCAAAATGTGTGCAACGAACTACACATTAGCCCAATGCACAAACTTGTGCAAATGGACTTGCATCGTAGCATTTGCAATATGGTTAGTATGTTGATACTCACCACTTAATGATTACTAGTGGTGAGTATCAATATACTATACCATTTTGCAGATGCTACCATGCAAGACCATTTGCACAAGACTTTGAATTGGGCTAATATGTTTTTTATATGGAAAGCAATACCACACAACCAAAAATTCGCAATGACAAACGATGTCACTAGTAAACAGTATTGCGATGTCAGATTGTATGCAAAATATATGCTGGGTTCTTGGCTTAAATAATTGAAACTACTCCAATTCAAAAATCATTGCATATTTTTAGGCATTATTTGTACACAATACATAAGGTTGCCAGATGACGTTCCGGTGACGACTTGAGTAGTTATTTTAAGTGAAATTTATTACCTTTTAATTTACATATATGAATACATACATATGCATATATGTATATTATTGTAAAAACACATATACACATGATATTTCTTGTTTGAAACATTTTTTTATACCTTTATTAAATAAACTTTAAATCGACTTTTATATAAAAAAAAAACATCACTAAAAATTTATTTTAATAAATATATCGCACTGATTAAAACCAGATCTTTAAAGGTATAAAAAATATTCTCAATGCACATCCTGATTTACAAACAAATTTATGGAAAACCTAAAACATGCAAACATAATACACACGCATTTATTAGCTTACAAGTAAAAAAGAAACAAAACATGAGTGTGTGTGTGTGGGTTTGTAGTATTTCTCTTGATCTAACAATTTTTTTCTCTTATTTGTTGTTGTATGAAAGCCATAATACTTAAAGGAAGAGAGTTGAATAAATTGAATTAACTTGGTTAAAGGGATTTTGTTTATGTTTTTTTAATTTCATGTATTATTTAATTATGCTTGGATATGTATATAAGTTTGTATGTGGCTGTGTTTTAATTAATTTTTTATGAAGTTTAGATACATTTTCTTTGAATCTTAAATTATTTACATTTTGATTCTAGAATACGGACGAGTGTGTCGTCCGTTTGGTATATCTAGTAATACATAATTTGTTGAACGTAGTATGTAATCAAGAGCGCAACGGTCCCAGTCAAGAACCAAGTGAAACGTTATTCGTGGAACTGTCAGCTTGTAAAGGCTCATATGCCATCAAAAGTAATAATCCTAAACTAATTAGATATGTTGCCGAGGTGTCCAAAGATAAATTGAAGCCCTGTTCAAAGACTACCCCCCGTTCTACAATTTTATATAGGAAATAGCTCTAGACCCTAAATTGAAAATTTATTTGCTGGTGGTTCAGCGACCCTAAAACTAAATTCGATAGATGAAATTCTGAACATGTGTATACAAAATTAAAAATTTTTGTCGATGACATAAAATAAACTAAAATTTCAGCAGATTGAATTTTTAAACCATGGTGTTAATTAGCATCACAAGTTTCAATATTGCATACGTAGCCGGAAATCGATAAAACTACTTTATAGATTTTCAGCAATAGAGATTTGGCTTTAGAGTTTATATTCTTCTTATAATAATATGGTTTCTCACAAGAACTATTCATCATGATTCTCATTTATCATTTAAAGAATAACAAAAAGCATATACATACATACATACATACATACATACATACATATTGCTGCATTATTGCAACAATATATTTATAAATATAATTTCATACAATTTTAATAGTGCCTTGTATGGCAATGTTGAACGATATCGAATGCCGTCATTTGCCCCCGGAGCTGCTGCTTTCAGAGGAAAAGGTTTTGTTCTCTCTTACAAATTAAGGCATTAATTCGAAATACTGTAATCCCATACGGACTCTTTTAATTCGAAAAGTCGTTTGATTGATTAAATCAGGCAAGTGTTTAGAAATTTTAGGAATCAATGCACACTATTAATGCACATCAATTTCATATAAGAACTGATTTTGTAAAACATATTGTTATTAAGTTCACTTTTGTTAAAATCAATGCATATTTACAAGTGATGGATATATAGATACATAATAACTGACTTTGTCCTAACTATGTATGTAAGTCTTGGTCCGTTTGACAGTCATGATTAGATCTTTTAACATTTATGTATGTACATACCTTCAATGGAATTTGTACTTGTGTGAGCCAATTCGCCAGCAGTGTCAGCTTTTACTATTCCCATCTAGCCGAAGACACACAAGTCTTCAGAATTTTATTTTCAATGAAACATTGGACGCACTTTTTTCTCGAGCTGAACTTGCTGACACAACAGACTCTGCCATTTGATGCCACCAACCATCAACTTACTTTTTAACATTATTTTTCTTTTACTTTATTTATTTAACACTAGAATTTATACACTCGATGGAAATATTCGCGAACAATTAATTATATACTCTTTTTTTCACGCAATAGATAAAATATTAAACTGAACTAGACTACATGAAATTTTCACTACATCAAGTTAAAAAGGCGGAAATAACTGCGCTTCTTTATAAATGCAACACTATGTGGTTGATTTTCATTGTCAATAATTGCGCCACAAAATGTAGTTGCGCCCTCTGCCGTTATTTGCTTACAACATCTTTGACAGCGGCAGTCAAAGAATATCAGCTGACAAAAGAAGACGAATGTAAAGAAAAAAGTGAAAAAGTTGGCACTTTTTAATAAATACTTTTTATTTAAAATGTTTGCTTGTTTTTTTGGTTAAGCAACGTCTATATCCATTTCGTTACGTCTCGTGGAACTCGTTGGTAGACATTAACCCAAAAGATTGTGAGATTAGCTAAAAAACTTAGTCTACTGTGTTCCTTGAGCTGGAACGGAATGATGAACCAAAACAGGAGGGACAAATTTCAAATATGATCAAGACCGTTCATTTGCTACAACAACGGCACAACACAAAAAGAAAACAACTTGTTGTTCAAAGGGAACAATTTCAAACATTACCAAATAATAGGGAAATCAAAAAAATCTAATTGGAAAAGGTAGAAATTTTTCAGGAAATCTTATTCGTAACTGTCCTGCTTATCGCTCCTTTACTCAAACAACGTCACAACCAAGGCACAAAGTAAATAAATGTGCCTTGGTCACATCTCAAAAAAAATGGAATTTTCGTGTTAATGACTTAGAATTTATCTTCATATCGTTTTTGATATCGTGTAAAGATTTCACGCAAATATCTCGTTTACTCAACTGTTGGAAGCAAAATAAAATTTTATCTTTCCATTTAGTTATGTGTAAATTGAAAAGTTAACTCCTTTTCTGCAAAACTGACGCAGATAAAATTTACTGAAGAAAATAAAAACGTCGAAAAATTAGTGATCAATTTAAAAAAAATTTTCTATATGTACATAAATATCGTTGGTCACAAGTAGTATGCTGATAGAAAGTTTGCAGAAATACTTAGTTGAGGAAAAATTAATACCTATGTACTTTTTTTAACAAATAACAAATTTTATACCACAAATTCCATAACAAAAATTAAAAATTTTAAAAACCCACGAATATATCTAGAAAAGATGCGATATCTTCTAAACGGCTGGACCAATTTTCTTCAGACATAGCCAAGAACCCTCTAGACAAAGTCACCTTTCAAACAGAAAAACAACCAAATCAAGCCGTTTGGTATATACATGGACACGTACAGACACACAGATAAATAGATACACAGCCACACACTACAAAATTATAAAATCCCTTTATTAGTCGGGGGTTAAAAATACGTTTTATGTTCATTTTAAAAACCATCGTATGAGACCAAAGTGAGCTGAAACCCTAGATTTCATTTTTCAACAGTAAGCTGCTAAACTATATCGCACTGATTAAAACCAGATCTTTAAAGGTATAAAAAATATTCTCAATGCACATCCTGATTTACAAACAACTTTATGGAAAACCTAAATTTTATTTTTCTTTAAAAGGTATTTGTATGAAATTTGTATACAATATGAAATATGATACCAGAGTTAATTCGGCATTATCTAAAAAAAATTGCATTTTTTTAATTATGACTTTACTGAAGTAAATGAATGATATGAATGCATATTATAATATAGTACATACATAGATCTTAAATTTGAACATAAATACATAATTTGTTGAACGTAGTATGTAATCAAGAGCGCAACGGTCCCAGTCAAGAACCAAGTGAGACGTTATTCGTGGAACTGTCAGCTTGTAAAGGCTCATATGCCATCAAAAGTAATAATCCTAAACTAATTAGCTTTGTTGCCGAAGTGTCCAAAGATAAATTGAAGCCCTGTTTAAAGACTACCCCCGTTCTACAATTTTGGGTGTTAATTAATTAGCATCACAAGTTTCAATATTGCATACGTAGCCGGAAATCGATAAAACTACTTTATAGATTTTCAGCAATAGAGATTTAGCTTTAGAGTTTATATTCTTCTTATAATAATATGGTTTCTCACTAGAACTATTCATCATGATTCTCATTTATCATTTAAAAAATACCAAAAAGCATATACATACATACATATGTACATACATACATACATACATATTGCTGCATTATTGCAACATATATTTATAAATATAATTTCATACAATTTTAATAGTGCCTTGTATGGCAATGTCGAACGATATCGAATGCCGTCATTCGCCCCCGGAGGTGCTGCTTTCAGAGGAAAGGGTTTTGTTCTCTCTTACAAATTAAGGCATTAATTCGAAATACTGTGATCCCATACGGACTCTTTTAATTCGAAAAGTCGTTTGATTGATTAAATCTGGCAAGTGTTTAGAAATTTTAGGAATCAATGCACACTATTAATGCACATCAATTTCATATTAGAACTGATTTTGTAAAACATATTGTTATTAAGTTCACTTTTGTTAAAATCAATGTATATTTACAAGTGATGGATATATAGATACATAATAACTGACTTTGTCCTAACTATGTATGTAAGTCTTGGTCCGTTTGACAGTCATGATTAGATCTTTTAACATTTATGTATGTACATACCTTCAATGGAATTTCTACTTGTGTGAGCCAATTCGCCAACAGTGTCAGCTTTTACTATTCCCATCTAGCCGAAGACACACAAGTCTTCAGAATTTTATTTTCAATGAAACATTGGACGCACTTTTTTCTCGAGCTGAACTTGCTGACACAACAGACTCTGCCATTTGATGCCACCAACAATCAACATACTTTTTAACATTATTTTTCTTTTACTTTATTTATTTAACACTAGAATTTATACACTCGATGGAAATATTCGCGAACAATTAATTATATACTCTTTTTTTCACGCAATAGATAAAATATTAAGCTGAACTAGACTACATGAAATTTTCACTACATCAAGTTAAAAAGGCGGAAATAGCTGCGCTTCTTTATAAATGCAACACTATGTGGTTGATTTTCATTGTCAATAATTGCGCCACAAAATGTAGTTGCGCCCTCTGCCGTTATTTGCTTACAGCATCTTTGACAGCAGCAGTCAAAGAATATCATCTGACAAAAGAAGACGAGTGTAAAGAAAAAAGTGAAAATGTTGGCACTTTTTAATAAATACTTTTTATTTAAAATGTTTGCTTGTTTTTTTGGTTAAGCAACGTCTATATCCATTTCGTTACGGCTTGTGAAACTCGTCGGTAGACATTAACCCGAAAGATTGTGAGATTAGCTAAAAAACATTGTCTACTGTGTTCCTTCAGCTGGAACGGAATGATGAACCAACACAGGAGGGAAAAATTTCAAATATGATCAAGACCGTTCATTTGCTACAAAAACGTCACAACACAAAAAGAAAAAGATTGTTTTGAGTTTAAAGTTTTCAATTAGCATATAACTTACTTAAAGTAGGTACCTAAGAAATAAAATATAAATAAATATAAATTCTGCATTATCTCAAAAATTTCATTTGTTGAGTTTTGACGTTATTGAAGTAAATCCACATTCACACTAAATCATGAACATTCGCAACTCAAAAAATTCCAGATCTCCAAGAGTGGAAAAAACTATTGATACTGTACAAATGACGCAAGTGTGCAACATAAAAACAGGCATAACGATATTTTATATTGTTTAAGATTGTGTTTAAAAAGGATTTTTGGTGTCATTAGAGATTTGTTCAGTGAAATAGTTTATGGAAAAAGAAAACCATTTTGATAATTTTCAGTTGTGACTATGATTAAGGGTGCGATATGTGTACAAAATACATAACAAATGATAATGTAAAAGAGAATGCCATATGTTTTTTTTAATACGTTTTATTGAACGCAACATGTAATCGAGAGCGCAATGGTGCCAGTCAGGTCAAAAGTGAGACGGTACTCGAGGAATTTGCAGGTTGTAAAACGAAATACATACATACATATGTATATATGTTATCGAAAGTAATGATCCCATAATTTATTTTAATATGAAATAAAATTACCGAACTCCTTAGATATGTTGCCGGAATGTCGAGAGATAAATAGTAGCCCAGTTCAGAGACCACCCCGATCTTTAATTTTATATATGATTTAAAAAATACATAAAAGAATATATCGCCCATTTACTCAAACAACGTCATAACTCAAAAAAAAGCAGTTGAATGAGCGATATGCACTACACAGAATACCCCAAATAAAAATAAATTGGAAAAAATACTCTTTGGGTTGACAAACTATTTTTTACTTAAATTTAAATATGCATACATATTTTGGTTAGGTGTTATTGTTGCAGAAATAAGAAAAGTTAAGGAAATTTGAACATTTCTGATTCTATCTCTCACATAGTTAAAAAATAATTATTGTTTTTTTCGTATTCCTGTTAAGTCGAATTTGCAAAAGATCAGCATTTTTAAACTAATTAATAGTGGCTTGGAAAAAAACCATTTTCTATTAACTATAGCAAAAATGTGCAAAACGCGACATACTTAAAAGAATATTCCACACTCCCTTTTAAGATTTATTAGTTTTATGATTACCAAGTCCCGCCAAAATTTTATCGCCATATTCATAAAAAAAAATAAAATGAATTTGAAATTCATTTTGAGAAAATTTTGTATAAGGGGCCCATACACACATACTGTTTGCAGCTACTGCCGATGAACCCGTGGTATACGTGTGGGATTGATATTTTATAACTTAGACGCAATTTACACTGTGCCTTTTCTGCTTGCCTGTGCAGGCAGGCTTTTTTAGTTTATTGGTAAGAGGGGTGAGAAGCTTGCGGTGTAGAACAAAAGTCACGAAATGAAAATTCGAGGGGATTTATGACATTTCTCTTTGCCTCTTTCGTATTTTCAGCATTAAAAGTGTATATAAATGCCAAAAAAGTCTTCAATGTGTGTGACTTTTCGTAGGGGTTCCAAAAGAAAATTGTCAATACAAGGCAGGCTAAAAAGGCATAGTGTGAATAGCGACTTATCAATCAACATTTAAAATAAAAATTTATAAAATAAACATGCGTTTGAGAACAAACAAAAAATTATTGGTAGAATTCAAGAAATTAAGCAAAATCGTTTTTTCTTTACACATTTTTTTTTCAAAACTTATTTTTTGTTTGTTTTATTTCCTTTTTTGTTTGTTTTACCTTCTTTTTTTCAGTAAAACTTCAAATTTAAAAAAAATACATATAAAAAAATGAATAATTCATTTTTTGTTCATTTGAAAAACTGTCAGCAGTATGAGTTCATTTCAAAATCAAAACTATTTTGATTTTTCATACTGCATTGTCTGTGTGACAAATACATTAACAAAAATTTAAAATTTACCAACACATGCTTATCGCATGAGCATGAGCAGTATGTGTGTATCCCAGCCAGCAATTTTTGAAATTTTCAATCAAAATCGAGTCTTTTTTGACTCTAGCTAGAATATGCGCTCATGTTCTGATCATAAATTATACTTTTGTCGGTAGAAAAACGTGACTACCCGCGACTCTTCATGATAAATCATTTATGAGTCTTTTTCTATATTAGTTTAGAGTCGTTTTCGACCCCTTTTCTAGTAGTATTTAAGGTATTTTTCGAATCGTTTTCATCATTTATTAATCTTATTTCGCTTCATTCTTTACTCTTTTTCGAATTGTCTTTGAGCCATGTTTCTAATCGCTTACGAGTCATATTTGAGAAATTTATCAGTCAGTTTATGAGTTTTTTTTATAGTAATTTATGACTGTTATTTGAGTCATTTATCAGTCGCATTTCTAATCGTATTTGACTTTTCTAATGGAATTTTTTAGTCAGCTTTCTGAGTCCTACGTTTAACATAGCGTCTATACCAAATATATTTCTATCAGCAAACGACAAATTTCATAACAGAGCGAATTATATTACGTGTGGACTGCAATATTAGTATTATATTAATATTATATCAGATATTATAATATTGTTTTCATAATATATATTTAGAAAACAATATTATGATATCAAGTGTCAAAAACGCACACATACATAGAAACGTGAAGAGAATTTTGTGTATTAAAATGAAAATTAATATTTTTGATAAAAAAAATGCGGAAATATTTTAATTATGCACGATGTATTAAGGAAATACCAAAATTTTTATGAAACACACATTACTATTACAATAAACGAAGATGTTTACTGCACGGCTGCCTGATAAAGGTATATGAAATATTATGATATTTACTAGAGTACGTTTTCCAATACATAGATATTAATATCAATATTTATATATTTTTCTTCTTATTCTGCCGACGTTCTCTCTCATATTATATCAGAGTTAAAATCAGGTATAGACGCTATGTAATGGTCAAACAGAATTACGGCACAAACACATTTTCCATACAAATTGACACCAAAAAGGAAGTTACACAAATCAGTCCAGAGCAATGATGTCAGTTTCATGGCACAATTGTGCAAACTAAAATCACACACATTCTTATTCTCTTCCATTTAGTCGTCAATGAAACAGCGACGAAAACACATGCGCAGCGGGTGTATTAAATTCTTTATAGATACAATGAAAGAAAAAAGTGGTATCCAAAAAAATTTTATGATCAGTAATGCTTTTTGCGACATTCAATTTATTTTATGTTACAAAACTTTTAAGGAAACAAATGAATATATATTAAAAAGACGTTTTGGTTTTTTTTTTGTAGCAGATTCACTAAACTGCATTTTAAATCAAAACTTAAAAGACCATTAACTCGGGAAATATTGGTCGCAGTCAATTTTTTTGTTAAATTTTTTCTTCTTATTTTTCACGTTTCTATCAGATAAGATATTTAAAAATTTATTTTTAAAAATTCTTCATAGTTTCATATGAAAAGTTCACAGCCCCGTAACTGAGAAAATATGGGCCGCCCCAAAATTTTTTATTTAATTTTTATTCTTTATTTTTTAGTTTTCTATCATATAGACTCCTTTTTATATGTTATGACCTGCTTCACTAAACTGCATTTGTTGCAAATATTTTTTTTTTTTTTTTTTTCGATGTACTTCAGAGACGAATAAGACAATTTTTCTCACACATACAACCATAGTTTTATTTTTGACACCACTGGTCCAGAGACACATTCAATAAATTTCATACATTTTTTAAAGAAAAATAAGCAGAAGGAAAATATAACATAAATCAGAGAGCAATTAAAGTTGATTTTATTATGGGCTCTGTTAATTTGAAATCGATTTTTCCTGAAGCTGCAGGCTTATTCTATTTCATCATTTAATTTCATATTCGATTTAACTTTTATAAATGAAAAAAATTAAGTTTTTGATATTATACATACGTAAAAATTGCCCCGTTATACTTAAAAATAACATATCAAGTAGTGTTTAATCATCTATCTGCGTAAAATATGATCATAAAATACATAATTATAATCACTTTTAAAACACCTGCAAGATTTGTTTTTGATTAAGCATTTTTCAGTCTTGCAGGTAAGCGAAATATGATAATAACAAACGGAAATAATAGTCACATTTTACACGTCTGGATGATTAATTTGCGATTGCTATACAATTTGTTATTGTATTGAATCCTTTTCGAGTCCTTTTTCGATCGTGTAAGTGATTAATCAGTTTTTGATCACGAATAGTGTTCTAAAAAGACTCAGCAAGGTGATTTTTCAGAAAACTATCTTCCAAATGCTAGATGGGTGGGCCCCTTGACAAATACATTAACAAAAATTGAAAATTTACCAAGTCGTGCTTATCGCATGAGCATGAGCAGGATGTGTGTATGGGCGCCTTAAGAATGCATAAACTTCAAAATTTTTCAAAAAATATGAACATATTCCATCCCGCATGCAACGCTCAATTTTTCAAAGCACCAGTTTTTTTTTATTTATTAATAAGCTAGATGAGCCCGGCAAATGTTGTCTTACCCTCTATTAGTTTTTTTAACCACATATTATTCCACACAATGGTCACCTGTTGGGTAGAAAAGAAAACAAAAACCTGTTTGTATGGAAATTTCGATCGATATAGAATGCCGTAAAGTGTTTGTCCCGTGCGCTGCTTCACGACATAGAAATAATAATACATACAACCAAAAAATTGCAGAGGGGAACGTTTAGTTTTCTTTTACAAATTAAGGAAATTAAGTACCTATGTAATGGAAAAGCGATCGTTTTGAAAAGGTGTGATGAATTCTCGAACCTTAAACTACTGACTTTTAAAAAGCACGTTAGAAGATAAAATATAAATATACAACAAAGCTGCGAAACGAAATTTATTAAAAATTATTTACAAAAACTATTTAAAACATATTTAAAAATTATGGATAAAACAACTAACTCAAACACATTATTCACACCTTTCTTTTATTGTCTTTTTTTTGTGTTTTTCTTCACATACCAGATTAATTCGAAATACATACTGAGATCCTACACTGACCGCTTTAATTTTAAAAGTTGTTTCATTGATTTAATATGGCAACTGTTCACATATTTTTAGGAATAAATACAAACATATTATATACTCATGTAAAATTTATTGGTGCACATTAATTTCATGTAGGAACTGAACTTGCAATATATGTATGTTGTTTTTAAGCTCAATTTTGTTAATACAAGGGGGTTTTGTAAGTGATGGATGTATACATATACAGATAATAACTGCTTTGTCCTGTTTGTGTAAGTCCTGGTCCGCTTGATTATATCATTTAACATTTATGCACATACCTTCAATGAAATTTCTAGTTGTGTGAACCAATTCGGCATCAGTATCAGCTTTTGCACTACCTATCTATCCTAAAACACACAAATCTTAAGAATTATTTTACCAATGAACCATTGGGAAAACTTTCTTGTCGGGCCGAACTTGCCGGCACAACAGTCAATGGCAATTTGTTATCACCAATCAACTTTTTATATGCAACAACCTTTTTTTAAACACTATTTTTCTTTTACTTTATTTATTAAACACTAATATTTGTTAACTCGATAAATATATACGCGGACAACTAATTATATACTCTTTTTTTTACTGCAGTAGGTAAATTAGCAAACTGAACTAGACCACATAAAATTTTCACACACTAAGTTAAAAAGGCGGGAATTAACTGCGCTTCTATGTGGAAGAGAAACAAGTCGATGCAAAATTATCGGCGGCGGCAGCGCAGTAGTTTTGTGACTGGCGACGGCACAAATAAGCACATGAAAATTTAGAGAAAATAAAAATTTTAACTGAAAATTGATTTTCAAAATTTTTCTTCGGAAATTTGTCTCTTTGAGTAGATAAAATTTCGGCTGGCTTTGAGCCGATGAGAGCCGATACAATCGACAGCGGCTTGATATACACAAAAATAACGGGCGTCGGCGCGCCGTCGGCTTCGAGCCGGTCAACTTGTTTCTCTGCTATGTGGTTAATTTTCATTCACAATGGTTGCGCCCTCTGCCGGTTATTGATACACAATATCTTTGACAGCACCAGTCAAAGATTATCACCTGGCAAAAGAAGACAGGTGTAAAGAAACAAGTGAAAGGTTTTGCACCTTATCACATTTGAGTCAAACAGGATATACAGGAAAAAGAGGATATCCTCTATGAATTGAATAAATGAGCGATGTTTCCTAAAGTCACATTAAATTACAGCGAAATATTAGTATAAATATCTCATTATTGTTCTTTTTTATAAAAAAATACCTAATGTTATTTAAAAAAGTACAAATAATGAAATATAGCAAACTTCGAAAAATTAGATAAATTTAAAAAAATTCTACAAACCTACATAATATTATGCAGTATATCGCACTCGTTCAAAAATACTGCATTAACTCAAAAATTTGTTTCCATCTTTTTTACATGTCTAAAAGAATTCCCATAGTTCTGACTACTCTTTCTTCACAAAAGAATATGTTGTGACCTTTTATTCGCTGAAATGGTTCATTTCTGTGAATCAAGAAACAAAATTATTTTGAGTTGTTTGAAGTGATTGGTCATAACAAATGATTGCTTTTTCGCATAAAAATTAGTATTTTGAGTTAAGTTGCTATTATATTCATACAAAATGATTTTAGTCAGATAGTATTTTGAGTTGCAACTGTCTATTTTATTAAGGCTGAGAAACTTTTTTTTAATTCGAAATATGACTGTTTTGATGAAGTGTTTATAAACTTTTTCTTAAAGTTGTTGAAATGAAAAAAAAAACTATTCCATATTACGCAGTACAAGATATATGTATAGACAGTGAAAATTGTGATTTTTCTGGCAGTAGCATAGTAAACTCTGCAGATCAATTCAGCATTTGCTTTATTAATTTCTTTTCATTTCCTATATCTCTGTTTGAATAAAACATGTATTAAATACTGCAATAAATTTTATTTAAAAAAGCACAAGTCAAAATATTCACTTTTTATAAATAAAAAATCAAGAAAATTATATTTAGTACAAAAATCGCTTTTCTACCTGCAAAAAATCAACGAATAAAAATGATATGCAGCGCAATACAATAATTGATGGATTTTCTTAACATTGCCAAATTTTTCATTAAGAAAAAAACTATCTTAAGCATTAAGAAAACAGTTTTTTTTTTGTCTCCTGAATACTAGTTGAACTAGTGCGATGTATTTTTAACACAATTCGTTCAACGTAATATATAATTAAGAGTGCAACGGGACCAGTCAGGAACCAAGTGAGATGTTTCTCGTGTAACTGGCAGCTTGTAAAGCCTTACATAAAAAACTAATAATCCCATAATTTATTTTAATATCAAATAAAATTGCCAAACTCTTTAGATATGTATGTATGTTGCCAAAATGTCCAAAGTTAAATCGAAACCCTGTTCAGAGACTACCCTCCGGTCTACAATTTTACATAAGAAGTAGCTCCTGTCACTTTGTTCCGTAATTCCTAAATTCGATCGCTAAAATTCACTATTTAAAGCAAAGCGCGTTTTTCGTATGTTCCTTTCATCTCAATTTTAATGTCCCTTGTTATACTCATTCTTTTTAATTATATTCTTGCATCATTTTGTATTACTATAGACTAATATGAGAATTTATCATGATTAATTCTAAAATTAATTTTTTATTCTTTTGAATGTTATAATATATTTTCTCTAATTCATGAATTTTGCACATTACTAGTTGTCATACTATTAACCATATATGGCCCATAAGGGCTCGGTTTAATCTAATCAAATAAATAAATAAATAAAATAAATAAAAATTCTGAGCAAATACAATATTAAGAATTTTTGTCGATGACATGAAATAAACTAAAATTTCAGCAGATTGAATTTTTAAACTATTGTGTTAATTAGCATCACAAGATTCAATATTGCATTCGTAGCCGAAAATCGATAAATTGACTTTACAGATTTTTAGCAATAGAGATTTAGCTTTATAGTTTATATTCTTCTTATAATAATATGGTTTCTCGCAAGAATTTTTCATCATATTGCTGCATTATTGATTGCAACAATATATGAAAATAATTTCATAAAATTTTAATCGTGTTTGTATGGCAATGTCGATTGATATCGAATACAGTCATTTGGCCCTGGAGCTGCCGCTTTCTGAGGAAAACGTTTAATTCGAAAAGTCGTTTGACTGATTTAATTTGGCAACTGTTTAGAAATTTTTAGGAATAAATACACACATACAAATATGTAGATTATAGGTATGCACAGATATACCTGTTTGCACTAGTTTTACGAGTGTTGGTTCTGGTATGTACAAATACATATGGTATTCAGAGTTTTGTTAGTAGTCATAACTTATCGGTACAAGCAAATCTGTACTCCTCTTCTTTCTTCTTTCCTCTCTCTCTCCAATAAACTCATACTTTATTCAAGAAAAACAATCGAGTCTAAAACATGGCGAGTAACAGAAACGCTGAATAACATACAGTATCTGTACATCCCAGAACCAACACAGGCAAAACTGGTGCAAACAGGTATATCTGTGCAGACCTATAATAAGATATAAACATTATTCATACACATCAATTTCAAATAGGAACTGATTTTGTAATATATCTTGTTTTATTACAATAAGGTGTGAGCTAAAGGCCTATGTTGCTAAAGCTCATTTGCTTTATTAGCTTATAATTTCAATTATAAGTTAATATAATGATAAATAAATAAATAAATACAATAAGGTGTATTTATAAGTGATGTACATATACATTTATAGATACCGCCTTTGTCCTGTACTTTTAAGTCCTGGTCCGCTTGGCAGTCGTGATAAGATCATTTAACATTTTTGTACATACCTTCAATGGAATTTCTAATTAAGGCAGTATCAGCTTTTACACTTCCCATCTAGCCTAAGACATACAAATCTTAAGAATTTTATTTCCAATGAAGCAATGGACAAACTTTTTTGTCAAGCTGAACTTGCCGACACAATATAGTCTGCCGTTTCATACCACCAACAATCAACTCACTCTTTAACATTATTTTTCTTTTACTTTATTTATTTAACACTAGAATTTGTGAATTAATTATATACTCTTTTTCTTACGCAGTAGGTAAAATATTAAACTGAACTAGACTAGATAAAATTTTCACTGCATCAAGTTAAAAAGGCGGAAATTAACTGCGCTTCTTTATAAATGCAACACTGGTTGATTTTCACTGTCAATAGTTGCGCCCTCTGCCGCTATTTGTCAACAGCAGAATATTAACTGAGAAAAGAAGACGAGTGTGAAAAAATAAAATGAAATATTTTGCACTTTTTATTACAAGAACGGAATAATAATTTTTTATTTAAAATTGTTGCTTAAGTTAAACAAAGTCTGTATGCATTTCGTTCCTGCTCATGGAACTGGTCGGTAGACTTTAACCCAAAAGATTTTGAAATTAGCTAAAAAAAAATCCGTTTGTCCACTAACTGAGTTTCTTGAGTGGGAACGGAATCATTAACCAAAACAGCAAGGAAAAATTTCAAATATGATAAAGACCGTTCATATGCTACAGCAACGTAACAACTGAAAAAAAGTAGTAATGCAGAAATTGACTTTGAAGTTCTCAATTAGCAATTAGGAAACGATGTGGAAGTCTAAACATAGACGAATATGTTATCGAAAGTAATGATCCCATAATTTATTTTAAATGAAATAAAATCGCCAAACTGTTTAGATATGTTGCCGGAATATCCAAGACAAACTGAAGCTCTGTTCAGAGACTATCCTCCGGTGAAAAATTTTACGTAGGAAGTGGCTCCTGCCCCTTTATTCTGTAATTCGAAAAATCTAATACTAATTACGATCGTAAAAATTCTGAACAAATACAAAATTAAACATGTTTGTCGATGAAATAAAAACACTATAAATTTCGGCGGTTTGAGTTTCTAAGCCATTGTCTGTCTTTCGTAGCTGAAAATTAATAAATAAGGTAATTCTGATCTATGATTTAAAAATAGCAAAAAGCATATACATACATGTATACATACACATGTACAAACATACATATTGCTGCATTATTGCAACAATATATGCAAATAATTTTAATTTTTAATAATTATTGATGTACATAAATTTCATATAGGAACTGAATTTTTACTGCAAGTTAAAAAAGCGGGAATTAAATACGCTTATTTATAATTGCAACACTATGCGGTTGATTTTCATTGCCAATAGTTGCGCCCTCTGCCGTTATTTTTATATTAAATCTTTGACAGCAGCAGTCAATGAGTAGCAACTGTTAAAAGAAGACGGGTGTAAAGAAGAAAAGTGAAAAATTTTGCACTTTTTCACAAGAATTTCATTCAGATTTTTGTTCTGCCGGTAGAGCAGTAAAATTAAAAATATTTCACCATCTTGTCCAACCTGCTACCAAATAAAATAGTGAACAAGTAATTGGGAATAAAATTATTATAGTGCTTGTAATAGTATAACACTAAAACCAACAACCTGGGCGAAAACTGAACAACGTGTTTGAAATAAAGAAAAAGTACGAACGTAAAAATCCTCCCAAAAAAAATTTATGCAAAAGTGCGACAAAACCATTTACTGAAATCAAGTAAAAAGATTAAAAAATTTGGGACAAAGAAAGCTACTTAATTAACTGGCAAACTACTAAATATCTATAACAAGTTTAGAGATCAATAACGTGGTACATATTTCGAAAAAAAAAATTGAAACAAATTAATAATGAAGCCAGCTGTTTGCTAGAAACCGATACCAAAAAGGATATAGAAGAACTTTCATCGTTTTTGAAACATTTTCATACTTAAAGAATTTCTGCCTTTTGTGGAGCGAGAGGCTTGAGAAAGAACCCAAGTTGAGGACAACAGCAAAAAAGTAAAACGTAAAAAAATAAATAAAAAACAAAAACAAAATCATATAAGTCTGCGGTAAAAAAGAATATATAAAGAAAAACCAAAAAAGAAAACCACGAAATAAACAACAAAACAACTACAGCAACAATTAAATCAAATGACCCAAAATATTAAACAGCCAGCCAGCCAGTCAACCAAATAAAAAACCACCAGCAAACAACAACCACAAAACAAAATGCTTAAATTGCTAAGTTAATTTTAACTCTCCAACCATCCTTCAACCAAAAATTTTTATTAATTAATTTTAATTAATTATATTTTGTTATTTAATTCTTTTGTGATTTTTGGTAAATTTTGAACATATTTTTTCATTCATTTGCAATTACGTACTAAAAAAAAACAAGAAGCCCCCATAACTGCAAATACTTTTGTAGTAGATTCAAGAACCTTTTGCATAAGTTTTTTATCTTACTCATTCTTTCTCTTTGGATACCCCACATATATTAAACCAACAACAACAAAATCAATCACATATTGCTATTTTTTAATTGAAAAAAGTGAAATATTTAAAAAAAAGTTCTTGTGCGCCAATTGCGTACTGTATGTGAGTGCAAGTGTTGTGTGTGTGTGTGTGTTTAAATGTGCTTTCGTAAATGTATGAATGTTTGTTTGTTGGTTTGCTGCGAGTGTTTATGTCTGCCAGTTGGCCTGACAGCCTGTGTGGGTGGTTCATTGTAGTAATTTTGTATTAAAATTAATATTAGTTTGCAAACGCATTTTTTTGTTGTTTAATTTATTACATTTTTATTTAAAGTTTAAATAAAAAATTCAAACAAGTCTAAAACCATCATCGACAACAACAACAATAAACAAATACTAAAATATTCAATAGTTAGAACCTGCAACTTAATAAAGCTAAACAATAAGAAATAAATCTATTGCCCGCCGTCTTAGAGTCCTTCTTAAAGTTAAAAGAGCTTGAACACTTAATTATTAAGCAACAACAAATTTTTAATCAGTAGCAGCCGCAGCAGCAACACGCCAGCAAAAAACAACCAATTTCAGACCACATTAAAATTCTTAACACCCGGTTAACTTAGGATTATACATATTTCTTTTATTTCATCGAGTTTTCGTCTTTTGTTAACAGGACAAATAGCAAGGTAATTAATTATATTGTATATATGTATGTATGTAGTACATTTATTACGCTATACTTTTTTAATCTATGCGAATTATTGTGTGCTAAACTGGAATTAACTTTACATTTTAAAAAACTATTTCACAGCTGTGGGCGCTTGTGCCAATTGCAATAGTAATATTTTCGAACTTCATTTTTTGACCAAAATCGATTATTTGCGAACGTAACTAGGTAGTTCCAGCCCAGTCCAAAAAATGTGTCGTTTAAGCTATTTTAGCGGTTATGGCTTGATGTAAAAATAAAGATTTTAGAACCATTTATCAAAGTCAATAATGTGTAAAATTTGACTAAAAACAGAATTGCAAAACGAGATCTTAATTCTGTGATAACAGCATAAGTCATGTTAAGACAACATCGAGTTACATATATGTATGTATATGTACGCCACAAAACTCTATAAACGAAACTTTATATTTACGTGAAAAAAGCTTAAGCGACATAATTTTCGAACTTCATTTTTTTTTACCAAAATCGATTATTAGCGATCGTAAATAAGTGAGACGAGATCCAAAAAAATGTGTCGTTTAAACTATTTCACGATATATTGAAAATAACGAATAAATATAAACGTTGCGTTTTGTTTTCAATATAAATCGTAAATCGAACGTTTTTTTCGTTATCGAGAAACAATCACTAAGGGATTTATTATGAGCATTTTCTCACAAGTTACAGAAACGAGGTACAGCTTTAACCTTCGTAATTCTGAGATTGTGCTCAATTGATTGAAATATTTCATTGGCCTTAATTAAAATAAGATATTGGAAGACCTTTTTAAAACTTATTTTTAATATAAATGAATTTTGTGTAGCCTCTTATTATTTTGAATAATTAAATTTCAAAATTATCTCTTATCAAAAGTAATTAAAAAACAATCTCATTTATTTTGTTGTTATACATATGTACGAATGCCACGGCGTTAACTGATAAGAAATTATTTTGAATGTATTAAAAAGCAATTTAATTAAATAAAATTAAAAAATAAACACAAAATAAACAAATAGTAATTGAAATTTAAGCTAAATAATAGGGTAAATATGAAAAGGTAAATACGTACAATAACATCTGTATGTTTCCATTAGTAGACAGATTAAAAATCAATAAAGCATGTGAGGAATAAATATCTCTATTAATAACACGGAGCTACAGAAAAGCACAGAGTTGTTTACCTAAATAAATAATATAAAGAATTTCATTACTTTTTTTTGGAATTTTTGATTTGTTATTAAAAATCATCAGCGCAGTTCTTACTCGAATCCGAAAATCTTCAGCTGGAGAGCATTCGATTCAATGGGAAGTTATGAAATTTAAAGAACATCATGATTTTTGTGTAATACATATATACATATATATACATTTGTACATAATTCAGTACTACATGACTGATAATTTTTTTCGGAAAGCTTTAAAAAGACCTGACTTATGAATTTGGAATATAAATATTTAGTTATCACTTGTTTAAAATAAAACAACATAATCAAAGTGGCCTTATCAACGCAGCAGATTGTCAGCTAACTTTACCCCACCCGTCAAACTCCATATAAAATAGCATAAAATCTTAGCCCGAACTGTCAACACACAAATAAAAATAATCCTGCAACAAATTTGTATGTATGTTGTTGTAATAATAAGGTCACTTGGTATTAGTGCACTTTGGTCAAAATCATAATATGCAAGTATGTAAATATCGAGCCATAACTACGGTGACCATCCGTTCTGTATTATACAGAACATTACTGTATTTGAGAGTCCTGTTCTGTATAAATTATTCATTAGGAAATAACGTTTGAATGTTCTTTATTTTATTGACTGTTCAGTATTTGTTCTGTATTTTCATTACTCAAAATTAACTCAGTTTCTGCACAATACTGTTTTAATCAACATTGAAAAAGGGCTTAATATACATATGAACTATGCAAATGCCGCAGTTCTATAAAAATACAGAAACAGCATGAGTTTTGTTTCCTTAATTTTTTCCTTGAGAGCGTGAATGTGAAATTTGCCTGTATTAGTGAAATCTTACGTTTTAAAGCTTATTTTTGACGTTCCCGCTTCAGGAGCCTGACTTTTTTCGTTCATTGTCAAGCTACTTTATATCATACAAAAATATGTATGACTGAGGTCCTTCTCATTATTAATGAACTTAAATTTAAAATCGTAATTGAGCTCAGCCAGAAAAATGTATTTGATATGGATTAGTTTAAAGCTAATGCAAGCGGATTTTATGCAGATTGTATTGAATACTTAAATTAATGGAATACTGCCTACCAAGAAGTTGAAAGTCCTACGTGGAAAGATGTTAAATCCAGTTTAGTTTTCATTATGGATAAAAGAAATGAGTTAAACATAAATGACACGGAATTATTTGTTGAATTAAGTCTTGTTAAAAGATATACCTCTATAGAAAAATTAAAGAAATATAATGAGAATCAAAAATCTGCAGAAGAGCGGTAGGTAAAAATGTTTAAAAATTTTAAATAAGGAGATATAAGTCTCCAAAATAGGTTGAAAGTTGTCGAATTCACTTTATGTTTATCTGATTCTAATGCACCAAACAGAAAGAGTATTTTCTGTTTTAAATAATATATGGACCAGTGAAAAAACTCAAATGAAGATGTATACCATCAAAGCGTTTTTAATTACTAAATTAAACTATGATTTAAATTTTATTGAGTTAAAAGAATATTTAAAAGGAAATCAATACTTGGTAAAAAAATTTATTTCACAGAAAAATACCCAAATTAAAATTATGTATGTACTAGTCTCCTGCATAAGACATCTTATAAGAACTTTCAAGACATGAGTGATTTTTCAAATGCTTTACTACAGCGAAATCTTATAAAACAGACGTTAACAACACTGTTGGCAAGAAATTTGTTTGATTATTGTAGGTATAAGAGTAAAGAAGAAAACACTTCGTAACGGAAGAATTTGTGATACCTGCTTCTTTCTACGCATGACGCATACGTCATGCATGTATGTGTGTATGATTTTTTTTCTGCGCACATGCAAAGGCACACACATGCATTAACATTAGTTGTATGCGGTTAATCACATAATAGCTTCCCTCTAGTCAGCCTAGAACCATATGTGTCTATGTCAATATTCTTTCTCCAGCGACAAATGCACTAGTTAAAATGTCGACAACTTTCCTTTTATGCGCGAGTAGAGATACGTTAGAGACAACAGTTCTAGTGTATTTCTGGTGATATTGTCAATGAACGCGTCAATAGTTTGTTTTTCTTTTTTATTATGTTGTGCAATAATATTAAATAAATATATGTAGACGAGGGTTACTAAAATCTACTAGTGAAACTTTGGTTCAAATATCTCCATATGGTCGTAAAAGAACTACCTTCTCAATAGCGCTAAAGTCTACTGGTAGATTTTCAATGACAACCCTATGTTATATGACAAATGGCGATTATATTGGCTGGGTTACACCTAGTAAGTAGCACTATTGACAATGTCACGAGGAGCGAGGAAATATCGATATTGTAGACTATAGCCCCTAAAATTTACTAGTGAATCTTTGGTGTCAATGTCTCCATGTGGTCTCAAAAGAACTACTTAGTCATCAGTGCTACAGTCTAGTGGTGGATTTTCAATGACAACCTAATGTTAAATGTCAATAGATGATTACATTGGCTGGGGTACACGTGGTCAGTAGTACTACTGACAATGTCACAAGTAAATCACTACAATTTCACTATTCGCACTTTCTTCAGGGTTACCATCTGCATATTACACACACACTCAAACGTATATACAATATGAAAAATAACAAGCATACACTAATCAACAGTACTTCTTTTGAGTGTTTGTTACAAACAAGCTGTATTGCGACATCGCTTGTTACAACTGATATACACATAAACCAATACATCCATCGTGCTTCGCTTATAGTACGACAGCATTTATTATTGGTTTAGTATAATACATGCGACGTAAATACATTTAAAAATCATGACGTTTTTACATTTCAAGACTGTTTATGCAGCTCTCTAGTATGTACCTATCTATTAATTTTTTGTACTGGGGGTCTACTGTGTAATTCGAAACGAAAGAAAATACTTTCGAATTTGTATGCTTATAACGTGTAAATTCGAAAGCATTTTATTTCCTTTCGAATTACAGAGTTGACCGCCTGATATATGTAGATTAGCGGATTACATTGTTATGTTAATTTTTGAATTTTTTTTTTGTTAATTTTGCGTTTGTCAAAAAATAAAAATTTAATAAATCCATTAAATTCAATATGTTTAATATGTATGTAAGGTTGTTTGTACTTTAGGTGCTGTTTATTAAATATTTCCTTGTTCTGTATTTTGATTTAAAAATTATGGTCACCGTAGCCATAACCAATTAAAAAATGCTTAACCGACACATTATTTGGACCTCGTTTTTTATGAAAATCGGTTATTTGCATTCATAAATGATCGATTTTGGTCAAAAAATTAAGTTCGAAAATTATGTCGCTTAAGCTCTTTGGCGATTATAGCACGATATGTATATTAAACATAGATATATGGACATCACTGCCATTCACCGAGAAATGTTTTTGTGTATGTGTATAAATTTGTATAAGAAATTGATTAAAGTTCGGCAAACTGGTGCCACTTTCAGCAGCTATGATATAAATGCAAGCCAAATTCAATTACCAAAAAGAGACTTCTTGTTTTCGAAGTATCGTTCAACGTCAAAACACTTTGAAAAAGGCGAATTCATATCAGGTGGTTTCAACAGCCCAAGTGGCTATTTTCGCCGCTTGTAATTGAGTATCCCACACACATTTTTCAGTACATTTTCTTAATTCTCAAGTATAAAGAGAATTTAGGTGAGTTCTTGAAAACGCGTGATTTGAAAATGTGCCATTTCTCCACTAGAAAGTTATATTCTATTAGCCCTTAGCATGTGTAATTGTCGATCTTCGACTGTAGTCGAAAGTGCCGATCGAACGAATTTTCATTTGGTATTATGATGCACATTCGACAAGAAATTCTGCTATTGTGACTTTAACTGATTATGATTTTTAAAATTTGCAATAATTTAACGGTTTTAAGTTAAATAATCATACAGAGTAGTGAAAATTAATGGCCTAATTTTGTAAAACGCAACGCTTAGAGTTGACAAATTTTGTATGTATTTTGTTTTTGTAACGAAAAATGTTCTATGCTTAGAATATGAATTCGACATTCGATTTTCGATGTTCGATAGCCAGCGAAGATCGAAAATTTAATGCAACTTATAATAAGGGCTATTGTTTGGGAGAATTTGTGCATTGGAAGTTAAGTTTCCAGATATCATCTTAGGCATTCAAGACACACAAAATTTATAAAAATTTAACAATTCAAAAGTTTTTAAAGCGTTAATTACAAAAAATTTTTGGTCTTAAAAAAAACATGATCAGTGAAGAACTTAAAAAAAAAATTATGGATATTATGAATGAAAACTTCAACGGAATAAATTAGTTTCAAAAAATTAATAAATCTCAAAATTTATGTTGCTTTTTAAACTTATTTGATTTAAAAAAAAAAAAGAATAGTCCATCAAAGTATTACTTTTGTTGTGCAGTGTAATAAACCAATTTTGATTTTAAATAGCGCAGGAAATTCTAAAAATATTTTTTTTGAAAATCTTATCAATGTTTTTCTTTTCATATGTACATACTATTGATGTAACGAATGTCAATTTTTGATATTCGCGAATACGAATACGAATATTTGAAACGATATTCGCGAATACGAATGCGAATAAGAATATAATATATGAAATTTATAGACATTAAATTGGGGTTCTATTTATGTCTGCAATATAAAATATTAAAAAATTGTTATGAAAATGGACTTAATTAATACTCCTGTTGGCTTACTTTAAATTTAATAAAAACTGCCCAACATTTTAATGATCGTCAGTAAATAATATGTATTTGAAAGTGATACAAAACACAAATTTCTAAATAAAAAAACTAACATTTTTATCCATTTATTTAAATCTAGTTTAGGATTTATGCATTTATTTATTTAATTTTTTTGGAAAAATATTCGTATTCGTATTCGCCTGAACTTGACGAATACGAATGCTTCGTATTCGCATTAAAAATGGCCGAATATTCGGCAATTCGAATACGAATACGAATATTCGTGCATCACTAGTACATACATACATAATGCATATGTACATATCGCACACTACATCATAAACAGTCACAACTCAAAATGATGAAAATGATTTTGTTTTTTTATAAACCAGTTAATTGAACAAATCTCTAATCACCCCAACAATTTCTTTTGCAATAAAGTCTTTTTGGAGAATATAAAATACTGTTATGCTTGTTTTTATGTTACATACTTGCTTTATTTGTGCAGTATCAACAAGTTGTTTGCCACTACTCAGCATCTGAAATTTTTTGAGTTGTGACTTTTTATGATTTAGTGCGCGATATGTTGCTTGATAACATAAGTACTGTTGATATTTTTAAAATATTGTTGCTCATTCCCAGATAGTAATTGTATTTTATTAATATTATTCATCAGCGTGTTAGACTAAATTCCACTTTAAATTAAAACTTAGTATCTCTAAATACACAACACTAGAAATTATAAAGTATGAGCATATTTATATGCTCTCTATTGTTGATCGAATAGCTACGAGTGGTTGCAGAGTTTCGTGCAGACGCCATAACTTTAATTATAAATACAATTATTAACTCACGTGATAACACCAGAAGCACAATGAAAAAATAAATTTATTTTCAACTGCAAAAGAAATAATAAATCTCTTTCTACAACAATATATTTAAATTTAGGGCCTAATTGTGTAAAACGCAACGCCAAACGTTGTCAAATTTTATATGGAAAAAAATTTAAATTACAAAAACAAAATACATACAAAATTTATCAACGCCAAGCGTTGCGTTTTAAAAAATTAGGCCCTTAATCTATTTGTACAACAATGTATTTTTAAATGATAGATCTGACATAAATGCTAAAAATTTTTGATGATTAACCCCCTTATGCAAAAACGTTTGTTAAAGTTAAAGCATGTGTTAAAACCTGTTTTGCCATACAAAATTCGTTTGTTAAACCAACTTTGAGTTTAACAATCATTTTTGCATAGGGGGCTAAATGTATAAATAATAATTAAGATAAAGAACTTTTGCTTTAAAGTTTGGACACATTAAGCTTTAGATAGATAAGGTTTAATTTTAAATACTTGAAGGATGCAATCTAGAACAAACAATAATTTAAACAGCAAAAATTAAAAATTAAAAAAAAACAGCGATATATTTATTAAAGATGTGATGTGATGTAAGCGGCTGGACCGATTTTTTTCAAACAAAGCTAAGAACACTCGATCGATTTTGTTATAAAAAAATGGAAATTATTCTTTAGTTTCTAAACGAGACGTCCGATTGCTATGAAATTTCATACATCATTTGAGGATTTGTCACAGAGCTTAAGTCTGAAACTTTGTCTATATGTCTTTAAAGCGGACGGAGTCACATAACACCAAAGTGGACCACTTCGAATTAATGAAAAATTCAAAGCGATGCCGAGCTGATGTTTTTGATCTGATAAAAAAGATTCGGTGCAAGTGGATTTTTTTTCTATTCAAGAGCTGAAAAAGATCTGCTACATTTATGGGTTTTCGCTTATAGTTTAGGAAATATTCCAGAAAAAAAATTAAATTTTGGCTCTTTTGCCAATCTTGGCTCACTGTTCTGCTAATGGAGAAGTCCATTCTTGTCGGATTTCCAAGAAACTTATTATGGATTTAAAGCAAAATTTTCCATATTAAAAAAATTGATATTGAAAGCACCATTAAGTCAGAAGTTATACGGAATTAGATTAAAATTTTTGAAAAAAATTGATTTTCACCGGTTTTTGATGAGAAAAGTGGGTTAATTATTTCGCTTTTATAAAAATTGTTTGCAAAAGTACCAATTCCATATTTATACTTGTTTAAAAAGTAATAATATAAGAAATGTTACAAAAATATTTAAAAAAAAAATTTGAATTATTAAAGGAACCATAACATTTTGAAATAGATTTATTTTTGTTGTGAATATCATATCTGAGGCCTTTTTCCTCAATTTCCAAAGTCTGAACCAAAAAAAAAAAATTATCATGCCGCCTTAAGCCATGATATGTTTTTAAATATTTACAAAAATATTATCTGCGCCCGGCCAAAAAATAAATAGAATACAGCAAAAATATTGAAAAATTCCATTTTTGGGATTTCGCGAAAGTTTTTTGGGAATTGCCGGGAATTCAAAATTTGCGTTTGTTTTTACTTTCTGTGTATTAAGAGAGAATTTTCAGCCGATCGTATATAATTATGAAAGAGATTTTGCAAATTCGGATCTTTGACTCAGGCTCAAATTCACAGTCTTCACAGTTCACAATAATAGACTTGGGTCGAACTCGTTCAATAGTTCATTTTTGCCACAAACCCATGATCAAACCCATTTAAATTACATCGGTTTGATCATTGGTTTGTGGCAAAAATGAACTAGTGAACGAGTTCGACACAAGTCTAACCAATAAAATTGATAAGAAAAATCGTTAGTTAAAACACGTTGTATATGATGGTTCGACAAACATTCTGCCAAATAAAAGAAAATGTAAATGTTTTTTATTTGCAATATCGAACTCGAGTAAATGAACGCATAAACTTTGGTATAACAAATTGGTAGCCTTAATGTAAGACTAAGTAACAATGTATGTATATATACATACATATGTACATATGAAGTTTATTCAGTACAAAAGGGACCTATCAGCACCCCAATTAAGCCGGTTTCTCCTGCAACTGACACCCTGCAAAATAGACTTGTATCGAACTCATTCAGTAGCTCGTTTTTGAGCCAACCCAATCATCAAACCCATGTAATTTAAATGGGTTTGATCATAGTTCGATACAAGTCTACTGTAAAACCTATAAAATTATCTTTTCCTCTTGCATATTTATGTACTTTAAATTTCGTAATTTCTAAAAAAAATTCTATGACTTTATTATAATTTTTCCAGAATAAAGTTTTATGTTTGCAAATTGAAATATGTATTTATTTTAAGATTTTCTAGTTTGCACAATTGTGACCCATAAACTCAGACAAATCGTAAAATCTTTGTCAATTCTTTAACATTATCTTGGTTTTTATCAATTACATATACCACACGAGTGTGATAATATTTTTTCTTAAATAAATAATTTTTTTTAATTAAAAATTATAATAACAAAAATTAAAAATTTTAAAAACCCCCAACTTTTTTCAGAAAAGATGTTATATCTTCTAAACGGCTGGACCGATTTTCTTCAAACATAGCTAAGAACCCTCTCGATCAAGTCATCTTTCAAACAGAAAAACTAAATGAAAATCGGTCCAGCCGTGTGTCCTGTACGTGGACACCGACAGACACACAGATACACAGATACACAGACACACAGACACACAGACACACACTACAAACTTATAACACCCCTTTTTTTAGTCGGGGGTTAATAATTAAAAATGTTTGTATTGTGTATGAAAAAGCACATGCTTATGTATAAATAACATTAAGCCATCAGTTTTCACTTTAGGGATTTACATAGATGTATATTTTGATCTGATAAGAAGCATTAAAAGTGGCGGATGTTTTTTTTTTTTTTTTTTTTTTTTTTTTTTTTTGTTAATAGGAAATGAAATGAGACGTTTAATGGAAAACAAGTGTGAAAATTTCTTTATTTTAATAGTATTCTAATGTAGAGACCATTAAATTACATGGGTTTGATCATCGATTTGTGTCAAAAACGAGCTACACTGAAAGAGTTCGATAAAAGTCTAATTATTAGAGCTAGGTCCAACCCCCATGTAATTTAAATGGGTTTTATCATAGTTTTGTGACAAAAATGAACGATTGAACGAGTTGGACCCAGCTCTACCAACTCGTTAAGTCGTTCATTTTAGACACACACCTATGATCAAACCGATTTAATTTAAATGGATTCTAGTAGACTTGGGTCGAACTCGTTCACTAGTTCATTTTTGCCACAAACCAATGATCAAACCCATGTAATTTAAATGGGTTTGATCATGGGTTTGTGGCAAAATTGAACTATTGAACGAGTTCGACCCAAGTCTAATGGATTCGATCACAAGTTTGTGTCTACAGCGACCGACTGAACGAGTTGGATCCAGCTAGACTTGTATCGAACTTTTTCAGTAGCTCGTTTTAGACGCAATCCCATTATCAAACCCATTTAAATTACACGGGTTTGATCATCGGTTTGTGTCAAAAACGAACGAAAGAGTTGGATAGACTTGGGTCGAACTCGTTCACTAGTTCATTTTTGCCACAAACCCATGATCAAACCCATGTAATTTAAATGGGTTTGATCACTGGTTTGTGGCAAAAATGAACTAGTGAACGAGTTCGACCCAAGTCTATCTCTAATAAATAGATCAGTGAATGTTTTGTCCCAACATAAATGTTCGAAAACATCTTCGTCGATGTGTAATAGCGGCTAGATCCAGTAGAACTGGGGGTCTACTCTGTAATTCGAAACGAAAGCAAATGCTTTCGAATGTCTATGTTAATGACATGCAAATTCGAAAGCATTTTCTTTCGTTTCGAATTACAGAGTAGACATTCTGGGTCCATCTCGTTCAATCGTTCATTTTAGACACAAACCTTAGAGGGTGCACTGTGTACTTTTCCGCGCTTCCGAAGCGCTTTTTGTTTTAGTGCTTACTTGTACCAAATTTATTTTTGCTGAGAGATTACGTGAATTGCTTTGATTCAGCCTGCCATATTTTACATAATAATTTTTGTAAACAAAAACTCAATTTTAACACTATTACAATATTATTCAAGAGAACATTAAAGATGAAGCATAACCGAAATCACTATACATATTTATCAACCAAGTTTGACGTGAGATGACGTAGAATCGTTCCAAACTCTTCCAATAGTTCTATTCGTTGTGATTTGTTACTTATAGATTATTTTTTTTTAAGAAATTTTTTATTAATTATATTTTTTCATTCAACTTGATGAATTGACTGAAAAGAAAATCTGGCAACATTATACCTACAAGATAGCAACTGCCCAATTTTCTTATGATAAGGCGTGTAAAAAGTTTAGTAGGAATCGGTGGAATAGAAATACATTACAATCTATTTATGTTAAATTTCAATGGGAGGATTCCTGCCCACTTTTTTCTGTCCTTATGGAAGCTTAAGGTGTCTGCAAAATTTTTGTTGGAATCAGTTAGTAGTGGAAGTAAATTTGAATGCAATAAAATAACAAAAAATTGGTTTTGTTTTTAATATAAATTGTCGATCGGAAATTATTTTACTTTTTAATACATCAGACAGACAGTTGAATTGCTTATTTGCTTTCACTAATGTTTTTCTTTCTCTCTATTTTAGATGGTTAAAGAAAAACCCAACTCAACACGCATCTACGATAAGGATGGCTTTCGTAGACGTGCTGCATGCATTTGTGTACGTTCTGATGCCGAAGCAGAGGTAAGGTGTTTCAAATTAATGTTGACAAACAACTATTTCGTCTAATATTTTATAATAATTTCTTGCTTGTGTTAAGGTGCTTTTGGTAACCTCTTCAAGGCGTCCCGAACTTTGGATAGTGCCCGGCGGAGGTGTAGAACCAGATGAGGAGCCATCGGTAACAGCTGTGAGAGAAGTTTTAGAAGAAGCTGGTGTCATGGGTAAATTGGGTAGATGCTTAGGTGTCTTCGAGGTAAGTTTTTTTTTTTTTTTGTTAAAATGTCTATATTTGAAAACAAATTTTAGTTTAATTAATTAACATATTTTTTATAAATTTGCATACAAAAGAATCGTGATCAAATGCATCGTACAGAGGTTTTTGTTATGACCGTTACCAAAGAACTGGAAGAATGGGAAGATTCTCGCAGTATTGGGCGTAAACGTCAATGGTTTGCCATTGATGATGCCCTAACCCAGCTGGCTCTACACAAACCAACACAACGACATTATCTAATGCAATTGCGACATTCGAAAAACAATTCTAATGTTAATTCTACCACAAATACACCAACTGCAGCTTCACCTACCACCGCATAAAATTAGTTTTTTCTTCGTTTTTGCTTCCAGGTTTTTTTTTTCTATACAATTTACTTATGTTGTTCGAGTACATTTACTTGTTTCGCGGCTTTATAAAAAAAAGAATGGAAAGTAACTTGAAACAAAATAATGATTTTCATTAAGACATGATGATAATGAAACTTATTAAAATTTAAAATAGTTACTTGCGTCTTCTTTTATTTTTCTTTTTATTTTTGATAGTAGCTTTTAAGTTTATCTTTATTATTAATAATTATTAAAAAGAAAAATTATTAATAGTCCTCAGATATATTGATTTTTTTTCTATATAAAAAAAAGAACTTACAATACATTTACTTACAATACACGAACACTCTTTAAATGGCATACAAATACATACACTACATAAATATTTAACAAAAGAGAACAAAAAACAGACTCAATTTTATTTATTTTTTTTTATATAATTTATTAATTTTTTAAAATTAAATTTCGACTCGAAAGTAAATTTATGAAATTTTATGTAATATGTTCATAAACGTATAAATGATTTATAAGCGTTTAGCAAAGCATAAATGTGCGTTGGGCTATTCCTTTTCAAGTTCTGTTTTTTAACTGCCTTGTATAAAAATTTATGAAAAAAAATTTTTTTGAATAAAATTTTCACATTTAGAACCGATTTAAAAAATTGTTCTACTATCGATATACCAGAACGGGCATATGTATGCAAATAGGAAAGTATTGTACTGTTCTTCAAATTGTGTGTAGCACGTTAGTAAATGCAAATTGTGGCAACACAGCAGCTTTAAGATGATCGAAAATGCAACTCTGCAGTATATTCGATGCGAACCAGCCCAAAGACTTGTGGTAGGTACAGACTTTGCAACTTGCTTACGCAACACGTTTTCGAATATTTTGGCACAGACACTGCAACCTACAATACAACCGTCAATGCAACCCATAAACATGAAAACATTTTGATATTTTCGAAACTTCGAATGCAACTTCGAACGCAACCATAAACAAGACTACAGACCATGATATAAATGTAGAAGATACTTCCATTCTCCCATTTTTTCTTGACATTCACCATCTGACAAGTATAAGGATTGTGAAGTTTCCATTAAAATGGTGATACCGTATTGATTTAATATATCCTCTCTCTGTTTCCTGTTTGTTTTAAAATTTTATTCAAAAATTATTTCAACATTGTTTTTATAAAACACAGAATTTGTAAATTAAACAATTAATGCCCTAATTCTGTTGGACGATTGTATCGTCTTGTCTATGGACGAAAAAAAGCCGCAAATTCTTTAAAACAATTATTAGTTATTGTCTATGCTAGAAGGTTCGTGTATTTGCTTTATGATTTTGTTCCAAACTTTTTAGACTTCACAGATATGTAGTTATATATAACTTTATTTATTCTCAAATTTTTGCTAACATAATTACACATTTCTGTAAAAAAAATTCTAGGGGAAGACTTACATTTTTTACTTTATGGGAACATTTTGCTTTATTTCTCTCAAAAAACAAACTTCAAAAATCCTTATTTTTTAAAACAAAGAGAGAATGGATGTACCTTCTATATTTATATCATGCTACAGACTATGCGACCGGCAATGCAACCTGCCTGTTTGCATAAACACATTGCTAAGTCTGTACCTACCATTACATACATCCATATGTATAAAAATACATGTAATAATACCTGAAATGGCAAAGAAATGCACAGAAAAATGAAATCGTAGGGAAATTCAAATTAGAATAGGCGTAAAAAATCATTCATTCATGTTGCACATTTTGACACACACACTGCTATTTTTCGATGAAGCGAATGAAGTACAAAATGTGGCATCTGTTAGACCGCACTTAAAGGGCAATTCAATCTTTTAGAATTACTGCCTCTTTTATGAGCAAATGCTATTGTTCTAAATAATTTTTAAATAACAATTTCTTTTTTTAGCTTTAAAGTGGAGATGGGTGGGTGCGTGTCATGTTTTTATTCGTGACACGAGCACGCACGACTCAACACGAAGTGTTCGTAACAAGATCTGATTTCGTGAGTGCTCGGGTCGTTTCGTGTTAAGCAAAATTTACACACAAAAACGAACGATGTTAGGCGCAAAATACATATGTATGCATGTATGTATGAATTAATTTCCAGTAAAGAAAAAAATGTAATAATTTCTATCGTTTCTTATTTTGATCCCTAGAATACGATTTTCCTTGTAATTTAAGCGATTTTTAAATCGACCCGCCCTAATGTATATACATGTAGATTTTATGGGAGAATTTCAGTTTCTTTCTGGATGCGAACGAGATCACGGCAATATGCTAGTTTAGCTTAGTTAAGTATTTAGTTTCAAAACTAAAAATTCGCATTCTGTAACTCGCTAAAGCTAAAGCTAAATTCGATCGCTAAAATGCAGAACAAACATAAAATTTAAAATTTTTGGCGATGACACAAAACAATAAAATTTCGGCAGATTAAATTTTTGAGCCAATGCCTGATTTAGCAATATACGTTTGAAAATTGTATTCGTAGCCGAAAATCTTTAAATTGATTGGAGATTTAGCGAGTTACAGAATACGGGAGCAGATTTCGGAAAATTTGTCTAGAAATTCTCTTAAGAAATTTACTTACATATGTACAAATAATTGCTTTTGTTGGGTTGGCTGTGTGTAGGACCATTTCCCCTTTGTGTTTCACAAGTTCGCTTTTAAGCTGTTTCGCTTAAGCTTAAATTAGACGTGACGTAGCCATAACGCCATAACCATAACCAAACCGAAATTCAATTGGTTTCTATGGTGAGAGTTATGGCGTTATGGCGAGTCACGTATAATCGAATACAGTGTTGCCCATTAGTTTGGTTCGAACAGCTGCTCTCTATGGCTATGGTTATTAAAAGAGAATTGAAGATAACTGCTTCAAGAAAAACTGCCAAGTCTAAAACGTGACCTAGTCTAAATCCAGAATCAGTCATGTTTTAGACTTGGCAGTTTTTCTTGAAGCAGTTATCTTCAATTCTCTTTTAAAACTGCTCGTTTGTTTACACTCAGACGGTTTCTTGTTCAACTTTCCTATTGTTTTAATGCTGCGAATGAAATAACAAAAGATAATTGAAGTAACTTTTCTGTACAAGCAAGTCAGTACCCCTCTTCTTTCTTCTTTCCTCTCTCTCAGCTGTTTCTTACTGTTGCAGTTACTTTACATTACAGTCGGCTAACTGAGCCTTAAAACATGAGTTAGTAACTTATTACAGTGTTGCCAGGTATAAATTTTGAAAAACACGTTTAATGTTTTTCCATACATCGTCGGTTGGTTTCTGGTTTGCTGCAGACATAATGTATTTTGAATATACTGTGCCCCAAGCCAGAAACCAACCGACGATATGTATAATGTACGTATCATGTTTTTGAATAAAACAAAAAAATCTACGCAATGGAAAGAACATATCGTTACCTGAAATGACCAATCCTGTAACTACACTTTTAATGTTTCAAAAGAATTAACAAACTTTTATAACCATTCAAATGATAGATAGTAGCTGGTGGCTGTCTCAGTTAAGATGATTTAAGTATTCTTGCCGAAAGTTGTAGAAGAAGTATGTATTTGAAATTCATTTTGTTCTTCCATTTGAAATTTTAACAATGAAAGAAGCAACATATACGCATTTATAGATATGTATAAACAAATTCTACAAGAAATGTTTAAATAATAAAGTAAAAATTAATCGAAGAAAACATTCATTGTCTAAACTGGGAATTTTCTTATTTCTCGTTTATTATCTATGTCCCTTAAACGGGCTTGAACTTTTAGGTACAATAGGGTTTTTTTTTACTACAACAACGTCATAACTCAAAAAAATGATTTGATAAAAATCGAGTTTAAAATTTTTAATTTGCACACAACTTAAATGGAAAAATAAAATTTTAATTTTCTCTCAAGAATTGAGTATACAAGATATTTGTATGAAATGTTTACACAATTTAATAAATGACGATATGAGGATTAATTCTGCATTATTAAATCGAAAATTCCATTTAAAATATTAAAGTAGATATCAATAATTTTTAAGTAAAACTAAAAATAAAAAAATGACGATAAAAGCCCATAAAAATCTTAATTGATTATTGAAATTGTGCACTTCTTTTTCTACTGCTAAAATAAAAACAAAATTGTGTGTACTTATATTTTTTATTTAACAAAAAAAATATCTTGCAAAAATAAAATAAGCGACAAATAATAAGGGACTATTACTAAAAAAAAATTAAAGATAATTTTTTTTAAATGCTGCTCGGCGCTATATGTATGTGTGTGTAATAAAACAAAAACAATAACAAATTGTCCTCATTATAGATCATGTATGTTTACACTGGGAAAAAAATTGTTTAACAAAAATATTGAAAAATAAATATCTTATTTATTTATGTAATACATATTATAAGTTTTCAATAGTTGCACGAAATATTCAAGAATTAGAGGGTAAATTATGTTGTTATATGATAACGAACGAAATTTCATAAATATGTGTTCCCATTTAAATTCTTTTAAAATTTGGACAAATTTAGATCGGTAGCGATAGCCCTAATTTGTCGCCAGGGTTTTAAATTTTAAGTTCATTTATGCAAATCTATGAAAATAAATTAAATTAATTTAACATTTAAGGCCTAAAGCTCTTGAATATTTTGCCAATTTATTTATAAAAAAGAAGAGTAACTTTTTATAACAAATTATATACATATAAATTAAAAATTTTGAATCAAGTAAACAGATTTAAAGAATAATTTTGGAAAATGTCTTAATAAAATTTAGCCTAGGTAATGTTCACCCACAAAAAGTTTTCTTGCGTAAATCTTAGTGTGTGAAACAGGATTTGCAATTCTCAATATACATATATCGGCATTTCAGTGCAAAGTAAATTAAAAAAAAAAAAAAAAAAAAAAATGGAGTACCATTCGATAAGTTCGTTAGGAAATGGAATTTATATAAACAACAATGCTGTGAAATATCAATTTTAAGTCTTACCTTAGTTCACTTTGAAGCTACGTTTATCCTTAACTTGAATAATAAAATATTTGCAACAATATTGATTAGTTTGTCACAGTTTTGACATTGGAGTTTACACGAAGAAATTTTTCTTGCAGAAGTTTTTTATATGCTGATTGAAATAAAAAACCGAGAACACAAAACTAATTTCAAGCACATGTGTACCAGTGATGGAAATAATAAATCTTGAATTCGTGCCGAATCTGTTTATAAATATTGCCAAAATCACTTGAATAGTTCCAAACCACTTTTATTATTAACATGTGCGCACTTTATGTGCAATTATACTATAAGTTTCTGAATGATACTTCATTTTGTTTATAGAAAGAAAATTCCATGAATATCATAAGAAACATGGTCCAAAATTAGTTGTATAAACCCTGCAGGAAAACGAACTGGTGTCTAACTAGTATTTTAGTAGTACAGAAATCACCACCACTAGTTCCCAACTGTAAACCTTCCTATACTATCCTAATGCTCAAATTAGCATTGAGTTTGTTTAGAAAACTACTAGTACCATTGGTAGTAGTTTAGGACTAGTTTTTTACCACTTCTTTTGTAAATAAAAATTCCATAAAATTGGTGGTTTTATTCCTTTTGTTACCCAGTGACAACGCTAGTTAAAATTTGCAATTATTTATCAAAATTCAGAAATACAAAAGGGTAATTATTATTATTTAATTATAATTACTTTTAGATCAAGCTAAAATTTTAGCAATTATGTGATACCAATTTTCATACAGTGCAAGAGCTCTGTTAGACAGTTAAAATTTATTTTGCAATGTGGTGCCTTGGAACTATTTCATATACTAGTACTCATCAGCACTAGTAATTTTACACAACAACTTTAACCCATTTTGCACTAGTTCTTGCTATTCTAGTAATTATACTAGTAGCTTTTAGACAATTATAACCTATTCTCCTGCAGGGAACATATACTTAATACATACCTACATATACATATATGTATGTACATTAGACCGACTCACTGAAAAAAAAATTTGTAACCCCTCTCAAATCAAAGATCGGTATTTTTAATGAGGACTCCCTAAAAAAGGTATATTTTTGAAGTTTTTGCAATTTTCGTATTTTTCCCTGGGCAACATATTAAAAAAATTCAGTGAAGTGCGACTTTGTCCCGCGCACGAAGGGTTCCGTACATACACTAGATATGTAATTCAATACGAATTTTAGCCTATATAAAATAAAGTTTTGACATTTATTTCGTTTTTGGGTTTTTTTCGGTTTTGAGCGTTTTTTTATTTTTGACTTTTTTGCGTTCTTTCGGGTTTGGCGATTTTTTTTAAGTTTTGGCGCTTTTTTAGTTTGCCACTTTTTTTCTCGCTTTTTTCGGTTTTTGACGTTTTTTTCTTTTTGACGATTTTTTTTAATTTTGGCGATTTTTTTCACATAGGGAATTTTTTAGTTTTGTCGCCTTTTTCGCGTTTTGGCGATTTTTTTCGGTTTTTGGTTTTTTTTATTTTGGCGATTTTTTCATTTGCACGATTTTTTCGAATTAGGAGATTTATTTTAGTGTTATTTTTTTTTTTAATTTTGGCGATTCTTTTCGTTTTGGCGATTTTTTTTCTTCAATTTTTGCGATTGTTTCGGTTTTGGCGATTTTATAATTTCAGGATTTATTAGTTTTAGCGTTTTTGAAAATTTTAAGAGTTTGCCTCTTACGGTTTCCAAGATACAGCAAGTTGTCAAAATTACATAGTCAAATTGCATTAACTGATAGAAAACCCTTTAATTTAATTTTTTTTTTAAATTTTAGTGTTAATTGTTGTAGTTTGTATAAAAATACACTAATTTAACAAATTTCAAGTGTCAATATACATACATATGTACATATGTATGTATGTACATACAATTGTATGTATGTATATTACATGGGATTTTAACATTTTTCGTTGCTCGTTTTGGAACACCATTTAACTTTTAACTCTCATGTATTTGTTGTAGCGGCTAAGGTTCTACATACTATGTCCAAACTTCAGGTCTGTAGCTCTTACGGTTCCTGAGAAAATAGCCTGTGACGGACAGACGGCCAGACGTACAGCATAGCGAAAACAATAGGGTTCCTTTTCACCTTTGGTGTACGGAACCCTAAAATGTACATCATCTGAAAGATTTTTTCAAGTTGTCGCAAAAGTTCACGCGAGAACTAACAACAGAAATAAATAAAAAATTAATCAAATCAAATAATATACATAATAGAATATATTTTATTATTACATTTGTGACTATTCAAAATGTATGGTTGAAGTCTACTGATGATTTGTTACAGCAACAATGAAATGAAATATAGACAAAGCTGAACCACCAGCAAATAAATTTCAAATTAATAAATTATTACATAAAATTATGAGTAGTACCTGCTATGAAAATGCTTTAAAAAACGTAGTTTTTATGCAATATCAGATTGCTGATAGTATTTAATGCATCATTTGATGCGGCTTACAAAAATCTTTCAGATTATGTACTTTTTTTAATAAGTTATCTTGGGAGAAAACACGGAAATTTGCCAAAAAAAAAGAACAACTTAACTCAAAATATGTACTACTTTATATATTAATTTTGTCTCTTGATTCGCAGAAATGAACCATTTCAGCAGGAAAAAGGTCGCAACATGTTCTTTTGTAAAGAAAAATAAGTCAGAGTTATTGAATTTTTTTGCCATGCCAAAAAAACAGAAAAAAAATTATTTAGTTAATGCAATATTGTTGAACGAGTGCGATATACATACATATGTACATATCGCTCATTTCCTCAAAGAACGTCATAACTCAAAAAAAAAAATGGAATTTTCGAGTTTTAACATGCAGAATTAATCCTCATTTCTTTCTTCATAAAGTCTTGAAAGCAAAATGAAATTTTCTTTTTTCTGTTAAGTTGCTGTAACAGCTTGTGTAAAACCTTGACGATATAAATATTATCGTTTCTGTAATAGATTAAAGAACAGTTGTACAAGCTTTCTTTAATCTATTACAAAAACGCCAATATTTCTAACGTCCTCTGTGACTCAAATGTGATAAAGTGCAAAACCTTTCACTTGTTTCGTTACACCTGTCTTCTTTTGTCAGGTGATAATCTTTGACTGCTGCTGTCAAAGTTATTGTGTACCAATAACCGGCAGAGGGCGCGACTATTGTGAATGAAAATCAACCACATAGTGTTGCATTATAAAGAATCGCAGTTCATTCCCGCCTTTTTAACTCAATGTAGTGAAAATTTTATCTAGTCTAGTTCAGTTTAACATTTTAACTACTGCGTGAAAAAAGAGTGTGTAACAACTATGTGTGTGTGTGTTAACAAATATTAGTGTTTAATAAATAAAGTAAAAGAAAAGTAATGTTGAAAAGTATGTTGATGCATACAAAAGTTGATTGTTGGTGGTATCAAATGGCAGAGTCTGTTGTGACGGCAAGTTCAGCCCGACAGAAGCATTTGTCCATTGATTCATTGAAATTAAAATTCTTAAGATATGTGTATCTTAGGCTAAAAGGGAAGTGTAAAAGATGATACTGTTGTAATTAGAAATTCCATTGAAGGTATGTACATACATTTTAAATGATTTTATCATGACTGCCAAGCGGACCAGGACTTACATAGACAGGACAAAGGCAGTATCTATATATCCATCACTTATAAATACACCTTGTTGTAACAAAATTGAGTTTAAAAACAACATACATATTTTGCAAAATCTGTTCCTATATGAAACTGATGTGCATGAATAATGTTTATATCTACATACGTGTATGTGTGTATTTATTCCTAAAAACTTTTAAACGGGTGCCAGATTAAATCAATCAAACGACTTTTCGAATTAAAACAGTCGGTATAGGATCTCAATATTTCGAATTAATGCCTTAGTTTGTAAGAGAGAACGAAACGTTTTCCTCTGAAAGCAAAGAACTCTTGGGGCAGAAGACGGACGGCATTCGATGTCCATCAAAATTGCCATACAAACACGATTAAAATTGTATGAAATTAGTTTAACCTTTAATTAGGCGCATTTAGGAAATTACACAATTAATCGCATGGGGTCTCACGTGACCCCAAAATGTATTGCAAGTGTTGGATTACAAAGAAATACAAACGAATACATTATATTAAATTTTCAAAGTTATTTATTTAAATAATGCATAAAAAAAACAAAAATAAAATTTCTTTCATTGAAAAACATAAATAAAATTCAATACTGTTTTTTTACAACTATTTTAACACTTATTTATTAAAGAAGTCGGTTAAAAATTAGTCAGACTCATGAGTAGGTTGTGATGTTCTACATCCTGCGCAGAATAATAGAACATTTTGCTGACGAGGACATTTAGCACGTTTATTACATTTTGTTTAAACTTTTTTGTCGATTTTTCTTGGGCATAAAGAACACCACCCACTTTATATTGATTGATATAACTCGTCCTGTAGGTACATCCTGGATAAAAAATAGTTGATATCTGATAAATCTTGACATGCCTTTCTGCCATGTCTTCTATTACACTCTCCGAATTTTGTGACATAATCTCCTCTATGTCACTTACAATGTCGTTTTCTGAATCGGAACCAGCAATATCCAACTCATCGCACACTTCTAAACATTGTAGTATATGTTTTTCTGAATCCATTTTCAAAATGGAACACAAAAAGTGCACAAATATAATAATTAATATACAAAAACTTGAAAAAAACAAATAAAAAGGGTAAATAAAATCACAAATATATACATATACCACGATCAAAAAAAGTTACCCTATTAGTCGCATGGGGTCAACACGTATTAGTAAAGTGACACGTGTGTATGCTTTAACGATATAATCGCAACTAATTTATGTTCTCAATTCAAATGTATGAAGCTATAAAAAAGTTAAGTTCGCTCCGAACATTTTAACGTATAAATTTTTCAATCTTAATTTCTCCTGACCCCATGCGCCTAATTAAAGGTTAATACACTGTTGCAATACCCTGCACATAATTTTGAACTACGTAGTCCAATATAGATGAAACAGACTAGTTACGTCATGGTCCAATGTAATGCAGTCATGCATTATGTCGTTTTAACACGGGCATCGCAATGTTAAACCGACCATATTTTATCTGCACATTTGGATTATATTTGGACTAGTCCTGGTCCTTTATGGAGTAGTCCTTACATGCATGTATGGACACCAGTCGCGTTATTTGCAGGGTAGTGCAGGAATATGTATGTATTAGTGATGCTCGAATATTCGTATTCGTGTTCGAATTGCTGAATATTCGGCCATTTTAAAATATTTGTATTCGCATTCGTATTCTTCAAATTCATGCGAATACGAATACGCATATTTTACCAAAAAAATTAAATAAATAAATGCATGAATCCTAAACGAACTTTAAATAAATTGATAAAAATATTAGTTTGTACTATCATATTCAAATATTATTTATTGAAATTTTTAGTTTTTATTAACTTTAATGTACGCCAACAGGAGTACGAAGTTCTTTTTCATAACAATTTTTTAATATTTCATATTGCAGGATTAAATAGAACCCTAATTTAATGTCTATAAATATCACATGAAATATTCGTATTCGTATTCGCGAATGTCGTTTCAAATCTTCGTATTCGTATTCGCGAAAATCAAAAATTGACATTCGTTACATCACTAGTATGTATGTACATTAGAGTGGCCATTAGTTGCATGGAGATTTTTTTGATTTCTTATATTATGTAAAAACAAATACAAAAAAATTTCATAGCGATAAGTTGTGGTTTAGGGATTGCGTCCGCCCCTCAAAGTTGGCCTACCTACTTTTTATATAAAAATATCGATCAGCTGTTTCCTACTGTTGCAGTTACATTCCATTAAAGTCGGTTAACTGAACCTTAAGCTTAAATTAGACGCGCCATAGCCATAACGCCATAGCCATAACCAAACCAAAATTCAATTGGTTTCAATGGCAATGGCGTTATGGCGAGTCACATATAATCAAATGCAGTGTTGCCCATAAGTTTGATTCGAACAGCTGTTTTTTATGGCTATGGCACGTCTGATTGAACCTTTAATTCCGAAATTTTTTTTTCGCAAACATACAACGACATGAATAAAGAAAACAAGATTGCGCACTCAGCCCTACAAAAAAAAATCCTACTGCGCACACGTGTGTTTGTTGTAAAAAGTGTGTGAGAGAAAGCATATTACACGAACAAATATATGTACTTTGTTTGCAACAAAATTCTATGTCTACGTCACAAGCATAAAATAAAATAACGGATTCATGATACAACCATATATGTATGTACATACATATGTATGTAAATGAAACATGGACAACTGGAAGTACACTCAGTAATTTATCTATTACATTCAGCGTTGCCACGACCAAAAAAATTTTGTAACCACAATACAAAAAAAAGTAACCAAAATTTGTATGTATTTAAAATACTGTTTTATTTGTAGTTCAGTTGAAAAATATACATACATATGTTAATATATAAAATCATATAATATAAATTTGTATTTCAGTTTTAAAAGTATATTTTATTATAATTAACAATCAATAAAATCAATTTTGTAAAAAAAAATACTTCAGGCAAATTATTAGAAATTTCAAAAATTGGCTTGTTTTTATGGTTAAGCAATTGTCTATATGCATTTCGTTCCCGCTTGTGGAACTCGTCAGTAGACTTCAACCCACAAAATTTTTGAATTTATTTAACAAACTCCGTATGTTTATAGTAAGACTCTTAATACTAATAATAAGTTGGAAAACCTCAAACAAAAATCTTTACAAAACAAGCATCTTTATTCAACTGTGCATCTATTTTATTTATTAGAAATTCTAAACCAAAAATGTTTTTAGTAACAACAAATAATATGTAATTTAATTACATTCGTTATCAAAACACAAGACTGTATAGATAAAGTTAAGTTTGTTAATATTAAAACAAATCTTTGGCAGACCAAACATAATGGGAATTGTTTCGATTGATGCACAATTCTTTATATTGGATTATTGAGTTTACAGTCTTAAAATCGAGCTTATTCCTAAATTTAGTTTTAACTAGACTTAGCTGCGAAAATATCCTTTCAGCAGCTGTGTGGCAGTGACATTAAATTTTACATTAAATTAATTAAATCATAAAAAGATTTTTCATTCAATCCATTTGTATGTTTTGAAACCGCGTCCCAAAATTCAACTATGACCATATCAGCACTTACTTCTAATTTAAAAAATTTGCCAGCGGCGGCTGTTAGCCGACTCAAAGCCGATCGGCTTCGTTCCCTGCTTGTTATAGTGGGTACACACTTTGCAATGTGTTTACGCAACACGTTTATATTTCATGTTGCATATTTTGATACAGACTATGCAACCTAGAATGCAACATTTTGATATTTTCGAAACTTCGAAAGCAACTTCGAATGCAACCATAAACAAGACTACACACTATGCGACCGACAATGCAATCTGCCTGGTTGCACAAACACGTTGCCAAGTCTGTACCTACCATTACGCTCTCAAACTTAAATAAAAAAAAAGCTTTTAACTTTTTACATAGTGTTTGACGTTTAAAGATTTTGCAACCATGAATGCATCTGATTTTTGAAACCAGGCGGTCTACTCTGTAATTCGAAACGAAAGAAAATGCTTTCCAATTTGTATGCATATAACATGTAAATTCGAAAGCATTTTCTTTCGTTTCGAACTACAGAGTTGGCCCCCAGGCTTGATATGTTCAGATACAGACATGTATTTTTTTAAACGCTATGTTGATTATCCAGTGTTGTCTTTACAACGTAGTAAAAACGCTTAAATTGTGATCTTTTATCAAGACAATTAGTTATATGCAAATTTAACATACCACATATGTACATATATGCATAAAAAATGGTTATTTTGTGTTGAAAAAAGTAACGAAAATGGAAAAAAGTACACAAGTACACATTGGAAAAAAAAGTAACCAATTTTGGTTACAAGTAACCAAAACGGCAACGCTGATTACATTTATCTAGCAACATTCTTTCAGTTTAAGCGCTTTCATTCATCATGCTCTTGACATGTTCACCAATTTAGTTCGAGATTTTATTTTGCGCAATCAACATGTCGGGCGAGTGTTCCATTAAGAAATTAATTTGCATTGTAGATTGGAATTAGTTTTCGGTGTTTAAATTTTAAATAATTGTAAAAAGTGCTAAATTTAAAGTGTTTTTTTCTATAAATCCTTAATTTATTTTGCAAAATCTTTAAATATTACTGAAAATATTGCAAAAGAAGTAAAATCCATTAAGTATTTTTTTTTGCCACATTTCATTTCTTTAAAAAAAGTACCGTTGGTTTGTTTGTGTGTATGGGTATGTGTGCGTGCGTTTGTTATTGATATAGGCATGGTACAATTATACTAGGTACATGCACGACTACAACAAAATTACAACACCAAAAAACACATGCATTTTGTTGGTATAAACAAACGTATAATTGTCAGAAACAGATGCCTTTTGTTTATAAAAATAACAATTACAGGGTAACTAAAGTACAATTGCAGACGCGGCATTCCTGCATGATTATAGTTATTCAGTGTTGCCAATCTGTGTGTAGTTAGAGAGTGTGTAATTTCTACTCACATGTGTAGGCCATGTAATTAAATTCTTGTATAATCTGTGTGTAATTCTACTTTGGGTTTTATTTTTATTTATTTTTGTTTTAATTTTAACCTACACAAAAGATGTGTAGTGTAATTTTCTTCGATGTGTAATTGGAGACGCAGCCATGTGTAAATTCATTGGCAGCACTGTAATCATTTTATGCACACACATACACTAACATTTTTGCAGCTTGTAAACAAAGTTTGACAACTATTCGTATTGTATACAATAACAGGCTGCCCTTGTGCATGTACCTGTTATAATTGTATCATGGATATAGGAAATGCAATGTCAAATAAAAGAAAAAACATTTTGTGAGAACATCACAAAATTCCTTTCTCATGGAAAATTAGTGTTTTTTTTAAGTTTGTTGTAAAGAGAAAAACTGTCAACATTACTTAAAGGTAAGAGTCTTTAAAATTATTATTATTGCTATTGAAAAGTAGCTGCAATATGTTATTTATGGTAGCTACACATACATACGTATGTACCTATTTTTCTTAAATATTGTTACGTTTTTCTCTCTATAAAAACGCTTTTCCGTAGATCCGAAGATTTGCAAATGAATACAAGAGCCGAGTGTAGTAATTAGGGTTAAGAATGATACAAGTTTTATTTACAAATACACTTAAACTAAATTAATCAAGAGCTTATATAAACTAATACAACTTAAAGTACTGAATTACACACAAATATTCACAACTGGTTACCACTATGCCTTCCTCGCTGTAGTTTACGCACGTTTCTTAGCTGGCTGCGCAAGTATTCACGTGACACCTCTTTGTCTGCTACTCGTCACTTACGAGACTCACTCTGCCGTCACTCACAGTTGATACACCAATACCTCTTTGTCTGCTGCTTGTCACACACAGCACTCACTCTGCCGACACTCACAGTTGATACACCAATAAAGACTCACTGGCTTTACTTACACCCTTACACACGTCTATTCGCTGCGCTGTTCCCTTTACTCCAGTCGACACGATAGACTAAACAATAATCTCAATTCCTCGACAGACTTTGCTGTCACTATAGACTGTCGTATAGTTTCTCCTTTTTCCAACTCACGTGTAAAGCACCGACTGTTCTTAACTATCAATTCACCACTGTATCGCACACTATTATTAATTCACAACTTAATTATCAACTGACTTGTTCACTCGCAACTGATTGACTGACTGCAACTCGTTCACAACAAAACAATAACTGACTCGCAACTAACTAACTCATTGGATGCGTCACCTCTTTTTATATTTCACACAAATACCACTGGAAGTTTCAAGCAATGTCTAGACGATCATTACCATTTTATATGCTGCCTAATTAAGTTCATGTGGTAACTATGTACATACATGTGTATATGCATACGTGTGTACATCAATACACGGTGGTTGTTTATCTTTTGCTTTTCGTTTGAATTAGCATGTATGTATGTGTGTAAATATGTGAATCTTCTTAATAAGCAGACGCTTTTTGTTGTTGCTTTTGCTTGTTTACGTTTAATGCTGCGCATGCTTATTTAGTTGTTGGCTACTATTCCAGATTATTCTTTGCTTTGACCCTGTAGGAATATTTTCGCGAAACACTTACATTAACCCTGTTGGAATATTTTTGTGTAATGCTACTTAAACCTGTCGACGGATATTTTCGTAACAATATTTTTTTGTTATTTAAATAAATAAACGTTGTTTTGCATGGATGTGCGTGTGTTTATCTAAATCTAAAATGAAAGAAAATTTCTGAAAGCGCATATTCCAATATTTTTTTTTTCTTAAAAAATATGTAGTGCAATTATTTTTAATACAAGTTTATGTGCATAATTTATTGGATTTAATGTTTGTTTTACATTTTCCAATTAAAACTGCAGTACTACTGTGGGTCTACTGTGTAATTTGAAACGAAGGAAAATAATTTCGAATTTGTATGTTTATAACATGTAAATTCGAAAGCATTTTCTTTCGATTCGAATTACAGAGTATACCCTCTGGCATTCCTTATCAAACGAAATTTTAAGCTGATTTTATTTAACGAATTGGGTGTTGAAGAGTATATTGATAATGGAAAAATTTGGTAGATACTGCGATACGTTTAGATAATAAAATCTGTATGATACACTAAAAATGTTGTATGAAACATTTTACGAAGAACAGTATTCCTGAGTACTTCTTTTGCAAAACTAACGAATCTTTCATACTATGGGGGGTACAAATATTAAAGAATCATAAGTTCTTGATGTTCTTGACAAATATCCAGTGTGATGTTCGATGGACTGAACACATTTTTCAAGTTGCAAGAGAAGCATTCAAGTGCCTCTGATTTTTGAAACGGTGCAAGCAATAATACTTCACAGCATCTGATCTTCTTAATATTTACACCACTTATGTCTGACCGAAAATGGAATACAACTCTCATGTATGGGCCGGCGCTTCAAACTATATTTTGAGTTTGCTCGACCGCGTGCAGGAGCGGGCGAAGAAGCTCATCGGTGACAGTAGGGTATCCAATTCTATTCATTCATTGGAGCATCGATGCCATGTTGGGTGCATTTCCTTGTTCTATCGTTACTACAACGGAATGTGTTCTAATGAAATTAGGGAACTTGTTCCTTAAACCCGCACATTTATAGGTACAGCACATGCCTCATTCAGAGCACATCATTTTGTGGTCGCATTACAGAGAGAATTCATTTTTTAGCCGTACTGCCCCTGTATTCTGTAACTCGCTAAAGCTAACGCTAAATTCGATCGCTAAAATGCAGAACAAATATAAAATTCAACACTTTTGGCGATGACCCAAAACACTAAAATTTCGGCTGATTAAATTTTTGATCCAATGCCTGATTTAGCAATATACGTTTGAAAATTGTATTCGTAGCCGAAAATGGATTAATCGACTTAATAAAATTTTAGCGATACAGATTTAGCTTTAGCGAGTTACAGAATACGGGGGCTGTATGTCTATACCCTATGAGCAAAGTAATACGAAAATGATTCGAAATCGTATTGCTGGAAATAAAAATGTTATTGCGTTAACAATCATATTCGAATTGCGGAAGTTTCCCTCCTCGGGAAAGGTTGTGCGCCCAAGGCGATACTTCGAAGAGATACACGAATGCAATACTTCTAGAAGATAAAACTGTGATATTGCTAGATAATCATCTAATAGAATTATTTATGATAATGCCAGATTATCTTTAGGAAGATAAATTATTTATAACGATAGATTATCTCCTAAAGTACAATTTTACAATTTTGCTAAATTATCTGAAGGAAGTAAAATATAGGATATCGTAAAGTCACCCCTGAATTAAAACTACCATTAATTTAAATTTAAATGAATTTTTTTATGGCCAACTAAATTTATCAATTTATCATCAAAAAAAAAAAATATAAAATAGTCAATACATTTTGAACTGTTCATTCAAAAAGTTTCACTAAAACGAAAATATTTTGATACCAAAAAAGTATTGCTTTGATGATTTTCCTCTAAATGATAAAAATAAGATATTGTATATATTGTTACGTTTTTCTCTCTATAAAAACGCTTTTCCGTAGATCCGAAGATTTGCAAATGAATACAAGAGCCGAGTGTAGTAATTAGGGTTAAGAATGATACAAGTTTTATTTACAAATACACTTAAACTAAATTACTCAAGAGCTTAAATACACTAATACAACTTAAACTAATGAATTACACACAAATATTCACAACTGGTTACCACTACGCCTTCCTCGCTGTAGTTTGCACACGTCTCTTATCTGGCTGCACAAGTATTCACGTGACACCTCTCTGTCTGCTGCTCGTCACTCACGAGACTCACTCTGCCGTCACTCACAGTTGATACACCAATACCTCTTTGTCTGCTGCTTGTCACACACGGCACTCACTCTGCCGATACTCACAGTTGATACACCAATAAAGACTCACTGGCTTTACTTACACCCTTATACACGTCTATTCGCTGCGCTGTTCCCTTTACTCCAGTCGACACGATAGACTCCACAATAATCTCAATCCCACGACAGACTATTATTAATTCACAACTAAATTATCAACTGTCTAACGAGTTCTTAACTTCACTAACTATAACTGTTCGCGACTGACTTACGACTGCAACTAACTAACTCATTGGATGCGTCACCTCTATTTATATTTCACAGAAATTGCACTAGAAGTTTCAAGCAATGTCTAGACGATCATTATCATCTTATATGCTGCCTAATTAAGTTCATGTGGTAACTATGTACATACATGTGTATATGCGTACGTGTGTACATCATTAACTAAGCAACACACGGTGGTTGTTTATCTTTTGTTTTTCGTTTGAATTGGCATGTATGTATGTGTACAAATATGTGAATCTTCATAATAAGCAGACGCTTTTTTTGTTGTTGTTGCTTTTGCTTGTTTAATCAAGCTAGGCATGCTTATTTAGTTGTTGGCTACTTTCTAGACTATTCTTTGCTTTGACCCTGTAGGAATATTTTCGCGTAGCATTTACATTAACCCTGTTGGAGTATTTTTGTGTAATGTTGCTTAACATTGTTGACGGCTATTTTCGTAACACTGCCGCCCACTTAAGCCTATTCGTCCCGAATAGGCACATCATCGCCTTTCTTTTTCTGCGTTTTCTAAACGCCTTGTAGTTACGCTCGAGACGACTACCTCTTCCATATTTGTCGGCTTTAATTCTGGCTCTGCCTTGTCTTTCAACTGCGACTTGTATTGCCATACGCTGGAGAGAAATTCTGCGATATTTGCGGCCCCTGGTGCTGACTCTGCTGCGTCTTTCACTTATAGCTTGCCTTTCCACATGCTGGAGATGAAACCTTCTTTGACATCTGGCTTTGGTTCGTATTTCCACTGCAGCTGGCCGTGCCTTACGATGGAGATGACAACTTTTTCCACATTTATGGCCTTTGACTCTGACTCTATTTGGTCTCTTGACTAGAGCTGGCCTTACCACACGCTTGAGATTCTGTACAGAAGTTGTCTTCTTCTCCCTGGCTGTTTCTATGCTGCACACTTTCCATACTGGTGGCCTGGATTTCATCTTAGCAGTTACCTTAACTCCAGCAAACGAGACCATTTCATCCATAGGTAGTTCCGCTGTGTCACAAGCAGCTTGACTACCAGCTAAGTCAGCAACGTTCTTTGCTTTGATGAAAACTTCTATGTCACGAGCTTCATTTATTTCGCTGGAAACTTCTGGCTCACGTCCAACTTGTTGACACTGACCACTGCTGATTTCATCTTCTGCCTTCAGTCTTTGGTCAACGTTTTCCTCTTTGCCAGAAATGTCATTGAAGCCAGTATTATTTTCGTTAGATTTACTGACTTGGATTTCTACACCACCGGCCCGTCTGTTTGTGGCTTCAGGCATTTCTTGAATTTTCTCATTTCTGGCTCTAGGTGATTCTGGAACATTAGGCACAGTTTTCCATTTCCATTTGTCAAACACCTCATCCATCTGACCTAGAAGTTTCTCGTTGTTAGCTCTTAATGTTTCATGCAAATCACTCATCATAGTTCTAGAATACTCCTGAAGTCTCTCATCCATTTGGCGTAGAAGTTTGTCGTTGTTTGCCTTCATTTCATTCTTTGCTCTAGAAGTTTCTTGAAGCATTGTTTCCATTTTCTCATTGTTTGCCTCCATTTTACTCATCATAGCAGCAAACATTGCACCAATGTCTGTACTGGTTGCTGCTGCACGAGTACATACCTCAATTTCTTCTTTTCCATCGAACTCGTAGCTTTCTATATCGATGTTGCGCCGCTGGAACTCTTCCAACAATCTTTTTTGTAGTTCGACCTTATTACCAGTTGTTGGCAAGTCCAGATTGTTCAACTCTTTCTTGAGTTGCTCCACCTTAAGCTCTTGAAATTTCATTCTTCCTCAAAAACCAATTACTACGTTTAACCTTTTCAAACGTATGCGGTTTTGTTCACGTTTAAGCTTTTCAAACGTGTGAGGTTCTCCTTTTCTTATTACTCTTGCTTTTCGCTTAACCCTTTTAAAACGTATCGCTTGTATTTGCAAATCCCACTTCTGACACCAAATGTTACGTTTTTCTCTCTATAAAAACGCTTTTCCGTAGATCCGAAGATTTGCAAATGAATACAAGAGCCGAGTGTAGTAATTAGGGTTAAGAATGATACAAGTTTTATTTACAAATACACTTAAACTAAATTACTCAAGAGCTTAAATACACTAATACAACTTAAACTAATGAATTACACACAAATATTCACAACTGGTTACCACTACGCCTTCCTCGCTGTAGTTTGCACACGTCTCTTATCTGGCTGCACAAGTATTCACGTGACACCTCTCTGTCTGCTGCTCGTCACTCACGAGACTCACTCTGCCGTCACTCACAGTTGATACACCAATACCTCTTTGTCTGCTGCTTGTCACACACGGCACTCACTCTGCCGATACTCACAGTTGATACACCAATAAAGACTCACTGGCTTTACTTACACCCTTATACACGTCTATTCGCTGCGCTGTTCCCTTTACTCCAGTCGACACGATAGACTCCACAATAATCTCAATCCCACGACAGACTATTATTAATTCACAACTAAATTATCAACTGTCTAACGAGTTCTTAACTTCACTAACTATAACTGTTCGCGACTGACTTACGACTGCAACTAACTAACTCATTGGATGCGTCACCTCTATTTATATTTCACAGAAATTGCACTAGAAGTTTCAAGCAATGTCTAGACGATCATTATCATCTTATATGCTGCCTAATTAAGTTCATGTGGTAACTATGTACATACATGTGTATATGCGTACGTGTGTACATCATTAACTAAGCAACACACGGTGGTTGTTTATCTTTTGTTTTTCGTTTGAATTGGCATGTATGTATGTGTACAAATATGTGAATCTTCATAATAAGCAGACGCTTTTTTTGTTGTTGTTGCTTTTGCTTGTTTAATCAAGCTAGGCATGCTTATTTAGTTGTTGGCTACTTTCTAGACTATTCTTTGCTTTGACCCTGTAGGAATATTTTCGCGTAGCATTTACATTAACCCTGTTGGAGTATTTTTGTGTAATGTTGCTTAACATTGTTGACGGCTATTTTCGTAACAATATGTATATCTTCTGGGTAAGATATCTTCCAAATGTTTGTAGGGTATAGAATTGGAAAATGTTTAATTAATGGGCCTTATCGTGGTTGGGGTATTTCGACTTCGACTACGACAGTTTCGTCCTAGATTAATGTTGTCGTGTTCTTAAATCTATTTCTGAAACGTCGTAGTAAGAGTCGAAATACGACAACCACGATAAGGGGGAATATAAATAACAACAAAAATTAAAAATTTTATAAACCCCCGAATATATCTAGAAAAGATGTGATATCTTCTGAACGGCTGGACCGTTTTTCTTAAAATATAGCTAATAACCCTCTCGATCAAGTCACCTTTCAAAAAAAAAAAAAAAAAAAAAAAAAAAATCAAGTCAAAATCGGTTCAGGCGTTTGGTCTGTACGTGGACACGGACAGACACACACTACAAACTTATAACACCCCTGTTTTTAGTCGGGGGTTAAAAATAAAATATTTCAGGCAGCTAACAACTTAAGTTTATTCACTTCCGCGGCTTAATATACTTTTATCTTAAGAACATTAGGTGTATGCCAAGTTAAGGCTCAGTTAGTGATGGAATGTAACTGCAATGGTAGGCAAAGCTGATCGATATTGTTATGTGAAAAGTCTTTATTTTCTGTTGCTGTTCTGTGTCGTTCCTTTCTGTATAAAATATTTTGCAATTACTTTGTCTGTGAAAAAAAATCAGCTGGCAACCTATAAAATTGATTACACTTGTACACAAAATATCAAAACACACTAATACATACACACTTTTGGCTGTCACTTAACGTTGAATTCTATTTTCTACAGATTTGTCCGCAACAGAACAGAACGAAAAAGTAAAAACTAACCACACATACAGATTTTCAACTCAACAGAAACAAAACAGCTGATTCAGAACAGAACAGCACGTACAAACTAATTCTGCCTTAATGAAAATGGTTATAGAGATGTAACCGAAATGTAAGAATCTGTACATTACTTTTCACATAACAATATCGATCAGCTGTTTTCTACCGTTACGGTTACATTCCATTACAGTCGGCTAACTGAGCCTTGAGCCTTTACTCAGGAGGAGCGGTTGGGTGCCATTACATAAAATAATAAATAAAGCTAATAAATTAAATTAATTTAAATTAAATTATATTAAATTTAAGCATAATGGAACTAAATGACAGCCATTTCCTTTCAACTAAAAATACCTTTTTAAATCAATTTATAAATGAGGGTTTCGTAAATTGACAAACAGAGAAATATATAACCACATTTAAAACCTTCGTTCGTGCAGTTTCTATATTCATAAATCATTAAAAGTTAAATGCATGTTTATAAAAATTTCATTAAAATCCTTTATTTGTGATATTTTAATATATTGCATCTTAATACTATTATTATTTTTTTTTTTATAAAAACTTTGTTCAAATAGAAAAATGAGATAATTGAGCATATGTATGTTTAGGTTTATAGTTTCACTACTTTGTTACCATAAATTAAGGAAGGTTTTGGTTGTCATTATCAACAATTAATTAAAGTAATTTAAAGTAGTTGATTCCTTTAAAACACTTCATAAGTGCTTTTATTCAGAAATTTGCATAGTTGCCGTATTGTTCTCTAACACTCCCCAAACCTGTCTCTCTCACTTGTTCTCCTGTGCGCATTATTTGGTTGCCCACCTAGTTTGTAGTCTTGTGTAAACGTTTCATTTCATTGTACAATTTTAAAGCTAATTCTGTATTTGGTGCATATTGTCTACCCGGTATATGATTATTTCTCTGCTTCGAGGGATCTATGCAAGTTTTAACGAGTTTCATGAGGGTTTTGGGTGTTTTGGCGGATGCCAAAAGGCCGGGAAATAAGCCGCCGCCCTTCAAGATTTGATCACAAAATATTTGTAAGTTGTTATTCTGTTGTACACCCGAACATATGAACTTCGCTTGATCACACTTCCCCATGCAATAGTGATAATTGCAGTCGGCATCTTCTTCGCAGGGCGAACCATTCGACAAGCGTTTGTCGAGTAGCGTTTCCACAAAAACATGTTCGGCATTTTCATATTTAATTCTGTGTACATAAAATTAAAATTTTAGTTATGCTAAATTGGGCAACTAAGTCCCGGTTCACACGTTTCAACTTTTATTGCTCCAATCGCAATTCAGCTGTAAAAAAGACGAAGACGGAAATACAAATAAATATCTCTTTTTTCTTACAGCTGAATTACGAGTTGAGCAACAAAAGTTGAAACGTGTGAACCGGGCCTAACATTCGCTAACTACTTCTCTATTTTTCGCACATACTCGTATGTATAAAACAGTGTTGGCGATTTTTCAACTTGCTTGGCGTGTAAATGTTTGATTTGGCGACATGGCGATAAATAAATATGGTGGCGATTTTTATGGCTATATTTTTTTTGAATTGAACTTCAAAATTTTTATAATTCAGAAGAATTACTTTGTTGAAAGAATAAAGCCAAGAAATTTTGATGACTTCTCTTATATGTATTAATTAATGTCATTAAAGTGTTTTTTTATACTTTTTGGCGATTTTCTGCTTAATTTTAATACAAAAATTTATGTTAAAAAAAGTATTAAACGAGTATAAAAACAAATTTATTATCAAATATACATTAGGAAGATTTTAGTGATTTTTGGCAATTTTTTAAATCAATTTGGCGAAATATGTCGGAAAAAATCTGACAACCCTGCACATGAACGTAAACTTGAGAACAGTGTGCGTTCTTAATAACTGTTTCCAATAAGTAATATTTAAGCTTAAATTAAGATGCAATTAGACGTGACATGCCCATAATGCCATAGCCATAACCAAATCAAAATTCAATTGATTTCTATGGTAACGGATTTGGCGTTATGGTGAGTCAATTATAATCAAATACAGTGTTGTCCATTAGTTTGGTTCGAACGGCTTTTTTCTATGGCTATTGTTATGTCACGTCTGATTGAACCTTTAGACGTGCCATAACCATACCCATACAAAACATATCTAATGGGCAACACTGTATTTGATTATAGGTAATTCGCCCCAACGCCATAACCATATAAACAAATTGAATTTTGGTTTTGGTTATGGCTATGGCACGTATAATTTAAGCTTAATGGTAGGTACAGGTTTTGCGACATGTTTATGCAACCAGGCAGATTGCATTGTCGATCGCATAGTGTGTTGTCTTGTAGACTTGGGTCGAACTCGTTCACTAGTTCATTTTTGCCACAAATCAAAGATCAAACCCATTTAAATTACATGGGTTTGATAATTTGTTTGTGGCAAAAATGAACTAGTGAACGAGTTCGACCCAAGTTTAGACCCAAGTCTAACTTGTATCGAACTCTTTGAGTAGCTCGTTTTTGACACAAACCAATGATCAAACCCTTGGTTTGTGCCAAAATGAGCTACTGAAAGAGTTCGATACAAGTCTAGTTTTCAGGTTGACTGCTCTTAATTTCTTTTACCATATTTCTCTCTCTCTCTCTTTCTTACCTTTTATCAGCAGTTACTCCGAAATTGCTGATTTTCAGTGTGCACATTTTCAATGGTTCCGGTTTCATTTCATCCATTTTAAATATAAATTCCATCAGACTTAAAGCGAATTTTAGGCGCTTTTGCCAATCAAATGAGCTATAAATATTTATATATAAATTTATCCAAGTAGTATAATTTTTTAAAAGATTAAAACTGATTTAATAAGTCTCACATGTATTGCAGCAGTGATTGCTCAGTTTTTAAGATATTCAAATTCTCGGTAGCATAATAGGGACCACACGAGCCCAATACAGTGGGAAATAGACCCTCCTCATCATACAGTTTACTCGTCATATAATTGTTATCCTTGAAAAGTCGCCAAAAGTTTAACATTTGTTGGGGATTATTCTTATCGATTTCTTGGTTAACAAGTACTCGTATCTAAAAGGAGTTGAATTGATTAGTCTATTACTTTGCCTTAAGCCTGAGAACTGATAGGCTAGGTACCCTTTAACGAAAAAATAGCGCTTTAAATGTGAACGATCGAATATTTATATTGGAAACAAAAACAAATTTCAGTTTTTTTTTATTTCTAATATATATTTTTGAGCGAATCTATCGTTCGCATTTAGATGAAAAGGCCTCAGTCTATTTTGCCCAATCACCATGGACGGATATAGCGTTCAACAACAAGATACATATGTATTGTGTATTGTGTTCGGGCTACGATTAGCGCGCTTCAACCATTTTACGTTGGCGAGCGCTAAAGGTCGATAATTAATAATTTCTTTTGGCCAGAGTTAGATGGTATGCATACAAGAGTTCGCCTGCGGTTCGGTGCTTTAATTTTTTTTTTCGAAAGTCGGATTGGAAATTCGCTCTCCTTATGCAATACTCTGCCATTTGTGAACCGATTAGCAAAATAATTTTTTTTCTTTGAAAGGGTTTTCCCTTTTCTTTTCAAAATTCTGTTTTATTTTTGTTTGAAAGGGTTTGGCTACAGTTGGGTCCCATAATTTTTTTTTTAAATCGGAGGGAAAATTTCTCCCCTATGCATAACTGGCATTTGTCAACCGGCTTTCAAATTTTTTTTTATTTGAAAGGGTTTGCTTCAGTTTGATCCTACAATTCTTTTCGAAAATAATTGGGGAAATTTTTATTAGCTCAAAAGTTACAGAGTTTTGTCCGATGAAAAACGATTCTTAAGCACTTTATGGCGGATATTTTCGCGATATTATATCATACGTAACGGCATCCGTAGGACTTTCAAACGAACAAAAAAAAAGCTATGTGAGTCCGATCACAGGGGAGATGTGTAAATAGACTTGGGTCGAACTCGTTCACTAGTTCATTTTTGCCACAAACCAATGATCAAACCCATGTAATTTAACTGGGTTTGATCAGTGGTTTATGGCAAAAATTAACTAGTGAAGGAGTTCGACCCAAGTCTATGTGTAAACATCTAGTAATGAAAAATGTTCTTAAGTTGGAAGTACTATGCTTTTAGTAATATTTTTTAATTAATCAATTAAAAGTATCAAAACTTTCAATATTGTAAATACATAGGAATTTGCTGGTTTTTATTTGTTTTATTTGACTTATTTGGTTAGTAAATGGGCACACTGCTGTTTAATGAAATGTAATGCATGTAGTTATTTTACAGCAATGGTTTTCGAACTATACAGCGCTAGCACAATTATATGTTAGTGAAAATTAGTAGTTACTATTGCACACAAGATGGTGTTTATATGAAGCTGTTAAGTTTCTCTGTACTTCTTGTTGTCCGTATGAATGACAATCTCAAAGACGATGAATACTTTTAGTTTGACAAGTTTAAGTTTTTGTTTTCCTTATTTTGCTTTGTTTTAGTAAATTTCTTATTAAAAGTGCAAAAAATCTTTTTAAAAGTTATTAAAATTAAATGTTTTTGTATTCATTTTATTTATTTGTTTTTATTTGCCTATGATAACTTAATGTACGACAATTAGTAATAAATTCAGTAAAGTGCGACTTTGACCCGCGCACGAAGGGTTCCGTGCGGACACTTTAGCCTATATAACAAATAGTTTTGGCTTTTTTTTCGTTTATTGCGTTTTTTCGGTTTTGGCGCTTTTTTTTTATTATTTTTACTGAAATTTTAGTGGTACTGCAGTGCTCATCTATGGTAATTGCCTTTATTTTTACTTTTTAATTCCTGTTGTTCATCGTTTAGTTGTTGCTGTTCTTGTTGTTGTGTACGCACTGCAATTAAAATAACTTCAGTAAAGTGCGACTTTGACTCGCGCACGAAGGGTTCCGTACATTCGGTTTTGAGCATTTTTTTGATGTGGCTTTTCTCCTTTTTAAGTTTTTCCAGTTTAAACGATTTTTTCAGCATTGTCGCTTTTTTTTCTTTTTGGCGGTTTTTTTCTCTTTTTGGGTTCCTTTAATTTTCGAAATTTTTTTCATTTTGGCGATTTTTTCCATTTTGGCGATTTTTTTCTGTTTTTGGGTTTTTTTTCATTTTGGCGTTTTTTGTTTGTTTTTGGGTTTTTTTTATCTAGGCGATTTTTTCATTTTGGCGATTTTTTTGTTTAAGAGTTTTTTTTTAATTTTTGAGATTTTTTTTATTTTGGTGATTTTTTTCATTTTGGCGATTTTTTTTCTGGTTTTTCGCGATTTATTATAGTCCTAGAATTTTTTTTAATTTGGTGCTTTTTTCGGTTTTGGCGATTTTTTTGCGATTTTTTTTAGATTTGGCGATTTTATAATTTTTTTATATTTTAGTTTTACCGTTTTAGAAAATTTTAAGCGTTTTGCTCTTACGGTTTCCAAGATACAGGAAGTTGTCAAAATTACAAAGTCAAAATTGCATTAACTGATGGAACACCCTTTAATTTAAATTTTTTTAAATTTACTGTTAATTGTTGTAGTTTGTATAAAAATACACTAACTTTACAAAATTCAAGTGTATGTATATTACATGGGATTTTAACATTTTTCGTTGCTCGTTTTGGAACACCCTTTAATTTTTAACTCTCATATATTTGCTGTTGTGGCGGCCAAATGTCTACACACTGTGTCCGAATTTCAGGTCCGTAGCTCTTACGGTTCTCGATGAAATAGCCTGTAACAGAGGAACGGACAGAGTAGCGAAAACTGTAGGGTTCATTTTCACGTTTGGTGTACGGAACCCTAATAAATCAATTATTATTTTCACATTTGGTGTACGGAACCCTAATAAAGCAAAAAACCTAACGACCCTAAGAAACAAAAACCAGCAAATTCCTATGTATTTACAATATTTTAAATAAGTTTGTATTGCTTCTTTCAAACACTAATACACTCATACATAGCTCACACCGATTTGACAACGCTGTGTGCATCTCAGCAAAGAAATCTCAGTGAAAAAGATTTTTACCCCCTAGCGTATAGGTGTTTACACATAAAAAAAATCGATGATATCTCAGACACTGGTGTACTTAATTTTAAAGACAGGAAACGCTTAATAAAGATCACACGATTTTGGTACCGCTTAATCGCGGAGTAGAATGTGCAAAAGGAGAATAAGTGAACAAAAAAAAAATTAAATTCAGACCAAGGCTCATCTGCATTCACGGTCACCCCGCTAAGCCAGGTGACTTTTGTTTATTAACTAAGCCAAATGTCAAATTTGGTTCGGGTGAGTACCTTCGCCATCACAAAACACTCTAAAAACTTGTGTTTTGTATGGTGTTTGACATTTCTTTAAATTTAAAATTAAATTTAAATTAAATTTCTGACAATGTTATTCTGCATTGATAAGTGTCAGAGTCATTTAAATCAACAAAAGTTCACAAAGTTGTAGAACTAAGGGTACCTCTGCCTTGACTCATACCTAAACTTTCAAAGCTCGATTCTAAGTTCGCTTTTGGGTTAATTTTTTTTGTACAGTGCAGGTGTCACTCATACATATGTACATACCATATTATCGTCCAGTGTTACGTTATACGTCAAAGTGATATGCATTTTGACAATGTGATGGAAATTTTCTATTTTTGGATAAATCTGTTCACCATGACTATTCAACCAACTTAAATCATCCTTTATGTGGCGAGCCAACTAATTAATAATAGAAATTATTTATTTTACTTAATCTTATGTTTTAATTGAAAACTAACTGCCTTTACCTTGATTGCATAAACGTCACCATTTTTCTCTGCCGTAAACATTATTGTACTCATGTCAGTTTGGGGACACTTAAAGGATTTGAAGGATTGTTCATTTGTACACAACTCTTCGCACAAGGAGCCACTGTATTCGAAATTTTTATATTTTTTACACTACAGTAAAAATAGTTACACAAGGAAAGTATATAAAAAAATATATTAATATCTAAAAAAAATATAAATAAAAATTTATCATACTTACCATAAAATTTAAACTGCTTTGTGACATGATTTTGTAGCAAAATTCCAAATTCATGTAGGACACCACCAGCATCAAGACACCTGCTAATAGTGCCAACAGTACTAAACGTTGCAACAGAGTGCGGAATCTTCTTTTAAAAGCATTTAACATTTTTTTTTTGCTTAATTTATTGGCTTAACTTGGTATCTGTTCTGTTCTGTTCTTTTAACTTTGATTTGATATATTTAATTTTTGGCCAAATATGCTCCGTATTTCTTACATTTTCCTGCTGCCAGATTCATTTGTGTTAACTGGTGGAAAATGCAGAAGAGGAAGGGAAAGTAGTTTACTTGCTTGTTTATGTTTTGATTTTACCTTTTTCCTCCCGTCTTAGTTTTAGTTTTCATTCAATTGTATTGTTATATTTTTACGTTTAAGTATTTGCAAAGCATAGTTTTTGTTTGTTTGTTTCCGGGTCAACGTTTTATTTTTACGCCTTCAATTTGCATAGTATTTATAACATGTTTACATTTTGGAATACGAGTACAGTAGAATGCGCCTTATTTTGTTACAACATTTAATTCTATTCGAAAATACTCGTAAGCGTTGAACTGAATAAAAGTAAATGTTTTATATAGTTTTACAATAATATTATGTATATGTCTCCTTTTCTTAATACTCGTATTATTTTACAATATACATCTCCTCACGGACTTGTGTGAAGTCCATGTGTTTATGTTTGAACAGATGTTTCCTCAATTGTGATTTAACTATGGAAAAAAGGAAATAAGAAGTTTTTAGGATTCGGCGCATTAGCAACACTTGAAAACAGTAATGGCTGCCTTCATAAGGAGAGTATGGAAGTTTTTGTTAGTTGCATTATACCATGTTCACACTTATGGTATTGAACGTGTTTAAGGCAAGTGTTTTAAAAAACTAAACACAGCGTTTCCCTACAAGAAATGAATGACTGAAACTAACACAAACGACATTTTTTTCACTAATACATTTGCAATAATTTTCCATTGAATTTATGACTGCCAGTCAATTGACCGGTCATTTGACTGGTAGAGATGACCGACACATTTATCAATTATAGTTGTTCCACTCTAACATGTATGTTAGAGTGAAGCATCTAATGTACATATACTAAAACTTTTAAGACATCGCATTTTATTGTAAAATATACAATTCGTTCGGTCTGTGAAATAAAATTTATACAAGTGCTGAGAAAGTTAAGTGAAGTTAGCAACAATACTGCATAAAAGAATTTGAAAAGATTAATTAATTTTTGTGTACATTTGTGTATTTCTTTTTAAAATTTTAGATATTTACAAGAAGCAAGGTGTGTTGGAGCTGGAGAAAAGTGTGAAGAAGACTTGGGTGGTACCACCTACGTTATTTTATATATTAAATTGTATTATTAATATGAATATTACTTATTTCTCTATTTTCTTCTAATAAAAAACAATTGAAATACATAAAAATTATGTTTATTTATTCAAAAGTTACATTTACCAGTTTCTACGTATATATTGACTAGTAACAGTTGACCAGTCTCTATGTAAACATTGACTAGTCATAGTTTACCAATGCTTATGTAATCAGTGACTGGCAAAAAAGAAGCAAAGTAAACAGTTAAGATATGTGTGTTTTGATTAAGTGAAATTAATAAGTTAGAGAGAGATAAAAAATCACACGTACACAAATGTTTTGGTAATTTTTTTCACCAAGCCCCTAATAAACTAACTGGGGACTGTGACCGAAGTGTCGGCTATCGCTACTAGTCAAATGACTAGTCAATTGACTAGTAGTCTTCTTGTAGGGTTCACATTACATTTAAGATGTTTAAGGTTGACGTTTTACCAATAAATTACTGTATTTGTAAAAAATTACAAACAATCATGATATAAATATCTAAGGTACTTCCTTCCATTCTCTCTTTGTTTTGAAAAATAAGGATTTTTGAAGTTTGTTTTTTGAGAGAAATAAAGAAAAATGTTCCCATATAGTAAAAAATGTAAGTCTTTCCCAAATTTTTTTTGCTAAAATGTGTGATTATCTTAACGAAAATTGGAGAATAAATAAAGTTATATATTGTTACGTAAAAATATTCCTACAGGGTTAATGCAAAGAACTATCTAGAACTATGTAACTAAATCACTAAACGTACACACACATTCACGTGCAAGCACTATAAGCATTAAACACATTCACCACAGCAGGCTACACAAACGCACGACTTCAAATGCCGCTAGCAGCATTTGTCGCGTCGTAGCCGGCTACTTAATTATTTTGGAGACGGCAGCAGCACCATCTGCAGTTGATAATCAAGTACAAATACATAGTTCAGTATTGCCACTTTCATATATTTTGCATTTATAAAAATTAATTACTCTTTTAAAATGTACTTATTTCACGTAAAAGTACAACAACGAATCAATTTATGCTTTGCATAAATTTTTGGATATTGTTTCTGTTAAATAATATGAAATAATTGTACAAAATCATTCATTCAACATTTTGTATTATAGTGGCAACACTGAATTTTCTCATTGTAGCCAAAGAAATAGAAATTAGTTTAATTGGACTACAACGACAAAATCAGTATAGACAACAACCTGTCGCCGTGTTGCCTTGCTGTTTTCAAAAGAATCATTCTCATATAAACATGTGTATTCTATCCTTGACATTTTGTAGTCGGTAGCCTGCTGTGGTGAATGTATTTAATGCAATAGCAGCAACAATAATTGTGTACATAGCTATGAGCCATTTCACACTATGCCTTTTTAGCCTGCCTTGTATTGACAATATTCTTTTAAACTCCCTACGAAAAGTCACACACATTTACATTAAGCCTTTTTTATTCATGCCTTTTTGGCATTTATATACTCGTTTAATGCTGAGAGTACCAAAAAGGCAAAGATAAATGTCATAAATCCCCTCGAATTTTCATTTTGTGCCTTTTGTTCTACCCCGCAAGCTTCTCATCCCCTCTCACCAATAAACTAAAAAAGCCTGCCTGCACAGGCAAGAAGAAAAGGCACAGTGTAAATTGCGTCCATAGACGTACATAGATACAAATGCGAGCAATTATTGTAACCACCCTGTAATACCAGTAGCACACCGCATTGCCAATATGAGAGTCGTTACTTTGAAATTAAAAAATAACGGCCAATCGAATTATCTACAAATGCCTAGAAGCAGCAACATGAATTTTCCCGATTGTGCTAGAGGACTGTTTGATCATCTGGCTACACAGAAAAAATTATACCCAAAAAATTTTTAAACAAATATTTGTTTGAAATCAAACTTAGTTTCAGTAAATATTCTGTACTGTTCCATTAAATTAATTTGTACCAAAAAACTGTGTAGAGAAGAAACAGGCCACGACGTTTGTCGGCTACTTTTCGGCATTTACATGTATACAACACGATCAATCAAAATAAACAACAACAACCGCACAACAGCACGTTGTTCCTAGCAACAAGCAAGATAATCACCAACACATTGAGCCGAACTCTGATTAATTTAAATTTTTATAACATTTTTATTACAATTTACAAAATTATTTGTAGGACCGCATTCAAATAAAATATTTACTGATTCAACGAATTTGGTTACTGAAAATGAAATTTAGTTTTTTCTGTGTACCAATAGTAAATAACAATACAGATGGCAACGTGCATAGATGCCATTTGGCATTACTAAGTACAGGCATGTTATTAAGCCATCTAACGGGCGAACATTCCGGAACCGGTTCCTGTGCTATAAAAAGAGGCAGTCTGTGTGAGAATGAGTCAGTGCTAATCAGAAAATAGTCGAGTTCACATCGTTGAGTCAGTGCTACTCGGAAATTAGTCGAGCCAGCATCGTTGAAAGACCTCGTGCGGTGGATAATAACGATAAGAAGTACTTAAGTAAAGACAAGTTGTAATTTGCTTGGTTAAGAATAAAAGGAAAAACAGTAGCAAATAAAAATTGTGTGTTATTTATTTTTATTTTTGAGCAATCAAAAGAACTCACACGTTTAATAAAATTTAAACGTAACAATATATAACTACATATCTGTGAAGTTTGAAAAGTGATTATGTAATAGCTTGTCTCATATTTTTAAGTTTTCTGCTTAATACAAATCTTTTAACTATATTTTAATCTAAGTTTGGCGTTGAGAAACCAAATTTGTTGTTGTTTTTGAATAGTTGACAATGAATTTTCATTGAGTTTAACAAATATTAATTGGTGTTGCATTTTGTTTTAATCTACAGAATATGTTTCTTGTTGATTGTAACATCCTTTAAAAAAAAATTGGTTTAATAACCCGTCAGATGTTTTGGCAAGTCTATTTCACAGATCTTATAGGCTCTTAGCAACTTTTGACGAACACCAGGAAATGAAGGGAATTTAAATAATGCTGCACTCTTATTTTTTTTGCTTATGCCCTAATTCAATAAGAAGATTTAGGACGTTTTTTTGTTTGAAAATACTTTTGAGTTCTTGTTTTTGAATTCTTGTTTTTGAATTCTCTAAATTATTTTCTTCAAAAGTGGTTGTTGTCTTTGATAATGATAAATAAAAATATTATTGCCATGTTTTTAAACATAAAAACTGACCTACCATTTACACATGAAACTAATTGCAAGAAAGTAGCAATATAATCAAATTTTTTCACCACCACACTCACATTGTTTTTAATTTCCAGTCAGCTTTCAACGATTTTTTCAAGAAAGTAAATTTTTGATGTTTTCAGAAAGTAAAATGAAAAAAGGTTAACAGTGTTACCCCCTTCAAAGATTTGTACAAATATACAGGATTGTGGTAAATAGTTATTATAAATTATCCTTATTTTGTATAAATATTTAAAGAACTATAATATCGTCCCTACCACGTCAAACTATCTAATATGCAAATTTGAACTTTTAAGAAGAGTGCGAAGACCCATAAAAGGCTTAAAAAATTTCTTATTGAGTTATCTATCGTCCGTGAGAATTTCAGCATTTTGAAGCGAGGCATATCGTAAAAATTAGGGTACCAAGATAACGAATCTAAAATACTAATTTTGCATATTGGATAGTTTGACGTGGTAGGAACGATATCTCATGTTCAAATATACATGGAGAAGACACTTCATGCTTTCTCAAAACAGTAATATTATTAAAATATTAACAATAATCTTTATTCCCAATTTATTGCCTCATAAATTTGTGTAGGTGATGTTCTGGGTAACTCTAATTAGGAAGAATTACTTTTCGACGACATTTTTAAAATGAACTTTCACTTTCCTATGAAAATTAACAAGAAATTTTCATGAAAGTCATTTATTTCATTAAATTTTTTATTCATAATATGTATACAGAAATTTCAAGAAAGTACTTTCATGTGTAAATGTAGCGTAAATTAAAGTATTATATAATAGTTTGAAAAATATATCAAAAAATATATGTTTGGTATAATGTTTGGAGCAAAATAATAAAGCAAATACACGAACCTTCTAGCATAGACAATAAATAATAATTGTTTTAAAGAATCTGCGGTTTTTTTTTCGTCCATAGACAAGACGATACAATCGTCCAACAGAATTAGGACACTAATTTTTTAATTTATAAATTCTGTGTTTTATAAAAATAATTTTTGAATAAAATTTTCAAACAAACAGGAAATAGAAGGGAAATTTTAAATTAATACTGTTTTTTTACTTTTTTGGTAGGAGAACACTTTTAAACATTCAAATCGATTTTCACAAACTTATTTCTTTTGCAGTTACATTTTAAAATTCGTTGTTAATTTAAATTTTTTTTTTAAGACAATATCGTTCTACAGTTTTAAAATAGACTTGTGCCATTTAGTTCATTTCAGTGACCGGTCATTTTAGTTCATTATTTATAAATGAACTAGTTCGTTCATTTAGTTCAATCGCTCTTTTTAGTTAAATGAACTAGTTAGGTCTTCTTAGTTCAATGATTTTACATCTACATGCATATGTATGTATGTAGATATTGTTACGTTTTTCTCTCTATAAAAACGCTTTTCCGTAGATCCGAAGATTTGCAAATGAATACAAGAGCCGAGTGTAGTAATTAGGGTTAAGAATGATACAAGTGTTATTTACAAATACACTTATACTAAATTACTCAAGAGCTTAAATACACTAATACAACTTAAACTAATAAATTACACACAGATATTCACAACTGGTTACCACTACGCCTTCCTCGCTGTAGTTTACACACGTCTCTTATCTGGCTGCGCAAGTATTCACGTGACACCTCTTTGTCTGCTGCTCGTCACTTACGAGACTCACTCTGCCGTCACTTACAGTTGATACACCAATACCTCTTTGTCTGCTGCTCGTCACACACGGCACTCACTCTGCCGACACTTACAGTTGATACACCAATAAAGACTCACTGGCTTTACTTACACCCTTATACACGTCTATTCGCTGCGCTGTTCCTTGTTTACTTGCAAATGACTGACTTGCTCGCGACTGACTTGTTCGTAACTGACTCACAACTGCAACTAACTAAATAACTAAGCAATGTCTAGACGATCATTATCATCTTATATGCTGCCTAATTAAGTTCATGTGGTAACTATGTACATACATGTGTATATGCGTACGTGTGTACATCATTAACTACGCAATACACCGTGGTTGTTTATCGTTTACTTTTTCATTTGAATTAGCATGTATGTATGTGTGTAAATATGTGAATCTTCTTAATAAGCAGACGCTTTTTGTTGTTGTTGCTTTTGCTTGTTTACGTGTTACGCACGCTTATTTAGTTGTTTGCTACTATTCTAGATTATTCGTTACATTGACCCTGTAGGAATATTTTCGCCTAACACTTACATTAACGCTGTTGGAATATTTTTGTGTAATGCTGCTTAATCTTGTCGACGGCCATTTTCGTAACAATATGTTGTGGTTGACAGTATTAAAAACACAGATCTGCGATTAAAAAACTTTACGAAAACTAAAATTAATTAATTAATTAATTAATAAATAAATTTGCTTTATAAAGGGTTTATAAAACAAATTTAGTGTGAAAATCTTTTTTTAAAATCTCATAAATCCAAAATATTTTTGTGAATAGGTTAGTATGTATGTATAAGTGTTTACTTGTTTATTGCATTTGTGGTCGTAGCCAGCGATGAACAAGAACTAAATATACATATATACATGCATACATATGGATGAGTATAGAAACAAAGCATACAAACAGAAAGAAGTAAAGCAAAACGTTGAAAACAGTTGATAGCCTCTGTGTTAGTTCATTTTGTGTCTTAGTTCTTAGTTCAAAAAATGAACTAGTTCAAAAATTGAACTAGTGGAGTAAAACAATTGAACTAGTTCACTTAGTTCAAAGTACTGAATCGTTCATTTGAACTATTTCGTTCATGAACTACACAAGACTATTTTAAATATAATCCTTAAACTCTTAATTTTTTGAGGGTTAAATATATTGCGTTAAAATTAAATGAAATAGACAGTAGTTTCAATTGATTTTGTAGGTTATTTTTTGTCAGTCAAAATAAGTGAAAAAACAGTTGTTTTTATTGTTTTGGGTAGTTAATTTATGTAGGCTAAAACATTTGAAAAATACATTAATTTTTACTGATTTTGTAAGTTATTTTCTGGTTGTTAAAAAAAATTAAAAAACAGTAGTTTTAAATGATATGTAGGTTGTTTTTTTGTAGTTTAAAATAAAAGAAAAAACATTCGTTTTTACTGAAATTCTATGTTAAAAAATTAACATTCAAAAATAACTGAAAAAATCATTTGATTCAAATGAAATGTTAGTAATCCGGTTTTTAACTGAAAATACTAATGAATTTACGTACATAATATTTTGAGTGTATATTTTAAAATTCGTTGTTAATTTAAATTTTTTTAAGACAATATTTTTCCACAGTTTTAAAATTTAAATATAATCCTTATGAAAATACAAGTCGAAAAAATATAAACAACTAGTAATTGCGCTATAACTTTCTCAAAAATCACACAAAATAATTGAGAGTTTGGCATGAGGCGCCATTAACTCAAAATCAGCTTATATCGACTTTAGTAATTTTTCCCTTTTGTCACTGATATATCAGTGAGCGTCCACAAAATTGTTGTGTGTTTCTTTATAGTTAATGTCCAAGATCCAGCAGAAAATTGGTGGTGCAAGAGCAGGGGAAATACTCCCTTACAAAGTAATTATTAATTACTGCTTATCTCGAATATCAAAAGCCTTCAAATTTAGTGTGAATTCCTTTTAAAACGCTGATGCATGTACATCAAAGCTGCCCAAATTAGCACCAGAGTACCGAACATCAATTGGTTTATTATACATTTCTCTGGGTGTTCACTCAGTGGCCAGTTTTGATGTAGTTTGGTCTCTAATGCTTAGAATCTTGGCTAATTTTTGCTATTTTCCACAGTGTTATTTACCAAGTCGAAGCTAAAACTGAATAATCTCTACTATATATTTTTTGGTGTAGGGTATCCTGCAATCTAATTCGCTTAACTATACGCATTTTTTTCCGTTAACAATTATGCGTAAATGCATTGTTTCTACTCTTGACACTTGTTATAGAAAAAGGCTGTGATTTAAAAAAAAAAGAAAAGAATCATACTTTGTAATCTAATGCAAGCGTAATCTACTATGTAATTAAAAATAATTATTCAACTCTTAAAATATATTTAATAACACAGCAAAAATGATATAAAAAAACAAAATTTAATGCTAATTTGCATAGTCTCTTAACAGAAGTTGTCGAGTAAACTTTGCCTTATAGAAAAAAATAAAAGAAAAAAAAACACAAATTATTAAAATCTTAAAATGACTAAATTTGAAAGTTCTACCAGAATTATCACCTTAAGAGACTTTGTGGTGTTGCCCTTCAATTTCTTTAGCCTGGTGGGCATAAAATTTTTTCACTGGGACGCCAGCGATATAATGACGACCAAGGAAAAAATCCTTTTTGTTGTAGTTTCTTTATGCGTTGTACTAAACTTTTTGGCTAAATGTGCTTACTTTATATTCGACGAATTTCACAGTAACGTTCAAATGACTGAGTGGGGCGTGTATCTTAGTTTTGCCGTGAACGGACTGTTTAAGATGTGTTCTGTAATATTGGGACGCAGGATACTAAGCAGAACCCTTAAAGGTTTGGAGCTTATAATGCCCCGTAACTCCCAAGAGCGCCTAGATTTTAAGTTAAATGAAGGTTTTCACTACATAATGCGTCATTCAAAAATCATGTATATCAGTCATTGGGTCATTGCATTGATGTTTATTATTTTCCCCTTAGTGCAGTCGAGCGTGGAGTACTTCAGCACTAAAGTGTTTGTACCACGTCTGCCCTACATAATGATCTATCCATTCGATATAACTGTAGGAATTACTTATGTGCTGGTGTATATATCGCAGTTTATAGCTGGTAGCGCTATATCGTGTTATTATCTTGGATCTGATGTGCTATTAATTTGTACAATTTATGTGGTTATTCTACAATTTAAATATTTATGCTATCGCATCGAATATTTTGAGTCGAAAAACTATCAACAGGACATGAGAGAATTGAAGGATATTTTGAAAAAACATAATCTATTAAATAAGTAAGTAAAAAAATAAATTTTCATATATGTACATACAAGTAATTGTAATGTCCTGCAAACTTTTCAGTTTGGCTCATGATGTCAATGAGGTTTTCAGCATATCGATTTTATTGAACTATATGATATCTATAATGCTTATTGTGCTCATTGGCATACAAATTGTGTCTGGTTCTGAGTTATTAGATTGTGTGAAGTTCTTTGGATTTTTCTTAGCGACCATCATACAAGTATATTATGTTTGTATGTTCGGCACCAAACTTATGGAACAGGTATGCATACTGTATAACATAGAATATTGTTGTGAAAATTAGTTATATATCGCATTTGTTCTTCTGAAGAGCGTCACTTCAAAATTTTAAAACTTTCAGTAGAAGCAAAAAAAAAAACTCTTAGGGCCAATCCCACAATATCGACCACTTTCGAAATGTCGCACACTAACATTTGAAACACAAACAAAATATTAAAATTTATATAACACTGTATTTTTTTTTGGCGCTAGAGTAGAGAAAAATATTTAATATTTTAACAGTGGATAGATTGACCACTGTATATCGTTTTCTGTGCAAAAAATAAAAATTGCAAAAATTTGAATTGACGCTCTTTACAGAAACGAGTGCGATATGCATCTATTTATCTGTATTTGGAATTCCTTCTAACCTTCATTGTAGAGCGCCCTGGTTGGGGAAATATTTGTTGGCCAAAAATGGTATATGGCTGATGTACGTTATCAGCGCATGTTAGTTCTAGCCATAGCTCGTTCTCAGAGACCAGCCCAACTGACTGCTTTTAAATTCTTTATTATTTCGATGGAAAGTTTTTCCAATGTATGTACATATTTTCTGCAAGTAGTCTCATGAATTCATTCCTTGTTCTATTATATTATTTAATTTTTCTCTTTGGCCTAGTTGATGACAACTTCGTATCAATTTTTCACTCTACTCAAAACTCGTATGGAGGAGTGAATGAAGTCTGTGAGAATATTCAAAACGAATTTCATGTAAAAAAAATATATATTCCGGCAATAAACAGCTGTAATTGAAAATAAAATTCAATTTTTAAACAAAAGTTTAATTAACTTAAGTATATTTTTAATTGATTTTTGGTTTTATTTTCAGTTCAATTCGCTTATTGTAGGAATATTTTATTCTGTATTGCTAGCAAATTTAGAAGCAAGTAAGCAAGATGATAAAATGAATATGATTTATCATTTAAGCTTAATGTAGAAGAAATATTTTGAGCAATAGTAGCATTACTGTGTAGCATGTTAAATAAATACTACACTAATGGCCTGCCCCACGATTACGACAGAAAACGTTCGATCGACAACTTGTATTGAAAACAACAATAAAATAGTAAATTTTGTTTTTGTTTTCAACTACGCCACCAACTGAAATAAATTTTGAGTAATTTTTATTGATTTTGAACGTTTCTTAGGGGCATACATTTTCCCCCTATTACCTTCCTGGTTCTAGTTTTAAAATGTTAATACCCTTTAACACTCCCAGAGTTGCACACTTTAAGTGCTCCAAATTTCATTGCGATCGGATTAGCGGTTTGGCGGCGCATAAAGGATATAAAAACAAACATTAATTTTTATATCGACCGACCGTTTTCTATCGACATCGTTGGACTGGTCGTAAAAAAGCAGCACTAAAATTAAATGAATTTTTAATTAACTTCGAAAAAGGAAAATATTTTAGTTTCTTTATAACCGACTTCAAAAAGTTGGACGTTACCAATTCTTCTGTATTATTTTATGTATAAGTTTTTTGTTATATTTTGTATTTATTTTTTTTAAAGAGAAGTAACACTCAGGCAGTGAATGCCAACTACTATTGCTAGGTGTTACCTTATTTGCGAAATGGATAGTGATAGTGCTTTTACACGTTTCTAATAATGCAGTGTTGCAGCGCCTCTGGTGTCAATGATGCGTATTAAATTTCTTAAAACTGTGCTTAGTAGCCATTTTAATGTTTATTTTTACTTCGCCCATAATTCTACTACACAATACCGACAAGGAGGGCGCTCTGATGTTACCGACTTCTGCTGAAGTCGGTACAGTTCAGTGACCAGTGTCTATGCCTTCATTACTTTTACTTTTATACAACAACTGATACAAATGGACACTAATGCACATCAGAAAAATGCGTGGGCTGTTATATAATGACTGTCGTAGACCGGGCTCGAACTAAGGAACTTCGGTTTTGTAGTCAACGTGCTAACTACTTCAGACAACTCCGCCCTCATACTTCATAACTCCGTCGTTTTTAAACCGATTTTAAAAGATTGCATGTGGTCCCATTGTCAAAAAAGTGGACGGGAGCAAGGCAATTAAAGTTTTTTATTTGATATATCGATAAATTTTTTAAACTGTCGAAAATTTGCTTTTAGTAAACTATTAGAAGCTTTGTCGGATATAATTGCCATCACGGGAATATAATTGAACGACAGTGTTCTTGTAGATTTATTACTGCTACTTTGGTCACCGGTAACACAGCAGAGGTGATCTGCCTCTAGGGAAGAGAATTTGAAGTACAGTGCTACGAAAAAGTAGGCTTAAAGATTTTAATTAAAATTTAATAACAAAAATTTTTCTGGTTGTAAAAATGGTAATAGAGTGCAGTTCATACTGAATTTGCTACATGTTGATTTGGTACCCTTATACCTAAATAATAGCGGAAAGAGTTGCGTTAGCAGCAGGGTACGTATTTTCAGTACAATCAAAAAATATTTTTACATTTAAATGTACTAAAAATGCTTACTCTGCTGCTAACGCAACGCTTGCCACTCGTATTTAGGTATGAGGGTTACATTAAAAACTTTTCAATAGATTTTGCTGTTTTAAGATTTAACTTTTTAAAAAACGAAATATATTGAAAATTTTCGGACTTTATCAAGTCAACAAATAGGAATTTCCTTGTGAAAAGTCCATCGGCAAACGGTATGTCCCACGATGTCAACAACTTTCGACTTCTGGCACACTTACATACATTCAAAACAAAAACCAAATTTCAAATTTTGCATTGGAATGTAACTCTGCGACTAGTCGAAAGTTGGTGACATCCTGATACAGGTGCATCAACTCTGATATGTTTGATGTTGTAGCGGCCAAGGTTCTACATAATCTATCCAAATTTCAAGTCCGTAGCTCTTACGGTTCTCGAGAAAATAGCCTGTGACGGACAGACGGACAGTGTAGCGAAATCAATAGGGTCCCTTTTCACATTTGGTGTACGGAGCCCTAAAAAGGGTCTTCCACACTGTTGCCAACTTTTTTCCAATAAATTTCGCTAAAGTAGACAAGAAAATAGCTAGAAAATAGCTAAATATCAAAATGACTTGAAAATTTAGCGATAAATAGCTAAAAAATAAATTTATTTTTAGGTTGTTTTAAAAATGTTACGGTAACTTGTTAACTTCTTTCGTACTTCCTAAATTTCCCTACAAATTTTATAAAATACTAAATAAAGGTAATGAAATAGGTTAATAAAAAGCTTATTTTAATAAAAAAAAACACTCGTATGTATATACATATTATAGGCCTGCACATATATACTTGTTTGTACCATTTTTGCGTGTGTTGGTTCTGGCATCTACAGATACATACCTTATGCAGCGTTTCCGTTACTTCGGGACTTCCCCAGTAAAAAATTGCTTCAAATTATAGGGTAAAAGTATCGCTGACAAACCTGCTGATTTTTGTATTGCGAGTTCCCGTTTTGGAATACTAAATTTTTTAAGTATAATAAAACATGCAAAAAGCAGTTATCTAAAGCACTCTTCAAAGAATTAATAATATAAACGTATTAAATTATGTATAAAAGCACTTATCAAAACGGATGTGAGCACATTAGCTAACTTTTAAACCTGCATTGTTTTGGCGCTATTCAATCACATTTTTTTTATAGTTTGTTTCATATACGTTCACCGTCTCTAAACAAGCTCACATTTTAAAGCGAATTATGATAGACAGAAAATCGCTAGAATTCCCGCTAATAGCTAAATCATAATTTTTCTCGCAAAATTGTTTAGGGAAAAAATTTAATGCCTTTTCGTAGACTTTTCGAAACAAGTTGACTTTTTGTAATTAGCGCCATCAGTTAGGTAAACTTTTATTTTTTTTTTTAAATTTCAAAACAGAAGTAAAACAAATATCTTTAAATTTTATTATTGTTTTTTTTTTAATTTATTTAATTGTTAATTTTTTTTTTCTGTAATCTTAACATTTACTTGAATTATTATTTTTTCGTTACTGGTTGTTCTCTCACATATATTTTTGTTTTATATATAATTTGCTATTATTTATAATTAAATTTTTTATTTTCATTTTATTTGAGCAAAATTATTTTTGGTTTTTTCTTTGTTATTTATTAGTTTAATTAAATATTTTTCATGTTTCTGTCATTGCTTTTACTCTTATTTAATTGTATATTATTATATAATATTTTCAACATTTTTCGTTTCTTCAATAATGTTTCGTGTAACTAAAAAAGGGATAATATGCCTTCTTAAAATTATTTATTTTCTGCATGTTTGTATATACTCGTATGTATGTATGTATATTATTATTGTTTCATAATTCGAATTATGTTCTAATTTTGTTGTTATTTCTTGGGGGTTTCTGCTTTTGAGTTAAATATTTTTAATTTGTTCGTTAATGATTTTAATATGAGTTTTACTATGTATGACAGCAATATACTTAAAAAAATACATGTGTATTCATAATAAATAATTGTCCTATATCTTGATGATCTGATTAAAAAACTTTCACAGAAGAGTTTTATTAAAAACGCTGTAGAAAAAGCTTGAAAGTAGAAAAATATTGCTTACCCTCATACCTAAATAAGAGCGGCAAGCGTTGTGTTAGCAGCAGGGTACGCATTTTCAGTACATTTAAATCTAAAAATATTATTTGATTGTACTGAAAACACGTACCCTGCTGCTAACGCAACGCTTTCCGCTCTTATTTAGGTATGAGGGTTAGGTGTAAACGAATTTAATTTTAACCAATTGCAGCTATAAAAGCTTGATGGTAATACATAATCCAAGCCACCATGGTACAATTGTACTAGGTACATGCACGACTACAACAAAATTACAACACCAAAAAACACATTCATTTTGTTGGTATAAACAAGCGAATAATTGTCAGAAACAGATGCCTTTTGTTTTTAAAAATAACAATTACAGGGTAACTAAAGTACAATTGCAGACGCGGAATTAATGCATGATTATAGTTATTCACCCCTATTCTGCGTTTCGATTACGTTCCCGCATTCAGTTACGCACGGATCGAAAAGAGGTATTCTGCCAAAAAACTGAATCGAAAGAAAAAGAAGAAGAGAAGAGTATGTTTAAACCTGCTGCTTTGCTTTGAAACGGGTGAAATAGGAACAGTAAAACTAAGCAATTTTGCAACATTTTTAGCAAAAGGTTAAATTTAGTGCAAAAAACAGTGATTTAACAATTAAAACAAATAATAATTAAATATTGTGAAAACTTTCATTAAATAAACTCTTGCAAATTTAAGTACAGAGAGTTAAAAAAAACGGGATAAGCAAGAGGTATTTGTGGCCAAACTTTTCCAGTCTGAAGAATCCTGTCGCGCCGGAGGTGATATTTTAATTTTTTACACATAATTGCAACACAAAAATAAAGTCTATTTATCTAAATTTAATTAAATCCGTAGACAATACCGTTTTTCGTCGTCATTAAATAGGTATGTCAACTTTTTATACTGTTTTACCTGTAATAAATTGAATAAAAATCGCATTTCAGTACAGAAAAACAAAACAAACTGTTTAGTTCATTAATTAAACCTTCTTTCATTTAATACTTGCATTATTTTTTGCATTAATCACTTTTTAAAGCTAAAGAAACAAAAATTGAAAACGCTCCGCCACTAAAATAACAACTTACAAAAACGTAGTTACGATCGAAATGCAGAATACATATATTCAAAAGAGAAATCGAAGAACGGAACGCAGAATACCAAAGTTGCCAAACAGAGAAACTTTCGATTCGAATCGAAACGCAGAATAGGGGTGATTCAGTGTTACCAATCTTTGTGTAGTTAGACAGTGTGTAATTTCTACTCACATGTGTAGGCCATGTAATTAAATTCTTGTATAATCTGTGTGTAATTCTACTTTGGGTTCTATTTTTATTTATTTTTGTTTTAATTTTAACCTACACAAAAGATGTGTAGTGTAATTTTCTTCGATGTGTAATTGGAGACACAGCGATGTGTAAATTCATTGGCAACACTGTAATCATTTTATTAACACACATATACTAACATTTTCGCAGCTTGTAAACAAAGTTTGACAACTATTTGCATTGTATACACTAACAGGCAGGGCTTGTGCATGCACCTGTTATAATTGTATCATGCAAGTCACATTTACTATGTGAGCTTTTAAAGAAGAGCTTTGTGCTTTCACACCGACGAGAGTAAAAGAGCCAATCACATCTCGGTGACAACAATGCTTGCTGCTTACTTTACAAGGAAACAAGAACAAATTGTGAGAGCTTTCAAAGCTGTTTAATTCAAATGCAAATGTCGGAATGTGTGTGTTTGGACGTAGCTACTACTGATATCATAGAGCTTTTTCTCTTTACAGTTTGAATTTTTTTTGTATGTAAATCCAAAATAAAAGTATTGACATATTTTTAAAACTCCCTATCGATTAAATGCTTCAATTTAAATAAATGAATTTTCAAAGCTTTAATTGCCTTTTTAGTATTACAGGCATACATTAATATACATACATATATACATTTTATTTCAGCTTTAGGTCCTTTTAAAAAAAATGTATAACAAATTTATTGATATATCGAAGAAGAAGCTACACAACATTGCAGCGAAATAGCGATATATCAACAAATTTGTTATAAATTTTTAAAAAAAGGATATAAAGGTGAAAATAAATGTATATATATTAAATAAAAAGATCGAATAAATTATTATAGTCACCCTTATTTCAGTTGTAGGCATCGACGTCACTTTAACACAATACCAAAAAAATTGGGGCTTGTTTACTCCCTCTCGAGAATAATTTTGCGTAACTGATAATCGATTTCCGTTCCCTAACCTAGGGTTTACACCAGTGGTGTTAAAAATAAAACTATAGTTGTATGTGTGAGAAAAGCTGTCTCATTCGTCTCTGAAGTACATCGAAAAAATAAATATTTGCAACAAATGCAGTTTAGTGAAGCAGCTCAAAATATATAAAAAGGAGTCTATATGGTAGAAAATTAAAAAATAAGGAATAAAAATTAAATAAAAAAGTTGCGGGCGACCCATATTTTCCGAGTTACGGCGCTGTAAACTTTTCATAGGAAACTGTGAAGAAATTCCAAAAATAAATTTTTAAATAGCTTATCTGATAGAAACTTGAAATATAAGAAGAAAAAATTAAACAAAAAAATTGGCTGCGACCAATATTTTCCGAGTTATTGGTCTTTTAAGTTTTGATATTAAATGCAATTTAGTGAAGCTGCTAGAAAAAAAAACCAAAATGTCTTTTTAATATATATTCATTTGTTTTCTTAAAAGTTTTGTAACATAAAATACATTGAATGTCGCAAAAAGCATTACTGATCATAGAATATTTTTCGCATACCACTTTTTTTCTTGCACTGTATCTATAAAGAATTTAATACACCCGCTGCGCATGTGTTATCGTCGCTGTTTCATTGACGACTAAATGGAAGAGAATACGAATGTGTGTAGACTTGGGTCGAACTCGTTCAATAGTTCATTTTTGCCACAAACCCATGATCAAACCCATTTAAATTACATGGGTTTGATCATTGGTTTGTGGCAAAAATGAACTAGTGAACGAGTTCGACCCAAGTCTAAATGTGTGTGATTTTGGTTTGCACAATTGTGCCATGAAACTGACATCATTGGTTTACACGTGCAAGTGCAATTTCGAAAAACTCAATACACTCAAACTCTTTTACTAACACATCTACACTTTCGGCACTTGCAGTCTACTTCCAACTCAACTGCCAAGGAATTTTACAAGACAGTGACTTGTTGAACTTGTAGCAAGTAAATGGAAAGTTGGCTAACAGTGTTGCCCTATTAATAGTTTAGCACAAATTAACTGGATTTCAGTGTAATGTTATATGCATTTTTACTCATTTTAAATACATTTAAAAGCTAATTTAATATTTTTTTTTCTTAAATATTCATAAATCGAGCAGTTTATTATTTTTTTAGGCATAAATAACATTGAAACAATACGAATAAAGTTCGTTGATAATACGTACACAGAGCTTGTATGCAAGGCACTTGCATGTGTAAACGCAGGGTAAGGTCTAGAAAATAGCATAAACCTGCCAACAGATGTCAGTTGTTTTCGACAACTGGTACACAAGCCCCAATTGTTTGGTATTGTGTTAAAGTGACGTCGATGCCGACAACTGGAATAAGGGTGACTATTTATACATACATTAATAAAAAATATTGATTAAGTGAAGCTTATTTAAAAATATTTTCTCCTTAAGCTTATAGAAACACTTTTTATTTACGCACTTGGGAATATGTAATAAAATATGATTTATATATGTATATACATACATACATATATACATATGTATAAATGTATATTAAATAAAAGTTCTTTTATTTGACAAAGCTTTTAGAGCTTTATTGAAAGCTAAAATCTTTCATGAGCTTACTAAAAACTCCAGGAAGATTAATAGCCTATCTCACGATGTCATCCAGAAATCGTTCGATAGGCAGGCAACTCGTACTGCAAACAACAATAACATTAGAAAATTTGTTCTTGTTTTCAATATAAGTATTCGATCGAACGATTTCTAGTGACATCGTGGGACAGCCCCTAAGATTCTCTAAAAGAATTCATAAGTTCTTAAAATTTCCCATGTTAATAAGCTTTGTCAATAAGAGTAAAATACAAAAATACTTTTTTAACAATTTTTTGGATCTGCATTGTCACCAAACAACAAAAACAGCTCTGTTATTTTATTTGTTGTACCTTTATTAGCCAAAAACAGCTCACAGTCTTAAGCTACGGCAACACTTGTCAAACATTTGTCCAAAAAAGCGTAACCACTAAATGCTAATGAAAATTCAATTCGGACAAAAGCTTGTCAAGTTAAAGAGTATCCAATAATGTTGGATTCAATGAAATTGACTATTAGTTGTGTTCGAAACTGTTTAATTTGATAAGCAAGTGTCTGGATCAAAACTTTTTTGATTACTGTTTGTTGGTAACGCTTTTTTGGGCAAATGTTTGACAAGAATAATTTTAGGACCAAGTCACTCTATCCTGCTTCAATAATATCAAGTAATCTTCTGAAACTTTATACTTTTTTCTACATATTCTCACAGCGTGCATTTTGAGTTCTCGTAGTGAGAGCTTAAGATTGTCTAAAATTTTTATTTCAAAAAGTTTTAAAATTTTAAATGCTTTTCCACTAAAATAAATAATTCTTAAGTTTTAGTAGAGCTTTCCATAACCTACAAATATTTTCATTTCTTCTAGCTTTCAATGTTAAATGTTTTTGTTGTCTTTTTGGAAAATATATCCTGAATTCTTAAAATGGATAACACCTTGTTGGGCTTAACACCCGGTTTATCGAAAGCATAAGCCTTTTCTCACTGATGTTTCTTTTATAAGCAATAATGGCTTTTCTAAAATATTCCAAAGCTTTCGTATATTCATTCCATTTTGATGCAAAAATAGCTTTTTTCGTATAATCACAAAAAACACGTAGAAAAACTGAAAGCTCTTTTGTTGTCACTCGCATGAAAATGAACCAATATTACAAAAACATCAAAATGTTTTAGTTCGTTATTTCTAGAAATGTATGCATTTATTCATTTTCCAAAAACAGGCTGTAAAAGTATGAAAATTTAAAATACATACGTACATATTTGGTACATAAAGCTTAAACGTGAAATAAAACTTTCTGTCAAAGCTTCCAAGGAAATATGTATGTATGTATGTATTGGCTTTTATAAAGAATTTCGGAGTACAGGTGTGTTGTTGTTTTATCTATCAAACTTAATTTGAATTTAAACTTAAAATTTTAAAGCTTAAATGAAATTAAAAGTGAGTTTGAATTAAAATATAACTAAATGCTTGTGCCATTCGGCTTGTTTTTTCTTTTCTTCTTTTGAATGTACAAAAATCATGTTGAAAAATGTGCTGGCTTTGTTGCTGTTTGTTTTATTTATTTAATCTAAATTTTAACTTTTTATTTCCTTTAAATGATTTTTAATATCTTTAACTTTAATTTAGAAATAGGTTTTTATTTTATTTAAACTTTTATTTTAATCTAATTGTTTGTTAATTTTGTTTATACTAACATTACAAACTATTTTAGAATTCTGTTTTCAACTTACTCTGCTAAATTACTTAAGATGCTTACAAGTAGGGATTTATTTATTTGTGTGTGTTTTTTTTATTATTTTTATATTATTAATTAGTTTATTTATATGTATTTTTGTTGTTGTTAAAAATTGTATGTCTTTAATTTGCATATGAGTGTCTTTCCTATTTATTTTAATATTTATTTCTATGTACGAAATATTTGTTAGTTAATTAATTTTTATTTACAAGTTAAATGAAAATTAAATTAGTTTTAGCTTAACTATTAACTTAGTTATCCAAAGTTCGTTTTTTTTTATTGAAAATCTTGTGTAAGCGAAAATTATTCCTGTAATTTTTAATTTTCGCTTAACCGTACTCCACTGTGCATCAGCAAGGGCATTCACATGATGTTCCAGCTGTTGTATCTGTTGCAGGTGATAAGCTTTTGTAAAAGCTATAAGTTTGTGTAATACATAAGCCCAATTCAAAAAATTGTGCAAATGGTCTTTTATCGTATCATATGCAAAATGGTATAGTATTTATATTGATACTCACCACTTAACAATTCTTAGTGGTGAATATCAATGTATTATGCCATTTGGCACATGCTACGATGCAAGACCATCTGCACAAGACTGTGAATTGGGCTATAGTGTAATTTTCACAAAAAATGAATCGTATACTAAATCAAACCTCTGGAGCGATCATCTTGTAATTTGACAAACATCTTAATAAAAGTAAATAAGCGAATTTATTTTTATTTAGTCATGCGGTGGAAAGGGTTAAATAATGATGACAATATGTTAAAAAGATAGGAATTAAGTATTCAATAAATTTTTAAATTTTGACTTTTTTGGAAGAATTTGAAAGAAATCAATTTTAGAGTTAGAATAAAAGAGAGGGTGGGATTATATTCATCAAAGCAATAACTACCAGACAATTTTTCAAAAAAGCCTCTTCAAACCCGTTCTTGTCAACCCTAAAAGTAAAGTGCTTGGGCAATAATGAGCTTGGCTGACTAGGAGTGGACCGAAGGCCTTGTTAGAGAATTATTATGTATTCATAAATTTAGGAAATCACAAAGTAGTCGAGGGACAAATCAGAGCGGGCAAAGTAGTACATTCCATGTAGAGTAATTGTTAATAATCGCATGTGTGTATTAGAAGCCTGCGTAAACAGTATTGAAATGTAAATACCTTTGGTGTACGGAACCTTTGGTGTTTTCGCTACGCTGCACAGTGGGTTGAATCAGCCCCTATGTTGCTATTGATTCAGGGAAAGGTGGAAAATTGTTTTTTATTTTTTTCGAAAATGTATGCCTTACTGATTACAAAAATGTATTTTTGAAAACATTGGATTTTTTTTGATTTTTGTTTTTTTTTAAGAAACAATATCTATTTAGGAATTATTTTTATATAAATTATGGACAGCAATTACAATCTACATTGTCTCCTTCACTATAGTCATCACGATCATCATGGTCATCATCATAATTATCATCATCATCTTCATCATCTTCATCATCATCATTATCATCATCATCATTTTCATTATCGGAACAAAAATTTTAAGCCAACAAGTAATTTCCTTAGAACTTAAATATTTAAAAAACGGCATTAAATTCGGACGACTTTTTTTCTTGAATATATTCTTTATTAATAGGAACTCTTAGAACAAACAATTCGTAACAATTCGCACTAAAATACCTGAAGTAGATGGTTCCATCATAAAATTTCCACCAAATAACTTTTAAACAGAAAAAAAAGAACTTGAAATATGTTGAATTTCAATTTTTTCACTATTAGCAAAACCACGAAAAAACGTTGTACTTTGACAGCACACTGCAAAAAAGTAAGCAATACTAAACATTGATTTTGATCACACGTGATGCGAAATTTTATCTACTTTTTCTCGACATAAAATTTTATTCGAAAATAATAACTTGAAAATATTAATTAATAGCGACTTTGGACTTGATTCAACCCAATGTGCGCTGTCCGTCTGTCCGTCACAGGCTATTTTCTCAGGAAATTTCGACAGGGTATGTAGAACTTTGACAACAAAAAATATATGAGAGTTAAAAATTAAAGGGTGTTCCAAAACGAGCAACGAAAAATTTTAAAATCCCATATAATACACATACAATTGTATGTACATATGTATATTGACACTTGAAATTTGTAAAATTAGTGTATTTTTATACAGACTACAACAATTAACACTAAAATTTAAAAAAAAAATTAACTTAAAGGGTGGTCCATCAGTTAATGCAATTTTGACTATGTAATTTTGACAACTTGCTATATCTTGGAAACCGTAAGAGGAAACTCTTGAAATTTTCAAAAACGGTAAAACTAAAAAATCCGAATATTATAAAATCACCAAACCAAAAAAATCGCCAAAACCCCCCCCCCCCCCCCCCCCCCCAAAAAAAAAAACGCTTAAATGAAAAAAAGCACCAAATAAAAAAAGTTTCTAGCACTAAAATAAATCGGCAAAACCGAAGAAATCGCCAAAATTAAAAAAACGCCGAAACCGAAAAAAACGTCAAAAATCGCCACAACGCGAAAAAGGCGACAAAACTAAAAAATCGCCTATATGAAAAAAATCGCCAAAATTAAAAAAAAATCGTCAAAAAGAATAAACGTCAAAAACCGAAAAAAGCGAGGAAAAAAGTGGCAAAACTAAAAAAGCGCCAAAACTTAAAAAAAATCGCCTAAACCGAAAGAACGCAAAAAAGCCAAAACTAAAAAAACGCTCAAAACAGAAAAAACCCCAAAAAAGGAAAAAAATGCCAAAACTATATACTATATAGGCTAAAGTTCGTCTTGAATTACATATCTAGTGCCCGTACGGAACCGCGAGTCAGATAGCTGATTCACTGAATTTAATTGAATGTATTCTCGTGGCAATTAAACCAATAAAAAATGCTGTCGTTTAGTAATACCTTTCGGCGGGAGTTAAGTTTTGATTTTAGACCACTAGTTTCGTAGGGTAATATTCTTAGAATTTTGTGTAGATTTCTTTTTTCTTAGACGCCTGTTGCTTTTTTCCTCACACGAACAAATCAACCCGCTCTAATGTACATACATGAAACAAGCATCACAAATTTTTCCGTCGCGAAGTATTTTCTTCTTTAGTCCTATACCTGCAATAACTGAAACAAATGTCTTGCCAACCGTGTTTTTAGCGTTTGTTTTAGAAGATTTCGCTGTACTAAAGCATTTGAAAGATCGCTCACGCCTTAAAGGTTTTTGTAAGTGGTCTTTTGCAGGGGTCTAGTATTTATAACTATGATAGTCAGACTTAACAAAACTCCTGCGGGAGAAATTTACCCCGCCATATTACGTTAGGGTGGGCAGGAAAGCACACCTACAACAAATTCTAACATATTCAAGTCGATACAACAATTAGCACAGTTCGGTGAATTCCTTGGTCGTTTATAATTCCACTAAAAAAAATAAAATGTAACTAAAAGTCATACATTAATTCTATATTGGAATTTGATAATTTATTTAATTTTGTTATTTTAATTGTCTTGAGATATATCTGTACAATAATTTTTTGCTATTTTTGTATAATTTTTTATTTTGTATTTACAAAACTGTGTGTGTGTGTGTGGGTGTGTTATTTTGATTTCACTAGATTTATTTATTTTATTAATTATATTTGTTTTTTTTACATATTTTATTTATTTAATTTCATTTTGTTGTTGTCAAAAACTAAAAAAAACCATTTTGGCAGTGCATTGAAATTTTTTGTTTCACATATATTATTTTTTTTTAATTTTGTTTTGTTTAACATTTTTAACTACATTATTGTTAATATAGTTTAATATATTTTCAATTTTTTCCATTCATTTGAATTCACTTTCTAAATTAGTTATTTACTTGGAAACTTAGAACAACTTATTACTTCAAGAACAATAACATAAATTTATATTTTGTAATAAATAAAAGAGAAAAAAAATTATATAAAAATTATTAACAAATAATATTATAATTTTTAAAATGGAAGACAATAGTTTTTTATTTTTGTTATAAAATAAACACTAAGCTGAGACTATAAGAACTAGAAAATAAGTTTCCCTGCCTGTTTTTATAAAACGAAAGAGAATTTTCGTGCGAAAATTTATATTTATATCTCAAATAAATGCACAAAAAAAAATAAAACACAAAAATTTTAATTTATTTAAAATATTAAATTTAAATTAAAAAACATTTTTTTCACAATAACTGCCGACTAATTTTTTTTGTTTTATAAAAACAAGCACTTATGCAAAATAAAAATTTGATACGTAAAACTTTATTAGGAACCTTATATATATATTTTTTTAATTTTTTTACAAACGAAATAAATGGTGGCACTTCTTAGTTCAGCAACCAGATGAGCTTAACCATTTCTAAAATTGATTTTATATTCATATGTGTGTATGATCCAAAGAAACTCTGAAAAATTTTCAGTTTCTATTAAATACTTTTTAAGTTGGAAACTTTATCCAACCAGATAAGACGCATTTGGTTACTGCTCCTAGGCCTTCACTTATATCGTTAAAGATTAAAAAATTATAAAGCATAACAATAATGAAAATAGTGTGATGTTATAAAAAACAAAATTAAAATATACGTAGTAGATATTGGTTACCCATTTGTAGCCACATGCAGCAAAACAGAAAACAAATCTTTTTGAAGAACACTAACATGAAGAACACTGTATAGCAGCTACGCCCGAGTCATATGCACAATGTGCAAACTTTTACAAAAGAGCTTTTGTGCTTTCACACCGACAAGAGTGCAACAGTCACAACAACAACTCACCAGACTACAATGCTTACCCTTACATACTTTGCAAATAAATAAGAACAAATTTAAGAGCTCTCAAAGCTGTTTACCTCAAATGCAAATATCAGTGTATGTGTGTTTGGACGTAACTGCTGTATGGAGCAGATATTTTTCAATCAGGAGTCCTACCCTAGCAGTGCAAATTAAGCTAAAAACTAATTATCATATCCACAGAAAACTGGTTATTGCATTTACATATGTAGATCAACTACGTACAATCCATATGCGCAATGTGCAAACTTTTACAAACGAGCTTTTGTGCTTTCACACTAACGAGAGCACAAGACAGCACAACAGCCAGCGTTGTCAACTTTCAAATTTCAAAAAGCACTGAAACCAGGAAAAAAAGCGTGTAATTTAAGTAAAAAAGCACTAAAATAAAATTTTTTGTTTTATAAAAAAAATTTTGTATATAAAAAATATAGAAATTGGTTGACCTTGCATTTTATCCCTAAAACTCAAATTTGAAGCATTCGATACACATTTTGATTTGATGAGAATCAGTTAATTCTAAAATCAATTTGACGAAACCTTTTTAAGTTATTATAAAAAATTTAATTTTTTTCGTCAACGGAGAAACAAATCACCTGAAATTAGTCAAATTAGCAGCATTTGGCAAGTCTTTTTGACTTGCTGATTAGATTTTGAACTCGATGGGAGTAGTAGTTAATTTTTTTAAAATCAAGACTTTCAAAATTTGATTTTTATTAAACAATGCTGTGGAAACATTCTTTCACAGCAAATGCAATATTAATAACAAAGTTACAAAATTAAAAAAAAGTAATTTGCAAGTTAACCAAGTTATATAAACTAATATTATATGTATTTACTATTATTTTAGAAAAAAGGAACGAAGCTCTATTAGCAACACAATTTTCTCGTTTCAGACCGCTTTTATTTTAGACTTAAATAAAGTAATAAGGGTAAAAACGTGATCAACTTCATGTTTAAACATTAAAATTTGATGGGAATGCAATTTCGATAATGCCCCAAATAAGTTTATATCAAATGAGTCGTTATAAGACTTTATTTCTTCCCAAAACTCGATAGCGAACTCAAAGTTTATCCATTGCATTAAGTAAATTATTCTCTATTTACTGTATACTCTAGAAATTATTTCGCTATTGGACTATACTTGCATTATGTCTTCTTTGTCGTGTGGCAAAACACTGTTTCCATTAATTGTGCTTAGAATGTGAAAGTTTGAGAATAAAATAAAATATTTCTTCAACCAAGTTTTGTACAATCTTATTAGAATATTTTTAAATGTTCCATTAACTTCAGTGCTTATGTTTTTTAAATGTTAGACATCTTCAAAACAATATATATATTATATAAGGAAAATTCTTTTTGAATTTTGGGTTTAGTGCCACCGCCAAGAAATAAAAAGCACCAAAAATTAGTTTAAAAAAGCACCGAGCACTAACTTCAAAATTTTTCGCGTCGAAAATTTCAAAAAGCACTAAAATAGTGTTGTAAAAGTATTGAGTATTTGAGTACTCAATACCGGGAGTTTTTCCCGGTACTCAATACACAAAAGTAACTACTCAATACTTTCAGGGTTGCATTTTATAGTATTCAAGTGAAAGTCTTCCTTTAAAATGGATCAGAATTATTCAATTCTGCGAGCTTGATACAAATAAATATGACTCGGAACCTCATGGAGTTAGTGTAACAAATACCAATTCTGTTAGGAATTATTTTGATACGAAAACAGCCACTAAAAAGGTACTAAAAAATGCGTTATTAAACTACTTCAGTCATTGGACAAAGAAATTGACCCTTTAGAATAGTGGAAGGAAGGCACGTGATACAATATAACCTGCAAGTCAGGTCCTCACAAACATGAAAAATATTTTAAATTCTTTCGATGGTTGTAAAATTTTATTTCTACATTTAAACAATGACTAAGTAATAACATCAATTGTGAGAAAAAAATGTTTATTAAAGAATATTTAGAAGATAATTTAAGCGATTAATGCACTAGAAGTTTTAAGAGTACGTTAAAAAAAATTATGTACAGAAACTAAACTTCAAACATATTTATTTTCATTTGATGTAAATTAATTTAAATATACTTGCATTTAATCTTTGTTTTTCCATATTCCATTATCAATAAAATAATAATTTTTAACTTCCCATATATATACATATATAAAGTATTGAGTAGTATCGAGTACCCAATTGAAAAAGTAGCAAGTAGTACTGAGTATTCAAAAGTAGCCGCTTTTTTACAACACTACACTAAAAACGGTGCGAAAAGCACCGAGTTGACAACGCTGACAACAGCCAATCAGATCTAGGCAACAACAATGCTTGCTCTTATTCAGTGTCCCGCAAAATAAAATATGTCTGTATTGGTAAGAAAAATGAGAGTAAAATAAACTTGCACTTGAAGAAAAGATTTCTAATATAAAATACATGATGTAGTTATTAGTTGTTTGATTTTTTTTTTTTTTTGTAAATAAGCAATTTAATAAAAACTTAAGTAAAAACTACAAATTTAATAACCATTCAACAATTTAGTGTATAAATTCAAAATTAAATTTATTCACAGCTCTGTGGATACTATTAAAATGCCTTTTTAAACTATTTTCCCTAATATTTTTTAATGTTTCATAACATAAAATGCATTGCATATTGCGAAAAGCATTTTTCATCGCGAAATTTTTCTTAGCTTCCATAATTATATTATCAATTTTTTGTCTGTAGAAATTTATTAAATTTGAACTTTAATTTCGTTCCGTGTGCTCAAAAAAACTAAACCAAAAACCAGGAAAAAATTAATACATACGTGCACAACTTAATTCGTCGCTTGCTCAGTGACGACTAAATGAAAGAGCATAAGCATGTATGTGATTTTCATCAGCACAATTGTGCTATGCAGGGTGACCGATGACATTTTTCAAAAAGTGGCACCAACTAGGGGATTTATAAAAAAAGGGGGCGAAATTAAAAAAAACGAGAAAACTGCACTAAACTTTTTATTTTTAATGTATTTTCATATAACTCACCTTAAATAAAGGGGGTCAAAAAGTGGCAAGGCAGTCGAAAAAGGGGAAACGCAGTCGAAAAAGTGGCAAATTGCTACTTTAGTCGGTCAAACGGTCACGCTGGTGCTATGGCTTGCGGGTTACTGTGAGAGTCTTATTATGCATGAAAATAAATGTCACAGTATGTGTGTTAGGTCGTAGCCAGGGTGACCGATGACATTTTTCAAAAAGTGGCACTAAATAGGGGATTTATCAAAAAAAGGGGCAAAATTTAAAAAAAACGAGAAAACTGCACTAAACTTTTTATTTTTAATGTATTTTCATATAACTCACCCTAAATAAAGGTGGTCAAAAAGTGGCAAGACAGTTGAAAAAGGGGAAACGCAGTCGAAAAAGTGGCAAATTGCCACTTTAGTCGGTCAAACGGTCACGCTGGTCGTAGCTGATTGAAACCAACGTTAGGCACACACATACATCCTTATATTATTTATGTATTAGTATGCTGTGTCAAATAAGTTCACAACGAAGCGCCCACGGGCGACCTTTTGCTTGTCTCGGATTTAGACTCTAAGTTTTATAGTCTAGGTTTTAGACACCCCTAGCTACTGGACGTGAAGTGCTAAAGCAGTGTCAAAGCAGCTGAGGTTGTATGGCAACATCACCAAGAACAGCGTTTGGCTGACTACATCACGCCAATCAACTGAAAAAACTTAAAAAGGAAGAAAGCTAAATCAAAAAAAATTATCAAAACCGAATGTGCGCGAGTCAAAGTCGCACTTTACTGAATTTATTTTAATTGCAATGCGTACACAACAACAAGAACACACCCAGAAAAAAGATTGGTTGGAAAACGGTTAGTCCCATAAAATATCATTTGCATTAACTATATTTCAGTTCACGCTATCAATTTTCTGTTAATCCAAAAAACAATCCATGTTCATTGCCATAAGGGCATAATTGTAACAAAGATATGATTGTGACAATACTTAAATTGATTGCATCAACCAAGCGTATGCTTTTGTCATGACTAATTAACTGATTGGTTAACCCAACCGAATAAAATATTACAAATTGGATTTTACTACCAACTTTTGGTATTAGCAACTAAAAAATTGTCGTTCTATATTAAAATTAAAATAAAAACTTTCAATCAGTTGCTGCAACTAACTAGAGGTTGAGTTTACTATCATAGTTTATAGCAGCAAATTAAAAAATTAACTTTTGTGACTTTCAAAGATTTTATGCTTTGTGAATTCTCAAATGGTTTTTGAAAGTCAGTGCATAAGATAACAGGTTTGTGGCTTTTCAAAATGTGTGGTTGAAGAAATGTATATAGACATGCTTCACCATTAGGAAATAAATTTCAATTAAAATAAACTTATGACAATATGTCAAATAATAAATTTCTTAAATAGTGTATTTTTATTTGCGTTTATTGTTTATTTTTATTTCAGCAAGGAAGGCCAATTTTTCTTTTACAAGTACCAATTATGATATTGTTTTAATTATATTAACCAAATTTTCGGTAGCAAGAATAACATTTATTTCAAATTCCATACTGTCAACCAATTTTTTCTGTTGCTGCAACTATTGGGTTGAGGGTTATAATTAAAATATAGTGGTACCACAAGAAAATTTCAGTCGCTATAGCAGAATTCTATAATAGTTGGTGCAACCGCCAAAATTCAATTGGCAACAAATTCGGTTGTCTCAACGAATCTGTTTTCTCTGTGCAGCAACAACAAAACGATGAACAACAGGAATTAAAAATTAAAAAGTAAAAGTAAAGGCATTTACCATAGATGAGCTGCAGTGCTCCACTACTACCACTAAAGTTTCAGTAAAAACAATAAAAAATGTTTAACAATTAAATTTTTACTGATTACTAAAATTTTTTTCTACAATTTTTATAAATTGCCTAAATGATTTGTTATATGATGAGGTGCATTGAATTTTCAGTAATCAGTAATGCCCGTATTCATAATGAAATTCTACCAAGTGGCTAAATGTTTTTCATACAAAAGTTTCAAAATTTGAATGAAAAAACTTTGCCACTTGCTACGGCCCTACGATTTTACTAGTAATGCAAATTAAATTTCATTAGCAGTAAAAATTTACTGAATTTTTTTAGTAATCAGTAAATTTACTGCTTACTGCAATTTTGAATGCAGTACATATACATATACTGCAGTGTGCCCATTTACTAACCAAATAAGTTTAATAAAACAAACCAAAACCAACAAATTCATATGTATTTACAATATTGAAAGTTTTGATACTTTTAATTAATTAATTTAAAAAAATGATACTAAAAGCATAAGTACTTCCAACTTAAAAAAAAAATTTCATTACTAGATGTTTACACATCTCCTCTATGATCGGACTCACATTGCTATTTTTGATTTTTTTTGTTTGGTTTTTTACAAAGATCAATGGTACATTTTCATAAAGTGCAAATTAATTTTTTTCATCCGTGCACTTCTCCATGTCGTCACAGAACAAATAACATAAAGCAAATGACGTTTTTTTCGTCAATCAGATTTGGAGACGTACAAATAATCAGCCGTCAAATAAAAATATCAAAATTTTTCGATTCTCATCAATCAGTGCCGACAACGTGTACGTGTAGCCGAAACGAAACGACTGCACTCACACAACTATGTGATTGATGGGTTTTTGTGTACGTCTCCTGGGCACCAAGAATGATAAACTACAAGATTACGCCAATCAGAGAGTTTACCGTTAGACGTGACGTCACACGTCTATTGTAAGAGTTGCCATAAAGGCTGGGAAAAATCAAATGAAAGACTTAAAGCATAAGCATGAGAAACTAAAAAGTTTATACAAAGAAATCGCAAAAAACAAATTCTATCCTATTATTTTATTTTCTCTACAAAAATTTTTCTTATTTGTTATTGAGAGTTTCTTTTAATTTTTGAAATTAAACTTGTTTTATTAATCTTAACAAAGCGCTTAATTTGAATTTTTTTTAGTTATTTAATATATTCTGTGTTAATACATAGCACCAAATCGAAACATATCAAAACTAAAGACTCTAACTATGATATATTTTTAAATAGCTATTTTCTAATATAATTCACCCTGAATTTGTTATTTGTTTATTTAGTAATATTTTTTTTAATAATATTTTTGTTTAAAATACTAGAAAGTAAAATTTTAAATTTTAAAACATCAAAAATGGTACATAGTTTTACCAAGTAAACAAATAACAAATTCAGTGTGAACGGTACTAATATTTTGTTGGCATAACACCCCTTCTAGCAGATACATCATACAAATTACAAAAGGAATGACATATTTATATGTATATATATATATATATATATATATATATACATTCATAAAAATATGTGTGTATGTACATAAGTCGTACACTTTTATGAGAATATGCTCTGGTATGTATAAAGACGCTTAAAAAATCTTAATTTTTAACGTATTGCTGATGTTATGAATGGTAAAGTTTGATGCACCATTGGGTGCGGCTTGAAAAACTCTTTCAGATGATATTTTTTGTTAAATGCTGTCTTGGGAGAAAATTAGCAAAAAAAAAACTACAAAAATAAGCATTTTAAGACTTTGTATATCGGTTAAAAATCAATTATCTAATTACGGATAATATTAAAAAAATAGTAAATACCTACAACAAAAACAATATTGTCTTCTTGTTCGTAAGTAACTGCAAAAGTAAAAAAGTGGTTTTATTATATGTCCAATTTTCTTAGCAAAACCAGTACTTGCATAGCGGTTGGCAATCCTACAGTCAAAATAGCTTTAAAGATTTTTATAAAACAAATAAACCAAATTATCAGCCAATAGAAACGCAGTGTGCGTGACGTCACACGTCTGCTATTTTTTTTTTGCACTGGCGTAATCTTGTAGTTTATCATTCTTGCCTGGGCACTTTACAAAAAAAGAAACTTAATAATTATTTAGCTTTGCTTTTATTGTATTTTGGACAGTAATTACCCTGCAGAAAGTGCGAATAGTGAAATTGTGGTGATTTACTAGTGACGTTGTCAGTAGCACTAGTGACCAAGTGTACCCCATGCAATGGTATCATCTATTGACATTTAACATTAGCTTGTCATTGAAAATCCACCACTAGGATATATCACTACTAATTTAGTAGTTCTTTCGGGACCACATGGAGACATCGGCACCAAAGATTCACTAGTAAATTTTAGGGGCTCTTGTCTACAATATCGATATATCCAATCTCGTTGTGAATAGTAAACTTATAGTGATTTTCTAGTAACATTGTCAATAGTGCTACTGACTAGGTGTACCCCAGCCAATGCAAATGCCTATTGACAAATAACATAGGGTTGTTATTCAAAATCTATCAGTAGACTTTAGCATTGTTGAGAAGGTAGTTCTTTTACGACCATATGGAGATATTTGAACCGAAGATTCACTCGCAAATTTTAGTGACCCTCGTCTACATATGTGACAGCGCATAGAGAAAGGGACCTAAGGATAAAAAAAGCAATATTCACTTTTTTTTTGATGTGGACAATGTCTGAGCATCGAATGAGACCGATCCCATGCTCCAAAAATGTGTTCCCTCCCAGAGATATGCGCGTTTTATGATGTGATGGTACACCAAAGATACACGTATTTAAATCTTTAAAATGGCTCTTCTGAACAAAACCGGTTTTTACCCTTTCTATTTTGCGCGTCACATATATTTATTTAATATTATTGCACAACATAATAAAAAAGAAAAACAAACTATTGACGCGTTCATTGACAATATCACCAGAAATACACTAGAACTGTTGTCTCTAACGTATCTCTACTCGCGCATAAAAGGAAAGTTGTCGACATTTTAACTAGTGCAATTGTCGCTGTAGAAAGATTATTGACATAGAGACATATGGTTCTAGGTTGACTACAGGGTATTCGCAAGATATACGAACGTACATATTTATACATACATATAAAATGAATGAAATGAAGAAAGAAGCTAAAAAATAAATAAATGAATAAATTTTGATAAATATTTTTTTGCAATTATCATTTGATATTTAAAATTATTTGCAATTGGATGCAATGCTATAAATCTTCACTACATTTAAAAAATTGTTTGCTTAGTTTTTTTTTTTTTAATTTTATCATATATTTAACAATTACCAATCCTTAGTAAAATTTTTAATAAAAAAAATTAAAAAAAAAAACTGAAGGAAAACTAAATCTTGTAATTTGTTTTCTAACGATGCTATTTATACAATAATTAAATAACTTAATAATAATAATATATTTATATTATTTGTTTTCTAACGATGCTATTTATACAATAATTAAATAACTTAAAAATAATAATATATTTATATTATTTTTTTTTTCATAAGAAAATTTATTAATTTACGTGTTATTATTATTTGTTATTTTTTTATTTTACTTCTTTTTGGTTTCTTTGTTTTAACTAATTTCTTGTTTGGCTTAATTAAAAATTTCTATATTCATCATTTTACGTAAAACGTAAAATGTGCATGCAACGTGTTTTCTTTTTCTTTTATGGGATTATATGTTTTTGGGTTTTCAGTAAATGTTATAAAGTGCATTCGATTTTTTTAAGGGATTCATTCGGCTTATAGTTTTATTTTTATCTATTCTAAACTTTGTATTTTTGTTTTTCTTCTTTTAATAAACAATTAACTATTTTTTGTTATTTGTATTTGGTATTTATGTAACTAATTATTAAATTGAGTGTATTTTGTTTAAGCTAAAACTACTTTTGGTTTTTATATTTTAAGTGTTTTGGTTTTGTTGCTGTGTAGGGGGCTTGAAAGGGGGGGGGGGGGGGGGGTGGGGATTTTGGTTTGGTGTGATTAGTTTTAATGTCTATGTAATTTTTAATATGTAATTACTTTTGTCCATTTTTATGATGTCGTTGTTTGAAATGCTTAATTTACTAATGTTTAGTATTGTTGCTATTCTTATTGTTGCGACAACACACTCAGCATTTGTGAGTTGCAACGAGCTCTTCTCTGGCCACCTTTTGAAAGCTTTCATTCACTCCCTTTATGTTTACCCTCCTTTTTGGTTTTGGCAGTGTCTTTATTTTTAATTTTTTTTTTCTAATAAATTTTTTTTAAAAAGTATTTTTCCTAAATGTTCTTATGATTTATTGCTTTGGTTTTGTTTATTCTTTTAAAATATCTATTCGTTTAACATTTTTAATTTGATTGCTTGATTATATCAAATACATTTCTTTTTTAAATCTAAAGTGCAATATAGTAAATCCAATATTTTTTTAATTCAAATGGAGAGTAAGTTTCTTAGTATGCTCTTTAAAAAGAGAGAGAGGGAGAATGCGAGAGATAAAGATAGAGAGTAAGTGTATGTGTGTGTGTGTGTGTAAGAAATGGAAGATGAAAGGAAAAACAAGAGCTGCGTCTCTTGCCGTTGAAAATTGCTCACTTTAAGGATGACTTCTATCCAGACTTTTAGTCTTTCTACGAATATGTATGACCACATATTTATGTCCGAAATAGGGCGAAAAGTGAGGAGAATCTAGTGAAATAAATAAATTGAAAAAAGAAACTGATTTATATTTGTCTTTCTCCAGTAAACTCTCTTCATAAGAACAATCTCTCTTATTTTCTGCGTAAAAATTCTGTGTATTTGCGTGCACGCTTGCGTACTTTTTTAAAAGCATTAGTTAATTTAAAGCTCTCTCTCAAATGATAATGACCATGGTGTGAGTGATGGTGAGTATGAGCTCTTTGTATGCCAGGTGGATAGTCGTAGTGTGGATGGTGCAGCGGCTGCTGCTGCTGCATGAAAGTAGACGAAGCTGGATTAATGGAAGCCGAACAGTTGTATGAGTTGGTCGGTGAAGCAGGTGATAGAGGCGAGAGTGGCGTGGGCGTGGGTGTATACTGGCCACTTCCTCTCTGTGACAACAACAAATTGTGACCCGATGAAGCATCAAATGACTCGAATGACACGGCTTGTTGGTGACTTTCAACTGGTTCGGGAGATTGTAGTGAGGACGAGTGCTGACTCGAAGAAGTTGTGGTAACAGTCATCATGTCCTCAGCTTTATCCATCATATCGGAAGGTATTGCATCTATGCCCAGCGGCTTATTGAACTGAGAGTTAGCTGCCATATTGGTATAATCATAGGAAGGATAAGTATAGGGTAAATAAGCCGCATGATGGGACTCCGTGGACACCAATGCTGCCCGCGAAGCACTTCGTGAAGTAGTATTTATGAATTTCACCTCATTTGCGTTGCGCTCCATGCAGGAACTGAAAACTATATTGATATTGTTTGTACTTGAAGACAAATTAATGTTAGCTGGTGACAAGGGTGTAGTGTTGCACATGGACGTGGTGTAAGCTCCAGCACAGCCTTCGTAAGTGTTAGGATTTTGATTGAGATTCGTCTCTTTGCTGGAGTTGCGCCTAAAGCGACTGTCATAGCTGCGCATGCTTTCAGTGCCCTCAACCGAAGACAATGTGTTTGTGGCAGTGTTGTTATTGGCAAAATTGTTTTTGTATTGGAACTCCAGAGCATTGCTCGGCTGGAAGGGATAGTTTTTACTGTTGTTCAATATATTACCGGTGTCATGTTGGCCTTTGGACAAATATTGGTGTATGTCTTCACTGGTGATTTGCAAGTCTTGATCTAAATAAGTGTTGCATTGGATATAATTGCTGCAACAGTTGTTAAATGCTTCTGCATCCTGATGGAATTGCACCATTGTTGATTCCACATATTTACAAGGACTTTCGCAGCATTTGCGCGATGTAGAGGGGCGATCATCTAAGGAAGACCTTGATTTCCAGTGTTGTTGCTTAGTTTGAGATCTGGGCGGCTTAATTTGTGGCTTCTCGGGCTGTACTTCTCTTTCTCTTTCACTTTCTCTATTATGGTGCCTGATATCAGAGGCATGCAGAGACCTGTCTTCCAGAGCTCTAGAGCCACTTACGTGCTGTTGTCTGATTTCATCTGTACTGCCGTTGTTGGTGCTACTCTTACCATCAGCCAGAAAACTCCATCTTATCGGAGAAGGAGAACAAGCATATTCAGGTAGATCATTACTTAAAGCATCTTTGGATGTGTGTCTTTCTATAGTTACCTTGGAGGAAGTATCATGCGACTTGTTGTCACTACCGGTGGCGGCATATTGCTTGGCTCTGTCAAAGACGGATGTGAGAGAGCCCATTTGACTGCTGGGCCTTGATGAATTCAGAGCTCTCAATGAAATGGAACTATAACTTGGTTGTCTTTGTTGTATTTTCTTCTTGCGTATGGTTACCGAGGCTGATTTAACCGAGTTGTTGCGACTCAGAGAGGAACGTGAACCATAGAGACTTGTAGAATCTGTTTGATAGCAGTAATCCGATGAGGTACAGCATGACGAGGGCCGCCGAGATGAAGAGCCATACAGATCTTCAGCAAAATACTGAGCCAGCTCAGTGCGTGAGTTGGAACAACAGGCAGTAGGTTTTTGCACAAAAATATCGTGAATTTCACGCTCAGTACACGAAGGATCATTGCATGTGTTAAGGGATGCCTTAGAAACATCGGTGACAGAACGATGTCGGCGAGTGCAGGTGTGAGCTAAGGATTGAGCCTGATGTAAGTGACCATTCTGTTGTCTTTCCATTGTGCCTTCCAAATCATCTCCATTGGCATGTTGACGAATATGATTGGTGTCACTACGCTTCCGTCGTCGATGTTGGTGTGAATGTGCATGATGAGAATGTATGTGAGAGGATGTACTGCGAACTGAAGTTCTTGGTGCACTATTGCGTACAAAAGGCTCTACACTATCTGTGCCATTTTGATGCTGATCATGCACATGATGATGTGACTGATGAGGTGATGAGTGCGAATGCCCATGGCCATGACTATGGGCATGTCCGTGGGGTGATGTGTGCCGGCTGTGCGGAGAGGTATGACGACTGTGAGGTGAGGTGTGCCTGCTGTGAGGTGAAGTATGGCGACTATGTGGTGAAGTATGGCGACTGTGGGGTGATGCATGCCTGCTATGGGGTGACGTATGGCGACTGTGAGGTGAAGTATGACGACTGGGATGTGGACTATGGCTGTGACTGTGCTTGCGTGGCATATGCTGATGGCGATAATGCTGCGGTGGTGGTGCTGGTAGTGGCTGCTCTTGTTGGTTAAATGGCAGTGAGTATTCAGCGGTGCAAGTGGTAGCTGTTGTGTTAGTGTTCGTTTGCCAGTGCTCGTTGTTGTGTTTTTGTGACTGTGACTGTGTCAGATGCGGCTGCTGGTGCTGGTGCTGGTGCATTTGATTATCATCACATACAATATCCTTTTCATAGCTACACTGTACGTGATGATGGTGTTGATGTTCTTGCGGCTGTTGCTGTTGCTGATGTTCATGTGAATGTTGTTTTTGAAGGTTGGGAGTTTGTGGCTGTTGCTGCTTCTGTAATTGTTGTTGTGACTGTTCAGCGCTCGTTAAATGTACACTGGCAGTTTCAGGAAGTGAGTCGTTCCTCAGTCAAGGCCCGTTGTTCTGGTAGGCATGTGCTTGCTGACGAAGGTGATGGGGCACAGAGGCAGCGCTCCGGCCCTGGTGTGTATTTCGGCCGTCTCCTAAACAACGCTCGGATGCAGCTGTGTAAATAATAATTGAAATTAATATCATACATTTAAAAAACTGAGCACAAAAAAAGTTCAAAGACCCTTTTTGGATTTTTTTTAAAAGCGTGCTATTCTTTAGGGAAAGGATTTTGAAGCTGTTTAAAGTGACATGCTTTAAAGATTATCAATAAATACTTGTACTTATATGTATATAAAGATACCTGCCAACTTTGCTTTCATGCTCTCCTAACGCATGCTTTATTTTTTTTAATAGTATTTAAAATAAATTAATGCTTTAAGATGTCTCAAAATTTAAATGATACGTCAGTATATTATTGAAAAAAAAATATAATAATAATAAATTGGCATTTTTCTTTAGCGGTGTTTTTTTATGAATCGGTGAATAGTGATGACTGCGAGTAGTGATTTCTAAATATTGAATAATTTAAATTTTTATTGTGCTGTGTTTGTGTAAAGTAAACATTTGTGAGGACCAGAGATCAGCAATGCGTAGTGAAAAAGTGAGTAGAGTTGAATCATGACTTATAATTTCTTATGCGCACTCATACTTATTGCAATGTTGTCTATGAATGTCGATGTCGCATTCATATTTATTGCAACCTATACTTATAAATCATTGTTATTGTGAGTGTGCATAAATCAGAGTAGTTGATTTGTCTGTTAGGAATACGTAATCTAGGTTCGCTGTCATTTGGTATTCTATGGAACTTCCAGTGATGCCACTTTCAAATATTTTACATATTTTTTTTACACAAAATTACTTGTTTAAAAAGTACTTATATAACGAAAAAATATAAAAACGAATAGTTTTACTTTTTCATATGAATTGAAAGATGTTCCTTATGAATATATTTGCAACACAGTATTTGCTCATTGTCGCCAACACAAATATAATTTAGTCCAATTCGACAACAGTTAACAATGATTGTATTATCGTATTGTCTTCAAAAAATAATCATTTTTCTATTTTTGAAAGCTTGTAGTTGGTAGCCTGCTGTCGTGAATGTATTTAATACATTATGGTATACAAAGAATTCTACATGAACAAGGAGAATTCATATCAGCTGATCTCAAGGACACATGTGACTCTTTTTGCCGCATGTATTTTCAATATCCCTAACATGTCCACACACATTTTTCGGTATATTTTTTTAATGAAGGTGAGCCTACCTTATTTGAATATCCCTTGTGAGGAATATAATTTCTCAGCAGAGAAAGAAAAAAGTACCGTGTTAACTACTCTTTGATTATTTGTCATTAAAGATATATACAAATAAAAACCAAACTCATATGCATTAAGTTTAAACTGAATACCTATAACTATAACTATAACTATAACTATAACTATAACTATAACTATAACTATAACTATAACTATAACTAACAATGACTGTGTTCATACACATTCATTAAAATACGCAGCACTAGCGACTATGAGTAAAATTTATACAATGTATCAGCTGAAATGATACACATGAGTATAAAAATACTTGGAGTATTTATTCGGCTAGACTCGAGTACTTAATGGAAAATTTTATTTGCACGCACTAAAGGCATCAACACTGCCAGAAAAATGAATTGATAAAACTATAAAATGGCAATAGAGATGGAAAGTGCGATTTAATAATTTTTGACAGAGCTAAAAATGCTTCTTACTAAATACTCAGGGCTGAAACTCACTATCCTATATAATTGCATGAATTTTGAAAAAAATTCAACCCTTACGTAATGAATTCCTGATGTATTTTGAAAATTTCCATTAGCTCAATACTGTCAGGGTTGTATTTTCTCAAAATTTAAACGATTGTGAAGGATAGTGAGTCCTAGCCTTTACTAGAAATACATTTATCATTTTACAATTTACAAAATCTTACTTCTTTAATGATTTTTGTTTGGAATATTTATGAAAAAAAAAAAACAATTTCAAGAATAACATCAGCAGATGGTGTCTAACAAAGAAAACTTAAATACGAAAATTTGTCAAGTGTGTCCAGACTGTTGAGGGCGCTGGTATGCTGGGGTATTCTCCAGCTAGGGCTTTGTTATCTTGAAGTGGATTGTAATATTTTTTTTCAAATATTACCTCCTAATAATTTGATTAATTTTCTATTCTAATAATTTGTATCATGCGAATATTTATTTTGCTCGAATAAATATTCATACTCTGAGTATAAGTTTGATAAATACTTAATAATTATAATACGCCAGTGTTTTTCTATTTACCGCATAGTCGGCCAAAGTGGCAACAGAGTGCCGAACTTCACTCGGCTTCTTATACAAATATATACACATACACGAATACATTTCTCTCGGTAACCAGCACTGATTTAAGGTTGTATATTATTTGAGTTATTCGCATAAATGAAGAAAGGAATCGGCTAAGGCCATACATAGTTGTTGAGAGCAAATATTTATGTGAGCATAGCAATTGTTTGTGCTACAATTATGAGTACACACAATTACTAATATGAAGACTGATTAGTTAAATAGTTGTATGTGTTTTTGAGTACTTATTGTCATTTATCTGGTGTGCAGTCGTTACTTATAAAAAAACTTAAAGCAAAATTATAAATGTAAGCGTGATAATTGAGATTTGACAGCGCTTCTCTTTCCTTTAATAAGCAATAATGAAGTGCTTATATGTGTCCTGAAATAAATAAATATTTAAATAAATGGTAAGATGAAACAAAGAACAAAAACTTGCAGTAAAATTTTCAACAGTTTTAATTTTTTTTCTGATTTTCAACGCTTCTTCTTTTACTCCATCTTTGGTGACTGTACAATAATTTTAAGAAATAACTATTTAAAAAAAATAACAATATTAACAATTTGAGTGATTGTTTTTGTAAAATTATTGTTGTTCTTATTGTAGTAGTAGTTGGTGTTTTTTAATTGATAAAGTGAACATTTAACAGACGATAAAGAGCTACCTGATGACACCTACACATTCTTCCATGAGCCGAATGGCGACGAAAACTATCACGATCATAATTATAATCGTAGTAACATTTACGCACTGGATTTGGCGTACTGTAGGCATTCGTACCATAGTTAGTGTAACAAGTTGAGCTGCCGGCTAAACTTGTCGTTGGACCCAAGAGATTAGTGCTATCGCTTAATGGGTATGGACCCATGCCTTCAACCGTTAATGAAAATGAAGTTGTACCAAATACTTTAGTTATTTTTTTTTCATGATCAAATAATAATATATAGATTTTGTTTTTTTGGATAAACAAAATAAATATTTTTGTTTTTGCCCAATTTGAGTTGTTGTTTTGTTTGGATTTAATGAGTTGAGGAAAAAAATCCAATTGTTGCCATGTTTACGTACATACATATGTATTTTAAAGATGTTTCGTTATTGTTTGTTATGTTTTGAGAGATTATTTTTTCCGCAAATTATAAATGCCAAAGAAACATGTTCAATTATTTTAAGATTATGAAATTAAAAGAGAATTTTGTAAAGAAAATTAATTATTATAAAAAAGAAACGAATTGTCGAAAACATAAATAATAAAGTATATTTGATATTCAACCAGTTAATACACTTGAAATTTTTGTTGGTTTCTATATGTCGATCATAGTGAAAATTCATGTAAATTATAAAGTTAAAATGTTGTTATTTTTATTGAAGCTGCAAGGCCCTATGTTCTTCATAGAATCAATGGGAACATATATATATACATGCAGAAAACACTGATCTATCTAGACTTGGGTCGAACTCGTTCACTAGTTCATTTTTGCCACAAACCAATGATCAAACCCATGTAATTTAAATGGGTTTGATCAGTGGTTTGTGGCAAAAATGAACTAGTGAACGAGTTCCACCCAAGTCTAGATCTATCTGTCATCCCATGATGTCGTGAGAAAATGTTCGGTTTGCAATTTGTATTGGAAATAATAAAATAAGAAAATTTGTTTTTGTTTTCAATATAAGTAATCGATAGAACGTTTTCTGTGGACATCGTGGGATGTACTGTTAAAGTAACATTATCAAAAGTTATTATTTCTAGCACGATCTACACACTATCAAAATATTCATTAATCATTCACCCGTTATGCGTATGTCGAGTGGAATATTCGTCTACACGAGAATTTTGTATTTGATTAAACAAACCTTGTAGTTACAAGTTTTCTTAATTCTATGACAAAATTTTCGTAGACGAATATTCGACTCGACATAAGCAATGATTGATGAACATTAAAAAAAATTGATTTTTGCCTGCTTGATGTCAAATTTTGATGTGTTTCTTGTGGTTGTTTATCAAGTACGAATTCACTTTAAATATATTAAATTCCCAGGTTTGTTAAGAATAATGGAAAAATACATATTTGATTTAATTTGTTTATTTTTTAAAATTATTCTTTTATGCATAAAAATTTTTTTGCCTTTCATTATTTCTGTGACAAAAAGAAAAAAGTGCTTAAGTCGAGATAAGCTGATTTTGAGTTAATGGTACTCCCCTAATCTGCATATTTGAAAGTACTCTTGGTCGAAATTTCAATTAATTTGCATGATTTTTCGGGAAGTTGCAGCACTATGATTTGCGACTTATGTTTTTTAGACTTCTTATTTCATTTGAAATAATAGCTTAATTTAAGTTATACTTTGGTATATTTCAATATAAATGTATTACTTAAATTGTATAGAATGATGTTCGCTTGAAAAAATAAAGATTAGCAAAAAATTTCTCAATTTAAGTGTAGAAGAAATAAATTTCTGAAAATCGACTTTAACGCTTAAAAGTGCTCTCCTGAAAAACAGTCAAATATGACTTAAGCACTTTTTTCTTATTGCCACAGATTTGTATTTTTTTTTTTAACAATGCCATTAGTGCTCTGAACTGACATCAAGCATTTTGATCGTATCAAATGTGATAAGTCCCATTATACTATTTACTTTTCATGACTCAATTCACTTGAGCTGAATTTACCCATTAGTATGACACAATTTTGCTTCGAAAAAATTTTTTAATTTGTAGTTTAGCATTTCTTTCATTGAGGGAGAGAGAGAGAGAGAGAGAAGGGGAGATCAAGAGAGAGAGAGAGAGGGAGAGGTAAGATAGAGAAAAACTACAGATATATAAAAAAATTTTAGTCAAATAAATATTTTGTCCAAACCATCTGGTTGAATTCAGCTTTAACTTTTATACGAGTATCTCATAGAATTAAATGGTTTAAATACATTTTCTAATGGACTCAAACTATACATTATTAAACAACTACAACTAAAATATATGCAATAGACAAGCACGAGCATGTTTAGTTTACAACAATATTTAATATATTTAATTTAATGTAACAGATAAAATATTTTGAAGCAAAATAATAGAAGTTTAATAACTGAAAATAAAAGAATGTTTAAAAGATTTAACTGGCATAACTTTGCAAGCATCAAACCTAATGTCCCGAATTCAGAAGAGATCGTATACAAACATTAGGGAAATAAATTTGAATAACACAACAACTGTGTAACAGCGATATTAAGTTGTTTCTGATTTTGAGGCTACATGAGAACGCATCATTTGAGTTCACCCAAAATATTTATTTTTAACCTATCGAACAATAACCGCCAAAAAAGCTTAAACGAGAAATTTTTGGACCTAGTTTTTTTTTTTGCGAAAATCGATTACTTATGTTCGGAAACTATGTCGCTTAAGCTTTTTTTTTGCACCACGTAAATGTAGTTCAGGGTTCGCCAAGTGGCATGTCGCCAGATATTTTATTCAAAATTTCTAGTGTTCTGTGGCTTATTTTATAAATAGAGCCGTTTAGTTCTAACCACAACTCGCATAGAAAGTCGTTGTTTAACATCTCTCGCTTGGGGATAATTGATGGTGCTTTGATGATATCTACTGTCGTGGAAGTTCCATATTGAATTATGTTTTATGGTCCTTCGGTATTCAAATGTAAGGACAAATCTTTCTGAATATTTTGGCGGCTGCTTAAATATATTGAAATAAAAAAAAACACTCCTTATAATAATTAAAGTAAAAGAAAACTTGAATTCAAATAGAGCTAAATGCAAAGTAAATTCTCAGTAGCTGACATTCAGTAGGTTTGACCTAACGAAATGGTGAAATTTGGCAACCTATTAAAACATGAGTTTTATTTTGTTGTTTTATATATTTTTTGGTTTGGGCTATGTTAGAGCTGGATCCAAATCGTTCGAACTCGTTCAGTCTGTCGTTTTAGACACAAACCTTTGGTCCAACTCATTCAGCCGTATATTTTAGACACAAACCTATGATCAAACATTCAACTACACAAGTTCGAATAAGTTCGATTCAGCTTAGACTTGTATCGAACTCTTTCAGGAGCTCGAACCAGTGATCAAACCCATTTAAATTACATGGGTTTGATCATTGGCTTGTGTCAAAAACGAGCTACTGAAAGAGTTCGATACAAGTCTATTTCAGCTCTATTGGGTGCACGGCTGCCAGATTTGACGATTTTTTGTGCCGAAAATAGCAAAATGAAGAAAAAGTCTTCAATTTTCTTCAAAATTTACGATTTTTTAAAAGTCCAAATATGGCAGTTTTTTTTATGAAAAAATCCACTACCCAGCTAAAAAAATATGTATGCAGCATATATGATATCCCATATATGGTTCGGATCCAAAAAATGAGGGTATATGACGATATATGATTATATATATATATATATATTCATACATTTTCATACATGTATGTGTAAATTTTCCCTCTACAGAATGAAAATTTCATATTCATACTCTCTTGATTCACAAAAGCGCACTGCTGTGCAATAAATTAAATTACTAAAATTACTTTTTTTTAGATTTTGAACAGGAAGGTTGTATTTAATGAAACATTTGTTTGGACAAATAATGAAAAACGAACTAAAAAACATTTCATTCATCATTTTAAGTCAAAAGGTGAATCAATTATTTAAAAACCACAAAACTCATATTCGTACATAAAATTTAATTTAAGAAATCATTTAAGAAATTTATTATTCGACATATTGTCAGAAGTTTATTTTAATTTGAATTTTTATTTTATTTATTCTAGTAGGCTTAGAAACTAATACAAAAAACCCAGCAAAAAAAAAATCGAATATAAATGATTTGCTGGGTTTTTTGTATTAGTTTCTAAGCCTACTACGCTTATTTTTCTTTTGGGATTTTCAAAAATATTATTATTTGTGAATTCTCAAATAGTTCTTGAAAGTCTGTGCATAAGATAAGAGATTTGTGACTATTCAAAATGTATGGTTGAAGTCTTCTGATGATTTGTTACAGCAACAATGAAATATATAGACAACGCTGAACCACCAGCAAATAAATTTAAGAAATCATATTCAGGGCAATTATGAATAAAATTCCGCGAGAAATTTCTCCCTTTTCCAATTGGAATTTTTTGTTTTCCCTATTACTTGCCATATAGTTGGAATTATTCCCCGGGAAAAATTTCTCGCGGAATTTTATTCATGATTGCCCTAATTAAAAAGTAATGCAATTAATTATAAAAGAAAAAATAATCCGTCGTAATAATAGTTTTCAATATAATTTTTTGCAGAAATATGAACTTTGTTTCTTATCTAGAGAATTCTGTTATTTTCTATAAAATTAATGGATTATCCTTTTGATTATTTAATATATTAAATGGGGCCACACAAGAATGGTTTTTTTTTTGTAACAAAAGTTTTTCTTTTTTAAACGTTGAGGGTATGCATATAAACTTTACATACCGCATCTATTTTCTAATGGATTTTCAATTCACCAGTGATAAAGTACCAAACTATTTTGATTGCAAAAACGATTTTATGTGAGATATCATGTATGCATACATTCTTATATGGCTCCATATATTAAATCTTATTTCTATATATGGATCCACAAAAGAAGAGCTTCATAATTAAATTTCCATATATGAGCTCATGTATTATAATACATTTCATATATTAGTCCATATATTAGTTCATATATAATAGTTTTGCCATGTATAATCCCATATATTTCCATACATGAATTCATACATACTTATATATAGTTATATTCATTCATATATTAAAAATATATGAACCATATATAATTTTTTTAGCTGGGTATTACAAATTCATGTATTACTTACTTACTTAATAAACAATTTTGATGTAATTTTGCCCACTCTTTATTTCATATTGGTATCTGTGTAAATTAATATTATCAAAACACATAAATGTACAAAAAGCCAAGTTCCTATCAAAAATTTTGGACATCAAAAGTACTGAGACTAAAACTTGGACATAACTTGGCAATATTTTTCATAGTTTTACCACTGAGGGGAACAAGGTTATAAGGGGTTAAAATAAAACCTATGTATACACGTTAAAAAAAATTCATTCTAATTTGTCCGATTTTTCTGACGATTTTTCGAGTACAAAATGACGATTATATTATAGTTTATCGGGATTTCGAGGATTTTTTGATATCTTTATCTGGCAGCCCTGATTGGATGGCAGAGTTTAAATGATTAAATGAGTCTGTATGAACTATAGGGATGGGTCCAACTCATTCGGTCGTTCATTTTAAACACAAACCTATGATCAAACGCATTTAAATTACATGGGTTTGATCATAGATTTGTGTCTAAAATAAACGATGGACCGAACGCATAAGTCCGTCGATTTTGCACAAACCTTTGATCAAACCCATTTAAATTGATTGACTTCGACCGAAGCCTAGTCTACATACCATAAACTTTTCACAAAATCCTGCAATTGGTATTGGATATGATATGATATGATATGCAATGATTATATGCATTTCAAAAAGTATTATGCTAATTCAGTGTTTGCTTACAATACATAAACAGCATCGTGAAGATGCTTTTAGATAGGGTTTGGCTATATCTCTCCAAAAAACAGCGCAGTGGGCTTGCGTCTAAGATGTAGACTTGTGTTGAACTCTTTTATACTTGGATCGAATTCATTCAGTAGCTCGTCTTTGACATAACCCAATGATCAAACCCATGTAATTTAAATAGACTTTGGTCGAACTCGTTCAATAGTTCATTTTCGCCATAAACCCATGATCAAACCCATTTAAATTACATGGGTTTGATCATTGGTTTGTGGCAAAAATGAACTAGTGAACGAGTTCGACCCAAGTCTAAATTTAAATCATAGGTTTGTGTCAAAAACAAGCTAGTGAATGAGTTTGATCCAAGTCTAAACTCTTTTAGTTAGACTTGGGTCGAACTCGTTCACTAGTTCATTTATGCCACAAACATGGGTTTGATCATTGGTTTGTGGGAAAACTGAACTAGTGAACGAGTTTGACCCAAGTCTACTTTTAGTAGCTTGTTTTAGACACAAACTGATGATCGGACTCATGCAATTTAAATTAGATTTGTATAAACTTGGGTCGAACTCGTTCACTAGTTCATTTTTGCCACAAACCAATGATCAAACCTATGTAATTTAAATGGGTTTGATCATTGGTTTGTGGCATAAATGAACTAGTGAACGAGTTCGACCCAAGTCTAGATTTGTATCGAACTCTTTCATAGGTTTGTGTCTAAAACGAGTTGAGTTGTGTCCAACAGCTCTTTTTTAAGTAGTTCGTTCTGTTGGAATGGTCAAAAACATCAATGTAAATTAAATGTGTTTGAAACAATCATTTGACTCGAACGCTTTCAAACTATTTCAAAAAGAGTTGTTGGACGCAGCTCTAGGAACGAACTACTGAAAGAGTTTGATACAAGTCTACTAGACTTGGATCGAACTCGTTCACTAGTTCATTTTTGCCACAAACCAATGATCAAACCCATTTAAATTAAATGGGTTTGATCAGTGGTTTGTGGCAAAAATGAACTAGTGAACGAGTTCGACCCAAGTCTAAAGTCTACTAAAATGTTTGACCGAACAAGTTCGACTCTAGTTTATTGGCCCATTACTTTTATATCACCAAAAACACGATTAGTTTGAAGCTTGCATAAGTTACAGTTGAACATTTTCAAACATATTTGATTTAAATAATACAAAATAACAAATAACAAAGTACTAAAGGATGATTGGATAATGATTAAATTTAGTAATTTGTTAAATGATTTATGAATGACACTGACAGCTGACATGTTAGATAGTGTTAAAGGTTTTAAACGAACTAAAAAAAATACAGTGTATTTATTTATTTTTTTTCGCTAACACATTTTTGTTTAACAATTTAAAAAAAAGTAGTTCAAATAAAAGTAACAGTTTCTAACAAAAAGTGTTTTTTAAGGACACAAACAATTTTAGTGTATTTTAAAACCAAAGATATTATTAATTTGTTAATAAATTCATATTAAGTAAAAAATAAAAATAATACAAAAAATTTTCAACTACACAGAAACAAAAATATAAGTAGAATTTTATTATTATTATTATTTAATTTTTGAATTCGAGTGATACATGATTGTGAATAAAAAAATATTTTTCTTACGTGAATCGTGTTGGGTCTTCTCCTCAGATACCATGAGGGCGGCATGTTCGATGCCCGAGTTCATACTTTGTGGCTCCAAACTATTTGTGCAGTTTAGCATACTCCTGAAATTCGCACACTCTACGATTATGTTTTAAATTGTATGGGAATTTTTTTGTTTTTTTTTTTTGTTTTATGAGATATTTGTAAATATTTGATTTTTTGAGATTTTTTTTGTTTTAATTTTAAATTTACCAAAATTATTGCAGTTAGTCTGCAGACATGCTTAAATGTAATTATTTAACTCAATTATAAATTAAATTTTTGCTCAACCTGAAGTGAATACGAACTAGCACGGATTTGAATAAGAAGTGAAATATAAGTTTGAGCTGAAATGACTTAGACAGATTTAAATAGACTCGATTAGGGTCCAATTCGTTCAGCCGTTCATATTAGACACAAATCTGTAATCAAACCCATGTAATTTAAATGTAGACTTAGGTCGAACTCGTTCACTAGTTCATTTTTGTAGACTTGGGTCGAACTCGTTCACTAGTTATTTTTTCCACAAACCACTGATCAAACCCATGTAATTTAAATGGGTTTGATCATAGGTTAGTGCAAAAATGAACTAGTGAACGAGTTGGACCCAAGTCTACATTTTTTCTACAAGCCAATGATCAAACTCATTTCAATTACATAGGTTTAGACATGTATCGAACTCTTTTAGTAGTTCGTTTTTGACACAAACCAATGACCAAACTAGACTTGGGTCGAACTCATTCACTCTTTAATTTTTGCCACAAACCAGTGATCAAACCCATGTAATTTAAATGGGTTTGATCACTGGTTTGTGGCAAAAATGAAAGAGTGAATGAGTTCGACCCAAGTCTAGACCAAACCCATGTAGTATAAATGGGTTTGATCATAGGTTTGAGTCAAAAACGAGCTACTGAATGAGTTTGATCCAAGTCTAGGTTTGATCATAGATTTGTGTCAAAAATGAATTATTGTACGAGTTCTATCCAATTCTATTTATATAGGTTTGGTAACAGGTTTGTGTCCAGAACGATCGACTGAACGAATTTTATCCAACTCATTCTAGACACAAACCTATGATCAAACTCATGTAGTCTTGTATTGAACTCTTTCAGTATCTCGTTTTAGAGACAAACCGATAATCAAACTTCTGTAATTTAAATGGGTTTGATAATAGGTTTTTATTTGATCTAGACTTGGAAGAGCTGTTGGAACAACCCTACTGAAACAGTTCTACCCAACTCTGGATTTAAGCTGAAGATGAAGTAGAAATTAATGGTTCGTTCGTACTGCTATGCGAAAATTAAATAAATTAAGTTTCACTTAAAACAATTGTCTCGTTTCTGTAAAGCGGCTATTACACATCGAGTACTTTGACGAACATTTATGTTGGATCAACAGAGTTGCTCGTGTAACAAAGCAAAAGTATGTGTTGTTGAGGAAACTTTGTGCTGTCAAAAATGTTTGACATATTGGTTCGCAACCGAGCCATGCAACTTGTTCAACTGCCTGTACAAAAACGCATTTCATAAATATGAAAGATGGGCAACTGTAGATCGGAAGTTTGTATGAATGTTTGCTCGAGCTATGGCAAATAGAAATTTACGATTACTTTAATTGAAATTGTTATTTTTCTCTTCGGTTTTTCTTATTTATATGAAATTTTTAATAAATCGGTTATAATTATACTTATATCAAACTATTTCAGTAGGTCGTTTTAGACACAAACCGACTATCAGGCTCCTGTAATTTAAATGTATTTGATCTAAAGCCAGCTACTGCACGAGTTCGATACAAGTATACTACAAATTCATGCCTAATTTCGAGGTAGACTTGGGTTGAACTCATTCAGTCGATCGTTTTGGAAACCAACCCATTTGATCGAACTCACTTAAATTACATTTAGCCTTGGGTCGAACTCGTTAACTAGTTAATTTTTGCCACAAACCAATGATCAAACCCATGTAATTTAAATGGGTTTGATCAGTGGTTTGTGGCAAAAATGAACTAGTGAACGAGTTCGACCCAAGTCTAATTACATTAGAGCTGGGTCCAACTTGTTCATTCGTTCATTTTTGCCACAAACCTATGATCAAACCCGTGCAATTTAAATGGGTTTGATCATAGGTTTGTAGCAAAAATGAACGAATGAACGAGTTGGACCCAGCTCTAAATTACATGGGTATGATAATAGGTTTGTGTCTTAAATGACTGATTGAACGAGTTCGATCCAAGTCTATTTTGAGGCGCCCTCTTTGAAAATTTCTTTATACTGATGATCGCTAACATGTTCCATAAAATATTTATTTAATTGCTTAACCCAAAAAAGTAAAATAGTTCCGATCTTATGGGAACAACTTAAAAATATTTGTATTTTAACATTTTTTGAAGTTTTTTTTTACTTACTTTTAATTAAAAAAATTAATTAAATAAAAAACGAATTTTTTTAATTTCTTATATGTTTATAAAATCTTGGAAGTTTTCTTTTAGAGTCATAATTAATTATTTGGGAAAATTTAAAGTTAAACAAATTATAAGAAATAAAATTTTTAGCTTAATATTAAAAAAAAAAACGTAAAAAATACATTTTGTGATTCAACAAAATTGTTAGATTTTTTTAAACTTAAATTAAGAAGAGTGCGCTTTGTACTGTTCGGATGTGGGATTAAGTGTTGGTATTTCAATATTCTCGGTGGATTCTGTTTTACTAATGTCGGAGACCGTGTCTGTTCTATGATATAATAAAGAAATAAATAGAAAAACAAACAAATAGATAAATAAAAATTAAGTTAATAAATAAAAATTATATAAAACAATTGTAAAGAAATTTGTAGTGAAGATGTTTTGAGATGCTTCTTGAAAATTTGAGATCCGAATTAACTGAATAATGAAGTAATAATGAAAGCTTTTTTGAAGAAAAACTTTAGCAAAAGCTGCCACAGAAAAAATTTTTTAATATAAGTCTCAGTTGAAACAACGTCATCGACAGTTAAAATCCATATTTTATTAGTCGCTGTCGACAACATCAATTGCAGTTTTATTTGAAGTCGCACACCACCATTTGTGAATTTGAAACAGCAGTGCAACTCCAATATTGCCAACTGAGCTGATAAACATTAACGACAGGCACAAAGTCTGCATTTGTAATGCCGATGAAAGCCACTAGCTAGAGTGTGCGGTACGATAGTGCTCTCAACATCTAAGAGTTCAAAAAAACGCTCCGCCCACCAAAGGTAGGGGCGTTTTAGAGGAACGCTAGCTTACATAAAATCACAATTTACAATAGATAGAAAAATATCATAAGAACAGATAATAAAATTAAAATCTAAAAGATTATGGCAATGGAAACAAACTTAAAATACTCAAAAATTTGTGGAAAAAAGCGCCAAATTGATAACACTTAAAGTAAAAGTTCATAAAATATAAAACTGAACTGCAACTAAAAATTTAATTGTGTGTTAATTGTTTCAATTAAAGTTTTTGTTATAAACATTGTTGTAACTGTTATTGTTTTTGTTGTTGATTTAATGACGATGACTGACGTAGGCGAAGGATGATGAAGAGATAGAGCTAATAATGGATAAGGCATGAGAACAAACGCTTGACATGATAACTTGATGAAAATTTTAATTTTAGAACGAAGTTTCTTGCGGCACGCTATAAAATACATATTAAAAAAGCAACATTCCTTTTTTTATTCGAATAAAATAATGTAGATGAATAACTTAAAAATAAAATTCTCTCAATAAAATTCTGCGTTGTCAAGTTGAACTAAGGCAAATAACACACACAAATAACTTTGTTTGAAAGTTTTTTTTTTCAATTATTTTACATTTTTTTAACTTAAAAATTATTTTTTCAAAAATTTCTGTCAAATTTTTTTCGAATAAAATTTTGTACCTTTTAACATTATTCGAATTAAAGCATTTCAACATATATTCCGACACAATTATTGTCACGAAATAATTTACGAAAGATAATTTTAAAAGCAATGATTCGAATAAAATTATTCGAATCAATTTATTCGAATGAAATTAATCGAATAAAAACAGTTAAATATATCATATTATTCTGATGAAATAACTGAATAAAATCAGTTAAATACTTTCATTCTAATAAATATATTTCTTTAGGAATTTTCGAATAAACTGTACAGACAGCTTAATTCGAATAATATTTGTTTATGTAAAAAAGTCTTATCATAACAATCATTTTAATATTTTTTTTAGAGATAAGGAAATATTTTTTTTCCGCTGTATTAAATGTTGTCCCAATTCCTTACTCGCATTAATTTTAAAAATAACATGAACATTTTACTAACAAAATATAATTCCAATTACAGTTTAAATGAAATCATTCGATTACATGTTATGGCCATACAATTACTCGCATAAAATTCTTTCGAACAAAATTAAGTCCAAACAAAAAAATTTGACTGAAAATATTCGAATAATATTGTTAATAAATGGAAGTATTCGAAGTAAATTCATTTGAAAGTAAATATTCGAATAATGATAATATTTTACATGTATTAAATCATTCGAGTGGTATTAATCGCACAAAAAATACCTTGAGTAAAGTAATTGAGCTTTCATTAGAACAAAAAAATTCATAAGAATTGTTCAATAACTGAAAATGAATTATTCGAATTCGTCTAATTACTCACATAATATGTTTCAAGCAAGGTGACATTAAAGTAAGATATCTGAAGCAGATATTATTCGAATAATATTAATTCAAATAAAAACATTTGTAGGAAATTATAATATATACAAATATAATAACGCACAACAATAATATTCCCATGAGCAGAGGTACTAATAAAAATTTTGGAATAAAACTTATTCGAATAAAATTTATTCGAACAAAGTTATTCGAATATAATTTTTTTCAATAACATTTTTTTTAGTACTATAATTCGAATGAATTATCGAACAAATTATTCGAATATAAATCTCTTTAAAGTTCGTATAAAATTATTTGAATGAAAGTTATATATACCAATTATTGTAGAATGAGCAGAGGTATTTGAAAGAAATTATTAGAGTAAAAGTTAACCGAATAAAAATTATTTGAAGCAAATTATTCGAATATATTTTTTATATATAATTTTTTGGCAAAATGATTTGGATGACAATTTAAAAGGTTTTAATAATTTTTTGCTCAAAGATGTAATTTAATTCGAATAAGTTGCTGCTATTCGAATGAAAAACAAAACTCTTTTAATCAAATTATTTGAATAAAAACTATGTTTACAAATGAGCCGAAGTATTCGAAACAAATTACTAGAATAAAAGTTATTCGAAAAAAGAATTATTCGAATATATGTATTAAATTTTTTCAAAAGTTTTTAAGCAAAAACATTCGAATGAAGATTGAAAAGTTTTAAATTTTTTTTTTTCAGTAATACAATTCAAATAAACTGTTACTTCATTATTAGAATTAGTGGAATAAAGTTAAAATAAAATTATTTTAATGAAAAATATATTTACAATTAACTTTAATGAGCAGAGGTATTAGAATAAAATTTATTCGAAAAAATATTATTCGAATAATATATTTATATATAATTTTTCTTAGCACAATATAATTCAATATAATTTCTTAATACAAAAAATTAGTATTATTCGAATACAACTTATTGGCAGACAATTAATCGAATAAAAAGTAGCATGTGTTGTGGATTGAGCTTGCAAATGTTTTCTTTAAGCCGATTATAATTTTATTTTTGTAAATGAATTGTTGCGAATAAAAATTATTCGAACTAAAATCATTCGAATAAAAATTAAAAAAAAACGTGATGAATAAGATTATTCGAATAAAAGTTGTTCTAATAAAAGCTGATCGAGCAAAAAGTATTCGATTAAAAAAAGTTTTATTCGAATTATTTTTAATCGAATAAAAATTTTTCGAAAAAACATTTATCATAAAAAAATTTAAAAAAAAATATAAATTATGCTGTTATTACTTTTTCTGTGGTTTGCTTTTAATCATAATTTCTTTGATTTTTAATCGTTATCAGAGGTTGATATGTATATTATTGATATGTATATTATATTAAGAATAGAAACTTCGTTCTAAATTTTTTACCTCCTAATTATTTCTCTTTAACGTTTTGCTAAGAGATACGAATTGCCTTTTTTTATATGATACAAACGAATAGAATTAAAAGTTTTATTTTTTTTAAGTTTATGTAGCATTCAAAGCATTCATTAAAAGAAACTATTATCTGGTAATTTTTTTTTGTAACTTAATAAATATTTGAACAAAATTATAGCAATATTTGATATTTATATAAATGTATACATGAGTATTTCTATTGTTTTTTTATATTTTTTTCTAAAACATTTAAGAAAGATTTAGTTTTATGGAACGGTTTAAAAAATTATTAAAAAACATATGATATAAATTATTTAGTTTATTTTTTTTTTTTGGTTTAAAAACTACTTAATAAAAACAATGGCATAACTAACATTAATTTGTTTCAAAAGATTTTTTTTTTAAAGAAAAGTGTTTAAAGAAACCAACTTTAAAAGTTTGCTTGGTATAAAATATTTAATAAGAGGAGTAAGTAGGGTTGGTTTGTATGTAAAATTGCAGGTTGGGCTTTTGCTTTTAGTTTCATTATTCATTTTTTTTTTTGTATTTTGTTCATCATGCAACTTACCCGTACAGTCTACTATCTCGGAATGTCCTTCTTGTGTTTGTTTTTAGTTTGTGATTAAAACAAAATTTTGTTGGGTAATGATTTAATTTTTTTTTTCGTTGAAACAAATATGGACAGTATTTTTATATTAACAGAAAAAATTATGGACTTTTTAAAATTTATTGTTTTAGTTTTGAAATAATGTTTTAAGTAAATTATAAAAAAGTGCTTTGAAAAAAGTTTGATATTTTTGAAATTACAGAAATTTTGAAATGAAAACTACAACTGAAAGAAATAAATGGTATTGCATTATATTGTTTTACTTTGTAATTTATTGAGTTATATAAATACCAGCTGGTTAAATTTTTGTTTGTTTTTAAGAATTTAGGACATAGACAATAACTCTAAATGGCTTTTAGTTGCTGTAAGAAGGATTTAAATTCTAAAAATTGCAGTAACTTCTTGCTAGAATTGCACCAAACTAGCTGATGTCCACGTTATGCAAAAATGTAGTTTCATTAGTTTAAAATATCGCTAGTACAGAGGATTTCGGCTATAACGAACACCAGTTTGCTTGAACTATTATTTATAATAAACAACTTCTCATGTCCTATTAGTTTCCCATCAATATTTATAACCGAATTTTCACTCATACCGAACTCTTTTTTAAGTCCTGTATACGAAAAAAATCTCTAGCTGTGATCAGGTATCTTTTGAGCTGTTCTCTTTTGCTCAAAAATAAATAAATGTTCTACTATTTTCAATTGCATTCTTAAGTTATATGATGGTAAGTTTGATTTGTTAACATTTTATTACATTCTTTGAAGTTCAGCAAGAATTTACTCTGATTATAATGAATTTCTACTAGAAGTTCGTTATAACCGAACCCCACTGTAAATAAAAATCAAGGAAAATATTGTGTTCACCTTGGTCCAGCCATCAAATTATACTGAGCCCTAAATGCTCAATTGAACTTAAGCCTTTAATATTGCCCTGATTACATATCGTCAGCGGAAACGCAAAACGCAAAACGCTCTGATTAAAATTTTCATAATTTTTGAGGTGAAGCAAAATAACATGTTAAATTATGTAATATGTCAATTTCTTCATTAAATCTCTATTTTTAACTTTCTGCTACAGGAAGTTACTGATATTTCCCCAATTTTCGAAAATCGACCTTTCATCATATTTCGACGTTTTGAGGTCCTGGGAGTCGATTCTGAGTATTTTCGCCATAATGCCTTTATGGATGTGTAAATATGGTTGTGTGAGCGTGTATGTTCATATGTGTGCATGTAAGCATCTCATAACTTAAAAACAGGTCAATGGATCGGAAGAAAATTTCCAAAATTTCCGGTATTCGAAAGTTACTCGAAAATAGTGAATTGATTTGGTGCGATATATTTCGAAAATGAAATTTCACAAAGCTGTTGTTTTAAAATAATTTCAAGCTACTATTTCTATCAAGGTCATAATCTAATCATCTTTCAACGATTGCTGCCATTTTGCTTAAAAGCGGATGGGTGGGGCGATTCGTTAACAAAAAATTTCGAAAATATTGAATTTTTTCTAATATATATCTCAAAAAGTCTACGTCAAAACGATTTTAGATATACACTGATTTTTATTGGCTTAAAAAGTGTATTAGATGTAGAAAATTTGAAAAAATCTATAAAATGGTTTGCAAATTTTCGAAAAAAGAGTTTTTATTTAATTACTCCTTAAAATAATCAATAACAGAAACATAGTTCTTTAAATAAATAAACAAATTTCTTTCAGCATTATTTTATAATACAATACCATTACAAAGAACATTAACTGAAAAATTGAAAACAGAAACTCTATGAAATCTAAACTTCCAAGTTTTATTCCTTTTGTACTTTTTTTTTTCAAGAGAAAATTAAAATTTAATGAGCAGAACTTTTTGTTTTTAGACAAATGAACTTAAAGGATTCGTTTAAAATGTTTGAAAAGTATAAGAGAAAAATACAACAACAGTAACAACAAAAAAAAAATTAATAATTACTAATATAATTAAAGAATATACCTTCCATTTCCGTGACGGAATAGCGCCAAAATTTCTTCGAATGTCTTATTTTTGGTCTCAGGAACCTTTTTGTAGGTGAATATCCAAAATATGGCTAACATAACGCTAAACGGTAAGAATGTATAATTGTCCAAGGCAGTCTAAAATGAGATAATATAATTTAATTTTTTTTAATTAATTTAATTAATTTTCGATTGATCGATGATTAATTACCTTCATGTTGGGGAAACCAAGGCCAACCACAAAATTGGCCATCCAATTGACCAATACTGCTATGGCCATAGCGCTTGGTCTTGGACCCTGCGAGAATAGTTCAGCCGTTATCATCCAAGGTATAGAGCCGGGACCGACGGCAAAGAACACCACAAAGCCCAGTGTGGATACCACCGACAGGTAGGACATCCAGTCGATCATTTCCTGTACATAACCAAAAAACTCCTATACAAAACGTGAAGTTACCAAATTCTCGATGGTTTTGTAGGCTTTTTTTTCAACGCGTATTAATCTTTTTAAAATCTCGTTTTGTTTTCATTCATATTAAATAAATATAACACAAGTAAAATCAAATTTTTTTTGAAATAAATCTCTTTCTTCCATTTAAAAAAATAAACAAGAAAAAATTTTAATTAAACTTAGAAGAAAAAAAAAATCAAATAAATAAAAATTAACAGTCGTATTTATAAAAATTATTAAGGCTTTATGAAGACTTTTTATAAAAAATTTTGTATGAAATTTGTTTCAAAAAGCCTTCACAAAGCCTTAATAAGTTTTATAAATTAGGCTGTAAATAAATTAAAATTTTAAAGTTCTTAGTATAAACTATTTTCAATTATTGGAGGTATTATTTTGAAGGAGGGGAGGGCAAATAACGACATTTAAAAAATAGTTCAATTTAAACTCCTAATGGAATGTTTTTAAAATTCGTTCGTTATCGGATGCCGCAATTTGCCCCCAAGTATTTCACTTTTTTTTTGTTGTTTATTAGACAGAGGGAAACAATGCTTTGAAATATTTGAATAATTATTTGTGCCATCTAGTTGATTCAGTTTGCTTGCAGAAGGGATCCTCTATATATAATTTGCTATCAATCTCACTTTCGAAAAACCACACCAAACAGTCACACGTTTGGTGGCGTTGGTTGATGTAGTTAGCACGTTGACTACAAAACCGAAGGCCCTGGTTTCGAGTCCGCTCTCCGACAGTCGTTAAAAAACAACACCATGCATTTTTCTGGTGTGCATTTTAATCCCTTTGTATTAGTTGTTGTAGGAAAGTTCAAGTGATGAAGGCATAGACACTCGTCAGTGAACTAGTTATACTAACTTCAGCAGATACTAATCCTAATGTAACATCAGAGCGCCCTCCTTCGCTGTGTAGCCGAATCATCGACGAAGTAGTAACCAATAAAATGGATACTACACACAGCTTCAAAAATTTAATACGCCTCATTGACACCAGAGGCGCTGCAACACTGCATTATTACTTCTTTAAAAAAAAAAAAAAGTTGAAGACGGATAGAGTTTTGAACAATAATTCTTGTGTTATCCGGGGGCCAACTTTTTAGGCCAGTTCCACAGTTTTTGCTTCACGACGTCTCAAAAATGCTTTAGTTTTGGAACTGGTACCGCAAAATTGTCAAAATTTTTTTTGTCAATTTTAATAACTTCAATGCGTTGCTTCTTTAAGCGTTTTTCGTTAAATTTTTAGGGTTCCGTACACCAAAGGTGAAAAGGAACCCTATTGTTTTCGCTACGCTGTCCGTCTCTCCGTCTGTCCGTCACACGGTATTTTCTCAGGAACCGTAAGAGCTACGGACCTGAAATTTGGACAGAGTATGTAGAACCTTGGCTACAACAACAAATACATGAGAATTAAAAATTAAAGGGTGTTCCAAAACGAGCAACGAAAAATGTTAAAATCGCATGTAATATACATACAATTGTATGTACATATGTATGTATATTGACACTTGAAATTTTTAAAATGAGTGTATTTTTATACAGACTACAACAATTAACACTAAAATTAAAAACAAAAAATTTAACTTAAAGGGTGGTCCATCAATTAATGCAATTTTGACTATGTAATTTTGACAATTTTCTATATCTTGGAAACCGTAAGAGGCAAACAGTTGAAATTTTCAAAAACGGTAAAACTAAAAAAACCGAAAATTATAAAATCGCCATACCAAAAAAAAAAGTGTCCAAAAATTAAAAAAAATCGCCAAAACGAAAAAAATCGCCAAGATTAAAAAAAATTTCTAACACTAACACTACACTAACAAAACGCGAAAATGTCGCCAAAACTAAAAAAAAATTTAAATAAAAAAAATCGCAAAAATGAAAAAAATCGCCAAAATGAAAAAAACGCCAAAAACCGAAAAAAATCGGCAAAACAAGAAAATAAAGTGTCAAAACTAAAAATAGAGCCAAAACTTGAAAAAAACGCCAAAACAAAAAAAAAAAAACCCGAAAAGACCCCAAAAACGAAAAAAATGCCAAAACTATATATTATATAGGATGAAGTTTGTATAAAATTACATATCTAGTGTTCGTAGGGAACCCTTCGTGCGCCAGTCAGAGTCGCACTTTACTGAATTTATTATTAATGGCGTAGCTTTTACTTGTCAACTGTCATCCCAACTGTTAAAGTGGCATGCTATTCAAAACACAAAGTCCTATTAGACCCCGCCCACTTTTATAGATACGACTTTGTTTCATCTCAACATCTTAGTGCTTAAAAAATTTTGCAGCAATCGGTTGTATGGAATTACATAAAATATATTGTTCATTTTTATAAAGTGTGGCTGCGCCTTCTTTTCAAACTCAAGATGTTGTCATAGTAAGAGCCTAAAGTATTTGCAAGACTTGGTAGGAATGAGTTGGTTAAAAGTATATTAAATACAATATTAAATTTTAAAGGGCGTGGCTCCACCCAGTTTTTAAAATACAACCTTGTGTTAAACTAGGAGCCCAAAGTGTTTCCGAAAATTCATAAGAATTAATATAAGGAATAGTAAGGAATTTAACATAATATTAAATTATAAGGGCGTGGTTCCGCCCACTTTTCGAACACAATGTTGTGTTATGTTCAGAGCCTTACGTATGTATATAGTTTCGTAGGTATTTATTGGGTAGAAATACATTAAATACAATATTGTATATTACAGGGCGTTGCTCCGCCAACTTTTTAAAATACAAGATTGTGTTGCATTGAAAGCTCAAAGTGTTTCGAAAGTTTTATACGAATAAGTTGGACGAAAGTATGTTTGGTGTAATATTAAATTGTAAGGGGCGTGGGTCCGCCTACTTTTTCTAACACTATATCGTGCCATCTAAAGTGTTTGGAAACCTTCGCAGGAATTAGTTAGGCTAACGTACTTTGAGTATAATATAAATTTTGAAAGGCATGGCTCCGCCTACTTTCTCACACAATGTATAGACACTAGAAAAACCCAAGTTGTACGCCAAGTTCCATAAAAATCGAATGAGTAGAATATTGTAACGTTTAATATGAAATTTCAACAGGCGTGGCGCCTCCCACTTTTCGGAGAATTGGATTGTGCCATTTTAAGAGCTTTAAGGTTTGTTGCAAGTTTCGCCGACATCAAATGAGTAGGAGTACATTAAATTATAAAAAAAATCTTAATGGGCGTGGCATGGACCTTTTTTTTTGACGGACCAAACGCAGAAAAAAGCGTTGAAATTGTTTCAAAAATGATGGAGTTATAGAACAAAACACGTGAAAAAATTTGCGAACTAATTACGAACTCTCTTCTCTCTCGAAGCCTGTTAAATGCATTTTTAATGAAACAGTATTTTTGACGAGCAAGTCAACTAAACATTTTTAAGAAAAATAGTGCAAATCTTAGCTTCAAAATACAATCTGAGATTTCGTATTTTTTTTATGATTTTTGAAATATCTAGGGGAAGATCTGTTTTTTTTTATATCACGAATGCTGTTTATAATAATTTAAGCTGCCATCTGTTGCAATAATTTCTTTCTCTTACAATCGTTAGTGTTCTTTTTTTCACAAAACGTTAACCCTGTAATTTTATTTTGAATAGAAGAGAGCAATTTGTAATCAAAACAGATGGCACAAATATTGTTTAATTCTGCAAATATGATTTTTTTTTCATTTACTCTCTTTCCTAATTATATTTATGCATGAGTTGAATTTGTTTTTAAAGAAATTGAAAAAAAAAACTAAAATTGACTATTATAACAAGTAGTTGTGATTGAAATATTATATTATTTTTTGTTCCATTTATAATATTTTTTTTAATGTCCCAATTTGAAAAAAAAATGTTTTTACTTAAAATGGAACTAAACTAATTTATTAAATATAAGTTAAAGTTTTTTTTTACAAATTTTATGGAAGTAAAATAAAAAAAAAAATGTTTTGTGAAATCAAAACTTTAAATAAAATAAATTATTTATTAAAAAAGGCGTGGCTTTAGTGAAATTTTGTTAACTATATTAGCATGATTTTTTTCCAGTGTACAAAATTTTTATTTTGGTATTATATTACACATTTACAATTTGAACTTCTTTTGCTTATTTGTAAGAGGTGTTTGAAGTTTATATATTTATTTTTATTTAGTTTAAAATATTTCAGCAAAATTTCTAAATTTTATAAATTTGTGATAAGTTGGGTGCTTATTTTTCTGAGTGTTTTATTTTTTCTTTAATAGTATATATTATGTGAATAAAAGCCTTACTTAAGCCTGTTGTTGCTTTTTGAAATGTAATGAAAATATATATGTAATTGAAATGAAATAAATTTGAAATATTTTACAAAATTAAAATTAAATAAATGTTGAATTTTTAATTGTTGTTGTCTTTTAACGATTTAGGACAAAAGCCTGCCAAGTCGAGAATTTTTTTCTTTATGAGGGGAGGGGAAATTGAATAAATGAGTTTTTTTCGTTTTTATACAAAAAAAATTATTAAGCTTTATAATTTTTAAGTCACACTTCTGAAGAACAACGAAAAATTAATTAAATATTATTTGTAATTACTGTAGGTATTCGTATTAAATTTTTTAACGGAAAAATCTGAGCAGCTTCAATAGATTTGTTCTCAATTTCATTAATTAAACTCAAGTTTTTCTTATGTATTTTATTTATTTCTTTTCTTTTATTTTATTCTTGCTTCCACAAAACGCGAAAACCTAAATCAACACATACCAAAAATACCCACTAATAGCTGCCAAAGTTACGCTAAAAGTTTAAAGTTGCCCAACTTTTGGACTTTGAAGAAACTTTGTATTTCAGCTTAGCTGTCAGTTGAAAAGGGCCAAGTTTAACGTATGATGGATTCAATATGACTTGGCTTAATATCAACGTGAATAACTTTATTATTATTATGCTCTCTATTTTCATTAGGTTTGTTAAAAAAAAAACATTAAATTTAATAAAAGTATGGTAGCATTGTTGAGAGAACTTGTATGTATATATGATACTATAAAAATAAACGCTGTCAAAATAAAATATAATCATTTGCGACTTTTTTTTTTGTACGGAAAATGTGTTCACGGCGCAGTTCTGGTCAACACGGTCAATTGCCTTCTTATATATTTTAAATGAGAAATTTCTAGAACTAAGAGCCTAATTGAGTAAAACGCAACGCCAAGCGTTGTCAAATTTTATATGGAAAAAATTAAATTACAAAAACAAAATACATACAAAATTTATCAACGCCAAGCGTTGCGTTTTACAAAATTAGGCCCTAAGTTTTGAGCTTATGTCACAACAAATTCATTAATAGGACATTTACACTTGCACGAAATCTGGTAGACTCCAATTAAAATCTTAATCAAAATCTATACCGTTTATAGCAAGTTTATTTTTATATATGTATATGTATATGAAGATTTCGTATCCAAAACTAAAACCATTTACTGAAATTTTTCTTAAACTACAACCGAAGAACTGCAATATAGCTACTTCACACACCTTACATTAGTTTATTTTTTAGTAACAATTTTGAAAACCTAATTGTTGCAGCACTAATTACTATTCGACTTCAAGTAGATTTCGACAATGATGACATCGTTTGTATGGGAAATCTACTAGATTTTGCTAGAAATTTTGTAAATACTAAATTTTCTTCAGATGTAAATGCTAGACTTAGGTCGCACCCGTTCCCTAGTTCATTTTTGCCACAAAACGATGATCAAATCCATTTAAATTACGTGGATTTGATTATAGGTTTGTGGCAAAAAATGAACTAGTGAACAAGTTCGACCAGCGTGACAATATTAGCTTATTTTGAGCTAAATTTAGCTTATTTTTTTTTTTGGGATTTAGCTGCAAAATTTCCATTTAGCTCTTAGCTTATTTTTTTAGCTTTTTTTAAAAACTCATTTAGCTTTTTTAGCCGTTTTTTAAACTAAATTGCATGTTCTCAAAAAATATGTTAAAAACATAAAAAAGTTATAATGACAAAAATTAAAAATTTTTTAGAACCCCTGACTAAATGGCTAAACCGATTTTCTTCACTTATAGGCGAGATCAAGTCACTTTTCAAACGACAAAAACAAAATTAACATCGGTCTAACCGTTTGGGAAATACGACGTCAAAGACACACAGATTCAACTAAATATATCTAGAAAAGATGTGATATCGTCTGAACATCTGGACAGATTTTCTTCAAACAAAGCTAAGAACACTCTCGGTCAAGTCACCTTGCGAACAAAAAATAAACTACATAATTAAAAATAGATGCAGCACTTTGGGCTGTACGTGGTCTCGTACAGATGCACAAATGTACAGACACACACTACAAACTACAAAACTACAAACCCTTTTTTAGGAGGGTTAAAAATTATAATTTGTTAACATTCAAAAATATAAAATTTTTTCATTGAAAAATAATTTAAAAATACAAAATGTAAATTGCGCATTTATAAGAGAAATGACAAATTTAAAAATAGGTGACGTTGATTGCAATTTTGGAGTTATAATGGCAAAAGTTAAATTAATATTGCCTATAAGACTTTTAAAGATTTTCATTGTGTTGAGTTGAACTTGTATTCAGCGGCACGAATTTACTTAAAACAAAAATTAGGAAATAGGCTAATTAATAATAATTAATTAATTAATAAGGCTAATTAATTTAAAAAAAGGTTTCGTATTTTAGTATAAATGTTTTTAAATTTTTTGACAGTTTTTGTGTTATTTTTCTTTAGAACTCAAATATAATAATGAATAAATAAATAATTTAATTGAAAGTTATTCAATATTTTTTATTTCAAATAACAGAAAAATATGTTTTTGTATGTATATATTTAACGTCATTTTAGCAATAAGAAACTATTGCAACGTGGAAGAAGACGAAAAAAGTTTAGCTTTATTTTATGGCTTAAAATTTTAATTTTTAGCTTATTTTAGCTCTTTTTAAAACGTGATTTAGCTTAACTTTATTTTAAAATCTGGTCGCACTGAGTTCGACCCAAGTCTAGTAATTGCACTATAAGGTAGAACAGAGCAGTTGATGGCAGATATACAAGCAATATTAAAAACTGCTGATCTAATTAAAGGGTGATGAAAACAAGAGTTGTTGAAAATGGTCTTCAATTAAATTAAAGTCCGTACTCTGCACAGAAGTCGATATCATCCTTTGTCAAAAGTTAGCCAAGCCGTTTCGTTTTCTATTTTACTATAGACGACAGGTTGGAATAACTTATTAGTTATTTTATACGTTATAAATTCTTACTTTCTGGCTTAAACTGCATTGACATTGTCTCAAAATCTAGTAGATTTGATTTGAAATCTTTATCGAAATCTATAGCGTTTACAATAAGCTTTTTGCAAAATTTTCAAGATTTCATATCCAAGACAAAATCTTTTGCCTGAAATGTTCTCCCAAAACTGTAGCACAAAAAGTGCTGATTTGGCTAATTCAAACACCTTCAAGAGAAAATTTTTGTAGAGCGTAGCTAATTCACTGACATTTTATATAAATATCTTGTATAGGGTAGTAAAAAAATAAAAATATTAGATTTAATAGATTAGATAATAATAGATTTAATTTCAATGGGAAATCTAGTAAAAAGCAACTAGACTTAGCTCGAAATCTCGTGTTTAAAGTGTTTAAAAAAATCATAAAGTTTTTTTTCTTATACTCTTTGGATATGTTTTGTAATTCGTTACCATTTTACTTATTTCATTTTTATTAACTTTCAAATGGCCTTAAAACTCATTTATTCAATATAACTTAACCTAAATAACAAAATAACTAGGCATAATTATATACAATATAAAACATACTACGACGACACAGTTAAATGCCATTAAAAAAATAAAATAAAAATATATTTTTGTTTGTTGCTTGCATAAAAAATATAAATACATATATAAAATTCTATTAAAAATAACAAAATGAAGTATAATCAATTAAACAAAAGAAATTTGTGTAATTTGCGTGCAAAAAGCATGCTTGAGTTAAAAAAATTAAGATTAAAAAAAAATAAAGAAATAATCTTTATTTTTTAATGAGCATTCGTACAAGGGAAAATAATTTATTGTTTTTTAAATTTATATTAACAATATTCTGTTCTGCCATAGAGTTAATTTTTTGCCTCAATGGGGACATTTGTAGTAATTAGAGTTTTCTTTTTCCGACTATCACTAATATAAAATACGCACATTGGCCAGAAATAATTGAGCAGTTGTAGGCTAAAATTCGCTCTATTTTGTGGTCAATATACCAGAGAATGACAATGAGTACTCAAAAAAATATGCATAAGTAAATAGTCTTAATTTAAGCAACTGCACATACTCATAATTGTAGCACAAACATATACATATTTATGTATAATTAACTTTCTCTCTCTCTCTCTCTCTCTCTCTCTCTCTCTGATACTTTCAGACTGAATATAAATATATATATACAGGCTATTATTATTTAATCAGTAAAAAAATACATCCATACTCGGAATATTTATTCATCATTCGCCATTGTATACAATCATTTATGTAAATAAAATGGAATGGAAAATGTGTGGCTGTATGTCTGGCTGTTTAAAAGCATGCTTTATCTGTGTTTTTAAATAAAAAAGCTCTGTATACACGCGCGTATAGTCGAATAATAGTCAGAGTATTTTTATACTCATGGGTGTGGTTGTAGCTCACACAGTCTATAAATTTGAGTTGCTGTCATTTGTGCTGCGTAGTTTAAAAATATGTGTGTAAACATAGTTGTTGGATGTTTATAGTTATACGTATTCGGTTTAAAATTAATTGCGCATTATTTATTATTAGCTACACGCATTTATAGTTGTTTGAAGGCCAGCAAAAAGTACTTGAAATGATACTTATGTCATTCTCTCCAATATACTGGGTAATATACCGGGAAAAGTATATGCAAATTTACCTTCAATAGGTGATGAAGCATATTTTGTTTTGTATGATAAATCTGCTCAAAATCTAGTAGATTTTGCTCGAAATCTCATAAGTATTAGATTTTGCTCATTTAAACTCACCATAAGATCGAAAAAAAAATTAGTATTTTCAGGGTGTCCCTGTGGCTGAGTGGTAGCGATACTACCTTGTCAGTCCAAACGTCATGACTTCTATTCCCGCCATAGACCCTGTGTGATTTCCGCTTGTCTGCTGCGTGTGTTTGTTTATAAATTTTGATAGAGTTCAAAGCACTCTTCCTTATTCTTGTAACAAACGAATTTCCATTGTACCCATACTCATTAATTATAATATAGATATTTGCTTAATTCACAAAACCTCTTGTATCTCTGTATCGATTGTATAACTTCGAATTGAAATAAAAGACAAGAAAATCGTTTTAATGTCCATCAATTTGGCTTTATTGGAAGGATAATTTTATGCCATTAATGTTTAAATATGATTTCGGGCATGTGGCCGCCGCGGCTGGCTCGAATAAAGCCAATTCTACAGGTCCAATTTTCAACCACTTTTTCGAGCATATGGGGCCGTATGTTGGCAATAACGCCACGAATGTTGGCTTCCAAGTCCCCTAACGTTTCTGGTTTGTTGGCGTAGACGAGCGACTTCACATATCCCCAAAGAAAATAATCCAATGGTGTCAAATCACACGATCTTGGTGGCCAATTGACAGGTCCATTCCGAATAACCGAATTAATTGCTCTGATGGACGATTATGTCGACCATAAAATGGACGGAGCTTGCGGTAAACTTCGCGAACTGAACCATTATTTTCGAAATAAATTTGCACGATTTGCAAGCGTTGTTCTTTTGTCAACCTATTCATAATGAAATGGCAAACCAAACTAAATATTAATCACTTGGCAGCTGACAAAATGGCCGCCAGTTAAAAAAGTGATGCCAACTTAAAGTTCTATACCTCAATAAAAAACACCCTTTATTATCATATTAAATACAAGAGCGTAACATTTGTTGTATGAAATTTTCATATAAAAATGAGATTCACTATTACACTTTTATTCAGTGATGCCAACTAAGCCCTTTTAGGGCTAGATTTAGCCCGTTTTCAGTCAGTCAAAACGCGAAAAAAAATTTAGCCCCAAACTAAAAAAGTCGTTAAACTAGCACTTTTTACAATAATCTTTCAGCCCTTTTAGCCCCTTTTTAGTTTTTGCTCGATATGGCTACATTTAAACTTTTGCGAACTTTTTCTTCCTTTAATCTAGCAAAATAAAACGAGTAAAAAGTCGATATTGCTTTACCAATTTAAAAAAGAAGAATAATATAGAATAATCTTTTATTTCTTCCAAATTTTTTATGCCTTGAAAGTTATTCAGTACAGCCTAAAACAGATAATGTATGTTTTTGGAAGAGCGAGAAATCGAAATTTGATTTAATAGCGGCCAATTTTTAATGTATCTACTTATGCAAACATACATATGTATATATATATTTCTATTATATATGTATCTATATGCTAATAGCCTTATTTATAAAAAATAAAAAGGCTTAATAAATGCTTTTTAAGAAAAATTTTGTATGTAAATTTGTTTTAAAAAATCTTTATAAAGACTTTTTAAGTTTTATAAATAGGGCTGTAACTATTTAATCTACGTATGTACATACCTTATTGAAATGTTATATGAAATGTAAATGAAATATGTACAATATTGAAGCTCTAAGGCTATGTATGTATTGATCTCATGATAGTTATTTATATTCTAATAAATTACTTTACAAAAGTTAATTTGGTGTTTTTATTTTCAACAGAAACATTTTAGTACTAGCCCCTTTTGGCGTTTTGTCGAAAAATTTTACTATATATTTTTTTTAATATTTTTTGAATTTAGCCCTTTCTAGCCCTTTTTTCAAAAATTTTTACGTATTTTGTGTCTCAAAAGTTGGCATCACTGCTTTTATTTCATATGTTTTTAAAATGTTGTATTCAAAGAGAGGCTCTCTGAGAGAATTTGTATGTAGCTTGTTCTTCTTTTTTCATTAAAAATACGAAATACATTAATACACAACACAGAGGGTGTTCACAATTAAAAAAACAAAAGTGTATTTGATACACAAATACACGATAAATATTGTTGTGAACTAAGCAATTGATTTCACAATCAAATTAACATTATTAAATGTATTAAGGAAATTTAAATAAATAAACAAATTATAAAAAATATTTATGTGTATGTATATAATATATAGTAATATAATATTTTTCATAAAAAATTTCTGAACAAAAAATGAAAGAAAAAAATAAATAAATATGTTTTAGTTAAACAACTTCATGCATAAAATATCACTTTCTATCAAGGATTATTAATAAATATCTTTACTGGTTATATTTATTAATTATTAACAAAAAAGATCAAAACGAAAAACGAAATCAAATAAATAAAAAAGTAATTTATTTGAAACCATACAAACCACAAAAACCATTTAAGAAATATTATTTCTTTCAAAATATCAAACATTTAAAGACTCGAGCATTAAATTATACTTAACCTTGGCAAGATTTTTGCTTAAAATTTTCAAAAATCTTACAGCGATACTTGCCTTTATTAAGAACGATATGGTTATAAATATTGAAAAGATGAACATGCCGCCCAAGCCATACAGATGTAGGGTACGTCGGCCGGTACGATCCATAAGGGGTATAGAAACTAAAGTCATAACAACCTGTGGAAGAAGTAAAAATTGTTAAAAGGAAAGAAGTAAGAGGGTTAAAATGTCCCATAATAGAAATGTTGCATGAGATAAAAGTTTTCGAGTCTTGTATTATATTTTTTGAGTTGCACTGTATTATTCTTATATACATTTCTCGCTATTAATGCAATAAAGGTATGCACAGGGAGATGGCACATATTATGTGAATTTTTCTGTCATTATGATTGGTCGCCTACAGACATAAATAATTTATTTATTTTTTTCATATTTGACAGCAAATTCAAGGGAGAAATTTATCTTTAAGATTTGTAATATAGGGTGTTTTTTTGAGGGGTATAGAACTTCGAATTGAAATAAAACACAAGAAAATCGTTTTAATGTCCATCAATTTGGCTTTATTGGAAGGATAATTTTATGCCATTAATGTTTAAATATGATTTTGGGCATGTGGCCGCCGCGGCTGGCTCGAATAAAGCTAATTCTACAGGTCCAATTTTCAACCACTTTTTCGAGCATATGGGGCCGTATGTTGGCAATAACGCCACGAATGTTGGCTTCCAAGTCCCCTAACAATTCTGGTTTGTTGGCGTAGACGAGCGACTTCACATATCCCCAAACAAAATAATCCAATGGTGTCAAATCACACGATCTTGGTGGCCAATTGACAGGTCCATTCCGCGAAATTATGCGCTCATCGAATGTTTCCTTCAATAAATCGATTGTGACGTGCGCTGTGTGGCATGTAGCGCCGTCTTGTTGGAACAACAACTCATCCACATTCATGCCATCCAATTCGGGAACAAAATAGTCGGTTAGTCGGCTCCAATTGCTGTGCACGGTGGCGAATCGATTCATTCGGGTCCTCTTCAACACTTTGCTCTACAGCGGCAATTGTTTCTTCGGTGCGCACTGTTCGACGTCTCTGCGGATGCGTATTATCACATAGAGTAAACGTAGTGCGAAAACGATCCATGGTTAACCGAATTAATTGCTCTGATGGACGATTATGTCGACCATAAAATGGACGGAGCTTGCGGTAAACTTCGCGAACTGAACCATTATTTTCGAAATAAATTTGCACGATTTGCAAGCGTTGTTCTTTTGTCAACCTGTTTATGATAAAATGGCAAACCAAACTAAATATTAATCACTTGACAGCTGACAAAATGGCCGCCAGTTAAAAAAGTGATGCCAACTTAAAGTTCTATACCTCAATAAAAAACACCCTTTATAAAATAAAACATGTCAGCCAACATTGTTTATTCGAATTTTGAAACAACTGGAAATTATTTTTTGTTATAAAATGGGAACTGAACGTCAAACTCTTATGGCTAATGAATCAGTGCAAGTTAATCTTTAGTTTTGCTTTAAAATGTGTATAAATCAGCAAACCTATAAATCAGTGCAGTATTTGAACCATCTGTAACGGCATAAAATGGGGCGTTTAAACTACCAATACAGGCCAGGCCATATGATTTTGTAACTTACAGACCATTTTTTTTTGCATTTAAAGAGCACTCAACTTTTTTCCCAGTGTATACTTTTTCTTCAGATCTTGTTCGATCTGTTTTCTTACACCCTATTGATATTTTATACTATACTATCTTCTGAAGCATATATTTACATATATATAATTTCTTTTCAGTAAAATTTGGCGACCTTTAATTAAATTTTTTACACATTTTGCCTTTTTGAATGTAAAAAGAATTGATAGCCCGCTGCAAAACAACTGTTTTTTGACATTTATTCTAGTGCTGCCACAATATTATTTTTTAAACTACACATAATTTATAGTTTACTGATTTACTCCTGCTGAGTTTAAACCAGATATAAATATTAGTTTAGTTTAACTAAACCAGCGTTTAAACTTTTACTGATTTACTATAGTATTAATCTTAAAATTCTTAATTTTTTTCGGTTCACACTCACCATTATTGCACCTATTCCTATTGTTGCAAATTTAGCACTGTCCTCGGCCAGACCCGAGCTAACAAAAAGTGATGTTGAGTAATAAAATACCGCATTGATGCCACTGAACTGTTGACTAAGTTGCATAACAATGCCAATGATTAGAGGTGGCCGCAAAGTGGGTGAGCATATCAGTTCCATTGTGGAGATATGACTTTCTGATTGTTGAGCTCTTTCTTCGGCGCGCATTTCTTCGATGTCTTCATCTACCGAACTTGAGGCACGTAGACGTCGGAGAGCTAAAAAAATTAATAAAAGGAAATAATACTGTAAAAATCTTAAAAATAATTTTATTTTACTTTTACATACCTTTTCTAGCCTCCTCTTCCCATTGCTTAGTTATTAGGAGATATCTAGGTGATTCTGGACATACCGGCAGTAGAAGTAGTTGTAATACCGCAGGACATACCGCTAGACCCAACAATATGGGCCAGCCTTCATTTGTTCCTAAAATTTGTTCTATACCCAGTACTTGGGATAAAAGTAAACCTATTGTCACAGCCAATTGATTAACGGTACCTAAGCCACCTCTCAAATTGAGCGGGGCAATTTCGGAAATGTACATTGGCACTAATGATGTGTTTAGACCTAAAATTATAGTTCAAAATGTTTTTTAAGATCAATTAAAATGACGGGAAAAATTACGGCAATCGATATAAAATGATATTTCAAAATGTTGCCGTTTGAACTTTTTCGATATCGAATAACTGGGAGACTACTCTTTAATTCGAACTTGCATCCTATTAACATAAAAATTCAAAAACACTTTCTTTCGTTTCAAATTACGGAGTAAACCCCTTGAAAATTTTTATTATGTAACAAAAAATGCTAAAAAAATTTTAACACTTCCTCTTTACTTTTCTGCGGAATACTTGAACATGTTTTGTTTAAAGTTCAATCGACATTTGAACTTTTTAACATATTGAGCCATATTTTTGATTTTATCGTAAGCGATATGTTATCGAAAGTAGACTTTTTTATTGAAATTAAAATGTTATGGGCTTACCCATAGTTTAGAATAATAAAAAAAGACCAAAATTGTAAATAACTTTTAAGATACAGGCTGTAAAATTTTATCGTAAGCGACAGTTTACATATGTAAAGCAAATTTGAAGATAATAAAAAAACCCCTGAAAAATTAAATTTATGTCGCTAACGATTAAATTGAAAATAAAGCTCGATATATCATTTGTTTTTGAGCTATGCAAACTATTACGGACTTAATAAATTTACTTTAAATTTATAGATTATCAACAAACAAATTAAATAAAAATTCTCAAATAATGACGTCATCTCTTGAACCTTCCTTTCGAAGTTTTTTGAAGTTATATACACTTATGGACCAGTTTCACTTACTAAAGATTTTTGTGTGTAGCCCAGTGGGCAGCCTGGTATTAAGTTTTTCTACTCCGATTATTTAAAAAATTATATAATAAAATATAATTTTCGAGTGGTTATTTTATTTCATAAGCTTGAAAATATTAATTCTGCTTGTTGGAAAAATTTAAAAACATGCATTCCAAAGTTCAAACTTAATTTTGAAAGTTCGAACATAATTTCGAAAATTCCAACATGAGTTCGAAAATTCGAACATAGCTGAAATAATACAAATCTTCAAGCTCATACACCTCAGAACTCAATAAACTTTTATATTGAGCTTTTTTTAAGAAAAGCGACATTTGAGAATCTAATTTTACGCACTTCTTCTATTTTTTTTTTGTGATTGAAATTATTACGCCTTGTAAGCAATCGCAAAACAGTACAATAATTAAAATTAAAACACAAGTATACTAAAAAATCTTAGAATTTGTATACATATGTATGTATATGTATATCTGCGGGTTTTATGAATAACTGCATAAGTCTACTTTTTTGTTGATTTTGAGCTATTGATATTATAAATATGTTGTAATACCTTTACATAAACCCAATATATTTTTTAGACCATTGTGCGGCCTGGCACTTGAAATTTTCTAGTTTTTCGAGGGCTTTTCAATACAATAGGTAACAATTATTTTTAATAAGTTCATTTAAAGTCCACTTAATTTGAATAGTTTGAATTGTATTTCATTTTGTTTACTAAAAAGTATTTCATAAAATACTTTTTCTGGACTTATTTTCTTTTACAGACTACAAATATTAGTTTTATTTGTTGGGAAAAAATTTTAAAGTAATAATTCGAAAGTTCGAACATAACTTTGAAAATTCGAACATAGGTAAAATAACATAAATCTTCTACAGTTACAGCTTAAAACATCAAAAACTTTTAAACGATTTTTTTTTTCTAAAAAAGCGATATTTTGAAATGGAATATTTCGCATTTCTTAAATTTTTTGTATTAAAGCCCAAGTAAAAATTCTGAAAAAATTATGAGTTATTTCTGTCAAATTATTATAAAGAGCATGTAGTTAAAAATGATGTTACTTGATTATGTAATTTGAGATAAGTGGTTTTTGTCCGCAACTACTCGCTGGATATTATTTTTTAAAGGATCGTTTATAATTTGTATAATTATTATTTACATGATCTATCAAGAGAATACTAAAAATTTCATACTCGCCAATGGAGGATCTTTTCGACCTCTAAAAAAATAATTTGAAGACATACACTTTTGTTCATGAAAACCATTCACTTATGCACAGAAAAAAATATTTCTCCAATCAACACCTTTAATTGACAAAAAAAAAAAAAAAAAAAAACAAAAACAAAAAATCAATCAAAAACTTAATTGTGTTAATTAAATTATTTAAATAATTAAATTTTATAACAAAAGTTTTGATTGATTCGACTAAGTTTTAAATAAAACTTTTTATCAAATAAATTGTTGAACAAAAATTTAATTATCTCAATTCAATTTTTAATTGATTATATGTATTTTTTTTTCAACTAAATGTGTTAATTGCTAAATACTTTTTTCTGTGTGGTATAAAATTTTAAAACTAGAAAATTGAGTTGAATATTCTTAGAGGACTTTTACTTACCGCAATTAACACCAATTATAAAACGGCCAAGGAATAACATTTCATAGGAATGACTCACTTTGGTAAAACCCATTAAACAGCCACCGGTTATACCCAAAACATTATTTAATAATAAACCACCCTTTCTGCAAATGAAAATAAAATATAATAAAATAAATTGCAAAATAACATATAGAGTTTCATCACCACCCACCTCCCAAAACGATTTGCCATCCAGCCACCGCTGAAGCCACCCACCATGCCGCCAATGGCAAATATTGAAACCGCTACCGAATACAGTTGCTGTATAAGTGCGTCACTGATGTCTTCGCCATAACGATCTTTGTAGACGTCTTTCATAAAGTTTTCTATATTCTTTTCGGGCGCATTTATCACACCGGTATTGTAACCGAACTGCAGCATACCCAATACCGCCGAAAATATTGAGTATGTGAGAAAGAAGGTGAGACCCTGTAAAAAGAAAAATGGAAAATATTTCTATTAACAAAACTAATGACAGCTCTTGGAGTGCTGGAATTTAAAAGGAAATAATTTAGAAAAAGAACAAAATGGTAAAATTTTGCCATCTAAATTTTTTGTTTTACAATTGATAGAAAACTAAAAAAGATCAGTATCAGGGTTGTTAATTTTTTTTTTTTTTTTTTTTTTTTTTGGTTTCACAAATTTCTCTAATGATAAAGTGTTGCAAAAATAATGCCGATTATGTAAAAGGGGAAGAGAGTTAAGTATCAGTGAAATCATAAAATTAACTTAAAGTCAATTAACGGAAGAAAAGACGGAAACAAAGATCATTAAATGAACGAACTAAAGAATAATATTGAAAAATATTTAACAAAGAAACTTATAAAACTTCAAAGATCAAAATTCGATTAAGATCACGGCTGTCCAAACTGGCACCGAAGTGCCGAACATCAATCATCTTTTTATAAAAATGAATGCACATACGCGAATACATATCTCTCGTTGTTCTCTCAGTGGCCACGTATGTATGATTTAGATCGAAAGAAGTAGATACGAGGGTTAGATAACATGAAAATGCCGCCGCCATTTTATCATCCTTACATGAGATATGCTTAACGAAAGATTTGTGTCCAGGATATAAGGGTAATAGTGGTTTCACATACCATTTTTTTGGAGCAACTTTTATATTTATGCACAAGAGAAGAGAAAATAATTAAAAGTGCAACCATCATATTCTCCTCTCGCATCCATAAACTGCAAACTTGCTCAACAAAAGTTGTTGTTTAAGAACAAATCAAATCATATTAAAAATTTGGTGATTTGGGAAAAATGTGGTTCTCAAGAAAAAAAGTTTGGCTGTACCAGATTTGTACACTGTATTGATATACGTCTATTAAATTGTACTTTCACCATGCTGGAAGCTTAAATACATAGAAAGCGCATAAATAAAACGCGAAATACATCATACAGGTAGTTTTTTTTTTAACAAAAAGTCTTCTAATAAAATGTTTAGTAACTCAATCAATTTGTAGGGAACTTTCTAAACCAACCATGCGAACTACTCCATCAAATAATATTTAATTATGTTTTATAAATAAAGTTGTAAACAGTATGGTTCCAGTACAAAAATACTGACTAAGAACGACTTCAAAGAAGAAAAGTGTCGAAAAAAATATATTTGGTGATAAAATACAGACATATATCTGAAATTTACTCAAACAAGATAAATATATATGGTCGAAATGTCTTAGTCTCTTGTTTCTAAATCCGTTTATAAATTTAAAATCGGTATATATTTAACTTAGTTATAGGTTGAAAAACCAGTGTTTTTTACCCGTAACTCTAGATCTTGGGGGTTTTTGGAAAATTCCAAATATAGATTATTATTATGCTTGAAAATATCTAGCAGAAAAATAGTAACACATTTCAGGTATTTCAATTTCATCAAAATTTGTCACACAGTATCGCGCAATAAATAGCATAGTAGCTATAAAAATTAATAAAATGGAAGATATGAAAAAATAAATCAATTTTAGTTTAACATTTTTTAAAGCTGGGATTATTAGCCCAAATTAACATTTTACTTATTAAGTAAAATATTTTTTTTTTTATTAAAAATATATTTAAATTTATTATTGAGGGACTAGCTGGATCCTATGCGCATTTCACTGTTGCTAATGCAGATCATCAGGGAACCTTTACCCAAAAGTTTCTTAGAACAACTAGAGTTATTATGTTATAAACTTTCATTTAAACAAATGAGAAGCTCAACAAATAACAAAGTTGAAACAAGAACTCAGTAACCAACATGTTATTTATTTTCTTACTTTACAATTGGTACATTGGCTGACTTTTTTTTAGCTCGTATTGTAGTTGCAAGAAGTATGTAAAGAAAATAAATGTAAAAAACAACAACAGCTTTCACAAAAATAAAGTGTTGCCACACAAATATTTTTGACCGGGTGTAGTCAAGTTAATAACTGGTGTTTTTTTTGCGAATTGTTAGAATTAAGTTAAAACTTTACCTCCATAAAAATACTATGAAACCTGTTTTTTTTATGTAAAATTTTTAATTTTATATGATAAAGATAATTCTAAAAGCAGTTTTTGGAAAATATAAGTGTATTTATGATATACAAACATACATACACCAGAAATTATAAAAAAAGGAAACAATTTTATATTTGATTATTTATTTTCTGCCATAAGAAATGATAAAAATAAAACAAAGAATGCGAACAATTTGATATACAAAATATATTGGAATTTATTTTACAAATTAGTGGTTATAAAAACACAAAATAATAAGAAAACATAATAATATTCAAAATATAAATATAATAATAAATATAATAATAAAATAAAATTAAAAAATTTAAAATATAAAAATATAATAATAAAAGTAAATTATTAATTAAATTGTGCATGACTGATGTATCTGCGGCATTTTGAAATCTTTGCTGTGTAATTAATTGAAATTGTGCCATCTAAAAAATAGGATATTTGAGTCAAAAGATTATTGAGCTATAATTTATTTTAAAAAAGCTTATTGTAATTATTATGAAAATTGGAAAATCAAGCTTTGAATGAATTTTCCCAAAACATGGATCTTCAGAAGAACACTGTTCAGGATTTTTAGGTTTTCTTCTCTCAAAACAAACTTTTTAAAAATGGTATTTTTTATAATATTAACTTTCTTCAAAAAGCTTTTGTTTTAGGATTATGCCTTTAAAAGGTAATTTTTCAAAAGGTCCTTGTTTACAAACTTACTTGTTCCAGAATTATCAATTTTTTCAGAGATGCTTCATTTTAAGAGGTATTATTTTTAAAATACTTCTTTTAAAAGCACTGTTTTCAATAGGTACTTATTTTTAAAAGTACACTTTTCTCAAAATGTACTCTTTTAATGGTATTTTTTAAAAGATAATTTTTTCAAAAGGTAGCTTTTTAACAGTTGCTTTTTTTACAAAAGGTGATTTTTTCAAAAGATACTTTTTCCAACATGTACTATTTCAAAAGGTTCCTTTTCAAAAGGTACGTTTTCAAAATACACTTTTTTCAATAGGTACTTTTTCAAAATGTACTTTTTTCAAAAGGTATTCTTTTTAAAAGGTTACTTTTTAAGATGCTTTTGGAATGTACTTTTTTCAAAAGGTGCTTTTTAAAAATCTGTTTTTTCAAAAGGTACTTTTTTGAAAAGGTTCTTTATTTTAAAAGGTTCTCTTTTTAAAAGGTACTTTTTTAAAGATGTACTTTTTTTAAAAGAATGTACTTTCTTAAAAGGTACTTTTTTTAAAATGTACTTTTTCAAAAGGTTTTTTTTCAAAAGCTTCATATTCTAAAAGGCACCTTTTTCACAAGGTACTTTTTTAAAAACGTACTTGTTTTACAAGGCAATTTCTTCAAAAGTTACTTTTTTCATAAGATGCTTTTTTCAAAAGATACTTTATCAAAAGGTTTCTTTTTCAAAATTTGATTTTTTCAAAATTTACCTTTTTTAAAAGGTACATTTTTATAAATGTACTTTTTTCAAAAGTTTTTTTTTCCAAGGGATACTTTTTTCAAAAGGTTCTTTTTCAAAAGGTACCTTTTTCAAAAGGTACTTTTTTAAAAAGGTACTTTTTTCAAAAGGTCCTTTTTTCTATATATGCTTTTTTCAAAAGTTTTTCTCGAAGATTTTTTTCTGCCAAAAGATACTTTTTTAAAAAGGTAATTTTTTCAAAAGGTACTTTTTTCAAAAGGTACTATATTCAAAAGGTACTATTTTCAAAAGGTACTGTTTTCAGAGGTTTTTTAAAAGGTAATTGTTCTAAAAGGTTCTCTCTTCAAAAGTTACTTTTTCAAAGGTACTTTTTCAAAAGGTCCCATTTTAATATTTTTCGAACAAAAAATTGATTTTAGAAGGCAAATTTTTCAAAAGATAATTATTTTTAAAATATGTTTATATAAAATTAATTAAATTTACCTTTTTTTTTGAAAATTTTTTAAAAAGCAATATTTCCGAAATCTAAGCAATACTTTTTAAAAAAGTCTTAATTGTTTTAATGTACTTTTTTAAAGTTCGTTTTTTTGCAGTTTTTGTGAAAAATAAACTTTTTTGGCAAGAGATTACTTTTGCCCCGAGAATTGTTTTAAAAGGTGCATCTATAAAAGTGCGCTTTTTTTTAACAAGTGCCGCGTGCCTTTTGGAGTTTTATCAAAGAAAATTTCTTGTAAATATACTTTTTGTAAGAGGAACTTTGCAGGAGTTACTTCTTTTAACTTCTATTTCTGATTGATTGGTTTTCTGATAACTTCAAAGGATGCACCATTCTTGAGTAAATTTTTAAGTAAAACGTAAAAGTATACATATCGCAATTGTTCTTCTGTAAAGCGGGTCAACTTAAAATTTTGAAACTTTAGCTTTTTGCAAGAAAACGATATACAAACAGTTTTCGGTCATAAATATAAAATTCTTATATCAGTTTCTCTACTCTTTGGCAAAAAAAGCAAAGTAGCACACCTCTGTGAGATAGAAGAGTAAGTCCCGGTTCACACTTTTCAACTTTTGTTGCTCCACTTGTAATTCAGCTGCAAGAAAGACGGAGATGGATATACATACATCTCTCTTTTTTTTCTCACAGCTGAATTAATGGTTGAGCAACAAAAGTTGAAGTGTGTTAACCGGGTCTAATATAAAAAATCATTATTTATTAGTGTTACCAGATTTCATTAAAACTATTATCTGTGAAGATATTGGAAAAACCCAACGAAACGTGGAATATGAGTAAATGAAATAATATTATCTTTTATTTGCATTTAAATCAAATTTAATGACCTTAGAAGCCTGAATAGAGTAATTCTATAAAGACTACATTTGATAAAAGAAAAGTAGTTTTTAAATTTTGAGCAACAAGTGAAACATGGAAGCCTTCATTGTATTTTCAGGAGCTCTGCAATTTCCAATATCGAGGAATAAAGTGAGAGAGTGAGGGAAACTAATTGAAAGATTTAATTAAAATAACAATTCAACCAAAATATATAAAATTATTAACTGATATAAATTTTGTTTGTAAACTTTGAAAGGGCAGATAACTGGGGGCTTTTCAGTGCTTTGAGAACATTTCTAAAAAAGAATCATAACTAAATAAGTTTTCAAATGTGTAAGGCAAATTTATTTTTTGGGGATTCCTAAACAAGTGCAATTGTGAAAATATAAAAGTTTTTTTTTATGGGAAAACAAGTGACAACATTTGACTGGCATAATTTCATTTAATTTTTGTATCAGTTGTATTGCATTGTCCAACTGATTTTTTTTTAATTTTTTCGAGGATTTAATTAGTGATAAGGGGGGAACGGTCTGTTACTGAATATTTAATTGAAATTTACTCTGTTGGGTTTTTAGTTTTTTTTTTTTGTTTGTAAAAATATCAGTTTGTGGGAAAGTTTGTGGGAAAAGTGTTTTGTTGTGGGATGCGTTTGGACTTTGAATTAATTGTATGTATTGGGTATTTAATTTAAATGAAATTTGAAGTCGTTTGTTTTTTTTGTTAATATTTTAATTACACAACATGGCAAATAATTTAAGCTACAAACTTGTTCTAAAAGTCTTAGCTTCCTTCTGTGCGTGTGCTCTTCCAGTCTGTCGACATATTCGCGTAATTCTTCAATTTCTTCTTTGACTTGTTGTACCGTGTCCAATTCGTGCTTTATGGCCACCATATCACGTTTCACCTGATCAAAATGAAAAAACAGTTAAAAAAATTTTAAAAGTGTTTTTTTTTTTTGTTTAAACAAATTTAACTCTTGATAAATTTATTTGTGACTTACTTCTGACACCTCACTTTGACAACTCTCTACTGACTTTGTGAGCTCTTGCAGTTGCGTTCGTATCTCACACAAGGCCACTGTAGTCTCCATGTGTCTGTCACCTCTTTGCAGCTCATCCAATTTTGCTGATAAATTCATACTCATCACGCTGACTTGCTTTTGCAAACTATATAGTTTCGTTTTTATTATTATTATTTTTTTTTTCGTTAAAGGAAAATATTTATTTATACATAAATTTGTTAGTAAAGGATTTTTAAATTAATTTTAGTTTATACGCATATATTTATATACACATATTTTATAAATAATGCTAAATATGTTTATATTAATAATTCTTTTATGAGAATGAAAATAATAAATAATTTTTAATTAAATAAAACTTAAATGAAAATTATGCATAAAAAAAGGCATGACAAAAAGTGTTTACAATATTTGTTAAGTATTTTTAATAAATATTTAGTTGTTGCAAACAGGAAAAGTAAATAGAAAAATTTTATATAACAAAAAAAATGTAATTTATGCTCTTCTTTGTTTTGTAAATAGAATGTTAGTTAGTGTTGGTGCGCAAAAATTTTGAGAAAGAAAAAAGAATTTAATTTATGTTACAGATTGCAGCAGGTGCCATAAAATAGATTAAATAAAAAGACTATAAATCTTTTAATAACTAAAACTTAAATAAATAAATCATATTGTTTATTGAAAAAAAAATCAAAATACATAGAGTCCTTTCTCGTCCTTAATTAGATTTTGATGATAGTATTGAACAATTTTGTAAAAATTTGCTGCTAAATTTTTAAAAATTATTACAGTTTATTTAAAAAAATTTGAAATTGGCCTTTATTGTGCACACAGAATTTTTTTGATCAAATTAAAACATGTAATTGCAAAAAAAAAACAATTAAAAATATAATTAAAGCAATTAAACTTTTGTTAAAAAATTTATTTGATAGAAAGTTTAATTAAAACTTTAATTGAGTCATTAGTGATTTTTTTATGGGAATTGTTAAAATTTAAGTTTAAAATTTTTTAAACGCACTAATAATCCCAAATTAATATTTTACTTATTAAGTGAAATATTTTTTTATTAAAAATACATTGAAATTGATTATTGAGGGTTTTAGCTGGATTCTATGCTCATTTCACTGTTGCTAATGCAGATCATCAGGGAATCTTTACCCAAAGTTTCTTAGAACAACTAGAGTTATTATGTTATAAACTTTCATTTAAACAAATGAGAAGCTTAAAACAAATAACAAAGTTGAAACAAGAACTCAATAATCAACATGTTTTTTATTTTCTTAACCATTACTACATTGGCTGACTTTTTTTCAGCTTCAAATTGTAGTTGTAAAAGTATGTAAAAAGAAAATAAATGTAAAGAACAACAACAGCTATTTAAGAATAGAGTGTTGTCACACAAGTATTTTTTGACCTGTTGCAGTCAATTTAATAATTAGTGATTTTTTTATGGGAATTGTTAAAATTTAAGTTTAAAATTTTTCAAATTTCAATTGAACTTTGAATTTTCAATTGAACTTTTCTTTACAAATTTAATTTGTTAAAAAAATGATAACAAAAAATTTTTAAGTGATTTTTGGTTTCGTTTTCAGATTAAATTCAATAGGAGAAATATTGTTTTGTGTGTTTTCATAATTGCATAATTGCATAGTATTTTTATGCGACAAAAATCTGGAATATATGTTAGCCCTTTTGATATTAGAGATTGCATTTGAAAGAAATTAATAAAATTAATTGAATAAACTAATAATTGCTGTCATTAATTCAAGCGAAACAACTTAATTGGTACTGATGAACATTTTATTAATTTTTTAATTTATATAACAAAATTTTAATTGATATAACAAAACTATTAATGCATTACTTCAATGGATTTTGCCTCATGGCGCTTTGACAGGAATGTGAGTGTAGAAATTTTTTTGCCAAAACCTAACAACACTCACAATGACGGCAATTTGATAAGTACGTGATATTTTGAATTTCCCGCCTCTTCTGTCAACAGCCAACTGCAGACTACTGTTAAAATTTAAACCAGTTATGGCATTTAGTTTGTGTTTGACAGCCATACTATGCTTTGTAAAAAAAGGGGACAACTCATAACTTAACTTAAGATTAGCTTGATGGATACTATGGAGACTCTGCGTTATCAATTTTAATGGTAAACGAGTGATTTACTGAATTTCATTGTGGCCATACAAGCACGAAATATGTTGAACGTTCTGGACGCCCAATTGAGGTCTCTATACTTAAAATAATTGAAAGAAAAAAAAAAAAATCGAGACATGGTATTGGCCGAGCTGAAAGTGAGAGAAATTGTGGAAGGTTTCCCACATGGTTCGTTCAGTGGTTTTAATTTTGAATGATCACTTGGATGTGAGAAAGCTTCCCGCTCACAATCCACCACAAATACAAACGCGAGAGAACATCACAAGAGAATTTGGCGTTGTTCAACCGGTTTTGTGCCGTTGCGTAACTGTGGATAAAAAGTGCGCCCACCACAACACTCCAGAAATCTAACAGCAGTCAAACCCAAAAGGCAAAAGGCAAAAAGGCAAGCTTGCCAGCTAATAAAGTAACTGCGCCGATTTTTGTTTTTGAAATACAAGCGATATAATCCACATGGACTACCTTTAAACAATTAAAAGCGTTATTACGCCAACTTATTGGGTCGATTTAGTAATGGCTTGAAGAGAAAACTAACGCATTTGGCTAAGAAAAATTGCTTTTCTATCAGGACAATGCACATAAATACATATGTGCAGTTTCCATAGCGAAAATACATGAATTGGCCTACGCATTGCTCACTAACCTGTCTTATTCTCCCTGACTGACTATTTCTTATTCCCAAACATAAACAATTGATGGCTTCGACAAATCTTATTTTTTGCAATACATACAAAATTAGAGTTCAATGGAAAGTACATACGTTGTCTTTAGTTGTACACAGAATGATCTGGAAACCTCAATAATTAACTACTAATCCTCTTATTTTAAGAAAGTTTGCTGTAGGGAATAATGCATCAAAAATAACATGTTTCATTTCCTTGAAAATCTTGTTAATATAAATATTAGAAGAAGTCCAGTTCTAACGTGGCTGTGCAAATTTCCTCAGTACAGTTTCATTCTTAGATAATTAAAATGAAACAATCAAAAACTGAAGCAATGAAAGATTATACAAACAATTTAAAATCTTTATACAGTTGCATTTCAAAGGTATTGCACCTAACTTTTAAAGGATATTAATTCTTGTAATCTATTTGTATACACCTATGTATGTATGTATATATGTATGTATGCATATGTGTAGTACTAAATTGTATGTGCTCTACAATCAGAGTGAGATGCATACTACTTCAGCAATCTTTTCTTCTTTATAATTGAACACAATGCTTTTCAATTTAATATTAATCTGTGATAATCAGAGCCAAAAATGCTGTTTTATGCACACACACACATACACACACACACATACATATAAAAACACACAGATCACACACCTTTCATTTAGCACAATCCCATACACACACATTCACACACACTGACTAACATGGAGAGTAAACAAAAATTCTTTAGTAAGCAAAAACAAAAGGAAGGAAATAATGTAATTGTTGAGAAAAGAATATACTTTTTTTAATTTAATTTTTAATTTATTTTGAATAAAACACATTTGGTAGCACTCGAAAAGAGATAATAATGGCTTTACAATGTTTGTTAACACACACACACACATATACAATTGCATACCTTTAGGAGCAAATACCCAGCAGTCATTGAAATAAGTAATATAAAGAACTTTAGAAATTTTAACTAACTTTTCTTTTAACTATAACAACCAGGAAACCTTTGAAGGTAATTTTAAACTGACTAATTTGACGAAAAGAAAATGGTGGAAAAAATGTTTTTAAAATAAATGCTAGATATAATATTCAAAAAATTTTCATACATTTTGACATTTATGTTCATCACGTTTGGGAGTCGATTTCGACTATTTTTTACGATTGTGTCCGTATGGGTGTATGTGTGTGCGGTTGCGTGCTTTGTGTATGTGTTTATGTAAACATCTCACAAGTTAACAGCTTGTCAATGGAATGGAGTTAAATTCATCCCATTCGAAAGATCTTGAGCTCACTTAGATGTCGTGAGATGTCATAATCGACTCGGTTCGGTAGATTTCGAAAATTTTCGAAAATTAAATTTTCACTAACCCATTTTTTGAAACTAATTTTAAACTACTAAGCCGATCAAACTTAAAATCTAATCAGCTCTAAGGCTTAAAAAAAGACAGGTTGACTGTTACCACTTTTGCTAAAATCGAGCGTTCGAAAGATATCGTTGACGAAAAATTTCGGAGAATTTTTTTTTTAATAACTTCACAAAACCTTTCTCAAATCGATTTAAGATATTTACCAATTTTTATAGTCTTAAGAAGTTTATCAAATGCCCTCAATTTGACCAAGGTCTGTAGTTTAGTAGGAATATTAGTGGATGATTAGAAAGGCAAACGAATTCTCAAGTTTTTTAAATTAAATTGTTGCATTTTTATTTCAAACAATCGGCTTTGCTCTTTAAATCTAATCGCTTTGAAAACATACGATTTCCAAAATTAATAATGATCCTGCAGACGTATTTAAAATCATATACGATAATTTTCTTTCAGATATAATATTTGAGGCTCTATATAACAGAAAAATTAAAAAAGAAGAAGAAAAATTCTTCTTTTAACGGAGTTGTTTTTCTAATTTAAAATTTTCTCGATTTACAGAATAGGACCATATGCCATTAAAATCATTATTGCATTAACTCATGTTTTAGACTCAGCAGTCTTTCTTGAAGCAACTATGAGATTATGGGAGAGAGAGGAAAGAAGAAAGAAGAGGGGTACTGACTTGCTTGTACAGAAAAGTTACTTCAATTCTCTTTTTTTTCCGCAGCATTAAAACAATAGGAAAATTGAACAACAAACCGTCTGAGTGTAAACAAACGAGCAGTTTTAAAAGAGAATTGAAGATAACTGCTTCAAGAAAAACTGCCAAGTGTAAAACAAGACTAATAATAAACAATAAAATAATTTTAGTTAGTATTATTATAATAATTATTATTGTTCAAACTTCATTTTTTTCTATATAAATGATTTGATTAGGCTACAGTTCGTATCGCTTTCTGAGCCAAATAACATGTGATAACTATTAATGAAAAAATAACACCAAAGTTAGTTGTAAATTTATATTCTGTCAAACAATAGTAGAACGGAACAACTAGCTGTTTTCGAAGGTCACTGTCACTTCACACTTTCATCATCGGGGTTCTCTTGTGTTTGATCCATTGTGTGTAGTGTCAGTTGATATATATACTCAACTTTTTATTGCAAATGGAATATGTGAATTCTTTTGATTCATCGAATTGGAGTTTGCTGAGAACGTTTTTTGCATTGAAAGCTCAATTTGACCATCTCTAAATTTGCAAACAGTCTTGTCATTATCTTTTTCGTTCTTTACTATACTTCGTATATTTTAATTATCATATTTGTTTTTTTTTTTTGTTAAAGTTTTTGGGTTTCTTACTTTTAAGCAAATTTGTTAATATTTTTACCACAAGCCCATGGCTATTAATCTTAGTTAGATTTAATTATTATTGTTCGAATTTTATTTGTGATTCGATTAGGTCAAAGTTCGTATCGCTCTGTAAGCCAATTGATATATTTAATTAAAGAAAAAACAAATAAAATTTTGTAGTATTAACATTGAGGACTGTTAAATTTAGTATTTCAATAAAAAAATTTTAAGACTTTTCTTAACATTAGCGGACATTACTCTTCGTTTTATATCTGCAACCATAGGATACACGCACTAGCTTCCTGCTATAAAGCGTGAGTGTTGTTAAAACTCACGCTTTGTGACAGTTGACAGTTAAGTTGTTTTGATTTTGTAAACAAAACAAAAAATACAGCTGTTACAGCTTTGCAAGCATATGTACTGGTTCTTTGTGTTGTCTGAAATATTTGCACCAACAGTTCGCAATGAACTTAAAAGCGCTAGAATATTTAAAGTTAGTGCAAAAATTACTTTGTTGAAAATGTTTTTGTTTAATTAATAAGTCTTATTATCGTCGCGACGCATAGGTTGGTTATTGGTTTGCTACAGACATAATTATGGAATTCACAATGAGTATAGGTATTAAAATTTTAATGGGGCAATATTGCGCCATCTTAATTTTTTAAATGTGAGCAAGCAACGATACAAATCAGTGATGCCAATTTAGTGCTTTTAGTATTAGATTTAGTGCTTTTTAAGTCATAACAGTGCGCATTTTTTTCAAGTTGGTGCTTCTTTAAAAAGGCACTAAATTGGTGCTTTTTAAACTTTGAATTTAGTGCTTTTAGTGTGTTTTACAATTAGACTAAATATAAATTTGTGATAGTCTAGTAGCTTCATAAAAAACGCGAATTAAGATTTTTTCACTTTTTTGAAACTAAATTTAAACACATACACAAATACTCAATCTAACAAGGTTACTGTACTTGCTTCTTTGCGTTCCTTCCCAATTATCAAATTTCCTATAAAAATACTGAAAACAACTTAATAAGAATATGAAGTTTGAGAATTGGACGTAACGTCTTGGTTGCATGCATGATACAATAATATAAATTTTTTATGTCAAAAATATCTGGTTAGACTAGACCATGGGTGACCAAGATAAATTTAAGGTTGATCGTTAAGAACATATTTATACAAATTACAGAGGACACATAGACGTTATGAAAGAATATAATAACAAATGCGGTGAAGTTGAAGAAATACAGAAGAACGAAGCATTAAAGATTTAAGACTACAAAAATGGAAAATTAGTTTTAGCCCTATGAATTATTTTAAAAGTATAACAAGACATGTCCACTTAAATTTTATACAAGTGTTTTGATATTTCGACTATAGTGGATGATTGAATTTAATATATAAAAAGAGTAAAAATAAAATTTGAATTCAAATCTTTATCCTGCACACATGTATGTACATACAAACAAATTTATTGCGTTTGGTGCTTTTTTTATGACCGAACAGTGCTTTTTGCTTTAAAAAAGTTGGCACTACTGATATAAATACAAATACTGTGTATATCAAAGTTTGGCAAACACACATACATGTTTATATTATTTATATATTAGTGTATAATATGAGAGAGAGAGAATCAGGGATGGCAAAGTTGGTACAATTGTACTATTTTTGGTACTATTCAAAGTCGGAAAGTACAATAGTATACGAATGACTAATTTAGTACAATTAGGGAATCTCTCCAGTTTCACTGCGCATTTCTTTTCAAATGATTGCATATGCCAATTTTCACTTATGAACGATTAAACTCATATTCTTCTTGTGGAAGCAAAACACAGCGAGAAAATCAAAACATGTGAACTTGTCCATTTCCAAATCATTTTTCTTCTAAATTCTCTGCTTTTAAATTTTATATACTAAATTTCGACTTAAACAGGTGTAACTAGGGTTTGCACAGCGTGATTAATCGCACATTTTAATCGTAATCGTAATCGAACCCATTAATCGCTCGATTACGATTACAATTTTTTCCCTTTTTTAAGCAAAAAATTTATTCCAAATTTGCATACAGTTCAAATTCAACTCATGAAAAACTTAAATTAAATCTTTTAATACAGAATATATATATTTGGGATAAACATGTCTATATGCTTGCATTTCATTGGCGTTTTAACAAATCATCCGAAGACTTCAACCATACTTTTGAAAAGTTTCAAACATCTTATCTTATGCACATACTTTCAAAAATCATTTGAGAGTTTAGATACATAAGCTTTTTGGAAAATTTAATAGAAAAAGCAAGCTCAGAAACTTATACAAAACACAAGAAACGACTTATGTATGTATATTCGATGTGCATCTATTTTATTTTCCTACACCTTAATACAATAAAAGTATTATAAGGCAAAATGATAATTAAAATCCAAATTAAGCACTTATTAAATTTATTATTTCATTTTATTATATTCTCCCAACTTTATTTCAAAAACGACGTAATATCTCAAAAATTTTATTGCGATTGGTACAAATATTTTTCATTCGGTTGGCAGACAGGTGCAGTTTTGTGACCACGCATTTTTACAAAAACATAGAAATACTAAAAAAGGATCTAGTTATAAGTGAGTGTCCGCACGTGATGCATTTGTATCATGATGGATGAACAATTTCGTATAAAAAATACTGCTTTTATATGAAATTCGTCATTCATTATGATATAAATTCATCATATGTGCATACAAAATTAAATAAAGAATAAGTTAAGAAAGTAGAAATATATTTCGTCCTAGAAACAGTTTCCTATCAAACGATTGATTTCCCATAATTCGTATTGTTTTTGATACTCATAAGCTCTGACTTAACCAATAATCGTGATTAATCGCATATTTTTTAATCGTAATCGCGATTATGAAAATCTGCGATTATTTGCAAACACTAGGTGTAGCCATATGCTTTAACAACTCCTCATAAGAAAATTTGTGAAAACGATTCGGTAGCCAGAAAAAAGTCGATTATTTTAATAAAAACAAATAAAATTATGAAATTTGAACTAAACATTTTTTTTAGTACAATTGAGGTAAAAAATGTACACTTTTTGAAAGTTGTTGGTACAATTTGATAATTCTCAATGCCATCTCTGGTACGAATGCTTATGAGAAACTGAATTATTTTCTGCCGTACGTATTAAAATAACAAAATTTTTTTTATTATAAATTATTATTGGATAAATTTATTAAAATAACTTTTCTTCTACGAAAAATACAAATATTTTTTCATCAACTACATCTGCGTTGACAGTTTTAAGATGTTTAGTTTAACATTACCATATTGCCATATTGAAAATTACATGCTTTTTATACTGTCAAATTTGCCACATGGTAATTAATTTGATTTGCATACAAAACAAAAACAACAAACTTGCCAGACCATATAAAAGTATAAATACTATATAAATATAATATATATATACATATATATATATATATATATAAATATAATATAAAAACTATATAAAAGTTGCAATACTAAGACACATTTTAATACGCTATTGTGAATTCCCTAAATGCGTTTTGAATATACTGTGCCGCAAACCAATAACCAACCGACGTTAAATCGATAACCTTCGATTTTCATAAAATGAGATAATAATTTACTCAAGTAAGCCTACAAGCATCTATAATATTGTTAATTTAAATTTAAAACAAATGAATAATTAAACATTAAAAAGTTAAATAGTTTTGCTAACATTTTTTATAATTACACAGAAAGCGGCAACACTGCTGTGTGTAGGTGTTTTGTATAACATAACGGAGAATAGGTATTTGCAAGTGTTGTAACTGTATTAACAAACAAATGTGACAACAATTATGAAAACAACAACAACAACAACTGCCTGCACACTCGCACAGAGAAAAACTTCATTACGGATATTGATAAAGTCAAGTGTAGTTGAGTGTAAATAAATGTTTTTTTTTTGTATTTTAGGTCATTGCATTTCACTTAACCCTAGAGTGTTAAGAGTTGTTCTGATAACTTTTGACATAGTTCAAAATATTGACTAGAAATATGACCCTAAGTTCTCTTTACTAAATATTAGTCTCTTAACGATGTTGTTTTGTCGATTTAAGCACTATCTTTTTCTCTGTAAAGTTTTCAAAAAATGTGCACACATTCGTAGCTTATCGGTTTTACCTTTAGTGCGACTGTTATCTGCTTCCCCCTATTACTTCTTGCAGATATTTTTAATTGGTTTAATTGAGTTTATTTTAATATCAACCGAATGAGAATTATGTCTTCATTAATTTTATTCAACTATCACGTTTTTATTGTTCAAACATCTGTAAGTTATTTAATATGACTTCTTAAGGAGCTCAAGGTATGCATTACTTGTAATGCTTCGAAAATAAGAGTTTTGAAATTTTGTTTTATTAATATTTTATGGTACGAGATCTCTTTTGATAATAAAGTTCACTTAAGTTTTTCCGATTATTGTTTATAATTTTAACAATTTTTATCTAGGCATCTTTCATTTCGTATTTAACACACAAGCAAATAATAATAATCTATATTTTCCAAGGGTTAAATTGATGGCAAATCCTTTGTCATATACACAAATGATAAGAATGTTATTGCGTGTACGCAAACAGTGCAAATGTATGTAAAGAAAGGATTTCAGATAAATGCTGCTACAAAATTTATAATAAATATTCTTTGTTTTTGCAATTTAAACAAATCATGTTGTATGATTTCTTGTTAATATATTATTATTATTATCATTAACGTTTATCATTATTATTTGATGAAACTACTGAAAGTTTGTGCAGTTGAAAATTTGCAATGACAAAAGAAATGAAACAATTGCCACAAACAAAACATACTTTACATTTATGTATGTAACTACATTCATGTGTATGTTGCAAAGTCTTGAAAATATGTTGTTTTAACAATTTAAACAAAGCATTAAACCATGTTCCAAGGTGGAATGAACAATTTTATATAATATCCTTTTGCATTATGACATTGTCTTGATCTACAAAAAAACATGCTGTTGTGGCAATTTTCTAAAACTTTTTGTGCTTTGTAATGGATCTCCTTTAATTTCATAATATGATGACTACAGTGAAATATTGTATTCATTAAGTTTTGTAGTGAGATTAGATATGCAGATAGAAAAACGTTTTATATTAAATTTTTAGCAGAATAATTTTTAGAAAAATTTTTTACTAAGGAGTTCAGTTTTGGGATTTCTACTGGTGCCATTTTGAAAATACTTAAAATGCCGTTCACATTAAGTTTTTTGTTTGTGCAGATAATATATTATGTAAAATAAATTCTCGGTTTCATATGTCAATTCAGCATAATAATGTGCAAATAGGGTGGAACTACGACAATACGCTTTTAAATAAGACTCAGAGCTAAACCTTTAAAACGTCCATTCAAGTATTTTTCTCTTTTTTTTTTGGCCTATTGTGTCAGATCTAGTGATTGTTATTTTTGCAAAAGTTTGAATTTATTGCGTAGTTTTATAATATAAAATAAAGTTATAAAAATTTTTTTTTCTGCATTATTAACTCAAAAATTGATTTTTTTATATTATGACGTTTGTTGGTATCAGTGAGTGTGAAAGAGCAGAAGAGTGGCGTTGGCTGATGTAGTTAGGACGTTGAATACATAACCGAAGATCCTGGGTTCGAGCCCGGTATCCAGTAGTTATTAAATAAGAACACTACGAATTTTTCTAATGTGCATTAGTGTCCCTTTGTATCAGTTGTTGCAGGAAAGTTCAAGTGATGAAGGAATAGTCACTGGCCACTGAACTATACCGACTTCAGCAGATACTAATCCCAATGTAACATCAGAGCGCCCTCCTCCGTTGTATAGCAGAATCATCGGCTAAGTAAAATAACAAATAAAATGGCTACTAAACACAGCTTAAAAAAAATTAAATAAGCCTAATTTGACACTAGAGGCGCTACAACGCTGCATTATTTAAAAAACGTGCCAAAAGCAGAGTTTTAAAAGAGTGAAGCTTTCCTCTAACTACTTTTTTCACCACCTGTCTTTTCTTTATCACTATCCCTTTCCTAAAGAAGGTAACACCTAGTAATAGTAGTAGGCATACATTCATTGCTGAGTGTTAAGCTATGTACAGACGGTTTTCAGATCTTACAATATTGCCAGTAAAATGTGCTCAAAATTTCTTACAACCGTGTGAACTGTCAATTTTTGTCAGACGTCGTTGCCAGAAAAAGCATTGTCAGTCCATTGCAAGACTAGCAGCTGACAACAGATTGTCAGACGTCTCACAATCATGCGAACACATTGTAAAATTATTGCCAGATATTTGTCGGACATTTAAATATTGTCAGATGTGCGAAGTTTATGCATCTGACAATGGCGTCATTGTAAGAGATTTCTTTCTATGGGCAACACTGCACACGCTTGATTTTAAAGAAAAATTTTAAAATAAAATATATGCAGACAAAATCATTGCAATTGCTTCTTTATTGTCCATAATAATTTATATTTTCACTTTTTACATTTACCACAAAAAAAAAAAAAAATTTAACAATTTCTAACAAATGCTTTGAGTCTGGCAACGCTTAACAATAAATCTGACAGTTTGTGCATATGACAATCGTGTGAACTGACAATTTTTCGACTGACGATTTTGTCAGATGAATTTATTGTCATACAACCGTCTGGCGATTTTCTGACAACCGTGTGAACTGACAAGGAATACTTTGCTGGAAATTTTCGATTGCCAGTACATTGTCAGCACATTTCCAGATTTGACAATATTGTAAAATCTGACAATCGTCTGTACATACGTCTTTACTTCTCTTTGAAAAAAATTTTAGTCGTGGTTTAGCAACTAATTTCAGACTTTCGCTCTTATTTTCAAAAAAAGTTTTAAAATCAATAAAAAAAAGATTTATAAAAAAAACTTTGTTAAAACAATATTCCATTTTTTTTGTTCAACGACTTATCAAACCGACCAATTGGCATTTAAGACATTCACCAAATAAAGCAAACATTTACTTTTAATAATTATTGCTGCTTTCTTTTTTTTTAGATAAAATTTTTCTTACACTACATTTAATTTATTTTGTTATTTGACAAGAGAAAAGAAAGTTAAATTTTATTGTAATTAAATTTTATTTACTATAAAAATAAATCAATTGTTAAATTTAATAAATGATTTGTTGCAAATATTTTTTTTTTTTACTTTTTATTTTCTTAATTTAATTTTTCTTTTTTTTTGTGAAAACAAAAACCAATTATTAAAAAATAATGTGTTGAAAATGCATGAACCAAAATGATTAAACAAATAAATTAAGACAGCGGGCGAGCGAGCGAGAGAGAGAGAGAGAGAGAGAGAGAGATAGAGAAATTGTTATTTTATGGCAAATGGAATATTATTCAACGATACAATGCATTGTGGCACGTGTGTATGTTGCGCTTAACATGTTGAAATGTAAATAAAATATTGTACAATAGTAAAACGCATATGAAGTAGTATTTTCATGTTCAACAACTGGTTTAATGAAACAAATTAATGGAAAATAAATAGTTGGAAAAAAAATAATTATATTAAAAAAAAATAAATAAATAGAAATAAATTGGGTACGATGAAATTACGTTTAATTAATAATAACTGAATTTGAATAGTTGTTAATATCGATTTTGTTAGTACGAGTTGCATGAATGAAATTGTTTTATTCAATGAAAAAACTTATTTATGAATATAAATTCTTTTGGTGAAAGGCCTTTAAATACCAATTAGTTTTTTTTTTTTTAAATACGCACGTTATTCTTTTTCGATTTTTTAAATAATTGATAAAATATATAATTATATAATTTTGAAAAACACTTTTACCTTAGAGTGTAAGGGAAATAATGAATGAGTTGTTGTGCATATGTGTAAAGGTACGGTCACACTTGGCAAATATTTGCTCAAAAAAGCGTAACCACTCAATGTTTGTGAAAAACCATTTGATTCAGACAAGTGTTTCTTAAGTTAAACAGTTTCATAAAAAACTAATAGACAACGTTATTGATTGCAACATTATTGGAAACTATTAAACTTAACAAACACGTATCTGAATTGAAAGCTTTTTCATTAATATTTTGTGGTCACGTTTTTTGAGCAAATATTTGCCCAAGTGTGACCATCCCCTAAGAGTACTATTTGAAATGAAATAATGTTAAAAAAGAAACCCAAGCAGACATAGTCTACAGCAGCTAAGTCTGCGTCTTTTTTACAAAAACAGCTCTGTGCTTTCACACCGACGACAGTACAAAGTCCAATCAGATCTCGGCGACAACAATGCTTGTTACAAAAGCAATTTGTAACAGCTTTCAAAGCTGTTTCCCAGTTGACCACGGCTTTCGTTAATGATATCGATTTCGGATATACCTCGAACATTTATCGTGTAAAACTATCGAGAGTGACACTCAAAAATGAATCGAAAAATGTTCACCCGTCGCTCAGTTTTGTCCCAAAAAACCCTCGATCTCGGATTTCGTTAGCAATATCAAAAGTGAGAGATTATCGAATTAATTTCGATACCGCAAAATGCAGCAGAAAAAGTAACAAGTCATTTTTCTTATTTATTTATTTTAACTTACTTTTATATTATTAATTTTATTTATTTGTTTAATTCCGTAACTTACGCTGCAGGCGTTGAACATGGTACCCTCGATTTTAATAGACTAATACACATCCACTGGGCTATCGTGGCAAATTTTTTTTCATTCAATTATTGCACATATGTAAGTGTGTGTTCTTAACTTTTTTTTAACTTACAGTGCTGTCATGCATTGAACTTGGTATCTTTAGTCTAACAGGCTGATGCACTTCCATGCAGCTACCGTCACACAGTCGAAAAACTATCGAGAGAAGTGCGAAGTTCGGAGCTTTAGCGAACATTCGATTTTTTTTTAGAATTGCGAACAAATATCGAAGAATTTTGTTTCGAAAATTCTTCGCTTTAGTGAACATTCTTTTTTATCAAATCTCAGGTCAAGTGGGTTGCATCAAATACAAATGTCAGAGTATTTTTGCTTGGACGTACCTGGCCTTGTGTAGTCATATTGACCCATAACTGGCAAATAAAAAAGCTTAAACGACGTATATTTTGAAGTTCGTTTTTTTTTAACGAAAATCTATTGATTCATCAAAAACTTAAGTTTAAAATTTAATCGCTTAAGCTTTTTCTAACATTTATAGCTTTAAAGGAATTTGATTATTTACATTACTTGAGGGTTACACGATCAAGTTTTGCCTTTCAAATTTCAATACATTCACACTTTTTCACTAATACATTAATACATTTATAGTTTTATTCAACTTTGACTTCAAATTTTCTTTTCAATAGTGTGTTTAAATTTATAGGCAAAAAAAAAAAACAAAAAAAAAAGCAATTTCAATGGACACATTTTTCGTTTTTGTATTCAAATATTCTGCCGACATAGTACTTTTGTGTTCTTTTATTAGAAATAATTTCATATTCCACCGAAACATTTTAATTAAATTTAAATGAATATGTTTAGGAACAAAAATAAAAAGTATAATGATATGTTGCCATGAAGCTGTGTTGTTTTAAGGTGTTTTCTTATCAACGGCATATTGAAAATAAATTTGCTTGGAAATTGCGTTCAGCCTACGTTACAGCTTTCAATTTAAACGATTTTTGAAAACCAGTATGTGTGAAAAACTTGAAAGCAAATTTTGGTCGTGTAACTGTTAGCGTTAGAAACTGGAGTAAAATTTTTCTTCTGTAAGCTGGCAGTATAGACTTCTATAAAAGCCAGGCACTATGGAATAAGGCCCAAGGAAATAACACCCAAATAAGAAATGAAATAATCCCCACTAAAATAAAATCCAAACAAAATGAAATAAGGTCCAAGAGAAAATTTATGAAAAGACACCCAATATAAATGAAATAATAAAACCAAACTCAAGATGAAATAAATAAGGCCCAAAATAAATGAAATAAAGCCCAATTAAAAATTCTTTACGGCCTGTCCGACGTTGTCACTAGAAATCGTTCGATCGAATACTTACATTGAAAACAACAACAAATTTTCTAATGTTATTGTTGTTTGCAATACAAGTTGTCGATCGAACGATTTCTGGTGACATCGTGGGGCAGGCCATTAATTTTAGTGGGCCTTATTTTAAATTCTTATTTGGGCGTTATTTCCTTGGGCTTTATTTCATAGCGTCTAAAGCAAACCACAACTTTTTCTTTGATAACTCGTATTTTTCTGGTTTGGGGCAACAACCACGTAATAGCTTTCTGTTGGAAAATACGAGGCCGGGTCAATAAGTCTGTGAACTTGAATTTGTCGTCTCTTAACTGAAAATGCAACACTAATCCTGTCACTACAAAACTGTCAGTTGACTCCAGTCAAAATGGAACAACTTGTTTCATTTAGTTTGTATTTAGCAGCCACTGATTTTATTTTTATTTATTTATTTCGGTCTATTCGGGTATGATGTGAATTTCGTTTGACAGCATTCTCACAACTTTCTTTTCTGTTTTAACTTTTGACGAAAGTAGACATGGCTTCAAAGGTTTCTCGTGATACTTTATACGAGAGTGTGAATAGCGTCCTGGAGTCTTCCCTGAAAAATAAGCGAGGCTTCTTGGATACCGTCGAACTTCAAATTGGTTTGAAGAATTACGATCCTCAAAAGGATAAGCGTTTCTCCGGCACTGTCAAATTGAAGCACATTCCCCGCCCTAAAATGAAGGTCTGCATATTGGGTGATCAACAGCATTGCGATGAAGCCAAACCTAACGGCGTCGAATGCATGGATGCCGAAGCTTTAAAGAAGTTGAACAAGAATAAAAAGTTAGTGAAGAAATTGGCAAAATCTTACGATGCTTTTCTGGCTTCTGAATCTTTGATCAAACAAATTCTCCGTTTATTGGGTCCCGGTTTGAATAAGGCTGGTAAATTCCCTGGTCTTTTGTCTCACCAAGAATCCATGATGGCCAAGATTGAAGAAGTCAAATCCACCATTAAGTTCCAAATGAAAAAAGTGTTTTGTCTGTCTGTCGCAGTCGGCCACGTTGATATGAAGCAAGACGAATTGATACAAAACATTAATTTGTCCATCAATTTCTTACACCGAAAAAAATATCATCGAAATGCAACCAACAAAACAAATTGTTAACATTTAATTTTAAAATTAACAATCATCATTGTTTATATAACAAATTTAAATTTTTGTAGTCAATTAAATTACTCAACAAAATTATTTGTTAAATTATATCATAATGGAATGAGCACATGTAGAAGAAACAATAAATCATATTTTGTGTGTATTCATCATTTGCGTATCTAATAAAGCGTTGCTCTCTAGCTGAGAGGTAAGTGAGTCAGTTTATCAGTGTTGATGTTGCCGATTCAACTCCGCCCAAAGACGTTTAGTGTTTTTCGCAGACAAGCAAAAAATCATTTCGAGGATTGTGATTGTGTATAAAAAGCTTGTTAATATAACAATTATGATACAGAAATTCAACAATTCACATTGTTAATATAACAATAACTTTAATTGAAATAACTTTGAAATTTAACAAAAATAAATGTTGAAAAAAAATCAATTTCAACAAATTATTTGTTGATATATTTAATTGAAAATATTTTTAAGATTTTCCTTCAACTTACAATTTTGTTAATTGTATTTACAAAAATCGTTGTAGGTTCAAAATCAATTAATTATTTAATTGATATAATAAAAAAATTAATTGTATTTACAAATTATTTTTTTCTCTGTTAGTATCGCTATTGAAGAAGAACTGGCAAAACGTTCGTTCTTTGCACATAAAGTCGTCTATGGGACCACCCCATGGTTTGTACTAATTGGTTTTATAAAGTGTTGTACTATATTTTAAAAAAATTTTTAAATAAAAGTACCTATATAGTTATTATAAATCCTTACAGACTAAAGATATAATACCGGTTGAATAACATTATCTATTTAAGTACAAAATAAGTTTTCTTTTTATAATATCATTGCTCTCAGAAATATCTATAATATGATACAAGTTATTAAAATGTTCACAAATGCGACGAAAGGATAACAGACTATCGCGTGATTTGCGAAGCAAATGGAATGGAAAGTGTATTTCAAGTGAATATCATATTGTAAAAAGCCAAATTTTCTATAGTAAAAGTGCGCTGTGACAGAGTAAAAGTTTTGCATTTTTGCATATTTTGGTGACACGCACACATTTTTTATAAGAGAAGTGAGCTGTGACACACTCTCATTTCCTATAAGAAAAGTAAGCTGTGGAACAGTTAACTTTTCTATAAGAAAAGTGTGCTGTGACACAATCAACTTTATTTTAAAAGAATATTGTGCTGTGACTGGGTAATTTATTCTATAAGAAAATTGTCCTGTGACACCGTCAACTTTTCCATAACAAATGCGTGTTGGTATGACATTATCACATAATGTTTCAGAAGATATTCAAAAACAATAGCGCACCGAGAAAGTATCAAATATTCTGCTAAATATCGAAGGGAATTTTAGACTAATCGCTGTATTATCTGCTAAGGCCAGGCTTACATCTATGTGCCATGAAGAACTATTTGACTCAGACATGTATTTATTGATTTAAACAGTTTCCAATCATGTTGGATTCTATAAAATTGTCTATTAGTTGGGTTGATTCGTTTTCTGAAAAGTCACACGATGCACAGAGGAGTATTTGATGCAAAAAACTTGAAAAAAATGCAAAAACTAATTTAAAGAAATCTTAAGAACTAAGTACGCAGTTCCATACCCAACAAAGTTTTAGGTGATTCTGTAAATTTTGAAGACTATAAAATGTGATTTGTAGCTCTGAGACAGAAAAGAAAATTACATGAGTTTTTAATGTTTCTTTTCGGTTTCAACACTTTTATATAATATTTTTTTGTGGCTAAACGAATAAAGGAATTACGTTGATTTTTTTTTTTGGCTGAAAGATTTCATCAAAAGCTATTTTCAATATTACAACAAAAAAATGATCTCGAATATTATTGTTGAAAAAATTCGTTTAAAAATTAAAAAGAAAAAAATTCTACACTTTTTTGCAAACAAAAAACAAGAAGAATTTTTTTTAAAAGTGAAGGTAGTTTGGAATAATTTTTTATACCACAATTTAATTTAAAATCTATAATCTTAAGGTGCGGCCACACATGTCAAACAAGGGGAACTTTTTTCCCCTTTGTCCGATTTTTCTTGTTTTCAAGGCTTAACAGTCTAGAACTATAAGACATATTTTTGCCAATTTTAATTGATCTAGGGGCACTGAATAGCTTTTCACAAGCAATCTAAACTAAAAAAACAGTATTGGCCAGCTTTTTGGCTCAAATACTCCTCTGTGTGATGTCACAAAGTACACAAAGATGTCACGAGACGGAAGATAAAAGCGAATTATGGACGTCTCGTTCACACAGTACCCGTGTCTTCTTTAAGCTTCTTTCGTAGTTGCGTTGATTTAATGTTTTTGCAATTTATACTTTGTGTCCTTATTCGCTACGAGATTTTTGCAATTAAAAGGTCAAAATTAATATTTATGAATGAAAAAGCTTAAAGTTAAATCAGAAATTATCTGAAAACAAATCTTAATCACTTTTTTAATACTAATAATCATTTTCACACTCTGTTTTTTTAATTCAACACAAAAAATTCCCTGATTTAATTTTGTACAAATGTTCACTTGTTGAAATGTATTTTCATTTTATTCTTTGTGGTCTCATTCGCTATGTACTTTTTGAAAGTAAATGGTAAAAATTAATATTTTTTAATGAAAATGCTTAAAATGAAAGTCTGTAATTATTTGGAAACTAATTTTAATCACTTTTTTACCACTAATAAACCTTTACACATTGTGTTTTTTAGTTCAACACTTCAAAATCTTTCATTTAAATTTGTAAAAATGTTCTTTTGTTCATTTCACAAAGTACACATTTTCTCTTGTTTGTTTTGATTATATTGTTAACAACTTAATAACAAATATACTACAGTTGTCCCTTTCTCGCCGAACCCGTGTCGTAGCTGATTTTAGCTTTTTTCATCACTCACTTTCTTCACCTCTGTATACTTTGTGGTGATGTTTAAATGAAACCCTTTTTATTTTTCGTATGCTTCATATATGTAGCGCATAATATTCTTTGTTATATATACATCGAACTCTCATTTAGTTTTAATTCAAAACAATATAACAATTTCACGAAATGAGTGAAGATCGTAAACAACTTTCTTTTTGAACTTAGCTAGCGTGCATCAGCGTGAGTTGTGGCGTTATTGCTGAAGAATATGTCTGATTAGAACTTTTGCTAATTCTTTCAGAAAGGATTTTTTTGTTTTTTGAATGAAATATTATTATTTTTAAGTTATATTATAAAGCAACCATAGGCGTAGCAAAATCGTTCTGAGGGTGGTATAGCCAAGCATTAATGTTGCTCTCCTAGAATTGTTAAAAATTACCTGTAATTATTTATTTTAAAATTACTCATGAAAATCCCCTCAGGAAACTTTTTTTGCTAAGCCAATGAAGCCAACTGATTTGAATTGCTTACATTTTTTGGTTTTCGCAAACATTTTTGAAGTATTTTAAAAATTATTTTAAAACTGCAAGGCAAATACATTTGCAATGAAAGAACTCTTTGAAAACAACGAAATTATGGTGATTCCTATGGAGCTTTTTAGGGTTCCGTACACCAAAGCTGAAAAGGAACCCTATTGTTTTCGCTACGCTGTCCGTCTGTCCGTCACAGGAACCGTAAGAGCTACGGACCTGAAATTTGGACACAGTATGTAGAACCTTGGCCGCTACAACAACAAATACATGAGAATTAAAAATTAAAGATTGTCCCAAAACGAGCAACAAAAATGTTAAAATCCCATGTAATATACATGCAATTGTATGAACATATGTATATTGAAACTTGAAATTTGTAAAATTAGTGTATTTTTATACAGACTACAACAATTAACACTAAAATTTAAAAAAATTAAAATTAAAGGGTGGTCCATCAGTTAATGCAATTTTGACTATGTAATTTTGACAATTTGCTATATCTTGGAAACTGTAAGAGGCAAACACTTGAAATTTTCAAAAACGGTAAAACTAAAAAAACCGAAAATTATAAAATCGCCAAACCAAAAAAAAAAAAAAAAAAAAAATAGCCAAAAATTAAAAAAAAACGCCAAAACGAAAAAAATCGCCAAAAATAAAAAAAAAAATTTCTAACGATAAAATAAATCGCCAAATTCGAAAAAATCGCCAAAATGAAAAAAACGCCCAAATGAAAAAAAAAAACGACCAAAAATCTAAAAAAATCGCCGAAACGCGAAAATGTCGCCAAAACTAAAAAAAAATTTTAAATAAAGAAAATCGCAAAAATGAAAAAAATCGCCAAAAATAAAAAAAAGATCGCAAAAATGAAAAAAATCGCCAAAAATAAAAAAAAAATCGCCAAAACAAGAAAATAAAGTGTCAAAACTAAAAAAAGAGCCAAAACTTAAAAAAAAATCGCCAAAACCGAAAAAACGCAAAAATCGCCAAAACAAAAAAAAAAAAAAAAACCGAAAAGACCCCAAAAACGAAAAAAATGCCAAAACTTTATATTATATAGGATGAAGTTTGTATTAAATTACATATCTAGTGTTCGTACGGAACCCTTCGTGCGCGAGTCAGAGTCGCACTTTACTGAATTTATTTGTTTTTTGTTCCGACATACATATACACTAGTGGCAAAAACTAAAGCAACTGAGCTAGTATTATTAAAATTAGAAACTTTTAGTCCTATATTGATCTTTTAACGCCAAATTTTTTTAAAAAATTTTATTTAGTTGGAAAAAATAGCATCAAAATAAAAATAATTCATATGTGCATGGCAAAAACTAAAGCAACTCACATTAACTTATGAAAATTTTTAAATCTATTTTAATAATTAATGGCATATCCATTATTTTTCAAAACAGCAGCGCATATTCTAGGCATTGATGTGATTAATTTACAAATTGGCTTTCAGAAATGCTTTCCCGTGATTCTTTTCTTTTGAGAAAAAATTTTTGTTTCTTCGACCCTTGGTCCCATTTTATCTTTCTGTTGACCATATCCCATAAGTTCTCTATAGGTTTTAAATTAGGTGACTGGACTGGCCATTTAAGTAAATTAATATTTTGATCTTGAATTCAAGACTTTACACTTTACGAAGTATGCTTTGGATTGTTATCGTGTTGAAAGATCCAACGAGAGGGCATTTAATCTTTTGTAAACGGAAACATTATAGTTTCTAAAATGTTTTTGTAGAGGTAGAGGTAGTCTTGAAAAAATGTTGAAAACTTTTCAAGTTATCGAGGTTTGAAATCTAGGAAAAATAATTTTTCACTTTTAGGACTATAAAAGTGGCCCTTAACATAATAATTTTTCACACCAATAATTTTTTTGTCGCGGGATCGGATCCTTAAGAAGAGAATTGTTTAGTTGTATGAACAAAAAGCACCAGAAAAAGATAATATAAAAACTTTTTCTCCATAACCTTATTTTTTTGATAAAATCTATTTCAGCGACCCCATACCCATCTTCAAAAAATCCGAAATTTTTCGAAATTCTTTTACATTACAAGCCTTTTATATTCCGCTTCAAGTGTTGCAAAAATCGTAAAAAACGTCTTTGGTGAAAAGCCCTAATGTATACATATCGTTACCTTCATATATAGGGTGTTTTTTTCAGAGGTATAGAACTTTGAATTGAAATAAAACACAAGAAAATCGTTTTAATGTCCATCAATTTGGCTTTATTGGAAGGATAATTTTATGCCATTAATGTTTAAATATGATTTCGGGCATGTGGCCGCCGCGGCTGGCTCGAATAAAGCCAATTCTACAGGTCCAATTTTCAACCACTTTTTCGAGCATATGGGGCCGTATGTTGGCAATAACGCCACGAATGTTGGCTTCCAAGTCCCCTAACGTTTCTGGTTTGTTGGCGTAGACGAGCGACTTCACATATCCCCAAAGAAAATAATCCAATGGTGTCAAATCACACGATCTTGGTGGCCAATTGACAGGTCCATTCCGCGAAATTATGCGCTCATCGAATGTTTTCTTCAATAAATCGATTGTGACGTGCGCTGTGTGGCATGTAGCGCCGTCTTGTTGGAACCACAACTCATCCACATTCATGCCATCCAATTCGGGAACAAAATAGTCGGTTAGTCGGCTCCAATTGCTGTGCACGGTGGCGAATCGATTCATTCGGGTCCTCTTCAACACTTTGCTCTACAGCGGCAATTGTTTCTTCGGTGCGCACTGTTCGACGTCTCTGCGGATGCGTATTATCACATAGAGTAAACGTAGTGCGAAAACGATCCATGGTTAACCGAATTAATTGCTCTGATGGACGATTATGTCGACCATAAAATGGACGGAGCTTGCGGTAAACTTCGCGAACTGAACCATTATTTTCGAAATAAATTTGCACGATTTGCAGGCGTTGTTCTTTTGTCAACCTGTTCATGATGAAATGGCAAACCAAACTAAATATTAATCACTTGACAGCTGACAAAATGGCCGCTAGTTAAAAAAGTCATGCCAACTTAAAGTTCTATACCTCAATAAAAAACACCCTTTAGAAAGTCCCAAGCTCATTATTTTTTCTATATTAAGGTAACAATATGTACATATAAATGTAAATAACTCCTTGCAATTTTTCTCAAGTTACTACATCATAGCGGCATCATTTACATTCTAAATTTTATGTTTAAATTTAATCATTTACATATATAATACGAGTAATAAAAACACACACAGACATATTAACATTTACACATACATTTATGCACACAAATACTGTTTGTTGCACAACAATATTAAATTATGAAAATATGTACGAAGAATGTTGTGAAAATAATGCAGCACATTTAATGCACATTTGTGTGTTCGAAAAAGTAAAAAAAACAACAAATTATTGTGATTTTCTTTACATTGTACGAGAATGGAAAAAGTTTTATTGTCAATAAAATTCTATGCATGTGTGCGCATGTATGTATCTGCGAGTATGTGTGTAATTGTATGTAATCCAGAGAATATAAAAATAAAGCAAATCAATTCAATATAAAATTCACATTAAAAATGCAATACAAGCTCATTGCATCAGAGAGGGCGTGTGTACTGCAGCTGTGATTTATTTATTGTTCTTTTGCATAAATTCAATTTTGTAATATATTTTGCTATTTTGTAATATATTACAAGGTATTTTTGTTTATTTATTTGCTTTTACTTTGCGTAAATAGTTTTTGTTCAATGCAAAAAAAAAAAGAAAAAAAAAAGTTAATTAACATTTTTATTAATTAGGTTTGAATATTTAATGATATGCATGTGCTTTTTTTGTTGTTGTTTGCTTTATATGTTCTTTTAATTCACTGCCATTCACTTCAATTACCGCTAAAAGCTTTTAATTTGCTAACAAGCGAAATGAAAAAACGAGAAATTAAATAAAAATATATTTGATTGTAAGTCTTTTTTTTTTAGTTAATTTCTCGTTCTACATTATTTTTACTGTTTTTATATATTATTTTTGCGTAAATAATTACTTTGCATTTAATAAATAACGTGCTTATAAACATGCTTTTTATTTGAAAATGAAACTTTTAATTTCGTTTATCGAGAGGTGCAATGAATGTGCATACTAATGAACTGCTGATGAAGACGCGTTCAATTAAAAAAAACAAGTTTAATATTAAAAATTTTATGGAAAGTTGAAATTTTGGTTACTTTCCAAAAAAAAAAAAAAAACGTTTAAAATAATAGCAAGTGTTAAAAGTTTATGTTGTTCTTTCCCAGAATATTAGAAGATTTTTCTCTTAGAAAAAAATCCTTAATATCAGCAATAGCAAAGTTGAGAAAAATACTTTTTGATTCAGAACTCCTCATATAGTGCGTTTTAAAGAAAGAATCTTAGAACAGATCGAGTGACGTTTTTAAGATACACATCAATTAAAAAAAAAATTCTTTAAAATTTTTTTCAAATATAGTCTTTCAAAATAAATATCTTTCAAAACAATATCTTCACAAGAAAACACACTTTTCTAAGAAAGTAGAATTTTTCAAAAGGTACATTTTTACAAAAATTACCCATTTACAAAATGCAACTTTTTTCAAAAAATACCTTTTAATAAAAATTACCTTTTACCTTTTAACAAAAAGTACCTTTTAACAAAAATTACCTTTAAAAATAAGTACCTTTTAACAAAAAATATCTTTTAACAAAAAGCACCTTTTAACAACACGTACCTTTTAACACAAAGTACCTTATAATAAAAAGTACCTTTTAACAAAAAGTACCTTTTTACTAAAAGTACCTTTTAACAATAATCACCTGTTTAAGAAACTTCCTTTTTACAAAATGAAAATTTTTGCAAATAAGTTACTTTTTACAAAAGGCAATTTAAAAAATAAATTAATTTTTACTAAAAGTACTTTTTTACAAAATGCTACTTTTAACAAAAAGTAGCTTCTTACAAAAAGGACTTTTTCACATAATGTCCCTTTTTTAAAAAGTAGATTTTTCACAAAATGTATTTTTTTTACAAAATGTAAATTGTAACAAAGTAACTTTTTTAAAAACGTTTTTATTTATTTATTTATTTATAGTACATATTCTACAATTAAAGACGTTTATTTTTTAAAATTTAACTATTCGCAAAAAGTACCCTTTCACAAAAAGCATATTTTAACAAATGTACCTCTTTACAAAAAGTACCTTCTTGCAAACATTATCTTTAAAAAAGCACCTTTTAACAAAGTGTGCCTCTTTTCATAAAGTACATTTTCACAAAAAGTACATTTTTTTAAAAAGTACCTTTTTACAAAAAGTAATTTCTTACAAAAATACTACTTTACACAAAGTACCACTTAACAAAAAGTACTTTTTTACAAAAAGTACCTTTTCTCAAAATGCAGCTTTTTAGAATAGGTACATTTTCGCACTATGCACCTTTTTTTAAAAAGTATTTTGTTCCTCAAAATTAAGTTTTTTTACACAATGTGAATTCGTACAAAAAGTATCTTTTTTAAAAACCTATTTCTTTCAAAATGTAACTTTTCAAAAAAGTACCATTTTAAAATTTTCTTAAATTAAAAATCTTCTAAATTTTTGCAAAAATTCATTACTGTGGAAGAAGATATTTTTTTGCTAATAGATACTTTTCGCAAAAAGTGCCATTTTACAAAACGTACCTTTTTAAAAAAGGTACCTTTATACAAAAAGGGTATTGTTTTTTACAAAAAGGATCTTTTTACAAAAAGGATCTTTTTACAAAAAGTACCTTTTTACAAAAAGGATCTTTTTACAAAAAGTACCTCTTTACAATAATTAATTTTTCAAAAAGAACCTTTTTACGAAAGTACCTTTTAGCAATATAGGGTATATATTGTTAAAGGGTACTTTCACAATAATGAGCTTTTGGAAACAAATTTTAAAAGAAAGACCTGTAAATAATCGATTTTTACAAAAACTACCTTTTTACAAAAAGTACCTTTTCACAAAAAGATACTTTGAAAAAAAGTATTTTCTGAAAAAGTATATCTTAAAATAAGTATCTTATGGCACAAGAGATCCATTATTATTTCCCCTATACCAAGTACTATCTCAAGCAAGAAGTTCGTTCTGCAAAAAGTACATTTTAGAGATTGAGGTTTTTTTGGAAAAAGTACCTTTTTATAATATATATTTGGGGAAAAGTGCTTTTGAAAAATACGTATATAAAGGGTCCGCCATCTAACGTTTTTTTTTTCAACTAGTGCTTATTTCGTGTATGGTAACACTTAGCTCATGTCTGATTTGACAGATAATTAGTTTTATTCTTCCGCTGAATGAGCGAACAGACCATCCAATGCATTTTCGCTTCGCTAAGTGGGCCTGCGATCGACTTACAGAAGATGCCGATTTTGCCAAAAATATCATCTTTTCAGATGAAGCTCATTTTGATCTTGGCGGGTATATAAACAAGCAAAGTTGTCGCATTTGGGGCACAGAAAACCCGCACGCATACATTGAAAAGCCGATGCACCCAAAACGATTCACTTTTTGTTGCGGATTTTTGTCCAGGGGCATAATTGGGCCATTGAGCAAGCAGTGGCCGTAACAGTCAATGGCGATCGTTATCGGGTCATGTTGACCGAATTTTTGTTCACAAAAATTGGTTTCAACAGGACGGCGCTACGTGCCATACAGCCGAAGCTTCAGTAGTTTTTTTAATAGCATTTTCAACAAAAAAAAGTTATCTGGCAGACCCTTTAGTAGAAACTTTTGAAAAGGAAGCAAATTTTGGAACATGACTAGTTAAGCACTATATATAAAAATTCATACTAGTTAAATGGACCTTCTAAGAGGTAATTAAAATTATTTATAACAGGGGGTGGAAAGAAGGTACCAAAGTTTACCCTGCATAGGTTGTTAGAAATAGTACCTAAATTTTCTTTTTTGAAACTTACTTTTTGGAACTTTTTTGCAAAAAACAAAAATTATAATAATTGTAAAAAAAAACCTTGGGAAACACATTTAATAATAATCCCTAAAATAGATATTCGAGAAAAACTTATCCGAATGGGAATAAAGTATTACAAAAATAAGGTACGAGTACCTTTTGTTTGTATGAATCTATTTTAGAGAATTACCAAAGTAATTTTATGATTATTTTTGAATTCTTAGAAAACATTTTCCTATAATTGTTTTCTCTTTATGTTCTTAGTTTTTGATAGAAAGTTGAAATTCTTGAAGCAGTATTTATAAATTTAACTGTCAGTTCATAGAAGCCATGTGAAAATTCTCGTCTGGCTATTTATATTGAAAACAAAAACAAATTTTGAGTGCTTTATTCACCTTATAAATAGACAGTCGAGAATTTTCACATGGCTTCTATAAACTGGCAGTGAGAATCCATTAATTATAAAAGTGCATTTAATAAAATAATTCGTAGATAGAAAAGTAGGAGTATTCGATTGAAAGTGAATGAAGGATAGAATAAAAATTTTGTTTAAATAAATTAAATATTAAGCAAATTTAGTTGTAAAACATACTTATTGAGTGGCGATAAAACCATTCCACCACTTTCAGTTTGTGTTTAATTCGAGTTTTGTTGTATTGCATGGTATGAGTTGTAATTTTTTTTGTTAGTTTTATTTTAATGAATGAAAAGTGTTGATTTAAACGTGACGGTGTGTTTTTTTTAAATTTTTTTGCGTTACAAACAATTAAGGTGATAAATTACACAGAAAGAAATGAATGAAATATTATGAAAAAGAAATTATTTGCAATGAATAGAAGAAACAAGAAAAATAAATGAAATTAATTTAAAAAAATGTTCTTTGAGTGTTGGAAGGTGTAAAAGGGATGGTGAATGAAAAAAAGAAGTGTGATTGCCAAGATTATAAGGGAAACTGAAAAAATACAATCGTTGATGATCGATTGAAAGTTGCACTTTACACCATGTTTTATTAAATGAATTTCATTGTGAGTTTTAGTTAATGGTGTTTAAAGTTTAAATAAAATGTTGAAATTTATTTACACAAATTATGTTTTAATTTTTTTAAATGTGTTTGTTAACAATGAAGCAACATAAAATAAGGATGGCGGCACTCACAGTTCTATTCAAATAATTCAAAATATGAAGCATACTTTCAGGGAGCAATATTCTTAGCACTATACGATTCTAGTTCAAACATTTAATAATATAAAAAACAGTTATAATGGTATTTTATGGTGTTGCAAAAGAAATTTTTGCGGTCGTTAGAGATTTGTTTAGTGAACTGGTTTATGAAAAAACAAAATTAGTTTGCTAATTTAGAGTTGTGGCTGTTTATTCCTTCTTCCTAAAACCTTCTAAAAATATCCTTCAAATAACTATCTTTTGAAGAAACTGCATTTTTTTAATTAAATTTTATTTAAAAAAATTGTTTTTTAATTAACTTTTGAAAAAAGACATCTTCTAAAAATCACTCTTCGAAGAAATTGCCTTCTGAAGAAAACAGATTTTAAGAAAATTAAAAAGTAAAAGTACATTAAAAAAAATAAAATTAAACCGTAATTTATTTAAATGTATATTTTGTTAAGATATTTTTTTAACAAGACTAATTTAAAAAAAAAATTATAAGAAGTTCCTTCAGAAAAATGTACCCTTTGAAAAAGGTACTTTTAGAAAAGATTAAATAAATGTTTAAGCAAGTATTTTTCAAAAACATTTTATGAAAATTGCACGATTTGAATACAGCATGTTTAAAAAAATACCTTTTGAAAAAAGTACTTTTTGAAAAAAATATTTTTTAAAAAAAGTATTTTCTGAAAATAATACCTTTTGAAAAAAGTACTTTAAAAAAAATACCTTTCGAAAAAAATGCTTTTTGGAAAAATATCTTCAAAAAAGTAGTTTTTGACAAAAACATATTTTGCAGATGTACATTTTAAAAATTGAGAAGAAATCCTTTTTGAAAAAGTACTTTTTGAAAAATATCCTTTAAGGAATATGCTCTTTGAAAAATTACTTTTTGAAAAATTACTGTTTGAAAAATTTTTTTTTAATATTATTTTTGAAAAAAGTACCCATAAAGAAGTATCTTCAAAAATTTTCCTTTTACAAATCTATATTTTGCAGAAGCACGAAAAAATATATTTTGAAAAGAGAAAAAAAAGTTAAAAAAAAGTTTTTTTTTGAAAAAAGTACATTTAAGAAACTTTTGCTTAAACTACGTTTTGAAAGGACTTAATTAAAAAAAGATTTTTTTGGAGAAATGTATTTTTAGGAAAGTTTTATTGTAGAAAACAAATTTTGAAAAAAGTACTTTTTTTATGAAAGTGCGATATTTATACGCAAAAAAAATATTTTTTGAATAATATCTCCTGAGAAAAACGATATATTGACAATAGTACTTTTTTACAAAAGTACGCATTGGAAAGATACCTCTTGAGCCAAGTGTCTTTTAAAAAATTACCTTAAAAAGTAGTTTTTTACAGAAGTAGTTATGAAAGAAAGTAGTTAACAGAAAAAGTACTTAAAAAAGTTTTATTTTTAAAAATGAGCTTTTGGAAATAGTGCCGTCTGAAAGAAATACCCTTTTAAAAATAGTAACTCTTAAAAAAAAAGTACCTTTTGAAAATGTACCTTTTGAAAAAAGTACTTTTTGAAGAAAGTACATTTTGAAAGAAATAGCTTCCTAAAAAGTACCTATTGCAAAAGTACTTTCTGAAAAAAGTACCTTTTGAAAAAAAAAATAGTTTTGAAGGAAGTAGGTTATGATAAAATTATCTTTTGGAAAGAAGTGCGCTATAAAACAAATTTATTTAAAAAGAAAAATGACGTTTTGCAAAATATTATCTTTGGAAAGAAATTAAAATTTAAAAAGACTTCTTTTTGTAAAAAGTACCTCTCAGGGTGCGAACAGAGTAGAGTGGCCGCTTTCTGTCTAGCCGAGCCGACTGACGCTTATTGCGAGAACTTGTTCATTAAAAAATACTCGGCAACAAGCGGCCACTCTACTCGCACCCTTAAAAGTAAATACCTTTTGGGTGAAAGTAATTTAAAAAAAGTACATTTTAGAAAAAGTACGTTCGCAAAATTATTCAATAAAAAACAAATAAAATAAGTGTGTTTGATAAAGCACGTAGAAAAAAGTGTTTTACATGGGTATCGTTTGACCAGAAAAAACTGAAGTATTTTCAAGATTTAAAAATTTTTTTTAAAATTTTTATGAAAAGTTTTGTAACAAGATATATTTAATAAATCTCTGAAAAGTACATATATTTAAAATAAAATATTTTGGTTATATTACAAGCTTTAGGAACCGGTTTGGCTTTGGTTCATTTAAAAAAATTTTTTTTTAAATTTTTAATAATTTTTTTATTCGTTTTCTTGGGATGTGGAAACCTTAAAGTAATTTTTAACCTTTTCAGAGCAGGACCCCGCAAACAAATACTATCATACTTTATGCTTGGTCTAGTTTTTTGTTTTTGAGTAGTAATTTAATTCCTCTCTTTGCACTGAAATACATTCTTGTGTACTTTTCTCACTCCATTGGTAACGAGTGTATTTGAAAATCATTCTATCTTCGATTAGACTTCAACTTTTTGCGAGTGCAGCGGTAACCACAAATGATGTTTTTCTTAAAAAAAAAAACGGGCAGGTAATTTTTAAAATTCAGATTTTTTATAATCTTCAAAAAAATTTTCATAAAACGATTTTGTTAGTTTTTAAACTAGTGTTTTTCTTTCATTATTAGAAAAATTTCCATAGTTCATATGGCAAAGCCTATTATGGCTTTCTACACACCAAACATTCAGTAATTTTTGCCAAAAACAAGCATACTCCTGTTCTACACTAAAAATTTCTTTCAGTGTTAGCTAGTGAGAAGAGACTACGCATTCGAACGCGTGCGCTACTTTGCGGGGCACTGGTCTGGAGTTCATTAAAAACTGTCATATCATGAGATATAGTCTTCTTTGAATCTGTTTAATATTATGATCCCTAAAAGTATGCTTCATATATTTTGCAAGTACAAAAAACTGTGATTACTCCTATTACTTTTAGCATGATTTTTATTATTTTCAAAAGAAACTTGTAAACTAGTTTTCCAAAATAATAAAAAAGCAAATTGCCATTAGGATGAAATGATTAGTTTTTTTTATGAAAGCGAATTAAATAAAAACAAATTTATTTTCATGAATATTAAAATTTTCCAAAGAAATGTACAAGTGAAAATTTTACTAAATGGTTAATGAAAATTTAATTTTTTTTAAAGCATTATAAATAACTTAATTTAATTTATACCTGGGAGGCATTGTTTCCATCATCATGATGACGTTATATTTTTTCTAAAGATATAAAAAAGCGTGTGATTTCGTTGTTTAAAACGGGGAGTAGTAAATGGTCCTTTTTGTTGGCGTTAAATTAAAGACTTTTGATGTTTTATTTTTTATACAATGATGTAAAAAATATGAATTGATGTTGTTGTTAGTTTTTAAGAATTACAAAAAAAAAAAAGTTTTAAGACTAGTTTTTTTTTTAAATATTTTTATAGAAGTTATATTTTTAATTGCGTGATAACTTTTGCAGTATTTTTGGTGAATGTCGTTTAAATGCCTTTTGCTTAAGAATTTTCTACAGCGACAAATTAAGTTGTGGCTTTTTCTTTTTGTTTTTTAATTAATTTATCATTTTTTTTATTGGTTGCTGAGTTTTTAGTAAGAAACTAATTTTTCTTTAAATTATCCTTTTTGTATACTAATTGACTTTAAAGTTTCATTTAGAGTAAATCTTGAGCTTCATGTTATTATTTTTTTTTTTTGTTATATATATTTCAACGTTGCTTTAATTCAACATAATCTGCGCAAGATATATTTTTTAATATTTATGTATATAACGATATAATATAATTTATTTTTTAAAGTTCAAAGAAATATTTTGTAGTACGGCTTATTGTGTTTTATTTTATTTTTTTTTTTGGGGCGGGGGGGAAGTGAAGAAAACATCCAAAAAAGAAAAACAAATACAACAAAAATTAATAGAGAATATTTTTTTTATGTGTTATTAAAAGCCTAAAAGCATTTTTTAGTGTAACCCAGCAAACTTATTAAATTTTTTTAAATTTTTATTTTTTTACATGGGATTTTCTACACAATTTTTATTTAATTAAAATTTTCATTATAAAGAAAAAATGTTTGGCTTTCATGAATTAATAAAAAATGTTTGCTGGCTTGTGTTTGCTTTAAATTTTTTTCTAATAATATTAATATAATCATCTACGAAATCAAGAGAGTTTTATCAATAACTTTCAACGTTTTTTTTTAAATATATATAAATTTTTTTTTAAATAAAAATCATAATTAAATTAAATGTTTTAACGTGTGAAAATTAAAATCATTATCTGCATATTAAACGCCAATTGAAATGTAAAGTTTTTCGTTGTTAATTAATGTTAGTGTATCTAAAAGAAAAAACTATTAAATTTTTTTTATAACTATTTTATTTTCTATATGGATGAGGAACACGTGAAGTAGATTTCAACGGATGTTATTTTAAGATCTTTAAATGATAATAAAATTATGAATAACCGAACGTGTGAATAAAAGTGGAGCAAGACTTACTGCCTGTTTATCGAAGGTTTAAAAAAAAATCGCGTTTGTCTATTTATACGGAAAAGAAAATTGAAAACTCAAACTTGTGATATTTATTTAAATTTAATTCAACTGTAACACGAACTTTTGAGAGCACTAACAACACAAATAATTTAGGAATGACTTGAGCAAACTAATAATTAAAATATAAGATATAAATTTATTTTAATATAAGTAGCACCTGCTATAAAAATATTTTAAAATCGTAGTTTTGCTGATGCAATGCACTATGGGATGCGGCTGGAGAACAGTTTTAATATTTTATCCTTTTATAATATGTTGTCTTGGGGAAAAATAAGAAAATATGCAAACAATTGCATAAATAAACCTGGGGTCTAATCGTTGCTTTCGATAAGGAGCTGATTCGATCACGTTTTTTTTAAGTTTGAGATTAAAGAATTCGATATCGTACTATATTATTACATTGTTCGATAGCAAATGCCATAATATAAAACTGAAAAAACGTGAAAGAATCAGCTTGTTATTGAAAGCGACGATTAGACCCCTGTTTCAGACACATTCAAGCTCGCAAACGCTCCACGCTAGACCCCTCAAATATTTTGGGAATTCTCATTAAAAGTCCCAAACTTTAATTTGAGAAACGGTAAAACAAAAACTTTTTTTCTCCGAGTCACTTTAATATACTGGAATGTGTAAATACATTGTCACATATTTAGTATTTTCATTTTATTTAAGTTTGAAAGCACGCACCATATAATTAACAGCAGTAAACTGTTGAAATCTACTTCTATATGATCCGATAAATATTAACAATTATATATATATATAAAACAAAAAAATAATCAAATTATACACTTTTGCAGCAGAATTTCGATTACATTTTCAGTTATTATTTATTATTTTATTATTTTCAATACAATTAAAAAAGTTCACTGACTTCAAATCAGGAAAAACTGTCAATCACATTGGCATTAGACCCCTGCACATGACCACTTACAAGAACTTTGAAGACATGAGGGATTTTTCAAATGCTTTACTACAGCGAAACCTTCTAAACAAAATATTGCAAGATATTTATTTCAGTTATTGTAGCTATAGAAGTAAAGAAGCAAATACTTCATGACGAAAAAATATGTGATGTTTGCTTATTCCTCCGCATGGGCGCACACACGTTGTGTGCATGATTTTTTATTTTTTATTTTTTATTTTGATGCACTCTGAAGGAAATGTCGATGGTGAAAATGTATACTGAGTCGCTTTTGACTTTGTCACCAGTACTACTCTACAATTATTCCCCATACAATACTTTATGCTATAGACATTTAGCCTGTGCTTATCATTGAAAATCTACTAGTAACACTAAAACAATTGACTAGGTACTGTTTACGTAGTTCCTATGGGAACATGGAGACATACCAACCAGACATTTACTGATACATTACATTTCTATACCTTACGTACATACAAATTTATTTATATTGACATGTTGTTGAAAAATCCACCAGAAATACACTACATCCTGTTTTCTCTTTTTCTTATATACTGACGAATAAAAGAGAAATTGTAGACAATGTAACTACTACTGGAATTTTAGTGTTGACATAAACACATTTGGCCCCAGTCTGACTGCAGGGTACATACAAACTCACACATGCCTGCATTGACATTAGTTGTGTGCTCTTGCTTTAAAAAACCACCTTTAAACTCATAAAAGCTTACTTACTTACTATCTACATCTTACACACACTCAAACGTACAATATGCAAAATAACAAGCATACACGCATCAACATTACCCAGCAAAAAATTAGACATTACCATATGAACTACTTGCCATATAATGGGTCTCATGCATAAAACGTGAGCTTGAGCTCGGACTCGATTGTTTGAGTAAAAGGTGCTTGTCGTATGCATAATAAAATTTGATGTATTTGCTTTTACTCACTGCTCACGTTTGATCTCGTGTTGCTCAGTTTGAACTAAGTTAGATGAGCTTGTGCTCATTTTCATATGCATAAAAACAAGCTTTTGCTTTCTTTTGTGAGCTCTTGCTCAAATTTTGTTGAGCCTGCCTTATAGTTGACTCGCGTACACTAAAAATGAATCATGGCTGAAAATTTTGTGCCACAAAGAAATACAAAATGTTATCAACAGTGTAAAAAAAATTTAGCAAGTGAGGATAAAAAATTATACAGGTTTGTATTCTTAGGGCGTGTGTCAAACGGTGGAAAGGTACTATGGTAAAAAAATATTTGCCTGTGGGGAAAAAATTTTATTTTTCTGCTGTGCCAAATGATATCTTTTTTGACAATGTAAAATTTTGACAAACTCGCTTGAGCATAGAAAGAAGCTGATGAAACAATTGCTGCGGCGTCGGTTTTACCTCGCCTGACTACAAGCCGCCGGCTACCAACAAATTTTTAAGAGGATATTTTTATATAAAACAATATTCTTGTAGCAATAAATTATATAATATTGTATATATGAGTAGTAGGGAACTGGCGGTTCTGGATCAATTAAAATTGTTAAATTGTGGCTGAAATTGTTAAATTGTTGCTGAAATTGTTAAATTTGGGTAATTAAAATTTGAAAATTTTAAAATTCTTGAAATTTGATACCTACGAGGGTGGTTCGATAAGTCCTTTAAATATTTTTCGAGGGTGGTTCAATAAGTCTGTCTTTTTCCTAATGCCTACGGCATGCATGATAATTTTTCCTAATGCCTACGGCAATACATAATTATTTTCAAATGCCGACGGGAAAATCATGAAAATGATTTTTTCTAATACCAATGTTGAAATAGTGATTATTAATTTTTCCTAATGTCTACGGCAAAACATGTTTATTAATTTTTCCTAATGCCGACGGCAAAACATGATTATTTTTTTCAAATGCCGACGGCAATACATACTTATTTTTCCTAATGCCTACGGCAATACATACTTATTTTTCCTAATGCCTACGGCAATACATAATTATTTTCAAATGCCGACGGCAAAACATGATTATTTTTTTCAAATGCCGACGGCAATACATGATTATTTTTTTTGTTTCCTAATGCCGACGGCAATACATACTTATTTTTCCTAATGCCTACGACAATACATAATTATTTCCTAATGCCTACGGCAATACATAATTATTTTCAAATGCCGACGGCAATACATGATAATTTTTCCTAATGCCTACGTCAATGCATGATAATTTTTCCTAATGCCGACGGCAAAACATGATTATTATTTTTTTCAAATGCCGACGGCAAAACATGATTATTATTTTCTAATGCTCCCAGTGTTGCCATACTGTAGAAATTTGTTATCGTAATACTATATCAGTAATATCAGAGAAAGAAGGTTTGATGACTACTAGGTCATATGGTTTCATATGAATCATGGGAATGTGCTTGTGTGATTTCCTCACGCTAATAAATTCTTATAAAATAAAATAATAAAATAATTAAATAAATGAATAAAATAATTACATAAATTATTTTATTTATTTATAAAACGTTCTCATGTATGTGAACACCCCTAATGCTTGTGTGTGGGGGGTCCAGCTTGTTTGTCGCTGGTAAGCTTATATTCTGTTTATTTGTTTAAGAAATATATTTGTATGTAGGTATGTATGTGTGTATGATGCATGCATGCATGTATGTATGTGTGTATTATGTTTGTATGTATGTATGTATGTATGTGCGATCGAAAGAACTTGTGCGTGGAATATTTTGTGGCTGTGTAGAATATATTTATATTTTGCAACATAATCATTTTCTTTGTCTACGATTATTTTAAAGCAGCAAAGTTTCAACTAAGTACAGTCATCAGCAGAGAAACAAAAAGTTAAAACTGTGAATGCTGCAAGGATACTGCTACTAATTTTCGTATAAATACGCCAACTTTTCTAACCAACACATCAGTACTTTATTGTATTTACAAGTAGTATCATCAGCAATTGTGTTAAAGTTTTATAATAATAATAAAATAATTAAAAATGAGTTATACAGGTTATCAGTGTAATAGATGCCATAAGGTATACAAATACCAAAAGTCCTTTTTGGATCATGTGAAAAGTCATAGCGTGCAGGATCAAATGGTCGTCGGGGTACAAATCAAGAGCAACCGCAGACATTTGTTCAAAATCCTCAACAGCAGATAAATTCATTTCATCACCAGCAGCACCCTTCTCTACAGTATCCTCAATATCAACAATACGGTATGCCTAACTGTTACCCTACACCAATGTCATGGAGTAATCAGTTTTTGGCATCAGGAGTACCAATGCAATATGAGTATCCAAGTTACAATTATAATCCCGTCACACCAGTTAATCGAATGGAGCAGTATTCCAATTTGATGCAATGGCAACCTCTTAATTACCATCAACAAGAGCAGCAGCTACAACAACAAGCTCATCAACAAGGTGTGGATATCCTTGGAGGGACTTTATGCAACGATGCTATGGACATAAGTTTACCGGAAAGTGATGGAGAAGTAGAAGAAAAGAGAGAAGAAACTCTACCAACTCCAATGAGTACTTCGAATGCTAGGAGAGAAGAAGAAGTCGAAGAGAATGTGAGATATTACAAAATATCGAAAGCCTTCAAAAACCATATCGTTACATATGTAATTCTTAATAAAAAAGACCAACTTCTCTTGGAAGAATTTATTAAAGAAAACATGAATATTTTTATTGAGAGACTTCAAATGTCTTTGTCTAAGCATATTATAATTAAATTTCATGTGAGTATTGTGGCGGAGTACATCAAAATTGTAGAAGAAGAATTGGAGTTGTGTGTTATAACACATGTAGCCAAAATGAGTTTGCTGACGAAGGCAGATAACATTGAAGAATTATTCCGTAAACAAGTTGAGGAGATTTCAACAAAAATGTCCGAATTTGAAGAGCGAGATTCTGGTTGGACTTTGTCACGCATAGTTCGAGCAGAAATCAACATCAACAAATCTTCGCTAGTCAAAGGATCAAGTTGGATATCCACACCTCAAAAATTACAAGGCAGAAAAGCATGCATCAATATTGAAAATAGTGATGAATACTGCTTCAAGTGGTGTATGATTGCTGCCATGGATGTTATCAAATACAATCAAGTACGTTGCAGTTCTTATAATATTCAGGACATTTCTGCAGAGACGATTGTTACGCGAAATGGTGTAACACTAAATTTCAAAAACTTAACTTACCCATTAGCACTAAACAAAATTAAGGAGTTCGAAGTAAATAATCCAGCAATAAGTGTTAATGTGTTTGGGTACGATGAGGGAGCAGATCAAATCATCGGTCCCTATTATGTGACCAAGGAGGAGAAAGTAAAGCATGTCAACTTGTTGCTTTTGGAGAATGGTGAAGTTCATCACTACATTTTGATAAAAGACATATCAAGGTAAGTTAGAAAATTATTCAACACTTTAATTTAATGAAACATATACTTGTTTTATATATTTTATAATATAGACATTTTACTTATAAACTTTTATATATTTTTTTTTTTCATTCACAGACTTTTACGAAGTCAATTAACGCAGAATGAACACAAACTTCATATCTGCAACACCTGTCTCCAATACACACATAACGAAAATGGTATGAGTAGCCATAAGGCGGAATGCGGCAAAATAGTGACAACTATGCCGTCAGGTCCAGATGCAGTTCTAAGTTTTAAGGGGCATCAGAGGAAAATGGATGTCCCCTTTGTGGTGTACGCAGATTTTGAATGCATCCTGGAAGACATTAGTAATAACGTGAGTAGTAAAACCAGTCTTGTCAAAAAGCACACTCCTTGTGCTTTTAGTTACTACATTAAGTGTCTCCATAACAATAAGTTAGATAAATTAAGGGTTTATACAGGGAAAGATGCTTCACAAAAATTTGTTTCATTTTTATTTAAAGATTGTGAGGATATTTATAATAATCATTTAGTAAATAATAGGCAAATGGATATTTTATCCCCTTCTGATATTTATAATTTTTATAGTGCGGTGAATTGTCATATTTGTCAAAAATTTCTAGGTAAAGATCGCGTTAGAGATCATTGTCACATTAGCGGTAAATATAGAGGTGCAGCCCACAATAACTGTAATTTGAATTACCAAATTCCCAAGTTTATACCAGTTTACTTTCACAATTACTCAAATTATGACTCACATCTTTTTATTAAAGAACTAGGTGAAATTTCTATGCAACTGAAAGTACTCCCTCTCAATAAGGAGCTTTATATATCACTCTCGCAATTTACAGAAATGAGCGATGGTCATAATCTTGAAATAAGATTTCTTGATACATTACGCTTTATGGCTGAGAGTTTAGAATCATTAGCCTGCAATTTGTCGGATAATGATTTTAACACTATAAGGTCCTTATTTCAAACAGAAAAAGAATTTCAGCTTATTAAGAAGAAAGGCATTTTCCCCTATGAGTACCTAAATTCATTTCAAAAATTAGACGAGTGCCAGCTGCCTTCACGCAGTGATTTCTTTAATAAGTTGAACAATAAAGAGTGTTCTTTAGAGGAATACTCACATGCTGTAGAGGTATGGAATACTTTTGGGTGCAAAACAATGAAAGATTACATGGAACTTTACTTAAAAACAGATGTCCTCTTACTGACAGATATTTTCGAGAACTTTAGAAAAGTTTGTAAAGGTATTTATGAGCTGGATCCATGTCAATACTATACCGCACCTGGACTTTCCTGGGATGCAATGTTAAAATACACAAAAATTGAACTAGAATTATTTACGGACATAGACATGTACAATTTTATGAAAAAAGGTATACGTGGGGGAATCGTACAGTGTAGCCAAAGATATTCGAAAGCGAATAACAAATATTTGGAAGATTTCGATAAAGAAAAGCCCTCGGAGTTTCTTGTCTATTTAGACGCAAATAACCTTTACGGTTGGGCTATGTCGGAATATCTTCCTCATGGGGGGTTCAGATGGTTATCGCAAGACGAGCTGAATCTGGATCCAAACAGCATATCTGACAATGGAACAGACGGTTATGTTTATGAGGTCACTTTAGATTATCCTTCTCACTTACATGACTTGCATAATGACCTACCTTTTTGCGCTGAAAATAAAAAACCACTGCAAGCGAAGTATAACAAGTTGATAACCGATTTCTCTACAAAGCAATCATACGTGATACACTTTAGAGTTCTTAAACAATGCTTAGAAAATGGCTTAGTTTTAAAGAAAACTCATCGTATTCTAGCATTTAAACAATCTCCATGGTTAAAAGGCTATATTGACCTAAATACCAGACATAGAGCCACTGCTAAAAATGCTTTTGAAAAAAACTTTTTCAAACTACTCAATAATGCAGTCTATGGTAAAACCATGGAAAATGTGGATAAGAGGAGAGATGTTAAAATTGTCAATAATTGGGAGAGAACGAATTGTAATCGTTTGGGGGTTCAAGATTGGATATCAAAACCAAATTTTCATAGTTTATCTATATTTTCCGAAGATCTGGTAGCAATCGAAATGACTAGAGTCAAAACCTGCTACAATAAACCAATTTACTTAGGATTTTGTGTACTTGAATTGTCCAAATGGAAAATGTATAATTTTCATTACGGGTACATGCAACCTAAGTTTAAGACAAAACTCTCATTGAACTATATGGACACGGACTCTTTTATATATTCAATAAAGACGGATGACTTTTACGCTGACATAAAAAATGACATAGAAGAACATTTTGATACATCGGACTATCCCACGGACAATACTTATAATTTCCCATTAATAAATAAAAAAGTTTTAGGCATGATGAAAGATGAAAACTGCGGTAAGATAATGACAGAATTTGTTGGGCTGCGATCAAAAATGTACTCATTCAGTGTACAAAATCAAAATGACGTTAAAAAATCAAAGGGGGTAAAAAGATCCATATTAGATAAATATAGTTTAGCTACTTATAGAAACTGTTTATTCAATAAGACTAATGTATACGATAATATGTTAACATTTAAATCTAAGCTTCACCATATATATACTAGTAAATTAAATAAGGTAGTCTTAAGTTATGGAGACGATAAGAGAAAAATTAGGTCAAATAATATTAACACATATGCATGGTATCATTTTCGTATTAAGGAAACTAACCCTGAATACGAACTTGATATGTTGCTAGATGAAATTGCTAGAATGCAAGAAAATAGCTAAAATTAGTTAATTTTTAGTTAAGTAGTTAATTTTTAAATTGTATATAAAATCTTAGTTATTAAGAAACATTATTGTAAACAAAATCCTATTTATTGTTGTTAAAATGATTTTAAATAAAATCCTATTTATTAAGAAAAATTATTGTACATAAAATCCTATTTATTAAGAAAAATGATTGTAAATAAAATCCTATTTATTAAGAAAAACTATTGTACATATGTATATGAGTTTTTAAGAAAAAATTTGAAATAAAATATTGAAAAAAGAATTAAATGTGTGAATGACTTTTATTTCTTTATTGGCTTTACTTCGTTGGATAAAAAAAAAAAAAAAAAAAAAAAAAAAAATGATATCTTCCATATCGCTTAAACATGCACAGTCTTGATTTCTTTAAGAGGATCTGCACAAGACAAATTGAATTTCACAATATTATGAAATTCCATTAAATTTCATTAGATATTTTCATAAAGAGAAACAATTAAGATAATCGGATAAGTCCTTATATTTTTCACTACATACAAGTTTCTCTTATTTTCTAATCGAAAAAGCTTAATCCCAATTTTCTATTTGCCAATGATATGTACTAATTATGTATTTTAAATTATAAATAAAAAGACATTAAAGAGTTTGTAAAATATAAATGTTTGTGCTTTTTTATTTAATATTTTCAGTTATTTCATAAAGAAATTTAAGACATAAATGACCACAGGTAAATGTATTGAAATTCTGATGTTGATTATAGTTGTATTTTATATTTGTACCAAGATATTTGACTACTTCCGAAGGAGGTTGTAAGTTTCCAAAGCTGTCGAAATATTCTTTTTCATTGTTGTTTTTATAATATGCTACCCAATGTGTACCAGGTCCTGTTGATACGTCTAAATTGATTATTCCACATTCTATTTTCTTTGTTCGTTTTGGTAGAGTATTCAACATGAAAACTCCTCTAAAATATGGAATATTTATAGAGAAACGGTTTAGGTCCTCATCAGATAGTGGTCTGTTGGGTAGCATCTCTAATAGTTTTTTGATTCCTCTTTGAAAACTAAACCATAACCCTTTTTATATGGTTTTAAGTAAAGTCCCTTTCCAACTGCAATAGATTCCATCGCTTTATTATGTCTAGTTGCTTCATCAAGTTGATTTTTTGCATTCTTTGTTGCATTTACAGCTTTAGCTATAGCAGCACCTCCAGTTGTTAGACTACCAATTGCACCCAGAGCAGTTAAAATCGGTATTAGAGGCAAAAACCCACCAATTTTTGGGACACGTATTACACGTGGTACTATAATTTGAGATTTTCTTCCTTTTAATGATTTGTTGATAGTTTTTCGGGCAATTTTAATTGCTGAGTTAATATCTAATGGTTTTTCCTTCTTTAGTATTTTTGTTGCAGCTCTAATTGATGTTCTAAACAGTTTTTTATCATTTAGCTTGTTCTTTTTAACATTTTTCTTTTTCTCCACACCCATACCAAATTTTGTTTTGGCTTTCATTGCGTTAGTAACCATATAGGCAAATGATTTTTCACCAATACTACTATCTTTTGATAAAACTCGATCCCAAGCTGAATTTTCAAGTATTTTATCAGCCTTGTGTCTAGTGCTTAAATCCTTATTTTTCGAATAAGCTATATCGTGATCTTTACAAGCAGAGTCCAATAAATTAATTCCTTTATCACCTCGATTTAAACGTTTTTGTAGTTTTGTTCCAGGTCCACAGTACTGATATCCAGGAAGATGAAGTTCAACAGGTAGAGAGTTTATTATTTTATCTACTATACCTCCTCCAACGAAGGTGTTTTTATGACTAAACGTTTTCTGATATCGTATAACCATATTATCTGATTTTTTCTATAATAAGAGGTAACATTTATGAAATGTATTTAGTTACAAAAATGCAGTTAGTGAAACAACATAAAAATATTTTAGTTCGTAATATTGATGAATCATCGAACATCACTTCAAAAATAAAGCATAGCCCCCTCTTACCAAATTCTATTCGTGCTCTAATAGTGGGACCATCAAATTGTGGAAAGACTAATGTTATGATCGGCTTACTAGAAATTCCTAATGGACTCAAGTTTGAAAACATCTATTTATACTCAAAATCTCTTTATCAACCCAAATATGAGTACTTGAAGAAACTAATTTCACCAATTAAAGGAATGGGATATTATACATTCACCGATAATGAATCAGTTATTCCACCTGACGAAGCTAAAACTAATTCAATTATGATATTTGATGATGTTGCATGTGAAAAGCAGAATAATATACGTACATATTTTTGTATGGGGCGACATAGGGATATTGATTCATTCTACTTGTGTCAAACTTATACTAGAATTCCCAAGCATTTAATAAGAGACAATGCAAATGTTATTATAATGTTTAAGCAAGATGATACAAATATGAAGCATGTTTATAGGGATCATGTTGGCAGCGATATGAGTTACGAAAAGTTCCAAGAAATTTGTAGAGAATGTTGGAAGGATAAATATGGCTTTTTAGTGATAAGCAAAGATAATGAATTAAATGATGGTCGCTACAGAAAGCAATTTGACTTTTTCATAACTATATAAACTACTTCTCATAAAAGATTGACTTTAATTATTAATCTAACTTTAAACTTGATACATCTATTTGCTATAACCTCATCCGATACCTGATAAGCTGATCTCCAAACTATACCAGCTACCTGAAAACCAGACCAGCTCCTGATAACCTGATCTAAAAACCAGACCAGGTCCTGATAAGCTGATCTGAAAATCAGACCAGGTCCTGAAAAGCTGATCTGAAAACCAGACCAGGTCCTGATAAGCTGATCTAAAAACCAGACCAGCTCCTGATAAGCTGATCTGAAAACCAGACCAGGTCCTGAAAAGCTGATCTGAAAACCAGACCAGGTCCTGAAAAGCTGATCTGAAAACCAGACCAGGTCCTGATAAGCTGATCTGAAAACCAGACCAGGTCCTGATAAGCTGATCTAAAAACCAGACCAGCTCCTGATAAGCTGATCTGAAAACCAGACCAGGTCCTGAAAAGCTGATCTGAAAACCAGACCAGGTCCTGAAAAGCTGATCTGAAAACCAGACCAGGTCCTGATAAGCTGATCTGAAAACCAGACCAGGTCCTGAAAAGCTGATCTGAAAACCAGACCAGGTTCTGATAAGCTGATCTAAAAACCAGACCAGGTCCTGATAAGCTGATCTGAAAACCAGACCAGGTCCTGAAAAGCTGATCTGAAAACCAGACCAGGTCCTGATAAGCTGATCTGAAAACCAGACCAGGTCCTGAAAAGCTGATCTGAAAACCAGACCAGGTCCTGATAAGCTGATCTGAAAACCAGACCAGGTCCTGAAAAGCTGATCTCATTGCTGATACCTGTTATTTGCCCTTAGCAAACATGGATAAGAAAATTTTAAAACAGTTGGTGTTGACAAGGAATGTGTTGAAGAAAAAGCTTCGTAGTATAAAAACTGGTGAAATAGATACACGTGAACAATTAAGAGATACATTCAAACCTATAACAGAACCTCTTAAAGAATTCATAAATAGTTCTAAAAATTTTAAAAGAATTCGTATAAAAGAAGAAAGTAACATCAAGACAGAAGTTGAAAATAATACAAGTTTAAAGCCTGAAAACCCATCAGTCAAGATAGAGACAAGTACACCAAAAAAAACTAGTAGAAGGAACAATTTTTGATAATACCATCTTATTTAATGATGTTAATACTGAAAATGATGATGATGATGATGATGATGAAGATGATTTTTACTCACAGACTTCCAATACAGAATATACTTATACTGATTTATCAGTTTTGGAAGGAAGAAATCAGTTAGATACAAACTATGGCCCACATAAAGATTACAATAATGAATGGAAATTTGGTGATAGTAGCCTAAAACTGAATGAAGATAAAATACAAGTTGGTGGTCAAATATGGGCTCTAACACCAGGACTATTTTCTCTAATGTTTCATAAAATACCAAAAAATTACGATAAATTTGAACTTGAAATCTATAAAAAGATTTTAATTACTACTAATGCATATAGAAGAGACTTTAAACCTGATGGTCAAATTAAGGGTACTAGAGGATATAAATATAAATATATTATTAAGAAATTTATTGATGAGAAAAACCAGAAGAATTTACCTGAATCAACAGGGTCTAAGCCCAAAGGTAGCTATTTAGGTGAGGGAATGATGCAAGTTAGCATCAATAATCCTAACTATATATACTGGGACGATCCAAATGAGTTAGTAGATAGACTTCGACTACTGCTCGCATCACAAGGTGCAGGTCATACTAATCACAATAACGAAATTGTATCAATTATTGAAGAACTACGTGAAGCGAATATAATACACTAACTTTAATAAACTAAATAGAGTATGTCTGTTGATAAATTTGGACACTATTTAAACGATACTAGCAGCACAATTTCTTTGAAAAATGCACCTAAACTGCTGGGGTTCTTTGTGGATACGAACAACAACATTGATGTCCAAAACAAAAGGATCAAAAATGTTGCAAAAGCTCTGGAGGAAAACGATGTTATCAATAAATTGTTTTTGCAAACTCAAATCGAAAAATTAGAAGAGAAATTATTAACATACTTTAAGGGGGATAATACTATAATACGAGAAGATATTCAAATGCAAATTGAGGAACTACAACGCGAAATAAAATTATATATAGAAGAAAATTATAAAATTGAAAAAGATATTCTACATATTAAAACATCCTTTGAAGAACAAATTGAACAGCTTAATGAGAAAATTTATAGATTAGAAAATTATATGTTTGTATCAATAGCTGAAAGTGCGTCAAGCAGATCACAACACTCTGCAAAAAATCTTTAAAAACAACTTAATGTCTTCAAAAAGAAATTTAGTAAATGAACTCCATAAGCAAGCACGAAAACAATTTGTGCGTCGCAGAGTTGTAATGAAAGGAATAGATGATCTTTGGCAAGCTGATTTAGTTGAAATGGGGAACTATTCTAAAGAAAATAGAAATTATCGATTTTTGTTGACTGTAATTGACACATTCTCAAAATTTGGATGGGCAGTACCGCTAAAAACAAAAACAGCACTCGAAACAACCAAGGCAATGGAAGATATTTTTGAATTGGGACGAGTACCAAAAAACTTACAAACAGATGATGGCAAAGAATTTTTCAACAAACACTTTGGAAAATTAATGCATAAATACAACATTAATCACTACTCAACATATAGCATTATGAAAGCATCAATAGTAGAACGATTTAATAGAACATTGAAAGGAATGATGTGGAAAGAATTTAGTTATAATGGTTCATATAAGTGGATTGATATATACAAAGATTTACTCAATGCATACAATAGAAAAGTTCATCGTACCATTAAAATGGCTCCTATTAAAGTCAACTCAACAAATGAGGAAAAGCTGCTAAATACAGTATACAGTCATTTGAAAATGTATAAAATGTCAAAATTTAATGTGGGAGATCATGTTCGCATAAGCAAATATAAGCACACATTTGAAAAAGGTTATACTCCAAATTGGACTACAGAAATTTTCACAATTACAAGAGTTCAAAATACAAATCCTGCAACATACATATTAGAAGACTATCTTGGCAATCCTATTAAAGGTGGCTTCTATACTGAGGAACTTTCAAAAACTAGATTTCCAAATACATATCTAGTTGAAAAGGTTCTTAAAATTAAAGGGAAGGAGGTATATGTTAAATGGCTGGGATTTTCTAATCAACACAATTCTTGGATAAGTAAAGATGAAATATTATAGTTGGAAGAAAAACTAAATTAGAAACAACAACAACATCAATTGCGACAACTTTTAGCATTAATATTAAGAAACTAATGTTAATTTTAAAATGAGAAAAAGTTTTAAATAAAATATGTAAATCATACTTATAAACCATACTGTGTACTAAACATTTAATTGTAATCAGACTGTTATAATGTCAATAACACTTACTCTGAGCTCTAACTCATCAGAACTATCTGCTAGTTACTTTCCTCCTATTGAATTACATGGTGCATATGAGTGTGCTCTAACTGATTTTCATTCATACAACAGTATTCCAAATGTAGACACCTACAACAATATGTTTCATATAGGGGAACATATAATTGAAATACCAATTGGATCTTACGAATTAAATAATATAGTTGATTTTATAGAAGAGGAATACAAACGACTCTGCCCAGCAAATAAGATTTTTATTGAAGCCAATAACAATACAATGCAAGTTAAAGTTAATAGTTCCAAGGATCTTGTATATTTTAATAAAGACAATACAATTGGAAAACTTTTAGGATTCAATAGCAAAATCCTAACACCAAACAAATATTATTATTCAGATCTTCCAGTTAATATTTTTAAAGTGAATCTCTTGCGAATTGAAAGTAGTATCGCTATGAACACATATATGAATAACTCGAAATCGCATACACTTCATGAATTTCCGATTAATGTGCCTCCAGGCTATAAAATAGATGAGGTTCCAAGAAATCTTATCTATTTACCTGTAAACACCAGAGAGATAAGTTCACTAGCGCTGCGCGTACTGGATCAACACGGTGATTTAATTAATTTCCGAGGAGAGGAAATTACAATACGAATACATTTAAGGCCAACTAAATAATGCTAATATACAACACAAATACATTGAAAAATATAGCATCAAGAACAACAACAACAACATTAAAGCGACCAGCTCAACAAAAAGCTCTAACAACATCAAATAAAAATTTTCTAAAGTCCTTGAATTTTAAATTGAAGACAAAATGAGTTCAATAATAGATGTCTTAGATAAACCCTTGTCTGATGAGAATATAATCAAAAAGGACTATCATACATATGTACCATACTTACAATCTTACAACAATAATGATGAAATTAGAATTTCAATACAAAATCAAGATTTGTATGTGCTACCCAGTGAGAGCTACATTTATGTAGAGGGATTTGTTGTCGATGATAATAAGGCCAAATCTTCTTCTTCTTCTTCGGAGAACTTTTTATTAAAAAACAACTTTGTGGCATATCTATTTGATGAAATTCGCTATGAGCTCAATGGAATTGAAATTGACCATACAAGATATTTAGGAGCCACAAGCACTATAAAAAATTTGGTTTCTCTGACACCAACAGAAAGCAATGTGATGCAAAATGCTGGATGGAACAAAATTGACGATGTCACTCTTGAAAATGGATTTTTCAATTTTTATGTACCTCTAAAAATGCTTCTAGGATTCGCCGAAGACTACAACAAAGTTATACTAAATGGAAAACATGAATTGATACTCTTGCGCAATAAGAATGATGAAGATCTTGTACGCTCGAGTGTTTCTACTGAAAAAGCTAAACTTACAATTTCACTCATCTCATGGAGAATCCCACATGTACAATTATCCGACTTTAGCAAATTGAATATGATAAAAATTATTAACAATGGTGCTTCTATACCTATGGCATTTCGCAGTTGGGATTGTCATGTTAATCCACAATTAAACACAGGTACTAGCCATATTTGGAATGTTAAACTGGCTGCAAATAGAGAACGCCCCCGTTTTGTATTGATTGCTTTTCAACAAGAAAATAAGTTTGTTCATTGTGATTTGACTAATTTAAAAGTACATTTAAATTCAGTCTCATATCCATATGATGATCTTAACATAAAGTTCAAAAATGAACGATATGCAATTCTATATGATATGTATCTAAGATTCCAACAAAGTTACTATATGAGGGAATCTCAACCGCTTCTATCTGCATCAGAGTTTAAGACAAAAGCTCCTATTATTGTAGTAGATGTCAGTCATCAGAATGAATCACTCAATAATGGACCGATTGATATCAAAATAGCATTTGAAACAGCAACTAATATTGCAGCAAAGACATCAGCTTACTGCATTCTTATTCATGATCGCATAATAGAATATATACCCATCAAAGGACAAGTTCGAAAAGTCTTATAAATTGAGTAATATGGAAAATAACACAATTTTTATAGACGTACAAGGTTTCAAAAGTAATTCAAATGATTTCATCGCAAAAGAAGTAGCGATTGTTTTCAACAATTATGAATATAACAATTTCATTATAAAACCACCATTTGATTTTAAATGCTTATCAATAAAAAAGCAAAGAGAAGCAAAGTGGCTAACGAAAAACTATCATCACCTCAGCTGGACTGCTGGATCAGTTTCTTTTGAAAGCGTTTGCAATTTTTTAAAAGCTAACGCAAGATGTTCTAAAATTTATGTAAAAGGTGAAGAGAAAAGACGATGGTTGGAAAAAATTTTATGCCGAAAAATTTTTAACGTTGAGGATATAGGCTGTATCAACTTTAAACAAATGGAGATTAAGTATCCAGAATATTTTTATTGTAATTATCATAAACTTGGTGTTTGCGCATTAAAAAATGCTATTTTACTAACAAAAGAAATATCTTGCTTTAAATGAATTTTTACACTCTTTAAAATATTAATGTATGTATTATTATAAAATTTTAAAAAACTTTAAACAATAAATGTATAGAAAAATAAAAAATCTACAAGTGTTTTCTTATTTCAAAAACAAACTACATAAAGGAAAGAGAAGGAAGTGGGAAGGAGGAGGAGAAGTTAGCATTTTTGCTAACTTGCAAATTTTTACTTTTTGTTTCTCTGCTTATGACTGTAGTTAGTTGAAACTTGCTGCTTTAAAATAATCGCAGCCAAAGAAAATGATTACGTTGCAAAATATAAATGTATTCTATACAGCCACAAAATATTCCACGCACAAGTTCTTTCGATCGCACATACATACATACATACATACAAACATCATACACACATACATACATACATACATACATACATACATGCATGCATGCATCATACACACATACATACCTACATACAAATATATTTCTTAAACAAATAAACAGAATATAAGCTTACCAGCGACAAACAAGCTGGACCCCCCACACACAAGCATTAGGGGTGTTCACATACATGAGAACGTTTTATAAATAAATAAAATAATTTATGTAATTATTTTATTCATTTATTTAATTATTTAATTATTTTATTTTATAAGAATTTATTAGCGTGAGGAAATCACACAAGCACATTCCCATGATTCATATGAAACCATATGACCTAGTAGTCATCAAACCTTCTTTCTCTGATATTACTGATATAGTATTACGATAACAAATTTCTACAGTATGGCAACACTGGGAGCATTAGAAAATAATAATCATGTTTTGCCGTCGGCATTTGAAAAAAATAATAATCATGTTTTGCCGTCGGCATTAGGAAAAATTATCATGCATTGACGTAGGCATTAGGAAAAATTATCATGTATTGCCGTCGGCATTTGAAAATAATTATGTATTGCCGTAGGCATTAGGAAATAATTATGTATTGTCGTAGGCATTAGGAAAAATAAGTATGTATTGCCGTCGGCATTAGGAAACAAAAAAAATAATCATGTATTGCCGTCGGCATTTGAAAAAAATAATCATGTTTTGCCGTCGGCATTTGAAAATAATTATGTATTGCCGTAGGCATTAGGAAAAATAAGTATGTATTGCCGCAGGCATTAGGAAAAATAAGTATGTATTGCCGTCGGCATTTGAAAAAAATAATCATGTTTTGTCGTAGGCATTAGGAAAAATAAGTATGTATTGCCGTCGGCATTAGGAAACAAAAAAAATAATCATGTATTGCCGTCGGCATTTGAAAAAAATAATCATGTTTTGCCGTCGGCATTTGAAAATAATTATGTATTGCCGTAGGCATTAGGAAAAATAAGTATGTATTGCCGTAGGCATTAGGAAAAATAAGTATGTATTGCCGTCGGCATTTGAAAAAAATAATCATGTTTTGCCGTCGGCATTAGGAAAAATTAATAAACATGTTTTGCCGTAGACATTAGGAAAAATTAATAATCACTATTTCAACATTGGTATTAGAAAAAATCATTTTCATGATTTTCCCGTCGGCATTTGAAAATAATTATGTATTGCCGTAGGCATTAGGAAAAATTATCATGCATGCCGTAGGCATTAGGAAAAAGACAGACTTATTGAACCACCCTCGAAAAATATTTAAAGGACTTATCGAACCACCCTCGTAGGTATCAAATTTCAAGAATTTTAAAATTTTCAAATTTTAATTACCCAAATTTAACAATTTCAGCAACAATTTAACAATTTCAGCCACAATTTAACAATTTTAATTGATCCAGAACCGCCAGTTCCCTACTACTTATATGATGCAACATTTTTCGCAAACTAAAATAAACAATGATTTTTTGACCGTCTAATTAAACTTAAAAGACGTAAAAATCTTTGAATTGGGAGACGGCTCGAAGCGACGGCAGTGGATTTAAATTTTATGATACCATGCTTTTTATTGCAGCTTCTCAAAAATTTACCTGTTGTGTCAAAATTTCTACTAGCCGCCAGGGCTAGTGAAATTTTATTCACCTCAGAAGTGTCAAAAATTTACTTACACTAGTACTTTGCTACCCTTTGGCATAGGCCCTTAGTTATTATTTTTTTTTATATAATTAATAATCAAATGATAAATAGATAGGTTTGATGATAGTAGCATCTGCTGGTTGGCTTATTATTTTTTTGAGGAGTCAGAAGAAACACGTGGTGGTGCTCTCAGCAACATTGATAAAATTCGACTGTTTTTAAGATTTTGTGCATATCCTGGATTCCAAAACTTTATGGCCACAGATATTGGAGTCCATCAATCCACTGTGTCGCGAACTATTGCAGAAGTTGCAAAACTTATATCTGCCAAAACAAGCGTGTGGATAAAATTCCCGAAAGATACAGATGAAATAAAAGATGCTCAAATGATGCAAGTTTTTTCCACAAGTTTTTCTTGCAAAATCTGCATTTTTAGGAATCACCTTGTTTTGCTTTAACAAAACAAGCCTCTTGCAGACTTTGAAAATTCAACTCCCTTGTCTCATCAGCTTCATAACGACTCAAAACTGCTGTTGACTTTTTGTTTACCTTCAAAAATAAACTACATATAGCAAAATCTAAAATAAGATTGCTTAATTTCTGTTGCACATGTTTCTATTATTTGTTTTTTTATTATTTTTACGATCTGTCCCACGATGTCACCAGAAATCGTTCGATCGAATACTTATATTGAAAAAAAAAACAAATTTTGTAATGTTATTGTTTTTTGCAATACAAGTTGTCGATCGAACGATTTCTGGTGACATCGTGGGACTGGCCGTCAATGCTTGGTAATTGACTTTTTTCTAGTAAATGTTTATTTTGTTTTATTTTTTCTACTAAAAATTTAGAAATGTCGTTATTTTGTATTGTATTATTATTATTATTTTATTCTACTTCTACTTCACTTTCACTTGACGACATGTTTGCACTTCAATAACCATTAGACGTTTGATCTTCCTTTGCTCAAGTAATTGCAATTGGTTTGAACTCATTTTTATGCATACGAAATTGAGCAAAAGCTGTTGCTGTTTGATCAGACTCAACTTACGAGCAATTGCTCACCTGACTGAACTCAGCGCTTTTACTCGTTTTTATGCATGAGACCCAATGACTTACTTTTTGGATTGCCAAATTGAAGTACTCGCTTACAAAACACATTACGCAAATTTTTAAAAATAAGAAGTAGAAGTTGAACATATTCTTTGGGTTTCAAAAGAAGACGTGAAAATATTTCCAAAATAAGTAGTTATTTTAAATAAATTATAAATATTTCTAAATTGCCTACTTATTTATTTTAAACTAAATAATAAGTATTTACATTTTGGAAAATAATTATTTAAATATAAGTGGTTCTAAATAATTTTTTTTTCATTTACGGTTTTAATAAAAGTTCATCAATGAAAGCAATTGAAATTTTTCTAAATACAGTATTTATAAGTAACAATAGAGGCACTGATACGAATTAAATATAACCCACTTCAATTGAGTTTATAAAAGAAATTTTACAAAATGGTGTATTTCGTAGTAAAACAATAGGTTTTTTTTTAAATTTGTCTTAAAAGTTATTATATGTATATTTAATCAAACTGAGTTTTTAACCAAGACCTTCTATTTACTCAAACAACGGCATATTTAAAAATGTAGTTTCAATCAAGAAAACAATAACTATTTCCCACAACGGAAAATATAATTAATTCCTACAATAAACAACATAACTACTTCTCAAGAATCGATTATTTTAGTCTCACGCCTTGTTAAAATCATTAAGTTGGTAATCCAGTAAGGAACAGCTTCCACTAAGAATGCTTAATTCCAAACTCGATTACCTTTTTTGAAATTTTTTTGCTGGGTACTTCTTCTGATTGTTTGTTACGAATAATAAGTCTTCGCGATATCGCTTGTAAACACTCATATACACGTGCATCAATACATCCATCCTGCTTCGCTTCCCTCTCGGAAATTACATTAACTTTAAACTAACTTTAAGCTAACTATTTCGCAACTAGTACTGACTGACACTTGGATTACTTTTCAATGTAATCAACTGACTGTTTTAACGTTGCGATGTCCTAGGCAGTAGTCAATTGTCTCACTCTGCATTACTTTCAGCTAACTTAAGGTTGATTTTTTTAAATCACCTGGTAGTCAGTAAATTAAAAAAATGTTTTCTTGGGTTTCGATTCGAAGGTGTATCATCACACGTTGTGTACTAGACTTGGGTCGAACTCAATCGACCTATTCAGACCTATTTAAATTACATGCATTTGATCATAGGCTTTTGTCATAATTAATGAGTTTGACCCAAGTCTATTGTGTACTCAACGCGCTACCACTCAGCTAATGTACCATCTAAAATAACAACAGCAAAATGTTAATGTAAAACTGAAATGAGTTTCAAAGTAGCTGAGAATAGATTTGTTGGTTCTCATCAAATTCGATTATGTACTCAACTTAAGAATTAAGTTTGAGTTTGTTCTGGATGACATTGCAGTTATCTTTTAGTCGGTCTAGGAAAATTAAACTATAAGTTAACAATTTTTGTAGTCAAACACACATTCACCGATAGGGTTATTAATCGACATCATTCATTATTGATTTAGTATAATACATGCTACGATAATATATTTAGACATATTTACATTTCAAGACTGTTTACGCTGCCCTCTAATTGGCATCAATGTAATGTATTGTAACGATATGTATCGTTAATATTTCATTAGCTGTCATAATTGTTGAAGAGACAATTACAAAAGTATTTTTCTTACATTATGATGAATGGCTAATATTATCATTATTGCGTTGTATTGATATAGTCAAGTACTGCCTCGATCAAGCTTTTCACAGCTTATGAATAACATTTTTTCCAATGAATTTTATGTGCGTTGAGTATACCCAAACATTTTTTTCTTTTGCAAGAAATAAATTTATTAACAAAATTTAATTATTTTCAGAAATATAATTCTATATTGTAATGGCAACTTATCTGCCAGACATAAAATCAGAATCTAAAATTAACACTAACATCATGTTAATGGACAATGTAATAGATAATACTATTCAGTCTTCTGTTAATGTCTTAACCATGTTGTTAAGAAATATGTTATACCAGCGCTATGTTAACATGCCGTTTATAATGGAATAGTAAACTAAGAAATATGAGATAAGACAAATCTGCTTTCTTTATAGCTTAACCTAAAAATATTATTGCTAGATTAAGAGCTTGCTTGCTCTTACATATAAAAATAAATAAAATTTTAACATTTGAAACAAAAATAATTTGACTGTTCTGTAAAAAACGGTTAATTTTACTAGTCTGGTTTTGCTCGCCAGCTCCTTAATTATGAAAGCGCCTTTTTTATAGCGATTATCAGTTAAGTTTAAACATTTTCAGCTTAACAGATTAAAAGTTTTTTTTGCATATTTACTTAAAATTTTATTAAAAATAATTCTTTCTGCCAAAAAAAAAAAAAAAAAAAACGACTTCAATGCATAGATCTGATAGAAGAAGATAAGAAGAAGTACGTGAAATATAAAATTAAATTATAATGGGCGTGCCTCCACCCATTTCTTAAATGTACGATGGTGTATTTTAAAAGTCGGTAAAGTAGAACCACTTAAAATAAAATATTAAATTTGAATGGGCGTGAGTCCGCCCATATTTTTAAATGGAAGATTGTGTCTACCTTATAACTCAAGCTGTTTGGTAAGTTTCGTAAAAATCGATTAAGTAGAACCGCGAAAAATATTATAATAAAATTTAATGGGCGTAACCCCGCCCATTTCTTCAACTTTCAAATCATGTAATTAAAAGAACCAAAGGTGTTTTATAGGTTTCTCAGCAATGAAATAAGTAGAATATCATAAAATTATATTAAAAAAATTGTGGGCGTGTCCCCGTCCACTTTTTTACAACGAAAACAATGGGAAGCTATAGCCTCTCAGACAACAAAAAAAATTTACAATTGGTCCAAAATGTACTGAGTTATTAAGATACCCACCTAAAAAAATAGAAAGGAATTAGTAACCTCCTGATTTTTTTTTGAAGTCTATTAAAAAAGAAGAGCGTTGTCTAAGGACACCCTAATTAACAATGCAATAAAATTGTATTATATCATGATGACAAATTCTCTGAAATTATTTGAAAACGTTTCCATTTATTTTTTTTCTAGCTGCGTACGATAAAATTAATGTATTGTTTGTGGCCGGTGGCCGGTAGTGGTTTGTTCTCATGTGCAAAAACAAAATAAAAACAAATTGAGCAATCGTTCTCTTTGGTTTTGTTTTATTTTTGTTTCACCAACTTCAAAGGACGAAACAAAACAAAATCAAGCAATTTGTTTCGTTAATTTTTTTACTCTGCTTTTAATTACAAAGAAATCAAAACAAAAATAAATTTATAACTGTAATAGTGTCGATTATTTTTGTTACGAAAATAGAGTCCTAATTCCTGTATCGCCCAATGAATAGCAAAGCTATAGAAAGTCGAGGCAAAGTATGAACAATTTTAATGCCGTAATGAAATATTTCTTAAACTATAAAATTTGAAATTTATTTGCTGGTGGTTCAGCGTTGTCTATATGCATTTCATTGTGGCTGTAACAAATCATCAGTAGACTTCATCCACACATTTTGAATAGTCACAAACGTCTTATCTTATGCACAGACTTTCAAGAACTATTTGAGAATTCACAAATAATAATATTTTTGAAAATCACAAAAGAAAAATAAGCGTAGTAGGCTTAGAAACTAACACAAAAGTCTACTGATGATTTGTTACAGCAACAATGAAATGCATATAGACAACGCTGAACCACCAGCAAATAAATTTCAAATTAAAATAAACTTCTAACAATATGTCGAATAATAAATATCTTAAACTATAAAAGATACGAAAATAGTTATATTTTTATCACCAGTTTTGATTTTCAATTAAAACCACTGTGCAACGTAATATCCTTATTTTTAATGATTTATATATATTTTGTTTTAGTTCGAAGGACCATAGGAGAAATAAACCGTTTCTTCTTTAGCAATAATCGAAATTCTGCTGTTCGTTTTTGATGAATATAAATAAAAAGTTAAACAAAGAAAATCAATTAAATGCAATATCAAACTACTTTTCAAATGCATCATCTATGATTAAATGCATCTACTTGTATTTAGTATATATTTAAATATGTAAGTATTTATGTAAATGAATGCAAAACGTTATTGTTATGTATTTAGGTTTATATATGTATGTTTGAATACTTTTTAGATTAAAATAATTTTTCTTTTTACTATTATTTTGGTTAAGATTGTATTGTGTGTGTGTATGTGTGTGTGTGTGTGTGTGTGTGTGTGTGTGCGTGTAGATTTTACACAAAAACAAAATTATTAAAAACAATGAAACACAAATAGAAGAGCAGAGATATTCATATAGAGATTAAAAATTAAATACATACTCAAGTAACAATTGCCGCAGGGTTGCTTCATCTTCGCCATGACATCTTAATCTTGATTCGTAATTTGCATTTCGTTCACGTTCGTTTTGTGGGTGACGCGAACGTTTTGGTACGTAACTGAAGGAGTGACGATAAAAACGACCACCACCAGTGTTTCCGTTGTGTTGTGTATTTTCAATAAAACCACCACTACTGATATTGCGTGTACTATTATAAGCGTCTAAAGTGATTTTGTTTATGATGATGGTGTTTGACGATAAAGTAACCAACCCATTGATTAAATTTGGTTTAGTATTGTTTTAATTATATTGAAGTAAGTGTTAAATTTAACAATAGTTCGTATTAAAGAAGAGTGGGAAAAAAAGATGGAAAATAATATATTAAAGTAATTTGTTTTAATTTCAGATATTTTAGATACTGTGGTCCCAGATTAAAATTAATTGAAGGAATTTTTTTATTAGCATTGTCGAATTATCACACGATCTTGATATAAATAACTTTAATATTATTATTTAGAATTGTAGTTAATAACACTTTGTTACAGTGTACAAATATCACAGAGAGTAGGCCTACTTTAGCAACGAGTGTAATTTTTTGTACGCTCACAACTTTGAATTAGTATCACTGTTTTTTTTTTTGACAACTAATGTAACAGCTGATCAGTAAGATGTCAAACAGTGCTTGTGTACGAATTCGAGATAAACGGATACTGCATGCACTTCCAAATTCGGTAACGGTCTAAAACTAATTGATATTGATCTTGATTTTCCATACGGAATTTTGTTCAGTGATAAGAAGTAAAATCATCGCATTCGGAGTCAAGATAATCTAAAAGCTTTTGTCCATTCCACTCATATAAAATTTTGCAAGTTTTTTTTTGTAATTCAATTTGCACAACACTAGAATTAATTTACTTAAATAAACTTTTCATGGACGAATAATTTCCTGCAATGTTTTTTTAATTGCTAAAGTTACACCTGACAATAAACATTCGACAAGTTATTGGCGAAATACGGCCGCAAAAGCCAGCCAGATTGTAGCTGCATTTTTTGAGTAGAATGAACTAAAAATATATAATTATTTCTAAAAATGTTTGATTAAAATGTGTTGGGAATTTGGCTATATTCGGTACAAGAACTTAACTACCTTCCATATGTCCTTTTTCTTCAAAAACTAGATTTTAGCTGAGTTATTGATTGGAATGGAATAAAAATATACGTAAAGTTGCTTAAATTATGCGCTTTAATTCTGTTTTTCATTTTGTTATCTTCGGTGCAAAGCTACGACTACCTTCTACATATATCATTTTTCCAAAAAAAAAAACTAAATTTTAGCACCATTAATGCGTAGAATGCACTAAAAAGTTATAAGTGTTCCTAAAATTACATATTTTAACAGTGTTCCGAGTTTCGAATCACTCGTTTCAAAGTCATGACAGACAGTTAACCATATATCCTTTTGCTCAAAAACTAAATTTTAGCTGCATTTATGATTATAACGAAATAAAATAATATAAATATTTCTAAATTTATGCGTTTTAAATGTGTTATAAATTTTGTTTTATTCGGTTTAAGGACTTGAATACCTCCCATATATCCTTTTTCCTAAAAGCTAAATTTTAGCTACATTGTTGAGTAGAATGGACTAAAAATATGTAAACGTTTCTAAATTTATTTGCTTAAGGTATGTTGTGAATTTTGTTTCATTCGGTACAAGGACTGGAATACCTTCCATATATCCTTTTTCTAAAAAAAGAGATTTTAAAAGCATTTATGATTCAAATGGACTAAAATAATAAAAATAGTTTGTAAAATAATGCGTTTTACCTCAGTTGTGAATTTTGTTTCATTCGGTGCAATGTCATGACTATCGCCCATATATCCTTTTTCGTAAAAAATATTTTAGCTGCATAATTGTGTGTAAAAAGTTGTAAGTGTTCCTAAAATTATGCATTTTAGCTGTGATCCGAAATTTTGATTCACTTAGTTTAAGGATATGACTACCTGCCCCATATCATTTTTCTTCAAAAACTAGATTTTAGCTGAACTTATGATTGGAATGGAGTAAAAATATATAAATAACTTCGAAAATTATACGCTTTGACTCTGTGGCTAATTTTTTTTTAATTCAGATTTAGGTTACGAATACCTCCCATATATCCTTTTTCTCAAAAATTAAATTTTTGCTGCATTTATGATAGAAATGGTTTAAAAACATATAAATAATTTCTAAAGTTATGGGCTTTAACTCTGTTGTTAACTTGGTTACATTCGGTGCAAGGCTACGACTACCCTTCATATATCCTTTTCCCCAAAAACTAAATTTTAACAGCATTGATGTTCAGAATACGCTAATAAGTTATAAGTGCTCCTAAAATTATGTATTTCAACGGTGTTCCGAATTTTGTTTCACTTTGTTAAAGGATATAACTACCTTTAATATATCATTTTTCTCGAAAATTAAATTTTTAGCGGCATTAGTGGTTAGAATGGACTAAATATTTATAAATAGTCTTAAATTTATGCGTTTATCTTATGTTTTGAATTTTTTTCATATTCGGTGTAAGAACTTCATTACCTCCCATATATCCTTTTTCTCAAAAACAAAATTTTAGCTGTATTTATGATTCGAATGTACTAAAAATGTATAAGTATTTCTAAAATTATGCGTTTTGACTCTGTTGCTAATTTTATTTAATTCAGAGCAATGCCACAAATGCCTCCTATACATATATCCTTTTTCTCAAAAACTAAATTTTTAGCTGTATTTATGATTAGAATGGACTAAAAACTTATAAATGTTTCTAAAATGATGCGCTTTATGTGTGTTGTAAATTTTGATTCATTCGCTGCAAGGACTTGACTACCCTCCATATATCCTTTTTCTCAAAAACTAAATTTTATCAGGTTGCATGATTAGAATGCACTTAAAATTTATAAACAATTCTAAAATTATGCGTTTTGGCTTTATTGTTAATTTTATTATATTCTGCGCAAGGGCATGTCTATCACGCATATATCCTTTTTTTAAAAACTAAATTTTAGCTGCATAAATGTTTAGAATGCATAAAAAAATTATCTATTTCGTCCATGTTGTGATTTTTTTATTCGGTGCAAGGACTTTATTACCCTCCACATATCATTTTTCTCAAAGTCTAAATTTTAACTGTATTTATGATTATAATGCTGGAAAAAGTTATAAATATTTCTAAAATTATGCGCTATAACTCTGTTGTGAACTTTTTTTCATGCAGTGTAAGGACTTGACAACCTCCCCTATATCCTTTTTTTCCCAAAAGCTAAATTTTGCATGTGTCAATATTCAGAATGCACTTATAACCAATTAATTAATTAATTATAAAACTATATTTTTTAGGTCAGTGGCGAATTTCCTTTTATTTGAGAAATATTGCCTAAAAATTCATTATACAAGAGCTCATTCATAAACAATATTTTTGATTTATAAAAAGTTTTAAAAAAAGATTTCGCTGGCTTGCGATGTTGACAGGAAGCGTTCGATCGAAAACTTGCACTGAAAGCAAAAGTTAGAAACTTTGTTTTCGTTTTCAATATAAGTGAACGATCGACCGTGCTCAATATGAAGTTACTTATGTTTATTCAAAGGACTAAGAGCTTAAGAGTAAAATTTTTTTTTAATAATATATTCAGCTCGCTTAGATATTCGGGACCACAGTCTCTTAATAACACACTTGCAATTTTACTGTATATTATTTTTTCTTTAAATTAAAAATTACCTTCTGGTCTCAGTCGTACAGGGGGCGAGGTCAACTTAAGTGCTGTTGTAGAAGGCGGAGTCTTGCGTCGACCACCAAACACATAGTCATATGAATCTTCACTCAAATTGGACACTAAATTGATTAATTTATTTAAAAGGTAAAAATATTTTCTTAAACATCTTAAATTCACAAAGCACAACGAAACTTTTTGCTATTCTTCTTCAAAAAAGAACACGAAAAACTAAAATAAAATACTAAAAACCATGAAAATAGGAAATTAAGATTTTTTAAATTAAACTAAAAAAAAATCGGCTTTGACATTTTTTTTCATACTCACTCTACAAAGAAAATTTTATAAATTGTTTCATTTTATTATTTTTTAAATATAAGTATACATATATTTTTTGTAAGCCATTAGTTTGTATGTTTGTTTGTTGTTTGTTTGTTGGTTTGTTTGTTTTTTTTTTAATTTAATAAATTTTCATAAACAATTTCACCGAAAATATGAAAGAAAATAGAGAAAAAGGTAAAATAAACAAACAAGTTTAATACAATTACAATTTATGGTTGTTGTTGTTGTTGTTGTTAACGATTTTGATGTTTTTAATTGAAACATATTAGTGAAAGAGTGAAAGAGAGTGAGATAGATAGAGAAATAGAGAGAGAAACTTACAACAATTACAATGATGAATGTGAAAAGTTAAAAACAGCAAGTGTAAACAATGCAAAACTAAGCAGCTGCATTCAGTTACTTTCAAAAAAAAAACGGAAATGCTTTTATTGTAATTAAATTATTTCTTAATTTACTTTTGCTGCAGTGGGTATATTTTACTCACGCTGACCACCAAGCGTTTGCAGAAGAGAAAACTAATTTTAAGGAATTTCAGTGCGCAAAGTTCAAAAAATATGTAAGGAAAAAAATAGACAGAAAATTACACTGTGCTACAACAAAAGTGAAATTTTTTGTTATGAGTTTTTTTTTAGCTTTTCATATTAATTTATGCCTTAAACAGATTTTGTTCTTGTTGTCTGCATAAAAAAATAATAAAAAAGAATAAAAGAAAATTTTAAATCTAAAAAACTTTATATGTTTACGGAAAACCCCCTTTTTTTGCTGATAAATCAAACATTTGCATGTTTTTTATTTTTATTACTTCTTCTACTTCTGGGTAGCACAGTGTCACGAATGCTGATGAAGGAACTAAGAAAAAAAAAATGACGGATTGACAGGTTCACTGACAAATTGAGTGATTGATTACAAAAATGTTTATAAAGCCTCCTTGTCAGGGCTATTAACAAAAAGCTGTTTGTAGGGAAATGAATCATGCTCTATAATTTCTTTGTGTGTGATTTTGCTTATTTTCTTTTTTACAAAAACAACAAAAAAAAAATATAATAAACAAATCTTTTAGACAAAAATGTGCTCTAAGTCAGGGGAACATAAAAATATATATATGAAAAAAAAACAACGAAAAACGTGTTAAAGAATATCTTACATTATGTAAAGTGATGGCGTTTTCTATGTCAACTAACTAAGTAAAAGTTTTTGTTTAATACATTTGAAAAAAAAATTAACAAATTAAATTGGAATGTGAAAAGAAAAAATATTAACAAGCGTATTGAAAAATAACAACATAAAAAATATTTTTTTTGTCACGTTAAAAAAAATTTAATTAATTAAATACACTTAAAATATTTAATCATTTTTATAAAAATGATGAAAAATTATTAAATCCATCATTGCACAAGCAAAATGATGAGAGGGAAATGAAAATGAAAATTTTAACTCACAATCATGCAGCAGTTTATGTGAAACAAAAAAAACAAAATACAAAAAACATGAATGACTTTGTAAGAGTTTTATGGAAATTTTGCATGCAAGCCCACCTGGAAATGCCGTTAATGGTTTTAAGACTTGTGTTGAACGCAGTGGCGGTAATAGTGGTGGCAGTTGTCCAAACGGATCTTGGTCGGTCGATGTGGAAGACGATGTTGGTGGCGAAATCATCGATATATCAACACTATGCGCCATTTCATTATTGCGGCCAGCTGCTTGGTTAATTATATTTTATATACACATTTTTATTTTTAATTTGTAAATTATAATTGTACAGAAAATATAAAAAGGGGAATAGAAGAATATAAATATATTGGAAATATACTTTAGTATCATTTAAAGTTAAGTTTTTTATTGAATAATTATTTGATATAAAATCTTTTGTAATAGGTTTTTGCGACAATTTTTTCTGAAATCTGTCTTCATTATACAATTATTAGATTTAATTGTTGTAATACTTTTCAGTAAAACGTTAAAAAATTATATTTACTATAATCTGCGTATGAGTGATATTGGTTGCACGTTGCTCATACGCAACACACAATCATGCATGTTGTTTGAGTTGTAAACAATTTTATTAATTCTGTGTGAACAAATTTAGTCTCAAAATATTTTTATTGTACACTTTCGGCCCTGTACAATTTTTTTTTAACGAAAAACACACACATACATATATAAAAATAGCAGAGAGGTGTCTTACGATACCCGTTTAGAGCTATGCTGCTAAGCTACAGTGTTGCCATTGTTTTCGAGAGCTTATCCCAAATTTTTGATTTGTCATCCCAAAATCCCCGAATTCAGTTTTTTTTTGATTAACATTTTTCTTTTAAGAAAAATAAAATTTTTTCATTTTATTTAAAAAATAATGACAAAAATAACATATTTATTTAATAAAATTTTTTTATATCTCTAGCTATATTTACATTTAGTGCATATTTCACAATAACGAAAGAAAATTTTCGACTTAAAATTTATATTGAAAACAAAAACAAATTTCCATATATTATTGTAGTTTTCAATATAAATTTTCAGTTGAAAGTTTTTTTTCGTTATTGTAAAGCAGGCCATCATATTAATTTAATTTATATAGTCATAAAACTTGTTAAAAAAAATTACACATTCTAAAATCTTCAGAATTTAAATATTCTGATTCATCAGCCTCAGAAATTGTGCTGTACATAGTACTTGTATTGAAAAGCTTTTGCATTTCAGCGGAAGGATTAAGCTTCCTCTTCATTGGAAAACATTCATTATGAATAATAAAACAAATTTTTAGAATTGCCAGACGCACATTTCCTAGCTCAGAAATCATTATTGTTGCCATCAGTTATAAAAAAAATCCCCAAAAAAATCCACTAAAAATACCATAAAACTTGCTTACTATCCCCAACAAATCCTCAGATCCCTAACACGAAGTTGTTTCCCCGATCGTGAAAAAAATTCCAAATTTGGGGACAAATCCCCTAAACTGGCAACGCTGCTTAGCTATATAAAACAAATTTCATTTGTTAAATAACAATGCAACAAAATCATATGTAGCCAGTTCACAAAATCATTTTAAAATATGTCTTAATATTGCAACTTTTAAATTTTAATACTTTAATATGTCCTGGCAAAATTGTGATTTTTGTATGTGTGTTAATCAAATTTATTACCAGGTGGCAAATTTAGAAGCATACAAATTATATCATTTTCAATATGGCACTATGGTAATGTTGATCTAACCAAATTAAAACTGTCAGCGCGCAGCTGCAGTTAATAAACAAATATTTGTATTTTTCACTATCTTTAGGCATTTTGCGATTAAAAACTTACTTTGGTAAATTTATTCAACAATAATTTCTTATTTAAACATTTTTTTTTACATAAATACTTAAATATACTGTATTTTATGTCGCTGACTGCTCACAATAAAAACTTGAAGATGGCACAATGTTGCCAACATTAGAATTTGAAGATGGCATTATGTTGCCAACATTAAAATTTTAAGAGACTCATTGTGAATTCCCCAATTATACGATGAGGTCAAATTCGCCGCAAATACTTATTTCCCATTATTTTTTTTTTAGCGGCGTACGATTAAATTAATGTATTTTTCGTGTTGATGTGCAAAAACAATACAAAAACAAATTGAGCAATCGTTCTAAATGTATTTGTTTTATTCACTCCTGTGTCGTGGCATACGGAGCAGAGAACAGCAATGAGTAGTAAAAAAGTTTTTTTTTATAATTTTATTTGCAACCTATTTAATACAATAATAAGCAAATTAAGTAATAAGTTCAAAATTTACAGTTGTTTCAATCTACAATGAAATTGAAACATATACATATACATATGTATATACATTAAATTTTTGTACATTTATAACTACTTTGCGAGTATTTTTCGAAACATATTACACGCGCATTTCTAACTGCATTTTTGGCATATCAATCAGAGAACAGGAATGAGTAGTGAAAAAGTGAGTAGAGTTGAATCATATGAATCACATAATTATAGTTATAATTATATTAAAATTTCTTGTACTTATGCCCACTCATACTTATTGCAATTGTGTCTATGAAACATATTAACTCGAAAGTTTGAAGTTCGCATCGAACTCATACTTAGCATACTCTCCTAAACTTAGACTTGGGTCGAACTCGTTCAATAGTTCATTTTTGCCACAAACCCATGATCAAACCCATTTAAATTACATGGGTTTGATCATTGGTTTGTGGCAAAAATGAACTAGTGAACGAGTTCGACCCAAGTCTACCTAAACTCAATACCCATGGACGATGCAAAATAAGTATGACAAAGCTGCAAAACTATCGATAGTGGCTCCATTTAGATTTGGGTCGAACTCGTTCACTAGTTCAGTTTTGCCGCAAACCAATGATCAAACCCATGTAATTTAAATGGGTTTGATCATTGGTTTGTGGCAAAACTGAACTAGTGAACGAGTTCGACCCAAGTCTAGCTCCATTCGATAGTTTCGATAGTATTTTTTGATGCCATCGATACTATCGATAGTTTTTGATTCTTAGAAACTTATCAATTGTGTATTTTTCTAATATAAAATCTTGAATTTTTTAATCATTCCATAAAGTAAAAAGAAACTTAATTTTTTTAAAACTTTTAGTTCCAACAAACATATATTCACAGTTCTATAAAAAATAAACGAAAAAGCAAACAGATAGATGGATCAGTAAAAAATAAATTAAAAAGGAATAAAATAAAAAAAATCTTTCATTATTACTTAAACTATTGCAGTTAGCTAAAAAGTATTGGTTTAACAGAAGGAGAAGCAAATTATTTAGCGCCACCTGTTATTTAAAAGTAAAGAGCGGAGACAGCAGCCGTCAAATTTCTTCATGTATCAAAGTCGTTGGTATATAATAATTGTATTTTTATGTAATTTGCATCTAGTAGATAAAAACTGGCATCTTATGTTGAAACAAATCAAAACTAATTAATTTGTTTTCACATTTATATACATATGTAATGATAACCATTATTATAAAGGTTTACAGGAGGCGAAATTTGATTGTTGCATTTTTTATTATACAGTCGCCATCAGCGATATTTAGTGCTTTTTGAAGAGCGTTAGTGCCAAACTAAGAAAAAGCACTAAGTAGTGCTTTTAAGAAATTTGCGTATTTATTAAAATTTCTTTGATAAAAACTTGGTGTATTTATTTGTTTAGGGTAAAGCATACCTTTTTCGTCTGATATAGTTCATTAAGAATGTTGATAATATTGCCGAAATAGAGAATAGCTTAGAAAACATTTTGTAATCTCACTCGTTTTTCACGTTAGTGCTTTTTATGCTTTGTAGATTTCAAAATTACGCTTTTTAGTGCTTTTTTAAAATTCTGATGTGCTTTTAGAGCCAAAAAAGTTGGCATCACTGGTCGCCATCATTCCGTTTTTATTGACTTTGATTTTTTCTCTCTTAGTAACGTGTTCTTGTCGATAGTATCACTATCGAAAAAAAAATATCGATAGTCTACTTAATATAAAACTATCGATACTATCGATAGTACCATCGATAGTTTTGCAGCTCTAAAGTATGATTCACAATGCGAACTTCGCATACGAACATTAAAGTTCTCATTATAAGGTTATGTGTAAACTTGGGTCGAACTCGTTCACTATGTAATTTAAATGGGTTTGATCAGTGGTTTGTGGCAAAAATGAACTAGTGAACGAGTTCGACCCAAGTCTAGTTATGTGTTTCCCTGTTGCGTTTTTTGTTTGTTTTTTTTTTTTGCAGCAATTGAAAAACAGCCCTATTTATTACTATTGTATACTAGTTACTTGCAAACTATTTAATGACTAAACTTTTAAACGAACATACATGCATATGTAAGTTGAGTGAGCTGAATCAATGTGAGTAGTATTATAGTAAAGGTATTCACGTCAAAAGTTGCACTATTGCAGAAAAGCAAAATTGCAAAATTTTCAAAAAATATAACAACAACCACATAGAAAATTATTTTGCACAAATGATGCAAAATTGTCAGGGTCTGAGTAAGTGCAAGATTATCAGGGTAAATTTTGCAAAGTTGTGCAACTTTTTATGGCATTGCCAATCCAAAAAAAATGGACAAAAAGTACTTTTAAAATCAACCATATACCAAATTACAACATAGAAATACTTAAATGTTTTACTTTTAAATGAAAAAACAAGTCGTTGAAAATATTTTCGATACAAATAATGCTCTAATTCAGTAAGAAGATTTAGGACCTTTTTGTTTGAAAATACTTTTGAGTTCTTATTTTTCAATTCTTCAAATTATTTTCTTCAAAAATGATTGTTATCTTCGATAATGAAAAATAATAGACTTGGGTCGAACTCGTTCACTAGTTCATTTTTGCCACAAACCACTGATCAAACCCATTTAAATTACATGGGTTTGATCATTGGTTTGTGGCAAAAATGAACTAGTGAACGAGTTCGACCCAAGTCTAAAAAATAAAAATATTATTACGATGTTTTTAAAATATAACCCCCTTATGCAAAAAAATATTTTACTTTAGCTTTAAAGTTCATAGTAGTTGATAAGCACTTTAAGGCTAACATAGCTTTGTTAAGAAATCATATGCAAAAGACAACTTTAATTATTTTGTTATCTAATAATGAATACTGGTAACACCACCGTGTTCAACAACCACTTCACAGCTTATGATGTACAAAATTGAATACAATTTCATTCGGGTATTCAAATAATTTTTTATTTTATTAAATAAATTTTTATTATCTTGAAGTAAAGCAACCTAATTTAAAAAATATGAGCTTCTGACATAGTAGGAAAACAGATAAATACAACCATGAAGTAAAAGTAAAAAAATGTGAAAAATTATCACAATTTGTTTTATTCGAATGAAACGAGTATTTGAATATCCAGCTTTTTTCGATTTGTTTTGATTGCATGTACATCACTAAAACATTTTTGTATAATTGTATTTATTTTAATATTTTTTTATGGATTTTGCTATGTATTTCGAATCAGTTGGATAATTTGGTGATATTTTCCATCACATGACAGAAATAATAAATTTAAGATAAGAGCAGGCACTTCTAGCTTCATTTGCAGATGTAACATGAATCAGTATGTGCTATATTAATAAAAATATTTGAGATACAAAATACACATTTTGGAAATACCAACTTAAAGTTGTCTTAACAAACGTGGGTACCTACTTTAGAATTTTTATACAATAATTTTTTTAGAATACAACTTTACTTAACATTGCTTGGCAAAGCTTTATTAAGTTTTTTTTGGATAAGACTCTAAAACTTCAATGAAAGTTTTATACAATATTTTGAAAAATATATGAAAAAATATGTGTTGGATATGATGTTTTGAATAAAATCATAAAGCAAATGCAAGCACCTTCTAGCAGAGACTATTACTAATAGGATTAGGGCATAAATTAATTTAAAAATTATAAAATTAAAAAATATTTAAAAAATTCTTAGCTAGAAATTATAAAGAAATCTTCAAATTCGATTTTCAAATAACAAATACATACATAATTTTGCTATTTTCAAAATAGTTATTAGAATTTTGTTAAATAATACCAATATTATTAATATTGATATTTTATTAGTGAATTGATTACAAAATTAATCAGCGAAGTTCCAACACTTCGTTTCAGCGTTTAAACAAACATACGAGTACAATATGTCTATGCACATATTAAACAAAATGGGTTGCTCACGTCAGAAAGTGCAATTATGCATTTTTGCACAGTTGCAAGAGTTGACGTGAATACCTTTAGTATTATTTAGAAATCAAACTGAGGTGGTTTATAAGTGAGTGAGTGTGGTATGTCTATTATGTCGACGTTGCATTCTTATTTATTTCAGCCTATACTTTTAAATCAATGTGATCGTGAGTATGCATAAATCAGAATAGTTGATTTTAAATGATGTCTACTCACTTATATTTAAAATTTCATGAGTCAGTATGAATAGCAAAAAAACGATTCATTGCCGATCACTGATACAGGGCATAGCTCTAATAATAGCAAAAACTGTTTAAAAAAGAGATTTGTTAGTATAACTCAAATAGGATTCAAGCAATAATATAGACACTAGTCCCGCCAATTATATTTAGCTCTTAATCTCGGATTTCGAGACAATGTCAATATGTTATTAGACGCAAAGCTTTAACAAAATCCATTTAACTTACATAAGTTTCATTATAGATGTGTGTCTAAGACGGGCTACTGAAAGAGTTCGGACCAAATCTAGAGCATATTGGCTTTTGTTAAAAGATTATTCACTTATATGTATCTATATATGATTACAAAATAATAAAAATTAATGTATTAAAAAAATGTTAAAATATCTTTAAAAGCTCAAACATTTATATGAAAGCAAGTGACGGCGATGTCTGCTTTAAATTATGATTAAAAAAGATTTTTCTTGCTTGTGATTTCTATGAAAAATTTTTATTTAAATTTAATCTACATAAATCTCTTACTTTTGGCACAAAACAAGAACAATCCATAACTGGCGGTGATGTTTCCAGCTGCAAGATGTTCTTGGGTTAATATATGGTTGGTTGTTTGTGCAATATACATATAATTGTATGCTTGTCTGAATGACTATTAGGTTGAGAGTTTAAATTTTTATTGACACGTTTTGCTGCCATAGTTTGTGTGGGTGGGTGGGTGTGTGTGCGTGCCTGCAATTACATTCATACACATACTTTTTATATATATCTAAACGACAGCATAAACTACGTTATTCAAGAAAAATCGCTAGCACTTATTCAACTCATACTGATGCATTTATATCTCGTAGATATTTTTTTTCACACACACTCCTTTTTATACACAAATACACTTGTCTATTGAAATATTGTACATACATACAAACGCACAAAAAAAACAGTTGGGTAGAGACGATGCATAGAAGTCTATTAAATGCTACTAATGGCCTTTTCAACCGTGAGCCAAATTGTGATGAAATGATGAATGAGCAGCAGGAGTTTAGAGGAAGAAAAAAAAAGTGCAAAAAAAAAAGAAAAGTAACACAAACTTTCACATTTACAACACAGCAAATGCCATTTAGAGTGTACGAAAGAAATGAAAGAGTAAATGAGTGAATGAGTGAATGAATGAACTATTCAATCGTTCGAGGAAAAATAAAAAGCAAAAGATTTAAATTGGTAGGAAAAAAAAAGAAAACGGAAATAAAAATAGAAAAAATAATATTTTTCTTATATTAAGTTTCGCATCTTGGGAATTTCTTATTTTAATGAATGTTTGTCATTTTTAATGCTGCAAAATATTTCACACTCTTCGCCACAGGTAGAAAAGCTATAGATAATATTAAATGCTTTCAATAATAAAGAAAAAAAATTTATTCATATTAAAGCAGTGACTTGAAGGACTGGATAGGATTTTTTAAGTATTCAGAAAATCAGAGAAAACAAACAATATTCCCAAATGGATTTATTTAATATAAAATATAAAACTATTAAACTTTTTTCTACTATTCACTTGAATTCTTTTACATTCTTCTTGAATTCTTTTACAAAATTCAAACTAATAAACCTTTACACCTAGGGATAATATGTCTATGATTTTGAAATGATTGTGACAATAATATTATGTTCTTCACATGATTTTGTACAAAAATATCTAAGAATATGCACTAACAAATCAATGCAATTTTTACACAAATTCATTGTTTCATAAGGATACTTCGTTCTTGCCATTAGTAGAGCAAACTATTCCTGATTATTATATTCAGAAAGAGTGTTATGTTGGCACATACTTGTTTTTATTGCGTCTTACTAACTAAGAAAACTATTCACGATTAGCGCACTGTTTTAAAACAAATGCTTGATGTTGACATTCCTACAAATGTTTGATAACAAAAAACAATAAATGGAAAACTAATGCACAAAAAACATTGATAGAAGCAAATAATGACAATTAAAACAAATAATTATTTGATATTTTGTACATTTATACTATTTTTTTTTTGTCAACATAATAAGATTTCTACGGAAGTGCTACCAAGTTTGTGTACTTTTGCTTTGCCGTATAAACAGTGTATTAATTTATTTGTGAATATTTTTATTTGCAAATAGTACGCGTATAAACGTAGTATTAGATGCACTAACTTACAAACACGCGAAAGTCTGCATCTAAATGCGTTACATAAACAAATGAAAGATTCGAGAGTTCTATCAACTCTACTTTGTATTTAATTTAAGATTTTTATTAAGAACAAAATCCTAAATTCTTATTAACAACAAAATCGTTGTTGTGTAAACCGATTTTGCGGTCGTCCAATGGACGAAAGATAATCCTTGAAAATTTGCGGAATAAATGTCACTTCGTTGATTTGTTCTACACACATTAACTAAAGGTATGAATTAGTTTTCCATCTAAAACCAGGTTCTAGTTCCTTATGAGGATCTGGACAGTTATCCGCTAGTATATATTTACCAGTTTCTTGAACTGAATTTTAGATTTCAAACTCAACTTGGTTTTGTAAAAAAAAACTTGATTTCTATAAGAAATCCATTTTCCTCATCACTTTTATCCGCCATTAGCAGTTGCAATATGTCATGGTCGCGTAAATGCAACTCTGTGCACCTTTTTCTAGACTAGATGTTATTAAAAATTATTACTGTCGACATGTTCAGCGAACTGAATTCCAATACAAAAGTAACACTAACAGGTATGTGATAGAAATCGTTTTCGATTTAAAATCGACTGAAAAACGTAAAAAGTTGTGATGCACACATTTATTTCGATTTCATTCTGGTTATGTTTTAAATCGAATTCGATTTCATTTCCCATCTTGTTCTATGAAAATATTAGTAAAAAAAGATGTGATGGAAAACGAAATTTGTGTTGTTTTTGCGTTATTAAATCGAGCAAGCATGAGTTGACGATTTAGAAATTATTTTATATCTAAACAAAATTTTCCTGCAATAACTTGTGTGAAAATGTAAGTAAAATGCTTTAAAATAATTAAAGGCAGATGATATTACAATAAAAGGAATTTTTTATTTAAATTTATTTTTGTTTGAAACAATTTAATTGTATGTAGTTACATATGTTGAAGCCGATCAGCAAAAATCTGCCGTCGACATGTATTGAAAACACTTAGCCGCCGTCGATATGACCATTTTTTTCCAAGACTTTTCTATGGTTTTAAAATAAAAGTTTTTCATTATAAAACCCGGTGTTTGAAATGAAGAAAAAATATGCCATTCCTTACAACAATTGCTTCAGCAAATCACGATCCAACGATTTTCGTTTCGCCGTCGCCGAAAATATCTTTGGCAACCTGCAGCCGGCTTCTGCATTATTGGCTTCAATTTCAGTTAGCAGCAAAAAATATAAAGGAAAAAATTGATTTTTTTGTAACCAACTGAAAATGAAATAAAGTTGAAATATGAAATCGATGCATTTTCTGTCACACCAAAAACAATTTTCTACGTTTTCAGCTTGCGATTTTATTTCAAATCGAAGCGATTTCCATCACATACCTGTAAGTTTCCATTTATGGTCCATAGGGAAAAATATTTTCCATGAAGGAAACAAATAAAATTCAAGCACTATTTGTCACTTATCCAATTTTAATTTATATTTGTTATTTTTCTAAAACCAAAAAATGAAACTTCAATCACGACAAAGCAAACGAAATCGAAAAGACCTCACAGTGATAAAAAATATGGGATTCCTTTTCAATGATTTAATAATACACTTTTAAGTATTGCCAATTTTTAACTATACATATGATAAATTCTAACAGTGGTATTCATAAAAAAGTTGATTGTTAAAAAACGTTTTAAGGCTAAATAAAGTTTTTTAAATATTGATATTCATAATCAGTTTTTTAACTAAAAATCAATTAACTAGATTTTTTAAAAATATTGTGGCAACACTTCTTTATTTGTCACTGGGCTGATTTACACGGGCATAATTGTGCTGGCATAACATGCCAGTTAGTTGGTGAGAGAGGCAAAGAGAGTGGTTTTGCGGTTGGCATAACTTTTCAACCAGCTTCAACCGCGCATTAGCAGCATAAAACCAATACACATACAACTTAAAAAACAGCAAATGTTAAATGAATACTAAAAACACTAACACACACACAGCTGTGTATACGAATACATTTTGTGCCAGATGAATTAGTCTCGTGTAATTTGGAAAAGAACAAAAATTGTGCGGCTTAAAAATTGTTCTCGTCTAAACTACCTCACTTGCATATTAGTTCTGCAAAACAATGATTGTTAACTCACAAAGTACTCGTGTCTATATTTGTTTATTTGTCGCTTTTCAGAGAAATATTATTTCTAAATATAAAATAAAAGATGTGTTCGAACTTGTATTTAATAAAAAAAATACAAAAAAGTTCACAACAAATCTTTGTTAAAAGTGCTTTTTATATGATTTATTTTATTGCAGATAAAGAAGCACTAGAATAACGAGCTTTATTTTGTTTGTTTTGAGTGTTTATACATCACTAGTTAATTTTCTACAATTATATTATTTTTGTTAACACATAAAATGAGAAAACAATGTCTGGGAATGGAAACTGGATCGCTCCTTTTCTTTTAAATAGTCTTTTGGAGCATATTTGATATTTCGGCAATAGTTTCTATAAAAAATATTACATTGTTTTCTTCTGAATAGCACTGGCATATGCATACATATATACATACATAAGTACATACATACATACACAGATATGTATGTACATCAATGCTGCCCACAGAGAGAAAACCGAGAATAATGTATAAGCGTATGCGCATTCATTTGTACAAAAAGCCGATTGATGTTTGGCACTCTTGCGCTTCTCTGGCCAGCAGTGATGTACATTATAGCCTTGCACAGATACATTTGTTTGCACTAGTTTTGCGTGTTTTTTGGTTGTGGTATGAACAAATATGTTATTTATCGTTTTCTGTTACTAGTTGTAAATGTTGATTTTTTAAGCAATTATTGTATGGTTGGGCAATGAGCAAATGAAAACAACACATTTATTTTTTTTGTTTTTCTAAGGCAAATAAGATAGATAAATTTGCTTTTACCATAAGTGCCTTATGATGTGTTGAGAAAAAATGTAATTGGCTGATGAATGAATGAATGAATGAAAGCAAAATTGCACATACATATGTAAGTAAATGATACATGTACATGAAACACATGCATTTGTAATTACTCTCAGAGCAAAATTGTCTCTTTCTCTCTCTCTATAATTTGGCTGCGCCACAAAATAACATAACGAACGTCCGCACATACATCTGCACATAATGTATTTGTTTCAATAGTGGTTTTTTCATATATTTGTATTACAATATGTATTTTTTGAGCAAAAACAGACCAAACAGTTGCTCAGCAGCAATACAATAAGCAATTGTTATTTGTTTTCAATTGTATTTTAATTTGGAAAAGTACGCACACACAATAACTCTTATACTAGTTCTATCGCTCACACTACAATTATATGGTACATACCATGGTATATTTGTTTTGTCTATACAAACGAGTATACAAATGCAACCCTTTAATGTACATACAGGTAAAGTTCAATATGTAAACAAAAACGAAGCAAAACTACAACAACATCATCTTTAAATTGGTTTAAACATGGGGGCAGTCAATTTTAAAATTTGCTGATTTACGCAAATTTTAAAAACCGTTTTTTAAGCTAAAATTCTATTATGAATACAATTTTAGCGAATTTTGCTTAAACAACATTTGAAACGCTGTTTAAAATTTTTATGAATACGGCTGTAACTGTTTTACGAAATTAATATTTAGACGCAATTCGTTACCGAAATTTCGAATTCAAATCTTGGGAAAAATATTTGCCATTGACGTGAAAGGGTTAAATCCCAAAAAATATCTGCTTAAAAATAAAATATAAAGTAAGTGTTAGAACTTGGACTGGTCCCTATCTATCACTTAACTCCATCTCCATCTGAAGTAGCAGTAATACAAGTTGTAAGATTTCTTGAAGTAAATAGTTTTAATTCAGAAAAAGATTCCTGTTTCTTCCCAGCTAAAAAAAAAATATGTATGGAGCATTATCATATATGATCCCATATATGGTTCGGATCCGAAAAATGAGGGTATATGGGCATATATGATTATATATGTATATTCATAAATTTTCATACATGTACGTATGTGCACATATTCCCTCTACAGTATGCAAAGTTCATATTCATACTTTCTTGATTCACAAAAGTTCACTGCTGTGCTATAATTTAATTTACTAAAATTACTTTTTTTAAATTTTGAACAGAGAGGTTGTATTTAATGAAACATTTGTTTGGACAAATAATGAAAAAAGAACTAAAAGTCATTTCATTCCTCATTTTAAGTCAAAAGGTGAATCAATTATTTTAAAAACACAAAACTCATATTCGTACATAAAATTTGATTTAAGAAATCAGATTAAAAACTAATGCAATTAATTATAAAAGAAAAAATAATCCATCTAACAATAGTTTTCAACATAATTTTTTGCAGTTATATGAACTTTGTTTCTTATCTAGAGAATTTTGTTATTTTCTATAAAATTAATGACTGGATTATCCTTTTGATTATTTGATACATTAAATGGGGCCACAATGTTTAAAATCATACAAGAATGGTTTTTTTTAACAACAGTTTTCCTTTCTTTTACGTTGGGGGTACGCATATAAACTTTGCATACCGTATCTATTTTGTAATGGATTTCCAACTCACCAATGATAAAATATCAAACTTTTTTTATTGCATAAACGATCTTATGTGAGATATCATGTATGCACAGAAAAAACTAAATTTCATTTTCAGTAACCAAATTCGTTGAATCAGTAAATATTTTATTTGAATGCGGTCCTACAAATAATTTTGTAAATTCTGATAAAAATTTTGTAAAAATTTAAATTAATCATAGTTCGGCTGAGAGAAAATGTTATTTCAGTGTGTTGGTGTTTGTTTATCTTGCTTGTTGATAGGAACAACGTGCTGTTGTGCGGTTGTTGTTGTTTAGTTGCTGTTTATTTTGTTTGATCGTGTTGTATACATGTAAATGCCGAAATGTAGCCGACAAACGTCGTGGCCTGTTTCTTCTCTATACAGTGTTTTGGTACAAATTAATTTAGTGGAACAGTACAGAATATTTACTGAAACTAAGTTTGATTTCAAACAAATATTTGTTTAAAAATTTTTTGGGAATAATTTTTTCTGTGTGCATACATTCTTATATGGCTCCATATATTAAATCGTATTTCTATATGTGACAGCGCATAGAGAAAGGGACCTAAGGCTAAAAAAAAATCAATTTTCACTTTTTTTTTATGTGGACAACATCTGAGCATCGAATGAGACCGATCCCATGCCCCAAAAGTGTTCCCTCCCAGAGATGTGCGCGTTTTATTCAGTGATGATACACCAAAGATACGCGTATTTAAATCTTTAAAATGGCTCTCCTGAACAAAACAGGTTTTTACCCTTAGCTCCCTTTCTATTCTGCGCGTCACATATATGTATCCCCATATGAAAAGATTCATAATTAAATTTCCATATATGAGCTCATATGTATATTATAATACATTTCATATATTAGTCCATATATTAGTTCATATATAATAGTTTTGCCATGTATAATCCCATATATTTCCATACATGCACTCAAAAAAAAACTAACTAAAACTTTGGAAATTTTTCTAAATTTTAGTAAAAAAAAGTTGTCGTATGGCACCAAAGCTGTTTTTTCCTCCAAACCAGTAAAATATTTACTAAATTTTTAGTTCATTAATGAACTAGTTTATAGTAATTATATTTTTATATTTAATTAAAATTTTTCTAAAATTAAGTCAAATTTCTCCATAAAATTCGGAGAATTGCAAAAAAGGGTTTTCATCTTTTATTTCAAATTTAGTAAATTTTTCAAAGTTTTTTTTTTGTCTTTAATTTTGGTACTTTTTTGTTTTTAATTAAATTCTACACCAGATGGTATGTTTTTTATTATATCTTCATATTATATTCTTAATTAATTCACCATACATACGTATTAATTCCTTTAGAGGGGGCAAGTATTGAACCAACAACCTTCTGACTGATAGGCAAGCACTCTAACCAATTGCCTAACAGGCAGCCTGAATAAGCTTGAAATTTTTGTGTTTTAAAATTTTATTTTATTTTCAAAAAAATTTATTTCAAGTTCAAATATTCGTCGGATATATGAAAAATGTACTTGAATTTTTTGCTTAATGCAAATAAAAAATATATTCTATAATTTAAAGAAAAAATACTTAAAACTGGTAAATATATTTCTAAAATTTAGAATAACTTTTTATATCTTTCAAGTTAGTCAAATTTGATGAACTAATTACGAGTAAGTCATGTCCTAAAATTTATTTTTTGATTTATAACGAGATTGAATAGTTTTTAGGATACAATTTCCCTAAACTTTTAAGCCATTTTCCAATTTTTGGTAAATATTTCCTTTAAACCAGTAAACTTGATCTTGAATGTGAGAATTTTTGTGTGTATTTTTATGAGAATATGAACTTTTTATTTTTTACTCATATTAAGTAATTTTTACAAGATTTTTGTAAAAATTTACTTAAACTTAGAAAAAATTACTTAAACTTAGAAATTTTTTTTTCTTTAATTTAGAAAAAATTTTTCCTTAATAATAGTATATGTCTTTTTTTTTTGAGTGTGAATTCATACATATTTATATATAGTTATATACATTCATATATTAAAAATATATGGACCATATATAATTTTTTTAGCTGGGTTGTTAGAAAAAAACGCAGTTAATGCAAAAGTTCGTTTTGTAATTTAACCAACAAATAGTACTTATATATGTATATATGTATAAGTACTTAGTGTTATTTTTCACCAAATGCATGCGTGTGGCAATTGTCAAGTACTAAACAAATAATTTCACTCAGATTTTATTTCCTGCATTGATAAAACAAACTGCTTTGAAAAAAAATACTCTTCCCATTTTTTTTCAAGCAATTCATTTAATTTTTTTTTTTGCTATACAGAAACATACATGTAGTATACAAATGTATGCATAATATAGAATAATTTTCTTTCTTTTTTTACATACACTTATGTTGCTTTGTGCCCTTGTGTGTGTATGTGTGTGTTTTCTTGCATGAGCTGGTACCTTCAATATCCGCTTTTCGCTTAACACACACATCTGTATGTATATACATATGTATATATTTACTCAAAATATGTTTATTTAGACAAAACAGCAAATCAAGCATCACGGTCTTTAACCTTTTATTTTGTCAATGTAAAATATTCTCACTCTCTGTTTTTCCCCCATTTCAATAAAGATGTCCTCCATATGAGTCTATCAGTTGTTTCCGCTAATACAGTCATACAACTTTCATCATCATTAAAGTACGAGTAAGCTTTATTATGTGACTCCTTATGAATATACATGTGCATGTATGGAGAGATGTATGTGTGTATCTGTGGGTTTGCATAAGTTAAGAGTAAATATTAGCTTTTTATCCTCGCTTAACTTGGGGTTTTGCGAGTTTCTTTTTTTTTCAAGTTGTTGTAGGTTACATGTGGCTGGTTCAATGTTTGTATGCATAAATGAATGTTTAATGTTGACTTTGTTGTTGGCACATTGGCCTGGTTGTCATTGCAGTGGTTTTTTTTATGATGATGATGATGATGATGAGGAAGAAAAAGGAGTTGGGCAGATGAGAGTGTGTGTCAGCAAAAGTTGGAGGGGAGGAAACGTGGGTAAGAATATTTGTGCAATAGTTTCTTCCGCATTGCTACAGGACAGTGGTAAAGACAGTGCAAATAATGCATTATGTTTTGTATTTATATGTAAATCGTTGAAAAGAAATTGCCAAAATTGTTGATCCAAATCGAATTATAAAAGTTTTGTAATGGGAAAATTTAGAACAAAAAATCTTTAAATACATTATTTGTTTTATAGAAAAATTTTGGGACAAGTTTTTTTTTATTTTTGTGTAGAATAATTTTAGGAAACGTTTCTAAACACTTAATTTTTTAAGAAATATTTTAAAGGAATTATTTATTTTACTAAAAAGTTTATAGACAAGTTTTCGTTTCTATAAAAAAGTTTTAGGACTGGTGGTTTTCTATCAAAAAAATTGGTTATAATTAAAGTTTTTATAGAAATTTAAAAAATTTTAGAACTATTATTTTTCTATAGAAAAATTTTGCTATAAGTAATGTATAGGTTGCAACCAGTGTTTTTTCAGTAAATACATTTTGGGGAAAGTATATTTTTTAATAGAAAAACTCTGGAGTAAATATTTTAATATAAGAAAGTTTTACAACAATTGCTTTTAATAAAGAAAATTTTTTCAACAATTATTTTTTCTATGGAAAAATTTTTGGGAAACTTTTTTCCACAAAAAAAAAAAGTTATAACAAGTGTTTTTATATTGAACAAATTTGGGACAAATAATGTCTTTATAGAAAATTATATAAGTATGTATATACAAATATAGAAAATTTTCGGACAAGTATTTTTCTATAGGAAAATGTTAAGACAATTGTTTTTCTATAGTAGATTTTATAATTAATGTTTTTAAAGAAAGATTTTGGGACAATTGATTTTCTATACAGAAATTTGTTAAATTTTTTTTTATAGAAAAACTCTGGAACAATTACTTTAACAATGTAGAAAAATTTTGGAACAATTGCTTTTATTATATAAAAAATTTTTAAGAAAGATTTTGGGACACCTGTCCCAAAGCACTTGCTTTTATATACAGAAATTTGTATAAGTGTTTTTTTTATAGAGAAACTTTGGGAATAAAAAAATTAAAAAAATTTTAATTTTCCATAAAGAATCTTAGAACAAGTGTTTTTGCATAGAAAAGTTCTGGGACAAGTTATATTTTTAGAGAAACATGTTGGGACAAGTTTTTTTCTATAGAGAATTTTGGAACATGAGTTTTACTATAGAAAAAATTTTGGGACAGAGAAAAACTTTAGAACAAGTACTTTTTACAGAAAAATTTCGAAACACATACCTTTTAAAGGATTAAAAATAAAACGAAAAGTTTATCAATTCGACGTTTAGGAAATATTTTGTGAAAAAAAATTTTGCTATAGAAAAATTTTACAAGCGTTTTTTAATAGAAAATTTCTTTTTGACAAATAATGTTTTTACAAAAATACTTTGGCACAAGTGTTTTTCGATACAAAGATTTGGGATAGGTGTTTTTCCTATAGAGAAATTTTCGGAAAATCCTGTTTTTCTCTAGAAGAAATTTCAGATATGTGCTTTTATATGGAAAACTTGGAGCATTTTTCTTTTATAATCACCTTCTGTAGGAAGTGTTTTGTTATAGAATAATACTGAATCATGCTGGTTTCCTTTATAATAAGACTAACGATGGGTAAAACTTTTTCCCTCAAAAAATCAAACTCTAGTTTTTTAAGAAAACTTTAAAAGAACTTGTGTCATGTTCCTTTTTAATATTTTTTTTTATAAAAAACAATTCTATAAGAAAAAAATTTGGAAAAAATGTTTCCTGTAGATAAATCGTGTACTTAGGCAGTTTCCAACACTTTCGGAAGAAAATTTCTGCTGAAGCAAATTTAAAAAAATTGGGAGGGATGTTCTTTTCACATATTTATTTCCTGGTATATCTGAGCGGCTAATAACTAAGGCTGTACAAGAAAAAATAAATAAATTTAAAAATTTTTCTGCTCCTGTCTACTAAGTAAAACTTTTCGGGGAAAGTTTGTGTTCATCATACCGAGCCATAACCGCTAAAATAGCTTAAGCGACACATTTTTGGACTTCGTTTTTTTGATGAAAATCGACTATTTACGATCGCAAATGACCATTTTTGGTCAAAAATTGAAGTTTGAAAATTATGTCGCTTCAGCTATTTTTGCAGTTATGGCACGATACATGTGTTCGGTTGTGTATTTTATTACGTGTTGAGTGATAAGTGTTATTTTTCATAATTTTGCATTCCAGCCATTCCATTTTGCTTCTAATATTTCTCTATTAGCCCACTGTAAGCGAAACAGACTCATTACATTAAAATTTTGTTAAATGCTGGTTTTTCTTGCTCAACAAACTAAATCAGTAAAAATCATAATTTTTTTTTTTTTTTTTTTTTTAAATAAAAAGTTGATTATTTTCAAATAAAGATAATAATGCTGATGACATTTTAAATGTGTTCTTGTGTGTGTGTGTGTTAGTGTGTAGGTGTGTATGAATGTTTAAATAAATTAAATGCAAATGTATGCTAAAATGTATTCATAACCTCAACTTAAATAAATATTTACTTGAAGTAATTTTTGCTTGCATATTTGAGGTTATGTCCTTTTAAAGGCAACTCTTGATTCAAAAAATACGCACAGACACTCAGTTTTTATTTATAAAAAATAAAATGAATTCGAAATTCAGTTTAGGAAAATTTTGTATGGAAAATTTGAAATAAAATACATTTCAAATTTGTTTCAAATTTTATGAATATGGGGGTAAGTGTATAGCACACACACTTCCCACTGACGATTAAAATTGAAAGAGCACAAATAATGCACATAATTTACATTTAAAGCTATTTTTGAAAAGAAAAAAAAAAATGCCCAACACAAGGAGTGGAATGGATATGCAACGCTGGTGTTAGCTGGTGTTAGTTTGCGTTGAGGTTGGAAGTCCTTTTTGACTACGTTTGATTTTTGGTTAGAGACAACTTTTACACTTTTAGTTGACAAAGTTTAAAATGAAATGCAGTGTGTAATGAAAATTGAGTTTTGTTCTTACAAAACTGTGCAAACTTAGAAAAGTTTTCGCTTAAAAGAGTTGCACTAATATCTTTGTACAAGAAGTTATGAAATTTTTTTTAGTTATTGCATTAATTAAATTTATGTGATTTGAAATTTTTGCAAAGCAAGCTGAATAAATTATTGTTGAGAAAAGATTTTTCTTGTTCTTGTCCTATGACAATAAGCGTTGCGAACACTACAAGATTTAATGAATATTTGTTATAACAAAAATAAAGTAAAGAGCACGTCAAGTAAAACCATAACGAAATTTAAAATTTTTATATGATTTCCTAGTAATTAGCTACACATTTTTAATAAAGATTTTTTGAAAGCAATGTAGTTCCTTAAAAATGACTTTACATTTTTTTAACTGCATAAGCCCAGATATATAGCAGAAATTGTTAATTCAAATATCTGTCATCACAGTGGGGAATCTACTGATGGCTCCAAGTGAGGTCGGTTTGAGGCGTCTGTCTCAAACCGCTGCTGTATTGAGAACGTCATAACGATTGGCTTTTGCTCTTAGGAAACAGACTCTATGAGTTTTTTGCATACTTCTCCAAATTTAGGGCCAAAAGCCCTATCAAGACTGTGAAGATAAATCTAAATGCAAGTAGCAAAGACAAAAACCATAAATTTTAGCGGAGCAAAATTTGGTCTATTCCACTTGATAAAAAAACATGAACTAATAAAAATACGAAATTTGATATATAGTACCAACAATTAGTGACATTTAGTGACATATTTTCATCTTTTTTAGGGTTCCGTACACCAAAGGTGAAAAGGGACCCTATTGTTTTCGCTACGCTGGCCGTCTATCCGTTAGTACGTCACACGCTATTTTCTCAGGAACCGTAAGAGGTACGGACCTGAAATTTGGACAGAGTATGTAGAACCTTGGCCGCTACAACAGCAAATATATGAGAATTAAAAATTAAAGGGTGTTCCAAAACGAGCAACGAAATATGTTAACATACAATGTACAATTGTATGTACATATGTATGTTGACACTTGAAATTTGTAAAATTAGTGTATTTTTATACACCTTTTAATTTAAAAAAATTTAAATTAAAGGGTGGTCCATCAGTTGTTGCAATTTTGACTATGTAATTTTGACAATTTGCTATATCTTGGAAACAGTAAGAGGCAAACACTGGAAATTTTCAAAAACGGTAAAACTAAAAAAATCCGAAAATTATAAAATCGCCAAACCAAAAAAAACCGCCAAAAATAAAAAAAATCGCCAAACCGAAAAAAATCACCAAAAATTAAAAAAAAAATTCTAACACTAAAATAAATCGAAAAATTCGAAAAAATCGCCAAAATAAAAAAAAAAACGCCGAAAATCTAAAAAAATCAACAAAACCCGAAAAAGGCGCCAAAACCAAAATAATTGTTTATATTTATGAAAAAAAAAATCGCTAAAATGAAAAAAATCACCAAATTGAAAAAACGCCAAAAACCGAAAGAAATCGCCAAAACGCGAAAAAGGCGCCAAAACTAAAAAAAATCGCCCAAATGAAAAAAAACGTCAAAATGAACAAAATCGCCAAAATGAAAAAAAAAATCGCCAAATTGAAAAAACGCCAAAACCCAAAAAAATGCCAAAACTATATATTATATAGGCTGAAGTTTGTATTAAATTACATATCTAGTGTTCGTACGGAACCCTTCGTGCGCGAGTCAGGTTCGCACTTTACTGAATTTATTTAAGTATACACTTTCAATATTTTAGTCCATTTTGGAAAAATTTTACATACATATAACGAATTTTTTACTACTCGAAAAATTGAAAACTTCATATAAAAATGTAAACGTTCACAGCTGTTTATATTTAAACAGAGTTGCCAGCTAGCACAAATCTTGCATTTATAAAGTCGAAGTGTTAGTAATTGAATCGTGATTTTTTTTAAGGAGCGAAAGTTAAGAATTTGAATTTTTGCCCGTAAAATTGAAATTGGAATAAAAAGCAGCTTGAAAGATAAATCATGGTGGGGTGAACAAGGGGAAGGGAGACGTGTAAACACCCCTCCCCCCGCACCCTACTCCCTTATATTTGCACATATACAACAGCGAGACTCTTTTATTTTAATATAAGTTGCTATTAGAATCAAATGAACTCCCCCGAAACCAGATAGGTCGGTAGGTCTGAGAATATATCCTAATCTATTTTACATACCCCGAAATGGGCAGTTCCACGCCCATACGAGCGAAATATCTTATATATTAAAAGCTATATGAGTCAGGTTGTTCAAATTTGCAAAAAATAACGTGTACTTGAAGTGTACGTTTAAATAAAATTTCTAAACAAACCCCGGTTTTAAGGTGCACTGGAAGTACACGTTATTTTTTTTTTTTGCATATGGTGGTAAATGTTTACGATCTAATTCATAAAAAATATTTTAGGTTTATGACAGGTTTATTTGATAAATTTCCCATAGAAATACGTCAAATAAGAGCTTAATAAACCTGAAATATTTTTTATGAATAAGGCAGTTAATGTTTAATGTTTTGTTTATTGATGTTTCGTCATCGTTCACAGCACCAGATGAAATATTCTATAAATTCGTCAAATTTCATATAAAAAATCGTCAAAATCGTCAAAATAATTATCCGCAAACGTCCAAAATTCGTCAAAAATAAAACAAACACTTTTATCGAACGAAAATATAACACAATTGTTTAAAAAACAAAATAATTACATGGCTTACTTTGGTTTTGTTAAAGTTAACTTGACTTAACACTATTTCTACGTTTGCTGAACATTACGGTAAGAATAAAATTTTTTTATCAGAAATAATTTCTTAATCCGTCTTTAGTTCAGTATTTTCAATTCTTATTGAATAAAATATTTCTATTAATTTTTAGAAGAGAAGAAAAATTAAACCAGACTTTATTAGCTGGGGGGACATTTTAATTTTTTTTTGATACAATTAGTTATGGTGGGACAAAAAGACTAGAGTCCTTTTTTTTGTTTTTGGGAATTTTTTCTATAAATTTAAAAGTTTTAGGTATGTATCATTGAAAACTTTTTCCTATATTAATAACTTTAATTGTCTGAATTTAGATTCAGTTCCCTGACTTTCACATTCTTTAACAATGTGAGAAAACTCTTTAAGGGTCATTTTTACAACTTGCCTTTAGGTAAAGGAAGGATTTTGTCTGCCCGATAAATATTTTTGCATTATTGCAACTTAAATTTTTTTATTGGTCTTAATATTAATAATAATCATATTTAATGGATAAAAAAATAGTATATGAAGGCATTATAATTCAAATGAATTTATCGGGAAGACAAAATCCTGCCTTTAGCTAAATGCAAGTTGTGAAAATGGCCCTTAGAATATCGTAGAAAGAACTTTTATTTTCTATAATAAAATTATAGGGATCAATTATTAGGCTTAATTTATCTTTGAAGTCAAATCTTATTAAAATTTTATCACACTGTTGCATATGAAAAATTTTAATGATTTCACATTTTTCAATTTGATTACCCTTAGCATCACCAAATATTAATATTCCTAAATAAATTTTATCAATTTCTAAACAATTATTTTCATCTTTATAATTCCGCAAATAAAAATTATCACACTTAAGAAAATCTGTTTATAAAAAATTACTCACAACTTTTTTAAATTGTTGTTGCATTTGATCGTATAAATTTTTTATTTCTGTTGTATCAGTTGATGAATTCTTAAAAAATATTTAATTCCAAAATTATTAATACAAAAATTTAAATTAATTGCCTTTTACTCTTTAGTTGTTTTGCATATGCTTTCAAAAGCTGCCAAGTTCTCGGTCAAGCTCAAAATATTTTTAAGATTGTAATAAATGGTGTAAATTTATAATTATTTTAAAATCGTCAAATTGAAGGCGAAAATCGTTCAGTAGTCAAAATGCAATTTTCGCAACTTAAAATCTTCAAAGTGATGATAAATCATCAAATCTGGCAACCATGACCACATCCTCACACACTGTTTACGCGCATAGTGTAAAAGGTCCCTTATTGTTCATTAGTCTAAAGGTCCCTTATTGTTCATTGGACCTTTCTATGTTTTTGTTTTCTCTGTCGTCAAGTTGTTGTGCTTTTGTCTATATGTTTTTTATGTAAATTCACTTACAGTTTGTAAACCCGATAGTACGGTACGTACAAATAAATGAAAAAACCCCGTGAATTTAAATTTAAAGTGAAATATTTTATAGAAAACTAATGGCCTGGCCCACGATTTTTGTTTTTATTTTGTTTTTGTTTTCAATATAACTAAGCGACAGATAATTTCTTGTCGACATCGTGGACCAGGCCGTAAATCTACATTTTTTTTCATATATTTTGACGAAATATTTCGAGGAAACATACACTTACAAATGAGTTAGTTATCGTTTTTCACCCTAGAAAATCCCTAGAAATAATTTATGTGGCAAAACAACGTTTGCCGGGTCAGCTAGTTTCTCTTTACAACTGCAATAGTGAGACTATCCAAATTAAATGTAGATTTCTCTTAGAATAAAGTAAATACAATTTCCAGAAAAATATTGATGGTATACAATTTCGGGTGAAAGTACTCCTCCCATTTAAATACAAGTAAAATATAACCATTAATTTATTTTTAATATGAGCGATTTGCTTTTTAGCAATTAAATAATAAAATCCTGTTTGGACTTACCTCAACAAAACAACAATTAGCCATTTTTTTAAACGAAATACTGGAATAATAAATCAATTCTCCTTCAACTTGAGTTGAGTGTCCAGTAACTCTTCTGCCAGTTGCAGCTAAAAAAAATAAAAAACTTAAAGTGAACTAAATTAATGACGATCTTAAAATTTAAGAAAAAACGTAAAACACAAAATAATTGCTAAAGCGAGGACACAAACCACATTTTTTACAAATCAAGCCTTTGCTGTAATAGAGCCATATCGTTCTTTATGTTGTTTAAGGGCCTTATTCATAAGAAATATTTTGTTTTTATAAAAGGTGTATTAATCAAATTTCCATTGCAATTTTGTTTTATTAACCTCTTATAAAACAGAAATATTTTTTTTATTAATAAGGCAGTAATAATTTTATATAAATCACTTGAGAGAAGAATAAAATTTTTAGAATGTACTAAATTTTAAACTCGTTTTCTGCAAAACAAGTTTCTTGGAGTTATGGCTATATGGCAGCAAAAGATATTTCCAGGATAGAAAAATGCTTTGTTTTAGACAATATCAATTGATTGATTTTTGATGTGCAAAACATCTATACGCTAGGGGGTAAAAATCTTTTTCACAATACAATCACAAATTTTGAGTAAGATCACATCTAGTTGTCAAATCGGTGTGAGCTATGTATGATTGTATTAGTGTAATCATACGAACAAGAAGTACAAAGAAACTTAACAGCTGCATAGAAATAGCTCATTCGAATTTTAAAGCATACCTTCAGGAGTTAATTTTAATAGAAATTGCTTGTGAAGTGTAATTGTGTTGCCAGTGGGGATAATTTTGTTAAAAAATTTAAAAATATAAAATAAATAAAATATATATAAAATTTTAAATAAAAGAGCGCTTTAAATGTCAAATATATGTTTAAAAAATATATAGCAGTCTTCATTACGTACTGTTGCCTTACACTGAAGCTTTTGCACGACAATTGGGTATCAATAACGCGACCAGATGGTTTTTGCAAAAAGCGGGACATGATGGCTCAAAAAGCGGTATTTCGAAGAAAATACCGCGAAAAAGCGGGATTTCAAAATAAATACCTTTTAGAAAGCGGGATGTGCAATATGTACAATGTACATACACAGTTTCATTTGTACTTAGGAAATACTGATTTTAACTCCAAAGAAAAACTTTTAAATAAACAAAAATATTTATCTATATAGATAAAAAAAAACAAGTGTCGTTCATTGGTAGTCGCAGCAATGAAGAGCGACTGCACCGATTTTGATTTGCCCACAGGACATTACTCGTGGTCTAGAAGGAGAAATAGGCTGTTAATTTTTAATGCCTAAAGCACCCCATACACATTTCAATTCAAATGGCAACTGAGTCGGTTGTGATACAAATCAATTGATTAGTTTGGCAGTTGTTGGTACTTAGTAAATCTTTCAATTCGCTTGTGCTGTGTGTGTTCGAGTCTATTTATCAGCTGTCAAAATTTATGTTTGCAGCTTTATTTTGTAAGGAAAAGTTCAGTATTTTTAAAATTGTTTTTAACTTCATTGAATTTTAAATAAAAAAAATTAATAAATAAATGCAATAGTTTTTAATTTTTAAATTTGTAATTATGAAAACAAATATAAATTGGACAGTTGAATGAAAATCGTTCGATTCAGTTTATGAAGTGTGTGCCCAAGAATCAATTCAATTGAAAGACTCAATTCACAATTGGATTGATACGTGTGAAGGGCGTTTAAAGTTGTCGTGGCACTTCCCATGGAGAAGCAACGTTTATTTTACGATATCTTGGAAGCCAAAATAGTAAAAAAATTTAATGTTTTCGTAAAGATAATAGTGTTATAAAAAGGAGTCAATAATGGATCAAAAACTGTATCATCTCCTAAGTAAATTAAATATTAATTTTTAATATCTTGGTGAGCGTCAAAGAGAGAAAATGTTTACCTAAAAATATATCTTGGAAACTAATGACTATTTATGTTAATAAATATTATACCAAATAGTGAAGGTTGAACCGCAAGCGTGGCACTTGTAATACTCGTATAAACAATTTTTCTTTTCATCTCAAAACGTTTATGGGCTGTAGCTACTTAAGTAATAACTACACTTAAAAAAATATTTGAAAAAAATTTTTATTACTGACATTTTAATAAAAATAGAACAAGATATTGAAATTTTCAAAACTCTAAAAAGCGGGATAAAGCGGGATCGAACTACGAGAAGCGGGATAATGCCGCATAAAGCGGGATGTCTGATCAGGTTAAATATCAATCTCCATCTCATGCCAATTATTATGGATGGAGATTTTAATACAAACTTTGCAAACCCGTAGTCAAAAGCTTTATCAAAATTTTTATTTGACGTTTTCCACTTGCATATGAGCAATTCTCCGCAAACCCCAACAACTAATAATTCCACTACTATAGATGCAGTTTTCCATAGATTTTTAAATACAGTAGAGTCAAAAATTTATATATCTTATTTTAGTTACCATGAGCCAATAATAATCATTTGTACTTGAGGCATTTACCATAGATGGGCTCTTTTTAAAATTTCAGTAAAAATAATTTTTTAACCAGTGAATTTTTACTGATTACTAAAATTATTTTCTGCAATTTTTATAAAGTGTCTAAATGATTTATTATATGATGAGGTGCATTGAATTTTCAGTAATCAGTAATGCCCGCATTCATAATGAAATTCTACCAAGTGGCTAAATGTTTGTCATACAAAAGTTTCAAAATTTGAATGAAAAAAACTTTGCCACTTGCTACAATTTTATTATGATTACGGCCCTACGATTTTACTGCTAATGCAATTTAAATTTTATTATCAGCAAAAATTTACTGAATTTTTTCAGTAATCAGTAAATTTACTGTTTACTGCAATTTTGAATGCAGTACATATATACTGCAATGTGAACATTTACTAACCAAATAAGTTAAATAAAACAAACAAAAACCAACAAATTCATATGTAATTATTTACAATATTGAAAGTTTTGATACTTTTTAATTGATTAATTTAAAAAAAAAATATATTAAAAGCATAAGTACTTCCAACTTTAAAAAAAATTTTCATTAGTCCCTATTTACACTATGCAAGTCTTATTGCTAAGCTGATTAGTTTATTAGCAGAGAGAGAGACGTGGGGAAAAGAAACGTTGCTGTTCCCCTCGTCTCTCTCTCCCTGAAACTAACCAGCTTAGCAATAAGACTTGCACAGTGTGATTTGGGACTTACGAGATGTTTACACATCTCCCCTGTGATCGGACTCACATTGTTTTTTTTTTTTTTTTTTTTTTTTTTTTGTTATTGTTGGCTTTTATTTTGGTAGTATTATTTGGATTTGTGGTTTGTGCCCTTAATCTGACTTCATTTTATTTTAAAAAACTTACCACTTTTAATTTGATGATGTTTGCTGCTGTATGTCGTCTCGCTTTCTTAATGTCACTTTTTCTGTTTGCTTGTATCTCTGCGCGTAAGTGTCAATTATACATTTTTGATGATTCAAATTAAAAAAAAATCTAACAAAAAAGGAAAACTTTGCTGCCAAGAAACAAATTAGGTGGCTATTTTCTCTCTCGGTCTCTCCTTTTAAAACTATTTTCTAGACAAAATGTTTCCTTTTGCCACAATTTTTCCTTTGTGTAGCCGCTTAAACTCAATAACGGCAAGAAATTAGTAAATGCCTTTGCTAGAAAATATACATTTTGTCTTGATAAAGAATGCAGACGTTGCGAAAGAAAGTTTACAAAGAAAAAATTTAATCTGTTGTATTTAATTTTTTTTCTTCAAGTTTTTGAATTGTTGTGAGATTTTTTTACGGTCTAAAGAACTGCAAAGAGAATAATAATAATAAAAAAAAAAGAGTAAGATTATTCAAAATTAAGTACAAGTATGTTGGTTTTATTGGTAATAAAGCAATAAATAATTTTAAATCAAAATTACACTTTTACTTGTAAAATAAAAATAGTTTCGTGCATAAAGAAGAGATTCTTTTTGAACAAGAACCCTGCTGCAGTTTGACCTCTTTAGGGATGCAATAATTTCATTGCAAATAAATTTCATTGCAGCATTTGAGAGGGTGAGGGTGAGTGTGAGTGTGAGCTTGAGTAAAAAGTGACTGGCTGCTATTATGGTCTTAACTTAAGTGGGTCAATTGCTTTTCTTTTACCACGTGAGTTGTTGGAGAATATGACATACAATAACACTGTGCCAATAACAACCAAGCCAGGATATTTATGTATATTTGTGCGAGTTCAAAAGAGAAAATTTCAAGTTAACAGGAAAAAATAAATATTGAGCAAGAAAGTTTTTAATTTGTTTGAGATTTTTTTTTTTTTTTTTTTTGAAAATTTTCATTTCAGCCAGCTGTGAATTGCTTTTAACTTTTTTTAAGTTACAATTAAAATTGCACAATCTGTGCATTTGTAGAAAAAAAAACAATTTTTATCTTTTTATCTTAAAATAAACTGCGACATACTCATTAACGGAGCTAAAAAATTTTCAGAGGCGGACGTTATTGGGACTGGTGGTTTTCATGAGTAATACTAAAATAGATAATAAAAGGGGCAAAATCAATCTTAGGGTGAAATGCACCCCTTCCTACGCCCGTGACTAAGCTATTAGTACATATATGCCAATAATAAATTTGTTGGGCAATATCTTTTAAAATCAGAGATTAACAAGATTTTCAAATTAAAAATTTCAGTTAATTAATAAAATTTTTAAATGCTTCAACAAATTTATATAAAAAAAGAAGAGATGTGTCTTAGGACACCCAGTTAGAGCTTTGCTGCTTAGTTATATAAAACAAATTTCATGTGTGAAATAAAAATGCATTAAAATTATATTATATGATGATGTCAAATTCTCTGCAAATATTTCAAAACGTTTCCATTTATTTCCCATTTTTATCTTCTCTATCTGCGTACGATTAAATTAATCACCCGTATTGCGTATGTCGAGTCGAATATTCGTCTACTAGAATTTTGTATTTGATTAAACAAAGTTTGTACAAGTTTTTTTTATTCTATGACAAAATTTTCGTAGACGAATACTCGACTCGTCGTACTCAATACGGGTGGATGTATGGTTTGTGGCCGGTGGCGGCTGTTAACCGGCTAAAGCTTAAATTAGACGTGACATAGCCATAACGCCATAACCATAACCAAACCAAAATTCAATTTTTTTCTATGGTGAGAGTTATGGCGAGTCACGTATAATCGAATACAGTGTTGCCCATTAGTTTGGTTCGAACGGCTGCTCTCTATGGCTATGGTTATGTCACGTCTGATTGAACCTTAACAGCCGATCGGCTGTGTTCTCTGGTTTGTGCTCATGTGCAAAAACAAAGCAATTATTCTCATTGTTTTTGTTTCACTCACTTCAAAAATGAAACAAAACAAAATCAAAAAAATTTTTTCGTTTATTTTCGTACTCTGCTTCTAGGTCAGGGAAGGAAAATGACTTCTTGGATTATGTACCAAATATGAAAATAAAATGTACTTTTTAGACCATGACGGTACCAATTTTTAATATTTATTAATAAAAATATAAACGTAAAAAAATTAGTATAAAAATACAAAAGTTTAAAAAAAAATTTCAGAAACTTAACACAAAAAAACATTAAATATTACATTCATAAAGGTACATTCGTAGAATCGACTATTATATTAGTGATTAAAATAAAACACACACAAAAAATTAAAAAGAACATAGGCAAAATTAATGTTACTAATTATATTACAATATGGTTACAATTGTACTATGATTTCCATCCCTGTTCTAGGTACAAAGAAATCAGAACAAAAATAAATTTATAACTGTAATAGTATCGATTATTTTTGTTACGAAAATCACGTCCTAAATCCTGTACCGCTCAATAAATAGCAAAACTATACATTTTTTTACTGCCAGCTATAAAAAATAGTAGATTTTGTAGATTTGTTTTAATAAGTTTAATATGAAATTGCATAAAAATATTATTTTCGATTAAAGAAAATGTCCGCAGAAAATTCTAAAGCTGAAAAAATTCACATGTGGCAACACTAATTGTTTAATCCTCTCTGGCTGTTCTGAGCAATGCTGCCAGAAAAACTTTGACTCTTGTCCCCAACTTAAATCATCATGTCCCCAAAAATCTCCATTTCAAAAGAAAATCCTAACTTTTGTCCCTAAAAATATTTTGTCAATATTGTTGTTTGATATCATTTTAAAATGATGCTGTAACTCAATCCATTGCTTCAAAACTCTTTGCACAGCTTTTCTTATGATAACCATCTAGTGTTTGATAATAGTACAAGTTTGTCAAATTTATTTGAGTCCACACCTAAATTGATTGAATCGAATACAGTCAAATCCCGGTAATTCGTAATCGCAAGGGACTGGCTTTTTTACGAATTATAATAGGGGGTTAAAATAAAATAAATGAGAATTAACGGGGTTTTTCAATTTATTTACTAAAACGATAAAAAAAACATAAAAAACTGTTGCTAAAAATAAAATGCAAAATAAAAAGTTGTTGTTTTTGTAACACCGATAGAGTTTTATGCGTGCGCTTTGACATTTTTCTTCATTCATTAAAAAACTGATCTTAAGAAAATAAACACACACAAGGAAAAGCAAAACCCCACGCAAAAAAAAATAGCGGTAAACAATAAATAATTTTTTCCATGTTTCTGTTGTTTCTATTACGAATTATAAGTGGTAGTCAGCAAACAATTACGATTTATAAGAAGTAAAGATTTTATTTGAAAAAAAAAATAAATAAAATTACGAATTATTAGCGAGGGGAGAAACATGTCTAAATTTTACGAATTAACGAAATTTTTTCAAGGGACCGACAGTTTATTACGAATTATCGGGGTACGAATTATCGGGATTTGACTGTATTTATTTGTACTTCAGCGTTCGCAACGGAGAGTGCGAGAAATAACAAAAAATTCTACAGACGTGGGAATTGATTTTGCCACTTGTGAGCTGCAAAAGTTCAGTGAATGGCAAGCACATTTAACCATTTTGATGAAATTATTTTAATTTTTTAACAAAGTATAAGGTTAAGTCATTAGAACTTATACATTAAACACATAGACCACAGCAGGCTACACGACTACAAGTGCCACTGGCAAAAAGTGATGCCTGGTAGCCAGCTATTTAATTATTTTAAAAACGGCAGTAACACCATACGATCCTGATATTGAAGTATAAATATATATTTCAGTGGTGCCGCTTTTAAATATTTCACATGTATAAAAATAAAAGTGTTTATTCAAAAGTATAAAAAGAAAAAATTTTCTTTTATATTTTTTGCGAATTTTACTATTTACAGGTTTAGTAATTTCTTAAATACATTTAGTAAATTTTTTTCGCGTTTTTACAAAAAAATTTTTATTTTTAATGGCTTTGGCGATTTTTAATCAAATTCTCGCGAAATTCTCTTTGCAAACTTTTTATTTTTTAATAATATTAGACTTTATTATCATTCCGCTGTTAGTAAATTTTTGCGAATTTTCGTACATTTTTGGCACACCTTACAGTTTTAGCGATTCTTAATCAATATTAAGGGTTTTTTTTGTAAATTTTGTAACTTTTCGCGAATTTCCATTTTTTTCGCTTTATAAAAATGTAATTACAGTAATAATAATATTTTAAAATAATATGTAAAATTAGAAGAAACGCCATAAAACCTAAATATTGTATTCAGATAAAATACTCTTATAAGAAAAAGTGATGTTAGAGCTCTAAATGAAAAGTCCCCAAATCCCTCCCCACGAAATTCTGTCCCCAAATGAGAAGCGAAATCCCCATTTTCGGGACAAATCCCCTAATCTGGTGGCACTGGTTCTGAGTAAAAAAAAAACCTGCCGTCAAATGGTCCTCTTAGTTATTGGTCAAAGTATTTTGCGCTTACTGCCCCTAAATCAGTTATTGTCAGAATTAAAAAGACCTTAAAATGAGAAGATTTTTGTGTTATTACACTGAAAAAAATCTTTATGATCTGATATCATGATAGCATGTACATGTAAAGTTTTTTTGTATTAATATTATGTTTTGATTTATGTTTTTTATTGTTGTCATAATAATTCTAACTAAGCAATAGTTAGAAAGTTATAATATATTTGGCCTTAGTTTTTTTAATATATCTATTGCCAGTGTATTTGTTCAGGCAACTAACCAAGACTGTTGTATGCTTTTTTCTTTGCAGAGTATTAAATATACATATGTGTTAAAAATATGGATTGTGGAAGAAAAGCCGCTAGCTAACATTTAAAACGGTAAGTTGAGAATTAATTGACACCGATTTTAATTCGAGATGGTCGTCCCTCAAGTGATAAGCATGATCATAAGTGAATCATGTGTGATCACGCTTGATTATAGGATATTTTTCTATTCACTCAGGTGAGCTTGTGCAAGTGCGTGAGCCTGGGAGAAAAAAAATAATCGTGAGTGAGCGTACTTGAGTCGACTTTCCACTTGATTTATGCTCTTTAATTCTTGTAATCAGGGTGACCGATGACATTTTTCAAAAAGTGGCACCAAATAGGGGATCTTGCCACTTTAGTCGTTCAAACGGTCACGCTGCTTGCAATATATTTTTGTGTGGTTTCTCAATTTTTCGATTGAAGTGGGAAGGAAATTACGTTTTAAGATAATTTCTTGGCAACAATTATGTATTTAAAATATAGTTGAAAGCAGAGAATGACAATGAATACTTAAAAAAAATATATAATAGTCTTAATTTTAGTAACTTCGTATAATCATAATTGTAGCGCAAACACTTCGTACGCTCATATATTTTCTCTCAAGCAACTAGGATTATAGCCGATTACATCGCTACTTCGTTTATGCAAAAAACCTAAAATAAGCTGCATCTAAAAAAAGGTACACGCGTTTCTCTCTCTCTCTCTCTCTCTCTGATACTTACAGTGTGAATATGTTTATACTCAGGTATATGCATTTGTGTTTATAAAATGGAATGGAAAATGTGTGGATATATGTGTGCCCGTTGGCATATTTGAGCGACATTGTCATTATGACATTTTCTCAAATGAATCATCATCACAAAATCACTACCAAAAAAAATTAATGAAATGAAAAAATTAAAATTGAATTTGTTAATCCACATGTCAGTGATCAATTAAAAGGAGTTATATATGACAATCCCAGTAAAAAAAGACACTCCAAAGAAGTCATGAAAATGTAGAGTTTGCAGTCTGGAAGTAGTTCAAATTTCGATCCGATCTAATGATTTTTACATAGGGTTGTCATTGCAAGAAGTTCTCTTTTTCGATGCCTAGTCACCGAATTAGAAGCGATTTTAAGAAAAATTTCCTTTTTTGTGTTCTATGGTAATATTTTCATCTAGGAAAAACTTTAAAAAGTTACATATTTTAACAATTCGTTTCTTTTTATACGAATTTAAATGCGAAACAGTGTTTTCATGTACATCTAAACAAATAACTTCTAAATTTTAGGCCAAAATTAGTTCATAAATTTCTTTCAAAAAATCGATTTTTTGAACATTTTGGTGAGTATTTACTAAAACTATGGAAAAACTACAAGGTTTTGTGTGTGAATAAAAAAAACTTTTACTTGGTTTTCTGCTAACTATCGATTTTTTGGAAGCAATGAAAATGTGGTTCCTTCAGAATGACTTCCATTTTTTTTTTACTGGGATGCTATTGAAGTGTTGCAGTACTTTTAAAAGTTGAAATATAACGATATTTTCTGTTATGATTCCACAACCAATTGAAAGCTGCTATATGTCACAGAGTCTCTGAGTTATCAACACATATCAAAAAAATTTTGACAACAAATAATAATTATATTGTCTAATAGGACTCAAATGACACGATGACGCCTAACAGACAAAATCGAATTCAGATATTTTGGACTTTTACTGTCAGATTTCATATATGATACAAATAAAAATTCAATAGCTGTTATCGATGACTTAACATTGTCAGCGTTTGCCAAGAAGTCATAATGAACTTTCGCCACTAGGTAACTGTTTGAAAACATGCCTCATGTGTGTGTGTGTAAATAAAATAGCCCTGTATATACGCATGTGTAGTCGATTGATAATCACAGTATTTTTATACTCATGCGATTATAGCTCATAACATTTATAAGTTTTAGTTGTAGACGTTTGGTTTTTGCGTAATTTAAACAATTTTTATAAACAAAGTTTGATGAGAGCGTGTTTTTTTTAGCTTTACGCATTCATAGTTGATTGACGGCCAATACTGAAAGAGTACTTAAAACGATACTTTTGTCATTCGCTTGTTTGAACCTCTTGTCCATATACAGTAGTTTTTAGGGGCGTTGATATACTAAAGATTTTTTTCTATGTTCTTAGAACCTGTTCATAAATGCATCACTGTGCTGCGTAATATCATTATTCTTCGATGCTTTTGTTAATCAGCTGTTTATAATTTTTTAACCTACTAATCCATGTCATCACGCAATTTTATGATTTATATTAGAATTTGCTTGCATAAAATGTTCTACAGAGTTGCGTTTTCAACTATCACACATCTGTAGTCTCTTTAGTGTAGACAAATTGCCGTATTCATAAAAATAATTTTGGTTTGCGAGAAGATTTCAAGACAAATTTTGTATGTGCAACGTTTTATACACCAAAAATTATTTTTAATAAATAGGGCATTTTATTTGAATATTGAATTTTTTTATATTAATTTTACTAAACGTTAATAATAAGTTTTAAATAAAATTAAGTCTTAAAATGTTTTTTTTTTAATTTGCTTTACAGTATTTTTAAAGAGTTTCCTTTGAGAGTGAATTTAATTGATTGTGAATAATTTTTTTCCACTCACGTAGCCGTGCACGAACGTGAGCTCAACAATATACCTCTTGCATGAGCGTGCATGATTGTGAGTAAATAGTTAATCATCATAACATCTCTAATTTTGATATAAAAAACCGCCCTTAATATGTATGTATGTGTTCCAACAGTGGATATGTGGTCTTACCTCTAGCATAGCCCCCTCAGCTGTAGCCCAAATTTTATTTTGCATTCATTCTTCACTAAAGCAGTTTCAAAAGAAAATTTTAAAATAATTTTTTTAGCAAATGTTTTTCAGTATGGACGAGTTCAATCAATCTATTTAGTAACTAATTTATCTTTACCTATCTCTTTGTTTTTATCTTTAAGTACAAAAGAGATTTAATTTCTTTGGAAATATAATTTTGTTGAAATTTTCAATTTAAAACTTACTTTTGCCTTTGCAGCAAATAAAGAAAAAAAAAACAAACTTCATTAAGTTGCTTGTTAAAGTTTTCCCAACTATACCTTGAGTTTTCCAGTTAAAAGTTTGAAATTGATTCCTTTTGTGTGGTCGAAAACAATGTAGATAGAACCTCTATAAAAGTCATTAAATAAAAGTAAACATTTTATGGACAAAGAACACACTGCACAATATCCTATGTAAAATAAAACATCAATGGCACGAGTACATAATGAAGTTTTAACCAGAAAGAAGCATTTAAATGCAATTGGATTTCTTTGGTTGATACTTTGGTTTGAGATTTTATTCTGGAGTGAAAAGTATAAGATGATTTTTAGAGTTTTCCGTTTAAAATTTTTTTTTTTTAATCTATTTGAGGTTAATTTTAATGCTGTTAAAAGCTTGTCTGCCATTATTTTTTTTAGAGTCAAATTCGCAGGTAATCTGGGAAATTATGAGTGTACTCGTATTTCTTAGAGCTCTATTGCAGTTTTAAACAAAAATAAGTTAATTATTTCATGGGTTGCAATATTATTATGCAATAATTTATATTGTAAAGGGTGTTTTTTATTGAGGTATAGAACTTTAAGTTGGCATCACTTTTTTAACTGGCGGCCATTTTGTCAGCTGTCAAGTGATTAATATTTAGTTTGGTTTGCCATTTCATCATAAACAGGTTGACAAAAGAACAACGCTTGCAAATCGTGCAAATTTATTTCGAAAATAATGGTTCAGTTCGCGAAGTTTACCGCAAGCTCCGTCCATTTTATGGTCGACATAATCGTCCATCGCATAATTTCGCGGAATGGACCTGTCAATTGGCCACCAAGATCGTGTGATTTGACACCATTGGATTATTTTCTTTGGGGATATGTGAAGTCGCTCGTCTACGCCAACAAACCAGAAACGTTAGGGGACTTGGAAGCCAACATTCGTGGCGTTATTGCCAACATACGGCCCCATATGCTCGAAAAAGTGGTTGAAAATTGGACCTGTACAATGTGTTGACAATATTGCACAATAATTATTTCCTAATAAATATTATTTTTCAATTATTTAAATTACTTATATAAAAATTATATAATTTGTTTAGGCTTTTCTATGTATCTAGTATGTATCATGAAAAATCAGTTATAATATATCTTAAACGCATCTTTTGTTTATTTTACATATATTGTAAGGAATATTGCGCAATATTTTTTTTAAATATTGTGCAATATATTAAATATAAATAAAATACTCAATAATATTGCATAGTCTATTGTAAACTTTAATGTGATAATAATATGATGTGTTTTAGCAAAGGCTGCTAATTAACATTTTTTAACTGAAACTTTTGATTAAATTGCCATTATTATTTGTATAAGAATTTCGTGTAATGAATGCTTTAAAAATACTTTAAAAAATTTTAGCCAAACAGCCAAAAGCCATCTGATTCATTAAATATCATGCCAAATTCAAAAGACCTTTTGATTTATATTGCGCAACAAGAAATATTCTGCAATGTGTTGACAATATTGCACAATATTTTGTTATAATATATCTTTAACGCAGCTTTTGTTTGCTTTTACATATATTGTAAGAAATATTGCGCAATATTTTTTTTAAATATTCTGCAATATATTGAATAGTGTGGAAAGAAAGAACTATAATAAAAGCAATAAAATACTCAATAATATTGCATAATATATTGGAAACTTTAATGTGATAATAATATGATGTGTTTTAACAAAGGCTGCTGTTTAAAATTGTTTAACTGAAACTTTTGATTAAATTGCCATTATTGTTTGTATAAGAAGTTTGAGTAATGAATGATTTAAAAATGCTTTAAAAAATTTTAGCCAAACTTCATTTAATATAAAGCCATCGTCACATTAGACAACAATACATATTTATTTTAATCTAATTCATTAAATGTCCTGCCAAATTCTCGCAATGGCTTCATCCTTACCCATAAAGTCTATTGGCCTACCTGGCAATACAAATATCTCTAGTACAGTTTAATCTCATAAACAACACGTCCCTTTAAATGAATGAATTGCATTTGCTGGCTTTAAAGTGTGTGAATGCAAAGCCCGTTGGTACGAGCTGTGGTTAAAACTGACAGTACAGCCTTAAGCCAAATAAGTAGAGTGCACTCCTCGTGTGCCTTGTGTGACATAAGTTTACCAGTGCTTTGGTATTTAAGAGCAGTAGATATGGTTGCATGTATGTGTGTGTTTGTGTGTGTGTTTTTGTGTGTGTGTGCAAATATATTTCAATCAGCTTAAATGTTAAATGGTTCGATATTCCAAACTCTATTGCTTAACAACGTTCTATTTGCTTTATCCAACAGCATTAGAGTTAAGTGCATTTTTTCACTGATTTTGTCTTTTGTGTAAAGCAATTTGTTGCAATGAAATTTTTAAAGCAGTAAAAAAGTCTTTATTATTATTATGCTAAGAATAACTCCCTTGAGTAAAAGTTTTACATGTATTTGTTTTTTGCACACTTAACTCTCTGTCATAATAGGGGCCACAATATTGCCCTTAAGTGGATATATAATAAATACTCGTAGGTTAAAATATTACATAAAAATATTTGCCAAATAAATCTACTCAAATAGCGCAAAATTTAACTTCACAACAGTGAAAACTTGAATTGCCTTACAAGGGTTAATTTCTCGGTTGTTCACAGATAGGGAAAATTTAGTTTTACAACAATAATATTTTCTTTACAAAAAAGTTAAAAACTTAATCAAACAATCTTAATGGGAAAACACTTTTAAAATTAGTTTAATTAAATGCTTGCGGTATATAAAAAGCTGATTTTTCTATTTCATATAAATGGCTGAGTCTACTTAAGTTCAACTCTATTTAAGTTTTACTACAGAGTTAATAAGTTATAAAAGGACAATTCCGCTTGGATCCCATATAAAATTGCTTAGTGCCAAATAATTACTTGTAATAAAATTTTCTCAACTATCAACACCTGTAAAGCTTTAAAGTTTTATAATAAACATTTTAAATATTGTTTTTATATAACTTTCTTCTAACGTTGTTTTGATAAAATTCCACACTCATGTATTTCGCTGGCGTTTGTATTTGCATGTACTTTTATTTCTATACATATTCCTAGTGCGTATCCATTTATTTATTTATTTTTTACCAGCAAATGAAACTTAAAACTACATGTTTCACGTACTATTTCCAGCAGCAAAAGCGTCAAATAAGAAGAGAAAAAACAAACTCCAAAAATAAATAAAAGTTTAACAAAAATCACTGCAGAGGAAGTCTCTGACAAACTAAATACATACACATTTCAGAGCAGAAATAAAAGTGACAAAAAAAAAAAAAAAAAAAAAAAAAAAAAAAAAAACGTGATACAATGCAGTAAACATTTCCACTAAAATTGTTAAAAACAACAGATGATACTGAAAAACATTTATTCATTCATTCAATCGTCCCCCCCCCCTCCCCCTTCCCCACAACCCATATAATGCGAGTATAAAACTGATATAAACACAGAAGCAGAAAGCAACATCATCAGCACCAATACAAAAAATTCATTAAAGGAAAACTTTTTAGATTTTGCACAGAATTTTTAGTATTACAATTTTTTTCTTCTTTTCTTTGTGAAATGAGCAAAATGTTTTAAACGAATAAATGAATGAATAGAACATTTTATAATGAGAAACACTCAAGATGCACAAAAACATAATTTGAAAAGGTTATTTAAACATTAGGCGAGGGATTAACACAAGTTTAAGGAGAAAAAAAAACACACACACACACACACACATACACACACATTTACTAAAGGCCCCTTAAAGTATGCATCGAATTTTTGTTTAATGCTTTTTTAGGGTTCGTACACCGAAGGTGAAAAGCAACCCTATAGTTTTCAAAACGATGTTCGTCCACCCGTCATCCCGTCTGTCTATTTGTCTGTCACAGGCTGTTTTTTTGAAAACCGTAACAGCTACGGACCTGAAATTTTTGTCGCCACAAAAGCATATATGTATGTGCCCTTTATTATGAAAGTGGTATAAGTCATATATTCCTTAGATCGAGGTATTTAGTAAATTACATTTGAACAAATCAAAATATATTTTCTTTTTATGCAATATTCTAACTTAAAGTTTTTATAGTCTCGATTAATATAAGTTTATTTATTAAATACTTATTAAATTTTTTTCAAGATTAATTTATTATTTCGAAGCAAAAATGCATGTAACTTAGACCACTTTTATAATTAAGGGCACAAAGTTAAAAGTTAATTAATCTAAAGCAAACTCTTGATATTAAAATTAAAATAATAATTCTTTCTGCCAAAAAAAACCGACTTCAAGCAAAGATCTGATACAAGAAGATAAGAAGACATACGTGAAATATAAAATTAAATTTCAATGAGCGTACCTCCGCCCATTTTTTAAATGCAAGATTGCGTGTTTTTCAGAGCTCAGGGTGCGTGTTAAGTCTTGTAAAAATCACTAAAGTATACCCACTTAAAATGATATATTAAATGGTAATGGGCGTGACTCCGCCCATTTTTTTAAATAAAGTAATGTGTCTATTTTAGAGTTCAAGGTTTGTGGTAAGTTTCGTAAAAATCGGTTACGTGGAATCGCCTGAAATATTATAATAAATTTTAATGGGAGTAAACCCACGCATCTTTTAAACTTTCAAATTGTGCAATTACAAGAACCGAAGATGTTTCTAGGTTTCGCAGCAATCAAATAAGTAGAATATCATAAAATTAAATAAAAAATATTGCGGGCGTGTCCCCGCCCCACTTTTTTTTTTTGGAATGAGACCAATGGGAAGCTATACTCTCTCAGAAAAAAAAAATTTACAACCGGTTAAAAATGTATCGAGTTATTAAGTAAGACAAAAAAGAAAAAAATAGAGATGAATTGTTAACATCCTCCTTTTTTTGAAGTCGGTTAAAAAGTGCAGAAACGAAAAATCGCCGAAATGCAAAAAGCGCTTACATGAAAAATATCTCCAAAAATGAGATAAATCGCAAAAATTAATAAAAAATTGTCAAAAACCGAAAAAATCGCCAAAATGAAAAATAAGCTCAAAACTAGAAAAAAATCGCCAAAACGAAAAAAGTCGCCAAAAACTGAAAAAAGTCGGTAAAAACCAAAAATTCACTAAAACTAAAAAAATGTAATGCATAAAAACAAAAAAAAAAAAATTGCTAAAAACCAAAAAAAAATCGTCAAAAACTAAAAAAATTAATGAGTGTTCTAAAGCAAACTCTTGATATTAACATTAAAAAAAGTGCTCCAAAATGAAAAGAGTGCTTAAATGAAAAATATCACCAAAAATTAGATAAAGCGCTAATATGCAAAAATTACCAATAGGTCGCCAAAAAAGTAAAAAATTTGCTAAAAACTGAAAAAAATCGCCAAAATGAAAGAAGCTCAAAAACTAGAAAAATAGCTAAAACTGAAAAAAGTCGGCAAAAACGAAAAACTCGCTAAAACTAAAAAAAAAATTAATGCACAAAAACAAACAAAAATTGCTAAAAAGAAAATCGTCAAAAACTAAAAAAAAATTATGATTGTTCTGAAGCAAACTCTTGAAAAATCGCCAAAATGAAAAAAGCGCTTTGGTGAAAAATATCTCCGAAAATGAAATAAATCGCAAAAATTGAAAACAATTGGCAATAGGTCGCCAAAAAAATAAAAAATCGTAAAAAACCGAAAAAATCGCCAAAACGAAAAAAGCTCAAAAATAGAAAAAATCGCTAAAACTGAAAAAGTCGCCAAAAAAACAAAAAAAAAATCGCCAAAACTAAAAAAACAAACATAAAATAACGTCATTACTAGAGAAAATCGTCAAAAAGGAAAAAAAATAGCAAAAAGAAACAAGTGTCAAAACTAAAAAGTTTGTACATTATTACATCCCAGTAAAAAATTAACATAAATATAATTCGTTACAGCCAGTGTTGCCAGAATTTCTAAGCATAAAATCTGCAAAATTTAACAATTTTTAACGAATAAATCTTCAAAATCGGCATTTTATTTTTAAAATCTTCAAAAAATCTTCAAAGAAATTTTTAAAACAACTTTTTTATATTTTATTTAAAAAAATTTATATAAATATGTATGTACATTTATTTTATCACTAACCCATATTTATAAAATTTACAACCGGCCTCTAAAATGTATTTTATTTAAAGTTTTTAGGAAAAATGTTCTTAAAATAACTTTCAAGCACATTTTATTTTTTATGAATATAAACCTTCAATGTATGAAAAATTTGCATTTCGTTTCTGCTTAAGAAACTCATCAGCAGACTTCAACCAAAAAATGTTTGAAATAAGGTTCAAACGTTTATAGAACGACTATCAATATGTTATTAAGAATTACTTACACAACCATAATATGTAATATTCATAAAAATTATTTTGGGTTACAAAATGTTTAACAAACAAATTTCTATGCAAAGTTTATCTTGTAAACCTTTTGTAAACTAAAACTATTTTTTATGAATATGGCAGAATAAGCTTAAAAGCTTCAAGCAAAAATCTTTACAAGTTACCTTTTTACAATTAATTGCCACATTGGTTGAAGTCTACTAATGAGTTTGGCTTTTCACACGCAAAGTTTACTTTGCAAAGTCTTGAGTTTGTTGAAGAAAAGGATTATAGAATAATACGTCTTTTCTCTTCTGTCCAACAAACTCAAGACTTTGCAAATTAAACTTTGCGTGTGAAAACCCATCTTTCTTCAGGAGAAACGAAATGCTTATAACCAACAAACAAATAAAAATTCTTTATAGATACATATATGCGCAAACAATATAAAATGAATGAGAAAAGAAATCGGATATATAAAAAATTACACAAAAAGTCATTTAATTTGTTGCATAAATATCCAAAGGACTTCGAAGCTTTGTTTTATTCAAGTTCACTTAACTGAAAATTCTTTCGACATTTGCAAAGGAATGTGGTAAAGACATTACATTTTGAATAAATTTAGGGCTGCAAAATCGTAATCAGAATAAGTTCGTTTTATATCAGATCAAGAAGTAGTAGCAGAATTCGGAGCAATGGAAACAATTCACTATAATTGGAGTTGAAAAATCTGCGTTTTTAAGCCAAATATCTTCAAATCTGCATTTCGTGTTTTTGGAGGGTAAAAATCTGCAAAATCCAGATAAATCTGCATTTCTGGCAACCGTGGTTACAGCAATGATGTACTGAGCTCCAACTAGTTTTATTTCTGGTAAAACATCAAGGAATTTAACACATGGTTGTCATCGGATTGAAGTGATACAACTAACTGAATGATATGCGCTTAAAATATTGTCTAGAATAATTTTTGATATAAAAAACAGCTTTAGAATATTAGAAGTATATTCAATAGCTGTAGTATTTGTTATGCAATGAAAGTGGTAAAATTTTGCAATTAGTTCCGATTTGTTTTGCTGGGATATCTAGTGTTCGTACGGAATACCCTTTGTGTGCTAGTCAAAGTCGCACTTTACTGAATTTATTTTAAATAAAATTATTAAAAATGTTTTCTAATTGAAGTTAACTATGATTTGTGTGAAACATATGAATATTTAAAAGCAGTTTTCTTTTTGCATATTTTATAAATGAATAAAGTAGGTTATAACAACACAGTACTTGTAAATATGATCAAAGAAAACTTTTTGTTTTTGGAAACTAATCCAACAGGAGATGGAATTTGAAGCGAAATGGAATAAAACGAGAACCGAACGGGGGCTATCAATTTCCATTCGAAGTCAGAATCCTGAAGTAGAAAAAACAAGTATTTCACAATTGTGCCCTTAATTATGAAAGTGGTCTAAAGCCTACATACAGTACACGGCATGTAAAAAAAACAACAGGCGCATGTGGTTCTGACGTAATTTTGACGTCATCACGATGCTACATTTGCTACATGCCGTGTACTAGCACCATATGTAAATGTAGATATTAACATGCTTACAGATGAAAATGTCTTAGATTCGGCTACATGTGCCACGTATGTTTTTTTTTGGAACAAAAATACTATAAAAATTTTACGGCATGTAGCCACTACTAGTAATTCACAAAAATGCAACGAACATGCTGAAAATTCTCGTGACGTCATCGCCACATACGCATGTGGCTTTTTACATGCCGTGTACTGTAGGCTTTTTGCTTCGAAATATTAAATGAATCTTAAAAAATCTCAATAAATATTTTATAAATATTAAATAAATTTATATTAATCGAGACTGGAACAACTCTAAATTGAAATGTTGCATAATCACCCCTATCCTGCGTTTCGATTACGTTCCCGCATTCACTTACGCACGGATCGAAAAGAGGTATTCTGCAAAAAAACTGAATCGAAAGAAAAAGAAGAAGAGAAGAGTATGTTTAAACCTGCTGTTTTGCTATGAAACGGGTGAAATAGGAACAGAAAAATTAAGCAATTTTGCAAAATTTTTAGCAAAAAGTTAAATTTAGTGCAAAAAACAGTGATTTACCATTAAAACAAATAATAATTAAATATTGTAAAAATTTGCATTACATCAACTCTTGCAAATTTAAATACAGAGAGTTAAAAAAAAACGAGATAAGCAAGAGGTATTTGTGGCCAAACTTTTCCAGTGTGAAGAATCCTGTCGCACCGGAGGTGGTAGTTTAATTTTTTACACATAATTGCAACACAAAAATAAAGTCTATTTATCTAAATTTAATTAAATCCGTAGACAATATCGTTTTTCGTCGTCATTAAATAGGTATGTCAACTTTTTATACTGTTTTACCTGTAATAAATTGAATAAAAATCGCATTTCAATACAGAAAAACAAATCAAAGTGTATATTTCATTAATTAAACCTTCTTTTGTATTTAATGCTTGCATTATTTTTTTAATTAATCACTTTTTGAAGCTAAACAATCAAAAATTGAAAACGCTCCGCCACTAAAATAACAACTTACAAAAACGTAGTTACGATCGAAATGCAGAATACATAGAATCGAAAGAGAAATCGAAGAACGGAACGCAGAATACCAAAGTTGCCAAACGGAGAAACTTTCGATTCGAATCGAAACGCAGAATAGGGATGAATATATAAATATTTCTGCATTTGTTCAAATGTAATCTACTAAAATCTCGAACAAACAAATATATGATATATAATATATTTCATATTTAAGGGCACAATTATGTCAGTGTGTATTCATAAGCGATTGTTAAAGTTAATATTGATTTAACGTAAGAATTTTGTATGAGAGAACCAGTTTAAGGAAAGCTTTAACTTTAACAATCGATCATGAATACCAATATTAATATTTAAGTATTTAAAACTTTTCCACTTCTGTACTCGCAAACATGGTGCTTATAAATAATTTTTGTTTCAAACAGCCAAAAAGTTTTTTTAATATTCAAAAATTTATTCATATGATTTTACTTAATTTACGTTAAAAATAATTCCACTCTATAGTAAATACTACGAGTATACGATGGCCGCCAGCAGAATACGTTGTTTAAATTTGGTGTTTTAATTCTAGGAAAAGCGAATTTTATTGAAACAAAAAAAAAATTATACTACGAATATGTTACAAAATTTTTAAATAATAAATTTAGTTTTTGCTTTCGTTCATACTCTTACCCAGAAACTAGTACTGCTGGTGCAAATTCTATTATGAAAATTGTTAAAACTGCAACAATTTCGTTGTTGGTGAAAAACAAAAAAGAAACAAGTTTTACATAACTTTTCTAGGCAGAGGGGAACGAACGACAGCATTCGATAAAGTTATTTCTGAATTTTCGTGTTTTTTTCCACAGAAAGTTTTTGCAGCAAATAAATTTGGGCAATATTTTACAGGTTGAAATAAATTAGACTTGTGGGAAGGTGGATTGCAATTTTCACAGCTTATGGTAAAATTTTGCGGGCAATTAAAATAAAAATTTTATTTCACATCAGCTAATTAATTAGTTAATGATTTATTATGTGTTAGTAAATTTGATTAAAGAATGTGTAGTTTTGTGCTTGAAATAAATAATTTTATTGCAGAGAAAATAGAAAAATAACTGACCTGATTAACCAAAGGCAGCTGTTTGTTATATTAAATTCTTGCTTGAGCAAGAATTGCAAAATTCCATGCAATTACACAGTCTCGGTGCGAGAGAGACAACAACAACAAAGATTATCCTTGGATGCCTTTCGGTTGCGCAAGGACTAGTTATTATAAAAATCAAGTTTCTGCAGCAACTAACTGATGAGACTTGCATAAATTTGCACAAAATCTCAACAAATTAAGAACCTCCCTCCAAAGCAGCCATTAAAAATCTTTAGATTGTCAGATTCTGAATTACTGCAACTATGCATCATTTTTAATGATTTTTCTATACAGTTTTCCTTGCACGAAATTCTATATTTCGAACTACTGAATGTTTTGCATCAGAAACGACAATTGAAGTTTTGAGAAAGAAATATAAAATTTTTGTTATGCAATGTTTTGCATAGCCTGCGTAACTGCGTATAATCAATATTTTAGCGCAAACAATTCTTATGCTCACATATTTTCTCTCAAAGAATTATGACTATAGCCGACTCTAGCATACAAGAGCATCTGTACTTCGTTTATGCGAATAAAAAAAATACGCTAACACTAAGAATATATAGGCACATGCGTATCAATCGCGTTGACTCTCTCTCTCTCTCTCTCTCTCTCTCTCTCTTATAGTGCTAGTCTGAATATGCTTATACTCAGGCTATAGATACTTAAACGGACAAAAAAATATGCGCATGATACTTGGGATGTTTATTCATAATTCGCTATTGTAGACATACACTTATAAAATATGAGCCTACCAGCGCAGAACATGTGTAACCCCACATTCGTTTTTGGTTGTTAGGTTAGGTTAGGTTACGAAGGGTGGTGCTTTACCACACCTCCACTCGGAGACCCAATTAGGTCCATTGTGATTCCCTTCTGTTGCCCATAAATAAATTTTGGTTGTTAATGTGTTGATAAATGAGTTCGGATATTAAAACACATGCTACAACTGCTCAAGTTGCAAATAATACCAATATCATCGCTCTCTGTTGAATGAGTTTTTAGTGCTTTTAAATTTTACTAGTGGTAACGCTTATAGCTTGCATAATATTCTTTATCAACTGGTTATCCAGCTCTGTGCTTGTATATACAATATTGTTTTTATTAATTGATAGATATGAAACATATTTTTGTACTCAATAACTATCACGTTTCTAAATTATTTTTACATGTTTTTGCACTATCATTTTTTTGTACAATTATGTAAGGCTTCATATCGTCACCTTAAATGCAAACGGACGTAGCTACACTTTTATATTTTTTACAGGAGAAACAGAAAACGTTGCAAAAGCAATAATAAAGAAGTATTTTTGAAAATGTTCTTCGAAATTTACTTGTAGTATGGACACTTCTTGTATGTTTCTAACAATTTATTTCCTTTTTTTATATATTTAAGCTTTTATGTTAATTACGTTCCTTGCAATAAGAAATATATGCATTCGTAATTACTTCCATTTTAATTTCTTTAATAAAGTCGTCATTTATCATTGCAGAGGTCTAAATATTTGCGTGAACATGTAGTTTGATAAAATGAATCGCAATCAATCAAAAGCTCGATTTCGAATTTTTGTGTAGTTACGTCCGTTTGCATTTAGGGTGACGATATATGTTCATACGTATGTACATATTTCAGTGTGATAAAGAAAACACATTTTTCTAATAAATGTTTGTGATAACAAGTTTTTAGCAGACTATATAGGCCTAATAAACGAGGTACAGTGGCTCATTTTGCCTAAAATCGTGGAAAAAGTAAAAAAATTTAAGATAAAATTTTAAGAAGTGAATTACTGCCCAGAATAACATTTTTTCACTGATCCAGTGAAACAGTGTCTCATTTTGTTTAAAGCCGGGACAAAAATAAAATTACGATAAATTTTTAGAATACCATTTTTTTCACTGTTCGAGAATCAAAAACGTGTTCTTAAATTGGATAAAAGTTATGGCTGGCAGAGCTGCTCAAAAGTTGGCAAGTTCTTAATGTGTGGACAAAAACTGCATTTGTTAAAAAAATGTTTATACCTTAAATTTGCAATGCCAGGAAACATTTATTATTTTTAGACATTTGCTGAAAAGTATGTTTATTTTTATATTAACAGAAATGTACAATGTACATACATACATACATATGTACATCAGTAACCCGCAAGCCATAGCACAATTGTGCGGATGAAAATCACATATATACATGCACGGTTGCCAGAAATGCAGATTTATCTGGATTTTGCAGATTTTTACCCTCCAAAAAGACGAAATTCAGATTTCTAGATTTTCGGCCTGAAAACGCAGATTTTTTAACTCCAATTGTAGTGCATTTTTTAAAATTTTTCCTAATACTGCTACTACAGGGTGGGCCAAAAGAAACCAAGGGGTGTAAAAGTTTAATAACTTTTTTGTTTATTAACTTTTTTTTTATTTTTTCTTTCAGATTATATAATATACAAAATGGAAATTTTTTTACACTAAGTGTGAAAAATGATGTCTCTTAAATGACCACCGTTTTCAGCTTCGCACTGATGGGCTCTTTTTAGAGCATTTTCCATAACATCTTTCAAAACTTGTGGCTGTAGCGTTCGAATTTCTGCAACAATGTTTGCCTTGAGTTCAAGGATTGTCTCTGGCTTGTTCACATACACTCGCTCCTTCAAAAAACCCCAAAGAAAATAGTCGGGTGCTGTCAAATCTGGCGATCGCGCTGGCCAAATAATTTCCGAATTTCGAGAAATTACTCGCTCTCCAAAAATTTGACTTAAAAGTGCCATTGTGTCTCGGGCAGTATGGGCAGTGGCTCCGTCCTGCTGACACCACATACCAGGTCTGTTTTCAAGAGCAGGACGTAAAAAATTTTCTATCATAAGCCGAAACCGCTCTCCATTTATGGTTACAGCACTTCCATCTTCATTCTCGAAGAAGTAGGCCCCAATGACATTTTCAGATGTGATCCCACACCATACTGTACACCTAATGGGGTGCAATTGGCGTTGATGAATGGCTCTTGGATTTTGAGAACCCCAGAACCTACAGTTCTGCTTATTAACAAAGCCATTCAAATGAAAATGAGCTTCATCACTCATAATCAAATAATTGATCTATGGTTTAAATAATAAAATTCTATTGTTCTGGTTCTCTGTTCAGTTGTGAACCTCTCCATTATAAATTCTCCAAGTGTTGTCTATATAATCTGAAAGAAAAAAAAATTAATAAACAAAAAAGTTATTAAACTTTTACTCCCCTTGGTTTCTTTTGGCCCACCCTGTACTTGTTGTTTCTTTTATGTGACTCATAGTTTAGAGAATTAAAATTTTTGAACTTAGAAGACATCATTAAAGAAAAAGAAGAACTAACTTTGGCAAGGTTCTGAAAACGACTATCTGATATAAAAAGGGCTTATTTTGATTACTATTTGCAGCCCTAAGTTTATTCAAAATGTAATGTCTTTACCACATTCATTTGCAAATGTCGAAAAGATTTTCAGTCAAGTGAACTTGAATAAAACAAAACTTTGACGTCCTTTGGATATTTATTCAACAAATTAAATGCCTTTTTGTATAATTTTTTATTTATCCGATTTAATTCAATTTATATTATTTGCACTTAACTATCAAGAATTTTTATTTATTTTTGTTGGTTATATGCATTTCGTTCCTCCTAAAGAAATGCTGTTTTTCGACACGCAAAATTTATTTTGTAATGGCTTGAATTTGTATAAGAGAAGAGAGATATTATTCTATATTGAACAAACTTAATTCTTTGCAAAGTAAACTTTGCGTGTGGAAAAGCCGCCAACTCATCAGTAGACTTAAAAAAATGTGACAACTAATTGTAAAAAGGTAATGAGAAAATAATAATGGATTCAAAATCGAATATGTCAGCTTGTAAAAATTTTTGCTTGAAGCTTTTAAGCTTATTCTGCCATATTCATAAAAAATAGTTTTGGTTTACAAAACAAACTTTGTATGGAAATTTCTTTGTCAAACGTTTTTAACGCAAAATAATTTTTATGACTATTACTATTATTACGTAATTACTGATAGTTTTTTTATTTTATTTCAAAAATTTTTTGGTTGAATTCTGCTGATGAGTTTCTTAAGCAGAAACGAAATGCACATTCTTCATACATTTTAAGCCGAGTTTAAGTTTTGTGAATATGGGTTAATGAAGAAATATTTGTTATACATGTATACCCATATTTATGTAAATTTTCTGAATAAAATATCAAAAAAGTTGTTGTAAAAATTGCTTTGAAGATTTTTTGAAGATTTTAAAAATTAAATGCAGATTTTGAAGATTTTTTTGTGAAAAATTGTTAAATTTTGCAGATTTTATCCTTAGAAATTCTGGCAACACTGCATAGATGCTTATGCTCTTTCATTTAGTCGTCACTGAGCAAGCGACGAATTAAGTTGTGTACGCATGTGTTAATTTTTTCCCGGTTTTTTGTCTAATTTTTTTGAGCACACGGAACGAAATTAAAGTTCAAATTTAATAAATTTGTACAGCAACAAAAAATTTAAATAATTATGGAAGCTAAGAAATATTTCGTGATAAAACATGCTTTTTGTAATATGCAATGCATTTTATGTTATGAAACAGTTAAAAATAAGACATTTTAATAGTATCCACAAAGCTGTGAATAAATTTAATTTGGAATTTATACACTCATTGTTGAATGGATTATTACATTTTTAGTTTTTAGTTAAGCTTTTGACTAAATTGCTTATTTACAAAAAAATATTCAAACAATTAATAACCACATCATTTATTTTAAATTAGAAAACTTTTCTTCAAGTGCAAGTTTATTTTACTCTCATTTTTCTCACCAATACAAACATATTTAATTTTGCGGGACACTGACATACATACACATTATATTCTTTGCTTTTTCAGGAGAGGCAGTTTTTTGGACACTCTATATTTAGACACTATCCTAAATTTTCATAAAATATAAAATGAACTTGAAAAGTATTTTATTACAAATTTTTCAAAAAAAAAAAAAAAAAAAAAAAAAAAAAAAAAATTGTCTTTATTTATTTTTTTATAAATATGGAGGTATATACGAGTATATATTAGTCTTGCCTATTTACGTGAAACAACAAGAAAACTTTTGCAATCTTGTGGCGAAAACTAGAGTGATTTTTATATTTATGATTTGATCAAGCTAAAGTTCGTATCGCTTTGTAAGCCAAATTACATATTATAATTATTAATGAACAAATAACACCAAAGTTAATTGTAAATATTCTGACAAACACGTAGTAGAACGGAACAACTAGCTGTTTTCGAAGGCCACTGTCACTACACCTTCATCATCAGCGTTCTTTTATGTTTGGTCCACAGTGTGTGGTATCAGTTGATGTACACTCAAAATATTATGTAGGTAAATTCAAATGAAAACTCATTTGCAACAATTAAAATCTCATTTAAATATAGAGCTGTTAAGTTTCGATTACGATTACTAATCAATTAGATTACATTTTAAAAATAATTTTTTCTGATTATATAATCCCTTTAAAAGAATTTCTGATAAACAATTGATTACGATTACTAATAATCGAAAAGTAATCTGAATTACTAGAAATTACAACATATAATCAAAAAGAATCAAAAGTAATCAAAAAATAATCCGACTACTTTCCAAGATTACTCTTGATTACTAATAAATAATCAAAAAGAATTAAAAGTAATGTTTAAAAGTAATCGGCTTATTTTTTATTACTTTTAATTATTTTTTAATATTTTTTGTATTTTCAAGTAATTCAGATTACTTTTCCAATATTAGTAATCGTAATGAATTAGTAATCGTGCGAAACTAAATATAATCGTAATTTAATCATTACTTCGCCTTTCAAAAAGAAGTAATCAAATTAGTAATCAGTACGATTACTAGTCATTACTTAACAGCTATGTTTAAAACCCCTTTCACCTACCTTTCACCTCTATTTGAATCAAGAGAGTTTTTCAATTATTTTTTTTAATATTAATTTTATAATTAGCACATTGCGTAGAAATAAACAAACAATTTTTTATTTTATTTAAAAAAATATAAAATTTATTTACAAGTCAGATATTTTAGTTGTACTTATTAACAATTGAAAATAACTGAAGATTTTGACTGCACGTAAAATCATTTTAATATTGTAGTTGTTTTTTTTTAGCAACCTACATAAAAAGTTAAAATATTTTTTTTTTCGTAGGGCAACTGCATTTTCATTTAAAATTGAAATAACTACAAAGAGTTAGTGTAAAAATTTTTTTAGTGTATATTTGTTGCTTTAAATTTTTAAATTAATGTGTTCAAAATGTTAAGAAAGTTAAAATAAGACGCATGCAGCCCATTAAAAAGGGGTTCTAAGTTTTTTCTCCTCCTCCCCTTAGAATATGTTAAGCCCCATCCCTCAAGAATTCTGGATTTTTTTTATTGTTTTGATTATTATTAATCTGTTTTTCGATGAAAACAAAAAATATGTAAGCCAACTTTCCAACAAACTTTCAAAAAAAAAAAAAAAAAAATGGGAATGTTTTTTTTTTGTTAAAGAAGAAAAATATATTTGAAAATTTGGGGAATATCTAGAAAATTCAATAGAGCTTAAACAACCCTTCTTAAGGAATGAGTCATTCATTCAAACAGGACTTGGAATGTGACGAATCAGTTAAAAAAATGATAGATTATGGATAAATATTTTTTTTTTTGTCGATTTGTAAATAAGATATTAAAACTATTAAAAGTCTTTCTAAAGGCAAATTAAATTGCTGAGCTTATTTCAAGAATTTTCGTTTGCAGTCTATTGAAAACTTCCTTAAGCAGGAACGAAATGCATATATATGTAGTAGACGATGCTTAACCAACACAGCAAACGTAGATTGTTTCCAAACAAATACATTAAAAAGTGAATGTCAAATAAATATATATATATATATTCCGGTATTTCTTATATAAAATATTAAAAAAAAAATTCTTATCTATATTTTCTATGGATCTCAAAGCCTGTGGGTATGCATATTTTTTTAAATTATTTTATTCAATATAATGCTCGTTGCCAACTTTTAGTCATGTGAGAACACTTCTCATAGTTTTTATGCAAAAATATATGCAAAACCGTCCCACTGTGCGACGCAACATCAAGCGAATACGTTCGTTAAAAAATTTCTATAGATAATAAAAATGAAATATGTATCGAAATTACTGATTGTTTTCACTAGTTTTAAATAATCAGGTAACTTAACCTTATTTTTTTTACATAGCAAACTAATTACGGAATCTGATTAGCTTTCATACGCTTTCTAATGCAAGTCAGAATATTGCCCAATTAATGTGTAAATTTTACTTCACTGTAATAGTGAAATACACTCTGAAAACAAGGCGTCCCCAGTTTTACACCTTGATATATGCACATTTTAGAAACTGACGTAACAATTTATTGAGCTTGCATGAGATTTTTTTCCAGAGTTTAACTCTTACCCATATAAAAATATAAATTTATTTATTTTCTCATAAAGCTTTGAGCTGTCTAAAAATAACACCGAGGAAATGCCACAACTAAAAAATATATGTAACGTTGTTTTTAATGCATTAAATACTTGATATTATTTGATAATGATTTTGTCTCGCTGTCATTAAGTTATAAATGTGTCAATATCGAGTGAATGCACTTGAGTTCAAAATATTATTAAACAATGACCGATAAGCATTTGCTTACTTTTTTTTCTTTCTTCAAAACATTAACAACTTTTTAAATACAAGTTCAAGTTGTTTAATATATTCCATAATGAAAGTAATTTGAGTTCATGCAATAATTTTAATAAGTTTGAATTTAAAATTATTAAGGGTTTTCATGAGAACTCCTAAATTTCCCATTTGTGCATTTGGGCAAATTTGCGAGACTTCTTTCATGAAGCCCCTTTTCAACTTTTGCGCAAACAGTTAAGTAAATTTGAATGAATTGTCAAAAAATTAATATAATAAAAATAAAATATTAAATTTCAAGCAGTTATTAAATTAAATGCATATTTATATATTTCTATAAAAATTAAAAGTGTGTGTGTGTATCTAAAATGCCTCAAGGAAGCAAAAAAACCAAAAAGTTGTAGTTTAATAAATGCACAATTGCACAGCTTAAGTTTACGAGTGAAAATTGTTGGGCAAAGTAATCAGGTTTGTGTAAATAAATTTCCATACAATTTTTGAAATTTTATTTAGGAGAGTGTAAAAATGCACAATTGCACATTTTGCGAGACTTTTGAACATTCTCATGAAAACCCTTATTGTTTTTATTAAAAAAAAAAGCTAAGCGACAAAATTAAAAACAAAATTCTAGCAACAAAAAGAATTTGTAAACGCCTGATTAATTAAAACTTTTGTTGCACTTAAAAGTTTTAGATAGAGATCCGATGTTCCGGATTTTTTTTTCTAGTAATTAGGAATTTAGAATTTATTTCAAAGTAGAAGATTAACTTTCACATATCGAGCCATTACCTCTAAAAATAAAATAAATTAAGTAAAGTGCGACTCTGACTCGCGCACGAAGGGTTCCGTACGAACACTAAATATGTAATTTAATACAAACTTCATCCTATATAATAAATAGTTTTGGCATTTTTTCGTTTTTGGGGTCTTTTCGTTTTTTTTTTGTTTTGGCGTTTTTTGCGTTTTTTTCGGTTTTGACGATTTTTTTAAATTTTGGCTCTTTTTTTTAGTTTTGACACTTTATTTTCTCGTTTTGGCGCTTTTTTGCGGTTTTTGGCGTTTTTTCATTTTGGCGATCTTTTTTTATTTTTGGCGATTTTCTTTATTTGTGCGATTTTTTTATATAAATTTTTTTTTAGTTTTGGCGACATTTTCGCGTTTTGGAGATTTTTTTCGATTTTTGGCGTTTGTTTTTCATTTTGGCGATTTTTTTTCATTTTGGCGATTTTTTCGAATTTGGAGATTTATTTTAGTGTTAGATATTTTTTTTAATTTTTGGCGATTTTTTTCATTTTGGCGATTTTTTTTTAATTTTTGGCGATTTTTTTTTTTTTTTGGTTTGGCGATTTTATAATTTTCGGTTTTTTTAGTTTTACCGTTTTTGAAAATTTCAAGTGTTTGCCTCTTACGGTTTCCAAGATATAGCAAATTGTCAAAATTACATAGTCAAAATTGCATTAACTGATGGACCACCCTTTAATTTAAATTTTTTTAAATTTTAGTGTTAATTGTTGTAGTCTGTATAAAAATACACTAATTTTACAAATTTCAAGTTTCAATATACATATGTTCATACAATTCTATGTATATTACATGGGATTTTAACATTTTTCGTTGCTCGTTTTGGAACACCCTTTAATTTTTAATTCTCATGTATTTGTTGTTGTAGCGGCCAAGGTTCTACATACTGTGTCCAAATTTCAGGAACGTAGCTCTTACGGTTCCTGAGAAAATACCGTGTGACGGACAGACGGACAGACGGACAGACGGACAGCGTAGCGAAAACAATAGGGTTCCTTTTCATCTTTGGTGTACGGAACCCTATAAAGCTTAACCGACATATATCTTGAACTTTGTTTTTTCTTCAAAATCTTTTATCTACAATCGTAAATAATCGACTTTGGGAAAAAAAACATATGAAGCTCCAAAATTATGTCACTTAAGTTTTTTCGGCAATTATAGCACGATATCGTCTCTTTACAGCAAAAGAATTATAGAGAGCTTTTTATATTATGCAAAAATTTCATAAAAATATATTGTTTACTTAAATAATTAAGCAAAATAAAAAAAATTAATAAATTTTATGTTAAGTTCCCAGGAATTTCCGGCACAAAAACCTTAACAGACGGGGGCTGTTAATGTGCCTATTATGTGTCAGTAATTGCATGATATGCATGTGTTTTAATTGAATTTTTTTTACTTGATAATTTATTTCTCATATACAAATGAAAATAATTTTCACGTTTCTTATTAAAGTTAAATACATTCCAATTAAAAGCTTAATTTTTTTTCAATATCAAAATAAATTACACATCATTTTATGTATAATATGCAACTGGTTGATAATGTGTTGACGTTGAAAGGTAAATAAGAATTAAAAATGTTTCTATATATATAAAAAAAAAGTCTTACACTGCAAAGAAGTAAAGTTTCATCATCTTTGGGCAAGCAGTTGTATGATAAATTAAAGAACAAATATGTATATTTCTGTGGCAATAAGGAAAAAGTGCTCAAGTCATATTTTACTGTTTTGCTGGAGAGCACTTTTAAGCGTTGAAGTCGATTTTCAGAAATTTATGTCTTTTACAGTTAAATTGGGAAATTCTATATTAACCTTTATTTTTTTAAGCAAACATCATTCTACACGCTATAATTAATATATTTAACTTGAAATATACCACATCATAAATTAAATTAAGCTATTATTCTAAATGAGATAAGAATTCATAGTGCGATAAATTCCTGAAAAATCACACAAATTAATTGAGATTTTTACCAGGGGTACTTTGGAGGTATCATTGACTCAAAATGTGCTTATCTCGACTTAAACACTTTTTGCTACAGATTTCATAAGACAGAAAAAAATTGTAAAGTAGAATTTTATGGCAAATATTTTTGTGGAACACCCATTGACCCATTTTATCTTCTTTGAATTTAATTATTTAATCTATTTTTATGGAAGAGATAAACAGACCCATAATGAGATATTCAGCCTTTTTTCGATTTTATCGTAAGCGACATGTTATCGAAAATATATTTTTTTTACTGAAATTACAATTTTATGGGCCTACCCATACTTTAGAACTATCAAAATGTCAAAAGTGTTGATAACTTTTACGATTTACGTACAAAAATATATTTGAATATGTATTCAAAAAAAAAAAAAACCTTCTCCTGAAAAATTTAAGTTTTGTCCCTTAAGGCTGGTACTCTGTTCAAAGTTGCGAAAAATTTTCAGCACCATTGATTATTTCGCGTGAAAAATTTGACATGTACTAAATGTAGCCCAACTCGCGTTTTTTTTGTTATAAATTTCTCGCTTTTATTGCTTGAAAGTATGCAACATTGTCAAAATTCCGTGCGAAAAAAGCCCTGCTCATGTTGTTTCGCAGCTAAACTAAAATGATGCCAGACTAATTTTGCATGGAAAGACATGATTTTACGTATTTTTCACAACAAGAATTGAGTACTACTTTTGCGAATTTATTTCGCAAATATTTCATACGAAATACTTTTATATGTAGTTTGACAACATTTCACACGAAATTGTGAACAGAGTACCAGGCTTTAAGGTGAATTCACCCATTGTTTCGGAACAAAATTTTTGTTTGGAAAAATTTTTTTTTACTGAGAGTTTTTTGCAAGACGATTCATCCATTTCGAACATTTTGTCTCGAAAATCAAAGCTACCAGATGAAATACATGTGTAAACGATGCGTATTAGTCTTACAAGTGGTAGCACAGTGGCAAATAATTACAATTTTCTGTGTCACACACATCTTTATAATTGTTTAATGCAATTGTTTCGTTTAACTTAGACTTGGGTTGAACTCGTTCACTAGTTCGACCTGTGCTTTTATTATTCATATAACATGATGTGGCAGCTCAGTTCGACTTTGGCTGAAAAATTAAAATAGTTGGCAGCTCAGTTCGATTTTGTCCGGACAAAAATTACAATTAAACCAATTCAAGCAGAAAATGTTCCGAACAAGATTTGTTCTCTTCTTCTCTCGCTCTCTCTCTCTCTCTCTCTCTCTCTCTCTCAAAAAGAGAAACGTCAAATTCCATATAAAAAAAATTTACAATTTATTTATTTTATTTATTTAAAGTTATCCATTTCCTGTACAACAAGATAATTCTTATATTTAAAGTACAGGAACGCATGGTTCAATCATTACATTTAACATAAAATGATATATGGATAAAACAGGCAAAAAGATACAATAAATAATAATAAGTATAAACTAATGATATAAAAGCAAAGAATGAAATTTTAATAACATGAAATAATTAAAGAACAACTAATAACATCCAAGCAAAATCAAGAAAAACTAAGAAATAAAAATTGTTTAAAAATATTTGCGTTGCTATTAACTTGTTGGGCTTGTGGAAGAAGATTCCAAAGACGTGATGCATACAGAAAGAAATGCCATTCAGATACAAGGTATCGATGGCACGGATAAAAAGTTTGTTCGGAAACAATGGGTGAATCCAGCTTTACGATTAAATCGAAAATAAGGCTCCATATGTTAGTTGGTTAAAATGCCTCAGGCGTATTTCCTTGGTGGGATTTTGCATAAAACTGCCGAATACATTCTATAGTTGAAGTGTAATGCATTAAACACATTCGCCACAGCAAGCTACCGACTACCAAATGTCAAGAATAGAATACAGATGTTTATATGAGAATGATTCTTTTGAAGACAGCAAGGCAACAGGGCGACAGGTTGTTGTCTATGCTGATTTTGTCGTTGTAGTCCAATTAAACTAATTTCTATTTCTTTGGCTACAATGAGAAAATTCAGTGTTGCCACTATAATACAAAATGTTGAATGAATGATTTTGTACAATTATTTCATATTATTTAACAGAAACAATATCCAAAAATTTATGCAAAGCATAAATTGATTCGTTGTTGTACTTTTACGTGAAATAAGTACATTTTAAAAGAGTAATTAATTTTTATAAATGCAAAATATATGAAAGTGGCAATACTGAACTATGTATTTGTACTTGATTATCAACTGCAGATGGTGCTGCTGCCGTCTCCAAAATAATTAAGTAGCCGGCTAGAAGGCGACAAATGCTGCTAGCGGCATTTGAAGCCGTTTGTTCGTGTAGCCTGCTGTGGTGAATGTGTTTAATGCATAAGTGTGACAGAGTTTGAAATTAACCCTTTAAAAGCATTTAATTTTTTGTTTGGCAAATTTCTAATTTCAAACTAACGCCGTTTGAGTATCATTATTATCAAGGGCAGGGGTTTCATGCAAATGCATGTTTTTTTCCTTAAGCCTGATAGTGGCAAGAACGAAATATCTTTACGAAACATTGAATTTGCGTGAAAATGCCATCGATTTGTTAGTGCATATTTTTGCATATTTTATTGAAAATGCATATTTTTGCATAATTTGGTCATATATCCATATTTTTGTTTCATATTTTGGTATAATTTCATGGTTTTTGTGTCATATTTGCTCAAAAGTTAAAATTAAAAAAAAAAAATTATTGACAAATTATTAATGCAAAACAATTGGCAAATTCATTCGCTTGCATTGTTTTAGAATTGTAGAAGGAATGCACAACCACACACGCATACCAAATAAAATAAACATTGTCATTTTGATGATTTCAAGAGGAAATCGTTTGCTATTAAAGCCGAAAGTAGTTAAACAATTCTGCGGAAACTTGATATTGCTTTCAAAAATTACAGATTTAAAAAAATCTAATAGCTAGAATTCAATCCATTGTAATGGTTGAGTTAACTAAATATGTAACATTATATAAAAAATTATTTAAATTTGAGCCTTTCTTCAATGCACAAAAGCTTTCTTTCTTTCTAAAAAAAATTGATAGAACTTAACATTCAAAAGTATTAAAAGATACAATTTTTAAAAATTCGTGTTTGGGGCTAATAATGCAGAAATAATCGTTATATCATTTATAACATGGTGTACAAACTTAATATAAAAGGCATGTACACGCACCTCTTGAGAAAATAAAATATTTTTCTGTCTTTAATTAGTTGTATGTGAATTTAAAACTTTTCTTTTGAACAAAAAATTTTTAAAATATGTGCATATTTTATTGTTTTTAGTGCATATTTTGTGTTTTTAATGTCATATTTTAAGCGCCTAAAATACCTTTTTTAAGTGCATGAAGTCCTTGTCCCTGATTATTATATCTTGGCGATAAAGTTGCGGATAATTAATCCTAAGTTTAGTAAAATTGAGCTATAAATTGACATCTAAAATGTTTCCATTGCTACAACTGTCCGATAAAATAAATAATTAAATTTTTGTATTATTGCAACATTGCTGTGAATACCTTATAATTTTGATTGCTTAAAATAATTAGTGGCAACGATTTGCTTTGTTAATTTGATCAATTACAAAAATAGTAAAATTGTGTTTTGGTTTATTCTTTACTTTTTAAAATTTTTTAAATTATTTTGTAATTTGTGTTTTATTTTATATTTTTTGTGTTATACTCCTGCTTTGTACTTATAAATACGAGTAAACTTCAATTTGGCTGTGAATTATAAAGCAGAAAGTATGGCAACTTAAAAAAATGTGGCAACTTCAAATAACTTAACCAAATGATAAGAGCTAGGGCAAACTAATCGCTCTTTTTTGGGTGAATTTTGAAATAATAAAAATTTTTAATCTGTTCTATATAACCCCAGGGGTCATTATTAGAACTTGTCGTTAGTCAAAGGTAGGATTTTGTCTGCAAACTGTCCATAAATGCCGTGTGTTTTTGAAAGAAATGTCCTATTGCTCTTGCATGGGTTCCTGGACATGGTAACATTTATGGCAATAATAAGGTGCATGGACTTGCTAAAGCCACCACAACTTAAGGAATAACGTAACAATTTATGTATAGTGAAGACACTATATCGGCTCAAGAAAATATCTATTCCATCTTTAGCTTCATTTAAAAAGACAAAAACTTAAATTTATATATTTTAAGCAGTCTGCCTTTAGTTCTACTTTTTGTTTAATGACAATAAAAATAATAAAGATAAACATTACACGTATGAAAAACAATTAATACTAAAAACAATTATAAAACACAAACATTTTTGTGATGAAGAAAAAAAAGATAAAGTTCATAAACGAATATTTTATATGCCATTTTGTTTGCTATTGAACAGCCGATGGATGATGAATGAATGTCTTTTAAAGACCTTTTTCGTAGAAAAACAAACTATTTACTTGTTTCATCTGTTTATTTTTATTTTTCTTGAGCTAACAACATCAAAGCCATAAAACTAAACAAATGAAGAGATGTCTTCTTATTGAATTTGTTCTACTTTTTTATAACTTTTTTTTATGTCATACTATTTATTGTTATGTCACAACCTTTTTATTTTTCACATTATTCTTTCGTCTGCATGAAAGCAAGAGATAATTTTCAAGATTTTAATATGAATTTTCCAAGATATTAATTCTACAGATTATTTTATTACTATTGTTGCCAAATATTGTATGAGTTCTTTGTTTTTCTAAAATGAATGAATACTTTTATAGTTAGTCGTTTCTTTTTCAATTATTTTCTTTTTATTAAAAATAGATATATTAAATGGAACATTAAATTAACAAATTACAGAATTTTATCAATGCTGCATGTGAATTTGATTTTGTTTGCTTGTTCCATATATGTACATATATTGAATACACAATGCTATTTTGTTTGAAAGTTCAAATATTTAGTTAAATTGCATAGAAAAAATACCAATGTAAAATCACCATGCAAAAAGTATGATTTCAAATGATATTAAATTTACAAGAAATAATAAAAAAATATAATATAAAAAAATAAAAGGCTTATCCGACCCATTTTTTAACTTCGTTTTTTTGCGAAAATCAATTATTTACCATGGCAAATGATCGATTTTGGTAAAAAAAATAAAGTTTGAAAACTATGTTGCTTAAGCTTTTTTTTCTATGTGTTGCTGTTTATTTGATTTGTTGATAGCAGCAATCAGTGTTGATAGATGAGACGATTTAATGCCATTTTGACGAGTTTTTATAACGAATTTCCCAAAGTGACGATTGACGATTTTAATTCAAATATTCCTCATTTTTTGACGATTTGTTAAAATAAGTATTCAAAGCCGTTTAAGACTATAATAAAGGGTGTCCCAACAAGAACGCAAAATTTAAATTTGGCGCCATTCGAAGTGTCATTATTTGACATTTGAACAATTGTTATTGTTTGCTGGTAGAAGATACGAGGTTAGTAAAAATTAAGCGCTACACGAATGAACAACGCATTCTCATTGTGAAATTGTTTTACCAAAATGGTGAAAGTTTTGCGGCTACAGTTCGCAAATTTGCGATCAATTTCGGGTCACAATAATGCTCCAAAAGAGTCAACTGTAAAGACATTAATGGATAAATTTGCCGAAACTGGGTCTGTTAGTGATGTAAAGACAACAACGCGCCTTCGACCAGGTCGATCGACCGAAAATGTCGCAGCTGTACGTGATGATGTCGCTCAAACGCAGGTTAAGCGCAAACAGTCAATGGTGTTCGGTATCGTGAAATGATAACCAGTTTTTTCGTGCTTAGAATTGAAGAAATGAATGTGGAGGGCAAGTGGTTTCAACAAGACAGCGCCACATATCATAGAGCCAGAGAAACAATTCAATTACTACATCAGCCATTTCCCGTGTTATTTCGCGTTTTGGAGACCAGAATTGGCCGCCTAGATCGTAAGATTTAACACCATTAGACTTTTTTCTTTGGGGTTTTTTGAAGTCGATGGTTTACGCGAAAAGCCGACGACGACTCAAGCCTTAAAAGAGGAAATTGGACGCAGCATTTATGCAAAACGGCCATTGAAAATTTCATTAAGAGATCGCGTGTGTGCCAGCAAAGCCGCGGCGGCCATCTGCCCGATTTGTTGTTCCATACATAACCTCATTTTGTCTGCTTTACGATATAATAAAGTTTCACAATTTTTTTTTTTTAATATCTGTGTTTTATTTAAAATTTAAATCTTGCGTTCTTGTTGGGACACCCTTTACAAGTATTAATACTTCTGTGGAAAATGCAACTCTGACATGTTGAATTGTTATTGTTTTTTGAAATTTTTTAAACAGAAATTAAATCAGGGAAACATTTTCGTCAAAGGTATTAATATGTACTTGTATTATAGTCTGAAACCGTCTTTAGTAACATACATATGCCAACATGGCCTTGCAGAAGAAATTATTCCTTTACTAAAAAGTTTTCCAAATCTTTTATACAAAGGAAAATATTAAGACATTAAAAATTAAATAAGAGAACTCTTAGGTTTTTTAACTTTCAAGGTAATGACTTACATATATCTAAGTATATTTTGGAAAAAAGTTAAATCGATTGATTTACCAACCAATAAACTTCTTTTTCATAACTTATTTATGTCAGTTTTACCTGATTTATATTAAGAATTTTTTCATATTTATAATTTCATGATTTTTTTTTGCACGAAACCTTTTCGATTTGTTAATTGCAGTGCTATAAAAAAGTATGATATATAAAAAAGGTCGTAGAATGAATCTCTGATGCATTCTTGCCAACTTTTTTGATATAAGTTGCTTCTTCAGGCCTCCTATTGGGAAATAAAATTTTTATGCAACTAATTTCATGAAAGAAAAAAAAATGCTTAATGTAAATCAGGTATTTGTGTTTTTTTTTTACTTTGCCATCGGCTGGTGTTGAAAGAATATTTAGTAACATTAATTTTACTAATACAAAGATCTGAAATTTACTGCAAACAGAAACACTTGCAATCATTATGTTTTCAAAGGATTATTTGAAGTGTAAATCTTCGGAATGCTACATTAAGAAAATTTTGATAAAAAATGCAATTCTACAATGTATTATACATACTTTTTTCTACTTTGAAACTAGTTTTATTTAGAAATTGTTGTTTGCTATTATATACTCTGAATTTTTTGCTTTAATTTCACCTTATAGTTTTTATCTTTGACTATAAAGTCGAAGAATTGTTTTTTGTTACATATAATTGTCTTTTATTTCTAATATGATGTATTAGTTGTTTAATAAAACAAATAATTCTTGTATGACGATTTTTTGACGAATTTTTTTTAAGAACTATGACGATTTTGACGATTTTATTTTTAAAATTTGACGATTTTTAGAAAAAATTATCTAACAACACTGCCAGCAATACACTTTTGTGCTTGGTTGTGTGAGTTGTTTTTATGTTGTTGTTGTTGTTTATTTTAATGTTTGTAAATAGCCGATAAACTGCTGCTGCCTCGAACGCAGTGAACTAGCCTTGTAAAGGGTGTTTTTTATTGAGGTATAGAACTTTAAGTTGGCATCACTTTTTTAACTGGCGGCCATTTTGTCAGCTGTCAAGTGATTAATATTTAGTTTGGTTTGCCATTTCATCATGAACAGGTTGACAAAAGAACAACGCTTGCAAATCGTGCAAATTTATTTCGAAAATAATGGTTCAGTTCGCGAAGTTTACCGCAAGCTCCGTCCATTTTATGGTCGACATAATCGTCCATCAGAGCAATTAATTCGGTTAACCATGGATCGTTTTCGCACTACGTTTACTCTATGTGATAATACGCATCCGCAGAGACGTCGAACAGTGCGCACCGAAGAAACAATTGCCGCTGTAGAGCAAAGTGTTGAAGAGGACCCGAATGAATCGATTCGCCACCGTGCACAGCAATTGGAGCCGACTAACCGACTATTTTGTTCCCGAATTGGATGGCATGAATGTGGATGAGTTGTGGTTCCAACAAGACGGCGCTACATGCCACACAGCGCACGTCACAATCGATTTATTGAAGGAAACATTCGATGAGCGCATAATTTCGCGGAATGGACCTGTCAATTGGCCACCAAGATCGTGTGATTTGACACCATTGGATTATTTTCTTTGGGGATATGTGAAGTCGCTCGTCTACGCCAACAAACCAGAAACGTTAGGGGACTTGGAAGCCAACATTCGTGGCGTTATTGCCAACATACGGCCCCATATGCACGAAAAAGTGGTTGAAAATTGGACCTGTAGAATTAGCTTTATTCGAACCAGCCGCGGCGGCCACATGCCCAAAATCATATTTAAACATTAATGGCATAAAATTATCCTTCCAATAAAGCCAAATTGATGGACATTAAAACGATTTTCTTGTGTTTTATTTCAATTCGAAGTTCTATACCCCTCAAAAAAACACCCTATAGTTAAAGGATCGCAGGTTCGATTCTTGGAGACAAGTCAAAGTATTTTGTATATTATTTTTAACTAAAACTTTTCAAATAAATTGTATGTTAAATGATCATTTAAATAATGTTGAATTAAAATTTTATACATCATATTATACTAGCTACACCCGGTGTGCTTAGCTACACCCGGTGTGCTTCGCTACCGCCATCGTGTTAGCGAATGATGTAAATATTTTGTAAATAAACCGCAAACTCGGATTTTTTAATGTAACATTTCGAAAGTTTTAAAATTTTGATATTGGATCATTATTAACATAGGTTTTTTACAAATATCTTCGGAACTACATAACCGACTTAAGACTTTGATATCTCGTTTTGAAAAACATGACAACAGCTTTCAAAAAAAAAAAAAAAATTAATATATACATATGACATTTGTTGTGCAATATGAAAAATGGATTTTGCCACGCCCCTCCGCCCCCAGACCAAAAATTAAAAATCAGGCTTCACAGTGTCACCTGCCTGAATATTCTGAAGATTCCCTGAAAATTTTATCGAAATCGGCCCAGCCGTTACATACATACATAAATACATACACACATCCTCTTTTATATATATATATATATATATATATATATATATATATATATATATATATAATTATATATGTATATATATATATTATATATTATGTATTTATTGTGTATCTAAAGAATATTTAAAGTTGTTGTGGCTGCAGGGATAAGCGCTTTGACTACAAAGCGATGAGTTCTAAGTTCAAATCTTAGCCGTGGAAACCTATTTATATATAAACAAAAACTTTTCTGATGTGAGTTAAGTTATTCATAAAATACAATTGCTACATTAAATTAAATTCATGTTGTTTCAGCTTGAAATAACTTTGATTCAACATGATACTTTATTTTGATTTTAACAGTACGTAAATATTTAATTAACGTGCAATGAAGTTAATTCACAGAGAAAAATTTTCTTTGAAAATTCAATATAAATCATGTTAAATTAACATGATAATCATTTTAAAATAACATGAAAATCATGTTAAATTAACATGATATGCATATGAAGCAACGTCATTCCGGAAAAAATATATAATTAAAGGCAAATTTTGTAAAAAGAAACGTTTTTTTCGTTTTGAAATTTGTATGGATAATAGTTTTTGGAAACGAATTTTCGTTATTTTTCATACAAATTTGAAACGTTCGGAAACGAAATTTTTTACAAAATCATCCTAATCTTGTTAACGTAGATTTGAAGTTAAAATTTTTCTGTTTGTATGTAAATAAACTAAAAAATTGGTTACATATTTTTAAGGAAAATTGTTTCTACTAAAAGACACAAAGACACAATATCGCAATTGTAAAAATACTTTTTCGCTGAAGAAATTTTTAATTTCTATCTGTCTTTCAGAATTTTAAGTTTTCTTATCAGAATCGTAAAATTGCATTTCCAAAAACTTTAAACACGATAGAATAACTCAAAAACAATTTCTCTCATACACACACTCACTCACACTGAAATTTTTTTATATTCACGCTAATGCGAACGTTGCCCGTCTCTATAATGAATTTACACTTATATTTATGCACTTTCGTATCACATTCATACGATTATAATCATACTTCCCACACAACAGATATGCTTTTGCATTAAAGATTCCTTGCGTGCATACGAATTAATTGAGCTTAAATGCTGCATGTGTATGTACAATACTGGTATATGTAATGCGATGACTTCAAAAACAAACAAAAACTTTTTGCTCCAAGTCAACAGCATAATCACCAAAGCTGTTGCCAAAACACTTAAACAGCTAAATTGTAGCAAACAAAAGTTTAAAAAGCTTTTAGAAATATTTAAGTTTTAACAAAAAAAAAAAAAAAAAAAAAAAAAAAAAAAAAAAAAAAAAAAAATTAAATAAAATAAAATGAAATTAGGTTTAATATATAAAAGAGGAAAAAACTCTTTTCTTGGACCTGCTGCACATACGGCAAATTGTCTTGTTTAAGTTTTAATTTATACTGAGAAAGAGAGGTATACATACGGTATATATTCCTTTTTCAACTCTCTCATACCTAATAAAAACTTTAGTAAGAAAACTTGATGTGTGTTAGAACTGGACCCGACTCGGTTAGTCGGTCGTTTTAGACAAAAAGCCAGTGTAATTATAGTTTTGTGACTAAAACGACCTACTGAACGAGATCTGTGAGAATTAGAACTTACTCAACCCTTTAATGCGCATCATCGAGAAAATACTTTTTTTATACAGATTCTAGGAGCTTGGAGCACAACTAAAATTTTTTTCTAGGATTTTTATGACGAAAGAAGTTAAGATATCTTGACAATAAAATAAGAAATAATTTTAATAATATTTAATTTTAATAATAATAATTTTAATAATTTAATAATAATAATATTTTAACAATGAAAACACTAATTGACTTGGGCATTCACGAAATTTATTGAATCAAAACGCAGGCAAAATGAGTTCTTAGCAACGTGCACTACGGTAACATTGATTTAAAAAAAATCGTAGAGTGACTTTAAATCGGTTGTGATGCAACAGATAAAATTTTTTATTTACGAAAGTTATTATTATTATTAAAATAAAATTAAGAAGTGCCTGTACGTAATTGTTTTTATGAGAATTGAATGTTTTGTTGCATATCTGCAACATAGGTTTAATAAAGGGTTAATTGTTTTTTTTTTCATTAAACAGTGTGACCATCTTAGCACTTTTTGCGGGTAAATTTAAAACTTTTTCTTTTGACTTATGCTGGGAACACAATTGGGACGAACGACGAATTTCGTCCACGTCGACGAATTCGTCGATAAGAATTCCCTGCGTAAATTCGTTGTGTGAAGCACAATAACGACGAATTTAATTGAGAAAGTTGGTTATTGTCAATGTGACCATATTAGCTAATTGTGAACTAAATTTAGCTTATTTTTTCTGGATTTAGCTTTAAAATTTTCATTAAGCTCTTAGCTTATTTTATAGCTTTTTTTTTTAAAAAAACGGATTAAGCTTTTTTAGCCTTTTTTAATTCAAATTGCGTATTCTCTAAAAATATATTAAAGACATACTTGATTTAGCTTAATTTTATTTTAAATTCTGGTCACACTGTTTATTGTGTATGTCAAGAGAGTGAGAGAAAATTGTTTTTTCGTCGTTCGTCGGCGTACAAAATAGAAATAAATCTATCTCAGAGTTCATCACTCACGACGAATTTCGTTCTACGGCGGTGTTGTGTTCATTATCATATGAATAAATGTGTTTTATTTTTTATGACGAAAGTTCGCACCGAAAAATTCGTCGTTCGCCCCAGTTGTGTTCCTAGCATTAGCCGAAAATTTTTCATATTTCTTGAATTTTTGTATTATTTATTATATATTATATTATATTATATATTATATTATATTATATAAATGTTATTGGCCTTATTTATAAAACTTAAAAAGGCTTTATAAAGGCTTTTTAAGAAAAATTTTGTATGAAAATTTGTGTTAAAAAACCTTTATAAAGACTTTTTAAGTTTTATAAATTAGACTGTAAAGGGTGTTTTTTATTGAGGTATAGAACTTTAAGTTGGCATCACTTTTTTAACTGGCGGCCATTTTGTCAGCTGTCAAGTGATGAATATTTAGTTTGGTTTGCCATTTCATCATGAACAGGTTGACAAAAGAACAACGCTTGCAAATCGTGCAAATTTATTTCGAAAATAATGGTTCAGTTCGCGAAGTTTACCGCAAGCTCCGTCCATTTTATGGTCGACATAATCGTCCATCAGAGCAATTAATTCGGTTAACCATGGATCGTTTTCGCACTACGTTTACTCTATGTGATAATACGCATCCGCAGAGACGTCGAACAGTGCGCACCGAAGAAACAATTGCCGCTGTAGAGCAAAGTGTTGAAGAGGACCCGAATGAATCGATTCGCCACCGTGCACAGCAATTGGAGCCGACTAACTGACTATTTTGTTCCCGAATTGGATGGCATGAATGTGGATGAGTTGTGGTTCCAACAAGACGGCGCTACATGCCACACAGCGCACGTCACAATCGATTTATTGAAGGAAACATTCGATGAGCGCATAATTTCGCGGAATGGACCTGTCAATTGGCCACCAAGATCGTGTGATTTGACACCATTGGATTATTTTCTTTGGGGATATGTGAAGTCGCTCGTCTACGCCAACAAACCAAAAACGTTAGGGGACTTGGAAGCCAACATTCGTGGCGTTATTGCCAACATACGGCCCCATATGCTCAAAAAAGTGGTTGAAAATTGGACCTGTAGAATTGGCTTTATTCGAGCCAGCCGCGGCGGCCACATGCCCGAAATCATATTTAAACATTAATGGCATAAAATTATCCTTCCAATAAAGCCAAATTGATGGACATTAAAACGATTTTCTTGTGTTTTATTTCAATTCGAAGTTCTATACCTCTTAAAAAAACACCCTATATAATTACACCACATATACGAAAAAAAATTCAGTAAATTGCGAGTTTGACTCGCGCACGTAGGGCTTAGTACGGATACCAGAAGATAAATTCGATCGCTAAAATGCAGAACAAATAGAAAATTCAAAATTTTTGGCGATGACACAAAACACTAAAACTTCGGCGGATTAAATTTTTGAGCCAATGCCTGATTAAGCAATATTCGTTTAAAAGTTGTATTCGTAGCCGAAAATCGATAAATCGACTTTATAGAATTTTAGCGATAGAGATTTAGCTTTAGCGAGTTACAGAATACGGGGGCTGATATGTACCACTATACGAGCTTTAGCCTATATAATATATAGTTTTGGGATTTTTTTCGTTTTTGGGATTTTTTTTTATATTTTTGGTATATTTTAGTTATTGCGTTTTTGGCGCAGTTTATAGTTTAAGCGATTTTTTTAGTTTTGGCGATTTTTTTTCGTTTTGGCGATTTTTTGGTTTTTTTTTAATTTTGGGAACTTTTTTCATTTCGGCAATTTATTTCATTTTGTGAGACTTTTTCGGTTCTTGGCTCTCGAGATTATTTTTTCGAAAAATCTGAAAAATTTAAATTTTTTATCAGAGGGGCGGGGACACACTCTCAAGTCACAGAACTAAAAGCATGAATAATTTTTATAAATAAGGCTGTTAAAATATATAGTAAAATTTAATAATTTAATTTTTAATTTGAAGAAAAGTTATTTCAGATTTTAGCATATACTAAAGCATTGCCTTCCGAACATTTTAAAGCTATAGTATTATCTAAGTATATTATTAAATTTTTTGAGCATGTTAGGAATTATCAAAATAAGCAAACATTGCTTACAGCCTAAGATAAGTGTTAAAATTTTTTTTAATACAGCTTATCGCCAACGAAAATACGTGCTTCTCTACAACTAGTGACAGACACTCAGCGAGGTGACGTTTGTTGATTGCTAATCTAAATGAAATAAATATGTTTCAATTTTAACCAATCAATGATGAAACAAAAATAATAGTAATAATTGAAAATTTAACTGTGAATAGCACAAGCGCAATTATTATCGAGTGCTCGTGGGTAAAAACCCAAAAAAATTAATTGTTATAATTTATTTATTTAACGATAAGGTATTCGTTATAGTCATCTTAAATCTAGAAGTAGGATTACACTAATAAAAATTAGCAAAGTTAATAAGGGCATTCACGTCAAGAATTGCAATTGTGCAAAATATATATTTTTTTTCTTTTTGAGCAAGCTTTAAAGTCAAACACAATATGACTGGTAAATTTTTTTTTTGCTCAAATACTGAAACGAAGTGTTAAAACTACGCTGATTAATTTTGTAACTGCCCTTTCCATTTCACTGTGTGCAAAAAGGCATCAATACAAGACTTTTAAGAAAATTTTTATAACACATTTTAAGCTTGAATTAGACTTGACATAACCATAACCATACAAAACAGCTGTTCGAACCAAACTTATAGGCAACACTGTATTTCATTACAGCTTAAATTAAACGCGCCATAGTCATTATGCCATAGCCATAACCAAACCAAAATTCAATTAGTTTCTGTGGTAACAGCTATGGCGTTATGGCGATGTAACATATATATATGTTACACTTTGCTTTTAAGCCGGGATCACACGATTGGCATCATGTACCAATTTTCGTCGGCTCACCGCAATAAAGTCATAGGTAATAAGCCAAAATGACATTATTACTAAATTAATTCTTGAATAAGTCTATATGGGCTTATTACCAATGTAGTGTGGTGCAGTCATGTAATTATATTTCAATTAGTTGAGAAATAATTCAAATTTACCTTGTTACTTTTGAATTTATTTCAGTGAGGCGACGAAAATTGGTACATTGTGCCAATCGTGTGATCTCACCTTTAGAAAAGAAAATGCCATAAAATTATGTACATGTGAGAATGTTCAATGAAAACTTGTAAAATTTATTGAAGTTGAAAATGTAAATTGCAACTGTATTAATTTACTCACACACACAAATATTAATAAAATGAGTAAAAAATTTTATGATTCTATCACGTATACATCTTAGCGGCGGCACTTGTGTTCAAATAATGGCTGGCGGCTTAGCTTAGATCAGCTTTATTTTATTAATGTGTATGTTATTATTTCAAAAGTCAACTTAAACTTTTGAAAAATGTCTGCTAAAATTGCCTTATCCTTCAGACGTGAAATTTTTTCCCAGCAATTATCGTTTTATTTTTATGTCCAAGGTGTCTGATGAAAGCCGCTACCAAGAGAAAACTGAATTGTCTTTTCATGTCTGATAAGACTCATTTCGATCTGAACGGTAATGTAAACCAATAAAATTGTCACATATGGAGTGGTTCCAACTGCATGAGAGGAATTTTCATCCAATTCGCGTCACAGTGTTGTGCGCAGTTGCTTCACGCTGTATTGTGGATCTATACTTTTTTGAACAAAACGGACACAGCAGTACGGTTGATGGAGACCGTTACTTGATCATGCTAAAATAATTTTTTAGTCAGAACTACGCCGAAAGAGAATTCCTTTCAACTCTGTTTGGCATAGATGAATAAAGTTTTGCTATGACGCCCTACTTGCATCAACGAGCAGGGCGGGCATTAAAATTCAATTATCTTTAGAAGTAATTCAATTATTTTTAATACAATTCAATGGGCTTTGAACTGAAAAAAGATTGAATAAATTCCATGCATTACAAAAAAAGTTATTCCAGTTTCTTAATGTAGCAAAATTCAACAGCCACCCTGTATATATATATGTACCACGATATGAACACTTTTTAACCGACTTCAAAAAAAGGAGGGGTTAACAATTCGTCTCAATTTTTTTGGGGTGTTGCTTCACATCTCAGTACATTTTAGACCGATTGTAAAAATTTTAAAAATTCTCTTTTTGTCAGAGAGGGCATAGCCTCCCATTGGTTTCATTGAAAAATAGTGGGCGGAGACACCCACAAATTTTTTGATTTAATTTTATGATATTCTACTTTTTTGAGTGTTGCAAAACCTATAAAACACCTTTGGTTCTTGTAATTACACAATTTAAAAGTTTAAGAAATAGGCGGGGTTACGCCCATTAAAATTTATTATATGTCACGCGGTTCTACTGAATCGATTTTTACAAAACTTATCACACACCTTGAGCTCTAAAAAAACACAATCCTCCATTTAAATTAATGGGCGGAGTCACGCCCCTTAAAACTTAATATTTTATTTTAAGTGGTTCTACTTTACGAATTTTGACAAGATTTAACACGCACCCTGGGCTCTGAAAACACAAAATCTTGCATATAAAAAAGTGGGCGGAGTCACGCCCATTAAAATATAATTTTGTACTTCACGTACTTCTGCTTGTATGCATTGGAGTCGTTGTTTTTTTGGCAGAAAGAATTATTTAATGAATTAAATAAAAAAAAATTGCTAATTACACAATAAAATGAAATAAGAAGTACAAGCAGTTTTTTCCCATTTCCTATTCCTCTTACCTCTTTTTTCTATAAACTCAAGAGTTGAGCAACTAAAATTGCTGTGTGTGAACCGGGACTAACAGAAAATTATTGCACATATTCTAAATTTGCAGCAAAGAGTGCTTTCTACTCATTTTCCATGCGGTTGTTTTTGCTGTTAGATTTTTTGAAATATTTGCAATTTTTCTTTGAAGTGAATACCTTTAATATTGGTTTTGTCAGGGAAAATAATTGGTTTTTATAGATAAAACTGTTATTAAGTTATTATGTTCAATACGGGTTAAACCCACATATTTTTTTTATCAATCAACTATCTATCATTGATTGCTTTTGATTGAATAAAATTATTTAGCGAAAAATACAAAACTAATTTAAAATTCCTATTTAATAGGGAGGTAAATAAATGACGTTTGTTACATAATTTGCGCGATTCGTAAGATCTCTTACGCACACGTAAAACTTACTTTGCAAAAGTCTTGAGTTTGTTGTAGAGAAGGGAAAAGAGAATGGGGATGAATTCAACCTTGTTGTACTTGCAAAGTTGCTGAGTCAAATTCTGGTACACTATTTAAACTTTCAAAAGCTTATGAATCTTAGGCCGGGTTTCCATCTGTGTGCCATTTGCCACACAAGCGCAAAAAAAGCGTAACCACTAATTACTTATGAAAAACAATTTGATTCAGACACGTATTTAATAAGTTAAATAGTTCCATACATAACTAATAGACAATTTTATAGAATCGAACATGATTGGAAAATATTTAAATCAATAAATATATGTTTGAATCAAACAGTTTTTCATTAGTAATTAGTTGGTTACGTTTTTTGGCAAATGACACACAAGAAATGCCAGATGTAAACTCAGCCTTACCTAAAATGATATATGTATCTAGCCTGTTTGTACGAGTATGTATGCATGTAGATCCGATTTGACGCAATTTATGTCAATAATTCTTACAAAATATGAAAAGTATGTGTTCATATGTACATACATACATACATACATATGTACGATAATCTGGGGGGTTATTATGTAATTCGATTCGAAACGGAAATGTGTTCGAATGTAATGTTAATAACATACAAATTCAAACAGTTTCCGTTTCGGATCGAATTACATAATAACCCCCCTGGTAATCTGTAAAAAAAATTGTGTGACTAATTTTGGGCGCCACTGTGAAATGCGACTAAAAAGCCGGTTTATCAATTGCCCAATGAAAACAGTAATTTAGTAATTTAATTTAATTTTATAAATTAGACTGTATAATTACACCACATATACGAAAAAAAATTCAGTAAATTGCGAGTTTGACTCGCGCACGTAGGGCTTAGTACGGATACCAGAATATAAATTCGATCACTAAAATGCAGAACAAATAGAAAATTCAAAATTTTTGGCGATGACACAAAACACTAAAACTTCGGCGGATTAAATTTTTGAGCCAATGCCTGATTAAGCAATATTCGTTTAAAAGTTGTATTCGTAGCCGAAAATCGATAAATCGACTTTATAGAATTTTAGCGATAGAGATTTAGCTTTAGCGAGTTACAGAATACGGGGGCTGATATGTACCACTATACGAGCTTTAGCCTATATAATATATAGTTTTGGGATTTTTTTCGTTTTTGGGATTTTTTTTTATATTTTTGGTATATTTTAGTTATTGCGTTTTTGGCGCAGTTTATAGTTTAAGCGATTTTTTTAGTTTTGGCGATTTTTTTTCGTTTTGGCGATTTTTTGGTTTTTTTTTAATTTTGGGAAATTTTTTCATTTTGGCAATTTATTTCATTTTGTGAGACTTTTTCGGTTCTTGGCTCTCGAGATTATTTTTTCGAAAAATCTGAAAAATTTAAATTTTTTATCAGAGGGGCGGGGACACACTCTCAAGTCACAGAACTAAAAGCATTAATAATTTTTATAAATAAGGCTGTTAAATAAAATATATAGTAAAATTTAATAATTTAATTTTTAATTTGAAGAAAAGTATGTGTTCATATGTACATACATACATACATACATATGTACGATAATCTGGGGGGTTATTATGTAATTCGATTCGAAACGGAAATGTGTTCGAATGTAATGTTAATAACATACAAATTCAAACAGTTTCCGTTTCGGATCGAATTACATAATAACCCCCCTGGTAATCTGTAAAAAAAATTGTGTGACTAATTTTGGGCGCCACTGTGAAATGCGACTAAAAAGCCGGTTTATCAATTGCCCAATGAAAACAGTAATTTAGTAATTTAATGTGAAATAGACACGAAAAAAATTACTAAAAGAATTTTTAGAATTTTCAAGATCAGTTTGCATTATTAAAATAACTGGACAAGTGAATTTTTTTTGCATCAGAGATGGAAAATTGGAATTTTAAAATTATACCTAACAAAGAATAACACAGTACAACATTTTTAAAGTCATTGATTCGGGACTCAATTCTGACAATTTCACGTGAAAGTAGGCCCAAAATGAAGAACTTGTGCATCATTCGTTTTGTCTTCTTACCTGCTAAAATATTTTTAATATCGATTTGAAGTTAGTAACAATCGTATAGGGGAATTTTTCACGTTTTAGGCTCTTTTGTTTGACATAACTCGAGAACCACTAGTCCGATTTAGCTGAAACAAATTTAGAAAAATTAAAAATTACAATTCCTCTAATCTGTTCTTACACCGTTTTCCTATGTGTGCAACACTTTCGAAGTTAAAAATGAATGTATGAAGGGAAAAAAGTATTTTTTGCCTAAAAATTTAATTTTTTTTTTAAATTCATAAAAAATCAAAAATGCAAAAAAGCGTCAAATCTAATTTAAAAAAGAAGAGAGGTGTCTTAGGACACCCGGTTATAGCAATTGCTACTTAGCTATATAATACTATGTTCACACTTATGTGTTTAACATCCTATTCGTCTTTAAGAGCGTAAACACAATAATTTTTAGATATTATACCATACATTGACCTGTTTTGTTTAGCATCTCAAATTAAAAGTCTTTAAAATTAACTAATCGATAAACACATAAATGTGGTATGTTCAATGCGCGTTTGATAAATCTGGCAAATTTGTGTTGTTATTAAATGGCGGCACGTTAAAAAAATTATTTGAAACACAATAATTGTTTAAAAAATATTACATTATTTACAAAAACATTTTTTGTTTAAAAATAATAAAGCAAATAAAAAATTCGAAATTTCTTACAAACACAATAATTTATTGACAAAACGTCAACCTTAAACATCTCAAATATAATGTGAACGGTTGTGTTTAGTTCTTAGAAAACTCGTTTTAAACAATAAAATTATATTATATGATGATGTCAAATTCGCCGCAAATATTTCAAAAATTTTCCATTTATTTCCCATTAATCTTTTCTTTCGGCACACGATTAAATTAATATATTGTTTGTGGGCGGTGGTGGCTGTTTGCCGGCTTACAGCCGATCGGCTGTGTTCTCTGTTTTGTGCTAATGGCAACAACAATACAAAAACAAATTGAACAATCGTTCTCAATGTTTTTGGTTTGCTTTTGTTGTTACTCACATCAAAGAACGAAACAAAACAAAATCAAACAATTTGTTTCGTTTATTTTCTTACTCTGCTTTTAAGTACAAAGAAATCAAAACAAAAATAAATTTATAACTGTAATAGTGTCGAATATTTTTGTTACGAAAATCATTTTCTAACTCCTGTATCAGAGAAACAAGTCGAGGCAAAATTATCGGCGGCGGCGGCGGCGGCGCAGTAGTTTTGTGACCGGCGGCGGCGCGCCGAGAGAATTTTCGGCGGCTCTAATGAGCGTATAAAAATTTAGAGAGAAAATAAAAATTGAAACTGAAAATTGATTTTCAAAATTTTTTCTCCGAAATTTGTCTTTTGGAGCAGATAAAATTTCGGCTGGTTTTGAGCCGATGCGAGCCGATACAATCGGCGGCGGCTTGATACACAGAAAAATAACCGGCGGTGGCGCGCCGTCGGCTTCGAGCCGGTCGACTTGTTTCTCTGTCCTGTATCGCGCCATAAATAGCAATAGCTATAAAAAGGAATAAACAAAAGGTTATTTGATTTTTATGACTGCGAAGCATAAACGCTAATAAATGTGCGTGAACAATTAAGAGGAAAAAAAGGATAGTGGACTGTTTTAATTATTTGGGGTTTTCCGGTGACTACCTGTATGATTTTTTTTACAGAAATTGCACCCTCATTCATTATTTGGAAAGTTTTGCACAATTTGAAACGTACAAGTGGTGAATCAGGTATATAGCCAGGTACCCTTAAAACATGCGCCCATTTATAAGTACCTGCCAGTAAAATATTGAAAAATACGTAGTATTTATAGCTGATCGATTTTTGTCATTCATCCAGCCAGTGCCGACGAACGCGAACAGTAAAAGTGATTTTTCTCCAGTTTTTTAAAAGTGAATAATAAGAAAACATAAAATATATAAATATGGAAAATAACAAGTGCCCAAAATTGGATAATTTTTGTTACGTTTGTGGTCAAATCGTCCTAGAAAAAAACAAAAAAACTATCGACAAAATTTGTGTACTGAGGAACTCAAAAAAGCGTATTGTGATTATTTTGATGAAGCAGATTTAAGTGGTTCAAATTTTACGCCGAACACAGTGTGCAAAAGTTGTTATAATACCCTTGTAAATTGGATACATGGAGGAGGTGCAACGTTGTCTTTTATGAAGCCAGTAATTTGGGTGGAAGACACAACTGGACATGATGAATCCAGGTGCTACGCATGCATAAATTTTCGTCTTGGATTAAATAGACAACAATTGAAAACAAAAGTATACACTGCTGCATTTAATGCCATACTTCCAGTTAACCGCCCTGCTGATGTCGATGCACCTAAACCTCCGAGTCTGGATACTGTGTCACTGCAAGCCGAAGCCGTTTTCACCAATCAGACCAACGTGAATGATGCGGATTGGACACCCGATATTGAAAATAATACAGGACAACCGCTAACATAAATTGAAATGGATTACATTGTGGCCAAGCTCGGAATATCACAACAAAACTCCGAATGATTGACATCATTTTTGAAGAGAAGAAAATTCACACAGCAAAATGTCAGCGCAACATCATACCGACAACGCCAAGCTGATTTCCAGAAATTTTATTCCGTTGACGAAGATATCCCAGGTTTAGTGAAAAAATTGGGAATGGATTATATCGCTGGCGACTGGCGTTTATTCATCGATGGTTCAGTTTCCAATTTGAAGGCTGTGCTGTTACACAAAACAAACAAAAAACCGTCCATTCCATTGGGATTCAGCACAAACAAGGAGGAAACGTATAAATCTTTGGCCAACATTTTGAAGGAAATCAAATACGATGAACAAATGAAAGATTTGTTGCGATCTGAAGTTGGTCAACATACTACAAGGCATTATAGAAAAGGGCGGCGATTCAAAATACTTCTGCTTCCTTTGTAATTGGAATTCGCAATACACAGGGAATCAATACCAACGTAAAGATTGGGAAGCAAGAACTCCCGAGCTCAACAAACAATTACAATTACGCAATGAACTTATGATAAAGGACCTGGATGATATTTTGTTGCCACCGCTGCACATAACATTAGGAATAGCTGGGAAATTTGTTGCAGTGGTTGTCAAGTATATTGGGGACGCCTATGACTGTTTAAAATCCATCTTTCCAAAACTCAGTGAAGCAAAAATTAGAAAGGGTACGTATCGTTGTCTAATATTGCACAAAAAACATTAATAGACGCAAACAATGATAATTAAAACAAATAATTATTTGATATTTTGTACATTTACACTATTTTTTTTTTTTTTGTCAAAAAAAGTAACTTTTCTATAGAAGTGCTACCAAGTTTGTCTACTCTTTCTATGCCGTATTTGCAAATAGTGCGTGTATAAATGTGTATGTGTGTGTACTTCCTCTCTAACAAAAAAAAAAAAAAAAAAAAAAAAAAAAAAAAAACCGCTTGCCGGCTGAACATAACATAGTAATAAGTTTTCCATGTCTGGCCAAGAGGAGTAAAGGAATAAAGAGAGCACAAAATCAAATAATCAAACTTGTTTACATTGGAAATGCTAGCGTGAATATATTTTTTTTCAAGCATGATCGTGCCTGATTTTTTTAATTCACGCAGTCGATATTTAAATTAATAATAATAAAAAATCATTTTAAAAAGAATTTAGTAATTAAAATTAGTTATTAGTTTTATAACTATGTACTAGATTAATTAAACAGTTAATAAAACGATTTCGTTATGTGTTCTTTATAGAGTTGTATCGCTCGTGAACGAAGTAGTTCGATTCACTTCACTGAGTGCTGTAAGCCGTTGAAACTAAGATGAGAAAATCGAGCCATAACCGCCAAAAAAGCTTTACCAATAAATTTTTGGGACCTTGCTTTTTAACGAAAATCAATTATTTACGATCGAAAATGATCTATTTTGGTAAAAAAAAAATTAAGTGCGAAAATTATGTCGCTTAAGCCCTCTTTGCGGTTATGGCACGACATTTATGTACATACATGTTTGTGTAGAAAATTTTTTATTTTAATAACAACATGGCTTCATGACTATACAATCAAGTCGCCAAATCAGACAAATTTCTCTTTTTATTGGCGACAATACCAATACAATGCAAAATGTGAAATGAATAAAAGAAAGAATGTCTCAAAATGCATTTAAAAAAAGTGACTCATAAGTACATTTTAAACAAGAATTTTATTTTTATAAAAGTGAAATAATTGAAGGTGGCACCACTGAAATTTGCTGCTTAACTGCATTTGTAGTTGTGTAGTTGGTGGCCTGCTGTGCTGAATGTGTTTAAAGCATTAGATTATGATTTTTTTTTGCAAAAGAGCTTTCGTAAACGTGAGCCGTGATTTACTCACGCTACCAACTCTAATTTTTATGCATGGAAAACAGTAAATAAAACTCGTAATTACCTTGTATAATTTGCGGTTTATAAATATTCCGTTTAAATAATTGTTGTATTGTACACATTAACAAAAAAATCAAAAACTTATGGACATCAATCATACATAGGAACACAAACTTCAATTTAATAGAGAATATCTAATTTATTTTAATTAAAGCTTTTTTTAATAAAAAAATAATCTTTTTACAATCTTAATATAAACATATACAACAACGCAGTTAAAAATTTATTAAACAACTTGTACCACAACTGTTTTGCACAAATTTAAAATTAATGTGAATATGTGAGCAAAATTGATGTTATTAATTATTTTCGTTTCACATTTATTTTTATTTGTTTTTTTTTTTTGGAACATAAAGTAAAAGTAAATAAACTTTGTGTTTTATTTTAATTTTTCTGATTAATTGTTGTTGTTTCGTATGCTTTATTTGAACATTTAATCAAATGTTCGCCCTCACTCTTTTAGTAACCGAATCTTACTGAATTGATAATTTTTGTTTGTTGTTCATAAATATTTTTTTCTGCTTGCTGTCTCTGGCTTCATCTATACACTCTATATCGCTTCTCTCATGCTAAAAATCGTGGCATGGCATGACGAGCAAATACTGGTTATGAAAAAAAAAACAAATATAATAAAAACAACCTGTTGTTTTTGCTAACTGATTTTTGTAGAGCGGTTTGTTAAGGCGGGTTATTGCAGGGTTGTCAGATTTTTTCCGAACTATTTCGGCAAATTGATTTTAAAAATCGCCAAAAGTCGCCAAAATCAATTTGATGTAGTTTTTCTAAATATATTTGATAATAAATTTAATTTGATATAAATCACCCTGTTTAATATAAATTTTTAAAAACAAATCGTATGAAAATTTATCAGAAAATCGCCAGAAGTATAAAACAAAATTTGCCAAAATTTATTTCTTGCAAATTTTTCTCGTCTTAATGCAAAAGGAGTACTATAATTAATATAAGAAAAATCCTCCAATTGAAATTGTTGTCTCTTGCAGACAAGTTTTGGCAGTATTTATATTTGAAACTACTCCTTCAACAAACTAATCTTCTGAATTACAAAAATTTTTAGGCTCAAATTTGTTGAAAAATAGCCATAAAAATCGCCAATGTATTTATTTATCGCCAGAAAAATCGAAATGAAAAATTTAGACACCAAACAAGTTGTAATTTCCCCAGATATGGCAAGCAATCGCCATATCTGACAACCCTGAGTTATTGAGGTATTTCAGGTATTGCCAGAGAAAAATTCTTTTTTATCTACTAGTAACCAGGGATACCAGATTCAATGATTTATCGTCATTTGGACGATTTTGTGTTGCAAAAAATAGTGCTTTAGCGATTTGATGATTTTTGTTTTAATTTTTAATCGGCATTTAAATTTCTTTAAATTTTTATCTTTAACTAATCGAAATAAGCAGTAGCAATTTTAAATAATTTGAATTCCACAAATATAATTTATTTGAGTTTTCATATAGATAAAAATGTACATATAAATAATGTATTTATGGTTCGATTATGAATGGTAACCTAGCTTTGGTTGCGTTGTCAGTTGCATAAGTATTATTGTGTTTGACAACTGGTAACTAATAGCTATTGTTTTAAAGGTCTAATCAGACGTGACATAAGCATAGCCATAGAAAGCAGCCGTTCGAACCAAACTAATGAGCAGCGCTTTATTCGATTATAGGTGACTCGCCATAACGCCATAGCCATTGCCATAGCAACCAATTGAATTTTGGTTTGGTTATGATTATGGCGCATTCAGAAATTTTTAGCTGCCGTATACTTTGAAGGCCAAAAAGTTGGTGGAATTAAAAAAAATCATAATCAAAATTAAATCAAATAAACTGCTACTTCTTTGCGAAGCCGAAAATATACGAAGCTGGATCAATAAGCCCATGACTTTTCAATGCACTTAGTCCAGCGTTTCTCTAGTTTTTGTATCCCTTCGAAAAAAAATTGGTTTTTTCGAAGTCCTTAAAATAGGCCTTTGTTGTGGAATGATTCGTTGGTGGAGTAAAATCTCTATCCGACGAGCCATTTCTTCAAGTTTGGGAATAAGAAATAGTAACTCGGCGCTGAATCTGAAGAATAGAGCTGATGAGGGAGCAATTCGTAGCCTAATTCATGGATTTTTGCCATGGAAACTGCACATGCGTTTGTGGTTGATTGTGAGCGAACGTGGTACCCATCTTGCGGACAACTTTCTTAAACCCAGCTGATAATTTAAAATCGAAACCACACTGCCATATGAAATGCCTATGGCATCAACAATCTCTCGCACTTTTACTCTTCGGTAGGCCAACACCATATCGTGGATTCTTTCAACATTTTCGGGTGTACAGACCTCAATTGGCCGTACAGAACGTTCAACGTCATTTGTACTTGTTTGTGCGAACACAACGAAAGTCTGTAAACAACTTTTTTACCATTGAAATCGATGGTGCAGAATCCCCATAGTATATATCGAGCTTTTCCTTGGTTGGATTGACGGTTTTTTTTTCTCAAAAGATAATGTTTAATGAGCACTCGAAGATCACTTTTTTCCATTTTCAGAAAAATACACGAGGTTGTATGTTTTGAACAGCTGTTAAAGGCAAAGTAAATGACGAAACCTGCTCAAAATTTTACAGTAGTCTATTAACAGGTAGTACTTAATGCATTTCATATAACTACGAGCGAAATTCGAAAAATCATGGACTTATTGATCCGCCCTCGTACTTTCAAGCTAAAAATTAAAAAAAAAATATTCCCAACAAATTTTAAAACAAATGTTTGTTTAAAACAGAGAATGACAATAAGTAAACAAAAAAATATTTTGTAAAACGCAAGGCCAAGCGTTGGCAAATTTCATATGGAAAAGATTTAAATTGCAAAAACAAAATACATACAAAATTTTTCAACGCTAAGCACTGCGTTTTACAAAATTAGGCACTTAATTTTAGTAACTACGCATAATTATAATTGTAGCGACAACAATTCGCACGCTTTCATATTTTTTTTTCAAGCAAACTATAACTATAGCAGTTTCGGATATAAAAAATTAAAATGCACTGAAAGTAAAAATAACATGGCACATGCGTATCAAGCGCATTGACTCTTTCTCTCTCTTTCTCTATTTCTTACTTATAGTCTAATTATGCTTATACTCAGGCTATGGATATTTAATTGGACAAAAAAAAAATACAAGGATAATGGTCGGGATATTTATTCATAATTCGCCACTGTAGACATCATATGTATATATAAAATGAAATGGAAAATGTGTGGGCAAGTGTGTGTGTGTTTGAAAACATGCGTTATGAGTGTGTAAACAAAATATCTCTTTATGCACGCATGTATAGCCGATTAATAGTCAGAGTATGTTTATACTCATGCGTATGGTTGTGCTCATACAGTCTTAAAATCTTAGTTGTTATCGTTTGTGCTGCGTAATTTAAAAATGTGTATGTGTATGTTTATAGTTAAACGTGTTTGGTTTAAACTTTAACGTCTTTTTTGTTGTTGTCTGTACGCCTTCATAGATGTTAAATGAGTAATTAAAACGATACTTGACATTCTGTGGTTTAAAATAAAATTTAGTATCAGTAAATATTTTTTACTGCTCCAGTAAATTGTTTGTTCCAAAAAAATATATTAATAATAATAATAAAAATAGGGCAGGAACAGACCACGAAGCTTGTCGGCTACTTGTCGGCATTTACATGTATACTAGAGGCCTGCGTAAACGGTCTTGAAATGTAAATACGTCTGGTTTTTTAAATGTATTCTCGTGGCATTTACTATACTAAACCAATAATAAATAATGTCGTTTAATAAGCGAAGCACTATGGTTGCATTGGTGTTCGTGTATATGAGTTTTTACAAGCAATGTAAATAGGTAGTGTCTTCAGATGTAGAGGGTAAACTGTTATATTTGTATTTAAAGGTGTTTTTTTTTAATCAAGCGCACACAACTAATGTCAATGCATGTGTGTGCGTGTGTATGTGCGCATAAAATTAAAAAAGCATACACACAACATGTGTGCGTATGTACATGCATGACGTTTTTATACGCGCCCTTGCGTATGAAGAAGCAAGCATCACAAATTCTTTTGTCAAGAAGTATTCTGTTCTTTACTCCTATACTTGCAAAAACTGAAACAAATGCCTTGCAAATAGTCTTGTTTAGCGTTTGTTTTAGAAGATTTTGCTGTAGTAAGGCATTTGAAAAATCACCCAGGTTTTAAAAGTTATGTAAGTGGTCTTGTGCAGAAGTCTATTACACATTGAGAAAATAATCTCATTCCGAGGAAAACAATTGTATGCACAGCTAAATCTTGACTTGATCACTTGGCATTTCCAATGCATTGTCAAACGTTAAGTAAAATTACTCGTTCCAAGGCGCTTTAAATGAAAGAGCTCCATTTCTTATTAGTATAATTTTTAAGTTATTGCTTTTTGCATTTGTTGTTTGCTTGCAACTCTTTTTCTTTTACTACCTTACTTAAATATCCTGTAGGCCTTTTACTATTTCCTTGCTGGTGGCTTATTGTTGGTCAGGGACGACGTCAGTGTTACTACGAGTCTTGTGTTATGTTGAACAAATAATATTTTGCTTCTGGGTGTGTAAGTGTTTTTTTTTTAACAGGATTCCTCTCTTTTCCATGCTCTTTCTCCCACGTATTGTTATTTTTCAATCTTAATTTCCTCTTTCTGTAAATGTGTTTCCTTACGTGTCCGTATAAGTGTTTGTGTGTGGGTGTGTGTGGTTTGTGTTACTTTTGACTCCATTAAGCGCGTGTGTGCGTTTTAACTATTGTATGCATGTGTCATATGTATTGTGAAATCTGCTTTTGTTGTTTTTATTTTGTTTTATACCAAGATACTGGTATATTTTCATTTTCTACAAATCTGCAACACACTAGTTTGGCCAAGTCCATACTCATACAATTATTTGTGTATTTTAGTGTACGAGTGTGACTGGATAAACTCGCATTTAAATTCACACCCCCGCCATACATGCAGAAATAATAATAACAACAAAAGCAATGAATTTCCAGCTTTTTTACAATCATCTTTCACCAGAGTTAGTGTGTGCGTGCATGTTGTGTATGTGTATGAGTGTTTATGTTTAAATACAACAAATGAATGTTGTGTAAGTCTTGTAGTAAAATTTCCATCTGCTTTTTAAATTTAAAATTGAAGTTTCTATTTTACGTGCTGCTTTTGTTCTTCGATTTTTTATTTTATGTTATAAAGGATTGTGTCTGTGTGTGTGTGTGTGTATTATTCTCATGAAATCGATTACATACGTGCGTTTAAGGCCTGACTAAGAAATTTGCACAGGTTCACTGCAAGTTGACCCAGTTTTTATACATTTTCTTGCATTTAATTTTCTTTTGTACTTATGGTGATGAGTTTTAAACACTAGATAGTTTGGGTTGGCAAATGAAATATACAAATACATAAGCAAGCAATTTTTTTTTAAATAAAAATAAACTAAAAGAGTTTTTTTTTTCTAATATATTATTTACATGTAATAACTTTATTTCCCAAACCTATTATTATAGTTATTGGCTTGGAACTAAATTTCTTTATTTAAATATGTTTCCTTCAAAAAATTTGCACAGAAATAATAATATGTATGTTAATAATTTAATTTGAACGATATAAGTCTACCTAGAGACTTGTTAGATGTGATATTTTGTAAGCAAACACTTTTTTGCGTTATTTTTTGTTATACATATAACATTTTTGTTGTGAGTGCGGCACATGGCGCACTCCTCTTATATCCACATGTGCTTGATGAGATCTACTCTATAACTAGAAATGAGTATAAGCCATATGGCATATGAGAAAAAGCTGGTGATAACCGACCCATAGTGTTCGCGACAGTAAAATAGGAAACGCACGCGGGAAGTTGGCCGAACAGCACACCCATTTTGATAAAATAATTTGATAATTTGCATGTGTTGTGATGGAATATATTATTATTTGGCAAAACAGACTTACAAAACGATAGGCATCAATTCAACGATATGGTTGTTGCTATCAACCCTCAAAGTTATAAAGTGCCTATGGGAAAACCCTTTACTTATTTTTAAAGCATTAAACACATTCACCACAGCAGGCTACACAAACGCACGACTTCAAATGCCGCTAGCAGCATTTGTCGCGTCGTAGCCGGCTACTTAATTATTTTGGAGACGGCAGCAGCATCATCTGCAGTTGATAATCAAGTACAAATACATGGTTCAGTATTGCCACTTTTATATATTTTGCATTTATAAAAATTAATTACTCTTTTAAAATGTACTTCTTTCACGTAAAAGTACAAAAATGAATCAATTTATTTTTAATATCAATTTTTGGATATTGTTTCTGTTAGATAATATAAAATAATTGTACAAAATCATTCATTCAACATTTTGTATTGTACTGGCAATACTGAATTTTCTCATTGTAGCCAAAGAAATAGAAATTAGTTGAATTGGACTACAACGGCAAAATCAGCATAGACAACAACCTGCCGCCATGTTGCCTTGCTGTCTTCAAATGAATTATTCTCATATAAACATGTGTATTCTATCCATGACATTTGGTAGTCGGTAGCTTGCTGTGGTGAATGTGTTTAATGCCTTACAGCAACAACATTATTAAAAAAACTATGTCAATAAAATTTTCTTCAAGAGGTTTTTAAAATTTTTTTTTTTCTAAGATATATACAAAATATTTTTATAAACGAGTACCCTACTGCGTAAAAAATTCCCTTTTAAAACAAAATTTTCCTCCTTGCAAAAAAAATAAAAAAAATTTTCTTTTCTTCCGTGGGGAAACTTTGCCTGCCTAACAAAATTTTTGTTTATGTTCTTAGTGACATTTACTCTTTGGCAAATATTTTCTCTATGAAAAAAGTTATATTTCCGGGAATAACTTATTTTGACAATTTTTTCTATAAGAAAAATTCTACTTTTGTAAAAATTTTCTTTTATGATGAAAACATTTATTTTGTCACAAAATTTTTATATATTTTCCTAACCATAATTCCATAAAATTAATAACTCTTCTGGGAAAAACTTCTCATGGTGGGAAAATTTGTTCCTACAAATTAACTTCTGTGCAAAAAGTTTCATCTCTTTGGAAAAACATGCCTGTCCTAAAAAACTTTTGTTTATGTTCACAATGACATTTACTTTTATCGAAAAATTTCTCTCTCTCTCTCTCTGGAGTGGCAATTACCTTCTTTGAAAACAAAATATCTTTTAAGCAGAAAAAATTTTCCTTTTGAAGAAATTTTTATTTTGTTTTCCTAATCATAATACCATACTGGGGAAAAGTTTTCCATATTAGGCAAATATCCCTCGAGAAAAAAAATATTCTCATTTTGGGAGCTTTTGTCTATCTTACACATTTTTTGTTTATTTTCACAGAGAAATTTCCTTCTTGACAAAAATTTCCCTCTCAGAAAAAAATACTCTTCTGGAACACTTTATTAGGATAATTTCTTCTTTGAAAAAACTGTCCCTTATTGTAACAACTTTCTTTCATGCATAAAAAATTTCTTTAAAAAAATTTCCCAAAAAAAATTTCCTTGAAAAAAATTTCCCTTAATAAACAAATTTCCCTCAATGCAAGTTTTCTTATTTGAAAAAAAAAAATTTCTCTCATCGGGAAAATTTTTTTGTCGTAATTTTAAAACTTTTGTTTTTCTTCACAATGAAATTTCCTTCTTGGCAAAAATTTTCTATTCTGGAAAACAAATTTCCCCTCTGAAAAAATTTATTGTGATAATATATCTTCGAAAAAAATTTCTTTATTTTAAAAATTTTTCTTTATAGTGAAAAAAAAATTCCCTGCTTGGGATATTTTTATTTATTTACCTAACAACAATTCATTCCATAATGTGAAATAAAGGAGTTTTAAATGTTGTTTATGGTGAAAAAAAATTTTCCTTCTTGAGAAATTTTTATTTATTTTCCTGACAACAATTTCTTCCATAATGTGAATTATTTATTGTTTATGCATTAGAAAAAATGGAAAACGTATGAGGATAATGTTAGAATTAGTCGGTTCGTATAGTGTTATTTTTGAAGTTGTCGTATCGTTTAAATCTGGATGTTAGTTAATAAAAACGTCAGGCTGCTAGCGAACGTGTCAGTTATTATTGCATTTCTTTTTGCTTTATACGTACGTATGTACATATGTGCCCTTAATTATGAAAGTGGTCTAAGTCATATATTTCTTTGGTCGAGATATTTAGTAGATTATATTTGAACAAATCAAACACTATTTCTATATTATGCAGCATTTTAGTTTAGAGTTGTCCTAGTCTTGATTAATATAAATTTATTTAACATTTATTAAATATTTATTGAAGTTCTTTTAAGATATTTTTAATATTTTGAAGCAAAAATGCACATGACTTACCTTGCGGCTACACGTTCAATAAATTGCTTTAAATTTTTTTACACGTATGTTTTGTCAAAATTTGCTAAAATTGAAGTTGTGACGTAGGCTGCAAGCAATTTGATTACCAATTTTATGTTTAAAATGCCGTCGTCGAGGAAACAATTAAAAATTTTCGTCTACATATTTTATTTCAGCAAAGAAAATTACTTCTGTCTTAAATTTTTTACAAACACAAAATTTATTTTAAAACAGTTGTTAAATTGAAAGAAAAATTGAATGAAGCGTTGAAAGAAAAATTGAAGTCCACCTGGTATTCAATTCCCAAATGTATGAGTGTGGTAGTAAAAAAGTGTGAATGTATTGAACTTTGAAACAAAAATTGAAGAAAAAATTTAACGTGTAGCCTCCAAGTTAGATCACTTTCATAATTAATGTACTCGTACGTAAGAGAAAGTTGACGTATGCCACGTAAAAATCTATTTTCTGTAGATTTCTACCTCACATACGCTACGATACATATTAAATAAACAATCACATGTTTTATTTATGTTACAGATTTTTTCAGCTGATTCGTTAACTCACGATACGGATCAACTAATTCTAGCATAAAGCAAAAATATATATACAGTACTCTCAAGCTTTGCGCAACCCTCAATTAGCCCATTATTTTCGTTGTAGATTATGTTAAAGCAATATTTCACAACTTTGTGACCCAGTTTGTTTTAATTTTTCATGTTAGTTTGTTAGCTTTTTTTAAGCAACTCTATTGATTCATTATAGCGTCAATGCAGTGTGAAGAAAATTTCCTTGCTCAATCGCTAATATGAAATGCGTTCTAATGACAGCAGAGAACATGTTCCTGAAACCCACGACATCCATTCGTTTTTTTAGCCGTACTGTTCTTATGTCAATTAAATTGCCTGCAGAATTCTTTTCTGTCACTGTCAATGTGAATAAGTTCAAATCCAATGTGCACTGACACTACTCTCTTTATCATCCTCCTTCTGACAATCTAATTTCAATCCGTGAGTACTGGTTATTTAAAACAAGTGGATTTGAAATGAAGTATCTACGATTATACTTTCATAACTTGTTTATACACCCAGAAAAAAGATTGTTTGGAAAACGGTTAGTCCAATAAAATATCATTTGCATTAACTATATTTCAGTTCACGCTATCAATTTTCTGTTAATCCAAAAAACAATCCATGTTCATTGCCATAAGGGCATAATTGTAACAAAGATATGATTGTGACAATACTTAAATTGATTGCATCAACCGAGCGTATGCTTTTGTCATGACTAATTAACCGATTGGTTAACCCAACCGAATAAAATATTACGAATTGGATTTTACTACCAACTTTTGGTATTAGCAACTAAAAAATTGTCGTTCTATATTAAAATTAAAATAAAAACTTTCAATCAGTTGCTGCAACTAACTAGAGGTTGAGTTTACCAACATAGTTTATAGCAGCAAATTGAAAAATTAACTTTTGTGACTTTGTGATTTGTGAATTCTCAAATGGTTTTTGAAAGTCTGTGCATAAGATAACAGGTTTGTGGCTTTTCAAAATGTGTGGTTGAAGAAATGTATATAGACATGCTTCACCATTAGGAAATAAATTTCAATTAAAATAAACTTATGACAATATGTCAAATAATAAATTTCTTAAATAGTGTATTTTTATTTGCGTTTATTGTTTATTTTTATTTCAGCAAGGAAGGCCAATTTTTCTTTTACAAGTACCAATTATGATATTGTTTTAATTATATTAACCAAATTTTCGGTAGCAAGAATAACATTTATTTCAAATTCCATACTGTCAACCAATTTTTTCTGTTGCTGCAACTATTGGGTTGAGGGTTATAATTAAAATATAGTGGTACCACAAGAAAATTTCAGTCGCCATAGCAGAATTTTATGATAGTTGGTGCAACCGCCAAAATTCAATTGGCAACAAATTCGGTTGTCACAACGAATCTGTTTTCTCTGTGTACAACAATAATGAACAGAATTATAAAAAGATTATAAGTTTTCAACCAATTTACATAGATTGTTGAAATATACGATTATATTTTTGAAATAATGCGGGAAATATCTGCGTTAAAACGAAGTCAATACTTGGATTTTATAGGTGGACAATTAAGATTTTCCAAACAACAACTGAAATAGCATTATAAGTTAGTGAAAGTTTCGAAGACATAGAAGGTTATTAAAACTGGATTTCTTAAAAACAAAAAACAAAACAATTAAAACATGTTGTTAATTCTTTGCGGAAGTAATTTAGATATTACAAGTAGGTAATTGCTTACTCCTCCTCAGAGTTTCTGATTAATTATTTTAATGTTCATCTCGTTAAATTGAAACTCTTATTCAATATATTAAATGAAAAAATGCTCATTTTGCTCCCCCAAAAACACTTTCGCCCATTTGAAGTTTTTATTTATTTTAAAAATATATTTTATTTTTTTATCAATACAACGACGAAAACACGAAAAACAATTTATGTAATTTATTTGCTTTAGTTGTTTTATTTTTATCGCTCTTAAAGGCAGAACGAACGCTCCGTTTGGTATCTGCAAATCTATCTACACATGTTCTTTGGAATAACAATAACAAGAAGAAGGAAATAAAAATAAAAAACAACTTTAAGTCCACCAACCAAACTGATACATTTACATGTTTAGTAGTGGTGGTGGTCGTGTGTAAGTGTGTGTGTGTGTTAGTGCAAGTTTATTTGAAGTATTTTGTTTATTTATAGCTTCTTGTTTGTATTCGTGCACTTTATCTTAATGTTTTACATTTGTAGTGTTTTTGTCTTTCCAGCTTAAAACTTTCCTCGACACCCTTTTGGCTTCGTCTTATAGCTTGTTTTATGACTTGTTTTATTTTCCACGTCATTGTCTCTTGTTATTTGGTTCTTTTTTTTCTCATTTTCGGTCTTGGTCCTGTCTTCTTCTTTTCCATTTTTTTTTTTTTTTTTTTTTGCTTTTGTTGCTCATCATGTGTTGAGAGTATAAATGGGTTTTAGTTTATAACATTTTGTTGGCCGTTTTATTTTATAGCATGAGCAAAATTGGAAAATGATAACGATGTCATACGGAAAATGCTGTTAAATGAAAATTAGAAAGCATCAAAATAAACAATGCAATGACATGAATTTTTTAATGCCGTGAGTGAATATTTTTAAAATATTTAAATATTCCAATAGGATTTCCGTAATTGAAAGTTAATAGCAGGCAAAGTATTGAATTAATATACACCAAATTGGGTAGACTTGGGTCGAACTCGTTCACTAGTTCATTTTTGCCACAAACCAATGATCAAACCTATGCAATTTAAATGGGTTTGATCATTGGTTTGTGGCAAAAATGAACTAGTGAACGAGTTCGACCCAAGTCTAAAATTGGGGATTTATCATAAACCGTTTATATAATATTCTGAAATCGATAAGCCTGTAAAAGTTTTTGTTTTTGTTTTTGATTTTCAATGGATAAGTATGGATAAGTAGCCCCACTTTCCCTCAAGCAGTTCTTGGAATAAAATAAAAGGAAAGTTTTGAAACAGGCAGAAAACTACCCAGCAAAAAATTTCAAAAAAGGTAATCGAGTTTGGAATTAAGCATTCTTGGTGGAAGCTGTTCCTTACTGGATTACCAACTTAATGATTTTAACAAGGCGTGAGACTAAAATAATCGATTCTGGAGAAGTAGTTATGTTGTTTATTGTAGGAATTAATTATATTTTCCGTTGTGGGAAATAGTTATTGTTTTCTTGATTGAAACTACTTTTCAAATATGCCGTTGTTTGAGTAAATAGAAGGTCTTGGTTAAAAACTCAGTTTGACTAAATATATAATAACTTTTAACACAAATTTAAGCAAATTTAAAAAAAAAACCTATTGTTTTACTACGAAATACATCATTTTGTAAAATTTCTTTTATAAACTCAATTGAAGTGGGTTATATTTTATTCGTATCAGTGCCTCTATTGTTACTTATAAATACTGTATTTAGAAAAATTTCAATTGCTTTCATTGATGAACTTTTATTAAAACCGTAAATGAAAAAAAAAATTATTTAGAACTACTTATATTTAAATAATTATTTTCCAAAATGTAAGTACTTATTTTTTAGTTTAAAATAAATAAGTACACAGAAAAAGCTAAATTTCGTTTACAGTAACCAAATTCATTGAATCAGTAAATTTTTTGTGTGAATGCGGATCTACAAAGAAATTTGTAGATTCTGATAACAATTTTGTAAAAATTTAACTGAAAAAAATAATTTTATATTTAGTTAACTTATTATGGCATTAAAGAAAAAAGTTAACTGAAACTCAAAATATTTTCAGTCAAATTTATTAATAGAAACAGAAAAACATTTTTGCAAATTTTTTTTTTGTATTATTCAGCAAATTTTTTTTTTATAATTTACAAACACATTCACTAAAATTTTTCGTATTATCAGAAAATAAATTAACTGAATCAATAACAATTCTTAAAATTTTTTTTTTTTTAAAATTAGTAAAATTTTTATCTGAAAGAAATAACTGAATCAAATGAAAGGTTTAACTATTTTTTTTTTACTTTCAAAAATTGGCTTGTTTTTATGGTTAAGCATTTCTTTCCCGCTTTTGGAACTCGTCAGTAGACTTCAACCCAAAACATTTTTTAATTTAGCTAACAAACTCCGTATGTTTATAGTAAGACTCTTAATACTATATTGAGAATCACAATATACAAACATAACAAATTTGAAAACCGCAAACAAAAATCTTTAAAAAAAAATAAAATGTTTTTTATATCTATGAAATAATTTGTAGAAAAAATTAAAAAAAAATCAGACAAATTTTTTTACAGTATATAAAAATAAATTTAACTGAAAATAACAAATTTAAATAAAAAAAATAAATAAATCTAAAAATTTTTTTTACAAATTTTACTTTATATAAATAATTTTCATTCTATACAGTTTTTTTTACATAAAATAAAATTGGAACAAATAATTTACTGGAATAGTAAAAAATATTTACTGAAACTAAAGTATATTTCAAAACACACGTTTGTTTGAAAATTTTTTGGGAATAATTTTTTCTGTGTAGGCAATTTAGAAATATTTATAATTTATTTAAAATAACTACTTATTTTGGCAATATTTTCACGTCTTCTTTTGAAACCCAAAGAATATGTTCAACTTCTACTTCTTATTTTTAAAAATTTGCGTAATGTGTTTTGTAAAGGCCGTGATACACTATCATACAAAGTCGTGCGATCTACGAAAATATACAACCCTGGTGTGATGAATTGTTATTGCCTTTTGAAAATTTTCATAAACTCCATCATACCAGCGTTGTACTTTTTCGTAGATCGCACGACTTTGTATGATAGTGTATCACGACCTTAAGCGAGTATTTCAATTTGGCAATCTAAAAAGTAAGTCATTATATGGCAAGTAGTTTAGATGGTAATGTCTAATTTTTTGCTGGGTATAAATATCTGTTAAAAGCTGGGCCCGAAAATTATAATTATTCTTCAATTTTTAAAGAAAATACAAAGCAAGTACAACAAAATACGTATAACAATTATTTCTGCTCAAAAAAAAATAAAAATCAGCAAATAACAATTATTTGTGTTCAAATATATAAAAAAAAAAAAAAAAACAAATCTTGTCTCTTTATTTTTACTATATAAAAGTCATTACAATTACGGTCCCTGATTAGGTTACCAAACTATCATTTTTTTCAAAAACTATTGCATACTTTTAGGCCAAATAGTTATTTTAATATTGATTATAACAATTTATTAACAGTTGCGGCAAAAAAAGTGTATTTTAATTAAAAACAAAAAAAGCACAGGATTGTTTTATCATTTCAAACTTTTTATATGAGGAGCTTGATGATTTACCTACTTCTTCCATAAAAAGGAAGTAATTAAAGAAGACTTGGGTCGAACTCGTTAACTAGCTCAGTTTTGCCACAAACCAATGATCAAACCCATGTAATTTAAATGTGTTTGATCATTGGTTTGTGGCAAAAATGAACTAGTGAACGAGTTCGACCCAAGTCTACCTAACTGTAGAAGTTCCAACTCCGTCCTGACATGTTGCGTGGTTTGATCGGACATGTTTACAATCAGCTTAATTTATACATTGCTCAAATCCATTTTTTAGAGTATTAAATCAATTTACAATATTCGAAATACAATTTTGTTCGTATTTTTAAAACAAACAAAAAAAAATTAATTTAAATATTCAAAATTTGAATAAAATTCATTTCAATATTATTTGACTACGAAAAAATCAAATAGTTTTTCCCAGAATTTAATTTGAAAAAAAAAATAAATTAATTAAATCAGGCTATTATTTCTTGAATAAAAACTATTTCTGAAAAATAAAAAGAAATATTTATTAGACTTAAAAATATATAACAACCATTTATGATATATTTAAGTCAGACAGTTCTATAGTTGAACATTTTTTTTAAAACGGACTCATGGTATCAGTAATGAAAAAGAGCACTTTTTGTGCGAACGCATTTTTCTTATCTCTTTTCTTACTACTGAGCCTCTGGTATTCATTATATTTCTCACTATGGTGTGCAATACAATTTGAATTTCATTTAGAGCTAGCACATAATTTCGCGCAAACTTTGCAAAAACCCAATATCTTATTATTTTTATTGAGCTAAATATTTTGTTATATGAAAATAACGTTAAAAGTAGACAAAATACGGATATGGCGCTAACTGTATTTCTCAATTATCCAAGGTGATAGATAATTGAGGTAGAGGTCGTCGCAGGAAAAATCTTCATTACTAGAAATCATCTTACAAGGAGTATTTTCAATAATAAAAGAAATCTTTTTTATTTGTATATTTTTTTTACAATTTAAAAGTATTTGAAACTATTTTTTTATGAATTTGAAATAATCAATAAAGTTTTTGTTCAATAATATAAATTTGACTTATTAACAAAAAATTATTTGAATTTCAAAAACTCAAATGAAATAAAATAAAATTTCATTCAAACTATAGAAATATAATTTAAAAACATTTCAGTAGCTTAATTCAAATAAAGTATTAATTTGTTATATTTTTACTTGAATTTCTGAATGCGTGATTTTTTTTTAAATTTTCTGACAAAAAAATAAATTTACATTTGAACAATTTTATTTCAAATCAATAACAACAAATTTTAATTCATTTCATGAGAAATTTCAATAATTTCAATGAAATTCTATTTCTTAAACAGAAATAAAATTTAAGTTTAATTAAATTTTATGAAAAAATTCAAATAAAAAAAATCATTTTGAACAGCTATGGTTTCATAAAAATAATTTTAAAGCTATTCTCTCGTGCCGAATACATATCTGGCATTTCTTGTGTTGCCATTTTGTGGTGTCATCTTAAAAATTTGTGCAACGCCATTCACATTATATTTTTTATATGGAAAGCAATGCCAAACAGCCAAAAATATCCTAAATGGCGAACGTTGCAACTAGTACACACTATTGCGATGTCACAAAATGCCATAGTGTGTACTCGGCATACATAAAAAGCAACTTTCAGTTGTTAAATGATTTATCACATAAAGCAGTGTTGCCAACTCAAAATTATGCACAGGGATACAAAAAAAACAGTTATTCAAATTTAAAGATAGGGCTTCTTGTAATAAACATTAATTTAAAAAAAAGTCATTAAAATTTACAGCCTGCCCTCGTATATTATTATAGCTTTCGAATAAGTATGTTTTATTTTAGCCACGTTATAAATTCATGTCTATGAAGCAGAAAAAGGCCAAAAAAAAAAAGAAAAAAAAAGAAAAAAAAAAGGATTTGAATGAGGCTAATGTCCGTTTCCATGTTGAGTGCCATTAAGCTTAGTTGTCACTTAGCCTTTTTGTTATTGTTGTTGCTGTATTCTATTCTATTCATTCTGTATTTTATTTATTTATTTATTTTCCTCTACACATACATACATACATATATTTTCTTATTTCGGCAGAGTATATTATTTCCTTTTTTCTATTCGTATAAGTTCTTAAACTGTATGTCGCTCATCTTAAGCTATTTAAGTTTGTTTGTTATGTGTTGATAAAAGTGAATCCTGCTGAGTATGTATGCGTGCGTTCTAACTCTACTTATTTTGTCGTCAATTTTATTGTTCATGTCTTTTAAACGCTACAAGAACAACGCAGCTGTAGTTGTTAGCCAAAAGTTGTCTTAATCTTAATGGCCAAATGTAAAACGTTAAGTATGAAGACAAACAAAAAAGGACAACTCGGTAGTGACGATGACAATAACAAAAGCAGTGGCAACAACAGCAATATTATTAAGAGTGCCACACATTATATGTGTGATTTTGTTTGAGTGTGTGTGTCTGTTTGTATACGTGTTGGAAAACGAAAGAGAGATGAGTGTTAAAAAAAAAGGATAAAGGATTAAAAACTATTGTTAAGCTGTGTCCGTTTTACAAGCAAAATAAAACAAGCCAAAAAGGGGGAAAAACAAAACAAAACAAAAGAACTAAAATGGCAAAGCATAAAAGTAGACAAATAGAAACGGAAATGTTTATCTTTCGTGTTGCATTTTATTTTGGATCACATGCTTGAAAGCAAAGTAAATTTCCGTTTTCCTCTCAACATGCAATAGACAAATTTTATAATGTTTATTATGCCTTTTAAAATATATATATGTAAGATAGTTTCTTGATGCATACACAAATGTTTTTTAAAAGAAACATTCTCAGAAAAAAAAATTAATTTTAGCTGCTTATTAAAGGGCAAGAGTTTGATTGAATAAATATGCAAAAGCGTTTGTTTTTCGTAGGATTTAACATTTGCTGGAAATACTTTTGGGAATTGGCAGTTATCTATTGCCTTTTCTTTCGAACATGACTATCAATTTTTTTTCATCAATAATCCATTAGTAAACTGCAAAAGTTGCTTGTATTCGTATGGCCTTCAATGCATAATTTAGTGAGAAGTTTCAAACAGACTTATGTTTCTTCTTTGGTTTGTTATTATTTTATTTCATTTACTCAAACAACGTCATAATTTAAAAAAAAAAACTAATTTGCCAGAAAACGAGTGCAAAGTTTTCAATTTGCGCACAACTTAATGGAAAAAGAAAATTTTATTTAGCTTTTAAGAGTTGAGTAAACAGGATATTTATATAAAATTTTTACACAATATGAGGATTAACGTACGATAGTACACAGAAAAAACTAAATTTCGTTTTCACTAACCAAATTCATTAAATCAGCAAATATTTTGTATGAATGCGGACCTCCAAAGAAATTTGTAGATTCTGATAATAATTTTGTAAAAATTTAACTGGAAAAAAAACATTTTATTTTTAGTTAATTTTAATTATTATTCGAACTCCATTTGTTTCTATATTTATGATTTTAACAGGCTAAAGTTCGTATCGCCTTTCAAGCCAAATTACATGTGATAATTATTAATGAACAAATAACACCAAATGTCAAGTTTTTACAACAAACACAGGAAAAAAAATTCTACCTAAAGTTGAGTTTTTAAATTTAACTTTTGGTGAATTTTTTCCCCTGTGTTTGTTGTAAAAAATTACATTTTTCCATTTTTCCAACAAGAAAAAAACTGATGTGAATACCTTTAGTATATAAAAATAAATTTAACTGAAAATAACAAATTTAAATATAAATAACAAAAATTAAAAATTTTACAAACACCCGACTTTTTTCAGAAAAGATGTTATATGTTCCAAACGGCTGCACCGATATTCTTCAAACATTGCTAAGAACCCTCTCGATCAAGTCATCTTTCAAACAGAAAAAACTAAATGAAAATCGGTCCAGCCGGTACGTCGACAAAGGTGGACACAGGTCTAGCCTGTACGTGGACACGGACAGACACACAGATACACAGATACACAGACACACACTACAAACTTATAACACACCTTTTTTTAGTCCGGGGTTACAAAATAAATCAAAATTTTTTTTTTTTACAAATTTTACTTTATATAGGTAATAGTGTCCTGCACAAGACATCTTATAAGAACATTTAAGACATGAGGGATTTTTCAAATGCTTTACTACAGCGAAATCTTATGAAACAAACGTTAACAACACTGTTTGCAAGAAATTTGTTTCAGTATTGTAGGTATAGGAGTAAAGAAGAAAACACTTCGTGACGGAAGAATTTGTGATACTGGCTTCTTTCTACGCATGAGCGCTTGTACAAACGTCATGCATGCATGTGTGTATGATCTTTTATTTTGTTGCGCACATGCAAAATCACACACATGCATTAACATTAGTTGAATGCGGTTAATCACATAATAGCTTACCATCTACATATTACACACACACTCAAACGTACAATATGAAAAATAACAAGCATACACTAATCAACACTACTTCTTTTAAGTGTTTGTTACAAACAAGCAGTCTTGGAGATATCGCTTGTTAACACTGATATACACGTACACCAATATATCTATCGTGCTTCGCTCATAGAACGACAGCATTTATTATTGGTTTAATATATTTAATACATGCGACGTGAATACATTTAAAAACATGACGTATTTACATTTTAAGACTGTTTACGCAGGTCTCTATCAGATAATTTTTATTCTATATAGTTTTTTTTTACATAAAATAAAATTAGAACAAATAATTTACTGGAACAGTAAAAATATTTACTGAAACTAAATTATATTTCAAAACACACGTTTGTTTGAAAATTTTTTGGGAATAATTTTTTCTGTGTAATTCAAAACACATTACGAGTATTTTCCGATGTTGATACTGTCACGATTTTCGTTATATTATATACTTGGTGCTTGTATTTAGTTTTGGCGATTTTGTTTTCTTTTAGTTGCTTTTTTTTTATCATGTTGGCGATAAAGATTTTAGCGCTTTGGCTAATTTTTTTCATCTCAATGATTTTATTCAGTTTTGGAAATTTTTCCGTGCTGATGGCCTTTGACGTTGTGCTCTTCTTTTTCATTTTCGCGATATTCGCCATTTTAGCGATTTTTTTTCATTTTTTGGCAATTTTTTGTATTTAATTTTTTCTTGTGGGGGAGCATTTTTACCGCCTGAGCGATATTTTTAAATTTGGCGAATTTGAATTTTTAGCGATTTTTAGGGTTCCGTACACCAAAGGTGAAAAGGAACCCTATTGTTTTCGCTACGCTGTCCGTCTGTCCGTCTGTCCGTCACACGGTATTTTCTCAGGAACCGTAAGAGCTACGGACCTGAAATTTGGACAGAGTATGTAGAAACTTGGCCGCTACAACAACAGATACATGAGAATTAAAAATTAAAGGGCGTTCCAAAACGAGCAATGAAAAATGTTAAAATCCCATGTAATATACATACAACATATGTATATTGACACTTGAAATTTGTAAAATTAGTATATTTTTATACACACTACAACAATTAATACTAAAATTTAAAAAAAAATTAAATTAAAGGGTGGCTGATGGACCACAATGCAATTTTGACTATGTAATTTTGACAATTTGCTATATCTTGGAAACCGTAGCGATTTTTTTTTTAGTTTAAAGGGATTTTGATTTTTGCTGTTACTGTCTTAAAACTTTTTCTCAACATGACGCGGCAGTGCCAAATCATTCCCGCTTACGATTATATTGATGAAATTCTTACTCGTTTCCACAATTTCTTTATTTTTGCAATTTTTTTGTTGCCATTTTTTGGGTTTTTTTTCATTTTAGCGATTTTTCTCCTTTTTGTTGTGTTAATTTTTCAAGTATTGGCGATATCGAAAAAAACGTTTCAAGAAAAAAATTTCCAGTGAAATGGGACTTAAACAAACTCAAATAAGTCTCAGCAACTTTAATGAAGTAATTCCACAAAAGGAGAAATTAGTCATAAAAATCAATATTATATAGAACTCGAATTTTCAGCTTACTTTCGTAAGGAAAATTTTATCATGCGAAAATGTGAAATAGTTTGTAATGAAAAAACATCCAAAATATATGAAATACATAAGTATTAAATATATTTTGGGCTTGTAATATATGAGGAAACATTTTGGCAGAAAGTGGTCACTGTTTACACTATGAAATATTTCATTTAGTAGTTGTGACTTTGTGGGTGAAGTAGGAGGGGAGAATAGGATGTGGTACATGCTTTTATGTGCTTGCAAATTTCCTTTTGTTTGCTAATTTTTTGTTCTGAATATGAATTATTTATTGAATTTGTAAGTCTTCATTAATTCTTAACATCTTTTTATTAAAGTTTTCTTAAAAAAATTCGATGCATTGAATAAAAAAAAAATATTAGAATGTATATTTTCATAGCGTGAACCGTGATGTGTTTGCAAATTTTTTTTAGAAAATTTCTACTCTATTCTTTTACGAGCAATGCAAGATTGCATTGGAAAGCAAAAACAGAATCTTATTCATTAAAAAAAGAAATAAAATCATTATTATTTTACTAGGAAATTTGGAAGTTATTATAACATGCCTGTGTACATATATAATCTCTAGCAATTTTTTACAAAGTTTTGTTCAGCCAATGATTTCAAATTATATGAATTGATTCACCTTGATTCAAACAAAAATTTCACTGCTTCCCTTTGGCGTTTTCTAGTAAATATGTAATCATTTTACAAAGACTGGTAAACTAAGAAAACCAAAAGTAAAGTGACCCTTTTCTCTATATTTTTGAAAAAAAAAGTCAACACTTCAGTTTGTTTACTTTATTTACAAAATTACTTTATGGAGTTTAATTTTAATGTATTTTATTTTTGATATGCAAATTATGAGCGTTCATAAACTGTTTCCTCATAAATATAAAAGACTTTATAAAACACTTTTTCGATAACAAACTCAACTCATATATAAAAACCATAAATTTTAATGAATAGCAAATTTTTGAAGACACTTTTACCTCCTCAAAAGGCGTTCAGTTGTAAAATATATATGTATACATATGTAAATACATTTATATATACATATGTATGTATATCCATATGTATGTGTGTATATAAACAGCAGAAAGTTTGTTGGCAATTTTCTATCACAGCTTAATTTGAATATTTTATATCTTTGAGTTGGGTGCAGGGAGTTGTGTGCCGTACTCAGAAATTTAAGCACTTTATTACTTCTTTTTTTTTTTGTTAACAGTGGGTCCAAAAAAATACCAGAAATTATCTAAGTGTCTTGCATTGAATAAAAAATATTTTTAGGGCCCTTATTACAACCTAAATATAAAGTTCCTGATAGTTAACCTTAACATTAGCTAACGTCAAGGATAATTTTTTATAAAATAAATAATACAAATGATGTATTGCGGCAACATTGGTGTAGATACCGGCTACTTTTGACTGTTAAAATGCTTAAAGTTCACTTTGAAAGTTACCATGCGATTAAACCTGCTGTTAGCTTATCAGTCAGTCACTTTTACATTAATGTTTACTTGTAATAATCAAAATATATTTACCTGCCAGATAACATACTAAAATTAACTATTTGTAAGGTGTAATAATGGCCCTTAAAATTATAAAAAATTTTCGCTTATATGAATATATCGCGCACATGTGTGCGTTAAGTAAGATAAGTCATAATGTTTTGAAAATTTTTACTAAAATAGGCCCACTGTAACGTTATTTTCGTGCACTGTTATTAGCTTGAATTTACTGTTGTATTGTTGCTCTGCTGTCATAATGGCAATTAAATGTCAAATAACCAGAGAGAAACTCACAGCAAAAAAACAAGTTTACGATTTTCTAATTTTATTTTTTGTTTGTTATTTTTTGCTTTTACCACTTCAGTTTAGTTTTTGTTTCTTTTTTTTTGTAATATTTTTCCGTTAATTTTTTTTTTATTTATTGTAGTATTGTTGCGCTTCCGTTATTATTTTGTTGTTTTCACAGTTTTCACCAGTTTATTGTCCAACATATATTGACAGCCGTTAGTTGAGTTTATTTTTTATTTTTTCAAATTCATTTGTTTCCTTGCAAACATTTTCTTCCACAACAGCACAATTTGCAAATAGTTGCACGAATTAAAACACACTACTGCAAACAGGACTCAACATATTTGTAACACGATAACGATGACAACAAACTAAAATGTTGCATTTGTTTTGCCAACTGTATAAGTAAACGCGTGAATGTGTGTGTGTGTGTTTGTGTGTGTGTGTTTGTGTTTAATTTTCTATATAACGACTGTAACTGCACTACTGTTTTAAAATGTTTCCGTTTCCTTTAACAAAATTTTTGTTTGAAAACAAACTGAAAACGTAAAATTTACATACAACTGTTACAACAAATAAGTCTTTTAATAAATGAAGAATTCATAAGATTTTTCATGCGTGAGTGTGTGTGTGTGTGGATTTTTAATTTCCAAATGTGTTTATTCCACTTTTGGTTTAATTACTTTAGCTAAAATGTCTTATTTGTAATTTTTATTAGAACTTAGTTTTTCTTTATCTTTCTTAATAGAATATTTTACTTACCATAAGTGATTTCTTCAGTATAGTGTTAAAGTGTATAATTCTTCATATGTAGCCTAAAAAGAAATATAAATACATATACTTTAAAATTTAAAAATTAAAATTAAAGTTTAAATTAAAAATTTTCTTGATGATAATATGCAAATTAAGTTTTGTGTATTCTAAGGAAATGGAACATAAATCATAGTTTTTAGTGCAAAAAATTTATATTTCTGCATTTATGTTAAGAATAAAAATATTGATGGGTTACACTGAACAAAAAAAAAAAAAAAAAAAAAAAAAAAAAAAAAAAAAAAAAACTTGACCATCTCCCTGACAACAATCACTGCTTAGCTATATATATAGAGAGAGATTTTAGTGGGATTTTCGAAATACGAAAAAAATTAAAGTCAGTGAATATCTTAAAGCGATTTTATGAAGGTTTTTAGGGTTATCGCAAGAAAACGATTTTTTAAAAATTTTTTGTGAACGACATCTTTCGAACTAATAAATCGATTTTAGTCAAATTAGCAGCAATAGCAGCACACGCTGACATACTTTCTTTAAAGAAACTATGACTATAGCCGATTTCACCATCAGCATCCCTACTTCCTTTATGCTAAAAAAACTAAAGTGCGCTACAACTAAAACTAAAAGGGCACATACGTATGAAATGTATTGACTCTATCTCATACTTACAGTCTAAGTATGTTTATACTCAGTCATTGGATATTTAATCGGACAAAAAAAAAGTATACATATATATGTAAAATAGAATGGAAAATGTGTGTGTGTGTGTGTGGCTGATCTAAAACATGATTTATATGTGTGAGTAAATAATAGTCCTGTATGTATATTCCCATATGCAGCCGATTAATAATCAGAGTATTTTTACACTCATACGTGTGATTATAGCTCACACAGCCTATGAAGTTGAATGTTTATAGTTAGACGTATTCGGTGTAAAATTAATGCTCGTGTTTGCAAATGAACGTTTTTTTATTTATTTTCAGCTGTACACAGTCATGGTTATTTGAGGGTCAACACTCAAAGAATACTTAAAACGAGATGTTTTTTATTCTCCGGTTTGAAGCTTTTTTTTTTTTTTTTTGTTACATACCTACAGTAGTTTTTAGGGACGATGTTATATTAGAGATTTTTTTCTCACTACACGTAGAATTGTTTAAAACACATTTAAAAATATTTCATTTGAAACCCAAAATTCTTATATCTTGCTATCTAACTTAAATTTGTTCGAATTTCAATTAATTTTCAAGATCTATAAATTATCTTGAAATGTTTTACATTCACTGCGTATTGATGAAAACTAACTCATGAAACTTGCGATAGCAAATTTATCTTGAAAATTTCATGGGAACAAAAAAAAAACACACTGTTTGCATAGGCCGGAACTTGGCCTATGCACAGGAGTGAGAATCGGAAAAGATTCGATTATGATACAAAATGCTAGCTGGGAATCGATTGATGTAAGAATTATCAAAACCTACAAACACGTTCGGTTTGTATAGTGCCGCAAAGGAACACACATGCATACATACATACATGCACACATACACACATAGGTTGATTCGAATCAGCTTGATGGGGAAAATAACCGAATATGAGCTCATTTTTCGATTGTAAACGATACTCCCGTTGTGAAAAAATGGTACCCTACATATGAATCATACCAAAGAATCATTTATGATACGACTTGCTGATTCATTTTTGAGTAATTTTCCGGTAGTATTAAGTCATTAAATAATCTTTTTGTGGTTTTCTTGCATTTTGTTCCTCTCTTTTCAAGAAATCAATATTTGATCATATAGCTGAATCATAAGTGAATAATAAATCAGTTTTTAATCATCAAAAGTGATCGGAGAAGAATCATATAATAGATTTCTGAAAAAAATTATCACCCAATTTCTAGCTGGGACACCCTACGTTGCGGCGCGCAGTGGGGAAAAATGGCTCTTTGATTTTAAGCTAAAATCATTCGTTTAACATAATGATTAAACAGAATACCGCCTTTAACATATTTTCCATACAAATTGACACAAAAAAACAGCCGCAGAAACCGGTCGTGAGATAGAATTTATTTTATTTTGAGAGCGTGTTTTCTTATACTCTCACATATCAATGTTCATTCTCACAAAAATGTTATCATACACTCAATAAATTTCATACATTTTGTAAACAAAACTACAAAGCCAAATAAGCACAAAAGAAAATAAAACAAAAATTAGAGAGCATTTGAAGTTACTGCCGTCGATGTTATTATGGGCTTGATTAATTTGTCAGCGATTTTCCTGAAGTTGCAGACTTTATTCTGTTTCTACATATATTCTTTCATATTTGAGTTTAACTTCACTCACAAAATATTTTAAAGAAATTTAAAGACTTCTTAACATTAAATCAGAAAATAAAAATAAATTGTCAAAAAAGTTTTTGCTATTTTTTTTCTCCTTTAAAAAAATTATATACTTGTAGTTCTTTGGAGAAATAAACTTCTGGTAGTTTGTTCGTTTAAAAAAGATTTAAGTATTTTTAACATGACATAGTAAAATTGTTTCTTTTTTTATGTAAGAAAATAGGAATGTTAATGCATGGACTTAGCCAACGCTAATGAACATGAAAAATGCAATAATTTTTAATTTAAGGATAATGAGTTCTAAAGAAGTATAAAGGCGTTGCAGTATAATTTTTGAAGAGAAACAATTATAGTGTATGGGTATAATAAATAAAAGCTGTTTGTAGGAAAATATAAAACATTTAATAAAATATTAAAATTTTGTTAAGTTTTGAAGTCTTCAGCGTACTTCCTAAATAATCAAGTTTGCCAAAATAACTTTAAAAAAAGCTTCAAATTTTAATGAAGATAATCTATTAATAAATTTATTTATTTATTTAACCTCTTCATCTGCTATATGGAAATTAAAAAAAAGGCAATTCTAAAATTTTTTTCTATATTAATTTTGCAATATTTAATAAAATTTATGCTTTTAAATTTAGTATAAAAATTATCATTTATACCTATTTAAATGTTTGCACCATTATTTTTGAAATTCTCATATTTATTCTACATTAAACACATTGTAAAATATATATTATTTGTTTAAAAAAAAAATTTAAATACATGCTTGCTAAATGTAGTTCAACCCAACAGTCATAATATTCACCAGAAATACATTTTTGCACTACATTTAGTTTGACATATTTTAACCACAATTATTAGTCCGTATTATATCTATTCGAATACAAGAAAAAGAAACAACAATACTGTAACCAAAACCACTATTCTTGTTTTACCCCTTCTGTATTTTTATTTATTTTTTATTTTATTTTTTTTTTGGGGGTATCAAACCAGTGGCACTACAATAATTTTGTGCAATTTGAACCATTAACACTGACAAATACAATGAAATAAACCAAAGCATATTTAGTCAATACTATGGAAAAAAAATTCAGCTTTAAAAATTGTTATTGGTTGGTCAACTATTTTTTTACATATTTATTTAATCGTAGCTTCTGTACTTGTAGTTAGTATGTACTAGGGTGATCGATTATTCGACTTTTTCCAGAAACCGGTTTCCGAATAGTTCGACTATTTAAAATTATGAAAAACCCGGTTTCGGTTTTTACAATTCAAGAAAAACCGGTCAACCGATTTTTAAGTAAGAAAATTATTATACAAAACTTTTGATAAAATTGCTTTATTAGAAAAAAGATTTAACATATCCCATAGAAATATATCAATTAAGAGCTTAATAAACCTGAAATATTTTTTATGAATAAGGCAGTAAAAAATTACCATTCTTATAACTTTTTTATGAGTTTAAAAAAAAAGCTAAAAAATAAGCTAAGAAGCTAAATGAAAATTTTTAAGCTAAATCCAAAAAATAAGCTAAATTTAGCCCAAAACAAGCTAATATGTTCACGCTGACCTCTATATAAAATATAAAGCAAAATGTTAAAAAACCTAAAAAACACTTTTTGTAAATAAATTTTAACATTTAAACATTGCACACCATAAGACCTCATAAAATAATTTCACTTAAATTTCCTGCTTCAGTAAAGGTGGAAGTACATACAAAGCGTTACGCGGCAACGCTTTTCTGGCTTGTTAAACGTTTAATGCTATACAAATGGAAAGTTACACAACACGCTTTTGAGGTTTTTTTAGTTGTAAAATTTAAAGCCTTTGACGGCTATTTTTGTGGTCTTGCATTTACGACGTATTTTTCTTTAAACATTTAATGCATTTTTTATCCATTCTTTAATAAAAAACTTAATTTCTAATCATTTTTGTGTATGTTAGCTTATGAATCTGGCAACACTAGCTGTCATTTTGTATACAACGCGTGAAAGTTGAAGAATGTTCAACTTTTTGCGAGGTACGCGCGTCGCGAGCTTCTCTATGTAACTTGCCTTATGAAAACACACAATTTCAACTTGTTTGACAGCCGCGTGTATAGCATTAGCGCATTGAACGCGTGTTATGTACTTCCACCTTAAGTGCTGCCATACTCAAAAAACGCTTAGAACTTTTACACTGAAAAAAAACAATACTTAGGAAAATCAAGGTCTAAGTTTTAACATAGTAAAAACTAATTTTATTGTAAAATATACAAATCATAAAGTATTCGACTCAGCCGGTTTTTAAATTGTAAAAAAACCGGACTATTCGACATTCGAAAAATCAACATTTTAAAAAAACCGACAACAGTATTGTGAAAAAACCGGGTTTTAAAACCGGTTGAAAAACCGAGTCGATCACCCTAGTATGTACACAGAAAATAATTATTGCTGATATTTCTTTGAATTGAGTGATTGTTTAGAAAAGATAATATTTTTGATTAATATTTTAGTTAAAGTTGTTTATTTTAATAGAGCTTAAGATCTCAATTTGTCTATTTTTTGTATTAAGATAAAAAATAGTTTTAGAAAGTGGAAAAGTGAGCGTGACACCTCCCATATATAGCAAACATATATTTTGAAATATGTATCTTGGGAAGTAATACGGTAATACATCTGAGATTTTGTAGGAGTTACTCCATTAACCTCATAAGTTAGTAGTATGTTTATGTCAGTTTGGGACCATGTTTATCATACAAATTTGGGATCATGCATGAATTGGAGCAATTACTTTGAGATCTGGAAACCTAATATAGGTTTGTCTCTGGAAACAAACTCAGAGTTTAACAAGTAGGCGTGGTGCCTCCTATTAGTGAACATTTTCGTTTGTCTTCAAAAATACCAGCGTACCGATCTTGCTGATTTGGTTACAGCGTATTGCTGATGGTCCAGAATAGGGTTTGGAAACGGGAATTCCCGGCTGGGAAATCCCGGGAAATGTCTGAAATTTTTTGGACTTTCCCGGGAAAACGGGATATTAAAAATAAAGTACACGTTATTTCATAAATATATAGACTTTCGTGACACACATATTTATAAAATGGCCTAACTGACAGTCATATTTATTTTCATTCATATAAAAAATTTCTTTTATAATCCTGTTTTAATTTAATATCAAAATTTTCATTTTTTTTTCTTTTATTACAAAAGTTCGTTTGAATGATTGTATGACTAAATTTACACGATGAAATTTTTTAAGTTATCTTTTAAGGTTGATACTGATATTTAACATCAATACCCTGTTTATCCATGTCGAAGAAAAATTTTTCATTGTAACAATTTCATTTAAAAGAAAAACAAATCCTAAATTTTTTATTTGTTTCAATTGTAACTGTAGAAAAAAAATAATTTCTTTGACACCGATAAACAAGCAGTAAAATATCCATTAAATTTTTATTATTATAAAAAAAAAATTCATAAAATTGAAGTCATACCATTTCTCCTAATTCGTCTAACTACGACAAAAATTATTGTTCTATTCGAAAACTACATGCAAAATGCATTTACTAAAGTCAGTTTCAGACTTTAATACAACTATTAATACTTTTGTAGAAAATAAAACTCTGACATATTGAGTTGTTTTTTGTTGAGATTTTTGAAAGAGAAATAAAATCAGGGAGGCATTTTCGACAAAAGCATTATACAAGTAATATTGGAGTCTGAAACAGCCTTAATGACTATCTTTTAATCACTATACCATAAGAAAGTGAAATACTTTATATAAGTATCAATGATTGGCAATGATCAAATCATTTTCTTAAGTAAATAATTCGATGTTAAACAAACTTGACGTGATTTTTTGGGGATTGGTGAACAAATATTGGAAATTGCAGTGAAAATTTTAAGTTAATAGAAGCTGTAAAAACGCTGAGTTTACAATACTTAAATTTATTATAAGTGAACGCTATTATTAAAACCCTGAAGGAAATATCAGACTTTGACTCAGGGTATTTTAAATTCAGTGCAGTTGAGTATAGTACTGCAAATTTGCTTGTATAGTAAGTACTTAACGATAAGAATCCTCCTGGACATTTCTCAAGAATAATGAGAAACAAGCAAGGACAATTCTTAATGACATTTTTTTACAAATTTATCTAAGAAGTGCTTTTGTATTAACTTTTATTTAAAAAGAATGCTTACACTAAGAACACAATCAATATTTCGCCAACTTTGACTAAATAAATGTACTTAATTTAGAAAATTAGCCCGGGATACCCGTGAATTCCCTTGAACGCGATATTATCGTTCCCGCTTTCCGGGAAGTGCAAAAGTCCGGGAAATCCCAAATCCTAGTCCAGAAAGACCACGAGGCTATTAATTTTTCAATGCCTAAATTTGTTGTGGCACTTCCCACATAGAAGTAACATTTACTTCAAGATATCTTGTAAGCGAAAACAGTGAAAATTTTTAAATTTTTTCGTACTAATTATCTGTTTATTATTATTATTAATACCTTTGAAGCAATGAAAATGTAGTTTCTTAAAACTGCATTTAATTTTTTTTCTGGCTCATATAGCCAACAGTGGAAATTCTGAAAATCTAAACAAATTTAACTCTTTATAAATTTTATGCACACCGGAAGATATTTTTATATGATTTCCTTTTGAAGAATATCCATCCTACACATGAAATTTTTATCTACTCTTAAGAACATTAAAAACTTAATAATTGCCGTAAGCACTTGCAATGCACTCGAAACAATAAAATAAAACAGAATAGCACATCGATCCACCTACTTATAGCCATTGCGCACAGTGTAACGATTTCATTTAAGGAGCGGCCAAAAATAGTTACTGCTTCTAAAGTGATGAAATTTAGCAGGTTCATTTAAATGAATCAGCCTTAAATAAATATAGATTTTGGTAGACATACGCGCAAGGATTCATATCCTTGTCACATATCCTTTAATGAAAAAACTCCATAGGACCAAAAATAGAAACTGTAAATTCATGAAATCTCTTACACAAACTACAGGGTGGGCCAAACGAAACCAAGGGGTGTAAAAGTTTAATAACTTTTTTGTTTATTAATTTTTTTTTTATTTTTTCTTTCAGATTATATAGACAACACTTGGAGAATTTATAATGGAGAGGTTCACAACTGAACAGAGAACCAGAACAATAGAATTTTATTATTTAAACCAGAGATCAATTATTTTAACGCAAAGAGCATATCGTCGACATTTAAACGTCAGAATTTCGCCCTCTGAAGCGATGGTTCTGGGGTTCTCAAAATCCAAGAGCCATTCATCAACGCCAATTGCACCCCATCAGGTGTACAGTATGGTGTGGGATCACATCTGAAAGTGTCATTGGGCCCTACTTCTTCGAGAATGAAGATGGAAGTGCTGTAACCGTAAATGGAGAGCGGTATCGGTTTATGATAGAAAATTTTTTACGTCCTGCTCTTGAAAACAGACCTGGTATGTGGTTTCAGCAGGACGGAGCCACTGCCCATACTGCCCGAGACACAATGGCACTTTTAAGTCAAATTTTTGGAGAGCGAATAATTTTTCGAAATTCGGAAATTATTTGGCCAGCGCGATCGCCAGATTTGACAGCACCCGACTATTTTCTTTGGGGTTTTTTGAAGGAGCAAGTGTATGTGAACAAGCCAGAGACAATCCTTGAACTCAAGGCAAACATTGTCGAAGGAATTCGAACGCTACAGCCACAAGTTTTGAAAGATGTTATCGAAAATGCTCTAAAAAGAGCCCATCAGTGCGAAGCTGAAAACGGTGGTCATTTAAGAGACATCATTTTTCATACTTAGTGTAAAAAAATTTCCATTTTGTATATTATATAATCTGAAAGAAAAAATAAAAAAAGTTAATAAACAAAAAAGTTATTAAACTTTTACACCCCTTGGTTTCTTTTGGCCCACCCTGTACTTAAATTTTTTTTATTAAAAACGCAGCAAGCACACACTTTTTTTCCAAAATGTTTTTAGAAATAAATACAATAGAAACTCTAATAATTGTTTATAATTAAATTTTGTTTGCTTGTGGTTGAGCATTGTTGATGATTTGATAAAGAAAGAATGAAATGCATATAGACAATGCTTAACCACCAGCAAATAAATTTCAATTATGATAGAATTATGAAAATATGTCGAATAATAGATTTCTTTATTCTAATTCTTTATTTTAATATATGCTTCAAGGAAACAGGGTAAATATTTCACGTTGGGTATATTATATCCACGTGAAAAATAGTGTCCTTGATATATTATATATCCTTAAATTAAAATATCCCTTAACAATTAAAATATGCAATTAAAAATTAAAGTGGAATATAAAAACAATATATTTGAAATATTTAAATGATATTTTCATATTTAATTTTTATTTTGTCTGCCAAATTGTGTAATTATCAGGAAAACCTTTATAAACCTATGCTTTAAAAAAAGTGTTTTATTCGCAATCAATATGCACTAAAATTTTGACAATATATGCACTAAAAACTTAAAAAATATGCTCTTAAAAATCATTAATTGATTTATTGATAAATGGCAAAATATTTTTAATTGAACAATTCAATATCATTTGCATATAAAATAAAAAATAAAATAAATTTAAAAAAAAACGAAACAATAAATAATTAACAGAATAATAATTTCCGTACAAAACAAAAATAGTTTGAGTTTGAAGTGTGCGTTAAAACAAAATTGCTATACAAACTTTGCCTACAGCAAACAATATAAATTAATTTTCTTTTGTATAAGGCCTTAAAAATTTAACTTTAACTTCAAAAAAAAAAAAAAAATAAAAAAATCACGATATCAGAATTAAAGCTTTAGAACTGTATTTAAGATAAATATACAAGCTTTTTATTTACGAGTATAATTGTTATTGCAATAAACAATAATATATTGACCCAGATTTTCAATTAAAAATTATTTCCTGTCACATCTAAATAAACTCTTATACATTGACAAAAAGCAAAGCCAATTTTTTATTGAAACTATGTAAGTAATAAAGAATAACAGCGCAATAAATAAACAAAATGTATGGACTACATGAACAGAATATTTGAAATGAGATTTAGTTGGCGAAAATTAAATAAATATATTGACCAACAGATAAATGGCTTGTAAAGCATATCGAGAGTCTATATTCAAAATACGTCAACTCAAATTTGGTCAAAATGAGTTTCCGAAGGCAAATAGCTCCCCTATGCAATATTCATCTGTAGTATAAATTTCGAATCAAAAAAATTATTTTTCCCCGTTTTATATATATATATATATATATTTTTTTTTTTTTTGAAAATAAATGCTAACTCCCATGTAAATTTCCAACATTTTTAAAAAATTAGTAATTTATTATAAATCTTCCTCATAATTTATTGCATTTGGTATGCTGAACACGAATCTGGTAAGGATTTTGATATCCTATGGCTGGTCACTTTTAATATATTAGTACAGAGGGTTTCCGATAAAAAAAAATTTTAATGTATGTATAACTTTTAAACTATTTATCGAATAAAAATATTATAGTAGATGACATAAGCTTTCGAAATTGATATTTTGAAATGACCCTGTTATACTAGAGAGTTAGTGAGTTAGATACAGCGTGACTCCCCTTTTTCAACTGCTTTGCCACTTTTTGTCCCCTGTGAGTTATATGAAAATACATTAAAAATAAAAAGTTTGGTGTAGTTTTCGCGTTTTTTTTTTTAATTTTGCCCTTTTTTTTTGATAAATCCCCTATTTGGTGCCACTTTTTGAAAAATGTCATCGGTCACCCTGGTTAGATAGTGCTAAAGCTGACCACCTCTAGATGGAAGAGGCTTTCAGTCAGACTTATGTAAGTTTTTTTCTTGTAGCTTCTTAATTCTTATATCTAGTATTAAAAAAATCATATGTTTTTTCCGAAAAAATATGCTATCTCTAAAAAATATTTGTTTTTTGATCGACTAAAATATGCTATCTCATAAAAATATGCAAACCCGTGCAAAATAAAATATTTTTTGCAGACCCATAAATTAATAAGCTTATTTAAAACATATTATGGCACATCAATTTTTTTTACAATCATGAGCGAATTAACTAGTGTTTTCGCTCCACTGAAAAGTAAAGCTTTTTTGAGTTGACGTATTTTGAATATAGGCTCTCGATATTAAAATAAATTAAATGCTATACAGTATTAAAAGAGCCGAATATCTTTTCAAAAAGCCAAAATACTCTCAAAGTTTGAAAAATTGTTAAAAATATGCGTATAACACCGAAATATGCAAAAATATGATTTAAAGGGTAAAATATGCAAAAATATGTAACAACAAATCTATGCCAAAATTCATAAAAATATCTGAAATGGATAAATATAGTATCTTCTCATGAATATAAATTATGCTGCCATGCTTTATTTGTATGTTTTTAAATAGAATCGAAATAGGCGTTTGCCCAAATTTTTACATATTTGCTTAAAGTCTAACCATACTGAAAAACAAATAAATTTCAGCTACAGCGACTTTTTTAAATTAACTTTTTCTGAATAAAGTTTAATAAGCTCATTTTTTTCAAGAGATCGTTTTTATTATATTAATCAGAATATTTCTTGTTAAATGAGGAATTTTGGAAATTTTAGCTGTTAATTTTTTTATTTATTTGGCCGTGCCTGCTACACTGTGCAACAGACACACACGTCGGTACAAAAAAGGAAGTAAATTAAAAAAAAGTAAAAGCAAAATGATAACTACTAAAACAAAACTGTTTTATTACTATTTACTGACTTGCTTTTCTAAACAGATGACACTGAAAGCACTAACAATAATGCGAGAAATAAAAAGGAAAAATAAAGGAAGAAAAAAATAGAGGACAAACTTAAATCTAACAAATCAAATGGAAAAAAATTGCACTTTTAATGAGTCGAAAGAAAATTTATGCAAAAATATAAAAAAATATATTTTTAAAAATGAACAACACTGGAAAGTGATGCCAGCAACATTGTGAGCAATTAAATTGTTGGCAGTTTATTGGTTTTAAGTATACTGAAAAAATAAACTCATTCTAAGAAACAAGAATTTTGGGTTTACGTTTAAAAAAAGGCTGCATTTTTAAAAATGATTTTTAAAATAAGAATTTTTTCTTTACTATTATTATATGGGGCAATTATCTTAAAGGTGGAGTAACCCCAAACTATTTAATTAAGTAATTGCTATATTTTATTAATTGATTTATTGTATTACTTTGTTATATTATGCTTTGTGCAAGTTCCATCTCAAGGCAAATTGATACCAGCTGGTCTCGATTTGCAACTCTGCATGTTCGCCTTGTGTGTTTGTTAGTGTAAAATTTCCTGCTGTCAGAAAATTTCCTATCATTTTGCTTTGAGAAGAAATTCACCCTTAAGCCTGGTACTCTGTTCACAATTTCGTGCGAAATGCTGTCAAACTACATATAAAAGTATTTGGTATGAAATATTTGCGAAATAAATGCGCAAAAGTAGTACTCTGTTCTTGTTGTGAACAGCACGCAAAATCATGTCTTTCCATGCAAAATTAGTCTGGCATCATTTTAGCTTAGCCGCGAAACAACATGAGCAGTGCTTTTTTCGCACGGAATTTTAACAATGTTGCATACTTTCTAGCAATAAAAACGAGAAATTTATAAAAAAACGCGAGTTGGGCTACATTTAGTACATGTCAAATTTTTCACGCGAAATAATCAATGGTGCTGAAAATTTTTCACAACTTTGAACAGAGTACCAGGCTTTATAGGGAATAAAAATTCACGTGAAAAGAGTTCCCTTTCCCTATAATTGTGATAGTGAATGTTTGTGTTGCTGGTGTGTCAGTATACTATTTTCTAATTTTCTTCACAATTTTTTGTTCACGGGAATATTTCACGTGATCAAAATGTTAGCCTTTTATTCCCGATAAGGGTGATTACCAACTGAAGACTATATGTGACCTTCTCCGAGAAAAGGGACCTAATGTGTCAAAAAACGGGTTTGGACTTAAGAGTGGATTCTGGTACCTACAAGTATTATAAACGTTTTCGAGCGATAAATGTTGTCCATGAAATTCCAAATGGCTCAAATGGACTAAATCTTATTCTAGTTTACTTTAATCCTTGGAAAAATTTCCGGCTTTGTATAGCAAGATTTTCTGGAATTATCTTATTACATTCTTTGGAATAACATGCTTCGGATTTTTCTCCGTACATCAAATCGATGTTCATCGACTCTTGTATATCTTCAACGGATTCTTCCAATTCGGATATAATATTGGATTCGGAAACATCATGCAAAAAATTTTGATTTTCAGTTAGTCCCAAAGTATTAGCGCCGACACTTTCAGATTTTTAAAACATCATCAAAACTGTCAGAAATATCCATTTTTATAAAAGTTACTTCAAATTAACATCAGCTTAGTAACAAAATTACAAAAGAACCAAAATTGCTAAACAACTTCTGAGATATTGGTAATACTCGTTATACAGTCGGCACAATACTGAAGCGTTACTTTATTCTTTTCCTTTGTTATAGCTATTTTTACAATGTGTACAGAGCAGCAACAATAGCAAAGGTATTGTCACACGAAAAACGAAAAGAAATATGTCACCACATAGGCATGCCGTCACCAAAGTCGGCACCCAATCATAACTAACCATACCAAATCGCATCTCCCAACTGAAGGTGTGTTCAAAGTGATAATGCGTTATGAAACTTTAAATGCTTTTTTCTCAAAACTTTATTTTCACACACTAGGTCCCTTTTGTCGGAGAAGGTCACATATGCTAAATCAAGATCACTTGGTGTCAATTCCCCGTGCTCCATCTTCTTTTGATTGATAGTTGGTAATGTAGGAACCGATTAACACCAGAACAGTAACCAAATAGCCTCATGAAATTTTTATTTTTATAGCAAAGCAGTTTTAAAACAAAAATATGACTATTTATTTTAAAAATGAAACAAGCTAAGTTGTATTTCATAAGCATTTCATTTTAAAATGAAAGTGTTTCTTCTTGCTTTTAAATCTTCTTTTTTTGGGTGTACATATTGCTTACCTAAGTACGTCTCATTCTTTTTCCTATGGCTAATTTTAATCTGTGTCTTCCCACTAATTGCTCCACATAAAATAAATCGAATAAACATTTATGTAAATTTTTAATTTTTATTATCTTAATTCATTTTACTTGCATAAAAAATATTTTTATGGCCTGCAATAAAAGTTATCTTTTCTTTTTAATGAAACTAGCAAAAAATTTTAATGTCACGAAATAAAAATTATTCTCTTATCTAAATTTAATATTATTCGAGTTCAATCTAATTCATATTATTGTTCTTATAATTTCACCTTGACTTAAAGATTTTCCCAAAAAAAAAGCAAATGCTGAAATTAAAAAGAATAAAACAAAGCAAACGAGAATAACCTACACATATTAAATTCCATTTATTTTATTTGTTTTTTTAATACATTTTCCATTTAGCATATGTAAGTGAATTTTGCGGATTTTGCACACATTTGAAAACACATGCATACATACATACATACATACATACATACGAGTACATATCACATGTGTTCTCATATTAATAGAAACTTCTATACATTGAGAGAAGAACATTTAATTAAATTGTTCGCTGTTTCCTTTTAACCACATTTAACCGAACAAAAATAAATGCATACATGCAAATGCAACGCAACACAACAAAACAAGATAAACGAATATTTCCACTAACCACTGCTACTGCTACTGCAGTGGTAAATATCTATGCATGTACAGACATACATATATACATACATACATACATACATACATACATACATATGTGCATAGTTGCTGGATATGGTTACATTGCGCCATTAAGGTGCTAAGACTTGGTGAGAAAATTATAAGTAATTAAGTGTTATAAACAGTTCAGAGTAGTTAATATAAAAATTAAAAAAATAGTAAATATTCACAGAATCGAATAAATTTATACAGTACGCCCTCGTCTTGTGCAACCCTTCAATTACTGCATAATTTGAGGTCGCTTTATACTTGCATTCGATTATTCGAATATTCGAATAAATGACCAGTGAAAATATTATTTGACGGGGTTTCGAAATTATGTGCAAACTATATTGAAAATATGTACAGATTAAAGTCAAATAAATATGTCATATATATTTTTGTTTTAATTCAACTAGAATAAATTTTAAGAAATTATAAGGTCTGTTCATTTACTTTCCCAGCAGAAACTAGCAACGAGAGAGTAAAGCAGAAATTGATAAAATTACTCTCCCAGATATGAAAAAGTAAATGAATGCTTTACTTGTAAAAACCTGAAAGAAAGTTTTTTTTTCATATCAGAATCATGGATGGAAATAATGATATAATTGTACTTTTTCTGTTATATTTTGTTTGATAATATTTTAAATTGCAATTTTTGTTAGAAATTGACATTTAATATGAAATTCTTTACACAGTTTCATGTATTTTTACTAGTTCTATGCATTTTTTCATAATTTTTTAATTTTATTCATTAAAAAATACGAAAATGCCGCTTTCTATCTCTGATCATATATGAGCAACAACCAAAATCATTGGCCTTTAAAATTGAATTTATGTGGCTTAATGAAAGAAACACAATAAATTAAAACAATATGCTTTCATTTTACATACGTATTAAAGTCCTGCACAAGTACATTTATACGACTTTTCAAGACATGAGAGATTTTTCAAATGTTTTACTACAGCGAAATATTCTAAAACAAACGCTAAACAACACTGTTGGCAAGACATATGTTTCAGTTGCTTGTCTTGCCAGCAGTGTTGTTTAGCGTTTGTTTTAGAATATTTCGCTGTAGTAAAGCATTTGAAAAATCTCTCATGTCTCGAAAGATCTTATAAATGGTCTTGTGCAGGACACAAATACGTATACTTGTTTTTTTTAACCCCCTGTTTGTGTAAAACGTTTGAGTTTAAAATCTTGGCGTTTTTGTAATAGACTAAAGGAAACTTGTACAACTTTTCTTTAATCTATTACAGAAACGCTAAGACAGGGGGTAACAAAGAAATTAACATTTTTCAGTTTTCCTTTTTCAGATATTTTTGAAATAATTAATTTGACAACAAAACACACAACAGGTGGTTGGATAATTTTTGCAAGTAAAAATTTAATTAGGAATAATTTTTAATAATTTTTTTGTCTCTCAATTTTTCTCTCTCTTTTGACGCTCTCTCCTTGCAAACTTTTTGAGTTAATCAACACTTTCCAGTAACAATTGTTACAAATTCATAACAATTTTTAGTAAATGAACAAACCTATTTTCTATGAAATAAAAATATTTGTCAGGAATTTAAAATTTTTCTTCTTGATTTTTCAGCTTTTCATATGAGCCGACGAAAATCGGTACATTGTGCAGATAGTGTGATTGATCCAGGCTAAAGGGTAAAAAGATTAAAAAAATAATGCGTAAGACAATATGGGATTGCAAATAACTATAAATTTTTGCTCTGCATAAACGCATAATTTTATGTCACGTGCTACATTAAAAATAATTCACTACAAACAAAAATATTTGCTACAATTAGTATTAAAAAACCTTGATGAAAAATATTAATAAATGTGACCATGATACCTGCACAAGCACATGATTTGATGTCACGTGCGACATTAAAAAAATTCAGTACAACCAAAAATATTTGCTACAATTAGTACAAAAAAAACCTTGAAAAATATAATTATATATGAACATGGTACCTATTTAAGGTTGGTCACGTGCAACATGGCAAGAGTAATATTAAAAAAATTTGCATAAATTGCTTTTACATACTTTTAAATTATTTAAATTTAGGTGAGCAAAAACGGCGAAAAGAAAAAAAATGCGAGCGGTGAGAGAAAAATTAAATGAAATATCATAACAAAACCGTAAATTAAAAAACTAGGAAAAAATTCGGAATGATAGGAAAAAGGAGACATAGTAAGATGAAGGAAAAAACTCAACAATTGAAAAGAAATATCGGAATGACTGCATACGTGAGAGACTAAATCAGCCCAAACACATAGTTTATAATTTCATTCGTAAAAAGAGCAACAGAAATAATATAGATATCATAACGAAAAGAAATTGTCTCATGAGACTGTGATCACAATTGAATTAAAAATAGCATACATCATATTTGGGCAAAATGAAAATTATTTTAAAGAGACATTAGCCCACAACATTCTTAAATTATTCACATTAAAATATTGCTTCGGGCTCCACAGAAATCAACGCTTTAATCATTGACCGCAAAACCAACTTCTTTTTTTGTCACATGCGAATATCTTTAAAATGAAAATTTACTCAAAATCAAACTGAGAACAGTTTTATTTTAATTTTGTTCCACTTTATATATATGTACGACGGTCACGTTCGACATAAAAAAACTACCATATCTACATTCAATTACCTTTTCCTTACGGTTTTAATCACCGCCTTAATATTATTTGTTATTTGTTTCGGCTTTTATGAAAATACTCTTATAACTAAAAGTTAGTGTGAATTCCCATATTTGCAGAAGCAATTTAACTGCAATATTAATTGCTTCTTCATGTTTTTTTTTGTAGTTGATGGTGTTATTATTACTCTGGTTATTACAATGTAGAGGAATAAAAACAAAAACAAAACATGGTATTTTTTCTTGATTATTCCTTTTTCGAGAGCCAATAAAAAAATGCTTCTAAAGCAACCCATACACGATTCAATTCGGTTTTTAATTGAGTCGGTTGTTGTCCAAATCAAAGCGTGTATAGCTCTCTCAATTGATTAGTTTGGCAGTTGTCGAATTGGTTGAAGAAAAATCAAAAGATTTTCATTTTTCATGTTGACAAGTTAAGGTACCAACAGACGACATGTTTTTCACATTGTATGTGTCAGATTTTACATATGTAAACGAAAACATGTCGTGTGTTACCTTTAAAACATTGCTTGTGTAAAAAACATGACAAAAAACATAGGACATTATTTGAAATAGAGCGTGCTCTATTTTCTTATGTTAAACATACAGCTCCAAATGTCTATGTCATGCGAAGAAATTCGTCGGCGGTTGATTATGTGCACTATCATTAGCCGTCTGATTGAAGTATTTTGCAAGACAAATTAATGATATATTTTTTTTTTAATATAACGTTGTCGTTTTATTAAAATGAGTCCAAAAATGTATAGATTTTTAAATACAACCTCAACGTCTTGCTTAAAAAAGAAAAAAATAAAAAAGCAAATTTGCGTCGCCAGTACTACAGCGACGGCACCAAAAATATTTCGACGGCTTCAAGCCATTTATAAAACAAACTACGTGGATATTTGTGTACTGAAAAAGAAGAAGTGATACTACATGTACGTTTGTGACCAAAAATTATAAACCTTATGTAAATTAACCAATATTGACAAGCATAAAGAAAAACATACGAGTCGAAAACTTAAAAAACACATGTAAAAAACATGTCGTCTGTTGGTACCTTAAATCTTTCAATTCGATTGTGCTGTGTGTGTTCGAGTGTCTTGATTAGCTGTCAAAATTTATATTTGTAGGCTTATTTTGTACAGAAAAAATTATGCATTTTTAAAATTGTTTTTTATTTCACTGAATTTTAAATAAAAAATATAAAAATTAATGAATGAATGTAATAGAAGTTTTAAATTTTTAAATTTGTAATTGTGAAAAAATATAAATTTGACAGTTGAATGAAAGTCTTTCAATTCATTTTATGAAGTGTATGTGGCCAACAAGCAATTCAGTAAATTCACAATTGAATTGAAACGTGTATAGGGCGCTTAAGTGTATTCAAAATTGGCATCACTTTTTTACGAACTAGCCAATTGCTCAAAAGAAACAATTCAAAGTTATGTTCAAAATAATATAAATAATATTTTATGTCCCGACTGCAAAACCCTTTATTTGGAAGGAAAAACAGTAAGGCAGTGCAAATAATTGTGTTATGCTTGTTTCCTCATTATTATCAATACATAATTCGTTGTGTATCGTTCTTGCAGTTGTGATATTATTGTCAGCGATGCCAATTTAGTGCCTTTAGCAGTAGATTTAGCGCTTTTTAAGTCATAACGGTGCGCATTTTTACACAGAAAAAAATATCATCGAAATGTAACCAACAAAACAAATTGTTAATATTTAATTTAAAAATTAACAATGATCATTGTTGATATAACAAATTTTGATTTTTGTAGTCAATTAAATAACTTAACAAAATTATTTGTTTAATTATATTATAACGGAATGCGCACATGTAGAAGAAACAAGAAATCATATTTCGTGAGCAAATAAAAGTTGCACGTCTTTTTAAACGCTTTTTTATTAAAAAATATTATTGAATCAAAACAAAAATCTTATTGCATATTTCATAACATATACAGTTGCATTATTGTATGTGCTTCTTGTGTGCATACTGAAGAAATCTACTTAAGTTTAATAAATTATGCCAACGTCAAGATATTTTTTACAAAATTCTAACATGTCGAACCAAAACCCCGTGAGCTCTTTACTTCAATTCTATTCGTTTGATCTTGGCGCCATATATCCTATTTTTTGGGTGAATGTATTTTATACTTCAACATACATAAATATTACTTTTTTGGAATCTACTCTTCTATATCTTTGTCTATTAAATTTAAAGCTGACAGCATTTTTAAGCAAAGCTAGTTTCAAAATGTTCACATGTTAGTACACAGTTTTATGTTTTACGACAACTATTTCTTACATTGACTCGGCAGCTAAAAATAATTTTGTAAAATAAGCACTGCAAAACCAAAATTTTTATTTTAAACACTTTTTTGCTAACACTATTCTTTGAAACTTTTACTGAAAATTTTCTTAAATACATTGTACACATGACAAGGTTGCAAGAACGTAATATAATATAAAATAATAAAAGTGCTTCCAAATCAACAATAATATGTGAATTGCTTTTAAATTTTGATGGAGTTATTTTTTTTTATAAAAAAAATTAATTTACTCCCATTTTAATGTTTTTTGTGAGAATCTTTACAAAAAAGAGTAAAAAGTCCCAAGAAAATCAAAAAAGTCGAAAAAGTCGGTCATAAAAAAAGTCTCACAAAAAGTCCCAGACCGCTAAAAAAAAGGGTCAAATTGCGACTTTAGTCGTATGAACGGTAACCCTGGTTGCCGGTTCAACTCCGCCCAAAGACATTTAGTGTTTTTCGCAGGCAAGCAAAAAATCGTTTCGAGGATTGCGATTGTGTATACGAAACATTGTTAATATAACAATTATGATAATTATCGGCTTAAATTACTAAATAACAATATTCGGTAGATTTCAGGCCTAGTTCGGTAGAATTGGTGGATTGTTAAATTCACCTACATATTCGGTAGAATCTACCGAATATCGGTAGAAGTGTGCACACTGTCCACACACACAGTGTGTGTGTGGGTTTGTAATATTTCTCTTGATCTAACAATTTTTTTTTCTCTTATTTGTTGTTGTATCAAAGCCATAATACTTAAAGGAAGAGAGTTGAATAAATTGAATTAACTTGGTTAAAGGGATTTTGTTTATGTTTTTTTAATTTCATGTATTATTTAATTATGCTTGCGTATGTATGTAAGTTTGTGTGTGGCTGTGTTTTAATTAATTTTTTATGAAGTTTAGATACATTTTCTTTGAATCTTAAATTATTTAAATTTTGATTCCAGAATACGGACGAGTGTGTCGTCCGTTTGGTATATCTAATTACCATAAAACGAATGAGTTCCACTTTAGAGTGACCGGAGTGCAATTGCCGAATGAATACATCTTGCTGACATTTCCGATTTCAAATAATCATAAATCTCTCCATGCACAGCTTACGTAGATAAGATATTGTACCCAAGTGAGCTGAAAGCTAATTATTCTTTTCCTAGGCAAATTTGTCCACATAAAAATGTTTTCCTATAATACAAAATTGCTGAAATATCGATCAATAGACGAGAGAACACTAAATTTTTTACTAATATTCATTAAAGTATAGCTGATTTATCTCTGTTTTTAAAATAATGAACGAAATGGTATCACACATTTTCTCTCTAAATCGATTACGTTTGAAATTTAATCTGTAAAATCTGGTCTTCTTAAGCTTATTTGCTTATATGATTCTTGAAAAAGATTAACGACTTTTTAGGGATGTTTGTTATATTGTGGAATAAATTTAATTTTAAATTTAAATAATTCTTTTACCTTAATACCTTAACTTTCAAGGCAGTTATTTAAAGTTTAACTTCCAATAAGTTGAATAATATGGTGATTTTTTTTTATCAAAAAAACTGTATAAAATAATTGAACTGTACATGTGTTCGAGTATTTAATTATTTTATTCTGTATTAAAAATGAAATTATTTAATTTTAAGCCAAAAATGTATTTTGTGGATTCCCTAAAGTTTTCATACACCTACGTACTCATGCATGTGTGCATGTATGTATGTAAGTATGGATGTGTATGCTGTCACACAACTATGCATGTCTCTTTTGTCTAATGTGTTCTCTATGAGTATTTTCGGCTTTGACAAACATTGTGCAATTATGAAGCTTTTCATAAATTCATCACATATGAGATTAAAGCAAAGCAAGCGAAAACGCACGCACACACACACACACACACACAATAACGTTTTTCCACACATGCAGGTTTATAAAAAAAAACCCATCTACATACTCATATTATTTCCCAAAAGACTAACCAACTGCGAATCTAACAACAATGTGGCAAAGGAAAGCTATTGTTGTATGCAGTGAAATACAATGTCCTGCAAAGAACAAGCGGTCTGTTACAATAGAGTCATTGTTTTTTTGCAATTATGCAGTATTGACTATGCATGTGTGCTTGTATTCATGTATGTGTGTGTGTGTAGTGAGTAAATGCGTGTAATTTTGTGTATTACTGCTGGCATATTTTAACCTGAGCTTTTTACCCACTTTAAATACCCTTTTAATGTGTTTTTCCGTTTTAGTTTTTCAGCCTTTGATGGTACAATTCAGTATGGAATACAATGTAGATGTGTGTATGTGTGGGTGTGCGTGTTGATGTGGAATTGAAGAGTATCAGATAAAATCATTAATATCCTCGACCTGCAACTTGTTAAAGCACACAAAATAAAAATAATGAGCTTTTCTTTTTGGCGGAAACTTTTCTGAGAATTTTAGAATTGCAGTGATCAATAAAACAGAAGATAATAACCGCATTCTATCGAAAGATTCTTGCAAAGGGGACCAAGCGAGATATACCGGTACCAGTACTTTAAAAGCTTTCGTCTGATGAGTAGACCCCATGATATTTGATTAGCTGTTGCGCTCTCATCAGTGAGAAAGCACAAAAGCTCTTTTGTAAAAATTTACACATTGTACATACTGCTTGGACGTAGCTGCTCTACGTGAATACACTTTATGCTTTTACAGAAAAGAAGCAAACAAGTACCCAGTGCGTGAATTAAATTTTAAGTAGCAGAGACAGAAACCCAAATATTAGCAGAGTAAATTCTGGACTTAACAGCGCACTGTTAATCATTTAACAGTACAAGCAAAATTAATGAGTACTAGATATACCAAACGGACGACACACTCGTCCGTATTCTAGAATCAAAATGTAAATAATTTAAGATTCAAAGAAAATTTATCTAAACGTCATAAAAAATTCATTAAAACACAGCCATACATATGCAAACATACATATGCAAGCATAATTAAATAATACATGAAATTAAAAAAAAACGTAAACAAAATCCCTTCAACCAAGCTAATTCAATTTATTCAAATCTCTTCCTTTAAGTATTATGGCTTTCATACAACAACAAATAAGAGAGCGAAAAATTGTTAGATCAAGAGAAATACCACATACCCACACACATACACACACTCCTGTTTTGTTTCTTTTTTTACTTGTAAGCTAACAAATGCGTGTATAATATGTGTGCATGTAGTAGTAGCAACTTTAAACGCTTATAGCTCCCAAAATACTGAACCGATTTCAATAAAATATAGATTATGCACATCTGTACGACAAATCCTTTAAAACCATATAAATCTTTTTAAAATTAGTGCAGTGGTACCGCCGTAAAAGGGATTACAAAAAACATGTTGGCCTATTAATTATATAGATTATTTCAGAGGCAAAACTCTAGAAATGCGGACTTGGACTAATTAGTGAAAAAATATGGTCCGAGATATGATTAATGAAATTAGTTGATAGATATACTTGAAATATACACACAGAAAAATTTTAAATTAAAATCTACATAAACAAGGTTAATCTTATAGTAATGACTTTACTTCAGATGTGTTTCATTCATGTTAATCTAACATGATTTATAGTAATTTCCAGAGAAAATGTTTTCTGTTGAAATAATTTTATTGCACATTGATTTAACATTTATGTACTGCTAAAATCAAAATGAAGGATCATATTGAATCAAAGTTAATTCAAGTTGGAGCAACGTGAATTTAATGAAGGCTAGTAAATGTGTTTTAAGCCTACGGATGTATATTGGCAAAGGCATCAGAAAAATTTTGGTCTGTATATAATTGGCCTCCCGGCCAAGATTTGAACTTGGAACTCATCGCGTGGTAGTCAACGTGCTTACCCCTGTAGCCACAACACACACTAAATATGTACCATCATGAATAAAATTTCAATTCAATAATATTTCATTGATCATTTAACTTACAATTTATATGAAAAGTTTTCGTTAAAAAAAAAGTAAAAAATACTTTGACTTGAAAAGTTCTAGTTAAAAAAATTCTTTGCGATCCTCCGACTGCAAGACTAGTACACTGCCTACCAGCCAGCAGCAGTTTGTCAGCTTTTTACAAACATCAAAATAAACAACAACAATACAAAAACAACTCACACAACTAAGCACAAAAGTGTATTGAACAAAGAAAATAAATACCAACACACTTAAACAACATATTATTGCTTGTAAATTTAATGTGATTTTAAAGAATTTGAATCAAAATTTTTGCATGGCGATTTTACATTGGTATATTTTTCTGTGTGTATAATAAGACATTTTTAGACTTAATTGAGCTGCAGTGAATTTTTTCTTCTCTTCTTTAGAAACTCGCATTAATTAATAAAAATGTGAATCAGCGTTACCAGAGAGAAAAAAAATTCTCCCAACAATAACAAAATATGTATGATGAGAAAATTTTTTATATCCAGAAAGTTATTTTGGCAAACTGGAATGTTTGGTTTGTCAACATGCGTTGTCGTGCATGAAAGAACGTGACATGCAAAGGTCTTTTCCAGCATAATTTTAATTATTTTAACAAAATTTTCTACAAAACCATCATTTTACTCGCCATTACATTGAGATAGCAACAACAAAAGATGACTTTTTTGGAATGTTTCTTCTGACCATAATAAAATAAAGTTTGCCCTTGGAGATTTCAAATTTCAAATTATGGAAATGAGACGAAATTTCACTGGCAACACCGGATCATGGTGAGAGTATAACGCAAGCAATCGTAAAATGTAATGGTATACGTTGCCGACCACTGATCTAAATATAAAGAAGTTGTGCTTTTGATGGCACTTCTGAAATACTTTTGGATGATTTAAAATATTGTTTTTAATTTTTATTTATGGATATACAAATCACTCATTTATTCAGTTATTCTTTCAAACATCGCGGCATACGATAATAACCTGCTGCCCATCAACATTTTAAAGTATTGTCTTTAAAAGTGACATTAAGTGGCCACTATTGCCACTATATTAAACATTTCACATAAAAGCAAACACACACTTATACACTTATAGAAAACATACGACAAGAAAATTTTTTTGTATAAAATTTTTCATTAACACTACTGCAGTAAAATGCATTTGTGCACCAGCCAGTACTTTAACAGGCATGAGTATTAAATATCAACAATAATAAAAATGTCAGGAACAAATGTGAGTCAATGTTTGTACATGTGTGCGTATATGTGTGTGTGTGTGTGTGTGTGTTTGAGTGAATTTAAACTAAAATTCCATGAATGTCAGAGTGTTGTTTGCACTTTTGCAATTTTAACCAAGCAATTCAAAACTTTTTCATTTTGTACCTGTGTGGTCTTTTTTACGTCTTAATGAAAGAACCGCTGATTGCTTTTGTTTGAAATAACAATCCCACTCGTACATATATGACATTCAACAACGCAGGCTTTTAATATTTGGTTGGTTGGTCAAGTGCAGCCAGTGAAATTTCCTTGTTTTTCATATAAAAAACTTTAATTTGAAGTGTTTTTATTGTTTTATATAATAAAACGATACAATAACTTAACAATTATAGTCTGTTGGGTAGTATTTTGCCAGGCAAAGCAACGCCCACACAATAAAGCAGGACCATGGTGTCATTGCTGTGCTCAAATACACTTTATGGAATATATGAAAAATAATTTAAAAAATTTCATAAAAAAAAATCCAAGCTTAAAAAGCAAATTTGTGATTCAACTTGTACTCCACTACAAGTGGTTAGTGGTGGTTTTAAAATTAATTAATTAATGCGTTAGAAAATGCAAACTTTCCGCCCATCATATCTAATATTTTGAAAATTACACAGGAAATGAATAAGACTATGAAACAATTTATACTTGTAAATAGTAAACATCTGCATAAGTTCTTTTAAACAAATACTTTTGAAATTACACCATTTCTTTTTTTTAAGTATGCTTTTTTTTATTTAAAACTTTCATAACAAATGTATTGAAACCTGCAACAACAACAATGAATTACAAAACAACTCACCATGAGTAAGAAAACGAATGTGTGATGAATGCGAAAGAGCTTTAAGTTATTTTAACTTAGAGAGTAGACCCATTCATGTGCCCTAGTTTACACTTTGCAAATTTTATTGCTAAGCTGAATAATTTTTTAATTAATAATTTTTTTATAGAGAGTGACGGGGAGGGTGGGGGGGAAACGTTTCTGTTCCCCTCGTCTCTCTCTGCTTAAAACTTATCCGCTTAGCAATAAGACTTCCATAATGTAAATGAGGACTTACCATTGCTATATTGGCTGACTTTTTTCAGCTCGAATTGCAGTTGTAAGAAGTATGTAAAGAAAATAAATTTAAATAACAACAACAGCTATTCAGGAATAGAGTGTTGCCATACAAGCTTTTCTGACCGGGTGCAGTCAAGTTAATAATTAGTGTTTTTTCGGAATTGTATTTGTATTTTTATTAACAAATATTTTACTGAATAAGTAAAATAATTATTTGGTAATATTAGTGCGTTAACAAATGTTAAAATTAAATTGTAACAATTTCCAAAAAAAAAAACTTATTAAACAAATAATGTTTAAACATTTTTCCTCTTTGGTTCATATAAACAAAGCCCATGAGGGAAAAATGGTCATTAATTACATAATATTGAAAGAAATAATGTATTACTTTCCAAAGCAAGAAACGAGAAGGTAATCGAACACAATAAATTCACATTGATTATCACGTGTATTACCATATCTGTAGAAGAAGGAATGTAAGCAGTGTTTTAAAAACTGCAGTCGAAATAGCAAAAGTCGTAAAATTGTGCTTTTTCTTCGACCTTTTCATTGTTTGACTTCCCAATCACAACCTGTTGTTCATATTCCTGCTTCTGAAAATTCAAGTGCCGTTGTAGAAGTTAACACAAAAAAACGAATAACTATACAAAACGAAGAGCTTCAACTTTTTTTGTGTATATGAGTGTTTTTTCCTATAATATAGGAATAATATTTGTACATATAACACCTTATTGTGAATGGCGTCGGCGACGTCACATCAAGACGACACTAAAATATGTCATATTTATGTCCATTTGTTTACAAAGCCTTAGAGATTAGTAAGAGATTATCAAAAAGGTCCAATTATTGCCGATGAAGAGTATTAAAGTGACAATATTTACTGTCGTCTTGATGTGACGTCGACGACTCCATTCACAATAAGGGCGATTATGTACAAATATAATAGTAAGACAACAGCAACAACATTTCTTCCAGCAAGCAATTAAATACGCAATTGAAACTGCAAAATCAAAAGAAAAGAAAAAACGCACAAAATATCTACTACGATAACTTCAGAATTTATTTAAAAACAGCGCGCTGACAAACGGAAAACTTTTCGAACATGCCGAAAACTGAAGCTCTTCGTTTTATATAACTATTCGTTTATTGAGTTAACTTCTACAACGACACTTGAATTTTCAGAAGCAGGAGTATGAGCAGAAGCAAAAGAAAATACACAAATGGGAAGTTTTTAAACACTGAATGTACGCATTGAAATAATTCATTACCTTCTTACTTACTGTGTTTTTAGCAATGAATTCAGGAAAGGAAATTACCTTCTCCTTTACTATTAAATTACCTTTTGCCACTGGGAGTATATTGAATTATATTAAAATTAATTAAATATAAACATTTGCAATTTAACTCTATAGGAAGTTGCTGATTTTATCCCAATTTAAGAAAGCGAATGTTATCATATTTCGATGTTATAAGTTCCTGGAATTTGATTCAAATTATTTTCGTGTTGATGTCCGTGTGGATGCGTGTATAAATATGTGTGTGTATGTGTGTGTGTGTGTGTGTGTGTGTGCGTGTATGTATGTGTGTGAATGTAAACATCTCAGAACTTGAAATCGAGTCAACGGATCAGAAGCAAATTTGCCATATTCGAAAGATGTAAAGCTCACCTAAATGTCGTAAAAAAGTGAAGCGGTTTGTTTCGATATCTATAAAAAATTTTACATTTTTCTTTTTCACAAAACAGTTAAACAATTAATAAAAAACTTTTAAACTATAAATCCGATCGATTTCTGGCAATTTGACTTAAATCGGATGTGTCGTTCGAGAGATATCAATCGTTGCTTTCTCTAATAACTTCACAAGGCCTTGTCAAATCGGTTTAACATACACTTTAATTGATACCTGAATTCAGTATTTTTTAGCGAACTGAAAATTGTAATATTTATCGATATATTTTTTGATTTGCAGTAACGATAACGTCATTCTGTAATTATGTAATTTCCTTTTTGTGAAAGTGAACAGCTAAATTCTATATTATGTGGTATCTCAGCATAAATAATAATTTTAATGTTAATAACATACAAATTCGAAAGCATTTTCTTTCATTTCGAAATAAAGAGTAGAACCCCTGGTAAGCATTCTCCCCGCTTGTAATTTTATTACACATTGGATGTCAACACATATTTTTCAGGCAATTTTCTTGGCATTAAATGCATTAATTTGTCAAAGCGAATGGAGTCGTGTATAACTTATATGAATTTGCCTTGAATTCCTCTCATATAAAAATACGAAATTACGCTTTTATTCATATATTCGAATATTACAAATCAAGTTCGAATAACTAATTAATCTATAAATTTTTTGGTTAATAAGAAATATTACTAGGATAGTTTCAAAATTATTCGTGTTATGTAAATAATCCTGCAAATTTAAATTAAATAATAATTGAGGACCTCAAAAATATATTACATTTTCAAAAAGAAAAATTTACGATTTCTTTTGCATTTTGTACAATTTGAGCAACAACCCTTGATATGAAATGACCCACATGTTTACAACTGTGACGGAAACAACACCAAAAAACAAAAACTAGTAAACATGACACAATTTCAAATGGAAAACAAAAAAAGAGCACAAGTGCAAAAACGAAAACATAAAAAAATTTAAGCAAAACAACTGCAACATCTATTAACCTCTCTGTAACACAATTTGTTTTCGCTGGTGGGTTAGATGGGGGGGGGGGGGCAGAGGGAGGCGACTGCCAGTAAGTACAACACTACAACACTACAGCACTACAGCACTAACAAACGGCACCGTAAAAAAATGAAAATTCACACGAATATCAAATTGACAATATTAACTGTTGTAGTTGTTTTACGTAAATGTAGAATACAAGTGATTGATGGCATTACACTGTTGTTGAAATGGATTAGAAAATGAAATGAGAAAAAAAGTGTGTGTATGTATGTATGTACTACATCAATTGTTTTTCAGTTTTTTGTTGTAGTTGTTATTGTTATTGTTAATAAACAACATATCAGCTGGCACAAATGAACACCCACACATAACTACGAGTACATATACAGTCACTTTGTCAATGAGTACAAGTGTTTGGAAGTCCATAAGACCACTTAAATTAAAAGAGGGAGACATTTAAAGGACTTGTGTGTACTAAAGTTAGTTTATGAGAAAATTAAAGTGACAATTTTGGAATTCGAAATCACACAATTATGGTCATGCTAGATTGGTGGCTTTAAATAATACATTTTAGATATTTTTTAACTTCGAATATAATCTCGAAAAATCGAATTCGAGCTCGAATCTTTTATTGATTTCTTATTTTGTGAAATAAATTTTTTTTTAAGAAAAATCCATTTTGAAAATTCGAAATAAATTAAAATTTTTTGTAATAATTATAAAGTAATTGGAAACAACACTTTACTACTATTGTGACTTAGGGCGGGTCAATGAATCCGTGTCTTTTAGAATGAAACATAGGTTTTGAAATTTATATATATTTTCTTATATTTTTTAACGTAGTTTTGTCTGACCTCGATACACATTGGCCAACTTTTCTCAAATTTGCTTATGCCTTCAAAAAAAAAAAAATATTTCTTAAGTCATCATCATTATTATTTCATCATTAAAGTCAAATCTCTATCCGACGAACAATTCATTCAGGTTGGGGACAAGAAATAGTCAGTCAAATTTTTCCCATGATAAGTCAACATGTCTGTGCCCTTGTATTATCCTGTTGGAAAATAACTTTTATTCTTGGCCAAATTCTCTCATTTTTTTAAGTCTTCATTAAATCGAAAATCTCTCACTTTAAACCTACGATCGGCCAATACATTATCGTGAATTTTTTTCAATTGTAGAGATCTCAACTGGACATCCGGATCATTCGGCATCTTCCGTTCTTGTATGGCCACAACGAAATTCTGTAAAACATTTTTTTTTTACAATTGAAGTTGATGGTAAAGATTCCGCATATTCTTATCAATCTTTGCCAACTGACAGTTGACTGTTGACAAGAACAATGCTGCCCTTTCACTTAAGAAGCGAGAAATACAAAAAAATCACGGGCTTAATGGACTGCCGTAATTCAATTGAAAGTTTTAAAAAAATTTTATTTTCACCGCACAATAAAAAGTATAAACTAATTAATATTTTCAAAATAACAGCCTTATATATAAAACTTTTTAAGGCTTTATAAAGAGTTTTAACACAAATTTTCATAAAAAAAAAATTTTTTTTAAAAACCTTATTTATTTATATATAATATAATGAATTTAATTGATGCAATTAAATTTTTAATTGCATTTACTAGTTTGAGTAAAAAAACTTATTTAATATGATCAAATTGTTTATAGGTGAATTTTTAATTAATTTTTTAATTGACATTATTAAATTATTCATAAAAATTTCATTTTATGCACTCAAATAGTTGAAAAAAGTAATAAATCGAAAGACAAGTTGTGATATTAGATATCGAAATTTTAAAATATCTTTATTTTGTTTTAAGAAATAATTTTTTAATGAAGCTCAGGCTTAGAACATATTTTATAGCTATGCTATTTGTTGCGCGATACAGGAGTAAGGACGTGATTTTTGTAACAAAAATAATGGGCACTATTACAGTTATAAATTTATTTTTGTTTTGGTTTCTTTGTACTTAAAAGAAACATAAGAAAATAAACGAAAAAAAATGTTTGAATAACTTTTACTTCGCTCTTTGAAGTGAGCGAATTAAAAACAAAACCAATGAGAACAATTGCTCAGTTATTGTTGCATTATTTTTGCACATGAGTACAAACAATACATAAATTTAATTATACTCCGTTGCATTGTTATTTAACACATTAAGTTATTTTTGTAGAGCTATAACCGGTTGTCCTAAGACACCTCTCTCTGTCTCTCTTTTTATTTTATTTTTTCAAAGAACATAAGCATTTGTCATTATTTTGTTGTGAGTTTCTGTAGCAAGAAAAGTAAAATTATATTTATTGGGGGGATCCTCAATTTTCAATTTTAGTTATTGAAAAAAATAAATCTTAAAGTTGGTTAAAGTCAGAAATTTCCAATTGAAGATAAATAATAAAGAATAAAATTTCTTAGCTTGGGAGATTTACTTCAAAGTCTTTATTACACATTCTTGAGTCGAACATACTTACAACAGCCAGAGGATGAAAAAATTGCCTTACTTTCATTTAAAGCTAAATACATCGAAATGGAGTGTGAATGAGAAAAAACATCCCTTCTTTTGGTTATTTGGCTTAACTATGTTATAATTTTGATTAAGAGACGCGAGAATTGCATGCGTAACGAAATCAATTTGAAATATTTATGGGGAATATATATGTATGAAGCGTTCGAAAGCGTTCAAAAGAACCCCACAAGAACCATCAAATCGTATCTATAAAAACAATATAAGTATGAAGTATACGGATCAGCGATAGTGGTGCTCAAACATCAGCCACTGTAGCGATTAAAGCCTGGTACTCTGTTCAACATTTCACGCGAAATGTTGCCAAGACTACATATAAAAAAAAATTGGCAGGAATTGTTCATGAAAAATTTTTGCAGAAATAGTACTCTGTTTATCTTGCGAAAAACATTTGAAATGTATCTTCAACATTTTAAGTTTTCATGCGAAATAAGTAGAGTCCCACTTGTTTCGCGTGGAATTTACAAGCAAATGGGGTGTTTTTACAAACATAAGAAATTGTAGCATAGTTTCGGGCGCAAATTAATATTGTTTACATGTCAAATTTTTCGTACGAATTAATCAATGTTGATAAACATTTTTCACAAATCTGAACAGAGTACCATGCTTTAGTCGAAAGTCTTCCCAATACAAATAAATTCAGTAAAGTGCGACTCTGACTCGCGCACGAAAGGTTCCATACGAACACTAGATATGTAATTTAATACAAACTTCATCCTATATAATATTTAATAGTTTTGGCATTTTTCTTCGTTTTTGGGGTCTTTTCGATTTTTTTGTTTTGGCGTTTTTTGCGTTTTTTCGGTTCCGGCGATTTTTTTAAGTTTTGGCTCTTTTTTAGTTTTTACACTTTCTTTTCTTGTTTTGGCGATTTTTTTCGGTTTTTGACGTTTTTTCACTTTGGCGATTTTTTTAAATTTTTTGGCGATTTTTTTTTCATTTTTGCGATTTTTTTTTTTTATTTAAAATTATTTTTTTTTAGTTTTGGCGACATTTTCGCGTTTTGGCGATTTTTTACGATTTTTGGCGTTTTTTTTTTTCATTTTGGCATTTTTTTCAATTTGGCAATTTTTTCGAATTTGGCGATTTATTTGAGTGTTAGATATTTTTTCGTTTCGGCGATTTTATTTTAATTTTTGCCGATTTTTTTTTTTTGGTTTGGCGATTTTATGATTTTCGGTTTTTTTTAGTTTTACCGGTTTTGAAAATTTCAAGTGTTTGCCTCTTACGGTTTCCAAGATATAGCAAATTGTCAAAATTACATAGTCAAAATTGCATTAACTGGTGGACCACCCTTTAATTTAAATTTTTTTAAATTTTAGTGTTAATTGTTGTAGTCTGTATAAAAATACACTAATTTTACAATTTTCAAGTTTCAATATACATATCGCTCATTTGCTTCAATAGTGGCATAACTCAAAAAATGAGTTTTTTGAGTTAATAATGCAGAAAGATGCGGCATTTTGTATTTTATCTTGTGTAAAAATTTCATATAAATAGCTTGTACCATCACCTCCTGAGAGAAGAATTTTTTTTCATTTCTCCATTGAGTTATATGCAAAATAAAAATTTAAAACGCGTTTTCTGCAAAACTGGTTTTTTTGAGTTGTGCCACTATTGAAGTAAATGAGCGATACGTTCATACAATTCTATGTATATTACATGGGATTTTAACATTTTTCGTTGCTCGTTTTGGAACACCCTTTAATTTTTAATTCTCATGTATTTATTGTTGTAGCGGCCAATGTTCTACATACTGTGTCCAAATTTCAGGTCCGTAGCTCTTACGGTTCCTGAGAAAATACCGTGTGACGGACAGACGGACAGACGGACAGCGTAGCGAAAACAATAGGGTTCCTTTTCACCTTTGGTGTATGGAACCCTAAAACTCACTTATGTAAACTAGCTTACAAGCACACCGCACAATCGCTTAAAAGGGTTTTAGTGTTTTTGTTTTGGCTTATATTAAATGTACTGCCAACACCATAAACATCATAAAGGATCTAAACGGAAATCCCGCAAAAACATCAAATACGAAAATATGCACATACTATTATATATGTACATTCTATCTCTTAGTATGGCCAAACAAAATTAAACCTAAAATAAACCACTGCGGATACCAGTCTTTAAAAGGTGCTTCTCATAAACAGCACCAAAAACTTTAACAACAATATCAGCTAAATATCAAATAAAAAATAAACAAACACACACATACATATATATATACTCGTATATAAACAAACATGATGAAACGAAAAAACATTTTAAAAACACATCATGTTGAGGGTAAAAATAATAATAATAATGACGATGATGGGCGGTGATGACTTAGGTCAACAGCAAAAGGAAGTCATTATAAAACTAAACAACAGCGGCAGTTGTTGTGACAGAGAGAAAATCCCCTTAAAAAAAAAACCTGGTAAAAGCCAACTATTTATTTATTGCTGAGTTGATAAGCGCTCGAAATTTTCATTCACAGTTTTATTCATTTCTGTGGCATTTTATTTTGTGTAATAAATTGCTTTTTTCTTTTGCGTTAATGTCAAAAAATATAAAATTTAAGAAATAAATGAGTGTTTGGGGTAAAAAGTCTTTTTTACGTATATGAGCCTTTTAACTTTCTCTTTTATTCTTTTGACAAAAAAGGGCCGGAAAATGTCTTCAAACGGAGCTATAATGGATTTGAAACTTCTATAAAAACATTAAACTTGAAAAATTTCTCAATAAAACCCTGAATACAACAAATCTGGAAAGAAAACTTAAGCAAAACTTGAAATGCGCTTAGAGCCAGCCTAATATTTTGTTCAAATTTCGTACGATAAATTTTACATGCATGCAATACTAATTTGCTCTTGGAACTATGCTACAATTTCTGACTTTTTCGTTTAACCCTTATGTGAATGGCAAGGTACCCGGGTACCTTTGGCGTTTTCAGCTTAATATTTTTATGGAAACTGATGGTCCACATATTTGAAACTTCTTGAGAACTTCTAACTATTAATAAATTTCCAATTATTATTATTTTTTAGCTTAAAAACTATTTTGAAAAAGCGTGGTGGTCCAATTTTCATCTTACACCCTCAACGGTATGGCAAAGTACTTGGGTACCTACTAGCCTCCTGCACAAGACATCTTGTAAGAACTTTCAAGACATGAGGGATTTTTCAAATGCTTTACTACAGCGAAATCTTATAAAACAAACGTTAGCAACACTGTTTGCAAGAAATTTGTTTGAGTATTGTAGGTATAAGAGTAAAGAAGAAAACACTTCGTGACGGAAGAATTTGTGATACTTGCTTCTTTCTACGCATGAGCGCGTGTACAAACGTCATGCATGTATGTGTGTATGCTCTTTTATTTTTCTGCGCACATGCAAAGGCATACACATGCATTAACATTAGTTGTATGCGGTTAACGACATAATAGCTTACCATCTACATATTACACATCCACTCAAACGTACAATATGAAAAATAGCAAGCATACACTAATCAACAGTATTTCTTTTGAGTTTTTGTTACAAACAGCTGTCTTATCGACATCGCTTGTTAACACTGATATACACGTACACCAATACATCCATCGTGCTTCGCTTATAGTAGGATACCATTTATTATTGGTTTAGTATAATACATGCGACGTGAATAAATTTAATAAATTCAGTAAAGTGCGACTATGACTCGCGCACATAGGGCTCCGTACGAACACTAGATATGTAATTTAATACAAACTTCATCCTATATAATATATAGTTTTGGCATTTTTTTCGTTTTTGGGGTCTTTTCGGTTTTTTTGTTTAGTCGTTTTTTGCGTTTTTTTCGTGGGATTTTACATGGGATTTTAACATTTTTCTTTGCTCGTTTTGGAACACCCTTTAATTTTTAATTCTCATGTATTTGCTGTTGTAGCGGCCAAGGTTCTACATACTGTGTCCAAATTTCAGGTCCGTAGCTCTTACGGTTCCTGAGAAAATACCGTGTGACGGACAGACGGACAGACGGACAGCGTAGTGAAAACAATAGGGTTCCTTTTTACCTTTGGTGTACGGAACCCTAAAAATCATGACGTGTTTACATTTAAAGACTGTTTACGCAGGTCTCTAGTACCTACTTATGTACATTGGATATGAAAAAACGATTATTGCGTGTATATTTGCAGTGAAATTTTACTAAAATAGAATTAAAGGAAGTCGTTATTAATATTTTAGATTACAAATTTAGTTTTGTGAAAGAAAAACAAGCAAAAAATATATTTTTTCCTATATACTCGCACAAATGAACACTAAACTACAAATAAACTTTCACTGATCACTTCGCGAACAATTTAGACAGTTTGTTGAATGTTCATTACAAATGGGTTTGGAACGTCTAGTGGAAGCATTACGTATTTTTCTATTCTTGTTTTTCTTTTTATTTTCGACAAAAAATGTTAGTTTCCAATACTATTTCCTTATAGGTACCCGGGTACCTTGCAATGCTGTTAAAGGTGTTTTTTTTTGTGTCATTCAGATAAGGGTTAAGGCGGCTGCCAATTCAACCTGTAGTGCGATTCACTATCTTTTTTAACGATAATCACATCGTTAAATAATTATAACGAAGATTTATCGAATATGCTATTCAGTAACATTTTTAACGACATCGTAGATTTATCGAATTTGCTATTTCATAACATTTTTAACGATCGCTATTTAAGCGACAATAATAAATGTGCTGTTAATTTTATCGACAAAAATCAACAGAAAATATCAGCTGAGCCCTCTCGTTAAAAAGAAGTTACAGAATCACACAATCGTTATTGCAAGCGGCAAAATGTATAGACAAAAATTACGATTGTCGGATCGTTTAAAGTTACTGAATCGCACTACTGTTCTACATTTCAATGGGTGCATTCATAAGACGTAGCTGTTGAGTACAACAGTTGTGAAACTGTTGGCCCCAACAGTTACGTCTTAAAAACGGTACTTTATTGCATTTCCAATGTAAAATTTCACTAATATTTGCTCCTGCCACATAAGAAAGCATGTAAAAGGCGTATCTCTATTCCATCAGCTGTTCAGGCTGAGCACAACATGTTGACTGTAGACAGGGTTGCCATATTTCATTTTGAAAAATATTCAAGCTAGACTTGGGCCGAACTCGTTCACTAGTTCATTTTTGCCACAAACCAATGATCAAACCCATGTAATGTAAATGGGTTTGATCAGTGGTTTGTGGCAAAAATGAACTAGTGAACGAGTTCGACCCAAGTCTAAATCAAGCCGACAAAAAAAATTTTTTTTGTCATTAAAATTTTTTTTTAAATAATTTTGGGCTTATTGCATTGAAATTCAGTTAAAATTAATTTTGTTTCAAATGAACTGGCCTAACAGCTATAAACCTAAATATGTAACACAAAATGTTTACTAGATGTATTTTTACATTCTTCATATGTACATATGTATGTACATACTACCGTGTTTGATCCAAAACTTGCGTCAAAAGCAAAGGACTGAATCAGTTTGTCCCTATTAAAATTTCGATCGATATCAAATGCCGAAATTTACTCCCAGATTTAAGCGAATTATTTAATTTCGAACGATATCGAATGCCGTAATTTACTCCCAGATTTAAGCGCACTCGTGGTTTAGCAAAATGTGTGTTTCTACACTGAGAAAACCGTTGTTGAAATTTAATTAAATGAAATATATAGTGTTGTAGCGTGTTACTTCTTTTCACACTTTAGAAAATATGAAAGTAATTTAGTAAAAGGAATTTCAACTAATATGCTAAGAGTACCATTTTTCATATTTTCAAAAATTTTATTTATATTTACGAAATCCTTTAGTCTTTTTAACATCTCGAACAACTTCAAAAATAAGATAAATCTTCAGATATGGTAACGCTGACTATAGGTAGCGAAAAAAATGTATGATGGAACATTACTCAACTGTTGAGTAGAGCGGAACTACTCAACTAAGCGTTTCTAAAGCTATGTACAGACGGTTGTCAGATCTTACAATTTGCCAGTAAAATGTGCTAAAAATTTCTTACAACCGTGTGAACTGGCAATTTTTGTCAGACGCCGTTGCTAGAAAAAGCATTGTCAGTCCATTGCAAGACTAGCAACTGACAACAAATTGTCAGACATCTTACAATCGTGTGAACACATTGTAAAATTATTGCCAGATATTTGTCAGACATTTTAATATTGTCAGATGTGCGAAGTTCATGCACCTGACAATGGCGTCATTGTAAGATACTTCTTTCTATGGGCAACACTGCACACGCTTGATTTTAAATAAAAAATTTATAATAAAATATATATATGCAGACAAAATCATTGCAATTGCTTCTTTATGGTCAATAATAATTTATACTTTCACTTTTTACATTTAACACAAACGATAAATATTTAACAATTTCCAACAAATGGTTTAAGTCTGGCAACGCATAACAACAGATCTAACAATTTGTGCATATGACAAACGTGTGAACTGACAATTTTTCTACTGACGATTTTGTCAGATGAATTTATTGTCATACATCCGTCTGGCAATAAATTGTAAGATTTTCTGACAACGGTGTGAACTGACAAGAAATATTGTGCTGGCAATTTTCGATTGCCAGTACATTGTCAGCACATTGCCAGATCTGACAATATTGTAAAATCTGACAATCGTCTGTACATAGCTTAAGACAAACACCCAACGGTTTTGGAGTAGCCACGTCTTATGAATGCACCCAATTTTAAAGCTTTTTTCCCCGACTACGCAAAGCAAAGAAGGGTATTATACATATTTATCAGTCCATTTATGTATGCATGTATTTATGTGTGTTCCTTTGCGGCACTATAAAAACCGAACTCGTGGACCGATTTTGATGATTCTTATGTCAGTCAATTTGTCTTAATCCCGAGAGATATTTTAGTTGTCAAAATTTAATATGGTGGTCAACAGACGCCATTTTGTAATTACGAAAATAAATAAAAAGTCCGTGACCTATATCAAAATGGGTATCATTCGACAGGTATTTTAGGTGTCTCTTATGACTTTTCATTTAGAATGACCATGTAGGATATTTAACGCTTCAAAGTTGGTCACAGTCGAATTTTTCATTTTTTTTTATAAATACTTGTTCTTCGATTCGAATTGCTTAACCCTCAGATGGGATTTAAGTTAAACCAAATCAGAGAACTACTATAAATAATAAAAAAAACTATTCCATTGGAAAATGGTTGCCACTTATTATTATGTACTCATCGTATAGATTACTGTAAGTCCACTTAATATGATAAGTCAAGAAAAAAAAAAAAAAAAAAAAAAAAAAAAAAAAAAAACCTTGCGATTTATGTCCTAAAACAAAACCGTCGTCTCCGAAAGTTGACCGACTAAACCAGCATATAAAATTTTTAAGCCATATGCAGAAATGTATCATATCTGTCAGCCGCAAATAATCAAAAGTTGAATTTTCCAATTGCTGTTAGTTTTCTGTTTTAGTTTAATTGCAACAGCAGCCACCGACACCGGCAACTTAATATCATTTCATTTTTATTTTTAAAATTTGTTTTTTTTTTCAGTTCTGCTTATTTTATGGCATTTAACCCTACTCTGTCCAATTATGCTTTCAACATCTTTTTGGCATGATAAACCGCATGCGATATTTAAAAGGAACAAAAACAAAAATTAAATACAATTCAACTGTGATGTTCTTTGCACATGAGTGTGAGTATCTCGAAAATTTTCATTGCCAGTGAAAGTTTTGTGTGTTTTTTTTTCATTTTCTGCTATTTCAAACTGTTCTATTCATACAACATTACAATCAAGTTTTCCTTCTCTTTAGTTTTTTTTTTGGCATGTCATAGAAGTTTTCTTCTTCCTGCTGTTGCTAGTATAGTTACACTTTTAATATTTAAATGCGTAGTGGAACAGAGTTGATGGTGTTGTAGGAGGCAGCAGGCATTCTCCTCTTTCAGCGTTTTCCTTCAACACTTGCAAAAGGCCATGGCTGCATGATAGCAAATACATATAATTAAAATTCAACTTTATTGTCTATTTTTTTTATCTATGTATATAATTTTCTCTGTTAATCTTATACAATTATGAATAGTCATTTTTCTACATCACTCTTTGTCTCTCTTTTTTTAGTTTAAAATATGAATTTTTGTGAGTGTGTCAGTAAAATTTCAATGTGTTCATTTATGTCATTGCAGTGCTAATTGTATGAAATGAATATCTCCTGTTGTTTCGGCAAGGATTTTATTAAGCACAGTTTTTTAGTTTTCTAAAAAACTTGTCAGATAGTGTTTGTTGTTGTTTTATTTTGTTATATCAAATGGTTAATTATTGTAGGAATTTGAAAGAATAAATACGGTCCAGTCATATGAAATATTTATGAATATGGAGTGCAAGAAGATGAAAATATAAAAAATTTAACAAATTATGCAGGGCAAACAAAGGGTAAAGTGAACAAAAAAAGCATAAGCTTTTTATTTAAAAATTTATTTAAAAAACAACACACACCTATTTTAGGTTTTACAACAAATTTTTTAGTAAAAAGCAAATGCTTTTTTTGTTCACTTTACCCAAAATCCTTTACTGAATCTCATACATTCTAAATTGTTTAAAACTCATGAAACACTTTCCAACATCCCATAATCTGTAATCCTTTATCGCGCAATAAATAGCATAGCTATAAAAACGAATACAGAATGATAGAAAAAATTAAAAAAATTTGGCTGAAGTCAAAAATTAAAGAATTGAATATAAAAGACGGAACAACATCAGAAGCTATTAATTTATTACTTGATTTTTATAATTTCTTCAAGGAAAAAATGTCACATGCGACATGTCAATTATGACTGTGGCAAATATTGAACAAAAATGGATAAAATAAAAGCAATTTTAAAGAGACATTGGTGCACAACATTCTTAAATAAGTCACACTGAAGTACTGCTTCAGATTTTGTTGAAATAAGCGTTTTAGTCGTAGATTTTTTTTCTTAAAATGTGTACTAATGTGACGTTTGACATCATGGAAATGTTAATATATCAATTTATCTTTGTTTTTATTTTGAAATTAAAATCATTTCATAAGATTGCACTATAATAGTTGAAATTTGGCAGCAAAATTATATTCTGTTTTTGTGACATGCAAAAATCTGGGTTATGTGCAATTATTTTGAAAAAGAAAAATTTTTTTAAATCAAACTTAAAACCAATTAAAGGACTCATTTACGCTTATTGTCAAAATAAAAATCGAATTTATTTTGCCCGTTTTTTTTTCACTTTAAATTGTATGATGGTCACGTTCGACATCATGGAAATGCCAATTTATCAATTTATTTATTTTTATTCCGGAATTAAAAACCTTACATAAGATAAAAGTGTAATATTTGAAAATTTTACATCAAACTTATCTTCTGTTTTTGTCACATGCGAATGCCAAGCTTTTTGGTAATTATTTTGAAAAAGACAAATTGTTCAAAATCAAATCAAGAACCAATTATAAGGCCAATTAAGAGCTGGAAGTTAAACTTATTGTCAAAATAAAAATCAATTTTATTTTAATATTTTTAACTTTGAATTTGTACGATAGTCACGTTCGACATTATGAAATGTGAATGTTCCTTGTGGTTTTGCTGCAATACTTAGAAATTTGGTCAAAGATTCTGATTGTAGATCCAACATAATTTTGGGCCCAGGAATCGAATGGCATTTGCGGTAGAAGTTTTAAAAGCTTAATTTTAATTGAATTTTTTAATAAATTTTTCCAGGAAAATTTTTAAACACTTTCAGTTTTCAGACTTTGAACCGAATAATGCATCGTAGTTACATATTTCGATCGCGACACTGCCGATACTTTTCTGTTGCTTTTCAGTTGTAAGAACTATAATAAACTAATTCTATGAGTTGTTTAAACTGAAACGGTGCTAAAAATCAAAGTTGTTTATAAGCAACTTTGGGGACTGGAGGGCTATATGAGTAAAAGAATGAATATGTTTATTGAAGACTTTTCTCAAGTATGATTTAAAAATATTAAATGATCTGTATGCATTTTTTTGTGACCCTATTTATTTGATTTAAGCCGTTTCCAATTTTTAAATTTTTGCATTCTCACTCAGGCTCCCGTATTTTTTTTCTCACTGCAGCTGCAATATAAAAGACCTCATTAAAAAACTTTTCGCAAAATTTATATTTTAGTTTTATATTTTCGTTCTTTCTTGCATTGCTATGTTTTTTTTCTTTTGCTTCGCACTGAAAGTATTAAAAGAGCTTATAAAATATTTAACATACAAAACACAAAACTAAGTTAAAAACTTTCATTTTAAAGATTTTTTTCTCTCTCTCAATTTTATAGTTTTATTTAATTTTTTTTTTCTGTTTCATTGCACAACCAATTTTTGCATGCAAATACATATATATGTTTTCATATATTTCTACAGTGGGCAACAATTAAACAGAGAATATAAATATAATATTTAATTACTTATAATTGTGGTGTGAAATTATTAAAATAATAAATATATAAATATTAAATGATATAGATTTTTATTTAAAAAGTTCTTCAAGAATATTTAAAAGTTACGCCCTTCACTGTATTAACACCATGAAAAAAAACAGAAACAGTGAAGGCACATGATATGAATTTTTTTTTTTAGCATAAAACTCATTTGAACTTTTTTTTTTGTTGTTAAAAAGTTTTTGCAACACATAAAAGAAAACATGCTCTCACGTTTTAACCCTAGAAGAATACAACCCAGTTTCAAAATTAACACACACACACTTACAACTAATAAGCGTCAAATAGTCAAGCTGATACGTACCCTGTCGGAGAATGTGTGGTTGACTACACATGCTGACTAAAAGCTAACTGCAATGTCATCCAGAACAAACCCAAAATTTATTCCTAACTTGAGTACGTAATCCAATTTGATGAGAGCCAACAAATTTATTCTCAGCTACTGTGAAAATCATTACAGTTTTATATTAACATTTACCTTAGCTGAGTGGTAGCGCGTTGAGTAGACTACGTGTGATACATGTTTCAACCTCAGAATTTTTTTTTAATATACTGACTACCAGGTGATTTAAAAAAAATAAATTTTAAGCTAGCTGAAAGTAATGCAGAGTGAGAAAATTGTTAGTTGATTACATTGAAAAGTAATCCAAGTGTCAGTCAGTATTAGTTGCAAAATAGTTAGCTTAAAGTTAGTTTAAAGTTTCCGACAGGGTACTAAAAAAAACTATTGAGCTTAAAAAAAATTTGCTGGGATAGCAACAATCTAATGTGTTTTAAATACACAATAAATTTTTTAAAAAGTGCCCTGGAGACGATAAAATAAACTCGTCAAATCGCTCATTAAGTAAAATAACGCCATAACTCGAAAAATGTAATTTTGGAGTTAATGATCCGAAATAAATCCTCAATTTGCTATTTATATTGTGTAAAAATTTCACACAAATATTTTTTATACTCAACTCTTTACAGAAAAATTAAATTTTCACTTTCCATTAAATTGTGTGTAAATTGGACATTTTCAACTTGTTTTCTGGAAAACTAATTTTTTGTTTGTTTATTGTTTGTTTTTGTGTTTTAGTAAATGAACGATATGTTTCTTCTACTACTCCTTATCGGCAATGGAAGTTAAAAAGTTTTTATTTTTATTTTTTTATTCTTATGATTATTTATTTATTCGTCTTCAACACTCATTGACAAAAAATATAATTTTATTTGTAATATTTATTTATGATGGAAAACAAAAGTTTATAATTAAGATTTGTGATTTACACTTTTAATTGCACGTTTTCTTTTAACACGACACTCATACGTATACACTGATTGAGAGATTTATTTGATCATCTGCAGCTTGATAGCAGAATCAATACAGAACTTTATCAGTAACAGCTAATTTTTATAGCTTTGCTATTTATTGCGCGACACAGGAGTTAAAACGTAATTTTTGTAACAAAAATAATCCACACTATTACAGTTATAAATTTATTTTTGTTTTGATTTCTTTGTACTTAAAAGAAGACTACGAAAATAAACGAAACAAATTGTTTGATTTGGTTTTGTTTCGTTCTTTGAAGTGAGTGAAACAAAAACAAACGAAACGATTACTCAATCAAACTCAAAAACCAAAGAACACAGCCAATCGGTTGTTGGCCGGCAAATAGCCGCCACCGGCCACAAACAATACATTAATTTAATAGTACTCCGCTGCATTGTTATTTAACACATTAAGTTAGTTTTATGTAGCATAGCTATAACCGGTTGTCCTAGGACAACTCTCTTTTTTGTTTTTAATTTATGGTCTTGTAATAATATTTCATTCTCCTGCAATTTTTCTCTCTGCCACTTGCAACTTTCTTTATTTTTTACTTCATTCTTGCTCATCTTAATTTAAATAATTCAAAAATATGTGAAATTTCTTTCACAAATCTTTATATTTTTCAGCAAGTTTTTTATTTTAATTGTATTAAATTATTAGCTCTCTACTGAATATGCGATGAGATTTTTGCATGTACTTTCGGCGCACTGATAATAAATGTTGGTTCTCAATGTCGCACGTGACATCGAAATATCCGACTTTGCAAAGCAAAGATTTACAGTGACTCGCAATCCCATAGTTTCTAATGCATTCTTTTTTTAATCTTTATAACTTTCGAAACATTTTAGAGAGTTAAAGTGGATGGATTCAGAAGCCTCTCTTTGAGAACGGTATGAAAATAAATGAGCAAAATAAACTTCAAAGTGAAAAAGTTGCTCTTTTCTTACTTTTGTATGTCTCGAAATGGGTTATGTATAAATGTAAATTTTTTACATTAGCTAAATTTGATAGTTCGCCTGGGAAAATATGGTGAAACAAAGTGTTTTCAAGCTTCAATTTGTATTTTTTGTGTCGCTAGACGTTTCAAAGGAAATGCCCATTTGAATTAAATTTTAGACTAAGTAATACTAAGTGAGACATTTTTAGATTTTAATTGAACTATAGTGAATTTTTAATCAGAAATAATTTTTAGTCAGGCTTAAGTTCAGTAATTTCAATTCTTTTATTGAATGAAATATTTTTATTAATTAATGCGAGTTTCTAAAGAAGAGAAGAATTATTTCTGATAAAAATTCACTATAGTTCAATTAAAATCTAAAAATGTCTCACTTAATTCATCATGGGCACGTGACAAAAATATGTTCACTTGGCAATCACAAATGTTGGAATACCAAATGAACTGTAGAAAGCAAAAACAAAGTAACATAATATCCACTACTATAATACTTATATGTATGTACCGGCGGTACATCGAATAAGTAAAAATAATTAATGTGATGATCGTAAAAGATAAGCAAGAATAGTTAAACATACGTAGGTAGAGTAATATAACTTCGTGCTAACCTAAATAGAAAAATGAAAAACAGGGGAAATAAATAGTGATACTTACATATGTATTTACCAAAGGTAAATCAATAATTGTACGCAACAATCATTTCTCACATTCCGTTTCATTAGAATTTAAGTTAAATAGCTGATGTTAATAAAAATATATACCCAAGTAGATAGACTAGGGTGCTGATGAATTGCATTGCTGCACAGAAAAATATCGGTATTTCCCCCAGCTTAAAAGTCTAATTTAATTTTTCTTCTCTTCTTTAGAAACTCACATTAAGTAATACTAAGCGGAAGTGGAAGATTGCAAAACTATTCGTCTATAGAATAAGTCAAGTCGTTTAGACAAGACATTCTTGTGCCAATCCAATTTTGTAAAATTAAATTATTAAATATTTGCCATGTTTGAAAGTAAATTAAGTAACATTTCACTAAACAAAAAGGCGAAACAGAAGTTTCATTTATTTTTAGTACAAAATATTTATTAAGAAGTTTTCTTTCATTTTTAGTTATGTTTGTATTTTGTTTAAAAACAGTAAAAGAAAAACAAATTTATTAATTAAACTTAGAAATTATTGCTTAGTTGAGATATTATAAAAAGAACTAAAAATTTCCTGTGCAATAAAAAGTTGTTGTTGGAATTAAAACTCGTAGTGTCCTTGTTGTCTAGTTGCAAGGCAAAATATTTACCTTTTCAATATTGTACATTACTTTTCCGTACTTTATTTTTATTACAATACTTTTGAATTTATGTTATTGTGTCCTTTTTATATTTATATATTTTATTTTGCTGCCATAGAGTTATCTTCTAACTTAGTTGCTGTTTGCGAAGACAAGTTTGATTTTATTTGTGTTGTTTGTAGGAGAACTTAAAGGAATGTAAATATTTATGGTAAGAGAGTATTTGTATAATAGATTAAAATTAATATTTAGTTTTGAAAAGTACCCAGGTATTACATTAATGTAAACTTTGACGAACAATTTATGGATGCACGAAGAGAAGTTTATATTTTGTATAATCTTCGTTTTTAGTGAGTAAACTGAAACTACAACCAACTGATTTCAGAAATACAAAATTTTATTAATCTCTCTATGAACAATTTAAGCAGCAATCCAGTTGTCAACTTCATAATACAACATGAATCTTATTGCAAAATGAAATAGAAAATCACACTAATATATAAAGCCATCTTGTATTTTTAAAACATTTTATTTAAAATAATTTCCGCTCACGAAGTTGAATTGTTGATCGATTTTCTTTCTGGAATGTTTCCTTATTTAATAAAAATAACAATTGTTGTTATTCTGTAAAGCCCTGTGCATTTACTCTATTTAAATCTAGTATTTTTCACTTCCTTTTTCTGTATGATTTTATTTTATTCTGTCATTGATTTTTTTTTTTTTTTTTTGCAAAATTAACTTGCATTAGTTCAGTCGTTTTATTCCTTCAACAACTGAAATAAAAATAAACACATTTGGCTCATCGATTTAACCTTACACAAATGCATTAAAATTAACACTACTATTAAATAAAGTTTTATTTTTTAATTAAAGCAACAACAAATAAACAAATTAAAAAACTCACCTGCAAATTGCATTAAAATAATGAACATTTAATTATCAAAGTGTAATTTTCCTTTCCAACAGTTTTGTTAATCTGAAAAATAAAGAGAAAAACAAATTGAAATTGTTACAAATGAAATTGCTTGAAAAGGATTTATTCGAAATCTTCGATGAAAATAATACACTGCAGATAGAAAGGGAAAACAAATAATTCATACCCTTGTTAACGCAAAAAATATTTTACAGATAAGTTCTCGATATCAAAAAAATTTTCTATGAAGAAAATTTAATGATGAAAAATAAAATGTAAAAGTTTTTCTAAAGAAATCAATATCAATATCAAAATTTCTTCTAAGGAAAATTTATCGGTATCAAAATTTTTTCTTAATTAAATTTATCGATAAAAAATTTTTATAAAGAAAAATCATAGATATCAAAGTATTTTCTAAAGAAAATTTATCAATATCAAAATTTTTTCGAAAGAAAATTTATCGATATCAAAAATTTTTCTAAAGAAAATATATCGATATAAAATATTTTTCGAAAGCAAATTTATCGATATCAAAATTTTTTCTAAAGAAAATTCAATATTTTTTCTGAGGAAAATTTACCAATATCAAAATTTTTTCTTAAGAAAATTTATCGATATCAATATTTTTTAAGCATATCTATCGGTGTGAAAATTTTTTCTAAACAAAATTTATCTGTTATTAAGAAACTCAACACTCAGCCTAGACTGCAAACTTTAACAGCCGTATTCATAAAAATTTTAAACCGCGTTTCAAATATTGTTTAAGCAAAATTCGCTAAAATTGTATTCATAACAGAATTTTAGCTTAAAAAACGGTTTTTAAACCTTGCGTAAATCAGCAAATTTTAAAATTGACTGCCCCCATGTTTAAACCAATTTTAAGATGACGTGGTTGTAATTTTGCTTCGTTTTTGTTTACATTTTGAACTTTACCTGTATGTACATATGTGTGTATGTATGTATGTACTTATGTATGCATGTATGTATGCATATGCCAGTGTTATTTAGAAGAAAACAATGTAATATTTTTTATAGAAACTATTGCCGAAATAACAAATATACTCCAAAGAATATTTAAAAGAAAAGGAGCGATCCAGTTTCCATTCCCAGTCATTGTTTTCTCATTTTATGTGTTAACAAAAATAGTATAATTGTAGAAATTAACTAGTGATGTATAAACACTCAAAACAAACAAAATAAAGCTCGTTATTCTAGTGCTTCTTTATCTGCAATAAAATAAATAATATAAAAAGCACTTTTAACAAAGATTTGTTGTGAACTTTTTTTATTATTTTATTAAATACAAGTTGCAACATATCTTTTATTTTATAGAAACAATATTTCTCTGAAAACCGACAAATAAACAAAATAGACACGAGTACTTTGTGAGTTAACAATCGTTGTTTTGCAGAACTAATATGCAAGTGACAAATAAAGAATACAGTGTTGCCACGATATTTAAAAAAAATCTAGTTAATTGATTTTTAGTTAAAAAACTGATTATGAATACCAATATTTAAAAAACGTTATTTAGCCTTAAAACGTTTTTTAACTAATATGAATTTTAAACCTCAATCAACTTTTTTTTTATGAATACGGCTGTTATTATACAAGTCGCTTTTGAAGCCAATATGGCGCTACGGAATTCAGTTATGGGGCACTGCTTCAGCTTCCAATGTCGAGAGAATCCAACGAAGGCAAAACAAAATTTTACGGTTAATAACATCGGCTCCATGGTACATCCAAAATTCTATTATACATCGTGAAGAAATTGCAAAATATGCAGGCAAATATTTAACAAAACTCGAATCACATCCTAATCCGCTTGCTCGTAATATTTTGAACTTTACTGGACACGTCCGCTTAAAAAAGAGGGACACACGGGCTCTTATACCTAACACTCCACATGGGACTACTTGAAAATACTTTCCCCCCTTTTTTTTTTGATTATCACTACTAATGTATTATTTATAACTACCACTAAGTTGATGTCCGACACTGGTCGGGCCTAATAATTTTTTTTAAAGATTTAAGATTTGAATACTTATTGTTAGTTCATATATGAAGATACAATAAATAAATACATGCATTAAAAAAAAAAAAAAATTTAAAATATTTCTAAAGAAAATTTATCGATATCAAAAATGTCTCTAAGGAAAATTTATCGATATCAAAAATGTTTTTGAAGAAAATTGATCGATATCGAAAAGTTGCTAACAAAAATTTATCGATGTCAAAAAGCTTTCCAAAGAAAATTTATCGATTTCAAAAAATTTTCTAAGGGAAATCTACATATATCAAAAAAGTTTCTAAAGGAAATTTATCTATATCAAAATATTTTTAAAGAAAATTTATCGATATCAAAATATTTTTTAAAGAAAATTTATCGATATAATATTAATTTTTAAAGAAAATTTTGCTACACAAAATTTATAGATATCAAAAAAGTTTCTAAAGAAAATTGATCGATATCAAATAATATTCTAAACCAAAACATTTTCCAAAGAAAATTTTTCGCTATCAAAATATGTTCTAAAGAAAATTTATTGATATCAAAATATTTTCTAAAGAAAATTTATCGATATCAAAATATTTGCAATCATTTTTACGATATGCACAAGTTTCCCAAAAAGTTTTTTTCGGTGTCAATAATTTATGGATATCAGAAGTTTTAAAAAAGAATTTGTCGGTATAAAAAATTGTTTATGAAAATAAATCGACTTCGATTTTTTTGGATGAAAATTAGTGATGAAATTTTTTAATGATAGATAATGTATAGCTTTTTCTGAGAAACTTATCGGTATCATTTTTTTTAATTTTTTCAATGTCAAAGATTAACTAGACAATATTTATTGATATTTCAAATTTTCTAAAAAATTTAAAGCTTTTAAAATTTGTTAAAGGAAAATTATTCGTTATAAAAAAATTCTAAATAAAATTTATTGATATCCAAAACTTCCCAAAAAAAATGTAACCATATAAAAAATTTACTAAAAAAATTGATTGATATTAATTTAGATAACAAAATTTTCTAAAGAAAATTTATCGATACCAAAAATTTTCTAAAGAAACTTTATTGATACCATAAATAAAAATCATAAATCTAAAGCAAATTTATCGATACCAAAATTTGTCCATATCAAAAATTTTTTTAAATAAAATTTATGAATTTACTGATTTCAAAAATTTCAAAGAAACTTGGTGATTTGAAAAATGTTCAAACAAAAATCTAACACTATCAGCGCCAATTTCACCAACTCTATTTAAATAGCATATAATATCATATCATATTCATATTTAAGTGTCGATTTTGATTAATTTTTGTATGGAAAAATTAATTTTAAACATGAATTGATATTTAAATAAGTTAGTGAAATTGACTCTCAAAATGTTTAAAATTTTCTTAATTGTTATTTAAAATTTTATCGAAACTATATTTAGATGATCCCTTTTATTACAAAAAAATATATAAAGCATTAAGTTAAGTCATACTCTATACAATAAATCTATCTTATCTGATCCCTTCCTAAAACATTCTGTGAAGCTTGATAACATTCACAATTTACGACATGATGTTGCAACTGACTTACTTACCAGCACTTGCTTTAAACAATACGAGTATAATGACTACACTATACACGAACACTAGAGACTTGTTATAAATATCTTTATCTATGTTTGTATGTATGTACAAGATAAAAGATTATACTGAAGTTGCTATTATTTTCTTTACAATTTATTATTTTATTATTATTATTTTATATTTTACTAGTGCAAATGTTTTAGATAACAATAAATAATAACTTTAGACTGCTGTTTACTATTACCTACATGCACACACACATACATATGTGCACCACTACATTCATAACTTAACAACACAATGCGTCTTCTCTAGCACACATACTACTACAGAGTTCGTAAAACACACATGTGCACAAAATATTTTATTCGCAAATAAGCGTGACGGAGTGATTTCATACTTGTGTTTTCATATATTTTATATCTATTTTGTACAATGTAGTTTCTGCTTAAAGGATTCTTTATTTATTCATACAGCCACACACACACACACACACACACACACACACACATACACGCATGCATGCACACACCCAAACAGTTTAGTTCTCATTATACAGGTTACTTTTTGTTGTTGTCGTTGTTCATACGTTTCTTCTTATTTTATTCATAAAATTCTATGTAAGACTCACACTTTTGATAAGTGAATAAGTGGATCTATTTGTTTGTATGTGTTTGTTTGTTTGTTTGTTTGTTTGCATATTTGTCCGCTTGTGCATGTGTATGGGAGTCTAAGGATAAATCTTTATTTAATAAAAGATTATAATACGACAAAACAAAAAATATAAAAAAAATCAACTACTTTTGTTGTGTTTAATCTTTATATATGTATGTACGGCCATGCCCAACAACAGAACGACAGTAGAACTGGCAAAATATCGCACAAATAAGCAATTACATATATTAATTAATTAATATTACATTATCGGAATATCGTACATTTTTAACCGCAGAGGCAACTAACTTTACTCCCATTTTTAAAAATTATTTTTTTTATTATTTTCGACGTTTTGAGACCTTGCGAGTCGACTGTGGCTATTTTCGCTATGATGTCCATATGGGTGTATGTATAAAAGTGTGTGTATATATAAACCTCTTGAGGGATCGAAAGCAAATTTGTTGCAATCGAATGATGTTGAGCTCACTTAAATATCGTAAGAGAGTAAATCGATTCGGTTCCGGTAGATTTCGAAAATAAAATTGACACAAAACTATTTTTTTTCTAACAAATTTAGTTTACAATTTGCAATTCAAGCTCCAAATATAATTAGATCTTAACATAAAAAATTCAGTAAAGTGCGACTTTGACTCGCGCACGAAGGGTTCCGTACGGAATATACGAACTTTAGCCAATATAACAGCTGATTTAAATATTCAGAAATGGCTAAATGATACGTTAACAATAGTGAACGTCAACGCCATTTTGTTATAAAATGCTAACTTGTTATTGATGAAAGTCAATATTTAAATAAAGTGATGTTGAAATTAAAATGAAGGCGACGTTAACGACGACAACTGTAATAAGTTGAAATCTCAACTACGATTGTTCCCTCTTCTAGTTTTGCCAAGTTATAGCATAATTTCTGTTTTACTCTCTATTTGTGTTGGAGTTTACAAGTACTCGTACATATATGTACATAAAGTTCTTCATTTTCATCAGAAATCATATGTGTGCGTGTATGTGGCTTTGTATGAGTTTCACAAATGTAAATTAAAATATAATCAGCAAGAGTGATTTAAGTGCTTCTTATTACTGGCGTTACATATTAATGTACTTAAGAGTATTTGAAATTTTACAGCTGCATGTGTGTGCGTAGTTATGTACATGTGTGTATATGTATGTGTATGCTTGTATTTAAGTATGATAGTATTTAAGTATTTGTCTTTACATACTTATGTGTAGAGATGTGCAAATGTCGTGATTTTATCGTGTCACGCGTGAGTCACGTGATTCGTGATCAAATATTATAACAAATCACGCGTGAGTGCGTGAGCGTGACTGAAAAAAATTTACTCGTGCGTGATCGTGCGTGAGCTTTTTTTAATAATCACACACGAATTCTCACGCTCTCACGAGATAACATTCCTGCATAGGTACATATGTAAATGTATTCAATCATTTGAAATAAATTATTTTATAATAATAAATGCATACATACATATATGTATAGTAATATGCATGATATAAATATAGAAGGTACTTCCATTCTCTCTTTGTTTTTAAAAATAAGTATTTTTGAAGTTTGTTTTATGAGAGAAATAAAGAAAAATGTTCCCATATAGTAAAAAATTTAAGTCTTGCCCTAGAAATTTTTTACAAAAATGTGTAATTATCTTAACAAAAATTTGGGAATAAATAAAATTATATACATAACTACATATCTGTGAAGTTTAAAAAGTGATTATATAATAACTTATCTCATATTTTTAAGTTTTCTGCTTAATGCAAATCTTTTAACTATATTTTCATTTAAATTTGGCATTGAGAAACCAAATTGATTGATGATTTGAATTATTTGACAACGATTTTTCATTAAGTTTAACAAATATTAATTGATATTGCGTTCTGTGTAATCTACATAATATGTTTCTTGTTGACTGTAACATCCTTTTCTAAAAAAAAAAATTGGTTTAATAACCGGTCAGATCTTATAGGCTCTTAGCCACTGTTGGCGATCACCAGGAAATGAAGCTAATTTAAAAAATGCTGCACTCTTATTTCTTTACTTATGCCCTAATTTAGTAAGAAGATTTAGGACGATTTTTTTTGTTTGAAAAAAATTTTCTTGTTTTTGAGTTCTCTAAATTATTTTCTTCAAAAATGGTTGTTGTCTTTCATAATGAAAAATTAAAATATTATTACCATGTTTTTAAAACATAAAAATAAAATTAAATTATTATACAAAAGTTTGAAAAATATATGAAAAAATATGTGTTGGATATAATGTCTAGAACAAAATCATAAAGCAAATACACGAACCTTCTAGCATAGACAGTAAATAATGTTTTAAAAAATCATAACTGCGGCTTTTTTCGTCCATAGACAAGACGATACAATCGTCGAACAGAATTTGGACATTATTGTTTAATTTATACATTCTGTATTTTATAAAAACAATTTTTAAATAACTTTTGAGTAAAATTTTCAAACAAACAGGAAACAGAGGGGGAAATATTAAATTAATACGGTAGCACGATTTTACCGGAAACTTCAAAATACTTATGCTTGTCAGATGGTGAATGTCAAGAAAAAAATGAGAGAATAAAAGTACCTTCTATATTTATATCATTGTAATATGTATGGTAGTATGAACTTACAAACATAATGAATACCCCCAAACAAAATGTTTCGACTTTTTCTGAAGTCAGACTTGTCATACCGAATTCGTTAAGACATTTCGGTAGTTTCTCTGAACAAGTTGTTTTGAACATTAACCCCCTGTTTGTGTAAGACGTTTGAGTTAGAAATCTTAGCGTTTCTGTAATAGATTAAAGAAAAGTTGTACAAGTTTCATTTAGTCTATTACAAAAACGCCAAGATTTTTATCTCAAACGTTTTACACAAACAGGGGGTAAAACTTTGATTTTTGAGTACATAAGTAAAAGTCTGTGAACATTTTTTTTAAATAAATATGTATATGTTGATAAAAAAAAGATTGTAACAAATATTAAAAAACGTGAGTATGTGCAAATTATTTCGACAATAGCAGTAACATAACGTTGAAGCGGTGATCTGCTATAAAAGCAAAAAAAACGTACCTAGATGTCGTTACGAATTCGTACCGACTTATCGTAATGAATTCGTACCGACATATCACTACGAAGTCGTGTCAACCATTATATACAACAATTGTTACGATTTCGGTAATATTTCGGTGCCGAAATCGAAAGATTTTGTCGACCAATCGTTACGAATTCTTTACGAATTCGGAGCATTTTGTTTTTGTATATATGTATGTATGTTTCTTAGATACCCTGTAGGAAGTATCAATTGAGCAACACTACTGATTCAACAGTGCCTTTGTTAACAATACTACTGACGAATTGTACCGCAGAAAATGTTTTTTTGCTTTAGGGGCCCTCCACATATTACGTAATGCTGTGGGGAGGCGGAGGGGTGGGGTTCGAGTTTTGTTATGACTTATTATGGTCGGGGTGGGGGGAGTCTTTGAAAATGTTACGTAACAGAAAAATTTTAGTAATTTGTGTGTTTTCTCATTTAACATGCTTTTCTCATTTATTTGATTATCATTTATTTAATTGATCATACGTCTTACCTTCACATTTATATTATGTATGTATACATACATACATACATGTGCGGAATGTCAATTTTTGATATACGAGAATTCGAATTTGAATATTTAAAATGATATCCGCGAACACGAATATTTAAAACGATATTAAATTAACTTTGCTTTATTTTAATTTACATTGTAAATTTTACAAAAACACGAGCACACATATATACATACATAGATATGTATATATGTATATGTAAGAACCTATTTTTGAACCCAAAAAACATGAAAATTATATTATACATTTACTTTTTCGTAAGCGTGCGTGATCGTGATAAGTTGTAAACCACTCGTGCGTGATTAAAAATATTTTGTTCGTAAGCGTGCGTGATCGTGAAAATGCTCAAAATCATTCGTGCGTGAAAGTGCGTGGGTAAAATATTTTTCAGCGTGAGCGTGCGTGTCGTGAGTCAGAAAACACTCACGTGCACATCTCTACTTATGTGTTTCTATAATGCGCACTTAAGAGTCGTTAACTTTTTATTTCGTCTACTATCAAAGCAATATTCATCAAACTTACACAGGAATACACTTACGCATACACACACACAAACACACACACACACACTCGTTTATGGCATATGCAGCTGTGTGGAAATATAATTTCTTTTGTTTTAGTACTGGGAGTATACAAAATATTTCTATTAAACTTGTTTTATTTTGTTTTATTGTCGTCACTTCTTGTGGTTGATGCTTCTAATTTCATTTTTTTTTTTTAATTTTTATTCTTTCTCTACTTTACTTTTGTAGTTAAAGAACTTTTTTTGTTTTCGTTAAAATTCTCTTTGGCTGTCATTAAAAATATTGCTTTTAATTCAAGGTATTATATTCTTTCAAATTATTACTTAAGCGATAAGTAGATTGGCGTGAATTTAAAAGCTCGAAATGTGACGTGCTTTTTGAAACAATTTTTGTTTTCTCATTTATGATATAATAAGCATGTACATATATATGTATGTATATGTATGTGCGTATGTACCTAGTTAGTACTCGTATTAAAAGAAAATATAAACTAAAAAAAACATAAAAACTGTGGAAAAAAATTTGAAGAAATGTACAAAGAACTCAAAAATTTTGAGTATTTAATTCCTTCGACATGCTTATGCTAGTTCTACTTATACCATTGTCAAAGTTAAAATAAAATCCGTGGCTTATATAAAATTCAAAAAAAAATTTTGTGTGATTTCTATACAAATGTTTTAGATCCGATTGTAATATGAAAACTACACTCAGGTTAGAATACGAAAACTGCATAAGCGGTGATATTTTGTTTTTGAAATTCTGCCAATAACCATAACTGCAGTTACAACTATCCAAAAAAATATGAAAGAATTTTTTATCACATAATGTTATATTATTCACAACCAGAATACCGCGATGTTAACTTTTCACAAAAGCTTAACTGAGGCATCGGTCTTTTTATACTTACTTTAACAGAATCTAACGATGAATTTTCCTGTGATAACTTCCATCAAAATAAAGTATTTTCCCCAATATTTAATATCAAATAAACATTTAAAAAAAGGTTATGATTGCCTTATTTGCAGAAGAAAAATAAAAATTACACTTTACTGGATTCTCTGTGTGTAATGGCTCACCAAATATTATCATGAATTTGAATGTTTTATTTGTTGAAAAATTTTCATTTATATTGCATGCATTTCAATAGTTTGCCATTTATTAAATATTTATTTATCATATTGAAAAATGTTTTCAAACCAAATACAATGAGAAATGAATGCCAAACATAAATCATAAGCACAAATATAGACTATATATGCCACAGTGTTAAATAAACACAGAAACGGACAGGCACCCCAAACACACACACACACACACATGGATACATACACGCAAAACCCACCCATCCAAATACTAAATACATAAAAGTGTAATGAAAATATTGTTTTATACACACAAAAAAAAAATATGACGTTGCATGCTGCCACAGAAGATGAAAGGAAAATTTAATATCAATTGTGCTAGTGACGTTCAAACATAAAATGCAGCCAAAGGAATTTTGTACAATAGAGAAATCAATATTAAAGAATTTTTTTATGCGAAAAATTGCAGTTATTTAACTGTTTTTTAATCCGATAAAACTAAAACTTATGTTAATAAAAATGAAAACTTTTTATAAGCAGAAATTCAAAAAAAAAAAAAAGGAAAAGAAACAAAACAAAAACTCATCTGCTCTCATATCTACGCTTAATGATAATGCTGTTTGCTGATAGAAGGTTCAAAGCCATAAATAGCAAATAAAAATAATAATATCATACACACAAAAATGTTTTCCTTGTTCATGTTCTAGATAAACTTAAATTTTATGACGTCAATTCTTTTTACCCAAACCAACATGAACGAACAACACCAACATAAACGTAATATAAATTCAAAAAGCAAACAATACTTCAATACCACAACGAAAAACCAACTGCACAACTAACCTTCTGATGGAGGAAAATAATTTAGAAAGTTGGAAAAAAAAACAACAAATTCTAAGATATACAAGAGCCATAAACAACAGAATACCAGAATATATGTACATTAATGTTGGTGCAGCAACAACTACAACAAAGACAATGCTAACGATTATGCAAGTGTTGTTGTTGGCCTACTGTACAAAAACACTACTCGCCCGTCAGTATCATCAGCATCATCATCATTATCTTTTGGAATAGAGCTGCAGTCAAGAAGTGGATTTTCTCATTTTCGAAATTACTACCAAAAATCAAAATTATTACATAGTTCATTTTACATCATGTTTGGTGGTGCTGATTGTGGTGTGTGTGTGTGTGTGTGTGCGTGTTGGGTTTGTGTTCCGCCTTGTAAGTAATGTTAAAGAGAAGATTGCATACTTTTTGGAGTTGTAAAAAAGTCAAATTACTACAAAATCCTGATGTTGATATTTTTGAAATTTAACATTCTTAGGGCCATTATTACAACTTAAAGATAGTTAAAAGTAGGATTTTATCGGACGTATTAAAAGCAGCGATGCCAACTTGGTGCTTTTGGCACTATGTTTAGTGCTTTTTGAAGACCCAAAACGCCAAATTTGGGCGTTAGTGCCAAACTAAGAAAAAGCACTAAGTAGTGCTTTTAAGAAATTTGTGTGTTTCTTAAATTTGCTTTAATAAAAACTTGGTGTATTTATTTTTTCAGTGTAAAGAATAACTTTTTCATCTAATGTATTTTGTTAAACAGAGAATAACTTCGAAAATATTAAACATTATTAAACTTCACTCGTTTGGATCTTTACTCCTTTTTAACGTTAGTGCTTTTTACGCTTTTTAGATCTCAAAATTACGCTTTTTGTGCTTTTTTTTAAATTTTAATGTGCGCTTAGAGCCAAAAAAGTTGGCATCACTGATTAAAAGCTTTCCATTATTGCAAATTGGATTTAAATTACCAGGTAGGATAAACTTGCCTGTAATTTATCGCTCACTTTAGGTTAAAGTAAAATTTTGCAAATGGTAAAGTTTTTATACGTCCGATAAAATCTTACTTTTAACTATCTTTAAGTTGTAATAATGGCCCTTACAGTATAATCTCGATAGTTGGGACAATTAAAAATAATGTGTTGACCGAAATATCGAATTTTCCGAACTTCCGACAAAAGAGTAAAAGTTTTAGGAAACATTATCTAACCTAATTTATATTATGCATTTTTTTCATGAAATTAGTTGAATCGTAACTTTTTTAATTCATTTTCAAGGCGATTCTTTTCAGGTAACTCTTTTCGCCGCTTGTAATTTGAATATACGTTGGATGCCAAAACAATTTTTCAGTATATTTTTCTGACATTTCAAGTATAAATTTCTCAAAGCGAATTGATTTGAATATATACCTTATATGAATTTGCCTTATTTCATATTATAAGCGGCCAGGAGAAGCAAATTACCTAACTTATTTTTAAATTTCACTCTTTTCTAAAGTGCATATAGAAAAAGTTTCATGAAAAAATTCATAAGCCCAATAATATTTCCCATGAAATATAATACTCACGGCATTAATTTTTTTCTAAAAATAAAATCCACCTATCCTAAACAAGATGGACCCAAAGCAGCTACGTCCAAGCCATATGCACAATGTGCATGTTTTATTTACTATTTTTATGAATTTTTCATAATTTTATAGTTTTATTCATTAACAAATATAAAAATGCCACTTTCCATCTCTGATCAGATATAAGAATTAAACAAAATTATTTGATAATAAAAAATTTAATTTATGTGGCTTAGTGAAAGAAAACAATAAATTAAGAAAACATGCTTTCTTTTTACATATCGCCGGTTCTATTCCAAAACATTCTAAGTTGACATAAGACGTTATGCTGGGAATAGCATTTCTGAATTTATCGTTTATAGTAATTGGACTATTCTATCAAAAGTTATGAGCAAAAATGTACGTAGCATAATTTGTCAATTTTAAAACACCTCCCTTTTAAAATATTTTAAGTACACTTAGCATGTTTTAGTTAATAATTAATCAGTTAAAAAATAAATAATTTAAACTTTTCTCTAAACTAAAACATGCTAGATGTTTATACTTAGATTAGCATTGTAGGTGAAGAAGAACCTTACTTAGAGGACTAGCTAATAGATTTGTGATTCTAAGTCACTTTTAACTATGATCTACGATCTTTATAGAGTTCAATTAAACTAAAAAAATTATATTGCTATTATTATGTGATTACAAAAAGTTTCAAGTTTCTATCTTATAACAATCTCAATATTTCATCCATAAACTTTGAAGGCATTTATCTCAAAACTAGCTTTTTGACTTAGCATGTTCTAGAATGGAGCCGTCGATATGCACGTATACTTGTATTTATAATAAAAAAATGCACATTTTTTCAGTTTTCATTTTGCAGATATTTTTGAAATAATTAATTTGAAAACAAAACACAGATTTTAAGAAATTTTTAGTCTCTCAATTTTTTTTCTTTCTTTTGGCGCTCTCTCCTTGCAAACTTTTTGAGTTAATGAATACTATCCAGTAACAATTGTTACAAATTCGTAACAATTTTTAGTAAATGAACAAACCTAATAATACTGTATATACTGTATGAAATATCATATCTATTATTTTAAAAATTATAAAAATTGCATTTCGCAATGTGTTTATGGTTATATGCACAAAAACCAACAACATTTATTTAAAAAAAAAAAAAATTCCAATACATTTGATTTGCATTATGAGATTTCAGTTTCCAATTATAACAAAAATTGGACAACCAACATTAAACAAAAAATGTGTCTCTTAAAAGCAGACTATTGTTAAAGGCGGCACCATTCCTTAAGCTACGGTCACACTTATCAAACATTTGCCCCAAAAAGCGTAACCAACAAACACTAAAGAAAAAAGTTTTTATCTAGACACTTGTTTATCATACATATAAAACAGTTTCGAACACAACTAATAGACGATGTCATAGAATTCAACAATATTGGATACTCCTTAACTTTGCGATTTTTGTCTGAATTGAAAGACTTTTCATTGGCATTTAGTGCTTACGCTCTTTTGGGCAAATGTTTGACAAATGTGACCGTAGCCTTAGTTGAAACATTTTAACCGACATACTTTATTTTGGTTTTTGTTTAAGCATTGATAACTTATGTTACTCCTTTATAAGTCAGCTTGAGTAAAATGTCTAACAAATATCTACGTGTACAACTGACACGAGGGGAAGTGACTCAAATGTCTGACAGAAAAAATTTACATACTTATACGTCCCACAGAGCGTGAGTAATGGAAGTTTTAATTTACCTTACTTTTTTATTATTTCATCCGCAATTTCCTATCAATGTTCAGCTAAGACCTTCCCTGATGCAGAGTAAGACAAAAAAAAAAACATACAGAAAATAAAACATGCAAAAAAAGAGGACCAAACAAAAAATTTTTTTAGCCATAAGACCATAAATAGGTCAGGGATGTAAATTTTTTTTATTGAACAAAAAAATATGCAAAGAAAACTGTGTATAAATATTTCTTGGTTTGTATTCATTTCATTTCTCTTTGCCATTTACAACACTAAGTTACGCTTACTCGCCTTTCATTTCTTATCCTTAAAAAAAATAACCTTTTTTGAATTTTATTTTTGTGTGTGCTTGAGCTAGTGTGTATTGGTGTGAACTGCTGTGGAGTCTTTGGGGATTTAATTTTTTTTAAATATGCACATCTTCCAAGAAGTATTACAGTGTAGAATATTTTCGCTATATTTTTCAAGACAAATACACACGAGGCAAACACAAAATAAAAAAATAAAAAATAGATAACGTTTCTTTTTAATTATTTTCGTACTCTCCTTCATATTTATAAAAAAATAAAATGAATTTGAAATTCATTTTAGGAAAATTTTGTATGGAAAATTTGAAATAAAATACATTTCAAATTCGTTTCAAATTTTATGAATGTGGGGGTCTATCTTGGTTTTTCAAATGAACTAACCCTGCACTACATTAACGACTTTTGAGAAGTTGCAACTCTGATCTAATGAATGGCTATTGGTGTTTAGAAAATGTTCTTAAACTTTACTACGTCGCAGGTAAAATTTGCTCCAAAGTCCTATAAGTATTCAGAATAGTAAATATCAGCCTAAGATAGTCATTGCATTTTCTTCTGATACTTTGCATTCATCGCTGCAACGTTTTTCTTCTTGTATATTTGACATTGTTTTCTTTTTTTGGGCTGTACGAATTATCGCCCAAGTTACTATCGCCCGAAACAGCTAAATGAAGGAACGCCCCAAATTGTTGGGTAATTAGACATTGTGAAGAAATACCCAAAAAACAGTGCCCGATCGCCCAAAAGAAATGAAGAAAATCCCAAAATTGTAAAATGAATAATCGCCCGAAGTTTTTGGGTGTTTGTTCATTACGTACAATCACCCGAATTTGGAATGAATATTCGCCCAAAATTTTTTTTGGGCTTTTTAACATTTTGCGGAAATTTGGCAATTATTCATTATGAACAAATACCCAAATATTTAAAAATATTGAGTCGCCCAAAGTCGATGAACAATCACCCAATTTTTTTTACAACAATTTTTGGGCGATGCAACATTTTTTTATCAGGCGAATTTCACTTAGGTTATTCATATAACCGTTTGCAAACTCAACCTAATTGCTCTTCATGAATAATCACGAATACGACCAATATTGGTATCATTTTAAAGCTTTTGAGAACATCTTGCATGAAATGGTAAAATGCAGACTTGCTCGACCGTACAAGAAAACGTTATTAGGCAAGAAAATTTTGCAATACAGAACATCTTTATTGGCTACGCCGTGTAGGGAAACACCATGGTGGAGAAAATCCTTAAGCCCGGCCGAAGATCGTCAGTAAAGGAAAACGTTATTAGGCAAGAAAATTATGCAATGCAGACTTGCTCGGGCGTGCAAAAAAATGTAATTAGGCAGGAAAACTTTGCAATGCACAAAATCCTTATTAGGCTACGCCGTGTCGGAAAACACGATGGTCGAGAAAATCCTTAAGTCCGGCCAAAGGCCGGCAGTGCAGAAAATCGTTATTAGACAGGAAAACTTTGCAAGGCAGAAAATTTTTATTAGGCTGCGTCGGAAAGGGGAAACACCATGGTGGATAAAATCCTTAAGACTATGCAAAAATCGCTATGTGTGTGTGAATACTTTAATACATAATATCATTTTCCTGCACAGCCGGCCTTTGGCCGGGCTTTAGGATTTTCTCCACCATGGTGTTTCCCGACACGGCGCAGCGTAATAAAGATTTTCTGTCTTGCAAAGTTTTTCTGCTTAAGAAGGTTTTCCTACACTGTCGGCCTTCGGCCGGGCTTTAGGATTTTCTCCACCATGGCGTTTCCCTACTTTTTTACTTGAGCCAAAAATATTCATACTGGCTGCAAATTATATACCTATGAATAACTGACCAAGTGTAAATCGCACGAGACAGCTAAATCAAGGAACGCCCAAAATTGTTGGGTGATTAGTCGTTGTGAAGAAATACCCAAAAAACAGTGCGCGATCGCCCAAAAAAATGAAGAATAACCCAAAAGTGTAAAATGAATAATCGCCCGAAGTTTTTAGGTGTTTGTTCATTACGTACAATCACCCGAATTTGAAATGAATATTCGCCCAAAATTTTTTTTTGGGTTTTTTAACATTTTGCGGAAATTTGGCAATTATTCATTATGAACAAATACCCAAATATTTAAAAATGTTGAGTCGCCCAAAGTCGATGAACAATCACCCAATTTTTTTTACAACAATTTTTGGGCGATGCAACATTTTTGTTTTTTGGGCGATAGTAGCTTGGGCGATAATTCGTACAGCCCTTTTTTTGCTTCCTTGAAAATAATTGTACTAAGGAAATTTTATTTTAGGCAAATGATGCCAATGTTTGCAAAATAGGTCTTCTTTCAGCAAAAGCCTTGTGTATCCTTAGCTTTAATCTTGCAAAACGAAAATATAATGTATGCTTGCATCCAAAAAATAATAGCAACTATGGCACAAACTACAAAGCAATTGTTTTTCATACAATTCAACACTCAACCTTTATGAGTCCCTCTGAAAAGTTGTTTGTGTTATATTTATGATCCATATATTTCTCCAAAGGCAATCATGTTGTAAGACCCGTGCGAAACAGATGCAAGAATTCCTTTCAAGTAACAATAGTAGCCAGCAGCAGTAGCAACAGCAGCAGTAGCAGAAATAACAAGGGTATTAAAACCAAAAAAAAAAAAAATATAGTCAAGAGGGAGTAAAGTCATGACTGTTTGCTTTTATGTTTATGAAAAAAAAACCACACTACGAGTGATATTGTAAAAGCTTTTGACATGGACATAACTAATAACAATAAAAGCTTTTGATTTCAATTTTACTTTTGAGTCTGTAAAAGAAATGTTACGGGAAATTTTTGTGGTTCACACGTGAACTCCTTTCAATATGAAAATCTTTTAATCCTACACAAGCAAGAGTGGAAAATAACCTTAATCGGCGTGGATGCTTTAAAGCAGCTACGTCCAAGCAACGCCGAGACGAGAGCAACCCAGCCAACCAGATGTGGGCGACAACTATGCTTGCTGCTTACTTCGCAAAGAAACAGGAAAAAATTTAAGAGTTTTCAAGGCTGTTTACCTCAAATGCAAATATCACAGTATGTGTGGTTGGGCTTACGTGCTTTACAGCATAGCTGGCCAAAGTGGCACCAGAGTGGCAAACAGCGCTTTAGAGCAGCTATGTTCAATTACACATACTCCGACATTTGCACGTAAACAGCTTTGAAAGCTCTTACAATTTGTTCTTGTTTCTTTGCGAAGTAAGCAGCAAACATTATTGTCTCCGTAATCTAATTGGCTGTTGTGCTCTCGTCGGTGTTAAAGCACAAAGCTCTTTTGTTAAAGCTTACACTTTGTGCTTATGGCTTGGACGAGGGAGATAGATATAATTTAAATTTTAAAAATATTAATAGGTGACTTCCAACGCTTAAATTAGTGCGAATTAATAAAGTCTTAAGATAAAGCCCAGCTTAGCAACAAACTTTACAAAAATTGCCATAACAGCTTTTAAGCGAGAGATATTTAGCCAAAAAAAATATGAGACAAACACTTGCTCTCTTCTGAGTTTTGTTGAAAACCGCGTCATACATATTTAAAGACAGACATAGAGGAAAATATGATGTTTCGCCTCTTAATTAATGCTTCTCCCTTTGTTCTAAACTCCAAGAACTGTTCAGAATTACGGGCTATATACTCATACATGAGAGTCCTTCTGAAGCTCTGAATACTACAGTCGACATTATTCCTGGTAAAGGTCGAGAACGTACGTACACGCGAAAAATCTTTAAGCGGCATAGCCCAGAACTAAGGAAAGTGTCAAATTACATGGTATCCAAAACGAAATTGGCCGGAACTTCCAAAGTCCGTCTTCCTTACAGAAAGCAATGAAAAAAGTGCGAAATAGAAGTTAGAGTTGTTATATGATTGGAAAGACATACACTCAAAATATTATGTACGTAAATTCAAATGAAAAATGATTTAAAATAATAGTATTTTCATTCATTCATTTCATTTCATTTGATTATATTTACTGCACATAAAATCATTATTATATTGTAGTTTGTTTATTAAACAACATACACAGAAAGTTAAAATAGACATGGCTTGGTAAAATAACTGAATTTTCCTTAAATTTAAACTACACGGAAAACTTCTCAAATAACCTACATTCAGTTAATGTAAAACTTTTTTGAGTGTATGTGATTATTCGTATAATATATTTTAATCGGATCCAGATTTTATTCCTTTTTATAAAAATATTCGAATAAAAATTTTAATTGATTGTTCGAATAAAAATTTTATTCGTTTAATCGATTGAAAATTATACGAAAGTTGTAACTAAAATGTTTTTGGACAGTTTGAATAAAAAAATTTTGTTCGATTCTTCAAATAAAAATTTTTGTGCGAATAAGAAATATTTGTTCAATCAGATCCAGATTTTATTCGTACATAGAGAAACATTTAAAGTCCAACATAAATTATAGCGTCAAGCGTTGAGTTAGTAGCAGGCTACGTATTTCCAGTACATTTAAAAGTAAGAAATATTACTTGAATGTATTTTCAGTACCCTGGTGCTAACGAAACGCACGTTCATTCGAATAAAAATTTTAGTCGATTGTTCGAATAACAGTTTTATTCGATTACTCGTACGAAATTTATACTAATATTGTAAAAAACTGTTTTAAGACAGCTTGCATCAAATAATTTTATGCGATTATTCAAGTAAAAAATTTTGTTCGGACAAAGATATAAGATATATGTGTTCAATCGCATCCCAATTTTATTTAGTTATAGAAAAATCCTTTCCTTTATTCGAACAAAAATTTTATTTTATTGTTCGAATAAAAACTTTTTCCGATTGCTCGAATAAAATTTTTATTCGATTATTGTCACAAAAATGTTTGAATAAAATAAAAAATATTTGTTCGAATAATAATATTAGATACATATGTTTAATCGGATCCCAACTTTATTTCCTTTATAGAAAAAAAAAATATATTATTCGAATAAAATTTTTTTCGGTTGTTCGAAAAAAATTATATTCGATTGTTCAAATTAACATTTTACTCGATTTTTATATTAAAAATTTTATTCGATTGCCCGTGCAAAAATTATACGATTATTATAAAAAACAAACATTTGTTTAAAGGCATTTTAAATAAAAAATTGTATTCGATTATTCGATAAAAAAATAAAGACAAGAAATATGCGTTCAATCGGCTCCAAGTTTTATTCTTATATAAAAAACTATACATTTATTCAAATAGCAAACTTTTTATTAAATTGTTCATCCAACAATTTTTATTCGACTATAAATTAAAAAAATTATTCGGTAAGTCGTGTAAAAATTGTAGGATTGTTGTAACGAAAATGTTTTTAAGCTTATATAAAAATTTTTATTCGATTATTCGAGCTAAAACTTTATTCGAATAAAAAATATATTTTCTCTGTTTTTTGGTATTAGATACTATTTTTTGGACAGAAATAGCAAATTTTTTTCTTTGAGTAAATAATTTAATTCGAATAAAAAAATACATATTCCTCTTCCATGTTTCTGATGTGACCATTATTCCAACAGAAAAAGCAAAATGTTTAATTGAATGGACATTTAATTTCTCCCTTTTTTTTGTGATATTTCAAATATTTTCCCATTAAAGTAAATAATCCTATAATTCTTTTGTTTCTAATTACCGCAGATTTAACATGTGCCATGTTTTATTTTTTTTAATCTTTTTTTGCATTATATAAATTGCTTTGGCAATTTTTCCCAATTTGTTGTTATTTGTATTTATTTGTTTTGAAGTTGCATTTAATTACACTTCAAATTATTTTTAGGTCATCAACAACAACAACAACAATAACAGTAATGTAGCTTTATTCACAGTGTTGCTGATATCAGTGCATAAAGCAACAAAATAATATTAAAAATCTATGTTTTGTTCTTTTAAGTGTCGTTTGTATATTAGAATCAAAATGTTTGAATACAATATGCAAGTAATTTGGAATGATTTTTCATTAATTCAAAATTCGGCTGTACGTCACTTTCAGTGTTCTTTGGAATATTTAACGAAATTTGGCGTGTCGCGACGAAAACTTATTTCAAATTAAAGCACACCCCACCGAAAGAAAAGTACATCACTCAACAATGTTCAATTCCTTCCAAACTGGTTAACAAATATTATTTGAATATAGAGAGAAAATTATCAAATATTTTTTATAGAAAATAATTAAAAGCTCAGCGAGGTAAAAAAAATCCAGTGATTGGAATTCAGAAACTGTTAATATTCGAATCATTTCTAATGATTCTTGCAGTTCTTTTTCTTTTTTTATCATGTTGTTACGTTTAAATTTTATTAAACGTGTGAGTTCTTTTGATTGCTCAAAAATAAAAATAAATAACACACGATTTTTATTTGCTACTGTTTTTCCCTTTATTCTTAAAGAAGCAAACTACAACTTGTCTTTACTTAACTACTTCTTATCGATATTATCCACTTTCAACGAGGTCTTAACTTGACTACTTTCTGATTAGCACTGCTCAATTCTCGCACATGCTGCCACTTTTTATAGTACATGAATCGGTTCTCGATTGTTCGCCCGATAGGTGGCGTAATAACATGTCTGTACTTAGTAATGACATCTATGCATGATGACATCTGTATTGTCATTTACTATTGGTAGCCAGATGTTCAAACAGTCCTCTAGCACAATCGGGAAAATTCATGTTGCTGCTTCTAGGCGTTTGTAGATAATTCGATTGGTCGTTATTTTTGGATTTCAAAGTAACGACTCTTATGTTGGCAATGCGGTTTGCTACTGGTAGTACAGTACTCGCACTTTTATTTGTATATGTGTGTGTCTGTAGCTACCCTGCAGAAAGTGCGAATAGTGAAAATGTACTGAGTCGCTTTTGACTTTGTCACCAGTACTACTCTACAATTATTCCCCATACAATACTTTGTGCTATAGACATTTAGCATGTGCTTGTCATTGAAAATCTACTAGTAACACTAAAACAATTGACTAGATAGTGAATTCATAGTTCTTATGGGAACATGGAGATATACCAACCAGACATTTACTGGTACATTTCTATACCTTACGTACATACAAATTTATGTATATTGACAAGTTGTTGCAAAATCCACCAGAAATACACCACATATGTTTTCTCTATTTCTTTTATACTGACGAATAGAAGAGAAATTGTAGACAATGTAACTACTACTAGAATTTTCGTGTTGACATAGAGACACTTGGCCCCAGTCTGACTGCAGGGTATGTATACAATTATTGTTGTTGCTATAGTATTTGCACGTAAATATGTGTGTACGTTTAGTGCTTTAGTTAAATACTTCCAGATAGTTCTTTGCTTTAACCCTGTAGGAATATTTTTTACGTAACAATATCATATGGAAGTTATTCTAGGCTAGCTCTAAAATATAACGTTAAAGCTTCAAAGTTTAGCATATTATCAAAACTTTGAAGCTTTAACTGTTTAAAAAAGAGACACAACTCCGGCAATACCGTTAGGTGCTTTAAAGTATCAGCAACATTTTTTTTTAATCATTTTATTGCTGTGCTTGCATTTGTTGTTAATTTTCTCCATTGACAAGCAGATAAAAACTAAAAATAAATTTAACTCACCAAAGAAAAAAAAATAATTATAAATGAAATGATTTACAAAAAAAAACAACACAAAGTGTCATCGAGCTGCCAATTCGATGATTATAAATTTGCTCGTGTACGCAAACGTTTATACGAGTATGTATGTAAATGTATTTCTTTGTACACGTTAATGTATTAGTTGTTGTTTTTTTATTTTATTTTGATTGTTTACATTTAAGCCATTATCCTTGTAGTGGCATTTGAAAACATTTTGCGTATTTTGTAGCTTGTTAAAGTTTTAAAATGTCGCATTGATTGAACGTAATTTGGTGTTGCTTTTCAAACTGTTTTAAAAATAAATAAATAAATTAACTTGATTTGTTGTGTTTTATTATCTATAAAAAGATTTTGCTGATTAACATTTTATACAAAAAAAGGAATTAATTAATTTTAACAGGTTTTAGTTAGTTATTGTCAATACTATTGGAAATGATATGTTGACAAACGTATAAATGCTCATACAGTAGAATTTCGTTATAATGAACTCTGAGGTAAAATCGATTGTATTTAAGGTCTTACAGATATTGCAGATACAGGATGTCTTTTAAATATGTGACAATGATGAATTTTTGCAGACCAGCGCTGGATAATCCATATTTTTTTAGCAATTAAAAAAATTTAATTTTCGACAACGATAGGTCTCGAACAATTTAACCGATTTAAATCAAATTTGCGGTGTTTACCGTAGTTTTTCAAGTCCAAAAAAGTAAACGTTTTCTTAAAATCGATTTGACAAGAACTTGTGGAGTTATTAAAATAAAGCGACTTCTTCGAAACTTTTCCTCAATGTCATCTTTCGAATGTGTAAAAATTAATCAGCTGAGTAAATTTTATTTTCGAAAATTCTCATATCTACCGAATCGAATTGATTCATTAATAAATGAATTTGAATGGCTTAAATTTAGTTTGAAACGCTTACTACATACATACGTACCCATACTCACTCACATATAGACATACATACCACCATATTTCTGATATCACTGTGCTAGTTCAAAAATGTAACAAGCGGGGGACATGGTGGGTAAACTTAATTCAAGTACGCTGAATCCAATGGTGCTAAACATTTTTTAGGTTAGCTTTTGTTTAAAAAACAATCAAGATTGAAAACTTGGTTAAAAGCGCCTAAAAATCACAAATTTTCCCAGTTTTCTACTATTCATTCATTTTTATATCAATTAAAAGAATTTATTATGTCTTAAAATGCGTCCTAAAGACATTTTTGAAAAAAAATTGCCCCAAAAAAATTTATGCAAAAAATTGGAATAAAATTGTATTTTTTTTCAAAAATTTTCTCAGACGCAAGTGCATCAATGCATGTCTTGTCCGGAGATTTTTTCGACATAAAGTTTAATAAATGGTAGAAAACTAGGAAATATTGTAATTTTTAGCTGTTTTTAACTAATAATTGAAATTTATTTGCTGGTAGTTTAGCATGTCTATATGCGTATTTCATTGGCGCTTGAACCAAATCATCAGTAGACTTTAACCACAAATTTTAAACAGTCACAAACCTCTTACTTTATGCATAGACTTTCAAAAACTATATGAGAATTCATAATATATTCATTTGTCAGTAGGAAATCTAATAAAAATCTAATATTATTATTTATTTTTTACTACCCTGTACAACATATCGTCGGCTTAGAGTATAAAACTGCTAACTCACTTCAAACTAATTTTACAGGAGAGACAAAATACTGTTAGTAGTTCGTATACATAACTTAGAAAACTAGTCTAATTGATACAGATTTATCAACATGTAGAGATTCAAATTAAAGTAAATTTTTAAGCCAGTCGCTGTGGCGTCTTTTTATTTTTCGAACGGCATTAAAATGTCAAATAATATAAAAAGTGAATTTAGCATGTTTACACTTTAAGCCGATGATATGAATATTAGACTTGGGTAGACTTGGGTCGAACTCGTTCACTAGATTATTTTTGCCACAAACCAATAATCAAACCCATGTAGTTTAAATGGGTTTCATTCATCATTGGTTTGTGGCAAAAATGAACGAGTGAACTAGTTCGACCCAAGTCTAATGTATATAAAAGCTATTGTATGCATTAAAAAGGGGTGTGAATTGGCTGAATTGCTGTTATTTGGCTGTTTTTTTGAACACACTAAAAAAAAAGACATATACTATTATTAAGGAAAAAATTTTTCTAAATTAAAGTAAAAAAAATTTCTAAGTTTAAGTAATTTTTTCTAAGTTTAAGTAAATTTTTACAAAAATCTAGTAAAAATTACTTAATATGAGTAAAAAATAAAAAGTTCATATTCTCAAAAGTAGTTCATAAAAATACACACAAAAATTCTCACATTCAAGGTCAAGTTTACTGGTTTAAAGGAAATATTTACCAAAAATTGGAAAATGGTTTAAAAGTTTAGGGAAATTGAATCCTAAAAACTAGTCAATCCCGTTATAAATCAAAAAATAAATTTTAGGACATGACTTACTCGTAATTAGTTCATCAAATTTGACTAACTTGAAAGATATAAAAAGTTATTCTAAATTTTAGAAATATATTTACCAGTTTTAAGTATTTTTTCTTTAAATTATAGAATATATTTTTTATTTGCATTAAGCAAAAAATTCAAGTACATTTTTCATATATCCGACGAATATTTGAACTTGAAATAAATTTTTTTGAAAATAAAATTAAATTTTAAAACACAAAAATTTCAATCTTATTCAGGCTGCCTGTTAGGCAATTGGTTACAGTGCTTGCCTATCAGTCAGAAGGTTGTTGGTTCAATACTTGCCCCCTCTCAAGGAATTAATACGTATGTATGGTGAATTAATTAAGAATATAATATGAAGATATAATAAAAAACATACCATGTGGTATATAATTTAATTAAAAACAAAAAAGTACTAAAATTAAAGACAAAAAAAAAACTTTGAAAAATTTACTAAATTTGAAATAAAAGATGAAAAACCTTTTTTGCAATTCTCCGAATTTTATGGAGAAATTTGACTTAATTTTAGAAAAATTTTATTTAAATATAAAAATATAATTACTATAAACTAGTTCATTAATGAACTAAAAATTTAGTAAATATTTTACTGGTTTTGAGTAAAAAACAGCTTTGGCGCCATACGACAACTTTTTTTTACTCAAATTTAGAAAATTTTCCAAAGTTTTAGTTAGTTTTTTTTTTGAGTGCATTTTTCAGTTAATGGGTACAAACCCCATTTAGATAAAAAATCTTGATAAATGGCGAAAAAAATGGTTTAAACGGTATAGATTTAAATTAAAATCTGGTCGACTTTTTGCAAAATATCCTATTAAACAAAAAGCTGCAAGCAAAACAGCTGAGTTGGAAAATCGAAGCTCTCTATCTATCTCTCGAACTCTCTTAAACATTTTTCTCACTGTCTATTTGCAATAAGTATTTTTTATTCCCTAGAAAAATCTATTTTCCAGCAGGTAAATTACTTCATTCGACATCGATCGAAATTTCAGAGTATTACAATACAGCTGAATTGGAAATATTTCATAATTTCATTAGGTATCTGATGCCGTAATTTCCCGCAGAGTATCTAGAATTAAGTATATTATTTTAAACATTTTTCAAGTATTGGTCGATTCCCAATAAAATGATAATCCAAACTAAGTTACTACATCTCGTTCGTTAGAAAAATATTGCTAATAAGAAAAATTTATATCAAAAGTAATTAAAACAAAATTTAATTTAATGCTTGAATCCTTAAACTTTGTTTAATTAACATTTATTTAATGAACACTTAATAACGTATATTAAAATCTATTTCAAATTACTACTGTAACCTTAAGTGTCATTATACATATATATTTACATAGTTCAGGCAAAAGTTAAGCATATAATAATCGAAAGTCAAACATAGAGAACATGTTGGGTGTAATAAACAAAAAAAAATGCACTCACATGCAACTTGTAAGGCGTGTGGCCTACTGCTAGAAGTGATAACGTGACCTAAACACCAACACAACTCGGTTGCACTTTAACCAACCCCATTGACACACCAGTTTAATATACATAAAATAAATGAACGAACACATTTCTCCCGTTCGCTATTGTATTATTTCTACACTTGCAGTGTAGAATGCTTGTCTTCCTTTGAGATTTTCATATTATGATTTTTATTATTGTTCCTGCTATTATTATTAAAAAAAAAATAATAAAATGCATTGGTAGTAGGAAATGTTTTAGTAAAATATTTGTAATTTCATTTTAGAGCCTGTGTGTATGTTGTGTGAATGCTTTTCTTATCCTTAAAGTATATTATGATTTCTTTTCTGCATACAAACAAACGCCTGAGTGGAGAAAATGCAAACGTAGTTGATATGAAAAATAAAAATCAAATCAAAGAATAGAAGTGAAGTGAAGTGAATGTTTTGTTCTTGGAATTTTGTAAACGACAAAGAAGAAGCCTGAGGTCGTTAGGGAAAACAAGTTTGATAGTTGAGGAATCATATTTTACAAAAGCAAATGTATTTCAAATGTCTTTTGAATATCTTATAGTGTTAAATATAGATCTGCCAACTTGGTTTTGTTATAATGCAATTCTTGCAGCAAAACGTGACCTGGCTGAATGTCTGAGTGTTACCAGCAAATCGAAATCGAAAAAAAATATGGTGGAAGAGGCTAAATCACCATAGAATATAAATTAATAAATATTATCCATTTATGGTCCAGTTTTGTGAGAAAAATATTTTGTATGATTATGAGCAGTGTAGCCGGCAGATTGTAAAAAACTAAATCATCTTTTACATAAATAAACTAAATCACAATTAAAAGAATATAACAATACATTGTAACTAAAAAAAAGTTCTGCTTCAAAACGTGTTAAAGAGTAGTTGATATATATATGTACTTGTATTTAATTACTCGACCTTATTTTTAATATGAATTAGTGTGGTTTTATAGATATTGTATCTATTCAGGCTTTCAAGGTCATTAAATTTCTTTAAAATGTAATAAAAGACGTATTTTTATTTCATTTTTAATGTATCCGACGTTTCGTTGCGATTTTCCAACATCTTCAGGTATAATTATTTTTATTGAAATCTGGTAACATTGGTAATATATAAAAAGAGCGACTTTAATATATGTGTGTACATGCATATGTATGTAATTACAATTAATGATAACAGATCATAAGCATTGACTTACATATTTTATCTTTTATTCCAATTTACTTTTAAGATTTTGCGATGTATTTTGAAGAGACATAAAATGTACAACATAAAACACATAACGTAAAAAATAATTGGAAATATGGGGTGTTTTTTTAGAGGTATAGAACTTCGAATTGAAATAAAACACAAGAAAATCGTTTTAATGTCCATCAATTTGGCTTTATTGGAAGGATAATTTTATGCCATTAATGATTAAATATGATTTCGGGCATGTGGCCGCCGCGGCTGGCTCGAATAAAGCCAATTCTACAGGTCCAATTTTCAACCACTTTTTCGAGCATATGGGGCCGTATGTTGGCAATAACGCCACGAATGTTGGCTTCCAAGTCCCCTAACGTTTCTGGTTTGTTGGCGTAGACGAGCGACTTCACATATCCCCAAAGAAAATAATCCAATGGTGTCAAATCACACGATCTTGGTGGCCAATTGACAGGTCCATTCCGCGAAATTATGCGCTCATCGAATGTTTCCTTCAATAAATCGATTGTGACGTGCGCTGTGTGGCATGTAGCGCCATCTTGTTGGAACCACAACTCATCCACATTCATGCCATCCAATTCGGGAACAAAATAGTCGGTTATCATGGCTCTATACCGGTCTCCATTAACGGTAACTGACTCTCCAGCATTATTTCGGAAGAAGTATGGCCCAATGACTCCACCAGCCCATAGAGCACACCAAACAGTCAGTTTTTGTGGATGTAATGGCGTCTCAAGGGTCTCATGTGGATTCTCTTCACTCCAAATGCGGCAATTTTGCTTGTTGACGTAGCCATTCAACCAAAAATGAGCCTCATCACTGAACAAAATTTTGCGATGAAAATCAGCATCGAGATCAATCTCATTTTCGGCCCATACACCAAAATCACGACGCATTGCATGGTCTCGCGGCTTTAATTCTTGCACAAGCTGGATCTTGTAAAGTCGCAAGCCAAGATCTTTGCGCAAAATCTTCCATAAAGTTGCTGGACAAAGCTCCAATTGCTGTGCACGGTGGCGAATCGATTCATTCGGGTCCTCTTCAACACTTTGCTCTACAGCGGCAATTGTTTCTTCGGTGCGCACTGTTCGACGTCTCTGCGGATGCGTATTATCACATAGAGTAAACGTAGTGCGAAAACGATCCATGGTTAACCGAATTAATTGCTCTGATGGACGATTATGTCGACCATCAAATGGACGGAGCTTACGGTAAACTTCGCGAACTGAACCATTATTTTCGAAATAAATTTGCACGATTTGCAAGCGTTGTTCTTTTGTCAACCTGTTCATGATGAAATGGCAAACCAAACTAAATATTAATCACTTGACAGCTGACAAAATGGCCGCCAGTTAAAAAAGTGATGCCAACTTAAAGTTCTATACCTCAAATAAAAATAAAATATCACAGCTTTTTCTTAACTTCTAATATCACAGTTGGAATTACACTAAACTCTAAACTAATACAATGCTATAGCTGGCATTGGTGTTGTCTTGATCTGTTTTACTATTAATTGCTATGTCCATTTTGATATATTTGATGCGCCCAAAAGTATGCCAAAAAGATTCAGCCAACGCCACCCTCAAACAATGGTTTCATTTTCACATTTGTATTAAAAAGGGAGCCTTTGTACTTAATAAGGTGTGTGAATTGACTACATTGTAGTTGCTTGGTTGCAGTCTTAGGAAAATTTCAGTTAATGAACTTTGTTTTGCATAAAAAATCTTGATATATGTAAAAAAAAAATTGGTGTGAATGTTATAGATTTTCATAAAGGTTTATTAAAATTTGCTATATTTTATACAAGTGCTTATGGCCTATAAAAGTGGAAATGGAAAGTAAAAATTGTCATGTTTATTTTGAATTTAGCTTTTGTCATATACTTAACAATTTGCAAGAAAAAAGTTTAAAAAACTTCTCAAAACTACCCAATAAGCAGTTTTGCTTGAAATCAACTGTAAAACAAGTGTTATTCAAGCCACACAATCAATTGTCAACGTTTGAATTATGCTTAATTTACACTTTAATTCAATAGCATTCTCCAGTGAGAAGGGAACTTGAACTCAATGCAAACAATTCAGTTGTAGCACAGTTTAATTCAAGCCTTGAATTATACTGCAATTCAGCCTTGTATTGTAGTTGAATTCAAGTATAATTCAAGCTTCAAGAACAATGCTTTTAAAATAAAAAGGAAAATGCAATTCATTGATTTTTTAATAATAGTTTTCTGCATATATATATATACCTTCACTATTCTTTTTACGATGTTAATTACCTTTTGTTATTTAAAGTTCACTTTTTTATTTATGTTTGATATTTTTCACAATTTCAATTTTATTAATAAATAAATTATGTGTTTGGCAAGGCTTGAACATAAACATATGTATGTTGTTTGATATTTTATTTCAAAATATTTTCAAACTTGAAAATTACTTGAAAAAATGCTTGAACTCCACTTTGTTTCCAGTTCAATTTCAAGTGCTTGAATTTTAATTTTTTGAGTGCTTATTGGGTACTCTAAAAGAAAAATTACGCTTCAAATTTAAAAACAAAATTCTTGGATTTAGATTGCAGAAATCTTAATATTTCAATCTTGAAATTTGGTCAATGCGATTGATGTTCTTAGATTTAAGTATAAATTCTTATGCCCTAATTCAGTAAGAAGATTTAGGACGTTTTTGTTTGAAAATACTTTTGACTTCTTGTTTTTGAATTCCCTAACTGCTAGTTTATAGAAGCCATGTTAAAATTCTCGCTTGTCTTTTTATATTGAAAACAAAAACAAATTTTGAGTGCTTATCTTTTGTTTTCAATATAAATAGGCAGACGAGAATTTTTACATGGCTTCTATAAACTGGCAGTAAATTATTTTCGTCATAAATGGTTGTGGTCTTTGATAACGAAAAAAAATTATTATTGCCATGTTTTTAAAACATTAAAATTAAATTAAAATATTACACAATAGTTTAAAAATATATATGATAAAATATGTATTGGAAATAATGTTTGGAACAAAATCATAAAGCATATACACGAACCTTCCAGCATAGACAATAAATAATAATTGTTTTAACGAATCAGAACTGCGGCTTTTTTTCATCCATAGACAAGACGATACAATCGTCGAAGAGAATTAGAACATTAATTTATAGAATGAATTCCTAAAATCAAGAATGTAATCTTAATTTTAAGATTATATTCTGAAATTTTTAAGAATATAATCTTAATTTAAAATTTTTATTAAGAACAAAATCTTGAATTCGATCTTAATATGAGATTTAATTCAAGAACATAATCTTCAATGCGATCTTAAAGAAAAATTAAGATTTTACTCTTCAATCAAGAATTTTCGCATTCAAGAGGCTATTAAGACTGTTTTCCCTTAGTGTATCTTATAGTTTATTTATAGAGTCTGCTTAGTTTGCTTTAAAAGTTGTGCTACCGTGATTCATGTTGACTAAGATTTACTAGTTACTATCTTAAGATATAAAAAATTTTCATCAATTATTAATGTAACAATTTCAGATCTTTTGTTATATAAGAGGTTTAGAGTCCTTAAAGTTTTATTCAATATTAAATTTTCTACTGACACTATCCTAAGCAATATGTATGTATGTATGTATTTGCTGGCACATATAAATTTCAAATAAACCAGCAAATAAAGTAAATTCTCTAACACATATTCTTTCACACATGCATACATGCATATGCATGTAAAATGTCAGTAGAATTATTGAAAAAGATATACATATATAGAAAGAAAGATGTTGTGACCTCAAATTGAAAGAATAAAGTAAAGCAAACCAACTTACATGCATACATATGTACATGATTGCATACGCCACAGAAAACACAATTCCTCAATGTGTTTTTGTAATATTCGAATAGAAATATTATGAAAAGCAAAAAAACAATATTTATGCTAAATTATACACATACTTGGACCAGTATTTTAGTCAAAATCATAATCTCTATTATTATACTGTCAAATATCAGGGGGTAACAACGTATAAAAGATAGTAAAATGACAAAAACAATAGACTTCTTTTCGAGTGTATATATATATGTGTGTGTGTGTGTGTGTGTGAATAAGTGCTTAACAAACATATTTCTCACTTGGAAGAAAAGCATGTGACTGTGTGTGATATGAAAATTGCATTTTTCATTTATTTTTCTATAATTTTTTTCTCTTTTTGCATACTCATACATGAAAAAGAGACAAAATAGAAATCTCATAAATTCATGTATTTCGGAATGAAATTAATATGTTCACATTTAGACTGAATCAAAATAAAGCACATATTCTGGATCCTTATGCATAGGGAAGACGAATAAGCCACGTACGTCTGTCCGTCTGTCTTTACGTGAAATTGGTTCTCCGAAGTTCCCAGAAAAGCTAGAGACTTCGTTCGTGAACTGTTGTGTCCAAAAAAATAGTCTGAAAAAGATTGGTATTGAAAATCAGAAAAATCGAACAGACGATCTCAGAGCTGTAAAACTCAAACTGTATTTTGCCATACTAGAGTAATTACCGAAAACTAGTTTTTATTATTTTTTTTTTTTATTAAATAAACTTATTTAATGATTCAGTATGAATAAAATTGGTATTTATAATAAAAAAAAATTAAAAAAAAATAAAAAAACGTTTCCAGCGTTAGAAAACTTTTAATTTTGTATACAGAATTATACAAAAATAACTTACTAAAACAAAATTTTTCCTTTTTAGGGTTCCGTACACCAAAGGTGAAAAGGAACCCTATTGTTTTCGCTACGCTGTCCGTCTGTCCGTCACACGGTATTTTCTCAGGAACCGTAAGAGCTACGGACCTAAAATTTGGACACAGCATGTAGAACCTTAGCCGCTACAACAACAAATACATGCGAATTAAAAATTAAAGGGTGTTCTAAAACGAGCAACGAAAAATTTTAAAATCCCATGTAATATACATACAATTGTATATTGAAATTTGTAAAATTAGTGTATTTTTATACAAACTACAACAATTAACACTAAAATTTAAAAAAAATTTAAATTAAAGGGTGGTCCATCAGTTAATGCAAATTTGCTATATCTTGGAAACCGTAAGAGGCAAACACTTGAAATTTTCAAAAACGGTAAAACTAAAAAAACCGAAAATTATAAAATCGCCAAACCAAAAAAAAAAATCGCCAAAAATTAAAAAAATCGCCAAAACCAAAAAAAAACGCCAAAATTAAAAAAAAATTCTAACACTAAAATAAATCGCCAAATTCGAAAAAATCGCCAAAATGAAAAAAAACGCCAAAATGAAAAAAAACGCAAAAATCGAAAAAAAAAAATCGCCAGAACTCAAAAATGTCGCCAAAACTAAAAAAAAATTTAAATAAAAAAAAATCGCAAGAATGAAAAAATCGCCAAAAATAAAAAAATCGCCAAAAACCCGAAAAAGTCGCCAAAACAAGAAAATAAAGTGTCAAAACTAAAAAAGAGCCAAAACTTAAAAAATCGCCAAAACCGAAAAAACGCAAAAAGCGCCAAAACAAAAAAAAAACGAAAAGACCCCAAAAACGAAAAAAATGCCAAAACTATATATTATATAGGATGAAGTTTGTATTAAATTACATATCTAGTGTTCGTACGGAACCCTTGGGGCGCGAGTCAGAGTCGCACTTTACTGAATTTATTTCTATAAATTAAATATATTTTATATTCCTAAAAGAAAGAAATTAGTGCAAGAAATCAGAAAAATCAAAAAGGATGATTCCAGGGTTGGGAAACTTACACTCTTTTTGATATAAAAATTAACTACCGAAAACTAGTTTTTATATTTTATTTTTATTAAATAAACTTATTTTGTACTTCAGTACAAATAAAATTAATATTTTAAATTAAAAAAAAATTAAAAAATTGAAAACACATTTCCAGGGTTGGAAAACTTTAAATTTTTCTCTTTTACAAAAGTAACTTACTAAAACAAAATGATCTTTTTTTCTATAAATTAAATATATCTTATATTCTTAAAAGAAAGAGATTGATGTCAGAAATCAGAAAAATCAAAAAGGATGATTCAAGGGTTGGAAAACTAACACTTTTTGTGATATATAAAAGTAACCAAGTCTAATTATTTTTTTTTCTTTTTCTTTATAAATTATATATATTTTACGTTTTCGAAAGAAAAGTTTGGTGAAGAAAATTATAAAAATAAGAACTACAGCCCCAGAGCTGGAAACTTTGATCTTTTTTTATGGATATTAAAGTAACTAAATAAAACATTTTTTTTTTAATTTCCTTTTTTCTGTAACACACTTTCTATATATTTTTTTTTAAGAACTACTAGATTGGTATAAGGAATCAGAAAAATCTAAAATGATGATTCTGATTTGAAAATAATTTTTTTATTTTTTTTTGTATATAAAAGTAACTAGGTCAAATAATTTTTTTTCGTTTTGGTTATACTTTATGTATGTGCTTATGTAAATATCTATACCACATAAACGCAATTTGGTAAAGGGTATATAAGATTCGGCCCATCCGAATATAGCACTCTAACTTGTTTATATTTGGTACGTATTACTTCCAATTATTAACATAGGCTATAATCTTTCTGTGTGCCAAATATGGTTCATATTTGTTTTTGAGAATACAAGGAGTTCTTAATTGCCGACTTCAGCATGAACTCCATAATTAAAAGATAAGGATGTAATTAATTCTACTGAATTGATTTAAATAAAAAATTATTAAGTTACAAAATTAATTTGTTCTAAGATTAACTAATTTCTCTGTTAAAATCTATGTGGATCCCCGACCTTTAACTGACAACTTTTCCAATACAACTTTCACCTTCAACAATAAATTTAAAAGCTCCTGCTATTAAAATTACAAATATTAGGCTGACATTTGCTATTTCTTCTCCCACTTACCCAAACTGGCAATTTGAAGAGAATTAAAAACAAAAGAAAATTTCATATGTTAATGTGTTTAGTAACTTGGAAAATGAAATATTACACAATATAAAATGTGTAAGTGTGTCAAGGCTAAATTTATTTAATGCAAATGTACAAAAATATAACTGTAGCAACAGAGGGAACAACATGTTTTTTATGTTATTTGAAAAATAATTGAGACAATTATAAAAAAAAACTGAAATAAATACCTGTGTGTCATTCGGAAAAAGCGATTAAGGTGCTATACTTGAAAAAGAAGAGGAAAAATAAAATAAAAATATTACTCACACGTATGCAGGTGCATTGGCATATTTTTTTCTTGAATGGAAATGAAATAAATAATTTTCACTTGCACGTACATATAAAAGTAAATTGAAAAATAAATTGAATGTCGAAAATTAGACATAAATTAATATTAGTTTGCTAACCAGCTATCTACGAGTAAAAACAGACTAGAGGAGTTACTCGTATCAATTACAATTTAGTATTCAATTATATCAATTATTTTAAATTTGCTAGCAGTTGTTTTAAAAAAGAAATTTGCATTAGTATCATTATGAATAATTATTATTAATTATAATTATTTCAGTAACCACCCGACGAGTTGTTTTAGTGTGAGTGAATAAATTGCCATCGGAAAGTGTTAATCACTGTTCAAATTCTCTCTTATTAATTTATCTTTATTTACTTTAAAATTATAAAATAACATTAATGTATAAATTTTTTTTTTAAATATGGAGTGCATAGGGAAATATTCTACTCTTGCTTATATCGATATTAAAATCTCTGATCCAAATTTTTAGTCGAAAAATACCTATAGGGCGCTATAAATTGCACTGGTGCAAAAAATTAATGAACCATTTTTCTTTCGAAAGAAAAAAAATAAGCAATGTTAAATCAACAGGCAAAAATGTTGATGTTAAATCGTATTAAATTTATTCGTGTTTACTTGCTTTGTTCATAGCTGTAATGCACTATTGTGCTCAGTTGTTTCACTTCCATGTCGGAAAATGTGTGATTGACTACAAAAATATAAACTTATAGTTAAATTTTCTTAGACTAACTAGAAGCTTACTAAAGTGCCATCCATAACTAACCCAAAATTAATTTTTAAGTTGAGAACGTACCGAATTTGGTGAAAGCCAAAAAATTTACTCCCAGCTACTTTCAAACTAATGTCAATTTTACATTAAAATTTTGCTGTTATTATTTTAGATAGTACCTTAGCTGGATAGTATCGCATTGACTATACAACATGTGATGGTTCATAGTTCGAAACCCAGCTAATTTTTATTTTTTATTTACTGACTACTGGGTGACTTAAATAAAATCAACTTTAAGTTAGTTGAAAAGTAATGCAAAGTGAGAAAATTGGAGGTAGTTAAGGTCATCGTAATGTTAAAATAGTTAGTTGTTTCCATTGGAAAGTGATCCAAGTGTCAGTCAGCACTATTTGCGAAATATTAAGCTTAAAGTTAGTTTAAAGTTAACTTAGTTTCTAACAGGGTTATTCTTGTTTTGTTGTTGTTGTTACTGTTTTTGTGTAAATAGCAGACAAACTTCGCACCACTGTTTCTCATTAATTTGAATAAAATATTTAACTGCCTTATTCATAAAAAATATTTCAGGTTTATTAAGCGCTTATTTGACGTATTTCTATGGGAAATTTGTCAAATAAACCTGTAATAAACCTTTAATATTTTTTATGAATTAGAACGTATATTAATTTCTTTGATTTAATATTTTTCACTGTTAAAATAATATGACTATAACTTTAATCTCAAAAAAAAAAGATTGAATAATTTAAAAAGTGTTTTTGTTGTTGGCTTAGAACGTTTAGTTGCTGATTAGCTACACATCAGTATAATTTCAAAACCCTAAATGCTTATGAACAAACTCCGAATAGATTATTGAGAATTATAAGACTACAATCACAGTACGTTGAGAAAAATTTTCAAAAAAAAAAACAAAAAATAATACTATTCAGTGCGTGTTTCCTTTTTTTTGTTTTTCTTCTAACTTTTTAATATCAAAGCAACCTTCGATTGTCATTGAGTGTATTTAAGGCACAAAATAAAACAAAAAAGTCTATGAAATGCTTTTTTAAATATTTTATTTTTTAAATAATGTTGAATTAGAATTCAATTTATGTGTACATTTATTTAGTAAGTATTTAAAGAATATTTAAGCTTATTGAAGCTTCAGTGGTAGGCACGTTGACTACCACGCTATGAGTTTGAGTTAAAATTTTTGGCTGGGGAACCGGACATTTTCCTAATGCCTGTGCTGATAGACATCACGTTAGCTAAATAAATGATAAAATGTCTGACTACATTTAATTAAATTCATGTTGTTTCAACTTGAAATAACTTTGCCTCAACATGATTCTTTATTTTTTTTTAATAGAAGTAACTTCCTGGCATTTTACTATTATTAGTTGTTACCTTCCTACGGAAAGAAGTAGTGATAGAGAAGACAGATGGTGCAGGAAGATATAGAAGAAAGCTTCATTCTGTTACAACTCTGTTTTTTTTTCAGGTTTTTAAATAAAGCAGTGCTGCAGCGCCTCTGGTGTCACTCAGGTGTATTAAATTTTCAAAGATGTGTTTAGTAGCCATTTAGTTAGTTAAGAGGCCGCTCTGTTGTTACATTATGATTAGTATGCCCTGAAGCCGGTGTAGTTCAGTGACTAGTAGTGTCTATGTCTTCTGGCTACCACCAGTACAATTATTTTAAATGAAAATTTTTTTCCTAACGTTATTGTAAATCATGTTGAATTAACATGAAACGCCCATTAAAGCAAAATTACTAGCGAAAAATGTAAAATTAACCCTATTTTCGTTGATTTTTATATGCGATTTTTCCGTGTGTATTCATTAATACTCGTATATTCCATACATGCGTTAGTGAAGGGTATGAAATATTTGGGACAACTTGCTGAATATTTTGATTATTAAAATTTTAGCTTAAAAAGTCTAACGACATTTTTCCTGTTTGCCGCTATTATTGTTCATTGTACTCGTATATCTTTGTACGAGTATTTACATTTCTTTTTCCTTCTATCCCTCTTTCTCTCTGTGCAGCTGTTTAGAGTAGAACTTCAATTTTTGCAGCGAAGCAATCCGGCAGAAATCAGTGTAGAGACAAAAAAAAACTATTGGAAACTCGAAACTTTTCCAATAAATTCTCATCCTATCGGAATGACAAGTAGTTTATTTTTTGTTGATATATATACTTATGTTGAAAACTTGTTTTTAAATTGCATAAAAGTTAGCAACTAAATGGCGGAAAAAATATATGGAGCAAGAAAAGAACTTGGCATTTAAGTAAACAATATTGTGTTTCCAAAAAAATATATGAGCTGAAAATGGAATGAAAATTAATTTTTTTTAATTTTTTATTTTGCAATTGCGACTACTGAGCTGAGTTTAATAACAGTATACAAACAACTTCAGTTGGTTTTTTTTTGAGAAACAATTTAATATTTTCGAGATCAAGTAAATTTATTGATTCTGAGCAGAAATGCGATAAGAGTACTAAACTTTAATTTAACAATTATTGCAATAGGAACTCCATTTGAAATCAAACGCAGTAATAGAAAAAAAATTCAGTAAAGTGCGACTCTGACTCGCGCACGAAGGGTTCCGTACGAACACTAGATATGTAATTTAATACAAACTTCATGCTATATAATATATAGTTTTGGCATTTTTTTCGTTTTTGGGGTCTTTTCGGTTTTTTTTTTTTTTGTTTTGGCGTTTTTTCCTTTTTTTCGGTTTTGGCGATTTTTTTAAGTTTTGGCTGTTTTTAGTTTTGACACTTTTTATTTCTTGTTTTGGTGATTTTTTTTCGGTTTTTGGCGTTTTTTCATTTTGGCGATTTTTTTTTATTTTTGGCGATTTTTTTTCATTTTTGCGATTTTTTTATATACAATTTTTTTTAGTTTTGGCGACATTTTCGCGTTTTGGCGATTTTTTCGATTTTTGAGGTTTTTTTCATTTTGGCGAATTTGGAGATTTATTTTAGTGTTAGAAATTTTTTTTTTAATTTTGGCGATTTTTTTCGTTTTGGCGATTTTTTATTTTACTTTTTGGCGATTTCTTTTTGGTTTGGCGATTTTATAATTTTCGGTTTTTTAGTTTTACCGTTTTTGAAAATTTCAAGTGTTTGCCTCTTACGGTTTCCAAGTTATAGCAAGTTGTCAAAATTACATAGTCAAAATTGCATTAACTGATGCACCACCCTTTAATTTAAATTTTTTTAAATTTTAGTGTTAATTGTTGTAGTCTGTATAAAAATACACTAATTTTACAAATTTCAAGTTTCAATATACATATGTTCATACAATTGTATGTATATTACATGGGATTTTAACATTTTTCGTTGCTCGTTTTGGAACACCCTTTACTTTTTAATTCTCATGTATTTGTTGTTGTAGCGGCCAAGGTTCTACATACGCTGCCCAAATTTTAGGTCCGTAGCTCTTACGGTTGCTGAGAAAATACCGTGTGACAGACAGGCGGTGTACGGAACCCTAAAAAACCAACGTCAATGTCAAGACTGTTGTAAATTAAGGAATGGTAAGATTGAGCTTTCATTAAAAAAAGCTTTCAGCAAATTTCAATACCTTGAGTCAAAGCAATTCACATATTCTATTTGCAGTGAAAGCCTCTTTTCCACACGCAAATTTTACTTTGCAAAATCTTAATTCAGCTGGGAGAGAAACAGAAAGAGAAAGTATCTCTCGCCCTATCTCTTACTTAGTTGAATTTAAATTTTGCAAAGTAAGGTTTGCGTGTGCAAAAGGTATGAAACCAAAAATATATAACAACTGACACCATGCACAGTGGACCAAACAAAAATAACGCTGATTATGCAGGTGTTGTGATCTTCGAAAGCAGCTAGTTGTTCCGTTCTGCTAGTGTTTTTCAAAATAAGCACAAATAACTTTGGGGTTATTTGTTCATTAATATTTTTATCTAATTTTTCGGCCTTTTTTATATTTAAAAGCTCACGAAAATAGTTTAATTTGTTCATTAATAATTATCACATTTAATTTGGCTTATAGAGCGATATCAACTTTAGCCTTATCAAATCATATAGAGAATACAAATTTTATAAATTTTATACTTTTGTTTGTGTACCTCTGTTATATTTTTATTTTACTTAACGCTTATTAAAATGAATTAGCGTTTTAGGAAGTTTGTTTTTTACACTCCACGCTGTTTTACTATTTCATTAATAAGTTGATTTTTATTGTAATCTTATTCCAAATTAATTAGCTATAATTAATAGCTGGAACGTCTAATGTTGTAACACAAAGGCTGCTTGAGTAGCAGCGAAATGCATTAAGATGTGCTTAAGCAACATCAAATAAATTTTTAAAATTATATTTGCTTAATTTTCGGACAGATGACTTTAAACAATTTTCTTTTGTATGTTCTTTTTTTTACGCAACGCCTATGTGCATTTGCATTTCGTTTTTGCATTCCTGAGTTCCATAACTCAATCAGAGGACTCTTTCTTTCTTTAAATTACTTGACAAATATTAAAGGCCTAATTTTTTAAAACGAAAACGTTAAGCTTTAATTTTATAATTTATATTTTTTCATATGGAATTTGCCAACGCTTAACGTTTTCGTTTTACAAGATATGACCCTAAATTTAATTGAACTAGACCGAATTTTAATCAGGAATAAATAAATAATCAGGCTTAAGTTCAGTATTTTTCAATTCTTATAGAATGAAATATTTTTATTGATTAATAGGTTTGTTCAATTACTAAAAATTGTTACGAATTTATAACAATTGCTATTGCAAAGTGTTCATTAACTCAAAAAATATGCAAGGAGCGTCAAAAGAGAGAGAGAGATAATTTGAACTAAAAAAATTCTTGCAAATTGTTAGTAGTAAAATTTTTACTTGTTTTGTATATAAATTAATTATTTTAAAAATATCTGAAAAATGAAAACCCAAAAATGTGCATTTTTTATCAAAATTATGTGAACATTTACATAAATACAGTTTTATGGTCCAAGAATTTTGTTTGTTTATTATATATGGTCAGAGATGGAAGTGACATTTTTGTATTTGTTATACGGGATTTACACGATGACTTTTTCCCCTGCATTTTTCTTGAATTCTCTTTTGTGTTGCTACCCCTTTGATTGCCTTTGTACCCCTTTTGTCAATAAACTCTAGAAAAGTCACAGTAAAAAGTCATAGTGTGAATCCCGTATTAATAGAAAAGAATTAAAAAAAATTAAAAATTCATAAAAATAGTAAATAATACATGAAACTGTATAAAGTATTTCATATCAAATGTCGATTTTTAATAATTTTTTGATATAAAATACAATTAATCAAAATAATCCAAAATACGTCAGAAAAAGTAAAATGTTTTCATGATTTCTATACATGGTTGTGATATGAATAATATTTTCTTGCAAAATTTACATCAAATAAATTAATTAAAACCATAAAAGCTGCTTGAAATAGCTTTCTCTTTAAGCACTTATCACTTGCAAAAGCTGCCAAAGCATTTTGCAAATGCACTAGTGCTGTAAACTGTATGTAGGTATTTTGATAGTTTTCCTCTTAAATCCAATTTTGTTCTACACTTGTATTTCGCACGAGTGAAAGATAATTATAAAAACGATAATAGTGATTGAAATCGCTGTATTTTTTTTTTTTTTTTTTTTTTTTTTTTTTTTTTTTTTTTTGCTGAATGTTGTTCAAATGCGTTTTTTTTTCTATTAGTATTCTAATGGTTTTAATGGCTTTAACCTTGTCATATGTCAATTTTCACAAGTTTTATATGTTGTTTATTTTTCTTCTATTAACTTTTTCTTCCACACTTCCTTTCGTTAAGTGGATTTTATTGCTGCTGTTGTTATTGTTGTTATTATTATTGTTGGTGTTTTCCTTCATTTGGCTTTACTTTGCATTGCTGTGCTAAAGCCATTACAACAAAATAATGAGTAATTATTATCCTTTTACGGTAATACACACAAAGTTGTTGTAGTAGGTTGTTTGTGTTTGTGTGTGTGTATATTTATACCCTGCAGTAAGACTGGGGCCAAGTGTCTCTATGTCAACACTAAAACTCTAGTAGTAGTTACATTGTCTACAATTTCTCTTTTATTCGTCAGTATAAAATAAAGAGAGAAAACAGATGTGGTGTATTTCTGGTGAATTTTGAAACAACTTGTCAATATACATAAATTAAGGTATAGAAATGTACCAGTAAATTTCTGGTTGGTATGTCTCCATGTTCCCATAAGAACTATGAATTCACTATCTAGTCAATTGTTTTAGTGTTACTAGTAGAATTTCAATGACAAGCACATGATAAATGTCTATAGCATAAAGTATTGTATGGCGAATAATTGTATAGTAGTACTGGTGACAAAGTCAAAAGCGACTCATTACATTTTCACCATCGACATTTCCTTCATGGTAGCTTACTATTGTGTGTGTGTGTGTATATATATATATATTTATAACTTCCTATACAACTTCAAGCAATTGTGTGTGTTTATGTGTGTGTATGTCTCATTTTAACCAGTTAATAGGTAAAATTTTAATTTAACGCTCCATCTGATAACTAACTGCTATAGTATACGAGTACTACATGTACATTGTGGGTGAAAACTGTTTATGAAAAAAATCGGAATTTCATTACAGTCTGGTAATGAAAACTAGGAAAATAAAATTATTCCGTTAATTAAAAATGATTTTGTAGTGTTGAAAAGATCGTTGCTGAATACGGAAAATGATAAAAATTGAATTGGTGTTTAATTGGAATAACTTCCCTTCTGGTTCTTGCCATTTGATTAAAGCATGAATCCTACAGATATGTACGTACGTATAAATATATGTTCACATATAGTTATAAATATGTTTGTATGTATGTTTATAAACACAAACAATGAACTTTAGTCCATTGTAACATTATATCGCGCACTGTGATGGTTTAACATGTTTCTTTATGAAAAGTATAAAGACTTGTCCTAGATTATTGAAGGTCGTCACCGAGCATTATATTGGCTGCATCAAGATTTTTATCAAAATTCTAAATGCTCACCTCCGTTGCAATTCAAGTCGATTTTTTTTCATAAAATTTTTGCTATCCAAGCTAAAGTCTTCAAATGTGGTACATACACTTTGTAAAATAAAAAGAAGATGGATGCCGAATTTCATTAAAATCGGTCTCGGCCACGCCTACCGCCCATGAACTTGTACAAAATATAGATAAAATCTTTTTTAATATTTTGTTCAAAAACTTCATTTATTCTCCATCTTAATATTTTATTCATTATTAAAAAAAAGGTTAATTTATTCTTCATCTAAACAAAAGAAAGTAATATGAATAAATTTGTAATATCAATTAAAATATTAATTAAATTTTCCGCTATTAACAATTTAATAATATCAGTTTTTCCACTCATATTTTTTTTAATACAATTAAAAATATAATTCAATTAATTTAATTATTAATTGAAAACATTAAATGTTCAAAACTTTTTTTTGTGTATCATGTCTGCGTTTGCATTTCTTGGAAAACATTAATACATTTTTCCGGTTGTTCCTAATCTTTGCTTCTACCGCTCCATCACTTAGCATACCAATGAGGAGAATTACTGCATTCATGATGTTTTTGACATGTATAAGTATTTTATTAGTATTGAGTATTTGAGTTCTGAGTACTCAATACCGGGAGTTTTTCCCTACTAACTACTCAATACTTTCAGGGTTGCATTTTGTAGTATTCAAGCGAAAGTCTTCCTTTAAAATGCATCAGAATTTTACAACTCTGTGAGCTTGATACAAATAAATATGAATCTGTACCACATGGAGTTAGTGTAACAAACAGCCACTAAAAAAAGTACTATAAAATGCATTATTAAACTACTTCAGTCATTAACAAATACTATTGGACAGAAAAAGTGACCATTTAAAATAGTGGAAGGAAGGCACGTGATACAATATAACCAGCAAGTCAGGTCCTCACAAACATGAAAAATATTTTAAATTCTTTCAATGTCGGTAAAATTTTATTTCTACATTTCAACAATGACTAAGTAATTGTGAGAAAAAAATGTTTATTGAAAATATTTAGAAGATAATTTTAGAGATTAATGCACTAGAAGTGTTAAGAGTACGTTAAAAAATTTTATGTACAAAAACTAATCTTAAAACTTATTTATTTTCATTTGTTATAAATTAATTTAAATATACTTTTATTTAATCTTTGTTTTTCCATATTGCATTATCAATAAAATAATATAAATAATAATTTTTAACTTCCCATAGTAGTAGTATCGAGTACCCAATTGAAAAAGTATCAAGTAGTACTGAGTATTCAAAAGTAGCCGCTTTTTACAACACTATATTTTATGAATGGTGAGTGGCATGAAATACCAACCATATGTTTCAACATTTTCTCGCCAACCTTTATAGTTTGTAATATTTTTGGAAGTTCGCTTTTTCAGTATTGGCCGTCAAACAATTATGAATTCATGCAGCTACAAATAAAAACACACGCATTATTCTTAAACGTAATACGTTTAACTATGAACATCCAAGAACTATTCTTACAGCTGAGCTACAATTATATACATGAGTATAAAAATTATCTGCCTATTAATCGGCTACACATGCGTATATACAGGGCTTTTTTTATTTACATACGCTAATAAAGCATGTTTTTCAACAGCCACACACACACAATTACAAATTTTTCAATCCATTTTATATACGAAAATGATTTCATATGGTGACGCATGGTGAATAAATTTCCAGCCAATTTTTTTTTTGTCCGAGTAAATATACATAGCCTGAGTATAAACATACTTACGCTACAAGTATGAGAGAGTTAGTCAATGAAATTGATACAGGTTTTCTCATAAACGTAGTATTTATGCTGTTGTATGTTGGAATCGACTTTAGTCATAGTTGCTTGAGAGAAAATACATATGTGAGTTTACAAATTATTTGGGCTACAATGATGATTATGCGCAGTTACTAAAATTAAGACTATTTACTTATGTTTATTGGTTTTTAATACTCATTATAATTTTTTGATATCTGTGCTCTTTTGAAAGTACGGTTATATTAAATATGCCAGGCCTAAAAGTATGCAATCGTTTTTTGCAAAAATTGCATGACAAGGTTCGTGACTTTTAGCACAAGTTCATAGTTTTCATCTTTTTGGACCGGAAATGTCAGAACTATTTTTTATATATAAAAACATAAACATAAGTTAATTGTTTCTACTAGACTTATAGATTTGGGTGTGCATATCTTCTTTTATGGTTTATGATATCCCCATATAGTTATTTAATTTATGCCGAAATGCTATATTATTAACCCCCGACTAAAAAAAGGGGTGTTATAAGTTTGTAGTGTGTGTCTGTGTGTCTATGTATCTGTGTATCTGTGTGTCTGTCTGTTTCCACGTACAGGCCAAACAGCTGGATCGATTTTCATTTAGTTTTTTCTGTTTGAAAGATGACTTGATCGAGAGGGTTCTTAGCTATGTTTGAAAAAAATCGGTCCAGCCGTTTAGAAGATATAACATCTTTTCTGAAAAAAGTCGGGGGTTTTTAAAATTTTTAATTTTTGTTATTTCTGTATTATTTATAAAACGTAAAAAGTCTTTGTAAAGGTTTTTTAAAACAAATTTTCATAAAAAATTTTTCTTAAAAAACCTTTAGAAAGACTTTTTAAAGTTTATAAATTAGGCTGTTTAAATATATTATTATTATAAGGTGTATGTCGCTCTTTTTAGAGGTGGAAAATTATTGATTGCCATTCACTTGGGAGTTAAGAGAACATTTGTTTGTTCAATTGTCTAAGCAGTTAACTAAATCCGCTCGTTGACCAAGTATTCCCTATCGATGGCTTTCAGCCATCCGCTTTAAAGCTATTGGATGCAAAGACAGCAGTCCTAACACTAATCTAGGGGACGAAGGCTAGCAGCCCACATCTCTGGAAACTCCAAATTTGCTAACGACTCGCTATGCAAATAGCTGCTAAATTAAAAACCCAAATACTCATTGATGACTTTTGGATATCGATTTAGAACCTTTATATATTTAATTGGCATTATCAAAAAAATTATACATATGCGGAATAATTACTTGCATGGACTTAAAAAACCATAAATGCACATTTAATATATAAACATGTGACCAAAACCTATATCATTTGATTTTTGAAAGTTTGGTCGAAAAAAATAAGGTTTTTGTAACAAAATTCCACTGTGCATAGTGTCGTCGATTGTATTATATGCATCAAAGCTGGCTTCCGAAATTTCAATTGCTTTGTCTTCAAACAAAATGTGTTGTTTTCTAACGCCACAATACAAAACATCGACAATGCTCAGTCTTTCAAAATATCCTCGACCAGTATTAAGAACACCGCAAACAAACAAACAGCGCATCGGTTTGAATGCTGATGCTCACGGTTACAATATTTTGCAACCTTATATCTCTACACGGCATAAATAAACAAACTTTGTGCTTATACGTTTTTAAAGTCAGTTCAAGTGTGTTTTCTTCCTGCCATTGCCTTAAATGATTCGTACTGTGAATTTATTTTGTGTAATAGAGCATGTGTTTTGTAATTTTTTTAGTTTTTAGTTTTAGTTGTTTGTTCTCTTTGTTAAATTTTTAATATCAAATCATATTTTTTTTTTACATTTCTTGGCTTCTAAACCTTTCGCTGGGCTTACTTTCACATATTTCTTTCTTTTAACCAGCCATTACTTAATGCCGCTATACGAAACATGCACACAAATGCACACTTTTACACGCACACAACATGTACAAACAATAAACCGAGCATACATAAAAATATACATACATACATACATAAATCGTGTAAAAAAGAGAGTGAGAGAAGTATTTTCCCACATGCAAAAGTTACTGGCAGCGATGCTAACTTGATGCTTTTGGCACTATTTTCAGTGGTTTTTGAAGACTCAAAACGCCAAATTTTTAGCCGTAGTGCCAAACTAAGAAAAAGCACTACGTAGTGCTTTTAAGAAATTTGTGTATTTCCTAAAATTACTTTAATAAAACTTGGTGTATTTATTTTTTCAGTGTAAAGCATACCTTTTTTGTCTGATATGTTTCATTAAAGATGATACTATACCCAAAATAGAGATTTGCTTACAAAATATTAATCATTATTAAACTTCACTCGTTTGAATCTTCTCTCGTTTTGCAGGTTAGTGCTTTTTGCGCTTTTAAGATCTTAAAATTACGCTTTTTAGTGCTTTTTTTAAAGTAAGATGTGCTTTCAGAGTCAAAAAAGTTGGCATCACTGGTTACTGGCTGTTGCAATTTTTATACGAGTATAAGCACATGTATGTATGTATGTATGTATGTATGTATGTATGTATGTATGTTTGCAGTTGTTGCTGCTAGAGCTGTTACAATTGTTGTTTTTGCTATTATTTAGATGATGTCGTTTGTTCTTTAGCGACCTCAGTACACAAATAAATTGTTTGCATATCGTGCAAATATTATGAACCAAAAAGTGAAAAAAAAACAAAAATAGGAGGAGGAATAAACCAATTTTCACTCTCTGTTATAAATTTGTTTGTAGACAGCCGTATGTGGAATTTTAACATGTTTGCTGCAAAAAAAAACACTCATACGTTCACAAACATTTTTGTAGGAGGTTTATACAGAAAATTTCTTTAATTACTCATGACATTAAAAGGAGATTTATTTCGTGATACACGTTTATTTAAAATATTTGAAGTGTGTGGCAAGAAGCTTTTCATAAATAAAATTGTTAGGTCAATCAAGAATGTATGGAAATATACGATTTACCATAACCACCAAGATATCTAAAACGATATAATTTTTAAAATTATTTTTTTACTTAAAACGATTATTATCTGTTTAATTTATTTATTTCTTAAAAGATTGAAAATAAAAAATATTCATTGTTTCTAATTTTAATTTCATTATCTTATATTGTTTTAACTTATAATTGTGAGCCAAATTGGCGAAAGTAACTTAGATTTTAGTACTTTTATAAATTTTAAAATTTGTAATTAGATTACTTAGAGATATGCATTCAATTCATTTATGATTAACTTTCGATAGTTTAAAGACCATTCAATATATTTGTATAAAGTGTATAAATCTTTACTATTAAGTATACTAACAACTTCATTAAAAGTATAGTGAATTGTGTCAAATAAGCGTTTTCTGATTTCTTTGTATAAAATAATAGGAATTCTGCTCCTTATGCAAATTAGAAAGTGTGTATGTATTGGATGTGTTGTTACACTCAAAAAATAAATCAAATCAAACTTTGGAAAATTTTCTAAGTTTAAGAAAAAAAAATGTCGTGGCGCCAAAGCTGTTTTTTACTTGCAACCAGTAAAATATCTACTAAATTCCTAGTTCATTAATGCACTATCTTATAGTAATTATATTTTTATATTTATATAAAATTTTTCTAAAATTAAGTAAAATTTTCCCATAAAATTCGCAGCTTTGAAAAAAACTTTGTTCATCTTTGATGTCAAATTTATTAAATTTTTTAAAGTTTTTTTATGTCTTTAATTTTGGTATTTATTTTTAATTGAATTTTATTCTAATTTTGTTATATCTTCATATTATATTTATTTTTAATTAATTTACCATACATACATATTAATTAGTTGAAAGAAGACAAATATTGAACCAGCAACTTTCTGACCTTCAGCCTTAATAAGTATTGAAATTTTTGAGTTTTAAAATTGTATTTTATGTACAAAAAAATGTATTTCAGATTAGATTAGATTTTTGGCTTAATGCAAATAAAAAGTATAGTCTATAATTTGAAGAAAAAGTACTTAAAACTGGCAAATATTTTTCTAAAATTTAGAATACCTTTTTATATCTTTCAAGTAAGTCAAATTTGATGAAGTTATCAGGAGTAAGTCATTTCCTTAAATATATTTTTTGATTTGAATTGAGATAGACTAGTTTTTAGGATACAATTTTCCTAAACTTTTAAACCATTTTCCAATTTTTTGTAAATATATGCTGTAAGCCAGTAAGCTTGTCCTTGAATGTGAGAATTTTTGTGGTTGTTCTAGTCCATGGCCCAATAAATAGTTTGTGCTATAGCAGCTTTAGCCAGAGTTTGTGACAGTCTTAGAGAATTTATATTTGGAGTTTTATTTATGTAACTAAAGTGAAGCTTCAGATTTGAGATATATAGCGAGTTTAGACCAGTTTAGATATATAACATATAGTTTGGCGTGGTTGGTGATAACTGTAGAATTTTTTTCTTAAAAATCTGAATAGGGATTATTAGCGACCATAAGTAATGGATTTTCGTCAAAAAAAAAACGGACATGGCTCGATATGAATGAATATTTTAAACTTCCATGCGAACGCTATTATAATCTTTTAACTAAAATTTGCATAATTTAATGCTAATAAATAATTAAAAATATTGATTTCGTTCATAAATAAAAACTTCAGTTTGAGGCTTTTTGCATGGATATAAAATAATCTACATTTAAATTTTTGCACTAAAAATTCACAAGTAAAATAACGAACTTAAATTCATTTTAGGCCGGTTCCACGATGTCGACAGTGTTCACCTTCCCGCATACTTACATTCAAAACAAAAACAAACTTTAAAATTTTGTTGTTGAGCAAAAAGTCGAATGTTGTCGACATTGTGGGTCAGGCTCTTAGTTTTTCTATGATTCTTCTATGTGCTTTGCGCTTATTTCGACTACTGTATGAAGGGATGCCACATGATATACAATTAAATGTACACTATTGTAAAAAAGAAATAACATAATCACGTCATCACATATATCGATAAATATTGCAATTTTTGGTTCACAGAAAGTTAAAAAATCCAGATAGTGGTGAGTTTTAAATAAAGAGGAACCTTAACCGCCTGTCCCACGATCGACAACTTGTATTGCAAACAACAATAACATTAGAAAATTTGTTGTTGTTTTCAATATAAGTATTCGATCGAACGATTTCTGGTGACATCGTGGGACAGGCCGTAAAACAAAATGAATTCGTAGTTTATGAATTTTTGTACATCTTGCTCTTTCTTCTCCTCCTCGGCAAGAAAAATTCATCATCTAAACTCAGAGTAAAAAATATGTTATTCCAAACTAAATTAATGTATTTTTTCTCATAACAAAGACTTTTTGAACCTGCCTCGTATTAAGATACATATGCTGAACTTGTTCTCCCTAAAGCACAGAAAAAATATTAGCAGCCCAAGAAAGGCAAGAAAGTTAAAACACATAAAAAAAAATACTTTCAATATTTGCGATTTTGTATGTTGTCGTTTCATTTTATAAATTTGTTCATGTTTGCTTGGCTTTTTTTTTTTTTTTGTTCTGTTCTGTAACTGCAAATGTTGACTTTTCAATTTATTTTCTTTGTATTTAGTTGTTTATTTCTTTCGTCTTTCGTTGTCGAGCTAAAAACTTTGAAATCAAATTGTTTGAATTGTATTGGTGGGTCTTGTGTTGACTTTTTTTTTTTGTTGCCCAGTATTCGTTCGCTTTTTGTATTTATTCAAGTTTTATTTGTTCGTTTCACATGAATTATTTTAACACCATATTTCAATATTACTGACAATAAACAATATTTATATGCAACATTGCTTTGTGGCGCTGTGATTTGTTTGCAGTATTACTGACAATATTTTGTGGCAATCAATATTAGCGGATTAAGTTAACTGCAACGGAGATAGAGGAGCGGATATATCACATGCAGACTTATTAAAGGATAGCCTGGGCTTTAAGTAATCCTATTTGTAAATAAATTTATTGATATATTAAATTAAGTTGTTTTTAAAATAAGAAAGATGAATAGTGTTTAAATATCTTGAGCTTTGTTGGATAGCAAAAAATAATTTCTCTATGGGCCGTATGTTTTTATTCATAAAATATAACTGGGTTTAAGTAAGACGATCTTGTAATTCTCTGTAAACTTAATGTTGTTAAGAAAATGGTATAAAGTGGTTATTTGATTTAGAACTTTCATGCTCAGATAACATCAGTTGTCTGTGAAGAGTTTCATTAAGAGTGGCTTACAAGGTTAAGATTAAATTTAATTATCTTAGACACAATATAATCTTCAGTAGCCATCATGTTGGCCTTTGTACCACTTCTTTTTTTAAAAAGGAAAATATCTAAATGAGTTTTTTTTAAAATATTTTTCATAAATGTACAAATATTTCTCCTAGGGCCTAATTTTGTAGAACGAAAATGCTAAGCGTTGACAAATGTTGTTTGGAAAAATATAAATTACAAAAAAAAAAAAAAAATTGTCGATGCTAAGCTTTTTTTTCTAACAAAATTAGGTCCTCAGACAAACTTGCTCTTCAAAGAAGATTGCAACTTTTAGTTTATGTTAAGTTTTTTCTTATATATTTTTTTAAATAAAAAAGAAAGGATTTCATTGCTGCCTCAGCAACTCCGAAAAATATTCAACACATGCGGAATAATATTTTTGTTGTTTTTTAAAAGTTTCTTGGCCAACTATGATTGTATTTTTGTTATTCTCAATAATTTATTGAAAACTTGTCAATAAGAATTGCAGTCCTATAAGCGTTTTCAAATTATGTTTGAAGTCAACTGATAAGCTGCTTAAGCAGCAACGAAATGCTTCTAGATGTGCTAAACAAACAAACAAACTTTTTTCTGACTTCTTAGTTATTCCATTTTTATTTTAAAATTATCATTTTACTTTCTTATTCTTATTGTAGGCAGCAACTGCAACAACAAGGATATTTGTTTAACATTGAAATCAAAAACTTTTGAGGCATACTGTATTTTTTACAACCAAATGAAAATTATTTAAAAAAATATCCAAACTAGCAAATTCCAACTTTGGCAAGGTGTAAATAGGCATAAGCCTCTTTAATTGTGTTGAAAGCAACAAAAAAATAAAATAAAAAATAAAAAAGGCTTACAGAGAATTCGCAAGATGTTTATTATATATAAAGTATGAGAAGATTCCAAAGGAAACATAAGAAATTTTGTAGCAAGCAAAAAAAATTTTTTAGAATTGCTACAGCAACGAACATGCGACTGAACAAACAAACGGCTAAACACAACAGCAACAAATCTCAACAGCAAACAATAAATGAAATTTGCGGCAGCCAAGCAGCCAAGCAGCCAACCAACAACAATTTAACCAGCTTGACTAAAAATCAACACTACCACCATCGTTGCCGCCGTCGCGAACATTTGGGAATTAATGAAAGAAAATAGTTTAGGAAAAAAAAAACCTTTTCCTGCAAACATTAAGAATAAGAAAACACAACAAAACCTGAGGTAACAAAAAATCCTTTAACATCAAAATGCAAAACAACAAATCGAGAGCAAACAACACACCTTTTATGCAGATACGTTCTAAAGACTACAAACAGAAAAATACAGTGTGTTATTAAAGATTATCATACTTATGCAGAGCATAAATTTAGCAAAACAGCTTACAGACTACATAAAAACAGATGTCAACTAGAATATAGATTTTTCTTGGCGATTTCGTAGCATGGAGCTTATGCATAGCAGCTGCTAATTTTTTTAATATCAACTCTGAGTTTCAAGGATGCCATATTACGTCTGATTTTGACATATTGACTTACATGTGTATGTGTTTGTATATTTCCTTTCTATAAGAACGTTATAAATGCATATTTAAATGTTAATTAAATTGCATATCTAATACATAGACATATAAAAATATAAAATAAACAAGATTCTTAAGTAAGTGAAAATAATTTATGGCCAATTTTTTATATTATGTTACCTTAATTTTTGTTCATACTGATATTTCTAAGCTGTTAGTTGTTTAAAAGTTAGCAAATACTTGGTATTTCATTAGCAACACTTTAGAAGCTTATTGGCAGTTGTTTAGACAACACTTTATAAATCTTCAATGTCACACGGCTGTAAGCGTACACACTCAATTTAAGAGTACTGATGAAAACAAATTAAACTTAAACTCTAAAATAACAAGGTTCTCTGGAGTGAATCTGGAGGAGCAAGCCTATGTTACCATTTTTAAAGTTTCCATATAAAACACGATATAAGTTATTGTGCTTGAGCATAGGAAACTATGGACCAAAAATCAGGAGCCTAATCGTTGCTTTCGATCACTTTTTTCAATTTGAGATTATGGCATTCGCTATCGAACAATGTAATAATATGGTACAACATCGAATGCTATAATCTCAAGGTGATACAGCGTGATCGAATCAGTTCAGCAATTTTATGTAAATTTTAACGCAGATCATTCCTTGTCTTGTCATTAAATTTTATTATAATACTGATATTCAAAAAGTTCTGGGTTTTTTAATAATAATTTCAAACTTTGACATTTGAAAGTTGATAGATTGTTGAAGCTACATCTGTTAAAATGGGCTGTCATTTACTCATTCTGTTTTTCCCTATCACCAGTGCTGGATCCTACATTTAACAACACCAGCAAAATGTATCATTTAATGATAAAATGGTTTTAGTGAAATGTCCACTGGTTCAGTTAACAGTCAACCAACACCACGAAATGCAGGATCTGCCGAATATATTGCCTATGTCTGCGAAAGTGTGCAGAGGAATCCAAAGCAATTGATATTCAGTCGCTCACAAGATCTCGTTCCACGGATGGAAATCATGGTACAATTGTACTTTTTATGGTACATTTTTGACCTTGTTGGTACCGTGGTACTACCGCGAGTTACTTGGTACAATTTAAAAATGTCAATGTTTCACTATATAGTAACATTAATTTTGCCTACATATGTTCTCTCTTTAATTTTGTGTGTGTGTGTTTTATTCTAATCTCTAATATAATAGTCGAATCTACGAATGTACCTTTATTAACCCCCGACTAAAAAAAGGGGTGTTATAAGTTTGTAGTGTGTGTCTGTGTGTCTGTGTGTCTGTGTGTCTGCGTATCTGTGTATCTGTGTATCTGTGTGTCTGTCTGTATCCACGTACAGGCCAAACGGCTGGACCGATTTTCATTTAGTTTTTTCTGTTTGAAAGATGACTTGATCGAGAGGGTTCTTAACTATGTTTGAAAATCGGTCCAGCCGTTTAGAAGATATAACATCTTTTCTGAAAAAAGTCGGGGGTTTTTAAAATTTTTAATTTTTGTTATTATACTAATTTTTTTACGTTTATATTTTTATTAATAAATATTAAAAATTGGTACTGTCATGGTCTAAAAAGTACATTTTATATTCATAGTTGGTACAAAATCCAAGAAGTCATTTTCCTTCCCTGTCTCGTTCTCTCTATCTTTAGCTCACTGCAACGGACTTGCACTATTGCAAAATTCAACTAACCTAAATAGAAGCTGAAGATAAACGACCATGTGTTCGCTGAATGGGGCATGGAGCAAATGGAAACTGACCCCAATTTTCTTTGAAAAATCATATTCAGCGTCCATGTCTGGATGTATGAAAATTTCCGAATGTAATGGGTCAATGCTATGTGCTACATAGCTCATGCCACATTCGACTTTCACCATGAGCGACCAGTAGGTAGTTTGACCTGAAATCGTGGACAAAAATCATTTTTATCACTTACAATTATAATATTTTTGTTAATGATGTTTAATTAAGAATATGGCAAAGCAAATAACTGCATATTTGGTTTTTATAAAAAACAAATATCAGCTGATTTATTGACTGAAGTAGTTTGCACGTTTACTACAAAACCGAAGGTCCTGGGTTTGAGGCCGGGGTCTGACATTCACTTAATAACAGCACCACGCATTTTTCTGATGTGCATTTCTGAGTGTCCCTTTCTTTGTATCAGTTGTTAAAGGAAAGTTCAAGTGATGAAGGCATAGACACTGGTCACTGAACTATACTGACTTCAGCAGATCCTAATCCTAACGTAGCATCAGAGCACCCACCCTACTTCGTTGTTTAGCAGAATCGTCGGCGAAGTAAAATAACCAATAAAATGGATACTAAGCAAAGCTTTGATAAATTAATATGCATCATTTAACAATAGAGGTGCTGTAACACTGCATTAAAAAAGCTGAGTTGTAAAAGAATGAAGCTGTCCTCTATCACTTCCTTCACGACCTGTCGTCTCTATCACTATTTCTTTCCTAAAGAAGCTAATACCTAGTAATAGTAATAGGCATTCATAGCCTGAGTGTTACTTCTCTTTAAAAAAAAAAAAAGAAACGTGCTCAATAAAGCAAAGTGTAATTTTGATATAAATTAAAACGATTTTTATGGTTATGAAATAAAAAGAAGGAAATCGTGCATAATATGGAAAGGGGATAGTAAGTAATACAAAAAAAACAGCTTTATTTATAAAATTTATTTACGCTTATAGAGGGCTTTTAACACAAATTTTCATACAAAATTTTTCTTAAAAAGGCTTAACCCTACTTCTACACCTGATATATTTTTATCATAACAAAAGTCAAATTTGATATTGAAAAATATTTTTTTATGTTATAGGCCATTTACACCAGTACAAAATCTAGCAGCCTTTTATTAAAATCTTTATGAAAATCTATACCGTTTAGACTAACTTTTTTTTGACATTTATCAATATTTTTATCCAAAACAAAACCCATTAACTTAAAAATTTCCAAAACTACAAATGTAGCTAAGTCATACACCTTTTAAGCAAACTGTAGCTAATTCACTTATCTTTTTTAAGGTTCCGTACACCAAAGGTGAAAAGGAACCCTATTGTTTTCCCTACGCTGTCCGTCTGTCCGTCTGTCCGTCACACGGTATTTTCTCAGGAACCGTAAAAGCTACGGACCTGAAATTTGGACACATTATGTAGATCCTTACCTGCTACAACAACAAATACATGAGAATTGAAAATTAAAGGGTGTTCCAAAACGAGCAACGAAAAATGTTAAAATCCAATGTAGTATATTGAAACTTGAAACTTGTAAAATTGGTGTATTTTTATACAGACTACAACAATTAACACTAAAATTTAAAAAAATTAAAATTAAAGGGCTGTCCATCAGTTAATGCAATTTTGACTATGTAATTTTGACAATTTGCTATATCTTGGAAACCGTAAGAGGCAAACACTTGAAATTTTCAAAAACGGTAAAACTAAAAAACCGAAAATTATAAAATCGCCAAACCAAAAAAAAAAAAAAATTCTAACACTGAAATAAATCGCCAAAACGCCACAAATCGAAAAAAATCGCCAAAACGCGAAAATGTCGCCAAAACTAAAAAAAAAATTTATATAAAAAAAAATCGCAAAAATGAAAAAAATCGCCAAAAATAAAAAAAATCACCAAAATGAAAAAACGCCAAAATCCGAAAAAAATCGCCAAAACAAGAAAATAAAGTGTCAAAACTAAAAAAAGAGCCAAAACTTAAAAAAATCGCCAAAACCGAAAAAACGCAAAAACCGCCAAAACAAAAAAAACCGAAAAGACCCCAAAAACGAAAAAAATGTCAAAACTATATATTATATAGGATGAAGTTTGTATTAAATTACATATCTAGTGTTCGTACGGAACCCTTCGTGCGCGAGTCAGAGTCGCACTTCACTGAATTTTTTTATAAATATGTTGTACAGGGTAGTAAAAAATAAATAAAAATATTAGATTTTTGTTAGGTTTCCTACAAATCTACTGACAAAATAGATTCTGTTTTGTATGGGAAATTTGGTAAAAACCAGCAAGATTTAACTCGAAATCTCCTAAGTACTAGATTTCGAGGTAATGTATGCCCTATTATCTCTTTTTTCTATATGGAATTTGACATTTGTCATGATAAAAATATATCAGGTGTATACGTAGAGTTATAAAGCCTTAATAATTTTTATAAATAAGGTTTTAAATATTTTGGTGGATGTTATTGCTTTGTTCGTTAAGAAAACGTGTTATTCTAGTTTAACCTCAAATAAATAACTTTCTCCATAAATATAAACTTCACATAAGCTTTTGATAATTTTGGCCGTGGAATTGTATGTGTTTCTTTTAGGAAAAGTGTTAAGAAAATAATTCTAGGCAAATTTTTTGTTCGTGTGGGTTTTAGATTTGTATAATTTACTTTCAGTCAACCTCAGCTGGAAATATATTGAAATTTTTAATGTTTTTATTTGTGAAAAGAATAAAAAGAAGAAAAAAACTGATGATGTTTACAATTAACAAATAACATAGAAATGTCTTGGACTGGTCCATACAATTTTTTTTTTTTTTTTTTTGATGTGTAAACATCTATACGCTAGGGGGTAAAAATCTTTTGACTTTGATTTCTTTGCTGAGATTTCTTTGCTTTTCTTTCACAGCATTGTTAAATCGGTGTGAGCTATGTATCAGTGCCTTAGTGTTTGAAAGAAGCAATACCAAGCAGAGAAACAAGTCGACCTACTCGAAGCCGACGGTGCGCCGCCGCCCGTTATTTTTCTGTATATTTCCGTACACCAAATGTGAAAATGAACCGTAAGAGCTACGGACTTGAAATTTGGACACAATATGTAAACATTTGGCCACTACAACAAAAAATACACGAGAGTTAAAAACTAAAGGGTGTTCCAAAACGAGCAACGAAAAATGTTAAAATTCCATGTAATATACATACAATTAATTGTATGTACATATATACACTTGAAATTTTAAAAGTTAGTGTATTTTTATACAGACTACAATAATTAACACTAAATTTAAAAAATTTAAATCAATGGGTGTTCCATCAGTTAATGCAATTTAGACTTTGTAATTTTGACAACTTGCTGTATCTTGGAAACCGTAAGAGCAAAACTCTTGAAATTGTCAAAAACGGTAAAACTAAAAAATCAATAAAATATAAAATCGCCTAATATAAAAAAATCGCAAAAAAACCAAAAAAAATCGCCAAAACGAAAAAACCACCAAATTAAAAAAAATCTTTAAGAGTAAAATAAATCGCGAAAAACCGAAAAAATCGCCAAAATGAAAAAAAATCCTTAAACAAAAAAATCGCCAATATCAAAAAATCGCCAAAATGAAAAAATCGTCTAAATAAAAAAACACCAAAAACAGAAAAAAATCGCCAAACTGAAAAAATCGCCACAATGAAAAAAATTGCGAAAATTAAAAAAACCCAAAAAGAGAAAAAAACGCCAAAACGAGAAAAAAGCGATAAAACTGAAAAAAATCGTTTAAACTGAAAAAACTTAAAAAAGGAAGAAAGCTAAATCAAAAAAAAAATTATCAAAACCGAATATGCGCGAGTCAAAGTCGCACTTTACACAACAACAAGAACAGCAACAACTAAACGATGAACAACAGGAATTAAAAATTAAAAAGTAAAAGTAAAGGTATTTACCATAGATGAGCACTGCAGTACCACTGAAGTTTCAGTAAAAACAATAAAAAAATTTTAACAAGTAAATTTTTACTGATTACTAAAATTTTTTTCTACAATTTTTATAAATTGCCTAAATGATTTATTATATGATGAGGTGCATTGAATTTTCAGTAATCAGTAATGCCGGTATTCATAATAAAATTCTACCAAGTGGTTAAATGTTTTTCGTACAAAAGTTTCAAAATTTGAATGAAAAAACTTTGCCACTTGCTACAGTTTTATTATGATTACGGACCTACGATTTTACTGGTAATGCAAATTAAATTTCATTAGCAGTAAAAATTTACTTTTTTTAGTTTTAATACTTTTAATTAATTAATTTAAAAAAAGATACTAAAAGCATAAGTACTTCCAACTTAAAAAAAAAATTCATTACTAGATGTTTACACATCTCCTCTGTGATCGGACTCACATCGCTTTTTTTATTTTTTATAGAACCATTGCATTAGTGACTTGCAAATTGACAAATGTAATACAAGACACAATTTTTTTGATGGCGTTCGAAAAGAAAAATTTAAAGTATTTTTTTATGTAAGGCGCAGTACCTCTGAAACTAGAGGGGCTAGAAAAGAAATAAGCCTATTTCCGTAATCAGGAACAAAAATACATAAGCATTGTTTATACTAGATTAAAAAAAACTTATAATCCAACAAATTTTAAGGACTAAACTAAAAACACACGATTTTTCATATCCTTACAATACATGTAAGATATCCTGATATATTCATCAACGTGACTCTATCTACATACAAGAGATTTTTGTGTAGATTAATAATAATAATCTAATAATTAATAAGTATTTTGAAGTTTAGAGGACCATTAATGGAATAATACAAAAAGTGGTGTTAATTATGCAAATGCTACATGTCACTATATCCTTAAAACTAGAGCTGACAGGGAAAAACGAAATTTTTTTTGGCCTAAAAATAACTCAAATTATCCAATGTAGAGTGGTTTGAGCACTTAGTCATCTCACGTTGAGTGGGACTTTCTTAAGTCACTAGTATCTGTGTCTAAAGCACAAAGCACAGCGGACCTCAAGATCAACACAACCCATGCCATGGATCAAATTTAAACTGATCTACATATGAGCCGAAAAAATTAAAAAATTCAAATTTAAAATGTGCGTTATGCAGCAAAGATGTGACATACATTTGCACAATGTCACAGTTCATAGACAATGGCATATCGACAAAGCTTTCAAAAGCATAAACAAATTTGATGACGACTTATTTTGTATAAAAATCATTACGGCCTGTCTGACAAAGCTTTGCAAATCTTCCTTTTTTGAAAAAGAAGTAGTTGGATAAAATGTAGGAGAAATAAAAAGTAACGTTTTACCCTATCCTTTAAAAAAAACTTATTAGCGGGGTTCGATGTTTAATGCAAAATGTCTTGCGTAAGTGCAAATGCAAAATATCGTAGCCTTTCTTTGGATTGTGTGTGTAGTTTGTTGTTGGATTTGAAAGAAAAGCTACGATATTTTGCATTTGCACTTACGCAAGACCATTTTGCATCAAACATCGAACTCCGCTATTGTCTTTCTTCATATCACACGCCTCAAAAAATAAAAAACCATTTTCTGAAAGAAAACTTTTTTTACCTTCATTGAAGAAATATGTACTCCTGTGATGTATCTTCACCATCTATCCTACACGTTGTAGGCAAAGACACACACATACATACACACACAAGGACATAGTACACGTACACACATAAGTATGTGTGTAAATAAAACCTGCTGAAGTGTTATTTATATAATCATTGAATGGTTAAAAAGTAAATTTGTCTCATATCTAAAAAGATAGAACAGAAATTGTAGTGCAAATCTTACTTGACTCATAACGTGTCTGATTATTTGTATCTATCTATGATTAAGTTAGATAGAATAAAACAAGAATATCATTCCTGATGATGTGATGAATTATTTTGTTTTTCTATTTGTTACACACTTTGTGTGGAAATATTTATAATATTTAATTTATAGAGAAGGAGCCTTTACTACGAGTAACTAAAGAATAAAGTCTGTTGCAGCAACAATAACAATATGTATTTCATATTTACTTCAATATTTATTTGTGCCAATATTTGTAGTTACAAGCTGCACACACATGCAGACAGTATGATTGAATATCTGTTAATTTATGAACTTGCGTGTATAAATTTACCACACACAATTAAGTTGTAAAGAGTATTTTGCCAAATGTATTTATGCTTTTAATCAGAGGGACGACACATATTTTCTTTATTTGTGGTTTTTATTTTCATATTTCTCATGCGAACATCTCATACGTTTTGATCATCTTAATAACTAGTTATAAATTTTGCATATAATTTGTATGTAAAATGGAGGACTAGTGCGGGAGAGTATGAGCTGATTTGGGGATGGCTGGCTAAGATGGAATGGAATGTCATTATGTGCATCATTATCTAATTGTTCCTTAGACGCAATTTACATTGTGCCTTTTCTGCTTGCCTGTGCAGGTAGTTTTTTTTTAGTTTATCGGTGAGAGGGAGTGCGAAGATTGCGAGGTAAAATAAAAGGCACGAAATTAAAATTCAAGGGAATTTATGACATTTCTCTTTACCTTTTTCGTACTCTCAGCACTAAGCGTATATATAAATGCCAAAAAGCCATGAATAGAAAAAGGCTTAATGTAAATGTGCGTGACTTTTCGTAGGGGGGCTTAAAAGAAAATTGTCAATACAAAAGGCATAGTGTGAAATGGCTCTTATAGTGTTTTCACACGGACATGGTTTTAATAAAAGTTGGTTTTAACGTTAAAAGCAACTGTTAAAACCTGTTTTTACCATACAAATTGTTTTTTTTTTAATTAAATTAAAACCATTTTTGAATTGGTTTTAAGGTAGTTTTATGAAATGCAAAATTGTTTTCGCTGTAACAAATTCAGTGCTGCCAAGTTGTAATGACCGACAGCAGCTGGTAATGGTATGCCAGTGAATAACAATAGATGGCGCCTGAAAAATTTTCAACTTAAAAATTAATGCAGCAGCAACAATAATCAAAAAATTATGGATAAAAAGAGTTTTTTGGAAGGAAAACAACGAAAATATTTTAAATTGGACTGTGGAAAGTGAAAATAGACAATATGACTGACATTCATCTGCCTATAAAAAAGGTTTATCTTATAATGTATTTGTGCATTTTTATATTATTAACAATATTTCAAAGCACTTCTTCATTCTGTATAAGAAGTTCCATAATTTAAAAAAATTTTATTTACAAAATATGAAATAATTTCCATTTTAGAGCGCGTTGTGAAATATCTCAGTTTTTCATACAAACAAAAACAGTTGAACAGTATGTTCAACAAGTGTTATTAGAAAGCAGAAAAAATGCAACAACAAATACACATATTTCGGCAGGAGATTTATTTTATTTTGAGCAAAGTTATTAGGCAGGCTGTGAGTTAAAACCTGAATTTAACAAACTTGCAGTGTGAAAGCAAAATCAGCTGTTTATGGTTTTAATGTTAAAACCAGGTTTTAACTTTCAGTGTGAAAACACTATTAGAGAATTGCAGAGCAGACCATAAAGCACAATTTCGATTTTTATATTTAAAATTTTTAAATGCTTTCTAGATATTACAAAGTAAGCTAAGAAATAATTTTACTTATGCCCACTCACTCGAAGTTCGTGTATGCTCATGAATTAACTCACGATCATTTGGCATCCGTGGCACAGTGTTTTGTCTCCGTATAGTGAATTGGCAAAACTAGAGAAATTACCGTATGAAGATAAAGGTACGTTCCTAAATTCAGCAAATGTATGCATCTATGCAGCAGTTCTACCAAGTTTTATTGCATATGATCAGCTGTTGCACATGCTTGGCAACTGCTAAGCATCTGTGCACAGTTGACATTTTTGAAAGAACTGCAAAAAATTTTTGAGTTAGCAAGTTATTTTTATTTAAGAAAATCGTGATAACAAAAGTGAAAATTTTCTTTTAAATTATGGTGAGAAAAAGATTTGAAAGAAAATCAAAGCAACTATTTTTTGTAAGAACACAATTAGCTGTAAAAAGAAAACTACTAAGATAAAAAACTCCTTTGAAGTAATAAGAAAAAACTACCAAGATTATGTATTTCAAAGTCATTTTCAGAGTTCTCAAACTTTTTTTTTTTTTGTTAAGATTCGAGACGTGTTTTTTAAATGTCAAAATACATACATATATTAAACTTATTGTTCCACTACAACTGCTTGCATCTTAAAATAATTAATTGCGCCATTTGCATAGATTTGCGGCAGTGCGGCCAACTTATGCATTTTTGAACATAAGATGCTCGTGATGCAGCAGGCGTGCACTATAAATGCTTTTTACGAAGGTACTAAAAATTTCATACAGTGGTACTAAATGTCTAAACACAGAAAAACTTTAAATTTTTTGAAATTTTTTACCAGGACATGCCTAGCTCTCATAAACCTTGAATTATATAATTTAAACCTTAGCTACAGTTATAAGAATGTAAATAAAATTTGGTACATGCCTCTCAAATTGGCAATGCTAAGGCTGTTGTGAATTTTATTTGCATTCGGTGCATGAACATGAAAACGTGTCATATATCCTTTTTCCCAAGAACTAAATATAAGCTGCTTTTATGATTATAAAGTTCTAAATATTTTATAAATATTTCTAATACTACCTCCCATACATCCTGAATTATAAAATTTTAATTTTAGTTACAGTACTTGTCTGCAAAATTTTTAATTTTAGCATTGTCGTAAATTTTGTTAGATTCGGTGCAAGGACATGCCTACCTCACATACATCCTGAATTATAAAATTTTAATTTTAGTTACAGTCATTATCAGAATATAGCAAATATTATAACTTGTCTGTAGAATTTTGAATTTTAGCTTTGTCGCAAGTTTTGTTAGATTCGGTGCAAGGACATGACTACCTCCCATATATCCTTTTTCCCAAAAGCTAAATTTAAGCTTAATATATGATTATAATGTAATAAACACTAGATATACCAAACGGACGACACACTCGTCCGTATTCTAGAATCAAAATGTAAATAATTCAAGATTCAAAGAAAATGTATCTAAACGTCATAAAAAAATTCATTAAAACACAGCCACACACAAACTTACATACATATGCAAGCATAATTAAAAAATACATGAAAAAAACTAAACAAAATCCCTTCAACCTAATTCAATTTATTCAACTCTCTTCCTTTAAGTATTATGGCTTTGATACAACAACAAATAAGAGAAAAACAATTGTAAGGTCAAGAGAAATACTACAAACACACACAACACACTCATGTTTTGTTTCTTTTTTTACTTGTAAGCTAATAAATGCGTGTGTAATAAAGGGTGTTTTTTATTGAGGTATAGAACTTTAAGTTGGCATCACTTTTTTAACTGGCGGCCATTTTGTCAGCTGTCAAGTGATTAATATTTAGTTTGGTTTGCCATTTCATCATGAACAGGTTGACAAAAGAACAACGCTTGCAAATCGTGCAAATTTATTTCGAAAATAATGGTTCAGTTCGCGAAGTTTACCGCAAGCTCCGTCCATTTTATGGTCGACATAATCGTCCATCAGAGCAATTAATTCGGTTAACCATGGATCGTTTTCGCACTACGTTTACTCTGTGTGATAATACGCATCCGCAGAGACGTCGAACAGTGCGCACCGAAGAAACAATTGTCTACGCCAACAAACCAGAAACGTTAGGGGACTTGGAAGCCAACATTCGTGGCGTTATTGCCAACATACGGCCCCATATGCTCGAAAAAGTGGTTGAAAATTGGACCAATTCTACGGCTTTATTCGAGCCAGCCGCGGCGGCCACATGCACGAAATCATATTTAAACATTAATGGCATAAAATTATCCTTCCAATAAAGCCAAATTGATGGACATTAAAACGATTTTCTTGTGTTTTATTTCAATTTGAAGTTCTATACCTCTAAAAGAAACACCCTATATGTGTGCATGTAGTAGTAGCAACTTTAAACGCTTATAGCTCCCAAAATACTAAACCGATTTCAATAAAATATAGATTCTGCACATCTGTATAAAAAATTCTTTAAAACCATATAAATCTTTTTAAAATCGGTGCAGTGGTACCAGCGTAAAAGGGATTACAAAAAACATGTTCGCCTATTAATTATATAGATTAACCAATATTGCTAAAACTAAGCATTTTAGCTCTGTGGTAAATTTTATTTTATTCGGTGCATGGACGTGTTTACTTGCCATGTATATTTTTTATCAAAAACAAAATTTTTAGCTGAATTTATGATTCTAATGCACTACATGTATGTAAATATTTATCAACTTATGCATTCAAGAAGCTGTACTGTGAAAATTGTTTTATTTCCTGCAAGGACTTGACTAACTCCAATATATCAATGTTGTAAAAAAAAAAATAGATCTTACCGATACTTAAAATCAGAATGTACCAAAAACTTATAAAAACTTGTTAAGTTATGCGTTTTAGCTCTGTTGCGAATTTGATTTCATTAAGTGCAAGGACATGACTAACTCTTATGTATCCTTTTTCCCAAAAACTAAACTTTAGCTGCATTTAAGATTAGAATGCACTAAAATTATATAAATATTTTTAAAATCATGCATTTTAGCTCTGTTGCAAATTGTATTTCATTCGGTGCAAGGATATAACTACCTCCGATGTATCCTTTCTCTTTTTCAGCTGCATTTATGATTGGAATGAACTAAAACTAAATATATGTTTCTAAATATATGCGTTTTAGCTCGGTTACAAATGTTGGTTCATTCGATGCCAGGACGTAACTACTTGCCATAAATCCTTTTTAACAAATACCAAGTTTTAGCTGAATTTATATCTAGAATGCAATTAAAATCAAAACATGGAATGGCTTTTTTTTTTAATTATTTTGTTACATAAAATGTTTTGCAACAAAAATTTTCTTATTTCTAATAAGAACCAACTAAGTAATAATAACTAAAATTAAACATTTTAAAGATCCGCGATGTATCTGGAAACGATATGATATCTTCTAAATGGCTGGCACGATTTTCTTCATAGACATAGCTAAGAACACTCTCGATAAATTCGAATTTCAACCAGAAAAAGCTAAGTCTGTACGTGGACTCGTACAGCCACACAGACTTATAACAACCCTTTTTTGATCAGGGGCAGCGTTGCCACAATATTTTTTTTAACTGATTTTGAGGTAAAAAAATTGCACATAAAAAATTCCTAGGTATCTCATATTTGTTAACGCTTGGCTAGCGTTTTACAAAATCAGGACCTTAATTTTACTTTTGATACCTACAAATTAATAACCCTTTATATTCACTTGTAGAAAACTCCATGTTGAGTCATTTACAAACTTTTCTCATTATTTAGATATTCAACTAACAACGGGATCTACTGTTAAATATAGGCTTTAATATTCAATATAATATATTATATTATAATTAATATTTTTAAGTATCGACTCACCTGCTGCATATTTCCAAAAATTGTTAGCAAGTTCGTTTTATTTATTTTTATGCGTTTAAGTCTTTCATTCTCTGCTTTGGACTGCAATCTTTTTTTGATATTCTTAAGTTTTATTAGACTGCATATTGTTTCGCACTATATTTAATTAAGTATTTATTAAAATTATTAATGTACATATAAATTTTTTTTTATTGACATTGAAAAAAAACTTTAATAATTTCGTTTTGTTTAAATGAAATTGTTCTACTTGTCGGCGCTAAAAAAACACTGAAACAAAAACGAGAAAATGATTTATATTTGCTTAAAGAAATTTTAGTTAAAACCACAAACTATAATTGAAAAAAAAAATGATTGTAAATATTCTAAATATTTTTTAGGAAGACTTTAATATTAATTTTATTTTCGCCTTCCCAAAAAACCCCCAACAAATAAAAAACTTTATTTTGGTAAGAAAATTATTGTGTGCATTTTAATTAATTGTAGTCATTCGTCTGCCTGTATCAAGTCTATTTCTTATGATTTTCTTTTGTTTTTAACCTGCCTTATTTTAATTTATTTTATGGCCTGCTGTTTTTAGGTCAGACAAAGTAAAAATGTCTTTGAAAGGAATTTTAGCAGAAAAAAATACAGATTCCTGTAAACACACACATACAAACATTCAAATACAGTCACCTATACGTATGGCAAATAAATACATGTAACAAGAACAAAAAAATAATTGCAAACAAAAATTTATAATATATTTATCTTAAAGACAAAAGAAGAAAAATATTATTTGAAGACACAAAGGCTGGCAGCAAAGAAGAGAAAAAGCCATAGTCACTTTTACAAGATTAAAGTTGGGTTTGTTACCCAAATGATGTTGCCAAAGAACATTAAAAATAATGTTAATACTCTGCATGTAGGGTACTCAGTATTAAAAGTTGGCTTAAGTTAAAGATAGGAATAAATGGTATAGGTAATTTTATTTATATGAATTCGTAGTTAAGTTGAATTTTAAATTTATATATTCTTACATTAATATTTTTAAGATAAGCAACACTCAGATAATTAATATGCCTACCATCAAACATATGTATGTGTACTACCTTCTTCGCGAAAAGGATAGTGAAGAGAAGACAGATGTTGAATTATTAAATTATTAATCTATTGTGTTCTTTATTAATATTTATAACATCATTACAGCGCCTCTGGTGTTAACTAGGAGCATTACTTTAAACCATGTAGCCATCTCATTCGTTACACCAAATATAGATGAAGGCTGAACGCTAATTAATATTAAAAAATCTATGTTGTTGATTTATACATTGACCTGTGCCCTATTCCACAAAACAACTTATCAACTTTTCACTTTGCACTTATCAAATTTTTCGACAAGTTGCAGAACTTTTCGTTCCTCATAACTGTAAAATTTGATGAGTGAAAAGTTGAAATTGATAAGTGTAATTTGCAAAGTTTTTGCAATTTTTATGCTTTCTTTGCGTTTCCTGTTCCACGTACGTTCGTTCTCTCTTGCAAAGTGCAAAGTTAATATTGAAAAGTGTAATTTGCAAAGACTTTCCAAGAAATTATGCTTTTTCGTTCCACAATAACTATAAATTCTATTTTTGCAAAGCAAATTTTGACAAGTTTGTTAAAAATTTGCAAGGTAAACGATTTCTTTGCAAATTAACAAAATAAAATTCGTTGATAAATCTTCGATTATTTTCAAACATAATAATCATAACAATATAATCTCACATTGCGTTCGTATGTATAAGTATATAAAAATATTTGAGCTTTAAATTACATATATGTATTATTATATTATATTTGTATAAACTTGTTTTAAGCGTTATTATATATTCAATTAAAGATAGTACAACCAATGTAGAATAACACATTGAAAACGTTACGTTAAAAATTTTGTTTGGGATTTTTTAAAATTTCCTCACAAGCAGCCTATTTATCTAATAATTAGATTCTCATTTATTAACCTTCAAATTGAAATGTAAAACTTTAATATGTTCTAACCCCCTTTAGAGCTGGGTCCAACTCGTTCATTCGTTCATTTTTGCCACAAACCTTTGATCAAACTCATGTAATTTAAATGAGTTTGTGGCAAAAATTAACGATTGAACGAGTTGGACCCAGCTCTAACCCCCATATTCATAAAATTTAAAAATAAATTTGAAATGTATTTTATTTTAAGTTTTTCATACTAAGTTTTCTAAAAATGGATTTCAAATAAATTTTATTTTTTTTTTTTTTAATATAGATGCATACATTTCCAATAATTTTATAAAAAAAAATATTTTATTGGTTTGAAAACTAGCAAATAAATTACATATATTTTTAATCACATGAAACTCTGAAATTTTTTCATTTTTATTTTGCAGATAACTGTAACAAGTTCTATTTAGGAATGCAAAGTGAAAAGTTATAAGACAGAAATGCAAAGATGCTTAAACGTTTTCAGGAACACTTTGCACACTCACTTTGCAGGAGAACGCAAAGACTTTGCAAAGAGCACAATTACTTTACAAAGAGTGCAAGAAATTTACAAAGAGAGCAAAGTCTTTGCAAAAATATGCTTAGTGCAAAGTGAAATTTGCAAAGAATATTGTGGAACAGAAACACTTATCACTTTGAAAAAAATTGTAATTTGATAATTGCAAAGTGAAAAGTTGATGAGTTTTTTGTGGAATAGGGCCCTGGAGTTGAACTCGGACTCTCGAAGCCCAACTGGTAGTTTAGTGTACATCTTAGCGCTATCGAGGGTTTCCTTAAGCTTGAATTGCACTTATTAAAGGCCGTGATACACTATCATACAAAGTCGTGCGATCTACGAAAAAGTACAACGCTGGTATGATGGAGTTTATGAAAATTTTCAAAAGACAATAACAATTCATCACACCAGGGTTGTATATTTTCGTAGATCGCACGACTTTGTATGATAGTGTATCACGGCCTTAAACCATATCATAAACCGAAAGAGAGAGTAACAGGCTTTTTAGCAATAAAGAAGTGTTCACAAATAATTTTTGAAAGTCATTATGAATGTTCTTAAAATTATATTGATTTAGATAATGTGTTACAACATTAAATACAGTAGGGTTTCAACTTTTTATGAACGTGATTCAGCTAGGGGTCCATGTTAGTAAAGTTAAGTTAGCAGGCTGCTAACCTAACTTTAACTGCTGAGTCCAACTCACTTGGGTCCATTACAATGATCCCTTCGTGCTACCTGTAACTTGAACAGAAGATAGAGAGGGAGGAGGGAAGAGGGAAGAGGGAAGAAGGTGTTTAGGGTAGAAGTAGAAGAGAGATAATAGTTAATTTAGAGGAGGTGACAGTTTGTCGAGGAGTCGGTGGCTATACCAGCCACTGTTCTTAATATAAAAAAGCTCAACTTTTTTAGGTCGATTTTCGATAACTCGGATAGGCTGCCGAAGGATATTCTGCCAAGAATGTGCAGACGGAAATCCTCCAGAGGTGGACAATAACAGAGGAGATGCAAGATACTTTCCTTCTGTTTCTCGTCATTGCAACTGTAGGAGTAGTCATTAAATGAGAGACCCATACGTTTGGCATGGGTTCCGAAGGTACAGTGGCCGATCAACGTGGCCACGAGGTTACTCAAGTGCTTCTTATTGAAGTTCATAATATTTTTCGTTCTATGGGAGTTTAGGCGAGGCTAGATGGTTCTCGCTATTGCACAAGTTGGCTCATTACACCATCTGTTTTTAGCTAATTCCGGAAAGGTAACATCGAAGTGTCTCCAGCTGGATAACACCCTCGTCAGGGGTTTATGCTACGGGGAATATTGTTTTGATAATATTTTTTTAGTTCAATTGCAAATGCAAAAATGTAAAACTGTATAATCCTAATGTACATATTCAATTGCATATGTATATAGACATACCGTCCCTACTATGTTAAACTATCCAATATGCTAATTTGTCTTTTCCAGAAGAGCACAAAGACCCGTCAACTGTGAATTTAGAGTCAGTGTAAACCTAAAAGTGTCAGGCTTCAAATATTTCTTATTGAGTTCGTGTTATTCTCATCTTATTTCTATTTACAACATGATTTCGTTTTTTCCAAGATAGTTTGCTTATTTTCCTTACTAAAATAAATTTTTCTCTAATTTTTTAAATAAATTTTCGGTCCAATAATTATGAATAATACAGTTTTTGCCCTTTTTCCCAATTTCCTTGTAAAAAAAATGCCGGCGAAAAAGTAGGTATTTTAAATATGACGGAGTAGGAGAATTTTTTGCGAATTTTCTCCCATAACAATTTGAAAATAATGAATGCAAAAATTTAATATTCAATTTTAAAAATGTTATAAGGCAATGGTATAAGCATTTATTTAAAACAAAAAATTTAAATAAGCACCGGAATCTTGTTAGCCCTATTGCAAGAGTTTTATCCCTTTTCCTTTTTTGCCTTTAAAAGAGCAACTGAAACAAAATAGATTACATCGAAAGGTTGAAATTCCTTCTCACTTTTTATTTCTATTAGCATGTTTTTTCTCACAAAATATTATTTCTCTGGGACTTATTTCTTTCTTATTTCTTATTGCTTCTATTTTTTTATTTGATTTGCTTGGACTTTGCTGTGACTGCCAAAAGTTTCAAAGTAGACAGCAAAACTAAAGCACAAAATAAAAAACGAACGAACAACTGTCGACTGTGCTGTTAAACGAAAAAAAAACTGTTGATGTGCTGTGAAGATTTTTGCAGCTAAAACCAGAGCAACAGCAACATTTTACAAAATCTCACTGTTCGTTTTGCTATCGCTTTATTTTCGCTAGGATAACAACAACGACAAACAAACGTTGATTCATACTTTTGAAACTGTGCTTTGACTGAAGTGTTTGAAACTTCGAAGTTAAAGCAACAGAAGACTCAGTAGGAATTTGCATCTAAGCCGTGCAAATATGCACTTCAAAAATATAAACTATTTCTGCGTTCAGAAAAAAATACTATAAAAACAAAAAAATTTGCGATCCTTTTAACATGTAATATCGTGCGACATAATTTTAATTTTTTTTTACCAAAATCGATTATTTGCGTTCTTAAAATACGAAGTCCAATTAATGTGTCGCTTAAGCTTTTTAGCTGTTATGACTCGATGTTTTCAAGAGTGAGTGGTAACAGCAAAATCGTATACCACTTACAATTTCTTTTGTACATACAATCAGAGAGAATTACATCCATTGGTATCTGGCTTAGTTTTTGCTTTACTTTAGATTACTTTTTATTTAAGAAAAAACAGATATTTATATTATCATATATTCTTATTGCCAATGAAATCATAATATTTTTATTAAATTACTATTACTGAACTTTTACATTAGTGCAGAATAAAATGCAAACATTAACAGCTTATCCAGAGATTTGCCTCTCTCGTATTTGCTTATTCACTGGCTATTGAGAATAGAAAAAAGCTCCTCGAGATAATTCACAATTGTGCTGTTTTTATTTATTTATTTTTTTATAGTACATATTCTACAAAGTATATATGCAGAATATGGTTGCACAAAAATGGACGGGTGACTAAGACCATATGTCCATGATGTTATTAACAGTATTCTTAAAAATGTTTTTGTGACTGACTGTACACGACCTATGCCTTCACATAGGAAGTAGCAACGTGGTTGTTAAGGAAATTCCACAAAAGAACCGCAAGATTATACGGTAGTCCGTGGCAGATTAGTCAACCAGTGCGAGTGAGACGCAAAACTCTCGAAGGCCAATAAACAACAGTGGCCTGGTTGTATTTAAGAAATAATTGCCAACGACGCGTGATGTTGACTCGCCCAGAGCTGCTTTACGACTGTGTGCTGTTTTTATATTTTATATTTAAAAGAAACGTAATCCAAAGTAACGGCTCAGTTAGCCGACTGTAATGAAATGTAACTGCATTGGCAAGAAAAAGTTGATCGATATTGATATGTAAAAAGTAATGTACACATTCTTACATTCCGGTTACATCTCTATAACCATTTTTTTTACATTTCGTATACAGTTACATTCTGTTACAGTCGGCTAACTGAGCCTTAAGAAACATAGTTGCATATTCATAGTTACAAAACACTGCTTTTGAACTCTTACCCCCAAATTCATAAAAAAATAAAATGAATTTGAAATTAATTTTAGGAAAATTTTGTATGGAAACTTTTAAATAAAATACATTTCAAATTCGTTTAAATTTTTATGAATATGGGGGTTAAAATATATTGTTTCTTTTAGTGTTTTTTTGTATGGGAATTTTTAAAATTTAAGTTTAACATTTGTTAACGCACTAATAATCCCAAATTACTATTTTACTTATTTAGTAAAATATTTTTTATTAAAAATACATTGAAATTAAAAAAAAAAATTTTACTAAATAGGTATCAGTGCGTTAACAAATGTTATACTTTCTCTTGATTATGATTATATGTTCAACAATCCTTGAGAACTTTCAAGTGATCAAATAGAAATGCAGAAAAATTAAAATTATTATTGTTTCTTCACATGCGCATTGATTTTCTAAACGTAATTATTAAATTTTTTTGTTAAGTAATCAATTTTTAAAATTCTTCGCTTCTTTTGTTAAAAAAAAAATAAAGAGTGCAGTGAATGTCTTTTGGATTTTAGGTGACGATATATGCAAAAGATTACTCAGTGCAACAAGAAAAATGATGAAGGAAAAAATATATTTTTCCACATGGGATTCAATGCAACAATAAGTACGCATAATTACAATCCATTAAATATTTTTTTTTCAACTTTCACTTATAAAGCAAAAAATGGTCAAAAATGGCCCAAGACGCCGTAAAAATTAAATTTAGTTAACTTTTAAAAGCCCTTTGGCAGTTCTGCTTACTTAATGGTCTACTTTTATTTCCCATTGGAATTGTTGAGGCTGGCGGCGATTACCCGAAATTTGTAGCACAGTGTTATAGGCAAGCTAAAATTAGGACTTAAATTGTTACAGTTAGTTGAAACATTAACAGCATCCTTACAGAGAATAATGACGTCTGAAAGTGTCTAAAAATTTTTGTAGATCTCGAATGTCATCCTCTATGTTCAAAAACTTAAAAATTTACTGGTCTGTTTTTACATCTAGCGTGATTCGGCCCATCAGAAACGAGCATACAGAATTGCATTCACTGTTCAAAATAAATATCTTCTTAAGAAATTTCAGGCGGAAATATACATAAATAACTAACGAAAAAAATTGGAAATAATTAATCAGGAACTCCAAAGTATGTGCAGTTTTTACTTTTCAGGAACAGATTAGTAGCAACTTCCAGATAATTAATTAAGAAGCTATTTCATTTATACAAAATTGGAGATCATTTATAGTTTTCGCAAATACTTAAAATATGCTTTAACTGTTTCGGAAAATAAAGTCAATATCATAATCAGGAAAACCAGAAATATGCTCCAAAAAATATGTTTCATGCGTGTTAAATATGCACTAAAAACTTTAAAATATGCACTAAAAACTCAAAAAATATGCTCTTAAAAGTAATATATACTGGATTATTTGGAAATTAAAAGCAAATTTTTAATTTAACAATTGAATAAAATTTGCATATAAAACAAGACAACAATAAAAAAAGTAAAAAAACGGACAGAACAGCGAAATTAATAAAGAACAAAAATTTAACTTCAACTTCAAAAGCGATCACGATATAAGAACTAAATTAACAACAAAATATTAATTTTTAAATAAAAAAATCGCTGCTTGTCAGATCTAAATAAACTTTGATACAATGAAAATGTTCTTTCAACGGCAACTGATGTAATCGGGGCAGCGATCGTCACAATAACAAAACCAAGTTTTTATCGAAATTAGCGTCCAGTTAGGATGTTGACAATACAAATCATTACTATGTGCTCTAGCATCCAAATTTAGAAGAAGAAAATTTTTAATTTTCTTGTTTCGATTTTCCTTTACAACAGTCTTGTAAAATAGTAAAAATTAAAAATCAAAACATTTTAAATCTTCTAAATTTAAATGCTACAATATATACTCTCAATTAGTATTTTCTAAATTTCAACTTAAACAGGTGTGATATCAAAACTGACAAGAAAATAATTGAAAACGAAACGGAAGGCAGAACGCACACAATGGGTCTTTGTTTTAAGTCTAACTTCATATGGTAGCAAAATATTGCTTGCCCATACTACTGCTTCTTTCGGTGTAAAAAATAAGCCAAATGTATACACTACATGAATAGAAATAGAGATGGAGAAATTTTTTTTAAAATATGTCAAAATATACCCTAAAATGTAAAAATTTTAAAAATGCTCAAAATATGCGTGTTAGACTGAAATATGCAAAAACATGCATTAAAGGGTAAAATATGCAAAAATATGCACTAACAAATTGATGCCAAAACTCATAAATATTTTATTTTCGCATCAATACGTCAGACAAGAAAAAACATGCAATTGCATATTTGCGGTTTCCCTGGTCATAACGTATTATGTTTTTATTAAAAAAAAATATATTGATTAAAAAGAAATTTAGGAAAAGAAAAAAAGAACATAAGAAAAATCAGATTTACTCAACATTATGAGCATAACTTCGGATGCACTGAATATGGATAAAAAAAGAACTTCTTTCGATGACAACCCTATATAAAATCCATTAGAAATTATCCAAATCCAAACTACTTCAGGATCACAGGTTCAGTATCTGATTGACTTCTTTGGAAGCTCTTTTTTCATTGGGTATACATACATACATACATCCCTACAAACATATACACTTGTATATACATACACACAAATATTATAAAAATTTTATTGGATTCATGTTGCTTCAGAAATTGGTCAACTGCATTAAAGAATATCCACATTTGGCCACGGCAAACCTCTAGTTTGTTAGCAGCGAAGACGATATTGAACAAACAATTTTGTTTTGCTTATATTCAGCTGTTTAGTTTTATTTGACCGTCAAGAAAAGAGTTACCATTTTTCAATTATTATTGTGATTTTTATGGGTTCTGGAAATATGCTGTAAGTCCTACAATACAAAATTTTTGATATAAAAAAAATTCTAAAAACCGATTTTGTATGGTCATTTGTTGCAAACAATTTCTAATTATGAATAACGCTGTAAGGCTTTGTGCTTGTGAAACAAATTAGAATAAAAAATCAGCTAATTTTCCTTTGCACCCAAAGAATAATTATTCATAAATTGAGGTGCGAGGCAAAAGCGCTGCATTGGCTATACCTTAAACGACATTTAAAAAAATTTTAGTTTTCATCTGCTTTTTGTGTGTATTTTTTCGTGCAGTTAAGAATTTAGCATTATGTGGGATATGATGAGTATTAGTGGCGAGTTTAGTGTTTTTTTTTCTTTCTTGATTTTTCCCTGCATATTTTTTTGGTTTTAATTTTTTCCTCCTTTTTTTCTTTGTACACTTTTTTTGTACATTTAGTACACAGACTGTGTGGCTGTTAAAGTTGGCTGGATATCTGACATGATTGTGGTTGTGTCATTGTAAATGTATGTGTAGGCATGTGTGTATGCGTGTGCATGAAAGAGTGTGTGTGCACTTGAAAAGCAAACACTTTTACAGCAAGGATAATGATGATAAATAGAAATAGAAGAAGCAGATAAAACGAAAATTAAGCACAAAATAAAAAACTGAATGATGCTGGGAGAAAAAAAAACTTTGCAATTAAAGAAAAAAAATTTCATTTATCTATAATTGGGAAAATATTTTGAAAATATGTGCTTGTTCTTGAAAATTTCAACAGCAAAAATATATGATAATTCGAGAAAAACTAAAGCATATTTTCAGGGCTTATTAAAATTGTATAATTCAAAGCATACGTTCAGGGTCTTGTGAATAATATATGTAGATATAAATGGATTTTTCTTTTCCTTCTTTTCTTTCGTTTTTCCTTTTTGTACACCAAGTACTTTGTAGTACCTTGCATTTATCTCTGCTTAATTATTTTCTCTAAATTAAAACAATATAACTCAAGAAATTTTCATTTTATTAAAACATTTTCAAAATTTCAAATAATAAAAACTAGAAACACTCAGTTATACTTGTTAAATTTATATTTAGTGTATTTCTTTTTTTAATTCTTTTTTCATATTGTACATATTTTTTTAATATTCTGTAACCACTCATGTAATCACTAACCTTTTAAAAGTTTTATAAATATTTTCATTTATATTTCAAGAGCTTTTCTTCTTATTTAGTTTTAGTTTTCTTTATACATTTATTTGATTTTATTTAAATATTTCACATGGCTTTCATTCCATTTTCAATGCATTAAACTGTCAAACTCGCTTAGTTTTCGGAGACTGTAGTGTTTAGTTAATTGTTAAAATGAAAATTAATGTATATTATATAGAAATTTTCTCTCAATTTTGTGACTTTTTTCGGGGGTTTTTTTCTTCTTTGGAACACTAACACATTCTGTAACTACTTTTAAACCTGCTTGCGGAACCGCCCTAAACAGTCGGAATAAAACTGAAAATATAAATTGATGAATATTTACCGCACACACCGAAATGCCTGAGCTTTTTATGCGCACACATACACTCATACACACTTCAACATACAAACACACCATTTAGCACAAACTGAATACACCACAACAGCACGAAGGATAACGCAGACTTTGGAATCACAGCATACAATCAACGAAGTAGCGCAGAATGAAAGAAAGAGGTAATAAAACTGGAAAAGAATAACAACAACGTCAAATGTGTACGAGTATTTATTTTGCTTCTTGTTTACATGCTTTTGCAAAAGCTCTCAATGGCTGTGGTGGATTGATAAACATTATTTATTCAATCCACTCAACAAAGTGTTGAGTTTGAAGTTGAAGTTGCATATACATGCACAAACACACACACACACACACAAGAACCTAAATATTGTAATATATATTATGTACATATAAGTAGAAAAAAATATTTCTATAAAATATTTTCCATCCTCTTGCAAAACTTCAACAACTACAACACATCATCATAAGTTTTAAGTTTTCTTTTAATTTCTTTACCGTTTTATGGACTTATTTATTATTTATTTTTTAACATTAAGGTTTCTATTTTCTTTTTCATTAACCAAAAAAAAAGTTTTTTAGTAAATTTTTTTTCTTTGCTCTCATAAAACGCTTTATTAAGAGAACTACTGCGATTCCGTTACAACACGTTGTTATGTGTCGTGGTTACTTTAGCGAATGTCAGTTTCATGTCCTTTATTTAATAGTCTACCATTGATATGACATTTACAATTTGAAGCTAAGTGTGGTGAATTCAATAACCGTTATTTTTATGTTGCCACGTGTTCTTTATGAAAGCTTGCCAGAGGTGTCTTTTTTCATTGAATATGCACTTTTAAATAATGTTTTTTTTTTTCTTTTATAACCCTTTATGGGATGTTAACTTTTATATCGATGCATAGTAAGTACATAGTTAGAACGAAAAACTGTATATTAAAGCTTCAACCATATATTGGGCAAGGTGAATAAAAAAAGCATTTGCTTTTTACTTGAAAATTTGGTTTAAAAAACCAAAAAACACATATATATTTCAAGTTTTACAACAAATTTTCAAGTCAAATGCAAATGCTTTTTTTTATTCATTTTACCCATTGACTTGTTATGTTAAACATATTAAATGACAATTTTCAGATTTAAATATTGTCTTAAGCACGTAAAAGGTGTGCATTTTCATTAAATTTTACATGTTTTCTTTTCTGATTGAACTATACATCGTAAAAAAATGTAATGGACTAACATCGTCCATTTTTCATTCAAACAATATAATGGACTACACATCGTCCATTTTTCATGCAAAAAATGTAATGGATTATTATACATCGCCCATTTTTCATGCAAAAAATATAATGGACCATATATACATCGTCAATTTTTCATGGAAAAAATATAATGGACTATACATCGTCCATTTTTCGTGCAAAAATTTTTTTCATGGAAAAAATATAATGGACTATACATTGTCCATTTTTCATGAAAAAAATATAATGGACTATGCATCGTCCATTTTTCATGCAAAAAATGTAATGGACTATACATCGTCCATTTTTCATGCAAAAAATATAATGGACTATACATCGTCCATTTTTCATGCAAAAAATCTAATGGATTATTATACATCGTCCATTTTTCATGCAAAAAATATAATGGACCATATATACATCGTCAATTTTTCATGGAAAAAATATAATGGACTATACATCGTCCATTTTTCATGCAAAATATACAATGGACTATACATCGTCCATTTTTCATACAAAAAATATCATGAAAAAAATTTTTGTGCAAAAAATATAATGGGCTTTATACATCATACATTTTTATTGGACCAAATTTTCTTATGCAAAAAATATAATAGACTATACATCGACCATTTTTCATGGAAAAAATTTTTTCATGCAAAAAATGTCAAGGAGTATACGTCGTCCATTTTTCATGCAAAAAGTATAATGGACTATACATCGTCCATTTTTCATGCAAAAAATATAATGGACTATACATGGTCCATTTTTCATGCAAAAAATATAATAGACTATACATCGTCCATTTTCACTCAAAAAATATAATGGACTATATATATATACATCGTCCATTTTTCGTGCAAAAATTTTTTTCATGCAAAAAATATAATGGACATCGTCCATTTTTCATGCAAAAAATGTAATGGACTATACATCGTCCATTTTTCATGCAACAAATATAATAGACTATACATCGTCCATTTTTCATGCAAAAAATATAATGGACTATACATCGTCCATTTTTCATGCAAAAAATATAATGGACTATACATCGTCCATTTTTCATGAAATTAAATATAATGGACTACACATCGTCCAATTTTCATGCAAAAAATATAATGGACTATAACATCGTCCATTTTTCATGCAAAAAATGTAGTGACTATACATCGTCCATTTTTCATGAAAAAAATATTATGGACTACACATCGTCCGATTTTCATGCAAAAAATATAATGGACTATACATCGTCCATTTTTCATGTAAAAAATATAATGGACTATACATCGCCCATTTTTAATGCTAAAAATATAATGGACCATACATCGTCCATTTTTCATGAAAAAAATGTCATGGACTATACATCGTCCATTTTTCATGCAAAATATATAATGGACTATATACACATCGTCCATTTTTCATGCAAAAAATATAATGGACTATACATCGTCCATTTTTCATGCAAAAAATGTAATGGATTATTATACATCGTCCATTTTTCATTCAAAAAAATATAATGGACTATATATACATCGTCCATTTTTCATGAAAAAAATATAATGGACTACACATCGTCCAATTTTCATGCAAAAAATATAATAGATTATTATACATCGTCCATTTTTCATTCAAAAAAATATAATGGACTATATATACATCGTCCATTTTTCATGAAAAAAATATAATGGACTACACATCGTCCAATTTTCATGCAAAAAATATAATGGACTATACATCGTCCATTTTTCGTGCAAAAATTTTTTTCATGCAAAAAATATAATGGACTATACAAATGGACTATACATCGTCCATTTTTCATGCAAAAAATATAATGGAATATACATCGTCCATTTTTCATGAAAAAAATTGTTCATGCAAAAAATATAATGGACTATACATCGTCCATTTTTCATGCAAAAAAATTGTTTATGAAAAAAAAATAATGGACTATACATCGTCCATTTTTCATGCAAAATATAAAATGGACTATACATCGTCCATTTTTCATGCAAAAAAATATAATGGAATATACATCGTCCATTTTTCATTAAAAAAAATTTTTCATGCAAAAAATATAAGGGACTATACATCGTAAATTTTTCATTCAAAAACTATAATGGACTATACATCATCCATTTTTCATTCAAAAAATATAATGGACTATACATCGTCCATTTTTCTGCCAAAAAACATAATGGACTATACATAGTCCATTTTTCATGCAAAAAATGTAATGGACTATACATCGTCCATTTATCTGGCAAAATATGTAATGGACTATACATCGTCCATTTTTCATTAAAAAAATTTTTGTGCAACAAATATAATGGGCTCTATACATCATACATTTTTCATGTAACAAATTTTCTTATGCAAAAAATATAATGGACTATAAATCGTCCATTTTTCATGCAAAAAATATAATGGACTATACATCGTCCATTTTTCATGCAAAAAATATAATGGAATATACATCGTCCATTTTTCATGCAAAACTTTTTTTCATGTAAAAAATATAATCGATTATACATCGTCCATTTTTCATGCAAAATATATAATGGACTATACATCGTCCATTTTTCATTAAAAAAATTTTTGTGCAACAAATATAATGGGCTCTATACATCATACATTTTTCATGTAACAAATTTTCTTATGCAAAAAATATAATGGACTATAAATCGTCCATTTTTCATGGAAAAAAATTTTTCATGCAAAAAATATAATGGACTATACATCATCCATTTTTCATTCAAAAAATATAATGGACTATACATCGTCCATTTTTCTGCCAAAAAATATAATGGACTATACATAGTCCATTTTTCATGCAAAAAATGTAATGTACATCGTCCATTTATCTGGCAAAATATGTAATGGACTATACATCGTCCATTTTTCATTAAAAAAATTTTTGTGCAACAAATATAATGGGCTCTATACATCATACATTTTTCATGTAACAAATTTTCTTATGCAAAAAATATAATGGACTATAAATCGTCCATTTTTCATGGAAAAAAATTTTTCATGCAAAAAATATAATGGACTATACTTCATCCATTTTTCATTCAAAAAATATAATGGACTATACATCGTCCATTTTTCTGCCAAAAAATATAATGGACTATACATAGTCCATTTTTCATGCAAAAAATGTAATGGACTATACATCGTCCATTTATCTGGCAAAATATGTAATGGACTATACATCGTCCATTTTTCATTAAAAAAATTTTTGTGCAACAAATATAATGGGCTCTATACATCATACATTTTTCATATAACAAATTTTCTTATGCAAAAAATATAATGGACTATACATCGTCCATTTTTCATGCAAAAAATATAATGGACTATACATCGTCCATTTTTCATGCAAAAAATATAATGGAATATACATCGTCCATTTTTCATGCAAAACTTTTTTTCATGTAAAAAATATAATCGATTATACATCATCCATTTTTCATGCAAAATATATAATGGACTATACATCGTCCATTTTTCATTAAAAAAATTTTTGTGCAACAAATATAATGGGCTCTATACATCATACATTTTTCATGTAACAAATTTTCTTATGCAAAAAATATAATGGACTATACATCGTCCATTTTTCATGGAAAAAAATTTTTCATGCAAAAAATATAATGGACTATACATCGTCCATTTTTCATGCAAAAAATATAATGGAATATACATCGTCCATTTTTCATTAAAAAAATTTTTGTGCAACAAATATAATGGGCTCTATACATCATACATTTTTCATGTAACAAATTTTCTTATGCAAAAAATATAATGGACTATAAATCGTCCATTTTTCATGGAAAAAAATTTTTCATGCAAAAAATATAATGGACTATACATCGTCCATTTTTCATGCAAAAAATATAATGGAATATACATCGTCCATTTTTCATTAAAAAAATTTTTGTGCAACAAATATAATGGGCTCTATACATCATACATTTTTCATGTAACAAATTTTCTTATGCAAAAAATATAATGGACTATAAATCGTCCATTTTTCATGGAAAAAAATTTTTCATGCAAAAAATATAATGGACTATACATCGTCCATTTTTCACGCAAAAAATATAATGGAATATACATCGTCCATTTTTCATTAAAAAAAATTTTTGTGCAACAAATATAATGGGCTCTATACATCATACATTTTTCATGTAACAAATTTTCTTATGCAAAAAATATAATGGACAATAAATCGTGCATTTTTCATGGAAAAAAATTTTTCATGCAAAAAATATAATGGACTATACATCGTCCATTTTTCATGCAAAAAATATAATGGAATATACATCGTCCATTTTTCATTAAAAAAAATTTTTGTGCAACAAATATAATGGGCTCTATACATCATACATTTTTCATGTAACAAATTTTCTTATGCAAAAAATATAATGGACTATAAATCGTCCATTTTTCATGGAAAAAATTTTTCATGCAAAAAATATAATGGACTATACATCGTCCATTTTTCATGCAAAAAATATAATGGAATATACATCGTCCATTTTTCATTAAAAAAATTTTTGTGCAACAAATATAATGGGCTCTATACATCATACATTTTTCATGTAACAAATTTTCTTATGCAAAAAATATAATGGACTATAAATCGTCCATTTTTCATGCAAAAAATATAATGGACTATACATCGTCCATTTTTCATGCAAAAAATATAATGGAATATACATCGTCCATTTTTCATGCAAAACTTTTTTTCATGTAAAAAATATAATCGATTATACATCGTCCATTTTTCATGCAAAAAATATAATGGACTATACATCGTCCATTTTTCATGCAAAAAATATAATGGAATATACATCGTCCATTTTTCATTAAAAAAATTTTTGTGCAACAAATATAATGGGATCTATTCATCATACATTTTTCATGTAACAAATTTTCTTATGCAAAAAATAAAATGGACTAAATCGTCCATTTTTCATGGAAAAAATTTTTCATGCAAAAAATATAATGGACTATACATCGTCCATTTTTCTTGCAAAAAATATAATGGAATATACATCGTCCATTTTTCATTAAAAAAAATTTTTGTGCAACAAATATAATGGGCTCTATACATCATACATTTTTCATGTAACAAATTTTCTTATGCAAAAAATATAATGGACTATAAATCGTCCATTTTTCATGGAAAAAAATTTTTCATGCAAAAAATATAATGGACTACTATACATCGTCCATTTTTCATGCAAAAAATATAATGGAATATACTTCGTCCATTTTTCATGCAAAACTTTTTTTCATGTAAAAAATATAATCGATTATACATCGTCCATTTTTCATGCAAAAAATATAATGGAATATACATCGTCCATTTTTCATTAAAAAAATTTTTGTGCAACAAATATAATGGGCTCTATACATCATACATTTTTCATGTAACAAATTTTCTTATGCAAAAAATATAATAGACTACAAATCGTCCATTTTTCATGGAAAAAAATTTTTCATGCAAAAAATATAATGGACTATACATCGTCCATTTTTCATGCAAAAAATATAATGGAATATACATCGTCCATTTTTCATTAAAAAAATTTTTGTGCAACAAATATAATGGGCTCTATACATCATACATTTTTCATGTAACAAATTTTCTTATGCAAAAAATATAATGGACTATAAATCGTCCATTTTTCATGGAAAAAAATTTTTCATGCAAAAAATATAATGGACTATACATCGTCCATTTTTCATGCCAAAAATATAATGGAATATACATCGTCCATTTTGCATGCAAAAAATATAATGGAATATACATCGTCCATTTTTCATGCAAAAATTTTTTTTATGCAAAAAATATAATGGGCTCTACATCTCACATTTTTCATGCAAAAATTTTTTTCATGCCAAAAATATAATGGACTATAAATTGTTCATTTTTTATGCAAAAAATATAGTGGAATATACATCGTCCATTTTTCCTGGAAAAAATTTTGTTATGCAAAAAATATAATGGACTATACATCGTCCATTTTTCATGCAAAAAATATAATGGAATATACATCGTCCATTTTTTATGAAAAAAATTGTTCATGCAAAAAATATAATGGACTATACATCGTCCATTTTGTATGGGAAAAATATAATGGACTATACATCGCCCATTTTTCATGCAAAAAATATAATGGGCTATACATCGTCCATTTTTCATGGAAAAAATATAATGGACTATACATCGTCCATTTTTCATTAAAAAACTTTTTGTGCAACAAATATAATGGGCTCTATACATCATACATTTTTCATGTAACAAATTTTCTTATGCAAAAAATATAATGGACTATAAATCGTCCATTTTTCATGGAAAAAAATTTTTCATGCAAAAAATATAATGGACTACTATACATCGTCCATTTTTCATGCAAAAAATATAATGGAATATACATCGTCCATTTTTCATGAAAAAAATTGTTCATGCAAAAAATATAATGGACTATACATCGTCCATTTTTCATGCAAAAAATATAATGGACTATACATCGTCCATTTTTCATGCAAAAAATATAATGGAATATACATCGTCCATTTTTCATGCAAAAATTTTTTTTTTGTGCAAAAAATATAATGGGCTCTTCATCGTCCATTTTTCATGCAAAAATTTTTTTTATGCAAAAAATATAATGGACTATAAATTGTTCATTTTTCATGCAAACAATATAGTGTACTATACATCGTCCATTTTTCCTGGAAAAAATTTTGTTATGCAAAAAATGTAATGGACTAACATCGTCCATTTTTCATGCAAAAAATGTAATGGACTATACATCGTCCATTTTTCATGAAAAAAATTTTTGTGCAAAAGATATAATGGGCTTTATACATCATACATTTTTATTGGAACAAATTTTCTTATGCAAAAAATATAATGGACTATACATCGACCATTTTTCATGGAAAAAATTTTTTCATGCAAAAAATGTAATGGAGTATTCGTCGTCCATTTTTCATGCAAAAAATATAATGGAATATACATCGGCCATTTTTCATTAAAAAAATTTTTCATGCAAAAAAAATAATGGACTATACATCGTCCATTTTTCATGCAAAAAATATAATGGACTATACATCGTCCATTTTTCTTGCAAAAAATATAATGGGCCATACATCGTCCATTTTTCATGAAAAAAATATAATGGACTACACATCGTCCATTTTTCGTGCAAAATATGTAATGGACTATACATCGTCCATTTTTCATACAAAAAATATAATGGACTACACATCGTCCATTTTTCGTGCAAAAATTTTTTCATGCAAAAAATATAATGGAGTATACATCGTCCATTTTTCATGAAAAAAATATAATGGAATATACATCGTCCATTTTTCATTAAAAAAATATAATGGACTGACTATACATCGTCCATTTTTCATGCAAAAAAATTTTTTATGAAAAAAATATAATGGACTATACATCGTCCATATTTCATGCAAAAAATATAATGGAATATACATCGTCCATTTTTCATACAAAAAAATTTTTTATGAAAAATATAAAATGGACTATACATCGTCCATTTTTCGTGCAAAAAATGTAATGGACTATACATCGTCCCTTTTTCATGAAAAAAATTTTCATGCAAAAAATATAATGCACTATACATCGTCCATATTTCATGCAAAAAATATAATGGAATATACATCGTCCATTTTTCATGCAAAATATAAAATGTACTATACATCGTCCATTTTTCATGCAAAAAATATAATGGAATATACATCGTTCATTTTTCATGAAAAAAATTGTTCATGCAAAAAATATAATGCACTATACATCGTCCATATTTCATGCAAAAAATATAATGGACTTTACATCGTCCATTTTTCATGCAAAAAATTTTTTATGAAAAAAATATAATGGACTATACATCGTCCATTTTTCATACAAAATATAAAACGGACTATACATCGTCCATTTTTCATGCAAAAAATATAATGGAATATACATCGTCCATTTTTCATGAAAAAAATTGTTCATGCAAAAAATATAATGCACTATACATCGTCAATTTTTCATGCAAAAAAATTTTTTATGAAAATAATATAATGGACTATACATCGTCCATTTTTCATGCAAAATATAAAATGGAATATACATCGTCCATTTTTCATTAAAAAAATTTTTCATGCAAAAAATATAATGGACTATACATCGTAAATTTTTCATGCAAAATATATAATGCACTATACATCGTCCATTTTTCATTCAAAAAATATAATGCACTATACATCGTCCATTTTTCATACAAAATATAAAATGGACTATACATCGTCCATTTTTCATGCAAAAAATATAATGGAATATACATCGTTCATTTTTCATGAAAAAAATTGTTCATGCAAAAAATATAATGCACTATACATCGTCCATTTTTCATGCAAAAAAATTTTTTATGAAAAGAATATAATGGACTATACATCGTCCATTTTTCATGCAAAATATAAAATGGACTATACATCGTCCATTTTTCATGCAAAATATATAATGCACTATACATCGTCCATTTTTCATTCAAAAACTATAATGGACCATACATCATCCATTTTTCATTCAAAAAATATAATGCACTATACATCGTCCATTTTTCATGCAAAAAAATTTTTTATGAAAAGAATATAATGGACTATACATCGTCCATTTTTCATACAAAATATAAAATGGACTATACATCGTCCATTTTTCATGCAAAAAATATAATGGAATATACATCGTCCATTTTTCATTAAAAAAATTTTTCATGCAAAAAATATAATGGACTATACATCGTAAATTTTTCATGCAAAATATATAATGCACTATACATCCTCCATTTTTCATTCAAAAAAAATAATGGACCATACATCATCCATTTTTCATTCAAAAAATATAATGCACTATACATCGTCCATTTTTCATGCAAAAAAATTTTTTATGAAAATAATATAATGGACTATACATCGTCCATTTTTCATGCAAAATATAAAATGGACTATACATCGTCCATTTTTCATGCAAAAAATATAATGGAATATACATCGTCCATTTTTCATTAAAAAAATTTTTCATTCAAAAAATATAATGGACTATACATCGTAAATTTTTCATGCAAAATATATAATGCACTATACATCGTCCATTTTTCATTCAAAAAATATAATGCACTATACATCGTCCATTTTTCATGCAAAATATAAAATGGACTATACATCGTCCATTTTTCATGCAAAAAATATAATGGAATATACATCGTCCATTTTTCATTAAAAAAATTTTTCATTCAAAAAATATAATGGACTATACATCGTAAATTTTTCATGCAAAATATAAAATGGACTATACATCGTCCATTTTTCATGCAAAAAATGTAATGGAATATACATCGTCCATTTTTCATGAAAAAAATTGTTCATGCAAAAAATATAATGGAATATACATCGTCCATTTTTCATGCAAAAAAATTTTTTATGAAAATAATATAATGGACTATTGATCGTCCATTTTTCATACAAAATATAAAATGGACTATACATCGTCCATTTTTCATGCAAAAAATATAATGGAATATACATCGTCCATTTTTCATGAAAAAAATTGTTCATGCAAAAAATATAATGCACTATACATCGTCCATTTTTCATGCAAAAAAATTTTTTATGAAAATAATATAATGGACTATACATCGTCCATTTTTCATGCAAAAAAATTTTTTATGAAAAGAATATAATGGACTATACATCGTCCATTTTTCATACAAAAAGTATATTGGACTACACATCGTAAATTTTTCATGCAAAATATATAATGCACTATACATCGTCCATTTTTCATACAAAAAGTATATTGGACTACACATCGTCCATTTTTCTGCCAAAAAATATAATGGACTATACATCGTCCATTTTTCATACAAAATATAAAATGGACTATACATCGTCCATTTTTCATGAAAAAAATATAATGGAATATACATCGTCCATTTTTCATGAAAAAAATTGTTCATGCAAAAAATATAATGCACTATACATCGTCCATTTTTCATGCAAAAAAATTTTTTATGAAAATAATATAATGGACTATACATCGTCCATTTTTCATGCAAAATATAAAATGGACTATACATCGTCCATTTTTCATGCAAAAAATATAATGGAATATACATCGTCCATTTTTCATTAAAAAAATTTTTCATGCAAAAAATATAATGGACTATACATCGTAAATTTTTCATGCAAAATATATAATGCACTATACATCGTCCATTTTTCATTCAAAAATTATAATGGACCATACATCATCCATTTTTCATTCAAAAAATATAATGCACTATACATCGTCCATTTTTCATGCAAAAAAATTTTTTATGAAATGAATATAATGGACTATACATCGTCCATTTTTCTGCCAAAAAATATAATGGACTATACATAGTCCATTTTTCATGCAAAAAATGTAATGGACTATACATCGTCCATTTTTCATACAAAAAGTATATTGGACTATACATCGTCCATTTTTCGTGCAAAAATTTTTTTCATGCAAAAAATATAATGGACTATACATCGTCCATTTTTCATGCAAAATATATAATGGACTATACATCGTCCATTTTTGATACAAAAAATATAATGGACTCGTCCATTTTTCGTGCAAAAATTTTTTTATGAAAAAAATAAAATGGACTATACATCGTCCATTTTTCATGCAAAATATAAAATGGACTATACATCATCCATTTTTCATTCAAAAAATATAATGGACTATACATCGTCCATTTTTCTGCCAAAAAATATAATGGACTATACATAGTCCATTTTTCATGCAAAAAATGTAATGGACTATACATCGTCCATTTTTCTGCCAAAAAATATAATGGACTATACATAGTCCATTTTTCATGCAAAAAATATAATGGACTATACATCGTCCATTTTTCATGCAAAATATATAATGGACTATACATCGTCCATTTTTGATACAAAAAATATAATGGACTCGTCCATTTTTCGTGCAAAAATTTTTTTATGAAAAAAATATAATGGACTATATATACATCGTCCATTTTTCATGCAAAATATAAAATGGACTATACATCATCCATTTTTCATGCAAAAAATATAATGGACTATACATCGTCCATTTTTCAGCCAAAAAATATAATGGACTATTCATAGTCCATTTTTTATGCAAAAAATGTAATGGACTATACATCGTCCATTTTTCTGCCAAAAAATATAATGGACTATACATCGTCCATTTTTCATGCAAAATATATAATGGATTACACATCGTCCATTTTTCAGCCAAAAAATATAATGGACTATTCATAGTCCATTTTTCATGCAAAAAATATAATGGACTATACATCGTCCATTTTTCATGCAAAAAATATAATGGAATATACATCGTCCATTTTTCATACAAAAAGTATATTGGACTATACATCGTCCATTTTTCATTCAAAAAATATAATGCACTATACATCGTCCATTTTTCATACAAAATATAAAATGGACTATACATCGTCCATTTTTCATGCAAAAAATATAATGGAATATACATCGTTCATTTTTCATGAAAAAAATTGTTCATGCAAAAAATATAATGCACTATACATCGTCCATTTTTCATGCAAAAAAATTTTTTATGAAAAGAATATAATGGACTATACATCGTCCATTTTTCATGCAAAATATAAAATGGACTATACATCGTCCATTTTTCATGCAAAATATATAATGCACTATACATCGTCCATTTTTCATTCAAAAACTATAATGGACCATACATCATCCATTTTTCATTCAAAAAATATAATGCACTATACATCGTCCATTTTTCATGCAAAAAAATTTTTTATGAAAAGAATATAATGGACTATACATCGTCCATTTTTCATACAAAATATAAAATGGACTATACATCGTCCATTTTTCATGCAAAAAATATAATGGAATATACATCGTCCATTTTTCATTAAAAAAATTTTTCATGCAAAAAATATAATGGACTATACATCGTAAATTTTTCATGCAAAATATATAATGCACTATACATCCTCCATTTTTCATTCAAAAACTATAATGGACCATACATCATCCATTTTTCATTCAAAAAATATAATGCACTATACATCGTCCATTTTTCATGCAAAAAAATTTTTTATGAAAATAATATAATGGACTATACATCGTCCATTTTTCATGCAAAATATAAAATGGACTATACATCGTCCATTTTTCATGCAAAAAATATAATGGAATATACATCGTCCATTTTTCATTAAAAAAATTTTTCATTCAAAAAATATAATGGACTATACATCGTAAATTTTTCATGCAAAATATATAATGCACTATACATCGTCCATTTTTCATTCAAAAAATATAATGCACTATACATCGTCCATTTTTCATGCAAAATATAAAATGGACTATACATCGTCCATTTTTCATGCAAAAAATATAATGGAATATACATCGTCCATTTTTCATTAAAAAAATTTTTCATTCAAAAAATATAATGGACTATACATCGTAAATTTTTCATGCAAAATATAAAATGGACTATACATCGTCCATTTTTCATGCAAAAAATGTAATGGAATATACATCGTCCATTTTTCATGAAAAAAATTGTTCATGCAAAAAATATAATGGAATATACATCGTCCATTTTTCATGCAAAAAAATTTTTTATGAAAATAATATAATGGACTATTGATCGTCCATTTTTCATACAAAATATAAAATGGACTATACATCGTCCATTTTTCATGCAAAAAATATAATGGAATATACATCGTCCATTTTTCATGAAAAAAATTGTTCATGCAAAAAATATAATGCACTATACATCGTCCATTTTTCATGCAAAAAAATTTTTTATGAAAATAATATAATGGACTATACATCGTCCATTTTTCATGCAAAATATAAAATGGACTATACATCGTCCATTTTTCATGCAAAAAATATAATGGAATATACATCGTCCATTTTTCATTAAAAAAATTTTTCATGCAAAAAATATAATGGACTATACATCGTAAATTTTTCATGCAAAATATATAATGCACTATACATCGTCCATTTTTCATTCAAAAATTATAATGGACCATACATCATCCATTTTTCATTCAAAAAATATAATGCACTATACATCGTCCATTTTTCATGCAAAAAAATTTTTTATGAAATGAATATAATGGACTATACATCGTCCATTTTTCTGCCAAAAAATATAATGGACTATACATAGTCCATTTTTCATGCAAAAAATGTAATGGACTATACATCGTCCATTTTTCATACAAAAAGTATATTGGACTATACATCGTCCATTTTTCGTGCAAAAATTTTTTTCATGCAAAAAATATAATGGACTATACATCGTCCATTTTTCATGCAAAAAATATAATGGAATATACATCGTAAATTTTTCATGAAAAAAATTGTTCATGCAAAAAATATAATGCACTATACATCGTCCATATTTCATGCAAAAAATATAATGGACTATACATCGTCCATTTTTCATGGAAAAAAATTTTTTATGAAAAAAATATAATGGACTATACATCGTCCATTTTTCATGCAAAATATAAAATGGACTATACATCATCCATTTTTCATTCAAAAAATATAATGGACTATACATCGTCCATTTTTCTGCCAAAAAATATAATGGACTATACATAGTCCATTTTTCATGCAAAAAATGTAATGGACTATACATCGTCCATTTTTCTGCCAAAAAATATAATGGACTATACATAGTCCATTTTTCATGCAAAAAATATAATGGACTATACATCGTCCATTTTTCATGCAAAATATATAATGGACTATACATCGTCCATTTTTGATACAAAAAATATAATGGACTCGTCCATTTTTCGTGCAAAAAATATAATAGGACTATACATCGTCCATTTTTCGTGCAAAATATAAAATGGACTATACATCGTCCATTTTTCATGCAAAAAATATAATGGAATATACATCGTAAATTTTTCATGAAAAAAATTGTTCATGCAAAAAATATAATGCACTATACATCGTCCATATTTCATGCAAAAAATATAATGGACTATACATCGTCCATTTTTCATGCAAAAAAATTTTTTATGAAAAAAATATAATGGACTATACATCGTCCATTTTTCATGCAAAATATAAAATGGACTATACATCATCCATTTTTCATTCAAAAAATATAATGGACTATACATCGTCCATTTTTCATGCAAAAAATATAATGGACTATACATCGTCCATTTTTGATACAAAAAATATAATGGACTCGTCCATTTTTCGTGCAAAAATTTTTTTATGAAAAAAATATAATGGACTATATGTATATACATCGTCCATTTTTCATGCAAAATATAAAATGGACTATACATCATCCATTTTTCATGCAAAAAATATAATGGACTGACTATACATCGTCCATTTTTCAGCCAAAAAATATAATGGACTATTCATAGTCCATTTTGCATGCAAAAAATGTAATGGACTATACATCGTCCATTTTTCTGCCAAAAAATATAATGGACTATACATAGTCCATTTTTCATGCAAAAAATATAATGGAGTATACATCGTCCATTTTTCATGCAAAAAATATAATAGGACTATACATCGTCCATTTTTCGTGCAAAAAATATAATGGACTATACATCGTCCATTTTTCATGCAAAAAAATTTTTTATGAAAAAAATATAATGGACTATACATCGTCCATTTTTCATGCAAAATATAAAATGGAGTATACATCATCCATTTTTCATTCAAAAAATATAATGGACTATACATCGTCCATTTTTCATGCAAAAAATATAATGGACTATACATCGTCCATTTTTCATGCAAAAAATGTAATGGACTAACATCGTCCATTTTTCATGCAAAAAATATATAGTGGACTATACATCGTCCATTTTTCATGCAAAAAATGTAATGGACTATACATCGTCCATTTTTCTGGCAAAATATGTAATGGACTAACATCGGCCTTTTTTCATGCAAAAAAATATAATGGACTATACATCGTCCATTTTTCATGGAAAAAATATAATGGACTATACATCGTAAATTTTTCATGCAAAAAATATAATGCACTATATATACATCGTCCATTTTTCATTCAAAAACTATAATGGACTATACATCGTCCATTTTTCATTCAAAAAATATAATGGACTATACATCGTTCATTTTTCTGCCAAAAAATATAATGGACTATACATAGTCCATTTTTCATACAAAAAGTATATTGGACTACACATCGTCCATTTTTCGTGCAAAAATTTTTTTCATGCAAAAAATATAATAGACTATACATCGTCCATTTTTCATGCAAAATATATAATGGACTATACATCGTCCATTTTTGATACAAAAAATATAATGGACTCGTCCATTTTTCGTGCAAAAATTTTTTATGAAAAAAATATAATGGACTATACATCGTCCATTTTTCATGCAAAATATAAAATGGACTATACATCGTCCATTTTTCGTGCAAAAAATGTAATGGACTATACATCGTCCCTTTTTCATGAAAAAAATTGTTCATGCAAAAAATATAATGCACTATACATCGTCCATTTTTCATGCAAAAAAATTGTTTATGAAAAAAATATAACGGACTATACATCGTCCATTTTTCATGCAAAATATAAAATGGACTATACATCGTCCATTTTTCATGCAAAATATAAAATGGACTATACATCGTCCATATTTCATGCAAAAAATATAATGGAATATACATCGTGCATTTTTCATGCAAAAAAATTTTTTATGAAACAAATATAATGGACTATACATCGTCCATTTTTCATGCAAAATATAAAATGGACTATACATCGTCCATATTTCATGCAAAAAATATAATGAACTATACATCGTCCATTTTTCATGCAAAAAAATTTTTTATGAAAAAAATATAATGGACTATACATCGTCCATTTTTCATGCAAAATATAAAATGGACTATACATCGTCCATGTTTCATGCAAAAAATATAATGGAATATACATCGTCCATTTTTCATTCAAAAACTATAATGGACTATACATCATCCATTTTTCATTAAAAAATAATTATAATGGACTATACATCGTCCATTTTTCTGCCAAAAAATATAATGGACTATACATAGGCCATTTTTCATGCAAAAAATGTAATGGACTATACATCGTCCATTTTTCTGCCAAAAATAATAATGGACTGTACTAGTCCATTTTTCATTCAAAAAATATAATGGACTATACATCGTCCATTTTTCATGCAAAAAATGTAATGGACTATACATCGTCCATTTTTCTGGCAAAATATGTAATGGACTAACATCGTCCTTTTTTCATGCAAAAAATATAATGGACTATACATCGTCCATTTTTCATGGAAAAAATATAATGGACTATACATCGTCCATTTTTCATGAAAAAAATTGTTCATGCAAAAAATATAATGCACTATACATCGTCCATTTTTCATGCAAAAAATATAATGGACTACACATCGTCCAATTTTCATGCAAAAAATATAATGGACTATTATACATCGTCCATTTTTCATGCAAAATATATAATGGACTATACATAGTCCATTTTTCATGCAAAAAATGTAATGGACTACACATCGTCCATTTTTCGTGCAAAAATTTTTTTCATGCAAAAAATATAATGGACTATACATCGTCCATTTTTCATGAAAAAAATATAATGGATTACACATCGTCCATTTTTCATGCAAAAAATATAATGAACTATACATCGTCCATTTTTCATACAAAAAATATAATGGACTATACATAGTCCACTTTTCATGCAAAAAATGTAATGGGTTATACATCGTAAATTTTTCATGCAAAAAATATAATACACTATACATCGTCCATTTTTCATTCAAAAACTATAATGGACTATACATCATCCATTTTTCATTCAAAAAATATAATGGACTATACATCGTCCATTTTTCATACAAAAAGTATATTGGACTACACATCGTCCATTTTTCGTGCAAAAATTTTTTTCATGCAAAAAATATAATGGACTAAATATACATCGTCCATTTTTCATGCAAATTATATAATGGATTACACATCGTCCATTTTTCATGCAAAAAATATAATGGACTATACATCGTCCATTTTTCGTGCAAAAAATATAATGGACTATACATCGTCCATTTTTCATGCAAAAAATGTAATGGACTAACATCGTCCATTTTTCATGCAAAAAATATATAGTGGACTATACATCGTCCATTTTTCATGCAAAAAATGTAATGGACTATACATCGTCCATTTTTCTGGCAAAATATGTAATGGACTAACATCGGCCTTTTTTCATGCAAAAAAATATAATGGACTATACATCGTCCATTTTTCATGGAAAAAATTTTTTATGAAAAAAATATAATGGACTATACATCGTCCATTTTTCATGCAAAATATAAAATGGACTATACATCGTCCATATTTCATGCAAAAAATATAATGGAATATACATCGTCCATTTTTCATTAAAAAAATTTTTCATGTAAAAAATATAAAATATAATCGTAAATTTTTCATGCAAAAAATATAATGCACTATACATCGTCCATTTTTTATTCAAAAACTATAATGGACTATACATCATCCATTTTTCATTAAAAAATAATTATAATGGACTATACATCGTCCATTTTTCTGCCAAAAAATATAATGGACTATACATAGGCCATTTTTAATGCAAAAAATGTAATGGACTATACATCGTCCATTTTTCTGCCAAAAATAATAATGGACTATACATAGTCCATTTTTCATTCAAAAAATATAATGGACTATATATCGTCCATTTTTCATGCAAAAAATGTAATGGACTATACATCGTCCATTTTACGTGCAAAAAATATAATGGACTATATATACATCGTCCATTTTTCTGGCAAAATATGTAATGGACTAACATCGTCCTTTTTTCATGCAAAAAATATAATGGACTATACATCGTCCATTTTTCATGGAAAAAATATAATGGACTATACATCGTCCATTTTTCATGCAAAAAATGTAATGGATTATACATCGTCCATTTTTCATGCAAAAAATTTTTTCATGTAAAAAATATAATCGACTATACATCGTCCATTTTTCATGCAAAAAATATAATGGACTATACATCGTCCATTTTTCACGCAATAAAATTTTTTATGAAAAAAATATAATGGAGTATACATCGTCCATTTTTCATGAAAAAAAATATAATGGACTATACATCGTCCATTTTTCATAAAAAAAATATAATGGAATATACATCGTCCATTTTTCGTGCAAAAAATGTAATGGACTATACATCGTCCCTTTTTCATGAAAAAAATTTTTCATGCAAAAAATATAATGCACTATACATCGTCCATTTTTCACGCAATAAAATTTTTTATGAAAAAAATATAATGGAGTATACATCGTCCATTTTTCATGAAAAAAAATATAATGGAGTATACATCGTCCATTTTTCATGGAAAAAATATAATGGACTATACATCGTCCATTTTTCATGCAAAAAATGTAATGGATTATACATCGTCCATTTTTCATGCAAAAAATTTTTTCATGTAAAAAATATAATCGACTATACATCGTCCATTTTTCATGCAAAAAATATAATGGACTATACATCGTCCATTTTTCACGCAATAAAATTTTTTATGAAAAAAATATAATGGACTATACATCGTCCATTTTTCATGCAAAAAAATATAATGGAATATACATCGTCCATTTTTCATTAAAAAAATTTTTCATGCAAAAAATATAACGGACTATATATCGTCCATTTTTCATGAAAAAAATATAATGGAATATACATCGCCCATTTTTCATGCAAAAAATATAATGGACTATACATCGTCCATTTTTCGTGCAAAAAATATAATGGACTATATATACATCGTCCATTTTTCATGCAAAAAATGTAATGGACTAACATCGTCCATTTTTCATGCAAAAAATATATAGTGGACTATACATCGTCCATTTTTCATGCAAAAAATGTAATGGACTATACATCGTCCATTTTTCTGGCAAAATATGTAATGGACTAACATCGACCTTTTTTCATGCAAAAAAATGTAATGGACTAACATCGTCATTTTTCATGCAAAAAATATATAGTGGACTATACATCGTCCATTTTTCATGGAAAAAATATAATGGACTATACATCGTCTATTTTTCATGGAAAAAATATAATGGACTATACATCGTCCATTTTTCATGGAAAAAATATAATGGACTATACATCGTCCATTTTTCATGCAAAAAATTTTTTCATGTAAAAAATATAATCGACTATACATCGTCCATTTTTCATTCAAAAAATATAATGGACTATACATCGTTCATTTTTCTGCCAAAAAATATAATGGACTATACAAAGTCCATTTTTCATGCAGAAAATGTAATGGACTATACATCGTCCATTTTTCATACAAAAAGTATATTGGACTACACATCGTCCATTTTTCGTGCAAAAATTTTTTTCATGCAAAAAATATAATAAACTATACATCGTCCATTTTTCATGCAAAATATATAATGGACTATACATCGTCCATTTTTGATACAAGAAATATAATGGTCTCGTCCATTTTTCGTGCAAAAATTTTTTATGAAAAAAATATAATGGACTATACATCGTCCATTTTTCATGCAAAATATAAAATGGACTATACATCGTCCATTTTTCGTGCAAAAAATGTAATGGACTATACATCGTCCTTTTTTCATGAAAAAAATTTTTCATGCAAAAAATATAATGCACTATACATCGTCCATATTTCATGCAAAAAATATAATGGAATATACATCGTGCATTTTTCATGCAAAAAAATTTTTATGAAAAAAATATAATGGACTATACATCGTCCATTTTTCATGCAAAATATAAAATGGACTATACATCGTCCATATTTCATGCAAAAAAATAATGGAATATACATCGTCCATTTTTCATTAAAAAAATTTTTCATGCAAAAAATATAAAATATAATCGTAAATTTTTCATGCAAAAAATATAATGCACTATACATCGTCCATTTTTCATTCAAAAACTATAATGGACTATACATCGTCCATTTTTCTGCCAAAAAATATAATGGACTATACATAGTCCATTTTTCATGCAAAAAATGTAATGGACTATACATCGTCCATTTTTCTGCCAAAAAATATAATGGACTATACATAGTCCATTTTTCATTCAAAAAATATAATGGACTATACATCGTCCATTTTTGATACAAAAAATATAATGGACTATACATCGTCCATTTTTCATGCAAAAAATGTAATGGACTACACATCGTCCAATTTTCATGCAAAAAATATAATGGACTATACATCGTCCATTTTTCATGAAAAAAATATCATGGACTACATCGTCCATTTTCCATGCAAAAAATGTAATGGACTATACATCGTCCATTTTTCGTGCAAAAATTTTTTTCATGCAAAAAATATAATGGACTATACATTGTCCATTTTTCATTAAAAAAATATAATGGACTTATACATCGTCCATTTTTCATGCAAAAAAAATTTTTATGAAAAAAATATAATGGACTACACATCGTCCATTTTTCATGCAAAATATAAAATGGACTATACATCGTCCATTTTTCATGCAAAAAATATAATGGAATATACATCGTCCATTTTTCATGAAAAAAATTGTTCATGCAAAAAATATAATGCACTATACATCGTCCATTTTTCATGCAAAAAATATAATGGACTACACATCGTCCAATTTTCATGCAAAAAATATAATGGACTATACATCGTCCATTTTTCATGAAAAAAATATCATGGACTACATCGTCCATTTTCCATGCAAAAAATGTAATGGACTATAATACATCGTCCATTTTTCATGAAAAAAATATAATGGAATATACATCGTCCATTTTTCATTAAAAAAATATAATGGACTATACATCGTCCATTTTTCATGCAAAAAATATAATGGGCTCTACATCTCACATTTTTCATGCAAAAATTTTTTTCATGCCAAAAATATAATGGACTATAAATTGTTCATTTTTCATGCAAAAAATACATCGCCAATTTTTCATGCAAAAAATTTTTTTATCTAAAAAATATAATGGACTATACATCATCCATTTTTTATGCAAAAAATATAATGGACTATACATCGTCTATTTTTCATGCAAAAAATATAATGGGGTATACATCGTCCATATTTCATGCAAAAGATTTTTTCATGCAAAAAATATAATGGATTATAAATGAACTAAACAAATGAACTAAACATTGTCCATTTTTCATGCCAAAAATTTTTTGTGCACAAAATTAAATTGCCCATTTTTCATGTTTTCCTATATGAAAAATTTTCATTCTAGAGCCCATTTAATTTTTTTTAATAAAAAATGGATGATGTACCCCGTCTATTAAATTTTTGTTGGAATAATTTATATGGTAAACAACATTTAAGTTTTGGTATGAAAACTATACGATGTATAATATTCCTTTAATTTTTTTGTAAAAGATGTATAAGACATTCAAATTTTTTTACTTGCCACAGTAGAGTAGATTTTCAGACTTTTTTGCTCTTTCACAAATAAATAAGTAAGTTCGGCTTTCACATGTAGAGGTGGAAAACTATCGATAGTGTCACTATCGAAAGTTTTCGATAGTTTAAAAATCTCTATCGATATATCCATTCCAGACTATCGAAACTTAAAAAACCTATCGATATATCGACGAAACTATCGTGATAGTATCGAAGTTGTATGGTTCTCGTAAATTGTACATATTTATTTACAATAAAAATTCCAAACAAAATATTTTTAAGCAAAACAACACAAAATGAAATAAAATTTTGTTTTTTAATTTAATAAATAACAAAACTAAAATAATTGTATGAATAACAAAAATTAAAAATTTTAAAAACCCAAGACTTTTTTCAGAAAAGGTGTTATATCTTCTAAACGGCTATACCGATTTTCTTCAAACATAGCTAAGAACCCTCTCGATCAAGTCATCTTTTAAATAGAAAAAACTAAATGAAAATAGGTCCAGCCGTTTGACCTTTACGTGGACATGGACAGACACACAGATACACAGACACACACTACAAACCTATAATACCCCTTTTTTAGTCGGGGGTTAAAAATAAGTGAGTTCAGCGGAAGAAATTTTCCCGTCATTCAGTTATTTTTGTTTATGAAAAGCAATGTATTCACATATTTTGGTTTTAGTGGTGTATCATTTAGTATCGATAGTGACTAAAAAATATCGATTGTTTTCAAGTTTTAATCGATGGCAGAGTTAAAACATCGATAGTCACAAAAAAAATTAACTATCGATAGTATCGATAATGTCATCGATAGTTTTCCACCCCTATTCAAATCTACTTTTTATAATAAAACGTCACTTTACACACCAAAAATAATACATACAATTTGAAGTATACTTAGCTATAAGCTAAATTAAGCTTATATTTCATATCGTATTACAAGTGGAAAATAGAAAAGTCTCAAGTCATTTCTCTATAACTTGCTGAAAAATTATATAAAACAATTGAGATTTTTCCCAGAGTTACTTTTGAATATGGAGGCTACTGTAGTGCAATTAACTCGAAATTAGCTTATTTTGACTTAAGCACTTTTTAATTTTTGCCACAGATTTAATTGCGTCAACTAAAAAAATCAAAATGTATTAAGATGCAAATATTTTGATAGCACAAGTATCAGACAATAGCAAGTTTCTTATACGTTCATAATTCCTCCAAAGCGCAGACAAGAATATTTTCCCAGAAGAAGCGTTTGACATAAAAATAACAATGTTGACAAAAAAGAGTCATGTGCCAAATCTTATAACCCTTCGCAGAAATACATTCATATGGTGTTCATATATATCGCACACTAAATCATTAACAGTACCAACTCAAAATGATAAAAGTGGTTTTGTTTTTTTATAAACCATTTAATTTAACACACCTCTAACCACCGCAACAATTTCTTTTGCAATACAGTCTTCTTGAAAAATATAAAATACCGTTATTCCTGTGTGCTTGCATCATTTGTACAGTATCATCAGTTGTTTGTCACTGCTCAGCATCTGAAATTTTTTGAGTTGTGACTATTTATGATTTAGTGTGCGATATGTTTGCATACACATTTATGTGAAACATTTTTAATTTTTAGGTAACAAATTGCATTAAAGATAAACTACGAACAAACAACTATGACAAACAGTTAACGGTACAACGTCCTTGTGTTTGTTTAGTCATAACAAACAGTTGTGGTGTCAGTTGATGTGAAATTCAGCTCTATATAAATATTTATCAACTCAAATGGAATAAGTATGTGAATTGTTTTGACTCATCGTACTCCACTTTGCTGAAAGCTGTTTATGTAATGAAAGCTCTTAACAAATTGGAGTACGTAGAATCAAGACAATTCACATATTCCATTTGCATTGAAAAAAAAACTCCAGCGGCATAATAGTACAAGTAAATGTGTACAATATTGTAGAAATATTTAATAATATTCAGCAAAAAATCATTAATAAATGTTTAATAAAAAAACAACTCGTTCGCCCCCGGGTGGGCTCGAACCACCAACCTTTCGGTTAACAGCCGAACGCGCTAGCCAATTGCGCCACGGAGGCCTTATAACTACCGCAGACGATTTCCCCAAATTGAAAATTAATGTGGAAATTGCAGAAACAAATAACACCAAAAATTAACGATAAGAAATATCTCTATTTTACTAGAATATAATCAGCTTAAAAAATATAAAGCACTGAAGCCAATATACTTAATTTGATATAAGTTTCGATGGAGATTAAAAAATTAATAAAATTTTAACAAAAAACATTTTTTATATCAAAATTTGGTATTAAGATATATTATGAACTAATAAATATGAATCCCTAAAAATTATGGACCTAATTTTGTAAGACGCAACGCCAAACGTTGACAAATTTTATGTGGAAAAAATTTAAATTACAAAAACAAAATACATACATACAAAATTAGGCCCTATATATATTTTATACAGCTTTCTTGTATGTTTTTTGCTTTAAATTAATATGTTCAGTGTGAGGATATCTCTAACTGTGATTGTAAAGTATTGGAGTCAAATATTTACATCTAAGCTTGCAACTATATGAGGAATGAAACCTAATTTTTTATCCGGTATCCAATATAAAATAATTGAAATTTATTTGCTGGTAGTTTAGCATGTCTATATACGTATTTCATTGGCGCTTCAACCAAACCATCAGTACACTTTAACCACAAATTTTAAACAGTCACAAACCTCTTACTTTATGCATAGACTTTCAAAAACTATATGAGAATTCATAAAATAATAATACTTTTGAGAATCACAAAAGAAAAAATAAGCTTAGTAGGCTTTGAAACTGATACAAAACCCAGCAAATAATTTATATCCAGGTGAACTCATTTTATTTTTCTACATCCTTATACAATTAGAAATCCATTGGATAAGAATAAAATTATTTACAAGGCTAAATGAAAAATAAAACATTAATTGAACTTTAAAAAAAAATTATTATTTATTATTTTATTGTATATATATAGACATGCTAAGGTACCAGCAAATAAATTTCAATTATTTTATGTACACTTCTGACAATATGTCAAATAATAAATTTTCTTTAAGGTATCCAATATATTAAAAAAAAGTAGACTGCGGTAGCACAGACAACGTTTATGTAAGAAGAGTGTGAAAAGGCAACTGGAACAATGCACACTTTTCTTGTAGAAAATTCAACTGCATAAAGCATAATTTTCTTATAGAAAAGACAACTGTGTCACAGGACACTTTTCTTATGAAAAATTCCACTGTGTAACAGCATACTTACCTCATAGAAAAGTCGACTGTGATAGACCGCACTTTTCTTTTAGAAAAGTCGACTGTGTGACAGCTCACTTTTCTTATAGAAAAGCTGACTGCGTGACAGGACACTTTTCTCATAGGCAATACTGTGAAATAGCACACTTTTCTTATAGACAAAAAAGTTTGTTAAAATCATTTGGATACATTATACGTAAAAGTAGACTTTAGTTCACCAAGGTGCTTTCCATTTTTCGAAACGTGAGATTGTGTCATTACAAGAGTGAAAAGTTTCGTTTGAATCTGTTGTAAGAAGAACGTGGAATAAAATATTAAATTTTAATAATTATTTGCGTAAGTTAAATTTAAGAGGACTTTCCTTGTTCTCTAAACACAAGATTATATCAGTGCAAACATCCAAGGTTTGTATTAAGTTTCGTAGGAACCGCGCAATTTTTCATATTCATTATAATATCCTCAGGCATATGAAAGGATTTGTAAAAAAATACTTTTGTGGTTGGACACCAGCTATAGCCTCCCATAAAAAGAAGAGCTTTTTTATATAGGCCCCTTTCCGATTAGGCAACTTTACTTGCGCAAGTCTTGTGTTTGTGGGTGTGAGAGGAAAGGTCGGTTTGAAGGGGAAAGAATTGCCGAGATTTGAGTACAGACTTGCTTGTACTTGGCAATTCTGTTATTCTTGGTAATTCTTGTACGTGTCTTTAACTAAATTATTTTTTTCTTCAACTTCCATTGTATACACCAAATTTCAAATCACTTTCACAATTACAATGAATACAGAAATGAAACAAAACGTCAACAAATTAAGAAAATTCAAGCATAAGAAAATTAAACTTGCTCAACAAAGTTGCTGAATGTGAACATAGAAGCAAGTTCAAAAGAAAATAAATAAAAATGAAAATTATACTTGCGCAATTAAAGTTGCCTAATCTGAAAGGAGCCATATTATATTATTATTATATAATAATAGTTTTAAACTTCGTGATTTTTCAGTAAAAAACCCGAAAAATATAACCCAATCGAGAAACTTCTTCTTTTTTCTAATCGTTAAAAAAAACAATACAATGAAAGTCAAACATAACTCTGTCCAAATTCTCACTTCAGAAATTGTATTCTAGTTTATTGTCAAAGGGAAAAAAATTGTAAAATATGTTGCTTGTTTATATGTAATAGCATCTGGGGGATACATTTCTAAATTTTACTTCAAAATAAAATTTAATATAAAGTAAAAAAAGATCAACGCCCCCGGGTGGGCTCGAACCACCAACCTTTCGGTTAACAGCCGAACGCGCTAGCCAATTGCGCCACGGAGGCTGTGTGATCTCAAAGATTTACTCTGATTCATTTACTTTCGCAGTTACTTATTCAAAACATTTAGCTAATTTATAAAATATTTTATTGCGTCATATTTGTTGTAAAGCGAAAAATTGTATGGCTGTCAAAAAAATATTGCTGATTTTCTTAACCGACTTCAAAAAAAAAGGAGGAGGTTATCAATTCATCTCTCTTTTTTTTTGGCGGTGTTACTTCATAACTCGCTACATTTTAGACCGATCGTAAAGATTATTTGTTTGTCTGAAAGGGTATAACTTTCCATTGGTTTCACTGTAAAAAAGTGGGCCGGGACACGCTTACGATCTTTTTATATAATTTTATTACATTCTAATTAGTTATTTCATTACTGTGAAACCATTTGTTTCTGTAATTACTCATTTTGAAAGGTTAAAAAATGTGCCGCCCATTAAAATTTAATATAATATTTTACGCGGTTATACTTAATCAATGTTTATGAAACTTATCACACACCTTGAGCTTTAAAATAGACACAATCATTTTTTTTTATTGGCGGAGTCACGCCCATTAAAATTTAATATTTTATTTCAAGTGGTTCTACTTTACCGATTTTTATAGTATTTAACAGGCAACCTGGGCTCTGAAAAATACATAATCTTGCATTTAAAAAATTGGGGGGAGGCACGCACGCCCATTAAAATTTAATTTTGTATTTCAGATCTTTGCATTAAAGTGACCGTACGCATGCATAGGGCCTGTTTGTCTAAATGCGAAAGAACGTTTCGATCGTACATTAGTATTGAAAACAAAAACAAATTTGAGTTTTTTGTTTTTAATACAAATGTTCGATCGAAACGTTTGTTCGTATTTTGACAAACAGGCTCATAATTTATTACATCATAACATAATTTAGATATTTTACAAAGACGTTTAAATTTGCAAATACATAATTATTTTTGTTGAAAGGTATCAGAAAAAGTACAGAAACTTCTTAAATAAGGCCACTCAATTAGACTGACTATTTCCAAGGCTTCCAAGTTTCAATTCGAAAGGAGCCAGTCTTAATTTCAATTTCTAAGAGAAGAACTCTAAATCACGCACTTACTAATTATATATTAATTGCAGCAGCAAATGACCATTAATTAAAAATTATTTGTGTTATGAAAACAATTTAATCGATCATCACCGAAACAAATACTCCTAATGGGAAAACATTTTAAATTCCAACATGTGTGCTGCGAGCAAAAGGATACGATGATGATTGAACACAGTTGATGTATAATTTAGAAAATTGATGAATATTTATTAAATGAGAGGGGTGGTTTTAATGTGTTAAAGTTTGTTGGTTATTTAAAAAAAAATAAAAATAAATAAAACAGTTGTCTTAAATTACAAACTAATGAGCATCGTTTTTCCATAAATTTTGTGGAAAAAGAAGTAAAATACCAACACTAGAGTAATTCGTTACGCGTTTTTTTTTCTTTCTTTCAAAATGCTTTTAAACACACCTTGAAACAACAAAGTTATTGATCTTAATTGCGGACAGATGAAAAACTACGCCAGGGCAATGAATCGAAAATTGGAGATCGAGTCATACGAAACGTGTGTGTGTGTGTGTGTGTGTGTTTGTGTGTTTGTATGAACACGTTTGTATTACGAACTAGAGATGTGCACGTGAGTGTTTTCTGACTCACGACACGCACGCTCACGCAGAAAAATATTTTACTCACGCACTTTCACGCACGATTGATTTTGAAAATTTTCATTATCACGCACGCTCACGAATAAAATACTTTTAATCACACACGAGTGGTTTGCAACTTATCACGATCACGCACGCTCACGAAAAAGCATATCGCTCATTTACTTCAATAGTGGCACAACTCAAAAAAACCAGTTTTGCAGAAAACGCGTTTTAAGTTTTTATTTTGCATACAACTCAATGGAGAAATGAAAAAAAATTCTTCTCTCAGGAGGTGATGGTACAAGCTATTTATATGAAATTTTTATGCAAGATAAAATACAAAATGCCGCATCTTTCTGCATTATTAACTCAAAAAACTCATTTTTTGAGTTATGCCACTATTGAAGCAAATGAGCGATATGTATTATATAATTTTCATGTTTTTTGGATTGAAAAATAGGTTCTTACACACATATATATATATATACATATCTATGTATATATGTATGCTCGTGTTTTTGTAAAATTTACAATGTAAATTAAAGTTAATTTAATATCTTTATTTATGATTTGAACAGGCTAAAGTTCGTATCGCTTTTTAAGCCAAATTGCATGTGATAATTATTAATGAACAAATAACACCAAAGCTAGTTGTAAATATTCTGACAACACATAGTTGATCGGAACAGCTAGCCGTTTTCGAAGGCCACTAAACCTTCATCATCAGCGTTCTTTTGTGTTTGGTCCATAAAGCAGAAATCTTTAGTATATAAAGCAGAAATCTACATCAACTGACACCACACACAGTGGACCAAACACAGAAGAACGCTGATGATGAAGGTTTAGTGGCCTTCGAAAACGGCTAGCTATTCCGTTCAACTATGTGTTTTCAGAATATTTAGAACTAACTTTGGTGTTATTTGTTCATTAATAATTATCACAATTAAATTAACTTAATTTAATATAGTTTTAAATATTCGTATTCGCGGATCATTTAAAATATTCGAATTCGAATTCTAGTATATCAGAAATTGACATTCCGCACATGTATGTATGTATACACAGGAAAAAATATCATCTAAATACAACCAACAAAACAAATTGTTGACATTTAATTTAAAAATTAACAATCATCATTTTTGATATAACAAATTTAAATTTTTGTAGTCAATTAAATTACTCAACAAAATTATTTGTTAAATTATATCATAATGGAATGCGCACATGTAGAAGAAACAAGAAATCATATTTTGTGGGTATTCATCATTTGCGTATTTAATAAAGTGTTGCTCTTTAGCTAAGAGGTAAGTGAGTCAGTTTATTAGTGTTGATGTTGCCGGTTCAACTCCGCCCAAAGACATTTAGTGTTTTTCGCAGACAAGCAAAAAATCGTTTCGAGGATTGTGATTGTGTATAAAAAGCTTGTTAATATAAGAATTATGATACAGAAATTCAACAATTCACATTGTTAATATAACAATAACTTTAATTGAAATAACTTTGAAATCTAACAAAAATAAATGTAGAAAAAAAATAAATTCCAACATATTATTTGTTGATATATTTAATTGAAAATATTTTTAAGATTTTCCTTCAACTTACAATTTCGTTAATTGTATTTACAAAAATCGTTGTAGGTTCAAAATTAATTAATTATTTATTTGATATAACAAAAAAATTAATTGTATTTACAAATCATTTTTTTTTCTGTCTACATACATAATATAAATGTGAAGGTAAGACGTATGATCAACTAAATAAATGAGAAAAGCATATTAAATGAGAAAACATACAAATTACTAAAATTTTTCTGTTACGTAACATTTTCAAAGACTCCCCCACCCCAACCATAACAAAACTCGAATCCCACCCCTCCCCCCTATAGCGTTACGTAATATATGGACGGCCCCTAAAGCAAAAAACATTTTCTGCGGTGCAATTCGTCAGTAGTATTGTTGACAAAGGCACTGTTGAATCAGTAGTGTTTCTCAATTGATACTTCCTACAGGGTATCTAAGAAACATACATACATACGTACAAAGGTGTATGTACCCATCAAACAAAATGCTCCGAATTCGTAAAAAATTCGTAACGATTGGTCGACAAAATCTCCTGATTTTGGCACCGAAATATTACCGAAATCGTTACAATTTTTGTATGAAATGGTTGACACAACTTCGTAACGATATGTCGGTACGAATTCGTTACGATAAGTCGGTACGAATTCGTAACGACATGTAATTAGGTACGATTTCTTTTTGCTTTTACAGCAGAGTACCGCTTCACCGTTATGTTGCTGCTATTGTCGAAATAATTTGCACATACTCACATTTTTAATTTTTGTTACAATCCTTTTTTATCAACATATACATATTTATTTAAAATAAATTTTCACAGATTTTTACTTATGTATCCAAAAATCAAAGTTTTAATGTTTAAAAAAAATTGTTCAGAGAAACTACCGAAATGTCTTAACGAATTCGGTACGACAAGTCTGACTTCAGAAAAAGTCGAAACATTTTGTTTGGGAGTATTCATTATGTTTGTAAGCTCACACTACCATACATATTACTATACATATACATATGTATGCATTTATTATTATAAAATAATTTATTTCAAATGATTGAATACAGTTACATATGTACCTATGCAGGAATGTTATCTCGTGAGAGCGTGAGAATTCGTGCGTGATTATTAAAAAAAGGTCACGCACGATCACGTACGAGTAAATTTTTTTCAGTCACGCTCACGCACTCACGCGTGATTAGTTATAATATTTGATCACGAATCACGTGAATCACGCGTAACTCACGCGTGACACGATAAAATCACGACATTTGCACATCTCTATTACGAACACACCAAAAGCAAACAATCTTTTGTGGTTGATCCGATTAAAGCCTTGATGCATGAGTATTTTGGGTGGGGGTTGTTGTTGTTGTTTGTTGTTTTTGTAAAAGTATGTCTGGAGTAGATATTAGAGACGTGGCACTTATTCCCTGGCTATAGTTAATGCGTGTATGTAGGTGGCAGTTGAGTTCTACAGCACTTATTTACACGCACAGGAAGTGAACAGATGTAGATTTCGCTTGAGTTTTTTTTACTTTACTACTATTTTCCTAACTTAAATTTATCTAAAAAAAAAAAGTTGGTTGTGCAGATGGATGTTTAAAATTTAATAAATTCCACGTTGTAAGCAAAACAAACAATCAATCTTTCATGCAACACGAACGAAAAGCTGGGGTGGACCAAACAGGATTTTTATTTGGTTAATTGCACCACTTTTTCCTTTAACAGTGAACTCGTTATTTGCTTTCGTGACAGACAATAATGTGTTGTTTAGCAACATACATACTTACATGTATACATACATATGTACGTAGATAAGTGCTGCAGTATTTAATAAATGAACATTAAGTTTTTTAATTCGAACTCACATTATGACCCTGTTTCCTTCTGCTATTTTGGTATCAAATTAAACGAATATTTTTCTTTTTTTATGAATAAATGTGACACGCCCTAAAGGGATGCTACTGACACATCAGAGAATCAATTAAAGAGCTTAGTTCTTTTACTGGGGTTTTTTTGTATTCTATGCGGCGCGTTGTACTTTTTTTAAGAATGATTAAGCAAATTTCCTTGATAATGCACTTTTTCATTAATGTTCTATTCCTACAGCACAAAAGAGTTGTTTGGAGAGGAATATAATTTTAATGAAAAGTCTTAATAGCCTTATTTGTTAAAACTATTGGGGCTTTATAAAGGCTTAATAAAAAAAATGTTTATGAAAATTTTGTTTTAAAAACCCTTAATAATTTTTATAAATAAGCTCGTTAGTTTATTAGCCAGAGAATGCATTACATACTTCTTACGACTACAATTCGAGCTGAAAAAAAAATTTATTGAGCTTGAAATAAGCAGGAAGATGTTTTAGTGGTTATGGCACAATATTATGATAAAGTGATTAAATTTTCACTCATTCATTTTAATCGAAATATATTTGACTACTCTTTGTAATCATTTATCTGTAGAAAAAATAATCAAATAATTCCAATAGTCACCCCCACAATGAACACAAATGCAACTCCAAAAAAAAAAATACATATTTTATAAAGCAAAGTCAATTATCTAAAAAGCTAAATGAACACCAAAAAGCGAACATCATCTGTCACTGAACGCTATTAAATTTCCAAATATAAAGGATCAACTTCACTGCAAAACTAAAAGATAAAAAAAGACAAGCATCCACACAGTTTATTCACAAGAATTTTTAAAATAAGTTGAGAAATTTGATATGCAAACATATAAGTGTACTGCAACTATGATTGAAAAACAAAAACTGCAGCCATCAAATGCAAAGATATAAAAATCCTGCAAGGGATGGAAGGATGCAATGCATAGATGTATGGCTCACCCAGCACACACACACGCACACATACCAGTACATTTGGTTAGAGACAACCATTTGCCATACCAAAAGTCATTTGGCAGCCGCAAGTTGCAGCACACAAACACACACACACACACACACATCTACTGCTATAAGTATGAGTGCATGCATACTGAAATCTAGACGCCACTCGGATCAACTGTTTTGTGTACCGTCATAAAGTTCAAACGAAAACAAACATTTTTACACCTTTTCTTTTATTGCACTGCTGACATAATAAAATAAAATTTTGTGAATGAATTTCGGTAAAACTGAAATTCCGTTAGTAGTTTAACGGACGCCCGCATTATTTTAAATATTGAAACTCAATTCGCTTATACATAAATATACTTTCAGCTGGAATTTTATCAGAATTAAAAGTGAATATACTCGTAAAAGCAGTGTGCATATTTGCAGTTGGCGGCGCAACATGTTGCAAAACAAAACATACAAATATGTATGATTAAAACGAATGTGTGTTTTCTGAACTGCAGATATTCGTGCGGGTATCACTTACAAAAATCTGTGGCCACACATCTGTTGTTAAAAAAAGATTAATATGTTCTCATTTAGATTTCATCAGTGCAACTAATAAGCAGTTTATTGTAGACAGACATGAGGTGTGACAATTTTATATGTGTTTTTAGCGCAAGATAATTCCAAAGTACATTTGGCAACAATGTCATTTTATTAAGACAATCAGTACAGGCTTGTGCTGCTGGTTTGCCCTATCATTTTTTTAATCATCTCAAATAACTCTATCGTCGAAAAAATTATCTCACAATTTCTTAGCGAAAGTTTTGAATTTTTAATTTGAAATTTATTTGCTGGCGGTTCAGCGTTGTCTATATGCATTTCATTGTTGCTGTAACATATAGCAGCATCTTTTCTCAGTGCCTAGCTTACTTTTTTATGCACTAAACACATTCTCGACAGCAGGCTACTGACTGCAACCTGTCAAAAATAAAATTCATGCAATATTTTCACTACAACACGCCCACACGATTATACAACCACGATTGTAGTTGTCGGCAAATCGGACTAATTTTAATTTCTATAACCAACAATGAGTCTTGAGTTTTGATCCCAGTAAGGGCCGTGACAACGCTGGTATGATAGAGTTTATGAAAATTTTCAAAACACAACCAAAATCAGGATTACATTTTTTGAAATGAAAGCTTAATATTATTGTATATTATTTACTAGAAAGAGCATCTAAAAATTCATAAAAAGAAGGAAATTAATTCGTTTCCGTACAACAAAGGTGAAAAGGAATCCAATCGTTTTCGCTACGATGTCCGTCAGTCCGTCCGTCTGTCACAGGCTGTTTTCCCTAGAACACTTGAAATTTTCAACGTTATTGTGTTTTTATGCACATTACACCAATGGACACTGACAGACCATTGCAGTTAGCGTGTAGTCGTGTAGCCTGCTGTGATCAATGTGTGAGACCTAGTGTTGCCAGCAATATGCGAAAATAAAAGCTTAGTTCATTTTTTAAAGAGCTCCAAAAATAGACATAAAATCCAATATTACTGTGGGGGTCCCAAATTGATTTCATTGACAGACGCACAGACGGACGTCGCTTATGCGACTATCCTATTGATGACGACCCAGAATATACATATGTACTTTATTTTTGTTACAAACAAAATGAAGTGCATAAAAAATGCTTGCTTTTGTGCCGAAAGTTTAAAAAAAATAAGTTACATATTTATTTTCCCACATCTTAGTTTGCCAAATACATTAAATAAAATTAAAGCAAATAATTATATAAAAAAAGAACGAATGTATGTAATTACGAGAATAAAACTTTTACAAAAGAATATTTACTTGAACTACTTGTTGAAGTACTTATTAAAGAAAAGTGTTGCACAATAAGCCCACCTCATTATTTAAGAGCCTGCCTGCCCTTATTTTCCACTTTTTTTTCGTTGTATTAATATATTGTCAAATAAACTTAATTTGTTTTCTCGAATGTGTAACATTGAGAAACCTAATTTCTTAACAATCACTTAAGAAATTTGTAGCGGCCCTAAAGGTGTTTACCCATTTGTTCTTATTAAAAGCCTTCGTTCATTTATTTATACCATACAGACTTGCAGAGCAGCCACACACACATACACACACACAAGGACTCACAGTCTGATATTCAAACAATTGAAGGTATTAAATCGTTTTTGAAAGAAAGAACGATATCAACCATAATTACCTTATGAATGAGCAACAAACAAGAGCAATAATAACAACAACAACAACACAAGAACAAAAACACTTAAGAGCCACCAGCATAAATACATTGGAATAAAAGAAAGCAACCATATCTAAAGATGTGTGATTCGAGGAAAACAAACAAAGAAAACTCATCTCAACATGGGGTTGAAATGAGCTCTTGAGGTGTTTAAAGTGGGCTGGTTTAATAGAGAAAAATTATTGTTAAGATTAAAGATACATATAGTTCATGTTGCAACGAGGTGTACACGCATACATGCATACATATATGTATGTAGGGGTGAAAAATTTATACAGGTACCGGTGCTTATTAAACGAATGATTTGCATATTTTTGTAATCTCGATATAAATTACATGTTTCAAGTAGCCGGTATAAAAGAAAACGGTATAAACTCATTCATGTACATACATGCACGTTAGGGTTTCTAATTTCCCGAACTTTTGCAATTCCCGGGAATCGAGAAAAGAAATGTTCTATTCCCGGGAATTCCCGGGAATTTCAAACACATATGACTTTAATTAAATGGCCTCAATAAAAAATATAGTTCTATGAAAAAAAACATACGATATTTAATATTTAAAAAAATTATTATTTGACATATTGGCATAAGTTTATTATAGTTGAAATTTATTTGCTGGTGGTTAAGCATTGTCTTTGACTTTCAAAACTATTATTGTTTGTTAATTCTCAAACAGTTTTTGAAAGTCTTTCCATAACATAAAAGGCTTGTGACTGTTCAAAATATGTCGTTGAAGTCTACTGATGATTTGGCTAAGCACCAATGAAATACATATACAATGCTTAACAACTAGCAAATAAATTTTAATTTAAATACAACATTGAAATTAAAAAGAAAACAACTTCATTCGTTCATTTCAAGAGCAACAATATTTCAAAAACAAAAATAATTAAATTCAATGCTCTGAGTTATAGCATGGATGGAAATTCCATCTACATCTGCCAATCTAGATACTGTTTCCTATAAAGAGATTTTAGGCTGAAAATATTTCGTAACTCTTCAATTTGTTGGAGTCACCTTGGAAACTTCTATTAATATTGTATTTTGAAGTAATAAAACAACGAACAGCAATAAAATAAAAATCAAATTCCAAAATCTTAATTATTAAATTCTCGAAAATTCCCGTTGAAAATTTCCCTGGATTTTTAAAAAAATAATTCCCGGGAATTCCCGGGATTTTTTCCCGCGTAGAAACTCTAATGCACGTACTTTAAACTAAAGATAAATTTTTTTCTTACACCCAAAAGTATGCAACATCAAGAACAATTAAGAACTTACTGTTCGTTAATAGTATGTTTCCACCGATCACCAGCAAACGTTCGATCGACAACAAACAAACAATATAGCAAACAACAATAGCATTAGAAAAATTTTTGTGGTTGTTGTGGTACAAGTATTCGATCGAACGATTTGTAGTGACATCGTGGGACAGGCTGTAAATCAAGTAGGTTTAAGTAAATCATTTCAAGGTGTTTCCACCGAGCTTGTGAGTGATTTGCTGTTTGAGTTTTCGTATTCAATTTATGCACGTACTATATAAGGTAAGCGCAGAAGGTGCAATGTGAATTTCATCCGCATGAAGTTGACATTTGTAATTGATTAAATATTCCTTAATGTGATTTTTTCGAAATTGTCAATCACTATTGATGGATGGATGACCCTGGGATGGAGCTTGTAATTTTAAAAGCAACGCAGGGTTACTTAGATAGATCCAGTTCGAAAAATAGTTGATTTAAAATAAGTGAACCACTTTGATGGTTATGGTATTGCAGATCATGTATAAATTAACATGATTTGCTCAAATCACCATGATTTGTCTAAATCATGTCGGTGGAAACATATTATAAATATGCAGTCAGTTGAACTCATTGCTTAAAAGAGAGTCAAAACAAATTTTAAAATTTAGTTCTGGTTTTTGTTTCAAATGTAATTCTGTGAGAAGTCGTATGTTGTCGACATCGTGGGTTATACTCTAAGAGCCAATTTCACCAATGTTATTTTAATATTCATATATAAAAGTTATTTTTCATTGAAAAAAAAAATATTAAAAACACATTTAGGGCCATTATTACAATTTTAAAGATAGTTAAAAGTAGGATTGTATCGAACTTATAAAAAGCTTTCCATTATTGCAAATTAGATTTAACTTATCAGGTAGATTAAACTTGCCTGTTATTTATCGCTCACTTTAGGTTAAAGTAAAATTTTGCAAATGATAAAGTTTTTATACGTCCGATAAAATCCTACTTTTAACTAACTTTGAGTTGTTATAATGGCCCTTAATATATGAATTGATATTTAAATAGAATTAGTAAAATAGACTATAATTGTTGTTAACTAAAGGGTCTTGCAGTAGGTCCTTCCGAACTTTAACAGTTGATAACCGCCATGTTGTTGATGCTGCATCTGGTTGTCATTTTAATTATATACTCAAAAAGTACTATTTTCAAAAGGCACTTCATCTAAAAGTACTTTCTCCTGTGTTTCAAACTCAATAAAAATTTGTCCCATAGTTTTGGATTTAGCCAATTTTTTTTCATATTTATTTCCGTATTTACCCTCTTCGGTAGAATTTGTTATCCTCCTCAAGAAACCCAAATGTTTTAGAATTATTTTGAATTGATTTTAAGTGCGAAAACCATCCCAAATTTTTATCCTTTTCATATTCAAATTTCAAAAAGTACCAAAACGTGTTAAAAGGCTTCTTAGGGAGAGAAGAATACAATATAAATTCTATTACTAGTTTTATATTACTTCAAAAGCTAAATAGGTTATCACAAAAGTACCGAAACGATATTTTTATATTTTATTTTCATAATTTGATTAAGTATCTTTATTAAGGGCCTAATTTTGTAAAACGAAAACGTTAAGTGTTGACAAAAAAATTTTAAAAAATTTATTTTTAACTTTTCAGTGCTTATTTTTTATATCACTTTAATATATTTACATATTTTCAAAAACTTTAATTTTTTTACAGTATATTAAGTTTAGACGTATGTTAACTTTCAATACGTTAATAAAAAAAAGCTACACAAAATAATGCACAATTTCTGCTATATGTATTTACTTTGGAAATTTATTATTCGACATATTGTTATGTTTATTCCAACCCGAAAATTATTTGCTGGTGATTCAGCGTTGTCTGTATTATACCCCTGCACAAGACCACTTACAAGAACTTTTACGACATGAGGGATACTCAAATGCCTTACTATAGCGAAATCTTCTAAAACAAACGCTAAACAACACTCTTTGCAAGAAATTTCTTTCAGTTATTGCATAAATAGGAGTAAAGAAGAAAATACTTCGTGACGGAGGAATTTGTGATGCTGGCTTCTTCATACGCATGGGCGCGTATACAAACGTCACGCACACACGTTGTATGTATGGTCTTTTATTTTTATGCGCACATACAAAAGTACACATACATTGACATTAGTTGTGTGTGCTTGCTTAAAAAACCACCCTTAATCACATAATACCTTACCATCTACATCTTACTCATACACACTTAAAAATACAATATGCAAAATAACAAGCGTACACGCATCAACAATATTTCTCTTGGGTGTTTGTTATGAACAAGAAGTCTTCGCGACATCGCTTGTTAACACTCATATGCATACACATAGTATATCAATAAATCCACCTTGCCCTGCTTTTTAAACCACATCATTTATTATTGGTTAAGTATACGAGAATATATTTAAAAAACAAGACATTACATTTCAAGACTGTTTACGCAGCCCTCTAGTCTAGATGCACCTCATTGTTGCTGTAACAAATCGTCAGAAGACTTCTACCACAAATTCTCAACAGTCACAAACCCCTTACCCCAAAAATTATTTGAGAATTCACAAATAATAATATTTTTAATAGGCTTAGAAACCCACACAAAGCAAAGCAAACAATCCATATTCGATATGAATCTATTCCATTATTTTCCTACACCTTTATACAATTAGAAATCCATTGTATAACAATAAAAGTAATTACAAGATAAGATGAAAAATAAAATCTAAATTTAACATTTAAGAAATTTATTATTTGACATATTGTCCTGTTTATTCCAACCCGAAATTTATTTGCTGGTGCATGTAGATAACGCTGAACCACCAGCAAATACATAAGTTTCGAATTATATTTATTTTGGCACACTTGAGCTGTATTCCAAAACTTTTCAAATTTATTTTCAGAATATTTTGATCACAAAATAATCGCACAAATATTTTGTTCATATACATATTGTCGGTTGTTTATTGGTTTGCGGCACAGTACATTCAAAATATATTATGACTGCAGCAAACCAATAACCAAACGACAATATGTACTTGAGCTCACTAACACTGTATTGGTCTACACTTACCTGCATGCAGCCTAATTATTTTATATACTCCTGCATGATTATGCATGATTCATTTTAATTACTTTTAGTGGTGCCCATAACTATTTTTTATAAAAATATATCAATATAATTTTTTTTCTCTTTTTTATTTTTATTTATTAATTAGATTATTCGTTGATATAAAAATATATTAAAATTGTTATTTAATTATATATTTAATGATTTATATATAAAAATAATTATTTTTATATAATTGTGCTTTTCTCTTAATAAAAATAAAACAGTCTTTATTTCAAACATTTTTGAAAACCTTTTATGTATGATTATCAAAAGCAAAGGACTGTCTCTTTCACTGGTCTTTAAATATATTAATACTAATTTATTTTTTTATTTTTTTTTTATAAAATAATATCACAAGTGTAACTTAAATAATACATATATTTATTTTTATAAATGTTAGACAATATTGAGCCTTAAAATTAATATTTCTTAAAACAGTGTACATGTTTGCCTTAAATTTTATTTTTAAAAAGTTTACAAGATATGAAGGAGATTACAAGTTCAGATATTTAAATTTTGTTTTTTTTTCTCTCTTTAAAAAATATTTTAAAGAGATTTTCTTATTATTGTTTTAAGGAACAATAAACAAGTTGTGATATTTGAATTTAAAAAAATTATTAATTTTTATAATAAATTAAATTTTTTCCTTTTCATTAGAAGTAAATTTAATAAGTACACAACCGCAGTTCGATTTTGTTTTTTTTTTTTATATAATTGTTATTAATGTTTTTTTTCTGTTATAAAAAATAAATATTTAATTTTCAAATATTCTACCTTAGAACTTTTCTGTTATAAAAAATAAATATTTAATTTTCAAATATTCTACCTTAGAACTTTGTTAAATTTTGTACTAGTTTCTTTCCTAAGATTCAGTTTTTTTTTTATATTAAATTTATTGGTAGTGTGGCTTTAATTAGCTGATTGCTTAATTTTACTTATTATAGCTTTTAAACTACAAATGCTAATTATATATTATAAATAATTTATAAAAACTTATATGCTAAAATTTCTTATTATAAGACCTGATACTTTAACACCAACAAAAACTGTTTAAAAAAAACAAATATGTCCTGGCATATATATTTTTTTATGGTTTTGTTAATTTAGAAAAGTTGGTCCTGCTATTATTTATTGTTGACTAGAGTTCACACTCGTTTTGCTTTTGCTTATATTGCAAGTTTATAGAAATAAAATAATAAATTTTCAACTTAAAACACTAATACTGCACAAATTTTGCCTGAATACGTGTGAAAGAAAAAATCTTTTTATTTTTTCTATTTTAATTAGCCAAAAGTCTTAGAAAATTTTTAAATGTACATATATAAAACTAAATTGAGATCTTTAGAGAAGCTGATTTTTTTAAAGAACTTATACTTTAAGTTAATAAAAATAAATTCTTAATTTTAAAAATACATATAAAAATATTTTTAATTTAATTTTTTATACTTTAGTCTGACTCTTGCTTTAAATCAACTTGTCCCTTAAAAACGTTTTTTTGTCTAAACTCAGCGAGTATTATATTCCCCATATTAACGTGTTAGAATATTTTCTTTATAGTTATTCAATTTAATAAAATTACCTAAACCGTATAAACTAATTCAAAGACAGTACAGAAGGATAAATTTGAAGTTATTAAATTCCAAAATAAGCTGGTTCTTGTCAAATATGATAATGCTACCCAACTAAAAGAAGAGAAAGGAAAAAAGCACATAACACTCATTTATTAAAATAGTGTCATAACTGAAAAAACAAGAGTTGAGTATACAAGATATTTGTATTTAATTTTTGCACAATGTGAACAACAATGTGGGGATTAATTCTGCATCATTAGGTCTAAAATCTAAATTTTTGAGTTATGACGTTGTTTTAGTAAATGAGCGATATGTACGTAATTAAAATTTTTTTAGTTTTTAAACTAATCGGACTTTGATTCTTAATTAAAAATATGAAAAAGTATACTGTGAACAAACCTAATACACGCAAATGTTTTCGATCAAAATATTTAAAAATAATAAAAATTATACAGAACATAATATACAAGCACACAAACTTAAAAGAAAACGTTAAAGTTGAATATTTAGATAATAAGAAGTACAGTATGCAACGTTCATATTCGTACAGCCTCAACGTTTAAGAAAGAAAAACTCTTCTAATAAAATAAATTAATAAAATATTCCCATTTTTATTGTACCCACACAGGCCCGGCGCTATGAAATAAGGGCCAAGGAAATAACTCCCAAATAGGAAAATGAAATAAAACACAATAAAATTAAGGAATTTTTAATTGGGCCTTATTTAAATTTGTTGTGGGCTTTATTTCATTTTGTGTTTGTTTGGGATTTACTTAATTTTTTTCGAACTTTATTCCACCTTGAGTTTGGTTTCGTTGGGATTTTTTAATAGGGGGTTATTTCATTTATATTGGGTGTTTTTTTTTTTAATAAATATGCTATTGGGCCTCATTTAATTTTTTGCGTTTTTAGCGCCCACGGGGGCCCGACGTAATAAGACAAATAAAAAAAGAACATTTCACTCAATAATTTTATAGAAAATAAAAAAGTTCTCCACACATTCTTAAGACTCAAACAACAACAACCATAATAATAATTCTACCATGATGTTCTATTGTCAATGTGCATCACGGATGTAAATCATGGTACAATTGTACTTTTATGGTACATTTTTTACCTTGTTGGTACCGTGGTGTTTGTTTTGTGTTTGTTTTGTGTGTGTTTTATTTTAATCTCTAATATAATAGTCGAATCTACGAATGTACCTTTATGAATGTAATATTTAATGTTTTTTGTGTTAAGTTTCTGTTTTTTATTGTAAACTTCTGTATTTTTATAATGATTTTTTACGTTTCTGTTTTAATAATTAATATCAAAAATTGGTACCATCGTGGTGTAAAAAGTACATTTTATTTTCATAGTTGGTACAAAATCCAAGAAGTCATTTTCCTTCCCTGACGTGCATACAATCAAACTACCAGAGTGAATTGTATGCAACACGAACTAATGACGCGATCGAGAGTGTTCTGATTTGATAAGAATTGTACACTAATGACTTTTTGTTTCATTGCAAATATTCAACTCTATAAACACAATGTTTTTAAAAGGTAAAAACGTAACAATGTGTATAAATTCAAACAAAGTATTTCATGAAATGAGAATAAAAAATTTCTGAAAAAAAATATTTAATTAATGAAATGCATATAGACAAAGCTGAACCACTAGCAAATGGGTCTCGGCATGGTGAATATTTAATTAACTGAATAAAAAAAATAGTTAATTAAACAGCCCAGTGACAGAAATATTGATGAGAACCAAAAACAAAAAAAAAAAACAAAAAAATTACTGCATGATATTCCAAAATCCATTTTAACGAAAAATCACCAAAAATATAATAAATCGATAAAATACAAAAAAAAATCACCAAGAGCAAAAACGTCGATAAAAAACTAAAAATATCGCCAAGAACCGAAAAATCGCCATAGCAAAAAAGTGCCTTTACTAAAAAATCACTAAAACTTAAAATATGTAATTTGAAATTTATTTGCTGGTGGTTCAGCGTTGCCTATATGCATTTGATTGTTGCTGTAACAAATCATCAGTAGACTTCAACCACACATTTTGAATAGTCACAAAACTTTTATCTTATGCACAGACTTTCAAGAACTATTTGAGAATTCACAAATAATAATATTTTTTAAAATCACAAAAGAGAAATAAGCATAGTAGGCTTAGGGCCATTATTACAACTTAAAGATAGTTAAAAGTAGGATTTTGTCGGACGTATAAAAAGCTTTCCATTATTGCAAATTGGATTTAACTTACCGGGTAGGATAAACTTGCCTGCAATTTATCGCTCACTTTAGGTTAAAGTAAAATTTTGCAAATGATAAAGTTTTTATACGTCCGATAAATTCCTACTTTTAACTATCTTTAAGTTGTAATAATGGCCCTTAGAAACTTATACAAAAAAAATCGCCAAAACAAAAAAAGCGCCTTTACTAAAAAATCACAAACTTAAAATATGTATTGTTAAAAAACTAAAACAAAATAGCCAAAAACCGAAAAAAAAATCGTCAAAAAGAAACAAGGGCCGTATGCGCTTCGTGTCCATTATTTTTATTTTTTTAGACTTTTTAACATTCATGATCTGACGAATCATCATGAATAGATTGATACTTGAACAAATCATCCATATTCACTTTGAAATAAATATACGACTTCTTGAGTCTAATGGGGCACATTTGTATGTAATTGGCAATCTGAGCAAGCCATTCGTCGAATATTGTTATTTTATCACTTAACGAAAAATATTAATTTTAAATGCAACCTATTTCATTCGTTTCATAAAATAATCTATTAAATGTTATATTATAGTTTAATAAAATATGTTTGACTAATTCAACCTATTTTTAGATGCTTAGATCTAGGAAACCTTAATTTTATCATTATAAAACTAATGACCAGAATAATTCCTACTCATTTAAATAAAAACTTTTTTAATATAAAACATAAAACTTAATAATAGTATGTCTCCTATAAACTAATTTGACTAGAATTAACATCCATAATTTTGCATTTGGTTATGCTTATGAAAGTACATGACTAGTAAAAATTATTGAGATTTGAACAATAAATGTAAGTGAAATTGTTATTCATTTATACTAACCTAATGACTAGAGTTTACACTCGTTAAATATTTTTATACACGTAAGCCTTCAAGGGCTAAAGGGAATGACTAGAAGTATGGCTTAAAGTATGATTAGAAATATGACTAGATTTTATTTACAAAGTTTCTTATATTTAGGTTCAAATTCACAGTTTTTAAATAAAACCTTTAGGGTCTTATGCAAAAAACTTAATAAAGCTTTGCCAAGCAATGTTAAGTAAAGTTGTATTCTAAAAAAATTATTGTATAAAAATTCTAAAGTAGGCACCCACGTTTGTTAAGACTACTTTAAGTTGATATTTCCAAAATGTGTGTTTTGTACCTCAAATATTAATATAGCACATACTGATTCATGTTACATCTGAAAATGAAGCTAGAAGTGCCTGCTCTTATCTTAAATTTATTATTTCTGTCATGTAATGGGAAACATCACCAAATTATCCAACTGATTCGAAATACATAGCAAAATCCATAAAAAAAATATTAAAATAAATACAATTATACAAAAATGTTTTAGTGATGTACATGCAATGAAAACAAATCGAAAAAAGCTGGATATTCAAATACTCGTTTCATTCGAATAAAACCAATTGTGATAATTTTTCACATTTTTTTACTTTTACTTCATAGTTGTGTTTATCTGTTTTATTACCATGTCATAAGCTCATATTTATTAAATTAGGTTGCTTTACTTCAAGATAATGAAAATTTATTTAATAAAATAAAAATTTATTTGAATACCCGAATGAAATTGTATTCGATTTTGTACATCACAAGCTATGAAGTGGTTGTTGAACACGGTGGTGTTACCAGTATTCATTATTAGATAACAAAATAATTAAAGTTGTCTTTTGCATATGATTTCTTAACAAAGCTATGTTAGCCTTAAAGTGCTTGGCAACTAATATGAACTTTAAAGCTAAAGTAAAATATTTTTTTGCATAAGGGGGTTAATCTTTAACCAATGAGAGTAATAAGAAAAATCTCTAGTTAATCCGCGGGCGTTAGTTAACCTACGAGCTAGTTTCTTACTGATTAGTTAAACTTAGTTTAACATACGTTATCCGAGAAACAAATTTAAACGATTTTAGCTGCCCATGCTGTTTTTTAGTAATAAATTAAGGCCCAGTTTCACCAATCATATTTAAATATCAATTCATATTTAAATATCGATTTTCATTAATTTTTGTATGGAAAAATTACTTTTAAATATGAATTGATACATAAATAAGTTGGTGAAATTGGCCCTAAGAGTTGCCAATTTAGCTAGAAGTGTTAGAACTTGTGGCATGCTTGAAAATATTTGATGTAAATAGGACAATACTTAAGAAGCAATGTGACAGTTCTCTAAATTTATTTAAAAAGACTTCAATAACTCTTTTATCAATTTTTGGGAAACTAAAAAAATTAATAATATGGATTTAAAAAATAATGACGTTCGAAGTTGTATATTTGTTCAACCGATTCTAGTGGTTTTGAAAAAATTACTCTATAATAACAAAAAAAGATTGATATACTATTGATAAAAACAAATAAAATGAATTTTAAATTAAATTAAATTAAATTTAACTAAAAATCAATAATTAGAAGAAACTAAATTATAGGAAAAAAATAAGTTTCGCAATTAACGAAAACTATAGGCAACAAAAAATTTTAGTTATGATATAGCAACAAAATTGTACATTAAAAAATAAATACTATATATTCCCTGATCTAATAGAGCATTATTTTTACTCTTTGGAATCTTCTAACACTCAACATCATTTTGAAAGTTTTTCTATAATTTTCATAGTTTTATTTTTTTTTTGCTTTTTTCAAGAACTTTTGATTGGTTTGTTTAATTTAAAATTAATTCAAAGTTAATTTATCATGTAATATAATTATTGATTAGAATAAATTAAAAAATTAATTCAATAATAAATCCAAAAAAAAAAATGTCTCACTCAATAAACTAAGCAAGTTAATTGACGAGACTTGCCCTAGAAGTCAATTAAATAGTTAATTAATTAAATCAAAATATTCATAAAAACGCATTTTAAATTCATTGAAGCTATGCTTTAGTAAACAAAGAGACATATAAAGTTAGAAAAAAATAAAAAGCAACTAAACTAAGGCCGGGTTTCCATCTGTGTGCCATGTGCCACACAAGCGGAAAAAAAGCGTAACCACTAATTACTAATGAAAAACTTTTAGATTCAGACATGTATTTATTAAGTTAAACAGTTTCATACATAACTAATAGACAATTTTATAGAATCTGACATGATTGGAAACAGTTTAAATCAATAAATATCGTGTCTGTCATGACTTCCACATCCGTGTGAAAGTGAATCTTTTCCGCATATTTTGGTGTCCTGACATTCACTTCCGAATAATTTTTTCGTTTTACTTTCGACTGCACCAAGCATCGCCTTTTTCCACATTAAAATTAATTTAATTTAAACGAAATCTTTTTTTAAATTAGGCTTGATATCTCATCTACCTAATTCGGAAATTTAAACCAATATATATTTGGTTTTAATACATAGAAAAGGGGACATGAAAAGCATGCGCACATTAGCAACCAATTTTGCAAAAATATTCGGAAGTATGCAGACACCAAATCTTTTTTTGCGATTCGCAAATTTTCATTCTAATTGAAAACGTTCGAAAGTCGTGACAGACACGTATATGTCTGAATCAAACAGTTTTTCATTAGTAATTAGTTGGTTACGCTTTTTTGGGCAAATGACACTCAAAAAATGCCAGATGTAAACTCAGCCTAACTAAAAATAAAAACAAGCATTATCTCTCGAACCAACTTATGGATTTTTATGAAAATACACTTTTTAAGTCTATTTAAATTAGTATACATCTAAAGTTTATTTGGCAAAGGCTTTTGAAGTTATTAAAAAAAAACATTTTTTTTCGATACTTTTGCAAAAAAAAAATATTTTAAACGAATTCCCCGATTTTAGTCAAATTAAAAGCAATTGACGTTTCTTTTTTAGATTAGAGGCAATTCACATATTTTCGAAGTTTTTAGTAACGCTTTTTACAAAAATTTTAGTATAAATTTTCTAAACCGTAACAAATCCTTTAGCCTTTCCTTTAGCCTTTCCGGGGCCTTACGTAAGATGTGAACAGCCCCTAGATTTTTAACTTGTTCAGCTAAGTACTTCAAAATATGTTTAAAAAAACAGTTTTGTGAAAATTTCATTTTCGAAAATTTCCGAAATCTACCAAGCGTAATTGTTTCTTACGACGCCTAAGTGAGTCTTACATAAGCGTGTTTTTTTAGAGTGTCACAACTTTGAGTTGGCATCACTGCTTTATTTGAGTACCCATTTAACAGCTGATAGTTTCTTTTTATTTAGTTTGCTTTGAAATTTCATTATGAAACGACTTACACTAGAGCAACGAGTGCAAATTGTTGAAATTTTTGCATCAAAATAATTGTTTTATTCGTCAATTTTATGGCGTACATAATCTTCCTTCAGAGCCGCTAATTTGAAAAACAATAGATCGTTTTCGGACCATATTTACTGTTGCTGATAATGTGCATCCCGTGAAACGCCGAACAGTGCGCACTGAAGAAGCTGTACCCGCTGTACAGGAAAGCCTTGAAGATGATTCCTAATCAATCAATTCGTCGTCATTCTCAGCAACTGGGGTAGTGGCCTTCCACTTCACAGAAAAAAGTGTTCACCAAATTAATATTTTCAATTAAAAATTTAATTGATTCAATTAAATTTTTAATTGTTTTAATTAATTTGATTGGAAAAACTTAATTGATATTATCAAATTGTTTATGGGTGAAAATTTAATTAATTTTTAAATTGATAATTGATTTAATTAATACTACAAAATTATTAATACTATTTTTTGTGTGCTTATGGAAGATTTTTGGCTTAAAAGCTTGCAAGATGAAACTTGTGCAGGAATTGAAGCCAAACGACCATCGTATGCGCCGCTAATGCGGCTGAAACATGCTGAAACATAAATTAGTATTGATTTTGAATTTCCATTCAAAATTTTATTTTCCGATCAAGCCCATTTCTGGTTCAATGGATACGTAAATAAGTAGAATTGTCGCAATTGAAGTGAGGAGAATCCACAAGCTTTTGTCGAAACTCGATTACATTACATTACTGTTCGGTACGGTATGTGGGCTGGCGGAGTCAGACATTGGCCCATGTGTCTTTAAAAACGATGATGGTCAGAATGTTACTGTCAATAGTGAACGGTATAGGAACATGATTTGAATTTTGTTGTACCTCAATTACGAGGCATTAATCTTGCTGATATGTGGTTCCAGCAGGACGGAGCCACATGATACACAGCTACAATTGATTTACTCAAAGAAACTTTTGATGAAAAAATAATTTCACATAATGGCCCAATTAATTGGCTATTTTCTTTGGGTTTATGTTAAATCACTTGTGTACATCGATAAGCTACAAACAATTGAATACCTGGAAATCAACATTCGAAGAGTTATCGGCGAAATACGACTACAATTGCTGCGAAATGTTTTTGAAAATTTGTGTTCCAGATTGCGCATTTTACGCGTCAGCCGTGGCGGCCATATGGCAAAAATCATATTTAAACATTAATTTCATAAATTTTCTTTCCAATAAAGCCTGTTTCATTGATATTAAATTATATTTCCTTAATTTATTATGATTTAAACTTGTGTCACTCTATAAAAAAAACACCCTTTATAAGGAAGAATAGGTATCGATACATACAGATATGAAATAAAGAGCAATGGGAGATACACCAGTATGAGAATGAATGAATGAATACTAAAATTTTCTTTAAGAAAATTTCAAATTTAATAACTTTTAACCGAGTTGAACGGTTTTGGTAAAGTGTTGACAAAAAATAACGCTAAAGCAGAAAACTATTGGAGAAAGAATTTTAAATTTTAGTTTTTGTAGCCACAGTTTTTTAAAAGATTTATTATGTAATCAAAATACTTAAATTTTATTTACAGGGTTTGACTTCTATTCAACACTGCTATAAGATTTTAAATCATTGCAAAAATTAATTATTTCAAAATATTTTTGTCCTTGAAGTCACCACATTAGCAATTGTATTTCTCGATAACGTTCGATAAAATGTTCTACTCCCGAAGCCTTACAAGCTTTTCTAGGTCTCTTAAAGAGTATTTCCACTTTTTTTTTCCTCTTTTACTTAATGTTATTAACGAACAGATACTCAGTTTAACAAGTATAGATTGCACAGAGAAAATATTTCCCCAATCAACAGGTTTAATTGAAAAAAAATAACCAAAATCAATTGAAAATTTATTTGTGTGAATTAAGCTTTTTAATTAATTAAATTTTAAACAAAAATTTAATTGTCTGAGTTTAAGTTTTAATTAAACTTTTAATCATTGAAATTTCTCAACAATAGTTTAATTGACTCAATTAAATGTTTACTTGATTATGGTTATTTGTTTTTTTTTTCAATTAAAGGCGTTAATGGAAGAACGTTTTGTTTCTGTGTGGCTCAAAATAAAAGTAAACTATTACTTAGGGCTAATTTCACCAAGTCTATTTATATATGAATCATATTTAAGAGTTTTTTTTCATATCGCTCATTTACTTCAAGAACGTCATAACATAAAAAATGGAATTTTTGCGTTAATTATGCAGAATTAATTCTTATATCGTTCTTCATAATGTTTGAAAATTTCATACAAATATCTTGCTAACTCAACTCCTGAAAGCAAATAAAATTTTATTTTTCCTTTTAGTTGTTGGTAAATTAAGAACTTTAAAACTCGTTTTCTGGCAAACTGGGGGCAAATTACGGCATCCGATACCGATAGAAATTTTAAAATAATTCCACATAAACTCTATTGAAATATTACCTAATTTCGTTCGATAACGAGTGGCAATATGATTTCATATTTAAATAGAATTGTTCAAATTGGTCTTCAATAAATACGAGTATTTTCAACAATCAATTAATTATGAAATAGAATTAAATTTTTTCCCGGAACAAGTTGATTTGAAATTTGCAAAAAAAATCATCGAAATTCAAAATGCTAACTTTAAAATTCGAATTTTTTATGAGAATTAAGAGCAATTCTGCACTTTAAATAATTTCTTATGTGTTAAAAGAATTAATATATTCTTTGGTTTCCTAAATTTAGCTGTAGTTCTAATGTGAATTGTGGGTAAATTAAAATAAAATTGTAAAACTAATTGAAAATGATTTAATGATAATGATGATGATGATGATCATGTTAATGGCGATGATATTTAATTAAACAACCCTAGCACGAGACTTATTTTAAGTGTATATAATACATTATATATACAATTTTTACATTGAAAAAATAAAAATAGAATAAACAATTCACCTGCTACTCGTATTGTGCGCTAACACCCCTTATTTTAAACAATGAACAGTAAGAAGCATTTACCTCGTGTTTCTTGGTGTGACAGTTTTCACGGTTAGTGAGCCAAAGTGGTGTGTTGTATTACCGAGGCACAATTGCGTAGATTGGTTAAGGCGGCCGCTGCTATGTTCTCCTCCTCGGTTAAGCCGGTTTCGATGATTTGCAAACGGCCAAAGCCCTGGGAGGATGAGGCAGAACTGTAGTCAGACATGGTTTCATCTTGTTCATCGTAATGGGGCCGCACATTCTTTGTATATGATCCTACTGCTTCTTGTTTTGCTGGTGGGTGATTTTTGGGGCCGAGTTTTTGAACTATTGTCGTTACTTTGTGATGTGGTGGTGAGGGTGAAATTTTCGTAGGTGAAGCTGTAGAAGCAGTAGAAGAAGTTGTTGAAACTTGTGTTTCGTCTGCTGGATGTAGAGATTTTTCCTGATTTTCTAATTTTAATTTTTGTTCATGTGTCAATTCATGCTTTTTGAGGTAAGCTTGACGCTTGAATTTTTTGCCACACTCTTGGCAGCTGTAAATAGTTTCGGCCTCATCCAGTTTCTTGTTTGGTTTTGGCTCTTTACTTTCCTTTTTATTTGGCGCCGTGGCAGAGCCCATATTTGCCATTGAGCCATCTTTGCGTGGCTTATGCCAACGACGATGTGAGGCTAAATTAGCGGGACAGTTGAATTGTTTGCCACATTCGGGACAACGATATTCCAGCAGCACTATGCAGGCACAGCGGTGTTGAGCCAAACCGAAGGCGTCCTCGAATTTAATGCGACACAACTTGCACACATAATCGCCGATAACATTTTTGATGGCAGCCAACTCGGCTTTGGTCTCTTCGGTTATTTCCACTATGTTGTATTTGGGATCAATGTCGCCATTGCTGTACTGCATGCTGCCATCTGTTATATCCTCCAGCGGCCGTATAATGGTGCCCGATACGGGCGAAGAAGTTTCTTCATCAAATTTTAGTTTCCTTGTGGCCTTGTTGTTGCGATTGGCCTTAGCACTGCTGCCTGCTATGGCCGAATGATTTTTGCTAGTTCTGGGTGCACTTTCCAATATTTTTATGGGCTTAGCAGGAGTATTTTCCGCCAAAGGCAATTTAATTTTAGTGTACTGAATTTTGTGTATTTTGCTGTGATTTTCTTTGGCTTCGATTTCACCTTCTGAAGTCATTTCGCAGAATTTTCGTTTGTGGATGGGCGTCAAGGGTGGTGTAATCGGCTTGATGTGTTCTTGAGTTTGCGGATGCTTTATTATTGTTGTTGTATTGTCTTCAGTTTTTGTGGCAGCAGCAGCCGCCATATTCGTTTTGTTTTCTGTAATCATTTGACATTGTTTAACTAGCTCATCGATAATTTCCTCACTGCCCTGGGATGCAGTATCACTGCAAGGTTCGGTATAGACTTCGGTAAAATTTGCCGCCATAGGCACTTCACTTTCCAGTTGAGGCGACATGGATTTTCTGGACAAGTCCAGTGGTATTTCACATTTTGTTTTTATATTCAAATAACGACTGCGATATTTGGGTGGCAGGGAGGCCACTGTTGTTAGCAGGCCCAAGCCATGGGGCATGCCAGCAATGGAATGGGCATATGTACAATTATTTGGCATTTGTAAGCTGTGTTGGGTAGCAGCAGCCATTGTCTAAAGTTATTTGCACTTTTCACCGGCTATTTTATTTCAGCCTCTTTTAGATTCAAACACAATTTAATTTTTAAACACTTTTCTTTTTTGCACTCAGTTAATTAAACAAATTAAACGAACGTAGAAGTTGTATAGTAAATAATTAAGTTTTAATATTGCAAAGACTTAGTAGAGAGTTGGTTGGTGGCAAGTGGATGATGATTAATGATTATGTTGATGATTGTGGCGTTTGGAGGAGTTTGGAAAAGTAAAGGAAAACTAAAACTTAACAAAAATATATTTTTAACAAAACGTTGTGGAAACAAAAAAAGATTTATTTTATATTGTGCTCGTTCGTTGTGCTCTATGCGACGTTTATGTTAAGAATGACTAGAATTTTATCCTGTCTGGCAATTTATATCAGAAAGTGAGTGAACCCTTAGTTAGAAAACAAACAAACAAAAATCAACCCAGAAGGGAAAAAATCCTACCAAAACCAACTACGAGTAATACAACAACGACCTTCCAACCAGACAAAACTCTTACACACACACACACAAACATATAACACACTCTTGAACACCAATAATTCAACCCCCATTTGAGACGGCGATGTCCTTTTAGCCAGACAATCGTTTAGTTGTAGTAAAACTCAAATATTAGTCACCCTTTTTCATACTTTAAATACATTTTACAATCACACACATACCCATAGCTATGTTCATAATTATCATTACATTTATCAGCTACAACATCATTATTATTTTCATGTTGCATATACACAATAAGTAACAACACAACAAAGCCTTTGCCGGCGTCAGTGAAAGTCCTTTGCACTCTCTTGTTCGTTAGCTCTTCCTTTCATAGAACGAGATGAGCAAAAAATACAACAATAAATGTGCAGTGCTTTTTATTACTTGCAAGCACACACACACATTCATACACAAGATTGGCATTACAAAAGCAGGAAAACAAAAGCATACAAACATAAAATAACAAACAAACATATTTTGAAACATTTTATTTGGTGGGGTAGGTATCCCTAGAAAATGTAAGGATTTCCACAAACACTACGTTAACTACTATGGCCACTGCTATTTGCTACAACAGGAGTGTTTTGTCTGTTACAAGAACTTCAACTTTTACTACGAGTACAACTCGTTTGCTATGTAGTAAAATTGTAAACTGGCACATGCCATGGGTAGCTTTTTAATCATATTTGTTGCCGGATACGCTTGTTTCTAAGTATTAGTGCTGTTGGTGTTGTGCTTTAACCCAGCAAACAAAACAGCAGCTGCTTCAAAGTTTAACATTTTTGAAATCAAAAACTGTTGATTTTACTGCATGATTCCTTAAAACGAAAAATAACATCGTATGAGATAACTGATTTTTTTTTCTTTTTGACATAAAATACAGTACTTGGTTTTTCATTTTCTCATATTTTGCCCTTTTTAAAGGACTTAAAATTTCTTAAAAGTACTTTTATGGATTTCGTACACCAAAAGTAAAAAGGCACTCTATTGTTTTCGCTACGATGTCCCTCAGTCTGTCACAGGCTGTTATAACGCGAACCGTAAGAGGTACTGAACTAAAACTTTCACAGAATATGCAAAACGTTGGCCGCTACAACAACAAACATATGAATGTTAAAAATAATATAGTGTTCTAAAGCGAGCAAGGAAAAATATTGAGATCGTAATGAAATATACAGGGGCCTAATTCCCGCATTCGATTGCGAGCGTGTTATTACTCGAATGTGCGAGTTTTTTAACTTTTGGGATTTTCGTATTCGGTTTCGAATAACACATATCGAAATTTCTAATGACAGCATTCGATAACGTGCATATATTCGAATGCAGCCGTTCGTGTTTTTACTCGCAAGCAAAAAGGCATTCGAAATCATGTTTAACATATTTAGAAAAAGCGAAGAAAAAGAAAATGTATGTTCAATATTTGACTTAATTTTTTATAAATGAATGAATGCACAAATGTACGTATAAAGATATACAAATTAAAGAATTTCTATTCTAATTGACTTTAAATATAACAAAACACACTGACTTGGCAAATAATATTTTGCCTAAAGGTACGGTCACACTTGGCAAATATTTGTTCAAAAAAGCGTAACCACTCAATGTGTGTTTCTTAAGTTAAACAGTTTCGTAAACAACTCATAGACGACGTCATTGATTGCAACATTATTGGAAACCATTTAACTTAACAAACACGTATCTGAATTGAAAGCTTTTTCATTTATATTTTGTAGTCACGTTATTTGAGCAAATATTTGCCCAAGTGTGACCATCCCCTAAGAGTTGTCGGGGAAAATAAAAAAATCAACCAACTCTGGGAGCATGCATCTAAATAACAAATCAACTGCTCCTGGTCAACCAATAAAAGAATCGAAAATGTGACTAGTGCTCTATTCTCTAGCCTTACACTAATTTATTATTATTAAAGTATTAATTAAATTAAAATGAAAATAACATTTATGTATATTCGTTTCTTTTTTCTGCATATACGTGTGTATGTACGTACATACATATATTTTTGCACACAAACATATATACAAACATATGCTTTTGCTTACAATTTATTCAGTGTTGTGAAATAAATTTGTATATAAATATATTTGCCTTTTTCCAACACTGAAATAAAAACTCGATTCGCTTGGTAACGAGTGACATCATCAGAAAATTTCTTGCCAGCAAAATTAATTTCTATTCGAATACAATTCCGATCACGAGTGCAGGAATTAGGCCCCAGGTAATTATAAATAGACATTCTAAATTTTGAAAGTTAGTGTATTTTTATGCAGACTACGCCAATTAACACAGAAATTTAAAAAACCAAGATTAAAGGGTATTCTATCAGATGATGTAATTTCGACAACCTGCTGTGCCTTGAAAATCGTAAGAGGCAAACTCTTGGAATTTTTAAAAACGCTAAAACTAAAAAATCCTAAAATAAAAAAAAATGTAAATGAAAAATTATATAAATTGCTAAAATGAAAAAAAAGTAAAAAGATCGCCAAAAAAAACTAAAAAATAAGGCACCAAAACCCGGAAACCCAAAGTACAAAAAAATATCATCAAATGCAAAAAAAAAACTCCAAAAAAATCTCCAGAGACTGAAAAAATCGTTATAACTCAAAAATCGCCAAAACGAAAAAAATCGCTAAAACTAAAAAACAAAAGAAAAAATCGCCGAAAACCGAAAGAAATGTAAAATCGAAAGAAGTTCAAAAACTTATAAAACTACTAAAATAAATAACATTCGTAAAAAAAACGATATAATTGGCAAAACGAAAAAACTGCTAAAAATTGTTAAAACAAAATATTTCTTTTGATACATCAGGTAAGATATTCTCTTATACAGGGTGGGCCAAAAGAAACCAAGGGGTGTAAAAGTTTAATAACTTTTTTGTTTATTAATTTTTTTTTATTTTTTCTTTCAGATTATATAGACAACACTTGGAGAATTTATAATGGAGAGGTTCACAACTGAACAGAGAACCAGAACAATAGAATTTTATTATTTAAGCCAGAGATCAATTATTTTAACGCAAAGAGCATATCGTCGACATTTTAACGTCAGAATTTCGCCCTCTGAAGCGACGATTCGTTGCTTAGTTAATCGTCATCACCAACATGGCAGCGTAAGAGATTTGCCTCGAACCGGTAGACCACGTTTAAGTCGCACTGCGGAAAATATTGAACGAGTACAGCGAAGTGTTAACGAAGCACCAGAAACATCTGGCAGAAGGCGTTCTGCTCAGCTAGAAATGTCTCTTACGTCACTACGGCGCATTTTAAAAAAAGATTTACAGTTATACCCATAGAAGGTGCAATTGGTCCAAGAATTAAAACCCGCAGATCATCGGCAACGTCTAAATTTTGCAAAATTTTGAAATTCGGAAATTATTTGGCCAGCGCGATCGCCAGATTTGACAGCACCCGACTATTTTCTTTGGGGTTTTTTGAAGGAGCGAGTGTATGTGAACAAGCCAGAGACAATCCTTGAACTGAAGGCAAACATTGTTGCAGAAATTCGAATGCTACAGCCACAAGTTTTGAAAGATGTTATGGAAAATGCTCTAAAAAGAGCCCATCAGTGCGAAGCTGAAAACGGTGGTCATTTAAGAGACATCATTTTTCATACTTAGTGTAAAAAAATTTCCATTTTGTATATTATATAATCTGAAAGAAAAAATAAAAAAAGTTAATAAACAAAAAAGTTATTAAACTTTTACACCCCTTGGTTTCTTTTGGCCCACCCTGTAGTACTAAATTATTAGTGTCCGTCGAAGTTTACTAAATTTATTGTTTTTCGAATTTTAAAAGTTCTCCCAAAATTAAAAAGTAACGATCACAAAAAAAAACCCCTGAACACTTTTTAAATTTTTGGTTTGGGGTAAATTTTTCATAGAGCACAAAAAAGTAAAATAAAAATAATATACTCTGCAAACGGAATTTAATTATATTTCTTCGAAATTGTACTATGTGAAATAAGCTGATATACATACATGAAAAGGTATGTGGATTAGCCATAGAGTGAAACCTCTCATAACGAACACCTCCTATAACCGGACACCTCTAATGACCGGACAAATTTTTTAGATCCAACACGTTCATTAGTTTTTCAATATAAAATGCATTACCATAACCGGATACTGTAATAAACGGATAGAAGCGGTGAAACACGACAACAAAATTTGCATTTAAATAGTAGTTCTTTCTTTATACAACTCTGATTCATATATGTATTATTGTCGATGATATTGGTGATTCCCCGGTTTATTATAACAATATATGTTGAAGCAGTCTGTTCTTAATAAAACTTTTCAACTATTTATGAGAGTTTTCACTGTATATACAAAATGAAAAAAAAACCACAAAAGTAAAAATATCGGCAAGAATCTCAAAAAAATCGCCAAAAACCGAACAAATTGACAAAACGACAAAAACCGCCAGAATTAAAAAAAATTGTTTAAACTAATAAATAAACCTATAAAATTGCCGAAAACAAAAAAAAATCCTAAAAACGAAAAAAAAACACTAAAAGTAAAAAAAACCCCGAAAACCGAAAAAAGCGCTAAAACTAAAAAACGATAAAATGAAAAATAAGGGTTAATTTAAAATAAACACCGACACAAAAATGCTGTTGTAAATTTAGAGATGGTAAAATTGAGCTTTCATTACAAAAAAGCTTTCAGCAAATTGAAATACGATGAATCAAAACAATTCACATATTCCGTTTGCAATAACAGTTGTGTATATAAAGCAGAAATCTACATCAACTGAGTCCACACACAGTGGATCAAGCACAAAGAATGCTGATGATAAAGGTGTATTGACCTTCGAAAACAGCTAGTTGTTCCGTTCTGCTAGTGTTTGTCAGAATATTTATATAATATGAGATTGTGTATAAAAAAGAAAACTAAGATACGGAAATGTGTCAGGTTTGTCCAGACTGTTAGAGGCGCTGGTGTGCTGAGGTATGCTCCTGCTAGGGCTTGAGATTTTGAGGTGGATTCAATTCCGTTTCCGAACGGAATTGAACTCTGTGACACGGCCGATTACTTATATAATATTATTTATACAATATTATAATATTTTTTAACTTTCAACAAATTAATTTAGTATCAAATAAAAATGTTTGCTGGGTATTTAAAACACTTTATTTCTTGAATATTTAAAAATGCTTACGCGTATCTGCTGCTTTTATGTGTGTATATACGTATACAAACGAATGTGTGTTTTATTTGTCGTTAAGGGATACAAATTTCTATAATTTTTTAACATCTTTGCATCTTAAATATTTTTCAGTTGAAATGCATTCATTCGCCAGTGAAAATATTTTTCAGCTGGGGCAGTGTTACTTTGCGGGGATTTTTATAGTCTTATTTTAGTTTTCAATATGCATTTATTTTTTTTTTATTTATTTTTTTTCTAACAACATTTTTATATCATTTCATTTCAGCTAATGTTGCTTTAACATGCCATATCAAATTCTCCAAGTAGTTATCAGGAAGTGAGTGAGTGAATGGTGCGTCGTAGCCTGTTTATTAGTTAGAAATTTTGTGGATTTTTGAACTTTTTCTTACAAAGTTTATTGAACTTTGTGCTGTAACATTTGAGCTGATCAATAAAACTAAATAAGATGTTGGCAGAGAAGAAAATTACTTTCTATTCTAAAGCAATTTATTTATTAATGAAGTTGTTTTTTCTTGGCATAATAAACAATGTCAATGTTATTTTTAAAGGCATAGTTCATTGAATTAATTAGAAGCCAATTAAAAGTCAAGAGGTCTTTAAGATAATTACATAGACTGATAATTTATTTAATAGTTAGAGTTTGCACATGCAGAGCAAATTATGTGATTATAATTTTCTTAAGATAAAAATATTAGTGAATCATTTTATTGATTACTTAATCCAGCCGAAGTAAGCGAATAATTTATTAAAAATTATGTTATGAATCTTCTTTATTTTCAAGGTTCCCCTTCACGATCAATAAAGATTTGTCTTTACATATTTCATTAATCACCCTTATTCAAGTTGTCGACATCGAAGTCACTTTAACACAATGCCAAACAATTGGGGCTTGTTTACTCGTTCTCGACAACAGTTTTGTGCTACTGGCAATATATTTCCATTCCCTGAGGTCTGGGAAATAGCATAAACATGCCAACAGGAGTCAGTTGTTTTCGAAAACGGGTACACAAGCCTCAGTTTTTTGGTATTGTGCTAAAGTGACGTCGATGTCGACAACTGAAATAAGAGTGAATAACTGTAAAGTAGTCAAATAAGTACTTTCACATAAGGATGTAAGAAAGTACTTATTTTAGTCATTAGGGGGGAAGTCATTATTATAAATATAAAATAATTAAATAAATCCGTACCACTTACCTTCTAAGCCATTAAAAGAGTACTACCCACTACAAATCTCAAAGAGCTCTTGCTGGAATCTGTACAAGCTTGCAGTGCTTCCTTGCAGTAATGATTGAGCTAAATACATATTTATATATTTTATCAAGGACATGCCCAAGTCCAAATTCACGCTTGAAATACAAATCACACATAAAATTTATACATTAAAAATCGTAAATTTCTATTAATATAAAATTTTTAAATTTTAATATAACTACTACTATCACAAATCACTAACAAACAGCTTGTTCAATGATATCGATTGAAAATCTAAACGAAACAAGGCCAGTCCCTTGAATTAATGCCAGCTTAGATTCAGAATATATCGAACTTACATTTGCCAGCTGATTTTTATTATGTGCGAGTGCAAGATAGAGCCCTGCGTAAGCATTATTGAAATGTAAATACGTCTAAATTTTTAAATGTATTGCCATGGCATGTATTATACTAAACCAACCAATGCTGTCGTATAATAAGCAAAGCTCGATAGATGTAGTGATGTTCGTGTATATGAGTATTTAAAAATACTGTCGCGAACACTTCTTATTCGTAACAAACACTTTAAATACCACAAGAAGAAATAGTGTCTCCATCCGGTTACAAATATTGGAAAGAAATTCATAACATAGTGGTGATGCTACTACGGACTTTTTTAGATTTTCAGTGTTGCCATAATTTTCCGGGGAAGTACTGGGATTTTGGAGATTTTTAGCTTGGTTTTCGTGAATCTCTAATATGGTTTGTGTATTTGCTATAAGTTTCGTGACTTGGATAAGTGGTTCGTGGCGGTGATAGCTGAATTTGTCTGTGCTAATATAAAAGAGCATACACACAATTTATGTGTGTATGTACATGCATGACAGTTTGTGTACGCGCCCATGCGTAGGAAAAATCAAACACCACAAATTCTTTCGTCACGAAGTATTTGCTTCTTTACTTTTATACCTATAATAACTGAAACAAATGTCTTGCAAACAGTGTTGTCCAGTGTTTTTTTTTTTTTTTGTTTTTTTTTAAGATTTCGCTACAGTAAAGCATTTGAAAAATCCCTCATGCCTTGAAAGTTTTTTTAAATGGTCTTATGCAGGGCTCTAGTATAAGTAATAAATCAAGGTATTGCCAGATGGAATTTTTTCACTATTTTTAGGCATCTTCTTTAAAGTTTAAAAATAAAAGAAATGGTTTTCGATATATCTGAACCAAAATTTATAACGAAAACACTTAAGCTACGGTCACACTTTGCAAACATTTGTCCAAAAAAGGGAACCACTAAATGCTCATGAAAAATCTTTCAATTCAGTCAAAAGTTTCTCCAGTTAAATAGTGGCCAATATTGTTGGATTCTATAACATTGTGCGTTAATTTTGTTCGAAACTGTTTAATATGATAAACAAGTGTCTGGATCAAAACTTTTTTAATTAGCGTTTGTTGGTTACGCTTTTTTGGGCAAATGTTTGACAAGTGTGACCGTACCTTTACATACTTCTTCCTTCGACGTACTTTTCAAATAACTGTTTGTTGTTGTTGCACCGAAATCAATTCTCGTTCGCTCAGAATGCAAACGAATTTAACCTTTAGTAATTTGAAAGGAATGTCTTTGTAGAATTATACTTACAAATGTGTAAAAATTATACAGAAAAAATTATATCTATCTCTTCCTTTAACCCCTGTCTTCTCTATCACAATCCCTTTCCTAAAGAAGGTAACACTTGGTAATAAAAGGAGGCATTCATTGCCTGAGTGTTACTTCTTTTTATAAAAAAATGTGCTTTATTAAAACTAAAAAAAAACAAATTAAATTAAAAAAATTAAAATAAAAATTTCAATCATATTACGGATGCCATTTGATCAGAGCCTCGTTTCTGTAATGAATCTGAAAACTTTTCGAGTCGAAAAAAGTGTTGTCAACTTGTGAAACACAGCATGATTAAAAAAAGAACTCTGTTTGCAGGAAGTAAGTTACAGCATGCGATATCCACCTTAATTTCCATACAAACACAATTAAAATTTTATATGTGCACAAAAAGCTCTTTATAAAAGTTTGTACATTGTGCATATGGCTTAGACGTAGCTGCGCTAACCCATGATTCTACTTTCGTGTGAACCTCTCTTTGCATATATGTACATATATTAGAGCGACTCAACTTGTATGTAAGAGAAAAAAGTGATTTTGTTACCACTCTGAAAATAAAGCTTGATATGTTTTATGATGATTCCCAAAATATTTTGGTTCTAACGTTGACTATCCGTGAGCTGGGCCATTTTTAGAAAAGGTCTTTTTTACGTTTTTCGAAATTTTTTGTACTTTGCTCCAAGACGACATAAATAAAATATAAAGATAGAAAAGAATTTTTATAAATTTTATATTTTTAATTTTTTAAATGTATCTCACAGCATCCTAGATTTGAAAACAGATTTTTTTGCTTATCACCAAATTATTATAATTTAAAAATGAAAAAATTTGATACCCATATCGCCTATATTAAAAAAGATACAATATATCGCGATTTTCGCGTTTTATGTGAATAATTACAAACAAAAAAAAAACAAATTTACATTATTTTAAAACAGATTCCATTTGAAAAGCAAAACATTATTTCTAAATACGTAGAATTTGTATGAAAACCCGAAATGAAAATATGTATTCAGTTGAATATCTTCAGTAGTAGGTCGCAAGTTTTATATACCATTGGATGCTGCTTCAAAAACTCTTTTCGATGATATAATATTTTATTTATGTCGTATTGGAGCAAAGTAAAAAATTTAAGAAATTTAAGAAATTTATTATTCGACATATTGTCAGAAGTTTATTTTAATTTGAAATTTATTTGCTAGTGGTTCAGCATTGTCTATATATTTCATTGTTGCTGTAACAAATCATCAGTAGACTTCAACCACACATTTTGAACAGTCACAAACCTCTTATCTTATGCACAGACTTTCAAGAACTATTTGAGAATTCACAAATAATAGTATTTTTGAAAATCACAAAAGAAAAATAAGCGTAGTAGGCTTAGAAACTAATAGAAAAACCCAGCAAATAATTTATATTCGATATGAATCTATTTTATTTTTCTACACCTTTATAAAATTAGAAATCCATTGGATATCAATAAAAGTAATTATAAGGCAAAATGAAAAATAAAATCTAAATTTAACGTTTAACTTCTGACAATATGTCGAATAATAAATTTCTTAAATGTTAAATTTAGATTTTATTTTTCATTTTGCCTTATAATTACTTTTATTGTTATCCAATGGATTTCTAATTGTATAAAGATGTAGAAAAATAAAATAGATTCATATCGAATATAAATTATTTGCTGGGTTTTTCTATTAGTTTCTAAGCCTACTACGCTTATTTTTCTTTTGTGGTTTTCAAAAATACTATTATTTGTGAATTCTCAAATAGTTCTTGAAAGTCTGTGCATAAGATAAGAGGTTTGTGACTGTTCAAAATGTGTGATTGAAGTCTACTGATGATTTGTTACAGCAACAATGAAATATATAGACAATGCTGAACCACTAGCAAATAAATTTCAAATATTCATATATAGTTATATACATTCATATATTAAAAATATATGGACCATATATAATTTTTTTTAGCTGGGTAATAAATTTTAATTTGCTTAAGTCGATTTAAGTGATTATTCCATATTGCCACAGATACGTATCTACATACGTATGTACACACACAGACAAGACACAAGGCCCTAAATGTACTTGCTTTTTGCATGATTTTTATTATTATCATTTGTTATTTTTCGTTTCTGAATCTATTTTTCTCTAGTAATATTGCACTACGTAGTGGCACGTGCAAAAAATAACAGTAACACAAAGCGGCAGTATGTCAACCCCCGAAATTACTGCAAATACAAAAAAAAATTTAAAAAATACTAAATACGGTTAGGTGTGTGTATGTGTGTGTGTGTGTGTGTGTGTGCCTGAGTGTGAAACAAAAACTTACAATGTTTATTTTTGTACACATACGAATGTATGCATGTATTTATTCCCAAATGTAAGTAAGGGAAGTGGTTAATGAACAGAGTTGCCACCAATAAAAAGGAAAAATGCTCATGCAAGTAATTTTTACTAAAATTTAAATTTTGTATGAATATTAAAGAGCAAGTTTACATCAAAATTGTCCAATTCATGCTCCCCTTAGGAATTATCTTTACTGATAAAATGTAAAACATATCGCACTTGTGCCTCAAAACTATGCAATTTTCACTTTTTGCAAGAAAACGATATTCATTATTATTATTTTTCGCGGAAAACATATAGTTGTATACAGGGCTGTCGGATGTTTTTGGAGCTATTTTGCCAAATTGATTTTAAAAACCGCCAAAATCAATTTCATGTAGTTTTTCTTAACATATATTTGATAATAAATTTGTTTTTATATAATAATTTTCTAATATAAATGTTTATATAATAATCGTAGAAAAATTTAGCAAAAAATTTCCAAAATCAGAAATAAAATCGCCAAAAATTATTTCTGGTAAAGTTTTCTCATCCAAATTCAAAACGCATTAATTACTATAATTAATATAAGAAAAGCCATTAAAATAAAATTGTGTTAATTTCCTGCAGACGAGTATTGATAGGATTAATTTTTGCAACTACTCCTTCAACAAACTAAGAGTAATTTTCCTGAATTACAAAAATTTTTAAGTTCAATTTTGCTAAAAAAATTAAAAAGCCATAAAAACTACCAACAACTTTATTTATTTATTATTTATTAGTCGCTACATTTGGCGAGAAATCGCCATATCTGAGAACCCTATCAGGGCCAAGAAATGTTTTCCCTCTTTTGAGAGTAGACATTTCCATAAAACCAATGTTTAAAAAACTTAAGTCGAAGTAGCAAAAATCGTAAAATTTTTACTTTTCCCTGCTTTGGCTTTTTCCAACTGATTTAAATTGAGCCAATGCTTTTGCTTGTGCCTGTGAAAATAATCAGCAGTCGCAGTCGAAGCCGAAGTAGAAAACAAATTGTGAACACTTGCGCAGTACTTTCAAAAGTCGACGATTTTAAAAGATTGCATATAATTTTGGTTAGTTTCGGTAGTAAAAGCATAAGAGGTCTGTGTGTTTTTGTAAGTACCAAACAATCACAGTCGAAGAAGCAAAAGATCTTGCTTTTAGAAACTTTCTGCAGCTTCAGTCAACTATATTATGGTGTTTGGCATGTTTTTGATTTCTTAAAACTTCTAAAAGCAAGAGTGTTTAGTTCTTCGACTGTGACTGTTTGCCAAAAACATATAGACTGCTTCTACTTTTATTTGTGATACTAACCATAAGTAACAACAAATCAAATTCAAACTTTTCAAATCGTCGACTGCTGAAAGTACTGCGCAATTGGTCATAAGTCTTTTTGTGATTTTGCTTTGACTGAAACTGTTATACTTTTCAAAAGCGAAAGCACAATCAAAATGCAATGAAATGAAAATCACTTAAGTTTTTTAAACACTGCATAAAACCGCATGCATACATGCAACTATGGCAGCCCTGTCTGTATGTGCGAATAAATATGTGCTCGTAAGTACGAAAACAACTAAAAATGTTTAATAGAGTACAGCATTAAAATTTCAAACTCAAAAAATCGGCGTTAGATGTAACATCAAAAAAAAAAAATACAAAATACAAAATGCCTAAACCAAAGCTTCGCGATTTTGCGTGTATTTTTTTTTTTTTTTTTTTTGCTTTACGTTTAGAAAGGGGGGTTGCCAAGGAGTTTCACATACTGACACAGCATATGAGTACGAATATGCTAAATATACTATTTATATCTCAACGTACGTATGTTTGTATACTTGGTATAATGAACCACATTGGAAGACCATTATTAAGGATATACTCGTTTATTTTAGTGCAACAATACAATTGTAATTTTTTTTTAGATGAACAAACATATGTGCTTGTAGTTGTAAGTAAGCATGTCCAGGGGGGATAGGAATCACTTAGCTGGGCCTTTCAAAAGGCCGACAAGACTCGTAACTCCTTTTATATTTTCTTCCTAGGAAGACTTATAAATTGTTTTCGATTATATGAAAAAATTTCCGATATTTTATGTGGCACCCACTTAAAGTTGTCTCTAAAACGAACCGATTTTAATGTACGACTATGGTTATGGGCCATTGTCGCTTTTTTCGACAAGTTTAAGATTCACTTCCCATTCTATCAAACTAAATGAAATGGCAACAATATCAGCTGCTTTCGATTGTGATGGCAGTAACAGTCAGTGCAGAGTTTGGGATTATTTTTATTGAGCAGTGTGCAATAAATGCTCCCACTAATATTAAATTGTTTGTGTTTGATGATTTCGCAACTGGTATAACGTACCATATGTATGTATATAAATTTAGAAAAATTAAATAAGACATAAAAAGTATGTAGAATTAATATAAGAAAAACACTGTTTTTCGTCTCTTCACGCGAACCCCCTGCATGATTGGTACGGACCACCATTCGGGAGCCGTTGCTGTAAAACATTTTAACTCGTTACACTATGTTTCGGAAAAGGGATCAGAGAAAGTATATACGATTTAGAATAATTTTTGCAAAACTAAATGATTTATTGTAAGATTTTATATACATTTTTTAAAATCATTAGGGCCGTTCAGAAACTAGCAACGAGAGAGTAAAGCACAAATTTACAAAATTACTCTCCCAGATGCGAAAAAATAAATGAACTCTTTACTTGTAAAAACTTGCAAGAAGGTTTTATTGATATCAAAACCATAGATGGAAATCATGATAAAATTTTACTTTTTCTGATGTATTTTGTTTGATAATATTTTAAATTGTAAATTTTTTTCCAAATTGACATTTAATATGAAATACTTTACACAGTTTCATGTATTATTTAATATTTTAATATTTTTATGCATTTTCCATGATTTTTTATTCCATTGACAAATACAAAAATGCGACTTTCCATCTCTGATCAGATATGAGAAACAATCAAAAAAAACTCTTTGACAATAACATTGAATTTATGTGGCTTAATGAAAGAAAAACAATAAATTAAGAAAATATGCTTTCTTTTTTCATACGTATACATATTTATTAAATAAAGAAATGCACATTTTTGGGTTTTCCTTTTTCAGATATTTTTGAAATAATTAGTTTGAAAACAAAACACACAACAGGTGGTTGAATAATTCTTGCAAGTAAAAATTTTACAAGCAATAATTTGTAAGCATTTTTTGACGCGCTCTCCTTGCAAAGTTTTTGAGTTAATGAACTGTACAGTAACAATTGTTAAAATTCGTAACCATTTTAATAAATGAACAAACCTATTATTTACTTAAAAAGCTTACATGGTTTCCAGCGTCGATTTCTATATGTCAGGTTCAAGACAAAATTCAAACGCTAAAATGTAATTCTAATTAAAGTTAGTTCGCTTCTGAAACAAAATTAAAGATGAATTTGCAGTTTTGTAAGGAATCAAGCACTATATATTTTTTTTATATATCTAGGCAATATTATCCTTAAAGGCCTTTCCTACTCCTTGAATTTAGGGCTACATTTGTATGTATAGATGTATAGATGTCTCACCAAGTACATGCATACATACATGGATGTCATATGTATATGCATGTATGCATATAAATTTTCTTGTGTGCGTATGTATGCTCGTATTTGACAGAGTTTGCAAGTTTATTTATTTTGTTTAATATTTCTTCATCCTATTCATTGTTGCTATTGTATTTTTTAATGCTATTCTATTTTTTTTTTGCATTTTCTTCAATCTTCATCGACTTGTTGTTTATGATTGTGTTTGTAACACAATTCCTCAGTTTTAATTCGGTTGCATAGAAAATGAAATTTTTATTTCAGGTTTCCATTTCATGATAGAAATCCTTGTGAAACCAACTGGCAGGCCACAATACTACGCCAAGCAAGAGGAGCAGTGCAAGTGTATGCATATGTATCTATGTATGTGTGTATTTGTGTATGTATGTGTGTATGTAAACATGTTATCGTGGCAGCCACCCCTTTGCTGGCTGCTTTTAAAAGTACGGGAAATTTTTTGGGTGGGTGAGTTTGTGTATCAAACAGTGTATCGTTGCAGAGTTTGGGAATGGAGTGCATTTGCTATTGTTGTTGTTGTTGTTGTTGTTGTTGTTGTTGCTCGGCGTGCTAAGTTAACCCACCCTCGATATGATTTTGTTTGTTTTTTTTTGTTCTTTCTGTTCTTGTTGATTTTGTATTGCTTTTATTTTCATAAGATTCGTTTTTGTTTGTGAAATACAATAAGAGTTGAAAGCTGCGGTAAACAACCTTTTAATATCCTAGAAACGTTATTTATGTCTGTAAGTATGAACCTAGTTAGTAGAAATTTTTGTAAAAGAAAATAGACAAAGAAATGTTTGTTCAACACTTTTTGAAATGTTGCAATTTTCGTGCAGGATATGTCAATCGATAGAGTGGCTCTTGGTAATTCGCATACTGTTGTCATTTTTTTTTTATAGAAAAAGTGCTACTTTTATTAACTTTTTATTACGAAAAATTAAGCTTAAATATCATCTGAGGCAGCGGCGATCAAAATCAGGCTAGACCCTTTTTTACAGAATAGGCAAATTACTAAATTACTTATGGTGTTTTCTTTTCTAAAAGAAACGTGTAACATATATGCTACATGTGATTTGGCAACATTTTTAAATGCTCACCTGATTTTTAAGAAGTGTTGCATATTTTACGTTTACAAAAGAACAATTTTCCAACAAGTTTCGGCATGAAACAATCACGAACTAGAAAATTATTTATTTTTTTCGTAGACAATAACAAAAACAGCTGTTAATATAATGCTGCACTCATGCTCCTTTAATGAAAATGAGTGTTGAACATGTAGCATTTTTCTTCTTTTTAAGGGTAACATCATGGGATGTCTTTTTGTACTTTGCAGAAAAGAACACAAAGAAATGTAAAAGGAACCATAAATGCAGCATATTGCTCAGAAAATAAAACGCCATTAGAGACCAGCAAGGAAAAGTCAGGGGCCTAAACGTCGCTTTCGATAAAGAGCTGATTCGACTACTTTTTTTTTAGTTTGAGATTATGGCATTCGATATCGAACAGTATTATTACATAAGTCGATAGAGAAAGCAATATCCTCAAACTGGAAAAATGTGATCGAATAGGCTTGTTATCCAAAGCGCCGATTAGAGCCCAGTTCTCGTTATTTTTTTAAGGTAGAATCGAACTGGTTTTTAATGAAAATATTTCGTGGCTCCATAGATGTGTAATTGGAGAACCCGAAAAAAAATTACAAAAAAATCATTTACTGAGGACATGTCTAGTTTTGTTCGCAAATTCCTCATTTATAGTAGAAGTAGAAACACCATAAATCATATTTTCACGAAATTGAATTTTCAGTGATTTCAATACTTTTCGCACAAATACACCTAGTCACAAAAAATTTATTGCAATAGTTTAAAAAAAATAACAAGCAGTTTTACAAAGTTTCAATTATTTGAGTTAGGGCCTTTCTACTTCTAATCAAAGATACATTCATTTCTAATATCTTTTTTTAAAGCATTTTGTTTTGAATTTTCAATAAATAAATGTAAAAGAAAACTTCATGTGATCAATAAGAGCTGATTCGAACATAGATCAAAATTTTTGAAAAGACCTGCACCACTATCAAATAACTAAAATCGGCACGACCAACATCATCCAGCACAATAACGCGAAAATTATTAGGCCCTTATTATGATTTTCGTCCTTTGCTGGCTATTGAACATCAAATATCGAATGTTAAATTCATATTATGAGCATCGAAAATTCCCTTGAGTAACGAATTTTCTATCGTATAGATTTTTACTTCCGATAAACTATTTCAATATCAAAAAATATTAAAAATCTAATAAGGTATTTACACCTGCAAAAAAATCTAGCAAAATTTTATTAAAATTTTTATGAAAATCTACACCGTTTACACCAAGTTTTATTTGACATTCATCCAAAAAAAATTTTGTATCCAAAACAAAACCCATTAACTGAAAATTTTCCAAAACTAGAACCAAACAACTATAATGTAGCCGATTCACAAGCCTTTTTAAGTACACTGACTAACTTTTAGAGCTGTGCTCTTTGTGCCAAACACAGGAGCTAGGAAGTAATTTCCGAAACAAAGATAATCTTCACTATTACAGTTATAAATTAATTTTTGTTTTGATATCGTTTTTTACATTTTTAATTCTCGTTTTCCTTATAGGCCTTATAGAGGCTCAAGAAAAATTTTGTATGAGAATTTGTTTAAGAAACCCTTTATAAAGCCTTAATAATGTTTATAAATAAGGCAGTAAATAAATATTTTTAAATTATTGTATTTTTATTTAACACATGAAATTTGTTTTATATAGCTAAGCAGCATAGATCTAACGGAGTGTCCTAAGATACCTATCTTCGTTTTTAGTAGAAATTTGGAAAAAAAAACACAGTTGTCTCACGAAGTTCTACTAGATTTTATGCAGATTTCGCTAAAATTAAGTGACGAAATAGATTTTTTGTTTTATAGGAAATCTGCCAGATTTTGCTCGAAAAAAAAGTGCTTTGTACTTAAGTAGTCACGGACTTATTGTGAGTGTTTGGCCTTGCAAGAGAACTTTAAATTGCGCGATAAGATATTAATCAAAATTTAAATCGTTGTCAAGGAAATTTCAGTCGGTCGAACTCAAAGTCGGTTTATATCAACGACCCAGATTGTCTGTGCTTTGGGTTACTATGATAAAAATAGTTCACTGGGACACCTTCTCAGTAGAAAAATTACTAGAGAATCTTTTACTACTAGTATTATGTTTATTTTTTTTAATTTAAATCGTTTTTAAGCGACTTATGCCCATTTCTTGACTTAATAATCAAACTGTAATTATTTTTAAGTTCTATTTAAATATGAAATTGGGTTTTTGAGTGCATAATTAAATAATAATTAAATGCCCAACCTTGTGTAATTAAGTAGTATTTAATTTTTATGAGCGCACCATATGTTTTTATGCGTGTGTGTGTGTTTATTGCAAACATACACATGAACATCATGTGGTTGGGTTGAAAACATCATGTGGTCGTATTAGGACGAATTTGGTTTAATTTGCATAAATACATAACACAAACAATTCATAGTTTCATATCATGGTATAAATAAATAGAAAAATGCATTCTGATGCTCCTTTGGTTTCATAAAATGCGTTTTATGCAATTTTAATTTTCTGCATTTTGATAACCTAACTTTTTTGTTTATGTTAAACAGCTGTTCTTTGGAAAGCTTTCCATAATATTTGGAAATTTTTGAGTACTGCCGTACTTTCAACGTAATTTAATAATAACTTTAATTAACCACTGAAAAAATTAAATCGTATTTAATTACAACTTAATTTTAAATAAAAATTAGCTAATTACGTACTTAATTTTTAAGTTAAAAACTAGGGGTTAAAATTTTCCCCTTCATTGAGTATTAATCCCTTTTTAGGAAAACACCTTCATAAAATATACTCATTAGTTAAAAGTTTTCCCATCGCTGTATTTACTAACGCTTTTAATTCCTTTTCAATACAAAAATATTTTCGTTCCATTTTTCATCTTATCCATCCCAATGAACGATGCATGTGCGTACGCAAGTATTTAATGCGTTGTAATTTACTTAAACGTGGTTGATGTATAAGAGCGTTTTTTTTGTGTTACTTATTTTTGTTGTTGGCTTTCAAGCATTTTTTTAGGCCTCTTCCATGAGGATGCCCTTAAGCCATGATGCAGCAAATTTCGCCACTTTGACAGCTAACCCCTGAGAATGCATCAATGCGTTCCTCTAACGGCCAAAATTGTACAAGTATTTTTTTCTTCTTATTCGCCTTTTTTGCCATCTCGTATTTTTCGTGCAACTCATGCCAACAAACACTCCACTCTCGCTTTTAATGGCTGCTGCATTTATCAAGTGTTCGAATTGTTCAGCATAATTTTTTTCTATGTGACTGCAGGCAGGGTTTTTAATATACTCAAGCTTTATTTTTTATTTAAATATTTTCATATTTCCTTCCATGAAATTCATATGTATTGAGTTTGTATTTATAGGGTACCCTACATCCTAACAAGAATAATGAAAATAGTTTAGAGGATATGAAAGTCGGTTCACACAAAATTTATTTATTTTATTTAATTCTAAGTTGAAAAATCAATAATAAATCGCTTGCTAAATTGATATTGGGTTTAACCTCGAAAATTTTAAGTTACCTCGAAATTTTCGAAATAATTTAATTTTATATTAAATTTTAATATATTTATCGCACTTTTTCCCAAAATTAAGTTATTTTTATGTTTTCTCGATAATATGCACTATTTCACAATATTAACCCTTTGTTATAACTATTCTGCTCAAATTCGAAGTTAAGTTCGAAATTTGTAAAAATTGGTCTTATGTTTTAATGTACAAAATATAATTTTCTGTAAGCTACTTATCATTTCGAATCTCTTAAAATCATATTCCATTAGAAAAGTTCACACTAAAATTTTAAAGTTAAGTTAGCTCGAAATGTTCGAAATAACCTTTTTTCATATTTTCACAATAATATCAACTCTATTGCAATATTTATACTTTGCTACAAGTATGCTGCCCAAATTCGAAATTGAAAAAAGTGCTGATTTTAGTAAAACATAAAGCTAAGTTAGCTCGAAATTTTCGAAATAAATTTTTTTCGGTGTTTTCAGATATTTTACAATATTAATCCTTTGTAATATATATTCTGCTCAAATTCGAAAAATCGAAGTTAAGTTCGAAATTTTAAAAACGTGGTACGTGTACAAATTATAATTTCCTTTAAGCTAATTATAAATTCGAAGCATTCAAAATCAGATCTAGTAGAATCTGGCATAAAGGCATATTTTGAACTTTCACACTAAAATTTTAAAGTTTAGTTTGCTCGAAATTTTCGAAATAACTTATTTTGATGCTTTTACAGTAAAATGAACTATGTAACAATATTTATCGTTTGTTAAAAGTATCCTGCTCATATTCGAAAATTCAAAATTAAGTTCGAAATTGGAAAAAGTGCTGGTTTTATTAAAGCATTAAGTTAAGTTAGTCCGAAATTTTCGAAATAACTTATTTTGATGTTTCGACAATTAAATAAACTATATTACAATCTTTATCCTTTACAGTAAGTATTTTGCTCAAATTCAAAAATTCGAAGCTAAGTTCAAAATTTGGAAAAGGTGCTGTTTTTATGTTTATATGCACAATATTTAATTTCCAATAAGCCAATTATAATTCCTTATAATGTGAAATCAGACTCTACTAGAAAAATTCATATCTTGAGTTTTCTTACTAAAATGTTGAGGTTAAGTTGGTTCTGAATTTTCAAAATAACTTATTTTGATGTTTTCACGATAATATGAACTATTTCATAATATTAGTAACTACTAATATGTATTCTGCTCAAATTCGAAAATTCGAAGTTAAGTTCGAAATTAGCAAAAATTGCTGATTTTATGTTTAAATGAATAAAACTTAATCTTCTATGACCCACTTATAATTTCGAACCATGTGGAATAAGGTTCTTTTAGATATATTCACATTTTGAGCTTTCACACTAAAATTTTAAAGTTAAGTGGGCTCGAAATTTTCGAAATATGTAACTAATTTTTGAGTTTTTCCTATAGTATGAACTATTTTTCAATATTAATCTTTTGTTATAAGTATTCTCTTAGAATTAGAAAATTCCAAGTTAATTTTGAAATTTGTAAAAAGGGTCCAATTTGTGATTTTGAAGCATGTGAAATCAGATTCTTTTGAAAAAATTCGTATGTTTAACTGTTGCAGTAAAATTTTAAAATTTAGTCAGCACGAAAATGTTCGTAGTAACTAATTCTTATGTTTTCAGGATAATATAAACTATTTCACTTTATTATAAGTATTCTGCTAAAATTCGAAAATTCGAAGTTAGATCGAAATTTGAAAAAATGGGCTGGTTCTATATTTTAATATAGGAAATGTAATTTTCTAGCATAAAAAGTAAGATTTAATGGGAAAAATTCATATTTTGAACTTGCACAATAAAATTTTACAGTTAGTTAAGCATTGTGTCCTTGATATTTAAAACTTTGTTACATGTAATATTGTCACACTTTTTATACCATTACTTATATGTATGTATATTGATTTAGATGTCTTGATCTTGGTTTTTTTTGCAGGATCAAAACAATTATCAAAAAAAAAATATGTCAGGATTTAAAACCAAACAATAAAAAAAACAAAATATACTTATATACGAGTACATATTGTTTCGTCTCATCTTACACATTTCAAAATTTTTAATTTTTTTATAAATTTCGCCAACAATGCTTAGCGAAGTGTATCGCCAACTCAACTGTTGACGACTTTGATACAAATATTTAATTATTTTAGGCGTCACTGCTTCTCGTAATAATTTACAGTAGAAATTTTTCAAAGGCAAAAATAATTTCCATTTATGCAGAAATCTTTAACAGAAATTGAAATGTAATTAATGTTTGCTTATTTATTTATGTATGTGCATTATGTCTGCCTGCCTGCCTGCAAATGCATTCATATATTCCCATTATCACTGTAACGCTTGTGTAACATATTTTTTCTATGTACATATTTATGGCAGCAACAGAAAGAACCATTAGAGATGATGACAATAATGATGATGGCGATGACGATGGTTTTTGTTGTCTTGCAATCATAATCATACACGTATGTGACATTCCCTTCAGCATCAAAATCATCATTTTACTCATATTAAGTGTATTTTGTCTGCTGATGACTGACTTTTGTTTTTTGTTTCTTTATATGAACGACTTTTTGAATTTTCTGGTGTGCACAGTAAATATTTATAAAATAAAAATTGTTCCCATTTCATTTATTTCAAGTTAAGTACATACTCTCTAATATGTACTTGTGTGTATGCATTTTTATTTCCTTCTTCTGTTGCTGCTGTTTCCTTAAGGCCACATTAGTATGCAATTAAATTGTTTTATTTGTGGTGACAAGAATTGTTTTTGGTTCATCATCTTGATCATAAATAATAAAAGTAAAAGCATTTTTCGTTTATAATTTTTTTTTTGGCTTAATTCCTATTTTATTTTTTAAAAGAAAGTACTTTTTGTTTTTGATTTAAATAAAAAAATCGTACACTTGTGTGTACTTGTGAAAAGTTAAATTTTAGGCTTGGATATGAGAAAAATTAAATTCGATTTTTATACAAATGCTGGGTGGACTGGGCGAATATATCTCGCTACATGTTTTCTGCTAGAATGTCAGAGAAGAGGCACTTAAGAAACCACACAGAGAAGAAACTGCCTCATAGAATCAATAAGATTTTCTCTATGAAACGTTTTTAGGCTAAGGGGTATCCCAGCAGAAAGAAGCGAAGATTTTTTCATAGAGATTCCTTATTGTTTTTATGTGGTAAATCTTATTAATTTTATCGAGAAGAAAACCACATAAAATCAAGAAGAAATCTTATTATTCCCAACTTTTTTTACTCAATTTCCGTTATTTTTGGCAACAAAAAAAATCCATAGAGAAAAATTTCTTGATTCTATTAGGTTTTCTTATAAATTGTAAGCTATATTGATTTCTTATTGATTTTATTAGGTTGCCTTATTGATTTTTTTAAAAAGGTTTTCTTCTTGATTTTATTAGGCTATCTTATTGATTTTTTCAATAAGGTTTTCTTCTTGATTTTATTAGGTTCCTATATGATTATGTGTAAAGCATCTTATTGATTTTTTTTAATAAGGAAATCTTCTTGATTCTATGAGGTGTCTTGTTATTTCATATCTATAAATAGACATACAGAAAATTTCTTTCATGATCTTTTTCGTTTTTGTATAAGCATATTTGCAAAATTATTTCAATGGTTATTCAGACTGCTGTTAGCATATTGGTTAGAGTGTTTGTCTATCAGTCAGAAGTTTGCTGGTTCAATACTTGTCTCCTTTCAAGTAATAATATGTGTATGTATGGTGATTTAATTAATTAAGAATACAATATAATATGTATGTATCTATGTAAGTATGTATAGTATAAATAAATAACATCTACATATACTACATACATACATAAGTATATGGTATAGAATTTAAATGAAAATACATAAGGAAAGCACAAAGAATAAAGAAAGACATATTTTTTTTATTTTATGAGGTCGCCTCATAACATCAAGAAGAAAACCTTATTAAAAAAATCAATAAGATAACCTCATAAAAACTACAAGATTTCTTCTTGATTTTTTCAAAAAGGTTTTCTCTATGAAATTAATAAGATTTCCTTATTGAAAAAAAACCATAGAGATTTCTTTTTAATTTTGTTCTATTTTATGAGGTATTTATTAGGCACTGTTTTCTCTGTGGAGCACTACTCAGAGAAAAAGTTATGGGTAAATCTAACCTATACAAATTGTACCAAGTAGCAAAATTTATTGAGTCAATCAATTTAAGCGAAATTTAAAGCAAAAACTCGTCAAGTGCAAGTACTGCAATAAAGTTATTTGTTAAAAAAAATTATCGGTAAATTTAACCAAATTTCATCAATCAAAATATATTTTTTTAAATAGGCCAGCCAGCATACCTTTAAGAGCACTGAGCATTACCCATCTACCCTTTGATAGTTTTTCTATAAACATGCAGAGTGTTTTGTATCTGTTCTAAAGAGTTTTTTTTTTGTTTGAAGTCTACTGTTGAGTTCCTTAGAAGTTCCTTAACCAACAAAAATTGCTTCATCAAGCCTTAATATTTTTATTGTTACTAAATGCAATTTGTTCGTCTTAAGCAACTTGCTTCTGCTTAAATTAGATATTTATATCAATATTGAACAAACACAAAAAACTTCTTGAATAAAGATCCTCCTAATATATATATATATATATATACATATATATATATATATGTGACCTTCTCCGAGAAAAGGGACCTAGTGTGTGAAAATGAAGTTTTGAGAAAAACGCATTTAAAAAATAAAATTTTAATGTTTTTCTCATTTTTATCGATTTTCCCAAGTTCCCGTTTTTTGACACACTAGGTCCCTTTTATCGGAGAAGGTCACATATATTAAATTTTTTTTTATTTAGTTGCTTTTTTACCAAAAAAAAAAAAGTTTAAATTTTCCAACTCTAGAATCATATTTTTGATTTTTCTGGAGCTCAGTTTTATATTTTTCTAAATGTTTATAACAAAAACTATTTCCATCTAAAACATATTTAATTTATAATGAAAAAGGAAAAATTCATTTGATCTAATTACTTTTATATGCCAAGAAAAGTGTACGTTTTCCAACCCTGGAATAAAACTTTTAGACTTTTCTAATTTCTTTAGCCAAATCTATTCATTTTAAAAATATAAAATATGTTTAATTTGTAGAGAAAAATAAAAATTACTTGTATCAGGTTACTTTTCTATACCAAAACAAATTCAACATTTCCAACCCTGGAATAGCGTTTTTAATTTTTTTATTTTCAATACCAATTTAATTATTGCTGATATATAAAATAGGTTTATTTAACAAAAAAAAAAAAAAAAAAAAACAAAGTTAGTTTTAGTGATACATACTCGTATTAAATTTAATTGAACTAGAGTGAATGTTAATCAGGAATAATTTCTTGATTAGACTTAAGTTCAGTATTTTCAATTCTTATTCAATGAAATATTTTTATTAATTAATAAAATTTTCTAATCAAGAGAAGCAAAATTAAACTAGACTTTTTAGCTGGAGGAGGTGCGCATTTTTCTGTGCATCCACGCACTTTAACTGTATACGTTACAATTGAAATTGGTTAGATTAACCTACACATTAACTTCTACGAATTTTATGATTTATTTTATTAGTTTTATTAACCTACGAAACTTTTTTCTGTAAAGATAAAATGTCTCACAGAAAATTTTGCTTTTTTTTAAACAACATTTTAAGCCAAATTGTTGTAATAAATATAAAAATTTTAATTAAATATTTTACATGTAATAAATATGTGTATAACCATATTACACATATATTAGCTTCATATAGTTTGTGGTTCGCAAGCATTTAGTGGAACATATGTGACTCCTTCAGTACAGGGATTTGAGAGCGGATTTTTCCCGCAACCCACTGTGCCAAACAAAAATTTGCTGACATTGTTAAACATTGCAACAAAGAAAACGCAACATAATAAACTTTCCCTGATCCAATACCACATTTCGTTTTATTGCATTCGCATTTTGCATACAGCAAAAAATAAATTAAATAAATAAATAAAAGCCATAACGTTAAGTACAAGTATGAGTATTTTATATTGTGGCAATATGTTCATCATGCAGACATGTGTACACATCTCTTTACATAAATGTGCCTGCAAATTAATGTAAATATAAAATAAATGTCTGTCGGTGCTTCTGTTCTTCAATATCTTTTGGTTAAAAAGTGTTTTGTTGCATATTTTTGAAGTATCATAATTTTTGTTGTAGAATCAAAATGCTCTTGTACAATACTTCAGGCATGATTGTCTTTTAGACATCAAATGTTTTTCTTATTCTTTTTTTCCATTGCACATACATACAAACATACGAGTATCCATATATGTACATTAGGGCGTTTCACTAATGGCGTTTTTTGCGATTTTTGCAACACTTGAAGCGGAATATTAAAGCTTGTGATCTAAAAGAATTTCGAAAATTTTTTGGGATTTTTTGAAGATGGGTACGGGGTCGCTGAAATAGATTTTATCAAAAAAATGAGGTTATGGAGAAAAAATTTTTATATTATTTTTTTCTGGTGCTTTTTGTTAATACAACTAAACAATTCTCTTTTTAAGGATCCGATCCCACGACAAAAAAATTATTGGTGTGAAAAATTATTATATTAAGGACCACTTTGATAGTCTTAAAAGTGAAAAATTATTTTTCCTAGATTTCAAACCTCGATAACTTGAAAAGTTTTCAACACTTTTTCAAGGTGTAAAATGCGTTAAAAAGGTCTTTAAATTACCTTTCATTCGGTACATAGATTTATTTTTACTTGTTGGAAAAATATAAGAAAAAAATTAAAGTTTGAGAAAATTTTTTTTATTTATCAAATTTTATGAAAATTAAAAGAATTTCATTATGTTTCATTCTTGATTAAGTAAAATAAAAGCATCTAAAATACATTGCTTTAATAAAAATATCAAAAATTCAATTCATCAATATATTTGTATTCCCATACAAAATCAAAAGATATTAAATAAACAAAATCAACATATTTAATGAACAAATTCAAATCAAAAAGTAACAGCCTTATTTATAAAAGTTATTAAGGCTTTGTAAACGCTTTTTAAAACAAATTTTTATACAAAATTTTTCTTAAAAAGCCTTTATAAAGCCTTAATAATTTTTATAAATAAGGCTGTAAATTTGTATTTAAAATTACAATACATTAAACATTAAATGTGGAACAACTGTGGAAGTATTTTCAAATTGGTTTCTTAACAGCTTTTTCAATGAAATTTTTTTTGTTATAAATTGGAGCTGACGCCACGTCTCTTTCTGATAAATCATTCACAACACATAATTTTTCTAGTTTTTTCTTTGCAGAAAAACAAAATCATCAAATTACCTACTTTTAAAGAAGTCCGACTTCAAGTATCGCTAAATTCAAATAGTCTGAAATATTTTTATTTTTGTATATTTTGTTACATTTTAAAAAGGGGCTACTTCAAATATTTTAAAATTCAAATAGTGTGAATTTAAAAATAAAAAATAATTTTTTTTTTGTCTATTTTTTATTTTCTTTAACATTTTTTCACAACTGAGATATAAACTTATATATACCAAAAAAAGGTATCTAAATTATCTTTCTAACGCAATTTACATCTTGAAAAAATGTTGAAAACTTTTCAAGTTATCGAGGTTTGAAATGTAGAAAAATAATTTAAAATAAAAGTTTTTTCTCCGTAACCTCATTTTTTTGATAAAATCTATTTCAGCTACCCCGTACCCATCTTCAAAAAATCCCAAAGAAATTTTCGAAATTCTTTTAGATCACAAGCTTTAATATTCCGCTTCAAGAGTTGCAAAATTTTTTTTGTGAAACGCCCTAATGTACGTATGTACGAATATTTTTCCTCCAGTTTGTCATTATAATCAGAATGTCTGCGACTTTATTTTATAATTATAAAGTCTGTCGGCTTTTAAAAAAAAGAGATTTTGTTGAAAAAAATTTGTTATTTGTTTACGAGTAAATAAGTAAGTAGATTTGTTTCAATTGAAAATTTTTAAAATTTCTGTATAAATAAATTTTTAGTTTTTTATGCAGTTTACTTTTGCAGCTGGACTATGCGTCAGCCTGTCCGCGTCCTTGTCCATGGTCTGCTTCTTTTGTTAATAAAACCCCGAAAATTGATTCGATTCTTAGGGGGTCGGATCCAATCACTCGTTGGTTTTATATGCAATAAGTCTAAAACTAAATTTTATTTCAAACAACCGCATGTTTGAAAAGCTTTCGTGAACAATTTTTTTTTGTGAACTAGCAAATGAATTTCTTTCCATATGAGTTTTCTTTGCTGATATTTGGGATTTTTATTTTAAAATATAAGATTTGAATGCTACAATAAGAGAGTAAAACGGTTAAAATAGGACACACACACACACTGTGTGGTAATTAAAAAAAAAATATTATCTCGCAAGTGATTGGACTTTTAGGGAGTAAAATCAGGTACACAGAGAAAAATCTCAACTTAAAATCTACGTATATAAGGTACGTTTTCGGCAATGATTTTGCTTCATATACGTTTCATGTTAATCTAACATGATTTATAGTAATTTTCAAAGAAAATGTTTCCTTTTGAAATAACTTTATCTCACGTCGATTTAACATTTACGTACTGTTAAAATCAAAATGAAAAATCATAATGAATCAAAGTTATTTCAAGTAGGAACACCATGATTTAATTAAATGTAGTAATTGCATTTTATTAATTATTTAACTCACGTTTGGTTGACATGTTTGGCTTCCCCGGCCGGTTTAATACAAACAAGCTTCGAAAGTAAAGAGAAAACGTAAGTACATGTCTCTTGTTTTCTTTTAGATTTGTGACAGTTGCCATCACAAAACAGCAATAAAAATCCCAGTTGTTTTATTTTTTTGACATTTGTTGTAGATTCGCGGTTACCTGTATTATTGTATCATGGTTTCAATTCACACACAAGTTAATGGAAAAAGAAATTTTTATTTTTCTCTCAAAAGTTAAGTAGAGAAGATATTTATTTGTATGAAATTTTTACAAAATATGGGGAGGATTAATTCCAATTTTTGAGTTATGACGTTGTTAGAGTAAATGATATTTATGTATGGATAAACAGTTGCGAAATCGTCAAACACAAACAAAGAAATATTATTGGGAACATTTACTACTCACTGCTTCAAATAAAGTACGCCACCCAGGCTCCACACTTTCTGTTATTGCCATCATTATCGAAAACAGCTAATATTGTTTTTATTGCCATTTCATTTAGTTTGATAGAATGTGAACTGAAACTTTGACATGTAGAAGAAGGAATAATATGTATATTGAAGATTATTTAAAATTTGGCTTTACATATTTAAATATAAACGGAATATTTTTAAACATATTTATGAACTTTAATCAGGAATAATTTCTTAATCGGTCTTAAATTCAATACTTTTCCATTCTTATTGAAAGAAATATTTTTATTAATTAATGTAATTTTTTAAAGAAAAGAAGAAAAAATTAATCAAGACTGGGGGAAATGCCAAAATTTTTCTGTGCCGCCACGCACTTTATCAGCAGCCATGTATGCATATCTACTTGGGTAGAGATTGTTATTAACATCAGATATTTAACATAAATTTTTTTGATGAAACGGAATATGAGATGATTATATTGTATATAATATTATTATTAATTAATTAATTATTTCTACTTGTTATTATTATTGTAAACACAATAATCATTTCTCATATTACATTTCCCCTGAGAATCGTTCCCAGGGGACGGACCACTGCAGCAAAATAAAGCTGATGAAAATGAAAATGAACATTTCGGATAAAAAACTTTCCTATCAGTATGGATCTCAAATAAAAGGCTTTGACGAATAGGTTCAAAAAATTAGCATGAAAAGTGTAACACGGGACCGCAGTATAAAAATGGCGGAATGCATGCGCATGGGTCTGTAATAAAATATATACTCGTATGTACCTGCTAACAAAGTAGTGAGCAAAATATGCTTGTACATTATAACTAAATAATTTTATGAACATTAATTATCTCTAATGGTTTTCGTTCACGCATGATGGATTTTAAAATCTTTATGTTTCATAAACCAGCTGCAAAATGTCCATTATTGTTAAGTGTGTTATAAACTTTTTAATCGATATGTATACGAGCAATTAATGACATCACTTTAAACTTCATTTGAAATGCATGCATACATTCGTACATATGTACATACCTGCTTTCTTGATACTCCCTCGTACTTCAATAAATTTCAAATAAAGAAATTATGCACAAATTACTGTGTTTATAACTTTAATCGTTGGAAAATACTTTCTTGAAATGCTTAAATGCATACACATACTCATATTTGTATTTAAGTACATACATATGTATGTGTATGTACATATGTATGTATGTATGTACGTAGATATTAAAATTTAATTGGCAACATGCCTCGACATGAAAAACAATTAAAAAGTTTTCCATTTTTATTACAAGCATTTCTCTTGTCATTCAATAAATACTCATGAGGAGTAATGAAGCTTAAAACAGGAAGTCCTAAAAATTATGCCCATTTCACATTTTAATTTAGTAAAACGAGTACACAGAAAGGGTTTGTTTGGCGAAAAGCAAAAGCAAAACCAAAAAAATAAATAAAAAATAATAAGGACATGAAATCCCAAGGAAAACTAAATACCAAAGAATATGCACGCACTTACACGAACAAATGAAATAAAATTTGACTCATTGGAACATTTTTTTTTCTTTTTGGACTTTTGAGCGCACAAACACAATAAACAAACGCATTTGCAGAGAAAATCCTTAAAGGAATAATTTTGAATGAAATGAAACTGCTCGTAGCATATCAGCAAAATTGCAATAATGGAAAACAAATGTAAAGTCTTTATATTGGGTGTCGAAGTACTTTCGGCACGCGACCTTTTATTATTTTCTCTAATTCAATGTTTTTCCTGGCAAAAATGCATTTATGTCAAAAGATTTTTGTTTTTTTTTTTCTAAAGTGAGTGTGTTTGTGTGTGTGTGTTTTTTTCCTTCTATGCACATGATGTTGTGTGTATGAGTTTGCAGTTTTGTGCATAAAAAAATATGAAATTACAACTGAGGGATCATTTCACAACAAAATATTTTATTTACTTACCTGCACACCCTACAGTCGAATAAGTGCCACTTCATGCATTAATATGTAACTAAATGCATTGAAATTATAATATTTCAATCAAATAAGTTCACTTCAAATTAAAAAGGCCAACCTGCGAGATCTCTAAGAGATTTTTTTGCATCAGAAAGCCATTATACCTGTATCTGGATTAAGTAATTCAGTATTCAGGATAATATATATAACGAACTTTGATATTCACTAACATATTTTAACGACTTTTTCTGTGTTGAAGTAAAATAAGTAAAATAACAAGCTCAAATTTAATTAGTTTTTCTTTAATTCTGCCTTGTGCTTTTAGCTTATTTTGACATTTTGTATGCAGGGATGCCACATGATATTACACAGATGTAAACTATCGGTAAGGAGAATTATCGTTACAGCAAACGAATAAATATATCGATTTTCGATTAGCAACAGTAACTGAATCCAGGTAATGATATTATTTAAAATGCTGGAAAGGACGTTTCAACATTTGTTGCTCAACTAGTAATTTAGCTGTAAGAAAGACGAAGATGAAAATACAAATATCTTACGAGTTGAGCAAAAAAAATTTGAAACGTGTGAACCGCCACCTACGCCAATACATTTAAAAATAAGACATATTTACATTTCAAGACTGTTTACGCAGCTCTCTAATGTGTACTCAGCATTAGTAAGGATGTATGTATATACATCCATATATACATGCATATTAGGGCGTTTCACAAAAAAATATTGCAACTCTTGAAGCGTAATATTAAAGCTTGTGATCTAAAAGAATTTCGGAAATTTTTTGGGATTTTTTGAAGATGGGTACGGGGTAGCTGAAATAGATTTTATCAAAAAAATGAGGTTATGGAGAAAAAATTTTTATATTATTTTTTTCTGGTGCTTTTTGTTAATACAACTAAACAATTATCTTCTTAAGGATCCGATCCCACGACAAAATAAATTATAGGTGTGAAAAATTATTATATTAAGGACCACTTTGATAGTCTCAAAAGTGAAAAATTATTTTTCCTAGATTTCAAACCTCGATAACTTGAAAAGTTTTCAACATTTTTCAACATTTTTTCAAGATAAATTTTGATAAAATCTATTTCAGCGACCCCATACCCATCTTCAAAAACTCCAAAAATTTTTTCGAAATTCTTTTACATCACAAGCCTTAATATTCCGCTTCAAGTGTTGCAAAAATCGCAAAAAACGCCTTTGGTGAAACGCCCTAATGCATATGTATAACCAGTTGCGAAATCTTCAAACACATACATATGACTAAATATTAGTGAGAACATTTTCTCCTCACTGCTTAATATAATAATATATAATAATACCCTAGGCTCTGCACTGACTGTTACTGACATCACTATAAAAAACAGCTTATATTCTTCCTTATTCCAGTTGTCGAAATCGACGTCACTTTAACACAATACCAAAAAATTGGGGTTTGCTTACCCGTTGTCGAAAACAACTGACTCCTGTATATTGAAAAATTTAAGAAGAAAAAGATGCGAGCTGTCCTAGGACAGCCGGTTATAGCAATTGCTGCTTAGCTATATAAAACAAACTTAATGTGTTAAGTAGCAATGCAATAAAATTATACTAGTATTATATGATGATGTCAAATTCGACGCAAATATATCAAAACGTTTCCATTTATTTACCATTATATTGTTTTCTAGCGGCTCACGATTAAATTAATGTATTGTTTGTGGCCGGTAGCGGCTGTTAGCTGGCTTACAGCCGATCGGCTGTGTTCTCTGGTTTGTGCTCAAAGCACAAACTCATAAGGGCTCTTAAAGCCCTTATGACACTTCATTTTTTCTTCATTGATTTGATATTGAATTGGTAGAAAGAAACAATAAATGTTAGAAAGAATAATATATATGAAACGGAAACAAAATGTTTAAATGTTGTCAAATTTTCGTAACTAGAAACCGCTAGTATTAAAATAAAACAAACTAAAAATCGCTATGTTTAGCCATAAATCGCTAATTAACCAACACTTTTATGTTTCAAGCTTGAAATGTCAATTTTAAGTTGAAAAATTTTAAATTTTTTTTGACAGATTTTCATTTGTTATCGATAACTTTAGCCAAGTTGTTGACATTATTTCATTTTTCTTAATATACCTGAACCCTTTGCACATGTTGAATTTTCCAATTACAATATATTTGCACTTTTCTCTAAAACTTGATAAATGAAAGAAAAATGAAGTGGCATATGGGCTTAAGAACATAAAAATCAAAACAAAAATAAATTTATAACTGTAATAGTGCCGATTGTTTTTGTTACGAAAATCACGTCCTATAAAAGTCTTTAGTACTTACTCTTTTCTGGGCAAATGGCTGCCAAGTTTGACCTTAAGTTAAGGTCAATTTCATCCTACTTGGTAGTTTAGAGTAAAGTCGTAATCGTACTAATGAATTTTTTTAATGTAATAATGGCCCTAAATAAATTAATGCCCTAGTTCAGTAAGAAGATTTAGGAAGATTTTGTTTGAAAATACTTTTGAGTTCTTGTTTTTGAATTCTCTAATAGGGCATTTACATTGCCTCGAAAACTAAAGGGTGTTTTTTATTGAGGTATAGAACTTTAAGTTGGCATCACTTTTTTAACTGGCGGCCATTTTGTCAGCTGTCAAGTGATTAATATTTAGTTTGGTTTGCCATTTCATCATGAACAGGTTGACAAAAGAACAACGCTTGCAAATCGTGCAAATTTATTTCGAAAATAATGGTTCAGTTCGCGAAGTTTACCGCAAGCTCCGTCCATTTTATGGTCGACATAATCGTCCATCAGAGCAATTAATTCGGTTAACCATGGATCGTTTTCGCACTACGTTTACTCTATGTGATAATACGCATCCGCAGAGACGTCGAACAGTGCGCACCGAAGAAACAATTGCCGCTGTAGAGCAAAGTGTTGAAGAGGACCCGAATGAATCGATTCGCCACCGTGCACAGCAATTGGAGCCGACTAACCGACTATTTTGTTCCCGAATTGGATGGCATGAATGTGGATGAGTTGTGGTTCCAACAAGACGGCGCTACATGCCACACAGCGCACGTCACAATCGATTTATTGAAGGAAACATTCGATGAGCACATAATTTCGCGGAATGGACCTGTCAATTGGCCACCAAGATCGTGTGATTTGACACCATTGGATTATTTTCTTTGGGGATATGTGAAGTCGCTCGTCTATGCCAACAAACCAGAAACGTTAGGAGACTTGGAAGCCAACATTCGTGGCGTTATTGCCAACATACGGCCCCATATGCTCGAAAAAGTGGTTGAAAATTGGACCTGTAGAATTGGCTTTATTCGAGCCAGCCGCGGCGGCCACATGCCCGAAATTTAAACAATAATGGCATAAAATTATCCTTCCAATAAAGCCAAATTGATGGACATTAAAACGTTTTTTTTTTTGTGTTTTATTCCAATTCGAAGCTCTATACCTCTAAAAAAACACCCTATAGTACTTACGAGATTTCTACCTAAATGTTGCTGCTTTTTAATAGATTTTCCATACAAAACAAAATCAATTTTGTCAGTAGATTTGTAGGAAATCTAATAAAAATGTAATATATTTATTTATTTATTACTACCCTGTAAAAAATATTTATAAAAAGGATGTGTAAATTAGCTACGGTCTGCTTATATGGGGTTTAACAATAAACTCTAGAAAAGTCACAGTAAAAAGTCATAGTGTAAATCCCGTAATAAGAGATGTGTGACTTAGCTACATTGCAGTTATTTGGTTGTAGTCTTGGAAATTTTTTAGTTAATGGGCTTTGTTTTGAATAAAAAATCTTGATAAATGTCAAAAAAAAAGTTGGTCTAAACGGTATATATTTTCATAAAGATTTTAATTAAAATCGGCTAGATTTTATGCTGGTGTAAATGGCCTATAAATTATTTTCTTCAAAAATGGTTGTTGTCTTTGATAATGAAAAATAAAAATATTATTAGCATTTTTTTTTTCAAACATAAAAAAGTGCTATACAATAGTTTGAAAAATATTTGAAAAAATATGTGTTGGATATAATGTTTGGAACAAAATCATAAAGCAAATACACAAACCGTCTAGCACGGACAATAAATAATAACTGCCGTTTTTTTTCGTCCATAGACAAGACGATACAATCGTCGAACAGAATTAGGGCATAAAGCAACTGATTGAAAAATTTACTTTACTTGAGGCAATTTTACACAAAACACTATACAAAAATTTTGTGATCCAAAAATAATACAAGGAAAGAAAATATTGTGCCATTTTTAAATAACTACGCTAACATCGCCAACGTTGAGTAGCGCAAACCTATTCAATGATCGTTCATGTATTATCGCTTTATATTTCTTGGTGATCTCTTCACCTTAAAAATTGTGTGTTGCAAATGCAACGATAAATATCTATTTCCATGCAAGAATTTAAATTATATTTGTAGGGTATGAAAAAAAAATTGTTTCGATATCTAAAGAAACGAGTATGAGGCTGCATAAAATACACTCGCAAGAAATTCGATTAAAATATTGCCAGGTGCATTTTTGTTTGTGTCACAACGAGGGGTGGTAATATGTAATTTGATTTTGGTCGCATGGCAAAAATGACAACAATAATAACTATGCAAGTAAAATTAGAAACTACATACATACATATGTACATACATACATACATACAAATACAACGACCCAATGCCATGGAAAAAATACTCAAGCGTAGCAATTTTTTGTACAATATACGTTTTATGATCGAGCGCTGATTCATAATCAAACATGCACACATTCACACACACACACACACACACACACACACACACACACATGCTGATATATATAATTCGACAATCCAGAACAGGATTGTTTTTTTTTTCGTTATTCACTAAATGTGAGATTCAGATACCGTTACTTTACAATGCGATACAAGCGACGGACTGTCGGACTAACAACTAACTGGTTGGCATTCAAGAGGGGCTGAAACCCTAAACAGCACGAGCTGTATTGTTTCATTTCCCTGGCTGTGTGGCGTGTGTGTGTGTGTTTAAGTGTGTAAGTGTGTGAGTGTTTGTGTGCATGTTTTAAGAGTTTTTAATCAAAGTGCGCGACTACACAACAATTACAGCTTAGAATTTTATGGAAAGCAAAAATAAAATATATAAAAAATAAATCCCAAACTCACATATCAGCCACCCCTAAATTTCGCCTGCCCTTGTGCTCGAGTGTTGTTAAGGGTTTTTTTTTATTCATTTTAAAAAATTATGGTTTAAGCATTAAATATTAAAAAAAAAATTTGTTGTTATATACATATTTCGAAATACACAAAATTCCAATTGGAATTTCATCTATAGAAAATATTTACAGGAAAAAGTAAAAAGCACTAAATTATAATGCATGCAGTTCTTTTGACTACGAAATGTTTTAGATGTTTTAGGTGTTTTGGTGGCAAAGAAATAGAGTATTAGTAAAAAAAATTGTGCTTAATGAAGAATACAAAATTCGAAAAAAGCAAGGAAAAATCAAGCACATCTCTACATACGCTTCAAATAAAACTTTTCATATTAGACAAAGAAATCTTATTTTTTTAATTAAAAATACACCTCTTCTCGGCACACCATCTAACTTTTTATTGCGAGAATACAACAATATAAAGGGAGTTATTTTGCTATCCTATATTTTTTATTTCAAAAATAATGTTGCTTTTAGTCTTTCCTAATACGAAAAGTTGCTTGATGTTTACATTTCTACTCGCAACATCGAATACAAAGTAGAAAAGATTTTTTCTTTACAAATTTTTACCGCTTCTTGTACATTTTTTCATATCATGATTCAACAACAATAATACTGTGAACTTGCCTTGTTGCCATTGTTATGGTTGTCATGCTGATGGACGACTATGATGCTTAATTTTCGCATTTACTGTACGTGAGTGACAGTGTCCACAGCCACAATAACAATGTAACATAGTGTAGCCGTTCAAATGGAAATGAGTGAACAAGTACAGTGTACATGTTTGCTTAAAGGTAAATAGAAATAGTAATATACTGGGAAATAGTAATATACTGGGATTACATAATTTGCAAAAAAAGTAAAATACTTTTGAAAAGAAATTGAACCAACTTCAAAAGTAAGCACTAAAAAGTTAAAAGAAATAATATACGGCCTGGCCCACGATGTGGATAATAAAGTTTCTATCGCTTACTTATATTGAAAACAAAACCAAATTTTCTTATTTTGTTGTTGTTTTCAATATAACGAAACTTTCTTGTCGATATCGCGGGCCAGGCTGTTAGATTCAGTTAAATAAAAAAAGTTTTATGTACATCTGGCATTTCTTGTGTTGTCATTTTGTAATGTCATTTTCAAAATATGTACAACGCTGTTCCCATTGTGTGAAAAGCAATGCCACACAAGGAAAAATATCAGAAATGACAAACGTTACCACCAGTATATACTAATGCGATGTGACAAAATGCCATAGTGTGTACTCGGCATTACCTGTAATGCTATTCGAAGTCGGTGCCAACCAGGTTAGAAAATTCTATACTTATGCCGAGTTTACATTGGGCATTTCAAATGTTGTCATTTTGTGGTGGCATTTTCACATGTGTGCAGTGCCGTTCCCATCTAATTTTACGTTGACACACAATTTCGTTGTGTCTTTGTGACAGCAAAGTGTCCCATCCCTAAATAATGACAATACGGTATCGTTGTCTACATCAAGAACTTATTTTGACATAATTACATTTAATGTCGTTTGATTTATCACTGTGAGACTTTGATTTTCGTATTGTTTGTGAATTAATATTTATAATAATCGCAAAATTATTCAATTGGCTAGTGCCACCGTGTGTTTATCAATAATAAGAAAAAAATTAAGAAAATCTAAAAAACGGCAAAGAAATTGGTGGAAAAGACCAGGGCTTAATATGCGTGTCACCGAAGGATTCTATTGTCCCATTCCACTTTGCGGAAGCAGGGTGCCAATTGGTTTACAAATTTCATGTGCATGAAGGCCTAACTCCACCGAAATTTCTGGCCTTTTTTTGCATTTCTATCCCTATAAGTGCTACATATACATACATATACATGTATGTATGTTTCCATACAGCCTCACGAACCTCCACAAGCTGAATTAGCTGTGTCGTCATGTCATGCGTCCACGGTACTTGAATTTCTCTCACACTCTCCTATGCTTTTCCAGTTTCTTTTTCGTTTTCCATACTTTTAAATTTTTATACCCGCACACATTTAAAATTCTTTCGGTAATTTCTCAATGTCAAAATGTCAACATGCTGACATTTTCGTTTTGTGTTTGCAATGCAGCCAACTTATTCTCACAACTGTTTATTTACATCAGATACGTAAACAGTTTGTTTGGTAATGCCACACAACGAAAAATATTGGAAATGACAAACCTTTCCACTAGTTCCCACTGTTATTTTTGCTATATTTGTCACAAAATGCAACAGTGTGTACTCGGCCTCACTTATTTATACGTTTAGGTTTATTATTATTCTTATTGTTATTTTTTACTTTTAATTTAAGTTTTTTTATGTTTTATTTTTACATTTTTAATGCCAACATGGAATTTATAAACATTTACTTTGCAATCAGCCCACTGTGCAATACGAAATTGCCATGCGAGATTTCAGCTTCTAACTATTTTTCTGTTACATTTATAAATGATTAAAAGAATGTATTTGCAAAAAAAATAATGTATGTGTACATATGTATGTAAATATATGTACATAAGTACATACATATGTGCATACATACATACATACATACATACATTTAGAAACACAAAACCCTTTTTCCGTCTATTGTACTTTTGATTACACCCACCCCCTGTAGCGATGAGATTTTTTTTTACTTGATTAGATATTGAAAATGAGCTAAATTATTTTGCATTTGGTTTACGCCTTTAATTTTAATTTATTTTTTTTTTTTTTGCCAACTCTCGTTATTCATGCCTTTGACAACTTTTGGTCTCATCTGTTTAAAATTAAAATAAACAAAAAAAAATTTGCATAAATGTTAAGCAAGCGCCTTTGATTAATATAATCAATCTATGACAGCATAATCTTAGGTTAACATCTTATGCATGTACGTATATATGTACATACATACATATCGTTACCTTAATATAGAAAGGTCCTTACTCATTATTTTTTTTTGAAATCGAGATTTTTGAATTTTCGATACATAAGATGTTCATCTATCGAAATATACAAAAAAACTCGATTTCAAAAAAATAATGAGTTAGGACCTTTCTATACTAAGGTAAGGATATTATTTATGTACATATGTATTCATGACGTGTGTGTGTGCATTGGATTATTGATAAAAATCAATTCTGTTTTATTCTCTATTAATTTAAGCAATATACGAGTGACAACTCATCAAATTTCACTTTAGAAAAAATTTGCAAAAGCTTTCAATAAAATAATTGACTAGTTTGTATTATTATCTACATACAATTGGTGAAATTCTTTTTATATATGGTTTGATATTTAAATAGAAATTGTGAATTAGGCTCTAAGACTTTTCTTCTGGTGGAAATATTTTTGCGTGAAGCGACCTGAGTAAATTGTTGGCTACATTGTGGTTGTCAATTACGTTAACGTGTATAAGTTCCGGTACAACAAGTTCGGTCCATAGCAGTGAAATTTTCGCCTGTTTGTTTCGTTATCAAAAATTCTGAAATTGTTTTTAAAATTTCTAGAATTATATCAAGCCTTTTTATCCGACTGCACAAAGCAAAGAAGGGTAGTGTGTTAATGAGTCTATGTATGCATGTATGTAATGGGTGTTTTTTATTGAGGTATAGAACTTTAAGTTGGCATCACTTTTTTAACTGGCGGCCATTTTGTCAGCTGTTAAGTGATTGATATTTAGTTTGGTTTGCCATTTCATCATGAACAGGTTGACAAAAGAACAACGCTTGCAAATCGTGCAAATTTATTTCGAAAATAATGGTTCAGTTCGCGAAGTTTACCGCAAGCTCCGTCCATTTTATGGTCGACATAATCGTCCATCAGAGCAATTAATTCGGTTAACCATGGATCGTTTTCGCACTACGTTTACTCTATTTGATAATACGCATCCGCAGAGACGTCGAACAGTGCGCACCGAAGAAACAATTGCCGCTGTAGAGCAAAGTGTTGAAGAGGACCCGAATGAATCGATTCGTTAATGGAGACCGGTATAGAGCCATGATAACCGACTATTTTGTTCCCGAATTGGATGGCATGAATGTGGATGAGTTGTGGTTCCAACAAGACGGCGCTACATGCCACACAGCGCACGTCACAATCGATTTATTGAAGGAAACATTCGATGAGCGCATAATTTCGCAGAATGGACCTGTCAATTGGCCACCAAGATCGTGTGATTTGACACCATTGGATTATTTTCTTTGGGGATATGTGAAGTTGCTCGTCTACGCCAACAAACCAGAAACGTTAGGGGACTTGGAAACCAACATTCGTATCGTTATTGCCAACATACGGCCCCATATGCTCGAAAAAGTGGTTGAAAATCGGACCTGTAGAATTGGCTTTATTCGAGCCAGCCGCGGCGGCCACATGCCCGAAATCATATTTAAACATTAATGGCATAAAATTATCCTTCCAATAAAGCCAAATTGATGGACATTAAAACGATTTTCTTGTGTTTTATTTCAATTTGAAGTTCTATACCTCTAAAAAAACACCCTTTATGTATGTATGTGTGTTCCGGCACTATATAAACAGAACGCGTAAACCGATTTTTTTGTCTTAATCCCGGGTGTGCCACTAAAGATAAGTATGTCAATTGTCAAAATGCAGTAATGCCGCTAACAGACGCCATTTTATAAGTACGAAAAAATAAAAAGTCGGCGAATTATACCAAAATGAATAACATTCGACAGGTATTTTAAAATCATCTTTAGGTTTCTCTTATGATTTTTCATTTGGAATGACCATTTAGGATATTTAACGGTGCAGAGTTGGTCGCAGTTGGATTTTTTGATTTTTTTGGAAAATAATTGTTTTAGATTTTATAGTAAGCGACATGTTATCGAAAATAGACTTTTTTATTGAAATTAAAATTTTATGGGTAGGGTTGTGTCCAAGAGCTCTTTTTGAACTAGTTTGAGAACGTTCGAATCAAAAGTTGTTTCAATCAAACCCATTTGTTGGAACTTGTATCCAACAGAACGAACTAGTTCAAAAAGATCTGTTTGACACAAGTCTATTTATGGGCCTACCCATAGTTAAGAATTATCAAAATTCCAAAAACTTTAATTTTTGCCGCTTACGATAAAATCGAAAATAAGGCTCCATATGCAATAAGCCTTTGAATTAAAAAAAATTTATAGTAACAGAAAAATAATTTCTTCTGTCCGTCACACGGTATTTTCTCAGGAACCGTAAGAGCTACGGACCTGAAATTTGGACAGAGTATGTAGAACCTTGGCTGCTACAACAACAAATACATGAGAATTAAAAATTAAAGGGTGTTCCAAAACGAGCAACGAAAAATGTTATAATCCCATGTAATATACATACAGTTGTATGAACATATGTATATTGAAACTTGAAATTTGTAAAGTTAGTGAATTTTTATACAGACTACAACAATTGACACTAAAATTTAAAAAAAATTAAATTAAAGAGTGGTCCATCAGTTAATGCAATTTTGACTATGTAAAATTACAAAATTGACAATTTGCTATATTTTGGAAACCGTAAGAGGCAAACACTTGAAATTTTCAAAAACGGTAAAACTAAAAAAAACCGAAAATTATAAAATCGCCAAACCAAAAAAAATCGCCAAAATGAAAAAACGCCAAAAATCGAAAAAAATCGCCAAAACGCGAAAATGTTGCCAAAACTAAAAATTTTTTATATAAAAAAAAATCGCAAAAATTAAAAAAATCGCAAAAAACAAAAAAAATCGCCAAAATGAAAAAATGCCAAAAACCGAAAAAAATCGCCAAAACAAGAAAATAAAGTGTCAAAACTAAAAAAGAGCCAAAACTTAAAAAAATCGCCAAAACCGAAAAACGCAAAAACGCCAAAACAAAAAAACCGAAAAGACCCCAAAAACGAAAAAAATGCCAAAACTATATATTATATAGATTGAAGTTTGTATTAAATTACATATCTAGTGTTCGTACGGAACCCTTCGTGCGCGAGTCAGAGTCGCACTTTACTGAATTTTTGTAAATTCATTTAACTTAAGAGCTGCTGATATTTTCTAAACAAGCAAACTTGGTTAGGCAAGCGTTTGAACAATAATTTCTTTCATTTTGCTACTCAAGCTATGGTCACACTTGTAAAATATTTGCCCAAAAAAGCGTAACCACTAAATAAATGCTAATGAAAAATCTTTCAATTCAGACAAAAATTTGTCAAGTTAAAAAGTAGTGTCTGGATCCAAACTTTTTTCATTACTGTTTGTTGGTTATGCTTATTTTGGCAAATGTTTGACAAGTGTGACATGACTAGAAAAAAAACAAAAACTTCGCTAAAGCTACGTTCACACTTGTCAAACATTTTCCAAAAAAAGCATAACCAACAAACAGTAATGAAAAAAGTTTTGATCCAGACACTTGTTTATCATATTAAACAGTTCCGAATACAACTAATGCACAATTCATATAATCCAACAATATTGGCTACTTTTTAACTTGACAAACTTTTGTCTGAATTGAAAGATTTTTCATTAGCATTTATTTAGTGGTTACGCTTTTTTGGGCAAATATTTTACAAGTGTGGCCGTAGCTTGAGTAGCAAAATGAAAGAATTTATTGTTCAAACGCTTGCCGAAGTTTGCTTGTTTAGAAAATATCTGCAGCTCTTAATTTGAGTGAATTTACAAGAACAAAAAAAAATCAAGCGCCCCCGGGTGGGCTCGAACCACCAACCTTTCGGTTAACAGCCGAACGCGCTAGCCAATTGCGCCACGGAGGCTATATGGATGCTCTAGTCGAATAAGAGAATTCTATGCTTTCACAAAAGTCAAAGTTAATGTGAGAAATGCAAAAACAAAGCAGATAATATATACGTGATAAGAAAGTAACACAATCATGAATATCATTTATATTTATTTATTAAAACTAACGAAATTTTTATTTTATTTTACTTAAAAGAAATAGAACTTCTTCAGCCTACTGCATAAATTTAATTAGACGGCATACAAATACAATGATACTTATCTACATACTCATACACAAAATCAGTTGTATTAACACACACACACAAAATAAGTCCGTTTACAAAGTGTGTTTCGGTGTATGCAAGTCTACAAAGAAACAGGAACAGAAACTGGAAATATTAACCAAACTCAAAATTATTAAGCACATTTACATTTTCGAACAAACAATTCGAGTACATAAAATTTAATGATAGAAAGCTGCAATTTTTGTTAATATCCTCAGCATAATAAAAATAAAATATACATTACACTGCACACACATACAGTAAGTGACAAAATTATGTCATTTCGTTTGTTGGTCTAAAACTGTGATCATATCTAATTTGTACTAAAAATGGCATTTCTCACTGACATACAAAAATGAAAGGGCCAGACCCACCAGTGTTGTCAGAAATCATTACTAAATAATAATAATATATTTACGTTAAAAAAATTAAAAAAATGTAATGACATTCAATTTGGCTCAAAAAAATGTATTTTCTTGTTTTAAAAACAAATATATTTTCTTAAATAGGATTGTGCTTTATGAAATTTTTTTTCAGTCTTTGCATTTTAATATACAATTTTTAACCTAAAATAAAAATTTAACTACTTTTGAAATTAAGGAAAAAATAAAATAAAAAAATAAACAAAGAAAAATATTCATTACTAACACAGATAGTCATGGCTGGTTTAAAATTCTCACTAACATTGCATACTTTCCAAGCTATTTTTTTAAGTAAACATTTTCTTTATTTGAGAGAAGCCATTTTCTATCATCGGCAGACCAGCAGAATTTCAAATTTGTATTTGTAGCAAGACATTAAAAAATTAATATATGTGACCCGGTCTATGAAAAGGTGGCTTATGACTCAAAAACAAAATTTCGATAAATCAGCTGCTAAAGATAAACAATGCATTTCGTCAGTTTCTCGGTAGTTGTTCTCCTTCGTTCTGTTTTTGTTGGTCTTTTCCGTTATAAACTAGTAAAGTTTTGAGGAAAAAAAACTGTGTACGGTTGTTGTTGTTTAAATGTCATTTATTTCCAATTTCTCCTTTTCCACTCATTTCTGCTCTTCTTTCTCTACATTTTTAGTACACTTCTAAAGGACTTTCTGCTTTTCACCATGTTAAAGAGCGTCTCAAAAACTATCCGAACACAAAAAAAGTGAAAAATAATTTTTTGAGTCATAAGCCACCTTTTTTCACAGACCAGGTCACATATAATTTACTTAGGACACACGTTTTGCTCCATTATTGACTCCTTTTTATAATACTATCGTCGTTACGAAAACATTAAAAAATTTTACTGTTTCAGCTTTACGCTAGTATTATTTTTTAAGACTTCGAAAGTTTGTTAAATACTTAAATTGTTTCCAGAGACAAGGCACAATAACAACAGATCTATCCTCCCTTTATTACTTTTCTAGATATGTCAAAGTAAATATTTTTATAGCTATGCTATTTATTGCGTGATGCAGGAGTTCAGACGTGATTTTCGTAACAAAAAAAATCAACACTATTATAAATTTATTTTTGTTTTGATTTCTTTATTCTTGAAAGCAGATTACGAAAATAAACGGCACAAATTGTTTGAATCTATTTCGTTAACCCCCGACTAAAAAAGGGGTTGTTATAAGTTTGTAGTGTGTGTCTGTGTATCTGTATGTATGTACGAGTACACGTACAGACCAAACGGCTGGACCGATTTTGATTTAGTTTTTCCTGTTTGAAAGGTTATTTGATCGAGAGTGTTCTCAGCTATGTTTGAAAAAAATCGGTTCAGCCGCTTAGAAGATATCGTATATTTTCTAGATATGTTCGGGAGTTTTTAAAATTTTTAATTTTTGCTATTTAGTGCTTAGAAGTGAGTGAAACAAAAACAAAACAAAAAAAATTTTGTTTTTTTTTTTGCACATGAGCACAAACCAGAGAACACAGCCGATCGGCTGTAGGCCAGCTAACTGCCGCCACCGGCCACAAACAATGAATTAATTTAATCAAACGCCGCAAGAAAAGAAAATAATGGGATATAAATGGAAACGCTTATTTGCGGCAAATAATATATAATAATATAATTATATTGCATTATTATTTCACACATGAAATTTCTCCTTTTTCTTTATGGGAGATACACGTCCTAATTCGAACTTTTTTTGTAAGACATCGCACATTATAAAAATCGTTACTCACAAAATTTAACGTTTCTTGCTGAAAGATATTTCGAAATAAAAAAATTATATAGAGTGTGCCACATTAAAAAAAATATATAAACCGAAATCAGTGCAGCCGCTCTTAGTTGATGCGGTTACCAACGGATGACATTTGATTTTTATTTATATAAATATGTACTACATATTTTTGTTTATAAATACTTTTATTTATTTAAAAGCGTCTCTTTTGAGTTGAACATTGTGTTTCCTAAGTAAATACATACGAAACTGTGTACATATGTGCATATTACACATCCTGCATTCTAAAAGATATTAATTTTTAAATCCCGCATTTTGGTAATACATATTTTCTTCAAAATCTCTCTTTTTGATCGATCATGTATCGCTTTTTGCAATACTGAATACAAAATTTTCTAAGAAGAGTTCTCCGTCACTACTAAAAATATCGCCATTATCGGTGTTATTAAAATCACTTGCACCTCTGCTGTTACTTCTGTTATCTCAAATCATTTCGATTCAAAAACGTTCACACATATTCAAGCTTTTATCACCAACTGTATCCGAACTTATTAACTGAAATGCGTGAATGAAAGAAGGAAATAAAAAGGGGGTTGTTATCCTCCTTATCTATCGTTGAAATTAACTGTCGAAAGGTGGTTGTATGCATAACTATAGTATATCACAGTAGTAACGTATTTAATGAAAGGTACATACATACATACATATACATACACATATTTATGTACAAAAACTCTCACACAAATGCCATTGATCCTGAAAAAGTTGAATTTCAACAAACCAAATAAAGAACCAAAGCAAAAAAAAATCATAAATAACTCTCATTTTACAGCAGCAGCTGCATCAAAATAAAAATTCTATTTTATCTGTGCCTGCAGTAGTTGCTTTACTTTTGTTATTGACTAGATTTTTAGGCTTCGAAAAAAATTTGTACTTGTAGTGACTGACTGACAGACTGACTGACTGAATGTTTAACCGAGAGATGTGTGTGTGTGTGTGTGTGTGTATGTGTTTGTTTAAGGATTCTTTTCTTTTAGGTTACAAAGCAACTCAAGCGCATAGAAAAACATATACACATACAGCACATGCCACAATTTTTATATCTGATTTTACTACAATCCAGTCGAAATTAGGAAAAAAATTAAGTTCAAAAAATTAAAATACAGAGTTCAATCAGTCATGAGCTTTAAATCATAACGTATTTTTGCCTGTACTCGTGCAAACATACATGTGTAAGTGCATATGGACATTAGTCGTACATACCTATCGTTACCCTAATATAGAAATGCCTTAACACATTATTTTTTTTCGAGTTTTTTGTATATTTCGATAGAAGACAATCTAATGTATCGAAAAATGTAAAAATCTCGATTTCAAAAAAATTATGAGTTAGGGCCTTTCTATATTAAGGCAACGATATATATATGTAGGACCATGCACATATACATACATGTAGTGATTATTGGTATACATACATACTCGTATTAAATACTTTGCCTAAGAGCATTGGAATTCTGTATGAAAAAAATTATACGGGTCTATTTTGAATGGACATGTGGAAATTCTTAATTATAACTTTTGTTTTATGACTGCAGTGCCTCATCATTTCATTATCAATAAATAAGCTTAGAAAATTCCTCAACATTTTGAAATAGTAAATTTCTTTAAGATATTCTAAGGAACAAAATATAAAAAACTTGAATTTCCAAAAAAAATATATAAAACAAATACTTCTTATGAGGTCATTCATACCCACACATCAATAATCGTATCAGAGTCATTAGTTAACTAATAGCAAAAGTTTAACCAATAATATTTGATTCACAGCTCTTTGTTTACCATTAGTTAAACCGCCAAATGCCATTGGTTAACAAATAGTTAGACAACAGCTGATTCGTTGTAAATTTTATTAGTATTGTTGTATTGTCAAAATTTTTATACAAATTTCCAAATACTTTAGGCATGTTCTTTGTTTTTTTTTTTTTTTTTTTGTTGTTCCGAACCAATTTCAGCACTAATTCAATATCTTACACGGTAAAGTTAGACGAGCGAGAACTGTTTTATCCATTTTGAAGAAATAATATAGCAAATGTAAACAAAAATCATATGCTATAGCAGAGCTGCCAACAGTGAAACTTAAATGTTTGATAAGGTCACCATTCCTTGCGCATAATAAGAACTTTAGTTAAACAATGTACTGTGAATATGAAGTATTTGGTAAACAATAGTTATCGTTTTAGTTTACGAATAATTAAATAATGAATGTAAATTTGATCCTTAGCAATTATACATTTTCTTGGTACAACTTGATTCAATAAATATTTAAATATGTTGCTTCAATCAAGAGCTGCAAACTAAATACTTCGGTTATATGCGCGTACATTTTGGTCAGCACCTTTCATGACAAATTAATTGGAGAGCCAAGGTTAACTCAAGTAAAATCAAGTAGAATACAAGCTATTTATAGGATCTTTTCCTACAGACTTGAAACTTCAACAGCCTTATTTATAAAACTTATTAAGGCTTTATAAAGGGTTTTTAAGACAAATTTCCATACACAAGTTTTCTTAAAAAGCCTTTATAAAGTCTTAATAAGTTTTATAAATAAGGCTGTATGTGTCTAAGTTTTTACCCTCGACTTCAGTTACTCAGAAAATAGAAAAAGAAACCAAAAACCACAGAAGTATTGAGTAATAATTTTCCTACTAAAATCTAAGACAGAATTTACTCTGTGAAACTTTTCATGAAACTACCTGCATTAAACCTTTTTTTGGTTGGTGAATAGAAGACGTGAAGAAGTAAATAGGGGTGAAAAAAACTTTACAAAAATTATTCAAAGATAAACCACTCTCTTCTACTCCGTAGACATTATTTACGTAAACATTTAGGTTAGTTCTTATAAGGAGTATAGGTACAGGACAAAAGTTTTCCAATCGTTTCTGTTTAATGATAACTCCTAAATTTCTTTCCAGCTTTTTCCTGTTCGTGAGGCCTCTGCTCGTGGTTGTGTTCGCCAAGTGTGGGTAGGCCGTCCTCTCCGTCTGCTACCTTGCGGATTCCAGTCAATAGCATTGCGGGTGATATCTCTGGGTGTTCTTCATAATGCGTGCCATGCATCGTGATTTTCATCTGAATACTTGGGTATGTATTTGGCTTTTACCTGTGCATATCCAGAGCTGCGTGTTCGATATCCTATTGAAATAGAAAATTCTTAATATTTTTCTTAAGCATAAACCTGCAAAACTTTTAAGTTTTTAGCCTCTATAATCCAGACTTCACGCACGAATTGAATATTATTATTTTAGGTGATTTCCACGCTGTATTTATTTCACCAAACGCTCACCGAGCTCTCATGGTGCAGTTTGAGATGTCATCGGAAGAGGTTCGATGTGATGTGATTATACTACACCAGTAGCAAAAATGGTGCACGTCTTCGAGTTGGATATTCTGGATAAAGAATGGTCGATTGAATGATGCGTTTTCTTGCGCATTACTTTCGTCTTTTTATGCTTATTCTGAGTCCTGCCTTTGCAGCCCTGATATCATCTAGTTTGCACTTTGTGATATCAATAATGCTCTCAAAGAAACGTATTCTCAGCCATCTAAGCCCATGGCGTTGCAGCTTTCGGCAATGGCAGATAATATGCTCAATTGTTTCTGGTTTCTCTTTATGCTCGCATATCCTACAGAAATCTAGGAAAGCCAGCTTCCCAAGTTCTGGTCATTGCTCTGACCAAGCAGTGACTAGTCAACGCGCTTATCTAGACTCAAGATTTTTATTCATATCAGAGAGCAGATTCGGTCTTTCTGAGTCAATTTTTGGGCACATAGCCCTCCCTACTTTCCCGTTAACGGTTAGTCCTGTCCATCAACCAATTACTGATTTGCCTGTAGTAATGAGCAATTGGTAATTTGAGCGATCTATCACACATTACTTTATCTAACGCCGAGCCTATTCTTGCCGCTTTATCGGCAATTATGTTTTTCTCATCACTGCTGTGGCCAGCAACCCAATATATTCTGATATTATATTCGTTCATAAGCAAGTTGAGGGCTCTCCTTCAGTCACTAACTAGTTTCGATTTGACATTGTGTTCCTTCAAAGCTTTTAGTGCCTTCAGCCACATTTCTGGCCACCAGCTTGGAAAACGCTGCATTTACTGGGTAGTCTGAAATAACAACGAATGTTCGTTTACAAGATATAAACGCCTTCGTTTATTTTAGAACGGTATCTTGAGAACGCCTACCGGATTTGACACAAGAGTCCCTATCCGGAATTACCAATGAGTGTGTTCTATTAAAATCAATTTTAACGACCTTATACATAGTACGCGGACTCACGGGTTACGGAGATTAAACTGGCCCGATTTAAGATTGATGTGTGACCTGTTAATCCTGTACTGCCCAAATCTTCTTCAACCAGTCTAAGCAGACTTTTATGGGAAGCATAGAGCCTGAGGTGTGCTTCTATACACATCTGTGATGCCCAGGGATGCTCACCTCTGGACCTTAGCTAGCAACTTTCTGAGTAAACATTTAAACAAAATTTGTTTTTATTTTAAGATATAAGCGGTTATTCAAAAAATCAAAGAAACCACTCATGTTGATTAACAACTCATGTTGATTAACAGCTATTTTCGTGTATCATGTTACTGTTAAACATGTTAAGTTTGGTCTTCAATTTAACCATGAATCCACTTACAAATGAACAATGCTTGCAGATTATTGAATTTTATTATCAAAATTCATGATGGGTTAAGAAAGTGCATCCGTGTACTTCTTCCATTTTATGGTCAGTTTTGGGCGGCCTATTGAGGCGGCTATTCAAACTATTTGTGACTAAACTTCACACCAAAATTACATTATTGAACATTAAACCACAAACAGTCATACGTAGAATACGGACAGAGGAAACTATCGCAGCTGTATCCGCCAATGTAGTTGATGCCCATGAATTATCGATTAGGCGCCATTCGCAGCAATTGCACATCTGTTACTTTTTTTATTTTGCACAAAATGGAAGAGCTGGACTTAGCCGACATGTGGTTTCAGCAAGGCGGTGAAACATGACCCACACCACGCAAAGCAATAGCCCTGTTGAGAGGCGAGTTCGGTGAACAGTTTATTTCACGTTTGGTCAATTGGCCGCCTATATTGTGAGATTTAATGCCTTTAGACTATTTTTCGCGAGACTATGTTAAGGGTGATGTCTGTAAGGATAAGCCTGCAACGGTTGATGCACTAGAAGACAATATTGAAGAAGTTATTCGTGAGATACCGGCCAATGTGTTGGGGAGAGCATGCCAAAATTGGACCCAGCATATGAAGCATTTCAGAGGTATACGCAGTCAATATTTACATAAAATCATCTTTAAACATTGAATTATTTAGATCCTTCCATCGACTGGAATCAAGACTTTATACATTCCTTTAAATTTAATGTATTTTTTTTTCAAATCAAACACGAAAGCTTTAAAAAAATCACCCTTTACATGGGTAAGTGTTGCACTTTCTTATGTTTACTAAACCATAATATGATCATATTCTAATATAAATTTTATCCCAAAGTTTCTATGAAAAAAATTTAGATCGAACGTAAAGTTTCGAATCGCAATTTCGTCGTTCTCGCTCAATTGTTCGTGAACAATACAGGTCTTATTTTCAGCAGATAATGGTGCACTCCATAAAGAATGAGGGCTAACGCTGACGTATGGGGAAACATTAGGCGATTTAACATTGCGATGTCCCAGGGATGGACCACATGGTCCAACTTCTTTGCAAATACATATATTACACTAACCCAAAAAAAAATTTTAAAATCTGTACACAAATATTTTGTATACTCACCTCTTAACAGGAAAACTATATTTTATTTGTTAGTAAATTTAAAACTTCAAATTCGTTTTTGCAAAAAAAAAACGTTATGAATGTCTTGTAGCCAAGACTCGATATGCATCTAAGTATTTAAATGGTTCATTAGAGTAATAAAGATTACGTACGTGACGTACAAAGTTAACTATTCTAGAATAATTTAAATTAAACAAGATTATTTATTTAAGTTTCTCTTAAATTTTAATATTATTAAACAACTAAAAGCTGCTGAAATTCCTCGTTGTAAATAGTTTAAGTTAAATAATGGCCTCTCAGAGCCTAAAAACAGCCATAATAATTTCAATTTAACGCTTCGTTGCATAAAGTATTTATAACCAAAAAAAAACTCTTCGTCACAGTTTCATTTTACTCCACGTTTCCGCACACAAAAAAAAACATCATTCATATTCATTAAAAGCCAAACCACCGGGCACCATAATTTCAATAACACTTGGATTATTTCTATATGTAAACCGTATAAATGTACACAGATGTGAACAAGCATCAATTTAATTACAGAAATAAACGCGTTACGCTTACAAAAATGCACGAAGCGAATGATTTTTTTTTGTTTTAAACAAATGTTACACTTTTTTAAACGTTCAGTTTAAATTTAAACTGATTAGATATATTTTTGTAAAATATTCTCACTGCATTTTATATATAAATGAACTAGAACCCTTTTTATTAATTCTTCCACAGTTGTTATCCTTATAAATGTCTGTTGCTTACTGATCGTTCAAGTTACTTGGGCATATGATCATGTCTTAAGGAATTTTATGTAACGTCTTTTGAGCTAAATAACCATTTCTTATGCTCTTTCTGTCTTTCTCTCTCTCTTGACAAATAATTTTAAACTCTACAGGTAACAAGGTAAACTGGCTCTATTCCTACTTATTTGAAAATATGCATGCATGTCCTTATAGGATTTCGTAAACAAATGGTTACGTGTTCAAATTACTTTAAAGTCTCTCTCAATTACTTATATATTCTTCGAAATGTCTTCATTATTTGTTCTTAGGATCAAAAACTACCCCTGCTAATGTTTGTCTCAAATTAAAGAAGGAACGCACGCAACAGTAGAATTGTTTCTTCGCCTATCTTATCATTTATTGGGTAAGGGTATATGTAACTTCCCTTTGCCTGCAACCCACTTATAACATGTTTTTAAAAAAAAAATTATACCAACATTTACAAAATATGCATACAAATTTTATCAAAATGTTGCAATCCTAATGTAATATACAGAAAATTGAAATTTTCAAAGTTAGCGTATTTTTGTGCAGATTACACCAATTAACACTGAAATTTCAAAAATCAATATTAAACAATTTGCTGTATCTTGGAAACCGCAAGAGGCAAACTACCCAAAATTTCAAAAAAAAAAGACTAAAGAAATGCCGAAACAAAAAAGGTTAACCGGTTAATTACTACCCGATTAACTGATGTGTTAATTGAAAATTGCCTATTTTCGATTTTTTTTTTTTTTTTTGGTTTTTTGCGTTTTTTCCATTTTGTCGATTTTTTCATTTTGTCGATTTGTTCGCTTTTGCCGATTTATTTTGGTGTTAGAAATCTTTTTAATTTGGTACTTTTTTTCCTTTTAGCGATTTTTTTTTTTGGTTTGGCGATTTTAAAATTTTCGGATTTTTTTAGTTTTTTCCTTTCTGAAAATTTCAAGAGTTTGCCTCTTACGGTTTCCAAAATAGAGCAAGTTGTCAAAATTACATAGTCAAAATTGCATTAAGTAATGGAACACCCTTTAATTTAAATTTTTATATTTTAGTGTCTATTGTTGTAGTTTCTATAAAAATACACTAACTTTACAAATTTTAAGTGCCTATATACATATGTATAATTGTATGTAGTCGCACGTATATTACATGGGATTTTAACATTTTTCGTTGCTCGCTTTGGAATACCCTTTAATTTTGAACTCTAACTTATTTGTTGTTGTAGTGGATAAAGTTCAGACAAACAGACAGCGTAGCGAAAACAATAGGGTTCCTTTGTTGTTTGAATGGACTTTCCCCAAATGCAAAAATAATTTTTCCCTTATACAATAATTTTAAATGTGACATGTTTAGTATTCTGATATCTGAATATTTTTATATGCTGGCTTTTGCCTTCAGCTTCACTTAAGGGGTTGTTGGTTAGCTGGCTTTCTGTTTGCCTCATTTTATTTACTTTCTTATAAGGAAAAGCACTCAATACTATTTTCTTTATATATATTTTTTTTTTTTTTGTATTGTGTTTGCCTTCGCATGGATGTTTACTTGGTGAAAGGAACGTACAATATTTCTTATAAGAAATTCCTTAAGAACAACTTCAAAAAGGGGAATAAAGCAACATGTAGGTTGAATATTTATAAAGAAGTAAGTATATTAGGGTCATAACGTTGTGTTACAAGTTTAAAATTTTTTTTTACTTATGTCTTATATTCATTACAATACCTGAGGGGTCACACTTTAAGTCGAATCGAAAACATTTGTTTTCTATGTTAATAACATATAAATTCGAAAGCATTTTGTTTCGTTTCGAAATACAGAGTAGACCCCCTGAAATTCTCAGCTGAAAGCCTCCTGTCCACTTTGTATTATGATAAAATTGTTGAATTCTTTGGAGAATTCCTTAAATTGATTATAATTTCTTATTTTTATTGAAAGCTTCTGATTGCTTAAGCAGCAACGAAATGCATCTAGACGTGCTTAACCAAAAACATATAAACTTTTTAAATTTAAATTTCTTAATTGTTGTAGTCTCGAAGAGAATTGTTTCCTTCTACAAAATTTTGGTTACCTCCCTAATGTACGCACCAACCAGTTTTTATATTTACTTGCACATAATTTTTTGGACAAATACTCGTAACACAGACGTATGTGTATAAATATTTATTCTTTATGGAAAATTGAAATGTTGTTTGTTCGCAATTTTTGGTTAAAGGAATTGCGTTGCGGAATTTCAAAAAGGTGAAATCGTATAAATATGCAATGTGCTTTAGTAAATGGGGGAGAGTGTCTATATTACAAGAAATGTAAATAACTCCTAAGAGGGTGGCAGACATTTAATATATCTTCTTTTTTCTTCTTTTTGTAATTTGAAAACTTTAAGTGATAAAAGTTTCAGTCTGTAAAGCGAAAAAGGGGAGACTTATATTCTTGCTTTTAGTGATTGTATCTCATAAACCTTTTAAAAATGCTGATAGTGAAATTTCATTAATAGTAATGTAACAAAAATAGAACTTTTCAAAGAAAAAACTAATCGAATTCAAAATTAGGCACTATCAAGTTGAATATACATACTCGTACATAATTTAATCTCAATTCAATGAAACATTATCGTCGTGTGTGCTCGAGAAAATTACTCTGCCTTATCATGGTTGGCGTCTTTCAAATACGACTACGACTGCTTGGTAATAGATTAAAGAAAAACTGTTGAAGTCTTAAAGTACGGTCACACTTGCCAAACATTTGCCCAAAAAAGCGTAACCAACAAACACTAATGAAAAAAGTTTTTGATGCAGGCACTTGTTTATCAAATTAAACAGTTTTGAACACATGGATACTATTTAACTTGACAAACTTTCGACTGAATTGAAATATTTTTCGTAAGCATTTAGTGGTTACGCTTTTTTGGGCAAATGTTTGACAAGTGTGACCGTAGCTTTATTTAATCTATTACCAAACAGTCGTAGTCGTATTTGAAATACGCCAACCATTTTAATGGCTTATAGCACAGAAAGTTTGATACACGGTGAATGTGATACGGTTACACTCTTTGAATGTTCAAGAATTATTTATGAATGTCCTCAGCCGGGATACGTATTAAAGAAATGTCCAAAAATATCAGCTCAGTGCTGATTTTTGTCAATTTAAAAATCTGTTGCTGTTTTACCTTTGGAAAACGTTATTTTTATAAGTTCAAATATTTCAAATTATATAAAAAGTCCCATTAAGCAATTCTTATTATATTACCACACCTTATTTACTCAACACTGGCATTAAAAACTTTTAAGACACACAATGTTAAACTATTTACTGGTGAAATACCACGATGTTAACTTCTCTGTTTCTAACATAGGACTGTCCGTTTAGCGAATGCCTTGCCCTTTTTATACTTAACTCAAAGCTTCCAGAAGAATTCTAGCAAAACATTCAGAAAGTATCAGCATATTCAGACGCCTCTCAATAATGGTGGCTATTCTGGAAAACTAGTCGAAGAAGTGAAAACTTCCATTAAAACAAAAACAAAGTTTCAAAAAATGTTTTTTTTTTTTGCCGTACATTTATAAAATGAAATAAACGTGAAATTTTGAACGTGTTTCATTCTCTCTCTTTAAAAGACTGTGAATTTTGTATGGCCAACAAAAACAAATTTTTCATATACATACATATATATATGCAGTTTTGTTATTGATTTCCATGTAACTTTCACCAAGCCGACGCACTGTGGGGTGAAAGGCTTCACAAGTGGCGATTAATTCAAAAGATGAACTTTAACTTTCACAACCGTATTTGGTACCATATGAAAGTAGATAAAATTCTGCATTACTAACTGCAAAAATAAAAGTTCTGGGTAGTTTACTTTATTTGCAGTGTGTGTTCAAAGTTCAATAATTTTAGTTATTTTTGCGCGCATAGATTAAAAGAGAAAATTTTAATATTTCAAGTGATTATAGTTTTTGTTAAGACTTCTATAAGTAAAAGTTTTATAATGGAACCGCTAACTTAAGCTATATAAGCAGTTAAAAAATTATTTTTTGTTTAGATAATTGTTTTAGAAATATTAAAAAAAAAATTGCTCTAAAAATGTGGTATTTTTGATATATACATTGAGTTTCAACAATTTTGCGGATGAGTGCAGGGAAAAATGCTTTTATGCTCTTAAGATATAAGATTTTAGCTAATAGACATCAGAATACTTATTTGCGCATATGTGCGATTTTTGAGTTATGAAGGTTTTTGTGAGAGAATTTCAGTTGCTAAAAATCAATGTGAAAAATACATATTAAATATTTTTTTTTTACTTAAACAAAAAAATATTTTTTTAAAGGCACATAAAGTATGCTCTATTTTACAATTTAATTTACTAAGTTATATTTTTTTATTCCAAAGTTATAGCAAAAATAGGCAAATAAGACAATTTTCTCCAAAATAGAAAAAAGCCCATAAAATGTTAAAGAATTTTTTTTAAAAAAAATTTTTTTAAATGCAGGTTTTTCATGTATTTATTAATATTCATTAATAAAAAATAACACTTTAAAATTACGACTTCTATGAATTAATCACCACTTTCTCTACCATTCACCCCACTGTGCGACGCGTACTCCAGAATAGACACCATTAGCCTTTGATCACGTCATTAGTTTAAAATTTGTTCTGTTGGCTTGTGTGTATGTTATTCAGCAAATGAAAATGATCTTTCTATTAATGCAACATTTTATTCATATGATGAATAAATATTAATAAAACCGCTTCATTAGCTAAATGAATAATTATTCCTCTTGTGTTCATTCTACAGTCATTGTAGAAGCATTATCGAAACTGTTGCTTGTGTCAGTTATCTGCATTGGCTAATGTGTTCATGTGGTTGTATATTTCTTAACAAGCAGAAAGTATAACAAGGCTGTCATGCTATGAATGTTTACTTCAATATCGTCCTTTATGTTAATATGTATGCTTGTGCATTATGTTTTATTTGCATTTTATTATTTTTATCGAAAATATTTTCATTATACCCCTTCTACACACGGAAAGTTTACTTTGCAAAGTCCTAATTCAGCTGGGAGAAAGACAGAAGAGGCTCTGTCTTTCACACAGCTGAATTAAGAGTTTGCAAAGTAAACTTTGCGTGTGTAAAAGGGGTATTAGGTTTGTTCACGGTTTGCATAAGAATATAAAAAATATTCTTTACATAAAATTTAAACTATTACAATATCTATTTAGGGCCATTATTACAACTTATTTAAAAGTAGGATTTTATCGGACGTATAAAAACTTTATCATTTGCAAAATTTTACTTTGACTTTAAGTGAGCGATAAATTACAGGCAAGTTTATCCTACCTGGTAGGTTAAATCCAATTTGCAATAATGGAAAGCTTTTTATACGTCCGATAAAATCCTACTTTTAACTATTTTTAAGTTGTAATAATGGCCCTTAATTATAGAACCCACCTCGTGTACTTCTATGGTATTCTGTCTTTGGAAAAAACTACTTACAATTCGACCACACAAAACCAATTTAATTTATAAAATTCCTATCCGCAGACCGGCTTTAACAGAATTTATTCTACGGAAATTGAACGTCTTGTATGTGAAAAAAGGAGAGCTAGAAGAGAATGGCAACAACACAGATCACCCCTAAATAAAATCAGACTTAAAGAATGTACTAAACGACTCAAAGAGCTGCTATCGTCGGGAAAAACTGCACTACTGGAAAAGTATTTAGAAGGTCTTGATGTAACGTCCGCATCTAATTACTCTTTATGGCGCGCTACTAGAAATCTTAAACGACCCGTTGATCTTAAATCACCATTGCGTACTGCGACCGGAGGCTGGGCAAGAAGTGATAGTGAGAAAGGTAACTTATTTTCTGAGCATTTAAAATCTGTATTCACTCCCAATTCATGTACGGGTGCTGCTGATTTACCGTGTGTAGTTTCTCTACCCCGTCGTCCCTTAAGGTTTAAGATGCGTGAAGTACAAAAAGTAATTGCTGAACTCAACCCGAAGAAAGCTCCAGGTATTGATGGCATTAGTAACAAAATGCTCATGAACTTGCCTCATATTGCAATAAGAATCCTGCTATTTACTTTTAATGCTATTTTAAGAATGCAGTATTTTCCACATAACTGGAATCTGGCCAAGATCAAAATGATTCCAAAGGCGGGCAAAGATCTTACCAAGACTGAGTCATATAGGCCTATAAGCTTACTATCTACAATCTCAAAGCTTTTCGAAAAGCTGCTCATGACTAAATTGTCCAAAATTTTAACTGATAATGGGTGCATCCCAGACCATCAATTTGGCTTTAGAAGTCAGCACAGCACGATTGAACAAACGCATAGACTGGTCCAAGTTGTAAGAAGAACATTTGAAGAAAAGAAGTATTGTTCTGCTCTCTTTATTGATGTTTCTCAGGCGTTTGATAAAGTATGGCACGAAAGCCTAGTTTTAAAATTGAAGACATATCTGCCAATAAATATTCAAAAGCTTTTGGAAAGTTATATTATTGATAGGAAGTTCACTGTTGTGGAAGGAGAGTTCACGAGTGTGCCCGAATCTATATCTTCTGGTGTGCCCCAGGGTAGTATTCTGGGTCCTGTCTTGTATTTAATATATACTTGTGATATGCCTGTGAGCAATAATATCCATATTTCTACTTTTGCCGATGATACAGCCTGTATGAGTGTGCACGAAACCCCTTATGAGGCACCCCGCAATCTCCAGGAACATATCACTCAGCTGGAAATATGGTTGAACTTATGGAGAATTAAAGTCAATGAACAAAAGTGTGTCCATATAACGTTCACCCTAAGAAGAGATTCTTGCTCCCCCATTCGAATCAACAATCAAAGTATTCCTTGGTATACACCTTGATCGAAGACTTACATGGAAACATCATATTGACTCTAAGTTAACTCAGATGAAACTTAAGTTAACTCAAATCTATTGGTTGATTGGCAGAAACTCAACACTCAGCTTAGACTGCAAACTTTTACTGTACAAGTCGCTTTTGAAGCCAATATGGTGCTACGGAATTCAGTTATGGGGCACTGCTTCAGCTTCCAATGTCGAGAGAATCCAACGAAGGCAAAACAAAATTTTACGGTTAATAACATCGGCTCCATGGTACATCCAAAATTCTATTATACATCGTGATTTAAATATGCCACTAGTGACCGAAGAAATTGCAAAATACGCAGGCAAATATTTAACAAAACTCGAATCACATCCTAATCCGCTTGCTCGTAATATTTTGAACTTTACTGGACACGTCCGCTTAAAAAAGAGGGACACACGGGCTCTTATACCTAACACTCCAGATGGGACTACTTGAAAATACTTCCCCCCCCCCTTTTTTTTTGATTATCACTACTAATGTATTATTTATAACTATCACTAAGTTTATGTCCGACACTGGTCGGGCCTAATAATTTTTTTTATAGATTTAAGATTTGAATACTTATTGTTAGTTCATATATGAAGATACAATAAATAAATACATGCATTAAAAAAAAAAAAAAATAAAATAAAATTCGTAATATCAAAAGAAGCGCACTTTTAGACTTCTCAAATAAATTTGAATAAAAAAAAAATAAACAACAACATCAAAGTGTCATCCTAAAAACGGCCAAACAAAAGAAGTCTTAATAAAATTTTAAGCGTTAATTTAATAAGGAATCCTCTCATGCTCAAATTTATTTGTATATATTTAATTGTAACTTGATAAATTTTTTATTTTTCTTTATAAACATTCGGCCAACAAAGAAGCTCTCTAAGCTGCACAACAACACACTTTTTTAAGTCATGACACAATTTATCTTTTTTCCAGCAACCCTCAAAGGACCGTCTTCAAATAAAATAAAGTCAGTAATACAATTACACATACACTTACGCAAAAGTCCACGTATATATGTATGTATGGATGAACAGAAGAAAAAAAACTATGCACTAGCAAACAAAGAGGAGAAAAACAACACAAGCATGGCGAATCGCAAAAAAGTAGTCGTTTATACAACTTCTCTGTAATGCATATGCATGTGGGTTATTGACTCATTATTGTATGGACGAGTATGCATGTGTGTGCGTATGTATGTAAATGTGAGAATGTGTGTAAATTTGCCTTAAAACTTTATCATTTAGTACTGATGGCACGCGTTCAAAAAAAAAAAGTTGTCCTTAATACCGATTTTGTGTGTATATATAATGTGTGTGTGTGTGTGTGTGCAAATTCCTATTAGTGTATTCCAGTTATAATAACAACAAATAAATAAATCACAATTGTAGTATCGCAAAAGGGAATGAAATCGCATAAAACGTGCCATACACGTGAAAAATGCCAAGGGATCGAAACTGAATTCAGTTCGCAAAGACAATGATGGATTTTAGCTTTATTTTCTTTAATGTTTTTTTTTCTTTTCTACTTTATTCTGCAAATACTAATTCGTATAACAAACACAATAAAATCAAACAAATAGGCGAAAAAAATAATGTGTAATTTGTAAAATGTAAATGAAATTGATGTAAAAGATTTCAAAAAGCAAAGGGAGTTGCTGCAAATATTTGAATCGCTCACAGCGTTGCAGGACGAAGTGAGTTATGGCAAGAAAACTTATAGGGTATTTATTTGATAAGAAGATAAATAAATAAATATATCGCTCGTTTACTAAAACAACGTTATAAATCACAAAATGGAATTTTTGAGTTAATGATGCAGAATTAATCTTCATATTGTGTAAAAATTTCATACAAACATCTTGAGGGCAAGTAATAGGGAAAACAAAAAAATTTTAATTGAAAGGAAACTTGCGGTGTGTCCCACGATGTCTGTAGAAATCGTTCGATCGAATACTTATATTAACAACAACAACAAATTTTCTAATGTTATTGTTGTTTGCAATACAAGTTGTCCATCGAATGATTTCTGGTGACATCGTGGGACAGGCCGTAAAATAGTATATTTGCAAAGTACAACCAATCGCTTTTACCAAAATATCTTTTTCTCACAGTCTTTGTAAAGAAAATGTTGATTGTCGACTTCACAAAATTTTCGTTAATCAAACAAAATTTCGGGTTTGGAATTCAGCATTTTTGATGGACTCTCAAAGGTACCACATTAATTGCTCTTTTCGAATAAGTGACTTAAGCAAGTGTTACGTTTTTAACGGACTTCAAAATAGTGGGAGGTTAACAAGTCGTCTCTATATTTTTTTTGCGGTGTTACTTCATAACTCGATACATTTTAGACCAATTGTATGGAGTATAGCTTCCATTTGGTCCCATTATAAAAAAAGTGGGCGGGAGTACTCCAAAATTTACTTAACACATTGAGCTCTCGTAACGACACAATCTGGAAAGTGAAAAAATGGGCGGAGCCTTGCCCACTAAAATTTAATATTATATTTCATATGCCTCTATTTAACAGATTTTTACGAAATTTGGCACACACTTTGAGGTAAGAAAAAGACGCAACCTTTTACTCAAAATAGTGGGCGGGGCAACGCGTATTAAATTTAAATATTATATTGCACGTGCTTGCACTTAACCAATTTTGGAAAGGCTTCGCAACACACCTTGAGCTCTTCAAAATACACAATCTTGCATTAAAAAAAGTGGGCGGGACCACGCCAGTTAAAATTTAGTTTGATATTTCATATGCTTGTACTCCACCGATTCCTATCAAACTTGGCACACACTTTCAGCTCTCAAAAAAGCATAATCTTGCATTAAAAAAGTGGGCAGGGACATGCCCAGTAAAATTTAATATTATATTTCACGTGCGTGCTTCTACTTGATCGATTTTTACAAAACATGGCACAGACTTGAGCTCTGAAAAATGTTTAATGTTGTGTTCAAAAAAGTGTGCGGGGCTACGCCCATCAAACATTAGTATTAAATCATATATACTTCTACTTATCCGATTCCCGTGAAACTTGGCATATATGTATATTCGGCTATTAGAGCGAGTGGCGGGGCCATGTCCATTAACTGCCTGGCTCACGATGTCGACAAAAAATTTTCTTTCGCTTATTTATATTAAAAACAAAAACAAATATTCTAATTTTGCTTTTGTTTTCAATATAAACAAGCAAAAGCCATCGTGAGGCAGGCAGTAAGTATTAATATTATATTTCACGTGCTTTTACCTAATCCATTTTTAGGAAACTTAGCACACATCTTGAGCTCTGAAAGTGATGTGATGATGTTGAATTAAGAAAATTGAGCTAAAAATAAATTTTAAAACAAAACTCAAAAACAATTAAACCGACTTCAAAAGTAAGCACTAAAAAGTTAAAAGTAATCTAGATTCGGGTAAATAAAATATTTTTATATGTGTTATCTATAATGATATGTATTTCCCGACAAAGGGGTGCCAAAAAGATAACATATTTTTGTTTTGTTGTTAAACCATTCCCTGTATTTAACACACGTGTTTTATAACTCAATATACATATTTATAGTTTAAACATACTGAAATAAATTTGCATTTTAATTAGTGATACGGTACGTAAAGCTCTGTTATGTTTGAAAATAATTTTAATTTGATGCGAACGAAAAAAAAGATATGTACAGATATGTAAGCGCATGAGTGCATATTTTTGTAAAAAACGTGTTTTACATTGTCTGTCAAACTAAAACACACCTCTAATCTTTAGTCTGGTTCGACAGCAAGTCGCACGTGCGTAAAATGTAAAATTCATATCAGAATTATTTTAAAATAAATTATGCAAATTATGCTCAGGCAAACTTTTGTTCTTTCATATTTATGTACGACTATGTACTTGGCAGGAAACCTTTAACTTTAGTTTTTTTTTTTTAATTAATCGTGTGGTGAAACGTGCGCATGCTTATTCTTTGTTTAGAGAAAGGCAGGAAAAACTCGTTTGACACGTTCCTTAACTCGTGTCAACATCCCCAATTTATTTTTCTTTTCACTGAATTTCCCATATATAAAGATCGTGCTACAAAAGGGATTATCTTTCCCCTAGCAATAATAATAATAAATGAATGAATGAAAGAATGAATGAATGGAAAAATGTCAGCTGGGGTTTTGCTATCAAAGCGACAGACGCTGTAAATTTTCCTGTTTAATGGCATTTTATTAAACTGGCATGACGATTACTTTGTTTAGAATTTCACGATTTAATATGCTTTCAACTTATCAGCTTTTAAAGGAATTCGTTTGTGTAAATATGCAGATTTTGTCATACACATATGTTCATTTGAGTGATATGGTGCCTATTTCAACTTCTTCTTTTAATTTTTTTAAATAAATTTAAATTTCCTCATACACCGCCGAAGCTACTAAAGTTTAATAGTCTGGACGAGGATTTATGAACCAAAACTTTTCTCTCAGCTGTCCGGACTTAAAATCTCCATCTAAATTTTTTTTTACAAAATATCCTGTATGCTGGCATAGTTTATTTTCTTACACAAGGGCAGTGCCATACAAAAGCCTGTCCTCTACACCAAATTGCCAGTTTTAGTAACACCCCTTTTAGACACGGAAAGTTTAGTTTGCAAAGTCTTAATTCAGCTGTGTGAAAGAGAGAGGTAAGAATATTTTCTCTTTCTGTCTTTCTCCCAGCTGAAGTAAGACTTTGCAAACTAAACTTTCCGTGTCTAAAAGGGGTATAATTAGTGCTTACACTTTTTTGGGCACATGACACACAGTAAACGCGCTGGCTACTCAGCTAAGGTACCATCTAAAATATTTTTTTTTCTATACATACATACTTATTTATTTATTGTATCTTTAAAAATGAACTAACAATAAATATTCAAATCTTAAATCTAAATATAATAATGAGGCCCGACCAGTATCGGACATAAAATTAGTGACAGTAATTAAAAATACATAAATGTTGTATGAAGCAAAACAGCAAAATGTTAATATAGAATTGAAATGAGTTTCAAACTAGCTGAGAGCAAACTTGTTGGCTCTTACCAATTCCGATTACGTAATAAATTTAAGAATTAATTTTGGGTCAGTTCTGGATTACATTATAGTTATGCCGATTTTTTTACTTGGTAATCAAATTGTAATTATTTTTAAGTTTTATTTAAATATGAAATTGTCTTTTTAAGTGCATATTTAAATAATACTTAAATGCCCAACCTTGTGTAATTAAATACTATATAATTTTTATGAGCGTGCGTCAACTGACACCACACACAGTGGACCAAACACAAAGAACGCTGATGATGAAGGTTTAGTGGCCTTCGAAAACAGCTAATTGTTCCGTTCTACTATGTGTTTGTTTACAATTACCTTTGGTGTTATTTGTTCATTAATTATTATCACATGTATTTTGGATTACAAACCGATATGAACTTTAGCGTGATCAAATCATAAATATAGAATTTCGTTTATATATATATATATATATATATAACATATACAACATATGTATATCGTTTCATATCATGGAATAATTAAATAGAAAAATGCAATCTGTTGCCTCTTTTTGTTTCATAAAATGTGTTTTTGTGTTTTATTGCAATTTTAATTTTCTACATGTTGATAACCTAACTATTTGTTTATATGAAACAGCTGTTGTTTGTAAAGCTCTCCAAGCTGTGCATGTCCCACGATATTGACAAGTCAAATGCTGTCGACATCGTGGAACAGGCCCTTACTAGGCCGTACTTTCAACATAATTTAATAACAACTTTAATTAACTATAGAAAAAATTAAATCGTTTTTAAAAACAATTTAATTTTAATTAAAAATTAGCTAATAACGTACTTAAATATTTAGTTAAAAACTAGGATTAAGTCTAACAAAGCTCTACACTAACATCATCTCTAAAATAGTTAGAACCGACTCCCAGGATCTCTAAACGTTGCAATATTATGAAAACTCGATTTGTGAAAGTTGGAGTAAAATCAGTAACTTCTTACATATATACATATATATATATATATATATATACAATTTTTATAAAAAAAAAGGTTACAAGTGAATGCAACCTTTCCTTTAACATATTAAAAATTTTATGTGTTTCTGCTTAAACAAGAAGAACTATCATAAATGAGCTCTACTGTGAGTTCCCTGATCAACTATATACTTTGGTTGTCTCTTAAATTTTACACTTATTATCCAATTGTAAGTTACTCGTATTGCTTATTTCACAGTTTCAACAGTGTTTTTATTACCCGCCATAAATTCCTCCATTTAACACCCGTGTAATGAGACAATTGTCTTAAACCGAAATTCCATTTCTTAATTATGTTTCTGCATTTCTTTTGTTACGAATATAAAGTGTGTGAGTGTGTGTGTTTTTTTATAACCTTAAACTACACACGAAATGTCAATCTACAGGTTGTGCTAGAGCAATAAATGAAAAAGAAAAAACAATTTTTCATTTTCTTTGCATTTTATTTCAAATGACTCAGCCAGAAACAACCCCCGTCTACGAGTATGTGCACACCCTACAGGTTTCCTTGGACTTACACTACAGAAAATTCTTTGTGAGTCATACGCATGCAATTTATATTCCAAAGACAATTTATTATAAAGATTTTATTACCTGTAGAACCGTAAAAATTTCTTATTGTAAATGAACTGCCACAGCAGTAAGAACTCCTCTGTAGATTGCGTGTGAGAGTATTTGTGCTCATGAAGGGGTAGTTTTTAATGTTAAAGAATTTTTTTGATTTGAGGGTTAAAAATTTTCTTATTAGATGAATTCCTTAAGATTTCTTATATTTTAATACTAGTATGAATATGAGGGGTGAATTTATAAGCCAATGCAATTTTTATATTTTATTAATTGTTCAAGTTATTCCATTTAGAGTAAATTGGAAAATTTGCAAAAATCTTTTAGCTAAATAAATATAAGGGATGCAAAATATTTTAGTTAAATTCATAAAAAATTTATTCTCAGAACAAGAACTCTATAAAAAAAACGATATTTTCCTGTCACAGTTAAGTTGAAAATTTCATACGAAATATGTTTTGTACAAAAACAAATGTCATTTTTCTGACAAACACTAGCAGAACGGAACAACATGCTGTTTTCGAGGCCCGTTACATCTTCATCATCAGCGTTCTTGTGTTTGGTCAACTGATTCATCGTATCGCAATTTGTTCAAATATTTTTTTTTTTTTTTTTGCAATGAAAGCCCAAATCGCTAATTTCCAGCAGTGTTGCCATTATTAATTGTTCTTTATTAATGATGCTTGAGATAAACTCTTTTAATTTTTTTTGTTCTATTTTTATTTTTCTTCACAACAATTTTTAGGGTTACGTACACCAAAGGTGTAAAGAAATGTTTTGTTTTCGTTACGATGTCCGTCTGTCACAGGTTGTTTTCTCGAGAGCCGTAAGAGCTAGCCTTTTAAACAATATATAAATCCTTGGCAGATACGACAACAAATATATGGCAATTAAAAATTAAAGGGTGTTCCAAAGCGAGCAACGAAACAAGTTAAAAGTCTTATTTAATATGCACACAATTGTGCCCTTAATTATGAAAGTGGTCTAAGTCATATATTTCTTTGGCCGACTTATTTAGTACATTACATTTGAAGAAATCAAAAAATATTTTTATATTATGCAACATTTTAATATAGAGTTGTAGTAGCCTCGATTAATATAAATTTAACTAATATTTATGAAATATTGAAGTTTTTTTAAGATTTATTTAAAATTTCGAAGCAGACAACGCAATTAACACTGAAATTTAAAAAACAAATCAAAGTTAAAGGGTGTTCTATCAGTTAATGTAATTTTGGCTTTTTGACAACTTGCTGTATCTTAGAAACCGAAAGACGCAAGCTCTAGACATTTTCCATCGACATTCAATCTATTTTGTCAGTAAATTTGAAGGAAATCTAATAAAAATCGTATACTTTTATTTATTTTGTACTACACTGTACAATATATTTATAAAAAAGATTAGTGCATTAGCTACGTTTTGCTTAAAAAGGTGTGTGACTTAGCTACATTGCAGTTATTTGGTTGTAGTTTTGGAAATTTTTTAGTTAATGGGTTTGGTTTTGGATAAAAAATCTTGATAAATGTCAAAAAAATTGGTCTAAACGGCATAGATTTTCATAAAGATTTTAATTAAAATCTGCTAGATTTTGTGCTGGTGTAAATGGCCTATTAAAATCGATAATATGATTTAATTTGTTTTTCATATTAGTGCGTTGAATACAAATTTACCTACGTTTTGTTGTAGACGTGAACATTTTGATTTACTTTGCACTTACAAATTAGCAGCTTTTGTATTTCTATTGCGTCGAGAGAAAAATGTTTGCTGTTGTGCATAACTGACACACGAAACTCTTACCCCGCGCCCGCCCTGCTTTCAATCATTAAAGTTCACTCTATATTCTATTCTTTGCCGCTTAGTTCCGGTCCAGACTTGCAATTTTTGCTGCAGCAATTCTTGAATATTTGTGAGTGTTAAAATGGAAATATATACTTTTTGTATTCCTCTCTCGCTCCTTTTCACTAAAAAATAAAAAGTTTTTGCAACAAAAATTGCAAGTCTGGACCGGGACTTAAATGTTTTGTATGCATATATGTATATAACGGTTACATGTAACTACGTAAAATCTTTACTCAGTGAAGCCTCTATCCGACATACTGAGATGAGAAAACCCTTAAGTCCTTGACTAAAGGTATTACGCCTTGCCGGCCTTCGGCAGAACTTAAGGGGTTTCTCTCTTCGCGGTATGTCGAATAGTAGCTTTCCTAATTAGAGATTTTCTACCGCAAAGGTTTTCTCCTTTTCGATCGCATAGTTATTTTTTTTTTAAATAGTATCCATGGACATTATTATTTCTCTGATAGACATTACTTCCATGCGCGTTATTGCAAGTAACATGTATTTAACTTGCAATAGCTTAACAGACAGAAATCAATATTGGCTTGTATACTATATTACATCTACATTTGCTGTTATACGGGCCTATTCTGGAAATCGCGGTGATTTCAAAAACAAACTATTAATAGCTGACTTGTTTTTATTATATTTTAAGTTTTTGTCATGTATAATAGATTATTTTATTCCAAGTTCTATCGCGAAATTTATAAAAGCAATGATTTAAGTTTTATTAATTTTATTTAAATCACCGTGATTTGACATGACGTGATTTGCAGAAAAGGCCCGATAGTCTACTAGGAAAGAGTCCCCACAATGAGCTTGGCTCTTGCATTTTCACCTGAGCTTTATGTGTTTACCAAGTACTTAAAAAAGAATTATTACTTTGAATGATCGTAACACTTCCCATTTATTTAATCATAATATTACATTTATAGTGGAGCTAATGTTTGTGCCTAGTTTCATAAGATTCGGTTAAGTAGGCGTAGTTTAAAAGCTAATATTTACTTTTAATGGGAGTGGCAGTGCCCTCTTTTTTAGTCATTATATTGAGCTATCGAAGGTAGCGAATGTTTGCACTAGAGATCAGATTGAATGCCTAATTTTGCTGTTTTGAATGCAATCACAAAAAACCTGCATATTGTTGTCAATCCACAACATTTGAAAAAAAAACAACGCATGGCACAATCAAAAGAGATGAGTGTGGCGAATTTTATTGCCTGCATTGCTTGTTTTATAGAAATGTTCACTGGTCTTGTCAAAAGCAGCGAATACTCAGTGAATGGTGCGAATACTTTTTATTGTGATTGAACACAACGTAATCTTGTATAAAACTTACATATGTACATACATATGTATGCTCTTACATTGGTATTCATAAAACACGATATAGATTTGATGTATCTATGTATTTATATGTATGTATGTATTTATATGTATGTATGTATTATACAAAAGATCAGCGAATACTCCAGTGAATGGTATGAAAGAAATACATTCTTTCATGCTGCATCATTTCATTTCGCTGCTTGTATTATAACGGCATTTCAATAATAGAGTGTGTCCGAGCAATCAACAAAAACAACGAATTATAGCAAGGCAACTACATTTGTTATTGTTGTCGAATAAATGCATGGCAAAAGCAACGAATTTATGAATAGTTAGCAAATGTGAATGGTCTCACTCTGTTCTCTGGTTTGCACAAAGTATCATAGGAATCGGTAAAAAAAACTTGTCCCTAAAATAGTTTTTGCCAAAGAAACTTTGGTCCCATAGTGCAGTGGTGAAATCTTTTTGTCAAAAAACTCAAACAAAAAAGAATTTGTTTGGACAATAGCTTAGACTTTCAGATTCTTCGAGTGCCTTATAATTGATTTATAATACAGATAAGCATTATAATTAAGAATTCATTCCTTTTGTTCAGTTCTTAAGCATATTTATGAATATATCGGGTTTTCCAATAGGTACTTGACAACTTTGAATTAATTTGTAAACGCACTATTTCACTGATCATCTACATAACTGTTACTTTCCTTTTTTTCAGCAAACTCAACATTTTCATCATGATAAAGTGCACGAACGAACAACGTATGCAAATTATAAATGTGCCTTTAATTATGAAAGTGGTCTAAGTCATATTTTTCTTTAGTCGAGATGTTTAGTGGATTACATTTGAACAAATTAAAAAATATTTTTACATTATGCAAGATTTTAATTTTGAGTGTTTTTATACTCCTTTAATATAAATGTATTTAATATTTATCAAACATTTATTAAAGTTTTTTCAAGATTTATTTAATACTTTCACAATTAAGGGCACAAATGTCGCAACTTTAAGAGCGTTGACTCCATTTTCGGTCGTTATTCTCGCCCTAGTAGACAAGCAATAACAATTTTAGTGCAAAAACTTGAGTCTTCATATTCATTGTGTGATGCTGCGATGCCAGTGAAACCACGGGTTTGTCGAAGTGACGAAAATATCGTTGCCGTTAAGGCGTCCGTGGCAAACGATCCAAATCAGTAGATTCCGCGGCGTTCTCAAGAACTGAGCATTGCCAAGACCACTTTATGGCGAATTTTGGGTAAAGATCTTGGTTTACACCCATACAATATCAAACTGGCTCAAGACTTATTGAAAACCCCATAATATTTTGCAAATTATAAAATTATAAATGAAAATATGACGCAACAAGCAAATTCTTCTTTTATGTTTAACATATTGTTTAACACTTAAACTAAGCAAAAACAAAATACCGATGGAAAAAAACATAAAAAATTAACCACAATTGAAGAAATACAGACAACGAGTCACTCGGAATTGATCATTAAATTTGCATGCAAAAAAAAAGATACTTTATGTTGAAGTAAACAACAAAATATTTTGTTTAATATTTTCCGAAACAACACAAGACAAGCAATTTACACTTGAGTGTGCAATTTACAATTTTTTTATTAACTTAAAATGGGTTGGGCCTGAACTAATGCCGTTGAAATAAAAAAAAACCGAAGAAAAAAAAAGAAAATTAACAAATTTCTAAAGCTATTATTAATCGAAGATTTTACATTAATAAAGTAACAAAAACTATAGAACAAACAAAGTACAAACTTCTTCGCTTCTTGGTGTTTCGTCTATAGACATTTGAAGGCACAGCAAAAAAAAATTATTAATTTTGTATTTTATACTTTAACAAATAAGGCAAACAATAAAATGTTAAGCAAAGAGTTGCCAGTACAGACGTAACACTTCCAATAAGTGGAAATAATTTGATTTAGAATGCGCTTAAAAGGAAATTTATATAGCTGATAATTGTGTTTTTTTAATTAATTGAGGCTAAGCAATTATTATATTTTTAGTGCCTATTTTTTTAAGCAGCTTCTTATTTTCTTTGTGCTTCTACGCCTCACAAAGTATTTTCTCCAATGGTCACGTTATTGTGTATGTCACCAAGCATGCACTTTCGTCACCACTAATTTTACGATGTTAAGTCCATAAAAATACATCCTGAGCAATTGTTTTCTCGCAATTTCGTTCCCATTTCATTCGAACATGGCAGACCGATTGAAAGAAATTTCCGAATGCGATCTCGAACTCATCACATTGCATTTTGATGTGCGTGTCACTTTTAGGGTTACGTACATCAAAGGTGAAAAGGAACCCTATTGTTTTCACTACACTGTCCGTCTGTCCATCACAGGCTGTTTTCTCAAGAACCGTAAGAGCTACGGACTTAAAATATGTGACAGTTAAAAATGAAAGGGTCTTCCAAAACGAGCAACGAATAATGTTAAAATCCCATGTAATATACATACATACAATATGCAATATGCAAAGTGAGTGTATTTTTATACAGACTACAACAACTAACACTAAAATGCAGAAAAGTAAAAATTAAAGGGAGTTCTATCAGTTAATGCAATTTTGGCTAAGTATGTAGTTTTGACAACTTGCTGTATCTTGGAAACCGTAAAAGGCAAACTCTTGAAATTCCAAAAATTAAAAAAATGCCGAAACGAAAAATTTCCAAAACTAAAAAAGCACTTAAATGAAAAATATCATCAAAAATAAAATAAATCGCTGAAATGCAAAAAAAAAATCACGAAAAATAATAACTAAAAAGAATCGGCAAAAGTCAAAAAATCCCCAAAACGAAAAAAGCGCCAAACCTAAAACAATCGCTGAAACTAAAAATATGTATTACAAAAAAAAATCGCCAAAACGAAAAAACGCCGGAACTAAAAAAAAGTGCAGGAACTAAAAAAACGTCAAAACAAAATTTTTTTTTAAATTTCTACATCTGGTGAGATATATGATTATTTAGGTTAAAGTTCGTATAATATTACATGCACATACATATGTACATATCGCTCATTTACTTCAATAGTGTCATATTGTATTATATCTTGTGTAAAAATTTCATATAAGTAGCTTTTACTACCACCTTGTGAGAGAAGAATATTTTTTCATGTCTTCATTGAGTTGTATGTAAATTGAAAATTTTAAACGCGTTTTCTGCAAAACTAGTTTTTTTGTGAGTTGTGACACTATTGAAGTAAATGAGCGATGTGTATATGAAGTGTCTGTACGGAATCCCTCGTGTGCGAGTCAAAGTCGCACTTTATTGAATTTCGTTTATTTTTAACGCATTGTTGCATTTATGTGAAAGTACTTCTTTCCGTACTTTCCAGTTATTAATGAAATATGGATAGACAAAAATTTATTGATCGTCAAAATTAACTTTGAAAACAAAATAAGCATTCGTACTCAAATTTTTAATAAATTTTGTTTGAAAAAGTTAAGTATTTGAAGGCAAAAAGTAATACATGATTGGATATTTGCTGTTTTGTGAAAATTTTATTTTGGGAAACTTTCGAAATCTACCAAACCGTATTAAGTCACTATTTTATAACATCTAAGTGACCGTTGATCTATTCTTAAATTATATGCATCATCACGAAAATAGTCAGTGGGAAGCTCGATTTTCAAAAATTTGGTTAAAATCAGTAACTTCGCAAAGCGGAAAACTACAAAATTTATTTTAATGTGTAATTGATGTAGGGGGTATTTCTATACATACATACATATGTACATACCATACATCCGTAAGAAATTCTGTGGTAGCAAAATTTCATAAAAGTTGTATTTTTATATAGATGAACTCTTATGGAGTGGTGATGGGTGTAGGTTTACTCAGTCAAATTATAGGTAGACAAAAATTGAGGATATTTCAGCCCTCTAGGGACAATTTTGTGCCAGTTGCAGTTTTGTAGATTTTTGGTCTCTCAGTCCCAAACTCAATATCAACACGGCAACACTTGTCACCATCTCCAGCCAGCGTTACTATTTGTCAAGTTTTCCCTTTTTTGTGCGTTTTTTGAGATGCCAAAAAGTTTTTTTTTGAATATATAAAGTTTTGCAATTTTTTTTTATAAATACGTACATAATTTAACTTTTGCAGTATATTGAATGAAAATATTAAGTGATAATTGTATGCAATTAAAGGATCTTATATTTTCTCACTCCCTTATTACCGCAACAGTGTCTAATTATGTTTACTAACTCTTATGTGCAAATAAGAAATATATTTATTAATGTATCTGATATTTTTTTAAAGATCTCTAAATCTAAATATGAATTTTATTTTATGTTTTTTTTATTATATGTTACGTTTTTGATTTTAATCGCTTTTATATTTTTAAATAAAATTAATTCCAAATACATTTTTATGTTTTCTTTTAAAATTTTGGTACTTTTGTAGAAAAAAAGTTTTTTTTTCAGATATAAGAAATTTTTTAAATATATATATATATATATGGTAACGATGCCTCCAGCTCATAAATTTTTTTGTCTCATGCATTTTTGTTCTCAAATTGAGAAAATTAATGCCCTAGTTCAGTAAAAAGATTTAGGACGTTTTTCTTTGAAAATACTTTTCGAGTTCTTGTTTTTGAATTCTCGGAATTATTTTCTTCAAAAATGTTTGTTGTCTTTGATAATGAAAAATAAAAATATTATTACCATGTTTCTGATATATAAAAATTAAATGAAAAATATTTGAAAAAATATGTATATGTTGGATATAATGTTTGGAAGAAAATCATAAAGTAAATACACGAACCTTCTAGCATAGACAATATATAATAATTGTTTTAAAGAATCACAACTGCGGCTTTTTTCATCCATGGAGAAGACGATACAATCGTCGAACAGAATTAGGACATAAGTATTGTAGCGTTTCGAAATCGAAAAATCTTACACTATGCCAATCTTACACTATGCCAACAAGCCTGGCAACTCTTTTCCAAAAGAAATGCCCGTAAATACGTTACAAACATCTACAAAATCTTCTTTGTACCACAGACCACTCAGTCAGTAGGATTAAAACGTTACAACCGAACAGATTTAAGAAAATATACAAAAATCTCCAAATAAAAATAAAAATGGAAACGAGTTTTTAATTTGTTTAGAAAAATTCTAAAATTTTGTATGCCCATAAATTTCAATTAATAGATTAAATTAATTTAATTAATATAACAAAAGAAAAACTCAAGCCCACACACCAACTGGCACCAGAATATATTAACTGTTGTGCGAATATTTTTTTTGCATAAAATAAAACAAAAATAAAATGTTCAAACTCAAAACCGTTAATGTTCACACGTACTCGCCAGTGTCGCTGCCACTGTCATCTTACTCATCATCAACGTCGCCAACATGTTCATTGTGTCCTTTGTATAAAAATATTTTATGTTTAATAATCGGTTTAATAATTGGCATACGCCTTACTGATATTTGGTTTAATTTTCAAAATGAAACATTAACAACAGTTTTGGCGGCGACCCCAACACCAACACCAACTCCAACAACAACAACTACAACTACAACACTTTCATTATCATCAGTATCGCAAGTGTCGTCTTCGTCATTAGACAATGTCGATTTGTTCAATACAACAAGAGTCCTCTGCTGGATTTTGACAAATCCCACAAATCATTTAACCAAAGCCATACACATTCTTCATACCTGGGGGAGACGTTGTAATAAATTGTTGTTCATGAGCACCGCTGAGGAAGAGGTTTTACACACTGTCAAACTGGACGTTGAGGAAGGTCGCGAAAATTTATGGAATAAAACACGCTTGGCCTTAAAGTATATTTATGATCATCATATCGATGATGCAGAGTGGTTTTTAAAGGCCGATGATGACACGTAAGTTAAGCAGAGTTATTTCAGTAATAAAAAAATGATATTAAATTTTAACAAAAATTGTATGGAAATTATGGCTTTAAGTACTTTAATATGCATTTGCAAAAACAAGAAACATAAATAATTAGACTTTATCGAGGACAACGAGAATATATGTATATGTATATAATAACGAGAATTTTAATAATTATTGAATTTTTTGGACAAAGAATAATATCAATTTTTGCGTTTAACTTGGAATGCAAAAAGGCGAATTGATAATATGGTGGCTGACCTTTTAATTATTAGGGTTCCGCACACCAAAAGTGAAAAGGTACCCTATTGTTTTCTCTACCCTGTACGTCTGTCCGTCACAGGCTGTTGTCTTAAAAACCATAAGAGCTATAGCTCCGGAACTGGTGGATTATGTAGAACTTTGGCCGCTTCAACAATAAATATATGAAATTTAAAAGTTAAAGGGTGTTCCAAAATAAGCAACGAAAAATGTTAAAATCCTAATGTAATATAGAGGCAATTATATATAAGCCCAATTCACAATCTTGTGAAAATGGTCTTGCATCGTTGCATGTGCAAAATAGTATAGCATATTGATATTCACCACTTAACAATTCTTAGTGGTGAGTATCAATATACTATGCCAATTTGCACATGCAACGATGTAAGCAGTGTGCACACTTAATTTTTTTTAAATTCGGTAGAATCGACAAAAAAAATCGGTAGATTTGAATGAAATTCGGTAGAAAATTTTTTTATTCAGAGAAACATAAAAAATAACAATTCAAAGAAACATAAAAAATAACAAAATAACCCTTATATATAAAGGGTAAGTGCAAGGAGTATCAAACTAAACAGGTTCCAAAAGCACATTTAAAACTTCACATGTGATTGAAAATTAAACTGCCATAAACAATGAAGAATTTCCAATAAAAAAAAGTGTCATACCAAGTTATTTGCCCTTGGCCTTTATATAAATATGCTATGCATATATAAAATAATATACATAAATAACAGGAATTCAGTTCTTGTACATAGGTTTTATAAAGCTACTAAAATAACTTTTATTTGGGAGACATTTGTAACTACAAAGATTATATGTAAGATCCATTTATGAATTTAAACTTTTGTGCAAAAATTATTAAATCATTGGTAGGAATAAATATTTCATCCCCAAGGCACAATTCTTTGGCAAATATTAGGTTACTTATAGCTTCAGTTTTTAACTGATTTCTTTGTTCTTTTTAATGATTTTCATGACAGAAAATGATCGCTCTGCGGCCGCACCGCTATGTGGCAAAATAGGCAATTTACACATATATCGACTTAAATTACTAAATAACAATATTCGGTAGATTTCAGGCCTGTTTCGGTAGAATTGGTAGACTGTTAATTTCACAAACATATTCGGTAGAATCTACCGAATATCGGTAGAATCTACCGCCAAAACTTAAAAGAATCGCCTGAAAGCGAAAAATCACCAAATCAAAAAAAGCGCTATATTAAAAAATCTCTAAATTTAAAATAAATCGCCAAAAAATCCCAGCGAAAAAAGCGCCAATTTAAAAAAATCTATAAAACTAAAATGAAAAGAACGCCAAAACTTAAAAGAATCGCCTGAAAGCGAAAAATCGCCAAACCAAAAAAGCGCTATATTAAAAAAATCTCTAAATTTATATAAAATAAATCGCCAAAAAATCCCAGCGAAAAAAGCGCCAATTTAAAAAAAAATCTATAAAACTAAACTAAGTCCTCAAAAACCGAAAAATCGCCAAAAATGAAAAAACGCTAATAACCGAAAAAAATCCCAAAAGCGTCAAGAATAAGAAAAACCGCCAAAACTAGAAAATTTGCCATAAACCGAAAATAAGTTTACCAGATACTAGTTTTTTTAATGTTTACTTCAGGTAAGAAAAAAGTACATAAAACTAAAAAAAAATCGCTAAAACGAAAAAAGCGCAAAATTAAAAAAGCTCTAAAAGTAAAATGAATCGCCAGCAACCGAAAAAATCGCGCAAATGAAAAAAGGCTAAGACTAAAAAAGATGCCAAAAATCGAAAGTCCCAGCGAAAAAAGCGCCAATTTCAAAAAAAAAATCTCTAAATCTAAACTAAAGCGTCAAAAACCGAAAAATCGCCAAAAAGAAGCCAAAACCAGAAAAACTCCAAAAACCGAAAAAAAATCCCAAAAGAAAAACCGCCAAAACTAGAAAAATTGCCAAAAACCGAAAAAAGTTCACCGGGTATTTATTTTTTTAATGTCTGCTTCAGGTATGAAAAAAGTATATAAAACTAAAAAAATCGCCAAAATGAAAAAACACCAAAACTAAAAACGCCTAAAACTGAAAAAATCGCTAAAACGAAAAAAAACGCCAAAAAATGAAAAAATAATCTCAAAAGCGCCAAAAATAAGAAACACAGCCAAAACTAGAAAAATTGGTAAAAACCGAAAAATTGTTTACCGGCTACTTATTTTTTTAATGTCTACTTCAGGTATGAAAAAAGTATATAAAACTAAAAAAACGCCAAAATAAAAAAAAACACCAACACTTAAAAAAACGAATAAAACCGAAAAAATCGTTAAAACGAAAAAAGTGCCAAATTAAAAAAAAACTCTTAAACTAAAATATATCGCCAACAACCGAAAAAATCGTAAAAATAAAAAATCGCCTGAAACCGACAAAATCGCCAAACCCAAAAAATCCGTTTTCGAAAATGAGGCTGTAGCAACTGTTGCGCTATCTAATGATGATTAATGATTTCGTATGGACGGAATGGGAAGATATATGTACATTACACCTGTTGATTTTATGAATAATATTAAAATAGATAAATACAGGCAATTTTTTAATATGCACTTATCAAGGAATTAAGACATGTTTATGGCAATGAACATAATTTATCGATATTTTATTTCAATTTAAAAACTTTACATATGTTTTACAACAAAAATATTTTAATAAAAGCTTTTATCAATTATTGTTTCATTGACCAATTGAATAACACAATAAAAACTCCTAAATATGAGGAAATTTAAGCGGAAGAAGAAGTCTTACATTAGATAATGACGCAACCTGCGAATACTTTGAAATTTTAAATTCTTTTTCTATGGTTTCTATTCTTGTCTAGGTAGAATTTCTATTGTATTGGTTATTTGTCAGTTAATAAACAAATAAAATCTTTTTATGTTAAAAAAAACATACCATTATTTATGGCACATTACGTAGCACAATGGGGCAATTCACTAAAAATCAATGAATTTTTTTTGAAAGCTATTTAATTTTAAATTTACATTTTTTTGTAATTTAATACAAATTTAATGCGAAAACTGTAAAATTTGAGGCACTCAAAAATTAAAAAAAAAATAAAATAAACATAGAATTGTTGTAAAAAATTTTAAATAATCTAAAATAGTTTCAGTTGAATAAAACATTATTATATCGGGCGCTTCCTGCAAGAGAGTAATAACTCGAAAAATTAAATTTTTTAGTTAACATTAATAAATTAATCGTCAATCCCATTTTGTATATATCTTGAGGAGGAAACTATGTCATTTCAGCATTAAGTTTTTTATAAATTACAAAAATATAAACTCGCTCCAGATGTAAAACGAGTTTTAAATTTTTAACTTACACACAAATTTCAGGGAAAAACTTCAGTATAGTGAGACTTTGACTCGCACACAAAAGTTTCTGTACGGACATACCGCTCAATTACTCAAACAACGTCATAACTTTAAAAAATTCAGTTTGCCAGAACACAAATTTGAAGTTTTCAATTTACACACAACTTAGTGGAAAAATAAAATTTTACTTTTTCTCAAGAGTGGAGTAAACAAGATACATATTTGTATGAAATATTTACACAATATTTGGAATCATGATAAGAGGATTATTCCGCATCACTAACTCAAAAATTAAATTTTTTGAGTTATGACGATCTTTGAGTAAATGAGCGATGTGTAATACTATATGAACTTCAGCCTATATATCTGTGGCAATAAATAATAATGGCTTAAGTTGACATAAGTACTTTTTCATTATATTCTCTTCTTCAAGATCTATCACTCAACTAAATTTCAATTAAAAAATGTCATTATTAATAAAATGGAAAATAATACGTAAGCCATAACATCTTACCACAATTTAATTTTTTTTTCGGTAGCTACATCAATATTGAAATATTTGAGCATAAAAACTTGTATACACTTAAGTTCAATAACTAAGGCCCGATTCATACGATGATTTAAAAATCTTGTTTTATTTTTGATTCTCTTTAAAAGTTGCTTCCAAAAACATTTTACATTCATACGATGATTTTTTCCATGTTTCTAGTTTTTATTATTTTTCTTCCAAAAATTGTATCAGTGTTGCCAGTAGATTTTTAAAAAATTCGTTTTTTTTTTCTTTCCCTACATGTTACCCCATACGAAAATCTAAAAATTTTAGCAATTTAATTTAAAGAGAGATATATTGAAAACATTTAAGGCCTCAATGATCAAACAGAATTGTGGCATAAACACATTTTCCATACAAATTGACACAAAAAGTGGCGCCAGAAAGCAGTCGATAGATAGAATCTATTTTATTTTGACAGCGTTTTTTCTTATCCACTCAAATATAAATAAATATTCTATCAACAATGCTACCAATGACAGGCACTGTGACATCAAAATAATTAGATAAAAGTCTATGGAATTTCGAGCAAAAACAAATTTTGCAACGGAGTATGAGCAAAATGTATTTTTAATATAGTTATTTTTACATTTATGCACAAAAAATGCAATATGAGAATAAAAAATACCTCTATTTTGTGCAAAATAAAATATTTTTCCGATATTCCCTATACTCATATATTAATGACAAAAATACCTACAGGTAACATTGTTTTGTATTAAAAAAAAGCTGTTGTCGCATTCAATGAAAAAATAAAATAAAGCAACATAAAAAAAATTAAAATATGTGTAAAGAAAATTTGAAAAAAAAGCTCGTAGAACGGAAAATGTGATTTTTTTTCTTCCCCTTTTGTTTCGCCAACAATCTCTAAAAATCGTGTTTCAAAAAATCATTGAAAAATCAACGTGTGAATTACGTGTTACATTCCATCCAAATTATTCTTCATTAAAAAAAAAGTTAAATTTAACGAAGATTTTAAAAAATTATCTTATCTCAGGTTTTCCGCATTTTTCAATTTAACCTAAAGCACTTATCTCGACTTACCATCAATAAAAATTATTTTGCCTTTCAATATAATAGCTTAAGTGTACTTTAATTTTTATTTTTCTAACAATGGATTTTTTCATAACATCTTAACTAAAAAACAGAGAATATTAACTAATAAAACGTTTTCTTTTTTTATAAAATTAACAGTTTTGTTCTATAAATAAATGTGCATCTTTTTCGGTGGTTAAAAATTTTATATAAATACCAAACACAATTAATTTTAGATAAAACCCTTAATATCTCAAAACATGAAATTTCGACTCAAGCCATTATTTGAATTTGAATTTTTTGTTTTGGCGTTTTTTTTATTTTAGCGACTATTTTAGTTTTGGGGTTTTTTTCGTTTTGGTGATTTTTTCGGTTTTGAAATGTTTTTTTTTGGATTTTTTTTATAGGGTGTTTTTTTCAGAGGTATAGAACTTCGAATTGAAATAAAACACAAGAAAATCGTTTTAATGTCCATCAATTTGGCTTTATTGGAAGGATAATTTTATGCCATTAATGTTTAAATATGATTTCGGGCATGTGGCCGCCGCGGCTGGCTCGAATAAAGCCAATTCTACAGGTCCAATTTTCAACCACTTTTTCGAGCATATGGGGCCGTATGTTGGCAATAACGCCACGAATGTTGGCTTCCAAGTCCCCTAACGTTTCTGGTTTGTTGGCGTAGACGAGGGACTTCACATATCCGCAAAGAAAATAATCCAATGGTGTTTAATCACACGATCTTGGTGGCCAATTGACAGGTCCATTCCGCGAAATTATGCGCTCATCGAATGTTTCCTTCAATAAATCGATTGTGACGTGCGCTGTGTGGCATGTAGCGCCGTCTTGTTGGAACCACAACTCATCCACATTCATGCCATCCAATTCGGGAACAAAATAGTCGGTTAGTCGGCTCCAATTGCTGTGCACGGTGGCGAATCGATTCATTCGGGTCCTCTTCAACACTTTGCTCTACAGCGGCAATTGTTTCTTCGGTGCGCACTGTTCGACGTCTCTGCGGGTGCGTATTATCACATAGAGTAAACGTAGTGCGAAAACGATCCATGGTTAACCGAATTAATTGCTCTGATGGACGATTATGTCGACCATAAAATGGACGGAGCTTGCGGTAAACTTCGCGAACTGAAAAATTATTTTCGAAATAAATTTGCACGATTTGCAAGCGTTGTTCTTTTGTCAACCTGTTCATGATAAAATGGCAAACCAAACTAAATATTAATCAATTGACAGCTGACAAAATGGCCGCCAGTTAAAAAAGTGATGCCAACTTAAAGTTCTATACCTCAATAAAAAACACCCTGTATTTTATTGTGGTGATATTTTTCATTTAAGCGCTTTTTCGTTGCGGCATTGGTTTTAATTATGGCATTTTAAAAATTTTCAAGAGTTTGCCTATTACGGTTTCCAAGATACAGCAAGTTGTCAACGTTACATTAACTGATAGAATGCCCTTTAATTTTGATTTTTTTAATTTAACTGTTAGTTGGTGCGATCTGCATAAAAAGACGGTAACTTCGAAAATGTTAAGTGTTTATAAATAATTATTTTTTCCGTTGCTCGCTTTAGAACATCCTATAATTTATAACTATCATATAATTGTTGTTGTAGCGGCCAAAGTGTTGCATATTCTGTAAAAGTTTCAGGACCGTAGCTCTTACGGTTCTCGAGAAAACAGTATGTGACAGAAATACAAACAGACAGACGGACATGGTAGCGAAAACTTATAGGGTTCCTTTTTACCTTTCGTGTACGGAACCCTAAAAAAAATTAAATTTTGAGTACATAAAACATTTTTATTAAATTTTCATAAAATTTTAATAACAATATAAGAATAAATTTTGCATTATTAACTGAAAATCTCATTTTGAGGTAAGGCATTGTGCAATTAAATGAGTGTTATGTATGTTATGTTGTTATCACCTACAGTGCCATTCAAATCCATTGTCAAAAAAAAATGTGTGAATTATTTTTTCACACGTTTAATTTAAAAAAAAATCATCAACTTCGTGTCTGTGTGAGTGCCATAGTGCAACGTCTTAAGCATTTTATAGCACAATATATGTCTATTTCTTCAAGTTATAAAATTTAAATCGTATGAAAAATAAATGTAATAAAACATTTTTATTAGTAAAAAAAAAATCACCTCGTAAAGTGAACATAAAAAATTGATAAAAATGTTTGGAAAATCTATAATAAAAACCTGATTTTTATTTCTTTAAGGCCTTACAAGCTGGAAAACAATAGCCAATAATTTCAAATTTTTATGATATAATTATGTATACATGAGAAATAAATCAAAAATAAATAAGCTTAACTTTGAATATCTTTATTTGTTACATTCTTCAAAGCATTTGTCACATTCTATAATTAACCAAACAGGTAGCAAAACATTTGTTACAACTGATGTCAATTTTTAAAAAAACCATAAATAATTATCAGCACTTAAGTGTGGATGTGTAGACTGTTTAGAAAAATGTGTTACATTTGTTTTTGCCGTAGAATAATTTTTAAGGCAGTCCACATTGATAGAAAATCTTAACGACCAAATACATACAGTCAAGGGCTAAAGTATCCATACGATATCTTCCGCAAGAATCTAAAACATTTAACACATTTTACTACATTGCCCTTTAAACCTGAAAACACTGGTTAACTAGAGGTAAAATTATGTATTGCATAGAATTAATTCAATAGCGTTATTTGTGGTAAATGCTTCAGATTATTTCTGATTTAATGTCAACTGTTGTTATTTTAAGAGCATATTCAAGCAAAATTCAAAATAATTCTTTCTGCCAAAAAAAAAACAACTTCAAAGCAAAGATCTGATAGAAGAAAATAAGAAGAAGTACGTGAAATATAAAATTAAATTTTAATGGGTTTTTTCAGAGCTCATGGTGCGTGTTAATTCTTGTAAAAATGGGTAAAGTAGAACCACTTAAAATAAAATATTAAATTTTAACGGGCGTAACTCCCCGTCTATTTTTTAGCTCAAGGTATGTGGTAAGTTGCTTAAAAATCGGTTAAGTATAACCGCGTCAAATATTAAAATAAATTTTAATGGGCAGCAAAAAAATAAGTAGAATATCATAAAATTAAATAAATACAATTTGTGGACGTGCCCCCGACCACTTTTTTTTACAATGAGACCAAAAGGAACCTATACCCGTCAAACAAAAAAAGGATTTTTACAATCAGTCTAAAATGTAACGAGTTATGAAGTAACACCGCCAAAAAAATAGAGACGAATTGTTAACTAGAGGGCTGCGTAAACAGTCTTGAAATGTAAATACAATGAATTGTCGTAGCATTTATTATACTAAAGGCTTCATTAGTCTTTACTTTCTGTTGCTGTTCTGTGCCGTTCTTTTCTGTATAAAATATATTGCAATTACTTTGTCTGACTGAATACACTTGTACACAAAATATCACAACAGCCTAATACATACAAACTTTTGGCTGTCACTTAACGTTGAATTCTATTTTCTACAGATTTGTCCGCAACAGAACGGAACGAAAAAGTTAAAACTAACCACACATACAGATTTTCAACTCTACAGAAACAAAACAGCTGATTCAGAACAGAACAGCACGTACAAACTAATTCTGCCTTAAACCAATAATAAATGATGTCGTTTAATAATAAACGAAGTACGTTGGATGTGTTGGTGTACGTGTATATGAGTGTTTTTAAGCGATGTCGCGAAGACTTCTTGTTCTTAACAAACACTCAAAAGAAGTAGTGTTGATGTGTGCACGTTTGTTCCCAGCTAGCATTTGGGTGATATTTTTTTGCAAAAATCTCTTTTATGATTCTCCTCAGATCACTTTTCATGATTAAAAACTAGCTTCAAATCGTTACATACGTGATCGTATCTGCGCAATCGTACGAAAACAAATTAAGTGATACGTCAATCGTATAAGCTGAATGGGATTTCAGTACGTTCACGTATGTCATAATCCGAAAATGGTGTTTTTACGTGACAAGTTGTACGTTTACGGATGTGACGATTTGACCCCTGATTAATCACTAGGGTGCTTTTTTGCATTTTCTTCCTCTATTTTCAAGAAATAATTATTTTATCATACAAATGAATCATAAGTGAATCCTTTTTCCATCACCCAAGTGATAAATCAGTTTTTAATCATCAAAAATGATAAAGAGATTTTTGCAAAAAATTATCACCCAAATGCTAGCTGGGTATATAAATGTTAAAAAAATCATTAAGATGTATATCCATGCTATATTATGAACTATTTTATTTTGTACATGTTTAAGTATTGGCATAATCTATTTTTTAAATTTCTTCAAAGGTTTCGTCGAACTCCATAATTTATAGGTGTATGGACAGTTTAGTCCTTGACTGTATAATATACATACAATTATTTATTTACATTTTTAGAAATACTTAGCAAAAAATTTACAAGAACCTTCCAACTGGATACACACCTTAATGATTTTGTTTAACAAGGCGTAAGACTAAAATAATCAATTCTTGGGATTTGGTTATTTGGTTTGATACCGGAAATAAATATGCATTCACTTTAGCATAATCCAGTCATAGAAACAAATAAAGTTGGAACAATAATAACACTGTCCAACAAATAAATAAATAACAATGTTTTGAAAGCTGATTCTTGTTGAGGAGACTACAATAAATTCAGTAGTGTGGCAAAGCGTTGCATACGGAGAAAAGATATGTAATCAAGTCCTGCACAAGACCATTTATAAGACCTTCAAGACATGAGAGATTTTTCAAATGCTTTACTACAGCGAAATATTCTAAAACAAACGCTAAACAACACTGTTGGCAAGACATTTGTTTCAGTTGTTTGTCTTGCCAACAGTGTTGTTTAGCGTTTGTTTGCAGGACACTAATACGTGATACTATACAAACTTTAGCCTATATAATCGAATATCCTACCTGATGTAGATATTTTTGAAACAAATAAATTAAAGCATTTGGTAAACTTTTTTCCTTTTTTTTAGTTTTGGCATTTTTTTTTTTTTTTTTTGGTTTTTGGCGACAGATGTGCAATCGCTTTACGTGAGTACCTGCCGTTACGGCCTTATCTCACGTGTGCCAAAGCACCGGGTGTGGGTTAGACGCCAGACCAACGCCCTCATGCACCCTTTTAGAATGAACCTATGGCCCACTCCATAAGGCACATAGGTTGCAATCTTTGAATATAGTTATCCCTGTATTATATTCAATTACCTTGCTGAGGTAATTTGAGCTATCTAAACTCTGCTGCTATGTCCGTGCCCATAGCAGCTCTGTTGAATGGCAACAGCACCTAGAACAGTATCTGGCTCACCGCGTCACACCAACCACTAGCATTGATTTAACACTGGGGAGCCAAGACTATTCTCCCAGCGATTTTGGTAGCAACCACAACCACCACGATAATTCTCCGGCTTCCACGCTTAGGTGTTGGGTTTTTGGCGACAAAATGTTGACAAAAGAACACTTGAAGTTCAAATTAATTTTTTTTTGGGTACGGCCCCTAAAGTTTTAAAATCGCACATTTTCCAGCACACTCCAAATTAATTGTCGAACGAATGTTTTCTTTCGATATCGTGGGACAGGCTATAAATCTTAGATTAAGCTATTATTATTTGTTATATTGCATGTAAAACATCCATATTCTCCGTTATCATTCTAGCTACGTTATCATGGAAAATTTGCGATATTTCTTATACCAATATCCGCCAGAAGCTGCCATATATTTTGGGGCCAAGTTTAAGCATTTTGTAAAGCAGGTACATTTATGAATATATTTATATTAATATTAAAAAAAAAGAGTTTAAAATTACAAAAATATATTTATTTACAGGGCTACATGTCGGGTGGGGCTGGTTATGTTCTTAGTCGGGAGTCTCTTAAGAAATTCGGATCGGAGGCCTTTGATAATCCGGACCTATGCTCCGAAATATATTCAGCTGAAGATGTCCAATTGGGCTTGTGCTTGCAGAATATTGGTGTTATAGCTGGTGATTCCAGGGATGAGGAGGGTAACGAACGTTTCTTACCGCTGCCAATTGAATATCTAATTCCAGAAGATAAGGCATGGTGGTATAAAAACTATTCTTATTACCCACAAAAGGAGGTGAGTTCAAAATTAAAATTTCCTATTTACTGCATTTAATGAGCTGTTCTATCTCTCTCTCTATCTCTTCATTTTCATTTTAGAATGTTAGCTGCTGTTCTGCGAGTGCCATAACATTTCACTATATTAAGCCCGAACAATTTTATGCTTTAGATTATTTTTTATATACTTTAAAAACTTTTGGTACTTACAAAAGTTTTGATTTACCCTCAAAAATAGATTTATCTGAAATAATGGCTAAAGAACTGCAAAATTTTGAACCTATACCAGAACCACCGTCAGAATTAAGTTAGGATATAAAAATATTTTAGCCAAATCTTTAGTATTAAAATTGTTGCTATAAACTCTACGTTAAATTTTTCTTCTCTTCTTTAGAAACTCACATTAATTAATAAAAATATTTCATTCAATAAAGAATTGAAAGTACTGAACTTGAGCCTGACTAAAAATTGTTTCTGATTAAAACTTCACTATAGTTCAATTAAAATCTAAAAAAAGTCTCACTTAATTCATCATGGGCACTTGGCAATCATTGTTCACTTGGCAATCACAGTTTCAAGCCAATTCAACTGTAGAAAGCAAAAACAGAGTAACATAAGGCCACTACAATAATACTTACATGTATGTACCGACGGTACATCGAATAAGTAATAGAATTAATGTGATGATCGTAAAAGATATGCAAGAATAGTTCAAGATACTTAGGTAGAGTGATATAACTTCGTGCTAACCAAATAGAAAGTAAAAAAATGGAAAAACAGAAAATGAATAGTGATACTTATAAATGTATTTACCAATGGTAAATCAATAATTGTACACAATAAACATTTCTCATATGCCATTTCATACTAAATTTGTGTTAAATAGCTGATGTTAATAACAAAACTCTACCCCAGTAGATAGACGTGAGTGAAGTGCGTGGCTGTACAGAAAAATATCGGTATTTTCCCCAGCTATAAAGTCTAAGTTAAATTTTTCTTCTCTTCTTTAGAAACTCACATTAATTAATAAAAATTCAGTAAAGTGCGACTCTGACTCGCGCACGAAGGGTTCCGTACGAACACTAGATATGTAATTTAATACAAACTTCATCCTATATAATATATAGTTTTGGCATTTTTTTCGTTTTTGGGGTCTTTTCGGTTTTTTGTTTTGGCGTTTTTTGCGTTTTTTTCGGTTTTGACGATTTTTTTAAGTTTTGGCTATTTTTTTAGTTTTGACACTTTATTTTCTCGTTTTGGCGATTTTTTTTTCGGTTTTTGGCGTTTTTTCATTTTGGAGATTTTTTTTTTATTTTTGGCGATTTTTTACATTTTTGCGATTTTTTGTTATTTAAAATTTTTTTTAGTTTTGGCGACATTTTCGCGTTTTGGCGATTTTTTTAGATTTTTGACGTTTTTTTCATTTTGGCGATTTTTCTCATTTTGGCAATTTTTTCGAATTTGGCGATTTATTTTAGTGTTAGAAATTTTTTTTTAATTTTGGCGATTTTTTTCGTTTTGGCGATTTTTTTTTTAATTTTTGGCGATTTTTTTTTTTTTTTTTTTGGTTTGGCGACTTTATAATTTTCGGTTTTTTTTAGTTTTACCGTTTTTGAAAATTTCAAGTGTTTGCCTCTTACGGTTTCCAAGATATAGCAAATAGTCAAAATTACATAGTCAAAATTGCATTAACTCATGGACCACCCTTTAATTTAAATTTTTTTAAATTTTAGTGTTAATTGTTGTAGTCTGTATAAAAATACACTAATTTTACAAATTTCAAGTTTCAATATACATATGTTCAACAATTGTATGTATATTACATGGGATTTTAACATTTTTCGTTGCTCGTTTTGGAACACCCTTTAATTTTTAATTCTCATGTATTTGTTGTTGTAGCGGCCAAGGTTCTACATACTGTGTCCAAATTTCAGGTCCGTAGCTCTTACGGTTCCTGAGAAAATACCGTGTGACGGACAGACGGACAGCGTAGCGAAAACCATTGGGGTCCTTCTCACCTTTGGTGTACAGAACCCTAAAAACATAAATAAAATCCCTTCAACCAAGCTAATTCACTTTATTCAATTCCCTTCCTTTAAGTACTATGGCTTTCATACAACAACAAATAAGAGAAAAAAAATTGTTAGATCAAGAGAAATACTACAAACACACACACACACTAATGTTTTGTTTCTTTTTTACTTGTAAGCTAATAAATGCGTGTGTAATATGTGTGCATGTAGTAGTAGCAACTTTAAACGCTTATAGCTCCCAAAATACTAAACCGATTTCAAAAAAAAAAATTACAGATTCTGCACATCTGTACAGAAAATCCTTTAAAACCATATAAATCTTTTTAAAATCGGTGTAGTGGTACCAGCGTAAAAGGGATTACAAAAAACATGTTCGCCTATTAATTATATAGATAGATAGATAGATATTTCATTCAATAAAGAATTGAAAGTACTGAACTTGAGCCTGCCTAAAAATTATTTCTGATTAAAAATTCACTATAGTTCAATTAAAATCTAAGAATGTCTCACAAAATTGTTAAACTTATTTGCAGTATGAAATTTTTCATAAAACCACCGCTTCTGTTAACAAATAGAAAGTGATTCATGCAATAAATTTCACAAAATTTCATGAAAAAATTCATGATGTGAATTAAGTATTATACGACTTATCTTTAAAATCATTTTTTAAAAAATATACACAAATGTAAAGTAAACAAACGAAGGGAACATGATGATGATGATCTGAGAAGTAAAATTGAGATAGTTGTTCAATACACAAGCTAGCATTAAGCGCCGTATGCGTTGCCTAATCGTATAACTAAACAATAGAGGGTTGCGTGGCCTGAAGGAGTTAGCACGTTGACTACAAGACAGAAGGTCCTGGTTTCAAGCCCGATCTCCGACAGTTATTAAATCACAACACCACGCATTTTTCTTTCTGATAAGCATTAGTGTACCTTTGTATCAGTTGTAGTAGAAATGTTCAAGTGATGAAGGCATAGATACTGTTCACTGAACTACACCGTCTCCAGCGGATACTAATCCTAATGTAGCATCAGAGCGCCCTCCTTTGTTAATATTGTGTAGCAAAATCATTAGCGAAGTAAGAAAACGAAAAAATGGGTACTAAACACAGCTTAGAAAATTTAACACGCCTTATTAACACCAGAGGCGCTGCAACACTGCATTATTAAAAAAAAGAGAAAAATGCAGAGTTGTAACAGAATGAACCTTTCCTCTCTCTCTCTCTCTCTCTCTCTCTCTCTCTCTTCCTCCACCACCTTTCTTCTATCACTATCCCTTTCCTAAAGTAAGTAACACCTAGTAATATTAGTGGACATTCATTGCATCAGTGTTACTTCTCTTTAAAAAATATATTGTATTTTGGGCGTGCCTCCGCCCATTTTTCAAACGCAAGATTTTGTGTTTTTCAGAGCGCAGGGTGCGTGTTAAGTCTTGTAAAATAAAATATTAAATTTTAATGGGCGTGACAGCCCATTTTTCTATTTTAGAGCTCAAGAAGTGTGGTAATTTTCGTAAAAATCGGTTAGGTAAAACCGCGTGAAATGTTATAATAAATTTTAATGTGTGCTCATTTGTTTAACTTTCAAATTGTATAATTACAAGAACCAAAGGTGTTTGATAGAATATCATAAAATTAATCATCAATCATAGAATATCATAAAAAAAATAAATTTAAAAAATTTGTCGGTGCGCCCCGCCCACTTTTTTTACAATGGGAAGCTATTCCCTCTCAGACAAAAAAAAATTTACAATCGGTCTAAAATGAACCGAATTATGAAGTAATACCCCCAAAAAAAATAGAGATGAATTGTTAACGTCTCCTTTTTTAAAGTCGGTTAAAAATTAAGGCATATCGCTCTACTAAAACAACGACATAACTCAAAAAAAGTAGTTTGAGAGAACCCGAATTTAAAATTTCCAATTTAAATACGACTTAATGGAATGGAATAAAATTTTAGTTTTCTCTCAAGGGACCTAAAAGAATACATAGAACAGTCTGTTTTTTTTTTTGCGTGATCGTCTTATCGATCAAGGTAGTTGCTTCTCTTTTCGACCTAAACTAATTAAAGAATTTTTCTTTTAAGTTTTCATTTCTTTACATTTTTTGCGCGCTGCGATACTCTATATTTATATGATTATTTGTCTAATAAAATGAGACAATTTAATTTAATAATTGATATAAAAAATTTAAAAAAAAATTTCAAATATTTTTGTAAACATCAAAGTGTGGCAGCACTATATAAAAAAAAATTTTGTTTAAAAAAGCTGCTTAAATTTTTTTTTAACGCTCAAGTCAGTTAATCGCTTTCAGTCTTCTTAAAGCTTCCGGAAAGAGCACATCAAATAAAACAAATAAAAAAACAATAATTTAAATAAAATTCGTAATTTTGCCAGTAAACAACAGCGACCACAAAAACGAAACAAGTTTTTAAGTGAAAAGAGATTAAGCTTAAATTGCATTTAGCAAAGCAAACGAAAAGTTCAATTAATAAAATTATTACTTTGAACTTAAAAAAAAAAATACTTGCTAAAATAATAAAATCAAATATGTTAAAATGTAAACCTTCACACTTAGGCTCTTTATATAGAAATATAATCTGTTTAACGCTGGGCTTCTTAATCGGCATACGATTAACAAGTTTCTGGTATAGTTTGCAAGATGAGGATATAATTTTCAGCCAAAATGATACTTTAGCAGAGGATGTTGTAGAAACAACGGGCACTACCATAAATAACCTGCAGCAGTATGAATTGATGCCCCAATATTTATTTAATACAACCAGAGTTCTGTGTTGGATTCTGACAACTCCCGCTAATCATCTGAACAAGGCTGTACATATTCGTCATACGTGGGGCAAGCGTTGTAATAAACTGTTATTTATGAGCACGCAAGAGGATGATGAATTGCAAAGTGTTAAACTGGATGTGGATGAGGGTCGCCACAATTTGTGGAACAAAACAAAGAAAGCCTTGAAATATATTTACGATCATCATTTTGACGAGGCCGAATGGTTTTTAAAAGCTGACGATGATACGTAAGTTGAAGTTAATTTTTATATTAAATGAAACAATTTTTTGTTATCAGTAAATTACAGTAGAGTTTGTGAATAACGAACTTTGGTAAAACAAATGAGCATCCACTTGTTTTGAATAATATATTTGAATAAATTTACATAAATTACGAGTATCTACCATGTTTACAACGGATATGGTTTATAGACAAATTTCAGTTATTACACTGTATAACAAAATCGAAATTTTTGAAAAAAAAATATGTATCTACCTTTCATTCCGCAAACTACTTTGCGCCTCTTTCCAAAACTCAAAGTCATGAATTTAAAGTAAGGCGCAAGGCCATAAAGTAAGTTACATAGTGCAATTATGATTTTATTTATTGTGTAACCTATTAGGGTTCCTTTCCGCGTTTTCGCACTGATTAATGTTTCACCTCAAATAACTTTATTTTGGATTTACCAAAACAAGGTAAGCGTGTTTATTTTGAATTATATTAAAAAGGTACTATAAAATCTCTGAGAATGGATCTTTAAAACACCAACTCACTAGACCGTTTGTTAGATTCTGAAGTAAGCTCCTACTCGTGGGATACTTTGGGTCTATACTTCAAAAGCCAAAAAAAACAAATCATAAATATAAAAATCGCGTCCTATGGTAGTTATTTTTTTTTTTTTGTTGTATTCTGGTTAAAAATAAAAATGGCAAAGACACATAGGCAGGTTATCTCATATGAAAGAGCTTTCTTGGGAAGCTGCAAAGGATCTACATATACCTTCGTATAGGAAGCAGGAGTTTCCAAGATCCATTCCTTGTTTTTTACACCCTCTATCAGTGTAAATCTTATTAAAAAACAATTGCGCGTGATAAGACAGGGTTTACACTAGAGAATGCTTAAAGTATTGTTTTAAGTACTGTTTGAGTATTGAAAGTATAACAACTATGAATCCGTGCAGCTAAAAAATTTAAAAAAAAACACGCAAAATGCAAACACACACGCATTAATTTTCAACCGAATTCGTGAAACATCCAACAACTATGCTTACACACATTTTTTATATTACGCAGCACAAACGACAGCAACTGAAATTTATAGACTGTGTGAGCTATATTCACATGAATGAATAAAAAAATATTCTGACTATTAAATCTACTACAAATGGGTGTATCAGGGCTGTCAGATATGGCGATTTCTCACCAAACGTGGCGATTTTTCAACTTGTTTGGCGTCCAAATTTTTGGTTTGGCGACATGGCGATTTTTCTGGCAATAAATAAATCTATTGGCGATTTTAATGGCGATTATTATGGCTCTTTTTTTTAACAAAATTGAACTTCAAAATTTTCCTAATTCATGAAAATTAGTTTGTTGAAGGAGTAGTTTCAAAAATAAATCCTACCAAAACGGGTCTGAAGAAGTTAAAACAATTTGATTTTGATGATTTTTCTTATATTAATTATAATCATTAATGCTTTTTGAATTTAGATGAGAAAAATTTACAAGAAATAATTTTTTGCGATTTTATTTCTAATTTTGGCGATTTTCTGATAAATTTTGTCACGATCATTTTATAAAAATTTGTATTAAAAAAGTGTTATATGAAAACATGTTTATTATCAAATATTTACTAAGAAAAACTACATAAAACTGATTTTGGCGACTTTTGGCAATTTTTAAAATCAATTTGCCGAAATAGGTCAGAAGAAATCTGACAACCCTGGCGTGTATAAAGGGCTATTTTATTTTCACAAACACAAAAATCATGTTTTCAAGCATGCTGTTTTATTTCCACACACACACACACACCCACATATTTTTCATTCCACTTTATGTAAACAACTGATTGTATACGGTGGCGAATGATGAATAAATATCTCGAGTATCCCTGTATTTATTTTTAACTGATTAAACATTCATAGCCTGAGTATAAACATACTCAGAGTGAAAGTATGAGAGAGAGTCCATTAGTTTGATATGCATGTGCGTTTTTATTTGTAGTTGTAGCATAGTTTATTTTTTTTGCATAAACGAAGTGGAGGTATTCGTGTGTAATCGGCTGTAGTCATAATTGCTTAAGAAAAAATATGTAAGGGCACAAATTGTTTACGCTACAATTAGGATTATGAGCAGTTGTTGAAATTAAGAATATTTACTTGTGTATATTTTTTTGAGTACTCATTGGCATTCCCTGGTTTACACAAGGAAATTTTAATTGAACAACTTTCTATTTGATGGGGGAAAGTGGAAAATATGATGGCCTCCCTCATCATTATCTTCTCCTCTGCCTTCCATCCCAATCTTAATGGAAAATTCCACAAAATAAATGTAAGCGATACAATTAGTTGAGGCTAACCACTAGCCAGAGAGAGCGAGAGTTAAAAATCTCCAAGGCCAAACAACAAAAATTGCATAATCAACATCGGATGATGTTGCGCCAGTTAAAGAGCAATTCAACTGATTTTTATACACAGTGATGCCGAGTTTCGTTTTATTTTCCATATACTACGCGTATGATGCTGCGTAAGAATCATGGATGTAACTTGAAATGTATAATGCGTTGAAAGTATAAAATGCATAGAATGTATTGATGCGTAAAGCAGACTTTCCGCTTTAATTTTAGTAAAACTTTTAAAATACCAAGGTCTTTTTTATAGAAACTCTACAAAGCAAGGAACACAACGACCCCACTCACTGCTCACACAAAATTAGCCCTTTCTTTCCAAGAACGATTGTTGATCCATTCTTCTAACAATAAAAAAGTAGCAATGAAAAACTTATAATGCAGTTGATTATAACCGAACTTCACTGTATTTAATAAAATGTATTCAAAAAGTTAACAAACAAAGATCAATTAAAAATAACAATTAAACGAACCTGTTATAAAGGCCGTCTGAAAATTCGCATAAAACTTAAGCTACTAAAGGCGGTTTCAGATTACAATACAAGTATTAATACTTTTGACGAAAATTTTTCCCTGATCTAATTCCTGTTTAAAAAATTTCAAAAAACAATAACAACTCAACATGTCAGAGTTGCATTTTCCACAAAAGTATTCATAACTGTATTATAGTCTGAAATGGCTCTTATAAAACTTTATTTGTTTTAATAGAATACATATAAATAAATATGGAACAACTTACCTTTGAATTTCCTTTCAAAAGCGAAGGCTTTGCTGCTTATGCCCGTATTTCTAGCTATAGATATATATCTATTAGTGTACAGATATCTATCGCGTAAGTTAAATTTTATAAGGCAAACTCGTAGGTAAAAATCTTAGGTAAATTATCTGTTTGTAGAAATAACGGGCATATCAAAATTGTCCATAATCATTTCTCATGAATGTAAAGTACATATGTAGTTAGTTGATAGGCAAGGCTTAGGTAATTAGGAAGGTAACCAACAGCGATACCGATATAACGGCTATACTTAGATTATGTTTAGATTATTTTTATTATTGTTTTGAGGAAAATTTTTGATTGCAGAACAAATAATAAAGGCCTCTTTTTTAGTTAAGGATTAGAGGTTCAATTAACTTTTATTATTTTTTTGTGGTTTTTGGGTATTCGATTATATATGTACATAGATACGTACTTATGTACTTACATATATACATATGTATGTAGTTTTGCTTGCTAGTATAAGAGGCCAATCGTGGTGGTTCAATCTTACATTAACACTGACAATATTCACTTGTGAAAAATATAACTTTTTTGAAAAATTATATGATAAAATAATTTTAAAAAAACGCATAAATATGTTATTATTTATATTATTTAATATTTATCTTTTTTTCTTTTAACACGCAAAATATTCTAGTTGTAAATAATACGGCACTTTCTTCTTCTTCCCACAAAAAAATCAGGTGTGTTGATAACATTTATGACTTTTGCACAAACAATGTTGCCACTATTTTGTTATTCAGTATGGTCTTATACAGGGTGGGCCAAAAGAAACCAAGGGGTGTAAAAGTTTAATAACTTTTTTGTTTATTAATTTTTTTTTTTATTTTTTCTTTCAGATTATATAGACAACACTTGGAGAATTTATAATGGAGAGGTTCACAACTGAACAGAGAACCAGAACAATAGAATTTTATTATTTAAACCAGAGATGAAAATTTGATTATGAGTGATGAAGCTCATTTTCATTTGAATGGCTTTGTTAATAAGCAGAACTGTAGGTTCTGGGGTTCTCAAAATCCCAGAGCCATTCATCAACGCCAATTGCACCCCATCAGGTGTACAGTATGGTGTGGGATCACATCTGAAAATGTCATTGGGCCCTACTTCTTCGAGAATGAAGATGGAAGTGCTGTAACCATAAATGGAGAGCGGTATCGGTTTATGATAGAAAATTTTTTACGTACTGCTCTTGAAAACAGACCTGGTATGTGGTTTCAGCAGGACGGAGCCACTGCCCATACTGCCCGAGACACAATGGCACTTTTAAGTCAAATTTTTGGAGAGCGAATAATTTCTCGAAATTCGGAAATTATTTGGCCAGCGCGATCGCCAGATTTGACAGCACCCGACTATTTTCTTTGGGGTTTTTTGAAGGAGCGAGTGTATGTGAACAAGCCAGAGACAATCCTTGAACTCAAGGCAAACATTGTTGCAGAAATTCGAGCGCTACAGCCACAAGTTTTAAAAGATGTTATGGAAAATGCTCTAAAAAGAGCCCATCAGTGCGAAGCTGAAAACGGTGGTCATTTAAGAGACATCATTTTTCATACTTAGTGTAAAAAAAATTCCATTTTGTATATTATATAATCTGAAAGAAAAAATAAAAAAAAGTTAATAAACAAAAAAGTTATTAAACTTTTACACCCCTTGGTTTCTTTTGGCCCACCCTGGAAATTGCCAAAAAGAAACAAGCGTCGTACGGAAACCTTCATGTGCGAGTCAGAGTCGAACTTTACTGAATTTACTGAAATTTTTTTTCTATTTTTTGACACTCACAATAGGTGCATAGTTGCCCATTGTTAAGTTGTGCGGTCAAAATCACCTTCAGTAATAAAATTCTATAACTTCTAGGTTTTTTATAGCAAATCATTAAATTTTTTATAAATGTATTAACTACTTTGACCGTTAAGCTGAAATGGTTAAAAACTACATGGCACGCTTACTAAATGGAAATTTCATGTAACTGATAACACTGTGGAACAGTGCAAATAATACACGGACTTGACAGCATAGGTTCAATTCTATTACCAAAGTTTGGCAATTTTTGTGATCAATTTTTGTATGAGTCCACCAAACAAATCTTGTTAACATTTTACTGCAAAAAAATGAATTCTTCGTGCACTTTTTGCTGCAAAAGTTAAGGAATTTTTTTCTTCACTTTTTTTCGAAATCATTTGCAGGGACTCGCATGTTTTAAATTATTTCAAAATATATTTTTTTTTTGCTTTCAAACAAAAATTTAAGTACACTATTATGAGCTAATTTTTAACATAGAGATAAACTCTACTTGTCAGTTAACTGAAGTTTAAAGTTTCAAATAAAGATTATCTAGTTAATAATCTAGGTTTAACCGAGAAACATTCCTCAGTTAAACTGAAGTTAGAACTGGCAAATGATAAATAAATGAAATAAATATTAAATATTAAATTATTAAATATTGTTTGACTAAAAAGTTTAATAAATAAATATGTACATAAATAAAAAGGATGTTTGTTGTGACGACATCTTGGATAGGACAATTGTGAGGAAAATAAAGAACACAAATAATTTTTATGTTTGTAATGAACTGGAGTTCTTGAAAGATTTCGTTTAACAAAGAGGTCTGTGTATGATGATTTTAGAATTAATTGGAAAGAAAGTCTATTTCGTTACATAGCGTCTATACATGATATTAACTCTGATATAATATGAGAGAGAACGTCGGCAGAATTAGATAAAATATATATTAATATTGATATTAATATCTATGTAGGGGAAAACGTACTCTTGTAAATATCATAATATTTCATAAATATCAAGCAGCCGTGCAGTAAACATCTTCGTTTATTGTAATAGTAATGTGTGTTTCATAAAAATTTTGGTATTTCCTTAATACATCGTGCATACATAATTAAATTATTTCCGCATTTTTTTAACAAAAAATACTCATTTTCACTTTATTACACAAAATTCTCTTCACGTATCTATGTATGTGTGCGTTTTTTGACACTTGATATCATAATATTGTTTTCTAAATATACATATATTACACTACGACCACACGAGCAATTTGATGTGTCTTAATACAAGCAATAACGCCGGCAGAATGATGACGTCAAATTGCATGTGTTCAACAATGTATCTGGAGGTGGTGAATACGTATATTCAAATATATTTGCTCTTTATTCACATAAATACTTAAATTATCAATAATTTTATCCTTTTCTAATTTTAAATTGAACTTTTATTGATTTTATGTAGTTTAAACTTTTCTTTTCTACTTTTGTGTTGAAAAAAACTTAATATATTAGTGTTTTTTATGGGAATTGTTACAATTTAAGTTTAAAATTTTTTTTTAAACGCACTAATAATCCCAAATTAATATTTTACTTATTAAGTAAAATATTTTTTTATTAAAAATACATTGAAATTGATTATTGAGGGGTTTAGCTGGATCCTATGCGCATTTCACTGTTGCTAATGCAGATCATCAGGGAAAAAAAAAATTTTAAAACTTAATATAATTTGTATTTGACAGCATGTGTTAAAAGATTGTTACTCAGCAATGTATTTTAACATTTGTTGATGAATATATATTTGAACACATATTCATACGGTCCACACGCTAATATCTTGTGTCGGCAATCGAATTTGACAGTTGCCATGGCAATAATTGCCAAGATTATTGCTCGTGTGGTCGGCATGTTATGAAAACAATATTATAATATCTGATATAATATTAATATAATACTAATATTGCAGTCCACACGTAATATAATTCGCTCTGCTATGAAATTTGACGTTTGCTGATAGAAATATATTTGATATTATATCAGGTATAGACGCTATGTTAAATTTAAAATTTTATGATCTTTTTAGGTTTTATACGAGGTGGCGCAAAAATAACCTTCCGATGTTATTTGGCTGTAATTAAAAAAAAAATGAAAAACTTTGATTCTTCTTGTGGATTATTTTTATTTGGTCTTTTAATTTTTTTACATCAAGTCGAGAATATGATGTCATGTAAATGTTCGCCGCCACAGTTGATTGTCATTTTAGCCCTTTTTATGGCATTTTCCATCACTTTGGCGATAGGTCCTCACATTATTGACGGATATTGTCTTTAAGAGCTGCAAGAGTCTGAGGCTTGTTGACATAAACCCGCGACTTCAAAAAGCCCCACAAAAAGAAGTCTGCAGCGGTCAAATCAGGCGATCTTGCTGGCCAGTGCAAATCGCCAAAACGAGAGATTAGGCGCCCGGGAAATGCATCCTTCAGCATATCGGTTGTGGCACGTGCAGTGTGTGCCGTTGCACCGTCCATTGTTTATTAACGTGTATTTTGCATGTGTTTACTATACAAATGTCAAAACAGAACTGACATTAGGCGCCAATCGCAAAATTTATAGCATTTTCTGATAGGAGGATTACTTTTGCGCCACCTTGTATTTGGAGCGTCATAATTTTTTAAGTCCATATTATTTATTTTTTAATTTTGGAAAACTTGAGAAATCAGTTATTGAAGTTTTTGTTAAAAAATTTAAAGAATTGTTACATCGCTTTTTAAGTATTGCACTATTTACATAAAATATTTTCAAGAATGCCACATCTAGATTGAAATCAAAGTATGGCATTTCTAGCTAAATTGACAGCTCTTAATCAATCACTGAAAAAAAACATGGGTGGCTAAATCCCGTTAACTCAAACGTTGGTTAACTCATACGTATGTTAAACTAAGTTTAACTAATTAATAAGAAACCGGCCGCATGACAATATGTTCTCCAAATATTTTTATTCATCTATGGCCAGCGTTACCGTTGAAAAATTTCAAAAAGGGGCACAAAAAGGGGATTTTTCAAAAAAAAAAGTGGCACAAAAAGGGGCAACTTTAAAATTAAAGAAAATTAAAGAAAAAAACATATTTATCAACCTATTTTTATTAAAAACAAACAATAAAAACAAATTTCTCATGTATAAAAAGTACACAAACATTAATTTGATGAGAACTCATATAAGTTTATTCGTACGTTATATTTGCAAGTAAAAATTCTAACTTGTGGCAGAATTAGGTTTTACTTTCTGTTCTGTTACGAATCAGCTGACTCTTTTTTACTAACACAAGTCGTTAGTTGTTCTGTCTCGCTCTATTCTGTTACGGTTCAACCTGTGAAAATCCAAAAATTTTCAAGTAATTCTAAGTGACAGCATAAATAAAATAAAAATTGTGACTATGCTTTTAAAATTTAAAAAATTTAAAAATTTAGCTGCACAGCTAAAAAATATGTATGGAGCACATATGGTATCCCATATATGGTTCGGATCCGAAAAATGATGGTATATGGACATATATGATTATATGTATGCATACATTTTCATACATGTATGTGTAAATATTCTCTCTACAGTATGCAAAGTGCATATTCATACTCTTTTGATTCACAAAAGCGCACTGCTGTGCAATAAATTAAATTAATAAAATTACTTTTTTTAGATTTTGAACAGGGAGGTTGTATTTAATGAAACATTTGTTTGCACAAATAATGAAAAACGAACTAAAAGTCATTTTATTCATAATTTTAAGGCAAAAGGTGAATCAGTTATTTAAAAAACACAAAACTCATATTCGTACATAAAATTTAATTTAAGAAATCAGATTAAAAGCTAATGCAATTAATTATAAAAAAAAATAATCCGTCTAACAATAGTTTTCAACATAATTTTTTGCAGTAATATGAACTTTGTTTCTTATCTAAAGAATTCTGTTGTTTTCTATAAAATTAATGAATGGATTATCCTTTTGATTATTTGATATATTTTAAATGGGGCCACAATGTATAAAATCGTACAAGAATGTTTTTTTTTTTTGCTGCACGAATTTTTAATTTTTTAAACCTTGAGGCTTTACACATATAAGCTTTGCATACCGTATGTATTTTCTAACAGACTTCCAATTCACCAGTGATAAAAAAAGAGAGAAAAATATCGACTTAATAAAATGCATGCTTTTTTAATCGCAAATGCGATCTTATGTGAGATATCATGTATGCATACATTTTTATATAGCTCCATATATTATATGGATCCACATATAAAGAGCTTCATAATTAAATTTCCATATATGAGCTCATATATTTATAATACATTTCATATATTAGTCCATATATTAGATCATATATAATAGTTTTGCCATGTATAATCCCATACATTTCCATACATGAATTCATACATATTCATATATAGTTATATACATATGGACCATATATAATTTTTTTAGGCTGGGTGGGAAGTTTTTTTTTATAAAGATGAAATAAGGTGTAACTCACTAACCTTGCAATTGTTTTACCTGGGTATATTTTTGCGTTTAATTTGGCCAATTTGTCCATTGACTTAAACGAGTAGTTGCAACTTATCATCAGCAATAGTCACTTTCCCCCGAAAATAAGTATTTTTTGTGGTAAAAACTCGGATATTTTTAGATCATTTGCTTTTGGGAATTGACCACGTGTTTGGCTGTTTTAGTTTTCTAAAATCGTGCGATTTCAAATCGATCGGTTTACAGAACAGCTTTTTAAAAATTTGTACTTTAATTAAATTTGGCTTTCACAATAGATATCGAGTATGAGTGTGCAATTGTTCTCGTATATTTAAAAACCTTACACAAATGAAAAAATTCATACATGCGTACATTTATTGCCAAAATAAAAACGAAAGTTGACTTTGAACAAAAAGGGGCAGAAAATAACGCAAATGATACTAAAAAGGGATTTAAAGCTAAGGGGCATAAAAAGTGGCAAGGCAGTTGAAAAAGGGGCAAAATGCGACTTTAGTCGCACAACGGTAACGCTGTGTATGGCCAAAAATATGGAACTTACTAACGAAGTCAAAATACTACTGAGAACTAAATACTTTAACGGCCTGTCCCACAATGTCGACAAAAAATCTTATTCCCCCATATTGTGAATGGCGTCGTCGACGTCACATCAAGACGACAGTAAATATTGTCACTTGTATACTCTTTATCGGCAATAATTGATTATTATTGACAATCTCTAATCTCCAAGACTTTGTAAATAAATGGAGCATGTTAATAGTTGTCAATTGTTATAGACAAAGAGTAGACAAGTGACATATCTTAGTACCGTCTGGATGAGACGTCGACGACGCCATTCACAATAACGGGTATTACTTTATAATTGTTTTAAATACAAATTGTCGATTGAACGTTTTCTGTCGTCATCGTGGGACAGACCCTAAAGCGTATGTTTTTTGCTTCTCGCCTTTTTTTGTGTTTATATGATGACATGTATTCACATTTCCAACAATTTTTCCTAACTTTCAGCTACGTTATAATGGAGAATTTGCGCTATCTACTATATTCCTTTTCATCTGAAATGCCCATCTATTTTGGTGCCAAATTCAAGCCACTGGTGAAGCAGGTAGTGCAGTCTGCATATGTACATACATATTATACATACATATTATGTACATTTCTTAAATATGAAATAAAATGAACAATATTTAATATTTCTCAAGGGTTACATGTCTGGTGGAGCCGGTTATGTTCTAAGTAAAGAGTCTTTAAGGAAATTTGCCCTGGAGGCTTATGACAATACGCATGCATGTCCAAATCTATTCAAATCTGAAGATGTGCAATTGGGCCTCTGCTTGCAAAATATCGGTGTCATGGCTGGTGATTCTCGCGATGAGTGGGGCAAGGAACGTTTTATGCCTTTATCGGTGGAGCATTTAATACCAAGTGATAGATCGCACTGGTATAAAAATTATACTTACTATCAACACAAACAGGTAAAATAGAAAAATTCATTTTACTAGAGTTCTTCTTTCAGGAATAATATAATTTCAGAATGGAGAGTGCTGTTCATCTAGAGCCATTTCGTTTCATTATATCGAACCTTATCAGTTTTATGTGTTGGATTATTTAATATACACTTTAAAGCCATTTGGTATTTTGGCAAATTTTAGCTACAGCTTACCGAAGAAGATAAAGAGATAAAGTTAAATGTTACGAGTAGTTTTTTTTTCATTGTAAAGAAATTAGGCACCCAAAGGTCCATCATTACCAAACAATTAAAAGTTCTTGCAATTACTTTGTTTGATCATATTTTCATAGATCGTATTTAACTAATATAATAAAAAAATTTCATTTATATTTACATAGTCCATTTTGATATATTCGAATGCAAAGCTACAAAAACATATCTTTTTTTCATATGAATATTTATTTTGCACGTTTTGTTTTGATAAACGTTATTAAAGAGAAGTCTTTTCCATTGACTATTGCTCTCTAAATTTTTTTCAGACTGTGTAAAGAGTTAAAATAGAATGCGTAAGAAACTATGCGATTAAAAGTAAATTATTGTTTTGCAAAATCACAGATTTCGATGTCACGTGCGACAGTGAAACCTAATATCATCCAATATTAATTATTAAATAATTCAACAATTAAAACATAGAAAACGTTGCAGAAAAAATTAAAATTAGTCCTAGTGGTACATATATAAATTTGGTCACGTGCGATATCGTAAGTCTTAAGCTAAAAAAATAAATTTTTACATAAGAAAAAATGTAGCTACTTTCAAATGATTTAAATTTAGATCAGGAAAAAATGATCAAAAATGAAGGAGAGTTTCAAACGGTGGAGAAAAATCGAAAGAGGATGAAGAAATATTAAAGGTATTCACGTCAACTCTTGCAACTGTGCAAAAATGCATAATTGCACTGTTTGACGTGAGCAACCCATTTTGTTTAGTTTTCTATAAAGCAACACAATATGTGCATAGATACATTGTACTCGTGTTTCTTAATTGTTAAAAGAAACCATGAAAACGAAATGTTGGAACTTCACTGATTAATTCTGTAATTAATTCACTAATAAAAACATCAATATTAATAATACTGGTATTATTTAACAAAATTCTAATAACAATTTCACCCACAGGTCTTTTGAAAATAGCAAAATTATGTGCATACAGTGAATCAAACGGAAAATCGGACATTAATAAAACAAAATACCATTTTTGTTTTTTTAACAAAATGTATATTTCTATTAAGAAAGATAATTTCTAACTTATTAATAAGAAAAAAGCAAAACATTTAATTTTTTTTAAAGAAATATGAGTGATAAATAAATTAACTTCGTTTTTTTAACTCAAACGGAAAATCGGACAAAGCAGTAGTTTTTTAGTTACATAAATAAAAACGAACAATAATAAATAAATAAAATAATAAAAAATAATTATTTTAGTATTTTGTAGCATTGCCTTTAGAGTCAATAACTTTTTATAGTCTTTTTTGCATAGAATTAACTAAATTTGCACATACTTCTGGAGGTATTTTATTCACTCTGTTTTTAAAGCTATTTTTAATTGACTAATGTTATTAAACGAGTTTTTGTAAACCCTACGCGCTAATTCATCCCATAAATGTTCAATGACATTCAAGTCTGGCGATTGTGGGGGAGGTTTCAACAGTTTGGGACAGTGATGAATGAGCCATAACTTGCAAACTTCGGCGGTATGCATTGGATCATTATCTTGATAGAAAGCGAAATTGTCTTGTATGCCCAGTTTTTCCGCGCTTTGTTTGACATTATTCTTTAAAATGTTAAGGTAGAACATATCTGTCCATTTTTTCATCAATAAACACTAAATTACCTACTCCAGCACTAGACATACAGCCCCAAACCATCACAGAACCTCTCCCATGTTTTACGGTGGCTCTAGTATTTTTAAACTCAAACTCAGTGTTTGGTTTTCGCTAAACAAACCTCCTTCCATCTGACCCATGAAGATTAAACTTACTTTCGTCTGTATACAAAACCTACATATAAAGAAAAATAAAATGTCTTTTCTGAAATAAATCTGAGTTACAACGGACTTTACCGTATTCCAGAAATCTTGGTTTTTTTAAATATGTATATTCTTTAGCAAACTTTAGGCGTAATGTTTTATTTTTAGGGCTTATAAAAGGCTTTTTTCCCAAAACTCGACCATGAAAATCATGTTTTCGCAAAGTATTTCTAATGGTCTCACAACAAACTGACTTTCCTAAGTGGGTTTCTACATATTTTTGTAGCTCAACAGCAGATTTCAACGGATTTTTCTTTACTTCAAGTAAAATACGTCTTTCATCATGATCATTTAAAATCTTTCCAAGACCACCTTTGCTTTTGTTTTCCACTCTATTTTCATTTCTGTACCTTTTAATGATATCATGAACGGTCGACCGACTTCTACCCACAATTTCAGCAATACTTCGCACAGTTTTGCCTTCTCCATACAATCGAATAACAAGATGCCTCATTTCCACTGTTGTTTGCTTACCACTTGGAGCCATTTTAATTTTTTTCTCGACAAAATCACTATTAGTTCACGAATAGAACGAAACTAACTTATTTCTTTCTATTTCTGTTTGCAAAAATTTAGAAAAATCAAAGACTACTTTGCTTGTCCGATTTACCGTTTGTCTTTCAAAACTTTATATTTTTGTTTATGAGAGAATATTTTTGTAACCGGATATTAATTTTTGCACATGGTTGCCATATCCATTTACAAATACACCAAATAAAAAATATTTTGGGCTTAGATTAAAAAACTAACGATTAACTAACTTTTTAAATAAAACAAACACAAGAAAGCTCATGTCCGATTTTCCGATTGATTCACTGTATGTATTTGTTATCTGAAAATCGAATTTAAAGATTTCTTTATAATTTCTAGCTAAGAATTTTTATTTTATTTTTTAATTTTATAATTTTTAACCCCCGACTAAAAAAAGGGGTGTTATAAGTTTGTAGTGTGTGTCTGTGTATCTGTGTGTCTGTCCGTGTCCACGTAGAGGCCAAACGGCTGAACCGATTTTCATTTAGTTTTTTTCAGTTTGAAAGATGACTTGATCGAGAGGGTTCTTAGCTATGTTTGAAGAAAATCCGTCCAGCTGTTTAGAAGATATAGCATCTTTTCTGAAAAAAGGCGGGGGTTTATAAAATGTTTAATTTTTGTTATTTAATTTATTTATTTGTATTGAAAATATATTCAACGACTTGTTTTTTCATTTAAAAGAAAAATATTTAGGTATTTCTGCGTTCTAATTTGGTGTATGGTTGATTTTATAAGTACTTTTTGTAAATTTTTTTGGATTGGCAATGCCATAAAAAGTTGCACAACTTTGCAAAATTTACCCTGATAATCTTGCACTTACTCAGACCCTGACAATTTTGCATCATTTGTGCAAAATAATTTTCTATGTGGTTGTTGTTATATTTTTTGAAAATTTTGCAATTTTGCTTTTCTGCAGCAGTGCAACTTTTGACGTGAATACCTATATTATTAAAAAGCAATAAATTAAAAACTAAGGAAAGAATCCGGAATGCTCACATAAAGTGTAAAGCATTGGCTAAAGGGAACAATTAAATTAATTGAAGAGTAAAGACGGAATGACCGCATACGCAAGAGACAAAGTCGGCAAAAGTTCGTAGAAATACGAAATGCATAAAAAACATAAAACGAGCATTGGCGGAGCTTTTCTGAAAAGAGGTCCAGGAGCATTACGACTGATGATTTTCATGAGCAATATTTAAATAGATAATCACAGGCAATTTTTAATAATTCCAGGGGGCGGGGTGGAAAAGCAATTCTTGGGGGGACAATGCACCCTCTAGAATGGCCTTGTTACGCCTATGAAAGCGAGCTTCACAAAAATGCAAACAAACGTTTGCAAAAGCCGTAAGAAGCGTGCACAATTTAGACGAAAGATTAAAAGTAAGAAGTATAGCGCAGTTGCACTTTTTTTGTGCAACGGTCAAGAAAAAACAGCCTATTTAAAAAAATATTCTGATATTCCAGATACTATTTTCGTTTAAATTTGTTGTATTAATACTACATACATACATACATATGTACATATTTTTGTTAAGTTTGCTGTTATTATGTTAAAATAAATACAAACAATACAAATTCATGATGGATAAATATATCATATGCGATACGTTACGTGCGACTGTGATTAGAATTTAATTTAAAATAATTTAAGATTAACAATAAATGTACATATGTGAATATCATGATGGATATGTTACGTGCGACTGTGCTTAAAATTGTATGTTAAATAATTTTTGGCAAAATCAAAACCATTTTTAAGAGATATCAGTGCACAACATTTTAAAATTACAGCCATCCCTAAACAAAAGCGGCAAGCGTTTTTTAGCTGTCAAAAGTTCTCATGTCCATACATTTTGTATGGAGCATACCGAAATAACGCGGCGGCAACGCAGCGGCAACGCTTTGCTATTGGAAAATCCGATTTTGACATCGCGTTTCACAATGAAGTTAGTTGCAAAAGAAAACAATTGCCTTCTGTTTGTCATCATCAGTGTTACCATATGTCAAAAATTATCTTATATTCGAAGTTTTTCAGGATTTTAAAAATACCAAAAAATCTTTGCTAAAAATAAGATTTTTAAGAATATGATATATAATACTTTTAATATATCATTTAATGTCCTTTTGACTAAAGTATTTACATATTTTCTTCTTTCTTCATTAAAAGTATGAATTATGTGAATACATATATTTATCTTATACATGTTCTATTCCGAAAATATTTTGTGTTATTTACCTTTACGTTTGTTCCCTACAAGAAATGAATGACTGAAACTAACACAAACAGAATTTTTTCACTAGCACATTTTCAGCAATTTTACACTGAATTCAATAGTGACAGTCAATTGACAGGTCATTTAATTATAGTTGCTCCACTCTAGCGTATATGTATGTATGTATGTTAGCATAGGACAACTAATATAAATATGCCAAAACTTTTAAAAATCGAGTTTTATTACAAAAAATACAAATCATTCTGTCTATGAAAATTAAAATAATTTATAAGTGTTAAAAAAGATAAGTAAGAACAATAGTGAATAAAAGAAATTTACAAAATTTAATTTAATATATATGTATGTAGATATTTCTTTTCAAAGTTGTAGATATTTGTAAAAAGCAAGATGCGTTGGCGGTGAAAAGGTGTGAAGAGGGCTGGATACCGCCTAGGTTATTCTGTTTTTGCTTATTTCTATCTTTAATTTTAAATATTTTATTTACTTGCATATTATCAATTGACTTTTTAAAATAAAAACAATTAATATAATAAAAATTATATTTTTTGCCAGTATATCAATCATGTATGATAGCTCAATTGTCAATTAGTCAATTATGATCAGTCAAACTTGATTAATATTTATGCTATCATTGATTAGTAAAAAGCACTCGTGAGCACTTCGACTAAATGTTATATTCATTAGTTATAGAGAGATGCAACATCACACGTACACAAGAGTTTCCATCACATTTTTCATTTTCCCCTTAATAATGTGATAGCAACTTTGTTCTGCGCAATGATGAATATGTCCTGCATGACTTCCGATCAATTGACTGATACTATTCATGTAGAGTTAGTTCATTTGAAACAAAATAAATTTTTTCTGAATTCGAATTCAGTAAAATCAATGCATATTAATATATTTTGAGTAAAATCACTAAAAAAAAGATTTTTAATTTTTGTCCGACTTGAAGGTTTTTGAGAAGAAAATATGGCAACGCTGACCATCATCCTTAACACAAGCAAGTTTTTCAAATCTTATAAATAACTAAATTTTTCAAACTTTAATTATTTTATTTTAATTGAAGTAACAAAATTTATGTAACAAAATTTTAATAACAAAATCACAAACAAACAATGTCGTCCGTGCAGCAGTTAAAATAATCAGGGTTGTTTCATTTATTTGTTTGATAACCCTGTTTTTGACATAACGCTGACGCTTTTGTTTGGGTATGGCATTTCAGCGTTAATGCTCGGCGGAAAAAAACGTTCCGCTTTCCGTCCTTGTTTAGGGATGGCTGTTAGTCATGTTTCGCTGAAATCAGCGTTTTATTCATTTGCCCTCAAAAAACATCTGGCACTTGCAATTATTTTGAAAACGAAAAATTACTCAAAACCAAACGTAGCACCTAAAGGCTAAGTTAGAGCTATAAGTTACGCTTATTTTCAAAATAAAAATTCATTTTATTTTGAGTGTTTTCATTTTGATTGTGTGACACGGTCACGTTCGACATCATGGAAATTCCCATAAGTATACAATATATTTATGTATATGAAAGTTTTGCATTCTGCGATTTTCTTGATAATTGATTCCTCTCACTCAATGCAATTATAAAGTGAATTGCGTATTTCTTTCGAAAATTAGTTCAGCTATTTCTTGAATATTTTTATTTTGTTCCCATATTGTCATTTTGTAATAAAGCACTGCGCCCACATAACTACATCTGTTTACATAAAACATTTTTTGCAGTTCTTCAACTAAGAGAAAAAAATTATTTTTAAGGTATTAATTTTTTATTTAATTTAATGCAGATTTGTTATTATAAATTTAACACAATTTTATTTATTATATGTATATTCAATTTGATTGATTTATTAGTTGATAAATTGTTTATATGTATTACGAATTTATAAAACTAAATAATGTTTTATATAATAAATTGATTTAGCAAATATTTTACGAAATAAACTAATCGATTTTCTTTTAATATTTTGTTATAAATTGTTTTTCAATTCTTTTTAACCATTTATTTTATTTTTATTATTATTATAAATTTGTATTTTGTTTTTTTTTAAGCTTAATAAATTTTTTGCTAATATGTTGTTTTATTGTTTTTTTTTTTTCTTCTAAATTTTGTAGTTATTTAAATATGTAATTGTAAAAATTAATATTACAATAATTGTTATTTTGTTGTTCAGTTACTAATTTGTTCTCATTTTAGTTTTATTTTATTTATAATAAAAAATATATGTATGTTTGTTAGATTTTTCTGTTTATTTTTAATAAGTGCACTTGCCAATTGTTGTTTTTATTTTTCTTTTAGTATTTATTACAATAAGTATAATTATTTTCGGTTTTCTGTTACAATTTGTTGCTATTTATTTATTTGCAACTATAATAATTAATTGGTATTTATTTATTCCTATAAAGTATGTATTATTCGTTTAAATTTTGTTTTATAAAATTATCAAAAAATCTATTTTGTTAAAACGCCATTAACACTATTCGTATTTAATTTTAAAAGAAAATAGTTTATAGTGAAAATAGTTACATACGTACATATTTATATACATACATACAAACGTATGTATATATACTATATGAAAATTGTATTTTGGTAATAAAATAAAATTAGATTTTAAGAATAAACAAAACAAAAACTAACAAATGCAAACTTAAAAACAAAATGTGAAAAATTAGTTTAAAAATGTCTCCAATAGAATGGTACTTATATTTTTTAGATTTGGTTCACACAAGGCAATTTAGTTGAGCAACTTTTTAGTTCATGGGCGAGAGGAAAATATGATGGCTCCACTCTTAATTATTTTCTCTTCTCTCTCACTCTTTCACTATCTTGCAGGGTGACCGATGACATTTTTCAAAAAGTGGCACGAAATAGGGGATTTATCAAAGAAAAGGGGCAAATTTAAAAAAATACGAGAAAACTGCACTAAACTTTTTATTTTTAATGTATTTTCATATAACTCACCCTAAATAAAGCGGGTCAAAAAATGGCAAGGCAGTCGAAAAAGGGGAAAAGCAGTCGAAAAAGTGGCAAATTGCCACTTTAGTCGGTCAAACGGTCACGCTGCTATCTTGCATAAACTCAACTAAAATTGACGTGTGTAAAAACCAGTGTTACTGTGCAGATCATAAAGGCTCATCAGGCCCTTATTATGAGTTACGTTCGATTTTCGATCTTCGCTGACTATCGAACATCGAAAATCTAATGATCAATTAATATTATGAGCATCGAAAATTTCGTTGAGCAAAGAATTTTCTATCGAACAGAATTTAGCTTTCAATGAAATGTTTTAATATGAAGAAAACTTATTAATAAAAACAATTAGTTTTTATTTTTAGGTAAAGTTGGTGCAAATTTTAGAAATCACTCTGAATGATCTTCACAATAAGGACATTCTTTGTCAAATGCTCGTTATAATAAGAAATGAAAATTCGTTCGATCAATACTTTCGATTACAGTCGAAGATCGAAAGTTGCTCATAATAAGGGCCTCAGTTAGCCGACTGTAATGTAATGTAACTGCATCAGTAGGAAACATCTGATTGATGTTATATAAAAAGCAATGAAAATTTTTATTAAGATGTAATCCAGCGCAACTTAATTTTCACATAACAATATCGATCAGCTGTTTCCTACCGTTGAAGTTATATTCCATTACAGTCGGCTAACTGAGCCTTTATGAATGATGAGTACGAAGTTATTTGTTGTTTGAAGAAATACAGCTTGTCACAAATTTATAATTAATGTGTGGAAAAATTCTAAATAAAATGTATAACTTTTGTATTTTTTCCATATTTAAAAATAAAAGCTAATTTTTTATGGTGTCGAATAATTGTATTCAAAAGTACTCGCACATCAGATTCAAAATAAATTTTTTACTTATGTATGTTATTTGTTAAAAAAAAATATATAAAATTTACTGACCTAAAGCTTAAAAAATAGTTTCATTAAACATATAAAAAAGGTCGACAAATTAGATAAACAATTTGTTAAAATTAATTTGCTTTCTCTGTTAAAATTTTGTGTGTCCTTTGTGTGTCATTACAACTTATAAACACCTGCAGCTTTATGTACATATAACAAAAAATATTAACAGTTTATACACTACAGTTATACACTAATTATGTACATTAAACTTCATGACAACTTCATATACATACCTATATATAAATTTTTTGTTATAACGGGTGTTCCAATGAAACGTTTAATTTTGAATAGCCGATATTTTGACAGTTGTCAAGCTCTAACTACTTGACAGAATTCAAGTAAAAACTGCGCCATTTTTTAAAATGGCAATGAAAACATGAAATATTTATTAACGGCCTGGCCCACGAAAACAAAAAGAAATTTTTTATTTTGATTTTGTTGTCAATATATGTAAGTAAGCGATAGAAACACTCTGCGTTAGTGCAGAATAAAATTTAACATTAAACAGCTGATCCAGGTTTTTCCCTATCCCGTATTGGCAAGAGGAAAAACTCCCTCTCCCACAATCATCATCATAATTGGGATGATAATGTCATTCAAGACCTCAAAGATGGAATTCGTGAAATTATTGAAAATATCGGGTATGTTCTGCATTCTACGTGAAATTAAAAGGAGTGGAATTGCCATAAAATTGTTGTTGGAAATATGTATGTAATTATAACAACAATGCTATGGCAATTCCACTCGTTTTAATTTCACGTGGAATGCAGAACATACCCGTATATACATACATATTTACATAGGCAAATTTTCATAAAACAATATGGTTCCGCAGACGTAGCAGTTGCGGTCATTTGGCTAATATTGTTTTCTATTTATAATGGCCTACTCTTTTTTGCATTTAAAAAAATATATCAAATTATTTCGCATTTTTTATACACATGCATATCAAAATTAAACCTCTTATAGAAAGACCCTATACTAAACATTAAGGGCCCCACCTTTCAGTTCAAGATTCGATATTCAATTAACCTTAATCTTTATTTGTGGTTTTTCGATAGATTCTAAATGGCTTTACTTACTACTTTAAGCTGCCAATAGTGGTTGCTTCAACTTACATTTATACTGATAACATACACTTGTGACACATAAAACTTTTTCTTTTTTTTTTAATATGATAAAAATAATTCAAAAGCACGTAAATAAATATTTATATTTTATATTATTTTATCTTTTTCCTTCAACACGCACAATATTCTACTGGTAAAGAAAAAAATACGGCAGTTTCTTCTTCTTCCCAAAAAAAATCACAGTGTGTTGATATCATTGAGGTAGTTTAGACGAGAACAATTTTTAAACCGCACAATTTTTGTTCTTTTCCAAATTACACGAGACTAATTCATCTGGCACAAAATGTATTCGTATACACAGCTCTGTGTGTGTTAGTGTTTTTAGTATTCATTTAACATTTGCTGTTTTTTAATTTGTGTGTGTATTGGTTTTATGCTGCTAATGCGGGGTTGAAGCTGGTTGAAAAGTTATGCCAACCGCAAAACCACTCTCTTTGCCTCTCTCACCAACAAACTGGCATGTTATGCCAGCACAATTATGCCCGTGTAAATCAGCGCATTTATGTCTTTCGCACAAACAATGTTGCCACTATTTGGTTCGTACAGCTACCACTCAAAAACACCAAATTCACTTTATGTGAGATTAAAGCGGCACATACACTACAACAGCATGCACGCAGAATCAAGCGATTGAGCATTCATGCTCGAACCACACAACATACCAGCAAGCTGGTACAATATTCATTTCTTACAAGATTTCGGGAAGGGTGGTTATGAATAGTGACACATATTTTGTTGCAATTATTATTGGTATGTTGTTAAAATTAGCAGCTACATATGTATAACTAAAGTTCTAAAATTCTGTTTACCATTGAAACAAATTATATTTCAACAAATTATATTATTAATGCATGTTTGCTCCATGACAACTTTGCTCAACAAAGCTAATTTCACCATATACCACACCAGCGAGCTGGTACCATCAGCAAAATATCAAACTCTACTTGACATCGCTACAGCAAACCGTACAATCGCACAAAATGCCCATACGCGACCAAACCGCTGGCACAAACACTTGATTGCGCATGCATGCTGTTGTAGTGTATGGGCCCCTTAAGTTAATTTCCGCATCAGCTAATTAGAGAAAGTATAATATCGAACCCAAAAATTGGGCCTCAGAGTTCGAAAGTTTGATTTAAAAAAAAATATATATATATATATCATGTTTGCTGACAGGCTTTTATTATTAAGTCGTTGACTTTTAATACAATTTTTTTTCAATAATTTTCAGCAATTTTTGTCATCTGAGAAACTGTTTTGTACAACAATAGACTTGGGTCGAACTCGTTCACTAGTTCATTTTTCCCACAAACCATTTAAATTACATGGGTTTGATCATTGATTTGTGGCAAAACAACAAATACAACAAATGTTGATGGAATTCACAGTTTTATAATTTTATTGAATAGTCCATTCGGTTTCACAAATCGAATAAGTACTAAAAATGCTATAATGAAAAAACACAAATAAAAATAATAAAAATTAAATAATCGAAAATTTACATAAATGCTTGTTTTTGATTTTCCATTACAGCCTTTTTTTTGCTTTTAACCGATTTTTATCCATAAGGAACTAATGAATAAAAATGCTAATGACAGCAATTGCTGAAAATCTCAAAAAAAAAGTACATGAAAATGAAATTTAAATTCAATCTGTAACTCGGACATTTTTTATTCGATCAAAACAAAATTTTAACAATTCCGAAATATTTTTAAACTATTGGTGTAGTAAATAAAGATTAAATATTAAAATCGAAAAAGTGCCATTTTATGCTCAAGACAATCTAAAATTGCCGCCCGTGTGCCTATTTTTAAAGAAAATAAAAACAAATTTAAGTGCTCTGTTTTTATTTTATATGTAAATAATACGCAGACTATAATTTTTGATAGTCTTCGTTAAGCTGACAGCATATATTTTCAATGGAAAAACTCATTTTTAACTGCATGTCTTTTGAGTTTATTATTAAGATATTTTTATTAATACAATATATTAATAAAAAAAAATACAAATAATTAAGATTTCTAGCATTTCTTCCTTAAAATATAACAGCGATCCTTATTATGAGCAACTTTGATCTTAGACTATAGTTATAAATAAAAACTTTTTATTTTTTCAATCAAATATAGACTGGATCTGTTCGTAAATGCATCACTGCGCTGCAAATGAAAAAGTAGACAACGCACAAATAAATTTAAAATATGGTGTAAAAACATAATTACTACTAAAACAGACTATCAGCGAACTTGTATTGCATTTTAAATAAAACTTTGCACGTATGATGCAAAGCAGTGATTCATTTACGAACACACCTACTCTTTTTTTAAAAACAATTTTAATTTACCAAAAAAAAAAAAGAAGTTTGTTTCATTAACTAAATATTTCGACAACAATGACAGATTGAATGATGTTGCTCATAATAATGGCCTCAGTTGAGTTAATTAGGAAGATGTTCCCACATAATTCGTACAAATAACTAAAAATATCAAAAAGAAAAATTACTAATTCCTAAACCAGTTCTAGAACACATTTAAATGAATTTTGTTCGAAATTATAAAACCAAAATCCCGCTTATTATTAATTTTAATTTACTTATTAATTTAAATCATTTACGCTCACACATATTTCTGCAAAATTTTAATGCAAGGAAATAAAATAATATAATAAAATAATCTAAAGGAATTTTCCAAAATTTGGTTCAAAAACTAAAAAAATGAGGATGTTTTTTTTTATATAAACCAAAAATATTTATGTATCTTATAGTTAAAATACATATACATATTTATACATATATATTTTTCAATTATTTTGGTGTATTTATTTATTCACAATATAAAAATAGAAATTAGTTTGTTTGTATGTATTTGGAATAATCAATATTATTATTTTTTTTTATTTTTTTAATATTGCATTTGTTGTTTAATATTAGTTTTTGTTTAAATGATTTTTGTTTTAATATTGGCACAACTTATATATATAAAATAGATTAATTGTTACACTCGTTTTAATGTATGTATGTTTGTATTTAAATTTTTATATATAATTTTAAAAATATTTATTATATTTAATTTTTAACCCCCGACTAAAAAAAGGGGTGTTATAAGTTTGTAGTGTGTGTCTGTGTGTCTGTGTATCTATGTGTCTGTCTGTGTCCACGTACAGGCCAAACGGCTGGACCGATTTTCATTTAGTTTTTTTTTTTGTTTGAAAGATGACTTTATCGAGAGGGTTCTTAGCTATGTTTGAAAAAAATCGGTCCAGCCGTTTAGAAGATATAACATCTTTTCTGAAAAAAGTCGGGGGTTTTTAAAATTTTTAATTTTTGTTATTATATATTTTTTTGTGATATCTATAAATGATTCAGGTAAATAAAAAATAAAGAAAAATCTGCGAAAAAAATATTTATTGGAAAATTATATATTATTTTCAAGTCTTTATTGAAATCAATATTTTCATAATATTTTCAAACCATTTCTGTTCCATTAAAATGCAAAAAAAATTGTCGGGAAAAAAAATTTTATAAGAAATAGATGGGAGAATTCAGCTCAATTTACAAATTTCCTTTGTTTTCATTTTACTATATTTATATTCTTATATATATTTATTTTTAACCCCCGACTAAAAAAAGGGGTGTTATAAGTTTGTAGTGTGTGTCTGTGTATCTGTGTGTCTGTATGTGTCCACGTACAGGACAAACGGCTGGACCGATTTTCATTTAGTTTTTTCTATGTTTGAAACAAATCGGTCCAGCCGTTTAGAAGATATAACATCTTTTCTGAAAAAAGTCGGGGGTTTTTAAAATTTTTAATTTTTGTTATTTCACTTTTAATTACCCCATAAAAATTAAAAAAAAAATAATTAAATAATTTGGCTTTTTTCAGGAAGTAGTTTTAAAAATTTGATTTATGCTTTACATTCCAAAACGAGCAGGGAATATTATTTAAGGAATTAAGTTATTCAAATCATAATTTGTATACATTAAATGTGTTGGACTTAACAAAAAAAAAAAAAATATATTATAATTAAATATTATTTAAATTTATACATAAATAGGCTATTTATACTATTTTAACAGTTATATTTTTTTTAAGGGTTTAATGAAATTTAAGGGCAGATTTTGTAAATAGAAACGGTTTTTTCGTTTCAAAATTTGTATGGAAAAAATATTTTTTGAAACGAATTTTCGTTATTTTTCATACAAATTTTAAACGTTTAGAAACGAAATTTTTTACAAAATCTGCCTATTAAAAAAGAAAGAATTTTTTAATTTAACTTCTCAAGAGTTTTAAAACAAATCATAAAAAAAAACAATTTTGTTCAGTGTTATTTTCTAAAAAAAAAAAAAAAAACGGTGAATCAACAAATATTTATGTATGTCTTGTTATTATTATTTGGTCCCTTTAATTTTGAGCCAATTCTTCAATAAATTTTTTAATTATTTAACGCTTTCATTTTTAATATAAGAAAGGATTTACATATATAAAAGTCAGTTATGGGTAGCAACCAACTTCAGTTGAGTTACCAATTGGCAGCCACAGACACGAAGTTGCGATCTCCCACATGCATATTATTAAACAACTTCGTAAGTTGATTATATATGTATAATTAATAATTATTTATACATAATTTTGCTTTATTGCTTTAAAAATTACATTAAAAAATATACACTTACGACTACATAAGATAATAAAATGCATACTTGTAAGAAAAATGGAGATGCAACCATAACTATATATTTAATTTATTATTTTTTATTAGTAATATATTGCCTTTGAAAGTTGAGCAATTTCGTTCAAGTGAATTTTTTCTCTATAACACATTCAGTAAAACTCTATTGATTTCACATTCACGTTCTTCTTGCTTGTGATTTCAACTACTTAAGACTGGGCTGACATAGTCATGTTTTAGACACAGCAATTTTTCTTAAAGCAAGTTTGAGTTAATAGTTGAGAGAGGAAAGAAGAAAGAGGAGGGGTACAGATTTGCTTGTACCAAAAAGTTACTTCAATTTAGAGATGGACGCATGTCCAACACGACACGACCCGCACACAAATACCAAGGTGTCTCAACAAGGCATATGTATGTAACAAAGCAAAATGGCCTTATTTCTTAATTAATTCCAGAACAAGTCTATATGGCTTCATTACCATGCAGTGTGGTGGAATTATGTCCTTATACATATTTCAATTAGTTAAAAAATAAGACCAGTTTAGCTTATTACTTATGACTTTATTTCAGTGAACCGACGAAAGTCGGTACTTTGCACCGATAGTGGGATATAAGTAGGCTTGAGTTCAAGATTGGAGATTAAATTAACCTTAATTAATTATTTTATTGATTATATGGTATTGCTTACTAATTTAAGCCAGGTTCAGGCCAACACACGGTAGATTTCTGTTTTGTTTTTGTGTGGAGTAATTTTCCGGACTCAGCTGGTATTTTATATTATTCATTTATTTCCTTTAACGCCCACAATATTTTACTTGTAAATAATAAAATAAGGCATTTTTTTCTTCCGACAAAAAATCAAATTGTGTTGATAACATTTACGACCTTTGCACAGAAAATGTTGCCACCATTTTGTTCCTCAGTATGGCAATACTAAAATCTGGACGTACCAAAAATCAACAAACAAATGAATTTTTAGAAACTTTTGGTTTTATTATTTAAACTTGGATTGAGTTAAATGATTTGGGGTTGAAATAACGAACGAGAGAAAAAAACGAACATCACATCTTCCGATTTGACAGCCCAAGACTTCCTCCTCTGGAAATCTGTATATATTTGATATTGTAGCTCGGCATTTTGGAAGAAATACATTCGAACCAAAATTAATAAAATGAAACCATGAATATTACACAAAAAGTTGCTCAAAATGTAATTGCTTTACGCTTCAAGCAAAACTTATGGCATTCGGTATCGAGCAAAATTTTAAAATATTTACTTTTAAATTCTGGATTTTTTTTATTAATTTTGTTCGATTGATTCCTGTGATTTCCTTTTCTTGTATGTATCCGGAAAGATTTTATTGTTAGAGCATTCTAAGGACAAGAATTTTCACAAGGCGTTTTATTATGTCATATTTTCATAAAGATTTGGGTGCAATTGTTAATACATTTTCCAACAATAACAAGTAATAGGGGATACAAAAAAAATCTAATTGGGAAAGGGAGAAATTTCTCGAAATTTCAATACAATTTTTTTTTTAGCTCTCAAACAAAACTTTTAGTACTTAGGAAACAATAGAACACTTTGTGCATGGGCCAACTGTTTAATGAATATAATGTGTTACATATTTAATTATATTATTATAATATCAAATATTTTGTATATATAATTATGGTTGTATCCTAAAGTAAAATTTTATATATGTATGTTTGTATGTTTATTTGTTATTTATAACTAAGAAATTATATAAAGTACTTGTGTAATATTTTTTCGCCCTCCTTAATAAATAATATACATATCGTCACCTTAAATGCAAACGGACGTAACTAAACTTTTATATTTTTTACAGGAGAAACAAAAAACGTTTCAAAATCTATAATATATAATATAAAAAATTTTCTTCGAAATTTACTTGTGGTATGGATACTTATATATTTTTAACCATTTGTTTGCTTTTTATATATATTTAAGCTTTTATGTTAGTTACGTTTCTTGCAATAAAAAATAGATGCATTCGTAATTACGTCCGTTTGAATTTCTAAGTCGTCATATCTGATTGCAGAGGTCTAAATATTTGCGTGAACGTGTAGTTTAAGAAAATTAACCATAATCAATCAAAAACTCGATTTCGAATTTTTGTATAGTTACGTCCGTTTGCATTTAAGGTGACTATATGTTTATATTTTATTTATATCTAAGAAATTATATAAATGTATTTGTGTAATATTTTTCGCCCTCAATAAATAATGAGCTAACGATATGATTTTGTTAAATTTAATAGTTTCGAAAACTTTTGAATTTTGTAAGGAAAATGCAATAGCATGAAGTTGAGTTTTCACAACTATTGCAAACAAATTTTAAACATTTCGAAATCCAATGTTTTACAAAGTAAGACCATAATGCCAAGACCATAGAGAAGTATAAAATGAGAAGGTCCAACTCGCGTTAAGCAAAAAAAAATAAAATTACATATCTTTATAAGTAACAGGGTTGTATGGATTCAATATATCGAGTTTTTGGAATTTGAACAGCAATAAATTGGCATTTTCATTAAATAAACATAAAAAAGTTTATATGTTAATCACCCTTATTCCAGTTGTCAACATCGACTTCACGTCAATACCAAAAAATTGGAGCTTGTTTACTCGCTCTCGAGCGCAATTTTGTGTTACTGACAATCTATCCCTGTTCCCCTAGGTCTAGAAAATACCATGAGCCTGTCAATAGCTGCCTGTTGTTTACGACAACTGGTATACAAGCGCCAATTTGTTGGTATTGTACTGACGTAACGTCGATGTTGACAACTGCAATAAGTTGAAATATCTGTGGCAATTAGGAAAAATGGCTTTGAAGTCGATTTTCAGAAATTTATTTGTTTTTTTTAGTTAAATTAGAAAAACTCTATGTTCATTTTCATTTTATTTCGGAAACATTGTTCTACACATTATAAATAATATATTGAATTTTAAATATACCTAAGTCCTACTTTACACTATGCAAATCTTATTGCTAAGCTGATTAGTTTTTTAGGAGAGACGAGGGAAAAGAAACGTTTCTGTTCCTCTCGCCTCTCTCTTAACAAACTAATCAGCTTAGCATAAAGACTTGTATAGTGTAAACTAGGAAAGAGTATAAGCATATGCATAAGATTATAAGTAAAAAAAAGATAAACCGCATATCATTGAGTTATAACTTCCTGAAAAATTGCAACAGTTTACCCATTTGTGCTTTTTAACATAAAGATTACAAGGATGCCATTAATTTAAAATCGGCTTATCTCGACTTAAGCACTATTTCCTTTTTACCACAGATATATTTAATTTTTGGTGGCAAATATGCACCCATATCGTGAATAACAAGTGAAATTTTTGTTCCCAAGAAATTTTAGTTCCTCTCGAGGGGAAAATTGCAATCGTAAAACTCCCGCTGTCAGTTCTCAGTGAATGTAAAAAACATAGAGAAGATTGGTAAAGCTTTAAAATTAAATAAAAGTCAAACAAATTTCAGTTTAATAAAAAATACAAACATTTTGGGTTTCCAATGAAATATTTTTAATTGTTGGGTTTTTAAATAGCCTGACATAACCGCCAAAAAAAGCTTAAGCGACATAATTTTCCAACTTAATTTTTTTTACCATCAAATCAAATCAATTATTTGAGATCGTAAATAAATATTAGATTTTCGTAAAAAAGGGGGGGGGCAAATCACGGCATTCGATACGACTCGTAATTTAAAAATATTTCCATATAAACTCTATTGAAATATTTTTAAATTACGAGTCGTATCGGATGCCGTAATTTGCCCTCAGGTCCAAAAACTTTGTGTTAAGCTTTTTTGGCGGTTAGGGCACGATATTTTAGGTGCAGTGGAAAAAATTATTTAGTATACCACCGCTATAAAATTGACTGGATATGTTTCAAAAATGTTTATCAATTAACTGTTGCTTTCCCTTTTCTACTATTATGAATTTGTTTTCCCCCTTTTTTTGTTAAATGCGGGGATAAAATAAACTCCCCCGGGAAAAATGAGGTTTTATGAACGCAGTTGAACTTGCTTTTTTTAATAAAAATCTTTCCCTTGCAAAACAGAAGGGATTTTAGACAAAAACATGATTAATACTCAATTGAAACAAAATTTATATACATAAATTGGTCGTGTATTTGGAAAACACAAATCATGCCCAAATAAATCATTTAAAAACTTTTTTTTTTTCATATTTTTTCAAGTTGGTGAACTTTAGTAATTTTGTTTACTCTCTCACTCAAAAAAAAAAAAAGAGTGAGAAACAAAATGTTAACAAACAAGCAAATCAACGAGCTTCGGTACTGCGGTGATGCCACGTATTACTCTTTTTTGTTCCCAAGGAATTTATGATTGAAGAAATTTTTTCTCGAGAAAAATGAATTCTGAGGGAATATTAATGATTGGAATGAATATTTAATTGGAAGAAAAATATCGAAATTACGCGATGTATTAATTCAGTTCGCCTGCAAAAATAAGGTCAAGAAAATGAAGGGAAAAGTGAAAAATCGTCGTGAAAAATACTGTTTGCGATAAGGGGAATCAAAACAGGGAATTAATATATAGGGAAAAATAATTCACGATTGCAATTTGGGGAAAGGGGAAAAAGTCTTGAAAACAGGGGTGATTATTTCATTAGTGGAATTCCTAGTTGGTCTTCTACATTTTGTAGCTTTGGTAAATTGTTGTTGCTTTGTTTTAAACATATGTATGTACCAAGATTTACAAAAGCTATAATATGTAAAAGATCTACAAGGCCGCTATTGTATTCATATTTCGATTTTTAGTGAATTACTCAGTAATTCAGTTATATCACATTTCTGTTCCATTTTGAAGAAACAAAATTTTCAATCCAAAATAATTTTATCAAAAAAAAAAAAAAAAAAAAAAAAAAAAAAAAAAAAAAAAAAAAAATCGGTTCATAAGAAAAAAATTGTCGATGCAAAATTTTCTATTGTAAGGCTGAGTTTACATCTGGCATTTTTTGTGTGTCATTTGCCCAAAAAAACGTAACCAACTAATTACTAATGAAAAACTGTCTGATTTAGACACATATTAATTGATTTAAACAGTTTCCAATCATGTTGGATTCTACAAAATTGTCTATTAGTTATGTATGAAACTGTTTAACTCAATAAATACGTGTCTGAATCAAACTGTTTTGCATTAGTAATTAGTGGTTACGCTTTTTTATGGTTGTGTGGCACATGGCACACTGATGGAAACCCGGCCTAATATAATGAAAAAATTTAAATTAAATTTAACAAAAATATCGAGCCTTATTTTCGACTTTATCGTAAACGACAAAAAATAATTTTTCAGAAGAAGGTTTTTAAAATTTTCATATATGTTTTTGTACGTAAAACCGAACCTTATTTTCGATTTTATCGTAAGCGAAAAAAATTTAATTTTTCAGGTTTTTTTTTTAATTTTCAAATATGTTTTTGTAAGTAAAATGTCGCTTACGATAAAATTTTACAGCCCATATCTTAAAAGTTAACAACAATTTTGACATTTTCATAATTATAAACTATCGGTAGGCCCATAAAATTTTAATTTCAATAAAAAATTGTATTTTCGATAACCTGTCGCTTACGATAAAATCGAAAAGAATACTCGATATATTATATTCATGCACAAACACATTATAAAATTCTTAATATGACTTTCATACAACTGCACTCAGTTCTTTAACATGTTGGTTGGACCTTCGTTCGCCTACAAATACACTCTATGGCTAAGATCACTAACTAACTAAATAAACACATTTTCTAGACTTAAATTTTAAATATATAAAGACTTTTAACAAATATTAAGCACAAGTATTATTTTCTTCTTGTTTTTGAGAATATAAAATCTATTTGTTTGACAGTCATCACTGTAACGCAAAATTCATTAATTATTATTATATTATTACTATTAATATGTATTATTATTTTCAATAAAAAAATATCATTGCAATATTATAGTTAAATGAACTTCTTTCTTTCGTAACTTTATTTTTTGTACACTTTGCATTTTTATTTATAAAAAACAAACATACATTTCAAATAAAGATTTCTTTAAGAAGTAAGAAGAATTAACAATTTCTATACTATATTAAATAAACAAACATAACATTTGCATTAAAGAATATTGAAAGTTTTATTTCCATTTCCATTCAATAAATATTCCTTCAAAATATATTAGGATTTAATATATGTATAATTATTTTTTCAATTTTTATTATTCTTAACTAATGGAACAAATTGCAAATAAAAATAAACGACACATTTAACAATGACATCATACAAAAATAAAATAAAAAAAAACAGAACAATTTAAATTTTCATTCATTCACTTAGCGCTAAATTATTTAAGTTTTTTATTTTTTTTTTAAATGGAACATATATGTTTGGGTATATAAAAAAATTAAATGAAAAAATGATAAGCTATCAATTTTAGTTGGTTAACTTATCATACAGAATTAGTGGAATAGTTAATATGTTCTAAGTAAAATTTATTTTTAATACGTAATACATTTAAAAAATAATAATAACAAATATGCTATTGGATTATTTCATTCCTTATTCTGTTTTATAATTCTACAATTTCTCTTGAAAACAGAATATTCATAGTAGAAAAATAAGGTATTACTTAAATATGTATGTAAATACCTACTTTGTTATAAGAAAATATCTTTTAAATTAGAGCACACAATTCATAAAATTTGTATACAATTTTTCTTCTAAATGGTTTAAACAAAAATTAAATTTTTTTTTAAATTTCACTCACTCGTGTTTAGATACAAAAACAAAGAAAAAAGAGTGTGCACGTGTGCTGTAATAGACTTTTAAATTTTATAAGTTAAGTCAAGTTAAAAATTTTACAGCCTTATTTATAAAACTTATTAAGGCTTTTTTATAAAGGCTTGATAAGAAAATTTTGTATGAAAATTTGTCTTAAAAAACCTTTATAAAACCTGCATAATTTTTATAAATAAGTCTGTTAAATTATAGCAAATAAATATTAAAATAAGTTAAAAAAAAATAGGAAACTAATTAAATTGATTTCATGTTAAAAAAAAAAGAAAATACCATGCACATGAGTTTTTTAGTCAGCCTTTAAAATTCAGCTATTTAATGAAAAAAAATCTGATGTAAAATACAATTTTAGCAAAGCAGTTTCTGTAGAGTTGATTAATTTTAAAACTATGTACTTTCCAAACTAATACTACAAGACTACATAAAAATTAATAGAAGAAAATTAAAAAAAAAAAACATTGTACAGTATTTTCCAGGTTTGACGAATCCATATTTGCTAATAGAAAATTTGTGGTTTAAATATATGGCGAATGAATGGTGAAAAATATTATATTTTTGTGTGTAACCTTGCGGCTACACGTTCAATAAATTGCTTTTCAAAATTTGCTAAAACTGAAGTTGTGACGTAGGCTGCAAGCAATTTGATTTCCAATTTTATGTTCAATATGCCATCGTCGAGAAAACAATTAAAAATTTTCGCCTACATATTTTATTTCAGCAAAGAAAATTACTTCTGTTTTTTTTTTTTTTTTTACAAACACAAAAATTATTTTAAAACAGCTGTTAAATTGAAAGAAAAATTGTATGAAGCGTTGAAAGAAAAATTGAAGTCCATCTGGTATTCAATTTTCAAATGTATGAGTGTGGTAGTAAGAAAGTGTGAATGTATTGAACCTTGAAACAAAAATTGAAGCAAAAACTAAACGTGTAGCCTCTAAGTAAAGAAAAATTTTCTCAATAAAATTTCGAAGAGAAAACTTTTTAACTTTTTTTTTATTTAAAATCGAATTTCGATAAACATTATTCAAATAAAACATGCACGAAAAAAGTTAATAAATATATTCAAATAAAAATTATGCGAATAAATGTTTCAAAAAAAAAAATATCATTCATGTTCTGAAAAAAGTTGAAATTTGGCGTTTTTGATTTGAAAACACCAAACAGGTGCTCTGAGAAATGAAAGCGCTAGAAAATTAACGCTTTTGGATGGATACTGTATACAATATAGCAAGCAAGAAGCTGTGGGCATTATAATTTAAAATTTATCTGTTATGTTTTGTGGAATTGACATAGAATTGTTGTTGGAAATATGTATTTATGACAACAATTTAATTTCACTTTTGTTTTTTATATTTTGTTGTGATAAAACATGTTTTCACTGCTGGAACACAACTTCGAAAAATAGCAAATGCTGAAATGCGTTTTGCGCTTTGTAAACGATGTATGTATACCATAAAAATTACTCAAGTAAAAACTTATCGAATATACCGAGCCTTTGGAGCCCTGAACTTAGTTTTTTTTTTTTTTTTTTTTTTTTTTTGTTGAAAATCGCTTATTTATGATCGCATATAATCGATTTTCGTCAAAAAAATTAAGTTCGAAAATTATGTCGAACTAATTTCAAAATTTCGTCAACATTAACTGAATAATTTTGATTGGAATAATTTTTAGTAGAATAATTTTTGCTCGAATAGTTTTTATTCAAATAATTTGTAGTCGAATAACTTTAGTCGAATTTTTTGTTTAAATAATTTTTAGTCGAATAATTTTTATTAAAATAATTTTTAGTCGAATAATTTTAATTCGAAGAATTTTTATTCGGATAATTTGTATTTGAACAAATTTTATTCGAAAAATTTTTTATTTTTAGATATTTTATTCGAATTATTCGATCTAAAACCATTCGAATATACTAATGATATAAAAATTGTATAATCGAGTGAAAGTTGTTCGAGAAGAAATTATTCGAACACAAAATTATTCAACCAATATTATTTCAATTTTTCGCTAATAAAAATTAAATATTTTAATAATAATGTAAACCGTTTGTTCGTTGTGGGTTAATCACGTCTGTAATCAATCTGCATGTTGCTGCTGCTGAGACACGCAGAAATTTTATTCGAGTGAAAATTGTTGGATTCAAAACTAATCGAATACTACTGGAACAAAAACAGGTTTTCATCTACGTTTAGATTGTGAAATTCTAAAAGCTACTCCAGATAGCATTGTGGATATTTTGGAAAATCTTTACTTGACTTTACATCGATGTACAAACATATATGTATCCATGTGTAGCTCCTAATCTCCACTCAAACTAGATACTAATGGCAATGGCACTACAAGACATATAATAATTCCGAGGAACTCGTACCACCTACTGCAGCAAAACTTTCAATGTAAATAAATATCTTGAAATATTATTTTCCCGCGGTCATATTATGTAATTCGATACGAAAGAGAAAACGTTCGAACTTCTAAAAATAAAAGAATAAGAATTACAAATACAGTTTTGCTTTCGAAACGAATCATATAATAACCCCCCAGAAATATCTGCCTGGATTTATTATTTCTTTTGTTTACAGTTAATACTTATGTCCCTATTATGATTTACAACTAAATGGATAGTTTAGTTCTGTTGAAAAATTTTTATTATGGATTACAACTTTTTTCACCATGAGACAACTGCTTTTTATCAGTTGTATTTTGGTTTTTATTTCGAGTGTTGTATTAGGTTTGCTTCATTATTCCAGACGCCAACCAATCCCATTTGTCAACCAATATTGTTGCCATATTCATAAAACATGAAATCTAAAAATAAAATACTATACCAAATCTTAAAATATTTAAAATGTTTTGTGATGGCTACTATGGTTTCAAAAAACATAGCATATATAAAAACCTGTTCTTTTCGAACAATGTTTCGAATACAACTAAAATTAGTTGTAATTCAGAATGCCAAAAAACAGTTAAGTTGTTTTAAAGTTAAGTTGTTACAGTTTCAACTTAACTTAGTTGAGTTGTAAACCGTAATAGGGGCATTAATTAGTATTAAAGCATTTAAACTCCACCCACGCCTCCTCCTATATCTACCCAAATGAGTACTTGATGTCCTTCACGTTCCAGCTCTTCATATTACAAATATTTTCCGTCATCTAGTTGACCCTTCTTCATCATTATTAACAGCTTTATTAGCATACGTAGAAATGGAAATATTTTCGGCCAGCAAGTCTTCGGTGTGAAATATTTTTTCCATAACCTCATCGCAAACATCTTCCGTCATTAGATCGTTGTCTACATCTATTTCGGAATCTTTCTCTTGTAAATTGACTTGCTAAATGTTAGATGAGGTCGCAGAATTGCCTGTAGGATGTTGAGTAATTTGAGGCTGATTTACTATAATTGTATCACTTATGTATGTATTTGTTTTGTTTGTTTCATATGCGTTAAAAGTAGAGGTTTGCACATAAAGCTCGCACCGCATTCCAAGCATTCGTAAGGCTTCTTATCGCTGTGCACGAAACGATGGGCATTGCGATGTTATCACGACTATTAAATTGTTTGCCACAAACTTCACAGGCGTGTGGCTTTTTACCGCTGTGTATTAACATATGTTTCTTGTAGTACTCTTGATAGACAAATCCCGATCCTTATATATTTCGCACTTATGCGGTCGTTCGCCCGTATGAATGACCTGTATATGATAAGATAATCTAGCAAACGTTTACGCTTAAAAGATTTCAAACATATTTCGCATTTGTGCAATTTTTCATTCAAATGTGTCGATTTTCTGTTAGTGGGGAAATTGGTTCGCTGAGCAAATGCCTGGGGGACAGAATTCACAATTAAATGGCTTTTCGCCGGTATGAGTGCGTTCATGATCTTGAATTTCTGGTCGGCGAGCAAATGATTTGCCACAAATGCGACAAAGAAAAGGCTTCTGGCGCGAATGCACCAATTTGTGAACTTGCAAGCTATGCTGTGTGGCAAAGGCCTTGTGGCATACAACGCATTCGAAGGCTCAATAAAAAGCGCTAACGTGTTAGCATTATTTATTTTTTGGGGTTTTAGAAGACGAGTGTTGACGTAACAGATGTCACCCTACGTCTCCACTAGCCATCGACTTGAACATGACATGGACATGACGCCGGCAGAGCAACTGCGAAAAATTCATAAACTTCTTTGTTGTGGTGAATACCTGCGATGAATTTTGTTCTGTATCTTTTCTTTCTATTGCAAATGGTTGCGGACGGCGAATCTCATTGCGAAAATTGTTGCTCAGGCATATGTTTGGGCATCCATGTCATCCATGACATGAGCATGCCACTAGAAAAATCATATCAGTAAACGAGTCTGATAATGATGGCTTCAACTTAAGCTGATATAGAAACAGTTAAAAATGGCGTACAGCTATCCGAATTATCCTCATCTGAATTAAAATGTTCATATTTAATTCAATTTATTAAATTAGTTTTTCCAGTATCAACTAGCACAAGAATAAAATAGACGAAAATTTCGTTAAGACCGAAAATAAAATAATTATTCAGGGCAATCATGAATAGAATTCCGCGAAAACTTTCTCCCTTTTTCAATTAGAATTTTTTGTTTTCCCTATTACTTGCTATTGTTTAAAATTATTCCCAGGAAAAATTTATCGCGGAATTTTATTCATTATTTATATTTAATTATCATTTACAGGCACCCAATCTTCGTCATCCTCATCGTATTCACCCAACTAAGTCGATTCGCGTTATACAAACGCTTTTCATTACGTATTCGTCCAGCAATTGGCTCGTCGTGAGCCGGCTTTGTCACGTTCTACAAACAGGCTGTAAATTTCGAAATTGTTCTTTGTACAAGGAATTTGCAAATACATATCGTTACCTTTAAATACGGAGGCAATTTTAAATGTTTGACTACAAATATCTTTAAAAAAAACATGCATGATGAAATGAAATGAAACATTAAGCGTTAATCAAATCGAATGTTTAAATAAACCTAGGGGTTATAATGTAATTCGACTCAAAACGGAAACTGTTCGAATTCGTATGTTTTATTAACATTACAATTCGAACACATTTCCGTTCGATTCGGATTACATGATAATCCCTGTAGTTTAGTCTAATTATATTGCTGTTTATCAGATTTGTTTTATAAATTAAATTTTTCGAGTCACATGATATATTATATTTTTCACTCCTTTTTCTTAATTTTCTATTGTATAGAGTATCAGACATCATTTTCAGAACATGTCTGTAATTCTTTCATCGAATTAAGAAATCGTAAACGTTTTAAATCAGACATTTCCAAATAGTATATCAGTTCGTTCTCAATTTCAGGTAAAGTTTGTATAAAAAATTAGATATAGTAACAGAGCGAGCGACAGCAAACAATTAAGCTTGTATTTCAGAACAATGTGACTCGATTTTTCTTAAAATTTTACCTAATGTAGGTAGAGCTGCTGACGGTCTACACAAATAAATTAAAAATGTAAAAAAAATTGCAGGTTTATTAAAAAAAAAAAAGTGTCGCACGCTACAAAAAGTTGACATTCAGGTGTGGAAATGCCTATATCAAGTTTTTATTTATGTACAGTGAAAAATCTCATAACCGGACGCTCACCGTCGTGGTTTTTTTCGGTTATTAGAGGTGTCCGTTTATGGGAGGTGTCCATTAGGAGAGGTTTCACTGTTTATCCAATATCAAGTTATTTATGCGAAAAACTTCAAGTGTATGCGATTTTTAAAAGCTGACTAAATAAACTTCAAGTGAATGTTATAATGGAATATTTTTTTATATAAATTCTATTTTGAAGCATTTCTTCTATTAATAAAGAAAATAAATAGCATATCGTTACCTTAATATAGAAAAATCCTAAATATTTTTTTTTAATCGCGTTTTTGTATATTTCAATAGCAAAATAATCTAGTTTATCGAAAAATGCAAAAATCTCGATTTAAAAAAAAATTAGTTATGGAGTTTCTCTATTAAGCCAACGATATGTATGAAAACTGTAATTTTTTGGATTTCAAGGTAACAGTCATCTAGAACATTTGAAATTGTTTGAATGTTTTAGAAACATTTAAAGAAAAAATTATTTTTTAAACAAATAAAAAATTTTAAATGTTAAAACAGAAACGTATTAAACATAGTTTTGATAAAAATATTTTCTTTCGAAACATAGTCCTGGTTTACACTATACAAGTCTTATTGCTAAGCTGATTAGTTTGTTAGGAGAGAAAGAGAGACGAGGGGAAAGAAACGTTTGTTTCCCTCGTCTCTCTCTCTCGCTCGCTCTCTCTCTCTCTCTCTCCCTCAAACTAATCAGCTTAGTAATAAGACTTGCATAGTGTAAACTAGGACATATTAGCGGAATTCATGGTTAATATTCAATTTAAAATCATTTTAAATACAATAGAACCTTTTTTCTTTATTGTAAAGAATATTTATTGCTCAATTCACAAGAGAGAGAGATAGAGAAAGACACTCTCTGAGAGTTATTGTATGTATATATTTTGTTCTTCTTTAGTACCAACATCTGCTATAGTTTTTATCATTGTAGATGAAGTAAACAAAGCTAGAGCCCGTTTAGATGAAGGGTGGCCTAGCTGCGACACGTCGCCTGCGAGTCGCGTTTGTAGGCGAGAAGTCGCACGTATTAGGAATTGAAGCGACAATTTTAACACTACTCTCTCAAATATTTCTTTCTCTAGAATTTTTTTTTATGCTATGTACAAAGCAGTGTTGCCAGTTAGAACAACTTTTTTATAACATTCATAAAATAAACAGTTGTAATATAAAAAGTATAAGCAAATAAAGTGAGGAGAGAAAAGGAATTACGGCCATGTTCTGTAAACCGAATCCGAGTAAATTTCCCGATTTCCAAAAATAAAAAATGGCCCCATTGATGTGTTTTAAATCATATATACTAAATTAAAATCAGATTATTAAAATATTAGGATGTAAAAAATAGAAAACTACAAAAAAGTCTGAAAAAATTCGCTATTAGAGGATTTAATTTGTCTAAAGGCATAATTAGTTTTTACTTTCTATTCTGTTACGAATCAGCTGACTCTTTTTTGTTTATAGAAATAATAATACAAGTAATTAGATTTTCTGTTCTGTTCTGTTATGTTTCGGTTCAACCTGTGAAAATCAAAAATTGTTAAATAATTATAAGTGACAGCATAAATTAAATAAAAATATTTTGAAATAAATTGTGATTGTGCTTCTAGAATTAAAAAAATTTTAAAAGAACAACAAAACTATATTAAAACTTAACAATGGACAATGCAAAACTCATCGCTTTAGTGAAAAACTGCTACCCTTCTGGCCAGAAACAGCTGATAAGCTGCTACAGAAAAAGTAAGTACTCAAATTTAGAAGCAGAACGACACAGCACAGAACAGCAACAGAAAGTAAACAATAATCAAGCACTAACTCGGGTGTTTTTAAATCGACTCTATTTACAGGACAGACTGAATTATATTTTGGTAGTAAATTAAAGAAAAATAAACAGTTCTAAAACAGTTCTAATATAAAATTATAAAGAAATAAAGTAAGGAGAAAAGGAATTATTATATTTTGGTAGTAAATTTAAAATATATATATATGGTCATATTAATTCCACATTTCCCAAACTGACAATTAGTTCTTTTACGGCAACACTGTTATGAATGAAGGTATAAAAAACATTGATCAAATTAATATCTAAAAGTTCCCTTAACTATTGCGTCAAAAAAGTATTCATGTAAAGGCGCATAGGTTTAAGAAGGGACTCCAAAGATAATGTAAGCGTTGTCGTAGCTAAGTCGTTTCATCTAAACGGGCTCTTAGGGAATTCACTATGAGTATCTTAAAATTTTAATGTGGCAACATTGTGCCATCTTGCAAAAAAAAAGCTTAAGCGACATAATTTTCAAACTTAATTTTTTGACCAAACTCGATTTTCGTTAACAAAACCAGGTCCAAAAAATGTGCTGGTTAATCTTTTTGCGGTTATGGCTCGATATTTTAAAATTCTACTGTGAACTTAAATTAAAATGTATATATTTTGTTGTTGGCGTGTTTTAAATTTACCAAGATTTAGCTAAGCCAACCGTGAATTCCGCTATTTATTTATACATTTAGACATAATAATAAGAATAATAACAATAAGAATAATAATAATAATAATAATATTATGTGAAATTGATGGTTATGAATAATTCGATAAGCAAAGTAAGTAAATTGATTTTTCGTTTTATTAATATTTGAATGTTGTTTGTTCTTGTGTTTAATTTATTATGAAATTCGAAAATATCGTGTTAATTGGCTTCTTTTTTTCTAGTTTACAATTAAAAATAATTAATATAATTGAATAAATTTTGGACTAGGTGATCACAAATAAATACTAGTTTATTCTGTGGCCATCTAAATTAGCTCAGAACTTAAAATCGTTATGAATTTTATATGCAATGCGAAAAATTCTTTTTCCTTTTTTTTAATTTTTGCTCTGCTCTTTCTTATTTCACCATTTCACTTTTTTCTTTAAACCATAAATTTTAAATGAACTTAATGCTAAAGCTGTGTGTATTTAAACATTTTGTAGGACTATTTATATTTTAAAGTTAATTAAGAAAAAATTTGTTGTGTTTGATCATATTAATTACACAATACTAATCTTAAACTATGAACTAAATATACATACATATGTATTTAATAAATTTGTTTTTATGTTCTTAACGCATTCAACTAAATTATTAAACTTTTTAAAGTCTCTTTAACTTGGATTTAAGCTATAGGTATTTTTATTTTCTTTTCTTTTTTTTTCTTTATTGTTATATTTTTGCTATAGGCTTTCTGTCTTATTCATAAAAAACATGTATTTTTGGTTTATAAAACAACAAATTTTTATGGAAATTCGTTTAATAAACATTTACATGTATTTTTGTTATGAATAAAGGCTCAGTTAGCCGACTGTAATGTAAAGTAACTGCAACAGTAGAAAACAGCTGATCGATATTGTCATGTGAAAAGTAATGAAAATGGTTATATATAGAGATGTAATGTAACGTAACATACTTTTCATATAAAAATGTCGATCAGCTGTTTTCTACGTTACAGTTACATTACATTACAGTCGGCTAACTGAGCCTTAAGGCCTTTTTATATAAAAAATAAAAATTAGAAGAAGTAAAAAAAGAGTTATACATACATTTCAAGTTAAGTATATATGTAAGTGAATATCTTCATTGTAGTCGTTGTTAATCTAACAGGCAAAAAATATTTGTTAATGCATTCATTTGTCATTTATGTATAGTACACTTTTCACATAATGTAATATAACAATTATTTTAATTCCTTTAAAGCCTGTCATACGAATGAAGGTACATAATTAATCTTCATTTCCTCTCTCATATTTGTGGCTGTCTGTATGTAGTCCAAACATTTTGATCTTTATCAGCATCATCATCATCATGCATGATCACACTATAAAGTTTTGTGATTATGTATTTTGCTTACGATTTATATAATATTTTGTTTGTTTGTTTGTTTTTTTTTTTTTTTTTTGCTGTTTTCCGCTGTACACACCTTACGTTTCGGCATTGGTTAATCCTTCTTTGAGTGGTGTTGTACAAAAGCTTGTGTGTATTTAGTGTGTGTGTGTATTTAGTGTGTGTGTGTGTGAAATAGTTTAGTTTCTTTTGTAATTAAACTTTCGTTGTGCTTGCATTTCGTTACGAATTTTTGGCATATTATCCATTTTTTGTTTGTTTTCTTTTTATTTTTCTTTTGCCAATGAAGATTGCGTATTAGCTGATGCATTATTATTATTATTACTGCCAGCAGTTGACGAATTATTTTGATTATTATTATTATTGCTTTGCTGTGGTATTGTATCGCAGCGTCTGTAGCAAAGTAAATAAGGTACTCGTGGTGTTCGTGGTAAAAGGACATGATTCTCACTAACCGGCTTCACAGAGCTATCATCGTAGCGCAGCCAAGATCCGTAGCCGCTGTGATAGACATCGGTTATATAATGCCCCTTGGTGGCTTCTTTGCCATCGTGATAGACAACGGCAAACAGGCGGTAGGCTCGTTGTTTTTGTGAGTACTTTTTAGAAGCTAAAATTTCTGTTCATACAAAAAAAGAATTAACAAAATTTACACAAAAAAATAGTTAAATAAATGAATTGAACTAGAATCGTAAGTTTTATTTTTATTTAAAATAACTAAAATTATTAAAAATGACATATATGTATGTATGTATTAAGTTAGAGATGCCAATCGCTACTGATTTTTTAAAATCCCGGGTGTTCGTTATAGGAAATGTCTATTCTACTAATATGTCTGCCTCTAGATGTCCCTACGGTTCCTACTTGTTAATTGTAATGAGCACCTATCATTATAGCGAGGCCACATTTTCTTAGCACCCTTCAACGTCTCTATATTGCGCCATCTGCATTCAGCCTTATAAAGATAATGCTTGAAGATGCAGTTTCTATTGGTATCAAACGGCATGGCTACCGATTCATCGTTGGAGGCATTCATACGAGTAGTAGAGCCAGCTCGTCCACCCGTTCGTTACCCGAAGAATTGGCCATGTGCTAGAACCCAAATGTGAGTGAAGTCAACCTGACCACCCAGAGATAGCACACTCTTACACTAGCCAACTAAAATAGAGGAAGTGGTATATGATCTTAGGGATAGAAGCGCTGCTTGGGGACATATACCGAATAATGTAAAAAATTATAAAGCTCCTCCCCCCTCCAAGAGCGTTACGGATAATGGGAACAGCTGTAGATAAAGATACCGACATTACCCTGTACCTTCCTATTAATCAGCACTCTAGCCCCTTACAACGAAAAATTCAGCCTGAAATACAGTGGCTTCTTTAGGGAGACAGAAAGACCATTCTATACCAAGATCATCTGAATAGACTCCAGAACCGACACCACAGACCATTCTTGATCCGTCAGTGTATATTATGACATCGTATTCTCTTACTATTGTGCCTCCCTTCCACTCCCGCCTTGATGAAATTAGATCTCTAAACACTTTATCAAAGTCCAGATGAGGCACTGTAAAGGCCGGGGCACAATGAATCCGTCATACGTTATAGTCTCCTGCATAAGACTTCTTATAAGACTTTTCAAGACATGAGGGATTTTTCAAATGCTTTACTACAGCGAAATCTTATAAAACAAACGTTAACAACACTGTTTGCAAGAAATTTATTTGAGTATTGTAGGTATAAGAGTAAAGAAGAAAACACTTCGTGACGGAAGAATTTGTGATACTAGCTTCTTTCTACGCATAAGAGCGTGTACGAACGTCATGCATGTATAGGGTTGCCAGATATCAAAAGTCAAATACCTGGACAATGGAAAAAATTCAACTGGATTTTGAAAAAATAACTGGACAATTTAAAAATAAGCTTAAAAAGCAAAGTGTTGATGCTTTTTGAAAATATTGTTTTGGTTGTAAATTGCCAGTGATGTACAAAATAGAGGAACTAATCAGTGTTAGGGAAAATTAGAACTGGTTTTACATTTGCAAGCACTATTGTTTCTTTTTATTTAGTATTAAAAATTTTTACTTAGAAGATATAAAAACACAACCAGAAAACAGAAATGTTTGCCTTGTTTTAATAAGAAAAGCTGATCCTTATGTATTTTTATCTCCTGATTACGATTCCGTCATTAGTTTTAATCTGTAAAACAATTTCCTTTATTTCGATAGCTTTACATTGAGGAGCATAGTTTAGTCCATAAAACTTTTTTATTATATTTTTTACTTAAATAACTAGTCGTTATGAATTTTTGTCCGCTAATTACGAAAAAAGATTTCTTATATTCTTATACCCTCTAGTTTCAGAGATTTGTGCATTATATTTAAAAAATATTATGTCGAATTTTTCTTTTCTTACGCCATCAAAAAATATTATTTCTAATAATATGACGTCGCTGATTTTGAATGTAGCCTCTATTTTTTGATAAGTTCTGATTATTTTAGTGAGCCTAATTACGAGTGTAGTATTTCGAATACGAAGAGTTTGTAAAGCAATATTCTTTAGTCTTGTACAAAATAGTCGTATTAGAAGTCGAAATACTACACTCGTGATTAGGCCCAATAATTTTGCATTAAAAATTAAAATTTTTCCTTAAAATTGTTTTTTTTTCTGGTAAAAGCTGCAAATTTCGATATAATAACTACAAATAAAACAAAAATTTTCTGGACTGGTCAATACAACATTTATTATACGTAATAATTGCATTGATCAGATATGTATGTGATACAAAAAACAAATTTTTTTGGAAGGCATGAGAGAGCAAAAATTTTAGTATTTTTTTTGTGAGACTAGAGGTGATAGATAAATAATAAAACTATATTCGTAATCAGCGGACAAAAATACATAAGAACCAGTTAATTTAATTTAAAAAATTTAAATAAAAAAAATTCAAGAACTAAACCAAAAAGACACGATTTTTAACATCCATGTAATAAGAGTAGGATATCATGATATACTCAATGTTCATCTACTCAAATAGAATTTAATGAAATTTAATAATCCAGAAAGTATTTTTAAGTTTGGGGGACCATTCGTGATATACTAAGTGAATTATAAAAAAGTGGCATAAATTAAGCATATGCTAATTGTCACTATATCTTTAAAACTAGAGCTGCTGGGGAAAAACTAATGATGCCATCGTAATCAGCAGATAAAAATACATAAGGATCGGCTATTTTAAATGCAGCAATAAAACCACTGTTCCGCTGTGTAATTAATTAAAAAATATAATTGATAAAGAAATTATTTTTCAAAATTTAAGAAATAATTTTTAACTGGATAAATTCTATGTTAGCTGGTAACTGGATGAGGCTCTAAAAAACTGGAAAATCCAGGCCATTCCAGGCCGTCTGGCAACCCTATGCATGTATGTGTGTATGATCTTTTATTATTCTGCGCACAATCAAAGGCACACACATGCATTAACATTAGTTGTATGCGGTTAATCACATAATAGCTTGCCACCCTCTAGTCAACCTAGCACCATATGTCTCTATGTCAATACTCTTTCTCCAGCGACAATTGCACTAGTTAAAATTTCGACAACTTTCCTTTTATGTGCGATTAGAGATACGTTAGGGAAAACAGTTCTAGTGTATTTCTGGTGATATTGTCAATGAACGCGTCAATAGTTTGTTTTTCTTTTTTATTATGTTGTGCAATATTTAGACGAGAGTCACTAGAATCTACGAGTGAATCTTCGGTTCAAATATCTCCATATGGTCGTAAAAAAACTACCTTCTCAATAGTGCTAAAGTCTACTGGTAGATTTTGAATGAAAACCCTATGTTATGTGTCAATAGGCTTTTACTTTCTCTTGGGTACACCTAGTCAGTAGCACTATTGACAATGTCACTATAAAATCACTATAATTTTACTAGTGACGACGAGCGAGGATATATTGATATTGTAGACTAGACCCCCTAAAATTTACTAGTGAATCTTTGGTGTCAATGTCTCCATGTGGTCCCAAAATAACTACTTAGTCAGTAGTGCTACAGTCTAGTGGTGGATTTTCAATGACAAGCTAATGTTAAATGTCAATAGATGATTCCATTGGCTGGGGTACACCTGGTCAGTAGTACTACTGACAATGTCACTATTAAATCACTACAATTTCACTATTCGCACTTTCTGCAGGGCATCTACATATTACACACACACTCAAACGTACAATATGAAAAATAACAAGCATACACTAATCAACAGTACTTCTTTTGAGTGTTTGTTTTGTTTTGCTGTCTTGGCGTTTTCGCTTGTTAACACTGATATACAAGTACACCAATACATCCATCGTGCTTCGCTTACAGTACGACAGCATTTATTATTGGTTTAGTATAATACATGCGACGTGAATACATTTAAAAATCATGACGTTTTTACATTTCAAGACTGTTTAAGCAGCTCTCTAATACGTTATACTTCGCCTTTTTCAACTGACATTATCGCAACTACGGAGAAGGTTGGCACAATGATTATTTATTAAAATCAAATTTTTTTATGATTTTGATGTTATTAGGTTTTTTCCCAAAAGTCAGGCTTTCAAGGTCATTTTAAATTATATTATTTATAATTTTATTTTATAATTATTTATTGGGGAAAAAACCAAATAACATTAAAATCATAGAAAATAAAAAAGGTCGATAATAATTACATTTAAACATTTACACAAATCAAATTTTTTTATTTATTTCGTTTATTTCTTTTGTTTAATTTTATTTTTGCTGCCACAAAACACAAAAAACTAATTCAGAACATACCAAAAAACCAAACAATCTGCCTTATTACGGTTCTCGAATTTTTCTATTCGACTTCGAAAGTTTGTACCAGATTAAAGAAAAATTTTGTATGTTTCTTTAATCTAGTACAGCAAGTTGAAGTCGAATCTAAAAATTCGAGAACCGTAATAAGGCCCAATATCTGTCAAACTACTCAACGTACGCAAAAAGTTAAAAGTTTACCATTTTTCGTACTTTGCGTTGACGGACACGTACGTACTTAGCTGTCAGTTGAAAAAGGCGTAACGTATGACGGATTCATTGTGCCCCGGCCTTAAGGGGTAGTTGACTATTAACCTGTTTTAACAGGGCGCCTCAAATAATAATAGCTTACACCATAACACTGAAAGTGTTATTATTTATGAAAAACGGGATTTAAGAAATCCCGAAAATCCCGGATTTTTGGGAATGGGATTCACCGTTTAGTATCTCTATACTAAGTACATATTCCAACTCGTATTGAAGTTTTGTGAAAAACTGTACGAAATATCGATATTTTTGTAAAATATTTTAACCCTCTCCCTTATAAGGGCAATTTTTGCACATTTCATAAATAGGGGTCATATAAGTTTTCTTGAACAGGAACACATACATATGTATGTATAATTAAAATATTTTCAAAAATTTTAGCTATACATATACATATATATATAAAATTACCCACATTCGAAATTCAACAGCGAAATATAAAAATTTCTACAAAATCAAAAATAATTAATTATATTAAAAAAACTTACTCGCATCAATTTTAAGTTCAACGGGGAAATCAACTTTCTTTAAAATCTTTGTGCAACCATCCGAGCGATAATCGAACCATTTGAGGTGCAAAATTAAAATTGGCGGCAGCTTTTCTAGATTCATTTGCTGCCAGGCAACAACTTCCTGTTTAGTCTTACTGCCAGTAACTCCCTCTAATTGATCGCGGCCAACTAAAATTTCTAAAGCTTCCTTGACCGAAGCCGCTTTCTACAAAATAAAATAAGAAATTATGAAAATCAGGAACATTATTATTAGCACATTATTTTACATACTTCAATATTTAATTGCAATGTAAAGAAAGGCTGTATGACATCTGTAGAATGTTCTCCTTCGCGTTGTAAACGGGAACGCAATTCGCCCCTGAATATGTCACTCAGTGGGGTGCAACCAAAATCTGTTTGACGTGTGACACTGCCTTTATTGCGATTATTGCAAATCATCTTTATAAATAAAGTAAAAAGTAAAAGTAAAAAGTTTTAATATGTTATTAAGAGTCCTGATTCGAAAATACTTACCTGCCAGACATCACCGTCCTCCTCGACTGGTTCATTTTGTCCATTATGTACCGTGTTGGGTTTGGCTATTAATTTTATAACCTTGGGCAGACAAAGAGAAAAAGAAAGTAAAAATAAAATAAATAAATCAATTATGTATTTTAAATTTTTTTTTTCTTCAAAATTCCTAAAATAAATAAAAATTATAATTTCTTCTTGTTTTAATTGGAGTGCGGACAGAAATTTAAAAATTTTCTAAAAAATTACAGCATTATTTACAAAAATTAACAGGTTTTAACTATTAGCTTTTAATTAAAACTTTATAAAGACTTAATAAGAAAAACTTTTTATGAAAATTTGTTTTAAAAACTCTTTATAAAGCCTTAATAATTTTTATAAATAAGGCTGTTAAATGCATGCGGAGGCAAAATATAAAGCGAAGAATTTCAATACGACTTTTTTGAGTCTTACTAATTACATAACAAAAGTCCTTTACTTACCTCTAGCATTTCGTCATTTAATTTATTAAGTATATAACTCAAAAACTCTTCAGCATCTTCTTGTCGTCCTTCGACATGTTCCTCGCGACTATCATTCCATAACTTATAGATATCCGTTGGCTCAAAAGCCAAGTCACATTGCAGATCACCACCTAAATCATCTTTATTTCCTTTACCACCTTTAGTATTACGTAGACGCAGACCACTGGGTAAATTAGAGAAGTTGGACATGAACGCCATCCTGAAAAAGAAATTGTTTTAATTTTTTTTATTAATTCTTGTTTTTTTTATTTCATTAAAAAAAAAGTACGGAACCCTGAAAAAGCGCAAAATTAAAAAAAAACCGAAAAACAAATCGCCAAAACCGAAAAAATAACAGGTAAAATTATATAATGGTGAAAGAATATAATATTTTATGTGTAGATTTAATTTTTTTTTTTAAATGAATGTTTTCCCGAAGAACTAACTACACTAAAAAGTATGTCATTCGTATGTTCGTTTTCTTGCCAACACCTGAATTGAGAGATGCAATTCATGTGTTAAAAATTGAAGAAAACTTGCAAAATATTTCTTAGCCACCCCAGAATGCCACCAAAACGGTTTTACTTTAGAGTTTTAAGAAATATTTAATTAATTTTTTTTTTTTTTTGCTATACCACATGTGTAACGCAAACGAAAGTGAAGAAAATATCTTTAGTTTGCTGACTTAACTGTGGTGGAAACTTTGAGTTTGAAGACTTTGTGCAACAAAATTGTACTCACATGGCGTTAATTGTGGGAGTCTTAACTTCACATAAGTTGGCAGCTTGTTTGGGTATCGAACGAATCAAATTGTATAGGGGTGAGCAGCCGAGTAGAGCTTGCAATATCGAATTGATGTAACAGTAGTTTGAACGATTTGTGAGACCTCTGGGTCTTAGACTAATAGTGGTCCAGTCACTTTTGTATTTTGTTAAAAATTCAGCAAATTTCAAGGAATACTCATCGAGATTGGCCAATGAGTTGCGTTGTGATTGTTGTTCGCTGGAAAAGCTCTTTTTGGCAGCTGACGTTGTTGCTGATGCATTAGAGGACGGTGGTGGTAGATTTTGGGCAGAAGCTGCTGAATAAGATAAAGTACCGGGCGTTAAAACGGGTGGAGGAGGTGATACAGGTGTTAGACCTTCGTAAGGTGCCACTTTTGCAACAGGCTTCTTTGAATAGGCTGCAGTGACTGTGATTGAAGAGGAAGACGAAGTGTTGGATAGATTGTTGGCCACAGGAGCAGTATTAGAAATGGACGAACTGGAGGTAGTGCTCGAATTGTTGGAAAATAAACTGGCCCAAGAAGGTGTAGATGGAGCTGTTGGTGTGATGTTAGTTACTGGAGGTGCTAAATTTATGGCAGGTGCCAGTTGGGTGGTCTCCACAGCGCATGCAGATGCAGTATTTGTGGTAGTGTTTGAGCTACCATGGCCGTAATTGGAAAAACTATGTTTCTTATTAGAGAATCCTGAGGGATAATGTTGTGATTGCTGCTTGGAAGGAACTGTTGTGTGTTGAGCTGGTGTTGAGGTGCTGGCAGCAGCAGTATTGGAGCCGGTGGAGGTGGATTTTGTGTGCACAATATCGTGGGTTGAAGTTTGTTGTGATTGTTGCTGTTGAAATTGATGTGGTGCAGCGGTGGTCGAAGCAGTTGATGTAGTTTGCGTTTGTATTAACTGCTGCTGTATTATTTGGCCCTTATCGCTCGTTTGGCTGTTTTTACGTTCCATAGTGCTTGATGCACTTGAAATGGGTGAAGAAGGCAGTTTCATGGCTCCATAATTTCTAGTCTGTGGCTGATGCTGCTGCTGTTGTTGTTGTTGATAGTGATAGTTTTGTTGATGTTGATAATTGTGATGCTGTTGATTGGTGTAGGTTCTCGTGCCATGAGTATGAGAACTGGACGAATTGGGATTATTGGCTTGTTTGTTGTAACTTCCACTCGTGTGGCTAGTTGTTGGCGTTGCTGTTACAGACACTGTGTTCGTTGATTTCTTATGCTGTGATGAATTTGTCCATGACATAGTTTTATTTGTTTGTTGCGACTGCTGCTGCTGCTGTTGTTGCGGCTGCTGTTGGTGCGTTTGCTGCTGAGGTTGATGGGAGGAATTATCATTGTTGCTGCTGGACGAACTGTGGCCATGATGGTACTCATATTTGCGGCTACGAGATTGATGCTGTTGATTATACATTTGAGAGGATTTACGATTTTCATATGTCTGTTGATGTGTCTGATGCTGCTGTTGATGATGTTGGTGCTGGGTTGCTGTTTCGTACTGCGATTGCTGCTGCTGTTGCTGTTGTGTTATTGGCACGGTTTGTTGCTGTTGCTGTGTTTCTGGCATTGGCTGGGTTTGCAACTGTTGGTGCTGGTATTGCTGCTGTTGTTGAGAAACATTTTGTTTGGACAAAATTTGCTGTTGTTGTGGTTGTTGTTGTCGCTGTTTGCTGGAAGGCTTTTCCAATGATTGTTGCTGCTGATAGATGGGCTGTTGCTGCCGATTTGACTGAATATTTGTTTCTATGCAAACATCATTAGTAGTTGCGACAACTGTTACTGATTTAGTTGGATGAATGCTAGCCTCTTGCAGTTCTGGCGCTTCAGTCATTATTATATTTTTACCGTTATAATTATTCGGTTGAACTATTTCCAACATGATGTTTTGATTTGGAATTTCTTGCTGCTGCAGTTGATATTCCGTTTCTAAATTATCAGAAGCTTGTGGTAGAAAATCTTCGTTGAGACTTGTAACGGATTCGCTTGATTGTAAGTGAGCGATATTGTCATATGTTTGTAGATTGCAATCGATGGCGTTTTCTGCAAAAATAAGCGGGGAATAATTTCACAATAACTTTTATAATAAATATTTATAAACGTTCACTCTTGAATATTTGTAATATACTAACACATTTTATTTATTAATTTTTACTTATATACTCGTACTCATAGTGAAATTATTACAACTATTCTTCCATATTACATGTACTTTTCTCTCTTGTATATGCATTTCGCTCTCACAAATCTTCTCTTACTCCATAAACTAGCGCGCCTGCGTAATACGCAATGAGAGTATTTTTTTTAGGTAAAAGCAGTGAATTGTTGGGCTGCACACACATGCATACAATAAGGTAATTAATTTTCAATTAAAAACTGATTTAAAAAAATTGTGTAACCCCTACTTTAAGTACTTATTTAGTTAATTTTTATTTAAGTTTAATTTCATTTACCTGCACTTTGCTCTCTTGTATATAGATTTTGCTCTCGCAAATCTCCTACGACATAAACTAACTACGAGCCTGCGTAATGCGCAATGAGAGTTTTTTTTAGGTAAAAGCAGTGAAATTTTAAAAATACATATACATATGTACATAAGGATGTGCTGCACACACATGCATACAATATGGTAATTAATTTTCAATTAAAAGCTGATTAAAGAAAATTTGTAAACCCTAGTTTTTAACTGAATTTTTAAGTACATATCTAGCTAATTTTTATTTAAGTTTAAATTGTATTTAAATACGATTTTATTTTTTCAGTAGTGAATTAATATATACTATATTGGTTCCTTTGGCTCCTTAAAAGGAACATAGGGACTCAGTGGTAGGTGTGGAAAGCTATCGATGACACTATTGATAGCTAATTTTTTTTTTTGTGACTATCGATGTTTTAATTCTGCCATCGATTAAACTTGAAAGCAATCGATATTTTTTAGTCACTATTTATGGTAAATGATACCCCACTAAAACCAAAAAATGTAAATATGTATGTTGCTTTTCATAAACAAAAATAACGGAATGACGGGAAAATGTTTCCTCTGGGTGGTCTACTCTGTAATTCGAAACGAAAGAAAACGCTTTCGAAATTGTATGTTTATATTATCACTTATTTTTCATACAATTATTTAAGTTTTGTTATTTATTGAACTGACAAAAAAATCTATTTTATTTTGTTTTTTTTTTTTTTTTTTTTTTTGTTTAAAAATATTTAGTTTCGAATTTTTAGTGTAAATAAATATGTACATTATACGACAACCATACAAATTCGATACTATCAGGATAGTATCGTCGATACATCAATAGTTTTTCTAACTTCCGATAGTCTTGAATCGATATATCGATAAAGTTTTTAAACTATCGAAGACTTTCGATAGTGACTCTATCGATAGTTTTCTACATCTATTCAGTGGTGAATTAAAGTTCTTATTATTTATTTATTTACTTGATATTAAAATTATATAAATATAACATTAATATATGTATACATTGATAGCAGTGGCTGCCTAGGCCATCGGCTAAAAAGTTCTTATTAAATTACTTTGAAAGTACGGCAGTACTAAAAATTTCCAAATAACACCTGTTTAACATAAATACGAAAGCTAGGTTATGTAGAATTATTAAAATTGCAAAAAAAAAATAAAAATAAATAAAAAATTGTGCAGCACTCTAACAATCTACACAAATTTTGCCAAATTCTACCATAGGCCCAATTATTTCCCAGTTTGGTGGTTGTTGTATTTCGAATTTAAACTGCGACGTTTTTTGTAATAGTTTAAAGAATACTTCAAAATTTTTCTTTAATGTATGATACATTTTTTGTCGTAGTCGAAGTCTCAATATGACAACCACCATAAAGCCCAATATTTTTATAAAATTCTACAGAGGCTTTCATTAACCCCCGACCAAAAAAAGGGGTGTTATAAGTTTGTAATGTGTCTCTGTGTATCTGTGTGTCTGTACGAGGCTACGTACTGCCCAAACGGACGGATTTTGATTTATTTCTTTTTCTGTTTGAAGGGTGACTTGATCGAGAGTGTTCTTAGCTATGTTTCGTTCCAGCTGCTTAGGAGTTATCACTTCTTTTCTGGATATATCGGGAGTTTTTAAAATTTTTAATTTTTGTTATTTTACTTGGTACGTACTAGTTTTATTTTTTACTCTATATTATTATACGAGCCAAATAAATAAAAATTAATGCTTTAAATAAGCATTCTTGAAAAATATAGTCCTCTAAAATATGGAAATTCATAAATAATTCATAAAAAATATTTTAGGTTTATTACAGGTTTATTTGACAAATTTCCTATAGATATACGTTAAATAAGCGCTTAATAAACCTGAAATATTTTTTATGAATAAGTCAATTTGTATATAAATATAAAGGGTGTTTTTATAGAGGTATAGAACTTTGAAATGGAATAAAACAAAGATGAATTTTTTAAATTGACATAGAATTTACTTTATTCGAAAGATAATTTTTGGCATTATAATTAAAATATGACTTCTGACATATGACCGCCACGGATGGCTCGGACGTAGTACACGGTGGGCCAAAAGAAACCAAGGGGTGTAAAAGTTTAATAACTTTTTTGTTTATTAACTTTTTTTTATTTTTTCTTTCAGATTATATAATATACAAAATGGAAATTTTTTTACACTAAGTATGAAAAATGATGTCTCTTAGATGACCACCGTTTTCAGCTTCGCACTGATGGGCTCTTTTTAGAGCATTTTCCATAACATCTTTCAAAACTTGTGGCTGTAGCGTTCGAATTTCTGCAACAATGTTTGCCTTGAGTTCAAGGATTGTCTCTGGCTTGTTCACATACACTCGCTCCTTCAAAAAACCCCAAAGAAAATAGTCGGGTGCTGTCAAATCTGGCGATCGCGCTGGCCAAATAATTTCCGAATTTCGAGAAATTATTCGCTCTCCAAAAATTTGAATTAAAAGTGCCATTGTGTCTCGGTCAGTATGGGCAGTGGCTCCGTCCTGCTGAAACCACATACCAGGTCTGTTTTCAAGAGCAGGATGTAAAAAAGTTTCTATCATAAACCGATACCGCTCTCCATTTACGGTTACAGCACTTCCATCTTCATTCTCGAAGAAGTAGGGCCCAATGACATTTTCAGATGTGATCCCACACCATACTGTACACCTGATGGGGTGCAATTGGCGTTGATGAATGGCTCTTGGATTTTGAGAACCCCAGAACCTACAGTTCTGCTTATTAACAAAGCCATTCAAATGAAAATGAGCTTCATCACTCATAATCAAATTTTCAATAAAGTTGATTTCTGGTTTAAATAATAAAATTCTATTGTTCTGGTTCTCTGTTCAGTTGTGAACCTCTCCATTATAAATTCTCCAAGTGTTGTCTATATAATCTGAAAGAAAAAATAAAAAAAAATTAATAAACAAAAAAGTTATTAAACTTTTACACCCCTTGGTTTCTTTTGGCCCACCCTGTATAATCATTAGTTCAAATTTTCGATGACTTTTCCAACATTTGTGGCCGTATATTGGCAATAACGCGGCGAATGTTGTCTTTCAAGTGGTCAACCGCGACGGGCTTATCGCTGTAGACTAGAGACTTTACATATCCCCACAGAAAATAGTCTAGCGGAGTTAAATCGCACTATCTTGGAGGCCAATTCACGGGTCCGAAACCTGAAACTATGTGACATCATGATTCTTAAATTGATGAGCGACGAAGTCAGTAATCATAGTTTTATGGCGGTCACCATTGACTGTAACATTCTGACCAGCATCGTTTTTAAAGAAGTACGGACCAATGATTCCAGCAGCCCATAAAGCTCACCAAACAGTCAGTTTTTCTGAATGTAACTTGAGGATTATCATCACTCTAAATACAGCAAAAACGTCCCATGCACAGAAAAAATTATTCCCAAAAAAATTTTAAACCTATATTTGTTTGAAATCAAACTTAGTTTCAGTAAATATTCTGTACTGTTCCACTAAATTAATGTGTACCAAAAAACTGTGTAGAGAAGAAACAGGCCACGACGTTTGTCGGCTACTTTTCGGCATTTACATGTATACAACACGATCAATCAAAATAAACAACAACAACCGCACAACAGCACGTTGTTCCCAGTGATGGGAAATGTGGCACAATTGTGCCATTTTTGGCACTATTGGATGTTGCCTGGCACTGTGGCACTCTCACTCCTTTTCTGGCACTTTTTGTCCACTAAATATGGAAACTTTTCTTATTGCAATAGCAAGTACTCTTCTTGTACTTTGTACGTGTTTAAGTAATAAAAACAGCTGTTGTTGTAGAGATGATTTTATAAATTTTTAGAAGTATTTCAACTCTAAAATTTATAAAATTCTTAAGGTAGAATTAGCCGAACGTCAACGTAAGCTAACGAAACAGCTGATCGTTTTTGTTGATTGGAAACAATGTAAACGCTTACCGAAATTTGCTGTAACGTTGACGGCACGTCTGAACCTGTATAAAATAGAATTTCCTAACGAATAGGGGTATTTTGGCTCTGTTTTTTGGTACTTTTGTTAATAATATCTGTGTGAAAAAACATAAATATATAAATAAATATTTCGGAATGTACATATATGCATACTTATGTACACAAATATATACATGTATATGTACTTATATATAATAAAGAAATGCATAAATATGTATGAGCATAATATAAATGTGATATGTATTAAAGGATTTAAATGGTATCAAAACTTCTTATTGTGTATGTACACATGTAAAAATTATTTTATGTTGCGTACATATCAAGGTTGGAAACCGAAACAAATAACGGTATCGGTACAATTATTTTAAAAATTTCGGTATCGGTAACGGTAACGGTAATTTTTTTTATTTCGGTAACGGTATTACCGGTACATACCGTTATCGAGTTTAAAATACCGGTATACCGCTATTACTGTGAAGTTTATTAATTCATACAGTGTATATAGCAAAAACGTCTTTTTATTAAGTTAAAAGTAAGTAATTTTACATAAAGTCTTTAGTGAACAGTAACTAAAAAACTAAGTTTTATATTTTAGTTAATTTTAATTATTATTCGAACTCCATTTGTTTCTATATTTATGATTTTTAACAGGCTAAAGTTCGTATCGCTTTTTAAGCCAAATTACATGTGATAATTATTAATGAACAAATAACGCCAAAGTTAGTTGTAAATATTCTGACAACACATAGTTGAACGGAACAGCCAGCCGTTTTCGAAGGCCACTAAACCTTCATCATCAGCGTTCTTTTGTGTTTGGTCCACTGTGTGTAGTGTCAGTTGATGTAGATTTCTGCTTTATATACTTAGCATTATTGCAAATGGAATATGTGAATTGTTTTGATTCATCGTATTTCAATTTGCTGTTTTATATCTTGCACAGATTATTTACACAATTGTAATGTAAACTTGTATGCTTGTATAAACATACATACACGCATAAATAAGTTTAGATCAGAGCTGCCCACCGAGAGAAAACCGAGAGAAATGTATACCTATAACCATATGTTTTTTCATTTCTATAAAAAGCCGATTGATTTTCGGCACTCTGGCGCTTCTCTGGGTAGCCTGGTTATAAACGTTTATACTAGTGTTTTTCAAACGGGATGCAAATATTTTTCCAAAAAATTAAATAAATGAATGCATAAACCCTAAACCAAATTTAAATAAATGGATAAAAATATTAGTTTGTACGAATCCATTAAATTTTTTATAGAAATTTTTGCTCTTTTTGAAATATTATTTACTGACGATCATTGAAATTTTTGTGTAGTTTTTATTAACTTTAAAGTGCTCCAAGAGGAGTATGAAGTTCTTTTTCATAACAATTTTTTAACATTTCATATTGCAGGCGCAAATAGAACCCTAATTTAATGTCTATAAATTTCACATTAAATACTCGTATTCGTATTCGCGAATATCGTTTCAAATATTCGTATTCGCGAATATCAAAAATTGACATTCGTTAAATTACTGTTCTCTACTAGTCCTATTTTCAAAGAAATATTTTGTAATATTTATTTAATAATATATTTTTTTAAGCGCGGTCAGGCTTGTGCGTATTGTTTGGCCTTCGAGAGTTTTTCGTCCGTATAATCTTGCGGTTTTTCATTAACAACCACGTTGCCACTTCCTATGTGAAGGCACATACTGTTAATAACATCCTGGACATATGGTATAGTTACTCCACCCAGGTTTGTTCAACACCATATTATGCAAATTTACTTTGTATAATATGTATCAATAAATAAATAAATAAATAATTTTTTTGGCATTTAAATATAATATTGGTATATAGTAATTTACTATTATTTAAAGAACTCAAATGGTATTATTTTTTCTACTAATGTGCTTATAAAACGTTTTATTTAATTGATCTCATTAATTATATATTTTTTTTTTGTTTAATTATTAAATTAAAAATATTTTGTATTGTTTTGCACTGGGCGGAAATTTCCCGGGAAGCCGAAAAGTCGTTCCCGCTTTCCCGGGAAATGAAAAAGTCCGGGAAAAGAAAAACTCTAGTTTATACATATGTATTTGGCTATGGTGTGCTTACACTTTGTTGTCGATAAAAAGTAGTAAGAATAGAGCTGAATAAGAAAATCTAAAGGGGGAAATTTTGTTTCTGTAATTAATTTCAAAAAAAGTTAATTGAAATTAAGTTTTGTAATTTTTTTTACGGGAATCGGTATACCGGTACGTACCGGTATAGACATAAACGGTATTGTCGATACCGGTATTTTCAAACCGAAATGAGTTTCGGTATCGGTATTGATACCGGTACCTAATTTTAACGGTATTTGAATCGGTATCGGTATTTTTACGATACCGTTTGCCAACCTTGATACATATCGTTGGCCACAAGTAGAAAGGCCCTAACTCAAATAATTGTAATTTTACAGGGGAAGATAAAAACATAATATTAAACAGCACAACTGCTTTGTTAAACTGCTTTTAAGTGTTATTTTTACGATATTGCAATAAATTTTTGTGAAAAGGTGTACTTGTGTCCATCGATATGTATGTATGTATGAACATATTTATTTGTTATAAATGTATAACAGACAGTATACAGTTTTAGTAGCGTTTACATATTTTAGATACTTTTTCTTCGCTACATTCACCATTTGAACTTTTTTATTTCCCATCACTGTTTTGTGAACAGCTGTTCCTTTTTAATATTAAAACAACAAAACGAAATAAAGCATACGCACGTTTTTAAATGTTCTATAAGTGCACCAACGTGCTAACAGTACAGTACGGTACGGTACAGCAACAGCAACGTTCGGCTAACCCAGCCTTTAAGTATGCCTCGTGAAGTTGTTGCAGATAGAGTCTTTGAACAGTGGGAAGCCCTTGAAATATTTCTTTACATTATAAAATTTTCAGTCATAATGCAATGATAAAGCTTTATTCATATTAAATAGTTTAACGGATTGTATTTATATTTTTATCTTATGTTCTTGAAATAGTAAATTATCGAAATGCAATCTAAAAATGTGAGACTAGATTTAATTTTAAATAGGCATTTTTAATTCGTCATTTATGTCGAAAGTTTTTGAACAAAAAATATATTGATGGTCTTCATGTTGACAATATAGATCGAAATTCTAACCATCTTCCAACGGAAGAAAATTATTGCGGCACTGTAATCGAACTATTAATAATCAAAAACTAATTTTCCCAGCATAAAGTTGTAAAATTCAAAAATAGAATTAAAGTTTTCTTATATTTCTTTTGTGTCATATTTGAAAACTAAATATAACTTCAAGGACTATTATTTGAATTGCTTTCCAAAGTGTGCGCCTGAATATGTTCTAAGTGGAGACTCAAATAATACTCGTACTGTTCCTTTTGATAAAAAATGCTTCTAAACGAAATAAAATACGTGAAAAAATTAAAAGTGAATACAGATCCATATTAGACTTTGAATATTTAAAAAATTCAAGAGTTTAAATGTGAACGTGTTTTTGAAAGACATTGACACGTGAACAATAGTTTCAATGAACAATTTTTTAGTAATATTTATCGAATCGGTCAAAGTATTCTTTTTATTCTCTACTCTTCACCAAGCGTGGAAAGTATATTTTTAGTTCAAAATTTGATCAAAAGTAAAATGTTACATGGACTGCAATTATAAACTTTAGATCTTTAATACATGGTAAAGGTTTTTGAAGTCTAACAATAAATCTTGTTATAATCGTAATACATATAAAATTATGTACCAAAAAATGCAATACAACTTCTACTAAACCGACAGAATCTTTGTTTGATTAAAATAAATAAATAGCTAATAATTGTTATTATTTTTAACGTCCACGAATTTTTACAACTCGACAGTATATTAACTATTAAAAAAAGCACAAACTATAATTGTCACTGAGTATATACTAGGGATGCCAATCGGGATCGATTTTTGGAAATCCCGGGATTTTCGGGATCTTGGGATTTTCGGGATCTTGGGATTTTCGGGATCCCGGGATTTTTCGGGATCACGTAAAATAAATTATTTTTTTAAATAAATATTACTTTAATAACAATTTAATGCATTTTAAAAGGTTTTATGTTCATAATTTATCATTGCACAATTGTCTTTAAAGTGAACAATTTTGTAATACGAGTATGAAATAAAAATCAAAAGAATTTTTCTCATATATTTTTAAGTTGATTAATAACATTTGATATTAGAGAATTTATAGTGAAAACAATAACTAAATATGAAAACTCTTTTTTGTTTTCAATAGAAATGTTTTTCTATTATCTAAACCAAAAGGAATATACATATCGGTGGACTTTTAGCACTACCGCTTAAGTTGACTTACGAAAATATTTAGATTCACTTTCATACAAATAAGTTGCAAAAACAATATTGTTTTGTTAAAAATATATCTACTAACGTTTATTAATTGCAATTGATCAACAACAAGTATAACGGTTGTTACATATGTATGTATACCAAGCATTACCTAATTTTTTATCGATTTCGTTACGACTAATAAGGCTGAACATGTCGAAAAATTAAAAGAAATTTAGTTTTTTCTGTGTAATTAATCGAATTAATTGCTTTGAGTGGACGGTTATGTTGACCTTAAGATGGACGTAGTGCGCGATACGTATTTCGAACAGAACTATGATTTTCAAAATAAATTTGCACTATTTCGAAGCTTTGTTCAGATATCAGTCTACTCAAGTTTAAATGCCAAACCAGCTAAAGTCCCGGTACACACACTTAAATTTTTGTTGATAAACTTGTAATTTAGTTGGTAGAAAAACCGAGATACTTGTATTTCCTTCTCCGTCTTTCTTACAGCTGAATTACGATTTGATCAACAAAAGTTGCAGTGTTTGAACCGGGACAAACATAAATCACTTGTAGGGGTAGAAAACTGTCGATAGTTTAAAAACCTTTACCGATATATAGATTAAATACTATCGAAAGTTAGAAAAACTATCGATATATCGACGATACTATAGTAATAGTATCGAAGTTGTATGGTTCTCGTATAATTTACGTATTTACTTAAGGTACGGTCACACTTGTCAAACATTTGCCCAAAAAAGCGTAACCAACAAACACTAATGAAAAAAGTTTTGATTCAGACACTTGTTTATCATACACTGAAAAAACAGTTTTACATAAATTCAACGAAATCGCATTCATTGATTTAAATTCATTGAAATTCAACGTATTATACGTTGTTTCAAAAAAATATTCCTTGAAATTCAACGTAAAATTTTATGTAGATATGAACTGAACGTTGAAACCAATCCTTGATATTATTCGTTGAATTTAACAACGAACTAGTTTATTGATTTAACGTACATATAATACGTTGAATTTAAGGAACACGTTCTTTCTTATATAAATAAAAGAAAAAAGTTTAGTAAATTTCAAGAAAGTGTACCTTGATTCAAGGAACCTGTTCATTGATTTTAAGTAATGTACGTTGAATTTGACTTCAAGAACAAGAAGAAGATGTTTTATTCAATGAACGAGTACTTTGATTCAAGGAACCACCATTTGAATTTTTGTTTTACTTGGTTCAATTCAACATACTAGTTCCTTGATTTATAACGGGAAAAAACATAATGAAAAGAAAAAATAAACAAAGAGCAATCAGTTGTTGTTCTTCGTTGAACAAATAAGTTTGTGCGCAATTAAGAAAGAAATTTAAAATAAAAAAGTGCCAAAAAGTAAGTTAATATTAAGAAGTGATTATAATTAATTTTAATTGCAAAAAGAAATATAGCTGTATAATATCCCGTATATCAGGAACTTGCTGAACTACTCTAAAGCTGGAAAATAAGTTCCAGGTGCATCCACTCCTGAAACAATTTTTATGTAAGTAATTATTTTTGATTTTATTTAGATAGTATAATTTTATACATATACTATATATATTTATGTATGTTAATTTTAAAGATTCGGAACCAAAGCAGAGGTTTGCGTTAGAAGCCTCAGATATGACAATTCCAGTGCAGAGGAATTCAATAGCACTTGACAGGCAGAATTAATGAAGTAAACCAAGGTTCCACTTTAGCCGAAATTTTTAAAAGATGGCCCGAGTATAAGAAACCGAGTAGATTTCGATATGTGGGTATACAAATCTTTACTGTTTTATACTTTAGTATTTATTGCAAAATAAATATTTATAACTATATTTCAGATTGACAAAGACTTTGGCGTTGCTTTTGGGGAACGTGAAGGAGTTTTCTTTAACTGGCCGGAATGATTCGCGAAGATAACAACATCAAAGATAAAGCTTTGATAGAAATATTGAATAATTTGGATAAGTCGGAGAGTATCTAAAAATTTAAGTTTGTTTTATTTTAAACTAACAAGTGCATTTTTAAATTTATACATGAATTATAAATTTACAGTCTAATTTCTGAAAATTATTAAGGCTTTATAAAGGGTTTATAAAACAGATTTCCATATTAACCCTTTATAAAGCTTTAATAATTTTTATAAATAAGGCAGTAATAATTTAGTAGACTATGATACTATCATAACCAAATTTTTTTATGTAAATACATACTTATATATATGTATATACATATGTAAATTATTTCTTATTATATGAATTTTTAAATAAAATACTCAATTTAATATGAACTTGTCTATTATTATATTTATTAAAGTGTAATTTTGAATGTATAGGTGCATTGGGTCAAGGAATAAAATCAATGAATGTTTTCATTGGTATAGGTCTTTAAATTCAAGGAACTATTTCATTAAATTCAAAGTATGTATACGTTGATTCAAGGAATATATTCATAAAATCAATGATTGCGTTCATTGGGTCAAGGAATAGGTTCCTTAAATTTAAAGAACTATTTCATTAAATTCAAAGTATAAATATATAGGTTTAATGAATTTACGTAAGGTTTCAATGTATGGATTCTTAACTTCAACGAACTGGTACGTTGAATTCAGCAAGGCAATGATTGGCATACGTTGAATTCAATGAACATATTCCTTAGGTGAAAAATAAGGAATAAATTCGTTGAATCGACGAATTTTTTCGTTGAATTTATGTACCTTTTTGGTTCAGTGTATGAAACAGTTTCGAACACAATTAACGTACAATGTCATAGAATCAAACAATATTCTCTACTATTTGACTTGACAAACTTTTGTCTGAATTGAAAGATTTTTCATTGGCATTTACTGGTTACGCTTTTTTGGGCAAATGTTTGACAAGTGTGACCGTAGTTTTACACTAAAAATTCAAAATAAATTATTTTTAAACAAAACATAATTAAATAGAATTTTATTTGTCAATTCAATTAATTAATTGTATGAAAAATAAGTGAGATCAGCGGAAGAAATTTTCCCGTCATTCATTTATTTTTGTTTATGAAAAGCAACATATTTGCATTTTTTGGTGTTAGTGGTGTATCATTTACTATCGATAGTGACTAAAAATATCGATTGTTTTCAAGTATTAATCGATAGCAGAATTAAAACATCGAGTCACAATAAAAATAGCTATCGATAGTATTGATAGTGCTATCGATAGTTTTCCACCTCTAATCGCTTGACAGCTGACAAAATGGCCGCCAGCTAAAAGAGTGTTGCAACTTAAAGTTTTATATCTTTTATACACCCTTTAGATATAGAAAATAACTTAAAATTTGTTACACGCTGTAGTAGGCTTGTACTCTACTATAATTTCATCATTGAATATTGTAAATGGTCAACAATTTAATTGTTTGTTCATAGACTAAATTTTTTTGTGAGCACTTCCCACATATCCCTTCCAATTGCTAGCAATGATATACCAAGTATTTGTCCACATCGTTGTGGTCATTTCATAAATAAATTGTATTCTATTCCAAATTATGGTTCAATTAAAAAGGTTATACAAACTAATAAACTATTTGAACAGAACAAAATAATAAATACAAACAAAATGCAACAACAAGAAAAGCTCTTTCAAGAGAAGTCGCACGCACTGCGTCTTAAAAGAAATCAGACAAAAATTATTCTTTCAGACAACACCCCAACTCACATACGACTACATATCTATTGTGGAGCGAAAAACTCAAATCATTTACTATTAATTATCGTTAGAATAAACGCAGCCAGCAAGACTTTTTTTCAACTGTTGAAATGGAAGCAATAGACAAAAAAAATAAATAGAAATATGCAGCATATAGAACGAAGGGACAAAGGGTTTTGTTTTAATAAGCAGTACTTTACACAGAAAAAAATATTCCTGCAATAAACAACTTTAATTGAAAATAAATGTATTTAGGTCAATTAAACTTTTGTTTAAAAATTTAATTATTTACAAAGTTTAATTGACTCATTTACATTTTTAGTTGATTTTTGGTTTTATTTTCAATTAAAGTTGTTTATTTGCAGAAATATTTTTTTTCCGTGTAGTTAATTTTCATATGCATATTATTTGATATGTCCACAAAAAAAAAATTAAAATAAGAAACTGAATAATTGTAGTAGCAGAAAGGGAAAACCATCATCGTTTAGCACATTTAAATAGTTTTAAATGTTGCGTCAATTGATATTGATTATCATCAATTATAAAGTTATTTGTTCGTTATAAGAAATAAAGGCAGAATACATATATGGGCGGCTTAATGGATATTCTTTATTACGAGTGCTAAACATTGCGCTAATTGTTTCTTTTTTTATATGAAATGGTTGCAATTTTATCCCAAATAATGACAAGAGGCTGAGCAATAAAAAATATGCATCTTGGAAAATATCCAACGCTGGTATTGAAAAAAAAAATAAACTTCGAACACCCTTTTTGTGTCTGGTATTTAGAGTCCATAAAAAGTGGAAAGAAAATATTCTGATTTTATATATTTCGTCCAATGATACAATAAATATTGAATAATTTTCATAAGATAATTGCAGTTGTTATATGAATCTTCTTTTCAAACAAAAGATAATATAATTTTTTAGTTTTTTTTTATTATTTTATTCAAATAAAAATAAGATTATTACAAATAATTCTATAGTTTTCAGTGATTTTTATTTATAATGTGCTTTTTGTTCTCAAAAAATTGACATCACTGATTCCATTATGAATGGCGATGGCAGTAATTCAATCTTGATTGAGTATACGAAATTATCGTAGGCGCCAGCAATTACTAGTTTTAAAACACTTTCACTATGATCGTTTTAATTTTGAAAGCGAAAGAATGCAGTAAATAATAATAAAATTTATAGCTACAAATTTTTGCAATTCATACTTATTTGTTGTTACAAAAAAAAAAGCTTTTGCCGATGTTAGCAAATTTTTAAAAATTTTAATTGCTAGTTTTAATATTTGTTTTTTTTTTTAAGATATTCGCCACTTCAGTTATAATGGAACTAGTGTGAAAACTACTAGGCTATTCGTAAATTGTTTTTATTATGAATGAATAAACAAGTATTTATACAAACAAATCAAAAAACCCGACTGACCAACCTTGAACCGTTAGATATCCTAAGTGGTCATTCGATATGAAAAATCAGAGGAACCTGTCGAATAATACCCATTTTAATATACTGGCAGTTTGGAGATTTTTATTTTTTCGTATATACAAAATGGCTTCTGTTGGCCACCATATTGACAACTGACATATCTTTAGTGACATTCGTGGTATTAAGACAAATCGATTGACGTAAGAATCATTAAAATCGGTCCACGCGTTCGGTTTATATAGTGCCGCAATGGAAAACACATACATATGTATGTACATTAGAGTGGACGTTAATTGTATGGAGACCTTTTTTTCTTGATTTCTTCTACTCTCACCCACCCCCCCCCCCCTTCCAGTTCAGTTTTATGTAAAAAAACATACAAAAGTTTCATACCGATATGTTGTGTTTTAGGGGGTGCGTCCGCCGTAATTCTAAAATCTAAAAAGATAAGCAAGAATAGTTAAACATACGTAGGTAGAGTAATATAACTTCGTGCTAACCTAAATAGAAAAATGAAAAAATGGAAAAACAGGGGAAATAAATAGTGATACTTACATATGTATTTACCAAAGGTAAATCAATAATTGTACACAACAATCATTTCTCACATTCCGTTTCATTAGAATTTACGTTAAATAGCTGATGTTAATAACAATCTCTACCCAAGTAGATAGACTAGGGTGCTGATGAAGTGCGTTGCTGCACAGAAAAATATCGGTATTTCCCCCAGCTTAAAAGTCTAATTTAATTTTTCTTCTCTTTAGAAACTCACATTAATTAATAAAATATTTCATTCAATAAAAAGAATTGAAATTACTGAACTCAAGCCTGACTAAAAATTATTTCTGATTAAAAAAATATTACTTTGAATATAAATAATATAAAACTCAACTTATCGCTGATTTTTTTCTTTCTTTTTTTTACATAAAACTGAACCGATTCGGGGGGGTGAGAATAAAAGAAATCAACAAAAAAAATTCTCCGTACAACTAACGGCCACTCTAATGTACATAGATAAACGCAGTCGGGTAAACAATTTATTGGTTAACCTCCTGTTCCCACAATCCAAACGATAGACTTGAGTAAGAAATTTATATGAAAGCACTAATTTTTTTTAGCGATTTTTAAATAAAAAATTTAGACGAGTCGACTGAATGGCTTGTGGAAACAGGGGATTAGAATAATAATATAAAATTATTAAACTAATACATTTAAGAATATTTTTTTATGATTTACTTCCAATGAGTCTTTCATTTAATAAAATAAAGTATATGTGAGATATCATAAAATTTTTTTATTAAGACTTTGCAAAGACCGCCTTTAGCTGGGTGAAAAACAGAGGGAGGAATATGTTACCTTTCTGTATATATATATTGTACCACATCTGAAATTTTGTAGCTGCATTGACATGATTTTCCGCAGCCTTTGAGATTATTTGGAATTTTATTAACTATATTAAATGTACGAGTATAACTTGTTGCTTTTGTTCTAAAATTAGTGATAGTACAAGTTTAATTGATAATTTCTTATATACATATTATATTTTTTTTTTTTTTTTGCTTTAAAATAATAAAAAAAACTTTAATAAAGTAATAATTATTTCAAGTTTTATTTGTTTTCATTGTAAACGTTCAGCCACCATACATTAGATAATGCGCCTGATTATTATATGAAGCTGTTAATGTAAACGGCCTTTTTAGTTAAACGAATATACATACATATCGCTAATTTACTTGAACAACATCATAACTCAAAAAATTAGATTTTTGTGTAGTTTTTTTTTAGTTATGGCGTTGTTCAAGTCAATAAGCTGTATATTTTTTTATTAAATCTTTAGTAGTAAGATTGAAATTGCTTTATCGAGAATAATAATAGAAGTTTTTTTGTTAAATTAAATAATTAAACCGACGAAATATGCAAGATCTTTTTTGAGTTAACTTAAATTTTGATGAAAATTCATGTTCTGGAATTGTAAAAAAGTCACCCTCCTCTTGTTCTCTCTCTCTCTCTCTCTCTATCTCTCTCTATATCTCTCTCTATCTCTCTCTATCTCTCTCTATCTCTCTCTATCTCTCTCTATCTCCCTCTCTGTCTATCTCTCTCTCTCTCTCTCTATCTTCTTTCAACTTACAGGCAGCACAAAGGGATCATTATATTGCACCCAAGTGAGCTTTACTCTAATTTTCCACTTTTCCTTGCCAACAGCCTGCTAACCTAACCCACCTTTATGTAAAACTTAAGGTAGAATTAGTTTGTACGTGCTGTTCTGTTCTGAATCAGCTGTTTTGTTTCTGTTGAGTTGAAAATCTGTATGTGTGGTTAGTTTTTAATTTTTCGTTCTGTTCTGTTGCGGACAAATCTGTAGAAAATAGAATTCAACGTTCAACGTGACAGCCAAAAGTGTGTATGTATTAGTGTGTTGTGATATTTTGTGCACAAGTGTAATCAATTTTATAGGTTGTCAGCTGATTTTTTTCACAGACAAAGTAATTGCAAAATATTTTATACAGATAGGAACGGCACAGAACAGCAACAAAAAGTAAAGACTAATGAAGCCTTTATTGTATGTAATCAAAAGTGTTAAAGAAGCCAAAGAATTTGCTCGCCTTGACGACGTTTCTTTACTCATTTTCAAAATGAAAAATAGGGACCTATAATATCCACTGATCACAAATCAATCACATCGTACATTCACTTCCTTCATCACCATTAGTAAAATTTCGCAACTGAAATTTAAGGCCATAACTATTACCATAAATAACCATAAATACATATATTTGCTTCACCTATTGGTGCTACCATAACCTAAACAGCTGTTTATGTTCTCATTTGTGTATTCATTTCAAAAGTGCAAAAACAAATATGTCTAATCAGCAAACAGTTGTTTATAGTAACAGCGAATAACCAAAATTCAATTAGTTTCACCTCTTTTATACACGCAAAGTTTACTTTGCAAAGTATTAATTCAGCAGCTGGGAGTTAGAAAAAAAGAGAACGTATTTCTCCCTCTGTCTTTCACAAAGCTGAATTAAGACTTTACCAAGTAAACTTTGCGTGTCTAAAAGGGGTATTTTTATGGTCATGGTTACAGCTATGGCGTTATGGCGAGTCACCTATAATAAATTACAGTGTTGCCCATAAGTTTGGTTCGAACAGCTGTTTTGTGTGGTTATGGTCAGGGGACGTTTAATTGCACCTTTAATGGCCTAAATGATATACATATGTAGTGTCCTGCATAAGACATCTTATAAGAACTTTCAAGACATGAGGAATTTTTCAAATGCTTTACTACAGCGAAATCTTATAAAACAAACGTTAGCAACACTGTTTGCAAGAAATTTTTTTGAGTATTGTAGGTATAAGAGTAAAGAAGAAAACACTTCGTGACGGAAGAATTTGTGATACTTGCTTCTTTCTACGCATAAGCGCGTGTACAAACGTCATGTATGTATGTGTGTATGATCTTTTATTTTTCTGCGCACATGCAAAGCACACACATGCATTAACATTAGTTGTATGCGGTTAATCACAAAATAGCTTACCATCTACATATTACATAAACACTCAAACATACAATATGAAAAATAACAAGCATACACTAATCAACAGTACTTCTTTTGAGTGTTTGTTACAAACAGGCTGTCTTGGCTACATCGCTTGTTAGCACTGATATACACGTACACCAATACATCCATCGTGCTTTGCTTGTAGTACGGCAGCATTTATTATTGGTTTAGTATAATACATGCGACGTGAACACATTTAAAAATCATTACGTATTCACATTTAAAGACTGTTTACGCAGGTCTCTAGTATGTATGCATTAAAATTCAATAAAATCTGCTTCCACCAGTGACATATAGAAATTGCTACGTACTCATTATTTTTTCCATGCCTGTCTAAATTTTTCCCGCACAGTGCGACGAAATAATGACAACTCTAGATTAATGCTATCAATATTTTTGTTCTCATTTGTTTTTATTTTTTATTTAACTGTTCTTTAGCAAAAATTAATGTTGTAAAACCCAACCATTTTCAAAGATAAAGTACATACTTATCAAATCAGTTGAAGTATTGAATACTAGTATATAAATAACCCAGTTTATAATACGCATTAATTTAATCAGCAACTTATTAAGCATTGAAAAAACGTTAATATATTTTGCAATTTTAATTTCTAGTGGTCATTATTCTTTTATATACAAGTATGAAATATGTTATCGCTATACTAAAACTTTATTTCAAACTATGTATTTGCAAAGCACTTGCAATACAAATTCTTCGTCTAGATTTTTTGTTATTTAAAATAAAATATATTAGATGTTATTGTGACTAATTCTTGTTGTATGGAAAGTAATCTATTGATTAGAAAATAATCAATAAATGTATGTATATTTATTTAAATAATCTTTTCGCGAACAGAAGTTATGAGTTGCTAAGAGGGATAACCTTTATCTAAAAAAAATTCTGAAGATTTATAACGTATATTTAATTTTGAGTTATTACTTGTTTACTGAGTAACCAGTAGAATTAATAAATTTAAAAGTATTTGCCATATTAATTCATTCAATATCATTAAATTGTTACACAAAACAGCTGCAAGTAATACTGGCACTTGTCATAAACAGCAAATGGGGGGACGGAATGCCAAAGGATAATCGCAACTTATCATACATTCGTTTATTTGTCAGGATTTCAATGATGTCGTAATATCACCACGTTACGTGATGTTAGACCAAGAAAGACCATAACGGAAGATCGTTATACCGATAATACTTCTTTTCGTAGATATAAATTGACAATCTTTACTTTCTATGAAAGGTCATATTTCCCATTTTTTTTTGCATTCTGTCTTATCGTGGTTGGCGTATTTCAAAGACGACTACGACTGTTTGGTAATAGATTAAAGAAAAACTGTTGAAGTCTTCTTTAATCTATTACGAAATCGTCGAAGTCGAAATACGCCAATCACGATAAGAGGGATTATCAATAACATTTATATACCTATTTCAACTAAAACCTTTAATTAAATAAATTTTTTACTCGGCACTCATATCCTTTAAACATTTCGACGGTCCCATTCCAAAACATGATAAGTCGACATAACCACCCCTATTGCAAACAACTATTCCCATAAAAAAATTCCCAAATTTTCTGATTTCTTATTGTGAATCATTCCCAAAACAAATTTTTTGGGAGCGAATTCACAAACATAAGAAATATGGCATCGCCAATGTTTACTCCCAAGAATTATTTTGTAAAGGGTGTTTTTTAGAGGTATAGAACTTTGAATTGAAATAAAACACAAGAAAATCGTTTTAATGTCCATCAATTTGGCTTTATTGGAAGGATAATTTTATGCCATTAATGCTTAAATATGATTTCGGGCATGTGGCCGCCGCGGCTGGCTCGAATAAAGCCAATTCTACAGGTCCAATTTTCAACCACTTTTTCGAGCATATGGGGCCGTATGTTGGCAATAACGCCACGAATGTTGGCTTCCAAGTCCCCTAACGTTTCTGGTTTGTTGGCGTAGACGAGCGACTTCACATATCCCCAAAGAAAATAATCCAATGGTGTTAAATCACACGATCTTGGTGGCCAATTGACAGGTCCATTCCGCGAAATTATGCGCTCATCGAATGTTTCCTTCAATAAATCGATTGTGACGTGCGCTGTGTGGCATGTAGCGCCGTCTTGTTGGAACCACAACTCATCCACATTCATGCCATCCAATTCGGGAACAAAATAGTCGGTTAGTCGGCTCCAATTGCTGTGCACGGTGGCGAATCGATTCATTCGGGTCCTCTTCAACACTTTGCTCTACAGCGGCAATTGTTTCTTCGGTGCGCACTGTTCGACGTCTCTGCGGATGCGTATTATCACATAGAGTAAACGTAGTGCGAAAACGATCCATGGTTAACCGAATTAATTGCTCTGATGGACGATTATGTCGACCATAAAATGGACGGAGCTTGCCGTAAACTTCGCGAACTGAACCATTATTTTCGAAATAAATTTGCACGATTTGCAAGCGTTGTTCTTTTGTCAACCTGTTCATGATGAAATGGCAAACCAAACTAAATATTAATCACTTGACAGCTGACAAAATGGCCGCCAGTTAAAAAAGTGATGCCAACTTAAAGTTCTATACCTCAATAAAAAACACCCTTTAAAATAAATTCGCAACACATTCCAATGGTAACAAGACGGGAACATGTAAGTTATAAATTGTTTTTATATTGATTTTATAAAAACAAGTATATTTTTTTATTTAAGGAACGCAAATGTGAATAAGGAGCAAATTAATTGCATGGTGGAAGCGTAGCAAACCCTTCATATGCGAAAGGGTTCCAAAAGGAAAAAAAGAGGATGTGGCAAAATTTATGATGAATGAAATGAATTAAACACGTTGTTAACACTTCTGAAAGCAATTCGCTGAATGAAGACTGCGCCAAACCGACATCAATTTGCCTACCTACTCCCTTTTAGTAGCTGCCTTCCGCCAAAAATCTCAAAAAACCGGCGAGTTTTACTATGGGTGGTATGGCAAATATCTTACCACTAGGAGGCAAGTTTTCCATCAACACATTCAGCAGGTATTGGAATCCTTCTTTGTTCACCCTGTAATATTCCTTGAATCTGTATGTATAATTCTTACTTTATCTCCGGTAGTGATAGTGGATCCGATTCATCTCGAATAGATCTTCGCTGCAACCTTTCCATGGACTGTTTCTCCTCTTCCAGCATCAAAAAACGAAGATACACGCTATTCATTTTTTAAGTATTTGTATTTTCCTTTAAAAAAATTTTTGAGGTAATTCACAATAAACACTTTTGTTTATACAGCATTTATAAATAATTTACAATAGAAACTTTAACTCCCAATATATTCGCGATACCAATTTATTGGGATGGGAAAAAAATTTTAGTCCCAAACAACTTATTCCCATAATATTCACGATAGGGGTGAACATGTCATGCTGGGAATAGCATTTCCGAATTCACCGTTGATTAACTTAGATTCCGTAAAATTTTAATAGTAATCGGAATATTTTGTCAAAAGTTATGAGCAAAAATGTACTCAGCATAATTTCTCAAGTTTAAAAAATCTCCCTTTTTAAATGTTTTAAATACACTTAGGGCCATTATTATGTGATTTAAAAATTGCAAATTTAACTTTTTATGTGGTGAAGATCGGCGCGTTTTTGTTTAACTCAAATACATATGTGTAAAATCTGGTAATACTTGTTTTTCACACGGGAATAAACACAGCTGTGTACTGGCAACCCCATGAAAACTGTTTTAAACACTGAGTCTGGTAATACTTTGTTTTATGGGAATAAAAACATGAATGCATTCTAAAATGATAAATTTTATATATTTTTTTTATTTAAACTGAAAAAAATTAATGTATGTATTTAAAAAATCCTTATACTTACTCATATTATAAATGCCAAAGTGAGTTTGTTTGTGACGCTTTCACGCCCAAACCGATTTTGAAAGTTCTTTCATCAATGGAAAGCTACATTACCAGTGTTAAATATAGTATATTTTTTATCCGGTTTAGAACCGGATTTTTATATTTGGTGGGTTTTTTTGTCCGAAAAACACATTTTGGGGCTGGTTAGGGTAATTTTCGTTTCGGGTTTGATTGTTTAACCAGTTTTAAACCGGTTTGTATGAATTTTTTGAACAGGTGAATTCAAGCGGAGCCGCTGGTAAAATTTAGTAACAAATAAAAACACATTAAAGGACATTATTATGACTTGACGATAAAGTTCCGGATAGTTAATCTTAACTTTAGCAAAACTGAACTATAGTAACCTTTAAAATTTGTACATTATTACAACTGTCTGATAAAATAAATAATACAATCTTTGTTTGGTGGCAATATTTATGTGGATACTGTGGATATTGTTTTTACTTGCTTTTGTTTATTTGCTAAATTACAAACATAATTTGTTTTTTTATTATTATTATGAGTTTTGTGTTATATTGTTTTTGTTTTATGCTATATTTTGACAAAATAAATTTGGCTGTAATTTATAAAGTAGAAAGTGATAAAAATTATAAAAATGTGGCAACTTCAAATGACTATACCTTACAATAAAAGTTACAGGTAGGATGAACTTTAAATTATCGCTCACTTTTGGTTAAAGTGAAGTTCTAATAATGAAAAAGTGTTTATCTATCCAATAAAATCTTACCTTAAACTAACGACAAGTTATAATAATGGCCCCTTAGCATGATTTATTTTGAAATTAAATAGTCAAAAAAAAAATCAATTTAAATTTTTCTGCAAACTAAAACATGTTATATGTACTTAGAAGACTATTGAAGTGAAAAAGCCTTACTTAGAGGAGGACTAGGTAATAGATTTTTGATTGTAAGTTACTTTTAACTATGATCTACGACAAATTTATAAAGTTCAAATAAAATAAAATAAATTCTATTGCAATTATTACATGATCAGAAAAAGTATCAAGTTTTTCACAACATTCCCGAAACATCATCAATAAACTTTGAAGGCATTTATCTCAACACTAGCTTTTTTGACTTAGGATGTTTTAGAATGGAGCCGTCGTTCATAACTCGGTACATTTTAGACCGATTGTAAAAAAAAATGTTTGTCTAAGAGGGTACAGCTTCCCATTATAAAAAAAGTGGGCGGGGACAATTCCACAATTTTTTTTATTTAATTACATGATATTCTGCTTATTCAATTGATGCGGAACCCAGCAAACACCTTTGGATCTTGCAATTACACAATTTTAAAGATGAAAAAATGGGCGGGTCTACGCCCATCAAAATCTATTATTATATTACACATGGCTCTATTCAACCGATTTTTACGAAAATTACCACACACCTTGAGCTAAAAAATACACACAATCTTCCATTTGAAAAAATGGGCAGTCACGCCCATTAAAATTTAATGTTTAATTTTAAGTGGTTCTATTGTTACGATTTTTACAAAACTTAACACACTCCCTGAGCTCTGAAAAACACAAAATGGTGCATTTAAAAAATTAAAATTTAATTTTATATCCCATAAAATTTTTTCGAAAATGTTCTCTATAAGATCTTTGCACTGAATTCGGTTTTTTTTGGCAGAATTATTTCAAATGTGGTTTTTGGAATTGCATTTAATTTTGTGAAACAATTAAACCGACAAATAAATTAATTGGTGATCAATTAAGGCCAACTAACTACTGTGTACGAAATTTTTAGAGATTTTCTTTATTGCGGGGATGTTATAACAAGTGGAATTTATTTTTTTTTAATAAAATTAAACAAAAGTTAATTATTATTATTCTGATAATAGATTTTTTTTTAGATTTCATACCCTTTCGTGGTTTACATACATGTTGGCCACACGTTCCAGTTTTGTATTTCAATTGCTTTTAATTTGCAATACACTCACATTTTTTTAATAAAGGCTGGGACACATAGAATCCGTCAAACGTTAAACTTCGCCTTTTTCAACTGACAGCTAAGTTGAAATACATGGTTTCCTATGAGGTCTGTTACATTCAGTTAGTGTACGTCAATGCAAAGTACAAAAATTTGTCAACTTTTAACTTTTTGCGTACGTTTAGTAGTTTGACAGACATTGGTTGGTTTTTTTTTTGCTACGAGGGCGGATCAATAAGCCCGTGACTTTTTTAATGAAACACAGTTTTTTTTGCAAAAAACATTATTTTTCAACATAATCTCCTTTTAACTCAACACACTTAGGGTCAATTTCACCGACTCTATTTAAATATCAATTCATATTTAAATGTCGATTTTCATTAATTTTTGTATGGAACATTTACTTTTAAATATGAATTGATATTTAAAAAAGTTGGTGAAATAGGTTCTTAGTCCAACGTTTCTGCAGTTTTTGTATCCCTCTCAAAAAATAGGATTTTTCGATGTCCTTAAAATATGCATTTGTTTGGTCAATAATTTCATCGTTGGAGCTGAATCTCTTTCCACCGACCCATTTCTTTAGGTTAGCAAGTAGTCACTAGGGGCTAAATCCGGAGAATATGCAGGCTGGGATACCAATTCGTAGCCCAATTCATAGAGTGCCATTGAGACTGCACACATGTGCACCCGTGTATTATTATTATCGTTTTCTTTTTAAATTGCCGTTTATTGTTTTTCTCTTTTGAAGGTAATCGATTTGTACTTGTGCGACCACAACGAGTCAGTAAACCACTTTTTTACCATTGAAATCGATGGTGCAGAGTACCCATAGTTTATATCGAGCTTTTCCCTGGTTTGATTGACGGTCTTTTTTCGCAAAAAATAATGTTTAATGAGCACTCGAAATTCACTTTCTTCCATTTTTAGAAAAATAACGAGGTTGTATGTTTTGAACAGCTGTTAAACGCAAAGTAAATGACGACACATGCTCAAAATTTGACACTACTCTATTAACAGGTGGTTTTTGATGGGAACAGTGTTGCATTTCATATAACTTCGAGGGTAGTTCGAAAAGTCACGGACTTATTGATCCGTATGGTTTTATTTATTTATGTTTTTGTGTTTTGTGGCAGCAAAAATAAAATAAAACAAAAGAAGTAAACGAAATAAATAAAAAAAATTTGAATTTAATAAATAAAATGGAGAATTAATCTACTGAAGCTGTACAAAAAATTACTCATTGTGCCAAACTTCTCCAGCGGTTTGTTAATGTTAGTGAAAAAAAGACGAAGCTTAACGTATGACGGATTCTAACTATTTGCCTTGGCCTTTACTTCCTCATAATAAACTTTCAATTAAATATTTAACACGAAATTTATTTATTTCCCCTTCCAAGGACAAAAACTGCTGCCCATATTTTGAGAAAAGAACACTCTGTTAGTTTTGTGCATTTTGTAAAAATAGAGTTGCAGTTTTAAGCACAGCAATATTAATGCTTCGACCCAACAGTTACAGAACACATTTCCATTGCTGTAGTGTTGCATTAGAAAAAAAACCCAATAGTACTAACTTTGCCATCTCTGGAAACATAAATATAATTTACACTACAATGTCACATCATAAATTTTGTGAAGTTTTTATTCTTTTTTTTTTTTAAATTCATTTAAATGTAATTACATTGCAGTTGACTCATTCAATGAATTTGTTTGTGCCGCACAACACTTTATTTAATTTAAATTTATAACGATATATACATAAATTTTGAAAAACAAACAACAACACACATAAAATGTGACTTATTTTAAAAGCACTTAATGACTGAACATCAGCCAGTTACAGCCAGTATTTAGTAAGTTATTGAACTACATTAGGCAATGTCTACCTACTACATACTCGTACATTGATTATGATGCAATTCTCATTTGGTTTGATATTGGAATTAAGTATTTTAAATTTATTGACAGTCGCGTAAAAATTTAAAATAAAATTATTAATTAGTAAACGTATATATGTATGTATGTATGTATGTACATATGTATGTATGTGCAACTGCCACACTCAATATTTGCAATTATATTTCAATTTCTATTGAAGCATTATGTACATAGAGATAATAATATTAAATGGAACATCATCTTACACGATGAACCGCAACAATTTATATTGTTTGTTTTAACGAAAAAAATTGTTATTTTGCAATAACAATGTACACTATAAATTCGGTAACTGCTTTAATTTAGTGATTTATTGAGACAAATTTTTTATTCATCTAAATAAGTAACAGCCAACAATACGCACTAAAAATAAAGTAACAAATTTTTTTTAGTTATATTAACGAGACAAAATTTGGTTAATTAAAATTTAACCAGCAAATTTAAATAAACTGTTAACGTTACAATTTAAATTGGTTAGATTCACCTACTAGATTTTTTTCTAATCCCTACTAGATTTAATCTTAATCAGTAGTAAAGGTGGAACTTGTTAGCAAACAGTTTTATCATGGTCTTGCAAAATTTTTTGTGACATTTAGCAAACTTTTTTTCTCCAATCATGGTCATAATGATTCCAAAATTGTCCAGCAAAATATTGTAGCGCTCGTGAAACTATTTAAAATATGTAACAATGAATTAATAAAGGAAATTGAAAGCAAAACAATAATACAAATGTACATACATACATATGTACATTCATACATACTTACATACATATGTATCATATTCTGTCCAAATTTCAATAATAAAATCATTGATATTGAAAATTATTTTGTGTGGAAAGCGAATTTAATTTATAGAAGTATTATTTGTAGATAAAATTGTGTATAAACATAAATCAATTGAAAATAATTATTAAAAATGGGTGATCTACAATACAAAAACATTGAATAAAACAACAAAATTTAAATGATCAAGATATAACAATCATTTATTTCAAAGCGCTTGGAGACAATATTTTGAATGGAATAAAAGCAATTGAAAATATGTACGAGGGTGGGTCATTAATTCATTGTCTTTTTGAATGTCCCGCTTCTTAATTGATATGGCAACACTGCTCCTGTCAACAGGTAACTGTCAGTTGATTCCTGTTTTAATTTCAACAAGCTGCGTCATTTAGTTTGTGTTTGGCAGCCGTTGATAGCAGACTACCTACCGTGCGCTTTTAGAAGAAAGTAAAACAAGTTAATTTCATGTGCTCATTAAGCGGAAAAAATCACTCAACCCAAGTCTAAGCTTGATAAATAACATAGGTACTCTTCAACATCAATTAAAAAAAAGTGGTTAACTGAATTTTGTTGTGGCCGTACAAGCCGAACGTTCGACGACCAGTTGAGGTCTATACATCCGAAACAATTGAAAATCAGAGATTGTGGAAGCCATAGGCATGTCACATGGCTCAGTGGGTATGAGAAAGCTTTTCCCAAAATGGGTGCCGCGTTTGCAGTTTCCATGGCAAAAATCTATGAATTGGGCTACGAATTGCTCTCTCATTCACCCTATTATCCAGATTTCACAAGCTAATACCTATTTTGATAACCTCGAAAAATCATATTTTTCAGAAGGGATAAAAAAATTGGAGAAACGTTGAACTAAGTGTATAGATATCAAAGGAGACCTACCATGTTGAAAAATAAAATAACTTTTAAATGAGACATTTGAAATTGTTGAACTTAAGCCTGATTAAGAAATTATTTCTGATTAAAATAACTTTTTATATATAACTTTTTATATACATAAATACCATTGTTTCTTCACTGAGTTAATGATCTACCCTCGTATTTGTTCTAATCTCTTTTTCAAAATTATACATATGAAAGTATTTAACGCGATTTTTAAAGAAAGTCTAAGTTTTTAGCATTACTAAAATATAAATGCTATATATAAATATAAATATTGTGATTGAATAGTAATTTAAAACAAGTTTTGAATACGGATGTATGTATGTATTAGTAATTAAAAATGTTATGTACATATGTATGTATGTATATGTACGACAGAAGAATTAAAAATAAAAAATATTGCCATCATTAACTTTAAACCGACAGAAATGTACTTAAGCGGTTATTGTGTATAGAGCCCCCCATATACGTTTCAATTCAATTGTGAATTGAGTCTTTCAATTGAATTGATTCTTGGCCTCACACTTCATAAACTGAATTGAAAGATTTTCATTCAACTATCAAATTTATATTTTTTTCACAAATAAAAATTTAAAAATTCAAAACTTCTATTGTATTTATTCATTTATTTTTATATTTTATATTTAGAGTTCAATCAAATTAAATACAATTTTATAAATACATAACTTTTTCTATACAAAATAAAGCTACAAACATAAATTTTGACAGCTAATCAAGAGACTCGAACACACACAGCACCATCGAATTGAAAGATTTACTAGTCAACATGAAAAATGAAAATCTTTTGATTTTTCTTCAACCAACTCGACAACTGCCAAACTAATAAATTGACAAAGCCATACACGCTTTGATTTGGACAACAACCGGCTCAATTGAAAATTGAATTGAATCGTGTATGGGCTGCTTAAAGGGGGAAATTTGGGTTTTTTAACCTAAGTTTTTAGAACCTGGCAAGACTAAAATAAGGATTTATTTACAGTGATGCCAAATGATCCAAAGTCTACAAACAGTTGTATGATTATTATAAATACTATATTATATATATAGTGTGAATAAAAAAATTACTTAAAACTTATTTTTAAAACCCCAAATGCATATGTATTTATGTATGTGAATTTTGTGTTTAAAACAAATTTTTAACTAAAAAGCAAATACATACGAGTATGTACATATTTTTTTTATTCACACACCCAATGTCTTGTTTTTATATTAAAAATCGTTTGTTTGTTTCGAATTTTTTTAAGGAAAATATGTGTGTGTTTTTAGAGTGTTTTGAAGAACTAGAACTATTATTATTATAAATAATAATAATAGATGAAAAATTAGTGTGGAAGATAAAAAAATTATTATTTAGCTCTGTATATTTGTTTAATGTGCTTTTTTATACAAAGATTTCATAAAGTTTTAATGCCGCTAATAACAAAAAATCATCATCCGATGAAGACATATATGCCATCGCACACAACGAACACAAAATTAAAATGCTGATTGACGATTTTATTTGTACGTCTCCGAAAAATCATCAATTAAGCGACACTAACACATTCTTACCGATTGATGGCTTTTTTTGTACGTCTCCTGGACACTTAAAAAGCGTAATTTTGAAATCTAAAAAGCGTAAAAAGCACTAACGTGAAAAACGAGTGAAATTTAATAATGTTTTCTAAGCTATTCTCTATTTCGGCATTATTATCAATATTTTTAATGAAATATATCAGACGAAAAAGGTATGCTTTTACACTAAACAAATAAATACACTATGTTTTTATAAAAGTAATTTTAAGAAATACAGAAATTTCTTAAAAGCACTACTTAGTGCTTTTTCTTAGTTTGGCACTAACGCTCAAAATTTGGCATTTTGAGTCTTCAAAAAGGACTAAAAATAGTGCCAAAAGCACCAAGTTGGCATCGCTGTTTATTTAGTTTTTAAAATTATTTGATTTAATTTTTTTTGTAACTCAGTGTAACTTGTGCTAATGAATGTTATTTGTTTTTCTTTTTGATTATTTCTATTTATTTTTGTGATAAAACAATTAAATATCAATGTCAGTATGTGTTTAATCATATTGACATTATTTATTAACTGTTGCCTGACTTCAACTGAAAATAGGCAACAATTTAACATATTTACACACACACACACACACACACCCATACATACAATCACAGAATGCACTTACAGCGGCTGACGTATTCTGTAATTCTGCTAACAGAGTTATATTAATAAAAAGTGGCCAGATAACAACTTTCAAACTTATTAATGATGCCCAGTTTCTTAAAATTATGTAGTAACCCTATTTAGTATGCCGCCTAATGTAAACGCTAAAGTGTCAAACCTAAATAAATGATGATCAACTTGTCAACGCTGTCAACATCGCATTTTCAAACACCAAAGTATTACTATTATTATTAATTTCTTAAAACTGCGAAATGGTTTCCAGTCTTGTTTAGGTTTGCCTGAAAGGTTTCACATTTCGTCATGCATCCTTTCCCGCTTAGTCAGTCCTTGAAAATTATCACAAAAATATAAATAAATAAAACCTTTCTGACTCACTTATAAATACGATCGTGAAATTCGTTCGTCCGTTCTTGATAAGGCGGCTATGTCATTTGGCTTAAATTGTTGTCATCAGAGCGCACACATGCCCTCATAAAGATCGACAGTTTAGTGCTGAAAAATCGTTCTCGACAATGGTCCTTGGTATAGAACGATTTTAAAGATTTTTTTATTACCACTGCTCGAAAACAAGATTGTACAACCGGCGCAAAGCTCGAAGTTGTGACCAAATTATTGAGGGGATTCAAACGATTGTCTTAAGAGTCATAGCGTCATAATGTTTTAAATTATTTTAATATAATTGTTTTTCGTCTTTGAAACATTATTGGACCTGTTCTGAAAATCACGGTTATTTAATCACGGTGATTTCAAAAACAAACTATTAATATGTGGATTTTTATTGTATTTTAAGATTTTGTCATGTATAATAAAATATTTTATTCCAACTTCCACAGCTACAAATCGTGAAATTTAAAAAAGTCATGATTTATCTTTTATTAATTTTTTGAAATCACCGTGATTTGACATGTCTTAATTTCCAGAACAGGCCCGTATGACACTTAATACGAGTACTACCGTTTGAATCCCCCAAATATATTTCCACAACTATTTTCTTGTATTACAACACTTGCAAGTTTTGAGAAATTTGAGCTGAAATAACGACCCATGAATCAAGTCAAGATCCTGATTTGTAACCCGAAAAAAATTAATAATGGTCCTGCAGACATGTTTAAAATCATACACGATAATTTTCTTTCAGATATGATATTTGAGAATCTATGTATATAATAAAAAAAATGAAAAAAATCTGAACAAATATTTCTATTGTCTAAGTCGGTTATCTTAAATCGTGCGATTTCAAATCGATTCGGTTTACAAAACACGGCCGTATATAAAAATATCTCGATGAATTTTTTTTATTTTTTTTTTCTGTATGAGATATATGTATGTAAATTAAAAAAATAAACATGTTTCAAATTCTTATCAAATTAAGTTATTAAAGAAAAAACAATGAAATAATTAAATTTGGGAGGAAGTTATTTATTTCATTATGAAACAACTCCGAAAAATAACTTCTGTGTTTTGGGGTTTATTTACTGTATCTTATTTCATAGATTTAAAGTAAGGCCCTAATTCAGAATTGCTTTAGAAAGTGAAGCTACGTTTAAACATATTTTAAAGTGAAATAGCACCCAAATAAAACGACGGCTGGGAATTTTCCTCATTATGATTGTTATGACCTTTCTTCATTCCTGAGTACACTATCTTGTAGAGAACTATTTGGTATGCCTAACTGTGAACTAAGGTTCGGCAAGAGATTCATCAGTGTTACTTTCTTGCTTAGTCCCTATTTACACTGTGCAAGTCTTATTGCTAAGCTGATTAGTTTATTAGGAGAGAGAGACGGAGGGAAAAGAAACGTTGCTGTTCCCCTCGTCTCTCCCTCCCAGAAACTAATCAGCTTAGCAATAAGACTTGCACAGTGTGATTTGGGACTTAGGAAATTAATTTTTTTTAAATCGTTCATATAGATTCCAAAAATTACGATTTCGCTTTTGGACGAACACGAATCCAACCTCCTATTGCCGTAAAAGCGGCTATCTCACACATTATCTTTAGACTTGGGTCGAACTCGTTCACTAGTTCATTTTTGCCACAAACCAATGATCAAACCCATGTAATTTCAATGGGTTTGATCATTGGTTTGTGGCAAAAATGAACTAGTGACCGAGTTCGACCCAAGTCTAATTATCTTCTGTAGTTATCATCTGGTCACCCTATGCAACTAAAACACATACTTATACATGTAAATACAAGTGCATACATACATACATATGTATATCTGCTGTCAATAAATAAATATTTAAGGCAAGTGATTATTTTTATTATTCTACTTCATACAACATACTAAAATTTGTAATTGTTCTGTTTATTAATTGATAATAAAAATTAGAGACGAAAATAATATCAAGATAACATTTTCGCTTTCAACATACTACATATGTTTGTACATATGTATGTATGTATGAAAAGAAAGGGAAAATAATTTAACAGCCGTGTCCCGTATTTATGTAGTCTGTACCTTTATTTATTTTATGCAGTATATTGTGGAATTAATTTTGTTGTGCTTGCATTTTACTTGTTGTTAAATGAAGCCCCATTTCATATCACCCCTTCTGTTAAATGTGGTGAATATTAAAAAAAAAATATTCTTTGATTATTCTCTAATTAATTGAGCAGGAAAATATTGTAAATATTGAATGTGGCTCATTTTGTGTATTTTATTATTATCTAATGCTCTATAAATATTTGATGATTACATTTAGTTTCGCGAATGGTTTGTAACTTTTAACTATTTAAATTAGGAAGAATTAATATTTCCAGTCCTAAGTGCTCAAACAAAATATTTTTCAGCCAAGTTGAGAATTATTGCAAGAAAAGTGGTCAGTTTCAATTTCAATTTTCAATTTTTCTTAACAGTAATTTAAAAAAAAATTAACACATCAAAAATTTCACAAATTTAAAGTTTCAAAGTCATACATGCTATACTATAAGTAAATGACTAATGCTATAGCTCCACTTAGAAAAAGTGAACGCCATAACATACATAAGTACATATTTGGCTGCCGCCACCAAAACAACATGGTCTCCACAAACTGGCGGCATCGAACCCCACACCATTATATAAAATTTATAAAATGTTTACTCTGTAATATACATAAAAGGATTGAACTAGTTATTATTTTTATATTTCAGTCCTTTCTATTGTCATTATTTTCTTATAATTTACTATATTCATTATTTCAAGTGTTTGTTGTCTGTCCTTGAGATAATTTTTTGTATAAAAACGATAAAAAAAAGACAATTAAGAACAGTAGCGTTTAAAAAATTAAAAGGAAAGCATTTTATATTCAACAATAGAGATTTTGGAATGAAATAAAATCAATAATTTTACTTTTACTTTTTGCATTCTTAGCAATACATGATGCTTGTAAATATTTAATCTGTAAAGTTGACAAGCAGAAATACATATATACACCCAGAGAAAAACCCGCTCAAAGTCAATAAAAACCATATTGAATTAATAAGAAACATTAACGAAAGTCTAGTCATGTTGAAATTTCTTATTTCAATATGGAAAAATATTAATTTACAGTATTAATTTATTAATTTTATTCATTTTTAAGTATCTCAACATACATTTTCTATTATATTGAAAATTATTGAATTAATGTGACTCGTTCTTATTTTCAAATTGCAGCTTTTCCCTGTGTATGCGTAAAAATGTTACAATTGCACATATTACACACAACGTGTGTTCGTATGTACATGCATGACGTTTGAAGAATCAAGTTTCACAAACTTTTAGGTCCCGAAACAAATTTCTTGCCAACAGTGTTGTTTAGCATTTGTTTTAGAAGATTTCGCTGTAGTAAAGCATTCGAAAAATCCCTCATGTCTTAAAAGTACTTGTAAGTTGTCTTGTGCAGGGGTCTAGTACAAAAAATAGCATGCATATTTGTTCGATGTTATATTCCAACATCTACATACACATTATAGGTCTGCACAGATATACCTTTTTGCACCAGTTTTACGTGTGTTTAGACTTGGGTCGAACTCGTTCACTAGTTCATTTTTGCCACAAACCAATGATCAAACCCATGTAATTTCAATGGGTTTGATCATTGGTTTGTGGCAAAAATGAACTAGTGAACGAGTTCGACCCAAGTCTACGTGTGTTGGTTCTGGTATGTACAGGAACAGGAACCATCACACGTAAAATTGGTGCGAACAGTTATATCTGTGCAGACCTATAATACACATCGTTCCCTTAATATAGAGAGGCCCAAACTTATTTTCGAAAAATGCAAAAATCTCGATTTTAGAAAAATAATGAGTTATATCTCGTACCCACTTTGTTTAATTTAACTTCAAAGATAGGAAGCGCTTATTGAAAGACCCTATACATGAAATAAACAATTGCTTTTATGTACATTCATTTGTAAATGCACATATACATACATGTACATACATATATATTTTGGCAAAAATTTAATTTTTTGCACTATTGTTTGAACACTTGTTAAGTATGTATATGCATATTTTTTTTCAATACTATGGTTTTCACCAAAACCGCATATATCTAGAAGCCTAATATCAGGGTAGCCTAATTAGTGCTGGTCAATCAGTCTGGGCATTGCGGCTTCGACAAACGCCAAAGAGTCTGGTATGCTTCATTAAAATTAGCAATTTTCTTATTTTTAAAGAATTAAATTTTCTATTGGCAATTTTGTTCATTAGATATAAACTCGTAATCAGGCATGTCACCGGCTTTTGTGCTCCGCGACAATTTTTCTGGTCCAGCAACGGAAAATAATCGTGCAAAGACGATGTTTTACCACTGAAAAAGAGGTAAAGAAAACCATTGCTGGGAAAGTTCAAGACATGTTAGTACATTGCATTGCTTCATTATTACATAAAAACGTTTGTGGGGAATTTTTGTTGGTGTTTTTAAAATGTCATATTTCTAGTCTTAGTAGTTTCCAATTATTTTTTGAGAGTTTTAATATAATTATTTAACTTTTCAAAGCTTTTTCAAACACATCATTGAAGCAACATATCGAGCCTTATATTCGATTTAACCGTAATCGACAAAAATTAAAGTTTTCAGAAGTTTTTTTTTAATATTCAAATATGTTTTTGTACGTAAATTGTCGCTTACGATAAGAGCTATCAACAATTTTGGCATTCTAATAATTCTAAAGTATGGGTAGAGGCCCATAAAATTTAAATTTTAATTAAAAAAGTATATTTTTCACTACGTGTCGCTTGCGAATAAATTGAAAATAGGTCTCGATATAGACTCATAAAACTAAAAACAAAACCTGAATTTTAGCGAAAGAGTTAGAGAAAATTATGTAAGATTTTTACAGTGGGTAACTACTGTACCACTGTATATCGTGATAATTGTAAACTTTCGAGTTTAACACCTTTGGACGAACAAATAGGATATTAATGCATCATTGATTCTTAATCAATGTCCTGCTGCAATTTTGTGTACCGCTAAATTTTAGATATATAATTATGTATATATTGTTACGAAAATGTACACGAACCATTAATCACCCCTATCATGAACAGTTTTTCCCTCGAAATATTTTCCCTTTCCCCAAATTGCAATCATGAATAATTTTTCCAATGAAATGTGTTCCCTTTCTTGATTTCCCCTATCGTGAATAATATTTTTCACTTTATTTTTACAGCGAACTGACATCGTGTAATTTCAATATTATATGTACTTACAATTGTATATTAAAACTTATAAATAATTTGTTTTAGGATAAGAGCAGTGTTACCATATGTGAAGATTTATCTTATTTTTGAAGTTTTTAGACATGTTAAAACGACAAAAAAGATTTCTTATCTAAAAATAGGATTTTTAAAAATTTTACTTTTGGTACTTTTAATATATTATTGAGGGAATTTTTGACTTAACTACTTACAAATTTTCTGATTTGCTTCATAATGATCTTACACATATTCTGTACAGTAAACATTTTGTGTTATTTGGCTTTACTTTTAATAGTTCACAGGAAACAAAAGAAATTTTAAATCATTTTCATTCAAAAAAATAACAAGAGATTTTTGGTTAAAAAAAATTTTGTTTTTGCTCGACTTGAAGATTTTTGAAAAATAAATATGGCAACACTGGATAAGAGCAATAAATAATGTGCATTATTAAGAACAATAATTCCCTGCAACACATTTTTTCATTGAATATTAACCTCTTTGGTTTACATGCAATAAATTTTATGACGATGGTCTACTAAAGAATTTTTTCCACGGCACCTAAAATATTTGAATACTAAGAAACATACATTTCATTTGAAACCCCAAATTTATGTATTTCTTACTATTATATAATTTGACAGATTTTCAATTAATTTACAAGTCTTCTTCCCTTTTTTACATTCACTACGCATTGATAGCCGGAACAAATGTACCCATGAAATTCGTGATAGCAAATTTCCCTTCATTTGCAATGAAAATTTCATGGGAACAAAAATTTGACATTTTATTCACGATAGGGGTGATTGTTCATGATAAGGGGAATCGAGAAAGGGAACGCATTTCTGGGGAAAATAGATACCCGATTGCAATTTGGACAAAAGGGAAAATATTTCGATTGAAAAACTGTTCGCGATAGGGGTGCTTAAGTGCCCTGCTTTTGAATAGACCTCATTTGCGTATTTAAAGTAATTCATTAGCAAACAAAAGTTTAAATAAATAAAATTTAAAATGAACATATACGGTTACTTTTAAGAACCACATCTACTATTTTGCTGAAATAAAGCTAAATAAGAGTCCATGTCTCCCCCCAAGTGAAATCAATAGTTGATGAAAACTATCAAAATGGATGAATGCCAACTGTCAATTGTTAGTTGCTAAAACAATAAAGAATAAATGTCTGCCGTTGTTGACCAAAAAAAAAAGACAAAAAAGTTAAATGAGTGATTTAACAATTTAGAAAAATTGTTCAAATAACTTATATACGAGTACAAACATACATACATATATACATACATATATGTATGTATGCATGTATGTATGTATGCATATATCAAAATAAATAAAGAATGAAACAAATAAAAAACAACAACGTTACAGATAAAAATAAAAATGACCTAAAATGCATGTTTATATGTTTGTATGTTTCTCTGTATACGTCAATTATTTTTATGATCACTTTTTAATCAGGTCATTCATCCCTTCTCTCTTGATTTCCTTTTCATTTTATGTATTTCTTTCAAAATGCATCAACAGGCAAATAAATTTATTACAAATAAGCACAATGCATTTTATTTGATAATTATTTTAAAAGCTTAAAACACCCTCCGGGCTCTTCTCCAAAAATAAATCATCAGGCTTTTTTGCATATTCCTACCAAATGCGTTCATAAATGTATATTAAGCCCAAACATTGAATTTAATTTTTTTTTTTTCATACAACACGTTTTTAGCAACTTTTTTTATTGTCATTCATTTACTATAAAAAATATTACAAAAGCAGAAGAGATTGAAAATTAATATTCAATTAACGTTTAAATAATTTTATTATCACATGCTACATTAATAATCTCTTGCACTTAGCAATTTTTACTTAAGCCCCGTTCAGACTATTATACAAGTATTAATACTTTCATCACATTTTACGATACAGAAATCTAAATACATTCGTTGCGACTGTCAAAAAATCTAACGTAAAATCACATATTGTGTTCAGACTAGAGAAACAAGTCGACCGGCTCGAAGCCGACGGCGCGCCGCCGCCGGTTATTTTTCTGTATATCAAGCCGCCGCCGATTGTATCGGCTCGGATCGGCTCAAAACCAGCCGAAATTTTGTCATCTCAAAAGGACAAATTTTCGAGATAAAATTTTGAAAATCAATTTTCAGTTTAAATTTTTATTTTCTCTTTAAATTTTCATATAGTTATTTGCGCCGCCGAAAATTCACTCGGCGCGCCGCCGCCGTTCACAAAACTACTGCGCCGCCGCCGCCGATAATTTTGCCTAGACTTGTTTCTCTGGTTCAGACCATCACACTTCAAATCAAATGTGTAATACAAGTAGAAAACAAAACAGCTGTTCAATGAAAATGTCTGTGCTATTCATTGACTAGCGGCGGCAAAGCGGTTTCATGCATATTCATATTCTATGTAAATAACAGAAAAAAATTTAAGAAAAGATATTACAAAAACGTTAAAAAAAACTACGTCAATGAAATATACTTCCATACGATTCGCTTATTCAAAATTTTGAGCCGATATACATATGACAAAACATTACATCAAGGACGACACGCTATCGGCGGCGAAACAGCCGACTTGGAAGTTTGGTTTGTGTGAAAATGCAACCCTGATCTAATGAAAAGTATTATCGTTTAGAAAATTTTCTAAAAACGAAAAAGTCTTATGGGATGTCAAAATTTGTATCGTATTATTTGCCACTTTGATGACATTTTGGGTTCAGACTATCACACTTGCACGTATTATTTGAATTTTTGAAAAGTATAAATACAAAGTATAATAGTCTGAACGCGGCTTTAACGCGAAGACGAAACTACAATACAATTACCCAATTCACAACCTAGTGTAGATTGTAAATTGTATTAACTACAACTATGATAGTTGTGAACAGCCTGTTGTAAGTGTGGCTAGACTTTTAAAAATGTCGAATATTTAAAAAGAAGAAGAGAAAGAATAAAAATAGGGTAAATATTAAAATAACGAAAATAGTTTAATAAAAGCAAAAAAAAACATACAAAAAATGTCTGTATTATGCGAAAAATATGCTGCAGAAATGTTAATGGTGGATTCGGGTGAATCAAAGATAATGGAAATTACAATTTTATAAAAAAAATTTCGGGCGATTCTGAAGAAGACAATCACTCTTATTCCAGCTTGCTTTCGATTTTGCAACTTTTCGCGAATTTTTGCGAACTTCGCAATAAAATCGACTTTTTGCATGCTTTCAGTTTCTTAAAAGTTTTGCCGATTTAAAAAAAAAATATTAGACTTTGTTATCTCCCCCTTTTAGTAAGATTTTGCGAATTTGCATCATTTTCGCGATTTTTATTGAATTTTTTGCATTCCTTACAGTTTTAGCGATTTTTAATCGATATTATGGCTGTTATAAAATTTTGCAACTTTTCGCGAATATTTGCAAACTTCGCAATAAAAGCGACATTTTGCATGGTTTTTAGCGTCCTAACAATTTTGAAGATTTTAAGACAGTATTAAACTTTGTCATCATCCTGCTGTTAGTAGCTTTTTGCCAATTTTCGTCATTTCGCGAACTTTTTTATTTATTTGCATATATAATTGCACTAATTTTTATTAATTTAATAAAGAAAAATTAAGGTAAATATAATTACAAAACATTAGCACTTTTATAAGCTTATGCATTCCTGATGCCATTCTACGACATTCATCAAACATAGGGAAAAATGCAAACTTTTCTATGGAAATTACCTACAACATTTTACAGCTATTGTACAGCTTGACGACCTAATACACTTACAATAGGTTGTGAATTGAGCAAATGTAAATAAAGTATATATCGCTCATTTGCTTCAATAGTGGCATAACTCAAAAAATGAGTTTTTTGAGTTAATAATGCAGAAAGATGCGGCATTTTGTATTTTATCTTGTGTAAAAATTTCATATAAATAGCTTGTACCATCACCTCCTGAGAGAAGAATTTTTTTTCATTTCTCCATTGAGTTGTATGCAAAATAAAAACTTAAAACGCGTTTTCTGCAAAACTGGTTTTTTTGAGTTGTGCCACTATTGAAGTAAATGAGCGATATGTATGTATGTAGTAAGAGTATAAATAAATACATATACATATTTATACTTAAAGTATATAGCAAATGTTAAATTTACATAAGTTCAAAAGGTCTAACACAAGGCATATCAAACAGGTACTATTAACAGCAAGATTATTCATCAGCTGATTTTTTGTTTACATGTTTATAACGAAAAATTTATTTGACAATTACTTATTGGCCTTGCTTGATGCATAACATTTTTTGACAATTACTTTGTGAAAAGCGTAGAGTTGCATCTTGTGTGTGTACCTGTATTTAAGCCCCGGTTCACACACTTTTGTTGATCAGCTCGTAATTCAGCTGTAAGAACGACGGAGAAGGAAACACAAATATCTCTTTTTTTTCTTACATCTGAATTACCAGTTAATCAACAAAAACTGAAGTGTGTGAACCGGGACTAAGTATTCCGAGAAATCTATGATGTTGACATGCAGTTTAAAATGTTCAATTACTTATTATTTGTTCGAAGTGTTAGTGGACTTGTGCGCGAAGATTTGATTTTTTTTTTTTGTTTTTACGAAACGTCAAAGTGAATGTTTAACAGAGATGTCTGAGCAGCTTAAAATTTCGTGCCATAACCACCAAAAAAGCTTAAACGACATAGTTTTCGAACTTAATTTTTTGACCAAAATCTATCATTTGCGATCGTAAATAAGCGATTTTCTTCAACAAAAAAAAGACGTCCAAAAGATGTCTCGGTTAGGCTTTTTTGGCGGTTATGGCTCGATATGCAAATACAATCATATAAAACTGCATTTTTTTTAATTTTAATTCACTATAACTTTTCTTCACGCATAACTTATAATTTTCCTCCACGCATAACTTATAATTTTCCTCCAACATTCAAAATGCAAACAAATATGTAATAACAAGATTAGTTTAATTATAGATCATTTTTTTATATCTTTAATTTTAAAATTAGCATACACATGATAACCACAGAATAAAATATCTATAAAAAAATACTTTTAAATATCTATAATATAGACTCGTTCGAATATTTGTTGTCATATGATAGAGATAAAATTAAATAGAATTAAATACGATACATATTTGGGTTATTTAGCAAATTGTGGTGTTAAATTCACAACTTAAGCCAAAAAGTTGTTAATTAATTTCAATTAGTATTTGAACACTCACTGCTCATTCATACATACAGTGAGAAAAATAAATTAAGAAAATTTAATTTGTTGAAGTACACTAAAACAAGCAAACATAGGGCCTGTTCGGAAATCTATCACTGCGCTGCATCTGATGCGTCGTAGAAGAGCGCTCGGAAAATCTATAATGGGATCTAAAATGTACATAACGCCGCTGTATATGATGAGCAAAAAATATCAAACGAATGAGTATCAAATAAGTATCAGCTGACCAATCCCAATCACACATGAGTATCAGACATAACTGTAAAGTAATGATCAGTATTAGTACTGATTACTAATTTCATTACTTTTTTTTTTTTTTGAAAGGTGAAGTAATGATTAAGTTACGATTACATTCAGTTTCGAAGTATTACTAATTGATTAGGCTTACTAATAATGGAAAAGTGATCTGAATTACTTGAAATTACAAAAAAAATAATCGAAAAGAATCAAAAGTAATCAAAAAATAATTCAATTATGTTTAAAGATTACGTTAAATTCCTTTTGATTATTTATTAATAATCAAAAGTAATCTTTGAAAGTAGTCGGATCATTTTTTGATTACTTTTGATTATTTTGTTGTAATTTCAAGTAATTCAGAGTATTTTTCGATTATTAGTAATCGTAATAAATTATTTATCAGAAATTCTTTAAAAGGGAATTATATAATCAGTACAATTCTTTTTAAAATGTAATCTAATTGATTCCTAATCGTAATTGAAATTTAACAGCTCTGGTATCAGATGCAGCAGATGGATTTCCGAAACATATTTAAAGCTTTCAAAATAACAGAATCTCGTAAACCATTTGTTTGATTCCATTTCTAAATCGTGATGGGCTCTAATCGGAAAATCTGTTTTATTTTTGCTTTTTTTTTTTTGTTATTTTTTACTATGTTTGTTGTGTAATATTTTAATTTTTTACTATCGCATTTTTTATTTTTCTATACTTTTTTATTCGTTTATTTCGTTTTTATTTTTTGATGTTTTTTATTATTATTTCATTCTTAACTTCTTTTTATTTCTCATTTTATTTTTTTTATTTTTTATTAATTTTAACTTTTTATTATTTTTGTTCTTTGGGTTCCGTGCAGCAAAGGTGAAAAGGAACCCTATTGTTTTCGCTACGCTGTCGTCTGTCCGTCACACGGTATTTTCTCAGGAACCGTAGGAGCTACGGACCTGAAATTTGGACACAGTATGCAGAACCTTGGCCGCTACAACAACAAATACATGAGAATTAAAAATTAAAGGGTGTTCCAAAACGAGCAACGAAAAATTTTAAAATCCCATGTAATATACATACAATTGTATGTACATATGTATATTGAAACTTGAATTTTGTAAAATTAGTGTATTTTTATACAGTCTAAAACAAATAACACAAAAATTTAAAAAAATTTTAATTAAAAGGGTGGTCCATCAGTTAATGCAATTTTGACTATGTAATTTTTACAACTTGCTATATCTTGGAAACCGTAAGAGGCAAACACTTGACATTTTCAAAAACGGTAAAACTAAAAAATCCGAAAATTATAAAATCGCCAAACCAAAAAAAAAAAAATCGACGAAAATTAAAAAAAATCGCCAAAATTAAAAAAAAAATTCTAACACTAAAATAAATCGCTAAATTCGAAAAAATCGCCCAAATGAAAAAAATCGTCAAAATGAAAAAAAACGCCAAAAATCTAAAAAAAATCGTCAAAACGCGAAAAAGGCACCAAAACCAAAATAATTGTTTATATGAAAAAAATCGCCAAAATGAAAAAAATCGCCAAAATGAAAAAAGGCCAAAAACCGAAAAAATCGATGAAACGAGAAAATAAAGTGTCAAAACTAAAAAAAGAGCCAAAACTTAAAAAAATCGCCAAAACCAAAAAAAAAACGCAAAAAACGACAAAACAAAAAAACCGAAAAAACCCCAATAACGAAAAAAATGGCAAAACTATCTATATATTATATAAGATGAAGTTTGTATTAAATTACATATATAGTGTTCGTACATATATAGAGTTGCACTTTACTGAATTTATTTATTAAATTTTATTTTTTATAATTTTTTATTATTTTAATTATTTTTACTATTTTTCATAATTTTATTATTATTCTCAATTTTATTACTTTTATATTTTCTTAACATGACATATTATTATAATGAATTTTTCGGTTTAACGAATTGGGCCTGACATTATATCGTTCGTTATACCGGGATTTGCCTGTAGTCTTAATTATTAATTTTTACCATTATTTTAATTATTACTTTGTATTTTGCATTTATTATATTAATTCAGGCCAAATATAAATTTTCCCGGGAAGTTTTTCCTCTTCCCTCCTCATTTGTGCCGGGAAAAAATCCTCCGGTTATAATTATCCGGCGATTAAGCAAATACGTGAGAGGGAAAAATCTGGATCAGCTGTTTAATGTTTACATTTCATTCTGCACTAACGCAAGAGTTCAGTAATACGAATTTAATAAAAATTTTATATTTTCATTGCCAATAAGATTGTATGTTTATATATGTGCCCTTAATTATGAAAGTGGTCTAAGTCAAATGCATATTTGCTTCGAAATTTTAAATAAATCTTTAAAAAACTTCAACAAGTATTTAATAAATAGTACATAAATTTAAATTAATCGAGACTACTACAACTCTAATTTAAAATTTTGCTCAATATAAAAATATTTTTTGATTTGTTCAAATGCAATTTACTAAATACCTCGGCCAAAGAAATATATTGCTTAGACCACTTTCATAAGTAAGGGCACATATGTACATAAATATCTGGTTTTGCTTAAATAAAACTATAAAGTGAAGTGAAGCGGAAACTGAGCCAGGTGCAGATGCAAATGGATTAAATTTCCAATGATTGTTCAAAGGAAATTGTAAATTTTATTAAGTTTTTTTCTGTTAACGATCTGGAAAATATTACAGGGAAAAAAATTTTCCATTTACACATTAGTTCAGTTAATTAAAGGAGGCGTGCCAACTGGAGTGTATTTTTTTCTGAGGGCAGAAGTAAAAAAATGCCTAAAACTAGAGGGAAATATAGCGTTTCGTTTCTTATTTTTAAACATTTTGTTCTAAATAAACGCTTGTATCACTGTTACTACATTAATTTTAATTTTTTAACTTAAATTTTTTCAGCCTTATTCAAAAAAATATTTTACTTGAGCTTTAAAGTTCATAGTAGCTACCAAGCACTTTAAGGCTAACATTGCTTTGTTAGGAAATTGTATTCAAAAGACAACTTCAATTATTTTGTGATTTAATAATAAATTCTGGTAACACCACCATGTTCAACAACCATTTCACATGTACAACATGTCATGATGTACAACATCGAATACAATTTCATTCGAGTATTCAAATAATTTTTTATTTTATTAAATACATTTTTATTATCTTGAAGTTAAGCAACCTAATTTATAAAATATAAACTTCTGACATGGAAGCAAAACAGATAAACATTTTTATGAAGTAAAAGTAAAAAAAAATATGATGAACATAGAAAAATTATCTCAATTTATTTTATTCGAACGAAATGAGTATTTGAAAATCCAGCTTTTTTCGATTCGTTTTGTTTGAATGTACATCACTAAAACATTTTTATATAATTGTATTTATTTTAATATTTTTTTATGGATTTTGCTATGTATTTCGAATCAGTTGGATAATTTAGTGATGTTTTCCATCACATGACAAAAATAATAAATTTAAAATAAGAGCTGGCACTTCTAGCTTCATTTTCAGATGTAACATGCATGAATCAATATGTGTTATATTAACAAAAATATTTGATGTACAAAATACACATTTTGGAAATATCAACTTAAAGTAGCCTTAACAAACGTAGGTACCTACTTTAGAATTTTGATATAAGAATTTTTTTAGAATACAACTTTACTTAACATTGCTTTTCAAAGCTTTGTTAAGTTTTTTTGAATACGACCCTTTAACTTTAATTTCTTAAAATGTTTGTGGAAAAACTGGCAAAAAATTCTCCCTCTTTTTCATATTTCGAATATATACTTATTTCCCCGGGATTTTTCCCAGGGAAATTGTAATTCATAACAATTCATAATTGTTAAGCATAATCAGGCTGATTATATTTTATTATTAATAAATATATATGTATAAATTTTTTTTTCAGTGTACAAAAATTAAAAATAATACAAGTTTTTTCTTACTGTATTCGCTTGCATTGAATAAAAAATTTCATATCTGACAATAAGAAAATTAGTGGCGATATGATACATATATAAATAAGCTTTTTCGATATCAATCACATCCACCCATCTCACTACTTTAGCCACAATAAATATTAACACTCATTTATTCGAGATCACTTTCAACTGAGTCTATTTAAATGAGAATAGTAGTGCAAACAATTTTTTCTTTTTTTTTTAATACATAGATATTTTTATAAAAGCAAATAGCTGAGCCTGGTAGTGTACAAATAAAAACACATTTTTGTTTATATTTGAACACGAGTTAAAATTATACATAATATCGAGCCATAACCGCCTTAAAAGCTTAAGCGACACACTTTTTGACTTGGTTTTTTTTTACGAAAATCGAATATTCACGATCGCAAAAGATGGATTTTTATAAAAAAATTAAATTCGAAAATTATTTCGCTTAAGCTTTTTTGGCCGTTATGGCACGCTATTGTAATATAAAACATAAAAAAAAACAAAACTTTAGCAACAAGTATTGGAAAAGGGGAGATAATTTTAGTTGTGGTTTCTTTGAACATATAATATTTTAGACACAGTCTCTCACATTGTTAATATTGAAATAAGACTTTTTACAAATATCAAAAAAAAAAAAATATATATATTAAGATCAAGTACTTCATATGGGTATTTCTCCGAAAAATTTCACTTTTTTGTCGCGTGCGACAGCTAGCAATTAACCTTGTATTTCTGAACAACGTGACTCGATTTTTCCTTAAAATTTTACCTAATATACACAAATATATAAAAAAGTAAAAAAAAAGTTTAGTTTTCTATGAAAAAATAAACATATTTGCTTGGTGTCGCACGCTTCAAAAAGTTGACATTCCTGTGTAAATGCCTATATGCAGTTTGCATACTCAATACTAAGAAGAAGAACAAATTGTTCATGATGGACGTGTAAACAAAAAATCAGCTGATGAGCAATCTTGCTAATGCATATCTTGCTATAATGCATATATGTATATGTTTGATATGACTTGGTACCCACCATTTCAAATTTTAAAGGATTTGCGACTATCTGAACATGATGGATATGCAATATGACACTTTTCAGACTCAGAAATTTTACTTTGCAAAGTCTTGAATTTACACAAGAAGAGAAATTAGGGGCGTACACACTTTCTTGTACTCGAGAATTCATTTTATTTTTCGTTGATAAAAAAATCAGCATCTACAACAAATTTTTTTTATTAAAATATAAGAAAATTTATTTAAATTCGATTTTTCCCAACACAAACTTGAAAGAATTAGTGCAATTTTCCAAAAAAAAAATATTTCCCAGCTTCTTTTTAAGAAATATAAACACACGCAACACAAGAAATTGTTACGCGATTTCAGCAAAACTATCTATTAAAAACAATACGCTCTTCTTTTTTTTTTAATTTTAAAATATTTAGCAGGAAATGGTATAAAAAATTCAAAAGAAGGAAATCACAACAACAAATGACTTGTGTTCTATAAAATAAAGTTTTTCGTGTCCTTGAATCCTCTACTTTTCTGAGCAACAACATATTTTCATCATATAAAAGAGCCAAAGGAGGAAGAAAATAAACGAAAGAAGCTACACCCACAATTTAAAGAGCAAAAGTGGAAAGAAACACTCATGAAAACATTTATAGATTAAATGTTTTTCTTTTTTTAATTAAATTTTATATTGCAATATACATACATATGTATGTATGTACTAGTGATGTAACGAATATCAATTTTTGATATTCGCGAATACGAATATTTGAAACGATATTCGCGAATACGAATACGAATATTCGTGCATCAAGAGTATGTATGTACATGAACATAATAATAATATTTGTGTACATCTATGAAAATATGGAATAGTAGTTCAAATAAACTTAACCGTGTATGTTCTGCATTCCACATGAAATTAAAACGAGTGGAATTGCCATAGCATTGTTGTTATAATTACACATTTCCAACAACAATTTTATAGCAATTCCACTCGTTTTAATTTCACGTGGAATGCAGAACATACCCAAACATTTATGTAGCTTCATTATGTATTATATTTCAGTTGGAATTGGCAGCTATTAAAATGATACGAGTATATATGGAAGAGAGGATCATACGAAAGTAGAATCATTCATTAGAGCCTTTTAGCGGTGGCGTCAAAACTTCCGAAAAACTGCTTTGCGTAAGTCGACTTAAGCTTATATTCCATATTACCACAGAGATAATAAAAAGCTCCCATGAAAAATCGCCCAAAACCAAATCGCTCAAAAATAAAAATGGAAAAATTTTGGGCCATTTTTTATTTTTTTTTTGTGATTTTTCATTTTGAAATTTTGGGCCGCGTTTAAGGATTTTCTCCACCATGATGTTTCCCGACAGCGGCTCAACCTAATGACGATTTTCTACCTTGCAGTTTTCCTGTTTAATAACGTTTTTTGCACTGCCGGCCTTATATGTTTATACATTTTTTGTTGCATCTGAGTTACCCTTGGAGAGCCATACTATAATGCTTGGCTGATGGAGAATATCGCCTTTTATTCATATATTTATTGGAATTCAGTAAGAATATTATTTATGCTTTTATATAAATTTTCTTTTTTAACCGCCGACTAAAAAAAGGGGTGTTATAAGTCTGTAGTGTGTGTCTGTGTGTCTGTGTATCTGTGTGTCTGTGTATCTGTGTGTCTGTCTGTGTCCACGTACAGGCCAAACGGCTGGACCGATTTCCATTTAGTTTTTTCTGTTTGAAAGATGACTTGATCGAGAGGGTTCTTAGCTATGTTTGAAAAAAATCGGTCCAGCCGTTTAGAAGATATAACATCTTTTCTGAAAAAAGTCGGGGGTTTTTAAAATTTTTAATTTTTGTTATTATTATTAATATAGTAATGAAATTACTATAATTTGAATTGTATTTTTTGGTGTTTTTTTAATTTTGGGCGATTTTTAATTTTTTTTTATGATGTTTCATTTAGAAATTTGTGACGATTTTTCATTTTTTTTTTTTTTTTGGTGATTTTTCATTTAGAAATTTTGGGCGATTTTTCATTTTTATTTTTGGGCGATTTGGTTTTGGGCGATTTTTCACATGGAGCCATAATAAAGTGCAGATTTAAAACAAAAATTTTATTAAATTAATTTTTCTAACTTATAATAAATTTAATGTTTCGCTTCCCGCTTCAAAAAATAAGAAGTTACTGATTTTGGCCCGATTTTCGAAAATTGAGTTTTCTCCAGATCTCGACGTTTTGAGGTCACGACAATATATTCTGACTACTTTTACAATGGTGTGTGTGTGTGTTTTTTTTTTATATGTGTGAAATTTTTTTTAAATTACATGGGAACAAAAATTTCACATTTTATTCAGTGTTCATGTGCTTTTACTTATGTAAATATCTTAGTTGAGCCTTTAAGGCTCAGTTAGCCGACTGTAATGGAATGTAACTGCAACGTTAGGTAACAGCTGATCGCATATGGGTAATTCTAGAAAAAGGTCATCCGAAAAAAAAATTTGCTCAAAAATTTTTGTTTTGTTTTAAATAATAATCTTATCTTATAATAATATATATAAAAATCAAAAACACGTTTATTTGTTAGGGGTGAACTCTTCAATGCCCCAACAGATTTTCGCCTTCCACCCCACAAAATATTTGTAAAAGACCGGCGCGTGTTTTTATATATATTCTACACCAGTAAATGCTACGCCCCTTTCAGAAATAGTGATTTTAATAATATAAGTTAATTAACCCTCCTATTCACTTCTCATTTTTCCAAGGCACCTGCAACTCTACAAAACCAATCAGAAATCAACCAATGGTATTAAAGAAGTGCAAGTGAGAGAAGATAAGATTGGGTCCCATAATTTTTGTTCGAAAGTCGGAAGGGGTAATTTGCTCCCCTCTTGCATAACTCTGCTATTTGTGAACCGATTTTCAAAATTCTTTTTTGGTTTTGAAAGAATTTTGCTTAAAGTTAGAACAGAAATTTTTTTTCGAAAATCGGAAGGGGAAATTTGCTCCCCTCTGGCATAACTCGGTTATTTATGAACTGATTTTCAAAATTCTTTTTTCGTCTGAAAATGTTTTGCCTTAAGTTAGAACTTATAATTTTTTACGAAAATCGGAGGGGGAAATTTTCTCCCCTTATGCATCATAACTCCGTCATTTATGAACCGATTTTCAAAATTGATTTTTTGTTCAAAAGGGTTTGCCTGCAGTTTAGTTCCATAATGTTTTTTTAATCGGTGAGCGACAAAAAAAAATACTACGTCATATATAAACCGATTTCAATTTATTTTGCTTAAAAGGGTTTGATTGCAGTAAATGTAAAAAGTAAATAAGTAAAAATGTAGTGTATGAATTTAGATATTCCAAAGATAGCAGGAAATCTTCATGGTTTAGGGAGAGAAGAATTGTTTTAATCTAAATTTAACGCGTGAGGGCCACGGGCAGTAATGAATAGATCAAAACAACTGACTAGATTTTAATCATTTTTTCAGTAAATGGCATACGTTATATATTTTATATCCTTGCGAAGCCGGAGCGGGCCGCTAGTAATTTATATATGTAAAAGCATTTTTAGTTTATGAAGTTTTTTGACCGAAATATGCGACTTTTTTGTAATATGCATTATTTTTTATTTTTTTTTTTTTTTTGTAATTTACAAACTTTCTACTAACAATAACTACGCATTAGCACAAAAGAAAGAGGACGGAGTTCTAATAACGGAAGTTTCTTGCTTTAAATATTTATTAATTTTTTCAGCAGTAAATACGATACATAAGCATTTGTAATTGTTTAATTTCTTTTGAATTAAAGTTAAATCAATATTAGCATAGTTACTGCGTTTACTTCTCTTGGAAAAAATTTGCCGTGTCCGTATTTGTACGTAAACCATTAAAAAAATAATAAAACATAATTTTCATATCTCTGTGGCAATAAGGAAAAAGTGCTTAAGTCATATTTTAATATTTTGCAGGAGAGCACATTTAAGCATTCAGGTCGATTTTTAGAAATTTATTTATTTTACAGTTAAATTAGGAAATTCTCTGTTAACCTTTATTATTTTAAGCAAACATCGTTATACAAACTATAAGTAATACATTTAAGTTGAAATATACCAAAGTTTAACCTAAATTAAGCTTTTATTCCAAATAAGATTAGAAGTCTAAAAAAAGCTAAGTCGCAAGTCATAGTGCTATAACTTCCTGAAAGTCCACACAAATTAATTGAGATTTTGACCAGGGATACGTTCGAATATAGTCGACTCCGCTTTACTGGAAATAACCAAAACCAAATTCGGATTACTGAAATTTGTTACAGTTAAGCGTACTGTTTAGAATTAATATTAATACACATGCATATATGCACATTTTGTTGTTGAAATTTTTCACGAATTCCTCGAAAATGTCTAGCCACTTGCATTGACAACATAATAGAAAAATACAATAAAGTACGTAAGAGCGAATAGGACCAATACATTTTGCCATTTAATTTTTTTAACGGACAAAACATGCACAATTTTTTCAGCCTTAAGTTATGCAATCAATTTCTAATAAATAAATTTGTCATCGTTTATTTTTTCACTAAAGCGAAGTAATTTTCATACAAAACGTAAGTAGTTGTGGGCTTGCTTTTGGTTTTCAGTAATACCATATTTTCGTTAAGGCGATGTTTCGCTAAAGCGAAGTGAATAAGACTAGGTGCGTTTAAAATCAGTGCGGGGATTTGTATCGCTTTCAGTAATCCGATTTTTTTCAGTAAACTGTGTTGCGGTAAAGCGGATTCGACTGTATGCAGATTACGGAGGTACCATTAACTCTAAATCAGCTTATCTCGACCTAAATACTTTTTTTTTGCTACAGATTTAATAAATCTACACATAAACGATCTTCTTTCACCTTCATTTTCACTTTCGCAAAAAAATTCTTCATAAAATTTCGCTGAACTCTGTATATTTATATAAGTGCACAAAAATAACTTGTATTTTTGTCGCGTCAGTTTCTGGCTGACATTTGCTTATACCTTTTTATCATATTATTGATATCGCGCAAAATTTTTTCTTTAAAATACTTGAGATATATGTTGGGTCTTTCCATTCCTTTCTAGTTTTTTGCTCAACTAAAATTGAACGGATGTGGCTTCTGTCGCCTGCTAATAGTCGCATATTTATTTAACTCAACCGCAAATCAGTTTAACTCAAAAGTAAATTGATTCAACCTAAACGCTTAGCTTTTAAATAAAACAAAAGCTTTTTATTTTTCAGAAAAGCAATATAAATTTTTTTTAAATTCCTTCTCTTGTTACACTTAAGAAAATATTTTCCCACAATCTAATTGTACTTGTTTTATTATTGCTTTAATCCTTTTTAAACAAACAAATTGATTTAACCAAAGGAAATTGTTGCAATCACGCAACAGAAGAAAAAGGAAAATAAACTCTATAATATTTGTTGAAATACAATAATTTTATATGCAGGATAATAATATTACAGCTTTAATTTGCGATGTTTATGATAATGTGACCGTTTATAATATAAATATAAATATAAATATGTATGAATGAATGTATGTATGTATGTACATATGTATGTATGTGTGTATGTATGTATGTATGTATGTATGTATGTATATCTGTTGTATCTAATTTAATCCTATATAATCTTTTTGTGGTGAAAACTTTTCAAAATCAACAAAATGCAGACAAGTTGAAAGTTTTCTTCTTTTTTTTTTGTGTATTTGTTTTAGCTGCAGTTTTTCAGGGCTTATCGTCATAATGACGATGAACAGATTGAATTGCATAAGTGAATATTATACAGATGCAAAAATACACAAATGCACCACACATTCACATAAATACCCTGTAGTCAACCTAGAACCATATGTCTCTATGTCAATACTCTTTCTCCAGCGACAATTGCACTAGTTAAAATGTCGACAACTTTCCTTTTATGCGAGTAGAGATACGTTAGAGACGACAGTTCTAGTGTATTTCTGGTGATATTGTCAATGAACGCGTCAATAGTTTGTTTTTCTTTTTTATTATGTTGTGCAATAATATTAAATATATATGTATATGTGTCGCTCAAAATAGAAAGGATAAAAACCGGTTTTGTTCAGGAGAGCCATTTTAAAGATTTAAATACGTGTATCTTTGGTGTACCATCACACCATAAAACGCGCATATCTCTGGGAGGGAACACTTTTGGGGCATGGGATCGGTCTCATTCGATGCTCAGATGTTGTCCACATCAAAAAAAAGAAAAAAGTGAAAATTGCTTTTTTTTACCCTTAGGTCCCTTTCTCTATGCTCTGTCACATATGTAGACGAGGGTCACTAAAATTTGCGAGTGAATCTTCGGTTCAAATATCTCCATCTGGTCGTAAAAGAACTACCTTCTCAACAGTGCTAAAGTCTACTGATAGATTTTCAATAACAACCCTATGTTATTTGTCAATAGGCATTTGCATTGGCTGGGGTACACCTAGTCAGTAGCACTATTGACAATGTCACTAGAAAATCACTATAAGTTTACTATTGACGAGATTGGATATATCGATATTGTAGACTAGAGCCCCTAAAATTTACTAGTGAATCTTTGGTGCCAATGTCTCCATGTGGTCCCGCAAGAACTACTAAGTTAGTAGTGATATAGTCTAGTGGTGGATTTTCAATGACAAGCTAATGTTAAATGTCAATAGATGATACCATTGGCTGGGGTACACTTGGTCACTAGTTCTACTGACAACGTCACTAGTAAATCACCACAATTTCACTATTTGCACTTTCTGCAAGGTATAGTATGCCTGTATGTGTGTGTGTGTACATAACTTGTCGGAGAATGTGTGGTTGACTGCAAAAATATGCAATTAACTTATAGTTAACTTTAAACTAACTAAAACCTAACTACAATGTCATCCAGAACAAACCCAAAATTAATTCTCAAGTTGAGTACATAATCGTATTTGATGAGAGCCAACAAATTTATTCTCAGCTACTTTGAAACTCATTTCATTCAGTTTTATATTAACATTTTGCTGTTGTTATTTTAGATGGTACCTTAGCTGAGTGGTAGCGTGTTGCGTACATAACGTGTGATGATACATGTTCGAACACCAGATAAATTATTTAAATATATACTCACTACCAGGTGGTTTAAATAAAAATCAACTTTAAGTTAGTTGAAAAGTAATGCAGAGTGTGACAATTGACTACCGCCTAGGACATCGCAATGTTTAAATAGTCAGTTGATTACATTGATAAGTAATCTAAATTTCAGTTAGTACTAGTTGAAAAATAGTTAGCTTAAAGTTAGTTTGAAGTTAACGTAACATATCCGACAGGGTATGTATATGTACATCAATAACAGATACAAAATTTCAAACTAAACATTTACTACCTTATTCATAGAGGGTACTTTCGATTTGTTAGAAGTTTATAAAATACATTTTTTTGTAAATTCGTTTAGTAAACCAAAAAATTTTTTTATAATAGATATAGCTTTCGGAATCTTGTTGGCCAAAGACGCCTGTCTCATCTTCCATTTATATAACTTGTTGCAAAAACAAATATACGATTCCATTATTAACACCGGGTCAGAACAGTCAGAACAGTTTATTTAGTCCCTTCTATTTGTTAAAAATAATTTGATAAATCCTGCATAAGCCTAATTTTATTATTGCATTAAGCATTAAACACATTCACCACAGCAAGCAACCGACTTCTAAATGTCAAGGATATAATACACATCACTCATTTACTTAAAGAACGCCATAAGTAAAAAAAAATTTAATTTTTTAGCTTGTGAGTCAGAATTAATCCTCGTATCGTTAGTCATATTGTGTAAAAATTTCATACAAATATCTTGTATACTCAACTCTTGAGAGAAATATAAAAAAAGAGGTGTTATAAGTTTGTAGTGTGTGTCTGTGGATCTGTCTGCCTGTGTGTCTGTACGAGTACACACAATACAATTTACTGAAAGTTTTTTTTTTTTTTTTTTTTTTGTAATGAAAGCTCCATTTTACCATCTCTAAATTTACAACAGTCTTGCCATTGTCGTTTGTTCTTTACTAATGAGCTTTCATTACAAAAAAAAAAGCTTTCAGCAAATTGTAATACGATGAATCAAAACAATTCACATATTCCATTTGCAATAAAAGTTGCGTATATAAATCAGAAATATTCATCAACTGACACCACACACAGTGGACCAAACACAAAGAACCCTGATAATGAAGGTGTAGTGGCCTTCGAAAACAGGTAGTTGTTCCGTTCTACAACATCCTTGTCAGAATATTTACAATTAAATTTGGTGTTATTTGTTCAATAATTTGACTTACAAAGCGTTAAGAACTTGAGCCTGATCAAATCATAAATATAAAATTTTATTTTTCCATTAAGTTGTGTGTAAATTGAAAACTTTAAACTCGTTTTCTGGCAAACTAGTTTTTTTTTTTTGAGTTATGACGTTATTTTACTAAATGAGCGGCATGTTTATATGAGAATGATTATTTTGACAACACAACACTTTCTTACATATTTATGTAGATATATAAAATACAGAAATAAATGGGGAAAAAATTATGCATATTTGTACATAATTAAATTTTTTATATGTAATACTTTTAAACCTCTGGGTGAAACAAAATGTATGTGAATTTCCTATTTATATCAATATTTGTTCAACAAAATTTTAATAGTATGTTTGCCAAACAATGGCAAGTTCAATGCTATAGAAGCTATTAAAAATTAATGGGGTTTTAGTTTTAATATACATACATATGTACACAGCGTTATACCAAAAAATATAAATTGTATAGAATGCGCATCTGAGCTAAAAAATTCAACATTTTTTGCTTACACTTTAGATGCGGGGGGAAAGTATAAAGCGCTAGCAAACACACACTGAGAGCATTATATTCTTTGCTCTTATCACCAACGTTGCCGTTGTGCGACTTTAGTCGCATTTTGCGACTTTTTTGCCAATTGCAAAAAAAAACTATGTAAAAATATCCGAGTTTTAACACAAAAAATACCGATTTTCGGAGGAAAGTTGCTGTTGATGAAATAAAGCTTGTTTTAAGGATGATAATAGTGTTTTCACACTGACATGGTTTTAATAAAAGTTCCCAGTAAAAAAAAATGGAAGTCATTCTGAAGGAACTACATTTTCATTGCTTCCAAAAAATCGATATTTTTAATATGCCGATAGTTAGCAGAAAACCAAGTAAAAGTTTATTTTATTCACACACAACCTTGTAGTTTTTCCATAGTTTTAGTAAATACTCACTAAAATGTTCAAAAAATCGATTTTTTGAAAGAAATTTATTAACTAATTTTAGCCTAAAATTTAGAACTTATTTGCTTAAATTTACATGAAAACACTGTTTCGCGTTTAAATTCGTATAAAAAGAAACGAATTGTTAAAATATGTAACTTTTTAAAATTTTTCCTAGATGAAAATATTACCATAGAACACAAAAAAGGAAATTTTTCTTAAAATCGCTTCTAATTCGGTGACTAGGCATCGAAAAAGAGAACTTCTTGCAATGACAACCCTATGTAAAAATCATTAGATCGGATCGAAATTTGAACTACTTCCAGACTGCAAACTCTACATTTTCATGACTTTTTTGGAGTGTCGTTTTTTACTGGGTTGGTTTTAACGTTAAAACCAACTGTTAAAACCTGGTTTTACCATACAAATTGTTTTTGTTAAAACCAAATTAAAACCATTTTTGAATTGGTTTTAAGTTGGTTTTATGAAATGCAACCTTGTTTTCGCTGTGATAAATTCAGTGCTGCCAAGTTGAAATGACCGACAGCAGCTCATAATGTTTATGCCAGTGAATAACAATAGATGGCGCTTGAAAGATTTTCAACTTAAAAATGGATGCAGCAGCAACAATAATCAAAAAATTATGGAAAAAAAAGATTTTTTTTTTGGAAGGAAAACAACGAAAATATTTTAAATTGAACTGTGGAAAGTGAAAATAGATAATATGACTGACATTCATCTGCCTATAAAAAAAGGTTTATCCTATAATGTATTTGTGCATTTTTATATTATTAACAATATTTCCAAGCACTTCTTCATTCTGTATAAGTTCCACAATCTAAAAAAATTTTATTTACAATATATAAAATAATTTCCATTTTAGAGCGCATTGTGAAATATCTCAGTTTTTCATACAAACAAAAACAGTTGAACAGTATGTCCAACAAGTGTTATTAAAGAACAGAAAAATGCAACAACATATACAGTCAAATCCCGATAATTCGTAATCGCAAGGGACCGGCCATGTCTTACGAATTATAGGGGTTTTAGATTTAGCGGGGTTTCGATTTAACGGGGTTAAAATAAAATAAATACGAATTAACGGGGTTTTTCAATTTATTTACTAAAACGATAAAAAAGCATAAAAAAATTGTTAAAAATAAAATACAAAATAAAAATTTGTTGTTTTTGTTCTTATGCGTGCTCACACACAAACAAGCAGAAGCAAAAACCCACGCAAAAAATAGCGATAAACAAAAAATCATTCTTTCCATGTTTTTGTTGTTTTTATTACAAATTATAAGTGGTAGTTAGCAAACAATTACGATTTATAAGAGGTAAAGAAGATTTTATTTGAAGAAAATATTACGAATTAGAGAGGGGACCAAAATGTATGGAAATTTTACGAATTAACGAGATTTTTTCAAGGGACCGACAGTTTATTACGAATTATCGGGAATTACGATTTATCGGGGTACGAATTATCGGGATTTGACTGTACATGCATTTCGGCAGGAGATTTATTTTATTTTGAGCAAAGTTGTTAGACAGCCTGTGCGTTAAAACCTGAATTTAACAAACTTGCAGTGTGAAAGCAAAATCAGCTGTTTATGATTTTAACGTTAAAACCAGGTTTTAACTTTCAATGTGAAAGCACTATAAGTTTCCAAATTCTGCAGTTGTAAAGTCAGTGAATTACACCTTATTTCTTCATCTTTATAAAATATTATTTCCAAAAAAACATAAAGTACAAACATAAATTAGCGTTACTAAACAATTATCAAATATACTTATAGTAGACACTTGTCAAAGATTAGATTCCAAGTGAAGAACTTATTAAGAAATACAGGATGTTCAGTTAAAAAAAAAATATGTATTTAAGTATTATGCATAATGCCTTGTAAAAATAGTATAACTATATTATCCTCTTTAGAATCGAATTTTAAAATTTTCTACAAAACTTTAAATGGTTTTTTTTTTCAAAGTAAATTTTTTGAGTTATGCTGGTTTTTAAGTAAATAAGTGAGATGAACCATGTCCAATATACATATGTATTTAGGTTTTTACAGTCTCTAATTTTTTTTTTTTACCAATCTTAATTAATTGGGTAAATTACGGCACTCGATATCGAACGAAATATGCATTTAATTTCGACTGGCATTTCATTCGATATGAAATGCCACAACTTGACCACTCTTTTTTTAGATTTCATGATTTTTTTTATAGTTAGTAGCTATCTATAATACGTTTATACTCGTCTTATTTTAAATTAAAAACTGCATTTGTAAATACTCTACTAGCCGGTATTATGGAAATATGTTCGTAGTTAATTAATTAATTATTTGAATTATTTTTACTTTTTTCATTTATAAATGAAAAATTATAACAAAAAGAAAATGAATTAACTTCAGTTTTCCATCTATATTCTACTTTACTTTTTTTATGCTGATCATTTATTTACATACATGTATACTTTAAGGCCCAAATTTTGGCTTCCAAATTTACTTCATTTGAACCTATTTTAACTTATAAACATTTTATAAAAACTTACTTAATAACTTATAAAAAGTTTTATTAAGATTAAAGATGAAAGTAAGTTAAAATACATATTTTTTTAATTGTGATACTCCGAGAAATAATTTGAATTTGGAATCAAGGATTTGGGTGTCAGATTTTTTGCAATATTTTCACCATTTATTGGCTTTTCTATCGACCAAAACAATAAAATGATCGACATCATCGAGCCGAATATCGCCAACTGGACGAACAGCTCTTTTTCTAATACCTGATATGCTAAACTGTGTATATGATTGCCCTACGGCATACATTCTGTTAAAATGATACAAAGGGATAAATTGAAAAAAGGGTCATAAAAAGTGTCATTGGCACGAAAAAGGGTCAGAAGTGATACTTTAGTGTCACAACGGCAACGCTGCTGTCAGCAATGCGAGCGTAGCATGCAATGCAGAAAGAAATGAGAGTGCGTACGCTGGACGGGTAGTACTGGTAATACCCGTCATAGAAAATTTTAGCTTGTATGAGATGCGCATTCTATATGATTTATATTCTTTGGTTATACATAGATGTGTATTGGGTGTTTTTTTAAGAGGTATAGAGCTTCGAATTGAAATAAAACACAAGAAAATCGTTTTAATGTCCATTAATTTGGCTTTATTGGAAGTATAATTTTATGCCATTAATGTTTAAATACGATTTTGGGCATGTGGCCGCCGCGGCTGGCTCGAATAAAGCCAATTCTACAGGTCCAATTTTCAACCACTTTTTCGAGCATATGGGGCCGTATGTTGGCAATAACGCCACGAATGTTGGCTTCCAAGTCCCCTAACGTTTCTGGTTTGTTGGCGTAGACGAGCGACTTCACATATCCCCAAAGAAAATAATCCAATGGTGTCAAATCACACGATCTTGGTGGCCAATTGACAGGTCCATTCCGCGAAATTATGCGCTCATCGAATGTTTCCTTCAATAAATCGATTGTGACGTGCGCTGTGTGGCATGTAGCGCCGTCTTGTTGGAACCACAACTCATCCACATTCATGCCATCCAATTCGGGAACAAAATAGTCGGTTAGTCGGCTCCAATTGCTGTGCGCGGTGGCGAATCGATTCATTCGGGTCCTCTTCAACACTTTGCTCTACAGCGGCAATTGTTTCTTCGGTGCGCACTGTTCGACGTCTCTGCGGATGCGTATTATCACATAGAGTAAACGTAGTGCGAAAACGATCCATGGTTAACCGAATTAAGTGCTCTGATGGACGATTATGTCGACCATAAAATGGACGGAGCTTGCGGTAAACTTCGCGAACTGAACCATTATTTTCGAAATAAATTTGCACGATTTGCAAGCGTTGTTCTTTTGTCAACCTGTTCATGATGAAATGGCAAACCAAACTAAATATTAATCACTTCACAGCTGACAAAATGGCCGCCAGTTAAAAAAGTGATGCCAACTTAAAGTTCTATACCTCAATAAAAAACACCCTTTATATGTTGTACTCACTTAAATATGTGTATATGCATATTACAGTGTCTAACAAAACAAATTTTACTTGCTATTCAACAATGAGTGGAGTAATAGCAAAAGAAGTTTTTACGGTCCCTAAATCGCTATTGTTTTATCAACTTCTACCGAAGACTCGATCTCTGAAGTAGTGCATTGAAACGAAAAATAATGGACTTAATGATACTATCATATCACAATTAAGGTTTTTTTTCAAACATGCTTTTCTGCTTCAGATAATTTATGAATGAAAGCTACCAATAAAATTTTGACTCTTGTTTTTTCAATGTAAAAGTTTACGGGACAATTGCAGCTTAAAATTATCAAAATCGTTTAGTTTTTTCATAAACAAGTCCAAATACTTGTGTCCCTTTTTTTTTTTGAGTTGTGACTGTTTATGATTTAGCATGCGATATGTACATATGTATTTTGATAACTTTATCAAAGATATTTAGTCCGGCACTGTATGCCAGCATTTCTTTTCAAAACCAGCACAACTGAATCTGTAAAATGGGTTATAAGAGCATCTTAACTAAAACTAATCCAATGTCAAAAGCAACTTAGTCTGCTAGAGAAACAAAATAAGTAAATATGTATACTTTTAACGAGTAAAGACCTAAACAAATATTGATTTGATATAAAAAAAAAAACAAAAACAACAAAAGCGTTTAGAAATATAGAATAATGTTTATATTCAACATTGGCCAACAGACAATTATTTTTAATGTGACTTGCAACTTCTGTGCTATAATTTATTAAATTTTTTATTTGTATATTTTATCTCCATATTATCATTTGATTTGAAGCAAAAAAAAAATTGTATACACATACTAGACCCCTGCAAAAGACCACTTACAAGAACTTTTAAGACATGAGGGATTTTTCAAATGCTTTACTACAGCGAAATCTTTTGAAACAAACGCTAAACAACAATGTTGGCAAGACATTTGTTTCAGTTATTGCAGGTATATGAGTAAAGAAGAAAATACTTCGTGACGGAAGAATTTGTGATGCTTGCTTCTTCTTACGCATGAGCGCGTGTACAAACGTCATGCATGTATGTGTGTATGATCTTTTATTTTTCTGCGCACATGGAAACGCACACACATGCATTAACATTAGTTGTATGCGCTTAAACCAGAGCTCGCAAAATATGCTCAACCAAATTTCTCTGTGCGGTCTTCTCACTCAAAAGACCTAAAAAAATTACGGAATCACTCAAGTGTCTGAACAGCAACCCTCTTTTCCGTTTCAATCGTGTTCTCGCTCCCGGGTTACGGATTGAGCATAACACACGAATCGGTCTCTTATTGACCGCATGATACGAACAAAATCGTTATTTGCTCAGCTACTGAGGGTCAGTAAGTGAGCAAAACAAGCAAAGTGTTAGCAGAAAAGGTCTTTATTTTTGTTGTTGCGTTTGCTTTATGTTGTTGCCTTAGATATTTCGGCACAGGCAAAGCATTAAAGAGGAACGGAGAAGATAATAATAAATAACAATAAAAATATCTGTAAATCAAACTATTTGTCAACGAAGTGTAAATGTAAAATAAAAGACAAATCTGCGTACAACAAAAACAAAATTAATCCTCATGTATTTTGTTCAATAATGTTTATAAAATAAAATAATAAAAACAACAAATCTCCATGACGTACATAGTATATATGTAAATGTTTACCTATTCACACTCGCAACACATACATGCACAAAAGACCGTTTGCAGAGATTTTACGAAATAAAGGGTCTTGAGTGAACACGTGAGCCGACCTATCAAACAAAAGCGGTCGTTGGTTGAGCGGAGAGCAAGTCAAAGAAGAAGGAAGTTTGAGGGTTTTTTCGCGACAGTGTCGCATAGTGTCAGAGAACGTGTGTTCTTTTTCTGACAACAAGCACGACAGAGACCAATTATTGCGAGCTCTGGCTTAAACACATAATAACCCTTTCGGATTTTTATTAGCTAGTTCAAAATATAGGTGACTTTTTGCTAACTCATTTACAAGTAGCTTCTGAACTAACTCATAAATAATACAGATGTGAGTCAGTTATTTTTTGCACAACTGTCTTCTTCCCGATAATTATTGAGCTAACTTTAAGTTAATTCAAAACTGATGCTGAGATTAGTGAGTTGTTTTTGTACAACTAACTTCTCCTCGATAAGCTTTGAACTAACTTTCAGCTAACTCAAAGCTGATGAAGAGATGAGTCAAAGTTTTTCGAGAAGATGTCAGCATAAAATTCATGTTAATATTAATTTTGTGCCATCTTTATTTTATATTTCGCAATAGCAAAGTGCTACGTATGATGGCTGCTGGCAAACAAAATGATCACGGTTCGATACCACCCATTCCCGTCTCTAAAAAAAAATAATTTAAAATTGTTTGAAATTTAAGTTGACTAAAAATTTTAACCATTAGTAAGTTATAAATAATGGCTAGCTAATGAAAGACCTTTTTTCTTCTTTTTTTTAAACCCAACAAACTAAGTCATAATGGGCCAACCATTAGTTAGTCAGTTCGTAGCTAACTAATAGTGCACTTGTATTTTATCAGACAAAAACTAACTCGAAATGAGCTAACTTCTGGTTATTTGAAACTTATGCAGCGTGAGTGAGTACTGACTCGTTCTGAGGGCATTATGTTGAAAAACTGAATAGCGTTCAACATGTAAAACGAATTAGCTTTTGAGTCAGTTATCACTCGTCCCGATTAACCATTAGTTACTGTTAAGTTAGCTCAAATCCCGACAGGGAGCGTACCATCTACATCTTATCTTACACACACATTTCAACGTACAATATGCAAAATAACAAGCATACACGCATCAACACTACTTCTTTTGAGTGTTTGTTACGAACAAGAAGTCTTCGCGAAATCGCTTGTAAACACTCCTATTCAGAGTATTTCGCTTTTTAAAGGGCATGATTTATAATTGGTTTAGTATAATACATGCTACGACAATACATTTAAGAAACAACACGTATGTATTTACATTTCAAGACTGTTTATGCATCCCTCTTATACATGCATACAAATGAAGGCGCCAAGCCGTTTTATGGTAGTTTGAAAAAAAATATACAGCGTGTAAACATGTAAATTGTGCTCGATGGCACGAAGTAAATAGTGCAGAAACTTTGTTCAATTGTGTTTTTGTAAATTTAAAAATTAAGGTCAAAGAGCAAATAAAAATACAACTACTCGTACTAACACACTATATTTGAATAATGAAGAGAGAAAGAATGGTTGGAAAAGCAACCGAGAGTTTAAAAAAATATTTGTATGTATATAATAAATACTTTATTTAACTGAATTTAAATTATTTTTAAATTTTTGCTTATTTTTGAAGCCGGTTTAATTTTTTTTGTTTAGCTTTTCTTTTTAAATTTTTAGGTGTGACACCCAATTTGGCAAATATTAGTGCCCGCACGCACACTTTACTAAATTCAACATCGCGTCACTTTCACAGCTCAAGGTGTATTTGGCATAAACGTAAAAATCGGTCATGTAGCAGCATTCTGAGAGACAAAACTATTTGCCAAGTTTCGTGAGAATCGGGTAAATAGTACATATAATTAATTATTACATAAGATTTTAAAATTTTTCGTTGCTCGTTTTGCAACACCGTTTAATTTTTACCTGTCATGTATTTGTTGTTGTAGCTGCCAAAGTTTTACATATTCTGTCAAAATATTCCCTAAAAATTGCCAATATTTAGTTCCCTCTTGTTTGCGATTTTTCAAATATATATTACACTAGCTGAGCCCGGCAAACGTTGTATTACCCTCAATTATGTAATATTTTTTTTTTAACTACAAATTAATCAACACAGTGGTCACTTGTTAGGTTAAAAACAAAACAAAAACCTTCTGGGTATTGATCCGAACCTGTGTTGAAAATTTCAGCCCCACAGCTCTTATAGTTCCAGAGATCATGCGTTAGGAACAAACACACACTACGATTTTATATACATATATAGATATCATCGGCTTAGAGTGTAAACCTGCTAACTCACTTCAACCAAATTTTACAGGAGAGACAAAATACTGTTAACATTTTCTATACATAGCTTAAGAAATTAGCCTAATATGTCAAGTTTTTTCGACATGTAGAGTTTCAAAGTAAAATAAATATTTTAGGCAATCGATGCGGTATCTTCTTTTCTATCGAACGGCATTAAAATGTCATACCTTATATAAAGTGCATTTAGCAGGTTTACACTTTTAGCCGACGATATGTAGAGAAATTTACAGTAAGCTGTAACCGGTCTAGAAATGTTTACTAAGTATTTTTATTGGTTTTTGTCAATAATTTATAGGACTTCACGCCTGTGATGTTAATGTTTATTCGGCAATACTATTGTTAATCAGCTGTTTATGTAGTACGACTTTTCTATTTTCTAATTTGTTTGTTTATTTAAATATTTATAACAAACCCAATTTCTGATGATGAAACTAAAAAGTGTGATTCGTTCGATTTACACAAAAGTAATATGTAATGTAAAACGTTAAAAATTGATAATACATGAAATAAAGCACACTTAATTATTCATTGCACAAAACGTTTTTGTGGTTTACATTTGTGAGCAATATCCCAGCAAAAATTACACCTTACCATTAGAACTACTTGCCATATAATGACTTACTTTTCTGATTACCAAATTTCGTTACTCGCTTACAAAACACATTACATAAAACTTGAAAAAATTCTGTACAAGTTGATAAATGAGGAGAATGATTGTTTTAAATTTAATAGATTACGTGAAATGTTGAAAAATAAAAAAAGTAAGTACTTCTCAAGAATCGATTATGTTAGTCTCACGCCTTGTTAAAATCATTAAGTTGGTAATCCAGGAGGGAAGAGCTTCCACCAAAAATGCTTAATTCCAAACCCGATTACCTTTTTCGACATTTTTTGCTGGGATACTAGAAATTTGAATTTTTGACCATCTTATAGGTTCAGTGTTGCCACCATTTGCATTTACGAACGTGGTGTGAATAATATTCATAACTTAGGAACCATCCCTTATAATTTAAATTAAATTAACTACGGTAAGAAACACAACCAAATTCTTTGCTTTTCAATTTGAACTGCAAATATGTGTGCGTCAGTCAAAACGCCCACATGTAAGAAATCATTAAAACGTTAAAGCCCTTCAATTGGCATTTTTCTTTATTTTATTACATCTTAAAAGTCTGCCTCCCTAAAATAAAAATATCGCACGAAAGCAGTATGACGAAGTGCACAACAAACGAAATTTGATGTTAAAAACGTTTTTGTTTGATAGAAAAGTGCTGGCCCAATAGTTCAGCCACCACCTGTACCTAATAGACCCCTGCAAAAGACCACGTACAAGAACTTTTAAGACATGAGTAATTTTTCAAATGCTTTACTACAGCGAAATCTTCTAAAACAAACGCTAAACAACAATGTTAGCAAGACATTTGTTTAAGTTATTGCAGGTATTTTCTGCGCACATACATACGCACACATGCATTGATATTAGTTATGTGCGCCTGCTTAAAAAAAATCACCCTTAAACACATAATAGCTTACCATCTACATCTTACACACACACTCAAACGTACAATATGCAAAATAACAAGCATACGCGCATCAACACTACTTCTTTTGAGTATTTGTTACGAACAAGAAGTCTTCTCGACATTGCTAGTAAACACTCATATATAGGTACATCAATACATCCATCGTGCTTCGCTTATTAAACGACATCATTTATTATTGGTTTTGTATAAATACATGCCACGAGAATACATTTAAAAAACAAGGTACATATTTACATTTCAAGACTGTTTAAGCAGGCTTCTAGTAACTAAGTATGTACATATGTACTGTATTTTTTGCATTTTCATTTAAATTTTTCTTTATATAAACTTTAAGCTGAAAGCCTAATTATTTCTGTTTTAAGTAGGTACTCGTAATTTAGTATTTCATTAGAAGTTTTTATTTATTATGAATCTTAGCGCTTTTGTTAAAAAAACAGTCAATAACAACAGTGAATAATCTCTGGTTTAATCTCTTGTTAACAATTTCACCTGCATTTAAACATAAACGACCCACGTTTTCGTGCTTTAATACCAGAAGTAAAATTAAACGGTACTTGCCTTACACACACACACAAATGCATGCATACAATATGTACATACATATGTATGTATGTATTTATAGCTATAAAAACAAACAAGAAAATTCATTTCAACGTAAAATTAATTGGCTAAAAATTTACTATGAAAAGTGGCAGCAGCAGCAATAAATAAATAAATATCTAATTGTTTCTAACACAATACCAACACAATTAACTACATGCATACATACATACAAACATACTTGCGTAGATGCAATAGGTGGATATTAAGTTGGTATATGAGGGGTCAGTACATGTATGTATATGTAAGTAAGTATGTAATTATATTTGTATGCAAATTCATGACATTGGCCAAGAAAAACATTTATTTTTTGCATTTATATACATACATACATACTTATATACATACATCCATACACACATACATACATACATATGTATTAAACTTATTTTCTTATTAATTCGTATAAATTTTTTTTCCGTAATTATAACAGTTTCATGTGTCAAGCATTCACTTCAACCACTATTTATAATGTTACGTGTTTTTCTGCCAACGTCATGTCGGTTTTCAATTCTGTCATTTTTATGAGCAAGTACTTATGTATGTAGCTGTCATTTCTTGTTGTTTCCTTTGTTGACATTTCACTGCGGCAAACAAAACACGTTTTTTCCGTGATTATTTTGTATGAGTGAAATTTTTGTTACTCTCTGGTTCTTTTTTGCCATACAAATGAAACGCTTATGACGTGCAAATATTGTATCATAAGGATTGCGTGAGAATTCTCAAATTGGTGCACCGCAATGACAAGTCTGCTCTATAAAATAACAAGCAATGGGAGCTTTAATACACACACAAACAAAAACAAAACAAAACAATTAGTAGCTATCAAATGCGCAAAATCCTTAAAACAAACACTCATTAAAAGAAATGCCGAAACGTAATGGTAGTGATATTACTTCGAGAGCAACACTGTACTCGTTGTCCTTTGCCATTTCTTTTTGTAGTATAACAGTTATGATAGACACAATAAGAGCTTTTATACCTACTTAACAGCGTTGTCAACTTGGTGCGTTTCGCACCATTTTGGGTGCTTTTTGATATTGTTTGTGCGAAAAATTCCTTAGTTGGTGCGTGGTGCGCTTTTTTTTAATTTTGGTGCGTTTTTTTAATTTTTGGTGGCACTAACGCAAATTTAACACTACAATGGGTTAAAACTAGAAAATTTTTGTTGTGAAACTTATTAACTTCCTGATAGTGTTAATTACCATATTAATAGTAATGAAGTTTACAAAATATCACAATTTGAAATGAAATCTGTTGTATGATAACAATAATAATGAAAATATTAGCTTTTTTAGATTTAGTTGAACTGCAGTGAATTTTAATCAGAAATAATTTCTTATTCGGTCTGAAGTCTACTGATGATTTGTTACCGCAACAATAAAATGCATATAGACAAAGCTGAACCAACAGCAAATAAAGTTCAAATTAATAAATATACTTATGACAATATGTCGAATAATGAATTTCTTGATTTTTTTTGGTTAAGTTTTTTTTAATTATGTGCATATATTGTAAAAGGCTGTTTGTTTTTAATGTTATATTTTTAACCCCCGACCAAAAAAAGGGGTGTTAAAAGTTTGTAAAGTGTGTCTGTGTATCTGTACGAGTCCAGGTACAGGCCAAACGGCTGGACCGATTTTGATTTAGTTTTTTCTGTTTGAAAGGTGACTTGATCGATTGTTGTTAGCTATGTTTTAATAAAATCGGTCCAACCGCTTAGAAGATATCACATGTTTTCTAGAAATATTTGGGGGTTTTAAAAATTTTTAATTTTGGTATTAATATGGATATATTAAGCTTCTGACAAAAAAAATTTTTAAATATTTGAATAGAATGATAAATAATGAACTTTTATTAATTCGGAATCCTTTCTATTAATCGTTGATCTCTTTAAAAAGTTTTGTAGAGAATTTATGAAATTAAAAGAAAATATTATCTATGTATGTAGTACAAATGAATTTATAGTAAAAAATTTGCCAAGTCTTTTTAGGTTTTATTTTTTTAACCCTGATCTGTAAAAACTTGTTTTAGTGTTAAATTTTTAACACAAAAAAATTTACTTTTTATGCAAAATTAATATAATAAACATTTTAAACTAAAAAAGAAATTCTAAGCTTGGTGCGTTTTTTTGCAAATGGCGTTTTGAAATTTCAAAGTTGACAACGCTGCTACTTAAGGTACGGTCACACTTGTCAAACATTTGCCCAAAAAAGCGTAACCAACAAACACTAATGAAAAAAGTTTTGACCCAGACACTTGTTTATCATATTAAACAGTTTCGAATACAACTAATGGACAATGTGATAGAATCCAACAATATTGGCTATTCTTTAAGTCCCAAATCACACTATGCAAGTCTTATTGCTAAGCTGATTCGTTTCAGGGAGAGAGAGAGACGAGGGGAACAGCAACGTTTCTTTTCCCTCCGTCTCTCTAGCCTAACAAACTAATCAGCTTAGCAATAAGACTTGCATAGTGTAAATTGGGACTAACTTGACAAACTTTTGTCTGAATTGAAAGATTTTTCATTGGCATTTAGTGGTTACGCTTTTTTGGGCAAATGTTTGACAAGTGTGACACCGTAGCTTTATACTTAGAGAAAAATCAAGTTTTTTATAGATTTATTTTCTACCAGCAATTGACGTTAAAGTACAAAAAAGTTACTGTATAGATTTTTATTAAAATAGGCGTTACGTTGCCAGGCAAGGCATTGTGAATTAAAGGCATTGTGAATTAAAAAATACGGTACAGTGATAAGGTTAGCCAATGAAAATAGTATTACTACAGTAACCCGCAAGCCATAGCACAATTGTGCATATGATAATCACATACCACGGATGGAAATCATGGTACAATTGTACTTTTTATGGTACATTTTTGACCTTGTTGGTACCGTGGTACTACCGCGAGTTACTTGGTACAATTTAAAAATGTAAATGTTTCACTATATAGTAACATTAATTTTGCCTATATATGTTCTTTTTAATTTTGTGTGTGTATTTTATTTTAATCTCTAATATAATAGTCGAATCTACGAATGTACCTTTATGAATGTAATATTTAATGTTTTTTTTTTTTGTGTTAAGTTTCTGTTTTTTATTTTTAACTTTTGTATTTTTATACTAATCTTTTTACGTTTCTGTTTTTATTAATAAATATTAAAAATTGGTACCGTCATGGTCTAAAAAGTACATTTTATCTTCATAGTTGGTACAAAATCCAAGAAGTCATTTTCCTTCCCTGTCACATACATGCTTATGCTTTTTCATATTTAGTCGTCACTGAGCAAGCGACGAATTAAGTTGTGCACGCATGTATTAATTTTTTCCTGGTTTTTTGTTTAGTTTTTTTGAGCACACCGAACGAAATTAAAGTTAAACTTTAATAAATTTGTACTGCAAAAAAAAAAATTAAATAATTATGGAAGCTAAGAACAATTTCATGATAAAAAATGCTTTTCGCAATATGCAATGCGTTTTATGTTATGAAACATTAAAAAATAATAGGGAAGATATTTTAAAAAGGCACTGTAATACTTTCCAAAGCGCTGTGAATAAATTTAATTTGAAATTTATACACTACATTGTTGAATGGATTATTATATTTTCACTTTTTACTTAAGTTTTTATTAAATTGCTTATTTACAAAAATAATAATAACCACATAATTTTTTTTAAATTACAAAACTTTTCTTCAAGTGCAAGTTTATTTTACTCTCATTTTTCTCACCAATACAAGCATATTTTATTTTGCGGGACACTGTATTACAGTAAAATAAACTTACACTTGAAGAAAACTTTTGTAATGTAATATACATGATGTGGTTATTAGTTGTTTGAATTTTTTTGTTTCTAAATAAGCAATTTAATAAAAACTTAAATAAAAAGTAAAAAATTAATAACCATTCAACAATTTAGTGTATAAATTGAAAATTAAATTTATTCACAGATCTGTGGATACTATTAAAATGCCTTTTTAATCTATTTTCCCTATTATTTTTTAATGTTTCATAACATAAAATGCATTGCATATTGCCAAAAGCATTTTTAATCACGAAATATTTCCCAGCTTCCATAATTATATTATCCATTTTTTGTCTGTAGAAATTTATTGAACTTTAATTTCGTTCTGTGTGCTCAAAAAAACTAAACAAAAAACCAGGAAAAAATTAATACATGCGTGCACAACTTAATTCGTCGCTTGCTCAGTGACGACTAAATGAAAGAGCATAAGCATGTATGTGATTTTCATCAGCACAATTGTGCTATGGCTTGCGGGTTACTGCTGTATTACTACTTCTAGACCAGCTACGTCCAAACCCGTGGTTGGCAACCCATACAATTGCATTTTTGTCTGAATTGAAAGATTTTTCATTGGCATTTAGTGGTTACGCTTTTTTGGGCAAATGTTTGACAAGTGTGACACCGTAGCTTTATACTTAGAGAAAAATCAAGTTTTTTATAGATTTATTTTCTACCAGCAATTGACGTTAAAGTACAAAAAAGTTACTGTATAGATTTTTATTAAAATAGGCGTTACGTTGCCAGGCAAGGCATTGTGAATTAAAGGCATTGTGAATTAAAAAATACGGTACAGTGATAAGGTTAGCCAATGAAAATAGTATTACTACAGTAACCCGCAAGCCATAGCACAATTGTGCATATGATAATCACATACCACGGATGGAAATCATGGTACAATTGTACTTTTTATGGTACATTTTTGACCTTGTTGGTACCGTGGTACTACCGCGAGTTACTTGGTACAATTTAAAAATGTAAATGTTTCACTATATAGTAACATTAATTTTGCCTATATATGTTCTTTTTAATTTTGTGTGTGTATTTTATTTTAATCTCTAATATAATAGTCGAATCTACGAATGTACCTTTATGAATGTAATATTTAATGTTTTTTTTTTTTGTGTTAAGTTTCTGTTTTTTATTTTTAACTTTTGTATTTTTATACTAATCTTTTTACGTTTCTGTTTTTATTAATAAATATTAAAAATTGGTACCGTCATGGTCTAAAAAGTACATTTTATCTTCATAGTTGGTACAAAATCCAAGAAGTCATTTTCCTTCCCTGTCACATACATGCTTATGCTTTTTCATATTTAGTCGTCACTGAGCAAGCGACGAATTAAGTTGTGCACGCATGTATTAATTTTTTCCTGGTTTTTTGTTTAGTTTTTTTGAGCACACCGAACGAAATTAAAGTTAAACTTTAATAAATTTGTACTGCAAAAAAAAAAATTAAATAATTATGGAAGCTAAGAACAATTTCATGATAAAAAATGCTTTTCGCAATATGCAATGCGTTTTATGTTATGAAACATTAAAAAATAATAGGGAAGATATTTTAAAAAGGCACTGTAATACTTTCCAAAGCGCTGTGAATAAATTTAATTTGAAATTTATACACTACATTGTTGAATGGATTATTATATTTTCACTTTTTACTTAAGTTTTTATTAAATTGCTTATTTACAAAAATAATAATAACCACATAATTTTTTTTAAATTACAAAACTTTTCTTCAAGTGCAAGTTTATTTTACTCTCATTTTTCTCACCAATACAAGCATATTTTATTTTGCGGGACACTGTATTACAGTAAAATAAACTTACACTTGAAGAAAACTTTTGTAATGTAATATACATGATGTGGTTATTAGTTGTTTGAATTTTTTTGTTTCTAAATAAGCAATTTAATAAAAACTTAAATAAAAAGTAAAAAATTAATAACCATTCAACAATTTAGTGTATAAATTGAAAATTAAATTTATTCACAGATCTGTGGATACTATTAAAATGCCTTTTTAATCTATTTTCCCTATTATTTTTTAATGTTTCATAACATAAAATGCATTGCATATTGCCAAAAGCATTTTTAATCACGAAATATTTCCCAGCTTCCATAATTATATTATCCATTTTTTGTCTGTAGAAATTTATTGAACTTTAATTTCGTTCTGTGTGCTCAAAAAAACTAAACAAAAAACCAGGAAAAAATTAATACATGCGTGCACAACTTAATTCGTCGCTTGCTCAGTGACGACTAAATGAAAGAGCATAAGCATGTATGTGATTTTCATCAGCACAATTGTGCTATGGCTTGCGGGTTACTGCTGTATTACTACTTCTAGACCAGCTACGTCCAAACCCGTGGTTGGCAACCCATACAATTGCATTTTACAATTGTGTGAGTTAAACTCTCACCACGATCCGGTGCTGCCAGTGTCTCATTTCACTAATTTGAAATCTCCAAAGGCAAACTTGATATTATTACGGTCAGAAGAAACACAAAATTTTTTTATATAAAGAAATGCATCTTTTGTTGTTATGTAATGGTGGATGAAAAGATGGGTTTTGTAGGACGGTTTCTTCAAATAATTTATATGTATTTGATTTTTCGATAAGTTTGAATGCCCAGCATATCAGTGCATTCATCTTTTTAAATATCAAGAAATAATAAGAAAGAAATAAACGAAGGCACTGATGTAAACGACATAACTCGGTTAATTATTTGTATAAGAACTGTCAATAAAATTTTGACGTACACAAAGAATTTTTTCTCTATATGGCTTATACGACAATGCAAAATGAAAGCATATTTTCGACTGCTTCTGCGTCTGAATTTCTAGAATCAGCAATCATTTTTTCATAAAAAGCTTTCTTAAGCTGAACAATAAGGGCTTCTCTTGCATCACCAGTAATATTTTCATATTCCTTGTGATATGCTTGAAAATGTCTTTGCATGTCATGTTTTTTCATGCGTGACAATGCCCGTTCACAAACCAGACATTCTGGTTTGCCAAAATAATTTTCTGAAAATAAAAATGTTAGTAAATTTTCATCACATATAATTTATTATTGTTGGGAAGAGTTTGTCTCTGGCAACACTGATTTTTAACAGTATGCGATGTACACGACCTGCCTGCTTGAATGTTTTAGCTAGACTGATTAATGTTGTTTATTTCTCAACAATGCGTTTGTACACATACGTAATAAAAGAGAATAAGAAAAGGCGCGGCGCCCTTATTTTGCCTACCGCTGGACCAAACCAAAGTCAGGCAAACACATACATACATATATAATATGAAAGGGGGTAAAATGCATGCTTGTACGAATGTACGTGTAAAAAATAGTATAACGGAGTGCCCACGGGCGGCCTTTTGCTTATCTCAGGTCCAAACACACATATTGTGATATTTGATGAGTAAACAGCTTTGAAAGCTTTTAAATTTGTCCTTGTTTCTGTACAAAATAAGAGCAAGCATTGTTGTCGCCGAGATCTGGTTGACTGTTGTACTCTCGTCGGTGTGACAGCGCGAAAAGATACTTATAAAAGTTTGCACATTGTGCTGTTCTAGGCCAGTAAAATTTATCAAAAGCTGTATTAGTCTTTTAGCTTCCGGTGAAATCCTTTTAAATGCGTAACGCGATCCACGTTACTAATTCAAAAGAGCAATGCACAGTGGGGACTTTCTCAAAATAAATGATAATGAAACTGGAACTTCTAAACTACTGTTTGCATTTATATGAAACCTCGAACTGTCTTGGCAGTGTTCTGGAATAATGGATCCACGACGTTATATCGAACTACTGAGCCAAAATTTGTAGAAAATCATAGAAAAATTATGACTGTCGGATATATTTCAGTTTTATAAGGACAACAAAGATCCTAAGCATTGCGCTATCAATACAAAACGTTGGCTTATATATACTGCCCTCAAATAATAAAAACGCTACCACAGTGCCCTATTTATGTTCTATTAGTACCTCTGGTGTCATTTCGAAAAAATTAATAAGAAAAAGTGACTTTACAATCAAAAATAAAGCGAAAAAAGCCCTCTTAGAGGAGTAACGAAAATTCGGTCCAGAATATACTCAAAGCCTGGACAAATCTATACCAGATCGTTTAAAATAAGTCATACGTACCCAAACAAAAGCAATTTGCTTCTAAAGCAAATTTACATAGTTTATATGATAAGAATATTAGCAATGTCGAATACTTTTTTCGTTCAAACTTCTTAAGTCGCTATTCACACTATGCCTTTTTAGCCTGCCTTGTATTGACAATTTTCTTTTGAAACCCCTACGAAAAGTCACACACATTTACATTAAGCCTTTTTTATTCATGCCTTTTTGGCATTTATATACCAGTGATGGAAATTGGAAATCTTGATTTCGTGCCAAGTCTGCTTTTAAATAGTGCCAAAATCACTTAAATAGTGCCAAACCACTTTTTATATAATTTTAATGTTGTCACTTGATGTTCATTTAAACTATGGTTCTTGAATGATAATTTATTGTGTTTGTAACTAGAAAAATTTACGAATATTACAACAACAAAAAAAAACAGTCTAAAATTAGTTTTATATACACAAGCCCTATTTTCGATTTAATCGTGAGCGACATGTAGCAAAAAAATTAACTTTTTGTTATCAAAATTGCAAAATTGTTGATAGCTTTTAAATACAGGCTGTAAAATTTATTGTAAGCGACAATTTACGTATGTACCTACCCGTAAAACATATTTGAATATTATAAGAAAAGTTTCTCCTAAATCGAAAATAATACTCGATACGTATGCATCATATATTAATAATTTGTACTTATTTACAAATAAATTCAGTAAAGTGCGACTCTGACTCGCGCACGAAGGGTTCCGTACGAACACTAGATATGTAATTTAATACAAACTTCATCCTGTATAATATATAGTTTTGGCATTTTTTTTTCGTTTTTGGGGTCTTTTCGGTTTTTTTTTTGTTTTGGCGGTTTTTGCGTTTTTTCGGTTTTTGGCGTCTTTTTTAAGTTTTGGCTCCTTTTTTAGTTTTGACATTTTATTTTCTTGTTTTGGCGATTTTTTTCGGTTTTTGGCGTTATTTCATTTTGGCGATTTTTTTTTATTTTTGGCGATTTTTTTCATTTTTGCGATTTTTTTTATTTAAATTTTTTTTTTAGTTTTGGCGACCTTTTCGCGTTTTGGCGATTTTTTTTCGCTTTTTGGCGTTTTTTTTTATTTTGGCGTTTTTTTTCATTTTGGCGACTTATTTTAGTGTTAGAAATTTTTTTTAATTTTGGCGATTTTTTTCGTTATGACGATTTTTTTTTTAATTTTTGGCGATTTTTTTTGGTTTGGCGATTTTATAATTATCGGTTTTTTAGTTTTACCGTTTTTTGAAAATTTCAAGTGTTTGCCTCTTACGGTTTCCAAGATATAGCAAATTGTCAAAATTACATAGTCAAAATTGCATTAACTGATGGACCACCCTTTAATTTAAATTTTTTTAAATTTTAGTGTTAATTGTTGTAGTCTGTATAAAAATACACTAAGTTTACAAATTTCAAGTTTCAATATACATATGTTCATACAATTGTATGTATATTACATGGGATTTTAACATTTTTCGTTGCTCATTTTGGAACACCCTTTAATTTTTAATTCTCATGTATTTGTTGTTGTAGCGGCCAAGGTTCTACATACTGTGTCCAAATTTCAGGTCCGTAGCTCCTACGGTTCCTGAGAAAATACCATGTGACGGACAGACGACAGCGTAGCGAAAACAATAGGGTTCCTTTTCACCTTTGGTGTACGGAACCCTAAAAATACAAATACAAAAACATTTTTTAAGTTATAGTAATGACTCTAAAGGACATACTTAAAGACTATAATAACCCTACAGTTTTTCTTATTAGATGTACCATAAAAAATATTTTAGGTTTATTACAGGTTTATTTGCCAAATTTCCCATTTATGAATAAGACAGTTAGTACCAATTATATAATTATAGTTTCGTGCACGTTAAAAATATTAATAATCATTAGCTATTTATTGTAATCAAACAAAGATTCTGTCGATATATTAGAATTTGTATTGCTTTTTTGGTTCATTACGATTATAACAAGATATATTGTTAGACTTCAAAAATCTTTACCATGTGTTAAAGATGCTAATTTTGAACTAAAAATATACTTTCCACGCTTGATGAAGAGTAGAGAATAAAAAGAATACCTTGAGCGATTCGATAAATATTACGTCTCCATGTCTTTCAAAAACTCACTCATAATTACTTAAGCTCTTGAATTTTTTAAATCTTCAAAGTCTAATATGGATTTGCATTCACTTTTAATTTCTTCACGTATTTTATTTCGTTTAGAAGCATTTGTTTTTTAATCAAAAGGAACAGTATTATTTGTGTCTCTACTTAGAACATATTCTGACGCACACTTTGGAAAGCAATTCAAATAATAGTGCTTGAAGTTATATTTCGTTTTCAAATATGACACAAAAAATATATAAGAAGACTTTAATTCTACAACTTTATGCTGGGAAAATTAGTTTTTGATTATTACACAGAAAAAACGAAATTTCATTTTCAGTAACCAAATTCGTTGAATCAGTAAATATTTTATTTGAATGCGGTCCTACAAATAATTTTGTAAATTCTGGTAAAAATTTTGTAAATATTTAAATTAATCATAGTTCGGCTGAGAGAAAATGTTATTTCAGCGTGTTGGTGTTTATCTTGCTTGTTAATAGGAACAACGTGCTGTTGTTGTTTTTTTTTTTTTTTTTGATTGATCGTGTTGTATACATGTAAATGCCGAAAAGTAGCCGACAAACGTCGTGGCCTGTTTCTTCTCTACACAGTTTTTTGGTACAAATTAGTTTAGTGGAACAGTACAGAATATTTACTGAAACTAAGTTTGATTTCAAACAAATATTTGTTTAAAAATTTTTTGGGAATAATTTGTTCTGTGTAATAGTTTAATTTCAGTGCGGCAATAATTTTCTCCCGTGGGAAGATGGTGAGAATTTCAATCCATATTGTCAGCATGAAGATCATCAATATATTTTTTGTTCAAAAACTTCGACATAAATGACGAAATAAAAAAGCCCTTTTATGTAGATTGCATTTTCATAACTTACTATTTCAAGGACATAACCTAAAAATAAAAATACTTTTTTCTTATATTATCCGTTAAGCTATTTAATATGAATATAGTTTTATCATTGCATTATGACTGAAAATTTTATAATGTGAAGAAATATTTCAAGGGCTTCCACTATTCACAGACTCTATCTGCAAAAACTTGACGAGACAAACAACGGCTTGGGAAATACTTAAAAATTTCATAAATTTCATAGTTGAAATATTTCTAAAAATTTATAAAATCAACTCTACGCTATAAGCTGTTAAAATGAAATTATATATTAATTTTAATAGATCTTCAATGTGTCTGGGCAAACCGTTACTTTTAACTATCAGAACCGAATAGTTGTCAGCCTCAAATCCTGCTAAGTTTTCATTACTTAAAAACGTAAAAAGTACAAGAAGAGTACTTATTATTTCAATAAGAACCTTTTCCATATTTAGTGGACGAAAGTGCCAGAAAAGGAGCGAGAGTGCCTCAGTGCCAGGCAACATCCAATAGTGCCAAAAATGGCACAATTGTGCCACATTTCCCATCACTGTTATATACACGTTTAATGCTGAGAATACGAAAGAGGCAAAGAGAAATGTCATAAATCCCCTCGAATTTTCATTTCCTGACTTTTGTTCTACACCGCAAGCTTCTCACCCCCTCTAACAAATAAACTAAAAAAGCCTGCCTGCACAGGCAAGCAGAAAAGGCACAGTGTAAATTGCGTCTAACTAATTTTTTATTTTATGAAATTTTAATATAAGTTACCTTAATAATCTAATTTTTATTATTGAATACAATTTTAAGTTCCTCAATAAAACGATTTTTAAGTTCTTTTTGTAAAATTAGACAGTAGTTTTTTATTGATGAAAACAAAAAAAATGTTGGTATATGTCGAATAGTTTTTTTGTCCACTGTATGTACATATGTGAGTAGGTATGAGGCCTTTTGGATTTTAGGTGACGATAAGAACGTAGGTAAAAAATATACCTACCCAATTAAAATAAAATTAAGGTCATAGGTATGAATTTGAATTTTTTTTTTTTTTTTTTGTTTGTTTGTATTTTCTTAGTAATATTGTTGTTGTTGCTGATGCATTTATTTCTAAGTGATTACACACATTCAAACATACATTCATATATGTATATAAAAACAATTTCTAAAATAAAAACGATTTCGTCACATTTCGTTGCTAAGCACCCTTAGTCAGAGTACTGTATAGCAATACACAACTATACTTCCATACATATCTTACAAATATGAAAAAAAAACTACAACAAAAGTTATTATCTATAGCATATGACTGACGCGTCTTTAGTTTTTTTTTATATAAAAACGTTCTTTTGTACTACAGACTTGCACTGCATTGCAAACGAATTATTTTTTTATTTCATAGTGCACACACACATTTTATAATTGAGCAACGTCATCATTTTAAGTATGTATGTGTAAGTAAATTTTAATTTCTTCTACAGTTGCCTTAAAAAATAATTAACAAGCACCAACCAAAGACCCTACATGCGATCAACATGTTGCAGAGTTAACAAATAAACACACTGGATTGCATTCTATGTAATAGGAACAATCAATTTCTCATTGCCTAGTTATAGGGTCAAAGCATAAACAGGCATAAGTGTTACTAACACATACACATACATATGTATGCATTTACCAGAGCTGGCCATCGAGAGAAACACGAGAGAAATGCATTGGCGTCAGCGTTACCATATGTGAAGAATTATCTTATTTTCGAAGTTTTTCGGGATGTTCACAAGACTAAAAGATTTCTTTGTTATAAATAAGATTTTTAAGAATATGATATTTGGTACTTTTAGTACATTATTTAAGGTCCTTTTGACTAAAGTATTGACACAATGTGTCAATATTAAATATTAGTTAAATAATAAAATAAAAAATATTATTTTATTCTTTCCTGCATCAATAGTATGAATTATGTGCATCTATTTAGTAAATTTTTTGTGTTATTTACCTCTACGTTTGTTAGTTCATTTGAAACAAAATAATTTTTTCTTGAATTTGAATTAAGTAAAATCAATGCATATTAATATATTTTGAGCAAAATCACTAAAAAAAAAGATTTTTAATGAGAAAAAAAAGATTTTTTTGTTCGACTTGAAGGTTTTTGAGAAAAAAGTATGGCAACGCTGATTGGCGTATGTCAAGCAGTGTGCACACTAAATGTTTTTTTTAATTCGGTAGAATCGACAAAAAAAATTGGTATATTTGAATGGAATTCGGCAGAAATTTTTTTTATTACGAGAAACATAAAAAATAATCAAATATATGTACTTATATATAAAGGATAAGTGCAAGGAGTATCAAACTAAACAGGTTCCAAAAGCACATTTAAAACTTCACATGTGATTGGAAATTAAACTGCCATAAACAATGAAGCATTTCCAATAAAAAAAAGTGTCATCCCCAGTTATTTGCCCTCACCCTTTATATAGATATGCTATGCATACATAAAATTATATACATAAATAACAAGAATTCAGTTTTTGTACATAGGTTTTATAAAGCTACTAAAATAACTTTTATTTGACAAACATTTGTAACTACAAAGATCCATTTATGAAAGTAAACTTTTGTGCAAAAATTATTAAATCATTGGTAGGAATAAATATTTCATCCCCAAGGCACAATTCTTTGGCAAATATTAGGTTACTTATAGATTCAGTTTTTAACCGATTTCTTTGTTCTGTTTTAATGATTTTCATGACAGAAAATGACCGCTCTGCGTCCGCACTGCTACGTGCCAAAATAGACAATTTACACATATATCGACCTAAATTACTAAATAACAATATTCGGTAGATTTCAGGCCTTGTTCGGTAGAATTGGTAGGCTGATAGGCCGGGTTTCCATCTGTGTGCCATATGCCACACAAGCGTAAAAAAAGCGTAACCACTAATTACTAATGAAAAACTTTTAGATTCAGACATGTATTTATTAAGTTAAATAGTTTTATACATAACTTATAGACAATTTGATTGAAAACTGTTTAAATCAATAAATACATGTCTGAATCAAACAGTTTTACATTAGTAATTAGTTGGTTACGCTTTTTTGGGCAAATGACACACAAGAAATTCCAGATGTAAACTCAGCCTTAAATTCACAAACATATTCGGCAGAATCTACCGAATATCGGTAGAAGTGTGCACACCAGAGATCAGATTGAATGCCTTATTTTGCTGTTTTGAATGCAATCACAAAAAACCTGCATATTGTTGTCAATCCACAACATTTGAAAAAAAAACAACGCATGGCACAATCAAAAGAGATGAGTGTGGCGAATATTATTGCCTGCATTGCTTGTTTTATATAAAGGGTGTTTTTTATTGAGGTATAGAACTTTAAGTTGGCATCACTTTTTTAACTGGCGGCCATTTTGTCAGCTGTCAAGTGATTAACATTTAGTTTGGTTTGCCATTTCATCATGAACAGGTTGACAAAAGAACAACGCTTGCAAATCGTGCAAATTTATTTCGAAAATAATGGTTCAGTTCGCGAAGTTTACCGCAAGCTCCGTCCATTTTATGGTCGACATAATCGTCCATCAGAGCAATTAATTCGGTTAACCATGGATCGTTTTCGCACTACGTTTACTCTATGTGATAATACGCATCCGCAGAGACGTCGAACAGTGCGCACCGAAGAAACAATTGCCGCTGTAGAGCAAAGTGTTGAAGAGGACCCGAATGAATCGATTCGCCACCGTGCACAGCAATTGGAGCCGACTAACCGACTATTTTGTTCCCGAATTGGATGGCATGAATGTGGATGAGTTGTGGTTCCAACAAGACGGCGCTACATGCCACACAGCGCACGTCACAATCGATTTATTGAAGGAAACATTCGATGAGCGCATAATTTCGCGGAATGGACCTGTCAATTGGCCACCAAGATCGTGTGATTTGACACCATTGGATTATTTTCTTTGGGGATATGTGAAGTCGCTCGTCTACGCCAACAAACCAGAAACGTTAGGGGACTTGGAAGCCAACATTCGTGGCGTTATTGCCAACATACGGCCCCATATGCTCGAAAAAGTGGTTGAAAATTGGACCTGTAGAATTGGCTTTATTCGAGCCAGCCGCGGTGGCCACATGCCCGAAATCATATTTAAACATTAATGGCATAAAATTATCCTTCCAATAAAGCCAAATTGATGGACATTAAAACGATTTTCTTGTGTTTTATTTCAATTCGAAGTTCTATACCTCTAAAAAAACACCCTATACATAAATGTTCACTGGTCTTGTCAAAAGCAGCGAATACTCAGTGAATGGTGCGAATACTTTTTATTGTGATTGAACACAACGTAATCTAGTATAAAACGTTCATATGTACATATGTGTGCTCTTACATTTGTATTCTTAAAACACCCCAGCAGAAAGTGAGAATAGTGTATATGTATTGAGTCGCTTTTAACTTTGTCACCAGTACTACTCTACAATTATTCCCCATGCAATACTTTGTGCTATAGACATTTAGCATGTGCTTGTCATTGAAAATCTACTATTTAGTAATACTAAAACAATTGACTAGGTAGTGAATTAATAGTTCTTATGGGAACATGGAGACATACCAACCATACATTTACTGTTACATTTCTATACCTTACGTATATACAAATTTATGTATATTGACAAGTTGTTGCAAAATCCACCAGAAATACACCACATCTGTTTTCTCTATTTCTTTTATACTGACGAATAGAAGAGAAATTATAGACAATGTAACTACTACTAGAATTTTAGTGTTGACATAGAGACAATTGGCCCCAGTCTGACTGCAGGGACGATATAGATTTGAAATGTATGTATTTATATGTATGTATGTATTTATATGTATGTATGTATTATACAAAAGATCAACGAAAATACTCCATTGAATGGTATGAAAGAAATACATTCTTTCATGCTGCATCATTTCATTTCGCTGCTTGTATTATAACAGCATTGCAATAATAGTGTGTCAGAGCAATCAACAAAAACAACGAATTATAGCAAGGCAACTACATTTGTTATTGTTGTCGAATAAATGCATGGCAAAAGCAACGAATTTATGAATAGTTAGCAAATGTGAATGGTCTCACTCTGTTCACTGGTGCACACTGATGTCAAGGCGATTTGTCAACTTGTTTGGCGTCCAAATTTTTGGTTTGGCGACACGGCGATTTTTCTGGCGATAAATATGTAAATCTATTGGCGATTTGAATGGCGATTATTATGGCTCTTTTTTTTAACAAAATTGAACTTCAAAATTTTTCCAATTCATTAAAAATAGTTTGTTGAAGGAGCAGTTTAAAAACTAAATCCTACCAAAACTCGTCTGCAAGAAATTAAAACAGTTGATTTTGATGATTTTTCTTATATTAATTATAGTAATTAATGCGTTTTGAATTTGGATGAGAAAAATTTACAAGAAATAATTTTTGGCGATTTTATTTCTAATTTTGGCGATTTTCTGATAAATTTTGATACGATCATTTTATCAAAATTTATATTAACCTTTAACTACTGTGGTGGTGGTAAATTTTACCCTCTCCTATTTATTTTTTTAATTTACTCTCTTCAGTTGAGTGCTATCAATTTTATTCTCTTTGTATCTTCTCATAATCCTTTACTATTATTCAGTTATGTTTTGATCGTCGTATGTATCATACAAGCAGATATTTATACGTGCAGGTATAAAAATTACCACTCCTCCGGGCATACGTTTTTTTTTTATTATATATAGATATATATATATATAATTTACAATTTTTCTTTGTTTTCTTTTTTACTATTAATGATATAAATTTGCCTGTGAAAAAAATGCCTTTATTGTTTTTTTTAATACGTTTTTTTAAAAGTTATGTTTGTTCCTTTTTTTAGTTTTAAGAAAGGTGAATATGAAATAAAATCCTTGTTTTGTTTAACTAGAAGTTAGATTTCTTTATTTTATTACTTTATTCATTTAAAAATGTGTCATCGAATTCCAAATGAAAGCAAATAAATCCAAAAAATCTTTTTTTTTGCAAAATTTTGTAAAAATTAAAAAGGGGTAAAATTTACCACCACCACAGCATGTACGCCAAAATATTTCACCTCAGTAGTTAAAGGTTAAAAAGGTGTTATATAAAAACAAATTTAATATCAAATATTTACTAAGAAAAACTACATAAAACTGATTTTTGGCGAATTTTGGCGATTTTTAAAATCAATTTGGCGAAATATGCCGGAAAAAATCTGACAACACTGTTTTGAACAGCCTGGGCGTATGTATATTCATTTGTGTAAGAAACCGAATGATGTTCGGCCCTCTGGTGCTACTTTGGCCAGCTCAGGTATGGACATTATAATAGAAACGACCTCTATCTATAATCTAGCAAAATGCATATTTTTCGAATTCATGTAAAGCAATATGTGGTCCATCTTTGGTAAGTATGTATTGCCTGCAGAGCATTAGACTAAATAAATTTCAAATTAAACTAAACTTACGACAAACTAAACTTAAAACGAATAATAAATTTCTTAGACTAAATAAAAATAACAATAAAAAACTAACAACCTTATTTATAAAACTTAAAAAGTCTTTATAAAGGTTTTTTAACACAAATTTTCATACAAAATTTTTCTTAAAAAGCCTTTATAAAGCTTTTTTATGTTTTATAAATAAGGCTGTAATATTTTAAATCATTGGTCATATAAATTGGTACGAAGAAGTAACTCCCGAAAACAAAATGATTATTAAATCATTTAGTTAAAAATAACATTGAAAAAATTAAATAACATCAGTAGCGACCATTCTTTTTAATCAAATTATCTAATCTGTTGGGCATAGAAGGTATAATCTTGCGTGTAAATAGGGGTATCATACGAGTATCATACCATATTTTTAGGACTTTCTGTCACAATTGAGTCTTGTTTCGATCTCCACACAAACTCTCAATTAGATTGAAATCCAAAGACTAGCCTTATTTTGCTTAAACCAAAACATTTCATACAAATACATACTCGTATCTTGTATGCTCAATCAACTATGAGAGAAAAATAAAACTTAATATATATGATATTATAGGTTCGATAGTACTACCCAAGGGTAGTAAAATCCTATGCTCAATTTATTGATTTTGGTGACCAATTTTTTATGGGCCTCCTCAAAGATTTAGAAAATCACTGCAACCTCAAAAAATGGTGTCATCAGTTTTTGGCCAACAGCTAATTCAGACTTACGGTCTTTTTTCACGATGTACAATTAAAAGCTAACAGGCACTTTAACGACAAGTTTTGTATGTCAGTTAAAGTTCACGTTAACTTTTAATTATACATTGTGAAAAGGACGTTAGTAATATCTCTTTATTATATATGGCAATTATGTAGCTAAGTGTCTAGTAAACAAATCTTGTTAACATCTTATGCCAAAAAATTATTTCTTCCTGGATTTTTTTTTGCAAAAGTAAAGGAAAAAAATGTTTTCACTTTTTTTTCAATCCTATCCACTTTATTTTCTTTGGCTTTAAATTAGTGTCTTAAGCGGTAAATTTTGTTGGGTTATATTTAACAGTCACTTTTATGTTAAATGCTAATGCTAATGATACATTGTGAAAAACATTTTTGGCTAACTGTGAGTTAAAGTTCTAATTAACTTTTAATCGCACATTGTTGAAAGGGCCGTAAGTTGTTTGTAAATTGAAAACTTTAAACTCGTTTTTTGTCAAACTAGTTTTTTTGGGTAAATGAGCGATGTATGTATGTATGTATATTTAAGTATGTATGTACTACGCACATAAATATATATGTACATGGATTTGTATGTATGTATGTATGTATGTATGTATGTATGTATGTACCCTTTTACATATGTAAAGCCTCCATTACACGGCATGTAAAAACCACATGCGAATGTTGCTTCTCAAAATGTACAAAAATACATATCTCACACTAAATTATAAAGTCACAACTCCAAAATTTTCAGATGCTCAGTAGTGGCACGCAACTGTTGATATTGACTAAAAATGACGCAAGTATTTAACATAAAAACAAGCATAACGGTATTTTATATTCTTCAAGAAGACTGGATTGTAAAAGAAATTCTTTGGCAAAAATGAAAAAGTGCTTAAGTCGAGATAAGCTGATTTTGGATTAATGGTACTCCCGTAATTTACATATTCAAAAGTACCCCTGGTCAAAATCTCAATTAATTTGTGTGATTTTGCAGGAAGTTATAGCACTATAACTTGCGACTTATCTCTTTTAGACTTCCAAATGAGATTAGGAATAATAGCTTAATTTAGGTTAAACTTTGGTATATTTCAACTTTAATGTATTAAGCCGAGATCATACGATCGGTGCAATGTAGTGTGGTCTCGGCTTTACTTATAGTGTGTAGAACGATGTTTGTTAAAAAAAATAATGGTTAACAGAGAATTTCCCAATTTACCTGTAAAAGAAATAAATTTCTAAAAATCTACTTAAAAGCTTAAAAGTGCTCTCCTGCAAAACAGTAAAATATGACTTAAGCAATTTTTTCCTTATTGTCACAGAATTGTTGCGGTCGTTAGAAATTTGTTAAATTAACTGGTTTATAAAAAAAAAAAAACAAAATCACTTTGATCATTTTGAATTGTGACTGTTTATGATTTATGCGATATGCACTATTAAGATTTTACGCCATGTAACCCCTACTACATATTTAAAAAATGAAACCAACCTGCTCAAAATTCTCATGACGTTATAGTCACATGCACATGTGGCTTTTTACATATCCGTGTACTGCATGCTTAAGTTTCCAGAGTTTTTTACTTCCGTTAACAATATGTACATACACATGTAAAAATTTCCAGAAAAACAGATGCACACACACATACTTACATACATACACAATTACAAAATAGAGAGAAGTTCGCGTGTTCCTTTTGCAGCTTCTTTCTTTATCGCGTATACGCCGGGTAGTTTAGTTTGTCAAATGTGTAAGTCCCGAAAAGAAACAAAATAATTTATACATAAGACCGTATTTAGACAGGAAAACATTTGGAAGGGAAACATTTAGTTTGTTAGCAATTTACGGGTGGGGAAGAGAGAATCAATTTTGTGTTCGGTAATCGGCGACACGCTTTGTTTTCATATTCTATGCTACATATACACGCATACATGAATAAATATGTTTGCTTTTATGCAGTAATATTGGAATGTCGCCGGCAACATTTTCGTCTGTGTGGACGCGAAGGAAACAACAAAAGAGAATTCCAGATGTTTTCCTTCCAAATGTTCGTCCGTCTAAATTGGGACTAACAAAGTATGAACACGGACACTCATGCAAAACAAAAGCATCTGTATGGCTCTTTTATTGCAAAAGAGGCATAACTCGAAAATGAAAATTTTGCAGAAAATAAGTTTTAAGTTTTCAATTTACATACAACTCTCAGTGAAGATATTTTCTTTTCTCAAGAGGGGCGTGTGCAAGCCGTTTTTTATATGAATTTTTTACACAAGATTAAGAATGAAAGGTACTTACATATCGCACCTTATCAACAAGAGGGTATTAACTCAAAATTTTTGAAATTTCACTTTTTGAAAACAATCAACTAACAACATCAACGCATTCCGATTGCTCTTTCATCTCGAAAACCACATTTGAGACCATTTTTGTGATAGTGTAGTGACTACCTTTGTCACCAAGAAGGTATTCAAAATAATACTTTTTTGGTGACATAAAGGTTAATACAAAAGTGAACACAGGTATGTATCATATATTTTCATAAAAAAGGTATTATTTTTATTTGAGGCTTTATTCACGTTAAAAATAATAAAAAATTTTTATTTCAATTTTGTTGTATTTTGTGTTGATACTGTTTTGTTTATGAAATTTGTTTTATTTTATGATTTTAATTCGAAATATGACTCTTTTTATGATAAAATTGCTCACATTTTTTTGAGTTGTGACTCTTTTCATGATAAAGATAAAGAGTTTTCAAAAGTAACTGCCCAGAAAAACAAATTCAAATGCATCAACCATTGGAAAAATCTTAAGTAAGTTTTTAATTCATAATTTCTTTATGCTTTTCTGCTTTAACCAATAAATAAACATTTCATAAACTTATTATTAATTTAGTTTATCCTCTATTTATTTGAAAATGCTACACATGTCGGAGAATAAGAAAAAAGATCTTAAGGAACTTATAAAAAAAATATAAAAATATATATGTAAATATATACCCCCATATTCATATAATTTGAAACAAATTTGAAATGTATTTTAGTTAAAATTTTCCATACAAAATTTTCGTAAAATGAATTTCAAATTCATTTTATTTTTTTATAAATATTGGGGATAATATGTATGTAATGTATATATATATAGTACATAACTTTGTACATAATATGTATGATATTATTATTTAATAAAGAGTACACGTAGTAGTATTAAAAATGTTCGCGTTAATACCCTTTTGTTGAAAAATATATTTTGAAACTTTCCACTGTATTCTAAGCTCTGTGACAAAATAAAAATCATAACAAGTGACATTTTTTACATTGCTTAATATATAAAAATTGTCATTTGTCATAATTTTGTCATTTGTCACAAAGTTCAGAATAAGGGGGTTTATTTAAATTTCAACTAAAGCGTCATAACTATAAATAATACAAAAAAAAAATATCGAGAAGATTCAGAAAAATGGTATTAACTCAAAACACAGATTTTTTACCAAGAATTCCAATATTTTAAAATAAAAACAATGCGAATATATTTTCAAATGGAATTTGATTACTACTATGGATTCGGATTTGCAAATTCTCTTATAATCTAAGCAAAAACAGTTTTTCGTCTCTACTAAACATTTTAAAATTTTGAGTTAATACCCTCTTGTTGATAAGGTGCGATATGTATGTAAGTATGTACAGTAAACTCCGGTTAATTACCCCATTAAAAATTTCATGATTTTTGGGTTAATTATCCGGGAAAGGTATTAAAGCGAAGATGTTTAAATACCTGACATAGCTAGTTATGAGAATACGCTTAAATACCTTTAGAAATGCATTTATCCGAACTCACTGTGGCATGTAGAACATATGTATGTATGTATGTAGTTACTTGAAATAAAATGCACATATACATATAATATTTTTTCAAATAAAATATTTTATTATATAACAAAAACAATTAATTTTATAAAAAATAAAAAATAAATAGATAAGGTGTACATATTCGATTGCAGAGTTGCATAAATATGTACTAAGGAAGTTTTGGGCAAATAAGCGAGGAGATTTTAGGGGAAATTTAATTTTGCGATAAAAAGAAGGGGTAATTAAACGAAAGTTAATCAAGCGATGACTTTTGTGTGAAAATGAGTGTAAGAAAACGGTGATTCAATATTTGGGGTGAATAAGCGATAAAGGTATTTAAATGATAGGTAATTAAACGGGTTATACTGTATAAGGGTTTTTCTGCATTTTTAACTCCAAAAACGCATTTTTTTGAGATAAGTATGTATGTATGTAAGTCTGTTGTAATAAAATAGCGATATGTATGTACATTTATATTTATCTCTACACATATAGACGGGTATATTGTATATATACATATGTACATACATATACATACATAGATATGTATACACATATATCTCATATATACATATATACATTTATACATATATATATATATATATATATATATATATATATATATATATATATATATATATATGTATATGCATCTAACTGTGATATGGAAATAAAAGGGAATAACCAAAGAGAGAGAGAGATCAATTATATATGTACATATGTATAAAATAATTGTACACGCTCCAAAGCAGTTTAATAAAATAAAAACAACAATAGTAAAATAATTATCTCTTTTTATGGTTTTTGTTTTGATTACAAAACGGGGTTGAGAACGGCAGAACGATATAAAAAATATTGTAGGCCTGTAAAAAAGAGAAGCAACGGCAAGGCAAACAAACACACAAAAATCTGAGTGCCCCAGTGTTTGTATTTTATCAAAACTATATGAAATGAAATGCATTTTGTTTTAACAATAACAACAATGGCCGTATAACAGTTTAGCTGTTTCTAGAGGGTAAAAAAAATATCGAAGAAAATGACTACAATTTTTTGTATTGAAATGTTCAGTTTATAATTTATATCTAAGCAGTCATTTCATGACGGCGCGAGAGAGTACTTAACAAAAAATTATACTGTAACGATATAAAAAAAATAATTAATACAATGCACAAGCAGCCAATATAACAAAATAAGAAGAAAAATAATATATTTTAAAAAGTTTTTCCGTTTCAAACGCAATAACAAAATAAATAAATAAAATTTATATATTAGAGTAACTAAAATTATATACATATGTACATACTTATTGCAAAGAAAATATGTAAGAAGAATTTATAGAAAATCAGAATAAAATCATTGACAATGAAATTAAATTAAAAAGTTGTAGTAAGAAAAGGTATCTAAGTGCATATTATGTACATACATACATATTTTATTGTTTGCCAAGTACAAAATAACTAAAATAGTGTTGTTTTAAAAACAACAAAATTGTTACAAGAAAAACAGCAAAAACGAGAATTTATTGATTTTTTTTTTGTTTAAGAATTAAAGTAGGATATACTCTACATATATACCAAAAGCATACATACATATGTACATAAATACATACATATGTATGTACATACCAGTACATATGATTTATAACGAATATCTGTTAATAAATCCATGACAGTACTCGTATACTAAAAAAAAACAAGGGAATACCGGAAGGGTTTTTGGGATTACCTAATTTGTTACTTAAATGTACAATTTGTTTAAATGAAATCACTTTTAAAAAATTTGTACGGTACGAGTATATTTTTCTTATTTACATCATACAAATGTAACTCAGAAAAGCTATAATATCATTATTACAGATAGTAACAAAAAAAAAAAAAAAAAAATTAAAACCCATTTGTGTGTGCTTTTTCAAGTAAACTAAAATCAAATATCCAACAGAAATAACTAACACCTACAATATTATCTATAAAACTTTATAAATCAACAAAGAATGCAACTGCATGTAAATTTTATTCAACAGAAAAAAATCAATTAAAAATCCCAATGCTTTAAAACTGACAATTACAGAGTTTTTGTGGTATGCATCATTTTTATTAATTATCTATCTGCCCGCTTTTTACTCTTTAATGTTTTAAACGGTAATGAGATTATTACAGATTTTTTATTTTTAATAATACATGATTTTATTAGCAAAATTTTTAGAGACCATATTTTTAAAGCACACATACATACATAAATAAATGCATATGTGTGTATGTATAGCGTTTGACAAGTTTACAAATGCATTGAAGACGGCAAAAACAAAAGCTCAATATATTCCATCACCACTACATGGATATTAAGTTAAAAAATGCAAATGCTAAACAAATAAACAACAATGTAATGAAAAACTGCCACCTTGATTTTGACATGCCGCTAAACTGAGAGAGTACACACACATTTAGTACAAAGTTATTGAAATTTTTGACTGCAGATGTTTAAAGGAATTAATTTGGAAAACTAGTTTTTTTTATAATGCATTGTTTTGTTTGTACTCTGTTATATAATATGAAATGTACATGCATATGGATGTGTATATGTGTGATGTATGTATGTATGTATGTATGTGGGTATCTATGTATCTACACACATATTTATTTGAATTTAACTTTTTTAACTCAAAACATTCAAAGAATTTGTAAATGCATTTTTATTTTAATTTCTTTAGATGTTTGCAACTTTATACATATGTATGTATCTGTGGAAATATGTAATAATTGCTTACTCAACTTAAAAAAAAATGTTGCTTTATTATGCTGTTGTATTTGTCCCAGTTGAAATATGCAGTGCATCACACAAAAGTAGCAGAATGATTTAGATATTTTTCATATATTAGCGGCAGCGTCAAAACTTCCGCAAAACAATGATTTGCTTAAGTCAACTTGCATAAGTAATTATTACAAGTTCAAGTCATGACAAACTGGTTCGATTTAGGGGAAACATGCATGACTTTTACATTAGCATGTCATTAAAGATCATGTGTTTGCGCGGGAATTTAAATAAATGCGCATAGAATCCAGCTAAGCCCCTCAATAATCAATTTCAATGTATTTTTAATATAAAAACAATATTTTACTAAATAAGTAAAATAATAATTGGGGATTACTAGTGCGTTAACAAATGTTAAACTTAAATTTTAACAATTCCCATAAAGAAACACTAAATTGATTTTCATTAAAATGAATGACTCGAACCTAATGCCGAGTACACATCTGGCATTCCTTGACTTGTCAATTTGTGGTGTCATTTTCAAAATGTGTGCAACGCGTTCCCACTATATTTTTTTATATGGAAAGTAATGCCACACAACGAAAAATATCGGAAATGACAAACTTTGCCACCAATATACACTATTGCGATGTCAAAAAATGACATAGTGTGTACTCGGCATAATGCGTATTCTCTGATTCGAAGAAGTTTTTTCAATATCCATTTTTTTATGTTATATTGATGTGACTTCGATGTTGACAGCAGTAATAACGATGAATATTTTTGTAACAACTTAATATGATTTTGTCAAATTTAAATTAATAACTACAACTCTATAGCCAAATTCACAGTCTTGTGCAAAACGGTATAGTATATTGATACTCATACTTGGTGATGGGTGCAGATGAAGTGTGTTGGGGCGGCAAAAAAAAAATGCCGGTATTTCCCCCAGTTTAATTTTTCTTCTTTTTAGAAAACCATATTAATTAATATAAAAAACATTTCGTTCCATACGAATTGAAAAATACTGAACATAAGCCCGATTAAGAAAATTATTTTCTTGATTAAAGAAACTTTACTTCAGTCACTTGAATAATTTTGTTTAATTTTTTCTCTCTCCTATAAAATTTAAAAAGTATAGTTACGTAATTTCAACTAACGATATGTACATATGTATGAATTTTCTCTTTTTAAATATTACACAACATTTCAATTCAATAATATTTTCAAGAAATATACAAATTAGTACATTTAGTAGTCACTTTGGGTTGTGAATTGAAATTACCAAGTTTTTGGCGATCCGAACTCCAGCACAACTTCTTTTGTAATCGACAATTCCAAAGGATTTGCATTTTCCATCACATGTTTGCAGAGTTTTTAAATGATTACATATAATATATGCATGTACGTATATATATATATATATATATATATATATATATATATATATATATATATATATATATATATTTATCTATGTTTGTACATAAATATGTAAATAACAGTAATACTTATACAGTATAATTTGTACACAAGATGTACTATGACTTCTAAAGTCTAGTAATGGGCTTAACTCATTTTTCAAAAATGTCAGTTAGATTGTTTAGTTAAAAAAGGGACGATGTGCATGTAGTATACACACATACACATGTATCTATGTATGTATACATGTACATATTATTATACATATTATTATATACATACATACATATGTATACATGTATATAAATATGTATGTAAATATATACATAAGTAGATAAATTTCGCTTTATTATTTCTATCATGCATATTTGCTTTTTCCTGTAACAATTATATCCAATTTTATTTTATAACAAAAGAAAAATACAATTAATAATTAATTTAAAAAAGTTTGGGGCTTTATAAACTTTTTTGATGATGCGTTGCTTAAGCAGCTCTAAAATGCATCTAGACGTGCTTGCCAACAGCAAACAAACTTTTTTAAATTGGTATTAATTTTGACTCGCGTTAAATTACCATAAATTGTTAATCAATAGTTTTTTTCTCTTTTTTTTCAGAATAACAACAAATTAATAAAGAAAACCTACTAAACCAATAAAAATTAATTAAAAATAATTAGAACTCAAAACAATAAAAAGTAACGAATATACTATACCAAAAAAAAAAAATAAATAATATTTTTATTAAAGCAAAAAATTAAAACATGTGAGAGTATGAAAAAAAGAGAATACCATACTTGAAAATAGAGAATACAGGAAGAAAAAAATGGCATATTGAAAATGAGTGTTAACAATTCAAGATAAACATGTGAAACTAACAAAAACAATAACAATGAACAAATTTATAGAAGAAGAAAATATAATATTTTATTAAAGTAAGAACAAAAAAATAATAAAAATAACAGCAATTACAAATAAATTTTAACTTGTGAGTGAAAAGAAAAGCAGCAGCAACAGCGAGCGGACAGCAGCGGTAGGAAGAAAACAAGAAATTATTAACGCAAACCTTCTTAAAATCACTTTACAAAAATATGTTGAAGAATAAAGATCGACTGTGTTAAATAACAAAAGCAAAAAAAAATTAATATATTTAAAAAATAAAAATAATAAAAACAAAGAAAGCACAAATATAGTATATACATATTAAATAAATACAAATACTACAACAAAGCGAAACAGTGATTTTTCAATTATACATACATATATTAAAATTTATTATTTTATGGATAAAGCTAAAATATTTGAACAAAGAAAAAAATCACATGCAAACTGTAAATAAAACTAATTAGGAAAACAATAAGCAAGTGTTTAAATAAATTTCCTGCAAAATCTACCAAAGAACCTAAGCTGAACATCATGACAGCCAAGTGAAATTGTACCTCCCTATTTATTCGTCGTTCACTCACGTAAATCACAGTTTGTTTTTGTTATTAAATCCGTTGTTTAACCTTTTTTTTTTTTTTTTTTGTTCAACAAATATTAAAAGAAATTTTTCGCAAAAGTATAATTATATTATAAAAAAAATAAAACAATAATGGCCGATACAATACCCCAGTCCGCGTCGGCGGCTCGTTTACGCAAATTTGAACGCACTGACAGCGAGTTGGCTTGCGAAGAAGCAGCCCATCTTACCGCCGATATGCAAGAGCCTGGTGCTGCTGGCAGCCCCCCGGAAGATGATGAATACAGTGAATATGAAGAATTACCACCACCGCCGGACGGTGGATACGGCTGGGTCATTTGTTTTGCCTCCTTCATGTGCAACATGGTGGTCGATGGCATTGCTTACACGTTCGGCATATTTATGGAAGAGTTTGTCGTGTACTTTGGCGAAGGCAAGGGCAAAGTTGCATGGGTTGGCAGTTTATTAAGTGGTGTTTACCTGGCGGCTGGTCCCATAGTGTCCGCTTTAGCCAACAAGTATGGATGTCGAGCGGTGTGTATAGCGGGTAGTATTGTGGCCTGTATAGCATTTGCCCTAAGTACCCTGAGTACCTCTGTCAACATGCTAATGTTAACGTATGGTGTGATAGGTGGATTTGGCTTCGGAATGATCTACTTGCCAGCCGTGGTGGCAGTCGGATACTACTTTGAAACAAAGAGATCTTTGGCCACCGGTATTGCTGTATGTGGGTCTGGTTTTGGTACCTTTGCCTTTGCCCCTTTGGCCTCATATCTATTGCAGCACTATGGCTGGAAAAATTCCCTATTAATATTTGCAGGCATGATTTTAAATTGTGCAATATTTGGTGCTATGATGAGACCTTTAAAATATCCCAAGAAAAAGAAGGTCAAACCTTTGATGCAACGCATGTATGAAGAAAAACAAATGCAATTGGAGAGAGGCTCATTTGCCGGTTCGTTTATGGTACAACTTCCTGACGGTTCAATGGAGCGCAAATTGAAAATGCCCTTGAATGCCGATCCTGGTGTACATTCTTCATTAAATCTAGAACTTTTAGCTCAACAGGCATCCTCGGGTGGCCTGCAACCTGTATCCACACTACCCACTATAACTGAAGCCAAAGTGGTTGATTTGAAAAAAGGTCAACAAAGTCCAACCAACAACACTGACAGCAATGGTCATTTGGATGCCAGAAATAAGCGACAACACCGCAATTCCGAATCAGGCACAAGTCCTTACAACTCGTCTGATTTTATGACACGAAACGCCTCACAGCCGGCCTTTCTTTTAGATACTCAACATGGTCTTCCAAAAAATGGTTCAGTGCCCTCTTTTCAAAGGTCCCGCAAAACTTCAGCCTCTGAAAGATTTCAGCCTTCGTTGGCTGCCATACGTGCTGCATCACGTGGAGATTTAGAGTCCAATGGCATGGATATGGGTATGACTACATCGAAAATGTCTCTATCACAGCGTCAAGATTCCGGCAAGATGGTACGGCCCATGTCAAGGAAAGATATATTTTACTCAGGTTCCGTAACAAATCTTCCGCAGTATCAATCTCAAAAATCATTGGCCGATTATCGTCAATCCGTGTTATCACTCACTAAATATGAAAAGAGTATGCAGAGTGTACAGAGGTTAGATCCTCTATTAGAAGCCGCCAGACAACGTGATCAATATGATTTATGTCCTTGCCTAGGCATTCCCGATTCCGTTAAATCCGTCATCAATAATATGCTGGACGTTAGCTTGCTCAAAGATCCGGTTTTTATGCTGATTGGCATTTCCAATGTCTTCGGCATGGCTGGCTTATATGTTCCCTTCTTCTACCTGGTAGATGCTGCCAAAATATCTGGCATTGAACCCGACTCTGCCTCCTTCCTTATATCAATCATTGGAATAACCAATACCGTCGGACGTGTAGTTTGCGGTTATGTAGCCGATTTTCCCCAAGTAAATTCATTACTGCTGAATAATGTTTGCCTCTTGATTAGCACAGTCGCAGTATTCCTCACACCGTTGTGCACGTCTTATGGAGCCTACGTCACCATGTCCATTTTCTTCGGCATTGCCATCTCAGGCTATATATCTTTAACGTCAATTATACTGGTCGATCTCTTGGGTTTGGATAAGTTGACAAATGCTTTTGGCTTGTTAATCTTATTTAGAGGTTTTGCCGCTATTATTGGTTCGCCTTTAGCAGGTGCCGTTTATGATGCCACCCAAAGCTACGATTTACCTTTCTACATGGCTGGTGCCTTATTTGCCGTCTCAACTATTACCAGTTTTCTGGCACCTTGCCTTAAGAAATGTTCAACGTCCGACGAAACTCCCATACATATAGAGGCCCTAACGCCCATCGATGAGGAACAGGGCGAAGAAATTGAAGATGAAGAGGATCAGCCCATTACTATAGTACCGAAAATTATCAAAACTCTACCCAGCCCCCAGCCGACAGACGAACAAAAATTACCCCATGCTGAATCAAAATTATAAAACTGTATTAAAATTTAAAGATTTCACAAAAATTTGTTGAAAAAAAAATTATATAACACTGTACACACAATGAATGATTAAAGAGGAAACTTCAAGTATTTGCATTAAAATAAGATTTAAGAAAAATTTCAAACGAGCCTTTAAGATTAAGAAGAAAAAAACAAAAACATACAATAAATTGATGAACAAAAAAAAAAAAAAAAAAGATAAAGAGAATTATCCTCTGAGAATTTAAGCGTGTTAAGTAAGAAATTTTAACTTTAATTGTATTGTTTAAAAAAAAAAATTTTTTTTGTTTGTATTTTTTTAACTGTTTTTAAATTTATTGTCAATTTTATATTATTTTTAGCTAATTATAAAAAGAAAAACTATGTATGCTTAATTTTTAAGGCAAAATAACAACAAAATAAAGAAAAATTCTTAAAAAGAACAAAGAAAAAAATTATACACAAAAAAAACAATAATAATAAAATCAAGCGAAAGCGTATTTATTTTGCAATAAAAAGAAAAACACAAAATTTAAAATATTTTTTATCTGCTTTCAGACGGAAAACTACATATGTAGAATAAAAATTAAAGTAGTTACAATATAGAAATAAAATTATACATACATATTGCCATTAAGAGAGAAAAAAGGGAATAATAGATACATAGCCAAGGTCAGTCAATTGGGTTTAAAACAAGCTTTAAACCGTAATTATGTATTTTTGTTGTTTATTGACAAAACAAACATACATATTAGAATTATAAGAAGAGTGCAGCACTACTGTTGGCCAAAAGAAATGCAATGAGCTGAAGGCTGTGGGCAGACTCTGATCTGCCCCATTATTCTGTAGTTCGCTAAATCTAAACTCAATCGCTAAAATGCTGAACAAATACAAAAATAAAAATTTTTGGTAATGACATAAAAAAACATTCAAGCTTCGGCGGATTAATGCCCTGCTCCTATCACGGTTTTCAACTTTTCAAATAGTTTGGTTGGGATTGATAAATTTGCATTAATTGCGTTCGCGTACTCAAAAGTTTTTACAAATTTTTACTGAACTTTACTGCATTTTACTAGATTGCGTTCGTTTACCCAAAATACAGTAAATGAGAACACAAATTGAGAGAGTAAACTGACAGTTCTTGACTGAGTGTTTTGCAAATTTTTACTGCAGAAATTTGTCGTAGTAAAGTTTAGTAAGATAAAAACATATGATTCAAAATGTAAACAAATGAAAAGTAAGCAAACGAAAAGTGTAAAAATTTGAGAAAAAGTTAAATAAAAATTGTGAAGGTTATTAAAAAATAATTAATTTATAAAGCATAATAATAATATCTGTTAATATACATATTTTCTAATTAATTTTATTAATCCTTTTATTTTGCAAATTATTCTAATTACTCAGAGTTGTAAAACCTTAAAGTATCTGGGTTTAACCAACAACAACACAAGGAAATCAAAAAGAAATTAATTACAAATATTACATGAAATAAATTGCAGAATTTATTCTTAGATTGTTCGTGTTATAAAAATATTAGCGGAATTCACTCTTCGTATTAAATTTAAAACAATTTTAAATATACTAAATACGATTTTAAGCGTCCAAGCGTGAATGATTTTTTCTGCTGTATTGCAAAAAACGTTTATTATTCAATTCAAAGAGACTCTCTGAGCGAATTTGTATGTAGCTTGTTCTTCTTTTGTAAATACAAACTCTGGTAAATAAATTCAGCTACAACATCTACTACAGTTTTTAGTATAGTAGTTGGTGTAGGCATAGTTAATTAAAAATGTATGCATTTTGTTGTTGCCGTGTTTTAAATTTACCACGATTTATCAAAGCTACAATATGTAAAAGATCTACAATAGCCAACCGTGAATACCGCTATTGTATCGAGTACCAATAATTAAAAGAGTTGAATAATCGAAGGTTATATATTTTTCAACACTATGTGGAGTTAGAGTCAGCTGTTTCTTTAATCTTACTAATTTTTACTATTTTTCCGTTCGCGTACTTTTTTCGGCAACAGCTCTTTTTGAGAGTAAATTTTTAAATTTTCGCAGTAACTACTCATTTGCTGCATTTTACTGCAAAGTAAACGAACACACTTATTGCCATTCTGAACTAAATTAACAGTTGAATTTTCAGTTGTGTTTTGGTATTGTTGAGAAAAATGTTGAGTATACACAACTGCTTTTTAACAGTTGAGTCTGTGGTTGGGTTTTTCTAGTTACAGGTTGGTATGATATAAAAATCAGAAAAATGGAAAAATCGTAACTAGAAATATTTGTTATGCTTAATAACAAAATTTCCTTAACAGTTTCAGTATCGGCACTTACAAAGATTTCTTTATATGTATATGGTTTTAGGTGATCCAACAAATAACAAAATGTTTCTTCGTTCTGCCGGAAATAACTAAAAAACCTTCCAAAATTATTTTTTTATGAATTCGTTCCCTATTTTGATTATTCCTTACCATGCATTGGGTAGTTCAAGAGGATTGGAATCATCAGGAATTTTTCCATCCATATTTGCGACTTCATTTTCGTCGTCATAAAATAAATCTAAACAAGTTTGTATCCCATTTGGTATGATTTATTTGAACTAAAATACTAAAAAACAAAATTTTTTCTAAAACTTTGTGTTTTTTAAATTTTCACACACAAAATAATTTCTTTCTGTCAAACTTGATATTTTAAGTTGGCAACGCGATGCTTCGTAATACTGAAATACAATTTGGTGGTATGTATGTATGTTTGGTCTACTCTTAGACGACCAAACTGAATTTAGTTGAGAACCATGATAGGGGCATAAATTGATAAAGTAATAGACTGTCCAGTAATAGTACACTTACATTTGAAACAACTACAAAATATGTATTAAAATTTGTTTTTGTTTTGAATGTAAGTGTGCGACAAGTCGAACGTTGTCGACATCGTGGGAAATCATTTAAAAAGCTAAATTTCTCTAAGAAATAATCTGTGCTGGAACAAATTTTATTATTAAACTAATCTACTAGTTCTTATATTTTATTGTATCAGTGACTAAAATGATGCCGCTTTTCAAAAGTTTGCTCTAGTAGCGTCAAAATAAAACTTTTGCATTAAAACAGTGATGCTAAATTACGACTTTGACTTTCGAGTGCTCACCAATTTCGGTTTGTGCGTCCGCAACGGTGTGAATGAATTATTTTGACAGTTATAGTGAACACTAGACTCAAAATAGTTCACAGAAAAAATTGCAGTGAATTGTGTACATACACTGAAATTTGTGAACACTTTTCAAAATTCATCGTTGCGGAATCCGGCCCCAGAATAAGGGATCCTCTAATTCTGAAAAATTATTTGTCACTTTGTCGCAAAACCAGCTGGCATCACAAATTCGAACTTATTTCTTCCTAATTGGAATAGGGGGAAAATTTCCACGGAACTGTTAGTTAGAGTCTGGCACCGTCGCACAATTTACTGCATTTAAGAACGTTTCCATGATAATATTTTAAAATTTATGGTTTTTACAAATTTGTTCCATATGTGTATTTCCATAGCTACATACGTTATGTATTGTCAAGTTACGTCACCAAGCAATTTAGCTTTATCTTTTACTAAATGTAGAGCTAATTACGTTTTACACCAACAAGCAAAAATATATTTAAAAAAAAAATACAAGTTTTTCTAAAAAAAAAAATAAGATACGTCAACAAAAAAACGTAACGTAGCAAAAGGAAATGCCCTAATTCGCCTGAAACTTTATTTAAATGAGAGTTGTCTTAGCAGCATAGGTTATATGCACAGCAACCTTTAAAACGTCTGCTAAATTTTTGATAAATTAACTCTCAGGCCAATGATGCCACATTGTATATTATTTTTTAGAAAACTTTAAAAAAAGAATTTGACAAATCTTTATATTTTCTAACAAATATTTTTTTTTATTATTATTATGAATATGTTTAGCAGGTCTTTGCAAATGTGTAGCAACTTGTTGACAACATCTAAATAATTATACTAACTGTACTAACGTTATTCTAACTTTTTGTTATCTATTAATACCGTGTCAAAATACCGCTGAATTTCACAAATTTCCCTTTTATATTTATTGGCAAAATAAAATATTTAATTTGACTGCGAATTTTACATTTACTAAAATGACTAACATAGTCATCAGATAAATATAAAAATTGAAAGACTTCGCAACTTTATATTAAAAACTAAGAAACATTTATTTTGTTGAAAAATAATAACAAGAAATAAAGAAAGAAAGAAATTAAGCAAACTAACGAAAGGGTTTATTAAATGAGCAAAGAATTCAGACAATTTTGTTTTCAAAATTTTCGCAAAAGAATTATATTGAATTTAAAATTCTCAAAGCAAGAAATTACACCGAAAAAATACGTTTATATATACTCGTAAGTTTAAAAAGAAACAAGCTGAAAGCTGTTAATTAGTAAAAAAATAAAATAAATACGGAAATTGAAAATACAAACATATAAAAAGTAGTTTTTTTCTTAAATTTTTGCAAAATAGATGAGCAATCCGAACAAATCAATCCTACCGGTTGTCTATTAAAATAAAATAAAAAATTTAAATACAATTTTCATTATCTAGAACGCCAAATAAAAAAGCAGATATTAGTATGAGTTAAGAAAATTAGAAAACAAATTAAAATTCGAGCTTTTGAATTTATTTTTTTTTTTAATTTTTTTTTTAACTTTTAAGCACAAATCTTTAAAAAAAAATATTATAAAAGAACATGAAAAAATGTAAAAAGATTCCAAATCGAATACAAAACTGATCATTATTTATGAAAATTTTAGTTCAACTAAGTCCAAAAAATTTTCTTATTATTTAAACTAAAAGAATAAAGAAATTTTAAGACTCTAATAAAATAGCTCTAAAGATGTGATTAAAAAAAAAACTATACTTAACTAAAATTATTGTTAATTGTTTAAATTATAGGTGAGATAAAATATACTCGTAATAACATAGAGGGCAATTATGAATAAAATTCCGCGAGAAATTTTTCCCGGGGAACAATTCCAACTAATAGCAAGTAATAGGGAAAACAAAAATTCTAATTGGAAAAGGGAGAAATATCTCGCGGAATTTTATTCAGAATTGCCCTGATAAACTGCTAATGGTGAGTATACACGATACTACAAATCGTACGATAAATCGTACAAGTATGAAATTAGTAACGTGTATCATACTGTTGTACTTGTGAAGTATACTTTGTAGTACGAAAATCAAAAATTTTTGATTTTTGTGGGCGGAGCTTCGATAAGTACGATAATAAGTATTCAGGGCTATCATGAATAAAATTCCGTGTGAAATTTCTCCCTTTTCCAATTAGAATTTTTTGTTTTCCCTATTACTTGCTATTAATTGGAATTGTTCCCCGGGAAAAAATTCACACGGAATTTTATTCATGATAGCCCTGATTGTGTATCATGCTGTTGTACAGCAAAATTAGTTTTATGAGGAAATGATTTAGAAAACGCAGTGTTTCTGCGACACATTTTTAAAATTAGGTTTATGTAGAGGATATTTTAATTAAAAAAAGAAAATAAAATATTATTTTAATCATTCTCTACAACATGCCCCTTTTCTTTTTGCATTATTTTTTTCATTCTTTTCCACTGCAGTTCACTTTTAATTAATAAATCCATCACATTATTCATTTATCCGCGTGGGTATTGCCTTAAAAATTTTCTTTCAAATGAATTCGATGATTTGTAGTAACGTGTATTTTAAAAAGCGTGCTATAACTCATACTACGCCAAGTACGAAATTAAGTATCGTGTATACCCTGCATAACACCGATTACAAATAAAATTAACTTGCGAAAACTAATTAGAAAAAAATAAGTCAGTTTGTATTTCAAACAAACATGTTTTCAGTTAAATATACATACATATGTATATGTAGGTAACTTCTAAAAATATTTATGTTTGTACATACATATATTCTTTTTATTTTCAGTTGTCATAATCTAGATCTTTATTGTTATCTACAGTATTTTTTTTCTAACTTTATGTAGTGGGCCCTAAATTTCATTTTCTTGGCGCCGTGTTTGTAACGATATTCTTGTTTTTTTTTTAATAAAAAAAATCTGTCAAAAAATATTATAAAAAAACAATAAAACCAGCTTTCTAGTAAATGGGACTGAAACCAAAAAATAATTCAAAAATAAAAGTGAAAAAATAAGCCGAAAGTGTTAGTAAATTTATTTTAAAAAAAATACCCAATTAACAACTAACTATCCAATTTACATAATTTTAAAATTAGAAATATATAGAATTATTCAAAGGTTACGTTAGATGTAAATACATATTTTTTAAATAAAATATAAACTATTAACGGCCGTTTTCACAATGTCAGATTATTTTATTTTTAACAAAAAAAAATAGATAACTGCCGGTTTGGTTAACAAGCAGCTGTTAACCGACGCATTAATTTAAAAAAAGTTCAAGTTCCGTGAAAACTGAAATTAAGCACTTAAAGTTCACAAAATTTTACATCACTACACAGAGAAAAAACTGCCTCATAGAATCAAGAAGACTTTCTCTATGAAACGTTTTTAGGCTAATGGGTATCCCAGCAGAAAGAAGCGAAGATTTTTTCATAGAGATTCCTTATTGTTGTTTTTATGTGGTAAATCTTATTAATTTTATCAAGAAGAAAATCACATAAAATCAAGAAGAAATCTTATTATTCACAACTTTTTTTAATTAATTTCCGTTATTTTTGGCACCAAAAAAACAATACATAGAGAAAATCTTCTTGATTCTATGAGGTTTTCTTATAAATTGTAAACTATAGGGATTTCTTATTCGCCCAATTCACAATATTGTGGAAATGGTCTTGCATCGTTGCATGTGCAAAATTGTATAGTATATTATACTCACCACATAACAATTTTTAGTGGTGAGTATCAATATAGTATACCATTTTGCACATGCAACGATCCAAGACCATTTGCACAAGATTGTGAATTGGGCTATTGATTTTATGAGGTTGCCTTATTGATTTTTTTAAAAAGGGTTTCTTCTTGATTTTAGTAGGCTATCTTATTGATTTTTTCAATACGGTTTTCTTCTTGATCTTATTAGGTTCCTATATGATTATGTGTAAAGCATCTTATTGATTTTTTTAATAAGGAAATCTTCTTGATTTTATGAGGTGTCTTGTTATTTCATATCTATAAATAGACATACAGACAATTTTTTTTTTTCATGATCTTTTCCGTTTTTGTATAAGCATGTTTGCAAAATTATTTCAATGGTTATTCAGACTGCTTGTTAGCATATTGGTTAAGCCTACAGTACACGGCATGTAAAAAACCACATGCGCATGTGGTTCTGACGTAATTTTCACGTCATCGAGATGCTACATTTTCTACATGCCGTGTACTAGCAACATAAGTACATGTATATATATATTAACATGTTTACAGACGATGCCCAGAAAGTGTCTTCGATTCGGCTACATGTGCCACATATGTATTTTGAAACATAAATACTATAAAAATTTTACGGCATCTAGCCACTACTAATTTTAAAAAATGCGACGACATGCTGAAAATTCTCGTGACGTCATCGGCACATACGCATGTGCCTTTTTACATGCCGTGTACTGTAGGCTTTAGAGTGTTTGTCTATCAGTCGGAAGTTTGCTGGTTCAATACTTGTCTCCTTTAAGTAATAATATGTATGTATGGTGAGTTATTTAATTAAGAATACAATATAATATGTATGTATGTATGTAAGTATGTATAAATAAATAACATCTACATATACTACATACATACATAAGTATATGGTATAGAATTTAAATGAAAATACATAAGCAAAGCACAAAGAATAAAGACATGATTTTTTTTTATGAGGTCGCCTCATAAAATCAAGAAGAAAACCTTATTAAAAAAATCAATAAGATAACCTCATAAAAACTACAAGCCTTCTTATTGATTTTTTCCAAAAGGTTTTCTGTATGAAATTAATAATAAAGGATGTCCCAACAAGAACGCAAAATTTAAATTTGGCGCCATTCGAAGTGTCACTGTTTGACATTTGAACAATTGTTATTGTTTGCTAGTAGAAGGTACGAGGTTAGTAAAAATGGAGCGCTAAACGAATGAACAACGCATTCTCATTGTGAAATTGTTTTACCAAAATGGTGAAAGTTTTGCGGCTACAGTTCGCAAATTTGCGATCAATTTGGGGTCACAATAATGCTCCAAAAGAGTCAACTGTAAAAAGATTAATGGATAAATTTGCCGAAACTGGGTCTGTTAGTGATGTAAAGACAACAACGCGCCTTCGACCAGGTCGATCGACCGAAAATGTCGCAGCTGTACGTGATGATGTCGCTCAAACGCAGGTCAAGCGCAAACAGTCAATGGTGTTCGGTATCGTGAAATGATAACCAGTTTTTTCGTGCCTAGCATTGAAGAAATGAATGTGGAGGGCATGTGGTTTCAACAAGACGGCGCCACATGTCATACAGCCAGAGAAACAATTCAATTGCTACATCAGTCATTTCCCGGTCGTGTTATTTCGCGTTTTGGAGACCAGAATTGGCCGCCTAGATCGTGCAATTTAACACTATTAGACTTTTTTCTTTTGGGGTTTTTTGAAGTCGGTGGTTTACTCGAATAAGCCGACGACGACTCAAGCCTTAAAAGAGGAAATTGGACGCTGCATTAATGAAATACCGCAGCATTTATGCAAAGCGGCCATTGAAAATTTCATTAAAATATCGCGTGTGTGCCGGCGGCCATCTGCCCGATTTGTTGTTCCACACATAACCTCATTTTGTCTACTTTACGATATAATAAAGTTTCACGATTTTTTTTTAAATATCTGTGTTTTATTTAAAATTTAAATCTTGCGTTCTTGTTGGGACGCCCTTTATTTCCGTATTGAAAAAAAAACCATAGAGATTTCTTATTAATTTTTTTCTATTTTATGAGGTATTTAGTAGGCACTGTTTTCTCTGTATAGACAAAAAATAAATTTCAAATAGGCAACGAGCCAAAATTGAACATTAAGGGCGACTTTTTGTGTTCGAGATTAAGATTAGTTTAATTCTCTAATGCCCATTTCTTGACTTAATAATCAAACGGTAATTATTTTTAAGTTCTAATTAAATACGAAATTGTGTTTTTGAGTGCATAATTAAATAATAATTAAATGCCCAACCTTGTGTAATTAAGTAGTGTTTAAGTTTTATGAGCGCACCATATGTTTTTATGCGTGTGTGTGTTTATTGCAAACATACACATGAACATCATGTGGTTGAGTTGAAAACATCATGTGGCCGTATTAGGACGAATTTCGTTTAATTTGCATAAATACATAACATAAATAATTCATAGTTTCATATCATGGTATAAATAATTAGAAAAATGCATTGTGAAGCTCCCTCCTTTGGTTTCATAAAATGTGTTTTTATGCAATTTTAATTTTCTCCATTTTGATAACCTAACTTTTTTGTTTATGTTAAACAGCTGTTCTTTGGAAAGCTTTCCATAATATTTGGAAATTTTTGAGTGCTGCCGTACTTTCAACGCAATTTAATAATAAGTTTAATTAACCACTGAAAAAATAAAATCGTATTTAATTACAATTTAATTTTAAATAAAAATTAACTAATTACGTACTCAATTTTTAAGTTAAAAACTAGGGGTAATTATCTAATCCGAAAATTAACTTAATCTCACATTAATTGAGTTTGAAGTTTTTTAAGTGGTAGTTTATTAAGAGTATTACCATACTGAGGAACAAAATAGTGGCAACATTTTCTGTGTCATACAAGTTATCAACACACTTTGATTTTTTGTAGGAAGAAGAAGGAACTGCCACATTTTATTATTTACAAGTACAATATTGCGAGTGTTAAAAGAAATAAGCGGCTGGACCGATTTTTTTCAAACATAGCTAAGAACACTCTCGATCAAGTCACTTTTCAAACAGAAAAATCGAAATCGGTCCACAGCCGTTTGGTCTGTACGAGTACTTGTACAGGCACACAGATACACAGACACACACTACAAACTTATAACACCCTTTTTTTGGTCGGGGTTTAAAACGACATACATATATCTATTTATGTGTTTTTAAATTATTTTGTCATATAATTTTTACAAATAAATGGGCTTGAAGGCAACTTTGAGCGGCGGACGCAACCCCTAAAACATGACTTATCGCTATGAAATTTGTTTGTATTTTTTTACATAAATCTGAACCGATTGAGGGGGAGAGCATATAAGAAACAAAAATAAAAATAAAAAATAGCGGCCACTCTAATGTACATACCTACATATAATGTTTATTTTTTTTACCTACGAAAAAACGCCTTCGAGTAAGAGAATATGCATTGCTTCGGGTCATTCATTTCAATGAAGATCAATTTATTTAAATTCTCCCTCAAACATATGATCTGCAATGGCATGCTAATGTAAAAATCATTTTTCCCCTAAATCGAACCAGGGTGCCTCTGTGGCTGAGTATTAGCGATGCTGGCCTCTCAGTCCAGAGGTCGTGGGTTCGATTCCCACCATAGATCCTGGGTGTTTTTCGCAGACAAGCTAATCGAGTTGTGTTTGTGTGTTTGTGATTGTTACTTGTTACTTGTTGTTACTATTTTGTCATGTGTCTTTAGTGGTTTATATTACTTATATTACCTGCGTTTGCGCGGAATAGGATTTTATTTTAGACCTGTGATTTCTGAGCCGTTGATCTAATTTTCGCTATGTACATATATGATTTTTAATAAAAAATATATATTTCGCGACCGTGCGTAACTGTGAAAGTATTCTTTCCAATGTGCGTGAGCAGGCATGATTGAAAATATTTTGATCGTAAGAGTTTGTTATCGTAAACATTTTTTAAATAGCTCGTGCATGAGTGAAATATGTTTGTAACGTGAGCCAAAAATCAATCACGAGCACATCTCTACTACAAAGTTCTGGCAGTTAATAGCGAGCGATGTGTCTAGGTTAAAGTTTATTTGCAAAATCACTTTTTGTATTTTGTATTATATTTATAGAGACGTACATACATACGTACATACATATGCAATAATAAAAAGGAGTATTTTTGTTACTGTTGTTGCTTTTTTACGCACATTTTATTGAATACACTGGTGGCATGTTTAATTAAAAATAAAAATGATGCATTAATATTGTATTCAATTCAATAGTATGTTTTAGCAAGGTTAACTTCATTGCGACAATTTATACATAGTGCAAAATTATTTTGGAAAACTAAATTAATTATTGTTGTATATTTATACCTGCATATCGTCAGATGAAATGCAAAACCAAGTATGTAACTAACAAAAAATTTAAAAAAGCAATTTAAATTAATTATTATGTAATCGTATTATATCGAACTTTATCATAGCAATCAGAAGTATTAAAAATTAATAAATAAACTTTACTTCAGTCACTTGAATATTTTTTAGTTTTTTCTCTCCTCTATAATATTTCAAAAAAAAAGGTAGATTTTGCATTTCAACTAACGATATGTATGAAGATTTGATAAGCATGGGAAACTCAATAAGAACTTTATAAACTTTTAGTGATTTGTTATTAATTTTTTCCAAAAATATATTTCTTGGACTGAATAGTCTATATAATTAAAAGCAAAAAAAAAAATAAGGGACTTTTTGGACTTCCTTGAAACATCACGTGTTTATGTTTAAGGTCCAGTTCTGAAAAGTGTTTTCATATTAATGAAAAATATAGCAAATAGCGAAAAACCCAAAACTGCAGCAATTGAAAGACTAAAAGGAAGTGAGTGGCATAAAAAATAAATTTAAAAAAATTTAAATAAAAATCAACAAGTTATTTCAGGAACAAATAAGCAGAGCTGTAAATGAATCATTAATTTTTTAATTAATTCGCGAATCATTCATTCATGCACTGAATTAACAAATTTTGAATTAATTCTTTTCACACAAAAAAATTAATTGAATAAAATTTGAATCAATTCAAACGAATTACGCAGAAAAGAATTTCAATTCGTTTCCAATTCAAATGAATTTGTAGAATGAACTGCAATTCATTTCCAATTTAAATGAATTTCTCAAAGTGAATTGCAATTCATTTCCAATTCAAATGAATTCGTCAAAGTGAAGTGCAATTCATTTCCAATTCATTTGAATTGAATTGATTTTGAATTAATTCAAATGAATTAGAAATAATTCTTACTGCCAAAAAAACCGACTTCAATGCAAAGATCTGATAGAAGACGAGAAGTACGTGAAATATAAAATTAAATTTTAATGGGCGTACCTCCGCCCATTCTTAAAATGCAAGATTGCGTGTTTTTTAGAGCTCAAGGTGCGTGTTAAGTCTTGTAAAAATCGGTTAAGTACAACCGCGTGAAATATTATAATAAATTTTTATGGGCGTAACCCCACCCATTTTTTCAACTTTCAAATTGTGTAATTGCAAGAACCGAAGGTGTTTTATAGGTTTCGCAGCAATCAAATAAGTAGAATACCATAAAAATAAATTTAAAAAATTGTGTGCGTGTCCCCGTCCATTTGTTTACAATGGGACCAATGGGAAGCTATAACCTCTCAGACAAAAAAAAGAATTTTTACAATCGGTCTAAAATGTACCGAGTCATGAAGTAACAGCCTAAACAAAATAGAGACGAATTGTTAACCTCCTTCTTTTTTGAAGTTGGTTAAAAATAATTAGCAATACATTACCAACTCATTTGAAATTAATTGAATTGAATCATTGCTCTAATTCATTCGAATAAATTCGAAATCAATTCAATTCAAACGAATTGGAAATGAATTGCAATTCACTTTGACAAATTCGTTTGAATTGGAAACGAATTGCAATTCATTTGAATTGGAAACGAATTGAAATTCATTTCTTCCTAATTCGTTGGAATTTGATTCAAATTTCATTCAACTATTTTTTGTTGTGAAAAGAATTAATTAAAAATTTAGCTAATTCGTAACGAATTAAAATCAAAAAGAATGATACATTTACAGCTCTGCAAATAAGTTATATTTCGTATATAATGCAAAATATATGCGAACTTTTTGTTGTTAAGAAATCATCAGCACAGTCTATTTTTATCTGGTTCGGAACCGGTTTTTTATATTTGGTTGGGATTTTTTCCGAAAAACACCTTTTTGGGCTGGTTAGGACAATTTTCATTTCGGGTTTGATTGTTATAATGAGTTTTAAAATCGGTTTTTATTCTGTTTTTAATTTTTTATCGCCATTTTTTCGGTTTTTATAGCATTTTTTAACATTATCAGTGAGTAACAAATAACAAAACATTCACAAATTGTAAGTATAGTTTCCAAAATATCAGATCAACACGAGCGGAGCCGCGGGTAAAACCTAGTAAGTTATAATTCATTACAAAGTTTATTCATATTACATTAAAAAAAAAAACATTAGAAGTTTCATTGTTTTTTTTTTTTTAATAAAAATAATAACTGCATAATCTTATCACTGCAGAAGATCCTTTTAGAAAAGCAGGTCTCGTGCTTTCATACATTCACCCATCGCAAAAACAGAAATAAAACCACATCTATTTTTATATATAAATTGTTGTTAAATCACTTGCTGTTGTTATTTTTTTATCATAACAAAGTCATTGACATTTATAAATAAATTGCTATTGTTTCGTCAGTGTCTACTAACAAAGAGTTTTTCTACAAAGGGAATAAACTTGCGTATAGTATTGAAAACAGCTTCCGTCCATTGTTGCGTTAAAGCGATTTTTTTATATTTCCAAATGTGAATCAGTTGTACATATTTGTATGTATGCGCATAAATATGTATGTATGTATGTATTAGAGCCCTGCATTATTGCATTAAATTCTTTTACAATCAGTCAATACAACATTAAACACAACATAAAGGGTGGGCAAGTTTGAGGTTAGGAAGTAAATTGGCTGTCAAATCATGACATGTCAAGAATTGAGCTGTCATCTTATGAAATTTTTTTAGTAATTAGTTGAGAAATTTTAACCATGGAACTCTACACGCTTGAACAAAGAATTTTGGTTTGTAAAGTGGCTGTTTGAAAAACTTTTTTCATTTAAATTTTCGATTCAAACCGACCGCCCGTGTGGTGGAAACAAGGGGTTAATGTTTCCCACGGTTTTATAAAACTGAAGTAACGCCATTTATTTTGAATTACATTTTGTATTTCTCAAACATAAAATGGAAAAATAAATTAAACAAAGCTGAAATTATAAATTCAATTAATTTATACCGCGACCAAGAGCTTCTGTGCAATATACAAAGTAAGCTTTATAGGCGCAACCATTTAAAAGTGAAAGCTTTCGTATTCGTTTTTTAATTTTGTTTTTTTTTCAATTCATTTAAGACAGCAATTTTTGCTATAACTTTACTTGTTGGCGACATTTGAAAAACATACTTGCTTGCAGCACTGTGCAATCAAAAAATTGTTATGGGTTTTTTACTCTATTATAATTGCTCCGAATTGAGCAAGTAATAATTTTTATCGGCATTGAGTAACACATACAATATACATAGATAAGTATTTAATCAAATAAATAGGTAATCTAAATTGCATTAAACGGCTTTAAACGTCTTTAGGAATCGTATCACAATTGAGTGTTTACGTACACCATTATTGCCATGTTGTGGTCAACAGCTTGAATATTTACACTGTATTATACTCGTGTGCGGAATAAAGGGTTGCATTTGTATACTCGTTTGTATAGCCAAAACAAATATACCATGGTATGTACCAAATAATTGTAGTGTGAGCGACAGAACTAGTATAACAGTTATTGTGTGTGCGTGCTTTTCCAAATTAAAATACAATTAAAAACAAATAACAATTGCTTATTGTATTGCTGCTGAGCAACTGTTTGATCTGTTTTTGCTCAAAAAATACATATTGCAATACAAATATATGAAAAAACCACTATTGAAACAAATACATGATGTGCAGATGTATGTGCGGACGTTCGTTATGTTATTTTGTGGCGCAGCCAAAGTATAGAGGGAGAAAGAGACAATTTTGCTCTGAGAGTAATTACAAATGCATGTGTTTCATTTACATGTATCATTTACTCACATATGTATGTGCAATTTTGCTTTCATTCATTCATTCATCAGCCAATTACATTTTTTCTCAACACATCATAAGGCACTTATGGTAAAAGCAGTTTTATGTATCTTATTTGCCTTAGAAAAACAAAAAAAATAAATGTGTTGTTTTCATTTGCTCATTGCCCAACCATACAATAATTGCTTAAAAAATTAACATTTACAACTAGTAACAGAAAATGATAAATAACATATTTGTTCATACCAGAACCAAAAAACACGCAAAACTAGTGCAAACAGATGTATCTGTGCAATGCTATAGTGCGGAATCAAATTCGAATTCCTAAATATTAAAGGCATAAATAATAAAAGTATGAAAATTTAAATTTATTATGCCTGCCATTGAGCCTAGTTTTTTTAGGGTTCCGTACACCAAAGGTGACACTTGAAATTTGTAAAATTAGTGTGTTTTTATATAGACTACAACAATTGACACTAAAATTTTAAAAAATTTAAATTAAAGGGTGGTCCATCAGTTAATGCAATTTGGACTATGTAATTTTGACAACTTGATATACCTTGGAAACCGTAAGAAGCAAACTCTTGAAATTTTCAAAACCGGTAAAACTAAAAAATTCGAAAATTATAAAATCACCAAACCAAAAAAATCGCCAAACGAAAAAAAGCACCAAATTAAAAAAAATTTCTAACACTAAAATAAATCCGCAAAACCGAAAAAATCGACACAATGGAAAAAATCGCCAAAAACCGAAAAAAAAATCGCCAAAACGCGAAAAAGGCGCCAAAACTAAAAAAATCGCCTGAATGAAAAAAAATCGCCAAAATGAAAAAAATCGCCAAAATGAAAAAACGCCAAAAACCGAAAAGAAAATCGCCAAAACGCGAAAAAACACACTAAAACTAAAAAATCGCCTATAGGAAAAAAATCGCCAAAATGAAAAAAATCGCCAAAATGAAAAAACGCCAAAAACCGAAAAAATCGACAAAATGGGGGAAAAAGAGCCAAAACTTAAAAAAGCGCCAAAAACCGAAAAAACGCAAAAACGACAAAACCGAAAAAACCCAAAACGAAAAAAATCCAAAACTATTTATTATATAGGCTAAAGTTCGTATTGAATTACATATCTAGTGTCGGTACGGAACCCTTCGTGCGCGGGTCAGTCTCACTTCACTGAATTTATTTTTTAGTTATATGAATATTCCCGCAACTTCGTTATCTAGAGAGAAACTTAAATCGTCTTATAAATAGGTTTCCAAATTGCAATTTTCTGGACCATATGGTGCCGTAATCGCCAAAAAATCTTAAGAGACATAATTTTCGAACTTCATTTTTGGGCCAAAATCCATTTTCGTCAAAAAAAAGTGTCGTTTAAGCTCTTTTAGCGCTAATGGCTTGATATGCTAGCTTAGGTTAGGCTGGCAGATTGCTGAGAAGAGAAAGTAAGTTTTCAGCTTACTTGGGTTAGGAAAGGAATATTAGAAGTACACTGATGGTGAGTGAAGTGACAAATAAATAGAGAGAAAAGAAGCTTACGGCCTGTCCCACGATGTCACCAGAAATCGTTCATTCGACAACTTAAATTGAAAACAGCAACAAATTTTCTAATGTTATTGTTGTTTGCAATCCAAGTTGTTTTATTATTTCTTTATTTTCGTTTTTTTTACAACGCACAATATCAGTTTTACTATCATTTATTCTTCAACAAACATTTTTTATTTAATAAAATGTTATATTAGGTTTGTTCATTTATTAAAAATTGTTACGAATCTGTTACAGTTAATACTGGAAAGTTTTCATTAACTCCAAAAGTTTGCTAGGAGAGAGCATCAAAAGAGAATTGAGAGACTAAAGAATTCTTATAAATTAGGTATGTTCATTTACTTTCCCAGCAGAAACTAGCAACGAGAGAATAAGGCAGAAATTTACAAAATTACTCTCCCAGATACGAAAAAGTAAATGAACGCTCTACTTGTAAAAACTTTTGTAAAAATTTTATTCATATCAGAACCATGGATGGAAATCATGATACAATTGTACTTTTTCTGATGTATTTTGTTTGATAATATTTTAAATTGCAATTTTTTTTAAGAGATTCACACTTAATATGAAATTCTTTATTTACACAGTTCCATGCATGATATAAATATAGAAGGTACTTCCATTCTCTCTTTGTTTTTAAAAATAAGTATTTTTGAAGTTTGTTTTTTGAGAGAAGTAAAGAAAAATGTTCCCATATAAAAATTAAGTCTTCCCCTAAAAATTTTTTTACAAAAATATGTAATTCTCTTCACAAAAATTTGCGAATAGTTAGTGTGATATACATAACTACACATCTGTAAATTTTAAAAAGTGGTTATGTAATAACTTATCTCATATTTTTATGTTTTCTGCTTTATACAAATCTTTTAACTATATTTTCATCGAAATTTGGCGTTGAGAAACCAAATTTATTGATGTTTTTGATCAGTTGACAATGAATTTTCATTAAGTTTGTCAAATATTGATTGATATTGAATTTGTCTAAACTACATATGTAATTCGTTTCTTGTTGATTGTAACATCATTTTCTAAAATATTGAAGAAGATCTTTTTGCTAGTCTTTTTCACAGATATTATAAGCTCTTAGCCACTTTTGACGAGTTCCAGGAAATAAAGGGAATTAAAAAAATGCTGCACTCATATTTCTACTTATGCCCTAATTCAGTAAGAAGATTTAGGATGTTTTTGTTTGAAAATACTTTTGAGTTCTTGTCTTTGAATTCTCTAAATTATATTCTTCAAAAATGGTTGTTGTTTTTGATAATGAAAAATAAAAATATTATTACCATGTTTTTAAAACATAAAAATTAAATTAAAGTATTATACAATAGTTTGAAAAATACATGAAAAAATATGTGTTGGATATAATGTTTAGAACAAAATCATAAAGCAAATACACGAACCTTCTAGCATAGACAATAAATAATGTTTTAAAGAATCATAACTGCGGGTTTTTTTTCGTCCATAGACAAGACGATACAATCGTCGAACAGAATTTGAGCATGAATTATTTAATTTATACATTCTGTAATTTATAAAAACAATTTTCAAATAATTTTTGAATAAAATTTTCAAACAAACAGGAAACAGACAGAGGGGGAAATATTAAATTAATACGGTAGCACGATTTTACCGGAAACTTCAAAATACTTATACTTGTCAGATGGTGAATGTCAAGAAAAAATGAGAGAATGAAAGTACCTTCTATATTTATATCATGGTTTCATGTATTATTTAATATTTTTGCATTTTTCATAATTTTTTAATTTTATTCATTAACAAGTACAAAAATGACACTTTCAATCTCTCATCATATATGAGAAACAAACAAAATTATTTGGCTTAATGAAAGAAAAACAATAAATGAAGAATATTTGCTTTCTTTTTACATACGTATACTTTTTTTTTTAACAAAGAAATGCACATTCTTGAGTTTTCCTTTTTCAAATATTTTTTTAAATAATTAATTTGAAAACAAAACACACAACAGGTGATTGGATAATTCTTGCAAGTAAAAATTTTACAAGTAATAATTTGTAAGAATTTGTCTCTCAATTTTTTTTTCTCCTTGCAAACTTTTTGAGTTAATGAACAGTTTCCAGCACCGTTGTCAACTCGGTGCTTTTCGCACCGTTTTTAGTGCTTTTTGAAATTTTCGACGCGACAAATTTTGAAGTTAGTGCTTAGCTCTTTTTTAAATTAATTTTCGGTGCTTTTTGTTTCGAGGCGGTGGCACTAAACCAAAAACTCAAGAAAAATTTTCTTACCTATTTTTTTCGAGGAAGTTTTTCATTCATTCTACTAAGATTTTAAAAGGCTTGGTTGAATAAATACGTGCCATATTACCCCCAAATTTTAACATTTTACGCATGTAAACAGTGTTTTGCCATACAACAAAGAAGACATAATACAAGTATTTACTCAAATATAGAGATTCAGTTGATATGAACTCGTTTGAGGCATTATCAAAACTTGCATTCCCATCAAACTTCTGTTACTTCCATTTTGAAACGCAGAAGTCACCATTTGTATTTCGATCAAAATTTATTATCTTTGTCACTTAGAAGCCGAGGGAATGTTTCCACAGCATAATTTATTAAAAACCAAATTTTGAAGCCTTGATTTTAAAATATTCTCAACTGTTAAGCCCATCGGCTCTTAACCTCAGAAAGACTTGACTAAACTCGAGAGATTCGTTTGTTCACACGAAAAAAAACTAAAATTTTATTTAGTTAATTTAATTATTATTTTTCGAACTTCATTTGTTTTTATATTTCTGATTTGAACAGGCTAAAGTTCGTATCGGTTTTTAAGCCAAATTACATGTGATAATTATTAATGAACAAATAACATCAAAGTTAGTTGTAAATATTCTGACAACACATAGTTGAACGGAACAGCTAGCCGTTTTCGAAGGCCACTAAACCTTTATCATCAGCGTTCTTCTGTGTTTTGGTCCACTGTGTGTGGTGTCAGTTGATGTAGATTTCTGCTTTATATACGAAACTTTTTTGCAAATGGAATTTATGTGAATTGTTTTGATTCATCGTATTTCAATTTGTTGAAAGATGTTTTGTAATGAAAGCTCACCTTACCATCTCTAAATTTACAACAGTCTTACCATTGTCGTTTGTTATTTACTAATTATACACATGTTAGTTAATTTGCTTATTTTTGTTCTACTTAAGACAAACTTTTTTGGTTTGTTACTATTAAGTATATTTATTTAATTTTTTGCCACAAGCCAATGACTATTAATTTAGTTAATTTAATTATTATTTTTCGAACTTCATTTGTTTCTATATTTAACATTTTATTTATAATAACTTGAAAATGCTTCGTCAAATTGATTTAAGAATTCACTTATTCTGATAGAAATAAAATGGAATGGAATGCAAAGCCAACCGGTTCCTATATTTTTTATGTACATGTCGTCGGTTGGTTATTGGTTTACGGCACAGTATATTCAAAATACATTATGTCTGCAGCAAACCAATAACCAATCGACGATGTGTAAAATTTTTTTAAAAATAATAAAATTTGAAATTTATTGCTTTTTTACTTAAATTACACGCTTTTTTCGTGGTTTCGGTGCTTTTTGAAATTTAAAAGTTGACAACGCTGCTTTCCAGTAACAATTCTTATAAATTCGTAACAATTTTTAGTAAATGAACAAACCTATTATTGCTAGTAAATTTTTTACTTGCAAGAATTATCCAGACCGCTGTTCTGTGCTTTGTTAAAAGCTATCAGGGATTTTAACAGCAAGTTTTGTATGAAGAACTTGCAGTTAAAATTCACGTTAGCTCTTATTCATACATTGTGAAAAGGGACATAAATGTATTAAACTCTTAATTATAGTTTAAAAAAAATATATAAATAAAATTAAATAGAAATTGATAAAAATTAAAAGTGCAATAGATATTATAGTTGAACTCATTCGTTTAATAATGTTTAAGTACAACAGTAGAACTTCCTTAAAATGAACTCTTCATGTCTCTGTCTACAGTAAATGTCTCTGTACTGTGTGTTTCTCTATTACGAAACTCTTTTATGGACAAAACTATTGTATTAAGTAATTATGATTAAAAAATTGCGAGATTTTATTGCCGAAGATGTTACTTACAAATTTACATGACCTAATTCTTAAAATCCAATATTACCCTCTGCTATTTACGAGTATTTCAATCAGACCAAACATCTAGAAATGTCATATCTCTTTCCAATTAGTTTGAGGGAAATGTGATTGAACTTGTTGTTGCTAATGTCATTTCACTTAGTATCGCTTCTTATACTACAACAATTAAGGATTAAGTAATTTTGATGGATATAATTTGAATTAAATGTAATGTAGTCTCTCTATAAGAAATCTTCTGCCCTTTAATAATGTAGAAATTTAGCAAATGTTATAGTTATGCAACAGTTAGAGGTAATACCAATGTTCGACTGTAAATGCAAATGTTATTGTACTAAGAACTAAAACATTAAGATTAACAAAATTCAATAATATATATGTATTAAAAACAATAAGAATAAGTGTACTTTTTGAAGCTAAAAAAAAAGTAAACGGCACGCAACTCAAATAAAACACTCTGATAATGATTGATTTTACAGAGTTATATTATATTGTATGTATGTATGTATGTATGTATGTATGTATGTATGTATTAGAGAGCTGCGTAAACAGTCTTGAAATGTAAAAACGTCATGATTTTTAAATGTATTCACGCCGCATGTATTATACTAAACCAATAATAAATGCTGTCGTACTATAAGCGAAGCACGATGGATGTATTGGTGTATGTGTATATCAGTTGTAACAAGCGATGTCGCAAGACAGCTTGTTTGTGACAAACACTCAAAAGAAGTACTGTTGATTAGTGTATGCTTGTTATTTTTCATATTGTACGTTTGAGTGTGTGTGTGTGTGTAATATGTAGATGGTAAGCTACCCTCTAGTCAGCCTAGAACCATATGTCTCTATGTCAATACTCTTTCTCCAGCGACAATTGCACTAGTTAAAATGTCGACAAATTTCCTTTTTTGCGCGAGTAGAGATACGTTAGAGACAACCGTTCTAGTGCATATGTGGTGATATTGTCAATGAACGCGTCAATAGTTTGTTTTTCTTTTTTATTATGCTATGCAATAATAATAAATAAACATATGTAGACGAGGGTCACTAAAATCTACTAATATCTCCATATGGTCGTAAAAGAACTACCTTCTCAATAGCGCTAAGGTCTACTGGTAGATTTTCAATGACAACCCTATGTTATATGTCAATAATCTATTACATTGGCTAGGGTACACCTAGTCAGTAGCACTATTGACAATGTCACTAGAAAATCACTATAATTTTACTATTGACAACGAGCGTGGAAATATCGATATTGTAGACCAGAGCCCCTAAAATTTACTAGTGAATTTTTGGTGTCAATGTCCCCATGTTGTCCCAAAAGAACTACTTAGTCAGTAGTGCTACAGTCTAGTGGTGGATTTTCAATGACAAGCTAATGTTAAATGTCAATAGATGATTACATTGGCTGGGGTACACCTGGTCAGTAATACTACTGACAATGTCACAAGTAAATCACTACAATTTCACTATTCGCAATTTCTGCAGGGTGTTATGTGATTAACCGCATACAACTAATGTTAATGCATGTGTGTGCTTTGCATGTGCGCAGAAAAATAAAAGATCATACACACATACATTCATGACGTTTGTACACGCGCTTATGCGTAGAAAGAAGCTAGTATCTAAATTCTTCCATCACGAAGTGTTTTCTTCTTTACTCTTATACCTACAATACTCAAACAAATTTCTTACAAACAGTGTTGTTAACGTTTGTTTTATAAGATTTCGCTGTAGTAAAGCATTTGAAAAATCCCTCATGTCTTGAAAGTTCTTATAAGATGTCTTGTGCAGGAGACTAGTATGTATGTATCTGCCATGTATGTAATTACATATGTGTTTGCAAACTACTGAATCATTTTGTAGCATTTATTTTTGTATATGAATATTGTATATTTTTATTCTTTAAGGAAAAACAAAAGATTAAGATTAGAATAGAATAATAAATTGACCTATCAAACGATTATTTTTAAGTCATACATACACACCAGAGAATGAGTACTCAAAAAAATATATGTACTTAAGAAAATGGTCTTAATTTTAGTAATTACCTACAATCATAATTGTAGCGCAAACAATTCGTACGCTTACATATTTTCTCTCAAGCAACTATGACTATAGCCGATCCCAATATACAAGAGCATAATATCTACTTCGTTTATACGAAAAATTTAAATACGATGCAACTACAAATAATAAGACACATGCGTATCAAGCGCACTGACTTTATGTAATACTTATATTCTGAGTATGCTTATACTCATACTATGTATATTTAGCCGGACAAAAATAAATATACGTATGATACTCAGGATTAATTCTTGTGTACGACAACGCTGTGTTCTATACCCTTTTCTACTTAATTGCGTACTTGACGTTGTCATGAATAATGCGGGTCTCCAAGGCAGATTGGAGGATCTCGACTACGCCGAATAAGTTGGCATTAGTCCAAGGAATTGCATCACACGCAGTCCTGAAAATTAGCATTGGCAAAACTAAAACAATGCGAATAAACTCTAATAATGAGCAAATACCAGTGCAGAATCAATGGCTTGAGGAGGTAGAATAATTCTGTTATATGGGGAGCATACTGGACAAAAGTGGTGGTTCTAAGGCTGGCATCTCAATGCGCATAAACAAGGCAAGGCAATCATTCGGACAACTTAAACCGGTGTGGAATTCATCATACATATCAAGACGTACTTACGTGTACAAAGCTAAATCTGTTTAACTCAAATGTAAAATCCGCACTGTTATACGGATTTGAAACGTGGATTGCAGCATCACGTGATATACAATCCGTACAAGTTTTTGTAAACAAATGCTTGAGAAAGATTCTACATACATATGTATATATTGGCCCAGAACAATTTCGAATAATGAGATATGGTCAGAAACCAGACAACAACCGATCCATCTGAAAATTCGAAAACGTAAATGCTGTTGGATTGGACATACATTGCGGAAACGATCGAAAGATATTGCAAAACAAGCCATAGACTGGAGTCCGCAAGGCAGTCGACGAATAGGAAGACCATCACATTCCTCGAAGCGACAAGTCGAAATAGAACATCCCATCTTCATCTATGTTGGAATGAAATAAAACATCGTGCATCATATATATTACACAGTGCAACACGAAAAAGTATAACCATATACGGACACCACTTCGTGATAAAATACCCATGTCTCCCAGTTTTGCCCCGTCATCTACTTTCTCAGCCTCATATCTTTCAAACCGTTCGGAATTTTGATTTACTCTCTGAGGCAACGTTGTAGCCCTTGTCATAAAGAATCGCAGAATATGTTAAAAAATTAGATTTTTACATTTTTCCCCTGTTCAGGTCCATAGATAGCAAACCGTCCAAAATTCAAGGAAACAATCAACTACAAAAATGTACCTAATATCTCAATAAACAACTTTCTAGAACATATGAACTTCCAAGGAATGATTATTAACAACGTTTAGGTAGCCGCAAAAGTGAAAAATTTCCTGAAAAGTTTTTAATTTCATTTGTTTGTTTGCTGCGTAATTTAAAAAAATGTGTTTAAACATGGCTCTTGATTTTATACGTATTCGGTTTAAAATTAATGCATATGAGCGTGATTTTTATTTTTAGATGTAAGCATTCATAGTTGTTTGAGGGCCAATAATCAAAGAGTACTTAAAACGATACATTTGTCATTCTCTGATACACACATGTACATATCGCTCATTTACTCAAACAACGTCATAACTAAAAAAAAACGTTCAACTATGTGTTGTCAGAATATTTACAACTAACTTTGGTGTTATTTGTTCATTAATAATTATCAAATGTAATTTGGCTTAAAAAGCGATACGAACTTTAGCCTATTCAAATCATAAATATAGAAACAAATGAAGTTCGAAAAATAATAATTAAATTAACTAAATTAACAGCCATTGGCTTATGGCAAAAATTAAATAAATATACTTAATAGCAACAAACCAAAAAAGTTTGTCTTAAGTACATCAAAAATAAGCAAATTAACTAACATGTGTATAGTTAGTATAGAACAGACGACAATGGTAAGACTGTTGTAAATTTAGAGATGGTAAGGTGAGCTTTCATCACAAAACATCTTTCAGCAAATTGAAATACGATGAATCAAAACAATTCACATATTCCATTTGCAAAAAAGTTTCGTATATAAAGCAGAAATATACATCAACTGACACCACACACAGTGGACCAAAAACAGAAGAACGCTGATGATGAAGGTTTAGTGGCCTTCGAAAACGGCTAGCTGTTCCGTTCAACTATGTGTTGTCAGAATATTTACAACTTACTTTGGTGTTACTTGTTCATTAATAATTATCACATGTAATTTGGCTTAAAACGCGATACGAACTTTAGCCTATTCAAATCATAAATATAGAAACAAATGAAGTTCGAAAAATAATAATTAAATTAATTTAAAAAAAACAGTTTGCCAGAAAACGAGTTTGAAGTTTTTAATTTACACACAACTTAAAGGAAAAAGAAAATCTCTGAGAAGTTGAGTAGACAAGATATTTGTATGAAATTTTTACACAATATGAAGAGCGATATGATGATTAATTCGAAAATTCCATTTTTGGAGTTATGACGTTTTTTGAGTAAATGAGCGATATGTATGTGATGGAAATCGAATTACATATTATAAATTGATTCGTTTTGAAGAGCTGTGATGAATATCGTAGGATTTCTAGAATCAATTTGGGACGATTCGTACTTTATTGACTTAAAAAAAAAGTGAAGTAGAATTTAAAATACCATCAATATAGAACAATTTCGAAAAGAAATTCAGCGATTTTTTTTTTTAGTAAAACCCACTTATAAAATATATTAAAAACGAAAATAATGGACACATCACAACTTTTTTTTACATATTTTAAATCGATTCAATTTTGATATCACATATTGTATTAATTCTAATTGAGCTATGTTTTGAAAAGATTTAGCATTCACAATCGTGAATTTCATGGGAACGTTTGTTCCCGCTATCAATGCACAGTGAATATAAAAAACGGAAAGAAGACTTTTAAAGTTTAAAAATTATTTGAAAATCAAACAAATTAAGTTTCATAATAATAAGAAATAAACATATTTTGGGTTTGAAACCCAATGTTATTGAGTGTAAAGTTGTGTTTTTAAATATTTTAGGTGCCGTGCGAAAAACTCTTTCGTATACCACAGCCATAAAATTTACTGCATGTGAACCAAAGAGATTCATGTTCAATGAAAAAAGGTGTTGCAAGGAATTATTGTTATATATAAGTTTTAATATATAATTACAAGTATAATATTGAAATTACGCAGTGTATTAATTCAGTTCGTCTGCAAAAATAAAGTGAACAAAACCAAGGGAAAAGTGAAGAAATCCATGTGAAAAATATTATTCACGATAAGGGGAATCAAGAAATGGAACACGTTGCAGAGGAAAAATTATTGACGATTGCAATTTGGGGAAAAGGGAAAATATTTCGAGGGAAAAACTGTTCACGATAGGTGTGATTAATTTCCGAACTCTGCGCAATATACGAGTACGAAAAGCTCTATCTATGAGGTAAAACTTCATGCAAAGTGGCAAAATTGAACATAGTCTTAGCGAGTTCCTCCATACAAAATTTCACAAAATTGGGGAATTTAAAAAATTCAAACCGTCTGTTTTTTGAGGCTCTATAATCCTTATAAGGAACCAAAGGAACCAATATACAAAGCAAATTCTAAATAATGCCCATAGACATTATTGCCATGGATAATATATCCACTGACTTTGTTGCATGCATCATGCCACCTTAAAAGCAATAAAACACAAATTATTTTCCTTCAATTTAAAAATCGATGGAAAGCTTTGTTAAAGTTAGTTTTTTAATGTGTTTTTTAAGTTCTTTCTTTAAAATGTACTTTTTTTAAAGATAATTTCTTCAAAGGTACTTTTTTCAAAAAGTATTTTTTTAAAATGTACTTTTTTAGTTTCATTTTGATAAAAGATATTTTTCAAAAGATACTTAAAAGGAACTTCTTTCAAATAGTATTTTTGTATGTATTTCTTAATGTTCCTTTTTAAAAGTTACTTCTGAGGGAGCTTCTTCTTTAAAAAAAATTATTTTTGAGAGAGGGAAGTATGGCAGTGTGACGAGTATGACGGGTATGACCGAGGCTTGGCTTGGCGACATCTTCTATTAGCTCTGGACAGAATGGTTATAAGGGTGATCGGTCAAAGCAACTGCCAGCAGATTTTCGCAGGGTGTGCGATGGTTGCGATGAGCTGGAGACCGTAAATAACATATGTACACTTTCCATTAACGGAGTCTACACCACAGACTTAGATTTTTCACTAGAACTTACATTATATACTAAACGATACGCCGTTTGCAGGTTTCAAAATATCAACCGTTTTATCACGGGAATCAGGTGTCTCAATGAAAAGTAATATACATAGATGAATTTTATTTCGTAGTGAAGGATTAACTCTTTGTTTTAAAAGAGGTTCTGGTGACATTGTCTAATCAGTACTCTTTCTAAAATTAATCTAACCAGGGGATCTACTCTGTAATTCGAAACGAAAAAAATACTTTCGAATTTTTATCTTAATCACATGTAAATTCGAAAGCCTTTTCTTTCGTTTCGAATTACAGATTAGACGCCCAGCTTTGCGTTAGTGGCATTTTTTATAGAAGTACACTCTTCAAAGTTTATGACTGATTCGTTATTATTTTTTCATTTCTTTAAATATATAAATTTTAACGCAACAAATAAGTTTTATAAACAAAAAAAAAACATTAAAAAAAACTTACCCGCATGCTGCATGTGATGATGAGGTGTAGCATTGGGTGTAATTGGGCCATCAATTGGCATTATAGCGCCACCAATGACTGCTATAAGATGAGGTGTTTGCTGTTGATGTAGAATTTGATCACTAGTTGCAGCTTGCAGTGCCATAGGAGGAGCAACTGCAGCTGGTATCATTTGCATTGGTGGGACCATTTGTATGGATGCCGATGGTTGTGAACCACATTCAGATAATTCTTCTTCCATCTACGACGAAGACAAAATGTGTGAGTGTGTGAAAATGAATAAAAATTATAACCTTGTTCGTAAAAAATATTTTTGATTTATAAGAGGTTTGTTTATAAAACAGTTTTTCATACAAAATTTGTTTTATAATTCTTTATAAACCAAAATTATATTTTATGAATACGAAAAAGGCAAGCTACATGAGATACAAGATAATTTACTCAAACAACGTCATAACTAAAAAAAAAAACAAGTTCGTCAGAAAACGAGTTTGAAGTTTTCAATTTACAAACAACTTAACGGAAAAAGAAATTTTATTTTTCTTTCAAAAGTTGAGTAAAAGAAGTTGAGGATTTTTGAGTTATGACGTTCTGTAAGTAAATGAGCCATATCGTCGCTGTTTTAACTAACCGACCTAACTGACATTTCTTTTGAAAATTGAGTTAAGTCCTCTACTAGACTAGACTAGTCGTAATACACATTGTCTACAATTTTCATAACTGTAAGCATTACTTTTATGCCTATATAAGTAAAAAGATTTCTGACGCAGCCATAAGAATGAATGCATAAAACAACCATAAAAGTTGTTCTCCTGTTAAATTTTTAAAATGTTAGTTAGGCCAGTTAGTTAAAACAGTGACGATATGTGCAAATTTATGAAAACTCTAGACACAAACCGGTTGGATTAACAGAACTCTGTTGGCAAGTTGAGTTTTTAATATGGTTCGATACCAGCGTTGCCAAAGATGAAGATTTATGTTGATTTTACAGTTGTGATTAATGCCCTAATTCTGTTCGACGATTGTATTGCCTTGCCGCAGTTGTGATTCTTTAAAACAATTTTTATTTATTGTCTATGCTAGAAGTGTATATCCTTTATTATTTTGTATTTCCTTTATTATTTTGTTCCAAACATTATATCCAAGACATATTTTTTCATATATTTTTCAAACTATTGTATAATACTTTAATTTAATTTTTATGTTTTAAAAAGTTGGCACTAATTTTTATTTTTCATTAACAAAGACAACAACCATTTTTGAAGATAACAAAAATTAAAATTTTAAAAACCCCCGACTTTTTTCAGAAAAGATGTTATATCTTCTAAATAGCTGGACCGATTTTCTTCAAACATAGCTAAGAACTCTCTCGATCAAGTCATCTTTCAAACAGAAAAACTAAATGAAAATCATTCTAGCCGTTTGGCCTGTACGTGGACACGGACAGATACACATACACATAGATACACAGACACACACTACAAACTTATAACACCCCTTTTTTTGTCGGGGGTTAAAAATAATTTAAAGAATTCAAACACAAGAACTCAAAAGTATTTTCAAACAAAAACGTCCTAAATCTTCTTACTGAATTAGGGCATAAATTAAAAGTGAAAAAACCTAAACACAATTTTTCATTTACATATTTCTATACAAATAACGGTTTTTTAAAACGCTTTTTGGACACAATATTAATTTTTCGCTGTCGCATTTTGAATTAATCAATAATTTTTTTTAAAAGAGTGTATATTTAGTGCAGTAACGATTATGAAACAACAATACAAATTTAGTTTTTTTATTTCCATACTATGTACTACCGTTTTTAATTAATTTTTACGATCTTTTACATTTCACGTATGTAAATACATACGTTCATACATACATACATACATTCTCTTGGTTTAGTGTATGTTAAGTTATGTTTTTACTACACATACCCAGCAAAAAATAAAATGAGTAAATCCTTGTTAACCATTTTAAATTACTTCAAAAGTATCTAATGTATATTTTTAAATGGTAAAGAAATTATTTTGAACCACACATATCAAAAGGAATTTTAAATCACTACTTTGTTTTTAACAAATTCATTATTTTTTCTTGCTCAAGCCAAATACAAGTTTTTCTTATTACATTTAAGGCTTTTCAAATAAAAAAAACAAAATGTTTGCTAAAAGTAACAATGAAATAAAATAACAAGAAATTAAATTAGTGTTTTTTTGTGGGAATTGTTATAATTTAAGTTTAACATTTGTTAACGCACTAATAATTCCAAATTAAATTATTTTACTTATTTAGTAAAATATTTTTTTATTAAAAATACATTGAAATTGATTATTGAAGGGTTGAGCTGGATCAATGTAAAGGGTGTTTTTTATTGAGGTATAGAACTTTAAGTTGGCATCACTTTTTTAACTGGCGGCCATTTTGTCAGCTGTCAAGTGATTAATATTTAGTTTGGTTTGCCATTTCATCATGAACAGGTTGACAAAAGAACAACGCTTGCAAATCGTGCAAATTTATTTGGAAAATAATGGTTCAGTTCGCGAAGTTTACCGCAAGCTCCGTCCATTTTATGGTCGACATAATCGTCCGTCAGAGCAATTAATTCGGTTAACCATGGATCGTTTTCGCACTACGTTTACTCTATGTGATAATACGCATCCGCAGAGACGTCGAACAGTGCGCACCGAAGAAACAATTGCCGCTGTAGAGCAACGTGTTGAAGAGGACCCGAATGATTCGATTCGCCACCGTGCACAGCAATTGGAGCCGACTAACCAACCGACTATTTTGTTCCCGAATTGGATGGCATGAATGTGGATGAGTTGTGGTTCCAACAAGACGGCGCTACATGCCACACAGCGCACGTCACAATCGATTTATTGAAGGAAACATTCGATGAGCGCATAATTTCGCGGAATGGACCTGTCAATTGGCCACCAAGATCGTGTGATTTGACACCATTGGATTATTTTCTTTGGGGATATGTGAAGTCGCTCGTCTACGCCAACAAACCAGAAACGTTAGAGGACTTGGAAGCCAACATTCGTGGCGTTATTGCCAACATACGGCCCCATATGCTCGAAAAACTGGTTGAAAATTGGACCTGTAGAATTGGCTTTATTCGAGCCAGCCGCGGCGGCCACATGCCCGAAATCATATTTAAACATTAATGGCATAAAATTATCCTTCCAATAAAGCCAAATTGATGGACATTAAAACGATTTTCTTGTGTTTTATTTCAATTCAAAGTTCTATACCCCTTAAAAAAACACCCTATATTTATAATAAAAAAATAATAATTTACTAAATAAGTAAAATAATTTAATTTGTGCGTTCACAAATGTTAAACTTAAAAAATTAAATAATTTAACCATCTTTCCTTTTCAAACGATGTATGTATCTGCAAGCGATTTTCCTCACTGAATAAAAAGCACTTCTTTAACTACATACTTATTTTCACACCAAAATTTCGCCAAAACCGAAAAACGCAAAAAACGCAAAATAAAAACGCCAAAACTAAAAAAGACATTAAAAAAACGCTCAAAACCGAAAAACTTCGAAAAACAAAAAAAAAATGCCAAACTATATTATATAGGCTAAAGTTCATATAGTATTACATATCTAGTGTCCGCAGGGAATACTTCGTGCGCGAGTCAAGTCGCACTTTACTGAATTTGTTTACCTACATTTGAAGTGGTTTGATTCTACTTCTTTTTCCTGGCTTTTTTGCAAGATATACATACCAATGTATAAAAGTATAAGGTACTCGTTATTTGAATAAAGAAGCAATTATTGTGTTTAAATGGAATAATTAAAGAAAATATAATCGAAAAAATACTAATACAATTTAGGGATAAGATGCCGTAACAGATTGAAGCCTTCATCTATCACTTCCTTCACTATATGTCTTCTGTATCACTATCCCTTTCCTAAAGACGTTAATACCTAGTAATAGTAGTAGGCATTCATTGGCTATTAAGACAAACCCGTAGTAAGAAGTTTAATAGGTCAATTGAAAAAAAAAATTTCAAAAATTGTATTCAATTTGTACTTCTGAACGATTTTTTTGTTGTTTGGAGAAACAAAAAAATATGATTTGGAAAGGATTAAGTTTAGCATCTGCTTATATGTAAGTCGTAGTATTTGCTTGCAAAATACTCGTATAGGATTCGATTTAATTTTTCAAAAAGATGTTCCAACTCACACTGTGAAATCTACAATTATAATATTTTTATATTACACATATTAAATTTAATTGAACTAGAGTGAATTTTAATCAGGAATAATTTCTTAATCGGGCTTTAGTTCATTTCGCACATTTCGCCCATCTAAAAATTCTAGTTTAATAGTCCTGCTATTCATTAGAAAGAAAATCACATTAATTAATAAAAATATTTCATTCAATAACAATTGAAAATACTTTTTCAATTTTTATATATATTATATTTTTTTTATATTATTTTATTTTAAACGTACCGTTTCCATTAGTTAACAGAATCATTTTGGCACGCCAACAGACTTCTGTTAAAAGTAGCGGTTTGTGTTTGAAGCATTATAAATTGATTTTAAATTTTAATTAACACAAATTTGACTCACCTGTGGAACACCTGCTTGATGCATCATTTGCATTTGACCCATTTGGGGATCATCATAAATTTGCATAACACCCAATTGTTGAGTCATTTGTTCATAAAGGGGTGGATAGTTGGGACTCAACATAGTGGGCGTTTCATTAGACGAACCAATAGAAGAGGCATTCATGTCATCAGAAGCTACACCATGCATATCAACTGGGTTCATGCTATATTCTTCAGAATAAATAGGCTGTTGATGCCACACCATGGCACCACCTTCAGCGGACGTTTGGCGTTCATCGCCAACTCCCACCTCTTCGCCATATTGGTAGTCCGATTGGTTGATAACGGGAGGCAAATAGTATCCATAATTGTACATGTGAGGTCCATTATAGACTGGCATAGCAGAAAAGTAGAGTGGAGTACCTGTAGCTTGCTGAGCTGCAGCATTTTGACCCGGATGGATCATGTGCTGTTGTGGTGTAAAGAACGTTTGATAACCATACGGATACTGGGATGGATGAGTTGCATACTGTGGATGTGACACGTATGACGCCGGTATGGGTGTCATTATTTGTTGAGCATCAGTTTGTTGTTGTCCTTGTTGCTGCTGTTGCATTTCTTGTTGATTGGCCTGAACCGATTGTTGAGGTGCTGGACTTCCCTCTGGTTGCGGGTGGCGCTGAATATTGTAATCGCCACGTCTTGAACTACTGGTACCACTTCGTCCTCGACTCCTACGGGTACCCCGCGTACCGCTACTGATGACAGTACCATTAGGATTAATTATTGCCCCAGTTAAGGCATTTGGTGCTGGCAATGTAACAGGCATAGCACCCATTGGTTGAATGACTGGAGCACTCTGTAAGAACAAGTTAATCGTTGATTTAAATAAATTTAAGTAATATTTCAAAAGTTGGAGATTCAATTTTTTATAAAATAAAGTTTTCATGAACAAAATTTTAAAAATACATAATTTAACAAATCTATCAAAAGAATTTTTTGAACGTCAGCAAATTGTTGCTGACATCACAGCAATTTACATAGAAGAAGAAAATATAAAGGTTATTTAATTTAATCGACAGTGATCTATTTCGCAAAAAAAAAACGTAACAGTAACAGGAAAATCAAGTGTTCGCAAAAGTGTTCGTTTTTCTACTTGCCTGTTCGGGAGGTAGATCTCCGTGTATATAATTTGGATTTGGATGCACCCACGCTCCATGAGGCACAGTATGAGGCCAACCGTGCAAATTGACATTGGCCGTTAAATTGTTAACAAAAACATTGCTTGGTAGAGCCGCTGGTGTCATTGTTGGATACATCGCACCTCCCGGCTGATGATGTTGCTGATGATGGGCTGTCATGCCATGTGTTGGTACATATACATTACCAGATTGTAGTTGTGGACTAAATATTTGGCCGCCAGCGGCTATTTGTTGGTGCGATTGATAACTATTGTTATTATTGGCGTTATTGTTGTTACTTGGATGTTGTTGCTGAATAGATACAGTTTGTGTTTGATTGTTATTTGTTGTAGGATTTGAGTTCGTAGACGCTGTAGCAGAATTGTTATTGCTTATATTGTTGTTATTATTGTTTGATATCGTTGTAGTCTGCTGTTGTTGCTGTTGATGTTGTTGGTGTTGCGCAGCAACAACTGGTTGTGTATGCTGCGTCATAATTCAATAGCGCACACGCACCTTATGATTCCTTAATATTCTTTACTTTTGCCTTGCTTTTATCGCTGAAGCTGGTGTTAGATTTCTATTACAAAACAATATACAAAATGTAGTATTAAATAAACTAAATTCAAGTATTGAACTTAATAACTATTTATTGTGACAAAAAAATCACTAAGGGCCGTTATTACAACTTAAAGTTAGTTAAAAGTAGGATTTTATTGGACATATAAAAACTTTACCATTAGCAAAATTTTACTTTAACCCAAAGTGAGCGATAAATTACAGGCAAGTTTGTCCTACCTGGTAAATTAAATCCAATTTTCAATAATGGAAAGCTTTTTATACGTCCGATAAAATCCTACTTTTAGCTAACTTTAAGTTGTAATAATGGCCCTAAATAGTACATTTCTACATTCTACTTTTTAACAAGAATACCGAATATTATCATAGAATTATTACATATCGTTACCTTAATATGGAAAGGCCCTAACTAGTTATTTTTTTTTAATTCGAGTTTTTGATATATATTTCGACAGAAGAACATCTACGGCTATATGTATAAGCAAAAACTGGCATGAAGTTAGCATAAGTGGCAAAATTGAACATAATCTTAGAGTTTCGCCATGAAACTTCACATTAAAAATTACGCTAGGACTTAGTAGTGGGTTAAAACTACGTATTGCGACAATGTTAATGTTAAAGGAACTCTTTAACACCCAATTCAATTTCTTCACTTATGCTGCTAACTTCATGCCAATTTTTGCTTATACATAAGGCAGCTAGTGTACCGAAAAATGCAAAAATCTCAATTTCAAACAAATAATGAGTTAGGGCCGTTCTATATTAAGGTAACGATATGCAATAATGTTACTCAAGTTTAAGATAACTTTTCAATCCTGCAAAAGTAAAAAACTTTTTAATTATTTTTATTTATTTTTTATTAAAATTTATTTGCTGGTAGTTTGGCATGTCTATATACGTATTTCATTGGCGCTTGAGCCAAATAATCAGTAGACTTTAACCACAAATTTTAAACAGTCACAAACCTCTTACTTTATGCATAGACTTTCAAAAACTATATGAGAATTCATAAAATAATAATACTTTTGAAAATCACAAAAGAAAAAATAAGCTTAGTAGGCTTTGAAACTGATACAAAACCCAGCAAATAATTTATATCCAGGTGAACTCATTTTATTTTTCTACATCCTTATACAATTAGAAATCCATTGGATAACAATAAAAGTATTTACAAGGCTAAATGAAAAATAAAACATTAATCGAACTTTAAAGAAAATCCATTATTTGACATATTGTCAGAAGTGTACATAAAATAATTGAAATGTATTTGCTGGATATAAATTATTTGCTGGGTTTTGTATCAGTTTCAAAGCCTACTAAGCTTATTTTTTCTTTTGTGATTTTCAAAAGTATTATTATTTTATGAATTCTCATATAGTTTTTGAAAGTCTATGCATAAAGTAAGAGGTTTGTGACTGTTTAAAATTTGTGGTGAAAGTCTACTGATGATTTGGTTCAAGCGCCAATGAAATACGTATATAGACATGCTAAACTACCAGCAAATAAATTTCAATTATTTTATGTACACTTCTGACAATATGTCAAATAATGGATTTTCTTTATTTATTTTTTATTTATAAATTGTCTACTCAAATCGACCATCCGTGTTGTGGATGTCAACTTGGTGCTTTTGGCACTATTTTTAGTGCTTTTTGAAGATTAAAAACGCTAAGTTTTGAGCGTTAGTGCCAAACTAAGAAAAATCACTAAGTAGTGCTTTTAAGAAATTTGTGTATTTCTTAAAATTACTTTAATAAAACCTTGGTTTATTTATTTTTTCCGTGTCAAGCATATCTTTTTCGTCTGATATATTTCATTAAATAGAGAATAATATTATGATTCAGCTTATTTTGACGTGAGTGAAGATAAATTTTGAAATTTATAACCCAAGACACAAACCAACTGTATGTTATCATAATAACATTCCTCTGTTAGACATGCAAACAGTGAAGGAATATATTCCAAATGTATTATACATTTTATAACCGATCGGAACTAAAAAAGTAAAGCTTATAGAATACTCTATAGTTTTTGTAAAAAAGTAGCAATTTATTTAAAAAGTAAGCCAAGAGTGTATTTTTTACATAAAATAAATTGTAAGTTTTTTCAAGGACTATTTAAAATTCCAGGAGAAGAGAGATAAATGGGCGGCTAGAAACTTCTGGAATTTGTGTACTTTGTGCCAGAAAATTCTCAAATATTGATTTTCACTAAAGAACAAATTCCTGGAAAACGGCTTTGCTGATTATTAGTACGTTTAAAAAATTTTAAACTTAAATTTTAACAATTCCCATAAAAAACACTAAAAAAATTTTGTTTCAACTTATTTTGAATTAATTCTCCTTAATGTCTTTTTTTGGTTTTGGGATTTTAACAAGTAGTAGCGACCAACTTTGAACCGTTAAATATCCTAAATGGTCATTCGAAATGAAAAATCATAAGAGATGAATTTAAAATACCTGTCCAATGATACCCATTTTGATATATGTAGTTCGCCGAGTTATTTTTTCGTGCTTAAAAATGGAGACTGTTGGCCGCCATATTGAATTTTGACTGCTGTTGTACCTTTATATAGGGAAACACACATATACATACATATATATATATGTATATCGTACCTGCCCAGAGAAGCGCCAGAGTGCCGAACATCAATCGGCTTTTTATAAAAATGAATACACATACGCTTATACATTTCTCTCGGTTTTCTCTCTGTGGGCAGCCATGATGTATATGCATTATATATATATATATGCATTTACATATATACACATACATACATGGGCTGATATACACAATACCCTCCTTTGCGTCGCGCAGTCCGGTAAAAATAGGGTACTTTCTTCGAGATCGAGTTTCACACAATCTTGAATTATTTTTCAATCAGAGAATGAAATTATCTGCAACAATTGGCTCTTGTTGATAATCTCTTACTAATTTCTAAGGCAATGTAAATTAATTGAGCATGTAACTAGAAGTCAATTGTTGTCGGCAAAGGGTAGACATGATTTTTGGGGTAATTGGCCGAGAGGGGTATTAAAGCGAAGACGTTTAGAGGTAATTATGAGAATACGCTTAAATACCTTTAGAAATGAATTTATCCGAACTCACTGTGGTATGTAGTACACAATTACTTGAAATAAAATGTACATAAATATGTATTTCTTCAAATAAAATATTCTATCATAAAAAAAAAAAAACAATTAATATTACAAAAAATAATCGAAAAATGCAGTCGAATATATGCACCCTTCATATATTCGATTGCTGAGTTGCCTAAATATGTACTTAGGTAGTTTTGGGCAAATAAACGAAGATATTTTAGGGCAAATTTAATTTTGGGGTAAAATATTTCTGGGTAATAACCCGAAATCGATAATTAATCGAAAGTTAATTAAGCGTAGACGTTTATGTGATTCAATATTTGGGGTAAACAAGCGATAAAGGTATTTAACCAATAAATAAATTAAAATAAATTACTATTATCTAAAATTAACCAAAATTTCTTTAAGGTGATATTTACTTTACTTAATCGAACCAATGTAATTACCAATGGGTAATTAAAATAAATTCCTAAAGATCTAAAATTAACCAAAATTTCTTTAAGGTGATATTTACTTAATCGAACCAATGTAATACGAACAACGTTTAAACATTGTTTAAATCGTGTGAGAGTATTTTACAAACGAACCTTGTATGTAATTTTTTTTTTTTTTTTTTTTTTTGTATTGGTGACAAGTAAGATCACAGATAGGTACTTAAATTAAGCATGTTAAAACGACAGAAGACAGGCAGAATAAACATGAGGAACACCTTTTAACCTAAATACATTTTATGAAGCAGTAAACAGAAAATGTCTGCATGTGCGTTTGCAGCTCAAAGGTCTTATATGACAAATACCATGAGCATATACATTTGTAGGCAGTTTATGATAGATAAATAATCAATCATTCAATTAATTGTTATGAAAACTTAAGTAAGAAAATCGACAACATCAAATCGAAAAATCTTCAAAAACGTTTACATAGGTACATACTTATGTACATGTGCCAAAAGTTAGAATAGATCGCTTTGTAACAAAGATATCAAAAACTCACATATAAACATTTTTTTTAATCGGTAACAAATGCAAAAATTTTTAAAATATACAAAAATTAAAAAAATACGGAAAAATCTCTAAAATTCTATTTTTTTTAATTGCTTCTAAATTACCTTCGACTGAATGCGATAAGGATGATTTACATAATATTGTAAGTACATATGTATATGCACGATTTCTTGTGTTTATTACTGAAGTAGAGATCCTAAATTGCACAGGAGCAAAATAAAGAAAACTCATTGTGCATATCTATGTATCTGCATAAGTACAACTTTCAAGAATTGAGTCACTTCATTAAAAACATTTCGTCACCCCTTTAATTTATTAATTTTTAAGTAATGTTATTACTCAAAATAAATGGCTCATATAACGAATGAAGATTAGTTTGGAAGAGTTCCAAAACACTTGTTGTAAAGCAACTAATGATAATTATGCGTTTAATAATGTGACCGTATAAACTGTTGCAACGTTGCCCCAAAAACAATTTCGAAAATATTCTTCCATTTGCTTTAAAACCTACTACACCCGGTTAAATTTTCATAACCTCTTATTCATAGAAACGAACTCGCATACCGAATGGGTGTTATTTTTGTTAAAGAAAATATAGTGAATTGAAAACCAAAAACGGTAAAATATCATAATTGAAATTGATAAATAACATAATATGTACACGCAAGAGTATGTATTTACAAATATTTAATAATGTCTGCGTGCATATGTATGTACATATGTAGGTAATCACATTTTTATTTTCATATCTATACACTTACCTTAATCTATTCAAATCCGATTTGTATTTTTTATTTAGTCAAATGATCGTTTTCTGAAATGAGCTGTAAATATATCATTTATCAATTGTATTAAAATTAACATTACCGAAATAAATTCCTTTGGTCAATTTGTAACTTGCGCTTTCCTCAATACATCATGATTGAAGTAATTTAAAGCAACAAATAGCACCCGCATAGGAATTTTCAACACTAGTGATGAATTTTCATTCGAATGTAATATCAGCAACTTTTTCTTTTTTACACCGCCACTTAATAACCTTTCAAATGCACAAACTTAAAATAACAGCGCACAAAAAACATAAAAAGACTTCAGCATTGTTCATAGTAATTATACAAAATACGTGAAATTTATCGTGTTAAAAAATGTAGTTTTTTTTGCTTTTCACTTTTCCACTACGTTGTTTCACCGTATAAAAAAAATTACCTCAATTCTTGGTCTTGATTCTTCGTTTTATATAAACAGGATTTTCTTTGCAGTTTTAGAGAATTATAGCATCATTTCAGAAAATTTAATATCTTTCGAGTTTTTTTAATTAACTTATTAAATTATTCTTGTAAATTTTCAAGATTTCTGCTGATATTTCACGTTGCAGCCGACATTTATTTATAAGTGCGGTGAAATGAATTGAAAATGACAAATTCTAATACGTACTGTGCAAGTGAGATTGAGATAACAGCTAGGGTTTTAAGTCGGCATGTAATAAGAGTAAGTGAAACGACAGGAAAATGAATTTAAGTAATTTTTGACGTTTTTAGATTTTCACAAGCAGGTGGCAGCAAATGTATATTGCGGAACTGCCTGCCAGACTGAAAATTTTTCGTGCTTCCCTGTCCTAGATTAATAGTAGAGCTGTGCCAAATAGTTCATTCAAGTGACCGCTCATTTTCGTTCATTTTCTAAAAAAGGACGAGTTCGTTCATTTCGTTCATCCGCTCTTTTCAAGAAATAGAACGAAATAAGAACAAACAAACAGTTGATTCGTCAAATAAAAAGGGACAAATGCAGTGAATTTGTTATGAATTGTTTAGCAAAATAAGCAAAACAAACAACAGAAAATGTAAGAAACAAAAAAAAATTATGAAGTAAAAACTTTTAAAATATTATATTATATTTATATTCTTTGATATAAGAAATCAAAAGATTCATATCGCCAAAAGGGCCACATATAAAGAATAAAAGTAAACTGTTTATAATATCTATGTATGTATATTAAATTTGTTAAAAAAATGCTCTTAATATGTTCTAAAAACTTAAGATATATTAATGGCAATTTCATTAATTTCATAATGGTCATACTGTTACTAAAAGCAGACAAAAAGGCAAATGAAAACCAAAATGTGACAAAAAAATCTCACATGAATAGAGAAAAAGCAAAAAAAAATAAAACAAAAACACACAAGTGTGTTCGTTCGCTCATTTCGTTCAATAGTACTTTTTTCAGTATTGCTGAGCCATAACAGCTCAGTAAAGTGACCGGCTCACTTCGTTCATTTCACTGATTCGTTCAATTGTACCCGTTCGTTCATGAACGACACAGCTCTAATTAATAGTCGAAAAACGCCAACCACGATACGGCCTATTATTTATAAGTTAAGAAGTTATTTGAAATGGTGGATTTGGCAAATTTTTGCAATATAAAACACACTCCTAAATACTTTGGTGAAACTTTCAATCTCCGCAATTATCTTCAAAGTATTCTTAGACCGAATTTAGACACGAAAACATTTGGATGGGAAACATTTAGTTTGCTGCAATTTACGGGTGGGGAAGAGAGAATCATTTTTGTGTTCGGTAATCGGCGGCACGCTTTGTTTTCATATTCTTTGCTACATATACACGCATACACGTACAAATATGATTGCTTTTGTGCAGTAATATTGGAATGTCGCCGGCAATATTTTCGCCTGTGTGGACGCGAAGGAAACAACAAAAGAGAATTCCAGATGTTTTCCTTCCAAATGTTCGTCCGTCTAAATTGGGACTTAAATGTATTACTTTTTTGGATATTGTATTTCGAAATCATTTTCAATTCAAGAAAATTTAATACAAAAGTACATACCAAATGTTTTGCCATACATTGCACATATCGTTACAAAGGTCTATGCGAGTTATCAGGTGATTGACTTTTTCAAAAGATGTTTACCAAGGCGAATTCACATAAGGTGATCTTAATTCGCCAGCTGACTACCGGCCATCTTCTTTTGCTTGTTCTTCTTTGTTTTGATTTTTTTCAATTGAAAATTATTTTGTGCGCCAAATGGTTAAAAATTTATTCTGTGTCTGAAAACTTGTGAATATTGTTGAAGTGAATATTTTATTAAACAAAAAAACATTGAAAATGCGAAGCTGTGCTGTTTGTAACAAAAAATACAGCAAGGGAGAAGGAACATTGTTCCGTATTCCCAAAGATGTGGAGTCGAGAGTAAAGTGGAGTAACATTTGTTGCATGCGCTTGACTGCAACAGCTTTGGTCTGTGCAGACCATTTTCTGTCGTCCAGCATTATACGTACAGGGACTAGAGTATCCCTTGTGCCCAATGCTGAACCGTTTTTGTTTAAAGCAATTTCTACTCCTCCCAAAAGATATCTTCACGGTTAATATGAGGCTCATACAAATGTAATGTGTATGTATACAAATTCAACTCAAGTCATGTGTGTACTTATTTAAATTCCTGTTATAGAAACGCAACGAAAGGAGTTTTGGAATCAACATCCACAACTGAAAACATGAAAAGGGGAGTATTTTTATTTTATACATTTACTAAGTTTTAATTATTATTACTCTTTGTTCCAGATAAACATTTTAAGACTTACAGATTAAACTAATTTGCATAGAAAGAGGAAAGTATTTTGATTAATTTTTCGTTTATACATACATACTTCTCACATTGCATTTAATTTATTTTTTCAGCATCACCTCACAACTTAATCCTTTCACCATAAAGAAAAGGAAAGTCCTTCCACAGTCAACATTCAAAAAAAGGAAAGTATTATAAAATACGTTATTTTAATTTTTTATTTAATTTCTCTTTTCAGCGCACACGGGATATATTTTCATAAATAATATAATTAGTCATACTACAAATATTGTTAAATATTAAAAACAAAAAATTTTTTTTATTCATATTACCCAATATCATTTTGAACATTTTACAATGATTTTATACATATTCATTTTTTTCGTTTGCTTATATTTTTATATTATTATTGTTTTGTTTTCTTTAAATATAAATAGTTTAAATTTGTTCCATTTAATATTAAGAAATTTATTATTCGACATATTGTCAGAAGTTTATTTTAATTTGAAATTTATTTGCTGGTGGTTCAGCGTTGTCTATATATTTCATTGTTGCTGTAACAAATCATCAGTAGACTTCAACCACACATTTTGAATAGTCACAAACCTCTTATCTTATGCACAGACTTTCAAGAACTATTTGAGAATTCACAAATAATAATATTTTTGAAAATCACAAAAGAAAAATAAGCGTAGTAGGCTTTGAAACTAATACAAAAAAACCCAGCAAATAATTTATATTCGATTTGAATCTATTTTATTTTTCTACACCTTTATACAATTAGAAATATACATACCTACAAATATATAGTTATATGACGGAAAGCGATCCGTTTTGGAAGTGTACATTCGAAAAGAAAACTGTTTTCGTATTTAGTGCCTGTTTCACGATATTGAAAGAAAACTTCATATTTACAATTTATATTGAAAACTAGTTCGCATATTTTGTTGTTTTTTTAATATAAATTCTCAGTCGAAAGTTTTCTTTCGATATCGTGAAACGGGCCATTAGTATATGTTATTAACATTACATTTTGAAAACATTTCCGTCCTATTCGAATTACATACATATTTATAAAGATATTTTAGAGTTTAGACTTTCTCATTGCAAATGTTATTATTGCATTCATGAACTCTTCGCTTCTAAAACGTTTCACCAATTCATCGCATTCCTTATCAACAACTTGCAACAAAGCTTTTTTTTCTTCACTGCGTACAAGTCTTTTAGTGATTCTCAATGAGCCAGGTGGCAGTTGAGAAAATTCTCGTAGTTTATGCCATATCACCGAATCTAATTCAGACTTTTTATAAATACGTGATACAAAATTAAAGTTATAGGCTTCTTGTGCTGAAAGAATTTCCCCAAATAACAAAACTTCAGTAGCCTTCGAACGTCCCATAAATAAAGGAAATATATACGAAGATCCACCTTCAGGTACAATCCCCAGTTTAACAAATGGAGTTGAAAAATATGCCTTGAAACAAGGATAGTTATAAGAAAATAATTATAGTACTTAATTCAGCTTACAGTCTCAGAGCACCATACTAGATCCGAAAGACCTGCTAAAGTTGTACCGATACCTATGCAGGGCCCATTTATTAAAGACACTATTACCTTGGGACATTCAATAAACTCGTGTATCATATTTTTAAAAATTGCATTAGATTTTATTATATAAGCATCCATATCTTCTATATGCGCAGATTGTGACATGTCGTTGCCTGCCGTATAGAAATCTCCAACACCAGTAAAAACCAATATAGTTATTGAATCATCTTGGCCAGCTTCTTTCAATACTTTGGTAATTTCACTATAGCACTTAATATTTATGCAATTCTTCTTTTCAGGTTTATTGAACTTTATCACAACTATTTTATCCTGCTTTGAAACCAGGAGTTCCTTGTAGTCTTGATACATTTTTATTTATTAACTGATTGTATTCTGTGGTATTGGCCATAGACTAATAATATTCTGTGGTATTGGCCTTTGGCTACAAAAGAGTGTATGTTTACATATGGAAATGTACGTAATCAAATGTTATCGTCCGAGACAGGGTTACCGTAGGAATTTTTGAAAAGTCGCAAATGTCGTTTTATAAAAATCAAGTCGCACGACTTTTTTTATTAATAAAAAGCGTAAAACAACAAAAAAATAAGTTGAAACAATGCATATTTCATAACATATACAGTTCCATTATATGTACTTCCATACATGTTTTCATGTATGTAACTTTTTGGCTTTCTCTGGCATGTATTTACTTAAGATTAATAAATTTGGCTGTCGTATGCTGCCGAGATCAGAGGAATAGGATTCATTAAAAAAACAAGCTAAAAAAGTTAAACTTAAAATATTTTTGACAAACATATTCAAATAAAGCCCCGAGCACTTTTTACTTCAATTCTATTAGTTTTATCTTGGCGCCACATATTTTGGGTGAAAGTATGCGTACTTCAACAATATTTTCTTAACATAAATATTACTTTTTTGAAATTTCTTTTCTGTATTTAAAAATAAGTTCATCAAAAGAAATCCAGTCTTCTATATCTTTGTCTATTAAATTTAAGGCTGACAGCATTGAGTTGAATGTTTTTACTTTTAATTTATTAGTTAATTTATTATTAAGCAAAGCTAATTTCAAAATGATCACATGTATATATTTTACGACAACTACTTTCATTGACTCGGTGGGTAAAAATAATTTTCTAAAATAGGAGTGCTTATAAAACCACAATTTTTATTTATTTAAAAGTTTTTTTGCTAAAGCTATTCTTTAAAACTTCTACTGAATATTTGCGAAAATTTTCTTAAATACATTGTACACGTGACAAGGTTTTAATTAATAAAAGTGCTTGCAAATGAACAATAATCTGTGAATTGCTTTTAAATTTTGACAATTTTTTTTTATATATATATAAAAATAATAAGGAATCTTTACCAAAAAGGGTAAAAAGTCCCAACAAAATTAAAAAAGTCGCAAAAGTCGGTGATCAAAAAGAGTCGCACACCGCTAAAAAAAGGGTAAAATTGCGACTTTAGTCGGATGAACGGTAGCCCTAGTCCAAGATTGTGTAAAGTGTGATGCCAGAAAGAATTTTTAATAATCCCCCAATAGCCTCAAATTACAGTTTTCCAGTGACGAGAAATATATATGAAGAAGACAACAATTCGTCGGTTGGTTATTGGTTTACGGCACAGTATATTCAAAATACATTATGTTTGCAGCAAATCAATAACCAACCGACAAATTCACGTCGAGTTTAGACGGGCGAATATTTTGAAGGAAAACATCTGGAATTCTCTTCTGTTGTTTTGTTCACGTTGACACAGACGAAAATGTTGCCGGCGACATTCCAATCTTATTGAATAATAGCGAGCATATTTGTATATGTATGTGTATATATATGTAGCAAAGAGTTTGAAAACAAAGCGTGTCCGCCGAGTACCGAGCACAAAAATGATTCTCTCTTCCCCACCCATAAATTGCTACCAAACTAAATGTTTCCTTCCAAATGTTTCCGTGTCTAAATTCGGTCTAAAAGAATCAGCATATGATTGATCTAACTTATGCGTGTACCTGTTTGATACGGCTTGGTTCGAGTACTCGCAATCGTTAATATTCTACATCCTTGATTTGTGTTTTGTTTACCTTCCAGTCAGAATGCATAATTTCAACTGCAGCCTGTTTCGACAAGACTTCAGAGAAACAAGTCGAGGCAAAATTATCGGCGGCGGCGGCGCAGTAGTTTTGTGACGGGTGGCGGCGCGCCGAGAGAATTTTCGGCGGCGCAAATAAGCAAATGAAAATTTTAAGAGAAAATAAAAATTGAAACTGAAAATTAATTTTCAAAATCTTTTCTCGGAAATTTGTCTTTCTCAGCAGATAAAATTTCGGCTGGTTTTGGGCCGATGCGAGCCGATACAATCGGCGGCGGCTTAATATACAGAAAAATAACTAGCGGCGGCGCGCCGTCGGCTTCGACCCGGTCGACTGGTTTCTCTGCAAGACTTCAGCTGTTCTTTTGCAGCTTGTGTAAACAACAAATGTTTTTACTTTTGGGTTAAAATTTGCTTATAAATTTTAATCTTCATTCCACTTGAGAATATAATTATATTTTGTGATATAATTTTGGTTTTTGTTTTTAACAATGACCGAGTTTTTGGCGGAAAATAATGCATGTGGTCAAAATCTATTGCGCATCGTTTCTATGGGTAATTCTATAATTGCAGAAGTTTTACGTTTAAAAGATTATATACCAGATATATTTCGGTAAGACTTTGTTACTACATACAATAGGTATAAATATATTTAAAGCAAACTTTGCTTTAATGTTGTATATTTTGTTAGATTGGAAACTAAAGCCGACCAACAAAAATATGGTGAAGTTATAATGGATTTTGGTTATTTGAAAATTGCCGAAGCTCAGGATTTAAGAATCGAAGAGAATTCAGAACTTCAGGATTTGGACGATGAAATACGTGAAAATTACTTGGATTTATTGACTCGCTTTTATTTGGCCTTTGAGAGTACACATCAATTTGCCTCAGACCTGCAACAATTTATCGACGAACTTAATCGTGGCTACTACATACAGCAAACATTGGAATCGGTTTTGCAGGATGAGGAGGGGAAGCAGTTGATGGTAAGAATCGTTGTATGTATTATGTCTAATATATCTAAATTATACGGAAAACTTTACATAAGAAATTACAATTTGCATGGTATCATGGTCTAATGCGCACTTTATGAATTGTGGGATTGAATAGAGCTTAATAATAAATATTCAAATCTTTTCAGTTAGCTAAAAAATGTCACAATAAGTGCAAAACCAAAAGAAACTAATATACATTTCAAAAATTTCCTAAAGTTTATTTCTTTCAGTGTGAATCTTTATATATTTTTGGTGTGATGCTGCTCATTGTGGACTTTCATGTACCAGGAATTATACGAGAGCGTCTCTTAATGTCATATTACCGTTATAGTGGCTCCAAGTATCACAGTGATAGTAACATCGATGACGTATGTATGCTTTTGCGTTCAACAGGCTTTGTTTCTTACAAACCAACTGATATAAATCCTACAAAAATGTCCAAAAATGTTGCAGTTAATTATCCAGAATCTTATTTTTCACGTTTTAAATTTGATAAAAATTTCATCGATATGGTTATAGGACGCCTTAGATGTGATGATATTTACAATCAATTGAGTGTTTATCCACATCCAGAACATCGATCGACTGCCTTGTCTAACCAAGCTGCAATGTTGTATGTCTGTTTATTTTTTTCATCGGAAATTCTTCATTCCCAAATTGCACAAATGAGAGAAATAGTTGATAAATATTTTTCGGACAATTGGATTATATCAATATACATGGGTATAACAGTTAATTTAGTAGATGCTTGGGAACAATTTAAGGCCGCAAAAGCTGCCTTAACACCTGTAGTTGAAAATGTATCTATAAAAGGATTTTGTCTTTTGCACAAAGAAAAAATGGAAAAAACGCTAAAGCAATCAAACGAAATCTTAAGGGATGGCATATTAACAGACTATTTTGTTTTGCAAAACATAACAAATATTATAAATCTTATTCGTCAGTGTAATGTGACTTTACGCTGGCATTTTACACATGCCTATCCAACAATATATGAGATTTGTAAAGGTCCAGCTACGCAAAAAGTAGAACAAATAGTAAAACTGGTGCGCACCGAATTAAACTATACAACAAGTGATTTATTTGAATTATTGCTTAATTGTTCGCAACTAGAATTGGTAGTTAAGGATATATTGCGTACTCTGATGAAGGAAAAAGCTCAGAGATGGTGTGATTTTAAAAAGGAAGCTTTAGATCGAGTAAACGAATTGAGTGAATCCTTTTCGGGACTGCGACCTTTATCTAAAATGGAAAGCAATCCGCAATTAAAATTGTGGTTTGCAGAAATTGCTCAAGAAATAACAAACTTGAATAATGAAGATGTTAATTTATCGGGACGTACTTTAATACAGCTTTTACAAGCTTTAGATGAAGTACAGGAGTTTCATAATATTCAATCTAATATGCAAGTCAAACAATATCTTCTAGAGACAAGGGAATATTTAACACGAATGATACAGGTGAGCATCTAAATATACAATATAATTTTGAGATTAAAATAAGGAAAATGAAAATTATCATATTTATAATGCTGCTATTTGTCCCCTATCATTCAGACTTGAACAGTAATGATTACATTTTGTGATTGATTAGACATCAATTGCAATATAATTTGTAATTGTAATTAAAAGTTTTCAATACAATTACATCTAATTGAAAATGAAAAATAAAACAATTACATTTGAAAGTAATTCTGGTGGAAAATAATCCCAATTACAAGTACATGTATATTAGTGATGTAACGAATGTAAATTTTTGATATTCGCGAATACGAATGCGAATACGAATATTTGAAACGATATTCGCGAATACGAATACGAATATTTCATGTGAAATTTATAGACATTAAATTAGGGCTCTATTTACGCTTGTAATATGAAATATTAAAAATTTGTTATGAAAAAGAACTTCATGCTCCTGTTGGAGTACTTTAAAGTTAATAAAAACTACCCAAAATTTTAATGATCGTCAGTAAATATTAGCTGAAAATGATACAAAGCCCAAATTTCTATAAAAAATTTAATGGATTCGTACAAACTAATATTTTTATCCATTTATTTAAATTTAGTTTAGGATTTATGCATTTATTTATTTAATTTTTGTGGAAAAATTAAAAGTTATAATACATCATCATTATTATTATATATACTGATAATATTAGAAGTAATTTAAATAGTGGACAAGTTAGCATTTTAATTTCATTGGACTTATCCAAAGCATTTGATCGTGTTAGCCCTTTCAAACTTATTGTCAAACTCTGCAATTATTTTGGATTCTCCCGTATGGCATGTAAGTTCGTTTATTCCTACCTAACGGGGCGACGCCAGTTTGTTACCATTAATAATGATTCATCTGAGTGGAATATGGTTACAAGTGATGTACCACAAGGTTCCGTATTGGGACCTTTACTATTTATTTTATATAAGGCCTTTGCGTTTGCTGATGATTTTCAATTACTTTTCTCAGGTGAACCTTGATTTAGGGACTCGTTAGAGGAAGACATTAACGTCGTATTATTGAATATTGTTAACTGGATGTCAAATTCAAATCTCTGCATTAACCCTTCTAAAACGAAAGCAATGTTGTTTAAACCACCTAGGTCAATATTTAGCATTTCAATTTCCATTCAAGGTCTTCAGATTCAATTTGTTGAAAAATTAAAATGCCTGGGGTTGATAATAGACTGCAATTTAAATTTTGTTGACTACATAAATTTTCTAAGTAGTAAAATTAATTTCACCTTAAGACGCTTGTATTCTTTAAATCTTTATTTACCACTATTTGTCAGGAAGCGTATGGCTCATGCTTTGGTTTTATCTAAGTTTTTACTGGGACAACTGCCTATATTATGAATAAATACCAACTTCTTGAACAAAGTAGTTCGATTTGTTTATAATCTGAAGGTACGTACTCATATCACTAATTATGTGATAGATTTTTTGGGATGCAATTTGAAGAATTTTATCCATATTCGTTTGCTAATTAAATTTTATAAAATCATCAAAAACAATCTTCCGCAGTATTTACGTTTTTTCACGCTCTATTAGGAGTCCACAGTTAATATTCCCACGCATTAGAAATTCTATCTTTGATTTTTCTTTTCAAGTTAGAATAGTGAGGATTTGGAATAATTTACCACAACATTTAAAATCGTTTATATTTCGGTTTGTGTTTATAGAAACAAACTTTTTGAATATGCTAGCAATAATGATATTTAGGTCTTGATATACTTGATTACATAAGTTTTTGATTGTGTTAACATAGCGTCTATACCTGATATAATATCAAATATATTTCTATCAGCAAACGTCAAATTTCATAGCAGAGCGAATTATATTACGAAACAAACTTCAAAAATCGTTAAGAAATGGCTGACTGGGAAAAATTTTCAATTGATGCATTAGCCTCCACAAAGTACCGACCTCAATCCAATTGAGAATTTGTGGTCAATTGTGAAAATATGGTCGGCACAATATCGAACGGCTCCATCTATCTGAATCGAGCTGTGGTAATGTGTGCAGCTGGAGTGGCGGAAAATTCCAGGCGAAATTATCCAAAAGTTTATTAAAAGTATGCCCAACTGCATAAATAGTGCATTCCAAAATAAAGGGCTATGGATCAAGTACTAAAAATACATCATATTTTAAATGTTGCCTGGAGGTGCAAAAGTGAGTACATGTGCGTTATTTGAATTTTATTTGATTTTTTCTTTGAATGTGTAGTTTTTTATTTTGTTTTAAAAGCACTTATGTCAGCAACTAAATAATAAATATAATTCAAAAAACAAAAATTAAATCGCTTCATTATTACTATTTTTATGCGCCTTCAAATGCAGAAGATACAAACATGTACTCACCACTGCTCCCCACTGTATATATATATATATATATATATATATATATATATATATACAGGGTGGGCCAAAAGAAACCAAGGGGTGTAAAAGTTTAATAACTTTTTTGTTTATTAACTTTTTTTTTATTTTTTCTTTCAGATTATATAATATACAAAATGGAAATTTTTTTACACTAAGTATGAAAAATGATGTCTCTTAAATGACCACCGTTTTCAGCTTCGCACTGATGGGCTCTTTTTAGAGCATTTTCCATAACATCTTTCAAAACTTGTGGCTGTAGCGTTCGAATTTCTGCAACAATGTTTGCCTTGAGTTCAAGGATTGTCTCTGGCTTGTTCACATACACTCGCTCCTTCAAAAAACCCCAAAGAAAATAGGTGCTGTCAAATCTGGCGATCGCGCTGGCCAAATAATTTCCGAATTTCAAGAAATTATTCGCTCTCCAAAAATTTGACTTAAAAGTGCCATTGTGTCTCGGGCAGTATGAGCAGTGGCTCCGTCCTGCTGAAACCACATACCAGGTCTGTTTTCAAGAGCAGGACGTAAAAAATTTTCTATCATAAACCGATACCGCTCTCCATTTACGGTTACAGCACTTCCATCTTCATTCTCGAAGAAGTAGGGCCCAATGACATTTTCAGATGTGATCCCACACCATACTGTACACCTGATGGGGTGCAATTGGCGTTGATGAATGGCTCTTGGATTTTGAGAACCCCAGAACCTACAGTTCTGCTTATTAACAAAGCCATTCAAATGAAAATGAGCTTCATCACTCATAATCAAATTTTCAATAAAGTTGATTTCATAAAATTCTATTGTTCTGGTTCTCTGTTCACTTGTGAACCTCTCCATTATAAATTCTCCAAGTGTTGTCTATATAATCTGAAAGAAAAAATAAAAAAAATTAATAAACAAAAAAGTTATTAAACTTTTACACCCCTTGGTTTCTTTTGGCCCACCCTGTATATATATATATATATATATATATATATATATATATATATATATATATATATATATATATATATATGTATATATATATATATATATATATATATATATACTTTTCAACATGAATTATATATTATATATAAGCTAATATCTTTTTAATTGGAATATAAAACTTAAAATTCTTTTCTTTGTAACTTCGAGTTGCCATTTTCCTAAACATCAATGTACAGACTGAAACATGATATAAATATAGAAGGTACTTCCATTCTCTCTTTGTTTTTAAAAATAAGTATTTTTGAAGTTTGTTTTTTGAGAGAAATAAGAAAAATCTTCCCCTAGAAATTTTTTTACAAAAATGTGTAATTTTCTTAACAAAAATTTGGGAATAAATAAAGTTATATACATAACTACATATCTGTGAAGTTTAAAAAGTGATTATGTAATAACTTATCTCATATTTTTAAGATTTCTGCTTAATACAAATCTTTTAACTATATTTTCATCTAAATTTGGCGCTGAGAAACCAAATTGATGATTTGGATTATTTGACAACGAATTTTCATTAAGTTTAACAAATAGTAATTGATATTGCATTCTGTTTAATTTACATAATATGTTTCTTGTTAATTGTAACATCCCTTTCTAAAAAAATTGGTGTAATAATCGGTTAAATCATTTAGCAAGTCTATTTCACAGATCTAATAGGCTCTTAGCCACTGTTGGCGAACACCAGGGGGCAAATTACGGCATTCGAAACGATTCGAAATTTGGATTTGTTTCCATATTAAACTCTATTGAAATATTTCGTAATTTCGTTCGATAACGAGTGCCGTAATTTGCCCCCAGGAAATGCAGGGAATTTAAAAAATGCTGCACTCTTATTATTTTGCTTATGCCTTAATTAAGTACGAAGATTTATGACGTTTTTTTTTTAAATATAATTTTCTTGCTTTTGAATTGTCTAAATCATTTTCTTCAAAATGGTTGTTGTCTTTGATAATGAAAAATTAAAATATTATTACCATGTTTTTAAAACATAAAAATAAAATGAAATTATTATACAAAAGTTTGAAAAATAAAGGAAAAAATATGTGTTGGATATAATGCTAGGAACAAAATCATAACCATGTAATTTAAATGGGTTTGATCATTGGTTTGTGGCAAAAACGAGCTACTGAAAGAGTTCGATACAAGTCTAGTCTTAAAGATTCTGCTTCTTTTTTCGTCCATATACAAGACGATACAATCGTCGAACAGAATTTGGGCATTAATTGTTTAATTTATACATTCTGTATTTTATAAAAACAATTTTGAAATAATTTTTGAATAAAATTTTCAAACAAACAGGAAACAGAGGGGGAAATATTAATTAATACGGTAGCACGATTTTACCGGAAACTTCACAATACTTATACTTGTCAGATGGTGAATGTCAAGAAAAATTGAGAGAATGGAAGTAGGTTCTATATTTATATCATGGACTGAAATGTTAATCCTTCATGTGTATACATATTTATTATTTTGTATGCAAATACTATTAATACAGGGTGGGCCAAAAGAAACCAAGGGGTGTAAAAGTTTAATAACTTTTTTGTTTATGAACTTTTTTTTATTTTTTCTTTCAGATTATATAATATGCAAAATGGAAATTTTTTTACACTAAGTATGAAAAATTATGTCTCTTAAATGACCACCGTTTTCAGCTTCGCACTGATGGGCTCTTTTTAGAGCATTTTCCATAACATCTTTCAAAACTTTTGGCTGTAGCGTTCGAATTTCTGCAACAATGTTTGCCTTGAGTTCAAGGATTGTCTCTGGCTTGTTCACATACACTCGCTCCTTCAAAAAACCCCAAAGAAAATAGTCGGGTGCTGTCAAATCTGGCGATCGCGCTGGCCAAATAATTTCCGAATTTCGAGAAATTATTCACTCTCCAAAAATTTGACTTAAAAGTGCCATTGTGTCTCGGTCAGTATGGGCAGTGGCTCCGTCCTGCTGAAACCACATACCAGGTCTGTTTTCAAGAGCAGGATGTAAAAAAGTTTCTATCATAAACCGATACCGCTCTCCATTTACGGTTACAGCACTTCCATCTTCATTCTCGAAGAAGTAGGGCCCAATGACATTTTCAGATGTGATCCCACACCATACTGTACACCTGATGGGGTGCAATTGGCGTTGATGAATGGCTCTTGGATTTTGAGAACCCCAGAACCTACAGTTCTGCTTATTAACAAAGCCATTCAAATGAAAATGAGCTCCATCAGTCATAATCAAATTTTCAATAAAGTTGATTTCATTTAAATAATAAAATTCTATTGTTCTGGTTCTCTGTTCAGTTGTGAACCTCTCCATTATAAATTCTCCAAGTGTTGTCTATATAATCTGAAAGAAAAAATAAAAAAAAATTAATAAACAAAAAAGTTATTAAACTTTTACACCCCTTGGTTTCTTTTGGCACACCCTGTATTATATATTATATTAATATTTTTTAATATTGGATTAATTTTATATTAAATCGAATTATTTTCTTATATACAATATTGTTAGCCTACTAACCATATATATCCTTCATGGCTCGGTTAGTTAATTGAATTTAAATAAATAAATAAAAATAAAAAAAAAATATTCGTATTCGTATTCGTATTCGCCTGAATTTGACGAATACGAATGATTCGTATTCGCATTAAAAATGGCCGAATATTCGGCAATTCGAATACGAATATTCGTGCATCACTAATGTATATATAATTGAAATCGAAACTAGCCAGTTACAATTACATGTAATTGGAATTATAATTCCTTAACAAAGTAATTATTTATTTTTTATTAGTTAAAAAATATTCAATATTTATCAATTAAATTTAATAACTTAAAAAATTACAACAACAATCCTATTTGCATAATAATACAACACGAATGTCTTATTTCGATTACGACTTCGACAATTTTGTACAAAATCGTTGACGTCGAAATGCGATGTTCGTAATTTTATGCCCACGTTAACTGAAACGCAAAAAAAAAATAAAACCGTTTTACTAAAATTTTCATCATCTATTAAACACTGTCGCCCGGATGATAAAAATAACTCCCAATGCACCCATTTCATACTAGCTCACGCGAAATTTCATTATAAAATATTACTCAAGCGTGTCATGCATGATTCACTGGAATTACGTGAAATGGCTGGCAGTTCTATATATTATATACTTACATTAAATACGTATGAATGTATATATGTAAATTGTTTTTGGTGTAATAACCATTAAAAAAAGTTTGTCTAAAAAAACTTATTTTCAAAAAAATTTAATTGAATTTGTTGAACTGAAAGGAATCACTCTTTGATTAATTACAATTACATGTAATTACAAACAGATGTAATTTGGAATTGAAACTAATCTAATTACAATCACAAAATATAATTGCAATTGAAAACTTTCAAGTTATTAAACAAATTTTAAATTAAAAATATATTTTTGTAATTGCAATTGAAAAAAAATCTCAATTACAATAACATGTAATTGTAATTGAAATTAATGTATGTACATATGTAATTGAAATAGCCGAAGTCTGCGATAATTATAATTTAATAAAATTTAAAATGAGATTTTTATTTATTATTATTTGTTTGCTGTAGATAATCAATGTCAAAGAAAATATCCTTATAAATATTCAATTAATAAGTGATCTCAGCTATGCGTGGCATTTAATCGATCGCGACTTTACTACTTTAATGCAAGACTCAATTAAAAAGCAGCCCAAATCTGTAATACGCTTAAGAGCGACATTTCTTAAATTGGCTAGTGCTCTGGAAATTCCTCTAATGCGCATAAACCAAGCCAAGTCTCAGGATCTTATATCAGTATCGAATTATTATAGTTCCGAACTGGCCAATTACATGCGCAAGGTATTGCAAATAATACCCGAGACCATGTTTAATCGCATGGCTAGAATTATACAATTACAAACGGACGTTTTAAAAGAAATTCCCACGCGCTTAGAAAAGGATAAACTTAAAGATTATGCCCAGTTTGAAGATCGTTACACTGTGGCTAAGCTGACGCACTCTATTTCGGTGTTCACTGAGGGAATTCTTATGATGGAAAAAACTTTAGTTGGTGTCATAGAACTAGACCCCAAGCAATTGTTAGATGATGGCATACGCAAAGAACTGGTCAAACATCTAGCCAATGCTCTTAATGTTGGCTTAATATTCTCACCAAATAGCAAACAGAAGAATGCTACTCTAGAGCTAGAATCGAAATTAGCTCAAATGGCTAAAACAATGGATGGCTATCGCAGATCCTTTGAATATATACAAGATTATCTCAATGTGCATGGTTTAAAGATTTTACAGCAGGAATTAACACGAGTGATTAACTACAACGTGGAAAAGGAATGTAATGCCTTTTTGCGTAATAAGGTTCAAGATTGGCAGTCCCAGTACCAATCTTCGACTATTCCTATTCCAACATTTGCTCCTTTGCAAGGCGATAGTTCGAAATCAAACAATTTCATAGGACGTTTAGCTCACGAAATACTTCAATGTACAGAGCCTCAAAATACTATTTACTTGGACTTGAAGTCATCATGGTATGATAAGAAAGCACCACATAAAGAAGTCTTAGATTCGCGTTTCTTTTGTAAAGTACGTGAAGCTATTGGTCCATCTGGTCTAGTAGGCTTAGACCGCCTTTACACTTATATGTTTGCTGCTGACTTAAAAAAGAATCTAGACAAATTACAACATAATATTGACAATGATAAAATGTGGTCAACTGCTTTGGCCAATCTTACAGCAGATCTTGAATCTAAACAATTTACAACATTAAATTTATCAAATCCTTTGAAATTCTACGCCAATTACCATCAGCGGTGGCTTAAAGTGTGGCCAAAGATGATTGAATGGATTTTGGAATTAGGTCACAAACAAATTCTGCGACAACAATTGGCCTTTGAACTCAATCGCAGTAGTAAAGTAAATGCGAAAAACTTAGAATCAGCTTTGGAGACATTTAACAGGTAAGTTTTTTTTTTGCTTTGGCTACAGTTGGACCCCTTTTGAGATACGCAAAGTTTACTTTGCAAAGTCTTAATTCAGCTGGGAGAAAGATAGAAAGAGAAATTATTCCCCTCTCTGTCGTTCTTCCAGGTGAATCAAGACTTTGCAAAGTAAATTTTTGCGTGTCTAAAAGAGGTCTGACGAAGAGTTATTCCGCCTAATTCTATTACACGGCAAATTATTTCCAGGGAATTTTTTTTTTGGAGAATAAATTACTTTTATTCTAAACGGAGGGTCTACTCTGTATTTCGAAACGAAAGAAAATGCTTTCGAATTTGTATTTTATTACAGTTCGATAGCATTTGCTTTCGTTTCGAATTACAGAGTAGTAAATCTTATATAAATCCCCGATTAAGCTGCACTATTTCTCTAAGATGGTCCTATAATTGCTAGGGTAATATGCCCCTTCTTCCCCGAAAACGCCACTGTAGGAATCTATATTAAATAAAGTCCTGTAGCAAATAAAATTGACAAACAAAGTTTTACAATATAAAAAAAGCAACAAAAAAATGTAAATATCATTAGGTCTGTTCATTTACTTTCCCAGCTGAAACAAGCAACGATAGAGTAAAGCAGAAATTTACAAAATTACTCTCTCAGATACGAGGTAGCTACGCCGACTGCATGATAAATAATGGATGAGTTTGTAGTTGTCTTGTGTCAAAGCATTTTCGCGTTGTGATTCACAATACTAAAAAATAATTGGGTTGTTTCAAAGACAATTTGGTTTACGCTCCTATTGCCGTTCTCAACTCAACATATTTTGGTTGTCAGAGAGTTAATTCAACTTTTATATTGGCGTTGCCATTCACAACTTAAATAGATCAGTTTGTATGTAGTTGTCTGGTGCCATAGCATTTTCAAGTAAACATTGGTTGCGTTTCACAATGCTAAATAGTAATTGCTATATTTTGCAAACTCACTTTGTAAAGTATGTTTAAAATAAATAATTGTGTTGTGAGTTGAGTTGAAGACGTCAATAATGTCCTAAACTTCCACTCACGATCAAAAAGTCTTTTTACTCAATTTCATAAAAGTTTTTAATAATAAACATTTCTAAAAAATAATGTTTTAAATTAAAACGAAATTATTTCAGATCTCTTCTAAACGAATTGGAAAATCCAGAAACTCAGCAAAAATTCAAAGACAATAAAATTCTTGTCGATATTAAGGACTATTTAATGTATACGGGTTCATATGAGCCATTGGAACAAATATTTGTGTTGTGCAAAAACTCCCATAATGTGGCTTTATTCTTTTCTCTATTGATTATCGCTCACATATCAAGAGTGCAATTTTTTCTACAAACACAAAGCCTTATCGCAAAAACCTACAAAGATCAAATAGATGGAATGCCCCTGATAGTGGGTCTCATAACCGTTTTACAGCAATACCATAAAAGTGTTAAGATAATGTTTATAACATATCTTTGTCAGTATATCAAGTTGCTGGTGGAATCAAGTTTGAGGTAAGTGAAGATATCTCTTATTTTTTATTTATTTTTTTTTTTTTTGATATAACAAAAATTCATAATTTAGTATCAAGCACGAATTGTGCTCGGAAGCGGTAACTACACTGCATTTTTTGGAGATATTTATACGTAAAACGAAACTACCACGCAATGTCTTAAGTGAGCGTTTGCCAGTAATAATTCTAAACCAGTATGAATATTTAAATTTAAAAATTTAATATTCTTCTTCGCACATTAGAAATATTCAATATTTTTTTTAATATACATACTCAATATTTAATAGTTTTAGCAACAAATGCATTACAATAATAATTAAAAAATAATTTTGACGGTAACAAAGAAACAAAAGGAAAAAATATGTATACATTTTATAAACGAAATGCTACCTCGGCGAGAAGGAGGTAGAGTATTTGGTAGTTCTTGCTGGCATGATCGTTAACGCTTAAACTATTTATGTAATAACGGTGGGAGCATTACGGCCAGTAAATTTAGGAAGTTCCGAAATTTCCAAAGCAATATCAATCAAAGGCTTCAACATAACACTAGCCTGGCCCAAAACATTGTCTTTCTCATAGGAATCGATGTACAAACTAAAAAAAATTACATTCATTTGCATTGAAATGATGTTTTGATTATTATATCAACTTACCGTACGGTGGCGCCAGAACTGCCAGTACCGCTAAGACGCATTACAATACGACTGCCATCTTCAAAAACTATACGCAAACCTTGTTTAGTAGCAACGGATTTGTCAACTGGGTCGGTGTATGCAAAGTTATCGGCCACTTTTACCTTATAACTTTTGCCGCCACTGGAAAATTCTTTGCCCACAAAGGAGGCATCAGTTATAGTCTTTTCCATGGTGGCCATCATTTGGTTACAGGGGTCTAACTCACATTCTTCATAGTCATAACGTGTGAAGTAGTTGCGACCATAAATTGACCAATGATTTTTCAAAATATCTTCAATACCCTTGCCGGTATGTTGCATAATTGAAAGCCAAGCTAATACAGCCCAGATACCATCCTTCTCGCGTATGTGATTAGAACCGGTACCAAAACTCTCTTCGCCACACAAGCACAGGCGGCCGGCATCCATTAGGTTTCCAAAATATTTCCATCCAGTAGGAACTTCAAATACTTCTTTCCCCAATTTTTTGCCCACCAAATCAACGGCTGAAGCTGTAGGCATACTTCTTGCGAAACCTTGAACACCGTTCTTTTGGAAGTAGGGTATACATACCAAATAATGAGCAATAACGGCCAAGGAATCACTGGGTGTAACAAAGAAAGCCTTATGACCAATAATCATATTACGATCCTATTATATAAAATAAAATTTTATGCTAGTATTCGTATGTTCCAATAATATTTGAATATTATGAACTTACACCATCACCATCGAAAGCAGCTCCAATATCATAATCTCCATTAGCTACTGTATCTACTAAATCCTTGGCGTAGGTCAAATTTGGATCCGGATGTAAACCCCCAAAATCTGGCAAGGGCGTTGTATGAACCACACAATTCTCTGCAGCTCCTAAGCAATTTAGGAAGATTTCACGCACATAAGAACCAGTCACGCCATTCAATGAATCAATACGCATTTTCAATGGTTTGCCAGTTGCTTTGCCACTCACATAGCCATGCAATTTGGCAAAATCAAATATTTCCTTCATGTGACGAACATAATTCTCTACCGAATCAATGACTTCAACAGTAAATTGCTGATTGTTGACATTAAATGTGCTCGTTCCCACTTTACTGATGTCTACTTGCAAATCCTTAGATATTTTGTAATTTTTAATTGCTGTAGTTAGCTCATACATTTTATTGGTAACAGCATCAGGAGCCGGTCCACCATTTTCGCAATTAAATTTAATTCCGAAATCATTTTCGGGACCACCAGGATTATGGGAAGCTGTTAAAACTATTCCACCTGGAAAAATTAAATTTCTATTTCAGACACTGAATATTAATATATTAAAGATATTAATTAATAACTTAAATTTTCACGGGATGCTAAACGCTATTTTGTAAAAAAAAAACACTAAAAATGGAATTTGTTAAGACAAAACAGATTTTAATTAACGTAAAACGAAACAAAACTAAATTTTTCCGTTGAAGTAATTTTTCAATAGATGAAAAATAACTACTGTGAATTTATTTATTGGAAGTTAGATTTAGACATTTTTGAGTTTGTTCTCATTTGGCATTGAGTACCTAGGTAATTGCAAAAATTCTAAGATTTTCGATTTAGCCAAACTATTGACTTATTTGATTACGTTGATTACGTGGATATATTATTAAACGACTTGGAAAGCTCTAACCATATCAATTATATTGACCTTCTTGTGTAAACATATTCGACTTTAATTGTAGTTATAAAAAAAACAATAGAACACTAATATAAATTAAATGCCTCAGATTGATAAAAAAAAACTAGAAATGGAATGATTGTATCTAAGTACATGCAGTTGCAAGCTGATGGAAATGTAAATATTTTATTTTACTTTAAGCTGATAAGATTAGCAAGAAAAACAAAAAGTCCTAACTAAGCCCTACTATTGAATTCCGTGAACATAACACAGTCTAACTGATAATAAAGACAAAGACATACCTAAAGCTTTGTTATGACGTATTAAACTGGAAACGGCAGGTGTTGAAAGAATACCATTTTGACCCACCAAAAGTTTAGAAACCTTTAGTAAAATTAAACAAAAATATTTATTATGATTTTTGTAAATAAAATTACTTACCCCATTAGCTGCACACATGCGTATAATTATTTTAGCAGCTTCTTTACAATAGAAACGTCCGTCACCACCAACGACCAAAGTAGATCCTTTAATGGATTCGCCATTGGCATCCAAAATACATTGTACAAAATTTTCTGTATAATTTGGTTGGGTAAATACTTTGACCTTTTGTTTAAATTGTATTACATATTTATAATAAAAGTAAATATAAATTTTATTTTCAATTTACATAACCAGGGCAATTATGAATAAAATTCCGCTATAAATTTCTCCCTTGTCCAGTTAGAATTTTTTGTTTTCCCTATTACTTGGTATTAGTTGCAATTTATTCCACGGGAACAATTTCTCGCTGAATTTTATTCATAATTGCCGTCAATATGTAAGTATGTACATATGTTGCATTTAGATATTTACATGCACTCGTATACTATATAGTAACTAAATATCCACACATATTTACGTACATATGCATGCATGTATGTATGTATATCATCTACGTTCTTTTAACAATATATATGTACATACGTATATATATTCAGGTACATAGAATTCACCTGTACCTGTAAAAACCACAAACCTTTTTGCGTAATCCACTCGTGCCAGGTTTTTGACCCTCATACACAGTGGTAGCTACACTTTCTACAGATAATGACATCTCACAGAACTTTTTGGATAACTTGGATGTGGTTAATATTTTTCCAAAAAAAAAAGTTGCAAACCGAATTATATATTACTTTTTATTCTGGTAAAACGTTCAACTAACGTGCTAATGTTCTGAGTGTTTTCTAGTTGATGCTTTTCTACTTTTAAAATAGTCGCTTCAAGTTTTTCTATCCCATACCCCGTTTGATATCATCAATGTCATCTAAAGGTCATTCGCAATTTGCTTTATTTTATTTGATATGTAGATATATCTGTGAATATCTACCAGCATCTTTGTCTGGAAGCATCTTATGCTGTCTGCATTAAATTATCTATATACAATTAATATTTCATTTATCGTAACACATTTTATTTATTAAATATTGGCGTTTTCCTTATTTTTGTTTGTTTGTTTACGTCTGGTTGTTTTGTTAAAAAATAAGTGCTCAAAGCCGAAGGAATCTTCTAACCGCCGTCATCACATATCGACAGATTGATCTACGGCATATGACTTTTTCTGAATTTACTCTTTTTGATTACATAAATGTTATGTGCATAATATATTTAAATGTGAATTTTTTAAACTACATAATCAAACGTTTAAACCGAAATATATTTTTTCATAAAATATATTAAAGAATATAGTCGCTAACGGCACACCAACGGCTACAAAGTGGTTGAGTTGCCAGACTATTGTTTATAGTTAGCAGAGCTGTACTTTCTAGTGCTAATTAAAAAAGGTAGGGCCGATTCTACAACAATAGTACAACTCCAAAAAACAAATTTTGTTGGAAACAAGCAGAATTGTGTCAAAAACTTTTATGTGTGTTTCCTGTGTTTGTTTTTAAACAACACACTAACACATACTTTATGCAAAATCACACACTGACGTTGTGCAAAATTTGGCATATTTCTGTTCCGTAAAGGTACCAATACACTACGTTTTTTCACGTTTTTTTGTGTTTGTCAAACTTGATTAATTTACATACGGTTTTTAATTTTTGGTCACCAACTGATTGTTTACAACAGCTTCTATTATAACATTAAAGCCGCTGGAAATTTCTTTGGTAGCGTTGCTGAAGTGCCGGCGTCACAAATATTTATTTAAGTTTTTTTCTTTTTAATCTGCAAAATATGGAGCTTGTATCAACACTTGTTATATACTTTATATCCCTGTTATTAAAATTTTAAAATGAGATAAAAAATAATTAATTTATCACTAATGCAAATACTTTAAACGGACGGCTAATGATATCGGAGACATTCAATCGTGGATAAATGTTTTCACATGGCATAGACATTTGAAAACACATGTGTAAACATAAGAAAATAGAACATGCTCCAATTGAAAATTTGTCTTATGTTTTTGCATGTGTATTTTTACACAAGCAAAGTTTTTGAGGTTACCAACTACATGTTTTTACCGAATTATCTAAAATTTGACACCTTAAGCATTAATCAGCTGGCCTTGTGATGACACCTGATTGATCTGCTTTAGGTATAATCTCGTATTTAATTAGGGATTTCAGTCAAGTTGATCCCTTTTCATAGTTGATAAAGGCCAATCTTAAATATAAATACGGCATACATACATACATTGTTTTATTGGTGAAACATATGTATGGATTTATATGTATGGATTTATATATATGGATTAAAAGGTATTTTTCTGTAGGTACATACATATATATATATATATATATATGTTTTTTTATTTCAAAATCCATAGCATAAAAGTGGTAAGAAAGCGTTCCCAATTTGCCTTAAATATCAACTTTCGCGGCCATTTCACAGAGTTCAATTCCGTTCGGAAACGGAATTGAATCCACCTCAAGATCTAAAGCCCTAGCCGAAGCATACCAGCTCCTGCAAAAATGGGTTGGATGGAATTCTGTTTCCGAACGGAATTGAACTCTGTGACATACCCGTCTATTTTGTTTTTATTTTGTACTTGCAAACACACAAGTACACAAATGTTTGTGTTATTATATATGTAATATATATGAAAGAACGGTATGTACATATATTTGTTAAAAGCATCTGTTTCAAAATTTATTTAGCTGCTCAAAACCATTCTGTTGATGTTTTAAATATTCCTTGCGACAGTCCATATCATCAGCAGGCCGATTATAAGGCAACCATACTGGTTCGCCTACAAAGTACCGTTTTGCCTTAATGTAATTCTGCGGTTAAAATAATAAATTAATTACTACAGTCAATAATATTTTTTAAAAGCAATTACATTGCTATCCAAAGTAAAACGATGATAAATGCCAGCTGGTATAATTATTAGATCACCTTTGGTTACAGCAATACGTATCCAATTTTCTTCAGTACTGGCAGTAGTGTAGTAATAATTTTCATAAATATATGTATGTGCATTTTATATGTTTTTAGATACATATGTGTATAATTAACTTACTCCCTTACATCGAAATATCCCGAACCATCTATAACCAAACGGATTTCTTCGTCCGTATGCAAATGTTCTGTAAAGAACGATTTTAATTTATTCGCATAATCCGCCAAACATTTCTCTGAGCATGTAATTTCGTCTTCATAGCTATAATTTCGCTTCTTTCGTAAATCTTGCAAAACGCTATCATTTTGATAATTGTCAGCATCAATCTAAAAACATTTGAACTTTGAATAACTGAAGTATCAAGGGAAGGTGTGAGGTCTAATTATTTGCCTTTAATATTGGAATTTTTACGCACGTACATACATATGTATATATATTTATATGTACCTTTTTAAGATTTTATATGACCTACTGAAATTTTAAATTTATTTTTTTACTTAAAGGGACCAATATACGTAGTTATAAGTTTAATACATATTAGTGGCCAAACCGATTAGGGTTCGGTATAGATCAAAAATTTTTAATAGGCAATTAATCGGTGTTAAAAAGCAATATTTTTTAGTTTGCTCGAAAAACGAATATTTAAAATTCTGTTTCTGTCCAGCAACTTTCCGTTTGGTAGTACTTGAAGTCTCACAAAATTCGACATGTATTGTTATGTTTATATTTTCAAATTTGGCCAAAAAGTAATTTCTGTAGGACACTAATTAATGCATATTATATATTTATGTATATAAATACATACTCATAAATATCAATATTTCATATAAACATTCGAGTTAAAATTGAATATTTTTAATCAAAAATTCTTTTCAACGGGAAATTAAAATTAATCTACTGCAAACCCTACATAGATAAAACTGTGCAGCAACAGATGACTTGTTTCCCCACCCTGCCGTGTTATTTATATACATATGTATGTACATACACTCATACATACCAGAAAATGTTCAACACCAGTTTTTGTGAATAGTTCCTCCAAGTTAATAAATTCTGGTGGATTGCGATGGTGTTCCAGACGTTGGTCGGTAGTTTCATTGTCCATTAACCAAGCTTTAACCATTTTACTATAAATTTGCGATCAATTTACATACAACAATCAAGTAAGTCTAATCGGCAGTTTGGCTATTCACTAAATAATTGATAACCTTGCGACGTTACCGCTTTGGTTCGATTAGGTAAAAATTGTCGCTTTCGTCATATGTACGAATTTGTACTTTGCTGTTTCTTTAGTTTTTTGATAAGAAAAAAACGTTCGTTAATTTTAAAATTAAAGCCACAATTATTCGTTAATATAAATAAGTTGGATATGAGATCTGGGGGTCTACTCTGTAATTTGAAACGAAAGAAAATGCAAATTTGTATAAATTTTGTTAATTAGTTTGCTGTTGAAAACCTATCCGTTGACTTTGGTACTACTACGTTGACTCGTACATACACACACTACAAACCCCTTTTTTTGGTCGGGGGTTAAGAAATAGAACTAAAGCTTAAGGAAAAAAATAGTTTAACTTAACATATAAAAAAGCTCGAAAAATTAACACTCACCCCTATTATGCGTTTCGATTACGTTCCCGCATTCAGTTACGCACGGATCGAAAAGATGTATTCTGCAAAAAACTGAATCGAAAGAAAAAGAAGAAGAGAAGAGTATGTTTAAACCTGCTGTTTTGCTATGAAAGGGGTGAAATAGGAACAGAAAAATTAAGCAATTTTGCAAAATTTTTAGCAAAAAGTTAAGTTTAGTGCAAAAAAAAAAAAACAGTGATTTACCATTAAAACAAATAATAATTAAATATTGTAAAAATTTGCATTACATAAACTCTTGCAAATTTAAATACAGAGAGTTAAAAAAAAACGAGATAAGCAAGAGGTATTTGTGGCCAAACTTTTCCAGTGTGAAGAATCCTGTTGCGCCGGAGGTGATAGTTTAATTTTTTACACATAATTGCAACACAAAAATAAAGTCTATTTATTTAAATCCGTAGACAATATCGTTTTTCGTCGTCATTAAATAGGTATGTCAACTTTTTATACTGTTTTACCTGTAATAAATTGAATAAAAATCGCATTTCAATACAGAAAAACAAAACAAAGTGTATAGTTCATTAATTAAACCTTCTTTTGTATTTAATGCTTGCATTATTTTTTTAATTAATCACTTTTTGAAGCTAAACAATCAAAAATTGAAAACGCTCCGCCACTAAAATAACAACTTACAAAAACGTAGTTACGATCGAAATGCAGAATACATAGAATCGAAAGAAAAATCGAAGAACGGAACGCAGAATACCAAAGTTGCCAAACGGAGAAACTTTCGATTCGAATCGAAACGCAGAATAGGGGTGACTACTTCTTGATTTGTGCGTGAGAATGAATTATTTTGACCGTTATAGTGAATACTTGTGTCAACATTTTTCACTGAAAAAAGTGCTGTAAATTGTGAACACTTCACAACTGATGTGTGTAAAACATGACAAATTTAAAAAGGCTGAAATCCAATCATACAACTAATAAATAATGTTGCCATACAGCTGAAATATAAAATATGATGGATGGAAAGCCATTGCCATAGTTTGAATTATTGCCATCCTCGTTTCTAGCGTTAACAGGAAATGAAACTACATAACGGAAGGAAAATGCGTTTGTTTTTATTTTTAATTTATTATTTTTAATAATTCTTTTTATAAACTTAAGACTTAAAATTAAAAATATTTTGTGTTCATCATATTTTTTTATGTTTAGGACTTTACTTAAAGTTGTTGTAGTTCTAAGTTTTGTCGCTGTTAATACAAATCTCATTAATTTTTTATAACTCAGTTGTTTTTTGTTTTGAATTTTATTAATAATATATATGTCTCAATAAATAAAAATCGTAACTTAAAAAAGTTTGGTGGTTAATAACGATCTCATTTTCATACAACAATATCGCTTGAGGTGTGCTTTCCAATAAGAATTATACATTCTACTTATTTAGAGATAATACAAAATGAAACACAAAATATTTAAATTAGGAAAAAAATCAAGACGTTAAATTCAAAAGAAAAAAATGCCTGAAACGCACACGCTTTAATTTAAAACGATTACAATTAGATGAAAGTTGAGAATAACTGTTAGAACAGTATGTGGTTTGCGGTTGTTGTAATGATTACCCCCGAACGTTAGTAATCTAGCGGCTACAAAGATGTTAGGCCCAGCCGTAAGCTCTTATTATTTTTGGTTAGATGTGCAACACCTTACATGCTCTTTTCGATTTTGATGAGTTCAGCAATACCATCATACATTTCCTTGACTGCTTGGAATTCGGTGAGACCCATGCGGCGCTTATTGGAGATATCATAGATACCACCTTCGGCTTCAGTGTGTTCACCACGTGTGCCACGTACTTGCAAGTTGTATTTACCGGCGACTTCTTCCAATTTAGCTTTGTTGGCGGCCAGCTTGGGTACCTTGATGTGCACAGAAGCGCGAATGGTGGTGCCCAAGTTGGTAGGGCAGAAGGTCAAGAAGCCCAAACGGTCGTCGTGACTGAAGGGTACACGCTTTTCAATTTCATTGACAGCGGTTACCAAACGGCGGTATACTTCACCCAAGTCACCACCCATTTGCATAGAGATGATACGCAAATGATCTTCCTCATTGCACCAAACCAGGAAAGTCTTGTTGTCGTTGTGGTAAATACCACGACCAGATGGCCAGAAGCGGCAGGCGTTGGCGGCTTGCAAGAAACGATCACCTTCCTTGAACAAGAAATGATCGTCGATCAATTGTTGCTGTACGGCTTTTTCCATGCCAGTCAAGGGGTAGAATTTACCCTTCAATTCACCTTCCAAGCCCGATAAAGTGGTAGAAACTTTTTGTTCCATTTCCTTGTATTGGGCTTCGGTCAAGCATGGGTTGAAGGGGTAACCTTGCATAGAGCGACCGCAACGGACACGGGTCGAGATGACGAACTCATTGTTGGGGTCCAAATTGGCAAAGACAGAGACATCACCGAAATCTTTTGGGGGATGCTTGTCGGTCTTCTTGAAGCCACCATGGTAGTCTTCAATGATGGGATCGAAAAGGTCAGCGAATACTGTGTAGGCTTCAGCATCTGGAGCATAGATGCCAACACCTGAATCGTGATTCTCCAAACCAGATTGAATACAATCCAACAAAGTCGATCCGAAGGTTGGGGTCTTCTTGTTCTTTAGATTATCGAAAACTTCCTTGGTTAAGTATTTCTTTAACAAAGACTTTGAGTCAGAGGCAGCCAATTTGGCATAACCTTCCTCCAATTTAGTGAGAACAGCTGCATCAACCATGGTGTCTTGTTTACTAAAATGAGAAAAAAAATGAAGTGGGAAATTAGTTAAATTAGAAAATAAATATAAATTATAATACAATATCTATAAAACTACATTAATTAATATAAAATGTTTATTATGTATTTCTCTTTTTTTTAACAAAGTGATTTGCAGCAAATTGAGCTTACAATCTCCTAGTTTCACACCATTTGCCACAAAATCTTTTGCAATTTTGCTGCTTCGTTTGGAGCGGTGTTAACTTAAGTTGTGTTAAAATAGAAAATCTCGATAGCAAACGCATTTTTTTTTTTCAAATTCTATGCATACAATATTTTCTTAATGACAAAAATTATTCTTTTAAACGTTCGATTTTATTTTTTATTTTTCATTTTTTGTTGTCAAAGTAAAGGCGTTGCCATTATGTATTTTCGCGCCTTTTATATTTTTATTCTGCAGTGTAAAGAATTTGCTGTATTTGAAAAACAGGATTTGAAATGCCAAATTGAAATTTTTTTTGCAAATAGGTACATAAAAGTACATATTTTTTTTAATATTTTAAAATTTTATATTTTAGTAATCTTTATTAGTGGGAATGCAATTTTTGCACAAAATAACTTCATAAATTTAATGCAAATGAGACATATGCATGTATGTATGTATGTACATATACATACATTTATAGTCGTATGTATTTAAAAGGGTGTTTTTGGATTATAACGGAAAACTGTCCTAAAAAAAATTCAACAGAAAAGAGCCGGACAAGTGACATGCGCTTTTTGAAGGAGTGTCGCTATTATTGCCTTTGTAACGTACATATGTATGCATGCATGTACATAAGTATGTGTGTATGCATGAAGGTGTGTATAGTTCGAAATTGTGTATGTATGTATGTATTACTCTGAAAATTATAGATTCTGAAAAGTATATAGTACAAAATTATATATAATTTGATCGTATATAAGACAATCAAATACCGGTATGGGTAAAAAATAAAGTACCCATTGTTGTGAGTGCGTATGTGTGCGTGTGTGTGTTTTTGCATTTTGGCAGGGATGAAGATTTGTTCTTCCTCTTCAGCGGCGGCTGTTGCTTTTTACACAATGCGAACGAATGTATGCAATTTTAGCACGCGATTGAAAAATTGGTGGTGGTGGCTGACAGGCTCGTTCTAAATATATTATGCTTGTATCTCTGTATGCATGGATACTGCAAAATGTTTTGCTTCCCATTGTTGATTTTCTTGCCCGGCTTTTACTATATGGCATTTGTTCACACTCTCTACACTACCCGCTGTTCCCTGTTCTATGACGTCAACTTTGCCAAGACTAATTTTTTTCTTGTTTAAATACATAAGGAGCATTTTTTTTAGCATTAAAGCCAATTAAATATTTGTTAGGTGGTCGACGAGAGGGCGGGTGTTTGCCATTTTAAGGTGTATTATATGTACTTTACTTGGCAATAAGATAAGACTAGACGACAATTTAGATAAGTACCAACCATATAGTTATACCAATAAAATGAAGAAATGAAAAGAAACTAAAAATACAATAATAAAGAAGGAAACCTAGTTTGAGTCACTAAGCTAATAAAACTTTTCGTACTGGGCGATTGTCGTCAGTCATGGAATAAAGTTAAATTGGAAGTTATAATCATGCATATCAAAATGAGGCTTTTCTTGACTTTCATTTAATTCTTTAGTACTCGTAAAATTGTTTGCGTTTGCCTGACATAATAAACGTTGAATATGATGATGATGATAGTTAAACAAGATTACGAGAGAACACATTATGACTGTATGACATGCTACTTATAGAAATATAAAACCACTTACATATACAAATTAAGTGGTCTTGTTAATAAAGAAATAAAAAAGAACTTAAAATAAACGGCATGTTTAAAAAAAATGTCAATAATTTTATTTAAATTTAAAGTCTGCTTGCTACACACATATTTCTAGAAAATTAAACATTAACTGCATGATATGGCACAAGTACATAGTTTTTATTAAGCTCATTTCCGTTGCGAATTAATACTCATACCTTTGTAAAATGCATTTTCAAAAATTTAAATAATGTGGAGAGATCGCATTCTTTATATGTATAATAAATTTTTAAATATGTAAATTCAATTAATCTTCTTAGGGCCATTATTACAACTTAAAGTTAGTTAAAAGTAGGCTTTTATCGGACGTATAAAAACTTTATCATTTGCAAAATTTTAGTTTAACCTAAAGTGAGCGATAAATTACATTACAGGCTAGCTTATCCTACCTGGCAAGTTGAATCCAATTTGTAATAATGGAAAGCTTTTTATACGTCCGATAAAATCCTACTTTTAACTATTTTAAAGTTGTAATAATGGCCCTTAATATAATTAATAAATGAGAATGCTTTTCTTATGGAAAAGATGATATAATTTTGCGGTATGTGTTTGAATTTTGTTGTTTTTGTAATAAAAGTGTAATATTAAAAAAATAAGGGTAGAAAATGTTATGAAAAAATATATTTTGAAATTAATTTTCGTTTTTTTTCATAAAAATTCTAAACGTTTACACTGCAGCCACACGTTCAATAAATCACTTTCAATTCCATCACACATATTGTGTGTCAAAATTCTTTGAAATTGATAGCTGTGAAACAAATTGCTAATCAATTTCATTTTTTAAATACCACCGACGAAGAAACAACTCAAATTTGTAGCTTCAATCAATGTGTGCTGTGACCAGCCGTTCAAATTGAAAACTAAATTGCCATATAAATGGATAGGTGAATTTGATATCAATCTAGCTTTCAATTCAAAAAGTTTGATTGTGTTAGTGAAAAAAGTGTGAGTGTATTGAAAATTGAATGGAATTGAAAGTCAAAAATTGAACGTGTGGCTCCCAAGTTAGAAACGATTTTTTTTACAAAATCTGCCTATTACGCTGGAGGCCAATTGGCAGGCAGTCGGCTACAAATAAAAGCATTGACTTATAATTTACTTTTACGGTCTAACTGCAAGAGCTACAATGTAATGCAGAATTTCCTCAATTCAAAAATAGTAATTTAAAACATCATGACACTATGACACTTAAGACTACGGTTTGAATTCCTCTATTATATATCGACTTGAAGCTTATAGTATTATATATGGAGTGCATTCGAACTTAGAATTTTTTCCAGAAGTGACTCATTTCGGAGCCACATTTTGAAAAGATGAATGCATCGTTGGAAAAGTCTGTGCTTATTGAGGTTCAGTAGATACATATATCAAGTCCGTCCACTTCAAAATAGGTGTGGTCGATTTAAAAAAAAATTACATATGGACATTTCTACGAGAAAGTTCACTTTTTTGTCGCGTACGACAGCAAGCAATTAAGCTTGTATTTCACAACAATGCGACTCGATTTTTCTTAAAATTTTACCTAATACAGAGATGCAGATGGACTACACAAACATATAAAGTAAAAAAAGTTTCGTTTTCCCTGAAAAACCAAACATATTTGTTTGATGTCGCACGCTACAAAAAGTTGACATTCCTGTGGAAATGCAAATATATTTTTCTTTTTAGGCTCGTTTTGGGGAATTTTTTTTCCTGAGAGTTAGAGTAAAAGGGAACTACAAAGAACATCTGGGTCATTATTAATAATTCAATTATAGGCTAACTTTAATGTAACTAACTTCAAGTTAAGTTAAAACATAACCCAGGGTCGAAAAATTAACCAATTTTTAGGACATTGCAATTATAAAGTAGTCCATTATCTCCATTAAAAATAATCTAAGTAACAACCACCATTAGTTGTAAAGTTTTGCTTAAAATTAAATAAAATATGTATACATACATTAGCCCGAAACGAAAATTACCCTAAGCAGAGGGGTTATTATGTTATCCGAATCGAATGGAAATATTTTCGAATTGTAGTGCTAATAACATACAAATTCAAACAGTTTTCTTTCCGAAACGAATTACATAATAACCCCCCAGCATAAAAATGTATTTTTCGACAAAAAAAAACCATACCAAATATACAGAAACGGATAATAAAATATGCTATATTTGACGCTGGTAATGTAGCTTTTCATTGGTGAAAAAATTTTCAAAATCGGTTTAGCGGTTTGGGCGAGAAAGCGTAACAAACAAACAAACTCACTTTCGCATTTATAATATTAGTAAGGATAGTAAGGATATGTATGTACATATGTATAGAACATTAAAAAAAATTAACTTCCCGCTTTCAAAAAATAGAATATGTAGCTATTGATTTCACCCTGATGTTGAAACCGAAAATAATTTAAAATCGAAAATAAAGTTTTCACAAAAAGTTTTACAAGGCAATTTTTTTCCTTTTTCCAGTTAGAATTTTTTTGTTTTCCCTATTACTTGGTATTGTTTGCAATTGTTCCCAGGGAAAAATTTCTCACGGAATTTTATTCATAATTGCCCTCATACTTTTGTAAATTTTATTAAAATAGATTGATTCCTTTGAAAGATATCGTTTAGAAAAAAATTCCAAAAAAGCTCTTTATTTTAAATAACTCTCATAGTTCATATCAGAACGATTTTGGGCATTAATTTACTTGTTTGGACTTAAAAAACTGCATCGAATAACGCAAATTTGATCTAGATCGGTGAAGTGGTTCGAGAGATATCTATCGCTGTCTAAAATTTTTGAAAGTTTTATTTTCTTAAATTTTACAAAAATCTATGCTTTGAGCCAAGCTCTTTAAGATTGAAATTAGCGGGAAGTTCCAGGTATAGCCTGCAAGTTCAATCGTATTTTATAAACAGTTTTAAAGAAATTGATAGTCGATGTCGACCGAAAATGTCCGATCGATTACTTATATTGAAAACGTGAAAAAATTTCGTTTTTATAATGTTGTTTTTAATGCAAGTTGTCGATCGAACGATTACTGTCGTCATCGTGGTACGGTACGAACGGTTAACTTGAGTGAAAATTTATATGAAAAAGCACTCATATTTTTTAGTGATTTTCATACACACTCAGGGCTATCATGAATAAAATTCTACGTGAAATTTTTCCCGAGGAACAATTCCAAGTAATAGCAAGTATGTAATAGGGAAAACAAAAAATTCTAATTGGAAAAGGGAGAAATTTCACGCGGAATTTTATTCATGATAGCCCTGATTTTCTAGACGAGTCGCCTGCCTGACTTATGGAAACAGTGTGTTAAATAGTCTATCAGGCCAATCATAAATAAACAGGGCAATCATGAATAAAATTCCGAGAGAAATTTCGGAATTTTAACAATGTTGCATACTATCAAGCAATAAAAGCGAAAAATTTATTAAAAAAAACGCGAGTTGGGCTACATTTAGTACATGTAAAATTTTTCATGCGAAATAATCAATGTTGCTGAAAAGAGTACCAAGTTTTACTTGCTATTGTTTCCAAATTGTTCCCCGGGGGGGAAAAATTTCTTGCGGGATTTTATTCATAATTGCCCTCTTTATTAAACGAAAAGTTTGGGGTCAGGAGATTCAGTTGGAAATCTTGGAATTTATTCCGTAATTCGATTCGGTAATAGAACTTCTAACTTCATGAGGTAATCATAAAATTCCGCTAGAAATTTTTTCCGGGGAACAATTGCAGCTAATAGCAAGTAAGTAATAGGGAAAACAAAAGAATTCTAATTGGAAAAGGGAGCAATTTCTCGCAGAATTTTAAGGTGTAATTAGACGTGCCATAATCATAACCATAGAAAACAGCCGTTCGAACCAAACTAATGGGCAACACTGTATTCGATTATAGGTTTCATAACGACATAGCCATTGCCATAGAAACCAATTGAATTTTGGTCTGGTTATGGCTATGGCACGTGTAATTGCACCTTTATTCATTGCATAAAATTCCGCGAGAAGTTTATCCCTTTTCCAATTAGAATTTTCCCCTATTACTTGCTATTGTTTGAAATTGTTCCCGGGGGAAAGTTTCTCACGGAATTTTAGTCATAATTGCTATCGAAAAAATGAGTGGCTTTTTCTACATTTTAAGAAAATTTATATGAAAAACAATACATTTTTTTATGATACTTAAACGACCTTATTTTCCTTATTTCTTCTTGATATTACAGAGTAATGTAATAGTAGGCTTTTTTGAAAGAAGAAACAATACATTTTTTATTACCTTTCATACATATTTTACAGGCCAGTTGATTGACTGTTTTCTACATCTACATAAAAATTTTCCACACGTTTTAACTGGTTATGTTTTCGGTTTTTGTTCAACAGGTCATGAGGAAATCCAATTGGTTTTTATCTTGTACTTTTTAAAATTCTAATATTTTCTTAAAATTATAAATGTGAAAGTAGGTTTGTTTTTTGCTACGCTTTCACGCCCAAAGCGCTAAACCGAAAGCTACATTAACAGCGTATAGGATATTTTTTTATTCGGTTCGCAACCAATTTTTTTATTTGATACAGATTTTTTCCGAAAAACTTTTTTTGGGTTTGATTGTTTAACCAGTTTTAAATCCGGTTTTTATGTATTTTTTTTTAAACAGATCAACGCGAGCGGAGCAACATTTTTTTAACAGTTTTTATTTTATTTCAATTCTTAGAGATTTTTGATTTTATGGAGGGAAAATGTAGATAAAATCCAAAACTTTATTCTTCTCTAATTGCAATATTACAAAAATTTTTAAAAAAAATTTGTATTTAAACACCACAACAGACGCTGCAAGTTGACATATTGTATTTATTATTGACTGATCGATCGACCGACCGACCCCTCCCAAAATTTATTCCAACTCAAGTTATAATTAATTAAAATCCTAAATAAAGAATTTAATAAGTGCCCCTATATCTCTATTCTGGCGAGATTCATTATATAAAAACCTCATTAAGCGTTAAAATAACGTATGTATTTTATAAATAAACTATTATTTGTTTACGAGAAGAGTAGAGTGCGACAGAAAAAAACATATTTACACACCCTTCTGCATTTGCTGTAGCATCACCGTTCGCTTCAGTAGTGGTGGCAGCTGATGCTTTGTCACCATCAGCGGCGTTTTCAGCTGCATTAGTGGCGTTGCCATCGCCATCAACCACTTTGTCCTTTTTATCCTTGGATGCGCAACCGCCCATTTTGTATGAGTTTTGTTGTTTTTTTTTATTTGTGAATACGTGTGTAAAATTTAATTATGATGTAGAAGTAAAGTTTTCAAAAATTTATACGATTTTCGTTTTTGTTTTTTTTTAAATTTGGCGATTTTGGTCACAAAGGTTGCAGTATGTATGTATGTATGTATGTATGTATGTATGTATGTATGTATGATGTTTTTTTTACATATATTTAAAATATATACTATGTATGTAGTTTTATAAAAAAATTTCGATTATTATACTTTTGCTATATATATTAAAGTTTGTGTCTACTACTTTTTAAGCTTAAATTTATTAGCAGGTAAAAAAAATTAAATCACACTTTTTTTGTTTCCTTTCTTTTTATGTACTCGTATATAAATATATATGCATATACATATGTATCGTGTATTACCGGAATGTTTAATTTATATTTTTGGGCTTGTTTGAGTTGAGAAGATTTTTTTCTTATTTCAACACTAGGGCGCTGTCGTGAAAAATGTGTTTGTTATTTTTGAATCTTTTATAAAGGGGAGATTTAGAAAAAGTGGTGGGTTTATATGAAATTGGTTTTTAACTACTATAGTATGTATAAAGTTTTTAAAAAGTTTTTTTTATTTGCAAATAACTATTTTGTTAGTATGTAATATAATTTCACAGTGTTTTAAGAGATTTTTTTTTCAATTTACTGATTCGTTGGTTTTCTTTATTATAAGGACGTTATAATTTATGATTTTCGTTTATTTTGTTTGAAGAAAAAAAATCACAACTTTTCTTTTTCTTTCTTTATGCATGTATTATTTTATTTCTCTTAGATTTGATTTGTGTTTCTAATATTTTTGATTTGTTTGATTTGTGCAACTGTTTTGATTTAATATAAATTACTATTCCTTATTTTGTGCGTTGGGTTTCCATTTATCATATATTTTTTTTATATATTTATAAAATTTTATAAATTTTATGCCGTTTTAGTAAGAAATTTTGGAAAAACTTTTCATTTGCTTGCTTTGCCGCGCCCAAAAGTATACTATATATACTATACGAAAAAAACTTGCTTGTTTCAGTAAAATTTTTCCTGCTGTTACTACTTCATGTCCTTTTTTCTTCTCTTTACTTTTCAATTAGAATTTGTTTCAATTCTTCTTCTTAGTTTAATTTTTAGCAAGCGCGCGCTTTACCGACAACAAACGAACACACTCGGAAATTGTAAGGAACTAAACTTCCAAATCCTGTCAATTCTAGAGTTAAGCTGTGTTAAGTCTGGTTGGAAATTAATATTTATTTTGTATATACAAGCACGTATAACAGACTAAAATAACTGAAATGGTGGTGGCACACACTATATTTATATATAAAATTATGAATTTGTATGTGTGACCGGCACACTTCGAGCGCAAGTGTATTTAATTGTATGCTCAATAAAATGTGTGAGTACATTGTACTCGTACACACTTACATCTCTGATGTGCATGAGATTCTGCTAAATACATTCCAGAGAGGGTGAATTCAATGCATTTCAATATTGCAGTACATTTTTTTCCGAGTGATATAAAATGGCACTATGAAATAACGCCCAAGGAAATAACGACCAAATAAGAAATGAAATAAGCCCCAATAAAATAAAACCCAAAAAAATTAAATAAGGCGGGAAAATTTATAAAAAAAAACACCCAACATGTATATGTTAGTGAAATAAAGCCCAATCAAAAAAGCCTAATGCAACAAAAGCCGAAATGAAATAAAGTCCAACCAAGCTCAAGATGCAATAAGGCCCAAAATAAATGAAATAAAGTGAAATTAAAAATTTAACTTTATTGGGACTTATTGCCTTTTCTGTTTTGGGCCTTATTTCAAAGCACCTTATGAAATAACCATATTATTCACAGAAATTGTTGTTTATTGACACAAACATCATTTTAAATCTTTTCAATTTGTGGTTTAGTTTATTTCCATTCACTATGGTTCACACGACCACTTTCTTTCGACAAAACTATTTTTTTATTAGTTTTTTATTGGTAGTTGTTACAATTTAAGTTTAACATTTATTAAAGCACTAATAATTCCAAATTATTATTTTACTTATTCAGTGAAATATTTTTTTTATTAAAAATACATTGAAATATATTATTGAGGGGTTTAGCTTATCATCAGGAAACCTTTACCCAAAAATTATGTTATAAACTTTCATTTAAACAAATGAGAAGCTCAACAAATAACAAAGTTGAAACAAGAACTCAATAATCAACATGTTTTTTATTTTCTTACTTTACCACATTGTCTGACTTTTTTCAGCTTCAAATTGTAGTTGTAAATATGTAAAGAAAATAAATGTAAATAACAACAGCAGCTATTTAAGAATAGAGTGTTGCCACACAAGTATTTTTGACCGGGTGCAGTCAAGTTAATAATCAGTGCTTTTTTTTGGGAATTGTTATTTTATTTTCTCTTTTGATGCATTTGTTCTTGCAATCTAAATATCTTGAAGTTTTTTTTTTAATCACTTATTAAAAACGTCTTAGTCGAAGTAAAACTAGGCCACAACGATAAGGGGGAATATATAATGAAAAAGAATTAATGAGGTTAATTTAAGTGAAAAGCGCAATCCAAAAAAATATTTGTGATAGATATTCACATAATATAGAAAAAAAAAACGATCAAGAACTTTTTGAAGTAATTTTGCTTAAAAGAACAACAAATTCCGGATCCTGCCCCATACGAAAAGTCTATAAATCTCTTACATATTTCTATTGCGTTGGGTGAAAAATATTTGGTCTCATGCACAAACAAACCAACCATTAAAACGCATACTGTCCAATTTTCTAGTTGGAGCTTAATGTGTTTACACAGTTTCATAAGATTGGTTAAGTAGACGTAGTTGAAAATGATTTCTTTCAATGGGCGTAACACTGACCATTCCAAGGTGTGTGCGAAGTTTCATAAGATTCGGTTAAATATAAGTAGTTAAAAAATAGTACATATTTACTTTGAATAGGCGTGGCACTGTCCACTTTTCTAGCCATTCTATTGTGATATCACAGGTAACGTAACAAGTTTCACAAGAATTAGTAAAGAATTTCGCCGTAAAGTAATTTTTTTTCCAAAGAAAGTAGTCGTCTCAACCATAGTGCAATGTAGAAAGATTTTTCAAAGCAGAAATAAATATAGTTCAAATAACGACTTCAGTGCGAGAGTTAGACCTTTTTGGAATACAAAAATAAAATAGTTTTAAGCTCTAGTTGTGTGTAAGAGATGTTTAAGACACTGTTTCCACAATCCAGACGTTCGACTTGAGTACAAAATTTTTCGAGTAATTTTCATAAAAATTATCTGGACGAGTCGCACCTATCTTAGGGAATCAGGGGGTAAATTTTCCGTTATAAGGTTGCCAGATATAGCAATTGTATTAATGTTTATGTTTACTTTGTTTTACCATAATATAACGAATAGACTAATGCCGGAAGGATGCCTGCAAATTGTGCAAAATTTTGCAGTATGTACACATGTTTTTAATCTAATACAAAACGTCCAATTTCAAGTCGAAATTCGTAAACCGTAATAGGGATTCTTATTTAAATTCAATTCATAAAAAACGTGAACAATCACTAAAGTTTGTAATTGCTCTTACATCTCTTGTAAGTCCCATCCTTGGGAAGATATAGAAATTTTAAATTGCCCAATTTATTTTTATAATTTAATTTGAGTGTGTGAGTGGGCTGATGATGCTTGGTTTAAAATTGAGAGAGAGATAGAGAGAAATCAAGTCTCATGTAGCAGGGTTGCTTATTTTAATTTATAAAAGAGAACACTCTTTGTTTCGATACAGGGTTGAAAGATATGTAAATAATTAAAATTTCTTTGTCATTAAAATATGCAATTGAATTTGTTTTATCTAGTCTTGGAATTATTAATACAATATTTTTAATTTGTCGCTTTTTAGAAATCTAGTGGTGCCCTGTTTGAATCAGCTACCCGTATTTTAATGTCAAATAAATCCAAGACTTTGCCCATGAGTAAGAGAATTTTTTTTATCATATATTTTTCAGAGGCGACCCCTAGTGTAGAAACAACCAATAAGTATTTTATTCTTAATGTTTAATAATTTAATACAAATACTTACATATGTACATGCATATGCACATATGTATGTATATATGTATATATATATGTATGTATGTACATATGCAGACTTGTCATGAAATGGGTCCCATTCGCAATATGTAATTTAATTTTTGATAAGTTCAATAGTTGCCAATTCGACAGAATATGTACATATGTATGTATGTACTTATATACATATGTAAACATGACTGTATGTATATACATACATATGTACATATGTATGCATGTATGTATGTACTTTTATGACAAATCATAAGCTTGTTTTCCAAATATCCTCCCATAAACAAAACTATATACATACATAAGTAAATTATTTGGGCAATAAACATGAATTTCTTTTCTTCAACATAAAAACATGTTAAAATAATAAATCTACAATTGCACCCCACTGACTTTCAGCAAAATCTACAAGCATTTCCTTCCTTTTGCTCATGATAATAAATGTGTATACGGCACACAGAATCTTAATTTTTTACGCTCTTCAACTTGCACAAAAGAAAAGAAAAAACAAATTGCTTTTGATTGCACTGATTAAAATCCCAAAACGAATGTAAGATTTAATTTCATCATAACTATCATACTGTTAAGTTTTCATCAGTGCAAGAAAACTGAGAAGACAAATACTTGATTTATTGACAAAGTGAATGCGATAGCATAAGGTTTTCAATGCTGTCGACTATTTTTTTTTGGGGGGGGGGGGAGAAAATGCCAAATACAAGGACAACTTTAAAGACATAATATTGTTATACAGTGATGACACAGTGAAAAAAGCGAATCGAAATCATTTGCCATTTTGAACTGACTTTCAAAAAGAATATTCTCAATTCATTTGATTTCTTTTTTTAATTTTATTTTTTTCTTCTTCTTGTAATAGAAGAATTTTGGAATTTATCATTATATATTAGGTCCTTCAATTAAAACGATTACGACGAATCCGCACACATACTATTACGCTCTTATTGTGATACAAACATGAGATCAGAAAACAACCCTGCAGAAAGTGCGAATAGTGAAATTGTAGTGATTTACTAATACATTGTCAGTTGTACTACTGACCAGGTGTACCCCATCCAATGTAATCATCTATTACATTTAACATTAGCTTGTCATTGAAAATCCACCACTAGACTGTAGCACTACTGGCTAAGTAGTTCTTTTGGAACCACATAAAGACATTGACACCAAAGATTCACTGGTAAATTTAAGGGGCTCTAGTCTACAATATCGATAGTGATTTTCTAGTTTCATTGTCAATAGTACTACTGACCAGGTGTACCCCAGCTAATGTAACTGCCTATTGACACATGACATACAGTTGTCATTGAAAATCTACCAGTAGACCTTGGGACTATTGAGAACGTAGTTCTTTTACGACCATATGGAGATATTTGAACCAAAGATTCACTAGTAGATTTTAGTAAAACTCGTCTACATATATTTATTTAATATTATTGCACAGCATAACAAAAAAGAAAAACAATTTATTGACGCGTTCATTGACAATATCACCAGAAATACACTAGAACTGTTGTCTCTAACGTATCTTTACTCGCGCATAAAAGGAAAGTTGTCGACATTTTAACTAGTGCAATTGTCGCTGGAGACTGACTAGAGGGAAGTGCAATACATACATACATATACGTATGTGATCTTATCAGTGTTACCATATGTGAAGATTTATCTTATTTTCGAAGTTTTTCGGGGTGTTAAAAAGACTAAAGATTTCTTTGTTAAAAATAAGATTTTTAAGAATATGACATTTGGTATTTTTAGTATATTATTTAAGGTCCTTTTGACTAAAGTACTGACATACATATTTCCTTCTTTCCTTCATCAAAAGTATGAATTATGGGCATACATATATTTATCTTATACATGTTCTATTCAGTAAATATTTTGTGTTATTTACCTTTACGTTTGTTAGTTCATTTAAAACAAAATAAATTTTTCTCTGAATTTGAATTCAGTAAAATCAATACATATTAATACATTTTGAAAATCACTAAAAAAAATATTTTTAATGAGAAAATAAATTTTTTGATCGACTTGACGGTTTTTGAGAAAAAAAATATGGCGACGCTCGATCTTATAGACATCATTAGAGTTGCCAGATTTTGTTTGCAGCTCTTCAGAGGAAATGAAAGCTTTCTAAAAATATTACCCGGTTTACATAGGCAATAAAGATAAAAAATTCTTGAAAATAGGCGCTAAAGCCCAGCACACAGTTCTGCCTGTATATGTAGAGATACATACATACATACATATGTATATGTATGTATGTTTGACCCTAGAACATCATCCTTATTTTTTGCACACTAACGTCATCCTTCGTCATTTTGACTACGACGTATTTCAAGAGTTAATAAAAAACGTCGTGAACAAAAATAATGTGCATTTTTTTTTCAATGGGCATTTTTTTCTTCTTAAAACAGCATTTATAGCATCAATATAATTGTATGAAATATTACACATTTTTTTCCATTAAGTCTTATAGTTTCTTATAATAATTTTTATTAAACTAAAAAAGCAACATTAGTTTAGCGTCTAACGCTATACGAAAAACGAAACCAAAAAAGAACAAATATGTTTTAAATAGAAAATAAAAACGCGCGTAGTCATTTTGACGAAGCAAGACGTTCTAGGGTTAACTGCATATAAACGAATTATATTTACTTATTTTTTTTCCAAACTTTGGTAAAAGGCTACTGAAAAAATTTTTAAAATTACGAAGTTACTGCGATTAGTTCTTTTGGAAAAAAAATTGTCGCGTCCGTGTTTGTGCATTGCCCATTAAAAAAAATTAAAACTAAATTTTCATATTTCATAAATCTACACATAAACGACCTTTTCACCTTCATTTCCACTCCACATTCACAAAAAAAAAATATTTGAAAATAGCACCAAAAATCAATTAAAAAATGTATGTACATATGTATATGTGACCTTCTCCGAGAAAATGGACCTAGTGTGCCAAAAAACGGGTTTGGACTTAAGATTGGATTCTGGTACCTAAAAGGGTGTAGAATAAGATGAAATGATCAAAATTTATTTACCCCATAGAAACGTACAAAACGAACTTGGGAAAATCGATAAAAATGAGAAAAACATTAAAATTTTATTTTTTTAAATGCGTGTTTCTCAGAACTTCATTCTCACACACTAGGTCCCTTTTCTCGGAGAAGATCGCATATGTATAAGTTTAATTAAACTTTTAGTTTTAATTAAGCATTTAATTAATTACAAAATTTAATTGACTCAATTACATTTTCAATTGATTTTTGGTTTTATTTTCAATTGAATTTGTTTATTGCAGGAGTATTTTTTTCTGTGTATATAAATCTGTATGTGGACTGTACAATATCTATACATTCCGTTTTTATTTTAGTTTAGATTGTGATATACATATGTATGTCTGTATAGGTATGTACTAGGTATCTACTACTAAAATGCACGTTTGCCACCCCCCCCCACCACCCCGCTGTAAAATTTAACACACACTCCAAAACTCGGGGAGTTTTCTACCAGAACCCCCGCCTTTCTGACCGCATGCACTAAGTTTACACACATACATATGTACATGTACGTACGCACGCACACAAACACATTGGTTGAGTTTATTTAGGTGGCTGCGAACATTTGCTTGTTTTATTTTAACCATTGCCCAGGTGCCTGTATTTGTTATTGTGTTATAACTACACCACACGCTACAAGTAGCACGCTCCTTGACACAAAACAAATTTTTTATAAAACCATAACCTCTTTAGTACTTTGAACTACTCGTTCCTTAACTCCATTGTACAGCTAGTTGTTGCCTTCACTAAACTTATTTTATTTCGCTGGCGAGGCGTGTAAAATTAATACAGAAAGGAAAAACACACAAATACATACGAATGTACATACGTATACGTATCCCTGCCGGAGAATATGTGGTTGACTACAAAAATAATTAACTTATACTTAACTTTTCTTAGACTAACTAAAAGATAACTGCAATATTATCCAGAACATATCCAAAATTAATTCTTAAGCTGAGTACGTACTAGTGTCCTGCACAAGACTATTTATAAGACCTTTCAAGACATGAGAGATTTTTTCAAATGCTTTACTACAGCGAAATATTCTAAAAGAATCGCTAAGCCACACTGTTGGCAAGTAATTTTTTTCGGTGGTTTGTTTTGCCAACAGTGTTGTTTAGCGATTCTTTTAGAATATTTCGCTGTAGTAAAGCATTTGAAAAAATCTCTCATGTCTTGAAAGGTCTTATAAATAGTCTTGTGCAGGACACTAGTACGTACGTAATCGAGTTTGGTGTGAGCCAACAAATTTATTCTCAGCCACTTTGAAACTCATTAGCTCGTTAAGTACACAACATGTGATGATGATACATGCTCGAACCGCACAAATTTTTTTTTAATTTACTGACTACCAGGTGATTTCAAAAAAAAAAATTTTAATGCATTAAACACATTCACACATGTACAATCATTTCATATTATTTAACAGAAACAATATCAAAAAATTGATGTAAAGCATAAATTGATTCATTTTTATACTTTTACGTCATATAATTACATTTCGAAAGAGTAATTTAATTTTTATAAATGCGAAATATTTAACGGTGGCAATACAGAACTATGTATTAACACTCAAGTATGAGGTACAGATGGTGCTGCTGCCGTCTATATAATAATTAAGTCCCGGTTCACACACTTCAACTTTTGTTGCTCAACTCGTAATTCAGCTGTAAGGAAAAAAGAGATATTTGTACTTCCGTCTCTGTCTTTCTTACAGATGAATTACGAGTTGAGCAACAAAAGTTGAAACGTGTGAACCGGGACTAAGTAGCTGGCTACGAGGCGACAAATGCTGCTAGCGGCATTTGAAGTCGTGTGTTCGTGTAGCCTGCTGTGGTGAATGTGTTTAATGCATAATTTAGTTGAAAAGTAGTGCAGATTGAGACAATTGACTACCGCCTAGGACATCGGAATGTTAAAATAGTCAGTTGATTACATTGAAAAGTAATCCAAGTGTCAGTCAGTACTAGTTACCAAATAAAGTTAGTTTAAACTTAACGGAATTTCCGACAAGGATGTATGTTTTTATGTATGTATTTGTATGCTTTTCATATACGTATCTATGTACATATGTGTTTACACACCCGTGTACATATGCACATGGATATATAAGTCAAGTGTTTTATAAGTTTGTGTTTTACACAAGATATACCAACATACATATACATCTACCTAAATTCCTTTCTTTACTTGAATTTCCTATCGTATTTCTTATTCAATCTTTTGTCCGTGATTTTCTTCAATCCACTTGGCTCATACTTAAGTAAATATGTATGTATGTGTATTACCGTCTAACCGATTATTCGGCTTCGGCCGAAATTTTTTAATCCGCCAAAAAAATGGAATCGACATACATTTTGACGAATTTCACTGAAGGCAGAATTTAGACAATAGCGTCTCCTCTAAAGGTCTAATTAAACGTTCCATAACCATACAAAACAGCTGTTCGAACAAAACTTATGGGCAACAATGTATTTGATTATAGGAGACTAGCCATAACGTTATTGCGCGCCATAGCCATAACCATAGTAACCAATTGAGTTTTGGTTTTTCGCCGTAACCATAAACAGCTGCTTGCTGATTAGGCATATATTAGAATGAGAGCAATCATGAATAAAATACCGCGAGAAATTTTTACAGGGTAACAATTTCAAACAATACCAAGTCATAGGAAAACAAAAAATTCTAATTGGAAGAGGGAGAAATTTCTCGTGGAATTTTATTTATGATTGCCCTAAATATAAACAGCTGTTTATGGCTATGGCAGGCAGTGTTGCCACAAACGTTTGAGGTAAAAACTGCCCATATGCCAAAAAAAAAAAATCTAAACGTAATTGAAACGTAAAAATAGCATAATATGGCTTCGTTAGGAAATTTATGCACAAGTATAGCATGCGGCTTAAAACCCAGTTATTGTACCTAAAGTTTTTATCCCAAAATTACAAGCTTTGCAGTATCACTTTTCTACAGAAATGGTTTTATTAGAAACCATTCAGACGTTGTTTGCCTTTAACATTTTTTTTCACGGTGTAATTATACAGGTGACTGCGTAAGGATTTGTTATAAAAAAATAAGGACAGCTGTACAAAGAACCGAAGAACGTCAAAAGCACAAAAATAATTGTACCAAAAACAAAACAAAACGAAGTTTTAGTCATTCGTCAGCTACAAAGGACATAGAGCAAAATATTATCAGCTGAAGCAGCGCTGCCACCTGGTTATATAAACTTGGTTTTTTTAACTTGTAGGAAAAGCATAAGCAATCTGCCTCATCGTAGTTGGCGTATTTCAAATACGAGTACGACTGTTTGGTAATACATTAAAGAAGACTTCAACAGTTTTCCTTTAGTCTATTACCACACAGTCGTAGTCGTATTTGAAATACGCCAACCACGATAAGGCAGAATTGTTTAATATTTTTGACTATTTTTTCCATATAAATTGCTATTTGGTGATGTGCACATGAATGAGGGTGTGTCACTGATATCAGCAGGGAAAAAATTAATTACTGCTGGTTTGAAATATGTAATGGAAAATTGCAAAATTTACTGCAAAGTAAAAACTGATAATTTTAAAGCAAAACTGATTTTTCAAACAAAAATCTGCACGTCTGTTCAACTGCAAAAAAAAACAGATAAATCTGCACATATGGCAACGCTGATAGGTGAAGCACTCTAACAAAAATTAACAGGGGGAAAATTACGGTATTCGATATCGATCGAAATGTCCATGCAGTTAAAATTTGCCCCAGATAACGAGTCACGGAATTTCATTTCAATTATTAATACATAAGTGCAACCATGAACAAAATTCCGCAAGAAATTTCTCCCTTTTCCAATTAGAATTTGTTTCCCTATTACTTGCCATTGTTTGAAAGCTGTTCCTTATTGTGAATTTAATAAAGTTCTGTTTCGGCATCGTCCTTCGGTCGGACATTATGTACATACATACATATGTACATATGTATACTTACATATCGCACACTAAATCATAAACAGTTACAATTAAAAAATCCCAGTTGTTCAGCAGTGGCAAAAAACTGTTGATACTGTACTTATCGCTCATTTACTCAAAGAACGTATACATAACTAAAAAAAACTAGCTTGACAGAAAACGAATTTATAGTTTTCAATTTACACACAACGTAAAGAAAAAAGAAAATTTTATTTTGCTTTCAAGAATTGATTAAAAAATATACTTGTATGAAATTTTTACACAATATTAAGCACGATGAGTATTAATTCCGGAATCTTTGAGTTATGACGTTTTTTGAGTAAATGGGCGATGTTTTTAACGCAAGTATGTTACATTGAATCGGCCATAACGGTAATTTATATTGCTCAAAAAGAGTGTGTTGCAAAATAATTTTTTGCGGCCGTTAGAGATTTGTTCAGTGAACTGCTTTATGAAACAAAAACCATTTTGTTCATTTTGAGTTGCGACGGTTTATGGATTAGGGTGCGATATGTTCCCATAGGAAAACCACAAACACATTAAATATAATTTTTCTTTCCCATTTAAATGGAATGACAACTGTTTATTCGACAGCTTCCTTTATTTTTGTTTTCTATTTATGAAAATTCCTTTTCAAGATGTTAAAAAATATGTGTTGAAATACATTAGTAATGTATGTATGTATGGATGTATCTACGTATGTTTTACGCTTGGTGTTTTTATTTCTATGCCAGACTTTAAATTACATTTCGAATATTCTCTACTGAGTCAAGTACTGTGGGAGAATTAGAAAAATGCTGTCTGTATTTTATTTATATTTGTCATCACTTAAAACGCTTATAAATTCAAGTAGTACGGCAAAGGCAACGTTGCCAACTTGTCTTACTTTTTAGGACACTACGTAAGTTTAATATTGTTATATTATTTGAAATCTTAGCAAGCTGACTATAATTGACTCCCTTCCCGACAAACAACTTTTTTGACGTTGAAAAAAAATAATACATATTTGCAAACCCTATAATTTTGCTAGATAATGATTTACATATATGCAGGGTAACCGATGACATTTTTCAAAAAGTGGCACCAAATAGGGGATTTATCAAAAAAAGGGGTGCAACATTAAAAAACAAGACAACTACACTAAACTTTTAATTTTTAATTTATTATTATATAATTCAATCTAAAAAAGGGGGACAAAAAGTAGCAAAGCAGTCAAAAAAGTGGCAATTTGCCACTTTAGTCGGTCAAACGTTCTTCCATTTTGTGTATTCCCATTTGTGTATTTTCTTTTGCTTCTGCTCATACTCCTGCTTCTGAAAATTCATGTGTTGTTGTAGAAGTTAACAGTTACAATTGCGTATTTAATTGCTTTGCTGGAAGAAATGTTGTTGTTGTCCTTAAGGGGTTTAGACACGGTCAAAATGCTTGCTGAGATTGGTAATAGTATGAGTGAAAATTTGTTAGTATGTGTGACACCAACGATGCTTGATGGAAAATCAAAAAATTTTGATTTTTGGCATGCTTGCTGTCAATTTTTATATATGTGTATGTGTTAACCCGTCAAGCACGAACAAATTTTCATTATAATTATATTTTCATTGTGAACGGTTGCCCAAAACATCGGAATTAAAAGAAGAAAAACATAAATTTGACTGGTGAAGAAAAAAGAAGAGTTATTTTGCTTTTCTCTTTTTTTTTTTTGTAAACAGTGCTGCCATTATTGCTATTGAATTTCTTTATTTAAAAATTTTTATATATTTTTTTCAACCAAACGAACAGCACAAAATCAAAATAAAAATTAATGCTTGGTGGGTCATCAAGCATGGTAACATCAAGCCGACAAGCACACGTACACAAACTTGACAGCAAGCATTTTAATCGTGTCCAAAGCCCTTTACTATTATATTTGTACATATAGGTAAAAACACTCATACAAACGCAAAAACACACATTCAAAGGCCGGGTTTCCACCTGTGTGTCAGGTGCCACACAAGCGTAAAAAAAGCGTAACCACTAATTACTAATGAAAAACAGTTTGATTCAGACACGTATTTATTAAATTAAACAGTTTCATACACTCAAAAAAAAAAGACATATACTATTATTAAGGAACAAATTTTTCTAAATTAAAGTAAAAAAATTTCTAAGTTTAAGTAATTTTTTCTAAGTTTAAGTAAATTTTTACAAAAATCTAGTAAAAATTACTTAATATGAGTAAAAAATAAAAAGTTCATATTCTCAAAAGTAGTTCATAAAAATACACACAAAAATTCTCACATTCAAGGCCAAGTTTACTGGTTTAAAGGAAATATTTACCAAAAATTGGAAAATGGTTTAAAAGTTTAGGGAAATTGTATCCTAAAAACTAGTCAATCCCGTTATAAATCAAAAAATAAATTTTAGGACATGACTTACTCCTAATTAGTTCATCAAATTTGACTAACTTGAAAGATATAAAAAGTTATTCTAAATTTTAGAAATATATTTACCAGTTTTAAGTATTTTTTCTTTAAATTATAGAATATATTTTTTATTTGCATTAAGCAAAAAATTCAAGTACATTTTTCATATATCCGACGAATATTTGAACTTGAAATAAATTTTTTTGAAAATAAAATAAAATTTTAAAACACAAAAATTTCAATGCTTATTCAGGCTGCCTGTTAGGCAATTGGTTAGAGTGCTTGCCTATCAGTCAGAAGGTTGTTGGTTCAATACTTGCCCCCTCTCAAGGAATTAATACGTATGTATGGTGAATTAATTAAGAATATAATATGAAGATATAATAAAAAACATACCATGTGGTATAGAATTTAATTAAAAACAAAAAAGTACCAAAATTAAAGACAAAAAAAACTTTGAAAAATTTACTAAATTTGAAATAAAAGATGAAAAACCTTTTTTGCAATTCTCCGAATTTTATGGAGAAATTTGACTTAATTTTAGAAAAATTTTATTTAAATATAAAAATATAATTACTATAAACTAGTTCATTAATGAACTAAAAATTTAGTAAATATTTTACTGATTTTGAGTAAAAAACAGCTTTGGCGCCATACGACAACTTTTTTTTACTCAAATTTAGAAAATTTTCCAAAGTTTTAGTTAGTTTTTTTTTTTTTGAGTGTACATAACTAATAGACAATTTTATAGAATCCAACATGATTGGAAACTGTTTAAATCAATAAATATATGTCTGAATAAAACAGTTTTTCATTGTACGGGATTTACACTATGACTTTTTACCGTGACTTTCCTAGAGTTTATTGACAAAAGGGGTAAAAAGGTGATAAAAGGGGTAGCAACAAAAAAGAGAATTCAAGAAAAATGCAGGGGAAAAAGTCATAGTGTAAATCCCGTATTACGCTTTTTTGGGCAAATGACACACAAGAAATGCCAGATGTAAACTCAGCCAAACACATACACACAAACATTTCTGCTTCGTATTTATTTAAAGCAGCCGTCAATCAAACCGAACACTTTTCGAACATTTCGAGAGTTGAAGCTCTTCGTTTTATATTGTATGTAGTTGTTCGTTTATTGTGTTAACTTCAACTACGACACTTTGAAATTCAGTAGAAGAACTATGAGCAACAGGTTGTGATTGTGGGCAGTCAAAAAATAGAAAGGTCGAAGAAAAAGCACAATTTTACGACTTTTGCTATTTCGACTGCAGTTTTTTAAACACTGGTAGTCGGACTGACCAGCTTTGTAGTTGGCAAATCGCTAATGTAGGAATTCCAAAATAAAAATATTTCTTTTTAATACTAAAGCTATCTACAGACGATTGTCAGATCTTACACTATTGTCAGATCTGGCAATGTGCTGACAACGTACTGGCAATCGAAAATTGCCAGCACAATATTCCTTGTCAGTTCACACGGTCGTCAGAAAATCTTACAATTTTTTGCCAGACGGTTGTATGACAATAAATTCATCTGACAAAATCGTCAGTAGAAAAATTGTCAGTTCACACGGTTGTCATATGCACACATTGTTAGATCTGTTGTTATGCGTTGCCAGACTTAAAGCACTTGTTAGAAATTGTTAAATATTTATCGTTTGTGTTTGTGTTAAATGTAAAAAGTGAAAGTATAAATTATTATGGACCATAAAGAAGCAATTGAAATGATTTTTTCTGCATATATTTTATTATGAATTTTTTCTTTAAAATCAAGCGTGTGCAGTGTTGCCCATAAAAAGAATTCTCTTACAATGACGCCATTGTCAGATGCATAAACATCGCACATCTGACAATATTAAAATATCTGACAAATACCTGGCAATAATTTTGCAATGTGTTCACACGATTGTAAGATGTTTGACAATTTGTTGTCAGGTGCTAGTCTTGCAATGTACTGACAATGCTTTTTCTGGCAACGACGTCTGACAAAAATTGTGAGTTCACACGGTTGTAAGAAATTTTGAGCACATTTTACTGGCAATATTGTAAGATCTGACAACCGTCTGTACATAGCTTAATACTAATAACATTGCAATTTTAATTAGTTTATTTAACAAGCATTTTCCCAATATAAATATAAATTTTTAAAATTTAATGAACACAGAAGAATATTTTATATAAAAATTTTTGGAGATTTTTTTTTTCGCGTTTTATGGTATCATTTTCATTAAAAATTACTTACTGCAATACTATTGCCATTTCAATTGCTCTTCTCGTATGTACCGTACATAAAATAAAAAAAAAATAATTCTCTTTGTAAGCTTCATAGTCCGATTATTAGAACTTCCCAACAATTAAAGTTAAGATGTTATCGCACAGATATAATATATATAATATACATATATGTACATATATATTATAAATACTTGTCTATTTTTTTTTTTTTTTTTTTTTTTTGTTATTATTTATACAAGTTAACCTAAAAATTAGCGATAAGCTTTCGGCAAGTTAGCTCTTCCAGCAAATTTTAAAACGCAAGTTAAAATTTTGATGCTGCAGTTTTATTCTGATGTATTTGTAATTTGCAATAATTATACAAAAAAAAAAAATATAAAAGAATAGACAAAATGATTCCATCACGTTTGTAATTGAGCAAATAAACAAAAGAAAGTCGTTGCCACTAAATATTTTTAACAAAAAGAAGTATGTAGTCGGTATCCTCAGCAATGTTGCCATTTTATCGCTAAAGGCTAATAAATCACTGAAAGTTTAAACGCTGGTTTAGTTGAACTAAATTAAAATTTATATGTGGTTTAAACTCAACAGAAGTAAATCAGGGAACCATACGTTATGTGCAGTTTAAAAACTAATACTGTGGCAGCACTAGAATAAATGTCAAAATACAGCAGTTTTCCAGCAGGCTATCAGTTCTTTGTACAATCAAAAAGGCAAAATATTTAATAACATTTAATTAAAAGTACCCAAATTTTACTGAGAAAGAGATTATATATATTCTTTGCAAAGTAGAATAGTATAAAAGAACAATAGAGTGTAAGAAAACAAATCGATCAAGATCCGAAGAAAAAGTAGAAGCTTGGAAAAAATTTGAATGTTTTTTAAATGCAAAACATATGGTCTGTAAGTAATAAAATCATATGGCCTGTGTTGGTAGTTTAAACGCCCAATTTTATGCGTTTACAGAGATTAACTTCAACTGATTTATTAGCCCTAAGGGCAAATTTCACCAACTCTATTTAAATATCAATTCATATTTAAATGTAGATTTTGATTAATTTTTGTATGGAAAAATTATTTTTAAATATGAATTGATATTTAAATAAGTTGGTGAAATTGGCCCTAAGTGTGCCCATCTCTAATAAATGTAAATGATAAATGACAGCAGCAATTTCTTTTCTTCCCTGCTTGAGTAAATAAAAACAACTGACAAAAACCAAATACACTCAAAAAAAATTGCAAGTGGAATATTATTAAACAGAAACCATTTGTTTTATTTTTTATATTTTTCATAACATATTTTGTTTTCAAACAAAACTAATAATTAATTTAAAGCGTGTTAGCAAATCAAAGAAAAGCAACACAATCGTTTCTCATAAAAACTATGTAGAGCGTAAAGAAATTTTAAAGACAAAACGCATAGTTTTCTTTTAATCTTTTAATTTTTTTTTTTAATAAAGTATATAACAGAAACCATACTTTATAAAAATTAAATATGTTTACAAAAACACTTGTTCAACTTTTTTTTAATTATAAAGAAATTAAAATTTGTTTCTCAAACAGTTGAGACAAAATAAATTCTTTTTTTATGGCAAAATACATACAAAATTTCGGTACAGCTGTCCTTAAATTTGTATATAGAAATATATGTATATGTATGCATGTATGTATGCATTTTTAAACAGTGCTATAAACACTACGGCAACTAAGTTAATTCGGAGCGTTAATACCCATAATACCCATAAAAAAAATTACTGTGCATGCAGTAACAGCACATTATCTAAATTACTTAATAAAATATCAAAGTAGTCTTAGTTGATATTGTCAAATATTGAGTTTCATTTCTGTGCATAAAAACTTGAAATGTTTATCAATGAAACTTTATTTATTTATTATCCATAGTATGCATGTTACATATTATGTATTTATATATGTACATATCGCACATTCAGTTCAATAGTGACTTAACTCAAAAAATTAATTTTTTGAGTTAATAATGCAAAATAATAATGCATTTCGTATTTTATCTTGCATAAAAATTTCATATAAATAGCTTGTACTATCATTTCCTGAGAGAAGAATATTTTTTCATGCCTTCATTGACTTGTATTTAAATTGAAAACTTTAAATGTGTCCTCTGCAAAACTAGTTTTTTTGAGTTATGACACTATTGAACTGGATGTGCGATATGTAGATGCTATGTACACAACTTTTTTTGCAATTGTTAGCAATTTTAATCTAAATTTCTTTCAATCGAGATTTCTTCCAGCGTTCTAGTTTCTATTTCATATGTAAATGTTTTAACAGTTGCACCATAAAAAATGCCTTATCGCTATTTTCTTGAATTTTTTATCGCCTTAAAACGAGTTTGTACCCGTAATTATTATGGTAAAAACAGCAGAATGTAATCTTTTTCTTGTGTATGTTTATATACAATCATATATACATATACATACATATGTGTCAATCAATTCAGACTATCAAATTTTTTAAAAAAATTTTAAGTGGATATTTCAATTAAATAATAAGGATAGGAATGACCAACGAACTTTTAAATGTTATACCTATAAAGAGCTGTTCTAGAAATCGATCGTGCGATTTGAAAACTCGACAAACACTGTGCTACTAATTGTATGAAGCGAATGTGTTACGAGCCAGTTACATATACAATAAAATTCGCATACAATATAAAAACTCATAAAAATTTAACAATTAGTCCTAGTTTACACCATGCAAGTCTTAAGGCTTAGTTAGCCGACTGTAATGTAACGTAACTGCAACCGTAGGAAACAGCTGATTGATATTGTTATGTGAAAAGTAATGAAAATGGTTATAGAGAAGTAATGTAACGTAACTTTTCACATAACAATATCGATCAGCTGTTTCCTAAATTGCAGTTACATTAGATTACAGTCGGCTAACTGAGCCTTTATTGCTAAGCTGATTAGTTTGAGGGAGAGAGAGAGAGACGAGGGGAAAAGAAACGATTATTTTCCCCTCGTCTCTCTCTCTCTCAAACTAACAAACTAATCAGCTTAGCAATAACACTTGCATAGTGTAAACTAGGACTTAGTGAAAATCTGGCGCTTTTAAATGGTGTGATTTCCAGAACAGCTCTGATAATTTTGAAAACTTATCGCAAGTTAAGATTAAAAATTTTAAACTTAATGGGTAAAGTGAATAAAAAAAGCATTTGCCTTTGACTTAAAAATTTGTTGTAAAACTTAAAATACATATGTATGTGTTTTTTGTTTTTTTTTTAAATTTTCAAGTAAAAAGCAAATGTATGTATCAAAGTATATTATCGGTTTTTAACTGTTTTAATTCCATCAAATATCAAAGTACCAATACACATACATACATACAGCTACATATTTGATTTGTAGACAGCGTTGCCAAATCTGCATATTTAAGAGTGATATTCGCGGTTTTGTTAACTGCTGAACAGTTGTGCAGTTTTTTTGCTTAAAAAATCAGTTTTTCTTCTCTTCTTTAAAAAATCACATTAATTAATAATATTTTCATTCTAGATGAATTGAAAATAGTAAACTTAAGTGATTAAGAAATTATTACTGATTAAACAATCAGTTTTTTTTTAAGAGAAGTAGTAGAAAAAGTTTTCTTCTATCTCTCCCTTAACCATCTGTCTTTCTCTGTCCCTATTGTTACTATTCACACTCAGGTAATGAATGCCTACTACTATTACTAGGAGTTATCTTCTTTTAGGAAAGGGATAGAGAAAGATAGGTGGTGGAGAAAGAGAGATAGAGGAAAGCTTCATTATTTTACACCTCTGATTATTTTTTTTAACGTTTTTGCAGCGCCTCTGGCGTCAATGAGGCATATTAAATTGTTTGATGCTGTGCTTAGTTAGTAGCACTTTCCTACAACAACTGATACAAAGGGAGATTAATGAACACCTAACTAACTACCTACTTCAGCCAACGCCAACCATAGTTTACAGTTTTTTTCTTTTCCCTTTTTTCTTTTTCAGTAAATTTTTAATTTCCAATGATATATCCCAACCGTCAGTAATTTTCCCCTCGCTGTTATACTTTCATTTCACGTATAAAAAACATTCACCCTCATCGTGAATAGCAAGTGTAATTTATGTTCCCGTGAAACTTTCACTACCCTCGAAGGGAAAAATGCAATCAGTCCCAGTGAATGTAAAAAAGAAAAAAAAAATTGTAAAGCTTAAAAATCAATTGAAAATCAAATAAATTTAAGTTTAATAATAAGAAATACACAAAGTTTAGTTTCCAAATGAACTTTTTTTGTCTGAGATGATATAGTTTCCCATTGGTCCTATTGTAAAAAGTGTGATACGCCCACAATTTTTTATTTTATTTTATGATATTCTGCTTATTTCATTACAGCGAAACCTAGCAAACACCTTTGGTTCTTGCAATTACACAATTTTAAAGTTGAAGAAATGGGCGGGTCTACGCCCATTAAAATCTATTATTATATTTCACGTGATTCTACACAACAGATTTTTACAAGACTTACCACATACCTTAGGCTCAAAAATTGAGACAATCTTCCATTTGAAAAAAATGGGCGGAGTCACGCCTATTTAAATTTAATATTTCATTTTAAGTGGTTCTACTTTACCGATTTGTACAAAACTTAACACACACCCTGAGCTTTGAAAAACACAAAATCTTGCATTTAAAAATGGGCGGAGGCACGCCCATTTTCTGCCAAACAGGTGACCGTAGTTCTTTTAATCGCTATACAAACAACAACAGATTTTCTTTGCATTGTTCAAGCACTCGATATACCAATAATTTGGTTTTTATGAGGTGATATCTACTATGTACTGCCAAATTAATTTATTGTCATTGAATTTTGTTTTTGATAAGTAATAACAACAAATTGGTGACATCAGAGTCCCAAGTACATTTGGCTTCATTAGAACTTAGCCAATTTCAATAGTGTTCCAATGGTAACTCTTTTTCTAAACGAACAATTGCGTGAAGTTTTGCCATCATTTATAACATCTTATTAAATATTTACAACATAATGAATTTAATTGTAAAATCAATTTTGTATCGTTAAAATTATACAGTTTTAAAACCCCCCACAATTAGTTTTAATAAATGTTCATATGGTATGCATGGACATATGTACATATGTATGACATTGTATGTGTATATCAGGTGTTTCTTTGGCAGCGAATAGTGAATTAGTGATAACAGATTTAAATGTCTTAGATTAAATATTAATTTTTTTTTTTGAAAATTCATCATTTATGTTAATAAAACTGTTTCAAACATTCGAAACATATGTAAAATTATGTACTTGAAGTAAATTTCAAATACATATACAGTTATCCACCTCTAAATTAACACACTATATAAGTCGAATATAATTTTTTTTTTCTAAAAAGCAATGAACACCTCAAACCAAGTGATAAATCCTAACAACAAAAAGGTAGTAACGGACACTAATTTGTAGTTTAAAATGATAAACGTGTTGCACAAATTGACAAATGGGGGTACATTTTTAATGTCCTTGTTCTATTCCAAGCAGAGATTGCCATCGCGTTTTAAATAAAAAATTAGCAGGCGCCACATGCAATAATATTATGTATGTTTCAATGCAACTTTTATGCGCATTGAGACATAAAAAACACGCATTTTGCGTTAATATCGATCGGGATCTAGTTATGTACTGAATTTTTAATTTTTTTGTATGATTTAAAAACTTTCACTTTTTCGCACAGTTTTTATTTTATAAATTTTTATAACTTTACTGAAAATTTAATTTCAAAATTATTTTTTACTGCTATTTGTTTGCTTTTATTTTTTTATTTAAAATTTTTGTTTCATATTTTTCTATTCGAATTTACTATTATTTTCATTTAAACTTGAATATTTTTTGCTTCTCTTTACATTTAATAAAATCTCGTGCAAATGTTTAAACTTTTAAATTTTCTATTTTTATTATTTTTATTGTTTTTTTTTTCAAGAAAAACAAAATTTCAACACGCGAACCGTTAATGCCAAGTTATAATATTCGATTAACAATTAAACACACGTTAACTGAAGTCTAAACACCAGCCAACGGTTGAATTAAAATTTCCATTACTCTCTCTTTGTATTTCTCTCTTACTGGTTCTGCCGCAAACCCACAATTACAACGAATATTATTAATATCTATAAAAATAACGTTTTTTTGTTTTGTTTTTATGAAAACTTTAATTTCTAATGGTAGGTACAGACTAGTGTCGTGCACAAGACTACATATTTATAAGACCTTTCAAGACATGAGAGATTTTTTCAAATGCTTTAATACAGCGAAATATTCTAAAAGAATCGCTAATCAACACTGTTGGCAAGTAATTTTTTTCAATGGTTTGTCTTGCCAACACTGTTGTTTAGCGATTCTTTTAGAATATTTCGCTGTAGTAAAGCATTGGAAAAAATCTCTCGTCTTGAAAAGTCTTATAAATACTCTTGTGCTGGACACTAGTACAGACTTAGCAACGTTTATGCAACCAGGCAGATTGCATTGTCGGTCGCATAGTGTGTAGTCTTGTTTATGGTTGCATTCGAAGTTGCGTTCGAAGTTTCGAAAATATCAAAATGTTTTGATGTTTATGGGTTACATTGACGGTTGCATTGTAGGTTGCAGTGTCTGTATCAAAATATTCGAAAACGTGTTGCGTAAGCAAGTTGCAAAGTCTGTACCTACCATAAGCAGTGTACCTAGAGTTGCCAGAGTGGGAAATTCGGTTTAGATAATCACCCCCTATCGTGAATAAAATGTGAAATTTTTGTTCCCATGAGATTTTCATTCCCCATGAAGGGAATTTTGCTATCGCGGGAACTTCATGGGAACTCTTTTTGTTCATGCTATCAATTCGTAGTGAATGTAAAAAAACGGGAAGAAGAAATTAATTGAATTAATTTTAGGTTTCAAATGAAATGTTTTTGAGTGTAAAGTTATGTTTTCAAATATTTTAAGTCGCATGGAAAAAATTCTTTAGTATAGCACAGCCATAAAATTTACTGCATGCGAACCAAAGGGATTCGTGTTCAATGAAAAACGCTGTTGCAAGTAATTATTGTTATTAATCATGGATATTAGTTATTGATATTATCCTAAACATAAATTTATAAGAGCCATATACGCATGTGGATTTTTACATGCCGTGTACTTCAGGCTTAAGTGTTACCAAAAATAAAATGATAAAACTTGAAAACTCTCTTGTTTAATTGTTTTGATTTTATCTCTTATTTCTTACATTGTTTGTTTGTTTATTTCAGTAAACAGAGTGAAATTCAAGATATTAATTTTTTTAAACAAAAACAAAAAAATTAAATTCTACACATATTAGCAAAATCTATTTGTTTATATTTTATGTACCTATATTAATATATTGTTTTTATGACTTCGGCAGAGGCATGAGCAATTCAATTCTGTGAATTTATTATAAAATATGGACTGAAAAATAAGATTTAATATTTGCCAACGTCATTTTTTAACTTTCATTTGAATTACAGCTTAAATACTTTTCTCAATTCGAAACTAATTACATTAAATATGAAAGAAAAAGCTGTTTTATAACAAATTGTAGTAAAAAATCAATATGCATGAATTTTAAGTAACTCTAAAAATACTCATGCAGTCTATTCTCAGTCAAGTCTATTCTTTTTTTTTAATTTGTGTCACGACTACTGGCTACTTACATGAGACAAGTATGTCTCAATTTCTACATTTTCGATTAAAATTTCGTTGCAGTTTGCCTTTTTAATGAAGATTAAAAAATAAAAATATTTTTGTATTCAAATTAATTTTTATGACATGTATAATGTTTCGAGCGAAAAAAAAACTTTTCGTTAATTAAAAATTCAAGTAGCATTTTCAATTCAATGACCCACAATTTATGCAATTTTGTTGTGCAAAACAAACGTACACACTTCCATTTTTTTATAGTTATTATGTAAGATATTTGGAATCACCACAATTCCATAAAAAAAATCAAAACAGTTAAAAAAAACTAAACTGACATACAAAATTGCAGTTTCTTTGCAATTTTTTAATGTTTTGATATTATGTACTATTGTTTATATTCGTACATGAAAATCGAAAGTGGTTAACAATTGTTTTAATTAACAAACAAACAAAAAATAAGTTTCCGTTCAAGAAAACAAATAAATATTTTTTATTATTAAACTAACGAAATTTTTTTTTTTGGTACAAAAAAAAATTAAGACATATGGACATACACAGTAATGCATTAAACACATTCACCACAGCAGGCTACACGAACACACGACTTCAAATGCCGCTAGCAGCATTTGTCGCCTCGTAGCCAGCTACTTAATTATTTTTGGAGACGGCAGCAGCACCATCTGCAGCTGATATTCAAGTACTTACATATGCCCTTATGTTTATAATTCTATTTTTCTTTTTGCCAATGAATGCGATTTCTTTAATTTTCAACGATGTTTATATGTATGTGTATTTTTCTTTTTGTACAATTTCGCATACATACATACATGTACCAACTTACATAAATTAATACATTTGCCCAAGAACATTATTCAGGAGACATGCATAAGAATAAACAAGAAACATAAAAGTGAGAAACCACAGAAAATCTCACATAAGGGATAAAAAAATCAAGAAAATATTATTTATAAATTGTTTATCAAACGCTTAAAGTAGCATGGAGGCTACATTAAAAATCTCTGAGTTATGAAACGTTTATTAAACGTCTAATATGCTATTAATCATTTATGAATACACATTTAGCGATTTTTGAATATTAATGTGTTATTGAACTGTTAATAATCATTTATGAATTAGACCGTTACAGCCGTATTCATAAAAAAAAGTTGATTGAGGTTTAAAATTCATATTAGTTAAAAAACGTTTAAGCCTAAATAACGTTTTTTAAATATTGGTATTCATAATCAGTTTTTTAACTAAAAATCAATTAACCAAATTTTTTCAAAATATCGTGGCAACACTGTATTCTTTATTTGTCACTTTCATATTAGTTCTGCAAAACAACGCTTGTTAACTCACAAAGTACTCGTGTCTATATTTCTTTATTTGTCGCTTTTCAGAGAAATATTGTTTCTATAAAATAAAGATGTGTTCCAACTTGTATTTAATAAAAAAAAATTTCACAACAAATCTTTGTTAAAAGTGCTTTTTATATGATTTATTTTATTGCAGATAAAGAAGCACTAGAATAACGAGCTTTATTTTGTTTGTTTTGAGTGTTTATACATCACTAGTTAATTTTCTACAATTATATTATTTTGGTTAACACATAAAATGAGAAAACAATGACTGGGAATGGAAACTGGATCGCTCCTTTTCTTTTAAATCTTATTTTGGAGTATATTTGATATTTCGGCATTAGTTTCTATAAAAAAATTACATTGTTTTCTTCTAAATAACACTGGCATATGCATGCATACATACATAAGTACATACATACATACACATATATGTACATACATGTAAAGTTCAAAATATAAACAAAAACGAAGCAAAATTACAACAACGTCATCTTAAAATTGGTTTAAACATGGGGGGCAGTCAATTTTAAAATTTGCTGATTTACGCAAGGTTTAAAAACCGTTTTTTAAGCTAAAATTTTATTATGAATACAATTTTAGTGAATTTTGCTTAAACAACATTTGAAACGCTGCTTAAAATGTTTATGAATACGGCTGTTAAAATATAAGATAGTATAAAAAAAGCTTGAAAAATTATTTATTATAAAGATGATTAGTTGTTCAGTGTAATTGTTTTTATAACAACCAAATCGGACCTATTTTTATTGCAAATATAAACTAAGTACATGTGTACGCAAGCACCTACGATAAATACGTTATAAATATATTTTCAAAGAAAGCTTAAAACATCCCAAGGAACCAAGCGCCACCTATACTTTAAATTTACAATCTTTTTGCTATAAAAAGCTATCTTCTACGATTTCCTCGCAAAAGCTTTTCTATTTAAATTCATTTCATGACTCTCTTAAAAGTGCTTTTGACAGTTACAATCTCTCAACAAATTCCTCTTGCACAGGCAAAATCACCCCTTCACATTTGTTTTGTTTTTGTTTTTTTTTTTTGCTTCGCACCAAACTATTCCCATGATTTTTTTTTCAAGTTTTCATTCCCAGAAAAATTGTCGTTCCAATTGTTTTTTTTAAGATGTTACTGTGATTGTGTGTGTGTTTCCTTTGTAATTCAATTAATTTCATCACTGCGTAACTTTTTGTTTGTATTTTTGCTACGAATTATTTTGTAATACAACACTACAACAAAAATTGTCTGCATAGACACATTTTTTGTATTGTGTACATATTAGGAATGTGGCATGCATAATTACACAAAAATGTACATACATATGTACCTACATGCATACATAAGTATTTACTTTCATTATTCAAGCATTAGAAAATTTTATTAAACAATCTAGCATGAAAACGCTGGATTTCTAGTAACAAATTCTGCTTAATTGTTATACATACACAAAAAACTGTAATTTTGACTTAGGCTGAGTTTACATCTGGCATATCATGTGTGTCAGTTAGAGGCCTGCATAAACAATCTTGAAATGTAAAAACGTCATGATTTTTAAATGTATTCACGTCGCATGTATTATACTAAACCAATAATAAATGCTGTCGTACTATAAGCGAAGCACGATGGATGTATTGGTGTATGTGTATACCAGTGTTAACAAGCGATGACGTCAAGACAGCTTGTCTGTAACAAACACTCAAAAGAAGTACTGTTGATTAGTGTATGCTTGTTATTTTTCATATTGTAAGTTTGAGTGTGTGTGTGTGTAATATGTAGATGGTAAGCTATTATGTGATTAACCGCATACAACTCTAATGTTAATGCATGAGTGTGCCTTTGCATGTGCGCAGAAAAATAAAAGCTCATACACACATACATGCATGACGTTTGTGCACGAGCTTATGCGTAGAAAGAAGCTAGTATCACAAATTCTTCCGTCACGAAGTGTTTTCTTCTTTACTCTTATGCTAGGAACTGGGACGAACGACGAATTTTTCGGCGCGAACTTTCGTCATAAAAAATTAAACACATTTGTTCATATGAAAATAAACACAACACCGCCGTAGAACGAAATTCGTCGTGCGTGACGAACCCTGAAATAGATTTATTTCTATTTTGTACGCCGACGAACGACGAAAAAACAATTTTCTCTCACTCTCTTTACATACACAATAATCAGTGTGACCAGATTTTTAAATTAAATTAAGCTAAATCACGTATGTCTTTAATATATTTTTAGAGAATACGCAATTTGGATTTAAAAAGGCTAAAAAAGCTAAATCCATTTTTAAAAAAGCTAAAAAAGAAGCTAAGAGCTTAATAAAAATTTTAAAGCTAAATCCAGAAGAAATAAGATAAATTTAGCCCAAAAATAGCTAATATGGTCACACTGACAATAACCAACTTTATCAATTATAAGAGCTGAGTTCGCTGAGTAAATTCGTCGTTATTGTGTGCTTCACACGACGAATTCGTCGATGTGGACGAAATTCGTCGTTCGTCCCAATTGTGTTCCTAGCATTAAAAATACAATACTCAAATAAATTTCTTGCAAACAGTGTTGTTAACGTTTGTTTTATAAGATTTCGCTGTAGTAAAGCACCCAAAAAACAGAAAAAATCGCCAAAATGAAAAAAATCGCCAAAATGAAAAAAATTGCGAAAATTAAAAAAACCCAAAAAGAGAAAAAAAACGCCAAAACGAGAAAAAAGCGATAAAACTGAAAAAAAAAATCGTTTAAACTGAAAAAACTTAAAAAAAAGGAAGAAAGCTAAATAAAAAAAAAAAATGATCAAAACCGAATGTGCGCGAGTCAAAGTCGCACTTTACTGAATTTATTTTAATTGCAATGCGTACACAACAACAAGAACAGCAACAACTAAACGATGAACAACAGGAATTAAAAATTAAAAAGTAAAAGTAAAGGCATTTACCATAGATGAGCACTGCAGTACCACTAAAGTTTCAGTAAAAACAATAAAAAAATTTTAACATTTTTTTTTAATTTTTTTTATAAATTGCTTAAATGATTTGTTATATGATGAGGTGCATTGAATTTTCAGTAATCATAATGAAATTCTACCAAGTGGCTAAATGTTTTTCATATAAAAGTTTCAAAATTTGAATGAAAAAACTTTGCTACTTGCTACAATTTTATTATGATTACGGCCCTACGATTTTACTGGTAATGCAAATTAAATTTCATTAGCAGTAAAAATTTACTGAATTTTTTTAGTAATCAGTAAATTTACTGCTTACTGCAATTTTGAATGCAGTACATATACATATACTGCAGTGTGCCCATTTACTAACCAAATAAGTTTAATAAAACAAACAAAAACCAACAAATTCATATGTATTTACAATATTGAAAATTTTGATACTTTTAATTAATTAATTTAAAAAAAGATACTAAAAGAATAAGTACTTCCAACTTAAAAAAAAATTCATTACTAGATGTTTACACATCTCCTCTGTGATCGGACTCACATTGCTTTTTTTTTTGTCTAGTGACGTTTTTATACAAAAATGTTGTTATATTTTTAATTTTCCATAAGTTCATCGTCAAACTTGGCAACACATACCTATAAATTTTTATTTACGCAAATTATTACGCATGTTAATTATAAAAGTGCTTGAAGTACCCACAAAAACAAACAGCGTGTGGTTTTACAGAGCAGACACATAGTACATATAATTAATAGGCCTTTAGTCATCTCTACATGATCTACAAAAAACCACTGATGTTCACATCAAAACAATACATATCGCCATATAAAATAAAAAAAGGGCGTAAATTATAAAAAAAAAATGAATATCGTGATTTTGATTGATATGATGTATGTAATTAGAGATCGTAACGGTTATAAGTTTTATTTAAAAAATAACTTTTTTAAACATTATTTCTACAGTTTTATTTAGTCCGCAGAAAATAAGTTATTTTTTGAGTTTTATTTTTTTTTATTTTTTACAAAATGGTAATTTTTAAACTGTATAAAATATATAAAAGTAAATTGTATTTTACAAACTCTGGCGATAAATTCGATTTTAAATCGAAGAAGTCGATTGAAGTCCAGCACTGTGGCCGGCTATGATCTAAAGGTAGTCCAAGCAACTAGGATTATTTTGGTGTATTCCTTGTGCACGTAGTAGTTCTCTATTACTCTTAGTCTGCTGGGGGCAAATTACGGCACTCGTTATCGAACGAAATTACGAAATATTTCCATATAAACTCTATTGAAATACTTCGTAATTTCGTTCGATAACGAGTGCCGTAATTTGCCCCTGGTTTTTTTCGTTTAAATTTGTAAAATAATCATTATTTGCAGTCCCGGGATGTACATATGTAATTAACGAGAATCCATATAGGTACTCATTACATTTTTATCCGTATATGCCCACAAATATCGAATTTATTAAAGAAATTCTAGACTACTGAAAACTAAACTTAAAATAGTTTAAATTTAACTTACGCCTTTTTTGATTTCATATGACGATATGTACATATGTATGTAAGTATGTACATATGTATATATGTTTGTATGTACATATACATATATGTAGACATTTACACATACATATGTATGTATAATTATATGTATGCATTTATGTACATACATACGAACATTCGTTACATTTTTTTTGCCAACAAAATTTTTTCTCATTTAATTTAAATAGATAAATGAATTCATACAAAAATATTCTATCTAACGCTAGTCATATGGATGAGTACAATAACAAAAGCATGAAATAAGATAAGAGACGACTTTTTTGTAATAAAACTCAATTGAATAATTAACTATGATAATCATCACTAATAAAAAAGCAGACGACGCAGGTCATTCTTATAAAAAATACACTTAAAAAATTGTTTCACTTTGTAAAATTGAGCTGAAACAACACACCTCCATTCATTGCTTATTAAATTTTTTTTATTTGTTTACTCATGCATTTTAGTAAAATAAAAATATTTTGATAAGTATCTACTATGTAATACCAATTATTTATTGTTTTTTTTTTGCAAATCAAATTTTTTACATGTATAATTTATTTATTTATATGTATGTATATATTTATATATTTAAGTTTATAAAACAAGTTACATACATATTTATGTATGTATGGAAATTCGTTTTTTAAATCTTTTATAGGTACATACATATGTAAATCAAAAATATTTTTTATGAACAGGCTATTACTCCCATATTCATAAAATTTGAAACGAATTTGAAATGTATTTTAGTTCAAATTTTCCTAAAATGAATTTCAAATTAATTTTATTTTTTTATAAATATGGGGGTTAATGTTTATATGTAGCTAAAATAAAGACATTTTTCATTTTCTTTTAAAATATGTATGTACATACATATGTAGGTACCTACATATACATATCTACATACATATATAGTATTTATGTACATACATATGTACTTTGTGTTGTCAAAACCGGCCGGTATAGTTTAGCTGTATAACTTATGTCTATTTTAAGAAAAGATTTGTTGGGGTGCTTTCAAACATAAACAAGTGAATATTTTATTTCAAGTTTTGTTATAAATAAAAAATTAAATAAATTCGGGGCAAATATGTGTTAACTTATTCATATATACTCGTACATATCGCTCATTTACTAAAACAACATCATAACTCAAAAAATTTAATTTTTGAGTTAATAATAAAGAATTAATCCTCATAGGTATTCTTATTCATATTATGTAAAAATGTTATACAAATAGGTATCTTATAATTACATATGTAGCAGGTACACTCAAATCTTTGGAGAAAAATAAAATTTTCTTTTTTCGTCAAGTTGTGGGTAAATTGAAAATTTTAAACTAGTTATTTTTGAGTTATGACATTGTTTTAGTAATTAGTAGCCATATGTACCATTTTTTTTTAGAAATATTTGTTGGTGAGCATGTAAAACTTAACAAAAATATTTTTATTTAATTTTTTTATACATAGTTATTTTTAGATTTTTCTGTTGGCTAGCACATTTAATATATTAAAATAATTAATAGGTACCTATTCGATTTAAACAATAAAAAAGATTTATAGACAAAATACAATTCAATTAAATTGCTTCCAAAAGCGAAGTACTGTTGGAACATGGAAATTTATTTTTTCGGAAAATTCCTACGTAATTACATATTTTAATTTTTTAATGTCTGCCTTTTAATTATAATACTAAAGGTACGGTCACACTTGGCAAACATTTGCCCAAAAAAGCGTAACCAACAAACACTAATGAAAAAAGTTTTGATCCAGACACTGTTTTATCAAATTAAAAAGTTTCGAACACAACTATTAGACAATGTCATAGAATCCAACATTATTGGATACTCTTTAACTTGACAAACTTTTGTCTGAATTGAAAGATTTTTCATTAGCATTTAGTGGTTAGTGGGCAAATGTTTGACAAGTGTGAACGTAGCTTAATAGTACTTATAATTATTAAAAAAACAAATTTAATTTTCAACCTTCAATGCATAGTATAATTTAACTACATAAATATGTAATTAAAAAATTGTACACATACAACTAAGTATGTTAAAAACTTAACCTTAACATAAATATATCGAGAGCCTACTTATGTATATTCAAAATACATCAACTCAAATTTGGTCAAAATGAGTTTCCGATGGCAAATAGCTCAACTATGCAATATTCATCTGTAGTATAAATTTCGAATAAAAAAAAATGATTTTCCCCGTTTTATATCAATTTCTCTTATTCTGCTATCTCAAAGTATAATTTTTTTTTTTGGTGAAAATAAATGCTAACTCCCATGTATAAATTTCCAATGTTTTTAAAAAATTAGTCATTTATTATAAATCTTCCTTCTGAACACGAATCTGGTAAGGATTTTGATATCCTATGGCTAGTTTTTGAGATATGGTCACCTTTAATATATAAGTACAGAGGTGTTCCGACTTTTAAACTGTTAATCGAATTGAAACATTATGTAGGGACCGATTAAGTCAATGACATAAACTTTCCAAATTGATAATTTGGAGTGACCCTGTTACACTAGAGAGTGAGTTAGAGTGCCAAAACTGATGGTAATGTCTAATTTTTTGCTGGATACCAGAAAACGTTAAAGACGCGATTTCGAAAAACAATTGAGATACGGCTTTTTTATATTAAGCCACATACTGTTATAATATGTGGGGCATATTCAGTTAAATTTTTTCAAATTTTATTTTTTTAGTACTCTTCAAAAAAAGATTAATTTGACATTAAAAAAATCGGCGCATAACTCACGATTACATTCTGGCAAAACTCGTTAAAACCATGTTAAATTTTGCCGAGTATGCTAACTTTATGCCAGTTTTTCATTATAGGTACCTAATGCAGCAAATTTTTAAATATCATTTTTTTATTATTTATTTTTGTTCATACCTTTCTTAATATTGGTGCAAATTTGAACTTTTCTAGTGAAATTTTTGTTTTTAAGATAGTTTTTACAGTAAAAAAATTAACAAGATTAAGAGTTTTAGTCCAAAGATATTTTAAAATATTTTAATGAAGAATATGGAAATCTTTTGAGATTTCGATCAATATCGAATGCATTTGTATTCTATCCACCCAACAACTTTTAAGATCTCTGTCCTGAAAAAAACTATCGTCAGGGAAAATCCTACATTTAAAGATATTTTTTTCTAGATGTACCTATTTAAAATATCGATGGAGTTGCGTAAAGTTGAAAGTTTATTTAAAGTCGGTAGTGATATTTCATGTGTAATCGGTTGAATTTTAAATAATTTTGGGTTCTCAGTTGCTGTATAACTACTTTTTAATGAATTCTAGTGTTATAAACCTTCCATTTCCAACATTTTAAATGGTATTTCAAGTACTATAGTAGATATTTTGTGCGTTTATATATGCAAACATTCTAAAATGTGTACATGCTTATATAGGTATATACAATTTAATGTAAACATATCGATGAGATTGGCCCTTTTTATGCAACACCATCGACACGTATTTAAGATTTTATTGGTAGTTACAGGTATTATTAGAAAACATCAATTCCGATTTATTATTAAGTTCTACTTTTTTCACTCTGCCGTCCTCCTCTTTTTATAAATTAGGCGATAACAACTCTAATGAAGCCCACTCCGGTAGTGAATTTTAATCCTGTTTTTAAGGTTTTAGGTATAAGAGATTTCCACATCAAAATAAAAATCCACACGGTTCGACATATTTTTAATCGGGTCCCAATTTACACTAGTGATTCTTTTCTGCTGAATATTTTTTAATTACACATTCACATGTAAATAATATACATTTGTATGCACTTAATTTTTCATTAGATTTATGCATATCTCAGTGTAAGAGTTTATCACTCGATTTATTTGTGTTACAAAAATTTCAAAAATAGAGGACGTATGGTCACCTTATATTATGTAACACCAAAAACCGTTAAAACAAACATCATGTGCGTAAAAAATGACTAAATGCACTTAAACACACAAACTTTGGCAGACATTTTGGTTATTGGTTGCCGCACAGAATATGTATTTAAATAGGTATATGTATTATTATTGCTACAAAGCAGTAACCATCCGACGATATGTTAATTTTTCAACTTCGAAACTACTTTTGATAATGTGTACATACATATGTATGTATGTATGTATGCAGTTATAAACAAGTTATTATTAAAGTTTGATGATTCACCCCAAACACAAAATCAGTTTAACTAATTCACCACTGTCTTAAAAAAACTTTCAACTCGTTTTCACATACCGGCAACCGGTTTTAATTTTTGTCAACCAACAAAAAATAAAAATTTGATATTTCAGCAAAAAACAAACACATTTGTTTTAACTCTCATTTGTTAAAAATATTTGGAACATCAGTACCTTTAATTATTTCCAAAATTGATACATACAAGTAGTTATAAACTTTCTTTTTAACACAACTTTAAGCCAACTTTTTTAATTTTTATATATATATTTATATTTTTTCTTTGAATAAAAGTTCTTGATTTTTTTATGAATGTGTAGAGGTATACATTTTCTCTAAATTATATCTGAATAAAAATTTTTGCTTTGCTCACCTTTATAGAACTTTTGCAACCGCAGAATTCGACGTTCAAAGTTACAATGATCTTAACGTTTGCTTGACTCAACTGCAACACTTCCCTTTAAAAAATTAATTTCAAAATGCTCCCAAATTACTTACGTTCACATTCTCATATATATTTATATAAGTATATATACACTTCGCTCACTCATAACGCTTTTATTCATTCACCTACACATATTAAGCACAAAAAAGCTAAAAAAATACATTATTTACTTCAGAAAATACAATAGCGAAAGCAGAAACAAGTTCTATTGTTAAGTACAGGGTTGGAAACGTTGTTTTTTTAAATACTAATAATGTCAGACAGTTCCGCTGACTCATTCAATATTCTTAAATCAATTGTTCTTTTTGTAAACTTTGTTGCCAAAATCTTATATTTAAAAAATAGCCACAATAATTTCCTACAATATGTAATAATAAAGTAGTATTTCCTTATTAGAAATAATCTTATTAGAAATAAGTACAAAATTGTAATAATTAAGCACAAGTTCAGTTTTTTAACAATAATCAGCAACAATTATGTGTTTATTTATTTCAATATTTCGCTACTACGTTGTGTAGCAAACCGATTTACGTAGTGTATTACTCACATATTACGTAACGCTATTTTCGGAGGTTTTTCCATCCCTCCCCCAATTAGTAAAGCTTTTAGGTCCGTTTGTTTACTTTTCCAGTAAAATCCAGTAGTTGAGTAAATTTTGGGTAATTTGAAAAGTTTACGCTCAAGAATGTCTCTTGGACAAAAAAGTACGCGAACGGAAAAATTGCAAAAATTTGCAGATTAATCAAAACAGCTGATAATATTGTTGTATGTTTTTGTTGTTTTTGAAACCCATCAAACACATATTTTTGGTAATTGATGCATACATTTTTATAATTATAAATTTGAAGCGATATATACATGCATATTTCTAAAATAGAAGTTCTGTGAAAGCTTTAGCTTGTATTTGGTTTTTAGTTTTATTTTTTCTGGGTAAATGGCATAGGAAAATACATCAATATTTGATTTCTGATACTCGGTACCCTGAATAGTATGCAGAAATAAGTATTCACATATACATAAACCTTATATCTCTAAAAAAAACTAAAGTAAATAACACAATTAAATTAAATTTGAAAACTGATATATTTAACGATTATTATTCTTTAATTTCTTTCATCTTGAACATAAAAATTTTTAGATTTGTTTTGTTAAGCTTTTACTTCAACTTTTCTTCTTTTAAATATTTTTATTAAAAAAATTATTCTTTGTATTTGCTTACTTTTGTTTATTTTATTGAATCATATGTTTTTCTCGTCTACTGGATTTTACTGGCAAAAATTTGTCCAGTAAAAATTTGCAGACTCTCAGTCAACAACTGTCAATTGGCACTCTCTTTTGTGCCAATGTTCTAAATTGTAACAAATCCTTGACACCCTCCCCCCGGAGAAGATATTTATTTTTTTTTTTTTTTTTGGAAATATATTGTTTTTTTCATTTATAATAGAACCTCATAATGATAGCTTGCACTGATTAAATAACATTTCGAGATATTCTAATTGTTTTTGACCTTGTATCATGACACATACAGTATACAAAGTTCATACTCATACACACTCAACTTAATAAAAAAGATTTTATTAAGAAGATATAAAGTTTACATACGTGCACAAGAATAAACTAAAAATGTATTTTGAAAACTAGCCTTAGTAAAAAAAGGCTTATTTTTTTTGTAATTGCATTGCTTTCTAACCTGATTTAAAAAAAATGTTATATGTACGCATATGATTTTTTTAAATATAGTAAATTCAGATTTTATTTAAAAAAATTATTAAAAATAATTTTATTTAAATGTTCAGACCAAATCTCGAGAGCATAAGTAACTTGAATTAGAGCACTCAAAAAAAATAGCTAAAACTTTTGGAAAATTTTCTAAATTTGAGTAAAAAAGTTTGTCTTATTGCGCTCAAGTTACTTAAAACCAGTAACATATTTACTAAATTTCCATTTCATCAATAAATTAGTTTATAGTAATTATATTTTCATATTTAAGTAAAATTTTTTAAAATACAGTAAAATTTTCTCATAAAATTCGGAGCTTTGCAAAAAATATTTTTCATCTTTGATCTCAAATTTAGTAGATTTTCAAAAGATTTTTTTATATCTTTAATTCTGGTAAATACATATTTTTGGGATAAATGCTCTTGCCACCCCTGGTTAAACATAAACATTTCTATAAACATTTAAGCTGTGCGTCATGTGTGCATGACATTGTTGCCATTTTAGCATTTTCACTGCCAGATCTGACATTTTCATTAGTTAAAAAGCATTCAACTTTCAAAAAATTCTGCTAAATGCTTTCTGGCAGAATTTGTTGACAATAAAAAATTTTAATTTGGTAAAAATATATAGAATATTTCTCATAAATATATATGTATGCATTGCAGGTTAAAGGTTCCCTGATGATCTGCACTAGCAACAATTAAATCCGCATAGGATCCCTAGAACAGCTCAATAATAAATTTCAATGTATTTTTAATAAAAAAATATTTTAATGAATAAGTATTAAAATAATATTTTGAGATTATTAGTGCGTTAAAAAATTTTAAACGTAATTGTAACATATCCAAAAATGACCAATTATTAACTATTTTATATATATATATATATATATATATATATATATATATATATATATATATATATATATATATATATATATATATATATGCTATAAAAATACCTGTAAATACTAATAAGTTTGTATAAACACAAAATTCAAAGCTATTTCAATAATTTTCTTCATTTAAATCTGGCATTATACTTTTGTTCTGTAGGACATTTTAGCAGAATTTTTTGACCGATTTAGCATTCTCTCATCATCGTTTTCTGGCAACACTGGTGGATGAGTATGTGTAGCAGTGATGGGAAATGTGGCACAATTGTGCCATTTTTGGCACTATTGTATGTTGCCTGGCACTGTGGCACTCTCGCTCCTTTTTTGGCACTTTTTGTCCATTAAATACGGAAGCTTTTCTTATTGCAATAACAAGTACTCTTCTTGTACTTTTTACGTTTTTAAGTAATGAAAACATAGTAGGATTTGAGGTTGACAACTGTTCGGATATTATAGTTAAAAGTAATGGTTTGCACAGAGACATTGACGATCTATTAAAATGAATATATAAATTTGTTACAGCTCATGTCGTAGAGATGATTTTATAAATTTTTAGAAACATTTCAACTCTGAAATTTATGAAATATATTGATTGATGATCTTCATGTTGACAATATAGATCGAAATTCTCACCATCTTCCAATGGAAGAAAATTATTGCTGCACTGAAATTGAACTGTTAATAATCAAAGACTAATTTTCCCAGCATAAAGTTGTAGAATTCAAAAATAGAATTAAAGTCTTCTTATATTTCTTTTGTGTCATGTTTGAAAAGTAAATATAACTTCGAGGACTATTATTTGAATTGAATTTGTGCACCGGAATATGTTCTAAGTGGAGACTCAAATAATACTTTTGCTGTTCATTTTGATAAAAAAAATGCTTCTAAACGAAATAAAATACGCGAAAAAATTAAAAATGAATGCAGATACATATTAGACTTTGAAGATTTAAAAAATTCAAGACCTTAAGTGTGAGTGAGTTTTTGAAAGACATGGAGACGCAAACAAGTTTCAATGAAAAATTTTAAAGTAATATTTGTCGAATCGTTCAAGGTATTCTTTTTATTTTCTACTCTTCATCAAGCGTGGAAAGTATATTTTTAAATTTATAAATTTTAACATTTTTAAAACATCCTAAATATTTTTGAAGTCTAACAATAAATCTTGTTATAATCGTAATACATATAAAATTATGAACCAAAAAAGCAATACAAATTCTACTATTCCGACAGAACCTTTGTTTGATTAAAATAAATAGCTAACAATTATTATTATTTTTAACGTGCACGAATTTTTACAACTCAACACACTAACTGCCTTATTCATAAAAAATATTTCAGGTTTATTGAGCGCTTATTTGACATATTTCTATGGGAAATTTGTCAAATAAACCTGAAATAACCCTAAAATATTTGTTATGAATTAGACCGTAAGTATATACATCTAGTAAGAAAACTTTATTTTATCATTTATTATAGTCTATAAGTATGTCCTTTAGAATCATTACTATAACGTAAAAAATGTTTTTATATTTGTATTTCTTCTAAATAAGTACAAATTACTAATATATGAATCATATATATGGAGCATTCACCCTTATTCCAGTTGGCGACATCGATGTCACTTTAACACAACACTCCGCTGTCGAAACTAACTGACTCCAGGTTTATGCTATTTTCTACACCTTATGTAACGAAATAGACTGTCAGTAGCACAAAATTGTTCTAGAGAGCGAGTAAATAAGTTCCAATTTTTTGATATTATGTTAAGGTCACGTCGATGTCGACAACTGGAAAAAGGGTGATTATTTTCGATTTAGAAGAAGGTTTTCTTATAATATTCAAATATGTTTTACGAGTACATACGTAAATTGTCGCTCACGATAAATTTTACAGCATATATTTTAAAAGTTATCAACAATTTTGATAATAAAAAGGTTAATTTTTTTTTACTACATGTCGCTCACGATTATATCGAAAATAGGAATCGAAATGTATTAATGTGTATATACAACTAATTTTAGACCGTGTTTTTTTGATATGCGTAAATTTTTCTAGTTATAAACAGAATAAATTATCATTCAAGAACTATAGTTTAAATGAACATCAAGTGCCAACATTAAAATTATACAAAAATTAGTTTCGCACTATTCAAGTGATTTTGGCCCTATTTAAAAGCAGATTTGGCACGAAATCAAGATTTCCAATTCCCATCACTGATGTGTAGTATTTGTTTTATTATTGTTAAAGAAACAAAAGCAATTCCCTGAGAGTAACAAATACCTAAGCAGAGTATACTCTCTTATATTAATTTTTAGTTGCTATAATATCTAAAGAGAATGATTTATGGCAATTTTTCGAATTGAAAAAGCTTATGCAAAAATTTATATCAGGAATGAAAAATTATAAAATTAATTTAGTAGGTACCAAGGACATTTTAGATATGTAGTACTGTTGCTACTGCAATTGTACTAATTTTTTTTATAGGTATCTAATTATTATATTCTAATAACATTAATACAGGAATACACATATGTATGTATGTATTTTAATTTGATCATGTCTAGCTAACTACCTACATACGTATATACTTACATACATACATATTTAAATGTGGTAGGGCTCTGTTCTAGTTAAAGCACTTTATATAAAATGCTAGGCCTAGTAATTAAATTTGGCAACAACAAATTTAATTTTTGCTGTTTTCTCCCATAAAAGCTTTTACATTTTCCTATAAAATAAGCTAATATAATTACATATATTTGAACTGAAACTTCGGTTCTCTTTTTATGCTATTGTTACATGCATATGTACATACATATATACATACATTCATTTATACACACTATGTAAATTTTGGACCCTAACCAATCCATTCAATGTTCACACAAAGTTTTTGAAACGGAAAGTAATAATTACCCACACAAATAAAATGATCCATAAACTAATGAAAGTAACGGAAGTTTTATTTCAAACTGAAAATTTCTAGATGTGTGTATGGATGTGTGCAGATACATACATACATATTTACATATAATTATACAAATATAGATACATATGTGACAGCGCATAGATAAAGGGACCTAAGGGTAAAAAAAATCAATTTTCAATTTTCACTTTTTTTGATGTGGACAACATCTGAGCATCGAATGAGACCGATCCCATGCCACAAAAGTGTTCCCTCCCAGAGATATGCGCGTTTTATGATGTGATGGTACACCAAAGATAACGTATTTAAATCTTTAAAATGTCTCTCCTGAACAAAACCGGTTTTTACCCTTAGGTCCCATTCTATTTTGCGCGTCACATATATGTAGATATATGCATATAGTAGGTACCTACATACATATGTATGTATATCGATATAAATACATCATATGTATGTAAATATGTGTGGATGTTATTTTAGTGGGTATGCGGGAGAATTTGTTTGCTTTTATTTCCGTCATTGTGTTAGTTGCATTCATTGCAGCTTTCTTGTAGTTGTTGGCTCAATTCATTAAAATCAATTGTTGTTTTCCCTTTGCGCAGTTTTTGCTGTGCGAAATTGTACCTATACAATGTACGAATTTTGTGCACATTAGATACATACATACATACGTACTTACATAAATACATATATCTACATACATATTTACATATGTATGTACCCTGTCGGAAATTACGTTAACTTTAAACTAACTTAAAGCTAACTATTTCGCAACTAGTACTAGTAATGTAATCAACTGACTATTTTAACATTGCGATATCCCAGGCGGTAGTGAATTGTCTCACTCTGCATTACTTTCAGCTAACTTAAAGTTGATTTTTTTAAATCAGCTAGTAGTCAGTAAATTAAAAAAATTTTCACGTTGTGTACGCAACGCCCTACATTTCAGCTAATGTATCATCTAAGATAACAACAGCAAAATGTTAATATAAAACTGAAATGGGTTTCAAAGCTATAATATCATTTCAGTTCAATATTTTTTAAACTTTTTTTGTAAAAATTTAACAATTTTCTAATATGCAAAACTCCGATAAAATTTTTTAAATTAGTTAATGATTCAGCTGTCGCAAACAATTCGCTTGACTGTGGTTAGAATAAAAAACGAATGTTAATACTGCAATGACAAATATTTTGAAATTTCACAAATAAAAATATGTACTACATACAATGACCCAAAAAATGTACATAACTTATAAAGCATCTATTATAGCTGAAGTACAAAAAGCATTAGAATCGCAAAACTATTCGACAATTTATATGTTGTTACAAAGTTTTAGAAATACATAAATTAAAAGTAAAAACTAAGCATTTCGATTATTTGGAGGGCGATTCTGATTCTGTATTAAATGATTTTAGTTAATTAAAACATAATGTCAAGGAAGCAATATTGCAAAATCTGAAAAATTAATTGTATATACGAGTACACTAATACATACATACATCGACTTTATTGAAATTTAATTTAGCGCGTAGAAAATAGCGCGTTTTTGCTATAAATATTTGACAATGCTGTAACTTAGCGCGTTTTGAGAAGGGTAGTAGCGCGTTTGGGTTATAAATAGTTGGCATCGCTGGCAAACATAAATAGCATGTACCTGTTATAATTGTATCATGCATCATTCGAATAGTTTTTCTCTGCAGTTTTGTTAGTGCTTGTGTTCTCAAAACAATTAGAACATCAAAACGAAAAGCGAGAATGAAACAAAACAACAGTAAATCACAGCAGAAACATCGAGTGCACTAGGCACGAGCACGAACATGATAGCTATGTATATGTATATGTATACATACAATATATTGAAAATAAAAATTAACAAATTATTATACATACATATGTATGTATGTATATAAATGTATATAAGTATGTATGATATTATTTCATAGTAAATAAAACCTCTTTTCAGCTTTCATATTAATAACGAAACGCAATGTTTCTGTTATATGGAAAATTATCTTTGCTATCAAAACATTCAAACATGTTTTGAATGTTCTGTGTGAATTTTGATGTTCTATTTCATTTTTGTTTTGAAACGCTTGGTTTTACTTCAACATTGTTCTATTGCAGTTTTGTTCTGTACTGCAGTATTCTTATCGTAAAGCAAAACACATCTTTTTTGAAAGTTTTGTTTTAAAATAACGGAGTAATATAAACACACATTTTGAAATTAATGAGAGTGCTTCTAAGAATTTGTTAGGGCTTGTGCCACGCTCTAATATGTACATAAATACATACATACATATTTACATTTGTATGTACATATGTATGTATGTAGTAGGTATTAGTGATGCACGAATATTCGCATTCGAATTGCCGAATATTCCGCAATTTTTAATTATTCGTATTCGCATTCGTGTTCGTCAAATTCAGGCTATTAAAGTAACAAAGTAAATTCGTCTTATATCTCAACTAATTGAATTATAATTACATAACTGCACCACACTGCATTAGTAATAAAGCCATATAGATTTATTTAAGAATTAATTAAGTAATAATGTAATTTTATCTTATTACTTATGACTCTATCTCAGTGAGCCGACGAAAATTGGTACATTGTGCTAATCGTGTGACCCCAGCTTTATACGAATACGAATATTTTTCCAAAAATATTAAATAAATAAATGCATAAATCCTAAACGAAATTTAAATAAATGGATAAAAATATTAGTTTTTACGAATCAATTAAAGTTTTTATAGAAATTTGTGCTTTGTATGATTTTCAAATAGCTATTATTTATTAAAAATTTGTGTAGTTTTTATTATTTTTAAAGTACGCCAACAGGAGTTTGAAATTCTATTTCATAACAATTTTTTAATATTTCATATTGCAGGCGTAATTTAATTTAATGTCTACAAATTTCAGATTAAATATTCTTATTCGCGAATATCGTTTCAAATGTTCGTATTCGTATTCGCGTATATCAAAAATTGTCATTCATTACATCACTAGTATGTACACATCGCTCCTGTATTGCAATGTAGTCATAACTCAAAAAAACTAGTTCGCCAGAAAACGAGTTTAAAGTTTACAATTTACCTTCAAAGTTTGTATATATTTGATCTTTCAATTTACACACAACTTAATGGAAAAAGAAAATTTTATTTTTCTCTCAAGAGCTGAGTAAACAAGATATTTTTATGAAATTTTTACACAATATAAATAGCGATATGAGGATTAATTCTTCAACATTAACTCGAAAAATTAATTTTAAGATATGAATACGTTGCAATAAAGGAGCGATATGTATCTAAGTATCACTTTAACTATTTTTACTCTTTTGAAAAATTAAATTTTCATTTAAGCTGGCTGATGATATTGCTGAGTAGGTACACACTATGGCATTTTGTGACATCTACTAATATATGTACTAGTGTTAATGTTTGTCATTTCCGTTATTTTTCGTTGTGTGGCATTGCTTTCCATATAAAAAACATAATGCGAACGCTGTTACACACATTATGAAAATGACACCACAAAATGACAACAAAAGAAATGCCAGATGTGTATGTACTAGTGTCCTGCACAATACATCTTATAAGAACTTTTAAGACATGAGGAATTTTTCAAATGCTTTGCTACAGCGAAATCTTATAAAACAAACGTTAAAAACACTGTTTGCGAGAAATTTGTTTCAGTATTGTAGGTATAGGAGTAAAGAAGAAAACACTTCGTCGGAAGAATTTGTGATGCTTGCTTCTTCCTACGCATGAGCGCGTGTACAAACGTCATGCATGTACATATGTGTGTATGATCTTTTATTTTTCTACACACATGCAAAGGCACACACATGCATTAACATTAGTTGTATGCGGTTAATCACACAATACCCTGTAGAAAGTGCGAATAGTGAAATTGTGGTGATTTACTACTGACCCTGACAGTAGTACTACTGACCGGGTGTACCCCAGCCAATGGTATCATCTATTGACATTTGACATTAGCTTGTCATTGAAAATCCACCACTAGACTGAAGCACTACTAAGTAGTTCTTTTGGGACCACATGGAGACATTGGCACCAAAGATTCACTAGTAAATTTTAGTGGCTCTAGTATACAATATCGATATTTCCTCGCTCGTTCTCAATAGTAAAATTATAGTGATTTTCTAGTGACATAGTCAATAGTGCTACTGATTAGGTATATATAACATAGAGTTGTCATTGAAAATCTACCAGTAGACTTTAGCACTATTGAGAAGGTAGCTTTTCTACGCCCATATGGATATATTTGAACCAAGGATTCACTAGTAGATTTTAGAGGCCGTCGTCTAATATGTTTATTTAATATTATTGCATAGCATAATAAAAAAGAAAAACAAACTATGACGCGTTCATTGACAATATCACCAAAAATACACTAGAACTGTTGTCTCTAACGTATCTCGCTCGCGCATAAAAGGAAAGTTGTCGATATTTTAACTAGTGCAATTGTCGCTGGAGAAAGAGTATTGACATAGAGACATAAGGTTCTAGGCTGACTAGAGGATATGTACATAGTATGTATGTATGTCGTACCTGCCCAGAGAAGCGCCAGCGTGCCGAACATCAATCGGCTTTTTATGAAAATGAATACACATACGCTTATACATTACTTTCGGTTTTCTCTCTGTGGGCAGCCATGATGTATGTACATATGTATGTATTTATTTTAAATAATTTTATAAGTTTCATACATTTTATTTGGATGATAGAGTAAAAAACAAAAACAATAGAAATTTGGCAAAATTTCAATATTTTTATCTTATTCAGAATACGTACCTAGTACAACTAGTAAATGTTAATTTGTTGTCATTTAAAATCAAAAACTCTTCTTGTTTACGCTTATTGGTATATATGTATGTACTTATGTATATACACACATACATATGTATGTATGTACATGCATACATACATACATACAGACATTCATACACACATTGTATGTATGTATGTATTTAGTATTTTCAAAAGAAAAAATTAAAGTAAGAAAGAAGATAGCAATAACGTCAAGTTCAAGTTTATTTATTTAATTTTGTTGTCCTCAAAAACTAAAAATAAAAAATGCTCTTAACCATAGGCCAAGTTTACATCTGGCACACTGTGCCCAAAAAAGCGTAAGCACTAATTACTAATGAAAAACTGTTTGATTCAGACACGTACATACATACTTATGTAAGTATGTATTTATTTCATACATAACTAAAGCTGTTGTCACACTTGTAAACATTTGCCCAAAAAAGCGTAACCACTAAATAAATACTAATGAAAAATCTTTCAATTCAGAGAAAAGTTTGTCAAGTTATAGAGTAGCCAATAATGTTGGATTCTATGACATTATCTATTAGTTGTATTCGAAAATGTTTAATTTGATAAACAAGTGTCCAAGAATCCAACATGATTGGAAACTGTTTAAATAGGGGTGGGTACATGCCTGAATCAAAAAGTTTATCATTAATAATTAGTGGTTACGATTTTTTGACCACATGTGTGTCAGATGTAAACTCGGTCATAGGTATGTCTTAAATTTAACCCATTACCCGCCGTAATTCATACATATATCCTAAAACTAGTATATAACATTTTACAGGTGGAAATGGTCAGCTTCAATGTGAAGTTGACAACCATTTAGGACTAATTGGTTAAAACTTTAAACATTACTTAATAGTATGCCTTATTTTATTCTTATTTTAACAAAAGTTTCAAGAATATACGATGCAGTTATTAAAATAGGCACTTTTTAAAATACGTCCTAAAAATGGGACAATGGCGGGTATTGGGTTAATATGAATAAACAATACATATACATACATACATATATATACATATATATACATATATACTTACATGTCGACAACTTTCCTTTTATGCGCGAGTAGAGATCAATAGTTTGCTTTTCTTTTTTATTATGTTGTGCAATAATATTAAATAAATATATGTAGACGAGGGTCACTAAAATCTACGAGTGCATTTTCGATTCAAATATCTCCATAAAAGAACTACCTTCTCAATAGTGCTAAAGGTTACTGATAGATTTTGAATGACAACCCTATGTTATTTGTATACAGGCATTTGCATTGGCTGGGGTACAATTAGTCAGTAGCACTACTGACAATGTCACTAGAAAATCACTATAAGTTTACTATTAACAACGAGAGAGGATATTTCGATATTGTAGACTAGAGCCCCTAAAATTTACTAGTGAATCTTTGGTGCCAATGTCTCCATGTGGTCCCGAAAGAACTACTAAGTCTGTAGTGCTATAGTCTAGTGGTGGATTTTAAATGACAAGCTAATGTTAAATGTCAATAGATGATACCATTGGCTGGGGTAGACCTGGTCACTAGTAAATCACCACAATTTCACTATTCGCTTTTTCTGCAGGGTACATATGTATATACATCCATATGTATGTATGGTACTAGAGGGCTGCGTAAACAGTCTTGAAATGTAAATACGTCTTGCTTTTTTTAAATGTATTCTCGTGGCATGTATTGTACTAAACCAATAATAAATGCTGTCGTTTAATAAACGAAGCACGATGGATGTATCGATGTTCGTTTATATAAGTGTTTACAAGCGATGTCGCGAAGACTTCTTGTACGTAACAAACACTCAAAAGAAGTAGTGTTGATGCGTGTATGCTTGTAAGTAAGTTTGAGTGTGGATGAATATCGATATTATGCAGTTTCGAAAACCTGAGGTATTATTAAATTTTTTTAACTGACAGCAAAGTTTTTCAAAAACTGTCACCTAAAATAACGTTTGTAGATATATACATACATATTAAAATAAACATAAGACTATATAATTTCAATAAAGGGATAAAAAACTAACTGTAACCTGATAAAAAATTAGTTATACATATATTTCTTTCTCCGGTACAAACGTTCAGTCGATAGTAATATCGATAATATCGATAGTGAAATCTGAACTATCGATATATATCGATAGTATCCCAGCACTATTGTATACGCGCCCATGCGTATGAGGAAGCATTAATCACAAATTCTTCGGTCACGAAATATTTTCTTCTTTACTCCTGCAATAATTGAAATAAATTTCTTGCCAACAGCGTTGTTTAGCATTTGTTTTAGAAGACTTCGCTGCAGTAAAGCATTTGAAAAATCCCTCATATCTTAAAAGTTCTTGTAAGTGGTCTTTTGCAGGGGTACACAGACGAAATATGAGAGAATTTCTTTTGTTAAAATTGTACATCAAATGCTTTTCAAGGAGGCGAGGGCAAATATTATTTTTTTTATTTACTAGTTATTTATGTGGATGTGAATTGTGACAAAAAAATAAAAAAACAAAAACGAAATCGGTAGGTGTCACCGCGCCCGGCTGTTTTTGCTATTGCTTTTTTCGGTTCGCAATACTTAAAATAAAAAACAGATAGTCTAAAGCTTAAATTAGACGTGACATAGTCAGTGTTGCCAGAAAATGATGAGAGAATGCTAGATCTGTAAAAAAATTCTGCTAAAATGTTTTACAGAACAAATTTATAATGCCAGATGTAAATTTAAAAAATTGTTATTGAAATAGCTTTGAATTTCATGTTTATACAAACTTATAGTATTTGCAGGTGTTTTTATAGCACATACATACATACATACATACATAGTATGTATGTATGCATATGTATTCATATCCATAGATATGAATATTTATGTATTTTCGGACTGGGACCAAGTTTCTTTATGTCAACACATTGCCTACAGTTTTTTTTTCTATTCATCATCAGTATAAAGGTAAGAGAGAAAACATATGTATGTGGTGTATTTCTGGTGAATTTTTTAACAATTTGTTAATATACATAAATTTGCATGTATGTACGTAAAGTATAGAAATGTACCAATAAAGTCTGGTTTATATTTCTCCATGTTGCCATAAGAACTACGTAGTCACTACCTAGTCAACTGTTTTAGTGTTACTAGTAGATTTTCATTGACAAGCACATGCTAAATGTCTATAGCACAAAGTATTGTATGGGGAATAATTGGTGACAAAGTCAAAAGCGACTCAGTACATTTTACCGTCGACATTTCCTTCAGGGTATATACATAAAATATATGTATATCGAGAATTATTTTCGGTTTAATTGTAAGCAAGATGTTGTAAAAAATAGACTTTTGTAATTGAAATTAAAACTATGGCCTACCCATAGTTTAGAATAATAAAAATGTCGAAATGTTTGATATGTTTTAAAATGCAGGCTGCAAAATTTGTACTTAAGCGACAATTTATGTATGGTAAAATATATTTAGATACTATAAAAACCTGCCTTCCGAAAACTTTAATTTTTGTCGCTTACGGATAATTTAAAATAGGGCTCCACATACATATGTATGTATACAATACATAGCATATAATACATACATATGTAGGTATTCGTTGCATCTACATAATTATAAAAAAATTAAATTTATTAATAGAAATACACTGTACATTGAAAAAAAATTAACAAATTAACATTTATTATTTCAAGCAAATTCTGCCAAAAAGCATCTGGCAGAATTTTTTAAAAGTTGAATGCTTTTCACATAATGAAAATGCCAGATCTGGCAGTGAAAATGCCAAAATAGCAACAATGGCCATAATCATAATTCAATTGGTTTCAATAGTGAGAGTTATGGCGTTATGGCGAGTCACCTATAATCAACTACAGTGTTGCCCATTAGTTTGGTTCGAACGGCTGTTCTCTATGGCTATGGTTATGTCCAGCGTTGCCACAACCAAATATTTTTGTAACCAAAATATGGAAAAAAAAGTAACCAAAGGCGACAAAAAGTAACCAAAATCTCTATATATTTAATATATGTACATATGTACTGTTTTATTTGTACTTCCGTTAAGAAATAATTATATGTATCTGTGGCAAATTTAAAAAAAATCGATTTTTTCACCTTTTTTCTCCTGTTAGGTCCATATGTAGCAAACCGTTGAATATTAAAGGAAACAATCAACCACCAAAATGTACCTAAGATCTCAATGAACAACTTTTTAGAACATGAAGTTCCTAGGAACAATTCTTAACACCGTTTTTTTTAATTTCATTTGCTTTGAAATTTTCCACTTTTGTGGCTGCCTAAGCGCTATCCAAACGGTGTTAAGAATCATTCCTAGGAAGTTCATATGTTGTAGAAAGTTGTTTATTGAGATCTTAGGTATATTTTTATACTTGATAATTTCCTTGAATTTTGAACCGCTTGCTACCTTATGTACCTGAACATGGGAAAAAAGGTATAAAACTCATTTTTTTTTAATTTTTTGGTGATTTTGATCTTGAAGATAATGTTTTTTTAATTTTATATGTTCAAAATTTTTGTTGATTGACAAGAGCTACAACTTTGCCTCAAAGAGTAAATCAAAATTCCGAACGATATGAACCGGAAAAAATGCGCATGACCTGGGGCAAGACACCGGTCTTTTTTTGTCTTTTATCATGCAGTGGTGTTCGTATATGATTATATTTCCAGGACTTAAAAAAAACACAGTGTTATATTCGTTATCCAAACACATGACTGAATAGATAAACTATTAAAATATACATACATATGCATTATAGTGTTGGTATTGAAATCAATCTTATTCCTGCATTTAGTTCTGACTAAACCTAGCTGGGAAAATATTCTTTCAGAAGACCCCGAAGTGTGTGAAAATGGCATTAAACTAAAAACAAAATTTAATAAAGTCACCAAAAATATTTTCGTTGAATTCATTTGTATGTTTTGAAACTTTGTCCCAAATTTCAACTTCTTATTTCCAATTTAGAACAACTGAGCAACTTCTATTGGGATACAATATCTACCATCTGTTTGGAAATCACATCCATATTTTTTCAGTCACGAAAAATCTTTCAATCACGTGATAGTTTATCTCAATAGTTAATTATATTAAAATTTGTATACCATATAAAAATGGTTATTTTTGTGTTGAAGAAAAGTAACCAAAATGGAAAAAAAGTACACATTGGAAAAAAAAGTAACCAATTTTGGTTAAAAGTAACCAAAGCGGCAACGCTGGTAATGTCACGTCTGATTGAGCCTTAAGAGTATACTTATGTTTGTTGTTCTATTGTCGTAGATACGATTTGAAGGTATACTATACATGCGAATGTTTCAATAAATACAGATAACTTTTTGCACGTACATATGCATTAATATATATTATCAGTAATTTCTTTTATTTTTTTCGAAAAATTTTGTCTAATTAAAGAAGTGTTTTAAAGAATTTTGTTGTCGTGCAAAAAGTCTGATACGATTGAGCTTCATTTACCTTCGCTTTCTTATTCAGAATATTCTCAACAATTAAAATATACATATACATACATACACACATACATCCGTATGCAGTTAATTATTTAATACTGGGAATTTATAAAATTAGCAAATTAAAACATGTACATAAAAGTACCTACATACATACATATCGTTGGTCACAAGTAGAAAGACCTGAACTCAAATAATTGTAACTTTACAGGAGAAGGTAAAAACATAATAAAAATTGCACATACCAGGGGGCAAATTACGGCACTAGTTATCGAACGAAATATTTAAATATAGTTTATATGATAACATTTTTAAATTTCGAACTGTATCGAATGCCGTAATTTGCCCCCAGAACCAACACTCGCAGATCTGGTGCAAACAGGTATATACCCTGAAGGAAATGTCGATGGTGAAAATGTAGTGAGTCGCTTTTGACTTTGTCACCAGTACTACTCTACAATTATTTCCCATACAATACTTTATGCTATAGACATTTAGCATGTGCTTGTCATTAAAAATCTACTGGTAACACTAAAACAATCGACTAGGTAGTGAATTCAAAGTTCATGGAGACATACCAACCAGACATTTACTGGTACATTTCTATACCATACGTACATATAGGGTTGCCAGTCGTACTGATTTTGCCAGTACATGTACTGATTTTTGTTTAAAGTACTGATTTATGCATAACTAGCAAATCAGTACGCAAATGTACTGATTTTTTCATGTATGTACTGTTTTTATATATTAATTATGATCAATGTATAAGAAAGCCTGTCATAGTGTTTATTTATTTTCTTTGAATCACCAGTGATACTTTACGTTCGCCTTAAGGCGAATTTATTTTCAAAGTGGCTCAAGCAAATTCTGCCAAAACTGTCAGAGATCATATAAATTTTAGTTTAAGTTAATGTTAATTTTATTGAGATTTTTTTAATTTAAATTTGCAAGAAAGATTTGCTATAAGTGATTTCTGATACATGCAAATAATGAATTTAAAGTTTCTTTTTCGAAAATTTTTTTGAAAATATTATTTTATTAATTACATATGCATTGGTACAAAGTATACATTGAATTCAAGTTTTGTTTTAAGAATGGTTAAAGCTAGGAATGTAACGAATGTTCGCATTGGCAAATTTTTCGCTTATTTTTGCTATTTGCATTTGCTAAAATGTATGCGAATATTTAAGACAAAAAAATTTTGTACTTCTTTTACGAAAAAAATTGCCATTAAGTCCAAAATCACACTATGCAAGTCTTATTGCTAAGCTGATTAGTTTTAAGGAGAGAGATACGAGGGGAACAGAAGCGTTTCTTTTCCCCCCGTCTCTCTCTCTCTCCTAACAAACTAATCAGCTTAGCAATAAGACTTGCATAGTGTAAATTGGGACTAACAAACGTCAAAAACACGAAAATTATTTTAATCCAGCATGAAAAATATACATATAGGGTATGTTCGTAGATTAAGCAAATTTATGCAGAAGTTCTGCGAATTTTTTCTGCGTATGCGTGATCAACTGTTGCACAAGCTCTGCAACTGCTCAATATCTGTGCATAGTTGGCATTTTTGAACGAACTGCAAACAATTTTTAAGCCGGCAAGTAATTTTATTTAAGCAAGTTGTCATGTCGTCGATGTGAAAGCACAAAAAAATCTTTATAAAAGTTTTCACATTGTGCACATGGCTTGGACGTAGCTGACTTATAAGTAAGGCATTATTCAAAGCTTTATCAGAAAGCTTTTCTATAAAAAAGTTCTCATAAGAATCAAAATTAAACTAAAGTCCAGCGGTGTTTGGAAATATAGTTACCTATTTAATTTTTTGAAAAAGAAAAGGCATTGTATTTTCGGCAGCAGTATTTTCTACTTACGACTAGTCTGTTAAAACTTTTAAAAAATGTTTTGAGCACCATTCATTACTTCGTACAACAAATTTGAAATTTTGAATATTGTTTATATTAACTAGTCATTGTTGTAGTAAATTCCACGCGAAACAAGTGTCACTCATTAATTTCATATACAAACATATGTATGTATCTTTCTGTTTTATGAATTCGTGTTTTTAATAAATTAATACCTTTTTGCTCAATGCAAGACTCAATGCAAGATTGAAATGCTATATGTAGTACATCCATGTATGTAATACAACTTCATGTTCTTATATAAATTTATTTTCATGTGATTTTTTAACGTATTGTAATATTTGCATTCGCTTTCGCAAAAATTAAAATGTAGTATTCGCATTCGCATGCTCTAAACTGGTATTAAATAGTTACATCCGTAGGTAAAGCCTTTTATATAGAAAAATTTAATGTACTGATTTTTTTTCAATTGTACGGATTTTTTTCTCTCATGTACTGATTTCTACGATTTCAAAACTGGCAACCCTACGTACATACAAATTTATTTATATTGACAAGTTGTTGCAAAATCCACCAGAAATACACCACATCTGTTATCTCTCTTTCTTTTATACTGACGAATAGAAGAGAAATTGTATAACAATGTAACTACTAGTGGGATTTTAGTGTTGACATAAACACATTTGGCCCCAGTCTGACTGCAGGGTCTGTGCAGACCTATATTATGTATGTCGGTATAAACAAAAAGTCTGGCGATATTTTTTTTGTTTGTTTAATTAATTCTATTTAGATAATAGAATATTTCGTAATAATTTCTATTGAAAAACTTATACATACACCAACTAACTGTTGAATACTTGCAATTCAATACTTTACTTCAAAAAGTATGTAAAATACTAAATATGATAAGAAATGAGTCAATATTGAGTGCATAGGAAATAATTAAAATGTGTAATAAATACATTTTTATGGTAAGGTCAATTCAAATTTTGTATGTATATGTGACAGCGCATAGAGAAAGGGACCTAAGGGTAAAAAAAAATAAATTTTCACTTTTTTTTTATGTGGACAACATCTGAGCATCGAATGAGACCGATCCCATGCCCCAAAAATTTTCCCTCCCAGAGATATGCGCGTTTTATGATGTGATGGTACACCAAAGATACACGTATTTAAATCTTTAAAATGGCTCTCCTGAACAAAACCGGTTTTTACCGTTAGGTCTCTTTCTATTTTGGGCGTCACATATATGTATGTATGTATGTATGTATTTGTATACTTGCGAGTATTTATTTAAACACTTTTTAAATTTAGTCTGTATGATTGGAAAAGTCGAAGTAAGAACACCTGCCATTTTATACCACAAAAACGATTTATTAATTGCGTGTTCAAAAATAACCTTGTTGAATGTAAATAAAAGTTATAGGTACCTATTTTTTTTTAATAAGGTTTCAATAGACAGTGAATAATATACATATGTAATTAGAAATACAATTCCAACAATTGATTTTCCATTAAATATAAATTTCAAACAATGTGTATAGTAATAGCCAACCAGGGCGGCATTGGCTGAACTAGTTAAGGCCGGGGCACAATGAATCCGTCATACGTTAAACTTCGCCTTTTTCAACTGACATTAACGCAACGACGGAGAAGGTTGACACAATGAGTACTTTATTGACGGAAGTATTTGAACAGCTTCAATAGGTTGATTCTCCATTTTTTTTATTAAATTAAATTATTTTTATTTATTTCGTTTATTTCTTTTGTTTAATTTTATTTTTGCTGCCACAAAACACAAAAAAAAACCAAGCAATATCTATCAAACTACTCAACATACGCAAAAAGTTAAAAGTTGACCGGACACGTACTGAATGTAACAGACCTCATAAGAAACCATGTATTTCAACTTAGCTGTCAGTTGAAAAAGACAAAGTTTAACGCATGACGGATTCATTGTGCCCCGGCCTTTAGCACGTTGACTACAAAACCGAAGGAGCTGGGTTCGAGCACGTTCTCCGATAGTCATTAAGAGGCAGATCTTGTAAAAAATTTCGTTGCTAAAACGTTTCAAATTTGTATGAAAATTAACGAAAATTCCTTTCAAAAAATATTTTTCCATACAAATTTCAAAACGAAAAAATCGTTCGAATTTAAAAAATCTACCCTTAAATAACAACACCACGCATTTTTCTGATGTGCATTAGTGTCCCTTTGTGTCAGTTGCTGTAGGAAAGTTCAAGTGATGAAGGCATAGACACACTGGTCACTGAACTATACCGACTTCAGCAGATACTAATCCTAATGTAACACCAGAGCGCCCTCCTTCGTTGCGTAACAGAATCATCGGCAAAGTAAAATAACCATTTAACACCAGAGCGCTCAACAATGCATTATTAAAAACGTGCAAAAAGCAGAGTTGTAAAAGAATGAAGCTTTTCTCCGCCTTAACTAAAAATCATTACAATTATATTTTGCAATGTTTATGCACATATACATATGCATATGTATGTACTTATGTATGTATGTACATATGTGTCTTTTCAGATGCTTCTTAAAAATATTTTGTAGAAAATAGTTTTGTCCCCCTAATTGTGCCAGCTTTTATATTATACATATATAATTTAGTTATAACAATAACAAACATAAAAACACGTAAATTTTTTGATGATTTTTCCAAAAAGAAAAATAAAGAAAGAAATGTTTGAAATTTTGCCAAAAATAAATGTTTTACAAATACATATATATTTACATAAATATATGTACATATTTATGTTTATATATACATATGTATGTATAAAAGAAATTATGCAACTCCTAAACTTTTTTAATATAAAACTATATTCTCTACATGTTTAAAAAATCTCGAATGTTTTAAATTTGCATATGTTTCCGAAAACTAGGCTCTAAGTTCTTTATAAACTAGGAAAACTTACACCCAGGGAAAAACAGCTTAAAATCAATAAAAACCATATCGAATTAATAAGAAACATTAGCGAAAGTCTAGTCATATTGAAATTTCTTATTTCAATATGGAAAAATATTAATTTACAGTATTGATTTATTAATTTTATTTATTTTTAAGTATCTCAATATACATTTTCTATTATATTGAAAATTATTGAATTAATGTGACGCGTTCTTATTTTTAAGTTACAGCTATTCCCTGAGTATACATATGCATTGTCTTTGATAATAAGAAATTTATATCCAGATAAAGCAATTTAAGGTTGGATTAATCAACTTTTATGGATCAACTCGTAATTCAGCTGTAAGAAAGATAGAGGGGAAAAATACAAATATCTCTTTTTTTCTACCAGCTGAATTAAAAGTTGATCAACAAAAAAGGTTGACGTTTGTGAACCGGGTTTTACAAATGAGCTGACTTTTTTGTTTACAGAAATGTTGCACAAGTCGGCAAGCGGCCCGCCCACCCACTTGCAATATAATTGTGCAATTTTTCGTATTGTACAATAATATCGCCAATTTGCATGTCCAATTCGAAGGTGGCACAATTTATTGGCAAATATCAAAAGGCTTTTGATTTTTATTGTACAATCAAGACAATTGTGTAATGCTGTTTACTTTTTCACTGTCAGGAAAATTGGGCAATATTTTCTTTGAAAACATTCTGCCATTTATTGCATAGTATAGGTCAAAACGACAATAATATATACAACAACATATGCAATAACATTGTATAATGTATCGGCCGCTTTAGTTTTTCTGCAAAACTGCACAGAGCACTACAGCGACAGAAAGTAAAGATTTTATTCAGTACTCATGCAGAGAGTGAAAGGAAAAAATATTTAAGGAAATGCTCAAGCCAAAAAAAAAACACGAATAAATTATATTTAAATTAATTTTATTAAAAGTAAAGAATTTGTATTTTATGAGTCTTAGTTTTATCTTAAAGATTCTTTTAAGCAATTTCGAATGCATATTTTACTGCGATTACTGTAAAGATTAGAGATGTGCACGTGAGTGTTTTCTGACTCACGACACGCACGCTTACGCAGAAAAATATTTTACTCACGCACTTTCACGCACGAATGATTTTGAAAATTTTCACGATCACGCACGCTCACGAATAAAAAATTTTTAATCACGCACGAGTGGTTTACAACTTATCACGATCACGCACGCTCACGAAAAAGTATATGTATAACACAATTTTCATGTTTTTTGGGTTGAAAAATATGTTCTTACATATCGCCACCTAAAAGCCAAAAGGCCGTAACAACCAAAAAATTCAAAATAGACTTTTTGATTGATTATGATGTGATTAACCAGAATACATATTTTTCTAAAATATTCCATTTGGCATCTAACATACATGTAGATAGAATAAATTTATGATATTTTTTGCTTCTCCTGTAAAATAGTAAAAAGTGTACTTACGGCCTTTTGGATTTTCGGTGACGATATACATATCTATGTTTATATGTATACTCGTGTTTTTGTAAAATTTATAATGCAAATTAAAATAAAGCAAAGTTAATTTAATATCGTTTTAAATATTCGTATTCGCGGATATCATTTTAAATATTCGAATTCGAATTCTCGTATATCAAAAATTGACATTCCGCACATGTATGTATGTATGTATACATACATAATATAAATGTGAAGGTAAGACCTATGATCAATTAAATAAATGATAATCAAATAAACGAGAAAAGCATATTAAATGAGAAAACATACAAATTACTAAAATTTTTTCTGTTACGTAACATTTTCAAAGACTCAGCCCACCCCACCCCTCCCCCTACATCGTTACGTAACATATGGACGGCCCCTAAATCAAAAAACATTTTCTGCGGTACAATTCGTCAGTAGTATTGTTGACAAAGGCACTGTTTAATCAGTAGTGTTTCTCAATTGATACTTCCTACAGGGTATCTAAGAAACATACATACATACTTACAAAGGTGTATGTACCCATCAAACAAAATGCTCCGAATTCGCAAAGAATTCGTAACGATTGGTCGACAAAATCTTCCGATTTCGGCACCGAAATATTACCGAAATCGTAACAATTTTTGTATGAAATGGTTGACACGACTTCGTAACGATATCTCGGCACGAATTCGTTACGATAAGTCGGTACGAACACGTAACGACTTGTAGGTACGATTTCTTTTTGCTTTTATAGCAGAGTACCATTTCACCGTTATGTTGCTGCTATTGTCGAAATAATTTGCACATACTCACGTTTTTTTAATATTTGTTACAATCCTTTTTTTATCAACATACACTACATATTTATTTAAAAAAATTTTCACAGACTTTTACTTATGTATTCAAAAATCAAAGATTTACCCTCATATTCATAAAAAAATAAAATGAATTTGAAATTCATTTTAGGAAAATTTTGTATTGAAAATTTGAAATAAAACACATTTCAAATTCGTTTCAAATTTTATGATTTTTAATGTTATTTATTTTTAATGTTTAAAAAAAATTGTTCAGAAATTTCTTAACGAATTCGGTACGACAAGTCTGACTTCAGAAAAAGTCGAAACATTTTGTTTGGGGGTATTCATTGTGTTTGTAAGCTCATACTACCATACATATTACTATACATACATACATATATGCATTTATTATTATAAAATAACAAAAAATAAACATTTTAAAAATCCCCGACTTTTTTCAGAAAAGATGTTATATCTTCTAAACGGTTGGACGGATTTTCTTCAAACATAGCTAAGAACCCTCTCGATCAATGCATCTTTCAAACAGAAAAAAACTGAAAATCGGTCCAGCCGTTTGGCCTGTACGTGGACACGGACAGACACACAGATAGACAGATACACAGACACACAGACAAACAGATACACAGACACACACTACAAACTTATAACACCCCTCTTTTTAGTCGGGGATTAATAATTTATTTCAAATGATTGAATACAGTTACATATGTACCTATGCAGGAATGTTATCTCGTGAGAGCGTGAGAATTCGTGCGTAATTATTAAAAAAAAGCTCACGCACGATCACGCACGAGTAAATTTTTTCAGTCACGTTCACGCACTCAAGCGTGATTAGTTATAATATTTGATCACGAATCACGTGAATCACGCGTGACTCACGCGCGATAAAATCACGACATTTGCACATCTCTAGCAAAGATATACGAATTTTAGCGATTTTTCTAGTTCTGGCGGTTTTACTTATTTTTGGAGTTTTTTTTTGCTATTGGGATTTTTTCGTTATTTTTTTTTTAATTTTGGCGATTTTCTCGGTTTTTGGTGATTTATTTTAGTTTTAGAGATTTTTTTTAGATTGGTTTTTTTTCGTTTTGACGATTTTTTCGGGGTTTGGGTTTTTTTTTTGTCAATTTTTTTAATTTTGGCGATTTTTTGGTTTTTTGCGATTTATTTTAGTTTTAGAGATTTTTTTAGTTTGGTGTTTTTTTCATTTTGGCGATTTTTTTCCAGTTTTTGGCGATTTTTTTCGGTTTGGTGATTTTTTAGTTTTAGCGTTTTTAAAAATTTCAAGAATCTGTCTCTTACGGTTTCCAAGATACAGCAAGTTGTCAAAATTATGTACATAGTCAAAATTGTATTAACTGATAGAATACCCTTTAATTTATTTTTTTTTAAATTTTAGTGTTAATTGTTGTAGTCTGTATAAAAATACACTAACTTTGCAAATTTTTTCAACATTTTCCGTTGCTCTTCTTGGAACACCCTTTAAATTTTAACTGTAATATATTTTTTGTTGTAGCGGCCAAGGTTCAAATTTCAGGTCCGTCAGTAGCTCTTACGGTTCTCGAGGAAACAGCCTGTGACGGACAGACGGACAGCGTAGCGAAAATAATAGGGTTCCTTTTCACCTTTGGTGTACGCAACCTTAAAACTAAAGTTTTACATTGAAATGATAACACGGTATTAGGGTAACACAGTACAGTTCTCGATTGAGTATCGTTTTAAAATGACAAATTAACGTTTTTGTGTGCCGTTTTAAAACGATATTCAAAAAAGAATAGGCCCAAAAATAGTGTTGCCCATTGAATGGTTTCACGAAAATTTACCGAATTGCCTTATAATAAAAATAATAGTTTTTATTTAGATATGTCATGGGTATTTGAAAGTAAGGTTTACTGTTCATATTCAACCGAATTGAAACAGCGGTATTTTAGGCCGAATATTCGAAACCGAAAACCGGAAAAACGTAGATTTTCCATTTTTTACTTCTTGTTGATTTAAACTTTTTTTTTTTCATTTTACCAATCGTTAATAATGATTTGAGCGTGCCACATAAAAGTGGCATACTAGAGGCAGGTGATACATATGTACATAAATATAAATTTGCCCAATTCAAATGGCAAATGTTATAGTCTGCAATTTTTAGAACATGTAATTCTAAAACAACAAATTCAAACAGTTTTTCCTTCGAATCGAATTATACTTGGGAACTAGTGGTGATGATTTCTGTACTGGTAAAATACTAGTTCCTGCAGAGGATTACAATGACATATGTACACGTATGTATATATAGTATAATTGTGTACCTAAATAGCAATTTTCTTTAAGAAATCAAAAGCTTTTATATGAAAATTAAAAAGTTCCTGCTAATTTCCGTCTACGTTTATTTATTTTATTTTTATAAAATAGATTAAAGAAATTATATTAATTTTAAAATTTTACCAAGATTTTGAAAACTTGCCAGGAAAATAAAATTGTTTGTGAGACAAACAAGTGGCAAAATTTTGGCCACACCTCAATTTTTTTTAATTCTTGCAATTATATAGCCGGGCATCACATTGAATAGATAATAGAGATAATCTTTGAAAAAAAAAATACTAAAAGTAAAAATGGTTTCATATCATTTTGTATATGCAAGACGCTTGCTTATTTAAAATAAATTGAAATTGTAGTTTATTATCTTGAAATTTAATGCATCGCGTATGTATGTACACATTTGTATATGTATTATTCTAAAAATATTTTTGAAGATTATTATTATTATATTGCATAATAATATAAAATGTATGTATGCATAGTAAAGAAATGATTTTAGATAGAATACTTTTATTGTAGACAAAATATTGATTATCAAACAAATAATATGTAGTTCAAAAAGAGAAAAAGGGGCAAGTTACGGCCTTCGATACGTTTCGAAATTTTAAAATGTTTCCATATAAACTCTATTGAAATACTTGGTAATTTCGTTCGATAACGAGTGCCGTAATTAGTGTTTTTTATGGGAATTGTTACAATTTAAGTTTAACATTTTTTTTAGGGCACTAATCGGGCCTATTCTTGTTTAAGTATCGTTTTAAAACGACACATAAATACGAAAATTTTACATTAAAATGATAATACGGTGCTAGGCTAATACGGTATCTTTTCAAGGTAAAATTGTCGTTTTTATGTGTCGTTTTAAAACGATACTTAAACGAGAATAGGCCCGAATAATCCCAAATTATTATTTTATTTATTAAAGGTGCCTATACACTACATGTTTTTTACATTGCACCTGTCAAATTTTAGATACTTCGGTAAAAACATATAGTTGGTGACCTCAAAAACTTTGCTTGTGTAAAAATACACAAGCAAAAACATAAGACAAATTTTCAATTAGAGCATGTTCTATTTTCTTATGTTCACACATGTGTTTTCAAATGTCTATGCCATGTGAAAACATTTATCGACGGTTGAATGTCTCCGATATCATTAGCCGTCCGTTTAAAGTATTTGTATTAGTGATAAATTAATTATTTTTTATCTCATTTTAAAATTTTAATAACAGGGATATAAAGTATATAACAAGTGTTGATACAAGCTCCATATTTTGCAGATTAAAAAGAAAAAAACTTAAATAAATATTTGTGACGCCGGCTTTTCAGCAACGCTACCAAAGAAATTTCCAGCGGCTTTAATGTTATAATAAAAGCTGTTGTAAACAATCAGTTGGTGACCAAAAATTAAAAACCGTATGTAAATTAATCAAGTTTGACAAACACAAAAAAAAACATGTGAATTGTAAACTTGAAAAAACATATAGTGTATTGGTACCTTAAGTAAAATATTTTTTTATTAAAAATACATTGAAATTGATTAGTCCTAGTTTACACTAGGCAAATCCTATTGCTAAGCTGATTAGTTTGTTAAGAGAGAGAGAGAGAGAGAGAGAGAGAGAGAGAGAGAGAGCTAGAGAGACGAGGGGAAAGGAAACGTTTCTGTTCCATTCAGTGATGCCAACTTAGCCCTTTTAGGGCTAGATTTAGCCCGTTTTCAGTCAGTCAAAACGCGAAAAAAAATTTTAGCCCCAAACTAAAAAAGGCGCAAACCCAGCACTTTTTACAATAATCTTTCAGCCCTTTTACCCCCTTTTTAGTTTTTGCTAGATATGGCTACATTTAAACTTTTGCGAACTTTATATTCCTTTAATCTAGCAAAACAAAATGAGTAAAAAGTCGATATTGCTTTACCAATTTAAAAAAGAAGAATAATATAGAGTAATCTTTTATTTCTTCCAAATTTTTTATGCCTGGAATGTTATTCAGTACAGCCTAAAACAGATAATGTATGTTTTTGGAAGAGCGAGAAATCGAAATTTTATTTAATAACGGCCAATTTTAAATGTATCTACTTATGTAAACATACATATGTATATATATTTCTATTATATATGTATGTATATGCTAACTATTTAATCTACGTATGTACATACCTTATTGAAATGTAATATGAAATGTAAATGAAATATGTACAATATGAAGCTCTTAAGCTATGTACATATGTGTTGATCTCATGATAGTTATTTGTATTATAATAAATTACTTTACAAAAACTGATTTGATGTTTTTATTTTCAACAGAAACATTTTAATACTAGCTCCTTTTTGCGCTTTTTCACTATTTTTTATTTTATTTTTGAATATTTTTTCAATTTAGCCCTTTCTAGCCCTTTTTTCTAAAATTTTTACGCGTTTTGAGTCTCAAAAGTTGGCATCACTGGTTCCCCCCTCTCCCACAAACTAATCAGCTTAGCAATAAGACTTTTATAGTAAAACTAGGACTTATTGAGGGGTTTAGCTGGATCCTATGCGCATTTCCCTATTGCTAATGCAGATCATCAGGGAACCTTTACCCAAAAATTTCTTAGAACAACTAGAGTTATTATGTTAAATTTAAACAACAAATAACAAAGTTGAAACAAGAACTCAATAATCAAAATGTTTTTTATTTTCTTACTTTACCATTGCTACATTGGCTGATTTTTCTTTTCAGCTTCAAATTGTAGTCGTAAGAGCATGTAAAAAGAAAATAAATGTAAATAACAACAACAGCTATTCAAGAATAGAGTGTTGCCACACAAGTATTTTTTGACCGGGTGCAGTCAAGTTAATAATTAGTGTTTTTTATGGGAATTGTTACAATTTAAGTTTAAAGTTTTTTGCCCTTCGTTAAATCCTATGCTGCTCTCACGATTGCTTTTGGGAAACTTTACATTTTGTGTTAACTATGTGGGTTCTTCGATCTTCAATACAATATATTGTACGGACCAAAAGACAGAATACATTGCGATCTCATGTTTGGAAGGTCCTCAGGTAGACCAATGAATCTTACAACGGGCTCGCCCCATGCTTAGTCCTAATTTATACTATGCAAGTCTTATTGCTAAGCTGATTAATTTCTTAGTAGAGAGAGACGAGGGGAAATAAAGTTTTCTGTTCCCTTCGTCTCTTTCCATCAAAATAACCAGCTTAGCAATAATATTTGCAAATTGTAAATTAGGACTTATGCAAACAAAATAAGTTGAGTTTGAAGTGTACGTTAAAACAAAAGATCCATACAAATTTCGACTGAAACACAAATTAAAGGCCTGACCCACGATATCGACAATGTTCGACTTGTCGCACACTTACATGTGAAACAACAACAAAATATTAAAATTTGTTTTTGTTTTGAATGTAAATGTGCGACAAGTCGACCGTTGTCGACATCGTGGGTTTGGCCCTAATTTTTTTTTTTTTTTGCATAAGGGCATAACTCATGCCAAGAATATTTTTTACGAAATCCAAAAAATTATAAAAACAAAATTAAATTAAAAATCATGTGGTGCAACAATGTTACAGTATTTTATTTTATTTGCTGCCACAATTTTTAAAATTGCATCTGAAATTCTTTTCAACTTTTTGCATGCATTAAATTCATCTTATGACTGCGCTAGTATTCCACTCAACCCACTGCATGAGGACAAATTTCCCCCTAAAAAATGCACATATTTTGGCAAAACTAAAAATATATACATAAACATAAACGTACGTACTAGGGAAGCCAAAAGGGACTAGGTTTTTTCAAACCCGGGATTCGGGATTTTTAATTTAAAAAAACGGGATCCCGGGACGGATCGGGATTTTTCCGGATTTTATAATCTAAAAAATATTAGATAATCTCATATATTAGCTTTTAGAATTATAATTTATTATTAATGTAAGTATAAGTATTAAAAAAAATTCTTAATTCATGAAGAAAGTTCATTACAGAACCAAATAAAACATTTTTAATGTATTATTGGTAGGAAGAATTTAAAGGAAATAACGCCCAAATAAGAAATGAAATAAGGCCCATAAAATAAAACCCAAAAAAAATTAATTGAGGCCCAAAATTTATGAAATAGCACCCAATATAAATGACATAGGCCCAATGAAACCAAACTCAAAATGAAATAAAGCCCAATATAAATGAAATAAAGCCCAATTAAAAATTCCTTAATTTTATTTGACTTTGTTTCATTTTCATATTTGGCCGTTATTTCCTTGGGCTTTATTTGAAAGCGCCAAGCGACACCTCTTTTTGTGGGCCAAGGAAGTTAGTAATTTTTAGTATTTTTGGTTGAGGTGCAACCTTCTCAAGTCGTTTTTCTAGCTGAATATCATATATTTATCTGACAAAGTATACTTACATTAATTTGTGTCAAAAGACCTTTGATAGAACCTCCTTAAAGTTTTTAATACCTTTTTGCAAAACTTGCATTTTGCGTGCGCAGTTCCATTATCATCCACTAAGAAAAAACACCAAACCGAGCTTCCGACTTTGTTTTGTGTGGTACAAAATTCATTACTAATACTATGATTAAATTTCAAATATTTAAAATTATTTTTAACTGGGAAACTCATGTTTATTTACAAACGTGCATTTAATAAAAAAAATTGTCAGATTTTTAATGTTACCAGAATCCCGGGACTTCTGCTTAAAAATCCCGGGATTCGGGATTCAATTTTTTCGGTATTCGGGATTTCGGTATTGGCATCCCTTGTACGTACGACCCGCAACTAACTGAGTATGAAATGCGTCGCCATCACTTTAAGTGCAATAAACTTTTAGATACAAAATTTAAATGTTGAAATATTTTTGTAGAGTATTGAGTGCATCAACCTGCAGGCTCTTGGATGACAGCAATATTACACCACCGGCAAACGGCACAACTCACACTTATGTGCGTGTGATGTGTGTGTGTATGTGATTTTTTTTATAGAGTTTACTAATATTTTTTTATTCTAAATTAAATTTAATTTTTTGTTTGTTTTAATTTTATGGATGAGAAAACGCTACTGCCATGCTTGGCTCCAAGACAAAATTCAAGCGGAAAAATATTTTCCTTCTTCATATTCACTTTAATATTCCTGAAAATCGTTCATTTTCGATCTAAATTTAAATAAATCTTATTGCACAAAAACTTAAATGTGACAAGCGAATTGTAAAAATGAAATTATGTTTCTAAAAACGAAAAAAATTGTCGTTGGTTTTGGAAGCATGATGGATGACTAAGACTTTTTCTATTTATAAGTTTAAATATTTTGAACAGAATCCGGTATATTTGTTGTAGAAATGCTGCAGAAGGCTACAACTAAAATAAGGGGAGAATTAAAATTCGCTAAAAGGAACTTTAAAGTAAGTGTCTGCTGTCTTCAGTAGTTTTATTAAATGGTTTTTAAATTTTATTGCAATACCCCTTTAATTAGTTTTTTAATTAAACCTGTGCTTTTGCCATCACGTCTTTTTTCGCGAGACTTGAAAATTTCTTCGAGAAAACTTAAATTTTTTTCTATTCACCGTTGTACAAAAATTAAGGGTAGGTACATGATTAGGTTGTATTGTCGGCCGCATAGTGTGTAGTCTTCTCTATGATTACGTTCGAAATTGAAATCGAAGTTTCAAAAATATCGAAATGGTTTGATGTTTGTAGGATGCATTGTAGGTTGCAGTGACTGTGTTAAAAAATTCAACACGTAATATAAACGTGTTGCGTAAACACGTTGCAAAGTGTCTACCCACTATTAGATATATATTTATTTTCCAATACAAGTTTTGTGACTAAGAATATCAGCATAACAAGCTTCATGTGGCAAAACTTAAGGCTCAGTTAGCCGACTGTAATGTTATGTAACTGCAACGCACGAAACAGCTGATCTATATTTTTATATGAAAAGTAGGTTGCGTTGCATTACAGCTCTATAACCATTTTCATTACTCTTCACATAACAATATCGATCAGCTGTTTCCTACTGTTGCAGTTACATTTTATTACAGGTTCTGACAATAAACCTACAATACACACGGTTGTTTTAAATTTGTCAGAAAATCTTAGAAGTTATAGCCAGATGATTGTTTATTTATCTGATTTATCTGACCACATTGTCAGTTCACACGATTTCCCATGCAAAAAAATGCCAGCTCTGTTGTTAGGCATTGTCAGACTCCAAAGCCTTTTTTAGAAATCGTAAATTATCATTAGTCTGTAGTTGTGTTAAACTTAAAAAGTGAAAATATAAGTTTGTAAAGATCGTAGTGAAACTGTTGCGAGGATTTTAGCTGTATATATTTTATTAGCCCAATTCCCAGTCTTGTGCAAGTGGTCTTGCATCGTAGCATGTGCAAAATGGTATAGTATATTGATACTCACCACTTAACAACTTAACTTAGTGGTGAGTATCAATATACTATACGTTTTGCACATGCTACGATGCAAGACCATTTGCACAAGACTGGTAATTGGGCTATTATATCTTCTCGAATTATTTAAAAACAGGTGTGTGCAGTATTGCCAAAAGAAAGAATTCTATGACAATGATTTAATTGTCGCACTTTACTGATAATATTGTAAGACCTGACAACCGTTTGTGCACTGTGTTATTGTAGAAATAAAAAAATTAAACAAACCAAAAAAGATTGGTTTAGATAACAGTTATTCAAATTGAATTAATTAAAATAAAAGTTAATAAAGAAAAAAAAAAAGAAATCAGTGTCCACTTCATTTACCTCTTAATTGGTGTGTGGGTAGTGGCTTCACCACTCAAGAAATCCATTGTAGCATTTTTAATATTATTCTTCAAGCTTTCACCATTTTCTTTGGCCTTAGACACTTCCATAAGTTTCCTGTCGAACGAATCATTTTGATTTCGTTTTAATGCTTTTGGTGGTGTGACCGGTTTATCTTCCGATTTGGCAACAGTCTCTGGTGCAGCACTTGGAACGAGAGGAGTAGTAAACGGCTTGGGTGGCTGAACTACCGGAGCAGGCTTGGGAGTAGGTGGCTCTTCAGACTTGGCAACTGGTGCAGACACAGGAGCAGGCGTTTGTATCGGTTTAGGAATACGTGGCGATTCAGGCTTTGAGACTGGGCCAGGGGCGGCCGGCGTTTGTGCTGGCTTAGAATCAGGTAGTGGTGTGATTTTCGGCGTTGGTTTTGGCGAAGCCGGTTCTAGTTTTTGAGATGCATTTATATCAGCGGATTTGTTGTCTAAAGAGTTGGCATCACTCTTGTTTGTTTTGTAAAAAATATCAAAGAATTTCCAACCATAATGTTTGCTGAATTTAAAAGAAAATTAAAAAAAAAACAAAAGAAAAAATTAAAAAAACAAAATATAAAAAATAAATAAAAACTAAAGGCTGATAAATTAAAATAAACTTAATCTTGTTAAAGATAATTTCGTTAAGGTTAAACTTTAAACTTTAGTCTTTAAATTTTATTTGATTTGATAACTTATCTTTGTTCATTTGCAATTGCAATAATGCTCGTAATGAGTAAAATTATGACTCAAAGAGTTTTTTCCACTTTCAGAATTAATAATGCATGTGATTTAAAATTGTAAAAGAAAAGAAAATTTTCAATAGAAATCAGCTAATATATTTCAAATATTAACTGCCGTATTCAGAAAAAATAATTTTAATTTACAAAGGATTACAAAACAAAATTTCTATGGAAATACTAATGTTTGTTAAATGTTTTGTAAACCAAAATTATTATTTTTTGAATAGGGCCTTAAATTTTCTAAAAGATAGTCATGTCTTTTATTCTTTATCTTAATTCTATATTTTTAGTAAAGCTAGTAACGAATTTCATTTTTTCTAATTAATATAGCTAAAAATATATAAAACACCAGTGGTGCGATTCAGTAACTTTTAACGATCCGACAATCATAATTTTTGTCTATACAATATGTCGCTTGCAATAACGATTGTGTGATTCCGTAACTTCTTTTTAACGATAGTACGCAGCTGATATTTTCTGTTCGTTTTTGTCGATAAAATTAACAGCAATTTTAATTATTGTCGCTTAAATAACGACACAGCTGACATTAACCTACATCGAATATCGTTAAAAATGTTACTGAATAGCAAATTCTATAAATTTTCGTCATAATTATTTTAACGATGCGATTCTCGTTAAAAAAATTTTGTGAATTGCACCACAGTAGTCCGATTCACCAACTTTTTTAAACGGGTTTTTTACTATGGGTAAAAAGAAGTCACAGAATCACACAATCGTTATTGTAAGCGACAAAATGTATAGACAAAAATTACGATTGTCGGATCGTTAAAAGTTACTGATTCGCACTACAGCTATGGCCGCGGCGTTGCCCGCTCGAAATTAATATAAGATTAAAAGTGAAAATGGAAAATACCATTTGCGGAGTTTAATAAATCCGTCAACGCGTGAGTCTAGCTCGCGCAAATGGGGTTCCGTACCACTCATTATCCAATTTTTCAAATTACAATTGTTCTTTTTAATTGCTTCAGAGACGCTTAACACATAAAAACCATCAAAGTGTCAAAGTGAAAAAAATCATAAAAATGGTAAAAAGTTTTGAAAACTGAAAAAGCTCCTGTGGCTGTGTGCTTTGCAATCAGATCAATCATGAATAAAATTCAGCGAGTAATTTCTCCATTTTCCAATTAGAATTTTTTTGTTTTCCCTATTACTCGCTATTAGTTGGAATTGTTCCCCGTAAAAAATTTCATGATTGCCCTCAATATAAACTCTGTATTCTTTTTCGGAGGAAATGAAATTGCCTCCTGCCACCTTCTTGATCCTAACTTTAAAATTATATAAAGCGTGTGTTTCCTTTTTAGGCACAGATGTATGTATGTATCTACACACAAAAAAGGAATATGAATGATTTTGTAATATTAATTAAAATCTTTGTAATATCTATTAGAAAATTAATTAAATTTTCACCTATGAACAATTTGATTATATCAATTAAGTTTTTCCACTTAATTGCATTGTTTTGGATAGCCGAAATCGCCACCTTCCTATCTCTTGATTCTTATTTAAAGTTTAAAAATATATAAAGCGTCTGTTTCCTTTTTTATGCTATGAATTTTATTAAAATCACTTGCATAGCTTTGGAGAGGCCGAAATTTCCTCCCTTCCCTCCTCTTGCTACAATTTTAATTTTAAACCTATATAAACCGTCTGTTTCCTCTTATTTACATGAAAATGTATCTTTATTTTGAATTTCATAAGAATCTGCTATATAGTTTCGAAGGGCAGATATTGCGCCCCTCAAATATCGGTCCTACTTTTTAAAAATCTGTATGCTATATATTTTTTTATGCGCAGATCTTATTTTCAAGTTTCATCAAAATCGGTTCAGCCATTTCGCTGATAAAGCGTAACTTTTGCATTTGGTCAAGCGACAGGCGGGCGGACAGATGAATTGGTGGGTGAACAGTGTTGGTTGGTTGGTTTACGTGGCTGCCTTTCCAGAAGAATCTATATGATTCCTTTTTAAAAGGACCACTACACTCATCGGTGTCAACCTATGTAGAACCGTATCTAAGTATTGTGATACGGTGATCGTTACTAGGTCCAATCCGTAGCGTTGAGATATCTGACAAGGTCGCTCAGCCCAATCTAAGATAAATCTGAAAGATCGTCTAGTACATGACTGCCTAATAATTTGTGTCTCGAGTGATGCAAAGCTGGACATTCGCAAAGAAAGTAGAAGATTGTCTCTTCTTTGCTTTCTTCTCGACAACTTCGGAAGAACTCATTATAGGACGAACATTAATAATGCTCTGTTTTTTTTTTGTGGAGTACGATGTTTAAACGGCAATAAATATTTTAGGGTATGGGGACTTTACAGACCTACGATCCCATCTTAAGCACTTTAACGGTTTAATAAATAAATGGAAGGATTCATTCTACATTTTGCTGAAAATTTTTTAGAAAACGGACGGGTTGCTTCGGAGATTACGTCTTACAAACATACAAACTTTGAATATTGGTAACATTGGTAAAGATTAGAGTCTAATACCTCGTTTATAGGTACATTTTATTTGCAAATAAAACTATTTGTAAATACTGAACTCACTGTTTATACATACGTAGATAGCACACATTTTTATCTGAATATTATATTGCTACACATTGTTAAATGCGTATTGCATTTCTTACAACACAAAATTAATTGGCAACATTTTACATCTTATTTACAAAATAGTGCGTTATTTGCAAAAAGTTTTCGTGAGTTAATTTATTACATTTATATGCGCACTATTTGCAAATAAATTAAATCACGGCATAGCAAAAGTACAAAAACTTGGTAGCACTTCTATAGAAAACTTACTTATGTCGACAAAAAAAATTGTTTAACAGCCAGTTTATAGAAGCCATGTAAAAATTCTCGGCTGTCTATTTATCATGAAAACAAAAACAAATTTTGAGTGCTTTGTTTTTGTTTTCAATATAAATAGGCAGACGAGAATTTTCACATGGCTTCTATGAACTGGCAGTAAATGTACAAAATATCAACTCATTATTTGCTTCTATAAATGTGTTTTTTTTGCAATATTTATTGTTTTTTGTTATCAAACATTTGTAAGCGTGGGAAGCTAAAGCATTTTATTTGCAAATAGTGCGTTAATCGTGAATAGTTTTCTGAATTAGTAAGTCGCAAATAAAAACAATAATATGGCAACAATTTACAGTTTTATTTGCAAATTAGCCCTGAGTATAAACGTAGTAATTAACTTACAATAAAAAATTTATATGGCAACGCTTTCCACTTTTATTTGCGTATAAACGGGATATATGACATTTATTTTAATAAATATAATAAATATAATAAATATAATATTAATGGAAATATTGAAAACATTTTAATTACATCAACCCTTAGCCGCCGCGCCGCATAAACATAAGCGACAAAATACAATAAAAATTTCTCTATAAATGTTAAATTAAAATTAATTAATAAAAAAACTCACAATACTCTACTGTAAAATTGCTTTTGCTTTTTGTAAACTAATTTGTAACGACACTTGTACCCATTATTAAATTTTCATCAATATTGATTGATTGTATGTTATCGATTGTCATGAAGAATCCAATCATTTAAATTTCAATTGTTACAAAATGGAAAATAAATGGCGCTCCAACAAAAGTAAATTTCAATTTAATATTTTTAATTCCACATCTATGACGACTATTATTATTCCCACCATAATTATTTAAAGAAATAATAGTCTATAAATCAATTGCGATTTACTGCACCTACGAAAATTCATATTTTTTTATAGGACTGCAATTTCTTTTATCTGCTGCAATTTGCGTAGAAAAGAGAACATTTTAATTTAATTAAAATCCACTGATGCAGAAATACTCGCAAATTCATACATATAAAGAAGAGGTGCAGTAGTTTTTTGCATAGAAGCAAATGTTCAGACATAAAGAACGAATACAGTTAACCCACGTTATACGCGGTGCTTGTTTTCTGCGATTTTTTTTATAACGAAGGCAACTTAGAAATAGCAGCTGATTTTTTAATAAAAATTTGAATATAACACGCTCAAAATATCGAAATGCAACGATGTAGTTACAATCTGATACTACGTTTATACGCGCACTATTTGCAAATAAATTAACTCACTGTTTAAAGGGCATAGCAAAAGTACACAAACTTGGTAGCACTTCTATTAAAAACTTATTTATGTTGACAAAAAAATTGTGTAAATGTACAAAATATCAAATAATAATTTGTTTTAATTATAATTATTTGCTTCTATGAGCCCTGCGTATAAACATAGTGTGAGATATAAAAAAAATGTGTACAATTTTATAGCAATACAGTGAAACGAAATGGCTTTAAGCCTTTTTGCTGTCTGGGACAGCTCAGCCCGAAAATATGTCAACGTTTTGTTTCCAATCGTGCAAGTATTTTAATGTTCATAAAATTTTTTATTCTCCTGGAAATAATTATTTCTTTGAAAGATCCAAACTAGAGATATTTTAGCCCTTTCGTAGACCGCACGATATCACTATGTGTGAGTATAACTATTGCTTTCAAACTCTGACATTATTAGGTGTATTCACTCGCTAAATTTGTCTACAAATTTGTAACAATTGTTACTGTGAAGTCCATTAACGCAAAGGAGAGAGCGTCACAATAAAGTAAAAAATTGAGAGATAAAAAAGTCTTGCAAATTCTTAGTCCCGGTTCACACGTTTCAACTTTTGTTGCTCAACTCATAATTCAGCTGTAAGAAAGACGGAGATGGAAATACAAATATCTCTCTTTTTGTTACAGCTGAATTACGAGTTGAGCAAAAAAAGTTGAAGTGTGTGAACCGGGACTTACTAGTAAAATTTTGACTTGTAAGAATTATCCAAAGCTGTTCTGTGTTTTATTTACAGATTATATTTGTGAAAATTATCTGAAAAAAAAACTCGAAAAATGTGCATTTCTGTACTAACAAATAAAAAAAATGTGTGTAAAAAAGGGTATGTTCTGTATTCTACGTGAAATTAAATTGTTCGGAATTAACAAAGCATTGTTGTTATAAATACTAACGCGTATTTCCAACAACAATCCCATGGCAATTCCTCACGTTTTAATTTCACGTGGAATACAGAACATATCGATGGTTTACTAACGCAACCCCGTAACTTAAAAACTACTACTTTTCAGGAGAGACAAAAAATGATTTATAACAAGTATTTAATGAAAATTTACAAGTATTTAATTGAAAATTTAACAAAAATCATCCAAGTAATTAGATTATAAAAAAACATACATATATTAAAAATGTTTAAATACTTGTTATAAATAATTTTTTGTCTCTCCTGAAAAGTAGTAGTTTTTAAGTTACGAGGTTGCGTTAGTAAACCATCGATATCCGATTGTTTTTCTTTGATTAAGCCACATAAAACAATTTTATGGTCAAGGAAGTACAATTGTTGATCAGGGATGGAAAATCGATTTTTTTGTATGTATTAATAGGATAGAATTAATTAATAATTAATTTCATATTAAATGTCTATTTTTAAAAATTTTTTAATTTAAAATATTATCAATCAAGAATTTCCAAAATACATCGGAAAAATTCAGATACTTTTTCGTATCAGGGAGAGAAATTTTGCAAACTTCTGCCTTATTCTCTCGTTTCTAAAGTAAATCAACACACCTATTATATGCATATAAAATTATCATATTTTATAAGTGCTTTATAAACAGAGATTTCAAAAATAAATAATGCAAGTTTTTGTTAATTTTATTGTCTAAAATAACAACGAATTTACATAATGAAATTTTTCGTGAAATTTGTTGCACGAATCTTTTCCCATTTGTTAATAGTTGGTAGTGCTAAAGAATATAATGGCGTATAAGAAAATGATATAGCATGAATCTCTAATGTATTCTAGTCAACTTTTCTCCATGTCTTCTTTGAAAAATTTATAATGCAAATTCAGTTTTATATAAATAATATACATATATAAACTGAAATAAAATATATGTTTTAAGTGCATTGAATGATCACTAAAAAATTAAGAATATGTGGCTAAACATTTCAGAATATGTTTTTTCTAAAAAAAAAACTAACTATAAAATGTTTTTTCGCAGTAATTTTTACATACCAAACCCAGCCGAAATAAACAAAACAATAAATTATTTTGGTAATTATAAAAGATTTGGTCACGATCCAAGAATTAATGTTTTTTATGATTTTTGGCAAAAAACAAAATATTTTGCCAGCTCTTTCATTACAATTTTTAATGCAATAGGTCTGTTTCTTTAATCGATATTGGGTGCCCGCGGGATCCCAATCTTACAGAAAAGCGTGAGAGAGGTTTTGAGAGAGTGACGTTCTTCTTGTCCTTTTTCTTCGGGTTAGTGTGGGCAGGTAGGCAGAGAAGCAGCAATCAGCTGCTTAAAAAATAAACAATAGCAAATCAAAGTTAAATTTGTCCAAAAACTGAATAAAATTGTAAAACTGGTGGTGAATAAAGTTTTGAAGTATTTATATAAAATTATGAGAGAAAACATTATAGACGTGTTTTCATTTAAACAAATGAGAAGCTCAACAACAAATAATAACAAAGTTGAAACAAGAACTCAATAATCAACATATTTTTTATTTTCTTACTTTACCACATTGGCTGACTTTTTTCAGCTCTAATTGTAGTTGTAAAAAGTATGTAAAGAAAATAAATGTAAATAAGAACAACAGCTATTCAAGAATAGAGTGTTGCCACACTAATTATTAACCTGATGGCACCCGATCAAAAATACTTGTGTGGAAATTTATGAAAAATATATTTTTGGTTAACTCAGCATTTTTGAAAAGTAGAGGCTTCAAAAAAGATTTTATTACAAAATTTAGATCGATTTTGAATGGCAAGTAAGTTCTTTCTTTAAAAAAGGTAGTCAGCATGATATCTGATTTAATCTAAAAGCTAACATTTCTCCAACTTTAATTCTTTCTGCATTAATTATAATAAACTTTAATATTTCTACACGCTTTTTTTTTAGCAACTAACTATAAGTTTCCTATTTATAGTAAAAATTCACAACGATATCTGAACGAATAGAACAAAAAGTTTTAGTGACGGAACTTGGTTATTATATTCTCATATGACTCAACTATTATAAAAATATTGGCAAAACATATTAATCTTTTAAAAAACATATAATATGTCTACACATTTTATTTAAAATAATAAAATAATGGCCCCAAAAAAATATATTCTGTAAATTCTATTGACAAATTCATTCACTCGCTTGTGTATGTGATGCGTGTGAGTGTTAAACAAATAAATTGTGTTCGGCTGACTTCCAAAACGTATCAATACAAAGTTTGTATATGTACATGAATTTCCGATCCGATATTTATATCCTATACAGATACAAAGCCACGAAACATTGTAACCATACGTATCAGCTTGGATGCGGCATTCATAATCATGTCTTAAGACAGGTACTCTGTTCACAATTTCGTGCGAAATGCTGTCAAATGTCGAAAGTAATACTGTTCTTAACACGTAAAATCTATCTGGCAGCATGTTTTTCCATGCAAATCATTTTAGTTTCAGCTGCGAAACAACATGAGCAGTACTTTTTTCGCACGGAAGTTTAACAATTTTGCATACTTTGAAGCAATAAAAGCGAGAAATTTATAAAAGAAACCGCGAGTTGGACTACATTTAGTACATGTCAAATTTTTCATGTGAAATAATCAATGTTACTGAACATTTTTCATAACTTCCAACAGTGTACCAACCAGGCTTTAGATGCAGCAGTTTTTCTTGAAGCAAGTCTCTTCAATTCTCTTTAAAACTGCTTGTTTGTTAACACACAGACAGTCAGTTTCTTAAATTTTGGTATTGATTTAATGCAGAAAATGAAATAATATAATTCTTTCTGCCAAAAAAACCAACTTCAATGCAAAGATATGATAATAGAAGATAAGAAGAAGTACGTGAAATATAAAATTAAATTTTAATGGGCGTGCCTCCGCCCATTTTTTAAATGCAAGATTGTGTATTTTTTCGAGATCAGGGACAGGGAACGAAGCCGATCGGCTGTGAGTCGGCTAACAGCCGCCGCCAGCAATTTTCAAAGATCCTCAGCCGCTGCCGACCTATATGGCTCATTTTCGGCTTCGGCTTAGCTGTTTTGTTAGTCAGATTTTTTTTCAAAGTATTTGTGAGCTTCTGTCAGTAATGATAACTAACTAATTTTGCCTTGAAAAATAGTAATTTTTACTATAAATAATTTGATATCAGTGAAAAATAAAGCTACCAGGTATTATTGAAAAATGAAGGAGGGCTGCCAGATGTGGCCATAGCACGCCAACTTGGCGATTTTAAAATTTGGTGTCCTAGTTTTCTTATAACTAGATGTGTGTAGCAAACGTTTTTTAAAACTATTTTCACTATTTTTTCTATGTAAAGCTACATATTTTATTAAAAACCGGTTCTGTTGAGGAAACATACTAGAATATTAATTATAAAAATGCTTTTTTTATTGCTTTACTTAATCTATTAACAATTTTATAATAAATTTTACCTTTTTCTATTCACCAATCATTTGCGCTTTGTTTGAAATAAAAATTAAATGAAATATATATTTTGGAAAATATAAATGATTCGGATGCAATTTACTTTTTATTATTTTTATTTAGATGGAGCTACACTACACCAAGTCACATCTTAAAAATTTTGCAGGGCACTGCTAAAACATTTGGAAAAAGGCTAAAGCAGCCCATCCATTATACGAAAATGACGCATATGTTATAAATGGTACAACATTTTCAAAGAAAATATTTGCCCAACTTTCCTGACAGTGAAAAGGTAAACAACACTGAACAATGTTGCAACCGCACTACACAATTGTCTTGATTGTAGACATATATATTTTCACTTAAAATATCTTTTGTCTGTAACAGTACGAATAAACGAGCAATTTTTATTTCTGAACATAAGCAATAATGTCGGCAGAATGACGTCACAAAAAAGTTTGTGTTCAAACTTATTTTAAGGGGTGGCTAGACGTATAATGTTAAAACTTAAAATTTAAGTTGTCGTATGCATGCATACGACAACTGTGCATTTTAAGTTATGATTTTTTAATACTTCTGCCACAGAGCATATATTTTGCGCTTCTGATTGATTTTTTTTTATAGTAAACTTATTATTTATAGTTTCCCGTCATTATTTTCTACGAAAGAGGTAAATTTGACAGCTTGTGTTTTAACATAATTGCTCAGAATTGTGTTTGAGCAATTATTTCCAAACATGTGTTCGAACACTAACATTTACGGTTTATATAGTAATTTTTTGTGTTAGCAACAGATATTGAGAATTGCCAACACAAAACTTTCCAAACTTATGATGTCTCGTGTAATCTCACTGTAAAAATACCTTTATTTTGAATTAATTAAGTGATGGCATATACTATTCTGTGGTGGTGATTTGCTTATACAAATTGTTGACATTAGCCGGCTCTCAGCCGATTTGTGTAATTACAAGAACCAAAGGTGTTTTATAGGTTTCGCAGCAATTAAATAAGTAGAATATGATAAAATTTAATCAAAAAAATTTTGGGAAGCTATACTCTCTCAGACAACAAAAAAATTTACAATCGGTCTAAAATGTACAGAGTTATGAAGTAACACCTCAAAAAAAAAACAAAACAAAAATAGAGACGAATTCTTAACCTCCTCCTTTTTTTGAAGTCGGTTAAAAAGAGAAGTAATTTTTCTTTCTTCTTTCCCTTCTTTCCTATAAACTCAGACTTGCTTCAAGAAAAACTGCCGTGTCTAAAATATGACTTAATATGTTGTCGACTTTTTTAATTGTTATTATTTCTTTGTTTTTTTCCAGCATTTTGTGAATCATTACACGATCGAACAACGTATAAAAATAATTGAATTTTATTTTTCAAACCAATAATCTTTGGTGTTGGCACAGCGTGCATATCATACTTTCGCGCTCAAGCGATTTTAACTGGCCTCTACGTTCACCAGATTTAATAGCTCCTGACAGTTTTCTTTGGGGATATATGAAGGAAAGAGTGCACGTTAACAGACCAAGAACCATACTCAAACTAAAAACCAAAATTCGAAATGAAATCATGGCCATTATACCCGAAATTTTAAGAAAATTTATGGAAAATATGTTAAAAAGGGCACGTATGTGCGGAGCAGAAAATGGACATCACTTACAGGATATCATTTTTCAAAGCTAATTGCAAGAAATTCACCCTTAATATACTGCATTAAAAAAAATTATAATAATCGCATAACTAAAGAAGTTATAAACCATTTAAACCATATAGCTCATTCTGCGCCACCATGTAGTAGCTTTCTTGGAAAGTTATATTGAAACTAATTTATTTTTTTATATTTTTTTTTTAATTTTTATTTATTTTATATAAAAACTATTTTATTAAGATTGAAGTCTTTTTTTTAAATATAATTAACAATATTTATTTATATACAATATTTATTTATTTTCATTTTAAGCTGTCAGTCTAAGGAATTGTTTTCTTCTAAGTATACAACTTTGCTCTCCGTATAAAAATTCTACGGAAGATGTTTGGGCAATACGGACCCGGCGAATTTTGGCAAAACACCAATAATATCACCTAAAATAAGAGATTGATGCGAGGAAATCAATAACTCAATAAGCAAGTGAAAATTTAATCAACAGTATGGCTGATCGAAATTTCCAGTTAATTCAAAATAAAGCACAAAATGGAAATAATTCTGCAGTTCCTAAACGATTGCTATAAAATGAATGTATGAAATTCATTTGTGGAGGTGTTATAGAGCTCAAGTTTGGAATTTGGATGGCGGAGCCATCTTAGAACTAAATAAAAATTTACTACTTTTATGATTTTATTAGGCTAAAGATCGTAGCGCTCTGTAAGCGAAACTACATGTTATAAATATTAATGAACAATAACACCAAAGGTAATTGTAAATATTCTGACAAACACGAGTACAACGGAACAACCAGCTGTTTTTGAAGGTCACTACACCTTCATCATCAACGTTCTTTGCGTTTGGTCCACTGTGTGTGTGGTGTCAGTTGATGTAAATTTCTGGTTTTTATACTCTAGTTTTCAGTGCAAATGGAATATGTGAATTGTTTTGATTCATCGTATTACAATTTACTGAAAGCACAATTTTACCATCTCTAAATTTCCAACAGTCTTGCCATTCTAGTTTGTTCTTTATTCATTATTCGGCATGCATTAAGCCGATCTAATTATACTCCTTTTTTACAGTCACACTGCAGTGTTAAAAATAAATGAAAAATTATCATGTATATTTTTAGTAGTAAAACCTAGTGTAAGTAGTGAAAGTGGGTGTGGCGCCTCTCATACAAAGTTCATATTTGTTAACGAGTATAAGCGTCTAAGCAATTAACCGATCTCCCTGAAAATTTACAGGATGTATTAGAATATGCCTGAAATGTTCCATGCTTCGATTTTCTTTTAGATATCACAAGTGGGCGTGGCACCTCTCATATAAAATACATACATATTTAAAAACTTTGTAGAAGAAATTTTCCTGTGAAGGCAAATCAACTGTGATGGCGTAGCATAGCACAGCGGGTTGCAGCTGGTGCTTATTAAATTTAAAAATTTTAACAGTATCATACAAGCTTCAATTCGCAAGCGAGTAAACAAATTAAACTTAAAATGACGTAAGCTTAAATGAAAAAAAAATTTATATAAAACATAAATGAATAATAGACAAACGCGAAACAAAAATCTCATTAATGCGAGTAGTACAGTGTGTGTAGTATATACATATCGTTACCTTAATATAGAAAGGCTCTATATCATTATTAAAAAAAAAAATAGATTTTTGCATTTTTCGATACATTAGATGTTCCATCGAAATACACAAAAAACTCAATTTCAAAAAAAATAATGAGTAAGGGCCTTTCTATTTTAAAATAACAATATGTATGTATGTAAATTAGTTAAGAAAATAAAATTTTTGGCAAAGCACTTCAAAAGAAAATAGAATTAAAAATATGTGTGTATTTCTTGAAGACTGTCAGTCACGTAGGCCAAAACAGAACATTGTTCTAGGTGCTTAAAAATTCATATTTATTAAATAATAATGAAGTTAATGTGTCAGCTATTGAATACTTTTTTTATCACAACTTTTTCGAGTTAGAAAAATATTAAGAGTTAGCAATTAAATACGGAATTACAAACATTAAACGTGCCTATAAAAACAAAAAGATATTGATATTTTTAATTACTTCTTCGTACTTACATATGTGCATTATGATGATTTAAATTGTATGAATGGCAAAAAATAACTAATAATTTAGACAAATTCGAAAAGATATTTTCATAAAAAATCAAGAAATGGACGATTATAGTCCTTTAAATTTTTTTGGCGAAAAATAGACGATTAAAATTTTTTCATAAAAAAATTTTTCCAAAAAAAAAACCTATTATATGTAGTCCATTTAATTTGTTGCATAACAAGAAACGATGTATAGTCCATTGAATTATTTTTTTTAAGAAATGGGCGATTTATTGTTCTTTAATTTTTTTATTTTTTTCATAAAAAAAGTTTTTGCAAGGAAAAGGTAATTTGTTGCATGAAAATTAGACGATGTATAGTCTATTTAATTATTTTTTTAAGAAATGGGCGATTTATAGTTCTTTAAAATTTTTCATAAATTTTTTTTTCGCGAAAAAAAGACGATGTATATATATACAACCCATTAAAATTTTTTCATAAAAATTTTTTTGCAAGAAAAATGTACCATATATAGTGCAATTAAATTGACGATGTATAGTCAATTTAATTTTTTTTGTTTATAAGAAGTGGACGATTTATAGTTCTTTAAATTTTTTCATAAAAATTTTTTCGCAAAAAAAGACGATGTATGGCCCATTAAAATTTTTTCATATTCATATTTGTTGCATGTAAAATAGACGATTTATAGTCAATTTAATTTTTTTTTGTATAAGAAATGGACGATTTATAGTTCTTTAAATTTTTTCATAAAATTTTTTTTTCGCGAAAAAAAGACAATGTATAGCCCATTAAATATTTTCATAAAAATTTTTTTTGCAAGAAAAACGTACGTTGTAATAACACAATAATTCATTTTTAAAGTGTACAATCCAACACTCATCACGCTCTAACCTATTATTTTATGTAACTATGAAATTTTTAACTGGCACAGTGATCATGAACAGAAATAAAACACCCTAGAAGTTTAAAAAGTGTTATTATAGAAAATTTTTCAAAAAGTAGTCAGATCCTCACAAAAACATCAATGTGAAAAAAGGCCAAGTTCCTATCAAAAACTTTGGCCATCAAAAGCAGTGAGATATAAATTTTGACCAAGTTCTTGTTTGGCACAATACCTAACGCTGACATCTGCTATGCATTATATACATTTAAATTCGTAAGAGTGTCATATAATTTTTAAATAATCTGCTAACATGACATTTTTACCGATATAAAGAAATGAACAAATATACATTATTCTCTCCTTTTGTAAAAAGTTAAAACTATTGCCAAGTTAGCAGATTATTTAAAAATTATATGACTCTCTTACGAATTTAAATGTATATAATGCATAGCAGATGTCAGCGTTAGGTATTGTGCCAAACAAGAACTTGGTCAAAATTTATATCTCAATGCCTTTGATGGCCGAAATTTTTGATAGGAACTTGGCCTTTTTTCACATTGATGTTTTTGTGAGGATAGTTCTTTAAATTTTTTCATAAAAAAACTTACCATATATAGTCGATTTAATTTGTTGCATGAAAATTAGACGATGTATACTCTATTTAATTATTTTTTTTTTTAATTTTTTCATAAAAATTTTTTTCGCGAATAAAAGACGATGTATATAGCCCATTAAATTTAAAAAAAAAAAAAATTTGTAAGAAAAACGTACCATGTATAGTCCATTTAATTTGTTGCATGAAAAATAGACGATGTATAGTCAATTTAATTTTTTTTGTATAAGAAATGGACGATTTAGAGTTCTTTAAATGTTTTCATAAAATTTTTTTTCGCGAAAAAAAGACAATGTATAGCCCATTAAATTCTTTTTATATAAAATTTTTTGCAGGAAAAACGTACCATATAAATATAATCCATTTATAGTTCTTAAAATTTTTTCATAAAATTTTTTTCGCGAAAAAAAGACGATTATAGCCCATTAAATTTTTTTCATAAAAATTTTTTTTGCAAGAAAAACGTACCATATATAGTCGATTTAATTTGTTGCATGAAAATTAGACGACGTATAGTCTATTTAATTATTTTTTCAAGAAATGGGCGAATTGTAGTTTTTTAAATTTTTTCATAAAAATTTTTTTCGCGAAAAAAGACGAATTAATTTTTTCATAAAATTAGAAATTAGACGATGTATAGTCTATTTAATTATTTTTTCAGAAATGGGCGAATTGTAGTTCTTTAAATTTTTTCATAAAAATTTTTTTCGCGAATAAAAGACTATGTATAGCCCATTAAATTTTTTCATTAAAAATTTTTTTCCAAGAAAAACGTACCATATATAGTCCATTTATTTTGTTGCATGAAAAATAGATGATGTATATTCAATTTAATTTTTTTTTGTATAAGAAATGGACGATTTATAGTTCTTTAAATGTTTTCATAAAATTTTTTTTCGCGAAAAAAGACGATTATAGCCCATTAAATTAAAAAAAAAAAATTGCAAGAAAAACGTACCATGTATAGTCTATTTAATTAGTTGCATGAAAAATAGACGATGTATAATCTATTTAATTATTTTTTCAAGAAATGGGCGATAGTCAATTAAATTTTTTTTGTATAAGAAATGGACGATTTATAGTTTTTTAAATTTTTTCATAAAAATTTTATTTGCGAAAAAAAGACGATGTATAGCCCATTAAATTTTTTTCATAAAAAATTTTTTTGCAAGAAAAACGTACCATATATAGTCGATTTAATTTCTTGCATGAAAATTAGACGATGTATAGTCTAATTATTTTTTCAAGAAATGGGCGATTTGTAGTTCTTTAAATGTTTTCATAAAATTTTTTTTCGCGAAAAAAAGACGATGTATAGCCCATTAAATTTTTTTTATAAAAAATTTTTTTGCAAGAAAAACGTACCATATATAGTCGATTTAATTTGTTGCATGAAAATTAGACGATGTATAGTATTTTAATTATTTTTTCAAGAAATGGGCGATTTATAGTTCTTTAAATTTTTTATATTAAAATTTTTTTTCGCGAAAAAAAGACGATGTATAGCCTTTTTTTCCAAGAAAAACGTACCATATATAGTCCAGTTAATTTGTTGCATGAAAAATAGACGATGTATAGTCAATTTAATTTTTCTTTGTATAAGAAAAGGACGATTTATAGTTCTTTAAATTTTTTCATAAAAATTTTTTTCGCGAAAAAAAGACGATGTATAGCCCATTAAATTCTTTTCATAAAAAATTTTTTTGCAAGAAAAACGTACCATATATAGTCGATTTAATTTGTTGCATGAAAATTAGACGATGTATAGTCTATTTAATTTTTTTTTTCAAGAAATGGGCGATTTATAGTTCTTTAAATTTTTCCATAAAATTTTTTTCGCGAAAAAAAGACGATGTATAGCCCAATAAATTTTTTTCATAAAAAATTTGTTTGCAAAAAAACGTACTATATATAGTCGATTTAATTTGTTGCATGAAAATTAGACGATGTATTGTCTATTTAATTTATTTTTTTCCAAGAAATGGGCGATTTATAGTTCTTTAAATTTTTTCATAAAATTTTTTTCGCGAAAAAAAGACGATGTATATATAGCCCATTAAATTTTTTCATAAAAAATTTGTTTGCAAGAAAAACGTACCATATATAGTCCATTTAATTTGTTGCATGAAAATTAGACGATGTATAGTCAATTTAATTTTTTTTGTATAAGAAATGGGCGATTTATAGTTCTTTAAATTTTTTCATATTTTTTTTTCGCGAAAAAAAGACGATGTGTAGCCCATTAAATTTTTTTCATAAAAAATTTGTTTGCAAAAAAACGTACTATATATAGTCGATTTAATTTGTTGCATGAAAATTAGACGATGTATTGTCTATTTAATTTATTTTTTTTTCAAGAAATGGACGATTTATAGTTCTTTAAATTTTTTCATAAATTTTTTTTTCGCGAAAAAAAGACGATGTATAGCCCCATTAAATTTTTTTCATAAAAAATTTTTTTGCAAGAAAAACGTACCATATATAGTCGATTTAATTTGTTGCATGAAAATTAGACGATGTATAGTCTATTTAATTATTTTTGGCTATTTACTGCAGATATCGCAATAAAGCAAAAAGTGTTATTCGAAAAGAAAAAAGAAAGTTCTATTCTAGATTGTTTTCAAGTATGGGGGTTTCTGAAATGTGGAGAGTTTTAAAAGGATCTGGTGTAGTGGGGAGCTCTGAGGTGGTTTGTGACTTTGATGTTGATAGTTTGAATAATTTCTTCTCCGATAACGGTAGTTCCACTGACAATAACCCTGTGGATTTTGGACCGGTTGACAATGCTGAAGGTTGTTTTTCGTTCAGTTGCGTAAATGATGAAGAAATATTCGAAGCCTTGTGGAAAGTTAAGTCTAAATCTGTCGGTATTGACAAAATACCAATTCGTTTTCTTAGAATAATCTATCCTTACATCTCGCAAATTCTAACTCATCATATTAACACTATTTTAACCTCATCTACGTTTCCCACATCATGGAAGGTAGCGCGCGTTGTACCTATCCCTAAATGTAAAAAATTCGTGTTATTGGAGACTTAAGGCCCATCTCTATTCTTCCAGCATTATCCAAAGTTTTAGAGCATATTATGAAAGGTCAGATATTGTTGCATGTTGGAAATAACATTACTAATTCACAATATGCTTACCGTCGTGGTCATAACACTACATCTTTATTGCTAGACCTCACTGAGGACATCAGATCTAGACTAAATGAAAACAACATTGCAACTTTAGTGTCTCTTGATTTATCTAAGGCTTTCAATTCTTTAATTATAGAGTAATGATCAGTAAATTGAGGGAGATGTTTCGGTTCTCGGCTACTGCTTGCAAGTTAATATTCTCGTATCTATCTGGGCGTGTTCAGTTAGTTGATTTGAATAGTAATTATTCCAATCAGCTTAGACTCTTTTCTGGTGTTCCACAGTTCTAGGCCCAATTCTTTTTATTCTTTATATCAATGATCTTTCAAATAATATGGATTGTAGCTTTTGTAAATCTTATTTATTTGCGGATGATGCTTTTCTCTTATTTTGTGGTAAGCGGTTTGAAATTAACATATTACAATCAGATATAAATGATATTTTGCTACACTTTTTAACATGGTCTTCTAATATTTTTTTGACTGTTAATTTATCAAAAACTAAAGCTCTGGGCTTTGGTATTAGTGACGACGTTTTACAGCATCTACAAATTTCTATTGGTTTATCTTCTGTTGATTTTGTTGATCGATTAAAATGTTTGGGTATTTTTTTGGACAGACGTCTGGGATTTGACAGTCATATTGATCATATTAGCCGTAATGTTTCGGGTATGTTAAGGCAACTTTACTTTGCTAATATATATTTGTCACCCCGTATTAAATGGCGTTTGGCACATGCATTGTTAATGCCGATGGTCTTATATGGTCTTGAGATTTTCTCTTGTTCGATGGCTTATGTCATAAATAGATTAAACCGAGTTGTAAATATGATAGTTAGATTTGTTTATGGGATTCAAAGACGGCAGCATATATCTTCATTTGTCGAACAGTTTCTTGGTTGTTCTTTTCGTAATTTTGTAATTCTACGCAATATGTATTTTTTCTATAGGGTGATGAAAAAAGGGTTTCCATCACGACTATGTTCTATTTCTTACGTTCTACTAGAAATACTCAAATTTTGATTCCTCGAATCAATAACTCATTGTTTGAAAAATCATTTGTTGTTAGTATTGCTCGTTTTTGGAATTATTTACCCACTGAAGTTCGACTTTTTTCTCACACAAATAATGCGTTTCGCCTTAAACTATTTTCATTTCTAATTAGTGCTTAGTTGTTAAACCGAATCAATAGCTATAATACTTACTATTTGCTTCCTATTCTTTGCTATTTTTTGGGATCACTACAATTTGAGTGTCTATATGCTATATATGTATATACATATACATATACATATACATATACATATACATATACATATACATATACATATACATATACATATACATATACATATACATATACATATACATATACATATACATATACATATACATATACATATACATATACATATACATATACATATACATATACATATACATATACATATACATATACATATACATATACATATACATATACATATACATATACATATACATATACATATACATATACATATACATATACATATACATATACATATACATATACATATACATATACATATACATATACATATACATATACATATACATATACATATACATATACATATACATATACATATACATATACATATACATATACATATACATATACATATACATATACATATACATATACATATACATATACATATACATATACATATACATATACATATACATATACATATACATATACATATACATATACATATACATATACATATACATATACATATACATATACATATACATATACATATACATATACATATACATATACATATACATATACATATACATATACATATACATATACATATACATATACATATACATATACATATACATATACATATACATATACATATACATATACATATACATATACATATACATATACATATACATATACATATACATATACATATACATATACATATACATATACATATACATATACATATACATATACATATACATATACATATACATATACATATACATATACATATACATATACATATACATATACATATACATATACATATACATATACATATACATATACATATACATATACATATACATATACATATACATATACATATACATATACATATACATATATATATACATATACATATACATATACATATACATATACATATACATATACATATATACACAAAAATTAGTTTTTTCTATATCTTTATTGAAGTGAGGATTAAATGAGTTTGTCAATAAGATGTACATATGTACAAATATAATAAGTAAGCTTTCATAATTATAATAATTTTTTATATCACCGATTTTGTTATATACATATTTTCTCTAAATTTATTCAAGAGATAACTTTGTAATATAGTTTTAATTGGCCTAAATGGCTTTTATATTACAATGAAATAAATAAATAAATAAATAAAATTTTTTCGCGAAAAAAAGACGATGTATTATAGCCCATTAAATTTTTTTCATAAAAAATTTTTTTGCAAGAAAAACGTACCAGTAGTTTTTTAAATTTTTTCATAAAAATTTTTTTCGCGAAAAAACGTCCCATATATAGTCGATTTAATTTGTTGCATGAAAATTAGACGATGTATAGTCTATTTTATTATTTTATCAAGAAAAGGGCGATTTGTAGTTCTTTAAATTTTTTCATAAAATTTTTTTTTCGCGAAAAAAAGACGATGTATAGCCCATTAAATTTTTTCATAAAAAATTTTTTTTTAAAGAAAAACGTACCATATATAGTCCATTTAATTTGTTGCATGAAAAATAGACGATGTATAATCTATTTAATTATTTTTTCAAGAAATGGGCGATAGTCAATTAAATTTTTTTTTGTATAATAGATGGACGATTTATAGTTCTTTAAATTTTTTCATAAACATTTTTTTCGCGAAAAAAAGACGATTATAGCTCAATAAATTTTTTCATAAAAAATTTTTTTGCAAGAAAAATGTACCATATATAGTCCATTTATAGTTCTTTAAATTTTTTCATAAAAAATTTTTTCGCGAAAAAAAGACGATGTATAGCCCATTAAATTTTTTTCATAAAAAATTTTTTTGCAAGAAAAACGTACCATATATAGTCGATTTAATTTGTTGCATGAAAATTAGACGATGTAGTCTTTTTAATTATTTTTTCAAGAAATGGGCGATTTATAGTTTTTTAAATTTTTTATATTAAATTTTTTTTTTCGCGAAAAAAACGATTTATAGCCCATTAAATTTTTTCCAAAAAAAAAAAAAAAAATTTTGCAAGAAAAACGTACCATGTATAGTTCACTTAATTTGTTGCATGAAAAATAGACGATGTATAGTCAATTTAATTTTTTTGTATAAGAAATGGACGATTTATAGTTCTTTAAATTTTTTCATAAACATTTTTTTCGCGAAAAAAAGACGATGTAAAGCCCATTAAATTTTTTCATAAAAAATTTTTTGCAAGAAAAATGTACCATATATAGTCGATTTAATGTGTTGCGTGAAAATTAGACGATATAGTCTATTTAATTATTTTTTCAAGAAATGGGCGATTTGTAGTTCTTTAAATTTTTTCATAAAATTTTTTTTCGCGAAAAAGGACAATGTATAGCCCATGAAATTCTTTTCATATAAAATTTTTTTGCAAGAAAAACGTACCATATATAGTCCATTTATAGTTCTTAAAATTTTTTCATAAATTTTTTTTCGCGAAAAAAAGACGATGTATAGCCCATTAAATTTTTTCCAAAAAAAAAAAAAATTTGCAAGAAAAACGCACCATATCGATTTAATTTGTTGCATGAAAAATGGACGATGTATAGTCAATTTAATTTTTTTTTGTGTAAGAAATGGACGATTTATAGTTGTCTGAATTTTTAATAAGACTGTAATCACTGCCGGAGTCAATAAAGGCTTCCATTTGAACGTCATTTATTTTAACCACCTTAGTCAGTTTTTCTTCTGATTTCGAAGTGTTGTTAAAAACTTTGTTGACATTCGCATTTTCGTTACGAATTCGACAATCAGCCGTTTTGTGCGATGTTCGATTACATTTTGTACAACGCATTTGAACAATTATAGCATTTTATCTTATTCATTATCGTACTACCATCCCTCATGCTGAATTCTGTTTTTATAATGTTATTATTACCATTTTTCTTCACCTTATTATAGGCTGAATTTGATATTTTGACTTCATTGTAATTACAGTAGCTATTAATGTCCCGAAGAAGTTGGTTGCACGTTATATATTCGTTAGAGATCTTCTTTTTAAGGTCAGTATCGTTGATGCCATTTACAATATGACGTGTAATAGCACATTCCGTCAAACCACCCTTTTTCCCAAGGCCTAGCATTTTGTAATAATACTCCTGAGCAGTTTCATTTACGTGACGAATCGTTGTTGACATTTTGATATGTGTGTCGGCAACATTATCTGTGCATGGAAAATCCGAAAGAAATTGATTAGTAAACTGGAACCATGAAAAAAATACCTCTTGCATCGAATCAACCCAATGCTTTGCAGGACCAATCATCTTCTGCTGTACCGCAAAAATTACGCTTTGATCATCCCAACAATACGCATTTTTTAAAATCTCCACACGTTTCACAAATTGTGAAGAGTTCAGTGACTCATTTGACGTTGGATTGAAATCAGGTAATAGGTTTATTATTTCTCTAACATTCGCATAAGAATTACCAGAATTACCAGGATTGCCAGGATTAAAACCGTTTTGGAATCCAGGTTGTATTGAAGCACCTTGTGGTATGGTGTTAGCATAATTATTAGTTACAACTGGCTGCCGAATACAAGTTAACGTTAGCGTTTGTTGCCCTTGTGCGTTTACTGGTATCTCCTGATTGTAATTTCTATAATGAAATGTATTTGTTTGTGTGCCCATAGGAACGTTTGTTACAGGAATATTGTTATGTGCAGAAATATTTTGAGATGATATCATCGGTCTTGTAACAGAGCATGGGTTAGATATCAAATTCCGATTTCTAATACATTCGACATTTCGTTCACCAAATACGGGTCGTGATGATGCAAATGTTATAACCGTTGAACGAAGCGCTATTTGTGTGTGGGCCATAATCATTTGGCAACGGAGAAGACGTAATGTTCGGAACAAAACTTGCTGGTTCGTTACCATTAGCGTGAGCTTGCATGTTCGATACAAGCTCTTCCAATGGCAAAACTCGTTCAGCGAGATCAACCGCCTCAGTGTCAATACGTGCCTCAACGTTGTTTGCTTCAAGGTGTTCAATTAGTACAGCCTTTTTCCCAGAGGCTGAGAACCCTTTTTCCTTGCATCTCGATTGCAGTTGTTTGAGAGTCAAGCTGTGCAAATTTTCCATTAAGCTGTTTAGGTATCTTGATCCCACTTCTGAATATTGTCAAATAATTTCTTTAATAAAAATTCTATATTTTCGTAAACGTTTTTATTTGAATACAAAATAATAATTAATATTTGAAAAACAAAAATCAATCGAAACAAAAAAAAATTGTTCTCCTCAAAAGGCGTCATAGAAAAAGCATACTCCAATTTATCTTTATTTTATTTATACAGTAGTAATAAGTAGAGTTAATTTTCTAGGTAATAGTTCCTTCTTGGTCTGACAATATATAGTCCATTTAATTTGTTGCATAAAAAATAGATGATTATAGTCAATTTAATTTTTTTTTAATAAGAAATGGACGATTTATAGTTCTTTAAATTTTTTCATAAAAGTTTTTTTTCCTGAAAAAAAACGATGTATAGCCCATTAATTTTTTTCATAAAAAATTTCTTTGCAAGAAAAACGTACCATATATAGTCCATTTAATTTGTTGCATGAAAAATAGACGATGTATAGTCAATCTAATTTTTTTTGTATAAGGAATGGCCGATTTATAGTTCTTTAAATTTTTTCATAGAAATTTTTTTCGCGAAAAAAAGACGATGTATATATAGCCCATTAAATTTTTTCATAAAAAATTTCTTTGCAAGAAAAAAGTACCATATATAGTCGATTTAATTTGTTGCATGAAAATTAGACAATGTATAGTCTATTTAATTATTTTTTTCAAGAAATGGGCGATTTATATTTCTTTACATTTTTTCATAAAAATTTTTTTTCGCGCCCATTAAATTTTTTCATAAAAAATTTTTTTGCAAGAAAAACGTACCGTATACAGTCCATTTAATTTGTTGAATGAAAAATAGATAAAGTATAGTCAATTTAATTTTTTTTGTATAAGAAATGGACGATTTATAGTTCTTTAAATTTTTTCATAAAAGTTTTTTTTCGCGAAAAAAAAGACGATGTATTATAGCCCATTAAATTTTTTCATAAAAAAATTTTTTGCAAGAAAAACGTACCATATATAGTCAATTTATAGTTCTTTAAATTTTTTCATAAAAATTTTTTCGCGAAAAAAGGCGATGTATAGCCCATGAAATTTTTTTCATAAAATTTTTTTTTGCAAGAAAAACGTACCATATATAGTCGATTTAATTTGTTGCATGAAAATTAGACGTTGTGTAGTATATTTAATTATTTTTTCAAGAAATGGGCGATTTATAGTTCTTTAAATTTTTTCATAAAAATTATATATATATATAGTCCATTTAATTTGTTGCATGAAAAATGGACGATGTATAGTCAATTTAATTTTTTTTTTTTGTGTAAGAAATGGACGATTTATAGTTGTCTTAATTTTTTCATACAAATTTTTTTTGCGAAAAAAAAGACGATGTATATATAGCCCATTAAATTTTTTCATAAAATTTTTTTTTTTGCAAGGAAAACGTACCATGTACCATGTACATTTATAGTTCTTTAAATTTTTTCATAAAAAATTTTTCGCGAAAAAAAAGACGATGTATTATAATAGCCCATTAAATTTGTTCATAAAAAATTTTTTTGGAAGAAAAACGTACCATATATAGTCGATTTAATTTGTTTCATGAAAATTAGACTATGTATAGTATATTTAATTATTTTTTCAAGAAATGGCCGATTTATAGTTCTTTAAATTTTTTCATAAAAATTTTTTCGCGAAAAAAGGCGATGTATAATAGCCCATGAAATTTTTTTCATAAAAAATTTTTTTGCAAGAAAAACGTACCATATATAGTCGATTTAATTTGTTGCATGAAAATTAGACTATGTATAGTATATTTAATTATTTTTTCAAGAAATGGCCGATTTATAGTTCTTTAAATTTTTTCATAAAAATTTTTTCGCGAAAAAAGGCGATGTATAGCCCATGAAATTTTTTTCATAAAAAATTTTTTTGCAAGAAAAACGTACCATATATAGTCGATTTAATTTGTTGCATGAAAATTAGACGTTGTGTAGTATATTTAATTATTTTTTCAAAAAATGAGCGATTTATAGTTCTTTAAATTTTTTCATAAAAATTTTTTTCGTGAAAAAAAGACGATGTATAGCCCATTAAATTTTTTCATAAAAATTTTTTCTTAAATTTCTTAAATTTTTTTTTTATAAAATTTTTATTCGCGAAAAAAAGACGATGTATTATTATAGCCCATTTAATTTTTTTCATAAAAATTTTTTTTGCCAGAAAAATGTACCATATATAGTCGATTTAATTTGTTGCATGAAAATTAGACGATGTATAGTCTATTTAATTATTTTTTCAAGAAATGGGCAATTTATAGTTCTTTAAATTTTTTCATAAATTTTTTTTTGCGAAAAAAACCATGTATACATTAAATTTTTTTCACAAAAAAATTTTTTGCAAGAAAAGCGTACCATGTATAGTCTATTTAATTATTTTTTTTAAGAAATGGACGATTTATAGTCCTTTAAATTTTTTTATAAAGAAATTTTGTTGCATGAAAAATATACGATTTATTTATTTAATTTTTTGCATGAAAAACAGGAGATGTATAGTCAATTTAATGTTTTGTATAAGAAATGGAACTTGTATTATTGTTTAAATTTTTTCGTAAAAAATTTTTTTCCATGAGATATAGAATATATATCACATTTTTTATATAGAAAAATTTAATCCGCTAAATGTATTTTATGGTGCATTTTACATATAGAAAAATTAAATGGGCTATAGATACATAGTAAACGTGAAATTCCGTAAGAAGCCCTTACCAGGCTTTAATAGTAAAATAGAATTTCATTTTCCTCTCAAGATGCGTGTATACAATATTTTTTTATAAAATTTTTACACAACAAAAATAACGACATGACATTTTTAAAAAAAATTAAACAGAGAAATAAGTATTTTACCTGAAAGTTTGCAATTGTCTTTTAAAATAGAGGCAAGTAAACTTGTTATTCAGAATAGTGCTGAGTATCTTTATAAATGTAAAAAATATATAGATACCTAAATAATAAAGTATGAAAACGATATGATGTGAATGAAGCTTAAGACATAGAAAATCAATCCAAAAAAAAAACTCTTAGAGTTCAGAAATGTAAAAACAAATGTACGTTTCCCCTACTAATCACTAACGACCTTATGTATAATGAAAAACTGACATGAAGTAAGCATAAGTGACAAAATTGAACTACGTCTTGAAAAGTTCCTCTATACAATTTTACATTACAAATCGACGCATAATGTAGTTTTAACACACGATTACATTCTAGCATGATTTTTAATGTAAAATTGTATGGCAAAACTTTTTAAGATCATGTTCAACATTGCCACTTATGCTAACTTCATGGTAATTTTGGCTTATACATAAGGCCGTAAATATTTCCATTTTGAGTTTTATTATTGTCAGGTGATCATTTTAAAATAATCAAAACTCGTTCAGCTTTTCACATAAATTTGTACATTTAATTTAGTATTCTTTCTATTCATATTTGTCTATATATCTTGTGCAGACAAGCTGAAAGTAGAGACCTGCATAAACAGTCTTTAAATGTAAATGCGTCATGATTTTTAAATGTATTCACGTCGCATGTATTATACTAAACCAATAATAAATGCTGTCGTACTATAAGCGAAGCACGATGGATGTATTGGTGTATGTGTATACCAGTGTTAACAAGCGATCTCGCCAAGACAGCTTGTTTGTAACAAACACTCAAAAGAAGTACTGTTGATTAGTGTATGCTTGTTATTTTTCATACTGTATGTTTGAGTGTGTGTGTAATATGTAGATGGTAAGCTACCCTCTAGTCAACCTAGAACCATATGTCTCTATGTCAATACTCTTTCTCCAGCGACAATTGCACTAGTAAAAAAAGAAAGTTTTCTTTTTATGCGCGAGTAGAGATACGTTACAGACAACGGTTCTAGTGTATTGTTGGTGATATTGTCAATGAACGCGTCAATAGTTTGTTTTTCTTTTTTATTATGTTGTGCAATAATATTAAATAAATATATGTAAACGAGGGTCACTAAAATCTACGAGTGAATTTTCGATTCAAATATCTCCATATGGTTGTAAAAGAACTACCTTCTCAATATTGCTAAAGTCTACTAGTAGATTTTCAATGGCAACCCTATGTTATATGTCAATAGGCGATTACACTTGCTGGGGTACACCTAATCAGTAGCACTATTGACTATGTCACTAGAAAATCACTATAATTTTACTATTGAGAACGAGCGAGGAAATATCGATATTGTAGACTAGAGCCCCTAAAATTTAGGGGCTAGTGAATCTTTGGTGCCAATGTCTCCATGTGGTCCCTTAAGAATTACTTAGTCAGTAGTGCTACAGTCTAGTGGTGGATTTTCTATGATAAGCTAATGTTAAATGTCAATAGATAATACCATTTGCTGGGGTACACATGGTCAGTAGTGCTACTGACAGGGTCAGTAGTAAATCACCACAATTTCACTACTCGCACTTTCTACAGGCTATTGTGTGATTAACCGCATACAACTAATGTTAATGCATGTGTGTGCATTTGCATGTGCGTAGAAAAATAAAAGATCATACACACATATGTACATGCATGACGTTTGTATACGCGCTCATGCGTAGAAAGAAGCAAGTATCACAAATTCTTCCGTCACGAAGTGTTTTCTTCTTTACTCTTATACCTACAATACTCAAACAAATTTCTTGCAGACAGTGTTGTTAACGTTTGTTTTATAAGGTTTCGCTGTAGTAAAGCATTTGAAAAATCCCTCATGTCTCTTGTGCAGGACACTAGCTGAAAGCTTTGCTGGTCCCAACTTGATAAAATTGTTTAAATAAAAATAAAACTCATTTTTATTTGTGTTATATTTATTTGTACATATAATGAGTAATAGATAATTTGCTAAAATTTAATTTTTTATTTATTATATAGTAAATATTATATATATGTATATATGCATGAATTGTGTTTTTTTTATTGCCACGAAAAGTCTGTTGGTCTCTTATTAAATAAAAAAAGGTGATAATCATCAGTCAGTATAACTAATTTATTTCTGTTAAAAAATAGAGTTGCTATTTTATTATTTTTGCTTTTGCATATGCTGCCAAAAAAGCCGGTAATATTTTTTTTTATTGTTTATAAATTTCTTGTTATATTTATTTTTGTTTGTGCCTGCAATCTCAAAGATTAAATCCATACAAATTAAATGTTTAGCTGTGAATGTTTTATAATTAAATCACATGATATACTTTAATGTTTATTGAGTGTTAATAAATAGCCTGCATTTTGTTTTGTTGCCATCGAAAATATTTGAAATTAGCCCTCACTTCGCTACAATTAACAATATGTTTGTAATTTGTGCTTTCTTTTTCACGGACTGTGTGTTCATGCAATTTTAAATCACATACAGACATAATTGATAATTATTGTATAATTGTAGATAAAGTTTTTATTGTGCGGTAAAAAATTTATTATTATTGCAAAAATATACTTTATCTACGAATAACTTTCCTTTAAACAATTAAGAATTGTTGCAAAATTGATTTTTAGCACAATTTTTTTCAAAGGCTCTATATCATTAAGTTTTTATAGAGTCATTTGTGACACAAAATTTGATAGAATAATGAATTTTTAAATTTATGTACATTCATAAACAAATTAAAAGTGAAACTGTTTCTCATTTAGCAAATTGAGCGATAAAAATAAAATTTGCTTATTTGTTGCATAAATATTTATTTGGAAGCCGCCTTCAACTTATGCATTAAACGCATTCACCGCAGCAGGCTGTCAACTACAACCTATCAAAACTATAATATATTTGTGTACATGAAAACAACAACAACAGTAATCTACAATGAATCGTTTTTCTGCTATTCATACTGACTCATGAAATTTTAAACATATGTAAATGCGTAGACATCGTTTAAACTCAACTACTCTGATTTGTGCATACTCACGATGACATTGATTTATAAGTATAGGTCGAAATAAATATGAATGCGACGTCGAAATCATAGTCATACCACACTCACACTCATAAATCATGTCAGTTTGATTTCTAGTTGGAGGAAAATACTTATACTACTCACATTGATTCAGCTCACTCAACTCATGCATGTATGTTTATTTAAAAGTTTAGTCATTAAACAGTTTGCAAGTTGTATACAATAGTAGTAAATAGGGTTCTTCTTCAATTCCTGCAAAAAAAGCCACAAAGAAACACATAACCTCATAATGAGAACTTTAATGTTCGTATGCGAAGTTCGCATTGTGGATTATACTTATTTTGCATCGTCTATAGGCATTGAGTTAAGGATAGTCAAAATCAACAACGTCGTAAATGTTGCTAAGTATGAGTTCGATGCGCACTTCAAACTTTCGAGTGAATATGATTCATAGACAATATTGCAATAAGTATGAGTGCGCATAAGTATAAGAAATTATAAGTCATGATTCAACTCTACTCACTTTTTCACTACTGATTGCTGTTCTCTGCTATACAATATACTTTTCACTTTTAAAGCGGTCGCTTAAAATTTCTTTCAAGCAACGTTCCTGATATTTCTATTATGTAATTTGTTAATAATGACAATTGATATGTTAAAAAATTTTGGGTTTTAATCAACTTGACTTAATTATTTTATAATTAACTTATCAACTAATTTTTCTTGTCTTTTCACGATTATCACTACATTCAGAAAAACAAACACCGCATTTGAAATTATAGTAAACAAATTAAATTTTCTTTCACTATTTAAAAAAAAAATTACATAATTATGTATGCAATCGTTTCCTTTCAGTCTGGAACTGGTAAATAAATTAAATCTTCTTTGAAACAATACAATTATTTAAGAAAAATAAAATTTTTAATATACCTACATACATAATATAGAAAGGCCCTCCCAACTCATTATTTTTATGAAATCGAGATTTTTGCATTTTTCCATACGTTAGATGTTCTTCTGTCGAAATATACAAAAAACTCGATTTCAGAAAAGTAATGGGTTAGGTAGGGCCTTTCTATATTGAGGTAACGATATGAACATGAGTAAAAAATAATTTTTCTCAGTTTTATATAGATTAGAACTTTTTCCATATTGTGCACGATATTTGTGATTTGTAATAGTCTTGAAAGTACATATCGATCATTTACTCAAAGAACCTAATAACTCCAACATTCCATTTTTTTGATGCAGAATTAATCCTCATATCGTTCTTCATATTCTGTAAAAATTTCATACAAATATCTTGCTTACTTAACTCCTGAAAGCAAAATATATAAAATTGTCTTTTCCATTAAGTTGCGTGTAAATTGAAAACTTTAAACTCCTTCTCTGACAAATAATTTTTTTATTGAGTTATGACGTTGTTTCAGCAAATGAGCGATATGTTCTGTTGAAGAACATGGTATGTGAATGTAAATTCTAATGCACGTGAGTCCGCTCATTTTTCTGTTATCGCCACCGAATAGACAAGATCGAAAACTTGTTAATAAAAACATAAAAAGAAGCAAACAAGCTTAAAAATTTGCTTTTCAATCCATTGTGTTTGTAACTTTGTCTGATAAAAGCAAACTAACTACCCGCTGCCTTGTTCTGTAAATCCCTTATTCCGTAATTCGATCGCTGAAATGCTGAACAAATACAAAATTAAAAATTTTTGGCGTTAACATAAAAAAAATAAAATTTCGGCGTATTAAAGCTTTAAGCCAATACACGTTTGTACAGAATAAGGGATTGCTCCTCTAAATACGAACGATAGATTCGCTAGAACATTTATATTAAAAACAAAAAACTCAAATTTGTTTTTGTTTCCAACACAAATATTCGATTAAAACGTTCGTTTGCATTCAGATGAAGTGGCCCTTAGCAGAAGTGAATTTCGTTCGACAATCGAAGTATAGAGATACAACAAAAACTAAATTTTTATAAAGTTTTTTATTCGGTAATTCATTCAAGCATTTCCACAAGTCATGCCAGCGCTGATGGGTTCTTTATGTGGACTTTACACCTTATGAGGGCCCTCAATTGAGATCTCACGTGGATGCAAGTGTTCCACTTATTTGATGACCACACCTATTTCTACCACGGATCGCAAATAACGATAAGTTTTCAAATATAAACTGAAAAAAATGACAATAATAGAGAAGTGCTTCGTGCACAATGAGTACACCCAGATACTTCATGTTACATGGACTACCTATAAAATTTAAAAATTTATTTATAGTACAAATGCATTGATTTTAATTTGTTTAATTTTTAATAAAAAGCTCAACTTTACCGAGTATTTTTGATTTTTATTTATTCCTCACAAAAAAAACTTATTTCTTAATTTTTGTTTATTCCCCACAAAATGAAAGTTATTTTATGAGTTTAATTTATTCCTTACGAAATAACAGTTACTTTTTGATTTTTCTTATTTTGCTCAAAAAAAATTTAAATTTTTAAACTGAATAAACTATAAAAAAGTAAATTTAATTTAACATATAACAGTTTTTCATGCACTCTGCCGATAAGTTCAATTTTAGCGCAAAAATATTATTATTATTATTATTTTTTTGAGCAAAAATATAAAAATAAAAAAGTAACTGACTGTTATTTTGTGAGGAATAAATAAAAATCAAGAAATAACTTTTATTTTGTGAGGAATAAATCAAAATCAAGAAATAATGATAAAAAAGGTAATTTTTAAAATAGAACATAATCGTAACGGTTTCTGATATCTGCACATAATGGATGTACAATGTAGTACATACATATACAATGTATATGTATGTATTTATGTATATGTATGTACGTTTGGCTTGTGTGGTCATGTTGGTTTTACTCAACTGTATAAACTAAATGTGAACTTTACCACGACATGTTAAGTAACATTTTTTTGAATAAAAGTGATGGAATAATTTCGGCTAACATATTTATCATCCTAAGGATAGGCAGTAGTTAATTGTGAATTAGAAATTTTCAAAAGCTTTTGAAAAAAAGCTTTCTAATGGAAATCAATGCAGCGATATTTTACTAGATCCAGTTGTTTAGTCTTGTGTAGTTCATGAACGAACTAGTTCAAATGACTAGTCACTAGTTCAATTTTTGAACTAGTTCATTTTTTGAACTAAGAACTAATACACACAATGAACTAAGACAACGTTTTACTTTACTTTTTTACTGTTTGAGTGTTTATCTTCTATACTCATCCATATGTATGTATGTATGTATGTACGTATATTTAGTTCTTGTTCATCGCTGGCTACTACCAAAAATGCAATAAACAAGAAAACATAAGTAAACACTTTACTAAACTATTCACAAAAAATATTTTAGATTTATGAGATTTTTTATAAAGCAAATTTATTTATTAATTAATTTTAGTTTTCATAAAGTATTTTGATCACAGAATTTGTGTTTTTAATATTGTCAAACACCACAAGTCTAATAGATAAGCATGTAGAATTGTAGATGTAAAAACAGTGAACTAAAAAGACCTAACTAGTTCATTGAACTAAAAAGAGCGATTGAACTAAATGAACGAACTAGTTCATTTACAAATAATGAACTAAAATGACCGGTCACTGAAATGAACTAAATGGCACAAGTCTACAGTTGTTTTACTTTCAAATAATATAAAAAAAACTAATGCACATCTACCCGAAAGACTACATACATAAATAGTAAAATAGAAATTCTTTTAAGCAGCCACACTCTAAGTAATTAATTAATTCGATATCTTAGATATTACAGAAGCAGCCAAAATCAAAAGCAATCATAAGTCAGAAATTTTTAAATCTTTTTTCATGATACACATTTGCGTCGCTGCTACCAACATCAACATTTTTCTGTCTTTACAGAAAAATTGGAATTTTTTGTATTGTAACTCTTTTTGGTTCATTGGACGATATGCACAAATATATTTCTCTACAATTAATCTCTAATCTAGGCGCACGGTAGTGCGCCAGGCCAAGTTCCGGCCAATGCACGCAGTGTGTATATTTACAGGAAGCCATTCGAGCTGTTTTTACCCCCGTCATAACTTTGTTCCCCGCTACCATAAAATTATGAAATTTAAATCATAATTAGAATAAATTCATGTAACCTCATATGCAAAGTTTGAAAGTTTTACAATGAAAGGTTCCGGAGATATGGAGGTGCAAAAAGTGCATATTTTAAGACATACTCACTGACTCACTGATCACTCATCATATTGATGAAGCATTTCCGCTATAGCTAGAGAGCTAAGATTTGATACACGAGTAGATCTAGGTGAGCAATGAACCAGAAAAATCTGAAAACCTAAAAATTTTAAACAAGGGGAGGGGGGTGAGCTGAAATTTGCTACAGAGCTAGGTCTAGGTGAGCAATAAACTAAAAGAGTTTTTAAACCCGAAAATTTTGGCCAGGAGGGCGGGGCTACACCCATAAAGGTTAGAATTAAAAAAGCAAATCTAAAGCGCTTAATGGAAGCTATTTCATTGAAATTCGGCATACATGCTGCGATAAGACAAGCCTAAAAATTTTTCATTAAAAAAGTGGGCGTTGACACGCCCATACAATTTCAACCTCATTTTCGTGTACTACGGCTCAGCATATTTAGATATACTATTTCTGTATGTATTGTTATCCCTTTGCAACGAAACTTGACAGGAATAATTAACAGTGACCGAAAAAAATCTTAAGTTTCGAAAAGTGGGCGGGGTTGCGCCCATTAAAATTATAAATGAAAAGTTGTGCTAAGGAGCTGAAATTTGATACACGAATAGGTATAGGGGAGAAAACAACAAAAAACCCTAAAAACCCGGAAATTTTAGTCAGAGGGGTGGGGCTGCGCCCATAAAAATTAAAAGTTGCTTTTATGAGCTGAAATTTGATACACAAGTAGGTCTAGGTGAGAAACGAACTAGAGAAATCTGAAAAACAAAAAATTTTACCAGAATGGGCGGGGCCGCGCTACTATTGTTTGAACCTGAAAACTTACAGCCTTATTTATAAAACTTATTAAGACATTTTAAGAACAATTTTTTATGAAAATTTGTCTTAAAACCCCTTTTTAAAGCTTTAATAAGTTAAATAAATAAGGCTGTTAATATACAGCTTTTAACTTAAGCCATTTTAGTGAAACTTTCCATATACGTTACACGTATACAATACTTTAAACTATAACCTAAAAAAGTGGGCGTGATCACTCCTATAAAATTTTAGCCTTGTGTTTAATCTTCTTCGGTCTAGCATATTTTAGAAGAAAATTAGCATGAATTATAAGCGCGGCTCACAACAATATTGTGAATTTAAAATAGTGGGAGGGGACACAAGCAAGTGTAGATGAGTAAACCAATGCAAAAATCTTAAAACCAAGAAGTTTTATCCGCTAAAACTTCAATTCACAGTAGAGTGCTGAAATTTGGTACAAAAATTAATCTAGATCAGAGATCACTTAGAAAAATCTAAGAAACCAGAAGTTTCAATATGGGGTTGGGAACAAACACTGTTAACTCAAAATTAAGTTAAATTTTATTGAAACTTTTCATCCACATTGCAGTTATCCAAAGTAAAAATTTCCTGTTTTGAAAAGTGGACGTGACTACACCCATAAATCGTAGCTTTTTCTTTCATATACTTCGACTTAGCAGTTTTTAGTCTATTACTCATGTATTTCTCATTAGCTATTTCCTACGAAACTTTACAGATATAAAAGTCGGCGGGGCCAGGCCCATAAAATTGTTAAGTATTATTATACTGTAGAAAGCTGACATTTTATAGACAAATAGTCCTAATTAATTTACTCAGTCGGAAAATCCAAAAATTAAAGCACCACCCACCCTATTGAAACTTTGTATGCAAATTGGGCATATCCTTTTGATTTATGTACTTCGGCTAAGCAGACTTTAATATGTAGATATATTGAGAAAATAGGCGGGATCACTCCCACTAGAATTGACGCTGTATTTTACATATTTCTTTTTAGACGATTCTTAACAAATTGCGTACACACTGGCGACCCGTTGTAATAGCACAATAATTCATTTTTAAGGTGTACTCATCATGCTCTAATCCATTATTTTATGTAACTATACCATTGTTAACTGGCACAGCGATCATGAATAGAAATAAAACACCCCAGAAACCTTAAGTTTAAAAAGTGTTATAATAGAAAATTTTTCAAAAAGCAGTCAGATCCTCACAAAAACATCAATGCGAAAAAAGTCCAAGTTCCTATCAATAATTTCGGCCATCAAAAGCAGTGAGATATAAATTTTGACCAAGTTCTTGTTTGTCGCAACACCTATCGCTACATATGCTATGCATTATATACATTTGTAATCGTAAGGGTGTCTTATAATTTTTAGATAATCTGCTAACTTGGCAATATTTTTACCCTTCTACAAAAAGAGAGAATAATGTTCATTTCTTTATATCGGTAAAAATATTGCCAAGTTAGCAGATTATCTAAAAATTATATGACACCCTTACGATTACAAATGTATATAATGCATATCATATGTAGCGATAGGTGTTGCGCCAAACAAGAACTTGGTCAAAATTTATATCTCACTGCTTTTGATGGCCGAAATTTTTGATAGGAACTTGGCCTTTTTTCACATTGATGTTTTTGTGAGGATATTAATATACATTAGTACATATGTGTATCAACTTACCGCAATTCATCGACGGCCAGTGATAAATACCATAGAGCGAACATTTTTGCTAAAAAAATTTAAATTATATTAATTAATTTGTTTATTTAACATTTTTTATAGTCTTTTAAAATTTCATATGAACTGCTTTTGTCATCTAATTTTTCCCCTTTTGTTTAGCTTAATATTAACAACACTCGTTCTTTAATTTATTTATTTCAAGTTATATTTTGCTTTCGTTGTATTACAAAATTGAGTAAGAGCGACTGCATTGGTTACCGTCATAATTTTGTTTATATTTTTTTCAATGAGTATGACTATTTCAAGTTGCGATTATATTAATGTGCAAATTAAATCATTTTTTTTATAAACTTGTAGAAGTAATATGATGCCATTTTTTCTAAGTTTATATATTGAAAGTGTTACAGAACAAAATTTAAATGAAAAAGTTTAAGCTTTCAATAAAAATAGTGCAACAACCTCAACTTCACCAAGGGTAAGGAAACTTTTTCCCTATGGGTTGGTAGAAGAGCAGCGATGCCAACTTGGTGCTTTTGGCACTATTTTTAGTGCTTTTTGAAGACTAAAAACGCCAAGTTTCGAGCGTTAGTGCCAAAATAAGAAAAAGCACTAATTAGTGCTTTTAAGAAATTTGTGTATTTCTTAAAATTATTTTAATAATTACTCGGCGTATTTATTTTTTCAGTGTAAAGCATACATTTTTCGTCTGATATATTTCATTAAATGGAGAATAGCTAAGAAAATTTTAAACATTATTAAACTTCACATTAATTCACGTTATGGATGTTCAGTCGTTTTTCACGAAAGTGCTTTTTACGCTATTTAGATATCAAAATTACGCTTTTAAGTGCTTTTTTTAAATGTTGATGTGCCTTTAGAGCCAAAAAAGTTGGCATCACTGTAGAAGAGTATTAGAAAAATGTCATATTTATACTCGTATATGTTCGTATGCAGTCGGAGTTTTCATACGAAAAGTGCGATATGACGCAGTCGTCTTTTCTGTAAGAAAAGTGTGCTGTGACGCAGTTAACTTTTCTTTAAGAAAAGTGTGTTGTAACATAATCGACTTTTTTATAAGAAAAGTGTGCTGTGACATAGTCAAATTTTCTATAAAAAAAGTGTACTGTGAAACATCCGACATTTGTGTAAGAAAATTGTGCTGTGACACAGTCGACTTTTCTACAAGAAAAGAAGTTTAATCATTCAAAAGCGTTAAATTCAATGTTATGCTAAATAAATGTTCAGTTTACCTAATTAGAGAGCGAATCTAAATTTAATGTCAAGTCTAAATATAGACTCTAAACGACATATGCACATATGTATGTAGTACGCACATACATACATACATATGTATGTATGTAAATTCATATATGTTTATGTTTGAAAATGACAAAGCACACTTTGCGCAAAAATTATTGCCTAATAAAGTAAAAAAAAACAAAATTGAAATTCACGTACTATTTTTTTTTCTTCTGTGTGTGACTGTCTGGCGTCTGTCATTCACATTTCCTAAAGTTCAAGCTGGTTCAACTAAAAGTACTGCATTCAAAAAATTAACACAGCATTTGCCAATTTAATACTCATACTATTGAATTTCGTCATTTGGCAAATACAAACTGTTTTTAGTATTTATTTAATTTAGCCTATTCTATTCAGTGCAGTTCTAAAACACAACACTACAAAAATGTTTGACTCTTTGTTGCTGCTTTAAATTAATTTAAACATTCCCATTACATGCCACCACCTTTGAGATTTTGAGATTTTATTTTTAACTAAAGCAACGATCATTAAATAGTTAATCATCATTATTAATTTATTGCCGGTAAAAATACAATTGAGTCATATTACGAAGTGAACGAGAAGAAAGACGGGGAACAGCTGTGATTTGTTTCGCTATACCCACTGCACACATCAACATACAGAATGTGGGAATCTTTTGCCGGTATGTCTGAGGCTAGAATTAATATGAAGTTGTATCCGACTGTAAACTGAGTTATTTAGGTTTGAGATTAAACTTATTATTATTTTACTCTTTAATTACATAGGTAAACTATTAATTCATTTAATACTATAATATAGGGTTATCCATTTTTCGATTTCAAAAGTAAAGTTAAAGAAAAGAAATATAAAGCTTTCATTTCTATGAAGCTTTTATTTCATTGTAATGCTTGTGCCTTGCTATTATATACTAGAGGGCTGCGTAAAGTTTTGAAATGTAAATACGTCTTGTTTTTAACCCCCGACTAAAAAAAGGGGTGTTATAAGTTTGTAGTGTGTGTCTGTGTGTCTGTCCGTGTCCACGTACAGGCCAAACGGCTGGACCGATTTTTATTTAGTTTTTTCTGTTTGAAAGATGACTTGATCGAGAGGGTTCTTAGCTATGTTTGAAGAAAATCGGTCCAGCCGTTTAGAAGATATAACATCTTTTCTGAAAAAAGTCGGGGGTTTTTTAAATTTTAAATTTTTGTTATTTAAATGTATTGTCGTAGCATGTATTATACTAAGTCAATAATAATTGATGTCGTTTAATAACCGAAGCACTATGGATGTATTGATGTACGTGTATATCAGTGTTTTTAAGCAATGTCGCGAAGACTTCTTGTTCGTAACAAACAATCAAAAAAGTGGTGTTGATGCGTGTATGCTTGTCATTTTGCATATTGCACGTTTTTTTTTTGCATATTGTGTGTAAGATGTAGATGGTAAACTATTATGTGTTTAAGGGTGGTTTTTTAAAGCAGACCCACAACGTGTGTGCGTATGTACATGCATAACGTTTGTATACGCGTCCATGCATAAGAAAAAGCAAGCATCACAAATTCTTTCGTCACGAAGTATTTTCTTCTTTACTCCTATACCTGCATAAACTGAAATAAATATTTTGCCAACAGTGTTGTTTAGCGTTTTCTTTACAAGATTTCGCTGTAGTAAAGCATTTGAAAAATCCCTCATGTCTTTATATACATACGAAATATAATTTCATTTGGATTGTTTGCAGCAGTCGGTCATTTTGAGGTAGTTTTCGAATACTTTTTCGCATATTTCGAATGTTGGTTTTCAAATGCTCTAACGTTAGGGTTTTATCCGCGTAGACACTGTTTTTGGCGCAGCCCCACAAAAAAGTAATCTCATAATCTTGGTGGTCAATTGACGTCGCCAAAACGTGAAATTACGCGTTCTGAAAACTTAGCATGCAATACAGCCAAAATCTATCGTGTTACGTGGCGCGCTGCACCGTCTTGTTAAAACCAAAAAAAGTCGGTTATCATAGGCGATAGCACTCTGAATTGAACGTAACGGTTCTTCGGGCTATTTGCCGTACTTTCACTATAATCTTGAGAATTAGGTCGATTATGACGACCATAATCACCTTGTAATGTTCAAAAAGTGGCCACCACTTTCGTAGTAAGTTTTAAATATTTTTACGCGTTCTTCTGTTTGTAAAAGATTCATTTCACTAAATAAATGACACTTCAGATAAAAGCATATCAAACAAGTACTCTTATAAGCGAGATTACTCATCAGCTGATTTTTTGTTTGCAGGTTTATAACGAAGAAATAGTTGAAAATTACATTTTTGCCTTACTTAATGAATACAATATTTTGACAATTACTTTGTAAAGCTTTTGGGAAAATGCAGAGTTGTATCTAATGCATTCACATGTAATTAAATGTGCCTTGGTTCAGATGACAGATATTTGACACAAAAGATGAAAATGAACCCTACTGTTTCGGTACGCTGTCAGTCTGCCCGTCACAGTGTGTTTTCTCGAGAACCCTAAAAGCTATGGGCTTGAAACTTTGACAGAGTATGCAGAACTTTGGCCGCTACAACAACAAATACATTACAGTTTAAAATGAAAGGAAAGGTGTTCCAAAACGAGCAACGAAAAATGTTAAAATCCCATGTAATATACCAGCAATTATATAAAAATAAAATTAAAGGGTGTTCTTCTGGTTAATGCAATTTCGACAACTCGCTGCATCTTGGAAACCGTAAGAGGCAAACTCTTGAAATTTTCAAAAACGCTAAAAATAAAAAACCCCAAAATTATAAAATCGCCAAAACGAAAAAAAACGTCAAACTAAAAAAATGCCTAAAACTAATATAAATCGCCAAAAACCGAAAAATTGCCAAAATGAAAAAAATCGCCAAAAAACGAAAAAATGCTAAAATGAAAAAGCCTAAAGCAAATAGTAACTTTTTTTGGGATGTATTCATTGAACGTCATAAATTCGAAAATTTCGTTTGTTGACGTGCCTATTCATTCAGAAATAGATCTCATCGCTGAATTAAGCGAGGTACATGGAAAATTTTCCCGAACAGAACGCTGTACCCGTCCATGACAAAATATCCTGAATAAATAACAGCCGATTAAACAGATGTATCTTTAACAACATATCCACTATTAATTGTTATAGTTCGGCAGTACCTGTTGAAATACCCTTTATATAATAGGTTTGGTTACAAACCACTTGTCAAAAAATAAGTACCTGGCAATTTAAAGAAGAGTGTCGAAGAAGAACATGTGAACATTTTTAAGCAAATTCAAAATTATTATTTTTTAGATACACCACTGCTGGCAAGAGAAGCGCCAGAGTGCCGAACATCAATCGGCTTTTTGTACAAATGAATGCACATACGCTTATACATTTCTACATCAATGCTGCCCACAGAGAGAAAATCGAGAGAAATGTATAAGCGTATGTGCATTCATTTGTAACTACAAAAAGCCGATTGATGCTCGGCACTCTGGCGCTTCTCTGGCCAGCAGTGATGTAGATACATACATATATATATGTATGTATGTACATACATATAAGGAAAATGTCAAAAATGAAAACTTTTCCAAATATAAAAAAATTTATCGCAAATAGAAAAATCTCTGTGTACATTATCTATTCTTTCTAACTACGTATTATGTATGTATGTGTATTCTAGTATATGTCGCAATATACATACATACAAACATATCGTTACCTTAATAAATAAAGGGCCTAACTCATCATTTTTTTGTAATCGTTTTTTTTTTTTTTTTTTTGTAAAGTTCGATAGAGGAGCATCTAATGTATCGAAAAATGCAATAATCTCGATTTAAAACAAAAATTTTGACTTATGTTCTTTCTATATTAAGGTAACGATATGTACATATATGCAACTGTATGCACATACAGAATATCGTGAATGTTCTGACACACGCATGGTTTTCAAATCGTACGTGAGTTGCAAATCTCCAAACTTGTTTCTACATATTCTGTAACTCACTCATGTGTTTTGCTCGCGACTTGCCTTATTGATTTACGTCAGCTGGTTGTTGAAATCGTCAGTGTCATGATGTAATTACACAGGTGACTGCGTAAGGATTTTTTATACAAAAATACGGCAACCATAGCTGTGTAAAGAACCGAATAACGTCAAAAGTACAAAAATAATTGTACCAAAACCAAAATAAAACGAAGTTTTTGACATTCGTCAGCTACAAAGCACATTGAGCAAAAAATTATCAGCTAAAGTAGCGCTGCCACCTGGTTATATACACCTTGGTCAGTGTAAAGTAAACAATGCAAAGCCAAAACTAACAAAACGAACATTTTATTAATTTCAATTTTATAATAAAAATTTTACAAAAATATTATTATTTTTGATTAAAATCGAAATAAATCATATTTAAATTTATTTATTACCATTTTAGTGTTTCATTAAAGTTTGGTTTAGGCTAGTGATGCCAGAATTCTGTAAATGTAGACTGCAAAATTAATGAGTATTGAACAAAAATAAGAAAGTAATTTTTATTATATTTTTTGCAGCAAATCGGAAAACATTTTTTAAGTAAATAAAAGTAAAAGTAATAAATTAAAGAAATAAACCAAATCAAAAATTTTTCTTCAGTTACTTGGGGGCCACACGTTCAATTTTTGACTTTTAATTCCATTCAATTTGCAATACACTCACACTTTTTTCACTAACACAATCAAACTTTTTAAATTGAAAACTAGATTGATTTCAAATTCACCTATCCATTTAAATTGCAATTTAATTTTCAATTTGAACGGCTGGTCACAGCACACATTGATTGAAGCTACAAATTTGAGTTGTTTCTTCGTCGGTGGCATTTAAAAAATGAAATTGATTATCAATTTGTGTCACAGCTATCAATTTCAAGGAATTTTGACACACAATATGTGTAATGAAATTGAAAGCCATTTATTGAACGTGTGGCTGCAGAGTAACTCAAGAAGCAAAAATGCTTTTTAACCCCCGACTAAAAAAGGGGTGTTATAAGTTTGTAGTGTGTGTCTGTGTATCTGTGTGTCTGTCTGTGTCCACGTACAGGCCAAACGGCTGGACCGATTTTCTGTTTGAAAGATGACTTGCTCGAGAGGGTTCTTAGCTATGTTTGAAGAAAATCGGTCCAGCCGTTTAGAAGATATAACATCTTTTCTGAAAAAAGTTGGAGGTTTTTAAAATTTTTAACTTTTATTTTAGCTTTTATTTAAACTTTAATTTCTATTTTATTTTCATTTGGATAGAACAAACATGACACTGGTTTTACTGATATCATAATTACTTAGACCCGACAATGAAATCTTATTGTTTCCTTTGTTGCGAGTTAAAATTTTTTATGAAAAATCGCAAAAAGTTTCAGGTATGTGTTGAAAAATTGCCAAAAAAAAAATAGCTAAAAAATAAATAAAAGTGGCTAAAAAATGGTTAATAGCTTAATTGACTTTTCTTCTGGATAAATTTAGCCAGAAAATAGCTAAATTGGCATCACTGGTTTAGGCTAAATTCATAAGTTCACTTTAATATACTCTAGCGATTTGAATTCGCCAAGAGCATTGCGATAGCGATTTCTAGAATATGTTATGCGAGTGTCAGAACATGCAGAAATATCGATGGTCGCAAGTAAAAATGCCCTAACTCGTATTTTCAGGAAACTAAGTTTTTCAGTTATTCCAAAACATTTCAAACAAATACATCTCGTGGTAGAAATTTATTGCAATAGTGCAAAAAATAACACTTTTACAAGTAGTTTTACAAAGCAGTTGTACAAGCACTTGTGCTGTTTATTATTATTTTTTTACCTTCTCCTGTAAAGTTACAGTTATTTGAGTTAGGGCTTTTCTACTTGTGACCAACGATATGTATGTATGTATGTATATAAGCATGTAAATATGTATGTGTATATAGTATATTCCAAATGTACATAGATGATATTTTGCTGAAACTACATAACCATGTCCATATATTAAGCAAACTACTTGAATTGTTTTTAAAAAATTAATTAAAAACTCACAGACTATTAAAAAAAAGTTTGATCAAATTAATAGTGTACAAAAAAAAAAAAAACAAAACTACATGCCGTATGTATGACGTATAGCGAAAAAGTTACGTCATAACGGGTTGAATTTCATTTGTTTCACTTTGGTTATTATTTTTGAGACAACGTTCTGAAAGCTTATAACGCCAAAAAAAACCAAAAAAGTCAGCAGTTTTTATTCATGCAAATTCGCAAACATTTTTATATAACACATATAAACATACATACATGTTCGTCAATACACATACATACATACATACATATTTATATGTACTATTTAAATAACAAGTGAGTGAGTGATACATTAAAAAAAACAAATGCAGGCAGCATATAAATAATTTTTATTTCTCTTGCAGTTAATCTTGTTCTTGCAATATTTATTTACTTTCCGTTTTAACATGTGAATGCACTCACTTACCTTAAATTGAGAGTTTTGTTGTTGTTGTCGGAGGTTTAATTTTAAATACAGTATTTGCAGTAGCTAGCGAAGGCTGAAAATAGTTCTTATGGGTTTTAGTCGCTTTCTCGTTTGTTTGCTTCTCTTTTTTCTTTTTATTTGCTATAAGTAAACTTTAGTTTATTGCACTTTTATTTTAAGTTGATTAGGTATGTATGTAGGTGTGTTCGGTTGTTGTTCTATTTAATTTTAATTATTTAGGTAGTTCATTTATATATATTTTTACAAAAAAACAAATGTATTAGTATGCAAATACAGGTAAATAAAATAGTGTTTCCAAAGTCTCTTAAAAAGGTGGTTATTGATTTTAGTTAGTAATATTTATTGCTTAACTTGTTATTTGTTTTGTAATTATCAATACTTTGTTTTATTTAACACTTTTTTTAGCTTCAATTCAGTTAAGTATAAATTCAATATAAACTTTTCGTCATCCACTGAACTTCGTTCTCTTTTCACAACTGGCGATTGTGCAGCTTGTGTATTTTTGCCCTCATACAAAATGTTAGAGCAGTGTGTGTGTGTGTGTTTTTTTGTTTTTTTTAGTTATTGCTCATCATCATGTCGTCTAGTGTGTTACGAAGTTGTATGTTTGTTTTCAATTTCTCTTTGGGCTCACTTGGGCATTTCGTTAAGATTTTTTGGTTTGCCATCGAAACTCTCTTGCCTGTTCATTTTGCTCTTTAGAAGTGTTTTTATTTGTTTGTATTTTTTTATTAATGAAAAACAGTTACTATTAGATAATAGTGCGCTTGGTGAGCTTGTGTTCGAGCCAAATTTATTTGCTATTTTCCACAGCCAGCATTAAACTCGATGTTAGATAATGCGTATGATTTATATGAATCATATATTGCTATAAAAATTACTCATACAGCAAGAAATATACACTCACATACATTTGTATGTATGTATGTGCATTTGAAGATAATGCATTTTTAGGCTGATTTTAAATTTCTGAATTTCCTTGAATGGAAGACTATATGTCAACAATGAATTTTGAGCTGATGACTTTTGCTAAAGGTTTTATTCATAAAAAATAATTTTAATTTAAAAAAGGTTTATAATAACAAAAATTAAAAATTTAAAAACCCCCGATATATCCAGAAAAGATGTGATATCTTCTAAGCGGCTGGACCGATTTTTTTAAACATAGCTAAGAACACTCTCCATCAATCACCTTTCAAACAGAAAAGACTAAATCGAAATCGGTCCAGCCGTTTGGTCTGTACGAGTACTTGTACAGACACACAGATACACAGACACACACTACAAACTTATAACACCCCTTTTTTTGGTCGGGGGTTAAAAAGGGTTTTCATTAAAAATTTGTTTTATAAAACCTTTATAAAAGAAAACTATTTTTTATGAATAAGGCAGTAAGGCTTTTTAGCTTATGTTTGCACATAAAGAGAATACCGGCTTCGTAGACAATGGGTTTATTGCCTAATCGGCCGTTGGGCGGTCTTAATAATTTTCTCTTCACATATGGGTTTGTGGATAGGAGGTTGCTGAATATTTATATGACTAAGGGCCATTATTACAACTTAAAGATAGTTAAAAGTAGGATTTTGTCGGACGTATAAAAAGCTTTCCATTATTGCAAATTGGATTTAACTTACCAGGTAGGATAAACTTGCCTGTAATTTATCGCTCACTTTAGGTTAAAGTAAAATTTTGCAAATGATAAAGTTTTTATACGCCCGATAAAATCCTACTTTTAACTATCTTTAAGTTGTAATAATGGCCCGAAGCGGTCTTGGGCCGCTCTTTGTGATATGGTCCTGTACGTATGTACATACATATGTATGTATGTACATACATATGTGTGATCAACAACGGCTTCAATGAGTAAAGTTTTTATGCTTACTAATGACAATGAATAATGATGCAAATAAATGGTCTATTGGTTATTTTTTTTATTTGGGTTATTCTTCACAAAATTTTGCATAATATGCACTTTTTTGGGTCTTTTTTTCATCATGAATAAAAAAACCATTTAAGTAGTTATTTTTGTTTCTTAACCTAAATTGTTGTGCTAAGTTCATTTAGCACATCATCATCGTTGCAAGTTCAATTAGAGTTTCATTTCTTAAAGCACAAATTTATATATTTGGACGATTTTTTTAGTCCCATTTCACGATGAATATGTGAAATTGTTGTTGTGGCAATACAGACTTTATGTTATAAACGTTACTGGGGCGCTTATTCGAATAAAAGTAATCGACTGCGTGTCTTTTGTCTAAGTTTTCATTTGTTCTTTTTTGTACTATTGACGTGCAACACGTTCCGTTTTAGTTTTTTTTTTATAACTGCCTTATTCATCAAAAATTTTTCTGTTTAATAAGAGGTTTATGAAACAAATTTTCTATGGAAATGTGATTAATAAATCTTGTTAAAGTATCAACATTTGTTTCAAACTACATATTTTTATAAAAAATTCAATCAAGCTGTTTTGCCCATAATTCAAATAAGAAGTGACACATTTTGCCACATACTATGCATTCCCCAGACCAAAGCCCCATTGAACATTTAGGAAGGAATTGTACCGAAGATTGTGAAAAATCTAAGTTTCAAATAAATCTAAACTAAACGCATCATTAACTAAAGAATGGCTTAACATTAAGGAAATTTAAAAAACAAAAATTAATCATCTCTATGCGTACCAAACTTAATTAAGGTTTGCCAACTAAATATGAAATGGATTTTCTAAGTCATTTTTTAATTTTAACGACTAATTTTTCAAGATATGTATTTATTTGTATTCATGGTCTTTCTATGATGTGGACTTTGCTTAAATAAAATATTTGGTAACACTATTCTTATGCTCATAGTCGCAAATACGGGTGTGTTCGTAAATGCATCACTGCATCATGCGTGTAAAATTTTATTTAAAATGCAATACAAGTTCGCTGATAGTTGTAAAAATATTTGTACACAATATTTGACATTTATTTGTGTGTTGTCTACTTCAGTGAAACAGTTTAGAACATTTAAATTTCCATTCGATAAAAGGTGTGATGTGTTTTCTATGGTTGTTTTGTCAATAATTTAAAAATTTCTTTTTAATGGTTTTCCAAAATTTTTTCATAAATTTCTTTTCACAGCCTTATTATATGTTTTATATTTTATCTTCTAGAGCGCTTTTTAGAAGTGAGCAGTCAGAGATTGGTTCAAAAATTATACTTAAAATCGATCGGAATTCATCACACCTTTTCAAAACGATGGAATTGAAATCGTTTTGAAAACGATCGTTTTCCATCACATACCTGCATAGCTGTGTAAAGAACCGAAGAACGTCGAAAGCACAAAAATAATTGTACCAAAACCAAAAGAAAACGAATTTTTTGACATTCGTCGGCTACAAAGCACATAGAGCAAAAAATTATCAGCTGAAATAGTGCTGCCACCTGGTTATATACACCTTGGAAAACACCTTATGGGCTTTGGACACGATCAAAATGCTTGCTGTCAAGTTCGTGTACGTGTGCTTGTCGGCTTGATGTTACCATGCTTGATGACCCACCAAGCATTCATTTTTATTTTGATTTTGTGCTGTTCGTTTGGTTGAAAAAAATATATAAACATTTTTAAATAAAGAAATTCAATAGAAATAATGGCAGCACTGTTTACAAAAAAAAAAAGAGAACAGCAAAATAACTCTTCTTTTTTCTTCAGCAGTGAAATTTATGTTTTTCTTCTTTTAATTTAATTAATTTAATTTAATTTGTTCGTGCTTGACGGGTTAACACATACACATATATATCAATTGACAGCAAGCTTGCCAAAAATCAAAATTTTTGATTTTCCATCAAGCATCGTTGGTGTCACACATACTAACAAATTTGCACTCATACTATAACCAATCTCAGCAATCTTTAGCATATTTATTTGATCGAACTAGCATATATCGATATGCGCACTTATGTGTTCATACTCATAAGTATTCATGCTTGTATGTAATCAGACGTGTTAATGCATATATAATCGTACTCGTTTGAGTACGAGTTAAGACTATTAAAAATGTAACTATTTGTCTTTATCTGATTTAGGGCGACTTTTTGAGTTCAAGATTAGAGATTAAATTAACATTAAACTTCATTTGTGATTTTTGGGTAATCGATTATATGGGTTTACTTACTAGTTTAAGCGGGCAATCTTGGTGGTTTAATCATGCATTAATATTGACAACATACACTTGTGAATCATAACTTTTTGTAAAAATTATATGATAAAATAATTTAAAAACACATAAATAATATATATGTATATTTTATATTATTTATCTATTTCCTTTAACACGCGCAATATTTTACTTGTAAATAATAAAACATAGCAGTTTCTTCTTCTTCCCACAAAAAATCAAAGTGTTTTGATAACATGTATGATTTTTACATGGAAAATGTTGCCACTATTTTGTTCCTCATTATGGTAATACTACACATAATAAGAAGTTTAAAAAGATACCACTCAAAAATATCAAACTGAATTAATTTGAGATTAAGTTAGCTTTTGGATTAGATAATTAGAGAAATAAACTAATACACAGAGAAAACAGTGCCTAATAAATACCTCATAAAATAGAACAAAATTAATAAGAAATCTCTATGGTTTTTTTTTTCAATAAGGAAATCTTATTAATTCCATAGAGAAAACCTTTTTGAAAAAATCAAGAAGAAATCTTGTAGTTTTTATGAGGTTATCTTATTGATTTTTTTAATAAGGTTTTCTTCTTGATTTTATGAGGCGACCTCATAAAATAAAAAAAATATGTCTTTGATTATTCTTTGTGCTTTGCTTATGTATTTTCATTTAAATTCTATACCATATACTTATGTATGTATGTAGTATATGTAGATGTTATTTATTTATACTATACATACTATACATACTTACATAGATACATACATATTATATTGTATTCTTAATTAATTAAATCACCATACATACATATTATTACTTGAAAGGAGACAAGTATTGAACCAGCAAACTTCTGACTGATACACAAACACTCTAACCAATATGCTAACAAGCAGTCTGAATAACCATTGAAATAATTTTGCAAATATGCTTATACAAAAACGAAAAAGATCATGAAAGAAATTTTCTGTATGTCTATTTATAGATATGAAATAACAAGACACCTCATAGAATCAAGAAGATTTCCTTATTAAAAAAAATCAATAAGATGCTTTACACATAATCATATAGGAACCTAATGAAATCAAGAAGAAAACCTTATTGAAAAAATCAATAAGGCAACCTAATAAAATCAATAAGAAATCCATATAGTTTACAATTTATAAGAAAACCTAATAGAATCAAGAAGTTTTTCTCTATGGATTGTTTTTTTGGTGCCAAAAATAACGGAAATTGAGTAAAAAAAGTTGGGAATAATAAGATTTCTTCTTGATTTTATGTGGTTTTCTTCTTGATAAAATTAATAAGATTTACCACATAAAAACAATATGGAATCTCTATGAAAAAAATCTTCGTTTCTTTCTGCTGGGATACCCCTTAGCCTAAAAACGTTTCATAGAGAAAATCTTATTGATTCTATGAGGCAGTTTTTTCTCTGTGATCTTAATCTCGAACCCAAAAAGTCGCCCTTAGACATCTGGGGTCTAATTATCGCTTATCGAATACGAACGGCATTCAAACGAATTTGAACCACTTCACGTATACTAATTGCGTTGTTTTAATCACATCTACTTCCCTGCTATTATTTACTTGGATACTTGGTAATTAAATTTCCAATAGGGGATTATTATATGTACACTTAGTTATGCAATTTTATTTTTGACGTTTGATACATCTAATCCATATTTTATCAAAAAAAAGTTTTTACTTTGCTTATTTGAACTTTTATTATGATGATTTAAAATTAAAATCCAAGACGGCACAATGTCTAAAATGTTGTTTACAAAATATAAACAAATGCTAAATAAAAAACAATTCATAGCTAATTACATACATAGCCCATACATACATACAATAACTACAATTAAAAAGGAAAATGTGGTCTAACAATGACCCCACAAAACCCACGTTTGTAAACAAACAAAAATAACGGAAGTTCTTTTATTTTAAGCACACAATACAATCACACAGTTTGCCTGTATTTGTGTGTTATGTCATCATTGCAATACATACGTACATACATATGCATGTAAAAGAGAACGAAAAAGAGAGTAAATTATTACTCTTTCATGTGAAAAAAAACAAACACACATACATACATACATATGCATAGTTTTATAGTAGCTTTTCTCTAACAAAAAATCCTTAAACGTTTGACCTTGTTTTTGAAAAAAAAAATACTTAAAAGCTTAGCGCGTAGATGTTATGTAATGAAAAATATAATTCTTTGCAAAGTAAATGTAAATAATACTCGTACAAGCTTATAAAAAAAAATTATTGTCATAATCACTAACAACAAACAGTGAGTGTTTTAAAAGTTTTTATTGTGTCATACACATTTTGCTTCACGATTTTTTCCAAAAGTTAGAAACGTCACAAAGCGTTGAAGTTGTATCTGAAACAGTCTTAAAACCTGACTTAACAGCACAGCCGACAGTTGTTCGTTCGTTTTTCTTTTTTGTGCTTTCGGCTTTGAAACTTTTGGCAGTCAGAGCACAGTTAAAGTGAATGGTATAAAAAACGCAGTTTTAACACTATATTTCTCGTTTCCCTGGTTATAATCTAATTTTTGGAATAGACATTACAAACAAAAAATTTCTTACTTTCCAATTTTATTAAAACGTTTATTTATTACATTTTTTTGTAAGTATATTTCATTTTATTTTTCCTTTTTAATTACATATGTAATATTTAAAGTTTAATAATGATATTGCATTTAATTATTAATTAATTCAGGGCTATCATGAATAAAATTCCGCGTGAAATTTTTCACGGGGAATAATTCCAACTAATAGCAAGTAATAGAGAAAACAAAAAATTCTAATTGGAAAAGGGAGAAATTTCACGTGGAATTTTATTCATGATAGCCCTGATTATGTTTTGTAGTAACATTTTAGTAACATTATTAATGGAAAACTGAAATAAAAAAGTAAGCAGTTTTAAAAAGAGTTCGTTATAATAAAAAAAAATTTAGCAAACAATAAAAAAAAAAACATACTATTTTCTTTGATTTTAGTTTTTTGTATGTATGAATATGGCAAAAAAAAATCGTTTATTTATTCATATGCAAATATATAGTACATACATATGTATATCATTACTACTATCTATATTATAAATTTATTGAATTTAAATTATATTATTAATTTTAGTTTAGAAACATTTATGATAAAAATTAATGTTTTACTTCATTTAGTTTGCTGTTTTTTTCTTCTTTAATTTGTTTCACTTCAACATATTTCTTAAACACTTCATAATTAGTTTTTTAATCATAGTTTAACGTAGAGACAAAGACCTAAAAAATTATAATTTTTTCATGATTTCGACTAATTTTTGGTTATTTCATAGAAGCACGACTCGACAAAACATAAAGCAAATTTAATCTTTAATAAGAATTCCAAAAAGAAGCCCTTAGGGCTATTTTCTTACCAATTAGTTAAACTTAGTTTAACATACGAGTACGTTTGAGCTAACCAAGAAACAAATTTAAAGGGGGTTTAACCGCCCATGCAGTGTTTCAGTGATGGATTAACAACAGTTGTCAATTTACATAGAAATGCCATATTTTGTTTTCAATATAGATGTGGCATTCTTGAAAATATTTTACGCAAATGGGGCAACACTTAAAAAGCGATGTGACAATTCTCCCTGAATTTTTGGAAAATAAAAATATAAATAATATGGACTTTAAAAAATAGTGAAGAAATAGACTTTCTTCCCAAATTAATTCCAAAATCATCATACACAGAGCTTTTTGTTAAACGAAATCTTTGCAATTACACCATATACGGGCGTTTCTTTGCACAATTGTGCTGAAAATATTCAATAATTCTTATTCTCTTTCATTTAGTCGTCGATGAGACCACAAAACATACAGAAGTGTCACGAGACGGAAGATACGGGTATTTTTCTGTTTGTCTCGTTTTCCCTTAAATTTTGTCGTCGTTTTTGTTTTGCTACGTCTTTCTAGTGCAATAAATTTTTATTACCTGTGTTAATTGGTAAGTAGTAATACACTACAGTATCAAATACACTATGCTTTTCTCTTTTTTCCACGAATTTTAACAAAAACCTGATTGGAGCTATTTTTAACTGTCACTTTCTTCACTTCTGTGTATTCTGTGATGAGACCGCGACGCGTGCGCATGAGGCGGAAGATTACATATTTTTTCAAGAATATTTATCCAGCAAATACACGTGTTGCGCTTCAAATTTATGATATGCGAAAAACATTTTATTATAAATAACGAATTTGGTAGCATACAAAGCCTTTTAAGTTATCAAAGATTTAAAGAAAAAAGGGAATGTCATTAAAATACATTGCGATGCTTTTCATAGTGACATTCATAAGTTTAGTGGTAGGCAAAGAGACAAATTTGAAATAAAAATATAAATATTTATTTGGAAAAAATAAAATAATAGTTGCTATCAGTGGACCATACCAAAATAAAGTTTGAAAAAGTTTTTTACAATTGACTGTTTGCTTAGAAACTGTTTTATTTACAATTAATATTTTTAATGAGTGGCTTTGTGTTTAGTGGGTAGCTCGCAACCTCAATACATTGACAGTTCACCAATACATTCACAGTGCCCACCAATGTTATACACATAAAAATGATTTGGACGTCTTTTATATCTCTTTTTTTTTACAATTGTCCTATTCATAATCACTAAAACCTTCGTAGTCATAACAAGCATCCATTTTATTTATGTATAAATATAATTATTTATTAAACTTTTTAGTAAAACTGTTTTTTTCAATTGATGTCCTCTAGTTTACACTTTGAGATATCAATAATGCTTTCATGGAAACGTCTGCTCAGCCGTCTCAGCCTATGACGTTGCAGCTTCGGGCAGTGACAGATAATATATTCAATGGTTTCTGGTTCCTCCTACAGAAATCTGGAGTGCCAGTTTCCCAAATGCTGGTTCTTGCTCTGACCGAGCAGTGGCTTGTCAACGCGCCTACTACGATTCGCATCGCCTTCACGTTTTTTTTTTAATATAGGTATTTCACGGTTATCTTTTAGCACCAAAAATAAATTCTTTAATAAAATGAAGGATTTTCATAGAAAGCTGATTAATTTGCCTATAAATTGCTTTAATTTTTAGCTTAAAATCTTAAGGGCAACAGTGATGTCAACTTTTTTCGCTCTAAAAGCACATCAGATTTTTAAAAAAGCACTAAAAAGTGTAATTTGGATATCTAAAAAGCGTAAAAAGCGCTAACGTGAAAAACGAGAAAAGTTTAATAATGTTTTCTAAGCTATTCTCTATTTTGGCAATTATTATCAACATCTTTAATGAAATATATCAGACGAAAAAGGTATGCTTTACACTGAAGAAATAAATACACCAAGTTTTTATTAAAGTAATTTTAAGAAATATACAAATTTCTTAAAAGCACTACTTAGTGCCTTTTCTCAGTTTGGCACTAACAATAAAAATTTGGCGTTTTGAGTCTTCAAAAAGTTCTAAAAACAGTGCCAAAAGCACCAAATTGGCATAGCTGAAAAAATATAATTAATGCTCCATTAAAACAAAATTTATGTATATAAATAAAATTATAATGATAAGGATGAAAAAACAACTCACCGCGGAAATTAATATTTGTACTGATTGTGAACGCAGTTGAAATTGTTTTTTTTTTACTAAAAGTCCTTAGCTTGCAAAACAGGTGGGATAAATAAAATAAAATGCATACTCCATTAAAACAAAACTTATGTACATACATATGTATATAAATATTTTATAGTTCTTGTGTTTCGAAAAACACAAATAGTGCTCAAATACAACATTTATAAACTTTTTATTTGCATATTTTTTCAAGTTGTTTAATTCTAAAATTTTGTTTATGCCTGCGCGCAAAAAAAAAGAAGAAAAACAAAATGTCAACAAGCAAAACAACTGGCATCGAAATGCGATGATGCCACTTGTTACTTTTTTTTTTGTTCCCCAGCATTTTATGATTGGAGGAATTTTTTCTCCAGTAAATTATTTTCGATTTCGAGGGAATTTTCATGATTGAACTGAATAAATATAATTGATTTTTAAAATAATAAATAAATATTCGAAAATTAGGACTTTTGATACGGTTGGTACAAAAATTGCGACTTTGGTAAAAATAACGGTACATCATCCATTGTTAAATAAATAAATTTAAAAAAAATCAATTATAATAAATTTTAGATCTTTGCTTTGCAGTCTATGATTATTTATTAGTGTTCAGCAGATAAAATTGAACAGTACTTGTTTTAAAGATTTCATCTTATCAATATTTTATTTATTTTAATATCGTATAATTGGCTTCCATTTTTACATACATACAAACATTGCAGCCATTTTGTTTGAATTTTTATTTATACTTTGTTTTTGTTAAATAATTCCCTGCTATGATTTAATAACATTTTTCTCTGTATGCTTTCATATTCGATAATATTTTTTTTGTTCACTAATTTATATTGATGTTTAATAAATTTTGTTTGTTTGTTGTTTTTTTTTGTAAATTTTAAATACATAAACTTTTTGTTGGTTGTGATTGATGTTCACATTTTGTTGGTTTTTATTTAATATCACAGTTTAGTTAAGGATTTCTTAGATTTTAGTAAAGACAATCCCAATTTGTATTCGAAGGTGTTTTATTTTAGATTTGTTGTTGTTGGATATTAAAGAAAATATGTAAAATATTTGCTTGGCTGTTCGTTAATTTTTTAAATTAGTAAGTGTTGTTGTAATCTTTAATTGTAAAAAAAATATTAATTAAGAATGTTTTACTCATCTTGACATTTTATTTTGTAGAAAAAAAAAATATGAAATATTTTTTGGAAGTGTTCGTTTGTTGGCCTGATCAAAAGTACTATTTTTTTAAATTGGAAAATTCGGGTTTGAAAGAAGCTTCTTTTACGAAAATCTGGTATGTGGTGAAAATCGATCGATTCCAAATCCGTCGATATTCTGTAAATCGAATTTATGTTCCAATAAAATATTCTGAACCTCGAAAACGGTAAAAAAGCATCAAGACATCTTTTAGTATAATTTGTTTTTCGGAATTGGCGCGATTTGAAATCGATCGATTTTCGTCACATACCAGAACAGCTTTTAGGAATTAATTTTTTAAACTTTTGAAACTGCAATTTTAAAAATAGTTTGTATTATTTTCTCATTAAATAGTTGAATAATTTATAAAACATACAGGAGCATTGCAGAATTTACGCTTAAGTGAAAAAAATGTGCGTCATTTGCGAAACTCGTAACGTTTGCTTGCATGTGATTCTTTAGCTTGAGTATGTTTTAATAATGTTTTTGCCAGAAAAACTTCTGTTTTGTCACAAAAAACTTTTCAACACATTAAACTAAAGGAGCAAATATTTACTTTTCGCTCGTAAGGACATGCATTGAACAAAACTTAATAGGTTTTGTGTGAAATTTTTTTTATATTCAGGGGGTCTACTCTATAATTCGAAACGAAAGAAAATGCTTTCGAATTTTTATGTTAATAGCACGCAAATTCGAAAGCATTTTCTTTCTTTTAGAATTACAGAGTAGACCCCCATTTTTATTTACTTTGAAATCTAGTTTTTAATTTATTTAATGTTAATATTTGACTATTTCCTTAAATGTTTAATTTTTTTTTTTATAAATACTTTTGGTTTATATTCTATTTTTCTTTTTTTCAATTAAACGTTATCAAGTATTTCTCAGTGTGTTGAAACATTTTTAGTTAATATTTTTTTTAAATTATTATATCAGTGTATGATTAATTTAGAGGCCAGCCAGGCCTTTAGTATCTAGCGGATTTCAGTTTCTGTTTTCTAAAATTATAATTTCTAAGTTAAAATAGTTTAACAAATGATACATACATACATTCTTATTTATTACCAATTTCACAGTCTAGCTTTACTAGGGCTGATTTCCAAAACGTATTTTATGTATAGACACAAAGTTGCGAAACATTGGCAACCATGAGTATGAGCAACTTTGATTAATTGCTGATTGCTTGTTTGCGCCGTTCTTAATACTTGTCAACGACATTTTGAAATGATGTGCATTGTCGATGTTTTGTAATGTGCGACGTTATGAAACACTAAAATTATTCCCCCTTATTGTGAATGGCTTCTTCGACGTCACATCAAGACGACAGTAAATATTGTCACTTGTATACTCTTAATCGGCAATAATTGGATTTTATTGACAATCTCTTACCAATATCCAAGGCTTTGTAAATAAATGGAGCATGTTAATAGTAGTCAATTGTTATAGACGAAGAGTAGACAAGTGCCATATTTTAGTGTCGTCTTGATGTGACGTCGACAACGCCATTCACAATAAGGAGTATTGTTCAAAGACAAAACAATTAACGTTTTGAAAGTCAGCCCAATAAAGATCTATAAAGTTATTAGTAAACTAAAAAACTGTGAATTTGGTTATTAGATTTATTTTAGTATTATTGCATTTTCATTTGGTTTATGGAATGAATAAAATAAATGACATTTAGTATAAAATTAAAAAGAATTTTCATAATTGTTGTTGTTGTTGGATTTATACTCAAAAACGTACAACGATGAAGTTTCTTCTTTTTTATCAATCCTTCTTCTCTTCATTTCTTTAATATTATTAAAATACAAGTAAGTGTTTTGTAGTTTTATTTATTAAATGGTGTTTAATCACATATCGTTTGTTGTTGGTTGTGTTGGTTGTTCTTGATGTTTAATATACTTATATCTTACATACAAAATATAAATATGTCAATTTTCAGGTGTTTCACTAATTAACAACACATTCTTATTTATCACAAAAAAATGCTTAGTTTTTAAATGTTTTGTTGTTATACATACACACAATAATTGCTCTTCGATATTCTTGTTTTTTTTCTCTTGTAACTTTATTTTATAATTTCCCTATAACATTTTCGTATTGGTTGGTTGTTTTGTTTCCTTTAAAAATTCTAACTAAACTATTGTTGGTTGTGAAGATCAAGAATAATAACGTTTCTTTTTTAAATTTTTACTTTGCCTGTGAAATAAAAAGGATTTGAAGCAATTAAAAAAAATGGAAAAGTTGTCAAGTTGTAATTTTTGCCAAATCAATAGTTTTTCCCAGACTTTGTAGATATTCAGGCCTTATTATGAGCAAATTTCAATCTTTGGCTGCACTCGAAATTTCATTTTGTATTCAGCCCAACATAAACAAAAATTCCGCACGAGTTTTCTCACTTTTCCCTTTTCTCCTATTATGAAGTTGTTTTTTCCCTCTTTTTACCAAATGCGGAAATAAAAAACTCCAGGGGGAAAAAGTAGTTATTATGAACGCAGTTGAACTTGCTATTTTCACTAAAAATCTTTCCCTTGCAAAACAGAAGGGAGTTTACATAAAAACATAGTTAAAGGTAGAATTAGTTTTACGTGCTGTTCTGTTCTGAATCAGCTGTTTTGTTTCTGTTCAATTGAAAGTCTATATGTGTGGTTTGTTTTTCTTCTTTCGTTCTATTCTGTTGCGGACAAATGTGTAGAAAATAGAATTCAACGTTAAGTGACAGCCAAAAGTGTGTATGTATTAGCACAGAATACACAGAAGTGAAGAAAGTGACATGTAAAAAAAGCTCCAATCAGGTTTTTGTTAAAATTCATGGAAGAAAGAGAAAAGCATAGTGTATTTGATACTGTAGTGTATTACTACTTACCAATTAACACAGCTAATAAAAATGTATTGCACTAGAAAGACGTAGCAAAACAAAACCGACGACAAAATTTGAGGGAAAACGAGACAAACTGAAAAATACCCGTATCTTCCGTCTCGTGACACTTCTGTATGTTTTGTGTTATTAGTGTGTTCTGATATTTTGTATACAAGTGTAATCAATTCTATAGGTTGCCAGCTGATTATATTCATAGAAAAAGTAATTGCAAATTTTTTGATACAGAAAAGAACAGTACACAACGGCAACAAAGAGTAAAAACTAATGAGGCCTTAATACTTCATTAAAACAAAATTTATATACATGAACTTTATTTTATAGTTCTTGTATTTGGAAAAACTTAAATAATGCCCAAATAAATCATTTAGAAACTTTTTTTTACATATTTTTTCAAGTTGGTGAATTGTAATAATTTTGTTTACTCCAAGGCGCATTTATTAGGTGGCAGCACTACACCAGGTGACTAATGTCATTATACCAATCTAAATGTCAAATTTGGATTGTCTAGGTTTAAGCCTAAAAGCATGCTTTTATTTGGGTATACATAAACACCTTTCGAATATTCAGTTTTGTATGGTGTTTGACATTTCCTATAAGAAACATGCAATCTGACGATGCTACCCTGTTTTGAAAAGTAAGAAGGTAATTTATACCAACAAAGTACATGTGGTTGTTGCTGTTGTAATATTTGTTGTAGAATCGCGGGTACCTGATTGATGTGCCTTGGTTTACTCTCTCTCAAAAAAAAAAGAGAAACAAAATGTCAACAAACAAACAACGAGATTCGTATTGCGGTGATGCCACGTATTACTCTTTTTTGTTCCCAAGGAATTTATGATTGGAGGAATCTCTTCTCGAAAAAAAATTTTTTCCATGAGAAATAAATTCCGAGGGAATATTCATGATTGGGCTGATTATGACGAGCATACGATGAAGAATGCCGTTATTGTGAATTTCACCTTCATTGTGATTGTTCAAAATATTGTATCAGCTGAGACTGAAATTAAAATACAAAAAAGTACGCGATAAACCTGTTTTTTTTTGCTCAAGAATCACACGAACTGCATATTGGAAATTAAAATTCACTTGGTCTTGCACAGCAAATTGAGGATTTCCTCTGGGGTCTAATTCCTGGATTCGTGATCGAAATTGCTTTCGAGTAGAAATTAATTTCGATAGCAATAAATTTTCTGATGATGTCACTCGTTACCAAGCGAATCGAGTTTTTGTTTCAGTATAGGAAAAACTTTGATTTCCTTTCAAGAATTTCGCAATTTATAATTAATTTATAATGTTTGATTACCACAGATATAGAAAATTTGCAACTATTTCAAATCCTTTTTATTAAACAATATACTATTTATTCTCCTTTCTTGTAAATTCTTTCATTTTATTTATCTTGCACTTCATCTTTCCCCTAAAAATTTATTGATGTTGTTGGTCAACGTTATTTGTTAAATTTATTTCTTTTTTAAAGTTGTTGTGCTTTATCAGTCTTTGATTTTGCATTTTACGCGTAACTAAATTTCATAATTGCTTTCTTCGTTATTAATATTTGTAATGAAATTACTATTCAACGCACTATTTAATTACATATTTTCATAAATATTTGTTTGTTTCCCTATAATTGGTGTTTCTACTACATACATACATATATAGTTCTCAAAGATTTGTGTGTTTAAAATTGTTCGTATTTTAATTCTGGTTTAGAGTACAACTATGAGTTGTTACAATTATTAGTCGTAGAAATAGTTGATGGATGGTTGTACTTTTATATGGTATTTGATTTTTTTTTTTTTAGTAAAGAAAGAAATACTTCAAGTTGTTCAGGTACATATTCATTTGTTGTTGTTGTTGTTCTTATTGTTATTTTAGATGTATTTTTATGTATGTATAAATATTGTATTAAATTACCTATAATTCATACAACAAATAACGTTGATATTTATACAAGATATTTAAATACATTAGTAATTTATTATTTAATTTCGAGATCTTTTGCAAATTTGTTCTTTTCTTTCTGAAAGAGGAATGCAAAAAAACACTGTCTCAGTTTACTAGTTTTATTTAAATTTTTTTGAGTTGAAAATTAACTAATGGATTAACACCAACCACACAGGTGTTTAAAATAGTTCAGTGTCACTCACACCTATGTATATAAATTTAATATTGACAAATTTCCTAAAAGTGTACATATTTATAATGAATCAATATAAATCAAGCATATGATCAAAATCTTTTTTTCAAAACGAATAGATTCAAATTAGAAAAAAGTTTGCGACATGCTCATTTTTTAGCTTTTTTAGCTTTGGACTTCATTTATAAAAGTTGGTTAAATTTTAAGGGCCGATGTTGAATGTGAACCACACCTAAAGTCAAGTTTTTTTCTGCATTTCATTTGACACTTCTCAATTTCAGACTAACTCAATTTGAGCCATGGAAAGATACCAAATCGAGCAACGCGTTAAAGTTATTCAGGCTTATTATGAAAATAATAATCATCGAATCGAATCAAAATGCATATCGAAGAAAATCATCTTTAGTAATGAGGCACATTTTCACCTCAGTGGATTCATTCATCATTGCCGCATTTGGGCGAATGATAATCCAAGAGTGATTGTCGAAAAACAAATGCACCCACAAAGTGTGACTGTTTGGTGCGGTTTATGGGCTGGCGGCTTCATCGGACAGCATTTTTTCCTGTTAAGTGAATAGTGTTCGGTATAGTGAGATGATAACGAACTTTTTATGACCCGAATTGGACGATATGTGGTTTGAATTCAATGGCCGTGTTATCTCACGTGGCGGCGATGTCAATTGGCGGCCATGATCATGTGATTTTATACCGTTGGATGTACGTCGATAAGCCAGCAACAATTTAAGAGCTAAAGGATGAGATAATTCGGCACATTAACGGCATAGAACCTTAACTATGCCTCAGCGTCATCGAAAATTTGGACCATCGGATAGAGGTGTGCCAATAACTTCCTAAATAATTTGTTTTATTCAAAATCAACATCGGCCCTTAAAATTTAACCACGCTTTATAATAAGTTCTGGAACATCTTTTTCGAGACACATGCACAACAGTTCCCAGCAAAAAATGTGAAAGTGATTCTTAAGGAACATCATGACATATTAAACGCTTCTAAAGTATCATTAAATGAATCTTTTCGACTTCTTCGGACGTTATACCTTAATATAGAAAGGCCCTACCTAACTCATTATTTTTTAGAAATCGAGATTTTTGCATTTTTCGTTACATTAGTTGTTCTATCAATATACAAAAAAAAAAAATTCTCGATTTCAAAAATATTATGAGTTAAGGCCTTTCTGTATTAAGGTATCGATATGATTGAGTTGATTTGAAAATAAAAAATCAAAAAATTTGTAATAACAACTGTTGGATAAATTAGTGAGAGAGTTGTAGAAAATTTCTTCTCATGCTGAGGGTTTTCGCAGAGGCACTGTTCCCAGTAATTTTAAAGAAGGAGGGAATAAATTGAAAACGTATTCATCTCTATCGTGAAGATTTTTTCCCTCGACATTGCAATCGTGATTAATTTTACCCTTGATAGGTGACATTGTTCGTGTCATTCGGTCAAAAAGTGCGCGAAAAAGTGGTCCAAAACTGGACTTCCAGAATACGTTCGTCAAAAAAAAAGACAGCCGGGGTGGCCATATTCCTGAAATCATTCTCAAACGTAAATGTCTTGTAGTGATCTTATGAATAATTTTTTTTTATTAAAATGTAATTCTATTGAGCTTAAAAAATGCCCTTTACCTCAATATCAGCTGGTTATGATGTTGCTGGCCTTATCAGTATAATTAAGTAGTTGTATTTACTGGCATTTGTAGTCATGTTGTATTGTAGCCGCAGTTTTCTATATGTTTAAAGCATGTGACTCGAAGTGATGGTGAAAATTGAAAATTTGCTAAGACAATGTTTTTTTTTATATTTCTTTCTTCCATATGCTTTAAAGGGGATTTTCATTTTTTATTTTCTTTAATATTTTATGTGATTGCATTTAATAGCGCAATAACACATCATATCGCTCATTTACTCAAACAACATCATAAATCAAGAGATAGAATTTTTGGATTAACGATGCAGAATTGAGCCTGATATAAAAAAAAACTAAAAATTGTCTGTTTCTGTTTGTTTGTAAATTGAAAACTTTAAACTGCCAAACTAGTTTGTTTTATGAGTTGTGACGTTGTTTGAGTAAATGAGCGCTATTGTATATCTGCATTGTTCTCTTTAATGGCTTATGAAAACAAATTGTGTTAAATAAGACTTTACGTTTAAAGATGCGTTTAATTTTTGAGTTCCTCAAAATTAAATGTCGTGTATCTATAAATTTAATATACTTTGTATTTGTATGTTAGTTAGTATGTGTGTGTTATTTTTCTTTTAATAAAAATAAATAAAATCACAATAAATAATTTTGGATTTTGTAGTTTTTGAGCTTCTTTCTTTTTTTCTAAAAATAATATTACTTTGTGATAATTCTGTTTTGTTGACATTGATTGAGCTTGTATAAAAATTATAACGATTTTTCTAAAAATAAATGGAACGTTGTAGTTTATGGATTTAATTTATTTTATCTTTTAACATTAACAAAATGATATTAAATAGAGCATCTGTTAGTTGTATAAATTTTTGTGGCATTAAATAAAAAATTTGTTACAAAAGATCGGTCAATTCTATAATGAAATATCCAGTTCAAATTGTTTGAATTCTGTGTATTGCTTGTATAAATAAATTAATAAATTTATATATATATATATATATATATATAAATATATATATATATATAATTATATATATATATATATATATATATATATATATATATATATATATATATATATAATTATATATATATATATATATATATAATTATATATATATATATATAAATATATATGTAAGTATGCGGATACTCTGAAGAAAGCTTGGTGTCATCAAGTGTTTCCGACTAGTTTTGGTGATTTTTTTGTGACATTATCAACGATGTTTGCCTTCTTTAAAAAAAAGCTAACTTATAACTACAAGTTTATTGCATTGTCGTTGTTCTAACATTATTATTGTGAAATCTAGTAAAAATGTGTCGAACGTTTAGTTTAGAGTTATTACGATGTACTAGGGAATCTAGAGTTACAATGGTCTCATAAGAAATACATATAAAGGGTGGTTAAATTTTAAGGGCTGATGTTGAATGCGAACCACATCTGCATTTCATTTGACGTTTCTCAATTTCAGACTAACTCAATTTGAACCATGGAAAGATATACAATCGAACAACGCGTTAAAGTTATTCAGGGTTATTATGAAAATGGGCGTTCAAATCAAAATGCATATGGGCATTTCCAGGGTGACGAACGTTACTGTCGTACGTCTTAAATGGGGAAGGAAACCTAAAGCAAAAATTTTATTTTGTTAATTTTGTAATTTTTTAACAGCATTAGACTGGTTTTATATTAAGTGGTAAATCTGTATTTTTGCATAAATAGGTTTCTGAGATATTAGCAAACAAAAAGTGATACGAACGTTACTAAAAAAAGGAAGTGGTGTTGATTCGCATCTATGAAAATGCAAAACTCTGCGAAATGAATTTAAATTGATCTGTACAAATTTCGCTTTGGGTTAGTGCTTGTTGCGCGGAAATTATTTTATAAATTTCTTGTATACAAGCAATAGTTGGTACGTAACGTTACATTCGTTACATGACATATTTTTCCATAGTTATGTATTTGAGTAAAATATAAAAAATTTTATGTAATTATTTATTTAATACAAATAACAATGCTGTTCAGGATATTATGTATCTATCGTCTTATAAAATGCAAAAGGGCCTATCATAATTTTTAAAATTTTTTTTAGCAAATGATACATATTAAAATTAATTGAACTAGAGTGAATTTTAATCAGGAATAATTTCTTAATAGGGAGTAAGTTCAGTATTTTCAATTCTTATTGAATGAAATATTTTTATTAATTAATGTGAGTTTCTAAAGAGAAGAAAAATTAAATTCGTCTATGTTCTGCCATCCACATCGTTTTCACATGTTTTCTTGTGAGTTCGAATGTTAAAACACATGCTACACCTGTTTAAGTTGAATTTAGAAAATAGGACTAGTATGTGTTCGAGAAGAAAACAATTTGGAATGGACGAGAAAATCAAAAAATTTTAAGTCGTCCGTTTCCAAATTGTTTTCTTCTAAATTTGGATGCTAGAATACTATGAATTTGTATTTTCTAAATTTCAACTTAAATAGGTGTATCATGTGTTTTAACATTCGAACTCACAAGAAAACATGTGAAAACGATGTGAAAGCCAGAACTTTGACGATTATCGCACCTTCATTTTTCTTTTTGTCCCGATATCTTCTTGTCTCACACGATTTTTTTCTCTTTTAGCAAATTGATGTCATCTTTGGTCTAATGTTTCCGCATTCTTTCTTTTGTTTTTTAATCTATACTCTTCTATCTTTAATATGTCCCTTTTTAAATTGTTTCTATGACGCTTTTCATTTCATTTTTTCTATTCCGCCAGCTTTTTATCCCTCTGCATAAAAAGATACGTTAACCCATAACAATATTTTTTTGAAAATAAAGCATTATTTACGATTATGACCTCTACAATCTTTGAATACTAAATAATAAAAAAATTATAAATTTAAGTTTTTGTATAAAATTTTACTTACAAGGACGAACGCTACAAACTTTGCCTACCTCAAAAGGCATTTGTTTTGAAAATTTTTGCAAAGTGCAAAATATGTTTAAATTCTGTTCCTCAAACTTGTTTAAAATCCAACTTTTAAGACACCTGGTCCTGACGAGTCAAATATAACTATAATATTTCATCTTTTTGGGAAACGAACGCTACATTGAAGGATAACGAAAAACAAGTGGAAAAGATTAATGTTAAAGGATATTTGTTTACTCTCTCTTCATTTGTTCCTATTAGTTGTAGTTTTAAGAACATATTTATGGAAAAAGCACAACCACTACATAATTACTTATTAATGTTTTGAACATTAAAGAGGAAATATGATTAAATATTACTAAGAGTTAGAAAAATAGAAATTAATTTTTGGCAGCTTATTTTTTCTTTACTACAACTGAGATGGCGTATAAATACATTACAATCAAATTATTTGAAGGGTTTTTTATGATAATATCAGTCAAGCAAAGCTTTTTAATAAAATTTAAATTTTTGGTCACGGTTTACCTTTCTCTGGAAATGCCCATATCGAGGAAAATCATGCTCAGTGATGAGGCACATTTTCACCTCAGTGGATTCGTCAATAAGCAGAATTGCCGCATTTGGGCGAATGATAATCCAAGAGTGATTGTCGAAAAACAAATGCATCCACAAAGAGTGCCTGGTTGGTGCGGTTTATGAGCTGGCTGCATCATCGGGGCGTATTTTTTCTAAAATTAGGCCGGTCAGGTAGAATGGTGTTCGCTATCGTGAGATGATAACGAACTTTTTTTTATGGCCCGAATTCGAAGATATGGATGTGGACGATATGTGGTTTCAACAGGACGGTGCCACTTGCAACACAGCTAACGAAACAATGTCTCTTTTGCTCGACAAATTCAATGGCCGTGTTATCTCACGTGGTGGCGATGTCAATTGGCCGCCAAGATCATGTGATTTGATACCGTTTGACTTCTTTCTTTGGGGTTATATGAAAGAAAAGGTGTACGCCAGCAACAATTCAAGAGCTAAAGGATGAGATAATTCGGCACATTAACGGCTTAGAACCTCAATTATGCCTCAGCGTCATCGAAAATTAGGACCATCGGATAGAGGTGTGCCACCGAGGTCGCGGCATAATTGAACCATGCCATATTATCATAATAAAAAGAAATGACAATAATTTCCTAAATAATTTGTGTTTTATTCAAAATCAACATCGGCCCTTAAAATTTAACCATAATACAGGCACGGATTCAGGAGAGGGTTAAAATAATATTTCTATTTATACATAGGATACCAGACAATGTTAGATACCCATTCTCGTTCCCATTATAGTAAGACTTATCGAACGAAAAGTTCGACAACCGTAACAAGGCAGATTTGTTTTGTATGGCTAGAATATACATTTTCAGAGGAATGGTACATGTACCTTTTAACAAGGTGGTATTTAAAGAAAAGAAAACACCATTAATCTAACCCACAGTAATCTCCTTTAAATGGCCCACTTTAAATGGCGTATATTTCACATCCTTGTGGATAGACTACTGTCGGGTGGAATCTTTCAATAATATAGAGAATCAGTTGAGATTAAAATTAATGCTTGTTTCACAATATTGAAACTATCTTGCTCCAAAAACCTGGAAGAAATTAAGTGGACGTCTGACAAATGATCCACCATTCATTCACAAACTCATTGGTAGGCAGATCATAAATAAAACCGTTTATCAGTATCGAGACTTTGATGAAGACGGTCGGTCTTAGGTCGACATCACTCGATACAGTTAAGTTAGCTATAAGAAGATTATTAAAAGAATATTTAATTAGATATAATATGTTCTAGTCTGATAAAAATTTCTTTTTTAATAAATTCTCTGGAATTATGTAGGTTTTAAGCATCGCAGTTTCCTATATATATACATACATATGTAATTGCAATATACATATCGAAAGTTATACGAGTAAACAACCTGAACTGGAACTTTTTTCAACTTAAGTTATTTATTGCTTTAGCCAGCTGATGGCGAAAAGATATAACAGACCGCTTAAGGACAAAAACAAATGTCCATTGGTATGAGATAACTTACATACAATTAAAAAATTATATAGAATTACGAAAATAAACTTGAAAGTATGTTTAAAATTGTGTTTTTTTACGTTCTTCAGATTTGGCTTAAATTTTTACTAAATAACAAGTTTTTCTTTTGTTGTTTTTGTTTCTTTTCTTAAGATGTTAGATATTTTCTCTTTTCTAAAATAATTCTCGCACACATTTTTCATTCAATTCAACAAATTCTATTTTTTTCTCATTTTTTTGTAAATAATTTAGAGATGGCTTTCATATTAAATCACAGTTTGATGTTTTGTTTTAGTTCTTGTAAAACTATGCAATTTGTTTAAGTTCATTTGCTTTATATTTGTTATGAGTTTTTAAACAAATTTGTTTTTGTTGTATTTGTTTGCTTTTTGTTGGTTTTCGTTTTGTTTTTATAGCAGGTTTCACAATTTCGTCGTTGTACGCCATAATGTGTGAAGTGCTTAAGTCTTTTAAGATGATTTTTGTTACAATACGTTTGCTGTCATTGTTTTTAAATTTCTTCGACAATGTCTTCTTGGATACTTAAAATATATATTATAAGGGGGTGATGACTCTTACTATACTCTATATTTATGTAGCTTATTATATATACTTAGTTAATTCTTTTAAACATTTATTTTTTTTTTTACTAAATTTTCGTTTGTAAATAGGTAATTAATGCTTAAAAACGAAACTTAAAAAATAAACAAAGTTGAATACCATAAAAAAGTCAATTATGGATGGAAAAGTTGAGATAATAAAAAAATAAATGTTGAATTAAAAATTCATATTTCATTTGTAGTGGCAAAATCTATATATAGTCTGATAATGCGATTTATGTTACATTTTGTTTTCATTAGTCTAGTACAAAATCGTCGTAGTCGAAGTCGAAATACGACACTCGTAATTACGCCCATTATATATTTCGATTTCGTTTTATTTTAATAATTATTGTATGTATGTATATCAAAAGAAATTATCTCCCTTATGGCAAAATAAAATATAAATATTTTACTATCGCGAAATCTCGTTTTTTATTTGAGTTAAGGATTATGTGGGCTGATTTTAACGAATGTGCACGTTCGCAATTGTTCTCCCTATTTTCGTTGTTCACTTTTGCAGTGGAAAAATATTTGTAAAAAAAAAAGATTAAAACGCGCAACACATTTTCAATAAAATATAGAAAAATATTACATTAATTTTGCTCCATATTAGGGTTGTCGAATTCTTCGAGTTTTATTTTTAACATTTTTTTTATTAAAAATGTTAGAAAAATTCGGCTAGCGTGTAAGGTCTGTCTTAAATTAATCTTTCTATTATATTAACGCACAACAATTTACACTTGCAAGTGTTTTCTGAGTTGATTTTTTGAAAACATTCTCCTTACTAAGTTTATCGAATTTTTCAATTCGACTTGGACAGTTTGTACTAGACGCAATAAAAATGTTGCATTCTTCTTTAACCTAGTACAGGAAGTCGAGATTTGATTTTTAACTAAAAAAACCGACACTCAAAAAAATTCATTATGTCATTCATTATTTTTATGTTTTAGAATTATTGCAGTGTAACTTTTATAAATACAAATTAATACATACGAGACATTTTTTAAGATAAACTGTAGTTGGGTTAGCGTAAATCTTTAACCTGGAAATATCCAGCAATATATTTTTGAAAGCAGTCGTTATAATGTCCGAGTGCTTAAGGTATCCAGAGATTTTAGTTTAGTGACAAAAATTTAGTGGCTTTCTAGTACCTGATGTTGGTGTTAAGTCCTCGTCCATACAGTAAAACATTTGCTGCGAAACATTTTTGATTTCTCTTTTGAAATTGTATTCGTGTCCACACTGTGAAGTTTTTGTTTTGCAGCTTAATACATTTTCTCATATATTTCTCATGAGAATGAGACGAGAATGACGTACTCAACAAGAAGTGCATGTACATGAAACAAATTACCCTCTTTTCCCGTTCATCGACAAACTCAAAAGTTTTGCAGCAAATGTTTCACTGTATGGACGGGGACTAATGAATCATACATATCGCTGGTCACAAGTAGAAAGACCCTAACTCGTATTTGCACGAAATTGCGTTTTTCAGTGATTCCAATACATTTCAGACAAATATACCTCGTGACAAAAATTTATGGCAATAGTGTAAAAAATATCGCTTTTACAAGCAGTTTTACAAAGCAGTTATAATGTTTATTATTATGTTTGCACCTTCTCCTGTAAAGTTACAGTTATTTGAGTTACGGCCTTTCTACTTGTGACCAACGATATATATCTTTTATGGATGACAAAGAAGTAGTAAAAGTCACTTTTATGTTGGATAGTGTCCTGCACAAGATATCTTATAAGAACTTTCAAGACATGAGGGATTTTTTAAATGCTTTACTACTGCGAAATCTTATAAAACAAACGTTAACAACACTGTTTGCAAGAAATTTGTTTGAGTATTGTAGGTATAAGAGTAAAGAAGAAAACACTTCGTGACGGAAGAATTTGTGATACTTGCTTCTTTCTACGCATGAGCGCGTGTACAAACGTCATGCATGTATGTGTGTATGATCTTTTATTTTTCTGCGCACATGGAAACGCACACACATGCATTAACATTAGTTGTATGCGGTTAATCACAAAATAGCTTACCATCTACATATTACATAAACACTCAAACGTACAATATGAAAAATAACAAGCATACACTAATCAACAGTACTTCTTTTGAGTGTTTGTTACAAACAAGCTGTCTTGGCGACATCGCTTGTTAACACTGATATACACGTGCACCAATACATCCATCGTGCTTCGCTTATAGTACGACAGCATTTATTATTGGTTTAGTATAATACATGCGACGTGAATACATTTAAAAATGATGACGTATTTACATTTAAAGACTGTTTACGCAGGTCTCTAATGTTGGATTCATTCGAGCTTTTTATAATTACTTCGTTTTGTTTTGTATTTTAATTATTTACTTGTCAGCCTATAATTCTGCTGTTGTTTTTTTTTAATAAAAAATTCGGATTTAAAATCGAACAAGTTATTATAAATTTTTACGAGTAATATTTGATTCAAAGCAAAGATGAAACGCTTTCTTTTTAAGGTTAATGAGATAAAAATATAAAATATACATATGTACGTACATACATACATACATATGTATGTATGCATGTATGTATTTATTACAACATTATATTAAATTAATATGTATATAAAACAAAGCCAATTGAAAGTTTTATGCAAAAATTTTTTTCTTCCCTAAATTTCTTTGTAACAAATGTCCTTTACTTTCAAGCCAAAGACAAACTAAATAGGCAAAGTTACTTATGAAATCAACTTATACACTAAACTACAATTTAGAAATCTGATTTACTGCCAGTTTATACAAGCCATGTAAAAATTCCCGTCTGTCTATTTATATTGAAAACAAAAACAAATTTGAGTGCTTTGTTTTTGTTTTCAATATAAATAGGCAGACGAGAATTTGTACATGGCTTCTATAAACTGGCAGTTAAAAATACTTTAGATGTTTGAAGATGAGTTATTTTAAAAATAATTTAATTGGAAAATTAAAAACTTCCAAATATCATAAAAGCTCTTGATTTCTTGTAAAAATATAGGGCCTGTCCCACGATGTCGATAGCGTTCGACTTTCCGCACACTTACGTTTTTTTTTCAAGAGAAGTAACACCCAGGCAATGAATGCCTACTAATATTACTAGATGTTACCTTCTTTTAGGAAAGGGATAGTGATAGAGAAGACAGGCAGGCGGTGAGGGATGAAACAGAGAAAAGCTTCATTCTTTTACAACTCGGTTTTTTGCACTTTTTTTATAATGCAGTGTTGCAGCGCCTCTGGCGTATTAAATTTTTTGAAGCTGTGTAGTTAGTAGCCATTTTATCGGTTATTTTACTTCGCTACACAATACCGACGACTGACCTAAAGCTCAAGAAAATAGTTTAATTTTAGTATAATGAATAATTTTGTTATTCTCAAGTCTCCTACATATGACTGAAATGTGTTATCAACAATTTCAAACATTTTAAATAATCCCAAATTTATGCCTATTGGTATTAATTGTAAAATGGAAGGTGCGATATTATTATTAAATTAATCACAAACTCCAACTGAACAAAATAGGTTGCTGATGTCAGAAAATGCAGTAATGCATTTTGCACAGTTGCACAAAGGGATCATTGCATTGGACGACCCAAGTGAGCTGGACCCCTAGATTTCATTTTTCAACAGCAGCCTGCTAACCTAACCTAAGAGTTGAAGTGATTACCTTTACTATTTGTAGAATCCCAAGATTCACAACTCTTGCCACAGCTTGTGAATTGAAAAATTATTTTATTATGTACTATAATTAGAGATTAGGTCCGTTTGTTTACCCCAAAATTTGTGCAATTTTGTGTAAATTTGTACTGGATTTTACTGAAATGCGTTCGTTTACACACAAAAATTGCAAAAGAGAGTGCCAATTGAGAGAGTAAATTTACAGTTGTTGACTGAGAGTCTGCAAATTTTTGCTGGACAAATTTTTGCCAATAAAATCCAGTAGATGAGAAAAACACATGATTCAATAAAATAAACAAACGTAAGCAAATGCAAAGTATTATTTTTTTAATAAAAGCATTTAAAAGAAGAAAAGTTGAAGTAAAAGTTTAACGAAAAAAAAACCCTGAACATTTTTATGCTTTCAAGATGAAACAAATTAAAAAATAATAATCGTTAAATATATCCGTTTTTAAATTTAATTTAATTGTATTATTTACTTTAGTTTTTTAGATATGAAAGGTTTATGTATATGTGAGTACTTATTTCTGCATACCATTCAGGGTACCGACTATCAGAAATCAAATATTAATGTATTTTCCTATGCCATTTACCCAGAATAAAAACTAAAAACCAAATACAAGCTAAAGCTTTCGCAGTTCTATTTTAGAAAAATGTATATGTACATATATCGCTTCAAATTTATAATTATATAAAATCGTAGTGTGTGTTTCTTCCTAACGCATGATCACGGGAACTATAAGAGCTGTGAAGTTGAAATTTTCAACACAGATTCGGGTCAATACCTGTTAGGTTTTTATTTTGTTTTTGACCGGACAAGTGACCACTGGGTGGAGTAATTTGAAGCAAAAAATAAAAAATAAAAATTGAGATAAGACAACGTTTGCCGGGCTCAGCTAGTTTATAATTATAAAAATGCATGCATGCATCAATTACCAAAAATATGTATTCGATGGGTAGTCAAAACACCAAACACATACAGCAATATGATCAGCTGTTTTGATCAATCTGCAAATTTTTGCAATTTTTCCGTTCGCGTAAACAAACGGACCTATTGTAAGAGAGAAGAGACAAGAGCTCACATTCCCTTTTCCCTTTTTTCCCTACAAACTTAAGACTTTGCTTGTATAAAAGCCATCTTAAATAATAATATTTTTATATTTATTCGGTTATTGACACAAAATTAAGAGGGAGAGAGACAGACAGCTGTTTTTTAAACTCTTTAGAAATAATTATTTTTTTATGTAATAGTTGGAATCAAGGCACATTCACCAGGTAGTAGCGGAAACACAGCTGAGCTATTTTTTTTAAATTATAGTTCATTCGATGCTTCAAAAATTGTTTACGAAAGAGAAATTAAAAAAAAGTGTTAAAAAATTTTCAATGTGAAATATATTTTATTAAAAAAATTCTTTTGAAACAAATTGAAAAATATGAAAAAACTATTAAAAAATTGTGAAAAGTGCCTAAACGTTGCAAATTTTGTTAGTGGTAGCTGCCGTGAAGAAATTTTTTTAAATTTATGTGAATAATTTTCATTATTATTATTTTACAACAAATTCTATTTTTGATATTTTGGATCAACTAAAAGCCATGTTGTTTTTTTTTCATTGTTGTATTTTTTCATTGTTCTTGTAATCCTGATATTACCTGGAAATAAATGTGCCTTGGTTGGAATGTAGTTTCGATAAAATGTTTTGTGTTGTGTTTTAACAAAGATTAAAATATAACTATGTAATCATACATTTTCATCTCGCATATTGCTAAAGTTGTCTTACACTATTATCTGAGTTTTCGTGTGATTTTAAGAGCTACAAGTGAAATTGCGTTTCTAATATACAATTTTTTATTTATCATCTGATATAAAATATTAATTTCGAATGTCAAAATATTACAGTAAGCTATTGATGAAATCAGACTAGAACTCAGGCAAATCCAAAGACAACTTAACTTTATACATACATACATATGTAGTAACTCAACTTTTCCAAGACACATAATAACATTTTTAAAGTACATACATATACATATAAGGAATAAACCTAAAATGTTAAATAAAATATGTATTCAAGATTAAAAAAAAAAACTAATTTTTAATTAAATTTGCAAAAATTGACTCTAATGGCCATGACTTCAAATAAATTTCACGGAAGTCTAGTTAGTATATGCATAAATTAAAATTAAATGACAATTTTTTTTTATATTTTCAAATGGTTTTTATATTATAAAAGTTATTAAAATATGTAGCTTGAGAGTGGCAAAAAACAATTATGTAAAATAAAGAGATTGTAAAATTATAAAATAAATATTCATTTGCTGAATATATCACTGTTATGCAATTTTTCTTAATAAAAACAAATACATACATATTTACCAAACATTATCTGCAAATCCTTAGAAATTAATGTGGTGATAGATGGTAGTGATGTCAAAAATTGTTGATTTGTTGCTTAACCGGACGATTTTGCTTGGCATGACTTTTTGTTTTTAAGTTTTCCTATTTCGTGTTTTGTTTCGGTTGATAATAGGATTTTCTTTTTTTAAGGATTTTTGCTTAATATTAAAATATTGCAGCTTAGTTAGTTAATAGTTGCTGTAGCTTTTTGTGTGTATTTTCTTAACTAATTAAAGATTCGATAAACCCATTTTTCTTTAAAGTTGTGAAAAATATACGTTTTGGATTTTGAGTTTTTTTTTGTTTCCATATTTAGTTGGAAATATCACGTCGTATGAGATCGAAGACATATTCATCACGTACATCATCTGCTACAGGCATGAAGCCGAGTGCTGGATGCATATTGTTCAGATTTGATGGTTCCCATTTTTGACCCAACAAATTGTTGATTTCCTAAAAAAACAAAACAATAAATAAATTAAGCTAAATTTAATAGAAATAAAATTGTTCTCCTATATTTTATTTATTTTATTTTATTTGCAATAGCCAGGTAGGTATAGCCATATGCTTTAACATCCGAACTCGCAAGAAATTTTGTGAAAAATATTCGGTAGCCAGAAAATTAGAAATTAAAAATTTTGAAAACCCGATCAAGTCACCTTTCAAACACGTGGACTCGGACAGACACACAAATACACAGAAACACATTACAAACTTGTAACGTCCCTTTTTTTGGTCGGGTGTTAAAAATAATTTGAACTAAAAAGATCTTTTAGTACAGTTTAGGTTAAAAAAGTAAATTGTTGTTGTTCCTACAATTTTAAAATTCCCAAACCCATCTTTCGTATTGGAAAACTTTTCGTATAGATTGGAATCCTGCGTGGCCCCAAATTTAGAGTAAAGAAACACACCTAATATTTCAACCTTAAATTTTAATATTATTTACCTACCATATACACATGAAACTAATTGCAAGAAAGTAGCAATACAATCAAATTTTTTTACTACCACACTCACATTGTTCTTAATTTCCAGTCAGCTTTCAACGATTTTTTCAAGAAAGTAAATTTTTGATGTTTTCAGAAAGTAAAATGAAAAAAGGTTAACAGTGTTACCCCCTTTAAAGATTTGTACAAATATACAGGATTGTGGTAAATAGTTATTATAAATTATCCTTATTTTGTATAAATATTTAAAAAATTATAATATCGTCCCAACCACGTCAAACTATCTAATATGCAAATTTGAACTTTTAAGAAGAGTACGAAGACCCATCAATTATAAATTTAAAGTCAGCGTGTTCATAAAAGGCTTAAAAAATTTCTTATTGAGTTATCTATCATCCGTGAGAATTTCAGCATTTTGAAACGAGGCATATCGTAAACATTAGGGTACCAAGATAACGAATCTAAAATACTAATTTTGCATATTGGATAGTTTGACGTGGTAGGGACGATATCTCATGTTCAAATATACATGGAGAAGACACTTCATGCCTTTTGAAAACAATAATATTATTACAATATTAACAATAATATTTATTCCCAATTTACTGCCTCATAAATTTGTGTAGGTGATGTTCTCGGTAACTCTAATTAAGAAGTGAACAAAACAATTTTTTATAACTTTACTTTTCGACGACATTTTTAAAATGAACTTTCACTTTCCTATGAAAATTAACAAGAAATTTTCATGAAAGTCATTTATTTCAATAAATTTTTTTTTCATAATATGTATACAGAAATTTCAATAAAGTACTTTCCTGTGTAAATGTAGCGTCATTAAAATTTTTATTCATAATACGTATACAGAAATTTCAAGAAAGTACTTTCATGTGTAAATGTAGCGTTATGTGAGGAAGCAAATAATTATATTTTCTTAAAAACTATACCAAAATGTTTGTAGTGTTTTTTAATAAAACTTTTTTTTAATTTCTTATATTCAGAATCATTGGATAATTCAACAGATGGGAGTTTTTAGGTAATTAAGTTTTTTTAAATACTCACTTCAATAAAGAAATCTATATTAGCTTCTGTGGGTGCATTATCAATCATTGATACCTCTAAGTGTTTTAGGGTACGTCCACGTAAACGAGAAATCCCAACAATATTATGGGGATCCAGAACATAACCATGTATGACAATTTCTTCCAAATTTTTGCAACGCCAAGACATCATTATAAATGGATCTTGTCCAGAGCGTAAAAATAAATCCATAATATTTTTATCGGAATGCTTGTAGGCCTAAATATTGTATACAGAAATGTTTTAGTTTAAATTATTGTTATAAATCAATTTAAAAACTACATACTATCTAGTCTATCCCCCATATGAAAAAAAAATAAATAAATTCAGTAAAGTGCGACTCTGACTCGCGCACGAAGGGTTCCGTACGAACACTAGATATGTAATTTAATACAACTTCAGCCTATATAATATTGTTTTGGCATTTTTTTGGTTTTTGGCGTTTTTTCAATTTGGCGATTTTGTTTTTTCATTTTGGCGATTTTTTTCATATGTATAAACAATTATTTTGGATTTGGCGCCTTTTTCGCGTTTTGGCGATTTTTTCCGATTTTTTGCGTTTTTTTTATTTGGCGATTTTTTTCATTTGGGCGATTTTTTCGAATTGGGCGATTTATTTTGGTGTTAGAATTTTTTTTTAATTTTGGCGATTTTTTTTCGTTATGGCGATTTTTTTTTAATTTTTGGCAATTTTATAATTTTTCTATTTTTTAGTTTTACCGTTTTTGAAAATTTCAAGTGTTTGCCTCTTACGGTTTTCAAGATATAGCAATTTGTCAAAATTACATAGTCAAAATTGCATTAACTGATGGACCACCCTTTAATTAAATTTTTTTTAAATTTTAGTGTTATTTGTTTTAGTCTGTATAAAAATACACTAATTTTACAAATTACAAGTTTCAATATACATATGTACATACAATTGATGTATATTACATGGGATTTTAACATTTTTCGTTGCTCGTTTTGGAACACCCTTCAATTTTTAATTCTCATGTATTTGTTGTTGTAGCGGCCAAGGTTCTACTCTGTCCAAATTTCAGGTACGTAGCTCTTACGGTTCCTCAGAAAATACCGTGTGACGGACAGACGGACAGCGTAGCGAAAACAATAGGGTTCCTTTTCACCTTTGGTGTACGGAACCCTAAAAATAACGTGTGCATGAAGTGTGCGTTAAAACCAAATTTCCATACAAAAACCGGTTTTAACGTACACTTAAAGCACACGTTATTTTTTTTGCATTTGGGGGTATATAAATAAATATAAAAGCCTATTTTTAAATATAATCAGAGATTTTTGTATTGAATATCACTGTCGTATAACTTACGGAGTCAATCCATTGTATACTTTTCAAAGTGAGGCTATTATTTAAAGAAAGCCATTCTAAGGCATCAACATTCATCTTGAAAGTAAAATAAATATGATTAATAACAATAGCATTCAAAATTAATGAAAGATAACTTACATAATCACAAAAGAGTACACGTAAGTGTGTTATTGGCATATTTTGTCTCAGTATACGCATTTGCAATACTTCAACGGCTTCGAAGGCATAAATTAGTGTTACAATTAGTTCAAGATTATTAAAATTGGCTGAAAATTCCGACCAAGCTTGTTCCGAAATGCCTGGATGATGGCGATCCAATCCGTGAACACATATTAAAAATTTCTTTAGTGGCAAAAATTTTAATGTATGCAATAGTTGCTCGTTTAGCGTATCATAATCGAGTGAAAGTACTTGTAGGGATGAACATTTTTGAAATAGTGTATTCTCCACAGTAAACATGGGATAATGACTAGGATCGTATTTAATGGAGGCCAATGTTAATTCATTTAATTCCTGTGGCCTACTTAAAGATTTTAGGAAATCTACACCATAATAAGTTAAAGCTTCAATTGCACCTAAGTCCAATATTTTACAGGCGGTTTTCTTACGATTTAAAAATAGTTTTAATGGTTCAACAAATAGTCTGAAAAAAGATATTTAAAATGTTTCGGGTTTATGTATAACAGAATTTTATTAATAGTTTATGCAGTTCTAAAAGAGAATTGAATAGACTAGCTTCAAGAAAAACTGCCGTGTCTAAAACTTTTAAGGCATCTCAGAGAGGGACATATATTTTTTTCCTTTCCAATTTGTCGTGTAATACGAGGTCGTTTAGATGAAGGGTGGCCTAGCTGCGGCACTCACTTGAGTCGTAGGCGAGAAGTGAAGAGAAGCTTACGGGGTAGCTAAAATCGCATGTACTGGGAATAAAAGCGACAATTTTAACGCTTCTCTCTCACATATTTTTTCTCTCGCATTTTTCTCATGCTATGTACAAGCAGTGTTGCCAGTTACACCAATTTTTTATAACATGCATGTAATAAACAGTTATAATATAAAAATTATAAAGAAATGAAGTAAGGAGAGAAAAGGAATTATTGTATTTCGGTAGTAAATTAAAAAAATAAAAATATATGGACATATTAATTCTACATTTCCCAAACTAACAATTACTTCATTTACGGCAGCACTGCTATGAATGAATGAATAATAATCATTGCGCTGATTTACACGGGCATAATTGTGCTGGCATAACATGCCAGTTTGTAGGTGAGAGAGGCAAAGAGAGTGGTTTTGCGGTTGGCATAACTTTTCAACCAGCTACAACCCTGCATTAGCAGCATAAAACCAATACACACACAACTTAAAAAACAGCAAATGTTAAATGAATACTAAAAACGCTAACACACAAAGCTGTGTATACGTATACATTTTGTGCCAGATGAATTAGTCTCGTGTAATTTGGAAAAGAACAAAAATTGTGCGGCTTAAAAATTGTTCTCGTCTAAACTACCTCATTGATCAAATTAATGGTGGCTATTCGAGAAAACGCGTCGAAGAAGTGAAACTTTACATTAAAGCAAAAACAAAGTTTCAAAAATTGTTTTTGTTTTCCATACAATTCTAAAATGAAATAAACGTGAGAATTTCAGCGCGTTGCTCTCTTTTTTAAAAACTGTGAATTTTATATGATAAGCAAAAACAAAATTTTAACATTTATGAAGTTTTGTTTTTGTTTTACATGTAAATTTCACCAAGTCGACGCGTATTCCAGAATAGACACCAATATCAAAAATTCGCCTGGCTATTGCCTCAAAAAAGTATTCATGTAAACGCGAGTGGATTTAAGAAGGGACTTCAAAAGAGAACGTAAGCTAAGCCACCCTTCATCTAGATGGGCTCATATACATATACATACATATGTACATACTAGAGATGCACGAATATTCGAATTCGAATTGCCGAATATTCGACCACTTTTAATGAGAATACGAAGCATTCGTATTCGTCAAATTCAGGCGAATACGAATACGAATATTTTTCCAAAAAATTAAATAAATAAATGCATAAATCCTAAACTAAATTTAAATAAACGGATAAAAATATTAGTTTGTACGAATTTATTAAATTTTTTATAGAAATTTGTGCTTTGTATCATTTTCAAATATTATTTACTGACGATCATTAAAATTTTTTGTAGTTTTTGTTAACTTTAAAGTACGCCAACAGGAGTATGAAGTTCTTTTTCATAACAATCTTTTAATATTGCAGGCGTAAATAGAGCCCTAATTTACTGTCTATAAATTTCACATGAAATATTCGTATTCGTATTCGCGAATATCGTTTCAAATATTCGTATTCGCATTCCTATTCGCGAATATCAACAATTGACATTCGTTACATCACTAGTACCTACATACATATAAGCATTTCCACAGTAGTGTCAACTTTCTGTAGAGTGCGACACCAAACAAATATGTTTTTTTTTAAAGAAGACGGATCTATTTTTATACTTTATGAATTTGTGTAGGCAATCGAATCAGATTGTTCTGCAATACAAGCTTAATTGCTTGTTTGTCGCACGCGACAAAAATGTGGACTTTCTCGTGGAATTGCCCATATGATAACTTGAGAATTAATAACAAGTGTAATAAATAAATAAAAATAATATTATTATTATACTGTAATATTATTGTTAAAACACATTTTTCTATAATAACATGATTTCTTTAAAAGAGGTTTTTAATAACCCCGTGTTATTATGTATTAGTAATATTTTGCCTATAACTTACTGTTCAATATCGACTAGACTTTCTTCACTTATATCACCAGGTGGTGTTAAACCTACATTATTTGTTTGAAAGCGTAAACCTTGTAAATTATCACAACGTGCAACTCTGAAAAAAGACATAATTTACAATAAAGAAATTAGTTGGATTTGATATACATACATATGTATATAAATATCAACATACATATCACAATAATCTTTAAAAGGGGTCAACTAAAAATTTACAAATTCTGTAGAGTAAAAAGGTTTTTATTTATTTTTTAATATTTTTTTATGTATTTTTTTTGCGAAGGAATAGAAAAAACATATATGTTAGATTTTTACACTAGATATGACCACTGTATATTGTTTTCTTACAAAAAAAAAGTGAAAATTACAAAATTTTTAGTTCATCCCCTTTAAAAGAACAAGTACATATCGCTCATTTACTTCAATAGTGGCACAACTCAAAAAAACCAGTTTTGCAGAAAACGCGTTTTAAGTTTTTAATTTGCATACAACTCAATGGAGAAATGAAAAAAAATTCTTCTCTCAGGAGGTGATGGTACAAGCTATTTATATGAAATTTTTACACAAAATAAAATACAAAATGCCGCATCTTTCTGTATTATTAACTCAAAAAACTCATTTTTTGAGTTATGAGACTATTGAAGCAAATGAGCGATATAAACTAAAATAGTTAATAAACCCACTTGTGTAAGATGCGTCGTATTTTTTCAATGTGGAAAAAATTTATAAAATCGAAGATAATAATAAGCTCGTTCGTCAGATTATGTAAAGTATGTTGAAAAAAATTAGACTGACAATCGTCGTCAATATGTAGTCTGAATTTGGAATTAGTAAAAAATCTGAAATTAGAGAAAGTAATTGTTTATTCATTTTAGATATCATCGAATCTAGATATGAAAGACGAAAGTTATTGAGAAATTTGGCTATAAATTTTTTTTCTGTTGTAAAGCGTCTTTATAAATTGTCTTTAGTGCAGAACATTAAAGAACATATTTTGGGACTTATTCCTAAAAAAATTTGTGATTAGTTTTATAAACCTTTTATTAATCAAATTTATTTTTTTTATATGAATAACAAATTTAATATTATTGCAATTCAAACTGAATTTATTTGTTTACATTTTGATGTTTTAAAATTTTAACTTTCTATTTCATGTATTTTGGCTTAGCAGATTATAATCTATTATTTATGAACCGCTTAAAACGAAACTTGACATTCATAATAAACACTGAATGAATAAATTTTTGCACTGTTTAATGACAAGATAAAATTTAATTGGAATGGATCATATTGTATGATGTTTATGTGGAGTCGGGTGGATCTCTAACATGCTTTTGTGTTTGTATAGGGTGGCGTAGAATGAGCTATATGGTTTGAATGCTTTATAACTTTTTTAGGGTTCCGTACACCAAAGGTGATAAGTAGAGATGTGCACGTGCGCACGCTCACGCAGAAAAATATTTTACTCACGCACGAATGATATTGAAAATTTTCACGATCACGCACGCTCACGAACAAAATATTCTTAATCACGCACGAGTGGTTTACAACTTACCACGATCACGCACGCTCACGAAAAAGTATGTAATCCAATTTGTATGTTTTTTTGGGTTGAAAAATAGGTTTTTACACATACATATGTACATATGCTGGTACTAAAAAAAACTTCTGAAGCTTGTAACTTTTTTAAAAATTATCCGATTTTTACCGGATAAACCATTTTGACATAAACTTTAAATTCTTAAGAAATAATTTCCCAAGATGTGTTTCCGTATCTCTCATAAGATATTAAAAAAAAAAATTTGCCTTGACCTTTTTTAGTATTACTCCTATTACTTTTATTTCATTGTTGGATTTTAAGTTAAAAGACAGCATTAAATTTTGGAACAAATCAAGTATAGAGGCCCCTCCCAGAAATTTAAAAACATTATCCTATCCTATAGAAAATTGAAAATGAAAAGAACAAATTAAATAAAAAATTGGGGGCAAGGCTTAGTTTCCGAGTTATGGTCCTCTGAAATTCTAGTGCAATATTGTGATTATACGGTGTTTTCAATTTCTTATAAAATACGGTACTTTTTTAAATTTTTGGGATACCAATATTGGTATCCCAATTCTAGTACAATATTTTACTAGAATTTCAGAGGCCCATAACTCGGAAACTAAGCCTCGCCGCCAATTTTTTTATTTAATTTTTTCTTCATATTTTTTAATTTAAGGATATACTTAGAACCAATTATTTTGTATTTTGGACATGTACCCTACATTCAGCAATGTCCTAAAATAGTAATTTTAAAAATATTTTTTGTGTTTAAGCGGTTATAAAAATTGTGACGGTAGATTTTGAAAGTTTCAACTATAAGATTTTATTATGTAGATATATCTACATAATAAAATCTATACTACAGTTTTAAAAATATTTAACTAAAAATTTAAGAGTGCCTTTTCATAAATGCGGATGTACGCGTAGTTTATCTGGAACAAGTCAGAGTTGAGGGAAAATATAGTTGTGTACCATAAAATATATATTAAAATAATTTTATTTTTCTACATTGGTATATTTGAATTTCATGAGCCAGTTTACTACGCCTGAAAAAATTATAACAATAGCCCAATACACAATCTTGTGCAAATGGTCTTGCATCGTAGCATTTGCAAAATGGTATAGTATATTGAAGAAAATGATATGTCGTGAGAGCGTGAAAATTCCTGCGTGATTATTAAAAATAGCTCACGCACGATCACGCACTCACGCGTGATTAATTATAAATTTAATCACGATCATGCGTGAGTCACGCGTGACACGATAAAATCACGACATTTGCACATCTCTAGTGAAAAGGAACCCTATTGTTTTCGCTACGCTGTCCGTCTGTGCGTCACAGGTTATTTTCTCAGGAACCTTAAGAGCTACGGACCTGAAATTCGGACAAAGTATGTAGAACCTAAGCCGCTACAACAATAAATACATGAGAGTTAAAAATTAAAGGGTGTTCCAAAACGAGCAACGAAAAATGTTAAAATCCCATGTAACATACATAAAATTTTATGTACATATGTATATTGACACTTGAAATTGTTAAAATTAGTGTATTTTTATACAGACTACAACAATTAACACTAAAATCTAAAAAAAAAATTTAATTAAAGGGTGTTCTATCAGTTAATGCAATTTTGACTATGTAATTTTGACAACTTGTTCTATCTTGGAAACCGTAAGAGTCAAATCCTTGAAATTTTCAAAAACGGTAAAACTAAAAAATCCCAAATTATAAAATCGCCTATCGGAAAAAAAATCGCCAAAATGAAAAAAAAAATTTCCAACACTAAGTCCGAAAAAATCGCCAAAATGAAAAAAAAACGCTACAAAAACCGAAAAAAATCGTCAAAACGCGAAAAAGGCGCCAAAAATAAAAAAATCGCCTATGTGAAAAAAATCGCCAAAATGAAAAAACGCAAAAAACCGAAAAAATCGCCAAAACAAGAAAAAAAGTGACAAGACTAAAAAAAAGTGCCAAAACTTAAAAAAAAAATCGTAAAAACCGAAGAAAGCAAAAAACGCCAAAACTAAAAAAAGCTCAAACCGAAAAAAAACCAAAAACGAAAAAAATTCCAAAACTATATTTTAAATGTGCTAAGTTTGTATTGAATTACATATATAGTGTCCGTACGGAACCCTTCGTGCGCGGGTCAAAGTCGCACTTCACTGAATTTATTAATTATTATTATTTTTTTGTTTTTCTTTAGGCATTTTGTGAAAAAGATTTGGGGAAATAATTATTACAAAAATAATTGAATTTTATTTTTAAAACCAACATTCTATTGTGTTGACACAGCGTGCATATCATCGTCATTTTAATGTGCGCATTGCACCCACAGGGATATTTGAAAGAGTGTACGTTAGCATACCAAGAACCATGGTTAGGTTAGCAGGTTGCTGGTGAAGAAATGAAAAATCTAGGGGTCCAGCTCACTTCGGTCCACTACGACGATCCCTTTGTGCTAACCAAGAACCATACTCCAACTATACACTAACATTCGAAATTTTGCGAAAAGTTATGGAAAATATGAGATGTATAATCTCTCGCTAAAAATAGCACGTGTGCGAAGCAGAAAATGGACATCACTTACAGGATATCATTTTTCAAAGCTAATTGAAAAAAATTTCCCAATAATATACTGTATTTAAAAAAAAATTATAATAATCGCATTAATAAAAACATAACGTTTATATAACCATTTAAACCATATAGCTCATTCCGCGGCACCCTGTAGTTTATATTTAACAGATAGTAACACTTGCAAACATTATGAAACAAAATGTAAGCTAAAATATAGGGAAATTGAGTTTCACGGAAAAATTTGCTTTTAGCAATACAACGATAAAGTTCACATTAACCATTTGTTGATCCACAACTGCATACTGTTACTGTTACTAAAGCGCTGAAACTGTGTACAAAAATATACTATCAACATAGCGGAATACTGAAACACGCAGCACCCTTATCGGGAATAAAAGCCGAACATTTTGTTCAATTGAAATATTTGCCATGAACAAAAAATGGTAAACAAAAAATGACTTTTGGGTAGTAGAAATCACAACTGAAGCCGACCGTTCAAATCTTTATTATAAAGAACTGAAACAATATAATGAATTACCAAATGTCCGGCAAAAAATTACACTATACCATAAGAACTACTTGAAATATAATGACTTAGGCTGAGTTTACATCTGGCATTTCTTGTGTGTCATTTGCCCAAAAAAGCGTAACCAACTAATTACTAATGAAAAACTGTTTAATTCAGATATATATTTATTGATTTAAACAGTTTCCAATCATGTTGGATTCTATAAATTTGTCTATTAGTTATGTATGAAACTGTTTAACTTAATAAATACGTGTCTGAATCAAACTGTTTTTCATTAGTAATTAGTGGTAAGGGTTTTTTGCGATTGTGTGGCACATGGCACACAGATGGAAACCCGGTCATACTTTTCTGATTGCTCGCTTACAAATCACATTACCTAAAATTTAAAAATTTGATGTACAAGTTGTTATTTTAGTCTCACGTCTTGTTAAAATCATTAAATTGGTAATCCAATAGAGGAAAGCTTCCACCAAAAATACTTAATTCCGAACTCGATTACCTTTTTTGAAATTTTTTGCTGTGTGATATTAAAAATAGTGATAATATAAATAAATTTAAGAAATTATTATACCAACATTGTAAGCATATATGTACCTATTAGATAGTTTTAAAATTAGGTTCATAATGTACTGTAAAAATAAACTTTTTTTCCAATAAGGGTGATGGTAAAATAGATTTAAAAGCACTTACATACATACATACATATTTATATACCGTTTCGACTAAAAAGCATATAAAACTTACGAACTTTCCGGTTTTTGAATTTTTTAGCAATAAAGCTAAAAAAAGTCAATTATGTATTATTAAACACTGTTTTTTCCGGTTTAGAGATATAACGAGAAATTTAACGATTTTGCTATTTTAGGGTACATTTATCAAACTCCTGTGAAATAATGCTACAGTACACTACACTATTACATTAACATTAAATTTACCAACTTACCGTTTTTGGAATAAAACACTGCGCCAGTGTTTACACGTTTGACTGGCCCGGAGGCGATCATGAGGTTCTAAGTATTCGTAAATTTGGCCCAATACCAATGATGGTAGCTCTTCCCATTTTGCTGATATAGAACTCATGTCAATACTTGACAATCGGGTTAGACGTTGGCAGGAAGCAAAGATTTTAATTGATTATTATAAAATGCCTTAGCAATTAGTATGTTCAACACCAATTCACACTATGGTGATGGCGTGAGAATTTAACAGCAGCTCAAACAACTGACGTCTATTTTACACTTTCTTTTCTTTCTCAAATTTAACAATAAGCACGTCTTTCTGAAAGTAAGATTTTTCATCAATATTATTGATATATAGAATCTTTTTTATTTACATACATAAATATGAATTTATCAGCTCCAAAACTAAAATTGGTTTTTAGTGCACTTGAGTTTTATTTCATTTACTACCTCCGAGTATACAGATTTAATCTATTATTGATTTACTTATGTTGCTTCTAAGTATTTTTTTCTATTGAAAGTTATGATCCAGTGAGTAAATTTTCCAATACGCAATTATGTTGTATGTGGTTTAATTTTTTACATTAGATTGCCAATTTTCCAACATATATGAAGAACGTCACGGTTAAAATTGTTTTCATTTTGTTTTAGTTGTTTGGTGACAAAAAAAAACAAACAAAATGTAGTATGTATATTTAAAAAGACCCCACCAACAAAAAACAAGTTGATATGCTGTTTTTGTGGCGTATATAAATTTTGCTGATACATACATATATAGGTAAAAATGTATTGAATTATATGTATACATACTTACGTATATACATACATACATATATAGATAAAAGTAGGTATATAGGTTCATACCTCTAAGCACAATGCGTAAATAATTATAAATTTAAAAACTTCATGAAAACACAAAAAAGCACAATGAATTAATTAAAAATATCACTAAAATTTTGGTAGCTCATTCGAAAAAAAATAAATTTGTTCCAATAGTATTCTCGTCAAAAATGCTTTGCTCACCTTTCATTTCATTTGTTTTATATTTTAACAACAGTATATATTCTTTGTATAATATATTCTTTGTATAAATAATTACAGCACATTCGAAATTAATATTTTTCCAATAATAAAATACAATCAATTGTACATATGTATATTGTTAAATTGCCAAATTGAGAACGAATTCCTTCCTTTCAATTGCTCCTTTTTTCCTTTGTGCTTGTGCTTCGTATAACTGCACAATTTTCTCTTTTTTTTAGCAGGTGAACAACAACAACATTATTGAATTTCCCATATGTGATAGCCCGTGATGCCAGATTGAATCGAACTAAATCATCGGGACCAAGGCAACTCAAGTAGGTACCGACCCGAGCCTAGCTGATTAATAATTACATGACAGCAAATTGTCAAATTTTGTATACAAGTTTAATATTATGAATATTTGTGTTATTAGAAACACTTACACCCGAAAACAAGTATTGCTTGGCTATCTTCAAAAAGTAAGAATCAGCTGATTTTGACACCAAACAGCTTGTTTCTACCAAATATTGAGAGAGCTGAACTCCTGATGGTAGGTACAGACTTAGCAACGTGTTTATGCAACCAGGCAGATTGCATTGTCGGTCGCATAGTGTGTAGTCTTGATTATGGTTGCATTCGAAGTTGCGTTCGAAGTTTAAAAATTATCAAAATGTTTTGATGCTTATGGGTTGCATTGACGATTGCATTGTAGGTTGCAGTGTCTGTATTGAAATATTCGAAAACGTGTTGCGTAAGCAAGTTGCAAAGTCTGTACCTACTATGAGTAACTGAGGATACTTTGTTAAGTATTAACAAGGCCTATTTATCAGGTCAATGCAATATTACTGATGATATTCTGTGTTTTCATGTTTTAACTGTCAAAAGCTGTTTGCACCATACACTTTAGTTCATGTTTGTGTGTGTTTCTGACAACTAAAACACAAAGTTGTTTTTAGTGTTGCTGTATTTTTGTAGAGTTGCATAGACCTAATAAATAGGCCTTGAGTATTAACATACTCATATGCATGAGACAAACGTGTCACGAATCCATATCTGCAAGTCCCAGGAATGTAAATAAATTACTCTGGCAGCTACTTGTGAAATGATTATAAACAGGGTGTACCATAATGCCGAATTGTATTTTGGAAATAAGCAAAGTTGCCATGTAGTTATAAGCTACAAAAGTATAAGCTAAAAAGTAAAAGTATTTAGACACGAAAACATTTGGCAGGGAAACACTTAGTTCCTGAGCAATTTACGGGTGGGGAAGGGAGAATCATTTTAGTGCTCGGTAATCGGCGACACGCTTTGTTTTCATATTCTTTGCTACATATACACGCATACATGTACAAATATGCTTGCTTTTATGCAGTAATGTTGGAATGTCGCCGGCAACATTTTCGTCTGCGTGGACGCGAAGGAAACAACAAAATAGAATTCCAGATGTTTTTCTTCCAAATGTTCGTCCGTCTAAACTGCGGCATAGTCGCACTAGTTAAAATACTCATGCTCTTTTTTTGCATACCAAATGTTTTGACATTATTCGTATTAATTCTGGTAGTAGTTACGTTAAGTTTTACGTAGGTGATGCTTTGCAAAGCTTTCTTTGCAAAATCTTCATTCAGCTCTGTGAAAGACAGAGGCAGGAATACACTCTCATCCTGTCTTTTTCCCAGCTGAATTTAAGACTACAAATACCTCTTTTAGACACGCAAAATTGACTTTGCAAAGTCTTAATTCAACTGTGTGAAAGACAGAGGCATGAAAACTCTCTCTTTGTCTTTCATCCAGCTGAATTAAGACTTTGCAAAGCAAACTTTCCGTGTGTAAAAGTAAACTTTGCGTGCCTAAAAGGGGTGTATAGTGCAGTGTGGTATTTAAATTTTTAATCCATCCATCTTCTTAGCCGTCGTCGGAACTCTTTATCTGCCGCCGGGAAGTTTCCGGCCGTCATAATTTACGTAACCGTCGTCCACTTTTAGCCGACTATGTATCCGTTTATTTACATTTTGAAATTAATTTAACATGTAGTTATTTATATACAATTTGCTGAGAACTTGTATAAAATGAATCATTTAATGAAAGCTTCATTGAAGAATGCAAATTTTATGTTCACTAAAAGATTTGTGCCTCAAAATAATTATGAAGTATTGCAACGAAATTTTAGCTGTGCAATTCTGCAATATGGAAATCGCAGACACGATATAAACTCAGGATATATTAAAAATGTATCATCAGTACGTTTTAATTCAACAGCCGCTGAATCTGTTTCTTCAACACCGTTTGGTATTGAATTATTTTCAAGCTTCTATCAGTCCTTGTCCAACAGCACACCGGTAGCTTATGTCCAACAGGGGTTAATAGAAATACACGGCTTTACAGGTTTACCATGGTGGGCTTCTATAATAGTCACTACATTGCTCTTTCGAACGCTGATCACTCTGCCTCTAACGATATACCAACATAAGATAGTAGCAAGAATAGAAAAACTATCTTTAGAAATGCCAGAATTAGCAAAAGAATTGAAAAGGGAGACTGTTATGGCTATGCGGAAATTTAGGTGGTCGGAAGAACAAACTAAAATGGTCTACCAAAGATCTGTAAGTTATCTGTTTATTAATAGTTAACACCGCAAATATGTTTATATTTAAGTATTTATGTATATTGTATTTCATTTGCCAGATTCGCAAACAGTGGAATAAATTGATTGTGCGAGATAATTGCCACCCAGCCAAAACTTTTATTGTTCTATGGGGCCAAATACCTCTGTGGATTTTTCAATCTATGGCCTTACGTAATTTGGTATATATGATGCCAGATCCGAATTCCTTGCAAGCTCAAATTGTGGCCACTGAAATGACTGTTGGCGGTTTCGGCTGGATACCAAATTTGACGCAAGTCGATGCTTCTTACATTTTACCCGTTACTTTAGGTCTTATTAATTTAGGTGTCATACAAGTAAATTTGTTTCTATCCTAAACTTAAGTTATGTACATATGTATAATGTTTTGTTTTGTTATAGATGCAATCAATGCTGCGCACACGTCCATCACGTTTTCATAATGTTGTGACTAATGTTTTTCGTGGTCTGAGTCTTCTCATGGTTCCAGTCGCTTGCTCTGTGCCTTCTGCTGTTACTATTTATTGGGTCGCTTCAAGTTCTTATGGTTTAATGCAAAATCTTTTGTTAGCTGCTCCCCAAGTTAAAAGAGCATTTGGAATACCAAAAACTCAGAGTGAATTGGAAAATCCCTATGAACATATTTGGTTAAAAATGAAGCAAACAGCAGGCTTAGAAAAACAACAGCCAGTAGAAGAAGTTAAAATTGTTGAAAAACCAGTTGGTGGTAAAACTATTTATTCAAAAGGAATTAAAGAGAAACGAAACTAACATCTTAAAATAGATAATATTACTGATTAATTCTGATAATTGTATTAAATAAGGTTAAAAATAACTTAGTTTATGTTTTTAAGACCCGACCAAAAAAGGGGTGCTATAAGTTTGTAGTGTGTGTCTGTGTGTCTGTACAAGTACACGTACACACCAAACGGCTGAACCGATTTTAAATTAGTTTTTTGTTTGAAAGGTGACTTGATCGAGAGTGCTTAACTATGTTTAAAGAAAATCGGTCTAGCCGTTTGGAAGATATAACATCTTCTCTGAATAAATCGGGGTTTTTTATAATTTTTAATTTTTGTTATTATTCTTAAAACATTTTGAAACTATTTATCTTTAAGAAACTAGAAAGTTATCCAAAGTCAATAGTATTTAATAAATGAAAGCCATGTTGCTCAAAATTTTAGATGAACTGAGCACAGAAATTTTTATTTTCAACTATGTACGCTTAATACTTTATTCGGAACGAAAGAAATTACTTTCGTGCAGTTTAACATTCGAATCAAATTATGGAGTAACTGCTGTATATTATAGAACAAAAAACAGACTCAAAAATCATGTTAAAAAAAATTAAATTGGAGTTGTCAAACTCGAGGGTTAAAAAAACAATTTTTTGAGTTAGGTCACTATTGAACTGAATGTGCGATATGTATGTATATTCTGAGTGAAAAATATACCTTTCCTGCTGATAACTTTGATATGTGTACGTACATATTTTACACAGTAAACGAAATAAGAAATTGTTAAAAATAAATAAATAAGTAAATGAACTGATGAAGGATAGCAATAAACACAGACAAGAACGCGGAAATAAATTTGTAAGTTAATAAACTTTTCGACACATATTTCAAACAGTTGAGAAGATAGAAAAAAAAATAATTTTTTATTTAATTTGCACTGAAATTTTGTAAATATTAGCCGTTTATTTTCAAAATTGCATAAGTCACTTCATTAAATTATCATTAGATGAATAAATTTTCAAGAAATTCTATTACCAGACTTTGACTAAAAGGTTTTTGTAATAGATGAAAGAACGCCGTAACATTTGTTCTTTAATCTAGGAACAAATTATCGCAGGCGAAGTCGAAATACGCCAACAACGGACATAGCCATTATTTTCAAGTTAAATACATATAATTATCGGACCTGTTCTGTAAATCGAATGGATCTTAAGTCGCTCGTTTGTAGAAAACTAACTTCGAAACACTTTTCCAGACTTTTTAATTTTTCTATTATGTATGTATATAGAACAATGGTCACCAAGAAGAGAAAACGCTTAAAAGCAGAACAGCACTAATACATGTTTAGTGCTGTTCCACTGAATAAAATCGCTTTTGTAAATGTTTAATTGGGTATATGAAAAATATTTTTATGGGTTAATTTTATATGAATGAACGTTTGTATATAGTGGTGCGTAAGACTGTATGTACTAGTTTTTTTCAATTTCTGGATACATACTCGACACTCAGCATCTACAAAAATATTTAAGCCAAATAAAAACTTTTTTTTTAACTTTATATTCCATATATTTTGTATATTTTTTATAGCAATAAAAAGTGCTGTTATAAAAAGATTTAAATTAGATATTTTATTTACATAAATAATATAGAAAAAAGAAATTAAATCATTTTGGTGGTGTTTGAATATTCTCGGTGTATTTTTTTCATACAAAATGCGACAGAAATCTGCTCTTTTTGTGTGTTTTATGCTCTTGCTTTAGATTTTTGTTAGTAGTTGTGATGTGTAGGTATGCAAAGCAGAATGCTAGCAGAGCCCTCAGGGCAATGGGATGGTGGACTATGATATAGAACCTCACATATCACATCTGAAATTAGCTCAGATGATTTTTTTAAACACGTCTGAAGGACCATTATTAATTTTGGAAATCTTATATTATAATAATAATATATTACACCCTTTTTCCAAAAACGATTGTTAAACTTAAAGTTTGTTTAACAAACTAATTTTGTATGGCAAAACCGGTTTTAACACATGATTTAACTTTAACAAACGTGTTTGCATAAGGGTGTTAGTCTACTTTGCAAAGTTACAACTACTTTGCGTGAAAAGAAATTACTGAAAAATTTTGTTATTTAACAACTGATAAGTTTCTTATTAATGCAATAACTTAAATATGTACGAAGTACATATTAACTAAATTTTCATTTTGAGCTTAATAAAATTATTTGCTTCAATTTGCACGTCATTATTTCTAAATTCCTTTTCATATACATACATACATATGTGTTTCAAATTATAATTCAAAATATGTTAATCATGAAAAATTTCACATTTCACCCGCCCACTAACGCTGAACTAACTCACTCATGTTCATGCATGACCAAATAATTGAAACGAAAATTCGCTCACGATCATGTGTCACCATGCATGATATGTACGTGAAAATCACGTGAATGGACTATGATCTAATATAAAAATGTCTTAATATACTTACATATCTATGTACATATGTATGTATGTAAATAATGTATTTATCCAGATGTAATACTACTTATGTATTTGTTTTTTTGAATCAAATCTGTAATTTAGTTATTTTTAACTTTTCTGGCATATAAAAAATGTATGTAATAAAAAAAATTTACGGCTGTTTATTGAGTATCGTGATAAGCATTATGTACATAAACTATTACTCGGAAGTAACAACATTTTAATATTTCTATTAATAATTTTAGATACTAGTATACTAAATATGTACATATCGTTCATTTACTAAAACAACGTCATAACTCGAAAAAAAACGAGTTTACCAGAAATCGAGTTTAAAGTTTTCAATTTCCACACACACTTGAATGGAGAAAGAGAATTTTATTTTTCTTCAAGAGCTAAAAATTGATATGATATGTAGATTAGGTTAGGTTAGGAGGGGTGGTGCTATACCGCACCACCGCTCGGTGACCCAATTGGATCCATTGTGATTCCCTTCTATTAAATATTAAAAGTAATATTTATTCCCCATTTGTACCCAGAATTGACCCTATTATCCGTCATTAAGCCACTGAAATCCCATGATGAAGCCGGTAATATCCTCCAGATTACACTTCCCGATATCAGTAATGCTCTCATGGAAACGTAACTCACCCTATGACGTTGCAGCTTCGGGCAGTGACAGATAATATGTTCAATGGTTTCTGGTTCCTGTTCATCCCCGCACATCGTACAAAAATCTGCAGTGCCAGTTTCCCAAATGCTGGTTCTTGCTCTGACCGAGCAGTTTGGATCTTCCTGAGTCAAGTTTTGGCAAAAACCCCCTCGAGACTCTACAACCCTCTCTACTTTGCCATGAACTGTTGGTGCTGCTCTCTAGCCAATTACTGAGTTCCCTACAGTAATGACCTATCGGTAATTTTACCGATCTGTCACACTTTCCTTCATCTAATACCGACCCTATTCTTGCCAGCTCATCGGCAATTTCATTTCCCTCAACAGTGCTGTGACAAGAAACCCAACATAGTCTGATACTATATTTATCCATAAGCAAGTTGAGGGCTCTTCTACAGTCACTAACAAGTTTCGATTTCAAATTGTGTCCCTTCAAAGCTTATAGCGCTGCCATGCTGTCGACGTAGAAGGTTACCTTCTCACCTTCAGCTACATTCCTGCCCACCAGTTCCGTGGCCATGAGGATAGCCAAGATCTCAGCTTGAAAAACGCTGCATACATTCGGCAGTCTGAAAGAACTGCGAATGTTCGCTCCCAAGATATAGACACCAGTCCCTGTGCCTTCCCCCATTTTTGATCCGTCTGTAAAGACTGCACTACCCTCATATAGCTTATCGGATTTGACCCAATAGTCCCTATGTGGAATTAACAGAGAGGGTGTTCTACTAAAATAAATTTCAGCGACCTTAAAGTCCGTAAACCCAGGTGTTACGGATCCCTGATCACTAAAACTGATCTCATTTAAGATTGATGTGTGACCTGTTCTTCCTGTCCTCATCAAACATGTTTCTACGAGTCTAAAGAGATTTCTAGTCGCCGTTCTCACCACAAAGTCCTCTATAGGAAGTATATGAAGAATGACGTCCAAGACAGCCTGAGGTGTGCTTCTCTGAGCACCTGTGATGCCTAGCGAGGCACAAATCTGAACCTTAGCTACCAATCTTCTGTGACTTCTTTCCTTCCTGAATGCCTGGCACCATACCACACAACCATAGAAAATAATCTGCCTGACAACCGATGTGTAAATTTAGTTTACTGTCTTGTTGTAGACACCAGTTCCTTCCTATGGAGTTCCTGCATGCATAGTAGGCAGCGAGCCCTTTCTTTAGCCTTTCCTGCGTGTTCCTTTTCCAAGAAATATTGATATATAGGAAAACAACCAGATATTTCGCTCCCTCTGCTAGTCTCAGTTCTACGCCTCCCATCCTGGGCAGCACAAAGCTCTCAATTTTCTATATGCCATGTAAACTTTACACAAAATGAATAACAATATGAGAATTCATTCTGGATTTTTAAGTTATGAGTAAATGAGCGATATGTTCATGAACTTATGAAAATATAGAACTGATTTTGGACATTTCATTTAATAACAAAAATTAAAAATTTTAAAATCCCCCGACTTTTTTCAGAAAAGATGTCATATCTTCTAAACGGCTGGACCGATTTTCTTCACACATGGCTAAGAACCCTTTCGATCAAGTCATCTTTCAAACAGGAAGATACACAGATACACAGACACACAGATACACAGACACAGACTACAAACTTATAGCACCCCTTTTTTAGCCGGGGGCTAACCAGGGTTGTTATCCGTCCTCTTTTTCCCGGACACTCCTCTTTTTGGGATCACTCTCCTCGGAAAAAAAATTGGCGTCCGGGAAAGTCCTACTTTTTCGCGTTTAAATTGCTTGACAAATGGTATTTATTAAAAACCAAGCTAAAAAGGGAAATAATTAGTATTGGATGTCCAGCTTATCTTATAAATAACACTGCTCATGAGGGTTGTTGTGGTATGTTATTTTAGGACGTAGAATTATTAACATGTGTTTAAAATATTGATGGAGTTACGTAATCGAGATCAAAATAATATAGCACAGCTTCAAGCAAGAGTTCAAAATCTTTATTATATGAACAAATAAGACATTTTAACCAAACAATGAAAGTTTATTTAAGGTCGGTAGCCTTACAGTTAGAGATATTTGATGTGCACTTTTTTTTGAGAAGTATAAACGCCAAAAATATAAGTTTTAAAAAGGTCTCCAACGATATTTGAAGTGCTATTTTTGTGCATTTATGTACGCAAATATTCTCAAGATCCAACATTCTATGTAAAATGGTGCGAGATCGACCCTTTTCACGCAACACCATCCATATGTATTTAAGTTTTTATTGGTAGTAATATTAGTGGAAAAGCTCGATGTCGTTTTATTTTCAAGTCCTACATTTTTAAGCAAATGTCCGGGTTTTCCCCCCTCCTGTCCTCTTTTTATAAATCACGCGATAACAACCCTAATTTAACTAACCAACAGCACTGAAAGGTGTATATGTAACTAAAATCAATGTTTCGTTCTTTTGGTCTAGTTATTTTAATTATGTGGTTCAGCCTTCCTAGTTTTGTATATAGTGCTATATGTCCCTCGAAATCAATAGTCAATTCAACATATGTTCTTTTAATTCTATTAAAATATTTATTACTCGTATTTGCAATTTTTATAGGTCATTCCGATTCTATTTTTGCCCACCAGGAACTATTATACATCCCATTGGAAATAATAATTCATATAATTTATATTTGCTTATCTCATATATTTTACAATCGGGACATCAACTTGGGATATATATGTAGATTTATTATCATTTATTATCTTTGGGATGGCGCGACACTTGTTATTTAAACAAAATATGATATGTAGTTATTATAAAATGATATGAAATAATAAAATTTAATAAAAAATACAAGGTTTTCCTATTTTTGAATACTTTTCACTAAAATAGTTTAATACGAAAATAAGCAATAAAACATTTCTAGCTAAATTTAAACAAAAAAATGTTTGTATGCAAAGTTTACATTCGTACAGCCTCGACGTTTAAAGCAGAAAAACTCTTCTTATAAAATAACTAACTAGAATATTTCTATTTTTTTTTTGTATGATTTTATACATTATACATTTAAATAATTCCAAAAGCCTCTCTTTTTAAAGTGCGAAATCGTTGGTTTTCAAGTGCAGGACAGATGCATAAGAGATGAGTTACTGTCTCCTCTTCTTCCCCATCTAGGCATCCTGAACAGTAGTCGTTATATGGAAGTCCCATCTTCTTTAGCATGAGAGCCGAAAACACAGTATCTCGTGATGACTGCCACTATCTCGTATCTTTGTTCGGGGAAATTAAGTTGCAGCAAGATAATTTTTTTGTTAATAAAAATCCATAGTGCTCTTGCTATAGATCAAGTTGGCTAATTATGCCACCTGGTTTGGGCCGTTTTCGAAAGAGCAACATTGAGATGCAGGCATTTAGAGGGATGCTACAAAAATTGTCAATATCTATATTCTGAAGCATAATTCATCTCTTTGCTAGTTTCTCTGCTATTGAATTTCCGTCAGTGGTCCCATGCCCTCGAGGGTGGCGTCCGAAGGTCCTGTATACCAGGATCGAACCCAGGATATTCATTAAAATAACAACACCACACATTTTTCTGATGTGCATTAGTGTCCTTTGTACCAGTTGTTGCAGGAAAAGTTCTACAGATGCAGGCATAAGGCACTGGTCACTAAGACTACACCGGCTTCAGCGGACGCTAATCCTAATGTAACTTCAGAGCACCCTACTTCGTCGGTATTGTGTAGCAAAATCATCGGCGAAGTAAAATAATCAATAAAATGGCTACTAAAAACAATTTCAAAATTTAATACGCCTCATTGACACCAGAGGAGCTTGAACACTGCATTATTAAAAACGTGAAAAAACAGAGTAATAATAAAAAGAATGAAGCTTTCCTCTATCTCTTCCCTATCACACTCTCACACTCACTATCTTCTCTTCAACTGCCAGGTAGCACAAAGTGATCATTGTTTTGGATCCAAGTGAGCTGGGCTCCAAATTTCTTCCTTCCTTACCAACAGCCTGCTAACCTAACCTAACCTAACCTAAACCAAGTCCTCGCACCCAAACTAGGCTGATGTTGGAATGATCCGTCATCCTTGCGAGAATGCCTCAAATTCACTCATTAATTGGTTAATGGCAGCTTTGCTCTCAGTTACAAATCGAATATCTCTATCAGATACTCTATACGAAGTGTATTTTTTTTTTTTTTGAATACTGTGCCATTTATTGCATAGTATGGGACAAAACGACAATAATATGTACAACAAATATATGCAATAATATTGAATAATGGATGGGCCGCTTAAGGGATATTCAAATTACAAGCGGCGATAAAAGTCATTTGGGCTGTTGATACTCGTGCCATCTGTTTCGTCTAACTGAAAGTCAGTAAACTTTTAAATAAAATGTGTTGCACCTAACTTTGTGTTAATGACGGGCTGTAAGTCATAATAAAATTAAATCTCGAAAAAGGAAATAATTAACAAATATGTATTTATGTAAAGTTGGTTTAAGGTTGAATTTAGTTACAATATATTTGCACCGCCGAAACTAGATAAACGAAATATAAAAAAATAAATCTATGTATGTAAATGCAAATAAACATATCGTATATGTAAGTATTTGATAGCGATAAGAAATAAAATACAAAATTTTACACTAATTATTAGTTTAACGGCTAGTAAGCAAAAAAATCTACATACAAGCGTTTAGAACTCCATAGAATTCTATAATGTAATTCAAAAATATTTTTAAACGGCAAAAACTTCACATAGACACAAACTTCCACATTAAGAAAAAAAATATGAAAAGCCTTGGGTTGACCTTGTTTAAGGCTATTAAACTTTTTTTTCGAAACTTTATGCCAACTATATCTCGAAGTATGTATTTAAAAAAGGTCAATAAGCCAAGAAAAATGCCAGCGCTTTTTCAGCTGATAATTTTTTGCTCTATTTGCTTCGTAGCTGACGAATGTTAAAAACTTCGTTTTGTTTTTGACATTCTTCGGTCCTTTACAGAGCTATGGTTGCCGTATTTTTGTATAGCAAATTTTTATGCAGTTACCTGTATAATTACACCATGCTCAAGACCTTTTATTTTTGTAAAAAAAATATATATATTTAAAAAAAAGCGAGCAACGTAACATGTTGAAATCCTAATGCAATATACAGACAATTATATAAAGACACTTGAAATTTTCAAAGTTAGTGTATTTTTATGCAGACTACACGAATTAACACTGACATTTACAAACTCAAAATTAAAGTGTATTCTATCAGTTAAGGTAATTTTGATAACTTGCTGTATCTCGGAAACCCGTAAGAGGCAAATCTTTGAAATTTTCCAAAATGCTAAAACTATAAAAAACCAAACTTAAAAAAAATCCAAAACGAAAAACCACCAAAATGAAAAAAGCGCTAAAAAGAAAAATATCACCAAAAATAAATCACTAAAATGCAAGAAAATCTCCAAGATTAAAAAGGGTTAGGTTAGGTTGAGAAGGGTGGTGTCATACCGCACCTCCACTCGGAGACCCAAATGGGTCCATTGATATTCACTTCTATTTCCCAATAAAAAAAGTAATGTTTACCACCCATTTGTAACCATAAGTGACCCTATTATCTGTCATTGAGTCACTGAGTTCCCGTGATGAAGCCGCTAATATCCTCCAGTTTACACTTCCCGATATCAGTAATGCTCTCATGGAAACGTTTGCTCAGCCTATGACGTTGCAGCTTCGGGCAATGACAGATAATAGGATCAATGGCTTCTGGTTCCTCTTCATCCACGCACATCCTACAGAAATCTGGAGTGGCAGTTTCCCAAATGCTGGTTGGTGACCAGTAAACGCTCCTATAACGATTCGCATCGCCTTCCTATTCACATCCATTAGTAGTTTTGATCTTCCTGAGTCAAGTTTTGGTGACGTAGCCCTCGAGACTCTACAATTCTCCCTTCTTTGCCATGAACTGTTGGTGCTGCTCTCTACCCAATTACTGAGTTCACTACATTTAAGCAATTTATTATTCGACATATTGTCAGAAGTTAATTTTAATTTGAAATTTATTTGCTGGTGGTTCAGCGTTGTCTATATGCATTTCATTGTTGCTGTAACAAATCATCAGTAGACTTCAACCACACATTTTGAATAGTCACAAAGGTGTACAAAAATAAAATAGATTCAAATCGAATATAAATTATTTGCTGGGTTTTTTGTATTAGTTTCTAAGCCTACTACGCTTATTTTTCTTTTGTGATTTTCAAAAATATTATTATTTGTAAATTCTCAAATAGTTCTTGAAAGTCTGTGCATAAGATAAGAGGTTTGTGACTATTCAAAATGTGTGGTTGAAGTCTACTGATGATTTGTTACAGCAACAATGAAATGCATATAGACAACGCTGAACCACCAGCAAATAAATTTCAAATTGAGTTCACTACAGTAATGACCTATCGGTAATTTCACCGATCTGTCACACATTCCCTCATCTAATGCTGACCCTATTCTTGCTAGCTCATCGGCAATTTCATTTCCCTCAACACTGCTGTGGCCAGGAACCGAACATAGTCTGATACTATATTTATCGATAAGCAAGTTGAAGGCTCTACTACAGTCACTAAAAAGTTTCGATTGGCTGTCGACGTAGAAGGTTACCTTCTTACCTTCAGCTACATTCCTGGCCACCAGTTCGGTAGCCTTGAGGACCGCCAAGATCTCAGCTTAGAAAATGCTGCATTCATTTGGAAGTCTGAAAGAACTACGAATGTTCTCTCCCAAGATATAGACACCAGCCCCTGTGCCTTCCGCCATTTTTGATCTGTCTGTAAAGAGCGCACTACCCTCATATAGCCTATCGGATTTAACCCAATGGTCCCGGAACTACCAGTGAGGGTGTTCTACTAAAATCAATTTCAGTGACCTTATAGTCCGTTAACGCAGAGGTTACCGATCTCTGATCACTAGAACTGATCTCATTTAAGATTGATGTGTGATATTGTTATTCCTGTCCTCAACAAACATGATTCTACGAGTCTAAGGAGACTTCTAGTCGCCGTTCTCACCACAAAGTCCTCTATAGGAAGTATATGAAGAATGACGACCAAGGCAGCCTGATGTGTGCTTCTCTGAGCACCTGTGATGCCTAGCGAGGCACAAATCTGAACCTTAGCTAGTAATCTCCTATGACTTCTTTCCTTCCTCAATGCCTGTCACCATAAAACACAACCATAGAAAATAATTGGACTGACAACCGATGTGTAAATATAGTTTACTATCTTCGGTTGCAGACCCCAGTTTCTTCCTATTAGGTTTCTGCATGAGTAGTAGGCATTGAGCCCTTTCTTTAGCCAAAGGTCGCCAAAAAGAAACAAGCACCATCCTTCATGTGCGAGTCAAATTCGCAGTTTAATGAATTTATTTTATTTTTACCCAGGACATTCTTACAGCCTTATGTATAAGAATTAACTGGCATGAAGTTAGCATAAGCGGCAAAATTGAACACGATCTTAACGAGCTTTTCCATATAATATTACACTAAAACTCTCACTAGGATTTAAGAATGGGTCAAAACTACATTATGCGCCGATTTTTGATGTCGAATTGTATGGAGGAACTCGTTAACACTTACTTCAACTTCGTCAGTTGACAGTTTTTTAATACATGAGGCTCTTATATTTCGTGCATTTAGGAACAATTTTCGTGGTGCGAAATAACAACTGTTTCGCAAAATATTGCTTGGTTTTTTTTCAAGGTAGAATTCAATACGTATTCATACCACAAAATAATAAATTTTTACACTTATGAATATGAAGAAGAAAATTTTGCGCCGTAAATGTAATCATTAGTTTCCAGCAATCATTATAAAGATATGAATTGATGATACAAAAGATCATACATAGAGCATTTATTAAGTACAAGAATCTTATTTATTTTAATACAAACCTAAACAGATATATAAGTAAGCAATTTGCCATTCAAAAATTAAAAATCACTTGAATTTCGAGAAATACGCTCGGTTGCAAAAGTAAAGCAAAAAGCTATTTAAATTAAAAAAAAGGAATTTTTTCGTGAGAAAAATTACTTTTAAAATCCTAAATCATCAAAAATAAAAACTTTAAATGAAATAAAATGTGGAAAATAATAATATTATTAGTGTGCTTAGTTTACATAAATGATGTGAATGCGGTTAGTATTTGAAATTAAAATATTTATGTATATGCAATGTACAAAAAAAATTTTTAAGGAAGAACTACATACATATTCCTTATTAATTAAAAATTATTTTGTTTTCCACAGTCCTGTGGTTTTAAAAGCTTACAACCTTATTTATAAAAATTATTAAGCCTTTATAAAGGTTTAATAAGAAAAATCTTGTATGAAAATTTATTCTAAAAACCCTTTATAAAGCCTTGATAATTTTTATAAATAATGCCGTTAGTATTTGTTGTAGGTCTTTCTTTGTAAGGCGAGAAGTCCTAAAAACCAATTTTGTTGGTAAATGATAATGTATTCGAATAAATTAATTACTTAAGTTACGGTTACACTTGTCAAACATTTGACCAAAAAAGCGTAACCAACAAACACTAATGAAAAAAGTTTTGATCCAGACACTTGTTTATTAAATTAAACAGTTTCGAACACAACTAATAGACAATGTTATAGAATCCAACATTATTGGATACTCTTTAACTTGGCAAACTCTTCTCTGAATTAAAAAAATTTTCATTAGCATTTAGTGGTTACGTTTTTTTGGGCAAATGTTTAACAAGTGTGACCGTACCTTTACTTTTGCTTTATTGAAATTGTGTTATTCGGAGAGAACAATACTTATGCAACGAACGATTCGTAGGAATCTGTTGGGTGGTAATATATGAAATTTAATATTAAATTTTAGCAGGCATATGTAGCTGCCATTTTAGGCATTTTAGGCTGACTTATCGGGAAGGTAGCAGCATAAAATTGATTACCAATTTCCATCAAAGAGACAAGACCCTAAGCGAAATAATAGCAATGTAATTTAATTAAAAATGTTTAAACCAAATTACGATACTTTTCAAACTTATAACCTTTTGCCTTTCAATTAAGTTATACATATTTGGGGGATTCAAACGGTAGTCTTAAGTGTCATAATGTCTTAAGCTGTTTTAACATAATTGTTGTTGTTTTTGTTTTGTTTTCCAAACCAACATTTTAAAACAAATGACACTATGACACTTAAAGACTACCATTTGAGTCCCCCAAAGTGTCTATTCAAGTCTATTAAAAAGTACTTTGCAAAGCATATTCATTTAAGGTAGACTCACACCTCAATTCCTTTTGAAAGATTCATACTTGAAAAGTGAAAAATGTGTACTGAGCGATATTGAAATGACAAGCGGCGAATATAGTTTCTTTGGGCCAAATTATGGCATTCGATATCGAACATTTTCTCCATACAAATTTAAGTGTGTTTTAGTTAATTTGAATTATTATTGTTCGAACTTCATTGTGCTTGTAATTGCGTTTGTAAGAAAATTTCGATCGATATCGAATGCTGTAATTTCCTCTCCGGATTGTTGAGACCACCTGATATGGGTTCGCCTTGTTTGTTTCTTTATTTAAAATCACAGCTTCTTTTCTCTTTGTATATACATATGTATAGCTTATACACACATCTATTTCTAGGCTAATATTCCAGGAGTTAAAGCTGCACTTGGCGAAAAACTATATCCAGCTTCGAAACATAAACCAGGTTAGTTTTATTATAAATTTTGCAAATTTTGACCTGACCCATCCTTTAATTTCTGAAAATTTTATACACTTAACAAACAAATAAAAATGTGCAGATGGAAATGAAATATGCTGTGAACCGGATGCTACTGGACTTTATCCTCATCCTAATGATTGCACTAAATATCTGGAATGTTCGAAAGGTGATACTAATATTATAGATTGTCCTCCCGGTACTGCTTTCGATAGTGTAAGTTTGTGTTGCGATGACGAAGATAAGGCAAAATGTTTTTCAAATTGTACTGAAGCTCCAGGTGATTATAATAGTTAGTTTTTAAATTTTCATATTTCATTTCATATTTTTCATGCACATACCATACATATGTATTTAATATTAAAATACATACATACATATGTATAAATTTATTTTACATACATATGTACATTTCGCTTCTTTAAGCGGCCCATCCATTATACAATATTATTGCATATGTCTTGTACATATTATAGTAATTTTGACTCATACTATGCAATAAATGGCATAATATTTCCAAAAAAATATTTCCCAATTTTCTTGAAAGTGAGAAAGTAAACAAGATTGAGCAATGTTGCCACCACATTATGCAGTTGGCTTGATTGAACAATAAAAATCAAAAGCCTTTTGATATTTGCCAATATATTGTGCAAATATCTTGTAAGTGGGTGGGCCGCTTTAAGCTCTTTATCGATACAACGTCTATTTTATTCTTAATTAAATACACAATTTGAGAGTTCATGCCCCTATTGTGGTTCTCAACTCAACTAATCTAACCTAACTCTCACACAAACAAATTATTTTAAAGTATTGTGAATCAGAACAAATTTTAACTTAAAATTTTTATGGCAGAGTACAACAACAAACTCTATCGTTATCTAAGTTGTGAACGGCAATACAAATGAGAAAGTTGGGTTGACTTTCAAACGACCCAACTGAGTTGAATTGAGAACGCAAATTGGAGAATTGCTTCTTAGAAAAAATTTCCTATCATAGATCGGTAGGTAGACTCCGTGAGGGAAGTCGGTTTATTGGCGTAGGTTAGTTTGAAAAGAGGGACAATAAATGTTGACACAAACTATTTCGGATTACAAAAATCATGAAAACTATCAAATTTAGCCAGGTTAGGAATCTAGCCTCCTCCAGCCTGAATCCCTAAGCTATTCCATATCTGGCATGTTTTCCAGGTGGAAGATTTGTCTTCTAATTTGACTGAATTCTGGACAGTGACACAATATAATTATGATAATTGTTCTACTATCTGTAAATTGATAGTTCGTTTTGAATTTCCTTTAGATATTTAATGCCTTCCACTGTAGTCGTGATCTCAGTCTAAAGACTGTATTATGATTCGACAAGCGAAAGAATTTTCGTGTATCATGACTTATGTCGTAAAATACGCAACCCGAACAGTTTCTAATTTTTGACCCGCCAGTGTAAAAGATAGTTTCGGGGTCATTCCCTATTACTGTCGCTCTCTCCCTACTTTCAGACGTTATGGTGATACATTTACTTCCCTGCAGACAATTTGATGGCAATTGGTCCAAACGTACTCGTGCTATGAGTTGAGAAAATGGGGGTGTTACCAAAAGTAGGGAGTAGTGTATAGTGAAAAAAATACATATCTTGTAAATGGTTACATATTCACCATTATTGTGATGTATCGTCTTGATCTTTAGCCAATTTAAAGGGGAATCGGTCTAGTATTATAGTAAACAGCACTGAACAAGTTCGAAGTGGTTGGATACACTTTTTTCCTCTTCAACGATACTGCCAATCCACTCTGGAACCAGTGCTGTCTAAGCTTAACTAGTGCTTCTACTTTTGAAATATGCGTGTTCATGTGGTCGAGTGGATAGTATGCAAGCCTGCCATGCTGGAGGTTGTCGGTTTGAATCTCAAAAAATATCAGCTTAAAAATAAAATATGATTGCATTTGTAACAATAAAAAATACTATAAGTTTTCATTGTAACAGTTAAGTGGTGCAAACTTTTAATACACGCTAAAGTCGCCTAAGTAAAACTCTCCCACCCACCCCGAGAAATAATCCATAGCGACAGAATTCCCAAGATCAATGCACACTTAACTTTCTTTTGAGATACACTGTAAAATAAAAGTTGTGCTTATGTCAATTTTTATACAGTTGGCTCTTTCACTACTGGTTGATCCATTTACATTTATGTATGTACATATACATTTCTTCAATTTATCAATTATATCTTGTTTTATTCCCTAACAATTTAGTTACACACAAACCACCAAAACCCACACCACACTCAAGTACTACCACTACCACTACTACTCATGCACCTACTACACACGCTCCAATAACTGTGCCTCCAGCGACGACCCATTATCCTCCTAATGAGGAGAATTGTACATCATCTTGTCCACCGGGCATTAAAGGCCTTTATCCAGATCCCTTCGATTCCTCCATGTATCTTATATGTAAGAAAGGGCATTTAAAACGTAAAGCGTGTGCTGTGGGTAAAGTTTTTAGTTTGTCACGCAAAGTTTGCTGCTTAAAGGAAGAAGTAAGTGCTGATGATTGTGTAGCTCCAGTAAAGGCATCACATGTCCAAGAATGCAAACCGTTAGTATGTCCTCTGGGCTTGGATGGAAACTTTTTATATCCTTTTAATTGTTCCAAATACATTGAATGTAAAGAAAATTGTGCAACTATTGCTGATTGCACACATGGAAAAGTATTTAGTCTATCTAGCAGAAAGTGTATTCCCAAAGATGAAGTAAAGGAACTCGATCGAGTAAATTGTATGGCCACAAATGGACCGGCAAAAGAACTCTGTAAGTAAATTTTTTATTAAGTTGAAAAATACAAGCATACACATGAATGTGTAGGTTAGAGATGAGCGATTCATAGATTTATTTTATATAATGTTGTTCCTAGTAAAAGTGATTTATAAATCTCTGTTCTTTTGAACAGAGACCGTGAGCGATAGTGAGTGAGCGCGGCTTAATAGATTTGAGTACTTCAGCCTTAAAAGTAGTATTTTGTTTATAACAAAGCTCTGTTATTTTAAGAAATACTAATAAATTTAAACATAAAAAGCGAGTTTAAACAGTGACCATGATCACGATTTAACGCATTTGAGCACTTTTGTTATTTTGAGAAATGCTATTTTCTCAAATAACAAGATTAACAAGAATAAACAATTGTCAATCAAGTCATTATAAACATGAAGAGGCAGGGAGAAAATAAAATTACGAAGCCAAAAATGTTCGAGTTAGTTGTCAGAAAAGATGAGATTTGACACAATTTTACATTTTCTTTTTCCGACAAAGCTGAAAAATTTTATGTGACATTCACTGTATGTATGAAAGGAGTGTTACTTCGAATTTTTTTTTTTTTTCAAAGAAAAGTAACACTCAGGCAATGAATGCTTACTACTATTGCTAGGTGTTACCTTCTTTAGGAAACTGATATTGATAGAGAAGACAGGAAAGCTTCATTCTTTTACAACTCTGCTTTTTGCACGTTTCTAATAATGCAGTGTTGCAGCGCCTCTGGTGCCAATGAGGCGTATTAAATTTCGAAGCTGTGTTTAGTATTAGCCAATTTATTGGTTATTTTACTTCGCCGATGATTCTGCTACGCAGCGAAGGAGGTATTAGGATTAGTATCTGCTGAAGTCGGTATAGTTCAGTGACCAGTGATTATGCCTTCATTACTTGGACTTTCCTATAACAACTGTTACAAATGAACACTAATGCACATCAGAAAAATGTGTGGTGTTGTTATTTAATGACTGCTGGATACCGGGCTCGAACCCAGCACCTTCAGTTTTGTAGTCAACGTTCTAACTACTTGAGCCAACGCCACCCTCAAATTTATTCGCAGTAGTGAATAGTGGTTCTTTGATCATTGTGATTACATGTGCATACATGTAACATGTATGGAAATATCGCTCAAGTCTACTGTGTGCAGATTCATAAGATAAAAATGAGAAAATTTCTTGGGAAATAGTCTATTTATAACAGAATAATATTTCGGTTTACATCGTAAATGAAGTGAAAAATTAACAGCGTTAGTCTAAATCGAATTAAAACTTGTCGTTACTTAACGTTCACTTAATTACAAAATCAAAAACTTACAAATTGAATTTTAATTTTTAATTACAATTCACAACATTAAATTTCATTGAAAGTATGGCAGCACTGTGAAATTTCCCAATGTTATGGAAAGCTTTCCAAACAAAAGCTGTTTAACATAAATAAGAAAAAGTTGATTTGTCAACGTGTAGAAAATTGAAATCAGTGATGCCAACTCTTGGATCATCAAAAGCGCTGTTAACATAAGAAAATAGTGTAAAAAAAAGTAAAAATTAAAAAAAATTCGGCAAAAATAGCACTAAGCTAAATATTCTTTATATTATTTATATATTATATAAATAAGTCTTTATTTTGTGCTTGACTATGACATATTAAATCGCTATACCGGACAATTGTTTTAAAATTACATCAAATGCATAGTGCCCAGAGATGGAAAAGTTGGTACAATTCTACTTTTTTGCACTATTTGAATTTCAAAAGTACCTTCGCAGACAATGATCAATTTAGTTAGCACTATTAAAATTGTTTCCTATTATATTACATGAAAAAATTGTAAAAAAAAATTTTAACTTTAAATTCCAGCTTCGAACCTTTTACTCGAAGGTATTAGAAATGAAAAATAAAGTAAATGAACTCATGTTTTGCGCTATCTCAAGCACTGCTAGAGGAATATTATCTCTCTGAAATTCATCTGCAAATGGTGAAACATCAACATCAAATTATAAATTTAAGTAAATATTTAAAATACTTCAAGTTGAAGGTTTAAGATAGTTCGGAATACTTTACCGTCTAGTTCTATAGTGAATTCTCACTAAATTTTTTTGTATTTATATAATTTATATGATATCAATTATATGATAATAAGGAACATTTGCGTAATAAAATGTCTCTTCACATTTTAACTGAAAAACTTGTTTTGCGTTCCTATCGTTACAATAAGGAGTATAATTATATTTACATATGTATGTGCATATATGTATGTATGTACGTAAAGTAGAGTTTTGCCATTCTCAAATCATAACCAAAATTATCTTTAAGCTAAAATACATTTCATTGTAACCTTAAAAACTTTTTCTTTACAGACTTTAATATCAAGAAAAATGTACAATGGTTTTATGTCGGCGCGGTCGAAGCTCCACTGAAGAAAGTTTGGAACAATAAGATAAAGCAACTCATTCCTTCCAGTAAACCTGTTAAGGCACAACTTGAGGCTGGTGCAGGAGAAGGTCAACATAATTCTATGGAAAAGCCGAAAAAACCTTTCAGCATATGGTCAATTTTTTACGCCCAACCAATTGGTTCAAAAATACCTATCAGCATCCCAACACATTTAAAAAAAGACGAAGAAAAAAAAACTTTATCACATCCAGAGCATGAAATAACTGTTTCCAATACTGATGGATCACTTAGTGATATATCTGCTAACTCAAATAATTTTGATCAATTGACATCGAGTCTATCAGAATCGGATATCCAAATAACTGGGCCTAATGGTGAAATATCTTCCAAATCAAATGATTTCGATCAATTGGTATCCAGTCTATCAGAATCGGATATCCAAATAACTGGCCCTAATGGCGAAATATCTTCCAAATCAAATGATTTCGATCAATCAGCATCTAGTCTATCAGAATCGGATATCCAAATAACTGGCCCTAATGGCGAAATATCTTCCAAATCAAATGATTTCGATCAATCGGCATCTAGTCTATCAGAATCGGATGTCCAAATAACTGGCCCTAATGGCGAAATATCTTCCAAATCAAATGATTTCGATCAATCAGCATCTAGTCTATCAGAATCGGATATCCAAATAACTGGCCCTAATGGCGAAATATCTTCCAAATCAAATGATTTCGATCAATTGGTATCCAGTCTATCAGAATCGGATATCCAAATAACTGGCCCTAATGGCGAAATATCTTCCAAATCAAATGATTTCGATCAATTGGTATCCAGTCTATCAGAATCGGATATCCAAATAACTGGCCCTAATGGCGAAATATCTTCCAAATCAAATGATTTCGATCAATCGGCATCTAGTCTATCAGAATCGGATATCCAAATAACTGGCCCTAATGGCAAAATATCTTCCAAATCAAATGATTTCGATCAATTGGCATCCAGTCTATCAGAATCGGATATCCAAATAACTGGCTCTAATGGTGAAATATCCTCCAAATCAAATGATTTCGATCAAGTGGCGTCAAGCCTCTCAGAATCAGAACTTAAAACAAGTGCAAATAATAACGGTTTACTTGGCCAAGTGTCTTCCAGTTCGAATAATTTCAAGCAATTGGCATCAACTCTATCAGCATCAGAGCTTCAAATAGCTGCTGCTAACACTGATGCAATACTAAGTCAATCATCTTCTAATTCAAATCATATTTCTAAATTGGCATCAAGTATTTCAGAATCAGGATATGAGATAACTTCTGCTAACAGTGATGGATTAATTGGTCAAGTATCTTCTAACTCAAATGATTTCGAACAATTGGCATCAAGTCTCTCACAATCAGGATATGAAATAACTGCTGCTAATAGTGGCGGACTCCTGGGTCAATCATCTTCTAGTTCAAACAATTTCGAACAATTATCATCAACTCTTTCAGAGTCAGGATATGAAATAACTGCTGCTAATAGTGATGCATTCCTTGGTCAAGTATCTTCTAGCTCAAATGATTTTTCTCAATTGGCATCAAGTATTTCAGAATCAGGATATGAATTAAGTGCTGCTAATAGTGAAGGCTTTCTTGCTTTGGTATCTTCTAATTCCAATAATATCGAAAAATTTGCATCAAGTTTATCACAATCACAACTTGAAATAGCTGCTGCTAACAGTGATGGATTCATTGGTCAAATATCTTCTAACTCAAATGATTTCGACCAATTCGCATCAAGTCTTTCAGAATCAGGATATGAAATAACTGCTGCTAATACTGATGGATATATTGATCAAGCATCTTCTAGTTCAACTGATTTCGAACAAGTGGCTTCCAGTGCTTCAGAATCAGGATATGAAATAACTACTGCTAACAGGGATGGATTCCTTGGTCAAGCATCTTCTAGTTCAAGTGATTTCCAACAATTGGCATCAAGTGCTTCAGAATCAGGATATGAAATAATTGCTGCTAATAGGGATGGATTCCTTGGTCAAGCATCTTCTAGTTCAAGCGATCTCGAGCAATTGGCATCAAGTGCTTCAGAATCAGGATATGAAGTAATTGCTGCTAATAGGGATGGACTCCTTGGTCAAGCATCTTCTAGTTCAAGTGATTTCGAGCAATTGGCATCAAGTGCTTCAGAATCAGGATATGAAATAACTACTGCTAATAGGGATGGGTTCTTTGGTCAAGCATCTTCTAGTTCAAGTGATTTCCAACAATTGGCATCAAGTGCTTCAGAATCAGGATATGAAATAATTGCTGCTAATAGGGATGGAGTCCTTGGTCAAGCATCTTCTAGTTCAAGCGATTTCGAGCAATTGGCATCAAGTGCTTCAGAATCAGGATATGAAATAATTGCTGCTAATAGGGATGGACTCCTTGGTCAAGCATCTTCTAGTTCAAGTGATTTCCAACAATTGGAATTAAGTGCTTCAGAATCAGGATATGAAGTAATTGCTGCTAATAGGGATGGACTCCTTGGTCAAGCATCTTCTAGTTCAAGTGATTTCGAGCAATTGGCATCAAGTGCTTCAGAATCAGGATATGAAATAACTACTGCTAATAGGGATGGGTTCTTTGGTCAAGCATCTTCTAGTTCAAGTGATTTCCAACAATTGGCATCAAGTGCTTCAGAATCAGGATATGAAATAATTGCTGCTAATAGGGATGGAGTCCTTGGTCAAGCATCTTCTAGTTCAAGCGATTTCGAGCAATTGGCATCAAGTGCTTCAGAATCAGGATATGAAATAATTGCTGCTAATAGGGATGGACTCCTTGGTCAAGCATCTTCTAGTTCAAGTGATTTCCAACAATTGGAATTAAGTGCTTCAGAATCAGGATATGAAATAACTGCTGCTAATAGGGATGGATTCCTTGGTCAAGCATCTTCTAGCTCAAGTGATTTCCAACAATTGGCATCAAGTGCTTCAGAATCAGGATATGAAATAATTGCTGCTAATAGGGATGGAGTCCTTGGTCAAGCGTCTTCTAGTTCAAACGATTTCGCTCAAACGGGGTCAAGTCTTTCAGAGTCAGGATATGCAATAACTACTGCTAACAGTGACGAAATGCTTAGTCAAGTCTCTTCCAATTCAAATGAATTCACTCAATTACAATCCATTTCCGGCAATAATATAAATACTTCTACTGACGTTTCATCGTCCACCGAGAAAACTGGTTCCATTAGGAACTCTGATGCTGTTGCCGTCTACAGGTCGTTCACCCAAACGATTCCAAAGGCATACGTTCGAACGATCACCCAGTCGGTCAACCGAACTATTCCTAAGACCGCATGAAGAATGAAGGACCGTAGAATAGCTTCCATTTGTATTACAATTGAGAAAAAAATCATTTTATTTTCCGTTGTTAAAAAAGTTATATGTATAAAAAAATCATAAAGTAAATGCACTCTTACTTCTAGTGTACTAAGAAGCACAGTAAACTTTTCTTGTATTACAAACCTTTATTATTTAAGAGCATTCGGTACAGTGGTCCAATACAATTTAATAAAGTATATGAAAATATAAATTTGTGTTATTTTTCAAGATCCCAAAATTTATACAATTAAAAAATAACTGTTATTTTATTTGAATTCGAGTAAACTATACAAGTGCTACGCTGCAAATACATTCAGCTAATGTCTAAGGCCTACAGTACACGGCATGTAAAAAACCACATGCGCATGTGGTTCTGACGTAATTTTGACGTCATCACGATGCTACATTTGCTACATGCCATGTACTAGCAACATATGTACATGTATATATTAACATGCTTACAGATGAGCTGCCCCAGAAAGTATATGAGCTGCCACATAAGTATTTTGGAACAAAAGTACTATAAAAATTTTACGGCATGTAGCCATTACTAGTATTTTTAAAAAATGGAATGAACATGCTGAAAATTCTCGTGACCCCATCGCCACATACGCATGTGGCTTTATACATGCCGTGTACTGTAGGCTTAACTCTTACATATGAGCACACAAATACATAAATACTTACGTGTATGTACATACATATAAGTAAATGCAAGTCCAATTGCATTGATACGAGGGGAACTGTTATATTTCGGGAACTGGCAACACTAATGTTAATAGCTGAAATCTAGCAACACCATAATCAAGTTTGACAGTTTTTAGAACAAACGTACTCACAACGATTTGATATTTTGTTTTGTTTACAATGGCATTTCACACACGGGAGTAATTTTTTGGCCGGCACAATTTTTGTTCGTTTCAGAACACACGAGACTAATTCGTCTGGCATAAAAATGTATACGTACACTCAGCTTTGTGTGTATTAGTTTAGAAGTCGTTAGGTGCCAAGTCAGGACTGTACGGAGGATGAGTCATCAATTCGATATTTTGACTGCTCAAAAATTTACTTGTTTGACGAGATGTGTGAGAGGTTGCATTGTGATGACGAAGTTGGATTCGTCTTCTTGGACCATCCACACGGTCGGTTGTTGTTTTGTTTCGTCACCTGTCACGATTTTATACAAGTTTTTTGAAGCACCACGGTTGAACTTTTTAATCATATTAAGGATATGACTTGACGCGAGCCTTTTTTTGAGCGATGGATAAATTATGGGGCATGCAACGAAAACAAGTTTATTTTTACAACTAAGTGTTCCTTCAAAATCGAATGTATTGAACTGGAACTAATGTGCAAGGATACCTCTCTCTCACAATATGTCAAATGGCGATCTTGCATTATCAGTTCACGAACTGTACCGATGTTTTGTGGCACAACTGCCGAACTGTGACCACGATACCAGCGATATACTGTGGTTTTTGATATTGCTTTATCGCCATATAAAGAACTCAGTTCATCGAATAATCCAAGTCGAAAGTTGTGAAAAATAATCAAACGAAAACCTTGTCTTGAAATTTCCATTTTTTTTCAAATTAATTTCTGAACTCATTGCTCTTTCACACACGAGAACAATTATGCTGGCATAACATGCCAGTTTGTAGATGAGAGAGGCAAAGAGAGTGCTTTTGTGTTTGGCATAATTTTTCAACCAGGCACAACCCCGCATCAGCAGCACAAAACCAATATGCACACACAACTTAAAAAACATCAAATGTTAAAAGCAGGGAAAGCATTGAGAATTTTAAAATTGTACCAACAACTTTCAAAACTTGTACTTTCTTGGCCTTAATTGTACTAAAAGATTTTTTTAGTTCAAATTACATATTTTTATGGAAATAATCAACTTTGTTCTGACTACCAAATCGTTTTTACAAATTTGCTTGTAAGTTGGAATCTTAAAGCATATGGTTACACCTGTTTAAAATGAAATTTAATATATACAAGTTAATACCATTTGCTCTAGCATCCGAATTTAAAAAAAATGATTTTGAAAAGGACAAGTTCACATTTTTTGATTTTCTCGCTGCGTTTTGCTTCCACAGGACTGTTTTCAAGTGAGAATAATCCCCCTTATTGTGAATGGCGTCGTCGACGTCACATTAAGACGACACTAAAAATTGTCACTTGTCTACTCTTTGTCGTCAAAAATTTACTACTATTAACATGCTCCATTAATTTACAAAGCCTTAGAGATTAGTAAGAGATTGTCAATAAGATCCAATTTTTGTCGGTAAAGAATATAAAAGTGACAAAATTTGCTGTCGTTTTGATGTGACGTCGACGACGCCATTCACAATAAGGGGGAATATGAGATGCATGGTTCAAAACTGAAACTGGAGAGATTCCTTACATGTACTTAATTAGTCATTGGTGTACTATTGTACTTTCCGAGTTTGAATAGTACCGAAAAAGGTACAATTGTACCAACTTTGCCATCCCTGGTTAAAAGAATACAAAAAACACTAATACACACAAAGCTGTGTGCTCGTATACATTTTTATACCAGATGAATTAGTCTCGTGTGTTCTAAAAAGAACAAAAATTGTGCCGGCATAAAAATTAGTCTCGTGTGTGAAATGCCATAGACAATAAATGTTAATAATGCCCCGAACTATTCTTTTAAAGGTCCGTACTAGCAACCTGAATTTGCGTAAGTTTTTTTTACACACAGTTATTATATGGTAACCCGAATGAATGTCTGTAAGAACTCCGAACCAGTCCTAAAAAATCAATTTTAAAATTTATAGAGACAATATCGATTTGAATACATACTTTATAATAATAGTTGGTGTATGTTTATGTATTTATATAAGATTGCAACATAACATTTTCTTTTGTAATCCCACAAACTTTTTAATTTTATTGTTAAGGTTATTCCTAAGAAATCTCCGCCCAAGTTCGTTCTGTTGATGGACCGCGTAGTCGCACCGAAAATGAGTGTTATTCCTTCACAGCTTCCCACCAAAGTTGTCATCAGACATCAAAATACTTTCCAAAAATTTAACTAGAAATCTCTTCGATAAGTATCTTAATAACTCTAAGTATTAGTTATTTACTGTTTTTTAAATTTTTACAGCCTTATTTATAAAACGTAAAAAGTCTTTATAAAGATTTTTAAAACACATTTTCATACAAAATTTTTCGTAAAAAACCTTTATAAAGCCTTTTTAAGTTTTATGAATAAGGCCATTATTTTTTGTTATTTTCTGTATTCCTAGCTAGAAATAGTTAAAAACCAAATTTTTTAAAAACTATTTACGCCTCGTGTAAGCAAACAAAACGAGGCCTTCAACTTAAGTACATATTAGAAAAATCATTGAGGTTTTGTTTCGAAAGCATGTGCATGTACATGTGTATGAACATTAAAAACATATACTACACAGAAAGAAATTTTGGGTAATTCTAACCAATTTCGATTATTAAAATTGCACTCACCAACGAAATTGGTTAAACTAATAATTGCGAAGCAGTTAAACAAGTAATTGCTTTTTTTTAGTTAATGCAACATAATAATAGTACATTTAAAACAGGTATTTTAGTCGCTTAAAATATGATAGTAAAAACACGAAATATGCACATACACATGGGCAAATCCGAAAAAAATTTATACCAAGGGCAGAATTTTAGAGTTGTGAAAACTATGTACATACCTATACGTTGCTTTGTAATGTTGTCGTAGAGTAGTTGTGTTGTGTGACCAAAAAGGAATGAAACATATGGACATGATGGTTGCCAGATGATCGGCCGTGCTGGCATGCTGGCGTATTCCCGGCTAGGGCTCGCCGTCTTGGGGTGGTTCTTGCCAATCCATCTGGAGGTCCAGCAACTACAACAAACTAACAAAAAAATCATGCCAGCCTAGTATATTCCAAAAGGAAACAAAATTTGAGGTGGTCTAAAAAAATATATAAAAGTTTGGATACCAAGTCTGCAAACTCTTTACTCGTGAATTGTTTACCATTATCTGATACGATCGTCTCTGGTGTTCCAAATTTATGGAATACTTCACTTATTAAAAATTTGATAACGTTTTTAGTACTAGCCTTTGGCATAGCCTTAAGGAGTACAAATTTAGTGAGATGATCAAGTACAATCAGAATAAAACAGTTTCCATTTTTCGAACGTGGGTAAGGGCCGAGGAAATCAATGAAAATTCGTTGAAACGGACTTTAATGTTTTGATTTGGCCAGTAAAAGTACTCCTTTATTATTATTTACCAACGTCTCCGTGAGATGCCAACGGTGAGTTGTGAGATTTGTCTATGATGGTTTTAGTCAATTCCTGAGGCACCCATAGTTTCCATGAGAAGTCCTCATTCAAAGCTATACCATCATAAGGTCGTACGCGCTTGTATACTATACCATCAACTACTTTTAAGTCTGGCAACCGTTCAGAATTTGTTTCTATAGTAGATATAAGTTCTAAATAGTCGCTGGACTTAAACGCACTTGATTTGAGGTCGATCAATCCTTCTACATCTGCTGATAGAGTATCGGGTACTACATTTTGTTTCCCCTGTCTATGTTCAACGGTGAAATCATAAGATTGCAGATGTAGGCTCCACCGAACTAACCGGCCAGTCACGTCCTTATGTGACATAAGCCACTTAAGGCTACTGTGGTCCGTTATGACGGAGAAGGGCATAAGCTCTATATAGGGCCTAAACTTCTTAATCGCCATGACAACCGCTAGACATTCACGTTCAGTGACGGAATAATTCCTTTGCGCCGATGTTAATTTCTTAGAAAAATATGCGATTGGGTGTTCATCGCCAGAATCATCTTTCTGGAAGAGGACAGCTCCAACGCCTACATCTGAAGCATCGCACTGAACGTAAAAATGCCTAGAGAAGTCAGGGTGAATAAGTAGTGGGCTCGTAATCAGAGTGTTCTTGAGCCGATCAAACGCAACTTTAGCTTCCTCCGAAAACTTGAATTGCTTAACCTTCTTTAGCGTGTCATTGATTGGAGCCGCAATGATGGCATAGTCTGATTCGCAAGTCCGCAAGTGCGGAGCTGGCCCCCATGAAGCTCCGCACTTGCTTAGCTGTTTTAGGGTAAGCAAAACGAGTAATCGTTTCCACCTTAGCCGGATCAGGTTTTAGTTTGCCACCTCCCACTATGTAACCTAGATATCGTAGGTCCTTAAAACAAAATTTATATTTTGCCACATTGATGGTCAACCCTGCATTTGATAGACAACTAGCCATTCGTGATAACAATGCTAAGTGTGTTGCAAAATCTGGAGGCACTATCAATAGATCGTCTAAGTAGACGAAAACTCGATCCCGAAGTGATGCAGGGATCACTTTATCCATTAAACGGCACATCCTCTGGGCTGCATTACACAACCCAACGGGCATGACCGTGTATTGGTAAAGCGGTCTCCCCGGCACCGTGAAAGCAGTTTTCTCCCTACTAGACGCATCTAGTGGTATCTGCCAGAATGCGTCTTTAAGATCGACACTAGAAATGAAAATGGTATCTCCCAAGCGACTAAGCAAACCCTCAATGTGTGGCAGAGGATAGGCATCCTTGACCGTCAGCGCATTAAGCTTTCGAGCGTCCAAACACAGCCGATTCTTTTCGCCCTTGCGGACCAAAGTAACCGGGTGGCTCCAAGGACTCTCGCTGAGCTCAATTACACCAAGGTGAAGCATCCTATCTAGCTCTGCGTACATTAATTTTTGCACCGCCGGAGAGACAGGGTAGTTCCGATCTTTCACTGGAATTGCATCACCAGTGTCTATGTGATGCATTTCTAAATCTGTCTTGCCCAGACCTTTTTTACTATCGCAGGGGAACAACGATATGACACAATCTAATTTTTGTCGCTGTTCTTTTGACAGCTCATGGGACACAACATCTAGATTATTTTCCGTCTCTTCAACGAGACTAACTCCATTTGTCGTTAGACTATCTAGATTGGCAAACATTTTAAAAGTTTAATATTTTTTTATAACTTTGACCATGAAAAAAAAATAGTGTGAATGTGATAAGATATGAGGGAACGCGTGTAGAAAATATTTTTTTAATCTTGATCACATATCTTGATAGATATTTTCAACCAACTTTAAAAGAAGGAGGAGGCTAACAATACGTCAATATTTTTTTTTTTTGGTGGTACTTCACAATTCGGTATATTTTAGACCGAAAAATTCTCTTTTTTGTCTGAGAGGGTAGAGCTTGCCATTGGTCCCATTGCAAAACAAGTGGGCGGGGATACGCCAACAATTTTTTTGTTTAATTTTATGATATTCTACTTATTTGATTGCTGCGAAACCTATAAAAAAACCTTTGATTCTTGTAATTAGGCCCCTTTCAGATTAGGCAACTTTACTTGCGCAAGTCTTGTGTTTGTGGGTGTGAAAGGAAAGGTCGGTTTGAAGGGGAAAGAATTGCCGAGATTTGAGTACTTGGCAATTCTGTTTCTGTTGTAACCGATTCTCCGATGCATTCAAGTATATCTTTTCTTCAACTTCCATTGTATACACAGAAAAAATTATTCCCAAAAAATTTTCAAACAAACGTGTGTTTTGAAATATAATTTAGTTTCAGTAAATATTTTTTACTGTTCCAGTAAATTATTTGTTCCAATTTTATTTTATGTAAAAAAAAATGTATAGAATGAAAATTATATATATAAAGTAAAATTTGTAAAAAAAATTTTACATTTATTTTTTTTATTTAAATTTGTTATTTTCAGTTAAATTTATTTTTATGTATATACTGTAAAAAAATGTGTCTGATTTTTTTAAATTTTTTCAGTTAAATTTATTTTTATATACTGTAAAAAAATTTGTCTGATTTTTTTTAATTTTAAAAAACATTTTATTTTTTTAAAGATTTTTGTTTGCGGTTTTCAAACTTATTATGTTTGTATATTGGGATTCTCAATATAGTATTAGGAGTCTTACTATAAAAATACGGAGTTTGTTAGCTAAATTAAAAAATTTTTTGGGTTGAAGTCTACTGACGAGTTCCAAAATCGGTAACGAAATGCTTAACCATAAAAACAAGCCAATTTTTGAAAGTAAAAAAAATAGTTGAACCTTTCATTTGATTCAGTTATTTTTTTGTTCAGATAAAACTTTTACTAATTTTTTTTTTAAAAATTTTTAAGAACTGTTATTGATTCAGTTAATTTATTCTCTGATAATACGAAAAATTTTAGTGAATGTGTTTGTAAATTATAAAAAAAAATTTGCTGAATAATACAAAAAAAATCTGCAAAAATGTTTTCTTGTTCCTATTAATAAATTTGACTGAAAATATTTTGAGTTTCAGTTAACTCTTTTCTCTAATGCCATAATAATTTAACTAAAAATAAATTTTTTTTTCCAGTTAAATTTTTACAAAATTGTTATCAGAATCTACAAATTTCTTTGTAGGTCCGCATTCACACAAAATATTTACTGATTCAATGAATTTGATTACTGAAAACTAAATTTAGTTTTTTCTGTGTACACCAAATTTCAAATCACTTTCACAATTACAATGAATACAGAAATGAAACAAAACGTCAACAAATTAAGAAAATTCGAGCATAAGAAAATTAAACTTGCTCAACAAAGTTGCTGAATGTGAGCATAAAAGCAAGTTCAAAAGAAAATAAATAAAAATGAAAATTATACTTGCGCAATTAAAGGTGCCTAATCTGAAAGGGGCCTTACACAATTTGAAAGTTGGAAAAATGGGCGGGGTTACGTCCATTAAAATTTATTATATTTCACGTGGTTCTATTTAACTGATTTTTACGAAACTTACCACACACCTTGCGCTCTAAAGTAGACACAATCCTTCATTTAAAAAAATGGGCGGAGTCACGCCCATTAATATTTAATATTTTATTTTAAGTAGATCTACTTTACCGATTTTTACAAGACTTAACACGCACCCTGAAATCTGAAAAACACACAATATTGCATTTAAAAAATGGGAGGAGGCACTCCAATTAAAATTTAATTATATATTTCACGTACTTCTTTTTGTTTTCTTCTATCAGATCTTTGCATTGAAGTCGTTTTGATTTTTGACAGAAAGAATTATGTAGTGATAATTACATGAATTAAATGAATTAATGGCCTTAGTGATTGTGAGTATTTATTTAAATTCAAAAGTTATCGTTCCTGAATCCGGCCTCAGCATCTCTTATATTTCAACATATATTTTTCAGTAAATTTCACAGTGGAACACGAAAAAATATAGCCATATACGGACACCAATACGTGATAAAAGACCAAAAAAAAAACACCCGTGTCTCCCAGTTTTGCCCTAAGTCATCTAATTTTTTTAGGGCCCCCAAAGATTTGAGGTAGGGGTGGAAAACTATCGATGGCACTATCGATACTATGGATAGTTTATTATTTTTTTTGTGACTATCGATGTTTTAATTCTGGAATCGATTAATACTTGAAAACTATCGATATTTTTTAGATACTATCGATGGTAACGGTATACCACTGAAGGCAAACAAATGTAAATATCGAGCCGTATTTTCGATTTTATCGTAAGCGACAAAAACTAAATTTTTCAGGAGAAGGTTTTTTCTAAATATTCAAAGATGTTTTTGTACGTAAATTGTCGCTTAAAATTTTACAGCCCGTATCTTAATAGTTATAAACAATTTTGGCATTTTGATAATTCTCGACTATGGGCAGGCCCATAAAATTTTAATTTCAATAAAAAAGTATGTTAAATTAAACTATTTTCTTCAGCTTTAGGTCAGTTAATATTTTTAATTTATTGGTTCAATATTTTGTTAACCTTCGGTTAACTTCTTCAGGATATATATTTTTTGGTTTGTTTTATTTTATTTTTTTATTTCTTTTTTTTCAAAAAATTAGATAAAAATATTTAATATAAAAGTATGTTTTCGATAACATGTCGCTTACGATAAAATAAGGCTCGATATGTTGCTTTTCATAAACTAAAATAACTGTATTACGAAAAATTTCTCCCACTGATCTTATTTATTTTAGTTTTGTTATTTATTGAACTGGCAAATAAATTTATATTTTATTAACCCCCGACTAAAAAAAGGGGTGTTATAAGTTTGTAGTGTGTATCTGTGTGTCTGTCCGTGTTCACGTACAGGCCAAACGGCTGGACCGATTTTCATTTAGTTTGAAAGATGACTTGATCGAGAGGGTTCTTAGCTATGTTTGAAGAAAATCGGTCCAGCCGTTTAGAAGATATAAATAACATCTTTTCTGAAAAAAGTCGGGGGTTTTTAAAACTTTTAATTTTTGTTATTTTGTTTTGTTTTGAATTTTTAGTGTAAATAAATATGTACATTATACGAGAACCATACAGCTTCGACACTATCACGATAGTATCGTCGATATATTGATAGTTTTTGTAACTTTTGATAGTCTATAGTTTTTAAAACTAATTTGGAGCCTCGGTGTCATTTTGGCATTTTCTCAGTGTCATATCTTGATTCATAACACCGTTCAGGTAGCACGGCGACCTAGCCAAAGTGAAAACATTCCAAAAAAAAAATGAATTAAAAAAATTTTCCGGAAATTTTTCACCTAAACGGTATTAAGAATCATCCCTAGGAAGTTCATATGTTCTAAAAATTTGTTTATTGAGATCTTAGGTACGTTTTTATAGTTAATTGTTTTCTTAATTTTTCAACGGTTTGCTACCTGTGGACCTGAACAGGGGGAAAAAAAGTAAAAAAATATAGACTTTTTTTTAATTTTTTGCGATTTAGATCTTGAAGATGAAGTGTTTTGGATTTTATATGTTCACAATTTTTATTCTTTATGACAAGAGCAACAGCTTTGCCTTACAGAGTAAATCAAAACTCCGAACTGTTTGCAAGATATGAGCCTGACAAAATGCAAAAATTACACCGAAGCCGCAAATCTTTTGGGGGCCCATAAAAAAAGTAGTTGACTTGGGGCAAAACTGGGAGACTTGGGTCCTTTTTATTTTCTTTTATCACGTAGTTTTATCCGTATATTTCCATTTCTTAAAAAATTACACACAGTGTTTTTTACACTAAAAGTATAAATTTTTCAAAGCGAATTGATCCGAGTATACCTTGCCTTGAGGTCTATAATTAAACGTAAGTTCGGGTGGAAAATCTATATTTCATATATTCTTGTCAAGTAAAAAAAATTACCCCTACCCATCTAAAAAAAATGTATGGAGCATATATGATATCCCATATATGGTTCGGATCCGAAAAATTAGGGTATATGGCCATATATGATAATATATATTCATACATTTGCATACATGAATGTGTAAAGATTCCCTATACAGTACACATCATGCGAAGTTCATATTCACACTCTCTTGACTCACAAAAGCGCGCTGATGTGCAATAAATTGAATTACTAAAACTATTTTTTTTAGATTTTGAACAGGGAGGTTGTATTTTAGGAAACATTTGTATGGAAAAATAATGAAAAACGAACTAAAAGCCATTTCATTCATAACTTTAAGTCAAAAGGTGAATCAATTATTTAAAAAACACAAAACTCATATCTATATATATATATATATATATATATATATATATATATATATATATATATATATATATATATATATATATGTTCAATTGCTGTTCGTTAGTCTAAGACTCGAGAACGGCTGAACGGATTTATCTTATCTTGGTCTTGAAATGTTCGTGAAGGTCTAGGGAAGGAAAAATTCAAATAACTGCCGGGAAACCCCTTAAAACAGTCCTTTTCTTTTTTCCATATAAACGTTTTATAAATAAAATGTAGAGTCAATTTGAACTTTATTGCTATTCAAACTTAATTTTAGCTAACTTCAGTTGTTAATCTATCAAATTATTTTGTTTTATATAGATTGATAAATATTAAGTTGTTAATTTTAGCTAACTTCAGTTGTTAATCTATCAAATTATTTTGTTTTATATAGATTGATAAATATTAAGTTGTGTCCCAAATGAAATTTTTTAACGCAACCATAATAAATGACATTAGATTTGGCAACCAACTAATATGTCAATCCATTCTGTCGCACTTCAGAACACGAAAAAAGTATTGCGATATTGTGTTACAATATCTATGAGTGCGCGAGAACTTTCTTTACTTTAGTGATCTTTTGTGATAGTGACATTGCAAGTAATGTGCTCTTTTTTTGGTATTTGTGATTTTCGTCAGACTCTTCCAGTTATTCCCCAATCAACTGCTGCTGATGAACTAAATGCATGCCTAAAATCATCGAATTTTTGGCAGTATGTAAAAACACTCCAATTAACAACTAAAATGCGAGTATTTTGCAACAAGATGAAACTGGAAATGTGTTTGCGAAGCAGTCATTGGAAATAACAAAATTGCAGTGGACACCTCGACCGGATTCATCACATTGCCAACAGATTTCTGTCACATCACAGACTCAAAAGAGGAGCTTATTCAGCGTGTTTTCCCAGATATAGCGCAAAAGTTAAATAACCATAATCGGCTGGGTGAACGAGCAATATTGACGGTGAAAAATAAAGATGTTGAGGATCTCAATACGACCATTCAGAATTTTCTTCCAGGATAGTTGGATTCCTTCAAATCAGTCGACACCGTTATGAACCAGGATGACGTAGTCAACAATCCCACGGAGTTTTTAAATTCACTGGAATTGACTGGATTACCACCTCACAATTTGCAGTTAAAAGTTGGATCAGTTCTCATCATGCTGCGTAACATTAATCAACCTCAACTGTGCAATGGAACAAGACTGACTGTGAAAAAGCTGATGAATAACGTCATTGAGGCAACAATCATAAAAGGAAAATACAAAGGAGAGGATATCTTGATCCCGCGGATACCGATGATTCCAACGGATTTACTATTCGATTTTAAACGCTTACAATTTCGAGTACATCTGGGCTTTGCGATGACCATAAATAAATCGCAAGGACAGTCGTTAGAAGTTTGCGGAATCAACTTGGAGTTTCCCTGTTTCGCGCATGGACAAAAAATATAGTTTATGAGAAAGCTTTAAATTGATAAACAGACTGTATCATAATAGTGTGTGTCTGTTAATATCAAATTTAAACCTTATAAATAGCCAGTATTTCAATAATTATAAAAAGTATAATTATACTTTTTCGTAGATCGCACGACTTTGTATGATAGTGTATCACGGCCTTTATGTATATAAACAATAAATGTAACATATATAATGTGTATAGAAATTTAAAAAAAAATATTTTTGGAGGGGCTTTAGAAATTGCATTTGGTGCGGAAACTTTTTTGGCCAAAATGGCACAAAAAAATTATTTTTATTATCAATACTAAGTTGCCCATCGCGTGGTGGGATGAAGAAATTTTGTCCAAAAAAAGTTATAGCCCTAATGACCATACATTATTTTTTTTTAGCTGGGTAATGTAATTTTGTGTTTAATATTTTTTTATGACCTTGACAATGAAAAAAATAGTGTGAATGTGATAAGATATGAAGGAACGCGTGTAGAAAATATTTTTTGATCTTAATGATTTATCTTGAAAGATATTTTTTTATCTTGATTTTATGTTGGATCGTTTATGCTATAATAAACTGCTTACGCATGTAATGATTTCAATGAATTATATAACCAGTTGACCAAGACTTTAGTGTAAAACTATAGACAGTGACACTCAAAACGATAATCAAAAAAATTATGGAAAAAAAAAGTTTTTTTTGGGAGGAAAACAACGAAAATATTTTCATTGACCTCTGGGAAGTGAAAATAGACGATATGACTGACATCGATCCGCCGATAAAAAAAGTTTTATTTTGTGATGTATATGTGCATTTTTCATATACAATAACTTGATTTCCAAGCACTTCTTCACTTTTTATTACTAGTTCTATTATTTAAAAAGTGTTTATTTACAAAATAAAAAATAATTTCCATTTTAGAGCGCATTGTGAAATATCTGAGTTTTTCATAAAAACAAAAACAGTTGTTGTACAACTTGTCAAATAAGTGTTAACAAAGCAGAAAAAAAATACAACAACAAATATATACACGCATTTCTGCAGGAGCAAAGTTATTAGACAGTCTTTGAGTTAACAAACTTGAAGTGTGAATGCAAAATCAGCTGTTTATGGTTTTAACGTTAAAAGCAGGTTTTAACTCTCAGTGTGAAAACACTACTAGCTGTCAGTTGAAAAAGGCGACGGATTTATTGTGCCCGGCATTTAGCTTAAATTAGACGTGACGTAACCATAATGCCATAGCCATAACCAAACCAAAATTCAATTGGTTTCTATGGTGAGAGTTATGGCGTTATGGCGAGTCACCTATAATCAAATACAGTGTTGCCCATAAGTTTGGTTCGAACGGCTGTTTTCTATGGCTATGGTTATGTCATGTCTGATTGAGCCTTTTAGAATAAACACACATTTTAAAAATAATTCAATTTGTTGTGACAAATTTAATTCTTCTGCTAAATTGCTAAAGCCTTTTAATACAAGTACTATGTTAAAAAGTAGTTCTTTATCAACTGGAATACAAAGTTCAACGTATTACATACAAAATATGTCTAACGATAAGGGCTAACGACTTTAAATAAATTTTAATTTTTTGGTTAAAATGTCTTATTCTTATTCATGAAATAAAGATTATGAACTCTCGCTCAAAGCTATGCACTATATTATATTGGCCTTTCTTGCGCATCTCCATCGATATTTTAAATACATCTTAATAATTCTACATCTACATCGCTGGACGTCTAATACCAATTATTTTAATTTTTAGCTTGGTTTTTAATACATACAACTTTTCAAGAAATATAAAAGCGAAAAAATGTTCCCAGCGCAATTTTTTTTGCGAGGACAGAGATCCCATTAAACTATGCTCTTTTTTTTAATGCATGTTTTTTATTTATTGTATCTTCAAATATGTGTAACTATGTGTAATTTTTTTTCGATATAAATGAATTTAATTGAATAAATATGTTATTTTCGTCATTATTTTGTTAATTAAATTAAAAAAAAAATTATTTTTTCACAAAAGAAAAATTTTAATCAAAAACTCAATTTTAGGATTTTTGGGGATGACACATCAAAAATTGGGGATAAGCTCTAGAAACAAAATGGCAAATATCAAACAATTTTGTTTCGAAACTTCTTTGCTTCAGTGAGCATTCGTTTCTATCGAATCTAAGGTCAAGTGGGTACATTAGAATGGCCGTTAGTTGTATGGAGAATTTATTTCTTTATTTCATATATTATCTCTCCCCAAACTGTTCATGTTCGAATAAAATTACTCAAACAACGTCATAAATCAAAAAATAAACTAGATAGACATAAAACCAGTGTTGGCAAAAACAGTGTTTTTTTAAATAAGCCCAGCTCAGTGTTACTGTGTGCCCATAAGTTTGGTTCGAACAGCTGTTTTCTATGGTTATGGTTGTGGCTTGTCTGATTGAACCTTTACATCCCTTTTCACAATGTACAATTAAAAGCTAACAGAGACTTTAACGACAAGTTTTGTATGAAGAACTGTCAGTTAAAGTTCAAGTTAACTCTTAATCATACATTGTGAAAAGGGACATTAATCAGTCAAAATGTGAGGCTGCCAGCAAATGTGTCTGAGAGATTTGAGAAAGTAATTCATACCTTTTGTATACCTATGTTTTTCTTTCTCATTATAAAATCAAAAGATGAGCAAGAAAAACTGCCGAGTCTAAAACATGGTTAAAGGTTCAGTTAGCCGACTGTAATGTAATGTAACTGCAACGTAGGAAACAGCTGATCGATATTTTTATGTGAAAAGTAGGTTACGTTACATTACATCTCTATAACTATTTCCATTAATTTTCGCATTGCAATATCGATCAACTATTTCTCACCATTGCAGTTGCATCCCGTTACAGTCGGCTAACTGCGCCTTAAGTATCAACACGCTTATTATTCGTAAATTTTACGGATTTTATCAGCTGATACGCAACAGCACGATGTATGAAGAAGGATATGAGGATTAATTCTGCATCATTAACTCAAATTTCCATTTTTTAAGTTATGACGTTGTTTGAGTAAATGAGCGAAAAATTTTTCACTTTTATAGTTATACACAGTGTGCACACTTCTACCGATATTCGGTAGATTCTACTGAATATGTTTGTGAATTTAACAATCTACCAATTCTACCGAACAAGGCCTGAAATCTACCGAATATTCTTATTTAGTAATTTAAGTCGATATATGTGTAAATTGCCCATTTTGCCACATAGCAGTGAAAATCATTAAAACAGAACAAAGAAATCGGTTAATTTAATGCATCCAAACAAAACTTTAAAAACTCTATTTTATACTTTATGTATTAATAGATTAAATTAGTTTTATTCACGCATAAATTAATTAATATAACATATTAATTAAGTTATTATAGTCTGTAAGGAACATTGTTCTATAGACCTAAATAAATAAATAAATAAAGAACTGAAACTATAAGTAACCTAATATTTGCCAAAGAATTGTGCCTTGGGATGAAATATTTATTCCTCCCAATGATTTAATAATTCTTGCACAAAAGTTTAAATTCATAAATGGATCTTACATATAATCTTTGTAGTTACAAATGTTTGTCAAATAAAAGTTATTTTAGTAGCTCTATAAAACCTATGTACAAAGAATGAATTCCTGTTATTTATGTATATTATTTTATATATGCATAGCATATTTATGTAAAGGGTAAGGGCAAATAACTGGGGATGACACCTTTTTTATTGGAAATGCTTCATTGTTTATGGCAGTTTAATTTCCAATCACATATGAAGTTTTAAATGCGCTTTTGGAACCTGTTTTGTTTGATACTCCTTGCACTTACCCTTTATATATAAGTACATATATTTTGTTATTTTTATGTTTTGAATTGTTATTTTTTATGTTTCTCTGAATAAAAAAAATTTTCTACCGAATTTCATTCAAATCTACCGATTTTTTTGTCGATTCTACCGAATTAAAAAAAATTAAGTGTGCACACTGGTTATACAATGTTGAAGTAATTTCGACAAATGTAGCTTCATCAATTTAGTCACCAGTTTAAGTAATTTTAAAGATAATAAAGAACTGATGATACAGATATCATAGAGATTATGTTAAGTAAAAAAAGTGTTTTCATAAGATCTAAAAAGATATTTAAGTTATGAAATTGTCGTTGAGAAATTAAAACTCATCCGCATTTCGAGAAATACGGAGGTTTGCAAAACACGGAAAATACTCGCATTACTTAAATTAAATAAAGAAACGTTTTTTTCCTGGAAAAACTTAAATTAAAACAAAAATAAACATCAAAATAAAATTTATAAAGGAAACAAAATGTGGAATATAATAGCATTGTTAGTGTGCCTGTTTTCCATAAATTATGTGAAGCCGGTTAGTAAGTATTTAAGAAGTGAAATATGAACAGTGGCGAGCGAGAAATTTCTTTAAATTGTCGTTTTAATAATTCAAATGAAAAGAAATGCCGAACATGCATTACTTATACAATTTTTCCACACGCAAAATTTACTTTTACCCCTTTTATATACGGAAAGTTTACATTCACCCCTTTTAGACACGCAAAGTTTACTTTGCAAAGTCTTAATTCAGCTGTGTGAAAGACAGAGGGAGGAATATTATCTCTTTCTGTCTTTCTCCCAGCTGAATTAAGACTTTGCAAAGTAAACTTTCCGTGTTTAAAAGAGGTATTTGAAAAGTCTTAATTCAGCTGGGAGAAAGACAGAAAGAGATAGTATTCCTCCCTCTGTCTTTCACACAGCTAATTCAAGACTTTTCAAAGTAAACTTTGCGTGTTTAAAAGGGGTACATATTTGCAAAGTCTTATTTCAGATGTGTGAAAGACTTTGCAAAGCTGAATTAAGACCTTGCAAAGTAAACTTTTACCCATTTTAGACACGAAAGTTTACTTTTCAGTCTTAATTCAGCTGGGAGAAAGACAGAAAGAGATAGTATTCCTCCCTCTGTCTTTCACCCAGCTGAATTAAGACTTTGCAAAGTACACTTTCCGTGTGTAAAAGGGGTGTTTGCGTATGGAAAATAGGTGTTAATAAGGAAAATGAAAATAATGTGATATTTTATCTCCTTGATATTATAAAAAATATTTCTGGTGCTACTTTGTTCAGCTCAGAAGTATATACATATGCATGTATGTATGTACATTAGACCATCTCGCCTTAAGCTGGGGTCACACGATTGGCACAATGTACCAAATTTCGTCGGCTCACTGAGATAGAGTCATAAGTAATAAGCCAAAATGACATTATTACTTAATTAATACTTGAATAAGTCTATATGGCTTTACTACTAATGCAGTGTGTTGCAGTTATGTAATTATATTTCAATTAGTTGAGAAATAAGTCAAATTTACTTTGTTACTTATGAATTTATTTCAGTGAGCCGACGAAAATTGGTACATTTTGCCAATCGTCTGAGCCCAGCTTTACAGACAAAAAAAATTTCAAGATAGACCACCGAATATAAAGTATTGTTGCAAGTAGAGATGGACTCGTGTCGTGTTTATTTCCGTGACACAAACACGCACGACTCAACACGAAGTGTTCGTTACAAAAAGTCTGATTTCGTGCGTGTTCGGGTCGTTTCGTGTTGAGCAAAATTAACACGAAAAACACGAAACGATTTTAGGTGTAAAATATATATGAATGGATTCCCAGTAGAGAAAAAATTTAATATTTTGTATCGCCAAACACACAACAGCCGCATATTTATTGATATTGTATGGGCCTCTGAAGCTTAAAGTACTGTACGTAAACCGATAGTATCAGCTGTGGTGGCAGACAGTATTAGCTGGCAGTGCCAACTGGGTGCCATATTTTGAAAAGCGACTTTTGAAAAAAATTCAATAAAATTTTCTGATCTTCAATACCATACCAATAATATTTCGTGCGTGTTGGTTGTGCAGTATCGTGTTGACGAAATTTTTCGTGTGCGTGTTTCGTACGTGTTGAGCGTCTTGGTGTTCGTGTTCGTGTCGTGTCGTATCGGGAAAATTCGACACGCGCCCATCTCTAGCTGCAAGACAGTTTCGAAAAAAAAAATTTTTTTTGCCGAAACTGCCAAATAAATTTTTGTTATATCCTCGGAATTTACAGTCGGATCTTAAAGTGTGATGTATCGATGTTTTGCTTTAATAGTCATTGACCTCAAATATCCCGTTTTAGTATTTACCCACCACCAATAATTCACCACTCAATTTCATAAAATTTAAGCTCGCAAAAAATCATTAAACTTTTGCTAAGGAAGTATTTCGATAATTTTAGCAGAAATATTTTATTTAGTTTTTATTAAATTAAACAAAGAAACAGAACAGTTTGTATTATTATATATTATTATTCAGCACATTCCATCAGGAACGTAGGCTGTCTACGTAGAATCTCCATGTCTGTCTGTCTGCTGCTGCTGCTACCATACAACATAGTTCGTTGAAGGATTTTGCGGTCTCATTATAAATTGTGCGCATCCATGTTGTTTTTGGTCTTCCCCGTTTCCTCGATCCTTGGAGTTCCATCGTGGCAGATTTCGTTGCAGGGCTTTATTAGTGTGTGCACGAGCCATTTGTATTTTCTACTTTTTATTTGTATGTTCTTCACCGGCGATTTGAAGCAGTTAATCATTGGAAACAATTCTAGGACAGAAGATTTTTAAAATATAACACAGACATCTGTTTGTAAATATTTGTATTTTATTTTTAATTGCTTCCGTAAGCAGCCATGTTTCGGAATGCTTTTCAGGCAGCAGTTGTAAACATAAATTTTAGTTTTAAGCTACATTTATGTATTTAGTTTTGTTTGCATTCATTCGCAGGTCGTATTTTGATGCCGTCGAAGATAAATTTTCTATTTTCTGCTGCATGTCATCCTTATTCGTGGCCAACAACACTAAATCGTCTGCATAGTCGAGGTCGTCGAGCTGACTGTTTATCCTCCACTGTAAAGCTCTACTTGCCCCTGACACTGTCATCATTATGACGTCAAGCACTGTAATAAAAAGAATATGGGACAGTAGGCAAACTTGCTTAATGCCGCTTCTTGTTTCGGAAGATTCGCTTATTTTTCCGCAATGTGAAACATGCATTTTGGAGTCTTTGTATTGTTCCTTTATCGGAGCGATTGAAAGCTTTCTCAAAGTCAATGAAAGTAAGGTAAAGTGTAGTGTTACATTTATTGCATTCTTCGATTATAATAATAATAATTATTAACCGAAGGCTGTTGATTTGGTCGACGGAAGCCGGCTTGTTCATTTATTAGCTGTGCATCCACGGTGGTAAGGATGCGGTTTAGTATAACCTTATTGAAAACTCTAACTCTCTAATTTCTGCATTGTTTAATATCTCCTTTTTTGGGAATTTTAATAATTAGGCTCTCTTTCCAATCATTTGGAATGTTTTCAGTTACCCATATTTTCTCAAATTATGGCTGTAAGACAGATGTAGTAGTTTGGGAATTTTGTTCCTGGAACGTTTTTATTTTTAAGTTGATCGATTGCAGCTATGATTTCGTCTTTATCAGGTGGTTCCTCGTTGATAGCGTTCATGTTCCGTTGCACATAATTAACATGTACCTGTTGTGAATCGTAAACAGAATCATCGCTCTTATGATTGAGAACTTCTTCTTAATGCTCTCTCCACCTATTTAGTTGCTCTTCTACACTCCTAAGTACTATATAGTGTCCGATTTGTCCTTAATTTGTGTGTAATCATTAATTTCGTTTCTTGCCAGAGAGCTTTCTGATTATGTTAAAAACTGTTTTTGAGTTTCCCGTGGAGTCTGCAGCTTCAGCTTCAGATACCAAGCTGTTGATGTGTTTTTTTTACAAAAGAGAAGTAACACCTAGGACTACTATTACTAGGTGTTACCTTCTTTTAGGAAAGGGATGGTGATAGAGAAGACAGGTGGTAAAGGAAGAGACAACTCAGTTTATTTTGCACGTTTTTAATAATATAGTGTCGCAGCGCCTCTGGTGTCAATGAGCCGTATTAAATTTTCAAAGTTGTGCTTAGCAGCAATTTTATTGGTTATTTTACTTTGCCGATGATTCTGCTACCCAATACCAACGAAGAAGGGCACTCTGATATTGCATGAAGATTAGTATCCGCTGAAGCAGTAGTAGTTCAGTGACCAGTGTCTATGCCTTCCTTCATTACATGAACTTTCCTTTAACAACTGACACAAAGGAACTCTAATACACATCAGAAAAATGCGTGGTGTTGTTATTTAATGACTGTCAGAACCCGGCTCCAACCCAGTACCTTCCGTTTTGTAGTCAACGTGCTAAATACTTCAGCCAACTACTTCATGCGTTTATCCTTCCTGAATTGCCTTTTTACTTCTTTTACTAGCGCTAAATATTTATTACGTAACTTCTTCTTTCTTGCTGGACTTAGCTCTGCTAGAAGAAGCAGTTGAACTTCATGTCTCTAGTCAACTAAATTCCAAAACGTTTCTGAAAGCCATTCTTCATTTCCCTTCTGACGTATCCGACGATATCCGTGGCGTTGTCGTTAAATGATTTGTTTTTTCCTTTCATTCTTCATTCACATTAGCGTTTAGTAATGATGGGGATATGTGGTTGTAGCTTTAATTGACTTCTGTAACATATCTGCTTCTAACATCTAGCGATTTAAGTTTTGATATGTTGTAGGGTCTTCTTTGGAGAAGCCGTATGCCCGTTTGGGTTTTGTATTTTTTTAAAGTCAGCTTAATTTCAGATGTTACGAGGAAATGGTCGGAGGCTATATCCTCACTAAAGAGTACTCTTGCAGCGTTTTGAACCATCTCTTAGATATACAGATGTGTTCTATTTGACTAAGAATCGTTGATCGAGTATCTCTCGATTTCCACGTGAATTTGTGATGTGGTTTGTGTGGAAAGCATGACTTCTTTGGGGTGTCTTTTTTTACTGAGATCGTTTTATGCTTTACATATTTTCAGATTATTATTTATAATCCCAATTACTCTGAATATTATGTGACATGTCCTAAATATACTACAGCAAAATTGGCATATTATTTCGATTGTCGACGCTTTTTAAACTGTACGAATGGTGAAAGAACTTTTCTACAATGTCCCCCGGGTACTCTTTTCCATCCGATAAAGAGGCAATGTGACTACGCCCATAATGTAAATTGCTTAGCAACGCCAAGTAAGTCAAACTTTAATGTTAAGACTATCAAAATTTAAAATAAATAACATATACATATGCATATATATATATTTAGATCGACTTTCAACCTGTAGTCAGATTTCGAACGCTTTGTATCCTCATCCTAATGATTGCACTAAATATATCAAATGCTCAAATGGTGTTACTTACATCAATGTTTGTGCTCCCGGTACTGCCTTCGATAGTTTGCGCTTGTTTTGTGATTATAAAAACAGAGCAAAATGTTGTAAATATTGTGAGGAAAATAAGACAAGTGAGGAAATTGGTAAGTTACAAGCGGTTAAAGCTACTGACTTGAAATTAAGTTCCGTCTTTTGGTGTACAGATCTACTAAAAAGCATAGTAACGAGTAAAATCGGCATTTTAAAAAAATTTAGCCGACAGGTTTTTTAAAGTTTTTCAACGTTTATCGTTTATTTAGTAAAAAAAATAGTAAATACATATAACTTTAAAATTAAATTGACAAAATTTCGAATATGTTTTCCAAAAATTCGAACAAACAAGGGCTGAACGTTGTACTGATATTATGCGAAAATTGGAAAGATTTAGGAAAAAAATTTCAATACAAAACAATCGTCTAAAGCAGGGCTATTTAACCTGTGGTACGCGTACTAATTGGGGTACGCCAAATCTTCGAAAATTTGAGCATTTTTTTTCATTAACTAACCAAATAATGCAATTAAAAAAACAAAGTATAAAAGTATACTTACGTATTTTTCATGAATTTCCATTTTTATTATACCGAGCATTTCTGTTGTAGAACGACCCATATGCACAGATGTTCGCATGTTATATACATGCCTATGTACGTATATCACTGCTGGCCAGAGAAGCGCTAGAGTGCCGAACATCAATCGGCTTTTTGTACAAATGAATGCACATACGCTTATACATTTCTCTCGGTTTTCTCTCTGTAGGCAGCATTGACGTACAGCGATGCCAATTTAGCGCGTTTCGCGCTAGATTTAGCGCGTTTTAACTATGCCAATCGCGCTTTTTTTCGTCTTAGCGCGTTTAATAAAAAAAAAGCGCTAAATTAGCGCGTTTTGAATAAAGTCAATAATATCATTTCAGTTCAATAACTTTTAACTTTTTTGTATAAAGTTAACAATTTTCTAATATCCAAAGCTCTGATAAATTTTTTTAAAATAAGTTAATGATTCAGCTGTCGCAAACAAAATTCGCTTGACTGTGGTCAGAAATAAAAATGAACCAATGACCCAAAAAATGTAGATAACTTACAAAGCATCTACTATAGCTGAAGTACAAAAAGCATTTGAATCGCAAAACTATTCGACAATTTATATGTTGTTACAAAGTTTTACAAATAAATTAAAAGTAAAAACTAACAGTCTTATTTATAAAAATTATTAAGGCTTTAAAAAAGTTTCTTAAACAAATTTTCATACAAACTTTTTCGTATTAAGCCTTTATAAAGCCTTAATAATTTTTATAAATAAGGCTGTAAGGATTTCGATTATTTGGAAAGCGATTCTGATTCTGTATTAAATGATTTCAGTTTATGAAAACATAATGTCGAGGAAGCAATATTGCAAAATCTGAAAAATTAATTGTGATACGAGTATTAACACATACATCGACTTTTATTGAATTTAATTTAGCGCGTAGAAAATAGCGCATTTTTGCTATAAATATTTAACAATGCTGTAACTTAGCGCGTTCTAGCGCGTTTTGAGAAGGGTAGTAGCGCGTTTGGGTTATAAATAGTTGGCATCGCTGTTGACGTACATATATGGTCGTCAGCGTTGTCAACTTTTAAATTTCAAAAAGCACCGAAACCAAGAAAAAAGCGCGTAATTTAAGTAAAAAAGCACTAAATTTAAAATTTTATTATATTATTTAAAAAAATTTTACACATCGTTTGGTTATTGATTTGCTGCAGACATAATGTATTTTGAATATACTGTGCCGCAAACCAATAACCAACCGACAACATGTACTTAAATTGTACAAGTTTGAGGCATCCGATAAACATTTTATTTTTATAGGACGAAGCATTTTCAAATTATTATTAAAAATTTTAAATTTTTTTCGTCAATGAACAAACGAATCTCTCGAGTTTAGTCAAATTGGCAGTAATCCACAAGTCTTTCTGAGGTTAAAAGAAGGTGAAAATATTTTAAAATCAAGGCTTACAAAATTTGGTTTTTATTAAATTATGCTGTGGAAATATTCTCTCGGCTGATATTTGACAAAGATAATAAATTTTTATCGAAATAAAAATGGTGACTTCTGCGTTTGAATATGAAAGTAACAGAAGTTTGATGGGAATGCAAGTTTTGATAATGCCTCAAACGAGTTCATATCAACTGAATCTCTCAATAGTGTACTCAATATTTTTCCCATTGCATTAAGTGAATCAATCTTTCTCCACCCATTGTCTATACTAGATAACATTTCGCTATTAGACTATATTTGAGTAAATACTTGTATTATGTCTTCTTTGTTGTATGGCAAAACACTGTTTACATTATATATGGTTAAAATGTTAAGATTTGATGGTAATATGACACATATTTATTAACCAAGCCTTTTAAAATTTTAGTAGATTTTTTTGAGATGCTCCATTTAACTTCAGAGCTTATGTTTTTGAATGAAAGAGTTCCTCGAAAAAAAATAGGTAAGGAAATTTTCCTTTGAGTTTTTGGCTTAGTGCCACCGACTCGAAACAAAAAGCACCGAAAATTAATTTAAAAAAGCACTGAGCACTAACTTCAAAATTTGTCGAGTCGAAAATTTCAGAAAGCACTAAAACCGGTGCGAAAAGCACCGAGTTGACAACGCTGATGGTTGTTGCTCTTCATCTTCTCTTGCTTGCTCTCAATTTCGTATACGTATTATAGGGTCGCATTTGTATACACGTTTGTATAGCCAAAACAAATATACCATGGCAATTACCATATAATTGTAGTGTGAGCGACAGAACTAGTGTAAGAGTTATTGTGTGTGCGTGCTTTTCCAAATTAAAATACAATTAAAACAAATAACAATTGCTTATTGTATTGCTGCTGAGCAACTGTTTGATCTGTTTTTGCCCAAAAATACATATTGTAATACAAATATATGAAAAAACCACTATTGAAACAAATACATGATGTGCAGATGTATGTGCGGACGTTCGTTATGTTATTTTGTGGCGCAGCCAAAGTATAGAGAGAGAAAGAGACAATTTTGCTCTGAGAGTAATTACAAATGCATGTGTTTCATGTACATGTATCATTTACTTACATGTGTATTTGAAATTTTACTTTCATTCATTCATTCATCAACCATGGATTTTTTTTTTCAACACACCATGTGGTACTTATGTTAAAACCAGTTTTATGTATCTTATTTGTTATAGAAAAACAAATACATACAAACGTGCTTTTCTCATTTGGTCATTGCACAACCATACAATAACTGCTTTAAAAATCAACATTTGCAACTAGTAAAAGAAACGCTAAATAACATTTTTTTCATACAAGAAACAAAAAACACGCAAAACTGGTGCAAACAGATGCATCTGTGCAATGCTATAATACGTATAAGTGTGCACACTTAATTTTTTTTTAAAGTCGGTAGAATCGACAAAAAAAAATCGGTAGATTTGAATGAAATTCGGTAGCAAATTTTTTCTATTCAGAGAAACATAAAAAATAATAATTGAAAGAAACATAAAAAATAACAAAATATATGTACTTATATAAAGATAAAGGGTAAGTGCAAGGAGTATCAAACTAAACATGTTCCAAAAGCGCATTTAAAACTTCACATGTGATTGGAAATTAAACTCCCATAAACAATGAAGCATTTCCAATAAAAAAAAGTGTCATCCCCAGTTATTTACCCTTACGCTTTATATATATGTATATGCTATGCATATATAAAATAATATACATAAGTAACAGGAATTCAGTTTTTGTACATAGGTTTTATAAAGCTACTAAAATAACTTTTATTTGGGAGACATTTGTAACTACAAAGATTATATGTAAGATCCATTTATGAATTTAAACTTTTGTGCAAAAATTATTAAATCATTAGTAGAAATAAATATTTCATCCCCAAGGCACAATTCTTTGGCAAATAGTAGGTTACTTATAGTTTCAGTTTTTAGCCGATTTCTTTGTTCTGTTTTAATGATTTTCATGACAGAAAATGACCGCTCTGCGGCCGCACTGCCATGTGGCAAAATAGGCAATTTACACATATATCGACTTAAATTACTAAATAACAATATTCGGTAGATTTCAGGCCTTGTTCGGTAGAATTGGTAGATTGTTAAATTCACAAACATATTCAGTAGAATCTACCGAATATCGGTAGAAGTGTGCACACTGGTGCTATGGCTTGCGGGTTACTGACGTACATATATGCACGTCTGCATGTTTATTGGAAACAGGGATCATAAATGAGAAAACCAATTTCGTATCAATTAGTTTATAAAATTGTACTTTTTCGACCCCAATAGTACTAAACTCGTTTTTTATTTTTGCGTTTTAACTTTTTTTATTATACTTTTAGAACATGTGCCTCATTTACTCAAATAACGTCAAAACTCAAAAAAAAAAATCTAGTTCGCCAGAACACAAATTTAAAGTTTTCAATTTACACACGACTTAATGAAATTAAAATTTTGTGTAATTTTGTGTTTTTTAAAAAAAAATTAACTATATGATGATTAATCTGCGTCATTAACTCAAAAATGAAAATTTATTAGAATTCGAGATAATAACTTGTCTTCTTTCGCAGGGGGTTTCTTTCGACATAGTGGAAGAAGCAGTAAATACATATCGTTGGTCTCAAGTAGAAATGCCCTAACTAAAATAATTGTTATTTTGCAGGGGAAAGTAAAAATATAATATAAACTGTAATATTCTTTTTTAAACTATTGCAATAAATTTTTGTGTATGTAGCAGACCTAGCTTCATTTGATTTCATCACTTGAACGATTGATATGATATTAATATAGCAAATTTTTTTTATTTTTTATAAATTTTGTAATAATAAAATATATAAAATAAATGAAGACGGCCATATTGAAAACGAAACACCAGTGAATTTAGATGTAGTTTTTTATAATAAACCAAACAAGTGTAATACATATCTAACAAGGTAGTCGCTCTCAACAACAAATCAAATTCACCACTTTTCTCTCAAATTGGATATACTTTGAATGATCGCGGTTTATTTTTTGTGTCGCAAATTTTTCAAATAGTACCAAATGAGTCACCGGGGTACCTACGTACTTTTAGGGTTTGAATTGTACCACAAAAAGTACAATTGTACCAACTTTATCATCCCTGATTGGAAACATTAAGCACAAAAGACAATTGAGCCCATACTTGCTTATACACATACACTTTTTTTTTGGTGGTACGCGAATTGTTGGTTGTGAGCAGTGTGCACACAAAATTTTTTTTAATTCGGTAGAATCGACAAAAAAATCGGTAGATTTGAATGAAATTCCGCAGAAATTTTTTTCATTCAGAGAAACATAAAAAATAATCAAATATATGTACTTATATATAAAGGATAAGTGCAAGGAGTATCAAACTAAACAGGTTCCATATGATTGGAAATTAAACTGCCATAAACAATGAAGCATTTCCAATAAAAAAAGTGTCATCCCCAGTTATTTGCCCTTACCCTTTATATAGATATGCTATGCATACATAAAATAATATACATAAATAACAGGAATTCAGTTTTTGTACATAGGTTTTATAAAGCTACTAAAATAACTTTTATTTGGCAAACATTTGTAACTACAAAGATTATATGTATGTAAGATCCCTTTATGAATTTAAACTTTTGTGCAAAAATTATTAAATCATTGGTATGAATAAATATTTCATCCCAAGGCACAATTCTTTGGCAAATATTAGGTTACTTATATATTCAGTTTTTAACCAATTTCTTTGTTCTGTTTTAATGATTTTCATGACAGAAAATGACCGCTCTGCGTCCGCACTGCTATGTACCAAAATAGCCAATTTACACATATATCGACTTAAATTACTAAATAACGATATTCGGTAGATTTCAGGCCTTGTTCGGAAGAATTGGTAGATTGTTAAATTCACAAACATATTCGGCAGAATCTACCGAATATCGGTAGAAGTGTGCACACTGGTTGTGAGTTTTGTGGTACGCGAACCAAAAAGGTTGAATAGCTCTGGTCTAAAGGAAAAAAATTGCAAAACAGAGAACGATCGCCAAAACAAACAAAAAATCGGAAAAATAAAAACAAACTGAATGAGGCAGTTTACACGGGAATAATTATGCTGGCTTGTAGGTAAATTCGGTGAAGAGAGTGGTTTTTTGGTTGGCATAATTTTTCAACTAGCTTCAACCCCGCATTAGCAGCACAAAACCAATACATACACACTTGCGAAACCACAGGTTCGGTGTTTTTTCTTTATGCTATAAACACAATCAAAGGCTACCGACCATCGACTACCGGCTACAAAAGTAGCTGGCTACAAAAATAGCCAAGTCGCCAGCTACTTAATTCTTTTAACGACTACCGACCACTAACTACAAAAAATAAACATCTGTTTTGACATATGTATTAAAGTTAACCAAAACAAAACAAACTTGATTTTTTTAAGTGAATTTGTGTGAAAAAAAAAATTCAAACGTCTCAAGAAAATTTTTTTTTCAATGATGCCACTATAATAGTTTTTCGCGTTTTTAATAGCGATATTTAATGTATTGCGTTTTAAAACCACCATTTCATGCATTTATTGTATTGGCAGCACTAATATGTTTTTTGAAGCCAAGAAAAATAGAAATTAGCCTAAGTTGGCTACGGGCTACAAAAGTAGCCGTGTAGTCGGTAGTCGTGTAGCGGCTAAAAGAATTATTCTCATAAGCACGCATGTATTCTATTTTTGACATCTTGTAGTCGATGGTCGGTGGACTTGATTGTGTTTATAGCATTACAGAGCGCATTTAGTCTTTAGTTGGCCATCAAGAATGATAAACTACAAGATTACGCCAGTGCAAAAAAAAATAGTAGACGTGTGACATCGCGCACACTGCGTTTCTATTGGCTGATAATTTGGTTTATTTTTTTTTATAAAACTCTTTAAAGCTATTTTGACTAGAGCTGCAAAACTATCGATGGTACTATCGATAGTATCGATAGTTTTATTTTAAGTGGACTATCGATATTTTTTTCGATAGCGATACTATCGAGAAAAACACGCTACTAAAAGAGAAAAAATCAAAGTCAATAAAAACGGAATGATGGCGACTGTGTAAATGCAACATTCAAATTTCGCCGCCTGTAAACCTTTATAATAATGGTTATCATTACATACATATATAAATGTGAAAACAAATTAATAAGTTTTGATTTGTTTCAACATAAGATGTCAGTTTTTATCTACTAGATGCAAATTGCATAAAAATACAATTATTATGTACCAACGGCTTTGATACATGAAGAAATTTGACGGCGGCTAAATTGACGACTACTGGACTGTCTCCGCTTTTTACTTTTAAATAAAAGGTGACGGTAAATAGCTGCTTCTCCTTCTGTTAAACCAATACTTTTTAGCTAACTGCAATAGTTTAAGTAATGATGAAAGATTTTTTCTTTTATTCCTTTTTAATTTATTTTTTATTGATTCATCTATCTATCTGTTGGCTTTTTAGTTAATTTTTTTATAGAACTGTGTATATAAGTATGTTTGTTGAATATGTGTATTAAAAACATTTTAAAAAAATCACTTTCTTTTTACTCTAGGGGATGATTAAAAAATTCAAGATTTTATATTAGAAAAATACAGAATTGATAAGAATCAAAAACTATCGATAGTATCGATGGCATCAAAAAATAATATCGAAACTATCGAATGGAGCCCCTATCGATAGTTTTGCAGCTCTAATTTTGACTGCAGGATTGCCAACCGCTATGCAAGTACTGGTTTTGTAAAGTTCGGTGAAGAAAAGTGGACATATAATAATCCCACTTTTTTACTTTTGCAGTTACTTACGAACAAGAAGACAAAACAATATTGCTTTTGTTGTAGGTATTTACCCTTTTTTTAATATTATCCCGTGAACTTTTAAGCAGTTCAGTTTGTGTGTGTTGTTAGCAGGTAACCAAAAGCATTTGTAACAACTTTTCCATGAAAAATGCTAAAATATTTTTTTTAATAAGTCCCAAAACACACTGTGCAAGTCTTATTGCTAAGCTGATTAATTTCATGGAGAGAGAGAGACGAGGGGAACAGCAACGTTTCTTTTCCCCCCGTCTCTCTCTCTTAATAAACCAATCAGCTTAGCAATAAGACTTGCATAGTGTAAATAGGGACTAATTAACTAACCGCTATGTGTATGTATGTAGATGTTATGTTTGTACGGATATACACACTACATACGCATATTCATAGGTACACATACGTATATGTAAGTATGTATGCAATGCAAAGCTGGTACATTGGGTATTTATAACCACAAAAAACTAATTTAAGTTTTATATATTGAAATATACATACATATGTGTATGTATGTATGTATACATATACAAATGTACATTAGTTTGTACATCAGAGCCGCTCACATAAAAAATTCTTGTTATCCCTCCCAGAAATTCAGTATGAACATGTAGGTATATTAGAAAATAGCTATTTAAAAATATATCATAGTTAGAGTCTTTAGTTTTGGTATGTTTCGATTTGATGCTACATATGTATTAACACAGAAAATATTAAATAAGTAATAAAATTCAAAATTAGGCGATTTGTTAAGATTAATAAAACAAGTTTAATTTCAAAAATTAAAAGAAAATCTCAACAACAAATAAGAAAAATTTTTGTAGAGAAAATAAAATAATAGAATATAATTTGATTGTTGCTATTTCTTTGTTTCCCATACTTATGCTTTAAGTCTTTCATTTGATTTTTCCCAGCCTTTATGGCAACTCTTACAATAGACGTGTGACGTCACGTCTAACGGTAAACTCTCTGATTGGCGTAATCTTGTAGTTTATCATTCTTGGTTGGCCATCGTCGTGGAAACATGAATTCAAAAGAAGAAGGGTGTTGGTCATGCCAACAAATTTTAAACTAATAAGTGAATTTAAAGAACGCGAGTTTTTACATAAAGTGACACATCCAGACTATTTGAAAGCTTGCAAAAAAAAAAGAAGCACTGGAAGAAATTGCTGCGGCCATTCAGGAGTTAAAACCTAATGTAACTGCTGCTGGCATAGAACAAAAAAAAAATTAAGGTGTTGCAGCAGCAAATTGCTCAAGAAAAAAAAGATAAGAGCAGCAGAAGAAATATTCTGAAGAAGTTATCGAAGGCTTACAAAAAATAAAGAACTATTAAATAAAATATAAGCAAACCTAAGACTCAAAAAATAGTTTAATTGAACACTTTTTATTAAGTTTAATAGTTTTTATGTTTCATCCAAGTTATTTTAAAAATGTTTGCTTACTTTTTTGTTTTTTCGTGTTGAATAAATTATACATATGAAAATAAAATTAATGATATTTTATTTAATTCTTATAAAAAGAAGTTACAAAAAGTACTTTTGGTTAATGTAACTATTTAGAACTATGAATACATCTTCACATTAATTCATAAAATATAATGAAAACCATTTTTTCATTTTAATTTTTAGTAAATATTGCCAATAATAAATAATTGCAAATTCTTCATTATTTATTATCGCCATTTTTCCGCCAAGTATGTTCCGATACGTGTATAATGAACACCAAACTTCAAATGAATAAAAAAACACTAACACACACAAAGCTGTGTATACGTATACATTTTATTCCAGACTAATTAGTCTCGTGTAATTTGGAAAAGAACAAAAATTGTGCGGCTTGAAAATTGTTCTCGTGTAAACTACGTCAATGCGCTGATTTACACGGGCATAATTGTGCTGGCATAACATGCCAGTTTGTAGGTGAGAGAGGCAAAGAGAGTGGTTTTGCGGTTGGCATAACTTTTCAACCAGCTACAACGCCGCATTAGCAGGATAAAACCAATACACACACAAATTAAAAAACAGCAAGTGTTAAATGAATACGAAAAACACTAACACACACAAAGCTGTGTATACGTATACATTTTGTGCCAGATGAATTAGTCTCGTGTAATTTGGAAAAGAACAAAAATTGTGCGGCTTAAAAATTGTTCTCGTCTAAACTACCTCAATGAAAGGAACTCCTGCTATGGCGAAAAAGTATCATAAACGAAAAAATCGCCAAAAACAAAAATGATGTGTCCTATAACGAAAAAGTAGTATAAAAGAAGCAAAAAGCTTCTAAAGCCTACAGTACACGGCATGTAAAAAGCCACATGCGTATGTGGCGATGACGTCACGAGAATTTTCAGCATGCTCGTTGCATTTTTTAAAAATACTAGTAATGGCTACATTCCGTAATATTTTTATAGTATTTTTTTTGTTCCAAAATACATATGTGGTACATGTAGCCGAATCGAAGACATTTTCTGGGGCAGCTCATCTGTAAGCATGTTAATATCTACATGTACATATGTTGCTAGTACACGGCATGTAGCAATGTAATTAGCATCGTGATGACGTCAAAATTACGTCAGAACTACATGAGCATGTGGTTTTTTACATGCCGTGTACTGTTGGCTTAAGAGAAGCAAATCGTTTAAACAAAATAATTACATTATTCAGCATGATCCCGCAGGATTCCAATGTAGAGTAAAGAAAGACACATACATAATAGTAAAGGCCAAATATTTTTTCTTGGACTATTTTGGGACCATAACATTTCATTATACACAAGTAAATTATTTAATTAAAGATCTTCATTTCATTTAAAAAGATTTTTTCCAGCAATTTAAAATTAACAAAAACTTGCATGAAGAATAAGTTGTCGTCTGGTATCATCGTATAAACATTTTTTGCATATGATGGTATATGACAATATTGAGGAGACCATTTTGATGGCTAAAAATATTAGTTTGTGCGAATCCATTAATTTTTTTATAGCGTTTTGTGTTTTGTGTCATGTTCAAATGTTATATAATGACCATCATTAAAATTTTGGGTAGTTTTTATTAACTTTAAAGTACGCCAACAGGAGTATGAAGTTTTTTTCATAACAATTTTTTAATATTTCATATTGCAGGCGTAAATAGAACCCTAATTGAATGTCTATAAATTTCACAATAAATATTCGTATCCGTGCGTGTTCGCGAATATCGTTTCAAATATTCGTATTCGCGAATATCAAAAAATTGATATTCGTTACATCACTAGTATGTATAAAAAAATTTTAAAATCTAGACTTCTTTTAAAAATATTACTTAACAGAAATAATAGTCCAATGTGCACGAAATGTACACGTTCTATTTAAGTGAGTTGAAACCATAAAAAAATGCTCTGTGCAGATATTCTTGTGACTTAAAAACATTTTCAAATCACTTGGTTATTTTTGCTAGCTCAATGCATTTTTTATCAATTTTCTAGTCTTATTGCAAAACAAACACGCTTAAAAATTCAGAAATATCTAGACATCTTTTGTCTGCTAGTACAAATATTTGCTTTTGTTTTTTTTTAGGTTTGTTTTTTATTGTCAAAATAAAGCTGTTTTCATGAGTTTTCGTCAAGTTAAAATGCAGATAAAAATATAAAAGTAATGTAATTTAAAAAACAACACAAAATAATACGTTTGATTTTAAAATGGTATGTGATTTAAAATCGAGTGATTTTGAGAACAGGAACGATAGTTTCGTTTTTTAATCCAGACATAGAATCAATTCCGTTTTCGAACGGAATTTATTGGATCTAATGAATAAAACCAGAGTATTTACTTCGGAGTAAAAGGTACATTGCTTGAGATCGTACTCAGCAGACTGAACTTGAGTTAAAGCTAATTTTTTGACAAGGCTGATATTTTAATTTTTTTTATTATTCATTTTTTAATTTTTTATTACAGTATCCCCAAGCTATGATGACAACGAAGTTAATTATGGTGAGGATCTTATCGACATCATTTACGGTTGGTAATAATATACTATAAATTGACTTCCAAATAATCAGTGTACAAACATTTATTCTAATTTTATTATACCCTTCATCAAAAATGGTAAAGGACATATATGTATGTATATATATGTATATATGTATGTTTTTCAAGATTTTTGTAATTTTTTTTTATTTTTCATTATATTATATTAAGCAACTAAAAATGTGAATTGTTGTTCAGAAATTCTCTTTAAAACTAAACTATTTACGTATAAAAATCATTGACCATAATTCGGAATGAAGGAGAAGAACCGAAATGAATTTATTTTATACATTGGCAGGGCTAAATGCCAAGTCACATAGAATCCATCATACGTTAAACTTCGCCTTTTAATAAAGATACTTCACGAATATAATGCTGAGTACACATTATCACATTTTGTGAAAACGCAATATTAGATTTGTTTCTTTACTTTTTGGGTAAAGTTCGGTAAAATGAGAGGAAGCTATAATTTCACTCAATAATAAACAAAAATTCACAAAAGTACGGGAACGTGAAAAACCAACATTTTCACACGAAAATAAAGGCCGGTGCACAATGAATCCGTCATACGTTATACTTCGCCTTTTTCAACTGACATTATCGCAACGACTGAGAAGGTTGGCACAATAAGTACTTTATTGACGGAAGCATTTGAACAGCTTTAATAGGGTTATTCTCCATTTTATTTATTAAATTCAATTTTTTTATTTATTTCGTTTATTTCTTTTGTTTAATTTTATTTTTGCTGCCACAAAACACAAAAACCTAAATCAAAACATACCAAAATAACTAACCAATATCTGTCAAACTACTCCACGTACGTAAAAGGTTAAAAGTTGAACAGTTTTTGTACTTTGCGTTGACGGACACGTACTGAATGTGACAGACCTCATAAGAAACCATGTACTTCAACTTAGCTTTAAGTTGAAAAAGGCAAAGTTTAACGTAGGAAGGATTCATTGTGCCCCGGCCTTAAACGTCAATGCATGCATGCATATACATATGTATGTACATAGGTATACACATAACTAAACACATACTTATGTACATACACACGCACGTATTTACTTATGTATATACATATATGATTCAGCATACTTATAACCCATTCAGGCTGACGCCAAATTAAGTCACTTCGTGATTTTAGTCGAAATCAAGTTCAAATTAAGTAATTTCCCATACATTTTGACATTTTCCAAATTAAGTTATTTTACTTAATTTCGATGAAATTAACAAGAAATTACAATATAAAAATCTGTTTTTATACTAAAACTACTTTTTTTCTAAACATGAGTAAATTTACAACTGTGAGAAGCAACAATTAAAAGAATCTAAATTTAAATTTTAAATTCAATATGATATTATAAGAAGATTGAAAATTAATATATTTATGACAATTTGTGAAAGAAAACTTTGTATAAGTCCACCAAAGAATTTATTCAACTGAAAAAAGTATTTCAATATCTGCCGCAGTGAATAAAATGTTTGCGAAATGAACTCAAATGTCATTCAGTACCTGTATAAACACTTTTCATTTCGTTCGTAATTTGAGCTTGAAATTACTTAATTTTGTGTCAGCCTGAATGGGCTATTATAAAACTTTGCTTGCCACTAGTTTCTATATATATTTTCATAAATTTTTCTATTTTTTTAGTTTTTAGGTAAATGTGATTTTTCTTTGTAAAAAAAATATTTTACTTAATAAGTAAAATATTAATTTGGGATTATTAGTGCGTTTAAAAATTTTAAACTTAAATTATAACAATTCCCATAAAAAACACCAATTATTAACTTGACTGCACCCGGTCAGAAAAATACTTGTGTGGCAACACTCTATTCTTAAATAGTTGTTGTTGTTATTTACAATTATTTTCTTTTTACATACTCTTACTTATACAATTTGAAGCTGAAAAAAAGTCAGCCAATGTATTAATGGTAAAGTAAGAAAATAAAAAAACATGTTGATTATTGAGTTCTTGTTTCAACTTTGTTATTTGTTGTTGAGCTTCTTGTTCATTTTCATTTGTTTAAATGAAAGTTTATAACATAATAACTCGAGTTGTTCTAAGAAACTTTGGGTAAAGGTTCCCTGATGATCTGCATTAGCAACAGTGAAATGCGCATAGGATCCAGCTAAACCCCTCAATAATCAATTTCAATGTATTTTTAATAAAAAAAAAAAAAATATATTTTACTTAATAAGTAAAATATTAATTTGGGGTAATTTTTCTTTGTAATTGTTTATTTTTCAAACAGCTGATTGATTTTGTGTTTGCCCAAACTAGCACGAAGAAAAAGTACGGGCTGTTTTGTGAAAGAAGAACATTACTCTCACAAAACCTCTCTCATTTACCCAATTTTCGAGTACGGGAACGCTTTTCGTGCAAATTGGGATCCCGCGCAGTGTGCACACTTAATTTTTTTTAAATTCGGTAAAATCGACAAAAAAATTCGGTAGATTTGAATGAAATTCGGTAGAAAATTTTTTTATTCAGAGAATCATAAATAATAACAATTCAAAGAAACATAAAAAATAACAAAATATATGAACTTATATATAAAAGTAGTAGTAGAATGTATGAGCCCCAGCAATTAAAATTGTCAAATTTGGGTAATTAAAATCGAAATTTTGTAATTTATGGGCTAAAATTTACATATTAAGGTAATTACTGTCAATGGTGTGAAGTGACGAGGGTTATGGACGGTTTGTACGTAGAAAAGGGTAGTTTGATGTCGGCCCGTCGATGTGTGTTTGTTTTAATTTTATGGTTTGATATCCGTTCGCCGATGCGCATAGTTAATTATGTAGGCACGTGGGGCTTGTTTGTACGTAGTATGTTTTTTCGTTTGTTAAGCGGTTGCAGCAGGTTTATGATTTTATATTGTGTGTGCGTGTGTGCATAGTTTAGTTTTTTGTAATATTCTTTTGTTGGTACGTAGTATGTTTTTTCGTTTGATAAACGGTTGCGGAAGGGTACTTGAGAAAGAAATTGTGTGGGAATCTATGAATGTTTTTTTTTGTTGGTTTTATTTAGTTTGATTTTTTATTTATTTTTTTCCTATGTTTAAAGAGTTCGAAGACATGAATAAAATATATGGTTTGTGAGATAAGCATGGTTTGATATCCGTTCGTCGATGTACATACATAGTTAATTATGTAGGTACGAAGGATTTTATGTAGGTTTTTGTTTTAATTTTAATTTTGAATGGAATTTTTTTTTTGTTTGTTAAGCGGTTGAAGCAGGTTTATGATTTTAGAGTGTAAGTGCGTGTGTGCATAGAGAAAAAATGTTGCTTTTGTCTCTTTGCAATATTCTTTTTTTAGCTGGTGGTCATGGAAGATTATTTTAAAAAGAAATTATGTATGCTTGTGCGAAATCTATGAATGTTTTTTGTTGTTGGTTTTATTTAGTTTGATCTTTCAATTTCCTATATTTAAAGAGTTTGAAGAGGTAAACGAAATATGTAATTTATGAACTTATTTGAAGGTTGGAAAAATTGAAGTGTAAGATATTTATGAATGTCAAAGGGAATTAGAGATGCGTGATCATGGGAGCCAACGTTATGCTCATACGTGTGTGTTTGTGTATGTTTTTACAATAACTTGAGCGTTGGCAGATGGGTAAGTAGTCGCATATGTATATGTGCAATGCCGAGTACAAATCTGGCATTTTCTTGTGTTCTAATCATTTTTTAAAATGTGTGCAACGCCTTTCACATTATGTTTTTTTTATTTTTATTTTTTATTTATTTTTTTTATATGGAATACAAAACGGAAATGATAAACGTTACCACTAGGGCGCACTGTTGCGATGTCACAAAATATCATAGTGTGCACTCGGCATTACTTTTTTTTGTTTGTAATATTCGTTTTTTTAGCTGGGGACATGGAAGGGTATTTTAGAAAGTAATTATGTATGCTGGTGAGATATCAATGTTTTGTTTTTGTTGTTATTGTTGTTTGATTTAATTTTTTTTATGTGTAAAGAGTTTGAAGAAATGAATAAAATATACAATTTATGCGTGTTGTATTTATTCATTCTTTTCACTTCTTTTGTAAAGAAATTGAAGTTTGTGATATTGAGGATTGTCAAAGATTGGTTGTTATTTTCACTGCTTGCTGACATTTGTCTCTGTGTTTTTTGTACATGCCATATACATACAGGGTGGGCCAAAAGAAACCAAGGGGTGTAAAAGTTTAATAACTTTTTTGTTTATTAACTTTTTTTTATTTTTTCTTTCAGATTATATAATATACAAATTGGAAATTTTTTTACACTAAGTATGAAAAATGATGTCTCTTAAATGACCACTGTTTTCAGCTTCGCACTGATGGGCTCTTTTTAGAGCATTTTCCATAACATCTTTCAAAACTTGTGGCTGTAGCGTTCGAATTTCTGCAACAATGTTTGCCTTGAGTTTAAGGATTGTCTCTGGCTTGTTCACATACACTCGCTCCTTCAAAAAACCCCAAAGAAAATAGTCGGGTGCTGTCAAATCTGGCGATCGCGCTGGCCAAATAATTTCCGAATTTCGAGAAATTATTCGCTCTCCAAAAATTTGACTTAAAAGTGCCATTGTGTCTCGGGCAGTATGGGCAGTGGCTCCATCCTGCTGAAACCACATACCAGGTCTGTTTTCAAGAGCAGGACGTAAAAAATTTTCTATCATAAACCGATACCGCTCTCCATTTACGGTTACAGCGCTTCCATCTTCATTCTCGAAGAAGTAGGGCCCAATGACATTTTCAGATGTGATCCCACACCATACTGTACACCTGATGGGGTGCAATTGGCGTTGATGAATGGCTCTTGGATTTTGAGAACCCCAGAACCTACAGTTCTGCTTATTAACAAAGCCATTAAAGCCACACAAAGCGTTAAAATAATTGATCTCTGGTTTAAATAATAAAATTCTATTGTTCTGGTTCTCTGTTGAGTTGTGAACCTCTCCATTATAAATTCTCCAAGTGTTGTCTATATAATCTGAAAGAAAAAATAAAAAAAAATTAATAAACAAAAAAGTTATTAAACTTTTACACCCCTTGGTTTCTTTTGGCCCACCCTGTACTAAGCTTAATTGGCCTTATTTTTCAACTAATGGAAATATAAGGACATAATTGCACCACACTGTAATTTGTTACAAAGCCATATAGACTTATTCCGAAATTAATTGAGAAATAGGGAAAATTTGGTTTATTAAGAATTTATTGCAGTGAGCGGACGAAAATCAGCACATTGTGCCGATAGTGGGATCTAGGCTTAATAGGCGTATAATTTCGAGATGGATCGAGTATGGATTTTTAAATTATATGATAATATCTTGGTTAAAGTGTATCTCAGCATTACCAAAAAAATATTGCGATGAAGAACTTGTAAAAAAAAGTCAATAAGATTAACATATTCAATCCGAAAATGTAGCGATTTCCTTTAGACTGCATAGTACTGAATCAAGGGCCATGAAAAAATTTATTCTCGTAATAAATATTCTTTTTCATAAGAAAAAAACAAAAATATATGTATTGATATTACAAGTTTCCTTTAATCTATTACAAAAACGCCATGTTTTCTAACTTAAACGTCTTACACAAACAGGGGGTTAATTTTTTGAGTTATGACGTTCTTTGTCCTAGTTTACACTATGCAAGTCTTAATGTAGAAACAGAATAAAGTCTGCAGCTTCAGGAAAATCGCTGACAAATTAATCAAGCCCATAATAACATCGACGGCAGTAACTTCAAATGCTCTCTAATTTTTTTTTTATTTTCTTTGTGCTTATTTTTCTTTGTAGTTTTGTTTACAAAATGTATGAAATTTATTGAAAGTATGGTAACATTTTTGTGAGAATGAACATTGATATGTGAGAGTATAAGAAAAAACGCTCTCAAAATAAAATAGATTCTATCTCACGACCGGTTTCTGCGGCTGTTTTTTTGTGTCAATTTGTATGGAAAATGTGTTGAAGCCGGTATTCCGTTTAATCATTTATTGCTAAGCTGAATAGTTTGTAAAGAGAGAGAAACGAGAGGAAAAGAAACGATTCTGTTCCCTCGTCTCTGTCTCCCTCAAACTAATCAGCTTAGCAATAATACTTGCATAGTGTAAACTAGGACTTTGAGTAAATTAGCGACATACATAATATTGTTTTCACATGTACATATTTTTTATTCTAATATTTATTTTTCTCTATTACAGACTTTCAACGGGCTATTGACGCCGAAGGCCATTTCGGTGAAGGTTTAATCGACATTAGAGGTGGTAAAAAGAAAAGGCTCTCAAATCGTTTGGAATCGAGAACTGCAAAAAAATCATCCTAAATAAATATTTTTATACTAAACAAAAATTTCAAAAATATATGTGTAATTTTTCAAGAAACAAAATGAAGTTAATAAAATAGTACTAAAATAATAATATATCTGTTACACTAAAATTTGCACAACAATTGCCTATTACAAGAGTAATAGGTGGTATAGGCGTAGAAAAGCCATTCTGGGGGCATTGTCACCCCCAAGAATTTGCTCTTGCCACCTTTAGAATTATTTAAAATCGCCTATTCTATTATTACTCATGAAAATCACAAGCCCAAAAAATATTTTTGGCTTCACTTATTGTAATAGGTTATTCTTAAGCACTTTCATGTGCTGATGTGTCCCGCAATTTTAATTTTTCGTTCTGGTATACCAGTTCCCCACCCATCTTATGCAAAACAAAAAATTCTAACCAAATCGCCGATTTTTGTTCATATAGCGTATGAAAATAATATGTGGTACGGCCTTTTTATCAAAATTCAGGTTCCCATAATAACTGTGTGTGAAAGAGCTTACTGACGACAATTCAGGTTGGTAAATTGTTTAAGAAATATCCGTTTGCTACTCGTAGTACGGACTTTGATGAGAAGAGTACACAGAATTATTGAAATTTTGATATACATACATATCGTCATATGATTACATTGAAACAATTTTACAGGAGAAGCAAAAAACTTTTTGATATGAAAAATTAGCCAAACATGTTCAATCTTTTTCCAGCTTAAGCTTAGTTTTTATTAAAGAACTAGTTACACCCGGTGTGCTTCGCTACCTCCATCGTGTTATCGAATGATGTAAATATTTTGTAAATAAACCGGAAACTCGGATTTTTTAATGCAACATTTCGAAAGTTTTCAAATTTTGATATTAAATCATTATTAACATAGGTTTTTTGTATATATCTTCGGAACTACATAACCGATTTAAGAGTTTGATATCTCGTTTTGAAAAACATGACGACAGCTTTCAAAAAAATAAAATTAAAATAAAAAAAAACAAAAAAAATAAATATATGTACCTATATATATGGCATTGATGGTGCAATATGAAAAATGGATTTCGCCACGCCCCTCCGCCCGCAGACCGAAAATCAAAAAGCAGACTTCACAGTGTCACCCGCCTGAATATTCTGAAGATTCCCTGAAAATTTCATCAAAATCGGCCCAGCCGTTTTGGAGTCCATACCTTACATACATACATACACACATCCTGTTTTATACATATGTATATCGAGAGCCTATATTCAAAATATGTCAACTCAAAAAAGCTAACTTTTCAGTAGAGCGAAAAAAATAGATAATTCGATTATAGTAAAAATAAATCATGTGTCTTCCACAATATGATTTAAATATGCTTACTACTTTATAGGTCTGCAAAAAATATTTTATTTTGCACTGGTTTGCGTAGTTTTATGAGATAGCATATTTTAGTCGATCAAAAAACAAATATTTTCTTAGAGTTAGCATATTTTTTCGGAAAAAAAATTAATTTTTTTTTAAATATTGTTACGTAAAAATATTCCTACAGGGTTAATGCAAAGAACTATCTAGAAGTATTTAACTAAAGCACCAAACGTACACACACTCACGTGCAAGCACTATAGCAACAACAATAATTGTGCACATACCCTGCAGAAAGTGCGAATAGTAAAGTTGTGGTGATTTACTATTGACGTTGTCAGTAGTACTACTGACCAGGTGTACCCCAGCCAATGTAATCGCCTATTGACATTTAACATTAGCTTGTCATTGAAAATTCACCACTAGACTGTAGCACTACTGACTAAGTAGTTCTTTTGGGACCACATGGAGATATTGACACCAAAGATTCACTAGTAAATTTTAGGGGCTATAGTCTACAATAGCGATATTTCCTCGCTCGTTGTCAATAGTAAAATTATATTGATTTTCTAGTGACATTGTCAATAGTGCTACTGACTAGGTGTACCCCAGCCAATGTAATCGCCTATTGACATATAACATAGGGTTGTTATTGAAAATATACCAGTAGACTTTAGCACTATTGAGAAGGTAGTTCTTTTATGACGATATTGAGATATTTAAACCAAAGATTCACTAGCAGGTTTTAGTGACGCTCGTCTACATATATTTATTTAATATTATTGCACAACATAATAAAAAAGAAAAACAAACTATTGACGCGTTCATTGACAATATCAATAGAAATACACTACAACTGTTGTCTCTAACGTATCTCTACTCTTTCATAAAAGGAAAGTTGTCGACATTTTAACTAGTGCAATTGTCGCTGGAGAAAGAGTATTGACATAGAGACATATGGTTCTAGGCTGACTAGAGGGTAGCTACGTACACACATACAAATAAAAGTGCGAGCACTTATGGTAACCACCCTGTACTACCAGTAGCACACCGCATTGCCAACATAATAGCACATTTACATTTGCACAAAATCTAGCAGATTTTCATTAAAATCTTCTACTGACGAGTTCCACAAGCGGGAACGAAATGCATATAGACAATTGCTTAACCATAAAAACAAGCCAATTTTTGAAATTTTTATTTAACAATTTATTTTTTTGCATATTTAAAAGGTGCATACAGACGAACATATGTACATATGTATATATGTACTTATATAATTCAGACTTTTAACCGCTTCAACCGCTTAACAAACAAAAAAAAAAAAAAATTCCATTCAAAATTAAAATTAAACAAAAACCTACATAAAATCCTTCGTACCTACATAATTAACTATGTACATCGACGAACGGATATCAAACCATGATTATCTCACAAACCATATATTTTATTCATGTCTTCGAACTCTTTAAACATAGGAAAAAAATAAATAAAAAATCAAACTAAATAAAACCAACAAAAAAAAACATTCATAGATTCCCACACAATTTCTTTCTCAAGTACCCTTCCGCAACCGCTTAACAAACGAAAAAACATACTACGTACAAACAAAAGAATATTACAAAAAACTAAACTATGCACACACGCAAACACAATATAAAATCATAAACCTGCTGCAACCGCTTAACAAACGAAAAAACATACTACGTACAAACAAGCCCCACGTGCCTACATAATTAACTATGCGCATCGGCGAACGGATATCAAACCATAAAATTAAAACAAACACACATCGACGGGCCGACATCAAACTACCCTTTTCTACGTACAAACCGTCCATAACCCTCGTCACTTCACACCATTGACAGTAATTACCTTAATATGTAAATTTTAGCCCATAAATTACAAAATTTCGATTTTAATTACCCAAATTTGACAATTTTAATTGCTGGGGCTCATACATTCTACTACTACTTATAAAGGATAAGTGCAATGAGTATCAAACTAAACAGGTTCTAAAAGCGCATTTAAAACTTCACATGTGATTGGAAATTAAACTGACATAAACAATGAAGCATTTCCAATAAAAAAAAAAGTGTCATCCTCAGTTATTTGCCCTTACCCTTTATAAAAAATAACTAAAATATTTGACAAACATTTGTATCCACAAAGATTATATGTAAGATCCATTTAGGAATTTAAGCTTTTGTGCAAAAATTATTAAATTATTGGTAGGAATAAATATTCATCCCCAAGGCACAATTCTTTGGCAAATATTAGGTTACTTATACTTTCAGTTTTTAACCGATTTCTTTGTTCTGTATTAATGATTTTCATGAAAGAAAATGACCGCTCTGCGGCCGCACTGCTATTTGGCAAAATAGGCAATTTACACATATATCGACTTAAATTACTAAATAACAATATTCGGTAGATTTCAGGCCTTGTTCGGTAGAATTGGTAGATTGTTAAATTTACAAACATATTCGGTAGAATCTACCGAATATCGGTAGAAGTGTGCACACTGATCCCGCGGGATCCTAATGTAGAATAAAGAAACACACCTATTATGTGCTAGTGACGTTTGTCATTTTTGATATTGCATACATTTTAAAAATGACACAAAAAAAATTACAACAAAAGAAATGTTAAATGTGTTCTCAGCATAAGTTTCGTATGTATTACTGCGTTTATACGCGCACTATTTGCAAATAAACTTGGTAGCACTTTTATAGAAAACTTTTTACATGGCGAATTGATATAAGGTGGTCTTGATTTGCAACTCTGCGTATTCGCCTTGTATATTTGTTTGTGTAAAATTTCCTGCTGTCAAAATATTTCTTAACGTTATGGTTCATTTGACAGCAGGGAATTTATGTCAGCTGGCGAATTAAGATCACCTTATGTGAATTCGCCTTGCTTTTTATTTATTTATTGTTTTTTGCTATAAATCATTTGTTAGCGTGGCAACCTTAAGCATTTTATTTGCGAATAATGCGTTAATCACATGAATCAAGAAAAAAGATTGCGCATTGCGCAGGTCCGTTATTTTATTTTCTGCCTGTGACATCAGGGTGACCGATGACGTTTTTCAAAAAGTGGCACCAAATAGGGGATTTATAAAAAAAAGGGGCAAAATTAAAAAAAAACGCGAAAACTACACTAAACTTTTTATTTTTAATGTAATTTCATATAACTCACAGGGGGACAAACAGTGGCAAGGCAGTTGAAAAAGGGGAAAGGCAGTTAAAAAAGTGGCAATTTGCCACTTTAGTCGGTCAAACGGTCACGCTGTGTGACATATACTACGTTTATACGCAGGGCTTATTTGCAAATAAAACTGTAAATTGTTACCATATTATTGTTTTTATTGCGACTTTCTAATTCAGAAAACTATTCACGTTTAACGCATTATTTGCAAATAAAATGCTTGAGGTTGCCACGCTTACAAATGTTTGTTAACAAAAAACAATAAATGGATTAATATTGCACAAAAAACATTAACAGAAGCAAATAATGACAATTAAAACAAATAATTATTTGATATTTTGCACATTTACACTATTTTTTTTGCCAAAAAAAGTAAATTTTCTATAGAAGTGCTACCAAGTTTGTGTACTTTTGGTATTCCATATAAACAGTGAGTTAATTTATTTGCGAATATTTTTATTTGCAAATAGTGCGTGTATAAACGTAGTAATAATAGATGTAGAATTTTGTTGTAAACAAAATACATACATTTGTTTGTGGAATGTGCTCTCTCTTTCACACACTTTTTACAACAAACACACATGTGTATTCTATATTGACGTACATGCGCAGTAGAAATTTTTTTGTACGGCTGAGTGCGCAATCTTGTTTTCTTGATTCATGTGTTTTTGTGAGTTAGCTACATATTTGCAAATAAAAAATTAATTCGCCGTTTATGCGACAAAATTGTCTATTTGAGAATAAGTCGCCCTTATAAACGTAGTACTCGTATATGTATACTTATGTGCATATGTATGTAACTTTGCACGGATGCACTTCAAAAGGTTTTTCGTTGTTTTTAATCACCATTGGAAGAAACAATACATAAAATACTGTTATTAAAATAATATTTGACTAATTAATTATAAATTAAGGATGAAAAAAGTAACAAACAAATAGTAATAATTTTTAATAAGAACGTGAAAATGTAACCGTACATATGCTTTAGTAACTATGTGTCTCCAAATAAAATCTAATACATTTCTCCTAACTACGAGCGCAAATTACGGTAAATATAAAACTCTTTCCTACTTGTTCTCACTCTCTTACTATGCAAATAAAAAACAACAACAAAAACAAATTACCTTTTATTGACTTTTTATTGGAGTTCTGCAGCAACATGCACTTGCTCTTGTAATGAGTGGATTTGTTCTGACACAAAATAACAATAACAAGCCACCATTTAAACAAAAATGAATACACAATTTAAAAGATCAACAACAATTGCACAAGAATTCTTTGATACATATGTATGTAAATATGCATATGTAAATACATGCATATTTATGTGCATTTAATTCGGCTTCTGTAACAAAAAGAACTTTCTTAATTGATAGACTTTTTAACGATTAACACTCAAACTATTTGTTTCTTTAAATATTTCACAATTTTATCACTTTTTATTAATAAACAAATGTGTTTTACTACATAGAATAAGTTGATTTGAGCACAAGCCGTGAGTGCTTTAATCAAAAGGTAGAGCTGTGTCGTTCATGAACGAACGAGTACAAATGAACGCATCAGTAAAATGAACGAAGTGAGCCGGTCACTTTACTGACCTGTTTGGCTCAGCAGTGCTGATAAAAAATACAATTGAACGAAATGAACGAACGAGCGCACTTGGGTGTTTTTGTTTTGTTTTTTGTTTGTTTTTTCTTTATTCGTGTGAGATTTTTTGTCACATTCTGGTTTTCATTTGCCTGCTTTTAGTGGCAGTATGACCATTATGAAATTAATAAAATTGCCATTAATATTTCTTAAGTTTTTAGAACATATTAAGAGTTTTTTAAACAAATTTACCTATGTAGATAATAATATTATAAACAGTATATTTTGATTTTTTATATGTGGCTCTTTTGCCAATATGAATCTTTTGATTTCTTATTCCTTTAATATTTTAAACATTTTACTTGCTGATTTTTTTTTTTTGTTTCTTATATTTTCTATTGTTTGTTTTGCTTAGTTTGCTAAACAATTCATAACAAACTCACTGGACAAATGCCCTTTTTATTTGACGAATCAGCTTTTGTTTGTTTGTTTTTATTTCGTGCTCTTTCTTGAAAAGAGTGGATGAACGAAATGAATGAACTCGTTCTTTTTTAGAAAATGAACGAAAATGATCGGTCAGTCGAATGAACGATTTGGCACAGCTCTATCAAAAGGCCGAAAAGAACTAAATGTGAGATAAATATATGCATGACAGCAGTGTTGCCATAAGATGAAAAAGTAACGGCCTGGCCCACGATGTCGACAAGAAACTATCTATCGCTTACTTATACTGAAAACAAAAACTAATTTTCCTTTCCGTTCAACTATGTGTTGTTAGTCAGAATATTTACAACAGACTTTGGTGTTATTTGTTCATTAATAATTATCACATGTAATTTGGCTTAAAAAGCGATACGAACTTTAGCCCGTTCAAATCACAAATATAGAAACAAATGGAGTTCGAATAATAATTAAAATTAACTAAAAATTAATAGCCATGGGCCTGTGGCAAAAATTAAATAAAAATATACTTAATAGTAACAAACCAAAAAAGTTTGTCTTAAGTAGAACAAAAAATAAGCAAATTAAGTAACATGTGTATAATTAGCAAAAAGAACAAAACGACAATGGTAAGACTGTTGTAAATATAGTGATGGTAAAATTGAGCTTACAATACAAAAAAGCTTTCAGCAAATTGAAATACGATGAATCAAAACAATTCACATATTCCATTTGCAATAAAATGATAAGTATATAAAGCAGAAATCTACATCAACTGACACCACACACAGTGGACCAAACACAAAAGAACGCTGATGATGAAGGTTTAGTGGCCTTCGAAAACGGCTGGCTGTTCCGTTCAACTATGTGTTGTTAGTCAGAATATTTACAACAGACTTTGGTGTTATTTGTTCATTAATAATTATCACATGTAATTTGGCTTAAAAAGCGATACGAACTTTAGCCCGTTCAAATCACAAATATAAAAACTAATTTTCTTATTTTGTTTTCAATATAACTGCGACAGATAATTTCTTGTCGACATCGTGGGCCAGGCTGTAAAAGTCATGTATTGCACAAAAAAATGATGTTATTTGGGACAAAATTGGAAGGGAATAATGCATGTCAGTGTTGGTATCTCTACGAAGATCAAAAGCACATTAAGCTGTTGCAAAAAGGGTAAAAAGCGCAAAAAATACGAAAAAGAGGGTAAAAATGCACAAAAATACTTTTTTTTAATTTTAATACATTAAGGGCCAATTTCACCAACTCTATTTAAATGTCGATTTTCATAAATTTTTGTATGGAAAAATTACTTTTAAATATGAATTGATATTTAAATAAGTTGGTGAAATTGGCCCTAAGTCATTTAAAAAGGAGAGTTTAGAGTGTAAAAGCTCAAAATATAATTTAAATTTTTTGCTTAAAAATAAACAAAGTATTTGAGATGCAATAACAGAATTTATTAACATATTAATTAAAACAAAATCTTGATTAATTTAATAAAAATAAGTATGTAAAAACAAATAATAAAAAAACCAGTAGTCAAATAATATAGTAGCATATACACATACATACATACATACAATAGTAGGTGAAGCTAAAGCTGGGGTCACACGATTGGCACAATGTACCAATTTTCGTCGGCTCACTGCGCTAGAGTCATAAGTAATAAGCCAAAATGACATTATTACTTAATTAATTCTTGAATAAGTCTATATGGCTTTATTACTAATGCAGTGTGGTGCAGTTATGAAATTATATATCAATTAGTTGAGAAATAATGCAAATTTACTTTGTTACTTATGAATTTATTTCAGTGAGCTGACGAAAATTGGTATATTGTGTGACCCCAGCTTTAGGCTTAGATTAAGATATGTATGTTACTGAAAAATCATTTATACATAAAGAATGCATTAAAAGCGTCACTCTTTTCTTGAGTATTCTTAATTTAAAAGTTTTTGTGTTTGCGATATTCACCCTTATTCCAGTTGTCAACATTGACAGCACGTCAATACGATATGAAAAAATTGGGGGTTGGCTACCCGCTGTCTAAAACAACTAACTGCTATTGATAACCTCATGCTTTCAATCGAAATCGGCCCTTAAAATTTAACCACTCTTGTGCGTTGAATACAAATTTATCTACATTTTGTTGTAAACGTGAACATTTTGATTTACTTTGCACTTACAAATTAACAGCCTTATGAAAAGTCCGAAATCGGCCCTTGAAATTAAACCACCCTATAGTATTATTAAATATTTGTGTAAGCTTTAACAAATGCTTATTGCATACTACTTCCAATCAATTATTATGCAGAGAATTATGTGGTACTTTCCAGTTACTTTCGTTTTTTATTTTGCAAAAAAATAATTAAATCAAATCAAATAAAAATCAAAATGTTATATACATACATATTTACATATAAAAAATGTAAACGAGTTTTGAAATGCAAAATGAACGGGAGATGAAAGCAGCAATGATAATTTGGCAATCGCTAGGCATTCTGGCGAGCATCGCAATGTTGCAACAGTTTTGTTTCGTTTTGCTTTCCGTTCAAAAATTTCTTTTTCTCTGTAATTTTTTGCTTGTTGTTTTGGCATTCATTTTTACGTGTAAAGCGTTTCAATTCTTATCTATTCTTATTAACTCGCATAAATAAACCTTATCATCTGCTTCCGGCTTTTTACAAAATGTTGTATTCAAGTAGTTTTTAAAATGACATCTAATTATGCACTCATATATTGGGCCTAGATATAAGCTGGGGATTAGTACAAATATCACCTTATTGGACACACCCTGTGCACAGCAATACAACTTTTGACAGTTGTGTCACACGATTTTTCATTGTTTTTATTCATGACACACATTCATTTGCAGTCGTTGTTCTTCTTTCCTCATTAAATTAAAAAAAAAATTAAAACACATGTGCTTCAATTACCACAGAATATAAAACCAGCCTGAAACTGCTTAAAAATTCCATAAAGTTATTGAAAAGTGTAATTAATTATGGCAGATCATGTATTTCATCGCCCAGGGCCATTAAAACAAACGAACAAGTCGCACAAGACTGGGCGACATCGTTCTAAAGGCGCTATTGATAATGTCCTCAAAGGTTTGTACAGAACATATTGTTTTTCAAGACAATTTACAATTTCGATTTAAAATTGCAGGCAAAGTCTCTAATACGGTTATAAGCCATAAGCACAAGCAAGTCCAACGCAAAGAGCAAAGGCGCAATCAAATGAATCAGGCATGTTAGAAGAAAAAGAAATAGTAGTTATATTTTTAAAAGAATTTTATTTCAGCTTCGCAAAAATAAAAGAGAGGAAGCATTAGCTGTTAAACGTCAATTGGGTGGGCAAAATACTGCTCCATTTTTGGTTTGCTTGCTACCCATGCACTTGCAAGTTGATCCCCGTTCGGCTTTGAGCATCTTGGAGTGTTGTGATGATGAGGCAGTGGTAGAACGAACAGCTTCTGGGGTTACTTATATTAATTTGCCGCGATTTAAACAGAGATTTGCTTTCATTATACCACCAGTTGGCAGAGGCAATGAAGTGGCCGTGTTGGATTACTTGAAAGTGTGTGATACTACTTTAATGTTAACATCTGCTGTTATGGGCGAAGATGAGGTCTTCGACAAATGGGGTCATCGTATATATAACATGATCTCCGCTCAAACCATACCCACTACAATAGTGGCTTTAATGGACTTGGAATCGCTTAATCCCAAACGGCGTACATCCGCTAAGGCTGCTGCTCAGAAATTTATATCCAAATTGTTGCCCAAAGAAAAAGTTATGCAATTGGATAGTAATGCGGAAGGTTAGCAAGCAAAAATGTATAAACAAAAATTTTATTATTTTACATATATATTTTTTTTTCTATTTGAGGATTAAATGTCATGCGTCGTATTGGTGGCCAAAAGAAAAATATCATTCATAACCGTAACAATCGTCCACATCTCTTTGGAGATCATGTTGAGTTTATGTCAAATTCAAATCCCGCTGAAGATGATGGTTTATTAAAAGTTACCGGTTTTCTGCGTGGCACTCCTCTGGATGTTAATGGCTTAGTACACATTGCGGGTTTGGGTGATTTTCAAATGTCACAAATTGATGCACCTCAGGATCCTTACAAATTAGATAAATCTCGTAATCAGGAAATGCAGACTGAAGTGCGTATTGTGGCAAGGGCAGAACAAAATAAACAAACCTCCTTGCAAACCGAAAATATACCCGATCCGATGGATGCCGAACAGACATGGCCAACGGAAGAAGAAATTGCACAATATCAACAGGAAAATAAAAAAATGAAATTGATTAAGCGTGTGCCCAAAGGCTATAGTGCTTATCAGGCTGCTTGGATACCGGATATTGAAACTGTAGAAGATGTTAACGGTGAAATCGAAGAAATGGACGATAACGATGACGTAGAGGATGATGAAGATGAATTTATGTCTTGCGAAAACAAGTCATTTGATGGCGAATGTGAAAAACCCGAATCTGATACTGAGGAAGATATCGATACTAAATCTGTTTCGGATGCTGCAATTAATGACGAAAAATATGATTTGCAAATGGATTTCCATGAAGAACGTGAAACAATGAATAAAATTAAGGAAGCTCGCATCGATCAAATGTGGCCAGATGAAATTAATACTCCATTAGATATACCAGCCCGCACTAGATTCCAGAAGTATAGAGGATTGGAGTCATTCAGGTAAGCGTTGTATAAACATTTTTAATTCGTGAACGTGAAGTAAGTGTTCGATGGATATTTATAAAAAGTTGTTAGTGATATATGGCTAAGAAATCATAAATATCAAAAATTTCTACATTTGGAGTGAGCCAAAGATTCGACATTAAATATGAAACGTTTTTTAAAGTGCAGGGAAATAAATTTGTGAAAGCGTTAATCAAAAATTACTTCGAATTTTCCGAAGTTCCGAAAAAAAGATATCCAAGACGTTGAATTTTTTACAGTTATCGCTTTCTTTTATTTAAAGGAAAAATCATTTGTGCTTTGTTGGGAATTTTTTTTAAATTAAGTTAAATTTTAATATTTTCATCACACTTTTTCCCAAATTTAATATTTAACTTGTTCTGTAATGTATTAATTGTTTTTCAAAAATACATTGAAATTGATTGTTGAGCGATAAGCTTGACAAATAATTTAGTTTGTATTTAAGGGCTTTGCTTTATTTAAACATTGCTGTGCCTTATGCATTCAAAGCAACATACATAATAGTACAATTCACAATCTTGTGCAAATGGTCTTGCATCGTAGTAGTTATGTGCAAAATTGTTTAGCATATTGATACTCACCACTTAACATTTCTTAGTGGTGAGTATCAGTATACTATACCATTTAGCACATGCTACGATGCAAGACCATTTGCACATTGGGCTAATATGTTATTATAGGAAGGCAGACGATAGTGTATTTAATAAAATAAAATTTTTTTTTTATTCTTTATACATTAAAAAAAATTTCAGAACATCACCTTGGGATCCCAAAGAAAATTTGCCCAGTGATTATGCTCGCATTTATCAATTTAAAAATTTTGATCGTACTAAGCGACGCATCATCAATGAAGCCAAAGAAGTCGATGGAGCTGTGGTAAGCTGTATATAAAATAATGTAAAACCTTTTTTAATGCCTTTATTTCATTTTACAGCCTGGATGGTACATTACCGTATATGTGGCCAATGTGTCCGCAACAAAATGGCATGCTTTCAAATCAGCTCAACAAACTGAAAATGTTATAGTTTATGGTCTTCTGCCGCACGAACACCAAATGTCTGTAATGAATGTTGTGCTTAAACGAATGCCCGATTCGGAAATGCCCATTAAATCAAAAGAAAGATTAGTTATACAATGCGGATATAGGAGATTCGTGGTGAATCCTATATTCAGCGAGCATACTAATGGTGATAAACACAAGGTAATAAATACTGGCCTCTCTTAACCTTGGAAAGATTATAAAATATTAATATGAAAATTTGTTATGCAGTTTGAACGTTATTTTAGACCTCATAGCACAGTGTGTGCAACGTTTTATGCACCCATACAGTTTCCACCTGCTCCAGTGCTGGCCTTTAAAACAAATCCTGATTCGACTTTAGCTTTGGTGGCCAGAGGCTGTCTGCTTTCCTGTAATCCAGATCGTATTATTTTGAAACGTGTTGTACTTAGTGGCCACCCCATGCGTATTAATCGCAAGTCGGCTACTTTGCGCTATATGTTCTTTAACAAGGAAGATGTTGATTATTTCAAGCCAGTTAAACTACGTACCAAATGTGGACGTTTGGGTCATATTAAGGAATCTTTAGGTACACATGGCCACATGAAGTGTTACTTTGATGGCCAATTACGCTCATACGATACGGTCTTTATGTATCTCTTTAAGCGTATATATCCCAAGTGGACCTATGATGATTGTTTAATATCCTGTGAAGATGATAAACAAGCAGAAGCAATGCAGGAATAAATCAATTTTAAAATAATGTAGATATTTGTTAATAATATACATACATATGTATGTATGTATGTGAATAAAACTCTTCCTCTCTTGTATATAAACAAAAAATAAACAAAATTTGGTATTTTATTCAGTTGACTTCTTTTTTAGTTTACAGCTTCCATTTGTGTAAAAATGTATTGACAATTTTTGTTACTTTTTCTGGTTCATTGAGATGGACATGATGTGTACCCTCAACTTGATGAAACTCAAATTTGCTATTATGCCGCAAAATATCTAATACCTCGTCGAAATGCTCCTTGTTTTCGTAGTATGGGCTTTGTGTTGCTTTAATAAATAATTGTGGACATTTGATGCGTTTGGCCATTTGCACGGGAACATCTTGAGAAAATGCATAAAATATTGAGGCTTTAAGGCGATTATCACGTGTAAAATAGTATTTGTGAGGTTCGTGTTCGGATGGCTTTATATTGCGCTGCAATAAAAATTTACAAGTCTCCATATCCACTGACTTATTTGTTCCCATATGCAGTCGTTCCACCAGTTGATCCCATTCGTAGCAGGGTGGCTCAGTTTTGTCACGTAACCTTCGCTCTATTTTCAAGATTCTCTCCATACGTTCGGCATAATTATCAATTATGTTGTCACTCGTACGTGTTAATGGTTTTAAAATGTCTAAACCAATTAACAAGTCCACTTTGTCGGGCAGCAGAGCAGCAAACGCAAATGAATTCATCGAACTCATGGAATGGCCCATTAATGAGATTTTGTCCCACTTAAATTCCTCCATTAAGCGTCTTATTAAGACAACATAATCCAACGAATGGTACATCATGCCCTCGGGCAGCCACGAGGAGAGACCATGGCCGGGCATATCTAAGGCAAGAAATGCCATATTGACAGGCAAATACGGTGCCAGAGTATCAAAAGTGCCTGCATTGTCCTGCCAGCCATGAAGACCGACGAGGGGCCGTTCATGTTTGGGACCATACCATTTACCTGCTATGTGTCCCCAAGGCACCGGTATTTGTATTTCTTCAAACTGAAATTAAAAAATTCACTTTTTAACTGGGATTTAAATAATTTTGTTAACTAACTATACTCACGTGCTTGGTCTGAAATTGTCTAACTTTTTGCTCGGCTTTTGTAGAAGTAAATGAACTGTTTCTGAGTTCTTGGCTAAGTGACTTAACTGTTCGTAATAGCTGTGTTCGATTGTGAGTGGACATACTTATTCGAAGGTCTGAAAGCAATTGTAAATAAAAGGAATTGTAATTTTTTTTACTTTCAATTCAAAAATTGCATATTTAATCCTTGCTACTTGCTATTGACAAAAATTATACATTCAACTGCATAATACAATTATAATTTTCAAATTTAAAAAAGATTTAACCAATGTTAAATATTTTTTATTTCTTGAAATATTTTTTATTTCTTGATAGAGAGTGTTCTTAGCTATGTTTTAAGAAAATCGGTCCAGCCGCTTAGATGATATCTAGATACATACATATACATATGTAACTACTTATTAATAGGTACTTTTTGCATAATTTTAGCTAAATTTGTTTTGCTTCTTGAAATTCAATAAACATACATACATACATACATATATCGCTCATTTACTCAAACAACGTCATAACTCAAAAAATCGAATTCATATTGTGTAAAAATTTCTAACAAATATCTTGTTTACTCAACTCTTGAAAGCAAAATAAAATTTTCTTTTTCCATAAGTTGTGTGTGAATTGAAAACTTTAAACTCTTTTTCCGGCAAACTAGTTTTTTTTGAGTTATGACGCTATTTGAGTAAATAAGCTATATGACAAAAAATATACTCAACTCGCTAAAACGATAATTTTAAAATGAAAATCAATTAATCAATAAATTTATTTTTACTTAAACTTGAAAATTTAAACTTAAATACTCTTGCATTCAATTTCTTTAAATTCTTGTAATTATTTTCTAAGATTCGAAAAAATAACATGATCGAGGTATTTTTTAACCTGCTGGTAAACAGTCTATGGTTTACCAGCAGGTTACTACTTTCATATTCTGTGTGGTAAACATTAATTAATCAGTCAGTCGATTATGGATGGAAACCAAACTTCAGCAATGTATGAACATATTGCATGTACTATGTACATACATACACACATTTGTATGCACATGTGTTATAGCTGATTTAATGCAATATTGTATGCAATAACAACTGACTGAACTTTTAATCTTTCTATCAGCGTCATATAATATTTCATGATCTATCAACGTTGAAATTTTGGAAATGATTTGGAAAATACCACGAATTAATTTCCTAATAAATCTATTACAAGATTTAAAACACACAGACAGACCTTGTTACTCAATTTGCGAAAAAATGTCATAAGAACTTCATAAAGTAAATATGTACATGTGTACATACATATGTACCTATTTTTATCAATGAGGTACATATGTACATGGATGAAACTATACTATATAACTAATAACACTATCAGTTAATAAAACATGATTTAGCAAAAGATAACTAGGATAAGAACATTTCTTTTTACTTACACTTAATTTACTGAATCATAATTTAAATATGTATATACATATATCACAAACTTGTAGAGAAATTTTTATATCCACTAATTTTCGTTTGGTTGCAATGTTTTCTGGTAGTAATTTTTTTCTAATTATGAAATTAATATTGACGTCACAGATATCTCAGCAGGTACAGGCGCATTACAACAACGACAAAAAAGTTTGTAAAGACACCTTGATAATGATAATATCTCGATTTATAATTAAATATTTAATGGAATTCAATATTCGCTAAAATATTTGTAAATTAAAGAAAACTAGCCAACCAGCCGGAATCAAACGTTAGAAACTAATATACATTTTAAAATAAACTTTGCGTTATATACAGGTGACTACTTAAGAGATGTTTATGTTAAGTTTACTTTCTAATAGAAAGAAATTTAGAAATAAGTGCTGCCAGACCTACATATATTTTACCTCACCTAAACAAATAAAATCTTGTCCTACATCATACACAAATATATAACAAACATAACACTCGATTTTTATAAAATAAATATTATTATATACAAATAAATTTCTTAACACTTTTAAAGAAAACACTGGCATGAAGTTAGTCCTAGCTTACACTATTCAAATCTTAATGCTAAGTCCTAGTTTACACTATGCAAGTCGTAATGATTGATTTTTTGGTGAGAGAAACCAGTGGGGCAAGAAACGAGTACTCAGTTTCATGTAATGTCAATACGTTTTGCCTTCTCATTCGCAATGTTAAAAAGTAAGACGCCAATGAAAGTTCAAAGAAGAAAAAGTGATAAACAAAAAACATTTATGAAATTTTTACACAATATGTCCCGGTCCAGACTTGAAATTTTTGTTGCAGCAATTCTCTAATATCTGTGAGAGTGTTGAAATCGAATATATACTTTTTGCATTCCTCTCTAAACCTTTTGCAATAAAAAATAAAAAGTTGCTGCAACAAAAATTGCAAGTCTGGACCGGAACTCTGAAGAACGATATGAAGATTAATTCTGCATCACAATCTAACGTTGTTTGAGTAAATGAGCGATATGTTTATAATAATGTAATAATCATATTTAAAATCATGGACTTGTACCTTAAATAGCTTACAATTATCCGCTTCCTTCGTGCACTGTTGCCAGAATTGACGATTTCTCTGCATTTTGACGATTTTCACCTCTCAAAATACACTAGTGACGATTTTAGGTCCAGAAATGACGATTTTTCTAAATTTAACATATATGGAAACTTTTTTTAGTATTGCATTTTTAGAGTTGGTTTTTTGTTATGCTATGATTTTTTTGTGTTCAAAATGTTAAATTCTGATATTTATACATAAAATGTTTCTATAACAAAAATGCTAATTATTTTTTTTAAAAATTATCTGTTTTAAAAATAAATATATATGTACGTATGTGAATTCTGATTTCATTTTAAGTTTTTTTAACTTTTATTTTTAGTTTTAATGGTTTTCATGTTTAGGTAATATACATATATTTAATGTATATGTGTACATTTGTTGAAAGCATAGTTAATAAGTTTGAACCATAGTAATAGTTTTTGTAATAAAACAATTAAAATACAAAATAACAAAAATTAATAATTTTAACAACCCCCGACTTTTTTCAGAAAAAATGTTATATCTTCTAAACGGCTGGACCGATTTTCTTCTAAGAACCCTCCCGATCAAGTCATCTTTCAAACAGAAAAAACTAAATGAAAATCGGTCCAGCCGTTTGGCCTGTACGTGGACACGGACAGACACACAGATAAACAGATACACAGACACACACTACAAACTTATAACACCCCTTTTTTTAGTCGGGGGTTAAAAATTGAATATTTTTGGTTTGACGTTTTTTTGACGATTTTCAAAAATGACGACGATTTTGACGATTTCTTGCGCAGAAATCTGTATTTTTGGAATATTTCACATCTAGAAGTTCTGGCAACAGTGCCTTCGTGTGTACCAAATACAGTGCTGCCAGAAAAATTTTGACTATTGTCCCCAATTTAAAACGTCTTGTCCCCAAAAATCCCCATTTCAACAGAAATATCATAACTTTTGTCCCCAAAAATATATCATTCATAAAAAACGATTATTAAGTCCTATGCGCAGCGATGCAAAATAAGATTTTCACAAAGTTACAAGAAAAAGTTTACTTTTTTCATTAAATTGCAAGTTTTTAAAAAGTTGAAGTTTTTCATATTTTCTGGGAATCACACATACATAGTTTTTTTATGCGAAACACAATAACTAAGATAGAATCGTGCGTACAACAGTTGCACAATCAAAACTTTCAACAGTCATTTATCTTTTTCAAAAGAAAAAAAATGTTAATTGCCAAAGAGCTTGTTCTGCATCTGCGAGTACGGTTTTGCCTATGTACATATCGTTAACTTAATACGAAAAGGCCCTAACTCATGTTTTTCATAGTTTACAGGAGGACGCAAAAACTAAATAAAAAAGATGCAATATTGATACAAAATTTTTTTAAATGCAATTTTTATTAAAAACACTTCACATTTGCACATAATATTGCGTTTAAAAAAATTTTGTATCAATATTGCATTTTTTTAATTTAGTTTTTTCCTCCTGTAAATTATGAAAAACATGAGTTAGGGCCTTTTCGTATTAAGTTAACGATATATGTGTTCGCGGTATTACCATGATGGTAACATCATCTTCATTAGAGAGTATGATTACCACACTACTCTACGAGATTTTTAAAAACTGAAATGTTACCAGTACTAATATATTATGTCAACATCCACGGCAACAGTCCCCAAATCCCTCCCCACGAAATTCTGTCCCAAATTAGAGGCGAAATCCCCATTTTGGGGACAAATCCCCTAATCTGGTGGCAGTGACCAAATACGTTGTAAATTTAGCAACTGTGTTTACAAAATATGTGCTGGCAGCGTACTGCTGCTTACAGTGGTGCGAATTGTTGTTCTTGAAATCGCTAAAATGAAAGAGCTAAATAGCATAGTTTGATATGTATCTCAATAATCGTAGCTTGAAAATTAAAATATCGAGCCTTATTTTCGATTTTATCGTAAGCGACAGAAATTAAATTGTTCAGGAAAAGGTTTTTTTAAAATATTCAAATATGTTTTTGTACGTAAATTGTCGCTTACGATAAAATTTCACCGTCTGTATCTTAAAAGTTATCAACAATTTGGCCATTTTGATAATTCTAAACTATGGGTAGGCCCATAAAATTTTAATTTCAATAAAAAAGTCTATTTTCGATAACATGTTGCTTGCGATAAAATCGAAAATAAGGCTCGATATACTCCAAAGATTATATACAATGATCGATTATTGAACAAATATGGATCCAAGATGTGAAAGCATATTGAAGCATATAATCACACTCACACCACTTTCCTAGATAGTGATTACATATGAAGCTTATCATCATAAACAATTGTTTTTCAAAACAGTGCTCGCGGTCAATTAGCAAGAGATCGGTTCGCAATTTCATATATAATTTACACATTTTATTGTTTTATTGAATTTGCTTGAGCTGAAATTTGCAACAGAAACGCTAAACTTGTAGTAAAAATCTCTAGATTACCATCAGTGTTTATTTGCTTCTGTGCTGAGTACATGCTGCGCGGAGATATACAAGTATTTTTTATGAGTGTGACGTACAAAAAAAGGAAAATTTTACAAGAGAAAAAGTTGATTTCTTGAAATCACAGGAATTTTATTATTCTAATTACAAGAACGTTTAATCAAATTATACAAAATTATCGAAATACATGCGTGCATAAGTGTAATATGAAGTAAATTAAAGAAAATTAAACGCAAGCATTTGTGTGAAAATGCTGATGCAAAGCAATATACATATGTATGTATGTATGTACATATGTACATCATATGTACGCAGGAAAAAAATGTTGAGACTTTTTAAGTGAATTGGAAAAAGGACAAATTCTGAAGAGAACAAAAACGGAAACAAATGCAAAACAAAATAAAAAGTAGCCTATGTGAAAATTTAAAAATAAGCAAAATATATTAAATAAAAAAGTTGGTGGGGACGCATATTTTCCGAGTTAAAGGGCTTTGATCTTTTCATAGGAAACTGCAAAGAATCACATAAGGAAAAAATGTTTAAATAGCTTATTTTAATTTGAAATTTATTTGCTGGTGGTTCAGCGTAAATAGCTTATCTGATAGGAAATTGAAAAAATAAGAAAAAAATATTAAGTAACAAAAGACTGCGACCGTTATTTCCTGATGTTTTCATATGAAATTTTGAATTGTGATGGAAAATTGAAAACGAATCGATGCTGCTTACTTAAGATTTTCGAAAAATCCGGCCTTTGGTCGTGCTTAATGCTTTTCTCCACCATGGTGTTTCCCGACACGCCGCTGCCTAGTAAAGATTTTCTGCCTTGTAAAATTTTCCTGCCTAATAAAGTCTTCCTGCAATGCCGGCCTTTGGCCTGGCCTAAGCATTTTTTCCACCGTGGTGTTTCCCGAAACGGCGCAGCTTAATAAAGATTTTTTGCCTTGTAAAATTTTCCTGCCTAATAACGTTTTTCTGCGCTGCGGGCCTTCGGCCGGGATTAAATATTTTCACCACCATGGCATTTTCAAAACGGCGCTGCTTACTAAAGAAAAATTTAAAGGCCAATAACTCTTGAAATAAGAAGGGTTGCATCGATATTTTTCTACTTATTCTTTTTTTTTCTTATTTTTTCAATCCCTTATCAGATTTTTTTTAAATTTTTTGACAGTTTCTTATGGAAATCTCGGAGTTCCATAAGTCGGAAAATAGGCGTGCGTTGCCCCCATCTTTTTTATTTAATATTTGTTTCTTATTTTTCAAATCTATCACATAGGCTACTTTTTATTTTGTTTTGAGCTGCTTCACTAAACTGTATTTAAGCCCAAAAACGAAATAAGCAACACCTTGTCCGTCTTAGTCCCGTTTCTCACACTTCAACTTTTGCTGAACAACTCATAATTCAGTTGTAAGGAAAAAGAGATATTTTTATATCCTTCTCCGTTTCTCTTACACCTGAATTACTTGTTGATCAACAAAAGTTAAAGTGTGTGAACCGGGACTTTTCAGAATACAGCTAAAGGAATTTTGTTAATAGCAAATAATATAAAAATAAGAAGAAATAAAGTAATAAAATGCCGTTGTTTGGCAAAAAGGATTCGGCCAAGAAAAGTAAGGCCAAGGATTTTAGGGAACTAAACAAAACCATACCAATAGAAGATAAATATAATCTACATGGTTTATTGGGCACGGGCGCATTTTCGGAGGTACGCTTGGCGGAGAGCAAAGATGAGTCGGGTAAACACTATGCGGTAAAAATAATCGATAAGAAGGCTCTAAAGGGCAAAGAAGAATCATTGGAAAATGAAATACGTGTGTTGCGACGGTTTAGTGCTAATCATCAGAATGATAATGCTGCTAACACAGATTCACAGGGTGGCAATAGATTAACACATCCGAATATAGTTCAGCTTTATGAAACATTTGAAGACAAATCAAAAATCTACCTGGTCATGGAATTGGTGACAGGTGGTGAACTTTTTGATCGTATTGTAGAAAAGGGCTCCTACACGGAAAAGGATGCCTCGGACTTGATACGACAAATACTCGAAGCCGTCGAATACATGCACGATCAGGGGGTGGTGCATAGAGACCTGAAGCCAGAAAATTTGCTATTCTACAGTCCCGATGATGACAGTAAGATTATGATAAGTGATTTTGGTCTTTCGAAAATGGAAGACTCCGGTATTATGGCCACTGCCTGTGGTACACCAGGCTATGTAGCACCCGAAGTTTTGGCACAAAAGCCCTATGGCAAAGCGGTTGATATTTGGAGTATAGGCGTCATTTCTTATATATTGCTGTGTGGTTATCCCCCATTCTACGATGAGAATGATGCCAATTTGTTTGCACAAATTTTAAAAGGTGATTTTGAATTCGATTCGCCCTACTGGGATGATATCAGTGATTCGGCTAAAGATTTCATACGTCATTTAATGTGTGTGGAAGTTGAGAGACGATATACCTGCAAACAGGCACTAGCACACCCTTGGATATCTGGCAATGCGGCCGGAAATAAAAATATTCATGCCACGGTTTCAGAACAACTCAAAAAGAATTTTGCCAAGTCGCGTTGGAAGCAGGCTTATTTGGCAGCCACTGTTATACGACAAATGCAACGTTTGGCACTGGGTAGTAGCGAGAGTAGTAGAAGTAATCTTTTAAAGGATGCAAAAAACAATACAAGCTCCCAAACGACCACCGAAGGTGATTCAACAACAACTACGGTTACCGGCAGTGGTGAGGGACAAGCTAATGATAACACGACGTCGTCATCATCATCGAATGCTGCTGAGTTTCAAAGCCAAAAAAACTCAATCTCAAATTCTAATGCTTCATCTTGCTTAAATGGTAGCGGTCAAAGGAACAAATAAATAATGGTAAAAGGTACATAAAAAAATTACGATTTTGATAAAACCAAAACGTGATGTAAAACTTAAAGATACATATTAGGAAAAATCAAATCGAATAAAAATATATATATTTTTTTCATAAATTGATAACTGCACATTAAAATAAATAAGAAATAATATAAGTAACGTGTTGAAAGCTTGAAACGTACACAAAAATTAAGAATCAGGGTTAGGGATCCATTATAATTAATTTTTTCTATTGATTTAACAGTTAATATCAAGGCAGTGTTGCCACACAAGTATTTTTAACCGGGTGCAGTCAAGTTAATAATTGTTGTTATTCTTTTTTTTTTGGGAATTGTTGCAATTTAAGTTTGAAACTTTATTATTATATATATTATTAACAATAATTTTTTACTTATATAGCTGAAACCTATGCGCAGCACTCTATTCTTGAATATATGTATGTTGTTGTGATTTACATTTATTTTCTTTACATACTTTACATACTTTACATACTTCTTACAACTGCAATTCGAGCTGAAATAAGTCAGCTAATGTAGCAATGCTAAAGTAGGAAAATAAAAAACATGTTGAAATATTGAGTTCTCAATAATCAATTTCAAAAAAAAAAAAAAAAAAAAACATTTTACTAAACAAGTAAAATAATAATTTGTGATTATTAGTGCGCTAAAAAATTTTAACTTAAATACACTTTAATTGAAAGCAATTGTTTTGTTAAATTTGGTTAATGTTTTCAAAATTTACTTCTTCACAAATTTAGCGTTTAGTGGCATTGCTAAAATTGCTAAGATTTTAATGACAAAACACTATTACATATGCCCAATGTTTATTGGGAAAAAATAAGAGCTAGCAATTATTTACAGCAAGGTCATCCATCATTGTTGTTTCAGAAAGTTTTATCATTTACAATATTTTGTACATTGTACATACATACTTAATTTTTACTAAAGAGTTTTGCATTCCTAACATTTTTGCATACACAACATTACCTTAATATTTATTATTCAATAATAAACATCTTAATTATAAAGAAAATCGTTTAAAAACCCATTAATATTTAAAGCAAAAGTCATTCAATTAATATGATTTATACAAATGCTTTGCTTATTAGCAGCTAAAATGTGATTGTGCAATTTCTTCCAATATTTTTAGATTTGAGTATTGAGTATAGAATTTTTTAATTTATTATACGATCACGAATTCATATTACAGTTTTATTTTACAACTAATTATTTTCTCTAGCTTCTGTCGATCTTTAACCCTGATTTTCTATGATTAAAATTTTAACTATTTGCAAATTATAAAATAAAAATATTAAAAAAATATATATATGTATATATACATATATTCAAAGGGAGCAGACTCATATTAAGCCATGACAAAAGGAATTATAATACAAAAAAAAAAAAAAATAAATAAATAAATAAATAAATACTGCACCTGCTTGTACTCGTAACATATTCAACAATACGGCAAATATAAAGCAACCAGCAATCTATAATTATCTTGTTCTAACATGCCTACATTTAATTACATACATATTTATATATGCTTAAGATTAACGCCAAGAAAATTTAATCGCAACAAAATATTATCAAACTAAATTACGTGTATGCATGCACAAGGCATATTAAACGAGGTGAAAGCAAACTGCACATTCAATTCAGTTTATTTTAGTACATACATATATGCCTAACACAACATCTTGCCAAACTCTATATAAAAAGTCCAACAGGACGAATTAGATTCCTTTTTATTATTACTTTGCTTAATCTGCCTTGCAGCTACATAAGTAAGTGCATAAGTATCTATGTATTTATATCAAAAAGAAAATAAATCAGCAAACAGAACCGTTTCACACACATCAAGTTTTTATTGCTCATGTTTTGATTTTGTATAAGAGAGATAGCGTTTTTTATGCTTCTCTTTTACTTTCTTAAAAACTTAAGCAATAAAACTTTTGGTGTGTAATCAAAATCTCATTAAATACAATAACAAAATTATTACATATATACCAAAAAGGAAAGAAGATATTATTTATAAAAGAAGAATAAAGATTATACTTGCATACATATATACACCGATATATTATAAAAAAATACTTATACTTAAAAGAAATTTTTTACATCTCTGCTTAAAAATACAAATTTAATATTAAAAAAAAAACAAACAAAAAAATTAAATTAAAGAAACTTAAGAAAATCTCATATTTCTAAATAAATTTTTTTACTCCTCATTTTTGTTGATCCGGTTAACCTGAAATCTCTATAACGCTCTCTAATAAAATAATTAATTATTGTACTTATACTCATATATTTTTCTTTAACAACTACTTAGTAGTCTATATAAATTAATTGAATTAAAATTGTGAAGTCAAACAAACACAAAACGATTAAAAATAATAATAATAATATTTAAGTAAAATCTTTATTAATATTATTAATATGAATAGTTGGACTTGTTCAGAAGTTTAGAAAATTTTAAAAAATTAAAATTGTTGAAAATTAAAAAAAAACTAAAATTTTTTACAGAGTCTCTGAAGATTCTTTAAATATTAAATACACAGCAGATCGGAAGTCAAGTTAAGTTTTTATTTCAAAAGAAATCAAATATTGCAATAAAATAAGCAAAAAAAATATTTTGCTGTAATTTTCTTAAAAATTTCATAAATAAACTGAAATTTTGTACAGGCATAGTTTTAAATTGGGAAATCATGACAGCGTCATTGTCTCAATTTTAGCTTAAGTTGACTTAGGCACTTTTTCTTTTTTTTCACAGATAACCTAAACTTTTTTTTTAGAAAATTAACCCTTGTGAGTAGGTGAGCTAAAATTACATTTATGTTTTTTCACAGATATTGTTTCAAAGCTATTTTTGTAGAAAAAGTTTAAAAATACTTTATGACAGAAAACAGTAACCTTTCTATACTTTGGGGCCAAAATAAAACTGTAACAAATATTGTGCAAAATTTTAAGTTGTAAAATTAAAATTAATTTTGTAACTTCATTTTTTAACAAATATCGGGCACCCAAGATTGTGAATAATCGATTTTCATAAAAAATAAAATAAAGTCCGAAAGTTGTAAAGCTTTTTTGGCGGTTATATTATGCTTCAATATAGCATATTGTAAAGGGAAGTCTGCCAACTTTCAGAAAAATCAGCGAATTTTCTAATGAATTATTGGTAAACGGTCGAACTTAAGCAATTTTAGAACTTTGACCACAAAGGAGCACGTCTTAAAAGAGTTGTCCGCTTCAGCTCAAATTTTCACCATGTCAGTTTAAGAATAATAAAGGATGGTTTGCCAATGTCGACAACAAACAAAAGAAAGCCCAAGTTTTAAATTTGTTTTTGTTTTGAATGTATGCAAGTGTGCGGACAAGTCAAACGTTGCCGATATTGATAAACTTTCCTAATTTTCATAATACTCCGCCTAGGTTTTTATGAAAATACAATACGGCTTGTCTAGAAAACTTGTATTATAGGATTCACTAAAAAATTTAAGTATTTTACAAGCTTTTATTTAGTTTCACCTGTCCCGTTGTCTGTCAAATCTATCAAATTAAATTTGATCCACTTCCCGGTTTCCGATTGATCTGACATTTTGCATGCATGTATAAATCGGATGACAGTGCAATATTATTATGACATGGAACTGATCTGATGATGGTGGATAATTTTAATATAATAAAAAACTGTTAAGTATAACACGTTAAAAGCTTGGTTTTAATAAAAAATTATATTTTTTCTACACAAGTCACGTTAGTTTCTTTCATACATACATCCTAATAGTACTCTAATGGACATACAAACGTCATGTTAGAGCAAACTAAACTCAGAAATCTTCATTGGCCATCACAATGAAATTTTGCTATTTCCCGCTAGAAAGATACTATTTGCCATACCATAGACACATATATATTTTTAAGAAAATAACCTGAAGTTTAACAATATACTTTTAACAAAACATTACTTACAATTTACATTTTACTCGTACTTACTTCTTCATAGTTTCTGTTGAACTTCATATTGCTTGCAAACAGCTGATTACTTGCCCAATTTGTAAAACAAAGCAGGTGTGGCTCTCCGTCCCGTTGCCATTTTAGTTGTAAAACGCCAAAATGGTGTGTGCAAATAAAATACATCTGTATATACCCATGTGCAGCCGAATAAATACTCTAGAGTATTTTTGTACTTATTTTTATGTTTAAAGCTGATACAGTGTATAAACTTTACTTATAGTCGTTCGTACTACGTACTTAAAGAAGTCTGTATAAACATACTCGTTGGTTGTTTGTAGTTGTAGATATTCGGGCAATACTCAAATCGTACTTAAAACGATGCTTTTGTCATTCTCTAATGAACACTTTCTTCCTTTTAAGTTCACACTCACCAAAAATGGGGTCAAAGCCGTTTTAAAGAAATGAAATTTTCATTACTTACAAAATATCAATAAATTCATATTTACGACTTATTCAGAAAACCAAATTTTCGCCGTCATGTGCTGAATTCTTATTCGGTTTATATTGAAATTAAAGGCCTGATCAACGATATCGACAATGTTCGACTTGTGGCACACTTACATTTGAAACAACAACAAAATATTAGAATTTGTTTTTGTTTTAAATTTAAGTGTGCGACAAGTCGAACGTTGTCGACATCATGGGTTTGGCCCTAATACAAAAACTTAAGCTAAAGTTCTGACTCAATATATTTTATGGTGAAAAACAGCAACACAATAAATTCTTCATGACTTAAACAATTCAATAGGCATAAAATACTTCCTGCAAGAAAGTGTCGTATTTTAAAATCAAAGAAAATTAGTCGTATTTGAACTATATACGTATAACAATGTTGGGATTTTACAGAATTCGTTGGAATATTGTTTGGTATAAATTTCGTACGTTACGGTCCTTTCGTACGTTAGTCCCAATTTACACTATGCAAGTCTTATTGCTAAGCTGATTAGTTTGTTAGGGGAGATAGATGGGGGGAAAAGAAACGTTGCTGTTCCCCTCGTCTCTCTCTTTCCCTGAAACGAATCAGCTTAGCAATAAGACTTGCATAGTGTGATTTGGGACTTACGAAATATAATAATACATACATACATATATGTATGTATACTTCAAATTATTTTTAAATAAAATTTAAAAACTTTGATATTTGCATATTGGTGTGTATTTTAAATAAGAATTGCTTAGTATGTAGAAATTTTCTAATACTATATTGTTATCAGCAGGCCTCAAGTATAGTATTAAAAATTTTAATAAAATTTTACACTAACACATTTACCAACAATATATTATTAAAATTTAATTGAAAAAAAGCATTTCCATGCCACTCTAAACATTCTATTTAAAGCAGTATAAACAATTAAAATTCCAAATAAAATTAAAAATAACTACATTTACGATATTAAACTCTCTAGGCTCTTTATACATTTCCAAAAATAATTATAACAAATAAAAAAGCGAAACAAAACAAAATACTTACACACAATGTTAAAACTTAAAGTTTAAATAAACAATTTAGAATATTTCCAAATAACTAAAACAAAATCGTAGATAATTAGAATAAAAAATACTCCAAATGAATTAAACTTATCCCAACCAATAATAATAACCCAACCAAACAGCCCACGCATACTTAAAACCAGAATAAACCGAAATAAATGCAATACCAAAACATTTATAATTTATAAAATACATACATAAATTTATACAAATGTTATTATAGTTACAAATACTTAATAATTACGTGCATTTTCTATTTATTGTGTATTTTTTTTTATAAACTACATACTTAGTTACATATACATATATTTTGTTAAAAAAAACAAATCTTCCTGCTGTTTTGTTATATTTTAATATATTTAATGAAAACTTTGTTAAATCTATTAACTATTTTATTATTATTATTATTACGAAGGCAAATGAGAATATCTTATATTTATTATAAATCAATTACTTAATAAAATTATATGCAACTAAAAAAGGTTTAAAAAGTAAATTTTAAGATTAAGATGCAAAAAATTATAAAACGTTTGAATCAAAAATAAATTAAAAATCCGCAAAAATAATTAAATTAAATATTTCAATGTTACCACACTTGCATATTTATTAAGATTGAACCACAACAAAAAAAAAAAAAAAAAAGGAAAACAATTTCTATTTAAGAAGACTTATCAATTAAATAGAAACCCCAAATAAATAAAATGAAATCAATAAATTACATTGAAAACAAATCAACCCAAATAAACTTTTTTTTTTTTTTTTTTTTTTTTTTTTTTTTTTTTTTTTGCTAAAACACGAGTTTTTATTCCAAATATCAGCAAATTTTTTGTGTTTTTTTAATGATACATAAATTAAATTTCATTTATGTATGTGTCCATTAATTTTCTTTTTCTTTCTTTTGAAACGTGGTAAGTTGCTTGAAAGAATAAATAATAATGAAAAACAAAATTAAAATAAAAAAATAATAAATAAAACGTGTGTTATCGGTTGGGGTCATAGTTAATTGCTATATTTATTTTATTTACTCTGCTTTGTTATAAATACATATTTTTTGTCTTTGTAAAACATTCAAAGTAAAATGTTCTATTGTGCGAGGGTAGAAGTAATTTTTTTGCTGGGGTTTTTAAATTTTAATCCAATTTGTTTTTTTAAGTCTCCGCAAAATAAGGTTTCGTAAAGTCCACAAAGTAAAATTTTGTTGCTGACATAAATCATTCGTCGCGAATCTTTTCTGACGATTTGTTTACTTAAGTTTTTTGCCCTTATTAAATATTCACATAATTAGTCTAACCATGTTGCGGATTTAATATTTCTAGAAGTGCGTAACGTAAATATTTTCACTCACTTTAAACAAAAATCGGCGATCCTCACCTTGCATATCGATTTCAATACGTTTCAGCTCTGTCACAAAACTTCTATACATTCGAAAATTTATTTATTTCCACAAAATCTTTGCGATTTTTTGAGGTGTAATTGTCAGTGACTATTAATTCATATGCGTTAAAAATTAATTAATTAATGAGCTTTCGTTAGGTTAGGTTAACAGCTCGTCCAGGAAATAAAAAATATTGGCTAACTTGGGTTCAATTAATAATGCAAATTTAATTAGATCCAATTAATAATGTAAATTTAATTGGGTACAATTAATAATGCAAATTTAATTGGATACAATTAATAATGCAAATTTTTGTAGCGCAACATAAAAATATAAAACAAAAAAATTTCTACAAAAGGTAAAAAACAAAAGCGATCGGAATAGCAGGTCCGAAACTAACTGAGTGTTCATCTAAATGATTATTTATATTAAAAATAAAAAGGTAAAATTTGTTTTTAAATTATAAATTAATGAAATGAAATGGAAAGTGAAATTTTTTAAGCACTGGACTTTTTTTATTTTTTTTTGTAATCTAACATGCTTCAAATTCTTATCGCTACTTAAATGATTCGGTAAACAATTATTGAATTATCCTCGTATTTCTCACAATTTGTCGCTTATATTTTCAAATATAAGATTGAGTACAGTTTTGTCTCTGGTCCAAATGCAAAATACTTACGTACATATTTATATGTACATATGTACGTTCGCAATTTGCGTATAATTCGAAATTTTATATACACTTACATATAGACTTAATGACAATTCATTGTTTTACGTTTATCAGACGCTGAGATAATGGTTCCAACACGTGAATTGTAAGGTTCTGACATCAATTGCTCAAGGGAAGTTGGAGCGGTATTGATAAAGGAATCATCAAACGACATTAAAATATTACTATATATTTTAAATGAACATGAGCTTTATTGATAAGAAACTGGTTCGAATGCGGCGAACGATTAAATCGGAATTAAAATATTTGAGGAATATTTCTTAAAGCAACAACTATTGGTGATTTTGAAAATATTTTGCAAACTGCTAATTTTGCATTTGAAATGGTAGTAATACTTATATTAATTTGAAGAGCTCAATCTTAATAGGAAATTAATATATGTATATTCTTGTTTAATTTTTGACATATATATGCCATATTGAATATTTTCGATTAGTGGGCAATTTACTGTCTGGAATTATACTTTTAAATATTTATTGGCTTTTGTAAACAATTCTATCAATTGTTTATGAAAACAACGAATGTTTATAAAAAATTGTTTGTATGTACATTGTGAGCACATGTAAATTTTAATAGAATAAAACAAGCACACAAAATTAATACAACTGATAATTTTTGAAATCATTAACATTAGTGTTAAGGGCAAATTATCCCTGCAGAAAGTGCGAATAGTGAGAATGTACTGAGTCGCTTTTGACTTTGTCACCAGTACTACTCTACAATTATTCCCCATACAATACTTTATGCTATAGACATTTAGCATGTGCTTGTCATTGAAAATCTACTAGAAACACTAAAACAATTGACTAGGTAGTGAATTCATAGTTCTTATGGGAACATGGAGACATACCAACCAGACATTTACTGGTACATTTCTATACCTTACGTACATACAAACTTATGTATATTGACAAGTTGTTGCAAATTCCACCAGAAATACACCACATTTGTTTTCTCTATTTCTTTTATACTGACGAATAGAAGAGAAATTGTAGACAATGTAACTACTACTAGAATTTTAGTGTTGACATAGAGATACTTGGCCCCAGTCTGACTGCAGGGTATTATTGTAGGTAAACTCATAAAATGCAAGTACATACGTACTTGCATTACATACATACATACGTATGTAAACTCGTAAAATTACACTTAAGAGATATTTCTCATTGAATACAAATATGAACATAAAATATCTCCTACTTAATATGAAAACAAAAGCACGTTCAAGTGAGTAGAAAAAAATTTTTGCTCTTAAAAAAACTTATGATCACGACCCATATTTTACACACATACATATGTACAATATACTCACGAAAATGGGTCACAAATTAATAAAATAATTATTTAATTTACATTTAAGGCTCAGTTAGCCGACTGTAATGTAATGTAACTGCAACGTCTTCTTTCGTCGTCTTTCGAAGAAAATGTGTTTATTTAAAAAAAAAATGTTTGCTGCACTTAAGAAGCACCAGCAAACTTTTCAATTTTCAAGTCAGGTAATTAGTTCACTGCTTTACTGTTATAAAAAAAGTATAATTTCAAAGCAGTTTGAAGAAACTGCAAATTGCAAAATAAAGGCAATTTAACAACAATTTATTAAAATTCATAAAATTAGCATTAAGTCGCCATAATATTTTTGTACGAAAATAGAGATTTAAAGTATGCTTTAACCTTTACAAACGTTTATGAATGTAATTTTTTACTGGTCTATGTAGTTGTTTATTCGCAACTTCGCCCTCCGACCATCCACGTTCAAGAGCAAAAACAAATTATTCATTAATAAAGATTACGGAAACACGTCAAAAATTTTATATAATTTATTTTCCGTTATAATAATATTTTTACTTTTTGTTACATAAAAAATCTATAAAATAATTGAAACTAGTTAAATAGTACTTCATTTCAAAAAATGGTTTAAGATAACGCCAAACTCTTCCTCTTGTATTCAAAACAATGGTTGGCAACTCTTCAAATATTCAAGAAAATACAATTAAAGCAAGTGTCAAAAGAACCGCTTCAGTGGGAAATTAGTGCGAATAATTGCGTCAGAGATAATAAATAAAAATACTATTTATCAATATTTTAATTTCTATACCAAATGAACCTAATTAACCAAATTATATAAAACCATTTTGGTAATTGGAAAAGTTAAAATAATAGAAGCAAGATATATGTATGTGTGTTTATGCAAGTGAACGACAAAATTTTAATAGTTGCATTGTAACTTCAGTGGCGAAACAAACGATTGTGGGACATTAAAAAATACTAGAAAAAAAGTTACCTGTAAGTTGTGAAAATATATTTATATATACTTATATATATATTTATTATAATAAATTATTTACAATAAAACCATTAAGTCTGATTCATTCGTAATAAAGCAAGTACATATTTATATATGCATTCGTTTACAAGATTTTAAATTTGATTTAGCACTTTTGCACAATTGTTATGACCCGTGGGTTTAATACCTACCGGAATACAAAAGTATCAAAGTCCAAAAAGCAAGTTATTAATAATAAATATGGAATGCATTACAATAAATGCGCCCAACAGAAAATGACCTAAAGAATTTAAATCAAAAGAAAAAAAAATAATGCTGTCAATTCGTTTTGGTTTATTTTTTCCCAATAGAGTTTTTTGAACTAAAAGTTTGCTCAGTGCTAATAGGTATGAAAAGTTTATAAAAATTCAGAAAGAATAAGTGTTAAGCTAAGTGTATCAAGGAGGCCCTATGCTCCTTATAGGAACGACGGGAACATATGTATTTATGTACTAAAAAATTTATTTGTTGATGTTTAGTGTGTCTAAATGCATTTTATTGCAGGTTGTGGTTGCAGTCTACTGAAGTGCTGCTTAGCTGCAACGCAATGCATGCTTAACCATCAACAAATAATTTTTTTAAATAAAAATAAAATATTGTCGATCGATAATTTCCAACCTGAATAATCAAAAATGCTTAGAGATTATGCTTTTCCTTAATGTCAAATATATGTATCTGGTTGTCTATGCTGCAATTCGATAAGAAAGAAAATGCTTTCGAATTTGCTTGTTATTAACATAAAAATTCTAAAGCACTTTGTTCGGTTTTGAATTGCAGAGTAGATCCCCAAGTGCCATAAGATCAAGGCGAAAAAATCACTGTCTATACTTTTGTTCTGTACTGAACCTAACCTTCACTTTTTAAGCACAGAAGCTGCTTTATTTGCATATTAGGGCTATTAACTAAATATCTTAGAAGTCTGTACTAATCCATCAGGAGAAACGTGCAGTTTTCATGTTTTATTTAATTGTAATTTCTGGAGAAAAAAATATGCCTTTAATCAGTTTTGCTTAAAAAAATACATTCACTTACAGCTTTGATTTATTTGTTGTTTAAACCTTTCAACTACACCATTTTTCATTGAAATTGAGAAAATTCAAGATAATATTGAGAAAATTCTAATTGAAATTGAGAATTTCAATTTGAAATGGAGAAAATTTCAAATGAAAATGAGAATTTCAATTTGAAATTAAGAAAATTCCAAATGAAAATGTATTGCTGAAAATATTTTGGGTGTTTACTTTGTAAAATATGTATATTTTATACAAATATATGTATTGCTGAAAATATTTTCGGTGTTTACTTTGTAAAATATGTATATTTTAAACAAATAAATATACATATGTCCATATAAATATTCATACTGCAACAAAATCATTAACGTTCACTAGAAAAATTTTTTGAAATGAGTTTGTTACCCATTTTTATTAAATATATGTACGTACATATTTTTAAGTAAGTGGCATGGACTCAAACATTGTCACAAACGCAGATGGGACATCAGCCATTAAACGGTATAGACATGCAGGAGACTTAACCGGGGAGCCACCAACTCGAGAGGTAATAATTAAAGAAATTTTATTTTAATTATAAGAACTGAAAATAGTAATTTTTATATATTGATAGTTTGCTGAGATATCCATTCCAGTGCCTTGGGGTCATTTGGCTGGTAAATGGTACGGTCCCCAAAATGTGCAACCTATCTTGGGTCTACATGGCTGGCAAGATAATGCAGGCACATACGATTTGCTAGTGCCTCTACTGCCGCCAGATGTGGCATTTCTTTCGGTCGATTTGCCAGGTCATGGCTTATCGTCTAGGCTACCAGATGGCTGCTATTACAATTCCATTGATAATCTATATGTTATAAGGGTAATAATGAAACAATATAAATGGGTAAAACTTTCTCTAATTGGACATTCCATGTCATCGATAATTGGCTTTGTATTTGCCGCTGTTTTTCCGGATAAAATCGATATGTTAATTGGCTTAGATGCCTTGAAGCCTCATCAACGTCCATTTCCTAGTGTTATACGCACAATGGAGACCCGAATGGATGAGTTTTTGCGAGAGGATGAACGTAATCGCAACAAAAGCGAGCCACCCAGTTATACTTATGACGAGCTGATAGAGCGTGTATACGTTGGTACATTCAATTCGGTAAACAAAGACCTCTGCAAACACATAATGGCACGAAACATACAAAGATCGGAAAAATATCCCGACAAGTATTTCTTTAGCCGTGATAGACGTCTCAAGTTTTACAATTATGCGATAGGCTCCCAGGAATTGTGCGTTGAAATGGCCAAGCGCATAACATGTCCATATATGTTTATAAAAGCCAGTAGCTCTCCGTATTTTGAGGATAAAAAGTATTATGATGAAGTTATCGATGTGCTAAAAACTAAACCAAATTTTGTATATATTGAAACTGATGGCACGCATCATTTGCATATGAACAATCCACAGTCTATTATAGAGCCGATTGTCGATTTTATAAATCGTCATGGACCGGCGTCAAAAGCTAAGCAGACAAAATCTGCCAAAGAGCGCTTACAAACGGACAAAGAGAGTAAACTTTAAAATAGCTAATTTAATTAATTAACTGTATGGCGAAAATATACTTAATATTCAAAATTTATGTATTTAATAAGGGTTTTTTTTACCAGCTGACAAACCAGATAAAAATTAAATAATAAAGATAACAATTGCATCGTTCGGACCTTTTGATTTATTGTCACGAAACACATTCATGTATATGAGTTATGAACATAAACATGAAAAGTCATCCATCTTATTTCCTTTTGGGGGATGTACATTTTCTCATTATCTAGTTGAGATGTTTCAGTCTGAAAATGATTTTTGTGCAGTCGATGTTTTTTAGTAGGTTCAATGGACGTTTATCAATTACATCATAGAGCGATTTTTAATGTAAAATTGCACAGAACTATGTATCTACACAGTTTTGTTTTATTACTTTGCGGCCGTTACATAACTATTGTAAAGTAATGCAGACGGTATGGAAACAGTGTGTGCAGTGATGGATTTACGTATAGGCCCGAGTCTAGGACGGCATGGTTTTAGGGGCCACAAAATTTTCAGAACCCTAAAAATTAACATTTTAAATAATGTGAATTGTGAATCAGTTTTGCTTTACATATATTAATGAAAAATTTGGAATATAATTCTGAACTTATCCGCAGTAGAGCACTTGAGATTTAACGACAGTTCGGGTAATTGTATTTTACTTGTTTATTTAAGAAACCAGAGCGCGGTTTTTAGTTAGAACGTATTGAGAAGCAGCGTTTTAAAACTTCTAATTTGTGTAATTGCTTTTGCTTCTGCTTACGCTTCTGCTTCTGAAAATCTAAACAGTCGCAGTCAAAACCAACGCATGAAACGATAAGTTACACACAACGGGGAATTTCAGCAGTTGTTCAAACAGTTGTCAGCAGTCAGTCAAACGACTGCTACTTTAAATGAATTCGGACGTTAAATTTTCGTTTTTTACTAGACTATACTTTTTTTTTTTTTTTTTTTTTGCAAAAAGTGTTACTGAAACTCAACAGAGAAGTGTGCATCAGTTATATGATATTGAAAAAAAAATTTAACGCCGAAAAATTGTGAAAAATTCCAATTTCGGAGTTAAAAAGTGATCTGTATGACCTATTAGGGTGCCTAGACACGTTCAGATTATGCTGCCAAATATTGTTAGCAAAAACATAGAAGTCATTTTTAGCTATTCTGAAAGATGTGTAAAAAAATTTACTTTACTTTTCCAATAAAAAAAAATTTCATGAAGAAATAATTTTTTCGTCGTAATATCGTCAGCCCATTATTGGTTTGGAGCATATGCCAAAAAGTCGGAATGGAGAAAAACGACAAAGAAAGTTTACATGAAGTTTTCTCAAAATATACCCGATAGAATTTTTTTGTATTTTCATCATTGCTTCCTACACATGTTTGGAAGAAATGTGTAAATTTTAGTGAACTTTCATGAATAATGTTAAAAGTTAATATTACTTTATTGTAAAAGTCAAAATAATTTATTTTTAAAAAGTAGCTTTTTGTGCTCCATACGTATACTTAACTGCTGTTTCACATCTGTGAATTAGAATTTTGTTGGCTTGTTTATTTTTCTTGCTGTCTAGAGAAATAAGTCAATCTTTTAACGCCGACCAAGAAGCCGCAGCCGTAATATTTTTAACTATCGATCCGCTTACACACTTACACAAGAAAAATAAGTAATTGAAGTATATTTAATATAAATAATGAAATTAAATTATTTCTGTTATACTCAAACATGCACAATTAAGGTTTCTTTTATTTTATTTTAGTGTTTAATAATAAGTTTATATTAAAACATTTAATCGGCGACTGCATCTGGGTGATGACGTTTTTGCTTAACAGTCGCCATTGAATTTTTCTTACGGCACCTTATTTTTTTACTATTCATTTCATATGGAGCAAAATGAATGCTAAATATCTCAGAAACCATAATTAATTTCGTGAGACATATTTTGGATTCAGAAAGGAGATATTCGAAATATATACATATTCCCCATACCTAACTCATTTTTTTAAATGGTCAGTGGGTCAAACCAATAATGGGCTGACGATATGTAAATGATATTTATTTAGAGGACTCTTAGCTACATTATTGCCATATATAGTAGAGAGCTATCACTAAGTCTGAATTAGCTGCTGCAAAAAAAAAAAAAAAAAATTATAACACCATTTTTTTAGGGCGCACTGGTTTTCGAAATTTTGGGAGGTTTATAAAAATTGATTGGTCGACAAACTGAGTATAAGGGTTTACTTCCCTTTAGTAATACTACCGAACCTATACTGACAGGACCGTGCGGATTTTTTACTGTTGCACAGTGTAATTTAAATATTTATAAATTGCATACTTAATTTTAAAGCTTTTCTTCATAGAGCAAAAAGGGCGGTATATCCCACGGGTCCTAGGGCGACATCAAACATCCCACTGTGTGTGGGAAAGCAATGTAGGCGGTATGTGTAGTTTGTGTGGAAAAATAAAAATAATATACTCGTAAGTCATTACAAATTGTTTGCTGGGTGGTTTTAAATGTTGATAAGGGAAAGCTTTCAAGTTGTTATTTTTTTAGTTAATCTACGAACTTTTAAGGAGCTTTTTCTAAATTTCTTCTGCGACACATTAAACTACACACACGCACACGTAAATATGTATACAGCACCGGAAACATCGCGTATTAAATAAAACTGATTTATTTCATTATAAACAGGGATGCCGTTTAGTTAGAATTCCTACCAACATTGGTGGTTGCATTCGATGTCCAATGCAATAAATATGGATTTATTTCACTTTACTTGGAACTTATAATAATATCTCATAGATAAAAAAAGAAAGAAACCCATACAGCATTTTAAATATGTACTCACATTTATTATGCAGATATTTTGGGTTTTATTTAATTTTGATATTCTCATGAGTTTATACTAAGGTCTTGCTCGATTAATTAATCGAAGTTTTGGTTTAATCGGTTAATAATGATAAAGTATGTTTCAGAATTTTTTAGTGAAAAAAATTTTTGATTTCGATTTAAAAAAGTTCAATAAAGTTCTGTCAAAAAATATTTGCACCCCACTGCCTTGAAAGAGTTATTAATTTTATTAAATATCCAACAAAAAAATGCATTAAGGATAGCATATGGTCATTTCCATGATATCGAACGTGACCGTGGTACACAATTAAAGTAAAATGAAGTCAATAAGCGTAATTTAATTTTTTTTTTTAATTTAATCTAAACTTAGAAGTACATATCGATCATTTACTCAAACAGCGTCATAACTAAAAAAAAACTACTTTGCCAGAAAACTATCGTAAAGTTTCCTATTTACACACAGCTTAATGGAAAAAGAAAATACGAGTATTATTTTTCTCTCAAGAGTTGAGCAAACAAGATATTTGTATGAAACTTTAACAAAATATGGAAAACAATATGAGAATTAATTCTGAAGGAAATGAGCGATATGTAAAATTTTTAATGTAAATCTTTTTTGGTCGCACGTGACCAACTTAGTATGGGTACCACAATCAAAAATCTTTAAATTTTCCTGCAAGACATTTTTTTAAATTTTAATTATATTGTGCTGAATATTTGACGAGCTTTCTGCGTGTGCTTTCGATGTACTGATAGCAAATGGTGTTTATCAATGTGGCACGTGACAAAGTTACTTGCAATCGCATAGTTTCTTTTGCATTCTTCTTTTTATTGTTTGTTATCTCATTAAAATTTTAGAGATCAAAAGTCAATGGGTAATGCGTCTCTTTAAGAACGTTAATCAAAACAAAACTTGCAAAAGAAATATACAAAAAAGGTTGTGCTTTTGTGACTTTACATTAGAATGGGTTACGTATAAATTTTTTAACATCAGTTGAATTTGATTGTTTCTCCATGAAAATATGGTAAAACAAAGTGATATCTAGAATTTTTAATGTCTTGGTGTCAATGGACCTTTGGTTGGAAATGCCCATTTATTTAAAATTGCTCGGAACATGGAAAAATTTGCCTACCCAGCTAAAAAAATTATATATGGTCTATATATTTTTACTATATGAATGTATATGAATATGTATGAATTCATGTATGGAAATGTATGGGATTATACATGGCAAAACTATTATATATGAACTAATATATGGACTAATATAAGAAATGTATTATAATATATGAGCTCATATATTCAAATTTAATTATGAATCTCTTCATATGTGGATCCATATATAGAAATAACGTAATATATGGAGCCATATAAAAATGTATGCATACATGATATCTCACATAAGATCGTTTTTGCATTAAAAAAAGCTTGGATTTTATCACTGGTGAATTGCAAATCCATTTCAAAATAGATACGCTATGCAAAGTTTATATGCGTACCGTCAACGTTTAAAAAAGAAAAACTTGTTACAAAAAAAAAAAACCATTATTGTATGATTTTATACATTGTGGATCAAATAATCAAAAGGATAATACAGTCATTAATTTTATCGAAAACAACAGAATTCTCTAGATAAGAAACAAAGTTCAAATTACTGCAAAAAACTATATTGAAAACTATTGTTAGATGGATTATTTTTTCCTTCATAATTAATTGAATTAGTTTTTAATCTGATTTCTTAAATTAAATTTTAAGTACGAATTTGAGTTTTGTGTTTTTTAAATAATTGATTTACCTTTTGACTTAAAATGAGGAATGAAATGACTTTTACTTCGTTTTGAACTATTTGTCCAAACAAATGTGTCATTAAATACAACCTCCTAAAAAAAGTAATTTTAGTAATTTAATTTATTTAATTTATTGCACAGCAGTGCGCTTTTGTGAATATGAACTTTGCATACTGTAGAGGGAATATTTACACATACATGTATGAAAATGTATGAATATATATAATCATATATGCCCATATACCCTCATTTTTCGGATCCGAACCATATATGGGATATCATATATGCTCCATACATATTTTTTTACCTGGGTACCCAGCTAAAAAAACCATTCTTGTACGATTTTATATATTGTGGTCCCATTTAATATATCAAATAATCAAAAGGATAATCCAGTCATTAATTTTATAAAAAATAACACAATTCTCAGATATATTTAAGAAATAAAATTCATATAACTGCCAAAAATAATGTTGACAACTAGTGTTAGTATAAAAACGGATTAATTTCTTTATAATTGCATTAGTTTGTAATCTCATTTCGTAAATTATATGTTGTGTATGAATATGTGTTTTGTGTTTTTTAAATAATCGATTCACCTTTTGACTTAGAATGATGAATGATATGACTTTTAGTTCGTTTTTCATTATATGTCCAAACAAATGTTTCATTAAATACAACCTTCCTGTTCAAAATCTAAAAAAAAAATAATATTAGTAATTTAATTTATTGCACAGCAGTGGGCTTTTGTGAATGAAGAGAGTATGAATATGAACTTTGCATACTGTAGTGGGAATATTTACACATAAATGTATGAAAATGTACGAATATATATAATCATATATGCCCATATACCCTCATTTTACGGATCCGAACCATATATGGGTTATCATATATGCTCCATACATATTTTTTTAGCTGGGTAGAACTAATAAAAAAAACAAATATTTTTGATTTTTTTCAATTGTTATTGATGATGTATTTAAATGTTTTCTGTTTTTTTGTGTGTGATCACTTGCTTCATTACATGTAAATGAAGTGATGCTGTAATTTTGTTTAACCTATAAATAATACAATAATATAAACGAACTAATACTATGCGAAGAGAATTAATTTACAAAAGGCGTTAATATATTTAGTTTTTAGAAGTTTATGCACAACATGCAGCTGAAGTAGTTAATGCGGAAGTCAGCAATTTAAAAAAAGGGGGAATAAAGTAAAACAAATTTCTTAGCTTTTATACCGCGAACCAATTTCTAATTGACTAGTTTTTCTATTCTAAATCATTCAGCTAAGAAATATTCTGCTCGCCCAGCCAATCCAACTGCATCTTGCACACAGTTTGCTCTCTGACTACAACAATTCAACTATAATTTATTTGTCGGTTATCTATTTATTTCTTTTGAGCGATTTCTTGTGGTGGATGGGCAGCAATGTATTCCAATGATCTAAGAATAGCTTCTGGGATGGGAGGTGGTGTTGGCAAATGATCGCCAGTTGGTTGATAACCATTTTCGTCGGCGGTGTATTGTATAAGGATTTTTTCGCCTTCGGGCGAGACAAACTCATAGGAACCTGCTACACCATTGGGATTGCCAGCTTCTTGTTGTTGAATACCATTGCTTGTTTCAAAGGCATAAGCGTAATTGCCATCAGCATCGGCGGGATCATTTTTTAGACTCAAGACCTCGGCGTCTTTGTCAATATTATCGGCATAGGCATAAGCCAATAAAAAGGCGAATAAGATCTGAAAGAGAGAAAAAATAATGTATAAATAAAAGTTTTCATTTACTTGATGAAATTTTATAAAATTTATTATTCAAATAATTTAATTAAAATTTATTTGTTCAGATTGCTGAAACACAGCATGCAGTAGTAACAGATCTTCTTGTTATTACTCAGAAATATTAAAAAAATTAACGACGGTATCACAAAGGCATTCAGGCCAATTCTAAATATTCCTAAGGAATTATTTTTTTTTCGAATTTTCGAAGTCAGCTATTTTGTTTTTAGTTGTTTTATTTTACCTGAAAGCTCGCAAATGATTTTTAAAAGGAGGTGAACAAGTAAGGGAATAAACTCACCGGGAATTCTTATCAATTGTTGATAATGAAGGGATGGACAAGAATGGAGTTTTCACATTACAAATTGTAGTATAAAAACTTGAGGGTCTACTCTGTAATTCGAAACGAAAGGAAATGCTTTAGAATTTTACTGTCTGGCTCACGATATCGACAAGAAATTTTCTTTCGCTTATTTCTATTGAAAACAAAAACAAAGTACCCAGCTAAAAAAATATGTATGGAGCATATATGAAATCCCATATATGGCTCGGATCCGAAAAATGAGGGTATATGGGCATATATGATTATATATATTCATACATTTTCATACATGTATGTGTAAATATTCCCTCTACAGTATGCAAAGTTCAAGATTTTGAACAGGGAGGTTGTATTTAATGAAACATTTGTTTGGAAAAATAATGAAAAACTAACCCCCTGTTTGTGTAAGACGTTTGAGTTAGAAATCTTGGCGTTTCTATAATAGACTAAAGAAAAGTTGCACAAGTTTCCTTTAGTCTATTACAAAAACGCCAAGATTTTTAACTCAAACGTCTTACACAAACAGGGGGTAACTAAAAGTCATTTCATTCATCATTTTAAGTCAAAAGGACAATAAATTATTTAAAAAATACAAAACTCATATTAGTACATAAAATTTAATTTAAGAAATCAGTTTAAAAACTAATGCGATTAATAATTATAAAAGAAAAATAGTCCGTCTAACAATAGTTTTCAATATAATTTTTTGTAATTAGTAATATGAACTTTGTTTCTTATCTAGAGAATTTTGTTATTTTCTATAAAATTAATGGCTCGATTATCCTTTTAATTATTGATATATTAAATGTGGCCACAATGTATAAAATCATACAAGAATGGTTTTTTTTGTAACAAAAGTTTTTCTTTTTTAAACTTTGCATACCGTATATATTTTCTAATGGACTTCCAATTCAGCACTGATAAAATACCAAGCTTTTTGATTGCAAAAACGATCTTATGTGAGATATCATGTATGCATACATTCTTATATGGCTCCATATATTAAATTTTATTTCTATATATGGATCCACATATGCAGAGCTTCATAATTAAATTTCCATATATGAGCTCATATATTATAATACAATTCATATATAAGTCCATATATTAGTTCATATATAATAGTTTTGCCATGCATAATCACATAAATTTCCATGCATTAATTCATACATATTCATATATAGTTATATACATTCATATATTAAAAATATATGGACCATATATGATTTTTTCAGCTGGGTAAGTAAATTTTTTTTTTTGTTTTCAATATAAACAAGCGAAAGAAAATTTTTTGTCGACATCGTGAGCCAGGCAGTTAATGTTAATAACATATAAATTTCAAAGGATTTTCTAACATTCTAAAATATGTACATACATACGAGTATGTACATGATTTTGTCTTTTTATTTTCTTTTTTGTATAAACAACACGACTTGCATGTTAGTGGGAGTTAAAATGTTTATAAACATTAATTTGAGGTAATTTTATATCCTTGGCATTCGTCATCGAACGATATGTAGGAAATCAAAATTTTGTATAACTTGCAAATATAATTTTTTATACCGGAATTTATATTGAAAATAAAAATATATATATTGAGGGTGGCGTTGGCACGTTGACTACAAAACCGAAGCTTAAAGTTAACGGAATTTCCGACAGGGTATGCATGTATGCACTTGAATTCAATACCATTTGCAACACACGATCTTTTTTTATATTTTGAATTTAATAAAAAATATTTGCAGAGTAATCTTGTTTATATAACTCAAACCTTTTAAATTTTTATTAATATGTGCTTTTTTTATTAGAAATAAAGTTTTTATACAGGGTGACGTAGAATGAGCTACACGTATGGTTTGAATTCTTTTTTTTTCAGCATTTTGTGAAGAAGACTTGGAGAATTAATTATGAATCATTACACGATCGAACAATTTTGAATTTTATTTTTAAAACCAACATTCTATTGTGTTGACACAGCGTGCATATCGTCGTCATTTTAATGTGCGCATTGCACCCACAGTTTTTTTTGGGGATATTTGAAAGAAAGTGTGTACGTTAACAAACCAAGAACCATACTCCAACTAAAAACCAACATTCGAAATGAAATCATGGCCATTACACCCGAAATTTTGTGAAAAGTTATGGAAAATATGCTAAAAAGAACACGTGTGTACGGAGCAGAAAATGGACATCACTTACAGGATATCATTTTTCAAAGCTAATTGCAAAAAATTCCCCAATAATATACTGTATTTAAAAAAAAATATAATAATCACATAAATGAAGAAGTTATAAACCATTTAAACAATATATCTCATTCTGTGCCACCCTGTATATACATACATACATAAAATATAAAGAGCTCATTCAAATGCAAATGGAAACAATTTTAATGAAGCTGCCGATATCACAAAAATTATTCAAATAGTTAAAAACTTAAAATAACTAAATGAAAAAAAAAACTCAATCATATATTGTGTTATATTCCGTGATTCTATTTAGAATTTGCATAAAAAGTGGTTTAATTAAAAAATTTAATATTTCGAAAAGCAAGAAGAATAAAAAGAAACTCGATTATATATAGTTGATATGCTTTTAATTGCAGATTTCGTATAAATTTCACTTTAATCCTTAGCCATGTCCATCTATCTATACTTTTAATTTATTTTTGAATGTTATTCATTAAATTTGTAGTACAAACCGAGCAAAATTTTATATATCAAAGTGAATAAAATTCTGAAAATTAAAGTTTATCAATAAATATGTTTGAACAAAAATTTCACTTTCTTAAACTGGCATAATTTTGAAAACAGAAATTACTTAAAATTTTTGCAACTAAATAAATAGATTTTAGAGTAGAGTTTGTTAACTAAATTCAAAAAATTTTTGGGTTGAAGTCTATTGACGAGTTCCACAAGCGGGAACGAAATGCATATAGACAATTGCTTAACCATAAAAACAAGCCAATTTTTGTAGAGAAAAAATATTAAAACACGTCTGTAGCTGAACGATTTTTTGACGCGTCCACTTTAGTGTGCGTAATAAATTGGTTATTAGATATTTGAGAGTTTTGTCTGACAAATTTTCTGAGCTGTCCCCGAACAACTGTTCCTTGATACACGTGTAATGGCATTTCTTATGTTGTCATTTTGTGGTGTCATTTTCAAAATGTGTGAAACTCCGTTCGCATTATGTTTTTTATATGGAAACTAATGCCACACAACGAAAAATATCGTAAATGAGAAATGTTGCCACTAGTACATACTATTGAGATGTCACAAAATTCCATAGTGTGTACTCGGCATAGTGGTTTTATTGCAAAAAAAAGTGAGGGGTGCTTTTAAACGTTCAATTCCCCTACAAGGCTTAGGCCCAATAATTGACTTCTCAATTATGTGTCATTTATCTTTAAGTGTCTCTTAAGTACCGAATTCATTTTTTCAGTATAAAGTTGAGAGCCATTTAAATGCCCAACCTTGCCTATTTAAATCACACTTAAGTATTACGAGCATAACATATGTTATTATGCTTGTGTGTGTTTATTGAAAACATGTACATGAACATCATGTGGTCGTATTAAAAAGAATTTCGTTTAATTTTCATAAATATATAACATATACAATGCATAGTATGATATCATGGAATAAATAAATAGAAAAATGCGTTCTGATGCTCTTTTGGTTTCATAAAATGTGTTTTTATGCAGTTTTAATTTTCTACATGTTGATAACCTAACTTTCTTATTTACATTAAACATCTGTTTTCTTTTAGAACTATCAACATTTCACAGTGCTACCACACTTTCATAGTATTTAAGTGATCATTTAATTTTACGACTGAAAAAAGGAAACTGCAATTAAGTGCAACTTAAAATTAAGTGGCTATTAGCTAAATGGCACTTAATTGAGAAGTCGATTATTGGGCCTTAGAATGTCACACGACTATCTGATCTGGTAACTCTATTACCATTTATGCTCAGTTCGGTTTGAGATTTTATCGTGAATAGAGTAATGTTTAACAATTATGTTGTGATTACTGAGTTTTTTGTACCGATTTGAATATTTTTAAGGTGGATGAGTTGTGGTTTCAATAAGCGCATGCCACAATGTATTTACGGAAAGAAATGTCCGCGCATAAATATCCCGTGTTGCAGTTTAACAGTGATGAACTATTTTTTTGGTAATGAAGCAAACTTCAGGCATTTAACAACATTTGTCTGTCTTTTATTTCAATTTAAAATTCTATATACCTCTAGAAAAAACACGCACCCGATATAAGATATTATTACAAGTCCAGGTTCACACACGTCAATTTTTGTTGATCCACTTTTAATTCAGCTGGTAGAAAAAAAAAGATATTTGTACTTCCTTGTTCGTCTTTCTTATAGCTGAATTAGGAGTTGATCAACAAAAGTTGAGTGTGAGTGTGAACCGGGACTAAACAACACAGAGTCTATTTTAGATACTAACAACATGACATGTATTTTTTTCAGCCGGCAAAACCCTTGGCCAATCATGCTTTTAATTTCTTATTTTAAATTATTACTTTAATCAAACATGAAGAAAGTGTTACTAAAAAATAAAATTTATAATTAATTCTTAGTCACGCTTCACACACGACAACTTTTTTTCATGAACTCGTAATTCAGCTGTAAGAAAGAAGGATAAGGAAATATAAATATCTCTTTTTTTCTAACAGCTGAATTAAAGGTTGATCAACAAAAGTTCACGTATGTGAACCGGGACTTACACCCTTTTTCTAAAACGCAGACGGTCGACTTAAATATAAAATTTATGTGGATAGTAATCGTGCACATTAGTGCATGTACTCGTAAGACCAAATCAATAAATATTTTTAAATCAAACTCAGAAACTCGATCGATCGAAAAATCACATGTAGTGGTGGCGTGGTATAAATCGTTTTTTTTTCGCAAAACTGATAGGTATTTAATTTATTTTATTTTTATTTCTTGTTTTTTTTACTTCTTTTACAATTTTTTTTTTAATTTTACAGCAGATAATTTATTCAAAAGATGTCCTTGCACTCAATTTGAACTAAACACTGTTGCCATAAACTATTTAGCATTTATATTTTTTTATATTTCTATTTTATCTTTAAGGCTTTTATTTAGAAATTTTTTATCTCTTATGAATTTTTAAAATAATTTTCCTTTTTATAGCAGTTCATTTTACTCACAATTTTAAACATTTTGCTAAATTATACTGTGATAAACTGTTAATGGTTTTGCTAGAAACCTTTGCTTTTATATCGGTTTAGCTTTGGAATAGAGTGATTTGAAAAGAAAAAAACAAAACATAAAATCTACTAACAAAAATTTATAGAAGATGAAAAATAAGTTATAGGAAAAAGAACATCTCAAAGGCAATCAAACAAGTAAAACAATCTCATGCACACACACACACACACACACACACACACAACATATGCGATCATGTGTGGATCTTTTATAAATGTTGCGATTTTAATCACACTCACACATTTGTTATTTTGTTTTTGTTTCGACTTTTTTTATGAAAGACAAAAAATGCTCACTTTAAGTAACTTAAGCCAACTAAGTAATAACTTTGGCATCAGCAACAACAAGCAACAACATTAACATTAACAGAAAATACCAAAGACACCAACATTAACACTAGTCAACAAAAATTCATAGTTTTGTGTGGTACGAGTATAATTGAGATAATAAATTTAATGATAATAGAACAGCTATTAGAATATTGTGTGGTGTTCCAGCATAATAAGCTGGTTTGTTTGTAAGGGAGTATTTTTTGGTCTATCTTTTAGAAACTTGTTTAGTTTTGGCATAAAATATTTGGTAGTGATATTTTATTTAACACACAGAATTTACTGATAAATACTCACTTCATTTTAGCATGGTAAAGTTATGCTGTTCTTTTCTTACTTTATTTCTCTTAATTAATTTTTATATACTAATTCAGTGATTCTGCACCTTTTTTTTTTGCTGCGGTACACTTAACGATTTCAAAAAGAAAACGATAAGTTTAATAATTATTTTATTGCCTTGAACAGACTTCGTAAAATAGTTTATGTACGTGTATATTTGGTCGTAAAAGTTACAATGCTACTCTCATATCGTCTTTTACATTTAACCATCTTGATCTTTTTAACCGACTTCAAAAAAAGGAGGAGGTTAACAATTCGTCTCTATTTTTTTAGGTGTGTAATTTCATAACTCTGTATATTTTAGACCGATTGAAAAATTCTTTTTTTGCCCAAGAGGGATTAGCTTCTCATTGGTCCCATTTTAAAACAAGTGCGCGAGTTAATTTCCTATTTAAGGAAATGAGTAAAAAAAATATATTTTCTTTTTTTCTGCACCGAAATGTGCGTTTCTTTATTAAATATATTCTTAAGACTAACTTACAAAGTGTTACTTAATATCTATTTATAATAATAATTATGTTTAATGTTTCTTTGTTCTAACTCAAAATATGTTTTTCTTTGTTCTAATATGTTTTTCTTTGTTTAGGTTACTAGTACCTTTCTTATCAGCAAAACATGTTTTGAGAAAAAATGTGTTTCTTATCGTTACAATAGTTGTATTTATGATGTTTGTCTTATCTCTAGCTTAGAATAGTTACATTTGAGTTTATGGATTTGTTATCATCTTTTATTACTATCTTAGTTATATTTGAATTTATGGATTTGTTATTACTATCTTAAAATAAGAGATGTTAACTCGCGGGGACACGCCCATAATTTTTTTATTATATTTTATGATATTCTACTTATTGGATTGCTGCGAAACCTATAAAACACCTTTGGTTCTTGCAATTACACAATTTTAAACTTGAAAAAAATGGGCGGGGTTAAGCTAAAATTTATTATAATATTGCACGCGGTTCTACCTAACCGATTTGTACGAAACTTACCACACACCTTGAGCTCTAAAATAGACTTAATCCTAATTAAAAGAAATGGGCGGAGGCACGCCAACAAAAATTTAATATTTTATTTTAAGTGGTTCTACTTTATCGATTTTTCCAAGACTTAACACGCAGCATGACCTCTAAAAAACACACAATCTTGCATTTAAAAAATGGCAGGAGGCACGCCCATTAATATTTAATTTTTTCCCATAAATTTTTTTCGAAAATGTTTTATCAGATCTTTGATCATTGAAGTCTGTCTTTTTGTGGCAGAATTATTAGTTTTAATATTGGTTAATGCTGAAAATCCGAATTCACATAATCATCATATCGAGAACAGTATTTTCGTCGAAATATTTTACTTTTTTCCCAATTTACAATTATGTATAATTTTTCCCTAGAAATGTGTTCCCTTTTTTGATTTCCCTTATCATGAAAAATATTTTTCAGGGGGATTTTTTCACTTTTACCTTTGTTTTGGTTACTTTATTTTTGCAGGCTAAATTAATTAATACATCGCGTAATTTCAATATTGTACTTCCAATTAAATATTAAAAGTTATAAATAATAATTCCTCGGACAAGATCAATAAATAATGTCCGCGATTAATAACAATAATTCCCCACAACACCTTTCTGATTTAATACGAACCTCTTTGGTTCAAATCAGGTAAATTTTTTCAGCGGAATCTAAAATATTTAAAAATACTACCTTGCTTTTGAAAGCATTTCATTTGAAACCCAAAATTTGTGTATTTCTGACTATCAAATGAAATTTGTATGATTTTCAATTAACCTTTAAGCTTTACAAATCTTCTTCCGTTTTTTACATTCACACGTATTGATAACGAGATAAACATTCACATGAAACTCGCGAAAACAAATTTCCCTTCATGGAGATTTGAAAAATGCAAAATTTCACATTTTATTCATTTGGTTCATTTGGTATAATACATGCTACTACATACAATACATTTAAAAAACAAGACGTATTTACATTTCAATACTGTTTATTGGACAATCGCATGTAATGTTAATATAAAATGAATTAATTGATTAATTGTTCGTGCACATTTTCGTAACAATATGAACATAATTATATATCTAAAATATAGCTGCAAGCTTCAAGAAATCCACAGCGCACAAAAGCGCCGCTCCAGAGTGGTTGAGAATCACTGTACTAATTGATAATTCTGTTTTCGGAAGAACATTTTGAAACGCTTTGTTTCGTATGCTTTTCACATTAGCGTAAACAGTAAACGTACTTTAGACCATAAAATTTTCCTGAGACAAGTTTTGGATACAAACCCCTCGAGACTACAATCCTACCTACTTCGCCATGGTCCTGCTTTCTACCCAATTACTATAGTAATGACTTATCGGTAATTGTACCGATCTGTCTGACATTCCCTCATCTTGCCAGCTCATCGGTAATTTCATTTCCCTCAACACTGCTGTGGCTAGGAACCCAACATAGTCTGACATTATATTTATCCATAAGCAAGTTGAAGGCTTTTAGCGCTGCCTGGCTGTCGACGTAGAAGGTTACATTCTCACCTTCAGCTGCATTCCTGGCCTGCATTCGGCAGTCTGAAAGAACTACGAATGTTCGTTCCCAAGATATAGATACAAGCCCCTGTGCCTTCCGCCATTTTTTATTCGGCTGTAAAGACCGCACTACTCTCATATAGCTTATCGGATTTGACCCAATAGTCCTTATTCGGAATTCCCAGTGCGGGTGTTCTACTAAAATCGATTTCAGCGACTTTGTAAGCCCAGGGGTTACGGATTCCTGATCACTGAAACTGATCTCATTTAAGATTGATGTACGAATTGTTATTCTTGTCCTCAACAAACATGTTTCTACGAGTCTAAGGAGACTTCTAGTGGCCGTTCCCACTACAAAGTCCTCTATAGTAAGCAGATGAAGAATGACGTCCAAGGCAGCCTGAGGTGTTCTCCTCTGAGCACCTGTGATGCCCATCGAGATACTCCTCTGAACCTTAATTAGTAATCTCCTGTGACTTTCCTTCCTCAATGTCTCCCATCATACCACACAACCATAGGAAATAACGCCTTACAACCGATCTGTAATTCAAGTTTACTATCTTCGTTTGCAGACCCCAGTGCCTTCGTATATAGTTCGTGCATGCATAGTAGGCATTGAGCCCTTTCTTTAGACCTTCCTGTGTGTTTCTTTTCCAAGAAAGCTTGCTAACTAGGAAAACACCAAGGTATTTAGCTCTCTTTGCTAGCCTCATCTCCACCCCTCCCATCCTGGGCAGTACAAAGATTTCTACTTTGTATTTCTTGGTGAAGAGAGCTAGCTCAGTTTTCTCTGAGTTGACTTCCTTCCAGTCCTTTACTGCTGGCCCAGGACGATAGATCGAACAACGCCGACTGCATGACTTCACTGATAGTGGGAAGAAACTTTCCCGTTACCAGTAAAATCACAAGTTAATCAATCAAGTTAACAAATAAGAAATTTTTTAAATGTCCCAAAAAAATTTATTGCGTTTGATTTGTTGGTATGGAGCAAACCTCATTACTAACATGTTAAAAGAAAAAAAAAAAAAAACATCTTTCACATTATTTTTAAACATTAATAACAAACATTTTACATTACGCCATAGACTTTGTAATCAAAAATCAATTTACTTTCAGCTCTTCGTGCCAGCTAAATAACAATAGATATAACAAATGGCTTGTGGATACCGCCGGTCTTTCATCAAAAATAAAACATATCGTCTTGCAAAAGGTAAGTTCAAATTGTCAAACATTTTCATTGCTATTGCTAGCAAACTGCTATTTAGTTTGAGATTCAAACAATTTGTTGCCAAGTGTATATAAGTAAGCAACGTCACTCTCCAAAACAAATTAATATTTAAAAAAAAGACACACAGAAATGTTAATGCAGCTGATGCGCTTAAACTATTGACCAAAGTAGCAAGAAAAGTATAGAAAAAATAATATTAAACTTTACATAATTACATAAATTATTAATATGTACATACATACATACATATGTATATGTTATAAGAACAACTCAACTTTTTAAATGAGAAAAAGTATTGTAATAAAATAATGGACCTAAATGTGTAAATAGAGTTCGTGTTTGAGAATGTTATTTTCTACACCAATTGTATGTACATTAGAGCGACTCAAGTTGTATGGAAGCAAAATTCGTGCTAGGTGTACCCCCCTCAAAATGAACATTGGTATCTTTTATGATGACATTTAAAATATTTCGGCTCCAGCTTTGACCTCTCGTGAGCTGGACCATTTTGAAAAAGGGTCTATTTTGTCATGTTTTGTCAATTTGAGAATCTGTTTCCTTACCAACATATACAATATGGGTATCATAAGAAAGGTTTTTTTAAGGCGCGTCCAACTGTATATACACGAGCAATAATCTTGGCAATTATTGCCGTGGCAACTGTCAAATTTGATTGCCGACACAAGATATTAGTGTGTGGACCGTATGAATATGTGTTCAAATATATATTCAGCAACAAATGTTAAAATACATTGCTGAGCAACAATCTCTTAACACATGCTGTCAAATAGAAATTATATTAGTTTTTTTTTCAACGTAAAAATAGAAAACGAAAGTTTTAACTACATAAAACCAATAAAAGTTCAATTTAAAATTAGAAAATGATAAAATGATTGGCAATTTAAGCATTTATGTGAATAAAAAGCAAATATATTTGAATATACGTGTTCACCACCTCCAAATACATTGTTGAAAACAAGCAATCGGACGTCATCATTCTGCCGGCGTTATTGCTTGTGTTAAGACACATCAAATTGCTGGTGTGGTCGTAGTGTAAGGTTCAATCAGGCGTGACATAAAAATAATCATAAAAAACAGCTGTTCGAACCAAACTTATAGGCATCACTGTATTTAATTATACGTAACTTTCCATATCGCCATAGCCACAGCCATAACCATATAAATCAATTGAATTTTGGTTTGGTTATGGTTATGGCACATCTAATTTAAGCTTTACTAGTGTTTTTGGGAATTCGCCAGAGAAAATGTTTCTCTGTATTATTCCGTTATGTGCTATCCCAGTGTTACCATATGTAAAGATTTATCTTATTTTTGAAGTTTTTAGACGACAAAAAAGCTTTCTTATCTAAAAATAAGATTTTTAAAAATTTTACTTTTGGTACTTTTAATATATTATTGAGGGATTTTTTCACTAAAGTACTTACAAATTTTCTGATTTGCTTCATTATAATCTTACAACACATATTCTATACAGTAAATATTTTGTGTTATTTGGCTTTACTTTTAATAGTTTACAACTCATTTTCATTCAATAAAATAACAAAAAAGATTTTTTTTGCTCGACTTGAAGATTTTTGAAAAATAAATATGGAAACACTTTGCTATCCAGAGTGTTGGGAGAGACGTGCGCCGTTCGGCCTTAACCTGACTTAACCGAGCCGCCGAATGTTTTGAGCGGCTAAATGACTGTCTTACTTGAGTTTAGCATTGGATACCGGTTGTTATTGTGAAATGTCCACTCTCCTCAGGTATGCTTTTAAAACGCTGCCATCTTGCAGCTGTTTTGGTATAAAAAGATTCATGAGCAATTAATCGTGAATCTCGCCCGAAGAGAATTTCTGGATTCTACTTGATTACTTGTGGTGTTTCGTAAATTCGTATGTCAATGCTTAAATGTAAATATTTCAAATGTGCCCTTAAAAAAAATACATTTGTCACAGAACATTCACTTTTTTATAAAGAATTATTTTACTAACCACAGTTTATAATAAATTTTACTTTTAATTGTAGTAATTGACCTTTCAAACTGGATTGTTCAGGGGTGTACAGTTGCTTCCGATAAAAGCCTGTATTTTATTTTTTATTAATTTTCAAATAAGATTTATTTATTTTTATTTTTGAATGAGTTTATTTTCCATAAATAATTATAATCGTTAAACATTGCCAAAAGAAAATTGAGTAATATAAGTGTGTAATAAATTTTCGTCATCTCATCGTCTCCTAGCAATTACAGTTATTACTTTTTTGTTAGACATAACAAAGGAGCCCTTTTAACGATCACTAAACGTAATAATTTTGTTGAAATAATTGATAGATTATGTTTCTTCTTAAAATTCGTACAGGCCACAGGCCCCGTAATGCCACTAAATCATATAAAATTTATTTAGTGATAATTACTTCTGGAAATTACATACATATCGCTACCTTAATATAGAAAGGCCCTAACTCATTATTTTTTTAAAATCGATATTTTCGTATTTTTCGATACATTAGATGTTCTTCTATCGAAATATACAAAAAACTCGATTTAAAAAAAATGATGAGTTAGGGCCTTTCTATATTAAGGTAACTTTATGTACATTGTCTTATGTTGTAACGTTTTATTTTAAAAAATTGCATACTTAACAAAAAGACAAAGATTAAGACACCAAAAAAAAAACATTACAAATGGCAAAATGAATTATGAGAAAAAAAAAAATGAAATGATGCCCAATCAAAAATAAGAGTGCATGTACTTGCACGCCAAATCAAAAGACTTAAGAAACAAGCACCCACACAAAAATCAAATCTTCAAAATTAATGATACTTTTTATTTATTTGTGTTGGGTTTCTCACACTTTTATTGAATGTGAACCATTTCATATAAGTTTTTGATGTGTTAGCCTTAGATTGGCTGGTTCTTGAGATAAAAAAAAAACAAAAAATGTTTAACAATTTAAAATGCATACATTGTGCAAATTATATTTTGAAGGCATATTTAACGTTTTCCCATCGCTTAAGAGAAATATTTAATAATTATATTAAAAGAAGGGCATTAGTGCAATAATTTGAAATTTAGAAAACAAACTAATGAAATTTTCTCCGTTAAATAAATAAATAATTATAAAATTTGTGTAATAGAATAATGTCTCGATTATAGATGGCAACCGAACTTTAGTTGCGTTGCCAGTTGCCAAAATGTTACGAGTACGAGTATTATGTATGGTATTGAGCTTTCATTACAACAAAAGCTTTCAGCAAATTGTCATACGATGAATCAAAACAATTCACATATTCCATTTGCAATAAAAGTTGCGCATATAAATCAGAAATCTACATCAACTGACACCACAAACAATGGACCAAACACAAAGAACGCTGATGATGAATGTGTTGTAGTGGCCTTCGAAAAAAGCTAGTTGTTCCGTTCTATTGCGGTTTGTCAGAATACTTAAAATTAACTTTGTTGTTATTTGTTCATTAATAATTATCACATTTAGTTTGGCTTACAAAGCGATACGAACTTTAGCCTGATCAAATCATAAATATAGAAAAACGCAATAATATTGGCAGCCACAATTTTTATTGCATAGTTTTTTTAAAATACAAACAAAATTAAATAAACTTAAGTAAACTACTCCTGCTTTAGGAATGCGAAAATATGATTTACATCTAATAGAGAAATTGTTAAAAATTATTTTCAGCTACAGGATGGCGCAGAATGAGCTATATGGTTTAAATGGTTTATAACTTTTTTATTTATGCGATTTTTTAATTATTTTTTTTAAATACAGTATATTATTTGAATGTTTTGCAATTAGCTTTGAAAAATTATATACTGTGCATTTTCTGCTTCGCACACACGTGCTCTTTTTAGCGAGAGAGATTATACATCTCATATTTTCCATAACTTTTCTGAAAACTTCGGGTGTAATGGCCATGATTTTATTTCGAATGTTGGTTTTTAGTTGGAGTATGGTTCTTGGATATTTGTTGTTCAAATATTCCCAAAGAAAACAGTTTCAACACAATAGACTGTTGGTTCGATCGTGTAATGATTCATAACTCATTCTCCAAGTCTTCTTCATAAAATGCTGAAAAAAACAAAGAAAGAATAATAATTAAAAAAGTTTAAAAGAATTCAAACCATCTAGCTCATTCTGCGCCACCCTGTATAAGTTTCACCCACAGTAGAGTCGATAATTCTAAAGGATTTGAATTATCCCTTAAATGCTGCCGTCTAAGAGATGCACCTTGTAGGCAAAAAATAACGTGTGATTCAAATGTACGTTAAAACCGGTTTTTGTATGGAAATTTTGTTTTAACGTACACTTCGAGCACACGTTCTTTTTTTTTGCATATGGTGGTCAACATTCAATATTTCTTTCTCTTCATCGAAAATAATTCCACTGAACAATGATCTTTAAACTATTTATAAATATTTTAAGCACTTTCTTTTAGCACTTTTATTATTATTTTCAGTTGTCAAGCCGTCATAATCATGTTTCAGATAACTTGGCAATTGGAACTAATTCTAATGAGTCTAAACAGTTGCGGGAGAGAAAAATAAACATAATACAACGGAAGACGGCGACGGCAATACTTGTCATTTTTTGTTTAAATTTTTATTAATTTTTTGTGCATACATTTTTGTAAAGAATTTACTTTTTGTGTTAAATGTTTGTAATCGCAGTAACTAAAAACAAAAAATTATTAACATTTTATACATTCGCAGATATATTTGATACATTTTTTAAACTTTTATATTTTATGACAAAAATTTTTGAACTTCAAAATCATGTTTTTTGTTTACAATAATGCTGTGATCACCGCCAATTATTCAAAAACCATGGCAACATCAGAAAGAGAAAGAGTGTCAAAAATTGAGAGAATAAGAAAGTCCGCAATTAAAATAAAATAGATTTTAATTTTATGCCGTTCCGCACTGCGGTTTTTTACTTCAAAATCGTATGAAAAACCGCACCGCAATAAATAATCGTAACATAAAGATTTTTTATGTTTAATTTTACGATAGATACTAAATATTAGATCTGGCAACTTCATTAACATTTGGGTTATATGGGTTACCATTTTATTATGAATAGACTAATTTACAGAGTATCCACCAAAATAATGTTTGATTAATCAATCAACAAATTTAAATCAAATAATTATCCGATTAAATAAAAATTCCCAATTTCGAGTAAAAGTTTATATAAGCAATTTATTACTTTGATTACACTGAGTGACAAAAGAAAAATACATAGGATGTAATACTATTTTTCTGGTAAATGTTGTAGAGTACAACAACAATCTGTTTTTTTGAAATTTTCCAATTGTTAATTGTTAGAATTTCTGAAGGTTAACGAGAGCAAACTATTTGCTACATTGTTACTAAAAAAATTTAAACAATAAAAATAACGGAAGATATATAGTTTACAAAAAATCTTGAAATGGTCGAAAATAATTCAATGACGGAAACAATAAAAGTATTTCCGAAACCAAAGAAGCGAAAAAATCTTGTATAATAAAAACAAGCAAATAAAAGAAAGATAGACTAAGATAGAAATACAGTTTATTAATTTTTTTCTTTCGTCAACGAAGGAAGTATAAAATCAAAGGAAAAAATTTAATATAAATGAATCATTTAAATTGTTTATTATTTTTAACATAATATTTAGGCGATTAAATTAAATACGCAGAAAAAATTATGAGGTGTCTGGATGGAAGCAGTTTAAATATCTAAACCGCTTCAAAAGATATGAAAATTGAAATCTGATATCGTTTTAATAATTTTTCAACACTCTGTCGGCTGCTAAATTTACTTAAAAAACAGCATAAAGATAAAAACAATATTAAATTTTGTTTATTTCGACAACATCATAACTCACAAAATGCAAATTTGGAGTTAATAATGCATAATTAATCCCCATATCGTTATACATATTGCTTTCATACAAATATCTTGTATATCTGACTCTTGAGAGAAAAATTAAATTATATTTTTCTATTAAGCTGTTAAAAACTTTAAGTTCGTCTTCAGTAAAACTAGATTTTTTGAGTTATGACATTGTTGAAGTAAATTAGCAATATGAGTTTGACGATGTAGTAAAATAAAAAAAAACAACTTTTACTGGTGATTGAATATATGTAGACGCAGTTTTACCTCGCTAACAAAAGTTATGACTTATGGAAGTGCTACTAAAACTAAAATATGCAAATATATGCTTCAAATCTAAAACATGCAAAATAAACTCTGAGGAATTAGGGTCAAATGTTTTTTAAAAGATTTCTGAAACATAAACAAATGCAGAGGGTAAACTACGGCATTCGATATCGAATCAATTTTCATAAAATTTTTCAAATTGAAGAACAAATTCCTAAAAGGCTCTGAAACGTATAATAATGCTCTCCGATCCTTAATAAGTTGCGCAGGAAAAGATATGCAACTTCACACTTCTGGTTTGCCTGGTTATTATTTATAAATTCAATCAGAATGTTTAATATATATACTATTTTTCGTTTTAGCTTGCGATTTTACTAAATATGTCAAAACCTAATTAAATTATTAGGTTTAGCAAGATTTTAATTCTTGCTCTAAACATACATACATATGCAAATCTGCATTCGCTTGAGAGAATAATTAAAAAACGATAAATAAATCGCCTTAAATAAATAAACCACATTTCAAAATTAACTTTATCATTTCAACTTTCAATTCATGTATGGAATCAATCACGTTCTTTTGCCATCATAAAAAAAACTTGTTTCTCTTTTAGAGAAGATGTTGTAGAAAACCAATAAATAAAATAAATAAAAACTACTATTAATTTTAAAGCTAATAAACACATCTTTTGAAGTGTACTATTATTTAATTTAATTTGCTTTATATTAACTCATATTAATTCCTTCATGTATTAAAAGATCATAAATTTTATATCTCTTCATCGAATGTGGACACTAAAACCTTTAAGAGATATTAAAAATAGAAAAAAAACTATTTCTAAACTAACTCACTAAATCTCAAGTTCACCTCAACCGCTTAAATCATTCTAGTGTGATGCATTTTATGAAATATTAAGATTAACCTCAAAACGAGGATTTTCATATTTGATAATTAAAAGAGTATAAATAATGCATGCAAAATTTCTAAATTAATACAAAACTTTAAAAGACTTAAAACCGTGTAGATCCGTAAATCCGATTTTCGCCAATTTTTTCAAGCATTTGGGGGCTCTTTTAATCCTTATATTATCGTAACTCTATAGAAAATAATCCAGAGGCGTAAAATCTAATTATTTTAGCGACCAATTGTTTCCTAAATATGTATGTATATATAGGTAGTTTTCTCACAAAATGCCATTATTACAACCTAACGATAAAGTAGTTATTGATTGTTAGCCTTAATATTAGCGACAAAGTGACCTTTAAATGTAAGTTTGGTTGAAACAGCTATTTTCTATGGTTATGGTTATAGCACGTCTGGTTAAACCTCACTGAACAAATTTATTTTTGATTTAAAAAATTTGCTTTTTAAAGACTTTTAAGACTCTGCAAATGTTAATTAGATTTTATTGAAGATTAATGCTTGACGATAGCTTACGTAACATAAATTTAAAAAATTTAAAACTAAATATACATGTATAGGGATTTCATTGAATTAAAAATCAGTTAATTAAATATTTAGATTTTAAATGCTCAAGAATAAAAATTCCTGCAAATTTGCACATAAGATCGTAACTAGTTTTCTTATAACTTCATTGAAAATAATATATGTACATATTTGGTAATATATGTGATTAATTTTTAGCAACACATTAGTGTGTTGTATCGAATAAATTTAATTTAAATATAATCAGCCTGGCTACGGTGGGCATATTTCGACTATGCCTAGTACTAGATTAAAGAACTGCTCAAGGTTTTTTTTTAATCTAGTACTAAACATAGTCGAAATATGCCAACCGTACGTAATCAGGCTGAATATTTCTTGGAAGTGGCTATTCTATAATCTGATTCTTATTTGCATTTCTGTTTTAAATATGCATATCTATATTTTAAGTGAATCAATTTATAAGATTTAAGTAATTTATATTTACTGAGCATTAAATTTTTAAAAATTTAGTAAATTGCAAAAAAAACTAGCAACTTGCTGGCTACGGTTACGAGAAGTGAAAGGAAATCTTCTTGAATATTCAAGGTTTTCTCATGATAAATAACGTATACATATTTATACACACGAAATAAAATTATCTTCGAAAGTGTGTGTTAATAAAATATAGAATATCTTTGCCAAAACTTAGCATTTTTTTGTATATGTAGAACACAAAAATACTTTAACGAAAATGTTAACATAAAAATACTTGAAACAAAATGATACCAGTGAGAAATATATTTTTGTAAAAAAAATCATGGTTTTTACGTAAGCTATTATTGACGTATATAAATTTAACCTTACGAGATTAAACTTCTCCCTCTTAACAGTACATACATACATACATTCATACATACATTTGTATAATATTTTGCTCCATAAATTGCGTTTATTATGTATTCTGACCCTCAAAAACAAAAGACCCAAGACATAAGCACATTTCTCTCAGCTGTAACTTTTTAAGACTTCGTTTTATTTATTTTATTTTTAGAAAACTTTTTTCTTGTTTTAATAAATTTAAAACCACCAAAAATCAAACAGGTATTTGTTTTTTTTTGGCGGCAAAAACTAATCACGAATCCATCGACATGTTTTAAAATACTGACCTATGGCAAAGTAAAAAATATTTACGATTGAACTAAACCTTAACTCAATCAATGTAAAGAGGAGGGGCGCGCAAAAATAAATTTAAAACTTATAAATTAAAAATTATTTCTTTTCATACAAAGCAAAAAATAAAGCCAAAAACTCTCAAACTCTAAACAAAAATAATAATTTATTCAAAAAGTCACAAAAAAGAATGCAATAAATGAATTGGAAAATAAAACAAGTAAAAATAAAAAAGTAGCCAACTGAGCAGAAGAAATGTTGGTTCGCATCACAACACAAAACAGTGGGTTAGTTAGTTAATTAAAAAAACAGCACAAAAAAGTTGTTAATGATCATGTAGGCAAATGGTGATGGAGAAGATGATCACCATGGCAACATTATTAATAACGATATTGCCGATGCAGAGGACAAAGCTGCTGGAAAATATTAATGTTGCTGGTATTGGTTTTATACTACAAACATATGTACATACATACATATGTATGTATGTATATGGTATTGAAGCTGAAGTTGATGATCATGATGATGATGATATTTACGCTACTGACCTTGCGACACAAAAACAACAAGCAACAAAATTAAACATACACGTACATACATATGTATGTATAAATAAAAATAAATGCTCGTTCTTTTAGTCTGTCACCACACTATATCATGGAATTTTAAAAAGGACACCCTACTTGTTGTGCGCGAAATATTTTTTATTAAAACATTTGAATCACATTTCATTTCAAGAAAATATTGGGCCTTATTACGAACGTCGTATTACGACTTCGACGACATTTTTTTTTTGTACTAGACTAAAAAACATTTTAAAATTTTTTCTTTAATCTAGTACGTCGTCTAATCGTCGTCGTCGTAGTCGAAATACGACACTCGTAATTAGGCCCATTATATCTGTACCCAGCAAAAAAATTTCAAAAAAGGTAATCGAGTGTGGAATTAAGCATTTTTGGTGGAAGCTCTTCCCTACTGGATTACCAACTTAATGATTTTAACAAGGCGTGAGACTAAAATAATCGATTCTTGAGAATTACTTACATTTTTTTATTTGGCAACTTGTTCAAGTAATCTATTTAATCTAAAAATATCATTCTCTTCATTTAGCAACTTGTACGTCATTTTTTTAAATTTAAGGTAATGTGATTTGTAAGCGAGTAATGAAATTTGGCAATCAGAAAAGTAAATCATTATATGTCAAGTAGTTCTAATGGTAATGTGTAATTTTTTGCGAGTAGTCACTGTTGCCAGAAAATTGTAACAAAAATTTGCTAAAAAATCTGCTAAATAATTTAAAAAATATGCAACAATAAAAACAACTTCATTTTGAATTGTTTTATATTTTGTTTACGAATTAACATAAATTATCTTGCTATACAAAGACATATGCTGATATTAAAAATTCTTTCATAAAAATAGACATTAACAATTGTTTGCAATTGTATTTTAATTTGGAAAAGCACGCACGCACAATAACTCTTATACTAGTTCTGTCGCTCACACTACAATTATATGGTACATACCATGGTATATTTGTTTTGGCTATACAAACGAGTATACAAATGCAACCCTTTAATATAGCATTGCACAGATACATCTGTTTGCACTAGTTTTGCGTGTTTTTTGGTTCTGGTATGAACAAATATGTTATTTATCGTTTTCTGTTACTAGTTGTAAATGTTGATTTTTTAAGCAATTATTGTATGGTTGGGCAATGAGCAAATGAAAGCAACACATTTATTTTTTTTTTGTTTTTCTAAGGCAAATAAGATACATAAAACTGCTTTTACCATAAGTGCCTTATTATGTGTTGAGAAAAAATGTAATTGGCTGATAATGAATGAATGAAAGCAAAATTGCACATACATATGTAAGTAAATGATACATGTACATGAAACACATGCATTTGTAATTACTCTCAGAGCAAAATTGTCTCTTTCTCTTTCTATACTTTGGCTGCGCCACAAAATAACACAACGAACGTCCGCACATACATCTGCACATCATGTATTTGTTTCAATAGTGGTTTTTTCATATATTTGTGTTACAATATGTATTTTTTGATCAAAAACAGATCAAACAGTTGCTCAGCAGCAATACAATAAGCAATTGTTATTTGTTTGCAATTGTATTTTAATTTGGAAAAGCACGCACACAAAATAACTCTTATACTAGTTCTGTCGCTCACACTACAATTATATGGTACATACCATGGTATATTTGTTTTGGCTATACAAACGATTATACAAATGCAACCCTTTAATATGTACATATTTTATAGACCACATCAACTTCGTTGTTGTTGTAGTTGTAGTTGTATCTTATAAACTATTTCACAAGCACGCAAATAAACCAAGCAGAAGATAAACAACTTAAATACACATTTGATTTTATGGCAAATTTATTTCACGGTATAAATATAAGAAATAGTATTAAATAATAATTTACTCGTAGATTTAATGTTTTCATTTAATAAAATGACCAAAAATAGGTTTTATTATATCATTAGCTAAAGCTGAAAATATTAATATATTTTGGCCATCGATCGGCCTTGGCACACTCTGCTAAATGCTTAAAATTCATTCCATCGATATCTAAACATTCTTGTACTAAAATGTGTGAGTTTAATTGAGCCAACAAATATGTATGGGTTGCAAAATGGGTTTTTTGACTTGTTCTTGTTTTATTTATAAATATTTATAACTATCTATAAAAATTTATTTAAATCAGAAATAATTTTTAGTCAGGCTCAGTTCAGTAATTTCAATTTTTTATTGAATGAAATATTTATTGAATGAAATATTGTTATTAATTAATGTGAGTTTCTAAAGAAGATAGACTAGGGTGCTGATGAAGTGCGTTGCGGCACAGAAAAATATCGGTATTTCCCCCAGCTTAAAAGTCTAATTTAATTTTTCTTCTCTTCTTTAGAAACTCACATTAATCAATAAAAATATTTCATTCAATAAAAAGAATTGAAATTACTGAACTTAAGCCTGACTAAAAATTATTTCTGATTAAAAATTCACAATAGTTCAATTAAAATCTAAAAATGTCTCACTTAATTTATTTAAATTTTACGAGAATTTATGGACAAAGAACTAATTTAATCTAATATTCAAGTTTGCATTAGATTAAAATATCTTTAACCTTGCCATTACCAAGGTTTACTAACTGATGTCGGCAAACTCTTTCAATTTACAATATATTGCAAATTTTTTTTTTACAAATTTGACTGCTTGAAAATTTATAACTTTCTGTCAATGAAGATCATAGAGTGCAAAGCTTAAATATTTAATTCTTATTATTAAGCTTCTGCTTTGAATATACCGTGTCGGACAAAACTAATTAAACAAATCACACTTTAAATATTAAGAAGAAGATGAAGAATGTTTAACATTTGTTAACGCACTAATAATCCCAAATTATTATTTTACTTATTAAGTAAAATATTTTTTCTTATTATTAAAAATACATTGAAATTGATTATTGGGGGATTTAGCGCATTTCACTGTTGCAAATGCAGATCATCATCACCCAAAAATTTCTTAGAACAACTACAGTTATAAACTTTCATTTAAACAAATGAGAACCTCAACAAATAACAAAGTTGAAACAAGAACTCAATAATCAAAATCTATTGTTTGTGATCGTAAATAACATAGTGTCCACACCTGACGATTTTATATCATAATTCGTAACATAACGCCGTCAGAGCAACTGTCATTTTTTCGTTAATATCAACAAAAAGGGGTAGTTGATGATTTTATATCATGATGAATCAAACAAATCTTTAAAAAATACTTGCCAAAAATATCTAACTTGAGTGTTATTTAATTTATTTTTAAGAAGACTCCAGCAAAAAATTTTAAAAAAGATAATCGGGTTTGGAATTAAGCATTTTTGGTGGAAGCACTTCTCTACTAGATTACAAACTTAATGATTTTAACAAGGCGTGTGATTAAAATAATCGATTCTTGAGAACTACTTACTTTATTTATATGGCAGCATGTTCCCGTAATATATCGGGGGTTTATATTCAAAAAGTGCTATCTGCAAGGCTTGAATATTTTAGAATAGCGCAAAAAACTGTTATTTTCTCAAAGTGCAAGGGCTAATAACAAAATTTTTATGAATAGTACCACTTACAGAAGACATATTAATTCTACTAATGTTAATCAAATACAGTTATTGCTCTTAGACTTAGAGAAAATAAAAGTTTTATTTTGTCTTTTGAAATATTCAAGAATTGCAGATAGCACTTTTTGAATATAAGCCCTCGATATTAAAGGCCTTATTCATAAAAAATTATTTGGTTTTATAAAAGTTTATGAAACAAATTTTCTATGGAAATTTGATTAATAAACCAAAAATATTTTTTTATGAATGAGGCAGTAAGACTATCATTCTTCTCATCGATCAACTTCTACATATTTTTTTTTTTTTTTTTAATTTTATGTAATGCGATTTGTAAGCCAGTAATGAAATTTGGCAATCAGAAAAGTAAGTCATTATATGATTGTAATGTCTAATTGTTTGCTGGGACATTTTACAGAACATTATGTTACCACACGGGAGATAAAATGTCGCTCACTTGAATATTTCAACATGACAGCGGAAAATTTGGAAAAGGTTGTAAATATTTTGCTGGCGCTGCAAGAGGTCACTGTCATGGAATGGCCCTCACAGTTCTCCGCCCGGCCTTAATACTGTAGAAAACCTACAGCAAGGAGATCTGGGGAGGCAGAGAGACTCTTTACTGTCTCCAAAAATGCTAGAACTACAGTTCTAATTGAAGTTATAAATAATATTATTGCGTTAATGTCGAAAAGATACTGTCAGTTAATCAAGAAAGTCGAAAGTTTTTCAGTTTGTTTTATCGCATGAATTTTTAATTTTTGAAGTACTTTTGCTAGTCACTTAAATTGTCTAAATATAACAACGAACTTTATGCTTTCATTTGGAATTCCGTATAAGCTTTTCATAGACGTGGTTTTAGTGTTTAGTAAATATTTAAGAATTGGTTAAGATATTGGTTTTTGCATATAGACAAAGCTGAACCACCAGCAAATAAATTTCAAATTAATATTGGTTTTTCGTTCAATTAATTTTGTGCGACACTATATGTATATTCATTATTAAATGCAACAAAAAGGTATTTATTGGTAAAAATTTATAAATCAAGAAAAAAGTTGATTAAGTTCTAGTCTTGCAAAAAATAATTATATTTGAATAAATTTATGGATTTCATTAAATTTAATTTTTAAGATTTATAAGCAATCACATATATTAAAAAATCTCATTAATAAAAAAATTAATCAAATTTATAAACAGCCATACCTTGTAATCTTTATATTTTTGTAATAATTATTAACGAGGAAACAAGTTATCCTTTTGTTCTACGCATTTTTGTGGAACAGTTTAACCTTAAAATATATCTTCGTGTAGGAGTTAGTTTTCTTTCCTTAAAAGTTAGGAAAAATACCATTAATCAAAAAATTTTCGCTTTGGTGTGTTCAAAGACTTACAATAATTTTGTTTTATTTTAAACCATTATATTCCGAATAAATCCTTTATTTAAAGTGCAAGCAGAAAGAAATTTAATTTGCCTCGTAGGGTATCACATCAAAGCTCTGAACTCATGTCATACTTAAAATGCTAAGTTTACATAATTTCCTATGCCCATTCATCGTAATACATATTCAGCAGAAGCTTCGGTGAACAATTGATGTGCTTCAGCTGGACTTTTTTCAAATCGAAGAAGTAAAAAAAAACTTCCCAAATAATGTTTTAAAGTGAACATGAAAATACAGCATCCAAATTATTGATATATAAATCCGAAGTTTTAATGATTTTTTTGATTTGCACACTTATTTAGAACAATTTTATGAAACCGAATCCATCATTATTGATATAATTAACAATGCAATGATTTCCCACGATTATTCTATTAACTTCTACACTTTCAATTTCCAAGCGATGTTTTCCAAACTTCGTCTGGTAGCACCATTTTCAAACAAGTCATCTGTTTTACAATGCCCTATCAACACCAGGGACGTAAAATGCAATGCCTTCTACTATCAGTGAAATTGATTTTGTATAATAACACATACTACCCTTTTAGAGAGCAAAACATTTTAAGAAACGAACATCAAATTGCACTTTTTGGATGAAAATGTGGTATTTTTTGTAGAAAAGTAAGGTTAAATTACCCAGACAGAAATTGCCAACTGTACAAAAATTGTAGCATTAGGAAAGCACTTTTACTCTGGAAACTAAACAGTTTACCAACATTACAGTTTACAGTCTGAAAAATAGTTTGCCATTTTCGCGAAAAAATGTTTTAAATTTTTATTTGAGTAAGTTAAGCCTAAATTACTTTTAATATTCTCTAAGTACTAGAAAATAGCAAGATTCGATTAAAAGTAGTAGTCAATTGCAGTCGACAACAAGGAATGAGATTAGAAGTCTAAAAAGGATAAGTCGCAAGTCCTAGTGCTATAACTTCCTGAAAAATCACACAAATTAATTGAGATTTTGAGCAGGGGTACTTTCGAATATGTAGATTATGTATGTTCGATTAACTCAAAATCAGCTTATCTCGACTTAAGCACTTTTTTTTTGCCACAGATATATGTATGTCACATGTTGAGAATTTCGAATTTTTAAGTTATGCACGTACAAACATATTAAAAAGGGTGTTCAGGATGCGGTGAAGTCGAATTTACAGTTGTAAATATTTTTTCGCAATTAATTCAAGATTTTAGCAAAAATAAATTGGCTTAATTAAAATCCATTTAAAAAGACAAAAACAAAAAAAATAGCATGATATTATTTTACCTTAATGCTATTGAAATTTTGCGGGTATTAAACAAATCAATGTTGTATTGACGATTATAATGTTGATAATGGTGTTCATCATCATACAATGAGTGAATAATTTTTTTGCATCAACTAGAAAAATTGTTGCACAGCGTCTCAGTGAATTGTAAGGATTTTTAAAAATAAACTTGTTTTAAAGTATGTTTTCTTCTACTTCTTCTTTTTTTCTTCTTGTATTTATCAGTCTGTGTAGACAATACAGGTCATCATTGCAAAAAAACCCTTTTCTTTTTTCTTTTTTTTTTTATATACTCGTAAGATGCCAGTCAGTCAGGGTGTATAAAATTTGGGTTTCGAAATTTTTTAGCTATAAAAACAGCAAAGTTTGGCAAAAATTTAAACAGTTACGAATTGAAATTACTCGTTTAAAGTCACAGTCTGTGAATACATAAAAACAGCCTAAAAAATGAAACTGGTAAATTTTAACACTTATTCATTGCATTGTGTAAGTTTTGCCAATTGCCAAAATTTATGTACTTTCAATTTTAGTTTGTTTGCTGTCTTGCTGCTTTTGCCTTGGTAGGCATCTGTCGTGCTGATAACATTGATAAAGATGCTGAAATACGCAGTTTAATAAATGATGCGGCCGATGCTGAAGGCAATTATCAATATTCCTATGAGACCAGCAATGGCATACAGTTTCAAGAAGCTGGCAATCCAGCGGGAGTTCGCGGTTCTCTAAACTATATTTCTCCTGAGGGCGAACATATCGCTTTATCCTATACCGCCGATGAGGAGGGCTTTCATCCTGTTGGAGATCATTTGCCCACACCACCACCCGTGCCAGCTTATGTTTTACGTGCTCTAGAATATATTCGTTCTCATCCACCACCACAAATTAAGGAACAATAATCAGCAATAAGTATTTTTTTTAGATTCTTGTTAATTAGTCTTACCATAAAACAAGGACGTTATCCTCCTCCACCACAATTTGAATTGATTTTAAGGCTGTTGATATTAATAGATTTTTAATAAAAGTCAGTTGTTATAGGTTATGTTTAACACTTTTTTTTTAACAAAAACAAATTAAAAATAATAGTTTGAATAAGCAGCTAAATGTTAGTTGTGTTGAAATTTTGACAATAAAAATAAATTTACTTTAATAAATAAACATTTTAAGCTTTAAACCAAGTCACATTCACTTACAGATAATAGCGATAACACAGATGAGCTATTTTTTTTGTCATTTACTGAAAATTGTTACAAATTTGTAACAATTGTTACTGGAAAGTGTTCATTAATTCAAAAACTTAGCAATGAGAGAACGGTAAAAGAGAGAAATAACAAAAATTAAAAATTTTAAAAACCTCCGAATATATCTAGAAAATACGTGATATCTTCTAAGCGGGTGGACCGATTTTATTAAAACATAGCTAAGAACCTTCTCGATCAAGTCACCTTTTAAACAGAAAAAACTAAATCAAAATCGGTCCAGGCGTTTGGTCTGTACGAGTACTTGTACAGACACACAGATACACAGACACACACTGCAAACTTATAACACCTCTTTTTTTAGTCGGGGGTTAAAAAAATGTACCATAATTGCTACTAAAATTTTTACTTGCAAGAATTATCCAACCATCTGTTGTGTGTTTTGTCAAGGAATTTCGTTTGTTTATCATATCTGATCAGAGATGGAAAATGGGTTTTTTGTATTTGTTAATTGAATAGAATTAAAAAATAATGAAAAATGCATACAAATAGTAAATAATATTAAATGTCGATTTTTAAAAATTTTGTAATTTAAAACATTACCATACAATATTATCCAAAATACATTAGAAAAAGTACAATTGTATCGTGATTTCCATCAATGGTTCTGACATAAATGAAATTGTCTTGCAAGTTTTTGCAAGTAATGCTTTAAACACATTCACCACAGCAGGCTACACGAACTCACAGCTGCGAATGCCGCTAGCAGCATTTGCCGCCTCGTAGCCAGCTACTTAATTATTTTGGAGACGGCAGCAGCACCATCTGCACCTTATATTTAAGTATAAATACATACATAGTTCAGTATTGCCACTTTCAAATATTTCGCATTTATAAAAATTAAATTACTCTTCCGAAATGTACTTATGTGACGTGAAAGTATAAAAATGAATTAATTTATGCTTTACATCAATTTTGGATATTTTTTCTGTTAAATAATATGAAATAATTGTACGATATCATTCATTCAACATTTTGTATTATACTGGCAACATTGAATTTTCTCATTGTAGCCAAAGAAATAGAAAATAGTTTAATTGGACTACAACGACAAAATCAGCATATAAAACAACCTGTCGCCCTGTTGCCTTGCTGTCTTCAATAATCACTCTCATATAAACACATGTACTCTACCCTTAACATTTTGTAGTCGGTAGCCTGCTGTGGTGAATGAGTTTAATGCATAAAGCGTTCATTTACTTTTTCGTATCTAGGAGATTAATTTTGTAAATTTCTGCCTTACTCTCTCATTTCAGTTTCTGCTAGGAAAGTAAATGAACACACCTATTGTTAAACGTTGTAAATTTTCTTAGTGAGAGTAGCCGGGGAGAAATTTTTTTAATTTTTTTTTCACGATTATCCAGATCTCATTAGTTAATTTTTTTTCACAAACCGATGATCAAATAAATTTAAATTACATGGGTTTCATCATATGTAGGTTTCTGTCAAAAATGAACAAGTGAACGATTTCGACCCAAGTATATAGAACTCTATTTTTGTTGTGTTTTTCTAATTTCTATGTGTATTCTTTAACAGCTTCTGAAATGATGCATAGCGTTAAACTGAAATTGAAATGCATCTCACAGACAAAAAAAAAAAAAAAAAAGCCTTACCTCAACGCCGTATATTTATTTGGAATTTTGAATTTTTGTTCTTTGTGTAATTGTTTTATTCAAGAAATTTATTATTCGACATATTGTCATAGTTAATTCCATCATAAGTGAAATCCATTTGCTAGCGGTTAACCATTTTCTATATGCATTTCATTGTTACTTTAACAAATCGTCAGTAGACTTCAAACACACTTCAACCTCTTAATTCCAGTGGGCCTTTTTTAAATTAGAATCTCTACTGTCTTTTTATTATTATTTGGGTTTATCTATGGTGCGTTGTTCTTATAGCCCATTATTTAAATTTTTAAATTCTTGAAAGGGTTTTGCGTTTTCTAGCGTAATGTTATTCAGTAATGATCCCATATTTGCAAGCCTATCCTATCCGCCTTTTCGTTTCCAGAGACGCCTAGATATCCCGAAATCCATATTGTCTCGACTACTGTGCAACAACTGTATGAGTTTATCTCATTTTTGCGTATAAGTATGCTTCACACACCTTAATGTCTCATTGAAAATGTGCTTGGGCTTATGCTTGATGAACAAACATAAGAAACACATCAAAATGAGACATCAAGCATACCAAAAATTAATTTTTTTTTAATTTTTCATCAATTATCGTCGGTGTAACACATAGAAACACATTTTCATAAATACTACCATGACGATTGATGAATATTTTGATAGTGTTTACATTAAAGAAGCATGCAACATTTTTCTTTAATTCACCACAAACTGTCGAAATTGAATCGAATATTTCAACAATCGTAATAAGATTGCATATACATATTTTGCATAAATATCTTATGATACTTCCGGCTTTATTTCAGCATAAAAAGAAATAAACACCTACTGGTTCTTAGATATGAAAAATTAAAATGATAATCAATCATTTTAAGCAAGTGAACAACTGAACTTGTCTCACCGTCCGACAGGTTGTCTTATTTCGCGAGAATAAACCGCTCAAATTTTTTTTTATAAATAATCATTAATGCTCGCCGCTTTAATATGCCTACAAATTAGTTTATATAGGGTGTTTTTTTAAGAGGTATAGAACTTTGAATTGAAGTAAAACACAAGAAAATGGTTTTAATGTCCATCAATTTGGCTTTATTGGAAGGATAATTTTATGCCATTAATGTTTAAATATGATTTCGGGCATGTGGCCGCCGCGGCTGGCTCGAATAAAGCCAATTCTACAGGTCCAATTTTCAACCACTTTTTCGAGCATATGGGGCCGTATGTTGGCAATAACGCCACGAATGTTGGCTTCCAAGTCCCCTAACGTTTCTGGTTTGTTGGCGTAGACGAGCGATTTCACATATCCCCAAAGAAAATAATCCAATGGTGTCAAATCACACGATCTTGGTGGCCAATTGACAGGTCCATTCCGCGAAATTATGCGCTCATCGAATGTTTCCTTCAATAAATCGATTGTGACGTGCGCTGTGTGGCATGTAGCGCCGTCTTGGTGGAACCACAACTCATCCACATTCATGCCATCCAATTCGGGAACAAAATAGTCGGTTAGTCGGCTCCAATTGCTGTGCACGGTGGCGAATCGATTCATTCGGGTCCTCTTCAACACTTTGCTCTACAGCGGCAATTGTTTCTTCGGTGCGCACTGTTCGACGTCTCTGCGGATGCGTATTATCACATAGAGTAAACGTAGTGCGAAAACGATCCATGGTTAACCGAATTAATTGCTCTGATGGACGATTATGTCGACCACAAAATGGACGGAGCTTGCGGTAAACTTCGCGAACTGAACCATTATTTTCGAAATAAATTTGCACGATTTGCAAGCGTTGTTCTTTTGTCAACCTGTTCATGATAAAATGGCAAACCAAACTAAATATTAATCACTTGACAGCTGACAAAATGGCCGCCAGTTAAAAAAGTGATGCCAACTTAAAGTTCTATACCTCAATAAAAAACACCCTTTATTAATCAAAAATGTATTTAATGCGTAAAACTTTTCAACGTTTTATATTCTTTCTTAAATATTAAAAACAGTTAAATCATCCATAAATAAAAACTTAATGGGTTTGCAAAATTTTTAAAAACTCAAGGCTTTAATTTAAATGTTTTTTTTAATATTTAATTTGGCATGAAAAATTTACCGAGATGAAACAATAAAAAGAGTCAAATTGTCTTTCATTTAAGAACTTGTAGAACAAAATAAGAAAATTTTTAAACAATAACACAAGTTTCCTTGCAACAAGTTCAATTTTGCGGCAAAGGAAGCATAAATACATTTTTAATACAAAATTTAGGCTAGCGGCAATAAAATCGAATTTGACTCCATGTTAACAATATTAATTTGAAGCAATATAAATATTAATGAAACATCACAATGTGTCTCATCGTTGTTTAAATGAAAGATCATAAGTACATACTAAAGTCCTGCACAAGACCACTTACAAGAACTTTTAAGACATGAGGGATTTTTCAAATGCTTTATTACAGCGCAATCTTCTAAAAGAAACGCTAAACAACACTGTTGGCAAGACATTTGTTTCAGTTAATGCAGGTATAGTAGTAAAGAAGAAAATACTTCGTGTCGGAAGAATTTGTGATCTTGCTTCTTCCTACGCATGGGCGCGTGCGTATACAAACGTCATGCATGTACATACACACATAAGTTGTGTGTATGCTCTTTTATTTTTCTGCGCACGTGCAAACCACACATTCATTAACATTAGTTGTGTGCAGGGTTGTCAGATTTTTTCCGACCTATTTCGCCAAATTGATTTTAAAAATCGCCAAAAATCAGTTTTATGTAGTTTTTCTTAGTAAATATTTGATAATAAATTAGTTTTTTATGTACTACTTTTTTAATGTAAATTTTTATAAAATGATCGTATCAAAATTTATCAGAAAATCGCCAAAACTAGAAATGAAATCGCCAAAAATTATTTCTTGTAAATTTTTCTCATCAAAGTTCAAAACGCATTGATAACTATAATTAATATAAGAAAAATCATCAAAATCAAATTGTTTTAACTTCTTGCAGACAAGTTTTGTTAGGATTTATTTTGGAAACTGCTTCTTCAACAAACTAATTTTCCTGAATTACAAAAATTTTGAAGTTCAATTTTGTTAACAATAGCCATAATAATCGCCAACAAATTTATTTATCGCCAGAAAAATCACCGTGTCGCCAAACCAAAAATTTGGACCCCAACCAAGTTGAAAAATCGCCACGTTTGGCGAGAAATCGCCATATCTGACAGCCCCGATTTTGTGCGCTTGCTTAAAAAAAACACCCTTAAACACATAATAGCCCAGCGGTAAAACTCAGAAGACCTTTTTGGTGCAGGCCTTATTACAGGACTCTTTCGCATAAAATATACGATACACATTCCGCACTCGCTTCTATGAGAAGCAGTGTTACCATATGTGAAGATTTATCTTATTTTTGAAGTTTTAAGACATCTAAAAACGACAAAAAAGATTTCTTATCTAAAAAGAAGATTTTGAAAAATTTTTACTTTTTGGTACTTTTAATATATTATTGAGGGATTTTTTGACTAAACTACTTACAAATCTTCTGATTTGCTTCCTAATGATCTTACACATATTCTATACAGTAAATATTTTGTGTTATTTGGCTTTACTTTTAATAGTTCACAAGAAACAAAATTAATTTTAATTCATTTTCATTCAGTAAAATAACAAAAAAGATGTTTGGTAACAAAAAGATTTTTTTGCTCGACTTGAAGATTTTTGAAAAATAAATATGGCAACACTGATGGGAGAAGAGAAGGAGTAACATGTTTTGTTTTGTTTTTTTTTACCAAAGGAAAAATAAAATCTATTAGTTTGAAGGCCTTCCAGAATCTCTGGCGAATGAAGCAAGAACAGAAGGCCTGCTTCGCAATGACAACGCGTGTAAAAAAGATATGAGTATGGAATGGAATGGAGCGAGCAGGCCTTCTACATCCAAAAGAAGGCGTACAGAGGCCTTATAGAAGGCATCCCTACTCCTAGTTCCCGCTGGGAGCTTACCATCTACATCTTACACACACACTCAAACGTACAATATGCAAAATAAAAAGCATAAACTCATCAACACTACATCTCTTGTTTGTTATGAACAAAAAGTATTCACAGCATTACTTGTTAACACTCATATGCACGAACACCACTGCATCCATCCTGATTCGCTTATTAAACGACAGCATTTATTATTGGTTTAGTATAATACATGCCACGAGAATACGTTTAAAAAACAAGACGTACATATTTACATTTCAAGACTGTTTACGCAGGTCTCTAGTACATACACATACATTAATGTGCAGTCCAATTAAGCATTTTATGCAATAAATTAAAAAAGAAAATTCATGAAAAACTTAAGTTTTCTAAGTAATTTTTCGCGATGATATGTATATAGCCCCAAAATTGAATAACAGTTGTTCTTAAAATTTACAAAACGTACATACATACGTATGTACATAAATGCATACATATGTACATGCGATCTTGCAACTGAAGAATTTTATTTTCAAAGGTTATTACAATTCAATAATTGATCGAGACTTTGTTATATTTAAATGAAGGTCAGCCAGTTGTAATTTAACTGCATAAATACCAAATAGTCTGCTGCACATTTCGATAGAGCATTCACTTAAGACTATAAAGAAATCTTAAAATATAAATATACATACATACACATGCAACGCTCATTTACAGCAACAACGATATAACTAAAAAAAACTAGTTCTACATAAAACGAGCTTAAAGTTTTCAATTTACACACAACTTAATAGAATAAGAAAATTTTATTATTCTCTCACGAGTTGAATATACAAGATATTTTTATAAAATTTTTACACAACACAATGATATTGGGATTATTAATTTTGAATTACTAAGTCAAACATTTAATTGTTTCGGGTTATGACGTTATTGCAGTAAATGAAAGCGATAATGATAAAATTTTAATGATTTCTTCGCCTGCAGTAGACTATCAAAAAATTATAAATTTTTAACACTTTAATGTCATATTAGTAAAGTATTACGAACATAAATTTGTATGTCTATAAATTACCAATCAATTTATGTCGTTCTCATAGATATGCCGACAGAATTGTATGTGAGTGCGCTCCCAAAACTAGCTGACCTTTATTAATTAAAGCCTCATTAAGTTTTTACTTTTCTATAGAAACTATTTTGCAATTACTTTTTCTTTAAAAGGAATCAGTTGTTCTTATAATTACAAGATAGTCAAAAGAAAAACATTGGAATTGTGAAATAAAAAATGTAAAAATTATTTTGCTTGGATAAAATAAAATATGAGAATCGGTTGTCAGTGCAGGCCATCCCTGAACTGACTTTTTTGTCAACGATATCTCCCGAACAAATCACCCGATTTCAACAAAATCAATAAACAGTAGAATCTTGAAAAATTTAACTAGCGTAATAGTTAATTGCTCTGCTAAATTCACCAAATTTTAATGCTCACGTGCACCTCTAAAACATTTCGTTGTCTAAATTGATTAAATCAAAAACATACTGCCTACGAGGATAAATGTTGAAAAATTCAATTGTTAATTTGGAAAATGTGTGAAAATGTTGACATCAGCATTGATGCCACTGATAATTGAAACAAGCATCAAACTACGGAAGATAACAATGATTTAGGGTAGAATAACTGAAATCGTATCGTGCTGTTGCGTATCAGATGACAAAATATGTAACATTCAATAAGTAGTGTTTTTTATGGGAATTGTTACAATTTAAGTTTAAAATTTTTTAACTGCACCCTGTCAAAAAAATACTTATGTGGCAACACTCTATTCCTGAATAGATGTTGTTGTTATTTACATTTATTTTCTTTTTACATACTTCTACAACTACAATTAGAGCTGAAAAAAAGTCCGGCAGTGTAATAAAGTAATTATTGAGTTCTTGTTTCAACTTTGTTATTTGTTGAGCTTCTCATTTGTTTAAATGAAAGTTTATAACATAATAACTCTAGTTGTTCTAAGAAATTTTTTTGTAAGGGTTCCCTGATGATCTGCATTAGCAACAGTGAAATGCGCATAGGATGTAATGTATTTTTAATAAAAAATAATAATTTACTTATAGGGCATTTACACCTGCACAAAATCTAGCAAAATTTACCATTTACACCAAGTATTTTTGACATTTATCAAAACAAAACCCATTAACTGTAAAATTTCCAAAATTACAACCAAACAACTGCAATGTAGCCAATTCAGACACATTTTTAAGCAAATTGTGGCTAATTAAACCATCTTTTAAATAAATATGTTGCACAAGGTAGTAAAGATAAAATAAAAATATTAGATTTTGTGTAGATTTCCTACAAATTTACTCACAGACCAGATTTTGTTTTATGTGAAAAATCTAGTATAATAGGGTATTTACATTACCTCGAAATCTAGTACTTACGAGATTTCGAGCTAAATCTTGCTGCTTTTTACTAGATTTCCCATACAAAACAAAATCTCTTTTGTCAGTAGATTTGTAGGAAATCTAATAAAAATCTAATATTTTTATTTATTTTTTACCACCCTGTACAACATATTTATAAAAAAAAGATGAGTGAATTAGCTACAGTGTGTTTAAAAAGGTGTGTGACTTAGCTACATTGCAGTTATTTGGTTATAGTTTTGGAAATTTTTTAGTTAATGGGTTTTGTTTTGGATAAAAAATCTTAATAAATGTCAAAAAAAGTTGGTCTAAACGGTATAGATTTTCATAAAGATTTTAATTAAAATCTGCTAGATTTTGTGCTGGTGTAAATGGCCTATAAAGCAGCTAGATTTAGCCTGAAATCTCGTAAGTACTAGATTTCGAGATAATGTAAATGCCCTATTAATAAATAAAATAATAATTTTGGATTATTAGTGCGTTAACAAATTTTATTCAATAAGTATGTTGATGTTTATTGAAAATGTGTAAAAATCTACAGAAAATAGATTTTTACGTAGCAAACGTCAACTTCTGGCTTACATACATACACAGAGAGAATAGATTGGTTAAAAATCTGTTGGAGCAATAAATATTTAGTTATGTATTCCAATGCTCCATATTTGCTATCAATTATCATTCAAATGTACGATTTTTTCATATTTATAAACAAAAAACCATAATTACAATACAAATAGAAGTCTGACAATAGTTTTATTCATAATATAAATATATATTTTTTCTTGATATTTACCATCTGACAAGTATAAGGATAGTGAAGTTTCCGGTAAAATTGTGCTACCGTGTTAATTTAATATTCCCCCTCTGTTTCCTGTTTGTTTGAAAATTTTATTCAAAAATTATTTAAAAATTGTTTTTATAAAACACAGAATTTATAAATTAAACAATTAAAGCCCTAATTCTGTTGGACGATTGCATCGTCTTGTCTATGGATGAAAAAAGCCGCAGATTCTTTAAAACAATTATTATTTATTGTCTATGCTAGAAGTTTCGTGTATTTGCTTTATGATTTTTTGGAGTTACAATTTTCCCGAGAATGTGATATTCCCCCCCCCTCCCACCCTATCCCCCCTTTTCACATTAAATCCTAAACACTGTTTTGTAGGAAAAAATTCACCCTTATTCCAGTTGTCGACATCGACGTCACTTTAACACAATACCAAAAATTGGAGCTTATGTACCCGTTGTCGAAAACAACTGACTCCTTTTGGCAAGTTTATGCTATTTTCTAGACCTTAGGGAACGGAAATAGATTTTCCGTAGCACAAAATTGTTTTCGAGAGCGAGTAAATAAGCCCCAATTTTTTGGTATTGTGGTGAAGTGATGTAGATGACGACAACTGGAATAAGGGTGATTAGCTTAAATGATGTTAAATAAAATAAAATTTTAAAATTATTGAAAAATTTTATTTATTTCTGAAAATTAGTAAAGTATGGGAAAAACATTGGCCAGAGTGTGTAGTGAGTTAAAAATAAATTATGTTGAAGAATAAATATTTTTATTTTGCTTAAACAATGGATTTTTCCCAAAAGGCCCTCGTATACATATATACATATGTATATGGATGTATATGTAATTAAACTAAATAAAATAAAGTAAACCAATTTGACTTGAAGCGTCGTAAATAATGCGAAACACAAGGTCCATTAAATATAAATCTAAAAACCAGGGAAACCAGAAACATGCTTTAAAAAAAAGTGTTTTGTTTAAAATACAAAAAATATGCCCTTAAAAATAATATAAATACATGTATTTATATGTGTTAATAAACTGTAAAGTTTAAAAAAATTAATCAACTTTATTTATTTATTATTTTTTTCTTCTAACAACATACATTGTATTTATTAAGGGATTTTTTTATTATTTTTCTTTTGAACTTCATCTTTTTGGCACGCAGCTTTGCATATTTATGTACATATCTACTATAAATTAAAATACAGCTGTGTGACATACACAACACCTAGATGTTGTAAACCATAATCTCATAGCCGAGACAACACAACATTTTTGTGTTGTAAACCGTAATCGGTGCATTATACAAGTCGCCGAAGACCCATAACTTTTCAGGAGCCGCAAAAGAATATACTGCTACTACTACATATATAGAATATTGAAAATGAGATTTAGACGGAAAAAATTATATTTTAAAGTATGTATTAAAATATGCCCCAAAAGCATCAAATATGCTTTAAAAATTAAAAAAAAATGCTAAAAACATGCAATTGCATATTTGCGGTTTCCCTGCTAATAACATTTATCCAAACATTTACATATACATACATATGTACATATTAGTGATGCACGAATATTCGTATTCGAATTGTCGAATATTCGGCCATTTTCAGGCGAATACGAATATTTTTCCAATGAAATTAAATAAATAAAAGCATAAATCCTAAACGAAATTTAAATAAATGACTAAAAATTTTAGTTTGTGCAAATACATTAATTTTTTATAGAAATTTGAGCTTTGTATCGTTTTCGAATATTATTTAATGACGATCATTAAAATTTTTGGGTACTTTTTATTAACTTTAAAGTACGCCAACAAGAGTGTAAAGTCTTTTTTCATAACAATTTTTTAATATTTCATATTGTATATAATATTCGCATTCGTATTCGCGAATATCGCTTCAAATATTCGTATTCGTATTCGCGAATATCAAAAATTGACATTCGTTACATCAGTAGTACATATGTACATATTTTCAAAAATACCAAACGCAAAAAATAATTCTGCTATAAAATAAATTTTTCGCGTTTATGACTTATGAACTCTAAGGAGCCGATTTTATTAACACAAAGAAAAACCAAAGCAGATAGATGCATATTAAAATGTTTAAAAAGACATGTATATTAGCGAAAAAATACGTGTTTGCCGCTAAATTATTAAATACCAAAATAATTAAATGCAATAAATTGAAACAACATACATACATACAGTGAACTCACGATAATATGAACACCCTAATATACATATGAACACCCAAAATATGAACAACTTTTTGTTCCATTGACTGCTCTAAAAAATGAACTTAGTGCAACAACATATTTTTTTACCGTTTTGAAGTCTAAATTCTGATTCAACTGTTTGCTGTTTTTGATTCTAAATTGCCTTCAGCTGTCAACCAAAATTTCGTACACAAACGTTTTTGTTTAAGCTTAAATTTAACTGGAATTCCATATTAATTTATTCCATATATGTATGTACATAAATTTTAATATGCATACAAAAAAGCATAAGTTTTTAACTTTAAATTAAAAATCAGAAATTTTAGAACATTTTAATTGTTCTTGAGTACAGTTCAATAAGAATTGAAAATACTGAACTTATTAAGCCTGATTAAGAAATTATTTTTTTAGATGCCATGCGCAAATATGAACAATATTGCAAAAGCGAACTGGCTTGGTTTTAATTAGTTCATATGTACTATCGCGAGTTCACTGTATCACTTACATATATTTTTTATTGGACAAAGTGTAATCGTACGAGATTTTATAAAAGTTCATCAACCATTTGAATAAACAATTAAGAAAACATAACATAATTATGATAATTTTACTACTCTTTGTTATTGTTGGTAGAACACGTATTTTACTCGCACGAACAGTCGGTCAAGTTCGACGCCATTCATTCACGCTTTGGTAAACTAATTTGTTTTGGCAATAAGTTTTCGAAAATTTTATATATTTTTTAACCTTTATTTAAAAAGAATATCACACCTTATCTAATAAAAAAATATATACATATGTACATGTATATCTAGTATATAGAGAACTAATTTAGCTTCGCATTTAAAAGTTATGGTGCCAAAAGTGTTTATATTAGTAGTCAAGATAGGTTATTTTTTAGGTGAAAAGTGCAATGCGCATAACCGGTTTGTACGCTATCAGTGCAATTTTTACACACATGAAATTTTTTATGGCCAGTCTACAAGAAACTGCCGGTGGAATGAAATCAATTTAAAAAAGCTGAGTCTTGAAAAAAACACAAACTTATGTATTTAAACTTCAGGATTAAAAATAGAATGGATTAATTAAAAAAAAGTTTGGAAATTCTATTTCGTCTTTTTATAAATTTAATAAATTCAGTAAAGTGCGACTGTGACTCGCACACAAAGGGTTCCGTACGGACACTACATATGTAATACTATACGAAATTTAGTCTACATAATCTTAATAATCTTAATCTTATTTAGTCTATAATATCTACTGATGTAGACATTAAAAAAACAAGTACCCGGTAAACCTTTCTTGGCTTTTTGGAGATTTTTACAGTTTTGGCATTTTTTTATTTCCTGGCGTTTTTTTTTGCTTTTGGGATTTTTTTTCGGTTTTTGGAGTTATTTAAGTTTTGGCGTTTTTTTTATTTTGGTGATTTATTTTACATACATATGTACGAGTATGTATGTATGTATGCATTTACCACCATGTGTATTTCTAACCTAAAACAGAATAACTAAAACAACAAAAATTTAGTTATGATGTGACCAAGTGTGAATTATTGAATAAGTAAAATCCCATTATTAGATGAGCTCTGGTACAACACCATTTGATGTGAACTTTTTGTCTCGCAAAAACTTGAAAAACAACACACAAAAAAACACTAACAACTTTGTTAACGAATATATATATATATATATATATATATATATATATATATGTATATAAAGAATTAAACCGATAAAAGTTAAGCCAATTGTATTATAAGAAAATTAAATTTATGGTAATCAACGGAAATCAAAATGTTTATACTTGTGAATGAACAAAAAATGTCTATTTGATAAACATTTAAAAATTAATTAACCATTTTAACAAAAAACACTACAAGACGAGACAACATTCGATCATTTTGTCACTCAAAAATTATCGGCAAACAGCATCGAAGATCGATCTTCATTGTCGTCGACTGCACATTAGATGGAAATTTTATGTTAAAATCAAATTTAAATTACCTAAGCAGTATGAAATATGTGCAGACATATTTCGATAAAAACCGTATTTCCTTAAGACATTTTAGACAGTCTTCTATACAAATCAGAACAATAAACATTTAAAAAGCGATCAGAAAAGAAAAGAAGACAAATCTTGAAAAAAAAATGTTTAAAAATACAGTGAGTAATTTTTGTTTAAAAGTCAACCAAAAAAAAGCTATAATTAATTATTGAAATAACGGGATTCATTGCAAACTGCAGATTTATTTAGGAATCTTGCTTGGCAACATTCTACACTCGATGGCAGTTTCGGAAAGAGAAGCGGAAATAATCAAATATCGTGTATCACCGCCCGACGAAAATGGCGTATTTAAATATGCCTACGCCACAAGCAATGGAATTGATGTGCAGGCAGCTGGCAGTCCTCTTGAATCAATTGGAATTTTCAAATACATATCGCCCGAGGGAGAACCCATAGAGGTGCGTTATATTGCCGATGAATTGGGCTTTCATGCCGTTGGACGCCATTTACCCCGACCACATCCCATACCGGACTATATTTTACGTTCCATTGAATACATCAAAAAACATTCGTCACCACAAACGCTGACACATTAGTGAAAGTGTAAAATACAAATATTTAACTAGCGACCAGTGAAGGTTACAGTACAATTAATTAGTTATGTAGGTATTTTCAGTTTTAAGAAACTATTTTATTCGTTTAAAGAATTACTATGCTCAATTCACAAGCCATGTTGTAGCGTTTAAAGTTGTATTTGAAAAGACAATATCATAGCAATTTCCCACAATGCAAGCAAGAGCAAGTGACTTGTCTAGAATATTTTTTAGGAATCAGTCGAAAATTTTAATATATTTTTTCTAGACAATTCGTTTGCTTGCATTGTTGAAACTATACGCAAAACTCTATTTTATAAGTAATTTATTTTTGTGTGGAGCCTAGTTAAAATGGCACCAGAGTGTCGAACATCAATCAGTTTCTTATACAAATGAATACACATATGTGAATACATTCCTTTCTCCAAAAATCTTCAAGTCGACCAAAAAATATCTTTTTTTTATTAAAAATCTTTTTTTTTTGTGTGATTTTACTCAAAGTATATTAATATACGGACAGACACACAGATTCACAGATACACAGACACACACTACAAACTTATAACACCCCTTTTTTGATCGGGGGTTAAAAACGAAAACATATATATATATATATACATATATATATAAAATTTCAGCTAACAGTAAAAATGGCTCAGCATATTTTTGTTTAAAAAAATTTTGTTTTTTAGTGATTTTTTACAACTACAATTACAGCTGATAAAAAGTCATCCAATGTATTAAAGTAAGAAAAAAAAACATGTTAGTTATTGAGTTCTTGTTTCAATTTTGTCATTTGTTGTTGAGCTTATTTATCATTTGTTTAAATGAAAGTTTATATGATAATAACTCTAGTTGTTCTAAGAAACTTTTTGGTAAAGGTTCCCTGATGATCTGCATTAGCAACAGTAAATGCTCATAGGATCAAGCTAAACCCCTCAATAATCAATTTCAATGTATTTTTAATAAAAAAAAATATTTTACTAAATAAGTAATATAATAATTTGTGATTATTAGTGTGTTAACAAATGTTAAAAATAATTTTTTTATTCCAAGTATTTTATATTAAATATATTTTGAGCAATAACAGATTTTAGAGGTCCATGAATGGATTCCATTAATTTTTTTTTTGTAAAATATGGAGCAATTCTTGTCCATTTCTCTTGAGCAACCTTGAGGTCATTCAAGTTGGAATTTCAGTGTTTTCGCAATTCAACTCTAGCTTATGTCACAAATTTTCAATTATATTTAAATCTGTATATTATGGTGGGGTTTTGACGAATATTGGGTAGTATTTCTCTTGTCCTTAATAATTTTTTTACAATTCAATGTGGTATCTTATAAATTTTAGCAATCTTCCGTTGACTTTTTCCATCTTTGTAGTGGTGAATTCCTATATTTCTCACTTCAACTGTGGCATGACGACCCATCTTCTTAAAAACACGTTTAGTAATTATTTTCGGAGTAAGATCAATGTTCAAAGGAATAAAAACAAAGCAAACTTTCCAAGAAATAATTTTGTATGTTTAATTTAAAAATAAGCCGTTATTATAAGTCATATATAAAAAAATATAAGTTTAGAAGGTAGACCAATTTCCCTGCGATTCACTGTATGTATATATATGTGTGTAAACATATGTATGTATGTCTATAGTATGCACATACATATTCCATCCTCTCATGAGAATTTGAACATTCAATCAACATGATTGACTATTGTCTTTAAAAGATTCAATAACTTTTAACATTTTTACAACGTTTACAAACAAGAAATACTGAAGCTAATTTAACATTTTCCTTAGCAAAAAACAAGATGATGAGCTTACCGCCGCCATATCCGACATAATTGAAAAAAACCCAAGCCTGCTCTATAATACTCGTAAATATGGTCACGTTGTGTTAACTTGTAAAATTTGTAAGAGAAAAAATGCTTTTTTTCTAAATAACACATTTTTAAAGTCAAACATTCATTGTGTTTGTGCATTAAAATGTTTGCAAATAAAATGTTATATTTATTAATTTTTTTATTGTAATTTATAAGCAAACCTGCCATTTTCCTTAATATATGTAAGCTATCCGAAAAATGTTTACTTAATTTTTATGTCAGCGTTATGAAGTGTTACTATACATAAAACGGAAGAAGTTAAAGAAGATAAAAATCATAAATAAAATTCAGTCATATTATTATCAAATTAACAACATTGTTGTATATGTTCATACATATCGCTTTTACCCAAACAACGACATAACTAAAAAAAAGTTTACCAGACAACGCGTTTGAAGTTTTCAATTTACACACAACTTAATGGAAAAAGAAAATTTTATTTTTCTCTCAAGAAGAGTTGAGCAAAAAAGATGTTTGTATCGAACACCACTTTTAGACACGCAAAGACAGCAGATAGTTCTAAGCAAGGTTCCCCATTTGTGGGGTCCCCGTATTTGCTTGCTACTTCCCACTATCGTAGCCTGCACTAGACTGGACATAATAACCCTATTGGCCAAAAGTCTTCTTACTTGACTGATAAGCGACTGAATTAGTAAAGAAATATATAAAATTAAAATCATTAATTAATCATTAATTAATATGATACATACATGGAATACAATTCGAAAAATTATTTTAAAAAATTAACTGCCGCATTACTGTTAAATTGAAACCAGAAATTACTCATTTTCATAATAGAGTATAATTTTTTTGTTTATTCTTAAAACTAATATTTACGAGTAGTTAATGCTTTATTTTTTATATTTCCAGGACATATTACTTTCCACCAATAAATTGTGGTCAACTCGGAACAAATACATTGCAATAATTATGGAGGATAAAATATCCCAAATTCTATTATATGGAGATGAATTAAAAGTAATTTAGCATTAAAGTACACTTAAATAATAAATATGTTTGTATATAAATGTGGTCTTTTCCTGACTAGCAGAGTGCGCACGCATTTAAATCTGTACAAAAACTTAAATTCAATGCATTAGGCAAAAAAAATTTAATGTAAACTTTTGTTGTAAAACATAAGGCTTTAATTATATTTAATAGTTGTAACTCCTTTATATGTACATATATGAAAATTATTACATATTTTTTAAACTATACTATATATACATGTGGACATACATATATCAACTAATAAAAAACCAACAAATAAAAATCAATAAAAAACAAATTAAATATTGCTTGTTTTTAATTTTATTAAAGATGACCCGAACGGCAACACTGTTCGTCTCAACTATTAATTTTGGCTAAATTCAAATATGCGCGTATCATAGAAAATATGAATGCATACTTTAAGGCTTTTACTTTCTCAGGTCTTCAAGTTGGCAAAAATATTTTTAAAATTCTTCTTCTGGCTGCGTGTCTCTTAAGTCTTTTCCACCAGCTACCCAACAAAATGTGTAACAAAATTTGAAAGACTTAAGACAGCTACATAAAATTAATGAATTTTTGGAATTTTGAAGTTTTTTGCATTTATCTCGGAAACGCGTGGCCGAAAATGGCCGCTGGACCCTATACGTACGAATTCCACCTGCTCAATCCGAAAATCTCCATTAAAATTTGATTCGACCGAATTTTCATATTTTCCGAGTTTGGGTCTTAAGTCTTGTGAGTTTTCCTGCAATACTACAGTATTGAACACCAAAAGACTTAAGACACATACATGAAAATGAGGGAATCCGAGGAAAATCAGCCTTCAAGTTAATTTTTTTTAATCTTTTCAGATTCGGGCAATTGAAACTATCAATAGCGGTATATTTGTGCTATCCTATTTAATTAATATCTTCATTAAAGGAACAAAAAACAAGCATTTTCTTAAGAATATTCTGAATTAACATTGGACATAATTAAATTTCAAAATTGTTAAAGCAATTTAAAAATTGCACATCGATGCTGAACGTGAAAATAACCAAAAATTCAACTTGAGGCTCAATTTCTTTGAATTCTCCCATTTTCATGTATGTGTGTCAGAGCTGCCCACAGAGAGAAAACCGAGAGTAATGTATAAGCGTATGTGTATTCATTTGTATAAAAAGCCGATTGATGTTTGGACCTCTGGTGCCAGTTTGAACAGCCTTCATATGCATGTGTCTTAGGTCCTTTAGTGTTCAGCTGTAGCTTTATTGTTAAAAATTTATGTTGTAAGTACTAAAACAGAAGATGGACAACGCAAAACGAATAATTTACCGTTAATCGAGCTCTGTTCGGTCTCTTTTGATTTTTTGGTATTATAGATACAAAAATTTCATAAAATTTTTAGTCATAATATAGATATAAAAATAATTATTATCAAAGAGAAATGTCGTTAAAAGTAACTACATAAAAGCAAGAAAATATGCATTTTAAGTTCTCAGTTCTCAGTAATAGAAAAAATCATTTGTTTATTAAAAAAATAATTTTCGTTGTCGGTGGGCCTTTCTATGGATCATATACATACATATTAGTGATGTAACGAATGTCAATTTTTGATATTCGCGAATACGAATACGTATATTTGAAAAGATATTCGAGAATACGAATACGAATATTTAATTTGAAATTTATAGACATTAAATTAGGGTTCTATTTACACCTGCAATATGAAACATTAAAGAATTGTTATGAAAAAGAACTTCATACTTCTGTTGGCGTACTTTAAAGTTAATAAAAACTACCCAAAATTTTAATGGACGCCAGTAAATATTTGAAAATGATACAAAGCACAAATTTCAATAAAAAAATTTACGGTTTGTACGAATACAAACTAATATTTTTATCCATTTATTCAAATTTCGTTTAGGATTTATGCTTTTATTTACTTAATTTTTTTGGAAAAATATTCGTATTGGCCTGAATTTGACTAATACGAATGCTTCGTATTCGCATTAAAAATGGCCGAATACTCGGCAATTCGAATACGAATATTCGTGCATCACTAGTGCATGTGTATGTAAATAAAAATATGTATAATTAAATTAATATTCTTCTAATTAAAAAATTGCATACTGAAATCAAAATGTTTGTATTTACGGTGTTTTAGCGGTTTAAGATTTTTGCAAACAGTATAAGAACTTACAGTCATATTTTTGTGATTGCAATACTGTGGTGGTGCAGAAATTTTTGAATAGTCGTAATTTTGTATTTACAGTATTGTTTGGGTACATATTTCTGCCTAGGTAGCTATCCAAGACATATACCTCTTACCACTAACCGGAAATGACAAGCCAAGTCACTGCATTAAAACCATTAAAAGTACAACTTTTATATTGTAAATTAATACTATGTACACTGTACATATTTTAAATTTTATTTATACACAAATTTTTTAACATTAAAATTAGTTAATCACCCGTAGGACGCATGTCGAGTCGAATATTCGTCTGCGAGAATTTTATAGTATATTAAAGGTAACGTTTACAAGTATTCTTTAATCTAGGACAAAACTCTTGTAGACGAATATTCGACTCGACGTACGCATCGATAATTTTTCACCTTATTGTGATTGGCGATTTTGTGGCGAGTCAGGCGTTTTGGATTGTTTTATTTAATCAACTAAAAATAGTCGATAAACGCCAACCACCACAAGAGGGAATGATATGCATTGCTCATAAAATGTTTTATGTACACACACACTCGTAATAGTATTCATGCAGAAAGTCAATTTTGTGGAGAGCTTGAGAAGTGATGGAGTAAGTGTTTGAGACATAATGCTGCAAAAATCGGAGTATCTCGTAACATATCACCCCAAAGCATGCTTATACAAGATAGGCTGGCCTTAGTTCGCTTTAAAAAATGATTAGCCGGGATGTCAAAAAATGTGTATTGACATCTGAGGAATATTCAAATTACAAGCGGCGAAAATGGTCACCTCGACAGTTTAGACCATCTCATATGGATTCGTCTTGTATCAGCAAAATAAACTGCAGAAGAAATTGTTGACAACATTAAAATAGGGAACAGAAATCTATCTACATATTATGTATGTGCATTAGACTGATCACAAAATGTTTTCCTTTAATTGATATATTTAAACTATCTAAAATATGAGTTTTGCTGTCGTAAATGCGGTCTAAGTTTTTTGGCTCGATCCGACGGTGCCTTCTGGTGGCGGGTTTTGTTAAAAAAAAATGGAAATAATTCTACAGTTTCTAACCAGGCCGTCCGATTGTTATGAAATTTCATTCAGCATTTAAGTAGGTATCACAGAGTTCTATTTATTAACATTTTCGGCTGAAAATGCTCGTTTATATGGAAAATTATACAATTAATACACAGAAAGTAAGAACAAATAGAATTTGCTTTTGAATCCCCGGCAATTCCTGAAAAATTTCGGAAAATCCCACAAATGGGAATTTTTCAGTATTCTGTTTATTCAAAAACAATGTTGTCTTAAGGTGGCATAATAAAGTTTTTGGTTACAGCTTTGGAATTTGAGAAAAAATTTGATATTTATAACAGAAATATATCTATTTCGAAACGATCTGGGTTCCTTGAATAGCGAAAATTTTGAAAAAAAAAATTTCTTTGTACTATTTATTATAGTATTACGTTTTAAATAATTAAAAATATGGTGTTAGTATTTTTGCAAAAATTTTGCGAAATAATTAAGCAAGTTTTTTCTGCAAAAAATGCCGAAAAATCGACTTTTCAAAATATTGTTTGTTTTAAATTTTGTTTTTAATTCATAACAAGTTTCCTTTTCTAAATCAAACAAGATTTGACTTCTCCATTAGCATAACAGTGGACCAAGGTTGTGAAAAACCCAAGATTTGCATTTTTTCTCGCATATTTCCTAAACTGTAAGCAAATCACATAAATGTTTTAATTTTTCATTAATCCAAGATTGCCCCTTTGGGGATTTGTGGCTACGCCCCTTTAAAGATATATGTATAGTCTAAATTCCAGACTTAAGCTCTGTGACACCTCAAACTTTGTATAAAATGTCATAACAATCGGACGGCCCATTTATAAACTGCAGAATTATTTCCATTTTTTTAACAAAATACCCCACTGTGCATCGGGTACTTTAGGCACCAGAAGGCCCCGCCGGGTCGAGCTAAGAAATTAAGGCCACATTTATGACAGCAGACCTCATATTTGACAGCGCATAATTAAAAAAAGTCCAATGTACATACATATATATACATATACATAAACATATAAATAAAATATTAATGCGTACCGTGAGGCTTTCGATTTTATAGACTTCCAAGTTGGCAAAAATATTTATGGAAATTGTTCAAGTGGCAGCTGTGGGCAAATTACGGCATTCGATACGATTCGATATTTAAATATATTTCCATATAAACTCTATTGAAATATTTCGCAATTTCGTTCAATAACGAGTGCCGTAATTTGGCCTCTCGTGTCTTGTTCGTGATATTCCAAAGACTTCTTAAGACAGTAAAGCGAAAATGATTTTTGGCGTTTTAAGGCTTTCTGCTTTTAACACGGAAACACGTTGCAGCAAATAGTCGGAAAAACCTTTCCATATGAATTTCAATCGCTGCAATCGAAAAAAGAAATTATTAAATTTTGATTAGGTGTAATTTTCATGAAAATCAGGTTTGTGTATTAAATCTTTTATAATTACATAAAAATCGAAAGACTTAAGACGCATACATAAAAATATATCACGAGGAAAATCGGGGTTGAATTCTAGGCTTTTCTTGCCTCTTTCAGATTCAAAAATCGTATCTAATCACCCCTATTCTGCCTTTCGATGCGAATAGAAATTTTCTCCTTTTGAAAATTTTGGATATTTTGATTTTAGGTATTCTGGATTACAATCGTAAGTAGCTACTTTACTGATTAGGCTGAGTTTACATCTGCCATTTCTTGTGTGTCATTTGCCCAAAAAAGCGTAACCAACTAATTACTAAAGAGAAACTGTTTGATTCAGACATGTATTTATTGATTTGAACAGTTTGCAATGATGCTGGATTCTATAAAATTGTCTATTAGTTATGTATGAAACTATTTAACTTAATAAATACATGTCTGAATCTAAAAGTGTTTTAGTAATTAGTGGTTTCGCTTTTTTTACGCTTGTGTGACACATGGCACACAGATGGAAACCCGGCCATTACAGTAAAAACTGAATTAAGGCAGAATTAGTTTTTACCTTCTGTTCTGTTACGAATCAGCTGACTCGTTTTTGTTCATAGAAATCTAGTACAAGTCGTTAGTTTTTCTGTTTCGTTCTGTTCTGTTTCGGTTCAACCTGTGAAAATCAAAAAAATTGTTAAGTAATTGCAAGTGACAGCATAAATTAAATAAAAATATTGTGAAATAATTTATGATTGTGCTTTTGGAATTTAAAAAAAAATAATTTTTAAAAGAAAAACATAAAATTGTGTGGAAAGTTAACAATGAACGATGCAAAACTCATCGCTTAAGTGGAAAACTGCGACCCTTTTGGTCAGAAACAGCTGATAAGTTACTACAGAAAATGTAAGTAGTTAAATTTAGAAGCTGAACGGCACAGCACAGAACAGCAACAGAAACTAAAGACTAATGAAGCCTTTAGTTTTTACTTTATGTTCTGTTACGAATCAGCTGACTCTTTTTTGTTTATAGAAATCTAATACAAGTCGTTAGTTTTTGTTTCGTTCTGTTCTGTTTCGGTTCAAAAAATCAGAAAATTTTTAAGTAATTATAAGTGACAGCATAAATTAAATAAAAACATTTTGAAATAAATTGTGTGCTTTTAGAATTTAAAAAAATTGAATTTTCACAAGAAAAACATTAAATTATATTTAAACATAACAATGGACGATACAAAACTCAATACTTTAGTGGAAAACTGTGAACCTTCTGGTCAGAAACAGTTGATAAGTTACTACAGAAAAAGTAAGTATTAAAATTTGAAAGCAGAACGGCATAGTACAGAATATAGCATTGCACAGATACATCTGTTTGCACTAGTTTTGCGTGTTTTTTGGTTCTGGTATGAACAAATATGTTATTTATCGTTTTCTGTTACTAGTTGTAAATGTTGATTTTTTAAACAATTATTGTATGGTTGGCCAATGAGCAAATGAAAACAACACATTTATTTTTTCTGTTTTTCTAAGGCAAATAAGATACATAAAACTGCTTTTACCATAAGTGCCTTATTATGTGTTGAGAAAAAATATAATTGGCTGATGAATGAATGAATGAAAGCAAAATTGCACATACATATGTAAGCAAATGATACATGTACATGAAACACATGCATTTGTAATTACTCTCAGAGCAAAATTGTCTCTTTCTCTCTCTCTATACTTTGGCTGCGCCACAAAATAACATAACGAACGTCCGCACATACATCTGCACATCATGTATTTGTTTCAATAGTGGTTTTTTCATATATTTGTATTACAATGTGTATTTTTTGAGCAAAAACAGATCAAACAGTTGCTCAGCAGCAATACAATAAACAATTGTTATTTGTTTTCAATTGTATTTTAATTTGGAAAAGCACGCACACACAATAACTCTTATACTAGTTCTGTCGTTCACACTACAATTATATGGTACATACCATGGTATATTTGTTTTGGCTATACAAACGAGTATACAAATGCAACCCTTTAGTACAGAACAGCAATAGAAAGTAAAGACTAATGAAGCTCTATTGGCTTAAAAGTACTGATAAAAAGTAACCGGTTCATTTGGTCTTATTTCTGAACGTTGTAGGGTTTGTTGGTAGGGTGATCTATAGTTAGGAAGGTATAGCGTGCAAAACTCAAGTCTAATTAATTAAGTTAACATCTTTACTTATTCTGTTAATAAATGTTGGTTTATTCCCAATATTTAGGTTAAAAAGTTTATTTTCGTTTATGAATTTAAATAACGCATCACCTCTTTTGTTGCAGTTAGAGCTGGCCCAAAAAAGATAATACGAGTTAACGTAAAAGCTTATTAAAATACCTTTCATCCTAGCGGATTAGATGCTGCACCTTAAATCCGATGTTGGTGGTAGTATCGGAGAGATACATCGATACCAGCAGTACGTTACAACTACAGCGCATTAATGTTGTGGCGTCTGCTGGGTCTACTGTGTAATTCGAAACGAAAGAAAATGCTTTCGAATTAGGATGCTTATAACATTTAAATTCGAAAGAATTTCCTTTTGTTTCGAATTACAGAGTAGACCCCCTGGTGTTGATATTTCTGAAAAAAAAAGAAAGTTTAGTCTCTTATGACATACGAGTAGTAGGCATGTCCTGGTTTTAGATTCAGTCATCGCATAAAATAGTTGACAGTTATAGTTATTTAGTCCAGAGACTTTGTACTTAACAGTCCAGGGTTCCTGTGTAATTACTACATGTATCTTACCTTTTGTTACTTGCTCCATCGTGTATTGAGTCGATGTTTTATTACAATGGAGGCTAGTCTGCATAAGCAGCGTCATTTTATTTGGGATAATAGGAGTATTCTTGAGATCGAGCAATCTCATACTCCTCCCTCCTGTTTGGTTGCCACTCCTTTTCAAGATGCTTAGTCGTGCTGTCAGACCATCCAATTGGTATTTTGCAGACTTTGAAATAGATGATCGTGCTAGCAAAGAAGGCTTTCCCTTTTTTTCCTCGAGGTATGCCATGGACGCTCTATCCAGACCTGCCACGAGCAACGTGCCATCCTCTGCCTCGTCGCGATGGAAGATCTCACATTTTTCCGCATACAGACCTTTATTTTGTTTGCCAATAATTTTTTTATTGCCTCATTTTTAAGTTTGCCACCCCATCCTTTTATGTAAAAGGAAGGCTTTGTTAAGTTTGTTAAGAATGGGAGGTCGGCCTTCTTTATTAAGGAGAGGCTACCACCTTCCCATGGGGTTTTTATGCTCTTTATGAGGTTTCGTAGTATATCTACACAGGACTCTGATTCCAGTTGTAGGTACAACACGTCCCTGATAAACTTGCAGCTTTCTATATGAATTCGTGGAGCGTTCTCGTCAGTTGCTAAGACGTATTCCACAATATTCTCGTTTATGGCGTTTTCCACCGCCTTATGGTATTCCATCAAAATTTTGCCTGAGACGCAACTGGAGTCGATAACGGCGTAGCAAAGCTCTTCCGCCATCCTCCTGCGTGCCATTATAGCATATGGGGACAGATCTTTAGCCATCCTCGGGTATTTGAAGATTTCCTTATTAGAAAATCTTCTAGTAAATAAAGATTCACTGGACGCCATCGCTGGTCTGGATGTACTTTCCATTTGTGAGCTTATTTCTTCCTTTGAGCCATGCGAAAAATATTCGTTGGATAATTGAGCAATAGCTTCTAAATCCTCTACATGCGCCCTACATCCTCTAGGGCTTTCGGCCCTTTTATGATAGTCAGCTGTGTTAGGTTTTACATCCTCTACATGCGCCCTACATCCTTTAGGGCTTTCGGCCCTTTTATAATAATCAGCTCTGTTAGCTTTTACATCCTGTACATGGGCGGAGCTTTTGGACCTTTTATGATGGTCAACGGTGATATGATATTCGGGGGACCGACTTCTCTTGCTCATCTCATTGGAAGTGGATGTAGAGGAAGCGATTCCATTCGAAACATCCCGTTGAGCTATTGTATTTTGCTCTTTCTTTAGCTTGGCCAATTTCCTTCGTTAAGATTTGTAAAACATAATTTTATAAAGCCGTAAAATACAATACAAAACTTAGAAACAAAAAGGAATGTAAACTAAAATAAAACTTATAGCAATAATAAAATAGGCTTTATTTTTCTACAATACATCAGCATATATATATAGTACAACATTTTACTTTTTGGCGTTGGTATAGTACCAAACAAATACAATTGTACTAAATTTTCCATCCCTGGTTATTAATCTTATTAATTGCATTTTGCAACAACAACAAAGCTTTATTAATACTAAAAATAGTTTATTTTACTCCTGTTTAGCGGGCTGTCTGCATTAGAGCAACAGGCAAAGAAATTGAAATAAGTTGTCATGACATGTGTTATTAAAAAATACTAGTTAATCGTACTAGTATTATATTTTGGGATGGTCATTAGAAACATACATAAATAAATAAATATAGTTACCAACAACAAGAAAATGACAAAACCCGAATTTTTTTTTAAATTTCAACTCAAACTCTTCTCAAACAGTTGCAGTCGTCTTTAAAATTTCGCTACGAAAACAACGGTTTGTCAGCAAAACGCATTGTTTATTCGCTTTAGCAGTTTCTTGTTTCTTGTTTGTTGCGCTTAGCATTTCGAAATATTCTGTCACTAGTTTAAAAGTTCTGGTTTATTTGTTAGAATCGAAGAAGATAAAAAATTATTACTCAACATAATGTTTTTATCAGTAATACGTAAAGAATATTTCAAGGTTGGTGTTTGAAATGCAATACAAATCTGGTTCTAGAACAAAGCACAAAAAAATTTAAAACACACTCAATACAGATTAAAAAGAGTAATAAGAGTAATTAAGCACCGCCTATCACATACTTAATATGCATATTAAGACTTTCAATAAATAAATAAATTGTGTGAATTAAAATTCCGAAATTTCATTTTTAGCTCTCTTTTAATTTCGTGATCTTTTTCGTACTCGTATTATGTACCATCACTCACGCATTAGCCGTCACTAGGCCACTGGATCGAAATGCTTATACAATATATTACAACAACAAGCCGGCAAATAAGACTGGCCGCTTTAGTTTTGATTTTCAAACATCGAATGGCATTACAACAAAAGCGGCAGGTAATGAGTATGGTATGAGTGGTGTGGTGCAGTATGTTTCATTGGAAGGGCTACCCATTACCATGACATATGTGGCCGATAGTGATGGCTATCATCCAAAAGGGGAGCACATACCAAAAACACCAAAACATATTATAAAATCCATTGATTATATACGCACACATCCAGCGGTTGATGAAAAGAAATCACGCACACTGTGAGTTAGAATAAAAGTTTAGGAAATAGAGTTTTGAGCGCGTATGTACATATGTATATATGTGTAAGTATGTACATGGTATGTATTTATATATACATGTATATATATGTAAATGTATGTTTAAATGAGTTATATTTATATGCGCCTATATTACTACTATAGTTTTTTTCATTTAAAAAAATCAATTTTCGAAAAATTTTATGACATATTTCAAAACCGTTTTAATAATTTATAAAATATCAATTTCAATTGCTTATTTCCTGACGATGTTAACAAACTGTTAACGAAATATCGAAAAAACTAATTATTATTTTAATATAATTATTTTTGTTTTTTTTTTTTTTTTTCTTTCAAACAAAAATTTTAAAACATTATGACACTGCTACGTACCTTTATGGCTATCGTTTGAACCCCCCAAATATGTGCTGGAAATGTCAGTGTGCTTCCCCAATCTGTCTGTATTCATCATAGCTGAGTTCGACAATAATGTAATATAAAATATAACCATTTTGCTTGTTTTTATGGTAAAGCATTTTTTGTGTTGAAGTGGGTACGAAATGCATATAGACAATATTTAATCATAAAAACAAGCAAAATTTTCAAATTAAATGAAGACTTTGTCATTTAAATATACTTCGGTATTTTATATATAAAATATGACATATTTAAGTTAATTATAGTTAAATATAATTGTGTTCAAGTTTTAAAATGATACTTCGTTTAATTACCTTTAAGTATATACTACATTCTTAAATTTGTTTATTTTACTACATTTACTTTTTATTTATATTTTTAATTATAACAATAAAAAGATTTAAAAAAAATTAGCCAAGATTTATAGCATCAATTACATGTGTTTATTTCTTTAAACAAAAACAGAAAAGCATCATTTAATTAAATAATAAAAATAAAATTAGAACGCTAAATTCGCTTAGATTTAATCATCTGAGTGATTGTAGTATAATTTACGATAGCACAGTGACACACAAAGGTTTTCAGTTCTACTTATGTATATCTACATATGTATGTACTCGTATGAATATATGTAGGTCGTAGAACATGGAATAAGGCTTTAGATAAATTTTAAAAACACTTTCTGTGCGCAAACTTAATTCGCCTTAAACTGAAGCTCTTACATAAATCTGGTTGCGTGGAATCGACTCTTAAAAATTAGGGCCAAACCCACGATGTCGACAACGTTCGACTTGTCGCACAATTACATTAAAACAGCGACAAGTCGAACGCTGTCGATATCGTGGGTCAGGCTTGTAATGTGTTTTAAACACATTTTATTTTATTTAAAGTAGCTCCTCAGTTTCGTGAACATGAAAGGATTCAAAAAGTTTTCAAACCCACTTAAAATTATAGAATTACTTGAACGTTTTATATCGAAACTAATGTCAACATCAGATTGTTAAACTTTGAATATAAAAATTAATATGACATTTTGTTTTGTTATGTGAAATTTAAATACATTTAGTGCTAATTCACACGGTGAAATTTATGACGTCTATTTTTCTTAATTCTCTTTTGAAGTTGCTACCAAAAGTTCCTTGCATTCATACGATGTTTTTTTTGGACGTCTAATTTTACTTCTCTCCACTCATATAGCCAATAAGCTAGAAGAGTAACAATAAAAAATAACAATAAGATAGAAGAATAACATTGAAACTTAACAACAATAACAACAAGAGCAATGTAAAGAGAAATATGAAAAAAACCATGGAAAACAGAAATCGAGTAATTTTTTCTACCCCTCTTTCTTCTCTACCCCGTTCGCTAACAAACAAAAAGTGACGTCGAAAAATAGACTTCATAAAAGTCTTCGTGTGAATTAGGTGTTATAATTAAGGCTCTATTCACGTTTGCAAAATGAAATTTGTAAAATGTTACAATGTTTACATTTACAATGTACATTAAATTTAATAAAAACTATAGAAAATTTTAATGGTCGTCATTAAATCATATTTGGATAGAAAGAAAATTAATGGTCGGAGCTACGCCCATAATAACTATACTTTATTTTATAAATATAAAAACTTTTGTGGCATACATATTTATAAAATGGCGCGATATTCAATTTATTTTGATTCATATAATTTATTTTGATTCATATTTGTATTATAATTCAGTTTTAGTTTAATATCAAAATTTTCAAAGTTCTCTTTATATATTACAAAGGTTCGTTTGAATGATTGTATGACTAAATTTACACGACGAAATTGAAAATTTCCATGCAATTTTTTTAGCTCAAAATAAAAATATGAGCGGTTGAGATATATGTATACGAAAATTTCATAAAAATTCCATAACAAATTTTGGAATACGAATATTTAAATGTGAAATTTATAGACATTAAATAAGGGTTCTATTTACTCCTGCAATATTAAAAAATTGTTATGAAAAAGACTTCATACTCCTGTTGGCGTACTTTATAGTTAATAAAAACTACCCAAAATTTTAATGATCGTCAGTAAATAATATTTGAAAATGATACAAAGCACAAATTTCTATAAAAAATTTAATGGATTCGTACAAACTAATATTTTTAACCATTTATTTAAATTTCGTTTAGGATTTATGCTTTTATTTATTTAATTTTTTTGGAAAAATATTCGTATTCGTATTCGCCTGAATTTGACGAATATGAATGCGAATACGAATATTTAAAAATGACCGAATATTCGGCAATTCGAATACGAATATTCGTGCATCACTAGTATGTAAGTATAGTGCTGAGTATAGATAGCTCTGTAAATTTTTTAAGAATGAGAAACTTAAAATAAATTTTTTTAGTAATTGCTGTAATAGTCGTCAATTAGTCTTTATATGATCTCTTACAGTGTAATAGCTATAAACTTTATTTCCGTAAATTCACTTAAATATTTTTTTAAATTTGTTTTAGAACTGCTTTTATACTAAATTCAATTTAAAAAGAATGCTTACATCAATAAAAAAAATCAAAATTTCGCCAAATTTCATTTCATAAATGTACTTAATTTAGAAAATTAACTTTTCCCGGGAACTTGAATTTTTCATTCCCGTTTCCCGGGAAGTGCAAAAGTGTGGGAAATCCCAAAGGCTAGTATGGTTCTTCTTTTGCCTAAAAATACAAAATACAAGCCGATAGATACAATACACACTGGTTGTTCAGAAAAAAATAAACCAAAAGTGTATTTTATACAAAATAGACGATACAAATTGTTCCGCATTAATCATATATAACAATCTGAGAATGAATTCAACCACATGAACAGTGTCAGATTTTGTTGATTTTGAAAACTATTAAAGGTAAAGCTAGGAATTACTTAACTATCTATGTATTATCATGAAAATAAGAATTTGTTTAAAAATATGGCGAAATCGGACATCTGCTAGGCCCACCTTCATATACAGTAAAAATATATATCCAGTGTTTCCCACAAAAAGATAAAGGATATTCCTTAGGTCAAAACAATAATGTAAAATTATTCAGATATGAGCCCAATTCACAATCTTGTGTCAATGGTCTTGCATCGTAGCATGTGCAAAAAGGTATAGTATATTGATACTTACCACTTAGTCCCAAATCACACTGTGCAAGTCTTATTGCTAAGCTGATTAGTTTCAGGGAGAGAGAGACGAGGGGAGCAGCAACGTTTCTTTTCCCCTCGTCTCTCTCTCCTAATAAACTAATCAGCTTAGCAATAAGACTTGCATAGTGTAAATAGGGACTTAGAATTGTTAAGTGGTGAGTTTTAAAATACTATCCATTTTGCACAAGATTGTGAATTAGGTTAATATTTTTTAAACATGTATTTAAAATTTTTCAATACTACTCGTATTTAAATGTGGCATCAAAAGTAATTATTTTATCATATAATCTTCTTAAACAAGTCTACAAATCTATTTTTTTGTTTATTTCACAAACATATTTTGATTTCTGTTTTATTTGCAATCAATAAGAGCTTAAACTTCAAACGTGCATACAAATGTATCCACATATGTATGTATGTGTCTAATACGATATGTTCGAGTTTCCTATGAATAATTATCAATTATTATTAATCCCGCCAGCTTCAAACAAGAAAATTTCGAAATTTTTATTTAGCGTTTGATATTTGAAAACAAGGCTGAGAATGTATTCATTTTATAACGTTATGAAAGAATGTTTTAATTAGGGATGTGACTATAATCGTAGCACACGCCTTCTCTAGTTTCGAGCTTCGTTTGATTTCCATATGATCGAAGCCCTGGCAGCTAGCGCTCCTTAAACCTTTAGTCTTAGAATTAAGTCGTAAGACTAAGTCAAATAAATAGAATAAAAATATTTTTCAAATACTGAAGCATAATCAAATATGAATGCACATATTTATGTACATACATACATACATCATATACATATTAAGCAGACAGGTTAAATATTGTATAAAAAAATATACATAATATAATTATTAATTATAGTAAAAAGTATTTGGCACGCAAAGTGTTTAATAAATCATTTGTATTATTTGTTTGCAACTAATTTAGTTTATTGTTATTTTAAAAAAATAACGTGACTGACTGGGTGATCTTCGCCCATCCGAAACGACTTGAAATTTTGTATGTAGGCTCCCCTCCCGACGTATAGATTCATTAAGAATAGATATTTGGAAATTCAAATAAAAGCGCGTAAAATTGAAATTCTGAAAATATATAAATGCTGCTAAAAAAAATAAGCGAACAAGTAGATGTCCGGTACTTTTTCGATACAATAAACATATGACTTAGAACACTTTAAAAATTATGGGCACATTCATACATATGTATGTATATGAACTTTTCAGAGGTAAAACGGGCAAAAAATTTACTCTGGTAGTTTTTTTTTGCATCCCACATACATACATAAATATGTATATGCAAGAGAAACATCGACATCAAAAAGGCATTATACTTTTTTTTATTGTACCCGTTTCTGGTACTTTTAAGTAATTTCTTACATATTTTTTTATTGATTTTATCCAATCTAATCATATGGCTTTTAATTTATTTTTTTATACATTGCATCTTCAAATATGAACTAACAATAAGTATTCAAATCTTAAATCTAAAATATAATTATTAGGCCCGACCACTGTCGGACATAAACTTGGTGATAGTTATATACATAAGTAGTGATAACCAAAAAGGAGAAAAAAAAAGTATTTTCAAGTAGTCCCATCTGGAGTGTTGAGTATAACAGCCCTTGTGTCCCTCTTTTTTAGGCAGATGTGTCCAGTAAAGTTCAAAATATTACTGGCTTTTAAATGAAACAGAAATTGATCCATGATAAAATTATACTAGGTACATTCAGTGTTGCCAATCTGTGTGTAGTTAGACAGTGTGCAATTTCTACTCACATGTGTAGGCCATGTAATTAAATTCCTGTATAATCTGTGTGTAATTCTACTTTGGGTTGTATTTTTATTTATTTTTGTTTTAATTTTAACTAGAGATGTGCACGTGAGTGTTTTCTGACTCACGACACGCACACTCGCGCAGAAAAATATTTTACTCACGCACTTTCACTCACGAATAATTTTGAACATTTTCACGATCACGCACGCTCACGAATAAAATATTTTTAATCGCGCACGAATGGTTTACAACTTATCACGATCACGCACGCTCACGAAAAAGTATATTTATAATATAATTTGCATGTTTTTTGGGTTGAAAAATAGGTTCTTACATATACATATGTACATATCTACGTATATATGTATGCTCGTGTTTTTGTAAAATTTACAATGTAAATTAAAATAAAGCAAAGTTAATGTAATATCGTTTTAAATATTCGTATTCGCGGATATCATTTTAAATATTCGAATTCTCGTATATCAAAAATTGACATTCCGCACATGTATGTATGTATACATACATAATATAAATGTGAAGGTAAGACGTATGATCAATTAAATAAATGATAATTAAATAAATGAGAAAAGCATTATATGAGAAAACATAAAAATTTCTAAAATTTTTCTGTTACGAAACATTTTCAAAGACTCCCCCCACCCCAACCATAACAAATCATAACATAACTCAAACTCCACCCCTCCCCCCTACAGCGTTACGTAGTATATGGACGGCCCCTAAAGCAAAAAACATTTTCTGCGGTACAATTCGTCAGTAGTATTGTTGACAAAGGCACTGTTGAATTAGTAGTGTTTCTCAATTGATACTTCCTACAGGGTATCTAAGAAACATACATACATACATACATACTTACAAAGCTGTATGTACCCATTAAACAAAATGCTCCGAATTCGCAAAGAATTCGTAACGATTGGTCGACAAAATCTTCCGATTTCGGCACCGAAATATTACCGAAATCGTAACAATTTTTGTATGAAATGGTTGACACGACTTCGTAACGATATGTCGTTACGAATTCATTACGATAAGTCGGTACGAATTCGTAACGACATGTAGGTACGATTTTTTTTGCTTTTGTAGCAGACTACCGCTTCACCGTTATGTTCCTGCTATTGTCAAAATAATTTGCACATACTCACGTTTTTTAATATTTGTTACAATCCTTTTTTTTTATCAACATATACATATTTATTTAAAAAAAAATGTTCACAGACTTTTACTTATGTACTCAAAACTCAAAGTTTTAATGTTTAAAACAAATTTTTCAGAGAAACTACCGAAATGTCTTAACGAATTCGGTACGACAAGTCTGACTTCAGAAAAATTCGAAACATTTTGTTTGGGGGGCATTCATTATGTTTGTAAGCTCATACTACCATACATATTACTATACATATATGCATTTATTATTTATTAGCATATTAATAATATAGGGTGTTTTTTTAAGAGGTATAGAACTTTGAATTGAAATAAAACACAAGAAAATCGTTTAAATGTCCATCAATTTGGCTTTATTGGAAGGATAATTTTATGCCATTAATGCTTAAATATGATTTTGGGCATGTGGCCGCCGCGGCTGGCTCGAATAAAGCCGATTCTACAGGTCCAATTTTCAACCACTTTTTCGAGCATATGGGGCCGTATGTTGGCAATAACGCCACGAATGTTGGCTTCCAAGTCCCCTAACGTTTCTGGTTTGTTGGCGTAGACAAGCGACTTCACATATCCCCAAAGAAAATAATCCAATGGTGTCAAATCACACGATCTTGGTGGCCAATTGACAGGTCCATTCCGCGAAATTATGCGCTCATCGAATGTTTCCTTCAATAAATCGACTGTGACGTGCGCTGTGTGGCATGTAGCGCCGTCTTGTTGGACCACAACTCATCCACATTCATGCCATCCAATTCGGGAACAAAATAGTCGGTTAGTCGGCTCCAATTGCTGTGCACGGTGCCGAATCGATTCATTCGGGTCCTCTTCAACACTTTGCTCTACAGCGGCAATTGTTTCTTCGGTGCGCACTGTTCGACGTCTCTGCGGATGCGTATCATCACATAGAGTAAACGTAGTGCGAAAACGATCCATGGTTAACCGAATTAATTGCTCTGATGGACGATTATGTCGACCATAAAATGGACGGAGCTTGCGGTAAACTTCGCGAACTGAACCATTATTTTCGAAATAAATTTGCACGATTTGCAAGCGTTGTTCTTTTGTCAACCTGTTCATGATGAAATGGCAAACCAAACTAAATATTAATCACTTGACAGCTGACAAAATGGCCGCCAGTTAAAAAAGTGATGCCAACTTAAAGTTCTATACCTCAATAAAAAACACCCTTTATTAATACTAATATATTAATAATATTAATATTAACATAATAATATTAGTATTAACATATAATAATAATAATATGCAGGAATGTTATCTCGTGAGAGCGTGAGAATTCGTGCGTGATTATTAAAAAAAGCTCACGCACGATCGCGCACGAGTAAATTTTTTTCAGTCACACTCACGCACGCACGCGTGATTAGTTATAATATTTGATCACGAATCATGTGAATCACGCGTGACTCACGCGTGACACGATAAAATCACGACATTTGCACATCTCTAATTTTAACTTACACAGTGTAATTTTCTTCGATGTTTAATTGGAGACACAGCCATGTGAGAAGTCATTGGCAACACTGTAATCATTTTATTCACACACATACACTAAAGGTACGGTCACACTTGGCAAACATTTGCCCGAAAAAGCGTAACCACTTCACACTAGTGAAAAATGTTTTGATTCAGATATGTGTTTGTTAAATTAAACAGCTTAAAACATAAGTAATAGACAATGTCATAGAGTACAATATTATTAGCAACTGTTTAACTTAATAAACTTAAGTCTGAATTAATTTTTTTTCACACGTATTTAGTGGTTACGCTTTTTTTGGGCAAATGTTTGCCAAGTGTGAACGTACCTTAACATTTTTGCAGCTTGTAAACACAGTTTGACAACTATTTGCATTGTATACATTAACAGGCTGGGCTTGTGCATGTACCTGTTATAATTGTATCATGAATTGATCCAAACACAATATGGCGGACGCTCCAAAATGGCGGACCGCTACAACAACAAATACATCAGAGTTAAAAATTAAAGGGTGTTCCAAAACGAGCAACGCAAAATGTTAGAGTGCCATGTAATAATATACATACGATTATATATAGACATTTGAAATTTGCAAAGCTAGTGTATTTTTATACAGACTACAAGAATTAACAGTAAAATTTAGAAATTTAAATTAAAGGGTGTTCTATCAGTAATGTAATTTTAACAACTTGTTGTATCTTGGAAACCGTAAAAGGCAAACTCTTAATATTTTCAAAAACGGTAAAACTAAAATCTCCCAAAATTATAAAATCTTCAAACCGAAAAAAATCGACAAAAACCGAAAAAAATTGCCTTTTTAAAAAATTTCTAAAACTAAAAAAAAATCGACAAAAACCAAAGAAATCGCCAAAATAAAAAAATCGTCAAAATTAAAAAAAACGCCAAAAACCGAAACAATTGCCAAAACGAGAAAAAAAAGCGCCAAAACTGAAAAAAGCGCCAAAACTTAAAAAAATCGCCAAAGCCGAAAAAAGCAAAAAAAACGCCAAAACCAAAAAACGAAAAAAATGCCAACACAATATATTATATAGGCTAGAGTTCATACAGTATTACATATCTAGTGCCCGTACGGAACCCTTCGTGCGCGAGTCAAAGTCGCACTTTACTGTTTTTTCTGTTTTTTGACGAACTTGGTATGCATACAGTTTATAGCCTACAAGTTAGATAGAATATGAAGCACGAAGAAGGTAACCACTTTTCTTGTAATCTAAGGAATCGATGTCGATGAAGGGTTCAGAGAGCATGAAAAGGTGTTTTGGCAAAAAACCGTTTCTCAAAAAAAAAAAAAAAAAAACAAATCTTTCTACCAACAATATAAAAGATAGAAAATCTTTTTTGAAAATGTACTAATAATGCAGCCCTATCGTGAATAAAATGTGAAATTTTTGTTCCCATGAAATTTTCATTCTCCATGAAGGGAAATTTGCTATAGTGAATTTCATTGAGAACGTTTGTATCCGCTATCAATGCGTAGTGAATGTAAAAAACTAATGTAGAAAACTTGCAAATCTTAAAAATTAATTGAAAACCTAACAAATTTGAGCTTAATAGTAAGAAATACACAAATTTGGGATTTCAATTGAAAGGTTTTTAAGTATTCAAATAAGAGTATTTTAGGTGCGGTGGAAAAAATTCGTTATTATAAAATCGCTATAAAAAATACTGGATGTAAACCAGAGGTTCATATTCAATGAAATATGGTGTTGCAGAGAATAATTGTTATTAATCGTGGACATTTTTACTGCTCTTATCCTTACCATAAATTATTTATAACTTTTAACATAAAGTGAACAAAACCAAAGGAAAAAGTGAAAAAATCCCCATAGAAAATATTATTCACGATAAGGGGAATTCAAAAAGGGAAAAATGATTTAGAATTGCAATTTGGGGAAAGGGAAAATATTTCCAGGGAATCACTGTTCACGATGGGGGTGATGGACTATCCGATAAGATAAAAAATAAACAGGTGATTGGCGTGCGTGTGGCTGGTCAAAGAAAAGCTATCCAAAAAATTAATAATTTGAGCAAACTACAGTGAAGCACAGGGGTGGTTCTTTGATGTTTTGAGGATGTATTACCCCAATTGGTATCAGACGTTTAGTCAAAATAGATGGAATAATGCGTAGAGGACTATTTACATATTCTGACCAATAATTTGCCTACTGCAATTGAGCAAATCGGCGATTTTCGTTAGTCATATTTAAATATACAGGGCAATCATGAATAAAATTCCGGGTGAAATTTCTCATTTTTCCAATTAGAATTTTTTGTTTTCCTATTACTTGTTATTAGTTGGAATTGCTCCCCGAAAAAATTTTCACGCGGAATTTTATTCATGATTGCCCTGATAATAATGACTATAAACCTACTGTGAATATTGTTAAAGAATAGATCAGTCGTCAACAATTCGAAATAATGGAGGGGCCAGCATAGAGCCGGTATTTGAGTCCGATAGAAAATTTTTGAAAACTATGCTAATCCTCCTAATGGGTCAATGAGCTCTGGGACCGAGTACAAGAGGAGTGGCGAAACATACCGCCAAAATATGTTGCCAAATCATGCCAGTCAATACCCAACCGCTTAGGGCTATTAAAAAAATGCAAATGTTATTGGACAAATTACTTGGTTTTTCAAAATTATTGCCTTGGCACCAGGCAATGAGTCTATGGGCAAATTATGTGTAAATTATGATTAATTTGTTAACATGTAAATTAATTAAATAAAACAATTAGTTTAAGTTACTTAAAACAAAAATTTCATACATTTTTACTTTGATCGTTCCTCCAAATCGCTTCAAAAACGCTCGACCTTAGCCAAAATACTTTAATGGGACATTAACGGCCTGCCCCACGATGTCACCAGAAATCGTTCGATCGATAACTTGCATTGCAAACAACAATAACATTAGAAAATTTTTTGTAGTTTGCAAACAAGTTTTCGGTTGAACGTTTGCTGGTGACATCGTGGGACAGGCTGTAAATATCCTATGACCGTTGGGAGGTCCAATTTACATTTTGCTGAAAAAATTTTATCAATCGGACCGGTGCGGAGATTACTACCTCTTACAAAGTTTACCTCTTTATAACATTATTGTAGTAGATGAATATATCGACGGCTCCATTATAAAAAATGCTAAGTCAAAAAAGCTAGTTTTGAAATAAACGCCCTCAAAGTTTATTGATGATATCTCGGGAATGTTATGAGATAGAAACTTGAGACTTTTTGTAATCATATAATAATTGCAATAGAATTATTTTAGTTTATTTTAACTTTATAAATTTGTCGTAGTTCATACACTGAACCAAAAATTTACCTAAATACTGCAAAATGGGGTGTAGAAATGAAGAAATGTTGGTTATTATACAGCTAACAAATTCGTTATTCAAGTCTACGGATTTTTTTCGTTAAAGAAAATAATTTGAGTAAATAGTTAAATAGAAGAAATTTCTTCATTTTGATTGTTATAGTTTCGTTATTTAGTGGGTGGTAAATATTACTAAACTTTAGTTGAATTGAGTAAGAAATCTTATTTATAATAATTAATTAATGTAGTTAATTTGAAGATTTTTTTATTTGTTTTGAAGAATTTTTGTTCAAATGAAGTAATGAATTTAGTCCGTATGAATAACTTTTTTATTCATAATGAAGTATTATTATTCACTTTGCCACCCTATTTTATTCAATTACTAAGCCCGTGTAGGAACATTTTCTTCCACCATTTAAGACAATTTTTATATAAATTGTAAATAGCAAACTAGTTTACAAATCACGTAAGCAACTGTGTAGTTAATATGTTTTTGTTTACTGTTTACAAATTATATATAAAATTGTCTTATAAGGCATTGCGAGATTTCGAGCAAAATCTTGTTGCTTTTTACTAGATTTCCCATACAAAACAAAATCTATTTTGTCAGTAGATTTGTAGGAAATCTAATAAAAAATCTAGTATTTTTATTTATTTTTTACTACCCTGTACAACATATTTATAAAAAAAAAGATGAGTGAATTAGCTACGGTCTGCTTAAAAAGGTGTGTGGCTTAGTTACACTGCATTATTTTGTTGTAGTTTTGGAAATTTTTTACTTAATGGGTTTTGTTTTGGATAAAAAATCTTGATAAATGTAAAAAAAAGTTGGTCTAAACAGTATAGATTTTCATAAAATTTAATTTAATTTAATTTTAATTTAATTAAAATCTGCTAGATTTTGTGCTGGTGTAAATGGCATATTAGTTAGTGAAAGATAATGGCGCATAGTCATAGTCAAAACAAAGTATACGTTATGAGTTTAAAACCAGTATTTTGTATGGCAATACTGGTTTTAAACTCTTAAAGTGTACTTTGTTTATGACTATGACTATGCGCCAATGTTATTAATGATACAAAATTTAGGATCTAATTTTGTAAAACGCAACGCTTGGCGTTGATAAATTTTGTATGTATTTTGTTTTTGTAATTTAAATTTTTTCCATATAAAATTTGACAACGCTTGGCGTTGCGTTTTACTCAATTAGGCCCTTAATAAAGTAAAACTGTTTTAAATTATTAAAATAAAAAACTATAGTTAAAAGTGACTTAAAATCACAAAACTATTGTCTAGTCCTCTAAGTAAGTTTATTTCTCACCTAAAATGGTCATCTAAGTACACTTAAAAATGGAGGTTTTTTAAACTTGACAAATAATGCTAATATATTCTTAAAGCAAACAAATAAATAATTGTATCGTGTTTAAAATAAAAAAAACTTAAATAAAATTCAAAAACATAAATTGTAATTGTGTTTTAACGGTTTCTTATTTATTTAGTTAATTCCCTCATATGTACGTACGAAAGAAAAGCTTTACTGTTTTGGTTTAAGGTAATAATTCGTTGTAATGAATGGCATTTTAGCCACTTGCGCATCATAAAAACGATCACGTATTTTTAATTTGACTTCACAGTCGGCTTGTTTGTATTGCTCCTGTATGTAACCCATGGCAATATTGAAGCCGAGTGTAGGACTTGGACAACCGCTTGTGATGACTCCGACTTTTTGTTTATTTTTGTAAATTTCTACTCCAGCACGAGCTGGTGGAGGTTTGCCGGTACCAGTCAATTTAACGCCAATCCGCCTACGTTCGACGCCAGATTTAAGTTGTTTATTGATAATATCTGCTCCAGGGAAATTTTCCTCTATACGACGACGCTTAGCCACTAGCCAAGCCAAAGCAGCTTCAACGGGTGTAGTGTTGGCATCAATATCACTGCCATACAAGCAAAGGCCAGCTTCCAGTCGCAATGTGTCGCGTGCTCCCAAACCTGCCAATTTAACTTGTTGTTTTGTTTGTTGCAACAAAACCTCAATCACATGTTCCACACGTTCTGAAGGTATGGAAATTTCAACACCATCTTCACCAGTATAGCCACAACGTGTTATGCGGCAATTTGACACACCGGCTATTTCCGTAACTATAGTGTTCATAAAGTAAAGCTTTTTAAAGTCAATTGATGTTATTGCAGACAAAGCTTCTACAGCGGTAGGTCCTTGCAATGCAATTAGAGATTGATCTGCTGGTGCTAGAAATTCAATTGCAACATCTTTGCCATTCGATTTGAACTGATTCACAGCAGATTGCATTATTTGCATGTCTTGTTGTTTCATGGCTGCATTCGATACCACATAGAGAAGATCTTCCTTGACTTTATTAACAATTAAATCATCTAAAATACAACCGTTTTCATTAGGGAACACTGTCAAAGAGCCATTGCCATTAGCAGCACCACTTATATCGGCCGTACATATTGACTCGAAGCATTTCACGGCATCTTTACCGCGTACGTATGTTTGTAGCATGTGCGAAACATCAAATATTGAAGCATATTTTCGAGTATGACAATGAGAAGCTGCTATACCCAGTTCAGAATATTGCACAGGCAGTGAATAACCTCCAAAATTTACGATTTTCCCACCATTTTTAACATGAAAATCAAAAAGTGCTGTGCGTTCGACTTTATCATTCGATGAGTGAGAAGTATAGGTACGTTGTCCAGTTGCTGATATTGAAAGATTTCTTATGGTTTTGATTGGTATCACGATTCTCCTTATCATTTTGTTTTTCTTTTTCTTTCTTTATTTGTATTTAACTTTTCTACCAAAATAATTTACGAGTACTAAACTTGTTCCTAGGGGGTAGTACTTGTTTTCTTCTAAAAGTTCTATTATCAACTGAGAAGCTATTTTTTTCAAATATTTATGTTAGTGAAAATTTTTTTTATAATTCCACTACAGATTAAAATAGATGTAATTACTCGTTTAAGGGAACAAATGAAAGCTGATAAGAAATATCATTAACGTTATCTATGCATCCCCGCTTTAACAATGTCAATAGCTTCTCTCAATTCTCAGTTTCACTTTCAGTTTTATTTTTTTTTTTTTTTTTTTTTTTTTTTTGACCTGAAAATCAAAGAGAGTTGGTATAAAATAAGTTCGATTCGCTGAAAATAAAATGCAACTAAGGATTTTCTCTTTTCAGTTGTTAAAATTTATAAGTTTAGTTGTGAAATAAATATAACAAGTTCTAAGGCATCGAATCTCAACCGCCTACATGCATGATTAGATTTTAAAAGTTCCTCAACAATGATAGGTTAAACAGAAAAAAAAAACTATTTTAAATCTTTAATAACAACATTTTATTATTAATTTCATTCGGGAATTTTCGAGAAATTTAATTTTACTTTTTTGAAGTTTAATTTTTATTACATTGCTGTTCTTTATTTTCAAACGACTTCACAGGTAAATTGAAAGATTGCGAAACACAAAGCGTTAAACAAAGACGGTATCTTACTATGGATCTCAAAAAAAAATTAAATTATTAAGTTACTGAAGAAAAATTGTTCCTTAATGCCTTCTTTATATGTAAAATAAATCAGAAACATATTTTAATATGAGAAAGCAAATATCGGTCATATACCTGCTAACATTTCCATTTTTGACGTTTGATTTTTTTCGGGATATAACTACCTTCTAATAAAGGAGTGATGTGACAGTACATTATTAAATATGTATTATGTAACTTAAGAGTTGGTGCACATTTCAGGGGTATTCAGGGATAACGTTTTTTAAATTTTGTTTTTGTTCCCATAAATTCCAGTTTGGTGTTGTGATTTATACAATTTAAAAAAGGAACATCCGTCCATACATACATGTGTATATGAATTTAAAAATACCCTGCAGGAGAACGAACTAGTGTTCAACTAGTATTTTTCTAGTACAGAAATCACCACCACTAGTTCCCAACTGTATACTTTCCTATACTATCTTAATGCTCAAATTAGCATTGAGTGTGTTTAGAAAACTACTAGTGCCAGTGGTACTAGTTTAGTACTAGTTTATTACCAGTTCTTTTGTAAAGAAAAATCCTATAAAATTGGTGGTTTATTCTTTTGTTACCCAGTGACAACTGCTACTTAAAATTAGCAATTATTTATCAAAAATTCAGAAATACAAAAGGGTAATTATAATTATTTAAAAAATTAATTAATTAATAATTTATAAAATTTTAGTAATTATATGATACCAATTTTCATACAGTGCAAGGGCTCTGTTAGACAGTCAAAATTCATTTTGCAATGTGGTGCCTTGGAACTACTTCATATACTAGTACTCATCAGCACTAGTAATTTTACACAACAACTTTAACCCTTTTTGCACTAGTTCTTGTTATTCTAGTATTTATACTAGTAGCTTTTAGACAATTATCGCCTATTCTCCTGCAGGGTATTTATAGTTTTTAACTACATGCATGTGTGTATGTATTACGTACATACTTTAAGAATGAATAAAATTGCTTTTATTTGTATTTTAATTAAAAACAACTTTTATTTTTATCTTGATCTTGTTTGGTTCTTATCACTAATTTTCAAAAATTCCCGGAAATGCCGGGAATAAGAAATTTTATTTCCCGTTTTCCGGGAATGAGAAAAGTCCGGGAAATTAGACCCCCTAATATCTAGCCTATATCATACTACTCAAGAACTATGGACATAAAATTTTAACTGCCTTACTCATAAAAAATATTTCAGGTTTATTAAGCGCTTATTTGACATATTTCTATGGGAAATTTGTCAAATAAACCTGTAATAAACCTAAAATATTTTTTATGAATTAGACCGTAAGATAATAAATAGTAATGAATTTTTTTAAACAAATTATATAGTAAATATCTACATATATTCAAAAATACAATTTGGCGGTAATAAATAAATAAAATTAATATTTAACAAATTATCAGGGGTGTTCTGTACACCGCTCATTTTGAAATCGTGCGATTTACAAAATGGAAAACAGTGTTCTTCTGATCGGGCGATTTAGTGCATTCAAAGTTAAGTTCGAATAAAATGTCTTAACCATCTAAAACATTAAAACCAATTAAAACGCTGCAATAAGTCACCTTTTTAATTGAGCTCTTTCCTGGAAATTAGGCGATTTCAGAACGAGCAATTTACAGAACATCCCTGTATATGAATTATATGTATACAATCGATTGAAAGAATGTTAAATAGCATAACAAGAGAAATAATATAAAGTAACAATTAAATTGCACAATGATGTAATTTTAACAAAACCAAATAAAAACAACACATTTATCATAACACCAATTAATTCCATACACCTCACCAGAACCGTAATTTATTCATAACCAGTAGACTGTTTATATTGAAAAAGTTTCCTCTTTAATTGTATAATTTAAATGGTAATAAGTAATGGAAATATTTCAATAGTTATGTTCCTATCAAACATTTTACTGTCCTCAGTTTGTTTAACGATTCGTTTTAAATCGATTTCCGTGTAATTCAGATTTATGTTTCATTTCATTTAATTTCATAAATTAATTAATTACGATATTTTCATGCATTCTTTCTTCGTTTTATTAATTATTGTGTATTAATATATGATGCTAAATGTTATTATTCTACTTATTTACCTGATGTTATAATTATGTACATACATGTAGCATTTATTTAATATTATATTGTTTTCAAAATCGTAATCTACGTCGAATTCTACGAAGGTTTGCCCAAGAAACCGTGAATTTAAAATTAATATCGAGCTTCACGTTTTAGCGACAAACTTTTCTTTTCGTATTTTATATTTTTTATATTTTATATTTATATACATATTCTAGATTTTATTGAGTCTTTTAAGAAACTTGACAAGAGTGATTGGCGCATATTCACAGTATACTTTAAAAATTTAAAACCAGTATTACCATACATAAAATAAAAAAAATTAAAAATTTTAAAAACCCCCGACTTTTTTCAGAAAAGATGTTATATCTTCTAATCGGCTGGACCGATTTTCTTCAAACATAGCTAAGAACCCTCTCGATCAAGTCATCTTTCAAACAGAAAAACCTAAATGAAAATCGGTCCATCCGTTTGGCCTGTACGTGGACACGGCAGACACACAGACACACACTACAAACTTATAATACCCCTTTTTTAGTCGGGCGTTAAAAATACTTTGTTTTGACTAGTAATATGCGCCATCATGTACGAAAGGAAATATCATGAGGTTTCGAAAGCTGTTTCGATAACTACACAATTTTCATGGTTTTTAATTTTAATAAAGCTTTTAATGAAAATTGACATAAAATCATGGGAAAACTCAAAACTTATCAAATGTTTGTATGTACATACATACATATATATATATATGTATATGCCGTTATTTTTAAACGATTATTGAAGTTAATGTTTCTTTAACGTAGGAATTTTGTATGAAAAGCCCGGTTTAAGGAATGCTTTAACTTTTATTGTCATTTAAAAAATACCGGCGATAGAATTTCAAAAAGTTCTCGTTTGAAATGCAGAAAAAATTAGATTAAAAGATTGTATCAGCAAAAACTTAACTTTATTTCTGCTTTTCAAGAGAGCTTTTTAAAACTCATAACATACATAAGTGGATGAATAATTTAATATAATAAGGTACATACCCAGTCAGTCATAAATATGTATGTAGCGTAATTCCCTAAACATCACTTGGCTTAAATATAGTTGAGCTCGATCTCTCCAAAAAAACTCTTCGATAGAAAATTGAAAAATAAATACTAAGAATTAATTACACAAATTGGTGGTAAGTTGGCCTGATTTTGCAAACGCAACGCTAAGCGTTAACAAATTTTTTTAAAAGAAATGTAAATTACAAAAACAAAACATATTTAAAATTATTCAACGCATTGCGTTGCGTTTTACAAAATAAGCCCCTTATTTTTCGAGTTAGGGATGTCTGAAACTCCAGAACAAAATTGTGATCGTACGGTATATTTTCCAAAGAATGCGGTCAACATTTTTATTGTTAAAAAGTTTTTGAGAATATCTTTCAGATGGTAAGATTTATTAAATCTTTAGTAAGAAGCACCGTTTTAGGAAATCCCCTGGAAGATATTTGCGTCCAGCCGAAGGTCGACAATTTTAAGCAGACAGCGCCTTTTTATGAAATAACCTAGACTTACTTATTTGTCTAGAAGAATATCCAATAACCAGGAAATGTTTACTAGGGAGCGCCGTTCCTGGAAATACAGTTCTGGCCAAAGGACGGCTATTCAAAAGATCTTCATTAGTCGTTCCTGGATACACCATGGTGGAAAAAATCCTCAAGTTCATGCAGGAAATCTTTAGTAGGCAGCACTATCAAATAATAGCAATATTGACCGCATCACTTGGAAAACTTTATTTAATCACAAATTTGTTTATTTTTTCAATTTTTGATCGCACAGGGTATTTTTTCAAGTACTCACGATTTACACGAAATTAAACAAAAGAAACATGCGAATGCAATTGCAGATAACATTAAGTTAGCTGCAGTTAGAGTTGTTTTAACAAGGTGGTATCACCACGACAGGTGTCTATTTTATACCTTGCCATATGCTATCATTCAATATGTCAAAAATTGTTTTTGTTTAAATCAATGCCTACTAAATACTATTAAACCTTATTATTCACGCTCAAAATGCGTGAACAGCAATATTAGTGAAATTTCACCTGTATACGTCGGACTGAAGTTGCTTAAGCAAAATCAATTTATTCTGCACATGCATGTACATAACACAGGCATAGCAAGATAAGGTACTCAAAGCAGTTGGTTATACAAGGAAATGTCAAATTCAGCACATGAAAAGTTTTTTATATGTACTTTGACAGTTGAGTAGCATCAGCTTATAACTGTGTTTTTAACATGTTAAAACAGCTGATGTATTTATTTTGACAATTACAAACCAACTGTAAATCACAAAAGGAAATATTTTTAACAACATGAAAGGTGTCTCTTCATAAAGGAAGCTAAGATTATAAACTATAGAAGAGGGAAAAAACGAAATTTTGGTGGCGATATAACCCTAGGGTCCAGCCAAATAAACATCCATCGACAATCGAGAAGGCACGGAGTAATCCGAAATCATTAAAAAAAGGTGTCTAGTTTTCTTAATTTTGATGAGGTCATGTAGGAGTTTGCATTAATGAGTATTCTGATGCTGCTGCTAAAAGGGCGGTAAGTGATGGAATTCCTATGGATATTGATTTGATCTCTGGTGGAGCTTTAAACATTGATCGTGATCGTTTGTATGAGGAATAGAATCAAAAATATATAGAGATGTTTAGGGTCAAAGGAAGATTCTTTGCCATCCTTTTACCGGTTGTTCCGAAAAAATGCTGCCTTATCGTGGTTGGCGTATTTCAAATACGACTAGAACTGTTTGGTAATAGATTAAGGAAGACTTCAACAGTTTTTCTTTAATATATTACCAAACAGTCGTAGTCGTATTTGAAATACGCCAACCACGATAAGGCAGATGGTTTTATTGCAAACTTGATCTTGAACCACTAATTGGCCATACATCTTTATTTGCCCGAAATTTATTTACTGTCGTCCGGAATATGCACCCTTATTCCAGCTGTGGACATCGCCGTCGCTTTAACTGTTAAATTTTAACACAATACAAAAAATTGGGACTTGTGTACCCGTTTTCGAAAACAACTGACTCCTGTTGGCAGGTTTATGCTATTTTCTAGTCTTTAGGTAACGGATTTTCGTTTCGAATTACGTAGCAGATCACCTGTTCTCTATTCATTGCTTTAATCTCTGCATCGTGGAATCAGACAAAGGGTCCTTGGACAATATTCTGCAAAAAATAATTCATTGATAGAATTTATGGCGTGGCAGTTACATATGCATACGTACAAATTAAATTTAGCAAATATAAATATCTGCAGGATTTTCCACCGAAATACGAATGGTTTGAGTCAGTAGTAGTGCTGCTTTTTATACTTCTTTTTCCATTTTGTTGGGTGACGAAATAAAAGTTCAAATCAGTTCATTTTAATTTCATTTATACATTTATTTTTGTGTTTTTATTACAGTTTTCAGTTTTGTATTTCGAAATTCTTACATTCTGTGTTTATTAAGAAAACTATATATTTATTTACATACAAACATATGTACCCATGTACATATATGCATACACATAGTACTTGGTAGAAATAATTTACATTACTTTAAATCTTTCTTTATGATGAGGCCAACATAATTTAAAAATCGAAATGTATTAGTTATGGTATTAATTATTTCAAATGTAAAGGAAAATAAACATAAAAAAATTATAAATCTTTATCATAACAAATATGTACTTTTTTTTAACAAAAACATCATTGGGTCATATGTTAAAATTTCAAAACTATTTTTACTGCGATTTCTTTCAGAAATAGCTTAAGAGACAGAAATATTTAAAGGAATAAATCATCATAATGGACACGTACGTATGCAAAGAAAAATATTGACTGTTTTCTGCTTTTGTTAAACCTAAAGTATATACATACATGTACATACATATATGTATGTATACATTATAATTATTAATGCTTGGTAATGTATATACATATGTATTTCATATATAGTATACATATGTATGTAATTATTTTCATTATATGTAATAAATTTGCATTTAATTCTTTATATGTATTTGTGTATATTTCTTAAAACCTTTTCCTGCATGCCCTACGAAATGGTTATCAGTAACTTCTAAACATAAGAACTGAAGACTGAAAGTTTTTATTATTTCTTTAACTAACAACTACAAAATTCCAAAAATATTTTTGAATAATAAACAAAGTTTTTTTATTTAAAGACTTTTTAGTTTTGTATTAAAAATTACATTTGTTTTATTTAGCATTATTATAAACTTTAGTTCTTACTATTGTTTTTTATTTTTCTTAATAATGATATCAATTTTAAAAGTATTTAGTCCTAATAACTAACGACAAAATTATTATTTTTTAAGTTATTTTTATTCAAATTTAATTGTATTAAATTAATAAAAATGTAATGTAGTGTTCTATTGTGTTATTGATTTACATACAATTCTTTTGTATAAACTTATTGCTTTAAACAAGTTTATTATTTTTAGTTGTTGAAAGTTGTCTATAAATTGTAAAAGTTCCAGTGGGTGGATTATGTATGCATGTGTAATTAAGGAGATATACTCCCTTATGCAAAAACGATTGTTAAACTTAAAGTTGGTTTAATAAACGAATTTTGTATGGCAAACCCGGTTTTAACACGCTTTAACTTTAACAAATATTTTTGCATAAGCGGGATACTGTTTTATAAATATGTAGGTATATATTATAAAAAGTTTTTGTCTGACTTTTTGCTTTACTAAAAACGAATGTAAATTATGACATTAGCATTTAAAATTATAAAAAATAATAATAAAACTATTTATAAGAAAGATTTAAGCATATTTTACAACTTAATTCTAAGAAACTAAACTAATCAATATATATATATATTTTTTTTAAATTAAGGGTGAAACGCTTACGATATAAAGAAGAATGGTAGCGGTTCGTTTGAAGTGTTATACTTTTCTTTTATATTTTTCCGGTTGATTTAATAACCTTGATTCTCAGAATCGAGACGGACTTCCTTTGACGGTGTCGTCCAATAAAATAATAAGTCTGCAAAATATATGTATGCAAAATTTCTATTTATAAATTTTTTTATCTATATTTTTAAACCTAAAAGATACATAACATACGAGTGTGTGTGAGTGACTTTCGGTTCCTGCGCATAGCAGTGTTGAGGGCAATGAAATTGCCGTTGAGCTGGCAAGAATAGGGTCGGCGTTAGATGAGTGGGCTACATATCTGTAATTGGATGGTGTGCAGGTGTGTTGAAACACTACCCACCTTTCCTAAATTAACCTAAACGTAAGTTTTGCTTGTCGTAAAGAAAATAGTCATCCTTATCGTGGTTGGCGTATTTCGACGCTTAGAGGCCGTTTAGATGAAGGGTGGCCTCGCTGCGACACGTCGCCTGAGAGTCTTGTTTTTAGGCGAGAAGTGAGAAGCTTGCGGGGTAGCAAAAGTCGCACGTACTGGGAATTGAAGCGACAATTTTATCTCTCCTCTCTCAAAAATTGTTTTTCTCTCGTATTTTTTGTGTGCTACACGAATGGAAATCATGGTACAATTGTGCTTTTTATGGTACATTTTTAACCTTGTTGGTACCGTGGTACTACCGCGAGTTATTTGGTACAATTTAAAAATGTCAATGTTTCACTATATGGTAACATTAATTTTGCCTATGTTCTCTTTAGTTTTTTTGTGTCTGTTTTATTTTGATCTCTAATATAATAGTCGAATCTACGAATGTACCTTTATGAATTTAATATTTAATATTTTTTAATGATATTATTTTTATACACATTTTTGTTAAGTTTCTGTTTTCTATTGTACACTTCTGAATTTTTATACACATTTTTTCACGTATCTGTTTTTATTAATAAATATTTAAAAAAATGGTAACGTCGTGGTCTAAAAAGTACATTTTGTTTTCATAGTTGATACAAAATCCAAGAAGTCATTTTCCTTCCCTGGTGTTATATGTACAGACAGTGTTGCCAGTTAGACCAATTTTTTATAACATGCATCAAAGAAACAGTTATAATATAAAAATTATAAACAAATAAAGTAAAGAGAGAAAAGGAATTATTGTATTTTGGTGGTAAATTAAAAGAAAAATAAAAATATGTGGACATATTAATTCTACATTTCTCAAACTAACAATTAGTTCCTTTACGGCAACACTGCTACGAATGAACGAATAAAAAGCATTGAACAAATTAATATCAAAAAGTCGCCTGACTATTGCGACAAAAAAGTCTTCATGTAAACGCGCGTGGATTTAAGAAGGGACTCCAAAAGAGAAAGTAAGCGTTGTCGCAGCGAGGCCTCCCTTCATCTAAATGGGCTCTTACTAAGATGGTTTTGTAATAAGGAACGTCGAAACATTTGTTCTTTAATCTAGCACGTTGTGGTTGAGTGTCATTATTTTGAGCGGCACTGTATACACAAACATGAAATTTATTTTGACACTAGCTGAGAGCCCGGCAAACATTGTCTTACCCTCAATTATTTTTTAACCACAAATTAATCTACATAATGGTCACTTATTGGGTCAAAAACAAAACGAAAACCTATCGGGTATTCACCCGAACCTGTGTTGAAAATTTCAATTCCACAGCTCTTATAGTACCATAGATCATACGTTACGAACAAATACACACTACAATTATATATTTGTATATATATTATTTTGCTGTTATGTACATACCTGCATGCACTCCAACTACCAGAATAAAAAGGGATTTCAGATATAATTATCATTGGATGTCGTACAAATTTTAGAGCAGCCACCCCTAATCCGAGCCAATGGCAATTTTATCTGTGTCACCCGCTGATGCTCCTGAGAACAATAGTTTTTTTGAGTAAGTTATTCAATAATAAATATATGTATATTAAGTACGCATCGTTCTGCTACTCTAGTTCAACATAATTACCTTCTACGCTTCCGACATCTTTTTCGATTACACCTTCGCCACCTGCCGAGGCTGCTTCTAACACCTGTTGCTGGACTTGAACAATCGGTTGACCATCTTCTGTGTAGGAAACAGATACAGGAATACGAGTGCCGTCTTCTCCAATGACATGAGCACCACCATCGCCGTCCTGTGACTGTTGAATGACCAACTGACCATCAGCATTCAGAAGAGAGGCGTCGATTAATTGAGTTTCATTATTTTCTCCCTGTACCAACACCATTTGTCCGTTGGCATCAGTCATCATTTGTAAAGTTTCACCGTCTAGACCTTCGCCAGACTGCAACACGCCCACAGACTGGAGAAGCTGCTGTATTTGCTCTGGATCTTGGACAAGAATTTGATTACCGTCGGCATCCGTAAGAATATGATTATCAAGTTGCAAAAGCTGTCCACTTTCGTTGAGAATAAATTTAATTTGACCACCATCAACTTGCGCCTGCATTGTAGCTTCATCTAATTCCATTGCGACATGTTGTTCACCTTCACCACCGCCATCAGAACCAGCAGCTAATTCATGATGCTCATGAGACTGTTGGTGCTCACCCGTTTCAGTAACCTCTTGTTGTTGCTGGTGAACTTCATCGCCTGGTGCAGATTCCACTTGTTGGTTGTCTGTTATAGTATTACTTTCGTGGGTGGTCTGGCTATCAGATGGCTGTTCTATTGAATGATTGTTTGATGCAGACCCTTCTACTTTATTATCCCCTTCATCTGTGGCAGGTTGGTTTGTTGAGGATGATGTTTGTTCGCTATTACGTTGCGCAGATTCTTCCATATTCTTGGAGTTCTCGCTCGAAGCATTTGTCGAATTAACGGCTTCCTCTTCATTGTCATCGTCCAAGCTCGGCATGCTGACTGGTCCGCTACTGGTTGGTTTTGGTGACTCTGCCTTCAGCTTGGTTGATGCGGTTGTGGTAGTTGTTGTTGTCGTTGTCGATGCATGTGTTGAATCATCCGGTTGATCCAGCATGGGCATATCTATGCTAACTGAGACTGGAGCGGTAGTTGTAGTAGTAGTATTAGTACTATGATCTTCACTAGTCGAAACTACTCCACCTGATTCTTGGCCTGGAATAGTGATATTAAACGTTATGCCTCCACCAGAGCCAGCTTGCGAAGTTATAACCATTTGGTCGTTGCTACCATTGCCAGATGATGTTGTGGTGGCGGTCATCCCATTATCTCCTTTGTCGGAATGCATTTTTTCGAAAATGCTTTCAATATCTGCTTCAGAGATAGTAGTATTACCAGCATTACCCAATGAAGCGTTTTGTTGCTGATGCTGGTGATGAACATTAAGGTCATCATTGTGATGAACTATTTCATTGGTTTCTTGCTGGGCTGCTTCACTTAACAAAGCGGCTGCATTTAATGTGGACAAAGAGCTACTTCCAACTACATTTGTAGTCTTTTTGTGTGTGGTTGCGGCAGTTGTAGTGGTGTTAGTAGCATTATCTCCTCTCCTGTGAGTTTCCATGTGTTGATTGTAGTAATTCTCTTGTATAAATGTCAAGGAACAAATATGACATGAGAAGAATCGTATATTATTGGCAGAAGCTCCCCCTGTTACATCTGTTGTGGCTGTAGTTGTTACTGGAGTGGTTGAATCACTTAAAGCTTCGTCAATTGTTTCCTGCAAAAGTTTCTGTGTTGTCAACATATTTTGAGAAGTTTGTTGTTTAATAGTAATCATTTGATGTTGCTGAGTATGCTGCGGCTGTTGTTGTTGTTGTTGGATTTGCTGTGTATTCTGTTGCTGCTGATGCTCTTCGAAGTGTTTAACTAGCATTTCTCTCTTGGGGAAAGTCATAGAGCAAGTGCCACATTTGAACACATTGCCTTGATGCTGCTTAGCGTGAGTTGTTGCCGCTTCACGTGTCTCAAAACGTTGAGCACACAATCGACATTTAAATGGCTTTGATTTAACTCCAGCCATATGTTTGCGCATGTGCTCATCGAATATTATTTTGTCGGTGGATTTGAATTGACAATGATTACAAGTGTAGAGCGGTGTAGTAGTAGTACCCGTAGAAGCTGGTGCATTCACTGCTGTTATAGAATCAGCAGCTGTTGCAGCATTTTGGGGTACTGGCAATGTTGTTGAACTTGTAACGACCACATTGGTGCTATGATTTATTTCCATATGTTTACGTAGAGCCGATTCACTTACAAAATTTATATGACAAACAGCACAAGTGTTGTCCATCGGTGTATTATGCTCACGAACCATGTGCTGCTTCATAGCTCCAAAGTTGGGGAAAATTTTCTTGCAATTTTTGCATTGGAAGTTTTGATGTTTGCATGTTTCATAATGTGTGTTAAAGAGTCGCATGTCGGATGTTTTGTAATCGCATGACAAACATTTGTAAATTTTTGTTGTTTTGCGCTGGAGCGTTTGTGTGCCAGCCGATTGTTGTGGGATATTTGCTGGAGACTGTGTAGATATTTTCATTTGTTGGACTGCGCTAACTAAAATCATAAAGCGGAAAAACAGAAAATGACATAAATATGTAGTACAACGAAAAGAACTACAACGCCCTATTGCAAAGAGATAAAAGGCAATAAGAAAGTCTTAAATTTTTTAAACAAAAGCAAAAAAAAAAATTAAAAATTAAAGAGTGAGTACGCAAGCCAGTATTTTTAACAATTGAAATTGCACAAATTAGCAGATTAATCAAAACAGCTGAACATAGTGTTGTATAATATGTTGTATAACATATAATAAATAGTATGCGGAAATAAGTATTTATATAAACCTTACATCTCTAAAAAAATTAAAGTAAATAACAAAATTAAATTTAATTTAAAAACTGATATATTTAACGATTATTATTCTTTAATTTGTTTCATCTTGAACATAAAAATTTTCAGATTTGTTTTGTTAAACTTTTACTTCAACTTTTCTTCTTTTAAATGTTTTTATTAAAATAATTATACTTTGTATTTGTTTACTTTTGTTTATTTTATTGAATCATGTTTTTCTCGTCTACTGGATTTTACTGGCAAAATTTTGTCCAGTAAAAATTTGCAGACTCTCAGTCAACAACTGTCAATTGGCACTCTCTTTTGCAATTTTATGTGTAAACGAACGCATTTCAGTACAATCTAGTGCAAATTTGCACAAAATTGCACAAATTTTGGGGTAAACAAACGGACCTATTTTTGAAATAATTAATTTGACAGCAAAACACACAACAGGTGGTTGGAAAATTCTTGCAAGTAAAAAAATTTTACTATTAATAATTTGTAAGAATTTTTTAATCTCTCAATTTTCTTCTCTCTTTGGAAGCTCTCTCCTTGCAAACTTTTGAGTTAATGAACACTTTCCAGCAGCGTTGTAAACTCGGTGTTTTTCGCACCGTTTTTAGTACTTTTTGAAATTTTCGACGCGAAAAATTTTGAAGTTAGTGCTCGGTGCTTTTTTAAACTAATTTTTGGTGCTTTTTATTTCTTGGCGGTGGCACTAAAGCCAAAATTCAAAAAGAATTTTCCTAATATAATATGTATGTATATTTTTTTTAGAAGTCTAACATTTAAAAACATAAGCACTGAAGTTAAATGGAACATTTCAAAATATTCTAATAAGATTGTACAAAACTTGGTTGAAGAAATACGTGCATTTTATTCTCAAACTTTCACATTTTAAGCACAATTATTGGAAACAGTGTTTTGCCACACGACAAAGAAGACATAATGCAAGTATAGTCTAATAGCGAAATATTTTCTAGTATATACAGTAAAAAGAGAATAATTCACTTAATGCAATGGATAAACTTTGAGTTCGCTATCGAGTTTTGGGCAGAAATAAAGTCTTATAACGATTCATTTGATATAAACTCCTTTGGTCATTATCAAAATTGCATTCCCATCATACTTTAATGTTTAAACGCAGAAGTTGATCACGTTTTTACCTTTTTTACTTTATTTAAGTCTAAAATACGTAAAAAGTTGTCCTTACACTTGGCTTTGTATAAAAGCGGTCTGAAACGAGAAAATTGTGTTGCTAATAGAGCTGCCGTTTTAGGTTACATATTTACAACCTACTTCGTTCCTGTTTTCTAAAAAAATAGTACAAATAATTTAAGTTTATATAACTTGGTTAAATTGCAAATTACTTTTTTTTAATTTTGTAACTTTGTTATTAATATTGCGTTTGCTGTGAAAGAATGTTTCCACAGCATGGTTTAATAAAAATCAAATTTTGAAAGTCTTGACTTTAAAAAAATTAACTACTACTCCCATCTAGTTCAAAATCTAATCAGAAAGTCAAAAAGACTTTCCAATTACTGCTAATTTCAGGTGATATGTTTCTTCGTTGACGAAAAAAATTAAATTTTTTATAATAATTTAAAAAGGTTTAGTCAAATTGATTTTGGAATTCACTGATTCTCATAAATAAAATGCAAGCTCAACCGATTTCTATATTTTTATATACAAAATTTTTTTTATAAAACAAAAAAATTTTAATTTAGTGCTTTTTTACTTAAATTACGCGTTTTTTTTCTTGGTTTCAGTGCTTTTTGAAATTTAAAAGTTGACAACGCTGCTTTCCAGTAATTACAAATTTGTAACAATTTTTAGTAAATGAACAAACCTTTTTTCTATGTACATATTTATGAAGCAATTAAATAAGTAATTTTACTTGGAAGTTTTACAAAAAAAAATATATGTAAATAAAAATAAAAAAGGGCGCAAGTAAGAACTGACAGCTTTTAGTTGGTATATTTCCTATAACAAAACCGACAACATCGGTGTCTTGGACAAGGTGTCCAATTTCCGGACGATTATTGAACATAACTACATAACAAATTAGTTTTTTCTTACCTGCTGCACCGCTATTAAGTTTCTGCAATTTATTAGGTGGTGCTTGTAATGTGGACGAAGATATATTATTTGTTACATTGGAAGTTGCAATAGTTGGTGTACCACTTCCTACTACAGTGGTGACATTTGTATTGCCACCGTTGTCATCATTTAATCCATATTTTTTATGCAACAAATTCATTAAATTGGTTCGAACACGTTCGACATCATTTTCTAAACGATCCAAATAGTTGATGAGATTTGTACAACGTGAACAAACAACATCCTCAACACTTACAATCACCATAAAGGCATCACCAACCAACTGACCAATTTTATTAGGAAACTTTGTTGTTGTGTGCGTTGTCTGCATTTCTGTTAGCTGATGTTGTGCCTGATTCGCACCTAATGGGTCATCACAAACATAACAACGATTTATGGATGTAGTGACAACTTGCTGTTGTTGAACATTATTCGTAAGCGGTGCTGTTGTCACGGTTGTTGGCGTAGTTCCTGACCCAACAATTTTTTGTTTAAGAATACGCGGCTGATTTGGGCCTGTGACTGTAACTGCACCACTTGAGAGCAGATTATGTATTTTACGCACAGCACTATTCATTTGATTATTCATTATTATCAAAAATTTTGAAAGTGTTTTGAAGACCCGGCTCTATGTTTAATTTTTAACTTACTCTTTGTAGTGTTTACTTTATAGCCAAAAATGTCGTATTGCATTAAACTAAAAATAAAAAATAAATATCAATGTTATAATTAAAATAGATAAGAAATACCAAAGTATATTTTTTTAAGGGCATCCTCTTAAAAATAAATAAAAATTATACTATCCGGAAGTTTTAAATATGAGAAAAAATTAAATTAAAAAAAAATTGGCAGCAAGCCTTCGTTTCCGAATTATGGGATTTTAAAGTTAAAAAAAGGTGTGATTGCGCAGTGGGTTCCTGAATGTAATGTTCCAATATTGATATAAATTAAGAGCTGTGCAGAAAATATTTAGTAAGCAGAGCCGTATTGGGAAATAATATGGCGGAGAAAATTCTTAATTCCGGCCAAATTGCGACTATACAATAATACCAATATTTACTGCATTGGATTCAAAATACATACATACAGTGGCACAGAAAACTCTACATACCCCCCGAAAAAATACGTTTTATGAAAGACTTTAAACTTTTTATCGACAAAAATCCTGGCGTTCATTTCTTGTAAAAAATAAAATTATTTTAATACAAATAATTTTTGAAAAAAGAAAATGTTTATGAAAAAATTAAAAAAAAAATTCTGTATTTAACACACAGAAAAAAGTATACATCTCCATAGTTTATTGTTCTAGATCGTAAAAAATGTTTATATTTGATTTTTTTACACCTCCTTTGCTCTGGAATACGATATTTAATTGATTTTTCATAAAATATACCAGTTTACCACTGGTTCTCGAAGAAATTTTTTACCATTTTTCGACAAAATCATTGTTAGGTTTATCGCAATTTTTCTTATCCTGTAGTCCAATTCGTTCCATAAATTTTAAACGGGGTTTAAGTAAGACGACTGGATGCAGTTGTTTTGACACATTGTACAACAGCAATTCCTTTAAACTGGCCGCTGAGTGATTTCGGTCTTTATTTTGTTGGAAGTACCAGCTTCCAGGTAGACCCATTTTAGCTAGTGAAACCTTCAAATTATCCTTCAATAGGATCAAATACATAAACCGATTCATTGTTGTCTCAATAAAAACTAAATTTCCATAAACTAAACCATAATAGAGCCGCGTCAGTGTTTTATTGTGGGGATCAGGTTTTTATGTTTTTATTTATTTATTTATTTATTTTATTTTATTCTTTTTGAGCCAAACTTTTTGTTTTCCATTAAATAAGAATAAGTTAAATTTATTCTCTGTACTAAACACAACATTTTTTTAAAGTTTTCATCTTTATTTAAATGCTTTAAAGCAAATTTCATATGGCCTTATTAATATCGCTTATGAATGGTTTTTTCCGAGGCACTCGGCTATGATAACATTCACTTCCCAATACACTGCGTAGTATTTCTGGATGAAGAGTGACAATCAACATTTTTTCTATGCCTTTTTGTTATATCAAAAGCAGTTGTCCTGGAATTTTTTGTCAATTTCTTTCAATATGTGTGGTTTTATACGCCGAATATTTTTTGCGAACGGCCACTTCTTGGCCTACTACTAACAATATTGTTCTTTTTATACCTTATTATAACGGTTTTACTTTGACTTTTACCGCCCAGCAATTTCAGAAATTTCGCGCAACGATTTTACATTCTTTTGATGCTGAACAATCAGATTTCTAATATCTAATCTTATTTCTTTAATTTTTGGACATATTATTATTAAAAATTAAGAACGACTGATTACAAACCTTTTCAATTATTCACTAAGAGACATGAAGCATTACAACTTAGTGGCAAAGCATGTTTAAGTTCCTTTGTTGGAAAAGTATCGTTGACCAACAGTGTATACTTTTCTGTGCAGTAAAATTTGATTTTCTTTAAATTATTAATAAATTTATTTTTTTATTTTTTTTTTTAATTTTTGTTTTTGGAAAAGTTTTCTTTTTTACAAGAAATGATATACGGGTATGTTCTGCATTCCACGTGAAATTAAAACGAGTGGAATCGCCATACAATTGTTGTTGTAAATATGTAATTATAACAACAATTGTATGGCAATTCCACTCGCTTTAATTTCATGTGGAATGCAGAACATACCCGATAATGTAAATAGTTTTTGTTGATAAAAAATTTAAAGTTTTGCTTAAAATGGATTTTTTGGGGAGGTATGTAGAGTTTTCTGTGCCACTGTACATGTATCATATAATCACAATGTTATATTGAAACTTTAGATGCCCATAACTTGGAAAATCGTCGCCTATTTTTCATTTAATTTTTTATTTTTTTAATTTTCTATCGTATGGAATGATTTTTACTTTACTTTTTGAGAGGAGGACCTAAACCAGATTGGCTTAAATACAGTTTAGTGAAGCATCTCCAAACAAAATAAAAAGTAGCCAACGTGATAGAAAATTGAAATATTTTCATATTTTCCGAGTTATGGGGCTCTGAACTTTTCATAGGAAACTGCGAAAAATCTTGAGAAAAGGCGTTTAAATAGCTTATCTGATAGGAAACTGAAAAAATAAATTTTCGGTTACCCCTTATTTCTCTAGTTATTATCCTCTTTTTTTTAGTAATCAGCGCCGTTTTGAAAAATTCCATGGTGGAGAAAGTCCTTACTCATGTTTTAGAGTCGGCAGTTTTTCTTGAAGCAAGTCTGAGTTTATGGGAGAGAGAGGAAAGAAGAAAGATTAGGAATAGGAAAATTTTACAAGAAACCGTCTGAGTGTAAACAAACGAGCAGTTTTAAAAGAGAATTGAAGATAACTGCTTCAAGAAAAACTGCCAAGTCTAAAACAAAACTTAATACCGGCCGAAAGTCTACAGTACAGGAAAACGTTATTAGGCAGAAAAACTTTGCAACGCAGATTTTTATTCGGCTTTGGCGTGTCGGGAAAGAACATGGTGGAGAAAGTCCTTACCCTACGTCTCCACAAGCCATTAACTTGGTCGTGACATGGACATGACGCCGGCAGAGCAACTGTGAAAAATTCATCAACTTCTTTGTTGTGGTGAATACGTGCGATTTCCATGTTCAGGGCATATCAAAGTGATTTGCGTTAGTGCAATAGGGATGGAATATTTACCAATTTTGGGCCTATAGTACACGGCATGTAAAAAGCCACATGCATATGTGGCGATGACGTCAAGGACATTTTCAGCGTTGGTTGCATTTTTTAAAATTGCTAGTAGTGGTTACATGCCGTAAAATGTTGATACAAAATTTTGTTCCAAAATACAAATGACATTTTTAACCGAATTGAACACATTTTCTGAGGCAGAAAATCTGTAAGCATGTGAATATTTGCATGTACATATGTTGCTGGTACACGGCATGTAGCAAATGTAGCTTTGTGACGTCAAAATTACGTCAGAACCGCATGCGTATGTGGTTTTTTACATGCCGTGTACTATAGGCTTAAGAATGGTTTTTTGGTTCAGTGTAGACCTAATAAGAACCATTGTAAAATATGCAGCTGATAGAGGTTTATTGTATATTAATACACTTTGGTTTATACCTGAATGTTTTCAACAGACTGATTTTGACATATAGAAGTTAATTTCAAAACACTTTTTTGTAGTTGGAAAGGTGCGACTACTTTGAATAAATTACATGGGCATTATTCTATCGTTGATTCTTCGTTCTATTCAATTGTGACACATGCTGCTTCGTACAAAAAAAATATACGAACACATGTAAAAAAAAAATAATTGAACGAAATAAAAAATGGGGGAATAAAAAATATGCAAAAACGACTGAGAAACGAGATTCGATGTGAAACAGTTATTAAACATACCAACAAGAGGGAATAAGGCGGGAGGGATAAAATTTGTGAAATGCATTAAACAAATTTAATGAAGATTTTATTGGTATTTGCACAATAACATTATCTTTATCACATACTAAAGGAAATGTCAAATGCTTATTGAACTCCTAGCATATAAATTACAAACATGCTATTATACATTTCTCTTAGATACATATATAAATTACAAGTTAAATAATTTCATGGAAGTTTTATTTTTCTTTGCATTCAACGTTATCTCTATTTCCTAATAGTGTATATTATTTAAACACCATTTCGTTGTCTTTTCACATACACTTTTCATGGGAAAATTATTCCCTATATGAGGCGTTCATTATTTGCAGATAAAATTTGTGGAAAGGAATACAGCTTCACTATAACATATTTTTTTCACACATTTAGCTTCAGAAACTAGACTAGTTTACAAAATACCGCGCCAAATATAGTTTCAATAATTTGCACATGTAAACAATATACATATTTCAAAAGGATGTGAGAAATTATGTACCTTTACTTTTCAAGAACTAAACATTTTAAGCACTTGAAGAAAAATGGATTCACAAAAAAAAACTTATTGATTCCTTAATTTATTTATACCGATATCACTTTAAATCAAATCTATTTCTTTTTTTTTTGACAGTGAACACAAAAATAACAAAGTCTGTGGCGTTACCACAATGGAAAAATTTTCAATACTAGTCCGTAGAGCCGCTACTGTACGAATGCTAGGCCAAACTTAACGAAGAAAAAACAACAGCACCAACAACAACAGCGGCAGCACAGAGTGGACGATGAACCAAAAACTTATTATTGGGAAAATAAAACCCACGACATAAATATGGTGGTGGTGGTTTGTTTTTTATTCAGTGCAAATAATTTCACAATTTCAACAAAAAAGCTATTGCACAAATAAGAATTAAAACACTACGACGTAGTCCCTTTTACCACAGAATAAACTTTATCCAGTTTATCTAAAAAAAAAAACCTTTAAAAATGCAGCTCTAATATTTTTAGTCCGTTTGTAATTTATAATTCACAAGCAACACTGTACTACTCTGTTGAAATCTTTCACACACTAAAAAATCCAACTGTTTTTAACGTAATTTCATCGCAAGTATACATTTATCTCTTTTTATCCTTTACCATAGCTTACAATACTGCACATTAAAATGTAACAACTATAGTTATCATCATGTTCGTTAAGTCAAAATGGCTGTCTCAACGAAATTGCTGCAGTTTCGTTATATTTGTTGTAAGCAAAAAAAAGTTAACGCGATTTATTATGTATGCCACTTTTTTCGACAATTTTGTGGGTGGCGTTTTTCATCGACGCCCGGGATATGCATATACTTGGTTTTGCTCAATTTTAATTATAATTTAATATTTATTTTATTTCCATTATTGCCTTTGGAAGCCACTACTTATTTCAAAGTTGATGTTTTTCTTTTTATCAAAACATGCGTTCTTTTGCAGCAGGGGCACACGGTATCTTCTAAGAGGTGAGCCGCCGACGTTTTTCGATTTGAAGGCGGTTTAAATACTCCCGCTTATTTTGATATCAGTTTTTCCCTTTTGGACAACAGCGCAAAACTTATATTGTATAGCTACGGACGAAATTTTAAAATATTTATTTATTTATTATGAATATACTATAACGTAAATTTCGCAGAATATGGTTGCACAAATATGGACGGAGTAACTAGACCATATGCCCAAGATGTTATTAAAAGAATTTCAAAAAGTTTTTGTGACTATACATTACCTATGCCTTCACATAGGAAGAAACTTTTTTATTTTGAAATACATATTCTATAAAACTTGTGTTTATTAAAACCTATAATCTAAAGATGTCAATTCATTTATATGGGTATATATGTTTGGTTTGTATATGTATCTGCTTATATGCACAATAAAAAATATTTTTTAATGGTTTTTCTGACTGCATTGGGATGATAATTTATAGTGACAGATTGCTGTCAACAGCCGGTCTCTGCTTTATACATTCAGAAAAATGGTGCTAAAAATGGTATTTTCGTCATGGCAGTTCGACCAGGTACCATCGCAAACTCAGTTGGCTAATATTTACATGACAGAGAAATGCTAAATTTTGGTACGTCAGTGAAAATAAACGGATGGACATTTTTGATTTGTATTGATATTTTCAGTTAAACTAATTTTGAAAAAAATTCGAATTTAAAGTTTTTTTTCGTATGCCATTGTTAACATGTTACTAATATCGAATATACACGAAGCCATTATTAGAGGATTCTATTTGCATATTTCCGTTGATAGCGCAGACACTAGGCCTCGTACCTGCTTGCTTCTACCCATTATATAATAATACAAGTAGCCGCGAATCTACAACAAACAACAAAAATTAAAAATTTTAAAAACCCCCCGATTTTTTTCAGAAAAGATGCTATATCTTCTAAACGGCTGGACCGATTTTCTTCAAACATAGCTAAGAACCCTCTCGATCAAGTCATCTTTCAAACAGAAAAAACTAAATGAAAATCGGTCCAGCCGTTTGGCCTCTACGTGGACACGGACAGATACACAGACACACACTACAAACTTATAACACCCCTTTTTTTAGTCGGGGGTTAATAAAACAACAGTGATTTTTATTGCTGTTTTGTGATTGACAAGAGAGACAACCAAGAGAAAACAATATACATGTATTTGCGTTTTCTCTTGGCTTTGCAAAGCATGTTTGTATTAGTACAGTTTTAATAGGCACTGTGCGCGTGTGTTGGTAAAACATAAACACCATTTGGCAGATCAAATCACGAAACAAGCAAAACAGCTGGCTCTTCGCGGTTACCTGTATAATTGCATCATGCTTCTACCTTAAATCCATAGCTTATTACTAAAAAAAGTTGTAGTATGTAAAAGTTAATAGTATATTTCTTCCGTATGTCAGGTCAATGCAATTGCCCTGATGTGTTATAGTGTTGTTTTTTGTATTGCTGTATTTTTGTAGAGCTAATAAGTAGACCTTGATTTCTACTAATATGAAGAAATTGTGTTGATATGGTTTCCAACCCTGGTTACTATTAACAACAACAATCGGAAAACATAAACACATAAAATCTTAATAACAAAAACCGGATGGACAATGTTCAATTTAAAAATGGAAAACAGGAAAATTGAGAAATATTTGTAAATATGCATAAAAAAATCATATTTTAACTATACAATATTCATAAAATGAGAGCCATTTTAAAATGGATTGATAAAATTGAGTTTCCCAATGTAAAAGATGAAGACATCAGGTAAGCCGAAAACACACTGATTCAACATTTCTTATTATACAAAAGAAAATTTTTCTATATTGTATAATTTTGCAGTATCCATTGCATATGCTATAACCCGGATGCCACTCAATTAATAGTAGCTGCTCGGGAGCGAATTTTGGTTTACGATCCAAAAGATGGCAGTCTGTTAAATACTTTAAAAGCCCATAAAGATATCGTTAATTGCGTGGCTTATTCTAGGGACAGCAAAAAATTCGCCAGCGGTGCTGCAGATAAAACGGTAATTGTGTGGTCGCCTCAACTAGAAGGACTCCTAAAATATTCGTAAGTTTAACAAGAGTAAAAGGCGGATAAAAAATTTGTTAACTTATATTTCAGACACGGAGACTCTGTACAATGTATGAGTTTTAACCCAATTTCTCATCATTTAGCCTCATGCTCAACATCAGATTTTGCGTTTTGGTCATCGGATCAGAAGGCTGTGCAAAAGTACAAAATACATTCTAGAGCAAATTCTTGCTGTTGGACGAATGATGGTCAATATCTCATTTTGGGTTTGGCAAACGGTTCGATAACTATAAGAAATAAAAATGGTGAAGAAAAGAGCCGAATCGATCGTCCTGGTGGTGTGGCTAGTGCAATTTATGGTCTTCAGTGCTCTCCAGCGGGTTCAGAGCCAAATATAGATACTATAGCTATAGCTGATTGGGGCCAAACATTATCTTTTCATACTCTGAGTGGACAAATGATTGGCAAAGAAAGATCCCTTGGTTTCGATCCTTTATGTTTGTCATACTTACCTAATGGCGAATATTGTTTAGTATCAGGTTGCACTGGTAACGTTCATTGTTTCACCCGTGACGGTGTTCGTTTGGGTATTTTAGGTGATACTGTCGATACTTCGTGGATTTGGTCAATAGCTGTTCATCCAAGCGGATTGTCATATACAATTGGTTGTCAAAATGGCACTTTATCAACATACAACATAGCCTTCGCCACCGTTCACGCTTTGTATCGCGAGCGCTATGCATTTCGTGAACATATGTGCGATGTAATTATACAACATTTGATATCAGGCCAGAAAGTGCGAATCAAATGTCGCGATCTAGTACTAAAAATCGCAATATATAGACAAAAGCTTGCTGTTCAGTTACCAGAACGTGTAGTTATCTATGAATTGAATTCTGTAGAAGAGCAACAAATGCACTACAAAGTTAAAGAGAAGATACAAAAGAAATTCGATTGCAGTTTGTTGGTTGTATGCGCTTCCCACATTGTATTGTGTCAAGATCAAAGACTGCAATGTTTGGATTTTAGTGGTGCCTTACAAAAAGAATGGTTAATGGATGCATTTATACGTTATATAAAAGTCATAGGAGGACCAGAAGGTCGCGAAGGTTTAATGGTAGGACTAAAAAATGGAAAGGTATGTTTATAATGCAATTTTCATTGTCTATTTAATTTATTCATGGTAATATAAAAGGTGCACTTTGGTTAATTTTAATATTGTATGTATGTAGGTACATTTCAAGGTAGTTTAGAATTCAAAAATACTTCATTAGGGTTAGATCTTTTAAAAATGTTCTCATCGCATGATCTTTTAACTCACTGTTTCAAACGACAAAATTCAAATATAAAAAAAATTCATAAATATTTTCAAATAAATATGTATGTGTATATGATGTATGTACATTAATTACAATTAATTAATAAAAAAAATTTACCCACTATAATTAGAGTGGGTCAATTTTTTTTTGTCAACAGGCGTCTATCAAAAATGAAGTCTACACAAAATTCTAAGAATTTTACATTAACGCATTCACTGCCAACTACGAGTTATCTCGTAGTCGACATCCGTATCGATAAGGCCAGCTACGAGATACCTCGTAGTAATTATGATTTCATTACAAATAATATAATTTTAACATGGCATGTGGAGTTAACTTCATTTATATGTTTTGGCATAGAGAATTGTCTGATTAAACTATTAAAACAAACCCTACGAGATAACTCGTAGCAGTAGCTATTTTATTGACGAAAATTTAGTACCGTTATGATCTTCCTTTTTTCTCTTTGTTTTTTTTGTTTATTTCGTACATTGCTCTATGTGAAATACTATTGTAATCATTCCAGTTAAGTGAACTTACAAGAAAGGTTTTTAAGTTTTGTGTTTCTGATACGAGAAAATAAAATGGATGACAAAGCTATATAAGAATATCTAGATAATATAGATTCATCAAATGATAATGAATGCGATTTTTCTGCGGATGAGACTGAATATGTTTATGAAAGTGATGATGAAGATAGTAGCTCTGGAGACGAAATTGATGCAATGCCAGCAAAAATAGTTTGTGTATCGCAATTCCAAGCAAACCAAAGTTACATAATTGGAATGAAATACGACAGGATCCTCCACAATTCAGTTTCGCAGGGAAATTGTCAGTAAATATTCCAGAAAGTTGCACAACACCTGGTGATTTCTTTAAGTTATTTCTGACAGAAAACTTTTTAAAATATTTAGTTGATCAAACTAATATTTATGCTGCTCAAGAAATTGGGAAGACCCAGTTATTGAGATCATCTCGATTTAATTCTTGGAAAGAAACAAACACTACAGAGCTTCGAGTGTTTTTTGGTCTACTACTTCATATGGGGACGATAAATTTACCTACAATATCCCATTACTGGAGCACAAATAAGCTTTACGACTTGAAATTTTTTAAAAACAGAATGTCAAGAAATCGGTTTCAAATGCTTCTTAGGTTCCTTCACTTTTCAAATAATGAGGAACAATCAAATGATCGTTTGTTTAAAATAAATCCTGTTTTGAAATACTTTAACGAAACAATGAACCGTATATACAGTCCTGGAAAATACTTGTGTATTGATGAGTCTATGGTTCTCTGGAGAGGAAGGTTAATTTTCCGTCAGTACATAAAAAGCAAGAAACATAAATATGGCATAAAGTTATTTGAGTTTTGCGAATCAAAGGGAATGATTTTAAGAATCCAAATATATGAAGGTAAAAAACTTGATGTATTATTCTCCGGGAAAAATCATGCAAGAAATATTGAAATGAATTTAATGGAAGGATTTCTCGACAAGGGGCACGTATTATATATGGACAATTTTTATAATTCTGTTAGTTTAGCAAAAGAACTTACAGAGAGGTCTACCTATGTTTATGATACTCTACGTTCTAATAGAGTGGAAAATCCAAAAAATGTAACTGAAAAGAAACTAAAAAAAGGAGAATCAACATGGGCTCGGTCAGACTCTGTAATCGTATGCAAATGGAAAGACAAACGTGAAGTACTAACAATATCAAACATGTATTACGGCGACATGGTTGAAGTCACTAACAGAAATAAAAAAAGATTCTATAAAGCCTGATATTATACGTGACTATACCTTAGGAATGGCAGGAGTTGATCGCGGAGATCAAAACATTTCGTACTACACATCTTTAAGAAAATCTCTTCGATGGTATAAGAAATTGGGTTTCCAGTTTTTCGAAATGTTCATCCATAATGCCTATTTGCTTTACACAGAAAAAAATCAGTCACTTCCAAACTTGACGAGATTGCAGTTCAGAGAAAAGTTGGTGGAAAGTTTAGCTGGTGAAAATGAACCTTCAGTATTTGAGAATACCAATAAATTTCACTTCATGGAAGCTATTCCACCAACTGAAATGAAAAAATTTCCAAATAAGCCATGTCGAGTTTGCAACAAGGCAAAGAAAAGAAAAGAGTCTAGGTATATATGTATGCGCAGTCTGTTCAGAAAAGCCAGCTCTTTGCGTGGATTCCTGTTTTAGAATTTATCATAAAAATGAAAGCAATACATATATGTATAACACTAATACTATCAATGAAATTTTTGTGTTTAAATTGAATTTTTATTGTCATGAATAAAAATAATTTTAAGTTTAAAATTTTTTAAACGCACTAATAATCCCAAATTAATATTTTACTTATTAAGTAAAATATTTTATTATTAAAAATACATTGAAATTGAATATTGATCATCATGAATAATGCAGATCATCAGGGAACCTTTACCCAAAGCTTCTTAGAACAACTAGACTTATTATATTATAAACTTTCATTTAAACAAATGAGAAGCTCATAACAAATAACAAAGTTTAAACAAGAACTCAATAATCAACATGTTTTTTATTTTCTTACTTTACTATTGCTACATTGGCTGACTTTTTTTCAGCTTCAAATTGTAGTCGTAAGAGTATAGGTCTGTCTGCGTACACATATTTTGCATCATTTTGTGCAAAATATTGCAAAATCCTGCAAAATGTTGTCTGCGTACTCCAATTCTCTTGCAGCGAGAGAGACAAAAAGATAATTTTTTGACAGTTGAAAGTTAGAGAACTTGCAAAATGTTGCTGGAGAAATTTCCGCTTGCAAGATTTTGCAACTAGTTTGAACAGCTGTTTTTATTTACTTTTTGAATGAAATAATTTTTGTGAAAAGAAAATAAAAATTTAAATTTAACAATGGCAGAGGTAAGTAGTTAGAATTGTGTTGATTTTTAACGTTTATAATATATTATAATAAACAAAACATTTTATTTCATGCTAGAAACGTCCAAATATACAGTGCGACCGTGGGGTAAGTGGATTGGAGATGGCAGAACCGATAGAACCAGCAGAACTTTGTGGGACAAACTTTGCAATTGAAGAGGCGAGTATTTGGAATTGTGTTATATGTTAGTGTAATCAAAGTATTATTAACAGTACTTTATTTTCGATGCTAGAATCCTCCAAAGAAACAGTGCGTTCGTCGTGGAAACAGTGACATGAGGAAGCACATAATAGTTACTGCAATGATGGTGCTGGATTCTTCGTCGTCCGAGAGTGAAGAAGATGATTCAGAGCCAATTTTAAGTATACTACTAAATGGATGCATAGGCAATGATACATATTCCTGTCTAAAGCCTTTTCTTATGAAGCCAAAAGAAAGAAATTGTGTAAAGCTGTATATGGAAGAAATAGTGCCCAATTACAGCGAAGAGGAATTTCGAAGACATTTCCGAATATCGAGGCAACTGTTTGAAAACCTATCCGATCGGTTTTCAAACTGGGAAATGTTTCAAAAAATGCGTTACGACAAAAGGCTACCCGAAAGTGCCCACATGTTGGTGTTTTTATGGTTTGCTGGGCACGAGGCATGTAGCTTTAGAGATGTATCAGATCGCTTTGGCATCAGTTTGTTTACAGTAGGTACAATAATAGAAAGAGTGTCAATGTTTCTAAGTTCGCTTAGTCCGGAAGTCATACGGTGGCCAAGCGAACAAAAAAAGGAAATTTCAAGTACATTTTTCGCCGATAAATGTTTATTTCCAAAGGCTATAGGTAGGTGTCATGACTGATACACACATAACCATAATGAATATACTAAACAATATCTTGATTTAGGATGCATTGATGGTACGCACATAGTCATCGATCCTCCGTCTACTTCTAAAGATGACTATATCGACCGGAAAGGCAATACAACAATTTGTATGCAAGGAATCTGTGACGAAAACAGAAAATTTTTAAATATTTTTGTTGGATACCCTGGGTCGTGTCACGACAGTTGGGTGTTGAAGAACTCACCTATCTATGAAAAGCTACCATCGTATTGTAAAGGTAAAAGTGATTATAAAAGTTTAAGCATTATTATTTTAACTTTTTTATGCTTTCAGATTATTATTTACTGGGGGATTCTGCTTATCCATGCAATAAATATTTGATAACTCCATACAAAGATAACGGACATCTGACAAGAGCTCAGATACAGTTTAATATAAAACTAAGCTCTGGTCGTGTCCGTATCGAACATACGTTCGGTATTTTAAAACAGAGGTTTAGGCAGTTGTACTACTGCAAATTACGAGGGATTAAAAAATTATGCCACTTCATTAGAGCGTGTTGTGTTTTACACAACATTGCAAATGAAGATGACCTAAACTTTACATCCGAGATATTACCAGATGGTGATGAAGAATTTCTAAATCATGACCAGGTTTCTCGTGGAAATAGTGTGCGAGATGAAATTTGCCAAGCAATGCAAATTCTGACAGATAATAATTAAAAATTCAGTTTATTAAAATTATTATTATATTTACATAACTATATATTATATTTATTAATAATTAATTTTATTATTTTTTTTAAAGAATATTTTTAGTTTATACATTTTATAATCGGCTTCAGTGCCACTTAAAATACTTTTATTTCGATTTTATTAGTCACTGTAAAGAAAAAGAAATCAAACGAAATAATTACTTAAATTCATTAAACAGGAACAACAAAAGTACTCACTCTTTCTTTAAAAGCAGAACCAATGATTCCAATAATGCTATTTTTCTGGTATCATTGGCTTCCTTTCTGTCTGCCCATTCTTTCCTTTCTGCCCTTCCCTTCCTCTGCTCCTCTATATTAGCTTCTAATAGTTTGTAGAGTTTCTCTTCATTGGCTTCCTTCTTCCCCGCATGTCTCTCTGCATTTTCCACGTACTCTTGTAAAGACGTTTTCCTTCGCTTAGAGCATGAAGCCGTCATATCCAGATTTTCTGTAAATGCAAATGTAAAATATAAATACATAAGTAAATGAAAAATAAATAATTAAATAATAAATAACCACCTTGCGGAGAATTCAGGGGTTCAGATACGCTGCAGTTATTTGAGTTGACCTCCATTTCGCTATCCAAAAAGTATTCAGGATTCACCGATCGTTTCTCCCGAAGCAGGTCATCCAATTCGCTACGAAAATGCAAACAAAATAACTAACATAATCATCAAATATATACTAATATTTTCTACCTTTGAAAAGGGCACGCTTGTCTACTTCTTCCAGTTTGCTTGTTGTTAAGCTGCGCCCTTTTATATTGGCGCTCCAACGTAAAATATCTCCCCTCCACCTGGGAGGCGTTGAAATTGTGGCCATTAGCACAAAGCCTTGCAGCAATGGCCACCCACATTTGCCGTTTGTTTTTTAGGTGCAGTGACTTACCCACTTTTGGACGCATCTCCTTTACCAAACTAATTAAAAATTTGGTGGATGCATCCAGCCAAATTGTTTTTTGAGCGTCCGTCTCACTGATATTGTTTGGTGAAAATATTATTTCATTGTACTCATTCATGCCCGCCATTTGAGCTGCCAGAGCTTGTCCATATTCTTCGTCTGTAAGCATAAAATATATTTTCAAACACTTAAGTTGTAATTTCATTATACTTACCATCTTGAACCCTTTTAAACGTTCCTGGCGAGCACTGCACTTCCAAATTATTATTCTCCGTTGTCAACCTGTTGGAGGGCACTGTATTGGGCATTTCATTATTTTTTTCCATTTCCATTGTTAAGCTGGCACTATGTTGGGCAATGTAAGTAAAAGAAGTTTTATAAAAAACCCGACAAATAAAACTAAAAACTAAGAAGAAATTGAACTTACCAAATTAATAACAGTGTAATAAAGAAGTTTTTTAATTTCCAACTTTTTAGACTTCACTTTCTTTAATTAATAATTTTTTAATTTACTGCGAGAATTCACTTTTCGTACACATGTGCTAAAATACTTTTGATTTGTTATTTCAATTGTTTACACCGATCAGCTGTTTTCTTGCAAGATTTTACGGGATACCGTCTGCGTACTTTTTGAGATATTTTCAGCCGACAGAGTAAAATTGGTCTTACTCTCCCAAAAAAACTTGCTGAGTATTTGCTACTAGAAAAGTACGCAGACAGACCTTATGTAAAAGAAAATAAATGTAAATAACAACAACAGCTATTTAACAATAGAGTGTTGCCACACAAGTATTTTTCTGACCGGGTGCAGTCAAGTTAATAATTAGTGTTTTTTATGGGAATTGTTACAATTTAAGTTTAAAATTTTTTAAACGCACTAATAATCCCAAATTAATATTTTACTTATTAAGTAAAATATTTTTTTATTACAAATACATTGAAATTGATTATTGAGGGGCTTAGCTGGATCCTATGCGCATTTCACTGTTGCTAATGCAGATCATCAGGGAACCTTTACCCAAAGCTTCTTAGAACAACTAGAGTTATTATATTATAAACTTTCATTTAAACAAATGAGAAGCTCATAACAAATAACAAAGTTGAAACAAGAACTCAATAATCAACGTGTTTTTTTATTTTCTTACTTTACCATTGCTACATTGGCTGACTTTTTTTCAGCTTCAAATTGTAGTCGTAAGAGTATGTAAAAGAAAATAAATGTAAATAACAACAGCTATTTAACAATAGAGTGTTGCCACACAAGTATTTTTCTGACCGGGTGGCAGTCAAGTTACTAGAGGTCTCCACTAGCCATGAACTTGGTATGGGCATCATGTCGGACATCGCAAATGGCTAATGGCTAATGGCTTTAAAAACTTAAATTGTAACAATTCCGATAAAAAAACACTAATTAAAAATAATATTGTTTTCATTATATTACAATTTTTTTATTACCACAACAAACAAATCTTATTCAAAAATAGCACTACGAGATATATCGTAAGTCGGCGTTAGCTACTAACTTTTAGTGTTAGTTTCTTTTAGTGGTACCATCTACGAGATATCTCGTAGTAAAAAATAAATAATAATAAAAAAATTTTGTGTTTCTTATGCAATATTATCGCATTGTTTATCATTATAAACCAAAAACTTGAACTGGCCTCAGGGGTTGGTTTTATATAAACAGCCATGGCAGCGAATGCGTTAATAAACTAGGGGTCTAAAATCAAAACCTAGCTCCCGCCAAGAGGCATCAAAATTCAAGCTATTTGTTGTTTAAAAATTTTCGCTTCCGATTTTCATGAAAATTTGGACCAATGATGCCTTTAGCATAACTATTGTTAGTGCGAAATCTTGAATAATTATACGTTCTAGTTTGCGAAATATGGCGACTTCAAAAGTGGAAAATTTGACAAACTCATTACGTTTCGCAAATTAGAACGTTTAATGATTCGAGATTTTGTACTAATTTCATCAAAATCGGAAGCGAAAATTTTTGAAATGTTACTTTAGTTATTTGGCTTTTTTTCAACAAATAGCTTGAATTTTGATGCCTCTCGGCGGGAGCTAGATTTCGATTTTAGACCCCTATTTTCTTAGGGTAATATAGAATTTTGTGTAGATTTCATTTTTGCTAGACGCCTGTTGCTTTTTTTCTCACACGAAAAAATCGACAATGTGAATACTGACTTACAACAAGGACAAAAATCCACATCGTTTTTGTTGACGACGACATAATATATTAAAGAAGAATGTCCAGTCGAATTTATTTATATTTATTAAACATTGAAGTGAAGCAGCTAGAAGAGTCTTTGCTGGGAATCTGAATCAACCACCCAGTAAGCAATTTTGCTTGAAATCAAGTGTAAAACAAGTGTTATTCAAGCCACACAATCAATTGTCAAGTGCTTGAATTTAAATTTTTTGAGTGCTTATTGGGCATTTAATTTTGTATAGACCTTGTTAATTGTTAAAACTTTTTTTAATAAACTAGTTTGTTAATGGGGCTTTCTTTTTTTTATTAATATTCGATATTTATCTCTTAGTAGAAATTATTTTGATAGCCTTATTATTCTCCACTGATGCTACAAGTTTCAATTAAGTTGGATTATAGGTATCTGAATATCTTTTTTTTTTTTAATTTGTCTTTACATACTCATAATCTTATGATCTTAATAAGGTACACTGTTATGAGAGTTTACTTACAAGTACCACAACAATTCAATCTAACAATTTAATAAACTATTAATAACACAGACTTCAGGAATCTTTCAATATCTACGTACATATGTATGTATAGGATATCTACCTATGTACATATGTATGTATGTCAGTGTGCTCACTTAATTTTTTTTAAATTAGGTACAATCGACGAAAAAAATTGGTAGATTTGAATAAAATTCAGAAATTTTTTTTATTCAGAGAAACATAAAAAATAATTTAAAGAAACATAAAAATAACATAATATATCGCTCATTTGCTTCAATAGTCGCATAACTCAAAAAATGAGTTTTTTGAGTTAATAATGCAGAAAGATGCGGCATTTTGTATTTTATCTTGTGTAAAAATTTCATATAAATAGCTTGTACCATCACCTCCTGAGAGAAGAATTTTTTTTCATTTCTCCATTGAGTTGTATGAAAAATAAAAACTTAAAACGTGTTTTCTGCAAAACTGGTTTTTTTGAGTTGTGCCACTATTGAAGTAAATGAGCGATTTGTACTTATATAAAAAGGGTAAGTGCAAGGAGTATCAAGCTAAACATAAACAATGAAGCATTTCCAATAAAAAAAAAAGTGTTATCCCCAGTTATTTGCTCTTACCCTTTATATATAAAATAATATACATAAATAACAGGAATTCAGTTTGTGTACATAGGTTTTATAAAGCTACTAAAATAACTTTTATTTGACAAACATTTTTAACTACAAAGATTATATGTAAGATCCATTTATGAACTTAAACTTTTGTGCAAAAATTATTAAATCATTTGTAGGAATAAATATTTCATCCCCAAGGCACAATTCTTTGGCAAATATTAGGTTACTTATAGTTTCAGTTTTTAACCGATTTATTTATTCTGTTTTAATGATTTTCATGATAGAAAATGACCGCTCTGCGGCCGCGCTGCTATGTGGAAAAATAGGCAATTTACACATATATCGACTTAAATTACTAAATAACAATATTCGGTAGATTTCAGGCCTTGTTCGGTAGAATTGGTAGATTGTTAAATTCACAAACATATTCGGTAGAATCTAGCGAATATCGGTACAAGTGTGCACACTGATGTATGTATCTATTTCTTGTAAATTATTTTATTTGTTAAATATTTATGATTGCAATATACTAATACTAAATAAATATATTCATATACATATATGTGACGCGCAAAATGGAAAGGGACCTAAGGGTAAAAACCTGTCTTCTTCAGGAGAGCCATTTTAAAGATTTAAATACGTGTATCTTTGGTGTACCATCACTGAATAAAACGCGCATATCTCTGGGAAGGAACACTTGGGGCATGGGATCGGTCTCATTCGATGCTCAGATGTTGTCCACATCAAAAAAAAAAAAAAAAAGTGAAAATTGATTTTTTTTACCCTTAGGTCCCTTTCTCTATGCGCTGTCACATATGTATATATTGACTATAGTCCAATCAATAAAAAAATCAAAATTTATAGACATGCACGAAAATCTAAGAAATATAACGAAAAGTGGAAAAAATCACAATTTTTTAGGTTTATCGCATCTTTATTGACAACGCATTGCCTCTGGTGATAACGTCTACTGTATCAGCCGTTAGGTGCCTTGATGTTAACGCAAATCGCACTAAAATTGCAGTGGTTGATGATGGCGGCCGGCTTGTGGTGAGAGACATTTACAATGACACACTTCTCTATCAGGATACGGGAGTAAATTCTGTAGCATGGAATACACATTTGGATTCAATGTTATGTTACACTCACACCACAGGCGGTTTGTCTGTCAGAGTGGGAAATTTGGCACCTCGAGCTCCTCAGCAGATGTTAGGTGTCGTTGTAGGATTGTGTGGATCTACAGCTTTTTGTTTAAGAGGCAATGTTATGCACAATGTACCATTAGCTTTGGGAGGCACAATGTGGCAATTTATAGAAGCCGGGTTATTTGAGTAAGACTATATTTATACGCAGACTTTTATAATTAAATTTATTGCATGAAAGCAAAATTATGTTAGAAAAAATTATCTTCAAAAGATTTTCTTTCTATCCCAGACTTTTGTCGGCGAATGAAAAGCTAATTGCAGTAAATTTCATTACAAGTAATGAGCACACATACATAAGTATGTATAATAATGTTTGTAATATTTTAGGGAAGCTTTTCAAGTAGCGTGTTTAGGCGTTACTGATGCCGATTGGGAGGGTTTAGGTAAATCTGCTTTAGAGGCTTTGCATCTTAATATTGCACGAGATGCTTATGTAAAGATACGAAATTTACCTTGGCTTCAGCTGATTGGGGATTTAATGGAGAGACAAAAGCGTGGCCAAGTACCTAAAGAAGTTTTGCAAGCAGAAATATGTGCGCATTCTGGAAAACATAAAGAAGCTGCAAGATTCTTTGAAAAATGTTCTTCAAGTGCTAAAGCGTTAGAAATGTATACCGATTTAAGAATGTTTGATTTGGCTCAAGAGTACATAAAGAATGGTAGTTCAGAAGAAAAGAAAAAATTGGTACGTAAAAGAGCCGAGTGGGCATACTCCGTAAAGGAGCCAAGAGCAGCTGCAGAACTATTACTTGGTGTGGGAGAATATGAGAAAGCCATAGAAATTGTATCCGAGCAAGGATGGGCTGATGTGTAAATATACATATAAAAATTTATTTAAATCTCGTAAAATTATACGCGTTCGTTTATTTAGTCTTTACGATATAGGAAGACGTTTGAGCCAAAGTGATAAGGAGTCCCTCGATTTAGTAGCTTTTAACTTGAAGCGTTTGAAAGCTTTACCTTTGGCTGCAGAAATATTCAAAAAATTGGGTAATGAAGCAGAAGTAGTACAGTTGCATGTAGAAGCTCACGATTGGGCGGAAGCTTTTCGTTTGGCTGCCGATATGCAACAGCTGTTGCCTGAAGTACACTATCAACATGCCAAATATTTGGCGGAAAACGATCAATTTATAGAAGCACATGAAGGTATGTACATACATACGTATATACATTATATTTTTCTTATATTTTACTATAATTCGATGGCTTTTAGCTTACTTAAAGGCGGGACGAATTAAAGATGCCAATCGCTTATTAAAACAATTAAGCAACTCGGCAATTGAGGAGGAACGTTTTCTAGATGCAAGTTACTTTTACTGGCTTTTATCTAAACAATACTTGGATATTTATTATGAAAAAGAGTACGTTATCATATTCCGAACTCTAAATAATATTATATTATATTGCAATTCCATAGATTTCAAAATTCCATAGATTTTCATTTAAAGGAATATCACTCTCATTTACGTGTGGCGAAAATATACTATGCTTATAGCGTAATATATAATTATATGAAGGAGCCATTTACTACCTATTCACCAGTAAGTCTTTTTAATGTTTCAAGGTTTATACTAAATGAGGTAGAATATAAAGGAGCGCCTAAAGGTGTAAGCATGTTGTAAGTTACTTATTTTATTTCATATACATATTTATGTATGTACATTCTTCAATTAACGTTTATACAAAAGCGCTGTTCTGTTTACTCTGGCCAAACAAGCCAAGTTTTTGCAAGCCAACAAACTTTGCTTGGTAGTCAACAAAAGGTTACAATCTTTTAAGCCTTCGTCTGCAGTTCAGGAGCATATTGATGTACGTATTATCTTTTGAGAACAATATTTATTTGGAATGATTTGATATTTTTATGTTTCGATTCAAGATAAATTATTTAAATAGTAAAGCCTGCAAAAGTGGTTTTAATGATCCCGAAGAGTTGCTGCCTTTATGTTACAAGTGCTCAAACTATAGCCAGCATTTAAATGGAAATGCATGTCCTACATGTCGACAGGATTATATATTTTCATTTATATCATTTGGTATTACTTACATAACATACACATGTACATATTTAGTATAAACAAATAAATTAAACATACCTTTCCTTAGAAATATTACCATTAGTACAATTTTATCCGGAGATGGATATCACCGACAGTGAAGCTGAAAGATTACTATTAGCTCCACCGAAAACAAATGAAGACCAGGATCCTTTTAACGAGGTTTGTAAAATGAATGATAATGAATAAATGCTAATTTTTTTTTTCAATTAGGATTCTGCAAGTGCATTACCTTTAAGTTTAGATCGCAATGCCTTACGTTCTATAAATCCAAATAATGTATTAATTTTAAAACGCCGCTATAAATCGAAGAGTAAATATATATTTTACCGAAATATCCTGCCTGATTTGCAAGTAACGTATTGCGCAGAATGTTTATTGGTAAATAGTTTCGTAGCAATTATATTCCCGGTCAATTTTGACTGATCTTTTTCGACAGGTTTTCTATGCAGAAGATTTCGAATTGCAGGTGTTGCAGAAAGGATATTGTCCCTTTTGTCGTACTGCAGCAGAAAAATTATTTGATGATTATTAAAGTTTTAGTTTAATTTTATTTATTGTTCGATTATTTTCAAAAATAAAGTTATTGATATTTAAGACCAAGTTTCTTCTTGATACCGTTTTATTTTGGTTAATTGTTCTATGAAGGCTTCGTCATTATCTACTACTCTTGTGAAAGCCTCTTTTACAGATTTGGGCATATTTTTGGAAGAACCGGATACCAAAATATATGAATTATTTTCCATAATTAGCGGTTTAAGTACATTTGCATTTTTTGCTATCAAATGCTGAACGTAGATCTTATTATCCTGATCTCTGGAAAATGCACAATGAAGGTAAATAAAATTTTCTGCTTGCCACTTTCTCAAGTCTTCTTGAAAATGGAAATCTTTGCTTTTATTACGACAACCAAAAAATACATATAAGATGGGCCGACAACTATAATTTTGTGATTGGTTAAGATAAAAGTTTTGAATAATGCTGCGGAATGGTGCTATGCCAGTACCAGGTCCCACTAAAATTAGCGGCGTTGTAATATCTTTTGGAAGCTTCATTGTACCAGATTTTATAGATCCATATATTTGAGTACCTTCCTTAAGACTTTTTAACCAATTTGAGCACAGGCCCAGCCTAGGTGAAGATAACTTCGTTTTATATTCTACCACGGCGACTAGCAAATCAAGCTGATCAGATTGTTTGCAACTAGCTATAGAGAAGCTTCTGGGTTGTATGATTGTAAAAAGTTCTATTAAAATATTAAGATTTAGTTTAGAAGATGCATGCGGAAAATCGTATAAAACTTCTAATATATTTCTGCGTGGGCGATTTATGTAGTTGATAAGATCATCGAGTCCTTCAGCTGTGCTAAGCTCCAGCAGTTTTTCACTTTCTAAATCATCCTCACAGTTTAAAGCCAAAAGTTCAAATGCTCTCTGGCGTGGACGAAAATTTAAATCCCATATATATGTGACCATTTCTTTTAGTGTCAATCTTTGACTGTAACATTTAGGTAAAGGCATATCATCATGAATGCTACACACGTCCACCAAAGTATCCTGATTAAAATCAAGGTTATGTTTTCGAGACCATGAAAAGAAGTCATCAATCTGTTTCATCGAATTATGAGGTTGAACTTGTAAAATGTCTCCCGGTGACCAATTTGTTTCCTCTGGTGCTATAAATTCCAAAAGTCTGACATCTTGAAAATGGGATGGATCCGTTGTTCGTTTGTTTCTCTTGAGAGTAAATGTTTTTGGCTCATCTCTAAAAGGCCAAAGCAGATGTAACTTATTAAGGTTATCAAAGTGATGTTCATTTGTATCATTTACTTTTTTACACTTAAATCGAAAAATCGACGAGTCATTTTTCGTTCCATTTAATTCTTTTCTTCTTATGCCGCTTTGTTCTAGATGACTCCAAAGTTGACTCATCCATGGCAAAGATACAGCACTCAAACCATGATCATGTTGGTCATCACATAATCCTATTGGTAAAATTTGCTTAGCACTTAATTGCTGTAGCCGTTTATCAAGCTTTTTGGCAGCATAATTAAACTTGGCATAGCTGGAATCACCTAAGCCCAAACAGGCATATTGTAAATTCTCTAGAGAATTAGAAGATAAGCTTTTTCTAAGCAGAAACTTCCAAGTATTGCGCATATTGTCAGGTACATCACCATCGCCGGTTGTGGCAACCACAAAAAACACCAACGTTTGTTCAGCAAGCTTTTGTATAGGAAAATCATCCATTGGTAATACTGGTCCTTGAAATCCATATTTCTTGGATGAACGCCACAACTGTTCGGCCACGTCTTGAGCAGTGCCAGTTTGACTGCCGTACAAAATTAATGAATTCATTTCAACTGAATTTTATTAAAAATAGTTGAATTGCGAAAAGTTCTAAAATACGTCTTGAAAAACAACAGCGTTGCCAGCATAGACTAAGAATTCATATTCTGTGACTGCCAGACGGCTGGACGAAGGAATCGATTTTGAGTGTATAAATCGCGTCTTTATCGAGGTAGCATATCAAAGCGGTGTTTTATTTAAAATTGTAAGTACATCGCAAAGAATTAATAACAGAATTGGAATTAATATCGATTTTGTATACATTAGAAAGACGTAATCCGTGAAAAATATATGTCATTGGAGACAAGTCGCATTAATAAGGTATGTGACGTGATATAAACCGTTCCTTTTCTGCTTGCTTTTATAGGCAGGCTTTTTTAGTTTGATGCTGAGAAGTGTTGAGAAGCTTGCGGAGTAAAAGAAAAGCACAAGCACAGGCTCCAGAGCAGTCAGATTACACCCTTTTTACACACGGAAAGTTTACTTTGTATAGTCTTAATTCAGCTGTGTGAAAGATAGAGGTAAGAATACTTTCTCTTTCTGTCTTTCTCCCAGCTGAATTAAGACTTTGCAAAGTAAACTTTCCGTGTGTAAAAGGGGTATTTGATAGCCATAAGAATTTTTAGTACATAAGTTAAACAATTGCGAATTGTTGCGAATCGAAAATTAATAATTTTACTCTGGCATTGCTGTTTTGATTTGTTTTCATATGTTTGAAGTTGCATCAATTCATTGTACTTTTCCACCCACTGAAAAAGGGTGAAACAAACCATTGTGTAATAAAAATATTATTCTACTGTTAATATGTTTAAGCTGTGTGGATTTTTATTAAGGAATCAAGCAAATCCTTTTGTTGCATTAAATGCAAAACAAAACGTTAATATATTCCAAACTACAACCAAACAAATTTCATCTATACGAAATGCAAGCTCATCAATTGCAGGACCAGGGTCTCCATCAATGAGAAATGAAGAAAAAATAACTCCGTTGGGGTGGTTTTTAATGGTCAGTGGTGTTAAATCAATGTAATTTATATTATTTCATAGGTACTAATATCGTTATTAACATAAACGATTTAAGACCAAATCACAGCAACTACATTTTACGGATAATATATATATATATATAATATACATAAGTATATATATATATATATCCATATTTTGATATCCATATTATGGATATCAAAAACAATGATGTTAACATAACATAAGCGATCAGTTAAAGGCAAGTTCGTTTTACATAAAGTTTTAATAATGGAAAACATTTTATACGTGCGATATAATCCTACAATTTAACCAACGCCAAGTTGCAATAATGATCAATTATTTATTTATTTTTGTAATAATAAGCCTACAAGGCCAATAAAGTATTATAAATCGTAAAAATACCCAAGTATTTCAATAAAAGAATACATACAAACAAAATATGTATAAAATTCATGTTTTGTACTGAAATAACTTTCTTGTTACCCTATCGATAACTACATACATATTATTTTTCATTTGATTTGTTGTCCATAATTTGCATAGACTAACAATTAATATTCTGTGATAATTGGCGTCGCCATCCTTCGCCGATAAATAATTCTCCGTTTGCAAGTGATTTGAAATCATTACATTCATATTAGAGATGGGCGCGTGTCGTTTTTTTCGTGACACGAACACGCACGACTCAAAACGAAGTGTTCGTGACAAAAATCTGATTTCGTGCGTGTTCGGGTCGTTTCGTATTGAGCAAAATTGACAAGGACACGAAACGATTTTATATGTAAAATATGTATGAATGAATTTCCAGTAGAGAGAAAGTTTTATATTTTGTATCGTGTATCGTGAAACATACAACACTATATTGTATGGGCCGCTGTTCTGTACGTAAACCGATAGTATCAGCTGTGGTGGCAGATAGTATCAGCTGGCAGTGCCAAATCGGTGCCATATTTTGAAAAATGACTTGAAAAAAATCAATTAAATTTTCTGATCTTCAATACCATACCAATAATATTTCATGCGTGTTGTGCAGTATCGTGTTGACATTTTTTTTTGATATGCGCCCATCTCTAATATACATATATCGCGTATTTACTTCAATAGTGTCACAACTCAAAAAAAAACAAGTTTTGCAGAAAACGCGTTTAAGGTTTTCAATTTACATACATCGCAAAGAAGACATAGAAAAATGTTCTCTCACGAGGTGGTAGTACAAGCTATGCTCCTTTTAGACACGGAAAGTTTACTTTGCAAAGTCTTAATCCAGCTGGGATATAGACATAAAGAGATAGTATTCCTCCATCTTTCTTTCACACAGCTGAATTAAGACTGCAAAGTAAACTTTGCGTGTCTAAAAGGGGTACAATTTATGTACATATATGAAATTTTTACACAAGATAAAATACGAAATTCCGAATTATTTTGCATCATTAGCTCAAAAAATGCATTTTTTGACACTACTGAAGTAAAGGAGCGATATGTATTTTTTTATAGTGGTTGGTCTAGTTATACCCCTTTTAAACAAGGAAAGTTTACTTTGCAAAGTCTTGATTCAGCTGGGAGAAAGACAGAAAGAGATATACCACTTTTAGACACTCAAAGTTTACTTTGCAAAGTCATAATTCAGCTGTGTGAAAGTCAGAGGCATGAATACTCTCTCTTTCTGTCTTTCTCCCAGCTGAATTAAGACTTTGCAAATTAAACTTTCCGTGTGTAAAAGGGGTAATAGTATTCCTTCCTTCTTAATACCCCTTATTAGTTATTCAACGGATTATTCGTTAAGATAATTATGAAATTTTATTCTTAAAATTTATATTCATAGCTCATTCCAGTTACTACATTTGGTCTAGGTTGTTGGCAGTTAAAACGTAAAGCATGGAAGGAACAATTGATTAAGGATATGGAAACTCTGACAAAAATACCACCAGTCGATCTGCCAGAAGAGTAAATATTTCACCAAAATATCTAACAATAAGCTCAAAATTTATAACCAAGTTATATATACACACATATAGTCTATCAAATTTAAAAGATATGGAATATCGCGCTGTAAAAGTGAAAGGTACATTTTTGCACGACAAAGAACTGATTGTGGGTCCAAGAAGTTTTATAAAACCAGATGGTGGTGAAACTGCGGGAGGTTTATTTTCACAACGAGATAGTGGGAGTGGTTATTGGGTTGTAACACCATTTAAGTTGTCTGGAAGAGAGTGAGTGTTGGAACTTTGACTAAAATTTCAGCCAAACTTAATGAATATATTCACAGTGATGTTATATTAATAAATCGTGGTTGGATACCAAGAAAAAATCTTAAACCCGAATCACGTTTAGCTGGTCAGATTACAGATGAAGTTGAAATGACCTGTTTTGTACGGAAGGAGGAACAAAGACCTCAATTTACACCGGAACACAAAGGGGGTTTATTTCTTTATAGGTGAGTTCTTCACAGCAAATTAAAATATTTGACTACAATGATTTTTATATTTGAAACAGAGATTTAATAAAAATGTGTGCTTTGACTGGTGCCCAACCAGTTTTCTTAGATGCTAATTATGCCTCTTCGGTACCTGGCGGTCCTGTAGGTGGACAAACTCGCGTGACTCTGCGTAACGACCATTTGTCCTACTTAATTACTTGGTACAGTTTGTCTTTGGCCACAGCCTTCTTATGGTATCGCACAGTATTGAAAAGAAAATCTTTTTAGTAATGAAAATGCATTTAATTATTTAATACTTAGTTCAACTATATATGTATTTATTTATCTTTATATGTATAATTGTAATTTAATTATTTGCATAAAAAAAACTAAATTAATTGAATTGCAAATAAACTTTTTATACCTAATGCATTATCAAATGTGTCTTTGTGTAATAATTTTTCGAAACGGAGGCTCATTAATAAGGTCTATCCAAGGAAGAACCTCATTCGCAATCTCCATGTAAAAAAATTAATCAAAAATATTATATATGTATGTATGTATATGGAATTTTACATTTAGTTTTCTCACCAGCTTGTATAGACCTTATTTCTAGGCATTGTACAAAACTATTTAATATATAATTATGTATATTTGAATTTATTGTTTTATAATTTTTAAAATCTAAATGCAAGATTAATTTATATTAAACACTTTCCTTTTACATAGTTAAATTAAAAAATATATTGCCGCTTATTTGGATTAGGTTTCAAAGTTATTTTCCATTTAATAAATGAAAAACTGTAATCATCGTCATTCACAAAGTTATAAAGTACATAAATGGACTGTTATTTACATTACTTCTAGGATTTTTCCTTTAAATACTGTGCAAGATTTTAATCTGTAAATACATGGTTTTCTTTTATTTAAATTGACTGCTACAAAAGCGAAAAAGTGGGAAAAAGAGAAACTTGGACATTTTTAAAGTATTTTAATGCATGTACATATATTTCACATTCTTGAAGTGTGAAGGCAATTGCTTCTGTTAGTAAAACTTGAATTAAGTTTTACTGTTTTTTTACCCTACAATTGCGGCACGCTGCCCCAGGAACGCATAAGGCCCGTACGTAAGTATTTTTTTCCAATTGTTTGAACATGGAAACCGATTTGTTGCAAACGTTCATGATCTAAAATTTTGCGACCATCAAAAATATATGCTGGCTTCATCATTGATTGGTAAATTCGTTGGTAGTCCAGGGTCTAAAAATTAATAAGAGCATTTTTATTTGTTAAATAATATTATTTTCATAAAAGTTTGTTTTAGAACTGTTCATTAGAGTTGATCAACTTACTATAAACTCATCCCATTCTGTGCACAGTACAATTGCATGTGTTCCTCTAACAGCGCTATAAGGATCACTGTGTATTTGTACAGCTTGTTTAACGCTCTCAGGAGAGTCTGTAACACAAGGATGTGTCAAATCGTCTATAATTTGCTCTGGCTCCACTTTAGGATCGTAAATATCCAATTTGGCACCCTCTTCTAGAAGTGTTTTACATACAGCTATAGCCGGTGTCTCGCGGGTGTCACCGGTGTTTTTCTTAAACGCAAAGCCCAATATTGAAATGTGTTTATTTGAAACCGTATTGAAGAGGCTTTCAATAATTTTCTGTGAAAAGCGATTCTTTTGATATTCGTTCATATCGATGACCTGTTGCCAATAAGCAGCAACTTCCGGCAAGTTAAGACCCTCACATATGTAAACTAGATTCAGTATATCCTTTTGGAAGCAACTGCCACCGAAACCAACCGAAGCTTGCAAAAATTTTGGCCCAATGCGAGAATCTAAACCAATGGCTCTAGCTACTTCGGAAACGTCCGCTCCCGTTGCCTCGCACACTGCAGAGAGTGAATTTATGCTAGAAATTCTTTGCGCCAAGAAAGCATTGGCAGCTAATTTCGATAATTCTGAGCTCCAAGTATTTGTGGTTAAAATGTTTCCTTTGGGGATCCAGTGTTCATATATCCATGATAACTTTTCTACGGCTTTATGACCATCTGATGTCTCTTCACCACCAATAAGAACACGATCGGCATGCAGAAGATCTTCAACGGCAGTGCCTTCCGCCAAGAATTCGGGATTCGACAGGATATCATAACGTATACCCGGCTTTTGATTGGCGTGCAAAATATGCATAATACTTTCGGCGGCTCTCACGGGTACTGTACTCTTCTCAACAACAATCTTATTTGATTGGGCGATTTCGGCGATCATTCGGGCAGCACTTTCAACATATTTTAAGTCAGCAGCGCGACCTGTTATACATTTCATAAAATTTTTTAACATTATTTTTTGTGGTGAATGAAGTGTTATTTCAAAACAATTACCTACCTTTTCCATTACCAAAAGTCTTTGTGGGTGTGTTAACAGATATAAAAATTAGATCGGCTTCTTTAATGGCAGTCTCAATATCAGTCGAAAAAAATAAATTAACATTGCGGCATTTTTTGACAACATCATCTAAGCCGGGCTAAAAATAAAAAGAACAGGCTTAATCGTCTCGGGGTCTTGACATAAAGATTTTCAATTCAATTCAATCATCTGCTGATACAAATTTTAATTTATTTGTTAGCATAGTACAAAATCATCGCAAAATTCAAGAAATGCTCTAAAAATGCTCTTGAAACTTAAATATTGTATTAAGCACTAAAAATTCCAGACTAAAATTCTCAAAAGGTTTTAAAACATACATACATTTTTTTTTTTGAGTTATAGGAAAAATATGTACATATTTATCTATGTAATTGCATATTTATGGTTTCGTTGGTCATTGCATCTTTTTATTATCCCAACAAAGCTGCTCCCGGTCGATTCATTGCTCCAAGTCTATGTAATAAAAATTGTAGCAATTAGACCCTGTAAAAAGAATCCTAATGATTTGTTCGTGAATTTACATAATATATGCAATTATGTATGTATGTATGCAGATTTTTTTTATACGAAAATATTAGTTTCATCCCATAAATGACCCATGATAGGCCATAGTTAGGGCAAAATTATGTACAGAAAAAATGTCGTGCTATTTATTATTATGAATAAAAATGGTTATATAAAATTTTTATTTTATTTTGCGGCGAAAAACGGCGCATTTAAAAGTTATGGTACCAAAAGTATTCATAGTGGAGATGGGTTATTTTTGGATGAGGTGGTGAGTTGACTGCTGTATCTTAATAACTTTTGTTTGTTTTGACACTTGTAACCTTCTGGTTTTCGTGGCTGGCGTATTTCGACTCTGACTACGAAATTTTAGCCCTAGATTAAAGAACAAATGTTGCGGTGTCCTTTAATCTATTATAATAAAACTTCGTAGTCGAAGTCGAATTACGCCAACCCCGATTTAGGGAAATATGTATATACGCTCACTATTTGCATGAAGGCCCAGCAACAGCAAAAGTTCCACTTAATGAATTAAAACCTCTTTAAGCAATTTGATATATATGTAGAAAAAAGAACGTGTCTTTTAAAAGTAATGAATAATTAAAAAAAATACTTTGTGTTTTTCTTATTGATTTTTTTTGCAACTTTTTTTTTTTGTTGAAACATTTAAACAAAATATTTCAGATTTCAAGTATTTGTCGATAAAAATTGCATTCCGATAAGTGTATATGTATGTTAAAACAAAACTAATTATATGAGCAACAAATGTTTTTGAACCAGAAAGATATAAATAATATGTTTCGTTTACATAAAGTAAATATTGATTGAACAAGTAATATTTGGTTATTATCGACATCGTGGGGCAGGCCGTATAATAATATATTATATTATTATATTATATAATAATTATAATTTATTTTCGAAAATTCTCAAAATCTATTAACTGAAGTCGATTCATTATTTCACGAGATCTAAGTGAAGTAAATATCTTTAGATTAGTTAAGCTTTTCGTAAGTTATAACTCAAAAACATTCAAGCAGATCGTAAAAAAAGTCAGAATAGATTCTTATTAATAGAGATTTGATGGAAAATTGATTTAAAAAATGTCTTAATCCTTACCAACTACTTACTCCCTTTTCTTAACAGATCGAATTTAAAACTAGGAGGGACGGTTTTCCCATTAATACATAAAAAACTGAATTTGTTTGTTTTTTACATTGCAATTCGAAACCGATTTCTTATTTATTTTATTTATTTGATTAAATTAAACCGAGCCCTTGGCCATATATGGTTAATAGTATAACAACTAGTAATGTGCAAAATTCATAAATTAGCGAAAATTCATTATAAAATTTAAAAGAATACAAAATTAATTTTAGAATTAATCATGATAAATTCTCATATCAGTCTATAGTTATACAATATGATGCAAGAATACAATTAAAAAATTAGTATAATAAGTGACATTATAATTGGGATGAAAGGAACATACGAAAAACGCGCTTAGCTTTAAGAAGTGAAAAGGAAATTTAAATTGAAAACCAAATAAACGTAGACAATCCCCCTTATTCTGAATGGCGTCGTCGACGTCACATCAAGACGACAGCAAATTTTGTCACTTGTTTACTCTTTAACGGCAAAAAATGGATCTCATTGACAGTCTTTTACTAATCTCTAAGGCTTTGTAAATTAATGGAGCATGTTAATAGTAGTCAATTTTTGTCGACAAAGAGTAGACAAGTGACAATTTTCATTGTCGTCTTAATGTGACGTCGACGACGCCATTCAAAATAAGGGGGAATATTTATGTATGTATGTACTTTGTATAATTAAAAAAGTTACAAACTTTACAAATAAATATATAATTATATCGATGTTTTAATATAAAAAGGGCGTATCTCAATTTTTTCGCAATCGTGTTTTTAACGTTTTCTGGGAGACATCGCATAAATTAATCCTCCTTGAAGATCTTAGTACGTTAGAGTTAAAAACCAAGGACTTATGGCCACTTAAAAAATAATTTCTGCATGTAAATACATTAGTTTTTCGATTCTCCTATAAAATTTCGAAAATTCGAGTCCCTCCTTTCTTATATTCAGGGCTATCATGAATAAAATTCCGCGTGAAATTTTTCCCGGGGAACAATTCCAACTAATAGAAAGTAATAGGGAAAACAAAAAATTCTAATTGGAAAAGGGAGAAAGTTCACGCGTAATTTTATTCACGATAGCCCTGATTAAGTCATGGATATGTATAAATAAACAAATAAATACAAAAAAGTTCTTTATTTAAGCACACGTATTTAAAATTTAAAAAAATAATTTTAAAATTCTTGGATAGTTTCTTTTAAATGAAGGTTAAATATAAATATATGTATGTATGTATGAATATGGGGCATTCCACGAAAAATAGTGCGATTTGAAATTTTGTTTGTTTTGTTGTTTTTTTTTTGATTACTCGTTTAAAATATAGTTAAAATTTTCAATCAAGCCGTTTCTAATTGCGAAGAGCATACGTACATACGTAATCAAAAACTGGCATGAAGTTAGCATAGGTGGCAAAAGTTATCATGGTGTTAACGTGTTTTGCCACAAAATTTTACATTAAATGCTTGGATGTAATCGCATGTTAAAACTACATTATGCGGCGATTTTTAATATCAAATTGTATAGAGGAACTCATCAACACGTAGTTCAATTTTGTCACTTATGCTAACTTCATGCCAGTTTTTGATTATACATAAGGCCGTTGGAATATTTTTTTTTCTGTAAAAAACATCTAAAAACAAAAAGGTTTATAAAAAAATCTACTTTGGACCATTATCACAAAATTGAGGGAATCGAAAAAAATTTCAAGCTCTGATTTGGCGTGGAGTTCCCCATAGGTGTGTACATACTATGTATACATATACGTGAAAATAGGTGTGTGTATATACATACATATGTATGTATGTGTGTTTAAAAAAATATTTCCATAAAAAAAAGTTATCAAGTATAATTAACAACTGTAACCATAAACTTTTTTGTCTTATCACCTTGAAGGTTTAAAAGATTTGATTTGCAATGCTAACATAAACTTTGTTCTAAGCAAAAAATAATTATAAAATTTTATAAATAACACAAATGATTTATAAAAGAAATTGTTGAATGTTTGTTGTAAATATGCACAGAGAAACAGAGAAAAATTTATGCAACTCGCATTTTTTAAATTTTTTCAAAAATACCCATATTAATTTGATAAACTTGTTACAACCAAAATAAAATTTATTGCATAATGGTTATCCTGAATTTTATTTTTCATGCCAAATATTTGTTTTATTTAACTAAAGGGGAAAATATATGTATGGGCAGGAGTACAGAAACATTTCAGTAATATAACAAAAGTTATAAATTTTAAAAAGCCCCGAATATATGTATTTAGAAAAGATGAGATATCTTCTAAACGACTGGACTGTTTTTCTTAAAACATAGCTAAGAACCCTCTCGATTAAGTCCCTTTCAAACAAAAAAAAAGAAACTAAATAAAAATCGATCCAGCCGTTTGGTCTGTACTCGGACAGGCACACATATACACACTACAAACTTACAACACCCCTTTTTTTGGTCGGGGGTTAAAAATAATGAGAGACAAAAATTATAAATTTAAAACCCCCTAAATATATCTAGCTAAGAACCCTCTCGATTAAGTCAGCTTTCAAACAAATCAAAATCGGTCCATTATGTTATAATTTTTTTAAATTAATTTTTTGCTAAAAATTGCATTGTAATTATGTTTATATGATGCAATTTCAAGACAAATAAAATGAGATTTTTTAGCATACATAAATATACCTAACCCTTCGATTTTATATTTGTATTATGTATGGCAAAAAATACCTATATAATTCGGAATGAATGCGTTTATAAAGAAAATGTCAAAAATACCCACATCCTGCATCTTTTCTTTTTTATTTACTTTGCTACATTACATTTCTTGCTAACAAACAAAAAATATTATACAAATTACTTCATGATGCAAATTCAGTTCAAATGTACATATGTATGTATGTATAAAAATGGTTAGAAAAACAAAAAAATATAACTATATGATTAGTTGGTATTGGAGATTTTGTTAATATTTTTTTGTCCTTTTATCTAATTTTTTAAAATAAATATTTACATAAGAATGACGTTCCAACTGTTTAAAAATACGCCTGATAAGCTGGCATAGGAACTAGAAAAATGCAGGCAATATGATTAGATTATAACGGATGGCATATAAAAATTTAATAAATTGATCCCTTCTATAAACATATGAAGTTTCTTAGCTTATTTCAAAAATTATTTAGCTGAAGAGTATTGAGATTCTTGAGCCACCAGCAAACAATAAAAACAATAATTTTTATAAGTGATGATTTTCATAAACATTTTTTAGACGAATAGCCCTAATCTTTTGGTTGAATTCTACTGACGATATTATTTTTAGCAGAATCGAAATGCTAATATGCTAATTCCCTTTGAATCCTTGCATTAGTGTAATAGTTCCACTTAAAAAAAATATATTGTAAATATAAAAAGGTCCTCATTTCTTATAGAATTTAATTATACATAATTTAATAATTTAATTATACATATTATAATAAAAATATGCACTTAACACAAAAATAAACTATAAATCGATGCCAAAATACTTACGGCCATATGTATAAGCAAAACCTGGTATGAAGTTAGCATAAGCGGCAAAATTTAACATGACCTTAAAGAGTTTTGCCATGAAACTTCAAATTAAAAATCACGATAAGACTTAGTAGTGAGTTAAAACAACGTATTGCGACCATTTTTAATATTAAATTGTATAGAGGAACTCGTTAACACCCAATTCAATTTCGTCACTTATGCTAACTTCATTCCAATTTTTGCTTATACATAAGGCCGTTAAAATTTGATGATTCGGATAGATAATTTGTCAATAATCCTTTGTCTATCACCAAAAGAAAAAACATGCTCTTGTATGAAAATCCGAGCACTGTTTTTTTGTATTTATTTTTTCCACAAAAAACTATTTCTAAACATTTAATTGAAATAAAAGACTCAGCTTTCAGCACAATTGTTATGTACACGTAGATAAGTATGTACATACAAATTTGTGAATATGTATGTATGTATGTACATATATCCATATGTATGTATGTACATATATGCATATCTATGGACGTACATACATATATGCATATGTATACAACTACCCTGAAGGAAATGTCGATGGTGAAAATGTACTGAGTCGCCTTTGACTTTGTCACCAGTACTACTCTACAATTATTCCCCATATAATACTTTGTGCTATAGACATTTAGCATGTGCTTGTCATTGAAATTCTACTAGTACACTAAAACAATTGACTAGATAGTGAATTCATAGTTCTTATGGGAACATGGAGACATACCAACCAGAAATTTACTGGTACATTTCTATGCCTTAATTTAGGTATATTGACAAGTTGTTGCAAAATCCACCAGAAATACACCACATCTGTTTTCTCTCTTTATTTTATACTGACGAATAAAAGAGAAATTGAAGACAATGTAACTACTACTAGAGTTTTAGTGTTGACATACAGACACTTGGCCCCAGTCTGACTGCAGGGTATGTATGAACCCTCAATATACATAAATTAAGGTATAGAAATGTACCAGTAAATTTCTGGTTGGTATGTCTCCATGTTCCCATAAGAACTATGAATTCACTATCTAGTCAATTGTTTTAGTGTTACTAGTAGAATTTCAATGACAAGCACATGCTGAATGTCTATAGCACAAAGTATTATATGGGGAATAATTGTAGAGTAGTACTGGTGACAAAGTCAAAGGCGACTCAGTACATTTTCACCATCGACATTTCCTTCAGGGAATACATGCATATATGTACATATGTACATATTTATAGCTGAGGTGTAAATTGCAATTGACGGTGCATATTTCATTAACATTTCATAAATGTATTGCTTTTAATGAAACAAATTTAGAAGTTTGCAAGTCTAGCCATTTTTGAATTGGACATGTAAATATTCCGACAGTAGGTAATGAAACAAATTATCACTTTTGCAAGTAGGTGTATGTATTTTCCTCGGATAGTTATGCTAAAATCAGTAAACGTTTTCTTTTCTTACCTACATACTTACATACATATATCCATTTACTAGATATTGCAAAAATGGTAATATATTTTTGCTTTTGTTAAGTCAATGAACGCAAGAAGTTTTGAATTTAAAAATAAACAAAATTGTATATTTGGTTATAACCAACAACAATGCTGAAACAGGTTTTGTCGTCTGGCCTTCCTTTTAACTTATTGCGCTGATTTACACGGGCATAATTGTGCTGGCATAACATGCCAGTTTGTTGATGAGAGAGGCAAAGAGATTGGTTTTGGGGTTGGCATAACTTTTCAACCAGCTTCAACCCCGCATTAGCAGCATAAAACCAATACACACACAACTTAAAAAACAGCAAATGTTAAATTAATACTTAAAACACTAACACACACACACAGCTGTGTATACGAATACATTTTGTGCCAGATGAATTAGTCTCGTGTAATTTGGAAAAGAACAAAAATTGTGCGGCTTAAAAATTGTTCTCGTCTAAACTACCTCATTCATCAAATTTGCATGCAAACATACAATCAAGAATTTTTCTTAAATATTTTATTGTCCAGCTATTTAATTTACACTTACCAAAGTGACTAAATGATAGACAATCAGTGTGCACACTTAATTTTTTGTAAATTCGGTAGAATCGACGAAAAAAATTGGTAGATTTGAATGAAATTCGGTAGAAAATTTTTTTTTATTCAGAGAAACATAAAATATAATTTAAAGAAACATAAAAATAACATAATATATGTACTTATATATAAAGGGTGCAAGTGCAAGGAGTATCAAGCTAAACATAAACGATGAAGCATTTCCAATAAAAAAAAGTGTTATCCCCAGTTATTTGCTCTTACCCTTTATATATAAAATAATATACATAAATAACAGGAATTTAGTTTGTGTACATAGGTTTTATAAAGCTACTAAAATAACTTTTATTTGACAAACATTTGTAACTACAAAGATTATATGTAAGATCCATTTGTGAACTTAAACTTTTGTGCAAAAATTATTAAATCATTTGTAGGAATAAATATTTCATCCCCAAGGCACAATTCTTTGGCAAATATTAGGTTACTTATAGTTTCAGTTTTTAACCGATTTATTTATTCTGTTTTAATGATTTTCATGATAGAAAATGACCGCTCTGCGGCCGCGCTGCTATGTGGAAAAATAGGCAATTTACACATATATCGACTTAAATTACTAAATAACAATATTCGGTAGATTTCAGGCCTTGTTCGGTAGAATTGGTAGATTGTTAAATTCACAAACATATTCGGTAGAATCTAGCGAATATCGGTAGAAGTGTGCACACTGTAGACAATTAATTTGAAATAGTCAAGACACAGTTTTGAATAGATAAAATATTATAGGAAGGACTACCCCTTACTTACCTCGTAAATAGGTAACTTATCAGAATTCCATTGAGCAATACGTTCCGAACTTTTGTCCACCACTGTCACTGTTATATCGGGGCATTTTAAGGCCATTACGGAGCATGTGGGTCCGCCGACGTAACCAGCTCCTATGCAACACACTTTCATTGCACTCATTTTCTTTTTTTTTTAACTTTGGTATAGTTATGTGAAATGAAATATATGTATTTTATCTTAAATATTCTTAGAAAACAGGAAGTTATTTTGTTGTTGTACTTGACAACGCACTATAAAGAGGTAGGCAGCAAACAGAATTACTTGATATGAAAACCTCTTCTTTAATATTTTAAACAGCTTTTATGTACATTTCTACTTTTTTATGATTGCAAAGTGATTAGATTTTATTTTTCACACATTAAAACACCAAAAATACACAACAAAACTGAACAAAAATTATTAAAATGGTCAGCACATCCAACTTCGCAAACACTTTTTTACAAATGAATTCTTTTTGCAGAATTTTGTGACATTTATATAGAGAGTGGGCACATAACGATGCCGATACTGATTTGTTCGTGGCGGCGGGTAATCAAAAATACTTACGGCGGCAGCTAAGAGTCGAATGACGCTGAAGAAACCTCGGCGGCTGTTGCGGCAAACTAAATTCGTCGGTGGTTTCTGTCTGTCGGTTGATGACAACAAAATCTTTTAGCTGTCATTAAAGCTTGGTGATGCTATTAGCTGTTCTTCTAAAGTTTAAAATAAATGTAGAAACAGAATAAAGTCTGCAACTTCAGGAAAATCGCTGACAAATTAATCAAGCCCATAATAACATCGACGGCAGTAACTTCAAATGCTCTCTAATTTTTGTTTTATTTTCTTTTGTGCTTATTTTTCTTTGTAGTTTTGTTTACAAAATGTATGAAATTTATTGAAAGTATGGTAACATTTTTGTGAGAATGAACATTGATATGTGAGAGTATAAGAAAAAACGCTCTCAAAATAAAATAGATTCTATCTCACGACCGGTTTCTGCGGCTGTTTTTTTGTGTCAATTTGTATCTCTTGTCAATCACAAAACAGCAATAAAAATCACTGTTGTTTTATTTGTTGTAAATTTGTTGTAGATTCGCGGCTAGCTGTATTATTGTATCATGGCTCGCAGTGTATTTTATACAACTCTGTTCTATTGCACTTGTTTGTTTTTTCTTTGGTTTGTTTATAATGCAGCAGCTGCTTTTGAAATTAAATTAGTTTTTTCTAATTTTTTTGATTGCAAAAATTTAAAATTTTATAAATATGCTGAAGTTATGGTAATGAGTGATTCCGATGATACAGATATACTTCTGCTAATACCACCGAGTTATTATTTAATGAACGCCGAACAAAAACTTTTGTATGACGATATAAAGGTATTACAAAGGCGGCAGTTTTCTGGTTTAGAATATTTACAGTATAAATATCGATTCCATAAAAAAGATTTACCCAGCCAGTTCGAGTTGATGGATTTGGGCGCCTGCAAAAATTATGATGGTTCGGTAATCTCGGCTTCTGGACGAGTACTACCAACATACCAATTTATAGCACCCGCTGGTAAATCTCATATAGATCATAATGGTAGACTTCCTAATATAGAAAGGGAAGATATTCCTTACATTGATAATCCATCAGACTTGTCGAGTATTTTTACAAACACAGTGCGCACACCATTTGACCTAAACAAAGCCAACAGAGAACCTGTAGGTATGGTACATTCTACGCCCAAGTATATGAGTTCATCTTTTAAAGAACAAATTCCAGCTACTTCTATTTATGAAAAAGAAGTCTCATCAGACATGTCGAGCATTTCTACAAATACCGAGCGAGCTCAATTTGGTACTGTTAAGGAAAACAGGGAACCATTGGGTATGGTTCATTCAACACCCAATTGCGTGAATTCATCCTTTAAAACACAATCACGGGCGAAAAAAGTCAATTGTCAAAAAGGGAAACTTTCCTCTAATTTTCTACTTAACGATGACATAGTGGACAACGAAAACTATTGGCATCAAAATCACAGTGCTGATTACCGCTTGGAACAGCCGCCGCAACAAAATGGATTTTTAGGTTCAAACGAAAATCGTCCAATGCAAGCCGACATGCAGACATTGTCTGAAGAAAGAAAGCACGTGTCAAGTTACCAAATGTCTAAAGCTGACAATGACCTCATCAGTTTAAGTGAAATTTGGGGTAGAAGTGGTCAAGCTACTGCTATCGCAACGTCTTCGCAAATAAATTTAAAAGAGGAGCAATTGAGAAGGCAGCATTTGGAGAAAACTATAAGGCAGTTGCAAGCGCGGTTACTCGAATATCAGCAGAGACTGTCGGTGGCCATAGAAGTTGATCGTACAAAGGATAATGCTTTAAATAATGCTAATATAGAAATCAAAAGGTAATTGTTGTTTGCTGCGTTCCAATGTAATTTTATTGTGCTTAAAAATGTCTTTGTTGTTAAGTTTTTTTCTAAAAAAATTAACAATGCCTTGCCATTAAGATTAGAGTTATTATTATTGATGATTTATGAGAACGTTCTGAGCATAACTGACTGATTACATCCCTGAAGTCTGTTTGAGCTTGAGGAAAATAATTAGGGATTTTTCTTATTATATAGTTTATGCTAAAAACTAATTTTCTTCTGCATTAATTTCGAAATAAATTTAATAAAAAATCCAATCTGAGTTATGGCAAGCTGAATTATAATTCCAATTTTATAATTTATGCAATAACCTAGCTAGCTGATATCGGTATTTTCAAAATATTCAAGATAAGTTTTTATTTACAGCTTAAATCAGGAATTGCATCTTACACACAAGAATCTCCAAGAATTCGAGCAACAACGAAAAAGCTACGATGAAAAAATAGAAACATTGCAAAAGGAATTAACTCAAGCGGTCGCCTTAGCAAGTAAATTTCAAGAGAAAACTGAAAAGTTAGAACAAGAGCTTTCAGATTGTTCAAGGTGAAGAAAACCTTATTTAAAATATTTTTCTTGAAAAAAAAAAATCTAAATAATTTATTCTTTTTTAAGAAAAACAAATGAAACTTGTAATCAATATAAGCGAAAAATAGACGAATTAGAAATAAGAACACATGCAAACAAAAGATCAGAGGAATTAGCTATGAACGAGTTACACAAGCTACGCGATACATATGCAAAGTCCGAACATTTATACGAAAAGGTAAAAATAAATTTTAAGCGAAAAACACCCAAATGTGAAATTCTTTTATTTTCTTTTTCTAGACTAAATTGCGATGTGCGGAATTAGAAAAGGAAAATTCAACGTTGAAACAACAAAAAGATATGTTGCAAGATTATCATCAACGGCAGAAAACTAGAGCTGATAATTTGGAGGCTCAAAGGAAATCTTTGCAAGATTCTTTAGCTCACTCAACAGGAAACGAGGTTAGTGATTAATCAATGCATAAGTATATGCTTATATTATTAGCTGAAATGCAAAATCAAGTAACTAAACTTGTTTAAGAAATTTTACACGATAGAAAAAACTAAAAAAAAAATTGTTCAACTGACTGCCGTAGTTTTTTATTTTAATTTTTAATTCGGATGATGGTTATGATAAAGGTTTGAAAATCTGTAGGAACATGTGTTACGATGTAATATCTATCCAATAATTAATTAAAAATGCGATTTTGAATTTTCTGTTAGTTACATGGTTTTGCATTTCAGCTGGCGATATGTAGATATTTCGTGCTATAAATAAAATCTTTTGAATGAAAAAATTAAAATTTTTCCTTATTATTCCCCTTATCTGTGAAAAAATACGAGAGTTTAGTTCACCTGAAACTTTTTCGAGAACTCGGAAACGTTTACATGATACAATTTATTTAGATACTAGATATACCAAACGGACGACACACTCGTCCGTATTCTAGAATCAATAAAAATCCCTTCAACCAACCTAATTCAATTTATTCAACTCTCTTCCTTTAAGTATTATGGCTTTGATACAACAACAAATAAGAGAAAAACAATTGTTAGATCAAGAGAAATACTACAAACACACACACACACACTCTTGTTTTGTTTCTTTTTTTACTTTTATGCGTGTGTAATATGTGTGCATGTAGTAGTAGCAACTTTAAACGCTTATAGCTCCCAAAATACTAAACCGATTTCAATAAAATATAGATTCTGCACATCTGTATAAAAAATCCTTTAAAACCATATAAAACCAAAATAAAAATTTATATGAAATTTTTACACAACATAAAATACGAAATGCTGCATCTTTCTGCATTATTAACTCAAAAAACTAATTTTTTGAGTTATGCCACTATTGAAGTAAATGTGCGATATAGATATGTATGTTCTATATTTTATATAAATACATATTGTATATAAGCTTAAAAGAAAGCTCTGTGATAATAATTATATTTAAATAAAAATAAAAAAATACATGTGGTCAAAAAAACAATTTACGGACAATACGTGAGCAATTAAATTTTTGTATATAAACAAATTGTATAAGTCCTATTGGCAAAGAAAAGTTATTTGGTTCCGCAATGCCTGCCGAATACATTAAACAGCAATTAGAGGTGAGACAGTGTGATGGAGTATTTAAAAAAGTAAACCATTGCGCGGCGAAATGCTCGGGAGTAGACCAATATTCAATTGGAATTCTAGAACATACAAATTATGAGATTTGTATGCGATGATTGCATTCAATACATTCATAATGTAGATATGGTATTAAAAGATTAGTTTAAATTATTTACTGTAATCTTTATTGTCGTTCATTACTTTAATTTAAAATTATTAATCATATATGCCCCATTGGGTTCGCTTAATTACTGAAATAAAATAAAATTAAATGAATTATTTGTGATTTCGAATACAATCACACAATCACAAAACCCAAAAATTTATAATTTTCAGAGCACTTTAAGGAAAAAATTAGATTTGCAACAAAAAACTTTGAAATCTCACTACCAACAACAACTAGAAAATGTAGTGGTGCAAAAACTGAAAGAATTCCAAGAACAATTGGACAAAACCGAAGAAACACTTAGATCGGAAGCACGAGAGCGTGAACGCATAATAGCCGAACGTGCTGTCAAACAATTAGAATTGATTAATGAAAAAAATGACTTGGAACTAAATTTACTTCAGGAAAAACATAACGAAGAAGTTGAATTGTATCGCATCCAGTTGGCAAATGCGTCCAAGAAAATTGATGACATGGAAATGAAATTAAATGTATATAAATCGAAACGTGCTGATATTGCAGAAAAGTTGCACAATGTTATGGAAACGCAATGGCAGAAAGCTTTAGAAATATTAACGTCTCCTCATAATCTTACACGAACAACACACAATGAGACTGAACATGAATCTCCCTCCCCAAGCACCAATGAGACTCATAATAGAGCGAATAAAGAAAACGAATACGAAACTCCGAAATCAAGTAAAAAGGAAAACAATTTAAATGTTATACATCAGCCTGAAACGTCACCGAGGGATAAATTGCAAGCCTATATTGAGTTGGTAAGTTTTTTTAATCAATATACAATAACGTTTCTTCAACTTCATGTATTTTATTTATCTAGCTGCTTTCAAAATCTCCCACTGATTTTGATAAATTAGATGAAATTTTAGCACTGACGTCAAGGGCTAAGGAAACAAAGGATAAGTGTGAAAAATCTGCCAAAAGACATTGCCACTCAAAACCACCCTGGAAGGCATAGATTATTTTAGATTCAAAATTAATTAATTATTTTTTTTAATACTCGTAACTAAAGTGCTCTTAAAAAGTTTTAATTTATTTGTTAAGCCAAGTATTTTTTTTTGTAATTAAATGGTGTTACTCTGTCAATTGTGCATATTTTTCAAAATATGTAATGTACTAAAAGTAATTTTTTTTATTACACAGTACATATGGACATAAACACATACATATGTACATGCATATTAAAGTCCTTCACAAGACCACTTACAAGAACATTTAAGACGAGGGAATTTTCAAATGCTTTACTACAGCGAAATCTTCTAAAAGAAACGCTAAACAACACTGTTGGCAACACATTTGTTTCAGTTATTGCAGGTATAGGAGTAAAGAAGAAAATTCTTCGTGGCGGAAGAATTTGTGATGCTTGCTTCTTCGTACGCAAGGGTGCGTATACAATAGCTTACCATCTACACTTTACCCTCAAACATACAATATGCAAAATAACAAGATTACACGCATCAACACTACTTTTCACACTGAAAGTTAAAACCTGGTTTTAACGTTAAAACCATAAACAGCTGATTTTGCTTTTCACACTGCAAGTTTGTTAAATTCACTTTTTAACTCACAGGCTGTCTAATAACTTTGCTCAAAATAAAATAAATCTCCTGCCGAAATGCGTGTATTTGTTGTTGCATTTTTTTTCTGCTTTTTATAACACTTCTTGGACATACTGTTCAACTGTTTTTGTTTATATGAAAAACTGAGATATTTCACAATGCGCTCTAAAATGGAAATTATTTTATATTTTGTAAATAAAATTTTTTTAAATTATGGAACTTCTTATACAGAATGAAGAAGTGCTTGGAAATATTGTTAATAATATGAAAATGCACAAATACATAATGTAAGATAAACCTTTTTTATAGCAGATGAATGTCAGTCATATTGTCTATTTTCACTTTCCAGAGTTCAACGCAAATATTTTCTTTGTTTTCCTTCCAAAAAAACTCTTTTTTCCCATAATTTTTTGATTATTGTTGCTGCTGCATCGATTTTTAAGTTGAAAATCTTTCAAGCGCCACCTATTGTTATTCACTGGCATAAACATTAACAGCTAATGTCGGTCATTTCAACTTGGCGGCACTGAATTTATCACAGCGAAAACAAGGTTGCATTTCTTAAAACCAACTTAAAACCAATTCAAAAATGGTTTTAATTTGGTTTTACCAAAAGCAATTTGTATGGTAAAACCAGGTTTTAACAGTTGGTTTTAATGTTAAAACCAACTTTTATTAAAACCATGTCAGTGTGAAAACACTATTTGATTGTTTGCTATGAACAAGAAGTCTTCGCGACATCGCTTGTTAACACTCATATACACGAACATCAATGCATCCATCTTGCTTCGCTTATTATACGACAGCATTTATTATTGGTTTAGTATAATACATGCCACGAGAATACATTTGAAAAACGGGTTGCCAGTCGTACTGATTTTGCCAGTACATGTACTGATTTTTGTTTAAACTAGCAAATCAGTACGCAAATGTACTGATTTTTTCATGTATGTACTGTTTTTTAATTATGATCAATGTATAAGAAAGCCTGTCATAGTGTTTATTTATTTTCTTTGAATCACCAGTGATCTTTACTTTACGTTCGCTTTAAGGGGAATTTATTTTCAAAGTGGAATCCATATAATGCTCAAGCAAATTCTGCCAAAACTCAGAGATCATATAAATTTTAGTTTAAGTTAATGCTAATGTTAATTTTATTGATATTTTTTAATTTAAATTTGCAAGAAAGATTTGCTATAAGTGATTTCTGATACATGCAAATAATGAATTTGAAGTTTCTTTTTCGAAAATTTTTTTGATAATATTATTTTTATTAATTACATATGCCTTGGTAGAAAGTATACATTGAATTCATGTTTTGTTTTAAGAATGGTTAAAGCTAGGAATGTAACGAATGCTCGCATTTGCAAATTTTTCGCTTATTTTTGCTATTTGCATTTGCTAAAATGTATGCGAATATTTAAGACAAAAAAAATTTTGTACTTTTTTTACGAAAAAAGTTTGCCATTAACAAACGTCAAAAACACGAAAATTATTTTAAGCCAGCATGAAAAAGATAAATATAGGGTACGTTCGTAGATTCAGCAAATTTATGCAGAAGTTCTGCGAATTTTTTCTGCGTATGCGTGATCAACTGTTGCACATGCTTTGCAACTGCTCAATATCTGTGCATAGTTGGCATTTTTGAACGAACTGCAAACAATTTTTAACCCGGCAAGTAATTTTATTTAAGAAAGTTGTCATCTCGTCTATGTGAAAACACAAAAAACTCCTTATAAAAGTTTGCACATTGTGCACATGGCTTGGACGTAGCTGACTTATAAGTAAGGCATTCTTCAAAGCTTTATAAGAAAGCTTTTCTATAAAAAAGTTCTCATAAGCATCAAAATTAAACTAAAGTCCAGCGGTGTTTGGAAATATACCTTTCATTTTTCATTTCATTTCATTAATTTTTTGAAAAAGAAAAGGCATTGTATTTTCGGCAGCAGTATTTTCTACTTAAGACTAGTCTGTTAAAACTTTTAAAAAATGTTTTGAGCACCATTCATTACTTCGTACAAACAAATTTGAATCGCAAACAATATTAACTAGTCATTGTTGTAGTAAATTCCACGCGAAACAAGTGCCACTCATTAATTTCATATACATACAAACATATGTATGTATCTTTCTGTTTTATGAATTCATGTTTTTAATAAATTAATACATATTTGCTCAATGCAAGACTCAGTTTAAATAGAATGCTATATGTAGTACATCCATGTATGTAATGCAACTTCATGTTATTATACAAAATTTATTTTCATGTGATTTTTTAACGTATTTTAATATTTGCATTCGCTTTCGCAAAAACTAAAATGTAGTATTCGCATTCGCATGCGCTAAACTGGTATTAGTTACATCCCTAGTTAAAGCCTATTACATATATTGAAAAAATTAATGTACTGATTTTTTTTCAATTGTACTGATTTTTTTTCTCTCATGTACTGATTTCTACGATTTCAAAACTGGCAACCCTATACCTGGAAGACTCAAAAATGCTTAATCAAAAACAAATCTTGCAGGTGTTTTAAAAGTGATTATAATTATGTATTTTATGATCATATTTTACGCAGATAGATGATTAAACACTACTTGATATGTTATTTTTAAATATAACGGGGCAATCTTTACGTATAATGTCAACTTAATTTTTTTCATTTATAAAAGTTAAATCGAATATGAAATTAAATGATGAAACAGAATAAGCCTGCAGCTTCAGGAAAAATCGATTTCAAATTAACAGAGCCCATAATAAAATCAACGGCAATAACTTCAATTGCTCTCTGATTTATGTTATATTTTCTTTCTGCTTATTTTTCTTTACAAAATGTATGAAATTTATTCAAAGTGTGGTAGCATAAGAAAAAACGCTGTCAAAATAAAATACATTCTGTCTATGGACTGCTTTGTGTAACTTCCTTTTGGTGTCAATTTGTATGGAAAATGAGTTTGTGCCGTAATTCTGTTTGACCATTAAACGTAGGACTCAGAAAGCTGACTAAAAAATTCTCGTAGAAAAGTCAAATACGATTAGAAATGCCACTGATAAATGACCCAAATAACAGTCATAAATGACTATAAAAAAACTCATAAAATGACTGATAAATTTCTCAAATATGACTCGTAAGCGATTAGAAACATGGCTGAAAGACAATTCGAAAAAGAGTAAAAAATGAAGCGTAATAAGATTAATAAATGATCAGAAAACGATTCGAAAAAGACCTTAAATACTACTAGAAAAGGGGTCGGAAACGACTCTAAACTTATATAGAAAAAGACTCATAAATGTCTTATCAAGAAGAGTCGCGGGTAGTCACGTTTTTCTACCGACAAAAGTATAATTTATGATCAGAAAATGAGCGTATTATTATTATTCTAGCTTTTTAATCGCGCAGAGGAGTCAAAAAAGACTCGAATTTGATTGAAAATTTCAAAAATTGCTGGCTGGGTTTTTACTTATAAATATTTCTTAAATTGCATTTTTTTCCCATTATTTTTATACGTTTAGTATATTTTTATTAAAATTTTATAATAACATTTTTCAATTCATTATCAAAACATAAATTTCCAGTTTATATACATACATTATTTTTGGGTTAAAGCTATTTTTTGTCTTAATTGTCCTTACGTTAGAACTTAGATTAATTGATCCATCCCTAACATGTAATGATTGCTTAATAGATTTTATATTAGATAAGTGTAAATAATGATTAAATTAAATATATTGTTTTATAATTGATTCTATGTCTCAAAAAAAAAAAAAAATGATATTTGTTCTTAAAGTTTTGAAGTCTTTATTTATAAGCAATTTGTGGAAATTTCGGTGAATTGCCACACAGTCCTTTAGTTTCCCAAACTTGAATGTGGGATTGTTCTGTTAATACCACCAAATGCTGATGAGTTGAATATGTAAGGCTGGAAATATAAATATGTATTTCAAGTTTATTTGTTTGTTAAAAAAAATAAGGAATATCTTCTGTATCTATACAAAAGAAGTCCTAGAGCAGAAGCTTGAATTTATTTTTTTTCAGCACAGTTTATTTTCAGCTCGAAATGTTATATCTTTGCAAAAGAAGTTTTCAAAACAAGATTCTGTCCAGGAATGTGACTTTTTCTATTAGAATTTAGAAGAATTTCGACCTTAAAAAATTTGATTTTTATTATTTTTTTTTTTGCCAAATTCGCATTTTTTTTTAATCGAATGAGCACATTCCAGAATATTTTTAAATTTCTTGCAATGTACTTTTGTTATGTTGAATGCAAACTCGAATAAAATTGTATTAAAAATAGAGCATAACTAAACAGTCCAAACTGATACAAAGTTATCCAAAAGCGTCCCAGATAATAATTTTTGTGCAATTTTGAGAGCAATTGAGAGAGTAATTTTTTTCATTTCCTGTACAAACGTGTACGAACTTTTTCTTTGGGTAAGTTCGAACATGAGCTTTGTTTCTTTACTTTTTGGGTAAAGTTCGGTAAAATGAGAGGAAACTATAATTTCGCTCAATAATATACAAAAATGCACAAAAGTACAAACACATACTTACCCAGGCAGAAAAAGACAATCAGCACGACGTTGCTACAACATCAGTACAACATTCGTTTACCAAGATTTTAATTTACTCATAACATTAAAATGATAACGCCGAATGACCGTCCTCCGACTGTTGTTTTCAATATTGTCACAATACTCTAAATACACATTATAAGGTCGTCACAATGGAAATTTCCCAACTTAAATCAAATTTTTGTATTTACGGTGGGTGTTGCAGCGGTAAAGAATGATTGTAAACGGGGTATTTGGGGAACTAAAGTCAAATTTTTGTATTTGCGGTGTTGTAGCGGTATAGAATTATTGTAAACGGGGTATTGGGAAATTAACGTCGAATTTTTGTATATACAGTGTTGTTGTGGTATAGCATTACTAAGAACGCGATATTTGTAAACGTTAAGTCATATTTTTGTGTTTAGAGTACTGTGGTGGTACAAAAATTTTGGAATAATTTTGTATTTACAGTGTTGTGGTGGTACATATTTTTTGTGCAAAGTCACAATTTCTGCCTGGGTATGTACATACACACGCACGTATTTACTTCCAGGCTACCCAGAGAAGCGCCAGAGTGCCGAACATCAATCGGCTTTTTATACAAATGAATACACATACGCTTATACATTTCTCTTGGTTTTCTCTTTGTGGGCAGTTTTTTATCTTAATTTCTTATAAAAACTTATAAAACCTTGTTTGCCACTGGATTTTAAGCATTTTTTTTAGTTTTTAGGTAAATGTAATTTTTTAACCCCCGACTAAAAAAAGGGGTGTTATAAGTTTGTAGTGTGTGTCTGTCCGTGTCCACGTACAGGCCAAACGGCTGGATCGATTTTCATTTAGTTTTTTTCTGTTTGAAAGATGACTTGATCGAGAGGGTTCTTAGCTATGTTTAAAGAAAATCGGTCCAGCCGTTTAGAAGATATAACATCTTTTCTGAAAAAAGTCGGGGGTTTTTAAAATATTTAATTTTTGTTATCTTTGTAATTGTTAATTTTTCAAACAGGTTATTGATTTTGTGTTTGCCCAAACTAGCACGAAGAAAAAGTACGGGCTGTTTCGTGCAAGAACAAGAAGAATATTACTCTCACAAAACCTCTCTAATTTACAAAATTTTCGGGTAAATTAGGATCCCGCGGGATCCCAATGTAGAGTAAAGAAACACACCTACTATATAGTACTTTAGATCAGGGGTTTTCAACCTTTTTGAAACTGCGACCCCGAAATGATTATCAAAAAATCTGGCGACCCCTTAGCGTATTTGCTTTCAAAGTTTGAAAATATGTACTATTATAAAAAAAAACAAAATTCAATGACAATAAAACAAAAACATTGTTTGTTTACACATCGGTATGATGTCGTAGTTGTTGTAGACTTTAAAAATATAACTGTAAACACAACATAATACTACAAAAGTAGTAGACAAAGACAATCAGAAGATGTTAAACGTTAAAATTTTCACTTGCTAGCTAAGTGCTAAAAAAGCACTTAAAATATTAATTCAATTTTCAACATCTTATCTGCGCGAAATGACTATTAAAACAAAAAACAGGAATAAACTTAATTTAGAAAATGATTTGATTGCTTGCGTGTCACAATTGCAACCACGTTTTTCGCATTTAATTAAAAATAAGGAAGCCCAGCGTTCACATTGATATACATAAGTACTTTTATGTTTTTGAATTAAAATTTTTTCGTTTTTAAATTAAAAGAATTAAATATTTAAAAACAATCAATGTGTTTTATTTAGATCAGCTCGCGACCCCCGAGAAAGGTCGCCGCGACCCCCCAACGGGTCGCGACCCACCGGTTGAAAACCACTGCTTTAGATAGTAAGTCACTTAAGAGCTTTAAGACAATTCGATAAAACGCATGATGTAGATGATATATTTATGTACATACATACATATGTACTTTACTGCATCATTCAAAAATAATACAAACCTTCTGATATTTGATAAGCCGGTAACAATTTCTGTAATAAAACTTAAATTCCAACTAGACCACAATCGGACAATGCCTCCTTCCACAGCCGTGGCAATAACATTAACGCCAGCACCTTCTTTTATGTATGAATAGCACACAGCCAAAATTCTGTCTTCGTGGACATTGTGCTGAATATAGCGTCCATTAACCGAATGTAAACGCAAAATGGATTTGCCATTAGGATTTATTGAAACATTGACAAAATCGTCCAGATTCTCTTCAGTAACCTCAAAACATTCATCAGCCGGTGGTGGAGCAGCAGTAGACGACATATGATTAGGTTTTTCCTGCATTTTGCTATTTAAATTTAAAGCTGACGATGTTGTTTGTTGTATTAGTGAGTGAATGGTGACAATGTCACCCAATGTGGGTGATATGCTCAATAAGGTTATGGGAGAATGGTGAATTTCTGCTGGACGTTCTATTGTGCGAACATAAGTCCAACTATGGCGGAGCAAGCAAATAATAATAATAAGATTAAACTATAAATATATGCGTGTATGTAATAACAATTTATGCAATTTCATACTTATTTAAATCCCATATCACGGCGATGCCATCTTTGCCTGCCGTCACGGCAATTTTGAAGTCCACCGATAACATTATACAAGTGATTTCATCAGTGTGACGTATTAATACTGTAGGACCAGACCAACTAAAATCAGCTCCCTCCTTATGCACAGCTGCTTCTACGAAATTTAAAGAATTCGATGATATGGTTGAAGAAGTCAAATCGCCATCAGAATCCACTGTTTTGCTGGTAATTTTTCGAAAAGCTGAATTGTAGGACAGTTTTAGACCCTTCACATAATTTTGGCGACTTTTTCCTGTTCGCTGATTTACTTCTACGCTGGAGCATTTGTAAATAGACAAACGACCCGATTTGTGACCAAACCAAAGCTGATTCGAATTGGCATCACAGCCGCAGGCGGTTATGTCGTCAAAAGTACTGTTGTAAAGCAGATTCTTAGGTTTCACATTTAATTTATTTAAAGGCTGGATCCGTACAATACGATCATCGTAACCCCAAGATATTACATTGTAAGTATCAATTTCGGCACCTTGCATAACACATGAACGTGCCGGCAAACCATAAACTACATTGGTGTTGTTAAACGATAATAAATACTCTGCGCCTAAAAGTTTGTGTGTATTTCCCAATGTGGGTTCAGGGAGTTGAGGCGATCCCAAATAAACACCCCATCTTAAGCCGTGTACACTTGTCAATATTTCTTTATCATTATGATATTGTAAAGGCTTCGAAGGTGGATGTGGCGATTTGAAAAGTTGACGCGGCATTTGACCATATGTTTTAATCATAGTTTCTACAGCTTCTCTTTCAATCGGATCATTTATCTCTGATTCTAGAAAAACCGCATATGTCTAATGATCAAAAATAACAACCATTACACGTTTCGTTTGATAAATACATGAACATGTAAATGTACATTTAAGCAGTAAACTTACCGCCGGATGAAAAACATTTATCGCTTCTACAGCAGCTTCACCAGTTTGCTTAAAGCCAAATATTAAATCAATCCAAGAATGAAGATTATTACGTACTAATTCCGATTCTAAGGCCTGGCGGTGTATTAGAACAAATAGACGGGGATCTTTCAAACTCCAAGGTGGCAAGGCTACATCTTCAACACGTTCGCCATTTTGCCGACAACCGAAATTGAAACGTTCAAAATTTTCAAACATCTCTGGTAAGCAAAAGAACTCGGGAATTAATTCCTTAACATCGGTGGGGGAATCTCGACTAGCCAAACAATATGTTGTGCTTAAAGCATGAAAAGTGCGATCGGGTATATCAAAATTGTTGTCTAAATTCGGCAAAACATTTTTAAAATCGCAATGAAATCTTTTTTAGCTAAAACAATTAACTAACCTTGATAACGCAAAAAATAATTGGTGAATGGTGGTACTCTTACCAAAAAATGTAAGACCGTTCCAGAATTTGAATAATGTGAACTGTAATGATATGGCTTTAATATCATTGAACCCATATTGGTCATGGTATTTTGTATGTACTATAAAAGAAATGAAATAAATTTTTAAAAACATCGGTTTATAATTATAAACAAAGTTCAACTCGTACCGTATAATTTGTTATGTAGTGTTGTTCATTTTCCTCATTTTGTACGGCTATGGGTCTGGCCAATTTACGAAAGTTCTTTGGTTCTGTCAAGTCCAAAATATCTGTGGAATAATTCGATAGGATCCATGGGAATACCGGATATTGCATGAGATCATTATATGTGCGACCAGATATTTGATTTAGGGTCATTATATATTCCCAGTTAGTAAGTAAGCCCTCTCGCCATTGTTGCGTTATCAGCAAGACTTTATTTTGATCGGGTGGTGTAACGATTTTATCGCAGAAAACATCACGCATTATTTTCCAGTCTTCTTGATTTTGCAACGAAAAGAAGAGCGATTGATTTGTGTCTAGGAAAATTTCAAAAGCTTTTTCTTGATGCTGGTAGCGTTTCAACCAAATTTCCGTTATATTGGAGATATCACAGTTAACGTAAAAATATTTACAACGATATGTGGCCAAAAAGTAAAGCTTGTGATCAGTAACAATTATTTCGCCATCTATTTCTCCATCAACAGGCAGATATTTAGCTGGGAAATTGTAGAGTATTTGAGAATTCAATGATATGTTTAATTGTTGGTCATAACTGGAAATAAGATATTCCAGAGGCCGTGAATATTCTGAACGTTTAGTGGGCACATTTTCTGTATTATTGTTGTCGTTGTCGTTGTAGTCTTGCATAAAAAAACGTTTATCTAGATCTAAGTGACATCTACGCAAGCGTGTGTGTACACGAGATGGTCCTTCGGTATCGTCTAATTCCCACGATCTTAAATTAAAAATTAGAACAATAAATTGGTTAGCAGTGGTGCTTGTTTGCGAAAAATTAAGTGTGTTCAGTTTATTTTCCAGTTAAGCGATATTAGAAAAAAAAAAATTCACCAAATGTGTGCAACAAAGAAGAATTTTCGAAACATTCATTACATCAAATTCAAGGCGTATCTACAAGGGCAACGCTCTTGAAAACGTAGTGTACAAGGGCAACGCTCTTGAAAACGTAGTGTTTTTAAATCGCTTACAGTTTGAAAAACGCAAAACGCGTTCTTGCTTTTTTTTTTTGACAAAATCTTTCAGATGAACCAAATAGATTTTAAAGTAAAATGCCTTTAGCGTTCTTTTTTTTTTAAATCTTTCAGATGTACTTTTTTAATATGTTGTCTTGGGACAAAATACGAAAATATGCAAAAAAACTTCAAAACTAGACCTTTTTTAGACCCGGCCCAGCTCACGAACGGTCATCGCTCGACCCCTCAAATGTTTTGGGAGTCCCCATTAAAAAGAGCGATCTTTCATTTGATGTAATTTACATATGTATATTAAACATTTTTAAGGAATGAAAGCGGGAAGCATCATTATTCTTATTCATTATTCGAAAACAGTTTTAATATAAATTATTGGAAAAAACTGGAAATGCATTCATTAATACATACTTTTCACCGCTATGTTCACTATACCAGGGAGCACCCTCATGAGTCAGTCTTCTAACAATTTCCAGCCATTTCGTATATGTGTGTGCATCATCATAATCTTTCATGTGGTTCATTAATAATTTACGTTCGGAGTTCTTAGGAGAGATTAAAATAAACACAAAGATATAAGAATTTGGTCTATATAAGTGCTATACATATGTACGTAATACATATTATTGCATTTATATATATATATATATATATATATATATATATATATATATATATATATATATATAAACATACATACATACATATGTATGTATGTACATAAGACGTTAACAAATTCCATTCAGTTTGAAAACCCACCTGTAGTTCTGCCACTCTACGTGTCGTTATCATTGACGACTCAATGCAGCACTGGGCCAACGTTTCAAATCGGAAAACTGTTTTTTCCAAAGACGTTTTCTGTTTAGCCGCTTCGCTAGTTTTATGCATGTCGATGCGTTGTAATTCATTTTCTAAATTCCACGTTGAATCGTTCTCGTTAATTCCCAAACGTTTGCATAAGGCTTGTAAATGGTCGATGGGTTCATCGAGATCTTCTAGCAGACTTAACCACAATAACGCTTTAATCATCTTACCGTCACAAATGATGGCTGGCATAAATTCATCATCACATGATACCCATAAAGCATTTACAATAAAACAGCGTAAGTCTCTCGGCTGAGAAGGTTGCAGACCCCAGGCGATGAAATTGTTGCAACGTTGATTAGTTGCTATACTATATGACACCAATGTTTTGAACAAATCCATCTCATTTTGCGTGGGCAACAATTTTTCACTGAACACCATGTAAAACTGACAACAGCGATTAATTAACAATTCCAATCTTGTTTTTGTCTCCGACATGGAAAGATTAGCAAATTGAGAAACTGAAAGTTGAAAAAAAAACACATGCATTCAATTAATTTGTTAGAATTTTAGCACTTTTAACCGAATTTTCTTCTTATAAAATAACAGAATTGATATTTTGTTTGCACGATCTCATTACAGGAGTCCACTACTCGTTCGGTATGTTGTCTGGTCTAATTTATTAAAAAGGGATCTTCGCTAGTTTCCTAGTATCTTTTAAGGTGTCTCTATTCTATATTTGGAATATTAAGTTCATAGATAATATTCCAATGTTTTCTATCATCCTCTTTGTATTTTCATTTAGTTCCATGCGAGTCAGGTGAGCTTTTAGTTCTGTGTGGTAAGTTATTATATTAACCAGGGGTCTAATCGTAGCTTTCGATAACGAGGTGATTCGTTCACGTTTTTTTAGTTTGAGATTATGGAATTCGCTATCTGACCATATTATTATTATTGAAAAAAAAAAAACGTGATCGAACAGCTCGTTATCGAAAGCGACGATTAGACCCCAGTCTGCTGAGCGTTGGACCCTTTAGTTTAATAATCTGCTTTGTATTTATTTGGGTTAGGTTAGGTTAGGTTAGGTTAGCAAGCTGCTGGCAAGGAAAAGTAGAAAATTAGAGTCCAGCTCACTTGGGTCAAATATAATTTAAAAATTTGAAAGAAGATAGAAAGAGAGAACAAGAGGAGGGTGAGAAGGGTAAAAGTAGAAAAGAGATAAAAGATTGTTCAGGGGGTGTGAGGTGAGAGTGGATTAAGAAATTTGGCTATGTGGGGGGGGGGGGGTAAGCAATTATACCAGCCACTATTCCTAATATAGAGGCTCAGGTTTTTGAGCCCGATTTCCAATAACTTGGATAACCTTCCGAAGGATATTTTGCAAAGGAGGCGCAGACGGAGGTTCTCCAGAGCGGGACAAAGACGCAGGAGATGCAGATACTTTATTTGGGTTTCTTCCTAGGATTTTCGTTACTTTTCCAATAGTATAGTTTTTTTTATAGAACCAATACTCAGATGACACCTACCCATGCAATGCATGTGAAGAAAGGTATCGTGGAGGTGGTGTATGTGGACATTTGATTTGAACTTTTCCACATTGGAAATGACAGGAAAGACCTCTGCAGGTAGTTGGATTCATATACGAAAAGTACGGCTAAAAAACTAATTTTCTCTGTAATTCGTAATGCAATTTATTGGCCAATCGATCACAAATGGATTTGCTCTTATTTGCGGTTTTCAGGAATAAGTTCCCTGATTTGATTAGAACAGATTCCATTGCAGTAGCGATATAACAAGGAAATGTACCCTACATTGCGCCGAGGCTCCAACGAATCAATCGAGTTTGATACCCTACTCTCACCGATGAGCTTCAGATATAGTGAAGTTAGGTTAGGAAGGGCGGTGCTATACCGCACACCCACTTGGAGACCCAATTGGGTCCATTGTGATTCCCTTCTGTTGCCCCAAAAAAGTAATATTTACCATCCCATTTGTAGGCAGAAGCGACCCTATTATCCATCATTAAACCATAGAATTCCAATGATGAAGCCCTGATGTTCTCTAGTTTACACTTCCCTATATCAGTAATGCTTTCATGGAAACGTCTCCTCGGCCATCTAAGCCTATGACGTTGCAGCTTCGGGCAGTGACAGATAATATGTTTAATGGTTTCTGGTTCCTATTTATACCCGCACACCCTAAAACAATCTGGAGTGCCAGTTTCCCAAATGCTTGTTCTTGCTCTGACTGAGCAGTGACCTGTCAACGCGCCTATCATGATTCGAATCGCCTTCCTATTCATGTTCAGTAGCAGTTTGGATCTTCCTGAGTCAAGTTTTGCCCAAAAACCCCTCGAGACTCTACAATCCTCCCTAATTCGCCATGAACTGTTGGTCCTGCTTTCTACCCAATTACTGAGTTCCCTATAGTAATGTCCTAACGGTAATTTCACTGATCTGTCGGACATTCCCTCATCTAATGCCGACCCTATTCTTGCCAGCTCATCGGCAATTTCATTTCCCTCAACACTGTTGTGGCCAGGAACCCAACATAGTCTGACAATATATTTATCCATAGGGTAGTATGAATAAAAAAAGTATTTGCTTTTTATTTAAAAATTTGTTTAAAAAATCAAAAAACACATACAAATTTCGGGTTTTAAACAAATTTTTAAGTAAAAAGCAAATACTTTTTTTATTCATACTACCCAAGGTACATTTATTTCCATGTAATATTAGGATTACAAGAACAATGAAAAAATACAACAATGAAAAAAAAACAACATGGCTTTTAGTTGATCCAAAATATCAAAAATAGAATTTGTTGTAAAATAATAATAATGAAAATTATATATTATTATAGCTACCACTAACAAAATTTGCAACGTTTAGTCACTTTTCACAATTTTTTAATAGTTTTTTCATACTTTTAAATTTGTTTCCAAAGAATTTTTTTAATAAAATATTTTTCACATTGAAAATTTTTTAAATTTTTTTTTTTAATTTCTCTTTCGTAAACAATTTTTGAAGCTTCGAATAAACTATAATTTAAAAAAAAATAGCTCAGCTGCGTTTCAGCTACTACATGGTGAATGTGCCTTGATACTACCCATAAGCGAGTTGAGGGCTTTCCTACAGTCACTAACAAGTTTCGATTTGACATTGTGTCCCTTCATAGCTTTTAAGGCTGCCTGGCTGTCGATGTAAAAGGTTACTTTCTCACCTTCAGCTACATTCCTGGACACCAGTTCCGTGACCCTGAGGATCGCCAAGATATCAGCCTGGAAAACCTGCATTCACTCGGCAGTCTGAAAGAACTAGAAATGTTCGTTCCCAAGATATAGACCCCAGTCCCTGTGCCTTCCCCCATTTTTGATCCATCTGTAAGGACTGCACTACCCTCATATAACTAATCGGATTTGATCCAATAGTCCCTATTCGGAATTACCATTAAGGGTGTTCTACTTAATCGAATTCACCGACCTTATAGTCTGTAAACCAAGGGGTTACGGCGTCCTGATCACCAAAACCGATCTCATTTAACCCATTAAGGCCCTGCGTTGCGTTTTCGCAACGCTCACTTCCATCACCTCTCAGCAGTACCCATATTAATTTATATTAAAACTAAGCATAAGATAATTAATTTTAATTTATAAACTAATTGACGTGTTTCAGGATTTTCGTTATATTTAAGTATTTTTCAAAAAAATATTTATTTTAAAAATTTGGTTTTTCTTACTTTTTGGGTATTTTTATAAAAACTAAAGTAAAAATAGCGATAAACAATATTTGAAGAAGCGACTTTTAACGAAGATAGCTTATAGATGCGTTTTAGGATATTTGTTAAAATAATAAACTTTATTATGCATTTACTATGTTTTTTATGGTTGACAATATATGTGATGCGAACACGCAACGCTGGGCCTTAACGATATACAAATTTATTATTTGGTGTGTTTTGTTAACCGTTTTATTTTCTCAGAATATTAATTAACAATAATGTTTTACGCACGGTATATTGATAATGTTTACTCATCGGCATTAGCATAGCTAGAAAGTTTTATTAGAGTGGGCTAAAGCCAAAATTAGTATCTTGAGTACGATTTCATTAATTTAGGAGCAATTATCTACATTCAGAGATAAATATACACAATACTTGATCAAACTGATCAGATTTGTTGTCAAAAGTGCATCAACAAAACTTTTGTATACTCTGTTGACAATTAGACAACGAAGTGTTGACAACGAATGATTGCAAGTTGACAACCAGCGATATCAATAACAAGAAGTTGAAAATGTACCGTTGTCAGTTCGTACACGTCCGTTTACAAATTGACAACTTGCGTTGTTAGAAAAAGTAACAACGTAGTGTGACAAAAGACGTTGTAGATTTTGCAACTCTCAGTCTACGCTAATGTGCACCAGATGGGACGAATATTGAACATCTGCCGACAGTGTAATCTAATTTAACAAACATTTTGCGTATGTTTTCGTAAACTTTTTTCTCATGCCGCCGTATGTAACAATGAACACATAAATACTGTTTTCAAGTAATGCAAATAATCCTAGTGTAAGCATCATAATTGCTTTTCGGCATTACCTGTTGACATTTCGAAAGGAAGTTATGAAAGATTACGCAACTTATATAAACATTCCATAGCCAAACGCCATTTATCATAATAAGACAGTGGAATGGGTTGACTTTTTTGACAACGCGATGGATAATTATCGCATTCAAGTAATAGGTAAGAAGTGGTACTGGCCACTTCTTACCAATATCCTACACGCAGTTCTTGTAAATTCTCAGAAACTTCATTCCTTATTGAGAAAAGAGGAAAAAAAGAGGTCATGTTTCTCCACTGAAAGTAACAATGTGATTGAATGCTTGTTGCAAAGAGGAAATGTTGAGAGGATAAAAGTAAAAACATCAGTGTTTCATCGCCACTATTACCTGTTCGAAACAACCGTGTTGATCATAAAATTCTTCGAAAAGATAGGAGATTACGCTATCAAAAATGCAACAGTCAAACAGTTTATAAATGTGAAAAATGCAATGTATCAGTGCATTCCAAGAGCTCTGATACTTATAATAACTGAAGATAGTTTACATTTCAGTTTTTTAATTAGTTCATGTTAACTACTTTTATTTTAAGACGTTTAATAAAGCATATTAATTTTGCGTTGCGTTTTCGCAACGTGGATTAACTCGGTTCCCACCGATTAAATTTTTTTCAAATTTTGTTAGTTTCATATTGAGACCGAAAGTAACATGTTCTGAAAGTTTCACTTATGTAGCTCAACGGGAACGATGTTTGGGCCTTAATGGGTTAAGATTGATGTGTGACCTGTTATTCCTGTCCTCAGAAAACCTGTTTCTACAATTATAAGGATACTTATAGTCGCCGTTCCCACCACAAAGTCCTCTATAGGAATTAGATGAATAATGACGTCCAAGGCAGCCTGAGGTGTGCTCCTCTGAGCAACTGTGATGGCCATCGAGGCACATCTCTGAATCTTAGCTAGTAATCTCCTGTGACTTTCCTTCCTCAATACCTCCCACCATTCCACAGAACCAAGGGAAATAACCGGCCTGACAACCGATGTGTAAGTCCAGTTAACTACCTTCGCTTGCAGACCCCAGTTCCTTCCTATGGAGTTCCTGCATGCATAGTAGGCATTGAGCTGTAGTGAAGTATCTCTTAGGTTAGATTAGGTTAGGTTAGGGTAGCAAGTTGCTGAGAAGAGAAACTAAGTTTTCAGCTCACTTGAGTTCAAATAACAGGTGGCTTTGTGTTACCTGAGAGAAGGAAAGGAATAGTGCAAGTACAGATAGTGAAATGACAGATATTTATAGGGAAGAGAACCTTAATTAATTTTTGTCGATTTTACCTCTCTGCTATTGGACGTTTTGTTAATTTTTATAGCATCGTTGCAGCGCCTCTGGTATTAAGCAGACATATTAGGTTAAGCTTTATAGACATTTTATTAGTTATTTTACTTTTTTGACAAGTAATTGCTACAAATATCGACGAAGGAGGGTGCTGCCATATACATTAGCACAGAAACTAACGCATATCAGAAAAATTTATGATGTTGATATAACTAGCATCGTCTGGCCCATGTGTTTGAACTCGGGCTCTCGAACATCCCTGTAGCAATGGCTTAAAATATATTCATTGCCTAAAAGGTGGAATTCGTGAACTTATCGAGGACATACCGAAGTCAATGTACTAATTGGTGATGAAAAATTTCATGATCAGGATATGGTCCTGCAAGCGTATTCGTGACATGCATTTGGCTAAAATTGTTTTCCATTATTATTATTTACAATTAAATAAACATACGATTTTAATTGAAAATACTCTTTTTTACATATCAAAATGAAACTTCTTATTGGCGAAGGCTATATAAATTTGGCACATCCGAAATACGTAAGTATGTAAGATATCTAGTTTATTTAAATTTGAGATTATTAAAATGTGTGTGTGTGATTTACATTACCTTTAAAACTCCATGGTACATTTGTTTTTATGAAAAACATATTCAACCAATTCAATTGTAACTTGGCTTGTATGGAGCGGTAGTTTTTGATAATGTTTTGTGGCTGTTTTTCCTGATAAAATGACAACATATTAATAACGTCCCAAAGGACCTGTAGTGAAAGAAAAGCGGTAGTGATATGAAAATGAATTTAATTTATCGATATACTGCATATTTTCTTTTTTTTAACCTACATTGATATGACCTATTGATTTAAGAGATATTTCACCAATAGTTGTAAGTAAATCTGCTATAGATTCTTCAGTCTTAGTATTATATGAAGTAGTTTTGGCATAAAGATGATGCAAAGCTTTAACGCAGCATTGTATAACACCGGCTTCAATTATAGTTTGTTGTTCATCAGGATCCTTTAAAAGAAAAAAGATTATATTATAGTAAAAGTAGAATAAAAACTTTTGGCTTGCGACGCACCCACAAGTACAACTGCTTAAGAACTTTAAAAGCCTTCTCAGTAAACTCCTGTTGAATATTGCTAGTGGCAGCTGATTTTGAAGCAATGGCTAGCAAGGTATTTAGGCCAAAACGATTTTGTAGGCGCAAATTGATATCAGAGTTTAGTATTGCGTCCAATGAACCCATTGTGCCACACACCCATTCAAGGCATGATTCAAACATGTTGCTGTCACAAAAGCCAATGGTTAACTGATTGGCCAAATGATGGGGGTACAAGGCTTTAATGCAAATTTGTATATCTTGGGGAAACAGGCGCTGCGTTAAAGCACTCGTCAGCTTAATAACCGCACAACGTACACTAGTGTTATTGTGATTAGCTAACACTAGCAAAAATTCTACTTTGATATAATGATTGAGCACATCATCGATATCACTGTCTGGCAGAAGACAAAGAAAATCTTTCAGCAATAGCAACAAACCACTTTGCAATGCTGCTATGCCCGGCGAACTGAACGTATCGATTCTGTGCAGTGGTTTAGATTTTCTATGTGGCAAAGATGTTTTGGATTTGGAAACATCATTGAAAACTGAGCATTCGGAAAAATCCATATTTAGAGAAGCCGCCATAGAATGTAAGCTGGAATCGGATTTTCTAGGACCCAGTTTCATGTGCTTTCCACCATCAGTTAAAATTAGAGATCGAGTTGAATTGGCGCTAGTCAAACGAATTCTCTTTCTTTGAATTCTTTTATTTTGCGGTGACTGTTTCAGACAAGGCGACATCTTTGTAAAAGTTCTGGTTTTGTGGCAGGAATGGACATGCAAGTGTTTAATAGAAGTATTTGCAGTGCTAACCGTAGTTGACTTTTTATATTTCGAACGCCATTTTGAAGCTTCATTGGGATTAACTAAACGTAAAGCCTGCCTATTGAGTTTTGTGCAATCAGCCATGTTCTCCAGATTTTCTTCAAACTCTTCTAGTGGACGATTATAGGCTGAAACAGTCTTATGCATTTTTCTTAAACGATTTATACGAGCCTGTCTAGCAGCATCTACATCACTGGAGGAATTTGAATTCGAATTTGTGCTTATATCGCTTAAAGGCTTGGCTCCTCCCGGCTTGTTTGCCTTATTTGAAATTCTTTTAAAAGGTGCTGTAACACGGCCAAAATTTGCCGCTGCTGTAAATGAAGATTTCTCATTGATGGGTATCTCTGATGTTAAAAGGAAGTAAAACTTTGACCTATCATGTGTTATGTAACACTCACTGGGCTTATGCAATAGCAACAGTAGTTTCATTATTTCATCTAATAGACAAGGTTTAGGTGGTGAGCCAGCAAAAACTGAGATTATATTGACGAACCCCTCAGCTGCCTTTGTCGATATAAATACTGGATTCGGTGATTCAATGACATAAACTTTACACAAATTCAATAACTCCCTCATCAGACCTTCTTTGGCAAATTGCTCGATATTAAAATCACGCTGTGGATGCTTTTCCCTTGTCAAGGCCAATATGCTTTGGAATAGCATATCCAAGACATCTGAATTTTCAGCGCCTGAACGATGCCAATCTGAGTATCTGTGTAAGATCGATATGAACATTTTTGGATATACCACAGCCGCCATGGTTGTGTAATTTACTTGTAGCTTATCGCTCTTCTTCAAAATCAGGGGTTGAGAGCAGGCATTATTAATAATACTTCTGAGTAAATTGCAATCTTTGGTGCATCTTTCCGTTTTAATCACATAACCGATTAGGTTTATGTAATCATTACGTTGAAATTCGGTGTATAATTGAGATTCAGAAATCGCGACATTTAGTAAAATATTTAAAGCCATCGATTGAGTTGTCGAGTTTGAACTAATTTCGACAATCTTGAAGAAACAATAGCAAAATAATATATTTTTGGTTTAATTTTTGCATTAATTCCTTAGCTATAAGTTCATATATGCATACAGATATTTCTACAGAAGAATTTGGCTTATATTTTTCAAGTAAGTTTTTGAGTTAATTTTTTGTTTTTGTGGTCTACACAAAAAAAAAACATCAACGAAACTTTGTTGAAAGTGAATTTCTCTGTGAAAATTTCCATATACATACATACTCGTATATACAAAAATATCGTCATCGAAAATGCAAACCTTCCTATCTAAAAAAAAACGCGAAATCGTTTCGTTTCACTCATTCTATCGAGCCTTATTTTCAATTTAATCGTAAGCGACAAAAATTTAAATTTTCAGGGGAAGAGATTTTTTTATAATATTCAAATGTTTAACATTCATTTCATTTCATTTATTCATCCAAGATGGAAAAATCTAGCCTCATGGCCATAATCGGTTTCACTTATAAAGGGTGTTTTTTTTCAGAGGTATAGAACTTTGAATTGAAATAAAACACAAGAAAATCGTTTTAATGTCCATTAATTTGGCTTTATTGGAAGGATAATCTTATGCCATTAATGTTTAAATATGATTTCGGGCATGTGGCCACCGCGGCTGGCTCGAATAAAGCCAATTCTACAGGTCCAATTTTCAACCACTTTTTCGAGCATATGGGGCCGTATGTTGGCAATAACGCCACGAATGTTGGCTTCCAAGTCCCCTAACGTTTCTGGTTTGTTGGCGTAGACGAGCGACTTCACATATCCCCAAAGAAAATAATCCAATGGTGCCAAATCACACGATCTTGGTGGCCAATTGACAGGTCCATTCCGCGAAATTATGCGCTCATCGAATGTTTCCTTCAATAAATCGATTGTGACGTGCGCTGTGTGGCATGTAGCGCCGTCTTGTTGGAACCACAACTCATCCACATTCATGCCATCCAATTCGGGAACAAAATTTGATGGACAAAGCTCCAATTGCTGTGCACGGTGGCGAATCGATTCATTCGGGTCCTCTTCAACACTTTGCTCTACAGCGGCAATTGTTTCTTCGGTGCGCACTGTTCGACGTCTCTGCGGATGCGTATTATCACATAGAGTAAACGTAGTGCGAAAACGATCCATGCTTAACCGAATTAATTGCTCTGATGGACGATTATGTCGACCATAAAATGGACGGAGCTTGCGGTAAACTTCGCGAACTGAACCATTATTTTCGAAATAAATTTGCACGATTTGCAAGCATTGTTCTTTTGTCAACCTGTTTATGATGAAATGGCAAACCAAACTAAATATTAATCACTTGACAGCTGACAAAATGGCCGCCAGTTAAAAAAGTGATGCCAACTTAAAGTTCTATACCTCAATAAAAAACACCCTTTACTACTATAAAGTTCTACATCAATGATCACTTAAAGTGTAATATGTATCTAATAAAATAAAAATAATAACAATATTAATTAATAAATAATTTGCAACAATATTAATATACATATGTATGTATGTATATAAAAAAAATAATTAAATAAAAAAATATCTAGTATCGAATAAAATAGATAACATTATAAATAAAAATTAGAAATTTAAAATTCAACATAATATTAAATAACTATAAGTTTAATAATATTGAGACCTGATACTCAATGTAGTGAAACACTACAAGGCAACATTCGTAAATTGTAGCCTGTAACAACAATTTTCCCATTGTGATAATTCTAAACTATGGGTAGGCGTATAAAATTTTAATTTCAATAAAAAAGGGCAAATGTCGCTTACGATTAAATCAAAAATCGGGATCGATATGTATAGTATGTTAAATCAAAACGTTTATTGCTAAATTTCTGGCTGTTTTAACTTTAAACAAAAATTTAAAATCTTAATGACTTCGCTGGTAAAGTTTGTAAACTATTGGAGAGATCGTTTGTATTTTCTATAACGATATACATACATATATTTCTACTATGAAATTAATTATTTGTAGTTGTTGTGGAATCTAGTTGCTCTCGAAAAATTTATCGATATACATACATGCATAGATATTCTCATGATATAAATTTTTGCATGGTATTTTTCGATAACTTAAAAAATAAGGTCCAATGACTCCACCAGTAGAAAAACCGCACATAACAATCATACGAGTGCTTTGAAGATGTATAGAAATTTCAACAATAATTCTCGGCTTTTATGAGTCTCAAATACAACAAATTTGCTTGTTAACGTAGCCTCCGAGGTGAACATGGCACTCATCATCCAAGATGATTTTTCGATGAAAGTTTAGACTAGTTTAATGCATTTTAAAGATCCAATCAGCATAGACATGACATTGTTAATGGCTAATAGGTGTGAATTATTGTAGTAGGGGCACTTTTAAAGCCCTAAGAGCTCACCCCCCCCCCTCCCCACGTCTTATTCAAAAATTATTGATGAATTTAAGGTTGGTTTAACAAACGAATTTTGTATGGCAAACTCGGTTATAACGCATGCTTTAACTTCAACAATCGTTTTGGCATACGAGGGTAAGTCTTTAAGCAAAATACGGTGTAGTATTGTTCGTAAGACTCAAGATTCTAAGGATTGGCGAGAAATCAAGAACTTGGATTTTTTAAACACTATGGACCATGATATTGTTACGAAAATAGCCGTCGACAGGTTTAAGCAGCATTACACAAAAATATTCCAACAGGGTTAATGTAAGTGCTACGCGAAAATATTCCTACAGGGTCAAAGCAAAGAATAGTCTAGAATAGTAGCCAACAACTAAATAAGCATGCCTAGCTTGATTAAATGTAAACAAGCAAAAGCAACAACAACAAAAAGCGTCTGCTTATTAAGAAGATTCACATATTTACACACATACATACATGCTAATTCAAACGAAAAGCAAAAGATAAACAACCACCGTGTATTGCTTAGTTAATGATGTACACACGTATGCATATACACATGTATGTACATAGTTACCACATGAACTTAATTAGGCAGCATATAAGATGATAATGATCGTCTAGACATTGCTTGAAACTTCTAGTGGAATTTGTGTATAAAAAGAGGTGACGCATCCAATGAGTTAGTTAATTGCAGTTGTAAGTCAGTCGCGAACAGTTATAGTTAGTGCTAATCAGAAAGTAGTGAAGTTAAGAACTCGTTAGTCAGTTCATAATTAAGTTGTGAATTAATAATAATCTGCGATACAGTGGTGAGTTGATAGTTAAGAGCAGTCTGTGCTTTACACAAGAGTTGGAGTAAAAGAGAAACTATAGGACAGTCTATAGTGACAGCAAAGTCTGTCGTGGAATTGAGATTATTGTGGAGTCTACCGTGTCGACTGGAGTAAAGGGAACGGCGCAGCGAATAGGTGTAAGGGTGTAAGTAAAGCCAGTGCGTCTTTATTGGTGTATCAGCTGTAAGTGTCGGCAGAGTGAGTGCCGTGTGTGACGAGCAGCAGACAAAGAGGTATTGGTGTATCAACTGTGAGTGACGGCAGAGTGAGTCTCGTAAGTGACGAGCAGCAGAAAAAGAGGTGTCACGTGAATACTTGTGCAGCCAGCTAAGAAACGTGCGTAAACTACAGCGAGGAAGGCATAGTGGTAACCAGTTGTGAATATTTGTGTGTAATTTATTAGTTTAAGTTGTATTAGTTTATATAAGCTCTTGATTAATTTAGTTTAAGTGTATTTGTAAATAAAACTTGTATCATTCTTAACCCTAATTACTACACTCGGCTCTTGTATTCATTTGCAAATCTTCGGATCTACGGAAAAGCGTTTTTATAGAGAGAAAAACGTAAGAATATATATATTTATATCGTGGATATTCTATTAGGTTAAAGCAATATTCCGATCACCTAGGAGCTGACAATTGCGGTACAATTCCGTTTTTGTTATAGCAAGAAAAAATGTAAAATAAATTTTATGGATTTTTTCAAGTGCACCCTACTTCCGGCATTGGTCTAAATGGGATTAAAAAAAAATGGCTCGATTATGGATGGCAACCGAACTTTGGTTGCGTTGCTAGATGGCAACTGGCAACTAACAGCTGGTAATTTCAGTTGCCATATTGGCAACCACAAATTTGTAGTTGCTGCATAGTTTAAAAGCAAAAAAATTTAAAAATTAAACAGTAATTGCAATATTATTTTCATTTTTGAATTTCTTCTCTGCATATTTAAGGAAAATATGCTTTACAGCTAAAACAGAGATTGTTCGAATTTATTTTAGGCAACAACATTTACTCACAGCAGAGGCGGTAATTCTAAAGAGTCGTCTAATAGATTAAACTTTTGTACTTCCTTCTCTTCACCAATAATTAATTTCACTTAACTAATAATTTTTATGATCAGTAATGTTTTTAAGCACTTTTACTCAATAATTTTCTTTTTAGCACATGTATTTCTTATATTTTAAATATTTGTTTATATTATTTTCAGTTGCCAATCTGTCATAATCGTATTTTCGATAACTTTTTGGCAACTGGAGGAAGTTGCCATACATAATACAAATTTTAGGTTCAGTTGCGTTGCTAGTTAACTCGGCAACTGAAGTTCGGTTGCCATCCATAATCGAGCCATTTAATTGAATTCCGGCATTGGTCTAAATGGGATTTAAAAAAAAATAAAAATTGCACGCTCTTTTTTTGTATTTTTTTTTTATAACAAGTTTTAAGCAACTAGTAAGAAACTTTTTACATCCTACACATACATAAATGTAGCCAGGAGATTAAAAAAAAATTTCATATTATTTTTAGACATTATTTCTCAACAAGAAAGTTTTTATAAAATTATTTAGAACTGTACATAATCTAGCAGATTTCAATTAAAATCTTTATGAAAATCTTTACCATTTACACCAAGTTTTTTTTTAGACATTTATCAAAATTTTTTATCCAAAACAAAATTCATTAACTGAAATTTTTCCAAAACTACTACATTTTTAAGTTTTACTAGGTTTTAAATAGATTTCGACAAAATCTAGTGACGAAGTATATTTCGTTTTCTATGGGAAATCTACTAGATTTCGCTAGAAATCTCGCACTAGATTTGACTCAAATATAAACGCACTATAAAATTGTTAATTTTCTTTTAATAGCTTACATCTATGTATATATGATAGAATACATAAATATTTGTTATACCTTAGTGCACCACACCTACATATGTGTTGTGTATTGGACGTCGAACTTAAAAACCAAATGGCAACGCTATAGTTTTTATTAACTTTTGTATTGTATCTTTTACACGTTTTTATTGTATTGCATCATCATCTTTTTTAGTTTTTGAAACATTAGTCTTGAATCAACTGTTATTTTAATAAACTTGTTCTTGCGTAAATTGATTTTAAATAAACGGACATAATAGTGGTGTCAGAAGTGGTAGCTGCACATTGAAAACAAAAACAGAAATGGATGCAGCACAAATTGAACCCTTGACGAAAATTATTGTTGATGCCATTCGGCAAGCGGTAGAACAAGCAACACAGGTAGTATTAAGCAACACGCCATCACCAAGTTATTCATCATGTGCCAAACCACCACCGTTTTCTATACCAGAGTTTAGATCTTTAGAGAATTCTACTGTTCAAGATTATTTTACTCGCTTAGAATGGGCTATCCAGCTAAGCAAAGTCCCTGAAGAACAATATGCAAATTATTCCAGGGTCCATATGGGTCCCGAATTAAACAACGCCCTAAAAATACTGATGAATCCGGAATCATCAGAAAGTGCTTCATACAGTGAGCTGAAAAAATTATAAATACAAAGTTTTGACGCCGAGAAAAACAAATATGCAGAGAGCATACGATTTAGAAGAATAGCACAAGAAAACCGCGAGTCTATAGCAAACTTTGCTTTGAGGCTCAAACAAGCTACAACAGCATGCGAATATGTAGAATTCCTAGATAGGATGTTGATAGAGCAGTTTCTGGTTGGTCTAAAATCGCAGTCAATATGTGATAAGATAATTGCTAAGAAGCCGTCAACATTCAAAGATGCTTACGAGATAGCGCATGCTTTGGAATCATCACACCAAATAGCAGCTGATATGAAAGCACCATTAGCGAACTCGGAAAACGGTAGTGCAGAAATTAACAAAATTAATATTTTTTCACAGAGACATAAAGAAAAGAAACATGGCCCCAGTGCGGAATAAAGAAGTAATGGTACTAAAGGTATGCATGAAGAAAACGTGAAGATAAACATCCCGTGTTACGGATGCGGTGGACAACACCAGCGGAAGTCTTGCCGATTTCGTAGCGCGACGTGTTACAGTTGTGGGAAGACCGGCCACATTTCTAAAGTGTGTAAAGCAAAGACAATGCAACTGACAGAAGAGGAGCCGAAGTCAGACGAGGATGTTGTGGAGTGTATTCACAAAATTAATATGTTAAGCCCAAGTAAACGAATGATTAAGGCCACAATAAATGGCATTGTTTTACAAATGGAATTAGACACCGGTGCGCCATGTGGCATGATAAGCGAAACAACGTTTAAGAAATTAAAAAACGTAGGTCGTCTACAAAAGACAGACAGGCAATTTTGCAGTTATACGGGCCACAGCATAAAATGTTTAGGCCGTACACCAGTGAATGTTAGTGTAGGTGTAACTAATCGGAGACTGAACTTATATGTAGTTGATGGCCACTTCGACTCCTTATTCGGAAGGGAGTGGATTTCACATTTTGTTGACGAAATTGATTTTAAAAAAATATTTTCTACGTCAGATCAGGTAAACACTATCAAATTAGCAACACCATCGTTAACACCGAAACAAAGCGAATCTCTTCAGCAAGTTTTAAGCTTATACGAGGACTTATCTAGTAATACAGCGGGTAAATTGGTCGGCCCGCCCATCAAGTGCCATTTCAAGCCCGACAGTGCACCGATTTTTTTAAGAGCCCGAGAAATACCTTTAGCTTTACGTGAAGCATATGCTGCTGAAATAGACTCAAAAATTGCATCGGGAATATATAAACGCGTGGAGTTTTCAGAATGGGCATCCACTACGCATGTTGTCACAAAAAGCAATGGCAAAATAAGAATTACGGGGAACTATAAGCCCACTCTTAATCCAAGAATCTTCATAGACGAGCACCTAATCCCGCGGCCTGATTACACAAAATGAAGGGAGCTAAAATATTTTGTCACCTCGATGTCACGGATGCGTAGTCCCACCTTCCCGTCGATGAAGAATTTAGTCAGGCTCTAACGTTGAACACGCCGATATATGGGCTTATACGGCCAACAAGAGCTGTTTACGGGGCAGCAAACATCCCTGCCATTTGGCAGCGCCGTATGGAGACGGTGCTGCAGGGGATCAGTAATGTATGCAATTTTTTTGAAGACATTTTGATTTACGCTACGGATTTTAATAACATGTTACTTACGCTGCAAACCACACTGGAGCGCTTCCGTGAACAAAGGCTACGTTTGAATCGTTCTAAATGTGTGTTCGCAGCTCCTGCTGTCGAGTTTTTGGGACACATAGTTGACTCCAATGGTATTCAAAAGTCGGGTAAGCATATTACAGCGGTTAAAGATGTGGAGGAACTTCAACTTTTTTTGGGTAAAGCTACTTACTATAATTCTTTTATACCAAACCTATCAACTAGAGATCGACCGCTACGAGATGTTTTAAAAAAATATAAATTTATTTGGACGGATGAGGCTGAAAAAGCATATCAGGACATAAAAGAAGCTTTAACGTCCCCACAAGTCCTTATGCCGTACGACCCGAATTTGCCTCTTATTTTAGCGACGGACGCCAGTAAACTAGGTCTAGGAGCTGTATTATCACACCGTGTAGGGGATAAACTAGAAAGACCCATAGCGTATGCTAGTCGCACCTTGACACATGTTGAGCAAAAATATCCCCACATGGACAAAGAGGCTCTGGCGATAATATGGGCAGTTCAAAAATTTTTGTTGTACTTGTATGCACGCCACTGGACATTAATCACCGACCACAAACCCCTGTCCCAAATTTTACATCCCCACAAATCATTACCTACACTGTGCATGAATGTCGAACTATGCAGACTTCCTTTCTAATTTTGATTTAGATATCGAGTTTAAAAACACAAAAGCGAATGTGAATGCTGATTACTGTTCCCGAGCAGTACGAATTGATAGAATAAACCAGATCGGAATGGCTGAATCCACTTCAAATGTTGACGCAAATTACGATGGATTTGATAATTTTATGCTTTGCCAAGTAAAACAGTTGCCAGTAAGAAGCGAAGCAGTAGCGCGCTATACAGCGAAAGACAAATATCTTGGGCACATTTTACGTTTGCTCGAAGAAGGGAAAAGCCTAAAACAACACGGATTTAAAGAGCCGGAAATGAATTACAAACTGACAACTGGCTGCCTTACTTACGAACACGGAGTCGTGATACCGGGAAAGCTACGACAACGGATATTAGCAGACCTGCATTTGGCACACTTAGGTATGGTAAAAATGAAGGGTCTGGCGAGGTCGTTTGTATACTGGCCGGGCATCAATGCCGAAATAGAAAATATTGCTCGAAACTGTGCCGACTGTGCGCGAAATGCTCTTAATCCGCCAAAGTTCCGACAACATCACTGGGAGTACCCCAAAGGTCCTTGGGATCGTATCCATGTGGATTTCGCTGGGCCATTTGAGGGCGCGATGTTGCTAATTGTAACCGACGCATTCAGCAAGTGGGTGGAAGTAAAAATCACGAACTCTACCAGTACCACCGCCACAATAAATGTACTTGACGAACTGTTCGCTGCTTATGGGGTACCAGTTACTTTAGTCTCAGGGGAAGGGTCTGAGCCATGATATAAATATAGAAGGTACTTCCATTCTCTCATTTTTTTCTTGACATTCACCATCTGACAAGTATAAGTATTTTGAAGTTTCCGGTAAAATCGTGCTACCGTATTAATTTAATATTTCCCCCTCTGTTTCCTGTTTGTTTGAAAATTTTATTCAAAAGTTATTTAAAAATTGTTTTTATAAAATACAGAATGTATAAATTAAACAATAATGCCCAAATTCTGTTCGACGATTGTATCGTCTTGTCTATGGACGAAAAAAAAGTCGCAGTTATGATTCTTTAAAATATTATTTATTGTCTATGCTAGAAGGTTTGTGTATTTGCTTTATGATTTTGTTCTAAACAATATATCCAACACATATTTTTTCATATATTTTTCAAACTTTTGTATAATAGTTTAATATTATTTTTATGTTTTAAAAATATGGTAATAATATTTTAATTTTTCGTTATGAAAGACAACAACCATTTTTGAAGAAAATAATTTAGAGAATTCAAAAACAAGAAAATTATTTTCAAACAAAAAAACATCCTAAATCTTCTTACTAAAGAAATAAGAGTGCATCATTTTTTAAATTCCCTTGATTTCCTGGTGTTCGCCAACAGTGGCTAAGAGCCTATAAGATCTGTGAAATAGGCTTGCCAAAAGATCTGACCGGTTATTAAACTAATTTTTTTAGAACAGGATGTTACAATCAACAAGAAACATATTATGTCAATTAAACAGAATGCAATATCAATTAATATTTGTTAAACTTATTGAAAATTCATTGTCAGCTAATGAAAAACATCAATAAATTTGATTTCTCAATGCCAAACTTAGATGAATATATAGTTAAAAGGTTTTTTTAAGCAGATAACTTGCAAATATCAGATAAGTTATTACATAATCACTTTTTAAACTTCCCAGATATGTAGTTATGTATATAACTTTATTTATTCCCAATATTTTGTTAAGAAAATTACACATTTTTGTAAAAAATTTCTAGGGGAAGACTTAAATTTTTTACTATATGGGAACATTTTTCTTTATTTCTCTCAAAAAACAAGCTTCAAAAATACTTATTTTTAAAAACAAAGAGAGAATGGAAGTACCTTCGATATTTATATCATGGTCTGAGCCTGTTAGTTACTTAATTATACATATACATAAATAATTAGTGACAGTGAATTTAAATCGGGAGCAAATTACATAATTCTGTGTATGTACATATATTGAACGAAGTTTAAAAATAGATTTTGTGTGGAACTGTTTTTAAAATACGTTTATGGCAAAAATTAAAAACAAATGAGGTGGGGCAAATTAAGCCATTGCGTATTGAATGATATTTAAAAAATTTCAATAGAGTTCAAATGGAAGTTTTATGAAATTCCATTTGATTTTAAGTGCCACAATTTGCTTATCTTCAAATCATAACTATAATATTCGAATTTCGATAAATGAACAACTTTCACTTAGATTCTGCAACAACTTCTATTAAGTATTAAAAAAAAAAAACTCACTCTGGCAAATAAATATAAAAGATTCGATAATCCACCGCACAAAATTGTGGCAGCCTGCAAGGACTGCAAACTATTTTGTATAAGCTCACCATAGTGTATTACACCGTAAGGACGACCTAAAAAGAGAAGATTGCGAAAATGTTGTAATTCTTCGGGCTTAAAATTCTTTTCCTACAAAATAAAATTGAAAGTGTAAATCAAGAGTTGGAAATAGACAAGCACCTTCTTTTTATTGAAATTTATATCAGAATACATATAGATTCTATGTATAGGGTGTTTTTTTAAGAGGTATAAAACTTCGAATTGAAATAAAACACAAGAAAATCATTTTAATGTCCATCAATTTGGCTTTATTGGAAGGATAATTTTATGCCATTAATGTTTAAATATGATTTCGGGCATGTGGCCGCCGCGGCTGGCTCGAATAAAGCCAATTCTACAGGTCCAATTTTCAACCACTTTTTCGAGCATATGGGGCCGTATGTTGGCAATAACGCCACGAATGTTGGCTTCCAAGTCCCCTAACGTTTCTGGTTTGTTGGCGTAGACGAGCGACTTCACATATCCCCAAAGAAAATAATCCAATGGTGTCAAATCACACGATCTTGGTGGCCAATTGACAGGTCCATTCCGCGAAACTATGCGCTCATCGAATGTTTCCTTCAATAAATCGATTGTGACGTGCGCTGTGTGGCATGTAGCGCCGTCGTGTTGGAACCACAACTCATCCACATTCATGCCATCCAATTCGGGAACAAAATAGTCGGTTATCATGGCTCTATACCGGTCTCCATTAACGGTAACTGACTCTACAGCATTATTTCGGAAGAAGTATGGCCCAATGACTCCACCAGCCCATAGAGCACACCAAACAGTCAGTTTTTGTGGATGTAATGGCGTCTCAAGGGTCTCATGTGGATTCTCTTCACTCCAAATGCGGCAATTTTGCTTGTTGACGTAACCATTCAACCAAAAATGAGCCTCATCACTGAACAAAATTTTGCGATGAAAATCAGCATCGAGATCAATCTCATTTTCGGCCCATACACCAAAATCACGACGCATTGCATGGTCTCGCGGCTTTAATTCTTGCACAAGCTGGATCTTGTAAGGTCGCAAGCCAAGATCTTTGCGCAAAATCTTCCATAAAGTTGATGGACAAAGCTCCAATTGCTGTGCACGGTGGCGAATCGATTCATTCGGGTCCTCTTCAACACTTTGCTCTACAGCGGCAATTGTTTCTTCGGTGCGCACTGTTCGACGTCTCTGCGGATGCGTATTATCACATAGATTAAACGTAGTGCGAAAACGATCCATGGTTAACCGAATTAATTGCTCTGATGGACGATTATGTCGACCATAAAATGGACGGAGCTTGCGGTAAACTTCGCGAACTGAACCATTATTTTCGAAATAAATTTGCACGATTTGCAAGCGTTGTTCTTTTGTCAACCTGTTTATGATGAAATGGCAAACCAAACTAAATATTAATCACTTGACAGCTGACAAAATGGCCGCCAGTTAAAAAAGTGATGCCAACTTAAAGTTCTATACCTCAATAAAAAACACCCTTTACATATTCAAGCACATATGTATTTATGTATGTATGTATGTGCACATCAAAATGTTTATGTGTGTGAAGATACATACTTAAATTAGAATTTAAGTGACAGAGACACAAACCATAAAGAGTAACATGGTTGGTTTTGCACCTAACAGATCGCTGTTAATCACATAACAGTAGTCGTTAAATAGCCAGATGTTCGAACAGAGACAAGAACCATTAAAAACAATATTAAGGGCGAATTGGTAAAAGAAGTATTTAATTGATTAATTTAATTTGATTACACACTTCATGTAGCTTCTAATTTATCCTTCTTTAGAAAAGTTTATATTGCAAAATTTATGTATCTTTTTAGATGTGGAATCTGATTGACGGTCACACGATAAAGTTACTCTCTATTGAGATTTTACAAGCTTTCCGATGGCAATGATTTATTCAAGTGTTTTGGGATTCATTATACGGGATATATGTATATATTTTTGCCTTTTATTTATTTTTTTTTCTTTAAGCTTTTCTGTGTTTTCTAAATACTTTCTGTTGTATCTATTAAAATTCAGTTTTGATGTTGGTTCGGAATCTGATGGAGTTTCACCATTACAGCGCGGTGAATTTGCTTGAATTGTTTTATTTTTTATGTCTCAAAATAACATATGTGCTTGCTCTTTATTTGAGATAAAATCACGCCAAAAGAAATTATTTGATAAATATTTAAGCTTGTTTTAAAATATAAACAAAAGAAAACAAAAAATAAACTTACCATAAGTAACATTATCTAATTCGACAGTAGTGTCATAACACATGGCCATATCTGGTTGTGAAGCACTGTAACACAAAATTCGTGAATCACGTAACGTCTTCAAAGAATCAACATGACTGCTAAAGTTTGCGGTTTTCAATTTATTTGTATTTAAATATCCATAATTTGGTTTCCAATTGGCTACATGGCATTGTGTCAATTCAACAAAATCGGGACCCATGGCAGTTAAATTTAAAATTTCTTCTTTCTTGTTAAGAGCTCGATTGAATAACATTATATTCGAAATGGTTAAACGCTTTGGAAAACTATCTAGTGTCGAACGTGACTCATTATAGCTGGTACTGGCGGCTGATTTAGAAATGTTGCCGTCGCCTAGGGCAATCATTTGGAAGACATGAGTTTTGGCCAGTACTCGTATATTGCGAAAAGGCAACACCAAACGCTGTTGTTCTAGGCCATCGATAAGTACGCCTACATCTAAAGCATCCGTCTGCATTTCTACACTAAAAGTAATATGTGTCCATTTGTTTTTAGTCGCTCGGAATTGTTTTAAGTCTAGGTGGGTCCTTTCAAAGGCAGCATCAGTTTCCAAATGACCATTAAATAGATGCATGTTAGTAAAACTATTAAGAAATGCCAGTTTAGTGTGTTTGAAAGCTTTTGAAATAGGCGAAGCCCCACCAAAACCAGCAGTGCCTGAACTAGTTGCTGCAGCAGACTCTCGATTAAAGAAGTTGTTATGATAATGATTTCTTTTACTTATTTTGTTTTCTAGATTTTGTGTGCCATTGATGACAACATTTTGTTTGATTTCAAATTGTTCGTCTATTAGTGCTGCAGTCTTGTTTGATATCTCAGCATTTGGTTTAAAAGTCTCAAAAGTTAAATTCAGATTGTTGCTTAGATACAAGCTTACCATGGCTTGATTTGTACCCACCGACAAAACGTGAGATTTCTGAAATATTAAAACAAATAAGAAAAAAACAAAGAATCCGATTATTTTACATGTTGTTTTTTATTTAAGACCTGTTGTTTTAAATTCAAACGAACGTTTTGATCGAATATTATTATTGAAAATATACAAAATTTTTTAATATAAATATGTATTCGATCGAATATAAAGTTCGCATTGAAAGAAACAGGCCCCTAATAACTTTAGTATTATTTTTGGGCTAACCATATCTACGTCACTGGATGATTTCATATCATCTTCCGTTATCTGACTAGAACTTTTGTTATTTTGCGATCCTTTCACTTGTAACCACAATGAAACTGTGAAGCCTTCATTATTCCAAAGGCGTGCATGTGTTATGGGTATAATACAAGGTGATCTAGTAAAAGGTGTATTAGCTTGGCAGTGTAAATGATAATTACGTATACGATCGATATGTTCGCTAACAGTTAGATCACTTGTTGAAACACAATTGCCATCTAAAAAAGAAATCAGTTTTATTATAGTAGGAAATAGTACAAATTGAAAAAATAAAATAAAATTCTCGAAATGTATAATTTTTTATTTTAATCTTTCTTTCTGCTTCCACAATACGGAGTATAAAATTTGCATATATGAAAATCACCAATTTTTTTTAGTGATTTTCATAAAAATGTTCTAACGAGCCGCCTGTCTGATTGCTGGAAACAGGGTGTTAAAATAAGTTTTATGAAATTTTAATGATTTTAATTTTGTTGATTTTAAGTTGTTGTGTTGTGCAGGTATATGTATTTTTGTACTCATTTGCATCGTTTAAACACTCTGAACTACCCATCGTGAATACCCTTACTATTTTGATTTATGATTTTTTAGTACCTATACATATTTCATTTTAGCTAATAGCCAAAGTACCTAGTGCTGTTTAAGTAATTATATTAGTCTAATATTCATATAAGTTTAATATCATGTAAATAAATAAATAAATATTTAATTGTTGTGTTCTGTAAACGTGTGCATTGTTTGCATACTCTTGATATTTCAAAAGTAATTATCTTTCAGTTTGATAAAAAATATTTTTTGGTCAGACATTTTAAATTTAATTGAACTATAGTGAATTTGGATCAGAAATAATTTCTTAATCGGGCTTAAGTTCAGTAATTTCAATTCTTATTGAATGAAATATTTTTATTAATTAATGTGAGTTTCTAAAGAAGAGAAGAAAAATTAATATACACAGAGTTTATTTAGCTGGAGGAAATACCGATATTTTTCTGTACAGCCACGCACTTCATCGCCACCAATGTCTACCTACTGGGGTATATAGCAACAAATAAAATTTAAGTAAACATACATACATCTATATATATTAAAGCTCAAAAAATAGTTTAATTTAACATAAAAAAGGTCGAAAAATTAGATAAAATATTTGATACATATGTAGTTGTTTTTTTTTCGAATCTTAAAAAGTTTGCTTACCAATATTAACTGGAAATTCCAATTCTACGCTCGGTTGACATTTCTTTAAAGTATTCGTGCAAATGTAATTCAAATATTTCACCAATATCTCTGCTGGTGGATGTTTTGATGATAATATGCCGAAAAACACCGCCAGAACCTCTGGTGTATTCAAATCAACAATCAATTCTAAAATACATTGTTGCAATTCTCTTAAATGTACATCGTGACATTTTAGAACAGGCGCAAAGCCCTTGAGCAAAAATAGGGGCCCACCCAAATATTCACGTATTACAAAAAGACGATTAATCAACTGCGCTAAGCTATCACACCAGACTGTAGGATTTTGAATACACTTTTCACTTAGTTCAATAAGTATATCAACCACCAAACGACATATGCCATCATGAAGTATATGCGTACGATAGCGTGAGGAGGGTTGGAAGGGTTGCCATAATTCCGCAGCTTCAGACACTCCTTCAGTTTCAGAAACATCTTGTATTTCACCATCTGCTTCATAACCCTCATCGGCCGTTAGGTAAAAATCATCTTGTTCATTTTCACTGAATTCCAGCTCACTATCCGCGCAAATGTAGGATGCGCGTGTGGAGAAGTAGTCTGCATCACAACTATTACCTGATAAAGGTCCCACAGGTGGTGTTGGGGGTGTCAAAACAGTATTTTTACTTGGCAAAACTGTACACAACGGATAATTGTAAGGTATTCCGCCAACCAAGCGAGAGCTTTTAAATGACATCGTATGTGGCCGGACATCGCTCAGATTTGTTTGATCTTCAGTAGCTGATGTTAAGCCACTTGTACTCACAACTGCTGCTGGTTCATTGGCACCATTCGACAGTTCGGCTATTTTAAGTAGACATTGCAACGTTTGTATAACAGAATTTTCTCTTGAATGCTCTTCAGCATGTTGCTCCCAATTATCGCAGGCATTTGCTAATATGACACTCTTAAGTTTACGCAAATGTTTTTGCATTTTTTCCACTAGACACGATACACAAATAGAAATAAAACGCTTGTTAAATTTTAATGAATTATACTAAAACGTAATAACACTTATTATTCACTGGTGGCTGCCATAAAAACGTATTCGTTTAATTCTTATTATTTTTTTCTTTTAATATTCTTATTTTTCACCAGATAAGATCAGTTTTTATCAGTACAGACTTCTTACAATGTTTCTATATTATCTTATTTGAATATTTTATTTATTTTAAGCCATTTAATTTGTCTTGTTAGTTGGATGTAACGCAAGAGGTTGTTAGAATAAAACTATCATAAAATTTTCAATATTTACTTTATCTTGACGAGCTGCGAGCGAGCGAACGAACGAACGGTGTGCATTATTTGCTACAGATGTTATGCATATATGTATTTTTGTTAAACTACATGCAATATGCGCGACCACATTAAAATAATGGTAATATAATCTAGTTATTCTTTAATGCCTCAACATACCGACTATAATAAAGTTAACTGGAAACGCTAAACAATGCAGTTTATTTACTTCTTATTGCAATAAACATCAAGTTCAGTTATAAACTAAAAAAATATAATAATAAATGTCTATTGCACTACATAAAGTCTTGTGTTGTTGTGTTTAAGAAATGATTATTCTACACAGTGCTACATATTTCGTTTTAATTGAATGAAATTTATTAAGAGTCAAATCTAATTCTAATAAACTTTTAGAATAAAAGCATTTTTTTTAAATAATTATTCAGGATCTATTGATTTAATGCTATTTTTTTTAATGAAATTCTTAAAAGATTTTAAAATTGCAATATCTAACTCTTGCTATAAAGCAATTCATCCTATTTCTTTTTCTGTCTCTTTTTCCGCCTGCTATAACAAGCGGTTTTCAAAATTTCTCTTTATTGAGTGGGAAAATATAGGTTTTTCTGTTATCAACATTTTTTCTGCACTTTAGAATTATTTTCATTCATTTAGTTCACAGCAAAATTTTATTTTTATATACAGAGAATCATAGTGAAATTGGACCACCTTCAAAATTAATAACTTTTTTAATATATCTTATGTGATATTAAAAATCTCGGATAAAAACACACGCCCCCATATTCATGAAATTTAAAATGAATTTGAAATGTATTTTATTTCAAATTTTTCATACCAAATTTTCCTAAAATGGATTTCAAATTCATTTTATTTTTTTATGAATATAGGGGACACAATTTAAATGATTGTATAGTTACGGCCTAATTCATAAAAAATATTTTAGGTTTAGAAATATGTCAAATAAGCGCTTAATAAACCTGAAATATTTTTTTTTTATAAATAAGGAAGTTAATGTTACAAAAAGTTATATAAACTCAATTTAAGACAACTACAACAAAACTAGATAAGATGAAAAAAAGTTAAATTTTGAAAATTGTTGAAAATAGCTCCACATTTTACAAAAAATTAATGGACCTCTAAAATCTGTTATTTCTCAAAATGTATTCAATACAAAATTGTTAAAATTGTTGTTACACTGAGCTGAAATATTATGTTTGAGATTTCCTGTACATTCTCCTAATTTCGATTGAAAATTTTTTCATGAAATTAGATAGTTGCGTAAATTTTATTGTCATTTGCCAAGAGGAGCCAAATTCTGACTATATACGGTAGATTTTTAGAATGTTCGAGGTTAAAAAAATTTTCACAAAATCTTGTGAAATCGAGCGATTCATTTGTGAGATATCGTTTGCGAATAAATCGTTTTTTAATAACTTCAAAAGAATTCGTCAAATCGATTTTCGTTTCGAATTACAGAATCGGGATCCATTCTGTAATTCGAAGCAATATTTTAACGTGACTAATTTTAGAATCTTGTGCCTTGATTGTCTCTTTAAACTTGCTTTGATTTTACCCAATAATTATTTATATATTTTTTAAATTAATTTTAATCACAGTCGCACGTAACTTTTTTCCCATCACAACATTTCTGTTGCTCTTTTTACGAAATTATAAATATGAAATTATAATTTATAAGCTTCTGTTTTTCTTTGTTTTTTAATTTTTCTTTCTTTCTTTGTTTTTTATTTTTCGTTTTTTAATAATATTTAATCTTCCTTCAATTTTTGAGGACAATTATGAATAAAATTCCGCCAGAAATTTTTCGTGGGGAATAATCCCAACTAATAGCAAGTAATAGGGAAAACAAAAATTTTAATTGGAAAAGGGAGAAATTTCCAGCGGAATTTTTATTCATAATTGCCCCTGTTTAACTCCAAAGTTTGCAACTATTTTTATTTTTTGCTCATCTAAATTTCTTTTCATATTTTATATTTATTTAACGCATTTCGACATCTGTACGAACTTAAAAATTTTATTGATTGTTGATTGAACACGTCTGGATACAATTCATTGTTGCTCAAGCAACAAATCAGTAAGATTTTTTAAATTATGTTGATGAAGTCTACTGATGTGCATCTAGACATGCTTAACCAATAACAAACAAGCAAAATTTTCAAATTAAATAAAGACTCTATGCCAAACAAATATACTTCGGCCAATCCGAGTTATCGAAAATCGAACTAAAAAACTTGAGCCTTTATATTAGCAACAGTGGCTGGTATAGCAGCTAACTCCCTGATCCACTCGCACCTCCTCTATAATGAATATTGTGTCTTTTCTACATCCGTCCTTCTCACCCTCTTCCTCTCCTCCCTCTCTCTTACTCTCCAACTTCTCAACTTACAGGTAGAATAAAGGGATCATTGCAATGGACACAAGTGAGCTGGACTTTAATTTTTGTATTTTACTTGCCAGTAGCCTGCTAACCTAACCTAACCTACTTAGGTATTTGTTATAGTTTAAAAGTATTTAAATTTTTCTTATATAATTTTATTTTAAGTTTTTCGTTTTATACTTATGATGTCGCACGTGACCAACTTTATGGATAATGGATAATGCATATCTTTAAAAACATTTATCAAAACAAAATGAACAATAGAAATATCGAAATGACTTTGTGATTTTGCATTCGAATATCTCGAAATGGGTTGGTTATAAATGTAGTTTTTAGCTTTAGATTTTTTAGTTTTTTTTTTTTTTTGTAATAAATTTAAATATCAAATATTGTTCTAATGAATTTGATTAAAGTGCTTGAAAAAAATTCTTAATATTTTTTTTTAATCTTAATAATTCATTGGGAAACAAGTCTTATTGTATATTTTCTTATTTGTCCAGTGTAAATATTGCAAAATATTTCGATTTTCTGTGTGCAATTTGCAGTTTCTAAGCAAATAACTAACTAACGAATAAATGTCTACTTGTATGGCTTCTTGCTGTTCTAAACAAATGGCATGCATTCATTCATTGACTTGTTAGAAACACACACAAAACGAACAAAACAAAGGCTTTCATAGAAAATGCATACACAGTCTTGTTAACAATAATTATTATTATTTTTATTACTCACCTTCTTCATTTTGATACCCCTTAATACAAATGGCCATAGTAGCTTCGAAAATTTTTAATAGCAATTTCTTGCAATCACTATGCGTTTCATACAAGGGCAATAAGTCCGCATCTATATCCAGCTCCTTTTCCGATTCTTCGTGTTCCTCTTCTTTGGCGTTTATATTCGATGATTTATTTAAATCAATCAAAGAATTGGAGCGGCTCAATGAGAATATTGAACCAAATATATTGAATAGTTTGTTGATAATGCCCTCATTTGACACTTGTGCGGCAAAATTAGCTGTAAGTGTTTTGGGGTCATCAACTGAACTATAATTAAATGTGGAGGGTGAGTTTTTTGTTGCTGTGGTTATTTGTTGTGTAAAACGATCGATATTTTTGCAGCTGTTTACTAACTGTTTTTGATTGCGTATATCAAATATTGTTATACTTTCATTTAAGGAACTTTCCTTTAACTGCAAAGATTCCTTTTTACGATGCATTTGCAATAGAAATGATGAGTGCTGAACACTTAGTTGCGCAGGTTCGTATGGAAATTGGGTTAAATCAACAGTTTCATTTGAAGACAAATTTAATGTGGTTTGCATTGCAAGAGAAGAGTTTGATGTCGCTATCGACGACAATGAGCCAACTTCTGTTGAGTGTATGGAATTTATAAAATTCTCTAATATTTCCCAGCTTGAATCGAATTCATTGTTAGCGATATATTGTTGTTGCTGTTGATGTTGTTTGGATTTCGCAGATAGTTTTGTAGCCCTTGACTTACGTTTGGGCGGTAACATTAGAAATGCCGTTAGGGCGTTATAATTCAATTGTAAGATATCGATTATAGTTTTATCACCCGGTTTCAAAGATATTTTTGTATTAATAGTAGAATTGTTAGAGTATAAATCACTTTCACTGGAATCTCGCTTTATTTCCTCATCATCTTCTTCTTTATTAATAGAGTAGATTTTAGCAAATTCATTGTAGAAATATTGGCTCGTTTTTAAAAGTTCATAATTAAGTGCCCATTGTAGGGCAACCATATGCAAAATATCTACAGTTTGCAATTGTAGTTTATTCGACTTCACCACTTCAGTTGCCTGGACTGTATCTTCAAACAGCCAAAACTGTGCTGCTGCTCTGCTTTGATTGAAATTTTTAGCTTTCATGAGCAGGGAATTAAATAAAAGTTGGGCTCTTTCGGAACTATTGAACTGCAAAGTTATCAGTCTGCGGCTTAAAATATTTTGTTCTTGGTTATTATCGCCCAAAAATGTTATATTATCTATGCCTATTTTTATTAAATCACACACAGTTCTTATTAAATAAGGCTCTTCCAATAAATCTTCCAAATGTTTAATGTTTTCTTCATTGTAAAAAGCTTTTACAAGGCGTATATCTCTCAAATACAAAGCAAATATATTTAGGCACTCGAACAGCAACTTACTGATATCCGCGTTTGAATTATCACTGCAGTTAATGTTTAAATCAGGATTACCATTTTTTGTAGGAGTTTCCATTGTCGGCGACTTTTGCCAGAATTTCAAACCATATTGTGGGCTGTTCCTTGGACTTTTCTGTGCAAACAAACACAATTTGTATTTACGAAATATGGGCAGAACTATCTCCGCCAAAACACCCGTGGCAATGTCATTTGTTAGTAAAAATGACAAATGTTTGAGATGTTTAAGGAAATAGAGAATGTTTGTCGCTCCATCGCTAATATTATTTAACTTATTATAGAAAACCTTGTAAATATCCAGTAGTCCTTTATGAAAATCTAACGATTTTAACTTCATATCACATTTTACACAGTTAAAAATTCCAGAACGCTTATGATATGTGGCCGCTGGTATGCTGTGGGCATGGTCCAACGGTGATTTAAGAAATAAAGTGCTTAATATTTTGTGATGGAGAAATTTGTAGGCACATTTCTGATAGTAGACTGTTAGATTGAGGAGTATGGTATTCAATATGGTATTGATTAAGACCAAATTGTAATGACAACAACACAGACCAGAACGTGCTAAATAAAGCATGGCTTGTTCTTGCAAATCCTTGGGCAATGAAGGCAGTATTGATATAAGTATATTTTGGAAATAACATGATAACTTGGGTGTGCTAGATAAACAATGCTGTTGTTTGGTTTTCATTTTGCGATAATGTATTTTGGGCGGCTTAGCCGTGCCAGAATTCGATGATCCGTTTAAGTAATTATTGCCCAGAGTGGACATCATCATATCATATTTGTTTAAATTTTCAATTATTTTAAGCAATGTACGAAATATTGAGTGATACAAAGACTTAATATCGTCCTGTTCGGGCGGTTGATGTTTAAGCAAGTGTTCCATAGCCGAAAGGCAACAATCAATTATATTCTCATCTATAAATTTTAAATTGTATAAATTTACTCTGGCATTCCACAAAGTCTTCTGGCTATATATGGCCACCACATTATGAAGTATAGCAAATATTATATATATCAACGCATAGAGCAGGCGAGTAGTTTGTAAATTGCACTCTAAGGCCGCAATAAGTTTAGCGAATATGCATTGAAATTGTATGTTATGGAGCGAATTATCCGCCAAGGAAAACATACAATTCAGACACTGTTCGTTTAATTTTAATAAATAACATTTTATGACTTCAGCATTTTGCAGCGAAGAAAATGCTTGATTTTCCACACTTAAACAATCCAAACTAAAATTTAAAGTTAACATAAACATGGACTGGTCGGTATGCAGCGGCGAAAAGTGTTCATTTTCTATGCATTTTATTAAAATCTTTATTAAAATTAAGGCGATTTCATCACTGGTTTTTGCAGCCCGTACAAAGTCCTCGAAGGAGGGGCTAATCACAGCGCTCTCAACTAAAGCTTCCTCTTCAATTTTAGCTACGTCCACATTATTGTTGGATTTGCATTTAAATTTCTGATAGAATTGCAAATTGCCTATAAAGGCAAATATATCTTGTTTGTTGCTCAATTCACAATAATCTTGCGACCAAGGACAGTTGGGAAATAGGTTTATACACAAGTTCCCCAGACTTTTTTGGGAAGCCACTAACTAAAAATTAAAATAAAAATCTCGTTATTAAATAATTAATAATTAAAATTAATTTCCATGTTTATTACCTTAATATCCACTTTTAATAAAAACTCTAAAAGATGTTGTCCTAGTTGATGGGTTAAAAATTGCCTTAAAGCTATTATTTTACTGCAATCGCTAGGTTGTTTAAGTATTAACTGTAATGATATTAAATAAAGCTCATTAGTATTACATATAACAGTTTAAAGATAGATTTTTATATATTTTATTCTTAATAGTTTACCTGGGCGAAATTGTGATTCTTTTTTAATAATTGTAAAAATTGTTTATTTTTCTCGGACGTTTGGTTTTCATCAATATCATCTTTCTCATCAGTATCAAAAGAGTTTGCGCTACTTTTAAAAACTTCAACTGACGGTATGTAAAGATCTGATTTGCTAATAATTTCATAAACTTGTTCTAGTAAAAAGGAACATAGCTCTTCAGGAATGGGATGAAAGAAACTAGAACAAAATAAAAAAAATTATGTGCCGAGTTTTTATTTCAAATTGTATGGAGGAACTCGTTAAGAAGATGTTCAATTTAGCCACTTATTCTAACTTAGCATAAAGTTTTTTGTTATGCATAAGGCTGTAAATGTCCAGCATAATTTAATTTTTATTTTCTAAAAAGTTACCTTTGAAATTCGGCATTCTCCGTTAACTCCTCAGAGACAAATTGAAAGTTATATAAGAATAACTGTAACCAATGTTGCTGAAAGTTGAAAGAAAAGATTAGAAAAAATAGTCACTTGAAAAACTATTGATAAAATAGAAGCGTAACTTAATATGTACATATGTATGTACTTACATAGATGTATATAAGTAGATGTTTCTAAAATTACCTTGAGATCGGCATTGTTGAAGGCTTGTAAATAATTGTGCCAAAGGTTTTTCAGAGTATCTAACAATAAATTGTATTCGCATTCTGCATGATGATGATAAATTTCTTGTTCTAGATGATTGTTGCCAATACAAGTTGTGTCCATGGCAAGTAGAAATGTGAACTAAGACAATAAGCAAAGCAGCCAAGCCACCAGCCTCAGTAGTAGATATTCAGTAATATTGCAGAGTAATGAGAAATCGTAAAGTTCATGACCAACCAACCACCTTCGTTATGTGTAACTAAAAATAAGTAATACAAATGTATAAAAGACTATGTCAAATTATGTATGTATGCACTTTCATACCATTCCTTCCCTGTAGGAAGCTTGGTATTAAGTGTCTCCCAATGACCACTTTTGTCGCCTTTTTTTGGCGGCCTTGTCAACGCAGGCTCTACATATTAATATTTGCTTTTCATGAGTAGAAAACATTTTATCACTTTCTAGCGATAATTTGTCTCAGGCTTTTTATCCAGAGAATTATTTTCAATCGTGCTATAATATACATATTATAATATACATATGTGTGTATATAATCACATATGTATAAGTATATACATATTTATATATATGGTCCCAAAAGAACTGCCTAGCCAAAAGTACTAACATCAGACAATCTAGACCAGAGAATCACAATAAGTACTCAAACAAATATGTACTTTATCATTTATTTTTAATTTTAGTAACTGCATTGACTCATAATTGTACCACAACTAATTCGCACGCTCACATATTTTCTTATGCGAGCGACTCTACGTGATAAACTTAAATACTCTACAACTATACTTTGAAAGGCACATGTGTATTGTGCGTATTAAGTGTCTGTCAAACTTATAGTCGGATTATGCTTATACTCAGAATATGCAGATTTATTCGGACAAAATAAGTATACATACTCATGATACTCAAAGTATTTATTCATCATACGCTCTCGCATACATGTGTGTGTGTGTGAAGAGGAATAGAAAATGTAAGATTTAATAATTTTCGACTTTTTTGATTTAATATTTAATATTTATCAGACAGAGGTGTGAGTGAGCAGTAATGTTTTCCATTCATCTGCTGCCACCAGTAGCCTGATCGCATACTTCATGGCTTGTTATTTAACCATGAGCTGAGCTGATAGCCAATGGATTAAATTAATTTAACACTCATTTTTTGCCAGAGATTATAAAGTTTAAATTAAAAATATACATACGCAATACCAAAATAAACATTCGCAATTACGAAAGATGATTCATAAGTTAAAGGCTGCCGAAATAAAACTTGTAAATAAAAAAAAGACCATCAATTATAATTTATAATTAACATTTACTTTAAAAACGTCATTACAAAGATAATAATATAAACTTCTTAAGAAATCGTGGAATATACAGTAAAAAAGTTCGATTGTGGCAAAGGTTTTATAAATATGTAGTAAAGAGATTCTAAATACATACATATGTATGTATGTACATTTGTATGTAGCACACCTACATCCATTATATATATTGAAATAGAAAGTTCAATTACGTTTTAGTTCAGTTCCGTAAATATAATAATTTGAAACTTTGTTAATAATGGACAATCAGAGATGATTTCAGTAAAGGTCTTCGTAAGATAATAAAAACAATTTACATATGCAGGTACATACATATGTATGTATGTACATATGTATGTATGTAAGTAGTTACTTATTTAATAGTTTTTTTAATTTTTCTAATAATCAACGATGCATGATAATATTTTTTCAGGTTTTAAGTTTTTACTAACGTATTGCACTTCAGCAAAAAAATTTTAATATTTAATAATAAATCACTTGGAAAATAATTTTTTATATAAATGTGTAATAAAATAAGATCATATAAGAGTACAAAAAAATAGTTTAAAAAATTTTGAAATTTTCCGAACAGAGATGTATTTGGAGATGGTATAGTGAGTAAACTTCTACTCACGATTGTGCATTGCCGCTTGCAAAAAAAAAAGTTTATGCACGCTCTTTCGAGTGTAAAGAAAATTAATCACACAGTCGGCTTTCGATCATTTGAAATGAAATTGAGAAGAGAAAAAAGTTTTTATACCCGAGAGCTCTAAGTTTGTTTAATTTTTTATTTTTATTTAACACGTATAAAAATGAATACGAATTTAAAAAATTTATTTGTACCCCTTTTACATATGGAAAGTTTACTTTGCAAAGTCTTAATTCAGCCGGGAGAACGACAGAAAGAGAAAGTATTCTTACCTCTGTCTTTCACAGAGCTGAATTAAGACTTTGCAAAGTAAGCTGTGCGTGTCTAAAAGGGGTATAAGTATTTGCAAAGCAAGACAAAGGAGGAATACTATCTCTTTCTGTCTTTCTCTAAGCTGAATTAAGACTTTGCAAACACCCCATTTACACACGGAAAGTTTACTTTGTGGGTGAAAGACAGAGGGAGGAATACTCTCTCTTTCTGTCTTTCTCCCGGCTGAATTGAGACTGCAAATATCCCTTTTAGACACGTAAAGTTTACTTTGCAAAGTCTTAATTCAGTTGTGTGAAAGACAGAAAGAGGAACACTATCTCTTTTTGTCTTTCTCCCAGCTGAATTAAGACTTTGCAAAGTAAACTTTCCCTGTCTAAAAGGGGTAAAAGTAAACTTTCCGTGTGTAAAAGGGGTAAAAGTAAATTTTCCGTGTTTAAAAGGGGTAAAACTTTGCGTGTGGTAAAAAAAGTCATAGGAACTTTGTTAATTTGGCTTACAAAGCGATACGATCAAATTATTACGATCAAATCATAAATATAGAAACAAATGAAATTCGAACAATAATAATAAAACTATTTTGTGTTTTTAATTAGTCCTTTTTTGAGAACTTTTTATTAATTATATTTAACTTGTTCAGTAAAATATTAATTTTGGGAAAAAGTGCGATAAAAATAATAAAAATATTTTTGTTTAGAAATTTTTCTGAAAAACTTTGTTTAAAAAAAACAGTTATGAGGAAGTTTAAAAAATAAGAAGTTTTCACGACTATTAAAACTAATTGGAATAATAAATACTGAAATTTTAAATCTGTTATAACTAATCGAAAAGTTGAGATACAAAGAGTTCGGTAACACTCTTCAAAAGTTCTGAAAATTTATGAAAAAATATTCTTATATAACAAAAAAAAAAAAAATATCAGCATTCTGTGGTAACGAACGAAGTAAACAATCAACAGACAAAGAAAGTAGAAAAAGAAGTAAAATTACAAATAGATTACTATATAAAAAAATATATAATAATATAAATTAATGTTGGAAAACTATTTGTATTTAAGCTTTAAATAAAAATTAAAATATAAACAACTTTTCTTAAAGATTATACATAAACAAATAATGCCGGGTTGAGAATATAAGTACACACACAGTACGTAGATGCAGTTTTATACATACATATGCACATACATACTTTGTATGTACATATATACATACATACATATGTATATGCACATAGTAAAGTAATATAAATCACTGTTGCAGATTATAGTTTGTTGACTTAGCAACTTATTATTTTTTACAACTATTTAATTATTTAGTTTAATATATTTGTAAAAGTAATGTAGTCATATTTCAAGTGTTAAGATTGATAACAAATGTGTAAGACTACAATTAATAGTAATTAAATTAACAATAAAATAATAAATATTGATGAAAATGTTTCCAATCTTTGCGATAATTCCCTTCGCAGATTAACTTCCATATGTATGTAAACAAAAAAAAAAAGACAATTTTTCCATTTGCTTATAAAAATATAGTAAAAATCATTGTACTTTGGCTTAGTACGAGTATGATGTATGTTTCCAGTTTTACTAGGTAGAGAGAAGAACTACATAAAAGTAGGAGATACCCCTTTTAGACACGGAAAGTTTACTTTGCAAAGTCTTAATTCAGCTGGGAGAAAGACAGAAAGAGCATCCTTCTATTTTTGACACAGCTAAATTAAAACTTTGAAAAATAAACTTTGCGTGTGTAAAAGGGGTAAAAGATTTTGTTGTATTAATGCATCTAGAGGTGTACATGTGTATTTCTTGTGCATGTAGCACTTCCCTATTAGTTTGATTTTTTTATTTTAAATTTGCGAAATAGTTGTTACTGGCAGTCCCTGATGCTAATGAGTAGAGATGTGCAAATGTCGTGATTTTATCGTGTCACGCGTGAGTCACGCGTGATTCACGTGATTCGTGATCAAATATTATAACTAATCACGCGTGAGTGCGTGAGCGTGATTGAAAAAAATTTACTCGTGCGTGAGCTTTTTTTAATAATCACGCACGAATTCTCACGCTCTCACGAGATAACATTCCTGCATAGGTACATATGTAACTGTATTCAATCATTTGAAATAAATTATTTTATAATAATAAATGCATATATGTATGTATAGCAATGGTCACCAAGAAGAGAAAACGTTTAAAAGCAGAACAGCACTAATACATGTTTAGTGCTGTTCCACTGAAAAAAATCGCTTATGTAAATGTTTAATTGGGTATATGAAAAATATTTTATGGGTTAATTTTATATGAATGAACGTTTGTATGTAATGGTGCCTAAGACTGTATGTACTAGTTTTTTTCAATTTCTGGATACATACGCGACACTCAGCATCTTCAAAAATATTTAAGCCAAATAAAAACTTATTTTTTAACTCTATATTCCATATATTTTTTATAGCAATAAAAAGTGCTGTTATAAAAAGATTTAAATTACATAATTTATTTATATAAATAATATAGAAAAAAGAAATTAAATCATTTTGGTGGTATTTGAATATTCTCGGTGTATTTTTTTCATAAAAAATGCGACAGAAATCTGCTCTTTTTGAGTGTTTTATGCTCTTGCTTTAAATTTTTGTTAATAGTTGTGCTGTGTACGTATGCAAAGCAGAATGCTAGCAGAGCCCTCAGAGCAATGGGATGGTGGACTATGATGTATAGTAATATGTATGGAAGTATGAGCTTATAAACATAATGAATACCTCCAAACAAAATGTTTCGACTTTTTCTGAAGTCAGACTTGTCGTACCGAATTCGTTAAGACATTTCGGTAGTTTCTCTGAATAATTTTTTTAAACATTAAAACTTTGATTTTTGAGTACATAAGTAAAAGTCTGTGAAAATTTTTTTTAAATAACTATGTATGTATATGTTGATAAAAAAAGGATTGTAACAAATATTAAAAAAAGTGAGTATGTGCAAATTATTTTGGCAATAGCAGCAACATAACGGTGAATCGGTACTCTGCTATAAAAGCAAAAAGAAATCGTACATACATGTCGTTAGGAATGCGTACCGACTTATCGTAACGAATTCGTACCGACATATCGTTACGAAGTCGTGTCAACAATTTCATACAAAAATTGTTACGATTTCGGTAATATTTCGGTGCCGAAATCGGAAGATTTTTTCGACCAATCTTTACGAATTCTTTACGAATTCGGAGCATTTTGTTTTGTATACATACACCTTTGTAAGTATGTATGTATGTTTCTTAGATACCCTGTAGGAAGTATCAATTGAGAAACACTACTGATTCAACAGTGTCTTTGTCAACAATACTACTGACGAATTGTACCGCAGAAAATGTTTTTTGCTTTAGGGGGCGTCCATATATTACGTAACGCTGTAGGGGGGAGGGGTGGGGTTCGAGTTTTGTTATGATTTGTTATGGTGGGGGTGGGGGGTCTTTGAAAATGTTACACACATGTGCGGAATGTCAATTTTTGATATACGAGAATTCGAATTCGAATATTTAAAATGATATCCGCGAATACGAATATTTAAAACTATATTAAATTAATTTAATTGTGATAATTATTAATGAACAAATAACACCAAAGTCAGTTGTAAATATACTGAAAACACATAGTTGAACGAAACAGCTAGCAGTTTTCGAAGGCCACTAAACCTTCATCATGTGGTGTCAGTTGATGTAGATTTCTGTTTTATATACGAAAGACTTCTGCTTTATGGACCAAACACAGAAGAACGCTGATGATGAAGGTTTAGTGGCCTTCGAAAACGGCTAGCTGTTCCGATCAACTATGTGTTGTCAGAATAATTACAACTAACTTTGGTGTTATTTGTTCATTAATAATTATCACATGTAATTTGGCTTAAAAAGCGATACGAACTTTAGCCTGTTCAAATCATAAATATAGATATTAAATTAACTTTGCTTTATTTTAATTTACACTGTAAATTTTACAAAAACACGAGCACACATATACACATAGATATGTATATATATATATTATATATATATATATATATTACGTATATATATATATATATATATATATATATATATATATATATATGTAATAACCTATTTTTCAACCCAAAAAACATGAAAATTATATTATACATATACTTTTTCGTGAGCGTGCGTGATCGTGATAAGTTGTAAGACACTCGTGCGTGATTAAAAATATTTTATTCGTGAGCGTGCGTGATCGTGAAAATGTTCAAAATCATTCGTGCGTGAAAGTGCGTGAGTAAAATATTTTTCTGCGTGAGCATGCGTGTCGTGAGTCAGAAAACACTCACGTGCACATCTCTACTAACGAGTTAAAAATAACGGGCATAGTGAATGGAATGATCACTTACAGTGGAACTCTGCTATAGCCAATCATGAATCAGAGAATACAATAGCCAATGGGGTACGAATGATGTTGTAAAGACATTATATGACTGAGATAAGACGAAAATCATTAAGAATTAAAACTCATTAAGAATTTTAAAAACTAATACCCCTTTTACACACGCAAAGTTTACTTTACAAAGTCTTAATTCAGCTGGGAGAAAGACAGAAAGAGAGAGTATTCATGCCTCTGTCTTTCACACAGCTGAATTACGACTTTGCAAAGTAAACTTTGCGTGTCTAAAAGGGGTAAAAGTTTTATAAATACGTATATTTATGGCCGCTGGGGTCTATATTATAGGAACTCACGAGACTAAAGGCGACAGTCAATGAGGCAACGATATAGGCTATACCAATACACCTGATTCCTGTTGGCAGGTGCACGCTATTTTCTAGACCTTAGGGAACGGAAGTGATTGTCAGTAGCACAAAATTGTTCTCGAGCCCCAATTTTTTGGTATTGTGTTCAAGTGACGTTGACATCGAACAGTGGAATAAGGGTGATTATCAGATCTATTAGAGACTACAGAAATGCACTCAACCGTGAAATATTGAAAGGACAGGTTAACATAATTAGGGTGAATGTTGAATGAGGTACTGAAATAGGAATCAGTAAAACCTTACTTTGTGGATTTAGTTTTGTTTATTACAAAATATTCTTTTCCGATATTAAAGCAGTAAAATAAATCAATGTTTTTAATTTATGATTGTCGCATTGATGTTTATTTATTTTGCATTCCTGTTTCTATTTTTATTTTAATTTATGTAGTTTATTTTAAAAGCCAAAAGTATTCTTATCATTAATGCAAGTGTTAATACATACATATTTGTATATTTGTATATATGTATGTTCAACTTTAAGCTGTTTTTTGTTATGTTTTTACTGGCTGCATGAATAATAATGCGCGACCAAAAATTAGCAATCATACAAAAAAATTTGGGTGAACCGTCATAATGATAAAAAAGTAATTATACATGCAAAAATTGGGGAAGTAATCCAAAATTAGTTCTTCTTTGTTTCGCTGTTCTCTACTCTCTACATTTCTCTAAAACCGTTGCCCTATCCAACTCAAACTTTCTTCTTCCTTTCATATTTGAACACCGTCCATGTGAACTACACACTCTACTTTTTTTCTCGCCGATTTATTAATATAAGTTTACCTAACTTAAACTTAAAAGCTATGATCAGTAAAAGCAAATTATATTACGGACGGTTAAGATTTTTTTATTTGAGAAAATACTTATTGTGAGCAAGTAATCAAATAATATTAACGGCGTGGCCCACGATGTCGACAAGAAACTATCGATCGCTTACTTATGTATATTGAAAACAAAAACAAATTTTCTTATTTTGTTTTCAATATAACTTAGCGACAGATAATTTCTTGTCGACATCGTGGTCCATGCCGTAAATGTATAAAAACTTGGTAAAATTTTTGGAAAGATTTTTTGAATAAATCGTATAAGAAATCCTTGATAATTTAACAGTTTCCTGTCGTGCAATATATTGTATGTATGTATGTACATATGTACATTATAAATGATAAAAAATCTCAAATCATCAAGTTTTTTCTTGTACGATGTTTCGCCAATATTACAATGTTTGTCAAGCTTAATCTAAAAAGAAACAGAAACCAGAAGTAAAAATATATTAAATTCGATGCCTTGAAATAGGGATTTTCATCGCGTTTAATACTGCTACGGTGTACATATGTATATACATACATATATATACATATATATGTGGAGGTTAGGTTATACAGGTTGCCAGCTTAATGAGAAACCAGCTCACTTGTGTCTGACGGGTACCGTTGTGTATATACCGGTGGTTTTAAAAAGATATCAAATACCACAAAGAACCAGATCTCCTAAGAAATCTAGATGAGGATAGATTGGGAAGCACTTTCTCAGTTCTTCAGACAAACAACAAGTTCATAAATTCCTTATAGAACTGACCAACATCAATTATTTTAATACAAATCAATAGTAAGCAAGCATTAAGGGAATAGGAAGAAAAATGAATTATTTATGCTTCTTCTTAGTATGGAAATTTAATTGCATATTGAAGTAATGTAAAATCTACGAAGGAAAAAAAGCCATTGACCACAAAATTACACTTGCTTCAGTTGAAGCACAAGAAGAGTTATGAAATAAATAATAACATAGGTCTTTCTCTGGTTGCAATTATATGTATTTGATAAGAGCACACAAGCGATAAAGTTTCGAGTCCACTTTTATATACAACTCTCATGTACTTTTTTATTCATGCTGAATACCAATATTGTGTATGTCCATCTAGTTAAGACATAATCAATCAACCTAAACCTAAAGAAAACAACAACAAAAAACTAAAAGAAAAATTATCACATGGAAATTATGTACATTAGTGTGTATGTATGTGTATAATAAGTACATGGTAAAAGATGCAGATGAAGCAGCCCATTTTCAATATTACTTACACTTGACTTTGCATAAAAAAAAATGTAGTGGAAAAGTATCTGGTTGGTCAGTATGTTGGTCGGTTAAATGGACGATTTACTGGTTGAATGTAAATTTAGTGATGATAAGAAAATATTAAAGAAGGAGGACAACCATAAATATTGTATGCTGTGCAGCTTATCTGCAATTATAATTAAAACAATCTTAAACGTAATTGCAAAAATATACATATGTACATACATATATATAAATATATGTATAATTAAACACAAATTTTAATTTCATGAAAAGCTTAATATGTATTGTGAAATTGCGTTTTAAATTAATAAATCACCTGTGAAATGAACTCACGCCTCATTTGCAATTTGTATCGATCTTAAATTAAATAATCTTACCAAATTGTTAAAATTAATTTGTTTTCCACCTTTTGAGTTTTTCACTAAATAGTTTTTACCTATACGTATATTTACTAACGACTAATTAAAACCTCAGGTTTTTGTAGTTTAAAATCCATACAATTGAATGTACAATTATTAACTTTCTTTGCACTTTTTTAACATATTATTGTTATAATAAATATTTTGTATTTTTTAGTTAAAGTTTTTTTTTTTTTGTAAATCACCTTTTGGGATTTATTATTCTTGCGATTTTATCAACTTTCTGTTCCAACTTAAATACTGAAAATGAAAGCTTAATAAAAAAATATGAATAGAATTGTGCTAAATGCAGAAATAAGAAGAAAAACATATGTATGTGTATACAATAAACACAAACGAAAATAAAAACAAAAGCACAAGATGTAAACAAAAAACAACTGTTAGGAAGACAGAGTTGCATGTTCGTAGGTAATAGCAGAGATGGGAATATTAAAAAAATTACCAAATTTGACTAGTTTCTTATATATATTTTTAATTACAATAGGCTCTCTTATATCTAATGATAGTTGCAATTGCACGGTCTTACCTAGCATATTATACAGCTTTTAATCGTATTGTTTAAATATTTAGAGCTGCCTGGTTTCGATACTTTATACTGCGTTTACACATGCAAGTACCTTGCATGCAAGCTCTGTGTACGTATTATGAACGAAAATTTCGCACAAATGCCCGACTGTCTTGCAACTTGCATGTTTGCCTTTTAGTGCAGAGTTGTCCATAACATAAATAATTTCAATTTTAAGGGAACCATATAGTGTTGAACTTTATTCGTATTGTTTCAATGTTATTTATGCCTAAAAAATTAACAAACTGCTCGATTTATGAATATTTAAGAAAAAAAATTATTAAATTAGCTTTTAAATGTATTTAAAATGAGTAAAAACTCATATAACATTACACTGAAATCCAGTTAATTTGTGCTAAAATGTGCTAGATGTGTTAGTAAAAGAGTTTGAGTGTATTGAGTTTTTCGAACTTGCACTTGCACGTGTAAACCCTAGGTTACTAACGACACGGATATAATAGACTAATGTTAGATAGACATGCTCGTATATATTCTTTATACATATTAAAAGAAATTCTTTTTAATATCAGACAAAGCTCACATTTAATTTAAACACACAATATTGGACATGTAATATCATGTCTACAGATCACAATGACATCTTAAAACGCCAACGATTTTAGTCCACAAATTTCATTCATTATTTTAAAAACATAAGAACTGAATTTTGTTTTTTGGTTGTGACTCAAAAACTGGATATTAACTTGATAACTGCTCTCTTCGGGATTTTGGGGTATTTTTAACCAATTTATGAAGGGAAAATTTTTTGGGGTGCGCCAACCCTGTTACGACTTGTTGTTTAAAAAAGCTTTCTAAAAAATTAAAGCTTTTTTCTTTTATATAACATATGCAGCGCTGCCACAACCAAAATATTTTTGTAACCAAAATATGGAAAAAAAGTAACCAAACGAGACAAAAAGTAACCAAAATCTCTATATATTTACCCCCTTATGCAAAAACGATTGTTAAACTTAAAGTTGGTTTAATAAACGAATTTTGTATGGCAAAACCGGTTTTAACACATGCTTTAACTTTAACAAACGTTTTTGCATAAGAGGGTTAATACATATATTGTTTTATTTGTACTTCCGTTAAGAAATATATGTATCTGTGACAAATTTAAAAAATTCGATTTTTGCTCCTGTTCAGGTCCATAGGTAGCAAACCGTTGAATATTCAAGGAAACAATCAACCACCAATCAATCGATCCTAGGAACGATTCTTAACACCGTTTTTTTTTAATTTCATTTGCTTTGACATTTTTTACTTTTGTGGCTGTCTAAGCGCTACCCAAACGGTGTTAAGAATCATTCCTAGTAAGTTCATATGTTGTAGAAAGTTGTTTATTGAGATCTTAGGTACATTTTTATCGTTGATATTGAATCGCTTGCTACCTATGTACCTGAACAGGGGAAAAAGGTATAAACTCAAAATTTTTTAAAATTTTTTGCGATTTTGATCTTGAATGTAATATTTTTTTAATTTTATATATTCACAATTTTTGTTGTATGACAAGAGCTACAACTTTGCCTCAAAGAGTAAATCAAAATTCCGAACGATAAGAACCGGAGAAAATGCAAAAATGACACCGAGGCCCCAAATCTTTGGGCAAACAAAAATGTGCATGACCTGGGGCAAGACGCCTTTTATCATGCAGTGGTGTTCGTGTATGATTATATTTCCATGACTTAAAAAAAACACAGTGTTATATTCGCTATCCAAACACATGTCTGAATAGATAAACTATTAAAATATACATACATATGCATTAAAGAGTTGGTATTGAAATCAACCTTATTCCTGCATTTAATTCTGACTAAACCTAGCTGGGAAAATATTCTTTCAGAAGACCCCGAAGTGTGTGAAAATGGCATTAAACTAAAAACAAAATTTAATAAAGTCACCAAAAAATTTTTCGTTGAATTCATTTGTATGTTTTGAAACTTTGTCCCAAAATTCAACTTCTTATTTCCAATTTAGAACATCTGAGCAATTTCTATTGCGATACAATATTTACCATCTGTTTGGAAATCACATCGATATTTTTTTAGCCACGAAAAATCTTTCAATCACGTGATAGTTTATCTCAACAGTTAGTTATATTCAAATTTATATACCATATAAAAATGGTTATTTTTGTGTTGAAGAAAAGTAACCAAAATGGAAAAAAAGTACACAAGTACACATTGGAAAAAAAAGTAACCAATTTTGGTTAAAAGTAACCAAAGCGGCAACGCTGAACATATGTATTAAATTATTTTCCTTATAAATTTAGTACTTTAGTAAAAGTCTCTTTTAGTTCGTTGATCGAGTTTGTTTGTGTGTTCTGTGTATTTTTAATTAAAAATATTAAGAATTCATTTTAATCTTTTTAATCTACTGCTTTTAATTCTTAATTCACAAATAAACATTTGTGAAAATGTTTGTGCAACGAGCAAGACGTGTATTTTTTAGCAACTACCTTTACAATAAAACAACTCCACTTAAGGTAAGAAAGACAATAATGGAATAATAAAAAATTTTAGAAATTCTGAAGTAGCTGTTCTAGCTACTAAAATGTATCTACATGTGTACCTTCATTTGTACACATGGATGGCCATATTTATGTATGTATGTATGTATATGTCCATATGTGTGACAAATTTATGAAAAGATACATGAACAATTCGCCCTTTTACTTCAAGAATATCATAACTAAAAAAAAAACAGTTTTACAGAGAACTAGTTTAAAGTTTTCAATTTGCTTGATGGAAAAAGAAGATTATTTTTCTCCCAAGAGTTGAGTATACAATACATTAGCGATATAATAGCGGAAAGATCTTGAAAAAGACCGGTACTGCGACACCTGATGGACGTTTTGTGCCAGAGGTATAAGCATGAAATTTTTATACAATATGATTAACGACATGAGGATTTTTTCAGCATTATTAACTCAAAATCGCATTTTCTGAGATGTGAGGTTGTTGAAGTAAATGATGTGAAAATTGGATTAAATTAAATATTAGGGAAGTAACGAATACCGGTTTAGCGAAAGCGAATGCGAAAACGAGTAATGCATGTGCATTTTTGCGAAAGCGAATGCGAAAGCTAATGCGGATGCGAAAGCGAATGCAAATACGATAAAAAATCACATGAAACTAAATTTTTTTAAGAACATAAAGTTGTATGATATAAATACAAAATCATAGGCAATCAACCCATTCGTACTTTGGCCCTAAAGCCTGGTACTCTGTTCAACATTTCATGTGAAATGCTGTCAAAATACATATTTAGAAAAATTGGAATGAATTGTTCATGAAAAAATCTTGGGAAAAATATATAAAATATATCTTCAACATTTTAAGTTTTCATGTGAAATGGTACTCGTATGAGTGGCACTTGTTTCGCATGGAATTTACAACAAATAAGAGCTGGTTAATATTTTTAGCATTTACAATTTTCTGTACGAAGTAATGAATGGTACTCAAGATTTATCAAAAGTTTGAACAGACTGGTCTTAAGTAGAAAATATTTTCGCGCAAAACAGGCACTGCCTTTAATTTTCCAAAAACTGATAAATATTTCCAAACACATTTAAATTTTGGATTCATTCTGACAATTATTATTTATAGAAAAGTTTTAAGCTAAAATTTTTAAGCTTTGCTTAGAATCGTAAACTATTTTCTTAAAAGAAGTACAAATTTTGTTGTCTCTATTCGCTTGTCTGTCTTTATTCGCTTGAAATATTCGCATACATTTTAGCGAATGCAAAAGCGATGGTGTATAGTAAACTTAATGGATCTCAATTTGAAAAAATGCAATCACATGTTATTTTACAGAGCAAATCCATTAGTATCTAATTATACGATAAATGAACATATTCTTGAAAAAGTTGATACATTCTTAGATCTTGGAGTACTTTTGGATAATAAACACACACATCACACAAACTGTGAATAAAGCCAGAAGAGTATTAGGTTATATTAAGCGCTGGGGATATGAATTTCATGATCCGTGTATCACTAAGCAGTTATATACCTCCCTAGTAAGACCAACTTTGGAATATGCCTCTGTGGTCTGGGACCCACAATATGAAGCAATTCCTTTTATTTTGCCTCTGAAGTCTTCCTTCCGTGTTGTCGTTCGAATAAAAATTATTCGAATATTCGAACAATTGTTTTTCATTTTGGCTGGAATGAACAAAATATGTGTGTACCCTTGATGTAACGAATGTCAAATTTTGATATTCGCGAATACGAATACGAATACTTGAAACTATATTCGCGAATACGAATATTATACATGTATATGTGAAATTTATAGACATAAAATTGGGGTTCTGTTTATCCCTGCAAAATGAAATATGAAAAATTTGTTATGAAAAATAACTTCATACGAATGTTAACGTACTTTAAAGTTAATAAAAACTACCCAAAATTTTAATGATCGTCATTAAATAACATTTGAAAATGATACAAATTTCTATAAAAAATTTAATGAAAATTTATTTATAGCAATTTATTTAATTTATTTATTTATTTTTTTTTTTTTTTTTGGAAAAAAATACAAATACGAAAATACGAATATCTAAAAATTGGCCGAATATTCAGCAAATTAAATACGAATGCGAATATTCGTGCATCACTAATATTTACCTATGTACTTTGTTTTCACAATTATTTTCTGAAAGAAATATTGTGTGGTTTTGGGCACGTTTTGGCGAAATAGTTATTCGAACCGGCCAAGTAATTCTCCGATTGTAAAACGGTTGGAATAACAAAATAGAGACGAAAAAAGATATTGCTATCGACTTCAACTACGATGAAGAATTAGATGACGTTTTTGAAGTAATTGATAATGTTTTATTAACTGAGCTAAAATATTCTATCAATAAAATAATTGTACTAACGTAAAAATCGTTAAAATATGGAGGTTGATTTAAATTATTTGAAAACATCAAAGAAAAAAACTCAAACTTTATACATATGATTGTTATTAACACCCGATTAAAAAACGGGTGTTATAAGTTTTTATTGTGTGTGTCTCTGTATCTGTGTGTCTGTCCGTATCCACATACAGACCAAACGGCTGGACCGATTTTGATTAATCGAGAGGTTTCTTAGCTATGTTTTAAGAAAAACGGACCAGCCGTTTAGAAGATCTCATGATATCAACAATTCGTGAGAGAAATTTTACTACTTGTTCTTTTATTAAAAATAAAAAATGTAATCGTCTACAAACTAAAAAACTGGTTTATCTGCACATTTTAAATTATTATTTTAAAATAAATCAACGAGATATTAAAAAATGTTGTACATATCGTTTATTTAAGGCAGACAACGTCACAAGTCAAAAAACCAGCTTGCCAGAAAACGATTTTGAAGTTTTCAAAAAAAAAAATTAAATTTTTTGAGTTATGACATTATTTGAGTAAATATATGTACACATCGCATTTTTATTGCTTCGTAGTCATATCTAAAAAAAAATTGTTGTAAATAATGCAGATAAAAAGCTTTATTATATCATATCTAATCTTGTATAAAAATTTCATATAAAAGTCTTTGCACTTGCACCTCTTGAGAAAAGAAAATATTTTTATAACTACATTGAGTTGCAGGTGAATTGAAAACTTAAAACTCATTTTCTTCACAACAAGCTTTTTTGGATTATATGTACTCATAGCTGTTAAGTAATGATTAGTAATCGAACTGATTACTAATTTCATTACTATTTTTTAAAAGGTGAAGTAATGATTAAATTACGATTATATTCAGTTTCGCACGATTACTACATAATTGATTACGATTACTAATAATGGAAAAGTAATCTGAATTACTGAAATTACAAAAAATATTCAAAAAGAATCAGAACTAATTAAAAAATAATCGGATTACTTTTAAAGATTACTTTTAATTATTTTTGATTATTTATTAATAATCAAAATTAATCTTTGAATGTAGTCGAATTATTTTTTGTTTACTTTTGATTCTTTCTGATTATTTGTTGTAATTTCTAGTAATTCAGACTACTTTTCGATTATTACTAATCATAATCAATTATTTGTCAAAAATTCTTTTAACATCCCTTTTCACAATGTATGATTAAGAGTTAACGTGAACTTTAACTGGCAATTATTCATACAAAACTTGCCGTTAAAGTCCCTGTTAGTTTTTAATTGTACATTGTGAAAAGGGCAGTAAATGGAATTATATAATCAGCACAATTCTTTTTACAATGCAATCTAATTGATTCCTAATCGTAATCGAAATTTAAAAGCCCTGATATGTACATATATTTATCAACCCATTCCATCAAAAACAAGAAATCATTAAATATAAAATTCGAATAATTGATAACACTGGTAAGTAGACAATGTTTTCAAATAGTTTCTTTTTCGAAATCATCCAATATAAAATTCGAAATCATCAAATATAAAACTCGAATAATTGATAACACTAATAAGCAGACAACATTTTGAAGTAGTTTCTTTTTTGATTATGCACATGTGGGTAAATTTTTTATAATTTTATGCTGATTGGCTTTAGAATGTTATTAAAATTTTGCATCTATTTAAAACTAGTTTCTTGTAATATAGTAGAATATATATGTTCATACATACATATGTATGTACATACATAATGAATATACCAAATATAAACATTTTTCTTTTATTTATCTGTGCTAAATACCACAGATGTGAATAATATCGAGCCTTCTTTTCGATTTTATCGTAAGCGACATGCAATCGAAAATATACTTTTTAATTGAAATTAAAAAGTTTACAATTATCAAAATGCCAAAAGTGTTGATAACTGTCAAGATACGGGCTGTAAAATTTTGTCGTAACATAGCGTCTATACCTGATATTAACTCTGATATAATATGAGAGAGAACGTCGGCAGAATAAGAAGGAATATTGATATTAATATCTATGTAGGGGAAAACGTACTCTTGTAAATATCATAATATTTCATAAATATCAGGCAGCCGTGCAGTAAACATCTTCGTTTATTGTAATAGTAATGTGTGTTTCATAAAAATTTTGGTATTTCCTTTATACATCATGCATAATTAAAACATTTCCGCATTTTTTTTTTATCAAAAAATATTAATTTTCACTTCAATACACAAAATTCTCTTCACGATCAATTTTAGGATTTAGGATTTTAGGTAATTTGTAATGTACAAATTACTTAACTGCATAGTTAATAAACCCCAAGATTTTTACTTTCATATAAAAAAAGTTACCTATGCAAGCTTAGTTAATATTACCTCTTATATTTTTTTGTGTGTACATACTTTACTTTTTGTCTATATATTGTTTTTGTTTTGAATGTTTTGTTTTTCTAGTTTTAATTATAACTTAATTTTTGTTATTGAAACTGGACTGTTAATTTATGTTTTAACTTAAATAAAAAAAGATGTTAAATAAAAAAAATCTGTATAAAATTTTTTAAACGCACTAATAATCCCAAACCAATATTTTACTTATTAATATTTTACTTATTAAGTAAAATATATTTTTTTAATTTCCAATTTCAATGTATTTTTAATAAAAAATATATATTTAACTTAATAAGTAAAATATTAATTTGGAATTATTAGTGCGTTTAAAAAATTTTAAGCTTAAGTTTTAACAATTCCCATAAAAAACACTAATTAAAAAAAATTAATTGCAAGTTTCTGCTAGGAAAGTAAATGAACACACCTATTATTGAAAAAAAAACTTTAAATTTTCTTTTTCTAAAATTTGGTTTTTGTATCATATTTGTCAATTTGCAAGTCATTTTAATGCAATGGCAACATATAAGAAAGTGTTTGCATTATTTGTGTTGATTGTATGGTATATTATTTATATTTGGGGACAGTCTCTGTCAGGCAATTGCCGAGAAAAGACGTGTTTTTATCGGTTCTTTTTGCGTTTGCAGACTTTGAGTGTGCTTTCTATTCTCTGTGAAGGAACTTTTTTCTCTTGTGTTGCTTTACATTTATTTTATTTCTTATTCTATTATCATATTCGTAACTTGTAAATTCTGATAAGTGTGTGAGGAACATGAACGGGGTTCACCCCCCGGATTTTAACCGGTTTAGGGAGCTTGCCTCCTCATCCGGTAAAAAACCAAACAGGAACAAACGACCGCGGCCGGAAGATTTTATACCCCTACCAGAAACAACTGAAAATCAGCTCAACTTACCGCGTTATTTGGTAGCATCGACTGTGTCATTGGAAAAAAACGTTGAAGTTCCACCGCTTGCATCGCACAATGTATTTCAAGTGGAAAGAGGTCTAGATTACATATCACGTGACCGAATAGAAGTTAAGGAAATGAGAAGTGGCGATTTACTGATTAAGGTACCAGATAACAAAACAGCTGAAAAGTTCTTAAAAGCTAACTTCATTGACTGTATCGCTGTTAAAATATCTTTGCACAAGACTCTAAACACCGTACAAGGCAGAATCTTTTCAAGAAAAATTATAGATATCCCACAGGAGGAATTACAACAATTACTACGAGACCAAAAAGTAGTTGAGGTACGTAAAATCATGAAAAAAGAAAATGACCAAATAGTGGCAACAGGTGCAGCTGTTATCACTTTTGATCTAATATATCGTCCTGAATATTTGAAACTTGGTTGGGAACGTGTCCCAGTCTCGGAATATATCCCCAATCCCATGAGGTGCGTAAATTGCCTGAGATTAGGTCATACCAAGAAATGGTGCCGGAATGTTCAGTTATGTCGTGAATGTGGACAAAGCCAAGTACATGAAATATGCACTACCAAATATTGTGTGAACTGCCAGATTGAAAACCATCCATCCTACGATCCAGAATGCCCGACATTCTGGAAACATAAATCGGTCAACTATATTAGAATAACTAGAAAATGCACCACCCGCGAGGCATGGAGAATTTTTAATGATAATCCCACACATAACATGCTCAAACCAATTTCCAGAAACGGCAAACAAAATCCCACATACGCACAAATATTAAACTCCAATACCTCACACAAACAAAATTCTTTAACAAAACAATCAACGATCAACAATATTCAATCAACAGAAAACCAAATAGAAACAACAGTAAACCAAATAGAAACAACAGATAAAACAGAAAAATCAACAAAAAAATCTCTCTCAAAAAGCAATAACATCACCATGGCAACACAACCAACTACTTCATCCAATAATTATGCAGAAACAACCGAAATGCTTGCAGCCAGCTTAAACTTAAAAACAATAACAACAAACACAACAACTAAAACCAACTTAACAAGAGCAGAAACAACGGCTAATGAAACTCACTCGACAGTTAATGATTCTTACAAAACAAACATAAATGAAATTAACGAAAACGACTCTTTTGAATATGATTGGATTTCTAGTGACGACAAAAATGATAACTGCTTCAAACCGGATACCGGCAGTGACATTACTGAGCAAATGGTCATTCAGGACATCACTAACAGCATGGGACTAAGCACCCCAACAGAAAACGCTAACAACATCAACCAACAAAATAATAAATCACCATGCACACAAATGTACGAAAATTTCCCCCAGTTAAATGTACTAATAACCCCTAAAACTCTGAAGAGTTCAATGAAACTGTCCCCAAGGGGTAATAAAAAATAATAATAAAATTATGACTATGAGCCTAAATATTTCTATCCTCCAGTGGAATCTACAAGGCTTTTTAAACAACAAATTTGCCCTTGAACTTTTAGTCGCAAGACACAAACCTAATATTATAGTACTACAAGAAACACATATTATAAATAGAAACATGCATTTGTTACATCTCCCTGGATTCCAAGTTTTTCATCACAACAATAATGAATACGATTATGCTAAATCTGGTATAGCAACCTTTGTTAAAAATAACTTGACAGTAAAACAACATATAAGATCCACCAATAACTTGCTTTTTCAAACTGTCGTAATAAGCTCAAATGAAGATCTTCATATCACAAATGTGTACAAAGAAACTCACATTAACTTAACCAACCTGATGGTAAATGATATATCAATCAATGAGAATTCTCACCACATAGTTTTAGGAGACTTTAACTCCCAAAATATTCTATGGGGATCTGAATTCAACTCACCAAATGGAACAATTCTTGAGGAGTTTGCGAATGATAAAAGCTTAGTTATTATGAATGATGGTTCTCCTACATTACTTAACACCAGAAATACGCTGACCGCCGTGGATGTTACCATGTCTTCCACAAATATCGCTCCACATTTTAAATGGACCTGCTTGCCAATGCCAGAGGTTTCCGATCACTTCCCCATAAAAATAACAAATGATGTGGATGTTATTTCAAAACGCTTTTCGCCTCGTTTTAAGGAAAGAAATGCTGACTGGCCTCTTTTTAAAAAGAAGGCAGATCTAGTGAGTAGGCAATTTGAAAAATCATCAAACATTAACAAGGAAGCAGCACAACTAAAACGTATATTTAGAAAATCAGCGAACGAATCCATACCCATCAGCCGCAGGCCAAAAATAAAGAATTGTCCAGTTTGGTTTAATTCTGACATATCAGAATTAATTAGCTTGAAACATGAGGCATGGAAAGTTTTTAAAAGGACACGTAATAAGAAAAATGTGATTATATATAAAAACATTTGCGCAAGAATAAAAAGAGATTGTAAGACTGCAAAGAGAAGTACATGGGAACATTTCTTAAACTCCCTTAATCCCACAATGGATATTCGGGTACTTTGGGGCAAGGTAAACAATTTGAGGGTAAATCGTATTCCGAACTTTCCGACAATAAATGTAGATGGAAATAGCATACAACATCCGTCTAAAATTGCCGATAGTTTTGCAGTATTTTGGTCCTCACTTAGCTCTGATGAATCCTTTAATCCCCGCGTCATTGGAACTAAGAACAATCTGGATATTGATGAACTACAACAAACTTGTTGGAGATATGAAATAATGACCCACACAATCCTGATTTCAGAACTGAATGAAATAATGAAATCACTAAAAGGCACCACTCCATCACGTGACAAGATTACATACACCATGGTAAAAAATGCCCCTGATAGCATCAAAAGTCGGCTCTGCGAACTCTACAACAACATATTGGCAACTGGTGTCTACCCACATGACTGGAAAATCGCCGTATTATCACCAATACCAAAACCGGGTAAGAGCTCAAATAGTTTAGAAGGTTACCGCCCTATTTCGCTGTTGCCTGCCTTATCGAAAATTCTAGAAAAAATTCTGGCAAAGCGTTTTTGGAAGTACACGAAATTAAACCTGTCCAAAATCCAGCATGCTTTCATACCAAGACATGGAGTTCATACTATCTGCCACCAGCTTGAAGAAGTTTTGCGCCAAAACCTTAAAAATAGTAAACACAACCTAGTCCTTTCAAAAGATATTGAAAAGGCTTTCGATCGTGTTATATCAACATATATTATAATGGAATTATACGCATGGGGAATCCCCAAACATATTTTGAAACTTCTAAATTCATTTTTTCAAAATCGCAAAATAACTGTCAAGGTTGATGGGTATTATTCAAAGACGTACGCCTTGGACAATGGGATTCCTCAGGGTTCACCTCTATCTGTAGTTCTGTATACTGTATATGCCAACTCCTTAGCAAAGGCTGTTGAAAACTTACCCGGAATTGATTATATTGGGATTTATGCCGACAATATATTTGCTGTCGCCTCTGGAAATCCGCAATCCGTTACCTTGAACTTGAATAGATTGAACACCAAGATTCAAACATGGGCAGAGAGCAGAGGAGCTGTGATACCTGACCACAAAGCCGAGATTCTACACGTATGCAGGAAAAGAAATTGCACTGATCGTACTAGCCGTGTTGGAGATGCAGAAATTCAGATATCCGACCGTATGAGAATTTTGGGTTTGTATTTCACTAAAAATCTCTTATGGAACTATCATGTTAAACTTGTGTGCCAAAAGTTAAGCAAAATCAACAACCTTCTAAAACTTATCTGCTGTAGAAACAAAGGGCCGCATATAGAAACGGCACTTAACATCTGCCGTGCTTTAACAACAGGAGCACTCTTACATGGGATTACTATATACGGATGGACTTCTAATAAGAATGTCAACAAAATAAATACATCATTAAATAACTGCTTCAGAAGCGCCTCTGGGTTACTTCGCACAACTCCACTGGAAAATCTGAGAAAAGAAGCTAACTTTGTAGATTTTCATAAAATGTTGGAGAATGCAGCTGTTAATATGGCATCAAGGTCTATTGCAATTTCTTTCGATGGCCTGCACGAATCCTTCTGGAAAAAAATCAGTGCTTCAAAGTCTAATTGTACAAAATCATCTTTAAATAATATAGTTTCAACATTAAAAAAATTTAATTTATCTTTACCACAAAAACCAGCTACAACTTCATGGTGTAATAATTTTGTCAGAGGAGATGATGGCTTGAGCTGCTTGGCCAAAAATTTTACTGACCCAGCATGCTTTAAAAGGATGTTTCTCCAAAAAATTTCTTCTTTTGCCCCGAACCAAATTTTCTATACAGATGGCTCGTACCAAAATGGGTTGACGTCTTACTCTGTAGTAAAGCAAACCACGAATAAACAATTTGAAACCAAAAGAGAAGCAAGGATACCAGACTACTCGGGCATTTTTACTGCAGAAATTGCCGCCATTAGAACAGCAATTTCTATAGCTGTGGAACTAGGTGGTAAAACGTTAATATGTACTGATAGCCTAAGTGCAACAAGAGCTGTAATAAAAAATCGCAACGGTATCTACGATGATATGCTACGTCTACCGAATGAATCACAACAGATCCTCTTACTTTGGATTCCTTCCCACATTGGAATTCAAGGGAACGAAAGTGCTGATCGATGTGCCAAAAAAGCGTTGGATTTACACCAAGTAACAGAAATTCCATGTTTCCCAAAAGTAATAAAAAATCCGTTCAAAACTCTTCGGCAACAACAAAATACAACCGCCAATAGATCAAAATATAACGAAAATTTAACAAGATCACAGTGTATCATGCTGGCTCGCCTAAGAGTGGGTAAGTGCATCTTTAACTGCAGACACTACTTTGAGAAAACCGATCCAGCGAAATGTACTAATTGTGATGTAATCCTCACCGTAAGCCATATCCTGACCACCTGTCCGATTTCCAAAATTGATTGCCCCCTGGAGGAAATACTCGATTGTAGAAGATATGACAACATAGGAAAAATAAAAAGATGTCTAGATCATCACGAAATCCAAGATATTTAGATTAAAATGTATGTATAATATGTTTGCCTATTTTACATTGTTGACTGATGTCGTCCAGCTTCATGTGGAACAAAAACAGAATTTTAAATCTGTTTTTGTTTCACGTAGTTATGGGAGCGATCTCGGTTAGCAGTGTGAAATAGGCAGGATATTTCTTCATTACAAGTAATTTATTTTTATATTATGGAAACTCTCATTTTTATACAAGTACATAGGTACATACATATGTACTTATGTATATATTCTTTCCTTTGTAAATAATTTTTTATTTAATTTGTTGTTTATTACTTTATGATTATGTAAGTTTGCATTAAATACCATGTAGAATGTAGTAATATGAGCGCATATGGTCTAGCTACCGGCGCCTTTGATATATATTTTATAAATTGATTTATAAAATATATTGGAAATAAATAAATAAATAAATATTTGGGGAATTCAAACCGTAGTCTTAAGAGTGTCATAGTGTCATAATGTTTTAAAATTTTTGTTTCAAAGAAAAAACAAAACAATTATTTTAAAATAATTTACCCCCTCTTTGTGTAAAACGTTTGAGTTAGATATCTAGGCGTTTCTGTAATAGATTAAAGAAAATTAGTACAAGTTTCCTTTAGTCTATTACAAAAACGCCAACATTTTTAACTCAAACGTTTTACACAAACAAAGGGGGTTAATTACCCCCTGTTTGTGTAAGACGTTTGAGTTAGAAATCTTGGCGTTTCTGTAATAGATTAAAGAAAAGTTGTACAAGTTTCCTTTAGCCTATTACAAAAACGCCAAGATTTTTAACTTAAACGTTTTACACAAACAGGGGGTTAATTTAATTTTAAGACTACCGTTTGAATCAGCCAATTGTATATTATAAATTTGCAAAAGAAGTCATATTTCGAATAATTCAGTACATTTGCAAAGATGTTGCCATAACATTGGTGTGCACAAAAATTTTCCCTTAAAAGGAAATATAATAGTGTTTTCACACTGACATGGTTTTAATAAAAGTTGGTTTTAACATTAAAACCAACTGTTAAAACCTGGTTTTACCATACAAATTGTTTTTGTTAAAACCAAATTAAAACCATTTTTGAATTGGTTTTAAGTTGGTTTTAAGAAATGCAACCTTGTTTTCGCTGTGAAAATTCAGTGCTGCCAAGTTGAAATGACCGACATTAGCTGTTAATGTTTTTGCCAGTGAATAACAATAGATGTCGCTTGAAAGATTTTTAACTTAAAAATGGATGCAGCAGCAACAATAATCAAAAAATTAAGAGAAAAAGAGTTTTTTTTGGATGGAAAACAAAGAAAATATTTGCGTTGAACTCTGGAAAGTAAAAATAGACAATATGACTGACATTCATCTGCCTATAAGAAAGGTTTATCTTATAATGTATTTGTGCATTTTTATATATAATAACTTTATTTCAAAGCACATCTTCATTCTGTATAAGAAGTTCCATAATTTAAAAAATTTTATTTACAAAATATAAAATAATTTCCATTTTAGAGCGCATTGTGAAATATCTCAATTTTTCATATAAACAAAACAGTTGAACAGTATGTCCAACAAGTGTTATTAAAAAGCAGAAAAAATGCAACAACAAATACACGCATTTCTGCAGAAGATTTATTTTATTTTGAGCAAAGTTATTAGACAGCCTGTGAGTTAAAACCTGAATTTAACAAACTTGCAGTGTGAATGCAAAATCAGCTGTTTATGGTTTTAACGTTAAAACCAGGTTTTAACTTTCAGTGTGAAAACACTATAAAGAAAATTTAGAGTACATTTTGAACGCAATATTTGCAACGTCTGTTAAAAAATATGTATGTATGTCTGTGCAGAATAGAAAAAAAAGCTGAAAACAAATTTCAATTTGGTGCATTAAACTCTTTATAAATAAGTATTCCAAATATTTTTGCTCAAAGAACATGAAGTTTTGATGTGTAAACATCTATACGCTAGGTGGTAAAAATCTTTTGACTTTGATTTCTTTGCATTGTCAAATCGGTGTGAGCTATGTATGAGTGCATTAGTGTTTGAAAGAATCAATACCAAGCAGAGACACAAGTAGACCGGCTCGAAGCCGACGGTGCGCCGCCGCCGGTTATTTTTCTGTATATTTCCGTACACCAAAGGTGAAAATGAACCGTAAGAGCTACGGACTCGCCAAAAACAAAAAAAAAAAAATCGCCAAAACGAAAAAAGCACCAAATTAAAAAAAATCTCTAGGACTAAAATAATTCGCGAAAAACCGGAAAAATCGCCAAAATGAAAAAAATCCTTAAACAAAAAAATCGTCAATATGAAAAATCGCCTTAATAAAAAAACCCCAAAAACAGAAAAAAATCGCAAAAATGAAAAAAAAACCCAAAAAACAGAAAAAAATCGCCAAAATGAAAAAAATTGCGAAAATTAAAAAAACCCAAAAAGAGAAAAAAACGCCAAAACGAGAAAAAAGCGATAAAACTGTAAAAAAAATCGTTTAAACTGAAAAAACTTAAAAAAGGAAGAAAGCTAAATCAAAAAAAAAAAAAAATGATCAAAACCGAATGTGCGCGAGTCAAAGTCGCACTTTACTGAATTTATTTTAATTGCAGTGCGTACACAACAACAAGAACCGCAACAACTAAACGGTGAACAACAGGAATTAAAAATTAAAAAGTAAAAGTAAAGGCATTTACCATAGATTAGCACTGCAGTACCACTAAAGTTGCAGTAAAAACAAAAAATGTTTAACAAGTAAATTTTTACTGATTACTAAAATTTTTTTCTACAATTTTTATAAATTGCCTAAATGATTTGTTATATGATGAGGTGCATTGAATTTTCAGTAATCAGTAATGCCCGTATTCATAATTAATTTCTACCAAGTGGCTAAATGTTTTTCATACAAAAGTTTCAAATTTGAATGAAAATACTTTGCCACTTGCTACAATTTTATTATGATTACGGCCCTACGATTTTACTGGCAATGCAAATTAAATTTCATTAGCAGTAAAAATTTACTGAATTTTTTTAGTAATCAGTAAATTTACTGCTTACTGCAATTTTTAATGCAGTACATATACATACATATACTGCAGTGTGCCCATTTACTAACCAAATAAGTTTAATAAAACAAACAAAAACCAACAAATTCATATGTATTTACAATATTGAAAGTTTTGATACTTTTAATTAATTAATTTAAAAAAATATACTAAAAGAATAAGTACTTCCAACTTAAAAAAAAATTTTCATTACTAAGGGCCAATTTCACCAACTCTATTTAAATATCAATTCATGTTTAAATATCGATTTTCATGAATTTTTGTATGAAAAAATGACTTTTAAATATGAATTGATATTTAAATAAGTTGGTGAAATTGGCTCTAAATGTTTACACATCTCCTCTGTGATCGGACTCATATTGCTTTTTTTTTCTTGCAGTTGAGTGTAATAATTTGAAATATTGAAAACTTGTACCTCTTTCTAGATCATTGCTTGCTATTCCACTAGTGGAAGACCAGCTAACGGTAAAATCTATGCAAGTGCTAATGATGCTGTCTCCGATTTACCCGATGGTGCTAAAATCTTGTTTGGCGGCTTTGGATTATGTGGAATACCAGAAAAAATGATTGCTGCCATTAAAGAAAAGGGCATCAAAAATATTACAGCCGTATCAAATAATGGAGGTATGTAGAACAATTTTAAAGAAAATATTTTCTATAATGTTCATAAGAAAAACTTTCTATTTGTCTTTGTATGATAGTTTATTTACACAAGCTTTTATTTTTTGGTAAATTAAACATATTTTTTTAGTAAATTTTATTGAAATTTTAAAGAATATGTATCTGAGTTAATTTTTTTTTTTGCAAATTCGAACTTTATTTTGAATTTTCGAAATATGGAAGAAAATTTATTTTAAGGTTTACATATCATAAGAAATTATATTTGCATATTTATTTATTAACTCTTATAAATACAAATAAAAATTGTATAGTAACAGAAAAGAGTCTTTAGGTGAGCATTGATAGCCTACCACTACTCTCACTAGGATACCGGGCCACCCAATCATAAATCATTTTTTATGCCAAGAAGAAAATTTTATTAATCAAAAAGCAATTTTGAAAATTTCAAATCGTGTGTGTGTAACTTCGAATTTGATTTCGAAAAAAATAAAAGAAAGTTAATTTTTGGGCTTATACTGTAGTATTGTCATCATAAAAACTCTAATGGCCGTATCAAAACAAAAAATTATTTCAGCTTGAAGTGTACGTTAATACTAAATTTCCATACAAATCTTGACAAAAGAACACTTGAAGTTCAAATTATTCAAATTATTTTATTACGGCCCTAAAATTTCGAATTTTAATCAAATATAAACGAATTTTCTTAATTCGAAATTAAGTTTTTTTTTGGTATATATTAGTTAAAGATTGTATTAGTTAAATATTTGTTTTGGAAAATTGGAAATTTTTACTAAATTCTGTGGTAACATACAAAATCTTATCTTTCGAAATATAGAAAATTGAATTGCGTTTTTTGTAAAACTGAGCAGAATTGCGCCATGTTCGAACATAATATCTAACTCTGCGAAAAACAAGCTATTGAATATTTATGAATAATTAAGGAAAGCAAAGATCGAAAATTCAAACTCGATTTCGAACATCAGGGAAATAAAATACATACTTAATAATTTCAATGGACTAATTGTCATTTGTAAAAGGAATGTACATAAATAAGAAAATAGGAATTTAATTTCGAAATTAAAAAAAAAACAATGTAGTACTGCCATTGCAAAGAAGAGTCACCTCCTGTTTCCACAAGTCAGGCAGGCTACTCGTATAGAAAATTTGTATGAAAATAACTCAAAAAATATAGTGGTTTTCATATAAATTTTCTACTCAAGGCGACCGTCAGAGTTGTGGAAACAGGGGGCTAAAGGTGCAATTAGACGTGCCATAGCCATAATGCCATAGCCATAACCAAACCAAAATTGGTAGCTATTGTAATGGCTAAGGCGTTATGACGAGTCACCTATAATCGAATATAGTGTTGCTTCGAACGGCTGTTTTCTATTGTTATGGTTATGTCACGTCTGATTGCAGCTTAATATTTTTCCTTATCATCTTAGCAACAGGGCCTGCATAGTGTAAACTAGGAATTACAAATAAAGCCTATTAGATTGTCCTAATTTACACTATGCAAGTCTTATTGCTAAGCAGATTAGTTTGTGGGAGAGAGAGACGAAGGAAACAGAAACATTTCTTTTCCCCTCGTCTCTCTCTCCTCCTAACAAACTAATCAGCTTAGCAATAAGACTTGCATAGTGTAAACTAGAACATTGTATATGAATATTAAATTGAATTGCATATTTGAGTGTAGTACATACATATGTATGCATGTATATGCGTCTACAAATGAGTGTAAATGTGGATGTTATTTATATTTTGCAAAAAAAAAAAAAAATCATTATGCAAAGTTTCCAAATACATATATCATAAAAAACTAACAAACTGACATGCAAGGAGTTTGGTAAAAGTTAAAAAAATTTATGAGTATAAAATTGATAATAATAATTTTTTTGATTTAATTTTAAGGTGTTGATGATGCCGGTTTAGGTATTCTCATAAAATCACGACAATTGAGTAGAATGATTTGTTCCTATGTTGGTGAAAATGCTGAATTGGCCAAACAATATTTGTCCGGTGAGTTGGCTCTTGAGCTGACACCCCAAGGAACTTTGGCTGAAAAGATAAGAGCTGCAGGTGCTGGTGTGCCAGCCTTTTTCACACCCACCGGTTATGGTACATTGATCCAAAAGGGTGGTGCACCCATCAAATACTCTAAAGACGGCAAAGTAGAAATTGCCAGCAAGCCAAGAGTCGTACAAGAATTTAATGGCAATAATTACGTCATGGAAGAGGCTATGTATGCTGACTTTGCTATTGTTAAAGCACACAAAGCCGATCCCTATGGCAATTTAGGTGAGTTAAAAAATTACATACCGCTCATTTACTCAAACAACGTCATAACTCAAAAAAAAAAAAAAAAAAAAAAGTTTGCCAGAAAACGAGTTTGAAGTTTTCAATTTACACTTGACTTAATGGAAAAAGAAAATTTAAGGCCTCTATTATGATTTACAACTAAATTGATGGGTGAGTTGTAATTTAAAACTAAAATTAGCTGTAATTCATAATAACAAAAAACAGTTAAGTTGTTTTAAGATTAAATTATTTCAGTATCAACTAAAGTTAGTTGAGTTGTAAGCTAAAGGGCTGCGTAAACAATCTTGAAATGTAAATACGTTTTGTTTTTTAAATGTATTATCGTAGCATGTATTAGTATGTATTCCGCGGGAAATTTCTCCCTTTTCCAATTAGATTTTTTTGTTTTCCCTATTACCTGCTATTAGTTGGAATTGTTCCCCGTGAAAAAATTCACGAAGAATTTTATTCATGATAGCCTTGAATGTTGTCGTTTAAGAAGCGAAGCACGATGGATGTATTCATGTTCGTGTCCATGAGTGTCTACAAGCGATGTCTCGAAGACTTATTGTTCGTAACAAACACTCAAAAGAAGAAGTTTTTTAAAGCAACCTCACACAACTAATGTCAATGCATGTGTGTGTGTATGTACATGCATGACGTTTGTATACGCGCCCATGCGTAGGAAGAAGCAAGCATCACAAATTCTTTCGTCACAAAGTATTTTCTTCTTTACTCCTATACCTGCAATAACTGAAACAAATTTCTTGCAAACAGTGTTGTTTAGCGTTTGTTTTAGAAAATTTCTCTGTAGTAAATCATTTGAAATATCCCTCATGTCTTAAAAGTTCTTGTAAGTGGTCTTGTGCTGGGCTCTGTTGTAAACCGTAATAGGGGCATCATTTTTCTCTCAAGGGTTGAGTAAACAAGATTGTATTTGTATGAAATTTTTACACAATAGGTCCGTTTGTTTACTTTTCCAGTAAAATCCAGTAGTTGAGTAAATTTTGGGTAATTTGAAAATTTTAGTCTCAAGAATGTCTCTTGCACAAAAAAGTACGCGAACGGAAAAATTGCAAAAATTTGCAGATTAATCAAAACAGCTGATAATATTGTTGTATGTTTTTGTTGTTTTTGAAACCCATCAAATACATATTTTTGGTAATTGATGCATGCATTTTTATAATTATAAATTTGAAGCGATATATACATGCATATTTCTAAAATAGAAGTTCTGTGAAAGCTTTAGCTTGTATTTGGTTTTTAGTTTTATTTTTTCTGGGTAAATGGCATAGGAAAATACATCAATATTTGATTTCTGATAGTCGGTACCCCGAATAGTATGCAGAAATAAGTATTCACATATACATAAACCTTACATCTCTAAAAAACTAAAGCAAATCACACAATTAAATTAAATTTGAAAACTGATATCAAGGCACATTCACCAGGTAGTACCGGAAACGCAGCTGAGCTATTTTTTTTAAATTATAGTTAATTCGAAGCCTCAAAAATTGTTTACGAAACAGAAATTAAAAAAAAAATTTAAAAAATTTTCTATGTGAAAAATATTTTATTAAAAAAATTCTTCACACTTTCAATTAGTAGTTCAAACCATGATATAAATATATTTATTTATTTATTTAAGATAAACTTTACAAAATCAATTTATAAAATATATATATCTAAGGGCACCGGGTAGCCAGACCATATGCGCCCGAATAATGAGTAACATGAAAAGAGTATTTATAAAAACATATACAATATTGGTTTGTCATGCTTACAATGCTAGGGGATACATCTATATATATGTATATACATATGTACATTCTTTATTCTCTCTTTTTTTTATAATTTTAATTTTGTTCTTTTCTTTTTTTTATACTTTTTATTTATTTTTTCTTATTTTATATTTTGTATATATATATATATTTTATTTTTTCTTTATTTTTTTTCTTCTTCTTTTTCTTCTTTCTAATTTTAAATATATGCAAGTGAATAAGATGACCTTACTGCCTGTTCCACAATGTCGGTGACGATCGCATGCTTGCACAACTGCATTCGAGACGTAAGCAATACTTAATAGTTTGCTTATGTTCCAAATGCAACTGCGAAAAAGATCGACCGCCGCTGACACTGCGGAAGAGGCAGTTACAATGTGAGTAATAGCTTAGATCTCCTGAATACCGTGCTTGTCCAGACTTCTCTGCACCATGGATAAATTGTTACTTGCTGCACAATCTAGAATCTTCGCCAGTGGTTCATTAATTTTGGAAGCTGGGCATTCTGCCAGTATGTGTGGGATGGTTATGAAAGTGTTGCAGAAATTGCATTTCGGTGCATCGGTGCGTTCATAATAAAATTTGGTGTTAAAAACGGCTTTGCCTACACGCAGCCTTGCCAGCGTAATACATGCACTCCTACTAAGGTCGCTATTGTATTTGGGTCTGTTGGTCGATGGACTTTGCTGCCTCTGAACCGCCCTGTAAACATTTGATAAAGTGCTTGGAAAACATGGGGTTTCGGTAACTGCTGGTAGATTTAGTGCTTATTTAGCAGCTCTGTCTGCGCATTCATTCCCCTGGATCCCAATGTGTGAAGGAATCCAGAGTGTAACGGTGGTGCTGTTTCCATTTTGATGAAGCATGTCGTTATATGCCTTGTTGCTATTTTTCATTAGAGCCCTGGTAGCGCTAAGGCTGTCCGTGCATACTAAAGTTTTGCCTCCGTATCCTACTGACAAACCAATTGCAGTTTTTATTGCAGAAATTTCGGCAGTGAAAATTCCAGTTTGATCTGGCAGTCGGGCGTGGTGAACATTTTCAAAAACAGAGGATGATGTTTGCCTGATGATAGCATACGATGTCTTGCCGTTTTGGTATGAGCCGTAATATATTTATATCATGGTTCAAACTGAACGGTTCTCTCTAGTGCTGCTTTGAATTTATAGTGAAAATTGTTATACATATAATTTTTTTTTCAATTCAATTTTGCTTTTTTTTGATTGCTGTGATTTTTTCTTGACGCTTCATTTTTAACCCCCGACTAAAAAAAGGGGTGTTATAAGTTTGTAGTGTGTGTCTGTGTATCTGTGTATGTGTGTGTCTGTCCGTGTCCACGTATAGGCCAAACGGCTGGACCGATTTTCATTTAGTTTTTTCTGTTTGAAAGATGACTTGATCGAGAGGGTTCTTAGCTATGTTTGAAGAAAATCGGTCTGGCCGTTTATAAGATATAACATCTTTTCTGAAAAAGTCGGGTGTTTTTAAAATTTTTAATTTTTGTTATTTCAATTGGATACCGACAATCTTTCTGTTTTGCTGATTTATAAATTTTTGAAAAGTGTCCTCTAGCGATAAGAGGAAATATGACGTCAGTATGACGTCGTTACCAGTTACGGTGCAGCAGTGTGACTTTGATGGTTTTTTCGAGGCTTATGTTTGTGGCCGTGATTACTCAAAGGAGAAAGCTGCTGGTGGTTCGGGAAAAAGAATAAAGATGATGGAGGGTATGGATGACCCTGAAATGGCTGAAGGCGATGAAATTGCCGAAATGAATTTTAAAAAGATTAAAGATAAAAGGAAGGGTGCGAAGAAAGCTGTAAAGGATGGCGCAAAAGATACTGAAAATGCGTCGGCTGTTTTGCATCGAAAGGGCAATGATAGCGACTGTAGCGCTAACAACCAATTGGCAGTTTCGGATGAAAAAATTTCAACTCATGGTACGTTTGGGCTAAATATGTCTGGGGTGAGTGGTGATTGTTACCTTAAAGGTGGTACTGGAGCTATTCCAAAAGAGAGTAATACTGTAAGTACAGACTCTGTTTCTTTTAATTCTCGTGCTTGTCATGACCTGCGTTCTGGGGGAATGATTTGGCTTGACAACGCAATTGATGAAAATACATCAAAGCCTACTAGAACGTATAATTCTTATAAGGAAAAAAAAAATATTTTGCCGGACAAAGTAACAATTGAAAATACAGTAATGCCTAATGAAATTATTTTTTACCCGGACGAACATAATGGTGATATTATTGTATTATTGGATACATCCAAATCGGAAATTATAACTAACAGAAGAATTAAGAATGGCCTCTTCTTATGGGAGAAAATACGAGAAGTTAATCTCACTGGTATTAAGCTCATAAAGGCAATAGGAGTTACCCTTTATAAAATTCATTTTAATTCGGTAGCTGATGCTAAAGCTTGTTGTCAGATCTTACAATATTGCCAGTAAAATGTGCTCAAAATTTCTTACAACCGTGTGAACCGACAAATTTTGTCAGACGTCGTTGCCAGAAAAAGCATTGTCAGTCCATTGCAAGACTAGCAGCTGACAAAAAATTGTCAGACATCTTACAATCATGTAAACACATTGTAAAATTGTTGCCAGATATTTGCCAGACATTTTAATATTGTCAGATGTGCGAAGTTTATGCATCTGACAATGGCGTCATTGTAAGAGAATTCTTTCTATGGGCAACACTGGACACGCTTGATTTTAAAGAAAAAATTTATAATAAAATATATGCAGATAAAATCACTGCAATTGCTTCTTTATGGTCCATAATAATTTATACTTTAACTTTTAACATTTAACAAAAACACAAACGATAAATATTTAGCAATTTCTAACAAATGATTTAAGTCTGGCAACGCATAACAACATATCTAACAATTTGTGCATAAGACAACCGTGTGAACTAACGATTTTTCTACTGACGATTTTGTCAGATGATTTTATTGTCATACAACCGTCTGGCAATAAATTGTAAGATTTTCTGACAACCGTGTGAACTGACAAGGAACATTGTGCTGGCAATCTTTGATTGCCAGTACATTGTCAGCACATTGCCAGATCTGACAATATTGTAAGATCTGACAATCGTCTGTATATAGCTTAATGCTTGTCTGGGTAATAAAGAATTGTTAAAAAGGGGTATGAGAGCTTTTGTTCCTAAATCCTTCATGGAAACTTTTGGTGTGATTAGGTATGTACCTGTATTTCTTAGTGATAATTACATCTTGGATAACATTGTTTCTTCACATAAAGTGTCTTCGGTTAAACGTTTTTTTTCGTGTTTCTAATGGGGAGATTAATGATCTTCATCCCACTTACTCAGTCAAAATTGGTTTTTGCGAAATGAACTTCCTGATGAGGTAACTTTGGATTATACAAGACTCAAGATTGAACACTATTACCCTGCTGTAAGACTGTGTAGAAATTGTGGGAGATTTGGACATACGGATAATGGATGCAGATCCTCTAAGAGGTGCATAAGGTGTGGAAAACAGGGAGAATGTAATCCCTCATGTAATATTACAAAATGTATTTTGTGTAACGGTGTTGATCACAATGCTTATCAAAAAAACAGATGCAATGTATGGCAGAAGTAAATTAATATTAGGAAGATTATGACAGTTAAGAAAATGGCGCGCAAGGAAGTCTTAGATACTTACAATTTTACTAATCAAAATAGATTTAGTACCTTGGAAAATTATCGTGAGCACTTTCCTCCCATGGGCCCTCAACAGAAACGATCATATTTACGAAGTCCTGATGTTGAGTTTAACAGAATGCTGACTCCAAAACCATATAGTAATGTGGTTCGTCAAAATCATACAAGGGCAAATACTCAACCTACTAGACCCTATAAACCTTATAATCCTCAAGAACATTCCTGGGAAGGCCAGATGACTGGTAAGGTTCTATTGAAACCAAATACCAGTAAAGTTACACTTTTAGAGAAAACTTTGGCAGAACTTATGAAGTTTATGAAAGATACTTTTAACCAACAGGGAAACTTGCATGGCCTCAATGCTGTTTCCCATTTTGATAACAGGTTTAATAAAATATTTAGAGATATTGATCTTGAGATAATATTTTCTTCTATTAATACTCTGGACGATGAAAATATTGCAATATAATTGTCAGTCGCTACGATGGAACTGCGGAAATATTGAATATCTTTTAAATAACAGAAATTACGACATTGCTACTTTTAGCGAAATTTTTTCACATAATGATCACATACGACCTCATAAAATCTTTAACTTTAATATTATAAAAAAACCAGAGAGGATGACTATGGCGGAGTTGCTATAGCGCTCAAGAAAACGATTAAATACAAGCGTATTAATTATCACACTTCTTCTGATATTATTATAATACAAACTACAAATCTTTCTACCAATATTGTTATATGCTCCGTTTATATTAAACCTGATATGCTGATTGGTGATTTTCATACTGAGATGGAAAAACTTTTAGACTTTTTAGACTCGTATCAGAATGTTCTTTTGTGTGGAGATTTTAATGCCCGTCTGATTGAATGGAGCGATTATGAAGATATGCCCAAAGGGAGAAAGTTGGCTGAACTGATTCATTTATCAAATTTTGTTTGTCTGAATGATGGCAAGCCTACTTATAGGGTGAATTTATCTGCGAGAGGTACTGTGCCGGATTTGACCTTCCTGAATTCCAGTTTCCAATTCAAGTGGTCTACAAAGGATTTTTTCTTAGGGGGTAGCCATCACTACCCTATTACTATAGAACTGAACTCTGTATGTATTAAGGATTCCTGCTTTTTAGCCAAAAAGAAATTATTATCTTCTTTAAAGAGAGTTGAGCTTGAGTCTGACATGTCGAGTATTGAAAATATGTTAACTGATGAAATTAAGGCTGCTACCTATACTGTAAAAAGTAGTAAGAGAATTCCAAAGGCTTGGTGGAATGGAGACCTGGAAAAAGTTTTTAGATGTTTTATTGCTGCTCTACGTAAATGTAACAAATACCCTACACCTGAGAATTGTAGCTTTGCACTAGCTGCCAAATTTGATTGGAAGGAAGCGGTTAAGATAGCCAAAAAAGAGAGTTTCAATCGTCAAATTGGATTCCTAAATGAACAACCTAATACAATAACAATGGAACAGTGACTATAACATGGACTATTTGAATTTTCTAAAGAATCAAGTACCTATCATTTGCCCTTCTGCGCCTTCGGGAGATGTTCAGGATTACATCAGTGAATCTCTTGGCTCTCTTTCTTTTAGCTTTGATGAATTTCAATATATTTTACAGAAGAAATCTAAACCGTCTGCAGGTAGCGATGACAAAATTACTTATGAAATGATACGTAACTTATCTACTATGGCTCAGAGATCACTTCTCACTGCTCTTAATGGTCAATTCTTAGAATTCTCTATCAGGGAGTCTTGGAGGATTACAAGAATAGTCCCCATCCCCAAAAGGGGTAAGGATTTGACAGATTATAGGAACTTCAGACCAATATCTCTCATATCTGTTTTCCCCAAAATGATAAATCTCATGATGAAGGAACGTCTTACACATTTCATGAATAAAAACAGAATTCTTCCAAGTAGATCTTTTGCCTACAGGAAGGCAAAGTCGACTTCTACTTGCCTGAATGAACTTTTACACTGTGTTTCCATTTTAAAAAGGGATGGTTTGAAGGTTATTCTACTTGCGCTAGATATTAATAATGCTTATAACTGCGTCAATATTAAGATTTTGGAGCGAATACTCGTTGATTTGAATTTTCTTACGCCTTATGTCGAATGGATTAAGAATTTCCTGTCTAGCAGAACCCTTAAAATTGGATCTGATTCCATATGTGTTGGTGAAGGTTTACCTCAAGGTTACTTTTTAACATCTACACCAGATCTCCCCATGATCTTCAGGATCTTTCTGTTATGATTTTCCAATTTGCAGATGATTTTCTGATTGTTACCTCTGATAAAGATTTTGATCAGGCTGTTCTTAAAATGAAAATTTGTGAATTTCAATGTAAATGTCAGACGCTTAATTTGTCTTTTAACCTTTATGTCAACGACAACATATCTGGGTATGTTTTTAGTTTTGAAAACGCTGTAGCTCTAAACTGGATAACCGGATCGACTTGAAATTTCTTGATATCCTAGTCAAAACTGTTTTACGCAATAGTTCCAAGTTTGGTTAGGATTAGATCATCCGTTCGGAAGATAAAGCCCATTTACAAAGTTGCACCCTTAAGTCAGCAGAATACATACCTGGGTATGTATAGTAAAACGCATGCAAATATGATAATATAATATAAAAGTATAGTTTATTTTGAGATAAGTTTTGTAATTAGTTTTTTATTATTATTATATAATGTCAGTTTTAATTATTTTTGCTTAAAATTATTGAAATTCAAATACAAATATCGCATTGAGGTAAGTCTTTGGAATGCTCTGCGCACACTGGTTTGTTGCATAATGTGCATGCTTTACGAGTAGGGCGTCGTTTCGAGCAGATGTAGCAATTGCCCTTTACTTTTAGCCGGCCCGTACTATCACGTTCCTCCGATGCATGTGCCTCAGCATCCACAACTCCGATGGGCCCACCTCTCATGGCTTCGATGGCGTTGCGCGTTGAAAAATCTCTGGATATTCTGCTGTTATTCGCCCTTCTTTCCATTTCTGGCTTGCACAATTGCTCGCTAAGCTGATGGAGAAACATCCTACGGCGGCTTGTAGATGTCTTCAGGTGAGTGTTGTTGTCAATGTATATTACGTATGCAGCAAACGCAGCAACGTCCACAATATTATAAAAGAAAGCCAGAGGCCATCTATTTGTGCGCCGCTTCGTACTAAATTCGGACAAGCACTTGTCCATGTTATCAACGCCACCTTTGGTTTTGTTGTAGTCCAATATAAGCAATGGCTTCTTCTTAGGACCGGTCGTTTCTGTTGTATAATGAGTAGTGGACAACATTACAACTGCCTTGTTTTTCTTGGGAACGTACGAGCACATCGTCGTTTCGGGTTGGCAAATGCTGCTGGCACGAATGTACGCCTTTTGTTGCAAGTACCCAATATAGATAAATTGTTGTCTAACATCAAAGTTTTTGCCAAGTTGTAGCTAGTGAAAAAGTTGTCACATACAATATTTCTTCCACTTCCAGCAAAAAGGTTGACACATAAATCCTTTACTACTCTTTCACCAACGTTTCTTTCACGTTCACCAGACGGTGCCATTCCTGTATGGATTTGTCCCTGCATTGAAAAATTATATTCAATTTAGTTATTTAGATTTTCAACAATTTTCAACAATATTCATTGTACCTGCAATGGATAGGAAGAAATGGAGTCGCACACCCACCAAACTTTTGTTCCATATTTGGCAGGTTTTGATGGTATGTATTGCGTGAAGCCAGTTCCACCACGATAAGCATACAATTGTTCATCTACGGTGACGTTGGCTCCAGCCACGTAATATCTACGAAGACAGCTGTTAAGCATCAAAAAAACGTCCGATATTGCTGCTGCTTTGTCAGTTTGTTTTCGTTGCTGGCGTGTGTTTCCATTATCAAAACGTATGAAGCGGCTTATTTTCCAAAATCGTCGTACACTCATTGCGGCACGATATAGTGGATGTGAAGTAGTTTTCCACAAATCTTTCGTATGCACGTAACCAGAATGTGTAACGCCACTTAGCAAAAGTAGGCCCAAATATGCATCAAATTCACTTTTTGTTATGGGAATCCATGATCTCGGTTCTCTTGTTGGATGTTTTGCGTTGTCAATATCATAAAATTGCCTTGCCTTTCGATTTGATTCACGAATAATTATGTCGCATATTTCGTTTGACATTATCAATTGGAACGTTTCAGCAATGGTCAAACCCTGCGTTGCCCGTACTGGTCCAGATTCTGCACTTCTTAGAATGTTGTGCGTACGGAATCTTACAGGTTGTGGTTGTATCGAGGACCAAACATTACCATCTCTGGCAGTAAAAACTTCGCCAGTTTCAATTGGTGCATCTTCAAGATCTTCATCAGAATCACTGTCGCCCTCTGGGTCATATTCTGGTAACATGGGTTCTTCAACGTCTGAGTCATCTCCACCAATATCACCTAAAGCCTCGTCACCAACTATTGAATCGTGGTCACTTGTTTCTTTTTGGCTCTCTTCAAGCGCTTGCCGAATATATGCTTGTTGTTCTTCGTACGAAAGTGCGCTTAGTTGTCGCGGAGTAAGCCATTCACCATCAGCCATTTCACTTTTAATATTTTTTTATTTCCACAAAATAAACAGAAACGTCTTTTCACTTCGAATCACAAATGTAAACTAAATTATCTGACGATACTACAAAGAATGAAATTTCCGCAACAATAAATGTTTCTACCTCCCTATATTATATATTTATTATATACGTATGTCGTCTACCTATACAACCACTTTTTTCAACAAAAAATGACTATGAGGATGAAATTGGTTATCATAAAATTTTTTAGCCTTTTGTCCATTTCTAACAAACTAAAAAAATTATTCGGAAATTCCAACAAACCAGGTAGATACGTAATTAGCATTTTTATGCTAACGACGTACCATTCCCATACAAAACGTATGTACATACCCAGGCATGCTGCTGTGGACGTGCGTAAAGCATTTCTGCTGTTGACATAAAGGTTAATCTGGAGAAAACCAAAGTTATTTATCTTGCCAAGGGGAGCAGGAAAATTGTAAATCTGAACATAAACAACACTAGCATTGAACAGGTTACATCCTTGAAAATTTTGGGGAGAACTTTAAATGCATCTCTAACTGTTGGCGAACACTATTTACGAATACTTAATGAAGCGAAAAATCATACTAACCTTATCAATTGCTTGATATTTATTTAGAAGCTTTGTGAGGTCAAAAATTGAATTTGCCAGATCAACTACTGCTCATGCTCCTAAGTCTATCAACGCCAAAATCACAACATTTCAGAATGCTACTCTACGCAGGTGCCTGGGTCTTACTTGCTCTACCCCTGTTCACGTAATTTATGCTATTGCAGGTGAATTACCTCCCAGTTATCGCTCCCAATTACTTGCTGCCAAGGAACTAATTAAACTTAAAATGTACAATACTGATGTCTATAATTTCATCGAAAATGATTACTTTACTAAATCAAGTTATGCTTTTATTTTTGACAAATTTCGTAACACGTTTTACTCCATAAATACTAATTGTCATTTCTCTAAGGCATTGAACTTAAATATACGTCTAAAGACACTACCGGATAAAAAGGAAAATTTATCAAGAGAACAACAAAATGCCATTTATAATGAAAAATTTAAATTTTACAAGAAGGAAAATTTTACCGTATGTGCTACTGATGCCTCGGTATCTGAAAATGCTATTGGTTGTGGTAGTTTTAATGCTACTCATAATTGTGAATTTCAATATAAAACTGAACTTCAAGCGTCCAGTATGTATGGAGAGCTTTTTGCCATTCAACTTGCAATTAACATTGCTATACGTAGTAACATAGCTCGTGTAAAATTTTAGAGAAGAGTGAGTCTGACAACTACTATGCTGCCGAAACACATAGAAATTTATCTGAGTCTGCTATACTGCAGTGTGATCTAATCTGGACTCCTAGTCATGTTGGAATTTTCTTCAATGAGAGGGCAGACTCCATTGCAAGAAATGCAGTTATTAATGGATCAGAACTCATGACTTATCTTACCCCTAATGAAGCCTTCAACATAATAAAAAATAAATTATTTGTTGATTGGAACAAGGAATTTGTTGAAAATTCCAGGGATAAAGGGAAACATTTTGCAAATATTTTTCCAATTATTCAAAGGAAGCCATGGTTTCGTAAGCCAGGAACCTTGGAAGCAGAAGATGTCAAAATTATTAATAGATTGATGACCGGATATACTTTTGGAAATGTGTACCTATCCAAGATCAGGGTTATTGACTTAAATATATGCCAACACTGCCATGTACCTGAAACCCCTGAACATCTCATTTTTGAATGTAGACTTTTTCTACAAATAAGAAACAAACACACAATTTTTGATAAATACAAAGATCAGAAGCAAATATTTGAAAGTGGCAATTGTTCTGTGTACGGGTCACTAGTTGCATTCATCAAGGAAGCAAAAATTGAACTGTAATTTGTATATACTTTTTGAGTTGAACCTGGCAGTTTGTGAATATTATATTCCGCAAACTTAATTCAGATTTGAAAAAAAAAATTCTTTTGAAACAAATTTAAAAATATGAAAAAACTATTAAAAAATTGTGAAAAGTGCCTAAACGTTGCAAATTTTGTTAGTGGTAGCTGCTGTGGAGAAATTTTTTCAAATTTATGTGAATAATTTTCATTATTATTATTTTACAACAAATTCTATTTTTGATATTTTGGATCAACTAAAAGCCATGTTGTTTTTTTCATTGTTGTAATCCTGGAAATAAATGTGCCTTGACTGATATATTTAACGATTATTATTCTTTAATTTGTTTCATCTTGAACATAAAAATTTTTAGATTTGTTTTGTTAAACTTTTACTTCGACTTTTCTTCTTTTAAATGTTTTTATTAAAAAAAAATTATACTTTGTATTTGCTTACTTTTGTTTATTTTATTGAATCATATGTTTTTCTCGTCTACTGGATTTTACTGGCAAAAATTTGTCCAGTAAAAATTTGCAGACTCTCAGTCAACAACTGTCAATTTACTCTCTCAATTGGCACTCTCTTTTGCAATTTTTGTGTGCAAACGAACGCATTTCAGTAAAATCCAGTACAAACTTGCAAAAAATTGCACAAATTTTGGGGTAAACAAACGGACCTAATATGAAGAACTATGTATGTATATGAGAATTAATTCTGCATCACTAACTCAAAAATTCCATTCCATTCCATTCCATCTTTGAGTAAATGAGCGATATGTATATTTCATTATCTACATTTCTAGAGGTAACCTCATTAATATTGGATTTGTGTTTTTAGTTTTTAATAAAGCTGCCCGCAATTTCAATGCCGCCATGTGTCGTGCTGGAAAAGTCACCATTGCTGAAGTTGAGGAGATTGTGCCAGTGGGTGCTATTAATCCCGATGAAATTCATATTCCTGGAATTTATGTCGATCGTATCTTCAAAGGCACCAACTACGAGAAACGCATCGAAAAGGTTCGCATAGCCGAGCCAAACAGTCGTAGCGAGAAGAAGGATATCTCACCAGCGCAAGCCATGCGTGAACGTATTGCTAAGCGAGTGGCATTAGAATACCGTGACGGTATGTATGTCAATTTGGGTATTGGTATGCCAGTACTCTCAGCCAACTATATACCCAAGGGCATGCAAGTGATGTTGCAATCTGAAAATGGTATTTTGGGATTGGGTCCTTTCCCCACCAAAGATCAAGTTGATCCAGATCTGATTAATGCTGGTAAAGAAACTGTCACTGTTGTACCCGGTGCTTCATACTTTGGATCCGATGACAGTTTTGCTATGATTCGTGGTGGTCATATGGATATGACTGTTTTGGGTGCAATGGAAGTCTCTGCCACTGGCGATTTGGCCAACTGGATGATACCCGTTAGTTATTTAAATAGCCATTTGATATAATTTTTATTTATTAAATTGTGTAACTTTCAGGGTAAAGTTGTTAAGGGCATGGGTGGTGCTATGGACTTAGTAGCTGCCCCTGGCACTAAAGTTATAATCACTATGGAACACAATGCCCGCAATGGCTCTCCAAAAATCTTGGAAGAATGTTCTTTACCTTTAACGGGCAAACATGTTGTAGATATGATTATTACCGAAAAGGTATGACGAAAACTTTCTCATAAATTTCTATTAAATTATATTATTTTGATTATTGTTAATGTATTTAAATCTTTAGGCGGTTTTCGAAGTCGAAAAGGGAGTAGGTCTTACTCTCGTTGAAATTGCTAAAGGTTTTACCGTTGATGATATTCTTGCTAGTACCGATGCTAAATTCGTTGTCTCGCCTAACGTCAAGGAAATGATACAAATTGATTCGTAGTCGATTAAATTTAAAAAAGAAACGGACTGTTTTTATTGCTGTCATATCTCGATTCTCCCCTTAAGCTTAAAGAGTAGTAGTGAAATTAAAAAAAAAATTCTAACATTTCATTCTTAAAAAGATGTGAATTGCATTTGGCTTGAAAACATGTATAACATGTTATATGTTATTTACATGTTTGTTTGTATGTATGTATATAGTATAAAAGTTAACGATTGCATTTATTTTTTTTATATATATTATTAATTGACAAACAAAAATGTAAAATGTTTAAAAATACTGCAAAAAGTTGTAATAAAATAGGTCTTTTAATAATTTTTAATTCATTTACTGCATTGCTTATTTCATTAGATATTACAGTTGTCATTCGAACAAGATTTTTTCGACTAATCGAAGTTTAAAAAAAAAATTTTCTTAACAAAAATTTTAAACTTGAAGTTTTTTTTTTGTTTAATATTTTTCGAATTTCTGAGAAGAGTTGTCTTAAAAGGGTGCGAATCCATTCTAAGGATATCTCAATTTCTAGGCTTTCGAACACGATGCTAGAAGCATCTTGCAAATTACGTTTTATGGAGGAACAATGAATAGGGAATAAACTCCCAGGGAGATGTTTTATTCAGAATAAGGCTAATAGAAAAAATTTGTAATAGTTTGGAAAAGATTTTTCCAAAATTGTTTAAATGTATCTGGAGTGCAAATAGTCGTTTTCGATAAAGAATCACCGCATTCGAAATCGAGTACTTTGTCATCGAAATGTTGTTAACGTGGATCACGGAAATCTTTATCGAAACGTAGATATCTACTCGAAGTTGCACTCGATTAGTAATCTACTATCGAAAACAAGAAAACTCTAGCTTTTTGCCGCGAAACAAACCAAAGAAACAATACAAAGGAAAAAAGAAAGAATTAATAAAAATATAAGTATTTTCCTGATATTTTCACACAATTAGTCAAGACAATATAATTTTAATTGTTTTTAGGGAAAGTGAATAGTCAATACAAAGATTGCCCAATAGACAATGAAAAAAAAAATAAAGGAAAAAATCGGAACAACTACAAACAAAGTAAATGGGGAAAAAGAAGTATTGGAGCAATTTATTGTCATATGCTAACAGCAATGTAAATAAATTCAGTAAAGTGCGACTTTGACCCGCGCTCAAAGGGTTCCGTACGGACACTAGATATGTAATTCAATACGAACTTTAGCCTATATAATAAATAGTTTTGGCTTTTTTTTCTTGTTTGGGGTTTTTGGTTTTAAGCGTTTTTTAGTTTTGGCGTTTTTTCGGTTCTTAGCACTTTTTTTAGTTTGGTGTTTTTTTCGTTTAAGCGATTTTTTTTCAGTTTTTGGCGTTTTTTAATTTTGGCGATTTTTTTTCGTTTGGCGATTTTTTTTTCGGTTTATGGCGAATTGTTTTCATATAGGCGAATTTTTAGTTTTGGCGCCTCTTTCGCGTTTTTGCGATTTTTTTTCGGGTTTTTTTCGCTTTTTTAATTTGGCGATTTTTTTTAATTTTGGCGTTTTTTTCGTTTGGGCGATTTTTTTTAGTTTTGGCGCCTTTTTCGTGTTTTGGCGATTTTTTTCGGTTTTTGGCGTTTTTTCAATATGGCGATTTTTTCATTTCGGCGATTTTTTTTCATTTAGGCGATTTTTTTTAGTTTTGGCGCCTTTTTCACGTTTTGGCGATTTTTTTCGGTTTTGACGATTTATTTTAGTGTTAGAAATTTTTTTTAATTGGGTGCTTTTTTTCGCTTTAGCGATTTTTTTGGCGATTTTATAATTTTTGGTTTTTCTTAGTTTTACCGTTTTTGAAAATATCAAGAGTTTGCCTCTTACGGTTTCAAAATTTCATTAACTGATGGAATCGTCTTTTTTGCGGATTCATTAATAAATATGATTTTTTTTCTTGTATAAGAAGAAATACCGAAGCAGGGACAGAATGCATATAAACTGTTAAACAAGACGGTTTGTGTCTAGGGTTATAAATTTTAAAATTTATCTTCACGCACATACAATTCGATGCCATTTTTACGCAAATTCATTGTTTCTTTGCATGAAACCCCTGTCCCTGATTATTACTATTAAAAAATCTTTTACATCATATCCGCTAGATCAGTCCAACCAACATCATCATGGTTCGTTCCTAAGTTATTTCAAATCAGTGTTTGCTATAAAAAATTTTCTTGTTTAAATTTTTAAAACAAAATGTGAGCACCATTTTTATTTAATACAAGCTTTTTAACCCTAATCATACTGACATAAAAACTTACAAATCTTACTAACATGTGTCTCTAAGACACATATAAAAAAACTTACGAAAAAATTATTAAACTTTTTTAATTTTTTATTCATTATATTATTTACATAAAAGAATTTTCACAGCATGTTCATTGCAGTATTACATTTTTGGCAGCATTGCTTAATAATACGGCTTATTTTGGGATTGCATAAATAGCAATGGGTATTAGTAGGTGCAATTCATTCTTGAAGGACTTCTTCCATTAGTTGAACGATAGGTCGTTGCAATTTATTCTTCGATGTTTGGTGTATTTGGGGTGTAACAAGCCCTTCAGTGACTTTTCGTAAAAAGAGTTTTCGAGCTTTCTTTGCATGTATGTGTCTCTGAGACACATGTCAGTATTTACTGCTACATTTTTATGTTTTGGCATATAAAAGATGTAAGAAGGCAATACCTTAAATTTATTTTTTTTTTATTAAATTATACAAAACATATGTCAAATAAAAGTCATGAAGTTTGGTTGCGATATGTTATATATTTCTGTAGTTAAATTTAATGGAACATCCAAATGTGTCTCACAGACACATGTTAGTAAGATTAGGGTTAAATAAAAAACAAAACAAGCAAGAAATAGGCATTTTCCCATCCATTTACAAAATGTAAGTTCGTACATATAATTTTGGTAAATATTTACGGCCATATTTATAAAAAAATAGTTTTGGTTTAATTTACATATCTACATATTTATGTATATTCCTGTGTTTTGTTATCAACCAATGGCCTTGGTAACATCTTTAAGTGTTTTGGACTGGCGAGCAGCTCTCATTTGCCTATTTAAGTTAAGAAATATATCCGCTTCAACCTCCGACTCCGAACGGCATTTTGCACAAAACTGAGAAGTGACAACATGCAAAGGACTGCGATAATAATAATTCTTATCCATATTCAAACCATTCTTCAGATGAGCCCAAAAATGGAAGAAAATTTCCAAAAGCATTACAATCATGGCGGCATAAATGTTGAAAAAGAAAAAGGTGGGCAATAAAAGTATGCGATAATTGGATTTATTATAACCAAGAATAATGTCCTTTAAAAAAAAATAAAAGAGAAATATGTATAAAGATATATATTTTATAATAGAAATTCATTGTAAAAGTATTTTACATTAGAGACACCCTCCATATTTATGTAGTCATCCCTTTCATACAATTGCTTTTTGGGTTTTATCATCGCTTCAGGCATGACATCCGTTTCTTTGCTTATTCGAGCATATGGTTCCTGATAGATTTCCTCCTGCTTACCCAACATTTCCTTTTCGAATTCCTCACATTGTGAACCGCGTAAAAGTTTTTTGGGAATTTGAAAATGTTTCCGTTTTATATAGCGCACTTTCACTCTACCCATGATGGGTTCGCCCGTTTCGGCATCGTAACTGGGTTCGGTTACAGTGGCGGCATCTGTTTGCATATAGATTACCTCGCCCGTTTCAGAGTTCTGTAATGAGAAGAGAATAAGAACCATACTAAAAAATTTAAAGATTTAAATCCCAAAATGAATACGAATTTAAAGACTTTTGTTTGTTGTTTAAGCACGTCTAGATGTATTTCGTTGCTGCTTAGGCAACTCAGTACACTCGGTGCAATTCGACTGAAACCCCAATGCTTATGGAAAAACTTCCAACAAATTAATGAGAATTACAAACAAAATGAACAATATTAGGCGTGTTCATTTACTTGCCTTGCAGAAACTAGCAACAGTACAAAATTACTCTCCCAGATACGAAAAAGTAAATGAACGCTTTACCAGCAAGAACATTTTATTTATATATAGAAACACGGATGGAAATCATGATACAGTTGTACCTTTTCTGTTGTATTTTGGACTTTCTTGTTTGACATTCAATATGAAATGCTTTATAAGAGTATACAGCGCAATTCTAAGTACCCACCGGGAAATAATTCCCACGGAGTTAATTTTTTTCCAAAAATAAAATCCATCTATTCTAAACAGATTGAGCTAAAAATTAACAGCTTTATTTATAAAACTTATTAAGTCTTTATAAAGGGTTTTAAAACAAATTTTCATACAAAATGTTTCTTAAAAAGCCTTAATAATTTTTAACCCCCGACTAAAAAAAGGGGTGTTATAAGTTTGTAGTGTGTGTCTGTGTATCTGTGTGTCTGTCTGTGTCCACGTACAGGCCAAACGGCTGGACCGATTTTCATTTAGTTTTTTCTGTTTGAAAGATGACTTGATCGAGAGGGTTCTTAGCTATGTTTGAAAAAAATCGGTCCAGCCGTTTAGAAGATATAACATCTTTTCTGAAAAAAGTCGGGGGTTTTTAAAATTTTTAATTTTTGTTATTATAAATAAGGTTGTAAAATTTTAGAAAGAATTTTCGAAGTCACAAATTTCCATACAAAATTTGTGCTGTAAACCTTTTGTAAACCAAAATTACTTTTTATGAATACGGCAGATATTTTATATTCTTATAAGGTTAGTGAAGCTCATTGGAGTCTTACATATAAATAAGTTTGTTTTCTAGATTGTTGTCACGAAAGAAATATGCAAGTTTGTTTGCATAAAAATTTTTTTGATAAATTTTATCATTGTTAATCAAAGCGAGACAATTGTAAGTTGTGTGGGGCACGTACTTTATTTGATATCTATAATTATTGATAATTTTCCAATAAAAATTTAGTAGTATAAAACAAACAAATATTTAATGTTAACCATGATACAATAATATGTATAAAGGTACAACCACATTTGACGTACAAAATTAATTATGACTTTTCCCCCGCTTATTTGATTACTGTTTTTTTGTAAACAGAGAGGAGAACGTTGCCATACACATATAATGGCAACTTTAATTTAGGAATGCTTTTTGAAATGTGTAATTTGAGTTAAAAAATTATGGTTTAATCCACACATTTTTTAAATGCTGTATTTATTGGACATGAGGATAACGAAATCTGTGTGTAATATAATCTTGAAAAGTTGGCAAATGTTTGATTTATTATTTACTTCACCACATAATAAAAAAGTCTTATGGCTAGGCATGCAACATCATTCTTAAAAACATCATCTTTTGTTTAAGCAGCATAACACTACGAATAGACGAGCAATTTTTATTTCTGAACATAAGAAATAATGTCGGCAGAATGACGTCACAAAAAAGTTTGTGTTCAAACTTATTTTTAAGGGTGGCTAGACGTATAATGTTAAAACCCAAAATTTAGGTTGTCGTATGTATGCATACAAAGTGCGCGTTTTTCGTTTTGATTTTTTAATACTTCTGCCACAGAGCATATATTTGGTGCTTCTGCTTGATTTTTTTAATAATAAACTTATTATTTCTAGTTTCCCGCCATTATTTTCTATTCATTATTCATTATTCATTATTTTTTGTGTCCTAACATAATTGCTCAGACTTGTGTTTGAGCAATTGTTTCCAAACATGTGTTCGAACACTAACATTGACGATTCACACAGTAATTTTTTGTGTTAGCAACATATTTTGACAATTGCCAACACAAAAATTTCCAAACTTATGTCTCGTGTAATCTCACTGTAACAGCAAAGTTTAAAATAACTGAAAACTGTTAGGAAGCAGAATACTTGAAAAAACTCGCTTACATGGCGAACATTGCAAAAATAATCGAGAAGTTGCAAAATCGGAAAAAAGCCTTAAACTTTATTAGAAATAGCTAAAACTGTTAAAAAGAAAATTAACTCGGAAATAACGCGAAAAAATCGCAAGTTCGCGAAAATTTCTAAATGCATTGAAGAAATAACTTACATTCGCAGAAATTGCAATGTCTAGTAGACGTTTCTGTATAATTTTGATGTCGTAATGAAACTACAATGGACATAAACATTCAAACAGTTGGTCATCGTTCGACGACGTAAGAAATAAACTATCACCAGTTAGTTACGCAGGGAAACTTTTGTCCAACGTTCTGATTGTGTGTATTTTCATGTACACAAAAGTGTTTTTATATTTTAGGAAGAGTATTCGTCGTTGGTTACATTTGTGTTTAAAGCAGCTTCATCCAAACACACATGCTCCGACATTTGTATTCGAGGTAAAAAGCTTTGGAAGCTCTTGAAAAAAAATGAGAGCAAGCATTGTTGTCGTCGAGATGTTATTGGCTGTTGTGATCTCTTCTGCTCCTGTCGGTGTAAAAGCACAAAACCTCATTTTAAAAAGTTTGCACATTGTGAATATGCCTTCAACGTACCTGATGTAAGGCAATAATACAGTAAAGCACGAACACGAAGTCCCGCCTATGATTCGGAAGTGGAGCAGATGCTGTTCAATTAGGAATTTCCTTGCAGCTGTTCATTTCCTTGCTGTTCTCTTTTTGCTGCAGTTGTTGGTGCCGCTGTACTTTTTTATATCCGTTTTTTATAATAAAAAATTTAAATATTTTTCAATATTTTTAATTAAATAAACAACAAAGTCAAACAATTAATCAAAAACTCGGATTTCATAAATAATAATAAGGTAGCATTAATTTTGAGAGTAAAAAATAATCGGGACAAACGTCAGAAGGTTAATATAGCGACAAAAAGAGAGAACGGTTTTACCTTTATATTATTGTATCATGATGTTAACTTTGATATTAAAGCTTACTATTAAATAGGTTAGAGAACCAAAAATTTCTTAACCTTGCGGCTACACGTTCAATAAATTGCTTTCAATTTTTTCACACGTATGGTTTGTCAAAACTTGCTAAAATTGAAGTTGTGACGTAGGCTGCAGGCAATTTGATTACCAATTTTATGTTCAAAATGCCGTCGTCGAGGAAACAATTAAAAATTTTCGCCCACATATTTTATTTCAGCAAAGAAAATTACTTCTGTCTTTAATTTTTTACAAACACAACAATTATTTTAAAACAGTTGTTAAATTGAAAGAAAAATTAAATGAAGGGTTGAAGAAAAATTGAAGTCCACCTGGTATTCAATTCCCAAATGTATGAGTGTGGTAGTAAAAAAGTGTGAATGTATTGAACTTTGAAAGAAAAATTGAAGAAAAAATTGAACGTGTAGCCTCCAAGTAAGATTTTTTTATATATCATAAAAAAGTTTGCTCATTTCTGTGGCAATGTGGAATAATCGTTTAAGTGGGCTTAAGCAAATTTAACTATGCTGTATTATGTCGGAGTTAAACATTGTAGTGGTTACAATGCTACACGACCAAAGAAAGGATTGTACGAAAGAAAGTAGAGTCATGCGTTAGAGCTTTTTAAACTCTTAGCGGTAGCGTCAAAACTCACCTTAAGTATGCTCGTACTTTGGCATGTTTCAAATTGAATGTAACATGCCGACCACACGAGCAATAATCTTGGCAATTATTGCCACGGCAACTGTCAAATTCGATTGCCGACACAAGATATTAGCGTGTGGACCGTATGAATATGTGTTCAAATATATATTCAGCAACAAATGTTAAAATACGTTGCTGAGCAACAATCTCTGAACACATGCTGTCAAATACAAATTATATTAAATTTTTTTCATCGTAAATGTAGAAAACAAAAGTTTTAACTAAACAAAACCAATAAAAGTTCAATTTAAAATGATAAAATTATTGATAATTGAAGTAATTATGTGAATAAAAAGCAAATATATTTGAATATACGTGTTCACCACCTCTAGATACATTATTGAACACAAGCAATTTGACGTCATCATTCTGCCGGCGTTATTGCTTGTGTTAAGACACATCGTGTGGTCGTAGTGTAATAGTTATAGTGTGTAGAACGATGTTTTTTTTTTTGCCAATTTAGCGGTAAAAGAAATAATTTTCGAGAAATCGACTTGAAAATTTAAAAGTGCTTTCCTACAAATCAGTAAAATATGACTTAATCATTTTTTCCTTAGTATCACAGTTATAGTACTGTTACGTTTTTATATTTTAAAAACGTTATTTTTGTAGGTTCGAATATTTGTAATTAAATTATTATCAAATCAGAATACTTTATTTACTAAACACTGATGCATATTAAAAGCTTCTAGACACAATATTAAATAATTGACGTCTAGAATACCACGATGTTAACTTGTTTACACAGTACGGTCTGCTTAGAAAATGTATCGCTCTTTTTATGCTAAACATAAAGCTTAGAGAGGAACGTTAGCAACATTCAGAAAGTCACAGCAGCAGGGCTGCCAGATAAAATTATCGAAAGATCGTCGAAATCCCGATAAACTATAAAATAATCGTCATTTTATACTCGAAAAATCGTCAAAAAAATCGGACAAATCAAAATGAATTTCTTAACGTGTATACTAGGTCGGGTCGATTAGTATGGATAAATAAAATTAAAAAATCGTATAGTAAAAACCAACTCTGCATATCGCTACCTTAATATAGAAATGCCATAACTCATTATTTTATTGAAATCGTGATTTTTACATTTTTCGATACATTAGATTTCTTCTATAGAAAAATACAAAAAAATCGATTTCTAAAAAATAATTCTAAGAAAATGTTCCCAGGAAACCATGGGTGTTAAATCAAACCCTATACCGCGCAGCTCGACATGAAATTTATTTCCTCTTCGTGAGCTTCTTGTTTGGCTACTGCCGGCCTTATTTGAAGGCATTGACTTTACAGATGAAAATGGGGAACCAAATATTATGCACAAGTCTAAAGTAGCTCGCGAAAAATTAAAAGCAGGAAGTACGTGGAGAATGATTCGAATTTAGTAGCATTTATTTCATTTTTATTTTTTTATTTGAAAAAACTATAGTTAAAAAAAATGTTTTAAAGAAGAGGAAATACATTTTCATGTCGAGAGGCGCAATACAGGGATTGATTTTAGACACGTTCTTTTTTATAAAAGAACTGCAATATTTGGACTTCTAAAAAATCGTCAATTTTAAGGGAAAAATCGTAAAATCGTCATTTTGCTATTTACGGCACCAAAAATCGTCGAAATGACGATAAATCGTCACATCTGGCATATATCGTCACATCTTACTATATATTTGAGACACTAACGATGCGTGATGGAAAATCAAAAATTTTTGATTATTAAATTTCCTTATTTATACATTTTCATATATTTCTTTTTTAACCAAACGAACAGCACAAAATTAAAATAAAAATGAATGCTTGGTGGGCCATCAAGCATGTAATATCAAGCCAACAAGCACATGTACACGAACTTGACAGCAAGCATTTTGATCGTGTCCAAAGCCGTTTACAATTCATTACTGTTGGTTTGTGTGTATAGATATTTAGAATAGCATGCGTGTGGAAGCGTTAAGGGCTTGCCAAACACGTCAATATTCAGCTTCAATATTCATATGAACATACATACATATGCGTTTGTATGCGTTTGTTTAAAAAAAATAGTCACACATCCTACTTGACCAAGACATTCGTTAATGATATCGAATTCGAATATATATCGAACATTTATCGTGTAAAACTATCGAAAATGACACTCAAAAATTAATCGAAATAGGTTCACCAGTCGCTCAGTTTTGTTCCAAAAAAACATTGCATTTCGAAGGCTCACTAGCAATATCAAAAGTAGGGCAATATCAAACTAATTTCGAAACAGAAAAAAGTAATTTTATTTTTTAATTTATTTATTTTAATATATTTTTTATTTCTTTAACTTACGCTGCAGGATTTGAACACGGTACCACCATTCTAATAGACTAGCATACATCCAAATTTTTTTCTGTTCAATTATTGCATATATGCTGGTATGCACACTTTTTTAATTCTTTAACTTACGTTGCAGTCATGGCTCGAACCGTAGCAAACATCCACTAGGCTATCGTCACACACATTCGAGAAACTATCGAGAGCAGTTCGAATTTTTTTTAGATTCGCAAAATTGTGTTTTGAAATTTCTTCGCTTTAGTGAACATTCGGTTGTATCGAATCTCAGGTCAAGTGGGATATATACAGTATCTAAGTACATATATGTGTTTTACATTTACATATTTATGTATGTTTACGCTTTTGACTTTTTTGACCTTTACTATATTAAATGCATATTAAGCACTTGTAACAAGTTTATCGCTTTCAAGATATGATTTAATATTTAACATGCCAATTTGTTTCTTAATTACTTACTATATTTGCTGTAATCATATTGCAGTTTAAAACAAATTATTACGGGTATACTTGTTATATGTTTTTACAAAGTTTTCAAAAAGAAAAAAATTTATAACATACATAGTTATACAGAATATACCAAGGCAAATGAAATGAATTTGCCTTGGAATATACTAACTTCATAAATATTTATGCATGTATTAGAGGGCTGCGTAAGCAGTCTTGAAATGTAAATACGTCTTGTTTTTTAAATGTATTGTCGTCGCATGTATTATACTAACTCAATAATAAATACTGTCGTTTAATAAGCGAAGCACGATGGATGTATGTATTGATGTTCGTGTATATGACTTTTTACAAGCGATATCTCGAAGACTTCTTGTGTTTAAAGGAGGGTTTTTAAATAAAGCTCACATAACTAGTGTCATTGCATTTGTGCATTTCTATGTGCACAGAAAAATAAAAGAGCATACAAACAATGTGTGTGTGTGTATGTACATACTTGACCTATGTATACGCGCCCATGCGTAGGAAGAAGTAAGCATCACAAATTCTCTCGTCAGGAAGTATTTTCTTCTTCACTCCTATACCTGTAATAACTGAAACAAATACCTTGCAAACAGTGTTGTTCAGCATTTGTTTTTGAAGACTTCGCTAAACTAAAGCATTTGAAAAATCCCTCATGTCTTAAAAATTCTTGTAAGTGGTCTTTTACTGGGGTCTAGTATGTACCTATATTCCTTACTGGATTACTTCTTTCTAAATCACAAGTTTACTTTGTCCCTGTCCAGAGTTCAAATTTTTGTTGCAGCAATTCTTTAATATGAGGAAGAGTCTTGAAATAGAGATACGAGTATATACATTTTGTATTCCTCTCTCGTTCTTTTTCACTAAAAAATAAAAAACAAAAACTGCAATTCAGTCTTTAAGCAGCTCTGGGTTGCAGAACAGCGTCTCGCGTCATCGTAATTATTTCTTAAGTGCGGTCAGGATTGTGTGTGTTGTTTGGCATTCGAGAGTTTTTCATCTCGCTCGCACTGGTTGACTGAGAGTCTGAACACAATGTAACGAGAATTCATTGCGGTGCGGTTTTTCATACGATTTTGAAGTAAAAACCCGCAGTGCGGAACGGAATAAATTTAAAATCTATTTTATTTTCCTTGCGGACAGCGTGACCGTTTGACCGACTAAAGTGGCAATTTGCCACTTTTTCGACTGCGTTTCCCCTTTTTTGACTGACTTGCCACTTTTTGACCCCCTTTATTTAGGGTGAGTTATATGAAAATACATTAAAAATAAAAAGTTTAGTGTAGTTTTCTGTTTTTTTTTAATTTTGCCCCTTTTTTTCGATAAATCCCCCATTGGGTGCCACTTTTTGAAAAATGTCATCGGTCACCCTGCTTGCGGACTTTCTTATTCTCTCAATTTTTGACTCTATTTCTCTTTCTGATGTTGCCATAGTTTTTGAATAATTGGCGGTGTTCACAACAAAAAACATGATTTTGAAGTTCAAAAATGTTTGTCATAAAATATAAAAGCTTAAAAAATTTATCAAATATATCTGCGAATGTATACAATTTTAATCATTTTTTGTTTTTAGTTACTGCCATTACAAAATATTTAACAGAAAGAGCAAATTTTTCATAAAAATGTATGCACAAAAAAATTAATAAAAATTTAAACAAACAATGACAAGTATTGCCGTTGCCGTCTTCCGTTGTATTATGTTTATTTTTCTCTCCCGCAACGATAAATCGCACCGCACCGCAAACATTGTGTTTAGACTCCGACGTATAGTCTTGCGGTTCTTTTGTGGAGTTTCGTTGACAACCACGTTGCTACTTCCTATGTGAAGGCATAGGTCGGGTATAGTCAGTCACAAAAACATTTTTAAGAATACTGTTAATAATATCATGGAGATATGATCTTAGTCATCCCGTCCATTTTTGTGCAACCATATTCTGCAAATTTACTTTATTGAATATGTACCAATAAATAAATAAATAAACAAAAATTGCAATTCTGGACCGGGACTTTGCAAAGTCTAGAGTTTGTTAGCGAGAAGGAAAAATAGCTCCCATTCTCTTCCAGGAGAGAAGGGAAATAAGGATGTTTCATTAAAATTTAAGTTAAATAGCTGATGTTAATAAAAATCTCTACCCAAGTAGATAGACTAGGGTGCTGATGAAGTGCGTTGCTGCACAGAAAAATATCGGTATTTCCCCCAGCTTAAAAGTCTAATTTAATTTTTCTTCTCTTCTTTAGAAACTCACATTAATTAATAAAAATATTTCAATCAATAAAAGAATTGAAATTACTGAACTTAAGCCTGACTAAAAATTATTTCTGAAAATTCGATTTTTTTTAAATCTTTTTTCTCTTGTTTAGGTCCATAGGTAGCAAACCGTTCAAATTTCAAGGAAACAATCCACAACAAAAATGTACTTAAGATCTCAATAAAAAACTTTCTAGAACATATGAACTTCCAAGGAATAATTTTAACACAGTTTAGGTAGCGCTTAGGTAGCCACAAAAGTGAAAAATCTCCCTAAAATTTTTTAATTTCATTTGCTTGGAAAATTTTCACTTTTACGGCTACCTAAACGGTGTTAAGAATCATTCGTAGGAAGTTCATATGTTCTAGAAAGTTGTTTATTGAGATCTTAAGCACATTTTTGTAGTTGATTGTTTCCTTAAATCTTGAACGGTTTGCTATCTATGGACCTGAACAGGGGAAAAAGGTAAAAAAATAGAATTCTTTATATTTTATATGTTCACAATTTTTGTTCGTTATGACAAGAGCTACAACTTTGCCTCAGAGAGTAAATCAAAATTCCTAAATATTTGGGGGCCCATAAAAAAAAGTGTATAACTTTGGGGCAAAACTGGGAGACACAGGTCTTTTTTTTTGGTCTTTCATCACGTAGTGGTGTCCGTACACAGAAAAAAATATTCCTGCAATAAACAATTTTAATTGAAAATGAAACTAAAAATCAATTAAAAATGTTTTTAAGTCAATTAAACTTTTGTTTAAAAATTTATTTAATTGCAAAGTTTAATTGACTCAATAACATGTTTAATTGATTTTTGATTTTACTTTCAATTAAACTTGTTTATTGAAGGAATATTTTATTTTTAAATAAAAGTTTAATCGACTTAAATAAATTTTTAATTGAATTTTGTTTTTATTTTCAAATAAAGTTGTTTATTGCAGGAATATTTAATACATATACCTTTTTATTTTTGCACTAAAAAATCTATTTTTATAAGCTGTTAAAATTTTGAATTCCCGTTTCAGCTGTTTATTAAATTTATTTGATTTGAAATTTGCTTTTAAGTATTTATTTTAAATTAAACTTCAAATGTTATCTAATACACACACTCTTGATATCATATCGCTTGATTGCTACTTAAAGTTTATATAAAAAAATAACTACCTTAATATTACTTTGATTATATTTTACAATTATTTGTTTTAATATTTCTAATATAAAACAATTAAATTGTTGCATTGTCTATAATGCGGAAAAATATTAAGTGAATAATACACTTACATGACACATTTGTTATAAAAATATGGAACTTTGCATGCAAAATTTCTTTTTATTTTCTCATGCAGTAGATAAAATACGAAGTAAGATAACTAATAAAATGGCTGCGAAGCTTAAAGTAATTTGCCTACTTAACACTAAGGTCCAAATTCGAATTCTATAGTTAACCTACGACCGTGGTTTAACTAAAGGTTTTTCTTATAAATTTCATTGGTTAAACCACCTTCATTAGTTAACTAAAGACTGTGAATTTGAGCTTAATAGTTCAATACTTTACCAGGGAGTCTACTGTGTAACTCGAAACGAAAGTAAATGTTTTCGAATTGCAATGTTAATAACATACAAATTCGAAAGCATTTTCTTTCATTTCCAAATACAGAGTAGACCCCCAGCTGACTTTTGTATACTATCCCTTTCCTTAAAGAAGGTAACCACACATTAATACACGCACGTGTATTGGTAGTGATTATAGCCTGAGTGTTACTTCTCTTCCAAAAAATTGTTTTTCTCATAAATTTTTATACAAAAATCATTAACGTTTATTCCAGTTGTCAACATTGACATCACGCCAATATAATAGTTACTAAAAAATTTCGTTTTGTCTACTCGCTTTCGATAACAAGTTTGTTGTTTTCTGTTCTTTAAGTTCTAGAAAATAACATGAGCCTGTCAATAGCAATCAGTTGTTTTAGACCACTGGTAGACAAGTTCCAATTTGTTGGTATTATATTAGGTCTGTTCATTTACTTTCCCAGATGAAACTAGCAGCGAGAGAGCAAAGCAGAAATTTACAAAATTACTCTCGCAGATACGAAAAAGTAAATGAACGAATTGAAAGTAAAAACTTGCAAGAAAATTTTATTCATATCAGAACCATGGCTGGAAATCATGCTACAATTGTAATTTTTCTGATTATTTTGTTAGAAAATGTTTTAAATTGATTTTTTTTTAAATTCACATTTAATATGAAATACCTTCCACAGTTTCATGTATTATTTCCCAATAAGCACTCAAAAAATTAAAATTCAAGCACTTGAAATTTAACTGGAAACAAAGTTGAATTCAAACATTTCTTCAAGTAATATTCAAGTTTGAAAATATTTTGAAATAAAAAATCAAACAACATGCAACATGTTCGAACCTTGTCAAATAAGTAATTTATTTTTTAATAAAATTGAAATTGTGGTGAAAAAATCAAATATAAATAAAAAAAGTGATTTTTTAAACAACAAACGGTGATTAAAATCGTGAAAACAATGGTGAAGGTAGATATGCAGAAAATAATTGTAAGAAAACTTGTCGATTGCATTTTTCTTTCTATTTTAAAAGAATCGTTTTTGAAGCTTGAAATGTACTTGAATTCAATAGTTATACAAGGTTGAATTACAGTATAATTCAAGGCTTGAATTGAACTGTAATACAATTGAAATGTTCGAATTGAATTCAAGTTCCTTCCCATTTCACTGGAGAATGCTATTGAAATAATGTGTAAATCAAGCATAATTCAACTTGAATAACAATTGTTTTACACTTGATTTCAAGCAAAATTGCTTATCTTTAACAAATACAAAAATCCGATTTTCCATCTCTGATAAAACGAACAAAATTCTTTGACAAAAAAATTGAATTTATGTGGCTTAATATATAAAAGAAATACAATAAATTAAGAAAATATGATTTCTTTTTTCATACGAAAACATATTTTTAAATAAAGAAATGCACATTTTTCGTTTTCCTTTTTCAAATATTTTTCAAATACATAATTAATTTGAAAACAAAATACAGAACAGCTGTTTGGATAATTCTTGCAAGTAAAAATTTTACTAGTAATAATTTGTAAGCATTTTTTTGTCTCTCAATTTTTTACTCTCTTTTGACGCCTTCTCTTTGCAAACTTTTTGATTTGCCTGAGGTCGATGTTGACTTTGATATTTAACAACAATATTCATTTACCTGTATTGAGTATCCCATTTATTAGATTTTCTGCAGATAAGTTTAGTGGCTGGTGTTATTTTAATAGATTTCAAATACTTTGTGTGCTTACGATTTGTCAGCTAGAAAAAGCATTAAAATATTAATTTAATTTTATTTGTATACAGCGGGTGGCAAATTTAGTGTCAGTTCGTTTTAGAAAATAGTTTAATTTCAATATTTTATAAAAATTAAAATAAAATTTCAATATTTTATAAACAAGTTTGTTTATTCGAAAAAAAAAAATATTTCCCATGTATCTCATGTTTTGATTTACACAAAATGTTAAATTCCTGGTGCAAAAAAAAAAAGATTTTGTACCAATACTGAACATTAGTTTACGCAAATTTGATTTAAATGCACATACATAAATATGTATGTATGTACATTGTTCGCTCCCTCCAGATCGCGTAAATCGAGGGTAAGCTGCGGTTTAAGTACTCTTTGAGTATTGGCCGTCAAACAACTATCAATGCGGGGAGCTAAAAAAAACATCCTCATATGCAAACAAACGCATTAATTTTAGCATTTATTTTCACAAAAATAAAATTATATTTTGAGGTAGCAGAATAAGAAAAATTTAAATAAAACGGGAAAAAATCAATTTTTTTATCCGAAATTAATACTACAGATGAATATTGCATAGAGTAGCTATTTGACATCGGGAACTCATTTTGACCAAATTTGAGTTGACATATTTTGAATATAGGCTCTCGATATTTACCCCCATATTCATAAAAAAATAAAACGAAAATTTTGTATGGAAAATTTGAAATAAAATACATTTCAAATTCGTGAATTCGTGAAATTTTGTGAATATGGGGGTTAATATTTAATTAATTTTTAATCTACCACTTACTAGGCCTTACACAATAATAACAGGTGCTATTAAGAATTTTCTAAACAAACAGTAGTACATATCGCTCATTTACTTCAACAGTGTTACAACTCCAAAAAATTTGTTTTGCAGAAAACGATTTTAAAATTTCCAACTTATATATAGGGTGTTTTTTTGAGGGGTATAGAACTTCGAGTTGAAATAAAACACAAGAAAATCGTTTTAATGTCCATCAATTTGGCTTTATTGGAAGGATAATTTTATGCCATTAATGTTTAAATATGATTTCGGGCATGTGGCCGCCGCGGCTGGCTCGAATAAAGCTAATTCTACAGGTCCAATTTTCAACCACTTTTTCGAGCATATGGGGCCGTATGTTGGCAATAACGCCACGAATGTTGGCTTCCAAGTCCCCTAACGTTTCTGGTTTGTTGGCGTAGACGAGCGACTTCACATATCCCCAAAGAAAATAATCCAATGGTGTCAAATCACACGATCTTGGTGGCCAATTGACAGGTCCATTCCGCGGTTAATCGAATTAATTGCTCTGATGGACGATTATGTCGACCATAAAATGGACGGAGCTTGCGGTAAACTTCGCGAACTGAACCATTATTTTCGAAATAAATTTGCACGATTTGCAAGCGTTGTTCTTTTGTCAACCTGTTCATGATGAAATGGCAAACCAAACTAAATATTAATCACTTGACAGCTGACAAAATGGCCGCCAGTTAAAAAAGTGATGCCAACTTAAAGTTCTATACCTCAATAAAAAACACCCTTTACAAATCAATGAAGACTTGAAAAAATATTCTTCTCTCACGAAAAATATGAAATTTTTACACAAGATACAAAATGCCGTATTTTTCGAGTTCTGACACTATTGAAGTAAATGAACGATATTTATATCTCGCATCGATATCGATGGGCATTTATCAGCTCTCGACTCTAGCTAAAATTTATTATTTGTTTTGCTCAGCAATAAGAAAACAGTGTGCTTCTAGTAAACAAGATATAATTAGTACCATTTTTTATATTTCTTTATACGCACAAAAACTGGGAATTTTTTTCCACTCACTGTATTTATTTTTAACATTCGCTTATACCTTTCAGGTGCTTTTTAAATAGTTTATTTATTAATTTTTTTTGTTGCTTTTATTTACGTTTATTGCTTGTTTTGTTTTACATAAGAAAGTACATTGCGTTGCAAAACGCAACAATGCAGAAAAAAAGTTCCGCTACTCAAACCGGTTGTACAATTGCCTGAAATTTCATTTATAGTCTAAACACAAATCAACTGTTGAAAATTAACGGATTGTCCCACGATGTGACCATAAATCGTTCGATCGAATATTTATATTGAAAACAACAACAAACTTTCTAATGTTATTGTTGTTTGCAATACAAATTGTCGATCGAACGTTTGCGGGTGACATCGTGGGGCAGGCAGTAAGTCATCAAAATGGAAATAACTTTTAACATACAATATTCTTTTGAAAAAAATAGGGTTTTGGTAGCCAAAATTATAAGAAGCAATGAACAATAAATAGCTAAAGTTCACCAAATTTAAAAAGATTCGTAGCATTAATTTTTTTAAGCAGTAATGAACGATTTCCATAAAAAACATTAACATGAAATGACATCAATGTGAATAAACTTATAGAGCCCACTGTATGCACACTTTTACATTTCACTCAGTTTCCTTTGATCTTTCTCTACTTTTATCACAAACTTTTTGTTTTAAATTTCTAAGCATTCCTTGCTTTTATTTACTTTTTATTATTTGTGGAAACATAAAATTTATAAAAAACCGATTAATTTATATTAAATGGACTTCAAATCGAAACGCAGCTACGATGTGAGTAAATGACCAAATGAATGAGAGAGTACAACTGAAATCTATTTAGCAATATTTGTTTAATTCTGCTTCTACTTTATTAAATTTTAATAGCACATTATTCTAATACACCAACAATTTAATATCATGAGTGTGTTTTATTTACTACCTGTTGACATGTTTTTTTTTTGTTTGGTTTAATGTTTTCTATTTGTGTTGTATTTAAGCTTTTTTTTTAAGTTAATAGGTGAAATATTTAGCAAGAAAAGGTAAAGCTTTCTGTTATAATTTAAAAAAAAATTATTATTCACCTTTACAGAGGAGACAATTAATTTTACTACATACGGATAATGTTCCCTAACTATCAAACTAGTTTTTTGAAAGTGATTTAAATAGTTTTCAATCTAACTTCCATCCTATACTACTCTATGCTACAATGTACTGCACTGTAATATACGGTAAAGTAGTACGTAAACTTGTGCACTTTGTACAGTACAGAACTGTACAATACAGTATAAGATATTGTACAATGTACAGTACTGCGCAGTACACTGTAAACTAATGTATAGGGAAAGGATTTTCATGTAAATACATGTTTTCTGTCGTTGGTCTTAGATCAACGTAAATAACATATCTTTGCGAATCAACAAATTTGTGACAAAATGGCATCGATTTGTTAGTGCATATTCTTGCATATTTTATAATAAATACATATTTTTGCATATTTTATTATAAATGTATATTTTTAATACATTTTTTAGTTTTTTCATGTTATAAATCTTTTTTGTTTTTTTATTAGTTGTAAAGTATTTAAAAGCTGCAGTTTTTACGACTGTGTAAGAACAAAAAAGAGGGAAACGAGAAAAATTTCCGATCGTATTTTTTGTGATGTTATTCGATATACCTTGGTTTAAGTCAAGAATACCAATACCATTGAAAATTAAAAAAAAAATGCATGGGGTAATAGCGCTTTTAAACCCAAAAATTTTTATGTAATTTTTTTCAGCGCTCTCTACTGGTTCCGCATTAATTTCATGTGGATATAAAGTGCTTTTGAAAGCACCTTTGCATGTTTCAGCCTTTAATGAAAAATATCAAATGATATGATAGGGATACATCATATAGTAACTAGATGTGGAACGTGGCAGAAGGCTGTAGGATACTAAATGTCTATTAATAAAATTAAAGAAATTTTAAAGTAAAAAAACTTTCCCCATATGCAGAAAAATAACGTGTGCTTCAAGTGTACGTTAAATTAAAATTTCCATACAAAAACTGGTTTTAACGTACACTTGAAGCACACGTTATTTTTTGCATATGGGTTCAAGTTTTTTGGCTGTAAAATTTCTTTAATTTTATTAATAGAAATATAGTATCCGACAGTCTTCTGCCTAAAGGCCGTGATACACTATCATACAAAGTCTTGCGATCTACGAAAATATGCAACCCTGGTGTGATGAATTGTTATTGTCTTTTGAAAATTTTCATAAACTCCATCATACCAGCGTTGTATTTTTTTCGCAGATCGCACGACTTTGTATGATATTGTATCACGGCCTTAATTGATATTTGGATACACATAGTATTGCTTTCTTGTTCACACTATAGGCCAATCAGAAGCTTTCGTTACTTTAACACATCAATTATAAATACGTATACAAAAAAAAATTATGAACTTAAAATATATGCAACAAATTGGATCAATAGTTTATAGTTTTAAGAACGAAAATTTAGAAACTGAATATTCCACAAACGAAATAGCAGCATTTAAGTACGCACCAATAACTTCTGCTGACGTGGAACATTCATTTTTATTACATAAAATTTTTTCAGAAAAAATCTTAATTAAAAAAAAAACATTTATTAATTCATGTACGTAAATAAAAGTTCGACGGAACTTTATTTTGTATTCCATATGATTTGCCAAATATTTATTAAGAAGGCATTGAAGTTTAGCTTTTAATGTTTTTTAAGTTTTTAATGACAAAATGTTTGTTAAGAAAGCAATTAGGTGATTTTTTTAAGTTTTTAATGTTAATAAATGTTGAAAAAAAAGTTGCTAAATACATATTTTATTAGTTTTAAATACATATTTTTATATTTTTACTGCATATTTTATGTACATAAAACGTGATTTTAAATGCATGAAAATCCTTTCCCTACTAATGTATAATACAGTAAAGTGCAATGCAATGTGTGGTGCGGTGAACAATACTGTATGCTTCAGTGCACTGTACGATACTGTGTGCAATACTGTACGGTAGAGTTTACACAACTGTAAAGTGTACAACACTACCTACTAAGTAAAATAATAATTTGCGATTAATAGTTCGTTAACAAATGCTAAACTTAAATTGTAACAATTCCCAAAAAAACACTGAATATTAACTTGACTGCACCCGGTCAAAAATATTTGTGTGGCAACACTCTATTTTTTTCTAAAGCAGCGTATAGCTGTTGTTTTTTTTACATTTATTTTCTTTGTTTACTTCTTACAACTGTAATTCGAACTGAAAAAATTCAACCAATGTAGCAATGGTAAAGTAAGGAAATATAAAACATGTTGATTATTGAGTTCTTGATTCAACTTTGTTATTTGTTGTTGAGCTTCTCATTTGTTTAAATGAAAGCTTAATATAATAACTCTAGTTGTTCTTAGAAACTTTTTGGTAAAGGTTCCCTGATGATCTGCATTAGCAACAGTGAAATGCGCATAGTATTCAGTTAAACCCCTCAATAATTAATTTAGTAATAGAATAAGTAAAACAATAATTTAGGATTGTTCGTGCGTTAAAAAATGTTAAACTCAAATAGATCTTTGTTGTACGAATTAATCAATTAACATTAGACGAATGGTTGGTTCTTCGTTGGACTCTAGTGTGCCCTATGATGTTCACTATACTAAAAACTGAAAACTAGTGTGCACTACGCTGCAAACAAGTGTTTCCTATATTGTAAACTAATGTAACACTATAACGTACACTAGTGTACCTTTTATTGAAAACTAGTCTGACAAATATTGTATTCTACTGTAACATATTCTCTACACTACTGTAACCTATGCTGAACAATAGTGTAACCTAGGATGTGCACTACCATACTAAAAATAACTAAACCTGTCAAAGTGTGCATGGTTTTGATATACAAAATTTATAAAATTAAGTGCTAATTCACACGGTGAAATTTAGGACGTCTATTTTTCTTAATTCTCTTTTGAAGTTGCTACCAAAAATTCCTTGCATTCATACGATGTTTTTTTTTTGACGTCTAATTTTACTTCTCTTCACCCATATAGCCAATAAGTTAGAAGAGCAAGAATAAAAAAATACAATAAGATAGAAGAGTAACATTAAAACGTAACAACAATAAGAACAAGAGCAATGTAATGAGAAATATGAAAAAAACCATGGAAAACAGAAATCGAGTCATTTTTTCTACCCGTGTAGACTCGTGTCTACACGGGTAGACACGAGTGTGTAATTCACACTAAGACTTTTATGAAGTCTATTTTTCGACGTCACTTTTTGTTTGTTAGCGAACGGCGTAGAGAAGAAATAGGGGTAGAAAAAATGACTCGATTTCTGTTTTCAATGGTTTTTTTCATATTTCTCTTTACATTGCTCTTGTTGTTATTGTTGTTACGTTTCAATGTTACTCTTCTATCTTATTGTTATTTTTTATTGTTACTCTTCTAGCTTATTGGCTATATGAGTGGAGAGAAGTAAAATTAGACGTCAAAAAAAAAAAACATCGTATGAATGCAAGGAATTTTTGGTAGCAACTTCAAAAGAGAATTAAGAAAAATAGACGTCATAAATTTCACCGTGTGAATTAGCACTTAGGTCTAAGGCAAGAAAAAAACATTTTAAAACGAAAAAATTTTATACCGAAAATATATAAATATTGACTATAATTAATTTAAATAAATAATTTAAAATTTTCTGTAGCTTGTTTCATTAATTGGGGAAATAAAAATGCAGGCCATACTCGCTAACAATAGAAAGTTGGCATCTCTACGGGATACGATAAGAGCGTTAGATATTTGTTTATATTTGATTTTCCAGAAAGTTTGTGCCTGTTTTCTATTATTTTACAAAAGCTTTTAACGGAAATTATTTAAATAACATTTCTATTAAAAAGCGATTTGCAGAAAGCTTTTCCAGCAAGTTACACCGCTGTACAATAGATGGCAAATGTATGTAAAATAGTAACTGCCATATTCATTAAAAATATTTTAGGTTTATTAAACGTTTAAAAATATTTTTTGTGAATACGACAGTAAAATAAATTATAAATTATAATTTAAATTATTATAAATTCTGAGATGTGCTATTTGATTTTTACATCAAATTCTTTATAAAAAGTTGAGAATATTTGCAAAATTTTTTAAATTCGTATTTATCAGAAATAAATTTTACTTGAATCAACTTTGAAAGTAAATTTTTCTGTTTAAATTTGTGTTGGCCAAACTTTTCACCTGAAAATTAAACGAAATTACTAACTGAGCCCAATAATATTAAATAAATTTTTTTAAACGTTATTTGTTCGAATACTTGAATAAAATTTAAAATTTATTCGCTTGTTCGAGCAAGAAAAAATTTACAACTTTTCGTCGAACAATTTTAAGCCCGCGTAAATTAATAAGGCTAGCCGTATAATGGCATAGACTTAAGTCAAACTTATCTAAAAAAAATTTGTTAACAAATCCCTGAAAACATAATATCGATTAGCTGTTTCCTACCGTTGCAGTTACATTCCACTACAGTCGGCTAATTGACTTAAAGGCTCAGAATATCTTATTTAATACCGCAGACTGCACGTAACCATGTTATGATAGTGTTACGTTCTAATAAGAAATATATTACTGTTAAAAACATTTGAGCAGTTTTTTCTTCTGAAAACAAATTTATTGTTCGTTATGGGCAGTTTCTTCCTCAAACGTATGTGGCAACACTGGTCATAATAACAATTCAATTGCGTATACGTTACCTTGAATTACCCATAACGTATACGTGGGCATTAGAAAAATATTTGAAACAAATTTGGTCATTTTATTGATTGAAAATTTCACGCGAAATGTTTACATAATCCATATAAAAAAGTTTACATGAAATATTTATGAAATAATGTTGCAAAAGTTGTATGTACTCTGTTAAACTCGTGAAAAATTTATGAAATGTGTCTAGCAACCTTTTCTTATCATATGTGAAATAATGTGACTGGCATTTATTTCGTTAGAAATATTGGCAGCTAATGTTTTTTTTTTTACGAAAGTCGACCAATGTTGCATACTTCTAACCAATAAAAACGAAATTTTTTTTTCCAAAAAAGTAGTATGGGCATCACTTGTTACGTGTCAAATTTTTCACGCGAAATAATCAATGTTGCTGAAAATTTTCCATAACTTCGAACAGAGTACCAGGCTTCATGAATAAGCCCATAAGCCGACTTAATTGCTCTCTGTTCTTAATTAAAAAAATGACATTTGGATGCAATGCAATATGTTTGATTAAATTTGTGTAAATTTTCTGAATTTTCCAAGCATATAGTTTTGACAAATATGATGAGTTTTTCTGTCTTACTTTAAATTGAATTTTGAGCTCGTTTTGAAATAAAATAACATAATAATTTAACATTTTAGTTGGAATTTCTGAGTTACACTCGTATTTAAGGAAACTAAGCAAAACTGTGTAATAATGATTATAAAATAAAGGTCGTTGTGAAAAGAAAAAAGTTACATTTCGTTATAACAAAATACAAATAAAAATAAAAATAAAAATAAAGATACAATTTGTTACAACTTGTAATAAAACTGTTAGATTATAAGACTGATAATAAGACATATACATACTCGTATGTTTGATCATTAAAACAAACTAACAAAAAAAAAAAAACAGACTGAATTCAAAACTTTTTGAGAACCGAGAAACGTAATATTTGTTAATATTGATGATGTATGTCATTCTGTAATAGTGTACAGCTGTGTTGCACTCACGATTTAATTCTATATCATGTGGCATCTCTGAAAACACACTGTCAAAATTAGCGAAAAGCAGAAATAATAATAAAACATAATAATAATATTGCTTTTATTACTTCAACCGACAGGGAATATCGTTAAATTATGTTACTGTATAGCAAAATCGATAAGTTTTCGTTTTGTTTATTAAAGCGATACTATTATCATAATAAAAGTTACTGAGTCTAGTACCTGGATTATGTAACTTTTATTATTTTTGACAGTCGGTTGAAGTAAAAACTGTAAAATCACAAGCTTCAGTTCACTTCAGTTTTTAGGGTTCCGTACACCAAAGGTGAAAAGGAACTCTATTGTTTTCACTACTCTGTCCGCTTGTCCGTCTGTCCGTCACAGGCTATTTTCTCATGAACCGTAAGAGCTTTGAAATTGGACAGAGTATATAGAATCTTGGCCGCTACAACAACAAATACATGAGAGTTAAAAATTAAAGGGTGTTCCAAAACGAGCAGCGAAAAATGTTAAAATTCCATGTAATATACATACAATTGTATATACAATTGTATATTGACACTTGAAATTTGTAAAATTAGTGTATTTTTTTTACAGAGTACAAGAATTAACACTAAAATTTGAAAAAATATTAAATTAAAGGGTGTTCTATCAGTTAATGCAATTTTGACCATGTAATTTTGACAACTTGCTATATCTTGGAAACCGTATGAGGCAAACTTTTGAAATTTTCAAAAACGGTAAAACTAAATAATCCCAAAATTATAAAATCGTCAAACCGAAAAAAATCGCCAAAAATTTAAAAAAAAATCGTCAAAACGAAAAAAATCGCCAAAATTAAAAAAAAAATATAGCACTAAAATAAATCGCCAAATCCGAAAAAATCGCCCAAATGAAAAAAATCGCCAAAATGAAAAAAACCGCCAAAAACAGAAAAAATCACCCAAATGAAAAAAATCGCCAAAATGAAAAAAACCGAAAAAATCGCCAAAACGCGCCAAAACTAAAAAAATTGCCTATGTGAAAAAAATCGCCAAAATGAAAAAAACGCCAAAATGAAAAAAAGTGTCAAAACTTAAAAAAAAAATCGCCAAAAACCGAAAAAATGCAAAATTGCCAAAACTAAAAAAACGCTCAAAACTGAAAAAAAACTAAAAACGAAAAAGATGCCAAAACTTTATTTTATATAGGCTAAAGTTTGTATTGAATTACATATCACGTTCATGCAGTCTTATGTGAGTGGAAAGAGAATTAATTACAATCGCGAAAATTCATGGTTCACGAAAAGCTCACGAAAATATTTAGGCACTAATTTTTACATGGAAACAAAAACAAAATCTTGAAAATGTGGTTCGTTCTAAAAAAAGAAAACAACATTAGTAACATCGAGACCTTAAAAAGAGCAAAAAAATTTTTGATAATTTTGAAGAATATTGAATTGAATATTTGGATTTATGAAATCATAAATTATGATCTACTTCGCCTGCAATATAAAATAATTTAGAAGAAAGCACTTTTGTTCAGTTTGCCATAAATATTGTAATTTATTTAGTTATTTGGTTTCAAAATTTTTATAACTTTGATAATTATTACATTAAGAAAAAGCCAACACCTTTCATATGGAAAAATTAAAACATTATAAAAAGATATCAAACCGATGCCTAAAAGAGGGCTTGTTAGACTTTAAAATAGTGACACCAACTGAAATGAAAACAGTTTTAAAACGAAGAAAAAAGAAAAAAAAAAACAAATAACCATACAAAATATTATCACAATTATGAAGATAATAAATTTTAATTGCCCCCACTTTAACTGAGATTAAGAAAATACAATGAGAATAGAAGATAGTAAACAATTTTTTTTTTATAAAATTGTTTCATGAAACAAATTAAATCTATCGACAGGTATTTAGCTTTAAAAATTTTCTTTCCGGCTCATATTTAGTTAAATCGTGACTTTCGTTCATAAAGGTTGTTAATTCAAATAATTATTTAAAAAATTAAAAGAAAAATTATTTTAAAAAACTAAGTAAAGCGAGAAAAGGATGTAAAAGTTGTTTTTACACAAATAAAAATCTAAGTTTGTTTTTTATTTTAGTTTTAGTAGTTACATATAAAAATAATTTAATTAGAGTTTTCTGTAGAGTGTTTGAAAAATTAATGTAAATAATATCATATACAAAATGAAGTGAGTATGGATTAAGAAAATCCAACATATTAAAAATATTAAATGCATTTTATTGGTAAGATAAGATAAGCAAAATTCCAAGAAATTGTTATAAGAACGAGATACTCATATGTGACCTTCTCCGAGAAGAGGGACATAGTGTGTCAAAAAACGGGTTTGGACTTAAGAGTGGATTCTGGTACCTAAAAGGGTGTAGGCATGACGTCACCAAAGTCGGCACCCAATCATAACTAACCATACCAAATCGCATCTCCCATCTGAAGGTGTGTTCAAAGTGATAATGCGCTATGAAACTTTAAATGCGTTTTTCTCAAAACTTCATTTTTACACACTAGGTCCATTTTCTCGGAGAAGGTCACATATATAAAAATGCAGTTGTAAAATAAAAAAATAAAATCGCCAGACGTTAAAATCGCTAAAACGTAAAAAAATCACCAAAAGTTAAAAGGTCGCCAAAAAACTTAAAAATATCGCCAAAAACAAAAAAAAAAAAAAAAAAATTTAAATCTAGTCATGATAAATTTTTAAAGTTATGATTTTTAGAAAGATGACGAATTTTGAGTAATTTCTAGATTTACTCAACTGTTTTGCTTTTATATTTATTATTTATTTTAATTTCCAGATTCTTATCTTCTTTCGCCCTTAAGAAATGTTTTTGTTCTTTCGTCTGTAATGGTTTTGATCCCATACAAAAAAAAAAAAAAACATTTTTATATACAGAAATATTAAAATATTTGGTTTCATTGAACGGAAACTTCTAATTCTCAAAAAAGTAAAAAATACATAGATGATGCTCGTGGAAAGATTTCGTTTATTGTAAATAATAGAGACCTGCGTAAACAGTCTTGAAATGTAAATAAGTCTTGTTTTTCAAATGTATTTTTGTAGAATATATTATACTAAACCAATAATAAATGATGTCGTTTAATAATACCCCTTTTCCACACGCAAAGTTTGCTTTGCAAAGACTTAATTCAGCTGTGTGAAAGACAGAGATTGTAGTACAGTCTCTTTCTGTCTTTTTCCCACCTGATATCACTATTATTATTACAATGCAGGTCATGCATTTTGACCGTGAATAATGCGCTTTATGTCTGCATGTATGTATGTACATGCATTACGTTTGTATACGAGCCCATGCGTATGAAGCAAGCATCACAAATTCTTCCGTCACGAAGAATTTTCTTCTTTACTCCTAAACCAGCAACAACTGAAACAAATTTCTTGCAAAGCATTTGAAAAATCGATCATGTCCTAAAACCTCTTGTAAGAGGCCTTGCGCAGGACTTTACTATGTTATCACTGAGATGATTATCTAACTATTATCTAACAGTCGGTTTTGAATAAAGTAATTTTTTTTTTATTTTTATTTTTGGTTAAAATTAAAAGTTGAAACTTTATTTTTATATTTTCAATCATTATACCACCAATGCTTTCAGTCGCTTCTTTTATGAGTGGAAGCAAAACTTCTCCCTAAATTTTGGACATAATCCAATTTTTATTTGCAATTGCAACATGTGAATAATATTTATAATATTTATAATAGTTAGTAAAAAATAGCACTACTAAATTTTTCACATTAATATTAATTAATAATTCAGTGAAGTGCGACATTGACTCGCGCATGAAGGGTTCCGTACAGACACTGGACATGTAATTCAATACGAAAGTTAGCCTATATAATAAATAGTTTTGGATTTTTTTTTCGTTTTTCGGTTTTGAGCGTTTTTTAGTTTTGGCGTTTTTTGCGTTTTTTAATCGGTTTTCGGCGATTTTTTTTTTAAGATTTGTCGCTTTTTTAGTTTTGTTGTTTTTTTCGCGTTTTGTCGACTTTTTTCGGTTCTTGGCGTTTTTTCATTTTGTCCATTTTTTTCATTGAGGCGATTTTTTAGTTATGGCGATTTTTTCAGTTTTTGGCGTTTTTTCATTTTGGCGATTTTTTCATTTAAGCGATTTTTTCGGTTTTCCCGATTTATTTTATTGTTAGATTTTTTTTAATTTGGTGCTTTTTTCGTTTTGGCGATTTTTTTTGGTTTTGCGATTTTATAAATTTCGGATTTTTTAGTTTTACCGTTTTTGAAAATTTCAAGAGTTTGCCTCTTATAGCAAGTTGTCTAAATTACATAGTCCAAATTGCATTAACTGATGGACCCCCTTTAATTTAAATTTTTTTAAATTTTAGTGGTAATTGTTGTAGTGTGTATAAAAATACTCTAATTTTACAAATTGCAAGTGTCAATATACATATGTACATTGTACACATGTATGCTTTGGAACACCCTTTAATTTTTAACTCTCATGTATTTGTTATTGTAGCTTTAGTTGCGTTGCCAATTGCCAAAATATTATTACGAATTGCAACTGAAATTCCTTTTAAAATAATTTTCATGAATTTCCATATTGGTGTTTAAAGTTTCATAACCTAGTTTGTGCCATTTCACTCAGTCTTAAAGAACTTAAAGTTACGAGTATTTGCACCAAAGAACTCATCATTGAATATACAGGGTGTTTTTTTTAAGAGGTATAGAACTTCGAATTGAAATAAAACACAAGAAAATCGTTTTAATGTCCATCAATTTGGCTTTATTGGAAGGATAATTTTATGCCATTAATGTTTAAATATGATTTCGGGCATGTGGCTGCCGCGGATGGCTCGAATAAAGCCAATTCTACAGGTCCAATTTTCAACCACTTTTTCGAGCATATGGGGCCGTATGTTGGCAATAACGCCACGAATGTTGGCTTCCAAGTCCCCTAACGTTTCTGGTTTGTTGGCGTAGACGAGCGACTTCACATATCCCCAAAGAAAATAATCCAATGTTGTCAAATCACACGATCTTGGTGGCCAATTGACAGGTCCATTCCGCGAAATTATGCGCTCATCGAATGTTTCCTTCAATAAATCGATTGTGACGTGCGCTGTGTGGCATGTAGCGCCGTCTTGTTGGAACCACAACTCATCCACATTCATGCCATCCGATTCGGGAACAAAATAGTCGGTTAGTCGGCTCCAATTGCTGTGCACGGTGGCGAATCGATTCATTCGGGTCCTCTTCTTCGGTGCGCACTGTTCGACGTCTCTGCGGATGCGTATTATCACATAGAGTAAACGTAGTGCGAAAACGATCCTTGGTTAACCGAATTAATTGCTCTGATGGACGATTATGTCGACCATAAAATGGACGGAGCTTGCGGTAAACTTCGCGAACTGAACCATTATTTTCGAAATAAATTTGCACGATTTGCAAGCGTTGTTCTTTTGTCAACCTGTTCATGATGAAATGGCAAACCAAACTAAATATTAATCACTTGACAGCTGACAAAATGGCCGCCAGTTAAAAAAGTGATGCCAACTTAAAGTTCTATACCTCAATAAAAAACACCCATTATTCGTATTCCGCTAAATATCTTGTACTGCCAGCAAATGTTTTAGTGTTGCACTCCAAACAATATTTGATATATGATTATTCTTATTTTCTACTTCTTGATAAACAAAAAAATTGTTGCTATAAAATGAATATTATTACCTTGTTGACGCTATTGTTATTATTGCTATCAAAAATGATAAATAAATATTTATAAACTCTCAGTAACAGTAAATAAATATTTTTCAATTGACCATCGAAGTTAAAAACACTCATTTCAGCAGCAGTTTAAATTGCAATTAAATAATAAAGAAATCATAAATTGACTAATTAATTGTTAAAGTTTATAAATTACATTTTAAAGTGAGTGAAGGGAAGTTTAATAGTATGGAATTAATGCTTGTTTTGATTCACTCCTTAGATTGCATTACGTTTAAAACTTAATTCGAAAAATTTATTTCAACTATGTTCGGCCGGTGGTCTAAATTAAACCACTTCACTCCAAAACAAACACAAAGTAGAAAGTTGCCCTTTTTCAAGCAAATTTAAATCGCTTTTTACTATTTTTGAGCCAATAAATTTGAAAAAACATTAATATTGTGCATATTTACACAAAAATACCTTTTAAACCATATATGTTTCACTAATATTGGTGGACGATAAGATACTTAAAAGTGTACGACAAAAAAATGTGGAACTATAAGAGGTGTGGAGATACATAGATAACATAGAAGTTAATTTGTTCACTTCCTTTAAATATTAACAGCCTTATTTATAAAAATTATTAAGGCTTTATAAAGGGGTTTTAAAACACATTTTCATACAAAATTTTTCTTATTAAGCCTATATAAAGCCTTAATAATTTTTATATCTATGGATGTTAGTTAATTTCTCTAATATAAACGTTTCTTTTAAAATTTTAGGACTGCTGCTCTAGAAAATAATTCTCACAAAGCGGATACAACAATATCATCAATATCATATGCTGAAAACGATTATGATCCCCATGAGCATCGTAATGTTAAAAATCCCACTACGTAAGAGAATTTGTTTTTTAATTTTTTTATATTAATTGATTAAAAATTGTATTTCTTTTCTCTTAAGCAATTGGCAGACAATGGCTCATTTTCTTAAGGCCAGTATAGGAACTGGCGTATTGGCCATGCCCAGTGCCATAGCAAATGCTGGTTACATTAACGGTTTCGTTTTTACAGTGATTGTGGGTCTAATTGCTCTCTATTGTTTACATATATTAGTAAGTATCTCCCTAGCTGCAAAAGTAGGCATTACCCAGCAAAAAATTTCAAAAAAGGTAATCGAGTTTGGAATTAAGCATTTTTGGTGGAAGCACTTCCCTACTGGATTACCAACTTAATGATTTTAACAAGGCGTGAGACTAAAATAATCGATTCATGAGAAGTACTTACATTTTTTTTATTTGTCAACATTATACGTAATCTATTTCGTCTAAAAAAATCATTCTCTTCATTTAGCAACTTGCACGTAATTTTTTTAAATTTTAGGTAATGTGATTTGTAAGCGAGTAATGAAAATTGGCAATCAGAAAAGTAAGTCATTATATGGCAAGTAATTAGTTCTAATGGTAATGTGTAATTTTTTGCTGGATAATTAGATAAATAATGGAAGAAATAATATATTATTTTCCAAAGACAATGCATTCCCTTAGAAACAAGATGGCAATTCGATCAAACACAATAATTACACATCGATTACCACTCGCTTTACCACATCTGCAGAAGAAGAATGTATAGTTTTGGCTTGTGACGGGTGTTATGAATTATAGAATTCATTCCTTGGATGTACTAAAATAATTCATTACTTTCCTAGGACATATTGTGTGTTAACAGTAATGAATTCTGGAATGAAAAATTATACAGTGCAACACGAAAAAATATAACCATATACGGACACCACTACGTGATAAAAGACCAAAAAAAAAAAAAGCAATGTGAGTCCGATCACAGAGGAGATGTGTTAACATCTAGTAATGAAAAATTTTTTTAAGTTGGAAGTACTTATGCTTTTAGTATATTTTTTTAATTAATTAATTAAAAGTATGAAAACTTTCAATATTGTAAGTACATATGAATTTGTTGGTTTTTGTTTGTTTTATTAAACTTATTTGGTTAGTAAATGGGCACACTGCAGTATACCCAGCAAAAAATTAAACATTACCATTAGAACTAGTTGCCATATAATGACTTACTTTTCTGATTGCCAATTTTCATTACTCGCTTACAAATCAAAAAATGACGTGCAAGTTGCTAAATGAAGAGAATAATTTTTTTAGATGAAATAGATTACGTGAAATGTTGACAAATAAAAAAAGTAAGTACTTCTCAAGAATCGATTATTTTAGTCTCACGCCTTGTTAAAATCATTAAGTTGGTAATCCAGTAAGGAATAGCTTCCACCAAAAATGCTTAATTCCAAACTCGATTACCTTTTTTGAAATTTTTTGCTGGGATATGTATATGTACTGCATTCAAAATTGCAGTAAGCAGTAAATTTACTGATTACTAAAAAAATTCAGTAAATTTTTACTGCTAATGAAATTTAATTTGCATTACCAGTAAAATCGTAGGGCCGTAATCATAATAAAATTGTAGCAAGTGGCAAAGTTTTTTCATTCAAATTTTGAAACTTTTGTATGAAAAACATTTAGCCACTTGGTAGAATTTCATTATGAATACGGGCATTACTGATTACTGAAAATTCAATGCACCTCATCATATAACAAATCATTTAGGCAATTTATAAAAATTTTAGGAAAAAATTTTAGTAATCAGTAAAAATTTACTTGTTAAACATTTTTAGGGTTCCGTACACCAAAGGTGAAAAGGAACCCTATTGTTTTCGCTACGCTGTCCGCCACACGGTATTTTCTCAGGAACCCTAAGAGCTACGGACCTGAAATTTGGACACAGTATGTAGAACCTTGGCCGCTACAACAACAAATACATGAGAATTAAAAATTAAAGGTTGTTCCAAAACGAGCAACGAAAAATGTTAAAATCCCATGTAATATACATACAATTGTATATTGAAACTTGAAATTTGTAAAATTAGTGTATTTTTATACAGACTACAAGAATTAACACTTAAATTTAAAAAATTTAAATTAAAGGGTGGTCCATCAGTTAATGCAATTTTGACTATGTAATTTTGACAACTTCCTATATCTTGGAAACCGTAAGAGGCAAACACTTGAAATTTTCAAAAACGGTAAAAGTAAAAAACCGAAAATTATAAAATCGCCAAACCAAAAAAAATCGCCAAAAATTAAAAAAAAATCGCCAAAATTAAAAAAAAAATTCTAACGCTAAAATAAATCGCCAAATTCGAAAAATCGCTAAAATGAAAAAAAATCGCCAAAATAAAAAAAAACGCCAAAAATCGAAAAAAATTTCCAAAACGGGAAAATGTCGCCAAAACTAAAAAAAAAATTATATAAAAAAAAATCGTAAAAATGAAAAAAATCGCCAAAAAAAAAATCGCCAAAATGAAAAAACGCCAAAAACCGAAAAAATCGCCAAAGCGAGAAAATAAAGTGTCAAAACTAAAAAAATAGCCAAAACTTAAACAAATCGTCAAAACCGAAAAAAACGCAAAAACGCCATAACAAAAAAAACCGAAAAGACCCCAAAAACTAAAAAAATGCCAAAACTATATATTATATAGGATGAAGTTTGTATTAAATTTCATATCTAGTGTTCGTACGGAACCCTTCGTGCGCGAGTCAGGGTCGCACTTTACTGAATTTCTTACAATTATTTCATATTATTTAACAGAAATAATATCCAAAAAATGATGTATAGCATAAATTGATTCATATTTGTACTTTTACCTGAAATAAGTGCATTTCAAAAGAGTAATTAATTTTTATAAATGCAAAATATATAAAAGTGGCAATACTGAACTATGTATTTGTACTTGAATATCAGCTGCAGATGGTGTTGCTGCCGTCTCCAAAATAATTAAGTAGCCGGCTACGAGGCGACAAATGCTGCTAGCGGCATTTGAAGTCGTGTGTTTGTGTAGCATGCTGTGGTGAATGTGTTAAATGCTTTAATAATCGATTTTCGTAAAAAAAAAACGAAGTCCAAATAATGTGTCGGTTAAGCTTTTTTTAACAGTTATGGTTCGATATGTTTTAATGAAAATAAGAAAATCATTTATGGAAACCTGTTTTATTTTATATTTTTAGATTAACTCCATGTATGTGCTGTGTAAACGGAAACGTATACCGTATTTATCGTATTCAGAAGCCATGAAAATGGGTTTTCAAGAGGGCCCAACATTTTTTAAATGTATTATACCAATTACGACGTAAGTCATACAATTATAAAGTAGGCCAGAACATTTTTTTATATACTACCGGCATATACATATAATTATAAATTCTTTTCAGTCCCTTTATCGATGGCTTTCTGGCATTTTATCATTTTGGTATTTGTTGTGTCTACGTTGTTTTTATCTCCGAGAGTAATAAACAAATCATTGATGAATATCTTGTGGTGTTGGATATAAGAATTCACATGTGTTTCGTATTGGTGCCTTTATTTTTAATTTACAGTATTAGAAGTTTAAAATTTCTATCCTATTTTTCATCTTTCGCCAATTTTGTGATCATTGTGGGTAAGAGACATTAAACGTTAGTTTAAATACTATTAAAAAAAATAATATTTTGTATAAATTTTTATAAGCATTATTATATTTATAGGCTTTGGCGTTGTTCTATATTATATATTTAGCGATTTACCTTCTTTATCGGAACGTAAACCAGTCGAGGACTTAAACAAGTTGCCAATTTTCTTTGGCACTGTTCTATTTTCATTGGAGGCTGTTGGTGTGGTAAGTATCCAATCTACTACGAGTATTACAGTAATTCACACGTTGATTTTTCAATGATTTTTTGAAACACGATTTTTGGAGTTTGTTGGCGAACGGTATAGAAAAGTAAAATGGGAAGAAAAAAATCACATTTTCCGTTCTACGAGTTTTTTTTTCAAATTTTCTTTACACATATTTTATTTTTTTTTATTTTGCTTTATTTTATTTTTTCATTGAATGCGACAACAGCTTTTTTTAATACAAAACAGTGTTACCTGTAGGCATTTTTGTCACTAATATATGAGTATAGGGAATATCGGAAAAATATTTTATTTTGAACAAAATGTAGGTATTTTTTATTCTCGTAGTGCATTTTTTGTACATAAATGTAGAAATAACTATAGCAAAAATATATTTTTTGCTCATAAACCGTTTCAAAGTCTTAGACTTTTATCCAATTAGTTTGGTGTCGCAGTGCCTGTCTTTGGTAATATTGTTGAGAGAATATTTATTTATATGTGAGAGGATAAGAAAAAAAGCTGTCAAAATAAAATAGATCTCTCGACTGCTTTCTGGCGCTACTATTTTGTGTCAATTTGTATGGAAAATGTGCTTATGCCGCAATTCTGTTTGATCATTAAGGCCTTAAATGTTTTTAATTTATCTTTCTTTACATTAAATTACTAAAATTTGTAGATTTTCGTATGGGGGAAATTTTTTAACATGTAGGGGAAGGAAAAACGGGGGTTTTTAAAGCTGCTGGCAACACTGATACAATTTTTGGAAGAAAAAAAGTAAAAACTAGAAACATGGAAAAAATCATCGTATGAATGTAAAATGTTTTTGGAAGCAACATTTAAAACAGAATCAAAACTAAAACAAGATTTTTAAATCATCGTATGAATTGGGCCTTAGTTGTTTTGTAGCTGCTGCATGTGTTAGGTTTTTATTTTGCGCTCATTTTATTTACTCAAGTAATTCTCTTTTGCTAGTGAAATATTTTTGAGAAAACAAGTGAAATATTTTTAAATAAAATATTTTGTTTGTTGCTGGTTAAGGTGCAATTAGACGTGACATAACCATAATGCAGACATGGGCATATTGCACTAAATAATTACTGCAGTAAAAAATCCTTTTTACTGGTTACTGAAAAAATTTGCAGTATTCAGTAAAATTTTACTGCTTACTGAAAAAATTTGCAGTATTCAGTAAAATTTTACTGAATACTGGAAAAAAGCAGTAACTAGTAAATTAATACTAAAAATGAAATTTTTTTTACAGTATTTTACTGATATCACGGAATTTGTTTGTAATTGGTCTTTTTTGGTATTTGTTACAATTTAAGCAAAGCGTGTATTTTTGCTGTTGGTTGCTTCGACTTATAATAGCTCTATAAGAGTCACGCTGCAGTAATTAAACATTTACTGGTTACTGCTATTTTTTTCAGTAACCAGTAAAATACTGCAACAAAATTTCATATCAGCAAAAATTTACTGGTTACTGCTTTTTTCAGTATTCAGTAAAATTTTACTGAATACTGCAAATTTTTCAGTAAGCAGCAAAATTTTACTGAATAGTGTAAATTTTTTCAGCAACCAGTAAAATTTTACTGCAGTATGCCCATGTCTGCCATAATGCCATAGCCATAACCAAACCAAAATTCAATTGGTTTCTATGGCAAATGGCTGTGTCGTTATGGCGTGTCACCTGTAATCGAATGCAATGTTGCCCATTAGTTAGGTTCGAATGGCTGTTTTCTATGGTTATGGTTATGGCACGTCTGATTACACCAACAACAAACAAAATTTTTTAAATTCGTATTAGTTTCGGTTTGTTTATTCTTCAAACAGTGTTATTCCTAATGTAGAATAATAAATGTTAAATTGTATAGAAAAAAACAGCTTTGATATTCTTTCCACAGTCATTATTATGATTTCCTTTATATAAAGACCATTTTATTTACATACATACATATTTCACTAAGAATGCTCTTAAAAAAACAAAAAATTTTCCATTCAACAAAATCTAATTTAAAACAGATATAAAAATTGATCAAACAAGTATGTAGTATAAAAAAATAATATATAATATAACACTCGCTTTTAATTTAATCCATACCCTGCAAGAACAGTGTCAGTCAGTTGACCGATCATTTGATCGGTAGTGGTGAAAGATATATCAGTCATTGCGTAGAAAAAAGCTTTTATCACATTCTTAATAGCTTGATTTTGCATCTTTTTCTAACAAGTGAATTCCGTTGACTATAGAACATATATATCCAGCAAAAAATTATATATCACTATTAGAACTACTTGCCATATAATTACTTACTTTTCTGATTGCCAAATTTCATTACTCGCTTACAAATCACATTACATAAAACTTAAAAAAATTTTGTACAAGTTGATAAATGAGGAGAATGATTATTTTAGATTTAATAGATTACGGGAATATATTTACAAATAGAAAAAAGTAAGTACTTCTCAAGAATCGATTATTTCAATTTCACGCCTTGTTAAAATCATTAAGTTGGTAATCCAGCAGGGAAGTGCCTCCACCAAAAATGCTTAATTCCAAAGCCGATTACCTTTTTTTTTAAATTTTTTGCTGGGTATTCGAACTGCTAACTAATGGTTTTTACTAATCACTATTGGTATAAATATTAATCACGTTTGATTTATCACACTTGACGGGTATACATACATACATACCTATCAAGTCCAACTAATCAATCTTGGCTAATATTATCCTTCACAGGTGACCAATCATACATAGTTGATATACCAGTCAAAGATGACGGATATATCTATTATAGTAAAATATAATTTTTTATTATTTTATTATAAAAAGTAACTTAAAAATAGAGAAATAAATTTAATACATTCATACGTTCATACTTATTTAAAATAACACAAAGATAAGCAAATACTATTCAGATATTGCCTTCTTCACGTCTTTTTCTACCTCCACTGGACCTTACATTTTAAAAATATTTAAAATTTGAAAAATGATATAGGTATAATAAATAATATATTTTTTAAATATTTATAACTGCGAAAATGTATTTTATTCATTGTTTTTACTTCACTTTTTTACAAATACAATAAATTTTTAATACTTTTATAAATTTTAACAGCGTTATTTATAAAATTTAAAAAGGCTTTATAAAGACTTTTTAAGTTTTATAAATAAGGCTGTAAATTTACAGACCGAACATATTGAAAATTTATCCCGCAAGCGTATATTTTACAATAAAACGCGATTTTTAAACGTTTTTGCATTAATTAAATGTTACACTCTAACATATGGTCACTACTGACCAAATTACCAGTCAATTGACTGACTGTTCAAATCAATATAAAATTTTTGCAAATGTGTTAGTAAAAAAATTTTGTTTGTGGTGGTTTCGATCATTAATTTCTTGTAAGGTACAGTTTAAAAGAAAAATTGCTTATCACAAGCCTACAAAATATATAAAAATATTTTTGTGAGGTACGAGGTTTCTCAATTAATTTTTAATAAAGTCCGAACTAATGGATGAATTTCAATGAACAAATAAAAACTTTTTTTTAAAAAATAATTAAATTTAATGACATTGAAAAGGAAAAGGTCAGTAAAAACTAAACTGAATAATATCATTTTATTTGTAACATATGAAAGTATATGTATAATTTTAGATTCTATACATTTTCGATTTTTTAAAAATTTTTAAAGAAAAAATAAAAGATGTTTAAAATTTTTCTTGGAAATTTTTTTTTTGCTAAGATCTTCTTAATAACTTTAAAAAATTTATAAAAAATATAATGGTGGCTACTTGGGAAAACGCATCGAAGAAGTGAAACTTAATTAATATTAAAGCAAAAACAAAGTTCCCAAAATTGTTTTTGTTTTCCATACAATTCTTAAATGAAATAAACGTGAGAATTTCAACGCGTTGCTCTCTTTTTTTAAAACCGTGAATTTTGTATGATAAACAAAAACAAATTTTCAATATTTATGAAGTTTTGTTTTTGTTTTACATGTAAAGTTCAACAAGTCGACACGTATTCCAGAATAGACACCAATATAAATATTTTTAGTGTTTTGCTTTTAAATCGAACAGCTGTTTTTCCAGTTATATAAAATTAGGTTTTTTAATCTCTCTAACTTTCCAAATAACGGTAAGTCTGGAAATCCGTTAAAAAAATATTTTGCAGGCAGTGAATCTCAGTATTATGTGTATCCGAATTGACTGAGATATCTCAGACCACAAAATTCATATTAAGCTGTCTAATACGGTAAAAAATAATTGAATAAAGATCGTCACCTTAAATGCAAACGGACGTAACTGCACTTTTATGTTATTTACAGGAGAAACAAAAAACATTTCAAAATCAATAATAATAAAAATAAAAAACTTTTCTTCGAAATTTACTTGTAATATGTATTTCCTTTTTATATGTATATATTTAAGCTTTTATGTTGGTTATGTTCTTTGCAATGAAAAATAGATGCATTGGTAATTACTTAAGTTTGAATTTCTTTAATAAAGTCGTAATTTTTGATCGCAGAGGTCTGAATATTTGCGTGAATATGTAGTTTGATAACAAAAACCATAATCAATCAAAAAATTGATTTCGACTTTTTGTGTAGTTACACGTCCGTTTGCATTTAAGGTGACGATATGTACATATGTATTTATATTAGCGTTTTTTTATTTAATTTTATTCAGATTATAGCAATTGAAGAGAAAATGCAAAAACCAAAAGACTACATAAAGCCATTTGGCGTTTTGGATATTGGCATGTCAATTGTTATTGGTCTTTATGTTATTTTGGGATTCTTTGGCTACTGGAAATATGGTGACGAGGCCAAGGGTAGCGTAACATTAAACATACCACAAGATGAAATGTAAGTAGATCAGCTTAATGCTACAAAATGTGCTATACTTATTATTATAAATTATTTATTTATGTTATATTATTATATACATATGTTCTGAATCAAAAGATTTCTCATTTGTATTTAGTGGTTACGCTTATTTCGGCAAATTGACAATACACTTGTTTGCCTTTTATTTACAGTTTGGCACAGGTAACAAAAGTCCTCTTCGCATTTACCACACTGATAACGTATGGCATACAGGGTTACGTTACGAACGATGTCATCTGGCACAAATATTTGTCGAAGAGGATAAAAGACACATCAAAGCACGTTCTCTTTGAGTTGTTGGTACGAGCCACTATTGTTGTTTGTTCATGTAAGTTTTTGTGAATTCAAAAAATTTCTTTTTTTATAAAACTTAAAAATCACCAAGACTACATAGGGAAGGGTGTATATATCTTAAGCATACATATATGTATCCATATTAGTGGAGGAGGGGGGGGGGCGGAGTTACAAAAGATCCGAAAAAAGCCTTACGTAATATGCGAATAGCCCCTAAGGTTTGTGGAAAGAACAGCGAAGTTAACATCGCGGTACTCCAGTAGTGAATTATTTAACATTGTGTATTTAAACTTTAAAACTTCTTATTCACCCTCATTCCAGTTGTCGACATCAACGTCACTTTAACATAATACAAAAAAATTGGAGATTGTGTACCCGTTGTCGAAAACAATTGACTCCTATTGGCAGGTTTATGCCATTTTCTAAATCTTAGGGAACGGAAAAAAATTGTGAGCGGCAAAAAATTGTTCTCTAGAGAGAGAGAGAGAGAGAGAGTAAACAAGCTCCAATTTTTTGGTATTGTGTTAAAGTGACGTCTATGTCGACAACTGGAATAAGGGTGAATATCAGTGGTGAGTAAATAAAGTGTTCTGCGGTCAAATTACGGCATTCGATACGTTTCGAAATTTTAAAATGTTTCCATATAAACTCTATTGAAATATTTCGTAATTTCGTTCGATAACGAGTGCCGTAATTTGCCCCCTGATTTGATAAGTGCACTGGTGACTTTTTTTAATTACACAATAATTCGTATCCTACAAAAATAACGTTCTCAAAAGGTAAAGACGTAATAAGTCATTTAATATTTGACATGGTACAACGTGTTTCAAAGTTTTAAGTGTTGGCCAAAAGGATCAAAATCTTTGTATATAGTCATTTTTGAAGGCCTGTTATGTAATTCCTTCCAAAACACTAGAATATTCGCCGAAAATTCACCGGGAACCCGATACAACATCCGTTGGCCCTGTTTAGGTGCACAGCAGTTTTCTTTATTACAGTAATTTCTCTATTTTTCTTAAAACTGGAAAGGAATCTCTTCAGAAGTGTGCAGTCTAAAACACTCAACATTATAATGCCAAAATGCCTTTTGGTATGCTTGTAAGCGCGGGGAACATATATTTTGAGCATTGAGCAAGAGCAAGTAACCTACAAACAGATGTTCATAACTTTTCGATCAAGTTAAAGGATTGATTCGGTAAACTGAGGCATTCAATCAACACTATATATTCGGGCGCGTGTCAGAAAGTCTAGATTTTCCCATGATTATTTCTGCAGAGCCTGTTTAGAAAAAAAAAACGAAAAATAGTTTGTAGCAAAACTTCTCCGCCACTACGTGATTCATCAGGAGTGCAGTTTTAAGCATTTAGGCTGATTCTGTCAGATCAGTCCCAGCGAAGTGATACTAAGCGACTTAAGTTTTTTTTCGGGTGGTTCTCAGAGCCCACAATAAGGTCCTGACCTCATATATATGTATTTATACAGAATTTTTCACCTCAACAAACTTCATTATTACCTCACTGGACAAATTATTAATTGAACAATCTTCACATACCAATTGTTAAACAAAACCTAAATGTTCTTCATCAAGCAATTGCATTTTCATAAATAAATTTCATTTTAATAAAAACAACGAAACTTTCCTTTCCTTTTTAATTGCAGTTTGCTGTGCCATTCTTATACCAGACTTATCACTATTTCTCTCTTTGGTCGGTTCATTTTGTTTGTCCTTTCTGGGCATAATATTTCCAGCATTGTTGGAAATATGTGTACAATACAGCACCGGCTATGGGCCATGTAAGATCTCTTTAATAAAAAATATACTACTGGTGGCATTTGGTATTTTTGGTGGCGCCGTTGGGACTTATGTCAGTATTGTTCAAATTGTTGAAGCATATAATAAATAAAATAATAGTTTGTAAGAAAGTAAGTTAAATAAAAAAAAAGAAATAAACAAGTAAATTGTAATTGAATTAAATATGTACTATGAATGTACGTGCACAATAGGGCCTATCTATAAATCTATAACTGTTACCCCCATATTCATAAAATTTAAAATGAGTTTAAAATGTATTTTTAACCCACATATTTTTTGTCCTACCACACGTTTCATCAGCAGCCATGTTAACCTACTTGGGCAGATGATTGGCTGTTATAATATCAGCTTTTTAACCTGAATTTTTAATGAAATAGAATATGAGAAATGATTGATTATTTATACAGGGTGGCGCAGAATGAGCTATATGGTTTGAACTCTTTATAACTTTTTTAATTATTATTCTTTCTTTGTTTTTTTTTCCAGCATTTTGTGAAGAAGACTTGGGGAATTAATTATGAATAATTAAACGATCGAACAACGTACAAAAATAATTGAATATTATTTTTCAAGTCAACAGTCTATTGTGTTGACATAGCGTGCATATCGTCGTCATTTTAATGTACTCATTGCACCCACAGTTTTTCTTTGGGAATATTTGAAAGAAATAGTGTACGTTAACAAACCAAGAACCATACTCTAACTAAAAACAAACATTTGAAATAAAATCATGGCCATTACAGCCGAAATTTTGCAAAAAGTTATGGAAAATATGAGATGTATAGTCTCTCTCGCTAAAGCCTGGTACTCTGTTCACAATTTCGTGCGAAATGCTGTTAAACTATATATAAAATTATTTGGTATGAAATATTTGCGAAATAAATTCGCAGAAGTAGTACTCTATTCTTGTTGTGAAAAACACGTAAAATCATGTCTTTCCGTGCAAAATTAGTCTAGCATCATTTTAGTTTAGCTGCGAAACAACATGAGCAGCGTTTTTTTCGCACGGAATTTTGACAATGTTGCATACTTTCAAGCAATAATACATTTAGTACATGTCAAATTTTTCACGCAAAATAACCAGTGGTGCTGAAAATTTTTCACAACTTTGAACAGAGTACCAGCCTTAAAAAAGAGCACGTATGTATGTGCGAAGCAGAAAATGAAAATCACTTATAGGATATCATTTTTCGAAGGTAATTGCAAAAACTTTCCCAATAATATACTGTATTCAAAAAAAGAAATTATAATAATCGCATCAGAGCGATATTGTGTAGCAGAATTAGCGGCGAAATAAAATAACCAAACCAATAAAAAAATGGCTACTAAACACAGCTTTGAAAGTTGAATACGGCTCATTGAAACCAGAGGCGCTGCAACACTGCACTATTAAATACGTGCAAAAAGCAGAGTTGTAAAAGCATGAAGCTTTCACCACCTGTCTTCTCTATCACTATCCCTTTCCTAAGGAAGGTAACACCTAGTAATCGTAGTAGGCATTAATTGCCTGAGTGTTACTTCTTTTTAAAATAATAATAAACAAAGTTAAATAAATTTAATAAGCCACTAAATTTCAAATAAGCTTTGCTGCAATAAATGAGCTTTTGATTTCGTTATTAAAATACAATATTAAAAAGCCTAGAATTGCTAGAACCCTTTTAAAAACTCCTACCACTTTTATGAAGAGAAGTGTTGGTGAAGAAAAACATGTGTATTCACTATGGGTCATATGCGGTTATTTTTCCCGTAATGCTAATTCTTACAAAATTCGAATATGGCACAACAAGCTAACTGGATAAGTTACTCGGAACGTGAAAATGTATGTATACGAGTATGCGTATTTGTGTTTAAATGTTCCATAAATGTACATGCGCATATCAATTTGCAATCATACGTTGTATTAGGGATTGCCGTTCGGTTTTAACCGAAACCGAAAAGATGGTTTTTAACCCATAAAAACCGAAACCGACAAAAAAAAAAGCGTCGGTTTTTAAATTTTACTTTAACATTATTATATTGTTAAAAATACAGCAAATACTTAACATTGAAGACTTTTATACATTACTAAGCATTCTGTAACAATGTAAGAAAATTGTAAAATTTTAAGAAAATTATAACAATTCTTTGCAGGAAGAATTGTAATCTGTTATCAAAAAAGCTCTAGCAGATGTAAAGCAAAAAGACGATCATTTTAACGTTCTTCGACAAGAATTTGTACTTTATAAAAAAACGAACAACAAAACAACCAACATATTATTGCTTCACAAAGCAATAACACAATAAAGTCCTATTCAACTCAAAGCGAAATAGTGTTTTCTGTCGCTGGTAACTTCTGCACAAAAATAATATTTCGTTTAAACGACTCTACATTGAACGCTTGAACGTTTCTGAAATTTTATTACTTGAATAATCTATATATATATATATATATATATATATATATATATATATATATATATATATATATATATATATAAGTTGCATTGTGTTAGTAATTGATGTTCTCTGGAATGCGTGAACCAGAGATCAGGGGGCAAATTACGGCACTCGTTATCGAACGAAATTACGAAATATATATTTCAATAGAGTTTATATGGAAATATTTTAAAATTTCGAAACGTATCGAATGCCGTAATTTGCCCCCAGATTGAATGCCTAATTTAGCTGTTTTGAATGCAATCACAAAAAACTTGCATATTGTTGTCAATCCACAACATTAAAAAAAAACAACGCATGGCACAATCAAAAGACTCATCTCTTTGTGTAAGACGTTTGAGTTAGAAATCTTAGCGTTTCTGTAATAGATTAAAGAAAAGTTGTACAAGTTTCCTTTAGTCTATTACAAAAACGCCAAGATTTTTAACTCAAACGTTTTACACAAACAGAGGGTAAAACTTTGATTTTTGAGTACATAAGTAAAAGTCTGTGAACATTTTTTTTAAATAAATATGTATATGTTGATAAAAAAAAACGATTGTAACAAATATTAAAAAACGTGAGTATGTGAGTATGTATGTATGTGCAAATTATTTCGACAATAGCAGTAACATAACGGTGAAGCGGTGATCTGCTATAAAAGCAAAAAAAAAAACGTACCTAGATGTCGTTACGAATTCGTACCGACTTATCGTAATGAAGTCGTGTCAACCATTATATACAACAATTGTTACGATTTCGGTAATATTTCGGTGCCGAAATCGGAAGATTTTGTCGACCAATCGTTACGAATTCTTTACGAATTCGGAGCATTTTGTTTTTGTATACATACAGCTTTTTAAGTATGTATGTTTCTTAGATACCCTGTAGGAAGTATCAATTGAGAAACACTACTGATTCAACAGTGTCTTTGTTAACAATACTACTGACGAATTGTACCGCAGAAAATGTTTTTTGCTTTAGGGGCCGTCCACATATTGCGTAACGATGTAGGGGGGGGGGTGGGGTTCGAGTTTTGTTATGATTTATTATGGTGGAGGTGGGGGGAGTCTTTGAAAATGTTACGTAACAGAAAAATTTTAGTAATTTGTATGTTTTCCCATTTAACATGCTTTTCTCATTTATTTGATTATCATTTATTTAATTGATCATACGTCTTACCTTCACATTTATATTATGTATGTATACATACATACATACATGTGCGCAATGTCAATTTTTGATATACGAGAATTCGAATTCGAATATTTAAAATGATATCCGCGAACACGAATATTTAAAACGATATTAAATTAACTTTGCTTTATTTTAATTTACATTGTAAATTTTACAAAAACACGAGCATACATATATATATACGTAGATATGTATATATGTATATGTAAGAACCTATTTTTGAACCCAAAAAACATGAAAATTATATTATAGATTTACTTTTTCGTGAGCGTGCGTGATCGTGATAAGTTGTAAACCACTCGTGCGTGATTAAAAATATTTTGTTCGTGAGCGTGCGTGATCGTGAAAAGGTTCAATATCATTCGTTCGTGAGTAAAATATTTTTCAGCGTGAGCGTGCGTGTCGTGAGTCAGAAAACACTCACGTGCACATCTCTAGTATGTATGTACTTACATGTATGTATTATGCAAAAGATCAACGAATACTCCAGTGAATGGTATGAAAGAAATACATTCTTTCATGCTGCATCATTTCATTTCGCTGCTTGTATTATAACAGCATTGCAATAATAGAGTGTGTCAGAGCAATCAACAAAAACAACGAATTATAGCAAGGCAACTACATTTGTTACTGTTGTCGAATAAATGCATGGCAAAAGCAACGAATTTATGAATAGTTAGTAAATGTGAATGGTCTCACTCTGTTCACTGGCGTGAACCGATATTGTTTCTGCAAAGTTTATATGGAAGGTGACGTCAATACCAAGGCTTTAATGTACATATAAACGGTCTATGTATGTATATGTATTGGTTCATGAGTTATATTTTAGTGAACACTGAATTCATTTCGAAATACTTGAGTTAATATTTTGAAAAACTGAAATACAATTCGTTTTTAAATTCATTATAATTCAATTTTAGTCAAACCATTAATTTAATTTTTATACTTAGCTATTGTAAATTACAACTTCAGGGATCTATGAAATAAATTACATATAAACACATCACTAAAAACTTAGATATTTAAATACATTATGCACAGCAATGAGCTTTCTTATATGTTAATTTAACGGATATTCCAAACATTAACCCTAGAATATCATACTTATTTTTATATCGCAAACGTCATACTTCGTCGAATCGACTACGACCTATTTCAAGACCCAATAAAAAACGTCTTGAACAAAAATAAGTACGAAAATATATTTATTATTGATATTTAGCTAGTTTTTAATTATCATATAACGAAATTCATATATTTCTTTTAATCGTTTAACGTAAAATTAACATTTCACAGACTTCTATCAATTGGTATTTTTTCTTAAAACATAGCATTTATAGCATCAATTGTATGAAATATTACACATTTTTTTCCATTAAGTCTTGTAGTTTCTTATATTAAATTTATTAAACTAAAAAAGCAACATTAGTTTCGAGTAACTGATATTAGCGGATAACGCTATACGAAAAACGAAACAAAAACAATCACAAAAAATATGTTGTAAATCGAAAATAAAATCGCGCGTCGTCATTTCGACGAAGTATGATAGTGCAGGGTTAAATCAAACAGCTAATATATATATATATATATATATATATATATATATATATATATATATATATATATATATATATATATATATATATATATATATATATATATATATATATATATATATATATACATGCAATGCTGTAACGGACTTTGTCTCCAAGGTCGCTAGCTTTTGAGTGCATGCTATGACTGACATTTAATGATCAGCTGATCTATTTATATTCTTAATAATTGCATTATTTAACTAACATATGTGTTACTACGTTTATAGACGCACTATTTGCAAATAAAACTATTTGTAAATAAATTAACTCACTGTTTATAAGGCATTGTACATGTAAGCCGAGCGTATGTCTTAATTTTTGAATTTCGCGAATTAATAAAATTTCAATTACTTCATATTTAATTGATGCAGCCACATTTTTTAATACAAAATGGTACGTACGAGCAGTAATTTGGGACGTCAATCACGTTATGCTAGAAATGTTGCGGCATCTACTTTGGAGCGAGCTGCATTCAATTATGATGCAAACTTTGATTACGTTTCTTATGGCAAGGTTTCAGTTGGACCAATGACTACTGTTTGCAGTAATTGCAAGGCATTTAAGTTTAAACATGAGGTATCTGTATTGTGTTGTTCAAACGGACAAATTAAATTACCAGAATTGAATTCACAACCGGAGCCCTTGCATAATTTGATAACTAGTGGCACACCAATTTCAAAGCATTTTCAGGCAAACATACAAGCGTATAACTCCGGATTTCAAATGACTTCATTTGGAGCGACAAATATTATTCGGGACAATTTTATGCCAACGTTCAAGGTATTTTTGTCTGTTTTGATGTTTATTTAGATGATCGCGAAACATACTATTGTGAAAATTTCAATCTTCAATTGATTCAAGTTTACTATCGACTTGGTTCTTTGTTACCCTTTCCTGATCAAAGCTATCAATTTTTGCAAATATACTTTGTGGGTAACTCAAATGTGGAAACCGATTGTCGTTGTGATATTTCATAAAATTTGCTGGTGGATATTATCGAGCGTTTGCAGAATATGTTGCATGCTGAAAATGAATAAGTGCGACTTTTTCAAACTGCTCTCGATCAAATGGCATCTGATGAATATGCAAATGTGATTCGAGCTGATAAAACGCATCCTGGGCAACATGTCAAACGATTTAATGCGCCCACAATGGATGATGTCGCTATTTTTATTTTTTTATTTTCTTTTTTGCACTACGAAGTGTGCAGGATTGCGCTAGTTAAATATAAATTTTTTATTCTTAAGCTTTTTATACACACACACACTACTAAATGTTCCTTTTCTAATATAAGTACCTGAATTGAATACAAACCTGAGAAACTTTATCACCCCTATAGTAACAAATTTTTCCCTCGAAGAATTTTTCCCAGAAATATTTTCCCTTTTTGGTTCCCTTATCATATTTGTCACTTGAATTTTTTCACTTTTCCCTTGGTTTTGTTCACTTTATTTTTGCAGGCAAACTGAATTATTACATCGAATAATTTCGACATTTTTCTTCTAATTATATATTAAAAGTTAAAATTATTTATTTTTAGTAAGTAAAGCTTACGATTGTTAACAATAATTCCCTACAACACATTTTTTCATAGAGTATGAATCTCTTTGGTTCACTCACAGACAGTAAATTTCACCACCACGGTGACATAATTAATGAAAAAAATACCTAAATCAACAGAAGCGCCTCTATGAGCACAACTTTAAAGTTAAATAGATTTCATTTATAACCTAAAATTTGTGTGATTTGTTTTATTAAACTTAAATTTGTCCGGTTTTCAATTAATTTTTAACTTTACAAAAATTCTTCCCTTTTTTACATTCACGTGTACTGATAGCGGGGGAAATTTCACGGGATATTCAAAATAGCATTCTTCTCTTCGAAGGGAATGAAATTTCACGTGAAGAAAAATTCCATTTGCTTTCTTTCCAGCATACATACATACCTATTTATTTATATATGTACATGCATATTTTTAAAACCGAAACCGAACCGAAATAGACCGGTTTTAATAGCTTAAAACCAGAAACCGCGGTTTTTTAATTTCCACGGTTTTTGGCAAACGCTACGTTGTATTTAGTATTTTTTATACATATAAGTTATATGTATATGTATGTGGCATTTGTGTAAGTGAAAATGTTTCCAAACTAAAAGCTACAATATTGCAGTTAAGACCACATTGAAAGCATGAAAAAAATGTATGTACATGAAACATTGTATGTTTCCTTTTAATTAAAATATAAAATATATTGTTGCTCTTTGTGAATGGCTAAATAACTGAATATTTTATACTTGTAATAAAAATTTGTTTCTTTTAAAAGTGAACATCAATGGACGAGGGGCAGCGCTTTGATGTAAATCGCAGATTTTTAAATAAAATATTGCACTTGCACATGGCAAATTCATATAAGGCATACTCGGCTGAATTCGCTTTGAAAAATTTATACTTTTACTGCCTGTCCCACGATGTCACTCGCATACGTTCGAATCAGAACTTATATTGAAAACAACAACAATTTTTCTAATGTTATTGTTGTTTGCAGTATAAGTTGTCGATCGAACGTTTGCGAGTGACATCGTGCAACAGGCAGTTAGGGTAAAAAAAAATTGTACTGAAAAATGTGTGCTTGACATCGAACGTACTCGTATAATCAAATAACAAGCGCAGAAAATAGTCACCTCATCGGTTATGATTACTTTGTATGGATTCGCCTTGCACTTGCTGGAGCATATTAACTGATTTAGGCGACTATTTTCGATGCTTTTAATTTGAACATAAGTTTGATGTCAACTCAAATTTTCAGTAGATTTTTTTTTTTTTGACATCCAAAGTATAAATTTAATTTGCCTTGATACTCGGCTCAATTCACATCAGAAATTTATACTTTTAATATAAAAAAAATATACTGAAAAAAGTTTATTGACATCGAACGTATAATCAAATTACAAGATGCTGAAAATAGTCATCTGCCTTGAATTTAATTCCAATTGAATTGAAAGCTCAATTCGCTTTGAAAAATTTTTCAATCTAAAAAAATGTACTACAAAATGTTTGCTGACATCCAACATATATTAAAATTACAATCGGCGAAAATAGTCACCTGATCCCTTGCGACCACCTAGTATGAAATCGCCTTGATATCAAGGCAATTTCATATAAGGTATACTCGGCTCAAGTCGCTTTGAGAAATTTATACTTGAAATTTCAAGAAAATGTATTGCAAAATGTGTGTTGTCATCCAAAGTATATTCAAATTACAAGCGGCGAAAATAGTCACCTGATCCCTTGCGACCACATAGTATGAATTCGCCTTGCCTTGATATGAAACATTTTTTTCAGTGTATTCAGTATGAATTTTTTTTTAATAATTGAATTTGATTTTATTATTTTTAATTCAAATTCCTTGACATTTTTCATTTAAAAAAATTTTGTATATTTATTTTATAATTTTTGCTTGGAATTATTAAAATCCTAGTGTAATATAAAACTGCGTCTGCTGTCCTACGAGTATTATTATTAAAAAATTGGCTAGTAAATATAATTCTGTTGCTCTTCAGTATCATTTTGGTATAAATTCCACAGAGAAATTTGTATTGAAATTATGAATTAAGGATAAGGAACTGTGCAGCAAATGTAAGACTTTATTTTATACTTTGGCGAAGTGGCCAACGATGGTATTAAAAATAATGGAGATATACATATTTAAAAGACAATGTATTTTTGTGAAGAAACAAAAATGAGTTCTTAACTTATTCTGTATTTTCTTTTTCCTTTTTATAATCGTCGTACTTACTATAATTATTTTCATTAAGGTCTTCACAAAGAATTGAAACTGCTATTTCCCACAGCGCAGACGATTATGATCCACATGACTATCGTGATGTTAAAAGTCCTACCAAGTAAGTAAACAGTGTAAAAGTACATATATATGCAACATACTTATAATAATAATAATTTTGTTTTCAATTAATTGCAAGCTATTGGCAGTCGATGGCACATTTCCTTAAGGCCAGTATAGGGACAGGAGTTTTGGCTATGCCCAATGCATTTGCGAATGCTGGTTACATTAATGGTATCGTTTTAACTGTCATAATTGGAATTATTGCCGTTTATTGCTTGCATATACTGGTAAGTATAGTTATAATTGAAATCACTTCTCTCGAGCTTTTCAAATAGATCATGAAGAAATATTTTGTTTTTTACTTGAACTTTCGCAAAAGAAACAACACTATAAAGTTTAGGGAAAGAACTATATTGAATATCTTTTGAACCTATTTTAAAGCTTTGATGGTATAAGTAAACCATGCAACAGCTTTATTACGGGCATAAGATGTTTGCTTTATGGATCTATCACTGCCATAAGATTCTGTTCGTTATACAACCGTTTTAAGGGCCCTATTTGACCCTGTCTTGGGTTAAGAAACAGATTAAGAGAGTTCCACAAAAGTGTTCTTTGCAGAATTTTATATTTAATTTCTGACCACATGCTGTAACTTAAATGGCAGTGTAGATCAGAGTATGACAATGAGTACTCAAAAATAAGACATACGAGGGTGGATCAATAAGTCCGTGACTTTTTGAATGAAACACAGTTTTTTTTTGCAAAAGAAAAATTTATTTTTTAACATAATCTCATTTTAATTCAATACACTTATACCTTATTTACATTAAGCATTTTTTTCATGAAACTAGTTGCATGAAAATTTTTTATTTGTCAATAGGAGTACTGGAGGAGCAACTTATATCAAAAAAGTTGTAAAATATGCATCAAAGGTTCATTATACGCCCTTTTTTTATATAAAAATATCTTTTATAGCGCTGCAATTAGCAAATAAAAAAAGTTGTGTGCAACAAAATTCATGAAATTTCATGAAAAAATGCTTAATGTAAATCAGGTATTAGTTAAACGTTTCTCTAGTTTTTGTACCCCTTCCAGAAAATAAAATTTTTTGAGGTCCTTTAAAAAGGCATTTGTGTGTGGAATGATTCGTTGTTGGAGTCAAATCTCATTCCGACGAGCCATTTCTGCAAGTTTGGGAATAAGAAATAGTAACACGGGGCTAAATCTGAAGAATAGAGCGGATGAGGTACCAATTCGTAGCCCAATTCATAGAGTTATGCCATTGAGACTGCACACGTGTGCACTCGTGTATTATCTTGATGAAAAAGAACTTTTTTCTTGGCCATATGGGGTCGTTTTATTTTTAAATTCTCACTAAATCGGTCTAATAAGTTGGCATAATATTCGCCGTTTATTGTTTTAACTTTTTGAAGGTAATAGATGTGGATTATCCAGCGTGCATCCCAAAAACTTGTTGCCATCACCTTATTGGCCGACACACTCACCTTGGCCTTCTTCGGAGCAGATTCACCTTGCTGCTTGGTCTCCGGAATACAGTAATGGATCCATGTTTCATCCACAGTTACAAAACGCTGCAAAAAAAATCATTCGGATTGCGGTTAAACAACTCTAAACAATCCTTTGAAGTTGTCACACGTTTACGTTTATGATCAATTAAAAGCAAACGCGGCACCCATATTGCATAGACAACTTTCTTAAAACCAGCTGAAGCCACACTGCCATATGAAATGCCTATGGCATCAACAGTCTCACGCACTTTTACTCTTCGATCGGCCAACAGCATTTCATGGATTTTTTCGACATTTCCGGGTGTACTGACCTCAATTGGTCGTCCAGAACGTTCAGCGTCATTTGTACTTGTGCGACAACAACGAAAGTCAGTCAACCATTTTTTTTTTTACCATTGAAATCGATGGTGCAGAGTCCCCATAGTATTTATCGAGCTTTGATTGACGGTTTTTTTTTCGCAAAAAATAATGTTTAATGAGCACACGAAACTCACTCCTTTACATTCTTAGAAAAATACACGAGGTTGTAAGTTTTGAACAGCTGTTAAATGCAAAGTAAATGACGACACTTGCTCAAAATTTGACAGTAGTCTATTAACAGGTGGTACTTGATGGGAACATTGTTGCATTTCATATAACTACCAGAAAAGTTCGAAAAGTCACAGATTTATTGATCCGCTCACGTATGTTTTTGCTGTTTGAAAATATGCTTTATGTATGTGTAAATCAAATAGCCCTGTATACACGCATGTGTAGTCGTTTAATAGTCAGAGTATTTTTATATTCATGCGTGTAATTATAGCTCAAACAGTGTATAAATCTTAGTTGCTGTTGTTTGTGCTGTGTATTAAAAAAAAAAACATAGTTGTTGGATGTTTATAGTTGTGCGTATTCAGCTTAAAATGACTGTGTGTGTTTGCATTTTGCATGTTTTTTATTTTTAGATACACGCATTCATAGTCTTTTGACGGCCAATACTTAAGGAGTATTTAAAACGATACTTTTGTCATTCTCTGGCATCGATATCCTTGAACGCATTTCCAGTTTTAATTTATTTCTGGTATCAATCCCGACCGACCTAGTTTAAAAGTGTTCAAAATCAATCATTTATCGGTTGAAAAGTCAATAATTCCGTACCATGTTTGGATACCATTTTGAATTAATAGGCCATTTACATTAGCACAAAATCTAGCACATTTTAATTAAAATCTTTATGAAAATCTATACCGTTTCGACCAACTTTTTTTGACATTTATCAAGATTTTGTATCCAAAACAAAACCCATTAACTAAATATTTCCGAAACCACAACCAAATAACTGCAATGTAGCTAAGTCACACACCTTTTTAATCAAACTGTAGCTAATTCACTCATCTTTTTCATAAATATGTTGTACAGGGTAGTAAAAAATAAATAAAAATACCTATTAGATTTTTATGAGATTTCCTACAATCTACTGACAAAGTAAATTTTGTTTTGTATGAGATATCTAGTAAAAAGCAGCAAGATTTAGCTCGAGATTTTGTAAGTACCAGATTTCGAGGTAATGTAAATGCCCTATAATCATAATCATTAGTGAAACATTTCTACTTAAAGAATTTTTTTTAATTGCCTACTTTAGATTGACTCCATGTATGTTCTGTGCAAACGCAAGCGAGTGCCGTATATAACATACTCAGAATCTATGAAAATGGGCTTGCAAGACGGACCACCAAGTTTGAATTTCCTTGTGCCAATTATTATGTAAGTATGTGTGATATAGTTAGTGAAAAGTTTCTCACTATACCATCTCTATTAAACATACAGACATACATACATTCGTAGTCATGCATATTAACACTCAAATTATTATCTAATCCTTTTTTATTTTTCAGTCCTTGTGTTGATGGCTTTATGGCTTTAAATCAATTTGGTGTGTGCTGCGTCTATTTGGTATTCATTTCTGAGACTAATAAGCAAATCATTGATGAATATTTTGTCATCTTGGACATACGAACGCATATTTGTTTTATGTTAGTGCCGTTGTTGATAATCTTCAGCATCCAAAGCTTAAAGCTGTTGGCATTTTTCACTGCCTTTGCCAATATGCTGCTCATTGTGGGTAAGACTCATGTTGTTACAAGGATTTATTTATTTGTTTAAAAAATTTCTAGTACATAAGGCTTTTATGTTTGAGAATATCTACATTAGCTGCGATTATAAAGACCCCTTAACTTATTTATCCTTATTGTTATTAGATATAAGCGGCAACTAAGTTAATTATGTTTCCCTATACTACCGTAAGTGGTGAAATATTTTCGAGGAAAAATACATGTTTTATTATAATTGAGAATATACTTCTTAACGGGGAATATAATGTTTTTATTTAATTGGTTATTATGAAATTTTCAGCAAAAAAAAAAGTAAAGTAACAGCCTGTTTGTGGAAGACATTGACGATGGAAATCTTCAGGTTTCTGATGTACATTAATGGAAAAGTTTACAGATTTTCCTTAATCAATTACAAAAACACTAAGATTTCTAACGTTAACGTCTTACAAAAACAGGCTGTAAAAAAGCAAAACCCTGGGAGTCTAAAATATGCGCAAAATACATTTATACCCAGCTAGCATTTTCAATCGTGGAAGAAGTGACACGAGTTTATTCTTCTGTGAGATGATTCCACAACATAGCGAAAGTGCCTTATATTAATTATACAGGGAATCGTTTGAAATATGTATATAGAGTGTCTAAGGAGTAAAGAATCGTGTGACACTCACTTAACAAGTCGCGAAATGCTCAGCAGTGCAGTTCTTATATGATTCATACAGAAAGTCGAAAAAATCACACTTATTTGATTTGTTAAACTTAAAAAAATACTCCAAACCACCTGCAGTTCATTTGTTTAACTTTTAAACAAAAAAATTAACAAACATTTTTAATCATCGCCCCTTAAAGATTTCAAGTTTAAAAAGCGATTGTTTCCGATCACATTCATATCATTTTTTAAACTTCCAAAAGACATTCCAAGCCACCTGCACTTCAGTTTTTAACTTTTAAACAAAGAATAACAAAAATTTTTAAAAAGCGAGTGTTTCCGAGCACATTCATATAATTTTTTAAACTTCCAAGAGACACTTGAAACCACTTGCAGTTAAATTTTTTTTTACTTTTAAACAAAAATAACAAAAATTTTTAATCATCGTCCATTAAACATTTCAAGATTAAAAAGCGAGTGTTTCCGAGCGCATTCATATAATTTTTTTAAACTTCCAGAATAAACTTCAAACCACTTGCAATTCAGTTTTTTTTTTTTTTATTTTTAAACAAAATTACCAAAAATTTTTAATCATCGTCCATTAAACATTTCAAGATTAAAAAGCGAGTGTTTCGGAGAGCATTCATATAATTTTATAAGCTTCCAAAAGACATTCCAAGCCACCTACAGTTCAGTTTTTAACTTTTAAACAAAGAATAACAAAAATTTTTAATCATCGTCCATTAAACATTTCAAGATTAAAAAGCGAGTGTTTCCGAAAAAGCTTGAAAAAAGTTAAATAAAGTGTAACTGATATTTTTGTACTCTTCAACTAATCACTAAAAGACTTTTTAGGACTTGCACGTTAAACATTCCAAGATTAAAAGACGAGCATGTCAGAAAATGTATAAAAAATCAATAATCAATAAAAAAAGTAGATGTTTTTGTTATTATTACTCGTCAGATCAACATCAGAAGATTGTTTTAGGAGTTGCGTATTAATCATACTTAAGGTACGGTCACACTTGGCAAAGATTTTCTCAAAACAGCGTAACCAATAAATATGTAATAATAAAAAGCTTTTTAATTCAGACATATAATACAATAATATTGGATTATATGACATTCACCCGGATTGCGTATGTAGAGTCAAATATTCGACTATGAGAATTTTGTATTTGGTTAAACAAAGCTTGTTACAAGTTTTCATTATTCTATGACAAAATTCTCGTAGACGAATATTGGACGCGACACGCGATTATCTATTATTTGTATATGAAATGGTTTAAATTAATAAACACGTGGCTGAATCAAAGGATTTGCCAAGTGTGACCGTACCTTTATGTATGTGCATCCTATTTGTATTTATGTCTTCTTGAATGATAAATATTTATTTATAAATTTAAAGGTTTTGGCGTTATTCTTTATTATGTGTTTATTGACTTGCCTTCTCTAACGGAACGAAAGCCAGTCGAGGATATTCTCAAGTGGCCAATTTTGTTTGGCATTGTTCTGTTTTCCATTGAGGCTGTTGGTGTGGTAAGTAGAAAAAAATCTATTTTATTTTTTCAATAGAAAATCTGATTATATTTTTTCTGTCTGGACTTGTTTATTATTTATTAATTTAAACAGCTTAAAACAGCTTTTTTATTTATTTCCAATTTTTTTAGGATGTTTTTGGCTTACGTTTAAGTATTTAAATTTTTGTAAATGCTTTAATTAATTTAATTTAATGTTATTAAATTCTTAATAAAAGCACAAGAAAGTAAGAGAAAATTATTTAAATAGCTTAAGTTGCAAAGAAAATTTTTTCGGCAATTATACAAGCTTTCAATTGAAAAAAAAAATTATAAATAATCAGTTAAAAATTTTAATTGAGTGCATTAAGCCATTGTTTAAAAATTTAAGTAATTGAAAATTTCATTAAAAATTTAATTGCGCCAGCGAAAATTTTGTTTAAAAATTTAATTAATTTAATACAATTTTTAATTAATTTTTGTTTTTTTTTCATTAAAGGAGTTGATTGGAGTGAATCCAACTTCTGTTTGAAATTATATTAATTAAAAATTTTTTTAAAAATTTAGTCAATTCAACTTTTGTTTAAAAATTTTATAAATTAAATTAAATTTTCAATAATCAATTTCAATGTATTTTTAATAAATAAATATTTTACTTAATAAGTAAAATAATAATTTGGGATTATTAGTGCGTTAAAATTTTTTAAAATTAACAGCCTCATTTATAAAACTTATTAAGGCTTTATAAGGGGTTTTAGCATAAATTTTCATAAATTTTTTTTTTGAAAAGCCTTTATAAAGCCTTAGTTAGTTTTATAAATAAGGCTGTAAATTTTTAAGGTTCCGTACAGCAAAGGTGAAAAGGAACCCTATTTTTTCGCTACGCTGTCCGTCTGTCTGTCCGTCCGTCACAGGCTATTTTCTCGAGAACCGTAAGACCTACGGACGTGATATTTGGACAGAATATGTAAAATTTTTGGCCGCTACAACAAATACATGAGAGTTAAAAATTAAAAGATGTTCCAAAACGGGCAACGAAAATTTTTAAAATCCCATTTATTTGTATATAAGCACTTGAAATTTGTAAAGTTATACCGACTACAACAATTACCACTAAAATTAAAAAAAATTAATTAAAGGGCGTTCTTTTAGTTAATGTAATTTTGACAACTTGCTGTATCGTGGAAACCTTAAGAGGCAAACTAAAAATAAAAAACTAAACCGAAAAAAATCGCCAAAAAAAGCGAAAATGAAAAAAGCGCTAAATAAAAAAATTTTAAAACTAAAATAAATCGCCAAAAACCAAAAAATCGCCAAAACGAAAAAAAATCACCAAAATGAAAAAATTGCCAAAATTAAAAAAAACACCAAAAAACTAAAAAAAATCGCCAAAACGAAAAAATGTTAAAACTAAAAAAAATTTCTAAATTCTTACCCCCATATTCATAAAATTTGAAATGTATTTTATGTAAAATTTTCCATACAAAATTTTCCAAAAATGAATTTCAAATTCATTTTTTTTATAAATATGGGGGTTAAAATTTCCAAAAACGGTAAAATTAAAAAATCCCAAAATTATAAAATGGCCAAACCAGAAAAAGATCGCCAAAAACCAAAAAAAAAAAAAAAAAATCGCCAAAACCTAAAAAGCACCAAATTAAAAAAATTTGAACACTAAAATAAATCGACAAAACCGAAAAAATCGCCGAAATGAAAAAAAACGCCAAAAACCGAAAAAAATCGCTAAACCGCGAAAATGGTGCCAAAACTAAAAAATCACCTATATAAAATCCTCAAAATGAAAAAAATCACCTAAATAAAAAAAATCACCAAAACGAGAAAAAAAATTCAAATTCTAAATTCTAAAATTTCTATTGAATTATAGATATGTAATGATGTGTATATGATATGTATGTCCGTGCGCGGGTGAAAGTCGCACTTCACAGAATTTATTTTAAATTAAATGTGTTAAATCTTGAACTAAGACAGACAGACAGAAAATACTTACAAATATACGTTAATCGCAAAAAATAAACAAACAAACAAGTTAATGAGATATTTTTATTCGTGAGTTTAATAGTTAGACCTGTCGCTAACTTAAATTTCAGACAAAAACCAAATTTTGAAATTTGTCGATATCGTCGATATGCCGATTTCCGTCGGCTCACTGCAATAAAGTCTCAAGTAATAATCCAAAATAGCATTATTACACAAATTAATTCTGGAATAAGTCCATATGGCTCCATTACCAATGCAGTGTGGTGCAATTATGTGCTTGTATTTTACTTAGTTAAAAAATAAGATAAATTTAGCTTTTTACTTATTACTTTACGAATATTTCAGTAAGCCGTCGAAAATCAGTACATTGTGCCCATATTGTGATAAAGGGTTAAGAATTTAAAAATAATTATTTTTTGTTGGTTAAGCAGGTCTACACCCAAAAGAAAAAAAAGTTTTGAAATCAAGAAGAAACAATTTGATTTTAAAAACAAAACCTTTATGAAATAGAACTTAGTTTGTTTTCTTTTATTTTAAAAATGTTCATTCTTGTTTTAAAAATTAAAAATATTTTGAAATCAAAAAATAATATTTTTTGTTTGCAAAAGACAACAACCTTGATATAAAGTTGAACAAACTCAAATTAAAAGATTATGTTTTTGAGTTAAGAATGAAATATTATTGAAGTAATAATGAAGCATTTTTATTTTAAAACTTATTATTTTTATATTAAAAATTAAGCGTTTGAATTAATAATGGAGTATTATTAAATTAAGAATGAAACGTCTTAAATAAATAATGAAGCATTTTTGAATTAATAATGAAACGTGCTCAATTAATAATGGTAGCGATGATAGCCTCTCAGTCCAGAGCTCGTGGGTTCGATTCCTGTCATAGATCCTGGATGTTTTCCGCAGACAAGCTAATCGCTTCGCAGGTTGTGGTTGTTAAAAACAATTAAAAATGGTCCATCATTAATTTGGGAATTTTCATTCTTTATTCAAAAATGCTTCATTATTAATTTCAGACGTTTCATTCTTAATTTAATAATACTCCATTATTAATTCAAACGCTTAATTTTTAATATAAAAATAATAAGTTTTAAAACAAAAATGCTTCATTATTACTTCAGGAATATTTCATTCATAACTCATAAACATAATCTTTTAATTTGAGTATGTTCAACTTCACATCAAGGTTGTTAACTTTTTCAAATAAAAAATATTATTTTTTGATTTCAAAATATTTTTAATTTTTAAAAGAAGAATGAACGTTTTTAAAATAACAGAAAACAAACTAAGTTCCATTTCATAAAGGTTGCGTTTTTAAAATCAAATTGTTTCTTCTGAATTTTAAAACTTTACATTCTTATTTTAAAAATGTTGCATTTTTACAACGAAAACGCACATTTTTGTTTTAAAGCTGCTTCGTTATAAAAATAAGAATGTTATGTATTAATATTATATGAAACATTCTCACTTTAACAACTATTTTTAAAAATGCTTAATTTTTAAAACGAAAATGCACATTTTAGTTTTAAAACTGCTTCGTTATAAAAATAAGAATGTTATGTACAGTGTTGCCATATTTATTTTTGAAAAATCTTCAAGTCGAGCAAAAAAAATCTTTTTCTTTTACCAAAAATCTTTTTTGCTATATTATAATTTAAAATTTATTTTGTTTTCAGTGAACTATTAAACGTAAAGCCAAATAACACAAAATACTTACTATATAGAATATGTGTAAGATTATTATGAAGCAAATCAAAAAGTTTATAAATAGTTTAGTCAAAAAAATCCCCCAATAATACATTAAAACTACCAAAAGTAAAATTTAAAAATAATCTTAATTCTAGATAAGAAATCTTTTTTGTAGTTTTAACATGCCTAAAAACTTCAAAAATAAGATAAATCTTCACATATGGTAACACTGGTTATGTATTAATATTATAAGAAACGTTCTTATTTTAAGAATTATTTTTAAAAATGCTACGTCTTTAAAACGAAAACGCAAAATTCTTGTTTTAAGAATGCTTTTTGGTTCAGTGTAGGTGCATTCCGTTGCTGCTCAAGCAACGCATAAATCCAGAAAAGTTCACAAAACCTCAATTCTTATAGACAAAGTCTCAGCATATCAGTGAGAATTACAAAACTACAATTGCAGTAGGTTAAGAAACTTAATAAAAACAACAAATCAATGCGAATCCACATCAGATGGCCTCAACTGACCAGCTGACTGTTTTCGCCGCTAGTAGTTTGAATATTCGTTATTATTCACACAGCTTTCAGTTTTTTTTTTTTTTTTTTTTTTTTCTTTTTGACAAAACAAGAACTAATTTTTCAAAGCGAATTGAATATAACTTAACATTAAGCATGATACAATAATATAAATAGCGATGCCAATTTAGCGCGTTTCGCGCTAGATTTAGCGCGTTTTAACTATGCCAAGTGCGGTTTTTTTCGTCTTAGCGCGTTTAATAAAAAAAGCGCTAAATTAGCGTGTTTTGAACAAAGTCAATATCAGTTCAGTTCAATATTTTTTAACTTTTTTTATATAAATTTAACAATTTTCTAATATCCAAAACTCTGATAAAATTTTTTAAATTACTTAATGATTCAGCTGTCGCAAACAAAATTCGTTTGACCTTGGTTAGAAATAAAAACGCATTTTAATACTGTAATGACAAATATTTTGAAATTTCACAATTAAAAATATGTACTACATACAATGACCCAAAAAATTTACATAACTTAAAAAGCATCTACTATAGCTGAAGTACAAAAAGCATTTGAATCGCAAAACTATTCGACAATTTATATGTTGTTACAAAGTTTTACAAATAAATTAAAAGTAAAAACGAAGGATTTCGATTATTTGGAAGGCGATTCTGATTCTGTATTAAATGATTTTAGTTTATTAAAACATAATGTCGAGGAAGCAATATTGCAAAATCTGAAAAATTAATTGTGATACTAAACATAAATCGACTTTTATTGAAACTTAATTTAGCGCGTAAAAAATAGCGCGTTTTTGCTATAAATATTTGACAATGCTGTAACTTAGCGCGTTTTAGCGCGTTTTGAGAAGGGTAGTAGCGCGTTTGGGTTATAAATAGTTGGCATCGCTGAATATAAAGGTACAACCATTCTCTCTTTTCGTCGCCATATTAACCTTCTGACGTTTACCCCGATTATTTTTTACTCTCAAAAATAATGCTACCGTATTCATTTGTAAAATTCGAGTTTTTTGATTACTTTTTTGATTGTTATGCTTTTTTTTAGCAAAAAAAAAAATGTTTTGTAATAAAAATATTGAAAAATTCATCACTATTGCATTAAAAGTTATTAAATAGATAGTAAATATATAGGGTCGTATTCAAAATAACTTTACAAAGCTTTGAAAAGCAATGTTAAGTAAAGTTGTATTAAAAAAAAAATTATTATATCAAAATTCTAAAGTAGGCACCTACGTTTGTTAAGGATACTTTAAGTTGATATTTCCAAAATGTGTACTTTGTACCTCAAATATTTTTGTTAATATAGCACATATTGATTCATGTTACATCTGAAAATGAAGCTAGAAGTGCTAGCTCTTATCTTAAATTTATTATTTCTGTCATGTGATGGAAAATATCACTAAATTATCCAACTGATTCGAAATACATAGCAAAATCCATAAAAAAATATTAAAATAAATACAATTATACAAAAATGTTTTAGTGATGTACATTCAAACAAAACGAATCGAAAAAAGTTCGATATTCAAATACTCATAATAATTTTTCTATGTTCATCATATTTTTTTTTACTTTTACTTCATCAAAATGTTTATCTGTTTGCTTCCATGTCAGAAGCTTATATTTTATAAATTAGGTTGCTTAACTTCAAGATAATAAAAATGTATTTAATAAAATAAAAAATTAGTTGAATACTCGATTTAAATTGTATTCGATGTTGTACATCATAAGCTGTGAAATGGTTGTTGAACATGGTGGTGTTACCAGAATTTATTATTAAATCACAAAATAATTAAAGTTGTCTTTTGAATACAATTTCTTAACAAAGCAATGTTAGCCTTAAAGTGCTTGGTACCTACTATGAACTTTAAAGCTCAAGTAAAACATTTTTTTGAATGAGGCTGATAATAAATAATTGTGATTTGTGTAAAAAAAATAAATGTTGAGCAATGAGCTGCATAGACAACAATTGCAGTAATACCAAGCATTTCAACAAAGGCACGAGTTTTTTCATTTTCCTTCAATTCCATATTTGCGGCAGAAATGGATAGAAGCATGCAATATAGATGATGGTTTGCTACCAAAAAATCCTTTCGTTTGTTCTGTTCACTTCCGTGAAGAGCATATGAATATAAAAAATCATTGGACCCGTTTGAGCCTAAGTGCAATTCCTCTTCAAAGGTAACTGCCATATTAAATACATGCATTACATTATTGCTTTAAAGCAGTTCTGTCCACACGTACACTTTCACAATCTGGGAATCTGCTCCGTATTTCTAAACGAAAGAAAATGCTTTCGAATTCGAGTGTTATTAATATTGTTCTACTAAACTAGCCATCATACTGGTGTACTCTGTAACTTTTTTTTTTTTTTTTTTTTTTTTTTTTTAATTGCATGTTTATTATTTATTGTATCTTCAAACAGAACAGAACAGAATATTAATACCTAAAAACAACTCAAGTTTTTAGAAAGAAAATGATTTTAGTAGGCTGTGACGAAATGCCAATGGGAATGAAAATTTATTATAAAAATATATATTAATAATAAAATAGTTATGTTTCGAGTACTAAACCTAACAGACGTTTTTCAATAGCAATCCAGGTGTCAGGTTGTTACATTGGCGACGAGGATGTGATATAACATTGAATATAATTGTTGAAAGAAGAGATAAGCAGATAAATTTACATTGACTGTGAAATCTCAGTAATAAAAAGAAAAAGGTTTGTAAATAATCCATTTTTTTATCATCTGACAAATGCTAGAAGTCGTGCTTTTAAAAAGCAGACTTTTTTTTTTTTTTTTTTTTTTTTTTATTTATTGTATCTTCAAATATGAACTAACAATAAGTATTCAAATCTTAAGTCTATAAAAAAATTATTAGGCCCGACCAATGTCGGACATAAGCTTAGTGATAGTTATTAATAATACATAAGTAGTGATAAGCAACAAAAGGAAAAAAGTGTTTTCAAGCAGCTTCATCATCTAGAGTGTTGAATATTAGAGCCCGTGTATCTCTCTTTTTTAAGCGGATGTGCCCAGTAAAGTTCAAAATATTACGAGCAAGCGGATTAGGATGTGACTCGAGTTTTGTTAGATATTTGCCTGCGTATTTTACAATTTCTTCAGTCACTAGTGGAATATTCAAATCGCGATGTATATTTGAATTTTTGATGTACCATGGAGCCGATGTTATCATGCGTAAAATTTTATTTTGCCTTCGTTGAATTTTCTCTACATTTGAAGCTGAAGCAGTGCCCCATAGTTGAATTCCGTAACACCATATTGGCTTTAAAAGCGACTTGTATATTAAAAGTTTGCAGTCTAGGCTAAGTGTTGAATTTCTACCAATCAGCCAATGTACCTGAGTTAATTTAAGTTTCATTTGAGTTAACTTAGAGTCAATGTGATGTTTCCATGTAAGTCGTCGATCAAGGTGTATACCAAGATATTTCACATGTGAATGTTGAGGAACAACTTGATTGTTAATCCGAATGGGGGAGCAAGTATCTCTTCTTAGGGTGAACGTTATATGGACACACTTTTGTTCATTGGCTTTAATTCTCCATAAGTTTAACCAAAGCTCCATCTGGCTAATGTGTTCCTGGAGTTTGCGGGATGCCTCATCAGGGTTTTCGTGCATACTAAGGCAGGCTGTATCGTCGGCAAATGTGGAAGTATGGATACTACTGCTCACAGGCATATCACAAGTATAAATCAAATATAAAACTGGTCCCAGTATGCTCCCCTGTGGCACACCGGATGAAATAGTTTCAGGCCTACTCGTAAAGTCTCCTTCCACAACAGTGAACTTACGGGAAATAATGTAACTTCCCAAAAGATTTAAAATGTTTATTGGTAAGTAAGTCTTCAATTTTAAAATTAGGCCTTCATGCCACACTTTATCAAATGCCTGGGAAACGTCAATAAAGAGCGCAGAACAATACTTTTTTTCCTCAAAAGTTCTTCTTATAAATTGAACCAGTCTGTGAGTTTGTTCAATGGTGCTATGCTGACTTCTAAAACCAAATTGATGGTCTGGTATGCACCCACTACTAATTAGAATTGGGGACAATTTTGTTTTGAGCAGTTTTTCGAAAAGCTTTGACATAGTTGATAGTAGACTTATTGGCCTATATGACTCAGCCTTGGTTAGATCTTTGCCCGGCTTTGGAATCATTTTAACCTTGGCAAGCTTCCAGCTGTGTGGATAATACTCCAGTCGTAAAATGGCATTAAATATGAATAATAGGATTCTCATTGCAATACGAGGCAAGTTCATAAGCATCTGGTTACTAATTCTATCAATACCCGGAGCTTTCTTCGGGTTGAGCTCGGCAATTAATTTTTGTAAATCACGCGTCTTAAACTTTATGTGTTGAGGGGGTAGAGCGACTACATTCGGCAAATCAGCAACACCAGTTCATATGTTTGGCGTAAAAACGGATTTTAAGTGCTCAGCAAATATTTTACCTTTTTCAGTATCGCTTCTTGCCCAACTTCCGGTAGATGTGCGTAGAGGTGGCTTATACTCAATGGGTGTTTTAAGCTTTCTAGCAGCGCGCCACAAAGAGTAATTAGACGCTGGTGTGACATCAAGACCTTCCAGATAATTTGTAACTTAAAATAAAAGAAAATGCAACTGCTTTGGAATGTGTATGTTAACATTATGCACGGTTGGGAAGGGTGGTGCTACAACACACCTCCAATCGTATACCAAAAAAGAAAGTGAAACAAAAACCGTATAAAAACAAGGCTATTATGTGCTAATTAAGCCTGTGAAGAAGAGAATTATTAGAGCGATGCCGTTTAAAATAAGCACATGTGATTCAAAATTCATGTTTGAACAATTTTTAATATATCTTCAGAGCATAAACCATAACATGTATGTATATTCAAAACCACAAATTACACATATCCAAAAACATTCCTAAAAAAAAGTTCCCCGTAATTTCGGGTGGCAACGTTTTCCTCTCTCTTTACAAAAAAACAGTAATCAAATAATTGGGACAAAAGTCAGAATTAATTTTATACGTCAAATGTGGTTGTACCTTTATATTATTGTATTATGGCATAAAGTATATTTTACATTTCATATACGAGTATATTTTCTATGAAGCATACGTAATCATGTCTATTATTTCTAAAAATTATGCGATAGTTTTGACAACAGCCATTAACGAACTTCCTAAAAATGTTACTAGCAAACAAGAAAAAACACATTTTTAATATCTTTCATATTATAAATAAAATACTTTATTTATACTTAATTGACTGATTATATGTATATCTCCCTCCTCTGCAAATATTTTATTTTGTCAACAATTTATGGCATTTCGTTTTATTTTATTGCCATTTTAATTTTTGTTTATTATTTTAGTAATTTGCCCACGCTATTTGGGCCAAGTTGATAAATATTTATGCTTTCTTACTACTGTCATTTCGTTTAATTGAACGAACAACATGATAATGGACTTGCATAAAATTTATTTGTATACATATTTCATTCCTTTTTTATGTTTATTTATGCACACATAATAAAGTCCCGCACAATACCACTTATAAGAACTTTTAAGACATGAGGGATTTTTCTTCTCAAACAAACGTAAACAACACTGCTTGCAAGAAATTTGTTTCAGTATTTTAAGTATAGTAGTAAAGAAGAAAATACTTCGTGACTCAAACGTACAAGAAGAACACTCATATACACGAACACCAATGCATCCATCATGATTCGCTTATTATACGACAGCATTTATTATTGGTTTAGTATAATACATGCCACGAGAATACATTTAAAAAACAAGACGTATTTATATTTCAAGACTGTTTACGCAGGTCTCTGATACATAATTTTACATATAATTAATTATTTTTCTTTTCTCTTTCAGTTTTTGGCCATTGAAGAGAATATGAAAAAACCGAAAGACTACTTAAAGCCATTTGGCATTATGAATATGGGCATGCTGATAATTATAATTCTCTATATTACTGTAGGCTTCTTTGGTTATTGGAAATATGGTGATGATGCCTTGGGCAGCATAACATTAAATATACCGCAAGATGAAATGTAAGTAATCTCCTGTTTCCATGAGCCACTCAGTCGACTCATCTAGAAAATGTGTATGAATATCACTAAAAAACAATTGTGGAAATAGAGAGTAACTCATACAATCAATGATAATAGTAATGCATTCCATAAATAGAAAGTTGGCTTTCTATTTAGGGCTCAGTTAGCCGACTGTAATGTAATGTAACTGCAACAGTAAGAAACAGCTGATCGATTTTGTTATGTGAACAGTAATGAAAATGTTTATAGAGATGTAATGTAACGTAACCTACTTTTCATATAAAAATATCGATCAGCTGTTTTCTACGTTACAGTTACATTACATTACAGTCGGCTAACTGAGCCTTTTATTCTACTTACATTATGTTTTAGGATTGCTTTCAAAATAAAAGATTACCAAAAACCACTGCATTAGATGAAAGATTTTTATGTTCGGTAATGTTAGTGGTTGTATTCTGTAGTGAATTAAAACATCAAAAGTAGACATCATACTGAAGTAGGATAACATTAACAGGCTGTACCACGATACGAGTATCAACGTTTGATTAGTAAACGAATATTGAAAACATAAAGAAAATTGTTTCTTGTTTTATTGTTGTTTTCATTTCTAGTGTGTCAATCGAACGTTTTCTATCGTTATCATGGGACAGGGCGATTGTTTTATTTTTCCATACAAATATTCGTTTAAAATATGAAAAAAAATAATAATAAATAAAATAATGTATGCACTTGCGTCATTTCGATTCCGATTTGTGTCGCTATAAACGATTAAATTTTTTCATTGAAATCATACATTTGACTAATTTTTCAATTCGCGTGAAAATCTCTCACTGAGAATCTTATTTTATTGCATTATTCTAGGCATAATGGTAGAAAGTAATAACTTGAAGTTCAATCAGATGCGCTATAGCATAATGCCATAGCCACAACCATAAATATATTTGCTTCTACTATTAGTGCTGCCATAACCATAAACCATAACCATTTATTAATTTCAAAAGTGCAACAAAAAATACGAGTATGTCTGTTCAGCAAACAGATATTTATGGTTATAACGAAAACCAAAAATTCAAATAGTTTCTATCAAGGCGAATTCACGTCAGGTGTTCTCAATTCACCAGCTGATAATTTCTCTGCTGTCAAATCAAAGCAAAACATTGGGAAATATTCTGACAACAGGAAATTTTGCACCAACAAATATATAAGGCGAATATGCAAAGTTGCAAACCGAGACCACCTGAAATTAATTCGCCTTGGTTTTTATGGTTATGGTTATGGCTGTGGCATTAAGCTTGAATTAGACGTACCATAACCTAATCATACAAAACAGCTGTTCGAACCATGCATGGTTATGGTTATGGTATGTTTAATTGAATTTTGAGACCTCAATGAATAATTCTTTGATTGAGCCATTAAACTGTCTTAAGGAAGGGAACTATGTAGTTAGTTTATAAAATTTTTTAATTTTAACCCACTAAATAAAAATATAAGTATTCGTTTAAGACAGCAAGCAATTGCGGGCTGAAGTGTACATAATGCATACAGTAGATATTCAAAATTAAAATCACTAACATACATACATGCATACTTATGATACTTCGTAAATATTTTAATGTATATACATATATTATTTTTCTTTTATTTATAGTTTGTCACAAGCTACAAAATTGATATTCTCCTTTACAATATGGATTACATATGCGCTGCAGGGTTACGTTAGTAACGACATCATCTGGCATAAGTATTTGGCGAAGAGAGTGACTGACACATCGAAGCATACACTCTATGAATTACTTTTACGGGCTGCATTTGTATTTTTAACATGTGAGTTTTTGTTTCAGTGTACATAAAAAATGTTATTGCATATTAAAACCTTTTATGCTTCTAACCAGGGTGGCAAATTATGTCATTCAATATTGAGCAAAATTTAAGAAATTCTTCAAAGGATTTTAGATTCGAATACTGCGAACTATTCGTTATAGATTACCGTAATTTATCCCCTTAAGTTAAAGTATGAACAAATATAGAAATGTGCAAGCGTTTGGTGCCTGTTTTGTCACAAAACTCTAGCTGTCATACGCTTCGTTAACAAGTAGTAATTAAAAAAAAAATCAAAAGACCCAACTGCCACCAACTTTGAATCGTTAAATATCCTAAACGGTCATTTGGAATGAAAAATCATAAGAGAAACCTAAAGATGATTTTAAAATAACTGTCGAATGATACCCATTTTGATATAGTTCGCCGACCTTTTTTATTTTTGTCGTATTTACAAAATGGCGTCTTCTGGCCGCCATATTGAGTTTTGACTACAGTCACATCTTTAATGACACTTCCTGGATTAAGACAAATCGGTTGAATTAAGAATCACCTAAAACGGTTTACGCGTTCGGCTTATATAGTGCGGCAAAGGAACACACATGCATACATACATACATACATACTCATACAAACAAACATAGCCTGATAAACATAATACCCTTCTTTGCGTTGCGCAGTTGTATAAAAATACTCAATTCCAATATTGATCTAGATTCTAGAACACCAAGAGAATTTTCAATGTAAATTTTTACCCCCTAAGGGCGACTTTTTGGGTACGAGATTAAGATTAGTTTATTTCTATAATTAGCTAATCCGAAAATTAACTTAATCTCAAATTAATTAGTTTGATATTTTTGAGTGGTAGTTTAAACTTCTTATTATTTGTTGTATTACCATACTGAGGAACAAAATAGTGGCAACATTTTCTGTGTAAAAGTCATACATGTTATCAACACACTTTGATTTTTTGTAGAAAGAAGAAGAAACTGCCATGTTTTATTATTTACAAGTAAAATATTGCGCGTGTTAAAGGAAATAGATAAATAATATAAAATATATATATTTATTTATGTGTTTTTAAATTATTTTATAATATAATTTTTACAAAAAGTTATAAGTTTCACAAGTGTATGTTGTCAATGTTAATGTATGATTAAACCACCACGATTGCCCGCTTAAACTAGCAAGTAAACCATATAATCGACTACCCAAAAATCACAAATGAAGATTAAGGCTAATTTAATCTCTAATCTTGAACTCAAAAAGCCGCCCTAAAAGGCACCGTATATTTTAATCTGGACGATATGCTCTTCGTCTAGTAAATTTCATACAAATACTTTTTTGCGTTACAGTGGAACAAACATTCAAACTCACAAGCATTCACATTTACAGCAATGGGTTAATTCATGTCGAAAATTTTCAAACTTAATTCTTAAGAATCTCATTCTATTACCAAAAACATGCGCCGTATTTGAATTTTCAAGAACAATACAGGCCTATAATGGGTTATTTTCGTAATAAAAAGTACCCTATGACTACGGTGACCATCCGTTCTGTATTATATAGAACAGTACTGTATTTTAGCGTCCTGTTCTGTATAAATTATTCATTAGGAAATAACGTTGAAATATTCTGTATTTTATTTACTGTTCAGTATTTGTTCTGTATTTTCATAACTCAAACTGCATTTAAAAATTTAACTCAGTTTCTGCAACAATACTGTTTTAATCAACATTGTAAAAGTGCTTAATATATCAACTATGCAAATGCCGCAGTCTTATAAAAATACAAAAACAACATGAGTTTTCTTTCCTTAATTTTCTTCCCTTGATAGCGTGAATATGAAATTTGTCTCTGTTAAGGCGGTTTCAGACTATAATACAAGTATTAATACTTTTGTGGAAAATGCAACTCTGCCATGTTGAGTTGTTGTTGTTTTTTTTTAAATGTTTTAAACAGAAATTAGATGAGGGATGCATTTTCGTCAAAAGTATTAATACTTGTATTATAGTCTGAAACCGCCTTTAGTGATATCTTATGTTTCAAATCTTATTTTTGAAGATCCCGCTTTAGGGCCATGGCTTTTCTTCGTTCATTATCAGACTACTTTATTTCATGATTATATAACGCAGATTGAGTCCCAAAAAATATGTATGACTCAGGTCTCTCTCATATTAATGAACTTAAGTTTAAAATCCCACAACTTAGGGAGGAAATATTGTTGGCTATTGTTGTTAAAAAAATCGTAATTGACCTAAGCCAGAAAAATGTTATTTATATGGATTAGTTTAAAGCTGATGCAAGCCGATTTTATGCAGATTGTATGGAATACTTAAATCAATGGGATACTGCCTACTAAGAAGTTGGAACTCCTACGTGGAAAGATGTTAAATAAAGTTTTGTTTTCCTTATAGAAAAAATAAATGAGTTACACACAAATGACACCGAATCATTAGATGAATTAACTCTTTTTAAAAGATAAAAAACCTCTTTAGAAAAATTAAAGGAATATAATGAGAATCAAAAATCTGCAGAAGAGCTTTGGGTAAAAATGTTTATACATTTTAAATAAAGAGACATAAGTTTCCAAAATAGGTCGAAAGTTGTCGAGTTCAGTTTATGTTTATCTGGTTCCAATGCTCCAACAGAAAGAGAATTTTCTGTTTCAAATAAAATATGGACTAGTGAAAAACTTAAATGAAGATAGATACCATCAAAGCGTTTTTGATCACTATATTAAACTATGATTTAAATTGTATTGAGTTTTAAGAACATTTAAAAGAAAATCAATACTTGGTAAAACAAATTTATTTCACAGAAAAATACTAAAATTAAAACTACGAGTGTTTATGTAGCTATTAATTTTTTGTACTGGAGTTCTACTGTGTAATTCAAAACGAAAAAAAAAAATAATAATTTCGAGTTTGTATGCCTATAACGTGTAAATTCGAAAGCATTTTCTTTGATTTCGAATTAGAGAGTTGACCGCCTGATATACATACATACATATAAATACATACATATACATATGTTACTTTTTGAATTTTGTTTGTTAATTTTGCCTTTGTCAAAAAAAAAAAAAAAAAAAAAAAATAAAAATAAAAATTTTATAAATCCATGAAGTTCAGTATGTTTAATATGTCTGTAAAGCAGCCCATACACGATTCAATTCAATTTTCAATTGAGTCGGTTGTTGTCCAAATCAAAGCGTGTATGGCATTGTCAATTGATTAGTTTGGCAGTTGTCGAGTTGGTTGAAGAAAAATCAAAAGATTTTGATTTTTCATGTTGACTAGTAAATCTTTCAATTCGATTGTGCTGTGTGTGTTCGAGTCTCTTGATTAGCTGTCAAAATTTATGTTTGTAGCTTTATTTTGTATAGAAAAAGTTATGTATTTATAAAATTGTATTTAATTTGATTGAATTCTAAATATAAAATATAAAAATAAATGAATAAATACAATAGAAGTTTTGAATTTTTAAATTTTTATTTGTGAAAAAAAAAATGTAAATTTGATAGTTGAATGAAAATCTTTCAATTCAGTTTATGAAGTGTGTGGCCAAGAATTAATTCAATTGAAAGACTCAATTCACAATTGAATTGAAACGTGTATGGGGTGCTTAAGGTTGTTTGTCCTTTAGTTGCTGTTTGTTAAATATTTCCTTGTTCAGTATTTTGATTTAAAAATTATGGTCACCGGTACCGAATCTATGTACCGAATTTGCATTAAAATGCCTCAAGCGGTTCTTTTGTTATAGAACAAACAAACATCCAAACATCTAAATATAAAAGCTTTTAGATTTATCATATTAAAGTAGGTTAGCAATCTCATGCTTACAAAAATATAAATAGTATAAAAAGGCTCTAACTCATTATTTTTTATTTTTTTTTGAATTCGAGTTTTTTGTATATTTCGATCATAGCTGTTCAGTATGATTTTTTTTATTTGAATTTTTTCATAAAATTAAATTAGTTTTAAATTTTATTTCTGTTTAAGAAATAGAATTTCCTTGAAATTATCGACATTTCTCATGAAATAAATTAATATTTGTTGTTATTGATTTGAAATAAATTTTTCAAATGTAAATTTTGTTTTTATTATTTTCAGAAATTCAAATAAAAATATAACAAATTAATGCTTTATTTGAATTCAGCGACTGAAATTTTTTTAAATTATATTTCTATAGTTTGAATGAAATTTTATTTTATTTCATTTGGGTTTTTGAAATTCAAATAATTTTTTGTTAATAAACCAAATTTATATTATTCAACAAAAACTTTATTGATTATTTCAAATTCATAAAAAATAGTTTCAAATAGTTTTAAATTGTAAAAACATATACAAATAAAAAAATTTTGTTTTATTATTGAACATACTCCTTGTAAGATGATTTCTAGTAATGTCACCTTGGATAATTGAGAAATACATTTAGCGCCATATCCGTGTTTTGTCTACTTTTAACGTTATTTTCATATAACAAAATATTTAGCTCAATAAAAATAATAAGGTATTATGTTTTTGCAAAACTTACGCGAAATCATTATGTGCTATCTCTAAATAAAATTCAAATTTTATTGTACACATAAGGAAATTTCATAGTGAAAAATAAAATGAATACCAGAGGCTCAGTAGTAAGAAAAGATAAGAAAAACGCGTTCGCTCAAAAAGTGTTTTTTTTTCATTGCTGATACCATTAGTCCGTTTAAAAAAAAAAAGTTCAACTATAGAACTCTCTGATCTAAATATATCATAAATCGTTGTTATATATTTTTAAGTCTAATAAATATTCCTTTTTATTTCTCAGAAATAGTTTCTATTCAAGAAATAATAGTCTGATTTAATTAATTTATTGTTTTTTTTAAAATTAAATTCTGAGAAAAACTATTTGATTTTTTTGTAGTCAAATAATATTGAAATGAATTTTATTCAAATTTTGGATATTTAAATTCATAAAATTTTCTTTTGTTTTAAAAATACGAACAAAATTGTATTGCGAATATTGTAAATTGATTTAATACTCTAAAAATTGGATTTGAGCAATGTATAAATTTAAAAAATTTCAATCGTTTTAAAATAAATAAATTGTATTGAATTTTCACATAACAAATAATTGTTAAAATTTTTATTATTTCTAATTTAAAATAAAAACTATAACTGAAACAAAAATATTTTTAGTTTTCATTCCATTCACTTATTACAGCTATGATTTCGATAGAAGAACATCTAATGCAAAAATCTCACTAAAAAAAATAATGAGTTTTAGGTCCCTTCTATATTAAGGTAACGATATGCATGTGTATAAGCTAATATTTTCGACACCCTGTATTTATATGCATCTCTAATGCACTCGTACTATTTTTAATTTAAAATAAATTTGTATTTCTTTATTCCAGTTTTTTCTGCCCTGCTCGTTCCAGCCTTGGCGCTTATTATCCCACTGGTGGGTTCATTTTGTTTGCCTCTTTTGGGTATAATATATCCAGCCATGCTGCAAACTTGCATACAGCACAGCACCGGCTATGGACCTTTTAAAATATATTTGATAAAAAATATTTTACTGGTCGTATTTGGTATATTTGGTATGTTGGTTGGAACGTACATTACTGTGGATGAAATTATTTTGACTTTTTATGTTTGATTGAATAAGTGATGTATGTATGTATGTATGTATGTACTCGTATGTATGTACATATGTATGTAGTATACTTGTAAAAAAATAAATAAATTATTCTTGATTGATTATACAAATGAACAGGTTTCTGTGCAATTCACCAACTGTTGGATTCTTTTTAGTGTCATGGAAATTATAAACAACATTTGCATGCATAACATACAATCTCGTGAATTAAGCATACATATAAAATTCTGCGTCTCTTTGTCAATTGTATTGTAGAGTCGTTGGTTGAAAATTAAAATGCGCCAGCTTTATAATTCCTTTCGAAAAATGATGACCAAGGATCATAAAGTAAATTTGTAAATGATAATGAAATATGAATGTATACAATATCTGTACATAGAGTTAAAGTTAAATGTGTTGTTAATGTATTTTAAAATCAATTTGTACTTCTATAGTTGAATTGATATTAAAAATACTTATTTTTTACTTTATTTTAAATTAAAGTCTGTCAAGAAACGCTGGTGAATTTATAAAGAGCATTTCATCGCAATGAACACACTCGCGTAGTAAATAAAAACAAAACTTTCACAAAGTATCATATACAGGGTGGCGCAGAATGAGCTATATGATTTAAATGGTTTATAACTTTTTTTTATTTATGCGATTATTATAATTTATTTCTTTTTTTTTAATACAGTAAAGGTATTCACATCAGTTTATTTTTTTTTTGTTGGAAAAATGGAAAAATGTAATTTTTTTACAACAAACACAGGAAAAAAATTTCAACAAAAGTTGAATTTTTAAATTCAATGAACACCTTTAGTATGTTTTATTGGGGAATTTTTAGCTTTTAAAAGTGATAAACTGTAAGTGATTTACATTTTCTCCTTCGCACATGCGTGCTCTTTTTAGCGAGAGGGAGAGTATACATCTCATATTTTCCATAACTTTTTGCAAAATTTCGGGTGTAATGGCCATTTCATTTCGAATGTTAAGACTCAATCAGACGTGAAATAACCATAGCCATAGAGAGCAGCCGTTCGAACCAAACTAATGGGCAACACTGTATTCGATTATACGTGACTCGCCATAACGCCATAACTCTCAACATAGAAACCAATTGAATTTTGGTTTGGTTATGGTTATGGCATTATGGCTATGTCACGTCTAATTTAAGCTTTAGTTTTTAGTTGTAGTATGGTTCTTGGTTTATTAACGTACACTCTTTCTTTCAAATATCAAAAAAAAAAAAAAAAAAAAAAAAAAAACTGTCAGGAGCTGTTAAATCTGGTGAACGTGTAGATCAGTTAAAATCGCTTGTGCTGTGTCAACACAATAGACTGTTGGTTTCAAAAATAAAATTCAATTATTTTTGTACGTTGTTCGCTCGTGTAATGATTCATAATTAATTCCCCAAGTCATGGTGTAATTATACAGGTGACTGCGTAAGGAGGAATTGTTATACAAAAATGCTGCAACCATAGCTGTATAAAAAATGCTGAAAAAAAAACAAAGAAAGAATAATAATTAAAAAAGTTATAAAGAATTCAAACCATAAAGCTCATTTTGCTCATTCTGTATAATACTTTAATTTAATTTTTACGTTTGAAAAACATGGCAATAATATTTGTAGTTTTTATAATCAAAGACAACAACCATTTTTTTTTTGAAGAAACTATGCCTAATTCTGTTGGACGATTGTATCGTCTTGTCTATGGACGAAAAAAAGCCGCAGTTGTGATTCTTTAAAACAATTATTATTTGTTGTCTATGCTAGAACGTTCGTGCTTTGCTTATGATTTTGTTCCAAACATTATTTCCAACACATATTTTTTCATATATACATATTTCAAACAATACTTTAATTTAATTTTTATGTTTTAAAAACATGACAAAAATATTTTTATTCTTCATTATCAAAGACACCAACCTTTTTTGAAGAACATTATTTGGAGAATTCAAAAAAGAACTCAAAAGTATTTTCAAACAAAAACGTCCTTAATCTTCTTACTGCATTAGGGCATAATTTAAAGAATTCAAACACAAGAACTCGAAAGTATTTTCAAACAAAAACGCCCAAAATCTTCTTAATAGATTAGGGCATAAAAAAACAAGTATTTATACAAAAAAATAAAAAAACCCGACTGGCCATTCGAAATAAAAAATCATAAGAGAAACCTAAAGATGATTTTAAAGTACCTGTCGAATGATGCCCATTTGCGATATAGTTCGCCGACTGTTTATTTTTTTCGTATATACAAAATGGCGTCTGTTGGCCGCCATATTGAATTTTGACAGCTGACATATCTTTACTGACGCTCCCGGGATTAAGACAAATCAATTGGCGTAAGAATCATCAAAATCGGTCCACGGTTTCGGTGTCGCAAAGGAACACACATACATACATACATGCATACATACATAAATATGTACATATAATCTATTTCATGGATTTATAAACACAATACCCTTCTTTCCGTTGCGCAGTCGGTTAAAAAGCACTTCATCAGCAGCATGTCTAAATTCATTAATAATTTAATTTATTATTTAAGCAAGCCACTATTTTTTAATACCAATTTTGCTGACACATTTTTAACAAAATGATTTTTTTTTTGCAATGCGATCGATAACGAAAAAAATGAAAACAAAAAAGCTACAGAGGTACTAAATATCTAGTTCAACAAACCTCTCCAAAGCATTGGAAAATTCGCCATGTTTATACACTTGTTATTTGCATGTGTATAAACATTGTTGACATTGAAATTGTTGCTTTCGGCTCATTTTAATTATGTATCTTTCATTAGTTATTGATCTCTGTCAGTTACGTTCGGTCGTTAGTATGTAGTTCGCGTTCTTAATTATCAATTATGGTAATTAAAAGTGCACCGATTTTAATGAAATTAGTGTTAAATTAAAGATAAATGTGCGTGTTATTAAAGTGTGAAAAATTAAAGTAATTGGTCTTGTACGAAAAGAGTTATTTGTGTGTATTTAATTGTGAAAAGAATGCAGCAACTGTTGTGCAAAAAGAAATGTGTAAGTACCTATGTATACTAAATTTGTTGCTGTTGTTGTTATTGTTTATTTTTATGTTGATGAGAGGGCATACAGAAATTTTGTTTGTTTGCTTTGCTTCTTCTGCATTTGCGACTTAATTAGTGTTGCCAGAAATAGTGATAATAAAATCATCATTTGACGAAATAAATATGCATAGATAATGCGTTGGACAAAATTAACTAATGAAAAAAATTATTTTATTATTGTTTTGCAAAAACTAAAATTTTCTACTCAGATCTTACTACACAATGTCTGTTATTAAGCGCACCAATTTTGACTTTAACTTTGATCTGTTTTATACAGGATAATTTTTTTTATCAGGAATATTTATGTAGAAATAAAACTAAATTTCAGATAATTTTCTTTTGGAATGCCCTGCTAGCAAACGGAAATTTCTTAAAAAAAGTATTTAACATAAATTTCCTTAAGTTTTCTTTACACACAGTTCTTATGGGAACCTGAATTTCCGTAAGAACGCCATACCAGCGTTTAAAGGCAATAAGTATAAAATTAATATTAAATTCTCATATAAATTTTGGCTTTACATTATATTACGGCTTACAAAATTAATCTCTATATTGACATAAATAGAAATGTTGTGTGTGACTTTGGAGAACAATGTGTTATTAAATGGAACTGTTTGAAACTGTTTCAATTAAATCCAATATTTTGCTAAGCAATCAAACAATCGTTAACCTTGGGAAGTGCTTAAAGCACTAACATGTTAAATACACCATCCAACAATTTTTAGTTGCAATGTGACCTTTACTAAATTACAATCATTAACATCCTTTAGCCTTGCTTTGCCTTGCCTTCCCTTGCATTTCGCTATGAGCAATTTCAGATGGTTTTGTTATTTAGTTATGCAAGTGAATCCGTAGTCAAGTATGCACTTACTTACATACTCGTACATACATCATGCAGATTTGCATGATATTAAGAGAGAGGTTTCATATTCAATGAAAGAGCTTTGAGTTCGATCAAACTTAGTCGTACAAGAATATACATATTGTTGCACAGAACTAGCAGCACAGAAAAAATTATTCCCAAAAAATTTTCAAACAAACGTGTGTTTTGAAATATAATTTAGTTTCAGTAAATATTTTTTACTGTTTCAATAAATTATTTATTCCAATTTTATTTTATGTAAAAAAAAACTGTATGCAATGAAAATTATCTGCATATATAAAGTAAAATTTGTAAAAAAAATTTTAGATTTATTTTTTTTATATATAAATTTGTTTTTTCAGTTAAATTTATTTTTATATACTGTAAAAAAATTTTGTCTGATTTTTTTTTAATTTTTTCTACAAATTATTTTATAGATATAAAAAACATTTTTTTTAAAGATTTTTGTTTGCGGTTTTCAAACTTTTTATGTTTGTATACTGGGATCCTCAATATAAGAGTCTTACTATAAGCAGAGTTTGTTAGCTAAATTAAAGAATTTTTTGGGTTGAAGTCTACTGAGATGCAATTTACACTGTTCCTTTTCTGCTTGCCTGTGCAGGCAGGCTTTTTTAGTTTATGGGTGAGAGGGGGTGAGAAGCTGGCGGTGTAGAACAAAGGCACAAAATGAAAATTCGAGGGATTTTATGACGTTTCTCTGCCTTTTTCGTATTCTCAGCATTAAACGTATATATAAATGCCAAAAAGGCATGAATAAAACAGGCTTAATGTAAATATGTGTGACTTTTCGTAGGGGGTTCAAAAGAAAATTGTCAATACAAGGCAGGCTAAAAAGGCATAGTGTGAATAGCGACTGACGAGTTCCAAAGGCGGGAACGAAATGCTTAACCATAAAAACAAGCCAATTTTTGAAAGTAAACAAAAAATATTTGAACCATTCATTTGATTCAGATATTTTTTTCAAATAAAACTTTTACTAATTAAAAAAAAAAAAAATTAAGAATTGTTATTGATTGAGTTAATTTATTTTCTTATAATACGAAAAATTTTAGTGAATGTGTTTGTAAATTATAAAAAAAATTGCTGAATAATACAAAAAAAAAAATCTGCAAAAATGTTTTTCTGTTCCTATTAATAAATTTGAATGAAAATATTTTGAGTTTCAGTTAACTTCTTTCTCTAATGCCATAATAAGTTAACTAAAAATAAATTTTTTTTCAGTTAAATTCCCAGCAAAAAATTTCAAAAAAGGTAATCGAGTTGGGAATTAAGCATTTATGGTGGAAGCACTTCCCTACTGGGTTACCAACTTAATGATTTTAACAAGGCGTGAGACTTAAATAATCGATTCTGGAGAAGTACTTACTTTTTTTATTTGTCAACATGTTCGCGTAATCTATTAACAGCCTGACCCACGATATCGACAACGTTCGACTTGTCGCACACTTACATTGAAAACAAAAAAAAAATTTTAATATTTTGTTGTTGTTTCAAATGTAAGTGTGCGACAAGTCGAACGTTGTCGATATCGTGGGCAGGCTGTAAATCTTAAATAGTCATTCTCATCATTCATCAACTTGTATAGGATTTTTTAAGTTTTATGTAATGTGATTTGTAAGCGAGTAATGAAATTTGGTAATCAGAAAAGTAAGTCATTATATGGCAAGTAGTTCTAATAGTAATGTGTAATTTTTTGCTGGGTTGTTACAAAATTGTTATTAGAATCTACAAATTTCGTTGTAGGTCCGCATTCACACAAAAAACTAACTGATTCAATGAATTTGGTTACTGAAAACGAAATTTAGTTTTTTCTGTGAGGGTTTTAATAAGAAAGCTGGATGTGGATAGATAGATAGAAATAGAGAGAAAGATAGAGATGTAGAGAGATATAGAGATAGAGATAGATATAAAAATAAAGATAGAGATAGCGATAGAGATAGAAATAAAGAGATATAGAGATTAAGATAGATATATAGATAGAGATAAAGGTAGAGGTAGATATGGAGATAGCAATGGAGATTGAGATAGAGATAGCGATAGAGATAGGATTAGAGAGATATATAGATTAAGATATATATAAATGTATAGGTAGAGATAGAGATAACGATGGAGATTGAGATAGAGATAGAGATAGAAACAGAGAGATATGGAGATAAATATACCCAGCAAAAAATTTCAAAAAAGGTAATCGAGTTTGGAATTAAGCATTTTTGGTGGAAGCTGTTCCTTACTGGATTACCAACTTAATGATTTTAACAAGGCGTGAGACTAAAATAATCGATTCTTGAGAAGTACTTACTTTTTTATTTGGAAACTTGTTCACATAATCTATTTAATCTAAAAAAATCATTCTCTTCATTTAGCAACTTGTACATAATTTTTTTACATTTTAGGTAATGAGATTTGAAATTTGGCAATCAGAAAAGTAAGTCATTATATGGCAAGTAGTTCTGATGGTAATGTGTAATTTTTTGCTGGGTATATATAGAGATAGAGATAAAGGTAGAGGTTGAGATGGAGATAGCGATGGATATTGATATAGCGATGGAAATAGAGATAGAGATAAAGATAGAGATAGATATTAAGGGCCTAATTTTGTAAAACGCAACGCTTAGCCTTGACAAATTTTGTATGTATGTATTTTGTTTTTATAATTTAAATTTTGTTCATATAAAATTTGTCAACGCTTGGCGTTGTGTTTTACAAAATTAGGGCATTAGATTAAAATAAATATAGAGATATATATAAAGATAGAGATAGACATAGAGATAGGGATTAAGATAAAGATAAATATATAGAATAGAGATACAGATACATATGAATATATAAATGGAGATACAGATAAAGTTAGAGATACAAATAGAAATAGAGATAGAGAAAGCCGTAGAGATAGCGAAAGATAGAGATAGAGATAGAAATATAAATAGAAATAGAGATAGAGAAAGCCATAGAGATAGCGATATATATAGAGATAGAGATAGAGAAAGAGATATCGAAATATATAGAGTAAGAGATAGGTATAGAGACAGATTTTTCGAAGGTGTATTATTATTGATGTGTTTTTTTCCAATTTGTTCGAATGAATAGTGCGGTCAATGCCGCAAAACTTGAAAAAGAGTAATTAGAATTTGTTTTCTTAATATAGTCTGCAGTTTTAATACCATTTGTTTCAACACCAGAAGAATCGTTCTCCAGTGTTTAAGTGTTTACCCACTATAACAGTTCGATCTTCCCAAAAAAAAGGATAAGCATCTACTTTGTTGTTCAAAAAAAGCAATTTAATTTTTTTTTTGTCGAATGAAATTATAAAGGTATTCATTTCAGGTTTTTTGTATTGGAAAAATGGAAAAATGTAATTTTTTTTACAAGAAACACAGGGAAAAAAATCCACCAAAAGTTGAATTCAAAAATTCATTCTTTCATTCATTATTTATATTCTATTTACATACATATGTATATCTACTTCTTTATATTTTCATATGAAATCCACCACATGCACAATACAAAACGTGTAATTAAAAAAGGATATTGCAAATTATCCGATTTATTTCCGTTCAAATGCCAGCCACATTCGTATCTTGTTCAAGTTGCCTATAAAACATTACCACATGTTAGTTAAAGTTTATGTTGCACTGGCGATGAAGTAATTATTTCTGTTGCCATTCAATAACAATGCTTGTGTGCTTTGGGTGAAAGTCAGCAATTTACAACAACAAATTGTTGGTACAATTTTCATTAACAACAAATGATGTAGATGCATTTTTTTTAAATTGAATCCTTGCATTAATCATATGTATGTGCAAAGTGGATATACATTTTTATATCAAGCATCATCATGCACAGAAAAAATTATTTCCAAAAAATTTTCAAACAAAAGTGTGTTTTGAAATATAATTTAGTTTCAGTAAATATTTTTTACTGTTCCAGTAAATTATTTGTTCCAATTTTATTTTATGTAAAAAAAACTGTATAGAATGAAAATTATCTATTGCTTTATTCACAAAACCTCTTGTATCTCTGTATCGATTGTATTATCATATTAAATACAAGAGTGTAACATTTGTTGTATGAAATTTTCATACAAAAATGAAATCACTATTACCAGTGATGGTATTTTAGTGCGTTTCGGGTACTTTTTGGTGCCGAAATTTTGGCCAATACCTTTTTTTAAAAAACGGGTATTTACAGTGCTTTTAACAATTTCTTACAGTGCTTTTGGTGCTTTTTGTTAAATAAAAATATTTTTTGTTAATTTAATTATTATTTTTCGTACTTCATTTGTTTCTATATTCATGATTTGAACAAACAAAAAATAAGCAAATTAGCTAACATGTGTATAATTAGTAGAGAACAAACGACAATGGTAAGACTGTTGTAAATTTAGAGATGGTAAGGTGAGTTTTCATTACAAAACATCTTTCAACAAATTGAAATACGATGAATCAGAACAATTCACATATTCCATTTGCAAAAAAGTTTTGTATATAAAGCAGAAGTCTACATCAACTGACACCACACACAGTGGACCAAACACAGAAGAACGCTGATGATGAAGGTTTAGTGGCCTTCGAAAACGGCTAACTGTTCCGTTCAACTATGTGTTGTCAGAATATTTACAACTAACTTTGGTGTTAGTTGTTTCATTATTAATTATCACATGTAATTTGGCGTAAAAAGCGATACGAACTTTAGCCTATTCAAATCATAAACAAGAAAAATATTTTTAATTTACAAAACTAATTTACTTTTAAGCGCTAATATTAGCATCTTTTAACTGAGGCTTCTTAAATTGTTTTTAATGACAATAACGGAAACTATGTTAAAAACAATGTAGAAAACTTTTCATAATTGGGATTAACAATTACTTTTTACTGGAAGGTAGCACATAATTCTCTGCATAATACTTGATTGAAAGTATTATGCAATAAGCATTTGTTAAAGCTTACACAAATATTTAATCATACTATAGGGTGGTTAAATTTTAAGGGCCGATTTCGATTGAAAGCATGAGGCTATCAATAGCAGTCAGTTGTTTTAGACAACGGTTAGCCAACCCCCTTTTTTCATATCGTATTGACGTACTGTCAATGTTGACAACTGGAATAAGGGTGAATATAGCTAAAAGCAAAAACTTTTAAGTTAAGAGCACTTAAGAAAAGAGTGACGCTTTTAATGCATTCTTTATATGTAAATGATTTTTCACTAACATATGTAATTATATCTTAATCTAAGCCTAAGCTTCACCTACTATTGTATGTATGTGTGTGTGTATATGCTACTATATTATTTGACTCCTGGTTTTTTTATTATTTGTTTTCACATACTTATTTTTATTAAATAAATCAAGATTTGGTTTTAATTAATATGTTAATAAATTCTGTTATTACATCTCAAACACTTTGTTTATTTTGAAGCTAAAATTTGGAATTATATTTTGAGCTTTTACACTCTCAGCTCTCCTTTTTAAATGGCTTAATGTATTAATATTAAAAAAATATATTTTCGTGCTTTTTACCCTCTTTTTCGTGATTTTTTGCGCTTTTTACCCTTTTTGCAACAGTTTAATGTGCTTTTGCTCCTCGTAGAGATACCAACACTAACTATTACACTTTTATTTCATATGTTTTTAAAATGTTGTATTCAAAGAGAATCTCTCTGAGAGAATTTGTATGTTGCTTGTTCTTCTTTTTTCATTAAAAATACCAAATACATTAATACACAACACAGAGGAGGGTGTTCACAATTAAAAAACCAAAAGTGTATTTGATACAAAAATACACGATAAAGATTGTTGTGAAAATTATCTATATAAAGTAAAATTTGTAAAAGAAATTTTTAGATTTATTTTTTTTTATATTTAAATTTGTTATTTTCAGTTAAATTTATTTTTATATACTGTAAAAAAATTTGTCTGATTTTTTTTAATTTTTTCTACAAATTATTTTATAGATATAAAAAACATTTTATTTTATTTTTAAAGATTTTTATTTGCGTGTTTCAAATTTATTATGTTTGTATATTGTGATTCTCAATATAGTATTAAGAGTCTTACTATAAACATACGGAGTTTGTTAGCTAAATTCAAAAATTTTTTTGGGTTGAAGTCTACTGACGAGTTCCAAAAGCGGTAACGAAATGCTTAACCATAAAAACAAGCCAATTTTTGAAAGTAAAAAATATAGTTGAACCTTTTATTTGATTCAGTTATTTTTTTCAAATAAAACTTTTACTAATTTAAAAAAAAAATTGGTAAACATTGTTATTGATTCAGTTAATTTATTTTCTGATAATACAAAAAATTTTAGTGAATGTGTTTGTAAATTATAAAAAAAAAACTTGCTGAATAATACAAAAAAATCTGCAAAAATGTTTTTCTGTTCCTATTAATACATTTGACTGAAAATATTTTGAGTTTCAGTTAACTTTTTTCTCTAATGCCATAATAAGTTAACTAAAAATAAAACTTTTTTTTTCAGTTAAATTTTTACAAAATTGTTATCAGAATCTACAAATTTCTTTGTAGGTACGCATTCATATTTACTGATTCAATGAATTTGGTTACTGAAAACGAAATTTAGTTTTTTCTGTGTGTGAAATTTTTTTATGTAAAATATTTTCAACCTGTTAAAAAAGGGGCAAAAAAATTCATTCATGCAGTTGCAAGAAAAGAGTTTTGACAAATTTGAAAAGATGTAAAATTTGATCGGATGACCGTTTCAAGGTATTGTTTGATAGAATCCGAACCAGTTTTCTCGCCGTTTTGTAACTGTGGACGAAATATTTTCCATGTTTCGTCAGCATTCCAAACAGTAGATTTCATCGGCCGAATATGCACCGAAGAATAGTCTTCTTCTGGATCTAATTGCCAAAAAGATTATGGCCACAATTATTTTGGAATGCCAACCATTAATAACGATTACCTGGAAAAGGTTCAAAATACTATAGGAAAATATTACTCATAGGTTTTTGATGACCTCACCTAGCGAAGAAATAAGTGTTGTTCCATCACGATGCCGAAAATCCAAAATTGGCCTACGAACTGCTGCCCCATCCAGCATACTCTCCAGTTCTAGCACCTAAAGATTATTTCCTGTTTACGAATTGGGAAAAATGGCTGGGTGGTTGGAGAACAAAGGGATCATCATTGAAACAAATGTCTATTTTTAGGGTCTGAGAAACCCTACTAATATAAATAAATTATGTAAAGTGCGACTTTGACTCTGATACGAAGGGTTCCGTATAATGCTTGTTTGTTTTTTTTGCATTTTTTTTTAGTTTTTAAGGATTTTTTTTCGCTATTTTACAGATTTTTTTAGAATTGACGTTTTTTTAGTGTTGGCGTTTTTTTAATTTTGGCGATTTTGTTCGGTATTTGGCAATTTTTTGGTTTTTGACGATTTTTTTTTTGGTTTTTTAAATTTTTTTTCTAGTTTTGATGCTTTTTTTGATTTTGGCGATTTTTGGCGACTTTTTGGCTTTTGCTGATTTGTGTGCATTTTAGCGGTTTCTTCTATTTTTGATGATATTTTTCATTTAAGCGCTTTTTAGGGTTCCGTACACCAAAGGTGAAAAGGAACCCTATTGTTTTCGCTACGCTGTCCGTCTGTCCGTCACACGGTATTTTCTCAGGAACCGTAAAACTACGGAGCTGAAATTTGGACACAGTATGAAGAACCTTGGCCGCTACAATAATAAATACATGAGAATTAAAAATTAAAGGGTGTTCCAAAACGAGCAACGAAAAATGTTAAAATCCCATGTAATATACATACAATTGTATATTGAAACTTGAAATTTGTAAAATTAGTGTATTTTTATTCAGACTACAACAATTAACACTAAAATTTAAATTAAAGGGTGGTCCATCAGTTAATGCAATTTTGACTATGTAATTTTGACAACTTAGTATATCTTAGAAACCGTAAGAGGCAAACACTTGAAATTTTCAAAAACGGTAAAACTAAAAAAAACCGAAAATTATAAAATCGCCAAACAAAAAAAAAATCGCCAAAACGAAAAAAATCGCCAAAATTAAAAAAAATTTCTAACACTAAAATAAATCGCCAAATTCGAAAAAATCGCCAAAAATAAAAAAAATTGCCAAAATGAAAAAACGCCAAAAACCGAAAAAATCGCCAAAACAAGAAAATAAAGTGCCAAAACTAAAAAAGGAGCCAAAACTTAAAAAAATCTCAAAAACTTGAAATTTTCAAAAAGGGTAAAACTAAAAAAACCGAAAATTATAAAATTGCCAAACCAAAACAAAAAATCGCCAAAAATTAAAAAAAATCGCCAAAACGAAAAAAATCGCCAAAATTAAAAAAAATTTCTAACACTAAAATAAATCGCCAAATTCGAAAAAATCACCAAAATAAAAAAAAAACGCCAAAATAAAAAAAACCCCAAAAATCGAAAAAAATCGCCAAAACGCGAAAATGTCGCCAAAACTAAAAAAAAATTTATAGAAAAAAATCGCAAAAATGAAAAAAAATCGCCAAAAATAAAAAAAAAATTGCCAAAATGAAAAAACGCCAAAACTTAAAAAAATCGCCAAAACTGAAAAAACGCAAAAACCGCCAAAACAAAAAAAAAAAAACCGAAAAGATCACAAAAACGAAAAAAATGCCAAAACTATATATTATATGGGATGAAGTTTGTATTAAATTACATATCTAGTGTTCGTACGGAACCCTTCGTGCGCGAGTCAGAGTAGCACTTTACTGAATTTATTTTATTTTGGTGCTTTGTCGTTTCAGAGTTTATTTAATTTTGGGATTTTTTAGTTTTAGCGTTTTTGAAAAGCAGACGTAGGACCTGTTCCTTTAAGTTCAAACGATAAATTCGTTATTAATTTTTTATAATTTAATAATTTATAATAATTTTTTATATTTGCACATATTTATTAAGAACAAAAAGCTCAAATTTGTTTTGTCTGCTTCCAATATTAATATTTCAATGAAATGTTCGTTCGAATCAGTGAATTCGAATTCGAATTCCTTCACCAAAAATGGCTAAATGAAGACAAAAAAATGGCTAAAAAATGGCTAAGCGCCATCGAATGCAAAATCATAAACTGTAATCAATAACAATAAGGTATTTCATATATTATTTTTTAAAGCCAAGTCGGGATCATTTTTTTAAGTAAATAAAAACAATAAATTGAAGTAATAAATAAAATTTATTTTTATTCAGGTAGTCAAGAAAGTGCGCATATAGGGCCAACTTGCAATACTTACAGTACGCCTTCATTCATTTGTATATTTTGCTATTCAGTCTTTAAATTTTTGGGTTACTAATCCATTCCTTGCGAAATTTTGGTTCATACTTTTTATTCATTTTCTATTTTTTAAACTTTAATTTATTTTTTATTTTCACTCGTGTAAAACAAAAATGACACTTGTTTGATTGATATCATAAACCACCAATTAGACCCGACAACTTATAACAACATTGCAACGATTATAAGAACGGAGTAGCAAATCTTATTGTTACAATTTACAATTTCATATACGCTCTTTTAGACTTGTAATTTTTATTGCAGCAATTATTGATTAACTCTTTATTTTTTGTAATTGAGAATTTTGCATTTTTCTATATATTAGATTTTCTTTTAGCGAAATATACAAAAATCCCGATTTCAAAAATATAGTTAGTTAGTAGGGCCTTTCTATATTAAGGTAACGATATTTGTATTCCTCTCTAGCGCCCCCTTTCACCATCTGCGGTAAAATGTGTGTTAAAATAAAATTATCTAACTGCTGGTTTGGATAACTGGTACTATTTAATCAATGGTTACCGATTTTCGTTTCACCATCCTTCGGTTATTTAACAACAGAATTTGATGAAAATGTGGCAATACTGTCGGTTTGTTTACATAAAAAAATATATATCTTTTTCACAAAAAAATAAAAAGTTGCTGCAATAAAAATTGCAATTTTGAACCGGGAGTTATTGATATTAATGCGAAAACAATAACATATTACTCTGTTCTGTTTTTTGGTAGTAAATAAGTGTTCCTTTGTTGCGAGTATAAATTTTTTATGAAAAATCACAAATAAATTTCATGTTTGGAAAAATAGCTAAAATATAGCTAGATTAAAATAAAAATGGCTAAAAAAAATAGCTAATAGCTAAATGCACTTTTCCTCCGGCTAAATGGAATGAAAAATGGCTAAATTTAGCCAGAAAATGGCTAAATTGGCATCACTGGTTCGAATTTAGAATTGAAACTAAAAAAAAATTAAGTCATGGAATTATTCAAACTCATGTGTGATTTAATATATTTGCACATATTGTTCTACTTTATAGTTCTGTCCTTGTAGAATTAGTTAACGTTTTTTTATTGAATATTTGCACAAACCTGCACATGAGACGAGGCGCACGATTGCAAACACATTTTCTACACTCTCTGAAAACAATGTATTCATACATACATTTAGAATTTTCTATTAAATGATTTTCATTTAGTTCATTCACTAACCATCACACCGTCTCGTCTATACATACATACATACATACATGTATACGTATTTACGTAAGTACATACTTCAATAACACACAATATTATCCTTTAAACCACCACAGATACTTACGTACGTACGTATGAATGTAATCGCCCAGTTTAGCTAGAAAAAATGCTATAACGTGTATTTTACTCATTGTCTGCGTTAAGGATAATCATTTTGCCATTATCGTTATTGCTTTTAATGCTTTGGAAAATAACTGTCATATTAAATGCTTATTTTCTGCCACTCAATACGATTTACTATACGCATTCGTCTATACTTTTGTGCTTAGAGTATGCATTGCAAAGTAAATTACAATTATGTATGTATATGCATTTTAAATTACATTGGCGGAAAAATACCATTTTCACATTTTTTATATTTTATCCTTGAATTGATTATGACAAGAGCGCTTTGCATGACAACGAAAATGTAATATGTAATTTATAAATTGCACAGTTATTGCTTTTAATATTCTGGATTTTCTGAAATTCACATTTTAATATTAAAAGGCAGTGAATGAAATTTTAAAAGATATGGAAAGCGAGCAAAATAGCTAAATCCTTTAAAGCAGCTACGAAAGCACAAAAGCTCTTTTGTAAAAGTTTGCACATTGTGCATATGGCTTTGGACGTAGCTGCTTTAAAGTTATATTATTACATTAGACGACCACTTTTTTGGGCCAAAACTATTTAGGGGAGAGGTGCTTTTTACAACTACCTTAGCTACCTGTGGCGGCTCATTATATTAGTTAGGGAACTCACGCCCATTCAAAGGAATCGTTCTTTTTCAATTAATTCTATTTAACATATTCCAGCAAAAAAATCTGATTTGGAAGCACTAACAACTGAGAGAAGCAATGTATTGCTTACTTGATACGAAAATATTAGGAACATACTTCTGAAAAGCACTAACGTAAGGTGGGCTCTCTAACACAGTAGAAAATTATCACAGAAAATTTTGAAAACCAGTAATTTTTGCATCTAAGTGTTACTTCTGTAAAGCACTTTAGTAAAGCAAAAAATTCATGGCTTTTTGGAAGCCGAATCTTTTGTTTGCTTCTAGCTGGCTCATCTCGAACAAAAAAAAAATAAAAAATTATATTTCATATTTTCTGGACATATATCGTTTAATCTGTGAAATAAATTCAGTGAAGTACGACTTTGACACACGCACGAAGGGTCCCGTACGGACAATAGATATGTAACTCAATACGAACTTTAGCCTATATAAAATATAGTTTTGGATTTTTTTTTTGTTATTTGGTTTTTTTTCGGTTTTGAGCGTTTTTTTAGTTATGGCGTTTTTTCGGTTTTTGGCGATTATTTTAAATTTTCGGTGCTTTTTATTAATTTTGACACTTTTTTTCTCGTTTTGGCGATTTTTTTCGGTTTTTGGCGTTTTTTGATTTTGGCGATTTTTTTTCATTTTAGCGATTTCTCTTCACATAAATTTTTTTTGTTTTGGCGCCTTTTTCGCGTTTTGGCGATTTTTTTCGGTTTTTGGCGTTTTTTTTTCATTTTGGCGAAGTTTTTCATTTTGGCGATTTTTCCGAATTTGGCGATTTATTTTAGTGCTAAATTTTTTTTTATTTGGCGATTTTTTTCGTTGTAGCGATTTTTTTTTTAAATTTTTGGCGATTTTTTTTCTGTTTGGAGATTTTATAATTTAGGGATTTTTTAGTTTTACCGTTTTTGAAAATTTCAAGAGTTTGCCTCTTACGGTTTCCAAGATACAGCAAGTTATCAAAATTACATAGTAAAAATTGCATTAACTCATGGAACACCCTTTAATTTAATTTTTTTAAATTTTAGTGTTAACTGTTGTAGTCTGTATAAAAATATAGTAATTTTACAAATTTCAAGTGTCAATATACATATGTACATACAATTATATGTATATTACATGGGATTTTAAAATTTTTCGTTGCTCGTTTTGGAACACCCTTTAATTTTTAACTCTCATGTATTTGCTGTTGTAACGGCCAAGATTGTACATACTCTGTCCAAATTTCAGGTCCGGTTCTTACGGTCTTACGGTTCCTGAGAAAATAGCCTGTGACGGACAGACGGACAGCGTAGCGAAAACAATAGGTTTCCTTTTCACCTTTGGTGTGCGGAACCCTAAAAACTAAATCAAAATCGGTACAGTTGTCTGGTCTGTAAGTGGATATGTACAGACACACAGATACACAGGCACACACTACAAATTTATAACACCCCTTTTTTTTGGCGGGGTTAATGAACTATACATATATAAATTTTTTTTCTTTTTCAATACTAATTTACCATACAAAATTTGTTTCGTGAAAGCAATTATTTCATCACCAAATACCACAATCAATATTTTGCTGTCATTTGATATGTCATTATCTTGCCCATACTCATATTTACAAACCATTATTACAATTTTATTATTTCGTTTGTCTTTCGTTGATCAATTTAACATTTTGTATATTCCGTCTTATATTTATTGCTATTCGATCCCTTTATTATTGTCCTTTACGACCATTGGTTATCATTATTGGCTCATATCCTTTTAATTTCCTCTACTTAAGTTAAACATTGTCAATATGTGTTAGTTGTCTTTATTGTATTGTATGTACTTGCATACATGGTGTAATATATAGACATGCCACAAGTAACCATTCTTGCAAAACCACAATCTGTTTAGCTTTGCGTGTCTCTCTATCTCTATCTCTATCTCTATCTGCTACTCACACCACTATGCCTTTTGTTCTGGTATGACATTCCTTTATGGTCAAACATTAAATTTGGTTTTCTCGGCAGTTCGCTTGGTCGGTCAGATTCTTTACTTTTTTCCTTCTTTCTTATTGCTGTTGTATTACCTTTTTGTAAAATGCATTTAACAAAAGAATTCTTGCAAGTTTTATGATTTAGAGAATGTGCATAATATGGGAGTGTTGTAAGTATGTCTATGGTATTAGAATGAAGTTTGAGGAAATTTGCTATTACAGAGAAGGTAATATGCCAAGTAGATTCAATCTGTTATTTTTTTTTTTTTTACAAAAAAGGTTCTTTCTGTTAAATTCATATTAAAAAATAAACAGCTTTAAAGTCATTACAAATTTGTAAGAGTTGCTAGTTTGGAAATGTACACTATAATATACTATACTATATTATACTATACTATACTATACTATACTATACTATACTATACTATACTATACTATACTATACTATACTATACTATACTATACTATACTATACTATACTATACTATACTATACTTTACTATACTATACTATACTATACTATACTATACTATACTATACTATACTATACTATACTATACTATACTATACTATACTATACTATACTATACTATACTATACTATACTATACTATACTATACTATACTATACTATACTATACTATACTATACTATACTATACTATACTATACTATACTATACTATACTATACTATACTATACTATACTATACTATACTATACTATACTATACTATACTATACTATACTATACTATACTATACTATACTATACTATACTATACTATACTATACTATACTATACTATACTATACTATACTATACTATACTATACTATACTATACTATACTATACTATACTATACTATACTATACTATACTATACTATACTATACTATACTATACTATACTATACTATACTATACTATACTATACTATACTATACTATACTATACTATACTATACTATACTATACTATACTATACTATACTATACTATACTATACTATACTATACTATACTATACTATACTATACTATACTATACTATACTATACTATACTATACTATACTATACTATACTATACTATACTATACTATACTATACTATACTATACTATACTATACTATACTATACTATACTATACTATACTATACTATACTATACTATACTATACTATACTATACTATACTATACTATACTATACTATACTATACTATACTATACTATACTATACTATACTATACTATACTATACTATACTATACTATACTATACTATACTATACTATACTATACTATACTATACTATACTATACTATACTATACTATGCTATACTATACTATACTATACTATACTATACTATACTATACTATACTATACTATACTATACTATACTATACTATACTATACTATATCTTTTTATAATTCTTGAAAAGGGGAGAAAGGTACTAAATTAACCGTCGGTGTACTATTGTAATTTTCGAGTTTGAATAGTACCAAAAAAGTAGAATTGTACCAAATTTACCAACCCTGATACGAAAAGTCATTAAAAATTTGTTTTATTATCAAAAAACAACTAAAATCGAAGTAACGGGTCTTCCAATATAGATTATCGAACTTTGATAGTTGATAGCGGCCATATTGTTGCAACTACATCTGTAAAATTGACTATAGTTTATTCATTTACTTTATTTGTCTGTTTCACCAAATCACAATGGACGGACAGAGAATTAAAAATAGGTGCAAATGATAAAGTTGTTTTTATCAAAGAAAATTTGACATTTCAGATGCTCCACAATCACCGAAGCCACTCGGATATTTTGGTGATACATGCTGGCACCAATTCATCTTTTAATGGAATGCAAAATTTTCGTGATACTTTACACACATTTTCTTTCCCTTTAAGAATATAACGCTCATAATGAAATACCCTGTACTTGCCTACAGCGCATCGGCAGGGCCGTGAAGCTCATTCTGTTTTCACTCAAAAATAAATTGCAATTGCTTCAATAAACTTAAGGTATTATATGAAATTTTTCAAACTGCTGTAGACGGCAAGACTGAAGTATCTTTAATTCTACTTAAAATCAACTTTTAACTTTCTATCGTGTTTCTTTTTCTTGTTGATATTTTCTACTTGAATGAGCAATTGAAAATTTTTAAGCCTTAGCATGAAGTCTGTATAATTTTTTATGTCCTCTTTAGTGCATTTTATTTTGTTTTAATTTTGCAAGGACATTTTCATTTGTAGCAATTGACAAGTAAGACATGTTGGATTTATTCTTGTTGCAGTTAATTTTTTATTTTTTAAAGCTGTTTTGCAGTTGAAATCTTATTTACTTACAAACGTGGGAGTATGAGAAAAACAATTTTATTATTAATGTTCAGTTGCCGGTTGTGGACTTTTCCAACACAATATTTGATATATTGAAGGAAATAAAAAGAATTCCTGTATGCACTAGCAAGAAATTATTAAATGTTTGTAAAGAAAAAAGTATATAATAAACGTATTGAAGTTTTTCTCTTTTTCAAATAAGCCTGGCAAACGAGGGAACAGTATAAATATTTTTTTTTAATTAAAAATTGTCAATATTTTAAATGTAATACGTTCAGTTTATTTAATATTTCACCGAGTTGACTTACATGAGTATTTAAAAATATCCTAAGCCATGACCATTATTTAAATATATTTTTTCGAGAGCAAATAATTTCTAGAATGACAAAAAGGAAAAGCAATTAAGCAAATTTTTGATACAAACGATATTTTTAAAATTGCACATGGTACGAGTAATTAGTGAGAAAAACTTTTGCATATTTTATGAAATGGAAAATGCATAAAGTTGTTCACAGTTGTAGGTAAAATTTTTGGCAAAAAGTTATATAGTTTTTTTATAGTTTTAAATTTTATTTATAATTATTTTTAAATGATTCCAGGAAGTTATAACATTTAAATTTACTAATTATTTGTTTTAAGTTTTAAACGAAATGCTCAGCAGGGCTTCTAAATGGTTTTTCATAATTTAGAAATGAATTTTCCAAAACTGAAAACAAACAATTTGATACACAACTTGAACAGGGAAAACATTTGTTAATAAACGCTTAAACATTTGAGGATAAAATATAATTCTGCGCTATTTCAAATATTATGCAGAAAGGCGTATACTTTATTTACTGTAATGCCGAGTATACACTGTGGATTTTTGTGACATCGCAATAGTATGTACTAGTGGCAACGTTTGACATTTCCAATATTTTTCGCTGTATGGCATTGCTTTCCATTAAAAAAAAAAAAAACATAATGTGACCGGTGTTTCACACATTTTGAAAATGACACCACAAAATGACAACACAAGAAATGCGAAAATTGTATTGAGCATATGATAGATGTTTTTTTTAGCATTTTATGCCTTGAAAATTGAATAAAAACAAAACAGAAAATTTTAAAAATGTTTGGCTGTCTTGTCTTTGTTCGCAAGAGACTTCACATACATTACAATAAATAGTCTAGTGGGGTCCAATTGCATGATCTTGGCGGCCCATGGACTGCTAAATAATTTTGCAAAAAAAAAAAACGACTTAATGCAAAGACCTGATAGAACATTTTCGAAAAAAATTTATGGGATATAAAATTAAATTTTAATGGCCGTGCGTCCGCCTTTTTTCAGAGCTCAGGGAGTGTGTTAAGTTTTGTAAAAATCGGTACAGTAGAACCACTTAAAGTGAAACATTAAATTTTAATGGGCGTGACTCCACCCATTTTTTAAATGCAAAATTTTGTGCTTGTTAGAACTCAAGGTGTGTGTTAAGTTTTGTAAAAATGGGTACAGTAGAACCACTTAAAATGTAATATTAAATTTTAATGGGCGTGACTTCGCCCATTTTTTCAAATATAAGATTGTGTCTATTTTTGAGCTCAAGGTGTATTTACGACACACCTTGTGGTAAAAATCGGTTGAGTAGAACCACGTGAAATATAATAATAGGTTTTTAGGGGCGTAGACCCGCCCATTTTTTCAACTTTAAAATTGTATAATTGCAAGAGCTAAAGGTATTTGCCAGGTTTCGCAGAAACCAAATAAGTAGAATATTATAAAATCAAACAAAAAAAATTGTGGGCGTATCCTCGCCCACTATTTTTTTTACAATGGTGCCAATAGGAAGCTACACCCTCCCAGACGAAATAAAGAATTTTTACAATCAGCCTAAAATGTAAAATGTTTAAGAAGTAACACCCCACAAAATAGAGACGAATTGACAACCTTGTTCTGTTAAAAATCTGAAATTAATTAATTGCTCACCCAACTCGCTTCTTAATAGATTCATGGTATCGCGTAACTTGTGGCATATGGCACCGTCTTGTTTAAAACAACATATCAACCAAGTTCAATTTTTCGCTTCTGTGCAAACAAAAATATTGAAATATATTGGATTGAATTTTTCTATAATTTTTTTTTATTTCTTTTGTTTATTTCTTAAATAAGTTTTAAAATAAATTATCTTTTGTTTTTAAATAAATCTTGCCACACAAGAAAACGCCAAGATCAAAGTTTTCTTACTTAATATTTCACTCATGCTTGTTCGTCTTCTTCATTTATCTTTTGCTTATGCAAATGCAGACAAACTGCATTTCAAGTGTGAAAAGCAGGTCATTTAAAAACGATGTGCTCTAAGAGTGTTGCAACTTTAAGTTGTATCTAGTCGTATATTTTAATAAACTGCAGCTATTATAATTTAAATTTTAGACACCATGCACATCTCTTGAAATAAAATGTGTTGCATAATTTGTAGAATTTTTTTCAACTGGATTTTGAAAACGGCACAAAATACATTTTAAACATGAAGACATCAGCAGTAGGAGAATGAATGTTAAAAATCATTAGTTTAAGTTAAATAAAAAAATTATTTACATTAGATACATTTATTTGCTGGTGGTTAAGCATTGTCTATATGCATTTCAATGTTGCTTTAACAAATCGTCAATAAACTTCCATCACATCTTTTGAATAGTCGAAAGCTGCTTAGCTTATGCATATACTTTCAAAAATCGTTTGGGAATTCACAAATAATAATTATATATTTGAAAATCATTATCTTCTAGGTATATTAAACTGGTCGCAGCTTGCATGGATTTTTTTTATTTCTTAATATATGTGCTATCTAAAATATAAGATTTGCTGTCATTAATGCGGCTTTAATTTTTTTTTAAATCGATCCGACAGTGTCTAGTGAGGCATAAAGTACCCAATACAAAGTGGGGGATTTTGTAAAAATTTAAATAATTCTGCAGCTTCTAATTCTTATGAAATTTCATACAACATTTGATGAGAGGTCACAAAGCTTAATGCTCTAATTCAGTAAGAAGATTTGGGACGGTTTTGTTTAAAAATACTTTTGAGTTCTTGTGTTTGAATTCTCTAAATTATTTTCGTTAAAAAATTGTTGCTGTCTTTGATAATGAAAAATAAAAGTATTATTGCCATGTTTTTAAAACACAAAAATTAAATTAAACTTTTATACAATAGTTTGAAAAATATATGAAAAATTTTGTGTTGGATATAATGTTTGAAACAAAATCATAAAGCAAATACACGAACCTTCTAGCATAGACAATAAATAATAATTGTTTTAAAGAATCAGAACTGCGGCTTTTTTTTTGTTCATAGACAAGACGATACAATCGTTGAATAGAATTAGGGCATAAGTCTGGAATTTGGACTTTATATCTTTAAAGAAGGCGGAGCCACAAAGTGGGCAACCTTGGGTTAATGAAAAATTGTTGAAATTGAAACCGTCGCCAAGCAGATGTTTTTGATCTGAAAAAATATATATTTTGCAAGTGGATTTTCTTCTATCGAAGATCAAAAAAAAAAAAAAAAAAAAATGCTGCTACATTTACGGGATTTTGCTTACAGTTTAGGAAATAATCGAGAAAAAAATTTAAATTTTGGCTTTGTTACCAACCTTGGTCCACTGCTCTGCTAATGGAGAAGTCAAATCTGGTTCGATTTAGAAAAGAAAATTAATTAATGAATTAAGAACAAAATTTTTAGCACTAACAAAAAAATTTTGTATCAAAAGCACAATTAAATCAAAAGTTATACACAATTTAAATTAAAATTTTGAAAAAAGTCCTTTTTTCGCAGAAAAAGTGGGTCAATTAGTTCGCTATTATAAAAAAATTTGCAAAAGTACCAACCCCATATTTTTACTTTTTCAAAAGGTAATACTATAAGAAATATAGAAATTAAATTTTTTGTTAAAAATTTTCGTTATTGAAGGAACCAGGTTACTTCGAAATAGACCTATTTTCGTTATAAATATACCCCATATTCATAAAAAATAAAATGAATTTGAAATCCATTTTATTAAACTTTTGTATGAAATTCATTTTAAATTTTATGAATATGGGGGATAAAATTTAAGGCATTTTTCTCAAATTCCAAAGCTGGAATTAAGAAATTTATTATGCCATTTTAGGACAAGACATGTTTTTAAGTATTTCCAAAAATATTATCTGCTTTCGGCGAAAGATAGTAAAAATACAGCAAAAATACTAAAAAATCCCATTTTTGGGATTTTGTAATTTTTTTCGGGAATTGCCGGGAACTCAAAAGCAAATTCAATTTGTTGTAACTTTCTGTAAACGAGCATCCTCAGCCGAAAATATTGCTAAATGCGAATATATCAAAACATCACAAGCTTTGTTATGCATTTGAAAATTACCCTACAGTTCGTGATCCCTTTTCCTCAAATGATGTATAAAATTTCATAACAATCAGACGGGCCGTTTAGGAACTGCAGACTTATTTTTATTTTTTTAAATAAAATCTCCCACTGTGTATCAGGTACTTTAGGCCCCACTAGCCACCAGAAGGCATCGTCGGATCGAGCTAAAAAATTAAGACCGCAATTATGACAGCAAACCTCATATTTTAAATAGTGCAAATATATCAGTTAAAGAAAAAAATTTTCCGACCAGTCTAGTATACATGTATGTATTAAAGGGTTGCATTTGCATACTCGTTTGTATAGCCAAAACAAATATACCGTGGTATGTACCATATAATTGTAGTGTGATCGACAGAACTAGTATAAGAGTTATTGTGTGTGCGAGCTTTTCCAAATTAAAATACAATTGAAAACAAATAACAATTGCTTATTGTATTGCTGCTGAGCAACTGTTTGATCTGTTTTTGCTCAAAAAATACATATTGTAATACAAATATATGAAAAAACCACTATTGAAACAAATACATGATGTGCAGATGTATGTGCGGACGTTCGTTATGTTATTTTGTGGCGCAGCCAAAGTATAGAGAGAGAGAAAGAGACAACTTTGCTCTGAGAGTAATTACAAATGCATGTGTTTCATGTACATGTATCATTTACTTACATATGTATGTGCAATTTTGCTTTCATTCATTCACTCATCAGCCAATTACATTTTTTCTCAACACATAATAAGGCACTTATGGTAAAAGCAGCTTTATGTATCTTATTTGCCTTAGAAAAACAAAAACAAAAAAAAAAATAAATGTGTTGTTTTCATTTGCTCATTGCCCAACCATACAATAATTGCTTAAAAAATCAACATTTACAACTAGTAACAGAAAACGATAAATAACATATTTGTTCATACCAGAACCAAAAAACACGCAAAACTAGTGCAAACACATGTATCTGTGCAATGATATATTATGTATGTAGATCGAATTTTCTTTTTATTTTACATTGCACTATAGGAAATTTCCCCCCTTTTTTTGGCCAAAATTAATTACAGCCAAATGGGTGGACTGATTTGAACGATTTTTTAGATTTGACTTTTGGGGAACACCAAAAGAGAGAGGGAGTGACCAAAAAAGTTTTTCATACACTCAGAAAAAAAGATGAGTAAATTTAACTAAAAAATTAACAAATAATTAGTTCTAAGAAGGTGTTACGGGTTATAGGTTCCCGCATCCAAGATTTTTTTAGATCTTTGATAGATAATCTGGTTTTTCTGAACTGCTTTTTTTCTAAAAATTTTGTCGAATATAACAGTAGAAATTAATTTTACCAATTTAATGAAGTAACGAACAAAGTCATGTTTAAAAATGATTTTATTCAATAATTTAATTTTCCAAATCTTCAACTAAATGTAATATACATGGGTTCAAAATGCCACCTCTCTACATTTCTTCATCTTCATCAACTCGTCGTTTTGTTCTCTCAGATTTTTGGCAAAAAGGTATTTGCGGGCGTTCTGGTTTCGATTTAATGCAGGCACACTGCGTTTCACATTTTCTGATCGAAGTACTGTCTTTAAGCCAAACAGCATGATGTTTTTCAAAAACTTCCCAATTTCTGGAACTATTACGCCATTTTATATTCATATTTGAACAAAATAATTGTGAATGCTCTTTTAAATACTGTTTAAAGTTTTCGGAACAATCACTCTCAGATATGTATGACAAGAAGTGGGCGTAAATAGTCGCACTTTTGTCAATTTCGTCGTGTTTCTCTAGCCATATATTGAATAATTCTGAATTTGGTATGCAGTTGAAAAAGTCTACTTTTTATAAACTCACAAAAAATTCACAGATGAAAAATATTAAATTTGGAAGATAATTGATTGTTCTAGAGAACTATTATGATATTATGTCTAACATGTGTTAGACATTTTTTTGTAAGTCTATATAAAATTCTAATTCATAATTACATTAGTTAATTTTAAGCTCACTTTAATATTTCCAATTTAATAGATTTTATAGATGATTTTACCAGCATTTTGCTATGGAATGCAAAAGTACTTACCTTCGGCATTACTTGCCATTTTTTAATTTTTCAAAAATATAAATTTTTGTTATGAAAACTTTTATTAGAAGATGCCACAAAATTCACTGCACTTCAAAGTTTTCTGATAACTGGTTTAGAAATCGTAATCAAAATAATTGTTTAGGTAACAAAAATTAATTTTTTTTGAAAAATTTAAAAAGCGATGTTTATTTTGTTATATTTTTTGTTATATTAAAGCAAATTCAAATTTTTACTTCTGGCCAAAAAAATGAGTGAAATTTCCTATAGTGCATTGCAGTAAAATTTAATATAATTTATTCTAAATTCCAGACGTTAGTCTTTCAATAAATTCTTTTCATTACAAGCAATTCATTCCAGTTGTGTGTAATTTGGGGCATATCATGAATTACAATATTTTATGTGTGTGTGTGTGTGTTTGTGTGGTGTACCCTGCAGAAAGTGCGAATAGTGAAATTGTAGTGATTTACTTGTGACAATGTCAGTAGTATTACTGACCAGGTGTACCCCAGCCAATGTAATCATCTATTGACATTTAACATTAGCTTGTCATTGAAAATCCACCACTAGACTGTAGCACTACCGACTAAGTAGTTCTTTTGGGACAACATGGTGACATTGACACCAAAGATTCACTAGTAAATTTTAGGGGCTCTGGTCTACAATATCGATATTTCCACGCTCGTTGTCAATAGTAAAATTATAGTGATTTTCTAGTGACATTGTCAATAGTGCTACTGACTAAGTGTACCCCAGCCAATGTAATAGATTATTGACATATAACATAGGGTTGTCATTGAAAATCTACCAGTAGACTTTAGCGCTATTGAGAAGGTAGTTCTTTTACGACCATATGGAGATATTTGAACCAAAGATTCACTAGTAGATTTTAGTGACCCTCGTCTACATATGTTTATTTATTATTATTGCATAGCATAATAAAAAAGAAAAACAAACTATTGACGCGTTCATTAACAATATCACCAGAAACACTCTGGAACTCTTGTCTCTAACGTATCTCTCTCTACTCGCGCAAAAAAGGAAATTTGTCGACATTTTAACTAGTGCAATTGTCGCTGGAGAAAGAGTATTGACATAGAGACATATGGTTCTAGGCTGACTAGAGGGTATCTATATTTTTCTAAGCCATGCATGTATTTTCCTTTTTTTTTGTTTGAGATTTTGTTGTAGAAAATATTTGACTGTTATTAAAAGTGAATGTGAAGCCAAAAAAAAAAAAAAAAATTCACAAAGTTAAAATAATACAAAAATAACACAAACTACAAAAAGCCACATGGAATTGTGGAAAAACAATTACTTACCTTAACAATTGTTGTGCCAAGAAGTGAAAGAGAAAAAATAAACAGAGTTAAACGCGCGCGCTTGTATTTTCTTTTTTGCAAACATTTTTCAAGCAAGTGTCATGAATAGGTTTCAGAATTTTTCATATGGAAGTGCGAATGTACAGATACATACATATGTATATTCTCTAGACAGTGAAACTAATGCCGCTTTATTTTCGAAAATAGTGCAAACATTTTTTTTTTAAATTTAAAAATATTCACTGTTGTTTTATTATAAGAAAATTAAGTTTTTTTTTTAAATTTTGGATGAGAAAAAACTTTTTAGTGTTATCATTTAAGGAATTGCATACATGTGACCTTCTCAGAGAAAAGGGACCTAGTGTGTGAAAATGAAGTTTTGAGAAAAACGCATTTAAAGTTTCATAACGCTTTATCACTTTGAACACACCTTCAGTAGGGAGATGCGATTTGGTATGTTTAGTTAGGATTGGGTGCCGACTTTGGTGACGTCATGCCTATGTGGTGATGTATTTTTTTTCGCTCTTAGTGTGACAATACCTTTGCTATTGTTGCTGCTCTGTACACATTGTAAAAATAACTATAAGAAAGGAAAAGAATAAAGTGACGCTTCAGTCTTGTGCCAACTGTATAACGAGTGTTATCAATATCTCAAAAGTTGTTTCGCAATTTTGGTTCTTTTGTAATTTTGTTACTAAGCTGATGTTAATTTGAAGTAATTTTTATAGAAGTGGATGTTTCTGACAGTTTTGATGATGATTTAAAAATACTATACTCGGTTTATGGCGATGATGAGATCGATATGACGTTAACTGAAAATCAAAGTTTTTTGCATGATGTTTCCGAATCCAATATTATATCCGAATTGGAGGAATCATCCCTGGAAGATATGCAAGAGTCGATGAACATCGATTTGATGTACGGAGAAAAATCCGAAGCATGTTGTTCGACAGAATGTAATAAGATAATTCCAGAAAATCTTGCTATACAAAGCCGGCAATTTTTCCAAGTATTAAGTAAACCAGAACAAGCACCGGATCACGAGAAAAAGAAAGCTGAAGTCAAAGCGCCAAAAAAAGAAAAAAACTGAAAATGTCAAACGGAATAAAATTGAATTACCAGATCACAAAACACCGGAAAAAAAGTCCAAACTCCCAAAAAATTCGAAGACTGATGAAAAAAAAAACAATTTAAAACCAAAAAATCAATATATATAAAATTTCAATGTTTTTCTCATTTTTATCGATTTTCCCAAGTTCTTTTTGTACGTTTTTTGGGGTAAATAAATTTTTATAATTATTTATTTTATTTTAAATCTAACTCATTTTATCTTATTCTACGCCCTTTTAGGTACCAGAATCCACTATTTAGTCCAAACCCGTTTTTTGACACACTAGGTCCATTTTATCGGAGAAGGTCACATATGGTTTTAAATGCTTGAGTAATACTTTCGGTTTATTTATCACTTAATCGGCCTTGTTCTGTAAACCGAATCCGAGTAAATTTCTCGTTTTCAAAAAATTAATTATGGTCTTGCAGACGTGTTTAAATCATACACGATAAGTTTCTTTCAGATATGATATTTGAGAATCTATGTAATAAAAAATTTAAAAAAAAATCTAAAATAATGTTTGTGTTATCAGAGTTAATTTTCTAAAATCGTGTGATATCAAATCGATGGGTTTACAGAACAGGGCGTAATAATTGACATGTAATTTATTTTCGCCACACCGAAAATAAATAATAAAAAATAATAAATAAATAATAAATTCAGTAACATGCGACTTTGACTCGCACATGAAGGCTTCCGTATGAACACTACACACAAATGTGACACTATACTAACTATAAATATAAGCAAATATCTTACTACCTGTAGTATGATTTACTAACTTTTTTTTTAAGATAATCGCATCGTTAAAATAATTAAAACGAAAATTTATCGAATATGCTATTCAGTAACATTTTTAATCAATATTCGCTGTAAGTTAATGTCAGCTGTATTGTTATTTAAGCGACAATAATATATGTGCTGTTAATTTTATCGAAAAAAATAAAAAAAAAGAAGTTACTGAATCACACAATCGTTATTGCAAGAGATAAAATGTATAGACATAAATTACGATTGTGGTAGAGTAACTGTATCGCACTACTGATGTAGATAAGTAAGTACACAATAAAGTTTTTTTTCGGTTTTTGGCGATTTTTTTTTAGTTTTGAGGCTTTTTCTCGTTAATGGAATTGTTTTCGGTTTATTTTTAGTTTTAACTTTTTTTTTTGGCGGTTTTTTCGGTTTTTTGAAATATATTTAAATTTTAGAGTTTTTCTAGTCTTGGCAATTTTTTCGTTTATACATTTTTTAGGTTTTTTTTTTTATTTTGTTACTTATGGTGTTTTATTTCGTTAAGGCGACTTTTTCGGTTTTTAGTGATTTATTTTAGTTTTAGCGATTTTTCTTAGTTCAGGCGCTTTTTTTGCCATTGCACTCTAGGTCAAATCACCACTTTTTCTAAGCGAAATTAAAACGGCCTACTAAATCATGGTATTCAAACCAATTCCAAATTTTTTTTTCAAAATTTAATTTAACCCATTGTCGACCAAAAATTAACCCTTTAATAACAACAGTACATGTTGTCCCTACCACGTCAATCTATCCAATATGCAAATTTGAACTTTTCAGAAGAGCCCGAAGACCCGCCAATTATGAATTTAAAGTCATCATATTCCTAAAAGTGCCAGGCTCAAAATATTTCTTATTGAGTTATCTATCGTCCGTGAGAATTTCAGCATTTTGAAACGAGGCATATTGTTAAAATTAGGGTACCAAGTTAACGAATCTAAAAAACCAATTTTGCATATTGGATAGTTTGACGTGGTAGGGACGATATATGCATTAGTAAATTTTAATTTTAACAAAACATTAGCTAATTGTTTAGATATAGTTCATTTGATAAATTTAAATTAAAAAAAAAATCCTCTCCATTTTCATCAATTTCATCAACAGTTCAGCTGTTTTCATACAAATGTTAGCTACTGAAAGAGAAATTACTCGCAAAACGCATAAAATCGCACTTTAAAATAAGTTGCAAATAACTCATTGAGTATTACTTAATTTATACTTTAAATTTGAAAGGGTTCAAATGGGGTCAAAAGTTTTGAGGGCCTACATAAAGTCAGTGCTTATGATAAATTATATCGTTTCTACTGAACTCACAAGCTTATTTTTAGAAAAACTTAAATCTATTGAGTTTGATGCAGAATTATGCGACAGTGCTTAATATTTTCCGAAAATTAAAATAACGTGTCTTTATTTTAAAGTGTTGACAATTGGAAACAACGACAAAAAAATAAAAGGTTGCGTTTATTACTTTTGCATAGAAAAAGTGATCATTTGACCTAATATGTGCATTGGCGATTTATTTAAGTTTAGTCGATTTTTTTCGTCTTATACATTAAGCATTTTTTCACGAAATTTCATGAATTTTGTTGCACGCAACTTTTTCTATTTGCTAATTACAGCGCTATAAAAGAGAATTTTATATAAAAAAGAGTGTAGAATGAATCTTTGATGCATTTTTGATAACTTTTTTGATATAAGTTGCTCCTCCAGGAATCCTATTGACAAATAAAAAATGTTCATGCAACTAATTTCATGAAAAAAATGCTTAATTTAAATTAGGTATTAGTGACTTTTTTCCGTTTTTGATTTTTTTTAATTTTGGCCTTTATTTCGTTTTTTGAAATTTTTTCGTGTTTGGCGATTTTTTCGTTTTTGGTGATTTTTTCGTTTTTGGCGATTTTTTCGTTTTTGGCAATTTTTTCGTTTCGGCGATTTTTTTATTTTGGAATCTTTAAGTTTAAGTGTTTTTAAGAATTTAAAGAGTTTAATTATAATAAATTTAAAATAATAATAATATCCCTGTTTTCCACAACCAAGCCCACTGTGCAATTCCATAGCATCGCAACATCTCTTTCCTTAAAAAAAAATCATAAAAATGGAAAAAAGTATACGTTCATTCATATGAAAACAAATATGATTAACACATAATGTTTTTCTTCTCTTTATATTTGTTTCTTTGTGACAGCGGCCGCGTTTTAACAGAATTTTTTTTTAAATTTTAAAAAGTAAGTCAAGCACCGAATAAAAGATATTTACATCTCAACAAGTAGCTGCGACAAAAGGAAACCGCAAAAACTACCGACAATGCGATTCTTTTTGTTTAATTATTATAAATGAATGATAAAAGCATATTTTTATGTTTGTCGTTTTTGGTTTCTTAGTTGCTGTATTATCATTTTTAATTTAACTTTTGCACACTGATGCTCAACAAAACAAATAAAAAAAAAAATAAAAATTGCGTGTTACAAGCACAAAGCAGGTGTGGAATTTTGTACATTGAAGTTGGTTTTCTTTGTTAATTTCTTCACATGATAAATGTCGAGCGAAAAATATATGCATAGTATCTTTTTTTATTTTTCTTTAAATATTTTCTCAGTTGAAATTTATTTAAATGGTTAAAGTTTGTCGTCAAAAAATAAAAATATTATAAAATGTGTAAAAATTTTAAATTTTCTTGAAATAAACTAATAATAGTTTAAAAAGATTAAAATATCCCCTCATTAAAATTATATACAAAATGTTAATTTCGTTTTATATAAATCTGCGCCTCGTTTCTGTAAGGAATGTGAGAAATTAATTGGTGTCATCCTGTGACATACAGGGTGAGTAAGAAAATAACTGAATTTGTTGATTTTTTTTTTGGAAGCAGTGTTACCATATGTGAAGATTTATCTTATTTTTGAAGTTTTTAGACATGTTAAAACGACAAAAAAGATTTTTTTTCTTAAAATAAGATTTTTAAAAATTTTACTTTTGGTACTTTTAATATATTTTATATATATTTAATTAATTAATATATTTTAACCAAACTACTTACAAATTTTCTGATTTGCTTCATAATGATCTTACACATATTCTATACATTAAATATTTTGTGTTATTTGGCTTTATTTTTAATAGTTCACAAGAAAAAAATAAATTTTAACTCATTTTCATGCAATAAAATAACAAAAAAGATTTTTGCTCACAAAAAAAGTTTTTTTTTTGCTCGACTTTAAGATTTTTGAACAAATAAATATGGCAACACTGTTTGGAAGTTAATATAAGTTTTTATGTGAGTAAAATAGGACAACCAATATAATTATTAAATTTTTTTCGATGTAAGAACTTCTCACAAGTTTTGTCGGAACTGCAAACCAATATTGGTTTCATTTGGTCTTATTGAACATTTTGTGTTAATTCTTTTCCAAGGCGCTGTGAAGTAATAACTAGCGGTCTCCACTAGCCATGAACTCGGTATGGGCATCATGTCGGACATCACAAATGGCTAATGGAGACCACTAATGTTCATGTTTCGTCCATGCTCTGACATGGATGCCCGAAAATATGTATGTCTGAGCAACAATGTTCCCCATGAGATTCGGCGTCCGCAACCATTTGCAATAGAAAGAAAACAGACAGAACAAAATTGGTAAATATTCCACTTCTGTTGCACAAACGCAAAATACTCTGAACATGGACATCGCACGTATTCACCACAGCAAAGAAGTTTATGAATTTTTCACAGTTGCTCTGCCGGCGTCAGGTCCATGTTATGTCCAAGTCGATGGCTAGTGGAGACGAAGGGTAAGGCACAAGAAAAAATAACTGCCTTATTCATAAAACATATTTTTGATTTATAAAAGGCTTAAAAAAATGTTCTATGGGAATTTAATTAGAGTGTCGTACGCTGATTCGAAAATAGAGGTCTAGGGTTCGAGCTCGATCTCCGACAGTCATTACATACGAGTAACAACACCACACATTTTTCTGATGTGCATTAGTGTCCCTTTGTATCAGTTGTTGTAGAAAAGTTCAAATGATGAAGGCATAGTCACTGATCACTGAAATATACCGACTTCATCAGATACTAATCCTAATGTAAGATCAGAGGGCCCGAATGTAATAACATTGTCAATATTGTGTAGCAGAATTATCATAAAAGTAAAATAATAAATAAAATGGCTATTATTAAGCATAGTTTCAAAAATTTAATACGCCTCATTGACACCAGAGGCGCTGCATTATTAAAAACCTGCAAAAAGCAGAGTTGTAAAATAATGAATTCTTTCTCTATCTCTTCCTTCACCACTTGCGTTCTCTATCACTATCCATTTCCTAAAGAAGGTAACACCAAGTAATAATAGTGCTTTTTTTTAAACAAACACAACCCGCGCAGCGATTAGCTTGTCTGCGGAAAACACCCAGGGTCTATGGCGGGAATCAAACCCACGACTGAGAGGCTGGCATCGCTACCACTCAGCTACAGGGCACAGGCATTCATTGCCTGAGCGTTACTTCTCTTTAAAAAAAAAAAGAAAATGTAATAACCCTTTTATAGTCCAAAATATTTTTTGTGAAATAGGCCCATAATGTTTGTGTTGAAATGTTATTATAAGTGCTGTTCACACTTATTTGTTTACCTGGTAAAATAAGAACATTTTCAATACATTTTGACATTTTAAAATTTAAAAATTTTATTATCAGCCCAATCATGAATATTACCTCAGAATTCATTTCTCACGGAAAATAATTTTCTCGAGAAAAAAATTCCTCAAATCATAAATTGATTGAGCACAAAAAAGAGTAATATGTGGCATCACCGCAGTACGAAGCTCGTTGTTTTGCTTGTTTGTTGACATTTTGTTTTTCCACATACAAGAACTATAAAATATAAGTTTATGTATATAAATTCTTGTTTAGTGGAGTATTCAGTATACTTTTATGTAGACTCCCATCTGTTTTGCAAGTGAATGATTTTTAGTAAATAAAGCAAGTTCATGACACCTACTTTTTCCCGAGGAGTTTGTTATTCCCGCATTTGGTAAACAAAGGGAAAAACAAATTCATAATAGGAGAAAAGGGAAAAGTGAAAAAACTCGCGCGGAATTTTTGTTCATGACTGGGATGTATATGTGTAAGAACTTTGAGAGATTGAAGTGCTAGTATCTAAAAGTGAAGACCTTTCCCATTTTTATGAACTTGGCAGGATTATTTTTGTCACTTAGAAAGTCGGACTACAATCCGCACATGCTCCGCAAAAAAATTTATGGATATTTTCCATAATCTGCAATTCTTTACAAATAAAATATAATATTTATTGCAAATATAAATAGCATCAGCTGTTCCAGTCACTGGTTAATAAAAAGTGCTACCAAGTTAACTTAATATGATATTGTAACTCTCCAGTTACACGTATGTATACCATCGCCACGTTTACACGTCATAAAGTTAATTAATTAAATACCATTTTCTAAAGAACAGTTTCTAAACAAATTTAATCGACTTCATAGATAAGTGCTAAATGTTGTATAACATACATAAAAATTTTATAAACAATATTTAACCCACTTTAAAAATAAGTTTACGAACCAAAAACATAATCACATATGAAAGTATATTTTTTTTCTGTGCCAGAATATTAATTTATTATAAAAACAATAGCGAAACATTACAAAAATTTTGGCTGTAATTATGTGTAGACATGTATTGTTCTTAATTTAATTTTTTTTTATTTTAGAAATATATATATATATATATATATATATATATATATATATATATATATATATATATATATATATATATTGTGAATTATTCATGCCGACATGAAAACACAATTTCCAAAACATATTGTAACAACAACTATTTTTTGTGGGATAAAATCCATATTGTTTTCGATACCAAAAACAGAATGTTGCTTTTAATTAACGACGTATATTTAGTTCAACAACAAATACTAACACACGCTCACAGAAAATACATATAAACAAACACATGTTATTATTCATCCCAGCAAAACATTAGTTATGAATTATGTTAAGCACAGCTTACCTTGCCATACAAATTATACAACGTCTGCATTACATTACAGCAGTTATGTAACAAGAAAAAAAAATCAATTATTATCCAGGTGGTGCAGTAGTAGAGCATGTGCTTTAGATACCTGCGTAAACAGTCTTGAAATGTTAATACGTCTTGTTTTTTAAATGTATTCTCGTGGCAATAAATGCTGTCATATAATAAGCGAAGCAAGATGGATGCGTTGGTGTTCGTGTATATGAGTATTTACTAGCGATATCGCGAATAATTCTTGTTCATAACAAACAATCAAAAGAAGTAGTGTTGAGGGGTGCATGCTTGTTATTTTGCATGTGTAAGATGTAGATGGTAAGCAGGTTAACCCTTATGCAAAAACGATTTATAAACTTAAAGTTTGTTTAACAAACGAATTTTGTATGGCAAAACCGCTTTTAACACATGCTTTAACTTTAACAAACGTTTTTGCATAAGGGGGTAAGTGTTTAAGGGTGGTTTTTTAAAGCAAGCGCACACAACTAATGTCAATGCATGTATGTGTTTGTATGTCCGCAGAAAAATAAAAGAGCATACACACAACGTGTGTGTCTATGTACATGCATGACATTTGTATACGCGCCCATGCGTAGGAAGAAGCAAGCATTACAAATTCTTCCGTCACGAAGTATTTTCTTCTTTATTCCTATACCTGCAATAACTGAAACAAATTTTTTGAAAACAGTTTTGTTTAGCGTTGGTTTTGGAAGATTTCGCTGAAGTAAAACATTTAAAAAATCCCTCATGTCTTAAAAGTTCTTGTAAGTTGTCTTTTGCAGGGGTCTAATTTATATTATTACAGTAGATTTTTTACTGGAATGTTAGTAAGTTTTTTTCCTTACATTAATTTGGAAGTTTTTTGACAATACATTTTAAATTCAAGCTATTTTTTTGGTGTTATTATTTTAGTTAAAATAGCATTTGTAATAATTTTTATTTAAATTAATTCAGATTTAAAAAAAAAAAACTGAGATGGATTATTTCGCGTAAAGCTGGCGACAAAGTAAGTGACATTCGCTCTAGAGCCGTATTGTAAAGCTTATGAATACACATAAATAATATTATAGTTTAAGTTAAGGTTACGTTTTACATGTTTCTGAGAAAAGAGAGTCCTCTTGTGATCTGAGAGTATAAATAGGAGATAGAGAGAAGGAAAGTTTGTTAAAAATATCGGTTTTACAACTCTGCTATTGAAACTTTTGTTAATTTTTGTAGCTTTGTTACAGCGCCTCTGGTGATAAGCAGACGCATTACCTTAAGCATACGCTGGCCAAAGTAGCACCAGAGTGCCGAACATCAATCGGTTTCTTATACAAATGAATACATATGCATACGCGAATAAATTATTCTCGGTGGCCAGCATTGCTTTAAGATATGCAGCAATTTCGTTATTTTTTTTACTGCTGCCGGCGATTCATTGAAACAATTATTGCCGAAGGAGGGCACTGTGATATGCATTGTCATAGACACTAATGCATATCAAAAAAATTTATGATCTTGATATGAAGAACTCTGGCCATAATATTTTTTTATAGCAAACGTACTAACTGCTTCAGGCAACAGCAGCATAATGTCTCCTTTAAGTATTGATCGCTTAATAGTATTGCTTTGAGCACTTAAGACAAGCAAATAATAAAACAGAGTTAAAAGAAGATCGCAGAAGGTTTCCAATTACGATTGTAGAGTAAATTCTAAAATTTAATTTAATAAAATAAAAAGGAGTTTAATAGAAGTAGCAGTTTTCCTACTCTGGTGTTAAACACTTTTTTGAGTGTTTTGTTTTTTCTTAAACAATATAAATAACTACTTTTTTACTTTGCTTTCTATCTTTTTAACTGTTTTTTTCACCACACCTGTACTGACTACATACAGATGTAGTGATAAAATTTTATGCGATAAATTAAAAACTTTTCATAGAAAGTAATAAAGGTATTCACTTCAACAGCTGCACAGTTTGAAAAACCAAAAATAAAATCTAATAACAACCACATAGAAAAATGTGTTGAAAAATTATGAGTTTATAAGTGAGTGAAAGAGAAGCAGAGTAAATTTTGCATAGTGGTGAAAATTTTAATGGTATTGCCATGTGAAACCAAATTGACCAAAAAGTACTAATAAAATCAACTTTACACCAAATTATAACACAAATATTTTTCTTTGATATAAAAAACATAAAAGAAGTGTTTTAAAATGAGTTCGTTTAAAAATAAATAAATTAAACAATTAAGAACTTTAAAAACTTTAATAATTTTTAACTTTTTGTCAAAGTATAGAAATTGTGAAGCTATAAAAATAACAAATAGAAGTTCTTTCGAAAAATCTAAAAATTACGCTTCATTGGTACAAGTATAATTTAAAACAAAGGGTGGTTAAATTTTGAGGGCCGATGTTGATTTTGAATAAAACACAAATTATTTGGGAAATTATTGTCATTTCTTTTTATTATGATAATATTGTATGGTTCAATTATGTATGGAACAAAATATCGGCCAAATGGCCGCCGCGACCTCTTCGGCACACCTCTATCCGATTGTCAAAATTTTCGATGACGCTGAGGCATAATTGAGGTTAATGTTAATGTGATGAAATATCTCATCCTTTAGCTCTTGAATTGTTGCTGGCCTTTCGACGTACACATTTTCTTTCAAATAACCCCAAAGAAAGAAGTCCAACGGTGTCAAATCACATGATCTTGGCGACAAATTGACATCGCCACCACGTGAGATGACACGGCCATTGAATTTTTCGCGCAAAAGAGTCATTGTTTCGTTAACTGTATGGCAAGTGGCAGCGTGCTGTTGAAACCACATATCGTCCACATCCATATCTTCCAATTCGGGCCATAAAAAGTTCGTTATCATCTCACGATAGCGAACACGATAATGCCGCCAGCCCATAAACCGCACCAAACAGTCGTTCTTTGTGGGTACATTTCTTTTTCGACAATCACTCTTGGATTATCATTCGCCCGAAATGCGGCAATTTTGCTAATTGACGAAGCCACTGAGGTGAAAATGTTTCTCATCAAAAACCTCGAAGTGCACGATATGCATTTTGATTTGAACCCCCATTTTCATAATAAGCCTGAAAAACTTTAACGCGGTGCTTGATTGTGTATCTTTCCATGGTTTAGATTGACTTAGTCTGAAATTGAGAAATGTCAAATGAAATGTAGAAAAAAACTTGACGTTTAGATGTGGTCCACATTCAACATCGGCCCTTAAAATTTAACCACCCTTTAGAAGATGCAATATTATTATTAAATTAATAAAAAAAATTAAGCAGCGAAATTTTGACACTACTTTTTTATAGCTATGCTATTTATTGCGCGATACAGGAGTTAGAACGTGATTTTCTTAGCAAAAATAATCGACTATATTACAGTTATAAATTTATTTTTGTTTTGATTTCTTTGTACTTAAAAGCATATTATGAAAATAAACGAAACAAATTGCTTGATTTTGTTTTATTTTGTTCTTTGAAGTGAGTGAAACAAAAAAAAAAAAAAAAAGATAAAGATTACTCAAATTGTTTTTGTTTTGTTTTTGCACATGAGCAGAAATCAGAAAATGAAGCCGATTGGCTGTAAGCCAGCTAGCAGCAGCCATCGGCCACAAAACATACCTTAATTTAATCGTACGCCGCTAGAAAAGAAAATAATAGTAAATAAATAGAAATGTCATTTCAAATATTTCCAGAGAATTTGACATCATCATATAATTTGTTTTATATAGCTAAAGGCGATTTCAGACTATAATACAAGTATTAATACTTTTGACGAAAATGCATCCCTGATCTAATTTCTGTTTAAAAAATTTCAAAAACAACAACAACTCAACATGTCAGAGTTGCATTTTCCACAAAAGTATTAATACTTGTATTATAGTCTGAAACTGCCTTAAGCAGCATAGCTATAACTGGGTGTCCTAAGACACCTCTCTTCTTTTTAGGGTTCCGTACACCAAAGGTGAAAAGGACCCCTATTGTTTTCGCTACGCCGTCCGTCTGTCCGTCACACGGTATTTTCTCATGAACCGTAAGAGCTACGGTCCTGAAATTTGGACAGAGTATGTAGAACTTTGGCCGCTACAACAACAAATACATGAGAATTACAAATTAAAGGGTGTTCCAAAACGAGCAACGAAAAATGTTAAAATCCCATGTAATATACATACAATTGTATATTGAAACATGAAATTTGTAAAATTAGTGTATTTTTATACAAACTACAACAATTAACACTAAAATTTAAAAAATTTAAATTAAAGGGGGGTCCATCAGTTAATGCAATTTTGACTATGTAATTTTGACAACTTGCTATATCTTGGAAACCGTAAGAGGCAAACACTTGAAATTTTCAAAAATGGCAAAACTAAAAAAACCGAAAATTACAAAATCGCCAAACCAAAAAAAAAAAAAGAAAAATCGCCAAAAATTAAAAAAAATCGCCGAAACGAACAAAATCGCCAAAATTAAAAAAAAAATTCTAACACCAAAATAAATCGCCAAATTCGAAAAAATCGCCAAATGCGAAAAAATCGCCAAATTCGAAAAAATCGCCAAATTCGAAAAAATCGCCAAAATGAAAAAAATCGCCAAAATGAAAAAAAACGCCAAAAATCGAAAAAAATCGCCAAAACGCGAAAATGTCGCCAAAACTAAAAAAATTTTTATAAAAAAATTGCAAAAATTAAAAAAAATCGCCAAAATGAAAAAACGCCAAAAACCGAAAAAATCGCCAAACGAGGAAATAAAGTGTAAAAACTAAAAAAAGAGCCGAAACTTAAAAAAATCGATAAAACCGAAAAAACGCAAAAAACGCCAAAAAAAAACGAAAAAACCCCAAAAACGAAAAAATGCCAAAACTATATATTATATAGGATGAAGTTTGTATTAAATTACATATCTAGTGTTAGTACGGAACACTTCGTGCGCGAGTCAGAGTTGCACTTTACTGAATTTATTTTAAATATTAACGAAAACTTTTGCAACAAAGAGACACAAATTGTGTTTGACATCAAAGTCACCTAAAAAAATAAGTTGCTTATATTTAAGAGCCTTATTGATTGTCATATTGTCATAAGTTTATTTTAATTGAAATTTATTTGCTGGTGGTCAAGCATGTCTACATGCATTTCATTGGTGTTTTTGCCAAATCATCAGTGAATTCTCAAATAGTTTTTGAAAGTCTGCGCATAAGATAAGAGGTTTGTGATATTTAAAAATAAATGGTTGAAGTCAAAGCACCAATGAAATGCATATAGACATGCTTAACCAACAGCAAATAAATTTTAATTCAAATAAGTTGCTTGTGTGAGAAAATTCAGTTATGCATTTTATGCAGTTGCAAGAGTTGACGTGAATACCTTTATTATATACATCATATATATAAAAATCACATCAAAGCAGAGTTTATATAAATCATAATAAAATTTATGGCTGACAAGAGTTGCAAAAAAACCCAAAGTGAGAAAAAACCAAAAATTTTCATAGTTGTAGCCAAATGACAAACATAAAAAATTTTCTTTTCATACATATTTATGAATTGTTTAGGGAAAATATTAATTTGCTTTAAAGCCCAATTTATTTAAATTTTTATAAATATAAAATATGGCTTCACTCTGCAGAGTCCATGGACACGACATTTATTTAAAATTTTAAAAGAGATTAACAAGAGAGTAAATAAAATGTATAAAATATTTATTTTATAAATTTTCAAATAAATTTTTGATTGAACATTGAAGAGCTGGTTGAAAATTTTTTAAATCAACTTAAAAAGAAGTTGCGTATATATAATTTAATGATGCTATTTTTTATTAAAAAGAACATATGAAATTTTATCATTATTTGGCAAAAAGTTATTATGTATTTATAACCGGGTACTTTTTTTGTAAGACACGTTTATATTAATATTAATATTAATATTAATATTAAGTTTATTTTCAATTAAATTTTTAAATTTAGTGATTTTCAAATAACTCATAAGACTTAAAGGAAAATATTCTTAGCTTGCAGGCAATATATTTTTATTAGTACGAAATAAACAGATTTTTTTCTAAAGAAACATAATTTTGTGTAAATTGCGAACTTAGAACAAAATGGTGTTGATATTTGAATAAGAAAGGATTTGTTTAGAAAAAAAAATTATTTTGGTTTACAAAATTTGTAACAGAAAAATTTCCATACAAAATTTGTTTTTGTATAATTTGTATATTCAATACAAAAAAAGTTAAATTTTATGTGATGAAGAATTTTCTATACTTGTTAAATAATTTTGTATTTTTTTTTTTAAATATTTTTTTATAAATTAAATGCAGCGAATGAGCGATATGAAATTGTAAATCAAATATCAAGTATACGCCACACACTGCGTTGTTACAGAGAATGAATGCAGTTACATACATACATCAGAGACCGGTACGAGTGCATCGCAGCTAAAGGTGGGCTCATGTCGTGTTTTTTCGTGACAGGAACAGTATCGTGTTGACGAAATTTTTGGCATGCGTATTTCGCGCTTATTGAGCGTCTTGCTATTCGTGTTCGTGTTGGAAATTTCGACACGCGCCCATCTCTAATCGCAACCATAAGTAAACCGCATATGTACTTTATAATTTTTTGCCTTAAACAAATTAAGTTTTTTGGAAAAAATTAAAGAACATATTTTATTTAACACCGACTAAAAAAGGGGTGTTATAAGTTTGTATTCTGTGTCTGTGTATCTATCTCAGAGCTGTTCACAGAGAGAAATGTATAAGAATATGTCTATTCATTTATATAAAAAGCCGATTGATGTTCGGCACTCTGGCTCTTCTCTGGACAGCCTGAGTATATCTGTGTATATGTGCGTACATGCCAAACGGCTAGATTGATTTTGATTTAGTTTTTTTTTTGTTTGAAAGGTGACATGCTATGCTTTAAGAAAATCGGCCCAGCCGTTCAGAAGATATCTTTCTCAGTTTTTTACAGTTGTCGACTTTTAAACACTATCGAAGTTTTCGGTTTTTTTAAAGTTAGCAAGTTTTAAAGAATTTTCGTAATTTGGCATAATCAAGAACGATCGTAAAATATGTACGATTGTTCGTGTGGAAGCTAAAAGTTTCATAAATTTCTTTTTTTTTTAATTTAAAAAATATTTTTATTTAAAAAAGTAGCTTTAAATATTAAATTTCATTAGTTTCGTAATAGGTAAATTTTTTCAGCACATATTTCAAATTATTTTTTTACCACAAAAAAAGTTACAATAAAGTAACAAAAAATTCAATTACAAATTTGTTCACCACACATTTTAAATTATTTTTTTTTACCACAAAAAAAAGTTACAATAAAGTAACAAAAAATTCAGTTACAAATTTATTATTACCAAATTACCAGAATTAGTTTGTTTGAGTCACAAAAATCATCACTCTTGTAGTTCTCTGATATACATATTACAGCCTTATGTATTCGAAAAATTAATGATGATGATGTGGTGGTGCAATTTAAAATCGATTTAAAATATATATGTATATATATATATATATATATATATATATTAAGGTAACGATATCTATATTCACAGAAAAAATTATTCCCAAAAAATTTTCAAACAAACGTGTGCTTTGAAATATAATTTAGTTTCAGTAAATATTTTTTATTGCTCCAGTAAATTATTTGTTCCAATTTTATTTTATGTAAAAAAAAACTGTATAGAATGAAAATTATCTATATAAAGTAAAATTTTTAAAAAAAAATTTTTAGATTTATTTTTTTTATTTTCAGTTAAATTTATTTTTATTTTCTGTAAAAAAATTTGTCTGATTTTTTTTAAATTTTTTTCAGTTAAGTTTATTTTTATATACTATAAAAAAATTTGTCTGATTTTTTAAAATTATTTTATAGATATAAAAAACATTTTATTTTTTTTTTAAGATTTTTGCTTGCAGTTTTTAAACTTATTATGTTTGTATATTGTGATTCTCAATATGGTATTAAGAGTCTTACTATAAGCATACGGAGTTTGTTAGCTAAATTCAAAAATTTTTTGGGTTGAAGTCTTCTGAGGAGTTCCATAAGCGGAAACGAAATGCTTAACCATAAAAACAAGCCAATTTTTGAAAGTAAAAAAAAAATAGTTGAACCTTTCATTTGATTCAGTTATTTTTTTTTTTTTTTTTGAAATAAAACTTTTACTAATTTAAAAAAAAATATTTAGAATTGTTATTGATTCAGTTAATTTATTTTCTGATAATACGAAAAATTTTAGTGAATGTGTTTGTAAATTATAAAAAAAAAATTTTGCTGAATAATACAAAAAAAATCTGCAAAAATGTTTTTCTGTTCCTATTAATAAATTTGACTGAAAATATTTTGAGTTTCAGTTAACTTTTTTCTCTAATGCCATAATAAGTTAACTAAAAATAATTTATTTTTTCAGTTAAATTTTTACAAAATTGTTGTCAGAATCTACAAATTTCTTTGTAGGTCCGCATTCACACAAAAAATTTACTGATTCAATGAATTTGTTTACTGAAAACAAAATTTAGTTTTTTCTGTGTATACTGAAACTAAAAAAAATAACTTAAAGCCACCTAACAAATATTTTTATTTTTGAATTCTTATTTTGAGCTATAGAACAATCTTTATCACTTGTGCTCTTTCATTTAAATTGTAAGAAAAAAAGATATTCAAGAAAAATAAAAATAGATTTAAAATGAGTATGTAAATATCCCATTCACTTCTTATAAACTTAAAAATGGTTCATTTACTCAAATGCTTTGGCAAAGTGTTTTCGCAAATAGCTTTTAAAAAAGTTTTATAAAATAAATTTCATTACAGAAGTTTTATTTCGATAGTAATATACATATATTGTTTATAATAGGAAACTTTAATACAGCTGATGATTGCACTGCAAACTTATCAAATTTATTTTCCCATAATGTTTTCATAAACTCATAAATTTTATCCTCACATCTCCTCTTATCAATATCGATATGAAACCATGCAATGCATCAGTAAAAAAATATAACAAAAACTTTTTTTCAATTTATTTTACTTATTATGTACTTTTGTTGTTGTTATTTTTAACAATTTTGTTTTCTCCTATTACACAAAAAATATAATCAATCTTTAGTAATAGTGCAGACCTCCTTTTCCCCATGCAAGGATTAGAGAGTTTGCTTTTGTCAATGAGGAAACAATATTATTCATATTCACTCAATGACTACTTGCACAAGAGTGTATAAGAGCCAAATAAATAGAAAGAGTGAAAAAATGATATTAGAAATTTAAGGAAAAATGGGATGTGCACAAGCAAGTCATTTCCAAATATCTTTCAGGAATCAAAAAAAAATATTTTTGAAAATTAACCCCCTTATGCAAGAAAATATTTTACTTTAGCTTTAAAGTTCATAGTAGTTGATAAGCACTTTAAGGCTAACATAGCTTTGTTTAGAAATCATATGCAAAAGACAACTTTAATTATTTTGTGATTTAATAATAAATACTGGTAACACCACCATGTTCAACAACCACTTCACAGCTTATGATGTACAAAATCGAATACAATTTCATTCGGGTATTCAAATAATTTTTTATTTTATTAACTAAATTTTTATTATCTTGAAGTAATGCAAAGTAATTAAAAAAATATGAGCTTCTGACATGGTAGGAAAACAGATAAGCACAACTATGAAGTAAAAGTAAAAAAATGTGAAAAATGATCACAATTTGTTTTATTCGAATGAAACGAGTATTTGTAATTTGTAATTGTATTTATTTTAATATTTTTTTTATTGATTTTGCTATGTATTTCGAATCAGTTGGATAATTTGGTGATATTTTCCATCACATGACAGAAATAATAAATTTAAGATAAGAGCAGGCACCTCGAGCTTCATTTTCAGATGTAACATGAATCAGTATGTGATATATTAATAAAAATATTTAAGGTACAAAATAAAAATTTTTGAAATATCAACTTAAAGTAGTCTTAACAAACGTGGGTGCCTACTTTAGAATTTTTATACAATAATTTTTTTAGAATACAACTTTACTTAACATCGCTTGGGAAAGCTTTATTAAGTTTTTTTGCATAAGACCCTAAAAGTTTAAGAACTTAAAAGTTGGAGGATATTAATCAATTGAAAATTTACTCAAATGCTCAATTACAGCTGTCAGATATTGAATTGATTTTATTCTGTAAACATTCGCCATCCACTCAAAACTATTCACTTTAATATCGCAAATCCTTAAAAAGCTCATAGCTAACATTTTTTTTTTTAAATTAAAACGTTTTATTGCAAATTACATGTTGCCAATAAAATTGCTTGTTAATCGCTGTCAATAAATTTTATGAAACACCCATATGCTCTTAAATTCAACGATTTTCGTGATAATGGAGTTTTCAATGGAAACGTTTTGTTTAAACAACATAAACAGCAAACTAACCAACTATCAAATATAAACGATTGGATTTTATGGTTTCATATATTCTCGTTTTTTTTTTGTTATCCTCTTCTGCTATAGACATACGACAGACAAACGAAAGACATACATGCATACATATAATCAAAAATACACACATACATACATATTGCAGTATGTGTGGAATAATAGAAAATACCCAGCAAACCAAATGCAACGAAATCGTTCAGAGTTCATAACGACTTTCTGCACAAGTTGCCGATTTCGGAACTGATTTCGTCTCGAAGTCGACATGAAAAATATATGAAGTGGTTGGCACGAGTTCTGTAAGAATTGTGGGGGGGAAATTACCTTAACTTCACAGATAGATCTGTCTGATATCTGAACGACGTCTGATGTTATTTCCTAGGGAAATTCTGGATTTCCTTCTGATATTTCCAATCGATGTCTGACACAAATCGTACTTGTAGTCGTTTAAAATTCGCATAGTTTTTGGGACAGTTTGTACAGATATATGTCAGAAATCTGACAATAAATCGTTTTTATTTCTGAAATGATTGCCGACAAATCGTGCAGATTTGTGGAAGAAATCTAGACAAAAATCGTTGAAAACTCTGAAACTTTTGACGATTTATCGTAGAAAAGTCTGATAGAAATCTGACATTAAATCTTCAACATTTTCAGATTGAATAAATCAGATTTTTGTCTATACGAAAACAATTTTTATATGAATTGAAACGTGTTTAATTGCCTGAATTGAAAAACTCGACCGATATTTCTATTTATACAAATTATTTGTTACTAAACACTTTATGTTTTTAGCACGTCTTCTCTTTCCAAATTCAGTTGATACACTGCTGTCAACGACGATTATTAAAATGTTTTCTTTTCTTCAAATTGGATACTCCCGTTAGACACATTAAACTATTGTTGTAAACAATGATCAAACAAAGAATTGAAAAAACCTCGAACTTGTGATCCGAGTTCTGTACGAAATCTTGCAGATATTTCTGCACAAGCAAAACATAAAAACCATTGTAAAATCTATCAGCAGTCTGCAAGCTTTCGTGCAGATATTTCTTAACAAATGAATACGAAAAATTCCTCCGAGGTTTCTATCTGAAGGCTGAACGAAATCCTGCAGACATTTCTGCATAAGTAAAATATAAAATTCCTCGAAATTTCGTTAACAATTTTTAACGAACTATGTAAGATATATCGAAAGACTTACGAATATGTACAGAATTGTCTTATATCAGACAAAATCTGTAAGTTTGGTTGGCTGGGTAACTAAGAGCAAAAATATGTACACACATGTGTATACATAAATATCTTAGAAAATTGCAAAACGTACACTAAAAAATATGTTAGATATTTATTTATTTTGTGAAGACATTTTTTTTTAAGTTGAAGAGTTTGTGTGTTCTTGTACAAAGAAGGAAAGAACATATTTTCAAGTTAATTTTATTTTTTAATTAATTTCAAAGCAACAAATACATTTCATTGGAATTCGGCTAAAATAAAACCATAAAAGTTTGCTGAAAATCATCGAAGACTTCACTTAAAAAAAGTTAATAAAATTATCAACAATTAGAAATAAGAAGTACCAATCATCTTAAAATATAGTTTATTTTCAACAAATTGTCTAAGTGCTGGGAATAAACCAATATTTATTAACAGAATAAGGGCAGGAATTATTGATACCACCAGGGAAACCGCAAATATGCAAATGCATGTTTTTTCTTGTGTGACGTACAGTGTTGCCAGATGAACAATGCTGGAACAATGCTAAACTGTTAAGCACCCCATACACGTTTCAATTCAATTGTGAATTGAGTCTTTCAATTGAATTGATTCTTGGCCATACAGTTCATAAACTGAATTGAAAAATTTTCATTCAACTATCAAATTTATACTTTTTTTTTTCACAAATAAAAATTTAAAAATTCAAAACTTCTATTGTATTTATTCATTTATTTTTATATTTTATATTTAGAATTCAATCAAATTAAATACAATTTTATAAATACATAACTTTTTCTATACAAAATAAAGCTACAAACATAAATTTTGACAGCTAGTCAAGAGACTCGAACACACACAGCACAATCGAATTGAAAGATTTACTAGTCAACATGAAAAATCAAAATCTTTTGATTTTTCTTCAACCAACTCGACAACTGCCAAACTAATCAATTGACAAAGCCATACACGCTTTGATTTGGACAACAACCGACTCAATTGAAAATTGAATTGAATCGTGTATGGGCTGCTTTACAAAATATCTGATAAGATGTCTTATATAAATAAATAATTTTTAGATTTTAATTGAACTATAGTGAATTTTTAATCAGAAATAATTTTTAGTCAGGCTTAAGTTCAGTAATTTCAATTCTTTTATTGAATGAAATATTTTTATTAATTAATGTGAGTTTATAAAGAAGAGAAGAAAAATTAAATTAGACTTTTAAGCTGGGGGAAATACCGATATTTTTCTGTGCAGCAACGCACTTAATCAGCACCCTAGTCTATCTACTTGGGTAGAGATTGTTATTAACATCAGCTATTTAACGTAAATTCTAATGAAACGGAATGTGAATCTTTAGAAACTCACATTAATTAATAAAAATATTTCATTCAATAAAAGAATTGAAATTACTGAACTTAAGCCTGACTAAAAATTATTTCTGATTATAAATAAATAATTAAATGTCTAGATTTTAAATTAACATAGGTTTCGTTTTGGCAGATTTTTAAAACAAATTTGAATGTGAATAACTTTTTAGGAAATAATCTGCTAAATGTCTTATAAAAATAAATAACTAAAGGTATTCACGTCAAAAGTTGCACTGTTGCAGAAAAGCAAAAGTGCGAAATTTTCAAAAAATATAACAACAACCACATAGAAAATTATTTTGCACAAATGATGCAAAATTGTCAGGGTAAATTTTGCAAAGTTGTGCAACTTTTTATGGCATTGCCAATCCAAAAAAAAAATGGACAAAAATTACTTACAAAATCAACCATACACCAAATTACAACGCAGAAATTCCTAAATGTTTTTTCTTTTAAATGAAAAAATAAGTTAGTGTTTTTTTTCTGGGAATTGTTACAATTTAAGTTTAAGATTTTTAAACGCACTAATAATCCCAAATTAATATTTTACTTATTAAGTAAAATATTTGTTTTATTAAAAATACATTATTAACTTGACTGCACCCGGTCAAAAAAATACTTGTGTGGCAACACTCTATTCTTAAATAGCTGTTGTTGTTATTTACATTTATTTTCTTTTACATACTCTTACGACTACAATTTGAAGCTGAAAAAAAGTCAGCCAATGTAGCAATAGTAAAGTAAGAAAATAAAAAACATGTTGATTATTGACTTCTTGTTTCAACTTTGTTACTTGTTATTGAGCTTCTCATTTGTTTAAATGAAAGTTTATAATATAATAACTATACTCTAGTTGTTCTAACTCATGTTTTAAGGCTCAGTTAGCCGACTGTAATGTAAAGTAACTGCAACAGTACGAAACAGCTGATCGATATTGTTAATGTGAAAAGTAATGAAAATGGTTATAGAGATGTAATGTAACGTAACCTACTTTTCATATAAAAATCTCGATCAGTTGTTTCCTACGTTACAGTTACTTTACATTACAGCCGGCTAACTGTGCCTTTAGACTCGGCAGTTTTTCTTGAAGCAAGTCTGAGTTTATTGGAGAGAGAGGAGAGAAGAAAGAAGAGGGGTACTGACTTGATTGTACAGAAAAGTTACTTCAATTCTTTTTTGTTCTTTCATTCGTAGCATTAAAACAATAGGAAAATTGAACAAGAAACCGTCGTGAGTGTAGACATACGAGCAGTTTTAAAAGAGAATTGAAGATAATTGCTTCAAGAAAAATTGCCAAGTCTAAAACATGACTAAGAAGCTTTGGGTAAAGGTTCCCTGATGATCTGCATTAGCAACAGTGAAATGCGCATAGGATCCAGCTAAACCCCTCAATAATCAATTTCAATGTATTTTTAATAAAAAAAATATTTTACTTAATAAGTAAAATATTAATTTGGGATTATTAGTGCGTTTAAAAATTTTAAAAAGAAAAAATAAGTCGTTGAAGATATTTTCGATACAAATAAATTAATTAAAAAATTATAAAATTAAAAAAAATATTTAAAAATTCTTAGCTAGAAATTATAAAGAAATCTTCAATCTCGATTTTCAGATAACAAATACATTCATAATTTTGCTATTTTCAAAAGACAGCTCAAATAGTTATTATAAAATTGTTAAAAAAAAAATTTTATATGACACATTGTTATTTATAATTATCAACAAATATTTTTTTTTCTGATTAAAAGGAAAAAAGACAAAAACTAATTACCAAAAAATAAAATAAATACAATCCTGAAGAAGTTAACCAAAGGTTAACGAAATATCGATATAAAACTAAAAATATATAAAATTTACTGACCTAAAGCTTAAAAAATAGTTTCATTGAATATCAGAATTTTGTTAAATAGTACCAATATTATTAATATTGATATTTTTATTAGTGAATTGATTACAAAATTAATCAGCGAAGTTCCACCACTTCGTTTCAGCATTTAAACAAATATACGAGTACAATATATCTATGCACATATTGTGTTGCTTTATAGACAATTAAACAAAATGGGTTGCTCACGTCAGAAAGTGCAATTATGCATTTTTGCACAGTTGCAAGAGTTGACGTGAATACCTTTACTAAAATTCTAGATTTTAAATAAACCTAGTAGGATTTTTTTTAGCAGATTTTCAAAAAAAAAAAAAAACTTGAATAATTTTTGACTAAAGAATATGCTAAATTTAGGTGTGAAAATACTAAACTTGCAACACTGGTGACGTGTTACCGCCGACAGAAGATACTTAACGCTTTCAGAACTTTTCATGACTTTAGGCATATTTGTATATTTTTGCATGTTTTTGCATATATTACCCTTTGAAGCATGTTTTTGCATATATCAGTCTCACACGCATATTTTTTAGCATATTTTCTTTTTTCCAAATTTTAGGCAATATTTATATGATTTTTTTTATTATTTTAAAGCAACCCTATAAGAAATGAAACTGCTAGGCACCAGGCCGAGTTCTAACATTTCCTATGTAGCGGACCAGTCACTTTTACATGGACAAGGCCTAAGATGGGTTTAATTGATACTTTGAACCTTGTTAGTTGTCAGTGAACTATCTAATAGGGATGTATTCGATGTAGACTAATAGGTTTGTTCATTTACTAAAAATTGTTACAAATTTGTAACAATTGTTACTGGAAAGTGTTCATTAACTCAAAAAGTTTGCAAAGAGAGAGAGAGAGAGAGAGAGAGAGAGAGAAAATTGGGAGACAAAAATCTCTTACAAATTATTACTAGTAAAATTTTTACTTCCAAGAATTATCCAACCACCTGTTGTATGTTTTAATATTAAATTAATTATTTCAAAAATATCTGAAAGAAGAAAACTGAAAAAATGTGCATTTCTTTATTTAAAACAAACATGTATACGTGTGTAAAAAGAAAGCATGTTTTCTTAATTTATTGCTTTTCTTTCACACAGAAAAAACTAAATTTCGTTTTCAGTAACCAAATTCATTGAACTAGTAAATTTTTTGTATGAATGCGGACTTACGAAGAAATTTGTAGATTCTGATAACAATTTTGTAAAAATTTAACTGAAAAAAAAATTAATTTTTAGTTAACTTATTATGACATTAGAGAAAAACGTTAAGTGAAACTCAAAATATTTTCAGTTAAATGTATTAATAGGAACAGAAAAACATTTTGCAGGTTTTTTTTGTATTATTCAGCAATTTTTTTTTTTCATAATTTACAAACACATTCACTAAAATTTTTCGTATTATCAGAAAATAAATTAACTGAATCAATAACAATTCTTACCAATTAAAAAAAAAATTAGTAAAAGTTTTATTTGACGCTCCAAAAAAAGTTTGCAAAAATTACTTTAAATATATCAGAAAAAAATAACTGAATCAAATAAAAGGTTCAACTATTTTTTTTTATTTATTGAATAAAATGATTCTTAGATCTATGAAATAATTTGTAGAAAAACATTTAAAAAATCAGACAAACTTTTTTACAGTACATATATAATAACAAAAATTAAAAATTTTAAAAACCCCCGACTTTTTTCAGAAAAGATGTTATATCTTCTAAACGGCTGGACCGATTTTTTTCAAACATAGCTAAGAACCCTCTCGATCAAGTGATCTTTCAAACAGAAAAAACTAAATGAAAATCGATCCAGTCATTTGGCCTGTACGTGGACACAGACAGACACACAGATACACAGACACACAGACACACACTACAAACTTATAACACCCCTTTTTTTAGTCGTGGGTTAAAAAATATTTACTGAAACTAAATTTTATTTCAAAACACACATTTATTTTAAAATTTTTTGGGAATAATTTTTTCTGTGCATTAAGCCACATAAATTAAATTTTAATCTCAAAGAATTATGTTTGTTTCTCGAATGTGATCAGAGATGGAAAATGGCATTTTTGTATTTGTTAATAAATAAAAATAAAAAATTATGAAAAATGCATAAAAATAGTAAAACTATACGAGACTGTGTAAAGAATTTCATATTAAATGTCAACTTCTAAAAAAAGGTAGTTTATAATAATATCAAACAAAATACATCACAAAAAGTACAATTGTATCAGGATTTCCATCCATGGTTCTGACATGAATAAAATTTTTTTCTTATTATTATTATTTTTTTTAAAGAGAAGTAACACTCAGGCAATGAATGCCTACAACTATTGTTAGGTAATACCTTATTTAGGAAAGGGATAGTGATGAAGAAGACAGGCGTTCATTTACTTCTTCATATTTAGGAAAGTAATTTTGTAAATCTCTGCCTTACTCTCTCGTTGCTAGCTTCTGCTGCAGTGTTTCCAGTTTAGGGGTTTTGTCCCCAAATTGGGAATTTTTTTTGCGATTGGGGATGAAAATTTCGTGTTGGGGATCTGGGTATTTGTTGGGGATGATAACCAAATTTTAGGGGATTTTTTTTTTTTTATTTTTTTAATAACTGATGGTAACAAGAATAATTTTTGAGCTAAGAAATATGTGTCTGGCAAGTCTAAAAATGTGTGTTTCTATTCATAGTGAACGGTTTCTAATAAAGTAGAAATATCAAGACAGATTTACCTATAATGAACATTAATAAAACAAAAATACGTAAAAAATGCAATGTGACTTGTTGGAAGCACTTTTTAGAATAAACACACACTTCAAAAATAATTCAATTTGTTGTGACAAATTTAATACTCCTGCTGAAGTACTAAAGCTTTTTAATACAAGTACTATGAGGCTGATGAATCGGAAGATTTCGATTCTGAAGTTTTTAAAATGGTAAACTTTGGTTAAAAATTTTTTTATACTTAAAATTTTTTCTTTACAAGTTTTATAAGTACAAATTAAATTAATATGAATGTAAATATTGCTATCGATATAAATAAATTTTAGTGAATAAATATGTTATTTTTGTCATTATTTTTTAATTAAATTAAAAGTTTTTATTTTTTTCACAAAAGAAAAAATTTGAGTCAAAAAAACTCAATTTGGGGATTTTCGGGGATGACAAATGAAAAATTGGGGATAGGCTCTAGAAAAAAAAATGGCAACACTGTTCTGCTGGGAAAGTGAATGAAGGAAGGTCTAATATAAATTATACAAATGTCATTCCGACATTTAACTGTAATAATGAACACTTTTAGATTTTTTTATTGTTACAAATCCAATTATTATAATTAATTTTAAAGCAAAGATTTTTTTGGCATTCAAACTGACAACGGCGGCGTGGCAGGCTTGCACACTACCCAGTCGAACACACGGGCACTCATATTTCAAAAGTATAAAGACCTCTAAAGCTTAGGTTAATATTTATCTACAGTTAGGGGACAAGTGCCATAGTGACTTGTCACTCTCGGTGGAGGGAACAATTAACATTTAATTTATACCACATGTGAGAGGTCCGGGATCCAACCACATCGAACTTGTTCAGTGCCGCTTAAGTTTTCAGGAGAAGATTTTTTTATAGTATTCCAATATGTTTTACATACGTTATCTGTCGCTCACGATAAAATTTATCGGCCTATATCTTAAAACTTATCAAAATTTTTTTGCAGTTTAATTATTTAGGGTCATAAAGTTTTGATTTCAATAAAATAGTTATTTTTTTTTAAATTACATGTCGCTTACGATTAAATCGAAAATAGGGCTCGATATGTCACAAGCAGTGGTGAATTACATATAAATCTATCTGGTATAAACTGAGAAAACTTCATTTTTCTTTTTTGTCGTTTTTCTCCGCTCCGAATTTTTGGTATATGCGCCAAACCAATAATGAGCTGGCGATACTCTATTAACATTGAAAAATTAAATTTTTTACTTTATAATATTTGTTCTAATTCTTTTGTTTCTTTTTTGGTATTAATTTTTGTACTTATTTTAAATTTCTGTTTTAAAATTCAAGCTCATTTTTTCTTGTATTATTCTTTAATATTTTTTTTCATCTTAGATTTCTCTTTATCTGAACAAACATTTAACATTTAAACTTATTTATAAACTGAACCAAGAAGGGGCATATTTACTGCACCCTCGCTTCTGACTATTGTGACATGATAAATGATGAAAGATTTTGAACCTGCATCATGAACTTGTGATTTATAAAAATAAATTTTTATACGAGCAAAACATTTAACTTTAACTCTTAAGTGTTTTTGTGGTTTTGTCTTGTGTATGTGTGTGTGTGTGTGTGCTTGTGAAAACAATCAGATGTAACTGTTAAAGCAAATGATAACGATTCGAGTGTGTTTAAAAGTTAGGTTATGTTATCAGGGATGGAAAAAGAATAAATACTTTCTAACAATTGTCATCAATATCTTTTATTGATGGTGGCAATTTGGATGAGTACGTGTGAGTAATTTTTTAGGGTTCCGTACACCAAAGGTGAAAAGGAACCCTATTGTTTTCGCTACGCTGTCCGTCACACGGTATGTTCTCAGGAACCGGAAGAGCTACGGACCTGAAATTTGGACACAGTATGTAGAACCTTGGCCGCTACAACAACAAATACATGGGAATTACAAATTAAAGGGTGTTCCAAAACGAGCAACGAAAAATGTTAAAATCCCATGTAATATACATACAATTGTATATTGAAACTTGAAATTTGTAAAATTTGTGTATTTTTATACAGACTACAACAACTAACACTAAAATTTAAAAAAATTAAAATTAAAGGGCATCAGTTAATGCAATTTTGACTATGTAATTTTGATAATTTGCTATATCTTGGAAACCGTAAGAGGCAAACACTTAAAATTTTCAAAAACGGTAAAACTAAAAAACCGAAAATTATAAAATCGCCAAACAAACAAAAAAAAAATCGCCAAACATTAAAAAAAATCGCCAAAACGAAAAAAATCGCCAAAATTAAAAAAAAAAAATTTCCAACACTAAAATAAATCGCCAAATTCGAAAAAATCGCCAAAATTAAAAAAAAACGCCAAAAATCGAAAAAAATCGCCAAAACGCGAAAATGCCGCCAAAACTAAAAAAAAAATTTTAAATTAAAAAAAATCGCAAAAATGAAAAAAATCGCAAAAAATAAAAAAATAGCCAAAATGAAAAAACGCCAAAAACCGAAAAAATCGCCAAAACAAGAAAATAAAGTGTCAAAACTAAAAAAGAGCCAAAACTTAAAAAAATCGCCAAAACCGAAAAAATGCAAAAACCGCCAAAACAAAAAAAAAAACCGAAAAGACTCCAAAAACGAAAAAAAATGCCAAAACTATATATTATATAGGATGAAGTTTGTATTAAATTACATATCTAGTGTTCGTACGGAACACTTCGTGCGCGAGTCAAAGTCGCACTTTACTGAATTTATTTTTGTTTTCTCCTACACAACACAATACATTTAATCATTGGCTGTAAGGCTTCTTTAAGTTTACAAACATTGCTGTCTGTTTCTTAAATTTGTTATGGAGGCAAAAACAATTGTGGTCAGAAGGCAGCAAGCAGCTGCTTCAATTTTATGCTTTTAATCGAACATTGATAAATGTGAAAATAAAAATATATGAAAATGTGGAGTAAATGTCGATTAAGTTTCTGTTTCATAAGTCATTTAATTGAGTAAATATTGTTCACAAAATCACTGGACTGTGCGTTAAGCAATTTTGTTTGGCTGGAAAAATATGAAGCAAAAGTTAATAAATTATTGGCGTTTTATATTGAGAATGAGTGAGATGAGTGCGCATAAAATACATATAAATTGCCAGAAATAATTAAAACAAACTACTTTCACTCAGTGGCAGCTGTTGGTTAAACATTAAATCAAGAGTAACACGGTTGCGATAATATTATGAATTATAGATTTATATAATTCTTGCTAAACTATGAAATATCAAAATAGTTTTCTTATCTGACATCATATTATAATATTTGTCCCAAAGGGATTTTTTATTTAAATCTAGTTTTTAAGCTTACAAAGTTTTGCTGCTGAACTGGTATTTTATTCCAGATAATCTTATACACAGTTGAACAAAATGGGAAACCTGCAGCAATATTGAAATAAATTCTGTAAAGGGCGACTTGACTCGCACACTAAGGGTTTCGTAAGGACAGTAGATATGTAATACTATACGAATAATTACCTGCACTTTTTTTAAATTTTTATTATAAAACAATACTTTTTTTAATCCCTGTAGTAATTTTCAGTTTTAGGGCTTGTTAATTCTTGGCGATTTTTTTTTCAAGTTTTTAATAATTTTTGGTAATTTTTCTTTTTTCTTAATTTTTTTGACACAATTTTTAGCTACAGTGATTAAGTTTTAGTTTTAGCGTTTATTACTTTTTAGCGATTTTTTCGGTTTTTAGAGATATTTTTAGTATTGACGTTTCTTTAGTTTTGATTTTAAGCGATTTTTTTTGGTTTTGGTGATTTTCCCTGTTCTTGGTTGTTTTTTTTTAGTTTTGACAATTTTTTTGACAATATTTTTAGCTACTGGAGCTTTTTTCGAGCTTTTGGATATTGTTTTGTTTATTTTTTTTGTTTTTTGTTTTTATATTTTTTTTGTTTTTTGACAATATTTTAGCTATAGGGATTAATTTTTAGAGTTGGTGTTTCTTTTTGGCGACTTTTTCGGTTGTTCTTAGAGTTTCGTACACCAAAGGTGAAAAAGAACAATATTGTTGTCGCTACGCTGTCCGCCTGTCTGTCCGTCACAGGCTATTTTCTCGAGCACCGTAAGCGCTACGCATCTGAAATTTGGATAGTGTGTGTAGAACAGCAAATACATGAGATTTAAAAATTAAACTCTTGAAATTTTCAAAAACGGTAAAGCTAAAAAATCCCAAAATTATAAAATCGCCAAACCGAAAAAAATCGTTAAAAACCAAAAAAATCGCCAGAACGAAAAAAAGCGCCAAATTAAAAAAAAATGAATCGCCAAAATTCGAAAAATCGCCAAAACGAAAAAAACGCCAAATTGAAAAAATAACGCCAAAATGATAAAATCACCAAAATGAAAAAATAACGCCAAAAACCGAAAAAAATCGCCAAAACCGAAAAAACGCAAACAATGCCAAATTAAAATAAAGCTCTAAACCGAAAAAATCCCAAAAAAAAAATCCAAAATTATATATTATATAGGTTAAAGTTCGTATAGTATACATACCCTGCAGGAAATTGAACTGACACAATACTAGTCACGTGACCGGTCCCCAAGTGATAGGGACTAGTCCGAGTTCTAACACTTCATATGAAGCGGACCAGTCACTTTTAAATGGGAATGGCCTAGGATGGGGTTAATTCATACCTTTTATGCACCTAGTGACTTGTCACTGAACTATCCCATAGGGACCTAACTTATATATAAATGTCATTCCGACATTTAACTGTAACAATAATGAAAACTTATAATTTCTTTTTTTATTGTTACAAATGTAATTATAATTTATTTTAAAGCAGAAAATTTTTTAAGATTCGAACCGACAACCTCGCACATGACAGGCTTGCACACTACCCACTCAACCACAGGGCCACCCACGTTTCAAAAGTATAACAGCCTGGCCCACGATATCGACAACGTTCGACTTGTCGCACACTTACATTTGAAACAACAACAAAATATTAAAATTTGTTTTTGTTTTGAATGTAAGTGTGCGACAAGTCGAACGTTGTCGATATCGTGGGCCAGGCTGTAAATACTAGTTAAACTTAGGTTAATATCTCAGTATAGTTACGGGACTGGTTCCATAGGGTGGCGTTGGCTGAAGTAGTTAGCACGTTGACTACAAAACTGAAGATCCTGGGTTCAATCCCTGTATCCGACAGTCATCAAAATAACAACACCACGCATTTTTCTGATGTGCATTAGTGTCCTTTGTATCAGTTATTGTGGGAAAAGTTCATGTGATGAAGGCATAGTCACTGGTCACTGAACTATACCGACTTCAGCAGATGCTAATCCTAATGTTAACATCAGAGCGCCCTCCTTCGTCGGTATTGTGTAGCAAAAAATCATCGGCGAAGTAAAAAAACCAATAAAATGGCTACTAAACACAGCTTCAAAATTTAATACGCCTCATTTAACACCAGAAGGCGCTGCAACACTGCATTATTAAAAAGCGTGCAAAAAGCAGAGTTGTAAAAGAATGAAGCTTTCTTCTATCTCTTCCTTCACCAGGTAACACCTAGTAATAGTAGTAGGCATTAATTGCCTGAGTGTTACTTTTTCAAAAAAAAAAAAAAAAAAAAAAAAAAAAAAAAAAAAAAAAAAAAAAAAAAAAAAGAGTCATATTGAAGGGAGCAATTAACATTATATTTACACTATTTGATAGGTCCATGTATTCAACCACATGGAATATGTTCAGTGCCGTTTACTGCAATATTGCACCGAGTCCAAATTAAATTTGCTCAAGATCAAGACGATACATCCATCACGAAAATGTTGAATATGTAACCACTTACACAATATGTCGTTTTTTCATCATACACTGCTCCGGACTTTTGATACACTTGCATTTTTTCAAGTCATGGGACGAATACATTTGGATCAATTGTCACCAAATTTTCTGCAGGGTATCTAGTGTCCGTATGGAACCCTTCGTGCGCAAGGCAAAGTCACACTTTACTAAATTTATTTAGTTTTAGTGCTTTGTTTCTTTTTCTAATAATATTTTTGACTACGGCGACTAATTTTTAGTTATGGCGATTCTTTATTTTGGGAGATTTTTTCGGTTTTGGCGATTTTTTAGTATTGGGTGTTTTTTATTGAGGTATAGAACTTTGAGTTGGCATCACTTTTTTAACTGGCGGCCATTTTGTCAGCTGTCAAGTCATTAATATTTAGTTTGGCTTGCCATTTCATCATGAACAGGTTGACAAAAGAACAACGCTTGCAAATCGTGCAAATTTATTTCGAAAATAATGGTTCAGTTCGCGAAGTTTACCGCAAGCTCCGTCCATTTTATGGTCGACATAATCGTCCATCAGAGCAATTAATTCGGTTAACCATGGATCGTTTTCGCACTACGTTTACTCTATGTGATAATACGCATCCGCAAAGACGTCGAACAGTGCGCACCGAAGAAACAATTGCCGCTGTAGAGCAAAGTGTTGAAGAGGACCCGAATGAATCGATTCGCCACCGTGCACAGCAATTGGAGCTTTGTCCATTAACTTTATGGAAGATTTTGCGCAAAGATCTTGGCTTGCGACCTTACAAGATCCAGCTTGTGCAAGAATTAAAGCCGCGAGACCATGCAATGCGTCGTGATTTTGGTGTATGGGCTGAAAATGAGATTGATCTCGATGCTGATTTTCATCGCAAAATTTTGTTCAGTGATGAGGCTCATTTTTGGTTGAATGGCTACGTCAACAAGCAAAATTGCCACATTTGGAGTGAAGAGAATCCACATGAGACCCTTGAGACGCCATTACATCTACAAAAACTGACTGTTTGGTGTGCTCTATGGGCTGGTGGAGTCATTGGGCCATACTTCTTCCGAAATAATGCTGGAGAGTCAGTTACCGTTAATGGAGACCGGTATAGAGCCATGATAACCGACTATTTTGTTCCCGAATTGGATGGCATGAATGTGGATGAGTTGTGGTTCCAACAAGACGGCGCTACATGCCACACAGCGCACGTCACAATCGATTTATTGAAGGAAACATTCGATGAGCGCATAATTTCGCGGAATGGACCTGTCAATTGGCTACCAAGATCGTGTGATTTGACACCATTGGATTATTTTCTTTGGGGATATGTGAAGTCGCTCGTCTACGCCAACAAACCAGAAACGTTAGGGGACTTGGAAGCCAACATTCGTGGCGTTATTGCCAACATACGGCCCCATATGCTCGAAAAAGTGGTTGAAAATTGGACCTGTAGAATTGGCTTTATTCGAGCCAGCCGCGGCGGCCACATGCCCGAAATCATATTTAAACATTAGTGGCATAAAATTATCCTTCCAATAAAGCCAAATTGATGGACATTAAAACGATTTTCTTGTGTTTTATTTCAATTCGAAGTTCTATACCTCTAAAAAAACACCCGTTATTTACGTTTTTTATTTTTGGCGATTTTTTTTTAGATTTTTTGGCGATTTTTTTTAGATTTTTGGCGTCTTTTTACTTCTGGTGATTTTTTTGCATTTTAGCGACTTATGTTATGTTTGATGATACATATTTTTTATTTATGCGCTTTTTTCATTTTGGCGATTTTTCGTTTCGGCATTTTTTAAAATTTTGAGATTTTTTAGTTTAAGCGTGTTAAAAAAATAGTAATTTGTCAAAATTACATTAACTGATAGAATAGCCTTTAATTTTGATTTTTTAAATTTCAGTGTTAATTTGTGTAGTCTGTACAAAAATACACTAACTTTGAAAACTTCGAGTTTCTATATATAATTGTCTGCCTATGTATTACATTAAGATTTCAACATGTTTCATTGATCGCTTTGGAAACACTCTTTGACTTTATTTAGTGTTGTAGCGGGCAAAGGTTTACATGTTCTGTGAAAATTTCAGGTCCGTAGCTCTTACCGTTCTCGAGAAAACAGCCGGAGGCAGACAGACATACTGAAGGACGGACGGATATTGTAGCGAAAACAATAGGGTTCCTTTTAATAACAAATGTAATTTCATTTGATTTAAAAGTTTTGCTTTAATTTAAAAGAACAAAACAAAAAACAACTAAAATAATGAAACGAAACTGTCTCGTTAATAGAACAGAGGAAATCAAAACGGAAAGTACAAATTTCACAAGTTATTTCATTGTCGCAACACTAACACCGCATAACAGATTTTTTTTCTATTTAAGACTTTGTTGGCACGTAAGAAAATAACTTTTCTTAAAGCTGATTTTTTTTTTTGTATTTCTAATTTGAAACGTGTCTTGATTTTTAGACCATTAACAAACTCAAAAGTATTTTATTGTACGTTTTTCTTGCTATTCCAAGACAGTGAGTGAGAGAAGAATGTCCTTCCATTTTCTTGTACAATTTTCTTTTATAATCTTGTTGTACATAGTTATAAATGTTGTTTATATACATACTAAAATTTGTTGCTCTTGTTAGAAAAGTAATAGCTAAGATATGTATGTGCCTGGAAAATATTAAAAAAGTTTGACAGTTTATTGGAAGTTGTAATAAGAACAACTTAACAGTCTTAAACCAAAAAGCTGTAGGATATAAACAATAATGTGTTGCCTTTGCCTATTATTCACAGTTAGTGGCAAGTTAAAAAGTATTGGCTGGCAAGTGAAGGAGGAAAACGGTGGCCTTTCAATCAGATGGAAAATATTGTGGATCATTGCATTTCACTTTATTGGAAAATTTAAGAGATGACGTGATTTTGGAGATTTTTATTCTACTTACATGCACATAGTGCTGTTAGATAAAATCGCTCTTATACAAGCTGGCGACATCGACGTAATTTTAACACAATACAAAACATTTGGGGGTTAAGTACCCGTTGCCGAAAACAACTGAGTCCTGCTGGAGCTTTATGATATTTCCTAGACCTTAGGATAGAGAAGTAGATTGCCAGTAGCATAAAATTCTTCTCAAGAGCGAGAAAGCAACCCCCAATTTTTTGGTATTGTGATAAAGTGACATCGATGTCGACAACTGGAATAAGGGTGAATACATCTACCCAAATTTTTCACACCAAAAGTGATGTTTAAAAATTTTATAATATGGAACTCCATATTTGTTTATTATATCAGTTTCAAGACAAATAAAAATATATTATAAAAGGTGTGCTCATTTACTAAAAATTTTAACGGATTTGTAAAAATTTTTGCTAAAAAGTGTTCATTAACCAAAAAAAAAAAAAATTGGCAAGGAGAAAGCGTCAAAAGAGTGTAAAAAACTGAATGTGAATTCTTACTGGTGAAGCTTTTACTTGCAAAAATTATCCAAACAGCTGTTCTGTACTTTGTTTAAAAAATAATTTTTTTGAGAAAAGAAAGCTCAAAATTTTACATTTCTTTATTAAAAAAAAATTATGTGTGCATATAATATTTAATTAATTTAATTTAATTAATTTTTTCTTTTTCTATGATTAAGCCACACAAAACAATTTTAGGGTCAAGGAAGTACAATTGTTGAAGAGTTATTTATAGAATCCGATTAAGCATGGAAAATTGCTTTTTTTGTATATGTTAATAGAATATAATTAAAAATAATGATGAATTCAGTACAGTGCGACTTTGACTCGCACAGGAAGTGTTTCGTACGGCTCTTGTGTCTTTTTAGCGCTTTTTTTCGTTTTGGCACTTTTTTCGGGGTTTAACGATTTTTGTTTGTTTTTGTTCAATACAGATTTTTAGTTTTGGCAAATTTTTATTTTTTTTTTGTGATATTTTTTACTTTTTGTGGTTTGTTTGCATTTTAGCGATTTATTTTTATTTTTAGCGATATTTTTAATTTAAGCAATTTTTTCATTTTGGCAATTTTTCGTTTCGTTTCGTTTTTTTTCAAATTTGAATTCTTTAAGTTTTATTAAGTACGGCTGCCAAGTGGTCAAAATTACATTAACTGATAGAATATCCTTTAATTTTTTGATTGTTTAAATAAAAAGTATTTAAAAGAGGTATTAGTTGGTGTAGTCTGCATAAAAATACACTATTTTTGAAAATTTCAAGTGTCTACATATATTTAATAGTCTATGTGTGCCCTTAATTATGAAAGTGGTCTAAGTCATATGCATTTTCGCTTCGAAATATTAAATGAATCTTAAGAAAACTTAAATAAATATTTAGTAAATATTAAATATATTTATATTAATCGTGTCTAAAACAATTCTAAATTAAAATGCTGCATAATATAAACATATTTTTTCTTACGTTTATAAAAGAAAGCAATGTAAGTCCGATCACAGAGGAGATGTGTAAACATCTAGTAATGAAAATTTTTTTTAAGTTGGAAGTATATTTTAAGCTTTTAGTATATTTTTTAAAATTAATTAATTAAAAGTTTCAAAACTTTCAATATTGTAAATACATATGAATTTGTTGGTTTTTGTTTGTTTTATTAAACTTATTTGGTTAGTAAATGGGCACACTGCAGTATATGTATGTATATCTACTGCATTCAAAATTGCAGTAAGCAGTAAATTTACTGATTACTAAAAAAATTCAGTAAATTTTTACTGCTAATGAAATTTAATTTGCATTACCAGTAAAATCGTAGGGCCGTAATCATAATAAAATTGTAGCAAGTGGCAAAGTTTTTCATTCAAATTTTGAAACTTTTGTATGAAAAACATTTACCCCCTTATGCAAAAAAATATTTTACTTTAGCTTTAAAGTTCATAGTAGTTGATAAGCACTTTAAGGCTGACATAGCTTTATTAAAAAATCATATGCAAAAGACAACTTTAAATATTTTGTGATTTAATAATAAATACTGGTAACACCACCGTGTTCAACAACCACTTCACAGCTTATGATGTACAAAATTGAATACAATTTCATTCGGGTATTCAAATATTTTTTTTATTTTATTAAATAAATTTTTATTATCTTGAAGTAAAGCAACCTAATTTAAAAATATGAGCTTCTGACTTAATAGGAAAACAGATAAACACAACCATGAAGTAAAAGTAAAAAAAATGTGAAAAATTATCACAATTTGTTTTATTCGAATGAAACGAATATTTGAATATCCAGCTTTTTTCGATTTGTTTTGATTGTATGTACATCACTAAAACATTTTTGTGTAATTGTATTTATTTTAATATTTTTTTTATGGATTTTGCTATGTATTTCGAATCAGTTAGATAATTTGGTGATGTTTCCCATTACATGACAGAAATAATAAATTTAAGATAAGAGCAGGCACTTCTAGCTTCATTTTCAGATGTAACATGAATCAGTATGTGATATATTAATAAAAATATTTGAGGTACAAAATACACATTTTGGAAATATCAACTTAAAGTAGTCTTAACAAACGTGGGTGCCTACTTTAGAATTTTTATACAATAATTTTTTTAGAATACAACTTTACTTAACATTGCTTTGCAAAGCTTTATTAAGTTTTTTTGCATAAGACCCTTAGCCACTTGGTAGAATTTCATTATGAATACGGGCATTACTGATTACTGGAAATTCAATGCACCTCATCATATAACAAATCATTTAGGCAATTTATAAAAATTGTAGAAAAAATTTTAGTAATCAGTAAAAATTTACTTGTGAAACATTTTTTATTGTTTTTACTGAAACTTTAGTGGTACTGCAGTGCTCATCTATGGTAAATGCTTTTACTTTTACTTTTTAATTTTTAATTCCTGTTGTTCATCGTTAAGTTGTTGCTGTTCTTGTTGTTGTGTACGCATTGCAATTAAAATAAGTTCAGTAAAGTGCGACTTTGACTGTCGCACATTCGGTTTTGATCATTTTTTTTTGATTTAGCTTTCTTCATTTTTTAAGTTTTTTCAGTTTTAAAGATTTTTTTCAGTTTTATCGCTTTTTTTCTCGTTTTGGCGTTTTTTTCTCTTTTTGGGTTTTTTAATTTTCGCAATTTTTTTTCATTTTGGCGATTTTTTCATTTTGGCGATTTTTTTCTGTTTTTTTGGGTTTCTCTTCATTTTGGCGATTTTTTCATTTTGGCGATTTTTTTGTTTAGGCGATTTTTTCATTTTGGCGATTTTTTTGTTTAATGGTTTTTTTTTTAATTTTTGCGATTTTTTTTTGTTTTGGCGATTTTTTTTCATTTTGGCGATTATTTTTCTGTTTTTGGATTTTTTTCACTCTGGCGATTTTTTTTCATTTTGACGATTTTTCCGGTTTTTCGCGATTTCTTTTAGTCCTAGAATTTATTTTAATTTGGTGCTTTTTTCGGTTTTGGCGATTTTTTTGGCGATTTTTTAGATTTGGCGATTTTATAATTTTTTGATTTTTTAGTTTTACCGTTTTTGAAAATTTCAAGAGTTTTGCTCTTACGGTTTCCAAGATACAGCAAGTTGTCAAAGTTACAAAGTCAAAATTGCATTAACTGATGGAACACCCTTTAATATAAATTTTTTAAATTTGCTGTTAATTGTTGTAGTCTGTATAAAAATACACTAACTTTACAAAATTCAAGTGTATGTATATTACATGGGATTTTAACATTTTTCGTTGCTCGTTTTGGAACACCCTTTAATTTTTAACTCTCATATATTTGCTGTTATAGCGGCAAAATGTCTACACACTGTGTCCGAATTTCAGGCACGTAGCTTTTACGGTACTCGAGGAAATACCCTGTAACAGAGGAACGGACAGCGTAGCGAAAACAATAGGGTTCATTTTCACCTTTGGTGTACGGAACCCTAATAAAGCAAAAAACCTAACGACCCTTACAAACAAAAACCAACAAATTCCTATGTATTTACAATACTTTAAATAAGTTTGTATTGCTTCTTTGAAACACTAATACACTCATACATAGCTCACACCGATTTGACAACGCATCTCAGCAAAGAAAATTTTTACCCCCCAGCGTGTATAGACGTTTACACATCAAAAAAAAAAAAAAAAAAAAAAAAAAAAAAAAAAAAAAAAAAACTGTGACAGCCAGACGCACAGATGTGCATGGTAGCGGAAAAAGTTGGACTCTTTTTCACCTTTAGTGTACGGAACCTTAAAAAGCAACAACAACTATTCATTGCATTTGCAACAATAGAAACAAATCCATATTTTACTGAACGAGTTAAATAATATTTTTGGGAGAAAGCGCCATAAAAATATAAAAACTTATTATAATATCTTTCTCAAGGAATTTGGTTTGTTGGCAAGTGTTAATAATAGAACCATCATTTGCACATACGTACATATTTGCAACGAAGTTTCTATACCCTGTCGGAAATTGCGTTAACTTTAAACTAACTTTAAGCTAACTATTTCGCGACTAGAACTGACTGACATTTGGATTACTTATCAATGTAACTAACTGACTATTTTAACACTGCGATGTTCTAAGCGGGAGTCAATTGTCTCACTCTGCATTACTTTTCAACTAACTTAAAGTAGATTTTTTTAATTCACCTGGTAGTCAGTGAATTTTAAAAAATTTTCTGGGCTTCGAACATGCATCATTACACGTTGTGTACTCAACGCGCTACTACTCAGCTAAGGCGCCATTTAAAATAATAGCAGCAAAATGTTAATATAAAACTCAAAGCCTATTTATTAGGTCTATGCAACTCTACAAAAATACAGCAACACAACTTTGTGTTTAAGTTGTCAGAAACACACAAACATGAACTGAAGTGTATGGTGCAAACAGCTTTTGACAGTTTAAAAACGAAAATACTGAATATCATTAGGACGATTGCATTGGCCTGATAAATAGGCTTTGATAAAACTGAAATGAGTTTCAAAGTAGCTGTGAAAAAATGTGTCGGCTCTCACTAAATTCGATTACGTAAACAACTTGAGAATTAATTTTGTGTTTTTTCTGGATGACATTGCGGTTAGCTTTTAATCAGTATAAGAAAAGTTAACTATAAGTTAACTATTTTTGTAGTCAACCAGACATTCTCCAACAGGGTACTTTAAACATTTTCTAACTATTAAGGCTCAGTTAGCCGACTGTAATGTAATGTAACTGTAATGTAGAAAACAGCTGATCGATATTTTTATATGAAAAGTAGGTTACGTTACATTACATCTCTATAACCATTTTCATTACTTTTCCCATAACAAAATCGATCAGCTGTTTCTTACTGTTGCAGTTGCATTACATTACAGTCAGCTAACTCTGAGCCTTTAGTCCTTTAGAATAATAAACATCCATGCAGACAAGCAAACACATGTTATGCCACTTGCAATAACAATCATTGTTGTTTGTTTTGTTCTGAAGGTAAACAAATGTGCACATACATGAGTAACTGTGAGTGTGTGTGCGTGTGTGTGTTTAGGTTGTAAAATTCTGTTAACCTTAAAATATTCATTTACAAATTTTAGCATAAAACAAAAAAAAAAAAAAAAAAAAAAAATACACAAATTATGCAAACATATTCAGACTTGAACATTCAAGTTTGTAAATATTTGTAAATATTTACGCACATTAAAGCATTTGTGAAATATTATTGTAATTATTGCTAATTGTTAAGTGTAAATGAAGTTAAATTATTCACTTTTAGAAAAATATAAAAGAAAATTATAGCATATTTTTTTTTTTTTTGAAATGATAATATGACGTCAAATTTTTATCGACGTCTGTTAAAATTTTTGGAGATGTCAGTGATAAAACAAATTATATGCATAAGTACATATACATACGTTATTTTTTTTTATAAAATAATGAATGAATTATCCTTCCGAATATTTGATTTATTAAAAAAGGCTTCGGCCAGCAAAAAATCTGATTTGGAAGCACTAACAACTGGGGGAAGCAATGTATTGCTTACTTGATAACACAAGCTTCGAAAAAATGCTTCTGAAAAGCACAAACGTAAGGCGGATTGGCTATTAAGATAGGAAATTGTCACAAATAATTTTGCAAACCATTAACTTTTGCATCTGAGTACAAAAAATTTTTGCAAACCACTAACTTTTGCATCTGAGTACACAAAACTATTGCTTCTGTGAAGCTTTTTAGTAAGGCTAACAATTCATGGCTTTTTGGAAGCTGAACGTATTGCTTCCAGCTGTTTTACCTGCAATAGCTACCTAAAAGCCATATGCACAATGTGAAAACTTTTACAAAAGAGCTTTTGTGCTTTCACACCGGCTAGAGTACAACATACCCAACAACAACAACACAATAGACAACAATGCTTGTTCTTATTTTGAAAATAAACTAGAATAAACTTAAGAGCTTTCAAAGCTGTTTACCTCAAATGCAAATATCAGTGCCTGTGTGCTTAGACTTGTGGTTGGCAAAATAAGGGCGCCGCGCCTTTTAATGTACATGTGTGTACACACGCATTGTTGAGAACAACTTGTGTGTATCTCATACTCTTAAGAACCAGCGCTGTAGAGCTGCAAAACTATCGATAGTCGCTCCACTCGATAGTATCGATAGTTTTACATACATATGTATATATATATACATATATATATATCGATAGTATCGAATAGTTTTATAAAAGTTGCCACATAAACTACATTTGACTCGAAAAAAAATCCAGAGTCCTCAACATTTTCATTAGTATATAAAAATATATCAAGCCTTTTTTTCGATTTTATCGTAAGCGGCACATTATCGAAAATATACTTTTTTATTGAACTTATAATCTTATGGGCCTACCCATGGTTTAGAATTATCAAAATGCGAAAATTGTTGATAACTTTTAAGACACTAACTGTAAAGTTTTATCGTAAGAGACGATTGGCGGCCGTCGCGTCATCAGTACCACCAAAATTTATCTTTGTGTCGACGATGTTGAATTTATTAAGACACTTGTGACTACTATTTGTCGAATAACACTTGGATTTATAAATAAATTCATATACATACATATGTATTTAAGTACTTATGTATACAGAAGCAAGGATGCGATGTCATATTTACAAATTGTACTAACTTTCAAAAAAAATTTTAATTTTTTCAGTACGATTGTACCTAATTCTTTATTTATATTTTTTTAATACTTGTACTTTTTAATTAACTAAAAATCAATTAACAAAACGCCAGAAGGTGTACAAAGATTATTAGTTGCTGGGATCTGAATATAAAAGTAACATTTACGATATACTACATTTATAACCTTTTTTTTTATTCGATTGTTCACAGTCGATGCAAATAGTCGGCTTCTCTGCTTGCTACGAAAATAAAATTTCCACATTTGCAGATGAATTTGGAATAAATAACATTCCTCCAGCAATTCTTTAAGTACCGGAAAACATCGTTTGATTTACTTAATTTTCTAATACCTTCGAGCTAAAGATTAACCCCCTTGTGCAAAAAAAATAAGTGAACGTTAAAACCGGTTTTTCTATGGAAATTTTTTTTAATGTACACTTCAAGCACGCATTATTTTTTGCATAAGGGGGTTAATATATTTTAATGCTATTTTTGGCATGTAATATAATATAAAGAGATTCATTCCAGTAGTGCTAAATGGGTCATTGCGGTGCTACGGTACTTTTGGCATTCAAATAGCGCTAAAATTATACAATTGTACCAACTTTTGCATCGCTGTACAAAAGCTTAAATCAACGACGGATAATTTTCTTCAAAGCTGCCGGCTACTGTTTACTGACTTCGATTATTTTTACTCTTTTAATTACTTGTTTTTTTTTTGTTGCCGATAGTATCGATAGTAGAAAAAACTATCGATATTTCATTTACAACAAAACTATCGATACTATCGATAGTACTATCGATAGTTTTGCAGCTCTACAGCGCTGCCGAAGAAAATTGTTTTCCCAACAATACAAAAATATGTGTGACAAGAATTTACAAAATTTTTTATTTTCAGAATATTATTATTCCAAACCAGAGGGTTTGGCTTATCAACGTGCGCTGTCATGCATGAAAAAAGTGACACACAAAGGCATTTTCAAACATATATTTAAATTATTTTAAGAAATTTTTCTACAAAACAATCTTTTTACTCACCATTACATTGACGTAGCAATAACAAAAGATGCCTTTCTTTATAAATAAAAATTTTAGTGTTTCTTCTGAGCATAATAAAACCAAGTTTGCCTTTGGAGGTTTAAAATTTCAAATGGGGAAAATGGGATGAAATTTCACTGGCAACACCGGATAGTGGTGAGAGTATAACTCATACAATTGTAAAATGTAATGGTATAGGTTACCGACCACGGGTTTAGACGTAGCTGATCTAGAACAAAAAAAAAAATGCCTTATTCATGCGTAATAGCAAGTGATTCTGTAACATTGGGTCTAAAGGGCTTTGGACACGATCAAAATGCTTGCTGTCAAGTTCGTGTACGTGTGCTTGTCGGCTTGATGTTACCATGCTTGATGGCCCACCAAGCATTAATTTTATTTTGATTTTGTGGTGTTCGTTTGGTTGAAAAAAAAATATAAAAATGTCTGAATAAAGAAATTCAATAGCAATAATGGCAGCACTGTTTACAAAAAAAAAAAAAAAAAATGAGAAAAGCAAAATAAGAAAGTTCTAACAATTTTTTTTTCTTCACCAGTCAGATTTATGTTTTTCTTCTTCTAATTCCGATGTTTTGGGCAACCGTTCACAATGAAAATATAATTGTAATGGAAATTTGTTCGTGCTTGACGGGTTAACACATACACATATATAACAAGTGACAGCAAGCATGCCAAAAATCAAAATTTTTTGATTTTCCATCAAGCATCGTTGGTGTCACACATACTAACAAATTTTCACTCATACTATAACCAATCTCAGCAAGCATTTTGACCGTGTCTAAACCCCTTAATGCATAAAAACTGAGCTTTAGCTCAAGTTTTGCTCATAATTTTTGAGTCGAAGCAAATTCTCAAATTTTATTTATTAGACCCATTGTCTCCCTTACAAAAACGCTTCTGGGAAGCAGTAATTTTTGTTGGGCAATTTCCAAAATAGTACAATAAGAATAGTTTTTTTTTTAGTTTCAAGTATTTCTTTAAAGGTTGAGGCTATACGTATATAAACTATACATACTGTATGTATTTTCTTATACATTTCCAATTCAGCACTAATAAAGAGGAGTTAATAAAGTACGAGCTCTTTTTATTACAAAAACGATATTATGTGAGATACCATATATGCATTATAACTAGGGATGTAACGAATACCAGTTTAGCGAATGCGAATGCGAAAACGAATAATGCATTTGAATTTTTGCGAAAGCGAAAGCCAATGCAAATACTTACAATACGGTAAAAAATCACATGAAACTAAATTTGTTTAAAAACAAACAAAATAACATCCCAATAAGCAATTTTTCTTGAAATCAAGTGTAAAATAATTGTTATTCAAGCCAACTATTTAATTGTCAAGGGTTGAATTCAATTCAAGCCTTGAATTGTACCGTCATTCAACCTTGTGTTACAATTGAATTCAAGTATATTTCAATCTTCAAAAATGCTGCTTTTAAAATAGAAAGAAAAATGCAATCGACAAGTTTTCTTACAATTATTTTCTGCATATCTACCTTCACTATTGTTTTCACGATTTTAATCACCTTTTTTTTTTGTTTTTTAAAAAATCAGTTATTTATTTTATTTTATATTTTTCACCAAAATTTCAATTTAATTAAAAAATAAATTACTTATTTGACCAGGTTTGAACATGTTGTATTTATATTGTTGGATTTTTTTATTTCAAAATATTTTCAAACTTGAACACTACTTGAAAAAATGTTTGAATTCAGCTTTGTTTCCAGTTAAATTTCAAGTGCTTGAAATTTAATTTTTTGAGTGCTTATTGGGATAGATGTACTACATATAGCATTTTATTTAAATTGAGTCTTGAATTAAGTAAATATTTGTTAATTTATTAAATTCTTAAAGCAGAAATTATATTAAAATAAGTCTAGACAATAAAAAATAAATTTATAAAATGTTAGGTAGTTAATCCATTTGTACTTTTGTCCCAAATCATGGTACTCTGTTGAACGTTTTATGTGAAATGCTGCCAAAATACATATTAAGAAAAATTGGCATGAATTCATGAAAATTTTTTGGAGAAGTAGTAATTTGTTCATCTTGCGAAAAACATGTGAAATATATCTTCAACATGTTAAGTTTTCATGCGAAATAATATGCGTAGCACTTGTTTCGAATAGAATTTACAACAAACAACGGCTAGTTAAAGTTGTTAACATTTAAAATTTTCTGTACGAAGTAATGAATGGTGCTCAGTTTTTCAAACAGACTAGTCTTTTCAAAAACTGATAAATATTTAAAAACTCAGCTGGATTTTGGTTTAGTATTCGCTTGAAATATTCGCATACATTTTAGCGAATGCAAAAGCGAATGCAAATAGCAAAAGTAAGCAAATAATTTGCGAATGCGAAAGCGAATGCGAACATTCGTTACATCCCTATTTATAACCCTGAAAAATACCACTTAAGCACCCCATACACATTTCAATTCAATTGTGAATTGAGTCTTTCTTTCAATTGAATTGATTCTTGGCCACACACTTCATAAACTGAATTGAAAGATTTTCATTCAACTGTCAAATTTATATTTTTTCACAATTAAAAATTTTAAGATTTAAAACTTCTATTGCATTCATTCATTAATTTTAATATTTTTATTTAGAATTCAATGAAATTAAATACAATTTTAAAAATACATAACATTTTCTATACAAAATAAAGCTACAAACATAAATTTTGACAGCAAATCAAGAGACTCGAACACACACAGCACAATCGAATTGAAAGATTTACTAGTCAACATGAAAAATCAAAATCTTTTGATTTTTCTTCAACCAACTCGACAACTGCCAAACTAATCAATTGACAAAGCCATACACGCTTTGATTTGGACAACAACCGACTCAATTGAAAATTTAATTGAATCGTGTATGGGCTGCTTTACACGGACAAAACTAATTAAATTATAAAGTATATTTTATTCATAATACACTAATATTAACCATAGATATTTTTTTAGCTGGTTCTATATATACGTAAATGAAATATTGGGATACTCTCTATAATTGCATATGTCTGTAAAATTGGGATTTATTTGTTATATTGCATGACTTCATTATTTATCTTGCTCTGATATAACATCAACTAACAATATTAGTAAAAGAAATGCTCAAATATATTCATTTAAAATTGTGGCCATTTATCTATTCGGTAATTGGAGGCTATTTGATGATAACGATATCTTTATACATGAACATTATTTTGTTCCCAAACTTATTAAAAGGAAATTGAATAACATTCTCAGGACTAAGTGCTATTACATACATACATTTATATTTTGAGAAGGGAGTTGACAAATAACTAAATATAAATATAACTACGAGTATAAAAAGGAAAATAAATGACAAAAATGTATGCATTTTGTTGGCTGGTACTAACAAGTAATCTTTAGTGTAAAGGAAAATAATATGTAATGGAAAATATTTTTAATTAAAAGATTATAAATTATTTTAGGAAAATATTGCAAAACATAAATTAGTTTCTATATTTATGATTTGAACAGGCTAAAGTTCGTATCGCTTTGTAAGCCAAATTACATGGGATAATTATTAATAAACAAATAACACCAAAGTTAGTTGTAAATATTCTGACAAATACTTCGTAGAACGGAACAACTAGCTGTTTTCGAAGGCCACTACACCTTCATCATCAGCGTTCTTTTGTGTTTTTGGTCCACTGTGTGTGCTGTCAGTTGATGTAGATTTCTGCTTTATATATTCCGCCATTATTTCAAATGGAATATGTGAATTGTTTTGATTAATGCAGAATAGCTCTCGTATTAAGATTTCATATACATATATGGTTTTAAGCGTACTCACCTTTTGAGAGAGTACATTTTTTATATCTCTTATGTATTGAGTTGTATCGTGCCATAACCGCAAAAATAGCTTAAGTGACATAATTTTCAGACTTCAATTTTTGACCAAAATCGATCATTTGCGATTGTAAATATTTGATTTTCGTAAAAAAAAGACCAAGTCCAAAAAAATTTGTCGCTTAAGATATTTTAGCTGTTATGGCTCTGTATGTTAAATAAAAACTTTAATTTTTTTTTCATAAAACCAGTTCTTTTGAGTTGCACACAGATAAAATACCAATGTAAAATCACCATGCAAAAATTTTGATTTTAATATACAAGAAATAATATCGCACTTAATCAACAAGAGGGTATTAACTCAAAATTTTGAAATTTTCAGTAGAGATGAAAATGTGTTCGTAGTTACATTAACAATTTGATTATTTTTAACTTGAATCTATATTCAAAACAAAATAATACCTTTCTATATGAAAATATACGATCCATTTCTATGTCCACTTTTGTATAAACTCAAAATAATACCTTTTTGGTGATATAAAGGTAGTCACAACACTATCACAAAAATTGTCTCAAATGTAGTTTTCCAGGTGAAAGAGTAATCGGAATACGTTGAAATTTTTACAGTAGATAGATATTGGTGTTCTTAGTTGATTTCTTGCAAAAAGTGAAATTTTCAAAATTTTGAGTTAATACCCTCTTGTTGATTAAGTGCGATATGTTGTTTAAATGTGTTGGTGTTTATTTACTTTGTTCTTAGCTGCAATACACTTTTGTGCCTACTTGTGTTAGTTGTTTTTGTATTGTTGTTGTTTTTTTATGTTTGTAAACAGCTGACAAACTGTTGCTGGCTGGTAGGCAGTATACTTGTCTTGCATTCGGAAGATCGCAGGTTCGAATCCTGGAGTAAAATCAAAGTATTTTTTTTTAAACTAAAACATTTCAAATAAATTTTATGTTAAATTCATTTTATTTTATTTTTTGAATGTGGGTGTTAGTGTGTATCTAAGGAACATTTAAAGTTGTTGTGGCTGCAGGGTAAGTGCGATGAGTTCCGAGTTAAAATCTTGGCCGGAGAAGCCAATTTATGTATATAAAAACATTTTTTTTATACCTTTAATAATAAAATGCAATTACTATATTAAATTAAATTCATGTGGTTTTAACCTGAAACAGCTTTGATTCAACATGATTCTTAATTTTGATTTAAACAGTACGTAAATTTTAAATCAACGTGAAATAAAGTTATTTTAAAAGGAAAAATTTTCTTGGAAAATTACTTTAAATAATGTTAGATTAACATGAAACAAATATGAAGGAAAATGATTGCCGAAAAAGATACAATTAAACTTGTTTATGTAGATTTTAAGTTGAAATTTTTTTGTGTATACAACTATGTTGCAACAAAGCAGCGAAATTTACTCATAAAGTTAACAAATATTCTTTCGAAAAGTATTTTTTTCATGCCTAAATCTTAACAAAAGTTTGCAGCACATCAAATACAAACAACATCCTTTTAATTATTCAGCAGACTTTCACTAATTAAGTAACACGGATGACGGACGACACAACGTTGATTGTAGTTATTAAAATCCTTTTCTGGCTGGTTGTTTATGATGACAAAACAAGAAGCAGATTCATTAGCATTGTGTTAATAAGAACATTCATTCAAATTGTGCATGCTGGTGCTATTGGTCACGTTCCACATTGATGCTTTGCTAGTTATTTCTGAATTTCTGACTACTTCACTCTTGTTATATAAAATGTTTATTTAAAAAAAGAGCAACAAAAAAAAAAGACAATAAAAATAACAATTTAAGAAAACAATTTCTAATGTTAGGAAAACAACTGGCAAATTTAAATTTTAATATATTTTTTTATTTCTTTATTAAGAACAACTTTAACTGGAAGTTGTTATTTTCAAACAGAACGTAAAATAATCATCACTATTTACTTTCTTTTTTTGAACTAGTTCTCATGCAGTTCTGTGAGAAGTTTTAAAAGACTTTAGTAACTTAAATGAATTCTTATTCAGAGAAAACGCTTTAATGGCTCTTTGAATAGAGCAGCAGCTGGTATTTAATTTGCAACAACTTATTTTTTTATCATGCTGTTTATTTGTTGTTAGCAAATATGTTTTATTTTGATGCGTTAACTTGACAAGAGAGCTTTAGTTGGCAAAACTATTACTTTGAAATTGTTCTTTTCAGTGCGCTATGTTTGCTAACTTGTTTTATGAATGCTAAAGTAATAGAGATTTTTTGTTGCTCTCTTGACAGTTGTTTTAAAGGAGCAACATTGCAATTTACAATATTTAAATTAAGCTACTCAACCAGTGGTTTTTTTTAATGCTTTTCAACTTTTTCTTATATAGTGTTTGTATGTAAAACTAATGAACAGGGAGGGATATTTTCAAACGCTTATTGGAAATTATATATATAAATTTTTAATACACAAAATTAAATTATTTGTTTCAGAAACATTTACTTCTATTATATTTAAGTCACTAATAAATCAGATTTCAGATACAGTCAAGTTATAGTCAAGCTATAGTCAACTTATAGTCAAGTAAAAGTTATTACATTTTATGCTTTGGCAGTAGATAAGTCATAGACTAAGCTTATACGCGCACTATTTGCAAATAAAAATATTTGCAAATAAGTTATATCTCTGTTTATACGTCATAACAAATGTACATAAACTTGGTAGCACTTCTATAGAAATGTTACTTAAGCCGCGTTCAGACTATTATACTTTGTATTTATACTTGTCAAAAATTCAAATAATACGTGCAAGTGTGATAGTATGAACGCAAAATGTCATCAAAGTGGCAAATAATACGATAAAAATTTTGACATCCCATAAGACTTTTTCGTTTTTAGAAAATTTTCTAAACGATAATACTTTTCATTAGATCAGGCTTGCATTTTCACACAAACCAAACTTCCAAGTCGGGTGTTTCGCCGCCAATAGCGTGTCGTCATTGATGTAATGTTTTTTCATATGTATATCGGCTCAAAATTTTGAATAAGTGAATCGTATGGAAGTATATTTCGTTGACGTAATTTTTTAACGTTTTTGTAATATATTTTCTTAAATTTTTTTCTGTTATTTACATAGAATATTTTTAACTGCTGAATATTTTCAAGTGTCGGCACGTGCCCGCCTGCAGGAAACCGTTTTGCCGCCGCTAGTAAATGAATAACACAGACATTTTCATTGAACAGCTGTTTTGTTTTCTACTAGTATTACACATTTGATTTGTAGTGTGATGGTCTGAACACAATATGTGATTTTACGTTAGATTTTTTTGACAGTCGCAACGAATGTATTTAGATTTCTGTATCGTAAAATGTGATGAAAGTATTAATACTTGTATAATACTCTGAACGGGGCTTTATGTTTACAAAAAAGTTGTGTAAATGTGTAAAATAACAAATAATATATTTTTTATTGTCATTATTTTCTTCAATCAATGTTTTTTGTGTAATATTAATCAATTAATTGCCTTTTATTATTTGTAAGTGTGGCAACCTCAAACATTTTATTTGCAAATAATGCGTTAATCGTGAATAGTTTTCTGAATTAATGAGTTGCAATAAAAACAATAATATGGCAACAATTTACAGTTTCATTTGCAAATAAGCTGTGCGTATAAACGTGGTCTGCGGTATTTACTTTGTGGGGTCGTATATGAAAATTGTATAAATTGTATTGTATGTGTGGATGTATGTATGCATTTATTGTATGTATGTATGTACACCTTTTGATGAAGAGTATAATAATTCTTTCTGCCAAAAAAATGCAAAGACCTGATAGAAGAAGATAAGAAGAAGTACGTGAAATATAAAATTAAATTTTAATGGGAATGCCTCCGCCCATTTTTAAATGCAAGTGATTTTCAGAGCCCAGAGTACGTGTTGAGTCTTACAAAAATCGGTAAAGTAGAACCACTTAAAATAAAATATTATACTTTAAAGGACCCGCCCATTTTTCATCTTTCAAATTGTGTAATTACAAAGGTGTTTTATAGGTTTCGCAACAATCAAATAAGTACAATGCCATAAAATTAAATAAAAAATTTGTGGGCGTGTCCCACCTTTTCTTTTACAATGGGACCAATGGAAAGCTTTACCCTCTCAGACAAAAAAAGAATTTCTGCAATCGGTTATTAAATGTACCGAGTTATGAAGTAACACCGCAAAAAAATAGAGACGAATTGTTAACCTCCTCCTTTCTTTGAAGTCGGTTAAAAAGGATATATCGAGCCGTAACCGCTAAAATAGCTTAAGCGACACATGTTTTGGACTTCGTTTTTTTTGACGAAAATCGACTATTTGCGATCGTAAATGATCGATTTTGGTCAAAAATTGGAGTTTGAAAATTATGTCGCTTAAGCTATTTTCGCGGTTATGGCACGATATGGCGACGAAATACGCAAAAAAATTAAAGTTTCATATCAAGCAATTTTTTCTTCTCCCATTGGTAAATAAAAAAAAGTATCACTCATCAAATTTTATGAAATAAATTCAGTAAAGTGCGACTCTGACTCGCATACGAAGGATTCCGTACGGACACTAGATATGTAATACTATACGAACTTAAGCCTATACAATATATAGTTTTGGCATCTTTTCATTTTTGAGATTTTTTCGGGTTTGAGTGTTTTTTTAATATGGTTCTTTTAGTTTTAGCGCTTTAGCGATTTTTTGCGGTTTTTTCATTTTGACGACTTTTTTTCATTCTGGCGATTTGTTTTATTTTGGCGAATTTTTTTTATTTTCCCGATTTTTTTTTTCATTTTGTCGATTTGTTTAATTTTGGCGATTTTTTTCATTTTCGCGATTTTTTTCATTTTGGAGATTTATTTTAGTACTAGATTTTTTTATTTGTTACTTTTTTTTGTTTTGACGATTTTTTTCGGTTCTAGGTAATTTTTTCAGTTTTTGGTGATTTTTTTCGGTTTGGCGATTTAAAATTGTCGGATTTTTTAGTTTTACCGTTTTTGAAAATTTCAAGAGTTTGCCTCTTACGGTTTCCAAGATACAGCAAGTTGTCAAAATTACATACCCCCAGGGGAGTCTACTTGTAGATTACGGGTGTGGCAATCCCGGGGCCCCAGCTTTTTCCGCTGACGGACCTTTGGCTCATTACCCGTAAAACTTATGTGTTAATACCCAATCTCTGAATATAAATAGAGTAACGGATGTGCACATATTTATAAAAGGAAAACAAATATTGTACGCCCGTTGTTGTCAGCTAAGTGCAGCCTCACCTAGGACTGCCCCTGAGTTCAAAAGACGATAGAGGTGAAGCCCTTGTGGTGGAACTTCGAGGTCTAACCAGAGGCTACTTCTGGTACCACGGGTGCCGGTTGCCCGACAGCTGGGCTGCTTAGAGACAAATGCATTGCGGTTGTCAAGATTCTGTGCTAAAATAGTTGTGCGTCCTACCTCCTGGGTTCAAGGGCCGTTTATCAAGCATGATCGATTGTAGTAGGTACAGGATCTTGGCGACGAGCTTGCATTCTTCTCGCGTAAGTGGTCCTCGCTACTCTGAAGTTTTGAGTGCATGTAGGGGTCGTCAGATTCCTTTGCTAAAATGCCGAGTTCGTCCTACCCCACGGGGTTTACCCCACGGGTTTAAAGGGATGATTTTGGTATGTGTGGAGTAGGCACTGGTTATTTGGCGACACAAGCATACGTTCATTATGGATGAGTGGTTAGCTGTGCCCGCAATGGTTGAGGAATTTTCATGGGGACCTCGCTAAGGTGTATATACAACACCTTAGCGTGGAAGCCGGAGAATTATCGTGGTGGTTGTGGTTGCTACCAAAATCGCTGGGAGAATAGTCTTGGCTTCTTAGTGTTGAATCAAAGCTAGTGGTTGGTCTGACGCGGTCAGCCAGACACTATTCTAGGTGCTGTTGCCATTCAACAGAGCTGCTATGGGCACGGACATAGCAGCAGAGTTTAGATAGCTCAAATTACCTCAGCAAGGTAATTGAATATAATACAGGGATAACTATATTCAAAGATTGCAACCTATGTGCCTTATGGAGTGGGCCATAGGTTCATTCTAAAAGGGTGCATGGGGGCGTTGGTCTGGCGTCTAACCCACACCCGGTGCTTTGGCACACGTGAGATAGGGCCGTAACGGCAGGTACTCACGTAAAGCGATTGCACATCTGTCAAAATTACTTAGTCAAAATGGCATTAATTGATAGAACACAATTTTCATTAAATTTTTTAAACTTTAGGGTTAATTTTTGTAGTCTGTATAAAAATTCACTACCTTCACAAGTTTCAAGTGTTTATATACATACATGTATATTACATGGGATTTTAAAATTTTTAATTTTAGTCTGTATAAAAAATACACTAATCTTACAAAGGAACACCCCTTAATTTTTAACTCTCATTTATTTGCTGTTGTAGCGGGCAAATTTCTACACACTCTTTCTAAATTTCAGGTCCGTATCTCTTACTGTTCTAGAGAAAATAGCATGTGACCTACAGACGGACAGCGTAGCAAAAACAATAGGGTTGTTTTCACCTTTTTTATTCTAGTTCATTTTATTTTATTTTCCCAGCTGTTTCTATTTAGAAGCGCTATAACTAAATATGAAAAACGCAAGTACTTTTGTATCTGTCATTAACAAAATTCACTTGATTTCAGCATGATAAAATAAAATTGTTCAGAACGATTGCCTATTTAAAAGAAACTTCAACAGATTTCAACAAACTGTTTGTTTGCTAAGTAGCATTTAATTATTGAAATAAAAGCTTTTTAACAATTTGAAAAATGTTTGCTTAACTTGACTTGAACTTTTGCTGTTACTTTAATTATTTATCACCTGAAACTAAATTTTAATACAATTAATTTACTCAGAACAAAAGTTAAAAATTTATTTATTTTTTTTGTATCAGTAAAAAGTGAAAAGTGTGAAGGCAATAGCAGAAACGATTGGCCGTATTCATAAAAAATAAATTTGGTTTACAAAATGTTTGAAAAAGAAATTTGGAATGTAAATGTGCTTGTTTACTCTACCCCTATAACTGATATATTTTTATCAAGACAAAGGTAAAATTTTATAATGAAAAATAATTTTTTTATAGCTTTGCTATTTATTGCGCGATACAGGAGTTAGGAAGTCAAAATTATTTCTTATGATTAAGGCTTAAAGTGTATGACTTCAGAATATAGCATTGTACTTATTTTGTTTCTTCAGGTCACACAAAGTCTAGACAAAGTACAGTCGTCGCTATTTATTCCCATTAGTTTTTTTTACAGATTCTTACTCCAGAAGCCTGAGGAAGTGGATAGTTTCTTATTTATTTAACAAGCTAGATTTTTCTCAAGTTTTGTAGTACAAGCCCTGATTAATAGAAAAGTAATATGTATATTATCAGATTTAGACTGCTAAGCATACTTTATTATAAAAAAAGTAAACTAAACTAAAAGCAGATATAAAATTTTTTTGCTTGCTGTTGTTTAAGCATGTCTATATGCACTTCGTGTCTTCTTCAGAGACTCATCAGAAGACTTCAATCAAAAAAATTCTTAAAAAAGTAAAAAAAGAAACTTCATATATTCAAAGAAAAACTCTCTAATTGTTATTGAAAGTTACGTTAACAAATAGAGAAAGAACAAGAAGCTTCAAGAAAAAATTTAAATTCACAACAAAAAAATTTCTATTCATTTCGAGTCGGGTTTTACTATTCAAACAACAAACAAAAACCTTCAAATTCATAAAATTTAAAATTAGTTTGAAATGTATTTTATTTTAAAATTTCCATACAAAATTTTTTTAAAACCGGATTTCAAATACATTTTATCTTTTTTATGAATATGGGATAAATTCTTTATATTATTAAATTATAGACATCATGTAAGTAGCTAGTTTTATATATAATTACTTTCCTCTTCATATTATTGACAGCAAAATATCAAAACATTGCTATGAAATCTTGTAACTGTCAAAGCAAACTCTTCGAAGGTAAATTTAAAACTATTTTTTTAGCATATAAATAATTGGGGTATTCACAAGGGTGTCCTAAGTGTCATAAAGTCATAAAGTCCTAACATTTTAAACTAGTTTAAAACTATTTTTATTTTCTTTCATATAAAAGGAGTACTATATTAATACAATTCTTCACTCTAAGTATTTGTTACTGTCATAACTAATTATTTTGCATTTTACTTTTCTTTTTCGACAAATGTCCATTAACGTTTAAATACGTGGCGTTTTTCTTAAGCAAATTTCTACTCAAATCATTATATATTGCAAAAAATATAAAAATTCGCAAGGGATTAAAATAATGGAAACAATATCCTAAAGCTAATTATATAGACCGCAAAAAAAAGTAATAACTCGAGTATAGACTTACAGTATATAAATCGCGAAAACTTGCAAAAATGCGAATATCTTCTAAATTTTTCCGAAGCCTCAAAAACTGTAAACGAGCAAACTCAGTAGATTTTATGAATCAAAAATTATCTCACGTGCAAAAAATTTGCGAAAATTCGCGAATAATTTTTTAATTGAAAAAAACTTAAAATTTATTTAAAAAAATGCTTAAATTGTAAGGAATGCAGAAAACTTTTAAAAATCCGCAATTACGAAAATTCGCAAAAACTTGGTGGCATCAAAAATATATTAAAGTCTGATACTTAATAAAAAAATGTTTAAAACTGTTAAAAAAAATAAAGAATTGGGAACAATCACTTTTATTGCAAAAATTTGCAACAAATTGCAAAAATTGTAAACAAGCTCCAAAATTACTTAGAAATACCTAAAGATCTAAGAAATTCCAAAAATCGCAGAAAATTGGCAAAATTATGAAAATTCGCACAAATAGATAGATGTATTAAAAATCGGTAAAATGGTAAAAAGGCAAGCCCTAAAATAACACATAAATACTTAAAGATATAAGAAATTCCAAAAAATCGGAAACATTCGCGAAAATGAAAATTTGCAAAAACTTGCTAATACCAAAATGATAGCAAAGTGTGATATAAAATAAAAGTCGTCAAATGTGTAAAAAAGGCAAAGACTGCAACAACAAAAATAATTCAATCAGACAATGATGTGGCTTGATTCAATCCTATTTTGTTAAAATTACACACAAGAGCAATAAGCTTTATCAAAAATTACCTGATCGCAAAACTTAAAAAAATTTGCAAATAGATTCCAAAGCCTTAAAATTTTAAAAGGTCAAATGATCGAAAAAAATTTTGTTTTACATATTGCAAAAATTCACAAATAATTATCGGAAACAGATAGAAGCCGTTAAATAATTTTCTCATAATTTTGCATATGCGTACCAAATATTATTTAATTTTTGTAATATTTTTTCTCATTTGTTTTGCATCATATTGTTTATGTTTCAACTAACGCACTAAAATATGAGGGGTTGCTCACAGCAGTCGCATTTTAAACTAGTTTAAAAGCTTAGAACATTGTGACGTTATGACTTTAACACTACCGTGTGAATACCCCAAATATTTCCTTTACAAATGTTGGCAAAAATGTGTCACACATTTCCCCATACACACTACAACTAATGGCACAACTTTGTTAATTTGCCAACAGTTTTTTTTTGGTAGTTGTCTTGCTTTATTTTTATTTCATTTTTATTTTCGCTTGAAAAAGTTGTCAACGTTGTCCAAAAAACTCTTTTTGAACAGGCGCTATTTATACACATGCACACCCACACACACACACACACACAAACACACACACTCAAACATGTTATATATACATACAAATTTTATTATGTGTGGGTATTTGTGGGTTAGATAGTGGTCTTGCTTACCTATTGCTACAGTGAAAGAAAAATAAATCATAGTCTTTAAAAGTGATTTTATAAGTTGAAAAAAAAATTAGTTTAGCGTAGTACGACTTTCACCCGCGCACGAAGGCTTCCGTATGGACACTAGATATGTAATTCAATACGAACTTTAGCCTATATAAAATATAGTTTTGGCATTTTTTTTTTGCGTTTTTAGGTTTTTTTTTAGGATTTGAGCGTTTATTTTAGTTTTGGCGTTGTTTTTTTTCGGTTTTGGTGATTTTTTTTAGTTGTGACACTTTTTTTTCTCGTTTTGGCGATTTTTTTCGGTTTTTGAGGTTTTTTAATTTTGACGATTTTTTTTAATTTTGGCGATTTTTTTTCATTTTGGCGATTTTGTTTTTTCATATAAACACTTTTTTAGTTTTGGCGCCTTTTTCGCGTTTTTTCGATTTTTTTCGGCTTTTGGCGTTTTTTTCATTTTGGCGACTTTTTCCATTTGCACTATTTTTTTAAATTTGGCGATATATTTTAGTGTTAGATTTTTTTTTAATTTTGGCAATTTTTTTGGTTTGGCGATTTTATAAGTTTGGGATTTTTTTAGTATTACCGTTTTTGGAAATTTCAAGAGTTTGCCTCTTACGTTTTCCAAGATACAGCAAGTTGTCAAAATTACATAGTCAAAATTTCATTAACTGATAGAACACCCTTTAAATTAAATTTTTTTTTTAATTTTAGTCTGTATAAAAAATACACTAATTTTACAAAGGAACACCCTTTAATTTTTAACTCTCATATATTTGTTGTAGCGGCCAAGGCTCTGCATACTCTGTCCAAATTTCAGGTCCGTAGCTCTTACGGTTCCGGAGCAAATAGCCTGTGACGGACAGACGGCCAGACGGACAGCGTAGCGAAAACAATAGGTTTCCTTTTCACCTTTGGTGTACGGAACCCTAAAACTTAATAGAAAACATATTCATGACTTAAAAGATCTTGAATACGATTTTTTTGAGGTTAAAACATTCTTTCAACTTGTTTTCTCTCAAAAACTTCTTATGTGGACATAATAATCCCTGCTGAATATCGTCATGGTACAAAACCCATCCTTACACTTGTCTATGGATTTTATTTTGTTGTCGTCAGACAAACATCATCTCATTTCTAGGCAACCTGCTTACATTTGACAAAATTTTTTTTGCCATATTAAGAAGTGAACAGATATTCAGGAGGGAATCTCCTATTAGAAAGGTAAAAATATTGCTAACACCCTGATGATTGCAAATGTTTATAATGCAAAAGAGAACATATTGTTGTGATGGATATTGTACCAAACAAGCACTTGGTCCAAATTTTGATCTTAGTAATTTTGATGTCCGAAATTTTGTGTTTTTTATAGAGGTATAAAACTTTAAGTTGGCAACACTTTTTTAACTGACGCCCATTTTGTCAACTTTCAAGTGATTTATGTTTAGTTTTCCTTGGCATATCAAAATGAATAGACTGACGCCTGAACAACGTTTCCAAATTGTGCAAATTTATTTTAAAAATTAATGGTTCTGTTCGAAATACATATCGCACCTTTTTGGGTCAACATAATCGTCCATCAGTGCAATTAATTCGATTAAATATGGAACGTTTTCGCACCACGTTTACTCTAAACGATAATACGCATCCACAGAGACGCCTTACAGTGAGTACAAAAGAAGTTTTTGCTGCTGTAGAGTAAGTCCCGAATCAATCTATTTGTAATTCTGACAATTAAGATTGTTGACACGCCCTCTAGCTTAAATTTTTGAGTTATGTATCTGATATTTCTGGTTGGAAGCTCACATAAACCTATTTGTAAACCGAAATTCAGCTCGCTACCATAAAATATAATGTTAAATTCTTATGGGCATGGCCCCGCCTTTTTGCCTAAATAATGCGTATCTTAAGATTTGTATAGTTTGTTACTCATCTAGGCCTAGTGATGTGCCGAGAATCAGTTTTCTAGCTCAAAACATAGCTTTAAAGTGTTATGGACGTGAATCCGCCCACTTTTTAAATAAAACATTTTATTGTGAGCAGTATTTGTGATATATTCAAAAATATGTAAATCATAAGCTTAAATATTCTGAGCCGAACTATTTACATGAAAGGGAAGGTAAAAATTTTATGGGCATGGCCACGCCCACTTTTTAAAACGAAAAATTATAGTTTTGCATAACTGCCATAACCCTGCGTCGCTCTGCCCCCTTAAAAAAAATATCCGGGTTCTCAGATTTTTCTAGCTGTTTATTTACCTAAGGCTCATTTGATTGATTAATTTACAAGTAGAGATTTTATATAAATATTTTTTTATGAGAATCTTAATCATTAAGACTTGTTACATTATCTCAGTGTATCATATATGTATAAAAATAATATATCGCTCATTTACTAAAACAACGTCATAACTCAAAAACCTAGTGTTTTGATAGAAAACGATTAAAGTTTAAAGTTTTGAGTCTTTTAATTTAATTAATGAAAAAAAGTAAATTAAGTACAAGATATTCATATGAAATTCTTACACAATATGAACGATATCGCTCATTCACTCAAAGAATCTTATAACACAAAATATTGAATTTTTGAGTTAATGATGCAGAATTAATCCTAATATCGTTCTTTATATTGAGTCAAAATTTCATACAACAACTTAACTCCTGAAAATAATATCAAATATTCTTTTTCCTTTAAGTTTTGTGTGTAAATTTGAAAACTTAAAAATTTGTTTTTTTTTATGTTATGGCGTTGTTTTGAGTAAATGAGCGATACGAGGATTACACAGAAAAAATTTCCCTACGATATATATGTTTAATTGAAAAAAAAGCACAAAAATCAATTAAAAATTTTATTGACACAATTAAACTTTTAATTAATTAAAATTTTTAAACAAAAGTTTAATTGAATCAATTATATTTTTAATTAATTCAATTACACAGAAAAAAATTTTCCTGCAAAAAAGTTTTCAATTGAAAAAAAAACAAAAATCAAATAAAAATTTTACTTTAATTAAATTAAATTTTTAAACAAAAGTTTAATTGAATCAATTACATTTTTAATTTATTTTTGTTTTTTTTTTTGTCAATTAAACGAATTTAATTGTAATAATTTTGTATTATTATTATAAAAATCAATTTTTTTATGACTTTATGACTTATTACGTTGCTGTAGCAAATGAGCGATATGCGATTATTAGTGGGTGGTCTGTAAAAAATGGTTGATTTAACGTTTTCCAGTTATAAAAAAAAAAAAAAAATTTATATATATTATTTTCTTTATAAAACTATAAATGTGTTGACGGAAAGTGTGATAGTTATCTTAAGTTTTATTGTTAGCATTTCAGTCATAGCGAGTTGGCACTGCTGTGATATTTTGTTGTTTTCTTTTTCAACACTTCCTTCATATCCTGTGTGCTGTTTGTTGTGTAGTACGAATATTATCTATTGGTAGTTATCATTGCAGTGTGTGTTCGCTAAGTGAAAATATATTACAGTGACAACTAAAACTATTTGTATAAAAAATTAATGATTATGCCATATTGCCACTGAATTTTATGTATATTAGATCCTTTAGTACGATAAGGAGCATACGGCCCCTTTAGGTTTCGGTTGTCAGTTGGTTTAAGACGAGTAGCTGATTTGGCTTCCGCTTGCTTTCTTGGAAGTTGGGCTGCTAGCATGGCTTGCATGAGGGCTGGCATAGAAGCTTTATATCACGTTTGTATAGCAAGACGCTTCTTACAAGATACGACGACCGCTTCTAGCCGCCTATAACGCGACAAACAGTCGCTGGCAGTAGGTGCATATTAGTTATTTGAAGGCGACAATTACTCGCCTTGACGCTATAAGTATTGAAGGCACTCAGATTTTGTGAGGAGTCCGGTGCCACTCGTAAAAATCTCTGAGGCTCTCCACTCAAAACCGTAGATTATACGCGAGTGCCTTAGCAGCTGCTTCGTGTATGTACGGAGTTTTTAACTATCTGCAACCTTTGGACGCGTCGGGTAGCATTCAGCTTTGCTTCCTTTCAGCCGGAAATTTTAGTTTATCTAATTGATTTTATGAATTTTGAGCTTTTAGTGTATGCAAAGAGATATTGTGGAATTATTCATTATTATTATAATATATTTGCAGAATACTTTAAACATTTATGTTCCTGCCTGAAGTTTGAATTTCTTTTGCTAAGCACTGCAAAATGGCAACAGAAAAAGATGCCCAGAAATAAAATGTTCTAAAAAAATTTTACTCACATCATTTTATATTTTTATATCTAAAACTGTAATGTAGTTCACTTTTCCATTAATAATAATAATAATAAGTTACGAGCCTTGATTTAGCTACAGACTTTACAAGAAATGATGCTGAAAATTTAACTCCCATCCTAAATTTTTTGTATTAATATTTTATTATGTTTTTGATGTGTAAACATCTATACGCTAGGGGGTAAAAGCCTTTTTCACAATACAATCACAAATTTTGAGTAAGATCACACCGCGTTATGAAATCGGTGTGAGCTATGTATGATTGTATTAGTGTAATCATACGAACAAGAAGTACAAAGAAACTTAACAGCTACATAGAAATAACTCATCTGAATTTTAAAGCATACCTTCAGGAGTTTATTTTAATAGAAATTGTTTGTGAAGTGTAATAGTGTTGCCAGTGGGGATAATTTTGTTAAAAAAAAATTAAAAATATAAAATAAATAAAATATATATAAACTTTTAAATAAAAGAGCATTTTAAATGTCAAATATTTGTTTAAAAGATATAAAGCCGTCTTTATAAAGAATTTATAATATTATATTATAACATATCTTCATTACGTACTGTTGCCTTACACTGAAGCTGGTGCACGACAATTGGGTATCAATCACCATCTCATGCCAATTATTATGGGTGGAGATTTTAATAAAAATTTTGCAAACCCACAGTCGCAAGCTTTATCAAAATTTTTATTTGACGTTTTTCACTTGCATATGAGCAATTCTCCACAAACCCCCACAACTAATAATTCCACTACTATAGATGCAGTTTTCCTAAGATTTTTAAATACAATAGAGTCAAACATTTATATATCTTATTTTAGTTACCATAGGCCAATATTAATTATTTGAACTTAAGGCATTTACCATAGATGGGCACTCTGCAGTACTACTAAAATTTCAGTAAAAATAATTTTTTAACCAGTAAATTTTTACTGATTACTTAAATTTTTTTCTGCAATTTTTATAAAGTGCCTAAATGATTTATTATATGATGAGGTGCATTAAATTTTCAGTAATCCGTAACGCTTGTATTCATAATGAAATTCTACCAAGTGGCTAAATTTCTCTCATACAAAAATTTCAAAATTTGAATGAAAAGAACTTTGCCACTTGCTACAATTTTATTATGAATACGGCCCTACGATTTTACTGGTAATGCAAATTAAATTTCATTAGCAGTAAAAATTTACTGAATTTTTTCAATAATCAGTAAATTTACTGCTTACTGCAATTTTTAATGCAGTACATATACATATACTGCAGTGTGCCCATTTACTAACTAAATAAGTTAAATAAAACAAACAAAAACCACAAATTCCAAGGGCCATTTTCACAACTTGCCGTTAACTAAAGGTAAGATTTTGTCGGACCTATAAATGGCTTTGCATTATTAAATCTTCATTTATTAATTTTTTATCCATTAAATATTATTATTATTGATAAAAATAACTATAAAAAATTTAAATAGTAATAAGGCAAAGCTTTTTATCGAGGAGAGAAAAAATGGCCCTAAAAGCATAAGTATGTACTTCCAACTACTAGATGTTTACACTTTACACCACTGTGCATTGCCATATCCCATCATAATTTTAACATTGTTGAAGAAAAGCTAATTGTCGGGCAAAAGCTCTAAACAAAAGTGTGGAGTAAATAAAGTGTTCTAATTATAAATATTAAAACTGTTAACGTGAGACTTTTATTTCACGATTTTCATTACGAACTGCAAACGTTTTTAAAGGGTTAAGAATTGAAAATATTTTATTTTACAATTTATAATGTACATTAAATTTATAATATAAAAATTTACACAAACTTCCATAATTTCTCTTATCCACTGTATTTTGTCCTTCTTGAATGTGAGCATTTGTGACAGTTGTTAAAATTATTACTGGAATATGTATTTACGAATGTACAAGTACCGAGAGAACTAAATGAATGAACGAATGAGTGAATAAATGAGTAAATTTATATATACAGTAGTCATGCATTTACATTAGACGCGCTTGTTGATGTCATTATTCACTTGTTTATGAACCAAAAAAAAAAAAAAAAAAAAAAATGACACACAAAAATATATAAAAGTGACATGTGTGCGAATTTTTATTTTATATTTTCCATTTTCTAAGGATGTTGTGTGTAGCTTGCAGTCATTTTTGTTTTGTCAACAAAATGTTTGAATTTAAAACAAGTTTGAATTTGTTTTATTTTAATGAATGCCTGAAAGTGCGATGCAATAAATTATAATGAGTTTTGAAAAGGCTTTAATTGCGGACATTGTTTAATGTAAGACAACAGGAGCATAATTCAAATAACTAAAAAAAAATTTAAGAATATTACAGTTAAAGTTGTTTATTATATGTAAATCGTCTATGATACAAATAGTCATTGAAGGTTTTCAGAATAACGTCGTGATAGTTAGTAAACGAAAAAAATTAACAAAATAACATTTTGGAGATACGGTTCGAAATTTTAAAATGTTTTCATATAAACTCTATTGAAATATTTCATAATTTCGTTCGATAACGAGTGCCGTAATTTGAACCCAAAATTTAAACAAAAATTACTCTGACTTACACTCTGGTATAAAGCTTTAACTATAAAAACAGTTTATTAAATTTAAAAGCACATGGGCATTTAAAAAAAAACACCTTTCAAATCACATCATGTTTTTTCAGCCGGTGCACCGGTGCTCTGTTTTTATTACAAATTATCAAAATAAATCTACTACACCTTTTCCAATTGTAATTCAGAAAGCGTCAATTGATTTTCAGAAAGCGTCAATTTAATTTCAGAAAGCGTTAATTGTAATTCAGATTAGTCAGTTGTAATTCAGAAAGTGTTAGTTAATATTTAGAAAGCGTCAAATGTAATTCAGAAAATGTTAATTGTAATTCAGAAAATGAATTCATTGATAAAAAAAAATTATTCAAAATCTTTTGGAACGAGTAAGTGTGGTATTATATATTAAATACTCAGCAATTATGTATTAAACAGGGTCTTTCAGGTATTTTTTTGTCGTCGTAGTAGGGGTCGTGCAAAAGTTGAGAATAGAGCAGTACAAAAGCTTCCAGCGACAAAAGGCCCTAATATTCATTTAATTGGAGCGATTTCTACAACAGGAGTTGTACACATGCAACACAGAAGAGGTTCATTTACTGCTCAGTTAGCCAATGAGTGGGTGACCATTTTAATGCAAAAATGGGAAGACGCAGGAAATAATCTGGAGGATTTAGTGATTGTTTCACTCCAAGTTAGAAAGAGTTATAGATAATACGCCAGCCTCTCTTTTGCGACTAGGGCCCTATTCTCCAATGTTAAACCCCATCGAGAGTATTTGGCCCAAAATAAAAACTTACGTCAAAAACAATATTCGTATTCCAAACGTTTCAGGCCCTGGCATAATAGAACAAAGATTGGTCTACTTAGGGCTAATAAATCAGTGCAAGTTAATCTCCATTTTTGGTTTAAAATGTGATTAAACTAGCAAACCTATAAATCAATACAGTATTTAAACCATCTGTAAACGCATAAAATTGGGCGTTTAAACTACCAATACAGGCCATATGATTTTATTACTTACACACCATATGTTTTGCATTGAACGAGCTTTCAACTTTTTTCCCAGCCTCCACTTTTTCTTCAGATCTTGTTCGACCTGTTTTCTTACACTCTAGTATTCTTTTATACTATTCTACTTCGCCAATCATAAACATAATTCCTTTCTTGGTACAATTTGGCGAAATATAATTGAAATTTTCTTAACTTTTTTGTCTTTTTGATTGTACAAAGAATTGATAGCCTGCTGCAAAACAGCTGTTTTTTGACATTTATTCTAGTGCTGCCACAATATTATTTTTTTAACTACACATAAAGCATGGTTCACTGATTTACTCCTGTTTAGTTTGACCTACAAATAAATTTGGGTTTAGTTTAATTAAACCAGCGTTTAAACCTTGACTGATTTATTAGGCCTTAGAAAATATTATAGAACGTGCAATGAACACCATAACTGAGGGTGATTGTACTCGTGCTGTACAACACTGTACAGTTCATCAAGCCAATGCTCTGGCAATGAATGACATGGCGGTCGGTCAATAATTTTTCTTTAATTTTGCACATTTACATATATATATATATATATTGTATTAATGACACTTTTAATAATTAAAACGAAAAATAATAAGAATAAAACTTATTTTATTTCTGAATTACAATTGACACTTTCTGAATTACAATTAACGCTTTCTGAAATTAAATTGACTAATCAGAATTACAATTAACGCTTTCTGAAAATCAATTGACGTTTTCAGAATTACAATTGGAAAAGGTGTAGTATCCAAAACCAACAACAATAAGAATGATTTACAAATCATCGCACCATCAGTAATAAAATAAATGTGTGGTGTGAGATGCACACGAAAGAGCATTGAATCAGTTTAGCCAGGGAACGTAACGATTATAGTTTTGATTTTAAAAATTACTTTTTAATCATTATTTCTTGATTTTTATTTATTGGTCAGAAAATAAAAGTTATTTCTTGGTTTTTATAGCTATGCTATTTATTGTGCAATACAGGAGTTAGGACGTGATTTTCATAGCAAAAATAATCGACAATATTACAGTTATAAATTTATTTTTGGCTTACAGCCGATCAGATGTGTTCTCTGGTCACGGATGCCAGAAATGCAGATTTATCTGGATTTTGCATATGTTTACCCTCCAAAAAGACGAAATGCAGAACGCAAATCTTTCAACTAAAATTAGAGGACATTTTTTAAAATTTTTCCTAATACTGCTACTACTTCTAGTTTCTTTTATGTGTGAAATATTCATAGTTTAGAGAGTTACAAATTTTGAACTTAGAAGACATCATTAAAGACAGAGGTGTAGCAACTTTGGCAAGCTTCTGGAAACGAATATCTGATATAAAACGAGCTTATTCTGATTACGATTTTGCAGCCATAAATTTATTCAAAATGTAATTTCTTTACCACATTCATTTGCAAATGTCGAAAAAATTTTCACTCAAGTAAACTTGAATAAAACAAAACTCGGAGACCCAAATTGGTTATTTTTGTTACGAAAATCATGTTTTAAATCCTGTGTGGAGCAATAAATAGCAAAGGTTTAAAAAAAATCTAACATGTTAGCGCTTATTATCGACGAGTCGTGCTCTACACACAGGATGTAAGAATATAAAAATATAAAACAATTACAAGTGAAATCCATTTGCTATCTTATTTTCTAAGAAAACATGTGTGATGAGAATTTACTTAATTTAATTTAATTTATTTTCGGAAAACTATTTGGCAAACCAGAATGTTTAGTTTGTCATTGTGCGTTGTCGTGTATGAAAAAAAAGTGACATGCAAAAGCTCATAATTTCAAGCTCATAATTAAATTAATGTACAAAGTTTTCTACAAAACTATTTTTTACTCACCATTACATTCACGTAGCAACAACAAAAAAAAAAGCAATGCGAGTCCGATCACAGAGGAGATGTGTAAACATCTAGTAATGAAATTTTTTTTTAAGTTGGAAGTACTTATGCTTTTAGTATATTTTTTAAAATTAATTAATTAAAAGTATCAAAACTTTCAATATTGTAAATACATATGAATTTGTTGGTTTTTGTTTGTTTTATTAAACTTATTTGGTTAGTAAATGGGCACTCTGCAGTATATGTATATGTACTGCATTCAAAATACTGCAATTAAGCAGTAAATTTACTGATTACTAAAAAAATTCAGTAAATTTTTACTGCTAATGAAATTTAATTTGCATTACCAGTAAAATCGTAGGGCCGTAATCATAATAAAATTGTAGCAAGTGGCAAAGTTTTTCATTCAAATTTTGAAACTTTTGTATGAAAAACATTTAGCCACTTGGTAGAATTTCATTATGAATACGGGCATTACTGATTACTGAAAATTCAATGCACCTCATCATATAACAAATCATTTAGGCAATTTATAAAAATTGTAGAAAAAATTTTAGTAATCAGTAAAAATTTACTTGTTAAACATTTTTTATTGTTTTTACTGAAACTTTAGTGGTACTGCAGTGCTCATCTATGGTAAATGCTTTTACTTTTACTTTTTAATTTTTAATTCCTGTTGTCCATCGTTAAGTTGTTGCTGTTCTTGTTGTTGTGTACGCATTGCAATTAAAATAAATTCAGTAAAGTGCGACTTTGACTCGCGCACATTCGGTTTTGATAATTTTTTTTGATTTAGCTTTCTTCCTTTTTTAAGTTTTTTCAGTTTAAAAGTTTTTTTTTTTCAGTTTTATCGCTTTTTCTCGTTTTGGCGTTTTTTTCTCTTTTTGGGTTTTTTTAATTTTCGCAATTTTTTTTCATTTTGGCGATTCTTTCATTTTGGCGATTTTTTCTGTTTTTTTGGGTATTTTTTTAAATTTTGGGGATTTTTTCATTTTGGCGATTTTTTTGTTTAGGCGATTTTTTCATTTTGGCGATTTTTTTGTTTAAGGGTTTCTTTTAATTTTTGTGATTTTTTTTATTTTATCGATTTTTTTCATTTTGGCGATCATTTTTCTGTTTTTGGATTTTTTTTCACTTAGGCGATTTTTTTCATTTTGACGATTTTTCCGGTTTTTCGCGATTTATTTTAGTCCTAGAATTTTTTTTAATTTGGTGCTTTTTTCGGTTTTGGCGATTTTTTTGGCGATTTTTTGGCGATTTTTTTAGATTTGGCGATTTTATAATTTTTTGATTTTTTAGTTTTACCGTTTTTGAAAATTTCAAGAGTTTTGCTCTTACGGTTTCCAAGATACAGCGAGTTGTCAAAGTTACAAAGTCAAAATTGCATTAACTGATGGAACACCCTTTAATATAAATTTTTTAAATTTGTTGTTAATTGTTGTAGTCTGTATAAAAATACACTATCTTTACAAAATTCAAGTGTATGTATATTACATGGGATTTTAAAATTTTTCGTTGCTCGTTTTGGAACACCCTTTAATTTTTAACTCTCATATATTTGCTGTTATAGCGGCAAAATGTCTACACACTGTATCCGAATTTCAGGTCCGTAGCTCTTACGGTTCTCGAGGAAATACCCTGTAACAGAGGAACGGACATCGTAGCGAAAACAATAGGGTTCATTTTCACTAGTGTTGTAAAAGTATTGAGTATTTGAGTACTGAGTACTCAATACCGGCAGTTTTTCCCGGTACTCAATACACAAAAGTAACTACTCAATACGTTCAGGGTTGCATTTTGTATTATTCAAGTGAAAGTCTTCCTTTAAAATACATCAGAATTATACAACTCTGTGAGCTTGATACAAATAAATATGACTCTGAAACTCATGGAGTTAGTGTAACAAACAGATACTAAAAAAAGTACTACAAAATGCATTATTAAACTACTTCAGTCATTAACAAATACTATTGGACAGAAAAAGTGACCCTTTAGAATAGTGGAAGGAAGGCATGTGATAATATAACCAACAAGTCAGGTCCTCACAAACATGAAAAATATTTTAAATTCTTTCAATGTCGGTAAAATTTTATTTCTACATTTCAACAATGACTAAGTAATAACATCAATTGTGAGTAAAAAATGTTTATTCAAAATATTTAGAAGATAATTTAAGAGATTAATGCACTAGAAGTGTTAAGAGTACGTTAAAAAATTTTTATGTACAAAAAATAATCTTCAAACTTAGTTATTTTCATTTGTTATAAATTAATTTAAATATACTTGTATTTAATCTTTGTTTTTCCATATTGCATTATCAATAAAATAATATAAATAATAATTTTTAACTTCCCATATACATACATATATAAAGTACTGAGTAGTATCGAGTACCAAATTGAAAAAGTATCAAGTAGTACTGAGTATTCAAAAGTAGCCGCTTTTTACAACACTAATTTTCACCTTTGGTGTACGGAGCCCTAATAAAGCAAAAAACCTAACGACCTTACAAATAAAAACCAGCAAATTCCTATGTATTTACAATATTTTAAATAAGTTTGTATTGCTTCTTTCAAACACTAATACACTCATACATAGCTCACACCGATTTGACAACGCATCTCAGCAAAGAAATCTCAGCAAAGAAAATTTTTATCCCCCAGGCATATAGATGTTTACACAACAAAAAAATGTTTTCTTTATAAAAAAACTTGAGTGTTTCTTCTGACCATAATAAAATCAAGTTTGCTTTTGAAGATTTAAAATTTAAAATAAAGGAAATGAGACAAAATTTCGCTGGCAACACCGGTTTGTGGCGAGAGTATAACTCTTACAATCGTAACATGGAATGGTGTAGGTTGGCGACCACTGTCCTAAACAAAAATCATTCCAAATACTCATAGCGGTAGAAAGACCATTTTTGGTGGATGCATTGCACCCTCTTCATATTTTACACAATATTTCATTTTATTTCATAAAAATATCTTGTTTATTGGCAGCGAAATAAGATTTTAATTTTCTATTAAAATGTGTGTAAATTGAAAACGTTAAATTCGTTTTTTGGCAAAACTAGTTTTTTGAGTTATAACGTTATTTCACTGAAAGGGCGATATGTATATACCTATCCCTCGATTTATACGTTAGATACTTTCCCAAGAAAGCCGTGTGTGTAAATCGAAATTTTAAATTTTTGTATCGCGTAAAAATTGATTTTATTAAGAAAATATATATGTATTTCAACTTAGTTTTTAAAATATCAGAAGCGTTTACTCAAAACGCATAAAAATAAAGCTTTATTCATGAAAACAAAAACAAAATTAGAAATATTCAGAAGCGTTTGCTCAAAACACATAAAAAATCGTGTAAATCGAGCTATTTCATAAATCTCTAAATTTTCACGAAAACCAAAACAATCGTGTAAAAGTGAAATCGTGTAAATAAAGTATCGTATAAATCGAGGAATAAGTGTATATATGCGACCTTAATTATGAAAGTGGTCTAAGTCGTATGCATTTTTGCTTCGAAATATTAATTAAATCTTAAAATAGTAAAATAGTTAAATAAATATTTAACTAATTTCTATTAATCGAGACTGGCTCACGATGTCGACAAGAAATTTTCGTTTTCGTATATTGAAAACAAAAACAAAGTCAGAAAATTTCTTTTTGTTTTCAATATATGTAAATAAGCGAACGAAATTTTTTTGTCGATATCGTGAGCCACGCACTAAAAAACTCTAAATTAAAATTTGGCATAATATAGATACAAATATTTTTGGATTTGTTCAAATTTAATCTACTTAATATCTCAATTAAAAAAATTTATGACTTAGACTAGTTTCACCATTAAGAGCACATATAAATATATTTTTTATTACACAAATGGTTTGAATATTTTTTCTTTAGTTTAATTTCCTTTTTCCTTTGCTTTGAAGTTAAACCATTTAAAATTCAAGGGACATTTTAATTAGAACCTGTAATTGTACAAAAAAAAAAAAAAAAAAAAAAAAAGAATGTCATTACTTTGCGGTATAGGAAATAGCTGAAGGAAGATAATAAAATATTCAAATGAAAGCCGAGAGTATGAAAACCTAAATTTTATTTTTCTAAAGTCAAAAGTAATTAATATCTTGTTTTTTATGTCAAACAAAAATAAATCATAAAATGAAAAAGAACAAGTAAAAATAAGAAAGTTGATTTTTGTGCAAAATAATCTATGAAATAAAAGAATAATAAGATGAACATAAAAGCAGGGGGCTGGCTTGCAAATGTGTGAGGTTAATATTGACCCAATGCAAATACAAACATATAATAATCCTTTTAATTAAAAGAATTGGTACAAACCCAGCTAGCATTTTGTATCATAATCGAATATTTTCTTGACGGGAAAAATAATCGTAAATAAGCAAGCTTGTGGCAAACCTGTTCAAGCGAACAGAATATTAATACCTAAAAACAACTCAAGTTTTTAGAAAGAAAATGATTTTAGTAGGCTGTGACGAAATGCCAATGGGAATGAAAATTTATTATAAAAATATATATTAATAATAAAATAGTTATGTTTCGAGTACTAAACCTAACAGACGTTTTTCAATAGCAATCCAGGTGTCAGGTTGTTACATTGGCGACGAGGATGTGATATAACATTGAATATAATTGTTGAAAGAAGAGATAAGCAGATAAATTTACATTGACTGTGAAATCTCAGTAATAAAAAGAAAAAGGTTTGTAAATAATCCATTTTTTTATCATCTGACAAATGCTAGAAGTCGTGCTTTTAAAAAGCAGACTGAAAAGAAATTGTAATTATCTGATAAAGTATCAGAGGCTACATGCCGTGAGAAAAAAATAGTTATTAGAATCTGACAAAGGTCAGTGGCTGTGCGTTAAGAGCAAGCCGTTTAGGATTATCTGACGTAGATCAGAGACTGTCGATAATGATGATCTTAATAACATCGGATACGCTATCACAGAAAAAAATATCATCTAAATGCAACCAACAAAACAAATTGTTGACATTTAATTTAAAAATTAACAATCATCATTGTTGATATAACAAATTTAAATTTTTGTAGTCAATTAAATTACTCAACAAAATTATTTGTTAAATTATATATAACGAAGTGCGCACATATAGAAAAAACAAGACATCATGTTTTGTATGTATTCATTATTTGCTTATTTAATAAAATGTTGCTCTTCAGCTGAGAGGTAAGCGAGTTAGTTTATTAGTCCTGAGGTTGCCGGTTCAACTCCGCCCAAAGACATTTAGTGTTTTTCGCAGACAAGCAAAAAATCGTTTCGAGGATTGTGATTGTGTATAAAAAGCTTGTTAATATAAGAATTATGACACAGAAATTCAACAATTCACATTGTTAATATAACAATAACTTTAATTGAAATAACTTTAAAATTTAACAAAAATAAATGTTGAAAAAAAATCAATTTCAACAAATTATTTGTTGACATATTTAATTGAAAATATTTTTAAGATTTTCCTTCAACTTACAATTTCGTTAATTGTATTTACAAAAATCGTTGTAGGTTCAAAATCAATTAATTATTTAATTGATATAACAAAAAAATTAATTGTATTTCCAAATCATTTTTTTCTGTGTATCAAGGCTTTGCCAATCAACATACGCTCATTGCTTTGATTCTATGTGTAAGCAAAGTATTTGCCACGTTATCACAAGCTGCCTGCCAATGGCAATTTCCATTTCCGAAATTGCTCAAAGTAGCATACATGATGAGGAGATAGTTGATGCAATGGAATGTCCTAATAGCGGTTCTTGGAACTCTGCCTTAACAAACAATTTTTATCCTTTCCGTTTTGAATTGTCAGCAGTTGGCAGTATTCTCTTGGGTGGGACTCGATTAGTGATTCCAAAGTGTCTACGTAAAAAATTCCTTGAAGTGACTCATGAGGGTCATCCAGGAGAATCGGCCATGAAGCGAAGATTGAGGTTGAAAGTATGGTGGCCCCTAATGGACCGTGAAACAGAGAATTTTGTCAAATCTTGCAGAGATTGTCTTTTGGTATCGCATCCGTCAACTCCAGCTCCTATGGACAGACATCCATTCCCAACTGGTTCCTGGATCACATTGGCTACTGACCTCTTGGGTCCATTACCAAACGGCCAATATGTCCTTGTTTTTATTGATTATTATTTCAGATATATAGAGTTTAAGTTTCTTCGTTCAATTTCTTCCCAAGCCATTATCGAAACAATAAACAAAAGGGCAAGACATTGGCTGATAAAAAGGGTATAAAGTGTTACTGAATAACGTGGTATTATCCCATAAACTAACACCAAACTTCGATACAACGGAATATGTGGTAACATCAAGATCAGATAACATGGTAGAGGTGTCGAGCGGAGGTAAGACGTTTTGTAGGAATGTTAGCCACCTAAAGAAAATTCCTGAAGTAGTTTCTGATTGTGTGAGACCGCAAAAGTCATCAGAGTGCATCAGACAGCCATCGCCGGAAGCGAAAATGCCGGATATGATGTCTGAACAGAAATCTTTGGCTAGGGAGAAAAATCTAAAAATTCATCTAAAAATATTGGAGGGATGTGGCAAACCTGTTCAAGCGAACAGAATATTAATACCTAAAAACAACTCAAGTTTTTGGAAAGAAAATTATCTTAGTAGGCTGTGACGAAATGCCAATGGGAATGAAAATTTATTATAAAAATATATATTAATAATTAAACAGTTTTGTTTCGAGTACTAAACCTAACAGACGTTTTTCAGTAGCAATCGAGGTGTCAGGTTGTTACCAAGCTCATTTTTCGATCATAAATTTTTCCATGCACAATTCATGCCAATTTTTCTTAATATGTATTTTGGCCGCATTTCACATGAAATGTTGATCAGAGTACCAGGATTTAGGGCGAAAGTACCTTGATAATTGCCTAACATTTTGTACATTTATTTTTAATTATTATCTATACCTACTTATTTTAATATAATTTCATATACATAAGTATGTATCTTTCTGTTTAAATTAAATTAAATAAATATTTGAACAATTCAAGACTCAATTTGAATAAAATGCTAAATGTAGTACATCTATGTACATATGTACATATGTATATAATACAACTTCAGGTTCTTAAACAAATTTAGTTTCATGTGATTTTTTTTTACAGTATTGTAAGTATTTGCATTCGATTTTGCATTCACTTTCGCAAAAATTCAAATGCATTATTCGTTTTCGCAGTCGCTAAACTGGTATTCGTTATCTCTTTATAGTTGCTACACCGCAGTGGAGCGAATAAAATAAATACTTTCGGCATCCCATACATTTTTTTGGGTGGTCTAAAACCGTTTACAAATTTTTTTAAACCCCTTACTGCCGTATTCGGAAAAAATACTTTAGGTTTACAAACATTTTGCGAAACAAATTTTGTATATAAATTTGTTTGTTAAACGTTTAATAAACCTAAATAATTTTTTCTGAATAAGCCCTTTAATTTTTATACCCATTTTGGTGTAATTTTTTTTTCACTAAATACTATTTTTGTCAAATCTTTTGGGTTTTGGTTTCCGATTGACAGTTAAAACAACAGACACCAGAAATTACACACATCCGTAGTTCAATAAACATCTCCAAAGCAGGGTTGTCAGATTTTTTCCGACCTATTTCGCCAAATTGATTTTAAAAATCGCCAAAAGTCGCCAAAAGTCGCCAAAAATCAGTTTTATGTAGTTTTTCTAAGTAAATATTTGATAATAAATTTGTTTTTATGTAACACTTTTTTAATATAAATTTTTATAAAATGATCGGATCAAAATTTATCAGAAAATCGCCAAAATTAGAAATAAAATTGCCAAAAAATATTTCTTGTGAATTTTTCTGATTAAAATTCAATAACTATAATTAATATAAGAAAATCATCAAAATCAAATTTTTTTAACTTCTTGCAGACGAGTTTTGATAGGATTTATTTTTGAAACTACTCACTCCTTCAACAAACTAATTTTTCTGAATTAGAATAATTTTAAGATTCAATTTTGTTAAAAAAAAAATAGCCATAATAATTGCCAACAAATTTATTTATCGCCAGAAAAATCGCCAACAAATTTGTTTATCGCCATAAATATCGCCAAACCAAAAATTTGGACGCCAAACAAGTTGAAAAATCGCCAAGTTTGGCGAGAAATCGCCATATCTGACAGCCCTGCTCCAAAGCATTAAAACAATTTTTTATGTTTATACACTTGTTGAATGCATTTTAGATAAATTTTATTGCATGCTTATAAACATTGTTGACATTGAAATTGTTGCTTGCGGCTCATTTTAATTATGTATCTTTCATTAGTTATTGATCTCTGTCAGTTACGTTCGGTCGTTAGTATGTAGTTCGCGTTCTTAATTATCAATTATGGTAATTAAAAGTGCAGCGATTTTAATGAAATTAGTGTTAAATTAAAGATAAATGTGCGTGTTATTAAAGTGTGAAAAAATTAAAGTAATTGGTCTTGTACCAAAATAGTTATTTGTGTGTGTTTAATTGTGAAAAGAATGCAGCAATTTTTGTGCAAAAAAAAATGTGTAAGTACCTATGTATACTAAATTTGTTGCTGTTGTTGTTACTGCTTATTCTTTATGTTGATGAGAGGGCATACAGAAGTTTTGTTTGTTTGTTTTGCTTTTGCATTTGGGACCAGTGTTGCCAGCATTTCTAAGTATAAAATCTGCTAAATTTAAAAATTGTTGACGAAAAATTCTTCAAAATCTGCATGTTATTTTTAAAATCGTCAAAGCAATTTTTAAAACAACATTTTTTTTATATTTTATTCAAAATATGTACATAAATATGGATGTACATGTGTAACATAAATATTTTTTCGTTAATCCATATTCATAAAATATAAACTAGCATTTTATTGCTAAAATCTTCAAAAAATTTAAAAAGCAATTTTTAAAACTAATTTTTTTACATTTTATTCAAAAAATGTACACGTGTAACATAAATAATTTTTCTTTAACCCATATTCATAACATATAAAATCAATTTAAAATGTATTTAATTTAATTTTTTTAGAAAATTTTTCTTAAAATAACTTTCAAGAACATTTTGTTTTTTTTATGAATATAAATAACCATTTAATGTATGAAGAATGTGCATTTCATTTCTGCTTAAGAAACTCATCAGTAGACTTAAACCAACAAATGTTTGAAATAGTTAAGGTAAAAAAATTAATATATTTATAGACCGACTATCAATATGTGATTAAGAATTATGTACACAAACTTAATAGGTAATATTCATAAAAATTATTTTGGGTTACAAAACGTTTAAGAATCAAATTTCCATACAAAGTTTGTTTTGTAAACCTTTTGTAAACCAAAACTATTTTTTATGAATACGGCAGAACAAGATTAAAAGCTTCAAGAAAAAATATTTACAAGCTAACATCTTCGATTTGGAATCCATTATTATTTTCTTATTAACTTTTTTCAATTAGCTGCCATATTAGTTGAAATCTACTGATGAGTTTGGAAGCTTTTCCACACGCAAAGTTTACTTTGCAAAGTCTTGAGTTTGTTGAAGAAAAAAGAATATAGAATATATAGATCTCTTTTCTCCTACAAACTCAAGACTTTGCACGTGTGGAAAACCCATCTTCCTTTAGCAGAAACGAAATGCATATAACCAAATAATATAAAATCAATGAGAAAAGAAATTGGATATATAAAAAATTATACAAAAAGTAATTTAGTGATTTTTTATGGGAATTGTTAAAATTTAAGTTTAAATTTTTTTAAACGCACTAATAATCCCAAATTAGTATTTTACTTATTAAGTAAAATATTTTTTTTTATAATTAAAAATACATTGAAATTGATTATTGAGGGGCTTAGCTGGATCCTATGCGCATTTCACTGTTTCTAATGCAGATCATCAGGGAACTTTTAGCCAAAGTTTCTTAGAACAACTAGAGTTATTATGTTATAAACTTTCATTTAAACAAATGGGAAGCTTAAAACAAATAAAGTTGAAACAAGAACTCAATAATCAACATGTTTTTTATTTTCTTTACCATTACTACATTGGCTGACTTTTTTCAGCTTCAAATTGTAGTTGTATAACAAAGATTAAAAATTTTAAAAACCCCCGACTTTTTTCAGAAAAGATGTTATATCTTCTAAACGGCTGGACCGATTTCAAACATAGCTAAGAACCCTCTCGATCAAGTCATCTTTCAAACAGAAAAAACTAAATGATACAGATACACAGAGACACAGACACACACTACAAACTTATAAGACCCCTTTTTTTAGTCGGGGGTTAAAAAGTATGTAAAAAGAAAATAAATGTCAATAACAACAAAAGCTATTTAAGAATAGAGTGTTGCCACACAAGTATTAAATTTTAAACTTAAAAAGTAAGTTAGTTTATTGCATAAATATCCAAAGGACTTCAGAGTTTTGTTTTATTCAAGTTTACTTGAGTGAAAATTCTTTCGACATTTGAAAATGAATATGGTAAAGACATTACAATTTGAATAAACTTATGGCTGCAAAATTGTAATCAGAATAAGCTCGTTTTATATTAGATATTCGTTTCCAGAAGCTTGCCAAAGTTACAACTCCTTTTTCTTTAACGATGTCTTCTAAGTTCAAAAATTTTAATGAATCGTTCACACACAAAAGAAACAAGAAGTAGAAGAAACATGTAAAAAAATGCACTGTAATTTGAGTTGAAAAAATCTGCGTTTTTAGGCCAAAAATCTTCAAATCTGCATTCGTCTTTTTGGAGGGTAAAAATCTGTTAAATCCAGATAAATCTGCATATATGGCAACCGTGTTTGCTACTCATTTAATTAGTGTTGCCAGCAGAATTGATAACAAAATCATCATTTCGCGCTATAACCGCCAAAAAAGCTTAAATTTTTAATTACACGTAACATACTCATGTTTTAGATTCGGCAGTTTTTCTTGAAGAAAGTCTAAATTATGGGAGAGAGAGGAAAGAAGAGGGGTACTGACTTGCTTGTACAGAAAAGTTACTTCAATTCTCCTTTGTTATTTCATTCGCAGCATTAAAACAATAGGAAAATTGAACAAGAAACTGTCTGAGTGTAGACAAACGAGCAGTTTTAAAAGAGAATTGAAGATAATTGCTCCAAGAAAAACTGCCAAGTCTAAAACATGACTTAGCATAATGCCATAGCCATAACCAAACCAAAATTCAATTGGTTTCTATGGTGAGAGTTATGGCATTATGGCGAGTCACCTATAATCAAATATAGTGTTGCCCATTAGTTTGGTTCGAACGGCTGTTTTCTATGGCTATGGTTATGTCACGTCTGATTGAGCCTTAAACGAGATAATTTTCGAACTCCATTTTTTGACTAAAATCGATTAATAAGCTTTTTTTGCGATGATTATGAAATTAAATGAAAATACACATACTACATACATATATAGAAAGCAACCATTAAATGTGTATGAAAATTTGTTTTTGTTTTTAATATAAATTATAAGTCGAAAGTTTTCTTCTGATATTATGAAAGAGGCATTAAGATCATCGATTTTTAATTAAACTTTTTGGATTATTTTGTCCATGATTAATTTTTATCTTTGATTAGATTCAGATTTTTGAATTAGGATCAGTTTATCGTTGATCTCGGACTCATTCAGTAAGCAGATGTCGTTGCTTATGGTCGTTTATTTTCAGGTTCTAGCTAAATTAATTTTTTTTTTGGGTGCATACCGAAGCCACGGCTCGAAATTCCTCAAGTTATGGTCTGCGAAAAGAATAATCGCTGATTCGCGTCGCTCACAAGAACTCTGCTGCCTCGAATTCTCCTGCATAGAGTGTAGACGGCGGCGATTTGCCGACTTACGAGTATTGGTTTATTGTTTACTGAATCAGTGGACGAATAATCCGCTCGGTAGGGCAACTATGGCAAGTGCACGCAACGTTGCCCATTTTGATGAACATAACTTTTTCACTTGCACGGTTTGATGCATGGTGATTTGATAAAACTTAGGAAATAAATGACAGTCAATTACGCTAAAACTCCACTTAAAGTTTTAGAACACAGCACAGATCGAGATATATGTATATATTTATCAGAAATAATTTAGCCAGACCGTAGTGCTGATATTCTGCCATCATATTTCCTCATTTATTTGCCAATAAAGTATAAAGTATAACTTCACAGAGAAAACAGTGCCTAATAAATACCTCATAAAATAGAACAAAATTAATAAGAAATCTCTATGGGTTTTTTTCAATAAGGAAATCTTATTAATTTCATAGATAAAACCTTTTTGAAAAAATCAACAAAAAAATCTTGTAGTTTTTATGAGGTTATCTTATTGATTTTTTTAATAAGGTTTTCTTCTTGATTTTATGAGGCGACCTCATAAAATAAAAAAAAAATTATGTCTTTCTTTATTCTTTGTGCTTTGCTTATGTATTTTCATTTAAATTCTATACCATATACTTATGTATGTATGTGGTATATGTAGATGTTATTTATTTATACTATACATACTTACATAGATACATACATATTATATTGTATTCTTAATTAATTAACTCACCATACATACATATTATTACTTGAAAGGAGACAAGTATTGAACCAGCAAACTTCTGACTGATAGACAAACACTCTAACCAATATGCTAACAAGCAGTCTGAATAACCATTGAAATAATTTTGCAAACATGCTTATACAAAAACGAAAAAGATCATGAAAAAAATTGTCTGTGTCTATTTATAGACATGAAATAACAAAACACCTCATAAAATTAAGAAGATTTCCTTATCAAAAAAATCAATAAGATGCCTTACACATAATCATATAGGAACCTAATAAAATCAAGAAGAAAACCTTATTGAAAAAATCAATAAGATAACCTAATAAAATCAAGAAGAAAACCTTTTTAAAAAAATCAATAAGGCAACCTAATAAAATCAATAAGAAATCCATATAGTTTACAATTTATAAGAAAACCTAACAGAATCAAGAAGTTTTTCTCTATGGATTGTTATTTTGGTGCCAAAAATAACGGAAATTGAGTAAAAAAAGTTGGGAATAATAAGATTTCTTCTTGATTTTATGTGGTTTTCTTCTTGATAAAATTAATAAGATTTACCACATAAAAACAATAAGGAATCTCTATGAAAAAATCTTCGCTTCTTTCTGCCGGGATACCCCTTAGCCTAAAAACGTTTCATAGAGAAAATCTTATTGATTCTATGATGCAGTTTTTTCTCTGTGTTGTTAATGAAAATTAATTTCAAAGTTTTCTTTCTGTCATCATTGTTCTTAATAGTTATTTAATTGGAAAAATTCCTGCAATTTTCTTTTTATAAATGTGTTTAATTGACGTTTTTATCTATCTGTTTTATCTGTTACTCTTAATAATGCTGTAATTTTTTGCACTTCTTAAGTGTCCTTATTGCTGTTAACTCGACAACACAATGAGTGTGAGAAGTGGAAAGAAAACTTTAGTAAGTTAAATTATGTTTAAATAAATCACTAAAATTATAAAGATAGTATCACTTAACTCCTATAATATATTTTTGGCAGAAATAATGTATAGAATAATGAATTAAATTAAATGTTGTCTTTAGAAAATCATTTGCATATAATTCCACAGAAATTCGCGTAAGAATTCTTAGTATGTATAAAGGCAAGAAATTTTTCTCTTCCTTTTATTGCCATTTTTCTACAAAATTTCAGTTGAATAGTTCTTTCATTGCTGCTACAGATATATTCGCAAGTTCAACGCATACAGAATAAAAACAAACACCTAAAACCAAAAAAAGTTCTACTACATAGAACTGATTTTTCAATTTTGCCCTGTTCAATACAGTTTTGGCCAAAGCAACGAACAAAATAAATAAAAATATTTTCTTAGTTTGTTTTTTTTTTCGTTATTTTTTTGCAACTGAAATGTTGCATTTGACTTGATTGCAATTACAATTGAAATAATTGTTGGTGCAATATAAAGAGACATGACATCGACATCTATTTGTATTTATTATGCCATTCAATTCGAAAACTTTCATCAGGGGAAAAACTTTTATGAAATATGTAGTTCTCATAAAGCAGCTGCAATCTTTATCATTTATTTAGTTTTTCTTTTTATTCACATTTCTTGGTAAACTGTTATAAACTTCAATAAATTTATATCTTTTATATTTAATTAAGCATGAATTTATATGCGGTGGCATGAAGTGTTCCAAAAACTTCCTCTTTTTCAGCAGTCTGTCAAGGTCTTTGTTAGTTTTATTTCAATCATAAATCTGTCAGCAATTGAAACTTAAATGTACCAAGACACATTTATTTAAAGGTAATATCAGGACTACAAGAACAATGAAAAAATACAACAATGAAAAAAACAACATGGCTTTTAGTTGATCCGAAATATCAAAAATAGAATTTGTTGTAAAATAATAATAATGAAAATTATTCACTTAAATTTTAAAAAATTTCTTCACGGCAGCTACCACTAACAAAATTGGCAACGTTTAGGCACTTTTCACAATTTTTTAATAGTTTTTTCATATATTTAAATTTGTTTCAAAAGAATTTTTTTAATAAAATATTTTTCACATTGAAAATTTTTTAAATTTTTTTTTTTAATTTCTCATTCGTAAACAATTTTTGAAGCTTCGAATGAACTATAATTAAAAAAAAAATAGCTCAGCTGCGTTTCCGCTACTACCTGGTGAATGTGCCTTGAAATGTACCTTTAAATTGTTATAAATTGTGCCATACATACAGACTGTCTCAGAAACAAATTTATGTTTGTTTAAGCAGGTCGTACACGACATGTTTTTTACGTCTGACATTTCAACTTTTTAACTCAGATGTAGTTCTGCATGTCTGTCAAAATTTTTGTTTTACAGAAGGTTTATAATATTCGGTCACACACCTACATGTTAATTGCTTCTGACACAGTCTCTGTTGCTTTTTCTATCTATCTCTGTAAATATTTAGCGCAGCTTTTATATATACCAATGTCGGCATCCGTTTCAAAATGGTATTGCCGCCACAAAATTTTATTTTTGCGGCGTAAAAAAGTTCAACAATTTTAAAGATTTTTTTCTCCAAATTGGAAAATTCCAAGTTAGCATATAATAATGCAACGTTATTTGTATTGCATGTACATAATTGGTATTAAATGGTTTAAAAAAAATATCCATATATCGTCCTTGTAATATATAAACTACAGCCGGCTAAAGTTTCCGTCAATAGTGAACCGCCGCTACTTGCTCCCTCACGGCATAGGTATCGGACGACATATTTTTCATAATAAAAGCAGCCGATGTCAGAAGGTTTGTCAGAAGAAAATAGAGCACGCTCTAATTGAAATTTTGTCAGACGACTTTGTGTCTGACTTTGACGGAAGAATTTGTGATAATTGCTTCTTCCTACACATGGGCGTCTCATGCACACGTTGTGTGTATGATCTTTTATTTTTCTCAAACATGCAATATGCATAATAACAAGCATACACGCATCAACAGTACTTCTTTGAGTGTTTGTTATGAACAAGAAGTCTTCGCGACATCGCTTAAAAACACTCATCTACACGTACTTCAATACATCCATACCATAGTGTTTCGCTTATTAAACGACATCATTTATGTTTAAAATTTTTTAAACGCACTAATAATCCCAAATTAATATTTTACTTATTAAGTAAAATTTTTTTCTTTTTATTAAAAATACATTGAAATTGATTATTGAGGGGTTTAGCTGGATCCTATGCGCATTTCACTGTTGCTAGAACAACTAGAGTTATTATATTATAAACTTTCATTTAAACAAATGAGAAGCTCAATAACAAAGTTGAAACAAGAAGTCAATAATCGACATGTTTTATATTTTCTTACTTTACTATTGCTACATTGGCTGACTTTTTTTCAGCTTCAAATTGTAGTCGTAAGAGTATGTTAAAGAAAATAAATGTAAATAACAACAACAGCTATTTAAGAATAGAGTGTTGCCACACAAGTATTTTTTTGACCGGGTGCAGTCAAGTTAATAATGTATTTTTAATATTGGGATTATTAGTGCATTTAGAAAATTTTAAACTTAAATTAAGAAGTATTTACACTTCAGAACTGTTTACGCAGCCCTCTATTGTTTAACAGCCTGTTTTTAGAAAACATAAGCTCTTTCGTTTTTATGTTTCGTTTATAAACGATAACGTTTAAAATTTGATTTTTATAAAACATATTCTAAAGCTTTCATTTTGACATAAAAAGAGCTTTTTAGGTATAACGAAAAAATCACACTCACAAAATTATTACAGTGAAGGAATACAAAAAATAATATCTATTAAAAAAAATTTCTATGAAAAATTTTAAATAAAATTTATTTCAAATTAATTTTAAATTTTATCAATAAGGGGGGAGCAATTTAGTTTTTAATTGATTTTAGCATTCAATTGGAAATCAATTTACCCATTAAAACATTGCATTTCGTATTTTCCGTTTTTTTCTTAGAACTAACTATGTTTTTTTTTTCTATAACCTTTACTTTATTTTGACTCAATACTTAAATTTTTTGTGATTTGTTTGACAGTTAAATTATAGAAAATAAAGCAAAGATTATCTGTTTATACTGAATTTGGTCTTTAATCTTCACAGAAAAATTAGAGAAGCAAGGGGAACATCTTTGCTTTGTACGGAAGTCAATATTCGTTCTTGTGAAAGTTAAATCAATCCGCTTGTAGAAAAAAACCATTTAGATTTTTTCGTTTCATTAATTTTTCGTAATTTATAGTAAAAAATGAAAGGAAAAAATTGTTTTACACTGTTTTAAGTCAGTTCAGATTCTAACATTAAAAATTAAATAACATTTTCGTTAAAGTCAAATGAAAAATATATAGACTGATTTTTAATTAATTTTACATAAAAAATTTTATGAGTGTGGAAAACTGAAAGCTCTTTTGTTGTCACACACATAAAAATAAATAAATGTTTTCAAAACGAAAACATGGTTTTATTCGTTATTTTAAAGAACCTATACACTTATTCATTTTCGAAAAACAGGCTGTAAGTCTTTGTTTTATTTTACACTACCTCCAAAAAAGTAGAAGGTTATCAATTCGCCAGTATTTTTATTTTTTTTATGAAAAAAAAAATTTCATAATATAATGTTCTATTTGTATAACTTTGGTTACAAATTATACCCTGGTGACTAATATTATTACGGTGTCAGAATAGGTCTATTGATGCTATTGTAACAATTTTTAAATTTACATATGTACTTGCAGAAATACAGAAATATGTTAATACAGTCGCCTCTTGATAATTTGAAACTGAAGGGACCAGAGAAAAAGTTCAAATAATCGAGTTTTCATTTTAACGAGACTTCAAAATATCGAAAGAGAGATAGAAAAAATTCAAATTAACAAGAGTTTATTTAAAATTTCAAATTTTGTCGATGTAGTGGTGTATACTAAAATCGTGGCATAGCAACTAATGCAAACGATATAAATTTCTTTCAAAAACAGAAGCAAAATCACATTAGGAGTTCAAATTAAAGAGTGTAGAATAACCGAACTTCAAATTATAAAACGTTGGCGAGCAAGATGTCATTTTTGTAGCACATCGCAAAAAAATAAAATAAATGGTTGTTTTTTTTCTTTATTTTATATTTTGCATAAAACACAGCAATTAAAATAATTTAAATTATAGAGCGTAGAGCCAAAAAATTCAAATTATAGCGAGTCGGCGATCAAAATGCCATTCAAATAATTACAAATTATTGAGGGGACCAAATTACATAGATATTTTCAATTTATTGAGTGTTTTTCAAGGGACTTGGAAAACAGTTCTAATTACCGCGAGATTCAAATTAACGAGTTTCAAATTATCAAGAGTCGACTGTAGTCGGACATACGAGTATAAGCATAAATCCTTACTAATGGCATTTTAGCGATAATATATATTTTTTCTTTGATATGCAACTGAAGTATTTCATTATGTTATAACTTCCATGTTGCATGCAATAACAATTTGAACAAATAAAAACTTAGATTAATTACACACAATAAAAAAATATATTTAAACTTTTTTAAATATTTATTGTTGGTAATTTGCTATACAGGCCATTACAATAAGGCATTGCTCGCTTTTATGGTTGAGAAAAGGCGTACAGTGAGATATTTCGCGAAAGAGCGCTCAAAAATCTCTAACGAGTTTTGTCGATGCTACATTTTTGATCTTTAATTTCAGATAAAATTTTTGATAAATAACTGCCTGTTTATAGAAGCCATGTAAAAATTCTCGGCTGTCTATTTATAATGAAAACAAAAACAAATTTTGAGTGGTTTGTTTTTGTTTTCAATATAAATAGCCAGACGAGAATTTTCACATGGCTTCTATGAACTGGCAGTAAATCATTGAAAATTGTAAACTCCCTAAACAAATAGATTTAAGTGATTTTCAGCTTCGAAATATTCCATCAGACGGCATGCGATAAAGAATCTACGCTACTTTCAAATGGGAAGTGGAAATCGGGAATTCCCGAAAAAAATCTACATAATCGTGTCTGTCATGACTTTCACATCCGTGTGAAAGTGAATCTTTTCCGCATATTTTGGTGTCCTGACATTCACTTCCGAATAATTTTTTCGTTTTACTTTCGACTCCACCAAGTAATGTGAAAGTAAATAGAATGGCCTTTTTTCCACATTAAAATTAATTTAATTTAAACGAAATCTTTTTTAAAATTAGGCTTGATATCTCATCTACCTAATTCGGAAATTTAAACCAATATATATTTGGTTTTAATACATAGAAAAGGGGACATGAAAAACATGCCCACACTAGCAACCAATTTTGCAAAAATATTCGGAAGTATGCAGACACCAAATCTTTTTTTTTGCGATTCGGAAATTTTCATTCTAATTGAAAACGTTCGAAAGTCGTGACAGACGCGAATATTGTTACGAAAATGGCCGTCGACAAGGTTAAGCAGCACTACACAAAAATATTCCAACAGGGTTAATGTAAGTGTTACTCGAAAATATTCCTACAGGGTCAAAGCAAAGAATAGTCTAGAATAGTAGCCAACAACTAAATAAGCATGCGCAGCATTAAACGTAAACAAGCAAAAGCAACAACAAAAAGCGTTTGCTTATTAAGAAGATTCACATATTTACACACATACATACATGGTAATTCAAACGAAAAGCAAAAGATAAACAACCACCGTGTATTGCTTAGTTAATGATGTACACACGCATGCATATACATATGTATGTACATAGTTACCACATGAAATTACATACTTAGGCACTTTGTAAACAGCATATAAGATGATAATGATCGTCTAGACATTGCTTGAAACTTCTAGTGGTATTTGTGTGGAGTATAAAAAGCGGTGACGCATCCAATGAGTTAGTTAGTTGCAGTTGTGAGTCAGTTGCGAACAAGTCAGTTGCGAACAAGTCAATCAGTTGCGAGTGAACAAGCCAGTTGATAATTAAGTTGTGAATTAATAATAGTCTGCGATACAGTGGTGAGTTGATAGTTAAGAGCAGTCTGTGCTTTACACGTGAGTTGGAGTAAAGGAGAAACTATAGGACAGTCTATAGTGACAGCAAAGTCTGTCGTGGAATTGAGATTATAGTGGAGTCTATCGTGTTGACTGGGGTAAAGGGAACAGCGCAGAGAATAGACGTGTATAAGGGTGTAAGTAAAGCCAGTGAGTCTTTATTGGTGTATCGACTGTGAGTGTCGGCAGAGTGAGTGCCGTGTGTGACAAGCAGCACACAGAGGTATTGGTGTATGAACTGTGAGTGACGGCAGAGTGAGTCTCGTAAGTGACGAGTAGCAGACAAAGAGCTGTCACGTGAATTCTTGCGCAGCCAGCTAAGAGACGTGTGTAAACAACAGCGAGGAAGGTGTAGTGGTAACCAGTTGTTAATATTTGTGTGTATTTCAGTAGTTTAAGTTGTATTAGTTTATATAAGCTCTTGATTAATTTAGTTTAAGTGTATTTGTAAATAAAACTTGTATCATTCTTAACCCTAATTACTACACTCGGCTCTTGTATTCATTTGGAAATCTTCGGGTCCACGAAAAAGGGTTTTTATAGAGAGAAAAACGTAACAATATATTTGAGATTTCCCCGGGAAAATGGGAAATTAAAAGTGCATGTTATTTTATATATATACAGTAGTGGTCAAAACATTTGCAACCAAATTCATATCCTGAAGAATCATTCATATGATAACTACAAAACTAAATTAACATTTTTTTTAAGTTTTTTCGATATATTTAGATGTTTTTCATTACATATTTAAAATGAAACCCTTTTCAAAAACTAAAACGTAAAAAAACCGTTTTAATAAAGTAGTTCAAATTTCAATTCTTAAAAACATATGGAACTCTAGGTATAATTAAACGAACACAAGGGATCAACTTCATGTGGTCAATATTTTGTTGCATATCCTTTATTTTTTATCACTTCTGAACATATTTTGGGCATTGATGCTATGAGTTTCTCAATATAATCCAATGGGATTGAATTCAAATGCCTTTTCAACTCTTGAAAAAGTTCATCACCATTACGGAAGGCCTTATTCCCAATACTGCGTTTCGCTATCATCCACATATTCTCAATCGGGTTGAGATCAGGAGATTGAGGTGGCCACGACATCACATTAATTTTATTTGCTTCTATCCAAGCTTTGACAACCTTCGCGGTATGCTTGGGGTCGTTGTCGTGCTGAAATGTCCAAGAAAGAGGCATTTCCATATGGAAGCATAATTGATCTTAAAAGGTCTCTGTATATTGTTGCCTTCATTGTGCAATCAATGCGGTGAATTTGTCCGATCCCTTGCCCCGAAAAACAGCCCCACACCATTATGTTTCCACCACCGTGTTTCACTGTGGCTGTCGTGTATCTGGGGTTGAATTTTTCTCCTCGTGGTCTTCGAACACCGACTCTTCCATCCGATCCTCGGACATTGAATTTAGACTCGTCAGACCATAATATAGTTTTCCACTGTTGTGGAGACCAATTCAAATGTGCTCGGGCGAAGCTAAGACGACGTTTTCTGTTTTTTTCGGATACGAATGGTTTTTTGGTACTTTTATAGCTGTTGAGACCATATTCCCGTGCTCTTCGTTATATGGTTGAAAGACTAGCATCAATGGGAATCTCTGTTTTCGCTTCTCTAGGAACAGCTTTGGGATATTTCATGAAAAAATTCTTGATTTTTCTATCTTCTCGTACAGTTGTAACACGTGGTCTTCCTCCCTTGTGCGCCGTAATGGTACTGCCACTATTGACTATTCTACAAACTGTTGATTTTGGAATAGAATATTTTAACCCAATTTCTTTTTGCGAAATTCTACTGCGATAATCCTTTAAAATCTTTGATTTAAATTCAGAATTGTATTTGTTGCCCGCCATTTGTTTAAAAATTTCGTTGCACAAATATCTCTTTGAAAATAACTTTATTCTTATAGCGCTGATTTACATGGGCATAATTGTGCTGGCATAACATGCCAGTTTGTTGGTGAGAGGGGCAAAGAGAGCGGTTTTGCGGTTGGCATAACTTTTCAACCAGCTACAACCCCGCATTAGCAGCATAAAACCAATACACAAACAACTTAAAAAACAGCAAATGTAAAATGAACACTAAAAACACTAACACACACAAAGCTGTGTATACGTATACGTTTTGTGCCAGATGAATTAGTCTCGTGTAATTTGGAAAAGAACAAAAATTGTGCGGCTTAAAAATTGTTCTCGTCTAAACTACCTCATAGAGCTGAATAACTAATGTGCAATTTTTTTTATAAAATGTAAGCGCCAGAAACTCAAAATATGATTACCGTTATTTCTCACATTTACTAGTATTTTTGTTGCTCATTTGATAATGAGAAATAATAGTTGCAAATGTTTTGAACAGCTAAATCTAAACTCTCTCTCTTACAAAAATTTGTTTTTGTTGTTGTCAGTTATTATATTATGATTTTTTATTATTATCATGAATAAGCAATAAAAAAAATAAATGTACTAAAAATTCGGCAAAAAAAAAAAAAGAAAGAGCATGATGCATAGTTGAAGAGCCTGAGCACTGCTTCAGTTCCAAATGTTTTGACCATTACTGTATATATTATTATAGCTTTGCTATTTATTGCGCGATACCGGAATTAGGACGTCATTTGCGTAACAAAAATAATCGACACTATTGCAGTTATAAAGTTATTTTTGTGTTGATTTCTTTGTACTTAAAAGCGGAGTATGAAAATAAACGAAAGAAATTGTTTGATTTTGCTTTGTTTCGTTCTTTGAAGTAAGTGAAACGAATACAATGAGAACGATTGCTCAATTTGATCAGCATCAGATTACATTTTAAACCCACTCTGTCGTATTCATAAAAAATGATTTAATGTTTATTAAAAAAAATTCCCTAAAAAAATCTATTTTTTAAATAAACCTTTTGTAGACCAAAATTATTTTCTATGAATACAGCAAATTATATATAATAGATGATGTTCGCTATCGGCAAGCAGGTATTCAGCGATATCTGGCTGCGGATTTACTACTGTAGTATGACTTTTATGTAAATAGAAAAATCTACAGCCTAATATTTAACAAAAAATTATTACTAAGTTAGTAATTTATTAATGAACAACTTAATAGTGCGACAAAAAAAAAAAAAAAAACAAACGGGCGTTATTCATAAAATATATAAAAAAAAATTCTTTCAAAAATTTCCTTTTAAACTTTTTTTTTTATTTATGTAATTTTTAAGTACACAGATATACTATTTCATTCACTGTACGAGTACAGCATATTTAATACAAGACAAATACGAGTACATGCATATTTTTCCATTCATATTCAGTAACATTTCAGTAGCCCATTTAATATCCTTTTTTTTTTATTTGTACGCTTCAAACATTTAGCCTGATGAATGAAGAATGATGTGTAATTTAAAAGCAGGGAAAGCCAAGCGCCGACTTTGTGGCATGAATGGAATAAGAAGACATTCTTCATTCCATCATCGCCTCTCTTCCTTTAAAAGAAATGTGTGGCATGTGTGTTGTATTGTTTATTTTATGCAATGTTTATTCATTACTGCAGGAAAAGTGCAATAAATACATGTCACTTTAAAAGTCGTCTTCTTAATTAATTTCCTTTGTTGCCTCGTTTTTTTTTTTTTTTTTTTTTTTTGATTCTTTGCATTTCTGGCTTTTCTTTCAAGTTGAAATTTCTTTTCATTATAAATAAAACAGTTACAAGTAACTACTGGGCTTTGTGAGAAAGTGCCACTAGATATTCGTATGCAAATGTTGCACAAACAAATTTTTATACGAGTATAACAGTCACCCCAAAAGAAAAGCAGCAAAACCCTTTGAAATGCAACATTAAGGTGAATAACATGTTTTGTAGTTGCAATATATTTTTATTAAGTAAATGAGTACAAGTGAGATACACATATGAATGCATCTACACATATTTTTTATCACTGCAAAATTTAAACATAATTTTACGGAATTACACTTCATTCAAATATTAAAAAGAATACACTGAAAAAAAATTTTAGGTGGAAAATTTATCATCACTAGTTGCATTAAATATTGACATAGACTCGTGGTTAAATTAAAGGAACATTTTTGTAAAATCATTTCAAGAGCTTGCAATAAGAAAATTCATTTTCATATGTAAAATAAATGCAGTAAAGTGTTCTTTATGGATACCACATGCATATTTAATACTATACGAACTTTACTGCCGTATTCAGAAAAAATAATTTTGGTTTACTCAAGGTTTACAAAACAAATTTTGTATGGGAATTTGTTTATTAAACATTTTGTAAACATAAATTATTTTTTTTCTAAATAAGACCTTTAGTCTCTATAATCGAATATCTTGCCGGTGTAGACATTTTAAAAATATTTTTGTTTGTTTTGCCATTTTTTTAGTTTAAGTGATTTTTTGTATTGCCGATTTTTTGGCTTTGGCGTTTTTGTTTTGTTTTTAGCGATTTTTCTTAGTCTTAGCGTTTTTTTTTCGTTTTGGCGCTTTTTTTCGCTTTGGCGATGTATTTACGTTTTGGGCGATTTTTTCGATTGTTTTTAGAATTTTTTTTTTGTCAATTTTGGCGCCTTTTTTTTACTTTGGCGACTTTTTTTCGTTTTGACAATTTGTTTTCGGTTTTCGGCGATTTTTTTTAGTTTCTTGCGACTTGTTTACTTTTAACGTTTTTTTTTTGCATTTGATCAATATATTTTATTTTTGGTGATATTTTTCATATAAGCGATTTTTTATTTTGGCGATTTTTCGTTACGGCATTTCTTTAATTTGGAGTTTTAGCGTTTTTGAAAATTTCGAGAATTAGCTGATAGATTGCGCTTTAATTTTTATTTTTCAATTTTGATTGTTAACTGTTGTACATGCGAAGAACAGATATGGTTGTAGAATGGTCGAGAAAAAAATATTATGTTCTCTGAAACAAATGTGTTGTCGTTGAAAACTAGTTATTGTTATTTTAAACGTTAATTTCGTTACGACAAACAGAGTAATATTGGAATTTAGTAATTACATTATTGTACTAATAGAAAGTGCGATATCGTTAGAGTCTAACAATATAGTTTTGTTAAAAATTTATGACTACAACATAATTTGTATTTTTATTTAAAAATAATATGATTTAAATAACAATATAGTGAAATCGAAAACCATACTATGTTAAGTTTTAAAAAAATTATTTTTGAGAATCATTTGTCAGTTCAGTATTTCGTTGGTAAGCTATCGGTAGTGCATGGGTGGTGTTAAATAAATAAATAAATAAATAAATAAATAAATCAATAAAAATATATAAACATATGTACATATATCTCTTTGTAAAGACGTGTATGTACTTCGTGTATACACACATATGTTAGTATCCATTTGTATATATACATTTTATTTCAACAATATTAATTTATTTTTATTTCGAATTTAACACACATCTGTTTTAAACAAAAAATGTACAACAAATATATGATAAAAAAAAACAAATATATTTATTATATTAAATAATACTGTGGTCGTATTTAACAATATTATTATTATATTAAAATATGGCATGATAAGTCTCAATTATATTTTTTTTAGTCACATCTAACAATAGTGTTGTCATATTTACAATACTATGATTAGGTGTAACACAGTTCATTATTTTTGTAGATAATATTATAATTAACTCAGATAATAATATTATTAAAGTTTGCTTTTCTATTAACAATAATATGATTTGACTGCAACCATATAATTCAATCATAGTATATTGCTGTTTAATTATGGTTACCTCAACCATATTTTTTTTGCGTGTAGTCTGCATAAAAATGCACTAACTTTGAAAAAATCCAGTCTCTATATAAAGGGTGATTTTTTAGCAACTTTCTTTTTGGCAATACTGTTTTTTTCAGCTCAGCTGTTTTCGTGCAACATGTTGGTGTTAAAGATGTTCAGTTTGATCTATAATTTAACCATGAATCGACTTACAAATGAATAACAGCGCTTGCAGATTATTAAATTTTATTACTAAAAGTCCATGCTCGGTTAAGAAACGGCATTCGTGCACTTCTTCAATTTTATGGTCAGTTTGGGCAACCTTCTGTAAGGGCTATTTGGACTGTTTGTGGCAAAGTTTCCGCAAAGATTACATTATTGAACATTAAACCATTAACATGCATACGTGGAGTGCGGACAAAGAAAAATATCGCAGCTGTATCCGCCAGTGTTTTTCGGATTCGGAGCCAGCCGTACCAATTGGCCCTCTGTTAATTTTTTTTTTTGCCAAACTGGAAGAGCTGGTCTTGGCTGACATGTGGTTTCAGCAAAATGATGCCATATGCCACCCATCACGCAAAACAATGGCCCAATTGAGAGGCGAGTTAAGTGAACAGTTAGTTTATTTCACGTTTAGGAAAGGTGAATTGGCCGCCTATATCGTGTGATTTAACGCATTTAGACTATTTATTGTGGGGCTATGTTAAGGTCAATATTTAAAGAATTTAATCGTGTGATACCGGCCGATATGTTGCAGGTGTCATACTCTCTGGACCCAACGTATGAACCATTTGAGGCATAGCCGCGGTCAACATTTATTTGAAGTCATCCTTAAGCATTGAATTATATAGATTGTTCTACTGATACAAATGAAGATTTTATAAGTTTCTTTAAATTTAATGTGTTTTTTGATGTGTAAACATCTATACGCTAGGGGGTAAAAGCCTTTTTCACAATACAATCACAAATTTTGAGTAAGATCACACCGCGTTATGAAATCGGTGTGAGCTATGTATGATTGTATTAGTGTAATCATACGAACAAGAAGTACAAAGAAACTTAACAGCTGCATAGAAATAACTCATCTGAATTTTAAAGCATACCTTCAGGAGTTAATTTTAATAGAAATTGTTTGTGAAGTGTAATAGTGTTGCCAGTGGGGATAACTTTGTTAAAAAAAGATTAAAAATATAAAATAAATAAAATATATATAAACTTTTAAATAAAAGAGCATTTTAAATGTCAAATATTTGTTTAAAAGATATATAGCCGTCTTTATAAAGAATTTATAATATTATATTATAACATATCTTCATTACGTACTGTTGCCTTACACTGAAGCTGGTGCACGACAATTGGGTATCAATCTCCATCTCATGCCAATTATTATGGGTGGAGATTTTAATAAAAATTTTGCAAACAGTCGCAAGCTTTATCAAAATTTTTATTTGACGTTTTCCACTTGCATATGAGCAATTCTCCACAAACCCCCACAACTAATAATTCCACTACTATAGATGCAGTTTTCCTAAGATTTTTAAATACAATAGAGTCAAACATTTATATATCTTATTTTAGTTACCATAGGCCAATATTAATTATTTGAACTTAAGGCATTTACCATAGATGGACACTTTGCAGTACTACTAAAATTTCAGTAAAAATAATTTTTTAACCAGTAAATTTTTACTGATTACTAAAATTTTTTTCTGCAATTTTTATAAAGTGCCTAAATGATTTATTATATGATGAGGTGCATTAAATTTTCAGTAATCCGTAACGCTTGTATTCATAATGAAATTCTACCAAGTGGCTAAATTTCTTTTATACAAAAATTTCAAAATTTGAATGAAAAGAACTTTGCCACTTGCTACAATTTTATTATGAATACGGCCCTACGATTTTACTGGTAATGCAAATTAAATTTCATTAGCAGTAAAAATTTACTGAATTTTTTCAATAATCAGTAAATTTACTGCTTACTGCAATTTTTAATGCAGTACATATACATATACTGCAGTGTGCCCATTTACTAACTAAATAAGTTAAATAAAACAAACAAAAACCAGCAAATTCCTAAGTATTTACAATATTGAAAGTTTGGATACTTTTAATTGATTAATTACAAAAAATATACTAAAAGCATAAGTACTTCCAAGTTAAAAAATTTTTTTTTTATTACTAGATATTTACACATCTCCCCTGTGATCGGACTCACATTGCTTTTTTTTTTTTAATAAAATCCAAAATCTCTTAAAAAATCACCCCTTATAATTGTCTTTATATTACATTAGGATTTTAAGATGCCTCGTTGCTCTCTTTAGAACAGCCTTTATTTAATTCTTAATTATTGTCATACAATTCGTAGCTCCTACGAAGACAGACAGCCTTCGATAACTTCACGAACTTTATCGTAGTAGAGCTAGATGGTCCGCCCGTTTGTTGCCTGGGAATCCAGATGACGGAAATGTTAGCCTGACAAGTCCCGGTTCACACACTTTATTTTTTGCTGATTAAATTTGGATTCAGCTGTATGAAAGCCGGAGAAAAGAACAGATAAATCTTTTTTCCTCAATCGCAAAAATTAATCTTATTCCATGATAAACTCCATTGTGATGATCTTTCTTTTTTTCCTCCAGCGTTACTTTAAACAAATAATTCTTTCTTCAATGCAAAGCTCTGATAGAAGAAGATAAGAAAAAGTACGTGATATATAAAATTAAATTTTAATGGGCGTGTCTTGTGAAAAAATGTATAGAAAACTTGTGTCACAAATAAAAAACGATATACATGCTGGCTAAAAAGGTTGTTTAAAAATTTATCTTTTTGCATTTTGCATACTATTTTTACAAAGAAGTACATATTTATTTATCTTATTTATACTCGTATATAGGCTTTGTTTTCCGAATATCGTGTACACTAGATTGTTGTAGGAGTTGGCGTTGTTGCATTTTTAATTTGCACACATGTTAACAACCAAATTCAACAAACTGAAACAATGTTGAAAATTTAGTTTTTTTCCCCATTTTATTTCTTTGCTGCTTTCATTGTTTTGGAACATATAATTTTTGTTACTTTTCTATGTGAAGGATTGTTTGTTTTTATTTTGCTGTACAATAATATAAAAATTCATTGTTTCGCTTTATTTTTTATTTTATTTTTTTTGGGTCAAATTAAAAATATATACTGCAACAATTAAAGTGTAAAATGAAATTCTAGTGGAAAGGGTTTTATTGTTTCAAAAGACATTTATTTAGGTCGAATCAAAGCATCCTACTAAAGGAGGTTTTTAAAAAAAAATATGTGGTAGATTGCTTAAATTACAAGAAAAGTATTGGAAATTTGTCAAATAAATATTTAAAGATGCTTTTAGGGAAAGTCGAAAAGCTGAGAACGTCTTTATAGCGATAATTCATAGTATCCTGTAGCTCGTTTCTGTATTTCTCGCATCGTAAAATTTCTCACATGAAGTGTGAAATACAAAATTCCATCGTTTCTCGATTTGTCAGAAAAAAGTGTTTCTGTATTTGAATGCGAGAACAGACAACACTGATTCAGTTTTTACTGGAATATTTTCAGTAATCAAGTGTCAAATGAAAACAAAATGTCACAAAAATATTATTTCAATAAAAAATGAAATAATTAACAAGAAAAAGGAATTACAATAATGAGCAAAAATATAAAATAAATGTAAAATCCTCAAAAGAAGTATTTTCTATTAACTGTCTCTACATAAGACAATTACATAAAATAAGAATTCCAAATAAGTGTAAACATATCGACTTGTTAATATTATTTTAGTTCCAACAATTCGTTTGCATATCTTTTCAACTAGTTTATTTTTGACAAATTTGGTTGTTCTCTAACCAATTTAAAATGCGATTTTTTTTGGACAGTTCTTGCGAGAAACTTTTCGCAAAATATTGTTACAGAAACGCCTTTTCTCACATCCTTTCAATAGCTCTCGCAAAGTAAAGAAACAGAAACACTTATGTATGTGAGAAAAGCCATTTTGTGTTTCAATTTACACTGTTTTTGTTACGATTGCCTTGTTTCATGCGGGAAATTTTACGATGCGAGAAGTACAGAAATGAGCTACTGTTCCGTTTGTGAGTGAAGTCGACTTGTTATGCAATAACATTATATTTAATGTAATAAAATAAAAAACACGACTGTATTAATTGGGTAGAGACTTGAAAGTTTTTAATGTCCTGAAGCTAATAAATATGGACTAGTTTCATGCAAATGAAATGTTCTAAGGACTGACTATGTATGTGGCAGGGTAAACGAAAATAATACAATTGTATCGGGGCTTTTTTTAAAGGAGAAAATAACACTCAGGCAATGAAAATGCCTGCCAAGATAGATATATATATATAGTTACCTTAATATAGAAATGCCCTAACTCATTATTTTTTTAAATCGAGTTTTTTGTATATTTCGATAGAAGAACATCGAAAAATGCAAAAACCTCGATTAAAAAAAAATGATTTAGGCCTTTCTATATTAAGGTAACGATATGTATGTGTATTACCTTCTTTTAACAAAGAGATAGTGAAGAAAGAATAGATGCTAAAGTATTGAATTATTATGCTTAAATGGTTTTACAACTCTTTTATAATGCATTTTGTTAATTTTTATAGCATCGTTGCAGCGCCTCTGGTGTTAAGTAGGCGCATTTCAGATCAAATCAATGCTGTTGATATCATGATATCACTGAATCTTTCCAATTATTGAGCTCTCAATCTCTCGAAGTAGGTAATTTGCATTTAAAAAGTTGGATTCATATCCTAATATAAAAGGGGATTGAAAAGTAATGCCTGCTGTTAAAAAAAATTAAAATTAATTTTCGCCCAACAATTTACATAAATACACACAGCAAAAAAAAAAAAAAAAAAAAACCAATATAAAATCAACATGAAAAAATGTTGACTGAAAATTATATTACATAATGTTATGTAGATGCATGAAACTCCAGGCAAAAGAAAAAGTGCTGATTTTTATACGGACGGCTCCGAAACACAAAAAAGTGTGGGTTATGGAGTCTTTCCAGCGACTTCCGGATCACTGCAGTGTCTTCCAGGCAGATATCCTTGCTACAAAAGAAGTTGCGGATTGGTTGAAAGTGAATGTCACTTCAACGACTTTGATTAACATATACACTGATAGTAGAGCAGCTATTATGGCCCTTGAATCCCCGCTTCTGAGAGCAACAACAGCCCTAGACTGCCGATCATCTCTAAACGAGATGACAGAGCAGTTTGATATTAGGATCATCTGGATCCCGGGGGCATAGAGGCTTTCAGGGGAACTCTAGGGCTGACGAGCTTGCTAGAACTGAGACAAGCTTACAAGTTCCAACGGATTTATTATGTGTGAGTTTACCCCTACTCTCTTGCAAACTAAGACTTAGGCGCAACAAAGAAGATGAAACAAATAGAAGAAATGATTGCAGTTATGTTCTCATCTAATTAGGAAAAATACAGCTTCTTTAATTGTAAAAAATAGGAAACAAATCTCGATTCTAGTAACGGTGCTAACCGGGCATTGTCTCGTGGGTAGACATGCACAAAGGTTAAAGGTCGAATGATGATTTGATGATGAATGATTTTTGTCACAGTTGCCAGGATATCGAAAAAGAGTAGAAAGTGTAGAACATTTTCTGTGTCACTCACTGTACTGCACTTGCAAGAAAGAGAATGACCATAACCTGACCACTTGAGTTTAGGGAACTTTCTGACATTGCTAGTGTTGAACTGAAACGTACTCGTATAAGTAGCTTTATATTGAGCTCTGGTTGGTTTGTCGGTGAGGACTCCGCATAAGCACAGTGTCCGCGGTATCACAATTGACCAAAATGGTGTAACTGAATCCGGGAATCTGACTGCGACTCTTACCCAACCTAATCTATGTTCTGCAGAAATATTCAAACAGATCTAACTTAAATATTTTTATAACGAAAACAATTGGAAAACAAAGAGAATTATTCAGAATTGTTTAACTGAGAAACTAAAATTCAAATACAAGCAGATGACCAAATAAACATAAAAAACTTTAGCAACACAATAATGTAATAACTTCTGCTTGTTAAGAAGATACACATACAAACACGCACATGCATGGTAGTGCAGATACCCAGTCGGATTTTTATTAGCTAGTAGACTTGGGTCGAACTCGTTCACTAGTTCATTTTTGCCACAAACCAATGATCAAAACCATTTAAATTACATGGGTTTGATCACTGGTTTGTGGGAAAAATGAACTAGTGAACGAGTTCGACCCAAGTCTATTAGCTAGCTCAAAATATGGGTGACTTTTTGATAACTTATTTACAACTAGCTTCTGAATAATTGTCTTCTTCCCGATAAGTATTGAACTAACTTTAAGCTAACTCAAAACTGATGCAGAGATTAGTGAGTTGTTTTTGTACAACTAACTTCTTCGATAAGTTTTGAGCTAACTTTTAGCTAACTCAAAGCTGATACAGTCAAAGTTCAGAGAGAAGATCCCAGCATAAAATTCATGTTTATAATAACTATGTGCCGTTTATATTTTATATGGCGCGATGGCAAAGTGTTAAGTGTGATGGCTGACAAACACAGTGATCACGGTTCGATACCCACCCGTTCTCGTTTCTTAAAAAAATAATTTAAAATTGTTTAAACTTTAAACTGACTAAAAAATGTTAATAAATAATGAGCTAAATTAAATCATAATTAACTAAATATGTATAAAACTTTATTTTTATTTTTTTTATTTGGCACAAGCTAACTCATGATTAGTTCAAAACTGATGTACTCGTCCTGCGGCCACTTAATGTTAAATCTGATCACTTTTAACATGCAGAATGAGTGCTGATTTTAACCTCCTCTGACTAATTTTTGGCTGATAATTAACTAGCTCTGAGTTAACTCAAATTCCCACTGGGTAACAGCAGAAATAAGTAAATAAAAAAAATACACCAATAAACAACTAACATGAATTGCTTCTATAATGAACTAATGGCGCAATCGAAAGCAAGCGTTGGAGATGCTGCTGAGATTGTCTAGACGATGCTGTCACATTCTGGAAGAATTGTGTGAAAATTGTAAAAATAAATTTTGATTTAAAAAAAAAAACTATGCATTAACTTAAAAATGTTCAGCTTGTAGGGTATCTCAAGTTAAATAACAAATGATAAATGTATAGTGTCCCCTTTTATTTCCATTTTCTTCCAAACGTTTTTTTTTCTCTTTTAATACTTTTCGAGTTGCTTTTTATTTCAAGCTGTCTTGTTGTATTACTCTTAATTTACAATTGTTCTTGTGTCGTCTGGATGATATTGCTGTTAGTTTTGTTTGCTATTACAGTTATTGCTTTAATTCTTTATTGTTCTTTTGTTGTTGTTTCATTATGGCACATTTGTTGAGAATAAATAAATATGCAGGACTCACATAACAACGCGATGATCTGTGTTGACTTCTTTAACACCTGAGCTTGAAGGCACACGTTTTGGCAGATGAGCAAAAAAAAGCAAACAAAAGATTTTTTAAGTGGAACGAACAAGTTTTTTTTTGTCAGACAAGTGCATCAGGTAGTTGCACAAATAAATGAATTTTTTTTTACACATACGATAACATATAAATGCAAAATAAGTAAAATAAAAATTGTTTGTAAGCTCATATCTCAATTTCGAAAATAAAGGAGAAACATATTCTTCCACCTAAGGACTGTAACAATAAAGTAGACATTTTTTTCTTCAACGAAAGCAAACGAAAATTCAAGCGTATCACATACATAAATAAGTACATATGTATGTGCAAAATATTAGGTGGAAACTTACGAAATAACGAAAAACGCTTTAGAACAGATACATCCAAGCCATATGCACAATGTGCAAACTTTTATAAGGAGCTTTTTGTGCTTTCACACCGACGAGAGTACAACATCCACAACAACAACACAACAGACAGCAATGCTTGCTCTTACTTTGCAAAGAAACAAGAACAAATTTAAGAGCTTTCAAAGCTGTTTACCTCAAAAGCAAATATCAGTGTATGTGTGTTTGGACGTAGCTGCTTTAGAACCATGTGAAAGAGATTTTAAGTAAGTATTCGTATGACTTCTTAGGTTAGGTTAGGTTGACCCGATTCCTATCCGGCATTTTGTGCTCTTTAAATGAGCAGTTCCCTTGTTGTTTCAACTTGCACAAGCTTTGATTCACCATGGTTCATCGTCTAAATTTCAGCATCAATTTCACATTGTTTCAATTTGAAATAACCTTTCATCATTTTAATTTAGCAGTACTGGAATGATAAATAAACAGGAAATAAAGTTATTTTAAAAGTAAAAATTGCCTTTGAAGATTTCTGTCGAATTAACCTTTAAATCATGCTAAATTAACCTTGTTTTTGTAATATTTTTAACACGAAATTTTTCTTACGTTTTGACTCCTGTCATAGAGACCGCTATGAACACTTATACTCCGTATAGCCGGGTAAAAGTTTTTAATTCTATATGAACACTTAACTTTGAGGCATAATCAGAACTTTTTGCAGTTGTTTTGTGTTCTTAAAAGCTTTTTTCTTAAATCTTAAGTTAATTCAAAATTGGGCGCATTCATAAGACGTAGCTGTTGAGCTCAAAATTTGTGAAACTGTTGGCAAATGTTGACCCCAACAGTTACATCTTAGAAACGGCTTGATGGATATAATTTAATTTTATATCTTTATTACGTTTGTAATGTAAAATTTGACAAATATTTACTCCTGCTACCTAACAAACCCATAAAAGGCTTAGATCTATTTGATCAGCTATTGAGGCTGAGCACAACATGTTGACTATGGGTATCGAAAAAAATTTATGATGGAAAATTACTCAACTGTGGAGCGGAACTACTCAACTATGAGTTTCTAAGACAAACACACAACGGTTGCGCAACAGTTACGTCTCATGAATGCTAATGGGTGCATTCATATCACGTAAACTTTTTCTTTTCTTCTATCAATTGTTTATATAATAAAAAATTGTCTTTTGAATACCGCCAGTCAGCGTTTTGCCCACCAAAGTGTTATGTATGCACTAGAGGGCTGCTTAAATAGTCTTGAAATGTAAATACGTCTTGTTTTTTAAATGTATTGTCGTAGCATGTATTTTACTAAATCAATAATAAATGATGTCGTTTAATAAACGAAGCACGATGGATATATTATGTGCGAAGATTTCTTGTTCGTAACAAACACTCAAAAGAAGTAGTGTTGATGCGTGTATGCTGTTATTTTGCATATTGTACGTTTGAGTGTGTGTGTGTGTAAGCAAGCGCACACAGCTAATGTCAATGCATGTGCGTTTGTTTGTATGTGCGCATAAAAATAAAAGATCATGCACACAACGTGTTTGCGTTTGGATACGACCCCATGCGCATGCATCACAGATTCTTTCGTCACGAAGTAGTTTCTTCTTTACTCCAAAACCTGCAATAACTGAAACAAATTTCTTGCAAACAGAGTTTGTTTTAGCGTTTGTCTTAGAAGATTTCGCGGTAGTAAAGCATTTGAAAAATCCCTCATGTCTTAAAAGTTCTTGTGAGTGGTCTTGCGCAGAGGTCTAGTATGCACTTACATTTTGGCGGATCTTTTAATAGAAAGAAATGTCCTTACTGGTGTCGCTTAAAGCGGCTTTTTTCTGTGCTATTATCATCTAAATCTCTGCTTGTTAATTTAATCCGTTTGAGGCAAAACGGAAATAAAAGAATGACACAGTTTTACACCTTTGCTTTCTTTAAGTTGATTTGTCTCCATAGACACACATAATTTTTTATTCAGAAAATATTTCTATTTTTTCATAACTCTCAGATGTCGTCGTTCCATTTTATATTTTGTAATTTTACCTTGAAGACTTTTTCCATTCGCTGCCTGTTAGTTTTCATAATCTTATTCTGTGTATGAATAACAAAAATCTATTTTATGTCACTACAGGTGACACTACAATCACTTTTTCTTGCAGCAAATTTTATTGCTATTGTTTATGAAATGTTATTTATTTAGTAAAACAAATAGTGAAAGCTAACAAGAGAAAATCGCTTTCACATCTTCCTTCTATCCCCAAGCGTTTTGTATGCATGAGAGCAAACAATATTTCCGTATTCTATATATTTTTTTCTCGTTATTTCTTTTTTCTTTTTATTATGCAAATTTCATAGAAGAACGTGCAGTTTTATTGTATTTTTAAAAATAGACAACAAATAGTTTATGTTGTTGAGGCACTAAATAATAGTGTTGTAAAAGTATTGATTATTTGAGCACTGAATACTCAATACCGGGAGTTTTTCCCGGTACTCAATACACAAAAGTAACTACTCAATACTTTCAGGGTTGCATTTTGTAGTATTCAAGCGAAAGTCTTCCTTTAAAATACATCAGAATTATACAACTCTGTGAGCTTGATACAAATAAATATGACTCTGAACCTCATGGAGTTAGTGTAACAAATACCAATTCTGTTAGGAATTATTTTGAAAACAGCCGCTAAAATAAAGTACTACAAAATGCATTATTGAACTACTTCAGTCATTAACAAATACTATTGGACAGAAAAAGTGACCCTTTAGAATAGTGGAAGGAAGGCACGTGATACAATATAAAAAGCAAGTCAGTTCCTCACAAACATAAAAAATATTTTAAATTCTTTCAATTTTGGTAAAATTTTATTTCCACATTTCAACAATGACTAAGTAATAAAATCAATTGTGAGAAAAAAATGTTTATTAAAAAATATTTAGAAGATAATTTAAGAGATTAATGAACTAAAAGTGTTAAGAGTACGTTAAAAAATTTTTATGTACAAAAACTAATCTTCAAACTTATTTATTTTCATTTGGCATAAATTAATTTCAATATACTTGTATTTAATCTTTGTTTTTCCATATTGCATCATCAATAAAATAATATAAATAATAATTTTTAACTTCCCATATACATACATATATAAAGTATTGAGTAGTATCGAGTACCAAATTGAAAAAGTATCAAGTAGTACTGAGTATTCAAAAGTAGCCGCTTTTTACAACACTACTAAATAAATTATTGTTTTTTTTTATCATTATTTTATTTTTGTGAGCAGAAGGAACGTGATGGAAAGGCTTCAAGTGCTTTTAGTAACAGTAAAATTATTTGCTTTTTAGTTTCCGTTTCCTTTTTTGCTTTAGAATGTGAGTGTGTGTGTATGTGAGTGCCATCGCTCACAGTGGGATTGTAATGATATGGAAAGTGAAACAACGGAAAATAAGGAATTAAAGAGTTTGTTTTTCAATTGAGGCTTAGGGCGATGTTTGCAGGTCTGGAAAAAAATAACTGAGCAATTGAGCACTCAGCTGTCGCTGAGATGGGAACAATAACAAAACTTAGGTGCGAAACTATTATAAAAAGCTTTTGGAATCCGCTACCTTTTGGAAATTGGTACGGTGAGTTGGCAGCGAAAACCACGGAAACATTCATTCTTAAATATATCGAGCCATAACCGCCAATTTGGCAGTTATGGTACAATATTATCAGATAATTTATATTAGTTTTTGTTCGTAATAGGAGAAAACAAAAAAATTTAAGTAGATAAAAATTATTACTCAAATTAAAAAGTGCTACTGCTTTTTATTTATTCTAGTAAAAAACAATTACAAAAATGTTTACGTTTTCCATTTCTTCTATATCAAATTTCGAATACAAATATTTATTAAATCAATGTACATGAAAAAGAGTTACACTCCTAACAAATTTATTTGCGAGATGCAATAAAAATCCCACAGACATGCAGCAGTGTTGATTGATGAACTTCAGCATTTATTTTAAAACTTACAAAAAGATAGTAGAAAAAAAATAATATAAAATTTTGTTAATGCTCATCAGTAGCCATTTTTTTCCCAAGGACCAATTGAAATAAATAATTTGGCAAGTTTATCGAAATTTTCTTGAAAAAAAGCAACTTAAAATATACAATAATAAAACAATTTCTGAAACAATAGAAAAAGAAAAGTTTTTCAGAAATCATCATTTTGTTCTTCAAACTATTTATTTGTTTTTAAAGGATAAGGAGAAATACAGAGATCTGAAAAATTGCAAAATGATGATGAAAGACCGAATTTACATTATTAAATAAAATGCAAGAATTGTTTTTTATTTAATTTTTCTAAATTAGTTATGGAAAAGTAACACCATAGCTGTTAAGTAATGATTACTAATCGTAATGATTACTAATTTGATTACTGTTTTTTTAAAGGTGAAGTAATGATTAAAATACGATTATATTCAGTTTCGTACTTAGTAATCGTGATTACGATTACTAATAACGGAAAAGTAATCTGAATTACTTGAAATTACTACAAATTAATCAAAAAGAATCAAAAGAATTAAAAAATAATCCAATTACTTCTAAGGATTACTTTTAATTCTTTTTGATTATTAATTAAGTTTATTGCATTTCACTTATATTAAAATTTAAAATATTTAATAATTTGACAAATGAGCAAAATTTTGAGGAAAGCTTGAAAGATATCTGTTGCTACATTTTTATAGTCTTTCAAAAAATTGGCGTGTATATGTTTTTTTTCTTTTGTGATTTGCAAAAATATTTTTTTGTGAATTCTCAAATCATTTTTTAAAAGTCTGTGAATAAGATAAGAAGTTTGGGGCTGTTCAAATTGTGTGGTTTGAAGTCTACTGACATTTTGTCGAAGCGACTATGAAATGCATACAGACAATGCTTAACCACTAGCAAAAAATTTCACTTTATGTCTTTCTTTATATTTTTTTCTCAGATTGATATTATTAATGTTGTTAAATAAACGGATATGTTAAGAATTTCTTAAACAAAAAAACATCTAATAATATAAATTTCTTTAGAACTTTTTCAAAATAAACTAATCTTAATTCAGAATGTTTGAAAATAATCAAGAAGAATCAAAAGTAATCTTTGAAAGTAATCGGATTACTTTTTGATTAATTTTGATTCTTTTAGATTATTTTGTAGTAATTTCAAGTAATTCAGATTACTTTTCGATTTTAGTAATCGTAATCAATTATTTATCAGGAATTCTTTTGAAGGCAATTATATAATCATTACAATTCTTTTTAAAATGTAATCTAATTGATTACTAATCGTAATTTAACAGGTATGAGTGAAACAGATAAAAATGGTTGCGACATATCGAGCCATAAGCGCTAAATTAGCTTAAGCGATACATTTTTTCGACTTCATTTTTTTTGACGAAAATCGACTATTTACGATCGCAAATAATCGATTTTGAAGTTCGAAAATTATGTCGCTTAAGCTGTTTTTGTGGTTATGGCACGATATGCTTTTCTACACTTCTATATTTGTTTATCAAGCATAAGATACAATCAAAAATTTTCGATGTTAAATATCATCAAAAAAGTAAATTTTTAATACATTAAACAGCCCGATAAACCTAAAAAAACAAATACATACGAGTAAATATGCAAACAAGCATCACTAAATATTATCTTTCGGATCAATTCCAATTCTTAAAGTTTGGATTTATTCAAATTCACATTTGCGCTTTTATGTTTCTGCATAAAATTAATAATTAATTTCGCCACTGGCCTTGGATTGTTCAAATGCAAATGATGTGTTCCCATTGGATATACGTGCGATTCAAAATTTCGATTATGTTTCACCATAAACTCGTCTATCTCACTTACGGGAGCACTAATATTTCTCGACTTGCCACCTCTTATAATCAAATAAGGCATCAGCTTATCACAAAATCTCTTGGCCATTTCGCGTGATAGACCCCAATTAGGATTCATTTCACTCAAATACTTAATACGGCCATCTCGAGAAAAATAATATTTATTTGGGTATAATTCAGATTTTTGTAGATTTCGCTCCAAGATATATTTGCAATTTTCCAGGGCCACTGACTCCAACGAACCCTTAAATAAAAGCTCTTCACATTCTTCGAATGAATAACTGGGTGGCTCAGATTTAATTTCAACTTGCAAACGTTCATTGTCCCTTAAAGCCTTCTCAATGGAGTGTCTTATTATGGAAGTATATGTATCCGGCTCCCAATAATAGTTTTTAATAATATCCAAACTTATAACAATATCAACTCGTTCGGGATAAAATGCGGCAAAATGAAAACATACCGAACCTCCCATTGAGTGACCCATTAAACTTACGGTTTTCCAATTATACGTTTGCATTATGCGCAAAATGACACGTACAAATTCCAGCTTGTGATATAATATGCCAACTGGTAAGTGCGACGAATGGCCATGACCGGGTAAATCTATGCATAATATGCTGCGATATGGTGCTATTAAGGGAGCCAGCTTGGCAAAGCTGCCACAATTGTCTTGCCAACCGTGTAGAGCTAATATGGGTCTTTCCATTTGATTGCCATACCAACGACCACTTATATGACCCCATGGCACTTGGATGCTAACATCACTGCACTGAGAAAGAGAAAACAAGATGGAAAAATTTTAAATATGTTTTTAGCTAAAGATAAAATGCATTAAATTTTTCGTAAATTTTTCTTTAAGTGAATCTAAGTTAGGTTAAGTTAGGCTAGCAGGCTGTTCATTTGGGTCCAATACAATGATCCCAATGTGCTATCTGTGAGTTGAAGAAAAGATAGTGAGAGAAAGTGACAGGATAGGTTTAGTGATATAGAAGACAGGTGGTGGTGAAGGAAGAGATAGAGGAAAGCTTCATTCTTTTACAAATCTGCTTCTTAAAAGCTGTGCTTAGAAGCCATTTTATTAGTTATTTTACTTCGTAGATGATTCTGCTACACAAGTGAATCTATCTTATGCTAAATTATTTTAATGAAGAGTGACCGATTCAACTCATGTTTTAATGATATTTTTAAGTACGTAATTACTTTTCGATATGTTAAAAAAAATGTTAAGATTTGTACTAGTAGCTTAAAGTTTTTATATGTGGCTCTCTTAAATGTTTGAGAACAATCTGAACAAAAAAATATATATAGAGAAGAAATTTTAAAACATTTCTATTTAAAAATCATCGAAATAGTATCAAACTTCTTTCGATATTTACTGCACAGTAACTTGACCCCATGCAATCCGAGGTAAATTTTACAAATGGTTTTTGCAGTAGAAAAAAACTGGATTATTCGATATTAAGTTTTGTGAAAGCGGTTTTATTTATTTTATTTTTATTTATTTTATAAAGTAAACTAATAATTGAACAAATAAATATATTTACAAATAATAAATAAACAATGAACTAAATTACTTGCGTTATGATATTTTGCGTACGCAATGTTATGTTGTGCTGTGTTGACGTTATATTACGTTATGTTTATGTTATGGTATTTATATTATATTATGCTATGTTACTTTATGTAATTTTATGTTACGTTGTGCTATTTTGTGCTATGTTGCATTAACTTATGTTATTGCATTTTTCTACGATATGTTAGCCCAATTCTCAATCTTGTGCAAATGGTCTTGCATCGTTGCATGTGCAAAGTGGTATAGTATAGTGGTGAGTAGAATATACTACACAATTTTGCACATGCAACGATGCAAGAAAATTTCCACAAGATTGTGAATTGGGCTAGTGTGTTTTGTTATGGTAAATTATTTTACTTTATACTGCGTTATTGTATGTTTTGCTATGTTATGTTACGTTATGAAGTGCTATGTTATATTATTTTATATCACGTTATGTAATTTTATTATGTTATGTTATGTTATGTTATGTTATATTTGATTATGTTATGTCTTATTATTTTATATTGATAATTTTTATCACATGGTAACCCTGTTGATTATTTCTAATCTTTATCTTCAGTGTTGCCCGAAAATTATGATTTGAATTTGAATGCTAAATCGTTCCAAAAATTCTGCTAAAAGTTCTAAAAAAGAAATAAATTAAGTGATACTGCTTTATTTTATTTAATTATTAAGGCTACAAAAGGGGTTTTTAAAACAAAATTTTCATAAATTTTTTTTTTATTTATAAAAATTACTAAGGCTTTATAAAGGCTTAATAAAAATTTTTTTTATGAATTTTTTAAAATCCCTTTATAAAGCCTTAATAATTTTTGTAAAAAAGGCCGAAAAAGTATTACGACCTTAAAAAGGCTTATGGCATGTTTCTACATTACAAGTAACTCAAAAATTTTGTTCATATGAGTACAAAAGTTGGCTTTGGGGTTCCATAAAACAAGTGTCAACTTTTTCTGAGTAAAAAACGTAATACTTTTTTATTTTGTTGTTTCTACATAACAATTCCAATTGTACCTAATGTCAAATACAGACAATCACAAAAAGGTACTTGTGTGGAAATTAAAATAGATTTTTACTCATTAAATAAGAAATCGAATGTCCACACAATCGTCTAATGGAACCATTATGGAAACTGCAAGCATAAATTCAAACATTTTTACATTATATGCCATATATGTATGAATTTTCATCACAATTTTATTTTCAATTTTGTTCACATATATTTGTTCAAGGTAAGTAATAATAGGTTTGTTCGAGTATTTGAAACTTTTTACTTTTTTCTTTAATCAACTATAAATCGTTGAATTTGAAGTCGAAAACCGCCAACCATGATATGGCCCATTATTTTGTTTCATATATACATAAATTGATGTGCTTTGAACCAGATTTCAGTGTAAAGTTTTTTATTCATTATTATCATGGATCTAGCTGTATTCAAAGCAAGAAGATTGGGAGCATGTCCATTAAATGCAGCAAATTAGTAACTATCTGGCGATATATGTATGTACATATCGTATATAATGGATGAAATCCTTTTTCTTTTTATGTTTATTTAAGCAAATACAATAATTTGAACTACTTGAAAGACATAAAGCACGAAAGCTTTTTGACTTGTTTCAGCCAAATCTTAATGCTTTAATAATTTGTGAAAAAAATTATAATATACCGAAAATAAGAAAAGAGTGTCACTAACGATGTTATTAATTAAAAATCTACGATGCAGCTTTTTTTAATTTACACAAACATTATTTAATGCTTTCTAGGAAAAATAATCAGGATTTATTCAGTTATTCGATTTTGTTTGATAAATAAACGAACTGACCTAATATTTTATTGTAATTTAAAAGCAGCTGTTTTTTATTTTGTATGATTTTCTCCTAGGGCTGCCACTAAGTTATGCTTCTAATATGGAAAAAAATTAACTCAAATACCAAATTGTATACCATGGCAATAATGAAATTAAAAATACAAAAAGTGATACCAAATACAACGTAAGCTAGACAAGTGTACTATAAAAACTCATTTTATTACGTACTTGCCTGTGTACCGCTTGCTTGCCTGAGGGCTTACTTGTTATGTAGAAACAGGCCATTAATACGAATTTTTTATGGAAATCTGGCTTATAAACGCTTTGTTAATAAGCCTTAATAATTTTTAGAAATTGGGCCTCTAGGTTTTAAATCTACATAGACTTTTAGCAGATTTTTGAAAAACTTGAATGCTTTTTAGTACAGAATAGGCTTTATATATTTGTGAAAATGCTAATATGGCAACAATAGTTATCTTATGCACAATATCTCTCATTTGAAACTCTTTCTAATTTTTCTAATAATGTTGCCATACTTAAAATCAAAATTTTCATTGTTTTTGGTTTGTTAATTTTTTTATTTAAACTATTTTTGGGATAACACACTCAGTGCTGCCAGAATGATGATTTTATCATATTTTTGATGATTTTTGGACCAAAATATGATTTCAAGATTTTTTTTCTCGAATGATGATTTTTAATTTTGCAAATTATGATTTTTACTTTCAATCCATATGTATGTACATATGTACAATTTTCTTTGTTGTTCTACAAACTTTATCAATAGCCTTATATTTACCTATAAGGAAAACAGTTTTGTCCCAGCGAAAAGATTCGTCTACCTGGGAGCAGGTTGGTAAGGAAGACAGAGCACAACTCTTTCTCCTCTTCTGGGGTTGTTTGAAAAAAAAATAACAAAAAAAAAACCTAACTTTATAAGCAAAAATAAAAAGAAAAAAGTCATCTTAGAGAAGTGAGAAAAAATCGGTCAAGAATATGCTAAAATCTTGGAAAAATCTATACTAAATCGTTTAAAAGAAGTCATTCGTTGCCAAGGAGAAGCAATTTGCCTTTTACACACAACTGTACATACTTTATATGGCAAGAATATTAGCAATGTCGAATATTTTTTTACTTGAATTTCTTAGCTATTTTTATATTTAATAAAATATTTATATTAGTTACTTTTATCATCTAATTTTTTTTTATTGGATGCAATTTGAAGTTCCTCAATAAAATGCTTTTTAAATTCTATTTGTAAATACTTTTTTATAGATGAAAACAAAATAACGTTGCTGTATTTCAAATAGTTTTTTTTCCACTGTAAATATGTCAATTGTTGTTACTTTAGATATTTGAAAAAAATTGGACTTGTGATGATTTATTTCTTCAAAATATGATTTTCTTTCCGACAAATGATGATTTTCTTAGCAAAACTTCTGGCAGCCCTGAACACACTATTACTTAATTAATAAAATCATATTCTCAAAATTTTGTGGTAGTTTACATGCATGACTGGAACCGAAATTGAAAATCCGACTACTACTACATACGAAAAACCCACCAACACCACCAACACCACCAACCAGACTTTACACCCTGAAGGCAATGTCGATGGTGAAAATGTAAAAGTAATTCAATAAATTTCTTGACAACGCAAGAAATACCAGATACATACATATGTACTCGGAATTAGAATAAATATCCAGTTCTGAACTCTCTGGCAAGCGATATAATCAGTAACATGTTTTTTTTACCATATACTAATTACGTTATTTCCAGCGTTGTCAACTTTTAAATTTCAAAAAGCACTGAAACCAGGAAAAACGCGTATTTTAAGTAAAAAAGCACTAAATTAAAACTTTTTTTGTTTAATAAAAAAATTTTGTTTTATAAAAAAATATAGAAATCGGTTGACCTTGCATTTTATTTATGAGAATCAGTGAATTCTAAAATCAATTTGACGAAACCTTTTTAAATTATTATAAAAAATTTAATTTTTTTCGTCAACGAAGAAACAAGACTTTTTGACTTTCTGATTAGATTTTGAACTCGATGGGAGTAGTAGTTAAATTTTTTAAAATCAAGACTTTCAAAATTTGATTTTTATTAAACCATGCTGTGGAAACATTCTTTCAGAGCAAACGCGATATTAATAACAAAGTTACAAAATTAAAAAAAAGTAATTTGCAATTTAACCAAGTTATATAAACTTAAATTATTTGTACTATTATTTTAGAAAATGGGAACGAAGTAGGTTATAAATATGTAACCTAAAACAGCAGCTCTATTAGCAACACAATGTTCTCGTTTCAGACCGCTTTTATACAAAGCCAAGTGTAAGGACAACTTTTTAAGTATTTTAGACTTAAATAAAGTAATAAAGGTAAAAACGTGATCAACTTCTGTGTTTAAACATTAAAGTTTGATGGAAATGCAATTTCGATAATGCCCCAAACGAGTTTATATCAAATGAATCGTAATAAGACTTTATTTCTGCCCAAAACTCGATAGCGAACTCAAAGTTTATCCATTGCATTAAGTGAATTATTCTCTTTTTACTGTATATACTAGTAAATATTTCGCTATTAGACTATACTTGCATTATGTCTTCTTTGTCGTGTGGCAAAATACTGTTTCCAATGATTGTGCTTAAAATGTGAAAGTTTGTGAATAAAATGCACGTATTTCTTCAACCAAGTTTTGTACAATCTTATTAGAATATTTTGAAATGTTCCATTTAACTTCAGTGCTTATGTTTTTAAATGTTAGACTTCTAAAAAAAATATATATGTATATTATATTTATAAGGAAAATTCTTTTTGAATTTTGGGTTTAGTCACTAAATTAGTGCCACCGCCAAGAAATAAAAAGCACCAAAAATTAGTTTAAAAAAGCACCGAGCACTAACTTCAAAATTTTTCGCGTCGTAAATTTCAAAAAGCACTAAAAACGGTGCGAAAAGCACCGAGTTAACAACGCTGGTTATTTCTTATTTAGTTTTATAATTCTCAGTAATTTTTTGGAAGTTTGCTTTAAGCATTAGGGTTTTGTAAGTTTTTATTTAATGGTGATTTAAATTTACTAATGAGTTGCTTAAGCTGCAACAAAATGTGTTTAGACATGCTTAACCAACAGAATATAATTTTTTATTTTTTTTTGCAGATATGTCCTCAGTTGCCTGGTTTCCAATAATATAATCAGCTACTAGGAGTGTTTTTATTCTCCTACATTTCCGCAATTTGGCTATTTCTTATTCTGGACAACACTGCCAATAAGGCTGGTAAGTAGCTCATTAACAAATTTTTTTAATTATGTGCTATGCAAAATATTATAGCAGTGAGTTGAGATTTGCTTATTGGCTTTTGTCTTGTAAATATTTTAAATTGTACGTTTATTCTTAACTAGAATTTTGAATAACTATTAATGAACAAAATGTCTTAAAAATAGAAAAACCAGATTCAGACTATCATCCTGCTGGGTTTTAAATTTCGTAGTAAAAGCCCAATAACACACACACACACTGTATGCAAGAAATGTTATCCAAAATATGGCAACACTTACTTGATATCTCTAAATTGAGAGAGCAAGCAAAATAAATAACAATCAGCGATGACAATTTAGCGCATTTTAACTATGCCAAGCGCGCTTTTTTCCGTCTTGGCGCGTTTAAAAAAAAGCGCTAAATTAGCGCGTTTTGAATAAAGTCCATAATACCATTTCAGTTCCATATTTTTTAAATTTTTTTATATAAATTTAACAATTTTCTAATATCAAAAAATATGATAAGATTTTTTAAATTAGTTAACGATTCAGGGGGATTACTCTCTATTACGATGCGAAAGAAAAATGGTACGAAATCGAACGATTGGTACTCTCTAATGCGTTTGCGCATTTACCTTTCGCATCTTTTATTTTCCCTTTCGCAAGTCTGTACTCTGTAATGCGAAAGCGACTGTCAAAATGGCACAATAAGCGCAAATATCTTGCAATAGCTAAATACCAAACGCAAAGTGAGAAAAACATGTAAGTACGTTGAAAAAAATATTTAATTTTTCTTCTCTTCTTTAGAAACTCACATTAATTAATAAAATATTTCATTCAATAAAAAGAATTGTAATTACTGAACTCAAGCCTGACTAAAAATTATTTCTGATTAAAAATTCACTATAGTTCAATTAAAAATCTAAAAAATATTTATATTTAATATTTAAATCGTAATTTTTAGGGAAAAGGCTAAAAAATTACAGACAAAACAACGGCAGTTTGAAATTTTAGTGGATTTCATGGCCAAAGGACAGTTGCAGTCAGCAAATGGCAAACAAGCCGCAAATAATTTGTGGACAAAATTGACAGACGACCTAAATTCTAATGAACCTCCTGTAAGGGATATAGCTGGTTGGAAAAAAGTAATATCTATAATGAAATGTGACATTAATAGTATAATATAATTACACATGTATGTTTGTATATAGGTTTATAGGAATACCACATGATTTCGTTTTCCTCTTCCGCAGTTAGCTCGAATTGTATGTGCTTGGAATACAGTATTCGTTCAATCGCAAAGCAAACTTCTTGTAAGCAACGCGACATAGATTGTTGCGTTAAACCTAATAAATGGTCCTGACCAATTTGGTGTTGATATCCACCTTGCCCAAGCAGTTTCAAAGCTGCGACCACTTTAATTGCACTTGGAATTGCTGTGAATCTCTTCGGAACGACGAGGTCTTCTTGAATAGCGTTTAGTACATACATAAACGCATCTTTATTGAGTCGAAAGTTTTGTATAAAGCTATAAAAAAGGAATATTTGAAAACATTTTGCACATGATATCTACGCCTATTTTCTTAGAGTATATCTGATCTATCTCTCAAAATTCTCATTGTAATACGTTCAGTATGTTCATTTTCTTCCTCAAACCATAATGCCACCGAATCCATCACTATTTATTTTATTTTTAACAAAACCGTGAACAGCACAAGCAATTTTTTTAAATATTTTTATTATTTTGTTTACAAGTTTTGACATTTCATGTTGTAATTCGTCGCTATTGTGAATTATGTGGTGCCAGTGTTGCTTATTTTTCAACTTATTTTGCGAAAGCGTTTGCGTCAGCAATACAGAGTACCAATTAGTACTCTTCACGCATTTACCTTTTGTATCGAACTGGCTTTCGCATCGCAATAGAAAGTAACCCCCCAGCTCTCGCAAACAAAATTCGCTTGACCTTGGTTAGAATTAAAAACGCATTTTAATACTGTAATGGCAAATATTTTGAAATTTTACAACTAAAAATATGTACTACATACCTACAATGACCCAAGAAATTAACATAAATTACAAAGCATCTACTATAGCTGAAGTACAAAAAGCATTCGAATCGCAAAACTATTCCACAATTTATATGTTGTTACAAAGTTTTACAAATAAATTAAAAGTAAAAACGAAGGATTTTGATTATTTGGAAGGCGATTCTGATTCTGTATTAAATGATTTTAATTTATTAAAACATAATCTCGAGGAAGCAGTATTGCAAAATCTGAAAAATTAATTGTGATGCGAGTACTAATACATACATCGAATTTTATTGAAATTTATTTTAGTGCGTCGAAAATAGCGCGTTTTTGCTATAAATATTTGACAATGCCGTAACTTAGCGCGTTCTAGCGCGTTCTAAAAAGGGTAGTAGCGCGTTTGGATTATAAATAATTGGCATCGCTGATAACAATGTCTTTAATCAGTGTTGCCAGATAATTGTAATGCAAAATCAGTAAAATATATTGGAAAAATTGGCATAAGAAAATAAAAAAATAAATTTTCAAGATGTTTTTGGTTTTAATGAAACTTTTTTTTAATTTTATGAAAATTTATTTACACAAACCTAGTAAGTATGCCCAAAGATTTTAACTCGTAAACTTAAATTTTTTAATTGTGCATTTTATAAAATCCAACATCTTCGAATGGTAATTTCTTAATTTTAATTTTTTTTAAACAATGTAAATTTTTATATGTAAATAAATAAACATGCTTCCACTATATATATTTAAAAAGTTCTTCAAGTTTTCTTAGTTTATTTTTATCAAATAAATGTTTTTGTCTTTTTTTAATTTACATTACCTGTTTACTATGAGTCTATAGTTTGCATTTTATCTTCATAAAAAAATTTAATGGCCTATTTCCCACCTGCGAAAGAAAACGTTCGACTTACAATTTATATTGGAAACAACAATAAAATACGAAAATTTGTTTTTGTTTTCAATATAAATTTAAGTCGAACGTTTTCTTTTGCAGGTGGGAAATAGGCCATAAAACCTGTTCTGTAATATCGAAATTGAATCAGTTTCAGCGTGTCTACTAATCAGTCTAATTTTATGACCAAAAATCGACCAATCATACCTTGTCATTATTATAAATAAAAATCGGCAAAATGCCGATAAATCGGCAAATCTGGCAACATCGTGTTTTATTGTGTCATTTTGTCTGGTAGATACTCACTTTAATTGATTCCAAAGTTCGCATATTTACTTGCGACTTTATTTACTTATATAAACATATGAAAGTACATATGAATATGTTTATATATTTTATTTTATTTATTTGTTTAATTCAGATATTATTTCAATTCAAATGAATAGAAATCTTTTACTATAAAGAACAATAAGATTTGTAATCTATTAACAAAAATACTTCGAAATGCGACCGTACAGAAAAACTGTCTTCAATATACTGATAACAAGACAAACAAGTTGTTTTGCTGCTTTGCAAGAGCGTTAATAGTGTTACCGAGTATTTATTTTTAATTAATTCCTTTATATCACTACATTAATATATGATTTTTTTTTTAAGATAAAGAAATATAAATTAACACAACAGTGCAACGTGCAATTAAAATAAAATTATTTAAGCTAATTTACATACGCACATATGTACATATGTATGTATGTATGTATGAATAATCCAAGACCGCTTTTTACCCACTCAAAAGGCTCAGTTAGCCGACTGTAATGTAAAGTAACTGTAACAGTAGGAAACAGCTGATCGATATTGTTATGTGAAAAGTAATGAAAATGGTTATAGAGATGTAATGTAACGTAACCTACTTTTCATATAAAATTCTCGATCAGCTGTTTCCCACGTTACAGTTACTTTACATTACAGTCGGCTAACTGAGCCTAAAGTTTACTTTGTAAAGTCCTTAGTTTGGTTAGATGAGAGGTGGAAAGAGCTTCCATTCTCTTTTCCCTTCTCTACAACAAACTCAAGACCAGAGTTGCCGTTTTGGTTATTTGTAACCAAAATTGGTTACTTTTTTTCCAATGTGTACTTGTGTACTTTTTTTTCCATTTTGGTTACTTTTTTGGTTGCAAAATATTTAAACGTCAAACACAATAGCGGAGTTCGATGTTTGATACAAATTGTCTTGCGTGAGTGCAAATGCAAAATACCGTAGCTTTTCTTTGGATTGTATGTGTGTATTTTGTTGTTGGATTTGAAAGAAAAGCTACATTTTTTATATATAAGTTTGAGAACGAAACAAGCAGGGAACGAAGCCGATCGGCTGTGAGTCGGCTAACAGCCGCCGCTGGCAGATTTTTGAAATTAGAAGTAAGTGCTGATATGGATATAGTTGAATTTTGGGACGCCGTTTCAAAACATACAACATACAACTCAATAATCTAAAGAATTGTGCATCAATCGAAACAATTCCCATTAGGTTTGGTCTGCCAAAGATTTGTTTTAATATTAACAAATTTAAAACTTTATCTATACAGTCTTGTGTTTTGATAACGAATGTAATTAAATTACATATTAGCGGAGTTCGATGTTTGGTTGCAAATTGTCTTGCGTAAGTGCAAATGCAAGATATCGTAGCTTTTCTTTCAAATCCAATACACAATCCAAAGAAAAGCTACGATATTTTGCAATTGCACTTACGCAAGACAATTTGCATCAAACATCGAACTCCGCTATTACTTTTTTGTTACTAAAAATATTTTTGGTTTGGAATTTCTAACAATATTACCTGAAGTATTTTTTTTACAAAATTGATTTTAATTGGTCACTTGTTGGGTCAGAAACAAAACAAAAACCTGCCGGGTATTAACCCGAACCTGTGTTGAAAATTTCGGCCTGACAGCTCTTATAGTTCCCAAGATCATGCGTTAGGAACAAACTCACACTACGATTTTATATATGTATGTGACAGCGCATAGAGAAAGGTACCTAAGGGTAAACAATCAATATTCACTTTTTGTTTTTTTCTTTTGATGTGGACAACATTTGAGCATCGAATGAGACCGATCCCATGCCCCAAAAGTGTTCCCTCCCAGAGATATGCGCGTTTTATGATGTGATGGTACACCAAAGATACACGTATTTAAATCTTTAAAATGGCTCTCCTGAACAAAACCGGTTTTTACCCTTGGGTCCCTTTCTATTTTGCGCGTCACATATAAAGGGTGTTTTTTATTGAGGTATAGAACTTTAAGTTGGCATCACTTTTTTAACTGGCGGCCATTTTGTCAGCTGTCAAGTGATTAATATTTAGTTTGGTTTGCCATTTCATCATGAACAGGTTGACAAAAGAACAGCGCTTGCAAATCGTGCAAATTTATTTCGAAAATAATGGTTCAGTTCCCGAAGTTTACCGCAAGCTCCGTCCATTTTATGGTCGACATAATCGTCCATCAGAGCAATTAATTCGGTTAACCATGGATCGTTTTCGCACTACGTTTACTCTATGTGATGATACGCATCCGCAGAGACGTCGAACAGTGCGCACCGAAGAAAAAATTGCCGCTGTAGAGCAAAGTGTTGAAGAGGACCCGAATGAATCGATTCGCCACCGTGCACAGCAATTGGAGCCGACTAACCGACTATTTTGTTCCCGAATTGGATGGCATGAATGTGGATGAGTTGTGGTTCCAACAAGACGGCGCTACATGCCACATAGCGCACGTCACAATCGATTTATTGAAGGAAACATTCGATGAGCGCATAATTTCGCGGAATGGACCTGTCAATTGGCCACCAAGATCGTGTGATTTGACACCATTGGATTATTTTCTTTGGGGATATGTGAAGTCGCTCGTCTACGCCAACAAACCAGAAACGTTAGGGGACTTGGAAGCCAACATTTGTGGCGTTATTGCCAACATACGGCCCCATATGCTGGAAAAAGTGGTTGAAAATTGGACCTGTAGAATTGGCTTTATTCGAGCCAGCCGCGGCGGCCACATGCCCGAAATCATATTTAAACATTAATGGCATAAAATTATCCTTCCAATAAAGCCAAATTGATGGACATTAAAATGATTTTCTTGTGTTTTATTTCAATTCAAAGTTCTATACCTCTTAAAAAAACACCCTATACAGATATATTAATATATGTATGTATATTTTTCAACTGAAGTACAAATAAAACAGTATTTTAAATACATAAAAATTTTGGTTACTTTTTTTTTTGCATTTGGTTATTTTTTTTTGTATTTTGGTTACAAAATTTTTTTGGTCGTGGCAACGCTGCTCAAGACTTTTCAAAATAAACTTTGTGTGTGTAAATACCGTATAACTAAAGGCCCAACTATAATATGAATAAGCTAGCTTAAGCAACTGTGCGGTTACATATATAACGCATGTGGCAAACTATAATGTACTTAACAAACTTTTCGTCAAGTTTCGTCAAATATCATTTGCTTAAGTAAAGTGCCAAACTGAACGCACATTCCGTAAGGAAACAACTGTTTGTGCATCTTTTAAACTCAAACAAGCAGCAGCAGAAAATATTCATTGATTTTAAATATTTTTTTTTAACCCCCGACTAAAAAAAGGGGTGTTATAAGTTTGTAGTGTGTGTCTGTGTGTCTGTGTATCTGTGTATCTGTGTGTCTGTCTGTGTCCACGTACAGGCCAAACGGCTGGACCGGTTTTCATTTAGTTTTTTCTGTTTGAAAGATGACTTGATTGAGAGGGTTCTTAGCTATGCTTGAAAAAAATCGGTGCAGCCGTTTAGAAGATATAGCATCTTTTCTGAAAAAAGTCGGGGGTTTTTAAAATTTTTAATTTTTGTTATTGTTTCTTATTTTAAACTGGGAAAATAAAGCAAAACTTTTATTTTCGTTGTTTGTTTTACAATACACATATACACACATGCACTTGTATTTACTTATGTATATTCAGTGATGCCAACTTTTTTGGCTCTAAAGGCACATCAACATTTAAAAAAAGCACTTAAAAGCGTAATTTTGATATCTAAATAGCGTAAAATGCACTTTCGTGAAAAAGGACTGAAAATCCATAACGTGAATTAATGTGAAGTTTAATAATGTTTAAAATGTTCTATTTAATGAAATATATCAGACGAAAAATGTATGCTGTACACTGAAAAAATAAATACGCCGAGTAATTATTAAAATAATTTTAAGAAATACACAAATTTCTTAAAAGCACTAATTAGTGCTTTTTCTTAATTTGGCACTAACGCTCGAAATTTGGCGTTTTTAGTCTTCAAAAAGCACTAAAAATAGTGCCAAAAGCACCAAGTTGGCATCGCTGATATTCACTGTTGTACTTTTTAGTAGGCAAAACAAATAAAACAAGTAATACGGTGACGGATATATTTATATGTGCATTTTTAATAGATTAGGACATTCTTTCAAGGTAGTTTGATTGAATTGCATTCATTTAGGAGTTATGAGAAGAAACAGAATTACTCCAAAATTATTGACAATACCTAGATGTGCAGCTGTGGCTGAAGAATACTTAAGTGCATGTAAGTACATTGTGGCCACCTAAAAGTCACATCTGAATTGTTTAAGCATTTGACAGACTTATCGTTCAATTCTGACATTAGCTTCAGCCAGCTAATTCATATTATAGTTGGGTCTTAAGTAAATTACTATTATGCATTATGGCAACACTTTTTTTTTATCAAGTTTCTCTCTTGATGAAAAAACACGACAGTGTTGCCAGAAAACAATCATGGAAGAATGCTAAATCGGTCCAAAATATATGATAAAATGTTCTACAGGGGAAAATATAAAATACTAAATTTAAAATTTATATGGGTTTTTTAGAAGTGAACGAAGCCGATAGGCCGGGAATTGGGTGATAACCGCCGCCGACCTCTGCGGCTAATGTTTGCCTTCGACCTAGCCGCTTTTTTTAAATGTCTTTTTTCAAAACATGTCCCATTTTTAAATCAACGGAAAAGTATGTGCACGCTTTTGACATTAATGAGATTTTTTCTTAACATGAGCCAACATACACTAGCGGCCGATGAATTCATTTGTCGGTAGCCGCCGCCTAGATTTCTTCAGCGCAAGTACACAACTACATAAACTGATAATCGATATTAGAAAATTAAAAACCAAGTCAAGTGCTTTACTTCTAAAAATATATCTGTGCTTAACATTTTGTCCTTTCTAACTTTAATTTATAGACAATGACTTACAGTTATTCCATTCCCTCTTGGGGTATGCGGTAAATACCAAAGGAATTTACTTCCTTAGCTTAATCAAAGAGTTTGTTTTGCACCTTATATAAGACTTACAGTAATATATAAATACTTTCAAGTGCTAACCAGCCCGGCAACAATCATCCTTGTTGGAGTCCATTACTAGTATAGCTCTGCCATTTTTTATACGTATATATTTATATATTTTTTGCTAGAAAATAAATAAAATTGGTACAATCATGCTACTCGTACTTCAGTACGTATTACTTGTAGTGAGAGAACAAAGTTCCATGCCTAAAAATTTGCTGATGTAGAAAATGTATAAAAGATACGACAAAAAAAAAAGGAAAAAAAATATTTAAAAGCATGTTTTCTAGTTCATTGATTTTCTTGCAGTTTTTGTTTTCTTGTGTTTCATTATTTGGTATGTCCGTAACAAAAACGAATTTAACTTGAAAAATGTTTGCAGTCTCTATTAGAGAGCTGCGTAAACAGTCTTGAAATGTAAATACGTCTTGTTTTTTAAATGTATGATGGTAGCATGTATTATACTAAACCTATAATAAATGATGTCGTTTAATAAGCGTACGTGTATATGAGTGTTTTTACGTGATGTCGCGAAGACTTCTTGTTCGTAACAAACACTCAAAAGAAGTAGTGTTGAGATGTGTATGCTTGTTATTTTTCACATTATACGTTTGAGTGTGTGTGTGTAAGATGTAGATGGCAAGCCATTATGTTTTTAAGGATGGTTTTTTAAAGCATGTATACGCGCCCATGCGTATGAAAAATCACGCATCACAAATTCTTCCGTCACGAAGTATTTTCTTCTTTGCTCCTATACCTGTAGTGCGATTCAGTAACTTTTAACGATCCGACAATCGTAATTTTTGTCTATACATTTTGTCGCTTGCAATAGCGTACTTAATAAGTAAACTATTAATTTGGGATTATTAGTGCGTTTAAAAATTTTAAACTTAAATTGTAGCAATTCCCATAAAAACACTAATTACTTGATAAATTTTCGTTGTAATTATTTTAACGCTGCAATTATCGTTAAAAAAAGTTAGTGAATCGTACTACTGCAATAGCTGAAACAAATTTCTTGCAAACATTGTTGTTTAGCGTTTGTTTTAGAAGATTTCGCTGTAGTAAAGCATTTTAAAAATCCCTCATGTCTTTTAAAAGTTCTTTTAAGTGGTCTTGTGCAGGAGTCTAGTCTCTATGCCGAACTATAATGAACTGCTATTGTTTAACACTTTATGATTTGACCCCTTAATTTTGCTTTTAGTTTTTATTTATTGAAGCATAAAATTCTCTTTTAATTGAAATCATGCACAGTGAAAGAAAGGGTTTTTATGTGAAAACAATTGGTGATTTAAAGAAGTACATATTTTATGTCACTTAAGCATATATATATTGAGTACTTATATATGAGTACTTGTGTCGCTTAAGTGTTAAGACGAAGTCACTTTTTATTGAAGGTTCACTATAATTCACGCAATATTTCCCTGAAAATTAGTTTTTTTATAGTAATGTCTTCAATTCGAATAACGTTCTAAGTGACACAATAAGAGTTTTTCAGGAGATCAAAAACAGCGTTTTTAAAGGGTAAGATAACTTTTTTTTTCGTAATAATTTAATTTTTAAATTTTTTTTAAAGAGAAGTAACACTCAGGCAATGCATCCCTGCTACTATTACTAGGTGTTACCTTCTTTAGGAAAGGGATATTGATGGAGAAGACAGAAGGTGAAGGAAGAGACAGAGAAAAGCTTCATTCTTTTTTACAACTCTGCTTTTTGCAGGTTTTTAATGTAGTGTTGCAGCGCCTCTGGTGTTAAATGAGGCGTAGTAATTTTTTCTTGAAGGTGTGGTTAGTAGCCATTTTATCCATTATTTTACTTCGCCGGTGATTCTGCTACACAACGAAGGAGGGAGCTCTGATATTACATTATGATTAGTATCTCCTGAAGTCGGCATAGTTCAGTGACCAGTGACTATGCCTTCAACACTTGAACTTTCCTACAACAACTGACACAAAGGGACACTAATGCACATCGGAAAAAGGTGTGGTGTTGTTATTTGTTTAATGAATATTGGATACAGGGATTGAACCCAGCATGTTCGGTTTTGTAGTCAACGTGCTAACTACTTCAGCCAACGCCATCCTTTATCAATAATAATGACAATTAACATTAACTCTTCTTTTTGTAACTCTGCTCCATTTATCAATTAATTTCGACCAATTTTTTCGTATTTGTCAGTTATGTACTTATACAGTTCTTTCAATCACTGACTGCAGTAGAGTAATATTAATGGTAATCTTTGAGAAAAACAGCTGTTGCAAAATTTGCTTTTACAACATTATTTCGCAGCTTGGCTTTAATTATTGAATTATCCTATCAATAAGTTTAAAAAAAGAACCATTGTAAAATAGGGACTACAATTGGCGCATTGCCAGTTTTTCACTCTCTCCTCTGAAATAGCTTATATCAATTTTTTGCATATAAATAAGCCCACGATATATTTAAAAGTTAAAAATGTTTTTCCATAAAAACTCTTATGATAAAAATAATTATATATTTTTTTGCAATTTAAAAAAAAATGTTCAAGTTTTTTTTTCCAAATAAAAAAAAACCTAAAAGAGGTAATCTATGTGGTATTAACAATTGATTTCCAGGCTAAAAAAAAATTTATAGTTGTTTTGATGATTGTGATTTTTAGGAGACATTTATAAAAATACTAGCATTTAAAAAAATATGTACATGCTCAATAAAAAAAAAATAATTTACTAAAAAAAAAATAATTTAAGTGTTAACTACACTTCTAGCAAGAATGATATGATGTGTCTTTCTCTCCAGGTGGGTTGTGATATTTTAATGATGTTGTTTTCCATACGGACATCACTAATAAGATTTAAATAAAAATAAAGAAATAGATATTAATGCATCGTATTTTATTTTCATGTCAGATTCAATTTTAATGGCTTATTAGGTATGCCAAGTAGATTGCCAATATATGTATTAAAAATTTAGTCTCTTTTTAGGGTTCCGTACACCAAAGCTGAAAAGTAACCCTATTGTTTTCGCTACGCTGTCCGTCTGTCCGTCTGTCCGTCACACGGTATTTTATCAGGAACCGTAAGAGCTACGGACCTGAAATTTGGACACAGTATGAAGAACCTTGGCCGCTACAACAACAAATACATGAGAATTAAAACTTAAAGGGTGTTCCAAAACGAGCAACGAAAAATGTTAAAATCTTATGTAATATACATACAATTGTATTTACATATGTTTATTGACACTTGAAATTTGTAAAATTAGTGTATTTTTATATAGACTACAACAATTAATACTAAAATTTAAAAAAATTAAAATTAAAGGGTGGTCCATCAGTTAATGCAATTTTGACTATGTAATATTGACAATTTGCTATATCTTGGAAACCGTAAGAGGCAAACACTTGAAATTTTCAAAAACTGTAAAACTAAAAAAACCGAAAATTATAAAATCTCCAAACCAAAAAAAAAAAAAATTGCCAAAAATTAAAAAAAATCGCCAAAACGAAAAAAATCTCCAAAATTAAAAAAATTTCTAACAGTAAAATAAATCGCCAAATTCGAAAAAATCGCCAAAATGAAGAAAAACGTCAAAATAAAAAAAAACGCCAAAAATTTAAAAAAATCGCCAAAACGCGAAAATGTCGCCAAAACTAAAAAAATCGCAAAAATGAAATAAATCGCCAAACTTAAAAAAAAATTGCCAAAATGAAAAAACGCCAAAAACCGAAAAAATCGCCTAAACAAGAAAATAAAGTGTTAAAACTAAAAAAGGAGCTAAAACTTAAAAAAATCGCCAAAAACTTGAAATTTTCAAAAACGGTAAAACTAAAAAAACCGAAAATTATAAAATCGCCAAAAATTAAAAAAAATCGCCAAAACGAAAAAAATCGCCAAAATTAAAAAATAAATTTCTAACACTAAATAAATCGCCAAATTCGAAAAAATCGCCAAAATTAAAAAAAGCGCCAAAATGAAAAAAAAACGCCAAAAATCGAAAAAATCGCCAAAACGCGAAAATGTCGCCAAAACTAAAAAAATTAAATAAAAAAAATCGCAAAAATGAAAAAGATCGCCAAAAATAAAAAAATCGCTAAAATGAAAAAATGCCAAAATCGAAAAAAATCGCCAAAACAAGAAAATAAAGTGTTAAAACTAAAAAAAGATCCAAAACTTAAAAAAATCGCCAAAACCGAAAAAACGCAAAAAAACCGAAAAGATCCCAAAAACGAAAAAAATGCCAAAACTATATATTATATAGGATGAAGTTTGTATTAAATTACATATCTAGTGTTCGTACGAAACCCTTCGTGCGCGAGTCAGAGTCGCTCTTTATTTATTTTATTTAATTTTTATTTTATCCAATCGAAGTGTGACTTTTGTCACTTTTTATTAATGTCCATTTGATTGTAAGCTCTTGTTTATTCATTTTAATGGGATGAATAGAAAAGCACATAACAATATGATAAATATACTAAATAAATATGTGAAAATAAATGCCTAGTGATTTAGGTGCTAAGTGACGCATAATCTTTTATAGTTTTTTTTTTTATTTTAACAAACAACAAAGTGTTTTGCAATGAGGGCGAGTCAATATTAAATTAAAGTGGGACAAAAAGCATTAAATAAAGTATTTGAAAAATATTACTAAAAAAATTCAATCAAAATTTTTCGAAAATTATAAAGGATTTTTAATCAGAAATAATTTCTTATTCAGGCCGCAGTTCAGTAATTTCAATTCTAATTGAATGAAATATTTTTATTAATTAATGTGAGTTTCTAAGGAAGAGAAGAAAAAAAATTAAATTAGACTTTTTATTAGCTGGGGGAAATACTGATATTTTTCTGTGCAGCCACGCACTTCATCAGCACCCTAGTCTATCTACTTGGCTAGAGATTGTTATTAACATCCACTATTTAACGTAAATTTTAATGAAACAGAATATGAGAAGTGATTGTTGTGTATACAACTATTGATTTACCAATCTCAGCAGAATTTCCAGTACTTGTCTTCAATAGCGCGGGGCTAACTATATACATACGTATGTATATATGTATATGCGTAATACATACATACATACATCATTAAAGAAATAATTTATACATGTGTTTCTTCTTAGCAAATATAAGGTATTTATTTCTCTATTGTTGTTGCTAGAGGTTGTTTATGTTTATTTTCATTATTTACGTGCGTACTAAAGCTGCTCGATGTTAATCGATGCATCGTAAACATCGCTGTTTTGGTTGTGATACATCGAATAAATGCCGATGTATCGTATTACACGATGTTAATCGATACATCGATGTTTTTATTCGTTATATTGAAAAGACGACTTTTTGTATATATTGATGCTTGCAACTCCTTTAATGTAGTGATAATAAAAACCCCCCAAGAATGACTTTAAAAATTTTTTAAATTGTAAAATTGTTTTAAAATCGTGCTTCTTGTCAGAAAAAAAACACTCGTCCACTGACACTATGCGACACTGTCGCGAAAAAACCCTCATGCATTAAACACATTCACCACAGCAGGCTACACGAACACACGACTTCAAATGCCGCAAGCAGCATTTGTCGCCTCGTAGCCAGCTACTTAATTTTTTTTGGAGACGGCAGCAGCACCATCTGCAGCTGATATTCAAGTACAAATACATAGTTCAGTATTGCCACTTTTATATATTTTGCATTTATAAAAATTAATTACTCTTTTAAAACGTACTTATTTCTCGTAAAAGTACAAAAATGAATCAATTTATTTTTTACATCAATTTTTGGATATTATTTCTGTTAAAAAATATGAAATAATTGAACAAAATCATTCATTCAACATTTTGTATTATACTGGCAATACTGAATTTTCTCATTGTAGCCAACGAAATAGAAATTAGTTTAATTGGACTACAACGACAAAATCAGCATGGACAACAACCTGCCGCCATGTTGCCTTGCTGTCTTCAAAATAATTATTCTCATATAAACATCCTTGACATTTGGTAGTCGGTAGCTTGCTGTGGTGAATGTGTTTAATGCTTCAAACTTCGTTCTTCTTTGGCTTGCTCTTCGCTCAACCAACGACCGTTTTTGTTCGACCTCTCGGCTAATGTGTTCCAGTGATGGGAATTGGAAATCTTGATTTCGTGCCAAATCTGCTTTTAAATAGTGCCAAAATCACTTGAATAGTGCCAAACCACTTTGTATATAATTTTAATGTTGGCACTTGATGTTCATTCAAACTATGGTTCTTAAATGATAATTCATTGTGTTTATAGCTAAAAAAAAAGCTTACGAATATCACAAAAACACAGTCTAAAATTAGTTGTATATACACATTAATACATATCGAGCCCTATTTTGGGTTTAATCGTAAGCGACGACATGTAGTAAAAAATTAACTTTTTTTTTAATCGAAATGGCAAAATTGTTGATAATTTTTAGAAAACAGGCTGCAAAATTTATCGTTAGCGAAAATTACCGTACATATGTACTCGTAAGAACCTTCTCCTAAATCGAAAATAATAATTCTCGATATGCATCATATATTAATAATTTGTACTTGTTTACAAGAAATACAAATATAAAAACATTTTTTACGTTATAGTAATGATTTTTAAAGACATACTTAAATACTATAATAACCCTAAACTAATTTAGATGATAAAATAACTTTTGCTTGTTAGATGTACATATATAAGTAGTGACAGTTATATAATTAGAGTTCGTGATTTTTTTATGGTTAATATACTCTCGAGTTAGAGAAATTCGTGCACATTAAAAATATTCATAATTGTTAGCTATTTATTTTAATCAAACAATATTCTGTCAGTATAGTGGAACTTGTATTGCTGTTTTGGTTCATCATTTTATATGCATTACGATTATACCAATATATATTGTTAGACTTCAAAAATCTTTACCATGTGTTAAAGATGCTAAAGTTTATAATTGCAGTCCATTTAACATTGTACTTTTCATCAAATTTTGAACTAAAAATATAATTTAAACGCTTGATGAATAGTAGAGAATAAAAAGAATACCTTGATTGACGATTCGATAAATCTTACTTAAAAATTGTTCATTGAAACTATTGTTTACGTCTGCATGTTTTCCAAAAACTCACTCTTGAATTCTACAACTTTATGATGGGAAAATTAGTCTTTGATTATTTATAGTTGAATTTCAGTAATAATTTTGATCTATGTATATAGTCAAAAAATTTCTGACGAAATAAAAAAGCCCTTTTAAAATTAAATGTAGTCTCACATTTTTAGATTACATTTCGATAATTTACTATTTCAAGGACATAAGATAAAAATACATTTTGCTTATATTATCCGTTGAACTATTTAATATGAATTAAGTTTTATCATTGCATTATGACTGAAAATTTTATAATGTGAAGAAATATTTCAAGGTGTCCCACTGTTAAAAGACTCTATCTGCAACAACTTGACCAGACAACCAACGGTTTGGGGAATACTTAAGAATTTCATAAATTTCAGAGTTGAAATATTTCTAAAAATTTATAAAATCATCTCTACGACATGAGCTGTTACAAACAAATTTATATATTCATTTTAATAATTCGTCAATGTCTCTGGACAAACCGTTACTTTTAACTATCAGAATCGAACAGTTGTCAGCCTCAAATCCCACTAAAGGCTCAGTTAGCCGACTGTAATGTAATGTAACTGCAATGCAGGAAACAGCCGGCTAACTGACCCTTATTACTTAGAAACGTAAAAAACAAGAATAGTACTTATTACTGCAATAAGAAAAGTTTCCATATTTAATGGACAAAAAGTGCCAGAAAAGGAGCGAGAGTGCCACAGTGCCAGGCAACATTCAATAGTGCCAAAAATGTCACAATTGTGCCACGTTTTCCATCACTGATGTGTTCACTCAAGACCAGTGTTGCCAGAATTTCTAAGCATAAAATCTGCAAAATTTAACAATTTTTAACGAATAAATCTTCAAAATCTGCATTTTATTTTTAAAATCTTCAAAAAATCTTCAAAGAAATTTTTAAAACAACTTTTTATACCCTTTACCAAAAAATGGTAAAAGGGTTTGTCATTCCGTTTGTAATTTCCAGAATATTAATAAGCGAGCCATAAAGTATATATATTCTGGATCCTTATGCATAGGGAAGACGAATAAGCGATGTCCGTCTGTCCGTCTGTCAGTCTGTCTGTACGTGAAATCGGTTTTCCGAAGCTCCCAGAAAAGCTAGAGACTTCGTTCTTGGACTGGTGGGTCAGAAATGGTCGAAATAAGACTGGTATTGAAAATCAGCAAAATCTGAACGCGTGTGCAGAGCTGGGAAACTTAAACTTCATTTTGCCATACAAAATAACTACTGAAAAGAAGTTTTTATTATTATTTTATTAAATAAACTTATTTTATACTTCAAAATGAATAAAATTGGTATTTCACTCTAAAAAAAAAAAAATAAAAAAAATTAAAAGGACGTTTCCAGGGTTGGAAAACTTTGATTTTTTTTTCTTATACAAAAGTAACTTACTAAAACAAATTTTTCATTTTTTCTACAAATTATACATATTTAATGTTCTTAAAGTGCAGAGATTGATGTAAGAAATCAGAAAATCAAAAAAGATGATTCCAGGGTTGGAAAACCTACAATTTTTGTGATATATAAAATTAACTACCGTAAACTAATTTTTTATTTATTTTTATTAAATAAACTTATTTTATACTTCACCACGAATAAAATTGGTATTTCAAATAAAAAAAAATTTTAAATTTAAAAAGACGTTTCCAGGGCTGGAAAACTTTATTTTTTTCTTATATAAAAGTAACTTATTAAAACAAATTTTTCCTTTTCTTTATAAATTAAACATATCTTACATTCTTAAAAGAAAAAGATTGGTGTAAGAAATCAGAAAAATCAAAAAGGATGATTCCAGGATTGGGAAACTGGAACTTTTTGTGATATAAAAAATTAACTACAGAAAACTAATTTTTATTTATTTTTATTAAATAAGATTATTTTATACTTCAGTATGAATAAACTTGTTATTTCAAATTAAAAATTAAACTTCAAAAAATTAAAAAGATGTTTCCAGGGTTGGAAAACTTTAACTTTTTTTATACAAAAGTAAATTATTAAATAAGATTATTTTATACTTCAGTATGAATAAAATTGGTATTTCAAATTAAAAATTAAACTTCAAAAAATTAAAAAGATGTTTCCAGGGTTGGAAAACTTTAACTTTTTTTTATACAAAAGTAACTTAATAAAGCAAATTTTTCCTTTTTCTCTATAAATTAGAGATATCTTATATACTTAAAAGAGAGATATTGGTGTAAGAAATCAGAAAAATTAAAAAGGATAATTCCAGGGTTGGGAAACTTACTCTTTTTGTGATATAAAAAATTAACTACCGAAAAGTAATTTTAATTTTTTTTTAAATAAATAAACTTATTTTATACTATAGTAGGAATAAATATGGCATTTCAATATAAATAAGCTTTAAACACGATTCTAGGGTTGGAAACATTTACCTTTTTTTATACAAAAGTAAGTTACTAAAGTTTAAAAAAATTAAAAAGACGTTTCCAGGGTTGGAAAGCCTTAACTTTTTTTCTTATACAAAAGTAACTTACTAGAACAAATTTTTCCTTTTATTTACAAATTAAACATATTTTATGTTCTTAAAAAAGAGATTGGTGTAAGAAATCAGAAAAATCAAAAAGGATGCTTTCAGGGTTGGGAAACTTACACTTTTTGTGATATATTAAAGTAAAGTCTAATTAATTTTTATCTTTTCCTTTATAAATTATACATATTTTGCGTATTGGAATAAAAAGTTTGGTTTGAAAAATTATAAAAATAAAAATCACATCTCCAGAGTTGGAAACTTTGAACTTTTTTTCTAGATATTAAAGTAACTAAATAAAACATTTTTTTTGGAATTCCCTTTTTTTATCACTTAACACACTTTCCATATTTTTTTATGAACTACTATATTGATAAAAGGAATGAGAAAAATCTAATTTGATGATTCTAGGGTTTGAAAATTATTATTTTTTGCACATAAAAGTAACTAGGTCAAATTACTTTATGTATGTGCTTATGTATGTATCTCTATACTACATAAACGCACTTTGGTAAAGGGTATATAAGATTCGGCACAAGCGAATATAGCACTCTCACTTGTTTATATTTTATTTAAAAAAATTTATATAAATATGGATGTACATTTGTAATATAAATATTTTTTCATTAACCCATATTTATAAAATTTAAAACCGGCCTAAAATGTATTTTATTTAAAGTTTTTAGGAAAAATGTTCTTAAAATAACTTTCAAGCACATTTTATTTTTTTATGAATATAAACCTTTAATGTATGAAAAATTTGCATTTCGTTTCTGCTTAAGAAACTCATCAGCAGACTTCAACCAAAAAATGTTTGAAATAAGGTAAAAAACTTCAAACGTTTATAGAACGACTATCAATAATATGTTATTAAGAATTACGTACACAACCATAATAGGTAATATTCATAAAAATTATTTCGGGTTACAAAACGTTTAACAGACAAATTTCAATGCAAAGTTTGTTTTGTTAACCTTTTGTTAACCAAAACTATTTTTTATGAATACGGCAGAATAAGCTTAAAAGCTTCAAGCAAACATCTTTACAAGTTACCTTTTTACAATTAATTGCCACATTGGTTGAAGTCTACTAATGAGTTTGGCTTTTCACGCGCAAAGTTTACTTTGCAAAGTCTTGAGTTTGTTGAAGAAAAGTGATTATAGAATAATACATCTTTTCTCTTCTGTCCAACGAACTGAAGACTTTGCAAAGTAAACTTTGCGTGTGAAAACCCATCTTTCTTCAGGAGAAACGAAATGCTTTTAACCAACAAACAAATAAAAATTCTTTATAGATACATATATGAGCAAATAATATAAAATGAATGAGCAAAGAAATCGGATATATAAAAAATTACACAAAAAGTCATTTAATTTGTTGCATAAATATCCAAAGGACTTCGAAGCTTTGTTTTATTCAAGTTCACTTAACTGAAAATTCTTTCGACATTTGCAAAGGAATGTGGTAAAGACATTACATTTTGAATAAATTTAGGGCTGCAAAATCGTAATCAGAATAAGTTCGTTTTATATCAGATCAAGAAGTAGTAGCAGAATTCGGAAAAATGGAAAAAATTCACTATAATTGGAGTTGAAAAATCAGCGTTTTTAGGCCAAAAATCTTCAAATCTGCATTTCGTGTTTTTGGATGGTAAAAATATGCAAAATCCAGATAAATCTGCATTTCTGGCAACCGTGCTCAAGACCAGCGTTGTCAACTTTTAAATTTCAAAAAGCACCGAAACCAGAAAAAAAGCGCGTAATTTAAGTAAAAAGGCACTAAATTTAAAAGTTGACAACGCTGACAATTAGTATTAATGTACAAAAAAAATCATAGTACTGTAGGGTAAAGAGGAATAATATACCATAAACGACGGCACGGCAACGGCGACTTGTTACTTTGTTTATTACTTGATTTTGTAATAATGCATCTCTGATCAGATGAAAAGTATTATCGATTACTGGGGGCAATAAACATGGAAATAATTATGTTCTTATCTGTCAAATTCTATTTCCAACACAATATGTTTGCGTATGGACCGCAAAAACATTTATTTGCACATATATTGCGAAATAATTGTTCAAAGTTAGTTTCAAGCAATTAAGTTGAAAATAAACTGTCAAATTTGGCTGCCATTTCTGTCATTTGTTTTTCCCGGTAATTAAATAAAAAATATTTGTTTGAAATTTAGATAGAGTGGATGCATATATTTGCGTAAACTTATTAGCACTCGGCAAATTTTAAATAAAAATAAATGAAACAAGCACAAAAAACGCTGAAGTTAATGTATTTATTCATTATTATTTTACTTAAAAAAATTCTGCACATCGTTGATTGGTTATTGGTTTGCTGCAGACGTAATGTATTTTGAATATACTGTGCCGCAAACCAATAACCAACCGACGACATGTACATACAAAATATTGGAATCGGTTGACCTTGCATTCCATTCCTAAGATTTCAAATCCGAAGCATCCGGTACATATTTTATTTCTATAAGAACAAGTGAAATCTTAAATCAATTTGACGAAGCATTTTCAAGTTATTATAAAAAAATTTAGTTTTTTTTTCGTCAATGAACAAACGAATCTCTCGAGTTTAGTCAAATTGGCAGTAATCCACAAGTCTTCCTGAGGTTAAACCCCGATTACTCGTACATTTTGAGCTCGTTGAAAATATTTTAAAATCAAAGCTTACAAAATTTGGTTTTTATTAAATCATTCTGTGGAAACATTCTCTCGGCGGCTATGTGACAAAGATAATAAATTTTGATCGAAATAAAAATGGTGACTTCTGTGTTTCAATATGGAAGTAACAGAAGTTTGGTGGGAATGCAAGTTTTGATAATGCCTCAAACGAGTTCATATTAACTTAATCTTTCAATAGTCGACTCAATATTTCTCCCATTGCATTAGTTAAGTGAATCAATCTTTCTCCACCCATTGTCTATACTAGACAAAATTTCGCTATTAGACTATATTTGAGTAAATATTTGTATTATGTCTTCTTTGTTGTATGGCAAAACACTGTTTACATTAATTATGCTTGAAATGTTAAAGTTTGCTGGTAATATGGCACATTTTAAAATCTTAGTAGATATTTTTGAGATGCTCCATTTAATTTCAGAGCATATGTTTTTGAATGAAAGACTTCCTCGAAAAAAAAAATAGGTAAGGAAGTTTTCCATTGAGTTTTTGGTTTAGTGCCACCGCCTCGAAACAAAAAGCACCGAAAATGAATTAAAAAAGCACTGAGCACTAACTTCAAAATTTGTCGCGTCGAAAATTTCAAAAAGCACTAAAAACGGTGCGAAAAGCACTGAGTTGACAACGCTGCTCAAGACTCTTTATTTCGTAAAATCTCGGCAAACGGTCTTTTGAGCTTGTATTTATGTGTGTTGCGAGTGTGGATAAGAAAACATTTACAGTAATGGTCACCAAAAAGAGAAAATTCTTAAAAGCAGAACAGAAGTAATACATGTTTAGTGCTGTTCCACTGAAAAAAATCGCTCTTGTAAATGTTTAATTGCGTATATGAAAAATATTTTTATTGGTTAATTTTAAATGAATGAACGTTTGTATGTAGTGGTTCCTAAGACTGTATGTACTAGTTTTTTTTTTAAATTTCTGGATACATACTCGACACTCAGCATCTACAAAAATATTTAAGCCAAATAAAAACTTATTTTTTAACTCTATATTCCACATATTTTGTCTATTTTTTGTAGCAATAAAAAGTGCTGTTATAAAAGATTTAAATTAGAAAATTTATTTACATAAATAATATAGAAAAAAGAAATTAAATAATTTTGGTGGTATTTGAATATTCTCGGTGTATTTTTTTTTATAAAAAATGCGACAGAAATCTGCTCTTTTTGTGTGTTTTATGCTCTTGCTTTAGATTTTTGTTAGTAGTTGTGCTGTGTACGTATGCAAAGCAGAATGCTAGCAGAGCTCTCAGGGCAATGAGATGGTGGACTATGATTTACAGCGATTCTGCATGAGTAACTACAAAGATTATATGTAAGATCCATTTATAAATTTAAACTTTTGTGCAAAAATTATTAAATCATTGGTAGGAATAAATATTTCATCCCCAAGGCACAATTCTTTGACAAATATTAATTAGGTTACTTACGGCCGTATGCATAATGATCAACTAGCATGAAGTTAGTAAAAGTGGCAAAATTGAACATGGTCTTAACGAGTTTGGCTCTAGTGCGTACGCATGTGTAGTTTTATTTTTAAAAACATAAACGTTGTGCGTGTTTCTTTAAATGAAGATATACATATCTACATACATATTTAATGAGTTTCATAAAAAGAACTTTGCAAAGTTTGCAAGTTGCTGAAATTTCCCCGTTGCCAAAGTTTAGCTCGAACTTTAATTTAAAAAAAAGCATGTGTATTCTTTTAGGCCCATGGTCGGCAACCTATACCATTACATTTTACAATTGTATGAGTTATACTCTCACCACAATCCGGTGTTGCCAGTGAAATTTCGTCCCATTTCTCTTATTTGAAATGACTTGATTTTATTCAGGGCTATCATGAATAAAATTCCGCGTGAAATTTCTTCCTTTTCCAATTAGAATTTATTGTTTTCCCTATTACTTGCTATTAGTTGGAATTGTTCCCCGGGAAAAATTTCACGCTGAATTTTATTCATGACAGCCCTGATTATGATCAGAAGAAACACTCAAGTTTTGTTTATAAAGAAAGGCATCTTTTGTTATTGCTACGTCAATGTAATAATGGTGAGTAAAAAGATGGTTTTGTAGAAAATTTTCTTAAAATAATTTAAATATATGTTTGAAAATGCCTTTGTATGTCACTTTTTTCATGCATGACAGCGCACGTTGGAATAATAACATTCTGAAATAGACTTGGGTCGAACTCGTTCACTAGTTCATTTTTGCCACAAACCACTGATCAAACCCATTTAAATTACATGGGTTTGATCATTGGTTTGTGGCAAAAATGAACTAGTGAACGAGTTCGACCCAAGTCTATTCTGAAAATAAAAAATTTAGTAAATTCTTGTCACACACATATTTTTTTCATTGTTGGGAAAAAATTTTTCTCAGGTAGCGCTGGTTCTTAAGAGTATGAGATACACACAAATTGCTCCCAACAATGCGTGTGTACACATACGTAATAGAAGAGTATATTAAAAGGCGCGTAGCCCTTGTTTTGCCGACCACAGTTTTAAGCTCAGGTCTATCTATATATGTTTTAAATTTTATTAAAATAAGTTCAACTGTAATATGCAATATAAGTATTAAATGACTCATAAGTTAACATAAAATTCAAGCTTATATTCTTAAAAACGCTTCTTCAAAACCTTTTTTGAACTGGCACCTGCAACAACGTAGAACAATTTTAAAAAATTTTTTACATGTAAAACTTTTTTGCACTCTTGCTGGCAGCAACGTTGACCCAAATGCCACATGAATATGACAGCACTGTGCGGTTCAACTCGTACATTCTGGCAAAACTAAAATAAATAAATTAAGTGTGTAAAGAGACCAAAAGCTAGTGGCTGCTACAAACCCCAAACCAACCTTGCCGGTTTTATAGTCATGGAAACGCATGTTTTCCCTTTTAAACAAATGCTAAGAAAAACTAGAACTTTTCGCTACGCCATGAGTAGACATGAAATGTCACAGCAAGTTGATATGTGCTGCAAAATGTTGCACAAATTATTTGAACACAAAAATGTGTGTGGTGGTAAACACTTGATGTGTTTTTTCTTTTTGTTTTTACTAAATCGAAAACATAAACTTCAACAGACGTACACACATACACACACACTGTTTTCTATGACAGTCAATTTAAAAGTTTTTGAAAGTTTTGAGGCTGCGGCTGCTCGGTTTGGCTGCAACAACAAAATTTGCTTCAGTTCTTTGAACTTGTTGTTCAATTTCTTTGTATTGTTTAATTTAAAATATATTGTACATAAATATTTTGGCAGTCATAAAAACCAATTTCCTGAAGTCCTATGCAGCCATTATTGTTTTCAAATTATGTTTAAATAAAGGAAGTTTAGTTTTTATTTTGATTTTATAGAAACACACATTGTAATTTTTTTCTTTCAAATCGAGCGTATGCATTGAACACATTCACAACAGCAAGCTACCGACTGCGGCAATATAAATGCAGCTAGCAATAATTGTCGCCATGTACTTAGCTACATAATTATTTCGAAAGCGTTAGCGACATCATACGCAGCTGTTATTAAAGTACAAATATATATCTCAGTGATGCCACTCTTTCTAATTTGAAATGAATTTATATAAATAAAATTTCTTTATTTAAATATAAATAAAAAAATTAAAAATTTATTTCTTTATAAGTATGTATATTGAAATGTTATTTCTGTTTAAAAATATCCACTTATGTTAAACTATCATTCTTTTCACATTTTTTATTATATTGGCAGCACTATATTTGCAAATTGTAGCCAAAAAAAAAAAAAAAAAATATATATATATATATATATATATATATAAATTGATCTAATTTGACAACGGCTACAAGCATGGTTGTGCGGCCCTGTAGCCTAGGGGCAGTGTTTTAATGAAAATTATATTTTTCATGTGTTCTACTTTTGACAGTTTGCAGTCGGTAGCCTGCTGTTGTAAATGTGTTTAATGCCTTCCACTTGCTATAGACATGAATTTATTTTCGCATTTTCTTTTGTAAAACACAATTATCCATACAAAGTGTTTATCTTTCTATCGTTAAGCTCTTTGCTACCGACTGCTCCAAGGGATCTTTTGATATCGAAATATTTTATAAATGTGTATGTAACTCTCTTAAATTTAAGCTGATTAGTTTATTAGGAGAGAGAGACGAGGGGAATAGAAATACTTCTTTTCCCCAGTCTCTATCTCCTAATAAACTAATCAGCTTAGCAATAAGACTTGCATAGTGTAAATAGGGACTAATTAACTGACCGCTATGTGTATGTATGTATGTAGATGTTATGTTTGTATGGATATACACACTACATACGCATATTCATAGGTACATATACATATATGTAAGTATGTATGCAATGCAAAGCTGGTACATTAGGTATTTATAACCACAAACAACTAGTTTAAGTTTTATATATTGAAATATACATACATATGTGTATGTATGTATGTATACATATACAAATGTACATAAGTTTGTACATTAGAGCCGCTCACATAAAAAATTCTTGTTATCCCTCCCAGAATAAAGTTCGGTAGTTTTAATAAGGCTTCTCATACCATTTGAGTGGTCTAGAGATGACCGTTCGGGAGCTGGGCCGTGTCTTAAAATGTTTATTTTGGTAGTTTTTTCATATTTTCTCCCAAGACAACATTTAACAAAAAATATCATCTGAAAGAGTTTTTCAAGCTGCATCCAATGGTGCATTAAACTTTACCATTCACAACAGCAGCAATGCGTTAAAAATTCAGATTTTTAAGCGTTTTTATAGCAGAGAATCTAGAGAATATTGTCACAAAACTGCAACCACTTCTTAAGACATATTTTTTATGAATGTATATATATAAATATGTCATTCCTTTTGTAATTTGTATAATGTACCTGCTAGAAGGGGTGTTATGCCAACAAAATATTAGTGCCGTTCACACTGAATTTGTTATTTGCTTACTTGGTAAAAGGATATACCATTTTTGATGTTCTAAAATTTAAACGTTTACTTTCTAAAATTTTAAACAAAAATATTATTAAAAGAATATTACTAAATAAAGAAATAACAAAAATTCGGTCTGAACTTATTAGAAAATAGCTATTTAAAAATATATCACAGTTAGAGTCTTTAGTTTTAGTGTGTTTCGATTTGATGCTACATATGTATTAACACAGAAAATATTAAATAAGTAATAAAATTAAAAATTAGGCGCTTTGTTAAGATTAATAAAACAAGTTTAATTTAAAAAATTAAAAGAAACTCTCAACAAAAAATACGAAAAATTTTTATAGAGAAAATAAAATAATAGAATATAATTTGATTGTTGCGATTTCTTTGTTTAAATTTCTTAGTTTCCCATACTTATGCTTTAAGTGTTTCATTTGATTTTTCCCAGCCTTTATGGCAACTCTTACAATAGACGTGTGACGTCACGTTTAACGGTAAACTCTCTGATTGGCGTAATCTTGTAGTTTATCATTCTTGTGCACTACCATCTATTTATGTGTGTGTAGCTTCTTAACAAGCAGAAGCTATTTCGCTATTGTTGTCGCTACAGTTTGTTTATTTTTATTTAAGCATTTATGTATGTACATATGTATATGTATGTATGTATATTTAGTTTTTAGCTAAACGATTCTGGCTACAGTCGAATCCGCTTTAGCGCAACTAGTCTTACGCTTTAAACGCAGCTAGTCTTATTTACTTCGCTTTACTGAAAATATCGTATTACTGAAAACCAAAAGCAAGCCCACAACTATGTTTTGTATGAAACTTACTTCGCTTTAGTTAAAAAATTAACAATGCCAAATTTATTTATTAGAAATCGATTGCATAACTTAAGGCTTAACAAATTGTGCATGTTTTGTCCGTTAAAAAATTAAATGGCAAAATGTATTTTTCCTTTTCGCTCTTACGTACTTTATTATATTTTTCTATTAAAGTGGCATTTACTGATTTTAAGCAGTACGCTTAATTGTGACAAATTGCAATAATTCGAACTACGTTTTAGAAGAAAAAAATCGGATAACTGAAAAAAAAAATTTGGTTTTGGTAATTTTCAATAAAGCGGAGTCGACGCGGCCATATCCGTAACAATATTTATTTTACAAAAACAGCTGTCAAGGGTTTAAATCTCGCTCGTAATATTGTTAGTTACTTAATTTTTTAAAGCAACATGTTGCCTCGAAAAGGCCACACTGGTAACGCTGGTCTTAAGCATGGAAAGAAAAAATAAATAAACATTCACAACATGATGATGTCAGTTGCATGACCTGCTGCTATTGCAGGAAAGAAAAGCCATAGCGAGACACAAAACGGGTATTTTTTTAGAGGCGGAACACGTTGTAAAGGTTAAAGGTTTGTGTTTAATGTATCTGAAATAAGCATTTTGACCTCTAAAATGATTATCTGTAGTTAAAACCTTTTTCAAATTTCCTATTATAAATCAAAAATTTTTTTATGCAAAAAAAAAAAAACGGAAAAGCAAAACAAAACAAAAGAAGAGAGTTTAGAGTAGAGCCGCTCACGTAAAAAAACATCGATGTTTTTTCTCATTCGATTCATTATTAATTCACATCGATGTTATTCGATGTATCGATTAAAAAAAAACATCGATGTTTACGATGCATCATATTGGGTAATTGGACCCAAGAAAATTTATTAAATAAATAAAAGTTGATTTTAAAATTTCTACAGCTTTGCAAATCGGACCAAATGTCAGTTTTCAAAGTAATATTTTCCATTGTGTGTAATTTAGTTTTCAATGTTCCTGACAAAGCGTCATATTTTTTATGAACCCAACAAGTCACAGTAGCTCTACTTGGAACATTAAAATGCGGTGATATAACTTTCACTAGGGGTCTAAAACCTTCTGCAACAGTAATTTTAAGCCAAATATATTATTGATTTTAACATCAAATATGGTAAAAGAACTTATTATTATTTTTAAAATTTTTTCACAATAAAAATATATATGTGAAGCGCAAAATAGAAAGGGACCTAAGGGTAAAAACGGGTTTTGTTCAGGAGAGCCATTTTAAAGATATCTTTGTATCTTTGGCGTACCATCACATCATAAAACGCTCATACCTCTGGGAGGGAACACTTTTGGGGCATGGGATCGGTCTCATTCGATGCTCAGATGTTGTCCACATAAAAAAAAGTGAAAATTGATTTTTTTACCCTTAGGTCCCTTTCTCTATGCGCTGTCACATATTTGGATGCTGTAATATAACGCTGTTGCTTCGATTACGCTTTGTAAATTGACAAAAAATTATTTAAGTTTAGTGTTGTTACATCAAGGGATTTTAAAAGTCATTCTTGGAGCGTTTTTTTATTACTAAATTAAATGAGTTGCAAGCATCAATATATACAAAAAGTCATCTTTTCGATACATCGAATGAAAACATCGATGTATCGATTAACATCGTTTGATACGATACATCGGCATTTATTCGGCATCGGCATCGATTAACATCTAGCAGCTCTAGTTTAGAGTTATGCTGCTTAGCTATATAAAATAAATTTCATGTTTTAAATAACAATGCAATGAAATTATATCATATGATGATGTCAAATTCGCACCACATATTTCAAAACGTTTCCATTTATTTCTCATTATTTTCTTTTCTAGTTACGTACGATTAAATTATTGTATATACAAAAACAAATTAAGCAATCCTTCTCCTTTTTTTTGTTTCACTTCAAAGAACGAAGCAAAACAAAATCAAACATTTTCTTTCGTTTATTTTCGTACGAAGCTTTTAAGTACAAAGAAATCAAAACAAAATAAATTTATAATTGTAATATCGTCGATTATTGTTCTTACAAAAATCACGCCCTAGCTCCTGCGTCGTGTCATAAATAGCATAGCTATAATTAAGAGTTATGCTTACAAATGAATTTACCAACGTTACATCAATAATTTTATACACAATATAATCATTTCCCATATTCCATTTCATTAAAAATTCATTTAACTTAGCTGATGTTAACAAACAATCCCTGCCAAAATAGGTAGACACGGGTGCTGAAGAAATGCGTGGCGGCACATAAAAATGTCTCGCTATTTTCCTTGGCTAAAAAGTCTAGTTTAGTTTTTCTTGTCTTCTTTAGAAAATCCACATTACTTAATAAAAAATATCTCATACTACAAGAATTCAAGACACTATTAAGAAATTATTCCTAAAAAAAATAATTTTTATAAAAAAAAACACCCTTTACATGCATGACAACATGAAGGCCGGGGCGCAATGAATCCGTCATATGTTTTGCTTCGCCTTTTTCAACTGACATTATCGCAACGACGGAGAAGTTTGGGACAATGAGTACTTTATTGACGGAAGCATTTGAAGCTTCAATAGGTTGATTCTCCATTTTGTTTATTAAATTAAATTTTTTTTGTTATTTATTTCGTTTATTTCTTTTGTTCAATTCTATTTTTGCTGCTACAAAATACAAAAAACCTAATTCAGAACATACCAAAAAAACCAACCAATATCTGTCAAACTACTCAACGTACGTAAAAAGTTAAAAGTTGACCATTTTTTGTACTTTGCGTTGACGGACACGTACTGAATGTAACAGCCCTCATAAGAAACCATGTATTTCAACTTAGCTGTCAGTTGAAAAAGGCGAAGTTTAACGTATAACGCATTCATTGTGCCCCGGCCTTGAGACTTGAGAAAACTTGGTGCTAAATGTTTTTGAAGGATTCTTTTTTTTCACATGACTTAGGGAAAAACCATATAATTACAGCTTAGTTTCCTTTTCTTATGTTGAAGAAACTTTAAATTATGTGAAATGTGATTTAAATTAACTTTTGTAAAGCACATACATATACATATACATATATTGTTTTTTCATGTATAGAAAACTTTAATTCAAAAGCATATTATAGTTAGAGGAAAATTTAAGTTAGTAAGTTATATTTACAATAAATATACTGAGAATATTTATTTTTGTTTAATATGTCTTGTAGTGTTTTTTTTGTTGTTGTGATAAATGAAACTAAAACTAAAAACTAGTTATTTCAAAAACTTTTTGGGATGAAGTAAGTCTACACAGAAAAAATTTCATTTTCTATTTAACTATTAAATTCTAAAAATCAAATAATATTTTTAATGAAATAGGACCTGCAGCAGAATTTGAAGAAAATGAAAAACGTATTTATACATGTAAAAGTATTTTGTATAAAATATTTGCGAAATAAATTCGCAAAAGTAGTACTCTGTTCTTATTGCAAAAAACACGTAAAATATATCTGGCAGCATGTTTTTCCATACAAAATTAATTTGGCATCATTTCAGTTTCAGCAGCGAAACAACATGAGCAGTACTTTTTTCGCACGGAATTTTAGCAATGTTGCATACTTTCAAGCAAAAAAAGCGATAAATTTATAAAAAAAAACCAGCGCGTCGGGCTACATTTAGTACATGTCAAATTTTTCACGCGAAATAATCAATATTACTGAAAATTTTTCAGAACTTCAAACAGAGTACTAGGCCTTATTTATAAAAATTATTGAAGCTTTACACAGGCTTAATAAGAAAAACTCTCAATGAAAATTTATTTTAAAAATTATTTACAAGTCCTTAATGATTATTACAAATAAGGCTGATAGTATTTAAAATTAATATTCAAGTAATTTACTAAATATTCATCCAAACAAATTTTGACAATAATAAAACCCACAATCAGTTTCAAAAATATGTTTTTTTTTAAATACCTGTCATAATATTTTCTGTGTACTAATAAGTGACTTAAGAAATAAAAAAAAAGCTAGAATTCATTTACATTTGAATAAAATCAAGTACTTATGAGATTTCAAGCAAAATCTAGTAGATTTCCCCTGCAAAACAAAATTTACTTCGTCACTAGATTTTGTCAAAATCTACTTAAAATCTGTTAGAAATTAGTGATGCAACTCAGTTCTTTATAATTACTGTAAGAAATTCAGCCTGAAAAGGTTTGTGAATTGGCTAGATTGCAGTTGTTCGGTTGCAGTGTAGTAAAATTTTCACTTAATGGTTTTTGTTTACGATAAGAAATCATGATAAACCTCCAAAAAAAAAAAAAAAAAAACATGTTGTAAACGGTTTAGATTATTTTCATAAATATTTAAATTGAAATCTGCTGGATTTTGTGTAAATGCCTTGTGAGGTAAAATAATTTTGATTTATTTAGTTTATGAATTTTCATTTGAGTATTTATTTAGGCATGTGTTTGTTTTTTTTTATCGAATTTTATGCAAACAAAAAATTAAAAAAAAGTGCAGCTGAAGCCCAAGTTTATCCTGGATATATTTAAACCCATGTCAATGTGCAACATATGGTTTGTGGGATTCAGGAATTGTGATACACACCACCTCAGTCAGCCGAAAAAAATTCAAGGATGATGAATTGAAAGCATTCATTCGACAAGATTGTTGCAAAACTCAAGAAGAACTCGCAAAATCATTGGAAGTTGCACAAGCAGCAATTTCAAAATTCCTGCCAGCAGCATGATTAATCTAAAAGCAAGGAAATCGGGCACCACACGAGTAAACGCCAATATACTTTGAGAGATTATTTTACTTCGAATTATTATTTGCGATGAAAAATTTATCGTATGCGAAATTCGGCTAACCAATGGAATCAACAATAAACCCTCGAACCAAATTGAAAGCAAATTCTTTCAAACAAAAAAAAAAAAAAAAAAAAAAAAAAAAAAAAAAAAAAAAATTTAAATCTGTTAGTTAAGAAGAAGTACGTGATATATAAAATTAAATTTAAATGGGCGTGCCTCCGCCCATTTTTTTAAATGCAAGATTGTAAAAGCGCTATTTTTTTTTTAAAATATTGCAATAAATTTTTGTGACGAGGTGTAATTGGGTGAGTTAGGGTCATTCTACTTGTGACCATCGATATGTATGTATGTATGCGTGTATGTAGATTAGTTTTTATAAAATTCTATTAATGCTTATACGCATTTTATGCTAGTTCTAATGGCGATGCAACGCGCTGGAACAAATTTCAATTTCCCCTTTTTCTCATTTTTTAATTACACATAAATATTAGTGTATTAAAGACATTACTATTCGAGGGTTGAGCAGTGAGGCAAAAAAATCTTTATTTAATATTTAATTTAATTTATTGTTTAAACTAAAAAAAATGTCCAACACTTTGGTATGTATGCCTATTAGAGCCCTGCACTAGACCACTTACAAGAACTTTTAAGACATGAGAGGTGGGGAAATTCTAGTTACTGTCTTCATGCCAATTCAATATAAAATTATGACTCTAGCTCCTTTCTAATTCATCAGTGCGGCCGCACACTTCATCAGCAGGCCTTTCTCTCTCTCTCCTTGAGCTATGATTGGTGGTTAACATTAGCTATTTTAACATGAATTTTTAATGAAATGGAATATGGGAAATAATTTTATTGTATATCTCTGCCTCTGGCTGCTGTTGAAGTGTGTGGCTGCACAGAAAAGTGAGTGATATTTCCCTCAGCTAAACTCTAGTTCAATTTTGCTTGTCTTCTTTAGAAAAATTACATTGATTAAGAAAAAGATTTCATTCTCTAATAATTGAAAATACTGAACTTGAGCCCTATTAAAAAATTATTCCTCATTAAAATCGTAAAAATAAGCAGAATAGTTTCTGATGAAAATTCGATCTCGAAGTAAAATCATATTATTGTCATTGCATATATCAAATTTCATTCACAAGTATTTTTTTTTACACCTCAGCAATCCTCGTAGAAATGAATATTTGCAATATATTTTACAAACAAACTGTTGGCTTAAGTTTTTTTTTTTTTTGAAGAATTTATTTAACACATTAAATATTAATGAATGCGTTTGTATTTACGCGGTTTGGTATTGTGTGTGTGTGTGTATGTATCGTTATCCTTTGGCAATGTGGAGTTTTAACACATACATTTACATAAATAAATAAATAAATATATTTCCTCATATAAGGCTTGCATGTAGCATTTTAATGTAAAAATATATTCATAATTAAAAATTACTGTCATTTATTCATTGCAGTAACCATAAAATGGGAAATGCATATATTTTAAAATAAATATTTATTGGCTGGTGTTTGCATTCGATATGCAACGATAGCCATTTGTGTCAATTATTATGATATCTGTGGCAACAAGAAATAACAGTGTAAGTCGAAAAAAAAATAGTTTTGATAAAACCCACTTTGAAACAAATCTTTTTATCATATATTTTCATTACATACAACATCTTACAACTACATTCCGAGCTGAAAAAAAGTCAGCCAGTGTAGCAATGGTAAAGTAAGAAAATTAAAAACATGTTGATTATTGAGTTCTTGTTTCAACTTTGTTATTCGTTGTTGAGCTTCTCATTTGTTTAAATGAAAGTTTATAACATAATAACTCTAGTTGTTCTAAGAAATTTTTTGGGTAAAGGTTTCCTAATGATAAGCATTAGCAACAATGAAATGCGCATAGGATCCAGCTAAACTCAACTTCAATGCAATTTTTTATAAAAATAAATTTTACTGGTTTGGGATTATTAGCGCGTTAACGAAGGCACCCAATATTTTATGAAAATGTAGTTTTTAGTATAATTGGGCGCTTGTAAATTTTTTTTGGAGAAGTTGGTCGATATTTTTTAGTTTATATCTAAAACTTAAATGTGAAACTTAGTTTAGCTGGAGTTTTGTGTTATATATACATAGTTTGCTTTTGCCTCAAGCCGACTTGTGCTGTTACTGCTTTAAATTGCACAAATATTGTTACTCGTATGTTTTAAAGTGCAATACAATGCCATGCTAAATATTTTGCAAAGGCCAGTATTAAACAGCCAAAAACTTTAAATTGGCAATACTCTTTTCTGCCACAGCTGTTTATAGGGATTTTGCACATTTTGAAAACAGTAACGTTCATAAGTTGATCATCAACATTTTTTAACATGTAAAATGACAATATTGTAATTAAATATGGAAATGGTTTTATATACTGCAATCCAATTAATATTTATAATCAGCCTTGTCACAGAATGCAATTCCTAATGAGAGAGGTTTCAATTCAAAAATTCAAGTCTTTAGAAAACTTAAAATGCAAAATTTTTAAGTAAGGAAATCATTTCAGATTTGTAAATTTTTGTTCAGATTTTTTAATTATTCATTAAAGAAAAATGTTAATAAGTCTAATACACCGTAAATTTTTTTTTCGGTTTTTAGCGCTTTTTTCTAGTTTTGGGGGTTGTTCTTATTTTTAGCGCATTTTTCTCTCTTGGGATTTTTTTTAAGTTTTTGACGTTTTTAGGGTTCCGTACACCAAAGGTGAAAAGGAACCCTATTGTTTTCGCTACGCTGTCCCTCTGTCCGTCTGTCCGTCACACGGTATTTTCTCAGGAACCTTAAGAGCTACGGACCTGAAATTTGGACACAGTATGAAGAACCTTGGCCGCTACAACAACAAATACATGAGAATTAAAACTTAAAGGGTGTTCCAAAACGAGCAACGAAAAATGTTAAAATCCCATGTAATATACATACAATTGTATATTGAAACTTGAAATTTGTAAAATTAGTGTATTTTTATTCAGACTACAACAATTAACACTAAAATTTAAAAAAATTAAAGGGTGGTCCATCAGTTAATGTAATTTTGACAACTTGCTATATCTTGGAAACCGTAAGAGGCAAACACTTGAAATTTTCAAAAACGGTAAAACTAAAAAAACCGAAAATTATAAAATCGCCAAACCAAAAAAAAAACGAAAATCGCCAAAAATTAAAAAAAAAAATGCCAAAGCGAAAAAAATCGCCAAAATTAAAAAAAAATTTCTAACACTAAAATAAATCGCCAAATTCGAAAAAATCGCCAAAATGAAAAAAAGCGCAAAAAATCTAAAAAAATCGCCAAAACGCGAAAATGTCGCCAAAATTAAAAAAAAAATTTAAATAAAAAAAAAATCCCAAAAATTAAAAAAAATCGTCAAAAATAAAAAAAATCACCAAAATAAAAAAACGCCAAAAACCGAAAAAAGTCGCCAAAACAAGAAAATAAAGTGTTAAAACTAAAAAAGGAGCCAAAACTTAAAAAAATCGCCAAAAACTTGAAATGTCAAAAAACGGTAAAACTAAAAAAACCGAAAATTATAAAATTGCCAAACCAAAAAAAAAAAAAAAATCGTTAAAAATTAAAAATCGCCAAAACGAAAAAAATCGCCAAAAATTAAAAAAAAAAAATTTCTAACACTAAAATAAATCGCCAAATTCGAAAAAATCGCCAAAATGAAAAAAACGCCAAAATGAAAAAAAACGCCAAAAATCTAAAAAATCGCCAAAACGCGAAAATGTCACCAAAACTAAAAAAATTTAAATAAAAAAATCGCAAAAATTAAAAAAATCGCCAAAAATAAGAAAAACCGCCAAAATAAAAAAACGCCAAAAACCGAAAAAATCACCAAAACAAGAAAATAAAGTCTTAAAACTAAAAAAATAACCTAAACTGAAAAAACGCAAAAACCGTCAAAACAAAAAACCGAAAACATCACAAAAACGAAAAAAAAAATGCCAAAACTATATATTATATAGGATGAAGTTTGTATTAAATTACATATCTAGTGTTCGTACGGAACCCTTCGTGCGCGAGTCAGAGTCGCACTTTACTGAATTTATTTTTCATTTTGGCGATTTATTTTAGTTTTAGCGATTTTTTCGATTTTTGGCGAGTTATTTTAGTTTTAACGATTTTTTCGATTTTTGGCGATTTATTTTAATTTCAGCGATTTTTTTGATTTTTGGCGATTTATTTTAATTTTAGCGATTTTTTTCTAGTTTTGGCAATTGTTTTTGGTTTTGGGAGATTTTTTTTGTTAATTTTGGGAGTTTCAGTTTTAGCGTTTTGTGAAAATTTATAGAGTTTACCTCTTAAGCCTAGGTCACACTATCAGCACAATGTACTGATTTTCGTTGGCTGACTGAAATAAAGTGATAAGTACTAATCTTAATTGGCCTTATTTCTCAACTAATGGAAAGATAAGGACATAGTTGAACCACACTATAAATGGCCATTCCGGAATTAATTAAGAAATATGGCCAATTTGGTTTATTAATTGTGAATTTATTGCAGTGAGCAGACGTAAATCGACACATTGTGCCGATAGTGGGATATAGGCTTTACGGTTTCCACGATACTTCAAGTTCTCAAAATTTCAGAGACAAAATTACATTAACTAATATAATGCCATTTATTTTTGATTTTTTTAAATTTTATTGTTAATTATTGTAGTGTTTATAAAAAACACTGTGTGTAATTTTTAAAATCATGGAAATATAACCATATACGGGCACTATTACGTGATAAGAGACTAAAAAAAGACCCGTGTGTCCCAGTTTTGCCCCAAGTCATGCACTTTTTTATGGGCCTCCAAAGATTTGGGGCCTCTGTGCCATTTTTGCAAAAAACTAATCATTTTCTCAGGCTCATATCTTGCAAACCGTTGGGAATTTTAATTTAATTTCTGAGGCAAAGTTGTAGCTCTTGTCATAAAGAACAAAACTTTTGAACATATAAAATAAACAAAACATCATCTTCAAGATCAAAATTGTAAAAAATTAAAAAAATTCAGTTTTTGTACCTTTTTTCTGCTGTTCAGCTCCATAGCTAGCAAACCTTTCGAAATTCAAGGAAACAATCCACTACAAAAATGTATCTACAATCTCAATAAACAACTTTCTAGATTATATGAACTTCCTAGGAATGATTCTTAGCACCGTTTAGTTAGCGCTTATGTCCCCGCAAAAGTGAACAAATTTTCGAAATTTTTTTAATTTCAATTGTTTTTTCTTTACTTCAACATTTGATACAGATACTATGCCATCTGTTACAAAAATAATAAATAATTATAATAATTTCAGGTTCGTAGCTCTAGCTAGCGGTTGTCGAGAAAACATCCTGTGACGGATAGACAGACGGACAGCGTAGAGAAAACAATAGGATTCCTTTTCACCTTTGGTGTACTTAACCCTGAGGATGGCCTTCATGTCCAATTAATTCCGGTATAAGTCTGTAAGGATTTATTGCCAATGCAATGAAGTGCAATCATTTTTCAATAAATAAAGACATTTTGGCTTATTACTTATGACTTGATTGCACTGAAGCGACGAAAATCGAGACATTGCCCCGATAGTGGGATCTTGGTTTAAGAAAAACATTTATATTATTTCTTTTCACGGTGTATTTGGGCAAACATTTTTATATACTCGTTTATGAATACCTTAAATTGAGAACAGCAATGCCTGTGTATGAGAGGATGGATGAATCAGACAAAAAAATAAACTTAAAAAATTTTTTTTTAAATATATACATATAACTATCTTTTGCTAATTTTTGTTGTTAAAAATCAAAAATGTTTGATTTGCACTAAAAATAAGTTATGCAAGGATGACTCCTTTATATTTTATGATAAAAGTAAAAACAAATTTTTATTGGTAGCAGCTGTTGTAAAAACCAATTAAAAATATGTACACAAACCTATTTTAGCATTTGCCAGCCTTCGAAGCCAAAGCCTTATCACACTTCCCTTAGCAACGCTGCTTAGTGGTCATTTGTTAGCGTTAAAGCCTTTTGGCTTACATACACGCATTATGCAACGAATTTGTTAATGGTTTTATTAACTCTACATGCATTAGTTGGCACTAATTAAACTGACCTCAAACAATGTTGGGATCGCACATGTACATAGAAAATAAATATTCTAAATTATGAACTCGCTGTTGACTTAACATGTTTTTCTTGTTTGCCTTGGCTACGGGTATAGTCGCCTCCAAACAAGTTTGTTTTTTGTTTTGTGGGCCAATACTCGTATCTCCAACTGAGTTCTCTCATTATCGTGCTGTGGAATTTTCGTTATATAAATTTTAGTATTTTGGTTCTATTGAACTTCATGGTTTGGGGCTTAAAATGCGTGTTTTTATTTAACATCAAATGAAAGAATATGAGAACAAAAATCATTTCATTATATTTAGGCTTTCATTGCAATGCTTTCAATGGGAGGGAAGTTGTCGATTTGTTTTTAAGTATTTAGTTTGCGATACACTAACTTGCTATACGCTGTATGCTGTTTAAAACGTTTGAAAAATGAAATTGAATTACATTTTTGTTGTGCTGCCCATTGACTTTACTTATGAAAATGAGTTTTTTTTCAGTTTATAGGCGTGTGTTGGTAATTATTTGTACTTTTAACTTTATTGTTGGTCCTTTTCATGCACACAACTGCATTGAAATTATTGTGCGGAAACACAGCAGTGGTAAAAGGACATTCAATAAGGTTTTGTTAATGCAAGTTTGTGTTGAAATATTTAGTTACCCAGCAAAAAATAAAAGGAGTACATACTTCCTTACGAACCACTTTTAAATTACTTTGAAAGTATCTACTGCATATTTTTAGATGTTAAATAAGTTATTTTTACCCAGCTAAAAACATTGTATATGGTCCATATATTTTTAATATATGAATGTATATAACTATATATGAATATGTATGCATTCATGTATGAAAATATATGGGGTTATACATTGCAAAACTATTATATATGAACTAATATATGGACTAATATATGAAATGTATTGTAATATATGATCTCATATATGGAAATTTCATTATGAAGCTCTTCATATGTGGATCCATATGTGACGCGCAAAATAGAAAGGGACCTAAAGGTAAAAACCGGTTTTGTTCAGGAGAGCCATTTTAAGGATATCTTTGTATCTTTGGTGTACCATCACATCATAAAACGCGCATATCTCTGGGAGGAAGTACCTTTGGGGCATGGGATCGGTCTCATTCGATGCTCAGATGTTGTCCACATCAAAAAAAGTGAAAATTGATTTTTTTTTTACCCTTAGGTCCCTTTCTCTATGCGCTGTCACATATATAGAATTAAGATTTAATATATGGAGCCATATAAGATGATATCTCACATAAGGTCGTTTTTGCAATCAAAAAAGCTTGGATTTTATCACTGGTGAATTGGAAATCCATTAGAAAATACATACGTACGGTATGCAAAGTTTAGATGCGTACCCCCAACGTTTAAAAAAGAAAAACTTTTGTTACAAAAAAAAAAAAAAAAAAAAAACCATTCTTGTATGATTTTACACATTGTGGCCCCATTTAATATATCAAATAATCAAAAGCATAATCCAGTCATTAATTATAGAAAATAACAGAAATCTCTAGATAAGAAACAAAGTGCATATTACTGAAAAAATTATACATATTGAAAACTATTGTTAGACGGATTATTTCGTTTCGTTTATAATTGACTGCATTAGTTTTTAATCTGAATTTCTTAAATTAAATTTTATGGACGAATATGAGTTTTGTGTTTTTTAAATAATTAATTTACATTTGCTCTCAAAATGACTTATGAAATGCCCTTTAATTCGTTTTTAATTATTTGTTCAATTAAATGTCTCATTAAATATTTAAAATCTTAAAAAAAGTTATTTAAATAATTGAATTTATTTCACAGTAGTGCGCTTTTTTTATTCAAGGGAGTATAAATATCAACTTTGCATACTATATAGGGAATACACATTCATGTATGCAAATGTATGAATATATACCCTACAGGAGAATAGGCGATAATTGTCTAAAAGCTACTAGTATAAATACTAGAATAACAAGAACTAGTGCAAAAAGGGTTAAAGTTGTTGTGTAAAATTACTAGTGCTGATGAGTACTAGTATATGAAGTAGTTCCAAGGCACCACATTGCAAAATAAATTTTGACTGTCTAACAGAGCCCTTGCACTGTATGAAAATTGGTATCATATAATTACTAAAATTTTATAAATTATTAATTAATTAATTTTTTAAATAATTATAATTACCCTTTTGTATTTCTGAATTTTTGATAAATAATTGCTAATTTTAAGTAGCAGTTGTCACTGGGTAACAAAAGAATAAACCACCAATTTTATAGGATTTTTCTTTACAAAAGAACTGGTAATAAACTAGTCCTAAACTAGTACCACTGGTACTAGTAGTTTTCTAAACACACTCAATGCTAATTTGAGCATTAAGATAGTATAGGAAAGTATACAGTTGGGAACTAGTGGTGGTGATTTCTGTACTAGAAAAATACTAGTTGAACACTAGTTCGTTCTCCTGCAGGGTATTATCATATATGGTCATATACCCTCATTTTTCGGATCCGAACCATATATAGGGTATCATATATACTCCAGACATATTTTTTATTTTTTAGCTGGGTAACCACATATCAAATGGAATTTTAAATCACTACTTTGTTTTCAGCAAATTCATTACTTTTTTGGCTCAAGCCAAATACAAGTGTTTTTTTTTTTTATTACATTTAAGTCTTTTCAAATCAAAAAATTTGCATTCCCAGCTAAAAAAAATATGTATGGAGCATATATGATATCCCATATATGGTTCGGATCCGAAAAATGAGGGTATATGGCCATATATGATTATATATATTCATACATTTTCATACATGCATGTATAAATATTCCCTATACGGTATGAAAAGTTCATATTCATACTTTCTTGAATCAAAAAAGCGCACTGCTGTGCAATAAATAAAATTTCTAAAATTAGTTTTTTTTAAGTTTTTGTAAATGGAGGAGGTTGTATTTAATGAAACATTTGTTTGGACAAAATATTTAAAAACTAACTAAAAGAAATTGTATTCATCATTTCAAAGAAAACGTGAATCGACTATTTAAAAAACACAAAACTCATATTCGTACAAAAAATTTAATTTACGAAATAAGATTAAAAACTAACGTAATTAATTATAAAAAAATCCGTCTAACAATAGTTTTCACTAAATTTTTTTGCAGTAATATGAACTTTGTTTCTTATCTAGAGAATTTTGTTATTTTCTATAATTAATGACTGGATTATCCTTTTGATTATTTGGGGGCCACAATGTATAAAATCATACAAGAATGATTTTTTTTTGTAACAAAAGTTTTTCGTTTTTAAACGCATATAAACTTTGCATAGCGTATCTATTTTGAAATGGATTTCCAATTCACCAGTGATAAAATCCAAACTTTTTTGATTGCAAGAACGATCTTATGTAAGATATTATGTATGCATACATTCTTATATGGCTCCATATATTAAATCTTATTTCTATATATGGATCCACATATGCAGAGCTTTATAATTAAATTTCCATATATGAGCTCATATATTATAATACATTTCATATATTAGTCCATATATTAGTTTATATATAATAGTTTTGCCATGTATAATCCCATATATTTCCATACATGAATTCATACATATTCATATATAGTTATATACATTCATATATTAAAAATATATGGACCATATACAATGTTTTTAGCTGGGTTATTAAAAATAGCAATGGAAGAAAATAACAAAAAATTAAATAATTTAACGTGTTTTCTTTTCAAACCACATATTTACAAGTGATTTTAATCACTGAATAAAAATCACTTTTTAACTACTTTTGTGAACCCAGCTAAAAAAATTATATATGATCCACATATTTTTAATATATGAATGTATATAACTATATATGAATATGTATGCATTCATGTATGGAAATATATGGGATTATACAATGCAAAACTATTATATATGAACTAATATATGAAATGTATTGTAATATATGATCTCATATATGGAAATTTCATTATGAAGCTCTTCATATGTGGATCCATATATAGAAATAAGATTTAATATATGGAGCCATATAAGAATGTATGCATACATGATATCTCACATAAGATCGTTTTTGCAATCAAAATAGCTTGGATTTTATCACTGGTGAATTGGAAGTCCATTAGAAAATATATACGGTATGCAAAGTTTAAAAAATAAAAACTTTTGTTACAAAAAAAAACCATTCTTGTATGATTTTATACATTGTGGCCACATTTAATATATCAATAATTAAAAGGATAATCGAGTCATTAATTTTATAGAAAATAACAGAATTCTCTAGATAAGAAACAAAGTTCATATTACTGCAAAAAATTATATTGAAAACTATTGTTAGACGGATTTTTTTTATAATTAATTGCATTATTTTATTTATTTATTTATTTATTTGTTCATATTGTAATACAAAAGCCGAGAGCAAAAAAAGACGTACTACAAAGTTTAATACTGAGTAAATAATTAACATTATTAATATATAACATATTAATATATTCAATAAAGATCAATTAAATTTTAGTTAGTTAGTTTAGTTAGTTTAGTTAGTTTTTAATCTGATTTCTTAAATTAAATTTTATTTACGAATATGAATTTTATGTTTTTTAAATAATTGACTGTTGACTTAAAATGATAAATGATATGACTTGTAGTTCGTTTTTCATTATTTGTCCAAACAAATGTTTCATTAAATACAACCTAACCTCCCTTTACAAAAACTTAAAAAAACTAATTTTAGGAATTTTATTTATTGCACAGCAGTGCGCTTTTTTGATTCAATAAAGTATGAATATGAACTTTTCACACCGTGTAGGGAATATTTACACATACATGCATGAAAATGTATGAATGTATATAATCATATATGGCCATATACCCTCATTTTTCGGATCCGAACCATATATGGGATATCATATATGCTCCATACATATTTTTTTAGCTGGGAAGTGAATTATTTTCACTCCCGAATCTCTGATTTTTATAGCACCAAAAACCTGATTTTTATTGAGTTTAAAAAATGTCAAAAGCAAACCACTTCCTTCCAATGACACGTCAATGTAAAATTCATTGGTTTTTAACCTAAATTTGAAGTGGTTTGATTCAGTAGATGTGGTGTTTTTTCTACTTCTCCTCACTTTTTTTTGCTGGGTAGCAAATACAAACAGTACAATGTTTGTATATCATAATCAAAAGATATTAGATATTTCTCTATGTGCAGATATTAAAATTTTTAATTTTTGGGGAACACAAAGATAGTAAGAAAAAAATTAACTAGTATACGAAATATTTACAATTAATATTTTAATTGAAGAATAACATATTAAGTGAATATTAGAGCTGAACTCAAAAATTAATGAAAATAAATCCAGAAGCAAGTTGTTGGCCTTTAATCTGGACACTACAGACTATAGTCTCCCAACTGAAAATTGAAAATTAAAAGAAAACAAAAAATACGAATAAAAATTTAAAACTTCAATTAATCTTTTGTTTAAAGGTTTAAATAATTAAAAGTTTCATAAAAAATTTAATTGACACAATTAAACTTTTAATTCGATTTGTTATTTTTTTTTATAAAAGTTGTTAATTGGAGAAATATTTGTTTTTGTGCGTTGAAGCATGTCTCGAGATTGAAACATATTTTTACGTTTTAAACTTTTAACAACGCTTTTCTGCAGAATAAATTATTTGCAAATGAATAAAAGACCCCAGTGTACTAATTTAAGTTAAGAATGACACTTTATTTACTAAATAGACTTATACTAATAAAATCAAGCGCTTAAATACACACACAACTGAAATTACTCTGCTGTTTCAAAAAGAATTTATTTGGTTCTACTGAAAAATTCGATTTTCGGACATGGGCTGTTATGAACGAAAACCAGGGGTTCTACTCTGTAATTCGAAACGAAAGAAAATATTTTCGAATTTGTGTGTAAATAACATACAAATCCGATAGTATTCTCTTTCGTTTCGAATTACAGAGTAGACCCCCAGAAATATGTCGATAAATATTGGGATTTTCGGTTTGCAAAAACTTAGCGACTCCAGGTACTGATGTGTCATTTTAAAGTTACCCACAGTCTATGCAATATTATTGAAAACTTAAATGCTGTTGTTATTGTCGTTTTACTTCTCATTATCAATAAATTGCACAATATTAAAAAAAATATATGGCGGCAATTTTTCTTACAATATAATTATGTAAAAGTAAAAGTAAAAGTAAAAACGTTTAATAAATTTTAAAATTGGTGCATTATAAATGCATACAAAATCCGAAACAAATTAAATAATTTTTAATTGAATAATTGAAATAATTTAAAAATAATGTTTAGTAATGCACCTGGAAATAATTATTGTATAATGTTGGCAACACGTTACAAAATATTTCTTGTAGCGCAATATAAATCAAAAGACTTTTGGTTTTCTCCAACATATTGTGCCATACACCAATATAATGTACACACAGGCAAGTTTATTGTACAATATCAATTATTGCACAATAATATTGCACAATGATATTGCACAATAATATTGCACAATGCTATTGCACAATAATATTGCAAATCTGTGATTACTTTAAGGGTATTTTTTGATATATTTTTTTTTTCAAAAATCAGCAGAAAAATCTTTACGGAGAAGAGTTAGAGTCTTTTAAGTCCTTCATAAAAATGTTTCTCGTAAAAGTTGAATAAAACAGCTGAAAAAAATCTCTACTTAAAGAGCAAGAGTTTCTTGGCTTGCATTGCCGAGTATAGGAAGCTTAAAAGTCCCATTAAGAGTTGAGTGTTTTAAACAAATTTAGTAGAATTAACAAATTCCAGAGATGAACATTTGCTTAAAATACTAAATTTTTAAATGCATTTCAAGTTTGGCATTTGTATGAATTTATTTTATTAACACTTTAAATGCAATTCAAATATTTACACCCCCACGCAAGAAAGAGAAACAAATAGTAAAAGAAAATCATAAAAACCATTTGTTTTGCTTACTCTAACCTTCTTGTAAGTTAATTGTGTTTCTCTATTAACTTCCTTTCAAATGATTACTCAAGTGCTTAAGCACTTCAAGGCGCACTTGAAGTGAGAAAATATTATTGTTAAGCCAAAGATAAGTTAAACAATCAACTTCCTTTTCCTGCTTCAAGCAAGTCGTAACAAATTTTCTCTCTCTCTCTCTCTCTCTGACTTGTATTTTTTATGCCCTTTGTTAGTCATGGCAAAAAATTTTAAGTGGATTTCAATTTTTAAATTTTTTTTATTATTCCTTCTTGTTGCCATTGCCATTTAAAACAATATTGCAAATTAAAAGTACCCGGCGTAGATTAACGCAAAATTAAAAAGAAAAAGAAAATAAATTTGCTTAGTAATTTGTTTAATCGATCAAATGGTAGAAAGAGCAACATTTTCGTTTGAAATGCATTTTGCATTGCGAAGCAAAAATTTTAAAATAAACTTGAGTGTAAAAAACATTAAAATAGTTCAACAAAAGGTATTACAGTCGACTCCGCTTTACTTAAAATAACCAAAACCCAATATTTCAGTTATCCGATTTTTTTTTCTCTAAAACGTAGTTCGAATTACTGAAATTTGTTACAGTTAAGCGTACTGCTTAAAATCAGTAAATGTCACTATAAAAGAAAAATATAATAAAGTACGTAAGAGCGAAAAGCGCAAATACATTTTGCCATTTAACTTTTTAATGGACAAAACATGCAAAATTTTTTCAGCCTTAAGTTAATGGAATCGATTTCTAATAAATAAATTTCAAATTGTTTATTTTTTCACTAAAGCGAAGTAAGTTTTGTACAAAACGTAGTTGTGGGCTTGCTTTTGGTTTTCAGTAATACAATATTTTCAGTAAAGCGATGTTTCGCTAAACTGAAGTGAATAAGACTAGCTGCGTTTAAAATCAGTGCGGGGATTTGTATAGCTTAGACTAATCCGATTTTTTTAGTAAAACATGTTGCGCTAAAGCGGATTCGACTGTATTATTAATATTAATATTGACATTTGAATGTGATTTATTTTTTCTTATGTATGTGTCTCCCTTATGAATAAACAGTTTCAATTAATTTTTTCTGAATGCCCTTTCCTCAGTCAACTCTCGATATGTTCTGGAAAACATTTAAATACTTCAATACAAAGTGTCTTGCGTCTTGCGAAAATTCTGTGCCTCGGCCGCTGGTACGAGTATCATCAGTTCAGCAATTTGCCACAAACTTAATGTCGTTTGTTAATGGAGTTTTGTTGCCCTTGTTGTTGTTGTTGTTGTTGTTGTTGTTTCTGTATGTCATTGACTAAACTATTATTTCGTTGTTGTTGTTGTTGCTGCTCTTGTCCTTTCCGGTCCCTTTTGCAAATGTAAAATGTGCTTGCTGCCGACCAAAACTCACTCCTACAGTTACATATTTTGTAAACGTTGTGGTCGTGTTTAATGTTCGTTATGGCTTATTGGCTGGAAATGAAAATGCGACCATAATTTTTTGAATTCTAGTGAGATTTTGTAGTTCAAAAGTGTAAATAAGTTTTAGTTTTGTGCAAAAAAAAAGAAAGAAACAAATAAAAAAGTTTTGCCATCAAAACCATTTTATTCAATTGAAAATGAGAAAAGGGATTAGAGCATAAAATAACAAACAGAACGTATAATAATAGTTCTTGAGGGCTGCAGCAATTGTGAAATATTTTTTTCTTCGCTTTTATTGAAAGGCTAAAAAGTATAAAAGGTTAAATCGTGCGTTTTTTTTACTGTCGAATTTATGAACAAATTCCTCGAGGTATATTTTTTTCGTTTACTTTATAATTATTAAAAAAATAAATTGCTAGAAAGAAGATATAAAAATTTTGCTGTGTTTATGAAAAAAATGTGACAAAAATAAATGAAAATGATGTTGACTTTTAATTTAACAGCCAAGTGAAGCAAAAAACAAAAAACAAAAAATCTTCAAATCAATATCCAAGTATATTACACTGTGTGACCTAAAAACAACAGGGTGATCTAGTTTTTAAAGCGTCCGTCTGGCAATGCTGTCAGCTGTTAAATATCTGTCAATGGAAGTGTCTACTTTTCGAGCAATGCCGGGTGATTATGGTCGTCATAATTGACCTTTTCTGTAAAGTCCTGGCAGGATTATAAAAAAATTTGAAGAGGGTCAGGACTGTACTATTTTGGCTTTATTGCAATGGAAGTTTGAAGAACGCGTAATTTGTCATTTGGGCGACGTCGATTGGCCACCAAGATAATGCGATTTGCCGCTGTTAGAGTTTTTGTGGGGCTGCGCCAAACAGCGTATTTACATGAATAATACCATAACGTTGCACAATGGCTTGAAGTAAAAACAAAAGTCCGCAACTTTTGAACTAGTGAACCAATTTCGATGAAACTAACTGTTTTGGAAAGAAGAAGTGCTAAACTTTGTATATTTGGAAGCACCCTGTTACAAGACAGGGTAGCTCCAAAGAGACTCCAAGTGGGAAACTGCGTGTGTCAAAATTCTTTCAGAGCTCGTAACTTTTGTAAATATCGACCGATCTTAATAATTTTTTCAGCGGGAAAATGAACAAAAATAAAACATGCTAAAAACACCATGTAATCTCTTACAGTTTCCAAGTTATTTGACTTGAAATTTTTTTTTAATTTGTGCCCTGAATTTTTTTAATTATTAGTACATAACTTCTTTATTACTTGGCAAAAATCAGTTCGTTGTTGTTGTTGTTGTAGTTTTTGGAAGAAAACGTCGTTACGATTCATATGAAAATTTTTTTTTTTTTTTGATATCTCAGAAATTGCAGCAAAGAATAATTTAGAAATTTGGATTTTTGAAAATTATGACAAAAATTTGTATTTATATTTTGTGAAAAAAGTATTCTTAATTTTTTTCGAATATTTTAAAAAATTATTAAGTATTTGATAAAAACTTTTGTTATTTCTGAGAGAGGAGGCATTAAGAAAGACTGTGCATAAAATTTTAGAGATTTTTGATTGTGCACCCTACATCCAGTATTGGTCGAAAATTATAATTTTCTTTGCAAAAAATATAATTTTAGGATGTGACAAAAAATTTAAAAATTTTTGTAAATAACTTGTAAGAACCACTTGACATCCTACACATAAATGTAGGTAGAAAAGGACATTTTCTAAAAATGCTAAAATTTTCCTAACACAATTGTTCCCAATAAAAAAAAGTTTTTTAAAATTATATATTGGGAAACATTTTAATTTAGTTCAATATTATACATTAAGCTTTCCAAACTGAAAAAAAAAATTATTCTCATACCTTCAATACTTTTCGAAATATTCAAAATTCAATTTTGATTACAGAATTAAATTTTCTAAATTTTTTATTTTTGCCTAAATTATTGATCTCATTTTCTTTACTTCCAATGTTTCTTAACTTCTTCTATGTTATCACAATAGTAGACATAATTGTCTACTCAACGGTATATAATAGGTATACCTTTTTCATTATATCAGTCTTAAAATGTATATGTGTTTTTTCTGCTATTCAAACAAACCAACTATACATACCCAGCAAAAACTTACACATTACCATTAGAACTACTTGCCATATAATGACTTACTTTTGTGATTGCTAATTTTCATTACTCGCTTACAAATCACATTACCTAAAATTACAAAAAATGACGTGCAAGTTGCTAAATGAAGAGAATGATTTTTTAGGTGAAATGTTGACAAATGAAAACAATGTAAGTACTTCTGAATAATCGATTATTTTAGTCTCACGCCTTGTTAAAATCATTAAGTTGGTAATCCAGTAGGGAAGTGCTTCCACCAAAAATGCTTAATTCCAAACTCGATTACCTTCTTTGAAATTTTTTGTTGGGTACGGTACAAATTATAAATACAAACATTTTTCTGATGCTTGTGTTAATACACAAAATTACGTAAGTTAAATAATTAATAAAATAAAAGTACTACAATAAAGTAAATTCATGTTGTTTCAACGTGAAATAGCTTTAATTCAATATGGATCATCGTGTATCAAATAAACGCTATTTCAACTTCAAATAACTTTGATTCAACATGATTCTAAATTTTAATTTAATAGTATTGTAATGTTAAAGCAACATGTAATAAAGTTATTTCAAAAAGAAAAGTTTATTTTGAATTACTATAAATCATGTTGACCCAACATGAAAAACACACGAAGCACAATCATTGCCGAACAATTTTAAATTAAACTTGTTTTAGTTAATTTTAATATGAAATTTTTCTGTGGGTATAGTGAAATAAAAGTTGCAGCGAAACCATAGCTTTATGTATCTCTTTTATTTAACTTTACTTTTGGAGCCAAGAAAATGAACAACCCGTTGTATAGATTTAGAATAACGCAAGCGAAGTCGCACGAATAAATATCGTATAATATATATATTAATAAAGGTGTAAGTATATTTTTTTAAGTGGTTGTTAATATCTGAATATTTATCCGAATATTGATATCTCTAACGAAAGTCAAAACACATCATAATGTTTTTAGCTTCTTCTGTCAAATACCTTAAATACAATTTACTTATACCTTTTTGGATTTTCCTTGAGGATGTCTGCAAAATTGTTTTCTCTCTTTTTTACTTTTCAACGTTTGCAGATATCTCACAACTTTACTTTAAATACTATGGATAAAGCCAATTTAAAATGTGGCTTAGGTTTCACACAAAGATTGAAACTAGTTTAAATTACAGGTGACCACACACACATGAGGAAGAAAAGTTTTCTAAACAAAGTTAAATTTTTGCAAATTTGTTTCGATGAGAAAGCTTGTAGTGAGTTTTTTTTTTTACTTAAGGCTTCATTAGTCTTTACTTTCTGTTACTGTTCTGTGCTGTGCCGTTCTGCTTCTAAATTTTAGTACTTACTTTTTCTGTAGTAACTGATCCGCCTATTTCGGACCAGAAGGGTTGCAGTTTTCCACTAAAGCGATGAGTTTTGCATCGTCCATTGTTATATTTAAATTTTTCTTGTAAAAATTTATTTTTTTTTAATTAAAAAAGCGCAACACAATTTATTTCAAAATGTTTTTATTTAATTTATGCTGTCACTTAACATTTTTTTAATTTTCAGAGGTTGAACCGAAACAGAACAGAACGAAACAGAAAAAGTAACGACTTGTATTAGATTTCTATAAACAAAAAAGAGTCAGCTGAATCGTAACAGAACAGAAAGTAAAAACTAATTCTGGCTTTAGATTTCAAGCCACTTCTATTAACTGTAACAAAACAAAAATTAATCTCTTAAGTCGATTTGAAGCAAAAGTTTTTGATATTTTATATTTGGTTTGACGCACAGCACACTCTATGAAAAAAAAACTTTTGTAATACAGACTCCCATTTAAGGTTTTGAAATTTATTTCAAACGAACAAAGGAAAATGCAAAATTGTTTACAGAAAAAAAAGTTGTGTGTCTGTAGTACGTGTGAAAATTGAACAAGCAAATTGAAACATATCTATAGTTTTAATTGCATGTATTCAACAATAATATTGCATATGAAAATTTAATGAAGATAAATTTATTTTTCTCTTATCGCAATAAACAAAATTTAAAACTAATTATTATTGGGAATTGGAAACAATAATAATGATGTGTGCTGTCATTCATGTGCATGGCGATACGAATGATATGAATGCGAGCAAATGTATGCATATCCTGCTGATAAGGATATCTGTAAAATATTACATATGCATACTTATGTACAATGTACATATATTTATGTACATATTTGTATATATATTTGTGAGAGTATCATTGTACATTTATAAGCATTCAAATAAAATTAAGCTTGTTCATGGTCATGACTGTTATTACTAATACCTTTTGTTGCAACACTTTGCAAGTAATTGCAAACATTGCATGAAATTTTTGTTTTGTTAACTTTTGGTATTGCTGTTGCGCATGCTTCTAAAAAATTTCGTAATTCGTTCCTTTTTGTAAAACACGGTCGTGAAATAAATAAAAATTATTATATTAATTAAAACATTAAAAAGAAAGTATACAGTCCACTTTACTTCACAATCATAATTTTTGGTCCATTCGAACCAAATGCAGAATATTAATACATATGTACATAGAAGTTGTGCAAAAGCTTCCCTGCAGTCAGACTGAGGCCAAGTGTCTCTATGTCAACACTAAAACTCTAGTAGTAATTAGTTACATTGTCTACAATTTCTCTTTTATTCGTCAGTATAAAATAAGGAGTGAAAACAGATGTAGTGTATTTCTGGTGGATTTTGCAACAACTTGTCAATATACATAAATTAAGGTATAGAAATGTAAAAGTAAATTTCTGGTTGGTATGTCTCCATGTTCCCATAAGAACTATGAATTCACTATCTAGTCAATTGTTTTAGTGTTACTAGTAGAATTTCAATGACAAGCATATGCTAAATGTCTATAGCACAAAGTATTATATGGGGAATAATTGTAGAGTAGTACTGGTGACAAAGTCAAAAGCGACTCAGTACATTTTCACCTTCGACACTTCCTTCAGGGTTACATATGTGCATACATATGTATATCGGTGAAATAAAATACAAAGAAACATTTAAAAAAAGGGATTACACTCGTGTGCACATAGTTACATACATACGTTTACACTTAAAAAAGATGCGTGTGGAATAGCGAACAAACAAAACATAGAGCATATACATACATGCATGTACATATGTCGGTGTCAATAGGTGTCCACGATCAGTTAACAATTCAAATATCGTTATCAGTGCATTTTAAACTGTTTGTATAAGAAAAAACAGATTGGTCAGTTCATCTCAAACTTCTTTGTAAATTCATACTTTGTGCAATGAAAAAAAACTTAGATTTTATTTGAATTGCCACAGTAGTTAAAATTGTACAAAATAAAATAGATCGTTGAAATACTATACACATTAAAAATATCGTTTTTTATTGAAGTAAAAACTTGTGAATTAACTATAAATAAATAGTAACTCTAAATAACATTTGTACAATTTCAATTCATTAATAATGGATCAATTAAAAAAGAAACGCATGCAATTAAAAAAGTCTATGTCAAGGTTGTATAATGCTATATGTGGGCAAAATGTCAATTTTACTGATGTCAAGGTACGTATGCACAGAGAAAACAGTGCCTAATAAATACCTCATAAAATAGAACAAAATTAATAAGAAATCTCTATGTTTTTTTTTTCAATAAGGAAATCTTATTAATTTCATAGAGAAAACCTTTTTAAAAAAATCAAGAAGAAATCTTGTAGTTTTTATGAGGTTATCTTATTGATTTTTTCAATAAGGTTTTCTTCTTGATTTTATTAGGCTATCTTATTGATTTTTTCAAAAATAAAACACAATACTTATTGATTTTATTTGAAAATTTTATTTATTTTCATTTACATATGTATTTACTTAGGAATACACAAAATATAGTAATAATAAGTAAGTTTTGTTAGCAGTATCTTTTTGAATTTTTTAATTACATGTTTGCTTATAAATATTGGGTAGTGTGAATAAAAAAAGCATTTGCTTTTTACTTAAAAATTTTTTTGAAACAAACAAAAAGTACATATACAGTTAAGAAATTAACTCTACATACACCCATCAATTTTGGGGTGAGGAAATTTGGGAAGAAATTAAAAAAACTAATTATGGCAATATTTAGGGTGCTATAAATATGTTTATACAAAAAATAAAAAATAAAAATATAATTATAATAACAACAATAAAAGCAAAAATATTCAAAACCCATAAGAAAAAAGTCTACATACAGGCATAAAATACATGATAAAATACGTGCAAAATGTTCGAGGTCGTCAACTTGTTTGAAAATTCTGTTATTTCCGGTACCAAGCCATCAAGACATGGCATCCGAATATGGTCGAATATGTTCTTAAAGTAGTAATAGTTCCCGTTAACTTTGAAAGAACCTAAACATTTACCACAAATCACGCCATTGCCTTTTAAACCATGCTTAAGTACAGTTAAAATTAAGTCATTATTACAAATAACGTAAACTTAAATTCAATAGCCGCATTTGTGGTAATTTTTTTTGATTATTTCGAGGTTAATATCAATTGTTGCCTTTTTAAGGACATATTAGACCATATTCGGATGACATTTGTTGACGGCTTGGTACCGGAAATAACAGAATTTTCAAACAAGTTGACGACCTCGAACATTTTGCACGTATTTTTTCATGTATTTTATGCCTGTATGTAAACTTTTTTCTTATGGGTTTTGAATATTTTTGCTTTTATTGTTGTTATTATAATTATATTTTTATTTTTTATTTTTTGTATAAACATATTTATTAGCACCCTAAATATTGCCATAATTAGTTTTTTTAATATCTTCCCAAATTTCCTCAAACCCCAAAATTGATGGGTGTATGTAGAGTTAATTTCTTAACAACAAATTTTAAAGTAAATTGCAAATGCCTTTTTTGTATTCACATTACCCATTTATACGTACTTAGGGACATTATTACAACTTGTCGTTAGTTAAAGGCATGATTTTATCAGATATATAAATGGCTTTGCATTATAAAACCTTCATTTAATATTTTTTTGTCCATTAAGTATTATTATTATTAATAATGACATCAATAAAAAAATTAAAATTGTAGCAATGCAAAGCTATTTATCGGGCAGACAAAATCAGACAAGTAGTAATAACGGCCCTTAATATATTATAATTTTCATATAAATATTTAAAAATTTCATATAATTAAAATTAATTAAAAATTAATCAACCCAACCTGTATTGAAAATCTCCACTCCAAGGCTCTTGTATTTCCAGAGATTATTCCTTACCAAAAAACATACTACGATTATATATGTAAATACATAAATATAATAATAATATAGATATAGGTACGCACTATTTATAATTAGTTTTAATTTAGTTTATATTTTATGTTAGTGGAAAAATATTCAATTGTTCTTTCGACTTGTTCACTTCGCACTGGTTCACTTTCAACTAAAAGTTTAATTTTAATACATATGTACATATGTATGTATGTAAAGTAAAGAAGTAAAGTTATGAGCGGCAACACATATACAAAAATACATAAATACCCAGTTAGCCACGTCTTTAAAACATCTTCGACGACCGGTACAAGACAATGGGAAGTCGTACAAGACATATTGAAGACAGCGCCATACAAATCGTCGACGAATATTTCATACAAATGGAGGCGAGGTTACACAAGACGAGATGAGCGACAATGTCGCTCAGATTGTCGTCAACACGGCTTTATTGAAGACAAAACGGGGGACATTGTCGTTCAGATTGTCCTCAAAAAAGTTTAATTGATGACAAAACATGTGACATTGTCGACGATTTCCTTTAAATTGTGACATGTCGTACATTAATCGTAGAAGACAATGGGTAATATGAATAAAAAAAGTATTTTCCTTGTACTTAAAAATTTGTTTGAAAACACCAAATATGTGTATGTTTTTTGTATTTTTAAACAAATTTTTAAGTAAAAAGCAAATACTTTTTTTTATTCATACTACCCAATGTCGTCTGCGATGATTTGGCTAACTGGGTATGAATATTGAAGTCTCTGCAGCAGAGATATTACGGAACAAAAACGAAAAAGATCATTAAAAAATTGTCTCTATGTTTATTTATATACATACATACATACATAAATGTACGTACATACATACATAAATGAAATAACAAGAAACCTAATAAAATCAAGAAGATTTCCTTATTACAAAAATCAATAAGATGCTTTACACATAATCATGTAGGAACCTAATAAATTCAAGAAGAAAAACTTATTGAAAAAATCAATAAGACAACCTAATAAAATCAATAAGAAATCCCTATAGTTTACAATTTATAAGAAAACCTAATAGAATCAAGAAGTTTTTCTCTATGGAATGTTTTTTTTTGGTGCCAAAAATAACGGAAATTGAGTAAAAAAAGTTGTGAATAATAAGATTTCTTCTTGATTTTATGTGGTTTTCTTCTCGATAAAATTAATAAGATTTACCACATAAAAACAATAAGGAATCTCTATGAAAAAATCTTCGCTTCTTTCTGCTGGGATACCCCTTAGCCTAAAACGTTTCATAGAGAAAATCTTATTGATTCTATGAGGCAGTTTTTTCTCTGTGTGGATGAAATTGAGAACATATTCAAAATATATAAAGACATTCAGGACGACTAAATTTCACGTACTTCTATCAGATTTTTGCATTGAAGTAGTTTTTTTTCGCCAAAAAAGAATTATTTTTTGTTAAATGTTCTACCACACAATTCGATCAAAGGCGGCTTAAACTTAAAATGCTGCGACTCGTGGCTTGCAGCCATATTACATTTAATTTGAAAACTAGTTATTTTTTTTTTTAATTATAATAAAAAAAATTTTAGAGAAAGTGTAAACAGATTTTCGCCTAGCAGAACTAAAGACAAATAAAATAATTTTGCTATGAATTTCAATAAAACTTTTAACCAAAATATTTTGCTGCTCTTACATGAGTTTGGGTTTAAAAGAAGAGCAAAACTCAGCTCTACTCAAGCGAAATTTATGAAATTTTTCATTAAATTACTTTGATAATTTTCTTAGCTTTGACCATACAAAAGAAGTTAATGGAAAATTAAAAATTCATTATAATTTTAAGGATTTAAAAAAATTAATTTAGATTTCAATGATATAATAATGATACAAGTTTTGCCTTCACTTGTCAGCTGTCATTGTTTACTTAAATTTGTTTATACTTTGTTCTATTATGAAACAAATAATTGAGAGTTCTTCTTCTTAACTGCAAAACCAAACATACACCAACACACACACCCCCACACATACACACACACACACACACACACACACACACACACACACACATATATATATATATATATATATACACACATACATACATACATACATACACACACACACACACACACACACACACACACACACACACACACACACACACAATTTTGCAAAAAGAACTTTTAGTATAAATTAGTCTCCTGCACAAGACATCTTATATGTATAAGAACTTTCAAGACATGAGGGATTTTTCAAATGCTTTACTACAGCGAAATCGTATAAAACAAACGTTAACAACATTGTTTGCAAGAAATTTGTTTGAGTATTGTAGGTATAAGAGTAAAGAAGAAAACACTTCGTGACGGAAGAATTTGTGATACTTGCTTCTTTCTACGCATGAGCGCGTGTACAAGCGTCATTAATGTATGTGTGTATGATTTTTTATTTTTCTGCGCACATGCAAAGGCACACACATGCATTAACATTAGTTGTATGCGGTTAACCACATAATAGCTTACCATCTACATATTACACACACACTCAAACGTACAATATGAAAAATAACAAGCATACACTAATCAACAGTACTTCTTTTGAGTGTTTGTTACAAACAAGCTGTCTTGCGACATCGCTTGTTACAACTGATATACACATACACCAATACATCCATCGTGCTTCGCTTATAGTACGACAGCATTTATTATTGATTTAGTATAATACATGCGACGTGAATACATTTAAAAATCATGACGTTTTTACATTTCAAGACTGTTTACGCAGCTCTCTAGTACAATTTAATTAAAAACTTTGCATGCGTGGCTTGTTACCACAATTTATTTAACATTGCAAAGGAAATTATCTTAACTCAAGATCGTAAAGGATTCCAACGTTTATTTTGCAGTTGTTTCTGTTTTTTTTTTCTTTAATTTGTACGCACAAAGTCTTTTGATTAATTAAATGCTTTTTGAAAGCCGCTCGTGACACTAAAATTTATTAAATTACTTCACACAAAATGAACAGTAGCAGAAAAGTGTTTTTGAGGGTAAATTGAAATTTATTATAAACGTTATTATAAAGAAAATTAATGTAAAATGGTTGCTCTCTACAGACTTAATTAACTGGTTACTGTTTCGTGTGAAATAGATGAATGTCTTTTTGGCAAACAAAATGTTTCAAACTGTTTGGTTAAATTATAAAATATAATGGATGAATGCAAAGTGAAAGATAAATATGGCAAAGGTCTAGAGAGTTTTTCTTTTCTTAATATAATATTAAAGTGCGGAAGGAAGTGAAAAACTAATTATCTTCAATATGGCGAATAACCCAAAATAGCGGAACAGTTTTACATTTTTTATAGATAACAAATGAAAACTTTTGCTGCAAAAGATTCGAAAATCAATTTAATTTAGTGCTAATCCTACCCAGCTAGTCCTTTCAATCGCAGAACAGTCTATTGTGGATCGTATGCAGATCATTTTCAATCGCAGATGAGCTCATATTTTAATTGTGGAAGATGCTTCGCAAGGGAGAAACTGTTACCGAAGACGATTCGTGTACAAGAGCGGCAGAAGGCGCTTTTATCAATCGTAGATGCAATAGTTTCAGATTTATCTAAAGATTATCTTACAACTCTTTTTTGAAGAACATTGAGAATCTATATGAGAGAGTTGTAAAGGAATCATTCCATAATGATTTGGGGAATCGTAAAATACTCAGTATGCTTTTTATTTTGCAAGTTAAATATGAAAAAAAAAAATAAATAAATTTTTTAGTATTTATTAATAAAAATTTTTTCTTCACTAATTGATTAAAGACTATTTATTTTTTGTACATAATGTGTATGTAGATTTAACCAGTCTCTATACATAGAAAACTTATGATTACTATGTTGAATTTTGCTTTTTTAACCATCTATCGCTTCTATCTTTGGCGTGCACAAAATGGTGCTGCAGGAACTTTGAATGGCAAAGATCTATGAAAAATTCAATTAATTAAAAGAATTATTATTATTAAATTATTATTATTATTTAAAAAGCTTTTGACGTACCTCCAATAATTTAATTAATATTTGATGTAAAATACCACACTTATTAAATTAATAAGTACTTCACTTTAATATATCTTTAATTATTATAAAAAAATAAAAACACAGTTGAAACAATCGACGAGATACTTATTTAACGCTACATTTACACATGAAAGAACTTTCTTGAAATTTCTGTATACGTATTATGAATAAAAATTCTAATGAAATAAGTGACATTCATGAAAATTTCTTGTTAATTTTCATAGGAAAATGAAAGTTCATTTTAAAAATGTCGTCGAAAAGTAAAGTTTGAAAAAATTGGTTTTTTTACTGTTTAATTAGAGTTACCCAGAACATCACCTACACAAATTTATAAGGCAATTAATTGGGGTTAACTATTGCTGTTAATATTGTAATAGTATTATTGTTTTCAAAAGGCATGAAGTGTCTTGTCCATGTATATTTGAACATGAGATATTATAATTTTCTAAATATTTATACAAAATAAGGATAATTTATAATAACTACTTATCTAAATGCTGTATATTTGTACAAAACTTTAAAGGGGGTAACACTGTTAACCTTTTTTTATTTTACTTTCTGAAAACATCAAAAATTTACTTTCTTGAAAAAATCGTTGAAAGCTGACTGGAAATTAAAAACAATGTGAGTGTGTTAGTGAAAAAATGTGATTGTATTGCTACTTTCTTGCAATTAGTTTCATGTGTAAATGGTAGGTAAAACTCGAATGAAAGTATCAGCGAAGAAATAAAGAAAAAAATAACAATCTATAATAGTAAATATAAAAATAAAAATGAACAAACACATTTTAAATAAATGAATCCTTATGTAATATGAAAAAATGCAGACAATTATATACAAACAGTTGCAATTTTCAAAGCGAGTGTATTTTCATGCAGAATGCACCAATTAACACAGAAATTTAAAACAAAACAAAAAACCAAAATTAAAGAGTATTCGATCAGTTAATGTAATTTTAGCTAAGTAATTTAAAAAACTTGCTGTATTCTCAATAACGCTAAAACTAAAAAATCCCAAAAATAATAAAATACCCGAAAAGCAAAAATCGCCGAAAAACCGAGATAAAATCGCCAAAACGAAGAAAAGCGCCAAATTGAAAAAAGCGCTTGAATCAAAAATATCATAATAAATATAATAATTTGCTGAAATTCAAAAAATCACTAAAAACCGAAAAAATTTGCCAAAACAAAAAAGGCCAAAACTAAAAAATCGCTAAAACTAAAAATATGTATTAAAAAAAATGGCCAAAAACCGAAAAAAATCTCCAGTACTAAAAAGCGCCAAAATTAGGAAAACGACAGTATTAAAAAAGTTGCCAAAAATTTACAAAATTCTTTAAAACCCGAAATAATTGCCGTATAGAACCTTTCGTGTGTGTTCCTTATATTGGCTGACACTGCTTCAAATTTCGTTGATTTTCGACTGACTGATTTTTGGAACCAACAATTCAGTCAGCATAGCTCTATAGCGCTTGCCATTCACCGTAAGAAATAAAGACCCATGTCGAAAAGAATAAAATAAGTGCAAAAACGATCAATAACTGCACGAATTGTTAGCTAACTAGGCCGATTATGTTGATCCGAAAAATGGACGAAGTGCTCTATGAACTTCGCGAAGATATTTACTTTTTTTTTTAAACAAATTTCTACAATTTGGGAGCATTGTTCTTGCGTTAAATGATTGACGATGGCTTCCCAAACTTTACCGAACAGAAATGTCAACAAAGTTTGACGTTCTCTGCTGTTCAACCATAGTTATTTGGTGTAGAGTTGATTTTTGTTTGGCCTGGCAATGCCATTGAAAGTTGCTGAGCTTTGCAATCAGATGTGAAAAATGATTATCTAGGATGCTGTTGTTAAATATTTTGAAAACTTTGCCATTTCGCTCTTCACCAATGCACATACACACCAATGTGTATGTGCATCAACTTACGATGTAAATACTTCTATAATTTTTCATCCATTTGCTTTGAGTATAAAGCTTGATTTCATTTTAAGGTTTTATATATAGGTTTTTACTCTCAAATTAACACTTTTTCCATTCAAATTAAGGGCCAAACCCACGATGTCGACAACGTTCGACTTGTCGCACACTTACATTCAAAACAAAAACAAATTTTAATATTTTGTTGTTGTTTAAAATGTAAGTGTGCGACAAGTCGAACGTTGTCGATATCGTGGGTCAGGCTATAAATTTTTTACAAATCAAACTCAATTTTTTTCAAAGCAACTTCAATTTTATTCAAAACAAGTTAAATTATTTTCAACACAAATTAAACTTTTTACAAATCGTATTGAATATTTTTCATTTCAAATTAATTTTTTTTCATTTTACATTAAATTTTTTTAACTTCAAATTAATTTTTTTAATTAAACTCAAAATACTTAAAAAATTATTTTTATTTATACAAAATTAAATTTAAAATAAGCTTAAATTACTTGCTATATAAAATTTTCAATGTAGCGGCTCTCCAGTTGCAGCTAATGACAAATTCATAGTCATATCAACATAATAATTGTTGCAATCTGAAGGTGTTACGGGTTCTACTGATCGGTTAATTATGTGGACCAAGTCCATGTTACTCTCTGGATCAGCTACCATATTACGAGCACAGAGCTTAGTTTTTGAGAAAACTTTTTCAATTGGGTTTAGCATAGGGGAGTATGGAGGAAGAAAAACTAAAATGTGACCGGACTCAGCAATTTTATCTTTAACCATTTGCGTTTTGTGTATCTTTGCATTGTCAAGGATCAGCCAAGCACCTGTGATGTTGGATTCAGCTAATTTATCGAATAATTCTTCAAGGAAATGTGTGAAAATGTTGGTATTAACCGAGGAATTAGCAATTACTTTTTTATGTAAAATGCCATGTATGTTCATAGCTGCAATAAGGGAAACATTGCGTACCAGTTTTGTGAGTGAAAGGGTTAACTGGCGTTTAAATTATTGTACTGGAAAATATTTTGCAGTACTATAAGTAACACAATAATAGAAAAGGAATCACAAATAAAAGAAAAAACAAGTTTTTAAATCTTTCTGCATTGAATTCGTGGAAAAATTAATTTGAAGTGGAAAAAATTGAATTTGAAAAAAAAATAATTTAATTCTAAATGAAAAAAAAAATTAATTTGAAATGAAAAAAAAATTAATATGAGTTGAAAATAATTTAATTTGTTTTGAATAAAATTGAAGTTGCTTTGAAAAAAATTGAGTTTGATTTGTAAAAAATTTAATTTGAATGGAAAAAGTGTTAATTTGAGAGTAAAAACACATATATTTGGGATTTATTTACATTCACTGAGAACTGATAGCACAAAGTAAATTTCATAAAAACTTCACGATATCAATTTTCTTGTTAAAGGCCGTGATACCCTATCATACACAATCGTGCAATTTTTGGTATGATGGAGTTTATGAAAATTTTCAAAGGACAATCCCCCTTATTGTGAATGGCGTCGTCGACGTCACATCAAGACGACAGTAAATTTTGTCACTTGCATACTCTTTATCGGCAAAAAAAGGATTTTATTGAGAATCTCTTACTAATCTCTAAGGCTTTGTAAATTAATGGAGCATGTTAATAGTAGTCAATTTTTGTCGACAAAGAGTAGACAAGTGACAATTTTTATTATTTTATTCAAATATGTGGAAATAACAATTCATGAGATCGGTTTTGTATTTTTTTCCTAGATCGTGCGATTGTATAGAATAGTGAGCATGGGGAATGAAAATTTTATGAGAACAAAAGTTTCTCTTACTCACCATAGGGATATTATTTGTATATTTCCTTGCAGGGGTAAATAGTCCAAGATATGTTTAAATTTTTGTTTACAACTTTCAATAAATATTTCACAAATTTCTACATAAGTTTAAATTTAATTGAATTTTAATCCGGATTAATTTTTTAATCGCGCTTAAGTTCAGTTTTTCAGTTCTTATATAATGAAATATTTTTATTAATTAGCATGCTTTTCTAAAGAAGAGAAGAAATAATAAACTCTAACTCTAACTGCGGGAAATGCGTAGCGGAATTAAAATAGTTTAGTTCTAGAAAATTGAACTACAGTTTTGTTCTTTAGAAAATCACATAAATTAATAAAAAAATATTTTATTCTATAAGAATTGAAAATACTAAACTTAAGCCCGCTTAAGAAATTATTCTTGATTATTTCGCAAAATTGTAAATCAAAAATCCTTTAATACTAACCAAACCATCACATCTGTGGTAAACAAAACATGCTGCTTAATAAAACAATATCAGAAATCACTTAAAAGTTATATTAATTTTCAATCAATTTAAATAATGAAAGTAATAGCTAATTATAACGAATTTTGTATAATCAATAGAGATGTGAAAATGTCGTGATTGTATCGTGTCACGCGTGAGTCACGCGTGATTCACGTGATTCGCGATCAAATATTATAACTAATCACGTGTGAGTGCGTGAGCGTGACCGAAAAAAATTTACTCGTGCGTGATCGTGCGTGAGTTTTTTTAATAATCACGTACGAATTTTCACGCTCTCACGAGATAACATTCCTGCATAGACACATATGTAACTGTATTCAATCATTTGAAATAAATTATTTTATAATAATAAATGCATATATGTATAGTAATATGTATGGTAGTATGACCTTACAAACATAATGAATACCCCCAAACAAAATGTTTCGACTTTTTCTGAAGTCAGACTTGTCGTACCGAATTCGTTAAGACATTTCGGTAGTGCCTCTGAACAATTTTTTTTAAACATTAAAACTTTGATTTTTGAGTACATAAGTAAAAGTCTGTGAACATTTTTTTAAATAAATATGTATATGTTAATAAAAGAAAGGATTGTAACAAATATTAAAAAACGTGAGTGTGTGCAAATTATTTCGATAATAGCAGCAACATAACGGTGAAGCGGTACTCTGCTATAAAAGCAAAAAGACATCGTACCTACATGTCGTTACGAATTCGTACCGACTTATCGTACCGACATATCGTTACGAAGTCGTGTCAACCATTTCATACAAAAATTGTTACGATTTCGGTAACATTTCGATGCCGAAATCGGAAAATTTTGTCGACCAATCATTAAGAATTCTTTACGAATTCGGAGCATTTTGTTTGATGGGTACATACACCTTTGTTAGTATGTATGTATGTTTCTTAGATACCCTGTAGGAAGTATCAATTGAGAAACACTACTGATTCAACAGTGCCTTTGTCAATAATACTACTGACGAATTGTAACGCAGAAAATGTTTTTTGCCTAATGGGCCGTCCATATATTACGTAACGCTGTAGAGGGGAGGGGTGGGGTTCGAGTTTTGTTATGATTTGTTATGGTAGTGGTGGGGGGAGTCTTTGAAAATGTTACGTAACAGAAAAATTTTAATAATTTGTATGTTTTCTCATTTAATATGCTTTTCTCATTTATTTATTTGATCATACGTCTTACCTTCACATTTATATTATGTATGTATACATACATACATGTGCGGAATGTCAATTGTTGTGTTTGGTCCACTGTGTGTGGTGTCAGTTGATGTAGAATTCTGCTTTATATACGAAAGATTTCTGCTTTATGGACCAAACACAGAAGAACGCTGATGATGAAGGTTTAGTGGCTTTCGAAAACGGCTAGCTGTTCCGATCAACTATGTGTTGTCAGAATAATTACAACTAACTTTGGTGTTATTTGTTCATTAATAATTATCACATGTAATTTGGCTTAAAAAGCGATACGAACTTTAGCCTGTTCAAATCACAAATATATAAATATTAAATTAACTTTGCTTTATTTTAATTTACGTTGTAAATTTTACAAAAACACGAGCATAATATATATACATAGATATGTATATATATATATATATATATATATATATATATATATATATATATATATATATATGTAAGTACCTATTTTTCAACCCAAAAAAAAAATTAAAATTATATAATAAATATACTTTTTCGTGAGCGTGCGTGATCGTGATAAGTTGTAAACCACTCGTGCGTGATTAAAAATATTTTATTCGTGAGCGTGCGTGATCGTGAAAATTTTCAAAATCATTCGTGCGTGAAAGTGCGTTAGTAAAATATTTTTCTGCGTGAGCGTGCGTGTCGTGAGTCAGAAAACACTCACGTGTATATCTCTAATAATCAACTACAAACTGACGGAGCATGAAGCTTATGTACACTTGTATGTATGTACGTATACATGTATACGTTTATAACAAAATCCAAATAAAACTCATATTTGTTTTTAATAAATAGTAATAAGCATTAAAATAATTAAATGAAATTAAAGTGAAATATCCTCTAAGCAAATAAACCCCATATACTCAAGTGTCTTTTAAATTTTAGCTCAAGTGTTCCTGGAAAAAATTAATAGATAATTTTGTGGCAATTGCTTTAACACAAAACAATTAAGAAATCATTTACGATATTTCGCAATATAATAAATATTGTTTAATCGTTGTCTTATAATTTTTGCCACAACCAAATAAGAGAATTAAATTACATTTTATCAAATATTCATGGCAAAATAAATAAATTTACGCCCCGTTTGCTTATATTCATATATAATTTGCACAATTCACAAGCTCACATTAAGGTTGTATGTCTAATCATCCAAGTATACAATATTGTATTTTAGTTGTTAATAATTTTCATACAAAAGTATATTCTAACAGCCTTATTTATAAAACTTAAAAAGTCTTCGTACGAAATTTTTCTTAAAAAGTCTTTATAAAGCCTTTTTAAGTGTTATAAATAAGGCTGCAGATATACAACTGAATTTTTTAAGTTTTTAAAATAGTTGTTTTGATGCCCGGTGGGAGAATATTCGATTTGTTGGATTAATTTGTGAAAATATTTTAAATGTGATAACTAGGGAAAGGATTTTTATGTAAATACATGTTTTCTGTCGTTGGTCTTAGATCAACGTAAATAACATATCTTTGCGACTCAACAAATTTGTGACAAAATGGCATCGATTGGTTAATGCATATTTTTGCATATTTTACAATAAATACATATTTTTGCATATTTTACTATAAATGTATATTTTTAATACATTTTTTAGTTTTTTCATGTTATAAATCTAATTTTGTGTTTTTTTTTAATTGTAAAGTATTTAAAAGCTGCAGTTTTCACGACTGTGTAAGAACAAAAAAAAAAAAAACAATGTAAGTCCGATCACAGAGGAGATGTGTAAACATCTAGTAATGAAAATCTTTTTTTAAGTTGGAAGTACTTATGCTTTTAGTATCTTTTTTTAAATTAATTAATTAACCCCCCGTTGTCACATGCCAGTAGTTACTTGCAAGTAGTGTATACGTATTACTGACGAAAATCAGGAGAAATATAAAAAACACAACAATATTTTGAGTGGCTACACAGCACAGTGCAAGTTGAAATGTCGTCAACAAGTAAAGTTCTAGATAACAGCTTTGCTTCAACTTTTAGTGCAGTGTTGCCAAGAAGTCAATATTGAACTTTAATTGCATTGTTAATATATTTCATTTAATAAAACATTAAATTTATGTTCAAACTTAGCTCTAAAATGAGTCTATGCCATTTCTCAATATCCTTTTTATATATAAAAAAAAAATTAGCTATAATACTAACCACATTAATGAAATAACTCTCTACTCGGCAACACTGTTTTTCGTTTTGTCAGTTTACTTGCGACAAGTGTGAAAATTTGCTTGCTTCAAAATTTCATTGCAAGCTGACTCGCAAGTGGCCAAAGTGTGACTGTGTTAGTAAAAAAATGTGAGTGTATTGAGTTTTTTTCACTTGCACTTGCATGTGGCAACGGAGGGTAAAAGTATCAAAACTTTCAATATTGTAAATACATATGAATTTGTTTGTTTTTGTTTGTTTTATTAAACTTATTTGCTTAGTAAATGGGCACACTGCAGTATATGTATATGTACTACATTCAAAATTGTAGCAAGCAGTAAATTTATTGATTACTAAAAAAAATTCAGTAAATTTTTACTGCTAATGAAATTTAATTTGCATTACCAGTAAAATCGTAAGCCTTCTTCCTTTTTTAAGTTTTTTCAGTTTAAACGATTTTTTTTTCACTTTTATCGCTTTTTTCTCGTTTTGGCGTTTTTTTTCCCTTTTTTTGTTTTTTTAAATTTTCGAAATTTTTTTCATTTTGGCGATTTTTTCATTTTGGCGTTTTTTTTCGGTTCTTTTGGGGTTTTTTCATTTTGGCGATTTTTTTGTTTTTGGGTTTTTTTTATTTAGGCGATTTTTTCGTATTGGTAATTTTTTTCATTTTGGCGATTTTTTCGGTTTTTCGCGATTTATTTTAGTCCTAGAGATTTTTTTAATTTGGTGCTTTTTTCGTTTTGGCGATTTTTTTTGGCGATTTTTTATATATGGCGATTTTATATTTTATTGATTTTTTAGTTTTACCGTTTTTGAAAATTTCATGAGTTTTGCTCTTACGGTTTCCAAGATACAGCAAGTTGTCAAAATTACAAAGTCAAAATTGCATTAACTGATGGAACACCCATTGATTTAAATTTTTTAAATTTAGTGTTAATTGTTGTAGTCTGTATAAAAATACACTAACTTTTAAAATTTCAAGTGTATATATGTACATACAATTGTATGTATTTTACATGGGATTTTAACATTTTTCGTTGCTCGTTTTGGAACACCCTTTTGTTTTTAACTCTCATGTATTTGTTGTTGTAGTGGCCAAATGTCTACATATTGTGTCCAAATTTCAAGTCCGTAGCTCTTACGGTTCATTTGCACCTTTGGTGTCCGGAAAATATTTACATAGAAAAATAACCGGCGGCGGCGCACCGTCGGCTTCGAGCCGGTCGACTTTTTTCTCTGCTTGGTATTGCTTCTTTCAAGCACTAATACATTCATACATAGCTCACACCGATTTGACAATGCTGTGAAAGAAAAGCAAAGAAATCTCAGCAAAGAAATCAAAGTCAAAAGATTTTTACCCCCTAGCGTATAGATGTTTACACATCAAAAAGAAAAAAGAGGAAAACGAGAAAAATTTACGATCGTATTTTTCTGATATTATTCGATATACCTTGGGTTAAGTCAAGAATACCAATACCATTGAAAATTAAAAATGAATAGCATGGGATAATAGCCCTTTTAAACCCAAAAATGTTTGTGTAATTTTTTTCAGCGCTCTATACTGGTTCCGCATAAATTTCAAGTGCTTTTGAAAGCACCTTTGCGTGTTTCAGCTTTTAATGAAAAATATCATATAATGATACATCCTCTAGTAACTAATTAGATGGCGAACGTGGGAGAAGGCTGTCGGATACTGAATTTCTATTAATAAAATTAAAGAAATTTTAAAGTAAAAAACTTTCCCCCATATGCAAACAAATAACGTGTGCTTGAAGTGTACGTTAAATTAAAATTTCCATACAAAAATTTGTTTTAACTTACACTTAAAGCATACGTTATTTTTGGCATATGGGTGCAAATTTTTTTACTTTAAAATTTCTTTAATTTTATTAATAGAAATATAGTATCCGACAGCCTTCTGCGTAATTGATATTTGGGTACATATAGTATTGGTTTCTTGTTCACACTATAGGCCAATTAGAGGCTTTCGTTACTTTAACACATCAATTAGAAATAGTTTAAAAAAAAAAATTATGAATTTGAAATTTATGCAACAAATTGGATCAATAGTTTATAGTTCTAAGAACGAAAATTTAGAAACTGAATATTCCACAAACGAAATAGCAGCATTTAAGTACGCACCAATAACTTCTGCTGACGTGGAACATTTATTTTTATTACATAATTTTTTTTTTTCTGAAAAAATCTTCAAAGATTTATTTTTGACAATTAAAAAAACATTTATTCATTCATGTACGTAAATAAAAGTTCGACGGAACTTTATTTTGTATTCCATATGATTTGCCAAATATTTATTAAGAAGACATTGTAACTGAGGTTTTTTTTATGGTTTTTAAGTTTTTAATGAAAGCAATGAAGGTGGTTTTTTATAGTTTTTAATGTTATTAAATGTTGATAAGAAAGTTGATAAATGCATATTTTATTAGTTTTAAATACATATTTTTTATATTTTTACTGCATATTTTATGTACATAAAACGTGATTTTAAATGCATGAAAATCCTTTCCCTAGTGATAACTAACACTAGAGAATAAATTCTTAATGTTAAATTTATATTAGAGGTGAGCACAAAACATTTGCTTACTTAATCTTCATGGTGTACATTATTGAGTTGTTGTCTTGTTTATTGCCCTTGATTTTATGAGAACACTAAAACTGCAATTTTTTTTTTTTTTTTTTTTTTTTTTTTTTTTTTTTTTTTTTTGCAACAGCATACAACAGCTGGATAAGAAACATTTCATTTAAAAAAATATCCATATGAATTGCATGGGTGAAGAAGGCTGGGCGTGGTCAATTTTGAAGAAATTTTATTTTTTAAATGAAGACACTTGGTATATTTTATGTTTGGTGTCAACTTTTAATGATCTAGGACCACTGTTTATAGTTTTTGCATAAGAATGTAACAAGCCATTCCATTGCGTGGTTTTCGCCGTTCCAGCTCATACGTCACCTGCTTAAACTCTGCCACCCAATATTTTATAATAGTAAACGAAAAAATCAGACCCCTCCAAAATAGAATCTAGTGCGCCTTTAATATTGGTGCTATTGAGAACCTTGAAATGAAATATATATATTATATAACCGAGGCTAATATTTTCTTTGTTTACAAATTCTATGAGAATTAAAGGCTCACAAAAAAAATACAAAGTAAAGCTCGGGCGCAAGGTTGCCCATTTTCGCCAAAGTAATTTTTTTTTTCAATTTACTACCGCCATCTATACGTCAAATTTTCTAATTTTGGGACAGCCTTGTATTTTCAGAGAAAATTTAACCTGTTTTTTACACTAAAATTTGTGATAACAAATAAAGTTAGAAACATGTTTATAACTTATAACTTTAGTTTAAGCAAAAGTAACATTTGTCCCTTGCCTGAATTAAATAGGAAAATGTTCAACACAAAATGTTTTTGAGCAAAGAAGCATTAATCTAAAGTTTAATATTATGTGTAGCTAGTAGATAAATTACTGTGTCTAACCACTAGACCAGAAAGATAAGCTCAATATTTAAACAGTACAAATCAATGTTAACACCCCATTAAAACTTTTCAACAATTTTGTTTTATTTTTATTTTTATTTATTTTTTACCCCAACTTGAAAAAGTTTTACTTTTGTGTGAAAGTGTGTTTTTATGTTTTATTTGTTGTTAAATATTTTACTTTTTAAGTACTACTATTTATACTACATACATGTATGAACAAGTCAAAAGCATAGACATGATATACAACTATTAGGGTGGTAACTATTTTGTGTTGCAAAAATAAATAAACAAACAAATATACTGTAAGTTAGATACACAAATTTCAATAAGTGAATGTGTTTTTTATTACATGATATTTTGTTTTTTCTCTCACAAATATTAAATACCTCCCTAATGTTTAATTTATTGCACATACAATTATTACATGTGTAATAGTTTAAAGTCTATTTAGCAAATTGTTAGTTTTATTTTCCTTTTTAACTTGATTTTCTTTAAAAGCAAGTCAAAGCAACATGCAAATGTGTCAGGCCAAAAAGCGAAAGAGAGTGTTTTGGTTTATTTATTTTACAACCCTTTCAAATTCATGACAAATCTTGTGCTTGTAAAAGTATAGAAATATGCATGCTAGAATATTTTGAAAAACTTTAAGGAATTAATTCATGCAGAAGTTGTGAAATTGTATTTAAAATTTCCGAGCACTAAAAGTTAAACAAACTCTAATCAACATCAATTATGTGTGAAAAAGGATGCGTAAAAGAAAATAATGCCGGAAATATGTAACAGAGTTAGAAAATCCCCCAAAGGGCGACTCAAGGGTTAAATTTTTTACACAACATAATTTAAATTTATTAAAATGAAATGCTATTCAGTAAAGTTTGCCTACACATTAAAAAGCTTTTGGCATTTGTTAAATAATGCTTTGATTTTACAAGAACATAGAAGCAGAGCTTTTGTAGTAACTTTTTATACAATACTACGGGGACTTTGACTTTGCTGAGGTTTTAATTAATTTTGTAAGATTACATATAAAATTTATATATTTTGTTTGTTGATAAGCAACAAAGATTATTTTTTTTTTAAAGAAACTGTTTTACACATTTGAGAACCATTTAATAACAACATCAGGTATTTTTCTTATATAAATTATTGAGCCTTTGTGTCATTTGTTGTAGGAAAGTTCAGGTTACGCAGCATAGTCATAATGCAACATCGGAGCGCCCTCCTTCAATACAAGCCATAAAATAGTTGGTAAATAAAATTAAAAAATTTAATGCGTCTCCTTGACATCAGAGGCCTTACAATTCTTCCCCTTAAAATGGAAACGTTAAAAAAGTCAAAATTGTAAAAATAATGAAGCTTTTTTCTATATCCTCCTTTCCCTGCTCGTCAACTCTTCCCAATCTCTTTCCTAAAAAAATGTAACAACTGTTTATATTCATTTATTGTCTTAGTGTTACTTCCCTTAAAAAAAAATAATTTTAATAGTCTTGAATTAGTCTCAATATCATATAAATATGTGGTAACTATACATGTTATGTAATTTTTTTTATCATTAATTCTTTTGAATTTATTATCTTAAAGTTCCTTTGTTTCCACTTAACTGGAGATTAATGGAGTTGAAATATTTTTAATATCTTTCTGCTATTATTTACTTAATGCCTCTTACATATGTATGCTATCAATATATTCAACAATAATTTCAATAAATTCCTTAGAGTATCTGTTACAGAATTTGTCTTGAAGTTATAAAGATTTTTATATATATACATATGTATATAATTCATGCAGTAACCTAACACCAAAAAAAAAGTAAGAGTGGTATATTCGGCAATATCGAATTTTTTATACACTGCACCGCCGTAGAAAAGTGCAAACTAGACCCTTACAAAAGACCATTTAAAAGAACTTTAAAGACATAAGGGATTTTTTTAAATGCTTTACTACTGCTGCAAAGTATTCTAAAACAAACGCCAAACAACACTGTTTGCACTTCACATTTGTTTTGTGAAGAAGAGATAGCAGGTCATAAATCAAATCAAAAATATAGACATATAAATTCACAAAAAACAGCTTTATCTTCCCATTGTTTTGAGTTAAATCACTTTCCGGATTTTGAAAATGTTTCAATATTAAAAACAGAAAATAACTATAAACGGCGCTTAATGTTAGAAATGTTAGAAATAATTAACACACCATTATCACACAGAATTCATTTTAAAGCAGACACAGATAATTTAGCACAGAATTATAGATATTTAGTTAGTAAAATTTAAAATTTACATAATGTTATTGTTATAAGTTAATTGTTAATATTTAATGTTTTTATTATAACAAAAAACAAAAAAACCAAAAAAAGTTTCAATTCGTTTTAAACATTTAATAATATAAAATTCTTATCAATGTATGTATATTTAAAATTGTTAAAAATCACCAATGTACATTATTATCTCACAAGATTTTAAATGTTTTTATATAATAATTTAAAAGTTGTAAATCCTTATGTATTTATGTTTGAACATGTCTATATGTATATGTTTATATATATATATGTATATATATATATATATATATATATATATATATATATATATATATATATATATAAGTGTATGTATGAATGTGTATATACGTGTAATATGTATGTATGTATATGTATGTGTATATACGGATGTATGTGATATGATATGCATCCCTGCAGGAGAACGAACTATTGTTCAACTAGTATTTTTCTAGTACAGAAATCACCACCACTAGTTCCCAACTGTATACTTTCCTATACTATCTTAATGCTCAAATTAGCATTGAGTGTGTTTAGAAAACTACTAGTACCAGTGGTACTAGTTTAGGACTAGTTTATTACCAGTTCTTTTGTAAAGAAAAATCCTATAAAATTGGTGGTTTATTCTTTTGTTACCCAGTGACAACTGCTACTTAAAATTAGCAATTATTTATCAAAAATTCAGAAATACAAAAGGGTAATTATAATTATTTAAAAAATTAATTAATTAATAATTTATAAAATTTTAGTAATTATATGATACCAATTTTCATACAGTGTCAAGGGCTCTGTTAGACAGTCAAAATTTATTTTGCAATGTGGTGCCTTGGAACTACTTCATATACTAGTACTCATCAGCACTAGTAATTTTACACAACAACTTTAACCCTTTTTGCACTAGTTCTTGTTATTCTAGTATTTATACTAGTAGCTTTTAGACAATTATCGCCTATTCTCTTGCAGGGATATGCATACATTTATGGGTATATGTGGACGTGTATGTACATATGTATATGTGTGTAAGTATGTACATGCCCAGTAAAAAATAGGATCATCCAAAGAGTAATCTTGTAGCGCTCCTTTGCAAGCAATGGATTACTCCATTAAACTCCGGATCTCATTGGATTTTTAACACAGCATGTCCGCAAACACGAGTACTCCTTTTAAGCTCCTTATGGACGACAGAGGGAGTAATCGTTTTTGTCTCCTTAAAGAGCATAAAGGGAGTAAAGATTCATATAAAAGAATTTTTCAATTTCTTTTTTAACTAGTCGTCTTAAATGACGCTTAGAAACTAAATTTTGACACATTTTTAACAATTTGTTACTATACCCGTACCTTTTCGCTTTTTTCTAATAACACGTCTTTCGCTTTTTAAAACTAAACTGACTAAATACAAAAACAACACGAAAACATCAACATGACATCAGTTATGTCAAAGAAAAAAAAAAACCAAAAACGAACTGATACATCCCTCCTTGATCCATTTGGAGTATTAAGCGAGGCATAAACAAAAAAAAAAGTTTCGATAGCTCGCTTATTACTCCAAATGGACGAACAAGTCATTGCTGCTTTATTGCTCAATGATGGATTAATCCATATATTTTTTACTGGGTGGTATGTATTTATATATACCCAGTCAGCATTTTATGAAATTAATGATCGTATTCGAGTCTTTTTCGACTCCTCCGCACGACTAAAATAAGCATTTATGCGCTCGTTTTCGAGTCGAAAATGACTGTTCATTCGGGAGAAAATGGTACCCTAGTCGCGAGTCTTCTAAAATAGTCTTTTATGACTCGCATTTCTGGTCAATTTCGATTCACTTTCGAGACAGTTTGTGAGTATTAACATTCAGTTTTTTTTTTGTTTTAAATTTTTATATTTTTATATTTTCTTGATTTTACTGCACAAGCTTGCTGTTTTTTTGTTTGTTTTTTAAACAAATCACTTTCTAAATGTTTCTGGGATTCACTTTCGAATCATATTTTAAGCGCAGAACTGATTAATCAGTTTTTGATCATCTAAGGCAGTCGAAAGAGACTCAGTGTGGTGATACAATCTTCCACATGCTGACTGGGTACATGTATATATATGTAAATATATGTTTAACGTCCCTTTTCACAATGTATGGTTAAGAGTTAACGTGAACTTTAACTGCAAGTTCTTCATACAAAACTTGCCGTTAAAGTCTCTGTTATCTTTTAACCAGACATTGTGAAAAGGTACGTAAATGCGTTATATTTATATGCGCCTATATTAGTACTATAGTTTTTTTCATTTAAAAAATCAATTTTTGAAAAATTCTATGACATATTTCAAAACCGTTTTAATAATTTATAAAATATCAATTTCAATTGCTTATTTCCTGACGATGTTAACAAACTGTTAACGAAATATCGAAAAAACTAATTAAATTAAATAAAAGGACCTCGAGCTGAACAAACATAAGAGAATATATATATTATATATATAAGGAAAATTCTTTTTGAATTTTGGGTTTAGTCACTAAACTTTAGTGGCACCGCCAAGAAATAAAAAGCACCAAAAACTAGTTTAAAAAAGCACCAAGCACTAACTTCAAAATTTTTCGCGTCGAAAATTTCAAAAAGCACTAAAAACGGTGCGAAAAGCACCGATTTGACAACGCTGGTGAAATTCCGTAAGAACTCCATATATCGGGCTTAAAAACTAAAGGTTATGTACTTAAATTTACACACATAAAACACTTTTGCGCTTTAAAATTCGTATAAAAAAAAACAAATTATAAAAAAAGAGAACTGCGAGCAATGACAAGCCCATTTAAAAGTCTTTAGAAATTATCGAAATTTTCACTATTTCCGTATCGCAAACTCTACACTTTTATGACTTATTTCTTTATATTTCTTAATATTTATTGCCCAATTGGCCTCATTGTGCATTAACTTATAGAAATAAAATGTTAAAACAAGAAATCATTAAACAAAATGTTGCTGTCAAGTGTGTCACATCAACGAAAGTTTATCGCAATTCCCTCGATACAAAAGTACAAAAGTTTGTAAAATATTTTTTAAACGCGAAGTATGTTTTTTGTTAATAAAATTATATAAACTCTTAAATGAAGTTTTGATCAAAGTAGTAACAAAGTTTTACACAAAAGCTGAAGCATAATTTGTCAAAATTCTATGGTAAATTTAATTAAATATTTAAACTTAAAAGCAACCGAAAACTTAATACTTATTCCATAATAATATAAAGTAAATTACAGGCAAATATTTTAACATATTTTGTTTTTATTAATTAATAAAATTATAGAATTTTTTCTCTTATGGTTTCAGCTTAAAAAACTGATATGAAAACAACTAGTTGTTCCGTTCGACTACGTGTTTGTCAGAATATTTACAATAAACTTTGGTGTTATTTGATCATTAATAATGATCACATGTAATTTGACTTATAAAGCCATACATGCTTAAGCCTAATCAGATCATAAATATGAATATTTGAAAGTGTTTTGTAGATTTTGTTTGGCAAATAAAAAATTTCTTTAGAAATTAAGGCAATTTATTTTTTTTTTCTTAGTTTAATATTTTACATATCGATAAATCAAGGAGTTCAATAAAATTTCATTACTAACTCCACTTGAATCTTTTTTTAAAAGAAGTAAAATGTAATATTTAAATATTTTATTCATGACCGCTTTTTGTATTCTTTTCTTACGCAAATTCAAGCAGAAAGTGTGCAAGGAAGCCAAAAAAAAAATGTTCTTGCCAAATGAAGTCATAAAAAAAGTAGAACAAAGAATTTTACATTTGTTGAGAAACTTTTGGGATTTTTTTTCAAATTTTCTTTTAACCGCAAAATGATTTAAGACCTTGGATATTAAAATATTAGAAGTTAACATAAAAACTTTAACATTAAGCAAGATTTATCAAGTAAGGAATAAAAATAAATAAAAAAATTACAAAGTTTGGCCAACATGACATTTGAAACAAGAGAAAAACACTTTGCAATAAAATGCCATGAATAATGTATTCATATATAAGCGATTACGCATATTGGTGAATAATTTTTCTCGTTAAAAACCTGAAGCAGAAATTTATGAATATGTGAGGGTATACATTCCCTTTGACTCCGTTGCCAAAAAATTATGAGGCGATTTGAGTCCACAAATTACACTAATACAGATAACTAAGTCCCAGAAATTTAAAAATTCCTTGTAAAAGACAACATTATAAATTACTATTATAATAAATTATCTTAAAAAACATTCATTTATTTATAAAAATTTCCTTAGTAAATATTAACTGCCTTTCTCATTTAAAGAAAATTGTCTCATGAAGTTCCTGCAAAACAAAATCAAAAATATTTTTTATGAATAAAACTTTAAATTAAAAATTTTTTATTTAATAACAAAAAGTCGTAAGGGAATTAAGTAGAAATGAAATTTGCCACTAAGCTAAAAATTATAGTTTTATAATTTATTATTGGTTATTAGTTCATTCTGATTCAGAAAAAAGGATATATGGCAGGTAGTCACATCCTTGCACAAAATAAAACAAACTTTACAATAGAGCTAAAACGCATAATTTAGGAAATAGTTACTGATTCTTAGCGCATTCTAATCATAAATGCTGCTTAAATTTATTTTTTGAGAAAAAGGATATATGGGAGGTAGTCTTGTCCTTGCACCGAATAAAGCAAAATTTATAACAGAGCTAAAACACATAATTTAGGAAATAGTTACTGATTCTTAGTGCATTCTAATCATAAATGCTGCTAAAATTTATTTAAAAAAAAGATATATGGGAGCTAGCCATGTCCTTCCACCAAATGAAACAGAATTTATAACAGAGCTAAAACGCATAATTTAAGAAATAGTTAATAATTTTTAGTGCGTTCTAATCATAAATACTGCTAATTTTTTTTTTAAAGGATATATGGGAGGTAGTCTTGTCCTTGCACTGAATAAAGCAAAATTTATAACAGAGCTAAAACACATAATTTAGGAAATAGTTACTGATTCTTAGTGCATTCTAATCATAAATGCTGCTAAAATTTATTTAAAAAAAAGATATATGGGAGCTAACCATGTCCTTCCACCAAATGAAACAGAATTTATAACAGAGCTAAAACGCATAATTTAAGAAATAGTTAATAATTTTTAGTGCGTTCTAATCATAAATACTGCTAAAATTTATTAAAAAAAAAAGATGTATGGGAGGTAGTCTTGTCCTTGCACCGAATAAAGCAAAATTTATAACAGAGCTAAAACACATAATTTAGGAAATAGTTACTGATTCTTAGTGCATTCTAATCATAAATGCTGCTAAAATTTATTTAAAAAAAAAAGATATATGGGAGCTAACCATGTCCTTCCACCAAATGAAACAGAATTTATAACAGAGCTAAAACGCATAATTTAAGAAATAGTTAATAATTTTTAGTGCGTTCTAATCATAAATACTGCTAAAATTTATTTTTTGAAAGAAAAAGGATATATGGGAGGTAGTCTTGTCCTTGCACCGAATAAAGCAAAATTTATAACAGAGCTAAAACTCATAATTTAAGAAATAGTTAATAATTTTTAGTGGATTCTAATCATAAATGCTGCTTAAATTTATTTTTTGAGAAAAAGGATACATGGGAGCTAGCCATGTCCTTGCACCAAATGAAACAGAATTTATAACAGAGCTAAAATTCGTAATTTAAGAAATAGTTAATAATTTTTACTGCATTCTAATCATAAATGCTGCTAAAATTTATTTTTTGAAAAAAAGGATATATGTATGGGAGGTAGTCTTGTCCTTGCACCGAATAAAGCAAGATTTATAACAGAGCTAAAACGCATAATTTAAGAAATAGTTAATAATTTTTAGTGCGTTCTAATCATAAATACTGCTAATTTTTTTTTAAAGGATATATGGGAGGTAGTCTTGTCCTTGCACTGAATAAAGCAAAATTTATAACAGAGCTAAAACACATAAATTAGGAAATAGTTACTGATTCTTAGTGCGTTCTAATCATAAATGCTGCTAAAATTTATTAAAAAAAAGGATATATGGGAGCTAGCCATGTCCTTGCACCAAATGAAACAGAATTTATAACAGAGCTAAAACTCATAATTTAAGAAATAGTTAATAATTTTTAGTGCGTTCTAATCATAAATACTGCTAAAATTTATTTTTTGAAAAAAAAGGATATATGTATGGGAGGTAGTCTTGTCCTTGCACTGAATAAAGCAAAATTTATAACAGAGCTAAAACACATAATTTAGGAAATAGTTACTGATTCTTAGTGCATTCTAATCATAAATGTTGCTAAAATTTATTTAAAAAAAAAGATATATGGGAGCTAACCATGTCCTTCCACCAAATGAAACAGAATTTATAACAGAGCTAAAACGCATAATTTAAGAAATAGTTAATAATTTTTAGTGCGTTCTAATCATAAATACTGCTAAAATTTATTTAAAAAAAAAGATGTATGGGAGGTAGTCTTGTCCTTGCACCGAATAAAGCAAAATTTATAACAGAGCTAAAACACATAATTTAGGAAATAGTTACTGATTCTTAGTGCATTCTAATCATAAATGCTGCTAAAATTTATTTAAAAAAAAAAGATATATGGGAGCTAACCATGTCCTTCCACCAAATGAAACAGAATTTATAACAGAGCTAAAACGCATAATTTAAGAAATAGTTAATAATTTTTAGTGCGTTCTAATCATAAATACTGCTAAAATTTATTTTTTGAAAAAAAAGGATATATGTATGGGAGGTAGTCTTGTCCTTGCACCGAATAAAGCAAAATTTATAACAGAGCTAAAACACATAATTTAGGAAATAGTTACTGATTCTTAGTGCATTCTAATCATAAATGCTGCTAAAATTTATTTAAAAAAAAGATATATGGGAGCTAGCCATGTCCTTCCACCAAATGAAACAGAATTTATAACAGAGCTAAAACGCATAATTTAAGAAATAGTTAATAATTTTTAGTGCGTTCTAATCATAAATACTGCTAAAATTTATTTAAAAAAAAAGATGTATGGGAGGTAGTCTTGTCCTTGCACCGAATAAAGCAAAATTTATAACAGAGCTAAAACACATAATTTAGGAAATAGTTACTGATTCTTAGTGCATTCTAATCATAAATGCTGCTAAAATTTATTTAAAAAAAAAAGATATATGGGAGCTAACCATGTCCTTCCACCAAATGAAACAGAATTTATAACAGAGCTAAAACGCATAATTTAAGAAATAGTTAATAATTTTTAGTGCGTTCTAATCATAAATACTGCTAAAATTTATTTTTTGAAAAAAAAGGATATATGTATGGGAGGTAGTCTTGTCCTTGCACCGAATAAAGCAAAATTTATAACAGAGCTAAAACACATAATTTAGGAAATAGTTACTGATTCTTAGTGCATTCTAATCATAAATGCTGCTAAAATTTATTTAAAAAAAAGATATATGGGAGCTAGCCATGTCCTTCCACCAAATGAAACAGAATTTATAACAGAGCTAAAACGCATAATTTAAGAAATAGTTAATAATTTTTAGTGCGTTCTAATCATAAATACTGCTAAAATTTATTTAAAAAAAAAGATGTATGGGAGGTAGTCTTGTCCTTGCACCGAATAAAGCAAAATTTATAACAGAGCTAAAACACATAATTTAGGAAATAGTTACTGATTCTTAGTGCATTCTAATCATAAATGCTGCTAAAATTTATTTAAAAAAAAGATATATGGGAGCTAGCCATGTCCTTCCACCAAATGAAACAGAATTTATAACAGAGCTAAAACGCATAATTTAAGAAATAGTTAATAATTTTTAGTGCGTTCTAATCATAAATACTGCTAAAATTTATTTAAAAAAAAAGATGTATGGGAGGTAGTCTTGTCCTTGCACCGAATAAAGCAAAATTTATAACAGAGCTAAAACACATAATTTAGGAAATAGTTACTGATTCTTAGTGCATTCTAATCATAAATGCTGCTAAAATTTATTTAAAAAAAACAGATATATGGGAGCTAACCATGTCCTTCCACCAAATGAAACAGAATTTATAACAGAGCTAAAACGCATAATTTAAGAAATAGTTAATAATTTTTAGTGCGTTCTAATCATAAATACTGCTAAAATTTATTTTTTGAAAAAAAAGGATATATGTATGGGAGGTAGTCTTGTCCTTGCACCGAATAAAGCAAAATTTATAACAGAGCTAAAACACATAATTTAGGAAATAGTTACTGATTCTTAGTGCATTCTAATCATAAATGCTGCTAAAATTTATTTAAAAAAAAGATATATGGGAGCTAGCCATGTCCTTCCACCAAATGAAACAGAATTTATAACAGAGCTAAAACGCATAATTTAAGAAATAGTTAATAATTTTTAGTGCGTTCTAATCATAAATACTGCTAATTTTTTTTTTAAAGGATATATGGGAGGTAGTCTTGTCCTTGCACTAAATAAAGCAAAATTTATAACAGAGCTAAAACACATAATTTAGGAAATAGTTACTGATTCTTAGTGCATTCTAATCATAAATGCTGCTAAAATTTATTTAAAAAAAAAAGATATATGGGAGCTAACCATGTCCTTCCACCAAATGAAACAGAATTTATAACAGAGCTAAAACGCATAATTTAAGAAATAGTTAATAATTTTTAGTGCGTTCTAATCATAAATACTGCTAAAATTTATTTTTTGAAAGAAAAAGGATATATGGGAGGTAGTCTTGTCCTTGCACCGAATAAAGCAAAATTTATAACAGAGCTAAAACTCATAATTTAAGAAATAGTTAATAATTTTTAGTGCATTCTAATCATAAATGCTGCTAAAATTTATTTTTTGAGAAAAAGGATACATGGGAGCTAGCCATGTCCTTGCACCGAATGAAACAGAATTTATAACAGATCTAAAACGCATAATTTAAGGAGTTGTAAATGACTTTTAGGGCATTCTAATTTTAAACGCTGCCAAAATTAAATTTTTGAGAAAAATGTTACGTGGGAGGTAGTCAAATCCTTGCACAAAATGATATACAATTTACAACACTGGTTAAAGGCATAATTAAAGAAATATTTATTAGAGTTTAGTGAAATTTAATCATAAATGCAATTGAAATTTAATATTTGAGAAAAAGGATATATGGGAGGTAGTCATGTCATTGCACCAAATGAAACAAAATTTATAGCAGAGTTAACGCGCATAGTTTTTTCAAATGTACATTGATTGTTATCATATTCTAATCACAAATATAGCTAAAATTTTGATTTTGAGAAAAAGGATATATGGGAGGTAGCCATGTCCTTGCACAGAATAAAACAAAATTTACAACAGAGCTAACACGCATAATTTTAGGAATATACATATATCAAATCTTAATGCATTCTAATCATAAATGTAGCTGAAATTAAGATTAAAAAAAAAGGATATATGGGAGCTACTCACATTCTTACACCGAATAAAGCAAAACATATCTCAGAGCTAAAACGCACAATTTAAGTTATAATTATTAATTTTTAGTACATAATAAATATAAATGCAGGTACAATTTAGTTTCCTAAAAAATTATATATGGGAGGTAGTCATGCCCTTGTGCAAAACTAAATAAAATTTACAACATAGATAAAACGCACAAGTTTAGAAATTATTATTAATTTTTTGAGCAGTTTACTCGAAAACGTAGCTTTTTTTTTTAGAAAAAGGATATGTGAGTGGTAGTCATGTAGTTGCGGCGAAAAAATAAAATTTATAGAGGAAATAAAATGCATAATTTTAGAAACATTTATTAATATATAGTGGATTCTAATTATAAAAGCAGTTAAAATATTTTGTTTGGAGAAAAAGGATGTGTGGGATGTAGTGATATCCTTGCATCGAATAAAAAAAAATTCTTAGCAGAGTTATAGTGCATAATTCTAGAAATAGCTTTTAATATTTAGGGCATTCTAATTATAAATGCAGCTAAAATCTGGTTTTTGATAAAAAGGATATAGGGGAAGTAGTCATGTCCCTGCACCGAATATACCGAAATTCACAATAGAGCTAAAACGCGCAATTGTAGAAGTATTTACTAATTTTAAGGACATTCTTATCAAAATGGCAGCTAAAATCTGATTTTTTATAAAAAGGATATATGAGAAGTAATCATGTCCTTGCACCGAATGCAACAAAATTTACACCAAAATTTACAATGCTGAATTTTCGTTACATTCTGATAATAACTGTAGCTGAAATATAAATTCTAAAATTCAGGATGTATGGGAGGTAGTTTTATCCTTGCACCAATTTGTCTCAAACTTCAATTTTTTCTTTAGTTTAGATATCAAATAGCAGCATGTAAAATTAAATCTTGCTACTTTAACGACTTAGATATTGTGATATTGGCTGAACTTTTTATTTGCTTAAATGAATATTTAACATATTATCTCTGGGTGTTTTGAGACATTTTTTGGGTAAAGATTCCCTTATAAATATAGTGAAAGATGTGGCAAACAAATTTATTTGCTGACCATGAGTCAATATTAGAGCTAATAGAGCATATTTTGGATGATCTATGTTCTTCCATTTACAACAAAATTTCTAGCTACTATAAGCCAAAAAAATAATTACTGCTTTCAATTGTTGCTAAAAATTATCTGATTGCAAAAGCTCATGTCCTTTAGCTACAAAATATCAAAATAGTGTCAAGAGCAACAGGCTCCTCTCACACTTCCCAATTTGGCTTTTTGACTTGTGATAAATTAAAAGTATTTTACCTTCTGAGAGTTCTGACAATTATTTTCAATTCATTTTGCTGCAAATCTTTACCTCAAGAATCAATATGTCTTGCTATTCATGTGCTTGAATAAGATTTTTGTTCAACATGACAACAAATTGTCACTTTTATTTATGATGTTAAATATTTCTACACAAAACTAATACACAACAATAATAATATATGGCAAAAAGTTAAAAAAAAGAAGAGAAGCAAACATAAATCCTCAAGATTGAAGATTTACAACAACATAATCTGAAGACAAGACATATTCACAATTTAACCATAAAAATTCAATAAATAGATTCATAAATATTCAGGAGATGCTGGTATAAGCATAGAAAAACATATTTATACAGTATATAAAGTCATATATGTACATACATATGTATATACGAGGGCCGATAAATAAGTCCGTGACTTTTTGAATGAAACACAGTTTTTTTTTGCAAAACAAAAATTTATTTTTCAACATAATCTGCTTTTAACTCAATACACTTACCACCTGTTTGTGTAAGACGTTTGAGTTAGAAATCTAGGCGTTTCTGTAATAGATTAAAGAAAAGTTGCACAAGTTTCCTTTAGTCTATTACAAAAACGCCAAGATTTTTAACTCAAACGTTTTACACAAACAGGGGGTTAGTCCAACGTTTCTCCAGTTTTGTATCCCTTCCAAAAAATAGGATTTTTCGAGGTTCTTAAAATCGGCAATACTTACTTCACCATCATAATAGGCAATCATTTCATCGCAAAAAATAATGTTTAATGAGCACTCGAAATTCACTTTTTTAAATTTTTAGAGAAATACACGAGGTTGTATGTTTTTTTTTTAGTGTAATGAATTATTTATTTTATTTATTTATTTATTTATAACAATAACCAACCGAGCCCATAGGGCCATATATAGTTGGTGGACTACAAGAACAGCTTTTAAATGCAAACTTGAACAGTTATTAAACTCAAAGTAAATGACGACACTTGCTCAAAATTTGACAGTAGTCTATTAACAGGTTGTACTTGATGGGAACAGTGTTGCATTTCATATAACTACGAGGGAAGTTCGAACAGTCACTGACTTATCGATTCGCCCTCGTACATACGTACATACGGGTACACATACGTATATGTATGTCTACATACCAAGATATACATAAGAGTGAAGTTTATATATAGAAACTTGAAATAAGAATAAAACAACAAAAAATGAAATACGAGTATGTGTGTGCGTAAACATTACCGAGACATAAAGCCAATGATGCGTTAAATTTATGGGTTAATTTTTTTTTGTGGAAAGACTCATATCTTTGGTAAGCGTAAGACAACTATTTCTCTTCTCCAGATTATTGAGGATTATGATATTTAAATCATAAATACAACATGTAAATCAGTAGCTTTTTAATAATATACTCGTAATAATAATAATAATAATAATAATACAAATATTTATATTTCCATAAATCATATCATGCCATAATACGCTAAAAAAAAGCTTAAGCGATATATATATATTTTTTGACTAAACTTGGTTAATTTCGATGGTAAATGTGTCGGTTGAGTTTTTTTTAGCGGTTATGGCTCGATATAGGTAGCATAAGACATTTTCTGCCAACGTGTTCACTTCATTCCAAGTATTGCTCGTGGAGGCTAGTTCTGTTAAGAACTTGTGTGTGACAAGGATGTCCTCTGCTTCAGTTGTCCTGTGGGTTGAACTCTCTGAAATATCTTCTGAAATATCGTTGTTTGTAGCTGTCCAAGAGTGTGGCCAATTCGTCGCCATGTACCTTTATTTTTATTTCGGTGGCCTATTGTTCATGTCTTAATTATTTAAGTGCCAAACTCATATTGTAGCCAAAAGTCTACATACCGCTTTTTTAATAATTGCTCAAAACTATTATTTACATTTTTCTACATGATCTGTTGAGTAATCTGCGCCCAAATTGCTATAGGAAAAATTTTTTGCATCCAAAATAAAAAAAAATTAAGCATTGAAGGGTTAAAAATTACAGCCAGATAATTCTATCACAATAGTTCAATTCACGATCTTTTGCAAATGGTCTTGTATCGTAGCTGAACCACCAGCAAATAAATTTCAAAGCAAAATGGTATAGTATACTCACCACGAAGAATTTTTAAGTGGTGAGTACTATACAATTATGCACATGCTACGATGCAAGACTTTTTTGCTCAAGATTGTGAATTGATTGGGCTAATATGTTTTATTTTATCTTTTTATACTTTTCTTAATTTTAAAGCTTGTTTTAGAAAATATACTTTATTCATAAATCTAGTAAATAATTTATAAGCGACCAACCGCCTTAAGCACTGCAACTTAAATATATCCTTTAATAAGCCTCATTAACTTGCGCTAATATAATTCGTATAAAAAAAGTTATTAGCTACAAGTAAGCAATTCTAAGAATAAAAGACTACCATCTTTTTGTATAAGCTTGTGCTATTTTTTTCTTATGTTAAATAGATGGCATTCAGGTAAAAAAATATAGTTTTTTATTCTGCTGAAGCTTATATTTTTATTCTTAACTCCTCCAAGTAATGCGTTTTATCGCTGCTGTTGCTTTGGTATTTGTGTGGTGTTGGCATTACATGGAATATTTTCTTTTTTTATATATTTTCTTCAACTTTTGTTTTTCTGCTTGGCACCTTGGCAAAATATTTGCTTCATGTGGTTGGAGGCGTTTGAATTTTTTTCATTATTTATTTATTTAATTTTTTTTTTTGTAAAATAATACAGCTTATTAAAAATGAAGCATGTATTTTTTTGTTCTTGTCGCTACTTCTGTTGCTTTGGATTGACAATGAATAACAACTTGTTAAGGGAATAAAAAAGAAAAAAAATTGTACATATATGCAAAGTTAAAATCAAACAAGTTAGATTGCTATATTCGGCTGTGCCGAATCTTATATACCCGTCACCAAAGTGCGTATATAAAGTATAGAGACACATTCATAAGCACATCCATGCATATGCATATGTTTTGTAAACGAATTTATAATTTTTTTGCTTTAGTGCAATTTTTAGTCAGTGACCTCTCGGTATTTTTCGATTAAATATTTTTTTTTCGATACTAAAAATAAGTTGAATATTTTATTTTTTACACTCTGTATTTAAGAAATATTTTACATTGACCCTTATTCCAGTTGTAAGAAACGACGTCACGTCATACAATATAAAAAAATCAAATTAAAAAAATAGTTTTATTTAGAAAAATAGTTCAAAGTTTCCAGCTCTGGAGCTTTGGTTTAAGTTTTTATAATTTTCTACACCAAACTTTTCTTTGCAAAAACGTACAATATATACAATTTATAAGGAAAAAGAAAAGAATAAAGTTTGCCAACCCTGGAATCATCATTTTTAATTTTTCTGATTTCTTACACCAATCTCTTTCTTTTAAGAATATAAGATATGTTAAATTTATAGAAAAAAAAGGAAAAATTTGTTTTAGTAAGTTACTTTTGCATTAAAAAAATTAAAATTTTCCAACCCTGGAAACGTCTTTTTAATTTTTTTAATTGTTCTTTTAATTTGAAATACCAATTTTATTCTTACTGAAGCATAAAATAAGTTTATTTAATAAAAAAAAAATAAAAATTAGTTTATGATAGTTAATTTTTTATATCACAAAAATTTTAAGTTTCCCAACCCTGGAATCATCCTTTTTGATCCTTCTGATTTCTTACACCAATCTCTTTCTTTTAAAAATAAAAGATATATTTAATTTATAGAAAAAAGGAAAAATTTGTTTTAGTAAGTTAATTTTGTATAATTTTGTATAAAAAAAAAAAATAAAAGTTTTCCAACACTGAAAACGTCTTTTTAATTTTTAAAATGTTTTTTTTATTAGAAATACCAATTTTATTCATACTGAAGTATAAAAAATGTTTATTTAATAAAAAAATAAAAACTATTAGTTTTCGATAGTTACTTTAGTATGACAAAATAAAGTTTTAGTTTTCCAGCTCTGAAATCGTCTGCTCGGTTTTGATGATTTTAAATACCAATATTTCAGACTACTTCTCACACACCAGTCCAAGACCGAAGTCTCTTGCTTTTCTGGGAGCTTCGGAAAACCGATTTCATGTACAGACAGACGGACAGACGGACAGACGGACATGGCTTATTCGTCTTCCCTATGGATAAGGATCCAGAGTATATATACTTTATGGCTCGCTTATGAATATTGTGGAAATTACAAACGGAATGACAAACCTATATATACTCTTTTACTATTTTTTGGTAAAGGGTTTAAAAAAGTTGAAGTTTTGTAGCTAATTTATATATAAAAAAACAATTTCTAAAGAATTTGTGTTAAAAATTTTACTTTATATATTTGTTGCATGAAGTTAGAATCCCATTCGATTAAATTACATAATTAAGAACCATAATTATAACTCATAATATTATTGAAAACTGCTCACAATTTTCAAATTAATTTTAACCAAGTCCAAAGCAAATCATAATGTGGTTCGTGTCTAAATAACAATAACTAACACTAGCTTAAGTCTGCTTAAGTGGCTTTTATTACTCTGACTTTAACTCAAGTGCTTCAATTAATTTTTATGCCTTTATTAACTACTTAATAATGAAGTAAATAAATTTATTGATTACTTTAAGCACAAAATAAGCTTTTATTTATTCGCTTGTTTGCTAATTACTTAATATCCATAGCAATTAAATGTAATACAAATGAATTTAATGTTTGGTATGTTAAGTTGATTAAAGACTTCAAACCCACTCCATTGTATTATGAATATCTTTACACAGAATCCAAAAACATAAATCGTGTTAAAATTAAATAATTAGCAGGAAAAGCACAAGTTCTTTGTTAACTTCGAAATGTTTAAGCGAATAAATCTCTAGCATTATGTACTGTTGTGTGGCCTTATAAACAATATTTTCTGGTTTAACGATTAGCATTAAAATTCAAGTTGGATTTTTATTTTAATTATAATTAATTATAAATGTTGTAGGCAGACAGGTGGTGGTGGTGGTGGTGGAATTTAAATTGAACAAAAACTGCGTTTTATATATTCTTGTGTTTTAGGTACAGCGTCAGTTGACTTGTGTAAATTTAAGAGTGAATAAAGAGTTAGTCTAGTTTTTAAAAGAAAGATATACACTATGCATAACTAAAGATACCAACAGACGACATGTTTTTCACATTGTATGTGCCAGAATTTACATATGTAAACGAAAACATGTCGTATGTTACCTTTAAAACATTGCTTGTGTAAAAAAACATGACAAAAAACATAAGACATTATTTGAAATAGATCGTGCTCTATTTTCTTATGTTAAACATACAGCTCCAAATGTCTATGTCATGCGAACAAATTCGTCGGCGGTTGATTATGTGCACTATCATTAGCCGTCTGAATGAAGTATTTTGCAAGACAAATAAATTATATATTTTTTTTTAATTTAACGTTGTCGTTTTATTAAAATAAGTCCACAAATTTATAGATTTTTAGATACAACCTCAACGTCTTGTTTAAAAAAGAAAAAATTAAAAAAGCAAATTTGCATCGCCAGTACTACAGCGACGGAACCAAAAAATATTTCGACGGCTGCAAGCCATTTGTAAAACAAACTACGTGGATATTTATGTACTGAAAAAGAAGAAGTGATACTACATGTACGTTTGTGATCAAAAATTATAAACCTTATGTAAATTAACCAATATTGACAAGCATAAAGAAAAACATACGAGTCGAAAACTTAAAAAACACATGTAAAAAACATGTCGTCTGTTGGTACCTTAAAGTGTATTTTATGTAAGACATTTATATCTGCACGAAATTTAATATATTTCAATTGAAATTTGTATCGAAATCTACAACGTTTACACCAATTTTTTGTTTTTGACAATTATCAAATTTTTTATCCCAAACGAAACCCATTAATTGAATATTTGCCAAAACTACAACCAAACAACTGCATTGTAGCCAATTCACACACCTTTTTAAGTACACAGGCTGACTTTTTAGAACAAATTAGACAATCCCCCATTGCAGCAAAAATTAATTTGGTAAATGTATACTTGTACCAAATGGAAAAATACCTTAAATATGAATAACAATCACGATTATAATTTTCGAATTTAAATGTAACCAAAAACGAAGTTTAAATTTGTGCTTGATATTTAATGGAGTTAGCAACTTTCATTGCCAAATGCTTTATTTGCATACATACGTATTTAACAGCTGAATTTTCATCACTTATTGCACTAATTAATTATACCCTTTACCAAAACATAGTAAAAAGGTATATATAGGTCTGTCATTCCGTTTGTAATTTCCAAATATTAATAAGCGAGCCATAAAGTATTATTTATTCTGGATCCTTATCCATAGGGAACATGAATAAGCCATGTCCGTCTGTCCGTCTGTCTGTACATGGTAAAAAAAGCTAGAGACTTCGGTCTTGGACTGGTGTATCAGAAATAGTCTAAAAGAGATTACAGAGCTGGAAAACTCAAACTTTATTTTGCCATACTAAAGTAACTGCCGAAAACTAAATTTTATTATTTTTGTTATTAAATAAACTTATTTTATACTTCAGTATGAATAAAATTGGTGTTTCTAATAAAACAATTTTAGAAACTTTTTCAGGGTTGAAAAACTTTAAATTTTTTATAGAAAATTAATTTACTAAAACAAATTTTTCCTTTTTTCTATAAACTAAATATATTTTATTATCTTAAAAGAAAGAGGTTGGTGTAAGAAATCAGAAAAATCAAAATGGATGATTCCAGGGTTGGGACACTTACAATTTTTGTGATATTTTATATACCATATTGTTACGAAAATGGCCGTCGACAAGGTTAAGCAGCATTACACAAAAATATTCCAACAGGGTTAATGTAAGTTTTACGCGAAAATATTCCTACAGGGTCAATGTAACGAATAATCTAGAATAGTAGCAAACAACTAAATAAGCATGCGTAAATCGTAAACAAGCAAAAGCAACAACAAAAAGCGTCTGCTTATTAAGAAGATTCACATATTTACACACATACATACATACCAATTCAAACGAAAAGCAAAAGATAAACAACCACCTTGTATTGCTTAGTTAATGATGTACACACGTATGCATATACACATGAATGTACATAGTTACCACATGAACTTAAATAATTAGGCACTTTGTAAACAGCATATAAGATGATAATGATCGTCTAGACATTGCTTGAAACTTCTAGTGGTATTTGTGTGGAATATAAAAAGAGCTCACGCAGCCAATTAGTGTTGTAAAAGTATTGCGTATTTGAGTACTGAGTACTCAATACCGGGAGTTTTTCCCGGTACTCAATACAGAAAAGTAACTACTCAATACTTTCAGGGTTGCATTTTGTAGTATTTAAGCGAAAGTCTTCCTTTAAAATGCATCAGAATTATACAACTCTGTGAGCTTGATACAAATAAATATGACTTGAACCTCATGGAGATAGTGTAACAAATACCAATTCTGTTAGGAATTATTTTGATACGAAAACAGCCACTAAAAAAGTACTACAAAATGCATTATTAAACCACTTCAGTCATTAAAAAATACTATTGGACAGAAAAAGTGACGCTTTAGAATAGTGGAAGGAAGACACGTGATACAATATAACCAGCAAGTCAGGTCCTCACAAACATGAAAAATATTTTAAATTCTTTCAATGTCGGTAAAATTGTATTTCTACATTTCAACAATGACTAAGTAATAACATCAATTGTGAGAAAAAAATATTTATTAAAAAATATTAAAAAGATACTTTAAGAGATTAATGCACTAGAAGTGTTAAAAAATTTTTATGTATAAAAACTAATCTTCAAACTTATTTATTTTCATTTGTTATAAATTAATTTAAATATACTTGTATTTAATCTTTGTTTTTCCATATTGCATTATCAATAAAATAATAATTTTTAACTTCCCATATACATACATACATATATAAAGTATTGAGTAGTATCGAGTACCCAATTGAAAAAGTATCAAGTAGTACTGAGTATTCAAAAGTAGCCGCTTTTTACAACACTGCAGCCAATGAGTAAGTTAGTTGCAGTTGTGTGTCAGTTGCGAACAAGTCAGTTGTGAGCAAGTCGATCAGTTGCGAGTGAACAAGCCAGTTGATAATTAAGTTGTGAATTAATAATAGTCTGCGATACAGTGGTGAGTTGATAGTTAAGAGCAGTCTGTGCTTTACACGTGAGTTGGAGTAAAGGAGAAACTATAGGACAGTCTATAGTGACAGCAAAGTCTGTCGTGGAATTGAGATTATTGTGGAGTCTATCGTGTCGACTGGGGTAAAGGGAACAGCGCAGAGAATAGACGTGTGTAAGGGTGTAAGGAAAGCCAGTGAGTATTTATTGGTGTATCAACTGTGAGTGTCGGCAGAGTGAGTGCCGTGTGTGACGAGCAGCAGACAAAGAGGTATTGGTGTATCAACTGTGAGTGACGGCAGAGTGAGTCTCGTAAGTGACGAGCAGCAAACAAAGAGGTGTCACGTGAATACTTGCGCAGCCAGCTAAGAGACGTGTGTAAACTACAGCGAGGAAGGTGTAGTGGTAACCAGTTGTGCATATTTGTGTGTATTTCAGTAGTTTAAGTTGTATTAGTTTATATAAGCTCTTGATTAATTTAGTTTAAGTGTATTTGTAAATAAAACTTGTATCATTCTTAACCCTAATTACTACACTCGGCTCTTGTATTCATTTGCAAATCTTCGGGTCCACGGAAAAGCGTTTTTATAGAGAGAAAAACGTAACAATATAACTAGGTCTAATTAATTTTTTCCTTTTTCTTTATAAATTATATATATTTTATGTTTTGGAAAGAAAAGTTTGGTGTAGAAAATTATAAAAATTAAACCAACAGCTCCAGAGCTGGAAACTTTGAATTTTTTTTCTGGGTATTAAAGTTACTAAATAAAACTATTTTTTTAATCACCCCTATCGTGAACAGTTTTTCCCTCGAAATATTTTCCCTTTTCCCCAAATTGCAATCGTGAATAATTTTTCCCATAAAATGTGTTCCCGTTTTTGATTCCCCTTATCGTGAATAATAATTATTTTTCACATGGATGTTTTCACTTTTCCCTTCGTTTTGTTCACTTTATTTTTGCAGGCGAACTGAATTAATATACTGCGTAATGTCAATATTATACTTGCAATTATATAGTAAAACTTATAAATAATTATTTTTACGGCAAGCTCAATAAATAATGCACACGATTAATAACAATAATTCCTTGGAACACCTTTTTTCATTGAACACGAATCTCATTGGTTCACATGCCGTAAATTTTATGGCTGTGGTATATTAAAAAAAAATTTGCACGACGCCTAAAACAATTAAAAACGCAACTTTACACTCTATAACTTTTCATTTAAAACTCAAAATATCTGTATTTCTTATTATTAAATTTAATTTGTTTGATTTTTAATTAATTTTGAAGCTTTACAAGTCTTCTTCCCGTTTTTTACATTCACTACGCATTGATAGCGGGAACAAACGTTCCCATGAAATTCACGATTGCAAATTCCCCTTCATGGGGAATGAAAATTTCATGGGAACAAAAATTTCACATTTTATTCCCGATAGGGGTGATTTTGATTTTTTTGATATTGTATGACGTGACGTCGTTTTTGATAACTGGAATAAGGGTCAATGTAAAATATTTCTTAAATAAAGAGTGTAAGAAATGAAATATTCAACTTATTTTTAGTATCGAAAAAAATATTTAATCGAAAAATACCGAGAGGTCACTTACTAAAAATTGCACTAGAGAAAAAAATTATAAATTTGTTCACAAAACATATGCATATGTGTGGATGTGCTTACGAATGTATCTCTATACTTTAAATACGCACTTTGGTGAAGGGTATATAAGATTCGGCACAACCGAATGTAGCACTCTTTCTTGCTTAATTTTAGTAATGCTTGCTTATTCGAATTTATCAAAAAATAATATGTATTTATCAAAAGTTTCAGCATTCAACAGGAGTTAAAAAACTTTTTTAATTAGTTTACAAATTCTTTGGTTTTCTGCATTGCAATGACCTGTTTGCGTCACTAACTGTTAACATGTTCTGGCTAAAAATTAAGCCATATACAATTAATGTTGGCGTCTAACGACAATCGTTGCAGTTTCTTTTAAATATTGAAAATAATGTGACCAACAAGTCTAATGTAAAAATATGAGCCTGAAATAGTTTGTTACGTTCTCAATATTAGGGATATGTATATAAGTATAAACATGTTAGTTCGGCTATTATGATTATCCTTTCATGAAAATTTAAATTATTTAGGAGTATATCACTGTCGCCAGTTATGCTCGTAGCAAAACTAGTTTCTGCTTGCCATATTTAAAAACGAATCTGACTTTGACTATTATCTAAACGTTAAATAGAAGTAGCTACATATTCAGAATTGAAGTTTAAGGAATTACCATATTTTTTTATTGTAAAATTTAATTTATAAAAAAAAATACCTTAAAGCTTTAAAAAGTTCTCAAAATTACAAATAAAATGTATTTTGCTCATCAATAAGATTAAAATTTTTTCAACTATTTTTCCAATAATTTTATATTGCAACAATTGTTATGGGTCACATTAACAATTATTCTACTACCATAGTGCAAATGAAAAAAAACAAATTAAATGGCGAAACAAGGGAAAACTTTTACTTCAAGGACAAAAGTAAATTGTTTTTTTTTCAGAAACCGTGTTAAACAAACAACAGAAAAAAAAAATACAAAAAGATCAATGAAACAAAAACTGTTGAATAAAACTTAATTAAATGGAAAAATGCCCCTGCATTGTTAAAATGACAAAGCAGAAGATCTAACTAAAAAAATAAATAAAAAATAATATTAAGCCCAGCATTAGTATTAAATTAAAATCCTCTCAGACGGACAGACAGACGGACATCACCTATTCGTCTTCCCTAATCATAAGGACTTAGAATATATTTACATTAGGGCGGTTCGTATTCTATGGATCAAAACAAGAAACTTTGCCGAATGAACCATACCTCTAAGATGTATTTTGATGTCCCGACTTTTGATCCGAAGGGTAAATTTTTTTGTATTTTCTTTTCTATTACTAAGTAAAATTCATTTTTTCATTTCATTTTGACTAAATAAATTTCTAAAGAGAAAAATAAGCTCCAAAAATAAAAAAAAAATGACCATTGCGCTGAGTTTTTCTTTTAAAGTGTCAAAAATGGTGATTTTTTGAAATGTTTGTGTGGGGAAACCACTCCAGGGGTGGTTCCAGGGGGTGTGCCACTGGCATAGGTGGGTCGGCCCTCCAAAATTAGTGGAGGTCGGTCATACATTTTGACTCGATTGAGGAACACTAAATGGGTCAAAGTGAGATTTTCAAAATTTGACCCTTCAAGAAAATTTGGCTCTTCGGATCAAAAGTCGGGACATCAAAATACATTTTAGAGGTATGGTTCCTTCGGCAAAGTTTCTTATTTTGATCCCTAGAATACGATTTTCCTTGTAATTTGAGCGATTTTTTTTTTTTGCCTCCATACAAATCGACCCGCCCTAATGTATATACTTAATGGGCCGCTTATTAATATTATGGAATTTACACACAGAATGATAAACCCTTTACCATGTTTGGTGAAGTTTATAACACAATGGCATCATTACATTCGACTAGATTTTAAGTAGATTTTATTTTATATAGGAACTCTATTCGAAGTCTACTAGATTTTGCTCAAAATCCTATAAGCACTAGACATTGCTCAGATGTGAATGCACTATTATAAGATAGTTAAAAGAATATCTGCTGAATGTAATGGTTTGGACCAATAGCGTAAATAATATATACGAACCTGCTAGCATTTACATTTGTCTCGAAATCGAATACTTACGAGATTTCGAGCTAAATATAGCTTTATTTTTTCCTTGATTCCCCATAAAAAATTAAATCTACTTTGTCAGTAGATTTGTATGCAACCTAGTCAAAATTTAATATTTTTATTTACTTATGTTTTGCTAACTTGTGCAACATATTTATATAAAAGGTGAATGAATTAGCTACGCTCTACAAAATTTTCAATTGAAGGTGTGTGAATGAGCTAATTCGGCACATTTTGGATTACAGTTTAAGATAAAATTTTAGACAAAGGATTTTGTATTGCATGCGAAATCTGAAAAAATGTCGAATGAACTTAGAGTAAACAATATAGATTTCGGTGAAAAAATCTCGTAGATTTCAAAACAATGTAAATTTAGTATTAAAAAATCACAATTGCGATTTTTTTTCGTCCATACAAAAGACGAACGCAATTAGGGTAAAGCTATTTTACTTTAGAAATACCACTACCCTAATTGATAACGTGTAAGTGTAAGCATTCTACTCAAACGCTTAGGATTTAGTTGCTTGAAACAAGAATTTAACTCAACAAGTGCCTGAATATTACACATTCTTTAAATATACATATTTAAAGAAAACTGCACAGCAGCTTTAAACGTTCACGTCCCATATAAGATAAAGATAAGCTGGAAATGGCAGCTGTCAGTAGTTGAATTCTAATAATTATTTACTGCAAAAGATTTTCAGGAAGTTTTCAATTTAAAATAACTCAAAAAGTAGACAGCGAAATTTACACTTTTAATATAACGTATTAAAATGCAAGGGAAAGGAAATAATGTTTTTTTATTATTGTGTAAGATATCAGAAAAAATAAAATAAACAATTTAACTGGCTTTCTTATTCTTCAGTCTTTCCTTTTATATAAAAAACGCTGTAAAATCCCTTGTCGATCGCCGTTTTAAAAACCATTACAGGGTAAATAAATTAAATAAAGTTGTTTTTTTTTACAATACGAGTGTTAATGAACATCCTTACTTAAGCTATGTACAGACGGTTGTCAGGGGGTCGATTCTGGTTCTGTGATAATGTGAAGTGAAAAAAAAACGTTTCATTTTCGTTTTCATAGCAACTTTTCACACCGTCTTTTTACAGTTTCACAGACTGCGATTCTGGTTCAAGCAATGAAAAAATGTTTCATTCCAGTATAGCTGTGAAAAAATTCTATTCATGTTATTTAACTTTAATTGTGAACTGCAGAGATCTAAGTTTCGCAGTTACGATGCCGCGTTAAGCCGCATGCAATTTTTTATTATTTACGATTGAAGTATATAATCTGGTTTATATTTGAAATAAAAAAGAAATAGTAACTGTTTTTGCAACTACATACATATGTAATTTAAATAAGAATGTACATGACGAAAAGTTAAGTTCAAACAAGAAAACAGTTGCTTTCCTTTTTTCATGCATACTTATGTACATACTTATATATGTACATACATACATATGTATGTTAGTAAATGTGTAAATTTTTTTTGGTTCGTTCTTACTCAATTTTTTGTTTTTTTTTTATTCCATGTATCTAATTATAATGGGATAATCCTGGCAGGGATTAAGTTCTTGTTGAATTATGTATATAAATATGTACATACATATATGTATATGTTTCTAAGTTTTTATTTATGTAAATAACACAATTTATGTATATAGGTATGTATGTAAATATGTATACAGGGTGGGCCAAAAGAAACCAAGGGGTGTAAAAGTTTAATAACTTTTTTGTTTATTAACTTTTTTTTATTTTTTCTTTCAGATTATATAATATACAAAATGGAATTTTTTTACACTAAGTATGAGAAATGATGTCTCTTAAATGACCACCGTTTTCAGCTTCGCACTGATGGGCTCTTTTTAGAGCATTTTCCATAACATCTTTCAAAACTTGTGGCTGTAGCGTTCGAATTTCTGCAACAATGTTTGCCTTGAGTTCAAGGATTGTCTCTGGCTTGTTCACATGCACTCGCTCCTTCAAAAAACCCCAAAGAAAATAGTCGGGTGCTGTCAAATCTGGCGATCGCGCGGGCCAAATAATTTCCGAATTTCGAGAAATTATTCGCTCTCCAAAAATTTGACTTAACAGTGCCATTGTGTCGCGGACAGTATGGGCAGTGGCTCCGTCCTGCTGAAACCACATACCAGGTCTGTTTTCAAGAGCAGGACGTAAAAAATTTTCTATCATAAACCGATACCGCTTTTCATTTACGGTTACAGCACTTCAATCTTCATTCTCGAAGAAGTAGGGCCCAATGACATTTTCAGATGTGATCCCACACCATACTGTGCACCTGTTGGGGTGCAATTGTCGTTGATGAATGGCCCTTGGATTTTGAGAATCCCAGAACCTACAGTTCTGCTTATTAACAAAGCCATTCAAATGAAAATGAGCTTCACCACTCATAATCAAATTTTCAATAAAGTTGATTTCATTTCTGGCCAACTCTTGAAATTTAACTGCAAAATTTAGACGTTGCCGGTGATCTGCGGGTTTTAATTCTTGGACCAATTGCACCTTATATGGGTATAACTGTAAATCTTGTTTTAAAATTCGCCGTAGTGACGTACGAGACATTTCTAGCTGAGCAGAACGCCTTCTGCCAGATGTTTCTGGTGCTTCGTTAACACTTTGCTGTACTCGTTCAATATTTTCCGCAGTGCGAGTTAAACGTGGTCTACCGGTTCGAGGCAAATCTCTTACGCTGCCATGTTGGTGATGACGATTAACTAAGCAACGAATCATCGCTTCAGAGGGCGAAATTCTGACGTTAAAATGTCGACGATATGCTCTTTGCGTTAAAATAATTGATCTCTGGTTTAAATAATAAAATTCTATTGTTCTGGTTCTCTGTTCAGTTGTGAACCTGTCCATTATAAATTCTCCAAGTGTTGTCTATATAATCTGAAAGAAAAAATAAAAAAAAAAATTAATAAACAAAAAAGTTATTAAACTTTTACACCCCTTGGTTTCTTTTGGCCCACCCTGTATATGTATTTCATATTTTTTCAGCCTTTTACTAGCTTTAAGTTTCACTCAATAAAGAATATATTTCACATTACAATAAAATATTTTACGAGTTATACAATTTAAAATATGTTTGTCCAATGAAGTGGTTCCATTTATGATCCTAGTGTGCATGTTTCTGTCAGGTAGAGAAAAGTGTAAAATACCAGCATAAACGACGTTTCCAAAAAAATGATCAGCAAGCTAAACAACATGCGTTTTTTACCTATTTTTTTTAATAATGTGCATAGGAACATTCATACATACAAACTAGCATACGTACATGTGTACACATTTATGTATACACATATTTTTATCTAGAAATTGGCATATTGTTCTTCAAAATTCCTCATAGTGCTTTACAAATACAAATTGTTTTTAAAGACTTTGGAATTGTTGCATTGATTTCTCTTTTCAGTACTAGAAAGCAACATATGTATATTCTTTTGCAAATGGAGTTTGAATAAATTTTCATAAAAAATTTGTCTGAAAAAGCCTTTATAAAGCCTTTTTAAGTTTTATAAATAAGGCTGTAAATAAACAAAACAAAACAAAATTATCTATTAGCCATCGTTTTCCTCTTTGATAAATGTACGACAATATATTTTTTAAATTTAATTTGCACTCATTTTATATAAAATATATACATATATAGATAGATAGATAGTATGTATGAGAATTTCAATTTGCTCATTACAGCTGACTAACTTTTTAATTATCATCGTTTGTGCAGGCATTCAAATTTCATAAATATCCATTTGACAGCGCTTATAATTCTATTCATTCATCTATCTGTGTGTCAGCAAAAATTTTAGTTGGAATTTTGATTAAATTATTTTGCTGATTAACTGACGGAATGCTTAAATATTTGCTTCATTAGAGCATTTTGCTGATAAGTAAATAAAGACGTCGAATGGAAAATGCCACGACAGGCAAAATGTGACAATGAATTACAGCAAAAAAAAAAAAAAAAAAAAAAAAAAAAACAATACATATAACTAAAAATGTGATTTACAATAGACATAAAAAGTCATTACACTGAAACAAACGGCCAGCTTCAAAATGTATTTAAATGATAAATATATATTTAGATACACATTTCGTGGATTTTTCTTTCAGTGAATTAGCAAAATTTTTTTAAATTTGTTTAAAATATATTATGCTATTATTTGATTGAGTAATGAAAAAAAAATCCAATATCGATTAAGGAAGAATTCAAACAATTTAGGCCAATTAATCGATTAATCGAATAAAATAAAAACCAAATGCGTTTACATATAAGCAAAATCTAATAAGAGATGCCGAGAATTTGAGCAAAATCTAGCAGTTTTCCCATACAAAAGAAAATCTACTTTGTCACCAGATTTTGTGGAAATCTACTTAAAATCTAGTAGAACTTATTAAGGCAACAGTAATGTTTTTAAAATTATACTAAAAATGCACCAACGTACTTAAAAAGGCTTAAGAATTAGCTACATTGCAGTTGCTTGGTTGTAGTTTAGGAAAAAAATATAGTCAATGAAGTCTTGATAAATGTAAAATAAAACTTAGTGTGAACTGTATAGATTCCGATAAAGATTTCAATTGAAAGTTACTCGATTTCAGGCAGGTGTAAATGTCTTATTATATTTTTAACTAATTTTATATGTACATATATCTCTACTTTATTTCAACAGAGACATAACAAAAAAACCTTGTTTTACAGAAAATAAGTTTTAAATGCCAACGACGTTGGCTGAAGTAGTTAGCACGTTGAATACAATCAATCCCTGTATGCAACAGTCATTACACTAAAAAAAGACATATACTATTATTAATTTCTAAATTTAAGTAATTTTTTCTAAGTTCAAGTAAATGTTTACAAAATTCTAGTAAAAATTACTTAATATGAGTGTAAAATAAAAAGTTCATATCCTTAAAAATAGTTCATAAAAATACACACAAACATTCTCACATTCAAGGCCAAGTTTACTGGCTTAAAGGAAATATTTACCAAAAATTGGAAAATGTTTTAAAAGTTTAGGGAAAATGTATCCTAAGAACTAGTCAATCTCGTTTTAAATCAAAAAATAAATTTTAAGAAATGACTTTCGCCTGATTAGTTCATCAAATTTGACTAACTTGAAAGATATAAAAAGTTTTTGTAAATTTTAGCAAAATATTTACCAGTTTTAAGTATTTTTAGCGTTCCGTACACCAAAGGTGAAGCGAAAAAAAATTCTAACACTAAAATAAATCGGCAAAACAAAAAAATCGCCTAAATGAAAAAAAAAATCGCCAAAATGAAAAAAATCACCAAATTGAAGAAACGCCAATAACCGAAAAAATCGCCGAAACGCGAAAAAGGCGCCAAAACTAAAAAAGTCGCCTAAATGAAAAAAAAATCGCCAAATTAAAAAAAAAATCGCCAAAATTAAAAAAATCGCCAAAATGAAAAAATTGCCAAAATGAAAAAACACCAATAACCAAAAAAATCGCCAAAATTAAAAAAATCGCCAAATTGAAAAAACGCCAATAACCGAAAAAATCGCCAAAACGCGAAAAAGGCGCCAAAACTATAAAATCGCCTAAATGAAAAAAAATCGCCGAAACGCGAAAAAGGCTCCAAAACTAAAAAATCGCCTAAATAAAAAAAATCGCCAAAATGACAAAAATCGCTAAAATGAAAAAAAAAACGCCAAATTGAAAAAAAGCCAATAACCGAAAAAAATCGCCGAAACGCGAAAAAGGCGCAACACTTCATTATTAAAAAAAAACGTGAAAAAAGCAGAGTTGTAAAAAAGAACGAAGTTTTTCTCTGTCTCTTCCTTCACCGCCTGTCTTGTCTATCACTATCTCTTTCCTAAAGAAGGTAACACCTAATAATAATCGTAGGCATTCTTTGCCTAAGTGTTATTTCTCTATTTAAAAAAATTACATACAACTCTAGGGAGATATCAAAATATCTTATTTGCTCGAGAGGTGTGTGTGTAAGCCTTTTAGATGAAATGTTTATACACAAGATTTAATATAATGTAATGGCTATTTTCTCAGAAACATAAATATTTATTTCATATTTAAACATTTCTCTACAAAATTGCATCGTTCGAATTTTGAAATTGAGTGGTAGAAAAATAGAGCTTTGGGCACCAAAAATCCCACTGTGCGTCAGGTCGGCTAGGTCAGTTAATTTTTTTTTTTGTTAATTTTAATTTTTCCTAATCAAACAAAACACAACCCGCGAAGCAAATAGCTTAACTGAGGAAACACTCAGAGTCTATGGCGTTAATCGAAGACATTAACTCTTTACTCGCTTACAGTCAGCCACAGAGACACCCTGTGGTCATTGTTTAGATGATGAAATTTTTCTTGCAGAAAGACTTACTTTGTTGGAGTAAAAGAGAAAGACAGAGAGGGAGAGAAAGATAGAGAAAAAAGAGAAAAAAAAGAGAAAAAGACAGTGAGAGAGAGAGGGGAGAAGTAAAAGGGGAGAAGAAAGAACTATTTTTTCACGTGCAGAATTTACTGAGTGAAAGACAAGGAGAGAAGAATATGCTCTTTCTTAGCTAAGTTGAGGACTTATGCTAAATTAAGACTTTGCAAAGTAAACTTTGCGTGCGAAAAAAGGTCAAAGGATTAAATAAATACATTCATGTTACATGAAATTTGTTTTCTTCTTGCGCTGGTAAGATCAGCACGAAATTAAAAGTTGCTGTAAGTATAATTTCATTACCTATGTATACTGCATTAGCTGGTGCTAACAGCAGCATAAAATGTCATATTTTTAAATTAAAAATGTCAAAGAACTTACTCACTTTTGTGTTACACAAGCTCCCATATAAATGAAATTCCAATAATAAATTTTGCCAAAAAAAAAAGTAAAACATTTCCTTAGAGGCAACACACCATAAAACGGTCACTGTTGAACAACTCTTGTCAACTCTTGTTATTTGTTGTAATCTATGTATGCAAAAGCACACAAATTCCCAAATTTGGTTATATGCATGTTTGTATGGCGCCATTTTGGACACACAAAATGGAAAATAAATTTCATTTTTTAATTTCAAACCAGAACAAATAATAGAAATTAAAAAAAAAAAAATTAAGAGAATAAAGAAGAATAAATCGAATTGTGGCATCTCTTGCGGAACCTACACAATTATTATTTGCAGTTTTTCTACTATTTGGTTCAACAAACATTTCTACATTTCCGCATTTTTATTTTTTCGTGTTTTTTTTGTGATATGTCCACCAAAAAATAAAAAGAATTTCTTTTGGACATTATTGAACACTGTTTGTTCAATAGCAAACGAGACACACTTTGCCTTAAATTGTTGATAACAGTTGTTGTTGTTGGTGTTGGTGTTGTTGTTGTTGTTTTTATTGCCTTGCCTGTGTTGCTGCAATTGCTGTGTTATTTGGTATGTGGTAAAGACAGCAAGCTGGATTTGCCAAAATTTTCAGTATAGAAAAAAAAAATGTACAAAATACAAGCGCCTAACACAAATGAAACATTCACATTTCACAAAACACACACTCATGCTTACATATGTACAGTGACACAGAAAACTCTACATACCTCAAAAAAAGAAAACACAAATACGTTTTATTCAAGACAAACAAAATTCGTGGCGTATCACATTCCTTGTAAAAAATAAAATTATTTTAGAACAAATAATATATGAAAAAATTAAAAAAATTCAGTATTTAATACACAGAAAGGTATACATACATACTCCGTAGTTTAATGTTCTAGTTCATAAAAATATTTATATTTTAATATTTTGTTGTACCTCCTTTACTCTCTAATGTGACATTTATTAGTTTACCGGTGGTTCTCGAAGAAATTTTGTACCATTATTAGGTCCTGTTGGTTTTTTATCGCGGGTTTTCTTATCCTGCAGTCCGATTCGTTGCATAAGTTTTCAACTGGGTTTAAGTAACACGACTGGGGAAGAGAATGCAGTTTTTTTTTGACGCATTGTACAACAGCAATTCCTTTAAACTGGCCGTTGTGTGATATGGGTTGTTATCTTGTTGGAATTATTAGATTCCAGGTAGACCCATTTTGGCTAGTGACACCTTCAAATTATCCTTTAGTAGGTTCAAATACATAAACCGATTCATTTTTATATCAATAAAAACTAAATGTCTAATCCAAGCCGCCAAAATACAAGCAAAAACCATAATAGAACTGCGTCAGGGTTTTACTGTGGGCATCAGGTTTTTATGTTCCAGCTCTTCATTATTTTTGAGCCAAACTTTTTGTTTTCCATTGTATAATAATAAGTTAAATTTATTCTCTGTGCAACATTTTTTAAAAAGTTTTCATTCTTATTTAAATGCTTTTAAGTAAGTTCCATATCGCCTTATTAATATCGCTTATGAATGGTTATTTCCGAGGCACTTGACTATGATAACTTCCACTTCCCAATATACTGCGTAGTGTTTCTAGATGATGAGTGACAATCAACATTTTTTCCTACGTATTTTTGCTATATCAACAGCAGTTGATATAGGCCACTTCTTGCCCCACTATTAGCAATATTGTTCTTTTTATAACTTCTTATAACGCCCAACAATTTCAGAAATTTCGCGCAACGATTTTATATTCTTTTGATACTGAACAATCAGATTTCTAATATCTAATCTCATTTCTTTAACTTTTGGACAACTGATTACAAATATTTTCAATTATTTATTAACTGAGAGACATGAAGCATTACAACGTAGTGGCAAAACACGTGTAAGTTCTTTTCTTGGAAAAGTATCGTTAACCAACAGTGGGAGTATGTATACTTTTCTGTGCAGTAAAATTTGATTTTCTTTAAATTATTAATGAATATATTTTTTTTCCAAAAATTTTTGTTGTTGGAAAAAGTTTCATTTTTTACAAGAAATGATATAAAAGGTATTCATTTCAATTTTTTTCATTAAATTTTTGGTGGAATTTTTTTCCTGTGTTTGTTGTAAGAAAAATAACATTTTGCCATTTTCAAAAAAAAAAAGCAATGTGAGTCCGATCACAGAGGAGATGTGTAAACATCTAGTAATGAAAATTTTTTTTAGGTTGGACGTACTTATGCTTTTAGTATCTTTTTTTAAATTAATTAATTAAAAGTATCAAAACTTTCAATATTGTAAATACATATGAATTTTTTGGTTTTTGTTTGTTTTATTAAACTTATTTGCTTAGTAAATGGGCACACTGCAGTATATGTATATGTACTGCATTCAAAATTGCAGTAAGCAGTATATTTACTGATTACTAAAAAAATTCAGTAAATTTTTACTGCTAATGAAATTTAATTTGCATTACCAGTAAAATCGTAGGGCCGTAATCATAATAAAATTGTAGCAAGTGGCAAAGTTTTTTCATTCAAATTTTGAAACTTTTGTATGAAAAACATTTGGTCACTTGGTAGAATTTCATTATGAATACGGGCATTACTGATTACTGAAAATTCAATGCACCTCATCATATAACAAATCATTTAGGCAATTTATAAAAATTGTAGAAAATAATTTTAGTAATCAGTAAAAATTTACTTGTTAAACATTTTTTTATTGTTTTTACTGAAACTTTAGTGGCACTGCAGTGCTCATCTATGGTAAATGCATTTACTTTTACTTTTTAATTTTTAATTCCTGTTGTTCATCGTTTAGTTGTTGATTTTCTTGTTGTTGTGTTCGTATTGCAATTAAAATAAATTCAGTAAAGTGCGACTTTGACTCGCGCACATTCGGTTTTGATCATTTTGGCGATTTTTTTCTGTTTTTTTGTGGTTTTTTCATTTTGGCGATTTTTTTCTGTTTTTGGGGTTTTTATGTAGGCGATTTTTTCATTTTGGCGATTTTTTGATATTGGCGATTTTTTTGTTTAAGGATTTTTTTCATTTTGGCGATTTTTCCGGTTTTTCACGATTTATTTTAGTCCTAGAGATTTTTTTTTAATTTGGTGCTTTTTTCGTTTTGGCGAATTTTTTTGTCTTTAGCGATTTTTTTATATATGGCGATTTTATATTTTTTTGATTTTTTAGTTTTACCGTTTTTGAAAATTTTAAGAGTTTTGCTCTTACGGTTTCCAAGATACAGCAAGTTGTCAAAATTACAAAGTCAAAATTGCATTAACTGATGGAACAACCATTGATTTAAATTTTTTAAATTTAGTGTTAATTGTTGTAGTCTGTATAAAAATACACTAACTTTTAAAATTTCAAGTGTATATATGTACATACAATTGTATGTGTATTACATGGGATTTTAACATTTTTCGTTGCTCGTTTTGGAACACCCTTTAGTTTTTGACTCTCATGTATTTGTCATGTATTGTGTCCAAATTTCAAGTCCGTAGCTCTTACGGTTCATTTTCACCTTTGGTGTACGTAAATATACAGAAAAATAACCGGTGGCGGCGCACCGTCGGCTTCGAGCCGGTCAACTTGTTTCTCTGCTTGGTATTGCTTCTTTCAAACACTAATACACTCATACATAGCTCACACCGATTTGACAATGCTGTGTGCATCTCAGCAAAGAAATCTAAGCAAAGAAATCTCAGCAAAGAAATCTCAGCAAAGAAATCAAAGTCAAAAGATTTTTACCGCCTAGCGTATAGATGTTTACACATCAAAAAGCTAAAATGAATACCTTTATAACGCAGTTTTTGTTGATAATTTTTTTTTAAGTTTTGCTTAAACTGGATTTTTTGGGGAGTTATGTAAAGTTTTATGTGCCACTGTATATACTCTGATGCAGGGGGATAATTGTACTTGCATATTCATGCATGTATGCGTGTATGTTCACACATACTCGTATAATTTTTTTTTGCACCCTTATATGGGCTTGTAGGTTTTACAAATATTTTTGTGCTCTTAAATATTGAAATACTTTTGTGGATTAGTGACATACAAAGATATGACTTTATTTGAAAAAGTGGGTTGGTCGGTTGGTTGGTTGGTTGGTTTACATGGCGAGAGAGTTTTGTGCCTTGGAACAATAAAAATTAACGTTAGAAAATAAAAATATCTAGTAGGTGGATGTAAAAATAACACTTTAGAAAAAATGCAATGGACTTCAGGAATAGGCTCTGAAAAAAGCAGCTTTGTAACAAATTTAAATCATGATATTTTTCATGAAATTGTATTAAATTGGTTGCAGGAAACTGTTTCTGTTTTCTTACAGAGAGGCTAGCTAGAAAAATGATATACATGTGTATGTATCATGAATTCTGTGGCAATAAGGGAAAAGTGCTTAAGTCATATTTGACTGTTTTGCAGGAGAGCACTTTTTTAAGTGTTCAAGTCGATTATCAGTAATTTATTTCTTTTACAGTTAAATTGGGAAACTCTGTGTTAATCTTTATTTTTTTGAGCAAACATCATTCTACACACTATAAGTAATACATTGAAGTTGTAATATACCAAAGTATAAAAAAGATAAGTCACAAGTCATAGTGCTATAACTTTCTGAAAAATCACACAAATTAATTAAGATTTTGACCTTTCAAATATGCAGATTACGGAGGTACCACACTGAAAGGAAAATCATTCATTCAGAGCATGAAACGGTTTCATTAAATGTTCTGCATTATATTAATGAAACTTTTCATTAATACAATGAACAATTTCATTGTATACATGATATCTTTCAATCTCTGCTCTTCATGTGTTCTTCATAGTTCATTGTATTAATGAAAATCGTTACATTATTTAAACGAATTTTCGTTTTAGCAAATTTGAGGCAAAAAAAAGTAAGTTCGACAAATTTTATCTAATTAATGTATACAGTTTGTCAAACATAAATAAATCAAAAGTTAATTTGTTAAAAAATATTTTCTATTTATTACTTTTCTAATCCCTTTTAATTTCAAAGTATTATGGTCGTCATAAATGCAATGAAATCATTCATTTATACAATGCAATATTCTTCATTGTATAGCAGATATCTCTCTCTTATCCTTTTTTTTATCCATTCACGTCCCTCACCTCAATACAAACACAAAATGGTTGTGCCAAACATCTTATAAAGATGCTTGTTTTGTTAAGATTTTTCTTTGATTCTTTTAAACCTATGTTTGTGTTACGTGATTCTCAACAACATTTTAAGAGTTTTACTATAAACATGTTCAATTTTCGGCTTACTAAAAACATCTACTGATGAGTTCCTTGAATTTTAAATGTTTTACTTTAATAAATACATACATATGTACATATATTAAGTACATAAATATGTATTTGTACATATTAAATAAAAAAAATGTATATATTTTTTATTAAGTAGGTTATTTGGAGGGGAGATAATTTCATGTTTAAATAATAAATTTTCATTATTTTCTGCTTAAATTTCATTTTATTTATGAAATTTTCTTTATATTAATGAATAAACCTCATTTATAGTATGAAAAAACTTCATTAAATCAATTAAAAAACTACATTACACACATGAAAAAGTTTCATTGAACCAATGAAATTGTTTCATTCTATTTATGACATAGCCGCCAAAATTAACTTCATAAATACAATGAATCATTCTTCATTGATTTAATGAAGCGCTTTATTAGATGACTTATAATGAAACATTTCATTAATACAATGAAGAATTTCATTGTCTGAATGAAGGGTTTCCTTTCAGTGCATTAACTGAAAATCAGCTTGTCTCGACTTAAGCACTTTCCCTTTTTACCACAGAATTTCTGAAGCATTTTTTTAACTTATTTCACTCAAAACGCCTTCAAATGTGAGTTTAGTCTTCGGCTAGGTTAGGTTGGGTTTAACCCTTTAACGGACATAACAATCAGGATAGGTTAAATTAAATCTGATTTTTAGTCAAGATTAATATTGATGTCTAAAAATATAAAATAAGTTTTTTTCTCTAAAATTTCAGACAACCATTTTCAGAAAATCTGTAATATTAAAATCAAATAACCTTAGATTAAAAGCGAATATTCTTCTAATTAAAAACATATAAAAAGTCTTAAGGTTAGAGGGACTATTTTTCCCACCAAGAAAAATCGTTGAAGAAAATACGATGTGCAAAATAAAGAAAAAATATCTCTAATTTCTAAGATACTAGATAACTCTACGAAAACTAGAAGGACTTAAAATAAATCACCAGAGCGATCTCAAGATACGAGGGCAGTTCAAAAAGTTTATTTTTTTTAATTTCACGCCTCTTAATTGAAATGGCAATACTACTCATGTCAACAGTCAGTTCATTCCTGTCCAAATTTGAACAAGCTGCGTCATTTAGTTTGTGTTTGGCAGCCATTGACTACTGCGTGTTTTAAGAAGAAAATGGAAAACTGTGAATTTCGTGTGCTTATTATGAGCTTTAATTTTTGCGGAAAAAATAATCACTCAAACCAAGACTAAGCTTAATAAATACATGGAGACTCTTCAACATCAATTTCAATGGTGAAATAGTTAGGTTACGTTAGGTTAGCAGGCTGCTGGTAAGGAAGGGTGAAATTTAGAGTCCAGCTGACTTGGGTGCAATACAATGATCCCTTTGTTATACCTGTGTGTTGAAGTGAAGTTAGTGAGAGAGGGTGATAGGGAAGGGATAGTGAAGTATGAAGATGAACGAAGAGATAGAATGATACAAAGGACACTAATGCACATCAGAAAAATTCGTGGTGTTGTTATTTTTAATAACTGTCGGACACCGGGCTCGAACCCAGGACCTTAGGTTTTGTAGTCAACGTGCTAACTACTTCAGCCAACGCCACCCTTTCGTTATTGTCGTAAAAATACAGAAGATGCCAAAGGTTCTGGATGCATACTGCCTGTCCCACGACATCACCAGTAAACGTTTCATCGACAACTTGTATTGCAAACAACAATAACATTAGACAATTTGTTGTTGTTTTCAATATAAGTTGTCGATCGAACGCTTACTGGTGACAGAATGGTACAGGCAACGAGTGTAATTGAAAAAATTACCGATATGGTTTCAGCCGATCAGAGATTGAAAGTCAGAGATTTTTTACAAGTCATAGACATTGCAAATGACTCAGTGGTCTCAATTTTGAATGATCAATTGGGTACAAGAAAGATTTCCGCAGGATATGTGCCACGTTTGCTCACAATCGACCACAAACGCATTGTTCAACCGCAATATAAACGAGTTTTGTGCCGTTACGTAACCGTGGGCGAAACTTGGATCCACCACACGAGACCGGAAAACAAACACCGAGGTGAATCGGCGCCAAAGAAGGGAAAAATGGGTTTTTCAGTCAATAAAGTCACACTGACCGTTTTTTGGTATGCACGCGGTATAAGCCACATTGACTACCTTCAAAAAGGAAAACAATGGCGAATATATATTAAACCAACTTATTGGGTCGATTCATGGAGGAATTAAAAAGTAGACGACCTCATTTGGCCCATATAAAAGTTCATTTCCACCAGTACAATGCAAGGGTGCACACATGTCCAGCTTCCTTGGCCAAAATCCATCAATTGGGATACGAATTGATTCCTCATCTGCCCTATTCTCCAGATTTAGCCAAAAGTGTTTCCAAAACTTGAAAAAATGGCTCGGCGCAAAGAAATTTGACTTCAACGATAAAATCGTCTCACAAATCACAATTTTCGGGAGGTAAAAAAAAATTACAGAAACGTTGGACTAAAAAAAAATTACAGAAACGGTGGACTAAGCAGACTACGTTGAAAAATAAAATAACTTTTTTTTTATAAAAAACTGTGTTATATGCAAAAAGTTATGGACTTATTGACCCGCCCTCTTATATACGCCCAGGTTCTACATTCCACTACAAAAAGGAAATTGAAAACGTTTTTAATTCCGCAAAGACGATATCACTGTGTTCTAGAAAAGTAATGAAACTTTTTTTCCATGACGATTTCATTCCCAGTTTATTTCAAATAAATAGTTCAAGCAACATGAAAAAAAAACATTTTATGCTATAAACACAATTGGGACGAACGGCGAACTGGGCATAGTTCGCAAAAATTGTCTTCTAAAATTCGTCGCTTAAATTAGTCTTTTGAAAGAATTAAATTTGACTACCTATCTGTATTGCTATGGATCCCCCCCAGGGGAGTCTATATAGACTACGGGTGTGGCAACCCCGGGGCCCCAGCTGGGGTGATGTGGCTTTTTCCATTGACGTACCTTTGGTACATTACCCATAGAACTTATGTGTTACTACCCAATCTCTGAATATAAACAGAGCAAAGGATGTGCACATATTTATAACAAAAGGAAGACAGGTCCTGTTGATGTCAATTAGGTGCAGCGTCACCTAGAACTGCCCCTGAGTTCAAAAGACGATAGAGGTGAAGCCCTTGTGGTGGAACTTCGAGGTCTAACCAGAGGCTACTTCTGGTGCCACGGGTGCCGGTGGCCCGACAGCCGAGCTGCTTAGAGTTGAGTGCATGTAGCGGTCGTCAGTTTCCTTTGCTAAAATGCCGAGTTCGTCCTACCTCACGAGGTTAAAAGGATGATTTTGGTATGTGTGGAGTAGGCACTGGTTATTTGGCGACACAGGCATGGGTTCATCTCGGACGAGTGGTTGAGCTGTGCCGGCAATGGTTGAGGAATTCTCATGGGGACCTCGCTATGGGTGTATACACAACACCTTGGCGTGGAAGCCGGAGAATTATCGTGGTGGCTGTGGTTGCTACCAAAATCGCTGGGAGAATAGTCTTGGCTTCCCAGTGTGAAATCAATACTAGTGGTTGGTCTGACGCGGTCAGCCAGACACTATTCTAGGTGCTGTTGCCATTCAACAGAAGCTGCTATGGGCACGGACATAGCAGCAGAGTTGAGATAGCTCAAATTACCTCAGCAAGGTAATTGAATATAGTACAGGGATAACTATATTCAAAGATTGCAACCTATGTGCCTTATGGAGTGGGCCATAGGTTCATTCTAATAGGGTGCACGGGGGCGTTGGTCTGGCGTCTAACCCACACCCGGTGCTTTGGCACCCGTGAGATAAGGCCGTAATGGCAGGTGCTCACGGAAAGCTATCGCACATCTGTCTTGCTATGGATATTTTTGTAGCCAATGGATGCCAAAATATGCAAATATTCACTGCGGAAAGAATCAATTGCATAAAAGTATATTCACCAAAAAACATAATGGTTATGTACTTGTAATAAAAATAAATGCAAAAATCTATATCAAATCTTGATAAAAAATATAATAAATCACGTATCGCGAAAATTTAGAAAATATGCAATATTGGAAACAAGCTCTAAACTAAAATTAATTAAACTCGCTAAAACTATAAGGTAAGTCATTAACTCGGAAGAAAGCGCAAAACATTATGAGAATTCGCCAAACCTTGCAAAAAATTTAAATTTTAAGTCTAAATAAAAATAAATAAATAAATAAAGACAAAAACGACGTTGCAAAAATGACATCTTTCGCAAAAAAATAAAAAATAGAAATTTTGCGAAAAATTGCAAAATTTTAAAGAAGCCATAATTTTTTATTATAAATCGCCAAACTCTAAGAAGACAAAAATTTAGGTAAAAAATCGCAAAAATGGCGAAAATATGCAAAAATTTAATAGCAAAGTCTAATAATTATTATTCAAAATTCGCAAAAAATGCTAAGAAGAATTTTTGCAAAAATTCGCTTTCATTGCGAACAATGCAAAAATTCGCGAGAAGTTGCAATATCGCTAGCAGTCCTTAAAATTCATTACAAATTGCCAAAACAGGGAAAAAACGCAAAAAAACGCAAGTTCGCTAAAAGTTTATGAATGCCTTGAATAAATCATTTACAAAACCCTTTAGCTAATCCCGGATTTGTTTCCCATATATTTTAGCAACGCCTCCTCTTATTCCATGTTTTTGTACTTATCTATCCCTTTAAAACACAAATAAAATTTTTTGAAAAAATAATTTATGTACAAATGTTATTTATATGCCTACATTTTTGTATTTTTACAATAAAAAGTTACAAAAATTTTATTTTTACTAAAACGTATTTTCTTTCACAATGTTGTTTGCTGCCGAATTCAAATTACTTTTTTTGTAGTGAAATTATATTCCAGAACACTTCAATTTCGTTTGAAACAAACTGAAAATGAAATTTTACTTTTTAAATCGCTTTTACGAAATTAAGAACACAAACCAAGAGAAAATTTCACTTTCATTTCATTTTACGAATGTAGAACCTAGGCGATAATGATTCTACGACTTGGAGTCTGTAACTTTTAGCGAATCGAAAATCGTAATATTTATCCATACATTTATTCGAAAAGCGAAAAGCACCAAGAATAATAAAAGAAAAACTTGTCGAATTTTAGGTCGTGATATTATCTCTTTTACTTCAATCGACAACGAGTATCGTTAAAATATATTACTGGATTGCAAGGTCAATAAATTTTCGTTAAATTTATTATAGCGATACGATTATCCTAATAAAGATTACGGAATCCAGGTAATGGTTTCAATTTACACAACACCCGTTTCGAAAAAGAAAAAATAATCCGTCATTGCCCTAAAGTTAAAAATGTTACTTTATTCCTTTAAATCATTGTTGCCATATTAAAAATAGAACTGCGATTAATAAGTTAACTAATCAATGAAGAAAAAGTTAGTAAAATTATATCCTCTAAATGTAAGAGGATTAAAAGGCATCCAGTTCCACGATATTTGGCTTACTGGGTCCCAATGTGCTGCCTGGGTGGCTGAAATAGATGTGGAAAAAACGATTCCCTTTGTCATGTCATTGGCTCGGTACTAAACCAATCTGAGTCTTGTAACAATAAATTTAATCTTCTTAAATCGCATTCCTATATTTTTGCAAGGTTCTGCAGATATGGAAAGGCATTTTTTTTTATCAGCAAGAGCAGGGCAGAGATAGAGTAGTTTTTCAAGAATTTCTTAATCCTGCACATCGCTATGATTTTCACAGAAGTCAGATAAATCTAATCTCCTAGTACAGGGTGGGCCAAAAGAAACCAAGGGGTGTAAAAGTTTAATAACTTTTTTGTTTATTAACTTTTTTTATTTTTTCTTTCAGATTATATAATATACAAAATGGAAATTTTTTTACACTAAGTATGAAAAATGATGTCTCTTAAATGACCACCGTTTTCAGCTTCTAAATTTTGCAGTTAAATTTTAAGAGTTGGGCAGAAATGAAATCAACTTTATTGAAAATTTGATTATGAGTGATGAAGCTCATTTTCATTTGAATGGCTTTGCTAATAAGCAGAACTGTAGGTTCTGGGGTTCTGAAAATCCAAGAGCCATTCATCAACGCCAATTGCACCCCATCAGGTGTACAGTATGGTGTGGGATCACATCTGAAAATGTCATTGGGCCCTACTTCTTCGAGAATGAAGATGGAAGTGCTGTAACCGTAAATGGAGAGCGGTATCGGTTTATGATAGAAAATTTTTTACGTCCTGCTCTTGAAAACAGACCTGGTATGTGGTTTCAGCAGGACGGAGCCACTGCCCATACTGCCCGAGACACAATGGCACTTTTAAGTCAAATTTTTGGAGAGCGAATAATTTCTCGAAATTCGGAAATTATTTGGCCAGCGCGATCGCCAGATTTGACAGCACCCGACTATTTTCTTTGGGGTTTTTTGAAGGAGCGAGTGTATGTGAACAAGCCAGAGACAATCCTTGAACTCAAGGCAAACATTGTTGCAGAAATTCGAACGCTACAGCCACAAGTTTTGAAAGATGTTATGGAAAATGCTCTAAAAAGAGCCCATCAGTGCGAAGCTGAAAACGGTGGTCATTTAAGAGACATTATTTTTCATACTTAGTGTAAAAGAATTTCCATTTTGTATATTATATAATCTGAAAGAAAAAATAAAAAAAAGTTAATAAACAAAAAAGTTATTAAACTTTTACACCCCTTGGTTTCTTTTGGCCCACCCTGTATATATTTACGTAAGTGGCAGTGGTGTTCTGGTGACGCCACTACTATACAAAGCTGATCCCATCTTTTTTTAGGTAGAACAGGTAACCTCGTTTAATCATCTATTCTGTTCAATTGTAAATAGCTTCTGCCCTATTTCTTATTTTCAGCATTTCAATTCCGACCTATTCAGGAGTAGGCCAGTTTGACAGTTGAGCCCAATCTCCGTGCCCTGGTACCCAAATTAGCTCCATCTTAAATAGTCTTGCTATTTCATTACGATACATATCCGGCACTAATAACTCAAAGTTAGGAGTGTGTTTAAAGCCCAATAAAATTTTAAATTGTAGTAAAAAAATAAAAAAAAATTTAATTTTAGTCCAAAAAATTTCATTGTTTACATCACGGATGTCATAGAAGTCTGACATGAGCTTTTTTTATAGCATTGCCATAATATTACAATATCGTTAATATTATGCATGTACATATGTATCGAGCCATAACCGCTAAAATAACTTAAGCGATACATTTTTTGAACTTCGTTTTTTTTTTTTGACGAAAATCGACTATTTACGATCGCTATTAATCGATTTTGATCAAAAAAATGAAGTTCGAAAATTATGTCGCTTAAGTTTTTTTTTTGGCGGTTATGGCTCCATGTGTTACTATAGTTTATTATAAATACTTTAATATAAAAAATAAATCCAGTAAAATAATATCTATGAAAATTTTAAATACTCTAAAATTTACTAAATATATATAGCAAATCCCAATTTTATCAATACTGCAGCAGTTATTCGTTTTGCCATACCGATAAAGATGACAAATGTTGGCCTTAAGCGCTTTAGTATTTAAGCGTACATTTTGATAACTCAAATGCAGAGCATACATGCATACATATATATAATATGTATATAGAGAGAGTAAAGAAAACAAATAAATTTAAATTTATTCTGGCTACAAATACCAAAATTTCCAATTGCAACCCCAGCACACTGCGAAAATTAAGCCTTTTCAGAGAAACAAATGTTTTTTTTTTTTTTTTTTTTTTTTTTGAAGAACAAAGAGAAAAAGTTTTAAATAAAAGTAAATATTTGGAAGAAAAATTGGAAAATATATGTACTTTATTGCAAATAGTTGATGCATATCATCCTCAAAGCAACGCACAGTGGGTAGGAGTGGCAAATAAATGTCAGCATCATCAGCTCTCTCTCTCTCTCTCTCTCTCTCTCTCTCTCTCTCTCTGTTTAAGGTACCAACATGTTTTTTACATGTGTTTTTTAAGTTTTCGACTCGTATGTTTTTCTTTATGCTTGTCAATATTGGTTAATTTACATAAGGTTTATAATCTTTGGTCACAAACGTACATGTAGTATCACTTCTTCTTTTTCAGTACATAAATATCCACGTAGTTTGTTTTACAAATGGCTTGCAGCCGTCGAAATATTTTTGGTTCCGTCGCTGTAGTACTGACGATGCAAATTTGCTTTTTTAATTTTTTCTTTTTTAAACATAACGTTGAGGTTGTATCTAAAAATCTATAAATTTGTGGACTTATTTTAATAAAACGACAACGTTAAATTAAAAAAAAATATATAATTTATTTGTGTTGCAAAATACTTCATTCAGACGGCTAATGATAGTGCACATAATCAACCGCCGACGAATTTGTTCGCATGACATAGACATTTGGAGCTGTATGTTTAACATAAGAAAATAGAGCACGCTCTATTTCAAATAATGTCTTATGTTTTTTGTCATGTTTTTTTACACAAGCAATGTTTTAAAGGTAACATACGACATGTTTTCGTTTACATATGTAAATTCTGGCACATACAATGTGAAAAACATGTCGTCTGTTGGTACCTTTAGTTAAGTAAGTTTTTTGCTTGAAGTAAGACTTTTATACTTTTCATAACTACAATTATTTTAGTGTAATTGAAAAAATAAAAATCAAAAATCAACAAAATTCAAACTATCTCATATAAAATTTAGAATTATTTGTACACATGCCCATAACTTGTCGCATAAAATTTTATAAATATATGTACATATATAAGACTAACAAATCAAAAAATTTTGTCTTGAGTGTAACAAAAATAAGTAAATTACTTGACATGTGCATAATAAGTAAATAAAAAGCGACAATGGCAATACTTTTGTAAATAAGAGTTGGTACAATTAAGCTTTCATTACAAAAAAGCTTTCAATAAATTGCAATAGTATAAATAATTTTTCATTTAAAATACTGCCTTTTGTGATTTTTTTTACTATTTCAAAAAAAGTAAAAAAAAACTGCAAGTTAATTTTGTGTTGTTTATTAGTTTTAATGCCCATTTTTTCAGTTGGTAATCAAACCGTAATTATTTTTAAGTTCTAATTAAATACGAAATTGTGTTTTTGAGTGCTTATTTAAATAATAATTAAATGCCCAACCTTGCGAAATTAAACACTACTTAAGTTTTATGATTGTACCATATGTTTTTATGCGTGTGTGTGTTTACTGAAAACATGCACATGAGCATCATGCGGTCGTATTAAAAAGAATTTCGTTTAAATTTCATAAATATATAACATATACAGTACAAAGTTTCATATCATGGAATAAAGTAATATAAAAAGTCTATTTTAATTTGAAATTTATTTGCTGGTGGTTCAGCGTTGTCTATATATTTCATTGTTGCTGTAGCAAATCATCAGTAGACTTCAACCACACATTTTGAATAGTCACAAACCCCTTATCTTATGCACAGACTTTCATGAACTATTTGAGAATTCACAAATAATAATTTTTAAAATCAAAAAAGAAAAATAAGCGTAGTATGTTTAGAAATTTGTACAAAACCAAGCAAATAATTTATGTTCGATATGAATTTATTCATGTGTGGTTGAAGTCTACTGATGATTTGTTAGAGCAACAATGAAATGCATATAGACAAAGCTGAACCATCACCAAATACATTTCAAATTCATAAATATACTTATGACAATATGTCGAATAATAAATTTCTAAAATCATAAATAAATAAATTCAGTGTGACTTTAACCTTGATTTGGTGGTTTTTCGGTTTTTCGCAATTTTTTCGGTTTTTGGCGTTTTTTTTTCGAATCAACCCGTTTTTCTAGCTCTGGCGTTTTTTCCGGTGATTTTTTTAGTTTTTTTGGCGACCTTTTTTTCTTTGGTGATTTTTTTGTATGCAAGCGATTTATTTTATTTTTGGTGATATTTTTCGATTTTTTTGTTTTGGCAATTTTTTTATTTTGTTATTTTTTTAGATTTTTGGCATTTTCTCGTTTTGGTTATATTTTAGGTTTTTGGCGATTTATTATTAGTCTTATCGATTTGTTTAGTTCTGGTTTAGTTTTGTCGTTTCTTTTTTTTTGCTTTGGTGTGTTTTTTCTTATTTTTTGGCGATTTTTTAAGTTTTGGCGTTTTTTTTTTCGAATCGACGCTTTTTTAGCTCTCGCGTTTTTTTTTGTTACGGCAATTTTTTTTGGGAATTATGGCGTTTTTTTTATATATTTTTGGCGACCTTTTTTCCTTCCGTGATTTTTTTTTATTTTCGCGATTTATTTTATTTTTGGTGATATTTTTCATTTAAGTGCTTTTTTTATTCTGTTATTTTTTAGATTATTGGCGTTTTCTCGATTTTGTCATTTTTTCGGTTTTTGGCGATTTATTATTAGTTTTAGCGATTAGCGATTTGTTTATTTTCGCGGTGTTTTTAGTTTTGTTGTTTCTTTTCTTTTATTTATTATTCGCTTTAACATTTTTAATGTTTGTTATCTTCTTCGTTTATGCTCTTTTCTTCGTTTTGGCGATTTTTTAGTTTTGACGTTTTTTCGTTTTTGGCGATTTATTATTAGTCTTAGCGATATTTTAGTGTGGGCGCTCTTCTTTCTTTTGGCGCTTTTCTTCGTTTTGGAGCCTTTCTTCGTTTTAGCGATTTGTTCGGTTTTTGGCGCTTTTCTTCGTTTTGGCGAATTTTTCAGTTTGGGACTTTTTCGGTTTTTGGCGCTTATTTTATTATTAGTTTTGGCGAGTTTTTTGTTTTGGCGGTTTTCGTAGTTTTGGCGTTTTTTTTTTACCGATTTATTATTATTTTCAGTGATTTCTTTACTTTTGGCGCTTTTCTTCGTTTTGGCGACTTTTTTTTCAAGATGCAGAAAGTCGTCAAAATTACATTAACTAATAGAATACCCTTTAATTTTACTTTTTATTTTTTTAGTTTTAACTGTTGTAGTCTTTATAAAAATATACTAAGTCAATCAAGTGTCAATATATAATTGTCCGTATTTTACATTTGCACACCCTTTAGTTTTTCGCTGTCATATATTTGTTGTTATGGCGTCCAAAGTTTTAGATATCCATTGAACATTTCAGATTCGTAGCTATTACGGTTCTCGAGAAAATATATGCAGCTAGCCGTAAATAAATATGCATATTTAAATTTAATTCAATCAAAATGAATTTTATATCGGAATAATTTTTTAATCGGGCTTTAGTTAAGTGTTTGCAATTCTCATATTCCATTTCATTAAAAACTTTATGTTAAATAGTTGATGTTAAAAACAATGTTTGGTCAAGTAGACTGACCTGGATGCTGATGAATTGCTTGGCGGCACAGAGAAATATCTTTTTCTTTTCTTGAGAAAATTATATTGATAACTATTACAAAAATTAAGAAATTATCAATGAGTTAAAATTTTGATACTGTTAAATTTTAAACTAAACTTTAAATGACTTAGATAAACTTTTAACATATAACTATAGGTACAAATTGTTTTTATTGTATATTTTAACAGTATGGTCCCCTGAAGATGAATAGCGAAGCTATTCGAAATATTAGGAATAAAATAAAATAAATTTAAAAGGACCACAAATCGTTTAACTTTTATTAATTTTATTAAATATAATATATAAATATATAAGCGAGCCGAACGATACACACATAGAGGATAAAGATAAAATTTTAACTTCAGGGAACTTTGTGACATTGCCTTGACTTAAACTTCAAGTATTAGTTTATATATTGAGCTGTGCTTAGTTTGAAGGTGAAGACTGCTTTTAAACAGAGTCTCTGTGGTATCATCACATCATAGACCAGAAGGTTCTTGAGTGTCACTTTTAACTAACCCAACTTCTTTAAATATACCCAATATTTCTTTGGTGTTTTTCTATCTATATTCCATATCTAAATAGAAACGGCAGTCAATAAAAACCTCTTTCCAATCCAATATTTGCACTGTCGACAAACAGACCATGAATGCTGTACTCCACAATAAATCTAAAAATTTCATTGTGTGTACTGAAAAATATTACTGACTGAATTTAACGAAAACTTTCCAAAAGTAAGTTATTATTTTTTTTTTGCATTGAGCAAATAACTCTGTGTGCAAATGTATTTGTATGGCCGTTAATGTAAAGAAATATTCTCCGGAATTGTTGACATTTGCCAAATGGGTCAAGAGGCAACGACAACAATATTTGCCAAAAAAAAATAATAAAAAATAACACAAAATTGAAAGCCAACATAAAGTGAAAACATTTCCATGTTTACTTCTATTACACTATTTGTACACTTTGTGCAAGCTAACTCACTCACTCATACACTCACTCACTCATTCATTCACTCACTCACTCACTCGCTCTCATGTAATGTGGATAATATGATGATGCCTTCTTTGCCAGAAAATGTAAAATCATATCGTATCGTAGTGTTGAATGAATGAATGCACAAGGGTATAGTTTTTGCATATAAACTCTTTAAAACAACCATAAAAACATATATTAAATCGGTTTTACAAAACAAATATAAATAATGTAGACTTTGTACGGGCTGGGCTGCAAGTATAACACGAATAAATGGAAGCTAAAAATCAAGTCAACTAGAGATGAGAGGTTAGTCTTAGAAGTTTCTTACACAAACGAGAGATTTTAAAAATTCCTTGAGCTTTAAAGGCTATTTTTTACAAAAGGTTTAATAAACAAATTTCCATACAAAATTCGTTGTGCGAACCTTTTGTAAACCCGCATTATTTTTTCTGAATATAGCAGTAACTCTGCTATTCATAAACGATTATTAAATTTAAGTAAGGTCTTTAGTGAACAGGTTCCTACATTCAGCCAACATTAACTTAAATAATCATTTATGAATACTGGCGTTAAAGTGAATACATGTTCCCTTTTAGGGCTCCGCACACCAAAGGTGAAAAGCCACCCTATTGTTTTCGCTACCCTGTCCGTCTGTCCGTTTGTACGCCTGTTCGTCACAGTCTATTTTCTCGAGAACCTTAAGGGCTACGGAACTGATATTTTGAAAAAGTAAGTAGAATTTTGGCGTAACGTGAGTAACGTGAGTAACGAAAAATGTTAAAATCCCATACAATCATATATAGACTCTTGAAATTTGCAAATTAGTGAATTTTTATACAGACACAATTAACACTAAAATTAAAAAAAAACAAAATTAAAAGGTATTCTATCAGTTAATATAATTTTGAGAACTTGCTGTATCCTGGAAACCGTAAGAGGCAAACTCTTGAAATTTTCAAAAGCTCTAAAATTAAAATAGCGCCAAACTGAAAAAAGCGCCGAACTAAAAAATCTCTAAAATAAATAGCCAAAAATCGAAAAAATAGCCAAAATTAAAAAACTCCAAAACTAAAAAACGCCAAAAACAAAAATATTCCAGAAAGGAAAAAAAATTTAAAATAAAATAATATCTTAAATACAAATAAATCCCAAAAAAAAAACAAAAAAATCTCCAAAATTTAAAAAAAACGCCAAAGCAAAAAAAAAAATAAAAAACTCCAAAAACAGAAAAAAATTCCAAAAGCTAAAAAGCGCAAAAAATAAGAAAAACCGCCAAAACTATAAATATCACAAAACACCGAAAAAATCAGCTTAATTAAAAAAAAACGCTAAAACAAACAAAAAAAAAACGCCAAAAACAGAAAAAAATCCCAGAAACAAAAACAAGAATCCAAACTAAGAAAAGCTGCCAAGCCTAGAAAAATATTCAAAAACCGAAAAAATCGCCAAAACAAAAAAAAAAAAAAACCCAAAAATTAAAAAAATCTCTAAAACAAAAATGAATTGCCAAAACCCGAAAAAATCACCAAAATGAAAAAAAACGCCAAAACTTAGAAACAACAAAACCCGAAAAAAATCTCAGAAACGAAAAAATATCCAGGAGTAAGAAAAAGTGTGGAAGCTAGAAAAATCGCATAAACTGAAAACAAGTTAACCGGGTACTTAATATTTTTTTGTTTTAAAATTTCCACATTTGATATATGATTATATAGGCTAAAGATCGTATAGTATTAGATATGTAGTGTCCGTACGGAAGGAACCCTTCGTGTGCGAGTCATGCTAAGAATACAACTGGGATGAACGACGAATTTCGTCCACTACGACGAATTCTTCGAAAAGAGTTGGCTGTATAAATTTGTCGTATGAAGCACAATAACGAAAAATTTACTCAGCAAAATCAGCAGTTTTAATTGATAAAGTTGGTTGTTGTGTGTTCAAAGAGAGAGAGAGACAGAGAAAATTATTTATTAGTCGCTCGTCGGTCTACGCAATAGAAATAAATCTATCGGAGAGTTTGTCACAGACGATGAATTTCATTCGACGGCGGTGTTGTGCTCATTTTCATATGCACCGAAAAAGTTGTGTTCTCAGCATCACAGTCGCTTTTTACTGAATTTATTTCTTTTTAAGATTGTCCTCGTAATAACTCATGCATACAAACTCTTATGCCAGCAAATATTGAACTAAAAACGAAATTTTCTCTCGGGTATGATGAAAGGTGTATGTTTATGTGTGCATGCATATGCATGCATGTGCATTTACAAAGGCATACCAATACCTTGACAATTATTTGCCATAACTTTGTTTATATCATAATGTCCAGGTGTGTATTAGCACGAATAGTCCTGGCATTAATGCTATTGTTAAGGCTTTTCTGTTGTTCTATTTGTTCTTACTTTGTCAGTTTAAAGTCAACATGATTTCATTTATTGAACTTCGATGATGTCAAAATTTTCATGGAGCCGCATATTGCATAATAAAGGAATATTCAACGTTATTTATACAATTTATTAAGGCTTTATAAAGGCTTGATAAGAACAATTTTGCATGAAAATTTATTTTAAGAATCCTGTATGAAGCCTTTATGATTTTTATAAATAATGCTGATTGTTTTTTAATTAACTCATACCAAATTTGAAGACTTTTGCTATTATAGCTTTCAAGATATAAGATTATTATTAATTACTTAGTTGGGGGTTGCGCCCTTTCGCCCGGTCCTATTCTACCAACATTTTGAATTACTTCTCGCCTCGCTCTCAAAAGAGTCCATACCAAATTCGAATACTTAATAACGACCTTTCCTTAAACCTACCGAATGCGCATAAAAAATTTCATAAAAATTAATCAAGCCGTTTCGGAGGAGTTCAATTACAAACATCGTAACTCGAGAGTTTTATATATTGCTCATTTACTCAAAGAACGTCATAACTCAAAAAATCTAGTTTGCCAGCAAACGAGTTTAAAGTTTTCAATTTACACACAACTTATGCCCTAATTCTGCCCGACGATTGTATCGTCTTGTCTATGGACGAGTTGTGATTCTTCAAAGCAATTATTATTTATTGTCTCTGCTAGAAGGTTCGTGTATTTGCTTTATGATTTTGTTGCTAATATTCTATCCAACACATATTTTTTCAAATATTTTTCAAACTATTGTATAATACTTTAATTTGATTTTTATATTTTAAAAACCTGGCAATTATATTTTTATTTTTCATTATAAAAGACAACAACAATTTTTCAAGAAAATAATTTTCTGAATTCAAAAAGATGAACTCAAAATTATTTTTAAACGAAAACGTCCTAAATCTTCTTAATTCAGAAAAAAATTATATTTTTCTCTCAAGAGCTGAGTAAACAAGATATTTCCATGAAATTTTTACACAATATGAACAATGACATCGTTTTAGTAAATGACCGATATGTTTATACAAATTGCTATTGTCCGTTGTTAAACTCTGTGTAAATCTGTAATAATCACTATTTAAAGAATTTATTTATCTCTTTTTTTTTATATATTTTTAGCTCAATGTGTGCCACGATGTATTGTTTTTGGGGTAAGTTCACACACATATACATACATATATATATGTACATATCAGTAATATATTGACATATATAATGCCTTAACGTTAACTTTAATCCTTACGAAAAATTTCAAGGATCTTACATCAGTTTCCTTATATAATCTTTTATGTAAAACTATTTATGTTAATTTATTTTAATTTAAATTCACAATAACTGTTTCTTCCTTTTAATTGAAAGAGTAAATTAATGTTTCTTTTACAATTATAATTGCTGTTATATATCAAGGAAAATTTCTACAGTGCAAAAAAAAAAATTAAAATGGAAATATTTCTGCAGCTTCTAAATGGGGCTACCGATTGTTATACAATTTCATACAGCATTTGCAGAGATGTTACAGAATTTAAGTTTAGAATAAGGACTTTATATATTGAAAAGGTACAGTGCCACAAAATTTCAAGATGGGTGGGCCACCTTGGAAGTAAGTTATGCTTAAGGGTGGCAGGATAAATTTTTCGATAACCATAAATGTAGTGAACTTTTAATTAGTATTTTTTTTGGTAATTGTTACAATTTAAGTTTGAAATTTATTAACGCACTAATAAACTAATACTTATTCAGTAAAATATTTTTTTATTAAATTTTTTTTTTTTTTTTTGGTAAAGGTCCCCTAATGATCTGCATTAGCAACAGTGAAATGCACATATGACCCAGCGAAACCCCTCAACAATCAATTTCAATCTATTTTTAATAAAAAAATTAATATTGAAAAATTAACTTTTATTAAGTTATTAGACAGGAAAGTCGACTCACAAAAAATCTTTTTTATCAAAACAAAAATATCATTAACCCGAGGTGGCCCACCTTGTGACTTTGTATTGTCTTAGGAAAACTGCTTATAGCTATGCTGCTTAGCTATTTATGTAAAACAAAGTTAACGTGTTAACAATGCAATAGGATTATGTTATATGATGATGTCAAGTTCGTCTCGTATATTTCAAAATTTTTCCATTTATTTCCTATGATTTTATTTTCTAGCGGCGTACGATTAAATTAATGTATTGTTGTGGCCGGTGGCGGCTGTTAACCCGCTAACAGTCCATCGACTGTATTCTCTGCTTTGTATTCATGTGCAAAAACAATACAAAAACAAATTGAACAATCGTTCTAATTGTTTTTGTTTTGTTTTTGTTTCACGCACTTCAAACAACGAAACAAAACATAATCAAACAATTTGTTTCGTTTATTTTAGTACTCTTGTTTTAAGTTGAAGGGAATCAAAACAAAATAAATTTATAACTGTAATAGTGTCGATTATTTTTGTTACGAAAATCACGTCCTAACTCATGTATCGCGCAATAAATAGCATAGCTATAAAATTAAAATCCTAAATTTAAATTCTGCAACACGTGTATGAAATGCTGTATTTAATTTTATTTTTTTTTATCGGATGTCCCGTTTAGAAACTGCAAAATTATTTAAATTTTTTTTTTTGCCGAAGTCCATCCAATATGCACTTCCGATTTCATAACATCAGCTTTCATATTATATAAGGATATTTTATTGTCATTGGTTTTCAATAGCTTTTAAAGTAACACTGAATAAGAAGTGAGATTGGTATTGTCTCAAGTTCAACAATTTGATTTACTGGCGCGCTTATTGGTCCTGTCATCATCGTTGAAGATGATTTTTCAATGAAAATAAGGGTACATTTTTTACTATTCCGCGGCGCGTTCAGTGAATACACATCGCCAGCAAAAATATTCATATACCTGGAAGCAGCTCGGTAAGTTAAGTTAGAAGGAGCACAACTCTCACATGATTTTTTTTTCGTGATGTCCCACATTTTAGCTTTCCGGGTATGAGTTTCTGAATGCATATATGATATGCAGAAAGAGTCCCATACTTCGTTCCTTTTTCATATGTATATAATTAAAAAATGTTCCTCTTGATCAGAATTTTATATCTACTCTTAGATTAACTTCCAAAACTTCATTTTGTTTTTTTTTATTAATTATATATTAAAAACAATATCAAATCCCGAAGTCGATCCCAGGATATTTATTTTCGCAGACTATTCAATTAAAAAATAAAAAGTCAAAACTCGAAGTAAAAATTTTATTCGCATCCAAATTTGTACTCAGGTTAGCGAAATGCACCATTAAAACTTTATAACAGCCGACCAACTTCGTAGTGTTTTTGTTAGATTTCGTCATTCGTTTACGTTATTGCATCCTCGTAAGAGAGAGGGCATGCACTGTGCGCTTTTTGGCGCTTCGAAAGCTCAGTGCTTACTTTTACCAAATTTATTTTTAATGGGTGCTATCCTATATTCTTCCAGCTCCTCGGTAAGTTGTATTTAGTACAAGAGGTAGAGTTCTTGTGAGTAACTGCACACTTTAATGCAATTGGACTTAAATTTGTGCATCTCACTACTACGACTAGTGCTCTCGATAGTACAATTATGGCGACTGTAAAATTGGCAAAGGTCGGGAAACAGTGCCCGAACAGAGCACATATTTTAATAAAATAATTTTTATCGCTTTTATCGTTAATGATGATTTGACAAAACAGAATGAATACGATTAAATAACAGCTAGTTTGGCAGATGTAGCTTAACCAATCTGCCCGCTGTCAGTTGTCAAATCTCGGAGGACTCTATTCGAAAACTCTTTAACAATCTTAAACATAATGCTAACAACATAAAATAAATATTAAAATAAAATATCTAAGCTTATTTTCACACTTGACCTCAATACATAAAATCATCCAGTTTGTTTTAATCTGACACACTTTTTTCTGTTTTTTTTTCTTCTTCTAAACCTTAAAATAATTGCAAATTCAAATTTTAAGAGGATTTCAAACTAATACTAATGCTTGGCTTAATACTATTTTTTATTTATTTTTTAGTTTGATGTCCTGCTTTGTAACTTTAATAATGCAGGGGCATTTTTCCGTTTAATTAATTTTTATTCAACAGTTTTTATTTAATTGATCTTTATGTATTTATTTTTTCTGTTGTGCTTTGAACACGGTTGCAAAAATGCCTGAAAAAAAATTGCTTTTGTCCTTGAAGTAAAAGTTTTCCCTTGTTTCTCCATTTAATTTGTTTTTTTTTTCATTTGCATTATGGCAGTAGAATTATTTTTAATGTGACCCATAAAAATTGTTGCAATATAAAATTATTGGAGAAATAGTTGAACAAAAAAATTTAATCATATTAATGAGCAAAATACACTTTGTGTTTTTGAGAATTTTTCAAAGCCTTAAAACGTTTTTAAACGACTTCAAAAAAAAAAGATGAAGTTAATAATTAATATTTTTTTTAAAATTGTTTAAATTACCCTTATTGCAGTTGTCGGCATCGACATCACCAAAAAATTGGGGCTTGTGTGCCCGTTGTCGAAAACTACTGACCCCTTTTGGCAGGTTTATGCTATTTTCTAGACCTTAGTGTACGGAAATAGATTGTGAGTTCCACAAAACTTTTCTCGAGAGCGATAGAACAAACTCCGATTTTTTGGTATTGTGTTAAAGTGACATCGATATCGACAACTGGAATAAGGGTGAATATTTTTATTTGTCTAAAAGGGTGTAGCTTGCATTTGGTCTCGTTGCTAGAAAAGTGGGCGGGAACATTTCTTTAATTTTATGAATTTTTACTTATTGGTTAGCTACGAAACTTGGCACTTACCTTGCTCTTTTGTACTGACACAATCTTGATTTATAAAAAATTTAATACTAAAATTTAACACTATATTTCAAGCACTTTTACTTAAACGCTTCAAATGAAACCTAGCACATACCCTGTACCTTAAAAATAACACTAACTTGCATTTAAAAAGCTGGAAGGGCCACGCCCCTTAAAGTTTTGTATTAAATTATACGTACTTCTACTTATCCGACCCACATGAAACTTGACAAACATTTTGCGCTCTTGAAATGGCATCATGTTGAGTTTAAAAATGTAGGCGTGGCCATGCCCACTAGCAATTAGTGTTATATTTCTCGTGCTTCTACTTGAGCTATTCTTACGAAAGTGGGCACACATCTTTAGCTCGTACGGTGCGGAGTCTTACATTTAAAAAAGTGGGTGTGTCCACGCCTCTAAAAATTTAATACATATTAGCAATAAAAACTTAAAAAACGGAACATTTTTTTTTAAATTAAATTACATAACGGAGTGCTATGAATATGAATATTGTGAAAGAATTTCATTGGAATTGCTTCCTTGGTATCCTGGTTTCGTAAGAATATTTTATTGGATTTATGACAACAATATTTTCTTATTATTAAGAAACCCCTTTATATTTAAGTTATTTCATTCTTTTCGCGAAATTATTTTATTGCTTCGATGAAGTTATAGCACTGCATTAATTACGCTGTCAAATAAATTTGATGAAGTTTTCAATAAAATAATTTTAACGAAACTGGTTTCATTAATCCAACAAAGCGTGATGTTGGTTGAATTTTAATGAAATTTTCATTAGATTAATGTGGAAATTCATAGAATTTCTGCCGAAAATTCTTTCAGTGTAGTTTCTGAAGTAGATTATAATTGTAGTTTTGTGTTAATGCTGAAGGTATATATTGCACATACACATTTGCTGGTCACATTATTTTTTAATTTTAAAAGAAACTGCAACGATTTTCGTTAGACGCCAACATTAATTGTGTATGGTTTAATTTTTAGCGAGAACATGTTAACAGTTAGTGACGCAAACAGGTCGTTGTAATGCAGAAAACCAAAGGATTTGTTAACTAATTAAAAAAGTTTTTTAACTCCTGTTGAATGCTGGAACTTTTGATAAATACATATTATTTTTTGCTAAACTTGAATAAGTAAGTAGGGATAAAATTCGATGAATTTAGCAAAAAGTATTTATGTTAAATTTCATTAAATAGAATACACAAAAATTTTTACTTTTTTTTAAAATGGTTTTTCTCAACTTTCGCTGTTATCGCTGGTGACCATTTAATTATTTTATTCTGTGATATGTATCATATAAACAAGTTATTTTATATGCATTTGGACATCACAAACATAGGGTATGTTCGTTAAGGCAGTGATGCGCTGCATCATACGAGCAAACTTTTATTTAAAACACAACACAAGTTCGCTGATAATCCTTTCCAATAGTAGCGATGTTTGTAGCCCATATTTAAAATTTATTTGTGTATTGTATACTTTAGTGAAGCAGTTTAGGATATTTCAATTTCCATTTGCAGCGCAATGATGCATTTACTCCTCTCTAACTCTTTACCTCTCTTGAAATCAAAATTTTGCATAATATATATAAAAAAAAACTTCAACACAATGTTGTCAAATTCTATGAAAATCGAAGCAAATATTAAAGTAATAGATAGTTTCAGGTATTTTGTTTTATTTCTGTTCGATCTTTCATCTCTTTTTTTTATTAGAATGCGAAAATTGTGTGACATACATGACACGTTTTTTGTTATCGTTTTTGTGCTTCATTTTATTCCATAAAAGAAATAAGCAAATGGAACATACACGACAATAATTTGAAAATCAGTCTATTTCTCTATTCGTCTTTATTATTTAAAATCAAATTCATACAAGTACATACATTTTCTTTTAGAATATTTTTTAAGAACACAATTTTGTTCACTTAGTATGTGTTTTTATATTAATGCTTTTATGTGCATTTTAAGTATTTCAAATGTTCATGATAATAATAGAAATAGTTGTTAATTGTCTCTATAGACAAAGGAGGCTTTTGCAAGACCTTGCAAAAGATTTCTAAAAGATAAATTGCATCGTTGAGAACACAAAGACTTATTGCATTCGAAATACATAGACAAAGAAACAAATACTTTGAGTAGCAAAAGCAAATAACAATTGCTTGAGACAAGCGAATTTATATTTTAAAATAAAAAAAGAAAGTGAAAATTTTAAATGAACTGAGATAGATTATAATATTCAAACATACATACAAATATATTTATGTATTTATGTAAGTTGTTATAAACTATATCCCAGCAAAAGACCACTTACAAAAACTTCTAAGTCATGATTAATTTTTCAAATGCCTTACTACAGCGAAGTCTTCTAAAACAAGCAAGAAATTTGTTTCATTTATTGTAGGTTTAGGAGTAAAGACGATAATACTTCGTGACGGAAGAATTAGTGATGCTTCCTTCTTCCTACGCATAGGCACGTATACACATGTCATGCATGTACATACGCACACACGTTGTGTGTATGATGTTTTATTTTTCTACGCACATACAAACGCACACACATGCATTGACATTGGTTGTGTGCACTTGCTTTAAAAGACCACCCTTAAACACATCTTGCACACACTCAAACGTACAATATGCAAAAAAACAAGCACACACATACATAACAACATTACTTGTTTTGATTGTTTCTTACGATCTAGAAGTCTTCGCGACATCGCTTGTTAACACTCATATACACGAACATCAATACATCCATCGTGCTTGGCTTATTAGACGACAGCATTTATTATTGGTTTAGTATAATACATGCGGCGACAATACATATAAAAAACAAGACTTATTTACATTTCAAGATTGTTTACGCAGGCCTCTATTATACACTCGTGGGCGAAGAGTCAAACAAATAATTAGTTAAAATAGTTAAACCACATTATAGATTTTGTAATGAAACTAGCAGATCATAAATGAAAGTATATACTGAAATCTCTAACGACGCACATTGCTTTGATATTATAAAACAATGTAACAGGAATAAAAGCACTTAACGCAAACTTTTGAAAATTTAATACACAAGAAAACTAAAAAGGACAGCAAAAAATACTCCCATACCTCTCAAATGTATAAAGAAAATATTCTATACAATAAAACGATAATTCATTGAAATCTGGGGTACAATCGCCACTTTAAATAATAAACTGATTCGATCACATTTTTTCAATTTGAGATTATGGCATTCACTATCGCTTAGTGTAATAATAGTGATCGAAAACGAAGATACTGCCATTTATGTGTTATATTGAAAATTTTATATATAGTATAAAAACTTGAACAATTCTTAGAAATAAAAAGAACAGTTGTTATAAAGTATATTGAAACTAAAAAATTAAACACATTTACCACAGCAAGCTGCTGGCTACAAAATGGCAAGAATAGAATACACATGCTTATATGAGAATGATTATTTTGAAGGCAACAAGGCAACAGGCTACAGGTTGTTATCCGTGCTATATTTGTCGTTTTAGTCAAATTAAACTAATTTCTATTTTTAAAGGCTACAAAACAAAAATAGTGTTGACAATATTAGCAAAATATGTAAAAAAAAAATTATTGCCAAGAAATATTTTTTATTGCAAAATAAAAAAGAAAGTTACAAAATTTTAATTTTAATTACAAAAGGAATTATATTTTTCCAAAGCAAAAAAAAAAACAACAATTCGTGAAAAATTTAAAAATTAAAAAAAAACGATAATATTGATTAAAAATCGCTAAAGCTGTAAGGAATGCAAAAAACTCGCGAAAATTACGAAAATTCGCAAAAAGTTACTAACAGCGGGATAATGATTTAATTTAATAATGTTTTAAAATCTTTAAAACTGTTAGGAAGCTAAAAGGTACTCCAACAGCCGCTTTTATCGCTAGCTTTGCAAAAATCGCGAGAATTTGCAAAATTCTAGAAAGCAATAGCATTGATTGAAAATTTATAAAATTTTAAGATATTCCAAAAATTCGGCAAAAATCGCGAAAATGGTATGATAACAAATTCTAATAGCTATTTTTTAAAATCGGCAAAACTCTTAGGATTCTAAAAAATTAAAAATATAAAAAGTTTGGAAAAAACGCGAAAAATGCGAAAATATAGCAAATTAGCGAAAAATTGCTAAATTTATGGAAGAAATTACTAAGCTTGTAAATAGCAAAATTCGAAAAAAAATAAAGAAATAAACTGATTTGTTTTTAACCCCCAACTTAAAAGAGGGGTGTTATAAGTTTGTAGTGTGTATCTGTGTATCTGTGTGTCTGTCCGTGTCCACGTACAGGCCAAACGGCTGGACCGATTTTTATTTAGTTTTTTCTGTTTGAAAAATGACTTGTTCGAGAGGGTTCTTAGTAGCTATATTTCAAGAAACTCGGTCCAGCCATTTAGAAGATATAACATCTTTACTGAAAAAAAGTCGGGGGTTTTTAAAATTTTAATTTTTGTTATTATATTTTTGAACAAACTATTTTATTTTTATTATAAATTTTATAAATTTTGAAAGCGGCACCACTGAAATATAAATTTATGGTGCTGCTGTCGTCTTCAAAATGATTAATTAGCTGGCTACCAGGAAACATTTGTTACCAGCGGCACTTGTAGTCGTGTAGCCATGTAGCCTGCTGTGGTCTATGTGTTTAATGCATAAATCATATATGTATAAAGATAATAAGATGTTAAAAAATCTACTAAAAGTAAACCAACAGCTTAGAAAAGTGAGCTGTGGCACAGTCGACTTTTTTTTATAAGAAATGTATGCTAAGACACAATCGGTTTTGTTTTACGATATTTTCGCTTTAACACAGACGAATTTTCTACAATAAAATTTTGCTGTGACCCAGTGACGTTTTCTATAAGAAAATTATGCTGTGACACAATAAGTTTTCCTATGAGAAAATTTTTGTGTGACACAGTGGGATTTTCTATGAGAAAATTTTTCTGTGAGGCAATAAGTTTTTCTGTAAGAAAATTTTGCTTTCACTCAACAAGTTTGTCTACGAGAAAATTTTGCTTTAACACAATGGAATTTTCTATAAGAAAATTTTGATGTGACGCAGTCGACTTTTCTGTAAGCAAATTTTGCTGTGACACACTCAAATTTTTTTATTAATAAAATTCTGATGTGAGACAGTCAACTTCATTATTGGAAAAGTGTTCTCTGATATAGCAAATCTTTCTGTAAGAAAAGTCTGATGTGATACATTCCACTTTTCTGTAACAAGAGTCTGGTGTCATACAGTCGATTTTTCTATAAGAAAAGTCTGCTGTGATACAGTAAGTTTTTCCATAAGAAAAGTTTGGTGTTACAGAGTAGACTTTTCTATAAGTTGAAGTGTTTTGCGGTGCAGTTGACGTTGCTATAAGAAAAGTTTCTGCTGACAAAATCAACCTTTTCTATAAGAAAAGTGAGCTGGGACACAGTTGACTTATTTTTAAGAAAAGTGTTGTATGATACAGTTGACTTTTCCGTAAGAAAATTGAGCTTTGAAAAAGTTGATTTTCTTAGAAAAAATTGTGTTGCAACATAGTTGATTTTCTATGAGAAAAAGGATACGGCCAACTTTTCTATAAGAAGAGCATGATGTGAATTAGTTGAACTGTTTATAAGAAAATTATGCTGAGACACTGTCGACTTTTCCTTAGGAAAATTATGCTTTGAAACCATATAATTTTCTATGAAAAACTTGTGTTGTAACACAGTTGATTTTTTTTTATAAGAAAGGTGTGCAAAGATGCGGTTGATTTTTCTTTAAAAAAATAATGATGTTACACAAGTGACTTTTCTATAAAATTTCTATAAGAAAATTCTGCTTGCCACATTTGAATTTTCTATAAGAAAATTGTTTTGTGACATAATTGAATTTTGTATAAGAAAAGTGTCCTAAGATACGGTCTACATTTTTTTTATAATAACAATCTGATATGCCACAGTTGACTTTTCTATAAGAAAATTGTGCTGTGATACAATTAAATTTTCTGTATGAAAAAGTGCTATGACACAGAATTTTCTATCAAATAGAAAAATCTGCTGTGACAGAATAAATTTTTCTACAAAAATTTTGCTGTAACACAGTAAATTTTTCTATAAGAAAAGTGTAAGACGCAGTTAACTTTTCTATAAAAAAAATGTGATACGACACAGTAAATTTGTCTGTAATAAAAATCTGCTGTAATAGTTAATTGTCGACTTTTAACAGTTGACGTTTCTAAAAGAAAATTGCTTCTTGTGTATTAAAATGTAACAGGAAATAATATATTTTTCTTCTTATCTTGCCTCTTAACCAATATAACATACGAGTGCCCTTGTCCTAGCTTTTTGATACATTTTATAATAAAAACACAATAATAAACGAAATACATCAAAGTATTTTGCGTATCCAGTATGCAATACTTCTGCATCACAAGCTCTTTACTTCTTTATTGATTCTTTTTTTATAATTTTTTTTTATGCAGGACTGCAAGCAAATATATTTCAGAGCTTCTTTAGCATCTCTTTTATGTTACACGGAAATAAAATATATATGTTTGCATGTAAAACATTCATGTTTTACAACTCAGTAAAGTTGAAGTAAAGAAAAAGAAAATATCTGAATGCTTAGTGTGTAAAATGATTTGGTTGTTAATTTTTCAGTTTTCATTTCAATTCGTGTTGTTTCATTTTATTGCTATATTCTTGTTGTATTTGTTCAAGGACAAAAACATTTAGAGAATGTGTTAGATTTTAAGACGACATAACAAATGAACCTTTTTAAGCCAAATAGATTGTCTTGAATTTCCACAAAATACAATCTCAGGCTTTTTATCTATGAAAGGAATGTTAGAACATACATACAGAAAACACTTGGTAACAAATTTGTATTTTTCCATGTACGTAGGAAACTTCATAATAAAAAAATAATATAAAAAAGTAATTTTATTTGTACGAGGTTTGATACCATTCTCATTTGAAAAAAATTCTCTAATTCATATAATTCGGACAGCAGATCCACATAAATTTATAGAACATTATGAAGTAGGAGCGAAAGCGTGATTGATATTCATTTGTAATCACAGACCTTTCAAGCCGTGGTTTTGATTCCATTTTGCTCCACGATTTAGTTTTAAAAAGTTATTAGTAAAATAGGTACTGTACTTGTAATTCCACATATTCAGTTTAAAGTTTTCAATTGCTTTTTTAAGTTAACTTGATAATAGAGAACAGAAAATCAAAGTGAATAGTAAACCAAAAAAAAAAAAAAAAAAAAAAAAATCAATAGAATTTTCTAAATCAATAACTGATTCGAAGAAACAAAAGTTCAAGCAAAAATTAATTAAGATTTATTTTAATTTTATCTAACATGAGTCAATACGAAAACGAATCTTAAAGATTAATTTGTGGTTAACCAATTCCAATATAGAAAGATTATTTTTTGGAAATCAACTGTATAAAAAAGGGGTTTCTTATCGATTTGATTAGGCTACTTTATTAATTTTTTCAAAAAGATATTCCATATTGATTTCATTATGGTTCCCATATGATTATGTGTAAAAGGTGTAATGTAACAAAATGCAAAGTTTTTCCCAAAATAATAATTTTTGTGCAAGAAGTAAAATTAACATATAATAAAATAATTTTTTTAAAGCATTATTGAGTGCACCACGTAGTTGAGTCTATATTCTCTACGAATACATGTTGTTTCTTTAGTATATATTAAGTCATATGGATATATATTACAACAATTTCCTATAGTACATGTGATGTAAGGCTTGCACAGTGAACTTACAGTAATAAAAAATTATCAACAATTAAATTCAGCAAGTGAGTAAGTTTTATGTTCATACAAATAAATATAAATAAATTCAGTGAAGTACGACTTTGACCCGAGCACGAAGGGTTCCGTAAGAACACTAGATATGTAATGCAATAAGAACTTTAGCCCATATAATAAATAGTTTTGGCTTTTTCCGTTTTTGGATTTTTTCGGTTTTGAGCTTTTTTTATTTTTTGGCGGTTTTTGCGTTTTTTCAGTTTTTGGCGCTTTTTTTAGTTTAGGCACTTTTTTTCTCCGTTTCGTCGATTTTTTCTGTTTTTGGCGTTCATTCATTTTGGCGACTTTTTTTCATTTTGGCGATTTTTTTCATTTTGGTAATTTTTTTTCATTTTGGCGATTTTTTCATTTAGGCGATTTTTTAGTTTTGGTGTTTTTTTTTTGCGTTTTGGCGATTTTTTTCAGTTTTTGGCGTTTTTTCAATTTGGTGATTTTTTTTTTCATTTAGGCGATTTTTTAGTTTTGGCGACTTTTTGCGTTTTGGCGATTTTTTCAGCTTTTGACGTTTTTTTTTCAATTTTGGCGATTTTTTCATTTTGTCGATTTTTTGGGATTTTGCCGATTTAGTTTAGTGTTAGAATTTTTTTTTTTTAATTTTGGCGATTTTTTTCGTTTTTGCGATTTTTTTTCGATTTATTTGGCCATTTCATAATTTTGGGATTTTTTTAGTTTTACCGTGTTTGAAAATTTCAAGAGTTTGCCTCTTACGGTTTCTAAAATATAGCAAGTTGTCAAAATTACATAGTCAAAATTGCACTAACTGTTGGACCACCCTTTAATTTAATTTTTTTTAAATTTTAGTGTTTATTGTAGTAGTCTATACAAAAATACACTAATTTTACAAATTTCAAGTTTCAATATACATATGTTCATACAATTGTATGTAATTATATTACACGGGATTTTAACATATTTCGTTGCTCGTTTTGGAACACCCTTTATTTTGTAACTCTCATGTATTTGTTGTTCTAGCGGGTAAGGTTCTTCATATTTTGTCCAAATTTCAGATCCGTAGCTTTTACGGATCCTGAGAAAATAGCGTGTGACGGACAGACGGACAGACGGACAGCGTAGCGAAAACAATAGGGTTCCTTTTCACCTAAAAAGTTTTTAATATAAGTATTTAAAATAAGACTTTGCCACGAATTAAATAATTTACAGAAAACTCTTAAAGCGTTAAACCTTTTACTTTAAACGAAGGAGAAATGCTCTTATATACAGGGTGGCGAAAAAGTAATCTCTCTATCGGAAGATGTTATAATTTGTGCAAATTAATGCAAATGTGGATTAAACATAAAAAAACGCTTTTCTGTGGACTCAAAGATTTTTAAATGAATAAAGGGCCCCAGTATACTAATTAGAGTTTATAATGACACTTTATTTACTAAATAGAGTTATAATTATAAAATCAGGAGCTTAATTACACACATAGCTTAAATTACTCCGCTGTTGTAAAGGGTGTCCCAACAAGAATGCAAGATTTAAATTTTAAATAAAACACAGATATTAAAAAAAAAAAATCGTGAAACTTTATTATATCGTAAAGTAGACAAAATGAGGTTATGTGTGGAACAACAAATCGGGCAGATGGCCACCGCGGCTTTGATGGCACACACGCGATCTTTTAATGAAATTTTCAATGGCCGTTTTGCATAAATGCTGCGGTATTTCATTAATGCAGCGTCCAATTTCCTCTTTGAAGGCTTGAGTCATCGTCGGCTTATTCGGGTAAACCATCGACTTCAAAAAACCCTAAAGAAAAATGTCTAATGGTGCTAAATCGCACGATCTAGGCGGCCAATTCTGGTCTCCAAAATGCGAAATAACACGACCGGGAAATGACTGATGTAGCAATTGAATTGTTTCTCTGGCTGTATGACATGTGGCGCCGTCTTGTTGAAACCACATGCCCTCCACATTCATTTCTTCAATTCTAGGTACGAAAAAACTGGTTATCATTTCACGATACCGAACAACATTGACTGTTTGCGCTTGACCAGCGTTTGAGCGACATCATCACGTACAGCTGCGACATTTTCGGTCGATCGACCTGGTCGAAGGCGCGTTGTTGTCTTTACATCACTAACAGACCCAGTTTCGGCAAATTTATCCATTAATGTCCTTACAGTTGACTCTTTTGTAGCATTATTGTGACCCCAAATTGATCGCAAATTTGCGAACTGTAGCCGCAAAAGTTTCACCATTTTGGTAAAACAATTTCACAATGAGAATGCGTTGTTCATTCGTGTAGCGCTCAATTTTTACTAACCTCATACCTTCTACTAGCAAACAATAACAATTGTTCAAATGTCAAACAATGACACTTCGAATGGCGCCAAATTTAAATCTTGCGTTCTTGTTGAGACACCCTTTATATACACATCTTTTAAAGCATGCTGCGCTGGTATTGAAGCAATGTCCCCTCTCTGCTGTTCTTCACACAAGACTCACTTTGCCGTCACTCACTGTTTGTACAACAATAATGAGTCACTGACTTTGCTTTCACACATTAATGTACGACTATCAACTGCTTTGAATTGAGCTTTACTCCTTCTTCACAATAAACAAATGAAGACTTAGTAGACAATAAAGAGCTGAACTTCAGACTGACTTTATGATCGACTGAACTGCTAGCAGATGCGTAACCTTTTTATACTTCACACAATTCTTCCAGAATGTGATATCAACATCTAGACAATCTCAGCAGCATTTCCAATGAAAATTAAATTACGGTATTCGATATCGAACAAATTTTCATAAAATTTTAATTGTATTTGTATAGAATTTTTAATCGATATCGTACAACGTATTTTGCCGACAAGGTAACTATTTTTGGCCCACATTGCATAAATCTATACACATGTGTACATACATATCTACCCAAATTAGCCCCTTTATCCCACTGTGCAATTTAACTTTAGTTGTGTATCCCAATAAGCATGTATATACTCGTACATCCATATATAATTATTTACGATTGTATGTGACTATTAACAATAATGTGCCCTTGTTACTGCTGGCGCTTCTTCACTTCTTGCTAATATAGTATAACGAAACAGTGTCATGAATTTGTGCTCTTTACCATGAAATATTTGTTTGTCATGACAAAATAGAAATGTACCATATCTACAATCCTAGAATAAATTTTAAACTGAAAAGTTAAGTAGCAGCAACAAATACTTAATTTCTAACAACAATGACAAAACAGCAACAACCACAAATTCCAACACCATTACAAATGTTACACGCGTGGACAACCCAGCAAGCATAAAATAGGAAACATTCCATCCATATAAGTACATGCGTTATAAGATTTGGTATAAAATTTTATTAAAGAAAATTAAATAGAAATTAAGATTTCTATAAAAATCATATGAAAATTTTTTACAAAATTTTTATAAACAGGTACTTTTAGCAAGAGATTTTTCTTTTAAAATTTGCTGCTTTAAAATGTACTTTTGTTTTGTTAATAGGTTTCTTTCAAAACGTTCGTCAAAACGTCACCTCTTTTAAAAGGTACTTCTTTGGGAAGGTAGTTTTTGTGAAATGGTACTTTATGTTAAACGTTACTTTTTGTAAAAAAGTACTTTTTGTGAAAATGTACTTTTTTAAAAATATACTTTTTTGAAAATGTACTTTTTTAAGAGATACAGTGGTATCCCGGTTTAACGAATACTTAACTTAACGTAAACAAATTTTTATTTTAAAAATAAGCTCGCATGATTTCTATTTTTTTAAACATCAATTTGAATTAACATTTTCAATTCCCATCTCTATATTAAATAAAATTTTATATGAAATGATAAAAACATAATTTATAAAACATTCAAGTGAGGTTTGTTTACTGGGAAGGCATTCCCCTATCAAATGAATTTATTTTAAGGGTGATAGTGAAGAACAGTGCACAAGTATTCAATATGTACTCGTATCTTGTCTGCTCTATAGTATTTATAGAACAAATATAATTTTCACCATTTGCAGGGAAATAAAATAGCCAGAAGACAAAGATCAGCCTGGTTAATTAAAAAAAAAATATGCTTTTGAGGACATCTATATTTGTGTTAATATTCTTTAAAAAAAGTCATATGAAAACTTAAATAACTAACACACAAAAAAAGTAATATGAATGATTTTGTAATATTAATTAAAATATTTGCAATATCAATTAAAAAATTAATTAAATTTTCTTCTATAAACAATTTCATAATATCAATTAAATTTTTAAACTCAAGTTAATTAATACAATTAAAAATTTAATTGATTCAATTAAATTATTAATTGAAAATATTAATTGGTGAATACTTTTCCTGTGTACATAAATCTCACAGAAAATGGATAAAATTACCGAGATGTGGGTACTTCCAGAGAAAAGTCTACCATGACGGAAAAAATTAAAGTTCACAACAACAGATTTGTTTTCTTGTATTATAAATTAGAAATATTTCAAATTAACTTAATTTAAGAGTTCGAAGCTTTCATTGGTTGTGATGGTCAAATAATGGGCTACAAAGGTAGTTCTCGTTGTACCTTCATAGTGAACAGACCCGTCTTAGCGGAAAAATAATTACATTAAAAAATGGGCTTGAAGGCCAAGTTTGAGGGCCGGAAGCGCCCCCTAAAACGCAACTTATCGGTATAAAATTTTTGTATTTTTTTTTTTAAATAAAACTGAACTGATTTGGGTGGTGAGAGTAGAAGAAATAAAAAAAATAAAATAAATTCAGTTAAGTGCGACTTTGACCAGCGCACGAAGGCTTCTTTCTGTACGGACACTAGATATTTAATTCAATACGAACTATATAATAAATAGTGATTTTTTTATGGGAATTGTTAAAATTGTTAAAATAGTTTACTTAGTAAGTAAAATATTAATTTGGGATTATTAGTGCGTTTAAAAAAATTTAAACTTATATAATAAATAGTTTTGGCTTTTTTTTCGTTTTTGTTTTTTTTCGGTTTTTGGCACTTTTTTAGTTTTGTCACTTTTTCCCTGTTTTGTCTATTTTTTCGGTTTTTCACGGTTTTTTCATTTTAGCGATCTTTTTTTTTTGGGTTTTGGCGATTTTTTTTCGGTTTTTGGCGTTTTTTCAATTTGGCGATTTTTTTTTCATTTTGGATATTTTTTCATTTTGGCGACTTTTTTTCATTTAGACGATTTTTTTTAGTTTTGGCGCCTTTTTCACGTTTTGGCGATTTTTTTCGGTTTTTGGCGTTGTTTCAATTTGGAGTTTTTTTTTTATTTTGTCAATTTTTTTTTGTTCATTTGGGCGATTTTTTTAGTTGGCCCTTTTTTCGCGTTTTGGCGAATTTTTTCGGTTTTTGGAGTTATTTTTTTATTTTGTCAATTTTTTCATTTTGTCGATTTTTTCGGTTTTGCTGACTTATTTCAGTGTTAGAAACTTTTTTTAATTTGGTGCTCTTTTCGTTTAAGCGATTTTTTTTGTTTTTGGCGATTTTATAATATTCTGATTTTTTTTAGTTTTACCGTTGTTGAAAATTTCAAGAGTTTTCCTGTTACGGTTTCCAAGATATAGCAAGTTGTCCAAATTACATAGTCAAAATTGCATTAACTGATAATTTAAATTTTTTGAAAGTTTTAGTATTAATTGTTGTAGTCTATATAAAAATACACTTATTTTACAAATCTCAAGTGTCAATATACATATGTATGTACATTAGTGTGGACGTTAATTGTATGGAGACAAATATAGTTTTTTTGCACTTTTGTATATCCGTTTCTTAGTTTTTAACAAAAAAAAAAAGTATCAAGTGGAAATTTAAGTAACGCTACGCCAAATATCAAGGCAAACAGAATAAAAAGGAAAAAATATTGTTTAATCTAGAAGCTTGGAAAATAAATGCATATCAGTCCAAGTCCCAACAAAGAAGTTTTGTCCAAAGATACTTGCCCAATTCGCAGAGTTAAGCAATTTGGTTAGTCAAGTCAAACTGCATTTCTGTTTCTTGTAACGTAACGCCAGTTCATATTTTTACATCTTGAAATCTGTTTGTTTGGTTTTTAGCATTTTTTGAATAAAGAGCTATTTAATCAACTCTCAAATGTAAAAAAAAAACTTTTTTCAAACATGATTATAAAAGTTTTATTTTAGCCTTTTGTCGTGCAAATATCATGTAACGCCAGAAAAGAATCTACCATATAAAACAAAAGTTGTGTTTACTGTATTTTCTCCTGTAAAATACATTTAAAACAAAAATAATACAACACTCTGCTTTTATTTATTTATGAAATTTTTCCTAGAAATTATTTAATCTCGCACATTTGTTAAACTTTGATCAAAATAATTTCGGAGCTCTCGTACGCTGAACATTTTCAGCAAATGCAATAAATTTTAAAATGATTACATTAGCTTTAAAGTTGTGAAATTTATGTAACCACGTACGCATGCATCATTTCACCATATATGTGTGTACATGAAAATAAGAAAAACAAAAAACAAACAAACGTTCTATGGCAAAACAATGTTTGTTTCTCGGAACATTTGTTGTTCAAAGTACGTGTGTGGAATGATGTTTGCTTAAAGTTAAGCAAAATAAATTAAGGCTAAAGCATAATACGAGTAACCTGCATTGAAACAGTTTGTATGTAACTGCAATTACAACAATAATTCAAGGAGTTTTTAAGAAAATAATTTGTGAGATCACAAAAAAAAATATTTATATTTCTGAAATCAATACCTTTAACCCCGATTTTATGTAGACCAGAAGCTGTATCTATAATTTTGGTGTTGGTTGAAGTAGTTAGCACGTTGACTACAAAACCGAAGATCCTGGGTTCAATTCCTGTATCCGACAGTCATTAAGTAACAACACCACACCTTTTTCCGATGTGCATTAGTGTCCCTTTGTATTATTTGTTGTAGGAAAGTTCAAGTGATGATGGTATAGTCACTGGTCACTGAACTTCAGCAGATGCTAATCCTAATTTAATATTAAAGCGCCCTCCTTCGTTGGTATTGTGTGTAGCAGAATCATCCACGAAGTAAATAAACAATAAAATGGCTACTAAACACAACTTTGAAAATTTAATACGGCTCATTGACACTAGAGGCGCTGCCGCACTGCATTATTAAAAACAAGCAAAAAGCAGAGTTGTAAAAGAATGAAGCTTTCTCCTATCTCTTCCTTCACCACCTGCCTTCTATCATTATCCCTTTCCTAAAGAAGGTAACACCTAGTAATACTAGTAGGCATTAATTGACTGAGTGTTACTTCTCTTTATTAAAAAAAAAAACATTTTACCTTATGGTGAATTTTGGCTTATTTTTGTTTTGTTTTCGTTAAGCAACTTCTATATGCATTTCGTTCCTGCAAGAAGCAAAAATTTCTAAGATATTTAAGACTAAAAATCGAATAAATATAATTTTGTATTTTATCTCTGATTATGAGAAAGATACGAAAATTACTATGAAATTAAAAAAAAAAATATTTTATAAATTTATTTTATATTTATATGGCCCTTATGCATAAAAAATGCATTTGATTTGTAAAATGTTAATATAACAAAGTCTAAGTAAAAATCAGTTTTTTAAACATTTGGTTAATCATAAAAATTTCTCATGATTAAGGCCCCAGTAGTATTCAATAAAAATTTCACAACTTGCTCTTACTCTCAGCTGGCTTAGCATCATCACTTTCTTCACCTCTTATAGTGGTAAGAGAATGATATTTTATAATGAATGGCTTAATAAATGCTGCCACTTCCTCGGCCTTATTCAAATGCAAATGATGTGTACTATTATGTACGGTGTGGTACTCAAAGTGCTTATTATTAGCTTTCAAGACATTCGCCACCTCATCATCAATGGGTTGTATAAAGTTTTGCGTATCTGTTCGTATTAGCATATAAGCAGTGTTCTTAATGCGTTTTGCCATTTCCAAGGCCAAACCATTATCAGTCGGCATATTCACGGCGTACTTAATGAGGCTGTCACGTGAGAAAAAGTATTTATCGGGATATTTACGAGATTTTGCAATATTCCTGCTCAGAATATGTTTACAATGCTCCTTCGCCACCGATTGCCCAGAGCCAAAGTGCAAAATATCCTCCAGCTCGTGATACGTATACGAGGGAGGTTCTTTCAAAGAAAATGTTTCCATGCATTCGCCTGCAATGAGCGATTTCTCCACTGTTAATTTGATGTTTTCTATTTGCATATCTATTGGTATATAAAGTGGTTTAACTGAATCTATTTGTATCAAAAGCTCCACCATGTGGGGGTAAATGGCAGTAAAGATGAAACACAATATTGCGCCCATAGAGTGGCCCATTAAAGAGACTTTTTCCCACTTGTATTCCTTGACAATTCTTGCAATAATTCCCAGATAATCGATGGCATGATATGCAATTCCCACTGGAAATTTAGTAGATCTTCCATGACCGGGAAAATCAATGCATAGTATACCAATATGTTGGGGTAGTATAGGTATTAAACGGTTCCATGTTCCCAAATTATCTTGCCAGCCGTGAAGCGCTAATATGGGGCGTACATTGCGATTGCCATACCAACGTCCAGTAATGTGACCCCAAGCCACGTCTATGGTTAAGTCTTCAAACTGTAAACAAATACAAAAATATTAAAGGTATAAGTGTTCTGTGGTAGGGTAATTGAAAAAACACTCTTTGAGTATAATTTATTTGATAATTTATATAGTTTTATGGCCTGATTTTGTAAAATAAAACGAATTTTCGTTTTCGTTTCTAGTTGGAGCGTAAACGAAAATATTTTAAATTTTGTAAAGCGCTACGTTTAGAACAAACATTAATAAGAAATGTTTTCAAACACAAATTTTAATTTATTCTGGAATTTGCACCAACCAAAACAAGAAATTCGGCATCAGCGTCGTTAGTTAACGTTCCATAATAACTTATTGGATCTTTCTTAAAACTTTGAAACATTCAATATTTCAGTGTTGGAAGAAAATGCTATTGTGGATGGATATGTTTTTCATCACACACATGGATTTAGTTTAGGTAACTTGTCAAGGTCAAGTTCCTATCCAAAATCTCACAATTGCAATCGTCAAGGTCTCATATCATTTCTCGGCTTACTTCATAACATAAAAGAATAAAGAGATGTCCGCTATTATATTCTGTATTAAAAGGGTAAAAATATTGCCAAGTATGCAGGTTGCATAGAAATAACATGACATCCTAACGCTTACAAATTAGTATAATATTGTGATAGGTATTGTGCCAAACAAGAACTTGATCACAAATTTTATCTCACTTGGCCTCGCCTCCCTGATTTAACAATCGATGCTTTCGAATTTTTCTTGTTCGTAGCTCACCTAGATCTACTTGTGTATCAAATTTGAGCTTTACAGCTAGAGTTTAAGTGCTTCATCAATTTGATGACTGTGTAAGTGGTCAATATGTCAGTCAGTATGTCTTAAAAATACACTTTTTGTATCTCCATTTATCAGGAAACTTTCAAACTTCGCATGTGACGATGAAGTGTCCTGAAGTTTTAAGTATTTTCACTTTACAAGTAGTTATGAGGGTATTAAAGCGAATGTATATGTACATATTGGCACTAAGTGCATATGCCGAGCTGGCATGGAGTTCTATCGTGTACCTAGATACTAATTTACTTATTATTGCAGCAAAGCTAATGCAAAAATGTTGTCAAAACTTTTACAACGAACACAATTTATTGAAATGACATTTAAGTCGGTTGAAAACGTTTGATACTGTTTTATAAAATACATTTATTTTACGTGAAATAGAATTTTCGTTTTCAAATGTTTTACAAACGTTTGAAACGTTTCGTTCTGTGTTACAAAATTAAGCCATTAGTTAAAAATTATCAGTTTTTTTTAAATAAAAAATTAACAATTATACTGCAAGAAATTAAAAAAATAAATAAATAAACAAAATTACTGCATTAAACTAAAGTCATGTTGTTTCAACTTGAATTATATTTGATTCAACATTCTACTTCGTGTCATTTAAGTATCAAATTCCACGTTGCTTCAACTTGAAATAACTTTGATTCAATAACAGTATTTCTTTGAACGTTATTGTGAATTATGTTGTATTCAAATGAAACACATATAAATGTTAAATTAAAGCAGATTTTGATTTAAAATTTTTCTGTGCACAATAATTAAATATTCACTAGTTAATGAATTAATAATGTTAACTAAGTTTTTCGACCTGAATCAATTAAAGCAATTAATTTTTTTTGTTATTACACTTACTTAAATTTTGTGTGCCTTGGTATAAATATTTTGAACGAGTGGAAAATATAATATAATGTAATGACATCTAAAGGCAATTAGTATCACATAAATTTAAAAATAATAAACCAATTCATTTCATTGCTGTGTGCTATTTACAATTCAAAACAAAAACAAGACCAGCCTTTCGCCATTGTCGTATAGACTTGACACAAAAATGCATTGAATGCTCTCTTATTACATGCTTGTAAATCTATTCATTATTATTTATGTTTCTCACCTAAATAACATTAAAAATAATTTTTTTTCCCTAAATAAAATTAAAAATACAAAGGTAACAAAATGATTATGTTATTATCTTAAATCTAATCTACAAAAAGGTTTTGAAGAAATACTAATTCACTCGAAAATGGTTTCATATTTGTCTATAAAAATTTTTTTTAATATTTATGTTATTGATAATGTGCCTTAAGCTGCAGCCTACACATTCAATAAATCACTTTGAAGCTCATTACATACAATGCGTTTCAAAATTCCTTGAAATTAAAAGTTGTGACACAAATTGATAATCAATTTAAATTTATAAATGACTCCGAAAAAGAGGCAACTCAAAATGGTAACTTCACTCAAAAAACTCAAAAGAACGTTGATGATGAATGTGTTGCGTACAATGAAAACAGCTAGTTGTTCCGTTCTGCTAGTGTTTGTCAAAATATTTACAATTAACTTTGGTCTTATTTGTTCATTAATAATTATCACATGTATCAGGCTTTACAGAGCCATACGAACTTTAGCCTGATCAAATCATAAATATAGGAAAATGGAGTTCAAACAATAATAATTAAAAAAAAAAAAAAATAATAATAATTAAAATTAACCAAAATCAATAGCCATGGGCCTGTGGCAAAAATTAAATAGTAACAAACAAAAGTTTGTCTTAAGAACAAAAATAATCAAATTAACTGACATGTGCATAATTAGTAAAGAACAAACGATAATGGAAAGACTGTTGTAAATTTAGGGATAGTAAAATTCACGTTTGAGTACAAAAAAAACTTTCAGCAAGTTGTAATACGATGAATCAAAAGAATTCACATATTCCATTTGCAATAAACACAAAGGACGCTGATGATGAAGGTGTAGTGCCCTTCGAAAATAGCTAGTTGTTCCGTTCTACTACGCGTTTGTCAGAATAGTTACAATTAAGTTTGGTGTTATTTGATCATTAATAATTATGACATGTAATTCGGCTTACAAAGTGATATGAACTTTAGCCTGATCAAATCATAAATATAAAATTTGTTTTTTTTTTAATAAATATACTTCGGTATTTTTATGAACAAAAAATTTCTTTAATTTTTTTTACAAAATTTTTTCTTAATTTAACATTTTTTGAGCTTTTCTCATTGTCACAAAGCTTTAAAATATCAAAATTCATCTCTCTCGAAAATTTGCCGTTTTACGATTTTGCCCAACAATTTTTGTGATATTTTATAATTTAAGTTTTTCTTTTAAATTTTTATTTATTCTAAAAACATTATTTTATGTATAATTTACTTCACTCATTTAAATAAAAAATCCCAAAACTCTGCGTGTACTATTCGTAACACAACCTTTTTGAATGACTGGACGATAACTAATGTTTGGTAGCTGAAATATTTTTTTATTAAAGCTTCTAATTAATTTTATTTAGCTTAATACGATTACTACTTGTACCAAAATACTTAAGTGCAACACAAAGTATTTATTAACGGTCTAATTCATAAAAAATATTTTTGGTTTATTAAAGGTTTATTTGACAAATTTCCCATATGAATATGTCAAATAAGCGATTAATAAAACTGAAATATTTTTTATGAATAAGGCAGTAAGTGTTCTAACTTAAAATAATCCAATTATTATCGTAAGTTGTCGCATTCACTGCAGCTGTAGTACATTCAGTTGGCAAAGTTAATGTTCGAACACCCATAACGTTTAAAAATAAATAAGTTTAGTAATCATATTTTTCGTTATAGTTTTAAAAATTAATAACTCAATTAATGATTTAAAGAATCAAACGAACATTGAGTCAAATGAGTCATTCATATTATAAAAATAACAAACTTCACTGGTTATTATAAGAAAAAGAGTGCATATTCTTGCAAACAAACTACTTAAAGCAATTTTATTGAAAATTCTGTTTTTTAAAGCTATGCTATTTATTGCGCGATACAGGAGTTAGGACGTGATTTTCGTAACAAAATTAATCGACATTATTACAGTTATACATTTATTTTTGTTTCGATAACTTTTTATTTAAAAACGAAACAACTTGTTTGATTTTGTTTTTCTTTTGTTTCTCTGAAGTGAGTGAAACAAAAACAAAACAAAAATAATGAGATTGATTTCTCAATTTGTTTTTGTATTGTTTTTGCATATATGCACAAACAATACATTAATTTAATCGTACGAAGCTGGAAAAGAAAATAATGGAAAATAAATTCAAAAGTTTTGAAATATTTGCGGCACATTTGCCATCATCATATAATATAATTATATTGCATTATTATTTAACACATTAAGTTTCTTTGATATAGATAAGCAGCATAGCTATAACCGGGTGTCCTGAGACACCTCACTCCTTATTAGGGTTCCGTACACCAAAGGCGAAAAGGAACCCTATTGTTTTCGCTACGCTGTCCGTCTGTCCGTCACACGGTATTTCCTCAGGAACCGTAAAAGCTACGAACCTGAAATTTGGACACAGTATGTAGAACCTTGGCCGCTACAACAACAAATACATGAAAATTAAAAATTAAAGGGTGTTCCAAAACGAGCAACGAAAAATGTTAAAATCCCATGTAATATACATACAATTGTATGAACATGTGTATATTCAAACTGGAAATTTGTAAAATTAGTGTATTTTTATACAGACTACAACAATTATTACTAAAATTTAAAAAAAAATTAAAATTAAAGGGTGGTCCATCAGTTAATGCAATTTTGACTATGTAATTTTGACAACTTGCTATATCTTGGAAACCGTAAGAGGCAAACACTTGAAATTTTCAAAAACGGTAAAACTGAAAACCCTAAAATTATAAAATCGCCAAACCAAAAAAAAAATCGTTAAAACGAAAAAACTCGCCAAAATTAAAAAAAAAAATCTAACACTAAAATAAATCACCAAATTCGAAAAAATCGCTAAAATGAAAAACACGCCAAAATGAAAAAAACGCCAAAAATCGCCAAAATGCGAAAATGTCGCCAAAACTAAAAAAAATTTTAAATAAAAAAAATCGCAAAAATTAAAAAAATCGCCAAAAATAGAAAAATCGCTAAAATGAAAAAACGCCAAAAACCGAAAAAATCGCCAAGACAAGCAAATAAACGCGAAAATGTCGCCAAAGCTAAAAAAAAATTACATAAAAAAAATCGCAAAAATGAAAAAAATCGCCAAAAATAAAAAAATCGCCGAAATTAAAAAACGGCAAAAACCGAAAAAAATCGCCAAAACATGAGAATAAAGTGTTAAAACTAAAAAAAGAGCCAAAACTTAAAAAAATCGCCAAAACTGAAAAAACGCAAAAACCGCCAAAATAAAAAAACCGAAAAGATCACTAAAACGAAAAAAAATTCCAAAACTATATATAATATAGGATGAAGTTTATATTAAATTACATATCTAGTGTTCGTACGGAACCCTTCGTGCGCGAGTCAGAGTCGCACTTTCCTGATTTTATTTTAATTTATTTTCTAACTGCTTTAGATTCTCTTCTAGATTTGTTTTCAAATAATTGTTGCATAGGAATTAGTGTTTTTTATACGGAATTTCGCGGGAAAAATTTCCCAGGATCCCGTACGAAATCCCGAGAAATTCATGCGGGAATTCCCATGATTTTCTTAAATTTATTATGGTAACTTTATTTTGTGTGTACACATTCCTTGATTAGTGTCCTTATTCACTTTATGAATGCGATGGTGCAATAATGTGATGGCACTAGCGCAATAGCTAAAACTTTACAACAACTAAGGCCGAGTGTACATCTGGTACACATGTGATCTGAGACTTAGAAGCCTTTATTTGTCAAAAGTGGAACGCGACTTTCAAAATTTATGCGCAAGACAATAAAAGAAAAATTACAAAATAATTACAGATTCTCAGGTGTTTCTGGCCAGAAACAGCTGATAAGTTACTACAGAAAAAGTAAGTAGTCAAATTTAGAAGCAGAAAGTCAGAGCACAGAACAGCAATAGAAAGTAAAGACTAATGAAGCCTTAATATGTTTATAAAACGTTATTATTTAATCGATCTCATGAATTACAATTTGTGTTTTGTTAAAATAAATTAAATTAAAAAATATTTTGTATTGTTTTGCACTGAGCGGGAATTCCCGAGAACTCCCGGGAAACCAAAAAGTCGTTCTCGCTTTTCCGGGAAATGAAAAAGTCCGGGAAAAGAAAAACTCTAATAGGAATATAATTATTTATTGTAAAAATATTAGACACAGCTGTTCCCTTAAAATGGCTAATGTAATTTGTTTTTATTTTAATATTTTATCAGTACATTTTTAATTGAGGGTATATAAATGAGAACTTTGCTAGTTATTTATTTTTTAGTTTTAATAAAGAGAACCTTACAAGTATAGTATCAGTCAACTGAGCATTCACTTGATTGGTAGTCATGCTGGATATATTCATCATTGCGTTGCACAAACCTTTGATCACATTATTAAGGCAGAAATGAAAATTTTAATGAAAACTTTTATATTTATTAAATACAACCTTTAAAACCTGCAAAAAATATGTAATTTAAATTATTAAAACGCAGTAAGGCTTTTTTTTTTTTGATTTAGTGTGAACTAAGCCCCTGCACAAGACCATTTACAAGAAGTTTTAAGACATGAGGGATTTTTCACATTCTTTACTTTCGCGAAATCTTCTAAAACAAACGCTAAACAACACTGTTTGCAAGAAACTCCAGGTTCAGGAGTAAAAAAGAAACTGCTTCGTGACGAAAGTATTTATGATGCTTGCTTCTTCCCACGTATGGGCGCGTATACGCTCGTCATGCATGTACATACACACACACTTTGTGTGTATGGTCTTTTATTTTTCTGTGTACATACAAACGCACACACATGCATTGACCTTAGTTGTGTGCGCTTGTTTTAAAAAAACTACCCTGAAACAAATATTAGCTTGCCATCTACATTTTACACACACACACGCACTCAAACATACAATATGCAAAATAACAAGTATACACGCATTAACACTACTTCTTTTGATTGTTTGTTACGAACAAAAAAGAACTTCGCGACATCGCTTGTAAGCACTCATATACACGTACATTCACACATCCATCGTGCTTCGCTTATTAAATGACATAATTTATTATTGGTTTAGTATAATACATGCGGCGACAATACATTTGAAAAACAAGACATATTTACATTTCAAGACTGTTAAAGCAGCCCTCTAGTGTGAACAAATACTAACTTTGCATACGATATGTATGGGAGTTACCTTTTTAAGGGAAGGGAGAGTAAAAATAGGAAATATGGTGAAGTATTAAATTACCGAGCTTAACTCATTTAATAACTCACTTGTTGTGCGTTTTGTTAACTTTAATTGCATGTTTACAGCGCCTCTGGTGTTAAGTAACCGTACTATTTTAAGCTTTTTTATTACTTATATTAATTTTGCGATTCATAGTCGCAAATGATTTGTACAGGGTGGGCCAAAAGAAACCAAGGGGTGTAAAAGTTTAATAACTTTTTTGTTTATTAATTTTTTTTTATTTTTTCTTTCAGATTATATAGACAACACTTGGAGAATTTATAATGAATCAAAATAATAAATAAAAATCAGAAAATAAGAAATGAATAAATGAAATCAACTTTATTGAAAATTTGATTATGAGTGATGAAGCTCATTTTCATTTGAATGGCTTTGTTAATAAGCAGAACTGTAGGTTCTGGGGTCCTCAAAATCCAAGAGCCATTCATCAACGCCAATTGCACCCCATCAGGTGTACAGTATGGTGTGGGATCACATCTGAAAATGTCATTGGGCCCTACTTCTTCGAGAATGAAGATGGAAGTGCTGTAACCGTAAATGGAGAGCGGTATCGGTTTATGATAGAAAATTTTTTACGTCCTGCTCTTGAAAACAGACCTGGTATGTGGTTTCATCAGGTCGGAGCCACTGCCCATACTGCCCGAGACGCAATGGCACTTTTAAGTCAAATTTTTGGATAGCGAATAATTTCTCGAAATTCGGAAATTATTTGGCCAGCGCGATCGCCAGATTTGACAGCACCCGACTATTTTCCTTGGGGTTTTTTGAAGGAGCGAGTGTGTGTGAACAAGCCAAAGACAATCCTTGAACTCAAGGCAAACATTGTTGCAGAAATTCGAACGCTACAGCCACAAGTTTTGAAAGATGTTATGGAAAATGCTCTAAAAAGAGCCCATCAGTGCGAAGCTGAAAACGGTGGTCATTTAAGAGACATCATTTTTCATACTTAGTGTAAAAAAATTTCCATTTTGTATATTATATAATCTGAAAGAAAAAATAAAAAAAAGTTAATAAACAAAAAAGTTATTAAACTTTTACACCCCTTGGTTTCTTTTGGCCCACCCTGTATTAGCGTAGACATCAATGTATATCAGAAAAATTTATATTGTTGACCTGTATTTACATTGTTGTTTTGTATTCCATGCACTAACTAATTCAGGCAACAGCACCTTGGTGGTGGTCTAGTAACTTTCAGTTGAAATGTTTGACGGTCCCATTTCAGTAATTGAAATGCGTTATGTAAGACACTTTAATATACATACATATGTATAAGCATTCCCACGGAAAAATTCAATTTTTTGTCACGTGAAATAGCAAGCATGTATTTCAGAACAATCTCACTAGATTTTTTCTCAAAATTTTTCCTAATGTTGAGCCGCTAAAGGGCTACACAAATTTATAAAGCAGTAAAAAAATAATCCTTTTGTTTTGAAAAAAAACAAGCAAATTTGTTCGGTGTCGCACGTGACAAAAAGTTGGCATTCCTGTTCTTCACTATATCGTATATATCAAATAATTTCAAAACACCGTAAATGCTAATCAATTGAAAATGAACTTAAAAATCATTAATCTTACCCAATACTAAGTAGAGTTATCTGCACTAATCTTTTGTGTTTCATTTTGCAATAAATTACAACAATAAACACACTTACAGTATTGCTAAAGTATAACTGAAAACAAATCAAATAAAAAAAAAATTCAATTTTAAGGCAATAATCTCATGCTTTGGTTGAAAAGAATTCAAAACCTTACCTGATCTTTTTCTCTTAAATCAAAAGAGCACATGTATAAAGAGAGAGAGAGAGAGAGAGAGAGAGAGAGAAATAGAGAGAGAAAGAAGTAATTGTAGAATAGCAAAATGTTTTAAATAGAACAAATCATTGCTGTGATTTCATTCGAAATAAAAAAATCATAAGATAAACCAAAAAATTATTTTAAAATCCTATCGAATCGCCGACTTTTTATTTCTTTTTGTATTTACAAAATGGCTTCTGTTGGCCGCCATATTGAGTTTTGACTACTGCCATATATTCTCTCCTTGTTGGTTAAAAATAATGTCTTAAAATGCGTTTCGTTTAAGAAACTCATCGGCAGATTTATACGAGTATAAAGACTCTCAAGAATCCTTTGGATGAAGTCTTTTCCTGAGGCGTTACTTCCAAAAAAGCTAATAAATAAATAATACAAGCAACAAGTCCTAATTTATTAAATACTTAATATCAATTTTTGACTTGGTAATCAGTACCTGAATTCTTTAACTTTTTGCGAACCGAAAATCGTAATATTTATCGACATATTTATTTGCTTGCGATAACGATAATGTGATCCTGTAACTTCTTTTTACGATAGTCTCCCGCTTTATCTTATTCACCATTTAATTCAATATTATGTGGTATTTCTGTATAGAAAATGTGAAAACAAGCGAAAAGCACAAAGAATAATTAAGAAAAACTCAACAAATTAGATCTTGTGACTTAATTTTTCTTTCTCCAACCGACACCGAATATCATTAAAATATGTTACTGAATACCAAAGTTGATAAATTTTCGTTATATTTATTATAACGATACGATTATCGTAATAAAAGTTACTGAATCCAGGTACAGATTGTAATCATTTGCTATTCTGTTCTATTTAAATACGAAACTGTGCATATTTTAATAATACTTAAATGCCCAACCTTGTGTATTTAAGTTCTATTTAAGTTTTATGAGCGTATCATATGTTTTTGTGGGTGTGTGTGTGTGTATGTTTATTGAAAACATGAAAATAATGTGGTCGTTTTAAAAAGAATTTCGTTTAATTTTTATAAATATATAACATATATAATATATAATTTCATATAATGGAATAAATAAATAAAAAATTCAGTGAAGTGCGACTTTGATCCGCTCACGAAATGTTCCGTACGGGCACTAGATATGTAATTCAATACGAACTTTAGCCTATATACGTGTCTGTCACGACTTTCGAACGTTTTCAGTTAGAATGAAAATTTCCGATTCGAAAAAAAGAAGATTTGGTGTCTGCATACTTCCGAATATTTTTGCCAAATTGGTTGCAAATGTGGGCATGTTTTTCATATACCCTTTCCAATGTATTAAAACCAAATATATATTGGTTTAAATTTCCGTATTAGGTAGATGAGATATCAAGCCTAATTTTAAAAAAGATTTCGTTTAAATTAAATTAAATTTATGGTGGAAATAAGGCGATTCTATTTACTTTCACATTGCTTGGTGCAGTCGAAAGTAAAACGAAAAAATTATTCGGAAGTGAATGTCAGGACACCAAAATATGCGGAAAAGATTCACTTTCACACGGATGTGAAAGTCATGACAGACACGATAAAAAAAAGTTTTGGCTTTTTTTCGTTTTTGAGTTTTTTTAGGTTTTGGGCGTTTTTTAGATTTGGCGTTTATTTTGCCTTTTTTCGGTTTTTGGCGTTTTTTTAGTTTTGGCACTTTTTCCCCCATTGTGTCGATTTTTTCGGTTTTTGGCGTTTTTTAATTTTGGCGATTTTTTTTTTAATTTTGGCGATTTTTTGCATTTTTTGGGATTTTTTTCTTTTTGGTGATTTTTTTATATTGGCGATTTTTTATTTTTTGCGCCTGTTTTGGGGTTTGGCAATTTTTTCGGTTTTCGGTGTTTTTTCTATTTGGCGCTTTTTTCATTTTGGCGATTTTTTTCATTTTGATGATTTTTTTCATTTAGGCGATTTTTTTAGTTTTGGTGCCTTTTTCGCGTTTTGGCGATTTTTTTTTTTGGTTTTTGGCGCCTTTTCAATTTGGCGATTTTTTTTTGGATTTTGGCGATTTTTTCGGTCTTGCCGATTTATTTTAGTGTTAATTTTTTTTAATTTTGTGCTTTTTTCATTTTAGCTATTTTTTTTGGTTTTCGGCGATTTTTTTTGGTTTGGCGATTTTATAATTTTCGGATGTTTTAGTTTTACCGTTTTTGAAAATTTCAAGTGTTTGCCTCTTACGGTTTCCAAGATATAGCAAGTTGTCAAAATTACATAGTCAAAATTGCATTAACTAATGGACCACCCTTTAATTAAATTTTTTTTAACATTTTGGTATTAATTGTTGTAGTCTATATAAAAATACATTAATTTTACAAATTTCAAGTGTCAATATACATATGTAAATACAATTGTATGTACATTACATTGGATTGTAACATATTTCGTTGCTCGTTTTGGAACACCCTTTAATTTTTAACTCTCATGTATTTGCTGTTGTAGCGGCCAAGGTTCTACATACTCTTCCCAAATTTCAGGTCCGTAGCTCTTACGGTTCCTGAGAAAATACCGTGTGACGGACAGACGGACAGCGTAGCGAAAACGATAGGGTTCTTTTTACCTTTGGTGTACGGAACCCTAACAAATGCATTCTGATCCTCGTTTGGGTTAATAAAATGTGTTTTTATGCAATTTTAATATTCTACAAAGTGGATAACCTAACTTTTTTTATTTATATTAACCAGCTGTTGTTTGGAAAGCTGTCCCCTCATACTTTTAAATGGTTTAGTGCTGCCATACTTTCAACGTAATTTTATAAGAACTTTATTTAACCACTGAAAAAATGGCACCGTATTTAAATACAATTTAAATTTATTAGCTAATTATATAGTTAATATTAAGTTAAAAAAGCAGTGGTAAATGACATATAAATATGCTTATGTATTTCCTATAGAATTTCAGAATTTTAATTAGGTTAAGTTTTGAAAAAAAAAGATCTATTCTAAAATTTTTTCCTTAACATTAAAAATATTTATATCACTTTTGTCATCCACACATATATAAAATATTTTTGTTAGCTGGAAGAAGCTGTTAATTTCATACTATTAAACTAATTAATATTAAAAATAAATTGCTTAAAATTATTCACATTAACACTTAACAAATAAATCTTCACAACGGCTTTGAAATATCAATTCGCAGAGTCTCCATCACTCGACTCATCATCATCATCATCATCCCTCTTCTTCGACGTATCCAAGCGACATTTTGTGAAGAAAGGTAATAGTCATAATTTACTTTTACGTTTCTTTCTTTTAATACACCACCGATCCATTGTTTCACTTATCACCACATCGTTTAGCGACCACATTTCTATCTGAGGTGGCCGATGTTTCATTATAAAGGGACGAATAATGTCTGCCACATCTTGTGGATTATTAAGATGTACATGATGAGTGCCCTCTACTTCATGCAATTCAAAATGTGGATTTTTCTCTCGCAATATTTCTATAACTTCGCTACTCCCCTCATCTATATAGTTGGATTGCGAGCCCTTGATGACACAATAGGGTACATCGTGTATTCGTTTAGCCAATTCGGCGGCGAAGGGAGGCGAAGTGGTGAACTCAAAATAATATTTAACTCGGCCATCACGTGAAAAATAGTATTTATCGGGATATTTATTAGATTTTGTGCAATTACGTGCCAAAATATGATCACAATTCTGCAAGGCCACCGATTTTCCCGAACCCTCAAACATAACTTGTAATAACTGTTCGCGGGTATAGGCCGGTGGTTCCATTTGACCGCTCAACTGTAAACGTTCATCTTCTAGCAAATATTTTTCTATATTATTGCGTATAAAGTCGATTTGTGTGCTGGGATCACGATAGCGTGTGCGCACTACATCAATGCTTATCAACATATCGAGACGATCGGGATACAAAGCAGCGAATATGAATGACAACATTGAGCTCATGGAATGCGCTAATATGGAAACCTTGCGCCATTCATATATATCCATTATGCGCAGTATGACACAAACATAATCGACAGCATGATAAACTATTCCTCTGGGCAGTTTTGGCGAGAGACCGTGGCCGGGTAAATCTATGCACAGTATGCCAATATGTTCTGGCAGTAGAGGTATAAGAGTATTCCAAGTACCCATATTGTCTAGCCAGCCGTGCAGAGCTAATATAGGTCTCACCTTGCGATTGCCAAACCAGCGTCCCACAACATAGCCCCAAGGCATGGGAATGTTTAAGTCTATAAACTGTTTAGGAGATAATAAAAGATAAAATAAAAGAGTTGTTAATATACTCGTATGAAAAGTTTTAATTTAAAAGGCAATAGAAGTTTTTGTAGCGGATGTATTTGTATATATGTATATTGGTTTCTTTGCCTTATTTAAGGAGCATAAAGTTAAAAATAAAACTTAATAAAAATCTTATAACTACATAAAAACACACACGGCCTGCAGTTAGCATAAGTGACAAAACTAAACTACGTTTTGACGAGTTTCTCTATACAGTTTGACATAAAAAGTCAGCGCATAATGTAGTTTTAACACACGATTACATTCTATCATGATTTTTAATGTAAAATTGCATGAAACAACACGTTAAGACCGTTTTTAATTTTGTCACTTATGCTAACTTCATGCCGATTTTTGATTATACATAAGGCCGAAAATGTCTATTTTAAGATATTAATGCCCAAAAGTACTAATGAAATATATATCAATTAAAAGTTTTATGTTTTTTGCCTAAAAATCCCCAAATATCGCAGTAGTTGCCCAGACTTCATCACGGTAACACTGAAAGAAAATATAAAGGTACTACAGCGGCAACGCTGACAGAAATTGACATATCTGCCAGAGTTGCACCTTCAAAATTAAGACGGGTAGGGTGTTACAATAAGAGCATTTATTTACAATGTTCCACCACTAGCTGTTAAGACTTAAGCTGAAACTACTTGACAGATGATAAGTATGGCTGGCATTGGGAGGTATTGATGTGCACAACTTCTAATATCAACAATACCGCGCTATTGCATAAGAAGCGATCATAAAATCTTTAGTTTTAACAACTTTTTTGGGGGCCACGTGAAAGGTAAGGTCTATGCCAATAGCCCACATTCAATTCAAGTCCTCAAGGTTGGACTTCAAGAAGTTATCAAGGACATTGCAGTCGCAAATTTGTGGGGGGCTGGGGGCTGATTGGTGCGCTCGTAATCGAAATTGCATTCGAATAGAAATTAATTTCGATACCAAGAGAATCGAGTTTTTGTTTCAGTATTGAAAAAAGCCAAATAACATTTTACAACACTAAATAAGTTATAAGCAAAAACATATGTTTGTATGTATGTAAAGGCTGATTTTTTAACAAGTTTCATTTTGGCAAATCAGCTGTTTTCGTGCATCATCTTATTGTTAAACATGTTCAGTTTGGTCTATAATTTAACCATGAATCGACTTACAAATGAAGCACGCTTGCACATTATTAAATGTTATTATCAACATTTATGCTCTGTTAAGAAAGTGCATCGTGCACTTATTCGACTTTATGGTAAATTTGAGCGACCTTCTGAGGCGGCTATTTGGAATTTTGTGACTAAACTTCACACCAAAATTACATTGCTAACAGAAGAATTTATCGCAGCTGTATCCGCCAGTGTTGTTGATGATCGTGAATCATGGATTCGGTGCAATTTGCAGCAATTTGTCCAAAATAGAAGATCTGTTTTAGCAAAACAGTTCTACATGCCACACTCCACGCGAAACAATGGCCCAATTGAGAGAGAGAGAGAGAGGAAGTTCAGTGAAAAGTTTACTTCACGTTTGGGGAAGATCAACTGGTCACCTAGATAGTGCGATTTGACGCCTTTAGATTTAATAATTAATAATAATTAATTAGTATAAAGTAAAATCATAGAGCACTAGCCATATTTTCGTTTATTTTTTTGGTTGCCCAGAAGCCCAGACTTGGTTGATTTTTTATTTTCTCTCACAACCGTTGGGAAAAACATAATTTGAAAAATCAGTCTGTTTTGTAATATTTATGTGTAGTTTCCATAATGCAAGCAAACGACTTGTCTAGAAAATTTGTGTAGGAATCACTCAAAAATGTGAGTGCTTTTCATATATATTTTGTTGACAAGTGACTTGCTTGTATTGTGGAAACTACATATTAAAGTCAACCAGAAATTCCTTATATTTGTATTTTTTTTTAAACGCACAAATATATATACATACATATACACTACGTTTATACGCAGGGCTTATTTGCAAATAAAACTGTAAATTGTTGCATTATTGTTATTGTTTTAATTGCGACTTACTAATTCAGAAAAGTATTCACGATTAACGCACTATTTGCAAATAAAATGCTTGAGGTTGCCACGCTTGCAAATGTTCGATAACAAAAAACCATAAATGGATAAATATTGCACAAAAAATATTAATAGAAGCAAATAATGACAATTAAAACAAATAATTATTTCATATTTTGTATATTTGCACATTTTTTTTTTTTTTGGCAACATAAGTAAGTTTTTAATAAAAATACTACCAAGTTCGTGTACTTTTGCTATGCTGTATAAACGGTGAGTTAATTTATTTGCGAATATTTTTATTTGGAAATAGTACACGTATAAACGTAGTAATATACATATATGTCGTCACCTTAATATAGAAAGGCGCTAACTCATTATTTTTTTTTTAAATCGAGAATTGTGAATTTTTCGATGTTCTTCTGTCGGAATGTAAAAAAAAAATTATGAGTTAGGGCCTTTCTATTTTAAGGTAGCGATATATACATACAGATAATAATAAATAAGTAAAATATTGAACTTAAATTTTTTCCCTTTGTTTTTTCTATGTTAAACGCTATTTGGAATGCCTTTTTGCTTGTGAATAAAAACATTAATGGTTGAACTCGAATGGCTGCTCGTTATCGAATGCTGTCATTAGAAATTTCGATATGTGTTAATCGAAATCGAATGAGAAAATAAAATAGCAAAAGTTAAAAGCTCGCACGTTTGAGTAATATCTCGCTCGCAATCGAATGCGGGAATTAAGCTCCTGCTGATGGAAAATTTGATGAAAAGAATGTGACCGTGTCGGGAATTTCGAATACTGTCATTTAGAAATTTCGATCTCAAAACTTAAAAAAGTCGCACTTGCGGGCACAAACTTGCTCGCAATGGATTGCGGGAATTAAGCTCCTGGTGATGTAAAATTTGATGAAAAGAATATGGGCGTAACTGGGATTCGGCTGAAATTTTTTTCGCATTATTAACGACATAATCTGTTTTATACAATTAAATGATTATTGCCATGATTGCTCTCAAAAATATTCGTGCTTTGCATACCATAATGAAAATGAAAAAGAAAATGCTTTATTATTTTTATCCAATCCACTGAGGGGAATGGGACTAATACAATTATATAGTTTTTCACTAGTTACTTTTCACATGGCAAGCAGCATTTTCAAAAATTCCCCAATAAAAGCAGCTATTGCAAAAATTAGTCAATTGATTGGCTTCCGAGTTGTAGGGACCAGTTGTAGGGAAGTTCCCCGAAAGTCTTGGTGATCAGTGCTGTTTACCATAAAACTGTTACGCTGCCTTCTACATTGATTACTTAATAATATTTATAATAAAGATTGTTTGGCCAAAATTTGAATAAAAAAAAAACATACTTCCATGCGATGATTATGCCACACTCTGTAAATTTATGCGCGGCGGAAAATATGAGCCAATGTATAGATCTGAACGCAATCCAATGTATTCACTTTTGAACAAGATTTTAAAAAATGTTAATAAAATAACAAAAACACAAACGGCTAGTCCACAGTACACGTATTTATTTTTTAAATTTTCACTCATATTTAAACTCTAAAAACAATTATGTGACACAATCTTACGTTGAATTTATATAAAATATGTTATTGTATTTATAGCAACATAGTGTTCTGGTCGACCCAAAATAATTTGCCAATTTGTAAATTATTGTACAATAATTTGCTTTTTACTGCCCGACTTTAGTATAAACTATTTGTGGAAACATAAAGATATTAAAACCTTATCAGACACATAAGAAAGTGTATAAAAACAATAAATGTTATTTATTTGTGGGCTTTATAGTTTATTTACCACAATTTATGATTATAAGGTTTGATAAAAAACAAAAATAAATAGAAAAACCACATATGTACATATATGTATGTATATAAATATTTAAGGCCTTATTCATAACGAAAAATATTTTTGATTTATAAGACAATTTTTGAAACGAAAAATTTGTTTAATGTAATTTAATAATACAAAAATAAATAAACTTGAAGCTAGTCTTTTCTTTATGCTATTGTTTGTTTTTTTTTTTTTTGCTTTTTGATTTATTCACAAGGTTACGCCTGTCTCTCGTTATATTTCTTATCATATTTTTTCTGTTTTAAAAGTTCAAAGTCCATTTAAGTTGTTTCTGTTTAAATTTTTCAATTAACTTTTCCATTGATTATTTTAATTTGTCATTATGTGTCAATTAATTACCTCTCGTTTGATTTCTTTTATATAATTAGCTGCCATTTATTTAAATTATTCATATTAATTATTATTATTATTATTAAATATTATTGATTTACACTAAAATCAAAGATGTGTTTTAAATGTCTGTTCTATACGAACTAAATGTGCAACTGAATTAAATTTGAGCACTCAGCAATGCGATAACTTATAAATGAATAACAAGAGATAAGTGTTATAAAGGGTCCGCCATCTAACGTTTTTTTTTTCAACTAGTGCTTATTTCGTGAATGGTAACACTTAGCTCATGTCTGATTTGACAGATAATTAGTTTTATCCTTCCGCTGAACGAGCCAACTGACCATCTAATGCGTTTTCGCTTCGCTAAGTGCGCCTGCGATCTACTTACAGAAGATGCCGATTTTGCCAAAAAAAAAAAACATCTTTTCAGATCAAGCTCATTTTAATCTCGGCGGGTATGTAAACAAGCAAAATTGTCGCATTTGGGGCACAGAAAACCCGCACGCATACATTGAAAAGCCTACGCACCCAAAACGAGTCACTGTTTGCTGCGGATTTCGGTCCAGAGGCATAATTGGGCCATTGAGCAAGGAGTGGCCGTTACAGTCAATGGCGATCGTTATCGGGCCATGTTGAACAAATTTTTGTTCACAAAAATTGAAGAGGATGATATTGGCAACATTTGGTTTCAACAGCACGGCGCTACGTGCCACACAGCCGAAGCTTCAGTAGTTTTTTTATAGCATTTTCAAAAACAAAAAAAAGTTATCTGGCCGACCCCTTAATAATTTTTTTTTAATATAATTAAAACAAAGTACAGTCAACTCTTGAAAAATAGAAACTAAGCAATTCTAAGCTCTAAATAATTTGTATTGTTTCTATATCCTTTTAAAAACATATTTTCCACTTTATTTTTATGACGAAAATCGATTACTTAAGATCGTAAATGATCGATTTTCGTAAAAAAAATAAGTTCGAAAATTATGTTGCTTAAGAATTTTTTTTTGCAGTTATGGCATGATATAAAAAATACGACACGCGTCCATCTCTGGTTCATATCCTTATCTTATCCTTCTCGAGACAAGTTGATTGATGGCAATTTGACTAAAATCGGGTGCTCCGTTTGGCAGATATCGTTGACGAAAAATTAAAATAATTTCAATGAAGTGCGACTTTGACACGCGCACGAAGGGTTCCGTACACAGAAAAAAATTTCATCGAAATGCAACCAACAAAACAAATTGTTAATATTTAATTTAAAAATTAAAAATCATTATTGCTGATAAAAAAATTTAAATTTTTGTAGTCAATTAAATTACTCAACAAAATTATTTGTTAAATTATATCATAACGGAATGCGCACATGTAGAAGAAACAAGAAATCATATTTTGTGTGTATTCGTTATTTGCGTATTTAATAAAGTGTTGCTCTTTAGCTGAGAAGTAAGTGAGTTAGTTTATTAGTCCTGAGAAAGACATTTAGTGTTTTTCGCAGACAAGCAAAAATCGATTCGAGGATTCTGATTGTGTATAAAAAGCTTGTTAATATAACAATTATATACGGAAATTCAACAATTCTCATTGTTAAAATAACAATAACTTCAATTGAAATAACTTTGAAATCTAACAAAAATAAATGTTGAAAAAATAAATAAATTTCAACAAATTATTTGTTGATATATTTAATTGAAAATATTTTTAAGATTCTCTTTCAACTTACAATTTCGTTAATTGTATTCACAAAAATCGTTGTAGGTTCAAAATCAATTAATTATTTAATTGATATAACAAAAAATTTAATTGTATTTACAAATAATTTTTTTCTTTGTACGGACACTAGATATGTAATTCAATACGAACTGTAGCCTATATAAAAGATAGTTTTGGATTTGTTTTAGTTTCTTGTTTTTTTTTTTTTTTGGTTTTGAGCGTTTTTTTAGTTTTGGCGTCTTTTGCGATTTTCGGTTTTGGCGATTTTAATTAAGTTTTGGCGCTTTTTTTAGTTTTGACACTTTTTTTCTCGTTTTAGCGATTTTTTCGATTTTTGGCGTTTTTTCATTTTGGCGACGTTTTTTAATTTTGGTGTTTTTTTCATTTTTGTGATTTTTTTTCATATAAATTTTTTTTTTTTAGTTTTGGCGCCTTTTTCGCGTTTTGGTGATTTTTTTTCGTTTGGGTGATTTTTTCGAATTTGGCGATTTATTTTAGTGTTAGATTTTTTTTTTAATTTCGGCGATTTTTTTCGTTTTGGCGATTTTTTTTCAATTTTTGGCGATATTATAATTTTGGGATTTTTTAGTTTTACCGTTTTTGATACAACAAGTTGTTAAAATTACATAGTAAAAATTGCATTAACTGATGGACAACCCTTTAATTTAATCTTTTTTAAACTTTAGTGTTAATTGTTGTAGTCTGTATAAAAATACACCCTTCACCTTTGGTGTACGGAACCCTAAAAAACATTTTTTTTTTCTAATAACTTCAAAAGTCTTCATCAAATCGATTTTAAATATTCACTGATTTTCATAGAGTAAAAAGTGTATCGCATGCCTCAGAAGTTTCAGGGATGTCTTGCAAGACTAAACTTTTAAATAAATACACATGCATGAGTTAAGTGAGCTGAATCAATGTGAGTAGTATAACAATTTTCCTGAAATTAGAAATCAAACTGAGGTCATTTATGAGTGTGATTTTGGTATGAGTATGATATCGACGTCGCTTTCTTATTTATTTCGACCTATACTTATAAATCAATCTTATTGTGAGCGTGCGTAAATCAGAGTAGTTGAGTTTAAATGATGTCTACTCACTTATATTTAAAATTTCATGAGTCAGCATGAATAGCGAAAAAACGATTGATTTCCGATCACTCATACATACATGCACTGCATTCATAAGTGCTTTAATTTAGTTTTTGCTAGAATATTGTTTTAATTATAACTTATCAGAAAACATGTTTTAACTATGAGGGTTTTGGTTTTTAAAGTTTATATTTTAAAATATAAATAATTTCTTAATCAGGCTTAAGTTCAGTATTTTAAATTGTTAGAGAATGAAATATTTTTAGTAATTATGTAATTTAGTTTAGTTAGGGGAAATACCGGCATTTTTCTGCGCCGCCACGTACCTCATCAACATCAAAGTCTATATGCTTAAGCAGAGATTGTTTGCTAACATTAGCTATTTAAAATGAATTTGTAATCAAATGTAATATGAGAAATAATTACATGAGCCCAATTCATAATCTTGTGCAAATGGTCTTGCATCGTATCATGTGAAAAATTGTATAGTATATTGATACCCACCACTAAGAAAGTGGTGAGAATCAATATACTATACTATTTTGCACATGCTACGGTGCAAGACCATTTGCACAAGACTGTGAATTGGGCTATTATCTCTACAATTGTTGATTTACCATTAGTTAAATGCATTTGTAAGCATAAATACTACCTTTCTCGTTTCACACCCCCCCCCCCCCCCACCGCAACATAAAGTCTAGTTAATTTTGTCTTCTCTATAAAATTAAAATAAAATAATAAAAATATTTCATTCTATAAAAATTAAAAACACTGCATTTATAGCTGACTAAGAAATAATTCCTCATTAAAATTCATTCTAGTTCAATTAAATTTTATATTTTTTTTAATTTAAATTTTTATTTTCTTATTCATAGTTATTTTCAATATATTATATGCCATATTTTCCACATTGAATAATAATTAGAATTAATCTGCGAATCAACACTTCAAAGACAATTTTAAGATTTTAATAAATAAAGGTGAAAGAAGTTTTCTATCTACACTTCTGAAAATTTTGCCATAAATGATGAAAATACTATGACGTAGACGTTACAGATAAGATAAAAAAAAAAAACAGCAACCAGACTTCTGCAGCAGACATCTTCATAGCAGCTCAGAAAAATGCATTATATATACAAATACATAAATAAATATATACATACATGTGCATACATGTGCATCAACATTTAAAATATTAAGGTATATACATACATAAATTTAAATCCTTAAGGATATGACTTGTATTTTAGCACCTCAAGTATTTGTTTTTCAATTTTTGCGCCTAACGAATCACACTAAATGTTATGTGATCAAAATTGTCTAGCTATTAGATAAAAAAGAACAAGCAAATGTTTTAAAAAAATATATATATGCAGAATAAATTCGGAAGCCTTTTATAACATGAACCAACGTTAATACATACTGACATAAAATAAATTCAGTAAAGTGAGCCTGTGACTCGCAAAAGAAGGGTTCCGTATTGACACTAGATATGTAATACCATAAAAACTTTAGCCTATATACATACATAATTAAATATCTTAACTGGTGTAGACATTAAAAAACAAATTAAGTACTCGGTAAGTGTTTTTTTTTTTAGTTTTGGCGGTTTTGTCTTATTTTTGGCTCTTTTATCGCTTTTGGGATTTTTTTCAGTTCTGGGGTTTTTTTAATTTTGGCGATTTTTTCGGTTTTTGGCGATTTATTTTTAGATTTTTTTTATATTGCGCTTTTTTTCCTTTTGGCGACTTTTTTCGGATTTTGCTGATTTTTTCAGTTTTTGACCGTTTTTTTTTTTGGTTTTTGGCGATTTTTTAGTTCTGGCGTTTTTTTTTCTTCATTTTTGCGACTTTTTTTTTAGTTTTGGCGGTTTATTTTGGTTTTAGAGATTGTTTCTTAGTATTTTTATACGGCCTGTCCCACGATGTCACCACAAATCATTTGATCGAATACTTATATTGAAAACAACAACAAATTTTCTAATGTAATTGTTGTTTGCAATGAAAGTTGTCGATTGAACGATTTCTGGTGACATTGTGGGATAGGCCGTTAATTTTAAGGTCATAAACATCAACTTAAGAACGTGGTCTTAAAGTTCAGAAACACATTCTTTAAATAAAGAACGTAATCTTAAATTTAGGATCGTATATCTAAATTTTTAAGAAATTGCTCTTAATTTAAGATTTTTATTAAAAACACAATCTTGAATCTGATCCTAAAATGTGATATTTATTGAAGATTAAAATATTAAATGCTGTCTTAAAAAAAATAAAATTTTATTCTTGAATCAAGAGTTTTATCATTTAGCAGACTGAAATGATTTGATTTCAAGCGTAAAATCTTAATTTTAGCACGTTTATGCCTATGTGTACATCTACTTAAAGTAAAATAGTTCGAATTGATTTCCAATGCAATACGATAACAATTTCCAGGATAATATTGGCTGTTGGCAAATAATATTCAATTTTGTTTTACAAGATTACAGATTTAATTAGTTTTAGTTGTTCGTTCGTATTTTGCCTAAAAAAAACATTAAAGTTAATTGCAAATATTCTAACAAACACTATTAGAACGGAACAACATGTGGTTTTCGAAGGCCGCCATAAATTCATCATCAACGTTCCTTGTGATTGGTCCACTGTATGTGGTGTAAATGATGCAAATTTCAGGTTTATTTATAAATAAATACATATTTTTCAATGCAAATGGAATATGGGAATTGTTTTGATTCATCGTTTTAAAATTTGCTGAAAGCTTTCGTGTAATGAAAGCTCAATTTTGCCCTTTATAATTTTACAACAGTCTTGCCATTGTTGTTTGTTCTTTAGTAATTATGTACATGTCTGTTTATTTGTCTTCCTAAAAAACTAAACAAATACCTTTTTTAGATACTGAAAGTTTACTTTGCAAAGTCTTAATTCAGCTGGGAGAAAAAACAGAAAGAGATAGTATTCCTTCCTCTGTCTTTCGCCGAGCTGAATTAAGACTTTGCATAGTAAACTTTGTGTGTCTAAAAGGAGTATAAGAAACAAACGAAAAATTTTAAACAAAAAATAAATTCATTATCCCGGTTCACACACTTCAACTTTTGTTGATCAACCCGTAATTCAGCTGTAAGAAAAAAAGAGATATTTGTGTTTCTGCAACACTACGTTGAAACGTGTGAACCGGGACTTACTTTTAATTTTTGAGAGCATGAATCTCATTTTGATTCTGTATGTATGTATGAATTATATTGTAATTTTTAAAACAAATTATATATCAATGAAATAAGTTCTTATTTATTTATATACAAATATTACACGTCTTCTCCAAATTAAAAAAATAATAATAATAAACAAGGGAGTTAGAATCCATTATTTTAATTAAATTTTATTTTTGTAAGTAAAAAATCGGATTTTTTATATTCATGTAAGATATATTTTTTATTCTTTCCATTGAAAAAGGTTAAAAAAGTCTCATTTTAGCTGCTTTTAAAATAGACTAATTAAATTTTTTGTATTAAAGAGCTACATGATATATAAAAAATACCTAATAATTTTCTATTACAACCATGCTCATGCATGTACATGCACACATATATCCATGTTAGTTTTTGTAAAAGACAGCGAGTTATTGTCTCCTTTCATATAAACTTTATTTTGGATTATTAGTTCTTTCTTTTGTAATTTGTCCCCTAGTGCAAAAAGTCACACATGCATCCAAACATGTAATGCATGATTCATTTCCTCTTATGCATACATCCAAATAAAATTACTACTTGCAACCCACTACCACATACAGCTTCCTCTGGCTGGTAAATGACATCAATTTTTGTTAATGAGAAAAACAAATGACACTGTGTACATGATGATATAAAGTAACAGTGGAAAAGAAAACTTTAATGAATGCATACAGTGCATTCTACACCATCTAAAAAATACAATAAAACTTAACTTAAATTTTACTTAAGTTTAACTTAAATTACTTAAACTTATTTAATATTACTTAAACTTAGCTTAACTTGAACTTGACTTAAACATAACGCGAAATAAACTTAAGTTTACAGTGTCTACTAAGAGCTAGTTTTTAAGATAAAGATAAACTCTACTTGTCAGTTAACTGTAGTTTAAACTTAAAATTTTGTTTTTCAGATAAAGATTATCTAGTTAATAATGCAAGTTTAATCGAGCAACATTGCTCAGCTAAGCTTTAGTTAGAACTGTCAAATGATAAATACATATGAAATAAATATTACGCAATTGAAAAAAAAATTTCAAAAAAGTATAATAAATAAATATATTCATACATAAATAAAATGTATACTTGTTATCACGACGAAGATTTTAGTGATTATGAAACCAGAATAACTTGGACAGGACAATTGTGAGAAGAATAAGAGAGATCAAAACACATCCAAATCATTTTTGTATGCATAATGAATTGGAGTTCTTGCAAAGATTTCGTTTAACAAAGAGGTCTGTGTATGATAAATTTAGAATTAATTGGAAAGAAAGTCTATTTCGTTGGGCTTAAAATTGTACAGGGTGGGCCAAAAGAAACCAAGGGGTGTAAAAGTTTAATAACTTTTTTGTTTATTAACTTTTTTTATTTTTTCTTTCAGATTATATAATATACAAAATGGAAATTTTTTTACACTAAGTCTGAAAAATGATGTCTCTTAAATGACCACCGTTTTCAGCTTCGCACTGATGGGCTCTTTTTAGAGCATTTTCCATAACATCTTTCAAAACTTGTGGCTGTAGCGTTCGAATTTCTGCAACAATGTTTGCCTTGAGTTCAAGGATTGTCTCTGGCTTGTTCACATACACTCGCTCCTTCAAAAAACCCCAAAGAAAATAGTCGGGTGCTGTCAAATCTGGTGATCGCGCTGGCCAAATAATTTCCGAATTTTGAGAAATTATTCGCTCTCCAAAAATTTGACTTAAAAGTGCCATTGTGTCTCGGGCAGTATGGGCAGTGGCTCCGTCCTGCTGAAACCACATACCAGGTCTGTTTTCAAGAGCAGGACGTAAAAAATTTTCTATCATAAACCGATACCGCTCTCCATTTACGGTTACAGCACTTCCATCTTCATTCTCGAAGAAGTAGGGCCCAATGACATTTTCAGATGTGATCCCACACCATACTGTACACCTGATGGGGTGCAATTGGCGTTGATGAATGGCTCTTGGATTTTGAGAACCCCAGAACCTACAGTTCTGCTTATTAACAAAGCCATTCAAATGAAAATGAGCTTCATCACTCATAATCAAATTTTCAATAAAGTTGATTTCATTTCTGGCCAACTCTTGAAATTTAACAGCAAAATTTCGACGTTGCCGATGATCTGCGGGTTTTAATTCTTGGACCAATTGCACCTTATATGGGTGTAACTGTAAATCTTTTTTTAAAATGCGCCGTAGTGACGTACGAGACATTTCTAGCTGAGCAGAACGCAGAATGCCAGATGTTTCTGGTGCTTCGTTAACACTTTGCTGTACTCGTTCAATATTTTCCGCAGTGCGACTTAAACGTGGTCTACCGGTTCGAGGCAAATCTCTTACGCTGCCATGTTGGTGATGACGATTAACTAAACAACGAATCATCGCTTCAGAGGGCGAAATTTTGACGTTAAAATGTCGACGATATGCTCTTTGCGTTAAAATAATTGATCTCTGGTTTAAATAATAAAATTCTATTGTTCTGGTTCTCTGTTCAGTTGTGAACCTCTCCATTATAAATTCTCCAAGTGTTGTCTATATAATCTGAAAGAAAAAATAAAAAAAAATTAATAAACAAAAAAGTTATTAAACTTTTACACCCCTTGATTTCTTTTGGCCCACCCTGTATGATCTTTTTTGGTTTTATTTTTGAAACGTCACTATTTCTTAAGTCCATATCATTTAATTTTTTATTTTACAAAAATTCATTATTCAGTTATTGCAGTTTTTTAAATAAATTTAAAGAATTGTCACATTTCTCTTTAAGTGTTGCCCTATTTACGTAAACCATTTTCAAGAGTGCCACATCTATATTGAAAACAAAGTATATCATTTGTATCTAAATTGATAACTGTTAATCCATCACTGAATGGTCGGTTAAATCCCGTTTAACTTTGTTTGTTGGTTAACTCAAACGTATGTTAAACTAAGTTTAACTATTTAGCCCTAACTATAGTTTCCATTCTGAGTAAAGTTTTAATTGGTAGTGTTATTATAAAAATCCCTGGAAGAGGAAAACACTTTAGTAAAACAAACTAAAGGACTTTAAGACCAGCATTTTTCTTGTAATCCGCCCACTGTAAGGCCATGTCATAAATACGAGTAAATACGTACACAAAAACCCCATTCATTATTTGAAACTCTTGTACAGCCATCAGCCACTTTCCTTCTTTTTTGTTTGTTTATTGTTGTTAAATTATGTTCAATTGTGGCTTCTTGCCAAAAGCAACATTAACAGTTGCATTTTGGTTGCATGTTTTTTCCTTTTTTGTTCTTAGTAGTATGAAACAAGTTAAAAAAAAATTGGCTGCCAACAGAAGAAGAAAACGAGTCATCGTTGAAAATAAAAACCAAAACGAAATCTTTTTGCAATTGTGAAGTACTAATACGAGCAAGAAGTATGTTTTTAAGTAGATAATTTTTGGAAGCAGGCCAATGTGCACTTTATTAAAAAAAAAAACGCGAAATATCGAGGATAATGTTAAGCATAAATTCATATATAAAGACATGTTTTAAAAATTCGTAATACTGTTAAAAAAATATATAAAAAAAGGAAGTTGGCTAAAAGTGGCACATTTTTTCTATTATCTCTGCTGTGATCTATTTCTTTGCAGACATTTAAAATTAAACTAAATGTGTATTTAAAGGAAATTAACCTTTTAATTAATCTATTTTAATTTTGCCAAAAATTTATTTTTACCTATAGAGAGTATGCAATAGAAGGCCGCGTAAACAGTCTTTCAATATAAATACGTCTTCGTATTTTAAATGTATTGTCGTAGCATCTATTATACTAAAGCAATAATAAATGATGTCGTTTAATATGCGAAACAAGATGGATGTATTGATGTACGTGTATATGAGTGTTTACAAGCGAGGTCGCGAAGACTATTTGTTCATAACAACAAAAGTATGTACATGCTTGACGTTTGTATATGCGCCCATTCGTAGGAAGAAGCAAGGATCACAAATTCTCACATCACGAAGTATTTCCTTTCTTACTCCTATACCTGCAATAACTGAAACAAATTTCTTGCAAACAGTGTTGTTTAGCATTTGTTTTAGAAGATTACTCTTCAGTAAAGCATTTGAAAAATCCCTCATGTCTTAAAAGTTTTTGCAAGTGGTCTTGTGCAGGGGTCTAGTATTCAAACCATAGTTAAGTTTAGCCGAAAGTAAAACTTTTTTTAGAAGCTGGTATGAAAAAAAACGTTTATTACCTTACACGTTTTTGTAGCTTAATTTATAATATAGTTTATGAGAAAATTAAACTTGAGATAACCATTATGTCGCACGTGACTTTAAAGTAAAAAAGTAAAAAAAGGATTTTAATTTTGGTAATAAGCGTAAATTTTGGCCCTAAGTTAGCGCTATAATCGGTACTGAGTTTGTTTTAAAGCAATTTTTTGTTTTCAATACAAATGCAAAAAAGTCAAAGCATTCGCATGTGACAAAAACATATTTTTTTTTTGCAAAAACTGAAGTCACTAATTTTATAATGTTGGTACTGATTTAGTTCAAAAATGATTCATATATTTTTTAAAAGTTAAAGTGACATGTCACACGTGACTTTTTTCTTCATCGTGATGCTATATCTCTTGCTTTGTTTAAGAATTATAAATGAAGAAACTTGTTAAAAATGTTTTCGTATTAACTGAAGAATTCAACATGTTAAATGTCACATGTGACATTTTTCCCACCTTAATATCTGCATTATTTTCCGGCTCTGTTTAAGAACTACAAATGAACAAGCTTAATTCATAATATACTTTGTAAAAAAAAAATTAACTATTCTAAAGTGACATATGCGAATTATAATTATGTCGAACGTGACCTTCGTGCACATTTAAAGTAAAAAAGTAAAAAAAAAAAGATTTTAATTTTGACAATAAGCGTAAATTTTAGCCCTAAGTTAGCGTTATAATCGCTACTTAGTTTGTTTTCAAGCAATTTTTTGTTTTCAAAATAAATGCAAAAAAAACCAAAGCATTCGCATGTGACAAAAAGGGAATTAGTTTTTGTGAAAACTGAATTTATATTTGAATGTCACTAATTTAAGAATATTGTGTACTGATGTCTCTTTTAAAATTAAATGTGACATGTCACACGTGACTTTTTCCCTCCATAATGATATCTATATTATTTATCTTGCTCTGTTTAAGAATTATAAATAAAGAAACTTATTAAAAATGTTTTCGTATGAACTGTGATATGTCACACGTGACATTTTTTCCCATCTTGATATCTTCATTATTTTTCTGGCTCTGTATAAGAATTATAAGTGAACAAAGAAGAATAAGAACTCAACATGTTTAGTTTAGCATAATAACAACAAAAATATATGTTGTGAATACAGCAGTACTCGTATGATTAAGGTTTTAAGACAAGAACGCAACTATATTTTATGATTTGAACAGGCTAAAGTTCCTATCGCTTTGTAAGCCAAATTACATGTAATAATTATTAATGAACAAATAATATCAAAGTAAGCTGTAAATATTCTGGCAACACATAGTTGAACGGGACAGCTAGCCGTTTTCGAAGGCCACCAAACCTTCATTATCAGCGTTCTTTTGTGTTTTGTCCACTGTGTGTGGTGTCAGTTGATGTAGAATGTATAGTGCAAGTACTTTTAATTTTTTCTTCACGAGAGTTTGGCAAATGTGTACTAGCATATCTGCGAGCTTGTGCCGATATTGTCTCTTACTTCTGCGATACGTAATAGGCCTTTTCTCTTCAATCAATTCACATTTCGCTTAAGCCAGCGCTTTCCACTTTTTCCTAGCATTTAGCATTCTTTCCTTGTTTGTTCAATTTATGGCTGTGCAATAATGTGTCATCTTCTTTCAATTTTTCTCTCTGTCGCTTGCAACTCTCCTTACTTTTCCCCGTTTTGCAATTTTTTGTTTTTTTTTTTTTTGCAAATTTTGCACATAAAATGTTGCATGAGACAAACTTTATCGATCGACCACGATCACAATTACGTATATTTTTCAGCAAGTTTTTTTTTTTTAATTTAATTGTACTAAATACCTTTGTTTCTACTGACTATTTGATGAGGTTTCTGCATGTACTCTTGACGCACTCATAGTACATGTCGCACGTGACATCGAAAAGTGAGTTTTGGCAAAGCAAAAATTTTCAGTTATTTGCAATAAGAAACTATTATCTTATGAATTATTTTTTGACTATTTAAACCCTCGTATCTATATTAGGGAGCAAAAAGTCAATTGATAATGCCTCTCTTTAAGAATTTTTGTCAAAATACAACAAGAAAAATATCCAAATTAAAAAATTTCCGCTTTTTTTTTGGCTAATAAAAATTTCAATCACCAGCACAGCTTAACCGCTCAACTCACACTGCAACACTTTTAAAATTCCGCACAATATTTACTAAGTATTTGAGAAGAAAAATAAATTAATTGTAAAAGTTTTTAATAAAAATAAAATATTATTAATACCAATGAAAGTTAATATGCTTCTTCTTCTTATACTTCGCACATACGCAAAATGTTTCATATTCGTTGTAGTGGAATTGTTCCATTTAAAAGTTACAAGAAATAATTTATTTGTTTGTTTGTTTCATTTTGTAATATTATTTTTTTTTTCGTTCTACTTTCTTTTGTTTATCTTTTGTTTAATTGTTGTAATGTTGATATTTAAGTAATTGTTTATGTTACAGTCACATCATCTTTTGAATACATGAACACATGCATCTGCACTAACTTGACTTATGACATGAAAGTATGAATACATTTAAATGTAAAGGGTGCGCCAATAAATGATGTATTTTTCTGAAGACGGGAATTGTTTTAATTTGGAATGATGTCATTCTCTGGAATACTTATCAACCAAAATTTGATATATGTGATATATATGATAGTGGAAAATAGAAAATAAAAAATAAATAATAAATAAATAAAAATGGCCTTACCATGACTCACTATCCTTCATAAAAATACAATCCTGATCTTTTGAATTGTTATTGTCTTTTAGAAATTTTCATAGGCTATATTATACTCATGGTTGCATTCTTTCAAAAGCCGCACGATTGTATAGGATAGTGGATCATGGCCTTTAACACATGGGTAATTCCACAAAAATGTCAACCAAGAAATTTTTTTTTGTGTCCACTATAGATGTTGCCAATCTGCGTAAACAGTCTTGAAATGTAAAAACGTCTTGTTTCTGAAACGTATTGTTGTAGCATGTATTATACTAAACCAATAATAAATGATTTCTTACAATAAGCGAAGCACGATAAATGTATTGATGTTCGTGTATATGAGTGTTTACAAGCGATGTCTGAGCGACATTGTCACTCGTTTTATTTTCAATTAAGTCGCGTTGGCGTCAATCTGATCGACAGTGTCATACGTTTTGTCTTCAATAAATATTGTTGAGGACAATATTGTGTGACCTCGCCGTCATTTGTATGAAAATTTCGACGACGATTTGTATGGAGCTGTCTTTAATACGCCTTGTACGACTTATCATTGCCTGGAACTAAAGCGAATGCGCATGCGTTTTTATGGAATATCTGAAAGCCGCTTAAATTAAATTTTTTTAAAGCCGGAAATAATGTTATTAAAGTCACTGGGAAATACCTAGAGAAAGCCTGTGACCTTATGCATTGTGATCGGTTTTCCTTCAGCGTATTTATATAAACAAATTAATATCACTTTTGCCACACCCTTTAGGCACAACTTAACTTTAATTTTGTTTATTTTAGAATGCAAAAATAGTAAATTACATTACAACATATTAGTCCTTATATTTTTGTTATTAGTTTTTTTTTGCCTCTATTATTTTAACATGTTTTGTGTTATTTCCGCTGTCGTGTTTGTTTTTTCCTTTAATTGTTTTCCTTCTTAGCTTTCAGCTCATTTTCTCCAAATGACATTTCACCATAAAGAGTCAACAAAACAAAACTGAAAAAAAAACCAGCAAAAATTTAGTGTTTGCCATTTCACCAAAAGCATTTTTCAAATGAGACTACATAAAATGCCATTAAGTAAAGAAGGATGTTGTAAAGTTGTACAAACACACTTACACAATTAGGAAGGGATGAGGGGAGGGGGCAGAAAAGCAAGCAAAACGCACACACACACACACAAAATGCTAATTAAAAACATTCTCAGAAAACATTTAAGTCAACAATGAAGAAATTCTTTTTAAAAAATGACAAATATTAAATACTCGTAGTGTTTTCAAATGCACACAATCCTGGAGGGACTTACTTTGTAAAAGGAAAATAAGTGTTAATTTATTTTCCAATAAACCAATTAATAAGGAAAATTAATTACGAATGTGTTAATTATGACTAGGGATATTGAAAATTCAAGTTGTAAGATACATAGCGAGTGAATGTAATGTTGCTCATTAGTTTGGTTTGAACGGCTGTTTTCTATGACTATGGTTATGTCACGTCTGATTGCACCTTTAGGTCCAACAGTTTTTACTGTTTAACTTTTGTTTTTTTCTGAGAGAGAAAGAGAAAGAGAAAGAGAAAGAGAGAGATAAAGGAGTAATACATACAAATTAGTGATGAGCGATAGCGTGATTTTTTAATAATGTTGCTCCTTGTGAACGTGATTTCTAAATCGCTGTTCTTTTAAAGTGTGACTGTGATCACAGTTTAGCAGTATTTTGTTTGTAGCAGTTCTGTTATTTTGAGAATATCTAATAAGAATAGCAGCAGTGAAATTAAACAGTGACTGTGATCACGGTTTAACACATTTCAGCTCTTCTGCATTAAAAGTATTTATTAGTATTGGTGTTTTGATAAATACTAATAAGAAGAGCAGCAAGAACAAGCAATTAGCAATAAACCGCGTTCAAACATTGAGAATAAATAAAAAAAATATATAAGAGGCAGAGAGACAATAAAATTGCAAATATAAAAATGTGAGTTGTACATAGTTACCAGAAAAGATGATTTGACGCGATTTGACGATTTTTTTCTATACAAAAGCTGAAGGTATAAACAAATTAATGTGGTAGCTTTATTTATTGTAAAGTAAGCATGCAAGAACAATCACAGTTTGTATGAAAGAACTATATTTAAAAAACCTGTTACTTGATAAATTCAGTCACAGTTGTGATTTGTGATTTTTCAATCGCTGTGAAAAAGTAACAGGTTTCTAAATATCTCTCAACTCTAATAGAAATATATAAAAATTTTATTATCATAAATGATGAAACAGAACTGCGGCATAAACACATTTTCCATACAAATTGGCATAAAAAAACAGCCCCAGAAAGCAGTCGAGAGATGGAATCTATTTTATTTTGACAGCGTTTTTTCTTATGCTCTCACATATAAGTACTCACTCTCTCAAAAATTTTACCATACTTTGAATAAATTTCATACATTTTGTATTCATAACTACAAAGAATAATAAGCAAAAAAGAAAATAAGACAAAAACAAATTGCATTTAAAGCTACTGCCAAAGATTTTATTATGGGATTTGTTAATTTGACAGCGATTTTTCCCGAAGTTACGGACTTATTATGTTTGACTATTACATTTAAAAATTGAGCAATAAAAGCTGATTTTGTATGTAAAACTCGTCTAGTTATGAGAAGACTTGGGCCGCACTCGTTGAGTGGTATTTCTTTTTTGACACAAATGCATGATCAATTTAAATGACATGGGTTTAATCAGGTATGTGTCAGATATGAACTAGTGATCGAGTTTGTCCAAAATCTAATTAACAGTTCAAAACTGTTAGTTAACTAACAGATCTCTGTTATGTGCAAACCATGATATTTTGGAAATTCTGAATCTTACGAGCATTGAAATTATACCAATATTGTTATCATGAGTATAAGTTAAGCTGGCTTTTAGTTTCAACTTGGGGAATGAGATGGCTGGCAAATAGTGCAGTCTTCCGTAAAAGAGTAGAGATGATTGGTAGTTTGATTAAGAATTGATGCTTTGTGTTTCCTCTAAGGTTATCTTAATCTCATCCTTTACAACTCAGGGCGATACATGAATAAGCTCCATATAAATCGAGAGAAGCCATCAACGACACCAAAAAGCAATAAATTTTGACAAAAGTGCATCATAGTTTATTAAATACTCGTGCCTTGGGGACGTCTAAAGGCACCACCTTAATTAACCCAAAATTCTGAATTGAATGCAAATATTTCTACAAAAATGTGTCAAGTAGGACTAGTGCAGAACGTGATGACTTACAAGAGTCATATAGGCGGTCGCTTATCAAACTGTCGCATTCTAGATATCTCACAAGATCAAAGTTAACCACGTTTCCATCAACTTGATGGTATTTTCCGTTATTATCACCCTCTTATGTTTTAAAGATTAGCATAATTTGAGATAAATTGCGCGCTTTGAAATCGCCTAATTTTCAGGAAAAAGTTCAATTCAAAATATAAAAAAAATTAAACCGACTTCAAAAATATGTACTAAAAAGTTAAAAATAATTTAGATTCATGCCCTAATTCAGTACGAAGATTTATGATGTTTTTGTTTGAAAATACTTTTGAGTTATTGTGTTTGAATTCTATAAATTATTTTCTTAAAAAATGGTTGTTGTCTTTGATAATGAAAAATAAACATATTATTACCATGTTTTAAAATATAAAAATTAGATTAAAGTATTATACAATAGATTGAAAAATATATGAAGAAATATGTGTTGGATATAATGTTTGGAACAAAATCAAATACACCAACCTTCTTGCATAGACCATAAATAATAATTGTTTTAAAGAATCACAACTGCGGCTGTTTTTCGTCCATAGGCAAGACAATACAATCGTCGAACAGAATTGGGAGCATCAGTTAAATAAAATTATTTTTATATGTGTTATCTATAATGCTACTTGAACTACGTCAAACATAATGTAAATATAATGGGCATGGTCCAGCCCACTTCTTTAATCACAAAATTATGTCATTCTAAAAGCCGAAACTCTTTGCCAAGTTTCATGGGAATCAGATAAATAATTACCTTTCATGGGTGTGACCCCGCCCACTTTTTAATGCAACATTGACTCTTTTTCAGAGCTCATGGCATGCGCCAAGTTCCGTAAAAATCTCTTAAGTAGAAGCACGTTAAGTATAATAATAAATTTTAAGGGGCTAGCTCCACCCACTTTTTAGAGTGCAAGATTTTGTCCCTTTTAGAGCTGAAAGTGTGTGGCAAATTTCGTTGGCTCGAAGGTTCTGGCTTCAAGGTCGGTTCTGTCAATGATGTGCATTAGTGTCGCCTTGTGTCAGTTGTTGTACCCCGAGGGGAGTCTATTCTATATACTGCGGGTGTGGCAATCCCGGGGCCCCAGCTAAGGTAATGCAGCTTTTTCCGCTGACGGACCTTTGGCTCATTACCCGTAAAACTTATGTGTTACTACCCAATCTCTGAACATAAACAGAGCAAAGGATGTGCATATATTTATTTATAAAAGGAAAACAAATATTGTACGCCCATTGTTGTCAGTTCGGTGCAGCGTCACCTAGAACTGCCCCTGAGTTCAACAAACGATAGAGGTGAAGCCCTTGTGGTGGAACTTCGAGGTCTAACCAGAGGCTACTTCTGGTACCACGAGTGCCGGTTGCCCGACAGCTGGGCTGATTGGAGATAAATGCATTGCGGTTGTCAAAAATTTCTGGTCCGAAATGGCTTTTCGTCCTGGATACGACCCCAGGACACTTTCACTTTTTAGTGTCGGGTCTTAGTAGGCACAGAAATTTTGGTGGCGAGCTTGCGTTCTTCTCGCGTGAGTGGTCCTCGCTGCTCTGAAGTTTTGAGTGCATGTAGCGGTCGTCAGTTTCCTTTGCTGAAATGCCGAGTTCGTTCAACCCCTCGTGGTTTACCCCACGGGGTTAAAGGGATGATTTTGGTAGGTGTGAAGTAGGCACTGGTTATTTGGCGACACAGGCATGCGTTCATTATGGATGAGTGGTTAGCTGTGCCGGCAATGGTTGAGGAATTTTCTTGGGGACCTCGCTAAGGTGTATACACAACACCTTAGCGTGGAAGCCGGAGAATTATCGTGGTGGTTGTGGTTGCTACCAAAATCGCTGGGAGAATAGTCTTGGCTTCCCAGTGTTGAATCAAAGCTAGTGGTTGGTCTGACGCGGTCAGCCAGACACTATTCTAGGTGCTGTTGCCATTCAACAGAGCTGCTATGGGCACGGACATAGCAGCAGAGTTTAGATAGCTCAAAGTACCTCAGCAAGGTACTTGAATATAGAACAGGTATAACTATATTCAAAGATTGCAACCTATGTGCCTTATGGAGTGGGCCATAGGTTCATTCTAAAAGGGTGCATGGGGGCGTTGGTCTGGCGTCTAACCCACACCCGGTGCTTTGGCACACGTGAGATAAGGCCGTAACGGCAGGTACTTACGTAAAGCAATTGCACATCTGTCAGTTGTTGTAGGAAAGTTCAAGTGATGAAGACATAGTTACTGGTCACTGAACTTTACTGACTTCAGCGTGTATCAATCCTAATGTAACATCAGAGCGCCCTCCTTCGTCGGTAGTGTGTAGCAGATTCATCGGCGAAGTAAAATAACCAATAAATTTTAATGCGCCTCATTAACACTAGAGGCGCTGCAACACTGCATTATTAAAAACTCGCAAAAAGCAGAGCAGAGTAAGATAATGAAGATTTCCTCTATTTCTTCCTTCACCACCTGTATTTTCTATCCCTTAAACTAAAGAAGGTACTACCTAGTAAAAGTAGTAGGCATTAATTGCCTGAGTGCTATTTCTCTTTATTTAAAAAGAAAAACGTAAAAATTTGTTAAGTACCCGCACGTGAAGTAAAATACTAAAACTTAACAGGCGTTGGCCCGCCCACTTCTTTGAGTATAAAGTGTGTGCCAAGTTTTGTAGAAATCACTAAAATAAAAACATGTGAAACATAGTTTTAAGCCTTATTGGGCGTGACTACGCCCATTTCTTCGAGATTGTGTAAGTTTTGTAATAGTTAATCGAATAAGTAAAATACCATAAAATCAGACTAAAAAAAAATTAGCGGAGTATTCCAGGTCATTTTTTTTACAATGGGACCAAATACAAGGTATAGCTACTCAGAAAAAAACTACAATCGCTCTAAAATGTACCGAGTTATGAAATAACACTGCCAAAAAATATACAGGCTCAAAATCATACCGTAGGCATAAAAGCGAATACTTCTTCAAGACATTGATTATTTTGCAGCAACTGGTACTTACTTAGAAATATATCACCTGGAACGCCAACCTTATCAATCGCATCTATCATCGCATGGATCATCGTTTAAAAGAGTCGGAATTGAAGAATTAGAATTATGCTTTACTCTTTTACCGAATTTCCAAAAGCTCCTAATATAATAGTTCTTTCTGCAAAAAAAAAAACCTAACTTCAGTGCAAAGATCTGGTAGAAAAAGATAAGAAGAAGTATGCAAAATACAAAATTAAATTTTAATGGGCGTGCGTCCGCCCATTTTTTAAATTCAAGATTGTGTATTTTTTCAGACGTCAAGGTAGAACCACTTAAAATAAAATACTAACGAGGATTGAGGATTTGAAGCTCAAGTTGTGTGATAAGTTTCTTAAAAATCGGTTGAGTAGAACCGCGTGAAATATTGTAATAAATTTTAATAGGCATAATTTCGACCATTTTTCAATCTTTCAAATTGTATAATTGCAAGAACCAAAGGTGTTTGCTCTGTTTTATAGCAGTCAAATAAGTAGAATACCATAAAATTACAATGGGACCCTATCAGACAAAAAAAAAAAAAAGAATTTTTGCAATCGTTCTAAAACATATCAAGTTATGAAGTAAAACCCCCACTCAAAAAAAAAAAGGGTTCCGTACACCAAAGGTAAAAAGGAACCCTATTGATTTCGCTACGCTGTCCGTCTGTTCGTCACACGGTATTTTCTCAGTAACCGTAAGAGCTACGTACCTGAAATTTGGACACAGTATGTAGAACCTTAGCCGCAACAACAGCAAATACATGAGAATTAAAAATTAAAGGGTGTTCCAAAACGAGCAACGAAAAATGTTAAAATCCCATGTAATATACATACAATTGTATGAACATGTGTATATTGAAACTTGAAATTTGTAAAATTAGTGTAAACACTTGAAATTTTCAAAAACGGTAAAACTAAAAAAACCGAAAATTATAAAATCGCCAAACCAAAAAAAAAAAAAAAAAAAAATCGCCAAAAATTAAAAAAAGTCGCCAAAACGAAAAAAATCGCCGAAATTAAAAAAAAAATTCTAACACTAAAATAAATCGCCAAATTCGAAAAAATCGCCAAAATGAAAAAAACCAAAATGAAAAAAAACGCCAAAAATCTAAAAAAAATTCCAAAACCCGAAAATGTCGCCAAAACTAAAAAAAATTTGAAATAAAAAAAAAATCGCAAAAATGACAAAAATCGCCAAAAATAAAAAAAAATCGCCAAAATGAAAAAACGCCAAAAACCGAAAAAATCGCCAAAACAAGAAAATAAAGTGTCAAAACTAAAAAAGAGCCAAAACTTAAAAAATTGGCAAAACCGAAAAAACGCAAAAACCGCCAAAACAAAAAAACCGAAAAGACCCCAAAAACGAAAAAAATGCCAAAACTATATATTATATAGGATGAAGTTTGTATTAAATTACATATCTAGTGTTCGTACGGAACCGTTCGTGCGCGAGTCAGAGTCTCATTTTACTGAATTTATTTTTAAGTCGGTTAAAAAGGTGAAGTGAGAACTTTATCAGGAAGACGTGGAGCAGTACCTTATCGCTTGAAATATCGACGTTTTTTTTATTCTGTCTCTTCTCTATATCTGACGGTAATTTTACCATTTCAATTGCGCGTAGCCCTAATATTAGATGGATGCTTCTGTAGATTGAAGGACTACAAAAACTTATTGTCATATCTTAATAAAATAGAGCGTATCATTTTTTAATTGTTAAAAAAAAGAATGTGAAGCATAAAAGGGTTATTAAATTTTTAAAGCAAACTATAATTAAACTCACCCTTGTCATTTCATATTGTAGAGGGAGAAAACTGTTTGTGACATATCTCACAATCAATATTTTTTCTTAAAAAAGCCAGAAGTATAAGCTAAAAAAAAACAAAATACCGAGCCATAACCGCCAAAAATGCTTAACTGACGCTTTGTTGCAACTCGTACTTTGCAGAAAATCGATTATTAACCATCGCTAATAACCGATTTTTCACATGAGCATATACAAACAAACATATAAGTATGTGAATATAATTGAATTCCTAAATGAGGTTTTTAATTATTTTGCTAGTGAGTTCACTTTAGTTATTCATTCAGTTATTTTGTTCAAAATTTTCTTTCCACTGTAAAAATCATTTAATGAAAATTCGTTTCTTTATTGAAATATAAAAAAAATTATCTTACCTTATATATTATAAAAGAAAATTATTTGCAAGACTCACTTTGTATAATGAAAAAGTTTGCTTTTATTATTATTAATTAATTTAATATCTTAATTTAATTTAATTTCTTATCAAACTAATTGTACTTTGCTTAACAAAACATAGTAAAGGGTGAATGTCTTAATAATAAATACTCATAAGATAAAGAAAAATCCTTGAGGAGAAGAAATAACTATTTGGACACTGTTGCTATAGTCATAGATGTTTATGTTTTATGTTTACAAATCCATTTTGAAGCCACCATAAATTCTTTAATACACATTAACTTTGCCTCTCAGCCGGAAAGCATTTTCTGTTTACGAGCGAATATGGCCTAAAAACACATAAACGCATTCATGTTAAACAAAATATATGCAAACACAACCACACACACGCACACAGACACTTCTCTAGTTTCAATTGTGTGTATAGTAAAGGTCTGCACTAAAGTGCCGCGTAAATCGTTCTAAAAGTTTTGTATTCTAGTTCACACTACTGCCAAGCAGTCTGTTTTAGTGCAAACATAAATAACAAAACAAAACTAACAAAACAAACAAAACATGACTCTCACTAAAATCAATCAAGCATCATTCGAATAGTTTTTCTCTGCAGTTTTGTTAGTGCTTGTGTTCTCAAAACAATTAGAACATCAAAGCGAAAAGCGAGAATGAAACAAAACAACAGTAAACCACAGCAGAAACATCGAGTGCACTAGAACACGAGCACAAACATGCAAGCTATGTGTGTATGTATATATGTATACATATATTGAAAATAAAAATTAACAAATTATTATACATACATATATAAATGTACATAAGTATGTATGATATTATTTCATAGTAAATAAAACCTCTTTTCAGTTTTCATATTAATAACGAAGCGCAATGTTTCTTTTGTATGGAAAATTATCTTTGCTATCAAAACATTCAAACATGTTTTGAATGTTCTGTGTGAATTTTGATGTTCTATTTCATTTTTGTTTTGAAAGGCTTTTTCTATTGCAGTTTTGTTCTGTACTGCAGTATTCTTATCGTAAAGCAAAACAATTCTCTTTTGAAAGTTTTGTTTTAAAATAACGGAGCAATATACACACACATTTTGAAATTAATGAGAGTGCTTGTAAGCCTTTTTTTTAGGGCTTGTGCCACGCTCTAGTCTGCACGAAATCATTTGCTTGTTCGAGCTGTGAAATCTGGTGAACTTGGAGACCAGTTAAAATCGCTTGTGCGTGAAATAATGCGAATGGCATATTGAAGCCGTTGGTGGTCGTGTGTCGTCTTCAATTCTTGCACAAGTTGAACTTTATATGGGAACAAGTCTAATGTACTCAGAATTCTCTGCAGCGTCTTCCGTGATAGTCCAAGTTGTGTCGAACGCCTCCTTGTTGATGTTGATGGACTATGCTGCACGCTCTCCCGTACACGTTCAATATTTTGACCAGTGTACATGGTAGGTGTTCTTCCGGCACCAGGAAGGGTTCTTACAGACGAAAATTTCCAATCAAATGGTTTATTGCTGACGCTGTGGGTACAATGCGCACGACGATATGCACGCTGTGTCAACACACAAGACTGTTGGTTTGAAAAATAAAATTCAATTATTTTTGTACGTCGTTCGATCATGTAATGATTCATAATTAATTCATCAAGTCTTCTTCACAAAATGCTGACAAAAAAACGAAGAAAGAGCAATAACTAAAAAAGTTAGAAAGAATTCAAACCATTTAGCTCATTCTGCGCCACCCTGTTTAACTGAATGTTTTTTTTTTTTTTTAATACATATATTTATTTATTGTATCTTCATATATGAACTAACAATAAGTATTCAAATCTTAAATCTAAAATATAATTATTACGCCCGACCAGTGTCGAACATAAACTTAGTGATAGTTATAAATAATTCATAAGTTAATGTAATTTTGACTATGTAATTTGAACAACTTGTTGTATCTGAAAAAATGTGAGAAGCAAATTCTAAAAAATCTCAAAATAAAAAAGCGGCAAAACAAAAAAGTCGCCTAAAACATAAAAAAAACACTAAAACTAAAAAGATCGCTAAAACTAAAACACATCGCCAAAAACCGGAAAAATCGCCCAAAAGCATAAAAGGCCAAATTGAGAAACTAACACAAAAATCTATAAAAAAATATATTGAAAAAATTGGCAAAAACCTCAAGAAATCGATAAAAAAGCAAAAAGCGCCAAAACTAAAAAATCGCTAAAACTAGAATAAATCGCCGAAAACCGAAAATATCGCCAAAACAAACGCCAATGCTAAACAACTAAAAAAAACCCAAAAAAATTGCAAAACGAAAAAAGCGCCAAAACTTAGAAAAAGCACCAAAACTAAAAAAAAATTTCCAAGAACCGAAAAAACGCTGAACTAATAAACCCCAAAAATAAATAAAAAACGTCTGAGGCGAAAAAGCGCAAAAACGATATAAATAATTGGTAAAACCTCAATAAATCAACGAAACGGAAAAAAGCGCCAAAAACAAAAAAAATCGCTTAAACTAGAATAAATCGCCGGAAACCGACAAAATCGCCAAAACAAAAAAACAAACGCCAATGCTAAGCAACTAAAAAAAAACAACAAAAACCCCAAAAACTTGCGAAACGAAACAAGTGGTAAAACTTAGAAAAAGCACCAAAACTAAAATAAAAATCGCCAAGAACCGAAAAAACACTAAACTAAAAATTCCAAAAAAATTACAAAAAAAAAAAAAAAATCTGAATTCTTTCTTTCTTCAAGAAAGCGCCGAAATGGAAAAAAGCGGCAAAATAAAAAAAATTGCTAAAACCAAATTAAATCGCAATACTGAAAAAAACACCAAAACTAAAAGCGGACGCCAATGCTAAAGAACTTCAAAACAACGAAAATTGAAAAAGCGGCAAAAATGAGAAAAAGCAACAAAACCTAAATAAAATCGCCAAAATAGATTTTTTTTTTAAATTTCTACAACATGTAAGATATTCGATTATATAACGTCAATTTCGTATATTAATACATATTAGAGAGCTGCGTAAACAGTCTTGAAATGTAAAAACGTCATGATTTTTAAATGTATTCACGTCGCATGTATTATACTAAACCAATAATAAATGCTGTCGTACTATAAGCGAAGTACGATGGATGTATTGGTGTATGTGTATATCAGTTGTAACAAGGGATGTCGCAAGACAGCTTGTTTGTAACAAACACTCAAAAGAAGTACTGTTGATTAGTGTATGCTTGTTATTTTTCATATTGTACGTTTGAGTGTGTGTGTAATATGTAGATGGTAAGCTATTATGTGGTTAACCGCATACAACTAATGTTAATGCATGTGTGTGCCTTTGCATGTGCGCAGAAAAATAAAAATCATATACACATACATGCATGACGTTTGTACACGCGCTCATGCGTAGAAAGAAGCAAGTACCACAAATTCTTCCGTCACGAAGTGTTTTCTTCTTTGCTCTTATACCTACAACACTCAAACAAATTTCTTGCAAACAATGTTGTTAACGTTTGTTCTATAATATTTCGCTGTAGTAAAGCATTTGAAAAATCCCTCATGTCTTGAAAGTTCTTATAAGATGTCTTGTGCAGGAGACTAATACATATTGTTCATTTACTCAAAGAACGTCATAACTCAAAAAAAGTAATTTGCCACAAAACGAGTTTAAAATTTTCAATTTACACACAACTTAATGGAAAAATAAAATTTTTATATATCTCCCAAGAGCTAAGTATACAAGATATTTTTATGCTAATTTTTACACAATGTGAATAGCGATATGAAGATTATTTTTGCATCTTTAACTTGAAAAATAAATTTTTTTAAGTTTTGACTTTATTTGAATAAATAAGCGATATGTAGTGCTCGTATGCAATACTTCTCAATCCTTCAAAGTTGCACTTTACTAAAGTTAGTTAGTAATTTTATCAAAGTTCAAAAACACATAATAAGAAATAGGTTATTTAATTTTTTAATGCATTTCATATAAGGAAGATATTTTCAACCCGGTTGTATTTAACAAATATTTTATGTTTGTGGGTGTTTGGTTTTTTCTTCAAAGAGAAGTATCACTCAAGTAATGAATGCCTGCTACCGATGTTGCCTTCTTTAAGAAAGGGATTGTGATTGAGAACACAGGCGGTGAAGGGAGAGAAAGAGGAAAACTTGATTCTGTTACAACTCTGCTTTTTGCACATTTTTTAATAATACACTGTCGCAGCGCCTCTGGTGTCAATGTGGCGTATCAAATTTTCACGGGTTTGCTTAGTAACCATTTTATTGATTATGTTACTTACGCCGATGATTCTGCTACACAATAGTGGTGAATGAAAGCGCTCTGTTGTTACATTATGATTAGTATCTGCTGAAGTCGGTATAGTTCACTGACCAGTAACTATGACTCTTCATCACTTGAACTTTCCTACAACAACTGATACAAAGGGACACTAAAGCACATCAGAAAAATGCTTAGTGTTGTTATTTAATGATTATCGGAGACCGGAAACGCGCTAACTACTTTAGCCAACGTCACCTTTAGGACTCTCTCTTTTGTAGACCAATTCAGTTTTTTTTTGTCCAAGAGCATGTAACAACCATTCATTCCTATTGCCAAAAAAGTGATTGGGACTACTTCCACTAAATTTCTTTCCTTATTTTCATTTACGTGTATAAAAACTTGGCATACACACTTGTAAGCTTTTGTAATGACATAATTTCGTATTAAAAAATTGGGCAGGGCCACGTCCAATAATATTTATTCAGGGCAGTTATGAATAAAATTCCGCCAGAGATATCTCCCGGGGAACAATTTCGAACAAAATAGCAAGTAATAGGAAAAACAAAAAAAAAAAAAAACTTTTACTTGCTACTTCTCCTATAAGTGACACATTCTTTCACTTCTACTCATCCGATTTGAGTGCGAGAGTAATTTTTTGTCTGATTCGATTCAGTTTGATTTCTCTTTCCTTGAGTGTGCTCACTAACTCATATACGTAGAGTAAGCACTACTACGTCGATAAATTGCAAAAGAACTTTTGATGAAAACGCTTTCAATACAATCACTGCAGAGGTTTAATGCACATATACATATCTTGTCGTTCATTCATGATATTTATCGAAATACTTGTGTGAAGATGCGGCTGGCTGCTTCATTTATGTGTTATTTCAAATAATAAAACATATTGCAAGAAATCTTTTCATTTCTACCATTTACATCTTGGCAGTAGTAAATTCTTTGCACAGTCTTAACATAAATTTTTATGGTAAACTGAAGGGCTTTAAAAAAATTAAATGAAAGGAATAAAAACTAAAAATTTACTCGCGGTAATATAATTTCTAAAGAAATATTTGTTTTTTGTCCCCTTTTTATACAACATTCCTCATTTTTCATTTTGATTTTATTATGCTAAAACATTAAGTGATGTTATTGCGTACTGGTTTATATTACAGGAAAATATTCGTTAGTGTTAAGAATATATGAGCCATAAACTGATCTGTTGTGAGCCTTTAGCGAGATATAAACGAATTGATGACACGTATTTTAGTACAGACAGCATTGTATGGAAAATATTAAAACTGATGTTTTTTTTTTAAGAAAAGCTATTATGGCTTGATTGATATATTTCAGCCTTAAATAAAATACGGCTTACTGTCACACCCTTTTCTAAATTCAATTAATATTTTTTTTTTGTAGAATATAATGAGATGTCCATTCCAACTTTTATATTAAATTAAAAAAAGAAAAGTTAAATTTGAGTATAAGGCAATTTTTTTATAGTGATTTCTTATTATTTTTTTTGTTAATTTCTTTAAGAAAAGCAAACTAATACAGAGCTTTGATACTGTTAAAGCAAAGTGAAATAATAATAGGCCATTTACACTAGTTAGCACAAAATCTAGCAGATTTTACTTAAAATATTTATAAAAATCCATACGGTTTAGACCAACTTTTTTTTGACATTTATCAAGATTTATCAAAACTACAACCAAATAACTGCAATGTAGCTAAGTCACACACCTTTTTACGCACGCCGTAGCTAATTCACTAATCTTTTTTTTTATAAATATGTTGTTATCAGATTTCCTACAAATCTACTGACAAAAAAGATTTTGTTTTGCATGGGAAATTTAGTTAAAAGCAGCAAGATTTAGCTGGAAATCTCGTAAGTACTAGATTTCGAGGTAATGTAAATGCCCTATAAATAAATTTATTATGCTTTCAAAAGATGGCCGTCTTATGCTTAGGAAAAATCTAGAGGTCAGCTCTAATCTACTATCTATCTCTATCTCTTTGAGATAAAGGCTGTGTAATTGGGCTATTTTTTTCGCATTATTATGCAAATTCTGATTAAAAAAAGGAACCCATGTGCACAAAGTCGCTTTGGCTTGTGAAATGCTTAAATACTAATTCAAATTCAATTAGCAGAGACGCAAACTATAATAAATTTTGAAAGATATGATTTTCAGTGATATTTCTTGAGTAGATTGGTGGTCAAAACTATTTAAAAAAATGTACCAATTGGGTCATATAGAGAATACTTAATCAAACCCATGAAAAAAATAATACAAGATTACGCATTCAGGTTTTGAAAACATTCTTTTTCCTACTTCACATCATCCTATAAACATAAACACAATCACCAAAAAAAAAAAAAAACAACAAAAAAACGTGTGTTTGGTAGAGGAAAATTTTGTTTACATTTCGATTTCTACGTCATTTTGACGTCACACCAGCATACTCAAGTTAACAGATATGCTCAGTGCATAATCTTGTATTATTTGATTCATGACTTAAACCTACAGCCACCACCCATAAACTGTAGTAAGTATGCAATTCCATATTTGAACAAAATGACCAACAATCAGGGCTATCATGAATAAAATTCCTCGTGAAATTTCTCCCTTTTCCAATTACAATTTTTTGCTTTCCCTATAACTTGCTATTAGTTGGAATTATTCCCTGAGAAAAATTTCACGTGGAATTTTATTCATGATAGCCCTGAATATTCCCTAGAAATTTCACAAAATAAATAAATTTTTCAAAATTCAATATTTTACTGCCTGTCCCACGATGTCACTCGCAAACGTTCGAATGACAACTTGTATTGCAAACAACAACAACATTAGAAAATTTGTTGTTGTTTTCAATATAAGTTGTCATTCGAAAGTTTGCGAGTGTCATCGTGGGACAGGCAGTTAATTTCCAAAATTATAAAAAAAGTGACCAAATGCGTTACATTTAGGAAACTTAAGACTACCCTAATTCAATAGTTGACCAAAATCACCACTAATCTTCGCAAGAGATTTAACTAAATAAAAATATTTTTCTAATGGCCTACTTCGCAACTGCGAAAGAAAACTTTCGACTTACAATTTATATTGAAAACAACAATAAAATATGAAAAATTGTTTTTGTTTTCAATATAAATTCTAAGTCGAAAGATTTTTTTCGCAGTTGGTGAAATAGACCACAAAACTTTTATTTCAATTTTCAATATTATGCGTATCTTCTAGAATCCTTAATATAATAATATATATTAATTAATATTAATATATATTATTATTATATATTATATAATAATTCTATATTTGACCAAAATCACCACGAATTTTATCAAGGAAATAGTTTTTTCTCTTAAAAATAATTTCGCAGCTCTAGCAGACTTACTTCCAACTTATTCAAATTTTATTAAATTCTTCTCATAGGAATTTGTCTATAACTTTCTTAAAATAATTTCGTCTTAGCTCCATGGTTTCGATCTCTTAATCAAGTAGGTATTTATTGTTAAATAACTAACAGTGCTCTGTTATGTGGAAAATATTTTGTGTGATAAATTGTGGTTTGTGTCTCTGCTAATTAAATTCGAATTTCTCTTCACACATATTGCTGTATTATCGGAAAAGGTTTAGCATAGCCTTGAATTAACCTGAAATTAAAAGAGTATAGAAAGCAAGCGTTGCGAGAGCTGAACTAACCAGTGGATTAGTACTGGATCCAGGAGCGCTAGCAGTCCAGCAGAGGGTGGCGTTGACTAAAGTAATTAGCACGTTGACTACAAAATCGAAAGTCTTGCGTTCCAGCCCGGTCTCCGACCGTCATTAGATAACAACACCACGCATTTTTCTGATGTGTATTAGTATCCCTTTGTATCAGTTGTTAAAGGAAAGTTCAAGTGATGAAGGGCGCATAGTTACTGGACACTGATCTATACAGACTTCAGCAAATACTAATTATAATGAATATCAGAGCGCCCTCCTTCGTCGGTATTGTGTAGCAGAATCATTTGGCGAAGTAAAATAACCAATATAGATTCAAAATTTATTACGCCTAATTGACACCAAATGCTCTGAAGGTGGCGGAGCCACAAAGCACAAAAGTGGGCAACCTCGGATTAATGAAAAATTCAAACCGATGCCAAGCTAATGGTTTTGATGTGATAAAAAAAGATATTTTTCAAGTGGACTCTTCTATCCAAGAGCTGAAAAAAAGTCGCTTACAGTTTAGGAAATATTCGAGAAAGAAAAATTTAAATTTTTGGTTTTGTACCAACCTTCGTCCACTGTTCTGCTAATGGAGAAGTCAAGTCTAGTTCGATTTTAAAATATAAACTTAGTATGGGTTAAAAACAAAATTTTTAATATATATATAAAAAAAAATTGACATCAAAAGCACTACTACACAGAAAAAAATGATTTGTAAATACAATTAATTTTTTTGTTATATCAATTAAATAATTAATTGATTTTGAACCTACAACGACTTCTGTAAACACAATTAACGAAATTGTAAGTTAAAGGAAAATCTTAAAAATATTTTCAATTAAATATATCAACAAATAATTTGTTGAAATTTATTTATTTTTTCAACATTTATTCAAAGTTATTTCAATTAAAGTTATTGTTATATTAACAATGTGAATTGTTGAATCTCCGTATCATATTTGTTATATTAACAAGCTTTTTATAAACAATCACAATCCTCGAAACGATTTTTGCTTGTCTGCGAAAAACACTAAATGTCTTTGGGCGGAGTTTAACCGGCAACCTCAGGACTAATAAACTAACTCACTTACCTCTCAGCTAAAGAGCAACACTTTATCAAATACGGAAATGATGAATACACACAAAATATGATTTCTTGTTTCTTCTACATGTGTTCATTCCATTATGATATAATTTAACAAATAATTTTGTTAAGTAATTTAATTGACTATAAAAATTTTAATTTGTTATATCAACAATAATGATTGTTAATTTTTAAATTAAATATTAACAATTTGTTTTGTTGGTTGCATTTCGATGATATTTTTTTCTTTGTAAGTGAAAAGTTATACACAATATAAATTAAATATTTGAAAAAATAGATTTATTTGCAGTTTTTTGCAGAAAAAAGTGCGTTAATTATTTCGCTATTATTTAAAAATTTGGCTCGTTTGGAAACTGCAGAATTATTTCCACTATTTCTTTAAAGTCGCCACTATGTGACGGTTTTTCTCCCAGCTAAAAACAAATTAAGTTTAAATATTCTTTTCTCCTTTAGAAAATCTTATTAATTAATAAAAATATTTCATTCAATAAGAATATAAAAATAATGAAATTATTCCTGATTAATAATTATTTTATCGTATATTCTTGGATACTTTATATTATTTTTATTAATGCTGCTTGTTGATTTATTTTTTCCTCAAAATCTTCTAAGCAAGCTTATCTATCCCTCTCATTAATTATTCAAATTAATTTGCTAAAGTGTCTGGTAGGAAGTGTAAAGAATTTATATTGACTTTACATCTTAAGGTACAAGAAGTACATAAATCAAATCCAGGTCTTATGTTTTCTTTAGGTAATTTCCATATTTAATGTATCGTTACAAAAAATTCTATGACTGTTAAATTGTTTGCTCTTTCTTTCTTTTCCTTTATGTGTATCACAAGCATAGAAAATGCCTGCCTGAAACAAAATAAAACACATACATACATATTTTTCTTTTTATTGTGCTTGCCAAACAAGAAAGTGAAATCTCAAGGGGAAAACGAATATGTTTAAATGTAAATCCCTTTTAAATATCTTAGATAATCTGAAAGCCTGTAGATAAATAAAAGAATTATAAAATACTAATGGCCTGTTTTACAATAACGAAAGAAAACTGAAACGAAACTTTCGACTGAAAATTTATGTTGAAAACAACAATAAAATATGAAAATTTGTCTTTGTTTTCAATATAAATTTTAAGCCGAAAGTTTCGCTTCGTTATTGTGAAACAGGCCATAAGACAACAGTACGAGCTGAATTTAAGCCAGTAATAGGAAATTGCGGTTGTTGCCTTTACTTAGAGATGTGCACGTGAGCGTTTTTTGACTCACGACACGCACGCTCACGCAGAAAAATATTTTACTCACGCACTTTCACCCACGAATGATATTGAAAATTTGCACGATCACGCACGCTCGCGAACAAAATATTCTTAATCACGCACGAGTGGTTTACAACTTATCACGATCACGCACGCTTATGAAAAAGTATGTAATCCAATTTGTATCTCTTTTTGGGTTGAAAAATAGGTTTTTACACATACATATGTATGTATGTGCACATGTATGCACGTGTGTATGTAAAATTTACATTGCACAGTGGGGACTTTTACAAAGTAAATGGCAAGAAATCTGGAACTTCTAAACTACTAATTGGATTTATATGAAACTCCTAACATCCTTAGAGGAAGACTTGGGCTTTATAACACATGTCATGGCAGCCTTTTGGCTTGAGCTGGACACGAGTTACAGTGGTCCAAAGTTGACTACCTGAGACTCCAAAAAACTTCCGGCACTTGTAACTTTTTTAAAAAATTATCCGATTTTTACCAGACACAGCATTTTGACATAAACTTGAAATTCTTAGGAAATAATTTCCCAGGATGTGTTTCCGTATCTCACATAAGATATTTTACTTAAGACAATGAAATTTTTTCCCTGACGTTTTTTAGTATTTCGTCTATTACTTTTTAGTTCATTGTTGGATTTTAAGTTCAAAGACAGCATTAAATTTTTGACACAATTTTAAAGAAAAATAGGAAAAAAATTTATTAACATATCCATTTGTAAAATCGGGAAAAGGCTAAGAAATCCAAATTTTAAAATTTCCCTGAGAAAGGCATGTGTTTTTTTAAGTATCTTCATTATTTTCATTTTTGTTAAAAACTTCGTTTAATACATTTTTGATTTTTTTAATTACATAGCGCTAAAGACAATGCATTAAGAATGTGCTTAGAACCAATTATTTTGTATTTTGGACATGTACCCTGCATTCAACAATATGCTAAAATAGTAAATTTTAAAAATATTTTTGTGCTTAAGCGGTTATAAAAAGTTGTGACGGTAGATTTTGAAAGTTTCAACTATAACATTTTATTATGTAGATAGCTTTATAAATTTTTAACTAAAATTTAAGAGTGTCTTTTCATAATTGCAGATGCACATGTAGTTTTTCTGAAAAAAAGTCAAAATTTAGGAAAATGTAGTTGTGTACCATCAAATATTAAAATATTAAAATAATTTTATTTTTCTACATTGGTATATTTGAATTTCATATGAGCCAGTTTACTAAGCCTGAAAAAATTATAACAATAGCCCAATACACAATCTTGTGGAAATGGTCTTGCATCGTAGCATGTGCAAAATGTTATAGTATATTGATACTCACCTATGCAGGAATGATATCTCGTGAGAGCGTGAGAGTTCGTGCGTGATTAATAAAAATAGCTCACGCACGATCACGCACGAGTAATTTATTTTTAAGGCTCACGCACTCACACGTGATTAATTATAAATTTGATCACGATCATGCGTGAGTCACGCATTTGCACATCTCTACTTTTACTAAAAGGTTGCTATAACCAAACATTTTGAGTTGTTTTAAAATCTCACCATTCATTTACTTAAATATATAAATTTTTTCTAAATAGCTTCATAGGGCATTTCGCATTTCTCAATTTAAATCTGTATGAAAATCTATACCGTTTGCATCACGTTTTTTTTTTTTTTTTGACATTTATCAAGATTTTCGTATCCCAAACAAAAACCATTGATTAAAAATTTCCCTAAACTCCCATTAAATATAGCTAATTCACACACCTTTTTAAGTACAGCGGCATATTTTTTAGTACACTCATAGTTTTCAATATAATAGAGAATGTATATTGAGATACTTAAAAATAAAAAAAAAAATTATAAATTAATATTTTTCAATATCGAAATAAGAAATTTTAACATGACTAGACTTTCGTCAATGTTTTTTATTAATTCAATATGGCTTTTATTAGTTTTAAGCTGTTTTTTCTCTGGGTGGACAAAGTAGATTTTTTTTTTGCATGGGAAATTTAATCGAAATCCACTAGATTTCGCTTCGATGTAAACATATTTTCAAGACGCTACCTTAAGAATTTTAAATTTTTCCCAAAACTGTCTACAAAGATTTGTTAAACGTCATTAAAAAATCGAGTATGAAAACTCATAAATAAAAGTTATTAATATTAAAAAGTTCATTTTCTAAAATATTTCCTTGCGCATATGTGCACATGTTTTTATGTACGAGTACATATGTATGTAAGTATATACATACATGCTTATGCTTTCGAGTGTATAATTAAAATAATGTTCAAAAGAAACAAACACCAACACATAAACAAAATATGTTTATTAATGTTACACACTCATAACAATTACAGTTTAAAAAAAAACATTTATTTTTCGCAGAATGAGTCGTTAAAAGTGAAAATAAATGGATGAACATATTTGTTTCTTACATTTGAAATTTTTATAATTTTTTTTAAGATATCGCTCCTTTACTGCAACAGAAACATTACTCCAAAAAAGTTAGTTTTGCTGAAAATAGGTTTTAAGAAAAAATTATTCCCAAAAAATTTTCATAAATATTTTTTACTGTTCCAGTTTTATTTTATGTAAAAAACTGTATAGAATGAAAATTATTTATATAAAGTAAAATTTGTAAAAATTTTTTTAGATATCTTTTTTTTATATTTCAATTTGTTATTTTCAGTTAAATTTATTTGTATATACTGTAAAAAAATTTGTCTGATTTTTATGAATTTTTTCTACAAATTATTTTGTAGATATAAAAAACATTTTATTTTTCTTAAACATTTTTGTTTGCGGTTTTAAAATTTATTATGTTTGTATATTGTGATTCTCAATATAAATAGTATTAAGAGTCTTACTATAAACATACGGAGTTTGTTAGCTACATTTAAAAATTTTTTGGGTTGAAGTCTACTAACGAGTTCCAAAAGCGGGAACGAAATGCTTAACCATAAAAACAAGCCAATTTTTGAAAGTAAAAAAAAATAGTTGAACCTTTCAGTTAATTCAGTTATTTTTTTTTTATAAAACTTTGACTAATTTAAAAAAAAAAAATTTGAGAATTGTAATTGATTCAGTTAATTTATTTTCTGATAATACGAAAAATTTTAGTGAATGTGTTTGTAAATTATGAAAAAAAAAATTTGCTGAATAATACAAAAAAAAAAAAAAAAAAAAAAAACAAAATCTGCAAAAATATTTTTCTGTTGCTATTAATACATTTGACTGAAAATATTTTGAGTTTCAGTTAACTTTTTTCTCTAATGCCATAATAAGTTAACTAAAAATAAAATTTTTTTTCCAGTTAAATTTTTACAAAATTGTTATCAGAATCTATCTACAAATTTCTTTGTAGGTCCGTATTCATACAAAATATTCACTGATTCAATTAATTTGCTTACTGAAAACGAAATTTAGTTTTTTCTGTGCAGGAATATATATAAATATTTTTTATTTATTTCAGAAGTGCGTGTACAAGCCTTTTATATAAAATTTTTATAGAGAAAGGTAAATTTGATATAAAAAATTTTGCTGCATTATTTACTAAAAAAACTAATTTTTTGAGATATGCCTATGCTGCAATAAATGAGCGATATGTATTTTTAAACATACGCTTACTTGTGCCTGAATTAGTTATAAGCTAATTTTCATAAAGAGCCGCCTTACATATTTCGAGGTTTAATTTAAAGAATAATATTAGGTGGAAGTATAACATTTAGCTTTAAATAACACATGAGGCAAAAAAAAAATTAAATTCAGTAAAGTGCGACTTTGACTCGCACATGCCAGATTCCACACACACACACACACACACAACATACATACATATCTATGGTCATAAGTATAAAGGCCCTATCTCGTATTTTTGCGAAATATAGTTTTTCAGTGATTCCAATACATTTCACACCAGTACACCTTGTCGCAAAAATTTATTGCAATAGTGTAAAAAATGACGCTTTTACAAGCAGTTGTACAAAGCAGTTATTAGTATATTTTTACCTTCTCCTGTTAAGTTTTAGTTATTTGAGTTAGGGCCTTTCTATTTGTGACCAACAACATGTAATACTGTTCGAACTTTAGTCTATATACAGCACTACTTCCGATTTAATCATAAGCGTCATATATTTAGTTAAATATTAACTGTTTTATTGAAATTAAAATTTTATAGGCTTACCCATAATTAAAAATCAGTGATGCCAACTCACTGAAAAATAGTGTAAAAAAGGCGGAACAAATTAAAAAAATTGCAGATCACTTAGCTAAATATTCTCTGTTATTTATGTTTTTATAACTGAGGGCCATTTGCAACTTAAATTATTTATTGTTATTATCAATAATAATATTATTTAACAGGTTAAAAAATAATAAATGAACATTTTATAATGTAAAGCCATTCATCGGGCCGACAAAATCCTACCTTCAACTAATGGTAAGTTGTGAAAATGGCCCTAAATATGTATTCTCTGTTAATTATGTTTTATATAAATAAGTCCTTATTTTTGTTTGACTGTGACATATTAAATCCCTATACGGGGCAATTATTTTAAAATTACTTCAAACGCTTTGAACGCATTTTTTGCTGGTATAAGCCACCTTTTGAACGCTCCATAATTTTTTCAAGCTTTTTCCATATTTTTGTTTTTCCATCTTAAAGAAAGCTATAATAAGTTAATAAGATTTAACAAACACCTAATGCAAAATTTACTTGTAAGAAATAATGTTTAATTTCGTAAGATTTAAGACACCTTTTTGTTATTTCTTAAATTTTGCTTGCGATTTAAAATAGTATCAAATGTTTAACAAATGAATAAAAAATAAAATTCTTATAAGGAGTTAAACAAATTTATTGAAAAAAGTCGAAGCGTTTGCCTCTTTGCTTTGTTAAAGTTGCAAAAATTTTTATTATTGAAAAAGCACTGCGAGAAACTGTTTGTTTTTCTAAAAAGGGTATTTAATACAGTTTCGGATACGAGAACTTAGAAAAGAAAATAGCACCAAAAAATAGCTGAAAAGCACCAAAATGGCAACGCTGTTAAGAATTATTAAAATGCCAGAATTGTTTATGACTTTTAAGTTACACGCGGTAAAATTTTTATCGCAAGCGACCATTTACGTACGTAAAACATATTTATTTATTAAAAATATAAAACTTTTCTTGAAATCTTTAGTTTTCCTCGCTCACAATTAAATCGAAAATAGGGCTCGATGTAATTGATTATCTTATTTGATGTAAAAATTTTTTAAATATTATTTTTTTGGCGTTCGTTTATTTTGATTGTTCGCGATTTTTTAGTTTTTTTTGCTCTTCTTGTTTTGGCGATTTTTGAGTTTTGTTGCTTTTTTCGTTTTTGCGATGTTTTCGGTTTTTGGCGATCGATCTTTTTTTTTCGTTTCTTTTTCACACTTAATGATTTTTTTTTATAGTTTTGGTGCTTTTTGTTCGTTTTTGCGATTATTTTAGTTATAGTCAGTTTTTTTTAGTTGTTCGGTAACCTTTTACTTTAGGTAACTTTTTGAAATTTTGCGATTTATTTTACTTTCGGTAATACTTTTATTTATTTTCTTTTATTTTGGCCCTTATTCGTTGCAGCATTTTATTTCAATTTGGTATTTTTAGGTTTCGGCGTTTTTGAAAATTTCAAAAGTTTACTTCTTATATGGTTTCCGAGTTACAGCAAGTTGTCAAAATTACATTACGAATAAAGAGCCTGTAGCAGAAAGACAGACAGATAGACAGACAGACAGACAGACAGGCAGTCAGACAGAGAGACAGAAATTCAGACGGACATCCTACACAGAGAAGACAGTGCCTAATAATTACCTCATAAAATAGAACAAAATTACTAATAAAAATAAAATAATAAAATTAATTTTTTTCAATAAGGAAATCTTATTTATTTCATAGAGAAAACCTTTTTGAAAAAATCAACAAAAAATCTTGTAGTTTTTATGAGGTTATCTTATTGGTTTTTTTAGTAAGGTTTTCTTCTTGACTTTATGAGGTGACCTCATAAAATAAAAAATATTATGTCTTTCTTTATTCTTTGTGCTTTGCTTATATATTTTCATTTAAATTCTATACCATATACTTTGAAAGGAGACAAGTATTGAACCAGCAAACTTCTGACTGATAGACAAACACTCTAACCAATATGCTAACAAGCAGTCTGAATAACCATTGAAATAATTTTGCAAACATGCTTATACAAAAACGAAAAAGATCATGAAAAAAATTGTCTGTGTCTATTTATAGATATGAAATAACAAGACACCTCATAAAATCAAGAACATTTCCTTATTAAAAAAATCAGTAAGATGCTTTACACATAATCATATACGAACCTAATAAAATCAAGAAGAAATCCTTTTTAAAAAAAATCAATAAGGCAACCTAATAAAATCAATAAGAAATCCATATAGTTTACAATTTATAAGAAAACCTAACAGAATCAAGAAGTTTTTCTCTATGGATTGTTATTTTGGTGCCAAAAATAACGGAAATTGAGTAAAAAAAGTTGGGAATAATAAGATTTCTTCTTGATTTTATGTGGTTTTCTTCTTGATAAAATTAATAAGATTTACCACATAAAAACAATAAGGAATCTCTATGAAAAAATCTTCGCTTCTTTCTGCTGGGATACCCCTTAGCCTAAAAACGTTTCATAGAGAAAATCTTATTGATTCTATGAGGCAGTTTTTTCTCTGTGTAGCGAAAACAAAAGAGTTTTTACCCTTGCTCTACAGAACCCTAAAAATTACAAAAAAAAAAATTAAACCCCTTTTATGAAATAGTTTTCTTTATTTAAGGAAACAATAATTAAAAAATTCAAATTTGTCAAAAAATATCGAACTTTTGGTTAAAAATAAATTCTATGTGTGTTTGAAACCGCTGCAGTATTTGGAAGTTCCCTTTTCTATATATTTCTATATATTTTTAATGGAATCATATTGTATTGTATTGTGAAGTTTTTGGGTCTTACACCATACGTTCGCTGTCTTGGTAGAAAATAACAAAATATAAAAAACAAAAGCTACAAAAATATACATTTTTTGACACGGTTTATACTACGAATGGTCATCTCTAGACCACTCAAATATTTTGTGAATCCTCATTAAAAAGATCGCTCTTTAATTTGAGAGCGGTAATAAATCACGTTTTTCCTCTTCATACAAGGTGGATTCGCTCTAATGTTAAACCACAGGCGTATGATTGATATCAAATATAAAATATTAATCATACGCTGAATAAAGCAAATCAATAAAAATTGTTGGAACTACTAGTCTTGTGGCAAATTTCCTCTGTAGTTCATTTTAAACACAAACACCGTTTAGGTAGCTGTTGCTGCCCACATTGGGTTAATAACAAATCATTTATTTGTTTATTTTTTAGGTCAATTAATAATTCACTTGCACTATATTTAGTTAAGCACAATTTAGAAACGTTGCATTTTTCATTTAATTATGTTATTTAAACTTAAAATACTTTTGTTCTTGCATTTATTAAATGTTCCAATTAATTGTAACATTTTAATTCCGCATATTATGCATTTCTTTTATAACTTATTATTATTGTACGATTGCGTTATTTAGTATATAAGACCAGCATTTCAATAAAGAAATCATCAGTTGCAGCATAACAGATCGCAACTCACTCATTTAGATACTTTTTCTGGTTCAAGTGCTAGAATAAGATAAACATTTAAATTAAAATTTAGTGCCAGCCCAAAATTTATGGGTTTGGACTAGGGATGCCAATCGAGATCGATTTTTGGAAATCCCGGGATTTTTCGGCATCACGGGATTTTCAACATTTCGGGATCTAAATATTTTTCGTAAAATAAATAATTTTTTAAAATAAATATTACTTTAATAACAAATTTAAGGCATTTTAAAAGGTTTTATGTTCATAATTTATCATTGCAAAATTGTCGTTAAAGTGAACAATTTTCTAATACGAGTATGAAATAAAAATCAAAAAAATTTTTCTCATCTGTTTTTAAGTTGATTAATCACATTTGATGTTAGAGAATTTATAGTGAAAACAATAACTAAATATGAAAACTTGTTTTATTTTTCAATATAAATGTTTTTCTATTATCTAAACCAAAACGAATATACATATCGTTGGACTTTTAGCACTACCGCTTAAGTTGACTTACGAAAATTTTTAGATCCACTTTCATACAAATAAGTTGGAAAAACAATAATGTTTTGTTAAAAATATATCTACTAACGTTTTTTTAATTGCGATTGATCAACAACAAGTATAATGGTTGTTACAAATGTATGTATACCAAGCATTATCTAATTTTTTTTATCGATTTCGTTACGACTATGACAACGATAATAAGACTGAACATGTCGAAAAATTAAATGAAATGTATACACTATTCTAATCAAATTCGATTAATTACGTCTAAAGATCACATTTTTATAGGCACATACATTAAAAGTTTGCCTGAGCACTTGAACAGTATTTTTGCTCTACTGAAAAATTTTAAAGTCATACGTAAGTTTTTTTCTACAAGTTCAACAGATACATATGTGTGTATTCATACGTTCGCTAAGAGGAGTATGGTTTATTGGTGTCCTGGCCTTCTACTGTGCAACTCGAATACAACTATAATTGAGTCGAACTCATTCAGTCGGTCGTTTTTGACTAAAACTATTTATCAAATCCATGTAATTTAAATGGGTTTGATCTTAGGTTTGTATCAAAACGACCTAAACGGTCTAAATGAAAAACAAAATAATTTTAAACTGCAATGCAAAAAACATACCTACATACTCGAGTAGTTTTTTAGACAAAATACTCCGCACTATTCTGTAAATATTTCTCGCTTTTACGTCAACCCGACAACAAAAAGTTTTCGCTTGCCTTGTATTGTATTCTACTCCAATTTTAAGGAGGTGTCAGTAGTACTCAATTGTTACCGACAAGTAGATAAGTGCTAATTTTTTTAGCGTTGAGGAGTCGACATACAGATACTTACACACTGTAATTATGAATAAATTTCCGCAATTAGATTTTTTTGTTTTCCCTATTATTTGCTACTGTTTAAAATTATTCCCCGGGAAAAATTTCTCGTAGAATTTGAATTATAATTGCGCTCATAATATAGAATAAGACGAAATAAATTTTTCAAACTTATGAATTTTTTAAATGTTATTTCCCTTCCAAAGGTAATATGTTTCTTTTGTTTTCAAAATAATTCTAAAATGTACATATATTGTAGCACCTTTGATGAAAATAATCGTAAGAAAGTCATTAAATTCTTAAAACTGTACGTACAAAATTGTATGCGACTTTTAAATATTATAAAAATACCTCAAAATCAACGAAAATTTTAATTTATAAAGTTTTTATATAAAAATTGCTAAGAAATCCCGAAAATGAAATCCCGGGAGTGAATTTTACAAATTCCGGGATTCGGGATTTGCCAAATCCCGAAAATCCCGAAAATCCCAGGATTTCCGGGTTCGGGATTTCCCGTTTGGCATCCCTAGTTTGGACTGATTGTCACTGAAAACCAAGAAACAGTAGCGCTTAGGTAGCCGCAAAATTAAAAAATTTTCAAACAAATGAAATTTTCAGGAAATTTTTCACTTTTGGGGCTACCTAAACGTTGTTAAGAATCATTCCTAGGAAGTTCATATGCTTTAAAAAGCTATTTATTGAGATCTTAGGTACAGTTTTGTAGTTTATTGTTTCCTTGAACTTTGAACGGTTTGCTATCTATGGACCTAAAAAGAGAAGAGAAGGCAAAAAAAATCGAATATTTAAAAATTTTTGCGATTTTGATCTTGAAGATGAAGTTTTTTTTTTTATTTTATATGTTCTCAATTTTTGTTCTTTATGACAAGAGCTACAAGTATGCCTGAGAGATTAAATTTAAATTTCAAACAGTTTGCAATATACGAGCCTGAGAAAATGATCAGTTTTTGCAAAAATCACACCGAGGTGCCAAATCTTTGGGGGCATGATTTGGGGCAAAACTGGGAGACACAGGACTTTTTTTGGTATTTTATTACATAGTGGTATCTGTATTTGGGTTTAAGTTTTCGTGTTGCACTGTATAATTTATGTAATTGGAAACACAGAAAAAAATATACAAGATTTGTGTTCAACAAAACCATGTTGTTGAATAAAATTTTTAATTTCAATAATATTTGGCATTAACTTAAATATTGTATTTATGAATACTCCGTATTTTAAAATATCATTTAAATTACTTTGGTTGGGTTGGTGTTTATCTTGCTTGTTGATTGACTCAACGTGGTCATGTGCTGATGTTGTTGTTTTTTTTTTGCTTGCTCGAGTTATATACGTGTAAATTCCGACAAGAGGACGAAAAACGTCGTGGCTTGTTTTTTAGGGTTCCGTACACCAAAGGTGAAAAGGAATCCTATTGTTTTCGCTACGCTGTCCGTCTGTCCGTCACACGGTATTTTCTCAGGAACCGTAAGAGCTACGTACCTGAAATTTGGACACAGTATGTAGAACCTTGGCCGCTACAACAACAAATACATGATAATTAAAAATTAAAGGGTGTTCCAACGAAAAATGTTAAAATCCCATGTAATATACATACAATTGTATGAACATATGTATATTGAAACTTGAAATTTGTAAAATTAGTGTATTTTTATACAGACTACAACAATTAACACTAAAATTTAAAAAATTAAAACTAAAGGGTGGTCCATCAGTTAATGCAATTTTGACTATGTAATTTTGACAACTTGCTATATCTTGGAAACCGCAACAGGCAAACACTTGAAATTTTCAAAAACGGTAAAACTAAAAAAAACCGAAAATTATAAAATCGCCAAAAATTAAAAAAAAATCGCCAAAACGAAAAAAATCGCCAAAATGAAAAAAAATTTCTAACACTAAAATAAATCGCAAAATTCGAAAAAATCGCCAAAATGAAAAAAAACATTAAAATGAAAAAAACGCCAAAAATCTAAAAAAATCGTCAGAACGCGAAAATGTCGCCAAAACTAAAAAAAAATTAAATAAAGAAAAATCGCAAAAATGAAAAAATCGCAAAAAAATAAAAAAATCGCCAAAATGAAGAAACGTCAAAAACCGAAAAAAATCGCCAAAACAAGAAAATAAAGTGTCAAAACTAAAAAAAGAGCCAAAACTTAAAAAAATCGCCAAAACCGAAAAAACGCAAAAACCGAAAAAAAAAACCGAAAAGACCCCAAAAAACGAAAAAAAAAATGCCAAAACTATGTATTATATAGGATGAAGTTTGTATTAAATTACATATCTAGTGTTCGTACGGAACCGTTCGTGCGCGAGTCAGAGTCGCACTGTACTGGATTTATTAGATTATATTAACCAAATGCGCCATGCAGAAGAAACATAAGCAATCTTGTTTTGCGTGTATTTATTATTTGCGTACCTAATAACGATTTGCTCTTTAGCTGAGTGGTGTAAGTACGTTAGTCTATTAGTCAAGAGGTTGCCGGTTCGACTCATCCCAAACGTCTTTAAATTAAAATCTAATAATAAAACCAATTTGTAAAAAAAACAAATTAAACAAACAAAGAAAAACAACACATTAGAATTTGAAAAACAAATTCATTAAAAATTTTTGTTTTCTGTTAACAACTCAATTGTGAATAACACAATAATTTTAATTGGAAATAATTGAGTTGGTTTTGTTTTCTTATGTTACAAATGTGTGTTTGTATTTACAAAAATTGTTGTAGGTGCCTTTTTAAATAATATTTTATTTGTATTCACAATTCTTTTTTTTTTCTGTGAAGGGTTTGATCATCGATTTGCGCCTTAAAGAATTGAATGAGTTCGACCCAAGTCTAGTTAGAGCAGCAAAATTTAATAAGCTTTGCATTTATTTATTTAAATACAATCATATAATTGCCATACAAGCCATGGTATGTTTTTTAAAATTTATTTTTCTCTGACCCACAGTGTTATTTTTTCTGTTTTGTATTTGAATCAAGAATACTGGTCAGCCGTAAAATTATAAATTTAATATGTAAATATTTTGTGTAAAATATGCGCGTGTTACTGGTTTCCAGAAAACTCCACTTATATTAAATAAAGTAAACATAAGACAATTACCTTGATTTAAGGAACCTTCTCCTTATTAAAGATTTAAAATAAATATATTTTATGCAAAAACATACTTGACAATCTTCACAAAATTTTATAAACAGCAGGATAAAAAAATTACTAATAACAAAATTGTTTAAAGTCAATTGCTTTACTAAGCTCTTACCATGTGCCTCTAGATTTGTCCAACCCAATTTCATTTCACTCACCAACCTAAAATTGTATGACTTGTTTACAAATACTTCACTCAATTAAGCTTTAATATTTTATTTTGGTTTTCTTTGATTTTTATTTATTATTAGAATTTTTTTGTTATTTAAGGAACCTACAATTTTAACATCAATTGAGCATACAATTTTTAGCATTAAGAATATAATTTTATTTAATACCGAAAGATTTATGGGTCAGCACACACAGACAAACATAAACTCTTGCAACTACGAGTATTTTTATTTTTTATTCTTCTGTTTTACTTTTATTGCATTTAATTTTTGGAGAAAATTACTCATGTGGCACTTGCACAACCAACTAATGTACTTTAGCCAAATAAAGTTGCAGTGAAGACTTTTATATTTATGAATACACTTGGCCATAAATTTCAAATGCGATTTTAAGTAAATAAGTTTATTTTAGAAATTTTTTTGTTGTTTTTATGGTTTAGCAATAGTCTATATGCATTTCGTTCCCGCTTTTGGAACGAACTCATCAGTAGACTTAAATCCAAAAAAAAAAATTTTTTTTGAATTTAGCCAACAAATTTCGGATGTTTATGGTAAGACTTTTAATACGTTATTGAGAAACACAATACACAAACATAATAAGTTTGAGCTTATTATGTTAATTTTTTTTTGCCTTAAAGTCTACTGATAAGTTACATAAGTGGGAACGAAATGCATATGACGGCAGTGCTTAACCATAAATAGAGGCTTCATATTAAATAAATATACTTTGGATTTTTTTTTTTTTTGTGGAAAATCGTATTTTCCATTATTACTCGTATTATTTAGTTAAGTATGAAACCCCTTTAAAAGAAAAAATTCAACTTCCTTTTTATAATCAGTACGGATATCCAAAACACTGTTAAACATACATATTTCCTTTGCTTTCAGCTCCATTGTGCAGATGTGTAAATAATAATGTAACCAAATTACACATAAGCATATTTGAAAAAAATAAAAATGTACTTAACAGCAAGTAAATGTAGCAAACAGATGCTGTAGCAGGTGTTTATAATAAACTTAAATGGGGCAATTTAAATATATACGAGAAGGACTTTTAATGCAAAGCCAAGATAAAGAACAACAACAACACACACACACACACACACACATACGAGGACGGCTCAATAAGTCCGTGACTTTTTGAATGAAACACAGTTTTTTTTTGCCAAGACACTTATTCCATATAAAACCAACCAAAAAATCTAGATTTTGGGACCGACCCGCTCCAAATTGAACCAAGCTCGACATGGTAGTTAAGTTTTGTACAACTAACATTTCAACAAAAAACTTTTCATAATATTGCCAGTGGTTCCCAAATTATGATGCATACAATGTACGAAAAAATACAAAATTTTCTTAAAACTGCCTTCATATAAATTGTTATAACTTTTTTAATTACTAGGCTAGCCGAATGATTTATGCCTTGTTTCAAAGATATTATACTAGTGCTTCAACGACCATAAAAATAAAAAAGTTTATCAGAATTATAGATGTTGTTTATTTGCAATCCACGATTTATGATGCTGTAACTAAAAAAATGGTGCTTTTAAAATTATTAAAAAAATATATATTATTGTTTACCCCCTTCACTATGTCATCACCAAATCTCTATATGGTACTCAGGCAGGTTTCTGAGATATAAATAAAACTTTCAGCATAGAAAAAAAAATAAATTTTGTATATATTGAAAAAAAAATAAATATTTTAATGTCCATATATATTATACTTTTTTTTTTTGTTGAACAAAATGCTTAGTAAAAAAACAAATTAACACGCAAATTAAAAAACAAATTATAATTGTCAAACATAATATTATAAAATCTTTGTGTCCAAATTGTCATAAGTATGTACTTCTTCAGATTTTTTAAGTTGTGATAGGTAAATCCTGCAGGAAGTACAAATTCGATAATAAGTCGAAATAGTTTTATCATCTATAAACTCCAACATCCAGGGCAGTAGTTTTCTAAGATTTTTATTGAAATTCGTATGACCCAAATTTTAAAAATAGATTGCAGCAGTTAACAATTGATGACATTTTTTCAACGTATTTTATCTTGAAACATTAGCCAATACCGAAATCTGTTTACACTAATAAAGCCAAATGAATTACAAGATCAGCCTGCTAAATCAGTTTTTTTTAATAAAAATATATTTTCAATATACACAAAATTTATTTATTTTTCTTTCTTTGCTGAAAGTTTTATTTATATCTCAGAAACCTGTCGGAGTACCATACATAGATTTGGTGATAACATAGTGAAGGGGGTAAAAATTAAAAAGTACCATTTTTTTAGTTACAGCATCATGAATCGTGGATTGCAAAAAACAACATCTACAATTGTGATAACCTTTTTTAATTTTTTTGGTCGTTGGAGCACTAGTATAATACCTTTGAAACAAGGCATAAATCATTCGGCTAGCCTAGTAATTAAAAAAGTTATAACAATTTATATGAAGGCAGTTTTAAGAAAATTTTGTATTTTTTCGTACACTGTATGCATCATAATTTGGGAACCACTGGCAATATTATTACAATTTTTTTTTTGGTGAAATGTTAGTTGTACAAAACTTAACTACCATATCGAGTTTGGTTCGATTTGGAGCGGTTCGGTCTCAAAATCTAGATTTTTTGGTTGGTTTTATATGGAATAAGTCCCAAACAAAAATTCATTTTCCAACATAATCTCTTTTTAACTCAATACACTTAGTCTAACGTTTATACAGTTTTTGTATCCCTTCAAAAAAAATAGGATTTTTCGAGGTCCTTAAAATAGGCAATAATTTTATCGTTTGAGGTAATTTTTTTTTCCACCGAGCCATTTCTTTAGGTTTGGAAATGGAAGTAGTCACTAGGAGCTAAACCCGGAGAATATATCGGATGGGGTACCAATTCGTAGCCCAATTCATAGAGTTATGCCATTGAGACTGCACACGTGTGCACTTGTGCATTATCTTGATGAACACGAACTTTTTTCTTGGCCATGTGGGGTCGTTTTCTTATTAAAGCCTTTTAAATCGGTCTATTAAGTTGGCATAATATTTTTGGTTTATTGTTTTTCCATTTTAAAGGTAATCGATGTGGATTATCATTATTATCATTATGCCATCATCTTATTGGCTGAAAAACTCACTTTGGCCTTCTTCGGAGCAGGTTTAGACTGCTGCTTGGTCTCCGGAATACAGTAATGGATCCATGTTTCATCCACAGTTACAAAATGCTGCAAAAACTCATTCCGATTGCAGTTAAACAAGTCACAACAATCCTTTGAAATTCTCACACATTTACGTTTATGGTCTATTGAAAGTAAACGCGGCACCCATTTTGCAGACAGCTTTCTTAAACCCAGCTGATCATTTAAAATAGAAACTATACAGCCATATAAAATACCTATGCCATTAACAATCCCATGCACTTTTAATCTTCTATCGGCCAACTCCATATCGTGGATTTTTTCAACATTTTCAGGTGTACTGACCTCAATTGGCTGTTTAGAATGTTCAGCGTCATTTGCACTTGTGCGACCACAACGAAAGTCATTAAACCACTTTTTTAACATTGAAATCGATGGTGCAGAGTCCCCATAGTAGTTTTCCTTGGTTTGATTTACGGGTTTTGTTTCGTAAAAAATCATTTTTAATGAGCACAAGAAATTCACTTTTTTCCATTTTCTTCTCAAAAGGCGAGGTAGTCTGTTATCAACGGCTGCGAAACACAAACTAAATGAAAACAGCTAGTTCAAATTTAGATAGAAGTTAACTGACAGTTGACTCTTGACAGGAGCAGTGTTGTCATTTTAATCAAGAGGCGGGAAATCCACAAATTCAGAAATTCACTGATTTAATGATCCACCCTCGTATTTAAGAATATGTATATACATACATATGAATATATTTATGTATGTATGTATATGTATGTCTGCAGTAAATTTTAAAATTCTCATATAGATAAGGACATTATGAATACAAAACTGGCTTTTAAATGGTAGATGGGAGAAAAAGAAAAAGAAAGACAAACGCAGCATCAAACAATATATCAGCTTTAAAGAACAGACTAAAGTTTTTTAAAGCTGAAAGAGAAGTGTGTTAATGAAATAAGCAGGTAAAAACATGGTATAAACATGAAAAATAAATAAAAGTTATATGTATGGATGTATGTATGTATGTATGTATATCTGGAAAACTTTGACTTCAATGATGATGAGACAGACAGACGAAAAAATATATTTATGAAAAACAAAAGAAAAACTTTTCTACTTCACACAAAGAAATGAAGGTATGTTAAATGAAAAAAAGAAGCAAAAACTTTAAAAAGTAGCAAATGAGAGTTGTAACGCAAATATGTATGTGGAATAATAAAAAAGAAATTTAGTTTTTTTTTTAATTATTTTTATTGATGTACATATGTATGTTGAAATAAACTAGACGTTCTATAAATGTTTATATAAATTTACACTTACATACACACATACCTAAGATACATGCCCAGCTGAAAAAAGGAAGAAGGGCTCCTTTATACTCATACTCCTTTTAAACATACAAGGCTTGCTTGCTCCATTCCATAGTCATATCTTTTTACACAAGTTGTATTATTGTAAGGCCTTGTATTGAATTGCTTAGCACTCAAATATCTCGTTAAACTGGGTGCATGGACATGGGACTATTTCAGGAAACATAGTTGCGGATGAACTGGCAAAGAGAGGTACCCTGGACTCCCACTCTCACCTTGCTGGAGACGTTTCGATGTTACCTTTCTTGAATAAGCTCAAAACAGATGGCGAAATGAGTTCACCTTTGAAATAGCGAGAACCCACTGGACTCGCCAGTACTCCCGTAGAACGGAAAATCTCATGAAATTCAATAGGAAACACTTGAGGAACATCCTGGCCACATTGACCGGTCACTTTACCTTCAGAACCCATGCTAAACGTATGGTTCTCTCGTATAATGACTACTGCTATAGTTGCAAGGACAAGGAGAAGGAATAAGGTATCCTACATCTTCTGTGTCCTTGTCCCGCTCTAGAGGATCCCCGTCTACACCTCCTTGGCAGAATATCCGCTGGAACCTTATCCGAGTTATCGGAAATCGGGCACAAAAACATAAGCCTCTATATTAGGAACAGTGGTTGGGTTGGTGTAATCGCTGACCCCCTTGCCAAACTTCTTGACCCACCCTAACCTCACACCCCCTTAAACAATCTTTTATCTCTCTTCTACCTCGACATGTCTCACCCTCCTCTTGTTCTCTCTCTCTCTCTCTCTCTCTCTTTCTTCTTTCAACTTACAGGCAGCACAAAGGGATCATTATATTGGACCCAATTGAGCTGGATTCTAAATTTCCACTTTTCCTTACCAACAGCCTGCTAACCTAACCTAACCTAATCTATTTCGGGTAGGCCTTCTGCTCTCACTTCCTTCGCCATAGATTCTGAAAAGCCTTCAAATTAATGAATTTTACTTTTGCTTTGGTAAAAAACAGAAAGAAAAAAAAGATTAATGGCTCGATTATGAATGGCAACCGAACTTCAGTTGCCGAGTTAACTAGCAACGCAACTGAAGTTAAAATTTGTATTATGTATGGCAACTTCCACCAGTTGCCAAAAAGTTATCGAAAATACGATTATGACAGATTGCCAACTGAAAATAATATAAACAAATATTTAAAATATAAGAAATATATGTGCTAAAAAGAAAATTATTGAGTAAAAGTGCTTAAAAGCATTACTGATCATAAAAGTTATTAGTTAAGTGGAATTAATTATTGGCGAAGAGAAGAAAGTAGAAAAGTTTAATCTATTAGACGACTCTTTAGAATTACCGCCTCTGCTGTGAGAGTAAATGTTGTTGCCTAAAATAAGTTTGAACAATCTCTGTTTTAGCTGTAAAGCATATTTTCTTTAAATATGCATAGAAGAAATTCAAAAATAAAAATAATATTGCAATTACTGTTTAATTTTTAAATTTTTTGCTACTAAACTATGCAGCAACTACAAATTTGTGGTTGCCAAAATGGCTACTGAAATTACCAGCTGTTAGTTGCCAGTTGCCAGTTGCCATCCATAATACCATTTCGGCAACTAGCAACGCAACCAAAGTTCGGTTGCCATCCATAATCGAGCCATAAGTTAGCTTTATTATTATTGTTCGAACTTCATTTGTTTCCTTATTTATCATTTGATTAAAGTTAATTGAAAATATTCTGACAAACACTCAGTAGAATGGAACAACTAGCTGTTTTTGAAGGCCACTACACCTACAACATCTTTTGTTCTTTTGTGTTTTGTCCACTGTGCGTGGTGTCCGTTGATGTAGATTTCTGCTTTAGATACGCAAATGGAATATGTTTATTTGTTTTTATTCATCGTATTACAATTTGCTGAAAGCTTTTCTTTTGTAATAAAATCTCAATTTTACCATCTATTCGAAAACAGCTAGTTGTTCCGTTCTACCACGTATTTGTAAGAATATTTACAATTAACTTTGGTGTTATTTGTGCATTAATAATTATCACATGTAATTTGGCTTACAAAGCGATACGAATTTAAGCATAATCAAATCATAAATAAAGGGTGTTTTTTATTGAGGTATAGAACTTTAAGTTGGCATCACTTTTTTAACTGGCGGCCATTTTGTCAGCTGTTAAGTGATTAATATTTAGTTTGGTTTGCCATTTTATCATAAACAGGTTGACAAAAGAACAACGCTTGCAAATCGTGCAAATTTATTTCGAAAATAATGGTTCAGTTCGCGAAGTTTACCGCAAGCTCCGTCCATTTTATGGTCGACATAATCGTCCATCAGAGCAATTAATTCGGTTAACCATGGATCGTTTTCGCACTACGTTTACTCTATGTGATAATACGCATCCGCAGAGACGTCGAACAGTGCGCACCGAAGAAACAATTGCCGCTGTAGAGCAAAGTGTTGAAGAGGACCCGAATGAATCGATTCGCCACCGTGCACAGCAATTGGAGCCGACTAACCGACTATTTTGTTCCCGAATTGGATGGCATGAATGTGGATGAGTTGTGGTTCCAACAAGACGGCGCTACATGCCACACAGCGCACGTCACAATCGATTTATTGAAGGAAACATTCGATGAGCGCATAATTTCGCGGAATGGACCTGTCAATTGGCCACCAAGATCGTGTAATTTGACACCATTGGATTATTTTCTTTGGGGATATGTGAAGTCGCTCGTCTACGCCAACAAACCAGAAACGTTAGGGGACTTGGAAGCCAACATTCGTGGCGTTATTGCCAACATACGGTCCCATATGCTCGAAAAAGTGGTTGAAAATTGGACCTGTAGAATTGGCTTTATTCGAGCCAGTCGCGGCGGCCACATGCCCGAAATCATATTTAAACATTAATGGCATAAAATTATCCTTCCAATAAAGCCAAATTGCTGGACATTAAAACGATTTTCTTGTGTTTTATTTCAATTCGAAGTTCTATACCTCTAAAAAACACCCTATATAAAAAAATAATCCTTCTCTTACCCCTTCTCATAAAAGGGAATGTGTATGAGTGTTTAATCTTTTATAAGAAAGAATCAAGACCTTGTAATTATAAAGTATATTCTTAAGCAGTTAGATTAGAAGAGTAAATGAATAAAAAAATTTTTATATATATGAATTGAACAGGCTAATGTTCGTATCGCTTTTTAAGCCAAATTAAATGTAATAATTATTAATGAACAAATAACACCAAAGTTAATTGTAAGTTGGTTTTATTTGTTCATTAATAATTATCACATGTAATTAAATTAACTAAAAAAATTTTTAATTTAATAAGACCTGATGTAAGAAGGCGTGCTGAGTTTTCCTGCTGGGTGTTTACTATACAGATATCGATTTGTAACAAAATTGGAAATGTAAATTTTCATGAAAAGCAAAACTTTCTTGCAAACTTGACTCTGTAGCTGTCTAAGGCTAAACAAATTTTATTGAAGTTGTTTTTGAAAGTTTTCAAACTACGTACATATATTGGCTTAATGAAAATTTATTAAGTTTGTTTTGAGCTCATTAGTGTCTTTGGTAAAATTACTTTGGTAATGTAATAATAATCGTAACTTTGTTTTTATTTTAAATATTTAGAATAAATTTTACAAAATTACGTGATAAATTTCGTGCCAGTCGTACTCACTTCAACACTATTTCTCGGTCCCTTAAAAAATTACGGTGATTTCAAAACCAAACTATTAATAGAGGACTTGTTTATGGATTTTTATTGTTTTTTTTATATACTTTAGCATTCACTACGAATAGTTACTGTCCAAAATGCCCCAATATCCCCCATTTGTGTTTGCAGTGTTTCCCAAAATACGCACGCCTAAAACAGTAAATGTATACTTACTTTTTTACTTTCAAAAATTAATATAATACTGAATTATTTTGTCTTAATAAAAGTTAAAAAAACATACATATCATATATTTTTCACTTTATAAAACCTCAAAAAGTCGTCCTAGAGCAATGAATGCTTTCGCACAAATGCTCAACAACTGATTCTTCATTTAAAAATCACAAGAAATTTCACTTAGTGTCGTACATAAATGAACAACAGGCTATAAAAATAAACAATCACTGTCGTAGGGAAAGGTGCGACGTGGCACTCAATGTGTTAAAATAACAAAATTAATAGTTTCATTGTCCTCACATTGTCTTTTCAAATACAACTTTAAGTGATACAACAAAGCTTGTGAATTGACCAAATGAATTTATCTATTTGTATAATTTTTATATGTTAAAGTAAATAAAATTTTCTTTTTAGTTTCCTTTCAAAATTTAATTTAGTCGACTAAAAGTTTCTTTATTTTATCTTCACACATTTTTTTTTCTACAATAAGAACTATTAAAAATCTAGGATTGCAAGATATGCTTCTATTTTCGTTATACGCTTGTTATGATATCATGAATAAATAAATATATAAAAGATTATAAGCGATTTCAATAGAACAATTCTCTTTGTTTACTTTTAGTATACGAGAGTATGTATTAATAATAAAAAGTATAAAACACTCTGGTGTTGACATACATATCATATCTCTTACATTTTTCTTTATTATTTCCGTGTCAGTTTCTTTTAATAACATTTATTTTTCGCTGCGACAAAAGCCAGTGACAATAGTTTTTCTTTAACACTTATTGCTTCAGGTTTTTTTTTTTAATTTTTGCTGAAAGTTGTATTGTATTCTTTTGTTTTAACTGAAGTATAAGTGTAATAAATAGAATTGTATATTTTTCTTCTTATTTAATTTTTTTTAGGCATTTGTATCATTACAACTAAGAATTAGGAAAACCAGCAGAATTTTTTGTATATAAAGAGTATTTGTTTCTGGTAAAGGTCCTTTAATGCAATTGAAAAATTAATTTTTTATTTATAATTTTATATTGAAAGCTTAATGTTTTGCTGATTGAAAATCTTTTCCAAATGAAAGACACTTTTTCAAGCGTTGGAAATTTTCCTACTCACGTGAAATCTAAGGTTATCGATAAGAAATTATTTATTCTCTTAGCGCATAAGTTGATGGTTTCCTATGAAGCTGCACACAGAAGAAATATCAACCCAAAAGCAACATGCAGACATGTTGAATTAAATAGAAATAATATGTTGTTTAAATTTTTTGTGTTTATTATTATTATTGGTTATAGCTAAAATGCACGTGTTCTTGTTTTATATATTTATTTGATTAAATTAAACCGAGCCCTTATGGGCCATATATGGTTAATAGTATAACAACTATCGGGTGTTTTTTTAGAGGTATAGAACTTCGAATTGAAATAAAACACAAGAAAATCGTTTTAATGTCCATCAATTTGGCTTTATTGGAAGGATAATTTTATGCCATTAATGTTTAAATATGATTTCGGGCATGTGGCCGCCGCGGCTGGCTCGAATAAAGCCAATTCTACAGGTCCAATTTTCAACCACTTTTTCGAGCATATGGGGCCGTATGTTGGCAATAACGCCACGAATGTTGGCTTCCAAGTCCCCTAACGTTTCTGGTTTGTTGGCGTAGACGAGCGACTTCACATATCCCCAAAGAAAATAATCCAATGGTGTCAAATCACACGATCTTGGTGGCCAATTGACAGGTCCATTCCGCGAAATTATGCGCTCATCGAATGCTTCCTTCAATAAATCGATTTTGACGTGCGCTGTGTGGCATGTAGCGCCGTCTTGTTGGAACCACAACTCATCCACATTCATGCCATCCAATTCGGGAACAAAATAGTCGGTTATCATGGCTCTATACCGGTCTCCATTAACGGTAACTGACTCTCCAGCATTATTTCGGAAGAAGTATGGCCCAATGACTCCACCAGCCCATAGAGCACACCAAACAGTCAGTTTTTGTGGATGTAATGGCGTCTCAAGGGTCTCATGTGGATTTTTTTCATTCCAAATGCGGCAATTTTGCTTGTTGACGTAGCCATTCAACCAAAAATGAGCCTCATCACTGAACAAAATTTTGCGATGAAAATCAGCATCGAGATCAATCTCATTTTCGGCCCATACACCAAAATCACGACGCATTGCATGGTCTCGTGGCTTTAATTCTTGCACAAGTTGGATCTTATAAGGTCGCAAGCCAAGATCTTTGCGCAAAATCTTCCATAAAGTTGATGGCTAAAGCTCCAATTGCTGTGCACGGTGGCGAATCGATTCATTCGGGTCCTCTTCAACACTTTGCTCTACAGCGGCAATTGTTTCTTCGGTGCGCACTGTTCGACGTCTCTGCGGATGCGTATTATCACATAGAGTAAACGTAGTGCGAAAACGATCCATGGTTAACCGAATTAATTGCTCTGATGGACGATTATGTCGACCATAAAATGGACGGAGCTTGCGGTAAACTTCGCGAACTGAACCATTATTTTCGAAATAAATTTGCACGATTTGCAAGCGTTGTTCTTTTGTCAACCTGTTCATGATGAAATGGCAAACCAAACTAAATATTAATCACTTGACAGCTGACAAAATGGCCGCCAGTTAAAAAAGTGATGCAAACTTAAAGTTCTATACCTCAATAAAAAACACCCAATAGTAATGTGCAAAATTCATAAATTAGAGAAAAATTCATTATAAAACTCAAAAGAATACAAAATTAATTTTGAAACTAATCATTTTAAGTTCTCATATCACTCTACAGTTATACAATATGATGCAAGAATACAATTAAAAAATTAGTATAACAAGGAACATTATAATTGAAATTAAATGAATATACGAAAAACGCGCTTAGCTTTAAGTAATGAAAAGGAAAAAAACCTTGAAGTTGTTGGGAAGGAAATTCCAGATGCGTGCAATCCTGACAACAAAAGAGCGCTCATAACAAGCATTAAAGATTCTATCAATTATAATTTGCTGAGATGAGTTGAGTGCGAAAAAGTAAAACTATTAAATAGGTATCCAGGTTATCTCAGAAAAATAACCTTATAAAAGCTCAAAATTAGTCTCAACTTAATATAGTTTACGTAGGATAGGCCAAGAAATCGCTCAACATGAGAGGAGACATGATCTCGTATTCTTAAGTTAAAGACACATCTAACGATTCTATTAACAATTTTATTGACTTATTATAGAGTTTTGCGGTTATTAGATGAGTAAACTTCAATACTATAGTTGGTTATTGAGAGAAGTAAAGATTTAGCAAGCAAAATTTTGATGCCAGTTGGAAGATAGCAGCCAAGGCTGTACAGTCTTCGTAATACAAAACATACCTGTTGTTTTGTTGTTATTTGTTTTGCTGTTTGTGCAAATAACCGACAATTTCGCATTACAAGCGAAAACTTTCTGCTGCTGGCTTGTAAGCCGTGTGCTAATTAGTCTTGTAGGCGGAGGGTGGCAGGTTCGATTCCTGTCAGAGATTCTTTTTTTACCTCCTTTAGGAATGGAGTGTGGCAGCGCCTCTGGTGTCAATGAGGCGTATTAAATTTTAAAATCTTTGTTTAGTATCCGTTTTATTGGCTATTTTACTTTGCCGATGATTCTGCTCCATAACACCGCGGAAGGAGGGCGCTCTGATGTTACATTAGGATTAGTATCTGCTGAAGCAGGGGTAATTCAGTTACAAGTGACTATGCCTTCATCACTTGAACTTTCCTACAACAACTGATACAATAGGATACTAATGCACATCAGAAAAATGTGTGTTGTTGTTATTTAATGACTATCGGAGACCGGTATCTAAATCAGAACCTTCGGTTTTGTAGTGAACGTGCTGACTACTTCAGGCAACGCCATCAGAGAATCTTAAGCTGACCATACATCCTTTTTATTTAGAGCACAATCATTTTGTTTAACGCGCTGTTATCTATAAAACTTTTATAATCTTTTTATCATATTTTTATTATCAGTCATCTTTTGTCATCTTTAGTATTAAAATCATGACATTTATTTGTTTTTATCATTTGCTTCCCCTAACTATCAACCAAGCTCTGTATGTACATTTTTATTTATTTTTTTTACAGTACAGTATTTTGCTACAGCGTCAACTGCGTCAATATATACATGTATATATTAAAATGTAATTTTTCATGTAAAGTATGTAAATAATGTAGACATTGAATTGAAATATTTTTTTTACTATTATTGTTGACGCAAAAAATTTTTTTTAATATCTATCAACAAATAGTTGATGTCATCTTTTTCTTTCTCCGAAATTTGGTCACCTTATGTAGGTTTGTTTTTCAAAACAAAACAAAAACTATCCTTCATATTCATAAAATTTTCAATTAATTTTAAATGTATTTTCTTAAAAATTTTTTCATACAAAATTTTCCTAAAATGGATTTCAAATTCATTTTATTTATTTTTTATGAATATGGGGGTATAACTAATTAATGATTAAATTAAAAGCAAATTTATTTCATAACTTAGTGCATATCTAAAAGATATTTAAATTTGTTTTGGCTGCAGCTGTAAGTGCGATGACAACTACAAAATGAGTTCGCGTTCAAATATTGGCCGGTGGAAGCCAACTACATAAAATACTCACATTTTCCTGATGCTTGTGCCAATACTCACGACTACCTAAGTTAAATAATTAATAAAATAAATTCAGTGAAGTGTGACTTTAACCCGCGTACGAAGGGTCCCGTACGATCACTAGATATGTAATTCAATACGAACTTTGGCCTATATAAAATATAGTATTGGCATTTTTTTTCGTTTTTGGGTTTTTGCGGTTCTTAGCGTTTTTTTAGTTATGGCGTTTTTTCGGTTTTGGCGATTTTTTTTTAAATTTTGGCGCTTTTTTAGTTATGACACTTTTTTTCTCGTTTTGGTGATTTTTTTAGATTTTTTGCGATTTTTTTTATTTGGCAATTTTTTATTTTTGGCGATTTTTTTTTCATATAAACAATTTTTTTGGTTTTGGCGCCTTTTTCGCATTTTGGCGACTTTTTTCGGGTTTTGACGTTTTTTTCGAATTTGGCGATTTATTTAAGTGTTAGAAATTTTTTTTATTTTGGCAATTTTTTTCGTTTTGGCGATTTTTTTTAATTTTTGGCGATTTTTTTTTTTTTTTTTTTTGTTATGGCGATTTTATAATTTTCGAATTTTTTAGTTTTACCGTTTTTGAAAATTTCAAGATCTTGCTTCTTACGGTTTCCAAGATACAGCAAGATGTCAAAATTACATAGTCAAAATTACATTAACTGATGAACCACCATTTAATTTAAATTTTTTAAAATTTTAATATAAATTGTTGTAGTCTGTATAAAAATACACTAATTTTACAAATTTGAAGTGTCAATATACACATGTATGTACATATACAATTGTTTGTATATTACATGGGATTTTTACATTTTTCGTTGCTCGTTTTGAACCACCCTTTAATTTTTAACTTTCATGTATTTTTCATTGTAGCGGCCAAGTTTCTACATACTCTGTCCTAATTTCAGGTCCATAGCTCTTACGGTTCCTGAGAAAATAGCCGGTGACGGACAGGCAGATAGACGGTTAGCGTAGCGAAAACAATAGGGCTCCTTTTCACCTTTGGTGTACGTAACCCTAAAAATGACAGCATTAGTTAAATTTGTATTGTTTTAATTTGAAATAGCATTGATCTAACATGTTTCTTCTTATTATTTTAATATCAAATTAAAGTTGTTTCAACTTTTCATCATTTTGTTTTAACAGTATTCGGTCATTTACTCAAAACGATATAAAGTTATTTCAAAAGAATAAATTTTCTTTGAAGTTTACTGTTAATCATGTTAAATTAACATGAAACACATGTAAAGCAAAACCATTGCCGAAAAATATAAAATTAACCTTATTACCGTAGATGTTAATATAAAATGTTTCTGTGTGTACATATCAGAAGGTTTTTTCATTACCTTTTATTGATACAAGGAATTTCTATACAAGGCATTATTCTTATTCATACGGTTATATAAAGAACAGTGTCCAGTGGAGATTCCCGTAATAATGCTTAATGATAATTTAGTGTTATTTAAAAGCTGTTAATTGTTCTGCTGACTAATTTTCGACCACTAAGTCTTAGTGGTTTGGTTTTTTGAATCGTTTTCTAAATCCATTCGACTTCCATCTCCTCTATATGACTCATAATATATTTGTGATAAATTTCTGGACAATTTTACATTCATCGTCCTTAGGGATATTTTTAAGTTCGAAATATCATAATGGCCTAATTATATTTCAGTTTAAGTCAACTTAAGCACTTATTTCAACTTACCACAGCAGTCATACTTTTCTGGTAATCTAATATATTTGTTGATTTATTATTATTTTTATGTCTCCTCTTTCTCTTGGCTGTTTCAACACACATACACACACACACACAAATCTAGAAAAGTTATAGGCCTTAACTAAATTAAAGTTTTTTTCTTCTTTTCTCTTACAAATGACAGTTACAGTTTTGTGAAATAACATCAAATATGTTTAAATGTTTGTATGTCAGACAGTTTGTAACTAACTACTAAAAGAAAACTTTTTGGCCCACAGACATAGTGTAGGAAAAAAAAGACCTTGAAACAAAAGTTCATGGAGCCAATTTTTCTAAGTCATCAGCATATTATTGCTGATAATTTCAAAGTTTTGTCTTTGCAGGCAGTTATTGAAATTATCAGCACATTTTTCTGTGTGATGATACAATACAATACAAATTGCTCCTGTAATGTGACATTAAATTTTTTGTTTTATTTAACAACAAGAATGTACAAACAATTCTGAAATACTCAAAATATATTATTTAATGATGACTTAACAGACTGGATAATATTGAAGTAGTTGTCGAAAAGCTTTTGAAGGCTTTTGTTTTTGGAATTAACAGACTTTTACAAAGAGTTTATTTTCAGCTTAATTGGTTTTGAGTTTGGATTATTGTGAGAGTAGTTGTAGCGGGCAGGCATGAAGACCAAATAAAAAATTTATATCCCTTTGGTGTCAGAAAATCAAGTTTGTAAATTTGTTTTCACAGAATTTAAGGATTTGAGTTTTCAGAAATAATTTCTTATTCGGGCTTAAGTTCATTAATTTCATTTCTTATTGAAAGAAATATTTTTGTAAATTAATGTGAGTTTCTAAAGATGAGAAGAAAAATTAAACTAGACTTTTTAAGCTGGGGGAAATACCGATATTTTTCTGTGCAGCCACGCACTTCATCAGCACCCTAGTCTATCTACTTGGGTAGAGATTGTTGTTAACATCAGCTATTTAAGGGAAATTCTAATGAAACGGAATATGAGAAATGTTTGTTGTGTACAATTATTGATTTGCCTTTGGTAAATACATATGTAAGTATCACGATTCATTTTCAGTCTTTTCCATTTTCTAATTTTTAATTTAGGTTAGCACGAAGTTCTATTACTCTACCTAAGTATGTTTAACTATTCTTGCTTATCTTTTAACGATCATCACATTAATTATTTTTACTTATTCGATGTATCGTCGGTACATATATATACAAATATTATAGTAGTGACTATTATGTTAAATTGTTTTTGCTTTCAACAGTTGATTTTACTTTCCAGCATTATTAACTGTATTGCCAAGTAAACATATTTTCGTCACTTGCCGATGCTGATTTAAATGAGACATTTAGGTTTACTTGAACTGTAGTGATTTTTAATCAGAAATAATTTCTTATTCGGGCTTACGATCAGTAATTTCATTTCCTATTGAAAGAAATATTTTTATTAATTAATGTGAGTTTCTAAAGATTTGAATTTTCTTCAACTAAAGCTGAACTCAAGCATTTGTTACAGACTAAATTTTTGTTTGAGGACGTTCTGATGTTACATTAGGATTAGCATCCGCTAAAGTCGGTATAGTTCAGTGTTCACACACAGAAAAATTTCGACTTAAAATCTACATAAACAAGGTTATTATAATTTTTTTTGGCAATGATTTTGCTTCATATGTTTTTCATGTTAATCTAACATGATTTATAGTAATTTCCAAATAAAATTAGTTCTTTTGAAATAACTTTATTTAACATTAATTTTAAATTTACGTACACTGTTAAAATAAAAATAAGGAATCATGTTGAATCAAAGGTATTTCAAGTTGGAACAACATGAATTCAATTTAAGGTTGTAAATGTTTTTTCTTTATTATATAACATACGTGTGGTGGACAAAGACATTAAAAAAAAGTTTTTGTTTGTATATAAATTGGCTTCCCTGGCCAAGTTCTGAACTCGGAACTCATCGCGTGCTAGTCAACATGCTTACCCTGCAGCCACAACAACTTCAAATATTCCTTAGATACACACTTAATATATACCATCATGAATAAATTTTTAATTTAATATTATTTCATTTATCATTTAACATACAATTTATTTGAAAAGTTTTAGTTGAAAATAAAATAATTTGACTTGACTTCAGGATTCGAATCTGCAATCCTCCGACTGCCTAGCAGCCAGCAGCAGTTTGTCGGCTGTTTACAAACATAAAAAACAACAACAATGCAAACAACAATTCACACAACTAAGCACGAAAGTGTATTGCAGCTCTGAACAAAGAAAATAAACACCAACACACTGAAACAACATATTACTTTTTGTAAATTTAATGTGATTTGAATGAATTTGAATCAAACTTTTTGCATGGTGATTTTACATTGGTATTTTTTTTTCTATCTGCTGTGACTATGCCTTCATCACTAGAACTTTCCTACAACAACTGACACAAAGTGACACTAATTTACATCAGAAAAGTGTATGGTGTTGTTATTGTAATGATTTTCGGAGAGCGGGATCGAACCCAGGTGGCCAATGCCACCAATAAGCACTGAATTTGTATACAAATGGCATCGATTTGTTAGTGCATATTTTTATGAAAATGCGTATTTTTGCATAAAATGGTCATATATTAATAAGTTTAACTCATATTTTGGTATAAATGAATTTCTTGTATCATAGTTTTTAAAAAAAGCTAATTCCAATAAACGAATTATTATTGAAAAATTATGTATCCAATGGTTTTCGCGTAATTAAAAATATGTGCATATTTTTTGTTTTAAGAGCATATTTCAGGTTTTAATAACATATTTTGTGCCTCTAATTTTTTTTTAATGAATAAAGTCCTTATTCCTAGTTATAACATAAGCTCAACTGAAATGTGTTCCTATAACTCTTAGTAATTAGATTAGTTCAAAAGTTATTGACCCTTATATAGTTTTTTTACTTAAGAGCCACTGTGCATTGCTGTTTTACTCAGCAATAACAGTAAGATATCCTAGAACTATTGTGCCCTTCCTAAAGATTAATCGTGCATAAAAATTTGCTTCTTAATGCATTAAATTAAAAAAAATGGCCACTTATAAAGGTATATTTATTAAGCGAAGCTCTTAATTTTATTCATTTTCACAAAATAGCCATGTAAAATCAACGTAATTGAAGTTCCTTAAAAGGACATGCAAAACCTAATAAATAATTTAAATGGGTCATTAAAACACAATGAAAAAAAAAGAAAAAAAATAATAAAAGAAAAACCAGAAGTTAAAGTTCACTTTCATTCAAAAATTAAATGAATCACGTTATTAAAACATAACACACGCACTCTCATTATTCGTGAATATTTTTAAGATAAAAGAATTTTTTTTCGAAAAAATTTTTCATCAGCTTTTAGGCAGGCAACGACTTTTTTTTAAACATATTTTAAACTCATTCAAAGTAATTTTGAAGAGGGTGAGAAAATTATAAATTATGTTAAAACATTTGTTTAATGAAGCACACCAAATGTGGTTTTTACACATCAGTGCTTTATTATCATCAAATAACAACATAATCACGCTTCTAACAACAAGTAGCAAATTTATGTATGTTCAAAAGTATATATACAACACACTAACTTATTGCCTGCTGTTACTCATTAAACTCATTAAAAATGTTTATGTCATACTCATGAATATATTTTAAAGGCTTTGGATTATTTGCTTCTCGCAAAAAGGTTTTATATTATTGTTAATAATAATTAATTAGAAATAAAACTTAGTAATAAATATTAAATAATTGAAAAAAAAAATATTTAAATGCTAAATAAGCTAAACAAAAGATATTTAAATGCTTCATTTTAAGCTTTCAAATTACTGAAAAATATTTTATTTAGCTTTTTACGACTTTTATTAAAGCCATTTTTATATTCAATACGTTCTTCACTTCGTAATACTCGTATATCTTTATAAAATTTATGTTCACCCATCATGCATGTTTTGCATTTCATGTCAAACTGAATCTTATAGTTGTTCTACTGTCTAGTTTTATTGCTTTCATGACAGTATTACAAAGTTACAGATAAGAGTGTGTGTTACTTTTGGCATAATTTTATGAAACTAAAAGAAAAATAAGCTTTTACTCTCCAACAAAAGCGCGCAGGTCTTTCTCATTTTTACTCTTTTTTATTACAAGCTACACGTGGTTTATTATTTTTTTTTGAGGCAAAGAGTATTCACCATACCTTTTCTCCTTTCATAAGGTGAGTTGAACAATTGTATTGTGTGTTAGTAAAGTCTTTTTGGAATTGAGGGGTATTGGCAATGAAAAAGTGAAATTTAAAACACATCTTCAACGAAAAACAAAAATAGTCTGCGCATCGTGTTTAAAACAGTCTTCAACTTCTAATTGTAACGAAAGTTATATATTCTCAAAAAAAAATTCCATTTTCATTGCTACAAAACTTTCACACGCTTTTTCTAATCAGAAGTATTTTATATGAGACATTTTTAGATTTAGTTGAACTGTACTGAATTTTAGTATTTAGAAATATCTAGGCGCACGGCAGTGCGCCAGGCCAAGTTCCGGCCAATGCACGCAGTGTGTATATTTACAGGAAGCCATTCGAGCTGTTTTTACCCCCCTCATAACTTTGTTCCCCCTCAATCGTAAAATTATGAAATTTAAAATATAATTAGAATAAATTCATGTAACCTGACACGCAAAGTTTGAAAGTTTTAAAATGAAAGGTTCCGGAGATATGAAGGTGCAAAAAGTGCATATTTTAAGACATACTCACTGACTCACTGACTCACTCATCAATATTATGAAGCACTTCCGCTATAGCTAGAGAGCTAAGATTTGGTACGCGTGTAGATCTAGGTGAGCAATGAACTAGAAAAATCTGAAAACCCTAAAATTTTAACCAAGGGGGCGGGGCTACGCCCATAAAAATTAAAATTTGTGCTAGTGAGCTGAAATTTGGTACAGAGCTAAGTCTAGGTGGGCAATAAACAAAAGAAATTTAAAATCCAAAAATTTTGGCCAGGAGGGCGGTGCTACGCCCATAAAGGCTAGAATTAAAAAAGCAAATCTGAGGCGCTTAATGGAAGCTATTTTATTGAAATTCGGCATACATACTGCGATGGGGCAAGCCTAAAAATTTTCCATAAAAAAATGGGCGTTCACACGCCCATACAATTTCAACCTCATTTTCGTGTACTACGGCTCTACTATTTAGATATACTATTTCTGTATGTATTATTATCCGTTTGAAACGAAACTTGGCACAAATAATAAACACTGGCCGAAAAAATCTTAAGTTTGGAAAAGTGGGCATGGTGACGCCCATAAATATTAAAAATTAAAAGTTGCGCTAAGGAGCTGAAATTTGATAAACGAGTAGGTATAGGTGAGAAAACAACAAGAAAAACCTGAAAACCCAGAAATTTTAGTCAGAGGGGCGGGGCTGCGCCCATAAAAATTAAAAATTAAAAGTTGCGCTTATGAGTTGAAATTTGATACACAAGTAGGTCTGGGTGAGAAACCAACTAGAAAAATCTGAAAAGCCAAAAAAAATTCACAGAATGGGCGGGGCCACGCTACTATTGTTTGAACCTGAAAACTTACAGCCATATTAATAAAACTTATTAAGGCTTTCTGAGAAAAATTTCTTATGAAAATTTGTCTTAAAACCCCTTTATAAAGCCTTAAAAAGTTATATTAATAAGGCTGTTAATATACAGCTTTTAACTTAAGCCATTTTAGTGAAACTTTGCATATACGTTGCACGTATACAATACTTTAAACTTTCACCTAAGAAAGTGGGCGTGGCAACTCCCATAAAATTTTAGAATTGTGTTTAATCTACTTCGGTCTAGCATATTTTAGAAGAAAATTAGCATGAATTATAAGCGCTGCTCACAACAATATTGTGAGTTTAAAATAGTGGGAGGGATAATACTCATAAAATTATAAGGTATAGTTCACGCTAAAGAGCTGAAATTTTATATACCAGCAATTGAAGATGAGTAAGCCAGTAGGAAAATTTTAAAACCAAAAAGTTTTATCCGCTTAAACTCTAATTTGCGCTTGAGAGCTGAAATTTGGCACACAAATTAATCTAGATCAGAGATAACTAAAAAAATTTAAAAAACCAGAAGTTTCACTCATGGGTTGGGAACAAGCACTGTAAACACAAAATTAAGTTAAATTTTATTGAAACTTTTCATACACATTGCACTTGTCCCAAGTAAAAATTTCGTTTTGAAATTGGCCTTGACTACTTCCATAATCTTAGCTTTTTCTTTCATGTACTTCGGGTTAGCAGTTTTTAGTCTATTACTCATGTATTTCTCAATAGTTTTTTCCTACAAAACTTTACATGAATCATAAGCACTAACAGTTATAAAAGTCGGTGGGGCAAGGCCCATAAAAATTTTACGTAATATTATACTGTAGAGAGCTAACATTTTGTAGACAAATATTCCTAATTGATTTACACAATCGGAAAATCCAAAAATTAACGCACCACCTACCCTATTGAAACTTTGCGTGCAAATTGGGCATATCCTTTTGATATATGTACTTCGGCTAAGCAGACTTTAGTATGTAAATATATTGAGAAAATAGGCGGGATCACTCCCACTAAAATTGACGCTGTATTTTACATTTTTCTTTCCAGACGACTCTTAACAAATTACGTACAATTTTTAAGGTGTACAATCCAAAACTCATCATGCTCTAAACCATTATTTATTAGCAGATTATCTAAAAATTGTATGACACACTTACGATTAAAAATGTATATAATGCATAGCATATGTTAGTGAAAGTTTTTGGCCCAACAAGAACTTGATCAAAATTTATATCTCGCTGCTTTTGATGGCCGAATTTTTGATAGGAACTTGGCCTTTTTTCACATTTATGTTTTTGTGAGGATTTTATTTAATTGAAATATTTCATTAATTAATCTAATTTTCTGAAGAAAACAAAAAAAAAAATATTAAATTACATTTTAGCTATTAACTAATGGCCTATTTCCCACCTGCGAAAGAAAACGTTCGACTTACAATTTATATTGAAAACAAAAACAAATTTTCTTATTTTATTGTTGTTTTCAATATAAATTGTAAGTCGAACGTTTTCTTTCTCAGGTGGGAAATGGGCCATAACTAACTACATTTTTCTCTGCCACCACCAGAGACCAGCGCCGACCGGCTGACAGTCGGTTGAGCCAAGCGGCCGAAAGCTTTATGTCAGCCGCCGCTGCCGAATTTTTCTCGGCTCAAGATCGGCTAAGATTAGCCGCCGATTGATTATCTCTTTTATATTTTGCTTGAGGTTTTTAAGTTTTCACACTTTTAAAGTTTTATGCAAATTCACTTTAAAACTTGCTTTCCAATTGACATATCGTCAATTGGTTTGCTGCCGACATAATGTATTTTGAATATACTGTGCGGCAAACCAACAACCAATTGACGATAGGTATATCCCATTTATACGCACTTCTTAGTTGCAAATAAAAGTGGAAAACGTTGCCGTAGTCAACGTTGCTGCTTTAGTCAGCGTTGCCACATTCTGATTTTGTAACACAAACAAGGCGAAAAAGATCGCTAGAAAATTATTATATAATAAAATAAAAGCAATTAAATTTTTAATTGATTTAATGTGTAAGAAGACGTGGTTTTGATATATTTGACCTTCTCCGAGAAAAGGGAGCTAGTGGGCCAAAAAACGGGTTTGGACTTAAGAGTGGATGCTGGTACCTAAAAGGGTGTAGCATAAGATGAAATGAGTTAGATTTCTGATAAAAATTTATTTACCCCATAAAAACGTACAAGACGAACCTGGAAAAATCGGTAAAAATGAGAAAAACATTAAAATTTGATTTTTTCAGTCTTCGATTTTTTTTGGAGCTTGTACCTGCCGTTTGACAATTTCAGTTTTTGTTTTTTCGGCGCTTTAACTTCAGCTTTCATTTTCTTGTGATACGGTGCTTGTTTTGGTTTACTTAATTCTTTTCTAAATTGCGGCTTTGTATAGCAAGATTTTCTGGAATTATCTTATTATATTCTTTCATAAAATCGATGTTCATCGACTCTTGCATATCTTCCAGGGATGATTCCTCCAATTCGGGTATAATATTGGATTCCAAAACATCATGCAAAAAACTTTGTTTTTCACTTAGTCCCAAAGTATTAGCACCGGCACTTTCTAATAACGCCATATCGATATCACCATCGCCATAAACCGAGTCTAGTCTTTTTAAATCATCACCAAAACTGTCAGAAATATAAATTTTTATAAAAATTATTTCAAATTAACATCAGCTTAGTAACAAAATTACAAAAAAACCAAAATTTTAAAACAACTTTTGAGATATTGATAACACTCGCTATATAATTGACACGAGACTGAAGCGTCACTTTATTCTGTTCATTTATTATAATTATTTTTACAATGTGTACGGAGCAGCAATAATAGCAAATATGTTATTGTTACACTAAAAGCGAAAAAATACGTCACCACACAGGCATGACGTCACCAAAGTCGGCACCCAATCATAACTAAACATACCAAATCGCATCTCCCAACTGAAGGTGTGTTCAAAGTGATAATGGGTTATGAAACTTTAAATGCGTTTTTCTCAAAACTTCATTTTCACACACCAGCTCCCTTTTCTCGGAGAAGGTCACATATGATAATATTCTAGCAATTTTTTCTTATTTGTTTGTGGTACAAAATAAAAAGAACATGGCAATGCTGACTACATAATTTTTTTCCTGAAATTAAGCTGGTAAAAAATAAATCAATTGTAAAAAATTTTGTGAATTTACTTTGACACAATTGTAAAAATTGTGAAGCCGGTTCAGCTGACCCAGCCAATTTTCAGCCGCCGCCGAACAATATTTCATGATCGGCGCAGGTCACTAGCCACCATGCACTTCATCAGAGCCCATGTCTCTCTACTTGTTAACAATTAATCTCTGCCCAAAAATCTTAAAAAAACAAACAGAACAAACATGAGTATCCTCATGGGAAAGAGAGCATAACCCTTACTTAGAACCGCAGCTGCTGGCGTAGTATTTGTTATATCCCCACACTGCAAAAGGTAGCAGAGATCAAATATAAGTAAATAAATAAGCTATTTACATGCATATGTAACATTAAGTATTTATCTTCTTTTTTATTTATCATTTTGAATATAAACCTTAACAGCTGCCAAAAGAAATCCAATGACAGATTTGTTGCAAACTCAGCACGTACGTACAAATTTGTTACATTAAAAAAAAAAATATATATATATATAAATTAGGTCTTTGACACAACTGCCGTGAGGGTTTAACATGTAGAGAGTTAAGGTTCTTCTTATTTTGACATTTATAAATAAAATATTTTATGGGCGGAAATAATACTTAACACTGAACGAACCCTTTATCATTTATCACACCTCATATAAAGTCTAATGTGATGTTTGTTTTGTGTCTTTTCTACATTTTTACAACGCAATGATTTTTTTGCGTAAATACGTAAATATATGGTCGACTGAGTTCCTAAAGGAAAAAAAAATAATCAAAATTGCAATTTTTATAGATTACGCTGGAAATAGAGAAAATACAAATAACTTACACGAATGTATCTGCAAACCAAAAACAATACAAAATATAGTTAATAATTAGTGTTTTTTATGGGAATTGTTACAATTTAAGTTTAAAATTTTTTTTTACTTGACTTTTTTTTCTTGACTGCACCCGTTCAAAACAATACTTGTGTGTGAACACTCTATTCTTGAATAGCTGTTGTTGTGATTTACATTTATTTTCTTTTACATACTCTTACGACTACAATTTGAAGCTGAAAAAAAGTCAGCCAATGTAGCAATAGTAAAGTAAGAAAATATAAAACATGTTGATTATTGACTTCTTGTTTCAACTTTGTTATTTGTTATTGAGCTTCTCATTTGTTTAAATGAAAGTTTATAATATAATAACTCTAGTTGTTCTAAGAAGCTTTGGGTAAAGGTTCCCTGATGATCTGCATTAGCAACAGTGAAATGCGCATAGGATCCAGCTAAACCCCTCAATAATCAATTTCAATGTATTTTTAATAAAAAAATATTTTACTTAATAAGTAAAATATTAATTTGGGATTATTAGTGCGTTTAAAAATTTTAAACTTAAATTGTAACAATTCCCATAAAAAACACAAAAAAAAAATTTTTCACACTAAAATAAATCGCCAAATTCGAAAAAATCGTCCAAATGAAAAAAATCGCCAAAATGAAAAAAATGCAAAAAATCGAAAAAAATCGCCAAAACGCAAAAAAGGCGCCAAAACCAAAATAATTGTTTATATGAAAAAAAAATCGCCCAAATGAAAAAAATCGCCAAAATGAAGAATAAATAGCCAAATTAAAAAAAAAAACGCCAAAAGCCGAAAAAAATCGCCAAAACGCGAAAAAGGCGTCAAAACTAAAAAAAAGCCCAAAAGAAAAAAAAACGCCAAAATAAAAAAAAATCTCCAAAATGAAAAAGAATCGCCAAATTAAAAAAAAAACGTTAAAAACCAACAAAAATGCCAAAACTATATATTATATAGGCTGAAGTTTATATTAAATTACATATCTAGTGGTCGTACGGATCCCTTTGTGCGCGAGTCAGAGTCGCATTTTACTGATTTTATTTTTTTAATCTTATTTGGATTTTAGATAACGATATGTACACGCGTGTTAGAGTTTGTAAGTTGTGGCTGTTTAGTATGTTTGTCTGCAGCAGTGCCACAACATGCTGTTATTTTAATGGATTTTAGTAAATCAAATAAAAGAAGAACAAAAAAAAAAAAAACGCAGCTGAAAATAATACAAATTGATTTGATGTCAGCTTGCTGCCTTTTATTTGTTTTTCTCAACCAATTTTATTTACCATCAGGATTTCTATAAACTCGCAGGCATTTACATATTATTATTTGTTACATTTTGTTTTATTGCATATTTTATTTATTTATTTTTTTTTAATTGTTGATAGACTTGTTTTATTTGAAAGCGAACTAAGCAAAATGTGTTATGATTTATGTAAATTAAAAAAAAACTTTTTGTTTTATAAAACTTTTGTAAAATACTTTAATAATATTAAGCAGGTTCAAGTTAGAATGTTTTAAATCTCTGGTAGAGGTAAAAGAACTCTTGCATTATTAAAAAAAAGCAATGTGAGTCCGAGCACAGAGGAGTGTAAACATCTAGTAATGAAAATTTTTTTTAAGTTGGAAGTACTTATGCTTTTAGTATCTTTTTTTTAAATTAATGAATTAAAAGTATCAAAACTTTCAATGTTGTAAATACATATGAATTTGTTGGTTTTTGTTTGTTTTATTAAACTTATTTGCTTAGTAAATGGGCACACTGCAGTATATGTATATGTACTACATTCAAAATTGCAGTAAGCAGTAAATTTACTGATTACTAAAAAAAAAAATCAGTAAATTTTTACTGCTAATGAAATTTAATTTGCATTACCAGTAAAATCGTAGGGCCGTAATCATAATAAAATTGTAGCAAGTGGCACAGTTTTTTCATTCAAATTTTGAAACTTTTGTATGAAAAACATTAAGCCACTTGGTAGAATTTCATTATGAATACGGGCATTACTGATTACTGAAAATTCAATGCACCTCATCATATAACAAATCATTTAGGTAAGTTATAAAAATTGTAGAAAAAAATTTTAATAATCAGTAAAAATTTACTTGTTAAACATTTTTTATTGTTTTTACTGAAACTTTAGTGGTACTGCAGTGCTCATCTATGATAAATGCCTTTACTTTTACTTTTTAATTTTTAATTCCTGTTGTTCATCGTTTAGTTGTTGCTGTTCTTGTTGTTGTGTACGCATTGCAATTAAAATAAATTCAGTAAAGTGCGACTTTGACTCGCGCACATTCGGTTTTGTTCATTTTTTTTTTTTGATTTAGCTTTCTTTATTTTTTAAGTTTTTTTCAGTTTAAACGATTTTTTTCAGTTTTATCGCTTCTTTCTCGTTTTGGGGTTTTTTCTCTTTTTGGGTTTTTTTAATTATCGCAATTTTTTTCATTTTGGCGATTTTTTAATTTTGGCTATTTTTTTCAGTTTTTTTTGGGGTTTTTCATTATGGGTTTTTTTATTTAGACGATTTTTTCATTTTGGCGATTTTTTCATATTGCCGATTTTTTTGTTTAAGGATTTTTTTCATTTTGGCGATTTTTCCGGTTTTTCGCGATTTATTTTAGTCCTAGAGATTTTTTTTAATATGCTGCTTTTTTCGTTTTGGCGATTTTTTTTGTGTTTTGCGATTTTTTTTATATTTGGCGATTTTATATTTTATTGATTTTTTAGTTTTACCGTTTTTGAAAATTTCAAGAGTTTTGCTCTTACGGTTTCCAAGATACAGCAAGTTGTCAAAATTGCAAAGTCAAAATTGCATTAACTGATGGAACACCCATTGATTTAAATTTTTTAAATTTAGTGTTAATTGTTGTAGTCTGTATAAAAATACACTAACTTTTAAAATTTCAAGTGTATATATGTACATACAATTGTATGTATATTACATGGGATTTTAACATTTTTCGTTGCTCGTTTTGGAACACCCTTTAGTTTTTAACTCTCATGTATTTGTTGTTGTAGTGGCGAAATGTCTACACATTGTGTCCAAATTTCAAGTCCGTAGCTCTTACGGTTCATTTTCACCTTTGGTGTACGGAAATGTACAGAAAAATAACTGGCGGCGGCGCACCGTCGGCTTCGAGCCGGTCGACTTGTTTCTCTGCTTGGTATTGCTTCTTTCAAACACTAATACACTCATACATAGCTCACACCGATTTGACAATGCTGTGTGCATTTCAGTAAAGAAATCTAAGCAAAGAAATCTCAGCAAAGAAATCAAAGTCAAAAGATTTTTACCCCCTAACGTATAGATGTTTACACATCAAAAAATATTATATAAAGAAATACTAGTTGGTATAAGCAGTAGAGAGCCTCCAGAAAATGTTTTCAATCATTTCATCTTGATGTTAAAATTTTAATAAATTCCATCGTTTTCTCTTCTTTTTACGCCCAGTAAATGCGGGTAGTTCTCTCCTTCTCCTTCTTTCAATACACAGTGCTGTATATTGAAATATCCATGTGGTCTTCATATGCTTTAAGCTTTATATAAATACTAGCTTTCACCCGCGGCTCTTCTCACATTGGTCTGTGGAATAAATTCATAAAAACCGTTTTAAAAACTGGTTAAATAATTAAATCCGAAACTAAAATTACCCTAACCATCCCAAAATCCCTACTAAATTAAAAAATCCGTTCCTGAAACGGGAAAAAAAGATCCTTTATTTGACGCTGGTTTTGCAACTTTCCTTTGGTGAAAGAATTTTCGAAATCGGCTTAGCGACTTGGGCATGAAAGCGTAGCGAACAAACACACAAACAAACTCACTTTCACATTTTTAATCTTGGTAAAGATTGTCGCGATGAGTGCCTATAGTTGTTGGTTAGACATTCTGTTCATCCAGAATATATTTAAGATTCGTTTCAAATATTTTTTGATAAAAATTTTGCAAAGTGTTTAAATCTTTAGCAGCCAATTTTTACAGTCAATATATAAAAAAACTAGTTTTTAGTTTCCAAATGATCTTGTATCCTAATTACTTGGAATATTCCTTAAGAAATTTCGTTAACAAGACTTAAAGTTTCAACAGTATAAAGGTTGGAGGTTTTTATTTATAATTTATAATAGCTGTCTCAATAGTAAGATTTAATTTAAATCAGATTAACGGGCCTTTTAACAATGTGCAATTAAAAGGTAACCGGGACTTTAACGGTAAGTTTTGTATGAAGAACTGTCAGTTAAAGTTCTTAATCATATATGGTGGAAAGGGACGTAAAGAACATAAATTGTGTATTAATGTGAATTTTTAAATTTTTTTTATTAACAGTAAAATTAACAGTTTGAAATAGTTAAATTAACCTTTGTTAATTGTTAAAGCTTAGTTCAGTCAACTTCTGTTGATATTAGATTAACCAAGCAAATACAAAATTTTAATTTAGTTTAGTATTTAACTCAATCGTCACAATTACAAAAATTGACTGTATATTAACTGTTAACACTGGTTAGTTTAACCAGCTAATCGGGTTTTTTGTATATTTTAATTGCAAGAACATATTCTATTTACAGAAAAATTAATTATTTAAATCAATTAGATCGAGCTTTAGTATTTTATTTAATTTAAAGTCTTTAGTTTAACAAATGTAAACAAATCAAAAAAATAGTAAATTTTATTGAATTTTGTTTTATAAAAGGAAAAGCGTATATAATTGCAAAACAAAAAATATTTAAATATTTCTTAATGCTCTTATTATCCCGAATTATTATTTTACTTCTTCAGTAAAATATTTTTGTTTTTATCAAAAATACATTTAAATTCATTATAAAACTTCCATTTCAACAAATGAAACATTCAACCAATAAATAAATATTTTACTAAAGAAGTAAAATAATAATTCCACATGATAGTCTGATACAATTAAACATGGTTACTTTAACTAAAAAGTGAATAACACTTTAAGAACTGTATTTAGTTTTAAAAAACATAAAAATAATAGTTTAATAAAAGAAATCATGGTAAAGCATATTTTCATTAAAAAAATAAAGTTACAATTTTAATTATTTAGCTTAACCATAAAAAAAATCTTGTTAACCGAAATTATAATAATAAGTTTTATTAACTTCAACCTGGACTATTGATATTGATTAGTTTAATTTCCAAGTTTTTTTCCTCTGTGTATTAAATAAAACACTAAACATAATTGTTTCTCTTCAAGCATTTGCTCTCGTTTTGTAAATTAAGTTTAATCGATGGCTGTAAAAATCGAATCTAATAATTTACAATGCTGCAATATTGCTTGCTTATCGCATTGAAATAAATTTGTATTCATTGCAACAAATAAACAGGGCATCATAAAAACTCATGTAGTAAATCCAGTATCAGCTGTTGATGCCATTTTCGCTTAAATGTTTTTCTCATTTCGTTTTGTTAAAAGTATTTTTTTTCTCACGCAATTCAATGAAGGAACAGTAAAATCAATTATAACAAGACATTTGTTAAATATGAAACAAATGGTTGTTTAAATCCTGCAGATTTCTTAGAAAAATGGAATATAATCTGGCAGAGATTTCTTAAAAATAAAACGTTTATTTTAAAAATGCTTGTTAATTGATGGAAATACAAAATAATAATAAGTTTAGTGCATAAATACTTCTAACTTAAATTCTTATAGAAATAAACTGCCTTGATTTTGAAATAATGGGCTTTTATATCAAATGAACTTGTCTTGCAATAAATACTTATTTCAAATTTTTCATACAAAATTTTCCTAAAGTGAATTTCAAATTCATTTTATTTTTTTATGAATATGGGGGTTTTAGTTTTAATTATTTTTTATGTAAAGTTTTTAAATATACGGACTTCATAGATATCATGGTTTTATAAAATAATTTTATATAACACTAACAATTATTTATCAAAACTATATACATTTATTTGTTTAATACCCAGCTCATCTATTTTAAAATCTTTCGTAATTTTGTGCTTAAAGCTTTTTTTCTTTTTTAAAACGAAATGCATTCTATCTGAGTTTTTAAACAAAAGGTCTCTGATCCTGTTTTTATTCTATCTACTGTTTGAAAATGCCAGCCATCTTCACTGAACATTTTCTCATAATTGCTTTTAAAACTTGCATAAATACAAGATTTTTCTAACAATTTTTTTATTTGCTTCATGTCGAAGGAAACAAAAAAAAAATTATTACGAATAATAAAAAATCAATTGCTAATAGTACGCAAATTTTTCAAACAATTACGAATTTTTATGGTTATTTTTGTCCAAGTTTTTTACTTTATTTTTTAAATACATTTAGCCAACCAATTGGCTAAAAATATTGAACAGAAACACTTCAATTATGGCTGCAAGGTAAAGGTTAAGCAACGACAGTAGAAACGAAATCATTATGTTAAGTTAGCTCAGCAAAAACACAGACATTTGACTCGAAAACAAAACTTAATTAATAACGAGCCATTTATTACATATTTATTCTCAAACGAATTTAATGAATAATGAACTTAAAAGTTCAGTTGGTTGAACTTAATTTTTTGTTTGAGTTCTCCTTAGTATTATTTCGTCTCAAGTTTTCAGTTAGTCAAGCAAATAGCAAAACGTTTATATAATTTTATGCATTCACTGCTAATGTTGAGAGTATACATTTGTAATTTTATTTGAGTTAAGCCACTGAATAATGTAAAACACAATAGTTTGTGATAAATAATAAGATTCAAAGAATTTTGCTTATTTTTCGCTATAATTTTATTTGTAGTAAAGTACTTTGTTGCGCAAATACTCTTCAAAGTACTCACAAAATAAATGAAAAAACATTTCTAAGGGCCATTATTACAACTTAAGGTTAGTTAAAAGTGGTATTTTATCGGACGTATAAAAACTTTATCATTTGCAAAATTTTACTTTAACCTAAAGTGAGCGATAAATAACAGTTTAGTTTAACCTACCTGGTAAGTTAAATCCAATTTACAATAATGGAAAGCTTTTTATAAGTCCGATAAAATTCTATTTTTAACTAACTTTAAGTTGTAATAATGGCCCTTAGTAGAAGTAGTTAAGGTAAAAACTTTACATATAATTATTAAAAATATAATTATTATAAATAACTTTTCTTTGAAAGATAATTATTTTTTTGTGCAAAATGAATAAGTTTTGCACTTAGCAATAAAATATTTTTACTAAGCGAGTATAAATTTAAAAAAATCAAACTAAACTAAAACAAATCATATTGAAGGGATGTTCTATGTATTTATTTTGTATTATATCAAGTATACGCTCTGCATTATTTGCAGCCCTAACGTATGCAGTAATTTTTTAAATAACTTAACATTATCATTCGTCATATAGTGCGTATGAGCAATAAAAATGTATGCATTTGTGTTAATTATATAAAGTATACGTAAGCAAAATTATGATGGCAATTATGAATAAAATTCCACGTGAAATTTCTCCCTTTACCAATTAGAATTTTTTGTTTTCCCTATTACTTGCTATTAGTTGGAATTATTTCCCGGGAAAAATTTACGCGGAATTTTATTCATGATAGCCCTGTATTTCTTTCAACACATGTGGAGGAAGCAATTTGCTGGTGAAGGGAGAACAAAAAATTATTTTTTTGGAAATACTTGATACCTGCTTAAACTTTACTTCTAGTAGACATGAATTTGTATGCCAAACAATTTTTTGATGGTGGTTATTTTTCGAGTTATGGGGAAGATATTTAAGTGTTAACATTGTTTTAATATTTTTTTTATGGTTTCGACGACAAGCCACAAGGCTATGCGTGTTTTTAGCATCAATAATAAATGTAAGTAAAGAATCAAAAATCAGATTGAATTAGATTCTTATTAGATTCTTATATAAAATCGCCTGATCTTGAAAAATTTTTATGTACCCAATATAAAGTGATCAATTCGCATAAATATATATATATTTTTTTTTACCAAAAACAGCATGCTGTAAAAGTTTAGATGTGTGATCTCCATTAGTTTAAAACTTGTACAAATTTCTTTATACGGATAATGTACAGCAAACCTTACTCACATTTAATATTTTTTTTTAACTTTGACACGGTTTTTCATTTTAGGCTTATTTTTTATATTTTATTGTACTTTTAAAGTTTGGAAATGGGATCTTTAAAATTTTAAGTGTAAGCCAGATTTCCCTCCACGCATAACGCGCTTATGAACCGGAAGCGATTTTTTTCAATTCTAAGTTTTCTAATTATTTTGAAATATATATACTTAAAATTAGTCTAGGGTATATATAAAAAAAATTTTTTTGAAGGTAAATTTAAAGTTACGTAAATAACTCTGTGTTATTGTGAAATTTCACCAACGCATTGCACCGTTCCAATACATCTTTTTGAATTTATTTCTTTTTGAATTTAGCACAAAAAACTTCTGCCGTAGTATGAATATATCCTATCGCTTAGGCCAGTTTTAAATTAAAAAAAAAATTTAACGAAAAATCATTTAAAGTTAGAAAAAGTGGAATTCAAAATGTTCACTTCTTGCTTTTCTGTGAGTTAGGCATGTACATAAAATTCCTATATAAGCTTTTCAAATACAATTTGGAGATACTTCTTCAAAAAAAAAACATTATTGGTGAAATAGTGACTTCTAGTTCTAGTCAGAGCATAGACAATAGTTCCCAGTTATAAGCATATCCTTAAAACTAGTCTATATATATATAAGCTTCAAAGGATTAATCTTATAATATATTATTAGCATACCCTTGACTTATTTTCATATGAAAGCTCCAATTCAAATTGTTTACTTCCGGGTTTGAAATGCGTTACGTGCAACTCTTAAACTTACGCAGAGCCCATTTATAAAGTCCTATATTATAACAAGAGAATTCTTTGATAATTTTGATTAAAAAAACTAAAGTATAAGTGTTGGTCGAAATGAAAAAAAATTTTAATTAGAATTAGTCGTTTACGGTTTTTACTTGAACAATTTTTTTTTAAGATTGTTAAGATTAGATAATTGTGTACATAACTAATTTTTTTTAATTTTCTTGTTCTTTTAGATCGGAACTATATATAAAAAAAATAAGAAACGACTACAATCTATTTGCTGCAGGCAAATGATCAAACCTATTTAAATTACATGGGTTTGATCATTGGTTTGTGGCAAAACTGAACTAGTGAAAGAGTTCGACCCAAGTCAAATGCAGACATTAAATCATGTCTACCAATAATTATGCGAAATAAATTATAATAATATGAAGTAATTTCAAAAATTTTTTTGTCCGCTTTATTGTTATAGAATGCTTCATATGCCGGATTATAAAAGAAACTTTAGTTTTTTCAAAATGAAATTTGTTAAAAATACAGTCTACTGTTAATAATTTTAAATTCGTTTATTTGAATTTCTCTTAAATTTGAAGTGATCTTTTTAAAAATATTCAACAAATGGAAATAAAACAATGTGGTTTTGTTCTCTCGATAGCTTACAATTATTTCAATGGCTTCTTTATTATGGACACGTTGAAGTAGTTTGACTCAACGGGCTATAATTTTAATTACTGTAATGGTGCTGTTTTATAAAAAATAAAGGTTCCCTGATGATCTGCACTAGCAACATTGAAATTCGCATAAGATCCAGCTAAGTGCCACAACAATCAATTTCAAAATATTTTTAATAAAAAAAAATATTTTACTTAATCAGTAAAATAAGAATTTGTGATAATTAGTGCGTTAAAAAGTGTTAAACTTAAATTGTAACAATACCCATAACAAACACTAATTTTGAGAAAATTATGTTTATATGCATTATTCTATACATGCGAATGTTTCTTCATTATTTAAGCTGATAATGTGATTATCTTCATGTTTTTGAAACCTTAAAAAAAAATTTAATTGTTTGCCTTAGCTTATATCCAATGCAAGTAGTCTTCAAAATGGATACAAGTAATGAGTTCTTATCACAATCGGAGTTTCATTTTACAAAAGCACAAAACAACGAGCTCTTTTAATAAATCTCTTGTCAATTTCAAAAAATGGATTATTTGAATTTTTTCTGTGGACCTCTGAATTGTATATTATCGAGAGTCTGCTGCATCTAAATATAAATAAGAAATATTTCTGTCTATGTTAGAGATAATTTCTCCAATTATATTCAAATATCAATTAATAATGTGTGTTTTTTATTGAGGTATAGAACTTTAAGTTGGCATTACTTTTTTAACTGGCGGCCATTTTGTCAGCTGTCAAGTGATTAATATTTAGTTTGGTTTGCCATTTCATCATGAACAGGTTGACAAAAGAACAACGCTTGCAAATCGTGCAAATTTATTTCGAAAATAATGGTTCAGTTCGCGAAGTTTACCGCAAGCTCCGTCCATTTTATGGTCGACATAATCGTCCATCAGAGCAATTAATTCGATTAACCGCGGAATGGACCTGTCAATTGGCCACCAAGATCGTGTGATTTGACACCATTGGATTATTTTCTTTGGGGATATGTGAAGTCGCTCGTCTACGCCAACAAACCAGAAACGTTAGGGGACTTGGAAGCCAACATTCGTGGCGTTATTGCCAACATACGGCCCCATATGCTCGAAAAAGTGGTTGAAAATTGGACCTGTAGAATTGGCTTTATTCGAGCCAGCCGCGGCGGCCACATGCCCAAAATCATATTTAAACATTAATGGCATAAAATTATCCTTCCAATAAAGCCAAATTGATGGACATTAAAACGATTTTCTTGTGCTTTATTTCAATTCGAAGTTCTATACCTCTAAAAAAACACCCGTTAGTTAGTAAAAAATATCACTCCTAAATTTTTCACATTAATATTAATTAATAATTCAGTGAAGTGCGACTTTGACTCGCGCATGAAGGGTTCCGTACAGACACTGGACATGTAATTCAATACGAAAGTTAGCCTATAGGAATAAAAAAAAACGTACGTAAGTAATTCATAATTTTTGCTTCATATAATATAAAGTATACGCTGTGCATCACTTAAACCCCTAAGGTATGCAATAATCTTTTTATATTAACTTAAAACCAGTATGCGGTATTGTGTGCGTAATTAATTCGGTTAACCATGGATCGTTTTCGCACTACGTTTACTCTATGTGATAATACGCATCCGCAGAGACGTCGAACAGTGCGCGCCGAAGAAACAATTGCCGCTGTAGAGCAAAGTGTTGAAGAGGACCCGAATGAATCGATTCGCCACCGTGCACACCAATTGGAGCTTTGTGCATCAACTTTATGGACCATTTTTGTTTCCGAATTGGATGGCATGAATGTGGATGAGTTGTGGTTCCAACAAGACGGCGCTACATGCCACACAGCGCACGTCACAATCGATTTATTGAAGGAAACATTCGATGAGCGCATAATTTCGCGGAATGGACCTGTCAATTGGCCACCAAGATCGTGTGATTTGACACCATTGGATAATTTTCTTTGGGGATATGTGAAGTCGCTCGTCTACGCCAACAAACCAGAAACGTTAGGGGACTTGGAAGCCAACATTCGTGGCGTTATTGCCAACATACGGCCCCATATGCTCGAAAAAGTGGTTGAAAATTGGACCTGTAGAATTGGCTTTATTCGAGCCAGCCGCGGCGGCCACATGCCCGAAATCATATTTAAACATTAATGGCATAAAATTATCCTTCAAATAAAGCCAAATTGATGGACATTAAAACGATTTTCTTGTGTTTTATTTCAATTCGAAGTTCTATACCTCTAAAAAAACACCCGTTATGTATGCAATTTTTATTGAATAAAGTATACGTAAGTAAAGCAGTTTTGCACCACGAGGCATTCATTCATTTCTAGTGAAACGGGCACGCAAATTTTTTTTTACCGAAATTACTTGATATTGGACTGTAAATTTGTAGAAATAGATTTGTTTTACGAAATAGTTTTTTATATGATGCTTATTTTTCAAGTAAAGTGTTAAATGTTGCCATTATTTAAAAAACAAAACAGTTCGATCAAACTCTCGTTAATTTTAACTAGCGATTATTTGAAATTTTTTTCTGGTCTCCCTGAAATTTAAATTATCTAAAGTCTACTGTATTTAAATTTAACTAAAAAATATTTTTTGTATCTTACAGTCTTATTAAATGTTTAATAATATTATATTGCTAAATTAGCATTAACATTAAAGAAAAAGTTGTGTGTAAGAAAAGAACCATTTTTTATCTGTCTAAATATAAAGGAATTTAAAAAAGAATATTCTGTATCAGACTATAGAAACATGTTCATTGTTTGAAAGGGACTAAATGATAATGTACAAGACAAACCGAAATATATAAAATTAAAAGTCCCATCCGCTAGAATAAACTGATGACATACTTGTGATCAGGGTTACCGTTAGGAATTTTTGTCGCACAAAAGGTCGTTTTATAAAAATAAAGTCGCACAAAAAAGTTGTTTGAGAAAATAAAAGTTGCATATCTTTTTTTAACGTTTTTTTTTATTAATAAAAAGCGTAATACAAAAAAAATAAATTGAAACAGTGAATGTTCCATAACAGTTCCATTATATGTGCTTCTATACATGTTTTCATGTATGTATACTGAACTTAAGCAGTTTTATAAATTTGGCTGTCGTTTGCTGCCGCGGTCAGAAGAGTTGGCTTCATTAAAAAAAGTTAAAAAAGTTAAACTTAAGGTATTTTTGACAAATATTTTTAAATAAAGCCCCGTGTACTTTTTACTTTAATTTTATTCGTTTCATCTTGGCGCCATATATTTTGGGTGAATGTATGTGTACTTCAGCAATATTTTCTTAACATCAATATAACTTTTTTGAAATTTCATATCTGTACTTGAAAATAAGTTTATCAAAAGAAATCCAGTTTTCTATATAATTATTTGTCTATTAAATTTAAGGCTAAAAATAATAATGAAATTTTTAAAATATTGCAATTTAAATGTTTTCTATGAGAATTCTAACAAAAAAGGGTAAAAAGTTCCAACAAAATTAAAAAAGTCGCAAAAGTCGGTGATCAAAAAAAGTTTACAAAAAGTCGCACACAGCTAAAAAAAACGTCAAATTGCGACTTTAGTCGGATGAACGGTAACCCTGGTTGTGATATATGTATATAAGTATTTTTATTTTTTGCTTACATAAGTATGCTTGAGTTTGCTTAAAAAAAAACTATCAAAAAATACCATAAATCGTTAAAGGTGTGACATCAACATGTAACAAAAATCACACATGAAGTGTAATTCAGAATTTATGTGCTTCAAAAATATGACTAGAAAACAAAAGAGCCGACAAATTTATAAATGTATTTACAGTAGCAGGGAAAAAATAATTTTATTTGGGAGGGTTCTTAAAATATGAAAAGCTTTACTTGATTAATGTACATACATATGTGTGTATGTACGTATAAAATAAGTATTTATTCATTTTTGTTTGGCAGAGAGATTAATGAAGGCTGACTAAAGAAATAATCTTCTGAACTTTAGTCTTGTAAAATTTTTTTATTAAACAATATAAACATCTGTTGAAAGACTACTTTTGTGCACACCCTCATATTTGTGGCTTAAAAATCTTATAATTTTTCTAAAACCTTTTTGGCACTTTCTAAACAGATTTTAAAAATCGTTGATCTCTTACGTATTCCTTGCATAAATTTTTATTGGTAAGATAAAATAAAGTTTTGTTTAGTTCTACTTAAATTATTACTTCAACTGAATAAAATAAGAAGCCCATTAGAAATGCTCAAATTCTCAGGCACATTTTTAGCATAATTTAAAGGAATATTTCTTTCCTGTCAAATTTAAAAATAAAATGTAAATAGTCCCCGAAAGGAATGTGAATTTTAATTTGCAGATTCTACAAGTTGATTTTTATTTTTTACTTCTTTGGTGTATTTGGCCATTTTTAATAGAAATTCATTGAAATCATTCAATATGGAGTCAATACGATTTCCGCTACTTAAATCAACTAGTTTATATATCTTTACTTTTGTAAAGTAAAATAATTCGAAATGCTGAACAGCCATTAAACCGATTAGAAAAGTGATAATTTTTGTCATTTATTTTTACAGTTTATTTTCTTAGCTTTTTTTTCTTATGAATACTACACAGAGAAAAAACTGCCTCATAGAATCAATAAGATTTTCTCTATGAAACGTTTTTAGGCTAAGGGGTATCCCAGCAGAAAGAAGCGAAGATTTTTTCATAGAGATTCCTTATTGTTTTTATGTGGTAAATCTTATTAATTTTATCAAGAAGAAAACCACATAAAATCAAGAAGAAATCTTATTATTCACAACTTTTTTTACTCAATTTCCGTTATTCTTAGCACCAAAAAAACAATCCATAGAGAAAAACTTCTTGATTCTATTAGGGTTTCTTATAAATTGTAAACTATATGGATTTCTTATTGATTTTATTAGGTTGCCTTATTGATTTTTTTTAAAAAGGATTTCTTCTTGATTTTATTAGGTTCGTATATGATTATGTGTAAAGCATCTTATTGATTTTTTTAATAAGGAAATCTTTTTGATTTTATGAGGTGTCTTGTTATTTCACAGACACAGACAATTTTTTTCATGATCTTTTTCGTTTTTGTATAAGCATGTTCTCAAAATTATTTCAATAGCTATTCAGACTGCTTGTTAGCATATTGGTTAGAGTGTTTGTCTATCAGTCAGAAGTTTGCTGGTTCAATACTTTTTTCCTCACAAAGTATATGGTATAGAATTTAAATGAAAATATATAAGCAAAGCACAAAGAATAAAGAAAGACATAATATTTTTTATTTTATGAGGTCACCTCATAAAGTCAAGAAGAAAACCTTATTAAAAAAATCAATAAGATAACCTCATAAAAACTACAAGATTTCTTCTTGATTTTTTCAAAAAGGTTTTCTCTATGAAATTAATAAGATTTTCTTATTGAATAAAAACCATAGAGATTTCTTATTAATTTTGTTCTATTTTATTAGGCACTGTTTTCTCTGTGTATTTATTGCACAAGCCCGATAAAGTAGAAAATGAATAGAAAGCATGTCAAAGTCGTTAAGTGACTTTTGCTAGAAAAACGAAAAAGAAGTTAAGTTGTTGGTAGACTATTGAGATAAACGGCCCACTTGTGTATAGATTTTTTTTTTTCCTAAAACATTTACAAATTGCCAATTGTATTTTGCGATGATTAACAGATTGATTTACAAGCTTTCCAATGGATGTGTGAAAATTCATAATAAATTTAAAATTAACACACATAAATAGAAATGCAGGATAAAGTAAGATAAGAATTACAAAAAAAAGCAAATGCAACTATTTCCTATATGAGAATATTGCTTTAAATTACATTTTTAAATGTGTTTCAGGCACATTGCTACTTTAATACTCATATTAAGAAAAAAAAAAAGATAGATGCATATTCGTTAAGTTAATTGTGCATAAAAATCATGAAACAGCAGTGATTTGTGAAATAATATTTAATGATGGTAAATATAAATATGCGAGGTTTTCGTAAAAGAACAACATATGTCGAAATATAAATAAATAAACTGAAAAAAAAAAATTTTAAATAAAAACATTTAATAAAAATAAATAAATAAAAACATTGAACTGAATTGATGTAATAAAAGGAGATAGTTACAGAAAAAATAGTGATAAATATGCGAGGTTTTTGTAAAAAAACAACGTTAGTAAAAAAAAAATAAATAAACCGAAAAAATCTTAAATAAAAATATTTAATATAAAAATAAAGAAATAAAAATATTAAACTGAATTGAATTTATATGTATTTATAAGGAATAATTCGCAATAAAAATTATTGTATTATTCTCTTTATTTGGTTTGATGAATTATAAATTCAAAATATTTTAATAAAGAAATAAATTCACTTAAGTGCGACTTTCACTTGCACACGAAGGATTGCGTATTGACATTACATACATATGTGACGCGCAAACTAGAAAGCAGAGCCATTTTACGGATTTAAATACGTGTATCTTTGGTGTACCATCACTGAATAAAACGCGCATATCTCTGGAAGGGAAAATTTTTTAGGCATGGGATCGGTCTCAAGTCGATGCTCAGATGTTGTCCACATCAAAAAAAAAAAAAAAAAAAAAAAAGGGAAAATTGATTTTTTTTACCCTTGGGTCCCTTTCTCTATGCGCTGTCACATATGTAGTTAATACCTTATGAATTTAAGCCTATATTAGCGAATATATTAGCTTTTGTAGACATTTTTTCTTAAAAACTCTTGAGTAACCGGTAAACTTTTTTTTATGGTTTTTCGCGACGTTTTAGTTTTGGTGCTCTATTTCTTAGTTTTGGCTCTTTTTCGATTTTGGAATTTTTTTCGGTTTTTGGCTTGTTTCGTTTTGCGTTTTTTTTCATTAGATTTTTTTAGCGGTTTTTTCCGATTATTAACAATTTAGTTTTTCTAAAGCGTTTTTTTTTTGTTGTGGCGCTTTATTTTTGTTTTGACGATTTTTCGACTTTAGGCGATTTTCTCAGTTTTGGCGATTTTTGATTTTGGTGATTTTTTTTTGGTTTTTGGCAATTTTTTCCTTAAGGCGATTTTTTACTTTTAGATTTTGGAATTTAAGAGTTTTTGAAAATTTCCAGAGTTTAGCTCTTACGGTTTGCAAGATACAGTAAGTTGTTCAAATTACAATAACTGAAAGAATACCCTTTAATTTTGATTTTTTTATACAGGCTGCACAGACTGAGCTATATGGTTTAAATATTTTATAACTGTTTTATTTATGCGATTATTATAATTTATTTTTTAATACAGTATATTATTGGGGAATTTTTTGCAATTAGCTTTGAAAAATGATATCCTGTAAGTGATGCCCATTTTCTGCTTTGCACGTACGTGCTCTTATTAGCGAGAGAGAGAGAGAGAGAGAGAGAGAGTATACACACATACATCTCATATTTTCCATAACCTTTTGCAAAATTTCGGGTGTAATGACCATGATTTTATTTCGAATGTTGGTTTTTAGTGGAAGTATGGTTTTTAGTTTTTTAACACACACTATTTCTTTTAAATATCCCCAAAGAAAACTGTGGGTGCAATTCGCACATTAAAATGACGATGATATGCTGTTCGATAGTGCAATAATTCAAAATTCAAGTCTTCTTCATAAAATGCTGAAAAAAAACAAAGAAAGAATAATAAATAAAAAAGTTATAAAGAATTTTGACGCCCTATTTTCTCAGTGAACATTTTATCTAAATATTTTATTTTGAATTTTTTGCACCTACATTATATATATATATATATATATATATATATATATATATATATATATATATATATATATGTATATATATATATATATATATATATATATATATATATATATATATATATATATATATATATATATATATATATGTATATATTAAGAATTAAAACCATTTAGCTCATTCTGCGCCACCCTGTATTTCAGTATTAATTGGTGTACTCTGCATAAAATATACTAATTTGAAATATATCAATTGTCTTTATATAATTGAGGCGTAGCCGCGAATAACGTCGTAAAAGACAATTTTTACAAAACCAATTTTTTTACAGATTACCGGTAACATTGCTCTCTTGCATTGTTTCAACATCAAACCTTTCAATATTATGCGCCTTAACGTCGCCAAAAAAACAATTACAAATAGTCAGTCAGTGGAAGAACTTTGTTAGTTGTAACGTTTCGTCAGAAATGCTTCTATATTTTTTTCCTACACTATATACTTGTTTAGTTGATTTTACATTTTTTTTGTATTATTGAAAACTGACCAACAGAAATAATACCAACAACTACATACATGTTTTAAAAATACACAACAAATACAACAACAACGCTCATGCAGTCAAGTAACTGCACATACATACATACATAAACATACATATGTACGTACGCTAACAGAAGTAAAAATAACAACATGCTTTTGTAAGCGCATGCATACTGTATAAAATACAATAAACACATGCAGACTTTTATAGATTTTAAACTAAAACGAACAAACCATACAAATGGGGAAATTAATTCTCAACAGGTTAAAATAATAATTACTATAAGATGTCAAGCTTAAGCCACATGCAATGAGGACGAGCTGGACGTCTCAGTACAGTAAGCAGGGGCACTACCTGTATATTACAATAACGGATATCAACATAAAGGCTTGTCCCAATTTTTGGTGAACAGAAAGCTGCAAGTTCTACCGCATTCATCTTAAGCTTTCTAATAAATTGTAGTTAGTATTCAAAATCTATCGTATTCATCTTGAATTTATTTTAGTTTATTTTATTTCAAGATCTACCGAATTCATCTTGAAATAGTTTTTTTGTTCAAGATCTACCGCATTCATCTTTAACTTCCCGTTTATATTCAAGATCCTCCGAATTCATCTTCAATTTCATTTGCTTGCTGTCATTCCAAGAACTACCGAATTCATCTTGAAATAATATTTTTGTTCAAGATCTACCGCATTCATCTTGAACTTCTCGTTTATACTCGAGATCCTCCGAATTCATCTTGAGTTTCTTTCGCCGCTTTGTTTTTCAAGATCCACCGAACTCATCTTGAAAAATCGCTTATATTCAAGATCCCCCGTATTCATCTTGAATTCCTATTACGAGAGCCACCGAATTCCTCTCAACCGCATTAAACTGGCCTCCGAGCCCACCGGATACAACCTGAACATATTTTATTTCGAGAGCCACCGAATTCCTCACATTTACTAAACAGCCTCAAGGCCCACCGAATACCGCAGATAATAAGTTGGTATTAATTATAGCTGTCACCGCCTGTAATTCACTGACAATAAACCCTGTAGTTCTAAGATATCCTAGTAGCATAAGTTTCGTTAAATAAAGAGAGCTTTGTATATTTTCTTAACACCCAAGAAAATTAATTTTTTATTTCAAAGGAAGTGGACCTTTGAGTTCAAACCTGGACAGACTGACTCATACCCCAGCTGGAAAAGTAAACCAAGAGAAGTAGCACTCAGGCAATGAATGCCTTCAACCAAGGCCTCTACAAAAACACAGCAACACAAAAAAGAACTTTGTGTTTTAGTTATCAGAAACACACACAAACATGAACTAAAGTGTATGGTGAAAACAGCTTTTTACAGTTAAACCACGAAAACACAGAATATCATCAGGACGATTGCATTGACCTGATAAATAGGCCTTGCCTTCAACAATTACTAAGTGTTACCTTCTTTAGGAAAGGGATAGTAACAGAGAAGACAGGCGGTGAAGGAAGAGATAGAGAAAAGCTCCATTCTTTTTTTTTTTTGCAACTCTGCCTTTTGCACGTTTTTTTTTAATAATAAATGTGTTGTAGCGCCTCTGGTGTTAAAAGAGGCGTACTAAATTTTTACGAAGCTGTGGTTAGTAGCCATTTTATTGGTTATTTTACTAAGTCGATCATTCTTCTATACAAAGAAGGAGAGCGTTCTGGTGTTACATTAGAATTAGTATCTGCTGAAGTCGTTGTAGTTTAGTGATCAGTGACAATGCCTTCATCACTTAAACCTTCCTACAGCAACTGATACAAAGGGACACTAAAGCACATCAGAAAAATGTGTAGTGTTGCTATTTAATGACTGTTGGAGATAGGGATTGAACCCAGTACCTTCGGTTTTGTAGTCAACGTGCTAACTACTGCAGCCAACGCCACCCCCACTCACAACGTTATTCGCTGCTAATTTTTAATTGTCCATATATTACATTCGAATTTCAACACTTTTCGTTGCGCTCTTAAGAAGATCCTTTAATTTTTGACTATTATATATAATGTTAAAATTTCAGGTTCCAAGCTCTTGCGGTTCTCGAGAAAACAGCATTCATTCGATGGACAGACAGACAAACGGACATCGTAGCGAAAACTATAAAAGTGTCTTTTACATTTTATTAACATTTTCCGAATTTTTGTTTCCAATTTAACAAATTCTGTTCCTATTGCATTATAAAGTTTAGGACATTATGACTTTAAAACTAGCATTTGAATACCCTAATTATTTTATATTTTGAACTTAGTAATGCAATAAAAAATTTAATAGCCCAATTCACAATCCTGTGCAAATGGTCTTGCATCGTTGCATGTGCAAAATGGTATAGCATGTTGATACTCACCACTAAGAATTGTTAAGTGGTGAATATCAACATACTATACCATTTGCACATGCTACGATGCAACACCATTTGCACACGATTGTGAATTGGGCTAATTTATTTTTTGCATTGCATATGGCTTTTATCACAAATTTGTTAGTAAAGCTTTTTTTTTAACTTTAATGAAATTAAAAGTTGCCATGCCTATAAATATCTGAACAAGTTTATTTTAGAAAAAAAAAATTTAATTGATTCAATGACTTACCTCATACATTTTGCTCCTGTGGGATACCTTGGGTCTTGTTAGGTCAGTGAGGAAAAATTTATAAAAATAATATTTTTGTATTCTGAAAAATTGTTGGCGACAAGGAATTAGTGGGGAATGTTCTCACATTTAACTCTGTGAGTCAAAGACATTTAGAGAAAATTAATCGAAGATATAAAAATTCTATGGTTTTTAAGCAAAAAATTCAAAGTTTAAAAATTTGCTTAGTCCCACTTGAGAAAGAAAATAATTATTGTATATTAATTTGTCTTTTATTAGTAGATGAAATAATTTTTCATTAATAACTCAAAAATGAGAAATAATCGACTTATGTCGTTATACTTGAAAATCATACAGTTATGTATTCCACATTGTATTCATTTGTGAAGTGTATTTATTTGCATTTATATGTTTTCGCGATATTAATTAATTGTTGTAATCTCACTGTTATAAAATCAAAAAGTCAGTTTATGTAAATAAAAAACTAAAAAAACAATTGTAAGCTGAAGGCGACCGATTACATGAAATGAAGCCATAATAATGAGCATTTGTTTTGCACTTATAAATATTTAAATAATTATTTAATTTTTTTTCCAAAATTTAAATAAAATTAAACCGAAAAAAATTAATCTTTCTTTGTTCAAAACTGCTATACAAGGAAGGGAAACAAAAGATTTTCTTTATATCTTTTTTTATGCTTTAATTATATAAATTTTCAAAGAAATTAAAAAAAAGTTCCTAAAATATCTATTCTTATAACCATAACTCCCTACTATTTCTTTAAAATAAAACCAAACCATGTATTTTCAAAAGAAAAATTTGTAATTTTTTTTTATTTATTTAATAAATTATATTTCTTAAATAATAATGTGTTTACTTTTAATTCTAAAGCCTGGTTACCACTATGGGCACAATGTACCGATTTTCGTCGGCTCATTGTAATAAATAATTATCCGAAATGGCATTATGTGTCATTTAATTCTGAAATAAGTCTATATGACTTTACTACCAATGCAGTGTCGTGCAATTGTGTCCTTATATTCTAATTAGTTGAGAAATAAGCCCATAAAAGAATTATTTGAGTTGAAATGTATGTTAAAACAAAATTTCCATACAAATTAAAAAAAAAAACACTTGAATTTAATATATTTTTTTTATAAATATAGAAGTAAGTCCTTCTACAAAAAAAGACAAAATAATAATATAATTTTGTATCAATCGGGCATGTTTTGAAAATCACGTTTTTCAAATCACATGTGATTTTTAAAGTAATAATGGTCATGCAGATATTTTTCACTTTTATTTTTAATTTTTGTATTGTATAAAGTTTTATTAATTGTCATTTCTGAAAGAAATTTATACTATACGATTTTAACAATATCTGTAGGACCATTATTATTTTTAAAATCACGTGATTTAAAAAAAAAATTCGATTTTCAGAATATGCTAATAACTTCAACAACTTTGAAGTTAAAATTTTCTAATTCATTAATAAATTAAATTTTCCTTTGCATGTTGTACGAGTATATATATTTGCTCAATTCACAACAATCTTTATAGTGTATTTGTGTATCAAATACACTTTTTATTTTTTAATTGTGAACACCCTATGTGTAGTGTATTAATGTATTTTGTATTTTTAATGAAAAAAGAAGAACAAGCTACATACAAATTCTCTCAGAGAGCCTCTCTCTGCATACAACATTTTCAAAATATATGAAATAAAAGTTTAATAGTGTATTTAATTTTTATATGAAAATTTCAAACAACAAATGTTACACTCTTGTATTTAATATGATAATACAATCGATACAGAGATAGAAGAGGTTTTGTGAATTAAGCAATTATATTTTTTTCTCATGCTCCAATAAGTATTTTCAGCGATTATTTAATTTATTTATTTTTATGTTAAAAATTTTTTTTAAAAATTTTGTTTAGAGTTGTACAGAAATTCAATAAAATTGTTTTCCATGAACAAAAAATTTGATTCACAATAACACACAAATTTAGAATTGCCAGACATGAATTTTCATATGGTGAAAATTTTACGACATTGCCAGCAGGAATAGCTAAAATATAACTACATAAATTTGAAACAAACATACAAAAAAAAAACTAAATAATATGATTTTTAGGGTTCTGTACCCCAAAGGTGAAAAGGAACCCTATTGTTTCCGTCTGTCCGTCTGGCCGTCAGAGGCTATTTTCTCAATTTTATTGGCTGCTACAACAACAAATACATGAGAGTTAAAAATTAAAAGGCGTTCGAAATCGAGCAGCGAAAAATGTTAGAATCCCATATAATATACATACAATTATATAGACTACAACAATTAACACTGAAATTTAAACATTTTAATTAAAGGGTGTTCTATCAGTAAATGTAATTTTGACAACTTGCTACATTTTAAAAACCATAAAAAACAAACTCTTGAAATTTCCAAAAAACGGTAAAACTAAAAAATTCCAAAATTATAAAATCGACAAACCGAAAAAATCTCTAAAAACAAAAAAAAAATCGCCGAAACGAAAAAAATAGACAAATTAAAAAAAAGACTTCTAAAACCAAAATAATTCGCCGAAAATTTAAGAAATCGCCAAAATAAAAAAAAATCGTCAAAATGAAAAAAATCGTCAAAATAAAAAAAAAACAAAAAGAACGCCAAAACTAAGAAAAAAACACTCAAAACCGAAAAAAATACCAAAAACGAAAAAAAATTCCAAAACTACATACAACATATATTATATAGGCTAAAGTTCATATGTGACAGCGCATAGAGAAAGGGTTCTAAGGGTAAAAAAACTAAATTTTCACTTTTTTTTTGATGTGGACAACATCTGAGCATCGAAGGAGACCTATACCATGCCCCAAAAGTGTTCCCTCCCAGAGATATGCGCGTTTTATGATGTGATGGTACACCAAAGGTACACGTATTTAAATATTTGAAATGGCTATCCTGAACAAAACCGGTTTTTACTCTTAGGTCCCTTTTTCTAATTTGCGCTTCACATATAGTATTACATATCTAGTGTCTGTACGGAACCTTTCGTGCGCTAGTCGAAGTCGCACGTTACTGAATTTATTAATTATGTTTTACCTCTAAAAATCCCAAAAGACTCCCCTGGTGATTTTTGTGAAAAAAAATTTCTTTTTGGGGACCAATCCCCCAGCACTCATCATTTGCCATTCGAGCAATATATTTGTATGTTGCATAGGTTTGCTAGAATTTTTTTATTATACACTCTTAACACGAAATGCGCATAAAAAGCTTTATTTTCTTCAAGCTTGGATATTTCATTAAGTAAATATTACTCTTACATGTTACTCGTATATAGTGTTTTTAATGCATATTTGTTAAGGAAAACTTTGAATTTTAAAGAAGCAAATGCTATTTTTATAAACTAAATATTTTGAGTATCAAATATAAATCAAAATTTACATAACTTTACTACCAGTTTATAGAAGACAAGTAGTAATTCTTGTCTGTCTATTTATGTTATTTATAGTTTTTGTTTCCCAAATACTTGTCTTCTTTAAACTCGCAGTCAAATCCAATGAAAAAAATATATTATTTAATCGCATTAAAAGTCTTGTTTTAAGTAAAAAAAAAATTTCAAATCAACTGTTTAGTGTCTTCTCCAAAGAAAAATTCTTGTCCCTGTTGACGTTCATAAAATTTTATGAAAATTATTTTTTGCAACACTTTTTTTTTTTGCCCATAAAATGGTGCTTCATGCTATATTTTTTAATTCATATAGCCGAATGTTTGGCAAACAAAGTTCTTACACGTTTTAATTTATTTATTTTTTTGCTTTACTCTGCTTGTACCATAAAATATAATCTCATTTGAACAACAAATTATAAAATATATTTCGTATGATTTCAAATAAACAAAAATATATAATTGTAATCAAGGAGCTCAACTGTAAATACATTTTGGCACTTAACCATCAAGTCATATGTAATATTTTTTTTTTCATAAATTTTGTAATTACTCATGCCCATATTTTTTTTTTTTACCAAGTTTGCAAACAAAATTAGAAAAAAATGTGTGATAACACGTTGTTACGTGACGACAGTATGCTTGTGCGATTTGTAACATGGTAAAAAGAAATAAAAAAAGAAAAAAAAAGTAGAAGGTAATCAGTTCGTCTGTATATTTTTTTTGGCATTGTCATTTCTTAACTCGTGTTTTTTTGTCTGAGAAAGTATACCTTCCAATTGCAAAAAAGTGGGCGGGAAACGCCCCCAATTTTTTACTTGATTTCATGATCTGCTTATTTAATTGCTGCAAACCTTAGCAAGGACCTTTGGTTCTTGTAATTACATACTTTTGAAGTTGAAAAAACGGGCGGGGCTACGCCCATTAAAATTTATTTATTTTTTTCATGTGGTTCTACTTGACTGATTTTTACGAAACTTACCGCACACCTTGAGCTCTAAAATATACATAAGCTTCCACTTAGAAAAGTGGGCAGAGCTACGCCTATTAATATTTAATATTTTATTTTATGTGGTTCTTCTCTATCCATTTTAAGAAAACTTAGCACAACCACCCTGAGGTGTGAAAAACACACAATCTTTCATTTAAAAAAAATGGGCGGAGTTACGCACATCAACAGAATTTCAAAATGATTAATTTTTGGTTGAAAGAGTTTACGTCCAGTTTGGTGCCATAAAATTATTTTCGAAAATGTTTTATCAGATCCTTGCATATTAAAGTCGGTTTTTTGGCAGAATTATTATTGAAAAAAAAAAATATACTTTAAAATAATAAAAAAATTATGGAAATATTATATAGTTGAACGTCTATATAACTACAAGCAATAAGGTCATATTAAAGTCATATCAAAAGTCATATTAAAGTCAAAACAAAATCATAACCAATAACAGTCAATTCATTGTAAAGTTATGGTCAAGCCATGGTGTTGCCTTCGTTTTCAGCTTATCATACGATTGTCTTTCTTTACCAATTTCCAGTTAACATTAATTTAAATTATTCAACAAAACAAATTGATTTGATACATTAATAAAAAAAAAAGTAAAATACTTGTACTTCTTTTGTTGCAAAAATTCAATTTATTTTTCTAAATTAGATTTATTCTGAATTACATTTCCTTATCTTTTTAATTTCCTCTTCAATTGTTTTTAAATATATGTTTCAGAATTATTCCTGGAAAAAGAATAAAAATAAAGCAGCACCCACATCCTTGACAAACACGATTTAAATAAAGCTTCGCTGATGACAACGCTAAAGCTTTTAAGCATTATAATAAGTACAAATTGTGAATTCACATCTGCACAATGTTTTAAAAGAGTGACATCAGTTATTAGATAAAACGCCCTCTGTTGCTATGCGCGTGTATGTATTTTTATCTCATCAAATGGAATTTAAAGGTATTTATAAATGTTTTTTTTATTATTTTTTAATGTGTAAAGAAATAATGATTAAAAATGCTTAATTTGGCATATGGTATCTTTTATTTTATGTATTTTTTTTTTATTTTGCGTTTTTTTAAGCAAAACATTTCAATATAAAAGTTGCATGTTGCGGAAAATAAATTTATTTATAAAAAATATTTTTGATTTATAAAAGTTGTATAAAACATACTTTCCTACAAATTTGTTTTTTATAAAGCCGAACTATATTTTGTGAATAACCACAATAAAGACGGTCGACTGGGGTAGAAAATGTATATGAAAAGCACTAATTTTTTTTTTTTTTTGAGTGATATTCATCAAAATTCTTTGGACGAGTCACCTGCCTGACTTGTGCAAAGCAAAAAAAGGAAAAATTTTAAACTTAACAGTTTTTCTGCTCTAAAATATAAAATTGTTGTCAAATGAAATTTACTTAGAAATTTAATTTTCTAAAAAATTCTTGCTTCTATTAAAAATTTTTTAAAGGCCAAAATTTGTAAATACAAACGATTTTTTCGTTTTGAAATTTGTACAGAAAAAATATTTTCTTAAATAATTTGAAATATTTAGAAACGTATTTTTTTTTTAAACAATCTGCTTGTAAGTTTATTTTGTGTAAGACCCGAGTGCTCGTAGTAGGAAAAAAAAACATTCACATTAGTGTACGCAGAAAGAAAATAAAAATTGACAATAAAAAATAATCCCCCTTACCTTGACTTCGACTATGAAAGTTTTGTAATACATCAAAGAACACCGCATGAATTTTATCTTCAATTTAGAATGAGTCATAAGGCTAATTAAGGCCTTATAAAGTGTTAACACTCCTTTAATTTGTAAACGACTTACAGCCTGAGCCACGATGACAACAATAAACTTTCTATTGAAAACAAAAAGAAAATATTAAATTTTATTACTATTTCTTATTGACATCGTGCCCCAGGCTCTTAGTTCATTCATTGTCAGGTCATAATTAAGTCAGAGTTAAGTGTTAGTCAAGTAGTAGTCAGGTAATAGTCAAGTCCTAAACAATAATAATAAATAATAGTCAACTTATAATGACGCCACAATCGAGTCATATTAGAATCAGAGAATAACAAGGGTATCGTACTAAGTACTTCTTAAGCATTGGCCGTTAAACAACTATGAATGCGTAAAGTTAAAAAAAACCATAGTGATACGCAAACGTAATCATCAAGTTTAAACTCTATACTTATTACTATAAACAACAAATGACTATGTTCATGCATATACCTTAAGTTACCCAGCACAAATAACTATAACTTAAATTTACACGACTGTATGAGCTACAATCATACGCATGAGTATAAAATTACTCTGACTATTAATCGACTACACATGCTTATAAACAGGGCTATTTTCTTTACAAACACATAAAACATGTTTTAAAACAGCCACACACATACACTTTTTACATTCCATTTTATATACTAAAATGTATGTATACGGCGACGAATGCTGAATAAATATCCCGAGTATCATGCGTATGTTTTTCTTATCCGACTAAGTATTCATAGTCTGAGTATAAGCATACTCCAACTAAAAGATGACAGATATTTAATGCGAATGTGCCTTTTTATTTTAAGCTTTAGCGTATTTTAGTTATTCACATAAACGAAGTAGATATGGTCTTGTATGTTGGAATCGGCTTTAGTCATAGTTGCTTGAGAGAAAATATGTAAGCATATGAATTGGTTGCGCTATACTTATAATTATACGCAGTGTTTGTGCAGTCATAACTATATTGTAGACAAGTCAGTGTCCGTTCCTATAACTTGTAAGAAGTTCTCTCTCATAGAGAAAAATTATATAATTATATTGCTTGTCCTATTTTACACAGGCTTACTCACATAAAAAGCTTATATAAGCTTACAAAAAATATCGACAAATATAGTTTTTTTCACGGGATGATAACAGCATTTTTTCGATACGAAAATCCCTCACATTCCTTACAAAAATGAAGCACAGAGTTAAGTCATAGCCAAACCTGCTTTAAGTCATAGTCAAGTCATAATCAGTTCACAATCAAGCTATAGTCCAGTGTTAATTCAGTCATTATCATGTTAAAGTCAAGTCAGTCTCAAGTCTTAGTAAAGTAAAAGTCAAATCATTGTCCAATGATAATCAAGTCATAGTCACATTTTACTTAAATCATAATTAAGTCACAGTTAAATTATAGTAAAATTAATTAATTTTCAAGCTATAACTAAGTTATTGCGAAATAATAGCCAAATCATCTATAATTAAATTATTGCAAAATAATAGTTAAAGTTATAGCCAATATATTATTAGCTTGCAAAATTTTTAAACCACAAATCTACCCATTTAGCTTATTGACATGTAAACAAACAGATAAAGGCACAAATATAGCAACATACATTTATTTTTTCTTATGCTTAAGCTTGATTGATATAACAAATGAATGAAATTAATAACATCAAGCCCCTGTTTCTACAACCCAGACAGTTGGCTTTATTATAAAATTTATATGGAAAGCATTCATTTCTTTGAGTGACTTTCATATAAATTTTCTTGACTTGGCGTCTGCCTGACTTGTAGAAACTGCTCATAAGTATCTTAAAGGAAAAGCAATAGATTTATTATTTTTTTTTTGTGGCAAAAGAAAGCTAAAAGGATTCCACTGAATTTTCGGCAATAAAGTTTTTATAACTTGGTAATTATATCTAAAGGCAAAAAAGTATTGTTTGCTAATTGGGCTCATGTTTATAATTATAAAAATAAAATAACAATAGCCAACTGACATCATTTATGTTTCGATAAATTGGTGAATGTGCCTAGCAAGGGAACTAAAATAGATTAATCACTTAATCGATTGGTGTTGATAAGAGTATTTGACGTGATGAATAATTAAATAGGTTGAGGAAAGAAAAATATTAAGCTACGCAAAGTACCTATTAGCATAAACAAGCTGCAAAAAATTATATCAGTAAATTAAATTACATTTAAAAATGAAATGAAATGAAAATGCACTCAAAGACATGTCAAAAAGAGAATGAGAATGAGTACTCAGACAAGCAAAATATACTTAATTTTGTTAACAACAATCCCATTTTCTGTCAAGCAACCGTGACTATAGCCGATTCCAACATATAATTGCATCTATACTTCGTTTTTGCGGAAAACTAAAATACGCTGCAACTACAAATAAGAAGGCACATGCGTATCAAGCGCACTGACACTGTCATACTTATAGTCGCAGTATGCTTATACTCAGACTATAGATATTTAGTCGAATAAGATAAATATACGCATGATATCCGGGATATTTATTCATCTTTATCCACCATATGTGTGCATTTGTGTAAATAAAATGAAATTGAAAATGTGTGGGTGTGTGTGAGGCTGTCTAAAGACATGCTTTATATGTATGTGTGCGTGTGTGTGTAAATAAAATAGCCTTGTATAAACACATGTGCAGCCGATGTGTAGCATATTTGTTGGATATTTTCTATATACATATTCGGTTTAAAATTAACGCGTGTGATTCCATATAAGCGTGTTTTTTTTTTGTTTTTAGCTACACGCATTCATTTTTGTTTGATGGCTAATACTCAAAGACTACTTAAAACGATACTTTTGTCATTTTCTGATGTCAACTGCTGTCAATGCGCAAAGCCAATTTTAATTTTTGACTGTCTAGCTAAGCATTACTTAAAAATTGGCTTCAGGTTTTAAAGGTATCGTACACCTAAGGGGAAAAAAAGCCTGCTATTTTCTCAGCGAAGTACGCCTGCCCGTTATAGGCTGTTTTCTTAAGAACCCTAAAAGCTACGGACCTGAAATTTTAACAGAATATGTAAAACTTTGACTGCTAAAACCACAAATATATGACAGTTAAAAACTAAGGTCTGTTATAATGCGAGCAACGGACAATTTTGTGATCCTAGCGTAATATACAGGCATTTATAAGTATAAAGATACTTAAAATTTTCAAAGTTAGTGTATTTTTAAGCACTTTACAGCACTTACACAGAAAAAATATTCCTGTAATAAATAACTTTATTTGAAAATAAAACCAAAAATCAATTCAAAATGTATTTGAGTCAAATAAACTTTTGTTTAAAAATAATATACAAAAAATAAATAACTTTAATTGAAAATAAAACAAAAAATCAACTAAAAATGTTTTTAAGTCAACTAAACTTTTGTTTAACAATTTAATTAGTTGCAAAGTTTAATTGACTCAGTAACATATTTATTTGACTTTTGGTTTTACTTTCAATTAAAGTTGTTTATTGCAGTAGTATTTTATTTTTTAACAAAAGTTTAATTGACTTAAACACATTTTTAATTGATTTTTAGTTTTATTTTCAAATAAAGCTATTTATTCAGGAATATTTTTTTTTAAAAAATCCAAATTAAAGGATATTGTATCAGTTAATGTTATTTAGATTATGTAAGAGGCAAACTCTTGAAATATTCAAAAACGCTAAAACTTAAAATATTCCAAAATTAAAAAAGCGCTTAAATGGAATATATCACCAAAAATAAAATAAATCGCTAAAGTGCAAAAAAAAAATCACCAAAAGTAAGAATGTCCCTAAAAACCTTAAAAAACGCCAAAATGAAAAAAAATAGAAAAACGCCAAAAACCGAAAAATACTCGAAAATAAAGAAGTGCAAGAAGTAAAAAAATCACCAAAAATCTAAAAAAATACCGGGTACTTTTAATTATTATTCGAACTCCATTTGTTTCTATATTTGTGATTTGAACGGGCTAAGGTTCGTATTGCTTTTTAAGCCAAATTACATGTGATAATTATTAATGAACAAATAACAACAAAGTCTGTTGTAAATATTCTGAATAACAACACATAGTTGAACGGACCAGCCAGCCGTACTTTATTTTTTTTTCAAATAATTTCTACATCAGGTAAAATATTCGATTAAAGAGGCTAAAGTTCATATCGTTTTGCATATGTATGTATGCGAGTCAATGAGTTAGTCAACATCCTTACAAAAATGAATGTTATTTTTGCTCTGGAATATTACTTTTACTTCTATTGATTTTTTAAATGTGTATCTACATACACACTTGCATAATGAGCTCCTTTCCGTGTTGTAAACTAACTTAACTTTGAGCTAACTAGTACAGACAATATGTAGTAGTCAATTGTCTCACTCTGCACAACTTTTCAACTAACTTAAAGTTGATTTTATTTAAGTCACCTGGTAGTCAGTAAATTTATAAAAAAATTTTGCTGGGGATCGAACTATGTATCATCATACGTTGTAAAGTCAACGCGCTACTAACCAGCTAATGCCAACTTTACATCTGGCACATATGTGCCCAACAAAGCGTAACCACTAATTACTAATTAAAAAGCTATTTTGATTCAGATACGTATTTATTAATTTAAACAAATTCATACATAACTATTAGACAATTTTATAGAATCCCACGTGATTGAAAACTTTTTAAATCAATAAATAATGTCTGACTCAAACAGTTTCTCATTAGTAATTAGTGGTTGCGCTTTTTTGGGCATATCTGTAAACTCGGCATGAGGTACCACGTAAAATGATAATAGGAAAATGTTAATATAAAATTGAAACGAGTTTGAAAGTAGCTGTGAGAGTAAATTTGTTTGCTCTCAGCAAATCCGATTAAGAACTCAACTTAAGAATTAATTTTGGATTAGTTCTGGATGACATTGTAGTTAGCTTTTAGTTACTCTAAGAAAATATAACTATAAGTTGATTATTTTTGAAGTCAACCACACGTTCTCCAACCGGGTTCTTTCACTGTTTAATACGGCGAGAACGAGAGAGAGAGAGAGAGATAGAGAGAGTTGAGAGTTACATATTTTATTAAGTTGGACATTGGCTTGAGTTGTCTTTTTTATTCGATTGGCAATATCTGTGCCTGAACGGCCTGATGTTGTGGTGACAGCTTCGAGGAAAACAAAATGAGTGAATTAACCTCCTCTAGAGGCACATTATCAATTATAAATAAATTATTATAGGTGATGTCATTGCTGTAGAGGATTCTACGTTGTGCAAGATGAGACAAATACTGTCGTATTCATAAAAAATAATTTAGATTTACAAAATCTGTTTTCCCAGGAAATATTACTGCTTCCAAGTTGTGTTTCTTAATGAAGACGATGTTACAGAATCACATGCTGTTGCGCCTGAATAAGGACATAAGCCAGCTAGAAGCAATACATTCGGCTTCCAAAAAGCAATGACATTTTTGCCTTACCAAAGTGTTTCACAAATGCTGGTTTCCCTAACTTTCTGTGATTATTTTCTGCTTTGTGAGAGGGACTTTCAGAAACATTATTTGAAGCTTGCGTTATCAAGCAAGCAATGCATGGCTCCTCTCACTTGTTAGTGCTTCCAAATTAATTTTTTTTTTTGCTGGGTTGTAAACCAAACTTATTTTTTGTTAATACGCAGATGAACTTTAAAGAATATTATCTAAGCATGTTATATAAAATTCACAATTTAATTTTTCTTACCGGGCTATAAATTAAAATGTCTTATTTTAATAAATGTTAACGATGAATTTCTAAAGAATATAATAAACTTCCTCTTAACTAGATGTTTTCTCCAGAGATTAGAATTTTTATTAATTGTTCTATAATTCTATTTTATATATTATATTTAAAGCCTTAGCAGCATTTGCATTGCTATACAAATTGTTTAAATTCCTTTAAGTAGAAAAATAAAGGTAGTTTATCTTTTTTTTCAACTTATATTTTATACATATATTAATTGTAAATAGCATTTGAGTTTTTGTGCTTTAAAGCCAGTTTCCCTGCAATTTTATACGAAATTTTTAGGAAAAAATAAGTCAAGCAGATAAAATAAGCATTTTACAGCCTGTTTTTAGAAAACATAAGTCCTTTCGTTTTTATGTTTCGTTTATAAACGATAACGTTTAAAATTTGATTTTTATAAAACATATTATAAAGCTTTCGTTTTGACATAAAAAGAACTTTTTAGGTATAAACAAAAATTCATACTCACAAAATTATTACAGTGAAGGAATACAAAAAATAATTAATATCTATTAAAAAAAATTTTCTATGAAAAACTTTAAATAAAATTCATTTCAAATTAATTTTAAATTTTATGAATAAGGGGGTAAGCAATTTAATTTTTAATTGATTTTAGCATCCAATTGGAAATGCATTTACCCATTAAAACTGATTTTCATGGCATTTCGTATTTGTTTTGTAAAAAGTTAAGATTCGTTCTTGTGAAAAATAAATCAATCCGCTTATAGAAAAAACCATTTTGATGTTTTCGTTTATTTAATTTTTTTTGTAATTTTTAGTAAAAAATAGTTTTCACTGTTTTAAGTCAGTTCACATTCTAACATTAAAAATAGAATAACATTTTCGTTAAAGTCAAATGAAAAATATGTAGACTGATTTTTAATTAATTTAGCATAAACAATTTTATGAGTGTGAAAAACTGAAAGCTCGTTTGTTGTCACACACATGAAAATAAAGAAATGTTTTAAAAACGAAAACATGGTTTCATTCGTTATTTCAAAGAACGTTAAGCTTAAAATAAGTGAAAAGAAATTAAAACGATTTATATTATTCTTATCACAATGTCATTTTCGATGGCAAACAATTTATAGTTTAAGTCATGCAAAAAAGTAAACAAATTTGCAAACTTAACTTTTAAGTATTTGAGAATGTGACAAGGGTTTGACATCAACCACAATATTATACATCATCAAACACTTAGATAAAATCTTCTTGACTTAAATGTAAATTTACTTTTACTAAAAGTTATGAAAGCGTGAAAAGTCTATTTGTAATACGGACATTTAGACATAAAAAAGTTATTTTTTTTTTGGTGTTGTTAACATCAAATCTTTTTTCCTTTTTAGCAGTTAACAAATTAGTTATACAATGAATTAGATATCCTGATGATTTTTCAGTGTCAAATGTTTAAGGGTGCAGAGCGAAATAACAAACATTATTTAATCAATTTCATTTTAATTTGTTTTTTGTACGTAAATTTTGCCACAGGTGGTTTAAGTGTGCAAAAGCTTGCCTTTCTCTCTCTCTCTCTCTCTCTCTCTCTTGCAATTGTTAAGGAAGCATCCATCCTGATTTATAATATATTTCTGGAAGAAAAGTATATTCATGTTTTAGAAATAACAAAATATTAGATCAAAGTGATTATCTCGCAAAAATTGTGTAATTTTGGTCCTTGTATTACACAAAGTGAAAGTATGCTTCGTTTTTCTTTGAAAGAAATAGTTACGTTTCCACTTTCTAAAGTGTTATAACATATGACAATTGAAAGCTAACAGCTGTTTAAATTCAATTGCAATAATTGCAATAATATTGGTGCATAGTTTTTAAAGAAAAAAAAAAAGAAGAGATATGTCTTAGGACACCCTATTAGAGCTATGCTGCTTAGTTATATAACAAATTTAATGTGTTTAATAACAATGCAATAAAATTATATTATGTGATAATGTAAAATTCACCGCAAATATTTCAAAACGTTTCCATTTATTTTCCATTATTTTTTTTTTCTAAGTGCTTATGGTTAAACTAATGTATTGTTTGTTGTCATGTTCAAAAACAATACAAAAACAAATTGATTAATCGTTCTCATTGTTTTTGTTTTTGTTTCACTTACTTCAAAGGACGAAACAAAAAAAAAAAAAAATCAAACATTTTGTTTTATTTTCGTACTCTGCTTTTAAGTACAAAGAAGTCAAAACAAAAATAAATTTATAACTGTAATAGAGTCGATGATTTTTGTAACGAAAATATCGTCTTGGCTCTTGTGTTGTGGCGTAAAGAGCATAGCTCTAAAAAGTTAGCAACATTAAATAATTAGGAAGTTAAAAGTTTATTAATTATAAACAGAAAAAAAATAAAAATTTCAAATTAACATGCAAAAATATTGATTGTAAAACATATTAAGTTTGGCACAAAATAATAGGGGTATTCAAATGGTACTCATAAATTAACACGTTTTAAAGTAATAACACGAAAAGATATGACTGCTGTGAGCCACTCCTCCTAATTTAAAATAATAAATATTATACTTATTTGTATTTTGATTTTAGCACCTATGTACATTTTTTGCTCTCTCTCTCTCTCTCTCTTTATTCCTTTGGTAAACTCTCACGCATTTTTACATGTAGTTATGATAAACAATTAACAAAGCTGAGAAAGTCTTATTACTTTAAGACATTTTTGACAACAACAACAACAACATTTTTTTTTTAAACTAGCTTAAAATGTTAAGACATAAGTGTCATACTTAGGACATTTAAGACACTGGTGGGAATATCTTAAATATGTATGTGAGCGTGTTCGTGTTTATTTGCACTATTATGATTGTTTGTGTTACTTTTTCTTGTTTTGTAATTGTTTTTGTTGATGTTCGTGTTGTGTAAATAACCGAAAATTTTCGCAATACCTGCAAAAACTTCCTGCTGTTGGCTACTAAACAGTGTGCATTTCCTGTAGTTGGAGGGTCTTAGGTTCGATTCCTGCTGGAGGCGCTGGATGTTTTTACTGACAAGTTAAAGTAGATTTGAACTCTGTATATTTCTTTTTTTAACAAAGCAAAAACTATAACTTTAATTTTAAATAAATTTTATGTTAAATATTCTATTATTTGCTGAACCACCAGCAAATAAATTTCAAATTACAATAAACTTCTGACAATATGTCGAATAATAAATTTCTTAAATGTTAAATGTAGATTTTATTTTTCATTTTGCCTTATAATTACTTTTATTGTTATCCAATGGATTTCTAATTGTATAAAGGTGTAGAAAAATAAAATAGATTCAAATCGAATATAAATTATTTGCTGGGTTTTTTGTGTTAGTTTCTAAGCCTACTACGCTTATTTTTCTTTTGTGATTTTCAAAAATATTATTATTTTTGAATTCTCAAATAGTTCTTGAAAGTCTGTGCATAAGATAAGAGGTTTGTGACTATTCAAAATGTGTGGTTGAAGTCTACTGATGATTTGTTACAGCAACAATGAAATGCATATAAACAACGCTGAACCACCAGCAAATAAATTTCAAATTACAATAAACTTCTGACAATATGTCGAATAATAAATTTCTTAAATTCTATTAAATCATATTGAAATTAAATTTAATTCATAATGATATATATAATTAGTGCGTATCTAAAGAGTATTTAATTTTTTTGGCAGGGCCACAGCGGCAAGCGCGTTGAGTAGCATTTTTTGGCCTTAGAAGTCACCAACTACATACTACATAAGTACCGCCAATACTTACAATCACGTAAGTTAAAAAAAATAAAAAAATAAAATATACATTAAATAAAATTCATATTTTTTTTTACTTTAAACATCTTTAATTCAACTTGAAATAACTTTAAATCAAAATTGTTCTTCATATTATTTCAGTATCAAATTCACGTAATTTTAACTTGAAATAACTTTGATTTAACATTATTCCTCATTTTGATTTAACCGTACTGGAATAGTTAATCAATATGAAATAAAGTTATTTTAGAAGCAAAGCTATTTTTGAAGATTACCGTAAAATGTTAAATTAACCTTGTAAGTAAAAATGAAATTTTATAGCAAGTTTTGACTGCAGTTAAAAACCAAACTGTAAAACAAAATTGGTGAAATATTTATTTTAATCAGGAATAATTTCTTTATCGAGAAGAGAAACTAAACTAAAAGAAAATCACATTAATTAATAAAAATAACAATTGAAAATATTTGACTTAAGCTCGATTAAGAAATTATTCCTTGTTAAAATTTACTCTAGTTCAATTAAAATTTATAGGCAGATATTGTAAAAAAATTTCGTTTCTAAACGTTTCAAATTTGTATGAAATATAACGAAAATTCGTTACAAAAAATATTTTTTCCATACAAATTTTGAAACGAAAAAAACGTTTCTATTTACAAAATCTGCTCGAGCCTTATTTTCGGTTTTATCGTAAGCGAAATGTAATTGAAAATATACTTTTTTCTTGAAATTAAAATTTTATAGGCCTACCCACAGTAACAAGTTATCAAAATGTCATAATTGTTTATAACTTTTTAGATACGGGCTGTAAAATTTTATCGTAAGCAAAAATTTATATACAAAAACATATTTGAATATTAAAAAAAAAAAAAAAAACTTCTCCTGAAAAATTTAATTTTTGTCGCTTACGATTAAATCGAAAATAAGCCTGGATTTATTTTAATATGTGCCAATGCTGAATAATGTTATTGCTTGCCGGTTTGCTTTATAATTCTCAATGATTGATTAAGAGTTTGTCTTTAAGCATTTTGGGATTTTGTGAGGCTTTATTTTTAGAATTATGGTCGAACAGCAACGATTTGCTTCTAGATCTTAATCAACAACAAATAATTATTTTTTAATTTTCATATTCAATGTGCTTCTAGTTTAATATTAATTATAAAAACAAATTTAGTTGGCTGTTTCTCATATAATTTAAGACCATCTCATTAAATTACTCTAACTCAAATGTTAAAAATATTTAAGAACAAATAAAATATCAAAATCAATTCAAGTCTTTATTTACTTTCCATCAAAATATTTTATTGAAACTATCAATTTTAAATATTGAAATTTTAAGCTTTTTAAAAGACTTCAATCTTGAAAAAAAAAGATTTATATTTATTTAAACAACAGAACTAAGCTCTTCTAATTCCCTAAAAACAAACACACACGCTTATGTAAGTCCGTACGCGTCATGAATGGTCATTTATCTTTCTTTGTAATTTATGGTTCACTCTTGGAAGTAAATCCCTAGTTAAATCAATCAACACGTGTATACATAAATTCAAACTCGTTTTGTCATTTATAAAGTTTATGTTGTACGCATTTCTACTTCTTATAGTTTTATATACGTTTTGTTTTTTTTTTTTTTTTTTTTTTTGTTGGCCTTATTGCCATCGGACTCATTTGTTATATTAACAATCTGTAAAAAAAAGCTACATCAATTGTAAATGTTTGGAAAGAAGTTTTATTGGCCTGCTTTACTCATATATATATATATATATATATATATATATATATATATATACATATATCAATGGTTTTTAACATAGAAAAAAAATATAAAACAAAAGCAATAAATAATATATAAAGCTGTGTGAATCCTTTTTTTCGATGCTCATCAGCCTAATGTGAAAAGTAAAACTCTATTTACACAAACTTTCGGAGGGAGAGAGAGCTTTTGTTTGATTAGGATTTTTCTTAAAGATGTAGATACAGTAAACTCTTTATAAGTTTAAATTGAATATCCTAATGAAATACAAATTAACAGAAATAAATCATCCACGTAATAAAATTTTAAGGAATAATATTTTGGCGCAGTTAAGAAAAATAAATTCCTGTACAATTTTTAAATAACGATCTCCAGTCACTGTTTTGTTTTCTAAAAAAAAATTATGGCCCGATCAGCTGAAACAGCACACAACACTGTGACTTGAGATGATTGCAATTCTCTCTCTCTCTCTCTCTCTCTCTATCTCTCTTAAAGAATTTTGGTAAGTCAGCGCTGCCAGGATGATGATTTTATGATATATTTGATGATTTTTAGACCAAAATATGATATCAAGATTTTCTTCTCCAATGATGTTTTTTAATTTGTCAAATTATGATTTTTACTTTGAATTCATATTTTTGTGTACAATTTGCTTTGTTATTCTACAATGTTTATAAAAAGCTATCTATATACAGTGTTGTCGTAGCGAAAATATTCGTCTACCTGGAAGAACTTTGGTAAGGGAGAAAGGCCACAACTCTTCCTCCTCGTTTGAAAAAAGAATAAGAAAACATGACTTTAAAAGCAAAATAAAAAGAAAAAAGTCATCTTAGAGAAGTCACAAAAAATCGATCGGAAATATACTCCAATCTTAGAAAAATCTATACCAAATTTAAAAGAAGTCGCCAAGGAAATCAATTTGTCTGCATATCAACTGTAGAAACTTTATATGATAAGAATATTTGCAACCTCGAATACTTTTTTGTTTGAATTTTTAACTCGGTTTTTATTTAATGAAATTTTTATATTAGTCACTTCAATAATTTAATTTTTTATTAAATACAATTTGAAGTTCCTCAATAAAATGCTTTCCAAGTTTTTTTTTTTATATAAAATAAGATAGTAAATAGTTTTTTATTGATGAAAATAAAATAACGTTGTTGTAGATCGAATAGCTCTTTCTTCGACTGTAAATTTTTCGCGTTGTTACTTTTTTTTGGAAAAATTTATATTTTTTCCCCAAAAATATGATTTTCTTTCCGACAAATGATCATATTCTTCGCAAAGCTTCTGGCAGCCCTGATTAGAGTCAATCCGCATTTGACAATTGATCTGCTTACTGTTGCCCTTTCGATCGGAATGGGCTTCGTCTGACATAAAAATATGGTTGAGAATGGTTGTGTTCTCTTTCAACAATGAAAGAATCTTCTAGCAAAATCCACGAGACTTAATTTTCTTATGATTTAAACCTTATTGGAGTACAAATTCAAGTCTTTATGCAGCTGTTTCTGCAGGGATTTGTCGACTTGGAGTGACCTATATGACATCTGCTACAGCAATAATTGTTTCTTGTATCCTTAATGTGTCCTGCTCGGGAAAAGAGTTTACCAACAATTTATTGTCTGCCTATTATTTTCGAAACTATCTTTGGAGAGCGTGAAAAAAGAAAAAAGTGATAATAATTTATTTTGGTAGGGCGTTTCACCAATAACCTTGTATTACATAAAAAATAAATTCAAATTAACTCGTGTTGGATTAAAAATTATGATGTTTATGTTTATGAAGAAGTTGTTTGTTGCTACATTCGTTTCACTTCTGCTTAAAAAACGTTTCCCTTTAAAATAACTTTATTTCATGTTGATTTAACATTCCAATACCTTTAAATCACAATGAAGAATGATGTAGAGTCAAAGTGGTTTCAAGTTGAAAAAAAGTGAATTTGATGTTGAAAGCACATGAAGGAGCCATGTTGAATTAAAGTTGTTTAAAAATTAAACAACATGAATTTAATTCAATGAAGTCATCCTTTTAATAATGATTCAACTCGCCTGATTGCTTATATTGGCCGAACAGGCATCAGGCACATGTGCGTGTTGTTTATAACATTAGCTTGCGATTTAATATCTTATATTAGCTAACGATTTGAAATTTAATTTTTGATGCCTTGAATTTAAAAAAAAATCGAGAGTCCACTGTTCTGCTTCTAATTTTTTTTTTAGGTAAAGAAAACCATTATTAAACTTTAAAGCTAAGAGTATTTTAAATGTTATATTTATGCTATATTTAACAAATAGTTTTTCTGAGACTTTAGGCATTCCGTAATACACTTTATGTTCGTATAATAACTAGTTCCAAATATTTCAAACGCACATTTCAAACCAATTGTACTCGTAAGTATCTGTGTATATGAGTGTGAGTTAAATTTAAACACCCAAACGCTTAATGCCTTTTCTATCTTGCAAAATTAGATTTCCCAAACTTAATAACATTTTCCAACACTCTTTGAATGGTTTTTGGCTTTAGGACATTATAAATATATATAAGAGAATGCCATTTTGACACTTTCAAAGGCATAAAATATTTTCATGTTGCCATTAATTGGTTTAACGTGACTGGAATTTTTTCTCCTCAATACACGCAAGCAACTTTTAAGATTTCGTGGCTTTGAGAACAATTGCAGATAAGGAAGCGCAATAAAATGGAAAAATATTAAAAAGATTATATATACGTAGAAAATTTGTTGCTTCAAGGAACAGGATGTACAATGAAAAGTAGCTTTTTTTGGGGTCATTTATTGAAGTGGGGCAACATAAAACTTTTACTCAAATCATTAACTTTAATTTGCTGGGTAAAATACTTTTTTCTTTTGATATTTTCAAGAACTAATGGATGTAAGTAAGCAAGGGAAGAAAAGTCTCAGCGGAGAAAAAAAAATTTATAATAGTTAAGCATAAAGTTTTATTTTTTCTTACAAAGAATTACAATAATTATGAAAAAGCATTAGTAGTGGAAATATTTTGGCATCAATAACGCAAAATAATATTATTTTATGAATGTTTTTTGGGAGGGTTGATACTTGTATTGTGAATAAAATAATATAAATTTCCGAAATAATCAACCACAAAAAAATACTTTTTTCGTGTATGTAGCTTTGTAAAAGTTTAATTCCAAAATAGTTATTGTTTTTCAGCTTTATGTATAAGAAAAAGTGGCATGAAGTTAGCCTAAGTTGCCAAATTGAACATAATCTTTACCATTGTTTCCATAGAATTTCCTATTAAAAATTAGCTAGGATTTAATAGAGAATTAAAACTACATTTTACGCTGATTTTTAATGACAAACTATATGGAGGAATTTTTCAACACCTAGTTCAATTTCATCACTTATACTAACTTCATGCCAGTTTTTTCTTATAATTGAAAAATAACACCGATTTCTTTTTTGATGTGTAAACATCTATACGCTAGGGAGTAAGAATTTTTATCACAATACAATCACAAATTTTGAGTAACAAATAAATAATATAAATACAAAAACATTTAATTTTAATAAAGGTATTCACGTCAACTCTTGCAACTGTGCAAAAATGCATAATTGCACTTTCTGACTGACGTGAGCAACCCATTTTGTTTAGTTGTCTATAAAGCAACACAATATGTGCATAGATAAATTGTACTCGTATGTTTCTTAATTGTTAAAAGAAACGAAGAAAACAAAGTGTTGTAACTTTGCTGATTAATTCTGTAATTAATTCACTAATAAAAATATCAATATTATTAATATTGGTATTATAAAACAAAATTCTGATAACAATTTCACCCATAGGTCTTTCGAAAATAACAAAATTATGTATTTGTTATATTAAAATCGAATTTGAAGATTTCTTTATAATTTCTAGCTAAGACTTTTTAAAATTATTTAAATTTTATAGTTTTTTAATTCATTTATTTGTATCGAAAATATCTTTAACCTCTTGTTTTTTTAATTTAAAAGAAAAACATTTAGGTATTTCTGCGTTGTAATTTGGTGTATGGTTGATTTTATAAGTACTTTTTGTCCTTTTTTTTTGATTGGCAATGCTATAAAAAGCTGCACAACTTTGCAAAATTTACCCTGATAATCTTGCACTTACTCACACCCTGACAATTTTGCATCATTTGTGCAAAATAATTTTCTATGTGGTTGTTGTTATATTTTTTTAAAATTTTGCAACAGTGCAACTATTGACGTGAATACCTTTAATAACTTTAAAAAATTTTTTTTTGCACTTTTTTACTAAAACAAAGCAAAATAAGGAAAACAAAAAACTAAACTTGTCAAACTAAAAGTCTTCTTCGTCTTTGAGACGGACAACAAGAAGTACAGAGAAACTTAACAGCTGCATATAAACACCATCTAGTGTGCAATAGATGATGTTTACACATCTCCCCTGTGATCGAACTCACATTGCTTTTTCTTTAATTTTTTATAAAGAAATATGCAATTTTGCGCTAGTATAAATCAATAATTTACGCTAGTAAGATATGATACAATAACTATAAATAAACTATCTCGACCTAACGCGCGATGTCCACAAGAAACTTTCGATCGAAAATTTGTATTCAAAATAAGAAATTTTGTTTTTGTTTTTACAGCCTGTTTTTAGAAAACATAAGCCCTTTCGTTTTTATGTTTCGTTTATAAACGATAACGTTTAAAATATGATTTTTGTAAAACATATTCTAAAGCTTTCGTTTTGACATAAAAAGAGCTTTTTTGGTATAACCAAAAAATTTCACTCACAAAACTATTACAGTGAAGGAATACAAAAAATAATATCTATTAAAAAAAATTTTTTTGAAAAATATTAAATAAAATTAATTTCAAATTAATTTTAAATTTTATGAATAAGGGGATAAGTAATTTAATTTTTAATTGATTTTAGCATTCAATTGCAAATCCATGTGCCCATTAAAACTGATTTTCATTGCATTTCGTATTTTCCGTTGTTTGTTAGAACTAATTTTTTTCCTATAACCTTTACTTTATTTTGACTCAGGGCCTGTGCCAAACGGTAGCAAAGTACTAGTGTAAGTAAATTTTTGACACTTCTGAGGTGAATAAAATTTCACTAGCCCTGGGGGCTAGTAGAAATTTTGACACAACAGGTAAATTTTTGACAAGCTGCAATAAAAAGCATGGTATCATAAAATTTAAATCCACCGCCGTCGCTTCGAGCCGTCGCCTAATACAAAGATTTTTACGTCTTTTAAATTTAATTAGAAAAAATCATTGTTTATTTTAGTTTGCGAAAAATGTTGCATCATGTATATAATGTTATATAATTTATTGCTACAAGAATATTGTTTTATATAAAAATGTACTCTTAAAAATTTGTCGGTAGCCGGCGGCTTGTAGTCAGGCGAAGCAAAACCGCCGCCGCAGCAATTGTTTCATCAGCTTCTTTCTATACTCAAGCGAATTTGTCAAGATTTTACATTGTCAAAAAAGATATCATTTGGCACAGCAGAAAAATGAAATTTTTTCCCCAGAGGCAAATATTTTTTTACCATAGTACTTTTCTACCATTTGGCACACGCCCTCAATGCTTAAATTTTCTGTGAATTTTTTTGACAGTTAAATAGTGGAAAATAAACAAGGGAAACATCTTTGCTTTGTACGGAAGTCGAGATTCGTTCTTACGAAACTTAAATCAATCCGCTTATAGAAAAAGCCGTTAAGATTTTTTCGTTTAATTAAATTTTTGGAATTTGTAGTAAAAAATAAAAGGAAAAAATAGTTTTTAACTGTTTTAAGCCAGTTTACATTCTAACAGTAAAAATTAAATAACATTTTCGTTAAAGTCAAATGAAAAATATGTAGACTGATTTTTAATTAATTTTACATAAAAAATTTCATGAGTGTGAAAAACTGAAAGCTCTTTTGTTGTCACACACATGAAAATAAATAAATGTTTTAAAAACGAAAACATGGTTTCATTCGTTATCTTAAAGAACGTATACACTTATTCATTTTCGAAAAACAGGCTGTTAATATCAGTAATCGATAGAAACTTTCTTGACGATATTTTGGGCCAGGCCGTCTTAAAAAACATGTTATTTCGAATTTTCATCGATAAGTGCTATAAATATAAAAGTTTTTTCTCAAGAAGAAAACGCTATAAAATAGTTACAAGAAAGTACCTATTCCAAAAAGTACCTGTTACGATAAGTACTTTTGCTGAAAAGGAATTTTATCCTGTTCCAAAAAGTATCTTTTCCAAACTTACCTTTTGCAAAGTTTACATTTGAAAAAGTAGTTTTTAAAAAAAGGACCTTTAAAACAAATCCATTGTAAAAAGTACCTTATTCAAATGTAGCATATTTTTTTTTTAAAGTAGCTTTACAAAAAATACTTTTTCAAAAAGGACCTCTTTCAAACTGATTTTTTTTTTAGTAACAGAACTTTTTACAAAAATATTTTCTCTGGGAAAAACCTTTTCATGAAAGTACTTTTTCCAAAAAATGCATTTTCCATGAAGTATTTTTTTTAAATTACCCTTTTTCCAAGAAGTACCTTTTCTTAATATTACCTTTTCTTAAAAATAAATTTTCCCAGAAGTACCTCTTATGAAAAAACATTTTTTAAAAAGCACCGTTTCTAAAAATTAATAATTTACGAAAAGTATCTTTTTCAAAAAACACTTTATCAAAAAGATTTTTGTTTTCATGAAGTACCTTTTTCTAAAAGTTTTTAAAGAAAAGAGTGTACCTATTCCAAAGAGTACCTTTTCCAAAAAGTACTTTCTTAAAAAAGTGCCTTTTTGAAACAAAAACTTTTTGTAACAATAAGTGCTTTATTTTGTAAAACGCAACGCTTAGCGTTCACAAATTTTGTATGTATTTTGCTTTTGTTATATATCTTTTTTCCCTATAAAATTTTTCAACGCTTGGCGTTGTGTTTTACAAATTTGGGCCCTAAGTTTTCTAAATGTGCCTTCTCCGCAAAAAGCTTTTTAATAAAGTATCTTTTCCAAAAAGTAAGTTCTCTGAAAAGTATTTTTTTTACACAGAATCTTTTTGTGAAAGTACATTTTCGAAAATTATCTTGCTCTTAAAAAAACCTTTTCTGTAAAGTACATTTTCCAAAAAGTACCTTGTTCAAAAACTACTTGTTTCAAAAAGGACTTTTTTCCAAAAATTGCCTGGTCTAAGAAGAACTTTTTCCGAAGAGTTCCTCTTCCATCATTGACAAAACCTTTTTCAAAAAAAGAGTTTCTTAAAAAAGTATCCTGTCTCTTCTCCGAAAATTATCCTTTTCAAACACATTCCTTTTAAAAGACATTTTTCAAAAAAAAGTAATCTTACAAAAATTACCCTTTCCAAAAATTTCCATCTCTAAATAGTGCCTTTTCTAAAGACAAAAAGTATTTTTGTAAAAGTAGTTTTTCCAAAAATATATTTTCCGGAAAAAAAATTCCTCTTCAAAAAAGCACCTTTTTTTCAAAAAGTACGATAATTACGTTTCGGTTATTTGTTATGTAGTAATACTTTCCCCTACTGTCATTTATTTATTTTTATTGGAAGAGAAATAAATTCAGTAAAGTTCGAGTTTGAATCGCACACGAAGGGTTTCGTACGCCGCTTGTTTCTTCGGTTTTTGGATATTTTTTTTTTAATATTGACTCTTTTTTATAGTTTTTTTGCGATTTTTTCGTTTTTGGCGATTTTGTTTGTTTATTTTTACAAAACATATTTTAATTTTGAGCGTTTTTTTAGTTTTGACGTTTTTCTTAATTTTGGAGTTTTTTTCGTCTTGGCGATTTTTTGGGTTCTTGGCGACTTTTTTTTTATATTTACAGTACATAATTTTAGTTTAAACGTTCTTTTAGTTTTGGCACTTTTTACGTTTTAGCGATTTTTTCGGTTCTTGGCGATCTTTTAATTTTCTGTCGACCTCTTTACTTTTGGCGATTTTATTTGGATTTAAGCGATTTCTTTGATTTTTGGCAATGATTTTCCATTTCATAGCTTTTTTCAATATTGGCGATTTTTCGTTTCGGCATTTTTTTTAATTTAGCAATTTTTTAATTTTGGGGTTTTTGAAAATTTTAAGTGTTGCCTTCTGTCGGCAATTTATTTTAAATGTGCAATTTTTATGGCTTGACGAAATTTTTCGGCGATTTAATTCGTTTTTCTGATTTTTTATAAATAACAACTTTATTAGCTTCTCGTATACTTTTATTTTTAAGGTTTTATTTTTATTGAAACATTTTCTGTACTGTTTATTTTTTGTGTGTGATCATATTTTTGCCCTTTTTGTGGCGATTTTTCGATATTAAATTAGGGATTTTGTTCGGTTTTAATTTTTTTTTGTATAGGTGTGTTAGATTGTTTGTGGCAAATTCTGTTTTGATTTTTTATCCGCTATAAATTTTGAGACGATTTTTTTTCAGTTTGGTGATTTATTTTAAGTGTCGTCAATTTAATCTCCTCTCTTAGTTTTGTATATTTAAGATCTTTTTTTCTCAATTCGTTTTCTATATCGAAATTTTGAGGCGCGGGTGATTTTTTTCCGTTTTTACGATTTATTTTATTTACGGTGATTTTATCGGGCTGCGGACTTTTTTAATCTTGGCGATATTTTATATTGTTTTTATTTAGTGGTAACTTTTTTAATTTGGCAGTATTTATTTATTTATTTCTTTTTTAATTTTTTCTGTATTAGTTTTCCTATTTTCATTGTGGTTTACACGTAATTCACACGCTGATTTTTCAGTGATTTCTTGAAACATGATATATGGCGAACGGTATAGAAAAGCAAAAGGGGAAGAAAAAAATCACATTTTCCGTTCTACGAGTTTTTATTTTTAATTTTCTTTACACCTAATTCACACGAAGACTTTTATGAAGTCTATTTTTGACGTCATTTTTGGTTTGATGGCGAACGGGGTAGAGAAGAAAGTGGGGTAGAAAAAATTACTCGATTTCTGTTTTCTATGGTTTTTTTCATACCCTGTCGGAAATTCGGTTGACATTAAGCTGACTGTTTCGCAAATAGTACTGACTTTGGATTACTTTTAATGTAATCAACTGACTATTTTAACATTGCGATGTCCTAGGCGGTAGTCAATTGTCTCACTCTGCACTACTTTCTGTTAACTTAAAGTTGACTCTTTTAAATCACCTGGTAGTCAGTAAGTTAAAAATTTTTTTCCGGGGTTCGAACATGTATCATCACACGTTGTGTACTCAACGCGCTACCACTCGGCTAAGGTTCCATCTAAAATAACAACAGCAAAATGTTAATATAAAACTGAAATCAGTTTCAAAGTAGCTGAGAATAAATTTGTTGGCTCTCATCAAATTTGATTACGTACTCAACTTAAGAATTAATTTTGGGTTTGTTCTGGATGACATTGCAGTTAGATTTTAGTCAGTCTAAGAAAAGTTAACTAAAAGTTAACTATTTTTGTAGTCAACAACACATTCTCCGACAGAGTATGTACTGCAAATGTGTGTATATAAACAATAAAATCAATAACAATTAAAATCAATAAAAAAATTAGACATGTAAAAATAATCATCGTATGAACGCAAATAATTTTTGGTAGAAACTTCAAAAGGGAATCAAGAAAAATAGACGTCATAAATTTCATCGTCTAAGTCCCGTGTTACACATATTTTAATATTTTTTTATGTTGCTTTATTTTATTTTTTCATTGAATGCGACAACAGTTTTTTTTAATACAAAACAGTGTTACCTGTAGGTATTTTTGCCACTAATATATGAGTAAAGGGAATATCGGAAAAATATTTTATTTTGAACAAAATGTAGGTATTTTTTTATTCTCGTAGTGCATTTTTTGTACATAAATGTAAAAATAACTATACCAAAAATATATTTTTGCTCATAAACCGTTTCTAAATTTGTTTTTGCTCGAAATTACATAGACTTTTATCCAATTATTTTGGTATTGCAGTGCCTGTCTTTGGTAACATTGCTAAGAGAATAATTATTTATTTGTGAGAGGATAAGAAAAAAGCTGTCAACACAAAATAGATCTCTCGACTGTTTTCTGGCGCTACTATTTTGTGTCAATTTGTATGGAAAATGTGCTTATGCCGTAATTCTGTTTGATCGTTGAGGCCTTAAATGTTTTTAATTTATCTTTCTTTACATTAAATTACTAAAATTTGTAGATTTTCGTATGGGGGAAATTTTTTAACATGTTGGGAAAGGAAAAAAGGGGGTTTTTAAATCTGCTGGCAATACTGATACAATTTTTGAAAGAAAAAAAGTAAAAACTAGAAACATGGAAAAAAATCATCGTATGAATGTAAAATGTTTTTGGAAGCAACTTTTAAAAGAGAATTAAAAATAAAACAAGATTTTTAAATAATCGTATTAATTGGGCCTTAGTTTTAGTTTAAGGTGTTTTTAAATAGTTTTTTTTTCGTTTGGTTGCTATTTTATTAAGCTGATAGATAGATGTTTTTTTATTTTACCTTTTTTTTAAGGATAATACTTTCAGTGAATAGAAAGTGGTAGTCTTGAGGAGAATTAGCCGTTTTTCTTTTTTATATATTTTCAATGAATAGAATGCTAAAAAATAAAAGCACTTAACAATTTCACATAGTTTTTAATCAGACTAATGCACAATCTTGAAAAAGCCAGCAATATGGAGAATATTTATTATATACGGTTTTGAGATTATTTTATATTTTTTTAATGCTTGAAAGTGATGAAAACCATTTAGATATGAAGAAGATTTTTCTTCCTAACATTTGTCTGGTAAATAGTAGAAATGGAAGAGCATGGCGCATATTTCAGTTAATTTCGTTAACTTAACAAATATTAGCATAAACAATTATGTTATATTACACAGAGCTTATTATCTTTTTAAGCAGCTGTTAATATTCTTTTCTCTAATACAAATTTTATGAAATCATTATACTTATTTTACTAGTTTAACCAGAAAAAGTTAGCTCAAGAAACCACTTAAGCTTATAAAATTCCGTATATAAAATATTTATAAATACTCGTACAATTATAGTAATAAACTGCCACTGAGACATTAAAAAAAATTGCCTTCTATATTTTCGAAACTAGTTTGTTGTTTGACAAATAACCATCATTTAATGGCAATTTCATTTTATTCAACAAATACATCAAAACATAAAAAGTTTGTCAATGGTACTCGCAGCAATAAAGCTTTTAATATTTATAATGGCCATTTACAATTCTCGTCAGTAATTGGTCTCACATTGCTTTGCTGCATTTGGTGGCATACAGCAAACATTATACTGATAATAAATAAAATAATCCTATTTCATAAATTTTGCTCGATTTAATCGCAATATAAAAAAACAATTCATTTTATATATTGAAAGAATGTTTAATGTTAGCTTGTTCATTGAATTTACAACATTGTAATAAATTCATAAAAAAATGTTTACTAATTTTTATATTTTAATAAAGAAAAACGTATAATAATTTCAGATTTATTTTATAGAAAAGATGTGTTCATTATATTGAATAAGTGTGGAGAGTTCCTCAAATATATAATAAATACTTTAGACGGCTTAATAAGAAAATTAAGAATGCCTGAGAGCGAAAAATTAATTTTTTTTAGAAACTTGAAGTCTTTTACCATGAGCAATAAATTTTTTTTAAATATATGTATATACAACACTAGCTTTTATCTACGGTTCCGCTTGCGTTTAAAAAATACATAAAACTAGTTTATGAATTAAACAGCCCACAAATGTGTTTTTCGTAAAAAAACCGTACCAATTATTAAAAAAAACCGGTTCTGAACCGAATAAAAATATCCCATATTTGACACTGCAAACAAACTCACTTTCACTCAAAACAAAAGTTCGTTTGTATTTTGTATGGGCATTTTCATGATGTCGTACGTGACCGTCGGTCATTCACATTGAAAGTTAAAAAAAAGTAAAAATATTATTTTTTTCTGGCATGAAGCGGAACTTTTAACTCTAAATTAATTAATTAAATTTTTCTTCTTCGAGATAACGAAGATAACGATTAAAACATTGCTTTCAGCAAAATCTGAAACTAATTTTAAAATGTTGTGTACTGATGTATGTATGTCTCTTTGAAATTGGTTTTATTTTATCCTAAAATGACATATATTTTAAATTTAATTTTAATCGCAGTCACACGTGACATGGTGCACGAGACATGTCGCACGTGATATGTAGCAAGTGACGTGAGAAACGTAACACTTTGTCTGTGACATGTAGTACGTGACATTTCGCACTTGACGTGACAAATTTGACACTTCGTCTGTAACATGTCGCACATGACTTGCAGAAACTTACACTTTTCATCATGATATTTATATCGTTTCTGTTGCTCTTCGTACGAAATTATAAATTATCAGATTCTGACAACTTTGGCTCTTGCCTCGTTAAGCTTTTTATATTTAATCATTTAATTTTTTTCTTTCAGCCAACCCTTGTTACTTTTCCTAGCATTCTTAATACTTTACCCAATTTTTAATTTAAGAATTATAATAATACTTATATTTTTCTCTGCACCGCTTGCAACAATTTTTTTTTTCGATTTTGCTTGTTTAAATTAATATAATGTGGAAGTACATAAAAACATTTTTTAATATATATATATTTTTTTTAAATAAAGTTTTTATTTAATTTAAAATTTTTGGTTAAGCAATATCTATATATGTACATTACATTCCTGCATCGCGAAAATCTTCACGTAGACTTTAACCCGTTAAGCACTGCTTAACCAAAAAACAGTTTAAATTTTTTAATTCTATATGTATTTTTCACAAATTTGTATATTAGTCACCAAGTTTTATTTTTATTTCAATTGTATTAAATAAAGCTGCTTGTAATGAATACTTAATGAGCTTAATGCATGTTTTTTTTTCAATGTCGCACGTGACATCCAAATATTTGCTTTTTCAAAGCAGAAAATTACTATTAGTTGCTTTATTTTTTTAACTCTTGGCATCCAAAAAAAATATTGGAGAGCAAAAGTTTATCAAAACAAAACGAACAAAAGAAATATCCAAATGTTAAAAGTTACGGTTTTGTGACTATGCATTCGTATATCTGGAAATGAAATGTATATAAAAGTAAAATATTTTTATATAATAACTAATTTGCATTATGAGTGAAATTGAAATTGTTTGCACAAGACATTTTCTGTTTGCTAATAGCAGCGCTTGTTATACATATGTTTATATACCAAAATGACATAGATAGCATGAATCTCTGAAGCAAAATTTGGAAATGTTTTAATCTTATTTACTTATCGATGCCTTCTATTGGCAAATAAAAATATTCTATAAAAAAGGCATAATGTAAATAAGATATTAAATAAATTTGATTGATTTTGATTCGAAGCGCTATGTAAAAAAAAATTCACTTTCGCCAGTCGGCCCTCTCTGAAACTTTGTCTCTTGCACACTAGTCGTACCATTACTGGCGCAGTTTTTTTTAGGCCAAACATTTACATAGATAAATAAAGGCCCCCCTATACATTGCATAGAATACTGAAAGCAAATGCAAACAAACATGTAATATTTACATACAAAGCGGAAACGGAACCACAACTATTGGCGCCAAATATAACAAGTGAAATTATTATGGCGACCACATGGTGGGAATATATAAATTTTTTTTTTCTACACAAACTTTAAAATGAAAACAAATAATATTTCAATAACAACAAATCTTTGTTAAATGCAAATAAAAAGAACCAATATTATTACTTTTTTTTTTGCTAAATACATTTTATTAAATTTATTTTTGTTGTAAAAAAATAAAACTAAGCTGTACAATATCTTAGATTAGTAAATACAAAATGATTGTCTTTTATGGCTATGTTATAATTAATGTTTTACTGAAAACATTAAATATTAAGTTTAACAAAATGTGCGGTAAAAATATTAAAATTTGATATAAAAAAAAATTCCAATTAAGCACAGACAATCCCAGTAAAAAAATTAAAGTAATTATTTAGGGACTACTTATTTTCCACTTCCAAAATATCAATATGTGTTAAAAGTACCTGTTCAGAAATCAATTATAAATAACATCCAGATACTTATTTAGAAGCTATTTCACTTATGCAAAATTGGAGATTCTTCGCAGTTGTCTCTTTCAATGTCGCACGTGACAATGAAATATGCGATTTAGCAAAGCAAAAAAGAAATTATTTGCATTTATTATGAGTTGCATTCGATTTTCGATCTTCGCTGGCTATCGAACATCGAAAATCGAATGTTTAATTCATATTATGAGCATCGAAAATTTCGTTGACCAACGAATTTTCTATCGAACAGACAGACTGTTTTCTATTTTTTAGGTATAGTTGTTGAAAATTTTAAAAATCATAATACCAAATGAAAATTCCTTCGATCAGTTCTTTCGACTACAGTCGAAGATCGAAAGTTGCTCATAATAAGGGCCATTATTATTATTGGCATTCTTTTTATTGAATCTTTGTGTCTCTCTTTAGAGATCAAATGCTTGTTGTTAAGAACATTTGTCAAAACAAAAAAAGCAAAAGAAATATTCAAATGATAAAAGTTGTGGTTTATCTCTAGGAAAATGAAACCCATGTTATGAAGTTTTAAATTTTTATTTATGACGAGAAAAAGAACATATGAAAAACCAAATTGACTCAGCATCATGCACATGACTTCGAATTCACTGAATATTAAAAAAAAAACAAAAAATAAAAATTCTTCCAATGCCAACCCTATGTAAAAATCTTTAGAAATTATTCACATTTGCACTTCTTCGGGTTCACAAGTTCAGGGTGTTATTGACTTCTAAGGATCTCTTTTTTACTGGGAATAAATGAAATAAAAATTAATTTAGATTTCAAGCTAAATCAAGTTGCTTTTCACTAGATTCCTCATACAAAATGTAATCTAATTTTTCAGTTGATTTGTAGGATATCCATTCAAAATCTAATATTTTATTTATTTTTACTACCCGGTACATTATATTTCTATCGAAGGTGAGTGAATTAGCAACGCTTTATAAAATTTTCTATTAAAGGTGTTTGCATGAGGTAAGTCTGCATTTTTTTAATTGCAGTTTAAGACAAAATTGTCGACAAAAGATTTTGTCTTGGATACGAAATCTTGGAAAATGTCAAAAGAGCTTAGTGTAAACGATATAAATTTATACAAAGATTTCAAATCAAACATACTATATTTTGAGACAATGTAAATGCAGTATAAGTTGCCTTCATTTGTTATTTATCTTATCACAAAAATATATCAAAGTTGTTTTCTTATTGTGAATTAAATAAGTAAAGCAGAGCTTCGACTCTAGGCGGACTTATGCCTCGGTCACAGTATCGGTTTTAGGTTTTGAATACTGCGCTGTTGTTGCTATTTAAAGAGTTTTTGCCACAAGAGAGTAATGTTAACCAAAAAAGGTGGTTTTGAGTTATTCCATTAAGACGGGTGTGACCTCGGTGTTCATATTTTTTTTATTATAATTCAAAAATAAAATCTAAGCTTTTAATGTTAAAATTTTATAATATTAAGTAAACACTGAACTAATATGATTTGTGCATAAGATTTGCCATTAAAAAGCTTTGACGGGTGTGACCCTTAAAATGTTTCCGTAGAACGCATACAATAATACTGGTGTAGTTAATTGCTCAAGGTCTTTTTGATTGTATTAAATACTTACGACTTGAGAAAATATAGACGCTCAATACAATTAACAAATAGCAATAATAGGGACATCCAGAGGCTCGTTGCAGTCATGATGGGGCAGTAGATAGTCAGCAGACATGGTAGTAAAATTATTGTGCCCTATAATGAGTTCTGCCGAAGTTGTCGAGAAGTATGCAAAGAAGAGACAATCTTTCACTTTCTTTGTGAAAGTCCAGCTTTGCATCTCTCGACACACAAGTTCTAGGCAGTCGTGTACTAAACGATTTTTCAGATTTATCTTAGATTGGTTTGAGTGAGCTTTGCAGATATCTAAACGTGACGGGTTGGATCTACTATCTATCACCACATCCGAATACATATATACATAGATTGACATCGATGAGTGGAGTGGTTCTTTCAAAAAGAAATCATCTAGATTCTCATTGAATGTCTGCGTGAAGAAGACAAAACCAATCAACCAACCAACCAACCTGAGAAAAAAGGAATTTTTCTTCAAAAATAAGCTTTTAGAGAATACATGAGATATTTTAAATTTAATTGAACTATAATTAAATTTTAATCAGGAATAATTTTTTAATTGGGCTTAAGGTCAGTATTTTCAATTTTTATTGAATGAAATGTTTTCTATTAATTAATGTGAGTTTCTTAAGAAGGGAAGTAAACTTAAACTACACTTTCTTAGCTAGAGAAAAAATGATATTTTTCTGTGCAACCACGCACTTCACAGCACCCACTACGGTAAAGATTGTGATTAACATTAGCTTTTTAACTTAATTTTTTAATAAAATGGAATATGAGAACTGATTGTATTGTGTACACAATTATTAAGAAATTAAGAAATAATTCTTTTTATTTTTTTAGAGAATGTGACGGGTGTGATCTCGTGCAAAAACTCAACAAGTTTGAGGAACAAAAAATTTTATAAATTTTAAAATAAATTAACTTCATCGCTTTGACAGAAGAATACTCCAGCCGAGAATCTTTAAGTAAAGCAAACAAGGCACAGTTGGATTTTCTTTTTTAGACAGATTAAAGCACTCGCCAACTGATTTTTTCCATGTCACCAGAGGGCATTCAAACATCTCGAAATAAATAAATAATAAGTTAAAATATTTCTCTATGAAAATATCACAAAACAAAATGTTTTTAATAACTCTAAATTTTTTGGTTTGATGGAAACACCCTTATACATATAAAAAAATAAGAGAGGTGTTTTATGATACCCGGTTATAGCTAGTTATTTAAAATAAATTTCATGTGTGAAATAACAATGCAATATAATTATTTTATATGATAATGTTAAATTCTCCGAAAATCACGTCCTGTCTTGCGCAATAAATAGCATAGCTATAATAAGAATGTTAACAAGACAAGCAACCATATTAAATAAGATACATACGTGAAAAAGTAGTCATAAATTCTAATAATAAAGTTATTTAAGTTGAAATAATGAAACACCTTCGCGAAAAGTTTCACATACCGCATTCAGTGCGCTGCATAAATTTTGCAAAGTTTATCCAAAATAAATCAGGCTAACTTACATTTGCCATTTGTTGTGCTTCATTTCCTGTTTAAGGTAAAACACATATTTTGCCAATTATGTGTTAGATGATTAGCTGTTATTTTTGCAGTAACCAAAGTTTTTAATTGTGATAAATTTGTCACATTTTATTTTATATATGTTAGAAAGCTTTTCTCTTCATAAATTTTTAATGGCTAAATTATTTTTCATATAACAGAAATAATATATGGTTTCAGTGTAATTGTTTATTTTGTGGTTTTAAAATAATCAACAACAATGTACAAATAGATTTAACTTTCAGTGCTTTGTTCTACATATACTAAAATTTATAATTGGAATAATAAATTATGAATTTATGCAGATACAAAAGCAAATACAAAATTGGTATACACTCAGGTAAAAATTTATGATAAGAAGAAGAAATCTTTTCGATAGCACTTGAAAGAAGTGCTTTTTTTATAAGGCCTGGTAGAACAAAAGGTTTACTTATCTAACGAACTGTAGTTTTACGCTCAATTTGGATAGAACAACACTACCAAAATATCAAAATTTACTTTGAAAGTCGCTCATAAATTCGCAGAAACCAGGTTCGTTTCATCCTGATACAATCTCCGGCTTTAGTTTCAAAGAACTAAGGCCCAATGGTGCCACTATCATGTAAATCCTACTTAACTTTGCGTTTTTATTGATGTAAAGGAACTTTCAGGGCCTGATGTGGATTAGCCTTATTCCGTATGTGGCAAATTTGTTTTAACACGGCAGTTTTAGTTGAGCAGCTTTTTTTTAGGGGGGCAGATAGAAAAAGAGAAAGATATAGCTCCCCTCTTCATTATCTTGTCCTCAGCAGAAGCGATATTTTAAACAGTGCGCACATTCTGATGATCAGGCTTGACCTTCCTTCCTGACCTTCCAATCTCTTAAAAGTTTTTGATAATCTTACCAGTTCCTTTAACAGTGGGTCGATGATAACGACCATAGGCTCGAAAACTTACCACCATTCTTGTTGTATGTTTTAATTAGTTTGACGCCTTCTTCGATTTTTAAACGTTCCATACTTGTAAATAGTAAAACTTTCGTTAAAAAAATGTAATATACATTTTTGGGGGTAACTCCAGCTGTATTTGAAATACTAATTGTGAAACAGATTTTTCAATTTGCTATTTATATTACAATATATCTATAAACATAAAATCTGAAACATTAATGTAGGAAAAAAGAATAATTATTAAAAGTAAAATGCTAGTTATGGCTGACTCATCTGTAACTCGTATAGGATTCAATTAAAAAAAGCAAAAGAAATAGTTTGAAACAGATAAAATTTCTTAGAATTTCATTAGCTATTAACATACTTGTGAGCACACACAATAAGTATTGACCAGTAACCATAAGAATTGGATAAACCGTATTGTAAAGATATGCTTTATGGTCATCAAATATAATTAAAAAAATTTTCAGTCTTAAATTCAAAATTTTCTACCTTCTGGCAGTATTTCTCTGGTTTATTTTAATGAAGTTTGATTTCTTTTTTTTCAGCTTTTTGCAATATGCCTCCCAAAAACGAGAAAAGAACTAAAGACAAGCTCGCTTATTGGTTTTACTAAGAGTTCTGTTTCTATTTAAAAATTCCTCTTTCGTAATAATATCAATTTTCAAATAATTTAATTTCTTTACTGCTACAAAAAAAAAAGAGCTGCAATCTAATAAAGCCAAAGCCAAACTGCAAATGCCAAATGTATGTACATATTAGACTCCTGCATAAGACCACTTATATGAATTTTTAATACATGAGGGATTTTTCATATGCTTTACTACAGCGAAATCTCCTAAAAACAAACGCTAAACAACACTGTTTGAAGGAAATTTGTTTCAGCTATTGTAGATATAGGAGTAAAGAATACTTCGTGACAAAAGAATTTGTGATGCTTGATTCTTCATACGCATGAGCGCATACACAAACGTCTTACATGTACATACGCACACACGTTTAGAGCTGACAGATATAGTGATGTCTCGCCAAACATGGCGATTTTTCAACTTGTTTGGCGTTCAAATTTTTGGTTTGGCGACATGGCGATTTTTCTGGCGATAAATAAATTTTTTGGGGATAATTAAATTTTTTGGCGATTATAATGGCTATTTTTTAACAAAATTGATATTCAAAATTTTTCTAATTCAGAAAAATTAGTTTGTTGAAGGAACCGTTTCAAATATAAATCCTACCAAAACTCGTCTGCAAGAAGTTAAAACACTTTGACTTTGATGATTTTTCTTATATATATTAATTATAGCCATTAATGCATTTTGAATTTGGATGAGAAAAATTTACAAGAAATAATTTTTGGCGATTTTATTTCTAATTTTGACGATTTTCTGATGAATTTTGATACGATAATTTTATAAGAACTTATATTAAAAAAGTGTTATATAAAAACAAATTTATTATCAAATATTTACTAAGAAAACTACATAAAAGTGATTTTTGGCGACTTTTGGCGAATTTTGAAATCAATTTGGCGAAATAGGTCGAAAACATCTGACAACCCTGCACACGTTGTGTGTATGATCATACAACAGAACACAACATACAATGCACACACATGCATTGATATCAGTTGTGTACGCTTGTTTTCAAAAAAACCACCCTTAAATACATAACAGCTTAACATCTACATCTTACACACACACACACACTCACACACACACACACACACACTCAAACGTACAATATGCAAAATAACAAGTATACACGCATCAACACTACTTCTTTCGATTGCTTGTTACGAACAAGAAATCTTCGCGACATCGCTTATAAACACTCATATACACGTACATAACTATATCCATTGTGTTTCGCTCATTAAACGACATCCTTTACTATTGGTTAAGTCTAATACATGCTACGACAATACATTTAAAAAATTAGATTTACAGCCTGTTTGTAGAACGCGACAAAGGCGACTCACGAAAAAGCGTTTGTATAACGCGACTCGACTTTGTAGTGCAGCTTACGTTAATTCGCCTATTTGTCAAATATGTACTAAATTGCATTGTTGCCAATATGTTCGAAAATAGTGTTTGCTTAAATTTTTTCATATGAAATTTTTTTTGTAGTTTAAAAAAACGTCAACCCTATTCTTGTGCTGACATGCTCATAAATAAATTAAAAAATAAAATAAACAATTAAAACAAGTTTGTTTTCTGTCGCCACAAAATGAAGGAAATCAATCCACCACTATTGAACTTCCACATAGTCAAAGTGAAAGGAATACTGACGCAGTCCAAAAACTATAGAACCCACTAATTTAAAAATAAATAGACATACACATTGATATTGCTGAACCAACTGAGGATAAGTTTCAATTCAATAAACTGAGACCGATGTCAGCTGCAATTCAGAAAAATAATAAAAGTATTGAAGTTGAAATTCACCAGACACCACCTAAAGAATTATAAACCAAAACTAAAAATATTTTCAAAGAAGATCCGTTGAACAATGCACTTTTAGTAGATTTCAGCAATGTAATAGTTTCCAATGAACGGCCAGATATCAGACAATAATAATGTATGTCATAATATAAAAACAAGTGGACTTGCTACTAAATCGGAAAAGGATAATAATGTAATGCTCTAAGGCCTATAAGTTTTTTTAAAAATACCTCAAAAATTCCAGAGGAAATTAATAGATTTAGCTTAAAATTAAAAATGCGCAACATTCCAAGAGCCGAAACTATGGATGGTATGCAAAGCGAATTGAAATTTATTTTGACTGTTCCCATTTTTGAAAATATTTCACCAGAAATTGATAATTTTAATAAGAATACGAGTAATATAGTAGGAATATTGGCAGACATACCAAAGCGCCAATTCGAAAATAAACATTTAAAGTAAACAAATTGTGTGTAAATTTTTTTTAGTTTTGTTTATTAAAGTATTTGTATAAAGGTAAGTAAAGTGATGTGCATACAGTGAAGCCGTTTGGGAGCTACGGCGTCAAAGACACTCAAATTCAACAGAATATGTCTAGAAAATATGTGATATCTTCTCAACGGATGTACCTAGGAACACTCTCGATCAAATCACCTTTCAAACAGAAAAAGCTAAATCAAAACAGGTCCGTCCAGCCGTTAGGTGTATCGATGGACTCGTACATAAACACAGATATACAGACACACAGACACACACCAAAAATTTATAACACCTCCATACTCCTACCAAACTGTGAAGTTCCCGTGGCCAAGTGTGAAAATTGCTCCATATATGCCACAATTGGCTAAATTGTTGTAAAAATTGAAGTTATCAAAACAAGAACAACCTCAATATGAAACTTTACTTACTTTTTTCTTGTTGGAAGTTTCATTTGTTTATTTTTTCTTAACTTATAGTAATAATTTTAAATTTGTTTAGTGTTTTGTTTATTTTTATGAACTTTTTTGTAAACACGATTAGAATTTTTTAATCGGCCACTTTGACGTTTATGGTGAGTCAAATCGTACAAACCCAAATAAACTGACATCTGTTACGTTTCTTAATAAAAATCTTCAACACTCGTGTTCTAAAACCCCAAAAAATAAATAATGCTAACATGTTAGCGCTTTTTATTGACGAGTCGTCTTCTACAAACAGGCTGTTATTTACATTTCAAAACTGTTTACGCAGCTCTCTGGTTTATACGTACATATGTATATCATCTTTGAACAATGTTTTATTAGAATAAAATTGAGTTTTAATTTTTAATTGAATTTTTTTTTGTGTGACCAGAATGCAACCACAATGTCCGCTCAAATGTACGTACTACAAAACAAAAAAAAAAAGTGTAAGCAAAACTATTTATGCTTAAGTTGTTTCGGAAATGTAAATTTAAAACACATGGTTCATTTTTGCATATTTTATACAGACAAAATAAGAATATGTGGTAGATATCATAAGCATCATTTTATGCTATTGAAAAAAAAATGATAATAAAGGTTTTGGAAATTCAATAAAAATGATGATAATTCAACAAAAAAAAGTTATAGTTTCAGTAACAAAATTTTCCTTTTTTTTTAAATATGTAAGCTTATTTGAAGTATAAATTAGAGCAACAAATTAACACACAAAGACGTTTACTTTCATTTTGTCTTAGTTGTTTGTAGTTAGTAGAAGAAAAGTTATGCATTGTTTTCCCAAATTTTTTCTGCTCACTTAAAACTTTATTCTAAACGTACTTAACTAAAACAAAAATTAATGAGACTATAACTGATATTTTTCACATAGAAATGTTTTACAAACGTTTGCTGACTTCAATTTGGTTTTTATTCATATAGAAAAGGTTTAACATGTTTTTTATTATTACGTATTTACAGGCAAAATTTTCTTAATGTTTCATAATATTAAAAAAATTTCAAACCTTTGACGAAATCATAAAATGGGTTCTTTAAAATCTTACTGAATTTTAACTTGAGAATTATTTAATAATACATTTTCTAACACTAGAGCTGCCAAACATTTATAAAATTACCCAGTAACAAGTTAACTGCTTGCATTTTAGTCCTTTTATATGTACATGTCGTTACCTTAATATATAAAGTCCCCAGCTCATTATTATTTTTTAATTAGTTTTTTGTATATTTCGACAGAGGAACATATAATGCATCGAAAAATGCAAAAATCTCGGTTAAAAAAAATAATACTTTATGGCCTTTCTATGTTAAGGTAACGATATACATCTATGTGCTTTTCAGCTTCATTTAAGGGTGGAAAATTTAACTCTTAACCTACTGCTTTACACATTTATGCAAACAAACATCCAAATGTGAACACATATTTCTTTTTTTTTCGAAGCAGTTATAAAGGGGTTTTCAATTACTCCTTGATAGTTGCTGCAATTATAAAAAAAATAATTTTGCTTTACAAAAGGTTTACAAAACAAATTTTGTATGGAATTTTGTTTGTTAAACGTTTTGTAAACCTAAATTGTTAGTTTTTGAGTAAAGTCTTAAAAGTCTAAGTATTATCATTTAAATATATATTGCATCGTCGTACAGCAGAATAGTGGTGTATATGTTAATATAAAAGGAAGAAAAACCGTTAAAAATATACTTCACTGTACACCCTTCGTTGTCAAAAGTGAACTAAGTACGTTTTAGGGGTTGTTTGTACATATCGGGCCTTATTTTCGATTTTATCGTAAGCGACATGTTATCGAAAACATACTTTTTTTATTGAAATTAAAATTTTATGTGCCTACCCATAGTTTAGAATTTTTAAAATGCCAAAATTGTTGATAACTTTTAAGATACGATCTGTTAAATTTTATCGTAAGCGATATTTTACGTACAAAAACATATTTGAAAATTTAAAAAAAAACCTTGTACTGAAAAATTTAATTTTTGTCGCTTACGATAAAATTGAAAATAAGGCTCGATATATTACGTGACTCACTTTTTTTTTATATTGGCCTAGCCGGAATACTTCTGACCTGCTTGACCTGGAATAAAGATTTTCTTTACCCTTTTTTTCACCCTTTTTGCTAACATGGCGTTAATCTATTTTTATTTTAGCTCACTTCCAATATCAACTCGCCCTTAGTAAAAAATCCCTTAAATGTAACCCAACTGTTGCCGAAATAAAAAAGGTAGTGATAGTGATAAAAATTATTACCATAAATATACAACATTTCATGCAATTGTGCGCATTGTTTCTTAAAACTAACACACATTATTTATGGACAGTTTAATTTAAGGTTACAATTTTATATTCTACATTTTTTTTTTTTTTGGTTCATGAAACACTTTAGTTAAAATTTGCTTGCTAATTGTTGGAATGAATATGATGCTATTTTTTTTATCGCATTTTATTTACTTTTTTATTTTATAGTTTTGTTTATTTTTTTGTATAAACGGAAAAATTATTTTCATGGAAATATTGTAGTTGGAGAAAAAATTTTACAGTTCAATCAATATGATAATATTTTGTAATATTCAAATTATTTTAAAGGAAAGAGATTTTGAATGAAAATAATCGATATTACTTTTTCTCAATTAAATGGTTTTAGTAAGAAAAATTTATTTTTTTAATGGAAATTGCACTACCTGTTAACGAGAACTGTAAAATGCAAAATTTTAACCGTAAAAAATAAAATTTCCCAAGAATAATTATATAAAATACTCAGCTGAACAGTATTATTTTTGCCTTTCCAAGCCCATGGCAGATACCAGCTAAATGGTTTTAGAAAGAAAAATAAAATTTTTTTAATGGAAATGGCACCACTTTTTAACGAGAATTTTATTATTTATTATTTTTGCCTTTCCAAGCCCATGGCAGATCCAATGTTAAATGTATGTAACTAAAAATGCTGTGTGTGAACTCACTAGAACTAATAAAATTATTAAAGCATTATAGTAATGAGGCAGAATGCTTTTAGTTGCACTCACACTCAAAGCCATATGTTTGTTAGGTAATATTTTTTTAAATTGAAACTCATCGTTGCCTGCATGTGAGTGTGTGTGTGTGTGTGTGTGTGTGTGTGTGTGTGCTTGTATTTTCGCTTAACAAAGCCGTTTATTAAAACTTTATGATGTCTGATAACTGTATTAAGTTTGTTTATCCATTTGAAGTGTTACATTACGTACGTGTTATTAGCTTTCCAGCAGCCACACATGGCAAATACACAAACATATTCGATTAACACAGCAATGCAATATAATTCTGATTATATAAGTTTATGTATAACATGTGAATATTAAGAATTTACTCTTCAAATAAGAGTAGCTGGAGCTCAAATGTTCACTTATGCAATTCTTTTTCTTTTCCTTTTTTTTTTGCCAATAAGATTAAAAGATAGAAGAAACTTCAGTAAGTGATTAATACATGATTTTCTTTCCTTTCTTTTTAAAATACCTGTCTAATGATACCCATATTGATCTAGTTCGTCCACTTTATATTTTTTTTTCGTATTTACAAAATGGCGTCTGTTGACCGCCATATTAAATTTTGACAATTGACATATCTTTAGTGACACTCCAGAGATTAAGACAAATTGATTCACGTAAAAATCATCAAAAGCGGTCCAGGCAAAGGGACGCACATACATACATGCATACATACATACATACATACATTTATGCATACATACATACATACATACATACATACATAGACTGATAAAATACAATACCCTTCTTTGCGCAGTCGGGTAAAAATAAGAAAGCTATCAATTAGTCTCTATTTTTTTTTGGCGGTGTTACTCGGTTCATAGTAGAACGATTGTAAAAATTTCTTTATTGTCTGAGAGGGTGTAGCTTCTCATTAGTCCCACTGCAAAAAACCAAACTAAGCGGGACACGCCCACAAATTTTTTTTTATTTGATTTTATGACCTTTGCAAAGATCCTACTAAAGCTGAGTCATATTGGCCAATAAGTTTACTGTCAACTATGTCAATACTCTTCGAAAAGCTGCTCATGACAAAATTGTCCCCTATTCTAACAGATAATATGTGCACGCCGGACCATCAATTTGATTTTAGAAGTCAGCATAGCACCATTGAACATACACGCAAAGAAAAAAATATGGTTGAGGTAACCATAATCAGACAGCAACATAATATGATGGAATTATATGGTTGCACTCAAATTATATTATTGTTAATAGAAAAGCAAACTTTAAGTAATATTATTATCTGAGTTAATAATAATATTATTTACGAAAACCATGAACCATGTTACACCTAATCTTAGTATTATAAATATGGCAACACTATTGTTAGATGTGACTAAAATATAATTGAGACTCATCATACAGTGTTCTCAAATTATAATAATATTGTTAAATACGACCACAGTATTATTCAATATAACAATACTATTTTGGTTTTTAATCATATATTTATTCGTAAATCTTCTGTTGAAAACAGCTGTGCGTGAAATCCGAAATAAAAATAAATTAATATTATTGAATGTATATATAGAATGGTATACTTACATATGTGTGCATACACGAAATACAGACACATCTGTATAAAGAGATATACATTTGTACATACATTTGTATATATATTTGCTTACAAGCAAAACACCGAACTAACAGATGTTTCTGAAAAAGAGTTTTTTTAAAAACTTAATATAGTATGGTTTTGGATAACATTATATTATTATATTATTTTTAAATAATAATACAAATTATGTTGTACTCATAAATTTTTAACAAAACTATATTGTTAAACTCTAACCATATCGCACTTTCTTTGAATATAATAATGTTATTATTAAATTCAAACATTACTCTGTTTATCGTAACGAAATTAATGTTTAAAATAACGATAACTAGTTTTTAACGACCACACATTTGTTTCAGAGAACAATCATTCTGCAACCGTATCTTTTCTCTGCGTGTAGATTGGTTCAATTTATAAGGAAAACATTTGAAGAAAAGAATTATTGCTCTGCCCTGTTTATTGATATTTCTCAGTTTGACATGATGGCATAATTTTAAAATTGAAGAAATATCTACCAAATAACATTTTAAAACTTTTGAAAAGTTATATTTTAGCCCGAAAGTTCTCAGTTATGGAAGGAGACCTTATGAGTACGGCCGAAACTATCTTATCCGGTGTAATACAAGGGAGTATTCTGGGGCCAGTTTTGTATTTGATTTATACTTGTGATATGCCTGAGAGCAGTAATATCCATACTTATACATTTGCCGATGATACAGCCTGCCTCAGTATGCACGAAAACCCTCATGAGGCATCCCGATATCTTCAGAATCATATAACACAGCTTTAGCTGTGGTTAAACTTATGGAGAATAAAATTAAACGAACAGAAGTGCGTACATATAACCTTTACCCTACGAAAAGATACTTGTCTCCCCAATTAGAATCAACAGTCAAGTTGTTCCTCAATATTCACATGTGAAATACACCTTGATCGTCGGCTTACATGGAAATACCATATTGACTCAAAGCTAACACAAATGACACTTAAATTAAATAAATACATGTATTAAAAAAAATATTGATATTCTACTTACCTGATTCCTGCGAAACCTAGCAAACACCTTTAGCTCTTGAATTTACACAATTTTAAAGTTCATAAGATGGGCCCCTTAAAATCCTTTATTGTATTGCGCGTGGTTCTACTTAACCAATTTTTACGACACTTACCACACACCTCAAGCTCTAAAATAAACACAATCCTCAATTAAAAAAATGGGCGGAGTCATGCCCATCTAAATTTAATATTTTTTTTTTAAGTGGTTCTACTGTACCAATTTTTACAAAACTTAGCTCAGAAAAATACAAAATCTTGCATTTAAAAAATGGGCCAAGGCATGCCCATTAAAATTTAATTTAATGTCCCACATATATTTTTCCGAAAATGTTCAATTAGATCTTTGAATTGCAGTCAGTTTTTTTTGCAGAATTTATTTTAATTAACATTTGTGTTTATAAGCTAACAAGATACAATCATATGAGACTTACACCCACGTTTTTAACCCTAGAAACACAATTTACTTAAAGAAGACAATATAAAAAATGTATTTGTTGTTGTTTTAACAGCAACCAAAATTCTTCTACATCTTTTTCAGTTGTAATTCAGAAAGCATCAATTGTAATTTAGATTTATCAATTTAAATTCAGAAAGCGGGAATTGTAATTCAGAAACCATCAGTTGTAATTCAAAAAATAGTAAATATTATAAAGAAAAATTACTACATAAAAATTTTATGGCCAAAATTTGTATGAAAATATATACCACTGTTGAAGATAGTGCTTGTGCTATCTTCAGAAAAGTTATTATTAAAGAAAAAGCAATTGAGAGGAAAAAAAATTATAAAAAACATAGTTGTTTTTTCTTTAATAAAATTAAAATAAATTCATATATTTTAAAATTTGTTACTTTTCTGAATTACATTTGACACTTTCTGAATTAAAATTTATGCTTTCTGAATTTTAATTGATAAATCTATAATACAAATGACGCTTTCTGAACTTAAATTGAAAAATCTAAGTTATAATTGACGCTCTCTGAATTACAACTGGAAAAAATGTAGACATGCTAAACCAACACCAAATAAATTTTTCAAATTCGTATTGATTTTGACACACTTCAAATAAAAATAAAACATTAACAAAACATTTATTTTTTTTCTCAAAATACAAAATTATTTTATTGTTTTTTTTACACAATACGAATTTTAATACTATTATGACAAGTAATTCTGCATTATCAGCTACAAAATCCAAAATCCAATTTTTTTGAACAATAATGTTGTTGAAATAAGCAGGCTATTAAATTCTACTTTTAATTAAATCTGTACACAGAAAAAAATATCATCGAAATGCAACCAACAAAACAAATTGTTAAAATTTAATTTAAAAATTAACAATCATCATTGTTGATATAACAAATTAAAATTTTTGTAGTCAATTAAATTACTCAACAAATTTATTTGTTAAATTATATCATAACGAAATGCGCACATATAGAAAAAACAAGACATCATGTTTTGTATGTATTCATTATTTGCTTATTTAATAAAGTGTTGCTCTTCAGCTGAGAGGTAAGCGAGTTAGTTTATTAGTCCTGAGATTGCCGGTTCAACTCCGCCCAAAGACATTTAGTGGTTTTCGTAGACAAGCAAAAATCGTTTCGAGGATTGGGATTGTGTATAAAAAGCTTGTTAATATAACAAATATGATATAAAAATTCAGCAATTCAGATTGTTAATATAACAATAACTTTAATTGAAATAACTTTGAAATCTAACAAAAATAAATGTTGAAAAAATAAATAAAATTCAACAAATTATTTGTTGATATATTTAATTGAAAATATTTTTAAGATTTTCCTTTAACTTACAATTTCGTTAATTGTATTTACAAAAATCGTTGTAGGTTCAAAATCAATTAATTATTTAATTGATATAACAAGTAAATATTAATTGTATTTACAAATCATTTTTTTCTGTGTAAGAAATATGTTGTTCTTAGGAAAATTCATTATAAATGTGCAATATAAAGTATGTATGTTTTCTCTTCCAACATTTCTTTATTATTATTGGCCACCAAATTTTCCACTTCTATAAATACACATACATACACATATATTTTTAGTCTTTAAAATTAATGTTTTTATTTTTAGAACACCACCATAATTCATTGCAAGCAACATCGAATATAAACCGCCAAAATATTCTCTGTTCATGTACTTGAAATTATTTCGCTCTAGTATGGCAAATGTTATTTAATGCAATAAAGACAACAGCCACAGCCACAAAATGAAATAAATTGTCGTTGAACAGCAAGGAAGGAAATACATTGTTAAGAGACTCGCACAACACAAACACAAAACGACTACTACTACTACTACTACATAGAACTACATAGAAGCCAGGACATGCAGCAGCAGCAGCATGTATTCGAAAGGCTTATATAAAGTGCAACTAACTATAATAGACAACAGCATAATAGGGAAGTTATTTTCCATGGCTATAATGAAGTGAGTCAAATATTTTTGCAAATTTGAGGCTAACCTTAAATTTATTATAAAGGGTATAAAAACTTTTTTCTTTCCTGCATTTGTTCACAAAAATAGCTGTTCTGTTAAACACAGTTAAACATTCTTTTTTCCATTTTGTTTTTAATATCGAAATAATAATAATAATAAATTATGGGCACATAATAGTAAATGAAAGTAATGATGTACTTACATGAAGATTAAAATTGAACCATCGGTTTTCATAAAATATTTTATAAATCTAAGTATGTCTTTGAATCACTTTAATTTGAGCCGATTTTAGCAGCAAATGTTTAAAGGTCTTATTTAATGCCCAAAAGTTTTTTAAGACTAAGTAGATTGAACTTTGTAAAATGTGTTTTTAATTCGAATAGAACTTACGAAAGTGTTAACTGTTTATTTTATACACACAGAAAAATTTCAACTTAAAGTCTACTTAAACAACGTTAATCTAATATTTTTCGGCAATGATTTTGCTTCATATGTGATTGATTGATTTATAGTAATTGTCACAGAAAATTTTTCCTTTTGAAATAACTTTATTTCACGTTGAATTAGCATTTACGTACTGTTAAAATAAAAATGAAGAATCATGTTGAATCAAAGTTATTTCAAGTTAGATCAACATGAATTTAATTTAATGTGATAATTTTATTTTATTAATTATTTAATTTACGTGTGATTAACATAGACATCAGTAAAGTATTTGTATATAAATTAAATTGGCTTCGCCGGCCAATATAAGAACTCGGAACCACAACAACTTTAAATATTCTTAAGATAAACAATAATATGTACCATCTTGAATTAAATTATAATTTAACATTATTTCTTATCATTTAACATAAAATTTTTTTTGAAAAATTTAGTTTTAGTTAAGAAAAACAAAATGCTTTGACTTGAAAAATTTTAGTTAAAAAAAAAATACAAAATACTTTGACTTGACTCCAGGATTCGAACCTGCGATCCTCTGAATGCAAGACTAGTACACTGCCTACCAGCCAGCAGCAGTCTGTCGGCTGTTTACAAACATAAAAAAACAACAACAATACAAAAACAACCTACACAACTAAGCACAAAAGTGTATTGCAGCTATGAACAAAGTAAATAAACAACAACACACTGAAACAACATATTATTTCCTGTAAAATTAATGTGATTTTAATGAAGTTGAATCAACTTTTTGGCATGGTGATTTTACATTGGTATTTTTTTCTCTGTGTATATATGATCTCTACACAATGGCAAATCTTTATCAAATAATGCAGTTTCAAATTTGAAAATCAATTATCAATTCACTTATTAAAGCTCAAGTGCAATGTGTATCATAAACGTTTTTTGTTTATTAGACAACAATAAAAACAAAAAATTATATTGATTGCTTATTGACAAAAAAAAAATCTCGAATATAAAATTCGCAATACCTGAACTTCACAGTGTTTTTATGTTTTTAAATGACGTAGAAATTTTTAAATAATTTTCAAATTTGAAAATCATTAAAATACTAAAAGCTTATGCAAATTTGTGAATATGATAAAAAAATTAATGCCAATGAAGTTCGCAATAGCTAGAATCTATCGTATTTCCTTAAAAAAATTGAGCTAGAAATTTTTAAGTATTTTTTCTAATTCAGCAGCCGCAAAACCATTTAGACTGACCATGAAATAATTTTTTCCAGCTGGAGTCAAGATTCGTCCCACTGTGCAGCAGATCTAATTTTGTTTTACATTTTTTGTTTTTAGATTTGAGTTCTTACCAAATTATTTATCTTGTTAAAATTTTCTTGTTTAATTTTTTCAATTTCTTTTTCGTGAAAATATTTTTAAAGATTTTTACAATTTTTTTTCTATTTTTTTTGTTAATATATTTTAGGTTGACTTTTTTTTAATTTTTTTCATATTTTCCTTTTCGAGCTCAGCAGACTCAAAATCGAATAATTTTGTTCAGCAAGAATGAAGATTCGTTACACTGTGCGAGTTTGTTAATAATATGTATATGAAATGCTAATAATACCGAAATTCGCAAATTCTGTCGTATTTCATTAAAAAAAATTGAGCTAGAAATTTTTTAACTATTTGTTTCGAATTCAGCAGCTTCAAGACCATATAGACTAACCATAACATAATTTTGTCCAGCTAGATTCAGGATTCGTTCCACTGTGCAATGCTTGAAATTTTTTCACATCTTTCAAAAAGTTTTCTAACTACTTATGACGTTACAATTTCCTCGTTAAATTTTTTTTAACTCCTTTTTCGTGAAAAATTTTTGAGATTTCCAAACCACTTTAATTAAAGTGACAAGGTATTTTTCAAATTCTACAAAAATTTTACAATTTATATTTGTTTTGTATTTTTTTAAGAAATGTTTTCTTATCTATTATCCTGAAATTTTCTTGTTACATATTTTTAATTACTTTTTCCTAAAGAATTTTTGTGGCTTCCAACAAACCATATTAAAGTGAACAATTTTATTTTCAATTTTTTTAAAAGGTTTTAAATTTTTATTTTATCTTTTGCAATATTTTTATTATTTTTTGTATAACTATTTATGGTGTAAAAATTTTCTTGAAACATTTTTCAATTCCTCTTTCAGAAAAAAATATTTATGAGATCAATTTTGATTAGTTTATTTTCTTTCGATCGGTCGAAAGAAAATCGGTCCAGCCGTTTTGAAGATATCTTATCTTTTTTAAATATATTCTGTTGAATTTGTTTGTTTTTGGCGCCGAATTTCCCAAGCAGCTAGACCAATTTTAATTAATTTTTTTTTTCGTTTCAAAGGTGGCTTGGTCTAATATTTTCTTATACATAATTGGAAAAAAATCGGTCCAGCTGTTTGGAAATTATCATAAATTTTCTAATCGGGGGTTTTTAAAATTTGAAATTTTCATTATTGAAAAAATTATTTAAACTATCTTGTAAGATTTTTATATTCCTTCTAAGTAAAAAATCTTAGAGGTTCCCAAATAACTTTAAAGTGAAATTTTTTTTTATATTTTAAAAATAGAAAATAGCTCGACTGTGTTATCGCTGTTACCCGGAAGTAAATTTGCTCCGACATAAATGTTATATTTTGGTTTGCTTCAAAATTAAAAAAAAAATATTAAATAAAATATACTTAATAGTAACAAACCAAAAAAGTTTGTCTTAAGTAGAACAAAAAAAAAAATAAGCAAATTAAGTAACATGTGTATAATTAGTAAAAAGAACAAAACGACAATGGTAAGACTGTTGTAAATATAGTGATGGTAAAATTGAGCTTACAATAAAAAAAAGCTTTCAGCAAATTGAAATACGATGAATCAAAACAATTCACATATTCCATTTGCAATAAAATGCTAAGTATATAAGGCAGAAATCTACATCAACTGACACCACACACAGTGGACCAAACACAAAAAGAACGCTGATGATGAAGGTTTAGTGGCCTTCGGAAACGGCTGGCTGTTCCGTTCAACTATGTGTTGTTAGTCAGAATATTTATAACAGACTTTGGTGTTATTTGTTCATTAATAATTATCACATGTAATTTGGCTTAAAAAGCGATACGAACTTTAGCCCGTTCAAATCAAAAATATAGAAACAAATGGAGTTTGAATAATAATTAAAATTAATATAAAAAAAAATATGTCAGTAGCTTATTGCTTAAAGTGCATGTTATATGTTGTGGGCCTAGAATTCAGATTTTGCTCAAGTAGATGAACTTCTTGCCTCTGCTAAAAAGCTACATATATAAATATATTTCTACAGTCAAAACCCGATAATTCGTAATCGCAAGGGACCGGCCATGTCTTACGAATTATAGAGGTTTTAGATTTAGCGGGGTTTCGATTTAACGTGGTTAAAATAAAATAAATACGAATTACCGGGGTTTTTCAATTTATTTACTAAAACGATAAAAAAGCATAAAAAAATTGTTAAAAATAAAATACAAAATAAAATTTGTTGTTTTTGTTACACCGACACACAGTGTTGCGAAACCGGAATTTTTCGGAAATCATATTGCCTAAACTGTAATTTTAATTGTATCGATGAGAAACTTCTACAGATTGGTCAGAATGAAATCCCAAACAGAATGAGTGAAAAAAAATTTACACCGAAAAAAATTGTTGGGTCAAATTTTCAACAAAAGTCAAGAATAAAAAAAAAAATTGTTCGAAAAATTAAAAAAAAAAATTTATTTTAATTCTTCTTTTATTTCTGATAAATACCCTATGATTAGTTTTTAAAATAAATTATAGGGTGGTCCGAACAAGAATTATAAACGTCAAATTTTCATGATTTTTCGATATTTGTTGAATAACTCTGAAATTTTATATAAAACCAAAATCTATTTCATTTGTTATTTGAAAGGTGGCAATAAAAGGTTTAATTTGATACCGGTTTGAAGTCAATAGCTTCAGTTTTAAGAGAGTTATGCTCATTTTTGTGGAGTGCTAGAAAAAAAACCATTATGATTAACTTATTCAATAAGTGATTCCGAGAATTTCCGTTCTATTTCTATGGAATAAATACTGAGAGTGATATACTAAAATCGCTATAACTCCCAGGAGGGCAGGTATAGGCAGCTGATTTTTTCACAGTTCGTTGAAAACAAATTATGTAACATTTCTGTAGTGGTTTGGAACTGGGACTCTCTGGGACTTTTTAGATATTGCTTACCTAACCCAAATTTTAAGGAAAAATGGACCTTTAGTCGGGTTTTCGCTCTAAAAAAGGTGCATATGAAAATGTCTCAAACAACATTCCTTTTTTTTACAGAAGATACTTGTCCGAAGGCAGATTTTTTTTCCGAATCAAAATATCTGTCACCAAAATCAAATGAGATCATTTTGAATACAGCCCTGAAATCCCCTCTTTTCGTGAAAATTTTGTATATATGACTTCTAAAATCAATTAAAAATCAACGGGCCAACATAAAAATAAGCTTTATGTGTTTTTTGTTTACTTGGAATATCTGTGACAAAATTGCATCATTAAAAACACTGAAAAAAATAATCGGAAAAAAGTTACTTTTCCACTAGCCGCAACACAGTGCGACAGTTTCTTATGGGTGCTCACACACAAACAAGCAGAAGCAAAAATCCACGCAAAAAAAGCGATAAACAAAAAATCATTCTTTCCATGTTTTTGTTGTTTTTATTACGAATTATAAGTGGTAGTTAGCAAACAATTACGATTTATAAGAGGTAAAGAAGATTTTATTTGAAGAAAATATTACGAATTAGCGAGGGGACCAAAATGTATGGAAATTTTACGAATTAACGAGATTTTTTCAAGGGACCGACAGTTTATTACGAATTATCGGGAATTACGATTTATTGGGGTACGAATTATCGGGATTTGACTGTATACATATATTTATTCTTACGGTTCTATGTGGGAATACAAGGCCATAAACCATAAAAATAAGGTGATTAATATTTTTTCTAACCACTCAATTATGCAATAACTTCAACATGATAAAGACATGTTGAGAGGTTTTAATGTCAAATCATGAAATTCCTCTCAAGACTCAAATGATTGTCATGTTTTTTTTCACACGTAGTTTCAGCATGATCTGTTTAGCAATACCATGTTCTTTTACTCCGACAGTATTTATTTATGGTATTGTTTCATAAGCTTGAGCTCGTGCCTTGGTGGCAATAATATTGAAGGCATGAACAAGATTATCACATACATACATACATATGCATTCATATGAATATGTATGTATGTGAATATATATAGTCTCTAACTCTAACAAAACAACGAATGAAATGCTAACAGAAATTGCTTTTCTTAAAGGTTACGTTTACACGTTGTGTATTTAGCTCTCAAAAGTTGAATTGAAAAAAAGGACATTCTAAATGAGATGAGAAAATTCTTTTTTGTTATTTAATGAATGTCATGTTTTGTGGTGTCCTTATTGATTATGTTTTCTTTTGCAAACGAAAATCGTTAAGGCTTTAAGTTTCGTATAACTTTATGACTGCCACCCACCATCAATTGGAAAGTAAAGAAAACTCGTTATGAACAAGTGAGTAAAGAATGACTTGCATACTCTGTCGTTACAGGTAAAAGATTTGTATGACACATTTCCAAAGGTACGTGTAATTGATTTGACTGATTTTTTTTTTCTTTTTTTTTGGCTTATGAATATTTGAAGCAAAAAATTATGCGATATTTCCAAGTTATCGTAGTTGGGGTTGCAGGCAAATTTCATATTCATAAAGCGTTTATGAAAAGTATTCTGTGTAAATACCAATACTCAGCATATTCTTTTGCTTAATTTTATTGACATTTTCTATGACTGGTGAAGCATTTTCCCATTATTTATTCAAATATTTAGAAGCTTTGTGGATGTTGTTGTTGTTGTCGTTGTTACGCGTTGTAAAGTATTTTGAATATAAAAATTGTAATAGACACATAAGCAAAGTTTGGTAAATTTCGTGTTATTATAGAAATATTGAAAGTATTTTTAGCACACCTGCTGCCATAACAAGACTGTTGGATAAAACGATAGCATATTCATTTTGAAATATAAAAAAAATTAGAAATATCGCTTAAATCGGAGTTACTAAAATGTTTCAAAAAATTTTAAGGAAACTGAAGCTGAACTTAAATTTAAAATTTTGCCAACATTTTTAGATTTTGAGAAAAATATGACCTCAAGTTAATCTAAACAATTTCAGTTGTCAAGTTAACAGTTAATGTTAAGTGTTGTTGAATTTTTTGTTAAGCAACATTTTCACTGGTTAAACTAACCAATATAAACTCGTTATTTTATTTTTGGGCTAAACAAGATTTTTTTCCCTTCAAATAAATCATTTCAATTATGTGATATGTAAGTATATTGTTTGAATTAGGAAAATAGTACAGATATAAAATAAATTATTTAGCCCCAGCAGAGTTTCAGGGAATTTGGATTGAAGCACAAAATAAAGCAAATGCTTGTTGGCAGATGCAATGGTTTTAAAGCTTACACTTTCGCAAGTGAGATTAAGTAGAATACCGATGTTTGTTTTTAAATACAAAGATTTTTGGGATTCTCTCTAAACAGGCATCACTAAGTACATAGAATAAACAATTCACTCCTATTAACACATTTAATTAAAAAAATATATAAATAATCAATTGAAAATTTCATTGTGTTAATTCGTTAAATTTTTAATCAAATGCTTAAATAACTCCATATTTAATTAATTTTATGTATTTGTTTTTAATTAAAGGTGTTAAGAGCAGATTAATTTTTTCATTATTTTTTTTTTGTGTAGAAAACAATATTGTTTGAGTTTTGTATCTCTTGTTAACACATTGAAAAAAAAAATACAAACAATAAGTTAAAAGTTTAATTTTGTCATTTAAAATTTTTAAATTAATCAAATTTTTAAACAAAAGTCCAATTGACCAATTTTCAATTTTCCAATTGACAAATTTCAATTAAATGTTTAGTTAATAACATTTTTAAGCGCAAGTTTAATTGGCTCAATACAATTTTTAATTAATTTTTTAAATATTTTTTTTAAGATTTAAAGATGTCTATAGGAGAATAATTTTTTTTTTGTGTATATACATTTATGTGTCATTTAAAACTTTTAATTAATTAAATATTTTAACAAAAATCTAATTGACTGCATTTAATTTTTAATTAAACTTCGTCAATTAAATTTATAAGCAAAAGTTTAATTGGCTCAATAAAATGTGTGATTGATTTTTTGCATTTATTTTCAATTAGAAATTTTAATAGCAGATATTTTTTGTGTAGAGAACATTAATGTTTGAATTTTGTATCTCCTATCAACACTTTTAGTTGAAAAAAGTACAAATAATTAGTTAAAAATATAGTTATATTAATTTGAAATTTTTAAAAATTAAGTTTTTAATTGAAAGTTTAATTGACGCAATCAAATTTTTAATAAGTTATTTGTATTATTTTTTCAATTAAAGGTGCTCATTAAAAATCTTTTTTGTATTGAGAATAATAATTGAAAAATGTACAAATAATCAGCTAAGAACTTGATTGTGTCAATTACAGGTATTTATTAATTCAATTTTCAAATAAACGTTTAATTGACTCCAAAATTTTTAATTTAACATTTACGGCGTTAAAAGTGCAACTTAAGCTGTTAATAGCAGATTTGTAATGTAATGAAATTTGTAACACAGAAAAAAGTATTCACCAATTAATGCTTTCAATTAAGAATTTAATTAATTCAATTAAATATTTGATTGTGTTGATTAATGTGAGTGGAAAAACTTAATTGATATTATCAAATTATTTATAGGTGTAAATTTAATTAATTTACAAATTAATATTACAAACATTTTTAATTGATATTACAAAATCATTCATATTACCTTTTTGTGTGAATGTTTGAGTTTTGACTTTAACTGGTATAAGTAAGGACCACTTTCGGTCTATGGGTGATCTCTGACCATTCAAAATAATTTAACCTAAACTATTGATGCGACAATAACTCATAGGGGATGATTTCTCCTTTAGGAACATTTGTTTTATTTTTTTTATTTATTCACTGAGTAATTAAATCATCAAATAATTTAGAACTTTTTTTTTCTAAATATTTGCTGAATTTGTAAGTTTAAAGTTGTATTTGAAAAGACAATTTAAATTAAATGTCTGTAAACACATGTAAATTATTTATAAAATATTTTTGTTTTGAGAGCTTTCGTTTACAATTGTCTTTTCAAATACAACTTAAAGCCATACAATATGGCTTGCGAATTGAGCAATTATGTATACTTCATACTTTCTTTGTGTATTCAAAATTTGTTGACACTGTTAAACATTTTAATTTGCATAATAAAACAATTTTAGAAATCAGCATCAGATAAATCTGAATCCTTTAGCATTTAACATTAATACAAAATATTTGCCTCATTTCATAACTGGAAGATAAATAGAAAAATTAATCATTGTACTTTTCGTTATTAATTATTAACATTCAATTAACAATTTTCTCTTAGTCCAAAATCAAGTCAAATACAAACACAACAAACCTATATTTCCTAGAATTCGTTTTCTGTATTTAACAACTTCATTCATTTCATATTTTATTTTCATTTTCATTTCATACAATAAATAAACAATCTTAAGGCAAGTGACCACAAAGGATATTAATGCACAGAATGTGTATGAGCAATAATTGCAAAATTAATTTTATGCTGAAACTGAAGATGTAAATAGTAAATAAAATTTGTTTGTCTTTTGTCAACAGAATATGAAATACTGAAATTATAATTAAAGAAAAGGGGGAAAAAATTGAATATACATAGTTAGGAAATAAATTTAAAATATTTTCATAGAAATAGTCATTGCTTGTAGGTAAATTTGTTAAGAGCATGAAATTGTAGGGTAATTTAAATTAATTCAACAAAGTGTGACTTTTACTAACACATAAAAGATTTCGTATGGATAACCCTGGGTGTCCCTGTGTGGCAGAGTGGTAGCGATGCTATCCTCTCAGTCCAGAGGTCGTGAGTTCGATTCCCGCCATAGATCCTGGGTGTCTTCTGCAGACAAGCTAGTCGCTTTGTGGGTTGTGTTTGTTTAAAGAAAAAACATATCGAGTCCTAACCGCTAAAAAGGCTCAAGCGATAAACATTTTTAACTTAATTTTTGACGAAAATAAAAGGGTGTTAAATATTAAGGCCTGATGTTGATTTTGAATAAAACACAGATTATTTAGGAAATTATTGTCATTTCTTTTTATTTGTATGGAAAAAATATCGGCCAAATGGCCGCCGGGACCTCGGCAACACACCTCTATCCAATGGTTCAAATTTTCGATGACGCTGAGGCATAATTGAGGTTCTATGCAGTTAATATGCCGAATTATCTCATCTTTAGCTCTTGAATTGCTGCTGGGTTATCGACGTACACCTTTTCTTTCAAGTAACTCCAAAGAAAAAAGTGCAACGGTATCAAATGACATGATCTTGGAGGCCAATTGACATCGCCACCACGTGAGATAACACGGCCGTTGATTTTGTTGTGCAAAATAGCCATTGTTTCGTTAGATGTGTAGCAGGTGGCACCGTGCTGTTTAAACCACATATCGTCCACATCCATATCTTCCAACTCGGGCCATAAAAACTTCGCTGTCATCTCACGACAGCAAACACCATTAACAGTAACTGCCTGACCGGCCCTATTTTGGAAAATATACAGCCCTATGATGCCGCCAGCCCATAAATCGTACAAAACAGTCACTATTTGTGGGTGAATTTGTTTTTCGGCAATCTCTCTTGGATGATCGATCATTCGTCCAAATGCAGCAATTCTGCTCATTGACGAATCCAATGAGGTCGATTGTGCTGACCCAAAAAATCACGAAGTGCACGATATGTATTTTGATTTGAATGCCCATTTTCATAACAAGCCTGAATAACTTTACTGCGTTGCTCGATTGTGTATCTTTCCATTGTTCAAATTGAGTTAGTCTAAAATTGAGAAATGTCAAATGAAATGCAGAAAAAAACTTGACCTTTAGGTGTGGGTTTTGGCAGTTACGACACGATATAAAATACTATATGGACTTAAGGCTATATAATCGAATAGCTTACCTGCTGCAGACATTTAGCACGTGTACCACGATATCAACAACTTTCGACTTGTCACACACTCACATTCGAAACAAAAACAAATTTTCGATTGTTGTTGATATCGTGGGACAGGTCCTTCACATTTTTGTTTTTTTTTTTTGATAATTTTTTTTAGTTTTAGTCTTTTTTTCTTTTCGCCGATTTTTTTCGGTTTCTGGCTATTTTTTTTTTTTTTTTTTTTTTTTTTTTTTTTTTTTTGAAGCAATTATTTAAAGTTTGGTGATTTTTTTAATTTTGCGATTCTTTTTCGAGTTTTAGCGATTTTTTATAGTTTTTTTAGCGTTTTTTTGGTTGTTGTTATTTTTAGCGTTTTTGTTTGTTTTGTTGATTTTTTTCGTTTTGTCGATTTTTTCGGCTTTTGGCGATATTTTTAGGTTTTTGGGCGTTTTATTTACTTTTGCTTAAGTTTTTGCATCTTAGTGTTTTTCTATACTTGGTGATACAAGTGCTTTTCATTCAAGCGTTTTTTTCTTTTTGGCATTCTTTTGATTTCGAAATCAATTATTATAATTAAGGACACATACACATACATATGTATATTTTAAAAACTTGTGTAGTATGTGAGAAATATTGTCAAAACTAATGTTTTCCGGCAGCGTCAATAAAATTATTATACGAGTCTTATACAGTCATTTTGCAGTATAACTTTTTTGCATAAAAGTTGAATTTGTATTTAAACACCTTTTAAAATAATCCAAACCGTTAATTTTAAACATCATGTGATAAAACTCATAATTCTTAGAGACATCTTTTAATTCCCTCAGGTATTTTTAAATGCCGCTTTAGCCTCGACAATAATTTGCATTAAGAAGATTGTGTTTATGGTTGAGTGTGTGTGTGTGTGTGTGTGGTGTAGAAAATCATCTTATCTTCAATTTCGTACTTAAGATATTTTTCTAAATCCATACATATATACATATTTATAACATAAAGCAAACAAAAAAAAAATAAATAAAAAACAAATTATACAAATAATTAAGTCAAAGCCTATTCAACGAAGTGTTATGCAAACAAAAAAAGCATTTGAATAAAATTATTTATGCAAAACAGTCTGATAAATATGTAAAAATTTATTTGTCTTACTCTTTTTCATACTCTTTCTTATTTCTATTATCTGGGGCTTCTTGTGTGATAAAAAAAACAGAAAAATAAACTTTGAGAATCAGGTTTTTTATGCCTTAAAAATAGTGCGCTTAAGTAAACAAATTTATTAAGCGAAAGAAACCGAATTATCATTATAAATTGCAATTAGCATGTGAAGTGATTTAAAAATATTTATTTTCCCTAATCTTAAGGGACTTAAATACTAAAATATCTTTGTTATAATAATTTAAAAGCATTCAATTTATTGAGATTGTGAATTTTGTTATGAGGGGGAAGTGTGTGCATTGATTTTAATTTTTTATGAAACAAATTCGAAAGCAGGTATCTAACAGTTGACAGCCATAGAGGTAAACTAGAAAAAAAAATATTTTTGTATGGCAAATAAAACTTTGTTATATTTTCTAATAAGATTTGTTATGGGAATGAGTTTAATGCTTTTTGATAAATTGATTATCTCACAGAATTTTTATTATATTTTTTTAATTGAATGTAACTGCTAGAAGAAGAAATTCTAACAATTAGACTGACTTCCTAAAGGTAAATTTCTTTGTTTTCGAACAAAATGTTTAGAGTATTTATATTCGTTACAGTATAAAATATTCAGTCTTATTATAAATAAAATTTGACATGGAAATGGTCATCTGCCGTGGTTAATTTGTGAATCTAAACCATCCAAAGCGTCACCCAAACGCATACAAAAAAAATTCATTAAAATCAGTCTAGCCGTTTAGGAGGAGTTCAGAGACATACACACGTACAATATAATTCTATATATAAAGATAAAAAGAAGTGTACACTTTGATATCACTACTAACCGTGGAAACGGGTGTATAATCTGTAGATGGTTTATGTGAAAAGTGCAAGAAATCGGCCCATTGATTCCGGAGATGTGGCATTTAGATTTTCCTATATATTCCCATACAATTATCAAAAAAATGTCCTCCAATTTCCATATTATGATTATTTATTGTCACTTGAAAAGTTACGAAACCACATTTTGTAATGTCTTATGTGTACAATAATATTCGGTCTTTCTAAGCGGAATGTTGAGCTGAATCTAATGTTGTTAAAATATAACCGGGGCAAGGGGTACCTCACATATCAAGTAATATCTTGAAAGTTATAATAGCAAGAGTCTTCAAATTTGGTATGGACTCCTTTAAAGGCGTGATGCGAAGTAATTTAAAATATTGGTAGGATATGACCGGGGAAAGGTGCACCCCTTATGCAAAGTAATTAATAATAATCTTAAATATTGAAAGCTATAATAGCAAGAGTCTTCAAATGTGGTATAAGTTAATTTCAAAACAATTAATATATGTATAAATTAAAAAAAAAAATTAAAATAATTATTGTTTGCAGGCGTATTCATAAAACTTTTAAACAGCATTTCAAATGTTGTTTAGGGAAAATTCGCTAAAATTGTCTTCAATTGTGTAAATCAGCAAATTTTAAAATTTACTTCACCTACATATGTTTAAACCAATTTTAAGATGACGTTGTTGTAATTTTGCTTTTGCTTTTTGTTTACTTTTGCCTGTGTGTATGTATGTATGCCTGTATGTATGTATGTGTATACCAGTGTTATTTAGAAGAAAACAATTTAATTTTTTTGTAGAAACTATGCTGAAATATAAAATGGATTCCAAAGAATATTTAAAATAAAAGGAGCGATCCAGTTTCCATTTCCAGTCATTGTTTTCTGACTTAATGTATTAACAAAAATAATAATAATTGCAGAGAATTAACTAGTGTGTATAAACTAGGGTTTCCCAAAAACCGTGGAAATTAGAAAACCGCGGTTTCCGGTTTTAAGCAACTAAAACCGGTCGGTTTCGGTTTGGTTTCGGTTTTAAAAATATACATGTATACAAATAGGTATGTATGCTGGAAAGATAAATGGTGATTTAAAAATAATCATCCCTATCGTGAAAAACAAATCGAATGTTTCTTCATGTGAAATTTTCATTCCCCTCGAAGAGAAAAATGCTATCTTGAATATCACGTGAAACTTTTTTCCCGCTATCAGTCCACGTCGATGTAAAAAAGGACGAATTTTAATAAAGTTTAAAAATTAATTGAAAATCAGACAAATTTAAGTTTAATAAAAAAATCACAAAAATTGTAGGTTATAAATGAGTTTTATTTAACTTTAAAGTTGTACTCATGGAGGTGCTTCTGTTGATTTAGCTATCTTTTCATTTCATCCACGGTGCACCACCATGAAATTTACTGTCTGTGAACCATAGAGATTAATACTCTGTGAAAAAATGTGTTGTAGGGAACTATTGTTAACAATCGTAAGCATTACATACTTATATTTTTCCAAAAATGAATAGTTTTTTTTAATTCGAAGAAAAATATCGAAATTATTCGATGTAATAATTCAGTTCGTCTTCAAAAATAAAGTGAACAGAACCAAGAGAAAAGTGAAAAAATTCACGTGAAAAATATTCTGCCTTATCGTGGTTGGCGTATTTCAAATACGACTACGACTGTTTGGTAATAGATTAAAGAAGACAGGAAGCAAAAAGGGTAAATATTTCTGGGGAAAAATTCTTGATGGAAAAAATTGTTACTATAGGGGTGATAGAGCTTCTCTGGTTTATATTCAATGCAGGTACTTATATTAGAAAAGGAACATTTGGTAGTGAGTATGTGTATATAAAGCATAAGAATAAAAAATTTTATTTATTTATTTATTTATTTAGTACATATTATACAAAGTAAATTTGTATAATATGATGTTGCACAAGTATGGGCGGAGTAACTAGACCATATGCCCAAGATGGTATTAACGGTATTTTAAAAGTTTTTGTGACCGACTGTACACGACCTATGTCTTCACATAGGAAGTAGCAACGTGGTTGTTAAAGAAATTCCACAAAAAACCGCAAGGTTATACGGTTATCCGTGGCAGATCAGTCAACCAGTGCGAGCGAGACGAAAAACTCTCGAATGCCAAACAACACGCACAAGCCTGACCGCACTTAAGAAATAATTACGATGACGCGAGAGATGTTCCTCAACCCAGAGCTACTTAACGACTGGGTATAAAAAATTTATATTTAATTATCTAAGTAATAAAATTTCAGAAACGTTAAAGAGTTCAATGTAGAGTCGTTTAAATGAAATCTTATTTTTGTGCAGAAGTTACCAGCGACAGAAAACACTCTTTCGTTTCAGTTGAAGAGGGTTTTATTGCGTTATTGCCTTGCGAAGCAATATATTGGTTGTTTTGTTGTTCGTTTCTTTATAAAGTACAAATTCTTGTAGAATAACGTTAATATTGTCGTCTTCTTGCTTTACATCTACTAGAGATTTTTTGATAACAGATTACAATTCTTTCTGCAAAGAATTGTTAAATTTTCTTAACATTTTACAATTTTCTTACCTTTTATTGTTCCAGAATGCTTAGGCTGAGCTTACATCTGGCATTTATTGTGTGTCATTTGCCCAAAAAAGCGTAACCAACTAACTACTAATGAAAAACTGTTTGATTCAGACATATATTTATTGATTTAAACAGTTTCCAATCATGTTGGATTCTATAAAATTGTGTATTAGTTATGTATGAAACTGTTTATCTTAATAAATACGTGTCTGAATCAAACTATTTTTCATTAGTAATTACTGGTTACGATTTTTTACGCTTGTGTGGCACATGGCACACATGTGGAAACACGGCCTTAGTAATATATAAAAGTCTTCAATATAAAGTACATTTGCTGTATTTTTAAACGAGATAATTATGTTAAAGTAAAACTTAAAAACCGACGATATTGTTGTCGGTTTTTAAGTTTTACGGTCTCGGTTTCGGTTTCGGCTAAAACCGAACGGCAATCTCTAGTGTAAACATTCAAAACAAAGAAAATAAAGCTCCTTCTTCTTAATCTGCATAAAAAAAATCATAAATAAATAAAACACACTTTTAACAGTGATTCACTGTGAACTCATTTTGTTTTTTAGGGTTCCGTACACCAAAGGTGAAAAGGAACCCTATTGTTTTCGCTACGCTGTCCGTCTGTCCGTCTGTCCGTCACACGGTATTTTCTCAGGAACCGTACGAGCTACGGACCTGAAATTTGGATACAGTATGTAGAACCTAGACCGATACAACAACAAATACATGAGAATTAAAAATTAAAGGGTGTTCCAAAACGAGCAATGAAATATGTTAAAATCCCATGTAATATACATTATACAGACTACAACAGTTAACACTAAAATTTAAAAAAATTTAATTAAAGGGTGGTCCATCAGTTAATGCAATTTTGACTATGTAATTTTGACAATTTGCTATGTCTTGGAAACCGTAAGAGGCAAACACTTGAAATTTTCAAAAACGGTAAAACTAAAAAACCGAAAATTATAAAATCGCCAAACCAAAAAAAAATCGCCAATAATTAAAAAAAATCGCCAAAATTAAAAAAAAATTCTAACACTAAAATAAATCGCAAAATTCGAAAAAATCGCCAAAATGAAAAAAAACGCCAAAATGAAAAAAAACGCAAAAAATTTAAAAAAATCGCCAAAACGCGAAAATGTCGCCAAAACTAAAAAAAATTTAAATAAACAAAAAATCGCAAAAATTAAAAAAATCGCCAAATTAAAAAAAATCGCCAAAAATAAAAAAACGCCAAAAACCGAAAAAATCGCCAAAACAAGAAAATAAAGTGTCTAAACTAAAAAAGAGCCAAAACTTAAAAAAATCGCCAAAACCGAAAAAACGCAAAAACGACAAAACAAAAAAACCGAAAAGACCCCAAAAACGAAAAAAATGCCAAAACTATATATTATATAGGATGAAGTTTGTATTAAATTACATATCTAGTGTTCGTACGGAACCCTATGTGCGCGAGTCATAGTCGCACTTTACTGAATTTATTTTTTATTAAATACAAGTTGAAACACATTTTTTGATATTATAGAAACAATATTTCTCTGAAAAGGGACAAACAAACAAACACGAGTATTTTGTGAATTAACAATCGTTGTTTTACAGAACTAAGATGCAAGTGACAAATAAAGTGTTGCCACGATATTTTAAAACAATCAAGTTAATTGATTTTTAGTTAAAATGCCGATTATGAATACCAATATTTAAAAAACCTTTTTTTAGCCTTAAACTGTTTTATTAACTTATATGCATTTTAAACGTAAATCATTTTTTTATGAATACGGCTATTGGTGTTTTGTTATCTTTATATGCCGTCATTGGTCACAGCACTCCCTGGCTCTATCAGTCATATATCACATCCTCACACACTTGCAATAAGTTAGTTATTATTTTCTACCCTAGAAATAATTTATGTGGCAAAACAACGTTTGCCGGGCCAGCTAGTTATTTATAAAATAAATTTCCATATAAAAATATGTTGCGTAAGCCAATTATAAATCCGTAATATATTTTATAAATAAGAAGTATAATTTTATTGTTTTATAGAGATATAAAAATAAAGTGAACAGCAGGCAGTTACAATAAAAAAGTGGAGCTCATAAATTATAATGCACTCAGAAAATTTTTAACAAAAATTGAGAAAATAAAAATATTCTACATAAATATTTGAATTAAAATAAAGACAAGAATATTCACAGACTTATCGAGAGCCTATATTCACAATACGTCAGCTCAAGAAAGCTAACTTTTCAGTAGAGCGAAAAAAACTAGTTAATTCGCTCATTATTGTGAAAATAAATGATGTGCCTTCCATAATATGTTTTTAATATGCTCACTAATTTATATGTCTGCAAAAAAAATATTTTTTTTGCACTGGCTTGTGTATTTTTATGAGAAAGTATATTTTAGTCGATCAAAAAGCAAATATTTTTTCAGAGTTAGCATATTTTGTCTGAAAGAAAATTATGATTTTTTTAATATATATATTTTTTAATCAATTTGTGAAATCTCAACACTAGATACAGGGTGGCTGATGAATTTTGCTACATTAAGAAACTGGAATAACTTTGTTTGTAATGCATGTAATTAATTCAATCTTTTTTCATTCCAAAGCTCATTGAATTATATTAAAAGTACTTGAAGTACTCTTAAAGATAATTGAATTTAAATGCCCACCCTTCTCGTTAATGAAGGTGGGGCATCATAACAAAACGGTGCTCATCACTGCCCGGAATTTGATGTCGGAATTGCAGCTATTGTCGCAGTTGAACCATCTTGTTGAAACCACACAGAGTTGAAAGGAATTCTCTTTTGGCGTGGTTCCGACTAAAAAATTATTTAACCATGCTTAAGTAACGGTCTCCATCAACCGTAATGCTGCGTCCGTTTTGTTGAAAAAAGTAAAGATCCACAATACAACGTGAAGCAACTGCACACAACACTGTGACGCAAATTGGATGAAATTCCCTCTCATGCAGTTGGAACCACTTCATATGCGACAATTTTGTTGGTTTATATTTCCGTTCAGATCGAAATGAGTCTCATCAGACAAGAAAAGACAATTCAGTTTTGTCTTGGTAGCGGCTTTCATCAGCCACCCTGTATAAGAATTCAAAAGCTACAAGAAAAAACTTGAAATAGCATATAAAAATTAAATTAAGCCTGACTGAGAGCCTCTTCCATCTCGGGGTGGTCAGCTTTAGCACTCTCTAACTCACTCTCTAGTGTAACAGGGTCATTCCAAATTATCAATTTCTAAAGCTTATGTCATAATCGGTCCATACATACTATTTCTATTCGATTAACAGTTTAAAAGTTATACATATATTACTAATTTTTTTTAAGTGGTCATATCTCAAAAACTAGCCATTGGATATCAAAATCCTTACCATATTCGTGTTTAGCATGCCAAATGCAATAAGATATGAGGTAGATTTATAATCAATTACTTATTTTTTAAAAATATTGGAAATTTATATGCGATTTAGCTAGCATTTATTTTCACCAAAAAAATTATACTTTTTTTTGATTCGATAAATTTTGCATAGGGGAGCTATTTGCCATCGGAAACTCATTTTCACTTAATTTGAGTTGACCTATTTTGAATATAGGCTCTCGTTATATATCTGTGTCAAAAAAAAAAGTGCTTTTGTCGAGATAAGCTGATTTTGAGTAAGTGATACCACCGTATTCTGAATTGTAGCGAATCTATAATTAGCATAAGCACTGTAGCAATATAAGAATTTTATTTACTCTAAGCTTAATCCATATGACATTGAACTTGAAATTCAATTCATTTTCTTGTTTACGCTAAATATTTTTTTTGTTTATTTTTTAATTGGTCAGCAGTAATGACCATTAAATTTTTTGTTTGTATTAAATAATTTGTATCAAAGAAAATTGTAATATGAATACTGTGTGAAGTAAATTGTTGGTATAGAACAATTTATAATATGAATTTTAATTTGAATTTTTTTGATATTAATTTGTTGCTGAGTTTGATAACCAAAAATTTGTCAAGATTGCAAAGTTCCATGGGAACAGCAAATCTACCATTGATTCGTTGTAATTCCACATTAATGCTGACCCTTAAAATAAGTTAGTATATAAGTTGGTGATTTTGTAAATAAAATTTAGAAAATAATTGATCAAGCAAATAAGTAAGATCTTTCTTTTCTCAATCAAAATCGGCACTTCTGGTGCTGAAGAAAAGCTGCTGCATACCTTATTAATACTGAAAACTACACAAACAATATACACACTTCATATAATATACAAAAATAACTCTGGTCAAAATCTCAGCTAAGTTGTGTGATTTTTGAGGAAATTATAGCACTATGACTTGAGAATTATCTTTTTTAGACTTCTAATCTCACTGGGAATAATAAATTAGTTTAGGTTATACGATATTTGCTTAAAAAAAAAATAAAGGTATACAGAGAATTTCCCAATTTAACTATAAAAGAAATAAATTTCCTAAAATCGACTTGAACGCTTAAAAGTGCTCTGCTGCAAAACAGTAAAATATGACTTAAGCACTTTTTCCTTATTGCCACAGATATTATACGAACATTATTTATCATTTTACTTTCAAAAAAACGAGCTTATGTATAAGACTATATATTATAAAATCAAACTCTGTAAAAAATATTACGGTTCGAATGGACTCAAAACTGGAAAAAATACGTCCATATAAATTTTAAGACAATACAAATATTACAATAACAACAATAAATTTCGCTGCTAAAACTCGAAAAAAGATTTTAAAAATAAAAATATATAAATTCAGTAAAGTGCGACTATGACTCGCGCACATATGGTTCCGTACGAACACTAGATATGTAATTTAATACAAACTTCATCCAATATAATATATAGTTTTGACATTTTTTTTCGTTTTTTTTTTGTTTTGGCGTTTTTTCGGTTTTGGCGATTTTTTTAAGTTTTGGCTCTTTTTTTAGCTTTGACACTTTATTTTCTCGTTTTGGCGATTTTTTTCGGTTTTTGGCTTTTTCCTTTTTGGCGATTTTTTCAATTTTTGCGATTTTTTTTATATACAAATTTTTTTTTAGTTTTGGCAACATTTTCGCGTTTTGACGATTTTTTTCGATTTTTGGCGTTTTTTTCATTTTGGCGATTTTTTTCATTTTGACGATTTTTTCGAATCTGGCGATTTATTTTAGTGTTAGAATTTTTTTTTAATTTTGGCGATTTTTTTCGTTTTGGCGATTTTTTTTTAATTTTTGGCGATTTTTTTTTTTTTTTTGGTTTGGCGATTTTATAATTTTCGGTTTTTTTAGTTTTACCGTGTTTGAAAATTTCAAGTGTTTGCCTCTTACGGTTTCCAAGATATAGCAAATTGTCAAAATTACATAGTCAAAATTGCATTAACTGATGGACCATCATTTAATTAAATTTTTTAAATTTTAGTGTTAACTGTTGTAGTCTGTATAAAAATACACTAATTTTACAAATTTCAAGTTTCAATATACATATGTTCATACAATTGTATGTATATTACATGGGATTTTAACATTTTTCGTTTTGGAACAACCTTTAATTTTTAAGTCTCATGTATATGTTGTAGCGGCCAAGGTTCTACATACTCTGTCCAAATCCGTAGCTCTTACGGTTCCTGAGAAAATACCGTGTGACGGACAGACAGACAGACAGACAGACGGACTGACGGACTGACGGACAGCGTAGCGAAAACAATAGGATTCCTTTTCACCGAACAAGGCGCTGCACTACGTATACGTTATGTGTAATTATTTAAGGTTATTTATATATAAATTATACGCTCAATGTCACGTACCACAAGGTATAAGAAATTTGCAATAAATCTTATTTAATATATTATGTAATACTAGCAGATTTTATGTTTGGCTGGGGTTTCAGATTTATAAGCAACAACAAAATAAAAGTAATAGAAATGAAAGTAAATAAGATTTAGTTCATAAATCAAATTCATCGATGGTATAGAGCTCTTGCTCACTAAACTAAAGTTTATTAAAAATTATGTTATAACTTCCCTGAAGGAAATGTCGATGGTGAAAATTTACTGAGTCGCTTTTGACTTTGTCGTCAGTCCTACTCTACAATTATTCCCCATATAATACTTTGTGCTATAGACATTTATGTATATTGACAAGTTGTTGCAAAATCCACCTGAAATACACCACACCTGTTTTCTCTATTTCTTTTATACTGACGAATAAAAGAGAAATTGTAGACAATGTAACTACTACTAGAATTTTAGTGTTGGCATAGAGACACTTAGTCCCAGTCTGACTGCAGGGTTGTGATATACATATACTTACATGTGTATATATGTATATATGTATGTATGTATATAGAAATTTGTTTAAGTGACTCACCACCGCATTAAAGTTATTTTGCGTGCGTTAAAATATAATACTTTTCTACTGTCTTTGATTTAACTTGGCTAAGCAGTCTATTACAAATTGGCTTAAGCTAAGATAGCTTTGTGAAATTGTTCAGATTCTATATTTTATTATTTTCAATATCTCTGCTCCCTCATCTTGTACAAAAAATTCCCAAATTAATTTTCTATACTTTACTTTTAGCAAGGGAATTTTATTATTTGGCTCATTTTAAATGGAAGTAAATTATAAACTTATCCTTGTTTTTTTATCAAATTTTTCTTTTTTAAATTACAATATTCTACTGGAAAATATTTAATAAACTACAAATCTCTAAGTTGCCATTAAAGGAGAACTTTGCAAAGCCATTTCTTTTGGCTATTTACCCTTTACCTTTGTGCACACACAAAAACTTTATTTCACAAAAAAAAAAAAAAAAAACACATGAATGCTTAATATAGGATTCAAATATTTCGTAAACATCGTTTTCCTTCTTTTTTTTTCAAAGAAAACTCATTTTTTTTTGTGTCATGTTCAATAAATGATATCCTTAAATCTTGTATTTCATAAGGGAATAATCAGGAAAATATATGTTACCATTTTGCAAAGGATAAACAAAAAGAAATAACAAACCAGAAAAAAAGAAAAGAAGAAAAAAGAAAAGTAAATTCATTGATATTAATTTTGGGAAATGATTTTAATTAGCCACAAAGGTATTGTATGGTTTTTTGAATTGATTTTCCATATGGTTTTTATTTTAAATTAAAGCTTTAATAATATCGTATACTAGTATATGAAAAATTTGTTGGGCTGTAAGCATATATATCGCTTCTTTGCTGAAAGAGATCCATAACTACAAAAGGATAGTTTTGCAGAGTATATTTTTTAGTTTTCAATTTACATACAACTCTATGTAGAAATAAAAATATTATCTTTTCCCAAAACCAGAAGCATTTTATAAGAAATTCTAAAACAAGATTTACTCTAATAAAACGATTTTTTGATGCATTTATAACTCCAAAGTCTTATTTGTTTTTTGATGTGATTATGTTGCAAAAAAGAGGCGATTTGTCTATATTCAGACAAAGAAAATTACTTAATATCAATTTAAAGTTGCAGCAAGCTATTGGTTAAATTTTAACAAACCATCAAATTTAGTTAAGCCAACTAACGTGTGGTAGTAAAAAAAAAACTGACAAATTATTTTTACACTACAACTTCAGCAAAAAAGTTTAAGTAAATTTCGTAATTTGTATCCATAAACATTGAATGGCAAAGAAGAACCATCATATAAAAGCACTAACGACAAAAAAAAAAAAAAAATTTCAAGCCTTCAAAAACTAGGTTAACTTGCAATATTGCTTTGCAATAATGTTGCTTCATATGTGTTTCATGTTAATTTGACATTTTTTACAGTAATATTCAAAGAATCCTAATGCAACATCCGAGTGTAACAGAATCATCGGCGAAGTAAAACTATGAACACATGGCTAATTAACAGAGTTTCAAAAATTTAATACGCCTCATTGACAGCAGAGGCGCTGCAAGACTGCATTAATAAAAAACAATAATATGCACAAAGCAGAGTTGTAAAAGTTGGGTGTCCCTGTGACTGAGCGGTTGCGATGCTAGCCTCTCAGTCCAAAGGTCGTGGGTTAGATTCCCACCATAGACCCTGGGTGTTTTTCGCAGACAAGCTAATCGCTTTGCGGGTTGTGTTTGTGTTTGTTTTTAATAAAGCTTTCCTCTAGCTCTTCTTTTACCACCTGTCTTCTCCATCACTTTTCTAAAGAAAGTAGGCATTCATTGCCTGAATGTTACTTCTCTTAAAAAATGTTTCCCCTTGAAATAACTAATAACATTCTAGTGCTGTTATATCAAAATGAAAAATCATGTTGTCTTAAGGTTATTTCAAGTTAAAAGAACATGAATATTTTGCTGAAATAACATGATGAGCCATATTAAATCAAATTGAATTCAGGTTGAAACAACAACCTTAAACGATAGAATGCCAAAACTATAAAAATCTTCAGGATCACAACAACAAAATAACGAATGAAAATAATTAATCAGAAATACCTTTTTAATCGGGCTTAAGTTCAATAGTTTAAATTCTTATTGAATGAAATATTTTTATGAATTAATGTGAATTTCCTAAGAAGAGAAGAAAAACTTGGGGAAAATACCGACATTTTTTTGTGCAGCCACTTACTCTACCCATAGAATTGTCATTCACACAGATAACCAGAGATGGAGTTTGCAAGCATCACTCCACCGCAGGCGGCATTTCTTTATTATTATTTTTAATACTAAAATAAACTTTTTCATATGAAATAATATTTTAATTACGAAAATGTACTAAAGCTACGGTCACAGTTATCAAACATTTGCTCAAAAAAGCGTAACCACTAAATGCTAATTAAAAATCTTTCAGTTCAGACAAAAGTTTGTCAAGTCCATTAGTTGTGTTCCAAACTGTTTAGTATGATAAACAAGTGTCTGGATCAAAACTTTTTTCAATACTGTTTGTTGGTTACGCTTTTTTGGGCAAATGTTTGACAAGTGTGACCGTACCTTAACACTGCTATAATCACTTTGGCACTGTTCATCTCTTGTATGCATAAAATATTATTTGTTTGCAAGTTTTTGTTATTCTCTTAGTTAAATACAAAATTCACACCATGTTTAATATATTTCAAATACATATTGATATGCATAGCCTGAAGGCATGCAAATCGAAAAATATTCCGTTAAAACTTTAGACAAGAATATAATTCTAAAAAAAATATAAACATGAAAAAAGTACAAAATCATCGATGTGCATATGCAAATACCAACATTTTCAAAAAATCTCTTTTTCTATACCGACATCAGCAAATAAAATACATGCATTTCCATGTGTACTTCTACAGCATCATATTTATTTATTTTCCATTGAATAAACCAAATATAGATTTAGTTGCAAACAGAATTATGTTGCATTGATTGCATACTACTATAAGCGTAAATATGATAAAGTTGGTTGTTCCAAAAAAAAACCTGCTTTATGCATGTGTGCATGAAAAAAAAAATATTTTTTTTCCCGAGTGCGCGACGTGTTTAGTTTTTAGCGTTGATCTTCTTCTTAAAAGTCCCTGGTGCTTACTTTGTTTTCTAATCCCCATTTTGTGCCACTTTTTGAAATTTTACAATGGCAACACTGATACTAGTAGAGCAACAGAAATTGATATATGGAAAAATGAAATACTCTAATCTACAAAGTAAAAATTTACATTAAAAAAAGAAACAAAAGATGTCATAAGTGAAGAAGTCAAAAAGATAAAAGATCAAATTAATGCCCTTCAACCTGTAATATTTACAGTTGATGAACAGGACATGGAAGTTAGTTTTAAAATGTGTCTCACAATCGTCAAGCTGCATTATATGCCCGTGGACGACAATAGTTTTAAGGCAGCATACGAATTTGGATTGTCCCCTTTTCATGCTAGAATTCGTTTTATGGAGCACATTCTTGAATTAGGTTATGATTTGGATTTTGTTCTCTCACCCCCTTATGCAAAAAAAATATTTTACTTTAGCTGTAAACTTCATAGTAGTTGCCAAGCCATTTAAGGCTAACATAGCTTTGTTAAAAAATCATGTGCAAAAGACAACTTTAATTATTTATGTGATCTAATAATAAATACTCGTACCATGTTCAACAACCACTTACCAGCTTATGATGTACAAAATGAAATACAATTTCGTGAGACATTTTTAGATTTTAATTGAACTATAGTGAATTTTTAATCAGAAATAATTTTTAGTCAGTCTTAAGTTCAGTAATTTCAATTCTTTTATTAAATGAAATATTTTTTTGTTTTTATTAATTAATGTGAGTTTCTATAGAAGAGAAGAAAAATTAAATTAGACTTTTTTAAGCTGGGGAAAATACCGATATTTTTCTGTGCAGCAACGCACTTCATCAGCACCCTAGTCTATCTACTTGGGTAGAGATTGTTATTAACATCAGCTATTTAACGTAAATTCTAATGAAACGGAATGTGAGAAATGATTGTTGTGTACAATTATTGATTTACCTTTGGTAAATACATATGTAAGTATCACTAATTATTTCCCCTGTTTTTCCATATTTTCATTTTTCTATTTAGGTTAGCACGAAGTTATATTACTCTACCTACGTATGTTTAACTATTCTTGCTTATCTTTTACGATCATCGCATTAATTATTTTTTACTTATTCAATGTACCGTCGGTACATACATGTAAGTATTATAGTAGTGGATATTATGTTACTTTGTTGTTGCTTTTCACAGTTGATTTGACCTTCCAGCAATTTCAATTTCATTCGAGTATTCAAATAATTTTTTATTTTATTAAATCAATTTTTATTAGCTTGAAGTAAAACAACCTAATTTAAAAAGAAATATGGGCTTCTGACACGGTAGGAATACAGATAAACATTTTTATAAAATAAAAGTAAAAAAAATATTAAAAATTATCACAATTTGTTTTATGTGAGTGAAATGAGTATTTAAATATCCAGCTTTTTTCGATTCGTTTTGATTGTACGTACGTGCATCAGCAAAACATTTTTGTATGATTGTATTTATTTTAATATTTTTTTTTGGATTTTGCTATGTATTTCGAATCAGTTGGATAATTTGGTGATGTTTTCCATTACATGACCGAAGTAGTAAATTTAAGATAAGAGCTACCACTTCTAGCTTCATTTTCAGATGTAACATGAAAAAAAAATTTTTTTTTGAGGTACAAAATACACATTTCGGAAATATCAACTTAAAGTAGTCTTAACAAACGTGGGTGCCTACTTTAGAAATTTGATATAATAATTTTTTTAGAATACAACTTTACTTAACATCGCTTGGCAAATCTTTATTAAGTTTTTTTTTTGCATACAACCCTTAGTCTTTTCTTTTTTTTTGGATTTAAATAGAAACCTGCGTCATCTTCATTAAAACTTCTTCGTCTGAGGAAAATTCGATTCAATGTTTGCATGTTGGATGTTCGCTTCTTACTAAACTAATTTTTAGCTCAAACTTCTTCAAAAACCAAGCTTTGGCCCTTTGTACTAAAAATTTCACAGAGCCACAGCTTGACACTTTCTGTAAGAATTTAAGTTTTTAATAAGTAAGTAAGTTGTAAACGTGACACAAAATATAAGACTTTGTGCAAAACAAATTTTTTAAACAAGTTTTTTGATACCTCCTTTTTGTACCAATAATCAGCTAAAACTTAAAATGCTTTTTATAATAACTACTTTTCGATTCTAAAGTTTTATATCTTAAAATTAAAGCCTATGTTCACCTATTGAAGAGAACAAAAACCAAAAGTTATAGATTTTTGAGCGCCTTCTCGCGAAATGGGACGCAAAGAGGGATATTGTGCTGTTTCAAGTCGCTATATCTCGCGGGTACGAATGCCTAATTTTTCCAAGGCATGACTAGTAATAATATTAGATCAAAATCAGAAGGGGTAAGGTCAAATTGCCATTTTATTTTACATATATCGTCCCTACCACGTCAACCTATCCAATATGCAAAATTGATTTTTTACATTCGTTGTCGTGGTACCCGATTTTATACGATTTGCTTCGTTTAAGAATGTTGAAATTCTCATGAACGATAGATAACTCAATAAGAAATATTTGAAAGCCTGCACTTTTAGGAATAAGCCGTCAATTCACAATTGAAGAGTCTTTGTGCTCCTCTGAAAATTTTAAATTTGCATATTGGATAGTTTGTCGTGGTACGGACGATATGTTTTAACACTTTTCATTAATACTGGTTATCACTGGTGAATTATTTAATTCCATGCATTCGAAAAAATAATTTTTATTCATTTGTTTCAAGTTTGATAATCAGTATCATACTTTTTGTAATTGTTGCAAAATTGAACAATTATTTGTTTAGTTCAAGCAATTTGATGGCTAAAATAATTTTTTTAATTTTTTCGCTAATGAAAAAGTTAAAATAAAAATACGTATAATAATAATAACAATGTAAAGCAAATAAATAAATATTCAGAAATTAGTGATTTCTTATTAATTAATTTAATTAATAACATCTAGCAAAATTATTACATCAAACAGTATTCAACACAAATGATAAACAAGAGATTTACTTCAACCGATATTTAAATTATTTGGGTAAACGAAAACCAAGAAATTCAATTATATTAAAGAGCAACACTCGTACTTATGGAAAAGTATTTCGTTAGAAACCAAATCCATCCAATTACTTTCGAGAAAATTTTAATAATTTTTTAAATATTTTTTAAGCCTGACAAAAAAATTTATTGAAGTGCTTTATCGCAGTCATAAGTATCATTTCATTTTATCCTCATTTATATTCAAATTTATGAGCAAAAATATATTTGAAGGTGACAAAATTTAATTTCGTATTTATGCCTTTTGTGGCATGTTCTTGTACGTGTTACTGTTTCTATCAATTGAAAATAAAATTTCAAAATAAACTATTTAAATTGTAAATCTTAAGATATACAAACAGAAGACAAAAGGATGTCATTCATTTAAAAGAAATATGAATACCGGCAGCAAGTGGCAAATTGTTATACATATTAAATTGGCTACCAATTCGTTTAAAACTATAAATTTGTTTTCTATATGTAGATTATATCCACGGTTCCATTCTAAAACATGCTAAGTCTAAAAATCTAGTTTTGAAATAAAAGCCTTCAAAGTTTATTGTTGATATCTCGGGAGTGTTATGAGGTAGAAACTTGAGAATTTTTTTAATCATATAATAATTGCAATTGTAGTGAGTGTAGTTGCATGTTACGCTAACCCTGGTATTTGTTTACTTGACGCCCTCTGTATGTCATGTCATGTCTATAAACCTCATTGTATAAAATGAGTACCTTACTCTTTTGAACAACTACGTAAGCGCAGCCAACATTAGAATATAAGCATAAGAATGTAAGATTATGAAAAAGGGCAGCCAACATTGTTGTGTACTATAAGAATAAAATGTAAGAGCTTATATTAACTTTTCCCTAGACAAATAAAGGCGCAAGTGCTATCACGATCATTTGGATTTTAATTTTAAATATAACTGAGCACTACACAATATAATTTTTTTAAGTTTATTTGAACTTTAAAATTGTTGTAGATCATAGTTAAGAGTGACTTTGAATACTTTAGATTGCACACAAATCTATTAACTAGTCCTCTAAGTAGACTTGTAATCTTTCTGGTTGCATTCTCACCTACAGTTGGTTTGCAGAAAAATTTAAATAAATTTTTTTTTACTACTTAATTTCAAACTTAATCATGCTAAGTGTACTTAAAATATGTAAAAATAAAGGTTTTATTAAACTTGACAAATTATGGTAAGTACGTTTTTGCTCATAACTATCAATATTTTACAGAATCTTAAGTTAATAAACAATGAATTCAGAAATGCTTTTCCCAGGAAAACATGTCTTGTCGACATAGCATGTTTCAGACAAAAAAAAAACTGTTTTTATATAAAAGAAACTAAATATAATTTGCTTTAAAGCCATCATTTACTCATCCCATGAGAAGCGATATGATGTTACTAAATAAGAAGCCCACTTTTTACGTAAAGTGACTCTGGAATATATACAGAATTCCAAATAAGCAGCGGAAGGCGGCTGCTGTTATGATTTTCCAACTAAAACATTTCAAACTGAAAAAAAATACTGAGTATTTTAATAACCACAATAAAATGAAATATTTTTCAGTGAAAATACTTCTAACAATAATGCACTTAACTTATATTATTTTTAGATTTTTCCTTAAGGCTTTTTCTTTTGTCAAGTGCAATTGCCATTAAGTTTCTTTTCATTTTCATTATTCTTCTTTAAAGTGCATTTTTTTATTCTTGCAATTATTGCAACGCAACAGTGGCTGGTTTCCGCTGGCCAGAACATTATTGTTGTGGCTTTTATATTAATAAAATTGTAATGGAGTCTTATTTCATCTGGGATAATTTTTTAGATATCCTGATTTTTGCAATTTTCTTTGAAATGAATGATGCTCTCAGAAGCGGTAGATTTTTTTTTGTAATAAAACGACATTGAACAAATTATTCAATCTACTTAAAGAGGTGCTGCTTAAGCTTTTGGCATAATAATAAATAAGCACTACGCGTTGGTCTCTCTAATAGCTGAACACTTTTATATTCCTTTTTAAATTTATATTCCTTATAAGTATATATTACAATCTACTATTGAAGTAGACCATGTATAAACGCCTTAACGGATCTCCTATCAAGCAATTCCAAGGATAAAAAATTGTAGCAAGAGGTATTATATTATACCTATTAGCAAAAAGTATTGCCTTGCGCAAAGCAGGCTGATAAATTAAAGCTAAATGGTCTGCTGCTTAGAAACACTCTGCCGTTAGATCTGGGGTCGAATCATCACATCCGTGAACATACAACTCGTGACGTAAAATTTCCATTTTGTTATTATGACAGATGTGAATGTACTGAACTCCCATTCAGTTTATACGATTAACGTATCACTTAATTTATTTTCATACGATTGTCGATACGATCACGGATGTGACGATTTGAGCCCGGATTTTTGTTTGATCTCTCTATTTGTATATAAATGCGAACCTACACAGAAAAAAATGATTTTGATATTTGAATACGAAAATCGTTGATTCAATAAAAAAATCTTTCGAATTTTCTGTGATGACGATTTTTTGCATTATTGATAAACAAAATTGTATGCACGTTTATTGAATATATTTTTTTTCAGTCAACAAAGAAATTTAATGAATCAAAGAAAAAAGTTGTTGACTGAAATTTTATTTTCAGTGATAATTGTTATTGTGTGTGTGTGTGTGTGGATGAATGTTACATTTTTCAACCCTCTTTTTGTTTGCTTTTGCTTGGCTGCTATTAAAACTAAATGTGTTAGGGATTAGTCGAACCGACAATCTCTTGACTAATAAACTAACGTACTTACCACTCAGCTAAAGAGCAAATCATTATTGAATAAGCAAATAATGAATAGAAGCAAAACATGATTTCTTATGTGTGCATTGTCTTGATATAATCTAAAAATAACTTTGTTCACCAAAAAAAAACAAGCCACGACGTTTTCGGCTTCTTGTCCGAACTCACACGTATACAACACCAACATTCAAAATAAAAAACAACATCAGCACATGACGACGTTGAGTCAATCAACAAGCAAGGAAAACACCAACACAAATAAATAATATTTTAATATGCGCGGAATTGATAAATACAATATTCAAGTTAATGACAAATATTATTGAAATTAAAAATTTTATTCAATAAAATGGTTTTATTGAAAATAATTCTTGTCTATTTGTTTCTGTGTAAGCACGATTCTCTATATTTTTGTTACTACACAAGAGTGCAACCGTAAATGAGTTTCAGATGTAAACTTTTAAAACGCCGATACATGAACATTTCTGTTTAGGCCCCTCTACAAGAATTAATTGGCAGAACTTTGTTAATTAAAAAAAAAAATAAAAAAATAATTTTATTGCACAGTGTAGTTTGTTTAACACCGTAAATAATTCGTAATTTTTTTCCAAACTTTTTCCCATTGTGTCCATAACTCTTTTTATGTTTTTATTTAATGTAATTTAAAGCTAACAAGTACACAAGTGCAAACCAATGAATTTCAACTTAATTTGTTTTATTTCTTATTTACCTACACATTTTTTTTCTCTCATAATACAATTGTTTTATATTGTACTTACTTGTCTTAATAAAAGAATTCGTAGAATTTTATTTTTATTTTATATTTTTTTGTTTTGACAATTTTTTTTCTTAATATATAAAAAGGAACATCCTGAATAATTAAGTGTTTGGGAAGAAGTTGTTAAGCTTTTTTTGATCGTAGAAAAAAATATAAATAAATTATTTGCCAAAGTACTTATGGAAATAGGATGCTACTCTTCCTATTCTTTTTTTTCTAAGAAGAATAAAAAAGATGATTAAATGATAAAATATAAAAAAATATATTAGCACAGACTACGATTTACTTCCAAAAGTCATAATTTTTGTTAAGACTAATGGCTCGATTATGGATAGCAATCGAACTTTAGTTGCCGACTTAAAATTTGTATTATGTATGGCAACCTCCACCAGTTGCCAAAAAGTTATCGAAAATACGACTATGTCAGATTGGCAACTGAAAATAATATAAACAAACATTTAAAATATAAGAAATATATGTGCTAAAAAGAAAATTATTGAGTAAAAGTGCTTAAAAACATTACTGATCATAAAAATTATTAGTTAAGTGGAATTAATTATTGGTGAAAAGAAGGAAGTACAAAAGTTTAATCTATTGGACGACTCGTTAGAATTATCGCCTCTACTCTGAGTAAATGTTGTTGCCTAAAATAAGTTTGAACAATCTCTTTTTTATCTGTAAAGCATATTTTCTTTACATATCCATAGAATAATTTTTAAATTTTTTTGCTTTTAAACTATGCAGCAACTACAAATTTGTGGTTGCCAATATGTCTACTGAAATTACCAGCTGTTAGTTGCCAGTTGCCATCCGTAGTACCATTTTGGCAACTAGCAACCAGCCATAAGTTACAAAAATATTTATAAATGAGTAGTCTATAAGTAAAGTTAAATTCTTAGTAACTAAACTACAAATTTTTAAAACAATATTAGCATTTGAAAAAATGACTATAGTTGTGTAAAGAGATTTAGACTTAAGAAAACATAAAATTGTATTAGTAATAATATTTCTCTCAACTATTCTCAATAGTTCTCGTATTTCTTTGGTTTATTTATATGCTTAGAATAAATTTGATAAAACAAATCTGTAACCGCGAAAAAAGCTAAAGAAAAATCATTTTCGAACTTAATTTTTTGACCAAATATTTTATTTGTGACCATAAATAATCGATTTTCGTCAAAAAAAAATTATGTGCAAAAAATTTGCCACTCAAGCTATTTTTTCGGTTATGTCTCGAAATGTAAGGCTGCACAAAAATGAGCGGCATGTCTAAGATAATGGGTCTCATGCATAAAAACGAGTAAAAGCGCTGAGTTGAGTCAGGTGAGCAATTGCTCGTAAGTTGAGCATGATCAAACAGCAACAGCTTTTGCTCAATTTCGTATGCATAAAAATGAGTTCAAACCAATTGCAATTACTTGAGCAAAGGGAGATCAAACGTCTAATGGTTATTGAAGTGCAAAAATGTCGTCAAGTGAAAGTGAAGTAGAAGTAGAATCAAATAATAATAATAATAATACAATACAAACTGACGACATTTCTAAATTTTTAGTAGAAATAATAAAATAAATATTTACTAGAAAAAAGTCAATTACCAAGCATTTATGGCCCGTCCCACGATGTCACCAGAAATCGTTCGATCGACAACTTGTATTGCAAAAAACAATAACATTAGAAAAGTTTTCAATATAAGTATTCGATCGAACGATTTTTGGTGACATCGTGGGACAGGCCGTAAAAATAATAAAAAACAAATAATAGAAACATGTGTAACAGAAATTAGGCAATCTTATTTTAGATTTTGCTATATGTAGTTTATTTTTGAAGGTTAAAAAAAGTCAACAGCAGTTTTGAGTCGTTATGAAACTGATGAGACAGGGGAGTTGAATTTTCAAAGTCTGCAGAGGCTTGTTTTGTTAATGCAAAATAAGGTGGGTGATTCCTTCAAAAATGCAGATTTTGCAAGAAAAACTTGTGGAAAGAAACTTGCGTCATTGGAGCATCTTTTATTTCATTTCGGGAATTTTATCCACTCGCTTGTCTTGGCAGATATAATTTTCGCAACTTCTGCAATAATTCGCGACACAGTGGATTAATGGACTCCAATATCTGTAGCTATACCATTTTTAAATCCAGGATCTGAACAAAATCTTAAATACAGTCGAATTTTATCGATGTTACTGAGGGCACCACCACGTGTTTCTTCTGACTCCTCAAAAAAGTGATTAGCCAACCAGCAGATGCTAATATCATCAAACCTATTTATTTATCATTTTATTATTAATTATATAAAAAAATTAATAATTAAGAATACAAACCTGTATAATTTTTTATCCTCATTTGTTAAATTTTTTTACGCTGTTGATAATATTTTGTATTTCTTTGTGGCACAAAATTTTCAGCCATGATTCCTTTTTAGTGTACCCCAATTAACTATAAGGCAGGCTCAACAAAATTTGAGCAAGAGCTCACAAAAGAAAGCAAAAGCTTGTTTTTATGCATATGAAAATGAGCACAAGCTCATCTAACTTAGTTCAAACTGAGCAACACGAGATCAAACGTGGGCAGTGAGTAAAAGCAAATACATCAAATTTTATTATGCATACGACAAGCACCTTTTACTCAAACAATCGAGTTCGAGCTCAAGCTCACGTTTTATGCATGAGACCCAATGTCTTTAAGATTTTTTTAAATTGTTAAATAATTGTTTTTGTGACCAAATATAAATGAAAAGTCGCAGAACAAAACGTGCCTTTTTGATTATTTCAAAATGTTGGAAAATCATAGATTATTTTTTTCATCCGATTATTTTATACACGCAGCATGAACCCAGAATATAAAACAAGTTTCATCCTTATTATAAAATGCATCAGACCGCAATTATACCTGATTTACATTAAGCATTTTTTCGTGAAATTTTATGAATTTTGTTTTTCCAATAGAAAAAAATAATGGGTGTTTTTTCAAGATGTATACAACTTCATATTGGCAATACTTTTTTAACTGGCGGACATTTTGTCAGCTGTGAAGTAATAAATGTTTAATATGATTTGGCATTTCAACATGAATAGACTGATGCCTGAATAACGCTTCCAAATTGTGAAACTTTATTTTGAAAATCATAGTTCTGTCATAATCATAATCGTCCATCAGATCAATTAATTCAATTAACTGTGAAACGTGTTTGCACCATGTTTTCTCTAAATGATAATACGCATCCAAAGAAGCCGCCGTTCAGTATGTACAGAAGAAGTCATTGCTGGTGTAGAGCGTAGCGTATAGGAAGAGTCTAATCAGTCTATCCGCAAATGGTGACCTCCAAAGAGCTATGCTCAATGAATTATTCGTTCATCAATTGAACAACTATGATGAGCAAGATCTGTGGTTTCAACAAGATGACGCAATATGTCACTCAGCTCAAGTCACAATTGTCGAAAAGCCATAGTCGAATAAAAACCGCAAATAAATTTATTACAAGTAACGCCTAACTCATTGAGCTGGCAAGAATAGAGTCGGCGTTAGTTGAGAAAATGTGTGATAGATCGGTGAAATTACCGAGAGCTCATTACTATAGGGAACTCTGTAATAGAGTAGAGAGCAGGAGTAACAGTTCTTGGCGAAGTAGGGAGGGTGTCCCGAGGGCTATGTGCCCAAAACATGACTCAAGAAGATCCAAACTGATACTGGACATGAATAGGAAGATGATGCGAGTTGTGATAGGTGCGGTGACTGGTCACTGCTCTGCAAGAGCATTTGGCAAACTGGCACTCCAGATTTCTCTAGGATACGCGGGCATGAGGAGGAACCAGAAACCATTGAACATATAATCTGTCACTAGCCGAAGCTCCAACGTCATGTGATTAGATGGCTGAGCAAAAGTTTCCATTAGAGCCTTCCTAACCTAACGCCTTAAGCCTGGTACTCTGTTCAACATTTTACGCGAAATGCTGCCAAAGTACATATAAAAAAAAATTGACACGAATTGTTCATGAAAAAATGTTGCAGAAATAGTACTCTGTTGTTCTTGGGCAAAACATTTGAAATGTATCTCAACATTTTAAGTTTTCACGCGAAATAAGTAGAGTGTCACTTGTTTCGTACGGAATTTACAACAAACACATGGGATGTTTCTATAAACATGATAAATTGTAGCATAGTTTCAGGAGCATTTATTAATATTGTTTACGTACGAATTAATCAATGTTGACAAACATTTTTAACAAATTTGAACAGAGTACTATGCTTTACTCATAGCAATTAAAACATTTATCTCTGTTTCATATCAATTAAAATTTCCATACGCACACCGTGCGTATGAGTAATTTCTCATAAGGAATCCCATTGAAATATTGTGTATACGCTCGCTTAAGCTTTTTTTAATGCTCCAGCAAAACTTAAAAAGAGAACGAAAGTAAAAACTCTTTTAAATGCATACCACTAACTACGTGCTGAACATTAAAAAAAAAATAATAATAATAACGCACCTTAAGCTACATTTTAAGCACGCACAATTTAAGCTTTAAAATTCTTCAAATTCCATACTCCACTCCACCTATCAGCAACAATTGTGGTGTCCTTGTCTTTTAAAGTGTTCTGGTTGTTGAGAAAAAATAAAAAATAAAAATAATAATCAAGCCACAGTAAAAATGGTTTGTGACAAAGGAAGGTATTAAAGCATAAAGCCCATATGATGCCAGGGATAAACTGGATATTAATAAGAAAGCATATGAGGCATATTTGCCTTTTTCTTTCTTATTGTAAAAGAAAAATAATGAAAAAATTAAATTCACTAATTCCACAATAGCATGTTCTCATAATAATAAAATATAAGTAGCAAATAATAAAATATATAATACAATAAAAATAAAACATTAATGTGCAAGGCATGTAATGTAATAAAAGCAATTAGCTAATATATTATATATATATATATATATATATATATATATATATATATATATATATATATATATATATATATATATATATATATATACAGAGTCTGTTTCAACCCCTAAAAGTACTTTCTGCATAAATCACTATTGCTTAAAAGTACTTTTTGTAATAAAAATTCTAACAACAAACACACACAAAATTTCGATTTTAGAAACTACTGAGATTCGACCAAAATCTTGTTTGTTAAAATATCTGTGCATTTTATTTTTTCGTCGCCACTGAATTTGAACTATAAGTTATAATTTCCTTTTTTTATAGATATTAATATTTCTAATGCGATTTATATCTAAAATTCTATTGCCTTTTTATATTAGTACAGATGTTTTTGTTTTCAAGTCATAAAAAAGCAAACATTAATAAACAAATTTAAAGCATTATCCTTTTAACCTTGAATAACAGATAAAATGTTCTTAAGAACTTGAAGGTTCATAAACCAAATATTTCTTTATTGATTTAACACAAACAAGTTGCTCATAAAATACAATAAAAGACAAAACATGTTTTTGAAATTTGAAAAGAAAAATGAGCATTCCAAAACACACACAAAAATGTGTACAAACAATGTGTTTACACACATAACACACACACACACACACACACACACACACACACACATTCATACGCACAACCATGAAAGCATACTTACGCAGTAAAAGCCCCAGCACTTTCCTTTAAGTGTTTAAAAGAACAAACTCAAACAAACATTTACAAACAAACGCACTTTTATTTAAAATTCTTTACCAGCTGTGCAAGAAACATAGGCTGAAAGATAAATATGTTTTGTATGCATAGAAATATGTAAAGACATACATATCTACTTATTTTTTTTCACAAATAAACATTTTAGATATATGAAACATAAATAGCATTAATATTTCCAGGAGATGTCTGGTATTTATTTTTTTTAAAGCTTGTCAGCTTTATGTTCTGTCGGTGCTGTTTTGAATTGGTAGCAAATAATTCCATTATAAATTTTATATCACAATATGCCAGCAATAAGAATTTTTTTAAGAGGTAACTTGTAGCAGTTTCTCCAGAAATTAAAGATAATTTTTAAGCCATTGCCTATGAACAACTATTTTTTGGAGCTTTCGATAAAAAGAAATTTAAAAAGATAATACTGGAAAACAGGACAAAATCTTAATTATATTTAAAAACTAATAATGAAAAAGCAAGAAGAATAAGAAAAAATTGCCTAGATTAAAAATATCTGTGATACTGTTGAACATATAAGTCATCACTAAAGCGCCAGAAAATTCATAAAGTCTTGGAACAATAGACAACATATATTTTTTTAGAATTTTCGACAACGATACCTCTCGCACTATTTAACCGACTAACATCAAGGTGAACGGTAGTGCGCCAGGCCAAGTTCCGGCCAATGCACGCAGTGTGTATATTTACAGGAAGCCATTCGAGCTGTTTTTACCCCCCTCATAACTTTGTTCGCCGTAATCGTAAAATTATAAAATTTAAACCATAATTAGAATAAATACATGTAACCTCATATGCGAAGTTTAAAAGTTTCCCGCTTTACAATGAAAGGTTCAGGAGATATGGAGGTGCAAAAGGTGCATATTTCAAGACATACTCACTGACCTACTGACTCATTCATGAAGCACTTCCGCTATAGCTAGAGATCTGAAATTTGGTACACAAGTAGATATATTTGAGCGATGAACTAGAAAAATCTGAAAAAAAATTCGAAAATTAAAATGACTGAATATCGGGATTTTTGTTATCAAAAATTAAACTTATTATTTTCTTTGTTACGACTATAAATTTATATAATACGTAGCATATTTCTGTGTTAGGTATTGTGCCAAACAAGACCTTGGTCAAAATTTATATCTCACTACTTTTAATGGCCGAAATTTTGGATAGGAACTTGGCCTTTTTTCACATTTATGTTTTTGTGAGGATTATCTTTACGGTACTTGACGCACTTTTGTACATCTCTGGAACGAATCGATTGATTTTAATTAAACATTCAGCATGCGATCTTGTCTTTGAAATAAAAGAGCTGAATGGATTCGATCGTTGAAACTTTACTTGAATAAAAATTTATTTTCAGAAAATTTATTGTCAAAAAATCTTAAAACCTAATTAACCGAACCGATCTATTGTAACACGGACACTAAAAGTGAGATCAATGTCCTTTAAAATGCAGTAAATTTGGTACCAATCGGCTAAGCTATTTTAAGTTTATGAAAGATTTACATAAACACATACACACATACACAAGCATATACGTCCATACATCCGCATGTATGTCATCCCTGCTGAAAGTGCGAATAGTGAAATTGTAGTGATTTACTTGTGACATTGTCAGCAGTACTACTGACCAGGTGTACCCCAGCCAATGTAATCATCTAATGACATTTAATATTAGCTTGTCATTTAAAATCCACCACTGGACTGTAACACTGCTGACTAAGTAGTTCTTTTGAGACCACATGGAGACATTGGCACGAAAGATTCCCTAGTAAATCTTAGGGTCTCTGTTTTACAATATCGATATTTCCTCGCTCGTTGTCAATAGTAAAATGATAGTTATTTTCTAGTGACATTGTCAATAGTGCCGCAGACTAGGGGCACCCCAGCCAATGTAATCGCCTATTGACGTATAACATAGGTTTGTCATTGAAAATCTACTAGTAGACTTAAGCGCTATTGATAAGTTAGTTGTTTTACGACCATATGGAGATATTTGAACCAAACATTCACTAGTGGATTTTAGTGACCCTCGTCTACATATATTAATTTAATGTTATTACACACCATAAAAGAGAAAATCAAACTATTGACTTGTTCATTGACAATATCACCAGATATACACCAGAACTGTTGTTTCTAACATATCTCTACTCTCGCATAAAAGGAAAGTTGTCGACATTTTAACTAGTGCAATTTTCGCTGGAGAAAGAGTATTGACATAGAGACATATGGTTTTAGGCTGACTAAAGGGATGGTAAAAATAGTCAGAATAGATTCTCATAAGTTAAAATTTAAAAATCTGATGAAAACGCGATTTTCGAAAATCAGAATAAAAACAGTACCTATTGCATTTATTACTCTTTTGTTTAAGTTGTATGAAAAAGAGACTCATTTATAAAAGAAGTTAGAAAAAAAAACATTGTGGAAAATTTGTTGGGATATCTCTACATAATTAATGACCTATATGATGACATAAGCTATAAAATATTTTCTATTTGTCATGAGATGAGCTTAGTCCTGATAAATATTACGGTCGCAACATTTTTAAAATCATAAAAAAAACTTATGTTATAACATATATTTGCATATATGTCATAACATAAATTACTAGAGTGGTACTGTTTATCTCTTGGCTTATCAATGTCACGAAAGCACTTATAACACTCATATTTTATGCCATAACAGGTAAATGTTATAAAATAGTTTATGGCTTGTCATAAATATATATCTTAATAAAAATGCTGTTTTAACATAATTGTTGTCATTATATAAATTATTCTCATGACATTAATTTTACTTGAAAAATTTTGCCCTTGATAAATATTATGTCATAAAGCCTATTAGTATATTTTGAAACAAATTGGAACAAGCTTATGTTACATTAAAATTAGGAAAATCATCGCACCTTAGACTATTAATTTAAATAATAGTTAGAACCAGAAATAATTTCTTATTCGGGCTTAAGTCCAGTAATTTCATTTCTTATTGAATGAAATATTCCCATCAATTAACGTGAGTATCTAAAGAAGAAAAGAAAAATTAAATTAGACTTTTTTAAGCTGGGGTAAATACCGATATTTTTCTGTGTAGCAACGCACTTCATCAGCACCCTAGTCTATCTACTTGGGTAGAGATTGTTATTAACACCAGCTATTTAACGTAAATTCTAATGAAACGGAATGTGAGAAATGATTGTTGTGTACAATTATTGATTTACCTTTGGTAAATACATATGGAAGTATCACTGTTCATTTCCCCTGTTTTTCCATTTAATTAATTTTAATTCTCTTCTTTAGATACTCACGTTAATTGATGGCAATATTTCATTCAATAAGAAATGAAATTAATGGACTTAAGCCCGAATAAGAAATTATTTCTGATTAAAATTCTCTACAATTCAACTAAATCTAAAAATGTCTCAGTTAATAGTTAGAACCTTTTGTGAAAAAATAACACAAACAATTTAATTCTGATGTAATAATTTTTTTATTTCAAAAATCAATACATGGTATGTACCAGAGCTGTTAAATTACGATTAGGAATCAATTACATTACATTTAAAAAAAATTGTACTGATTATATAACTCCCTTTAAAAAAAATTCTGATAAATAATTGATTACGATTACTAGTAATCGAAAAGTAATCTGAATTACTAGAAATTACAACAAAATAATCAAAAAGAATCCAAAGTAATCAAAAAATAATTCGACTACTTTCAAAGATCACTTTTGATTATTAATAATCAGTACGATTACTAATCACTACTTAACAGCTATGGTATGAACACATGTGCCCTTAAATATGAAAGTGTAGTCTAATTCATGTGCATTTCTATTTCGAAATATTAAATGTGAATCTTATGAAACTTCAATAAATATATAATAAAAAATAAATTTATATTAATCGAGACTAGTATAAGTCTAAATTAAAATGATGCATAATAAAAAAAATATTTTTGGATTTGTTCTAATGTAATCTATTAAATATTTCGACACAATAAAAATATAACTTAGAGAACTTTTATAATTATGAGCACATATAAAAATGTTTTCTGGTATATGGTCACTGCGGTTGTTGTTAACAATTTTCATTCACGTCAAATTTCGGGCCAGTTTTTCGAGCATTTCTGGCCCTATGTCAAGAATAACATGAATAATGTCGTTCTTCAAGAAGTCAATTTTTCCGTTTTTATTAACATATCTGTGGATCCCTTGGAGGCCAATTGAAAGGACTTTTTCTCGTCATCGTCAAGTTTTTATTTCAATAAGTCAACGCTTGAGGTGGTTGTATGGCACTTAGTGCCATTTTTTTTGAAACGACATCTTACCCGGATCGGAGTCATCCATATTTTCAACCAAAAAAATCATGGATAATCTTATGGCACTGATCTATCAATTGAACGCACCGCAATCTTTCGCTGCATTTTTTTTAAGAAATAGCACTGCAGAAAATTTGGTGATAATGGATCTAAACGTACTCATCCTATGACGTGAGAAAACGGGAGTGTTACCAAAAGTACAGGGTAGTATATGGTGACATACAGACAGGTCGAGTAAATGGTTACATATTCACCATTTTCTGGATCTTAATCTTTAGTCAATTTTATTGGAACTCGGATGTGGTTGGATTCAGGACCTATCTAATAGTCAAAATGTAATGTTAGTTGTTCCATTCATTGAGCTTAGATATTAAAACTCACTTAACTGGTATTTATCCTTTTAAAATACGAATGCCTCTGTGGTCGAGCGGGTGTAGTGCAATCCTATCATGTACACTCAAAATATTCCATGCTTAAAAATACGAAACATACGTGACATTTTAGTCCAAGTAAATGAACAATTAATTAATCACACTCTTCGGTATCCAAAACTAAGTTGTCTTCGCTTGTTTCTTCGTTACGTTCTTCATCAGTTTCTTCCTCATCGTCTGCGTTTTCTTCAAATGTGGAAGTTTCAGGGAGAGCCTCACAGCACAGTAGGGCGATAGCTTCTGGTGGTAAGTGTAAGCGCTTTCTTTGATGTGTTCGTGTATTTAATCGCATTGATGAAATTAATGGATCTGAAGTATCCATAGCTCGATTAAATATATCAGAAAGATTACCGGCGATTCAAATCGAATATAAATTATTCGCTGGGTTTTTTGTATTAGTTTCAAAGCCTACTACGCTTATTTTTCTTTTGTGATTTTCAAAAATGTTATTTGTGAATTCTCAAATAGTTCTTGAAAGTCTGTGCATAAGATAAAAGGTTTGTGACTATTCAAAATGTGTGGTTGAAGTCTACTGATGATTTGTTACAGCAACAATGAAATATATAGACAACGCTGAACCACCAGCAAAAAAATTTCAAATTAAAATAAACTTCTGAGAATATGTCGAATAATTAAATTTCTTAAAAAATATTTTACTTTATAAGCAAAATATTAATTTGGGATTATTAGTGCGTTTAAAAATTTTAAATTTTAAATTTTAAACTGAAAATTATGTACATTTTACAAAAATATTTGTAGCATGTGCAGGAAAACAGATTTCGTAATTTTAAGAATTTCGTTGAGTTACAAAAATTATTTCGTACAATTATTTTCGTATATAACTATTACCATGTGTTTCGTTGATTTTATTGAATTTAGGAGAAAATAAAACATTTGTACAAAATTGGAAATTTTCGTAAAATAGTCAAATTTTGTTTTGTTGTCCTTTTGTTTACGGTACAAAATTATTCTTAAATATACACAAGTTTCGTGAATTTTACAAAAAAAAAAAAAAAAAAAATTTAAATACAGTTGAACCTCGATTATCCGGAGCGCACGGGACCGGGCCTAGCACGGATAATCGAAAAGCACGGTTAATAGAGGTTAAATAAAAATACAAAATAGTTCATATCATGATACAATAATATAAAGGTACAACCACATTTGACGTATAAAATTAATTCTGACATTTGTCCCAATTATTTGATTACTGTTTTTTGTAAACAGAGAGGAAAGCGTTGCCACACACATATAATGGCAACTTTTATATTATGAATGCTTTTTGAAATGTGTAATTTGAGTTTAGAACTTGTAGTTAAACACACATTTTTTAATGTTATTTGAACATGAGAATAACGAAATCTGTGTGTAATAAGACCTACAAAAGCAAATATTTGATTAATTATTTAATTCAATAGATAACAAAAAAAGCCTCACGGCTTGGGATGCAATTTCGTTCTTAAAAACATCGATATAAAGATACGGCGTTTCTTATAAGCGATACATCGATGTTTTATTAGCGGAATTCACGGTTGTTTCATACATATAATACACATTCGAATATACTTCGTGTGCAAATTTATTGCTGGTTTACATCAAACACAAGACACATACTGCGACATTTGCATTTGAGGTAAACACCTTTCAAAGCTCTTAAATTTGTTCTTGTTTCTTTGCAAAGTAACAGCAAGCATTGTTGTCGCCGAGATCTGGTTGGCTGTTGTGCTGTCGTCGGTGTGAAAGTACAAAAAGCTCCTTATAAAAGTTTGCGCATGGTGCATATGGCTTGGACGTAGCTGAATAAGAGTTAATGCTTTGTTGATATATACAACAAACACTGTTCTTATTTTTTGTTTGCTAAGGACATGTCCTATGATTGGACTAGGAACATGTAATTATCACATTTCTCCTTAAAATGGACCACGTGGTCCTAACAGTGTCCTTAAGAATGCTACAACCCGTTAACAATTTCATCCTAATAATGTAAAGCAGCTACGTCCAAACACACATACTCTAATATATGTATTTAAGATAGACAGCTATGTTATTATTTCTTTGCAAAGACCAAAGATGTCGCCGAGATCTGGAGGCAAATCGCGGCACTCGTTATCGAATTACAAAATATTTCCATATAAATTCTATTGAGATATTTCGTAATTACGTTCGATAACGATTGCCGCGATTTGCCCCCTGCTCTCGTCAGTGTGAAAACATAAAAGGTCTTTTGTAAAACTTTGCACATAGTGCGTATAGCTTGGACGGAGTTGATGTAAGGCAATACACCAGAGAGTATAAAGACAAAGTTCCGCCTTGATTCAGTTGAAAATTTCCTTCCTGTTGTATCTTGCTTGCTGCCGTTGTTGGTGCTGCTGTAACTTTTTTGCTGTTTATTTTTTTAAATTTATGAAATAATTAAAATATTTTCCATTATTTTTAATTTAATAAACAAGAACGTCAAAAAAATTAAAAAAAAACTCGGATTCCATACATTAATAAGGTAGCATTAATTTTGAGAGTAAAAAATAATCGGGACAAACGTCAGAAGGTTAATATGGCGACGAAAAGAGAGAACGGTTTTACCTTTATATTATTGTATCATGGTTCATATTATTATAAATAAAACATGACATTTTAGTTTGTATTAAAACATGAAATATAATTTTTCACGGATAATAGAGGTATAAAAACTAAAAGCACGGATAATAGAGGTAAAATCACGGATAATGGAGGTCAAGAAACAAAGTAATAGCATGCCGGTTAATAGATGTAACCGGTTGATAGAGGCCCGGATAATCGAGGTTCAACTGTATAAAAATAAAGACTGTGTTTTACTTTTTAATAATTTCCTCATTTATTTTCCTGTCATTGTATACAAATATTGTATAAAAAATTATTCAATAAATTTCTATTAAAATTAAAAAATTTTGTAATAGAAAATTAGTTTGTGGTTTTTGCTAGGAAGACAACTGGGACAAACGACAAATCTCGTCCACGGCACACCAACAACGAAAAAGTAACATATCTTATTGGATAATCGGTTGGATATTGGCTTCTGTAAAGAGAGATAAATTTGTTTTTCCGTCGTAGGTTAGGAAGGGTGGTGCTATATCGCAACTCTACTCGGAGACCTAATTGGGTCCATTGAGTGTGTTAATTTTCATATAAACTAAATGTTTTATTTTCTATGACGCAATTCGTTGTTCATCCCAGTTGTGTTCCTAGTTTAATTCGTAAGTTTCAGTGCAAAATATATATGTATGTATACAACAATTCCCATTAAATTAAATTTTTCTTTGCATAATTATTACAACCTTCAATTTCAAGAATTACAGATTATTCCACAAAATTATTTTTAATTTTTTTTGCAGATTTTTATATTTTACAGATTTTAGGTTTATACAAAATTTCGTATTTTATACAAAATTTCTTTGCATTATTCACGAATTTCTTTTGTAACATAAGCATTATGTGTCGTAAATTTATAAAAAAAAATTTGTAAAAATACAAAGTTTTGATATATGCAGACAAAAAGTATTTCGTTAAATAAACAAATATCATTTCTACTATCTACGAAGCATTTCGTACCGTAAAAACAACGAATATTTTCGTAAAATATACCAAATTTTTCGTTTATTTTACCTATGAAATATTTTGAGTGTAGAAAGTTGTCAGTTCGAGTCCCAAAAAATTCTCTGCTTAAAATCAAAATAATAATTGCATTTCTACACATAAAAATTTTTAGCCGAAATGCTTCCAATTAAATCAATTAATTCTGTTTCAAACAATTTTATAATTGTTCCAATTAAATTTTGTTGATTGAAAACAAAAATTTTTTATTGTTTGTATGGATGTTAGCAAATATGCAAACGTACAGACGAATATTAAACTTTTGTACGCATTATTGAAAATTGAACCAATTTTTTAATTGTTTGAATTAACTTTGTTTAATGAAAAAAAAAATTTAATTTGTGTTTGTGCTTGTTCATGTTTTCATGGAAGTGTGTCAGCCTGTTATTCTAGAAGTACCAAGTTCGAAGCATTAAGTTAAAAAATAAAATAAGAACATATACCTACATATGTGCAATAATTGAATGAAAAATTATTTGCCACGATAGCCTAGTGGATGTGTGTTAGCCTGTTAGAATGGAGGTATCTTGTTCGAAGCCTGCAGCGTAAGTTACGAAATTAAACAAATAAATAAAATAAGTAAGTTAAAACAAATAAATAAAAAAATTGCTTTTATTTAAACTTTTTTTACTTTTACCTTTTAAAATTTTATACAATTCAATTACTTTTATTAATTCATTCAAAGAACAATTTAATTGTTTAAAATCTCTAAATTTAATTATTAGTTTACTTGGGCCAATTAATCAGTTGTTTGAAATAAACGCGTACTTTCAATTAACTCTATTAATTGATCTCAAACAGCAAGAAAACCTAATTCTTACAAATTAATTAATTGATATTATCAATTTGTTTGCAGGACGAAAATCAGTACAGGATTTAATTAATAGTAAAAATTTCTAACTAAAATATTAATTAAAGCTGATTTTAAGTTTTTTCTGTGTAACAATTAAAAAATTAAAAGTTTTCATTGTTATATATAAATGACGGAAATATATATAAAGAATTTACCATATAATACACTGAATAGATCTCTACAAGATAATTCAGTGACAACTCACAAGTTTGCTGTAAAATATCATCTATAACTTAAGCGAATTGATAACTGATAATTTGATAACGTTGTTAAAGCGTCTATCTATCTATTAGTGATAATTTCCCAGAGTTTACTGATCATAAATATCAAAAGCTGGGCGTAAACAAAATTTTTTTGGCAGTTAACCTTTTCATAAATTCTTTTCAGACATGTAATGTGTGTATCATTAAACATGCTATTTACTTTGATTTTATATCCTCTTAATATTTTGGTTATGTTTTAGTCATATGTAAAAATACTAAAAATTCTTTGTTTATATAATATCTTATAAATATTTTTTTTTTTTTTGAATTGCGAAGACTTTCTTCATACAAAAAAATCTAAAACAGTTATATCTTGGTTGCTTTTTATGAAAGCCTGCCAAAGTCTTATTCTACTCGTATGTACAAAACATTGCCTTCGCACTTGCTGGCTTAAGCAACAACATCATTACCATATAGGCTGGAAGGCTTTAAAATGAAACACTGTAAATTTTGTTTTATGTGTGCGAATAATATGTTCAATTCTTTTAAGGCTTTCAGTGGCAAAAGAAATAAAAGGGTTTATATGTGGTTAACGACAAAATGTAGCAAGTAAAATATATAAAACGAGAGGTAACCAACATGTTAACATCAACACATCAATGGCAACATTAAACAGCAACAATAATGAGGACAAAAAAAAAGAGCAAACCTATTGAAATAAAAACACACATAGTCATACACTTAAACATGCACACACACATACATACCAAAACTCTGAAATAACACATCACTTATTTAGAATTAGCTACCCAGCAAACATTTTTTAACGACGTAAGTCTCGAAATCAGTTAGTCCCCGTCCATACAGTAAAACATTTGCTGCGAAACGTTTTGGAATTATCTTTTGCAACTGCATTCATGTCCACACTGTGCAGTTTTTGTTTTGCAGCTTAATATATTTTCTTATATATTTCTAAATTGAACGATGCGCAAATAAGATACTCGACAAGAAGTGCGTATATAATGTACACTATATATGAAACAATGTCCCCTTTTTCCACTTGTCTTTCCCCTTTCATCATCAAACTCCAAAGTTTTGCAGCAAATATTTTATAGTGTGGGCACCGTTTAAGAAATCGAATCGAAGACTAAATGAGTAGTTGATAAAAAAAAGCGGACTTCAGTTTATGAGGAATTTTATGATACGAGTATATCAGCCAAGTGTCTCGACTTAACTGCACAATGGACCCATTTGGGTCTCCGAGTAGAGGTGCGGTAAAGCATCACCATTCCTAACCTAACTTCACAAATATTTAGAATATTTTGTTAAATAAAATTAATAAATAAACATTTTATAAAACAAAAAAAAAAACAAAAAACATATACACCAATTAATGTTTTCAATTAAGTATTTAATTAATTAAATTAAATTTTTAATTGTTTTAATTAATTTGAGTGGATAAACTTAATTGATATTATCAAATTGTTTACAGTTGAAAATAAAACTAATTTTTTAATTCATATTACAAAATTATTTATATTACTTTTTTGTGTGAATGGTATTTCGACAAAGTACAGGAAAACAGTCTATAAATAGTGAAGTTTTTTTTAAAGAGGTTGAGCTGGAAACTAAATTCTTCTCCGATAAACTTTAAGATATTAATGTCGTATGTCATATCATAACTGGTGTACGGAGAAAGTGTTAAGTGTACTGCTAAGTATTACCCAAATTTTAATAATTAGTGTAGATACATTCTAAAGTTGCACATATTTTCCAATACGAGTATCAGCCAATTCGGCTAAAAATGTTCTCTGGGCTCTCACACAAATTCCATTACACACATTTCCACAAGAAAATGATGTGCGGTAAAAGCTATAAAGAATGAAACGACAGAAACACTGCAGACAATGCTTTATGAAAAAAAAAATAAAGAATTTAGAATAAAATCAGGTAAAGTAGGGCATATATTAAAGTAAAAATTAGAAAAAAAAGTAAAGGGCTTATAAATGTCTGTAAAAGATTTGCGAAATTTTTTCTAATCAAAAATAATGGGAAAATTGGTTTTTTTAGCTACATATGTTATAGCTTTATTTATATAAAGCAAATCTGCTTAATCAACTTTTAGCTTAAAAAATTTTGATTAGAAAATAAGTTTCATGTTTTGCATATTTTTTTTTTGTGATGGCTTATGCACACATAAACTTTAATGAAATTTTAAAGAGATTAGAAAAGGTTTTTCAAGAAAATTTACATATTATTACATATTAATTTTTCTTGTTATTCGGGGTATAAGAGATGGTCAGACGTGTACAAGTCATTTATAGGAATACGCTAAAGATTTTTCCCCCTTATGCAAAAAAATTTGTTAAAGCCGGTTTTGCCATGCAAAATTCGTTTGTTAAACCAACTTTAAGTTTAATAATAGTTTTTGCATAAGGGGGGTTAACATTGATTTATTGAATATTTGTAAAAAATAATTTAATAAAAATCTTTTTTAAATAATTTTTTGTTTGAATGTGACATTAAAAACATATGGCTTTGGCTAAATTCTTTTGATTTGCTACTTTCATTTTATTGAAAAAGACATAATAATAACAAAAATAGATAAAAAAAAACAAATAAGTAATCAAATTAATAGATTTGATTGTGCTGCTTTTTTAACAACCAATTCAAACGAAACCGCAAAACTATTTGGTTTATATTTTTCAATAAATTTCATCTAATATTTACAACCAACCAAATCGACAAAAAAAACACGTTTTGGAAAAAAAATTCAATTTCGTAATAGTACGTAGTTTGAAAATTCTGTATGGCATTTTAACCACCGCAACTATAGCTTGTGTGTGTTTGCGTTTGTGTGTTTAAGTTTTAAGCTGGTTTGTGTGTACGTGTGCTGTGCTCCCAAACCGATATAAATTTTTATTTAAAATCAATGTTTGCGAACGTAAAAAGTTAAGGGAATTGTAAAACTTTCAAGGTCAATTGATGGAAACACTATTTTCGTTTTATTTATTTTTTTTTTGCGAAATTAAAATGTTGAGTGGAAATAATGTAAGACAACTGGAAAAATCTTATTTGGGAAAAAGAAAGGAAAGCCATAATTCTTATTAAACCAATAAAAATAAATAAAAATGTTTGAAGATAAACATCAATCATTTGAAAGCAAATCCAACACGGAAACGTTTTATAGCAAAAACTAATAATAATAAGATAGCTAGAATAATTTGAATTAAATATTTGAATGAAATATTGGTATATGTATGTTGTTTAAGGAAAATTCGCTAAAATTGTATTCATAATAGAATTTTAGCTTAAAAACGTTTTTTAACCTTTCATAGGGGTGGCCCCGTCCACTTTTTTAAATGCATGATTGAGCTTTTTTCAGAGCTCAGGGTGTCTGCCATTTTGTGAAAAAAGGTATTATAGTATTACATTTTAATGGGCGTGATTCCGCCCATTTTTTCAACTTTGAAATTCTGTCTTCACTCGAGTGCAAGATATGTGCTAGGTTTCACAGAAATCTGATAAATAAAGTATCATAAAATCAGAAAAAAGGAAGAGATGTGCCTTAGGGCACTCGGTTAAAGCTATGCTGTTTGGATATATACAACAAATTTAATGCGTTAGATAACAACGCCGCAAATATTTCAAAACGTTTCCATTTATTTCTTTTCTATCTTCGTACGATAAATTAATGTATTATACTCGTATGAGCTGATGGGCAGAACCAATACAAAAACGTTCCCATTATTTCGATTATATTCGTACTCTGGTTTTAATTACAAAGAAATAATAACAAAAATTAAAAATTTTAAAAAACCCCCGACTTTTTTCAAAAAAGATGTTATATCTTCTAAACTTCTGGACCGATCTTCTTCAAACATAGCTAAGAACCCTCTCGATCAAGTCATCTTTCAACAGAAAAAACTAAATGAAAATCGGTCCAGCCGTTTGGCCTGTACGTGGACACAGACAGACACACAGATACACAGATACACAGACACACAGACACACACTACAAACTTATAACACCCCTTTTTTTAGTCGGGGTTAAAAAAAGAAATAAATTTATAACTTTAAAAGTGTCGATTATTTTTGTTACTAGAATCACGTCCTAGGTCCTGTTTTTGGCACTAAGAGCATATATCTAAAATTAGCGCAGGTTTTCCCGCCCACCTTTTTGACAATGACACCAAACTTAAGCTATAGCCTCAAACAAAAATGGTGTAAAACTTATTAAAGTTATGAAGTACTTATGTACTTGAGTACCTGAGTTCTTTCTTAGTTATTGTATTTTTTTATTATTTGCTTAAATATATTAAATAATACTCAAAAATTTTTAAGCTACCACTTTTCCACATTTAAATTAAACTTAAATAAATTTATTTCAATTTCTTATATTTCCAGAACATAATAAAAATTTTTTTAAAAAAAGAATTATTTAATTTTGCAACTACTTCTGCCATTTGCACTTAAACAGCAATAAATCATTGAGATTTACATGGAAGCTTACATACATATATACAAGTCAAATGAACTTGATTTTTTTGTAGTACTTCATTATGTATTTTTTTTATTCACCTTTCATTAAATTTAAAGCAAAAATAATTTAAAATTAAATCCCTCATTTAATTTTATTTTAACAATTATTTGAAATGTAGCATTCGTAGCAAAAACAAAAATATATCGTTCCTTTATTGCAATAATAACTCAAAAAATCCATCCGAACAGAAATTGTCATTATTTGAAAGTGGGTGTCTGTAACTAGCGGTCTCCACTAGCCAAGAACTCTGTACGTGCATTATGTCGGACATTGTAAATGGCTAATGGAGACCGCTAATGTCCAACTTTCGTCCATGCTCTGACATGGATGCCCTAGCATATATATGCCTGAACAACAATGTTCGCCTTGAAATTCTCAGTCCGCAACCATTTGCAATAGAAAGAAAAGAGACAGAACAAAATTGGTAAATATTCCATCTGTATTGTTCTAACGCAAATCACTTTGATATGCCTGAACATGGACATCGCACGTATTCACCACAACAAAGAAGTTGATGAATTTTTCACAGTTGGTCTGCCGGCGTCATGTCCATGTCATATCCAAGTTGATGGCTAGTGTAGACATAGGGTAAGGGAGAGAGACGGTGCTCTTACTTACCACCCTACTTTCGGAATGTATCATTTTTGTATACTATGTCCCAGTTAGTAAGAAGGGTGACTTTTTGTCTTCAAGATTATAGATTAAATTTACCTTAATCTTCATTTGTGATTTTTGGGTAGTCGATTACATGATTTTACTTGCGAGTTTAAGCGGGCAATCGTGGTGGTTTAATCATGCATTTATATTGACAACATACACTTGTGAAATATATAACTTTTTGTAAAAATTATATGATGAAATAATTTAAAACACATAAATAAATATATATATTATATATTATTTATCTATTTCCTTTAACACGCACAATATTTTAATTGCAAATAATAGAACATGGCAATTTCTTCTTCTTCGCACAAAAAATCAAAGTGTGTTGATAACATGTATGACTTTTACACAGAAAATGTTGCCACTATTTTGTTCCTCAGTATGGTAATACTGCACATAATAAGAAGTTTAAACTACCACTCAAAAATATCAAACTAAATTAATTTGAGATTAAGCTAATTTTCGGATTAGCTAATTAGAGAAATAAACTAATCTTGATCTCGAACCCAAAAAGTCGCCCTAATTCAATCAGCTTCTTGCTAAAACGCAGTATTCACGGCTGAGCTAAGAATTTATAATTTTATTATTTGATACGTTTAAGAAGCAAATCGAACACAAAATTGTTTACGCATGTATCCCATATGGTCTAGTGGCTAGGATATCTGGCTTTCACCCAGAAGGCCCGGGTTCGATTCCCGGTATGGGAAGTTTTTTTCATGACCTTTTCCTCGACTTTTTATATTTTAAATATAAAATAACATATTCCATTACTCATTTAGCTAGAATTGTACATTCAGTTTCGTAGAAATGGATTCATTACTAATGCATTGTAATTGAAATTTAAATTTTAGTAGTTGTGACTTTATTCAAATTTTAGAAATTCACTACGAGCTTAACTGGGAGTCTCCACGCGCAATAAACTTGGAAATAATTATGTTCTAAACTATCAAATTCTATTTCCAACACCATTTGTCCACGTGTGGACCGAATAGACATTTATTTGCAAATAAATTGCGAAATAGTTATTCAAATTTATTTCGAAGAAATAATGTTGAACATAAGCTGTCAAATTTCATTGACATTTGTTGTTAATTAATTAATTAATTAAATATAATAAACTTGTGACTGTTGTAAAAATACAGCTTTTTTTATTTTTAATGAAACGAATATAAATAAATTAGTTTTAAATAAAATAAAATAAATATAAAAAACATCGATCTATACACAGTGAATTTTTTAAATTTATGTCCAATACCACAATGCGTGTTCTATAGCCTAAAACATAAGCTTGTACATGAACATATTTGTGACGTCATGCTGCCGACGTTATTTCTTATGTTTAGAAATAAATATTGCGCGTGGAGACGTGCAGTAATGTTATTTAGCTAATAACATCTGGATCATTCTTATTGTTCTTGACACGTTATATTTTATTGTGTATTAGGTCAGTTCATGGTATATTTAAGTTATAATTTTTATTTATATATACGTATGTATTTCATCTTGTGTTAATATTTCATACAGAAGAGTTTTCAACATACTCTTGTGAGTGCCATGTGAATTAAATACCTTCAACAACTTATTTTATGTAAAACTAGAATTTTAAAGTTATAACATTAGTGCAAAAAAAAACCAGCGATACATTTAAGCAAAACTTATAAAAAATAAAAAAACATGTTGCACATTTATAATAACTATAGTAAAAGTTCGTTATTAAAAACTGTTTTTACGCTCGATTAACTTTGTTAATGAAACAGAATATTTAATACAAAAAAAAAAACTACTTTTATTCATACCACAAGTTGCAAAATGTTATTCTGTCTCTATGGCAGTATGTACTCGCACTTCTATAGAATAAAATATTTTAAATAACCCATTACAAAAATGTATCTCGGAGGAAATAAAATTAAAATTGTAAAGAAGAAGGTATGCTCTAGGTTATATTTAATTTAAATGTTGTTAATTAAGAATTAAATAAATGTAACGCATATACTGAGTTAAATAAAAACAATTTAAGTTAGTTAAAGCCCCTTTTGCCACTCTCAACTCAAATCAGTTTGGTTGTGTGATAGTCAAACCAACTTATACATTGGCGTTACATGGTTGCCAGATTTGACGATTTATTGTTGTTTTGACGATTTTGGGTTGCAAAAATAGCATTTTGACGACTGTACGATTTTTGCCTTCAATTTGTTGATTTTAAAATAATTATAAACTTACACTATTTATCAGAACTTTAAAACAATTTTGAGTTTGACCAAAAACTTGGCAGCTTTTGAAAGAATATGCAATAAAACTAAAGTATAAAAGACAATCAATTTTAATTTTTGTCCTCGTATTAATAATTTTGGAATTAAATGCTTTTTAAGTCTGTTATTGTACAGAAATTACGAGTATCAACGGAAACAACAGAAATATAAAATTTATACGTTCAAATGTAAAAAGTATTTAAAAAAGTTATGAGTAATTTTTAAAAAATAGATTTGCTTGAGTGTGATAATTTTTATTGGGGGGATTATAAAGATGAAAATAATTGTTAACCCCCTGTTTGTGTAAAACGTTTGACTTAAAAATCTTGGCGTTTTTGTAATAGACTAAAGGAAACTTGTACAACTTATCCTTAATCTATTACAGAAACGCCAAGATTTCTTACTCAAACGTCTTACACAAACAGGGGGTAAGTCATTGATGAAACTTATTTAGGAATATTAGTATTTGCTGATGCTATTTTAGTTTAATCAAATTGAAAAAAGTGAAATCATAAAATTTTTTCATATGCAACCATATGATAAAATTATAATAAGATTTGAATTCGAAAATAAATTAAGGCTAATTGATCCCTACAATATTATTATTAGAAAATAAAAGTTCTTTCTACGATATTGTAAAAGAGTTTTCTAACATTATTAAAGAATGTGAATGTTAGGAAATTGAGTCTTAATTCAGGCAATTAAAGTTATTAAAATTTGAAAAGAGTTTTCCATAATACATACTTAAAACTTTTAGATTTGTGGGAAAAATTTCATAACTAATTTTATCAAACAAAATTTCCCCCAGGCTAATAAAGTCTAGTTTAATTTTTCTTCTCTGCTTTAAATTTAAATTAATAAAACTATTTCATATTGAAAATACTGAACTTAAGCCAGATTTAAAAATTTTTTATGATAAAAAAAAAATTAGTCTTACCGTGATTTTCAGCAAACGTAGAAATAGTATTTGGTCACGTTAACTTAAACAAAACCAAAGTAAGACATAAAATTATTTTACTTTTTAAACAACTGATTCCTTTTTTTGAAAAGAGTTTAGCTTATTTTATACAAAAACTGCGAATTTATTTGTTGTGCTATATTTTCGTTTGTTTTATTTTTGACGAATTTTGGACTTTCCCGAATAACTATTTTGACGATATTGACGATTTTTCTTGCGAAATTTGAAATTTGACGAATTCACAGCTATTTCCTTTGGCAACTATGCTTGAGTATTAATTAAACTTTTGTTTAAAAATAAAATATTCCTACTAATTATAAACAACTTTAATTAAAAATTTAACCATTAAACCATTAAATTAAAAATTTATTTAAGTCAATCACACTTTTGTTTAAAATGTTAATTAATCACAAAGTTTAATTGATTCAATTGCAATTGATTATTGCAGGAATATTTAATTTTTAAACAAAAGTTTAATTGACTTAAATAAATTTTTAATTGATTTTGAGTTTTATTTTCAATTAAAGCTGTTTATTGCAGGAGTATTTTTTTTCTGTGTAAAGGCAGATCTTTCGAGAGCCCGACTTAGAACTTTGGCCAGACCTAGTCATACTCGTATCACAACATGGTAGATTTTTTGATACGAATTAGTGTCCCTGACTTCTTTCCTAGGTTTATTGTAGCAACGAATCATCGGCAAAATAAAATAGCTTTAAAAAAACATTTCGCCTGCTTAACTACGGCAGGCGTCGCTGAAGTATCTACAGGTTATTAAATTTATTAACATCAACAACTATATTTTTTTTTATTATTACGATTTACTATAACTTCTTCGACCTTATTTCTTAATTATATTTATTTAACCTAGTGTTTGGAGAAAATTTGCAAATTAATTTTTTTTATTATTCAAATTTTTATTGTTATTGCTATTATTATTTTTGTCATTTCTTTATATATATATTTTTTACCATATTGATACTTCTAGAGGAATGGATTATATACTCAGGGCTATAATTATACAAAGCACTTAGTGAAGTTTAATCGTAAAAGATTTATGGAAAAAAGTTTGCTATAGCAAAATTCTTTTTTATTACTTTTTTTCTATTTAAATATATTTTTATTTTTTTCCATATAACATTGATGATATAAAATAAAAAAACTTTAGGTGAGATTTTATATATATTTTATATATATTTAGCTGATTTGTCAATGGTAGAGATTAAAAAAAAAGAAAATAAAATCAAATAAAAATCACTTCACACAAAGCGCAAATAAATGATAAATAATTTATGTTCATTCACAAAAAAATTATCTTTTTATGTTAATTTATTAAGTATTTGTTATTTTACTACGAACATTTTTGCCTTTCAATCTTATTACACGGTGTCTATCGTTTAGATATAATTTGTCAGTTCAATTGTAGATAAGTTAAGAAAATTTAAAACTAATATTCATTTGGAAATTGTGCCAAACGATTACTGGTGTTACTTATGATGTCATGACGTTTTAAATCTGTTAAGGCATATAAGCGAGCAGGAGGGTGCTTAAAAATATTATTTTTCTACTTTGGATAAATTATTATTCTAATAGTATTTAGAAAAACATATTTTTCCAAAACAAAAATTTTTTTTTGGCTATAGAACAAATTATACTGGATATGACAAACGCAAAATATAATCTTGAAAGCTGATAATATTTTTGATGGCAAATTTGTGGCCAATGCTCGAAGCGAGCTGCGTACATGAATTGTGAGAAGTACCAGGAAAATTGATGACTGAAAAGAACACGTATGAATATACATGACTCAAAAATCAGCAGTTGAACAAATGTCTGTCTCACAATGTCGACAAGTCGATTTGATTTTCATATTTATATTGAAAACAATAAAAAAATTAGATATGTTTGCAATCGACTTTTCGACATTGTGAGACAGATAGTGTCATTGGAATTATTAGCGACCTTTTTTGAACTTTTAAAACTGAATGGTACCTTTCAAGGAAAATATTAGAAATAGAACTGAAAACAGCCTGTGATTTTTTTTTCCAAGAAACAAGCAACAAATTAGTCAAAATGTTTACTTTTATTTTTTAATCCATTTAAGAAATTGAACATACCAATTTTCATTTTCATATCCCATATGGTCTAGTGGCTAGGATATCTGGCTTTCACCCAGAAGGCCCGGGTTCGATTCCCGGTATGGGAAGACTTCTTTTTTATGACCTTTTATTAAACTTTTTTTTATATCTTTTGAGGTTCTTCTTCACCATGGAATCGAACTTTGTATGCATTGGGTTTCATAGAAATGGATTCATTATTAATAAATTGTAATTTAAATTTTAGTGGGTGTAGATATTTGTACTTTTTTCTGAGAGAATGTATGATGGCAAAATAAAAGATCACACTAGACCCCTGCACAAGACCAGTTACAAGAACTTTTAAGACATAAGGTATTTTCGAATTCTTTACTACAGCGAAATATTCTAAAATCAACACTAAAGAACACTGTTTGTAAGAAATTTGTTTAAGTTATTGCATGTATAGGAGTAAAAAAGAAAATACTTTGTTACAAAAGAATTTGTGAAGCTTGCATCTTCTTACGCAAGGGAGCGTACAAAAACGTCATGAATGTACATACATACATACACACGTTGTCTGTATGATCTTTTATTTTTCTGCGCACATACAAACGTAAAAAATAAAATAAAAATATTTTTTTGACCGGGTGTAGTCAAGTTAATAATTACCGGTGAAAAAATACTTGTATGTGAACACTCTATTCTTGAATAGCTGTTGTTGTTATTTACATTTATTTTCTTTTTACATACTCTTACGACTACAATTTGAAGCTGAAAAAAAAATTCAGCCAATGTGGCAATGGTAAAGTAAGAAAATAAAAAAAAAAATTTTGACTATTGAGTTCTTATTTCAACTTTGTTATTTGTTGTTGAGTTTCTCATTTGTTTAAATGAAAGTTTATAACATAATAACTCTAGTTGTTCTAAGAAACTTTGGGTAAAGGTTCCCTGATGATCTGCATTAGCAATAATGAAATGCGCATAGAATCCAGCTAAACCCCTCAATAATCTATTTTAATGTATTTTTAATTAAAAAAAAACATTTTGCTTAATAAGTAAAATAATAGTTTGGGATTATTAGTGCGTTTAAAAAAATTTAAACTTAAATTTTAACATTTCCCATAAAAAACACTAATTATATATTTTAAAGTTGCTTCAGAAAATTTGTTGAAAAAAAGATACAACTTAATGTATGTATGACTGCTAATTTGCTTTGCGTATGGTTGAACATTTTCCCAACCCATAAATGTTTAAAATGAAATAAGTCCTCACTCACAAAATGAAACATAAAACAATTCAATTTTAGCAACATAACCGTTACATGATTTTTATATAATTTAATTTATTTTAATTTTTATTACAAAATTGCCTTCAAAATCACTCTCAATTTACTAATACAAAAGTCTCACACAAAAATCAGACAAGTTTTATTAGTTAAAGTAAAACAATTTAAACTTAAAACTACTTTTTACTTTATTTTGTTGCACTTGTTTCTATTTGGATTTATCATAGAGCATAGCACCCAAACACATATTTGTTTCTATTTTGAGTATATCAAACTTTTAGTTGAATTAACAGATAGCCCTTGTTTAACATGAAGAAAAACTTTTCATAAAAATATGAAGTCACTAAGAAGGGTATATAATGTATGGATAAATATACATTTCTATCCACCTTTTTCATAATTTAATATTTTACAATACACAAAATTTATAATATAGAAATACAAGAGGTTGAACTGTGTACTATGAGTAGCTTTTTAACCTAATTTTGAAAGTGGCATGACAAAAAAAAATCCGCAAAAATACTTACGCCACCACATCATATACTACTGGTGTGTATAAGCACTCAAGAATGCTTAAGTGACTTTGAATAGAACAATTTTTTTTATTGCAGGCATTTAAAGTTAAATTTAACATTACGTTTTTTTTTAATGTATTCATAAACCATAATTTAAATCTTTTTTTATTAATATGTAAATTTATAAAATTGTTTAACTTATTTGCGGCTTCCATTTGTTTTGCATTAAAGAAAAATCCCTAATGCAAATAAATATTCTAATTAGCTTCAACCCACTTTACAGGTCATGCACTGAGCTATTCTAACAAATTGAAAGTTAGGTCAAAAGTTCATAACGGTATGATTACTGGGAATAATGCAGCAAATGTATTGCGTCTGTTTTCAATGTCTTCTTTGGAAAAGAATAATGTGTTAGACATCAAAAAGGTAGTTTTAAATGCCTTAGATACGGTCAAATAAATTCATAATTCCTATAGTTTATTGAATGCAGTCCTGTTCTTTTGGCTACACATATATGTTTGATGAAAATCAAAAAGTTTTATTTATTTTTTATTTGACGGCTGAATATTTGATCGCCTCAAATTCTTATTTACAGAATCGCATTAGTTTTCTTCTGATACTTAGTAACCATGAATTAGTGTGTGAACAAAATAAAATCAAAATTTATGGCCTGTCCCACGATGTCATCAGAAATCGTGCGATTGAATACTTATATTGAAAACAACCACAAATTTCCTAATGTTATTGTTGTTTGCAATACAAGTTGTTGATCAAACGATTTCTGGCGACATCGTGGGACAGCCCGTTAAAATACAAATGCTACAGGAAACTTTAAAAAGAACTATTGTACCATACAGCACAGGCGTGCAGATCAATAATGATTTGAGTACATTCGAGTATACTCTCAACACTAAAAGCAATCGTTCAGTATAATTTTAAAGATATTTCAAACAAAAATATTTTTAATCAATTTATTTTTGCACTGATTGGAAAAAATGCAATTATTGTCAAATTGAAATCTTCTTCACTATATTTAAAAAATTTTTAACAGACGAATCTTTCTAAAACATGTAGAAAGATTTTCCTCATTTTTTTATTTTATAATAAGGTGTAAAGCTTTTGTAGCCCCTCCCACGATATTGACCGAAAACGTTGATTTGACTATTTATATTAAAAATAAAAATTCGTTTTCTCACTTTATTGTTGTCTTCAATATCAGCTGTCGACATCGTTGGAAAGTCTGTTAGATTTTATTTATTAAAACACTTCTTTATATACACATATACGAGTACATACAAAACTTTCTTTCATGTTTCCATTCACAGAATAAAAATTTATTTTTTATTCAATTACTAAATTCAAAAAATCATATAATATTTCTAGTCAGAAATAATTTATTAATCGGGCTTAGGTTAATTTTTTTTTTTAATTTTTATAGAATTAAGTATTTTTAATAATAAATGTTATTTTCTAAGGAAGACAAGAAAAATTAAACTAGACTTTAGCTGGGGGAAATAACGACATTTTTCCATGCGACCACGCACTTCATCAGCATATGAGTTCATATGAGAAATTATTATATTGTGTATACAATTTTTGATTTTCGATTGGTAAAATTTTTTTTTGTAATAAAAGTTGACACAGGTTTTGTAAAATCCAAAACCAAAATTCGCAAAAATTTTATTAATAATTTTTTTTCTTTTTTAAAAAAAATATACTATCTTCCTTATTCATAAAAAATATTTTTGATTTATAAGAAGTTTAAAAAATAGATTTTCCAAGGCACATTTATTTCCAGGTAATATCAGGATTACAAGAGCAATGAAAAAATACAACAATGAAAAAAAAAACAACATGGCTTTTAGTTGATCCAAAATATCAAAAATAGAATTTGTTGTAAAATAATAATAATGAAAATTATTCACATAAATTTGAAAAAATTTCTTCACGGCAGCTACCACTAACAAAGTTTGCAACGTTTAGGCACTTTTCACAATTTTTTAATAGTTTTTTCATATTTTTAAATTTGTTTCAAAAGAATTTTTTTAATAAAATATTTTTCACATTGAAAATTTTTTAACATTTTTTTTAGTTTCTCTTTCGTAAACAATTTTTGAAGCTTCGAATGAACTATAATTTAAAAAAAATAGCTCAGCTGCGTTTCCGCTAATACCTGGTGAATGTGCCTTGAGATTTTCATTTAAAATTTCCTTTTGAAATTCTTTCCAAATTAAATCTATTTTTTATAAATAAGTACGTTTATATTTTTCAAACAAAATATAGACAATAATAGAATTTTAAAATAGTTTCAAAAATATTTTTGTTACAAAAAAAAAATAAAACTTTTATAACTTTTTCCATGTTATCTTAAAGGACATTTACATTGCCTCGAAATCTAGTACTATCGAGATTTGAAGCTAAATATAGCTGCTTTTTACTAGATTCCCCATACAAAACAATATCTACTTTTGTCAGTAGATTTATAAAAAATCTACTAAAACTCTAATATTTTTATTTAATTTTTACTACCATGTACAACATATTTTTATAAGAGATAAGTGAATTAGCTACGGACTGCTTAAAAAGGTGAGTGAATTGGCTACATTGCAGTTGCTTGGTTGTAGTTTTGGAAAATTTTCAGTTAATGGATGCAAATTTTTGTTAAATTTCCAAAAACTTGCTGTAATCGGTATAGATATTTACAAAAATTTCAGTTGAAATCTACAATAAATGTATGTAATAAGGCATTTACATTTGCACAAAATATAGCAGATTTTAATTAAAATCTTTATGAAATTCTATACCGTTCACACCAGGTTTTTTTGACATTTAAGATTCTTTATCCAAAACAAAACCCATTAGCTGAAAATTTTCAAAGCAACAAACAAACAAATGCTATGTAGCCAATTCATAAACCTTTTTAATAAATAAAAATATTAGATTTTGAGTTGTTTTCCTACAAATCTATTTACAAAAGAGATTTCGTTTTGTATAGGAAATCTAGTACAAAGAAGCTAGATTTAGCACGAAATCTCGTAAGAACAAGATTTCGAGAAACTGTAAATGACCTATAAAGATAAATAGTTAGTAGAGACAAAAACCAAAAATTTTATCAGATCCATTTGTGCAGTTAACAGAGCACTGTTAACCATTTAAAAGCATCAATAAAATTAATGAATATTAATTATTTCGGAGGCAAAACGTAGGAATGGGAAATGGAACATATTGTCCGAGATAATACACTTAATAAATGCGCCAAATGAAAACATTTCTTAATAAAAAATTTATTTTATTTTTATTTTATTTAATTAGGTTTGTAGTAATATCTAATCTTACGTTAAAATATATGGGCACTTCCACAGAAATATCAACTTTTTGTTACGTACGTAAATTAGCTTGTATATCAGACTAATGTTGTTTAATTTTTTTATATATTTATATATTAAAGGTAAAGTTTTTTCTAAATCATACAAGACAAAAATTTCACTTTTCTGTGGAATTTCTATTAAGTTAAGCAGCTCTGGGTTGAAGAACAGCTATCGGGTTATTGTAATAATTCGTATTGCTTAAGTGCGGGCAGGACTGTCCGATCTTCGAGAGTTTATCGCCTGTTGAGTGGTTTATCACGGATAACGGTTCTTTGGAATGCAATTTTGTTCGCAATCACACTGCTAATTTTCTGTGATGGCATATGTCGTATATAGTCAATTACAAAAACATCATGAGCATATGGTCTAGTCACAACAGTATTTTGTAAAAATTATTTTGTAAAATATTTATGAAATAGATAAAAGAAAATTTTCTGTTTTAATAATGGTTAATGGAAAATTTGTTTTATTTTCATCTTATTTAACTAACTAACTTTTGTATGTTACTGTGAACTAATTTTTCAGCAAAATCTAATCTTAAGTGGAAATATACATACATATGTCTGTTGTTAGAAGAGAGGGTGAAAAAAATGAGATAATAATGAGAATCTACAATAAAATTAAATGAGATTTTATTTCATCGGCTTGTTACGGCTCTTTGCTGCGTTTCCAAATTAACGTAGAAATTAAGATCCGTGTTTTTAAAGCCAATATTAGTATGGCTAGGCAGTAGAAAATATTTTTATATAATTGGCCATGAAATAGCTTAAATTAGATAGATGTCATTAGTGGTGACCCTTACCATCTTAATAGAAAGTAGACATATAAACTCAGTTTTTAAACAGCTTTAATTTCTTTCATTTCAACAAAACAAAAAACTCAATTGAAGATAACCTGAAGATTTACAAAGGTCCACAAAGCACATTATCATGGTCTGCTTCATTATTAAAATACATACACACACATTTAACGCCCATAAATTATAACTGACCCGTAACAATATTTTAATGTTTAAGTAAAAATATGTCTAATATTAAAATTTAGCAAAATTGGGGCGTGTGGAGGGGTTTGGTCTGTATAACTAACTAAACGTTACTTTTTAATCCTGTGTCACTCTTCCGCTGATAATTAAAATATTTCTTTTGTATTCCTTATAATTAATGCCTAAAGTAATGTTAAATATAAAAGCTGTTACAATAGAAATTAGAAAAAACAAAAAAAAAAACGTCCTTTAATATGGAAAGCAAGCAATTTATCTTTACTTTATAATTTCATAGGCAATTTAGTGTCATGGTCATGCTCATAATTATTTATTATGTAAATTGCTCTCAGTCATTATCAGATTATATTTGCATTTTAATTAAAATATGGTAATGTGTCCACAATTTCATGCTGTCCATTTTTGGGGTTATTTTTTTTTTCTTTTGCAGATGAAATATTAAGATAGCACAAATCATAAGCTTTACATTAAACTGTTATTTAATGTTTATAATTAAAGCGTGAAAGTGAAATGAAATTTGTCTAATTTTTGGCATTTATTAAATATGCAGGTAAAAAGCAATACAAAGTAAAAAATGTTGATTGAGCTGTTGATTGTAGCAGGTAACTCTTGTGCAAAGAGTGAAGTAACAGAATGCAGCAAAATTTTTAATATTCACAACTATGTTGTCTAATATTGTTTGTTGAAAAGGCTTAACAATTAATTTGATCTCCGTTTTGTAATAATTATTGATTATTGTTATTGCTTGTCATAGAGCTACGCTATCAATTAGCAAACTACACTATAGGAAATTTTCGCCTGTTTTTGGTCAAAAATAAAACCTTTAACATTGAAAATTAATTACCTATTTTTTTTTTTTTTTTTTTTTGGATCTAATATATCTAAAACAAGCAAATTTTATGTCTCTATTTACATTTTTCCGTCATGTTGCTTTACCATTACTTTATAATATGTTTTCCATGCGGTTTGCAAATGAGTTAATACAGTGCAAACCTCAGATGATGGTTTCATGAATAAGAGTTTATAAACTCTAGAACATAATAAATGGAAAACAACATCGAAAGTGTGTAGTTTCTTTGTGTATAACAACATTTCGGTAAATACGTTTATTAGATCGATTAAATCGAAATTATCTTAACATAAATTAATAGAACTTACATTTGGACTTGCATAAAATTTATATCAAATGATAGCTTTTATAGCATCATAGTTCTGTAGGATAAGCAATTATTTTCAGATACGGGTTACTATTTATGTTTCGAGAAAAGCAAATAATAATAAGAATTTTTAAATGAAAATGGGTTTATTGTTTTTCGAAATATTTCCCTTTTTCATTCTTTCAAACTACATATTTGTTATAGCAGTTTTTCCATTCCTCTTGAGACACCTCCAAACATGGTTTTTGAACACTTCAACTGTTTCTTTAGCACTCGTAAATCATGGACCACGCAGTTTAGCTTTGATATTCGGGAACAAGAAGATGTCATTGGGTGCCAAGTCAGGACTGTATGAAGAATGGGTCATCAATTCGATATTTTGACTGCTTAAAAATTCACTTGTTTGAGGAGATGTGTTAGACGTAGTATTGTCATGATTCGTCTTCGGGGCTTAGTTTTACGAATTTCTCCTAAGACATCCGACAAACAAATGATCATGTACCACTCAGAATTAACAGTTCTACGCTGTTCAATTGGAACAGTGGTCACATGACCCATTTGGCCGAAGAAACATGCGATCATTTGCTTTTGTTGGATTTAGCCTGGTGGATTGTTGTCACAATTTTATACACGTCTTTTGGAGCACTACGGCTGATCTTTTTAATCATTTCCCTACACCACTTGACGCAAGCCTTTTTCTGAGCGATTGATAAATTATGAGGTATCCAATGAGAACAAATTTCTTTTTCAATTAACTATCCACGCAAAATCGAATATATTTAAGTGGAACTAACGTGCAAGGATGCTTCTATTTCGCAGTATGTCACTTGACGATCTTGGATTATCAATTCACGCACTGCATTGATGTTTGGTGCCACAACAACCGATTTCGGACGGCCTTCATAGAATTTGTCAGCGGCGGAACTACGACCGCAATTGAATTCATTATATTAGTGATTTACTGTGGTTTTTGATGGTGTTTTATCGCCATACAATGAACTGAGTTAATCGACACATTCTTGTTGATATAATCCATTGAAAGTTTTAAAAAATAATCCAGTGAAAACCTTCTCTTGAAATTTTAAGTTTTCTGTCAAACTAATTTTCTGAACTCACTGTAAACAAAACAAATAGGACTTGTACCTCAAAGCGTTGTAAGTACCTTTATGCTATAAATGTAAAATTTAATTATGCTGTTGCCATATTTAATGTATTCACATTATTGTTTCCAGTTGCCGAAATATAAATAGTTCCCCTCGTACTTATTTTGTAGGGAAAGAAATTAAAAGAAAATCAATTGTTTTTGTTTCAAAAAAAAAGATTTTTTAATGCATGATTAAACTAACTAAAAGACCTAAAAAAAGGAGTGTTTAAAAATTGCCACGCATCAAAATGCGCCAGCGTTGTCGTTTAATAAGCTAAGCACTACGGATGTATTGATTAGCGTATATATGAGTGCTTGTTCATAACAAACACTCAAAAGAAATAGTGTTGATGCGTATATGCTTTATATTTTTCATATTGTACGTTTGCGTGTGTTTGTAAGATGTAGATGGTAACCTCCCTGTAGTCAACATAGAACCATATGTCTCTATGTCAATACTATTTCTCCAGTGACAATTGCACTAGTTAAAATGTCGCCAACTTTTCTTTTATGCGCGAGTAGAGATACGTTAGAGACAACAGTTCTTGTGTATTTCTGGTGATATTGTCATATAACGCGTCAATAGTTTGTTTTTCTTTTTTCTTATTATGTTGTGCAATAATATTAAATAAATATATGTAGACGAGGGTCACTAAAATCTCCGAGTGAATTTTGGGTTCAAATATCTCCATATGGTCGTAAAAGAACTACCTTATCAATAATGCTAAAGACTACTGGTAGATTTTCAATAACAACCCTATTGACAATGTCACTAGAAAATCACTATAAGTTTACTATTGACAACGAGCGAGGAAATATCGATATTGTAGACTAGAGTCCCTAAAATTTACTTTGGTGCCAATGTCTCCATGTGGTCCCGAAAGAACTACTAAGTCAGCAGTGCTATAGTCTAGTGGTGGATTTTCAATAACAAGCTAATGTTAAATGTCAATAGCTGATACCATTGGATGGGGTACACCTGGTCAGTAGTGCTACTGACAACGTCACTAGTAAATCGCCACAATTTCACTATTCGCACTTTCTGCAGGGCTAATGCCAAGGCATGTATATGCGTTTGCATGTTCGCAGAAAAATAAAAGATCATACACACAACGTGTGTGCGTATGTACATGCATGACATTTGTATACGCGCCCATGCGTATGAAGAAGCAAGCATCACAAATTCTTCCGTCAGGAAGTATTTTTTTCTTTACTTCTATTCCTGTAATAGCTGAAACAAATTTCTTGCAAACATTTTTAGAGTTTGTTTTCAAAGATTTCGCTGTAGTAAAGCATTTGAACATTGGGTGCTCTTTAACTTGACAAACTTTTCTAGGAATTGAAAGATTTTTCATTAGCATTTTGGGTAAATGTTTGACAAGTGTGACCGTAGCTTAAACACTTTAAGTACATGAAGAGGGAGGGTTCCGAAGTTTGATTTAAAAAAAAATCATTTCATTCGGTCCCGCCGTTCGGCTGAAAATAATCATGGGTAAAATTTCCCATAGTGCGCTGTTCAGATTCCATGCTTCTACGTAGTAAGAAAAACATTTTTAAAATTTATTTTAAATATATTTTCATATAACTTAAAAACATTTTTTACTTTTTCCCCCAAAATATTTAACATTTTGGCCCATTCGATGACATCAGTGCAATTTTTTTGTATTAACTTAATGTTTCTTCAAAAAGTAACTAACAATAAGTATTAAAATCTTGAGTCTAGATATAATTATTAAGCCAGACGATTGTCAGTAAAAAAAAGAAGCGATAGTAATTAATAATACATGAATGTGATACTAAGCAAAAAAAATATTTTCAAGAAATTTCATCTGAAGTTTAATGCGTTAGAGCCTCAGTGTCTCTGTTTTTTTTAAGCGGAAGTCTCAAGTAAAGTTCAAGATATTACGAGCAAGTTTTATTAAATATTTGTCTATAGTGCAGTTGTATTATCGTTACTACCTGTTAAATACCAGAAACATAAATTATTCTCTCGAAGTGATTTCCTTTTATTTTTTTAAGTTGAATTAATTTCCGTGAAATTCATGATAATAATTAATATTAGCAATAAATTATATGTGAAAGTTTTACGTACATTTTGTAGACCTTTATTTTATGTTTATAAAACACAGACCGACCGCAAGGCTTTTAAATTTGTAAATACAATTTATCAGACTAAACATTCAACTGAAAAAGTCTAGTGCGAGCCAAAGCGTTCACTTGAAATTCTGTTTGTAAATTCAGAAGTAGCGATTACTATTTTTTTGTACACAACTACTTTCGTAATTAAATATTTGTAAGACTCAAATATTTAAAAAAAAAATTCATTAGCAGGTTTTTTTTTAAAGACGTGAGTGAATGTTGCCCAATTCATTGCCACAATAAACTAAAACCAATTTTTATGGTTTGAATTCATTAAAACTGTAATGCTAAGTATTAAGGGATTGGTTGTATGAAACACTTCACCAAGTGACAAATTAAATAGTGTTTTTTTTTGCACGCAACTGTACCCACACGAAGAAAGAAACTCATTATTTTTGTATTTCTGTCAAAATATTCTGACATAATTGCAATATTTTGGTTATTTTGAATAAAAAAAAAGCAAAGAAAATATTGTGCTCTGTCTAATTATTCCCTTTAAAAAATTTCACCAAAAACAAACAATATGTAGTGGAAAAGCCATGACATTGTGTGCTAATTAGCAATCAGCATTTGTGGTAAATGGACAAACAAAATGACCATTATAAAGCTGGGGGAAATGTGTACACACATTGATATTAATTAGAAAACAAACTTTGGTTAAATATAAAAAGTAATTATTATTAATTGAATTAAAAATAAATTACGCAATATAAATCATAGAAATTGCGGTTACAATAACAAATAACCAAAATATGTTCATCATCAGCTAGACGCTGATGTAGTATATTTATAACAAATGAAATAATAATTCAAACTTGTAGTTTGAATATTACAGTTTAGAATATTATCAACTTTTATTATAAACTAAAAAGAGTTTTTACAATTAACTATTCATTGAAAAAGTTTACAAATTTAACAATTGAAATGTTCGATTTTAAATAAAATAATATATACTAGATATACCAAACGGACGACACACTCGTCCGTATTCTAGAATCAAAATGTAAATAATTTAAGATTCAAAGAAAATGCAACTATCTAAACGTCATACAAAATTCATTAAAACACAGCCACACACAAACTTACATACATATGCAAGCATAATTAAATAATACATGAAATTAAAAAAAACATAAACAAAATCCCTTCAACCAAGCTAATTCACTTTATTCAATTCTCTTCCTTTAAGTATTATGGCCTTCATAAAACAACAAATAAGAGAAAAAAAATTGTTAGATCAAGAGAAATACTACAAACACACACACACACTCATGTTTTGTTTCTTTTTTACTTGTAAGCTAATAAATGCGTGTGTAATATGTGTGCATGTAGTAGTAGCAACTTTAAATGCTTATAGCTCCCAAAATACTAAACCGATTTCAATAAAATATAGATTCTGCACATCTGTACATAAAATCCTTTAAAACCATATAAATCTTTTTAAAATCGGTGTAGTGGTACCAGCGTAAAAGGGATTACAAAAAACATGTTCGCCTATTAATTATATAGATATGTTGCTATATGGAATAATCGCTTAAGTAGTCGACTTAAGAAGATTCAAGAGATCTAAAGAATTACTCGTATTGTACTTTCGTATGATTCTTTCTTTGCATTTGTAACATTGCCACCACCGCAACTTTCAACTGAAACATAATACAGCATAATAACGCTAAAATTTCTTACATATACCTAAGCGTTTATGTTATTTTTCCACAGAAGCTTATATATATATATATATATATTTTTTTTTTTGCTTTTATAATAAAAAATATATAATTGTACTTAAAGCCAAAATTAAGAGGAAAAAATTTTAAAGTTAAAACAACAAGCATAATGTCAAGCATTTTGGCCATTCGTGAGAAATTATACTGTAGAGCATCGGTTCCCACCAAATTAATATTCACCGACCGCTTGTAAATATTTGTTTTTGTTGCGGACCCCCTTAGAAGTTTAGTTTTTTTCATGTTGAATTAAAAATGCCAAAAAGCTAAAGACAAAACAAATTTCTTAAGTATAACATTTGTTGACATACTAATAAAGCCAAATTATTATTTTACTTATGCAGTAAAATATTTTTTATTAAAAATATTTTCATCCAATTTAAATGTTCGACTACAAGGCTAGCATCAGGCTACTATTCAGGCACAGAGGGCACACATACAAATACATTTAACAAGATTGATCTGTAAAAGAAATCAATTTCTGAAAATCTGCTTGAAAGTCTAAAGTTCTGTACTACAAAACAGTAAAATATGACTTAAACACTTCTTTCTTCCTGATTGCCACAGAATTAATATTGTAATAATAGAAATTTCAACAATACCATTTGGTAATTAAAGCCCATGGAAGCAAAGAAAATATTTTTCCTTTTTCCAACAATTTCATTTGATGTTAAAAGTCTATTGATATCAACAGCTTTTCTGTAATCATATTATCGATTTAATATATTCTTTTGTTATCTTATACTATGCAGTGAACATACTCGCACACAACTCTTCCTACATGTAAAATTACATTCATACATACATACATATGTATGTATGCACATGTACATGTACTTACGTACGCTGTTACTTTCATTCCTTAAATATTGAAAAGTCACTTTACGTTACTTCCTTAATTGTATACATATGTATGTATGTATGTACACTTCCCGATTAAAATAGCAACCAACGGGTGAGAGGGCTTGAAAGCAACATATCTGTTTTTCATGTAAAGTATTGTCGTTTTATTTAACTTCAAGTGTAGTTTTTAATATCACCGAATTATATTTGTTCGTTTTGTTTTTCTTACAAAATTTTCGCTTTGCCATATTTTTATCCCATAAGGACATTTTCATTAATCAAACATGTTGGGGTTTTATTGTTCTTTCATTAAAAAAAAAAAAAAAAAATTCTGCAGTTAAGAATATGTTTACGAGTTTTGAGAACAACAAATATGTATTCGTTTTGTATTATTCCCGAGTATTTTCCAAGTTAATGTACATGTTTTCTCTCACATAAAATATTAAATTCTTTTTGTGTGTTAATGATTGTGAAAGGGTTTTAAAAGAATATTAAAAATTTATAAGCATGTGTGTGTGTGCGTGATGGTTGGAATTTATATATACAAATACATACATATGTCTGCATAAAGCGCTTTAAAAGTCAAGTGAACTACAGAAGCACTAGTAAACATATGGTAGCCTTAAAACGAAAACACTACTTACTCAAAACTTATCAAAATCATTATGTTTTTAATCAAAGACTTCACAGTGTTATTCAACAGAAATGCATGTCAAAAGTGGAGTTGTAGTAATTTCAGTATCAACTGCTTTATCTGAGCGATGTGCTTTATTTTTTTAAATAACAATTTTAAAAAATCAGAGTTTTAAGAAAAAAATTTTTTTTTTTGCATATGAACTACAATACAAGGCGAATTGTCTTTGCAGGTGGAAACAATTCTGCAAAACGACAACGCAAATTGGAAAAATCGGAATTTTCCACAATGCTTTTGATTTTTATGTTATTTTTTCACTTTGTTTATAACTCTTTTTTCAAGAAGTTCAACACAGACAAATAACATTAGAATACTCAAAAAAGTGTTGTAAACCGTAAAATTACATCTTTAAAATAACAACTGTTGTTTTTTTAGGGGATTCAAACGGTAGTTTTAGGTGTCATGGTGCCATAATGTTTTAAATTATTTTAATATATGTAATTGTTTTTTCTTTAGTTTCTTCCTTCAACAAACATTTTAAAACATTATTTATCATAATAGCCCAATTCACAATCTTGTGCAAATGGTCTTGTATCGTAGCATGTGCAAAATGGTATAGTAGATTGATACTCACCACTTAATAATTCTTAGTGGTGAGTATAAATATACTATACCATTTTTTACATGCTACGATGCAAGACCATTTGCACAAGACTGTGAATTAGGCTAATGTTTTAAAATGTTTGTTCAATCTCCCAAATATGTGTTTAAATTATGTATTTTCATAATTAATAAACATACAAAAATATGGCTTTACTTTCTTTACAATAATCCACTAAATATGAACCACTTTCTGAAATACATCGTACAAATAATGTTTTAATAAATTATTTATGCTTTATGTTTTTGTTAGAAAAACCCCTACATTATAATAAACTTTATGGTAAATTTTTCCTGTTTACAATTTTTTTTTTATATTATATTTAATTTCAACTTTCTTAAGCAGGTCACTTCTTAAGTGTTTTGTACTCTGAATATGACTACTTGAACTCGTTAAACTTAAACAACTACAACACTTACGTGTGATGTCTCATAGTGCATACATAAATAAATAAATAAATTTGCTTTTCTTTTAAATTAAATCATTTCATTTGTTCTTAGCTTTTGCTACTGCATATTTATAAGTTTGGGATGCTAAGAAAAACAAAGAGTATAAAAGGATTCAGGAAAAATGTAATAAATAAATCATATTTAGGTTTAAATAAACTTGTCAAGTATTATTTTTAAATTTTCAATGAATTTAATAGAAATCACTAAGAAAATAGTAAAAATTGCAAAGAAAATTTTTTAAATGTTAAATTCATTTAGACACGTGCTGTATGAAAAGATTTCGGTATTGCTGAAAAAAAATATTCATAAAATTTTAGTTTTTCATGAGACATTTTTAGATTTAATTGAACTGCAGTGAATTTTAATCAGAAATAATTTCTAATTCGGGCTAAAGTTCAGTAATTTCGATTCTTATTGAACGAAATATTTTTTTAATTAATGTGAGTTTCTAAAGAAGAGAAGAAAAATTAAACTAGACTTTTTAGCTGGGGGAAATACCGATATTTTTCTGTGTAGCCACGCACTTCATCAGCACCCTAGTTTATCTAATTGGGTAGAGATTGTTGTTAACATCAGCTATTTAACGTAAATTCTAATGCAACGGAATGTGAGAAATGAATGGGAATGTCTATACAGTTATTGATTTACCTTTGGTAAATAAATTTGTAAGTATCACTATTCATTTTCTGTTTTTCCATTTTTTTTTCCATTTTTCTATTTAGGATAGCACGAAGTTATATTATTCTAGCTAAGTATGTTTAACTATTCTTGCTTATCTTTTGCAATAATCACATTAATTATTTTTACTTATTCGATGTACCATCGGTACAAACATCTAAGTATTATAGTAGTGGCTATTATGTTACATTGTTATTGCCTTCAACAGTTGAATTTCTCTTCTCACCCTGAGAAACTCACATTAATTAGTAAAATATTTCATTCAATAAGAATTGAAATTACTGCACTTAAGCTCGAATAAGAAATTATATCTGATTAAAATTTAGTTTTTCGTTTTAATGTTTGTGCGTAGAAATTTTTTAAAAATATCAGAAAACTAAAATTTCTGTAAATAAATTAGGCAATGAAGTTTCTTCTTCAATAAAATTTTTCATAACGAAAACGAAGAACTTTCAATTGAAAAATCTGGTCTTGAAGCAACTGTAAAAGGAAACAACTCAGCAGTTAGAATTGTGAATTATATTAGAGCTATCACCAAGTCTGAATTAGCTGTTGGCCAAAACTGATGGATGTCAATAAAAAAAAAAAAATTGGTGAGGAAAATCGCCAAACTGAGTATAGGGTTTTACTACCATTTAGTAGTGCTAGCGAACCTATACCATGTGGATTTTTAATTTATTCCGCGAGAAATAACCTCAAAGCTTTTGAACTAATATAATTACAAGATCTTTTAAAGCTTATTTAGAACTACAACAAATATTTTTTTTGTGTAAAAACTTTTTAGTATATGAAAAGAAAATTTGTTTAATTCTTTTGTTTAGGACAAGTAAAACTGAAATTCTATAGAGTTTTCCCTATGTTTTGATATAAATATTGCTTTATATATATTTTTTCCTAATGCTGAAAAAGATATGTATATTAAAAAAATTTCTATGTAATGTAAAGTCTTTTGAAAATGACAAAAAATGAGAAAATTAAAAATCTAATAAGCAATTTGACTTATGTGTAAAGTCTCATTGCTGCCAGAAATAAATTTTTATTAATAAAAAAAGTTATAGCAAAATGTTTAAGGCCAATTCGTCTAGTTGTTTTACAAATTAACTGCCATAGCTTGTATCAGTCGGATTTTCACTGCTTTATTTTATTTATGTTTATGTTCTGTCTGCTGGAATAATATTTTTTATTTTTAAAGCTGCAAATATTTACTTTCATTTCGTCATTTTAATCCTCGTGCATTTACCAACATCATTTAAGCTTATAAAGCATTCCAAAATTTAAAACTGTCATAAGGAGGGGTTGGACATTTTGCAGTTCTTTTCTAATAAATAGTAAATTTAATTCAGATGCTAAAAAAACTCATTAAACAAATTAAAAAATTAAGTTTAATAAAATTTTATAACATGGGGATTTAAGCAGATTTTTATAAAAAAAAGCTACAACTCTGCAAGAACGAACAGCTACTCGTATACAAAAAGTAACACTTCATGTTAAACAAAGAAAAAATAACAGTGATAAGGCTATTGTAAATTACGGATGGTAAATTTATTTTTTCAATACGAAAACTCTTTAAACATATTAGCCCAATTCACAATCTTGTAAAGTACAAGTGCATTGATACTCACCACTTAACAATTCTTAGTGGTGAGTATCAGTATACTTTACCAATTTGCATATGCTGCGAAGCAAGACAATTTGCACAAGATTGTGAATTGGGCTATTGTGTTGCGATGAAGCAAACCAATCAACGTATTCCATTTAAACTCAAAAATTTTTTCATAAGGCTAAAGTTTGCATTAACTGACCAAATATCTAAATGTGAATAATGAACCTGCAGCGACCCTCGAATAATTAAAACTTGCATTAAAGTTAAAGGCAGACAATTTAAAAATAATAGATAATTTTTTTTATATTTTTTTTAAGTTAAAAATGTAGAGCAGTTGTTATACTATTACGAAGTTTGAACCAAATTCGCTATTTTTTATTAAATTTATAGAACATTTTATTTCAACACTGTCGTATAAATTTGGGCGTAACTTTAAATACATGGTTCGGCTAAAAGTGTTGTTTTCTTTAAAAATAACTGCAATGTAGAGTATTTTTCTTCTTATTGTAATTTACAGAATTAAGTAACAAAAAGAATTAGTTACAGCAATAGGAAAATCAGAAAAAATATTTGTATAAATATTTTATATAAGACACCAATTGATGTAATATCAAAAAAAAAAAAAAAAAAAAAAAGAAGGAGCACCCTGTATTTCAAAAGTTGTCTTCACTTTCAAACACTTTTTAGAGCAATTAATTATTTTTTTTCTATTCGGTTTAAGGCCGGGCTTCTATCTGTGTGCCATGTGCCATACAAGCGTAAAAAAAGCGTAACCAACTACTTACCAATGAAAAACAGTTTGATTCAGACACGTATTTATTAAGTTAAACAGTTTCATACATAACTTATAGAATCCCACATGATTGGAAACTGTTTAAATCAATAAATATATGTCTGAGTCAAACCGTTTTTCATTATTAATTAGTTGGTTACGCTTTTTTGGTCAAATGACACACAAGAAATGCCACATGTAAACTCAGCCTAAGTTATTATCTACCAACTTAAAAGTTAAAGAATTTTCACTATCGGTTTGGCTAAAACTGGCGACAAAACTATTGTTTCTTTTATTTCGTAGAATTTTGAATATCTTTGGTTGTTCGGCGAATTTTGTTTTTTAGATGTTTTAAAAATTTGTTTAAATTTTCTTGTATATTTTTTTAACATTATTATTTTCCTACAGGCTGGAAATATTTCGAAGAATTTAAGAAACGTCATAAACCAAAAACTGCTTTACTTACTCACAAACGTTTTTTTTTTTTGACAGTAACATTTTTGTTTTGACAGTTAACGGCACCCTTAAAAAAATAATTTGTTTACCTCTAACTTCTTTTGTCACAAAATTAAAGAAAACTTGAGATGTGATTAAAATTTATATTATATTTTCCCATCTCATATTGCAAAATAAATCCCCTTGTAATAAAAACTGCGTAATACAAAACTTTTATAATCTCAACTTTGAACTGTAAGATGACAGTTGACATGTGTACAAAAATTTTATTAAATATTTTTAGGTTGATTTTTCTATGCTGTTTCTGGTTTTTGTTTTCTTTCATATTAAAGAGAAGTTATAACAAATATGATGTATATTTGGCAAAGTTTCTAATTTATAACAATAGCTCAATGTAGAGAAAATACAGGTTCTTAGCAGAAAGTTTTTATTTAATATTTATCCAAACTAAGATACACATTCATTTTGACGAAAAGCAAAAACTAATTAAGGACTTGATATTTAATTCTCTTATGGTTTGAAAAAAAGTTTTAGGGCCAATTTCACCAACTCTATTTAAATATCAATTCATATTTAAATGTCGATTTTCATAAATTTTTGTATGGAAAAATTCCATTTAAATGTGAATTGATATTTTAATAAGTTGGTGAAATTGGCCCTTAACAAATTATTGATAATAAGCAGAAAAAAATTAACATTATGCATTAAAATATTTTTATAGTTGCCTTAATTTTAAAGGTGCAAAGTTGTTTTAATGAGGTATTTAGGGTGCCTAGATACGTTCAGATTATACTGATATGTTGACAAAAGTTCTTTAACGTTACCGTAGCTACAACTCTGCCAAATATTGTTACTAAAAAATTAAGAGTCCCTGTAAGCTATTCTGGAAAAATATGAAAAAGAATATTTCCCTACATTTTTGGAAAATAAAAGTGCAAGAGGAAATAATTTTTTTAAGATGTTAAGAAAATTTATTCGGCTAAATCTTAGCTACATTATTGCCATATACAGCTTAGAGCTACGAGTATTACCAAGCCTGGAGCGTTAATCCTATGCAGCAATTTTTCTTCAAATGACTTTTATTCAAATTTATTTTTCAAAATTTTTATGATTATTTAAAAAATTTTCTCTTTAGAGAGACTTCTGGAGCACCCTTTCTATTTATATAGAGGAATATCATTGTTATAATTTCAATAATCACATCCCTGGCCATATTTTCTATTAATTACTCGGTAAAGTCCTAGTGTTTATTCCTAGATTTTGTGTACAAAACAATATTTATTTATTTTACTAGGTTTCTTAAATTTTTAACCGTGCACTGTTAAATACAAAATGGGTTCTATTAATATTTTTGGTTTTTGTCTCAGCTAATTATATTAAACTTACCTTTGCACACATAATCAATCATCGTTATCCCTAATCCCAAGGGTATAAATTCTAGGGAATATTTATTTTATTCCCTAGAATAATAAATTGGCAACGCCAATTTTTAGGGAAAAAATAAACATCAGTTCCAAGTCGAGCATGCTATTGTGAATTGGTTTAATTTTATTTTTAACGCGTATTCCTATAATTTTCTTAATAAATTGTAATTATTCAGCAAACTGAATAGCATTTCAATCTGATTTTAGTTATTAGTTGAAGAAAAAAAACTTATGGGAAGAAATAATGAGATGAAGTTTGAGAGATGTATCAAATCCGTATATGAAAAATTCATGCAAATGAAATCCTTTTAAAAATAAAATCAAACAATTAAAAACTATTTTAAAAAACAACAAGAATAATTATTACATTGTGCCTCCTTTCTTTTTTGTTCTCGAACAAAACGATTCTGAAAAAACACACATAATATTAATAATTCGCGATTGTTACTCTAGGAAGAAGGGAAATAGTTCGAGGGAAAAAATTCATGATAGAGATCAATGTGTTGCTGAGTGAATGAAAAGTATCAAGCTATTTACCAAAATTTAAATATTAACTTAACTGCATGGCGCATACTAAATATTTAATTTAAGAAAATTTCAGTGATTTTGTTAAAGGCATAATACATACGATCGATAACTTTTATGTCATTTCACATAATACATAAAACGAGTAATATTATTTAATTGTGTTAAATCCGAAATTTCTCTAAACAAATTATAATAACACTGACACGCCAAATAACGCATAATAAACTTGACAAGAAAAAAATTTAATATACAATATAAACCATTGTTCTATAAAAATATATTTAAAAGAAATATCCAATAAATAGTTTTGACACAAATTCCATTAAATGAAAAACTTGGAAATAAAATTGTCTGCTAAAATTCAACAGCAAAAATTATTTATTCTTTGATTGTAAACAAATATAAAATATATGCATGGAATAATAAAACAAGGATTAAATTTATAGTATCATTAGGTAAGTGAAAAATAAATATAACAAAACTGCTATATAAAAATAGATTTGGAATTATTTAATAAAAAAACGAGCGTGAGAAAAGATTATTTATTGCTTAAACACACGTAAGTGCATTTCAATGCTGCTCAGTGCGGCCATTTTTAATATACATTATCGTTTGCATCTCTATTGAAAAATACACATACACGTATCTCAAAAAATAAATTTTTGGAGTTAATAAAATAGAAAACGATCGTTATTTTATATATAATCTTGTATAAAAGTTTCATACAAAAGGTTCGTACACACATCCCTTGCGAGATAAAACATTTTGTATTTCTTCATTCAGTTGTATTTTAATTGTATTCTTAAAACTTTTTCTGTTATACAAGCTTTTTTGACTATATTTGCTTCACCACGACAGCAAATGATAGTCATAATGCACGGCGGTGCATGCTGACATGACTTACTTTTGTATAAAATAAATAAATATAATACTAAAGAAAAAACTTTTTATAATTCTCTGCACCCTCAATCCGAAAAATGCAAAAACTCTGTAACTAAAAACTTTTGTAATTAAAATATTTATAGTTTCCAACGGTGAAATCGTTTTCGTTTATTAAAAGTTCAAATTTTCACCTTCACCAATATGAATATTTAACAATGTAAATTGCTAAATATTTTACAATTTAGTCAAACATATGCATGTATGTGTAAATGTTTTTGTGTGTGTGTTTGAGTGTGATTTATTTAAATATGAATAAATTCGCATGAATATGCTGTATGATCATAACCTAATCCTATTGATTCAACAAATATTGTCAAGTTAAATAACAATTGAAAATTTAATAAATTGATGAGATTGCATGAAAAACTATTTATTTGCATTTATGGTGCACAGAATAGTCAAAGAAGTGATGTTTTCTTAACTTATAAGCAAAAATCTATAGTTTGCTTTTTTTTTTTTGTTTCTTTAAAGTTATAAAATGCAATTTGGCTTACAGAAAGATACAAAGCCTTTATCGAATCATAAACATGGAAACAAATATTGTTCGAACAATAATGATTTAACTAACTAAAATTTTAAAACTTTGAGCTTATGGCAAGCTCTGCTAAAAGCACCTAGTATGCAAAAGTTTAATTTAAATAATATAAAAAAAATTGATAAATTCTATCACGAATCTGATTTTATCAATACCGGAAACGCAAAACGCGCTATCTAACATTTTCATAATTTTACAACAGGAGGTAAAACATGTTAAAATTAAAAATATTGAGGTGTTTAATGAGAATTTTTGCAATGTTATAGAATAAATAAAATCTCAATTTTTATTCGCGCAGATTTAATATTTTTTTGTAGCAATTATATGGATGAAATACCACAGAATTTATAAATAAAAGTATATACTAATTTTTTTATTAGATAGGTCGTTTTTCGTTTTAGGTAAATGCCATTCAATAACAGAATAAATACTTTTGATGTCGGTCATGATTTCTGATTAAAATACTATGATCTCGCGGCAGCTGGAATGGGCTGATTTTATGTAACTGTCCCTTTTAGTGCTACGAATTGTGGCTCTAGTCTAATAATAATAATCAAAATTCATGTGATAATAGCGTTTAATCACGAGTAATGTGTATAGAGACTCCTACAGTTTTTTGTCCATTTTGTTTAAAAATAACATACAATTTTATCACCCTGTAAAATTTAACTACAATAATTTATAATTATTAAAGTCAATTCTGTTACAATGGAACAAACACAATACGAAGAATATTTGCTGCAAGGTAAATAAATATAAAAAAAAATAATTTCATTTATAACAATAACATGTGTTTAATTGCGGTTGATTTACATATTCCTATTTACTAGCATTAAACAACAACTGCATCAACAATATTTTTATTTAATAGTAATTATTAAGAAGTTTGTAAATAGATTTAATTAAATGAAATATTTTATTTTGTTATATTTCTGCTGCAACAGTGAAAGGAAGTCATGTGTAAAATAATTTCTTTAATATTTTTTACAAATATAATTCAAACACCTTTGATTGCGCGCTTGATACGAGAAATATATTTCATGATATCTGTACATTCATAAAAGATGAATAGGTATGCAGAAAACGTTTAAATGAAAAACTCTCACTGTCTTGTAAGATTGGAACAGCTTATGATGTACATACAATATCACTAACGCTGATTTTAATATGCAATGATAATTGAACAATGACCTTGAAGAAAATTAGGCTGCAGATATTGGATTTGTTTTAGTACTAAATGACATGGTATGATATTATTGACATTTTTAGAGGCTTTTTTAAACTTTTTCAAACTTTTTTTGCATCTTTTGTTGCTAAATCGTGCTTTTTGTCTACTTTTATAGACTGGTTTATTTATCTCAAGATTTGTACGTATAAAAAAAAATAAAAAAGTGATTAAAATTTTTGCCTTATCGAATCATAAACAGAGAAACAAATAAAAATATAAAAAATATAATAAGGGCCATTATTACAACTTGCTGTTACTTAAAATAGTATTTGGTCTGCTAAATAAATAGCTTTACATTATTATAACTTTAATTTTTATTGTTTTATCATTAATAATAATAATAATATTTCATGGAAAAAATAATAAATAAATGCTTTATAAAGTGTGTATAGCAATAGAAAAATTTAATAGAAATCACTAAGAAAATAGTAAAAATTGCAAAGAAAATTTTTTAAATGTTAAATTCATTTAGACACGTGCTGTATGAAAAGATTTCGGTATTGCTGAAAAATATACTCATAAAATTTTAGTTTTTCATGAGACATTTTTAGATTTAATTGAACTGCAGTGAATTTTAATCAGAAATAATTTCTAATTCGGTCTAAAGTTCAGTAATTTCGATTCTTATTGAACGAAATATTTTTTTAATTAATGTGAGTTTCTAAAGAAGAAAAGAAAAATTAAACTAGACTTTTTAGCTGGGGGAAATACCGATATTTTTCTGTGTAGCCACGCACTTCATCAGCACCCTAGTTTATCTAATTGTGTAGAGATTGGTATTAACATCAGCTATTTAATGTAAATTTTAATGAAACGGAATATGAGAAATGAATGGGAATGTCTATACAGTTATTGATTTACCTTTGGTAAATAAATTTGTAAGTATCACTATTCATTTTCTGTTTTTCCATTTTTTTCATTTTTCTATTTAGGATAGCACGAAGTTATATTATTCTAGCTAAGTATGTTTAACTATTCTTGCGTATCTTTTGCAATAATCACATTAATTATTTTTACTTATTCGATGTACCATCGGTACGAACATCTAAGTATTATAGTAGTGGCTATTATGTTACATTGTTTTTGCTTTCAACAGTTGAATTTCTCTTCTCACCCTGAGAAACTCACATTAATTAGTAAAATATTTCATTCAATAAGAATTGAAATTACTGCACTTAAGCTCGAATAAGAAATTATATCTGATTAAAATTTAGTTTTTCGTTTTAATGTTTGTGCGTAGAAAATTTTTAAAAATATCAGAAAACTAAAATTTCTGTAAATAAATTAGGCAATGAAGTTTCTTCTTCAATAAAATTTTTCATAACGAAAACGAAGAACTTTCAATTGAAAAATCTGGTCTTGAAGCAACTGTAAAAGGAAACAACTCAGCAGTTAGAATTGTGAATTATATTAGAGCTATCACCAAGTCTGAATTAGCTGTTGGCCAAAACTGATGGATGTCAATAAACAAATAAAAAAAGAGAAACAAATAAAAATATAAAAAATATAATAAGGGCCATTATTACAACTTGCTGTTACTTAAAATAGTATTTGGTCTGCTAAATAAATAGCTTTGCATTATTATAACTTTAATTTTTATTGTTTTATCATTAATAATAATAATAATATTTCATGGAAAAAATAATAAATAAATGCTTTATAAAGTGTGTATAGCAATAGAAAAATTCTGGTTTTTCCCCCAGCTAAGGTTTCTAAGGCCTTATCTTGTTAAACGCAACGCCAAGCGTTGACAAATTTTGTATATGTTTTGTTTTTGTAATTTAAATTTTTTCATATAAAAATTGTCAACGCTGCGTCTCACAAAATTAAGTTAGTTAGTTAGTTAGTTTTTCTTATCTTCTTAAAAAAATTCATATTAATTAATAAAAATATTTCATTTTATAACAATTGAAGTAAAACTAAAATATAATAATAAACTAGTTGCTTTTAGGAAGTTTTACAATCTTTTCTTTTATATACGCGTTTTTTGAAACTGTTTGTTGTAAATCTGCGCATATTAAATACATATGTCAACGGTAACACTGCCAAGCAGGTAAAACCTGCGTATGAGTAATATACAATATTATCATGATATTAATCATACGTACAATGTTCGATAAATGTAAAACCACCATTTACGATAGCTAAAAAAGCTCCTGAAATACTTGCGTTAATATTTTTATGTGATAAACTTTTTCAGTGCAGAATTTCTATGAACAGTAAAAGTAAATTTTTTAAATTTTTTAAATACCGTGTTAATTTTTAAATAATTTTCATTTCATGCTTTATTTATTATTATTTTCTTCTATCATATTCTTGACATCGGATATTTATCTCAATTCAGTTTTATTTTCTTTGTTCTCAATTTCTCAAATATTTAAATAGTTGCATTTGCTGTTTGCTTGACATCTTGTAATTTTGTTTTTCTACTATTTCCACCTTGCTCGATAGACAAAGGATCCTTTTAATTAAACAATGCTTCCTTAAACGAATTTTAAACAAGCAAATAATAATTAAAGAGAAACACTCAAGAAGTGCAAGCTGAACAGCAACTTTGTACGTCGGTGTTTTAGTTTGAAGCAGTATTGCCAGAAAATGGCAAAAAAAATCAAAAGAAACTAATCTGTAGCATCCAATTTTCAAGACAAGTCGGTTGCTTGCATTCTGGTAACTACACATAAGCATGAGAAAAAATTTTATTAGAGGGTATAATTTTTTTTTTTTTAGAAGGAAACCCTTAATTTTTTTTAAATTGCTACAATTTTACGATAAAAACCAAAAAATAAAAAAATTTTTGTTTATTTAATTTGTGCTTTATTGGGATTTATTTTATAAATTTTTTAAATTAGGGTAAATATCTTTTAATTTACTTACAGATAAACAGCCTTATTTATAAAAATTATTAAGGCTTAATAAGAAAAGTTTTGTGGAAAAATTTGTCTTAAAAAGCCTTTATAAAGTATTATAATAATTATTATAAATAAGCACCTTATAAAATACATAAATGTATAACCTAAATATAATTTAGCTAGTGTAACGAGGCATTAATTAATAAAAAAAATTTAAATATTTTTATCGCTTTTTTCAAAATTAATATTTACTTGCTTGCAAGCATTATTTATTTCTTAAAAATACATTGAAATTTATTATTGAAGAACTACTAGCCCCTTAAAATTAATTTTCAAGGCATTTTTACTAAACACCAAATGTCAGTTTTGAAGAAAAAAACTGTGGTAAAGACCTTAACCATTATTTTATTTTATTTGATTTTATTTTATCTTATTTTATTTTATTTTAATTTGAATTATATTTGCTAATGTTTCAGGGCTGTCTACATGCATTTCATTGATGCTGTAGACTTCAAACACACCCCCGAACAGTCACAAAAATCTTATCTTATGCAAAGACTTTGAAAAACTATTTAAGAATTCACCAATATTAATATTTTTGAAAATCACATAAGAAAAATAAGCGTAGTAGGCCTAGAAACTTATACAAAACCCAGCAAATAATTTATATTCGATATGAATATATTCTATTTTTCTACACCTTTATATTTACAATTAGAAATCCATTGGATAACAATAAAAGTAATTATATGGCAAAATGAAAAATAGAATCTAAATTTAACATTTAAGAAATTTTTTATTCGATATATTGTCAGAAGGTTATTTTAATTTGAAATGTATTTGCTGGTGGTTCAGCGTTTTCTACATGCATTTCATTGTTGCTGTAACAAATCATCAGTAGACTTCAAAACTGAACCACCAGCAAGTAAATTTCAAATTAAAATAATCTTCTGACAATATGTCGAATTATAATTTTCTTAAATGTTATTTTATTTTATTTTATTTTCTTATATTTTATTTATTTTATTATATTATATTTTATTTTATTTTATTTTATTTTATTTTATTTAGTTTAATTTTTAAGAAGAAAAAAATATGTAATATGTTGAAGTTTGAACAAGTTGTTATCGATTATTAACTTTTGATATTATATTAAGGATTTGAGCAAATTATTTTTATATAATATATTATATTATAATTATATAAATTAATTTATTTATAGAAAAAAAACCTCCTGTCAGAAAAAAATTATTTTAAAAATATTTTAAGTAATCCCCATTAGCACAAGGTGAAAGAAACCATAAAGATTTTGAAAGACTTTAAATTTAAATAAACTTTTATGATTAGTATCTTATTTAAAATTTAATATATGGTTTGATTTTACGTATTTATGTACATCATCATAAAAAAAGACTTAAGAAAAGTTCAATAAAACAACTATTTTTGCATCCTTTTAGCATAAGTAAGGATAAGCCATAAATAAAATAACTAATATAGCTACTACTTTGTTAAATCAATTTAAACATTGGCAACATTGGCTATTATTAAGTGCATGCTTTAACTATACCTGACACATGCTCACAATTAATACACCGAAAAAAAAGATGAAAGTATATTTCTTTAGAAAACTATTTATATTTTATTGTTACTTTTCACACACTAAAATCAATTCCAATAAATTTTCAAAATCTGCCACCGTTTGATATTACACCGAAATGCAATTAAATAATTGAGTTATTCTATAACTTTTTATATAAGAAAATAGAAAATGTTAATTTGTTATTTTCTATCAACTTAAAAATAATTGATACAATCAAACAAAAACAAACATATTCACCTATGTTTTCCTATTTATTTTTATTTAGTTGGAGCAATTGCTTGGAAAATGCGAATTCATTATAATTAGTTTTATAATCGGATACACTATAAATTGCGAGCCAATAATGCACCAAACTTTATGCAACCTAAAATATTCTACAAGACATCGTTTAAAATCAATCTGTCTTGATATTAAATGTGTTATGTAATTAACTGCGGTTAAGCAAGGCATTTAACTTTACAATAAAATTTCAAATTTCAGAAATAACAAATTGAAATCTCTTTATGTATAATTTACCAGCAGAGTTGTCTGCATTTACCTTCTAGCATTCTTATTTTTTTTTTTGTAATGTTTAATTTACCAAAGCTTTATTAGTGCAATATTCGTTTTCTAGTCCTTCTAAGGTTAGCTTTAGAAAATTACTCAACTCTTTATTGGGACTGGAATTTGCACATTTACAAAGAAATTTGTTTAATTGTTTTATCATTATAATTGTCTTCATCGTTTCATTTGCAATTTATTTGCATAAAGGCATAAAAAATCGTCAAAGTAAAAATGTAATTAAAATATCTAATGAATTTTATTGAGAATAATGTAGTAAGAAGACAAAAAAAAAAGAATATATACAGCAATGATATGCTTATGTACAAAGAGGAGAATTATTGTTTATCTATGTTTAAAAAAATGATGGTTAACAGTCGAATTTAAATACTTAAATTTTTAATCTCTTGCTTATTGTAAATTGTACTTAAATTTGTAAGCACTTAAACATGTACAAGTTAAACGTTTGGAACACATGTTGGCTGCAACGTTGACCCAAGAACCGCATGAATGTGGTGGTGTACTCTGGTTTAGCAGACAAATGCCTCTTCCAGATAATGAAATGGTTGCAGAACTGTAAAATTTTCATTAGTATATGAGTGTGCGTGTGTGTAAGCTCAACGCATGCTGGTGGCATTGCTGAGCTTTAAAGAAATTAAATGCTTAAGAGATTTTACGGATTAAATTAAGGCATAAACAGAAACTTGAACATTTTTAATTTTAATCTTACAAAAAAGCAGGAGTTGTTAAATTTCTTAGCAGGAAGGTAAAATACCTTAACAATTTCGAGAAGTGTGAGCTGTCGAAATATTTTTTGTTATTCTGTAAAATTCAGGATAAGCAAAAAAACTGCGTTAAACTCGTTGTTGCTTCTTTTTAGTATGGACGCTATATGAATTGCATTGCTGAGCACTAATAAGGTGTGACTTGTGGAAGATCTCGTGCAGCTCTCTAACTGGCGACAGGTCTTATGACCTAATTCAGTAAGTCCTCGTCCAGCCTTGCAATTATTGTTGCTGCAATTTCTTAAAATTCTGCTTTGAAATTGCATTAGTGTCCACATTATAAAATTCTAATTTCGCAATTATACATCAAGGAAATTCTATTGCACCACAAATTTCCCTGAAAAATTAAAAATTTTATTTAATTTTTGTTGTTTGTTTTGGTTTTCATTCAACTGAAGAAATAAAATTATAAAAAACGTCAAATACAACTAACAACTTGAAATAAATAAATACGAATTTCAAATCAAAAGAGAATTGCCGAGCACATGAAACTGTGTACCCGACCCCAATCTTCTCACCACTCACCCCAATAAACTCAAGAATTGCTGCAACAAAAATTATAAGTGTTGACAGGGACTAAGCAGATTTAGGACTTTTTTGTTTGAAAATACTTTTGAGTTCTTGTGTTTGAATTCTATAAATTATTTTCTTCAAAAATGGCTGTTGTGTTTGATAATGAAAAATAAAAATATTATTGCCATGTTTTTAAAACATACAAATTAAATTAAAATTATCAAACTATTTAGATAAATATATGAAAAAATATGTGATGGATATAATATTTGGAACAAAATCATAAAGCAAATACACGAACCTTCCAGCATAGACAATAAATAATAATTTTTTCAAAAGAATCACAACTGCGGCTTCTTTTCGTCCACAGACAAGACGATACAATCGTCGAACAGAATTACGGCATTATTATAATACCAATTTCATATTTTTTAATAGATTTTTCTTAATATATTAACTTAAATAGAATCCAACCCTTAACCACAGCAGTCTAACTTCCTGTACAAATTATTCTTAAACAAATTTACCTTGGGTTTTGTTTTAAAACTTTTAAATGCGATTTAGTAAGAAGTGTTATAAGAAAAATAAAAATATAAATTATCAAAATTTCCTAAACATAAATAACTGTAAAACTGAGAAAAAAAACTCTCAAAAAAAAGAATAATAAAAAGCATTAACAATTCACTTTCAAAATCACAATTACATCTCTACCAGTTGACCGAATTGGCAGTATTTCAAGAACAAGTAAAAAAGTGAAATTAATTGTATAGATATACAATGTCTTGCCTGTGCTTTTTCGTACAAAGTATAAAAAATGAAGAATAAAAAAATGGAACAAGAACTTTATACATAAGAAAAAAACAGGAAAAAATAAATTTAAAAAATCCTTTTGTGTGGTGAAATGCACCAAAAGAAACTCTCAAAAAATCATAAAGTTTACATTAAAAGAAAAAAGTTCTGCATCATGTTAAATTTTTGTTGATCTCATGACACATGCCAACATACATTTTAGTAACTTTAAGTTTTAACTCTACGTGAAATTTGTGTAATTAGGTGGTTTCATTAGATTTGGATAACAAAATGCTTTAATAATTATTTGATTTTTTGTGTGTATTGTTTGTGAAGAAAATTAAATTTATATTTTTTTAAACCAATTTTAAGATACGTATGAGTTTTTTTTTGACCAGAACTGCCTTGTGTTCCATATAAAGCAGTATTTAAATATATAAGTATAAGTTTTACATTACAAGCAGTCAAATTGTTTAAAAAATATATATATATAAAATGCATTATTTTTTTTTAAGAGATTTCCATACAAAAGTGCTAGACAAATTGAATGTTTGTGATATGGGAACGAAACCTAAATGGTGAGACAAAAATTTGAGATTATTTTGGATAGACTGATTGTTAGTCTTTGTAAATTTTAAAGTTATTTGTGCTTCCTAACAAAATATATTTTCAAATTCATTTATTTTTTAAACAAAAATTAATGCCCTAATTCAATTCGACGACTGTGCCGTCTTGTCTATGTACGGAAAAGAGTTGCAGTTGTGATTCTTAAAACAATTATTATTTATTGTCTATGTTAGAAGGTTCATGTATTTGTTTTATGATTTTGTTACAAACATTATATCCAACACATATTTTTTCATATATTTATCAAACTATTTAAAAAGCACCCCATACACGATTCAATTCAAGTATCAATTGAGTTGGTTGTTGTCCAAATCAAAGCGTGTATGGCTTTGTCAATTGATTAGGTTGGCAGTTGTCGAGTTGGTTGAAGAAAAATCAAAAGATTTTGATTTCAATTCGATTATGCTGTGTGTGTTCGAGTCTCTTGACTAGCTGTCAAAATTTATGTTTGTAGCTTTATTTTTATAGAAAAAGTTATGCATTTTTAAAATTGTATTTAATTTCATTGAATTTTAAATAAAAAATATGAAAATTAATGAATGAATGCGATTAAAGTTTGAAATTTTTAAATTTGTAATTGTGAAAAAAATATAAATTTGACAGTTGAATGAAAATCTTTCAGTTCAGTTTATGAAGTGTGTGGCAAAGAATCAATTCAATTGAAAGGCTCAATTCACAATTAAATTGAAACGTGTATGCGATGCTTAAGACTTTAATTTAATTTTTATATTTTAAAAACATGGTAATAATATTTTTATTTTTCATTATCAAAGACAGTAACCATTTAAAAAAAAAATAATTTAGAGAATTCAAAAACAAGAACTCAAAAGTATTTTAAAACATAAACGTCCTGAATCTTCTTAGTGAATTAGGGCATAAATTAACTGCCTCTTCCGCTATGTCGAAAGAAAACCTATACGAAAGAAAACTAGTAGCTCGAAATCCAATAAATTTTTATTCCACTATGTACGTTTGCTACTTTTTTGTGTTACGTTTTTGTAACTCAAAGTATTTCTAGCGAGTTTTTTAAACTCATTTACATTAACATGAAAAGTAATACAACCATATTGAAAGATAAAAAATAATTCAACAAAAATAGTAGCTGGTGTTTTGCTTTGCAATTACATTCGTTCTTAAAACAATATAACGAAAACAAAAGTGTTCAATAATAAGGTGATTTTTTAAGGAATTTCGGATTTGATTTATAAAAAAATACATAAAATTTCAAGAAATGTATGAAATATTAATTTGAGTCGGTAGAACGATATATATAATTGAATGGTTAAATATGATTTCATGTAAATTATGACCCCAGATATGTCTGAAATGGTTCATACGCTTGGTTTAATTTTGGCATAATTTCTCCATCATATCGCCCGTATCTCATGAATAAATTCTTCAGTATTATCTTCCATTGCGTCAACGCGATGCAATTTCTTAACCGAGCATGAATTTTGATAAAACAAATTAATAATCTTCAAGCGTTGTTCATCTTTAAGTCGATTTATGGTTAAATTATAGACTAAACTGAACATATTTAACAGTAACATGATACACTAAAACAGCTGAGTTACCAATCACAGTGTCGCCGAAAAGAAATTTGCTAAAAAAAATCACCCTTTATTATGATGAATATTTTATGAATCTTGTCTGCAAATGAAAAATAAATTAAAGTAGTGTAAATAAAAAAATTATAATGTGATAAAATAATATGTTTACAAACTTTAATGAATTCTTTGCTAATTTAATTTAATCAAGTGCCTGATTTTGACATTGCATTCACTTTGTTGACAGCTCATTCGAATTAGTGGTATGAAAACTTATATGAAAACACTTAGGTCTTTTAGCGACTTGTCGTTCGAGTAAAATAGAGAAATGAAAAATCAGTTTTCTTTCGCTTAGAATTTAGATGAAGACATTTTTTCCATTTACTTTTCCAAGTTAATTTTATTGTCCAAGTATCTGTATGTTATTAGCTACCTGAGCTTACATTTGCTTCTGAAATTTTGTGTAAATTTCTACTCCATGCTCTAGTAAAATTTTGGTGCCTAAAAAACTGTTAAAGCTTAAATTATATAATAAGCTTTACGCTTAATTTTTTTTAAATTTTATTGTATCCAATTATGTTCTTACTTGCAAGGACTTAAAATAATTTGAGGTCCTTCATCTTAAACATAAATGAAAACCGTAAGTTAGCCAGCTTTAAAATTGTTGTTTTCCTTTATTTTTTGAATTTTCGTTTTATCTAAATTGTTTGCTCATTACACTTACTCACATAATACTGGCAGCACAGGCGTCAGTTCGTTTTTATTATTTAAATATTTGTATTAGGCTTAGGTGGGCATAATTTTGTGTCTGAAATTACGCGCTTAATTTAACACACGAGAGAAGAATAAAAAAAATCTATATTGTATGTGTGCTTCAATTAATAAATATATATCGCTCATTTACTTAAACAACGTCATAACTAAAAAAAATAAATCTAGTTCGCCAGAAAATTAGTTAAAAGTTTGCAATTTACACACAACTTAATGGAGAAAGAAAATTGTATTTTTCTACCAAAAGCTTAGTAAGCAAGATATTTGTATGAAATTTTTACACAACATGAGAGGCAACGAAGATTAAGTTACAAAATTGGGTGACTATGGCCTACAGGACACGATGTTATTGTGATACTGTGGATAATCTCATCAAGATTCTAGGAGTGACCTGGACGAAGACAAAGCAAGTGGACTGTTGAAACTAAACAAGCCCGACCTAGAAAAGTTGATCAGGGCACTCTAATGTATTGGATCGAAGCCAATAATGACAATGACTGCAGGGCATGCATCGAGGACATTAAGACAATAAAGTACATCCTTTGTCTTTGTCCAGCTTTCGCCCGGCCAACGGGATAACACATTACCGGACATAAACAACATAAGAGGTATTTACTATAAGAGTTTTAGGGACGACTGGAACGATGCTGAGTTCCTATGAAATTGGGGGTCGTTTGTTAATTGACATGAGAGTGCGCAACAGGCCTGTACTGCCTTATGTGTATGTTTCAGGACAAGAGCGTAATGGGTACGCTTTTCAACCTAACCTTATCTAACCTACAGAATATGAAGAACGATTTGAGCATTAGTTCTGCATCATTAACTCGAAAATCCATTTTTTGAGTTATGACGTTCTTTAACTAAATTAGCGATATATACAGAGGTGGTCACGAATTTAAGACACGACATTTCTCTTATATATTTCTGTTAATTTTTACATCTTATCGAAAAAAATTTAGATTCAAGTTATTTTTTCTAAGATCCTAGCAATGTCATAAAAAAAATTAACAATAGTTTGTTAGCTTTATATCCCTAGGAAATTTTATTTGAATATTATACAGATTAATACAAGTTTTAGTCTGGTCATGAATTTAAGACATATGCAAAATAAAAGCTAATTCACTAAAGTAAGGTTCAGCTTCATAAAAAAATCGTAGTATTTGGTGAGATATGCTTTATTTTGGATCACAGTAGCGTATATCCTGGGTAAACTTTCAACTTATTCCATACAGCGTTCCATTGGCGTGGCATACCAAGCTTTTTGAATTTCTTCCCATAAATCGCTCAAATTTTTGGTTTTACTGCTCGTACATGCTCCTCAACATCATTCCACAAGTTCTCAATTGGACTCAGGTCCGTGGATTGAGCTGGCCACTTTAGCACAGTGATATTTTTTTCCTGTAAGCAACTCTTCACAAGGCGTGAAGTGTGCTTAGGGTCATTATCATGCATAAATGTCCACGATAGAGGCATGCTGTCCTCAGCGAATGGTATGCTTGGTATGCCACTCCAAAGGAACGCTGTATGGAATAAGTTGAAAGTTTACCCAGGATATACGCTTAAATTCATGACCAGACTAAAACTTGTATTAATCTGTATAATATTCAAATAAAATTTCCTAGGGAAATAAAGCTAACAAACTATTGTTAATTTTTTTTTTTTCATAACATTACCAGGATCTTGGAAAAAATATCAGGGATCTAAAATATTTTCGATAAGATGTAAAAATTAACGATATATATAAGTGAAATGTCGTGTCTTAAATTCGTGACTACCACTGTATATATATATATATATATATATATATATATATATATATATATATATATATATATATATATATATATATAATATATATAATATATATATATAATATATATATATATATATATATATATATATATATATATATATATATATATATATATATATATATATATTAAAATATTGGTTTAATTACAGGGTTTTATTTTTGATTTGTTTTTCTAAAAAAACTTCAATTTTAATTTTCAAACATACCATTATATGAAACTGGAATAAAATGAGGAGGGCTTCTTTTGATCATATAATAAATGAGTTATAAAGGTAGTTTGACTTTAAGTAACATTGTTATAATTAAATAAATTTGTCATACTCATAGAACTTTTAAGAAAGTTTTAAATAGCAAGAGCAAACGATCCATAGATGTAGGTAAAAAATTAAAATAAAATACAAAATTTATCATAATTTCCATACAAGTAACCAAGGTGTCTAGAAACCACTCGAAACATTTTGTGCTTTTTAAATAAATATTCAAGTTAAACTTTAACAACTAAGGGCGACTTTTTGGGTTCGAGATTAAGATTACTTTATTTCTCTAATTAGCTAATCTCAAAATTAAGTTAATCCGACAGTAATTGAGTTTAATGTTTTTGAGTGGTAGTTTAAGCTTCTTATTATGTGTAGAATTACTAACTATACTAAGGAACAAAATAGTGGCAACATTTTCTGAGCAAAAGTCATACATGTTGTTAACACACTTTAATTGTTTTGTGGGAAGAAGAAGAAACTCTAATTTTTTATTATTTACAAGTAAAATATTGCGCGTGTTTAAGGAAATAGATAAATAATATAAAATTTTTATATATATGTATGTGTTTTTAAATTATTTTATCACATAGTTTTTACAAAAAGTTGTATGTTTCACAAGTGTATGTTGTCAATATTAGGGCCAATTTCACCAACTCTATTTAAATATCAATTCATACTTAAATGTCGATTTTGATTAATTTTTGTATGGAAAAATTATTTTTAAATATGAATTGATATTTAAATAAGTTGGTGAAATTGGCCATTAATGTAAGATTAAACCACCACGATTGGCCGCTTAAACTTGCAAGTAAAGCCATATAATCGACTACCCAAAACCATAAATGAAGATAAAGGTTAATATAATCTCTAATCCTGAACTCAAAAAGTCACCCTAAGAAATTTATTATTTGACATATTGTCGTAAGTTTTATTTTAATTGAAATTTATTTGCTTGCGGTTGTGCTTATCCATATCATCAGTAGACTTCAACCACAGTCACAAACCTCTAATGTGATTTTTAAAAATATTATTACTCGTATTTGTGAATTCTCAAATAGTTTTTGAAAGTCTGTGCGTAAGATATGAGGTTTGTGAGTGTTTATTCATGATTTTAAAAAGCACCAATGAAATAAATATAGATAATGCTTAACCATTAGCAACTAAATTTTAATTAAACTTTAACAGTATTTATATAAGTTTGGTTCAAATCCATGAGGACTAATCTTTCAATAAGATCAATTAAATTTAAAACAAAGGCTAAGTGAAATTAGTTAACACTAAATTTAAAAAATTAAATAAAAATATACTTAATAGTAACAAACCAAAAAAGTTTGTCTTAAGTAGAACAAAAAATAAGCAAATTAATTAACATGTGTATAATTAGTAAAAAAAAGAACAAAACGACAATGGTAAGACTGTTGTAAATATAGTGATGCTAAAATTGAGCTTACAATACAAAAAAGCTTTCAGCAAATTGAAATACGATGAATCAACCAATTCACATATTCCATTTGCAATAAAATGCTAAAGTATATAAAGCAGAAATCTACATCAACTGACACCACACACAGTGGACCAAACACAAAAGAACGCTGATGATGAAGGTTTAGTGGCCTTCGAAAACGGCTGGCTGTTCCGTTCAACTATGTGTTGTTAGTCAGAATATTTACAACAGACTTTGGTGTTATTTGTTCATTAATAATTATCAGATGTAATTTGGCTTAAAAAGCGATACGAACTTTAGCCCGTTCAAATCACAAATATAGAAACAAATGGAGTTCGAATAATAATTAAAATTACCTATGTTTGGTTTAACTGACGTAATGCTAAATTAAGCTAAGGTCATTTCTTTTATAAATAAGAAACACGCATAAAAATATTTTATGCCTTTAAGGAAATTAAAGTTTTATTAAGCAAAAATCCCCCAGATCTATATGCTTCAATAAGCAAAAAAAAAATAATAAACCTAGCCTGACAAAGAAAACTTCACATTCTTTATTCCTCCTCCACACCCCCGGCCACTTTCTTGCAAATATTACAAAATATTTTTTAATTAAATATTTTTTGTAACGACAGGTCATTCATTCCCACCACCATCACTTCCCAAAAAAAAAAAAAAAACCAAACATTATTCTTCTCTCCGACATATTTTAATCTAAATCACTTAACATTTCACACATTTGAAGTTAAGGTTTGGCAAATAAGATTCATTCATTAAGCAAAATAAAACAATAAATTTTGTAAGGTATTCATTTTAATTAAATGTATATGTATATTTCATTTTTTTGTACTCCAATGAACGTAATGATAAAAATTAGCCTAATAAGTTTATTCTTCTTTTTTACCTAGTAGTCATTTGTTTAATTAAATCAACGACACTTTGCCCAGTACAAGTGACTGACTTTTAATTAATCAGCATTTCTAAAGATATTCTATTTCCACAGCTGACAATTGACAGGTAATAATTTAACTCATCTGCTTGTTAGCTGTAATGCTGAATTAAAATTTAGTATTTCATGGTTAAATTATTAAATATATTTGCTGATTATAATTGAAATAAAGTTGCTAATAAGATTGAGTGCTTTAGGAAGAAAATAATGTGTGAGCACTAATGTCTCATATCTAAAGAATATAATTTTGTTTGGATGTATAATGAAGTAATAGGAAACTTCATCATGTAGCATAAAATTAAAGGAATGTTTTACGTGACAGATGAGAATATTATAGAAGTTTTATACAATGAATGCCAGAATATTGTTTAAGAAGCATTATATGTATGAACATCCAGTCTTATCATACAAAATACTGGTGTTAAACTTTTAAAGTATACTTTGCTTTGACTATGAGTAAGGCTTTTAATTAAAGATTAGAAAGCGAATAAAAGATTACTTTAAGTAAAGGCCAAACATACAAAAATGGAAATTAGAGCGTTTACTATATAATCATTTCAAAGCATTCTTAAGTTTCTAAAAACAGAAAACTTTGCATCATTTATTCTTTAATTTCTGCATAATTTTCATTCTCTTATCAACAACATTTGAATAGTTTTTATTGCAAATAAGTAAATTGTTTTTTTTTTGCTGTGAAGGGTCATTTAATGTGGAATTGCTCATTATTGTTTCTACGTTACAAGTTTTCTATGCTCATAACAATTTTTTTTTATATTTTTCTTTACGGAATATCATAAAATATGCCATAGAAACGAGCCAATTAGCTAAACATTATTGAGGTAGTTACAGCTTAGGCTGCAACGTTGTCAAAAATCTCAAAAACTGAATAAAACTACAGTTCAGAAAATCAATAACAAAAATTATTTATAATTGAATAATTTTGTAATATAAGCCGGAAAATATTTTCGTTTTCTTCAGCTTAAATCAAAAGCCTCGATGAATTATTCATTGCATGTTCTTCACTTAAATTCAATGAATGCACTAAAATATCCATAAAAAATTTCACAGAAAAAAAACCGTATAATTCACACTAAGATGTAGTTTCCATATTACAACTACACCCAGAGAGAAAACAGCTTAAGATCAATAAAAACCATACTGAATTAATAAGAAACATTAACGAAATTCTATTTTTTCTATTATATTGAAAATTATTGAATTAATGTTACGCGTTCTTATTTTTAAGTTGAAGCTTTTCCTTTTCATTCATTTTTTCAAGTGTGTTATCTTTGTGAAAAATCCCATCAGTAATCTAAGGTCATTTTTATTTATTAGCAGTAACTTTTGGGATTTGATTTAGGCTAATGAAATAAGGACCAAGAAAATAACGCCCAAATAAGAAATGAAATAATCCTAAGAGAAAATATATGAAAAACATCCAATATAAATGAAATAAAGCCCAATTAAAAAATGCCCAATGAAACCAAAAAAAAAAAAATAATAATAAAATAAATTAAATAAAGCCCAACCATACTCAAGATGAAATAAAGCCCAAAATAAATTCAATAAAGCCCAATTCAAAATTCCTTAATTTTATTGGGCTTTATTTCATTTTCTTACTTGGGCATTATTTCTTTGGGCCTTATTTCATAGTAGTGCCCAAGCAACGCCTTTTATTTAAAAGAAATATTTAAACTGAAACCAAATTTAATTAGTATTTTTAATTGTATCAATTAAGCTTTGCAATCAGTTAATTTTTTTAAGCACAAATTTAACTTGTATTATTTTATTTATTTTAATTTTTTTAACAAAAATTTAATTGATTAAATTTATTTTTATTTAACTTTTAAGTAATTTATTTGCTTAAACAATAGTTTGCTTGACTTAATTAATTTTCCAATTGGCTATTTGTGTTTCATTTTTCAATAGGAAGTTTTAATTGGAGAACAATTTTTTCTGTGAATCCTTGTCAACACCTGCAGCCAGACTATGTGACAACATGCAGCTACGAATACCGTTACATCTTTCCGTCAAGCATACTCTAGCACAGATAAAGATGGCATTGATTTTTACTTAGAAAATTATAGGATATATGTCAATTGGAGTAGCATTTTGTTATTTGGAGTCGTTAGTAAACCAGATCAGTACTCGGCTTCCGTAACTTTCATTACAATAGTGATACATCCATCTATAATAAATATAACGAAAGTTTATTAAATTTTATATCCAATAACATATTTTAATCATATTCGCTGTCAGTTGAATTTAAAAAATTAAAAGTACAACTTCTTAACTGTGCATTCTGTTTATTTTGACGTTTTGTACGTAGAGATGCCACATGATGTAGAATTAAGTGGTGAGTAAATTATAGCTGTGCACTATCGTAAACAATGAGATCATCGCTACTGCAAAAGAATATATCGATATACATTTATCGCTCACTTACGTCATAACTCAAAACAACTATTTTGCCAGAAAATTAGTATAAAGTTTTCAATTTACACACAACGTAAAGGAAAAACAAAATTATATTTTTCTCTGAAGAATACATTGTAAATTTATGTAAAATTATGATTTTTAACAATCCGAAAAAAGGTACAAGTTTTATAATTTTGTTACAAAATTCTAATTATTTTTATTAGAAAAAATTGCCAATTAACTTTTGAATAATTTTAGGCAAAAAGTAATCTACAAAATTTTGCATATTTGTAACCAAAAAAATAACCTATTAAATTTTGAATACTTTTAGGCAATCAATAATCTATCTATTAACTTTTGAATATTTGTATTCAAAAAGTATAGGGTACCGCATACTTTTTGAACTTTACAAACAAAAATAATGGGCTATACAGTCAAATTGTAAGTACTTACGACTGGAGAGTACATACATTTTTTTTTTGCATTCTAGTAGGCAAACTTTCTTGCTGGGATGTTTCGTTCAAGACTAATATCGATTGTATTTTGATCCCTTGTTCTAATGTATACTTATGTATATCGTTTAAAGATTATTCCAGTACTCTCACAACTACCAGTTTTCATAGTGGAGATATCTGTTAGTGGAAGTTTTGTCCCAAAGATCACCTTATTCACTTTTATTTTTAAAGGGAGAGTATGCAGAATGGCATCGAACGTAGCACTATCTATTTATCTCGTATTTTTCACTTTGACCCATTTGATATTTAAATTTTTCCCAAACGGTGTCATTTTTCTTAATTCACAACAATTGTAATGTTTTTTTTACCTATTCACCTTGTTTCACTTGCTCTCGTTTAAATTAAATAAAAATATGTTTAATTAAAACAAATTACTTTAATAGTTTAGATTTTATTTTATTGGCCCTTTCTTTTCCTTCCTTTCAACTAGGATGCAATTGCTTGTAAAAAAAACACATTTATAAATCTGACAGTAAAAGTTTTTCCTTGCTCTGCAACAAAAATTAGTTTTATTGCTTTAACATTTTTATTTTTTTCAGATTTTTAATTGGGATGAAACAATGAGACCAGAAATTTTGAAGAATAGTAAAAACATAAATAAATCTGTTACGTTGAGTATTGTGTTATAATTGTTATAAAGTGTAAACATAATAAAGATCCAGCAGTATACAAATATGGTTGGTCACATTATTTTATAGCTAAAATGAACTATCAATGTAGTTTTAAAATTCGAATTAATTGTGTGTCCATAAAAATTTTGTTGTGACAGACCAACATACACACACGCCAACAGATGTAGTTTAACCAGCTAATTACTTCTGCACGTAGTTTTAGATTAAAATCAAAGAAATTTGTAAAATAAATTAAAAGATTTTTGCTATATACTATGCACATGGTCGGAATGTACTCATTGTACTGAGATTTTCAAAAATAGTCTTTAATATAAAGTTGTGAACATATAGTACACGGAAAATAGTATTTCGCCTTTAAAACTTTTAATTGAAAAAAATACTAATTGTGAGTTAAACATCAATTTTTTATATTATTTTTCTTAGAATCTTGTTTTATAATAATAAGTTAATTAAAAAAATTAAAAATAGAAAAACTAAGTTAAGTAAATTAACTTAGGGCCATTATTACAACTTAAAGTTAACTAAAAGTAGGATTTTATCCGACGTATAAAAACTTTATCATTTGCAAAATTTTACTTTAACTTAAAGTGAGCGATAAATTACAGGCAAGTTTATTTTACCTGGTAAGTTAAATCCAATTTGCAATAATTGAAAGCTTTTTAAACACGTCCGATAAAATCTTACTTTTAACTAACTTGAGGTTGTAATAATGGCTCTTAATCTAATATTATATTTGTACATGTTGAAAAAAAAGTAATGAAATTAATTAAATTTAATTGAGTTAGTTTAACTTTTGTTTAAAAATGAATTAAAAACTGTAATTGAACATAAAATTCATTAAAAAATTTAACTGACACAAATTTATTTTTAATTGATTTTTGTTCTTTTTTTACTTAAAGGTGTTAAATTTAAGATGCGGTTTTTTCTATTTAAAACATTTAACAACACTAATTTGAAAGAATTTCCCTATATATTATATCTAGTATTTTTTTTTAAACTTCTCTCTCATGAAATTTTATTCAACAAAACTGTTAAACGAAAAATTGTTTGTTTTAATTATTGACATTTATTATATTTTCTTTTAATTTTAAGTAGAATAACCAACGACACAATTTTATTGCTCAAGCAAAACAAAAACACAGAAGTTTTATAAAAGTTTTTATAAAATTAAAAAAAATAATACAAAAGCAATAAAGTGTCTGTTCAAATAAAGACATTCGCACTGTTATTTAAATATATACACAGAAAAAAAGAGACAAGAATTATTTTTAATAAAACCATTTTATTGAATAAAATGTTTAATTTCAATAATATTTGTCATTAACTTGAATATTGTATTTATCAATTCCGCGCATATTAAAATATCATTTATTTGTGTTGGTGTTTTCCTTGCTTGTTGATTGACTCAACGTGGTCATGTGCTGATGTTGTTGTTTATTTTGATTGTTGGTGTTGTATACGTGTGAGTTCGTACAAGAAGCCGAAAAACGTCGTGGCGTGTTTTTTTTTTGCTAAACAAAGCTATTTTTAGATTATATGAAGACAATGCGCACATAAGAAATCATGTTTAGCTTCTATTCATTATTTGCTTATTCAATAGTGATTTGCTCTTTAGCTGAGTGGTAAGTACGTTAGTTTATTAGTCAAGAGATTGCCGGTTCGACTCATCCCAAACACATTTTGTTTTAATAGCAGCCAAGCAAAATCAAACGAAAAAATTTCAGTCAACAACTTTTTTCTTTGATTCATTAAATTTCTTTGTTGACTGAAAAAAAATATATTCAATAAACGTGCATACAATTTAATTTATCAATAATTCAAAAATCGTGATCACAGAAAATTCGAAAGATTTTTTTATTAAATCAACGATTTTCGTATTCAAATGTCAAAATCATATTTTTCTGTGTATATATATACATTTCGTCGTTGGAAATTATTTCTTAAATGCAACCAGGCCACTGTTGTTTATTGGTCTTCGAGAGTTCTGAGTATCACTCGCACTGGTTGACTGATCTGCCACGGACTACCGTATAATCTTGCGGTTCTTTTGTGGAATTTCCTTAACAACCACGTTGCCACTTCCTATATAAAGGCATAGGTCGTGTACAGTCAGTCACAAAAACATGTTTAAGAGTACTGTTAATAACATCATGTACATATGGTCTTAGTCACCCGTCTATTTGTGTGTGTGCAACCATATTCTGCAAATTTACTTTGTAGAATATGTGCTGTAAATAAATATATATATATATACATTTCTTGGGTTTTACAAACTTGCTTGTTAACGTAGCTTTCGAGGGAAATATGGCACTCATCACCCAAGATGGTTTTTCGATGAAATTTTAGACCAGCTGGATGCATTTTAAAGATTCGCGGCCTTATGTATGAGAAAAAATTGGCATGAAGTTAGCATAAGTGACGAAATCGAATTAGGTGTTAACGCGTTCCTCTATATAATATGACATTAAAAATGGTCGCGTGATTTTTAATGTAAAGTTTCATGGTAAAACTCTTTAAGGTCATGTTCAATTTTGCTACTTATGCTAACTTCATGCCATTTTTTCATGCCATGACATTGTTTATGGCTAATGAGTGTGAATTGTCAGCATTGTCTTTACATTACTAACTTTTCCTCAAATTTGTCCAATAGTTTCTCAATTGTGGGCTAAGAAGGTGCTTCACGACGAGCAAAAATTGTTTTATGACCGCAAAATTTCATCATTTATGTAATAAATCGTAATATGCCACTCTGTATAAAACGGAAATTAAACCTAAAAATATTCCCCCAAGGTCGACAGAAAAATTGCGATTATTTTTATTGACAAAGAAAACAAATTTTATTATATTATTTTTGTTTTCAATGGAAGTTGTCGATCGAATGTTTTCTGTCGATATCGTATGACCAAACCGTTGTATTTCAGTTATAATTAGTACGTTATATCTTGTAAAATGTTTTAACTACTGCTAAAATTGTACTATCATCGTAAAGATCATTTCCTAAAAATAGCTAAGAATAAAATTATAAAAGTGTAATGAAGCAGTATTTTAAAGATATATTTCCAATAAAAGAGATAAAATATAAATTCTAGTTTTCTCGTACGTTAAACATTAGCAGAATAAAAATGTTACTTTCTAACACATAATAGCGAGAAATGGGCAATAAAAGTATTTTAAATACAGGAACAAGTAGCAATATTCATATTTAATCGTTCGCAACTATAACTATAGAAAAATATGGAAATAATCACTAAGAAAGAATTTCAAACTGCTTATTCTGCAATTAAAATAAGTCTCCAATTGGTATCCTGGCTAGCATTTTAATGGCAAAAAAATCCTTTGCAAGTTCTGAACATCTGAATAATATTTGCAAAAAATTTCAATTTCCACTTGGTAGAGATCAAGTTACAAGTCATATTAATGACGAACAAAATAATAATTTGGACGGCACAGATGGCTAAAATTGTTATCCTATATTGGGAAAAAAATAAAAATATGACTAGAGAAACTTGTAAGACTCTGTTACAAGTCGCTTTCTATGAATAAATTTATATTTTCAGACCAACAACATAGTTTCTGCAACATGATAATGTAGGAGTTGTAAACAAATTTTTCCTAGGTTGCCTTCCTAATTGGCAACATTCACCCTGCCTAAATATAATTAAAAACTTGGGCTTGACTTTCCTGCAAAGTTTCTGTAAGAAAAAAAAAACAGACCAAGTTATTAGAGACCTTTTATAATAAAAAAAATTTTGAATTGTTTGTGCAGTAATATAAAAGTTAAAGAAAAATAAAAATTACGCTAGCAAAAGGCTTCTGTAACATTAAATTTATCCTGAAAACTATACATAACTCAACATAAAAAAATCTAAAGGATTTTCTGTCTGAAAGTCTTAAACATTCGGCACTTGATTTTTTAAGAAGCTTTTAAGTTTTTTGCTAGCATTAACTTTTTTATTTATAAATGTCTATCTCTCCACAATTAGGCAGAGTGCTTTAAAGTAATTAAAAATACGTTGCTTTTTGTTGTCTCTGTTTTTCCTTTACTTTGAATCCTGAAGCTTTTTTTAGTTTTCTTATTAATATATGCAAGGGAAGAGTTATTTTGATATTTTAATGTTTTTATTTAGAAAATTTATGTATACATACACTCTTTTAAGAGTTTGTGGTTTTCCTTTAGTTCTAGCAATGTTCTTGATAACAAAAACAGATGTTAATTGCCCCTATGCTCTAAGTTATTAAAAAGCCTTGAACAAAGTTTTCTTTAGGTAAGGTTTTAGAGATAAGAACAAAATTGTTCATACATAAAGCACAAATATTCACTAGTTTTAATTATTACAATACAAACTTTCACAAATAGTTCTATAATAAAAAACTAATAGCGACTAAGCCACGTTCTTCATGTAACACAAAAATGTCAGTGTGCTCTGTGTTGCCCACTTAATTTTTCTATGTACATATATGAAAAATGTACGATGTATAAAAACTTAAATTTTTCGATATAAAAAATTAACGTTATATTTTGATATATTAAAATGTACTCCATTAAATTTCTTTTATATAAAAAAGACGTCGTATATAGTCCATTAAATTTTTTGCGTACGAAATGGACAATATATGGTCTATTAAATTTTTACATAAAAAAATTAAAAAATAGACGATATATAGTCCATTAAATATTGTATGTATTGTCTATTTAATTTTTTGCGTGAAAAAAAGACGATGTATAGTCTCTGTACTTTCTTGCACACAAAAGGAAGGATTTATAGGCTATTAAATTTTTTCATAAAAAATTTAAAAATGGACGATGTATAGCCAATTAAAATTTTTTCATAAAAAACTTTTTTTCATGAAAAATGGATTATGTGTACTCCATTAAATTTTTTGTACGAAATATAGATGACGTTTAAATTCCACTTAATTTTTTGTGTGCGAAATGAACAATTTATGGACTATTAAATTTTAACATAAAAAAATTAAAAAATGGACGATGTATGGCCCATTAAATATTATATGTATTGTCCATTTAATTTTTTGCGTGAAAAATAGACGATGTATAGTCTATTTAATTTTTTGTATACAAAAGGGATGATTTATAGGCTATTAAATTTTTTCATAAAAAATTGAAAAATGAACAATGTATAGCCCATTAAAATTTTTTAATAAAAAACTTTTTTTCATGAAAAATAGATGATGTGTACTCCCCTGAATTTTTCGTACGAAATATAGACGACTTATACAGTCCTTTTAATTTTTTGAGTACGAAATTCACAGTTTATGGTCTTTTTAATTTTTACATAAAAAAATTAAAAAATAGACGATATATAGTCCATTAAATATTGTATGTATTGTCTATTTAATTTTTTGCGTGAAAAAAAGACGATGTATAGTCTCTGTACTTTCTTGCACACAAAAGGAAGGATTTATAGGCTATTAAATTTTTTCATAAAAAATTTAAAAATGGACGATGTATAGCCAATTAAAATTTTTTCATAAAAAACTTTTTTTCATGAAAAATGGATTATGTGTACTCCATTAAATTTTTTGTACGAAATATAGATGACGTTTAAATTCCACTTAATTTTTTGTGTGCGAAATGAACAATTTATGGACTATTAAATTTTAACATAAAAAAATTAAAAAATGGACGATGTATGGCCCATTAAATATTATATGTATTGTCCATTTAATTTTTTGCGTGAAAAATAGACGATGTATAGTCTATTTAATTTTTTGTATACAAAAGGGATGATTTATAGGCTATTAAATTTTTTCATAAAAAATTGAAAAATGAACAATGTATAGCCCATTAAAATTTTTTAATAAAAAACTTTTTTTCATGAAAAATAGATGATGTGTACTCCCCTGAATTTTTCGTACGAAATATAGACGACTTATACAGTCCTTTTAATTTTTTGAGTACGAAATTCACAGTTTATGGTCTTTTTAATTTTTACATAAAAAAATTAAAAAATAGACGATATATAGTCCATTAAATATTGTATGTATTGTCTATTTAATTTTTTGCGTGAAAAAAAGACGATGTATAGTCTCTGTACTTTCTTGCACACAAAAGGAAGGATTTATAGGCTATTAAATTTTTTCATAAAAAATTTAAAAATGGACGATGTATAGCCAATTAAAATTTTTTCATAAAAATTTTTTTTCATGAAAAATAGATGATGTGTACTCCATTAAATTTTTTGTACGAAATATAGATGACGTTTAAATTCCACTTAATTTTTTGTGTGCGAAATGAACAATTTATGGACTATTAAATTTTAACATAAAAAAATTAAAAAATGGACGATGTATGGCCCATTAAATATTATATGTATTGTCCATTTAATTTTTTGCGTGAAAAATAGACGATGTATAGTCTATTTAATTTTTTGTATACAAAAGGGATGATTTATAGGCTATTAAATTTTTTCATAAAAAATTGAAAAATGAACAATGTATAGCCCATTAAAATTTTTTAATAAAAAACTTTTTTTCATGAAAAATAGATGATGTGTACTCCCCTGAATTTTTCGTACGAAATATAGACGACTTATACAGTCCTTTTAATTTTTTGAGTACGAAATTCACAGTTTATGGTCTATTTAATTTTTACATAAAAAAATTAAAAAATAGACGATATATAGTCCATTAAATATTGTATGTATTGTCTATTTAATTTTTTGCGTGAAAAATAGACGATGTATAGTCTCTGTACTTTCTTGCACACAAAAGGAAGGATTTATAGGCTATTAAATTTTTTCATAAAAAATTTAAAAATGGACGATGTATAGCCAATTAAAATTTTTTCATAAAAATTTTTTTTCATGAAAAATAGATGATGTGTACTCCATTAAATTTTTTGTACGAAATATAGACGACGTTTACAGTCGATTTAATTTTTTGTGTACGAAATGGACAATATATGGTCTATTAAATTTTAACATAAAAAAATTAAAAAATGGACGATGTATGTATGGCCCATTAAATATTGTATGTATTGTCCATTTAATTTTCTGCGTGAAAAATAGACGATGTATAGTCTTTGTAATTTCTTGCACACAAAAGGATAGATTTAAAGGCTATTAAATTTTTTCATAAAAAATTTAAAAATGGACAATGTATAGCCCATTAAAATTTTTAATAAAAAACTTTTTTTCATGAAAAGTGGATGATGTATTGTCCATTTAATTTTTTGCGTGAAAACTAGACGATGTAAAGTCTATTTAATTTTTTGCATACAAAAGGAATAATTTATCCGCCATTAAATTTTTTCATAAAAAATTGAAAAATGGACGATGTATAGCCCATTAAATTTTGTATGTGTTGTCCACATAATTTTCTGCGTGAAAAATAGACGATGCATATTCTATTTAATTTTTTGCATACAAATGGGATGATTTATATGTTATTAAATTTTGTCATAAAAAATGGAAAAATGGACAATTATAGCCCATTAAAATTTAAAAAAAAAAATGTTTTTTCATGAAAAATGGATGATGTGTACTCCATTAAATTTTTTTGTTCGAAATATAGACGACTTATTAAGTCTATTTAATTTTTTGAGTACGAAATGGACAATTTATGGTCTATTTAATTTTTCAAAAAAAAAAATTTAAAAATAGACGCTTCTATAGCCCATTAAATTTACTATGTGTTCTCCATTTAATTTTTTGCGTGAAAAATGGACAATGTATAGCCCATTAATATTTTTTCATAAAAAATTACTTTCATTAAAAATGGATGATGTGTACTCCATTAAATTTTTTGTACGAAATATAGACGAAGCTTACTTACAGTCCATTTAATTTTTTGCGTACGAAATGTACATCATTTTCATGAAAAATTTTAAATTGGCTATACATCGTCTACTCTCCAAGCAAAAAATTAAATGGACTAAACATCGTCAATTTACCATGCAAAAAAGTTCTTCATAGAAAAAAATAATGGATTATAAACCGCCCATTTTTGATGCAAAAAAATAATAATGGACTATACATCGTCAATTTTATTAAAAACATTAAATAAACTCTACATCCTCCACTTTTCATGGAAAAAAATAAATGGACTCTACATTGTCTATTTTTCATACAATAAATTAAATTAAATATACATCGTCTTTTTTTCATGCTAAAAATTTAATGCAAAAATTAATTTTAGTAAATATCGTCCATTTTTCATGCAAAACATTAAATTCAAAAAAATTAGGGAAGTTTGTATGAAAAAATTTTCATGAAAAAAAAAATTAAATGTGCTATGCATTTTCTATTTTTCATGGAAAAAATTTTATGGACTATACATCGTCTATTTTTCATGCAAATGATTAAATGGACTATACTCGTACATCTTCCATTTTTCATGCGAAAGATTAAATAGTTTTCAGCAAAAAATGGACAATTTATCGTCCATATTCAGCAAGATATTAAATTGACAATATGTGATCCTTTTTTTATGCAAAAAATTAAGTGTATTTATACATCGAAAATTATTCATGCAAAAAATTATTGGACTAAACATTGTCAATTTTTCATACAAAAAATTAAATATGCATACATTACAAAATGGGCTAGACATATGTCGTTCATTTTGCATGTAAAACAATTAAATGGACCAGACACTGTTTATTTTTCATAACAAGATTATGCGCACTATAAATGTCTATTTAATTTTATTGTATAAAAAAAGGGACGGTGTATATTCCATTTATTTATTCTGTGCCAAAATTTTTTTTGTTGAATTTATTTTGAAGGATGGACGATATATAGCCTATTTACTTTTTTTTATGAAAAAATAGATGATATGTATCTTAGTTATTTTGTTGTATGAGAAATGGACAATGTATAGCCCATTTAATTTTTTTACGAAAAAAATTACGATATATAGCATCTCTATTTTCAATGTATAGCTCTTATATCATTTGAGAAATTTATTTAACGTATGTCAAATTTGACATATTGTCCTTATGTCTTAATTGAAATTTATTTGCTGGTGGTTAAGCATATCTATATACATTTCACTTTATCTACTCATTTTAAACAGTCGAAATCCTCTTATTTTATGCATAGACTTTCAAAAAGCATTGAGAATTCGTTTATTTTTTTAGATAAAAATTGTGCTGTGTATATCACACTTAATTCTTCCATATGATCTAGATTAAAACTCTTAAAATTTTTTCCATACAACTATTTTGTAGTTAGATCAGTAGTTACCAAGACAGATTTCGGAGCTGGTTTGTGTCTTTAACTTGAGCATTAGCCTGCTCAAGCAAAATTGTAATTTAATAGAAAATTTGCTACAACATTTCTCCTTCTCTTCTTTATTTAGAAACATTTAATGGAAGTTATCCTCCGAAGACTGTCATTTGATAGTTTTATGTTAAAGCCACTACTAGCTAGGTCATTCATGAGCCTATTGTCGAGCACATATTTGTCTCGCTAGGGAGTTTCTAATTTTCTTAAAAAAAAAACAAATTCTCTTTATCTTACTTAAACTAGCAAATTTTTATTAGCTATCTCATGATGACAAAGAAATTTAGCTTTTTAAACGATACACAAAATCGTTAAATTCATTATTTAATCACTGCCTTACTTCTTTCAGTTCGCTTGTTTGAATTTGAATAACAGATTAACTGCTTTTGATATAAAAAGAGAGGCAAACCCCTCATGTTGTATCGATTATTTAACTGATTTCGAATCAAATACCACAAAACAATATAAATGTATGTTTTATGTTAAACAAGTAACAAGGATATTTATTCGCAGTGTGAAATGATGCGGTTGTTGATTTTTTGGTTTTGCCATTTCACATTTCATTTAATATCGTCATTTTGTATATATTTGCGATTGTATTTGTATTTGTAACTATTTGTTCAAGGATAAAAGCATTTTGACAGCGCTCTAAGTTATAAGGCGGCATAATAAATGAACCATGTTTTATTTACATGAAATACAATGAAATATTTTAAACTACGCAATGTATTACCCATTATGTAGAGTGTGCTTTATACACACAAATAAATGTATACATATGTATGAATATATGTGTATATGTATATGAGTTTTAGTATATTTTCAACTTTGGAACTTAAGTCTTACATACTCCATTCCCTAATTGGAAATGTTATTGAACTTTATAAATTATAGCAAAAGGGTCATCGTCATCGCAAACAGAATAATAAATTTTGTAGGAATTAACAAGGTTGGGGAGCAATCGCCTTCTAAGTTAAGCATTAAACACATTAACCACAGCCAGCTACCGACTTCAATATGTCAAAAATAGAATACATACAGTTATAGGATTAGGAATAGGAATGGTTATTTTGACGACGGTAATAATTTTCCATTTGGAATTTATCATTGTAGTACAATTAAACTCATTTATATTTTTTTTTGACGACAATGAGCAAATACAGTGCTATCAATATAATATAAAAAATAATATAACAAAAAAAAAAACATTCAGAAATTCATGTAAAAAAAATAAATTATTTAATTTTTATACATTTTGAAACAGTAATTTAATTATTATTAAAGTGAAATATTTAAAGGTGGCACCACTGATGTGTGTGCGTTTTCTTGAATGTCAGATACTTATGATACTGCTTTCATCTTCAAAATAATTAAGTAGCTGGCTACAAGGCGATAAATGCAGCTAGCGGCATTGGAAATTTTATATTCTATCAGCCTCCTGTGTGTTTAATACATTAGTTGAAAATTATGTGGGTTTATTCTGATGAGTTTTTAGAGAGTACGATGTGTAATTAGTGAGAAATTTAATAAACTCTTTCCCATACTATTTTCTCAAGAACTTCTAATATCCCAAAAGTAGCGTTACAGCACTATTTGAAATTTAGGTGAAAAATTCACAAATTTACATAATCATTTCATTGAACGTAATGAGCAATACAGGGTGTCTCAAAAGTAAGTTTGTATTTAGTGGATTGATTTAGTGAGGGTGCTATTAGGTGAAGTAATTAGCTCGTTGACTACAGAGTGATGGTGTTCGGGAGCAAGGTTTCATGCCCTGGCGGGACTCATTCATACCAACATGGATCAACTATTTGAACCATTTTCGAAGGATAGGTATGCTGGGAACATCACTTAGGTTATGGAAGTATCTAATACTCCATAATTTTATACGCATAATTTTATTTGCTATCCAGTGGCAGCAAACGCTCTATGCAATTAAAATAGCTTTCTTTTAAAAGTGCCAAGAATGTCGGTGTATGGCTATAAACTTTCAGCTTTACTTATAAAACTTATTAAGGCTTTATAAAGGCTTTTTAAGAAAGAAATTTTATGAAAATTTGTCGTAAAAACTCTTTATAAAACCTTAATAAGTTTTATAAATAAGGCTAGTTAAATTTAAAATGTTTTTTTTTTTAATAAAAACAAACATAACCCGGGAAGCGATTAACTTGTCTGCGGAAAAAACAGGGTTTAGGGCAGGAATCGAATCCACGACCTCTGAACTGATAGGCAAGCATGGCTACCACTCAGTCAAAGGGGTACCCTGTGAATAGGTTTAAAACAGTTTTTTAAGGACAGTATACTGCACTCTATTCTATCATTCAAATTTTCCGGGAAGTCAAGATTTCGACTTTAAGCCTCTCAGGTGCTGTAATTGCTATGACAATAAAATTTTAGAGGAATGTAGTTCCAGGTGATTGGGTAAAATACACGTTGACTGACGATTTACTTGAAAGGTTATGATCTTCCGAAAGAGTCCGATGAATACTTTACACGGCTTTAACTGTTCTTGATGATCTATTTAATTCAATTAACTTGCAAAATTTAATAATCATTTGTTTTTCTTAAGCCTGCAAATAAGTCATAAAACATTTTCACCTAATTTTGTTTAATGTTAATAGATTATATCTAGCCAAGCATTAATAAATAAACCGTAATTAAATTTTAATTGTTCTACCTAGTTTTTTTCTTGCTAATGAACTGAGAACATGTAAATTATTTTCGATTTAACAATATTTAACTTAAGTTTAGCAATTAATGGAGCTATTTAAAATTTGTAACATATTTTCTTTAAAACAAAATCTGTGTTGCTTTATCCCACAAGTTGGTTTCTTTTGAATTCCAGTCTAACCGCATACAAAAAAAAATGTGTTTCATAGTCAAGAAAAAGGAAGGCTTTATTTATGGCCGTCTTTTACATTAAGTGTCTTACTGAAGTTATTATGCTAAACAAATTTTTGCTTAATTATTTCTTTGTTTCCTGTATTTTTGTTTGCGTAAAATATAAAAAAAAACCAAAACAGAAATAAGAACACAAAACACATTTTACACTTACTTTACAAAATTTTTATGCAAACTTTATCAAGATTTACAAGCAAACGCTTTAAGGAATATTAAGCTAATTAAACGAGTTTCCTTCCAGCTTGCACAGTGGAAATGTGTAAAAAATCAATGACAAGAGATATTTAATTTGTGAAAAAAAACTTTTCTCATTTAAAAACGTGGAAATTACCTGAATTGAGCTTTAAAAAAAAGCATAAATCAATCTGTCATAATTGTGGCTAGAAAATCATATTTCTCAAAATTTTCCCATTCTACAATTAAACTTTGTGAGCATAGATAATTTTACTAAATCCAAATTAATTCCAATTAATTATTTTTTTGAAGTTTTTATGTTTTTTTAACTGACTAAACCCTCTGGAAAAAAATTTTTTCTTAAATAATTTTTAAATTCAATTATTAATTTTATGAAAAGTGGCAAAAAAAAACTATCTTAAATTTTTTTATAAAATTTTTTTTACTAAAATGACTGGTTATTTAAAATACTAAAACCTTATTTAATATTTTTATTAAGTTTTTTTTGCTATGCAAAGCAAATTAAATTCTTCTATCCTAAAGTTTAAGCAGGCATTCCTTGACAAACATTTGATTAACGCTATTAAGCTCTTTGGCCACCTTTATAACACCCTTAACGCAAACATTTCCTACGCTAATGAGTGTTACAAATAAGCTATACGTTCGCTAATTTATAATAAGTTAAATTTTACCCAACAATAGTAAAGCAGTGGGTCTCATGCATAAAAACGAGTAAAAGAGCTGAGTTGAAGCAGGTGAGCAATTGCTCATAAAGTCGAGTTCTATCATACAGCAACAGCTTTTGCTCAATTTCGTATGCATAAAAAATAGTTTAAACCAATTGCAATTACTTGAGTAAAGGGAGTTCAAACGTGTAATTGTTATTGAAGTGTAAACATGTCGTCAAGTGAAAGTGAAGTAGAAATAGAACTAAATAATAATAATAAAGTAGAAAATAACGACATTTCTAAATTTTTAGTGGAAAAAATAAAACAAAATAAATATTTATTAGAAAAGAGTCAATTACCAAGTATAAAAAATAAATAAAACAAACTATAGAAGAATGTGTAAAAGAAATTAAGCAGAAATTTGGAATTGAATTAACGGGGAAAAATATAATAAAAAAATAGCTAATATGAAATGTCGTATAAAAAATAAAATATACATAAATAAAACAGGCAATAAAAAATAAATTTAAAAAACTGGGAAACTGATTTGTCATAATTGCTTTGTGCTAATTCAAATCCCTCAACAAACAAACTTCCAGGTAAGTGTAACGTTATCGAATTCAAATTTTGTTGTTGATTTCGCTCTTCGTTTATTTTTTTACAGTTCATCTCTCTCTTGGAACTAATGATGACAACTGTACGTTTGATAAATTAGAAGAGATATCAGCAATAACATCCTCAGAAACAAAAAGAACAGCAACACCAGTAGCAAAACATCAAAGAAAGCGCCGTTGCACTGATAATGATGACCAACCTGTAATATTTTTTTTTTTTAATTTTATTTTAAATTTTGCTATATGTTGTTTATTTTGAAGGTTAAGAAAAAGTCAACAGCATTTTTGAGTCGCTATGAAGCTGATGAGACAAGAGATTTGAATTTTCAAAGTCTGCAGAGGCTTGTTTTGTTAAAACAAAACAAAGTCCTTTCTGCAAAAATGCTAATTTTGCAAGAAAAACTTGTGGAAAGAAACTTGCAATTACATGAATTTTGATTTTTATTAATATATATTTAATGCCTAAAATTGAATTACATATATTTTATTTTTGTATAAAACAATGAAATGTATTTACGTTTTTTTTATTTTTATAGACCAAAAAAATATTTAAGATTTCCATTTATATTATTTGTATAATAAACTAATTTGATAACAAATTTGCGATCATCATCCTTTTGGTTTTTCCAGCTTCTGAATTCCTTGCTCTTTGTTGTTCGATATCATTTTCTAATTGGCATACATCATTATTGTTGTAATCGTCATTGATAAGGATATAATCGTCTTTTAAAAATTTAGCTATGTTATGCAAAATGAAACAACTGGCTATTACGTAGGGCGCTAACTCTGTCGATACACGAATTTTGTATTGAAGTATCGAAAATCTTTGCTTCAATTGCCCAAAATACCGTTCTATAATGACACGTTCCCTTGTAAACACTTTGTTGAATGTTTTTTCTATGTCAGTTGTTGGGTTCCGGAATGGTGTCATTAGCCATGGGCATATTCCATAGCCCTCATCCCCGAGAAGTAATGCATCGTTTGTGGCATTTTGCATAATTCTACATAACTAGCTATTTCGTAAGATACGTGAGTCATGAACTGAACCAGGCCAGGATATGTCAACGCTTGTAAAAAGTTCTTTTCCATCACAAGTTGCCTGCACATTTATAGAGTGGAAGCCTTTTCTACAAATCTACTCATCGCTTTGATTTGAGGGTTTTTTAATTTTTATATGCTTACAATCAATCACTCCAATTGAAAATGGAAAGCAATAATTTCCTTGCCATTTAATTTGAGCATCTTTTATTTCATCAGCATCTTTCGGGAATTTTATCCACTCGCTTGCTTTGGCAGATATAAGTTTCGCAACTTCCGCAATAGTTCGCGACACAGTTGATTGATGGACTCCAATATCTGTGGCTATACCATTTTGGAATCCAGGATCGGCACAAAATCTTAAATACAGTTTAATTTTATCATAGTTGCTGAGGGCACCACCACGTGTTTCTTCTGACTCCTCAAAAAAGTAATTAGCCAACCAGCAGATGCTACTATCATCAAACCTATGTATTTATCATTTTATTATTAATTAAATAAAAAAAAATGATAATTAAGAATACAAACCTGTACAATTTTTTATCCTCACTTGCTAAATTTTTTTTACGCTGTTGATAACATTTTGTATTTCTTTGCGGTACAAAATATTCAGCCATGATTCCTTTTTAGTGGACGCGAGTCAACTATAAGGCATGCTCAACAAAATTTGAGCAAAAGCTCACAAAAGAAAGCAAAAGCTTGTTTTTATACATATGAAAATGAGCACATGCTCATCTAATTTAGTTCAAACTGAGCAAGACGAGTTCAAACGTAAGCAGTGAGTAAAAGCAAATTCATCAAGTTTTATTATGCATACGACAAGCACCTTTTACTCAAAAAACGAGTCAGAGCTCAAGCTCCCGTTTTATGCATGAGGCCCAGTGTCTTCATTTCAAATAATACAAATGGAACAAATTTAAAGCAATTACGAAGTTAATGTAAAACAAGCAAACGAACGCTTACCTTAAAGTCAATCAAATGTAAATGTTGTGAAATGAAAGAACTTCAAAGGCGATCCATCCTTGAGATTCTTAGTACTCGTATTGTTGTATTTTTGGATTCATGCTGGTTTGATTAAAAGTAATGAAAACATTATTACAATGACGCATTTTTGCATCTCAGATCAAAAAATTTACTAAAATTACTAATTTTTACAATCAATAATGGACTAACTACTACATGAAAAAGTAAATGGTTTTAGTTATTATTTTTTTGGAAATTTTTATTTCTTTTTTTTGTTTCATTAGGCTAAAATTGGAATTTTTGAAGCCAAATTACAGGGTATACTTTTTAAGGAACAAATAACACCAGAGAATCCAACATTTTTTTTATGTTTTAATCGAGATTTTTTTAAATTAAGAATTATATTCTAAAAGGAAAAAACTTAAAATAAAACTAAAAAAGCGATAACTTTAGTGAAAAATAATTTCGTAAAGTTTAAAAATAAACTCACAAAAATATTCAAAGGCAAAAATCATCAACGTTTTTATGTTTGGTCAATGCAAATCGAATATGTGAATTGTTTCTATTCATCATATTGCAATTTTCTGAAAGCTTTTTTTGCAATAAAAGCTCAATCTTACCAACTCTTATTTATAACAGTCTTGCGATTGTTATTTATTTTTTACTAATGATGCGCATTCCTGTTATTTAAAAAAGAAGCCTGTATTAAAAAAATAAAAAAAAATAAGAATTTTGTTTCAATAAATACCACAAGTAACCTTAAAACTAATAAAATCTACCTTAAGAAATAAAATAACACCTGACCGACGTCATAATGACATTCTTGTTAATACATTAAGTAATTTATGGCCACGTCTTAGATGTCATCACGGATGATAACATTAAAAGGTGCTGGAGGCCGGCTTTGACAACGATTACAATAAAGACTGTTAAGAAAATGGCGAGAAAAGGACAAACCTTCATTTAACGTATAATAAAATACTTAAAGATATTTAACATTAGATAGCAACTAACAGAGAATGCCAAGAAAATGCCACACGCTTTGGCTCTTCAAGTATGCATTTGTTACTTGTCAGCTTGTGCATTTTTCCAACGAAACCTTTAGAAAATGAAAATTAAAAGTAAACGTACTTATGCATTTTGTTTAGGATAAAATATTTACAAACTACTTATCACAAAAATCAAAAAGGAATGACAAAATAACAAGAACAGCAGAGAGTCTTAGCACCTTTCTAAATTTACATTAAATGGCGATAAAAAATGAGAATAAAAAAGCAAAGTAATTTCCTGTAGAAAAATTCTTTCATGAAAGAATGTGCTTTTATGGAAAATTGAAAAAATAAATAGATAATGTGATAATCGTTTTCATTGCAATGAAAGAATCTCTACTTACTTGGTTAAGGAAAAATTTAATAATACATATTACAAGTAGTTTGCATTTATAAGCAGCAGGAAAATATAATTTCAATTTAATATTGCTCTTTCAAGCAAGTTTCGAGGATTACGGTCGGTCTAATAAAATGAGATTTAATTTTGTTGCTATGAACTAGATAGAATACATTAATATAACTGGGAAAACTATTAAAATAAATCCTATCACATAAGCGCCATCTATGCGAGAAAAATATAACTTGACACCACAAAAAATTTAAACTCGCAACAGGGGAACATTAATTAACTACAAAAAAAAAACAACAGAGTAATATCCCTGTCGTAAATTACGTTAACTTTAAACTAACTTTAAGCTAACTATTTCGCAACTAGTATCGACTGACACTTGGATTACTTTTAATGTAATCAACTGACTATTTTAACATTGCGATGTCCTAGTCAGTAGTCAATTGTCTCACTCTGCATTACTTTCAGCTAACATAAAGTTGATTGTTTTTAAATCGCCTGGTAGTCAGTAAATTAAAAAAAGAATTCTGGGGTTCGAACATGTATCATCACACGTTGTGTACTCAACGCGCTACCACTCAGCTAAAGTACCATCTAATAATAGCAATAGAAAAATCTTAATATAAAACTGAAATGAGTTTCAAACCAGCTGAGAATAAATTTGTTGGCTCTCATAAAATTAGATTACGTTGATTAAGAATTAATTTTTGGTTTGTTCTAGATGACATTGCAGTTAGCTTTTAGTCAAACTAAGAAAAGTTAACTATAAGTTAACTATTTTTGTAGTCAACTACTCGTTCTCCGACCGGGATGTTATTGTTTTCAATTTTATATCTATAAATCCCGTTTTAAACTTAACTTTTTTGTTGCAGCAGTCTAAAAGCGCTTATATGGCTCAATTGGTAACAATAAGATTTGCTACTGCATTCTTATAATCGTTGCAAGGTGTTTATAAGCTATCGGTTCTACAGTGAAACCTCTCATAAAAGACATCTTCTACAACCGGATACCTCTAATAAGCGGACAATTTTTGTAGATCCAACACGTTGATTAGTTTTTACATACAAAATGCATTCCCATAACCGGACAATCCCATAAACGGACAGAAAAGGTGAAACATGCTAATAAGAGTTGCATTTAAATAGTAGGTCTTTCTTTATTCAACTCTGATTCATATTTATATTAGTGTCAATGATATTGCTGATTCCCCAGTTAACGCAAATGCAAGTACTGATGCGTTGAAGATGCAAAGAAATTGCTGTTTATTTGAAGAAGTTGTTTGCTTAGCTCGTGCTCCAAAATGGCAGAAAAAAATTGTTTTTATCAATTACAGAAAAAATTTATATTTTAACCCTAATCATACTGCCATAAAAACTTACAAATCTTACTAACATGTGTCTCTAAGACACATATAAAAAAACTTACGAAAAAATTATTAAACTTTTTTAATTTTTTATTCATTACATTATTTACATAAAAGAATTTTCACAGCATGTTCATTGCAGACATTACTATTACATTTTTGGCAGCATTGCTTAATAATACGGCTTATTTTGGGATTGCATAAATAGCAATGGGTATTAGTAGGTGCAATTCCTTCTTGAAGGACTTCTTCCATTAGTTGAACTATAGGTCGTTGCAATTTATTTTTCGATGTTTGGTGTATTTGGGGTGTAACAAGCCCTTCAGTGACTTTTCGTAAAAAGAGTTTTCGAGCTTTCTTTGCATGTATGTGTCTCTGAGACACATGTCAGTATTTACTGCTACATTTTTATGTTTTGGCATATAAAAGATTATTAAATTTATTATTATTTATTATTATTAAATTATACAAAACATATGTCAAATAAAAGTCATGAAGTTTGGTTGCGATATGTTATATATTTCTGTAGTTAAATTTAATGGAACATCCAAATGTGTCTCACAGACACATGTTAGTAAGATTAGGGTTAATTGCATCTTAAAAAAGACTCTGAAGTTTAAAAAATAATAATTTTTTATGATAAGATTTAATGAAAATAATTTTTTTTTAATAGATTTTCATCTTAATATTGATCCGAGGAGTACTTATGCCTTCTTATTATTGCTTTCTTTGCTTCTTGCGCCTTTACTTTTAATTTTTTGACAATGTGAATATTTAATCTATTTTAACAAAAGCTTATAAACAATACAGAAGCCCTCGTAAGATAATAAGATTACTTCTCTATCTCTTTATACCACACAGTTAGCTTTGATTATTCAAGCAAATTAAATGGTTTTCATAGTCAAGTCACACAGATGCAAATTCGTAGGCAGCATAAATTTCCACTTATTTGAATACGCCATATTTTCCATAACGTAAATCGTGTTAATGATTATAAATTTTATAGGTGTGATGTAAAATTGGTTGGAAAGTTTTAACAAGTATGACTTTAGAAATTTTGTTTTTATGTTTGCTACCACGATTGACGTGAAATTTAATCAGCTTTGATTTGTTTTTGTCCTTTGAAATCAGGTTCCACATCTCATTTTACATATTGTTCTATGAAGGAAAAAGCCTTCAACAAATCTGTCACCTTAAAAATTGCTCTGTATGAATACATATTTGTTTTGGCATAAGGTCTTGTCATATTTGTTTACGACAATGTTCTTTTAAAATTTAAATTGTGTGCAGAATATTTTTAAGTCTCACAGCTTCTGTTTTTCTTTTTGTTATTAAAGGGTGTCCGAAAATTAGCGCAAGAGTTGAATTTATCGCTTTTTAAGCAAAAAGGTATGGCAAATAAAAAAAAATAAAATAAAATAAACAAAAATCGGCAGCTCACAGTTTAGGGATAGTAAAACATTATTGAACAATATATATCAAAAATAATGAAAGCTTGCTTGCCGCAGTTCAAAAATTTCATACAACATATGGTCAGAGTAGTGTTTTAACTTCGTCAGCTAGGAAGAGATTAATTGAAAAATTCAGGGAGACTTTATACTTTGGAGATGGCAAGCACAATGCCTAGTAAAAACTACTGCTTCTCAGAAACTTTTTCGTAAGGGAGACAATGTTACAGAATTACTTGCTATTGCGCATGAATAAGGTGCAATAAGACATCTAGAAGCAATACATTCGTCTTCCAAAAAGCCATGCGTTGCTAAAGTACTTCACATAAATAATAGTTAGATGCAAAAGTAACTGGTTTTCAAAATGTTCTGTGATAATTTTCTACTTTGTTAGAGAGCCCGTCTCACGTTAGTGTTTTCCAGAAGCATTTTTGGAAGCTTTTCTTATCAAGTAAGCAATTTATTGCTTCTCTCAGTTGCTAAAGCTTCTAAATCAGATTTTTTGCTGGGTGGTCGTTCAAAAATAAGTTATTCAAATGTCAAAGGCGAAGCAGTGCGTGAAAGTATTGGTGACAGTCAAGGAACTTCATTTCGACGTCATGGACAAGAATTTCAACATTACAAATTAGATGATGTTTTTAATGCGCCAATATGTGGTTTCAACAATACCGTGCCACATGACAAATAGTCCGTAAAACAAAACAATTATATGCAGTTCGTGTGGTCAGAATTGGCCCCCTAAATTGTGTGGTTTAACACCATTTCTTTTTATAGAGTTATGTATTTAAAATCATACGTCTATGTTAACAACCCGACAACCACCCGTGCATTAAAACAGGAGAGTCAGTGCAAAGAAATTCAGCCACATTTATGGTCATGGAAAATTTCGACAAAAGAGTGCTTGTATGCATGAAAAGTTGTGAAGGCTATTTGCCCGATGTGATATTCCACAAATAATCACATTCTATGTACTTTATGATTCAATAAAAAAATAACAATCAAAAGATTAAAATCAGTGGTTTGTATTTAATTCAAATCTTGCGTTAATTTTGGGTCACCCTTATTATCAAAATATTGTTTGCGGGAAAATGTTTTTTTTTAATGACGCAACATACATAGGTTTATTAGGAGAATGTCTAAAACTCATAAAAAGCTTACGAAAAAAAAATATTGTATTGTTCGTCTAAGTCTCTCAATGCTCTTATACCTCTTAATTTTAAGATTTTAAAAGGTATAAGAGGCATTTAACAGCTTAAACTAATACTTATAGTATGCATACATATATGTGTGAGTAGAAGATAGTGGTTGTGTATATGTATAGCCGCTTTGACGAAAATAAAAAAATTTTGATATGCAACCTTCAGTGTAATTTTCTAATATCAACCTTAAGGATGCCACCTGCGACTGTCAATGTAATCTCATTAAGTAATATTTCAATGAAATGTTCTTTGAGGTATTTGCTTGGTTTTTCTAATATTTACGCAACATTATCATTACCATAAACAGCATTCTCTAAATATTAAATGCTGTTTTCATGTAACAAACACTTTGCTGAACTCTTTAGTATAGATGTTGTAAGATCCTTTTAGAAAATTTACACATTTTTAACACATACTTAAGTTTTTCCACTAGTTCATGCAACCAAACAAAATCATATTTTGTTGTTGTCTTCTTATATATTTTAAAGATGTGCATTAAATAGCAAATTTTGTTTCCTCTTCTTTGTAAATGACATCAGTGTTAGTTTAATAATAAAAATTGATGACACAGTGGGCACATATATACATATTGTGACCTTTTTACATATTTAAAAAAATGTTTTTAGGTCCGAGTATTTGCAATTAAATAAACAGTTCAAAGTAAACAATTCTTATCAAATCAGAATACTTTGTTACTCAATACTGTTATTAAGAAGGCTTCATAATACACAATGTTAAATATCTCACTGCTAGTATAAAACAATATTAACTTCGCCGTTATTTACACAAGAACTCGACTGATCCCACTGTTTAGTGGTTGCATCGCCCTTTTTCATACTTAATATAAAGTTTCCAGAATAATGTTAAAAATTTCCAGAAAGACTCAACACATTAAACAGCCTCTCAATTTTAGCTTTCTGATTATGTTCTTAGTTTGTAATACAATTAAAGCTGTTAGTTTGTGTACATGTCCATTAGTCTCCTGCACAAGATATCTTATAAGAACTTTTAAGACATGAGGGATTTTACAAATGCTTTACTACAGCGAAATCTTATAAAACAAACGTTAACAAGTACAACGTTAACATAGTATGACAGCATTTATTATTGGTTTAGTATAATACATGCGACGTGAATACATTTAAAAATCATGACGTTTTTACATTTCAAGACTGTTTACGCAGCTCTCTAGTACAATTTAATTAAAAACTTTGCATGCGTGGCTTGTTACCACGTGGCTTGTTACCACACACACACACACACACACACACACACACACACACACACAATTTTGCAAAAAGAACTTTTAGTATAAATTAGTCTCCTGCACAAGACATCTTATATAAGAACTTTCAAGACATGAGGGATTTTTCAAATGCTTTACTACAGCGAAATCTTATAAAACAAACGTTAACAACATTGTTTGCAAGAAATTTGTTTGAGTATTGTAGGTATAAGAGTAAAGAAGAAAACACTTCGTGACGGATTTGTGATACTTGCTTCTTTCTACGCATGAGCGCGTGTACAAGCGTCATGCATGTATGTGTGTATGATTTTTTATTTTTCTGCTCACATGCAAAAGCACACACATGCATTAACATTAGTTGTATGCGGTTAACCACATAATAGCTTACCATCTACATATTACACACACACTCAAACGTACAATATGAAAAATAACAAGCATACACTAATCAACAGTACTTCTTTTGAGTTTTTGTTACAAACAAGCTGTCTTGGCGACATCCCTTGTTACAACTGATATACACATACACCAATACATCCATCGTGCTTCGCTTATAGTACGACAGCATTTATTATTGGTTTAGTATAATACATGCGACGTGAATACATTTAAAAATCATGACGTTTTTACATTTCAGGACTGTTTACGCAGCTCTCTAATGTCCATTCACAAAAGAACATCATGGTAAAACCATTAGATTTGCTGTTATTTGCGTTTGGTCTGCATTGGCTTATGTTTTTGTCTGGTTGTATACTTATGTTTGAATAATTAGAATGCATTAAATAATATTTTTTGTTAGGTTTTTTTTAAATATTTTTATGTGCCTGTGTATTTATGTTATTTATCTTGTAATTCTTAGATCATTCTTATTAGTCAAATGTTTTTCGTATCAATATGTATAAAATATTTTTGTATAGCATTTTTAATTCAAGTAAATTTAATCAAAAATATTCAGATAATAATAAAAAATTAATGAAAAAGTGCAGCGTAATTTGTATTTGTTTTAGATCAGAAACCTTTCTATAGGCAACATGTAAAGAATTTTATGTCCGTAAATTCTACCTTGATTACTCTCTAAAAAAAGCACTTATTTACATACAAATTGATTTTTTTAACTTTGAAAGAAATCTCACAAAAATTCAACTGCTTTTAAGAAACAAAGATAATTTTCTCTCTTTTTTAAGGTAAAAAGCAAAAAGTTAATAAAATTGTTACCTTTTCATATATTTAAAAAAATTAAGGCCTAACATTTCATTGAATTTTCAAACTTCATAAAACGCATCCACAATAAAAAAAGTAAAAAAAAAATTATTTTTTTTCTGGCATATAAGGTACTGTGCAAACAAAATGCCTATTCTTGTTTTAGTGTTGTATTGCTACTTTAATTTACTTAGAAAAAAAAATCAATACATCAAACTGCCTTTTGAAGGTGAATTTACACCTGGTGGTCTCAATCGCCCTGGTGAGTGTTTCCCAGTTTGTTATTTTAATGTCCCTCAGATGTCAATACACATTTTTCAGTATATTAGTGTACATTCCAAAAACTTTCTTTAAGAAAATGTATAGCAAACAGATTACAAATAGTGAAGCATTAAATTATTGAGCTCAACTCCTTTCAATACTCAGCTACTGTGGGTTTTTTTAACCTTAATAGCAGCCTTGCAGCGCCTCTAGTGTTAATAAGGTGGTTTATTTTAAGCTTTGTCGCCATTTTTCTTTAGCAAATTCGATTCTAATATTATATATGAAAGTGCGTAATTTATATTGAAATCAATTGTATTTTTGGGTTTGTTTAATTTTTGTTCCAATAAAAATTTACAAACGAAATTTTTGGGTTTTATATTTACAGAACGATAATCAAAGTTTTATGTTTGAAAATATATTATTTAACCAGTTTGACTAGGAATCTAATGAATAAATAAATATGCTATTTTCTTAAAGCTTTTTAGAGGGTCTAGAAAACAATTTTTCTATTAATATATTTTCATAAATCCTTTAAAAATCAAAAATATTATGTTATTTATAAATACGGCTTTTAGCATCTATATATTTTATGATTTTCGCCATCACTGTGCATCATTAGGCACTACAGGGCGTTGCAATTTTTGTTTCATTGTTGTGGCTTCTTGCCAAAAGAAACATTAACACTTGCTTTTTATTTGTATGCTTAAAGAGATGCTAAATATGTATATGTATAATGCTTAAACAGTTTAGATTTTTCAATGTACCATATTCCATTTAGATGTTATTATTATTTACACAATTTTCAGTTAACACAATATTTCAGAAATTTTCAAGAGAAATATTTAAATTTGAACGTTATCCAAATTTAATATAAATGCATAAAGACACACTGGTAAAATGTCATTATGAACCGACTAAATATAATTTATATTTTTCCCAGTAGTATATAAAACGTCTGCAGATAATCGGCATTATTAACTTTAGCTTTAACTTTTATTTATTCAAATTTTATAACTGTAATCATAATATTAGTTATGAGTATAAAACAAAAGTTGTTAAACTACATATGCTTAATGTTTTCTTTTTTTTTAATAATATATTTAAACAAGCAAGTCACATACAAACATTTTAAAATATTACTTTATTTTGCAACTTTTCCATCTTGCACACAGATACTGTTGATTGCAAACTCTCATATCATTTTGTAGTCGATATGCTTTTTAACCTATTTAGGATAAATATTTCTTTTTTTCGTTTCCATTTCCTTTTAAATCAAACATGAAATTCACACCACGTTTAACATTTCAAAGTCACATCTCGATATTCTTAACACATGCACTTAGAAAGAAAAATATGTTGTAAAAATGTTTGAAAAAAAAGCAAAATATTTTTGACAAAAAAAAAAAAAAAAAAAAAAAGAGAAAAAAGATATGGAAATATAGAATTCGACTGATAAGCATAAAAAATTAAGAAAATATCGCAGCAAAAAAGTAACAGAAATTTGTGTAAAGAAATTTTTAAGACGCAGCAAATTTATTTTCTTGCAGATGTGACAATTGCAAAGTTTTATAAGATGTCTACTTTTCGATAAATATATTTTATGAGAGATTATCAATGACATGCTTCCAAATCGATTTTAATCACTTGATTCGTAATCCCAGTTATTAATGCAAGTCATGTCGCTAAAACGACACATCTGCTGGGATTAATTTGACAGTGTTTCAGATTTTCTTCATAAAACTATGAAAAATACTATACATTATATACTCATATATACACACACACAAATTAAGGAAAATAGCAAAATTTAAAACTTGAATTGTCAAGAGTTATGGCGTATGGGAAAACTTTGTGTTTTTTTAAATTTTTTTACACTTAAACTGTCTTTTGAGGCCAAAACAAAGCAGCGTTTAAGACATATTTAGAAAAACTTCTCTTCTATCCTAATTTTTTTTTCTATTCTGTACTTTGCAAGCATCTGCAGCATTGTCCAATGGGCAAAACTCATAGTAATAAATTCAGCATAAAATACACTTACTAGAATTGTAAAATGCTTAAAGTGCTTGTTATTAAAAAACTATAAACTAACATCACCTACTGCAGTTGGCCTCCTGCACTACCAGGTCGTCATATTTAAAAATTATAACAAGAAAGTATATTTGTGTTTTACAAAAACATTCAAAAACATTCGTACTTTTATTTATATAGTTTCCAAGAGCAATCGAGTAAAGTGTGCTGCTTGTGTTAGCCAATTAAAAGTAAATTGCAAGTTTTTATCAGTGTATTTATGTGCTTAATTAACTGCATTTATTGTGCTTTACAATAGTATGCACACAGAAAAAAAATTTTGCTGCATTTTTTTAATCAGGTGATTTCTTAGATAAAATTATATTTTTGAATAACATTTTACGTAAGCCGATGATTATTTTAATTGCTTTGACTGCTGTCTATACACATATATGGAATAGGTAATAATTACTAAATTTTACTTGAATGTAAATAATAAAATTTTTTCTTTAATCTGTTTAAATCGAGAAGTTTTGTAGAATATGCCACATTAGTTTTAAAAAAATATTTGCAACTAAATAATCAATTAATTTTTTAAATGGTTTTGATATTTTAAATGATTACTAAATAAGCTTTACTTAAATTTTAGTTCACACTAATCTTTACACGTGTTAAATAATAACAAAAATTAAAAATTTTAAAAACCCCCGACTTTTTTCAGAAAAGATGTTATATCTTCTAAACGGCTGGACCGATTTTCTTCAAACATAGCTAAAAACTTTTCGATCAAGTCATCTTTCAAACAAAAAAAAAAAACTAAATGAAAATCGGTCCAGCCGTTTGGGCTTTACGTGGACACGGACAGACACATAGACACACAGATACACAGATACACAGATACACAGATACACAGACACACACTACAAACTTATAACACCCCTTTTCTTAGTCGGGGGTTAAAAATAAAATATTTAAAGAAAAAAACAGAACTTCGTTTTAGTCTCTTGCTTCTCAACAAGCACAAACTTATAGACGAAACATGGACGGAAAAGCTAGTACATTGTCGGTATTAGGTGTTCAATGCAAATTATCTTGCGGAAGTATAAATGCAAAATATCATAGCCTTACCAACAACATAATACGAGTACATGCACAATCCAAAAGAAAAGCTATATTTTGCATTTACACTTACGCAAGACCATTTGCATCGAATACCGAATACCGCTATTGTAAGTTTGTGTGCCGTTCGAACTTCAAAGGCAGTTCAACAATTATTTATTTGGTACAACAGGCAATGTAAACATTCTCGGAAATTTTAAATGACATCACCTTTTTATTTTTTGTAATGCTATTGGATTTTTTTAATATTTCAATTAAAATTGAATCTTTTAAAATTTTTAATTATTTTTTTATCGGATTTCTAAAAATATTTAAATCAATTTTAAAATGAAATCTTTTAAATTGACTTGCATCAATTAAATTTAAAGTTAAAAATAAAACTAAAAATAAAAATATTTCAATTGAAATGTTTAAATTAATAAAAAAAAATGTCCATGATTGATTGAAAACTCATTAATATTTTAATTGAATCCTTGTTTTTCACTAATTTTTTTCTAGTTTTTCCTGTTTGTTTTTATTTTTCTATGGAATTGAATTCCTGATATAAATTAAAATTTCACAATATTAAATAAATTATTATGAGCTTAGACAGTTTATAAGCTCATTTTTTACTATATTAGCAATTAATGAAAAGTCTATAAATCTTAACAAGTGGTTAAAGGCGTTACGCACTCTTCTAAGAGGATCGACATCAGCATATTCAGCTCTATAAACTATTACTGATAGAGAAATGAAGTCACGGTATATACGTTGAGGAGCGTTAAACGAAAATTCTTCGATGAAAAATTCAGAACAGATATCAATAACTTTCATTGTAACGCTATAAAAACAATTGAAACGAGCAACAAACTTTGCGTTCTTTAATAAACTTGCCGTTAAGAAGTCGTTGTGTAAATTCGTCTTTTGAAACACAATTAAACTTGGCAACTTAACTGTTCTACTCAAAGTCTGGCTTGGTATAAAAAAAAGCAAAAATTACTATCACATATGTATATCACACCAAAAAAGTTATGATTATATACTTGCAATAAAAATAAATGAAAAACTCAATATCAAGTCTTGGAATTGATTAAAAGTCGAATAAATCACACCTATCGCGAAAATGTTGAAAATTCTCAATATTGGAAATATGCCCTAAACTAAAGTTAATTAAATTCACTAAAAAAAATTTGGGGAGAAAGCGCAAAATATTATGATAGTTCGTCGAAGTTTGAAAAAATTTTAAGTATTAATTTTCTTAATAAAAATATATATAGAAAGCCAATAACTTTGTGAAAATCACATCTTTCGCAAAAATAATAGAAATTCGATAATAAATAATAACATGCGGCAATAATGGAATCGAACAGAAATAAATCGTTAAATATTTTTTAAAGTGTGCAGATCGTGCCACACTATGCTAATACCATCGATAGTGAGATCTTAGTTTTATAACAAGTCCTGTTAAAAATATAAAATATATTTCCTTAAGTAATCTAAAGTATTTGAAAAGGTTTTTTTTTGTATCAAATTACTTTGTTCTTAAAGCATGACAAATTACAAAAAATAAACTATTTAAATATTAGTTAGAATCATTTTATTTCACACTGTACACACTCGAGCAGATAATCTTAATGTTCACACATGTTGCATTGATTTTTAGCTTCCTTGTTTAACATTTTGTTTGAGAGTGTGTAAATATTAGCAAAAGACATCAATAAATCCATACAACGCAATTTATAAATGTCTCACTAAAGTGTTGAAGCAACACATAAACACACATACACACACACATACACAAGAAACTTGCAAGCAAAAAACAGAAAAGGAATATGGCTGATAAAATAAACCCTATAAATTTTGTTTCCTATCACAAGACTCCAAAGTTAGATAAAAACTTTTTTATTAGTCTAGTTTGCGGCTTTAAAAGTTTTAAGCAAAAATGTTTGCTTAGTTTACATACTTTGTTTGCTTTAAATTTATTAAAATTTATAACTTCTTTCTTAGAAAATTAAATTAAACATAGAAATGTTGTTAATTAAGACATTTTCAGTTGCTTAATGAATTTTGTAAGTTCGAAACTCACATTAAAAAAAAACAAACTATCTAGCTATTTGTTGTAAGTCAAAATATTTGCTCTAATTAACATACAATAGAAGATTTGATTTTACCTAAGTTTCTGGAATTTATTAGTCTTTTTATATAGGAATATTAATTTTTAGCTTTCAAAAGTAAAGTTAATTAAAATATGATTGATTTGGATGAAGTTTATACTTCATTATAATGTTTCGACTTCGCCATTATGTATTGGACTCCTTCCTGCACAAGACAAGTTACAAGTACTGTTAAGATATGAGGGATTTTTCACATGCTTTACTACAACGAAATCTTCCAAAACAAACGCTTAACAACACTGTTTGCAAGAAATTTGTTGCAGTTATTGCAGGTATAGGAGGGAAGAAGAAGAAGAAGAAGAAGAAGAATTTTTCATGCTTGCTTCTTCACATGAATCAAGAAAACAAGATTGCGCACTCATCCGTACAAAAAAATTTTCTACTGCGCATCTACGTCAATATAGAATACACACGTGTGTTTGTTGTAAAAAGTGTGTGTGAGAGAGAGAAAGCACATTCCACAAACAAATGCATATATTTTGTTTACAATAAAATTCTACATCTACGTCACAGGCAGAAAATAAAATAACGGACCTGCGCAATGCGCAATCTTGTTTTCTTGATTCATGGCATCTTCATACGTATGGGCGTGTATACAAACGTCATGCATGTACATGTTGTGTGAATGATTTACTATTTTTCTACGCACATAGAAACGCACACATGCATTGACGTTAGTTGTGTGCTCTTCCTTTGAAAACCCGTCCTTAAACACATAATAGCTTACCATCTACATCTTACACACACACTCAAACGTGCAACTTACAAAATAATAAGCATACACGCATCAACACTACTTCTTTTGATTGTTTGTTACGAATAAGAATTCTTCGCGGCATCGCTTGTAAACACTCATATCCACGAACATCAATACATCCATCGTGCTTCGCTTATTAAACGAAATCATTTATTATAGGTTTAGTATAATAGATGCTACGACAGTAGATTTAAAAAACAAGATGTATTTACATTTCAAGACTGTTTACGCAGCTCCCTATTGCGCTGTAAATAGAGATTTAAATTTCCTAAAGTAGTTCAATGAAGTAGATAACGTGCAGCAAAATGTTAGATATGAGGTATAAATATGGTCACTACTACAAAAGATTGTCAGGGCAGTTGGATTTTGAATAATTGCCAAACAGGCCCAATGCCATATATATGACTATCTCTAGATTTGTTGTAGCAGTCGATCCTTTTAAGTTACTTACCGACCAATTTTTGCACATTTTAAGCATTGTCTCGACAATAACTTGACGAATGTCTATAAGTTTGGCGAAAAACCCATAAGCAATCATCTTAGTGGCCCATTGACTTCGCCAAAACGTGAAGCTACGCACTCGCAAACTTTCCATGAAATAAATCAAAATTGGTCGTGTAGTGTGGTTCGTGACACCGTATTATTAAGTCCACACAACGTCCATTTCATAATCTTAAATTACAACCAAAAAAGTCGATTATCATACGGGCATAGCGCTCTAAATTGACAGTGACCGGTCTCGGATTATCCGACTCATCTTCAGTAACAAAAGTGATATTTGCGCACATTGCGATGGTACATAGGCCTGAGCACATCTGTAGCACTACCAGTCTCTTGAGTTTTTTTTTTTTTTTTTTGTAATATTGACAATTTCTTGCACAGTAGGTCAATTATGACAACCACAACCACCCCGTAATACTCGAAAAGTGGCCACCACTTTCTTTGTAGTAAACTCTCTTTTTACGCTTTCTTAGGTTGTTAAAAGATCCGTATTCATAAATGACAAGTATTTCACTAAATAAATGACACTTCAGATAACAGATATCTAACAGCTGACAGCATTGCCAGACCGGAGGCTTTTGAGGTATAGAACTTTGAATTGAAATAAAACACAAGAAAATCGTTTTAATGTCCATCAATTTGGCTTTATTGGAAGGATAATTTTATGCCATTAATGTTTAAATATGATTTCGGGCATGTGGCCGCCGCGGCTGGCTCGAATAAAGCCAATTCTACAGGTCCAATTTTCAACCACTTTTTCGAGCATATGGGGCCGTATGTTGGCAATAACGCCACGAATGTTGGCTTCCAAGTCCCCTAACGTTTCTGGTTTGTTGGCGTAGACGAGCGACTTCACATATCCCCAAAGAAAATAATCCAATGGTGTCAAATCACACGATCTTGGTGGCCAATTGACAGGTCCATTCCGCGAAATTATGCGCTCATCGAATGTTTCCTTCAATAAATCGATTGTGACGTGCGCTGTGTGGCATGTAGCGCCGTCTTGTTGGAATCACAACTCATCCACATTCATGCCTTCCAATTCGGGAACAAAATAGTCGGTTATCATGGCTCTATACCGGTCTCCATTAACGGTAACTGACTCTCCAGCATTATTTCGGAAGAAGTATGGCCCAATGACTCCACCAGCCCATAGAGCACACCAAACAGTCAGTTTTTGTAGATGTAATAGCGTCTCAAGGGTCTCATGTGGATTCTCTTCACTCCAAATGCGGCAATTTTGCTTGTTGACGTAGCCATTCAACCAAAAATGAGCCTCATCACTGAACAAAATTTTGCGATGAAATTCAGCATCGAGATCAATCTCATTTTCGGCCCATACACCAAAATCACGACGCATTGCATGGTCTCGCGGCTTTAATTCTTGCACAAGCTGGATCTTGTAAGGTCGCAAGCCAAGATCTTTGCGCAAAATCATCCATAAAGTTGATGGACAAAGCTCCAATTGCTGTGCACGGTGGCGAATCGATTCATTCGGGTCCTCTTCAACACTTTGCTCTACAGCGGCAATTGTTTCTTCGGTGCGCACTGTTCGACGTCTCTGCGGATGCGTATTATCACATAGAGTAAACGTAGTGCGAAAACGATCCATGGTTAACCGAATTAATTGCTCTGATGGACGATTATGTCGACCATAAAATGGACGGAGCTTGCGGTAAACTTCGCGAACTGAACCATTCTTTTCGAAATAAATTTGCACGATTTGCAAGCGTTGTTCTTTTGTCAACCTGTTCATGATGAAATGGCAAACCAAACTAAATATTAATCACTAGACAGCTGACAAAATGGCCGCCAGTTAAAAAAGTGATGCCAACTTAAAGTTCTATACCTCAATAAAAAATACCCATTAAATGGATATCCCTGATGTGAATACAAAAGTATTTAAACAATAATATATAAGAAAATATTTTTTAATTTTTTAAGCTTTCAAAACTTTATGGCTTAAAATTTTGTTCTGTTAGCAGTGTTGCCAGCAGCTCAATAAAAATTAATAAATTAACTGAAAAATCACAAAGCCACCGATTTTAGTGCTGTGAAGAGGGAATAAAAATTTATACAATGAAGATAAAGAATAAAAAGCCTTGATAATTCCCTTTGCTTAGAATATACTTTGAGCTCAATAATAAATTATTGAGCTATTAACTAGTGTGAAAATGTCATTTAAGCTCCAAATTTTAAAATACTTCCTTTCAATGAAATGTCGGCTATATATCCTTAGTAGAAAGTTTTCAAGCAATATTTTCCAAGGGATATATGTATAAGTTATGATGAGCCTTAACAAAAATTATGCATTTGATCAAATAAAAAAACTTACTGCCAATTTATCGAAGACAAGCAAAAATTCTCGCCTGTCTGTTTATATTGAAAACAAAAGAAAATTTGAGACAAAATTTTACGAAAATGTCTTCGATACCCTGGCAGTTAATTTCGTTTTCTCCCTACTGCTGGTTTTCATAGATGAGAGAAAAAAGTAATTTTAAAATTTATATTGAACAGCAATAAAAAGAAAACTCAAAATTATTTTTCTTTTGCAATATACAAAATGCCCTGCCGAAAATTTTTATTTTATTTACAAAAAAAACTGGCAGTTTATCTTCTGATAGCCACTAAAAGAAATAATTTATATGAGTTTTATAATCATGAGATTTATTATGATATATAAGTAAATATTAAAACACTTAATTACTCTATCGTACCTTGCGGCAGTAGACAACTTAATGGTGTTTTGTCGCCAGAGCTTTAACAGAAATGCCAAATAAACATAATTTGCTATAAATCTTATACATATGCACACCTTAATAGCTTATCGAATACTTGGCAGATTTCCAGAAAACAGAAGCCATGAGAAAGAAAAAATTTAATGAAATCATATAGTTTTCTTTAATCCTATAAAGAAACAGAAATAAAATAAATACTCGTAAATGCACGAAATTAATGAAATAGCCATAAATGCTAAGGATAAGCGTGATGGTAGGAAGAAAATAAGGTAATAAAAATCGAAAGTAATTAATATAATTGTGTTATAAGTTATAAAAACTTTTTAATCAAAAATATAATGTATTAGGAATTTTCCCAAGTTTTATTTCTTTTTGTTAAGCGAAATCTATATGCATTTCATTGCTACTTATCAAACTCATTAAGAGACTTCAGCCCAAAAGTTTGTGAAATTTCTATGTTTATAGCCAGTGTGACCTATTTTGAGCTAAATTTAAGTTGTTTTTTTATTTAAATTTTTCATTTAGCTCTTAACTTACTTTTTAATTTTTTTTAACTCATTTAGCTTTTAAGCTTTTTCCTTAGCATCAATTGTATGTTCACAAACATTTTATTAAAGACCTAATAAAGTTATAAAAATAATACTTTTTAACGTTTATATATATATATATATATATATATCAAGTTCTTTGCATTGGGAAAAAGTTTAAAAATACATAGTCTATTTCAACAATTCTATTTAAAAAGCAATTCATATTCAAAAGTGGTTTTTCATTTATATTTTATTGAATATTTAAACACTGTTTACTACCCAGTCAGCATTTTATTCTATTAATAATCATATACGTGCGATTAAAATAATAATTTATGCTCTCGTTTTCGATTCAAAAAAGACTGTTTATTCGAGAGAAAATGGTACCCTAGCCGCGACTCTAAAAGATTATTTTATGACTCGCTCTTCTGATCATTTTCAACTCATTTTCCAGACAGCTTGTGGTACACTCACAATCACTTGCGATCATTTTCGACCCTTCTGCGTGATTAAAATAATAATATATGTGCCCGTTTTCTAGTCAATAATTACTATTTTTTTTCGGAAAAAAATGGTATCCCAGCCGCAACTAATAAAAGAAATTTCACTTTCAATATAAAAAGAACTTTCACAATCATCATGAAAACTCTTTTCGTTGCTTGCATGCTCTGATTCAATATCACTTAGAACATTTTCCTGACAATTCTCTTTTTTCTTTTTGAAACATTATTTCTGGTTTTTTTACCAATCTTTAATTTTTTGCTGAAATTACCTCTCTGTTTTAAATTTTATATAAGAAATTTAAAACATTTTATATATTCTTAACTGCAAGAACATTTTTGCATTTCATTTGAATAAAGATCTTTTAAAAAACTGTCCCATTATAAGTATTAGCAACAGAAAAAAAATAATGATTAAAATAGTCACATTTCGAACATTGACGTGATCAATTTATCATAACGCACATAATGTAAATTTGGTTTTTGTTTCTTAAATAAATCACTTTCTAAGCATTTTTGGGAATCATTTTCGAGTCTTATTTTAAGCACAGAGTTACTGATGAATCAACTCTTGATCATTTAAGGAAGTCGAAAAAGACTTAGTTTGGTGAAACAATCGTCCACATGCTGACTGGGTATTTATTTAATTTAGCTTTATTTTCTATTAATTTGAAATCTGGGCGCACTGACTCGGAATATGCTATTGCGAATCACAATATACAAACATCACAAGTTTCACAGCCTCAAACAAATATCTTAATAAAAAAAACAACTTTAGCAAAAGGAATAACTTAGCCAGACTTCCAGATTGATTTAATTTATCAGACAAAATTTTGTCTAATATTTATTTCAGCAAAAGTTTGCATTAGCTGCTAACTTACACTGTTAAACCTACGAGATTTTTGGAATCGTAATATGTAGATATTAGTGATGTACGAATATTCGTATTTGTATTCGAATTCCCGAATATTCGTCCATTTTTAAATATTCACACTCGCATTTGTATTCACCAATTTTAAGCGAATATGAATACAAATATTTTTTCCCAAAAATTAAATAAATAAATGCATAAATCCTAAACAAAGTTTAAAAAAATGGCATAAAAATATTTGTATATTAGTTTGTAATAACTAAAAAAAAAATTTACTTCAATTCAAACAAAACAATTCAAAATGAACAAGACAATTAAAAACAAACAAATTAAACTCCTTGTACTATTAACATTAAAAAAGTTGAAGTACTTATCTTCAAAGGAATGTTTTACTTTAAAAATAAAAAGCAAGAAACTTATTCTCCGTCAAGCCTATTACGATGAGGTATGTAAATGAATCCAACACCAACAATGACTAAAAATCATGTCCTTTATCCAAGTTAGTTTGAACTATGTTAGATGATCGACGTTAGATGTTTCGACGAAAGATGATCCGTTTTCCTCCAAATAATCTGCTACAGTTTTCCGTATTAATGAGTTTACAGAATTTAAGAATGTAATTCTAGAATTCCTTATTTAGAATCACTAGTAATGAGAAATGGAAAGAGGTTATGTACAGATTGGTATCAGAAACCAACTTCATCAGGTAGGATTATCAATTATTACTCTAAACACCCAAAGAGGATAATAATCAATACAGCAAAAAATCTAATTCAAAGAGTTTTGAGGATTAGTGATATAGAATTTCATAGGATTAACATAGAAAAGATAAAAGAAATTTTAGTGAATAATAATTACCCTATTTCTTTGATATATGGATTAATAAGGCAATATAAAAACTGCAATAATTTGAACAGAAGAACAGTTACTGAACCAAAAATTTATAAATAAAACATAAGTTAGTATGTTCCTCTTTTGTCTGAAAGAATTCAAAATTCAAATATTTATGACAGTAAAAAATATATAATAGCACACAAAATGCATAACACATTAAATAATTAGATTATTTAGCAAAACAAAAGATAGAATAGACAAATCAGAAATGTCAAATTTAGTATATAAAATACCATGTGGAGGTAATGATAGAGAAAATTGTAATAAGGTATATGTAGGTACTACAAAAAATAAATTAAAAACTAGGATATCTGGACACAAGTCCGACCAAAAATACAGGCACAAAAAGAGTTTTTTGATTTACCGCCTTTTTATAAAAAATATTTTTTTATTGTAAATTATTATACAAACATATTTCCCTGAAGAAGTTACTCATTGTGGCAACGAAATATTGGAATATAAATAAAATTTGTTAATTCTTTTATAAAAAATAATAATAAAAAAATAAGATCTCAAGCTTAATAAATATAAAAACACATCAGAATTTAAGAACTAAATATTACTTAATGACGACCATTACAATTTTGAATAGTTTTTGTTTACTTAAATTTACGCAAACAGGAGTATGAAATTCTTTTTCATATTGAATTTTGTAGCCGTAAATATGACCCCAATTTAATGTCCGAAAACTTCGCATATAATATTGTTATTCGCATTCGCGAATATCGTATTAAATATTTGTATTCGTATTCGCGAATGTCAAATTTTGACATTCGTTACATCACTAGTAGGTATCATACGCTATTTTATAAATGTACGCGTGTATGTGTAAGTGTGCCAGTATTTACGTTCCTTATCTACTACATATCCAATTGTATTTGTATCATTCACGTGCAGAAGCATACATAAGCTTCGAGATAAAAAAAATAATTTTTAATAAACAGAATTCCATTGTATGCATTGCATTTATTTAGTAATAAATTTCACAATAAAAATTTACTTAAATAGAACCAAAGCAACAGAAAACTCTATACAGAAAGAAACAAAAGATTAAGTCATATGCTGCTCCAACAATTTCAGATGCGAACTACAATTGTACACAATTGTCTTAAGCTAAATGTTATTGTTCCATTCGTTTTTGCAATTCAATATGTGTAAGGCATGTAAAAAAGACTTCACAAGAAGGAATAGTGCCAAATAAAAATTAAGTTATAATATGTGTTTTGTGTATTTTTCTTTTACTTCTCTTAATATTTGCAACATATTTACCTGTTCGTGTTGGTAAATGTAAGGAACTCAATACTGCGGCTTAAAGTATTTACGAGTAGCATATTGTGCAAGATATAATCTAATTTATTGCTATTTGGATAACAAGTTATGAATAATAATAGAAAACACTATTAGAAAATAAGAGAAGTTTTTTTTTAATAAAACAAACATTTTAAATTAAATAAAATAATAGAATGTAATCATAAACTATTTTTGAAAAAAAAATTAAATAAACTTATGGCAAAACTTTTCATAAAATATCGAGCTCTATTTTCATAAGCGACAGACATGTAGTAAAAAAATTACTTGTTTATTGAAATTAAAATTTTGTGAGCCCATCTAATAATAATAAGTGGCAATAGAGCAGATAATGATATAGAAAAGGTGCCGTAGAAAAGATCTCTGTAGCATTTTGAACCATTTTTTTATCTTATGTACTTTTTTAGTCTTTACTTCAGTCTTTTTTTAAAGAAAAACAAACAAAAAAATGTATTCGAATTGAAGAAAATATATTCTGTGTATGTATACAAGTAGTTAAGTTAGGCTTAAGTTCGGAAACCCAACTGCTATATGCTAATATCTCAAAAATAAATTATACCAAAAATAAATAAAATTGCTAGTATTTTGACAAACATTAGCGGTGTGAATCGAAATTAAATTTTCGAAGTCCTTAATTATCAGCATTCCGGTATCCTCATGTATGATTTGTTTAATTGAAATATAAAACGCGAATTATTTAAAATAAACTTATTACATTATATTGAAAGCTTTTTCTTAGGAAACGTCAACTGTGCCACATATCCGGCGAACAATTTTTGAGCTAAGGAATTCTAAGCTGGTACAACTGCTGGGTTATTTTGATAAATTTGGTTTATTTTGTGTTTTATTTTGTTTGTTATGAACAAAGTTGCATTTGCAAATTACGCAGATTCTTAAAGAGAAGTATGGTTAAGTTGAAGAAAGTTATAATGATCTTCCTTCATTGCGTGGCATAATCATATGTCGAAGTATTTAATATAATTTTTTAGGATGACAAGCATCCTCGGAGGCTTTTTGCAGTTGATGCCGAAAAAGGTTTAGCGTGTCATATAAAAAACACCGAGGAATTTAAGTTGCCATTGGTGACCGCCATCACACACTTTCCTCTTTGTAACTCAATTGAAAATTTGTCGTGTGAAGGAGCAGTACTGAGATGAGGATTAATAGAACAAATAACCCAGCAAAAAATTAGACATTACCATTAGAACTATTTGATATATAATGGCTTACTTTTCTGATTACCAAATTTAACTACCCTATTACAAATCATACGAATATCACATGAAATTAGAAAAAAACGGACTTAGAAGTTGATTGATGAGAAGAATGATTCTTTTAGTTTTAATAGATCATGTAGACATGTTGCCCAATAAACATAGTATGTTGTTCTCAAAAATGGATTAATTTAATCTCACACCTTGCTTAAATCATTAAGTTGGTAATCCAGTAGGGGAGAGCTTCCACCAAAAATACTTAATTCTAAACTCGATTACCTTTTTTGAAATTTTTTGCTGATAATTTGTCATAATAGGCAAGTAAATTGGCCTCCAATATCGTGAAATTTTGCAGTTTTGGGCTAATTTTATTTTCTCCGATTTTGTACCCTTTCAAAAAAAAAAACAAATAAATTTTGTCGAGGACTTTGCTTGTGAAATTATATCATCCTTGGAGCTTTTTTCTCCAAGTCATTTTTTCAAGTTACGAAACTACAAATAGTCGCGCTCAGGGCTAAATCCATAGAATACGCCAGATCAGGGAGAAGTTTGTGGCCCATTTCATGCATTTTTGCCACGGAAAATTCACATTTGTGCACCTTTGCATTGTTCTGGTGGAAAATAAAACTTTTTTTCTTGGCTGAATTCGGTCGTTTTTTTTCAAATTCTAATTTGCTTGCTCATGCGTTTTTAACTGTTTTGAAAGTATTCAATGTGGATTATTCTGGCCATATCCCATAAAACTGTACCATGGCTTTTTTGGCTGATAAATTCAGCTTTGCCTTGTTTGACGGATATTCATTCCGATAAACTCATTGTTATTATTTCTTTTTGGTTTGTGGTGTAAGTTTTTGTTCCAAATTTTTTTCAAGGCTGCAAAACTGCACAAAACTCATCCATATGGTGTTTGAACAATGCTTAACACTCTTTGAAAGTTATCACACTATTGTTTCTTTTAAGGCCATTATTACAACTTACAAATAGTTAATTTTAGGATGTTATTTGAAAGGTAAGTATATTTTGATTAACACAAGTAAACATTAATGTAAAATGACTGATAAGCTAACAGCAGGTTTATCCTCATGGTAACTTTCAAAGTGAACTTTAAGCATTTTAATAGTCAAAGTAGCCGGTATCTACACCAATGTTGCCACAATACATCATTTGTGTTAATTATTTTATCGGACAGTTGTAATAATGAAAAAAATTACTGGTCACTTTATCGTTCACGTTAGCTAATGTTAAGGTTAACTATCAGGAACTTTATCTTTGGGTTGTAATAATGGCCCTTAGGGAAGTAAAATGATCATTAAAATTGAAACCACTGAGTTATGAGAGATGCCTATGGCTTCCACTATTTCTAATCAGCCAATACTAAACAAAAAAAATTTTCAAAAGCTTTTGCTGTAGAGGCCTGTACCGAACGTTGTCAAGAACGTTCGGTAAAATTGTTTTCGTTATTTTCATAGGTACTCAAGCATAATTTAAAAAGCTTTCAAGGTCAAGTATTTTTTTTATTTTTTTTTTAGATTTTTCGAAGAAGTTTTTGAGGTAGCTCAAGTCAAGTTTTCTTTTTTAATCGAGTTTGCCGGACATTTTTGGTGTTTTCTTCATAGCCTTGACAAAAACCACGATTTTCTTAAATTTTGAGGAAACAATTTAAAAGATAAATGCCCAAACTTGATTTTTGTGTACAAAAGCCATAAGTTTTGCTTATAAATTTGCTGATTTGTGTAGCCCACATTATAGATTTTCATAATTCTTCCATAAATTTTGTAAAGAACGCTTTGAAACTTTCAAAATTTTTATAAAAATTTAAAAAAAATCAGAGATGTTTTTTGAAAGCAATTTTGAATTTTCCCTTACCATTTCTGAGTTATAGCCATTTTTAGTTCTCTATCCGATAAAAAATAAATGGCACTGCAGGTTAAGATTTTGACAAAGATCAACTAACAGTTGCCTATTGGGAGTAGATGCATTTTCCTTTCATATAAGAAATGCCCTCGGACATTTTTCAGAGAATTGAAGATTATAGATCCAATTAAAAATTAAAAATAATATAATAATTGTATATATAATATAATCAGCCAAATGCTTTTCTCCACTTTTGTCAAATCCTTTAAAATTATTTTGCAAGCATTAAATATTTGCTTTCTTAAAAAATATTATGCAATATTAAAAGCCCAAAAACTGTATTGCAATTGAAAATATTATATAGAGTCCCAGCATCCCAGAACGCTTGTTTTCAATTTATCCTTAACAAAACTATTCTATTTGTGTAGTTGAGTCAAATATACAAGCGAATAAGCGCAATATATTCACAATCTCTAATGATTTTTCTATTGAAATAGTTGTAAAGCTTTTATTAAGCTTGTAAAAACATTGTTAAATTTTTTTTTTCAGAGAATTGAAATAAAACTCAACTAGAAAACATTTTATAACAAGTACAAACAGCTTTTATTTTTTATTATATTTGCTATTCTTCTAATACACAATCGAATCCAGTGAACATAAGAAATGAGCTAAATTAAAAAATTTAAATATGTTCAAAAGCAGTTTACACAACAAAATGTTGTGTATATTGAAGTTTCGTTAGAATTTGATGTTAGAAATTGAAAACAAGAAACTGTTGACACTTAAAAGCAAACGCAAACAAAAGCGGGGTAGAGTAAGTACTAGAGTAACTGTGGAATTTATTTGAAAAAGGACAACGGAAACGGATGTTACTTATGCTTTCGCATTTAAAAATTTTTAGCTAAGATAAAATTGTGCAAGTGCTACATACAAACTAATAAAAGCGAGAAACTAAACTAAAGAATTTTTTTCATATAATCCCCCTAACATTTATTTAATTTTTTTTTTATTTACTTTATATTTTTTCCTTTGTGGTATTTCATTTTCAGTAATATAGTTTGCTATATTTCTGTCGTCGGTATTTCTTTTTATTTTTTTTTTTTTTATTTATATTTTTTCCACAGAAAAGTATCATTGAGTTAGTTATTGTTATAACGCAACAGCAAACAGTTTCCGCTTGCTGGAAAATAGAAAAAAATATATATATATTTTTCTTTCATTTCTTCCGTAATAGAACAAGTTTACTTAAAATTCACTTCATCTTGTCACAATATGATTCTGTGATTTTTTTTTTTTTTTTTTTTTTTTTTTTTTTTGATTCGGTTTGTTTATTTTTATTTTTTCAGTTTCCTGAATAACTGACATCATTTGCTTCATTGTGGTGAAGGTATGTTCGATAAAAACTTGAGCGAAGAAAATTTAGGTTATTTTACTCCGTAACTCAACAAGAAAGTTGATGATAAAAGAAATTCTTTGTAAAAGAAATAATACCCTGTCAATATAGGAAAATGTACAACATTATTGTTTGCAGTCTTATGGAATATAGGTTTCAGCAAAATTATAAGCTTTAATATATCGAAATTTTTATACGGCCGCAAAACCTGGACTTGTCAAAGTTGTAGCCTTATAAAATTATTGCCAATAACAATAGCTTGTTACAAAAAAGCAAAGAACAAAAGAAATTATAAGGTTTTGTACAAAGATCAAAAAAAAAAAAACTTACCTCATTGTGTATATGAAAATTGTGCCTGCAGGCCACAGTTTCGTTATGTTTGAGTCTTCTTCATTTATCAAATAAGCTATAGGCTATTCAGTCAGTCTTGAAAAATCACAACGCGATTATGTAGCGTTTAAAAAGACTTGCAAACTGGATGTGGGATGTCTTCGTGCAATTTTAAAAACTAGTCCTAGATTATTGATAGTTAAAAAAGTGGAAACGAAAGTTACAAAAAATGGAATCCAAATAGATATTTTCGCATAAAATTTTTCCTTCTTCAAGCAAAAGTCTTCAAATTTGGTACATATACGAGTATCTTACAAAATAATAAAATATGCCAGTCAAGTTTCATTAAGATCTGTCGCGCACACCGCAAATGAAATACATGCAAGAAATCGTTGCACAACAAATCCTGTCTGTATGCGACGAAGAATGTCTGTGCTTGTCAAAAATCTATTGCATTTCCCAGAAAGTACATATTAATCTATACTTCCTGTAGTCCTTATTTCTTGCTCTATGATGTCTTTTACATTTATAAGTAGTTCATGCACGGTGACTGGCATGAAATACCAAACATAATTTTTAATCAATAGTTTTGCTGTATCCTAGTTTTTATTGTTTGTAATATTACTATTATTACTGCAAAATTTAATTATCTCTATGCCGTTTTTGTAAATAAACTGTTTTTACAAAATGTGATTAACCATGACTTGTAAATAATTTTTTTTTAAATGAGTTCTATAATTTTGAGAAATACTAACAAGAAGAGTAACAGTGAGTCTTAACAGTTACCATTACCATCATTCTGCTTAAAAGTATTATGTTTTTTTATATATTCGACAAAAGCTGAATATATAAAAAAATTAAATGCGATAGATTTATTTGCCTTAAAGTACACATACTAAATTTTTTGAAAAAACTAGATATCTTGTAGCTGTTACTTGTTAAATTCAGTCACAGTAGCGAATAGTGATTTTTTGATTACAGTGATTAAGTAAAATATATCGAAATATCATCATCTCTAGATGCTACATTCAATATAAATAATTGGCCTAAAAGTATGCAGTATATTTTGAATTAATTCGATTTACATTAATTTTTGTATCGAAAAATAACTTTTAAATATGAATTAATATTTAAAATAAGCTGGTGAAATTGGAGCTTGTAGTTGTTTTTGTTCTGGTGGTAAATACCTTAAATACCACCTTTTCTTATTTATTCCAAAGATGGCAAAGTAATAAAGCAACTAAATAATTAAACAGAGCAGGTGTTTAATTAAATAGTTGCGAGTAACACCATTTTCTGCGCTGATAGCCTCATATATAGTTTTCTTTTCGTTCTGTAAATATCAAAAAATTATATTTTTATTAAAAGAAGACAGTTCACACTTTACATTCTATTGAAAAAAACAGCTTAATGAAAGCTATTTTCCCATTTAAAATTAAAACAGTAAATTTTTGAGGCTTATGAATTTAGACATATTCCACGCTAAATAATAAACAGTCATAACTCAAAATGTTTAAGGTGCTGAGTAGTGGCAAAAAACTGTTGGTACTGAAAAAATGACACAAGTATGTAACGTAAAAACATGCAAAACGGTATTTTATATTTTTCAAGAAGACTCTATTGTAAAAGAAATTGATGCGGTCACTAGAGATTTTTTAAATTAACTTGTTTATAAAAACAAACAAAATCACTTGATCATTTTGAGTTGTGACTGTTTATGATTTAGCTTGCGATATTTACATATCTTCTCAACGACTTGTAACATCCTTTTAATTTTTTTTATTATATATAATAATATATATATGATATAATTATATATAATTATATATTATATATCATGGACCACTGAATAGCGTGAACATTAGTATGTGCTATAATTATCGAAATACTTCTTAGGAAAAGTTTTATGATTTTTCGCGAGCTATAAATTTGTAACATCAGCGTGTCACATTATGGTAGTAGGAAATGAGATTTGGGGGGTAAGTACTAGAATCGCACAATTGAGGTCAATGGACCTAAGATATTGGCCTCCCTCCTCGCTATATCAAACTTTAAGATCGGACTGTAAATATGAAAGATATAACGAAAAAACTAAAGAGGCAACCCCTATGTTTGGAAAAAAAATTTTTTTTTTTGAAATGTTCTTAGAACAATACCTTATATTCGCTGGTATACGGAGAACCTTTTTTCTGATACGGTCTAGTGAACATATACATAAGTTTTTTTCTGGTTTAACACCCTCGAATGAACTTTAATTTAACTTTTTTCAAAAACCTGCAATTTTTCTTCAAACACCGTTAAATCGTCGCTGCTTTTTTTTAAGGAAATACAACAATTCATTTTAACATTTCTCAGTGTACTATTAACCCCAAATTATTAATTTTCTCATTCAGTAAAAAATTTATATCGAAAATACATTGAAATTGATTACTGAGGGGTTAGCTAGATTCTACATGAACTGCACTGTTGCTAATTTATATGATGAGGGAATCTTTACCCGAAAATTTCTTGGAGTAAATAGAGAAACTATGTTAAGCATCCATTTAAATAAATGAGAAGTTCAACTGATGTCACGGTTGAAACAAGAACTTAATAATTAACATAATTTTTATTTTTTTACTTTGTCATTCCTACATTGGCTGACTTTTTTTAAGCTAGGATTAAAAACAACAACAAGAGCTATTCATTGATTTTGTCAGAATATAGAGTTGCCACACAAGCATTTTTGAAGCTAATAATGGTTTTTTTTTTGGGAATTGTTACAACTAAGTTTAAATTTTGTTAACTCACGTTTTATATTTAAGAGTTTCCCTAAAATGTTAAATTAAAAATAAGAGTATGCAGTATAATTTGAAGTAATTTTATGAAAAGTGTCATGACAGGGCCAATTTCACCAACTCTATTTATATATCAATTCTTATTCAAATGTCGATTTTCATTAATTATCTTATAGAAAAATTACTTTTAAATGTGAATTGATATTTAAATAAGCTGGTGAGATTGGAGCTTGTAGTTGTTTTTGTTCTGGTAATAAATACATTCTTAATATTAAGATGGTAAAATAATAAAGCAACTAAATAATATGACAGAGCAGGTGTTTAATTAAATAGTTGCGAGTTACACCACTTCTGCGCTGATAGCCTCGTATATAGTTTTCTTCTCGTTCTGGAAATGTCAAAGAATTATATTTTTATTACATTCTATTGAAAAAAAAAATAGCTTAGAGAAATCTGTTTTCTCATTGAAAATTAAAACAGTAAATTATTAAGGCTTATGAATTTAGACATATCACACACTAAATCATAAACAGTCACAACTCAAAATGCTTAAAATGCTGAGTGGTGGCAAACATCTGTTGATACTGTAAAAATGACACAAATATGTAATGTACAACATGCAAAACGGTATTTTATATTTTTCAAGAAGACTCTATTGTAAAAGAAATTGTTGCGGTCACTAGAGATTTATTAAATTAACTTGTTTACAAAAAAAAACTCACTTGATCATTGATTGAGTTGTGACTGTTTATAATTTAGCATGCGATATTTACATATCTTCTCAACGACTTGTAATATCCTTTTAATATTTTTTTTTGATTATATAAATATACAAATATATATTACAGTCAAATGATAATATCAAGAAAATTATATTTTCATGGACCACTGAATTGCGTGAACATTAGTTGTCCTGTAATTATCGAAATACTTCTTAGCAAAAGTTTTATGATTTAAATTTGTAACATCAGGGTGTCGGATTAAGGTGGGGGGGGGATTTGGGGGGTAAGTACCAGAACGGTACACTTGAGGTCAATGGGCCTAGGATATTGACCTCCCTGAGAAAAAAAAATCAATATATCAAACTTTAAGATCGGACTGTAAATATGGAAGTATAAATATGTTCGGAATTTTTTTTTTTTTTTTTTTTTTTTTTTGAAATGTCCTTGGAACAATACTTTATATTCGCTAGTGTATGGAGAACTTTTTTTCTGATATGGTCTAGTGAACATACACATCACTCTTTTTCTTGTTTAGCACCCTCGAATGGACTCTAATTTAATTTTTTTTAAAAACCTGTAATTTTTTTTAATCACCGTTAAATGGTTGCTGTTTTTTTAAGGAATTGGTACAATTAATTCTAAAGTTTCTCAGTGCACTTTTAATCCCAAATTATTATTTTTCCCATTCAGTAAAAAATTGAGGGGTTAGCTGGATCCTACATGCACTGCATTGTAACTAATATATATGATGAGGGAATCTTTACACGAAACTATGTTAAGCATCCATTTAAATAAATGTTACTTTATCATTGCTACATTGGCTGACTTTTTTTAAGCTAGGATTGTAGTTGTAAGCAGTATGAAATAAAAATTAAAAACAACAACAAGAGCTATTCATTGCTTTTGCCAGAATAGAGTGTTGCCACACAAGCATTTTTGAAACTCATAACTGTTTTTTTTTTTTTTTGGGAATTGTTAAAATTAAGTTTTAATTTTGTTAACTCACGTTTTATATTTAAGAGTTTCCCTAAAATGTTAAATTAAATTAAATTTTTCAAATTGAGTGGTGAAAAATATGTTTTTTAATACCAAAGACAGCACAGTGGGTCTTCCGTTGCTACGAAAATAGTTTTTACTCAGGGATATATACCTCACAGATTAGGATAAAAATTCATAGCTGCAAATTTAGGAATTCCAGAGCTGGTAAAACTAGGCATTTAGTTTCTTTAATATACTTGTAACATATACTACATTTTCCAGCATTGAATTGAAAAAATTAAATCAAAATAATTAAGATGTCACGGTTATAGTCTACGAGTTGTATAATGTTAATACTGTTCCTATTTCTTTTATCTAAAAAATTTCATTGAGACATCAAAAACAAACTTGAGACAGTCTGAGATATAACTAATTGTTTCTTGCTTCCTTTTTGTTATTTCTTTAGTTTTACAGTTTTTTTTTGTTCCTTTAATGTTGTAAGGCTAATGTAATTCGCTTTTATCACCACTTTCAGCTAATTTTCTCCAAATGATTTTGTGAAAAAAGATCCCCTCCGAATGGAAAATAATAAAAGTTTAATGTTTGCCATTTCACCAAATTCAGTAACCAAAGGACAGCATAATAAAAATGGATGTTGCAGCTTCCCTCACATGATAAATTAGAAAAGGATGCATAAAAAAATGTCAGAGATATAAAACTGCTATAAAAAAATGCTAATTAAAAGCCTTTATAAAACCACTAAAGTCAACAATTAACTATTTTAGCCCAAAACAGCTAAACAACCAACAACATTTCTTGTGTACAAAACATACAACAAATACAATTAAAGTTGCAATATTCAGTCAAACACATTAATGTTGAAAAGAAAGGAAAAAAAAAACGAGATTGCTGGCATGATTTCTATAGAGTCATACATTATGTGGTACTTTTCTAAATGTCATAGTTACGAGATCTAATTAAGTGCCTGTTTACACAAAATGAACGAGAACGTAGCTTGGTCTATTTTTTTAATAAAATACAAAATTGTTCTTAAATTTTATATTAAATAAATAAACTGATACAAACAGCTTTTGAAAGATATGGTGGTGGCTTTTAAGCTTAGTTTTTCATTTTTTTTAAATATCTTATCTATTCATAAAAACTAAACTCATATATAAAAAAAAAATTCTTGAAATCTTTTATAGTCTACTCATAAATTTCAAATTAATTACTTTTTAAGCCCAGTAACAAAAAACTTAAAAAATTTTAATACTAAGCAAAATCCTTTACTTAACTATGAAGCAGGATATCCTTTCGCTCTAACCCCTAGATTGTATGGACATAAAAAACCATGGATGTGTGTTTCCTTTGCAAGTTATTGCATTGTATGTAGTTGGCTTTTAGCTACTTTTGTTAGTTAAACAAAATGGTTAAACATATAAAGCAATGAGCATAATCATTTTCTTTTTTTTTAACGAAAAATTTCGTATCATTCCAACTTGGACATGGCAGTGAACGCAAAAATGCTTTGGTGACATTCTACGTGCCCTTTTATAGCATTAAGGAAGTACAGTTACTCACATTGATGTCATATTTTTTTTTTTTTGTTTTTGCTGGCTTTGTTAATTATTTTTGTGCCAGAGAGTGTGTTTTGCTTTTGTGGCTGCCAAATAAGAAAACTAAAGCAAAAAGACTTGATTTTTTTTCATATTTACTTTATTTGAATGGTTGTTTATTATGGTTCGTTCTCTTGCAGATTAGATATTTTTTAATCATTTTAGTCATTTGTAAACAACAACTGCTGCTTAACGTTCGCACAAAAAGTTTCTGCAAATTAACTTTGTTTGTGCAAATGTGCTGCAGGGAGTTTTAATGTATTTTTTTTCTTATTCTATCAAAGAGATTTGCTAATTTTATGTGATGCTATAATTGAATGTGTTGAGTTGTTTAGATGACCTAGAGAATATGTCGCTCATTTAATCAAACAACGTCATAAATCAAGAAAACTAGTTTGCCAGAAAATGAGTTTAAATTTTTCAATTTACACACAACTTTATGGCAAAACAAAGTATAATGTTTCTCTCAAAAACTGATTAAATGAGATTTTTATATGAAATTTTTAAAGAATATGTAAAACGAAATGACGATTAATTCTGCATCATTAATTCAAAAATTAAATTTTTTGAGTTATAACGTGTTTTGAGTAAATGAGCAATATATGTATATAATTAAAAGGTCAGATCATTTTTTATAATATAGTTTATGCTCATATTAGACAAAAAATTTTCACAAAACTTTCATCATTACGTGGTAAATAAAAAGACTGTAAGACTTTATTTAGTAGGCAGAAAGCATTCAATTTAGATGATAATTCATAACTTGCAACTATTTTTTTTTTATCTGCGGACCATTGAAAACATCTTAAATCATACAGATCATTAAAAAAAAAATTACTGAATAACTTCTTAAAAAGTACCTGCATGAATCTTTGCACCGTTCAATTTTGAAAAAAATTTTGCACAAACTTGCAATCGCCTCGCCCTCACGATCCAGTTTTTTAACAAAATTTGATACGAGACCGAGCTTAATGTGTAGTGGTGGCAAAATGACTTGAGCTGGCTGCACCAATGGTAGATGCTTTATACTTTCTACGCCTATTTTGTAGCATGTTTGCGGCTTCCGCTTAAATTCAGTGTAATGCTGATCTCTTTTGCGACCTTCCCATGTACACAAAAAGCACTGGTGAGTTGGAAATCCACGCTTAACACCCATGAGTAATCCGACCACTTTCATATCGCAGCATATTTTCCAATTATATTCTTGGTACTTTATCAGCTGTAATATTAATTCCATGCCTTCGTATGTTTCTTTGAGGTTTGTGGCAGATGTGCAACTGCTTTACGTGAGTACCTGCCATTATGGCCTAATCTCACGTGTGCCAAAGCACTGGGTGTGGGTTAGACGCCAGACCAACGCCCCCATGCACCCTTTTAGAATGAACCTATGGCCCACTCCATAAGGCACATAGGTTGCAATCTTTGAATATAGTTATCCCTGTTTTATATTCAAGTACCTTGCTGAGGTACTTTGAGCTATCTAAACTCTGCTGCTATGTCCGTGCTCATAGCAGCTCTATTAAATGGCAACAGCACCTAGAATAGTGTCTGGCTGACCGCGTCAGACCAACCACTAGCATTGATTTCACACTGGGAAGCTAAGACTATTCTCCAAGCGATTTTGATAGCAACCACAACCACCGCGATAATTCTCCGGCTTCCACGCTAAGGTGTTGTATATACACCTTAGCGAGGTCCCCATGAAAATTCCTCAACCATTGCGGGCACAGCTAGCCACTCATCCATAATGAACGTATGCCTGTGTCGCCAAATAACCAGTGCCTACTCCACACATACCAAAATCATCCCTTTAAACCCGTGGGGTAAACCCCGTGGGGTAGGACGAACTCGGCATTTTAGCAAAGGAATCTGACGACCCCTACATGCACTCAAAACTTCAGAGTAGCGAGGACCACTTACGCGAGAAGAATGCAAGCTCGTCGCCAAGATCCTGTACCTACTACAATCGATCATGCTTGATAAACGCCCCTTGAACCCAGGAGGTAGGACGCACAACTATTTTAGCACAGAATCTTGACAACCGCAATGCATTTATCTCTAAGCAGCCCAGCTGTCGGGCAACCGGCACCCATGGTACCAGAAGTAGCCTCTGGATAGACCTCGAAGTTCCACCACAAGGGCTTCACCTCTATCGTCTTTTGAACTCGGGGGCAGTTCTAGGTGACGCTGCACCTAACTGACAACAACGGGCGTACAATATTTGTTTTCCTTTTATAAATATGTGCACACCCTTTGCTCTGTTTATCTTCAGAGGATGGGTAGTAACACATAAGTTTTACGGGTAATGAGCCAAAGGTCCGTCAGTGGAAAAACCTACATTACCTTATCTGGGGCCCCGGGATTGCCACACCCGTAGTCTATAAATAGACTCCCCTGGGGGTTGAGGTTTGTGGCATATGCGATCGGGACAGATAGATCTTTGTTACCTATATGAAGCAGCACGACTTTAAGGCTGTTGACCGCTGCATCGATGAAAAGCCGCCACTCCTCTGAAATATGAGGGTAACCAATTTTTGCAAACATCGAATCAATATCATAACAATAAGCCAGGTTTTTTTCCGATCTTCGTGCAATTTAAAAAATTCGTCATATGGAATAGTGCTACCTCGATCACGAGCGGCTGTTATTTTAAAATCAGCCGCCACTATATTCCACTGCTTAAAGCGTGATGCAAAGAGTTCCGCTGTTCTCTTCGACAAATTTCCGTCTCGTACAAGGTCATTGAAGTCGGCTTGTGTTATTAAATGCGGCACTGCAGTCCCAAGTTTACTGGATGTTGGTACATATTCCGATACTTCTGAACTCTCGCATCTCGCATTCGATGCAAGATGCGAGCATTGTTGGAAATACTGTTGATTTTCCATCGCTTATTTCGGGAACATCATCAAAATTCTCCACTGAAGCCGCTATACGTTCTTCTGGTGAGTACAGAACCGCTGGAATAACCGATTCCACATTAGCGTAGCAAACTTTGTTGCGGCGAAAGTATTGGTACCCTTTAGTTTGAGGAAAAGTTACGCAAAAGTAGCACAATTCATTGCAGTGCTCCGTACGTGGTAGCCAAATTGTTGGTACAGCGTACTATATTGTTGACCTTCCATCAGTAAACTTGCATAAATTTCTATAGCAATAGTCGCACACGACTTCCGGAGTATACCACAAGTAAGGAACATAAGCAGTCTTGAATATTTTCTGAAACGAATTAACCACTGTTTTCGTAATATTTCTCAAATTTTTACTTGGTGCGAATAAGCCACAAACGTAACAAAAGTTATTTCGAGTCGGGCACTGCATTGATAAACTGCAAATACATGGAGTAGGATGGGTCGAAAAACAAATCTTTTTTTTCCGGAACGCTTTAGTAGTTTAAAAATTTGGAGTCACTTCAAGTTATGCTGAAAAAAGAGAAAAAAAATTTCAAAAAAAATCTGAGAATTGATGAAAATTTATTTTTTTTAAATTTGACATGATACACGAGTCTGCCTGCAAAACCTCAGCTCGATTGGATCACGGAAAAGAGTTAAAAACTTATCCAAAGTTTTTCAGACAGACGGACACTACGAGCTTTATATTTTATACAAAAAAAAAATAAATCTGACGTGTACATGAAAATCGCCGATACACGTGTATTTTTATTTTTTCTCCCCTTTCCTAAAAGGTATATTTGGTTCATAGGACAAAATGTGTGTAACGCGGTGTAAGGGATAATGGTTGCCAGCTTATCTGAAATATTGTGCAGTAGTTCCTAATCCGCAATTGGAAATCCATGCTTACTCATCCAATACCATTCATTATTTATGATTTATTTGGAAAGAGGAGAACAACTTGTTAGCATAATAGTTTGCAAATTATAAAAAATGTTCCTTGATATAAAAAAAAAAACATATTGTTATTTTAAAATAAATATTTTATGTTGGCATGCCTTATTGAATTTAGCTTTTAGTGAGTTAGCAAGTTTACATTCTAAGCCGGTGATATATACAAAAAGAAATAATTTCAAATTTCGTTTCATATCAACTGATACAGTGCATAAGTTTTCATTTTTAAATCATGCTAAATCTGTTTTTACGCACACATTTATATACACATATACAAATATACACATGCACCCACATAATTTTCCATACTCTTAAATTGAGAGATTTAATCGCAATTTTCTACAAACACACATTTTTCTTTGAATACTCTTACTTATAGCTTTTTTTAAATAAACTTTCCATACACATAAAAGTACCAAAGTATAAACAAAATTCTTAAACATTCTTATTTATTTTTCTTGTAATGCTTAATTTACTCTGGCCCTGTGGCTGTTGTCATGTTAGAAACCCTTTTAATAACCATCATAAATTTCTCTATTACATGTTAAGATACAAGCATATACTGGCAAACTAAAAAGCTAACATGTGCTTACCGCCAACGAATATTTACTTATTTTTTACGAGTATATATGGCCTACAAAAGCATAATCCCTGTCAAGTAAAACAAACACAAAGATCACGACGAGTATATGTAGATAATGATGTTCTTAATCTTTGTTCCTGTACCCAGCGAAGAAGAAGTAATATGAAACAAGTAATAAATGTATGAAATGACGAATGCTTTATTCTAACATTGCCCAGACTTTGGCTAAGCATGAACTTCATATTTGACGTTTATTTTTTTACTAAATCCTGGTACTCTGTTCAAAGTTGTGAAAATTTTCCTCAGCATTGATTATTTCCCGTGAAAATTTTGACATGTAATAAATGTAGCCCAATTCATGTTTTTTTTTATAAATTTCTCGCTTTTATTGCTTGAAAGTATGCAACATTGTTGAATTTTCCGTGCGAAAAACATACTGTTCATGTTCTTTCGCAGCTGAAACTAAAATGATGCCAGAATCATTTTGCACGAAAAAACCATGCTGCCAGATAGATTTTACGTGTTTTACAATAAGAACAGAATACTACTTTTGGGAATTTATTTTGAAAATATTTCATACCAAATACTTTTACATGTAGTTTGACAGCATTTCGCAAGAAATTGTGAAGAGAGTATCAGGAATTAAGGGAAAGCACTTTTTGTTGAAAATTGCTAGAGCAAATGTTATAGAAGTAAGTCTAGAATATATGCTTTCTTTTGCAATACTATAACAAAACAAATTTTATAGAATTTAAGTACTTTTTGTTTATAAAATCAAAGCAAATAAAGTCCCAAGCACATGAGAATGTAAAAGAAGAGCTAAAAGTACTACAGTTTATAAAAGTTTAAAGTTTTAATTACAATTGTGTTAATTAACTGAAATTTTAGTAAAAATAATAAAAATTTGATGCCCTATCGTGTGTAGATATTTTATCGTTGGTCTTGGCATTTATTTATTGTCAAAAGTCAACTGTTACAAAGTTACAAATAATCAAAGAAGAGTGACTTCTGCTATTGATTTTATTTGTATATTTAATTTAGGTTTTTCTTTCTATTGCTCTTATTTAAAAAAAAAAAATTAGCTTAAAATATCAAAAAAAAAAAGCAAAAACCTACGATTAGTAATCTTTAGTTTTATAGTGTTTCTTTTATGTCCAAAGTTATCAAATTCTTATGAGGCCACAAAAAATTCTATCTTCTGTATTTAAAAAAAAAAATTTCGGTTAACAAAAGGTTTAACAAATTAATTTCTAGTTCCTATAACCGAATATTAATTTGTAAATTTATTTACTATTAATTAAAAATTAATAAATAAATAAAATATGTTTTATAAAGCTTTTGTAAACCCAAATTATTTTTTTATAAATACGGCAGCATATATTTTAATTTACTTCAATTTTGTTTGCTGGGCATTTACATTTTGTAAGCCTCAACAATACCTTGGCTTAGTTGAGCTTTTTTTATATATTTTAAAAATTTTTACATGGAAATTTTTTTACAGAAAATCCATTTTATATATAAAATATATTTGTATAACCCAATCGTATTAGAAAAAATTTATAATGGTGATTTAGATTCTAATTTGCTTTATTTTTTTCCTTCGGATTTCGATTAAGTTGTAACGTAGCATTAACAATCAATAGGAAACGTGCTCTCCAGGTAGGCATTTAAATAAAAGTTTACAATCGATGTGATCAGAGTGAAGTAGGATAAAGAAAATTTGTGGTAAAAAAAAAATATTATTCAATTCTTAAGTTCAGTCGCATGGTTTGTGGTTTAAAAACAAACGGTACATGTTTATGCACTTGTGAATAGACACATTAGTTTTATTGCTTTTTTTGATGTGTAAACATCTATACGCTAGGGGGTAAAAATCTTTTGACTTTGATTTCTTTGCTGAGATTTCTTTGCATTGTCAAATCGGTGTGAGCTATGTATGAGTGTATTAGTGTTTGAAAGAAGCAATACCAAGCAGAGAAAAAAGTCGACCGGCTCGAAGCCGACGGTGCGCCGCCGCCGGTTATTTTTCTGTATATTTCCGTACACCAAAGGTGAAAATGAACCGTAAGAGCTACGGACTTCAAATTTGGACACAATGTGTAGACATTTGTCCACTACAACAACAAATACATGAGAGTTAAAAACTAAAGGGTGTTCCAAAACGAGCAACGAAAAATGTTAAAATCCCATGTAATATACATACAATTGTATGTACATATATACACTTGAAATTTTAAAAGTTAGTGTATTTTTATTAACTAACTAACTAATACTAAATTTAAAAAATTTAAATCAATGGGTGTTCCATCAGTTAATGCAATTTTGACTTTGTAATTTTGACAACTTGCTGTATCTTGGAAACCGTAAGAGCAAAACTCTTGAAATTTTCAAAAACGGTAAAACTAAAAAATCAAAAAAATTTAAAATCGCCAAATATAAAAAAATCGCCAAAAACAAAAAAAAATTGCCAAAACGAAAAAAAGCACCAAATTAAAAAAAAAATCTCTAGCACTAAAATAAATCGCGAAAAACCGGAAAAATCGCCAAAATGAAAAAAATCCTTAAACAAAAGAATCGCCAATATGAAAAAATCGCCAAAATGAAAAAATCGCCTAAATAAAAAAACCCCAAAAACAGAAAAAAATCGCCAAAATGAAAAAAACCCCTAAAAACATATAAAAATCGCCAGAATGAAAAAATCGCCAAAATGAACAAAATTGCGAAAATTAAAAAAAAGCAAAAAGAGAAAAAAACGCAAAATGAGAAAGTAGCGATAAAACTGAAAAAAATCCTTTAAACTAAAAAAACTTAAAAAAGGAAGAAAGCTAAATCAAAAAAAAAATGATAAAACCGAATGTGCTCGAGTCAAAGTCGCACTTTACTGAATTTATTTTAATTGCAATGCGTACACAACAACAAGAACAGCAACAACTAAACGATGAACAGCAGGAATTAAAAATTAAAAAGTAAAAGTAAAGGCATTTACCATAGATGAGCACTGCAGTACCACTAAAGTTTCAGTAAAAACAATAAAAAATGTTTAACAAGTAAATTTTTACTGATTACTAAAATTTTTTTCTACAATTTTTATAAATTGCCTAAATGATTTGTTATATGATGAGGTGCATTGAATTTTCAGTAATCAGTAATGCCCGTATTCATAATGAAATTCTACCAAGTGGCTAAATGTTTTTCATACAAAAGTTTCAAAATTTGAATGAAAAAACTTTGCCACTTGCTACAATTTTTTTATGATTACGGCCCCACGATTTTACTGGTAATGCAAATTAAATTTCATTAGCAGTAAAAATTTACTGAATTTTTTTAGTAATCAGTAAATTTACTGCTTACTGCAATTTTGAATGCAGTATATATACATATACTGCAGTGTGCCCATTTAATAAGTTTAATAAAACAAACTAAAACCAACAAATTCATATGTATTTACAATATTGAAAGTTTTGATACTTTTAATTAATTAATTTAAAAAAAGATACTAAAGGCATAAGTACTTCCAACTTAAAAAAAAATTTCATTACTAAATGTTTACACATCTCCTCTGTGATCGGACGCACATTGCTTTTTTTATTTCTTCAAAAGCATTGAATTTAATGAGGTATGGGAACTTTAATTTCATTCGAAATGATTACAAGTTTTTCGTTGTAAGCAGTTTTGTGGGAAAAAGCATGAAAATTTAACTAAAATAAATTAAACATATATTTCTAACCAAAATAAATTTGTTTTTTGGTGCTAATGATCACATAGTTAAAAGATTTTTACAAATTAACTTAATATATAGAATATTCCTAGACCTGACCTCAAGACAAAACATATAAAATTCCAATTTATAATTAGAACATACTTTTACATGAACATTTTTAGCACAGAAATACAATATTGAATAATTAGATGATTAGACAGCACATACAACGATTTTCAAGCTCATTAATTGATCATATATACACACGAAAATCTTATCTTAAGTTAAAAAAAATTAATTATAAATTATTATTAATTATAACACAATATATAATATAATTATTATAATTACTTTAAAATTACTCACATTTTTGCTTTAGGCGCAAAATTAAAAGAGGTATTTTCACATACAAACCAATATACAAACATAACAAGTTTAAATGCCTCAAACAAAAATCTTTACAAAACAAGTATCTTTATTCGGTTTTGTATTTTTTTTTAATTTCCGCAATTAGCCGGCACACAAATATGTACAAAATTTAATAAAAATGCTTTTTCTTTAAAAATTTTCGTCTGAGGCTTTTAAACTTATTATGTTTGTATATTATGGTTCTCAATAAAGTAATAAGAGTCTGACTATAATCATACAAAGCATATTTTGAAATTTTTTTGGGTTCAAGTCTATAAGTCAAGTAGTTCCATAAGCGGCAACGAAATGCTTACAGACAAAGCTTAACTATTAAAACAAGCAAAATTTTCAAACTAAAAATTTTAATTTTTAATTGAAATATGAATTGAAATATTTACAGAAAATCAAATGCATAATATAAAACTATATAAAAAATATCGCATATTTTCTAAAAATTTTTTTTCCTTAAAATGGAAACAGTTTTGTTTCCTACACATTCATCAATTAATATAATCAATTAAAAATTTAATTGAATCTATAAAATTGAATCTATTAATGGCTCTAGTTAATTGTTTACTGGGGAGAATTTAATTAAGCTTTTAATTGATATTACAAAATTTTTCATAATAATTTTTTCTGTGTACCAAATAAGTAATTGTAGGTAATGTATTGCTTTTAAAGTTCCAAAAGATACAAAAATATAATTTTACTAATTTTGCAATATATGTTTGGTCTATAAAGTTCTGCTTGTTGGGTAGCATTTTTCGAAAAAGATAAATGAGATAGACACATAAGCACATAAAGGCGATTGGTTTAAATATTAAGGATCTTACATAAAAAATGTTGTACACCTTCTTAAAAAAAACGCAGTAGTTACATTGTTTCCCTTATGAAAATTAATGTACTATAGATGATAGCTCTTGTGAGCTACTTTTTTAATATTGTTATTAACTCCCTTTTGTTATTATCGACAAATCATAAATTATTCATGCAACCATTCACTACAAAGCACTAATGGCAGCAGCGCCAACCTACATCGCCACTTTAAATCAACATCATCACAGCTATCAGCGCTGCCATCATCAACATTATCATCTTAAAACAAATTACTTAAGTATTATTTTATAAATATTTCGGGCATCATGTTTTTAATAGAAATGAACAACGTATAGAGCATAATAACCATTTTATTGGTATTGTTTTTATTATTCTACAAGTATTAGAATAGACAGCTGCATAGGCGTAGCTAGGCCTTTCTGGGGGGGCAATGCCCCCCAGACTTGATTTTGCCCCCCTCAGGATTTATTACAAATTCGTTTTAAAACATATTCTTTTGCCTGTAATATTAAAAAATTCTATATTTTATTTATTTTAAAATTACTAATCAAAATCACCAGTAATTTTTATACAAACTTTTCGAATAATCGCTAAATATGCATACTTTTATTAGATAACAAATACCCAAAAAACTATAAGTTTACAGCACCTCAAAACATCACAAATACTCGTAGTAAACTCCATGTGAATTTATAATGCATGTGTGTAGATATGTATGTGTGTATGTAGCTTTCAACAAATTCTTAATAAAATTGTATTAGTGTACGTAGTTAGTAGCAAGACAAGTTGTTTTAAGGTGTTCTTATGATTTTCTACTGTCAAATTGTTTGTAACAATAGCCACCAATTTTTATTTAGAGTAAAATAAAAAAATAGCGAAAAATTATGATCTGCAAATACCTTGTATATATTCATATACTATATATACTCATACACACACATATATGTATGTATGTATGCATATTTATGGTTCAATCGAGGGCTGCCAGATAAAATGATGGAAAAATCGCCGAAATCCCGATAAAATATAAAATAATCGTCATTTCGTGTCCGAAAAATCGTCAGAAAATCGAACAAATCAAAATTTCCTCTTTAAACATTTATACATATGTTTTATTTTTATTAGAAAACAAAACAAAACAATTCATGTTCATATACAACTTTGTTAGACTAGTGGAAAACTTGTGAAAAATATTCCTAGGTCCAAATTTTGGTATCAGTACTTTTGATGACCGAAATTTTTGATAGGATATCAACTTACACAGGTCAATATATCGTTGGTCTCAAATGGAAGGCCCTAACGCAAATAATTGTAACTTTACAGGAGAAGGTAAAACATAATAGAAAGTGTAATATTCAAAATGTAACTCTTTTGTATGAGTGCTTGTAAAAACGCTATTTTTTACACTATTGAAATAAATTTTTGTGATGAGGTGTATTAGTGTGAAATGTATTGAAATCACTGACAAATTCAACTATCGATATGTATGCATGTATATATATGCACATGCAATTTTTTTCAATTGAACACGTATACATACATACTTGCATACATATGTTTGTACTTATTTATGTATGTATGTTCATTCATCGCAACAATATAGTATTGATTCAGAACTTCAATATTAGAAGGGTAACTAAATAATAAATGGCAATTTTCTATTTTTATTTATGCACCAACAGATAAATTTTTTTTAATTTTATTTTTTATTTTTTTTTTAATGCATGTTTTTTTTATTTATTGTATCTTCAAATATGAACTAACAATAAGTATTCAAATCTTAAATCTATAAAAAAATTATTAGGCCCGACCAATGTCGGACATAAGCTTAGTGATAGTTATTAATAATACATAAGTAGTGATAAGCAACAAAAAGAAAAAAGTGTTTTCAAGCAGCTTCATCATCTAGAGTGTTGAATATTAGAGCCCGTGTATCTCTGTTTTTTAAGCGGGTGTGTCCAGTAAGGTTCAAAATATTACGAGCAAGCGGATTGGGATGTGACTCGAGTTTTGTTAGATATTTGCCTGCGCATTTTACAATTTCTTCAGTCACTAGTGGCATATTCAAATCGCGATGTATATTTGAATTTTTGATGTACCATGGAGCCGATGTTATCATGCGTAAAATTTTATTTTGCCTTCGTTGAATTTTCTCTACATTTGAAGCTGAAGCAGTGCCCCATAGTTGAATTCCGTAACACCATATTGGCTTTAAAAGCGACTTGTATATTAAAAGTTTGCAGTCTAGGCTAAGTGTTGAATTTCTACCAATCAGCCAATGTACCTGAGTTAATTTAAGTTTCATTTGAGTTAACTTAGAGTCAATGTGATGTTTCCATGTAAGTCGTCGATCAAGGTGTAAAACAAGATATTTCACATGTGAATGTTGAGGAACAACTTGATTGTTAATCCGAATGGGGGAGCAAGTATCTCTTCTTAGGGTGAACGTTATATGGACACACTTTTGTTCATTGACTTTAATTCTCCATAAGTTTAACCAAAGCTCCATCTGGCTAATGTGTTCCTGGAGTTTGCGGGGTGCCTCATCAGGGCATCAAATAATAAATTATTAAGAAATGAAATCATGAATGATGAATGAAATCATTTCTTGCTTGTATCTTTTCAAAATATTGTATTCAAATATAGTATATACATTAATAATTTTTCCATATGAAAATATAAACGTGTTGCAAACGAATATTGATTTTATTATTATTTAGTTTATTATTATTAGATTATTATTATTATTATTATTATTATTTAGTTTTTTTCTAATACATACCTTACTTTTTGTCTATATATTGTTTTTGTTTTGAATGTTTTGTTTTTTTAGTTTTAATTATAACTTAATTTTTGTTATTGAAACTGGACTGTTAATTTATGTTTTAACTTAAATAAAAAAAATGTTGAATAAAAAAAATCTGTATAAAATTTTTTAAACGCACTAATAATCCCAAACCAATATTTTACTTATTAATATTTTACTTATTAAGTAAAATATATTTTTTTAATTTCCAATTACAATGTATTTTTAATAAAAAATATATATTTAACTTAATAAGTAAAATATTAATTTGGGATTATTAGTGCGTTTCAAAAATTTTAAGCTTAAATTTTAACAATTCCCATAAAAAACACTAATTAAAAAAATTGTGTTTGCCCCCCCAAAAAAAAATGTCTAGCTACGTCAATAGACAGCTGTAAAAGAATGTGATAGTTTTGACAGCTTTTGCTGTAGGAAATAATAAACCCAAACGTCAGCATTCTCAACAGTATTATATTTGCCATGAAAAGCAATACTTGTAAGAAACGCCAAAGCTAACTGTCTGCATAAATCACATTAAGAAATCATAATTTATGATTTATTTTAGCGCAACTCATTGTTATTAAGTAATGCTTCTCTTGTAGGTAAAGAAAGATGAAAGCATTGTAAGTGTAAACCAAAGAAAGTTCACAGTGATTTATATATAGTTTACTCTCGGTAATTTGAAACTCAATAGTTTGAGGCTTTCGTTTACTTGAAGTATTCACAAAGACTGTCCTTAATAAATATGCAATAAATTAAAAAATTGTAATATAAATTAAAAAATAATAATAATCGCCAATGGTCTGTAATGTGTAGTTTGCCACTTCTACATGTTATAAATTGAAGTTGGTTCTGAAACAAACTGAATGTAAAATAATAAAAAAACTAAAATTAATAACTTGATAGAATCTGGTAAAAAAATTAGTTGATTTTATTATACGTTTTCGAAAGTAAAGTATAGCTGTTGTTGTTGTTTTTATATTTACTTTCAATTTCATGCCTGTTGCATGTCGCTGACAAAGGTCAGTCGGGTTGTATTGGTAAAGCGAGATAATAATACATACATACATGAAATATATGATTGACTATAACAGTTGGCATTTCAACCATAAGTAAATGAAATGAAAGTTTAACATACTTAAGGGTCTTCTGACACGGACTCTCAATATTTGACAGTTGATAACTTTTATATTGTTGAAGTTACATTTACCTGTAATTTATTCAGTCTAATTTAGTTAATCATTATGGGTGGATATAACATTGAACAACACGTACAAATGATAAAAATTTTTACTGAAATCTGTGTTCTGTTCATCTTTCTTAAGGTTGCGAATATGATTACGAACTTTTTTTGGGCAGAATTTGATAATGTGGACACCAACGATTTGTGTTTTCATTAAGACAGCGCTACGTACTACTTTACTCATGGCATATTCGACAATATGCAGGAGCAATTTCGAGGGTCTACAGGAGCTGCGCACTGGTCATTTCGGGTGCATGCTACCCAGCAAAGCCGCGGCGAACATTTTCACTATTATTACTATCATTCGAATTTCTTAACTTAAATTGCTGGTAATTCATAAAACCGAATTACCGAAGAATTCAAGATATTGATTGTACTTTGACGAATGGGACGAAGATCAATTTTGAATTTTCTTTACCTGAATTGCAATATTGTTTTTCGAAAACTTTTTTTCATATTTTTGAATTTATATACACAACTAAATATCTTCAAAATATTGATTAAAAATATATAGATAAAAATATGGAGAATTTTTTCAATGAATTATAATTATAATAATTATCATATCATAACACAAAACTTTAACACTATTCTTTTTATTCAGTTGAGTTTTTCTAAAAGGAAGAATAAAACTAGAACTTTATTACACAGCACCCTTTTTATATTAAAGAAAATCCCTTAATACAAGCTATAAATGATAAATGTTGTATAATGAAAAGCCATTTAATTCAACAGCTTATAGTTTCTTTCAAAAAAAACAAATTTTCTCAACAGCCACTAAAGCAACCATCAAGTTTAAATTCCCAGCCAAATTGTTAAAACAAACTTGTAATTGAGTGCATTATATTATAAAACATAAAAAAAATATGAAAAGAAATTATTTCTCCCTTAACTTCTGCTAACATATTTTTATTTTATGTTTTTAGTTCGAGCATATTTCAAACTTTATTTTTATTTTTTTGCAAGTATTTTTAAGGGTAAATACAACGTTAAGACAAACTTACTCCGTAAATTAAGGGCGTTATTGCAAATACTTCATGGCTTTGTGGTAATTGAAAGTTTCCACCAAGTTAAGGAGGCAGACCACCAAAAAGAACAAAACGTTTTTTCTTGTTTGAAATTTGCTAAAATAAAGGAAGTAAATTTCGCAAAAAAAAAGAAGCCATTAAATTCAATACCGAGCAAAAAAAATATGATGTTTCGAGAAAGCATTAAAAAATGCCAAGGGGCCAAATATGGTCAAAAAAAACAATGCTTTTGAGCACAATGAAAAGAAGAACAGTAAACAGAAAATATTCAAAAGCAAGAAAACAATGAAAATATATATATAAAGGAGCAGAGGAAAAGTCAGCTATTGCAAAATCTAAAATGCCCTTTTATAAAAATGATGCAAATGCTATCAAAGCAAGATTTCTGTAAAAAGGTTTTTATGAGTAAAAGATTCCAATTATATAGCTGTATCGAGCAAAAAATTCCAAAGAGATAAACGGGTTTGGAACTATGCATTTTTGATGGAAGCTCTTTTCTACTAAATTACCAACTTAATGATTTTAACAAGGCGTGAGACTAAAATAATCGATTCTTGAAAACTAATTACTTTATTTGTTTGGCAACATGTTCACCTAATCTATAAAAACTAAAAAAATAATTATACTCATCAAACAACTGCAACATCCTTTTTTAAATTTTATGTAATGAATTTGTAGGCGCGTAATAAAATTTTTGAATCTGAAAAGTAATTAATTGTATGATAAGTAGTTCTAATGGTAATGACAAATTTTTTGCTTCGAAATTTAAACTAAATCTTAAAAAAATGCAATAAATATTTAATAAATATTAAATAAATTTATATAAATCGAGACTACTACAGCCCTCAATTAAAATTTTGTATAATATATGTTATCTTGGGGAAAAGTTGAGTGACTATTGATAGTAACTATGACCACTTGTTGACCCAGTAAAATAAAAGACCTTGTGGATGTGAATTCAGGATAAGAAAATTATTTTATTTCAAAAATGGAGATGTTGCTTCTCGGAGTGGTTAGAATACAATAATCTAAAAAGCGTTAAGATTAATTCTGTACACGTCTTACTTAAAAAATTTAGTACGGAAGTGTTAATTCACCTTACACTAAATAAAATTCACAACAAAAGATAGGGTGACCAGGTTTGAACAATATAAAAATATATTTTACTTTATTTAAATGTAGTCTACTAAATATATTGAACAACGAAATAAATGACTTAAGCTAACATGTTTATACAAGATGCTGTAATAAAAAAATTGTAGTTAAAACTAAACTGAGCAAATACAAATATGACTCTCATTTAGTATTAAAAATTATTTCCAAAAGAATGCGAAGTTTGCAAGCCATCGAGGCGAATTATATACTAAAATTTAATAGAAAAATCTAAAGTGCACCTAATTACCTATTAAATGATACATAATATATTCATATATATTGTTTTAAATAATAAGAAAAATAGCTTAAAAAAAGGACGTATTGTTAAATTTATTTCCCATTTCCACTTTTGCATGTAATGACGTATGATTAATATTGATTATTTATAATCAATACGCACTTTTATGTAATCAAAAGAATAAATGGTGAATAAATTTGACAATGCGAGCATATGTATTTGAGGTGAATTTTCTTATTATATACCAGGGATGGCAAAGTTGGTACAATTGTACCTTTTTTGTTACAATTCAAGCTCGGAAAATACAATAGTACACCAATTACTAATTTAGTTCATTTAAGGAATCTCCCCAGTTTAATTCCACATTTCTTTTCAAACGATTCCATATGTCAATTTTCACTTTTGAACCATGAAACTTACATTCTTCTCACTTGAAAACAATGTTGTGAAAGTCAAATGCAACCAGAATATCAAATATGAACTCATCCTTTTCCAAATAATTTTTCTTCTGAATTCGGATGCTAGAGCACATGCTTAAAACTTTTATATTTTAAATTTAAACTTAAACAGGTGTAACCATATGGTTTAATATCCCAACTTACAAGTAAATTTGTGAAAATGCTTCTGTAGCCAGAACAATGTCGATTATTTTAATAAAAACAAATAAAAATATGTAATTCTAACTAAAAAAAAAATTTTAGTACAGTTAAGGCCAAAATGTATAATTTTTGAAAGTTGTTGGTACAATTTTAAAATTCTCAATGCCCTCCCTGTTATATATGTACACCAATACATATGAACATATCTGAAAAATTCTGTCTGAACAATAATTTAATGATAATTTAATTTAATATATAATTCAGCCTAATGGATTATAATGTCCTTACAGGCCAGCAATATACAATATTATTCTAATAATACTTTCAGTAAATGCTTATTCTCTAGACACAATTTAAAATCATTTACAGATAGCGAAAAATCTAAAGTAACAATATTATTTAATTTATTTAAAATATTTAAAGCTCGTAGGTACAAAGAAAATATTATAAGATCTGAGCGATCTAAAAGGTATACAAAAGCAGATCAGATTAAATAGATATTCATAGTCAATGATCTCATTAATTAAATTAAAAATAAACATAATAGAATGAAAAGTTCTTCTCATATAAAGTGGCTTTAAACCAGTAACCCGCAAGCCATAGCACAATTGTGCGGATGAAAATCACATACATGCTTACGCTCTTTCATTTAGTCGTCACTGAGCAAGCGACGAATTAATTTGTGCACGCATGTATTAATTTTTTCCTGGTTTTTTGTTTAATTTTTTTGAGCACACGGAACGAAATTAAAGTTAAAATTTCATAAATTTGTACATCAACAAAAAATTTAAATAATTATGGAAGCTATGAAATATTTCGTGATAAAATATGCATTTTGCAATATACAATGCTTTTTATGTTATGAAACAGTTAAAAATAAGACATTTTAATGGTATCCACAAAGCTGTGAATAAATTTAATTTGGAATTTATACACTCATTGTTGAATGGATTATTTCATTTTTAGTTTTTAGTTAAGCTTTTGACTAAATTGCTTATTTACAAAAAAAATTCAAACAATTAATAACCACATCATGTATTTTAAATATGAAAACTTTTCTTCAAGTGCAAGTTTATTTTACTCTCATTTTTCTCACCAATACAAACATATTTAATTTTGCGGGACACTGCTTTAAACCTAAAAGCAAGCAACGAGAGTAATATGCCACGAAGAGCGAATTTAAGAAATTTTTTTTTGGTTCTCTCAATTCTATTAATATGAACAGTATAGAATGGACTCCATACAAAGGAACAATATTCTAATTTAGAACGAACAAAACTAGTATATAGCATTTTCAAAGTACAAGGATCCGAAAATTCTTTGCAATTCCTTCTAATAAAAGCACATGCAGAATACGCTTTTGGTATCATATAATCAAGGTGGGACTTAAAATTTAATTCACAATCAAGCACAATGCCAACAAGATCTATTATTTTAGTAACAACTTTCAAGTTTTCATTACATAATTTGTATTGGGAAACTCTTTGATTACGCAAACTAGACCTGCAAAAAGACATCTGGTAACATTTATTTATATTTAACAATAATTTGTTAGGCGAACACCAATTCGATACTTTATCAATACAATTTTTTAAAATAAGAGCATCACTTTCTGAGTGGATTTCCTAAAAAATTTTTAGATCATCTGCATATAGTAAGAAATAAGAGTCGGAAATGCAATTTCTAATATCATTAATAAATATTAAAAACAACAAAGGGCCCAATATACTACCTTGAGGTACCCCAGAAGTAGCAGTATAAGGCAAAGACACAAAATTTTCCAATATAACTGTATATTTTCTGTTGTACAAGTACGATTTCAATCAATTAAGAAATACACCATGAAAACCCATGGCTTGGAGCTTGAGACAAAGTATACCATGTGCTACCTTATCAAACACTTTAGACAGGTCCATGAAAACTGCATCCACTTGATTATATCTCTCAAAAACAGATATGCAAAAGTGGTTGAAAAGTGCACAAATAGTAGCCGTAGAACGTCCCGGAAAAAAACCATGTTGTTCATTACATATATAACGCTTAAGTGAAAAAAACATTTTTTCCTTGATTACATGCTCAAAAATTTTGGAAATAGTAGATAGTTTAGAAATAGGCCTATTATTAGATATATCGGATTTATCCCCAGCTTTAAAAATTGGAGTAATAGAAGCAACTTTCCATCTGTCAATAAAACAGCCATCCGCAAGAGATCTATTAAAAATAAGTAGAAGAGGTAAAAAACCAAATTTTCAGCCAAATTTTTTATAAAAAACGAACTCAGCCCATCGATGTCAATACCATAAGAACTTTTTTATACTTCTGATCTCATTTAAAATATCATCAGCCGTTAATTGTATAATGCCAAAATCAACAATGGGCTCAATATATTTTACGACAATAGGATCAAGTGAACTATTACTGTTTTCAAAATTCGATTGAAAAAACTGAGCAAACGAATTAACAATGTCATTTCCTGAACACAGAAGCGTATCATTAAGATGCATGGTAGAAGGATAGTCTGAACTAGATTTTTTAGATCTAATGTAACTCCAAATTTTATTTGGGTTGTTTTTGATCAAAGATTCGAAATTCAATATATACTGTTTATACAGAAATTTATCCAGAAAATTAAATTCCCTCATATAGTGCTCGTAAGCCGCTTTATGTTTTAAATCACTAGTCACTTTAAACTTATTATAAAACTTATTTCTAAGATTTTTTAATTTTTTTAAACCTTTAGTGTACCAAGGAATCCTATGAATCTTATTTGACAAAAGAGAAACAGAACGTGTAACAATATCACTCAGAGTGTTTTTTTAGAGGTATAGAACTTCGAATTGAAATAAAACACAAGAAAATCGTTTTAATGTTCATCAATTTGGCTTTATTGGAAGGATAATTTTATGCCATTAATGTTTAAATATGATTTCGGGCATGTGGCCGCCGCGGCTGGCTCGAATAAAGCCAATTCTACAGGTCCAATTTTCAACCACTTTTTCGAGCATATGGGGCCGTATGTTGGCAATAACGCCACGAATGTTGGCTTCCAAGTCCCCTAACGTTTCTGGTTTGTTGGCGTAGACGAGCGACTTCACATATCCCCAAAGAAAATAATCCAATGGTGTCAAATCACACGATCTTGGTGGCCAATTGACAGGTCCATTCCGCGAAACTATGCGCTCATCGAATGTTTCCTTCAATAAATCGATTGTGACGTGCGCTGTGTGGCATGTAGCGCCGTCTTGTTGGAACCACAACTCATCCACATTCATGCCATCCAATTCGGGAACAAAATAGTCGGTTAGTCGGCTCCAATTGCTGTGCACGGTGGCGAATCGATTCATTCGGGTCCTCTTCAACAGTTTGCTCTACAGCGGCAATTGTTTCTTCGGTGCGCACTGTTCGACGTCTCTGCGGATGCGTATTATCACATAGAGTAAACGTAGTGCGAAAACGATCCATGGTTAACCGAATTAATTGCTCTGATGGACGATTATGTCGACCATAAAATGGACGGAGCTTGCGGTAAACTTCGCGAACTGAACCATTATTTTCGAAATAAATTTGCACGATTTGCAAGCGTTGTTCTTTTGTCAACCTGTTCATGATGAAATGGCAAACCAAACTAAATATTAATCACTTAACAGCTGACAAAATGGCCGCCAGTTAAAAAAGTGATGCCAACTTAAAGTTCTATACCTCAATAAAAAACACCCTTTATAAACATACTATAACAATCAGATGTATCTTTGTTACTAAAAAGTATTTCCCAATTTATAGCACTAATTTCAGCATTTAGTTTAATATAATCATAAGCTTTAAAATTATAGCAGCTAATATTATTATTATTATTATTCACAGAAATATATTTAAAGCAAGATAATGATAAAATTAACGGAATATGATGCATGTCAGTCAAACTCATAGGAAATGGACAAATAGACAATGAATATTTTAAATTATCAGAAATAAATAATAAATAAAGTATACGATATAATTTATTTCTATATGAATTAATTTGTATTAGACCAAGACTTAAGAAAGAATCGACGAGATTTATTTCATGTGATTTATTAACATTTGTGGGGGTCAGAATACCTTCTTCGAATAGGTCAATCCAACAAATTTCATTAAGACTAAAATCCCCTAGCACACAAAGATTTTCCGCACCCACAGTATTTGAAATGTGAACCACATTATCAACATGAGGCGCGTAAATAGCATCATTACTATTACGTGGTATATACGAAACGCAAATATAATACTGATTTAGCCCGTTTATGCATACACATTTAAAGATCTTTTAACAGCTACAAAAACGCCACCTCCACGAGACTTAAAAGTATTTTCATAGTCACGATCCTTACGAAATATTTGGTATTGTTTCAAATCACAAAATTCACTATCACTTATATCAGCTATTAGCCACGTCTCAACAATAACGATTACATCATAATCCGCTTGCGCAGTAAATTTAAAAACATCACATAAACATTTCTTTTGAGGCCTGTTTATATTGTTTTATTATCAAGGCTTTGTTTATAGCAAATATATTATTACAAACCAACATTTAAATTAGGGAAATACTTTACTTCCCATTTAGCGTAAGTTTTACCATTTAAATATATATTTTTGACTTTTGCTAATTACTTGTCAAGTGATTTATATAATTCCTTGATAATTAAAACATTTACTGCTATCCCTGAATTACATAAACGTTTTGTTTTATTAGTAATAAAACTGAAATTACAAAAGCTAAAATACTTGATAAATGTTCTGTTGACAATTGCATATTATCTAAATAGGATTTTATAATAGAATACCATGTAACAATTGTAATATTGAGCTTAGACTGGTTCATTAAGAATACCAACAAAAAAAAATTAATTTTATATTTTACGATGCCATATAAAATGAACAAAAGTAATTATTATGCTATTACCACAACAACATATTGAAAGTATAATTATTTCACCACCACAATGTGACCATAAAACAAAACAAAAGTTTTATATTTAAATTTGCCAAATTTTAATAGGCAAGTAAAATACTAAAATACCAGCTCAGCCTTTTGCCATAATTTCTAAATTACTATAATAAGAAAATAAATAAAATTGTATGCCTAAATTAAGTAAAATGGATTCGGTTTTTGGTCTTTTTTAAACGGACAAAAGTGTCACAATTTTTCGTGTATATAACAGTAACTGTTTTTAAGTTAAATATATTATTTATGAGTACATAGTAGTTCCACAGTTTGACTTTTAGTAGAGAGAGATAGATTTAAATTTACATCTTAACATTTCATCATTTCACAATTACTTTATTTCCTAATCACAAATTAATTCACTCTTTATGCTAAGAACACAACTGGCTAAAAACAAAAGATATTTGTGTCTATGAAAATGCATACAATCATGGCGGCACATATGGGGGACAAAAGCGGTTATTTCACGAATTTATTAAAAAAAAACAAATTTAATAAAAGAACTCGGTCAAAGTGCACAAAATTATATATCACTGCGCAAAAAATAAATGTTATATAGGTAGAGGCGCTTTTGTAATGATGTGTTTAATTTGAAACTTGTGAGAGAAAACTGGTAAAATAAGAAAAAAAAAATTAAAGCAATTTAAAAAAATAATAACCATGAAATTATTAAGTTCAGGTATTCCTCTAAATGATAAAATTAAATTTTTAACATTCATTACACTGATCAACAAAAAAATATGTTTTATGAGTCTGATATTTAGTAAACATTTTTTGATTATATACATCGAAACGTAAACAGAAACTCCATTAACAATATGTAATGAAAACTAAAAATATGGTGTTTTGGCAGATTTTACCTATTTTATGTGCCGCGAAGCCTAAAAATGTCATTCAAAACGGGTAAAAAATGACTTCAAATGCAAGGCGAGTACTCTAAATATCCATGTTACATTTGTTTACATTTACCAGCACTGATGACATCAGTGGATCGTGTTGCAAATCGGACACTACAGTCTCAAAAATAAAGCATTGTGGACACTGATCGCGTTAAAAAGTTAGGTCTCATGGAACAGTTAGTAAAAGCTTATTTCTAATATACTTGAAGGCTTCAAAGTAATGAGTTTCAGGGAGTCACTTAAAGTGCGCATGTGAAAATGGATAACTTCAAATATAACTTGCTTAAATATTCAAAAGAGCAGTGAGGGGAGATGCTTCCACCAGGATACAATGAACTTTGAACAACGATATCAAGGACAACGTAATGAGACCATAATGGGTGATGACTTTTTGGGGGGTCATACGACAAATTTCTGACTTTCACAAAAGAAGTGCCAAAAATATTAGTTGTTAGAATTTGTTTTGTATTATTTTTGTATATGTTACGTTCGTCTTTGTTAATTCAAAAGAGTAAAGATATATAATTCGTAACTTGTTTTCCTTTTAAATTTGATTGAAATTGAAAAATAGAGCTTTTTATAAAAATTATAATGTTTGTTCTGGTAGCTACAAAAGCAAACTTTATTACATAAAAATATTTTTTGATTTTTTAATTAGATTTCTCTATTTAGACATAAGTAATCAAAACGAGAGGTACAGAACTCAGACTGAAAATTCATGTTCACCTGTGTAATTTGTGGAAGTGTTTTTGTTTTTTATGTTTATATTGGAAGTCCAAGAATAAAATAGATTTTCTCAGTTTAAGTAGACATAAAGTTATAAATTGGGCTAAATTATGCTAACATTTTAATTTTATTTTAAATATTGAACAAAAGAGCGAAATTTAAGAAAAGTTTATCCTGCGCATCGTTGCGGTCCAGAAGTTATGTATAAAATATTAAAAGCCTCACTCGTAGATTTTTCCAATAATAAGCTTGTAATGACTCCTGCTAACACTTTTATTGCTGCTGTTTTTGTCAATGTGCTTTCGTAAGAGATGTAAATTGGTTACGCGTGAGTCACGTGTGATTGTGGTTGTTTTAAAAAGTCAAGATAAGCTGATTTTGAGTTAATGGCACTTCCGGAATCTGCATACCCGAAATATGATTTTTCAGGAATTTATAGAACTATGACTTCCAACTTATCTTTTCTAGACTTCTAATCTCATTTGGAATAATAGTTTAATTTAGGTTATATTTTGGTCTATTTCAACTGAAATGTATTACTTATTGTAGCTAGAACTATGTTTGCTCAAAAAAATACAGGTTAACAGAGAATTTCCAAATTTTCCTGTAAAATAAATAAATTTCTGAAAATCAACTTGATTGGTTAAAAGTTCTCTCATGCAAAACAGTAAAAGATGACTTAAGCACTTTGCACTTATGACTACAGATATAATAATGATTTAAAAAATAATGTTTTTATCTTAAGCTATCTTTCTTAGGCTTGTTAACAAATCTATTTTTGGGTAATTCGTTTACTAAATTTGAGATCAAAGACGAAAAATTTTTTTCGCAATTCTCCGAATTTTATGGGAAAATTTTACTTAATTTTAGAAAAATTTTACTTATAGGCCATTTACACAAGCACAAAATCTAACATATTTTAATTCAAATCTTTATAAAAATCTACACCATTTAGACCAACTTATTTTTGACATTTATCAAGATTTTTTATCCAAAACAAAACCCATTAACTAAAAAATTTCCAAAACCACAACCAAATACTACAATGTAGCTAAGTCACACGCCTTTTTAAACACACCGTAGCTAATTCAATTATCTTTTTTACAAATATGTTATACAGGGTAATAAACAATAAATAAAAATATTAGATTTTTATTAGAGTTCCTACAAATCTACTGACAAAATACATTTTGTTTTGTATTGGAAATCTAGTAAAAAGCAGCAAGATTTGGCTTGAAATCTCCTAAGTACTAGATTTTGAGATAATGTAAATGCCCTATTAAATATAAAAATATAATTTTTATAAGCTAGTTCACGACAACACGACAACAGCTTCCAAAAAATAAAAAATAAAAAAAAGCAAACAACAATTAATATTATATTAATTTAATTTTACAGACCGAGAATCAAAAATCAGACCTCACAGTGTCACCCGTCTATATATACTGAAGATCCTCTGAAAATTTCATCAAGATCGGCCCAGCCATTTTGGAGTCCATACGTTACATACATACATACACACATCCTCCTCCTCCTTTTTAGGGTTCCGTACACCAAAGGTGAAAAGGAACCCTATTGTTGTCGCTACGCTGTCCGTCTGTCCGTCTGTCCGTCTGCCCGTCTGTCCGTCACACGGTATTTTCTCAGGAACCGTAAGAGCTACGGACCTGAAATTTGGACACAGTATGTAGAACCTTGGCCGCTACAACAACAAATACATGAGAATTAAAAATTAAAGGGTGTTACAAAACGAGCAATGAAATATGTTAAAATCCCATGTAATATACATACAATTGTATGAACATATGTATATTGAAACTTGAAATTTGTAAAATTAGTGTATTTTTATATAGACTACAACAATTAACACTAAAATTTAAAAAAATTAAAATTAAAGGGTGGTCCATCAGTTAATGCAATTTTGACTATGTAATTTTGACAATTTGCTATATCTTGGAAACCGTAAGAGGCAAACACTTGAAATTTTCAAAAACGGTAAAATTAAAAAACCCGAAAATTATAAAATCGCCAAACCAAAAAAAAATCGCCAAAAATTAAAAAAAATCGCCCAAACGAAAAAAATCGCCAAAATTAAAAAAAATTCTAACACTAATATAAATCGCCAAATTCGAAAAAATCGCCGAAATGAAAAAAAAAGCCAAAATGAAAAAAAAACGCAAAAAATTGAAAAAAATCGCCAAAACGCGAAAATGTCGCCAAAACTAAAAAAATTCAAATAAACAAAAAATCGCAAAAATTAAAAAAAATCGCCAAAAATAAAAAAACGCCAAAATGAAAAAACGCCAAAAAACCGAAAAAGTCGCCAAAACAAGAAAATAAAGTGTCTAAACTAAAAAAGAGCCAAAACTTAAAACAATCGCCAAACCCGAAAAAAACGCAAAAAACTACAAAACAAAAAAACCGAAAAGACCCCAAAAACGAAAAAAAATCCCAAAACTATATAACTATTATATAGGATGAAGTTTTTTTTTAAATTACATATCTAGTGTTAGTACGGAACCCTATGTGCGCGAGTCATAGTCGCACTTTACTGAATTTATTTATATATATAGAAGATTTAGCTTTGGCGCCATACGACAACTTTTTTACTCAAATTTAGAAAATTGTCCAAAGTTTTAGTTAGTTGTTTTTGAGTGTATACGAATTTATTTAATTGAAAGCAATTCATCAGGAGCGAACGTGAATAAAAAAAATTATGAATTGTTTTTTGCCTTGCTTCGGTTTTTCAAATTAAAATTAATTAGTTAATAACTACTTTGTTGTTTGGTAGGTATACCGGTTTCCCTTCTTTAATATCGCCAAAATTTTGTGCGAACATGCAGTTTGTCTTAATAGCTATACGAATAAAATTTAGTGTGCTTAACTATTGTAGTTCTAAATATATAAGAAAAAAAAATTAATTTGTTGGGGAGGCGGGGGTAGTTATGGAAATATTGAATATGAATTGATACGCGCAAAAAGGGACCCTAGTCCCAGTGTGCGGCTAACACAGCACTAGATACAAAAAACAGATATTATTTTATTCTTATTAAACGAATTCGTTGTATTGGCAAAAAATTTTACTTCGTCTAAGTTGGGTGCCTACTAAAACTTTGTATAATTATTTTTTATAGTTTTTACATCATCACAAATTTCTCACGTAAACAAGTAATGTTATAAAGTTTTCATAAACTTCATTGTCACCAAACAAAACTAAATTTCACATTGCGTAAACGTTTAGTTTTTAATTTTTTTTTTTTTGTTTTGTAATTTAATTAAAACAGTTTATTGCTCTAAAACATTTCGCAGGCTAGTTTTAGATTCATATAAAGCACGAATATATATTATCCACAACTTTAAATAGAGTATGCAATGTTTAGCATTTTGACCCAAATTTAAGTTAAAAAGAAATTGAAAAACAAAATCAAAGATACACAAAAAAATATAAATGCACACATACACACTCACGCATATACCACTGGTACGTTCTATGGCACTCATTCGGTTAAGTGATTTTAAATAATTTACCCTGCGGTATTTATAATAAGCAAAATTAAATTTGAATATATTAAAATGTCTTATGCATGAATAAACCAGTAACTGGTGTGACTTTTTAAATACAATTTCTCCAAGTTTTTCCTGTGCAAATCACACACGCATAAACTTTTCATCGAGGAGAAAAAAATGTAAATGTAGTAATTTATAACCCAGTGAATGAAAGGATTTGCAATCGTTTTGCATAAACAAGAATAATTTGCTAACTAACATTCATAGAAGATTTGAAGTTAAAGTTAAATTGTTTTGGGTGCTGCCACTCAAAAGCTGTAATATATCAATTTAATAGTATTTTTTAATTTAGCTGTAAAAAAAAACTATTAACCTTGGAAAAACCAGCAGAAATTATTTTTTTTATTATTTATACTTATCTTGTGCTAAAAATATAAATATTAAAATTAAACAAAAAAAATATTTTAATTGCTTTCAACTTTTCAGCTGCATAAATGAAAACAAAACTCATAATTAATTGTAATTTTTGCTACACTATTTTTTTAACCTTTGTAATATTAAAACAATCCAAATTTATTGTTTCACTTTGCCACTCTTCAAAGAGGCTTCCCTAAGCCAGTTTTTTTAATACCCATTTTTTTTTGTTGCACATTCACTCCCATCCTAACTTCAAAGCGTGTGCATTCACTGGGTAGACAACATCCGATGACCATAAAAAATAATTCTTTGCTTTGAACTGTGTTGGCTTTTTATACCAACACGTACTAGATTTTTCGTTTATTTTTGAAATAACATAAGTCACGTTATTGAAAAGCCAAATTTAGTATTTTAAATCCTTGCTTATTTTTTAATTATGATGAAAAAAAAATCTATATTGAGAGAGCATTATAGTCTAATGCTTTTGTGAAATTATCTATCACCAATTCGCAGAGTTGCGGTTGTATGTTTTGGATAACTTTCCAATTTATATCTGTGACGTGTTGAATAGATTGCAAGCCAGTGGAATAGAAGATCTGTTTTTTCACGTAGATCTAAGGGAAAAAGTCAGAAGATGTTAAATCAAAAAAATTTTGTTGTCTAATTGCGATCACAAAAGTGAAACTTTTATATGGAAAAGTGCCATAATCTCTGTAATTTTATTTTGCACGTAGTGATAAACACTTTACTTATGCACATAGGAAAGTTGTCGAATTCACATCGTGTTGGATGTACTTTGAAGTAAATGCGTGGCAGACACTCACGATAATCTTAGACATATATTTCACAATGACGTATGAAAGTGTTTGTCCTTAGTGGCTTTTTGAAGTGTTTTAAGAAAGCACTTTTTGGCAGCGTTTACGAAACATCGATTTTTTAAACGTTTTTTTTTTTTTGCATTAAAGCTGGTGATCCAATAAGACGTTTCATTTTACATAGCCTGCCATTTTAGCAAATGTCCTGAATCAAACTGTAACTACTTGAAAGATGAGAAGTTTAAAAGAAGCAATGATGTTTCAATAGCCCATTGAAATTATTAAAATTCACTAAAAAAAATTTTGAAAATTTTGTGGCCACTGTTCTCCATATACTTAAGTATTTTTGGGTCGACGTGAAGCCACTTCTAGGCTAAAAATTGTGAAACTGGTCAAGAATTTCAGAATGTTGTGTCAAGTAAGTGATATAAAGAATCGAATCTGCGCACGTTGCTCAAGAATAATAGAGAATATTGCAACTATAAGCCATAGTGTTGAATTTTGGAAAAATCCTGGTTTATCTATTTCTGGTTGATCTTTACAATTGTGTATGACACAAACGATTTTGTATTGTATGAATTGAATGTGTAGGATATTTATTTTCAACAAGACGATGGTACACACAAAAAATAAAATGAATGATTTTGGAATATCAACTAAAATATTTGTAATATCAATTAAAAAATTAATTAAATTTTCACCTATATGCAATTTGATAATATCAATTAAGTTTTTCTACTTAAATTAATTAATACAATTAAAAATTTATTGATTCAATTAAATCTTGAATTGAAAAAATTATTTGGTGAATACTTTGTTCTGTGTACATTACAAACTATTGAATCTCTATAAAAACTATTAACTAAATGAAATTAATAATTTTATTTCAAGTGAAGAACTTTGGTACAATAATAAGTTTCAAATTGTAAAATTTATTCTTAACACAAAATTGTATTTGCTGCAGCAGAACAGAATTTAAAGTAACTCTAGATTTTTATTAAATCATTGTTGCTGTAGTGCAATTTTATGTAAAGCTATATTATCGTTGTTTAAGTTTATTAAATTTTGTGAATGTCCAAGACAATTGCTGGTTTTATTTCCCAAATATTGTGAGAGAAATAAGTTATTTTACTTGAAACTCTTATCTCTAACATATTTAATAATCTTCACATTTCCTTTTTAATCAATTTTCGCCACAAAAACTAATATTTGAAAAAATCTAAAAAAAATTGTTCACTTATGACACGAGCTTTTAAAATATTTTAAATAAAATTAGTTTAACGATGTTGACTTATAGAGGGTTAACGTGTAATTAATCGAAAGAGCGATCAAAATGAGCCACCGATATCTGATGATCTAACAGCTTTAGAATTCTTTCTGTATTGGGGACAAAGTGAAAGATGGGTTTTGTGAAATTATCGAGAATATTCAGTCGCAAGTATATGAACTGGTGATGGAAAACTTTATGATATTCTGCGTTCTTTAAGCATAGGCTTGGCATCTATTTAGATAATATTATTTTCCATTATGAATAGCATTTTATGTTCGTTAAAACTAAATAAGCATCCAATAATGTCACCCAAAAATATATGTTTTTTAAATATTAAAATTAAAATTCTTATTGGAAGACTTTATATACAATAGAGACCTGCGTAAACAGTCTTGAAATGTAAACACGTCATGTTTTTTTAAATATATTCACGTCGCATGTATTACACTAAACCAATAATAAATGCTGTCGTAGTATAAGCGAAGCACGATGGATGTATTGGTGTATGTGTATATCAGTGTTAACAAGCGATGTCGCCAAGACAGCTTGTTTGTAACAAACACTCAAAAGAAGTACTGTTGATTAGTGTATGCTTGTTATTTTTCATATTGTACGCTTGAGTGTGTGTGTAATATGTAGAAGGTAAGCTATTATGTGGTTAACCGCATACAACTAATGTTAATGCATGTGTGTGCCTTTGCATGTGCACAGAAAAATAAAGATCATACATACATACATGCATGACGTTTGTACACGCGCTCATGCGTAGAAAGAAGCAAGTATCACAAATTCTTCCGTCACAAAGTGTTTTCTTCTTTACTCTTATACCTACAATACTGATGCAAACAGTGTTGCTAACTTTTGTTTTATAATCTTTCGCTGTAGTTAAGCATTTGAAAAATCCCTCATGTCTTGAAAGTTCTTAAAAGATATCTTGTGCAGGACACTAATATAAAATGCGTTCAATATGTTCATTTAAATTAAAGTAGATCTTTTGATTTGTCTAGTATTTCAAAAAATTAAAGCAAATACATGTTTGTATTAAAGTAGAAACATTTAGTTTTATAGTTAAAAAAGGACTTTAAAATTTCTTTTTAATATTGAATTGATTTTGCACGAAAAAATAAAGAAATTTATTCAGAAATAATTTCTAGTCAGGCTTGAGTTCAGTAATTTCAATTCTTTTATTGAATGAAATATTTTTATTAATTAATGTGAGTTTCTAAAGAAGAGAAGAAGAATTAAATTAGACTTTTAAGCTGGGGAAAATACCGATATTTTTCTGTGCAGCAACGCACTTCATCAGCACCCTAGTCTATCTACTTGGGTAGAGATTGTTATTAACATCAGCTATTTGACGTAAATTCTAATGAAACGGAATGTGAGAAATGATTGTTGTGTACAGTAATTGATTTACCTTTCGTAAATACATATTTAAGTATCACTATTTATTTCCCCTGTTTTTCCATATCTTCATTTTTCTATTTAGGTTAGCACGAAGTTATATTACTCTAAAAGTTAAAGGAATTTATTATTTTATGTGGTGAATTTTCTTAGAGAAAATTAGAAGAAAAAAACTGTCATTCCGGGATTTCTCGATGTTTTACAAATTCATCATATACTAGATATGACGGAAATAATCGTGAAATTAAGTTATTAAAAGACTTCATTAATATCGAAAATATACTTTTTTATTGAAAAGAAAATTTTATAAACCTATCCATAGTTTAGAATTAGTAAAACGCCAAAATTGCTGATAACTTTTAAGAGATGGGCTGTTAAATTTTATCATTAGTGACAATTTATATACTTGTAAAAAAAATTAATATTATAAAAAAACTTCTTCTGAAAAATTTAATTTTTGTCGCTTACCATTAAATCGAAATTAAGGCTCAAAATAATTGAAGTCTTTATTGTAATAACTTGTTACTAGTCATATATAAGCTATCTTTCATAAATTCAAAAACATCGTGAATGCTCAACAAAGGTACAATGGCGAAATATTTAGGGTTGGGAAATTTTTAAGGTCTATGCCTTTCACTTTTTTAGAAATTTTCAAGCATTCTGTTCAAAAAGAATTCGCTTGATTAAGTCAGTTGAAAATTTGAATAATAGCCTATCGTACTTTGATAATGTACAGACTTTTTTCGTATTCATATTTGAAATAATTTGAGGCGAAGATGCAGTGAATTTTCTTTTCTTATGCAGTAATCTTTGTAGATTTTGTGAGCATTTTGTGAACTTTTGACATAAGTTTTCCCAATTAAAATTTTTTATTCAAGAATATAGTTTAATAATTAATTGATTTTTACAATAACAATACAATTCTTCATACAAGAACTTTTTTTATAAAAGAAACAAAAAATGTTTAAAATTTTTTAAGCGCACTAATAATCCCAAATATTTTACTTATTATTAAATACATTGAAATTGATTATTGAGGGGTTTAGCTGGATCCTATGCGCATTTCACTGTCGCTAATGCAGATCATCAGGGAACCTTTACCCAAAGCTTCTTAAAACAACTATAGTTATTATATTATAAACTTTCAATAACAAATAACAAAGTTGAAACAAGAACTCAATAATCAACATGTTTTTTATTTTCTTACTTTACTCAAAAAATGACTTGAGGTTTTTTTCCACTCAAATGATCTAAAACTAAACTCATGTTAAATAAAAAAAAAAAAAAAATTACCTTCATAAAATGTTGATATTCTACGTTACGCAAGTTTTAGTTAGAAAATTACTTTTAAAATATAGAAAGAAGAATAAAAGGTAGAAAAACTCTAGTTTAACAACAAAAAAAGACAAAAAAAAAGAGTTGCAACACTGGGGAATAACAAAAAAACTAATGGCTACCGCCTCATTTGGTATTTAAAGCTTGATGAAAATTTCGTTTTAAAAACAGCATGTAATTAAAAGTATAACACGATTGAAGGGTAAAACAAGAAAGTGACTTTACAATCTTAAAAAATATCAAGATTTAAAGATGTATTAAAACCAAAAGCTTTTGTGTTCGCTAGGCCTTTCGAATAAAAGAAATGGAAAAAATAATTATAAAGCACGAATAAATGCAAAAAACTACATTGCATGACGCATTTAGTTTAAAAATAGTCCGCCTTGTAATTCTGGCCATCAAAAAAAAAGTTGTTTTTTTAACTTAGTGATTAAGATAGAAGCACGTGTTTTCGTCTTTTAGAATTCATTTCTGCTGCAAACTCTTTTAAAAAATACTAACGTGGGTATCGCGTATCGAAAACGTATATATTATTGTATGGTATAATGAGAATACTTTACTAATACGCAATGCATAATCTTGTTCATTTAGTTCATGGTTTTGTTATAGATGTGGTAACCAAAATCACCATAAACCTAGAATAGAATAGGGGCAAGATCTGGTTAAAAGACCGGTACTACGCTATAGATCTGTTAATTAAATTAAATTAATCTCTGTATGACTCTGCTTATGAAATTGAGCACAGATATTGGACAAGTCAGCCTATATCATCAAATTCAGAACGAAAAACACTCTTTTTAATGTTACAAACACGATACAATCATAAATAATATGTGCCATCGTCTCGTGATCTTCAAAGCATAAACAATACAAGGATGAACGAACTTGGTTACTTTTCCAAAGAGTATAAATCCGTCCGAGTGACCAGAAAGAAAGCCAGAAAGAAAGTTCAGGATGTAAATGGCTTCATCACTACCTTGGTCTGCCTTAAATCAGAAGAAGTCAGCCACATTTCTTTGACTGAGATGTTACAGTCTACCGGCTTACGACACAAAATGGCTCTGGGCCCATTACAAGAGCAGCAGAGGCCCTCTTGGCCATTTCATCCGCTTTCTCATTCCCTGGATGACTGCTGCGGCCCTTCTTATGGAAGATATGGTTACCCAAATGTTAGAAATATTTTTTAATAGAAAACTGGTTAACTAAATGAAAGCACGCCCTTATTATAGGAAAAAGAGTAGTATATATGATAGCATACCTGCCCTTTATGTAGAAAACATGTCAGTAGAGTCTTTGTATAGAAAATATGGTTGCCTCTATGGAAGAACACCCTTCTCATAGAAAAAAATTTAAAATAAGTCAATACGTCTTGCTTATATAAAAAATTGTTCACTTAATAAAAATAAGCTCTTATTAAAGGGAACATTGGTAGAGCATTTACAAGCATACTTATCTTATAGAAAAGATGATAGACTATATAGCAATACACGCTGCTTATAGAAAATATGGTTGACTTTATAGAATTATCTTCTTACAATGGAATTGTTTTGTTCAAAATAATATCCAATAATCTTATACTTTAATTTATTTCACATTTTCTATTATAATTTTTTTCATATAAACCTGTTGTGGTCTGTAGCCTGTTGTGCTATATGGTTACTATTTAACTACAGCACATCCATTTGCACTTCTGTTTCAACGAACATTAGTTTTATATTTAAACAAATTGCGGTGTGTATATAAAAATGACTTTAAAAATGCTGCATAAAAAAGACTTAAAGTTTTGCAAAGATTTGTTTAATTTTTATACTATATTTGCCATCAAAAGTCATACAAGTTTTTATGAAGTGCTTAAAAATTTCAAGTGTTTACTTATCTCAAGTAAATAGAAGAAAAATATATTTAATGTTTTTAATTCACCGATTTTGTTTTGGCTATTTTAATTTACTTTAGTTTGAGCATTAATCTGCAATAATGTGGGCCATAAAAAAGATTTTATTATTGGTGATTTAAACATGTTTTTTTTTTTCTCTGAATGGAAATTGTTATATTTATGTATCATTAGGATTGGGATTTATATAAAAGATTAAAATACAACAAAAAAGAAAATATTTATTTACTTAAAAAGTGTCATAACTCAGAAAACTAAATTTTAAAGAAAACGATTGCAAAGTTTTCAATTTTTACGCAACTTAATGGAGAAAATTAATTGAGTTTTCTCTCAGGATATGAGTAGATAAGATATTTGCATGAACCTTTTACACATTATTAAAAATAAAATGAGAATTATTTCTACATTATTAATTTAAAATTAAGTTTTTTCTTGTAAATACTTAAATGAAAAATCTAAATTTTAAAATAAACATTGCATCACTAAAAAAATAAGAAAAATTTTCAATATAAACAAAAAAAATATAAAGAAAAACAGATAGTTATCTGAGACCTAAACAGAAGAATACTAAATCAAGTTTAAATAAAATAAGGGAAGAAAATAATTCAGGTTTTAAGCTATTAAGAATATTAATACATTAATAAATAATTATAAACCAAAAATTTTTTCAATTAAAATAATATTGTGCGAATTAAAATATTTAATAAAAATTTGTATAGAGATTTAAATGAAAAAACATTTCCTTTATAAATATATTTAATTAAAAACAAATCAATTAAAGATTTAGTTTCCTAAATAAATTAATTTTTTAAACAGAATTTTAATTGACTATATTAAATTTGGAGTTAAACTTTTTTAAATATTAACCCCCATATGCAAAAACTAAAGTGTACTTCAAGTGTACCTTATGCAAGTTTTGTTATAACATACACTTCAAGCACATATTTTTTTTTGCATGTGGGGTTAAGTTTTTTCAACAAAAGTTTAAATAAAGTTAAGCTTTTAAACAATAACATTTTTTTACAAACGTTTTAATCACTCAATTTTTTTTAAGCTGTATATTTGAATTATTTACAGAGTTTCTACGCAGGAAAAAAACCCGCGGATTCCCGGAATGATTTTTTACAAATCCCGGGAAATTTTCAACGAGAATTTTCGGAAATTTATTATTTAAGTTTCCGGAATTTTGTTTTTACATTTCTGTTCGTTAGCAGATGTAATATAGGTTTCCAAGGAGACAACTACTCCAAGCGTTAAGAAATATTTTCAAGCTAAAAAATCTTTATAGGAAATAGTATCTTGATTGACAGATGTAGATTAAATTTCCATCCAAAAATTATTTATCTTTTTCAAAAAAACGTGTTGATTGGGGAAAATTTGTTTCTATGTACTGTGGCAAGAAAATATTTTCTTAAATATAATAATTACATTTCAAAATGTATAATCTCCGCAATTCATAAACAATAAAGTTCCATTAGACTGAAATGCTACTAAAAGCGTTTTCAATGGCCTAGACCACTAATGTATTTTTATTACTTGGAAAAAAAATATAACGAAATATTTGGACTCTTTTCACTAAACTATAAACGTGACCTTATATCCCATATTTCTTTTTAATACCTTCTACACTTTTAAGGCTTAAAACTGTTAAAGTTACTTCCGTTTCCTTTTCCGTTTATTGTGTATTTAAGTCAATATGTATAAAAATGTAAGTTAAATATCGTATATATTAAATGGGATTAAGCTCTTCTGAAGTTTAATGTTTTCTTTTTAATGTATCCTCTTAGTTTTAAGGAATTTTGTTGCTTATAGCTGCTGTTTTCGCATTTATTACGTTTTTATCGCTTTTATCGTATATGGTCTGCCATTTTAAAAATAGTCATTACATTTTGATGATACTTTAAGTTTTTTATTATATGTTACCGCTGTTGTTTCGTTTCTTTTTCTTACTGCTTATTTTATTATTTATTTATGTTGTTTATTTGCAAAAGAAACAAATTTATATCGTAGTTAAGAATTTGGTAAAGACGATAGATGTTTTTTAAAAACTATCAAAACTGAAATGTTTTTGTTGTGGAACTATAAAAAATTCCTTTTTTTATTTTAATGATTATTAAATTCCTTTCATTTGTATCTATAAAACCTAGTACTTTGCTTCAAAATGATAAAAGTTATTGAACAGCCTTGATTATTTCTTTGGTAGAATTTGACATATAAGAATTTGTAGCTATTTAGCTTTTTGTATTAAAGTTTTTATTTTTTTATGATCTACAAAGTATGTTCTTAGTATTATTTATGTTCAGGATATTGCGTACTTTTCAAGTAGTAGTCAAATTGAATGATAAGAGAAACTAAAAAAAACATTAAGGTTCTAATATTGTAAAACGTAACGCTAAGCGTTGATAAATTTTATATAAATTTTGTTTTTGTAATTTAAATTTGTTCCATGTAAAATTTGTCAACGCTTGGCGTTGCGTTTTACAAAATTAGACCTTTAGTCTTTTTTTTCAAAATCAGCTGTATATGATGATATTTAATGTACGCACTGGCATAAATTTTGTTTATATTTACATTTAGTTTCAATAAAATCCCTAAGAAATTTATTTAAAATTTAAATTTAAAGCTTTAGAGCAATTGCGGGTTCATAATAGAACAGAGTTGGGGTTTAATTTTTTTTCCATTACAGACTATTTTGGAATTGAATTTTAAATTAATTCCGAAACAGCTTATATATACAAAAAAATAAAGTCTATCTCTCATTCAATGTCCTTTATGAATGCTTTGCTGGGATAAACTTAGTTATTAATATGGGTTGTTGTACACACACATCGGCTTGGTGTCAAAATGAATCCGTAATTAACATACATATACTAATGAAATTTTTAACTGGTTTTTCCTTTATTTGTTATCCGAAAACTGGATTTTGTATAATGCATTAAAATATTTGGAAAAAACCTAATACCGACTTAAAATAATTGTCAAATAACTGATGTTTGTGCTATAGGGTGTTTTTTTGAGAGGTATAGAACTTCGAATTGAAATAAAACACAAGAAAATCGTTTTAATGTCCATCAATTTGGCTTTATTCGAAGGATAATTTTATGCCATTAATGTCTAAATATGATTTCGGGCATGTGGCCGCCGCGGCTGGCTCGAATAAAGCCAATTCTACAGGTCCAATTTTCAACCACTTTTTCGAGCATATGGGGCCGTATGTTGGCAATAACGCCACGAATGTTGGCTTCCAAGTCCCCTAACGTTTCTGGTTTGTTGGCGTAGACGAGCGACTTCACATATCCCCAAAGAAAATAATCCAATGGTGTCAAATCACACGATCTTGGTGGCCAAAGGACAGGTCCATTCCGCGAAATTATGCGCTCATCGAATGTTTCCTTCAATAAATCGATTGTGACGTGCGCTGTGTGGCATGTAGCGCCGTCTTGTTGGAACCACAACTCATCCACATTCATGCCATCCAATTCGGGAACAAAATAGTCGGTTAGTCGGCTCCAATTGCTGTGCACGGTGGCGAATCGATTCATTCGGGTCCTCTTCAACACTTTGCTCTACAGCGGCAATTGTTTCTTCGGTGCGCACTGTTCGACGTCTCTGCGGATGCGTATTATCACATAGAGTAAACGTAGTGTGAAAACGATCCATGGTTAACCGAATTAATTGCTCTGATGGACGATTATGTCGACCATAAAATGGACGGAGCTTGCGGTAAACTTCGCGAACTGAACCATTATTTTCGAAATAAATTTGCACGATTTGCAAGCGTTGTTCTTTTGTCAACCTGTTCATGATGAAATGGCAAACCAAACTAAATATTAATCACTTGACAGCTGACAAAATGGCCGCCAGTTAAAAAAGTGATGCCAACTTAAAGTTCTATACCTCAATAAAAAACACCCTTTATAAGGCTGCGTAATATGACTTTTTCAAAAAAAAAAAAAAAAAAATCAATGAAAAAAAATAGCATGATATTAACATGTCACTAAAGGAAATTAACTTCTTAGACTCTCTATCTCTCTCTCTCTCTATATATATATCTCTTTCTCACTCTTATTTGTGCTTACGGACAGTTAAACCAGTATCTGAATTGTTTTCCGATATTACAAAATTTAGGTAAGTACACTCAAAGCTATCACACTTTATTTATTATTTATTCGTTCAAATATCTCTATTTCATTGAAAATGTAATAGTGTAGATGCAAAATGTGAATAAAATTTTTTTATATACAATTTTTTTTTAAAGCCTACCAATTATCATTATCAATGTATTTTTAAGAAACAATTTTTTTCTCAATAAGATAAGTAATAATTTTGGATAATTAAAGCGTTAACAATATGTTAAACTATCATTTGCCACAAAATTTTGGTAAAATCTCAAGACCTATATTATATTGTGCATCAATCTTAAAAACATTTTCGTTAAATCATTAATTACTTAAAAATCTACTGCAGCATTAAGTATACGCCATACATACCTTAATGCACAAAAATATGCTACAATTGTACGATTGTGTACGATTGTGTATACATTTCTTTTGTGTACGATTTAATAAACAAGAGCTTGTGATCTAGTACGTATGAGCAATAAATTTTTTAGGTTTTATTATATTAATAAGTATACGCATATTTCACTACATTAAAGTATCAGGGCAATCACGAATAAAAAAGTTCGAGAAATTTCTTCCCTTTCCAATAGGAATTTTTTTGTTTTCCCTATTACTTGCTATTGTTTGAATTTTTCCCCCGGAAAAACTTTCTCGCCCTCTATATGAAACTTATTTCGTTCACACATTATGACATATTGTTACATACTACTGTGCTAGTGGCAACATTTGTCTTTTCCCATATTTTTCGTTGGGTGGCATATAAAAAACATAATGTGAACGATGTTTCACACGTTTTGAAAATGACACCACTAAATGACAACACAAGAAATGTATACTCAGCATTACAAGGAAAAAATTATGACAGTTTTTTTAAAAAACATATTTTTGAAATTGTTTTAAAATATTATTATTGTCTTTATATGGTTTGATGAATATATATATCACTAATTTAGTAAAAAAATAAGTTCGTTTTTCATTCTATTAAATTTTCACGAACTTTGGTATTTAGTTTTATGAATTCTATGGTATAAATAAAATTTCTTTTGTGTACTTATACGGGATTTACACGATGACTTTTTCCCCTGCATTTTTCTTGAATTCTCTTTTATGTTGCTACCCCTTTGATCACCTTTGTACCCCTTTTGTCAATCAACTCTAGGAAAGTCACGGTAAAAAGTTATAGTATAAATCCCGTATTAGTAACAACACTTTCAGAAAATATTAAAATTTAAACAAGATATAAATACTTTAAATTATTAATACAGAAAGTCAGTTACATTTAAAATGTATTGAAAGGCACTAAGGGTAGTATTTATTAAAATATATTATATATCTCCGTATTTTACTTGCTTTTTAACATTAACTTAAACATATGTAAAACAATACCTGCAATCCATTTAAAATTAAAAGCGTTTGTGTGTTATTGTGCTGCCATAAAAGTATCCTTGTGAAATCGTCTGGCAATATGTTGAAAAAAAATGTGTAAATTACATCTGTATAAAAAGTATGTCGGTCTTTATGTTTGTAGTTCTTATCTGCTGATGCGACAAACAAAATACAGTTTGCTTTCCACACAAAAATAAATAAATAAATAATAACAATGGTCTAACAAAAAATAAAATAAAATAAAATATGAAACAAATAAATACATATGCATTTAGAGTTTTCTGTGTATGGGTAAATGCATGTTTAAGCACAGCCAACATAAGCACGCATGTAAAATATTTGATAAGACTAGCTTTTTCATTTAAATGTTAGACAGAAAAAATAATTACCGGTTTTTCAACAAACATGCTTTTAAAGCTGATTTTAAATTTTATTATTGCCTGCATGTGATTTGATGAATATATAGAATTGTATTTTATAAAAAAAAAATTATTAAGGTGTCTTTTTTTCTATAAAAATATTATTTTTATTTCAATATTTCACCACTCCTTTGTGTGGCTCCTATAAGAAAATTAAATAAAAAAATTTCCTGCAGAAGCCACTCAAATACTTGGCACAATATCGGAGTGAAAAGAGTATTTTTATAAAAAAAGACCTCAAGCTTAAAAAATTAAATAGATTATTGCAATATTAAAATAGGTAAGAAAAAACTAAAAAACATATTAAAACTTAACAAATCAATTAACATATTCTATTTGCACTATAAAATATATATCTAAAGTTGAAATTTATATCAACTAATGCCACGATCAAGAACAATGATGATGAAGGTATAGATTTCTTTGAAAACAGGATATTTTTCTGGCTTACTTATCAGAATATTTACAATAATCCTTAGTGTAATTTGCTCTTGAAGGCCTCCTCAACAAAAAAAATTTATCCTAAGTAATGGAAAAAAATAGAACTATTATGTTGTATCTGTGCTATTTATAAAAAATATTTAGGATTTATACATGAATTATAAAACAGACTTCCATACCAGAACTTTCTTATTAGTACTTTAGAGATCCGTAATTTTTTTATAAATAAGGCAGTTTAAAAATAATTGCATTGTAGCTGTCCACAATATCAAATAAGGTCAAATGCGTTGGAGATCTTCTATATATGACTTCAAAAGCAAATTTTTTATTACCGAAAAGATATTAAATATTAAAATAATTCCTTAAAAAAACCTTCGAGTAAAAAAAAATATTTTTTTTAATATTCGGAGACGCTCTAGTAACTTTCTAAAAGCGCTTTTTTAAACCTAAAAATATTATAAACTTCGCTCTTTGCTTTCTCCTATATTGGTATCTTTTTAAGGCTTAACCATGCCATGGTACGACAAGTGCTCTGATGATAAATTTAAATAAAATGAAAACCACTCAACTACAAATTTTAAAGTTTTACTGGAGATATAAAAGCTTTATAAAATTGTCCAAGTGATGGTGCTTGCACGTGTAGAGTGTTGCTTACTACGTCATTTTTTCAAGATCGTTCTTTAAAATTTGCATGAATGATTTGTTTTGTTATAATACAAAAAATAAAAAAATTATGAAGTTTTTGTTACTTCGATGGATTTACTTTTCATATACACAAAAAAAAAATTGTTCACCAAATAATACTTTCAATTAAAAATTTAATTGATTCAATGAACAATTTAAGTGATTTAATTAAAAATTCAATTGATTAAATTAAGTATTTAATTGATTCAAAAAGGAGTTTAATTGATTTAGTTAAGAGCTTAATTGTGTCAGTTAAATTTTTAATCAATATTATCAAAATGGTTATAGTTCATTAAAATAAATTGAAATGTTTTTTTTAATTGACATAACAAAGTTTTTCTTATCACTTTCATTCTGTGTAATTATGTATTATTTATTTAAAAAATAAAGTTCGGAGTTGTATTAAAAATATGTTTTTCTTTTGGTATAAGTTTTAGTTCAAATCTATGTGTTTGCTGGGTATGAACAAACAAATAGTTATATATTTGTGGCCTTATTTATGTACTTTTATTTTCATGCAAATGTACGCATGGTAAATAAAAATTAATGCTTGTGTTGCTTTGCACAATAACTTAAAGCTCTTAAAATAAACAACAGCTGTAGGTATATTTTAACTTTTGTTGCACTCTACAAAATATTATTTTCTTTAAAAGCTTCAAACTAGACTTCAGATGTATAGAAAATCTCTCCAATTGGCTTTGAAATTTGTTAAGATTTATTTCTTAACAACAAGCTTGTGAAAAATTAGGCATTTCTATAAGAAAAGAAATTGTATATTATTTTCATGTGAACTCAGTTGAAATATCGTAAAAATTTTTTTGATGATAAATGCCATAAAATTTCCAAAACGACCTCTCCCCTCCACCCTTTTTTTTCCATCCTCCTCTTATTCATACCCTGCCATTTTTTTTATATTAACGGAATACTGTTTCATTTTGTAGCTGATTTCTTAGTTTTTTTCTCATCCCATAATAATCATAATGCTAAATTATCTATTAATTTATAGTGTCCCTTCACTGCTTTTCTATTTTTTTATCAATGATTATGCTTAACTGACTTGTGGTAGCAGCATTTGGTAATCTGTCTTGTCTGTAGTTTGTTTTAAGCTTCCATACAAAATTTTCAGACACAGACAAATATTATTTGACACAATTTATTGTATAGCTGGAGGCAGGCAGATTTTTGTGGTTCAGTGTTATATATATTTCTGTATACACGAACATTTTGCTCTTGCCCCACAGCAGAAAAAAAATAAATATAAATTTGTATTGTTACTGCAGTAAAACAACAGAATTTATTTATTTTTTGTGCTGTCCTCTCATTGCAACGTCTGTAAAAGCAAACATCTCTTATTTGCGTTAATTTAATGAAAGTTACTACTACTTGCAGCAGAAATGTGTGTGCATGTGTATGACAAAGGTTGCTTATTTGTATGTATGTTAATAGCCTTAGGGAGACATTGGGCTTGTGCAGCATATATTTGCATATGAAAATAAAATTAAACCGAAAAACAAAAAAGATAAGAGTGAAAGAGGAATTTCGTTCGAATATATGTATATCCAGCAAAAACTAGAATCTAAAGGGTGTTTTTATTGAGGTATAGAACTTTAAGTTGGCATCACTTTTTTAACTGGCGGCCATTTTGTCAGCTGTAAAGTGATTAATATTTAGTTTGGTTTGCCATTTTATCATGAACAGGTTGACAAAAGAACAACGCTTGCAAATCGTGCAAATTTATTTCGAAAATAATGGTTCAGTTCGCGAAGTTTACTGCAAGCTCCGTCCATTTTATGGTCGACATAATCGTCCATCAGAGTAATTAATTCGGTTAACCATGGATCGTTTTCGCACTGCGTTTACTCTATGTGATAATACGCATCCACAGAGACGTCAAACAGTGCGCACCGAAGAAACAATTGCCGCTGTATAGCAAAGTGTTGAAGAGGACCCGAATGAATCGATTCGCCACCGTGCACAGCAATTGGAGCCGACTAACCGACTATTTTGTTCCCGAATTGGATGGCATGAATGTGGATGAGTTGTGGTTCCAACAAGACGGCGCTACATGCCACACAGCGCACGTCACAATCGATTTATTGATGGAAACATTCGATGAGCGCATAATTTCGCGGAATGGACCTGTCAATCGTGTGATTTGACACCATTGGATTATTTTCTTTGGGGATATGTGAAGTCGCTCGTCTACGCCAACAAACCAGAAACGTTAGGGGACTTGGAAGCCAACATTCGTAGCGTTATTGCCAACATACGGCCCCATATGCTCGAAAAAGTGGTTGAAAATTGGACCTGTAGAATTGGCTTTATTCGAGCCAGCCGCGGCGGCCACATGCCCAAAATCATATTTGAACATTAATGGCATAAAATTATCCTTCCAATAAAGCCAAATTGATGGACATTAAAACGATTTTCTTGTGTTTAATTTCAATTCAAAGCTCTATACCTCTGAAAAAAACACCCTATATTCACGCAAGATAGCAAAATAAAAATGGCATGGAAAATATGAAATGAATGTGATCAAAAAATAGAGACCAAATTCTTCCAATTACTCGACAATTGTTAATTTAAAAAAAAAGAACCTGAAAACAAGTAAGAAACAAAATAGAGATATAAAAGTTCAAAATTACTTTTAACCTACTTTGTTGCCGATTTTTACACTTCCTTGTAAATACAAATTATATACAACATATTGAGATTTTATTTAAAAAAATATATGTAAAGATTTTTTGTTAGTTGTTGGTTAAGCAACATTCATGTGTATGTCGTTTCTTTTTAACAAAATCATCTGCAAACTTCAACTAATATATTCTTAGGAGTTTTTTAAGGTGAAACGTCATGCACATATATGTTGATTAACCTACAACAAAGAAGAATTCTTTATAATAAATTATTACATACCTAATATTAATATTATATGCGGTAATTATTTTATATGAAAGATAGAGCGGAAAAATATAACTCAAAGTTTCCTAAGCATTTCATAAAACAACCACAAATATTATTTCCAGCAGAATCCATTAGTTATGTTTATTATTATTATTATTTGCTTTTTCAAGAAAATCATAAATTATTTTGTGTTTCTTATTTCGTAGGAAGTAATGCTTTCACCACAATTGAGGCGAACGACGAGACCTGAACTAAAATGAATTAAACTCACTAGAAATTTAAGTTATTAGCTGGCTAAAACTGTAAGTCATAACAGAAATTTTCGAAAATTTGCAACATTTAAAAAATTACAATTTTTATTAAAAATCGCAAAACTATAAGGAATGATAAAAATTTTAATAAAATCATAAAAATGGATAAAATTCTCAAAGATTGAATAACAGCGACATAGCAGCAAAGTTTTATATTGCTTAAAATAAGCAAAAACTTGCTTTTGTCGCAAACATTGAAAAACTACACCGCAAAATTCATTAAAATCGCCAAACGTCTAAAAATAAAATAAGCTCGGAAAAAATTTGGAATTTCGTAAAAAATGTCTAAGTACATTGAAGAAATCACATCCACTGTAATTTCTGTAATCTTCCTAAAATAATTTCATAAGCATTTTTAAATAAGCTATGTTATTCGTTCATAAGCCGAAAAAAACTCCAGGTATTGATGGAGTTAGTAACCAGATGCAGATGAACTTGCTTCATATTGCAATAAGAATCCTGTTATAAATTTTTAATGCAATTTTACGACTGAAATATTATCCAAATAGTTGGAAACTTGGCAATGATTCCAAAGCCGGGCAAGGATCTAACCAAGGCTGAGTCACACAAATTGTCCAAAATTTTAGCTGCTAATGGATGCATCCCGGACCATCAATTTGGTTTTAGAAGCCAGCAAAGCACCATTGAACAAACGCATAGACCGGTCCAACTTGTAAGAAGAACATTTGAAGAAAAGAAGTATTGTATTGATGTTTCTCAGGCATATGATAAAGTATGGTACGAAGGCCTATTTTTAAATTGAAGACATATCTGTCAGTAAACATAAAAAAACTTTTGTAAATTTATATTATTGATAGGAAGTTCATTGTTGTGGAAGGAGACTTCATGAGTGTGCCTGAATCTATATCTTGTGGTGTGCCATAGGTAGTATTCTGGGGCCAGTCTTGTATTTAATATATACATGTGATGTACCTGTGAGCAATAACATCCACACCTCTTCATTTGCCGATGATACAACCTGCCATAGCATGCACGGAACCCTTATAAGACATCCCGCAATTTCTAAGAACATATTACCCAGTTGGATATATGCACAGAAAAAACTTAAAATCAACTTTAATTAATATTTTAGTTAGAAATTTGTACTATTAATTAAATCCTGTTTTGATTTTCGTCCTGCAAACAAATTGATAATATCAATTAATTAATTTGTAAAAATTATGTTTTCTTGCTGTTTCAGATCAATTAATAGAGTTAATTGAAAGTACGCGTTTATTTTAAAGAACTGATTAATTGGCCGAATTAAATTAATAATTGAATTTAGAGATTTTAAACAATTAAATTGTTCGTTGAATGAATTAATAAAAGTAATTGAATTGTGTAAAATTTTAAAAGGTAAAAGTAAAAAAAGTTTAAATAAAAGTAATTTTTTTTATTTATTTATTTTAACTTACTTATTTTATTTATTTGTTTAATTTCGTAACTTACGCTGCAGGCTTCGAACATGATACCTCCATTCTAACAGGCTAACACACATCCACTAGGGTATCGTGGCAAATAATTTTTCATTCAATTATTGCACATATGTCGGTATATGTTCTTATTTTATTTTTGAACTTAATGCTTCGAACTTGGTACTTCTAGAATAACAGGCTAACACACTTCCATGAAAACATGAACAAGCTCAAACACACACTCTAAAATATTTATTTTTTTTCATTAAACAAAGTTAATTCAAACAGTCAAAAAATTGATTCAATTTTTAATAATGCGTACAAAAGTTTAATATTCGTCTGTACGTTTGCATATTTGCTAACATCCATACAAACAATGAACTTTTTTAGTTAAATGAATCAAAAACAATTCACATATTCCATTTGCAATAAAATGCTAAGTATATAAAGCAGAAATCTACATCAACTGACACCACACACAGTGGACCAAACACAAAAGAACGCTGATGATGAAGGTGTAGTGGCCTTCGAAAATGGCTGGCTGTTCCGTTCAACTATGTGTTGTTAGTCAGAATATTTACAACAGACTTTGGTGTTATTTGTTCATTAATAATTATCACATGTAATTTGGCTTAAAAGCGATACGAACTTTAGCCCGTTCAAATCACAAATATAGAAATAAACTTTTTTGTTTTCAGTCAACAAAATTTAATTGGAACAATTATAAAATTGTTTAAAACAGCATTAATTGATTGAATTGGAAGCATTTTGGCTAAAATTTTTGTGTGTGGTTAAACTTATGAAAAATTAAAGTAAATGGAGTACATGGAAACATCATATTGATTCTAAGCTAACTCAGGTGATACTTAAGTTAACTCAAATACATTGGTTAATTGGCAGAAATTCAATACTCAGCCTAGAGAGCAAACTTTTACTATACAAGTCACTTTTGAAGCCAATATGGTGCTACGGAATTCAGTTATGGGGTACTGCTTCAGCTTCCAATGTAAAAATAATCTAACGAAGGCAAAATAAAATTTTAAGGTTAATAGCATCTGCTCAATGGTACATTAAAAATTCAAAATTACATCGTGATTTATATATGCCACAAGTGAGCAAAATACGCAGGCAAATACTTAATAAAACTCGAGTCCCATCCTAATTGCCCTGCTCGTAATATCTTGAATTTTACTGGACACATCCGCTTACAAAAAAAAGAGGGACACTGCGGCTCTAATACTCAACACCCCAAATAAAATTTCTTAAAAATATTTTTGTGCTTAATACGACATTTACGTATTATTAATTACTATCACTAAGTTTATGTCCGACACTGGTCGGACCTAATTAATTATATTTATACTTTTGAATTTGAATACTTATTGTTAGACGCAATTTACACTGTGCCTTTTCTGCTTGCCTGTGCAGGCAGGCTTTTTTAGTTTATTCGTGAGAGGAGATGAGAAGCTTGAGGTGTAGAACAAAAGGCACAAAATGAAAATTCGATTGGATTTATGACATTTCTCTTTGCCTTTTTCATACTCTCAGCATTAAACGTGTATACAAATGCCAAAAAGGCATGAATAAAAAAGGCTTAATGTAAATGTGTGTGACTTTTCGAAGGGGGTTCAAAAGAAAATTGTCAATACAAGGCAGGCTAAAAAGGAATAATATGAATAGCAACTTAGTTAATTTTTGAAGATATAATAAATATCAACAAAACAAATAAGCATTTGTAAACAAACTATGGAATTTTTTATTACAAGGCAACCAAAGCTTTCTTGTGATACTAAGTTTTTGTATTAAAAATATATTTTCATTGAAAAAGTTTGTTTAGTTGGACTTATCACAAGCTATCTTTCTTTTGTTTCTTTTTTGGTCAGAAGCTCCGAAATTTTCCATATTTTTTGCATACTAACTGCCTTATTCATAAAAAATATTCAGGTTTATTAAGCGCTTATTTGACATATTTCTACGCGAAATTTGTCAAATAAACCTGTAATAAACCTAAAATATTTTTTATGAATTATACCGTAATGATTTATACTATATTTAATATTTTAAACAAAAGTTAAAATTGCATATATACCTTTGTTTTTATTTAAGTACATTTACGCTATTTTTAGATTATTTTTTTTAAATATTAAACAAACTACTACATCTTTCTTCTTAAGAAATTCCCGCTTAAGTGTGCAATTGTGCTTAGCATAACTATGTTTTATTGCAATAGAACAGCAACATTTGTTTTATAGTTATTTAAACTCTCTTTGCACTTATTTCATTAGCTCAGCAAGTCTTTTAGTTTTGAGTATACTTGTATCACTCTCTTTTTAAGAAAGCACGTGCTTTTTGGCATTAATACATTACATGTTACAGTTTCTCGTGGTGAAATTGCAAATGTATTGCAATAAATAGTCGATAATACAGTTTTATTATTAGTCACCTGAAGGTTCCCCTTAAAGGGGAATATAAGTAGAAATGTAGAGATGTTTTAAAAGACAGATAAATATATGAGGAGAATGAGTTGAAAAGGTTTATATTGCATTGTGTCCTCAATCAGAAATAAGAAACCAACTGTTTTTTATGGAAAGTGCCTAGTGAAATGAAAGAAAATATAACTCTGTGTATTTCAGGAATAATAATGTATTTCTCCTGGTCGATGTTGAGTTATTAATACCATTTTCAAAGTTATTTGAGTAGGAATAAGTTTTAACACCGTATAAATTTTTTAATATACTTTTTCAATTGAGTATCTTCCTACATTGTCGTCTTTTATACCCAGTTTTATTTTGGCCTGATCGGAAATACCATGCAGTAAAATTACAACACGTACGTTTTCATATAATTTAAAAAAAAAAAATTATTTTCCCATATTTTAAGGAATATTTTTAACACCTTCAACTTCAGTTAAATTTAGATGGAGGCTGCTAAAAAATCAATTAATTTTTTAATACATCTAAATTTATTCAAATATAAGCTGGAATTCCCGTCATAACTTTTTCTAAACACAATTGGTTGACGGGAGTTCCCGCAGTTCAGCTGAATGTGTTAAGAAATCTTTCCATAGGTTTCACCAATTAATAATTTCAATTAAGAGTTTAATTGATTCAGTTAAATTTTAAATTGAATTTATTAATTTGAGTGGAAAATTGATATTATCAAATTGCTTTTAGGTGAAAATTTAATTAATTTACAAATATTTTAATTGATATTAAAAAATTATTGATAATACTTTTTTATGTGAATTTATAATTGCAGATAACATCAAAATAAAGTAATTCTGTGAATGACCAACAACAGAATGATTTTAATGTTATGTTATAGCCAGCTCATTCAACAGTTATTGACTTAAAATAAGAGACTGTCCCCTAAACATATTGATATAACTAGCATACACTGTAGTAAGCATAAATACAAATTGCAATAAATTGAAGAACTCAGTAAAAGATTGACCTACAGTTTCTCTCTCAGCTGGTTTATTTTATTAAGCTCTATGTATATCTTTGGCTGTGAAAAAATTGCACTTAAGGTTTTGACTAATTTTAAATTTATAATTTTTTTTTAATTCAGAAAGTGGTACTTTTTGGGTTAAGAAAGGGAGATATTTTATAAATTTACCATTTTGATGCATTTAATATTTGTTTATTTCTGAATTAAAACTTTTCTCTCTTAAATTAAAAAAAATATATATAAACAAAACCATTTTTAATCAGGAATAATTTATTAATAGGGCTTAAGTTTATTATTTCAAATTCTTATTGAATGAAATATTTTTATTAATTAATGTGATTTTCTAAAGAAGAGAAAAAAAGAAGAGAGGTGTCTTTGAACACCCGGATATAGCCTTGCAGCTTAGTTATATAAAACAAATTTCATGCATGAAATAGCAATGCAATAAAATTATATTATATAATGATGTCAAATTCTCTGCAAATATTTCAAAACATTTCCATTTATTTCCCATTATTTTCTTTTGTAGCGTCGCACGATTAAATTAATGCATTGTTTGTGGCTGATGGTGGCTGTAAGCCGGCTTAAAGCTGATAGGCTGTATTCTCTGGTTTGTGCTCATGTGCAAAAATAAAGCAAAATAAAATTGAGCAATCATTTTGATTGTTCTTGTTTCACTCACTTCAAATAATGAAACGAAAGAAAATCAACAATAAAAACAAAAATAAATTTATAGCAGCAACTGTGTCGATTATTTTTATTCCGAAAATCTCGTCCTAACTTCTGTATCTCCCAATAAATAGCAAACCTATAAAATTAAACTATACTTTTTAGCTGGGGGATATGCGCATTTTTCTGTATTGCCATGCACTTCATCAACACCCTAGTCTATCTATAGGGCAGAGATTGTTATTAACATCAGCTGTTTAACGTGAGTTTTCAATGAAAGGGAATATGAGAAATGAAAATGGTTTTTAATAAAATTGTTTGCCTTAATAAAAAGTGAGTCAAATTTATCACCACAGCAAGAAAAAATTACCACAAATTCACCTCAGTAGTTAAAGGCTAAAATGCTTTAAAAAGTTTTTCAAATTTATGAAGCACTTGACCAAAATTTGCAATATTCTATGCATTTGTGGAATAATTTTCCGCTCTCCTTTTTGAATTTTTTTCAGACATCTCTACAAATTAACAATGACTATAAAATCTTAAACTTAATTTTTCAACAATTTCCGTTAAGCCTGGTACGAAGTTCTTACGGAGTTTCACGTTTGTAAATTTACATTAATTTCTACAAGGAAAAATAATAGTGTAGCGTTTTGCATACACACAAATTCGATTATCTTTGAATTAGCAACACACAAAAACAATTAAAATTTATTACTATTAAAAAAGAAATTAGAAATTTCAAAAATTTCGTGACCAAAAACAATTGTATGAAAATTCATTGTTATTTCAGCTGACTGAAAAAAGTCTCCTCTTATATTTATATCATCCCTAAGATAGGCAATGAATTTAAAAATTCCATATACTTTTTCTTTGAAAGTCCGTACTAGCAAATGGAAATTTCTTTACGTAATTTACCTACATTACAGTTTGTATGTAAACCTGGTATTCCGTATGAACTCCGTGCCAGGCATTATATGTTACTTTTCTTAATGAATATTTTTCAAAATTAAGACTTATTTCCATGTCATAGTTTGTTATCTGTTTAACTGCCAACTTACGTTACACGTCCTTATGAAAATTTTTGTAAATCTTTTTTCTTCTAAGCTTAGCTTTATTTTCAAATTATATATATATCTATCTCCTTAACCTTGAAATACGACTTGATTTTCTAAATTTTCTGAACGCCAAAAGCACAATTTTTGAGTATTTTTGCAACGTTCAAATGATTAATCAAAACTTCATCATCTATCAAAAAAAATAAGACATTTATTAACTAAAATTTACTTAAAAGTAATAAAACATTACTAAAAAAATTTATTTCATTATTAGAATAATTTTCACCACCAAGAGCGTGGTTAATAGATTTCATAAACTTACCATCTTCTCCTGTGTTGTAAAATCATTTAAAAGAGCAACGAGAGCAATAGAATACTCTTTGCCGAAAAGAAAAAAAGCATCAATGAAAAGCTACGAAAATAAAAATAATATAAAAAAATTACACAACGAACAACTGACATTTTCCAAATAGTTACAAACGAAAGCTAAGAATAAACGGACGTATGCGATTAACACCTAAAGAATATATTCAAATCTAACAAAAGGATAAATATATTATAAAAGAAATGCATAAGTTCAGCTAAGTTTTAAACTTAATGAATTTTACTTATGGTATAAAAAAAAATTAATACCAAAATTAAAAATTGGAATTAAAGTGAAATAAAACAAGATAAAATAAAATACTATATTTATTAAATAAGTTAAGTGCGCACTGTGGCATTAACATGACGTGAGTGAATTGTTAATGTCTTCGTTTTTTAACCGACTTTTATTATTATTATTATTATTGGTGTGGCTCGCCATTGTCGTTGTATCCCAGGATCTAAAAAGACGAGACCTGCAAATATAAACGTGTATAACACTCTTTTTTTTAGTATGTACGTGATTGTATTTGTACGTTTTATCGTTTTTGTAAGTTTCGTTTCAAAGTTTAAGTGCATTTGTGTCGATGGCTGTGTGATGTAGTATATGAGCAGAAATAAAGACAACAATTTGAAATAATATCTGGTTTCAGTTCAGTAAAGTATCTTCATCTAGAAAATGATGTGAGTGAAAGCAAGTGTATGTATGTTAAGTGCTTTAAAAGGATTCAAGGATTCTCCCAACTATAAAAATGAAAAGAAAGTGAAAGTACTTCAGTTTTATATACACATACAAATATTTATATGAGTTAAAAACCAAGCAATATACAAATAATAAAACAAGAAAGGCACACAAACATATATTATTTATAAATGCATATTTATATAAAAATAAAATATACAAACATAAATGTTAATGGCTTAGCCCATAAAAACAACAAAAATAAGGTCAAAATAAATAAGAAAAAGAAATTTTTAAATAAAGTGTTTCAATACATCACAGCTTGCATCTACTTTAAAATATTTTCAACATATGGTTTAAATAAAAAACAAAACAGCAAAAAGTTAATCAGTTTATCTAGTTTCATAAATGGTCATATTATATTTCAAGGAAAGCAGAAATTTTTTTTTTAATAAATTCATAACATATATATAAAGAAAGCAAATGTCATTTGATAACATAATAATAAATGAAGGATAAAGTATCTTGTGTATGTTTTATTTATTCTAAAGATTATCTAAAAATCCTACGAGTATAATAAATACATGTTTGGTAATAAGATTATATGGCAATAAAAAACAAAAACACAAATATGATTTAATATGATTAAAACTTACAAGTTCAAAGGACATTAAGAAAATATCAAAGAGCAAATATTCGTAAAATTTGCAGAATTTAAAAATTTAATTTAAAAAGTGTTATTTTTCAAATTAGCAGACATACTTACAACAGATAAATATGTGAGAAAACAAAAATGGAATTGTACGTGTTTGTGTGTGTGCGAGCTATAAAAACTTTAACTGAGAACATACACAGAAAAAATTATTCTCAAAAAATTTTCAAACAAATATATTTTTTTTAAATAAAATTTAGTTTCACCAAATATTTTTTACTGTTCCAATAAATTTTATTTTATAAAAAAAAAACTATATGGAGCAGAAACAGGTCATAACTACTTCTCGGCATTTACATGTATACAATATGATCAATCACAATAAAAGACAACAAGAGCACAAGAAAATATTTTACCTATCAATAAACCAGATTTACACCCACACACTTAAATAACCAGTAATCTCAAATGAGCTCTGTTTACTTTAAAATTTCTACAAAATTATTATCAGAATTTACAAACATATTTGCTGGTCCACATTTATATAAAATATTTAGTGAATCAATGAATTTGGTTACTGTTACTCTTTCACCATATCCAAAAAATATCTTTATTTGCATTCTTAGTGAAAGAAAACTGATTTTATTTTCAGTTAATTTTAATTATTATTCAAACTCCATTTGTTTCTATATTTCTGATTTGAACGGGATAAGGTTCATATTGCTTTTTAAGCCAAATTACATATGATAATTACCCAGCAAAAAATTTCAAAAAAGGCAATCGAGTTTGGAATTAAGCATTTTTGGTGGAAGTACTTCCCTACTGGATTACCAACTTAATGATTTTAACAAGGCGTGAGACTAAAATAATCGATTCTGGAGAAGTACTTACTTTTTTTATTTGTCAACATGTTTGCGTAATCTATTAAATCTAAAAAAATCATTCTCATCATTTATCAACTTGTATATAATTTTCTAAGTTTTAAGTAATGTGATTTGTAAGCGAGTAATGAAATTTGGTAATCAGAAAAGTAAGTCATTATATGGCAAGTAGTTTTAATGGTAATGTGTAATTTTTTGCTGGGTATTAATGAACAAATAACACCAAAGTCTGTTGTAAATATTCTGACTAACAACACATAGTTGAACGGAACAGCCAGCCGTTTTCGAAGGCCACTAAACCTTCATCATCAGCGTTCTTTTGCGTTTGGTCCACTGTGTGTGTCAGAATATTTACAACAGACTTTGGTGTTATTTGTTCATTAACAATTATGACATGTAATTTGGCTTAAAAAGCAATACGAAACTTAGCCCGTTCAAATCACAAATATAGAAACAAATGGAGTTCGAATAATAATTAAAATTAACTAAAATTAATAGCCATGGGCCTGTGGCAAAAATTAAAAATAAAAAAATATACTTAATAATAGTAACAAACCAAAAAAGTTTGTCTTAAGTAGAACAAAAATAAGCAAGTTAACTAACATGTGCATAATTAGTAAAGAACAAACGACAATGGTAAGACTGTTGTAAACATAGAGATGGTAAAATTGAGCTTTCATTACAAAAAAAGCGTTCAGCAAATTGAAATACGATGAATCAAAACAATTCACATATTCCATTTGCAATAAAATGCTAAGTATATAAAGCAGAAATCTACATCTACTGACACCACACACAGTGGACCAAACACAAAAGAACGCTGATGATGAAGGTTTAGTGGCCTTCGAAAACGGCTGGCTGTTCCGTTCAACTATGTGTTGTTAGTCAGAATATTTACAATAGACTTTGGTGTTATTTGTTCATTAATGATTTTATTTTCTCTACCTTACTTTTACGAATTTTGATTCAAACGACAAGTCGCTAGAAGATAATTACATAATTGTTTTCATAAAACATTTTCACACCACTGTCTCGAATGTGTTACCAATAAGACGAAAGCAATGTAAAATGTAAAAGCAATTGCTATTTTATTTTCGCCTGGAAAAATTTATTTGTAAACAATCTAAGAATGTTTGTAAAAATATTATTTTTTTATTCACATTTCTTCAATTAATTTTTTATTTGTAGAAAAGAGTCATAAAATATTCATTAAAATATTATTGAATACTTTTGTTTGGATTATAATTTTATATTCATTATACAAAATACTCGCACATTTCTAATAGAACGAATGTAGTTGTAAAGCAAAATAATAATAACACGCTCTTGATATTGGAATACTTTGTTGAATTATTTTTCATTCTTCAATATGTGTCATTATTTTCATGTGTAGTCAGATGACACAGTTGAATTAAACTTTATTAATTTAACATTTTTAACTCATTAATAATCCCAAATTATTATTATTATTTTACTTATTCAATAATGTTTCTTATTAAAAATATTGAGGAGTTTAGCAGAATCATAAGGGAAGCTTTACCCAAAAATTTCTTGGAGCAACAAGAAATGAAAAGTTCAACATGCTTTATATGTAGTTGTAGAAAGTATGTATGTAAAGAAAATAAATATACTTTTTCCCCCCACAAGTATTTTTGACCTGGTGCAATTGAGTTTATATATTTTTTTTAAGAAGAGAGAAGTAACATTCAGGCAAAGAATGCCTACTTCTATGACTAGGTCTCATCTTCCTTTAAGAAAGCGATAGTGATAGAGAAGACAGGTGGTGAATGAAGAGATAGAGGGAAGCTTCATTCTTTTACAACTCTGCTTTTTGCACGTTTTTTAACAACGCAGTGTTGTAGCGCCTCAGATGTTAAATGAGGAGTATTAAATTTATTCTAAGCTGTGGATTGCAGCCATTTTATCGGTTATTTTACTTTGCCAATGATTCTGTTCCACAACGAAGGAGGGCGTTCTGATGATGTATCTGCTGAAGTTGGTATAGTTCAGTGACCAGTAACTATGCTTTCATCACTTGAACTTGTCTACAACAACTGACACTAAGAGAGACTAATAAGCATTAGAAAAATGTGTGGTGTTGTCATTTAATATCGGTTGGATACAGGGATTGAACCCAGTATCTTCGGTTTTGTAATCAACGTGCTAACTGCTACAGCCAACGCCACCCTCAAGTTAATAATTGGTATTTTTTGGGAATTGCAACATTGAAATGGGCATAGAATCTAGCTAAACCCCCTCAATAATCAATTTCAATGTATTTTTAATGAAAAATATTTTACTGAATAAGTTTTATAAATTCAAAAATGAAATTTTTTAGTTATGACGTTGCTAAATTAAATGAATGATATGATTAAAACTACTGCATTTGGTTATTGTTTTTCCAAGTTGTTGGCTTTAGTTTGTATGCTTAGCTATTAATAGAAGGATTGTGTTATTTTTTTAATAAATTTTAGTTAAAAATGGAAAATGAGCAGGAAAATTATTTTAGAGACGAAAGAGACAAAATTCATGGTTAATCGTTTGTAACGAAATTTATTTAGTGTAGGTGTATGGGAAATTGGAGGAAGTCAAAGAATTGCACTGGGAAACTTAAACGATTTGAAAACTACAGAAAGATTTAATAATGATGGATTCAAACCGCTTTCCAAGCAAGGCCAGCCGAAAAGAGAATTATCTTAAAAAGACGTGAAACGCTACTCTTTTAGCAACAAAAAATGCCCCAATCAATTACATATGTATTTATAAATGGCAAAAATGGCAAAGCATAAGAAAAAGTTGTGAACGCCCAAAATTAAAAAAAAACTGAAGAAAAAATCGCCGATTAAAAATGTAACTAATGAAAACCGATTACAATTTGGCAGAGCACATATCGCTCATTAATTTCGAAAAAAAAAATTATAAAATTATTATTATTTCATGTGAAAAAAATATTCTTCTATCAGCTGGTGGTGGTATGAAAAGCTTTTTATATAGCCCTCACCCAGTGGACCAAACACAAGAATGCTGATGATGAAGATGTGGTGGCCATTTGAAAATACCATACTGTTCCATTCTGCTAGTATTTGCCAGAATATTAACAATAAACTTTCAACAAAGTTTAATTGCTATATTATTCATGTAATTTTAAAAAAAATACAAAAAATACAGTAAGTTTTACATTGTTTTATATAAAAAATATTTTTATATATGTAATTGTCCACAATATTGTTGTTGTCTTCTTATTTATTAAATAGACGACATCCCTTGAAAAAGTGAACAAAAAATTCACGAAACGTCGGGACAACATGTAATAAATTTCATTTTTATTGACATTAAATACGGTAGGCCTGATAGCTTTAAGGAAAACTATAACTAACAAAAGATTTTAATGGGCCAAATATATCAACAAAAACAATAAACTTTCATGTTATTTGTTTCTTAAAAGTAATCACACGTAATTTGACTTACAGAGCGATACAAACTTTAGCCTAATCTAATCATAAATTAATGATTTACTGTCTTTACTCTTTCTTTCCTTTTAGTATTGCTTTATTAAAACTTGTTACAAGTACTAGGACGAAATACATATTTGTATTAAAATACATCAATAAACAAAATTATATCAATTTAATAAAACAACGAAAAACCAATAGGGCTGTTTTAATCTGGATTTTATACTACTATTTTTGTTTTGTCAACAGCAAAATATAGATAAATTTAAATTAAATAAAAAAAAGAATGCAAAAAATGTCCATGCAAAACATCAATAACAGATGTGTATTTTACATCTGCTTCTGTGGTTATAATTCTATCTTGTTTATTATGCCACGACCTTATTTAAATTGGTTTTAGTTAAAAAAGCCAATGAATAATTACTCACCAGTAATTTAAATTAAAGGTTGATATAGAGGTATTCAACCCCTGTTAAATAAAAGTTTTACTTAGCTAAGCTATTTTAGAAATTTACACAATATTTAAATATAAATTACAAAACAAAAACTTTTAATAATGAAAGCCAAGTATTGTATATGAAAAAAAAAACTCAAAAGCTTTTTCGTCCCCCTGCGGTAAACTATAAAAATGATCAACTTGTACACTTCTAAAAAAATAAAAATATATAAATAAACAACTCACTCACACTTGAAGTTTGTTCATGCAACTAATAATACTTTAATTTAAAATGAAAACTTTGATTTTATTCACCAACTGAAACAACATTTTTTCAACTTGTTTGTATCATTTAGTTGGTTTTTTTTCAAGCTATAAAATAAGAAAAAAAGGAAAATAGTTTCTAAATCCAATTTTTGCTATGAAATGTAAAGCAAGAAAAACCTTTTTTGCTGATTTCATGTCCCATTTATATAATAACTTTTTTTTTCATTTATAACAGTTTGTTGCCCTAGTGATATCTATCAAACAAAATAAATTTGAATAACAAATTTCAAATATGTATACTTATATGTATGTATGCATGTATGTTTATGTAAAAAATATGTAAAAAATAATAAAATCACAGGATTTCATAAACAAAAGAAAAAAAAGTTATTTAAAACAAACCAAATAAAAACAAGGAATAGCATAATTGGAAAACAAATGATAAAGGACATTTGCATATTAGATAATGCCAGTTCCAATAATAAAAATTTATCATTATTGAACACAAAAAAACTAATGTTGCCGTTTTTAAAACTATAATAAAAGAATCTTAGTTATTGATTTACACTATGACTTTTTCGCTTGTATTTTTCCTGAATTCTCTTTTATGTTGCTACCCCTTTGATCACCTTTGTACCCCTTTTGTCCATAAACTCTGCAAAAGTCACGGTAAAAAGTCATAGCGTAAATCCCGTATAATACAAAAAGTTGTGTATTAAGGCTTCAGGCCTTGAACTATTCAGTATTCTTATACTAATGATTATAAAACTCTTGATATGTCTGTTACAAAATTAATTCAATCATAAAGTTAATATTACTTTTAATATGCACAGTAAAAAAAAGTCAAAATGGACTCCCATTGCCTCCAGAGGTGGAGAGCAAATGATTATTAAAATTTCACAAACAAGATTGAAATAAGTAGCTTCCGATTTCGATAGAGGAAAGTTGAAAATACCTTTGAAAAAAGTATGAGGAATTTTTTATTTGTTTGCTTTTCATTAAGCAATTAGGAAGCCAATTTTCAAGTGATAACTTTAAGGAGCAAATAACACCAGTAGAAGGGGACAACATATTGTTTTTGAAGGCCGCCACATCTTAATCATTAGCCGTCTTATATTTGTTACTCGATGTGTGATGAGAATTCAAGCAAACTTCAGCTTTATGTTCATATTTTTTAGTGCAAATAGAATATTACACTTTACTGAAAGCTTTTTTGTAATGAAAGTTCAAGTTTGCTATGCCTAATTTGCAAGAGTCTTCTTGCCATTCTTGTCTGTTTTTTTACAAATAATTTTTTTTTAATTCATGTTGACTTTGACCCGTCTTAAATAAAAATAAATTAATAAAACGATAAGAATTTATTTTCGTGTATATACCACAGAAGGCGAATCTTTTCTCACCCTCCAAAAAGCAATATTAGAAGGTTTCGTTATCAGCTGATATAGCCGCTCTCTGTCTGGTGATATTATGTAATTAAATTTTGTTATTTGATTCTCAATTCTAAATAAAACAAGTAAAAATAAAAAATAAACTTTTTTAAAAAACAAGTTTTTAACGTATTGTACTAAACAGTTTTTTATGATATTAAAATTATCACAAAAAAAAAATTATCCGCCATCATCAGATCAACTCAATATTATAATAATATTGCATTGTCATTCGAATCATATATGCGTTCAAAATTTCAGCTCAATCGAAAACCGGCAAGTGGATCAAATTAATGCCCTAATTCAGTAAGGATATTTAGGACGTTTTTGTTTGAAAAGATTTTTGAGTTCTGGTATTTGAAGTCTCTAAATTATTTTCTTCAAAAATGGTTGTTGTCTTTGATAATATAAAATAAAAATTTTATTGCCATGTTTTTAAAACATAAAAATTAAAGTAAATTATTATACAATAGTTGGAAAAATATATGAAAAATTATGTGTTTGATATAATGTTTGGAACAAAATCATAAATCAAATACACGAACCTTCCAGCATAGAAAATAAATAATAATTATTTTAAAGCATCACAAGTTCAGCTTTGTTTCATCCATAGACAAGGCGATACAATCGTCGAACAGAATTACGGCATTAATTTCCAAGATTTGATTACAGACAGACAAAGGGATAGGTGAAACTAAAAAAAAAAACATGTAAAAAACGGGCAAGTCTTTTTAATTTGGAATTAAAGAACTTAGGCCTTACAAAAGTTAAAGAACACTACTAAAAAAAAATTGAGGAAAAATATATTAAACTACCATCGCTCGCTACGTAATTTTAAATTACCTTGAAGTCTTTTACTAAGGATCTAAAATTAGAAAACGTCCAGCATGTACAGATTTAGAGTTATATTGAAAAAACAAAGAATTTCAAAAAAATATACCAACAGTTCATAGCAAAGAAGGGAGGTTTGTAGAGTCTCGTCGGCTATGTAGCCAAAGCTTGACTCAGGAATATACAAACTGCTACTGAACATGAATGGGAAGGTAATACGAATCGTGATAGGCGCGTTGACTGGTCATTGCTCGGTAAGAGCAAGAACCAGCATTTTTGAAACGGATACTCCAGATTTTTGTAGGGTGTGCGGTAACGAAGAGGAACCAGAAACCATTGAACATATTATCTGTCACTTTCCGAAGCTGTAACGTCATTAGCATAGATGGCTGAACAGACGTTTCCATGAGAGCATTACTGTTATCGGGAATTGTAAACTAGAGGACATCAGTAATGCGATTCACTAACTTTTTTAACGATAATTGCATCGTTTAAATAATTATAACTAAAATTTATCAAATTGGCTATGCAGTAACATTTTTAACGATATTCGCTGTAGATTAATGTCAGCTGTGTCGTTATTTATGAAAAGAATTAACAGAAATTATTAGATGCGTACTATCGTTAAAAAGAGGTTACATAAAGGCACAATCATTATTGCAAGTGACAAAATATATAGAAAAAAATTTCGGACTGTTAAAAGTTACTGAATCATACCATAGGGCTTCATCCAGGGAATTCAATGGCTTAATGACGGACGGGTACAAATTGGTGGTAAATATTACTTTGTAATGGACAGTAGTAGGGAATCACAATAGACTCAATTGAGTCTCCGAGTGGAAGTGCGGTATAGCACCACCTTTCCTAACCTAACATAACCTAGCCTAACCTACCGAAACTGTAATTTTTTTTTTAATATAAAAAATTACACCTCAAACATTTTAATATTTTTGTGTATTCGTTTTGAAGACAATATTTCCTTTCTTTTGAGCGTAATTGTTTTTATAGTTTAAGTCGGAATAAGAGAGTTTTATCTCAATTAAGTTAAAAATTTATTTTTGCAATTATGTTTTAATTTTATCTCAATAATTTATATTCGAATTCAATTTTTGCCCTTACCATTGCACAAAACATATCGATATACTAGTAAGCATAAAAATTTTAAATTCATCAAATAGTAGTTCCTGGGATATATGAACAATAACTTTAATTTTTTTACAATATATATATATATATATATAATTGATATACGATTACAGCAATTAAGTGTTTAATTTTTTTTTTAGTTTTTAGTTATTTTATTGCGCATCGTTTAAACCAAATAAATTGTTTAAAATATTTTCTGCAGGAAATCAAACTGACACAATAGTAGTCACGTGACCGGTCCAGTCCGAGTTCTAACACTTCCTATGAAGCGGACCAGTCACTTTTACATGGGGAGTGGCCTAGGATAGTGCTAATTGATGCCTTGTATGCGCCTTGTGACTTGTCACTCAACTATCCCTTAGGGACCTATTCGATGTAGAATAATATAAATTATATATAATTGTCATTCCGACATTTAACTATAACAATGAACACTTACATATAAACTTTTTATTGGCATAAATGCAATCACATTTTATTTTAAATGTGAAAATCTTTTGAGATTCGAACCAACAACCTCGTGCATAACAGGCTTGCACACTACCAACTCAACCACAGTGCTGCTCATATTTCAAAAGTATAAATACCAGTTAAGCTTAAGTTTATATCTAAGTATAGTTACGGGACTGGTTCCAGAGTCACATTGCAAGGAGCAATTAACATTATATTTACACTATTTGATAGGTCCTATATTGAACCACATCAAACATGTTCAGTGCTGTTTGCTTCAATACTAGAGCGAGTCCTAATGAAATTGGCTCAAGTACAAGACGATACATCACGACAATGGTGAATCAGTCACCATTTATACGATATGCCCTTTTTTCACCATAGACTACTCCGTACTTTTGATAACATTTGCATTTACTCAAGTCATAGGACAAGTACATTTGGATCAATTGCCACCAAATTTTCTGCAGGGTTTATAAAAGCATTGGTAGCTGTAATTTATTTGTTCTAATATTACCAACACTTCGTTGTAATATCATTACAAATATAAAAATATAAAAATTAAATACAAATAAGCAATGAATTAAAAATTTAATTTCTTTTTAACCCCCGACTAAAAAAAAGGGGTGTTATAAGTTTGTAGTGTGTGTCTGTGTATCTGTGTATCTGTGTATCTGTGTGTCTGTCTGTGTTCACGTACAGTCCAAACGGCTGGACCGATTTTCATTTAGTTTTTTCTGTTTGAAAGATGACTTGATCGAGAGGGTTCTTAGCTATGTTTGAAAAAAATCGGTTTAGCCGCTTAGAAGATATAACATCTTTTCTGAAAAAAATCGGGGGTTTTTAAAATTTTTAATTTTTGCTATTCTTATATCTCAGGAAACACCTGATGAATATTCCGCATTTATTCTACTGGTATGCTCACCAGTATATCTAGTTTTTGTGCAGTATAACTTTTAAGAAAGCTATTTGCACAAATAAAATTTATGGGGACAAAGCTGGATCAATTCAAAAAAGGACATTTATAAATTTCTTGCGATAAAACTTGTGCGTGAGCAAGCCTCCAGAAATATAAAATTAGCACTACAAATTCAAAAATAAAACTTAAAAAAAAATTAACCGACTTTCTGAGTAGGCAGTAAAAAGCTTAAAAAAAATTTAGATTCATTTTGAGTTCTTTATTACAATAATTTGAAAGAAAAGTAATATTTGTGTAATTCATATGCTTACCAACACACGTATGTGTACAACTTTCTTTGGGAAAATTAAGTGAAGAGAAGAAATATGTTGAAGTAGTAAGTTAACTAGTTTTACAACTCTTCTATTGTGTGGTGTGTTTTGATAATTTTAATTATTATAGCGTCGTTGCAGCGCCGCTACACATTAAGTTAGGTAATGTGTATAAAATTAATATTTGTGTATACAGATATTAGTCATATGGAATTATTATAAGCCTTAGAATTGTATCACACAAAGGATTATTGAAGGTTTTCAATATTTAATTAGATGATGTAATTGACAACAGTTGCGGTTTTCAATTATATAATGCTTCTGTTATAAATAAGCTTTAGCTGGCATCAAGTATTAAAAATTAAATTCCAATGAAAAGTGTTAGTCCTTAATAAAAAATTCCCTTTAAAAATACTCTAATTACTTGGTTATGCAATCGAACAATAATTAAAATTACATAAATCTAGGAATATAAAATATTTTACTGCTCTTGATTAAATAAATGAATGATAATATTAAATAAGATTACAATTGCACTTAAACTATTTGAGTGGTGGTGCGTAAGTTGTATTCGTTTTTGTTTCTGCTTGCAATTAATTAAATAAAATGACTACAATAGAACATATATGCGGATGGTGATATCAAACACTTGAAATACTTGCAGCGTACAATAATTAATTAATTAAATTACAAGCTAAATGCATGTTAAAATAAAAAAATGTAAGCAAAATTCCATAGAAAAGAATTTAATAAATAGTAAATGCATTAATTAAAATAAAATTAATTACAATTGAAACAATTATATATTATAAATAAAAATGTAAAAAAGCAAAAACTAAGTACTTTTTAAAATGTTTAATACTGCTTCAATTTGGCCCAAATATGTAAAGCATCAAAATGTGGTTTAAGCTCAAAAATGTCGCCACACTCACAATTGAAACGTTTTATTTATTGCTAATAACAATTCTGCTAGTTAGTCCATTTAACGTTAAACAAATTGACAACATTATTGTAATGGCAGCCACAACAAAAACAACACTTGCAGAAACATTTTTAAATGGAACTGCTTCCAAACAACCATCAGCACCAACAATAATAACATCATCAACATCCTTGTCAGTGTCAGCACCATCAGCAGCAACTCTATTATCAAATTCAAAATTTTTCTTAGCAGCGAATGGCAGCCATGATGATAGACAAATAAATAATTCAACATTCACAACACAGAATACTGACAAAAATGGTGAGTTAAGCAGTTAATATAAATAATTTAAAAAAAAATAAATAAAAATTCAAAAAGAAATCTAAAAAAAAGAAGAATTATATACATTAAAATATTTTGTAGTAAAAGTGTTTGTTAACAGAGATTCGTAGAAATTTTGTATATTCTAATATTTATTCAAAATCAGTTAAGCATTGAACTTTGTTGAATTGAAATAAGATTTTGAGAAAAAAAATTTTATCAGTGGGTCGCTTGTCCTTCTGGGAAAGGATGAAATAGTAGGTTTTTTCCAGTTTTCCATAGAAATACTTACTTCCGTTCGTTGAAAAAGTGAAAACAAATGAATAAAAAATAAAACGCAATACGACTTCTTTCACATTAAAATAACAATAACGCTTTTTATTAAGTGTAATGATGTCAATAACACTGAAATAATAATAAAAAGTGCGATTAAAATATTAAATGTATATGAAAAATTCCCTATAAATCACAAATTAAAACAAAAATTATTTCATACAGGAAAATAATTATTGGAAAACAATTCAAGCTTGTTTATTGAAAAATAAACCGCTCTAGTGAAGATAAATTATTTAGAGCAGGACTTCGAAATTTGAAACCACAAGTCAGTAATTTAATCTTACTTATTGCTGAACTGAGTTTAGTGGAATTGTTATAGGCATGCTACATGCACTCTTCTTTGTGTAAATTAAAGCCAAAAACTCTTCATTTATTAACTTTTGCTCAAATATTTTGAGACAACTCTTACATTTATAAATATGAATTAAATTAAAACGTTTATGATATTTGTTTACTTTTACTTTTTCCTTAAAATCTCCATTTAACAAATTGCTTTATATTTTGCTGATGCTTCTGTTGTTGTCATTTCCCTTTTTAAATTAAATTTATGCAAACAATTCTTTTTTAAGTGTAAGTGAATGTCCCCATACATGCATGCAGCTTTATGCATTTGTATAAAATAAAATTTTATTACCAAAAAAGTAAACCACAAATTCACCTTCACCTCTTGCAGAGCAGTCAGGTGTTCCAAAAGACCTTGAGTTTTCATATTTTCCAAATGGTTTTAAATATTTTCCTTCTAGATTTTAACTTCTCATTTTGAACTGCTGAGCTGTGTAAATAGTGCTAACAGCAGGGTAGAATAAAGTAGCACAAGTAAATACTAGGAAAATAATGTTCAAGGTTCAAGGCTAAGACCTACAAAATAAACCTCAATGTTTTTGCTATTTCACAGAACTAAGAATCTGAGTAAATTCATGTGTAATATTTTATGTTTCATACAGCGCTGTTTCTTGGTGTATAAACAGAAATAAATGTTTCACAAACATATCACATAAATACATCTAAAAAAAATGTTTTTAAGCAAACAAATAATATGCTTAAGTTTGTATAAATAGCACATGTGTATAGATGTAAATTCCACATTCTTGCCTGTACAAAACATGCATGCATATTTTATAATTTCATTATATTTCTTAAACATATTCTTTTATACAGTTGTTTGCGTATATTAAAAATTTCTGATTTCAATAAGAAAACATATAATAAAATTAAATTTCTTGTGTAATACGAAAATGTTTTCTAGCTCAGCATGACCTAAATATAACTCAGGATGATGTTGTAGTTTACTAAAATGAATTTAATAGGATTCAGCTTTTAAGCAATGCTTTTTTTTCAAGAAGAATATGACTTTAAAATAAAAATAATTCAATACATATTTCATATTAAATAAATTTTCACTTTCCAGTGAGAATTAAATTTTAATAAATGACCTTAAATTAAAAAAAAAACTTTTAAATTCTTTACAAATATAGCACATAAAAGCACATTTGTATTTATGTAATTAAATTATTACTCATACGCACTACCTAACTGTTAATAGCTACAAATTTTCCAAAAAGTATGCTACAGTGTTTTCCCATGTTTAATGAACGTGATTAACAGATTACTCATACGCACTGAATTACAATATTATTTTTATTAGCAGAGAGCACGGATGGAAATCATGGTATAATTGTACTTTTTATGGTACATTTTTGAACTTGTTGGTACCGTGGTACTACCGCATGTTACTTGGTACAATTTCAAAATGTCAATATTTCACTATATGGTAACATTTTAGCCTATGTTCTTTTTAATTTTTTGTGTGTGTTTTATTTTAATCCCTAATATAATAGTCGAACGTACGAATGTACCTTTATTAATATAATATTTAATATTTTTTATTGTATACTGAATTTTTATAAACATTTGTGTTAAGTTTCTGTTTTTTATTGTAAACTTCTGAATTTTTATATGTATAAAATTGGTACCGTCATGGTCTAAAAAGTACATTTTATTTTCATAGTTGGTACAAAATCCAAGAAATCATTTTCCTTCCCTGGCAGAGAGTGAGTAAAACCAGTGTTACCGCTTGCGAGTTTCAGAATAGTACACAAAAGCACCAAAAATTAAAATATCTATATTTTTAAAACAAAAAAAAAAAACAATGAGTGTTCGAACTCACGGGCGATGTGCTAACACCTTTTTGTTATACGGTACCTGTTCGATTTCTATGAATACAGACCCACAAACCCGGAGGTAGAGTTAATATAAAGTATTTAATGAAAAAGAATAGTTTATTGAATTTAATTTTACCTTGTATAATTTATTAATGTTATGTTTTCAGCACAGTTAATATATAATATATATATATATATATATATATATATATATATATATATATATATATATATATATATATATATATATATATATATATATATATATATATAATATATATATATAATATGTATATATAAATTTAGTAGATGCACTCAAAATGAAAAAAATTAAACAGAAGTGCTAATGATTTCATTATTTTCTTGCTTAATACTTTTTATTTATTTTATATTAAACCCACAAAAAACAAAGAGAATGCAAAGCAACAGACAAATGTACATACATACATTGTTATGTTTGTACATAAGCTACATACGTTGCTGTCTTGCTATCTCATTTTTATATATGTACGTATAACCACGTCACTATTCTCTTTGCTATGATAAGAAAAAACGAAGATCAACATAAAACACTTTATTAATATTACTCCAAATTAATACTCCAAATTAAAACACTTAAATCTCGGCTCGCCGATATCGGATCGCCTTAATTTTTGGCCTAAACTCTTCGTCGAAACCCGCACTAGCTTTTTAATCCAAAAATTAATAAAATCGGCTAAGAATTTCCGTAGAAAATCGCGTGGGAAAATTATATGAAAATCGCCCAATAATCACTTTCAATACCGACTGCCAAGCAACGAACAAACAAACGATGATTTACTCTTACATACTTAACACTTGCGTATGTATTGAAACTGATAGTTTACTGCCCGAGATGCGCGCATATAGATGTTAACACATCAAAAATGTTTAACAAAAAAATAAAATTAATTACAGAAAATCAATTTGTATTAATTTGCAAAAAATTTAAAATATTTCCCTGGGAGAATTGTTTACTAGATAAAAGGAAAAGTTTACAAGTTAAGTTTTCTTTAATCTAGCATAAAATTCTCGTAGACGAATATTCGACTCGACATATGCAATACGATTGATTGATTATTAAGACTGTAGTAATATTCTTATTTTTATATTTATATTGAATTTATTTTTTTGTAAATGTTCTTTCATCACTTATAAGATGTAAATATTTTTTATAGTCGTCGTTCTGGAATAGCATTTTTTCTATTTATAAGCAAATATGATGATAGCAATCAACAGAATTGCAGAAATATAACAAAGTTATTTTCCATGATACATACTTATTATATAATTGCACTAAAATGAATTTTAGTTGGGAATAGTTTCTTAATTGGGCTCAAGTTCAGTATTTTCAATTCCTTTGGAGTGAATATTTTCATTAATTAAAGTAATTTCCTAAAGCACACAAGAAAATTTGAGCTAGATTTTAGCTAAAGGAAATGCCAACAAGTAGAAAGACATAAGCGCTGATAAAGTGCGTGGTGGCAGAAAAAAATATCGATATTTCCAAAAGATAAATACTACCTTAATTTTATAATGTTTCATACACCAAAGGTTAAAACGAATCCAATTTTTTCGCAAAGATGTCCGTTCGTCTATCTGTCTATCTGTCAATCTTTCTGTCTCTCCATCTGGCTGTTACAGGCAGTTTTCTCGATAACAGTAATAGCTACTGTTCTGAATTCTTTAAAAGAAAAACTGCAAGTGAAAAAGTCTTTTAAAAACTAATAAAATCGCCAAGCCCGAAGAAAATGACCAAAACTAAAAAAGTCACTTAAACTAAAACAAACAGCCGAAAATATTCGCCACAACCGGAAAAACGCTAAAACGAAAAAACGCCAAAATAAAAAAATCGCTTATAATATATATATTAAAAATATATTCGTTAAAAACCGAAAATAGTACCCAAAAAAATGCAAAAATTAAAAAAGCGTCAATATTGAAAAAACCGCCAAGTACTGAAAAAAACGCCAAAACCCGAAAATCGCAAAAAAAAGAAAAAAAAACACAAAAATGAATTAAATTGCTGAAATGAAAAAAGAAAACAAAAAATAAAAAAGTCGCTGCAAAAACTAAAAAAAATTGCCAAAAACTTAAAAAAAACTAAAAATAAGTATTGTAAAAAAATCGAATCGTCGGAAAGCGAAAACAATCTCCAAGATAAGAAAACGCCAAAACCAAAACAGCGTAAGTTCTAAAAAAAACACCAAATACCGAAAAAAAATCGCCAAAAAGAGACAAGCGCCGTAGGGTACCCTTCAAGTGCTAGTCAAAGTTGTACTTTATTCAGTTTATTGCTTTAGGAAATCGCACTAATTAAAATAATCATAAATTAATATTACTGCTTGTATTTCCACAAAAATAATGAATAAAAATTTCGCGCGTATTTTTCACTTTTCCCTTTTTTTCTCCTATTATGATTTTGTTTTTTCTCTTTGTTTACTAAATGCGGGAATAAAAAACTTTCCGGGAAAAAATAAGTATCATGAACGCAGTTGAACTTGTTTTTTTTTCATTAAAAATCTTTCACTTGAAAAACAGAAGGAAGTCCACATAAAAATAAACTTAATACTCAGTTAAATAAGAATTTATATACATAAACTTATATTTTATAGTTCTTGTATGTGGGAATTAACAAATGATGCCCACATAAATTATTTATAAACTTATTTTTACATAATTTTACAAGTTGTTGGATGTTTATAATTATTTTTAGTCCTTCACAAAAAAAAAAGAGAGAGAGAAAAAACAATGAGTTTCGTACTGTGGTGATTTCACGTATTACTTTTTTTTTTGGTTCCCAAGGAATTTATGATTGGAGGAATATTTTCCGTTAGAAATAAATTCATGATTAGGATGAATATGAATTTTTTAAGCACTGATTTTTTAAATCTACTATGACTTAAAGTAAAAAAATAATACGTAAAAAGTTACACACATCAAAAAAATATTCTGCTCACCGCCAAAGAACTAATAGTTTTATTTACTGCTTCTTGTAATCAAAAATTTTCTTCGTTAACTTTTGTTTAATCTTGTTAAAAACCCAAGATATTTCAAGACCAAATTTTTTGGGAAATTATTCCCATAATTCATGATGAAATGGCAAACCAAACTAAATATTAATCACTTGACAGCTGACAAAATGGCCGCCAGTTAAAAAAGTGATGCCAACTTAAAGTTCTATACCTCAATAAAAACACCCTTTATATCTGACAATTTTCTTCTTTTCAATTTCAAATTTTAAGTATATCAAAATCCTTAAATTTTAATACATACTAACTTATTCTAAATGATAAATAGGAAGTGACATAGGTTACTTTTCATTATTTGCATAAATTTATTCACAAACTTGTTAAAAAAAAAAAAATGTTTATAAAGAGTTTGTTAAATGAATTTTATGTAAATCAAACTCCTATTTTTGGACATAAAACATCTAGTTAATTTACTGGTGAAAAATTTTAATGCATAAAAGTTTCTAAAACATAAAAGAAAATAAAGTTTTAATTTAATCACAACTTTAAGAAAAAAAAATGTAAATAAATTTGATTACAAAAATTGCTTTTCTTTTTTGTCGTGTGTTTGTGTTTGTATGAATATTTTACAAAATTATACTAGAAAGCAGAAAATAAACTTCCTTAATTAAGGTTGTCCATCATGTAAATACTGCTGAATACACACACACACACACACAGAAATAAAATTTGTATTACTCACCAGAAAAAAATAATAGAAAATAAACAGACAATTTGTCTATAAACAAAGAAGAGAAGAGAAGATAAGAGTGTATATAGAGAGATAGGAAAAATCAAGCAAGAATTTTCTGTAATAAAATATTCGACATGATTGGAATATAATGGACAAATAAGGACATAATTGTGGTTTGCTAAAGCAACAACAAGAAAAGTAAGGTCTTGCTTTGTTGTATCCCATACTTTATGAAGTAAAATACAGCAATTAAGGCATATAAGTACTTTTTATAATTAGACCCATCAATATTAAAAAGAAAAAATGCAAATTATTATAATTACATACTAACTGCCTTATTTATAAAAAATATTTCAAGTTTATTAAACGCTTATTTGACATATTTCTATGGAAAATTTGTCAAATAAACCTGTAATAAACCTAAAATAATTTTTATGAATTAGACTGTAATTGTATAGGCTAAATAAAAACAAGTGGATAGTTATTTATTTGTGAATTTCGAACTTGAAGAAATGAAGTTTTTAAAAAGTAAAAACGGAACAATAAGGTATGTGATTAAAAATTATGTAGACACAAGACCAATTGGAAAACTATAAAAGCTGTGATGTGTTGCTCATAGTCGTTTTGTCAGTCATTTTAATTTTGTTTATAATAGATTTTGCAATAATTTTTGAAACATTTTTTTCACATCCGTATTTTATAGTTTATATCTTATGTTCTAGTGTGTTTTTGGAAAATCAGTAGCTTAAGATTTTTCTCAAAAATTATACATATACTCAGATCAGATCAAAATTCATCACACTTTTTCAAAACGGCTAGTTTAAAATTTTTTTTAAAAACGATAGCTTTCCATCACATACCTGAATAATTTTATTTTAACGAACAAAATTTTTGTCCGAATAAATTTTGTTTTTCAATGTAGTTTGACGTCTCTCTTCTTGAGATAGAGAAAATATTTTTTATGAACAACTCTCAGCTTGAATTGGTTTAATTTTATATATTGTCCGGACAAAATCGAACTGAGCTGCCAAGTATTTTATTTTTTCAGCCAAAGTTGAACTGAGCTGACACATCATGTTATATGAATAATAAAAACATAGAGTATAATTGTATTAATTAGAATAGAAATAAAAGAAAATTGGAAAATAAAACATATACATGTGGAGCTGAACGAAATAATTGTATTAAACAATTAAAAATACACAGCGAATTGTAATTAGTTGCCGCTGTTCTGCCACTTGTAAAATTAATACACATCGTTTATACACGTATTTCATATGGCAGCTTTGATTTTCCAAACAAAATGTTCGAAATTGATGAATCATGCTGCAGAAAACTCTCAGTAAAAAAAGTTTTGTCGGTAAAAATTTGAAATGTTTAGAAACAAAAATTTTTACAAAATAATTTTTTAAGCATATTTTTTTATAAAGCAAAACTTATTTAATTGTAAGAACTACCTCTGTTCGTTTTAGACATTATAATGATTAATATCATAATTTTAGTAAAAGCTTGAAAAAGCAAGAAATTGGCTGCTTTTAGCAATTTTATGATTAAGACAAATTCTTAGTTTTTTTCTATGCATACATAGCACTATAAACTAATAATAATATCATTATACTAATTTCCAATGCATCTATTTAAATTTCTCATCAAATCTTATATCATTCACTTAAACATTCATTAGATCTCTGTTGTAAAGAGAATATGCAATAATATTCCATTTATTTAATTTTTTCCTAAGTTAATATTGTTTTACTTTTTCTAATAAAAACCTTCAAAGTAAATTTTTATATTTAGAACTTAGACAATTACTTACAACTTAATTTCATTTGGCTTCCTTTGAGAGTAAATGTATAAAAGTTTTGACAAATAAAATATATATTTTTTTTTTTTTTGCTGAGTCATAGAATCTTTTCAAGGTCTTCAATGAAAAGCATTTTTTTGCAAGTTTGCTTGCTTTCCTTTTACACAGCAACTGGTTTATATTTAAGTTTATATTTAAGGTTTATATTTAAGCTACAACAAATAATCTTAGATAATTAAGTTTTAAAAAATGATTTGAAAGATAAAAAAACCAGATGATGATGACTTTATGATTTTTTGCATATTCTCTTTTAATTTAAGATTTGGTAAATAAACTAACTTTAGACAATCGGTATGAATATTGCATACATACTTACGTAAGATTAAAGCCTGCAGATTGGGTTATTGTTAGAATTTGCGCTTTCAATATTATAGCAGTAAAATCATTACATTGATTTGTGAACAGTTTTCTGTTTACGATATGATTGAACTGTCAAATTCTTTTGATTTTCTTTTCACCTTTTCTTTTTACTTTTTTTTCCTAAATCATATTGGTAATTCATTTTTCTTTCATTACTCATTTTTGATGCACCATTTTAATTTTTGTACCATAACCTTATACTTATTTTCTAAATCGAATTTTGTTAATAAATTTAATTGAATTTACGCGATTCATTGTTTCATTTTTTTGTTCAAGTTTTATAATTTTATTTAAAAAGTTATGTTATTGGGATTGCCGATAGACCTTCCATAGATCGTGAGTGATCGTTACCTCTACCAGTAGAAGACAAGACCGTATCCTTGTTACACTTTTATTCGTGGTGACTTTTTTCTAACGAATTCAGTATACACTTATTCATTTTCGAAAAATTGGCTGCAAGTCTGTATTTTAAGGACTAGCTATTTAGAAAAATATTACAAAGTATTGCATTAGGAATGTGTAAATGTTAATTTAATATGCGTGTGCTTTAATTATCACACGAGTGAAACTAGAATAAAAAAAACGATCAGTAAGTCACGACCTTGTTAGTGGTTTTATGCGTGGGTATTATTCTTTTATTAAACGAGGACAAATTGTTATTGTTTTTGTTTGACTAATTATGATATAATTAACATAAACTCTTATTACTCTTTTTGGATGAATATTACCAACAATAAATCTACTACTCTTCTTCCAGAAAAGGAAAACAAATAGTCAAAAATTTTTTGCTTTACATATAATGCGCTATTTTAAGTATTGAATAGAATTTTTTATCGTCCAAATTTGTTGCAGGAAGCAACGCAAAAACATTCATATTTACAACATTAAATAAATTTTTTTAATATCTTACATATGAAATAATAAATTATATATTTTTCTTATTTTTTATCATCAACAAACAAACAATAGATACTATTTAATTTAACTGCACGAATAGAAGAAATTTAAACAAATACCCTTGGAAGTTAAATGTATGTGCAAATATGAAATGTTAATTTTTTTCCATTCCTTGATGTAAATTTTTTTTAACTCAGAGTTATAAAATTATCACTTTATTAGCCCAGCATATTTAATTTTTAGCAAGTTAATCAAAAATGTAAAATAAAAAAATAAAAAAACACAGGAGAATAGAAGACTAAAAACTTTTTGATTGTTTATACATTGATTTGATTTGCTTTACATGCATCTCTTGCTATTTGGTCATAAAATTAAAAATAAAGTAAAAACAGTAATTTTTTAATAATATAACTCCGGTCAAAAGTATTCTTTAGTACCAGGGCTGTTAGATAATTTCATGACTTTCAGTTAAAAATAAAAATTTTTCCGCAAAAATTTATTTTATTTCTCAACATAGCCCTCCATACATTTATTCCAGCTTCTTTCTATTTTTTTTTCTTTCCTCCAAATAATAATAATTCTCAGTGATATTTTTCCAATGCTGACATCTTCATTTGACTCAAATCTCTTATCAGCCGACCATTTATCAAAAAAAAATTCTGGAAATAGCCGTAAGGTGATTGATCTGCAGAGAATCCTGTCACTACGTGCGAAAATTTTAATCTTCAATGAGAATATAAAATTTACAATGAAAGGCGACTGAGAAAGTTGCAACAGTGCTACTCCGGCCGTACGAAAGATAATAATGTGTCCTGGCGGGAGAGTTTCCTAACCAATAACGATATCCACATACATATATGCTCTAGAAAAAAAGAGCCCATATCGATTGAAATAATAAAGGACAAATGGTATAAAATTGACTGCACTATTAGAGTAGCATATTTATATAGTGGAGTGCATAAGAACATATAAGAAAGGATTGCTCAGCACCCATACAAGAAAAAGAGATTGGGACCGCAGTTTAAATCAGCAGCAAGAGTAAGGGAGAAGTGAAGGCGTTGGAGCAAAACAGAGATATAATAAAAAAAATTATTGACATCCTGTTATTATTATATTAGATTCTTCTTGAAGCTTTGAGGAAATTAATTTTAAAAATATTAATGGATAATTACCTTTAAGCAAAATTCAACTATAGCTTTTAAATGAAAAGTTAATCAATAAAATAAAATTCAAAGTTCAAAAAATTTTATTTTTATTATTATCAAGTTGTAAGGTTTTAAATGAATTCAAAAAAGGAGGAGGTTGTCAACTGGTCTGGTTTTTTTTACGTTGTTACTTCATAACTCGCTACATTTTAAACCGATTAGAATTTTTTTTTTATCTGAGAGGCCATAGGTTTCAATTGGTGCCATTCTAAACAAGCAAGAGTGCTTTATTCGGCTCTGCCAAATCTTATATACCCTTTACCAAAGTGCTTTTATGTAGTATAGAGATACATACATAAGCACATACATAAAGTATAAACAAAAAGAAAAAAATAATTTGACCTAGTTTCTTTTATGTATAAAAAAATTAATTTTCAAACCCTAAAATCATAATTTTAGATTTTTCTTATTCCTTATACCAATATAGTAGTTCTTAAAAAAATTTAGAAAGTGTGTTTAGTGAAAAAAGAAAATTCAAAAAAATGTTTTATTTATTTACTTTAATATCCAGAAAAAAAGTTCAAAGTTTCCAGCTCTGGAGCTGTGGTTTTTATTTTTATAGTTTTCTACAAAAAACTTTTATTTCCAAAACGCAAAATATATATAATTTATAAAGGCGAAGATAAAAATTAATTAGACTTAGTTACTTTTATATATCACAAAAAGTGTAACTTTTCCAACCCTGAAATCATCCTTTTTGATTTTTCTGATTTCTTGCACCAATATTTTTCTTTTAAGAATACAAGATATGTTTAATTTATAAAGACGGGGGGGAACATTTTTTGTCAAAAAAAAATAAAGTTTTCCAACACTGGAATCGTGGTTTTAATTTTTTAATTGCTTTTTTTATTTGAAATACTAATTTTATTCGTACTCAATCCAAAAATTATTTTATTAAATAAAAAAAGTAAAAATAAGTTTTCGGTAGTTAATTTTTTATATCAAAAAGAGTGTAAGTTTCCCAACCCTGGAATCCTCCTTTTTGATTTTTCTGATTTTTTATACCAATCTTTTTTTAAGAAGGTAAGATGTGTTTAATTTATAGTAAAAAAGGAAAAATTTGTTTTAGTAAGTTACTTTTGTATAAAAAATAAGGTTTCCCAACCCTGGAAACGTCGTTTTAATTTTTTAATTTTTGTTTTAATTTGAAATACCAAATTCATTCGTACTGAAGTATATTTTATAAAAAAAAATAAAAATTAGTTTTCGGTAGCTAATTTTTTATATCACAAAAAGTGTGGGTTTTCTAACCCTGAAATCATACTTTTTGATTTTTCTGATTTCTTACACCAATCTCTTTCTTTTAAAAATATAAGATATGTTTAATTTATAGAAAACAAAGGAAAAATTTGTTTTAGTAATTTACTTTTGTATAAAAAAAGTTAAAGTTTTCCAACCCTGGAAACATCCTTTTAATTTTTTGAATTTCAATTTTTAATTTAAAATACAAATTTTATTCGTACTGAAACATAAAATAAGTTTATTTACTGAAAAAAAAAATAAATAAAAAATAAAAATTTATTTACGGTAGTTAATTTTTTATATCAAAAAAAAGTTTCAGTTTCCCAACCCTGGAATCATCCCTTTTAATTTTTCTGATTTCTTACACCAATCTTTTGCTTCTAAGAATATAAGATATGTTTAATTTATAGAAATAAAGGAAAATTTTGTTTTAGTAAGTTGCTTTTGTATAAGAAAAAAAGTTAAAGTCTTCCAACCCTGGAAACGTCTGTATAATTTTTTTAATTTTTTTTAATTTTTTCTAAATTAGAAATACCAATTTTATTCATACCGAAGTATAAAATAAGTTTATTTAATAAAAATTATTAAAAACTAGTTTTCAGTAGTTATTTTGTATGGCAAAATGAAGTTTAAGTCTCCCAGCTCTGAAACGGTCCGCTCGATTTTGCTGATTTTCAATACCAATCTTATTTCGATCATTTCTGACCCACTAGTCTAAGAACGAAGTCTCTAGCTTTTACCATTTTTTGGTAAAGGGTATAAAAAGTGGGCAGAAACACACCCATAATTTTTTTATTTGATTGATATGACATTCGGCGCTTTTCTGAAATCGCACGATCTTAGAAAAATAACTCCGACAATGGAAATATTTTTTAGAGTTTTTTTTTAATTTTTTATTATATAAATTCTCAAAAAGTCATAACTGAAAGAAGATTATGGTGTATGAATTTAAACATAATTTTTTGAAAATGAGAAATTTACTCGGATTCGGTTTACAAAACAGAAACAATTCCATTTATTTGATTGCTGCGGAACCTAACAAACACCTTTGGTTATTATAATTACCCAATTTTAAAGTTGAAAAAATGGGAAAAAATGTCACTTGGTTCCACTTAAATAATTTTTAGGTTCTATTTAAAAAAAATGGGCGGAGTTACGCCCATTAAAATCTAATATAATATTATATATTTTGAGTATTAAATTAATAAATTATAAAACTAAGAACAGTATCGCATGTTAACTAATATGCTTAAAGAATCTGCGTTATTTATTTTTTCTGTTACACTTGCACATATTTTTACACTTGTGTTTTCATTTTGCACTTGTCAATCGGTATGCAATAGAGAAATATGCTTCGACACTACAACAACTAATGCCCTAGCTGGGAAGATAAATAGATTTTTTTGCATGCTTTTGATAAAAGGGAATGACCGTTTTAAATTAAAATAGAGAACAATTCAATAACTTACATCAAAAAGATTAAGCAAGCAAATGGTTTGTGCTCACGTTTAGTGTTTACTAACAGTACATTGGTCGCAAGTAAACGTAAAAAATTCATTTATTTGCAAAAAAAAATTTCCTCTAGTCCTCAGTCCCTAGCTGATTTAGATGTCTATTTATGTGTGGTAGTCATAAATACTTCTGCGAACGTTTCTTTAAAATCCCTGTCTTATATTTCCTTTCATAATAACATCCTTAAAGTTAAAGAGGCTGTTAAGACCATTTCACTCCTTTTTTTTTGTTGTTGTAAAATATTCAAAATTATTTTTTATTTTATTGACATAAGACAATATAGGCCTAGGCCTCACCAGCTAAATAATTAAAAGGAATTCAATTCACAACAAAATTATTTTATTTATTAAATCGTTCATTCTATACTGAGAAACAATAATGTTTGAATTCATGTAAATCCTCTTTAAACGACTTGAATGCTCACACACAGACACAGTGACGACTTAAAGAAATAAACAACTTTTTCTAAGACAATTTACTTGCCATACATAAGACCTATATTTAAAAATCGATAATTCTACTTTTGTTTTATTTGTATGACAAAAATCCAATGTCTACAAATAATTTTATGTGGGCATAATAAAATTACTGTTTTTATTTTGTTTTTTCTATGCTGAGATTTTTTTTATGTAAAAAAAAATTTAGAAATAAAAAAAAAGAAATTTGCTAGTTTGTGCCATCAACTCCTCCACAAATTTTGTTATTTTATTTTGTTCTTCATAAGCCATAAAAAAACCCACACTTTTTTGAATAATTTGTTTGATAAAGTAAAAACAAAATAAACAAAAACTATAACATAAAAATAGCAAATTTAGGTTCCATTTTTATTATTCGTTAAGGACATTAAATACCAGGGTCTATGAATTGCCCAGTCAAATGCCGAAGTTTTATAACGAAAGTTTGTTTAAACTTAAAGCAATTTTTTTCAATGGAAACAAAGCTCTGAATTTTATCGAAAATCGTTGTTATTTTGTAAATGAGAGGAAATCTTTTAATTTGCATTTATACAGCATCATATGCTGTACGATCTTTTTTGACTACTAATATATTTAATTCACTTTTTTTTTCTTAAATAAAGTTCTGCTGAAATAGAGACTATCTGTGTAGACACAACATCTGGCGTAGCCGCATTAAGTCTGACGGCATCAGATCACATTATCTTGGTGGCCAATTGACGTCTCTTAAATGTGAAACTACGCGTTGTGGAAAATAAAAAGCAAACATCAGTCGTGTTGAATGGCTCGTGACACCATGTTGTTTTAACCACATATCGTTCAGTTCTATTTGTCAATTTCAGGCCAAAGAAATCACTAATCATACAGGCATAGTCCTTTGATTTTATGGTAACGGCTCAGTAGAGCATAAAATCACCCTACTTTCACTAACAAGAGCGATATTTTGGCAGTGCACACATTATGATGATTTACAGGCCTGTCCACATCTGAAGCACTGTCAGCATCTTAAAATCTCTTTATAATCTTTCCAATTCTTTGGTAAGATTATAATGACCGTAATCACCCCAAAATGCTCGCAAAGTGGCCTCCACTTTTGTAGCAAGTTTTAACTATTTTCATTCCCTCTTCTGCTGTTAAACCATCCATCAAATGTTTCACTGAATAAATGTCACAGTTTTGAACACATTTAAGTCTTCAAGTAAAGTGCATAATTTAATAGAAAACAAAAATTAATTAAATTAAACGAAAAAGTAACATCTCTATTCGATTCAGAATCCGGTTTACAATTTTCAGAATCGAATAAATACGTTTCTTTTTAAAATGTTTTTGTTAGAAGCTTTTTAAATTATTATGTATGTAAACGTAATTCTTAATAACATTTTAAAAGTTTTCCTACGACGAGTTTCTGAAGCAACAATGAAATACATATTGATGGTCACAAGTACAAAGGCCATAACTCGTATTTTCACGAAATTAAGTTTTTCATTGATTCCAATACATTTCACATAAATAAACCTCGTTATAAAAATGTATTGTAATAGAGTAAAAAATAACGATTTTATAGTATTTTTACACTGACATGGTTTTAATAAAAGTTGGTTTTAACGTTAGAAGCAACTGTTAAAATCTGCTTTTACCATAATTTTTTTTTTGTTAAAACCAACTTCAAACCATTTTTGAATTGGTTTTGAGTTGGTTTTATGAAATGCAACCTTGTTTTCGCTGTGCTTAATTCAGTGCTGCCAAGTTAAGATGGCCGGAAGCAGCTGATAATGTTTATGCAAGTGAATAAAAATAGATGTCGGTTGAAAGATTTTCAACTTAAAAATCTATGCAGCAGCAACAATAATCAACAAATTATGGAAAAAAGAGTTTTTGGAAGGAAAACAATGAAAATATTTTTATTGACATCTGGGAAGTGAAAAAAGACGATATGACTGACATCGATCCGCCAATAAAAAATTTTTATTTTGTGATGTATTTGTGCATTTTTAATATACAATAACTTAATTTTCAAGCACTTGTTCACTTGTTCCATAGTTTTGAAATATTTATCTACAAAATATAAAATATTTTCCATTTTACAACGCATTGTAAAATTTCCTAGTTTTTCATACAACGAAAACAGTTGTTGTACAGTTTGTCAAATAAGTGTTATAAAAAGCAGAAAAAAAATACAACAAGAAATACACGCATTTTCAAAATCAGCTGTTTATGGCTTTAGCGTAAAAACCAGGTATTAACTTACAGCAGTTATACAAAGCCGAAAGAGTTAGGGCTATTCTATATAGTTGTGACCAACGATATATAGCGGTATCTCAGCTCAAGCGATCGATTTTCGTAAAAAAACCAAGATCGAAAAATATATCAATTAAACTTTTTTTGAAATTATGTCACTTAAGCTTTTTTTGGCGGCTATGGCACGATATGACGTTGCTTAATATATAGTAATCATAAATTATTTATAATAAAATATTGCACAGTAAGAAATTGTCGTTTACTTTTTTTTTTTTTTTTTTTTTTTTGATGTGTAAACATCTACACGCTAGGGGGTAAAAATCTTTTGACTTTGATTCCTTTGCTGAGATTTCTTTGCTGAGATTTCTTTGCTTTTCTTTCACAGCATTGTCAAATCAGTGTAAGCTATGTATGAGTGTATTAGTGTTTGAAAGAAGCAATACCAAGTAGAGAAAAAAGTCGACCGGCTCGAAGCCGACGAAGTTCTTATATCTTTTAGTATCTTTTTTTAAATTAATTAAATAAAAGTATCAAAACTTTCAATATTGTAAATACATATGAATTTGTTGATTTTTGTTTGTTTTATAAAACTTATTTGGCTAGTAAATGGGCACACTGCAGTATATGTATATGTACTGCATTACAAATTCCAGTAAGCAGTAAATTTACTGATTACTGAAAAAATTCAGTAAATTTTTACTGCAAATGAAATTTAGTTTGCATTACCAGTAAAATCGTAGGACCGTAATCATAATAAAATTGTAGCAAGTGGCAAAGTTTTTTTCATTCAAATTTTGAAACTTTTGTATGAAGAACATTTAGCCACTTGGTAGAATTTCATTATGAATACGGGCATTACTGATTACTGAAAATTCAATGCACCTCATCATATAACAAATCATTTAGGCAATTTATAAAAATTGTAGAAAAAAATTTTAGTAATCAGTAAAAATTTACTTGTTAAACATTTTTTATTGTTTTTACTGAAACTTTAGTGGTACTGCAGTGCTCATCTATGGTAAATGCCTTTACTTTTACTTTTTAATTTTTAATTCCTGTTGTTCATCGTTTAGTTTTTGCTGTTCTTGTTGTTGTGTACTCATTGCAATTAAAATAAATCCAGTAAAGTGCGACTTTGACTCGCGCACATTCGGTTTTTATAATTTTTTTTTTATTTTTTTTATTTAGCTTTCTTCCTTTTTTAAGTTTTTTCAGTTTACACGATTTTTTTTCAGTTTTATCGCTTTTTTCTCGTTTTGGCGTTTTTTTTCTCTTTTTGGGTTTTTTTAATTTCCGCAATTTTTTTCATTTTGGCGATTTTTTCATTTTGTCGATTTTTTTCTGTTTTTTGGGGTTTTTTAATTTTGGCGATTTTTTCTGTTTTTGTGGTTTTTTTATTTTGGCGATTTTTTCATTTTGGCGCTTTTTTCTTATTGGCGTTTTTTTTTTTGTTTAAGGTTTTTTTTCATTTTGGCGACTTTTCCGGGTTTTCGCGATTTATTTTAGTCCTAGAGATTTTTTTTTAATTTGGTGCTTTTTTTCGTTTTGGCGATTTTTTTTGTTTTTTGCGATTTTTTTATATTTGGCGATTTTATATTTCTTTGATTTTTTAGTTTTACCATTTTTGAAAATTTCAAGAGTTTTGCTCTTACGGTTTCCAAGATACAGCAAGTTGTCAAAATTACAAAGTCAAAATTGCATTAACTGATGGAACACCCATTGATTTAAATTTTTTAAATTTAGTGTTAATTGTTGTAGTCTGTATAAAAATTCACTAACTTTTAAAATTTCAATTTTATATATGTACATACAATTGTATATATATTACATGGAATTTTAACATTTTTCGTTGCTAGGTTTGGAACACCCTTTAGTATTTAACTCTCATGTATTTTTTGTTGTGGTGGCCAAATTGTGTCCAAATTTCAAGTCCGCAGCTCTTACGGTTCTTTTTCACCTTTGGTGTACGGAAATATACAGAAAAATAACTGGCGGCGGCGCACCGTCGGCTTCGAGCCGGTCGACTTGTTTCTCTGCTTGGTATTGCTTCTTTCAAACACTAATACAATCATACATAGCTCACACCGATTTGACAATGCTGTGTGCATTTCAGTAAAGAAATCTAAGCAAAGAAATCTCAGCAAAGAAATCTCAGCAAAGAACTCAAAGTCAAAAGATTTTTACCCCCTAGCGTATAGATAGATGTTTACACATCAAAAAAATTTTCATTACTAGATGTTTACACATCTCCCCTGTGATCGGACTCATATTGCTTTTTTTTATTAAAATTCGAAATTGATTCTGAAATATTTAATAAATATATAGAATCAAAATTTAATTATATTCATACTATTCTAGGATAAATTTAATTATTTTTTTTTTTTTGGTTGGTATTAAAACCAATCAAAATTTTTTAATGTGTGCAAACTTAACATCACATTAATATACTCCGATATTTTTTCCCATTTTTAGTGTTTCCTAAAGAAGTATATTTATATATTTTTTATACACGATGGCGTAATGATGCCTGATACAATACTTTTAATTCCAGCGTAAGTCAATAGTTAAAATGATTTTTCTAACTCTTTTTGGATGACTGGTTTTTGCATTAGTCACATTCGTTTTATGCAACAGAATTCACAATATTAGAACATTATGAAATATTTTCCCCCTATGATTTTATTTATAATAGGGGACGAAATTATTTAATATTTAAAGTTATAAATTTTTTTATATTATATTTTTTGTAAAAGCATACATAATAATCACAAAAACTCATTTCAATGTGTGCTCAATTATAGAAATTTATGGCTGAAAGATCACGTTATTCGAATGTGCGCTTCGTGAATTTATGTGTCAGGAAACATTTATTAACAATTAGTTCATATGGTAAGAATTAAAAACAATAACAATAATTAAATACAAAAACAAAAACCAACACAATAAACTTTTCACAGGATATTTAAAGTTCATGTAATAAATTTTAATTGGTAGAAAGTAGCGTAATACCTCCCCAGCTAATAATTATAGGTTAGAATTTTCATTTCATCAGACACAAAATTATTCTTACATACGAAGAGTACAAAAATTTTCTCAAAATTCAATAATCACGGCCGTATCCGAAAAAAAAAATAATTTGAACTTAAATTTGTTTTTTTGTCAAGATTTGTATGAAAATTTTGGTTTTACGTACACTTCAAGGTCAAATATTTTCTTGGATACGGCTGTAATTCTTTAAATTTAAATTTAAATCTTATGGTTCTTTTATTTAAAATTATAGTTGAAAAAGGCAAATATTAATTACAAGAGCCAATACAAGGACAACCTGGTGACGCACAACATACTATTTTTTTTTAGTATGTGTTGATAATTTTTCTTCGACCTTAGAAATTTTGTATATTTGTTTCTTCTTAATCAGGCTCAAGGTCATAATCATTTAAATAAAACTCTTTTTGTTTTATTAAAATATTGATTTTGTTTAATCTTTCTATTTTTTCAATATTTCGAACACCTTCGGTGTCCTTCTTCACGAAAAATTCTATATAAAGAACAAAAAACAAAAATATAAACATATGTATGTGCTTTAAATATATATATATATATATATATATATATATATATATATATATATATATGTACATGTAAATACAAGTTTCAAATTTATAAACATAAATACAATAAAAACATAATAAAATAATTGAAATTTATTTGCTGGTAGTTTAGCATGTCTATATACGTATTTCATTGGCGCTTGAACCAAATCATCAGTAGACTTTAACCACAAATTTTAAACAGTCACTGATGATTTGGTTCAACCACCAATGAAATACGTACATATATAGACATGCTAAACTATCAGCAAATAAATTTCAATTATTTTATGTACACTTCTGACAATATGTCAAATAATAAATTTTCTTTAAAGTTCAATTAATGTTTTATTTTTCATTTAGCCTTGTAAATACTTTTATTGTTATCCAATGGATTTCTAATTGTATAAGGATGTAGAAAAATAGAATGGGTTCACGTGGATATAAATTATTAGCTGGGTTTTGTATCAGTTTCAAAGCCTACTAAGCTTATTTTTTCTTTTGTGATTTTCAAAGGTATTATTATTTTATGGATTCTCATATGGTTTTGAAAGTCTATGCATAAAGTAAGAGGTTTGTGACTGTTTAAAATTTGTGGTTAAAGTCTACTGATGATTTGGTTCAAGCGCCAATGAAGTAAGTATATAGACATGCTAAACTACCAGCAAATAAATTTCAATTATTTTATGTACACTTCTGACAATATATCAAATAATAAATTTTCTTTAAATAAAAACATAATATTATCTTACTTAGAGTAAGGTCGTCATCTGTCCGCTTTGAGAAAGAGGCAAATTCTTACTAAATACCTGTTTGTTTACTTTTTTATTTTTTGTTTATGTTTAGCTAATATATGTCTATATGTATGCGCGCAATTTCCTGTGTCTGTTTTATAGTTCATCCTTATATTCGCTGGAGTATTAATTATATGTAACATCTCTACTGTAAATCTCTTTTTATAATTGTTCTCATGTTGTAATATTGTTGTATTGATGATGTCAGGCGAGTGTCCACTTGTTGCACAGTGGGCTGCTAAAGCTGTTTTTTGGTCAGTTGTTCCTTTACGTGTTTTGTAATCAGATTTATGTGCGGCTAATCTAGTACGTAGCTTGGACTTCGTTGTTCCGACATATACTTTATTACATTTGTTAGAAATATCTCCGTTACAAGGTATTTTGTAAATTATATTTGATTTGTCTAATTTGTCCACCTTACATTTGGTATTTGAAAATAGCTTATTCAAATTATTATCTGTTTTTAGTGCGATATTAACATTTTCTTTATCAAATATATCAGAGTGAATAATTCTTTCAGAAAATCCGGGAATATGTGTCATTGACTTATACGTTTTTGTAGTTTTTTCTGCCGGTTCGCGATTAAGATTTTTTATGGCGTTTTTTACTATCTTTGTTGCTAACTTGAACGAAAAACTATTTTTCTGCAGAATTTTGTTAATTTTCTTTATATAAAAGAGTTTTATTTAAATGATTATGACCTTGAGCCTGATTAAGAAGAAACAAATATATATATTTTTTTAGTTTTAATTACAGTTAACGACATCTTTTATTTATGAGTTTTTTTTTTTTGACTTTGTAAAATCGATTTTTATATTTAATAGTAAATAGAAAAAGAGCTACTTATACATAAACAAAATTTATTATCAAACAGAATTAAAAAGTTTTGCGGTAGCATTGAATCAGTACAAACACTAATAAATACATTTTATTAATATCTAATCAAAATAAATTTAATTGCAAAATTACAGACCACAAACTCATTAACATAATTTTGTTTAGACTGTGCCAGACGAACTCTATCTCGATAAACAACAATAGAAATTGAAAGAATATCTTAAATGTATAAAAGTTTATTTCGATATTATTATTTAAAGACAGGCAATGAATTATATTTGTAAATCTAGGCCAATATTTTGTTGTTTATTGCAAACAGTTATGAATAAAAAGCTTCTCTTATTTATTCCAAAAACAGTTCCAAAAATTTTATTATGATATTGTGATATGTTATGAAGTTAAAGTTGCCTAAAAAAATGATTGTATATTATTAATACCAATTTAACAATAACATAAAAAATACCAAAAGTACAAATTTTCGTCCAGTTTACCTCCTAAAAACTATGCTGTATTTTTTATCTGGACGATTCTAGTTTCCCTGATCATGATCACATTTATGAATTTTAAATAAAATTATATATTTTGATGAAAATCAAAAACTCTTTAGCCGAAAACTTTTTTTTACTATTTTATTTGGTTTGGTAATATTTCTGCATTGCTTTTGAACAATTTGTGTACTCTTTGGTGTACAAAACTGGCTTAGTGATCGAAAAGAGTTTCATTTGAACCGCACGAACAGCTGATCATATGGAATTTTTTAATATCAGATGTCGTTAGTGGTCATCCTTTCTTTAAGTATGAAATTTAAAACTGGATTGCTATCAACGTATATAGACAAAACTTTTCTCTCTTCTTAAGATAAAAATAGAGAACCTTTTTTTTGGAACACCCTCAGCTTAAATTGGTTTAGTTTGAACTTTTTGTCCCGGTCCAGACTTACAGTTTTTGTTGCATTAATTCTTGAATATGTGGGCGAGTTTTGAAATAGAAATATATCCATTTTGTATTATAAAAAATATAAAAAAAAATTGCATGTCTGGACTGGAATTTTCGGGACAAAATTTAACTGTGCTCTCAGCTATTTTAATTTTTCAGACAAAGTTGAACTGCGCTGCGACATTATAGACTTAGATATAGGAGATGTAAACTAAAAGCAAATAATATATTTATATAACACTTTTTATTTGTTGTTCCGGAGCAATTTTCATTATTAATTTTATTTTAATATATAATCTCTTTGATCTACAATTAAAAATATTTGTAAAATAAATACGCCTCGCTTACACACTTATTTCATACGGCGGATTGAATTTTCCGGACAAGTTTTTCGGAATGAGTGAATCAAGTAGCAAGAACTCTCAGTAAAAAAAATTTATCCGGACAAACAAATTTAGTTTGAAAACAATGGATGAATATCCTGCTTAAGGGAATTTGAAATACAAACGAGCATTTGCATAATTAATAGTCATAAGGCTAATTTAATAAGCAAAACTAAATAATGCAAGATATGAAAAGTAGATTCAAATATATAATTATAAAAAAAACATTAAAGTTAAATGTTATTGATACGAAGCCTAAAACAAAAATGCTGACTTTAGGTGTTACAGTATACATAAGTATAAAAAAATCAAGTAGATCAACAGGCATAAGCAAAAAATATTTTATAACTTCTTTCATGTCAGGCTTCTTTTCTTTTGAAAGAATACACACAAAACTCAAGCAAGAATTCAACAAAAATAAAAAAGCTTTTATATATACATATGTATGTTTATAAAACTCAAATAACCATGCTCACTGTTAGTAAATGAATTTAAATTGATGTTATTCACTTAAATACAAATTTGCAAATCTACATACTGCATGCCGACATAAAAGAGGTTGTATTATAATTTAAGAAAGTTGCAAAAGAAAATATACATAAAATAAAACTAACAAGAGCTCTGAGCTGTGCAGGGATTACACATACAAGCAGGAAGCAAGAATGGAAACATAAGTATAAGTTATTCTAACTACAACCATGAAAATGGTATAAAATTTCATTTTGAAAGATAAAGATTTATTTAAGTAAACAAGTTGTGATAGGAAAGATTAACATATATGAATATATTTAGAAATTGCAAATAATAAATCTTTGTTCTCAACTAACAAGTATGAATAAAAATTAAACTTGTTAGCAAACTTTATTTCGTTAAGGCATTAAAAAAACAGAATTTACTTATAAGAAAAAGTAATAAAATTGTTTTAGTTAAAATTTTCGATACTGCAACTGATATTATAAATTTTAGTGAAAGACAAGATTTCAACTTATTTTAACCTCAAAATTTGAAATTTTTAAATAACTTTAAAAGCTTGCCAAATACTTTACGAAGCCATCGTTAAAAATAATACTTGTGTCTCAGTAAAGACATTTAATGCTTAATCAATTATACCAATTATTTTTGTTTTACAAAAAATAGTTTGCTTTTAATACATTTAGAAGTTTCTTTTATGCTTTGGATTTTTTTTTTTTTTTTTTGTAAATTAGTTTTTGCATTAAATTATATAAATTTATGCAAAACCATGTACTTAACTCTCCCTTGTACATTTTTAAACCCATAAACATTGCTGATACGAGTGATGTCAGTGTAAAACAAAAAACTTTATTAATATCCTTATCATTTTAATATTTTGACATCTTCATTGTTTGTTGATTTTGTTTTTTTTTTCTTTCTTTCTTTTCATCCCTTTTTCGTGTAACACTATAATGGACATAGATTTCAATGAAATCGATACTTTGAATGATACCAGCGACAACTATGAAGGAGGATTGTTAAGGAATTACATCATGACAAAACAAATTGCTTTATCTGCAAAGTCCACACAAATACCAGTTACAACAACGACTTTAACAGCGACAACAAGAACAACAACGTTGGCAGCAACAACAAAATTTATGGCACCCACCATGAAGTCAGATAAATTAGAAACCACAACAACAAGTACAACTAGAAAAGTAATATCAACACCGTCATCCATATCGCCTCCAATACAACAGACTGCTGACAAAGATGATGATGACCCGGTAAGAGGACTTTTGAACAAAACTAAACCAGATGTTTTGGCATCATACTCATTATTATCATCAACGTTACTCAATGATTCAACAGCCAGCCGGACAACAGAATTAAAATCATACTCGTCCACATCCGTCATATCCGAATCAGCTTCCTCATACACAACCGCTTCCGTTGCCACATCAAGTTTAACTTTGCCAAGTCATAAGGCGTCATCTGCTACCGCCCTTAGCCATAAGGGAAATGAGCAAAATATGCACAATACCAACAGTCACTTGACTGTTGACAATTCTAATGCCACCATTGTGTCTACAAAGAAAACATCGGCAACAACTAATACAACAACAACAACAACGACAGTTTCAAAACAACAACTACAACATAAAACTGCTTTAGCCACAAAACTGTCATCATTAAGTACAAGTTCAATTGCAAAGGGGCCCTCAAATGCTTTAAGTGATAGCAGTAAAAGTAATTCTCATCATATGGCCTCGGTGGGAGTTTTAAGCACGAGCAATGGCAATAATAGCAAAAATGGTACGGGAACAACTAGAATTTCAGCGAGAAAAGTAGACAGCAAGTATGTGCTATCGAAAGCCCATAAAACAGACACACCCATGCTTAACTATATATTCGATACGTTTTCATCGGCCAATAAGCATCACCATCATGACCAGCGGTAAGTCGAGCATTTGCACACTTTCAATTAAGTGACAAATTTTATGCCTATGATGTTTATTATTATTATTATTATTGTTAGAAATATAAATATTTATGTGTTTATGTTATTGCTGTCTAGGACAAGAATTTTGTGGCAAATGAGCTTGTACTAAATTGATTTTTTTTTTAAATAAATAAATATAAAATGACAACACAAATAAATAGAACGTGGAATACAAATTACTAATCCCCAACTGTAAGATGTGATAGTTAATTTATATTTATGAAGGATATTGTAACAATTTTACTAAAAAAAAGCTTGAGCTTGAGCAAAAAGAAATGTTAAAGCTAAATTTCTGTTAGTCTGCAGAATCTAAAAACGTAGACATAAATGAAATCTTAAACAAAGCCAGATAAAAGCTAAGGTCAGTTGTTCATGGGCCAGAAACCAAAAGACCTTAGGGTTCGAAAAAAATTTCATATATGTGACCTGCTCCACGAAAAGGGACCTCTGCGCCGAAATTTTTTTTTTACTTTTTGATTCTTATAGGAATGCCGCAAACCGCAAGTTTCTATGTCTTTTAGTTTTTTTACAAATCACCTGTAAAGATGAACATAATTAATGAAAAAATTTAAAAATGTGATATAAACAGATAATATATATAATATTTGAAATTTAAAAAAAGTTCAATACCAAAGGTACAAAATTACAAAAATTTCAAAATTTTACTCTTTTTTACTCCTAACACGCTTTTCTGGTGGTTCTTCTGTATTTTGCTCTTTTTCACCTTTGTCTGATTTTTTTTAGGAAGTTCTTCCAGTTTTTTTTTTTTTTTTTTTTTTGTTTTCATCTTCGATTTATTAACCATTGTAGCACGTTTCTTTATAGATTGTTTATCTCCGTCTTTGTTTCTGGTTTTCACATCAGCTTGAGCTTTTTCAACTGCAGCTATCTTCTTAGGGAGTTTTTCCACTTTTGCTACCGATTTCTTAGGAGTCTCAGTTTTGTTTTCAGTCAGTTTTTTTTTTGTTCTTATTTTTTTTTTTTTTGGTGACTTCCTTGTTTTCGGTTGATGTAAATTCTTCGGATTTCGCTGACTTCTTCTTCATCGGTTTTTGTAGCTTCGGAGCCACATAATCGCACTTTTTCTTATCTTCTCTTATATTTTTGTATAAATACCATTGTCTTTCTAAGTTTAATCCATCCGGAGTAATAACGTTAGGATAGGATAAATCATCGGTACAGATACGTAGCTCAAATTTTATTGTATCCTGGCTATCTGCGAATAATTTCGCTTCCACGCCATCCTTACTAATGGTGAAGTGGCGAAAGGTCGTAATTCCAACTAATGGCTTAAAAAACTTCTTGAAATATTCAACCCAAGCATACCATGTGACGTTTTCCATTGTCACTGGTTTATTACAGCCGGAGGGAGAAGAGGCAGTCACGCAGTTCTTGATATCTTCGAAAGTATCAATATTACTGATGGCGTACTTGGCTTTAAAAATTCCAAAGTATATATCTGGCGAAAATTTGGTGTGCCCCTTAGAAGAAAGTTGAAATATATCTGTTTGCATAATCCTCTCACCACTCTCCATATAAGGTATCCAAGAACCGCATTATTTTTATTTTGCGCAACGCAGTTGTCGCTAAATAATATCAAGGTTTTGCCAGGTACAGATGAGGTTGAAAGATGGTGATGCAATAAGCTGATGGTACAATTTGGTCCTTTTCCTATTTCGTCTTGTTCATCAATCAAGTAGAAAAACTGAAAAGAAAAAAAAATGTTAAGATCGTCAAGGTCACATTCTGTGATGGAATTAAAAAATTCAATAATGAATGAAAAGGTACGTGCTTCTTCAATAATTCATTAGTAATGCTGAACACTGAGCACTTTCTACCAGCCTTAAAATATGCACTGCCCGGCTGCTGAGGACTGACGGGTTAATTGACATTTTGTGCAAAATCAAAAGACCGTACATCGGCATCTTCATTGGTTCCTGTGCAAAATTTCTTGTAGTAGGCTCGTTGACTCTTTGCTTTTTGGATATGAGCCATGAAAGAAGAAATTCGTTTTTCTATTTTTCATCATCTGCGCAATTTTTCAGCTGAGAAATCACCAACGTATTCTCTGTACAAAGAATTTCAATGATTAGTTACACATTGTTCATTTTTTACACATAATAATAAATTATTTTAAAAATACCTCTGCAAACGTCGCATAAGTCATCGGAGGGTTTCATAAGGGTTCCAGATTTTCCTGAATTACTGATTACTCAATTTTCTATCTTCTGGTTAAAGTGAAGATATGTACGTTCGATACAAAGAGGATTTTGTTTCAGATGAGGGGAGTTTCATTACTTTATAATCTTTGAAACGAGGCATACGTCCGTGTAATGGAATCGCTAATTGATCTGCCGTACTTTTTATAAAATCTAACACTTTAGTGATTTCTTCTGGGTGCAGTGCGGCCGGATTAGTGCAGGGTTTGTTCTTCGATGCGTGAATTCGCATCACAACACCATGGCGATCAAAATGTGCGAGTAAACTCTTATACCTCTTTAGTCCACAAACGTGTAGAAATACAAACATTTTGCGGCAGATGGGCAACTGATGAAAGTAAAAAAAGTACGTGACCTTTTGAGCTGTCTTGAGTTGATTTACGTCCATACTGGATTTTCGCCAATATATCTTTATAGGCGTCATTGAAATCGTCATGCCCTTTACCAGACTGAAAGTTTGCTCTTCCTCAATATCTTGAAGAGATAATTGCAGCACTTCTGAAACTTCTGGCGATGAAAATGCATCCGACTCATCACTGACTATAGGTAAACATTCTTCCAAACAATCGCTGAAGTATTATTCTTCAACACTCTTAAATTCGTCTTCCAGACACATTTTCTTACGTTAATTAAGATTTATTTTAACCTTAAATTAACTAACTAATAGATAAATTAAATAATAATAAATAATAGATTCAATTCTATCGGCTTAAATCCAAAACATTGATAATTTGATAAGGAATAAAACAGCTCTGGTAATCTTGAAAATAAAATTAGCAAAAACAGGTTTTTAACTGTTAGAAATAATTTTCATAGAGGCAACACTGCATAGTGAACATCGTACAAAGTACCAGAGAGTCGAAATACATCGCCAGATGATCAGGTTGAAGGAAGAGTTGCATAACCATGCGCTAAACACGGAAAAACGAAGCGCTTTTTAAACGCGTTTTTCTCAATAACTTCTTTTCGGCGCAGAGGTTCCTTTTCGTGGAGCAGGTCACATATGTCTTTTGAAATTAGTAAAAAAAAAATAAAAAGTATTATTTACAATGAAAAAAAAGGAGTGATTAAATTTTAAGGGCCGATGTTGAATGTGAACCACAACTAAACGTCAAGCTTTTTTCTGCATTTCATTTGACATTTCTCAATTCTAGACTAACTCAATTTGAACTATGCAAAGATACACAATTGAGCAACGCGTTAAAGTTATTCTGGCTTATTATAAAAATGGCCGTTCAAATCAAAATGCATATTGTGCACTACGTGATTTGATGATTAGGCATATTTTCACCTCACTGAACTAGTCAATCAGCAGAATTGCCGCATTTGGGCGAAGGATAATCCAAGAGTGATTGTCGAGAAACAAATGCACCCACATAGAGTGACTGTTTGGTGCTTTTTATGGGCTGGCGGCATCATCGGGCCGTATTTTGTTTCCAAAATGAGGCCGGTCAGGCAGTTACTGTGAATGGTGTTGGCTATCGTGAGATGATAACGAACGAGCTTTTTATGGCCCGAATTGGATGTGGATGATATGTGGTTTCAACAGCAAAGTGCCTTTTGCTGCACAGCTAACGAAACAATGGCTCTGTTGCGCGACAAATTCAATTTTCGTGTTATCTGTTGTCTCACCGTTGCACTTTTTTCTTTGAGGTTATTTGAAAGAAAATGTATACATCGATAAGCCAGCAACAATTCAAGAGCTGAAGAATGAGATAATTCGGTACATTAACGGCGTCATCGAAAATGTGGACCATTGGATAGAGGTGTGCCGCCAAGGTCGCGTTGGCCATTTGGCCAATATTTTATTTCATACATAATTGAACCATACTATTTTTATCATAATAAAAAGAAATGACAGTAATTTCCTAAATAGTTTGTGATTTATTCAAAATCAACATCGGCCCTTAAAATTTAACCACCCTTTATTATCTCAGCCTTATCTATAAAACCTAATAAGGCTTTATAAAGGGTTTTTAATACAATTTTTCATACAAAGTTTTTCTTAAAAAGGCTTTATAAAGTCTTAATAACTTTTATAACTAAGGCTGTATATATATCACAAATCAAATTGATTTAATACAATAGCAACTAACAAAACAAGTCAAAGTAAAATAATTTCCAAAAAAAAAAGTCCGACAAAATCTAAATTTGCACTGGAGTAACACGGATTTTCAAGACTTGTTTTTCATTGGAAAAATATATCAGTGTCGTTCTTTACTCTAAGTTGAGTTTCAAAGTAAATTGTTTAGACATCAACAATTCTACTTTACCTGTGCAAAAATTCCATTGCAAAAAGTTTTTGTCTCATTCCAAAAATTTATACTGTCATAGAATCTCTAATTCTCTTCAATGGGGTCATCGAATAAGATGACGAGGAAACGGCATACATTCTTTGCAAATGTATTGTCTTATGTTACAGTAGAGGGCGTGTTTTTCATCCTGAGTTTATGTATTTAGATGATATTAGTTGGGCGCTTTTCCAGCCTCTGTGTTGACTTTCATGAGGAGAGTCATATAGAGCTTGATTTAATTTACAGATCTAGGACACAAAAGATACATAAGGTATCGCAGTATCTGTCTTTAGACCAGATCTTTTCCTTATTATATTCTTTTCTATGTGGTGACTAATATGGTTCGGATCCGAAAAATGAGGGTATATGGGCATATATGATTATATATATTCATACATTTTCATACATGTACGTGTAAATATTACCTCTACAGTATGCAAAATTCATATTCATACTATCTTGATTCACAAAATCGCACTGTGGTGCAATAAATTAAATTACTAAAATTACTTTTTTTTAGATTTTGAACAGGGAGGTTGTATTTAATGAAACATTTGTTTGGACAAATAATTCAAAACGAACTAAAAGTCATTTTATTAACAATTTTAAGTCGAAAGTTGTTGTATCAGTTATTTCAAAAACACAAAACTCATATTCGTACATAAAATTTAACTTAAGAACTCAGATTAAAACTAATGCAATTAATTATAAAAGAACAAATAATCCGTTTAACAATAGTTTTCAATATTTATAATTTTTTCAGTAATATGCACTTTGTTGCTTATCTAGAGAAGTGTTTTATTTTCGATAAAATTAATGAGTGGATTATGCTTTTAATTATTTGATCCACTATGTATAAAATCATACAAGAATGGTTTTTTTTTTTTTTTTTTGTAACAAAAGTTTTTCTTTTTTAAACATTGAGGGTACGCATATAAACTTTGCATACCGTATGTATTTTCTAATGCATTTCTAATTCGCCAGTGATAAAATCCAAGCTTTTTTGATTGCAAAAACGATCTTATGTGAGATATCATGTATGCATACATTTTTATATGGCTTCATATATTGCATCTTATTTCTATATATAGATGCACCTAATGAAGAGCTTCATAATTAAATTTTCATATATGCGATCATATATTATAATACATTTCATATGTTAGTCCATATATTAGTTGATATATAATAGTTTGCCATTTATAATCCCATACATTTCCATACAAGAATTCATACATATTTATATATAGTTATATACAGTCATATATTAAAAATATATGGACCATATATAATTTTTTTAGCTGGGTTCATAAATAAATTTCCATATATGAGCTCATGTATTATAATACGCTTCATATGTTGCTCCATATATCAATTCATATATAATAATCTTGCCATGTATAATCCCATACATTTCCATACAAGAATTCATACATGTTCATATATATATAGTTATATACATTCATATATTAAAAATATATGGACCATATATAATTTTTTTAGCTGGGTAATTATATATTTCATAAAATTATAATTATAGTTTTCATAATTTTTCATAGTTTTCTATATCATAAGTTCTGAATTGGTTATATGACTGTGTCGTATATATGTATATATATATATATATATATATATATATATATATATATATATATATATATATTAAGTCCTAGGACTCTTAAGTGAATAAAGGCCTATTACAGTCCACTGGACTTTGTCTTCCGCTGGTTTTTTTTCTGTTCTCTCCATGTTATTGCTGGCACCTCCACATATTTTCTGGTCTTCATCTGCATCCGTTGTCTTGAGGATGGTAGTCAAGAGCCTTCCTGAATATGTCTTCATTGCTTTTTCTGAAGGTATGACCTAGCCAGTTCATTTTCTTGCAGTCGCGAGTACTTTAAATATATCACTAACAATGAAAGTTTAAAGCTTTGATTTGAAAATTTATTATATAAGCTATCAAATATAATAAATCATGATGTAAAAATTCCAAACATTAGGCCACCATTGCAGAAGGTCTTAAATATTGCATAGTTTTAAGAAAAAAAAATATCCAAAACAAAGTTAAAAATTCAAATTTATATGCAAGTTGCCAAACTATTCCACTTAATTATCTCACATTTCTACTGAAATACCTTTAGAATAAATAAATATGAAAAGCAAAAGTATTCTAATACAACTGAAATGCATCTGATAAATGAAATTGTCAAGGTTTGTTTGCCACTCGAATATATAATTTTTTTCTTTGCAAAATTTTTTTATTCTCTAACATTTTTAGTTCTCATTTACATAAAACAAGTTTTCTTTTATTTTACTGTATTAATTTGCATCTGTTGTATTCATTAATCAATGTAACACATATGACAATTATTTGGATTAAAAAATTTTGAGCACTGGAAAAATTGTAAATGAGTGTTTCTGTTGATAAAAGAGATAATAAATCAAGGAAAAATCAGCCATCAGTTGACTAAACTGTCAATAAATCAAAAATTGGTATCTTGCCAGATAATAATGGAAGCAGGGATTTTGAATTAAATATCTGCTGAAAAAACTTTAGATAAAAATTTAGCAAAAAAAAAAACAAAAAATCAGAAATAAAATGAATTGATAGGTTGTATTTTTTTTCAAAAATTTGTACAGCATAATACACTTCCCTATGGCTACTATAATTTATTTACACTATCTCTATTAAAATAATTGAAATTAACAAAATCAAAAATCTGCTATTAAAAGTCTGATGAAGACATTATGGAACTTTTTAACAAATTTCTAGACCTTCTTTACACAAAAGCTTTTTAACCCACCTCAGAGTTAAATGCACACATATTTTTCATATCTTGTAAACATAAAAAAATATTTTAAAAAATTTTTATCTTTTATTATGCAAAATATTTTAGCCAGCTGAAAATTTTTATTATTAACAAAAAGATATTATAAAACAAAATTGCAAAAAAAAACTATTACAGAGAAAACAAAACTGAATTCTCATTGTACATTTCATTGAAAAACTTCTCAAAAAAAAAGTTAAAATAAATATTCATATTCATTCCTTCACTCTTGTATTTCTTGTAAATTGAAGCATAAGCATTGAAGTATTGGATTCTGGTGCACAGTGGGCTGAAATCAAAATACCTTACAAATAAATCAGCCATTTTTAGAGGATGGTCCTATAGAAATAAAATTTCGCATGGATATGGCACAGACGTTTTTTAGTTTTAAATAATAACTTTCCAAATGGCTTAGCCGTAAAAAAAATTACATGGCTTAAGTAACCTTATTTAAAACTTCATAGTTCCATCTTAGAACAATTTAGAGAGTTGTCGCTGCTGAATTTTACTTCATTAGCTGACTTATGCACTCAGAAATGACTGCTTTGTTTTCAAAATATTTGTTGTCTTCCACCACTGTGTGCTGGCAGACGTTGTTTGTCATTGACAAATGACTATGGAAGAGATTCACCTGTAACAGTAATAAAGAGAAATGCACAGAAAGCAGCAAAAATATACTAAAAGTGTATATTTGAAAAAGAATTGCTGTTCTTTCATTGTAATTTGAAGTAAAATAAGTAGGTTGACTTAGATGTAGGTCATCTTTTAAGATAACAAATGGAATACAACACCAGACATTGCAGCAAGTAAAAGAAAAACTACTTCATGTCCATGAAGTAAATCATTTTTGGAAGATATTCATAGGAGATTTTTTTCTCCAATTAAAACATTTAATTGGAATACTACACACAAATAATGAATTAAAATTTTAATTCATTTAATCAAACTTCAAATTTAAAATTTTATTGATGAAAAATTCAGTCAAAAGTTATTAATTAAAAAATGTTGATATTTTTTTATTCGACAATAATAAATTTTGAAATAATTAATAAATTTTTAATTAAATATTTTGAATGGAAAAGTATTTTTGTTGTCTTTGTATTAACGTTTCACACATGGTCACCTCGTTATTGGTTTTACTATCGACTTTATTTTTAGACAACTTCATGTAAACCTCTTTATCGTTTTTCTCCACTCCGACTTTTTGGCATATGCGCCAAACCAATACTGAGGTGACGACATTAGTACTCAATTAGCATAATCTAAGAACTTTACAGCAATAGGAATAATATATATAAAAAACCGCATTGATTTTTAGAATATTCTATAGGAAAACCACAAACCCATAATTAAACACATTTTTTTATTGATACATATTTTCAAAATACCGAGCACTAGTAAAAAATTTCAATGCAAAATTATATTCATTTGATTGCATTTGGCAACACCAACCTTAAGGTATGCAATAATTTCAGTACAAATTTATAACTAGTGCGTATGAGTAATTTAATTTTGTTCGACAATTCTTCGATAATATCAAGTATACGCCACAGAAATAGTTGTTTTATTGAACTCCTTTGAGCCATTCGAGACAAACATATCGTTGGCTTACAGCCTGTTTTTAGAAAACATATGTTTCGTTTATAAACGATAACGTTTAAAATTTGATTTTTGTAAAACATATTCTAAAGCTTTCGTTTTGACATAAAAAGGAGCTTTTTAGGTATAACGAAAAATTCACACTCACAAAATTATTACAGTGAAGGAATATAAAAAACAATATCTAAGACGCAATTTACACTGTGCCTTTTCTGCTTGCCTGTGCAGGCAGGCTTTTTTAGTTTATTGGTGAGAGGGGGTGAGAAGCTTGCGGGGTAGAACAAAAGGCACAAAATGAAAATTCGATGGGATTTATGACATTTTCTTTGCCTTTTTCGTACTCTCAGTATTAAAAGTGTATATAGATGCCAAAAAGGCATGAATTAAAAAGGCTTAATGTAAATATGTTTGACTTTTCATAGGGGTTTAAAAGAAAATTGTCAATACAAGGCAGGGTAAAAAGGCATAGTGTGAAATGGCTCTAATAAAAAAATTTTCCATGAAAAATTTTAAATAAAATTCATTTCAAATTCATTTTAAATTTTATGAATAAGGGTGTAAGCAATTTAATTTTTAATTGATTTTAGCATTCAAGTAGAAATCAATTTACGCAATAAAACAGATTTTCATTGCATTTCGTATTTTCCGTTGTTTATGAGAACTAAGTTTTTTTTCCTATAACCTTTACTCTATTTGGACTCAATACTTTAATTTTTTGTGATTTGTTTGACAGTTAAATTGTGGAAAATAAACCAAAAATTATTTATTATACTGAATTTGGTGCTAAATCTTTCACAGAAAAATTATAGAAGCAAGGAAATATCTTTGCTTTGTACGGAAGTCAAGATTCGTTCTTGTGAAAGTTAAATCAATCGGCTTATAGAAAAAGTCATTTAGATTTTTTCGTTTATATAATTTTGTTTTTGTAATTTATAGTAAACACTACTTTAAGTTAGTTCACATTCTAGTATTAAAAATTAAATAACATTTTCGTTAAAGTCAAATGAAAAATATGTAGACTGATTTTTAATTAATTTTACATAAAAAAATTTTATTAGTGTGAAAAACTGAAAGCTCTTTTGTTGTCACTCACACGAAAATAAATAAATGTTTTAAATACGAAAACATGGTTTCATTCGTTATTTTAGAGAACGTATACACTTGTTCATTTTCGAAAAACAGGCTGTTAGTCGGCAAATACGCTGAAGCGGCCCACCCACTTGCAATACAATTGTGCAATACTTCATATTGTACAATAATATCGCCAATGTGTTTCGGATATTCGATGGTGACATAATAAAGGGTCCGCCAGATAACTTTTTTGTTGAAAATGCTATAAAAAAACTACTAAAGCTTCGGCTGTGTGGCACGTAGTGCCGTCCTGTTGAAACCAAATGTTGCCAATATCCACCTCCGCAATTTTCAATCTTCAATTCGTTCAACATGGCCCGATAACGATCGCCATTGCCTGTAACGGCCCCTCTTTGCTCATTTTCGAAAAAAAATGGCCCAATTATGCCTATGGACCAAAATCCGCACCAAACAGTGACTCGTTTTGGGTGCGTCGGCTTTTCAAGTTATGTATGCGGGTTTTCTGTGCTCAAATGCGACAATTTTGCTTGTTTACATACCCGCCAAGATCAAAATGAGCTTCATCATTTTTTGACAAAATCGGCATCTTCTGTAAGTCGATCGCAGGCCCACTTAGCGAAGCTAAAATGCATTGAATGGTCAATTGGCTCGTTCAGCGGAAGGATTAAACTAATTATCTGTCAAATCAGACATGAGCTAAGTGTTACCATTCACGAAATAAGCACTAGTTGAAAAAAAATTTTTGATGGCGGACCCTTTATTTCGGCAAATATCAAAACAATTTTGCTTTTTATTATACAATTAAGATAATTGTAAAATGTGGTGGCAAATTGTTAAATGTTGTTTACTTTTTCACTGTCAGGGAAATTGGTCAATATTTTCTTGCAAAATATTGTGCTATTTATTGCATAGTATAGGACAAAATGACAATAATATGTACAAGAACATATGCAATAATATTGTATAATGAATGGGCCGTTTAAGTTAACTTTTTATGCAAAGTGAGTTTTCAACGTGTAATGCAAGTGTAACTTAAAACACATCATTTCCAAAATTAAATATGTCGTTATGTTGTTTTTTCTTGCTGTTATACAGTGGTAAGTAAATATAATAAGTCCAAAAAATAAAAATAAAAAACATTTGTTAAGTCTAGCAGAAAACAACACGCATGTAGTGTATTTAAATTAACTTAACACATAGCTTTTTTGTGTTAATTTAAAATAATAAAATTAATAGTTTCGTTGTCCTGGCATACATTTCAATAAATTTAGATAGTTTTTAATAAAAAGGACTTATCATATTTGCCGACCAAGTCAACGATGTAACAAATATCATTTTTAATATATCCTTATATAAAAAACATTTTGTTTTCTAATTACACCTTTTTGTATAGAGCAATTATAATGCATAATTTCTTTATAGGATGCTTTAAAGGAAATATAACTTCTCTTGTTAGTCCAAGAAAAAAAATTAAAACTTTCCTTTTTTAAAATATTTGCTTTCTTTTTTTTAAGTCAATAAATATATGGAACAAATTAAGACATTTTCTTGGCATCACAAAAAAATACTTAAATACTTAAGCTTTTTGAGTTACATATTCTGCACTAAGTACATAGACCACACACAGTACGCTACACAACAGCACTTCTAGTAATTCAGTTGACTACAATCGTCATCATATAGTTAGCTTCTTAGTTATATTGGATAACAAAAGCAATATCATAAACATATTGAAGTATAAATACATATTTCAGTGGTGCGATTTATAACAACAAAAGTTAAAAATTTTAAAAACCACCGAACATATCAAGAAAAAATGCGATAGCGGCTGCACCGATTTTTTTCAAGCAAAGCTAAGAACACTATCGATTAACTAGCCTTTCAAACAAACAAAAAAATAAAAAACTAAATCAAAATCGATCCAGCCGTTTGTACAACGTTTAGTTGTACGGACACACAGATACACAGACACACACTATAAAATTATAACACCTCTTTTTTAGTCGTGGGTTAAAAATAAAACTAACCACAAAAAAAAATTTAAGTACTTCACGGAACATGTCTTTTTTACACGTTCTTAATTCGAATAAATTCGTCATTATTCAAGCGATGAAAATTAATATGTAAAATGTTCTGAAATCATGGAACATGCATGCACAGGTTCAATACTGACTCATATAAAAATATTTATTTTCTAAGCTATGAAAAAAATATCTTTGAATCAGAGAATATGAATTGGTTCAATCCATTTATTTAAACTCCCACACAAACACATAATCTCCAATGACATGTTAATGTAAAAATCATGCATGTTTTTCTTAAATCCAACCAGTTCGTCAGGAATTGAACCCATGCTTCAACTCCATTTTCCTCTGTCTGTTTTTTTTTTTTTTGTTGCTGTGTACTTATTTTAAATAAACTTATATTACGTAAATATAGAACGACTAGTAAATTAACTTATTTTTGAAAATTTTTAGATGTTCTTTCTATTAAAAGATATTCATTAGTTTTAAATTATTATTCATTTCACATTTTGTATTATATTGGCTTACAAAAATAAAAATTATCCAAAGTTGGCGACAGCGATAAAAGTGGTCGTATTGTAATCCTTTTCATATAAACAGATATTTTCCATATTTCATGGATTAAAATCGGTAGCGTGCTGCGATCTATGTATTTTTAAGCTTCATAATTAGAATTTCAAATTTTCTAAATAACTCTATTGCATTTTCCTGCAAGATACTTGTCAATGCTTCCGCATAGTTACAAAAAATTTTAAATGAAACAACTTTTTCTTATTTGCACTCAGTTTCATAATATTAAAGCATCATTGGTCCAAATGTTCCAGTTCTGAGACCTACGTACTGGGAATTGCTTTTTCTCCTGTCATCATCATTCTGCTGCAGTTGACTGAGTTTAGGGAAAGAAAGTTAAACACCTGCAAAAACTGTGGTGCAGAAAAATTTAAACAACTTTAGTTAAAGTTTTGCTGAGGACTCATGGTTGAAAATATTCTTGTATTTTAAATAATATTCTTCTAGTTTAAAGGAATATCTTTAGTATTCCATGGGGTAATTTATGTGAGTATAACATCAGATGCACAACAACAAAAATGTTTAACAAAATTCCAAAGAAAAACTAAGGCAAAAACATAAATGAACAAACCTTACACATATTGGAAGCACATTCATCTAAATGTTACTTCAAGTCATTTCCATTGTAAACAGCTTGTACTTGTAGTCTGTGCAAGAGGAAGTGGATGATGGTTAGCTGGTGAAGGTGTGTTTAAAAAGTTGTAAATTTTCCACATGTATACACATAAACATTATACAGAGAAACTCCTTACAAAGTTGCACCCACCTTTAGAAAATATATAGAGAATTGTAAACTGTACTTTGTGTTTTATAACGAGGATTAATTTTTAAGTAACCTTTGTGCAGTTACAAAAATTATTGATAAGCCAAAGGAATAAAAAAAATTGATATTAGTTAAGTTAAAAGATTTTTAATGGTGCTCTTAGAAGAGTAAAAGGTATTTAAAATGCCAAAAAAAAACAAACTGGCTACATTTAAATGGACTCGAAAAGTCTCTGTCTAAGTCCCCGTCCATACAATAAACCATCTACTGCGAAGCATTTTTAAATTCTCTTTTGCAACTGCATGCTTGTCAACACTAAGAAGTTTTTGTTTTGTAGTTTAATATATAGGTATTTTCTCATATGTTTCTTATGAGTTTGAGACGAGAATGACACATTCAACAAGAACTGCATGCTTTGCCATTCCTCTTTTCCCTTTCATCACACAAATTCGAAAGTTTTGCAGCAAATGTTTTTTAGTATGGAAAGGGACTAAATTCAACTTTTTAAAAACATGTGAAATAGAAATGGTAAAAATTTATTTAATTTTTAAGAAGAATCAATTTAATTATTTTTAGAGTATTACTTCATAACTCGATACATTTTAGAACGATTGTAAAAATGCTTTTTTTTTACTGAGAGGATGTAGCTTCCAATTGGTGCCATTGTAAAAAAGTGGGCGGGACACGAACACCATTTTTGATGTGTAAACATCTATACGCTAGGGGGTAAAAACCTTTTGACTTCGATTTCTTTGCTGAGATTTCTTTGCATTGTCAAATCGGTGTGAGCTATGTATGAGTGTATTAGTGTTTGAAAGAAGCAATACCAAGCAGAGAAACAAGTCGACCGGATCGCAGCCGACGGTGCGCCTCACCCAGTTATTTTTCTGTATATTTCCGTACACCAAAGGTGAAAATGAACCGTAAGAGCTACGGACTTGAAATTTGGACACAATGTGTAGATATTTGGCCACTACAACAACAAATACATGAGAGTTAAAAACTAAAGGGTGTTCCAAAACGAGCAACGAAAAATGCTAAAATCCCATGTAATATACATACAAATGTATGTACATATATACACTTGAAATTTTAAAAGTTAGTGTATTTTTATACAGACTACAACAATTAACACTAAATTTAAACAATTTAAATCAATGGGTGTTCCATCAGTTAATGCAATTTTGAGTTTGTAATTTTGACAACTCGCTGTATCTTGGAAACCGTAAGAGCAAAACTCTTGAAATTTTCAAAAAACGGTAAAACTAAAACATCAAAAAAATATAAAAGCGCCAAATATAAAAATCGCCAAAAACAAAAAAAAAAATCGCCAAAACGAAAAAAAAACCAAATTAAAAAAAATTTCTAGGACTAAAGTAAATTGCGAAAAACCGGAAAAATCGCTAAAATGAAAAAAATCCTTAAACAAAAAAATCCCCAATATGAAAAAATCGCCAAAATGAAAAAATCGCCTAAATAAAAAAACCCCAAAAACAGAAAATAATCGCCAAAATTAAAAAATCCCCAAAAAAACAGAAAAAAATCGCCAAAATGAAAAAATCGCCAAAATGAAAAAAATTGCGGAAATTAAAAAAACCCAAAAAGAGAAAAAAAACGCCAAAACGAGAAAAAAGCGATAAAACTGAAAAAAAATCGTTTAAACTGAAAAAACTTAAAAAATTAAGAAAGCTAAATAAAAAAAAAATATCAAAACCGAATGTGCGCGAGTCAAAGTTGCACTTTACTGAATTTATTTTAATTGCAATGCATACACAACAACAAGAACAGCAGCAACTAAACGATGAACAGCAGGAATTAAAAATTAAAAAGTAAAAGTAAAGGCATTTACCATAGATGAGCACTGCAGTACCACTAAAGTTTCAGTAAAAACAATAAAAAATGTTTAACAAGTAAATTTTTACTGATTACTAAATTTTTTTCTACAATTTTTATAAATTGCCTAAATGATTTGTTATATGATGAGGCTCATTGAATTTTCAGTAATCAGTAATGCCCGTATTCATAATGAAATTCTACCGAGTGGCTAAATGTTTTTCATACAAAAGTTTCAAAATTTGAATGAAAAAAACTTTGCCACTTGCTACAATTTTATTATGATTACGGCCCTACGATTTTACTGGTAATGCAAACTAAATTTCATTTGCAGTAAAAATTTACTGAATTTTTTCAGTAATCAGTAAATTTACTGCTTACTGGAATTTGTAATGCAGTACATATACATATACTGCAGTGTGCCCATTTACTAGCCAAATAAGTTTTATAAAACAAACAAAAATCAACAAATTCATATGTATTTACAATATTGAAAGTTTTGATACTTTTATTTAATTAATTTAAAAAAAGATACTAAAAGCATAAGTACTTCCAACTTAAATAGAAATTTTCATTACTAGATGTTTACACATCTCCTCTGTGATCGGACTCACATTGCTTTTTTTTATTTGATTGATATGATATTCTATTTATTTGATTGCTGCAAAAACTAGCAAACACCTTTGGTTTTTGGCTTGGCTAACCCCATTAAAATTTATGATTATATTTTACATGGTTCTATTTAAATGATTTTTACAAAACTTACCACATGCCTTGAGCTTTCAAATAGACAATTTTTATATAACAAAATGGATGGAGTCATACCCATTAGAATTTAATTTTTATTTTAAGTGGTTCTACTTTACCCAATTCTACAAAGCTTAACACAAACCCTGAGCTCTGAGAACACACATGATCTTGTATATAAAAAAATTGGCGGAGGTTTGCCCATTAAAATTTAATTTTATATTAAATGTGCTTCTTCTCAACCAACAGATTTAAAAAAAAATTTTTTTTTGCTTAGTCCCATACATTTTTTGGAAAAATTTCTATCAGATCTTTGCATTAAAGTCCACTCTTTTAAATTGCAAACTTAATAACTTTTTTGAATTGTGAATTTAACAACTCTTTGATTTTATTCTTTAAAGGTTATATTTCCTATAACTTTTTTGAGTGGATTTTTTAGTTTCAAAAGCCAAATTCATTAACATTCATTCATTCATTCCTCTTTAAATTGTGCAGATGTCTGCTCTTTTTGCAAAATTTTGAACTCTATTATAATTAAAAGGCTTTTAATAGACTACTGAAAAAATAAAATGAGAGTATTCAGCTCACTTGGGCTTACATAAAGACCCTTTGCTTAGGAACGTCCTGCAGAGGTGACCGGTGTTAACATAAGCAAATATGTTATCGTAGCCTCACAGAATAAATAACTTAAAAATAAAAACTAAGCCGGAAATGATTTCTAAACACCTTTCGTTCCTCATTCATGAATAATTTATGTATTTTTGACATAAGATTTTTTTAAGATTTCTTTGTAAACTTCTTACGGCATTCGTTCGATTATAAACTTACACAATTAAGTGAAGAAACTTGACAAATTTGCATTCTATTAACAACATGCAGTGGGTGGGTCAGGTGTTACCTAATTATATTATCTTTACGCCTATTCTGAAGGGAAAGAGAATTTGATATTTTTCGTTATTTATTTAAAAAAATTAAATAAAGTCAAATGTTTACTTACTTAAGGCAGAATTAGTTTTTACTTTCTATTCTGTTACGAATCAGCTTACTCTTTTTTGTTTATAGAAATTTAATACAAGTAATTAGTTTTTTTGTTTCGTTCTGTTCTGTTTCGGTTCAACCTGTGAAAATCAAAAAATTTTTAAGTATTTGTAAGTGACAGCATAAAGTAATAATAAAAATATTTTGAAATAATTAAAAAAATTAATTTTTAAAAGAAAAATAAAACTATCTTGAACTTTAACAATAGACGATGCAAAACTCATCGCTTTAGTGGAAAACTGCGACCCTTCTGGTCAGAAACAGTTAATAAATTGCTACAGAAAAAGTAAGTACTCAAATTTAGAAGCAGAACGGCACAGCACAGAACAGCAACAGAAAGTAAATACTAATTAAGCCTTTAAACCATCAGCTTTATCAATCACTTCTCACTCACTTTACAATTCTGCCTCGTTCCTCATCTGCACACCACTTCAAGTTGAACTTAAAATTCCTCATTCACTAAACTATTTCACATGCCTTTTGTTGCTGTTTTTGAAATGGAAAATGGCACAAGGATATCTTAAATAAAATTAAATTTTAGGTTTTATTCAATTTCAAATGTGTAACAATCGTACACTTAAATAGAAGGAACGTGTACTTTGGACAACAAAATGAAATGTATGTATGCTTAAATTGAACACATAACTTCCAAAATTTACTTGAAACAAAGAAATTCAAGGGAAATTTAAATAGATTTGAAACCGTAAATTGCTCAAATATTTAGAAATGTTTATCTCTTTTGAAATGTGCATATAAATGTGTGTGAGTGTGCATGTGTGCGTATGATTATCTGGTGAGCAAGAAATAAAGTAAATTAAGATATTGGAATTTTATTAGAATATTTAGGAAATTTTATTAGAATATACAACAATGTAGAAAATGAAGTTAAGCTTAATGAATTCTCTGTTCTGTGTATCTCAATAAAGGGATGGGGTAGTGAGTAACCTGTCACTTATACTCACAAATATTTTTATTCGAGGAAATGTTACACGTTATAAAAAATAAGATGATTTCAAAGAATTAAGATGTAAAATCTTTTCAATATTTAAGCTTGTTCTCACTCTCACGTGGTTTCAAATCAAAAGCCCTTTTCAAATCACGAGTGTAATTTTTTGCTTTAAGTCACACAAAAATATATAATTTCTTCATTTTGACAATTCAAAAAAAAAAAAAACTGAAATCAGAAGAGCAAATAATATTTTCAATAGCACAAAATGTGTCTCTAAATTTTTCCCAACTTTGAAGTATTTTTCCAACTTCAAAAAACTTATTGTTAAAGAACAATATATCTGTAGCGATAAGGAGAAAGTGCTTAAGTCATATTTTACTGTTTTGCACTTTTAAGCGTTCAGGTAGATTTTCAGAAATTTTTTTTCTTTTACAGTTAAATTGGGAAATTCTCAATTTACCTTTATTTTTTTTAAGCAAACATCGTTCTTCACACTATAAGTAATACATTGGAGTTGAAATAGACCAAATTATAACTTAAATTAGGCTATTATTTGAAATGAGATTTAAAGTCTAGAAAGATAAGTAGCAAGTCATAGTACTATAAGTTCCTGAAAAATCACACAAATTAATAGAAATTTTTAACAGGAGTATTTTCGATTATACAGATAACGGAGATAGCATTATCTCAAAATCAGCTTAACTCGACTTAGCCACTTCTTCCTTTTTGCCACAGATATTTAGGTTATTTATTTTAAGGTCAGCCATATAAGAGTTACAAAAAAGAAGGTTGGACATTTAGCTTAACGTTTTAAGATCACAAAATTATATTCACAGAGCTATGCTCTTTATGTCATTACATAAGAGCTGGGACGTGATTTTCGTAACAAAAGTAATCGACACTATTACAGCTATAAATTAATTTTTGTTATAATTTCTTTGAACTTAAAAGCAGAGTTCGAAAATAAACGAAACAATATGTTTCTTTTCTTTTTGTTTTTTTATTTGTAGTTTATGAAAAAAAAAACAATGAGAACGATTGCTCAATTTGTTTTTGTATTGTTTTTTCACATTAGCACAAAAAATACATCAACCCAATTCACAATCATGTGCAAATGGTCTTGCATCATAGTATGTGCCAAATGGTATAGTATATTTATACTCACCACTAAGAATTATTAAGTGGTGAGTATCAATTTACTATATAGCATTTTGAACGTGCTACGACTCAAGACCATTTGCGCAGGCTTAAGAATTGGGCTATTAATTTATTCGCATACAACTAGAAAAGAAAATAATGGGATATACAGTGACACTTCGATATAAAGAATTCCAAGGGTATCCGAAAATACTTCGTTATAGCCAATGATTCACTATAAATATAATCAGCAAAGCCTTGATACAACGAAATTTGAAGAAATACGAAAAAAAATTCGTTATAACTTTATCATTTTGCTATACATAATTTTATTCTTACTTCGTTGTATAAAGGCTTTTGTACAACTACTTCGTTGTATAGAGGCTTTACAAAAGCTTGTTAGTACATTAATACTTCCATGTTTTTGTAACGGGACTGTACCATTTAGAATTTATTCTGATTTCGTTATATTGAGACATTTGAAGGAATATTTCGCTATATAGAGGCTTTTTTGCTCAGAATTTTTTCGTTATAGCTATAGTGTATTTTTGTATGAAAAACTTTGCAATAAAGAGGTTTTCTCAAGGGACTCAATAAACATACGTTATATTAAGTTTTTCGTTAGAGCAAAGTTCGTTATAACGAAGTTTCACTGTAAATGGAAACGTTTTGAAATATTTGCGGCGAATTTGACATCATCATATAATATAATTTTATTGCATTCTTATTTAGCACATGACTTATGTTTTATAAGGCATGGGAGCATAGCTCTAACCGGGTGCCCTAAGATACCTCTCTTCTTTTTTTTAACATAAATAAAATTTGGTTGCTGTTGAAATGTATCGAGATGATAATTAATCCTTCAAAACTATCGACAATATGGAAACATTAACACATACACACACACACACACACACACACACAGAGATGACAATGTCTTCCACAATAAGGGTGATTATTTTATTTATATATTCCATATCTGATAGAATATATTGCATAAAATTAGTATGACAATAGTGATTAACAGGAGATATATTATTTGGCTATTATTCTTAAATTAAGTGAATTGTTTTGGGCTTTTCCAAAGACTGAATAATATATTTCAGTATTTTAATTTAGCATCAGAGAAGATTGTTTTATTTACCGCAGTCTAGATATCTATTTATAAATAAAAGTTGGTTTTTAGAATGACTGTGCTTTAAGAGAGAAATATATATATTATGGCTTATAACTAAATGGATAGTTTATTTTTACTAATTATAAGTTTTGTCAAGGTGATTCAATTGCTTGTTATCAGCTGTGTTTTGATTTTTATTTCGACTATTGTAATAGCTTTGCTTCATTCCACTGTACAATACGGACTGTACAGTCTATGACTTATAGCACTAGCAGAGGGTAGTAAAATCCTGTAAACAGTTTGATGATTTCGGTGACGAATTACAAGTATTTTTATGGGCCTCCAAAGATTTCAAAAATCCGTGCCCCCTCAAAAAATGTTTGGTATCTTTAGTTTTTGGCCAACAGCTTATTTAGAATTGGTGATAGCGCTAAACTCTATATGACAATAATATTGCTAAGAGTCCATTGAATACTTATGATTAAAATTTTACACCAAAAAAGTTATTTCTTCGTGCACTTTTTTTTTGCAAATGCAAAGGAATAATTTCTTTTTTTTTACTTTTTTCGGAATAACTTTACAGGGACTCCTAATTGTTTGCTAACAATATTTGACATGTCTTTATTACAATACAACGTTCATATCTGTGCCGTCCTAGATTTAATGTATAAATATTGTTTTTAGAGCTATGCTCTTTATGTTACGCTATAGGAGCTAGGACGTGATTTTCGTAACAAAAATATATAAATAAATGATATTTTGTAATAGTGTGCTTATTTATCACTTTTCTAGCCAGCATGTGGAATGACTTTTATACCTATGATTAATCATTTTTTCACCGTCAAGACTCAGTCAATAACATCCTCAACTTCTAATCCGGAAATAGTGCAAATTTTTACAGTTTCTAATGATTCTTACTTACATTGCAAGAAGTTCTCTTTTTTGGCCCATGTTCAGTAAATCAGAATTCATGTCTATGATGTTAAGTAAATCTGATTATTCAGATGTATTTTTTTTTATAAAGTTCTTTAATGCCAATATATTTATTTTAAATAAAAATTGTATGCTTCATAACATTGATTTCATTTTCCTAAAAAATCAAAACATATAAAAAGTTTTTGCGAAAACTAAAATTGATCTTCGATTTTGCACGAACGAAATATTTTATTATTTAATTATCTCGATGTTGTTAACAATTGATTTTTGAAAAGCAAAAATATACACTTATTAATACTTTGAAAGTAGAGAAAAGTAGTTCCAATTTTTTTTTCACCGAGTAGTTATACAAAATTTAAAATTTAAACTAGTTTAAAATTATTTTATAATAAATATTCAGAAAATATGGAAAACCCTTTTAACCTTTCAACTGATTTTGCTTATTGTCAAAATTTGATATTTATTCCACTTTGAGAAAAAATAATAAAAACAACTCCTTTATATTTTTAAAACTTAACAACAAAAGTACTCCCGAGTGCACTTTATTATTTATCTCCACTACAGAGTTTTATAACAAAAAGTTAAACAAACTAAAAATTACCACACTCATAAGTTTGAAGTCAAAAGGACAAAGCAAATAAAAATAAATACAAGACAAAAGTTTTTACAAGAAAAACAAACAAGAAATTAAATTTTATATTTATTTAAACAAAGTCAAACAACCTGTATAAGTTATATATAGCAGCAAAAACTATTTTAAATATGAATAAATTCAGTAAAGTGCGACTCTGACTCGAGCACGAAGGGTTCCGTACGAACACTAGATATGTAGTTTAATACAAACTTTATCCTATATAATATATATTTTTGGCATTTTTTTCGTTTTTGGGGTCTTTTCGGTTTTTTTGTTTTAGCGTTTTTTGCGTTTTTTTTTTTTGTTTTGGCGATTTTTTTAAGCTTTGGCTCTTTTTTTAGTTTTGACACTTTATTTTCTTGTTTTGGCGATTTTTTCGGTTTTTGGCGTTTTTTCATTTGGCGATTTTTTTTATTTTTGCAATTTTTTTATTTAAAAAATTTTTTTAGTTTTGGCGACATTTTCGCGATTTGGCGATTTTTTTAGATTTTTGGCGTTTTTTTTATTTTGGCGATTTTTTCGAATTTGGCGATTTATTTCAGTGTTAGAAATTTTTTTTAATTTTGGCGATTTTTTTGTCGTTTTGGCGATTTTTTTTTTTTTGGTTTGGCGATTTTATAATTTTCGGTTTTTTTAGTTTTACCGTTTTTGACAATTTCAAGTGTTTGCCTCTTACGGTTTCCAAGATATAGCAAATTTTCAAAATTACATAGTCAAAATTGCATTAACTGATGGACCACCCTTTAATTTAAATTTTTTAAATTTAGTGTTATTGTTGTAGTCTGTATAAAAATACACTAACTTTTAAAATTTCAAGTGTATATATTATGTACATACAATTGTATGTATATTACATGGGATTTTAACATTTTTCGTTGCTCGTTTTGGAACACCCTTTAATTTTTAATTCTCATGTATTTGTTGTTGTAGCGGCCCAGGTTCTACATACTCTGTCCAAATTTCAGGTCCGTAGCTCTTACGGTTCCTGAGAAAATACCGTGTGACAAACAGACGGACAGACGGACAGCGTAGCGAAAACAATAGGGTTCCTTTTGACCTTTGGTATACGGAACCCTAAAAATTAACTTAAAAAAGGATATACTGCGACAGTAGTGCATATTTTTGTCTGCTGGCAAGTGATAAGGAAATTTATTTATTAAAATGCAAAGCCAAAAGCTCTTTGCTTACTCACGTAGTGTTTGATACTTTTTTTGTTTTTTGTTATAACCTTGCAAGCACAAAGAGAACTTTTAGTATTAAGGTTATAATCACTGAAGCCAACAATGTAAGTTGAACATTTTAAAGGCTTTGGAATAATTATTAAAAGCATGTAAAAATTTTTTGATAAGGGTTTTTAATTACACAGAAAAAACTAAATTTCGTTTTCAGTAACCAAATTCATTGAATCAGTAAATATTTTGTATGAATGCGGACCTATTTACAAAGAAATTTGTAGATTCTGATAACAATTTTGTAAAAATTTAACTGGAAAAAAAATTTATTTTTAGTCAACTTATTATGGCATTAGAGAAAAAAGTTAACTGAAACTCAAAATATTTTCAGTCAAATGTATTAATAGGAACAGAAAAACATTTTTTCAGATATTTTTTTTTTTTTTTGTATTATTCAACAATTTTTTTTTTTTTTTTATAATTTACAAACATATTCACTAAAATTTTTCGTATTATCAGAAAATAAATTAACTGAATCAATAATAATTCTTACCAATTTAAAAAGAAAATAGTAAAAGATTTATTTGAAAAAAATAACTGAATGAAATAATTGAATAATAAACTGAATAATAAATTCAACTATTTTTTTACTTTCAAAAATTGGCTTGTTTTTATGGTTAAGCATTTCGTTCCCGCTTTTGGAACTCGCCAGTAGACTTCAACTCAAAAAATGTTTGAATTTAGCTAACAAGCTCCATATGTTTATAGTAAGACTCTTAATACTATATTAAGAATCACAATATACAAACATAATAAGTTTGAAACAGCAAACAAAAATCTTTAAAAAAAAATAAAATATTTTTTATATCTTTAAAATAATTTGTAGAAAAAATTAAAAAAAATCAGACAAATTTTTTTACAGTATATAATAAAAAAAATTAAAAATTTTCAAAACCCCCGACTTTTTTCAGAAAAGACGTTATATCTTATAAACGGCTGGACCGATTTCCTTCAAACATAGCTAAAAACCTTATCGATCAAGTCATCTTTCAAACAGAAAAAACTAAATGAAAATCGGTCCAGCCGGACAGACACACAGATACACAGATACACAGACACACACTACAAATTTATAACACCCCTTTTTTTAGTCGGGGGTTAAAAATAAATTTAACTGAAAATAATAAATTTAAATATAAAAAAAATAAATCTAATTTTTTTTACAAATTTTACTTTATATAGATAATTTTCATTCTATACAGTTTTTTTTTACATATACATATAATAAAATTGGAACAAATAATTTACTGGAACAGTAAAATATATATACTGAAACTAAATTACATTTCAAAACAGACGTTTGTTTCAAAATTTTTTGGGAATAATTTTTTTCTGTGTAAGGACATGAAGTCAAATTTAATTTAAGCAAATTTATTTTAAGCCTGTTTTTTCTACTATTATAATTTAAAACTTTAGTATAACTGAAGCTTTTCATTTGATTTATAACAAATCAGCAAATGTATTCTCGAGTCTAGAATTTTCTTCGAATTTAAGATATTCGAATAAATTGAAATGAAGAAATGTATATTTTTAATTCCGTGTGAAGTAAATAGCAGATATGTGGCAAGAAAATGTACTCCTGCACTGCACTTTTTGCATAAGCTGCCTGTACAAATAATCAGTTTTTCTTTGGTGGCTGCAAGCGACAACAGCGTATGTAAAAAAACATAGTTTCGAGTCAACACATGGTTAATTGGTTGTTTAGGCACAGTTTCTCAAAAAAAAAAAAAAAAAATAAATAAAAAATTAAATTTGCAGATTAAAATAACTTTGTTGTAAACTAAAGAATACTTAATTCACGAATCCTCCCAATATCTTATGGAAATGTAATATTTAGTATAATTTGACGCTGGTTGCAAATTTAATTGGAGTTTTTTAAGACTTTAGTCAATTGCCCTTTTATTTAAGTTATCGACAACGACATCTCGTTAATGCAATATCAAAGAATTGGAGCTTGTCTAATCGCTATCGTGAACAGTTTGGTATATTGATCCTACTTCTGTTCTCCTATATATATATATATATATATATATATATATATATATATATATATATATATATATATATATATATATATATGTGTCCTTTATTTATATAAAAACTATAATATAGATGCAAAAAATACAAACTAAACGCCCATATTATTATCTTCGATAGTAATCGAAAGTACTGATCGAACGAATTTTCATTTTGGTATTACGACAAGTATTCGACGAAAAAAATTCTTTATTGTAAATATCACTCATAGTGATTCTTAAAATTTGCAACAACTTCACCCAAAAATAAAAACGAATAATTAATTAATAAGTTTTCATATTAAAATCCTGCATCGAAAGCTAAATTATGTTCGATAGAAAATTCGTTGCTCAACGAAATTTTCGATGCTCATAACCTGAATTGAACATTCGATTTTCGATGTTTGATAGCCAGCAAAGATCGAATATTGAACGCACTTCATAATAAGGGCAAAAATGTTTATTTGTTGACGTTTCTGTAATCGTTTAGATTGAAGAAGATTGACTAATTAGGCCAAAGCTTCCGAACCTAGAGTTGTGACTACCAAGTTTCCAGAGTAGTGTCGGTATTAGCATGCACTCTGGATACTCAGTACTGAACGCCTTCTCGTATTAGCTGCCATCAAACGGGGGCCTAAATGACATTACCAGGGAACACTTTGTCTTAGACTGGAAGTTGTGAGATGCTTAGAAATTTTGGGCAGTGGAATCGCTTCTTACTACCACCCTCCTCCCTCCCCAGTAGATAATAAACAGAGAGCTTTTAAATTCTGAGAAAACCCCCATTTCCCTAAGGTCTAGAAAAATTATAAGCCTGACCCACGATTTCGACAACGTTCGACTTGTCGCTCACTTACATTTGAAACAGCAAAATATAAAATTTTATTTTTGTTGTGAATGTAAATGTGCGACAAGTCGAACGTTTTCGACATCGTGGGTTTGGCCCTAAGAGTCTGTCAATATCAGTCAGTTGTGTTCGAATATTTTTTTGTTCATAACTTTGTGGTAAACTTCATTAGACTCATAAAAATTGCATGTAAATATGAAGCTTCGAAACATATAAAACTTAATTTTGTCTTAAGCGGACTTATGCAGTTATTGCTTTTAAGCACAGATTTAACTTTAATTTTGTATAAGAGCAGCATTGGCTGTAATTTAATTCTTTATCTTCAATCCTGTATGCCTTTATTCATGCTCAAATTAATGCATTTTTTTGTATCCATTTAAACTGATTTTATTTCTTTATTCGTGATAATTACCATTGCAATGTGCAATAGCACTTGATAAAAGCCAAAGCAATGAACTTCCTGGAACTTGAGAAATATTAAAATAAATCTTAAAGCCAGCCAGCAAGTCGTAAAAAGGGGAAAAAAGTTTTTTTCTTTAGCTTATAGAGAATTCTCGCATAATCTACAACAGTTTGCTACCTTTTCATTACAAAACTTTAGCCAAATTACCAAGACATTATAATTATTATATTACGCGTCTTTTTTTCTTGTATTCTATTTTCATATTCATGCTCTAGTTACGGACCACACTTTGAGGATGTTCAGCTGGTGGGACAACCGACCAATATGACTGTGCAAGCAGGCAGCACTATACAATTAAATTGCAGAATATCTCTTCTTCAAGACAAGACTGTAAGTATGTGTGGCTGGTAAGGAAAAAAACTAAGATTTCCTTACAAACTGAAATATAAAAAGAAATACTTTAGCAATAAATTGACTTTAGTGCAAGAATTGTTGAGCTACAAGTACAACAAACACCAAACAACATTCAGCCTTTAGTATTAACTGAACATTTTTATCTTTAAACGCAGATGCAAAAAAGAAAGAAAAAAACACAAAATTTTAAGGCAAATGGGCATACCAAGAGAGCAAAAATATTTCAACTTAAAAACTTTTGTGCTCGTTTAAAAATTATAATTTCATTTCTTAAGCCATGAATGCTGTTTTGTGAATATTAAACTAGATCAAAGAAAAATTTATTTACATTTACAGATAAAATGCAATAAACTAGAGCATTAAGTAATTTTCTGGCTTGTAATGGTACCATAGTAAAATGTTTTAAAAATATAGTTAATAAGCGAAATGAATATTATCCTGCTAAATTATGAAAGACTTAATAGGAAAGAAAAAACTTGAACTTTTTAATAAAACATTTTCTTAATTCACAGCATAAGGCCAATTTTCTTAACGACATTTAAAGCAACACGAATTTCTTTTAAAGCTTTGTAGTATATACATAAAAGCTTTGAGTGATTGTCGCTAATAGACCAGCTTCGATATTAAATAAGTAATGGCATTTAAATGTTGGCCCTATGCTTTTTATAAATAGGAAAAACGATTGCATATATAAAGATAAATATATTTAAACATTGAGTTTACACAACCTCTGCGCACTTTGATTGGAGTATGGGTAAGCAACGATGCTGAGCATTAAAAATTCGTATTCACAAAAAGTTCATGAAAGCTCGCCTAGGTCGAAATCATTCCAAAGTCGGGCAAAGATCTTACCAAGCCTATGTCAAAACTTTTCTTAAAACTGCTCATGGCAAAATTGTTCCCAATGCTAATTAGTAGTGGGTGCATACCGAACCGTCAGTTTAGTTTTAGAAGCCAGCATAGCAGAATTAAAAAATTATCTATGAAATTTATTTCAAAATCCAATGTACTTATATAATTCTTTTAGTACACTTATACCTGATTTACATTAAGCATTTTTTCATGAAATTTCATGAATTTTGTTGCACGCAAGTTTTTCTGTTTGTTAATTTCAGCTCTATAAAAGAGAGCTTTATATGAAAAAGGGTGTAGAATGAATCTCGGATGTATTTTTGACAACTATTTTGATATAAGTTGCTTCTCCAGGCCTCCTATTGACAAATAAAAAATTTTCATGCAACTAATTTCATGAACAAAATGCTTAATGTAAATTAGGTATTACTAAATAGAAAAAAAGCTGCAACCAACTTTAAAATTCTTGCAACTTACTTTAGTTTCTCAGTGCATAATTTCTTTGGGATGAATTAAATTTCACTGAAACTGCTTTAAGCTGTCTTTATGCCCCTGTTAGCAAACAATTTTTTTACTTGAGGATGGCAACTTACTTTACAAGCATTTCCTCTACTGATGCGCGCAAAAGTGCATTTCCTTGAAGGCCATAATAGAGCTTTTACATGCTTGATAGCATTTTTCCTTTTTGAATTTAAAGTACTTATTTTCTTCGTCTTTGAATAAGTTATAAACATCTCTTTTATTGCTTAAAACTCAAAAGTAGCTGGTCTATAAGTAAAGTAATGCTTATAGTTTAATCTTAATACTTAAAAGAGATATTTTATAGAAAAAAAAAATAATAATATTTCAAAATAATAAAATAGCTGGAATGCTACTAGATAGCTTTACTAGGCTACACAAAAATAATAAAGTAAATTAAATCACATTTCGCAAGCAATTTTTAAAGTTCAGGGGCATAATTACTGCATTCAATACCCATTCAAATTTTAACATATTTTTGTATAAACTATATTAAAATATTTTTTTTTGTTGAGTAATATAACTTCGTGCTAACCTAAATAGAAAAATGAAGATATGGAGAAACAGGGGAAATAAATAGTGATACTTACATATATATTTACCAAAGGTAAATGAATAATTGTACAAAACAATCATTTCTCACATATCGTTTCATTAGAATTTACGTTAAATAGCTGATGTTAATAACAATCTCTACCCAAGTAGATAGACTAGGGTGCTGATGAAGTGCGTTGCTGCACAGAAAAATATCGGTATCTCCCCCAGCTTAAAAGTTTAATTTAATTTTTCTTCTCTTCTTTAGAAACTCACATTAATTAATAAAAATATTTCATTAAATAAAAGAATTGAAATTACTGAACTTAAGCCTGACTAAAAATTATATCTGATTTTGTAATTTGTTCGATATCGAGTGCAGTAATTTTCTCCATGATTTTAAATATGTTTTATCACTTTTGGGAAGCCTTAGCAGCAGCAAAGTAAATAATTAAATCTATATTTAATGAATAATTAGTTTGCACAACAAAGAGTCTTTTTAGAAGCCGGGAAGAATTAGCTGTTAAACCAACTGTCATAATGCCATCACTTTTTGACATATATGTACGATCCACATACTATTCACCAAAGACGTTTTTTGCGATTTGTGCAACTCTTGAAGCGGAATATTAAACAATTAATCTTGTGATAATTTCGAAAATTTTTTGGGATTTTTTGAAGATGAGTATGGGGTCGCTGAAATAGATTTTATCAAAAAAAAATGAGGCTATGAAGAAAAAATTTTTATATTATTTTTTTCAGGTGCTTTTTGTTCATACAACTAAGCAATTCTTTTCTTAAGGATTCGATTCCATGACAAAAAAAGTTATTGGTGTGAAAAATTATTATATTAAGGACCACTTTGATAGTCTTAAAAGTGAAAAATTATTTTTCATAGATTTAGATACCTTTATTTTGGTATGTATAAGTTTATATCTTACTTTTAAAAAAATGTTGAAAAAAATAAAAAATAGACAAAAAAAATATTTTTTTAATTTTTAAATTTACACTATTTGAATTTTAAAATATTTGAAGTAGCCCCTTTTTAAAATGTAACAAAATATACAAAAATAAAAATATTTCAGACTATTTGAATTTTGCGATACATGAAGTCGGACTTCTTTAAAAGTAGATAATTGGCAAAAATATTAAATATTTCATTTACAATTGGTATACTGTACAAAGAAAATAATCAAAGCATGGGTAATTAAAATATAACGGGTGTTTTTTAGAGGTACAGAACTTCGAATTGAAATAAAACACAAGAAAATCGTTTTAATGTCCATAAATTTGGCTTTATTGGAAGGATAATTTTATGCCATTAATGTTTAAATATGATTTCGGGCATGTGGCCGCCGCGGCTGGCTCGAATAAAGCCTTTTATGATTGCTTCCTCAATGACGTTATTCATCAGCTTTTTCACAGCCAGTCTTGTCAGCAGTCAATTCCAGTGAATTTAAAAACTCCGTGGGATAGTTGACTACGTCATCCTGGTTCATAACGGTGTCGACTGATTTGAAGGAAACCAACTTTCTTGGAAGAAAATTCTGAATGGTCGCATTATGATCCTCAACATCTTTATTTTTCGCCGCCAATATTGCTCGTTCACCCAGCCAATTATGTTAATTTACCTTTTGCGCTATATCTGGGAAAACACGCTGAATAAGCTCCTCTTTTGAGTCTGTGATGTGACAGAAATCTGTTGGCAATGTGATGAACCCGCTCGAGGTGTCCACTGCAACTTTGTTATTTCCAATGTCTAACAACTGCTTCGCAAACACATTTCCAGTTTCATCTTATTGCAAGAATACTCACATGTTAGTTGTTAATTGGAGTGTCTTTACATACTGCCACAAATTCGATGATTTTATGCATGCATTTAGCTCATCAGCAACAGTTGATTGGGGAATAACTGGAATAGTCTGACGAAAATCCACATATATTAAAAAAAAAGGGAAACATTATTTGGAAAGTCACTTACACAAAGGATCACCAAAGTAAAGAAACACAATATCGCAATACTTTTTTCCGTGTTCTGAAGTGCGACACAATGGATTGACATATTAGTTGGTTGCCAAATCTAATGTCAAATATTATGGTTGCGTTCAAAAATTTAATTTGGGACAAAACTTAATATTTATCAATCTATATAAAACAAAATAATATGATAGATTAACAACTGAAGTTAGCTAAAATTAAGTTTGAATAGCAATAAAGTTCAAATTGACTCTACATTTTATTTTTAAAACGTTTATATGGAAAACAGAAAAGGACTGTTTTTAGGGTTTTCCCGGCAGTTATTCGAAATTTTCTTACCCTGTAAACCTTTCTTAGACCTTCACGAAAATTTCAAGACCAAGATAAGATAAATCCGTTGAGCTGTTCTCGAGTTTTAGTCAGACTAACGAACAGAAATTGATTTATATATAATTATATAGATGAAGTTCGCAGTTTGAAACAAGACACTGTACCAAATTTATTTAGTTGAAATAAAATTATTAATTACATTTAATTAAAAGTTTTTATAGATATTTAATTGGTTGTAACATATCTGTAACATGGGGGGTTAAACAATATTTTTTTAATGAAATATGTTTCATGTTAAATTTTTCAATTTTTAGGGTTCCGTACACCAAAGGTGAAAAGGAACCCTATTGTTTTCGCTACGCTGTCCATCTGTCCGTCTGTCCGTCACACGGTATTTGCTCAGGAACCGTAAGAGCTACGGACCTGAAATTTGGACACAGTATGTAGAACCTTGGCCGCTACAACAACAAATACATGAGAATTAAAAATTAAAGGGTGTTCCAAAACAAGCAACGAAAAATGTTAAAATCCCATGTAATATACATACAATTGTATGAACATATGTATATTGAAACTTGAAATTTGTAAAATTAGTGTATTTTTATACAGACTACAACAATTAACACTAAAATTTAAAAAATTTAAATTAAAGAATGGTCAATCAGTTAATGCAATTTTGACTATGTAATTTTGACAATTTGCTATATCTTGGAAACCGTAAGAGGCAAACACTTGAAATTTTCAAAAACCGTAAAACTAAAAAAACCGAAAATTATAAAATCGCCACACCAAAAAAAATCGCCAAAAATTAAAAAAAAATTGCCAAAACAAAAAAAATCGCCAAAATTAAAAAAAAAAATTCTAACACTAAAATAAATCGCCAAATTCGAAAAAATCGCCAAAATGAAAAAAAACGCAAAAATGAAAAAAAAACGCAAAAAATTTAAAAAAATCGCCAAAACGCGAAATAGTCGCCAAAACTAAACAAAAAATTTAAATAAACAAAAAATCGCAAAAATTAAAAAAATCGCCAAAAATAAAAAAAAAACGCCAAAATGAAAAAACGCCAAAAAACCGAAAAAATCGCCAAAACAAGAAAATAAATTGTCTAAACTAAAAAAGAGCCAAAACTTAAAAAAATCGCCAAAAAAACGACAAAACAAAAAAACCGAACAGACCCCAAAAACGAAAAAAATGCCAAAACTATATATTATATAGGATGAAGTTTGTATTAAATTACATATCTAGTGTTCGTACTGAATTTATTTTTTCTTATTTGTTTTTCGTAAAAATGGTAGAGGTTTCCGGATAACCTTAATTTGAAAAAAATTACACAGCTGCATCTTCGCTGCTTTTCAGAAGCATTTTTCGAAGATTTTGTTATTAAGTAAGCAATGCAATTGCTTCGCTCAGTTGTTAGTGCTTCCAAGTCAGAGTTTGTTTTACTGGGATGTGTCTTTATAAATAACAGAAGCTAAAAAGATTTCTGATATTAAATTTTTTTGTTTTATATATTATCCACATTTAAAATCATTAAAAAACCTTGTTTGGTTTCTAGTTTAATTAATGTTTTTCAACGTTTTAATATCACTGCTGGTGATAGACAGGTTTCCTTATTTTCATTAAAAAAAAAAACACCAGCAGAATTACTTGGGAAAACTTTGTTTTTCTCAGCAATAGTACTTCATGTTAACAGCTTCTAGGTACTGCCTTTGCTGCTCTATAACCAAAAACTGCCACTTAACCAAAAGCAATTAATTATTCAACAGGTCTCCTGGGTGCGTCGTAATTCACAAGGCGAAAATGCCTTAGACTTATTGACGGTGGGTTTGCACACATACACCGGCGACAAGCGTTACAAAATGGAATTTCAATATCCCAGTAATTGGCGTTTAAAAATTAGCAATGTAAAGAAGGACGATGAGGCTACTTACGAATGCCAAATATCCACACATCCGCCTCGTGTTATACAAATAAATTTACATGTTAATGGTAAGTTTACTTTAATTTATTATGGCTTCCTTAACAAATTGTGGTATTGAGGTTGACCAAGTAATTTAAAATAGTCAAATTAAAATGACATACATTTTTGTTTTTGCTTTACAGCTCCCAAAGTAATGATAATCGATGAATTTGGCGATCCTTTGCAAGAGAAATATTACGAGCAAGACTCCACCTTGCAGCTGTCTTGTGTTGTACGAAACGTTGCCATGTCATCGTCGGTGGTGTTTTGGAAACATAGTGAAGATGTCTTAAATTATGATGTTACCAGGGGTGGTATTAGGTCAGTCAAACTAAATAATGAATACTCGAATTTCAATACAATTATTAATTGAATTGCTTATTGATTTAGCTTGCAAATAATTTAAATTTTTATTTCATTTATTTTGGAAAATAGGATTTGTATTTTTTTTTTTCATATAAGCAATTATTTTTTTTCATTTTATTCAATCTTTAACTTTAAACTAATTTAAGCTATAAAAACAGATACACACAATTTATTAAATTTGTGCTTAAAAAAATGTTTTAAATTAAATTTAATGTTTTCATTTCATCATGAAAAAAAAACTTAAAAAACTATACACCAGCTTTCCCCAATTGCATATCCAGTTTAATTCAATTTATAATTCCTGTTTTATTTTATTTTATTTGATTTTAAATGTTTCTTATTTTTACTTAATCTGCCATATATGGCCTTTTTTCTTTTTTGTTATAGTGTAAAAACAGAGCTGATGGATGATGGCGCCAATTCAACGTTATTCATTGCTAAAATCAATAAAGCCGATTCCGGTAACTATACGTGCTCAATTAGTGAATATCAAAACTATACAATAGTTGTGCACATACTCAGTGGTAAGTAACTTTTTTTATTACATGTAACTTTTTTTTTTCTTCACAAGTGGAAGTATTGCATTTACACTGATAGAAAAGCTGCTGTTTAGATTAATAACGTTAAGCCATCATATGTAATATATAATGTAATCAATAAGACCAAATTACTCACAAGTCTGAGACCATAAAATCATATTTTTTTTATTATTAGATAAAATATGTATGAGAGAGTAACGTGTTTATGGTGCACCTATGTCTGTCCCAATGTTTACATTTATATTAACATTTTATTATATATTTATTAAGCTTAAGATCTTTTAATTTCAATTTTTCTCTTGTGGATATTTTGCGCAACCAAGAACTAAAACAAGTATTTATACCAAAAAAAAAATCCAAAAACCCGACTGCGACTAACTTTGAACTGTGAAATATCGTAAATGGTCATTCAAAATGAAAAATTATAAGAGAAATTTCAAAAACCTGTCGAATGATACCCATTTGGATATAGTTTGCCGATTTTGTATTTTTTTTTTTGTATTTACAAAATGGTGTCTGTTGGCCGCCATATTGAATTTTGACAACTCAAATTGTCAAGAATCGTAAGAATCGTCAAAATGGGTCCACGCGTTCGGTTTATATAATGCCACAAAGGAACACACATACATACAAGGGAACGTACATTCATGCATACATACATACATACATACATAGACTGATAAACACAATATCCTTCTTCGCGTTGCGCAGTCGCACAATGGTTCCTGCTAGTGTAAGAGCGTAGATAAATTCAAAATTTGAAGTGTTTGAGACGTAATGTTTTTTCTGTTTTTTCAATAAAAATATGTCCAAATTTACATATTTTACTATGTTCATCAATAGATTTTATTTTTCTTTAGGAAATATCCTTGCATCAAGTAGCTATATGTGTGTAATCAAAAAAGTTGACTTATAACAACTAAAGTTTTGAAGACCTATAACTTTAAAAGTATAAGAGTCATACTTACATAATATATATTTTTAAAAAGGTGATTTTATTGCAAACAAAACGGTGTTAATTTTTTATCAATGTAGTTTAATAAAAAAAATTTCAACCAATTTTTCGATCTATCTTTGAATTTTAAGAATTAGATTTTAAGGTGGACCTACAATTTTGCCGCCACTCCCCTCCACTTAGATATTAGCACAAGTATATTGCTATATGTTTCACTTATTTGTCCTAAAAATTTTAGCTGCTAATACTTGCCAGCCTGCAAAATATTTACAAAACACTTTAACTACTACATTTCGGAATATGCATTTTTTAAGTTTTTCCAATAAAATTAAACAAAATTTGTTTTTTATTTTTTGGTTTAAATGTCAAATATGTTTTTTATGTAAAAAATAAAACAAGTATTACTTGGAAGTAAAAATAAAAAAAAAATAATTTTTAAACTTTAATCTCCAAAAAATCTCAAAAAAGCTAATATTTGCAAGACGAAAAAAATTAATTTTTTTGCGCATTATGAACAATTCCATCAAAACAACTCAAAAAAACATAGAAACAAAAAAATTTAAATTTCTGTTTTCTTGGAAATCCAAAAAAAAATCAACTTTGGAAATTTTTTTACAATATACCCCACTGTGCGATTTTCAATGTTGATATGTCCTTGATTTCTTGTCTGCAATCGGGTTTTTACAAAACTCAAAAATGTTTTCTAGATCAAAAGTTACAGATTTTAGATACGCAAACCCCAAAAAGGAACCACTGTGAGTCGGGTAACTAAAATACATATAGCTTGACAAAAATATAATAAAATATAATTATAATTAAAATAAATAGTTATAAAATCGATTTATATTTTAAAAATTATTAAAAACATGACATTGCAATATTGTAAAGCTTATAATAGACTTTCGAGGCTTTTCTTTAAAAAAAAAGGCAGTATAGCGTAAGCACAGAAAATTATTTACACTTTTCGAAATAATTTTGTTTCGTGTTGATTTAATATTCCAGTGCTACTAAATCAAATTGAAGTATCATGTTGAATCAAAACTACTTCCAGTTGAAATGACATGAATTTTATACTGAAATAACATGAGAAATCGTGTTGAATCAAAGTTTTTTTCAAGTTGAAATAACATGAATTAAACTTAATGCAGTAATTTTATTAAACATTAAACTTACGTGATTATGCGTACTGACACAGGCTTCACAAAAATATTTGTGTGTGGTTGGTTAACCCCTGTCTTTCAGTCACCCCCTTCCCCTTCCGAACTCATTGCTAGGTAGTCAACGCGTTTAGCACTGCTGTGATGCAAGCGCATTAGTTAAAACACATGCTTTCAAACAGTTGTTAGACTTAACATTCTATATTGGGGATCGTAAAATAGACATATATCTGAGGCAAAAAGGAAAAACTTCTTTCTTTCTTTTTCGGGTACCTTCGTAATCTGCATATTTGAAAGTACCCTTTTTTAGGCTTCTAATCTCATTTGGAATAACAACTACATTTAGGTTATACTTTAGCATATTTCAACTTAAATGTATTACTTATAGTGCAAAGAACGATGTTTTCTCAAAAAATAAAGGCAAACAGATTTAACTGTAAAAGAAAAGTCTAAACACTGACTTCAAAGCTTAAAAAAAGCTTAAGCACTTTTTCCTTATAGCCACAGATATATTTCATATTCATATTAATGAATTGCATAGAAAAATAATCTATGAGCTATTAATTTTAAACTTGAACACATACAGCTATACCAAAGTTGATCCATTTCTTTTTAATTTCATATCAAACGCAAAAAGCAATTTTTATGCACAAAGATTATTTCTATGCAATTTATTCAGCCCAATCATGAACGAAAATTCCCCGCGAGTTTTTTCAGTTTTCCCTTTTCTCCTATTATGAATTTGTTTTTTCCCTTTGTTTACCAAATGCGGGAATAAAAAAACTCCCCGGGAAAAAAAGTAGGGATCATGAACGCAGTTGAACTTGCTTTTTTCACTAAAAACCTTTCACTTGCAAAACAGAAGGGAGTCTACATAAAAATACACTTAATACTCAATTAAACAAGAATTTATAAATAAAATAAAATATAATATAATAAAATATATATAAAAATTTATACATAAACTTCTGTTTTATAGTTCTTGTGTGTGGAAAAACACAAATAGTGCCCAAATCACGGTTGCCAGAAATGCAGATTTATCTGGATTTTGCCAGATTTTTACCCTCCAAAAACACGAAATGCAGATTTAAAGATTTTTTTTTAATTTTTCCGAATTCTGCTACTAATTCTTGTTTGTTTTATGTGTGAACGACTCATAGTTTAGAGAGTTACAATTTTTGAACTTAGAAGACATCATTAAAAAAACAGAAGAAGTAACTTTGGCAAGCTTCGGGAAACGAATATCTGGTATAAAACGAACTTATTCTGATTACGATTTTGCAGCCCTAAGTTTATTCGAAATGTAATGTCTTTACCATATTTCTTTGGAAATGTCGAAAAAATGTTCAGTCAAGTGAACTTAAATAGAACCAAACTTCGAAGCCCTTTGGATATTTATGCAACAAATTAAATGACTTTTTGTGTAAATTTTTATATATCCAATTTCTTTTCTCATTCATTTTATATTATTTGCGCATATATCTATAAAGAATTTTTATTTATTTGTTGGTTAAAAGCATTTCGTTTCTCCTGAATAAAGACGGGTTTCCACACGCAAAGTTTACTTTGCAAAGTCTTGAGTTTGTAGGAGAGAAGAGAAAAGAGGTATTATTCTATATTCTTTTTCTTCAACAAAGTCAAGACTTTGCAAAGTAAACTTTGCTTGTGAAAAGCGAAACTCATTAGTAGGCTTCAACCAATGTGGCAATTAATTGTAAAAAGGTAATGAAAAAATAACAGTTAATTCAAAATTGTAGATGTAAACTTAAGATTTTTGCTTGAAACTTTTAAGCTTATTCTGCCGTATTCATAAAAAATAGTTTTGGTTTACAAAAGGTTTACAAAACAAACTTTGCATTGAAATTTGTTTGTTAAACGTTTTGTAACCCGAAATAATTTCTATGAATATTACCTATTATGGTTGTTTGTGTACGTAATTCTTAATAACATATTGATAGTCGTTCTATAAACATTTGAAGTTTTTTACCTTATTTCAAAAATTTTTTGGTTGAAGTCTGCTGAAGACTTTCTTACGCAGAAACGAAATGCACATTTTTCATACATTAAAGGCTTATATTTATAAAAAAAAATAGAATGCGCTTGAAAGTTTTTTAAGAATAGTTTTCTTAAAAACTTTAAATAAAATACATTTTAGGCCGGTTTTAAATTTTATAAATATGGGTTAATGAAAAAACATTTATATTACAAATGTACATTTTTTGAATTAAATATAAAAAAGGTTGTTTTAAAAATTTCTTTGAAGATTTCTTGAAGATTTTTTGAAGATTTTAAAAATAAAATGCAGATTTTGAAGATTTTTTCGTTAAAAATTGTTAAATTATGCAGATTTTATGCTTAGAAATTCTGGCAACACTGGCCCAAATAAATCATTTATAAACTTATTTTTACATATTTTTACAAGTTGGTGAATGTTAAAAATTTTGTTTACTCTCTCACTACAAAAAAAGGGAGAAACAAAATGTCAACAAACAAGCAAAACAACGAGCTTCGTACTGCGGTGATGCCACGTATTACTCTTTTTTGTTCCCAAGGAATTTATGATTGGAGAAATTTTTTCTCGAGAAAATTATATTCCGTGAGAAATGAATTCCGAGGGAATATTCATGATTGGGCTGATTACATAAATTCATACAACTTATTAGTTTTTCTTTATATCTGAGCAGGCAGAAAGTGCCACAAATTGAAAGACAAACCAACTGCAGCAAATCATAAAAGCCACAGCGGAAATAAGTGATATACTTGATTTATTTCTTACCCAGCAGTGCTTGTAGTAATTTAAGAAAAATGCTGAAATAAGATAACAAAATGCAGCGGCTTTTCATTAACTCTAATATTAATTATCCTCAACTATTAAGGCAGAATGATAAAAAAAAATTATCTTATTTATCAGTGTCATTCCTACCTTGGCGGTGATAAAAAAAATCACTTTAAGAGAACTGTTGGGCACCCATAAAAACAAGCGAATATTATATTCACGTGCAAGGCTCAGTCGCAGAGATAGAGTTTATCAATAAATTTATGTGTCTGTGTGTGTTTATGTGAGTGTGTGTGTGAGTATGCGTTTGTAATCCTGTACTGCAATGTGTTGTCACTATTGATGGTAATCAATTTATCCAACAAATTGAATTAATTTATAGAAATAGTGAGTGTGAGTTGTGTGGAAAGTATATTTAATTGAGTGAGAGAAACTAAATAAATATTCAACAATTAAGGTTTTTTCTAGAACATTTTGCACTAAATGAATTCCATGTTGTTAAATATGTTTAAAATCTAAATTAATAAATCTTTTTACTGATGATTTAATAAACTAAAATTACGTTTCATACACACAGAAAAAATATACACTAAAATCGTTGAAAACAAAGTTAATTAAAATTCTTTTTTAGTATTAAATTTGTCTCATATATGTTTCAGATTAATTCAATATGGTTTGCTGTAATCTTCAAAGAAAATGTTTCCTTTTGAAATAACTTGATTTCATGTTGTTTTAACATTCCTGCATTGTTAATTTTAAATGACAAATCACGGTCAATTAAAATGCGTAAAATAAATTATAAGATATTGAAAATAAAAAGAGATTTACATGCTTAACTTTAAAAATTTTAATAGAGTGATTTTTTTCTTATCATAAAAAATCTTATTTATCTTTTTCTTCTACAGTGTAATTAATTGTTTTTATTTTAAAAGTTTAAGCCTTGTATCTGCTAAGCAAATGCTTTTATTCTTGAATGAGTAGCATTAAAACAAATTTAATAAAAGGCAGCAATTTGTTTTTTATTTTCCGTTTTTGCTTTGCACAATTTAATTAAATTGTGCTTTCAGTTCAATTATCTCTCTCTCTCTCTCTCTCTTTATCTATTTCTGTCTAGAGGTCCTTAATCCTTTATACCTTTGCAAACAACTTGTGCAATTTATTTTAAGTGTCTTGACTTAATTTCATTATTGCTAATTTTGTTCTGTTCTCTCTGGTGAATTGCCATTATTCTTTTTGCTATTATTTTGCAGGTGAAAGTTTTGCCGAATTACATCATGGCACTGCCTTCAGTTGGCAGCAATTAAATCATCAAACTTGGCTAATTAATCTGGTATTGGCAACAATATTACTGGTACTCCTACCCGCCTACAAGCACAGATAAAACTAATTATTACAACCAACAATTACTGCAACGTTTATGTTTGCTTCAATCAAGGATATTTCCTTGATATAATTAGCAAAAATATTTTATATATTTATTTTTATATTTATTTGCCTGTTTTTATTGTGCAACAAACAGAGAAGACACACAACCGAAAACACACATTTAATTAACATGCATTTGGATGTGCTGAAGTACTTTTTGTATGTTGTAAGTATAACAAATAAAATATTATTACAAATATTTGTGTTCATTTAAATTTATCTCCCTTTCTCTCTGCAAAAGGTAGAAAACAAAAATATTTTATTAAAATTTTTTAATTATGAAAATATATGAAAACGATAATGAGATTGTTCCAATGAAACAATATACAAACAAAATACAAGCAAAATTTAAAAAGAAAAAAATCTAATACTAACAAGGCTTACTTGTTATTTTTGTAACTAAAAACTATTATAAGCAGCAAGTTTTGGGAAAAGTTATTAAAAATAACTCAAAACTCATTAAAATTCAATTTATTTTACTTTATTAGTTTGTTTTAGTCGTTAAAGAATTTAATATATGAAATATGTAAATTTATAAAATTAATTATTATGATACAAAAAAAAAATACTACTATATAATAACAAATAGAAAAGCTTAATCACTACGATGAGTACTGTGTGTTGGTTTTAAATAAAATATTTGCAATTAGAAATTTAATAAAACCAAAATTTTTTCCCAAAGAATTCAAACAACATTTTAATATTTCAATTCTACATCAGTGAGTTGTCAAATAGCAAATTAAATTAATAATATATTTCTTATGAACAAGTTTGTATTTATGGAAGTAGAAATGTAATTTTTTTTTACTAAGCGAGCTTCTTTATTTAAGTAAAATTCGTATTTTCCTTTTTCGTATTTAATTTTCGGGCTTTCGAGGTCAATTCTTTATATTTACATGGAAGTAGAAATTTTTTATCAAAAAAAAAATATATATATATATATATATATACATATATATGTATGTATGTATGTATGTATGTATTTCCAGCAGATACATAAACATACATTTATTAAAGCATTTTGAGTTTTCATAATGAAAACATAATTAATTGTCCTTTAATGATTTATGTACCTTGGGAAGCTGCTTGGGGATGCATTGCCCCCCCCACCCCCCAACCCAAAATTAATGTTGCCCGCCCCCCTAGAAAAAATTATTCCCAAAAAATGTTCAAACAAACGTGTCTTTTGAAATATAATTTAGTTTCAGTAAATATTTTTTACTGTTCCATTAAATTATTTGTTCCAATTTTATTTTATTTTCTTCAGTTCAATTAAAAATCTAAAAATGTCTCAATTCATCATGGGCACGTGACAAAAATATGTTCACTTGGCAATCACTGTTCACTTGGCAATCACTGTTCACTTGGCAATCACTAATGTTCGAAAAACCAACTAAACGGGATAATGCAACAACAAAGTAACATAATATCCACTACTATAATACTTATATGTATGTACCGACGGTACATCGAATAAGTAAAAATAATTAATGTGATGATCGTAAAAGATAAGCAAGAATAGTTAAACATACGTAGGTAGAGTAATATAACTTCGTGCTAACCTAAATAGAAAAATGAAAAAATGGAAAAACAGGGGAAATAAATAGTGATACTTACATATGTATTTACCAAAGGTAAATCAATAATTGTACACAACAATCATTTCTCACATTCCGTTTCATTAGAATTTACGTTAAATAGCTGATGTTAATAACAATCTCTACCCAAGTAGATAGACTAGGGTGCTGATGAAGTGCGTTGCTGCACAGAAAAATATCGGTATCTCCCCCAGCTTAAAAGTCTAATTTAATTTTTCTTCTCTTCTTTACAAACTCACATTAATTAATAAAAATATTTCATTCAATAAAAAGAATTGAAATTACTGAACTTAAGCCTGACTAAAAATTATTTCTGATTATAAATTTTATTTTATGTAAAAAAAATGTATAGAATAAAAATTATCTATATAAAGTAAAATTTGTAAAAACAAAATTTAGATTTATTTTTTTTTATATTTAAATTTGTTATTTTCAATTAAATTTATTTTTATACACTGTAAAAAAATTTGTCTGATTTTTTTTAATTTTACACATATAAAAAACATTTTATTTTTTTTAAGATTTTTGTTTGCGGTTTTAAAACTTATTCAGGTATGTGATGGAAAACGATTGTTTTCAAAACGATTTCAAAACAATCGTTTTGAAAAGGTGTGATGAATTCCGATAGATTTTGAGTATCATTTTTGAGCTTATCTTAAACTACTGACTTCTAAAAAACACACTAGAAGATAAAACATAAATCACATATTGGAGCTGTGAAAAGAAATTTATCAAAAATATCTGGAAAGACTATTAAAAACAAGTTTTAAAATTATTGACAAAACGACTATAAGAAACATATCACACCTTTTATCGTTTTGAAATTGTTTTTGTGTCTAAATCGTTTTTCATCACATACCTGATTATGTTTGTATATTGTGATTCTCAATATAGTATTAAGAGTCTTACTATAAACATACGGAATTTGTTACATAGATTCAAAAATTTTTTGGGTTGAAGTCAACTGATGAGTTCCAAAAGTGGGAACGAAATGCTTAACCATAACCATAACCTTTTATTTGATTCAGTTATTTTTTTTTTCAAATAAAACTTTTACTACTTTTTTTTTAAATTGGTAAGAATTGTTATTGATTCAGTTAATTTATTTTCTGATAATACAAAAAATTTTAGTGAATGTGTTTGTAAATTATAAAAAAAAAATTTGCTGAATAATAAAAAAAAATCTGCAAAAATGTTTTTCTGTTCCTATTAATACATTTGACTGAAAATATTTTGAGTTTCAGTTAACTTTTTTCTCTAATGCCATAATAAGTTGACTAAAAATAAAATTTTTTCCAGTTAAATTTTTACAAAATTGTTATCAGAATCTACGAATTTCTTTGTATGTCCGCATTCATATAAAATATTTACTGATTCGATGAATTTGGTTACAGAAAACGAAATCTAGTTTTTTCTGTGTATGTATATGCAAAACGAATTTGAGAATTGAATGACAAATTTAGTTAAATATCTGTTGATAACTCTGTGCAACAGTGAAAAACACACGGTCTTGATAGTATAGCTTCGATGTGACAAGAATGTTGCCATAGATAAATTTTGTTAGAATTTTACGCCAAAAAAAATATTTCTAGGTGCACTTTTTTTTGGAAAAGTGAAGGAAATTAATTTAGTGTTCAGGTACTATTAATTAACAACATTAACAATGTTTGGCAAAGTTACAGCTACGGTAGAGCTGAATAATTTTTGTAGGCATATTAGGCATAATACTAATACAGTCCTCTTTTACCTTGAAAATTTTTGTTTTGCACAATTTTTTGACACTCAAAAAAAAAATTTATTTTTAATCTTAATGAAGTGCACACTTTTCTGTTGTTTCAGTAAATAACCAAAAAATTAAGCGAAAATAACGAAAAATTTTTCATTGACCCCTGGAAAGTGAAAATAGACGATATGACTGACATCGATCCGCCGATAAAAAAGTTTTATTTTGTGTTGTATGTATTTGTTTATTTTTAATATACAATAACTTGATTTCCAAGCAAGTTCTTCACTTTATATTACTAGTTCCATAGTTTTAAAATATTTATTTACAAAATAAAAAATAATTTTCATTTTACAAAGCATTGTAAAATTTCCGATTTTATCATACAAACAAAAACAGTTGTTCTACAGTTTGTCAAATAGTGTCATAAAAAGCAGTCAAAAATACATTAACAAATACACGCATTTCCGCAGGAGATTTATTTTATTTTTGAGTAAAGTTATTAGACAGTCTGCGAGTTAAAACCTGAATTTAACAAACTTGCAGTGTGAATGCAAAATCAGCTGTTTATGGTGTTAACGTTAAAACCAGGTTTTTACTTTCAGTGTGAAAACACTACAAGACACCCTTAGATTGTATTGATATAAAGGGTGTTTTTCTTAGAGGTATAGAACTTCGAATTGAAATAAAACACAAGAAAATCGTTTTAATGTCCATCAATTTGGCTTTATTGGAAGGATAATTTTATGCCATTAATGTTTAAATATGATTTCGGGCACTTTTTCGAGCATATGGGGCCGTATGTTGGCAATAACGCCACGAATGTTGGCTTCCAAGTCCCCTAACGTTTCTGGTTTGTTGGCGTAGACGAGCGACTTCACATATCCCCAAAGAAAATAATCCAATGGTGTCAAATCACACGATCTTGGTGGCCAATTGACAGGTCCATTCCGCGAAATTATGCGCTCATCGAATGTTTCCTTCAATAAATCGATTGTGACGTGCGCTGTGTGGCATGTAGCGCCGTCTTGTTGGAACCACAACTCATCCACATTCATGCCATCCAATTCGGGAACAAAATAGTCGGTTATCATGGCTCTATACCGGTCTCCATTAACGGTAACTGACTCTCCAGCATTATTTCGGAAGAAGTATGGCCCAATGACTCCACCAGCCCATAGAGCACACCAAACAGTCAGTTTTTGTGGATGTAATGGCGTCTCAAGGGTCTCATGTGGATTCTCTTCACTCCGAATGCGGCAATTTTGCTTGTTGACGTAGCCATTCAACCAAAAATGAGCCTCATCACTGAACAAAATTTTGCGATGAAAATCAGCATCGAGATCAATCTCATTTTCGGCCCATACACCAAAATCACGATGCATTGCATGGTCTCGCGGCTTTAATTCTTGCACAAGCTGGATCTTGTAAGGTCGCAAGCCAAGATCTTTGCGCAAAATCTTCCATAAAGTTGATGGACAAAGCTCCAATTTCTGTGCACGGTGGCGAATCGATTCATTCGGGTCCTCTTCAACACTTTGCTCTACAGCGGCAATTGTTTCTTCGGTGCGCACTGTTCGACGTCTCTGCGGATGCGTATTATCACATAGAGTAAACGTAGTGCGAAAACGATCCATGGTTAACCGAATTAATTGCTCTGATGGACGATTATGTCGACCATAAAATGGACGGAGCTTGCGGTAAACTTCGCGAACTGAACCATTATTTTCGAAATAAATTTGCACGATTTGCAAGCGTTGTTCTTTTGTCAACCTGTTCATGATCAAATGGCAAACCAAACTAAATATTAATCACTTGACAGCTGACAAAATGGCCGCCAGTTAAAAAAGTGATGCCAACTTAAAGTTCTATACCTCAATAAAAAACAACCTTTATTTACAAAAGTTGTCCAACTATATCGTGTCAAATATTGTTAGCAAAAAAGTAGGCGTCTTCACTTTTGCAAAAAATAAATGCACAAGGAAATAATTCTTTGAAGTAAGATATAAATAAGATTTTTTCAGTGGACTCTGAGCTACATTATTGTCATATACGCATAGCTAAGAGCTATCACCAAGTCTCAATTAGCTGTTAACCAAAACTAATTACAGCATTTTTTAGGGGCGCCCCGGCTTTCGAAATCTTTGGAAGCCTATAAAAAAATGTATCCCCTAAATCGAACCTATACTGTTTAGTCTTTGTCTTTTTTACAAAATTCTTCATTTGCTGCACAATTTATTTGCTGTCTTGGACAAATACATCAAACATGTTTTTAAAAATTCTTTGTAAGAGAATACCTTAGTAAATATATTTAATTAAATTAAGTTTTACTTCCATAAATGCCCTTGAAATATTTATTTACCTTAAAGGCTTTTCCCCAAATCCCTATTTATTTTCAATAATATTATTTTACACAATAACTTTGATATGAATTAAAAATAAATGCTTTTCTTTGGTTTTAAATAAAAATAAATAAAATAAAATATCTCTCATTTATTCATTTAAACTAAACAGGAAATTGTAAACTAAATATTTCGTCTAGTAATTCCATAAGTTATTTTATAAATAAACCAAAGGAAACAATATTATTATCATCATTTGTTTTACTCTTATGTACAGTATAAATAATTGTAGGTAATAAAATAATACACTGGCTTACAAAGTTTTTGTCGCGTTAGCTTTTGTGACACAAATTACAATTAATGAAATTTGGTTTGGGCAAATGTCTGTTACAGAATTTTATATCATGATATTAGTGTTATCCAAATTTTTTTATTAGTCAATAGGAAGCGAAAAGATATCAATCAGATCTATAACATTCTCTGCCATTGCCCTGATATGAGTGAATAAAAAAAAGTTTATGAAATTTGTTGTGACTGTCGAAGTGGAAAGCAGCTTTTCAATAGAGAAAAATATTTCATTAGATAACACAGTGCAACAGGAAAAATATAACCATATACAGACAACACTACGTGATAAAAGACCAAAGAAAAAAGACCCGTGTCTCCCAAACCCTGCGGAATTTTGATTTACTCTCTAAACCAAAGTTGTAGTTCTTCTCATAGAGAACAAAAATTTTGAATATATAAAATCAAAAAACTTCATCTTCAAGATCAAAATCGCAAAAAATTTAAAATATATCGATTTTGTTACCTCTTTTCCGCTGTTCACATCCATAAGTAGCAAACCGTTCAAAATTCAAGAAAACAATCAACAACAAAAATGTACCTTATCTCCCAATAAGCAACTTTCTGGAACAAATGAACTTTCTAGCAATGATTCTGAACTCCGTTTAGGTACCGTTTAGGTAGCCGCAAAAGTGGAAAATTTCTTTGAAATTTTTTAATATTATTTGTTTGAAAATTTTTCATTTTTGCGGCTACCTAAGTGCTACCTAAACTGTGTTACGAATCATTTCTAGGAAGTTTATTTGTTTTACAAAGTTTCTTATTGAGATCTTAGGTACATTTTTGTAGTGGATTGTTTCCTTGAATTTTGAACGCTTTGCTACCTATGGATCTGAACAGCGGTAAAAAGGTAAAAAATCGATTATTCTTAAAGTTTTTGCGATTTTGATCTAGAAGATGAAGTTTTTTTGATTTTTTATATTGACAATTTTTGTTCTTCATTGTAAAGTACCTCCGGTTATCTCGGATTTGCAGCTAGGGTATACTCGCCGGTTGTCCAGAATTCATAAAAAAAAACTTTTATATTTATGTATGTTTCTTTTCTTTATTTTTACTTTGTTGGTTTACATATATATATATTCCACCCTTCCTTACCCTTTTATCGACGTAATCCGAAGTGGATTTCTGCTTCCCATGGTTGACAAGAGCGATGAGCGTGCTGGATTCCTAACTCTTACCCTTACTCTCTCTCCTTGAGTCACCTTCTATAATATTTTGGACATACTTCAAAATACACTGTGAGTAAATATCCTAACACCTGTTGCTCCGGCGTGTGAACCTCAGCGAAGTCCTCCTAACACAAAAAATACTGTAAATAATACCTTTTGCTCCGGGGTGTGAACCTTAGCAGAATACTATTTCTCTCCTAGCGTTTGTCCCACTAGTATTTTGGATATAATCCAAATACTCTAACACCTGTTGCTTGGGGGTGAGAACCTCAGCGGAGTCCAACTGAGCAAACAAAAAAATACACTAAATGCCTGTTAGTCCGGGGTGTGAGCCTCAGTGCACGCTTTTCTCCTATTTCCAGGCAACGTACAATCTCCCATCCAGATGTAATCCGGTTGGGAAAGATGTATGTTTGTACTAAAAAAAATGTCAGCAAAATATTTCCTCTACTTACCGGCCGTTCACGTCTTGCTTGTTTAATCGCCCACACTCAACTTTCAAAAGCCACTATTTTCTTGTTACAGCCTCTTTTATATATCCAGCTTAGCTGCATTTGTAAATGTAGTTTGGTAGCTACTGCAGTATTACCGATAACGGTGACTTTGATTACATTTCTTCTCGTGGTGTTGTTACAATATGTTTATTATTTTTTTTTTCCTTGTTTATGCTTTGTGCTGGTTTGTATCACTGTCTCTCATCACTCGAATTCTATGTGTGCACTTCGCTCAGCTTTCCCTCTTTCTCTCTCTCTTTGCTCATACCGTATTTGCTTCAGTTACGAGGGTTGTATAGAAAGTTTTGTTGCTGAAAATAAACACGACGCTGACAGATATGATCTTCCGACACAGAAACATTGAAATTAACGCTTATATGAATACTCGTATATACATATATATTATATATTAAATTATTATTATATTTATATTTTAATATATTACATAGGGAACTAAAAATTGTATTTGTTTGTTGTTGCTCAAATTCTACGAAGTTTGAAAAAAGCTACAACTTTGCCTCAGTGAGTAAATCAAAATTCCGAACGGTTTGCAGGATATTAGCCTGAGAAAATTTTAAAATAATTTTTTAGTGTTTTTATAAATATTTTGTAATTTTTTGGGGACATATTTTTTAATTTCCAAACCCTGGTCAAAACTGTCTTCGTCCTCAACAAATTTCACTACACTGCAGTGGTAAAAAAAACCTTATAGACTTATACCGAAATTAATAGAAGAGTAAGGTAATTTTGGTTTATTACTTACGACTTTATTCCAGTGAGCTGACCAAAATCGACATATCGCGCCGTTATGTAGGGGCATCGTCTTAATAGTTTATAGGATACAAATTTATTTACATTACTTTTGTGATTGGACCCCTGGCAAAATCACGCACATGCAATTCATGTATGTATAATTTGTGTTCTGGCAAAATTTAACATTTATTTAACTTCGCTTTAAAAAAAAACTTTTATTAATTGTTACATACGGGCCTGTTCTGAAAATAACGGTGATTTCAAATCACGTGATTTAAAAAGTAAACTACTAAGGGCCAATTTCACCAACTCTGTTTAAATATCAATTCATATTTAAATGTCGATTTTAATTAATTTTTGTATTGAAAAATTATTTTTAAATTGAATTGATATTTAAATAAGTTGGTGAAATTGGCCCTAATAGCTGACTTGATATGGGATTTTATTGCATTTTAAGTTTTTGTCATTTATAATAGAATATTTTCTTCCAACTTCCAACGCAATAAATCGTGCAATTTACAAATTAATGAAAGCTAATTTTTTGAAATTTCCGTGATTTGACATGTCGTGATTTGCAAAACAGGCCCGATACATTGTAAAATATACCAGGCTCAATTTTTTGTAAACCAGTGCTGTTGTTATTTACAACAACCAATCTAAGTTATAACTAAAAAATAAAATAAAATAAACAAGCATAAATTGATATAAGAATAATGTCTAAGATACATAAGAAACTCTATCCTAATAACTGGTTATTAGTTTGTAAGATAATCTTTCCATTTAGTATAAGCAAATAATAATTAAGGAGAAATAAAATAATAAAAATAATAGTATACAAGTCAAGCACATACAAACGTTCATTTGCATAAATATTGAAGAAAAAAATATTTACCTAAAGGCATTAAACTTTTCCTCAAACTGTTAGAAAGTATTTAACCCAGCTCATTGGCAATATAATTTTGCATGAGTTGCTTTTCTGCAAGGAATTTATTTAGGGATGTGGATTTTTTATTCTAATATGTATAGTAAAATATTTATATGTATTAGAATTTTTCTCTCAATTTACCAAGAATTTCTTGTTGTTTTTATTCAACTTTATATATTTTTTGGGATTTTTAATAACCGATATTAAATTGTATAAAATATACAAATGCATGGCATGAAAATTTAAAAAAAAGGCTAACAACGAGGTTTATATTAAAACTAATTTAAAAAAATATTATTTTTCACAACAGTGTTTCAAATTAAAATAAATATTTTGGGCTGTCGATGGTGCGTGTCTTTATCTTTTGAATGTCATTTAAATTTCAATTGTTATAAAAAGTAGATTTACCAGATTTACACTCTAAACCGACGAAGTTCTGCATTTCATTTCACATCAGCCACGTCATGGCTTCTATGAGTCCAAACGTTTGCTGGGATATAAGTCAATGTATATAAATATATTTTTAAGGGTTGCTCTTTATTGTTTTCCTAATAGCTCAAACACATATAAATAATCTATGAGTCAAATTAAAAACAGTTACGACTTAAGTGCTGGTATAGTTGCTTACAAAATGCTTGCTGGGATATGAGTCACTTGGGTTTGTTGTAAAAACTTTTCAACTGCAATAATATTTTTTTTCATATATAAAAAACTAAATTTGAATATTTATGTCTGTCATACACGAATATTAAATGTAATGAATGTGTGTGTATGTGTTTGAGTTATGTAACACAGATCCCAACATTATTTTATTTTAATTGTTTATTTATTTATAACTTTAATTTTTTTTAAGTAACAACAAACTTAAAAAAGAAAAAAACTTGTTATTTACATATTTATGTATGTATGATAAATCAAATATCATACTCTTAGTTCGTAAAGAAAAGAAAAAAGAATGGAAATAAAATTTAACAAAAGAATAATAAATTAACAAAAATTAATAATAAAAACTGTAGTTTTATTAAATAAATAAATAAATGGTGAAAGCATATTTTTTTTGCGGGCGCAGTTTTCGCAGATTTATGCATGTGGCAAGCAAAGCAAGTGCATATAAAAATTCTCTGAAAAAAAAACATAATTATGATTTTATTCTGACTTCCCTTCAAATCGGATTACTATAAAAATAAAACATCCTTCCGGGAATGGAAACTGTTCTGCTTTTGTAAATTATTTTAATGCTGTTTTATATACAAAATTCAATTAACTGCTAGCATCAGTAGTTTCATATTTCAAATTGTGCAAATTTTTGCAAGACCTCACAACATAAAAAAATTTTTAAACAGCTCATTTCAATATACAATTTTTTTGTGAATTAAGCGTGTGTTTAGTATTTTTAATAGGAATCAAACTAACAACGTGGTAGTTACTCGTATTTTTTCCAGATAAATTAAACAGTTCATAGTTGAGAAGTTTATGAACATATAACACAGAGCAGATGATTCGTTTATATCAACAAAAAATTTCTACAATATTGTTACAAAAATTTGAGTGAACAAACGTAATAAAAATTCTTTTCATAAAGTCATGTGTTTGCTAGAATAATGAAACAGAAACTGTATGTTTGTGTGCTTGTGCTAATAGTTTTAGTTAGTTGCTTTTATATAAGAAAAATAATTTAATTTTCCAGCCCTGAAAACATCTTTTTTATTATACTAATTTTCAATACCAATTTATTTGTTTCTTAAATATTAAATAGGTTTGATTAAGAAAATAAAAATTTGTTTTAGTTATTTATTTTTATATGCAAAATAAGTAGTATGTCCCAACTCTGAAAACATCTTTTTGAATTGAGTTGAATCTGGATACATAAAAAAGGTTTAATTAATAAGGAATTTTAAAAATTATTTTAGCCATTTATTTTTATATACAAAATAAGTAAAATTGTCCAGCTCTGGAAATATATTTTTGAATTGCATACAATTTTAAAATATAAAATAGGTTTTCATTAATAAAGAAAAAAAGTTAGTTTTAGTTTTTTGGTTTTAAATACCAAAAAAAAGTTTAAATTTCCATCCCTGGAAACGTCTTTTTTATTTGAGTGATTTTCAATTTCAATTTCTTTATTTCTAAGATACAAAATATCTTGAATTAAAGAAAAAAAAATTAGTTTTAGTTAGTTTTCAATCCCTGAATGATTTTGCTGATTTTCAATACCAGTCTATTTAGGACCAATTCTGACACATCAGTCCGAGGCCAAAGTTTACAAATTTTCTGGGGTCTGCCAAAAAACGATCTACGTATAGAAAGACAGACGAACAACTCTTATTCGACTTCCCAATTTATAAGGACCCACTAAGCCTATTTATACTCTATGGGTTCCCATATGAATATTGTGGAAATCGCATACGGACTTACCTTAATAAAGAAAGGCCCTAACTAATTTATTATTATTTTTTTTTTTTTTTTTTATATTGAGTTTTTTGCATTTTTCGATACGTTGGGCGGTTTTCTATCGAAATATACAAAAAACTCGAGTTCAAAAAAATAATGAGTTAAGGTCTTTCTATATAAAGGTAACAATATGTATATTTATATACTTTTGTTATTTTTGCTGAAGGGTAAAAAAAAAACGATAAGAACTAATTCTATGATACCGAATTCGGACAAAAATTCAGAGTCGTGTATCTTAGTAACATTATAATAATTATTTGGCAGACTTAAGTAGTTATCCTGGCAACTTCATGGCATGAACATGAAATTAATAAAATATTTTATTTGAAAACTAGCTACACCCGGTGTGCTTCGCTACCCCCATTGTCTTTTCAAATTCATTTATATTGATTTGAAAGTGTTGCGAATTGGTGGTGCAATATAAAAATTAGATTTTGCCACGCCACTCCACCCGCAGACCGAAAATCAATAATCAGACTTCACAGTGTCACCCGCCTGATTATTCTAAAGGTTCCCTGAAAATTTTATCAAAATTGGCGCAGCCGTTTTGAAGTCCATACGTTACATACATACATACACACATCCTCTTTTATATATATAGCTATTTTGAGAAGTTTTGCTGAATACCAAACGCCTGCTTACTTCTTCCTGTTTTTGTTGCTGAAACCAAGAAAATTCATTTTGAAATTAATTTTTCTTAAAGTTTAATGCTCAACAAAATTTAATTATGAATATTATGAGTATTATCATTACAAATTGTTATTACTTTTCTTTTTATAATTTAAATTACACTGAAATACATATTCTTAAATTTTAGTTTAAATAAAATACACAAAATTCACTTTAATTACAAGAAGTCGTCTTTAATAAACACAATAAGTCATCGCTCTTTTAACCAGAACATGAACGCTAGACCAGTGTACCCAACTGGCTTATATCCACAGTATTCATGGCCATTATAGAGGGGGAAGGAGAGGTTGAGATGGGTGGTTGGTGGGCCAATAATACGGTTGCTATTGCTGGTGATGACGCAGTTGTTGATGTGGAATGAGTAGAGCAGGAGGGCGAAAGCATAGAAGGTTGTTGTACTATTACAATATTTGTAGGTTGTTGTTGTGGTTGTTGTTCTTGTTGTATTTGGTGTGAATTTAGTGGCCTTGAGGTTAGAAATGCGGATGCCAGTGGCATGTGTTGTTGTATAGTTTGTTGAAATTGCCGTTTTGGGAATGCACTTGATGTTGGCGGTGGCTGTAACGATGTCATTGTAGCAGATGCTGCTGCTGCTGCTGTTGTTTGTGTATGAAACATTTGTTTCTTAATGGTTTTGGCATTTTGTACATGCAGGGATGACAACATATTTTTATCAATGAACATACACGATGTCGTCAGTGTATCGTTGGATCTTGAGCCATCACTACATGAAGTTTGTGTTGTAAGTGCAACTGCTGCTGCTGTTGCTGGTGATATAAGGTCGGAGGTTATTGTTAGTTCTGGCTGATGATGTAGATTGTGATGCTGTTGTTGTTGTTGTTCTTGTTGATTGTCCTTTGTAGTAAACATAACACAAGGATTTGTTGGAATCGAAGTAACATTTGTAAGCCGGTGATTACTTTGAAAAGAAATAGCATTTGCTGTAACAGGATTATTTAAAACGTTTTGTGTTATGATGTTTAAATTTTGTTTAGTTTCCTTTGGCTGCGCATTTGCTGGCCGCAGGTCTTTGCTTGGCTTGGCTAAAATCTTTTCTAATTTTATTACTTCCTCTTTAGATTTAATGTTATTCAAAGACAACTTTTCTATATTTAAGGATTTCTCCAGGCTACTCAGTAACGTCTCATCATTTTCAAGTGAATTTTCTGTTTCTTTTGTTGTAGCTATTTTAATAGCTGGATTTTCATCCGGCCTGTTATGATGGGTATCCTCCGTTCCAGGCTGTTCCTCCAAATATTCCATACTAAGTCTTTCTAAAATAAGCAATTTCTTTTGTAATTGCTCATTCGTTTGCATCAGATTAGCTTCGACTTTGCGTATGTCGCCGCACTGTAGTGCCAAATTATTATTCAATTTATCAATTTCCATTTCAACTTCTCGCTGGGTCTGTTGGGCTTTTCTTAGCTGATGCTTGCGCACTTTGGCATGCAATTTGGCAGCCAGCTCTTCTTCCTTTTGCAGCTGCTTATTAAGTGTGTAAATTTTCTCCAACCACAATATTTGCATTTCAATTTCCTGCTCATTGCCATTGTCCTGAATATTGTTGCCATCTATAGCTTTTGGCTCGTAATGATGCTGTTGTTTTTCCACCTTTTCTTTATCTTTATTTTTATTGGTTTTTAAATTAAAATCTTTTGCTTGAATTTCCTCCTCTTTTGTTTGTTTTTCTTTGTGTCGTTTCTTCTTCTTTTCTTTCTTCACTTCCTTTTCTTTGAGTTTGTGTTTTGCCATCGTATTTAATGTCTCAATAGCTGCAGGCATATTATGTGTAACAGCTCCTGCTGCTAAAGTTACTGCCGTTGGCGTTATTGCCATCCGCGGATTTGTTGTTGCTGCTGATGTTGCTGCTGATGTTGCTGTAGCAGCCTCCCGTCGATATGGCTCATCTGTGTGAAGAAGAAAATTAACGATTTAGGAAATTATTAAAGATCAAAGAAATAGCATTAGATGATATCAAGGTTTTTTGAATATCATTTTAAAACTGGAAGGCAAGAACCAGGAAATTATGTTCAAAGTTGAACTAAATAACATTAGTACTACAGTAAAAAAATTTAGCTAAATTTTATTGCAAGCTGTTTATAAAAGAAATCTATTAATATAAAAGTTCCTTAAGATGCACATACACAGATCATTTGTATGTGTTAATAAGCGTGTGAGGGCTCATGTCACACGTGTTTGAAAATGTGCAAAAACTTGTGATTTGTGCAATGTGTTACAGAGAATGACAGTAAATATTAAAAAAATATACATAAGTAAATATTCTTAATTTTAGAAAGTGCATTTAATTATAATTGTTTGTTGAGAATTAACATCAATTGTTAGTTAAGAAAAATTATGTGGAATATAAAATTAAATTTTAATGGGCGTTCCTCCCAAGGTGTTTGCTAGAGTTCGCGGCGATCAAATAAGTAGAATATCATAAAATTAAATTAAAAAATTTGTAGGCGAGTCCCCGCCTACTTTTTACAATGTCCCCATTTGAAAACTATACCCTCTCAGAAAAAAAAAGAATTCTTACAATCGTTCCAAAATATAACGACTTATGAAGTAACAATGTCAAAAAAATTTAATAAAAACGAATTGATAACCTCCTCTTTTTTTTTTTTTTTTTTGAAATTGTAAAATATTATTTGAGCTTCTGTAATCAGCAAAATTCATCAACGAACTAAAGAATTAATATATATAACAATTTCCCAGAAGTTACTCCCTATTTCTTGTTCCTCCATTGTTATTCTCAGAAAAAAAATCATTCCTTGGGAATTATTTTTCGGGCAATATTTAAAATGAGGCTGAAGATTTTATTTTTGGAGCTTCAATCATTTGTTCTGTATACCAACATTTACTAGACAACGCAAGATTTTAATGAGCTATTTGACCAGCTTTTAGTTGCATAGACTTTGGTGGTACACTCAACAACGTTTAAACTATTTGCTCTAGACAAATGGGACCAACACAAATTAAAATATATATATATATTAGGGTTGGATTATTAAATTATAATAGATCCACACAACATTTTGGCGCAACCGTGAGGATGCAGGAGTACAGTTTTGATACCTTTTTGGCAAGAAGGAAGTATTTTGATTTTAGAAAGTTATTTTAGCTCAATTTGATTTCAATATACTGAATAAAATATTTAAATGGATACGTTGTTCTGTATACCAACAATTAATAGACAACGCAAGGTTTTAATGGGCTATTTTACCTGCCTTTAAATGCACAGACTTTGGTAGTATACTCAACGACGTTTAAACAATTTGCTCTAAACAAATGGGACCAACACAAACGGTAAAAATATGCATAAAAGTGTTGTACATTTCAAGTTGTAGAGTAAATACCTGCGATTTCCACGGGACTCTCCAGGTTTAAATTTTTAAATTAAAAAAATAAGATTGTAGTTATTAGTTTGACAAAGCTTTTTAATAAATCAATAAATATATTAAAAAAAAATTCGTATTTAAATTCAACACAACACATTTAAGAAGTGGCAACAATTTCAAGTTTGTAAAGAGTGCAAACAGAATATATAATTTTAAAAATTTGCTTCAACTATTGCTAACTTCTTGCTTTTACTAGCATAGATTATGTAAAGTTGAAAATTTTTCTAAAATATTAAAAATTAATTTAATATCTAAAAATCGTTAACATTTTGACAAAAATTATCAAATCTGAAATTCAATTATTGAGACCTAAATCGTTAAAATTACAATAAAATTTCAAATCTGGCAACTCTGAATATTAATTATTCAAATATCACTCATACGTAATCATTACATGAAAATTGTTGCATATCTTTGGGGTGGAAATGAAGGAAGAGTAATTCAGTACGTATACGCAATGTATCTATATTGTGCTACGTATACGTAGATAAACTTTAAAAAAGAAGTTCCATGAGGGCAATTAAGAATAAAATTCCGCGTGAGATTTCTCACTTTTCCAATTAGAATTTCTTGTTTTCCCTATTACATGGTATTGTTTGAATTTGTTATTTGTACCCCGAGAGAAATCTTACGCGGAATTTTATTCATAATTTGCCTTTATATGTCTGTCTTCATTTCTGTCTATCTGCCTATTTGGCTGCCTGCTAGCATATTTTTTATTGTCTCAATGTCTGCCTTTCTGTCTGTATATTTTTGTTTGTCTGAATATTTACAAGTTAAGCGAAAATTTCGTGAGGCCAAAAATATCTAAATTTAAGGAAATATAATGTAAGTTTTTTTATTAAATAAACGATAAGCTTTCCAGCTTCAAATTTAAGCTTAAATTATAGAATTTATAAAATAAATAAAAGTTTTGGTTATGAAGCAGTTGCCACTTTTAAATAATAAAAAACACAGTAGTGCATAATGAAACTAACTATTGTTTTAATGTATGTTTCAATAAAAATCCATTTGTTTAATAGTGGAAACAATTTTTCCTTATTTTCCATGTTGGTTAGTATGAATAAAGAAAATTATTTGCTTTTTTTAATGATTTTTAACACCCAAAATTTTAGTTTTATTTTTAATAATTTCTACAATTTTGGGTTTCAATAAAATTTGTAAGTAAAAAGCAAATAATTTTTTGTTCATACTAACCATGAAATGAAATGAAATAAAATGTCTATATGCATTTCATTGATGTTATATCAACTCGTCAGTTGACTTCACCCATACTTTTTTTGACACAATTTTTTTTGATTTGCAGGACAGGGCCGATAAGCAAAAATTCATGTTTCAATTTTAGTTTAACTCTAAACTTCTAACAGCTTTATTTAAAAAAAAAAATTAACAACGCAGATTGATCAACAGCCTTTTTAGATTAAATATTTATATTTTTCTATTACTGCATTCTAAAGCTACGGTCACACTTGTAAAACATTTGCGCAAAAAAGCGTAACCACTAACTAATGCTAATGAAAAATCTCTCAATTCAGATAAAAGTTTGTCAAGTTGAAGAGAAGCCAATATTGTTAGATTCTATGACGTTGAGCATTAGTTGTGTTCGAAACTGTTTAAAATGATAAACAAGTGGCTGGATCAAAACTTTTTTCATTAGTGTTGGTTGGTTACAATTTTTTGGGCAAATGTTTGACAAGTGTGCAAATAAAAAAAAATATTAATATTTTACAAAGGTCTTTTTCAATGTCAATAAATTGACATAAAGAAAGGTCTCTTTTATAAAAGCCAATATTGACTTTAAAACATTAATTTAGTCTGTAGTGAATATATTAAAAAAAAGGTTAAACATTTTTTATTTCGGCCTTTTGTCTTGAAGTCTTTGTTAAAAAAGTAAACAAAGTTGCAGTTAGAGATTATTAAAAAAAAGATGAATATTAGACTGACGCTAGGTTTATTATATGAATCTTTTAAAGGAATTTGTGGAATGTTACTCTTTCTCTGATTTATCTAAGCCAATAAGGGGATTATTTGTTTAAAACAATATCTAGATGTTATAACAGTGCTTTATATTTTTATATTTTTTAATAGAATAAATAAGAAAGAATGTTGTAAAATAAAAATTGGTAGCAAAATTTATAAAATTTCAATTTTAAAGATTGTTTTTTAAGCCCACAAGAACTTACGAACGCACGTTCATACTCACACTTTTTTAAAAATTTATAATCAGTACACTTTGGCAAATTGTAAATAAACTGATACGGGCACAAAGCTACTAAATTATTCAGATTGAAACGGAAAATAAATCATCAATTCGCGCAACTTATAAAGGACTTCGTGATTATAATCGTGTACCTGAGCAAGGTATCCGTCGAACTCTGGAGAGATCTGTAGTTTTCATGAGTAACCAAATATATTCAATTTTGTTCATTTGCAATTTATGATATGTTGTATGATTGTTATAGTTTAGATGCATTTTTTTTTTGAAAATTTTTCAAAAAAAAAACTTGCGCAGCACTCATCCATCACACTATATTGGGTGCGTGGACATGGGACTAATTCAGGCAATCTAGTTGCGCATGACCTGGCAAAAGAGGGAACTCTACTCGGAGTAGTCGATATTGACAATGTCTGTGGGCTTCCTCTCTTGTCCTGCTGGAGACGCTTCAATACTGCCTTTCTCAATTCAGCTCAAGCAGATGACGCAATGAGTCTACTAAGATATATCGAGAAACCTTTGGCCTCGCCTTTATATCAACAGAACCAAAAACCTCGTTAGCTTCACAAGGAAGCACCTGGAGAATTTATTGGCCACACTAACCGGCCACTGCACTTTTGCAACCTATGCTAAACGTATGGGACTCTCGAATAATGATTATTGCTGCAGTTGCAATAATGAGGAAGAGGAGGAAAGCATTTCGCATCTTCTCTGCTTCTGCCAAGCTTTGGATGATCTCCATCTGCACTTCCTTGGCAGAATATCCTTTAATAGCCTGTGCGAGTTATCGGAAATAGGACTCAGAAACCTAAGTCTATACAGTAGGAGCAGCGGCTGGTATGGCCGTTAATCCTTCTCTTTAGCATGTGTATGTACTGGACTCTCTCCTAACCCACTTCTCTTTTCTTTAATTCTCTATTATTCTAAAGAAACTTTCCATCTATATCCTTCCTTTATTTCCTATTCCCCCTTATTTTACTACTTTCAACTTACAGGTAGCCCAAAGAAATCATCGTATTGGACCTAAGTGAGCTGGATCCTTACATTTTTCATTTCTTCACCACCAGCCTGCCAAACCTAACCTAACGCGGCCCATACACTACAACAGCATGCACGCACAATCAAGCGATTGAGCATTCATGCTCGAACCACACAACATACCAGCAAGCTGTTACAGTATTCATTAGTTAAAAAAATTGCGGAAAGGGTGGTTATGTATAGTGACATAGTTTTTGTTGCAATTATCATTGGTATGTTGTTAGAATTAGCAGCTATGTATAACTAAAGTGCTAAAATTCTGTTTTCCATTGAAACAAATTATGTTTGAACAACTTTGCTAAACTGAGCTAATTTCACCAATTACCACACCAGCAAGCTGGTACCATCAGCAAAATATCAAACTCTATTTGACATCCCTACAGCAAACCGTACAATCGCACAAAGCGCCCATACACGACCAAACCGCTGGCACAAACACTTGATTGCGCATGCATGCATTTTGTAGTGTATGGGCCCCTTAACCTACAGTGAAATAAACGAGAGAATTGCAACGCGTTGCTCTCTCTTTCTCCTTTGAAAATGGTGAATTTTGTACGATAAACAAAAACAGTTTTTTTTTAATTTTAAGCTGTTTTAGTTTTGTTTTCCATGTAACTTTCATCAAGTCAACTCCAGAAAAGATATATATTTTTTGGAAACTCACATTTTTTCCTTATATAGATAGAATCTTTAGTTATACTTAAAGAAAATTCAGAGCAAAAATTTAACTTTTGATATTAAATTTCTTACTTTTTCTATTTAATATTTATTTAATATCACATTGGAAATTTTCCACTACGCTACTTATACACATCGAAGGTAATCTGTATCATAAAAAATAAAATTGAATATAAAAGTGCTCTTAATATTTTACTTTAAAGGGCTTTCTTTGAATTTGCATGTTTTTTTACGAAACATAAAATGCAACAAGCTCTTAGCACATTAAAGTACGAGTGGATTATGGCAGCAAAAGGTGTTGCTTAAGGTGTTTTATAAGAAAGATTTATTTTTATGCAGACTTGTTAGTTAAAAATTTAAGTATTTTATTAAGAGTTCTACTCTGCTATTTAGAATGAACAAAGTAACGTTAATTTGCATTAAAGATATTTTATAATTGAAAAAGGAAGCAGAGAAAAAATATATTTTATATATTGTTAGCTTAACGAGCAAATTTTCTAAGTCTTTTATTGTAGCTTGACAGAAGAACATAAAACCTTTTAATTCCAAAAGATTTTTTACGAGTATTATTTCTATTAGAATAGTGTTTTTGTAAAACAATAATTACTAACAAAGACGCTTTATAATCTTTGCTTAGCGCATCATTAGTTGGAGCAAAGACTTGGGGTAGAAGTAACCAAAGATTAAAAGAACAACTCGTTCCGAGGGACAGCGAAAGTGTTTTTATTTTGCACTCTTCAAAGGCAACCTTCAATGTGATGAATACTAAGTACAAGAACATTTTCATATTTTATATGACTTTGCTCAAAAACCAATATAATAATACTAAAATGAAATTCAACTTCGTAATCATTTTGCATTTATTCTACAAAACCTGAATAAACCATTATTGTCCCTGGTTTTTAATTTTTCATTAAACATGAAAGAAGTTGAATTCATCAAGGATTTTAAGTGGAAATAAGGTTTTATATTAAAGTCACTGGTGGTTCAATACAATGCACAGTGGCGTAAAATAAAAATAAAAGTGTATGGAAAAAAGTATAGAATTTGCTTAATTACTGAATGGATTTGCCTTAAAAATTTTAATTATTACTTTAATGATTGTAGAGGAATAGTCATATCTTGCAAATTATGCAGCTGTATCAAAGACAGACCTACAAGACTTTAAAATAAGCTGGCTCGACTGTAAGGCCTCTGATTTCTATTTTTTTTTTTTTAATTTTAAGGGTTTTAGCTTATGCTAGATAAGGCAAGAAAAATATTTCATATCGATAGCTTAATATAAAAAGGGCCCAACTCAATTTATTTCGAAATCGTGTTTTTAATGTTTTCTGGGCGAAAACGTATAATTGCATGCTCCTTGAAAATCTTAGTACGTTACAGTTCAAAATCAGGGACTTATGGCAACTTTAAAAACTATTTCTTCATGTAAATGCTTTATTTTTTCTTCAGTTTTTTGCTTCTCCTGTAAAATATCGAAAATTCGACCTAGGCCTTTTTTATATTAAGCCAATTGCTTTTGTATTTTTTCAATTTGTTTGCCCGAAATTTAATTTATTTTATTATTTTACTCTAGCATTCTCATTAGTAAATATTAAAGGGTGTTTCGAAGCGAGCAATGAAATATGTTGAAATTCTAACGTAATATACAAACAAATATAAATACACTACAAATTTTCAAAGTTAGTGTATTTTTATGCAGAGTGTATCAAAAAACACTGAAATTTAAAAAATCTAAATTAAAAGGTATTCTATCAGTTAATGTAATATTGAGGCAAATTATTGAAATTGTCAAAAAAAAGTTAAAACTTAAAATCCAAAAATTAAAAAAAAAACGCCGAAACGAAAAATCGTCAAAATGAAAAAATCATCAGAAATAAAATATATCGTTAAAATGCACAACAAATCATTAAAATAAAATAGGTCACGAAAACAATTAAGAAATCGCAGAAAATCTAAAAAATCTCATAAACGAAAGAAGCACTAAAAGTAAAAAAAATTTTAAAACCAAAAATATGTGTTATAAACATATAATACATATGTCGAAACCCTAAAAAACGCCAAAAACTAGATAAACTTAAAAACGAACAAAAAGCGTCAATACTAAAAATTCTCCTTAAACCGAAAAAATCGCCAAAAAGAAACAAGCACCGTAAAGAATTCTTCGTGTGCGATTCAAAGTCTCCACTTTAGTGAGAGTGGCATTGGCTGAAATAGTTAGCACGTTGACTTTAAAATCGAAGGTCCAGGGTTCGAGCCCCATCACCGGTAAAGTTATTATAAAACAACATCATACATATTTCGATGTGCACGCATATTTTAGTTGCTGTTGGAAAGTTCACGCGATGAAGGCACTGACACTAACAAAAAAATAGCTGCAAGACACAGTTTCAAAATTTAATACGCTTCATTGATACCAGAGGCGCTACCAACACTGCATTACTAAAAACGTTTAAAAAGCATATTTGTAGAAGAATGAAGCTTTCCGCTATCTTATCTATCAGTATCCCTTTCCTAAAGAAGGTAACAGCTAGTAATAGTAGTACGCATTCATTGCTTGATCGTTGCTGTGAGAAAAAGTGTTTATGTATTTGAATGTAAAAGCAGAAAACAGTGATTCTATTTTTGGCGGAATATTTCTAGTAATCAAGTGTCAAATGAAAACTAAAAAACTCAAATAATAATATCGCAATAAAAAAAATTAATAATTAATACGAAAAATTTAAAAAAATTTTAATTTGACATATTGTTAGAATTTTATTTTAAGTGAAATTTATTTACTGGTAGTTAAACAGGTCTGCTCACAATGTGGTTGAAGTCTACTGATAATTTGATAAATCATCAATGAAATGCATGCCATAGACATGCTTAACCACCAGAAAATAAATGTTACTTATAACAAGAAAAATAAAATAAAATTATATAAATCTACATCCAAACTTACAATTTTTGTTGCTACAATTTTTTTTAAATTCTGCTTTGAAATTGCACAAGTGTTTACATTAAGAAATTATAGTTTTGCAATTGTGTATTAAAAAAATATATTACAGCACAAATATCGACGAAAAATTAACAATTCTCTGCCTCTTCCACTTTTTCGAAAGAAGGTTTTCATTCGCATTATAAGCGAAAGAGAACTCATTTCTGTCAATTATTTTGGCAGTTATCGAGTTGGTTGAAGAAAAATCAAAAGATTTTGATTTTTCATGTTGACTAGTGAATCTTTCAATTCGATTGTGCTGTGTGTGGTCGAGTCTCTTGATTAGCTGTCAAAATTTATGTTTGTAGCTTTATTTTGTATAGAAAATGTTATGTATTTTTGAAATTGTATTTAATTTTATTGATTTTTAAGTAAAAAAATATAAAAATTAATGAATGAATGCAATAGAAGATTTAAATTTTTAAATTTATAATTGTAAAAAATAAACGGTTGAATAAAAATCTTTCAGTTCAGTTTATGAAGTGTGGGGCCAAGAATCAATTCAATTGAAAGACTCAATTCACAATTGAATTGAAACGTGTATGGGGTGCTTTACTTCTGTAGGAACATTGACTCGAACGACAAGTCGCATGAAAACGTAAGTGTTTTCATACAGATTTTCATGCCACTCATTCGAATGACTCATCAACAAAGCGAACACTATGTCAAAATCACTCACTTGCTATTTTGCTTTCGTTTAATAAAATTTATTTGCAAAGAATTCAATAAAGTTTGTAAAATTATTATTTTATCCAATTATTATTTTTTTTTTTAATTCACACTTCTTCAATTTATTTTTTAATTGTAGCACCTAATTCACACGAAGACTTTTATGAAGTCTATTTTTCGACGTCTCTTTTTGTTTGTTAGCGAACGGGGTAGAGAAGAAAGAGGGATAGAAAAAATGACTCGATTTCTGTTTTCCATGGTTTTTTTCATATTTATCTTTACATTGCTCTTATTGTTAGTGCTAATTCACACGGTGAAATTTAGGACGTCTATTTTTCTTAATTCTCTTTTGAAGTTGCTACCAAAAATTCCTTGCATTCATACGATGTTTTTTTTTTTTTTTTTTTGACGTCTAATTTTACTTCTCTTCACCCATATAGCCAATAAGTTAGAAGAGCAAGAATAAAAAAATACAATAAGATAGAAGAGTAACATTAAAACGTAACAACAATGACAACAAGAGCAATGTAATGAGAAATATGAAAAAAAATATGGAAAACAGAAACCGAGTAATTTTTTCTACCCCTCTTTCTTCTCTACACCGCTCGCTAACAAACAAAAAGTGACGTCGAAAAATAGACTTCATAAAAGTCATCGTGTGAATTAGGTGTTATTGTTGTTACGTTTCAATGTTACTATTCTATCTTATTGTTATTTTTTATTGCTACTCTTCTAGCTTATTGGCTATATGAGTGGAGAGAAGTAAAATTAGACGTCCTAAAAAAACATCGTATGAATGCAAGGAATTTTTGGTAGCAACTTCAAAAGAGAATTAAGAAAAATAGACGTCATAAATTTCACCGTGTGAATTAGCACTAGGTAAAAGTCATAAAATAGTCATAAAAATATTATTAAACACTTTTGTTTTGATTATTGTTTTATGTTCATTTTAAAAAGTACTCGCACATTTTAAACAAAACGAATGTAGCTGTAAAGCAAAACAGTAAGAGCATGCTGTTGCTGTGCGACTATTTTGTTGAATTCTTTTTCGTTGTTCAATATGGTTGTATTTTTTTCATGTAAATGTTACTAAGTTTAAAAAGATCGCTAGAAATATTTAAAATATACAAATTGGCACTACTTTAATTTATAAACACGTAAAACAAATACAATTATATGCGTAATCACAAGCGAAAGAAAGCTGACGACATAGTGGAATGAAAATGTATTAGAAAAATAGGATTTTTTAAACGCTTAAAAAGTAAAGTCTCAATAATGACTGCAATTAACATATATAACATAATAATAAAACCACATTTCGAATTCGGTTCCACTATTTTATATACATGCTGCACAAATACACAAATAGAAAGACTACAAAAATTACAGAATAAAGCAATGAGATCAATTTTAAAATACAATAGATATACGCCAACACAATTTATGCTCAACACACTGAAATGGTTAAATATAAAGCAACGGTTACAATTGAACACACTCAAATTTATTAGAAAAATAAAAATAGGCGAAGCACCACAATACTTGTGTGACCAAATAGAATATGTTGGAGAAGTACAACCCTACTGCCTTAGAAATTCAGAAAACTTTAGACTTCAGAGAGTTTCAACAACCGCAATGCAGCGATCATTATTTTACAAAGGATTGAACCTGTATAATATGCTACCAAACGAAGCAAAAAATGAGGAGAATTTTAATACATTTAATAGAATAATTATAACATTTGTGAGAAATAATTCAACATAGAGCTTTGTTTAGATTTAAACTTTAATATTATGTAACTAGAATTAAGAGAACCTAAAGTATTTTAAATACTACTACTAAATAAATAAATAAAAAAAATAAAAAAAAAAATAAAAAAAAAATAAAAAATAAAAATAAATTCGAGCGACTATATTTCTTTCGCAAAGTTTTTCTTTCGACATATTGCAAGTGGCAGCCTATTTATTTTTTGTTATATTTTGTGTTTAACAGCTGAAATAATAAAATAAAATAAAACATCAAATAAAATACCAACTTTAATTTAAATTAGCAAGCAAGAATTTCAAAGCAAAGGCGAGTTGCAGAGCACATGAAACTGTGTACCCCCTCCCCAATTTTCACACCACACTCACCAATTAACTCCATCCAGAATTACTGCAACAAATATTGCAAGTCTGGAGAGGGACTTAATGTAAAATGTTCTAAAGAAATTTTTTATATGAACTGTCTTTACATAAGCCAATTACACAAATTCTAAATAAATATAAACATATCGATTAGTTAATAATAATAATTTTAGTTCCAAAACATATATAGATCTACATAAATTTCATATTTCTATCCACAATTTCGAAATAACAGTATCACAACTCAAAAAAACTAGTTTTGCACTAAAAGTGTTTAAAGTTTTCAATTTACAAACAACTGGATGAAGACATGCTCGTTACAGACTCAAGGGGAATATACATATATGTAAATAATGATGAAAGATAAAATATAAAATGCCAAATTATTTATTCTGCATTATTAACTCAAACAACGCTTTTTTTTGAGTTATGACACTATTGCCATAAATGAGCGATATGTTTTTGTAAGAATTTCGGTATTCCCATTTTTTTTTGTTCATATAATAAATAATAAAATTAATAAAATACTTAAAACTTCATTCTCAATGTTCTTATTTTCAATCTTGATTGATTGAGTTAGTCAGAGGTCTCTTCACTCCAAGTCTACTATGGCTATTGCAATCGATTTTTTGTACACTTATATCAACTGCCTTAGGCTGAGTTTAAAAAAAGCGTAACCAACTAATTACTAATGAAAAACTGTTTGATTCAGACATGTATTTATTGATTTAAACTGTTTGCAATAATGCTGGATTCTATAAAATTGTCTATTAGTTATGTATGAAACTATTTAACTTAATAAATACATGTCTGAATCTAAAAGTTTTTCATTAGTAATTAGTGGTTACGCTTTCTTTATGCTTGTGTGGTACATGGCACACAGATGGAAACCCGGCCTTAATAATTGTTTACATAAACAAAATTAAGTAACTCTCTGGTTATTAACAATCACATCTTTATAAGACGCACAACAAAATTGTGTCAACATAAAAAGAAAACTGTCACAATCACCACAAAATTTTATCGAATTACTTCAAAACAAAGTTTTGATATAGACTTTTTTGTTGGCCGAGAAAAAAAACTAAGACATGCATAAATGTAACACGTATTAAATGTCAAAACATTTCATTTATAATATTTCTGAGACAAAGATAAAAATGATTATTTTTCCCTCGTTATATTTTATAAACAAACAAGTTTGTACTTACCAATAAAAATCTCTTGACTTTCTTGTATTTCCGGTTCACAGTCTGCTTCATCCAGGCCATTTAGATACGTTTCTAGCAGATAGTTTTTACCCAACTCACGTTCACGCTTACGATGTTTCTCCTCTTCAATCTTGGTAATTTGACGTTCCTTCTCACTGTGGACGTGTCGTTATTTGTTAAAATATTTTTTTTTTTCAAGCACAACAATATCATCGGAGTGTAGTTGTAGATGTAAGCGACAATATTTCATTGGATGTGCAAACATACCACAAATTATTAAAGCAAGGCAAAACACATGGCCTCCCGTGGCAGTAAATAAGGAAGACACACACACACGCACAGACACACATTTGTTGTAAGGATGTGTAAGATGAGTAGAAAAAGGAAAGTACATGAACGGAAATAAAAGATAAAAAGTTAAGTAAAAACCCAATTAATTATACAAACAGTTTGCTTTTAATTATGACAATCACAATGGTTTCTTGCATTACACGTTTACAAATGTAAGATCAATATTTCTGTAAATATAATTTTGTTGATTGTAGGATAGAGATGGACAGGTGATTTTACAAGAGCCCTATTATTTATATTAAAAAAATTAAATCCTAATTTTTATGTAATATACATATATTAAGAGTTATTTCTGGGCTTTCATTATTATAATAAAGTGAAAATGTCTCTCTTGGTTGATATACGTGACTGTTTACCTGCCATGTGATATTTTTTTTGCACTCGTTCGAGTCGTAACCTATGAAAAGATCTGAATACAATTCAAGTTCTAGTGTGTAATTGTACTATAGCCATCCCAATGCTTTCAGATATCATATAGTATCATATTTACCAATCTGTGATACCTGAAAAAGATTGTCTAGTATGTGCTTTTGCATGTGCAAAGGCCATCTTCTATCGATTTTGGTGGCAACGACAGCTATTACGAAAGTTTCTTCGTGATAACACGTAGCAAATGCAGTTGCTTACATTCTTCAAGAGAAAACCTCAGCAATCACTGGATACAGCGTCAGTTACTTCTCACATTAGATCAGTGGATGCCACAAACATATTCCAATACTTACTGACCATGACAAGCACCATTTAGGGTTTGAAATGAAGCTACCATCTAGGTTCGGTCGAAGACACGTCACCATCCATCAAATTGCAGATGGCTTACCAGCTGTTGGGAAACCAGTGCGCGTAGTATCAGTATTCAGCCAATAGTTAGACTTCAAAGTTCCTCCACAAAAGGCTTTCATTCTATTATCCTCAGGAGAGCCTCTGCTGTTCCGTTTATGATCCCAGAGCAATTTTGTGGTGTAAGTCAGTCGACTATAACATCCCTGATCAAAGGAGATGACGCTTTGATCGCTAAGTCCTAGTTAACACAATGCAAGTCTTATTGCTAAGCTGATTAGTTGGAAGGAGAAAGAAACGAGGGGAACAGATTCGTTTCTTTTCCTCTCGGCCCTCTCTGCTAATAAACTAATCAGGTTAGCAATAAGACTTGCATTGTGTTAACCAGAACTAAGGAAATGTAGCTGACTTCTTCTGATCTAAGGTAGGCCAAAGCATTGATGCAGCCATTTTCATATGGCATCCAGTACCTCAATAGGTACGAGTATAATTTACGGCTTGTTAATGGTTCTCTTTCTGGTCACTTTAGACTGAACTATCCTCTGTGGAAAAGTAACCAAATTCGTTCATCCTTGTGTCGTTTATGCTTAGAGGATGAAGATACAATAGCGCACATTCTTATGTAATAGTAAAAGACATATTTTTCATTCTGAGTTTCTGTATTCAGATGTTATTAGGCGGGCTTCTACAATATATGTGCTGATGCTGCACCTTTACCAGACTCCCAGCAAGGCTACTTCCTCTTAATATATATATATATAAGTTAACACGAGCGCTTAGCCCAGCAATTTCGTTACACGCGTGACACAGATTGTTTGCCTTTTTGCATTCTCATAAAATTATGTTCCCATAAAAACCGAAACATGAGACCTGCCTTCCGTTGGTTTCATATTAAAACCATTTATTTGTTTCTTGACAGAATTTGTTTATTGTAAGAATTGCATGGTAAGCAATTATGCTTACCTATGCAAGGTATAAATTTAAGAATAAATGTTTTAATAAAGTTAGTTCTAAAAAGAAACTCAAAATGTTTATTACACAAAATAACTGACGCCCAACGTGAAGGCTCTATTGAAGCAAAGCATAAAACAATTTTAAGTGAAAACAAATATACTAACATTAACAGTTTGTGTTTGTAGAAAAAGAAGTAAAAGTATAAATAAAACTGTTGAAAAAACATTAAAATAAAATACAAAGAAATAAGAAACATTAAAATTTTTTACAAAAAATAAAAAGTTAATTCTCAAATTTTATCAAAAAAATATAAACGAAACTGTTGAAGAACATAATAAAAATAATAGAAATATTAAAAATTTACTTAAAAGTAAAAAAAAACAACTATATGAACAAAAGCTAAAAATATAGAAACCCTGGATAGAAAACAGAAAAAACTCAAAACTAAAATATTGGAAGGGAAGCTTGGTCAAACAACGATTACCAACACAGGAAAAGTCAACCAACGAAATCAACACTGAAGAAATCAACTAACGACACCAGCCCGAAGGAAGACAACAACAAAGTAGTTATGGCCATTAAATTTAAGATGATTTTTTTGTAAGTAGAGCGCAAATTTTTTAAATTAAATTAAAATTTTTTTTTTTTTTTAAAAACTTTAAAATTTTTTTTGTAAAATTCTGCTATTGAAATTTTTTGTAAATCTTTGCACGGGTTATTATAAGGAAATAATTTTTATTGTGCTAAATTTTTAAAAAAACGCCGTATGAGGGATTCAGAATCAGACGAAGATTTGAGTCAGATCGTGGAACGAATGAATAAAATAGAAATTAGCAAAAAAGAAGACAATACAATGGCTTTGACAACTGACTATATGAAAGCGATGATTGAGGTTGCTATTAATACCGTCCTCAGGTCACAAAAACAGGCTTTGGAAAGACAAATCGAAGACATAAACAAACGGTTCGACGAGTGTGTAGTTAGGACCCCCGAAGTAGAAACATATCAAGAAATCAGAATAACAGAGGGGGTACAGTGTGAGGAGTCCTTGGATATTGTAAAATCCCTACCGCATTTTGAGGGAAAACAGGAAACATATGTTTCCTGGCGACAGGCAGCCCAGACTGCTTATAAAATATTTGAGAGGTTTGACGGTTCTTCAAGACACTTTCAAGCAGTAGCCATAATTCGAAACAAGATAAAGGGACCAGCAGATATGGTACTTTCGTCTTTTAATACAGTACTAAATTTCAGGGCAATTATTGCACGCCTTGATTTTACCTACTCAGATAAACGACCGATCTATCTAATCGAGCAGGAACTTTCAATTCTCCGTCAGGGAAATTTGACAATTTTGCAATTTTATGAAGAAGTTGAGAAAAAATTGACATTGCTTACGAATAAAACCATTATGACATACGATAGGGACACTGCGGCGTCCATTAACGAAAAATATAGAATGGACGCGCTTCGTGTTTTTATCTCAGGAACCAGAAAGAGTTTGAGTGATGTACTTTTTTCAGCTCGTCCAAACGATTTACCCTCAGCACTGGCATTGGCCCAAGAGGTCGAGGCTAACCACGAACGGTACTCGTTCGCAAGCAACTATGCTAGGTGCCTTGAGGATAGGGAAAAAGTCAAGGGCGAATCTAGACAACGTAATGAAATAAGTGGTATAGGAAATCAGTTGGTTAAGAACCCCTATTTTTTTAAGCGCCAAAACTTCGGCAACAGGGCCCCCCAGAGAGAGGAACCAGCGCAACCAATGGAAGTTGATAATTCAATGCGTTCTAGACAGCCAACAAGGTTCCAACCTGGAAGAAATGGTCCTTCCCGACCACAGTACCATGAGAATAGGACACCTCTGCGGTACGATGTAACGACGCAGAGTAATTATTACAACAGTCAGGCCCCAGCACAGGCAGTAAAACGCCAAAACGAGGGCTCTGCTAGATTTACGGAAACTAAACAGCAGAGGATTAACCACATTTCCCAACAAATTGCGGCAGAACATGAGTGCTATGAACAACAGGCACATTCAGTAGTATCGGAAATTGACGATGAAGCAGACTCTGACCAGATTAATTTTTTAGGCAGAACTCCCTGCTGCCATTCATAGAAAGGACACTGGCGGGGAGAACCATTAAACTACTAATAGATACAGGGGCTTCAAAGAACTATATTAAGCCCTTAGGAGAGCTAAAAGGGGTATCCCCAGTAGATAAACCTTTCTTGGTTAAGTCAATCCATGGTTTTAACACCATAAATAAAAAATGCATCCTTAATATATTCAATACGAATAGTACTTTTTTTATTTTGCCATCGCTTTCAACATTCGATGGTATAATCGGCCTTGATCTGCTAACGCAATTAAGCGTAAAATTAGATTTTAAGAATAAGGAAATACAAACTCAAAACTGTTCGGAAGAAATAAAATTTTTAAAGTGTACAAATGTGAATTTCACACAAATAAAAGACATAGTAGTACCTAACGTGGTTACTGAGGAATTTCGGAAAATGATGAAAAAACGATTAGAAGTTTTTGCAAACCCTAATGAAACATTACCCTTCAATACGAACATCGTCGCCACAATCCGTACGGATAACGATGATCCTATATACTCAAAACTATACCCTTACCCTGCGGGTGTAGCCGATTTCGTGAATAAGGAAATAAAAGATTTATTGGGAAATGGTATAATCAGGCCTTCTAGGTCTCCTTATAACAACCCCATTTGGGTCGTTGACAAGAAGGGTAAAGATGAGCAAGGGAATGCTAAAAAACGACTCGTTATAGATTTTAGAAAGTTAAACCAGCGCACAATTGATGACAAATACCCTATCCCGAATGTAACAACGATTCTATCAAATTTGGGTAAGGGCAGGTTTTTTACAACACTTGACCTTAAGTCAGGGTTTCATCAAATATCACTCGCAGAACGCGATAGGGAGAAAACTGCTTTTTCTGTTGGAAATGGAAAGTACGAGTTTTGCAGGCTTCCTTTTGGTTTAAAAAATGCACCAAGCATTTTCCAGAGGGCCATTGACGATGTTTTAAGAGATCAGATAGGAAAATTTTGCTATGTTTACGTTGACGACGTGATAATTTTTTCAGAAAATGAAAGGGACCATGTTTCACACATTGCATGTGTCTTAGATAGATTATATGAAGCTAACATGAGGGTCTCTCGGGAAAAATCACGTTTTTTTAAGGAAAACGTTGAATACCTCGGCTTCATTGTAACTAGGGGTGGGATTAAAACAAGCCCCGACAAGGTAGAGACTATTCGCAATTACGAACAACCAACTACGTTGTTCAATGTGAGGTCCTTTTTGGGACTAGCTAGCTACTATCGGTGTTTTATCAAGGATTTTGCCTCGATAGCAAAACCTTTGACCGATATCCTAAAAGGCGAAAACGGTAAGATTAGCGCCACTCAGTCGAAAAAAATTAAGATAGATTTCAACGAAAATCAGGCCCAAGCTTTCAACAAGCTCAAAGAAGTTTTAGCTTCCGAGGAGGTTATGCTACTTTATCCTGATTTTAAAAAGCAATTCGATCTAACGACGGATGCTTCATCATTGGGTTTGGGAGCCGTCCTGTCACAAGGAGGGCGACCAATTACTATGATCTCCAGAACTCTGAAGGATAGGGAACTCAACTACGCAACTAACGAGCGTGAGTTGTTGGCCATTGTGTGGGCGCTACAGAAACTCAGAAACTACCTCTATGGAGTTAAAAATTTGAACATTTACACGGACCATCAACCGCTTACATTTGCGGTTTCGGACAAAAATCCAAACGCAAAGATCAAGCGCTGGAAAGCTTTTGTGGACGAACATAATGCGAAAATCTTTTATAAGCCGGGTAAGGAGAATTACGTTGCGGACGCTTTATCCCGCCAGAATATCCACGTTTTGGAAGAGGAAATGAATTCCGATATTGCTACAATTCATAGCGAGATCTCACTCACTTACACGATCGAGACAACGGATAAACCACTGAACTGCTTCAGAAATCAAATTGTATTGGAAGAAGGTCGCTTCGCTCTAAAACAAAACTTCATTATTTTTTCAAAAAAAACTCGTCACTTCATTAGATTTACTGATAGGAACAACCTTATTGAGGAGATGAAGTTAGCGGTGAATCCAGAAGTGGTAAACGCAATTAACTGTGACCTACCAACATTGGCCCTTATCCAACACGAATTGGTCAGATGCTTTCCAGCAACAAAGTTCTGGCACTGCAGGAATATGGTGCTTGATGTTATTGATAAAAACGAGCATAGGGAAATAGTAGTTACCGAACACAACCGCGCGCATAGGGCAGCTCAAGAAAATGTCAAGCAAATACTTTGTGACTATTACTTCCCGAACATGACCAAATTGGCAAATGAAGTTGTAGCAAATTGTAAAATCTGCGCAAAGGCCAAATATGATAGACATCCGCGAAAACAACAACTAGGTGCGACACCGGTACCATCTTATGTGGGTGAAGTGCTGCATATCGATATCTTCTCCACAGACCGAAAGCACTTTCTCACATGCGTTGATAAGTTTTCAAAATTTGCTGTGGTACAGCCTGTGCCATCGCGCACAATTATAGACTTGAAGTTCGCGATTATACAACTAATGAATCTTTTTCCCAATACGAAATCCATCTATTGCGACAATGAACCATCATTGAAATCAGAAACAATTATATCTCTGTTGAGAAACGAATTTGGTGCGGAGGTCTCTAATGCTCCACCACTACACAGTACCTCAAACGGCCAGGTTGAGCGCTTTCACAGCACTCTTACCGAAATCGCGAGGTGCCTAAAAATTGATAGTAAAATCAATGACACGGTTGAACTTATACTGTTGTCAACGATCAAATATAACCGGTCAATACATTCTGTGACCAATAGAAAACCTATAGAGGTGATCCATGCTGCACCACCTGAGCTCGGAAACGAAATAACAGAGAGGATCGCGAAAGCCCAACAAGCCCAATTGGAAAGGAATAACCCTTCCAGACAAAATAGGATATTTGAGGTGGGGGAACGTGTCCTGGTGAGGAATAACAAAAGACTTGGAAATAAACTGACCCCCTTATATGAAGAAAAGAAGGTTGAGGCAGACTTGGGAACAACAGTTCTCATTGATGGGAGGGTGGTCCATAAGGACAATCTTAGATAAAATCGACCTCCCTAACCTTTTTACTCTTTCTTATGTCTTCCCTTGTAGGATTCCGATTGCTATGCTTCTTTTACGGACAACTGCACCAAAACTAATCAACTACTCTAACTCAGACTACATACCCCTCATGGACGGAAGTGTTATAATTTGGCGGGACTTTGATTACTTGCGACACACCACGAATCTGACGACGTACTATGAAATGGTTGAAGAAACGAAAAGACTTAAGAAACATTTCCCTCTTTCTCACATGGTAAAATTATTGGACTCTGATCTGGCTCATATAATGACACTTTTGACATCATTCGGTACTCACCATAGACACGCCAGAAGCATTAATTTGTTAGGTACGGCCTTAAAGGTGATCGCTGGTACGCCGGATTTCGATGACTTTGAAGAATTGAAATTAAAACAACAACAACTAATTGACTCAGAGAACAAACAAATATTAATTAATACGAAAGCACAGGAACAAATAAACAAACTAACCGAAACTGTAAACACTATTATTAAAAATTCAAATGACAAACAAATTGATACAGGACATTTATACGAGACTCTACTCGCAAGAAATAGACTGGTAATTTCTGAAATTGAATCCTTAATGATGGCAGTTACCCTTGCAAAGATAGGTATCGTTAATCCCACAATTTTGAACTCTGATGATTTAAATGTAATAATGGAAAAGCGCTCTACAAATGCAACTATAACTGACATTATTGAAGTATCGTATATTAAAGTTTTATTGGATAATGAATTCTTACATTTTATAATTAAATATCCTAAGCCTAGATTAGAATGCAAAAGGGTAGCTCTATTCCCTGTTCAGCGTAATGGAACGATCTTGCACTTTGCTGAAGAAAGCAGCGTCGCCGATTGTGGGAACAAAATACTTGCAATTGGAAATTGTAGTGCAGCACTTACATCAACATTCTGTAGAGAATCATCAATACCCACATGCGCTCAGCAGCTCCACTCTGGTGTCATGGCCCACTGCAACACTCGACCTAGCCATCTTGAACCAGTGATGAATGTTGACGATGGTATCATCATTATTAATGATAGCACAGTAGAAATAAAGACCTCTGCGGGTATTACAGAACGTGTTACTGGAACCTATTTACTTACCTTTGAAGATGAAGTCCAAATTAACGGTTCACTCTATAAAAACCAAAGAGGCATGATAAAGAAAACTCCAAGCCTGTCTGCTGCCCCAATTCTTAACATTACTAGCCACCAAGAAATTCTGAGCCTACCATACCTTCAAAAACTAAGTACAGAGAATCTGCGCTATATTGGCGAGGTAAAAAACAATCTCAGTATAGGCCCAACAGTTTCCAGCCTGGTTACAGTCATCATATTGGTCATCTGCTATGCTGTCTTCAAATTATGTCAGAAACGAAGCGCTGAACGTCAACGTCTCGAAATCAAAGCAGTCATTGACAGTTATTGGAGACCCGAGGACGGCCCTCATTTAAGTGAGGGAGGAGTTAACACGAGCGCTTAGCCCAGCAATTTCGTTACACGCGTGACACAGATTGTTTGCCTTTTTGCATTCTCATAAAATTATGTTCCCATAAAAACCGAAACATGAGACCTGCCTTCCGTTGGTTTCATATTAAAACCATTTATTTGTTTCTTGACAGAATTTGTTTATTGTAAGAATTGCATGGTAAGCAATTATGCTTACCTATGCAAGGTATAAATTTAAGAATAAATGTTTTAATAAAGTTAGTTCTAAAAAGAAACTCAAAATGTTTATTACACAAAATAACTTATATATATATATATATATATATATATATGCACATCCGTTATGCTGTTGTTCAAGATATTGGGTAGTAACATATAAGTTTTATGGTAGTGCCTGAAAAGCTAGATTATCCAAACGATAATCCACGGGATTTTCACAACCGCTACCTCATATTGATACCCTTGCAGTACCCTTGCTTTTGCCAGCTGTGGCAGAGTCTATTGCTGAGAGGGTACACTCTACTAGCATCCTATCCGTCCAGTATTCTGTCAACACCAAACAACATTGCAGCCGTGCAATGCTCTTTCGTTTTTGTTCCGAGCGTTTACCAGATTTTCTTCTGCTTTCTGAATAATATGTTGGATATTATTATTTTAAACTGTGTGACTAAGCAACCTGTATAACTGAGCCTTACATTGATTGACTTAAATCCAGAAGGTGTTGCGTTAGCACAAGTGCTGATTTTGCTCCTTAAATTTCTTTATACAGAAAAAAGTATTCACCAATTAATATTTTCAATTAAGACTTTCATTGATTCAATTATATTTGTGTGTAATTCAGTATTCTAAAACGCTTTCCTTATGTACACTACTTTAGCCTGAAATATACTTAAATAATTAGGAAGACAGCATAATATCTATCTTGGTCAAATGGGTTACATAACTGCTTGCTATCTGGAAGCAATGAGGTAAAAAATTCCGTTTGTATAAATTTCATTCTACTTGTCCAAATCCAAAGCTATAAAAAGTCCTGAACCCAATGCTAGATCCCACAAAAACTCGTACTAGATCATTTCTATAGCATTGAACCATCGCATAAGATTATCTATACCAAGCCGTGATGCCTCCGATAGGTCGATTAGTATGCAATGCTGGGAATTCGCAAATCTGGAGGGAAGCTATCTCTTTATGATCCCATTTTTGACAGTCACGAGAGAATGTATTATACGGAAGGCATAGCCCAATAGCATGCCTGCTGATTTTCCAATGAGTTATCAGTACCGTGACCAACCGCAAGATGCTCTTCCTATTTTTGGCTACTATTTCTTGTTCTTTATAGTAGAAGCAAGCTATCTAAAGGGTCCGCCAGATAACTTTTTTTGAAAATGCTATAAAAAAAAACTACTGAAGCTTCGGCTGTGTGGCACGTAGCGGCGTCCTGTTGAAATCAAGTGTTGCCAATATCCTCCTCTTCAATTTCTGTGAACAAAAATTCGTTCAACATGACCCGATAACGATCGCCATTGACTGTAACGGCCACTCCTTGCTCAATGGCCCAATTATGCATCTGGACCAAAATCCGCACCAAACAGTGACTCGTTTTGGGTGCGTAGGCTTTTCAATGTATGCGTGCGGATTTTCTGTGCCCCAAATGCGACAATTTTGCTTGTTTACATACCCGCCAAGATCAAAATGAGCTTCATCTGAAGAGATGATTTTTTTTTTTTTTTTGGCAAAATCGGCATTTTCTGTACGTCGATCGCAGGCCCACCTAGCGAAGCGAAAACACATTGGATGGTCAGTTGGATCGTTCAGCGGAAGGATAAAACTAATTATCTGTTAGATCAGATATGAGCTAAGTGTTATCATTCACGAAATAAGCACTAGTTGAAAAAAAAACGTTAGATGGCGGACTGTTTACATACCAATATCATTGGGCAAACTCCAGTTCCGACACCGCTGATCATATTTGATCCATAAGTCCAGACTCTGGCTTCAAAGGCATTCAATATTTCGCCCATTTCCCCTGCCCTCTGAACAAAACAGGCCTTTATAGTTTCGATCGAATTATATTTGGAGCACTATGAAATTTGACGCACTTCTCAGGTCTCCAGGCAGCCGATTTAAAATGTTTGCATGTCCTTGGGTTCTTGACTTCTACCAGCCGTATGTCGCCAACAATTATAGTAATTCCATACATATATGGTTTTTGCATAAAGAGCTCTAGGAATCATATTTATCACTGCATTCAGAATTCCCGAAGGACTAGTACATAAACAGGCTATGATTCGAATACTTCCGAATCTTTGAACTTTGTAGCTTATAGCGTCCCACTGTACCATCCATCCATATATCAGTATTGCACATATATTACATTACACGTACATTATACCATCTTTGGAGTTAAAGCCTCTTTTTATATTAAACGATTTGTGGCATTTTAAAGGAAACACCTGAGGAAATACTTGAGGAAATTGAAATATATGAGAAGCAATTAAATTTTTTCTAAGAGAATTAACAGTCAGGCAGACATATTGCCAAAATGCACACAAATGTATGTATGTATCTTACTTTCTTTGAAAAAGTGATACAGAAGGCAAAGTTGATATTGAAGTATTAAGTTATTAAGCTCAACTCGTTGAACAACTCTGCCTTTGTGTATTTTATTAATTTTTAAAGCACCGCCTCTGGTGTTAAGTATGCCCATTACTTTTAAAATATGAAGTTACAAGTATCGACGAAGAAGGGCACTGTGATCTATCTGCATTAGCAGATTAGGAAAATCTATGATATTGATATGAGTGGATCAGGACACGGATCGAAATTTGACTCTCAAGGACCGCCATTCGCTTTGTAGTCAAGGCATTTACTACATCTTAGCTAAGCATGAGCCACCAAAACATTATATACATAACACGACTGGTAACATAATCGTGAACAATCTGTAAAGGTACCTTCACCTTTACTTTCAGAGGTGTGAACATCGACACATTTTAGCAGTAATCAACGGACATCCTTCTGAAGGCATATCGATTATTTTATAAATGAGTAACTTTGTGGCTGTGGCAAGTTTGAAACTCAAGCTAAAAGGTTACATAATGACTTATGTATATTTCAGTTATCCACGAAAATTTTCAAGCACTCAAAACTCCTTGTACTGAATTGTATGCTCTATGCCGGCAGTAGATAGCTCGTTAATCAAGTCCTTTCACCTTTGTGTCGCTTATCCTTAAGAGATGATGAGACAAAGGGCCATGTTTTCCGCGAGTCTATTATCTATGTTATTAAAAGGACTTTTTTTAATCTCTGTGCTGGCTTTTATAAGAAGAATTAAACAGAGCTTGATTTGATTTACAAATGTTTGGTACAAGAAATCCACTAGGTCCCTGAGTTGCCGTCTTTGAACCAGATTTTTTTCCCTATTCTACTCGAAAGTTTACATTGGCGATACTACTAACCAAAAAATATTATCCTCGAATGTCTACAGCTGCAGTATTTAGCTAAAGAAAAAAAAAAGAAGAGAGGTGCCGTAGGATAACCGATTAGATCTATGCTGTTTAACTATATAAAACAAATTTCATGTGTTAAATAACAATGCAATAAAATTATATTATATGATTATATCAAATTCGCCACAAATACATATTTCGAAACGTTTCCATTTCATTTAGAGGTTTTCTTTTCTATCTGCGTACGATTAAATGAATTTAGTTTTTGTGCTCATGTGCAAAGACAATATAATAATAAATTGAGTAATCGTTCTCATTGTTTTCGTTTCACTCAATTCAAAAAAAGAAACAAAACAAAATCAAAGATTTTATCTATTTTATTTTCGTACTCTGGTTTTAAGTACAAAGAAATCAAAACAAAAATAAATTTATAGCTGTAATATTGTCGATTGTTTTTGCTCCTTTGTCTGGCATAAAGAGCATAGCTTTAAAAAATCCCAGTTATTTCAAAATGAAAAAAATTACATAATTTTCTACAAACATTTTAGGAGTTACCATTTTTTTTTAATCAGGTATTTGTTAGAAGCACTAAGATGAAAAACCTGAAAGAATATGTGATGGAAAACCAAAAAAAAAAAAAAAAACAATCTCCAAAAAGCTTTTTATCGCATAATCTACCATGTTTTTTCAACATGAGGCAGAGTGAAAGCTTAAGTTCCATGGCCTCGCAATGTTCACATTCTTTATTAAAAAAAAATCCAGTACAATTCCACTTCACTCAAATAAAATCACATGCTCATCTCTATTACAAATGATACAATACAATTAAAATACAAAAACGAAATCATATCCTTGAAATTGTGCACTTTATTTTTGTATGTAAATGTGTGTTGTAAGAATTTCATGTATGGCGTCTTTTAAAATAAATTTATGTTTCGTTTTGTAAAAAATGACAAAGTAAATTTATTCACTTTTACGCAAACACATAATTTTTTTTATGCATTCACTGTGTAAGTGCACTGTACTTTTTTTATTTATTGTAATTTAATCAACAATAAAAAAAAACTTACCGCAACAAGGACAATTGTCGTTGTATTGTCTCATCCTGGGCCAAAATAATTTTCATCAGACGCTCGTTGGCCGTACAGCGCGATAACTTTGGATGCAGTGTATTGGCCTGTGCCAACCATTGTGATGATTTATGTTTGCGGCGACGAAATTTAGCACTGCGTGCACTACCCACCGGACTACCCATGCCACTATCCTTGTCGGTAGAGATTAATGATGACAACTGTGGCGTTGTGTTATTGATGTACACGGCTGGTGCGGGTCCCAAATGGCGCAGCAACAATTCGCACTATATACAATTCAAATAGAGTCAAGGAAACGAAAAAAAAAGAAATAAGTGAATAATAACAAAAAGTAAGAAAATTAATAATAAAAAAAGCAGAGTGGGCAAAACTATTTAACATAATGTGAGTTGTTTTCTTTTGGAAACATTTGTAAGAAGAAACATTTTTTTTCCTTTACAAACATGCATATTGCGTGACTTGGTTAAATTCATTTCTTTATTTTATGAAGTTTTTTGTTTTTCTTTTTTTTTTGTGAGACCATCCATGTTCTCTATAGTGTAGCACTGATTGTGTTTAGTTAATTTGATTTTATTAATAATTTTTTTTTTTTGTTTCACACACATGTACATCAATCAAAGCAGGAAGGAAACGCAAGGAGATTTAGTTTTATTAAAATTGTGTTTTTATGATTTTTTTGTTACTTATTTTACTTATTTCTTTTTTATATACTGAGATTGATCTTTCTGTCAGTTGAATATTACAAGCAATAATGATATTTATGTATAGTTTGTGAATAGTAAGAGCACTATTAGATTCCTTTATTCTAAGATGGAGAAAATAATGTTCTTATGTTTTGGCCTTTATACACTATTGTACCCACTTTTAGAGTGGACTCATACACGACAATTTTAGTTGAACAACTTTCTAGTTTACGTAGAGAGAGAGAGAGAGAGGGAGAGAGAGAGAGAGAGAGAGAATATACCCAGTGGGTAAAGGTAATGATTAGTGAAGGAGAAGGTAATGAACAGCATGTTTAATTTCTTATTCCACAATTCATTACTTTTAACACAGAACATGTCCTAGGAAAGTAATGAATTAATTTAAAACGTCCGAGGAAGAATTCTTTAATTATTTTTTTTAGTCAAATGTACAGGGTGTCTGGTAGCAGATTTATATTTTCAAACTTAAACAAAAAACGTAATAATTGACACAAAGCTTTATTAAGAGCATTGAACTATAGAATGGCAATGCAGATTTTATTTTTTAAAGAGTATGTCATCCAGATGTCTTCCGTTGAGTTGAACGGGGCCTTATGTTCTGCCTGCAGTAAACTTGGTTCAATTGAGCTGATTACTCGAGGAATATTTTATTTTAAGGACCTATAAAAAACATACATGAGAGTTATATCGGGTGACCTCGGTGGCCATGGGATGTTCCCAAAGTGACTGATCAGTTTTTGGGGAAATTTTCCCGCAAAAAATTCATCGAAGCTCTGGCTGTGTGCCAAGTCGCCCCATCCTGTTGAAACCACGTGTATAAAGAGTACGATAGATGAGCTCGCAGGTTTGGCAAAAAGAATTCCGTGATCATGCGTCGATAATTTGCACCGTTAACATTCGTCGCTTAGCCTCGAGAATTTTCGAAAAAAAATGGTCCAATTATTTCATGCGTGGATAAGGCATACCAAACAGTTACCCTGGGTCAATGCAATGGTAACGGCAGTTTTGCTTGTTGACGTGGCCGTTTAAGTGAAAGTGAGCCTCGTCGCTCCAAAAAAATGAAATTTGTAGTGCGAAAACGCTATAACAAAAGTCACTTTCTCTATACTTAAATAGCTGTTGTTTTTATTTACATTTATTTTCTTTTTACATACTCTTACAAATACAATTTGAAGCTGAAAAAAAGTCAGCCAATGTATTAATGATAAAGTAAGAAAATAAAAAAACATGTTGATTATTGAGTTCTTGCTTCAGCTTTGTTATTTGCTGTTGAGCTTCTCATTTGTTCAAATGAAATTTTATAATATAATAACTGTAGATGTTCTAAGAAACTTTGGGTAAAGGTTCCCTGAAGATCTGCATTAGCAACAGTGAAATGCGCACAGGATCCAGCTAAACCCCTCAATAATCAATTTCAACGTATTTTTAATAAAAAAATATTTTACTTAAGAAGTAAAATATTAATTTGGGATTATTAGTGCGTTTAAAAATTTTAAACTTAAAAGTCACTTTCTTTCATTTCTTGAACGATTTGAATTTTAAAAGAATGAAACTTCAGATCCTTTTTTAAAATTTCATGAATAATCACTCTTGGAAAGGCCAATGAGGCTGCTCTTTTCTGTATCGAAGTTCAATGTTCAATGTTTTAATGTTCAATGTTTTCGGGACTCCTTCAAGATCGACTAGGCCCTGGCCGTGGGACATTCATAGCCAGAGTAGTTGCGCGAAATCTCTGCACGGACAAACGAATTAAATTTACGCTCGGTCCATCATGTATTCGCTGAATACTGAACTTTGAATAAAATTGTCGACGAACAATAACGTAAGAATCATTACTCTTAAAAAAAATTATCCACAGCAAACGCGCGATACTCTTTCGACCACTGCGACATCGTGACTAACAAGTCCGTACAATCGATAATTCCAACGGCGGCACCCACCCTCCGCACCATTTATTGCTTTTTGAAATAATCGTATTTAAAAATATAAATTTGCCACCAGACACCCTGTATAATGCATTAATTATTTATTCATTAATTACTACAATCAATATTTGTTTATTTGTATTTTGCTATCAATCTTCTCCAATGCATAATTCTTAAATATATAGTATTTTCAAAAGTTATGTATACAATTTTTACTTCAAACACAATAAAAATAACAAAGTTTGAATTCGACCTAAAATAGAATCTATACCTAACATAATATGTAAGATGAGAGCGTCAAATTCAATCGCAGAGAGTATTATGTTACGTGTGGACTACAAATTAGAGTTATCTCAATCTTATATTGAGAGGTAAGTAAAAGTCCTCTTAAACTCCCTATTCCATCTGCTCAATTCAACTTACTTTAAACTATTTGATAGATTTTTTTGTTATACAACCGAAAGTGATGCTTCCGCCATATCATAACTTTAATTCAAAACAGAACTGTCAAAAGTAATTGATGTGAAAATCGTCTCATTCCAGATCTCATTAATACAGCAAACTCAATACTCCCAAAAAAAACATGTGGGCTCAATCATATTGTATGCCCCTTCTAACAAAAAAAAAAAGAAGAAAAATACAAAACCATGAAAGTTTTAACAGCAGTCTTTTGTTTAATGTAAAAAAAACAGTTCTGATTTGAATAGTTTGCGTGACCTGTCTGCTGCCACTTAAGTACTTGTATCCTCAAATTATCAAAACCTGCACATGTACTCGCATTTACAAAAGTTTGCATACAATTTCCTTTCCACCAAAAAAAAAAAAAAAAGCTACATTTCACATCCTCATATGCAATTTTGTGAGTTCATGTCTGTAAGCAAATATACACTCGCACAAATATTGTGGTTAAATGTATGCTTGCATACGTAAGCAGCGAACAAGGATAATGAAATGTTTAACAATGCAAGAATACAAGTTGAAGTAAAACAAAACAAAAAAAACAAAAAAAAAAAAAAAAAAACTTTAAAAGTTTTTTGTTTTCTCTTGTATGAACGAAATTGTATAGCGGGAAAACTTTTTTTATTATATATATTTTTTTTTTTTTTTTTGAACAAATTGTGCAATACTTTTTGCTTTATATTTGAAAAAACTATTAAGTAGCGCACATAAGATATATGTATATATGATTATATATATATTATATGTAGTGTTTCCTTCGCGTACTTGAAACTTTGCTACACCCTCCCATGCAAAAGCGAAGCAAGTTTTAATGCTTAACAGGTTTCCCATTTTTTCGTGCAATTTTATTTAACACGCAAATAAATTATATGGCATTCTCGAAAAAGAATATGTTCAATATTGTTTAACAATGAAGCAGAAAAAAATTTTAAAATATAATTTGCTAATAAATAAATTTTTTTGTTCTTAAGAAAAAATAAAGAAAAAATAATAATAGAAAGAAATATAACACAAATTATGCAAGGTCACCCTCTGCACTTTTTCTATTTAAATAAAGTGTCAAATATTTAGGTTCAAGCCTTTCACACTTTATATTATTATTGTCAAACCAACTAATTTAGCAAAAATGGTATGAACACATGTTCAATTTGAAATGTTTTGACAAACATTCCTAAAGGACACACCAAATTAAACTGCAAATTTTATAGGAAATTTTTTTTTTTTTGGAAATTTTGCCAAATATCTAGGCGCACGGCAGTGCGCCCAGCCCAAGTTCTGGCCAATGCACGTAGTGTGTATATTTACAGGAAGCCATTCGAGCTGTTTTTACCCCCCTCATAACTTTGTTCCCCGCGACCGTAAAATTATGAAATTTAAACCATAATTAGAATAAATTTATCTAACCTCATCTGCAAGGTAAGAAAGTTTTACAATGAAAGGTTCCGGAGATATGAAGGTGCAAAAAGTGCATATTTTAAGACATACTCACTGACTCAAGGACTCACTCATCAATATTATGAAGCACTTCCACTATAGCTAAAGATCTGAAATTTGGTACACATGTATATCTTGATGAGCAATGAACTAGAAAAATCTGAAAACCCCAAAATTTGAACCAAGGTGGAGGGGCTACGCCCATAAAAATTAAAATGTATGCTAGGGAGCTGAAATTTGCTACAGAACTAGGTCTAGGTGGACAATAAACTAAAAAAAAATTTAAATCCGAAAATTTTGGCTAGGAGGGCGGGGCTACGCCCATAAAGGCTAGAATTAAAAAAACAAATCTAAGGCGCTTAATGGAAGCTTTTTTATTGAAATTCGGCAAGCCTAAAAATAGTTAATTAAAAAAGTGGGCGTTGACACGCCCATACCATTTCAACTTCATCTTCGTGTTTCGTTTACAACGAAACTTGGCACAGATAATAAACGCTGGCCGAAAAAAATCTTAAGTTTGGAAAAGTGGGCATGGTTACGCCCATAAATATTAAAAAATTAAAATATGCGCTAAGGAGCTGAAATTGGATACACGAGTAGGTATAGGTTAGAAAACAACAAGAAAAACCTCAAAACCCAGAAATGTTAGTCAGAGGGGCGGGGCTGCGCCCATTAAAATTTAAAATTAAAAGTTGCGCGTATGAGCTGAAATTTGATACACAAGTAGGTCTAGGTGAGAAACCAACTAGAAAAATCAGAAAAACCAAAATACGGGCGGGGCTACGCTACTATTGTTTGAACCTGAAAACTTACAGCCTTATTTACAAATCTTATTAAGGCTTTTTAAGAAAAATTTCTTATGAAAATTTTTAATGCTTTATAAGGGCATAAAGCCTTAAAAAGTTTTATAAATAAGACTGTTAATATACAGCTTTTAACTTCAGCCATTTTAGTGGAAACTTGCATATACGTTACACGTATACAAAACTTTAAACTATCACCTAAAAAAGCGGGCGTGATCACTCCCAGAAAATTTTGGCCTTGTGTTTAATCTACTTCGGTTTAGCATATTTTGGAAGAAAATTAGCATGAATTATAAGCGCTGCTCTCAGAAATATTGTGAGTTTAAAATAGTGGGAGGGGTAATGCTCATAAAATTTAAAGGTATAATTCGCGCTAGATAGCTGAAATTTTATACAGAAGTAAGTGTAGATGGGTAAGCCAATGGGAAAATCTTAAAACCAAGAAGTTTTCTCCGCTAAAACTCTAATTCGCACTAGAGAGCTGAAATTTGGTTCACAAATTAATCTAGATCAGAGATCACTAAGAAAAATCTAAGAAACCAGAAGTTTCAATCAGGGATTGGGAGAAAGCACTGTAAACTCAAAATTAAGTTAAATTTTATTGAAACTGTTCATACACATTGAACTTATCCAAAGTAAAAATTTTCTGTTTGGAAAAGTGGACGTGACTTCACCAATAAATCTTAGCTTTTTCTTTCATGTACTTCGGCTTAGCAGTTTTTAGTCTATTACTCATGTATTTCTCAATAGCTTTTTCCTACAAAACTTTACATGAATCATAAGCACTAACAGATATAAAAGTCGGAGGGGGCAGGCCCATAAAAATTTTATGTAGAGAGCTAACATTTTGTAGACAAATAGTCCTAATTGATTTATTCAATCGGAAAATCTAAAAATTAATGCACCACCTACCCTATTGAAACTTTGCATGCACATTGAGCATATCCTTTTGATTTGTGTACTTCGGCTAAACAGGACTTTAATATGTAAATATATTGAGAAAATAGCCGGGATCACTCCCACTAAGATTGACGCTATATTTTACATGTTTCTTTCCAGACGACTCTTAACAAATTGCGTACACACGGGCGACCCGTTGTAATAACACAATAATTCATTTTTACTCACGCTGTAACCCATTATTTTATGTAATTATACCATTTTTTTAAGTTTAAAATTTTTTTAAACGCACTAATAATCCCAAATTAATATTTTACTCGTTAAGTAAAATATTTTTTTTTATTAAAAATACATTGAAATTGATTACTGAGGGGTTTAGCTGGATCCTATGCACATTTCACTGTTGCTAATGCAGATCATCAGGGAACCTTTACCCAAAGTTTCTTAGAACAACTAGAGTTATTATGTTATAAACTTTCATTTAAACAAATGAGAAGCTCAACAGCAAATAACAAAGCTGAAGCAAGAACTCAATAATCAACATGTTTTTTTTATTTTCTTACTTTATCATTAATACATTGGCTGACTTTTTTTCAGCTTCAAATTGTATTTGTAAGAGTATGTAAAAAGAAAATAAATGTAAATAAAAACAACAGCTATTTAAGTATAGAGTGTTGCCACACAAGTATTTTTTGACCAGGTGCAGTCAATTTAATAATTAGTGTTTTTTATGGGAATTGTTGAAATTTAAGTTTAAAAATTTTTTAAACGCACTAATAATCCCAAATTAATATTTTACTTGTTAAGTAAAATATTTTTTTTTTATTAAAAATACATTGAAATTGATTATTGAGGGGTTTAGCTAGATCCTATGCGCATTTCACTGTTGCTAATGCAGATCATCAGGGAACCTTTACCCAAAGTTTCCATTTTTAACTCGCACAGTGATCATGAATAGAAATAAAATACCCTAGAAACTTTAAGTGTAAAAAATGTTAGCATACAAAATTTTTCAAAAAGTAGTCAAATCCTCACAAAAACATAAATGTGAAAGAAGGCCAAGTTCCTATAAAAAAGTTCGGCCATTAAAAGTAGTGAGATATAAATTTTGACCAAGTTCTTGTTTGCCACAATACCTATGACTGAAATATGCTATGCATTATATAAATTTGTAATAGCAAGGTTGTCATATAATTTCTAGATAATCTGCTAACTTGGCAATATTTTTAACTTTCTAGAAAAGGAGAGAACAATGTATATTTAATCATTTCTTTATATCGGTAAAAATGTTGTCAAGTTAGCAGATTATCTAGAAACTAGATGACAACCTTACTATTACAAATTTATATAATGCATAGCATATTTCTGTGATAAGTATTGTGGCAAACAAGAACTTGGTCAAAATTTATATCTCACTACTTTTAATGGCCGAACTTTTTTATAGGAACTTGGCCTTCCTTCATATTTATGTTTTTGTGAGGATTGATCATTTCATCACCAATACGCATACGTAGAGTGCGAACAGCTGTATCCGCCAGTGTTGTTGATGACCGCGAAGTATCGATTTGGTGCCATTCACAGCAATTGGACCTCTCTTACTTCCCCCCTACCTCCAAAATTTAAAAGCCGGACTTGGCTGACATGCGGTTTCAGCAAGACGTTGATACATGCCACACAGCACGCAAAACTTTAGCCTAATTGAGAGGCGAGTTCGGTGGACAGTTTATTTCACGTTTGGGGTTGGACACTTGGCCGCCTAGATCGTGCGATTTAACGCCTTTAGACTACTTTTTGACGCATTGAAGGAAAATATTGAAGAATTTATTCGTGAGATACCGGCCGATATGTTGGAAAGAGTATGCGAAAATTGAACACAGAGACGTAGCCGCCTTCAACTTTTACAAGAAATCAGCTTTATACATTGAATTACATATTTATATCTAAATATTGAGTTAAAGGCTGTAAGATAAATTGTAATATCACGTTGCAACTCTAAAGAATCAGAGATATCTCATCGAATATATGCATGGACCAATAACCAATGAACTGAAAAAATCTATAGAAAAACCTTTTAAAAATATTTTAAATATTTAAAAATTGTTTAAATGCTGCAAATATGCAGAATAAACGTCTAATGTAATCTATCACTTTAGAAGAAGTATTTAGTGGCTATAAATAACTAAACAACTTAAACAAAGTTAACAACACAGACACACATTATCTCATAGACACTCTGGCATACATACATACATACCTCTTTTTTATTTGATCCATTACGTGGAGGTAAAACATCAAAAACTTTTGTGCTGCCATCAAGATATTCCTCACAGTGATGATACTGTTTAACAATGACATACTCGGTGGCAAGTTGTGAAACAGTTGCTATGCCAGGTGGCAGTGTTAGAGGTAAAAGTGTTAATGGCGGCGGTGGTGGTGATTGTGCTGGTGCTGATATAATTTCAGAAACACTTGCTAACGATGATATAATCGGTGTGGCTGGTGATAATGACGATGATGGTGATGATGATGATGGTGATGCTATTGCTATTGGTGTTTTTGTTGTTGGCGTATCTAAAGTTGAGTTTTGGATTATTTTGTAATTTTCTTTGGTATTTATTGGCATTGATTGATTAATAGAAGTGGTAATAGTGACGGTGGCGGTGGCTGTGCCATTGTGTGTGCTGTCGGTTGTGTTGTTGGTATTAGCTGTATTTTGAATATTTGGTTTATTGCCTGTGCACGTTTTGCTGCTGTCTTCGTTTCTACTCATTCTAAGATTAAGCTCTATTACAGCATTATCATATGCATTTGGTAGTTGTTGTTGTTGTTGGTATTGCTGTTGCTGCTGTTGTTGCATTAGCAGCTTTTGGTTTTCATATTGATTGCAATTTGTTTTGTTAATCACAGTTGCAGCAGTATTTTGCTCATTTGTTGATGACATTGTTAATGCATGTGGGTGTTGCTTTAGCGCTTCTTCTTGTACACTTTGATAATTGAGCAGTGCCCAAATTAGTTCTGAACAGGTTGTATTGGCATCAACACCAGCCACCCAATGCTTCTCGCCATCAATCCATATCGATACATTATCTGAGAGGGTTTCCATGGAAGCCAGAGAATCATCTTCGTCTTCTGCTTCCTTTGCTTGGTTGACATTATTACTGGAGACAAAGTCGAAGGTGTTAATGGGGCCATCATTTGCCATATGATGTGGATTTGTGTTGGCACTGCCAGTGATAGTGTTTTTTGCTACACCGTGTTCATTGTTGCCGTTCGTTGAGTGCTTTTGTGGCATTCTCATATTTGCATTTATGAAAAACTTTGGAGGTACACAATATGAGATTTGCTGTTGATGATAGTGTGGCTGTCTTTGTTGTCCAATCTCATTATTATTCTTGTTGCTGTCGTCGTCATCGTTTTCTATATCCACTATAATGATATCACACTCATTATTCGTATGAGAGGTTTGGGTTTGTAGTTGTTGTTGTTGTTGTTGTTGTTGTTGTTGTTGTTCCTTTTCTTGTTGTTGGAGAACAACTGCACTAGCATTAGTTGACATCCATAGATTTTTACTGATAACATTTTCCCTATAGTTGTTGTTCTTGTTGACAATATTATTATGGCTATATTGTTGTTTATGCTCAATTGCATTATTACCATCATTATGTGCCTCATCAATAATTTCACTGTACCATATGCCATGTCCATATGTTGTTTGCAGCACACCAGCTCTACAAAAGTTGCTGCTGCTATTGTTGTCCTTTGCACTTGTAGCGTCAATTGTTCCCTTATCGTTGACATTATAGCTGCCAGCTGCTGTTGCTCCTACTGCTGCTTTATCAGTTGTTGTTTCAAAGGTTGCCCTTGCTTTAGTAGATGTATTGTTTTCACAAATATTATTGATCATCATTATTATAATTGAGAACAACTTTAAGTGCCAGTGGCTTTAGTAATAATAATGTTGTCGATATATTTTATCATATGTTTTAATTATGTTTAGTTTGCAGTATAGCATTATTTAGAATTTGTAGTAGATCTCAATTGTTGTAGTTATTCTTTGTTTTAAGTAAAACTTTTTAAATTTTGTAAATTTTAATTGGATTTTAGTAGAACATTTGCTGATGTGTTGCACACGTGGTTAGCTGCAATAAAGGAAGGTAGTTTTTGATTAAAATTTCTCAGCTACACACTAAGTAACAAGCAGAACAATAGAAGAACTATTAAGAAAATTGTATTAATTATTTTTATACATACATGTTGTTTAACAGCAAATTAAAATTATATTTGTTTTCCTACATCTTAGAACAATGAATAATTAAATTTAATATATTTAGTACAAAAGACAAAGAACTGTAAAATTTAATATTAACACTTTTTCATTATATTTTACAAGAAAATCAGACTTTGTTTTTAGTAACAAGGTTCTCTAATAGCTGATTCTAAATAAAGCAGATGGAAAAAATTTAGAGGAGATTTTAATTTCTACATATTAGAATTCGTAACATTTATGTAAAAATTTTCTAAATAAGTTTTTTTGTGAGCATGAAAATTTTCCTTTTTACAGCATATAAGACAATTAAATTGCGTTTAAAAAATATTCGTTATTAATTTCTTCAACAAGCATTAAAATAGTATACCAAACTTAAAATTTCGTTAACATGCAAAAGTCAAGGCAAAACTTAATACTTTCAGGGCTCAACTTCAATTTGGGTGCTTCTGTGGCTAAGGCTAGCGATGCTAGACCGTCAATCCTAAGGTCGGGGAGTTCGATTCCAGCCATAGATTCTGAACGTTTTACGCAGAAAAGCTAATCGCTTAGCAGGGTTGTGTTTGTTAAAAAAAAAAGAATGTTTATATAGGGATAAGTTTAAAATAAAAAAAAGATTAAACATATCTTATGCTAAATCATAAACAGTCACAGTTCAAAAAGCTCCAGACGTTCAGTATTAATTTAAAAAAAAAATGTTTTCTTCTGAGTAGATCAGTGACCGGCGAATTAAGGGCGCATTTTTGAGAAATAAACAATATTAATAATCTAGCATTCGAGCAGACAGGTTTCGTATACAGCAGACAGGTTTCGTATTCTGTTAAGAATCAGCGTTGCCAGAGAAAAAAACTCGAACCCAATAATAAGAAAATATGTGTGATGAGAATTTACTATTTTTTTTCTTTTTTTCAATAAATTATTTTGGCAAGTTAGAATGTTCTATTTGTAAAAGTACGTTGTCGAGCATTTTTAAGAACATATTTAAATTATTTTTAGCAAATTTCGTACAAAACCACCACCATTACATTGACAATAGCATCAATAAAAGCTGCCTTTCTTTATAACAGTGTCCATCATCCAATTGCCATGAGGGCTCTGCCAGCATCCCAGCAAAAAAATAATCGAGATTTCGAAGCAATTGCTTCTAAATGCCTTATTAATAAAAGTCTTTTGCATTTTTATAGCTTCTTTTTCTGTTTTTTATGTGTTTTTTCTATTTTAGTTTCTTATATCCCTTCCATAAAAAAATTTTGGAAAGTGTAGTTTAATATAACACAAAAATAAGCGCTTCGGAAGCGCGGAAAAGCACACAGTGCATCCCCTCAGCCTTACGAGGATGCAATAACGTAAGCGAATGACGAAATTTAACACAAACACTACGAAGTCAGTCGGCTGTTTGTATTCAAACTCTCAAAGTTTTTTATAGATCATGCTCTCTCCCTTACCTGTATACAAATTTGGATGCGAATGAAATTTTTACTTCGAGTTTTTATTTTTTATTTTTTAGTTAAATTGGGTACAAAAATAAATATGTGCTTCGGTAGTTCAGTGGGTAGTGTTCTAGCCTAACATACGGAAATCCTGGGATCGACTCCTGATTCAACGCGCGAACAAAAAGTAAAAAAAAGTAAAAAAAATAAAGAGCAAATTTTTTTAATTACATACATATGAAAAAGACATGCTTCGAGGTAGACGAATATTTTTACTGAATTCAGGTCACTCCGGCAGGCATGAAAGAATCACATTTGAGATCGACGTGGCAGAGCTTCTACGCGAGGAATTCCATATAAAAATCTTGCAAAATTTCACGCATCGGGTAAGCGCTTGCATACTAGAGAGCTGCGTAAACAGTCTTGAAATGTAAAAACGTCATAATTTTTAAATGTATTCACGTCGCATGTATTATACTAAACCAATAATAAATGCTGTCGTAGTATAAGCGAAGCACGATGGATGTATTGGTGTATGTGTATATCAGTTGTAACAAGCGATGTCGCAAGACAGCTTGTTTGTAACAAACACTCAAAAGAAGTCCTGTTGATTAGTGTATGCTTGTTATTTTTCATATTGTACGTTTGAGTGTGTGTGCAATATGTATGTAGATGGTAAGCTATTATGTGGTTAACGCATACAACTAATTATAATGCATAAAAAATCATACACACATACATGCATGATGTTTGTACACACGCTCAAGAGTAGAAAGAAGCAAGTATCGCAAATTCATCCCTCACGAAGTGTTTTCTTCTTTACTCTTATACCTACAATACTCAAACAAATTTCTTGCAAACAATGTTGTTAACGTTTGTCTTATAAGATTTCGCTGAAGTAAAGCATTTGAAAAATCCTTCATGTCTTAAAAGTTCTTGTAAGATGTCTTGTGCAGGAGACTATTGCATACCAAAAGAGCACTTATATAGGTGCGAAGTACCATTTTTTGCTGGGATTCTGCTTTGCATACGTACACAGCACAACTACTAACAAAAATCTAAAGCAAGAGCATAAAACCCACAAAAAGAGCAGATTTCTGTCTCATTTTTATGAAAAAAAATACACCGAGAATATTCAAACACCACCAAAATTACTTAATTTTATTTTTCTATATTATTTATGTAAATAAATTATCTAATTTAAATCTTTTTATAACAGCACTTTTTATTGCTATAAAAAGAGAAAAAATATGTGGAATACAGAGATGAAAAATAAAATTTTATTTGGATTAAATACTTTTTTTTATAGATGCTGAGTGTTTAGTATATATCCAGAAATTTAAAAAAACTAGAACATACAGTCTTAGGCGCCACTAAATACAAAAATTCATTCATATAAAATTAACCCATAAAAATATTTTTCATAAACACAATTAAACATTTTCAAGAGCGAATTTTTTCAGTGGAACAGCACTATACATGTACTAGTGCTGTTCTGCTTTTAAGAATTTTCTCCTCTTGGTGACCATTGCGTTATAAACAAAACTTGAGTGTTTCTTCTGACCATATCGTCCCTAACACGTGAAACTATGCAAAATTGGTTTTTTAGATTCGTTATATTTCTACCCTAATTTTAACGATAATGCCTGGTTTTAAAATGCTGAAATTCTCGCTGACGATAGATAACTCAATAAAATATATTTTAAGCCTGGCACTTTTAGGAATACGATGACTTTAAATTCATAATTAAAGGGTCTTCGCGCTATTCTGAAAAGTTCAAATTTGCATATTAGATAGTTTGACGTGGTAGGGACGATATTAAAATCAAGTTTGCCTTTGCGTATATAAAATTTCAATTCAGGCAAATGAAACGAAATTTCACTGGCAACACCGGTTCGTGGTGAAAAGTACACCTCATACAATCGTAAGGTGTGCTAGCATTGGTAGGCGGTCGCTGGTGTAGATGGTGGATTTAGTGTGGAAGACGTTACTTTGGTGAAAACTGGCAACCATATGAAACATGTATTTTAAGTTCCAACGCGCCACGTTATTTAATTTTTTTTTTTTTTTTTTTTTTGAGACATCACAACAATTGATCTCAACGAATTTATAAATATGGCAAAAATTTGTCACCTTTACGTATTTCAATAATTTTATTTGAAAGGTCTCAGTCCAACCAATATTAAATCGTCCTCCGTTCAAAAGTATAAAAAATTGGATGGCAGAGTTTAAACAAGGTCGTACGACCTGTTTACGCCTCAAAAGGGCTATAAGCCCATAAAGGGAGTAGCAGAGACCTTCCTGGCAAATTAATTAGCTTGCTCGATAAACGACCAGGTATCTAGTAAATAGATACCTTGTTCTGTATCGATAGCCTTTGTTGTAAGTGAAAGCACTCTAAACCAAGCTTGAAATGGAATTCCCAATGAAAAGAGGAACTTAGGAGCTGCCTGACTATAGGAAAAGAAAGCTGTATGCATGCCCTTAATGGCCATACTTTAACAAATGTAAACACACTTGGTGATTGTATGTATATCTGCCTAAAGTACCATAAGCCATTTGCTACAGTTTTTCTCCCACAATATACCCTAGGAGGAATCTCCTGTCAAATCTAACTTCACAGTTTATCGTGTCACTAGGCATTTTTAGCAGCTCTCTGCAGGAAATTTTACTCAAGAGGACCGCTGAGTGCCCGTTGTGTTGACAAGAGTTTCCGAAAACTATCCTATAAGCAGCAATGACTGCAGAGGATCTTATTAAGATTTGTGTGGCTGTTAGTATACTTTAGGTAATGATCATAGTTCCAGTAGGACGAAACAACGTCACACGCGCAATACGTTTTTGCCACGTTTTCGTGGAGTTTTTCCAAGAAAATTTATCTCCAAAATAGATGGCATAAATTGGCCAACAGCGGTCTAGATTTCACCTCTATGGTTTGCTAGAGATGCTTTTGTTATTAAGCATGTTAAAGGTGATATTCCAAGAACATATTTGAATATCATGACTATTTACGAAGAATGGAAAATATTCAACCTTTTTTGAAAAAAAAATATGCTATGGGCTGATTAGTTAAATAACATAATAATAATTAATTAATAACAATAATAATAATAGTAATAATAATAATAGTTTTATTTAACTTTTTATTGCTCAAAACTCTTTATCATCACATGTACTACAGAACTTAAATATATTGGCACTATAAAACAAGAACGGTTATTTAAAATTATATTTGACTTGTTGCTACTTTACCCACAACATATTGCTGTTCGTTTATTTCTTGTTTTTTTTTTCTTTTCTCCCACAAAGTATTTATAACATCTGTTGAAATTTTAAAGATGTAAACGGAAGAATAAACTAACAAAAAAAACTGGAAAATAATAAAAACTTTAAGTTTATTAAAGTTCGCTGCTCAACTTATAAACTCCCAAAACAAATTCAAGCAAATGCCAGACAACTTTAAAGAAAAACAAGAATCAACACATATGCGACTGAGTATTTGCATATATTGCAGGTTAGGAGTATTTTAAAACGCACACCCTTTTTCTAAAAAAAAACAAAATAAAAAACAAAATAAGAAAGAAGTTAACTAAATTTGACTATAATATACAAAACTTATACAGTTTAAGCCAAAACACAATTGTGTCTTCAAATGTAAGTGTAGGTTTGTTTTTGCTGCAACACTGGATTGTATTCGGAGTATTGTGTGAGAAACAGAAACCGTTTAAATGCTCGACTAACTACGTGGCTTGCAAATTTTTTAGGGGGTTTTTTGTTTAAACATTCCGAGAGACAAAAAAAAGATGTGCAAATTTATTTAAAAATCTATATACACCTGTTTATATGTATATCTTTAGCAATAGCATTACATAGTTTTACGTTATGGGTGCTTTAGTAGTGAAAAATTTTTGATAATAAATTTTGTTTCTTTATATGAATTTTATTATTTTTTTACAAAATAGCAGCAGCATTATGTCATTATTTATATTGATGATTAGGGAAAATGTTTATATTAACACTTCATCAACAAGTTCTGAGAATATTTGGATTGACTTAAGCTCTGTAAAAGCTCTAAAAATGCTATATGACAATCATTTATAAAAATCGGACGGCCCTTTTGGAGACTGCAGAATTATTTCCTCTGTATAGCGGCAGCTGAGTGATGATCTTTTTGATACAAAGATTGTTTTCAAAGAAAAAAGTACCTAGCGATTAGTACCAAACAAAGTCAGTAGTATAAACTAGAACTACGAAAATGTACTGCATAGTGAGTGTATATATTGGTAACAAAAGAAATTACTAACAAAATAATTAGTCAATGCTACCAAGGCTAGTAAATCAGTACTGACACTTCCTACAGGGTTAAGAGGGGCTTTAATGAGCAACACACCGCACAGTGGGATTTTCGTGTCAAAAACCATAATATTCGACCCTTCTATTTAAAAAATCGAATGATGCTGTTTTATAAAAACATATTCAAATATAAAAGGAGCATTTATGGTTTTTTTAATTTGAATAGTGCTCAGTAGGAAATTATTTGTATTTTTGTAATAGCACTTGACTTTAATTTATTCCAAAAATATGGCGTTTGCCCATAAAATAAAAAAAAAATATGTCGATAGCCCAAATCTATGACAATCTTAAAATTAATATTTTTATACAATTTACCAAAAAATGGAAAAGGATATATATAGGTTTGTCATTCGTATGTAATTTCCACAATATTAATGTGGACAATTATGCATAGGGAAGACGAACAAGCTATGTCCGTCTGTCCGTCCGTCCGCCTGTCCGTGTAATGTACGTGAAATCGGTTTTCCGAAGCTCTCGAAAAAGCTAGAGGCTTCGGTTATGGATTGTTGTATCAGAAATAGTCCAAAATAGATTGGTATTGCAAATCATCAAAATCGAACAGACGGTTTCAGAGCTGGAAAAGTCAAACTTTATTTTGCCATATAAAAGTAACTACAGAAAACTAATTTTTATTTATTTTTTATTAAATTAACTACAGTACGTATAAAATTGGTATTTCATATTAAAAAAAAAATTAAAAAAAGTTAAAAGACGCTTAAAGGTTGGAAAACTTTAACTTTCTTGTTATACAAAAGTAACTTACTAAATTTAACAACTGTTTTATCAAGCTTGAGGTCTTTTTTAATAAATTAACAATATTTTTATTTTTATTCGATATTTCGACACGCCTGTGTGTGTCTTCTTCAGGAATTTTTTTTGTAACTTACTAAAACAAATTAAACATATCTCAAATTCTTAAAAGAAAGAAATTGGTGTAAGAAATAAGAAAATTCAAAAAGGATGATTCCAGGGTTAGCAAACTTACACTTTTTGTGATATATAAAAGTAAATAGGTCTAATTAATTTTTTTTTTCTTTATAAATTATATATATTTTACCTTTTGGACAGAAAAGTTTGGTGTAGAGAACTATAAAAATAAAAACCACAGCTCCAGAGCTGGAAACTTTTAACTTTTTTCTGGATATTAAAGTAACTAAATAAAACTAATTTTTTTAATTGCCTCTTTTCTTTGTTCACTTAGCATACTTTATATATTTTTTAAGAACTACTAGATTGGTATAAGGAATAAGAAAAATCTAAAAGGAATCATCCAGTGTTGGAAAATCAATTTTTTATATAAAATTAAGGAGGTAAAATTATTTTATTTTTTTTTTTTTTGCTTACAAATTATTTATACTTAATGTTTTAGAAAGAAATAGTTTGGCATAAAAATTATAAAAATAAAAAACATAGCTCCAGACCTGGAAAACTTAAACTTTTTCTGGTATATAAAAGTAATTAAATAAAACTTATTATTTCTTTGGTAATTATATACATTGCATATCTTAGAAAGAAATAAATAAGTATTCAAAGTTTGACAAATCAAAATTATAGTTCCAGGGTTGGAAATTGAAAAAAAAAATTGTTAAAAATATAACCAAAAACAAGTTTTTTTTTTAATTAAACATATATCATGTTTTATTTAAGTATAAACGAAGGTTTGTGCCATGTTGCTTATTATGCTCTCAGCACTATTGTTTCAAATCGATGGTCTTTCGTTGACAGCTTGTAACGAACGAGTTCTTATTTATTTTCAGTAAATAGAGATTAAAATAAAATTTAACTATAAAATTAATTAAGGGACATGTTCAGTTTCATTTACCTGAAAACTTTCGTTTGTGCTGAACAAATTTGAAAAAATTATTTAGGAATATATGTTTACATAATACCGCCGATATATACCTTTTACGATAGGATGTTTAAATTGAGAACCTTAACAAGTTTGCAACATCAAAGATTATTAAATAAAACAATTTAGTTTACTTGGTATGCAGGTACAATACTAAAACTATTTTATAGGGTTTTAAAACATCTCAAGTGCCAGTGAACAAGCACCGATTTTTTGCTATTGCATGACGTGACGTCGTGTTTGACAACTGGAATAAGGGTGAATGTAAAATATTTCTTAAGTACAGAATGTAGAATAAAATATTCAACTTATTGCTAATATCCAAAAAAAATATTTAATCGAAAAATACCGAGAGGTCACTTGCTAAAAATTGCACTAGACTAAAAAATCATAAATTTTTTCACAAAATAAATATATATGTATGTATGTGCTTATGTATGTATCTCTATACTTTATATACGCACTTGAAGTGAAGGGTATATAAGATTCGGCACAGCACTCTTACTTGTTTTATTTCCAATGGAAACACATTGTGTACACCCACTTTTATCCCAGTTGTTCTTCCAATGGCATTAAAGGTGGGAATGTTTTCTTTCGATTAAAAAAAGTCTACGGAAATATCTCAAAAATTCAATAGAGTTTAACCAAACACTGATATTTCTCGTGGCCGAATGGTGTTATCAGACCCTCTTATAACCATCTTAAGGCATGATCCATCCAGATCTTATCAGCGATTTTGATTAAATTTCGCATGCATCTTTTATTATTCTAGAAATACCTTATTCACATTATGCATTCTTTCATGAAATTTGTTGAACGAAGCTTTTTCTATTTGCTAACAGCAGCGCTATTGATTTGTGATCTGACTTCTTCTCCAGGGACTTCCTATTGACAAATAAAAAATTTTCATGCAACTAATTTAATGGAAAAAATACATACAGCCCAATTATGAATATTCCCCTTCCCTATCATTTGTTCCCAGGTAATAATCCTCCTATTCTAAATAGCCGGGGAATAAGCAAATACGGGAGAGAGTAAAATCTGGATCAGCTGTTTAATGTTTACATATTTTTCTGCACTAACGCAAAGTTCAGCAACATAAATTTATTAAAAATGTGATGTTTTCATTGTCAATAAGATTTCGTGTTAATATAATATTTGTTTTTGTTTAAATAAAAATTAAATAAACAGTGTATCCATTCAGACACGCGGAATAACTTTGTGCTGAGAAAGTGGAGTGAAAACTGAGTCAGGTCCAGTGGACTGTGTGTACAAAGGAAATTTGTAAATTTTATAAAGTTTTTCTTATCGGTCTTGATAATATTAGAAGGAAATAAATCTTGCATTTACCTATTATGTGAACTGCAAAATTGATTGTTTTAGCATTTGTTCATGTTTTTGAAGTGCATGTGCGCAGTGTTTAGATAAAAATGCAAAAATACAAAATACAAAAGGGAAATATAATAATTCGGTATTTATTTAAACTTTTTGTTCTAAATAAATGCTTATACTATTGTTTTTCAATATTTATTAATATGATTTTTAAAATTTTGCATTAGTTCCCTTCAAAATGTTTGGGGAGAAAACTCTCAACAAATTCTCCCTCTCCCTCATATTTAGAATACCTACTTTTTTCCCAAGGTAGTTTTTTCCCCGGGGAAATTTTAATTCATAATAGGAGGAATGGGAAAAGGGAAACAACTCCCGGGGAATTGCTATTCATAATTGGGCTGATAATGTAAAAGTCTATGTATCAAATTTGAAGAAAAAAAATTGCACAGACGTTGCACAGTGGGCAATGCAGATTTTTATAAAATATTTTTTTTTATTAATTTCGTTAACTGAATACTTGGTGCCAAAGTTCATTGATTTAGAACCGCTCTTTACATTTTTTGCGCAAAAATGTATAAAGCCATAGCACAGAGAGGTGCCCCAAGACTCTATATATAATTTAAAGCAGGTCTGCAAATACCTGAAGCTAACTGTGAGTATTCTGTTACTTTATAGAATCAAACCTATAAAATTACAACTTTTTAAAACACCCCTTTAAAATATTGCACAATTGCTTCCAAAAAATAAAAAATAAAAATATCTACACTTTTAGCATAAAACTAAAAGTGAAGAAGAATAGGAGTAAAGAAGATACGAGAGTAAGATGGTTATTATTAATAACACACACTCAAGGTAGGAGTAGATGTTGCACACAAAGAACGAAATAAGTAAGACATTACAAAATTTGTTGGATGATGACTGAACTAATATATATACAACAATGTATTTCATGGTTATTGGATGACGACTGTTAAGTTGGTTGTTACGGTTTGCTGGGTTTTGCATTATGCCATTTACAGGTGGGTCGTTAGGTGAGCAGTATAGCAGTAGAGTAGTGGCAAGTGGAAATACTGAATCTAATGAATGAAAAAATCTATGAATGTCTAGTACGAATGTGTTATAACACTTTTTTATTTTATTTTTTTTTTTATAGTGAAAGTTGATACAATCCAGAAGATGTAAAGAGGAATTATCGAACCATATAAATGAATAAAATATAACACCACACACAGCACATGATAAACAATAAGTATACAAGTAAAACAATGTGGAATCTCAAATAAAATTAAAATAAAACAAAAAATAAAACAAACAGAAACTGAAAGGAAATCCCAACAGTGCCAACAAAGGGTTAGTAATTTAAAATTGCAAAATCGACTAGCACATTTTTGTTCGGTAATAGATACCTTTTTTTATATATACGTGTATGTCATGACTTTCACATCCGTGTGAAAGTAAATCTTTTCCGCATATTTTGGTGCCCTGATATTCACTTTCGAATAATTTTTTCGTTTTACTTTTGACTGCACCAAGCAATGTGAAAGTAAATAGAATCGCCTTTTTGCCACATTAAAATTAATTTAATTTAAACGAAATCTTTTTTAAAGAAATTTAAACCAATATATATTTGGTTTTAATACATAGAAAAGGGGACATGAAAAACATGCCCACATCAGCAACCAATTTAGCAAAAATATTCGGAAGTATGCAGACACCAAATCTTTTTTTTGCGATTCAGAAATTTTCATTCTAATTGAAAACGTTCGAAAGTCGTGACAGACACGTTAATTTAAAGTATACTAAATGACTTGCAAATAACATGTAAAAGTAGACTTTATTTACATTGGTTTTTGTTTGACTATACAAATTGGACATTATGATATCCTTAAAATATTTTAATGTAACAAATAATTTAACAGTTTAACTAGAAGAGCTTACTAAAAGTTAAGCCAATAAAAGAGAAATGTTAACTTTTTTTAGTTTAAATTATAAGTTTCATTGGAAATTTACAGTCCATTTTTAGGGTTCCGTACACCAAAGGTGAAAAGAAACTCTATTGATTTCGCTATGATGTGCGTTTGTACGTCACAGGCTGTTTTATCGTGAAGCGCACGAGCTACGGATCTGAAATTTTTACAAAATATGTAAAACTTTGGCCGCTAAACAACGAATATGTGACAGTTAAAAATTAAATGGTGTTCCAAAGCGAGCAACGAAAATTTTTTAAATCCAAATGTAATATACGGACAATTATATAAAGGCACTTATTTTTAAAATTAGTGTAATTTTATATAGACTTCATCAATTAACACTGAAATTTTTATAATGAAAATTGAAAAGTGTTGTATCAGTTAATGTAATTTCGAATATTTAATTTTGACAACTTGCTGTACCTTAGAATCCGTAAGAGGCAAACTCTTGAAATTTTAAAAAACGTTCAAAATAAAAATTACCAAAAATTAAAAAAAAAATCCGAAATGAAAAATCGCCAAAATAAAAAAAGCTCTTGAATGAAAAATACCACAAAAAAATAAAATAAATCGCTAAAATGCCAAAAAATCACTAAAAAAAATTGTCAAAACCCGAAAAAACCGCCAAAACTAAAAAAAGCGCCAAGACTAAAAAATCAAACCAAAACAAAAAAAAAAATCCAAAACGAAAAAAATCGCCTAAACAATAAAAACACCAAAATTAAAAAAGTCAATGCTAAAAAGTAGCCTAAAAACTGAAAAAAATCGCCGAAAGCAAAAAATTTAAAAAAAAAAACGAGAGTTAAAACACAAAGTTTTTTGTGATAGGGAAGGGAATAAACGATGGCCGTCTGTCCGTCCGTCCGATTGTGCGTCTGTCTGTACCTGAAATCAGTTTTCCGAAGCTCTCAGTAAAAGCTAGAAACTCCAGTCTTGAACGGTTGTGTCAGAAATGGTCCGAAATAGATTGACAATCAGCAAAATCACAAACACGTTTCCAGAGCTGGAAAATTTAAACTTTTTTTTGCCATATATAGGTAAATAGCTAAAACAATATTTTTAATTTTTTTATCAATTATTATTAATTATTTTACATTTCAGCAAAAATAAAACTTATATTAAAAATCCACAATAAAAATCAAAGAGTTGATTTCAGGGTTGGAAAATTTGAACTTATTTTAGTATATAAAACTTACCAATTGAAATTAATGTTTTCTTTTTCTCTATACATTAAACTTATTTTATATTTTTTAAATAAATAAATTCATATAAAAAATCAAAAAAGTCTACAATAATGATTCCAGGGTTGGGAGCTTTGAACTTTTTGTGGTACATAAAAGTAACTAGATGTAATTAATATATTTTTTTTTCCTTATAGATTAAACATATTTTTTGTTTAAAACACAACTCCAGAGCTGGAAAATTTATATTTTTTTTATACATGAAATGAACTAAATAAAACAAATTTATTTCCTTAATTTCTAACTTTTGTTTGTTTGTTAATTTAACATATTTTATATATTAGAAAGAAACAAATGTGTATTACACATCAGAAAAATCAAAAGTATGGTTCTAGGACTGGAAATTGGTTTTTTTTTGCAACCAAATAAATAAGATCTTTTTTTTACAAAACAAATATATATGTATGTATTTATGTACATATGTATGTATATATTCCATATACGTACGTACATGAAGGATATATAAGATTCGGTACAGCCCAATATACGAGTAGCACTCCTACTTGTTAATTTAGTCAATATAAATATATGTATATAATAACCGATGCCAACTTTCAGTGATGTAGAAGCACTCCTTATCTTTTTTGCACAAAAATTTATAGCTATACTACTGTGCTTCCAAAACGCTGATAGGCATTATAGGCCTGCGGAAGCAGTCTTGAAATGTAAATATTTCTTGTTTCTTAAATGTATTCTCGTGAGAGGTATTATACTAAACCAATTATAACCCTCTAGTCAGCCTAGAACCATATGTCTCTATGTCAATACTCTTTCTCCAGTGACAATTGCACTATTTAAAATGTCGACAACTTTCCTTTCATGCGCAAGTAGAGATACGTTAGAGACAACCGTTTTAGTGTATATCTGGTGATATTGTCAATGAACGCGTCAATAGTTTGTTTTTTCTTTTTTTTATTATTTTGTGCAATAATATTAAATAAATAAATGTAGACGAGGGTCACTAAAATCTACTAGTGAATCTTTGGTCCAAATATTTACATATGGTCGTAAAAGAACTACATTCTCAATAGCGCTAAAGTCTACTGGTAGATTTTCAATGACAACCCTATGTTATATGTCAATAGAGGATTACATTGGCTGGGATACACCTAGTCAATAGCACTATTGACAATATCACTATAATTTTACTATTGACAACAAGCGAGGAAATATAGATATTGTAGACCAGAACCCCTAAAATTTACTAGTGAATCTTTGGTGTCAATGTCCCCATGCTATCCCAAAAGAACTACTTAGTCAGTAGTGCTACAGTCTAGTGGTGGATTTTCAATGACAAGCTAATGTTAAATGTCAATAGATGATTACATTGGCTGGGGTACACCAGGTCCGTAGTGCTATTGACAATGTCACAAGTAAATCACTACAATTTCACTATTTGCACTTTCTGCAGGGAAATGAGGTCGTTTAATAAGCGAACCACTATGAATGTATTGATGTGCGTGTATATGAGTGTTAACAAGCGATGTCGCGAGGACTTCTTGTTCTTAAAAAAGCACTCAAAAGAAGTAGTGTTGATGCGTGTATACTTGTTATTTTGCATATTGTACATTTGAGTGTATGTCTGTAAGATGTAGATGATAAGCTATTATGTTTTAAGGGTGGTTTTTTTAAAACAAGCGTATACAACTAATGTCAATGCATGTGTGCGTTTATATGTACATGCATGACGTTTATATACGTGCCCATGCGTAAGAAGAAGCAAGCATCACAAATTCTTTCGTTACGAAGTATTTTCTTCTTTACTCCTACACCTGCAAAAACTAAAACAAATGTCTTGCAAACAGTGTTGTTCAGCGTTTGTTTTAGAAGATTGCGCTGTAGTAAGGCATTTGAAAAATCCCTCATGTCTCAAAAATTCTTGTAAGTGTTCTTGTGCAGGACTTTAATAGGCATTCAACTGCCTAAATTTCTGCCACAATCAGTTGACTCCTTTTTATATTGTAAAAATTTCGACTTTATTTTAATACTATAATAAGACAAAAACTTATTGGATATCACTGCGTATACTTAACAGAGAATTTAATATAATTCTATATAAAGCATAGACTCAATGTTATTGAGGCTATAAACTTTCAAAGAAATTGATTTAAAATACCTAATTCGAGAAAATTGGATTTACCTTGATTTAATGCATATACGTGTTAGCTGAGGCATTTGCAATAACCGAAATAAGATTTAAATACATGAAAATGTCATAAAAGTTTATTTTAAATAAAATCGGTTTTAGTATTATTAAGAGTATAAAAGTTTTATTTTTTTGCTTGAATTCAAAATAAAACTACGAGTAATATCCCATACTATATGTGAAACGTTTATCAATAAAAGATCAATTTCCGGATGGACAAACGAAATTATAGCTCCAGTTACAAATGTGTTAACACACCACCATCATTTGTCTGTCATTAAATGAAGTAGGGCTTGCACAGAAAACAACCCAAACAAACAAATCAGCAAACAAAGAAAGAAACAAGCATTTGGATTGCACAAACAACCGGAAATGCGTTCGAAATGTTAAATGTAAAACGAGCTCATAACAAACACACTACTACAGTAACATTAAAAAGAAGAAAAAATTAAAGAGAGTTGAGCAACCAAAACATTAACAAACTAAAAAAAAAAGTAAATGTATGAATGACTGAACTTAAAAGCATTTCTTGATCAAATAAATACATACATACATACAAACATACATATAAAGGGTGTGCCAACAAGAACGCAAGATTTAAATTTTAAATAAAACACAGATATTTAAAATAAAAATCGTGAAACTTTATTATATCGTAAAGTAGACAACATGAGGTTATTTGTGGAACAACAAATCGGGCAGATGGCCGCCGCGGCTTTGCTGGCACACACGCGATCTTTTAATGAAATTTTCAATGGCCGTTTTGCATAAATGCTGCGGTATTTCATTAATGCAGCGTCCAATTTCCTCTTTTAAGGCTTGAGTCGTCGTCGGCTTATTCGCGTAAACCATCGACTTCAAAAAACCCCAAAGAAAAAAGTCTAATGGTGTTAAATCGCACGATCTAGGCGGCCAATTCTGGTCTCCAAAACGCGAAATGACACGACCGGGAAATGACTGATGTAGCAATTGAATTGTTTCTGTGGCTGTATGACATGTGTCGCCATCTTGTTGAAACCACATGCCCTCCACATACATTTCATCAATTCTAGGCACGAAAAAACTGGTTATCATTTCACGATACCGAACACCATTGACTGTTTGCGTTTGACCTGCGTACATCACGTACAGCTGCGAAATTTTCGGTCGATCGACCTGGTCGAAGACGCGTTCTTGTCTTCACATCACTAACAGTCCCAGTTTCGGTAAATTTATCCATTAATCTCTTTACAGTTGACTCTTTTGGAGCATTATTGTGTAATCGCAAATTTGCGAACTGTAGCCGCAAAACTTTCACCATTTTGGTAAAACAGTTTCACAATGATAATGCGTTGTTCATTCATGTAGCACTCCATTTTTACTAACCTCGTACCTTCTACTAGCAAACAATAACAATTGTTCAAATGTCAAACAATGACACTTCGAATGGCGCCAAATTTAAATCTTGCCTTCTTGGTGGGACACCCTTTATATATGTTAGTAAAGATATGTTTACACCAACAACAATAAGAAATTCGAGCGTAAACTAAAAAAACTAAATAAAATCTTATAAAAAAAAAAGAAATATAAAACACAAACTGAGGAATTGGCTTTTTTCAACAATTGAGGCTTGTGTGTTTGAGCAAAACTAACAAATTCAACGAAATGGTAAAGAATATGCCAAAAAAAAAGGTCAAGAACTTTAGGTTAACATATAAAAACAACATAAAAAGTTTGTTAAGAAAAAGTATGTGTGTGCATGTCTGCACTACAAAGTATATAAAATGAATGTTTCAAAAGTTTTAAGGCAAGTATTTGTATTTCTAAATGTATTTTATTTCATTTGTATTCCCTTTGCTGCTTTTTTTTACATCTCCTTAGCACTATATATATTTATCCTTGTTTAACGATTGCAAACTTTTACACATCACTTGTATAGAATGTATTTTGCTATTGATGGCTAAATTGTATTTAGTTTAGTCACATCGTCATCAATATCCTCTGGAAATTAAAATAAAAACAGTAATGTACAAAATGCCTTAAGAGATTACATTTAGCTTGTGTCAGTAACAGACAAGGGCTATGGAAAACTAAACTAAAGATATTTAGTATTATTTTCCAGCTAAAAAATTAAACGGGCTATGAAATATTTTTTTTACACTTAGGCCCAAATTTACAGTCTTGTGTTAGTTAATGGGTATAGTTTATTTAATTAGCTCGATAGATAGAGGTTAATTTATTGTGTTTTTCCGATCATTAAATTTTAATATAACAAATTATGTAAAAAAAATATCATAGATATTTTTCATCCGTCTGAAAGGACTATTGATACACTTATTCATGTAATATAACATCGTGCATCTGTCCGCTGGTTGCCTGCATCGCTTATGTCTAAATTTTCCATTACTCTGCACTATACGAAATTTTACCCGTTTTGTGGCCACAATTAATTACAGCTACAGCTACAGTCAGGTCCGAATTAAATGATTTTTTTAATAGAACTTCCGAAGCGTCCCTGTTAATATCCTTTAAGTTTTTATCACTTAATGTCATGAAGAAAAAAAGATTTCACTCACTCTCAAGTACTCTCACGCGTAACAAATTTTCGCTAATATTAATAATACTCTTATTCTCGACATTATTTTTTTTTAATTTTCAAAAATTATAAATTGTTATTATGGAAACCTTTACTACTTTCAATCGTTATTTTAAATCACACACAAAACACTTGATAAAGTGACAATAAATTAAAATTTTTGAAAAATTTTAAAAATTGATGTTTTCTTTGTTATTCTTTTTATAATAAAGCAAAAAAAAATTCACTCACCCTCACTCATTTTCACGCGTGACATTTTTTTTTATTTTTTTATGAGGATGACGTTGGCTAAGGTAGTTAACACATTGACTACTAAACCGAAGATTCTGGGTTCGAGCCCCGACAATTAAATAAATAACAACACCAATAATTTTTCTGTTGTGCATTAGTGTCCCTTTGTATCAGTTGTTGTAGGAAAGTTCAAGTGATGAAGGCATAGTCACTGGTCACTGAACTATACCGACTTCAGAGTGTCCTCCTTCGTAGGTATTGTGCAGCAGAATCATCGGCGTAGTAAAATAACCGATAATATGGCTACTAAGCACAGCCTTGAAAATTTAATACGCCCCATTGACACCAGAGGCGCTGCAACTCTGCATAATTGAAACGTGCAAAAAAAGCAGAGTTGCAAAAGAATGAATGCATGCAGTTCCTTTTAGTTTTAGCATGGAAAACATATCAAGCAATAACTGCTTTTTTGGATGAAAATCAATTATTTGCCACCGCAAATAGTAGATTTTTGTCAAAAAATTAAGTTAAAAAAATATGGCGGTTATGGCACTATAGTATGACGAGTAATGGTCAAGCAACGTGGCGGAATAATGTAAACAGAGATGTAAGAATATGCAAAAATTAAGTTTTTTAGTTTTGGACAAAAAAAAAGGGGGAAAATTTCCCATAGTGCTATGGCACATAAATTCTGCTGAATTTGACCAATTGCATTGGTTATGTAGGCTTTGTAGGCCGAAGAATTTTATGGCTTGTTTGTTCAGCTTACATCAGCTCCACGTGAGTTGAGCCGGTAGATATAGCTTTGTGGCACATAGCGAAATCTTATTAAAACCACAATTTATTACGGTCTTAATCATCCAATTCTGTCGAAAAAAAATGGGCAATCATTGATCTATATGACTCGTCGTTGACGATGGTGATCTTTTCAACGTCGTTGGTAGAGCAACGTGGACCGATAACGCTGTCAGCCCTTAATTCACACCACACAGTGATCTTTTAAGGATATGAATTTGTACGTTCCCAAATTCGAAAGTTTTGTTTGTTAACGTAGCCATGGGCTATAAAAATAAGGGTTATTTTCCAACTGAGTCAGTTGAATTTTGTAGTACGATAAAGTAAAGTCACGACGCGAAATACGCGAAAGGTAGAGTTGTTATTTATGAGCGACGCAATATCAACTGTGGGGGATTCTCATGCACACCCTTACGAGCTTTAGTGTTATTTTAAAGCGTTTCGTAGACGTGTTGTTTGATGGTTCACTGAACCATTGGACTCAAATTTATGCACCACAATGCGCATAGTCCTTGCTCCAGGAGTTTTGCCCAAACAGAATACCCATATTGATAAATCAATTTTCCCATTTGTATGTACGTGTTGTTGAACTCTACATCCGTACGTGATAATTTTGCAACACATGCGGACAATTCAAAAGATGTAGCTTCAACTATATGGCCTCTATTAACCTTAAGAAGTTGTTCAAACCTTCTCCTTTAGTTAATCCTGGACCATTAGAGTTTATTTTTCACTCTTATTCCAGTTGTCAACATCGCCGTCTCGTCAACACAATAATATCAAAAAATAGGAACTTGTCTAACCATGTCCAAAAAAATACATGATTGCTATTGACAGGTTCATGCTATTTCCTATAGCCTAGGGAAGAGAAAAAGACTGTCAGTAGCACTAACTTGTTTTCTAGACCGAGTAGACTAGCTCTAATTTGTTTGATATTGTATTGACGTGACGTCGATGTTGATAACTGGAATAAGAGTGATTATATTTTACGTGCTTTTACTTAATCGATTCTCATAAAAATTGGCACAAATTCCGAGCTTTAATGTGACAAGATCTTGATTTTGGAAAAGTTGGCGTGGCTTTTTTAAATTAAGTCTAACATTAAATATATGTATCTTTTTATAATTAACAGATTCCCATGAATCTTGGCTCCTGTAAGGTGGGCAGAATATTGACACCAAAAAGCTAAATATTAAACCTTAAAATATATTCAATCTCACTTCATATATCGACGGTCGAATTCCAAAATATGCTAACTCGACATTTTTTTTTTTTTTTTTTTTTTTTTAATGCATGTTTTTATTTTATTTATTGTATCTTCAAATGTGAACTAACAATAAGTATTCAAATCTTAAGTCTATAAAAAAATTATTAGGCCCGACCAATGTCGGACATAAGCTTAGTGATAGTTATTAATAATACATAAGTAGTGATAAGCAACAAAAAGAAAAAAGTGTTTTCAAGCAGCTTCATCATCTAGAGTGTTGAATATTAGAGCCCGTGTATCTCTCTTTTTTAAGCGGATGTGCCCAGTAAAGTTCAAAATATTACAAGCAAGCGGATTAGGATGTGACTCGAGTTTTGTTAGATATTTGCCTGCGTATTTTACAATTTCTTCAGTCACTAGTGGCATATTCAAATCGCGATGTATATTTGAATTTTTGATGTACCATGGAGCCGATGTTATCATGCGTAAAATTTTATTTTGCCTTCGTTGAATTTTCTCTACATTTGAAGCTGAAGCAGTGCCCCATAGTTGAATTCCGTAACACCATATTGGCTTTAAAAGCGACTTGTATATTAAAAGTTTGCAGTCTAGGCTAAGTGTTGAATTTCTACCAATCAGCCAATGTACCTGAGTTAATTTAAGTTTCATTTGAGTTAACTTAGAGTCAATGTGATGTTTCCATGTAAGTCGTCGATCAAGGTGTATACCAAGATATTTCACATGTGAATGTTGAGGAACAACTTGATTGTTAATCCGAATGGGGGAGCAAGTATCTCTTCTTAGGGTGAACGTTATATGGACACACTTTTGTTCATTGACTTTAATTCTCCATAATTTTAACCAAAGCTCCATCTGGCTAATGTGTTCCTGGAGTTTGCGGGATGCCTCATCAGGGTTTTCGTGCATACTAAGGCAGGCTGTATCGTCGGCAAATGTGGAAGTATGGATACTACTGCTCACAGGCATATCGCAAGTATAAATCAAGTATAAAACTGGTCCCAGTATGCTCCCCTGTGGCACACCGGATGAAATAGTTTCAGGCCTACTCGTAAAGTCTCCTTCCACAACAGTGAACTTACGGGAAATAATGTAACTTTCCAAAATATTTAAAATGTTTATTGGTAAGTAAGTCTTCAATTTTAAAATTAGGCCTTCATGCCACACTTTATCAAATGCCTGGGAAACGTCAATAAAGAGCGCAGAACAATACTTTTTTTCCTCAAAAGTTCTTCTTATAAATTGAACCAGTCTGTGAGTTTGTTCAATGGTGCTATGCTGACTTCTAAAACCAAATTGATGGTCTGGTATGCACCCACTACTAATTAGAATTGGGGACAATTTTGTTTTGAGCAGTTTTTCGAAAAGCTTTGACATAGTTGATAGTAGACTTATTGGCCTATATGACTCAGCCTTGGTTAGATCTTTGCCCGGCTTTGGAATCATTTTAACCTTGGCAAGCTTCCAGCTGTGTGGATAATACTCCAGTCGTAAAATGGCATTAAATATGAATAATAGGATTCTCATTGCAATACGAGGCAAGTTCATAAGCATCTGGTTACTAATTCCATCAATACCCGGAGCTTTCTTCGGGTTGAGTTCGGCAATTAATTTTTGTAAATCACGCGTCTTAAACTTTATGTATTGAGGGGGTAGAGCGACTACATTCGGCAAATCAGCAACACCAGTATATATGTTTGGCGTAAAAACGGATTTTAAGTGCTCAGCAAATATTTTACCTTTTTCAGTATCGCTTCTTGCCCAACTTCCGGTAGATGTGCGTAGAGGTGGCTTATACTCAATGGGTGTTTTAAGCTTTCTAGCAGCGCGCCACAAAGAGTAATTAGACGCTGGTGTGACATCAAGACCTTCCAGATAATTTTTAAGAGATGCAGTTTTTTCAGACGCAAGCAACTCTTGGAGTCGTTTAGTGCACTCTTTAAATCTGATTTTATTTTGTGGTGATCTGTGCTGTTGCCATTCCCTTCTAGCTCTTCTTTTTTCACGTACGAGACGTTCAATGTCTGTAGAATAAATTTTATTAAACCCAGTCTGCGGATGGGAGATAATGGCATGTTCAGCAGCCTGTTTAATATTCTCGCTGAGATTGGCAATGTTAGATTCAATATCATCGGATGTTCTAAGCGTAATGTTTTCCGTACAATGACTACTGAGATATTTTTTGAACCCCAGCCAATTAACACGATTGATCATCTTCACATATGGGTCAGGTAAGTTACTTCTTAAGGGACTACAAATTGTAATGATCGTCGGAGAGTGATCGGACGAAAGATCAAGAGAAGCTTGAACTTGAATTAAATCCCTAGAGATATTTTTTATGACGCCAAAATCTATAACATCCGGAATTTTTTGTATGTCAGTAGGCCAATAAGTGGGCTCTTCACTCGAAATGATATCCAAGCCCATTTTTGAAATAGTGTTGAACAATGCTCGACCTCTGGGGGTAATAAGACGCGAACCCCAGAACGTATGCTTAGCATTGTAGTCGCCAGCTGCTACAAAACAAGGTCCAAGAGATTTGTAGAAATCCTCATATTGATTCTCAGTGATTGAAAATCTGGGAGGGGAATAATTGATGATATAACAAAATTTGTACAAAAACTTTCAATGCCAATATTTGTTGCTTGTAGGTGTTCTTCACAAATGTTATCAAGAACATAGTGCTTGAGTCTTGACTTTATTAGAATTGCTGATCCACCGCAAGCCCTTCCTCTAGGGTCCTTTGTATCATATATAGTGTAGCCATAAATTTTAAAAAGACTTCTCGAAGTCAAATGAGTCTCAGATACTAACATAACATCAATATTTTTTTCCGTGAGGAAGTGCTCAAGTTCATTTTTATGTTGGCGAATGCCGTTTGCGTTCCAGAAACATATTGTTAACGTGTTCATGGCTTATTAATTAATGCTTGAAGCAGAGTATTCTGCATTCGCAGCATTTCTTGCATCATGCTAGTCATATTTGTTGTAAAATTGTTTATAGTTTGCACCAGATTTTCAATAGTAGCTTCAAGGCGATTAAAATTAAAGCTTGCGTCAGTATTTTTTGAATTATTTGGCGGGGAAACATTTTGTGTGGGAATTGAATTTGTCTTAGCAGCATCTGCATACGATACACGGGAAGTAACTGGTTGGCTCATTTGCGCAAAAGTGGCAGAGTAAGCGTTTGCTGATTGAGCTGGAGCTAATTTAGGTTTTTGCACCATAGTCTTCTTTACGAAAGAGTACACAGGACAACCTCTGTAGTTAGCGGTGTGATTACCTCCACAATTACTGCATTTTTTATCACTTTGATCTTTTGGCTTATTGCAACTAGCAGTGCCGTGTAATTCGCCGCACACAACACAAACAGAGGGTAAATTGCAGTATGTTTTTGTATGGCCATATTCTTGGCAATTATGGCACTGTACAGGACCTGAACGCTTATGTGGCTCTTCAACTGTGATTTTTCGGTACAAGAGGTATTTCAAATTATAAATTGGATGCGTCTCATTTTTTTTCAATTTTATATCATTAGGCTCAAGTTCAACACGAAATAGGGGTTGGGGAATCTTCTCTCTGTTTATTATATTGGACACATTTTTTACCTTAAACCCCTGGAGGACGAGTGCATCTTTTATTTCTTCGGGAACAACATAAGAATCTATGCCCTTCAATACGATCTGCATGCCTTTAGCGCTCTTAAGCTGGTATGTGTAGAAGCTTGTTTTATTTTTTTCAAATTCAGCAACCATTTTGCGGAAATCTTTTTCGTCATAAATTTGGACTTTAGTTTCATCTATGTTTCCACGTTTTATTGGAACAATGTGAAATTTATTCTCACCAATGACCGAAATTAATTTTTTAATAAGGGCATTTGAATTTTTTTGTCTCAAATAGATTGGTGGCGGCTTGGATATTTTATTCGAGGATACCTCGGGTTTGTCGTTGTCATCTTGCAAAATTTCGAAGCGGTTTTGGCGATTAGTTGAGGCTGCGCTGTTATCCCTAGACATTTTTGGAGCAGATGAAATTTTTGAAGAATTCGGGCTTCGCCCACGCTTTACCACGGTTATATATCTGTCCATTCCGACTTGTACCTTGAGTTTCGAGCCGCTGTTATCTGTAGTGATAACTTTGTTAAGTGATGAACACGAGCCTGAAGGGGATGATATTACTGGCTTATATGAAGAAGTACTAGGCAACTGTAATGTTAATGCATCATTACTATTTAGCATTGGACAAAGCGAAGTTGATCGCTGACGAAAAATTGGCTTTGCCGGTAAAAAAAGGTTTTCATCAGATTTATTATTTATATTTTTTTCATTAAGAGTTTCAGAACTCACAGTAAAATAAGCATTTCTGCCGTTAGAACTCACTTCAAATTTTTTTGTATTTGAGGCACTCATACAAAGAATTCCTCAAGGGATATTCGTTTGTGTTTTTTTATGTTTGCGGTTTTTTTTTTGTTTTTGTTATTTATGATTGTTTATTTGTTTAGAGGTACACATATATATAGTATTCCTCAATATGAATTTGTTTAATTTTTTTTTTGCTTGCGGTTTTTTTTTTGTTTTTGTTATTTTTACTATGTAAAAATATCAGCAAAGCATAAAGCTTATTTATTAAAGACAGTATGTACCTATTACGAATAATATGTACTACGAATATTTTTTGTTTGTTTAATTTTTTTGTAAGTAAGAAAAATTTCGCTAATCGACTGTTCGCTATGAAGGTACCACGAGAACTCGACATAACATATTATGCTGAGAGCAGCATTTCTGAATTCATCATTTATTAACTCTGATTCTATAAAATTTTGATAATAATGAGACTAATAATTGGTCAAGTTTAAAAAACATTCCTTTTTAAATGTTTTAAGTACACTTAGCGTGATTTAATTTGGAATTAAGTAGTCCGAAAAAATTAATTTTAATTTTTCTCCAAACTAAAACATGCTATATATACTTAGATGATAATTGTAGGCGAGAAAGGCCATCAGATAGATGCTAAGTCTAATTAGAGTACAATCTTAAGTATTCTAAGGGCTAATAAATAAGTGCAAGTTAATCTCTATTTTTGGTTTAAAATGTGTTTAAACTAGCAAACCTATAAATCAATACAGTATTTAAACCATCTGTAAACGCATAAAATTGGGCGTTTAAACTACCAATACAGGCCATATGATTTTGTTAATTACAGACCATATGTTTGTTTTGCATTGAAAGAGCACTCAACTTTTTTCCGAGCCTGTACTTTTTCTTGAGATCTTGTTCGACCTGTTTGCTTACACTCTATTATTCTTTTATACTATTCTACTTCGTCAAGCATAAATATAATTCCTCTCTCAGTATAATTTGGCGACATTTAATTTGAATTTTTTTTAACTTTTTGCCTTTCTGATTGTACAAAGGATTGATAGCCTGCTGCAAAACAGCTGCTTTTTAGCATTTATTCCATTGCTGCCACAATATTATTTTACCACACATAAATTTGAGTTTAGTTTAACTAAACCAGCGTTTAAACTTTGACTGATTTATTAGCCCTAAGTCACTTTTAACTATGATCTACAACAAATTTATAAAGTTCTTATCAACAAAAAAAAAAATCTATTGCAATTATTATATGATTACAAAAAGTCTCAAGTTTCTATCTAACAATAAACTTTGAAGGCAAAAACACTAAAAAGTTGAAAATGATTCAGATTTCGTTAAATTAAATATTTTCATGTGCTACATTTACTTTCGAAATTTAAAAAATAAAATTTACGAATTTGCTATTATTTAGACTGTTGAAAATAACACCAGACCAAACCGCCCAGAGATAAGAAAGTATCACTTTCTACAAAAAAACAAAAAATTAAAAAGAATTTAAATGCTTTTTATATTTATGATTTGAACAGGCCTAAAGTTCGTATCGCTTTTTAAGCCAAATTACATGTGATAATTATTAATGAACAAATAACACCAAAGTCTGTTGTAAATATTCTGACTAACAACACATAGTTGAACGGAACAGCCAGCCGTTTTGGAAGGCCACTAAACCTTCATCGTCAGCGTTCTTCTGTGTTTGGTCCACTGTGTGTGGTGTCAGTTTGTGCTTTATATACGAAACTTTTTTGCATATGGAATATGTGAATTGTTTTGATTCATCGTATTTCAATTTGCTGACAGATGTTTTATAATGAAAGCTCACTTTACCATCACTAAATTTACAACAGTCTTACCATTGTCGTTTGTTCTTTACTTATTATACACATGTTAGTTAATTTGGTTATTTTTGTTCTACTTAAGAAAACTGGCTGGCTATTCCGTTCAACTATGTGTTGTCAGAACATTTACAACTAACTTTCACAGAAAAAAATTATTTGTAAATACAATTAATTTTTTTGTTATATCAATTAAATAATTAATTGATTTTAAACCTACAACGATTTTTGTAAATACAATTAACGAAATTGTAAGTTGAAGGAAAATCTGAAAAATATTTTCAATTAAATATATCAACAAATAATTTGTTGAAAATTATTTATTTTTTTTAACATTTATTTTTGTTAGATTTCAAAGTTATTTCAATTAAAGTTATTGTTATATTAACAATGTGAATTGTTGATTTTATGTATCATAAGCTTTTTATACACAATCACAGTCCTCTAAACGATTTTTTGCTTGTCTGCGAAAAACACTCAATGTCTTTGGGCGGAGTTGAACCGGCAACATCAACACTAATAAACTGACTCACTTACCTCTCAGCTAAAGGCCAACACTTTATTTAATACGCAAATGATGAATACACACAAAATATGATTTCTTGTTTCTTCTAAATGTGCGCATTCCATTACGATATAATTTAACAAATAATTTTGTTGAGTAATTTAATTGACTACAAAAATTAAAATTTGTTATATCAACAATGATGATTGTTAATTTTTAAATTAAATGTTAACAATTTGTTTTGTTGGTTGCATTTCGATGATATTTTTTTCTGTGTTGGTGTTATTTGTTCATTAATAATTATCACATGTACTTTGGCTTAAAAAGCGATACGAACTTTAGCCCTGTTCAAATCATAAATATAGAAACAAATGAAGTTCGAAAAACAATAATTAAATTAACTAAATGTTTTTCATTCAAACTAAAAATTTAAATTAAACGTTCAATAGATTTCGCTTTGTGCTAAAACTAAACATAATTATTTTGGAAATTGACAAGTTTTAGCTAAATTTCCAAAATAATTATGTTTGATTAAGCTTGAATGATTTTATTGGCATATTCATACATATTTAGCTCAGCAGAGTTGGCGTGAACTTGACACTTTTCTCATTTACTACTATTTTCCATTACCAATTTTAGTCAATTACTTAATGCAAAATCATTACGAGAAAGAAAAATAATTCTTCTTATAAAAGAACTTATTATACAAAAACATTCTTTTGTTTTGCTGGTGTCCATTAAGGCAAACATTATTGAAACTGTGTCGTTTGCTGCTGGTATGCCATTATTGAAATGCTCTTTGCCATAAAAATATATTGCAAAAACATTGAAATATGTTTAATTTCATAAGAATCTCAATACAGCTAACAAACATATATACTATATATGTATGCATATATGTATGTATGTATGTATGTATCCAACCCTGTATGCAAGCATTCATTATTATTTTGCTGGCACAAATTTCATATTATCTGCCTTGAACATAATTTCCAGAAAACACTATTTAATTTCATGTACATACATACATATACGAGTATATATTTTTCCAGTCTTTTAAAAATGCAAGTGCAAATGTGTATAGAAATGAATGTTTGGTTATGTGAGGCAGAAAGCATTTTCTCCATTTAGATACTAAATAATATAGACACTTATGCGCTACTACATTCTCGCATATATTTTCAAGCGAAGTCTGAACTAGAAGTTTGTTTTAATAAAACAAAAATAGTATTATACAGCGAAATGTGTAAAATAGTTTTATTTAAAGACTATAACAATTTTATAACGACTGCTTAGACGGCATATGTACTCGTATAGTTAGTTATAATATGAAATGACCTACACTTCAACACTTCATTAAACAAAGATTTTACATTTCATAAGATTTACACTTCCACGCACATGGAATTGTGAACTCACAGTTCCATATTTCCACTTAAGTACTCTCGATTACATTTATATAAAATGTTGGCGAAATTTAAAACCACACATAACGGCACAGAGGCAAACATTTGTTCGTTCTCGTGCTTACACTGAGTGTGAGAAAGAGCAAGCTAAACAAAATTCATTGACAAATTCTTTATATAGTTGTTTTATTTTTCTTTTCTGCTTTTAATTGTAGTGACTCTCATATAATCACGCTAGCTCCCGCCTTGTAATGGATAGTGTTTTCCATTTGTTTTCCGGTATTTAAAATGATAAGTTGCTTTATAAGACTTGCATTGTAAGCTTGCTTGATTTTAAGCAAAATAACGTTTAATACAATCAAGGATGGATGAAGTACAACGGGCCTTGGCTTCAATGTATGATGTAAGAGAATCTGGTCACCTTAATATAGAGAGGTCCTAACTCATTTTTTGCTTCAAATCGAGTTATTAGTATATTTCGATAGAAAAACATCTAATGTATCGAAAAATTTAAAAACTCTTGATTTAAAAAAAAAATTATGAATTAGGGCCTTTCTATATTAAGGTAACGATCTATGGCCTTTCCCACGATATCGTAGTTATATATATAAATCCATGTAAGGGTACGACTGGCCCGTAAAGTTTGTTAAAATTAGCTAAAATTTATTATCTCTCAATGCAAATTTATCACAGTATTTTTCAGAGCTTTTAATTTTTTGGTCTCGGTAGACCTTTCTTGGGAAATGACCTTTTAAAGAAATAAACTTTTTTCTTTTTTAATGTTTCGTACTCCAAAGGTGAATAAGAACGCCATTGTTTTCATCATGACGTTCATCTTACTGTCTGTCTGTCTGCCTGTATATATGTTTGTCGGTCTCTCTGCCTATCTGTCTGTCATAATCAGTTTTCTCGAAAACCGTAAGAGTTACGGCGCTGAAATTTTCACAGAATGTGTAAAACTTCGGCCGCTACAACAGCAAATATATGAAAGTTAAAAATTAGCAAAAATAAATTAAAATATTGAAATAAATGATAATTAGCAATAACTTTTCTTTTTGGTATCTCTGTTACATTTACCAATTATTTTTGACAATTTCATTCGAATGATTTTGTTAGTTGCAAAATTCTTCCACTGACTGACACTATTTGGAATTATCGGCCATGTCACAGAGTTCAATTTCGTTCGAAAACAGAAATTTTGAAATTTTCAAACTTAATGTACTTTTATGCAGACTTATTAACACTGAAATTTAAAAAAGAAATTAAAGGATTTTTTTATCAGTTAATGTAATTTTTACAACTTGCTGAAACTTGGAAGCCGTAAGAGGCCAATTCTTGATATTTTCAAAAACGCTAAAACCAAAAAAATACAAAATTAAAAAATGCCAAAATGAAAAATCGACAAAATGAAAAAAGCACTCAATTGAAAAATATCTCCAAAAATAAAATAAATCGCTAAAATGCAATCAGAATCACCAAAATTAAAAAAAAACTAAAAAAATCGCGAAAAACCGAAAAAAAATCGCTAAACACCGAAAAAAATCGCCAAAAACCGAAAAAGTCGCCAAAAGGAAAAAAGGCGCTTAAACTAAAAAAAATCACTAAAACTAAAAAAACAACCGAAAAAATCGTTAAAACTAAAATAACGTCAAAAACGAAAAAATCGTCTAAACAAAAAAAAAACGCTTAAACTAAAAAAGTCAAAGCGAAACAAATTTAAAAAGTTCAACATCATCAAGCAAAAAAACTTTAATTCGTACATCAGATTCAATTATAAGGGCTAAATTTCGCTCGCTTACTCAAAGAAAGTCATAACTCAAAAAACAAAACTAGTTTGCCAGAAAACTAGTTTAAAGTTTTCAATTTACACACAACTAAATAGAAAAAGAAAAAATTGTTTTTACTCTCTAGAGTTGAGTAAACAAGATATTTGTATGAATTTTTTTGCAAAATATGAAGAATAATATGAGGATTAATTCTGCATCATTAACTCATAAATTCTACTTTTTAGTTATGGCGTTCTTTGGGTAAATGAGCAGTATGTGCCCTTAACTATGAAAGCAGTTTTAGTTATATGCATTTTTGCTACGAAATATTAAAAAAAAATCTTTTAAAAACTTTAATATATATTAATAAATACTAGATATACCAAACGGACGACACGTTCGTCCGTATTCTAGACACAAAATGTAAATAATTTAAGATTCAAAGAAAATGTATCTAAACGTCATAAAAAAATTCATTAAAACACAACCACACACAAACTTACATACATATGCAAGCATAATTAAATAATACATGAAATTAAAAAAACATAAACAAAATCCCTTCAACCAAGCTAATTCACTTTATTCAATTCTCTTCCTTTAAGTATTATGGCCTTCATACAACAACAAATAAGAGAAAAAAAATTGTTAGATCAAGAGAAATACTACAAACACACACACACACTCCTGTTTTGTTTCTTTTTTTACTTGTAAGCTAATAAATGCGTGTGTAATATGTTTGCATGTAGTAGTAGCAACTTTAAACGCTTATAGCTCCCAAAATACTACACCGATTTCAATAAAATATAGATTCTGCACATCTGTATGAAAAATTCTTTAAAACCATATAAATCTTTTTAAAATCGGTGCAGTGATACCAGCGTAAAAGGGATTAGAAAAAACATGTTCGCCTATTAATTATATATATATATATATATATATATATATATATATATATATATATATATATATATATATATATATATATATATATTAAATAAATTTATATTAACCGGGACTGGTACAACTCTAAATTAAAATGTTGCATAATATAAAAATATTTTTTGATCTGTTCAAATGTAATCTACTGAAAATCTCGGCCGAAGAAAAATATGACTTCCCAGCAAAAAATTACACATTACCATCAGAACTACTTGCCATATAATGACATAACTTTCTGATTCTTCTGATTACCAAATTTCATTACCCGCTTACATCGCTTAGAATTTAAAAAAAAAATGATGTACAAGTTGCTAAATGAGGAGAATGATTCTTTTAGATAAAATTGATTACATGAACAAGTTACCAAATAAAAAAAAAGTAAGTACTTCGCAAGAATGGATTATTTTAGTCACACGCCTTGTTAAAATCATTAAGTTGGTCATCCAGTGGAGAAGAGCTTTCCACCAAAAATGCTTAATTACATACCCGATTATCTTTCTTTTAATTTTTTGCTGGGTTAGAACACTTTCATAATTAAGCGTGCATATGTTGCGTCCGCACGCAAACCCTTCGTGTGCGAAATTAATTATTTTTTTTTAAGTGATATAAAAAAAATATTTTAAACAAGTATTTTTATTTTTATAAATGAAGGGCTTGTTGTAAAAACACGATAAGCCACACGAAAGAAAGTGGTTTTATCAGTTCATTCAATTACTTTACAGCATCGGAACGTCCTCTTAAAATATTGTACCTATATTCCGTTTAATTTCCGCCTTAGCCGCAAGTGTCACTTTTTATATTTTGATTTTATTCAGAATTGTTTGTCCCAAAAACTCGATAAGCCACAGCAATAGAAATTATTAGATATAATAAAAAGAAAAAATAATAAATTTTAAAACTGCAAAAACACGATATGCCACTTTATTTCAACCAAATTAACAAAACTTTTGATATTCAAAAAAAAAAAAAAAAAAATATGAATAAATTTCATGCAATAACTGGATAAGCCACAACTTTTTGCGATTTTAGCGATTTCCGAAGATTTCTTGGTGTACAGCGACGGGTATGTGATAGTAGTCTTCCTTAAGCACTGAATAAAAGTATCTGTATCATGATTTCATCAAATCCCTATTTTCTGCATTTATTTTAAACTTCATTCACATTTTGTGGCTTATCGAGTTTTTGCAATAAGCCCTTTAAATGTAAAAAATTTGGAAAAAACATCAATGAAACATGTATTTATATATATCAATTTTTTTTTTTTTTTTTTGATGTTGCTGTCGTTGTCAATTTAATTAAATAGTTGTAGTTAACAACAATAGCAGTCAACAGCATTTGTAGTCGTGTTGCCGTGTAGCCTGCTGTGATCAATGTGTTTAAGGCCTTAAGTAGTATAGTTTTTAATTACAACGATTTATTGATTGCTTTTCTAATTTTCTATACAAAATGTATACATATGTAAAGGGTGTTTTTTATTGAGGTATAGAACTTTAAGTTGGTATCACGTTTTTAACTGGCGGCCATTTTGTCAGCTGTCAAGTGATTAATATTTAGTTTGGTTTGCCATTTCATCATGAACAGGTTGACAAAAGAACAACGCTTGCAAATCGTGCAAATTTATTTCGAAAATAATGGTTCAGTTCGCGAAGTTTACCGCAAGCTCCGTCCATTTTATGGTCGACATAATCGTCCATCATCAGCGCACGTCACAATCGATTTATTGAAGGAAACATTCGATGAGCGCATAATTTCGCGGAATGGACCTGTCAATTGGCCACCAAGATCGTGTGATTTGACACCATTGGATTATTTTCTTTGGGGATATGTGAAGTCGCTCGTCTACGCCAACAAACCAGAAACGTTAGGGGACTTGGAAGCCAACATTCGTGGCGTTATTGCCAACATACGGCCCCATATGCTCGAAAAAGTGGTTGAAAATTGGACCTGTAGAATTGGCTTTATTCGAGCCAGCCGCGGCGGCCACATGCCCGAAATCATATTTAAACATTAATGGCATAAAATTATCCTTCCAATAAAGCCAAATTGATGGACATTAAAACGATTTTCTTGTGTTTTATTTCAATTCGAAGTTCTATACCTCTGAAAAAAACACCCTATATATGTATATTGAGTATGCTGATGTGTTTAGCATATGAAAGTGTGTGTTAGAAAAATCTTAAGCACATGTAAGAGTATTAATTTTATTATTGGTCATTTGCAGAATTTCATTAGTATTTTTTGGAATTTGATGTGAAGGCATGCTAGAGAAAAATTAAATGGAAGTATGCATGTATGTATGTATGTATGTTTGTATGTTTGTATGTTTGTATGTATGTGCGTGTGTAAAATATTCAAACACATTTGATGTTAATGTTAATTTTATTTTGCGGAGTGTGAGTAGTGGTGGTCATTGCATATAAAACCCATTTACGAAAACAAACGATATTTAGAAATATGTACATATCGCACATTTACTTCAATAGTGGCATAACTCAAAAAATGAGTTTTTTTGAGTTAATAATGCAGAAAGATGCGGCATTTTTTATTTTATCTTGTGTAAAAATTTCATATAAATAGCTTGTACCATCAACTCCTTAGAGAAGAATTTTGTTTCATTTCTCCATTGAGTTGTATGCAAATTGAAAACTTAAAAAGCGTTTTCTGCAAAACTGATTTTTTTGAGTTATGCCACTATTGAAGTAAATGTGCGATATGTATGTATACACACTCGTATGTATATTGTTTATTGTGTGCGCAATAAATTTCATTATACGAATTCAATGACTTCTACGCTATTAAAGATAAAATTCTGTTCTTTGACTGGAAATGATAGAAATTAAAAAAACAAATTTATTTATGAGATTTTTATATATTGATGCTATAAATTAGTATTCCAAGATATGGGTTATATATCCAAGTTAAGCCACAACTGCGACATAACTCCTATCACTAAATTGTTTTATTTTTTGCACAAACACCATGACTTAACACATTATATTTAAATTAATTTTGATTAATTTACATACTTAAGCCTATTACAAAATCTGCATAGGCCTTATTAGCTAAATGAAAATTATTCATCTAAAGAAAATCACTATTCGTTGTCAAACATTTTCAAAATCCATTTCAAATCAATCAAGGCTAATTGACTTAAAAAAAAGTACATTAAAAGTTAATATACATTTGTACAAGCAAATACAAGAATTTTGAATACAACTTTAAGAATAATTAAAATTTAATAATTTTATTTAACTTTTTCTTAAAATTAACATTTTAATTGTTCAGTAAAATAATGTCCGCATGGATGTTTGTGTGTGTGTGTGATTGTGCGTATGTATATATGCAGACAAGCCCTTTCATAACTTAATAATGTCCCAGTAAAAAAAGACACTCCAAAGAAGTCATGAAAATGTAGAGTTTGCAGTCTGGAAGTAGTTCAAATTTCGATCCGATCTAATGATTTTTACATAGGGTTGTCATTGCAAGAAGTTCTCTTTTTCGATGCCTAGTCACCGAATTAGAAGCGATTTTAAGAAAAATTTCCTTTTTTGTGTTCTATGGTAATATTTTCAACTAGGAAAAACTTTAAAAAGTTACATATTTTAACAATTCGTTTCATTTTATACGAATTTAAACGCGAAACAGTGTTTTCATGTAAATTTAAGCAAATAACTTCTAAATTTTAGGCCAAAATTAATTCATAAATTTCTTTCAAAAAATCGATTTTTTCAACATTTTGGTGAGTATTTACTAAAACTATGGAAAAACTCCAAGGTTTTGTGTGATTAAAATAAACTTTTACTTGGTTTTCTGCTAACTATCGGCAAATTAAAAATATCGATTTTTTGGAAGCAATGAAAATGTGGTTCCTTCAGAATGACTTCCATTTTTTTTACTGGGGTCTTAACCACTCAGAACCAAATTAACGACATTCCAAGAACATTTTGCTCACATAAATTATGTGCGATAATGAAATAATTCGGTTAGATAGATTTTGAGAATTTTAGAAAATGTTTCAAAATATTTTTTTTTTAAATTTTCAAATCTAAAATCTTATCAGCTCTGAAGCTCATGAAAGTCGATTGATTTGTTCGAGTTCATGTTAAACCGACTTTCAAATACCATTTGGTATAATGAAATTTTTTAAAATTACAAAAAAAAAAATAAAATAAGCTTAGAAACTTATACAAAACCCAAGAAATAATTTGTATGCGATATGAATCTATTTAATTTTTCTACACCTTTCTACAATTAGAAATACATTGGTTTTTGAAAGTATGTGCATTAGATAAGAGGTTTGCGAACGTTCAAAATGTTTGGTTGAAGTCTACTGACGATTTAGCAAAGCACTAATGAAATTCATATAGACATCAGAAAATAAATTTAACTTAAAATAAAATAGAAATGTGAATATATATGAAATTAAACTTCGAATTCATTTAAAGTTTAGTCTCGAGATTTTGTTATTTTCAAGGCCTTATAGAAGAACCATATGAAAAATATTCTGGCAGAACCTTTTGTTTAAGCATGGTTACTTAAAATCCTTCTACAAAAGTCACCAAAAAGATCCATGCGGATGAAATATTCTACAAAAATGTTCCTCGCAGTATTTTACATAAAATTTCCGAGCACATCTTACAACTTAAATTTAAGTGTTAGCGAGTAGGAAATAAAGCCTTGAGCACGTCGCACAGTGGGTAGGCTTTATATATTTTTTGGCAAAAAGTAAAAATATTAGTCCCACATAACTGAAAGTTGGCGCCCAGTATTATACTAGTTAAATAAAGGACAAAAATTGATTTTCAACAACATTAGCCACGCCCACTGTCAATCTTAATAAAATTTTTCGGATAAAAAGATCTTTACATGTGGTACATAGTACAATTTCTAGAATAATCAATCAAAATCTGCAAAGCCCAACGGTAATGAGAGCCATACAAAATATCGATACGAATTTGTTTTTTAATATTTTGTTAATAATTCAGCAATTAACTTTATTTGTTCTTTAATAATCACTTCTTGAATATCCGTACAAAATCGTATTTTTTTTTTGGATTTAGATTAGGCGACGAAAAATGTCAGTGTTTGCCAAAACTCCATTGAATTTTTTTTAGTAAACATTAACTTATACTTCCTGTAATTCCAATTTCTTTTTTTTTATATTTTTAGTGTTTTTTTTCATTGCAATTTTTATTTATTTCTATGCACTATTTCGCCTCATTTTTTAACAAACTTTTGTTGTATTCAAGATTCTTGATTTTTTTAAAGGTTTTTCATGGAAATTTCCGAAATATATATTTTTTAATCAAAAGAAGACACTTAAACCTTTCAATGAATTGAAACGAACAGCTAGGGGCAAAGTGGGGCTATATAATTTTTTTCCATTGAAAATCCAAAAAAAAAAAATTAAGTTAGTTTTTAGAGGCTTGAAAATTGCATGATATTTTTTAAATTTTTCAAATATATTAAAGACAAATCAAAAAAAAAAAAAAAAAATATGCATATTACGAATTTAGTGAAAATATAAGTAAATTCACATTTCATATTTAAAGATTTTTTTTTTTAATTGAGTGGTAGAAAATTAAGGCTTCGACACCAAAATCCCACTAAGCGCCGTATCTTTACAACAATCTGCACATACACATATGTATGTATGTATATAAAATTTACAATATTTGCTCCCCTACACTATGCAGTTTTTAGGACTTTGTTATTTAGGGACTGTCCATATATTACGTAACGCTGTTTTTCCCCGATTTTTGACCGTCTGCTATAGTTTTCCGTATTGATAACTGAGCAGTATTTCAAACATCAAGACGAGAATTGGCATTAGCCTTGCGGTCGCTTTCATTAGTTTCTATAAGTGAAGTCGTTGTGTATTTCAGACAGCTTAAAGATGACTCCGTTTGGCCATCTTCAAATCAATCCAAAATGTGCGTGAAACAAAAAAAATATATCTACGATCAATAAAGGTTGCCATGGTGAATTACATTCTACAACATCACATTTTCAATAGATATTTGCCCATTAAAAAAAATATACCTTTAAAATTCCTTAAAACGTCTCTCAAAACTTAAACATTGTAGCCTCAAGTTGACCAACAAAAATGCTAAAACTTAATAATTTGATATTGTCATGTACATATATGGTAGAATATATTTTTTGAAAGGACACTTTTTTGTTTATGAGAATTGCAATAAATCTTTTCCTAAACTTCTGCAAATACCATTTCCTTCTTTGTATTTGGTGGATTTAATGTTAATATATGTTGCAGTTTAATATAAAAGGAAGTTTTTATGTACATACGCAGAAAAAATTATACCCAAAAAATTTTTAAACAAATATTTGTTTGAAATCAAACTTAGTTTCAGTAAATATTCTGTACTGTTCCATTAAATTAATTTGTACCAAAAACTGTGTAGAGAAGAAACGGGCCACGACGTTTGTCGGCTACTTTTCGGCATTTACATGTATACAACACGATCAATCAAAATAAACAACAACAACCGCACAACAGCACGTTGTTCCTATCAACAAGCAAGATAATCACCAACACACTGAAATAACATTTTCTCTCAGCCGAACTCTGATTAATTTAAATTTTTACAAAATTTTTATTAGAATTTACAAAATTATTTGTAGGACCGCATTCAAATAAAATATTTACTGATTCAACGAATTTGGTTACTGAAAATGAAATTTAGTTTTCTCTGTGTACATATATTAAGAATATTTCAGAATGTAAATGGATAAAGAAAGATGAGGAATTCAGATCCATGTATGTTCAGTTTGACTACAATTTATTTAATTTATTATAAAAAGTTTGTATAATTTTCAAATGTTATTTAACAACTATTAAATTTTTGAATAGTTTTCATAAACTTTAATGTACGTTTTAAATATTCGTATTCGCGGATATCGTTTTAAATATTCGAATTCGAATTCGCGAATATCAAAAGTTGACATTCGGCAGATGTATGTAGTATACATTAGAGCTGTGTAGCTCATGAACGAACGGGTTAAATTGAACGAACTGATCCGGTGATTTTACTGAACGCTTTTGGATCAGTGGTGTACCGCTCGATGTTTTCGTTCATTCAGTTTGTGTTTCAAGTCTTTTATGTCAAATTTGCTTACGTTCATATTTCCTATTTATGTTATGTCTTTCTGTTTGAGTTGAGCTGTTGTGTTTTAAAAGGTTTAGGTACGTGTATACTAAATTCTATTTAGCATCGCTGTGGCACTGCCATCATTCTTTTTAGAATTTGATTTAATAGTCTTTTCACAAGAAGTATTTTTACTACTATTTTTTATATAGTTTTTTTACAAAGTAAAGATGTTATGTTTATACATAGATTTCATTACCTCAGTCTAAAATGAATTTGTAGTGCTTGAGATATTTTTTTTTTGTTTCCGGTTAAATAGTTTTGAGGACAAAATTTTAACTTAAACCTTAAGAAGTAACATTCAAACATTGATGAGCTTTTGATATATAAATAACGATAAAAGAGTTACAATGCTTTTATTAATTATCGGAAGAAAAAAATAGTAAAACCAAACAAAAGTACCTTTCTTAATCTTAATACTAAACTAAATATTAAACCAAAATAAAATTTACAATTGCTTAATTCACAAAACCTCTTGTATCTCTGTATCGATTGTATAATCATATTAAATACAAGAGTGTAACAGTTGTTGTATGAAATTTTCATATAAAAATGAAATACACTATTACACTTTTATTTCATATGTTTTTAAAATGTTGTATTCAGAGAGAGGCTCTCTGAGAGAATTTGTATGTAGCTTGTTCTTCTTTTTTCATTAAAAATACAAAATACATTAATACACTACACAGAGGGTGTTCAAAATTAAAAAACAAAAAGTGTATTTGATACACAAATACACGATAAAGATTTTTGTGAATTAAGCAAATATTCTAGTCAAAAGAACAAGAAATTATTTATGTATAAAATGAATTTAAATATAATTTTTTAAATAAATAATTCAACTTTTTTTAATAAATTCTTCGCATTATTTAAATATTCGTATATACAACCGATTTTATTATTCTTACAAAATAGTATTGTTTCATACTGTCGTTCAAAAGTGAACGATTGAACGAACGGTCAATTTGTTTGCTAATTGAACGAAAATGACCGGTCACTGAAATGAACGATTTGGCACAGCTCTAGTATACATACTCGTACATAATATATGTAGACAACACGTATGATCAATTAAATAAATAAATGAGAAAAACATACGTATTTTTGTACAAAATTAGTAATTTTTTCTGTTACGTAACATTTTCAAAGACCCCTCCCCCCACAATAACAAATCGTAAAGAAACTCGAACCCCCCCCTCCCCCACCCCCTAGAGCGTTACGTAATATATGGACAGCCCCTTAAGAAAAACTTTGATTTTATTGCATACAGTTATTAACACGATTTTCACAATAAAGTAATGAAAAAATATCTAAAGCTTTTCAATTTTAAGCATACTACAAACAATTTCTTTTTTAAATTTAATAATTCACATGTATACCTCATAATCATAATCATTCCTTGAGCAAATTAAAATTTTTTTATTTTATATCACATTAATAAAAATTCTTTCGCAAGTCAATTTGAATTCTTTTATATGCTGTTATACAAACCTTACTTACATCAGTGTCCTTGTTACTAATTTCTATCATTTTACTTGTTGTCAATTAAGAAACTATCTAATGTAAAATGGGTCAAAGATGACAGCTTACAATATGCTATACAAATCACTTGTTAGATGTAAATCAATGCAGAGGAAAAAAAATTATACATGCTCATATGTAATCACAAAGATTATCTGTCATCATGAGTTATAAGTGAGTTTTAATTATTTCTGATGTATGTTACTAAAATAAAAACAAATAAAGCCAAGGATGCAGTATAATATATTATAAATTAATTGATTGATTTAACATTCATAACAAAATAAAATATATTCAAAATTTATTTTAAGAACATTTTATATGAAAAATTTTGAATAAACCACATTTCAAATTCATTTCAAATTTTATGAATTTGGGAGTCAATCTTTACAATTGACTTTTGAATGGACAACAAGCATAAATACCTTCAGTTAATCTTAATTACACAGTACAACAGCCAATCTGGGGGGGCGAGAAATTCCAAGTCAGGGTGATGGTACTAGGTCAGTATAGTAAAACCCTCAAAGGGTTTGGCATTCGTATGTGTCAGTTTTTTTTATGACCTTTTAAATTTTTTCCTTATCTTGATGTTTTTTCGCTTAGTTGTAACATTTTGGCACAAACGTAGTTTAACATAACTCGAGAACCACTTGTCCGATTTTGATGAAACAAACTCAAAAAAAATTTAGAATTACAATTTCTCTAATCTAATCCTATATGTGCAACACTTTCGAAGTTAAAAATGAATGTATGAAGGGAAAGAAGTATTTTTTGCCTAAAAATTTTAATATTTTTTTTTTAAATTCATAAAAAATCCAAAATGGAAAAAAGTGCCAAAACTAATTACTTTCGCGTAAAGTCACATAACTCATGAGCAAAAAAAGGGATAGATCATGAAAATCGATGCACGCGTTTCTCATTTATTCACAATTAGGTAAATGTATGAATTTCAAAAATTTGCTCCAGATATGCACAACATTATTTGGAGAAAACATTGACACTCACAAGCCGAACTCTCTCATATTTTTCTACTGTACTAAAAGAGAAATATTGATGTGGCAACACTGGTTCTGTAATGTTCACATAAAACATGCATTGTCATTATACATTTTCTCTTTCTCACACTGGTTCTGTGATTTTTGTCATTCAACAAGTGCCGACGAACGCGAACAGTAAAAGTGATTTTTCTCCAGTTTTTTAAAAGTGAACAAAAGAGAACAGAATATGGAACTGTGCAAGCCAGATATAAATAGCTTTTGCTACTGCTGTGGTCAATATGTCTCAACACATAAAAAAAGTGGAAATTTCAGTACTGATTTTGTTCAAACATACGAGATGTACTTCAACCAAAATGTTATAGTGACCGAAAATTGGGTACCAAATATAGTGTGTAAAAGCAGCTACAACCGTCTAATGGATTGGAAAAATAGAAGACGTGAAAGTATGCCATTCGGTATCCCAATGACTTGGACTAATCCTGGCGAAGGTCACAATCCATTGAATTGCTATGCATGTGCGAATAAATGAGCCGCAAAAAGGATAAGAAAATCGTATAATTACGTTGGTGTTGCAAGTGCCGCAACACCATTGCCTCATTCGGGCCACATTCCTGTGCCAAAAGCTTCTAGCGCAGATATTTTCTCTTCTACGACTGCTCCGACATATCATGCACGTGATGATCCCCATATGAGCCATCAGTATCCAATGTGCCAATTTTAATAAATCAAAATAAGCTTGATTCAATTGTTGCCAAGTTGGAATTAACACAGCATAAATCGGAAGAGCTGGCTTCCATTTTGAAATCAAACAATTTGTTGGCACCCGGTGTGAAAGTCACAGCTTATCGAAGTCGTCAGCCAACACTCCCAAGTTTATTCCTCATGAATGATGAAAAAACAATATTTATTAAAATAAATAAAAATAAATAAATAAAATAAAAATAAAAAATTATAAAAATGTTTACTTAATTTTTTTAGTAGTTTATGGCCAGAAGTCTGGAGTTATTGGGGAGAATTTATAAAAAAGGCGATAAATGACACTTTTTTGAATAAAAACAAATATCAATATTCTTGTCAAAATGGGATACCTTCACTTAATTGTAAATAAAAGCAGAACGCGTTAATCGATTTCTATGATCTATGTGGCATTTTGTTTATAGGTTATGTGACTTTACACGAAATTAATAACACTTGATCCTTTTTCCGTTTTGGATTTTTTATGAATTTAAAAAAAAAAAATTTAATTTTAGGCAAAAAAAATATTTTTTTGCCTCCACAAATTTATTTTTACCGGCAAAACTGTTGATTATGAAGAAAAACGTTATATGAACGGATTAAAGAAATTGTAATTCTAAATTTTTTTGAGTTTGTTTCATCAAAATCGGACAAGTGGTTCTCGAGTTATGTTAAACTACGTTTTTGCCAAAATGTTACAACTAAGCGAAAAAACATCAAGATAAGGAAAAAATTTAAAAGGTCATAAAAAAACTGACACATACGAACGCCAAACCCTTTGAGGGTTTTACTATACTGACCTAGTACCATCACCCTGACTTGGAATTTCTCACCCCCCAGACAATAATCCCAAAAATGTTCCATAGTGTTATTATTGTTCGAACTTCCATTCAGTTAAAATTCTAGCGAAATTACATCTGCTTGTAATATTTAAAAATTAACATATTAATAAAAATATTATAAAATCCTCCATTTAAATAAAACTGTGCATAATCTTTAAATATTTTTAATCCTTGGCCCTTCAGCTTAAACTTTCATATTTTCTTTAATTGCAAGCAATTTAAATGTAATTATAAATATTAAATTTACTGCGTAAGTATGCAGTACGTACAACGAACTACTGAGATCCCTCATGTGTTTGTAAGTTTAAGCAAACATATAACATCAATGGTCCCCAAACATTTTTTTTTTAACTTCCCTCTATAGGAAGTTAGTGATTTTACTTAAACTTCCGAAAATCCACTTTTCATCATATTGCGGCGCTTAAGGACCTGGGAGTAGATTTTGACTATTTTCACGATGATTTCTATATGCATCTATCCCTCGATTTACACTATATATACGTTCCTGAGAAAGTAGTGTAAATCGAAATTTTAAATTTTTGTATGAAAAATCATGTAAATCGAAAATAAAGGCAGAATCGCGTAAAAAATTGATTTTATTAAGAAATTATATATGTATTTCAAATTATAGTTTTTAAAATATCAGATGCATTTACTCAAAACACATAAAAATAAACATTTATTCATTAAACAAAATAAATGCTATTCATAAAAACAAAAACAAGATTAAAAATATCAGGAGCGTTTACTCAAAACACATAAAAAATCGTGAAAATCGAGGTATTTCATAAATTTCTCAATTTACACGAAAACCAAAATAATCGTGTAAAAGTGAAATCGTGTAAAAAAAGTATGATGTAAATCGAGATATAAGTGTATGTGTGTGAGTAATGCTGAGTACACAGCATTTCTTGTGTTTTTAATTTTGTGGCGCCATTTTCAAAATGTGTGCAACGCCCTTCAGATTATGATTCTTACGAGGGCTACTATTTATATTTTGGGAACTGGTAACACTAATGTCAATAGTTAAAATCTGGCAACTTCATAATAAAGTTTGACATTTTTTTCATAAGCGTACTCGCAATATTTTGATATGCAAATGCTATTTGTTTTGTTTATATTGAGTTCAGAAGATCAACTGGACAAAAAAAAAATGGAAATTTTCAGAGAAGGTTTTCGGTCGATTATTTTTCAGAACTTTCGACTTAGATTATCTCAACAAAAATGTGTCGGTGAAGGCAGTTCTTTGTATGGCGATAAAGCACCATAAAAAATCACAGTATATCGCTGGTATAGTGAATTCAATTGTGGTAGTAGTTCCGTCGGAAACCAGTTCCTTGAAGATGTCGTCCAAAATCGATTGTTGTGCTACAAAACATCGATGCAGTGCGTGAACTGCTAATGCAAGATAGTCAAGGGACATATTGTGAGACATAAAGGGTCCGCCAGATAACTTTTTTTTTTTTTTTTTGAAAATGCTATAAAAAAAACTACTGAAGCTTCGGCTGTGTGACACGTAGCGCCGTTCTGTTGAAACCAAATGTTGACAATATCCTCCTTAAATTTTTGTGAACAAAAATTCGTTCAACATGGCCATTGACTGTAACGGCCATTCCTTGCTCATTTTCGAAATTATGCCTCTGGACCAAAATCCGCACCAAACAGTGACTCGTTTTGGGTACGTCGGCTTTTCAATGTATGAGTGCGGGTTTTCTGTGCCCCAAATGCGACAATTTTGCTTGTTTACATACCCGCCAAGATCAAAATGAGCTTCATCTGAAAAGATGATTTTTTTTTGGCAAAATCGGCATCTTCTGTAAGTCGATCGCAGGCCCACTTAGCGAAGCGAAAACGCATTGGATGGTCAGTTGGCTCGTTAAGCGGAAGGATAAAACTAATTATCTGTCAAATCAGACATGAGCTAAGTGTTACCATTCACGAAATAAGCTTATGAGCCAGAAACAAAACAGCAATCGACCGTGTGGGTAATCCAAGACGAGCTAAACCCAAAAAAACTTGTTCGTGGAAGAAGCACAGCGAAGCAAATGGTCGCCTGTTTCTTCGGCGGAATGGACAATGCGGACACTGTTGCCCTTGAGCAACGTAGAAATGTTAATTTTAAGTCATACACAACCATTTGTTGGCCGGTAGTCTTTGGATAAATTCGCGAAACTAAACTTCGAAGATAAATCATTTTTCATAATGACAATGAACTCTCACACACCTCTTCAAACAAGTGAATTTTTGGGCAGTCAAAGCATAGAATTGATGACTAATCCTCCGTACAGTTCTGGCTTGGCACCCAATTACTTGTTCAAAGGTAAACTGCGTGGCCAACGATTTACGAACAACATTAAAAAAGCCTGTTTTTGAGGTGTCTCAAGAGGAATAGAAAAACTCATATGACAAATGATTTGAACGAATACAAAAGTGTATTGATCATCAAGGGAAATATTTCGAAAAACAATAAAGTCATTTTCATTTTAAAATATTTATTATTATATGCTATTTTCGAAATATATATAGTATCCTTCCTATTATAAAAAAAACCAAAAATGAAAAATTTTAAAAACCCCCAAATATTTCTAGAAAAGATGTGATATCTTCTAAGCGGCTGGGCCGATTTTATTAAAACATAGCTAAGAACCTTTTCGATCAAGTCACCTTTCAAACAGAAAAAAATTAATCAAAATCGGTCCAGCTTGGTCTGTACGTGTACTTGTACATACATACAGATACACAGCCACACAGACACATCCTACAAACTTATAACAGCCTTTTTTTTAGTCTGGGGTTAAAAAACATTATTTTAAAAACTTTAATTCTTGTCGCTTACGATAAAATCAAAAGTAAGGCTCAATATGCATATCAAAAAAATCTATGTTGTTGATATGACTCGGTCTTAATAGGCAGTGAACTCGGATTCTCGCACACCGTCATTTGCTTTAACCTTCATAGGGTCTTTAAAATCGTGGACGTTAACGATCTTCGGGTCAAATTTGACCCAAATTGAAAATTATGTATTGGTTTCATTTATTTGTGATTCATTTATTGGCAATGAAAGAGAACATTATTTCATATATTTAATTCGATTAATATATGATAGATAAAACCGTAATATTAAATCGATATTATTATTAATTTTACATAAAGTAATGGTTTCAGAGTGCAGTTTTCATATCAAGTTTTTGCAAGTTATAATAGTATCTAATGGTGTTTTATTTTCTGCGTTGAGGCCTAACTGGCAACGACTTCTTTTGGATCTGTTTTTACCCTCCTCAAGCATTTTTTCTTTGGATTTAGTTGAAGTTTATGGCTACTCATTTAGCTCACGTAGTTTTAGTGCAACTTTCTGTGAAAATACTGATATTGATAACCTCTTTTGGTTCTTTATATAAGGCATAGTAAGCTGCAATCCTAAATTTTCTAAGAAGTGTCGACGTTTTGCAAAACAGTTTATTTCCAGCCGCTATTAGCTGATGTAGATGCTTTTGTGAGCATTGTAAGCTTATATATGTACCATGTTACTAACCACCATTTGACAACATTGATTAGTCTTTCTTTTGCAAGTAAAACATGATTTAACTTTGTCCAGCATATAAACCCTTCCATTTTATTTATTGTAATCTAATCATATTTGCAGTTTCTTGTCTTGGTGATTACTAACTTTAGATATATGATGCAAAGTACTAAGAAGGTTAGGTTAGTTTAGGAAGGGTGGTGCTTTACCGCACCACCACTTGGAGACCCAATTGGGTCCATTGTGATTCCCTTCTGTTGCCCAAAAAAGTAATATTTACCCTCCCATTTGCAGCCAGAAGTGACCATATTATACTAAGAAGATTCACAGACTTTTTTTATCGGAATATATATAAGAAGGGTACGAATACTATCTTTGGTAAAACAAAAATAATGATAAACACGCATCATAATAACACATGTACTATCTCTGGTAGTAACTCATTTATATTTTTATGTGTAGTTTGAACTAAAGTGATTTGTGATCTCAGTATTTATTGTTCAACCGATAAGATGTAAAAAAATTATCTGCAGCCGTGTTATATTTTCAAAATCGTCTGATAATGTATGCAGGCCATTTTCTATTTCATTATCTTTCATTATTTTACAAGAAATACCAGACACAACACTTCCAAACTTTAAAGCGGGTCAAATTTGACCCGAAGATCTCTAGTTTGCGGATATATAAATCTACTATATCTGTTAAGATATAAAATTAAATAAAAGTCAGAAAATATGGCATAGATCAATCACTAATTTTCAGAAAAATCTAAGATTTTTCCTGAAATGGGTCAAAATTGACCCATTGATCAAAGACCCTATGAAGGTTAAAGTGAACGCATTAACTACTTCAACTCTCAGTACAAATAACGGTATTTATGCCCTGCCTTAAACATTATATGAAATATTTATTTCACTTTATTGACATACCTACTTCACTTTATCACTTTTCCCTAGAAACCAGTAAAGATTACTTTGGGAATCACCGGTTTCATATAAAAGAAAAATAAAATCAATTGATTTTTTTGTGAATCCACACATCTGAACTTTAATTTCATTTGTTTTTTTTTTATATGCTCGTTTTCTTCGTATTTATTTTAATACAAATTGGAAAAATATTTGCAATATAATTAAATTAAAAATATCCACATGATTGTCTGTATGCCTGCATGCCTGACTGCCAGCCAGCACACAACAGATGATAAAATAAACTGAGTATAAATAAAAGTGGTTGCAATGAGCAGTAAAAAATCTTAATTTATTGTAAATAGTTTTTATTGTTCATAATTTTGTTTGCAAATTTTATGCGCATTATGGTCATTTTTTATATAACAATGCCCGACCGACCGATTAAGTCTATAAAAAAAATTAAAGCAACAACAACAACAATCATGATAAACTAACGGCACTTTTAATCACACTACGGTCTAATAATTTTCCTCTTATTTTATTAACCATGATATTGAAACGGAATATAATGCGAGTATGGCATCAGTGGTTAAATGAGTGCAAACAAACAAGAACACAAAAGCGAAATATACAACAGAAAAAATAATATACATATTAATAATGAAGCTCCGTGTTATTATAGAAAATAAAAGAAATATTGCCCTACCAGCGGTCAATAAGGCTTCTAGAAATAAAGGAGTTGGAGGAGTACTGAACAAAATATTGCTCAACAGCAAATCCGACTGTATGATTTATACTAAGTGGTAAAGGCTTCGTTAGCCAACTGTAATGGAATGTAACTGCAACGGTAGAAAACGGAACAGCCTGTTTTTAAGCACAGACTTTCAAAAACCTTTTGAGAATTCACAAACAATAATATTTTTGAAAATCACACAAGAAAAAAATAAGCGTTGCTGGCTTAGAAACTTTATACAAAGTCCAGAAAATAATTTGTATTCGATATGATGATTTGGCAAAGCACCAATTCAATGCATATAGACATGCTTAACCACCAGCAAATAAATTTCAATTAAAATAAACTTATAACAATATGTCATATAATAAATTTCCATATTAAAATCTATGAGAACAAGGTAATTTAAAATTTTTCAGCAATAGTTTTAATTTACATGAGTTTCATGTTAATTCAACATGAATTACGGTAATCTTTAAAAAATATCTTTTATTTTGAAATACCTTTATTTCGTGTTGATTTAACATCTAGTACTGTTATAGCAAAATGAGAAAGCATGATGAATCAAAATATTTTCAAGTTGAAACAACGTGAATTTGTTATTGAAATAACATGAAGAACCATGTTGAATCAATGTTATTTCAAGTTATTTTAAAAAACATACAAACTGCGGAGCTATTTTGGCTTGTCCGGAGAAACATTAAGAGCCTCTGGCAGGAATCGAACCTGCTACCCCCCGACAAGGAGCAAGAAGTTTTTGCTGTTAATGCTAAGTTTGTCGGCTATTTACGAACATCAAAGGAAAGAACAACAAAGAAAGAAGAAGTCAAACAACGGAGAATATTAGTGCACTGCAGCTATGAACAAAGCAAACCAACACACTTAAACAACCAATTATTTCTAACAAATTTAATATGATTTGCAATCAAGATTTTTTCATGGTGATTTTACATTGATATTATTTCTGTGCTTATTATAAAATAAAGCACACTTTTAACACCTATCTAAAGTAAAATTAAATTCCCTCTTACAGGGCAAAAAAAAATGCGATTCCTATGAATTTTAGTTATCCTAAGAAACGAGGAAAAATATCTTGGGAATTCCCGGTACCGCCGGTATAACTAAAATAATAAGCAAAAAGTAATATTTTTATCATTACCACTTATTGAAATAAAAAAATTGGGAAACTATTACTTAAAAATAATATCATCCTCTTGTTTAGTAGAGCACAAGACTGGTTAATAAATCCGTAACTTTTTGATTTTACCTTCTTAGTTTGTGTCTAGCATTCATTGATTTTAGAGAAAATGGAAAAGTGAATTTCATGCCCTCATTAAGAATTATTTTTTAACGAAAAAAAAACATCACTAAAACCAACGATAAACTTGATAAATACTATAGGGACTCTTCACTATAAATTTTAATGATGGCGAAAAGTGGCTTGCTGACCCAAACGAACGAACGAACGAACGTTCTGGAAGCCAAGTTGAGGTTTCTACATCCGAAACAATTGAAAAAATTCACGATGTTTTAACGGCTGATCAGAAATTGTAAGCCAGAGAGATTGCGGAAGCTACATGCATCTCACATACCTCTGTGGTTTAAATTTTGAATGATCACTTGAATATGAATGAGGAAGCTTTCCGCAAGATAGGTGTCGCGTTTGCTCACAATAGACAATAAGCGCAATCGTGTGACAACTTCGCTAAATTTTACAAAGTGATTATATTGGTGGCGCAACAGCTTTAGTTTATTTCCTATGAAAAAAAACTGTGAAAATTTATTCAAAAAAGTGTATTTTTCGAAAAAAAAAGAACACATGAAGCAAGAAACACAAATTTGCATCCACTTAAATTTTTATTTAAATTTATTTAATTTAAAGTTCATAATATTTCTTAATATTTCAAGAGCTGTAAGAATTATCGCCCAAGTGCAAATTTCCCGAAAAACAAAAATGTAGAATTGCCCAAAAATTGTAATAAAAAAATTGGGTAATTAATTGTTCATCGACTTTCGGCGACTGTCCCGGGAATTCCGCAAAATTCCCAACCCCGAAATCTAAGGAATATACCGCGGGAATTGCCGGGAATTTTTGGGCGTAAAAAGTCTACTGTATGGAAACTTTTATTAACCCTAGAAAGATAATCATATTCTGACACACGTTAAAGATAATCATGCGTAAAATTTACGCATACTTTTTGGAAAGCTAAATTGTAACATTTTGTTGATTAATTTAAAATAACCTAATGTCGATTACGTTTTTCTATATAACTGCAGTAAAAATAGCCGAGTTTTAAATATGTTAATATATTTTTATTATCAGAAAAAACAAAAACAAAAGAACAAACTTCAGTAATATAAAAAATTTTGAAAACTTATCACCCGTTTTTGGATTTATAGTCATTAATTTCAATGAATATACTAAATAAACAAATTATTTTTTATAAAATATATGTATAAAGATTTTTTTAAAATTAGGCAGATGTCAATATTATCAAGACCTTTTTCACTGCTGTCATTACCAAAATCCAAATTAAAGCACAAATTTAAACTTCGCATGTATTCCGAAATGCAGCGCTGGTCATAGATTTACTTCTTTTAAAAGATATCTCGGCATTAGTCCATTTTACGATATTCGTAATTATCTCATCAACCAAAAACTTGCTTAAGGATGAAAGGGGATCATGCAGACTGCAACACATTCGTATAGCACCCCTTTGAGATCTAACAAAATATTAAATGCTGGCACTCGACCGCGTCTACGTGATTTTGGTGTCAACCAACAATGTTAATATTTCCTCTTTTAGCCCTCTGTGACAGAGAGATGCTGATGAAGAAGCTGGTTGCGCTATCTTAACTTCGTGTATGTACTCGCCTTTCCAATTTTTTTTAAACACACAAACACAACCCGCACAGCGATTAGCTTGTCTGCGAAAAACACACAGGGTCTATGGTGGGAATCGAACCCACGACCTCTGAACTGAGAGGCTAGTAGCATTGCTACCACTCAGCCACAGGGGCACCTGTGTGTGTTTTTTGATTTTTTTTGAGTCAGGCTATCGACAAATTAAAAGCTTCTACATAAAATTTAACAATTTATGCACAATAAGTGGTTATCAAAAAACAAACACAACGAATGTTCATAAAAATAGTAAACTTGAAAGTCACTCTAAAGATAATCATGCGTAATTTTGACTCACATACCCCTTATATTTCAAAAATTGAAATACAAACCGTCACGACGTTTGGGTCTCATTAAAGGTATCGTTACGACTGAGATGTCTAAAGAGTACAAATGTGAATTCATTGTAAATAAAGAGAAATAACAATATATTGAAAGGGTATGCGTAAATTATACGGTGTTTATTTATTTTTAGAAAATTCTAAATCAAGTTAAACATTCTTCGGGTAAATATATTAAATACACAATTAGTATGTAAATTATTTATATGGAAGAAAACAAATTTTATTTATGGTACTATTTTAAAAAGAAAACAGCACATCCTGGGGTCAAATCGTTAAATCCGTGAACGTATAACTCGTCACGTAAAAACACAATTTTCGGATTATGACATACGTGAACGTATTGAAATCCCATTCAGTTTATACGATTGACATATCATTTAATTTATTTTCGTACGATTGCCGATGCGATCACGTATGTAACGATTTGAAGCCTGGTTTGCTCGTTATGTTCCAAAACAATCACTTGTAAATAGGGTGATCGACTCGGTTTTCCAACCGGTTTTAAAACCCGGTTTTTCACAATACGGTTGTCGGTTTTTTCAAAATGTTAATTTTTCGAATGTCGAATAGTCCGGTTTTTTTTACAATTTAAAAACCGGCTGAGTCGAATACTTTTCGATTTGTACATTTTGCGTGTTTTGCTGATTTTCGTAAGTATTTTTAACCGACTTCAAAAAAAGGAGGAGATTAACAATTCGTCTTTCTTTTTAGGTGTGGATAACTCATAACTCAGTACATTTTGGACCGATTGTAATAATTTGTTCGTTGTCTGAGAGGATATAGACTCCCATTGGTCCCATTGCAAAAAAAGTGGGCGGGGACACGGCCACAATTTTTTAATATAATTCTACTTATTTGATTGCTGCGAACCTATAAAACACCTTTAGTTCTTGTAATTACACAATTTGAAAGTTGGAAAAATGGGCGGGATTACGCCCATTAAAATATATTATAGTATTTTACGCATTTCTACTTAACCGATTTTTACGAAACTTGCCACACACCTTGATCTCTAAAATAGACACATGCGGAATCACGCCCACTAAAATTTAATATTTTAATTTAAGTGGTTCTACTTTACCGATTTTTGCAAGACTTAACATGTACCCTGAGCTCTGAAAAACACAATCTTGCACTTAAAAAATGGGCGGAGGCACGCCCATTAAAATTTAATTTTATATTTCACGTACTTCTCATCTTCTTCTATCATATCTATGCATTGCAGTTGGTTTTTTTTTGGCAGAAAGAATTATTTTTAGTGTAAAAGCTCTAAGCTTTTTGAGTTTGAGTTTTTGGGGTTTGAGGAAACTTGGGAAGAAATTCAAAAAAGTAATTATTCCAATATTTAGGGTGTTAATAAATATGTTTATACAACAAATAAACAATTAAAAAATAATTATAATAACAACATAAAATACCATATTTGGATGCCATTTGTTGACGGCTTGGTACCGGAAATCACAGAATTTTCAAACAAGTTGACGACATCAAACATTTTGCACGTATTTTTCCTATGTATTTAGAATATTTTTGCTACTGTACGTGTTATTATAATTATTCTTTTATTTTTTGTATAAACATATTTATTAGCACCCTAAATATTGGCATAACTAATTTTTTGAATTTCTTCCCAAATTTCCACAAACCCTAAAAATGATGGTTGTATGTACAGTATTTTTGTATAATAATTTTCTAATTTAAAAAAACCGGTTGACCGGTTTTTTCTGAATTATTAAAACCAAAACCGGGTTTTTCATAATTTCAAATATTCGAACTATTCGAAAACCGGTTTCTGGAAAAAGTCGAATAATCGATCACTATACTTGCAAAGGAAGAAGCACAAGTATACTGATTCGACATTTAAAGACAATACAAAATAAGCAATTACAAGGTATTGAACCTAATGATAAGGCTCTCGAAAAAGTACAGAAATCTCAAATGACAATTTTACAATACTTTAATAACAAAAAAAAAGATATAAATAAAATTTATTGTTTTTAAACTAGCTGGCTTTTCCATCAGATCTATTACAAAAGGTTAATTTATAAGAGAATCTCATTTAATCAAATATTTTCATCTACCAAACACTGAGCGCGATGTCCAAAATCTACTTTTAGAAAACTTTTATAATATCAAAACTGAAATCAAACAAAATATCGAGTCCCAGTTAAAAAACAATTCCAGATTTCCTCTAATTATGAATAAATGGACTAGTATAAAAAACATTTCAATGCATGGAAAAATCGACACTGTTGGCTGCTGAATCAGTTAATGCACTGTCGTTTTTAAAAACCACTGTCAACTAATAATCAAACTGAAATCTCTTATTTTTTTCGTTAGACATGAATGAATCAATGAATGAACCTTTTTATATTTTATTTACTTTTTATTCTTTTTTTTTGTTAACAATTTGTTGATTTTTTAGATTTGCTAGTTTGAACTCGTCAAAATGAATTTAAAATAATATGTACGTTTTAAATTAAAATAAATTCAGTAAAGTGCGACTATGACTCGCGCACATAGGGTTCCGTACGAACACTAGATATGTAATTTAATACAAACTTCATCCTATATAATATATAGTTTTGGCATTTTTTTCGTTTTTGGGGTCTTTTCGGTTTTTTTGTATTGTCGTTTTTTGCGTTTTTTTCGGTTTTGCCGATTTTTTTAAGTTTTGGCTCTTTTTTAGTTTAGACACTTTATTTTCATGTTTTGGCGATTTTTTCGGTTTTTTGGCGTTTTTTCATTTTGGCGTTTTTTTATTTTTGACGATTTTTTTTTAATTTTTGCGATTTTTTGTTTATTTAAATTTTTTTTTAGTTTTGGCGACATTTTCGGGTTTTGGCGATTTTTTTAAATTTTTTGGGTTTTTTTTCATTTTGGCGTTTTTTTTCATTTTGGCGATTTTTTCAAATTTGGCGAATTATTTTAGTGTTAGAATTTTTTTTTAATTTTGGCGATTTTTTTCGTTTTGGCGATTTTTTTTTAATTTTTGGCGATTTTTTTTTTTTGGTTTGGCGATTTTATAATTTTCGGTTTTTTTAGTTTTACCGTTTTTGAAAATTTCAAGTGTTTGCCTCTTACGGTTTCCAAGATACAGCAAGTTATCAAAATTACATAGTCAAAATTGCATTAACTGATGGACCACCCTTTAATTTAAATTTTTTAAATTTTAGTGTTAATTGTTGTAGTCTGTATAAAAATACACTAATTTTACAAATTTCAAGTTTCAATATAAATATGTTCATACAATTGTGTGTATATTACATGGGATTTTAACATATTTCATTGCTCGTTTTGGAACACCCTTTCATTTTTAATTCTCATGTATTTGTTGTTGTAGCGGCCAAGGTTCTACATACTGTGTCTAAATTTCAGGTCCGTAGCTCTTACGGTTCCTGAGAAAATACCGTGTGACGGACAGACGTACACCTTTGGTGTACGGATGTAATAAAAGAGTTTTTGTCTATATTCAAAGCTTCTTTTATGTTTAAAATATAAAAACAAAGAAAAAGCAAAAAAAAGACTCAATGGGCGGCAGTGAATGTTTTGAAAAAAAAAACACAATAATTAACTGCGGAAGCAGCATTAAAAGAGTGGCGGATATTGAATGGAGAGTCCAAACAATTTATTCATACATACAAGAAGTAAAACTGCTTAAGTAAGTCTGTATGAACACTTAATAAAAAATAAAATAAAAAAAATATTGTAATTCTGTGTTTTTTAATAAAGTTATTTTATTACTATTTTTTTCGAACGTTATATCAACTGCAAGCAGCAATCATTTCGCAAAGTTTCTTTAAGAAATTTCTACAAAAAAAAAAAAAAATAAGTTTCCTGTGAGTAAAATTTATTTGTTGCATCCAACGTATCAATAATTTTTACTGAAAGCTTTTTGTTTATACTGGTAAATTACTAAATTATATATTAAATGAACAGGTAAGCATAAAACTAGACATGCTCATAAACATTCTTAAGAAAGTTATGAGTTATGCAGCATGTCTGTATCAAAACATTTTTTTTTTTAATGCATGTTTTTTATTTATTGTATCTTCAAATATGAACTAACAATAAGTATTCAAATCTTAAATCTATAAAAAAATTATTAGGCCCGACCAATGTCGGACATAAGCTTAGTGATAGTTATTAATAATACATAAGTAGTGATAAGCAACAAAAAGAAAAAAGTGTTTTCAAGCAGCTTCATCATCTAGAGTGTTGAATATTAGAGCCCGTGTATCTCTCTTTTTTAAGCGGGTGTGTCCAGTAAGGTTCAAAATATTACGAGCAAGCGGATTGGGATGTGACTCGAGTTTTGTTAGATATTTGCCTGCGTATTTTACAATTTCTTCAGTCACTAGTGGCATATTCAAATCGCGATGTATATTTGAATTTTTGATGTACCATGGAGCCGATGTTATTAACCGTAAAATTTTATTTTGCCTTCGTTGAATTTTCTCTATATTTGAAGCTGAAGCAGTGCCCCATAGTTGAATTCCGTAACACCATATTGGCTTTAAAAGCGACTTGTATATCAAAAGTTTGCAGTCTAGACTGAGAGTTGCATTTCTACCAATCAGCCAATGTACCTGAGTTAATTTAAGTTTCATTTGAGTTAACTTAGAGTCAATGTGATGTTTCCATGTAAGTCGTCGATCAAGGTGTATACCAAGATATTTCACATGTGAATGTTGAGGAACAACTTGATTGTTAATCCGAATGGGGGAGCAATTATCTCTTCTTAGGGTGAACGTTATATGGACACACTTTTGTTCATTGACTTTAATTCTCCATAAGTTTAACCAAAGCTCCATCCGGCTAATATGTTCCTGGAGTTTGCGGGATGCCTCATCAGGGTTTTCGTGCATACTAAGGCAGGCTGTATCGTCGGCAAATGTGGAAGTATGGATACTACTGCTCACAGGCATATCACAAGTATAAATCAAATATAAAACTGGTCCCAGTATACTCCCCTGTGGCACACCGGATGAAATAGTTTCAGGCCTACTCGTACAGTCTCCTTCCACAACAGTGAACTTACGGGAAATAATGTAACTTTCCAAAAGATTTAAAATGTTTATTGGTCAGTAAGTCTTCAATTTTAAAATTAGGCCTTCATGCCACACTTTATCATATGCCTGGGAAACGTCAATAAAGAGCGCAGAACAATACTTTTTTTCCTCAAAAGTTCTTCTTATAAATTGAACCAATCTGTGAGTTTGTTCAATGGTGCTATGCTGACTTCTAAAACCAAATTGATGGTCTGGTATGCACCCACTACTAATTAGAATTGGGGACAATTTTGTTTTGAGCAGTTTTTCGAAAAGCTTTGACATAGTTGATAGTAGACTTATTGGCCTATATGACTCAGCCTTGGTTAGATCTTTGCCCGGCTTTGGAATCATTTTAACCTTGGCAAGCTTCCAGCTGTGTGGATAATACTCCAGTCGTAAAATGGCATTAAATATGAATAATAGGATTCTCATTGCAATACGAGGCAAGTTCATCAGCATCTGGTTACTAATTCCATCAATACCCGGAGCAATTAATTTTTGTAAATCAGGCATCAAAACATTTAGCACACTTAAACGAATTGGAGATCAAGCATTTTGATCGTGTCTAGGCTGTTTTAGCGGACACAAAGACAGGGTTGCCACAAAGAATTTTTTCTATTTTGTGATTATATTTGCTGCACACAGTTTACAAAGATCAAAAAGAAAGTCATATCGCTCATTTACTTTAATAGTGTATTTATAGAGTTTAATTTACATACAACTCAATGAAAACGTGAACAAATATATTTTCCCTTCATATGAAGTTTCTACACAAGAATTATTTTCATTAGGTCTGTTCATTTCATTTTCCAGCAGAAACTAGCAACAAGAGAGTTAAATTAAGTAAAATTAATCTCCCAGTTATGAAAAAGTAAATGAACGCTTTACTTGTAAAAACTTGCAAGAAAATGTCATTCATATCAGAACCATCATAGATGGAAATCATTATGCAATTGTACTTTTTCTGATGTATTTTTTTTCTGATAATGTTTTAAATTATATTATTTTTTTAATTAACATTTAATATTAAATTCTTTATGCTATATTTACACATGAAAGTACTTTCTTGCAAATTCTGTATACGTATTACGAATAAAAATTTTAATGAAATAAATGATTTTCATGAAAATTTCTTGTTAATTTTCATAGGAAAGTAAAAGTTCATTTTAAAAATGTCATCGAAAAGTAAAGCTGAAAAAAAATGTCTTGTTCACTTCTTAACTAGAGTTACCCAGAATATCACCTACATAAATTTATATGGCAATTAATTGGGAATAAGTATTATTGTTAATATTTTAATAATATTATTGTTTTCAAAAGGCATGAATTGTACAATTGAACGCAAGATATTATAATTCTTTAAATATTTATACAAAATAAGGATATTTTTTTATTTATTTATTTATTACAAAGTAAATTTAGTAGAATATGGTTGCACAAATATGGACGGAGTAACTAGACCATATGCCCAAGATGTTATTAACAGAATTTTAAAAAGTTTTTGTGACTGACTATACACGACCTATTCCTTCACATAGGAAGAAAATTTCTGAATTTTTTTTTTTTTGGAAATAAGGATAATTTATAATAACTATTAACCACAATCCTGTATATTTGTACAAATCTTTAAAGGGGGTAACAATGTTACCCTTTTTTAATTTTACTTTCTGAAAACATCAAAAATTTACTTTCTTGAAAAAATCGTTGAAAGCTGACTGGAAATTAAAAACAATGTGAGTGTGATAGTAAAAAAATTTGATTGTGTTGCTACTTTCTTGCAATTAGTTTCATGTGTAAATAATGGTAGGTTACAGAGTTTGGTGTATTATTTAATAATTTTATTAATTTTTCATAATTTTTTAATTTAATTCCATTAACAAATACAAAAATGCGACTTTCCATCTCTGATCAGATATGAGAAGCAAACAAAATTCTTTGACAATAAAAATAAATTTATGTGGCTTAACTAGCGGTTTCCACTGGCCATGAACTTAGTATGGGCATCATGTCGGACATCGCAAATGGCTAATGGAGACCGCTCATGTCCAAGTTCCGTCCATGCTCTGACATAGATGCCCGAGCATATGTCTGAGCAACAATGTGCGCCATGAGATTCTCAGTCCGCAACCATTTGCAATAGAAAGAAAAGAGACAGAACAAAGTTGGTAAATATTCCATCTCTGTTGCACTAACGCAAATCACTTTGATATGCCTGAACATGGACATCGCACGTATTCACCACAGCAAAGAAGTTGATGAATTTATCACAGTTGCTCTGCCGGCGTCATGTCCAAGTTAATGGCTAGCGGAGACGTAGGGTTGTGAAAGAAAAACAATGAATTAAGAAAATATTCTGTCTTTTTTCATACGTCTACATATTTTTTAAATTAAAAAATTCACATTTTTCAGTTTTCCTTTTTGAATAAAGCTACGGTCACACTTGTCAAATAGTTGCCCAAAAAAAACGTAACCACTAAATACTAATGAAAAATCTTTCAATTCAGACAAAAGCTTATCAAGTTAAAGAGTAGCCAATATTCTTGGATTCTATGGCATTGTGCATTAGTTGTGTTCGAAACTGTTTGATATGATAAACAAGTGGCTGGATCAAAACTTTTTTCATTAGTGTTTGTTGGTTACGCTTTTTTGGGCAAATGTTTGACCTGCAAGTAAAAATTTTACTAGCAATAATTTGTAAACATTTTTTAGTCTCTCAATTTTTTTCTCTCTTTTGGCACTCTCTCCTTGCAAACTTTTTGAGTTATTGAACAGTTTCCAGTAACAATTGTTACAAATTCGTAACAAATTTTAGTAAGCGAACAAACCTATTATTAACTCAAAAAGACGTATTTTTGAGTTGCATATGACGCTTTTGAAGTAAATTAGCATTATTTATTGTATAAAAAAATTGTATTCAAGAATATTTCACTTGCTAGTTTTGCAGTTAAAATTTTTAAAGGGTTCTTCAATGAATTTAAAGCTAAAAGTTTAATCTCTTTAAACTTTATTTTACTCTTGCCAGCAATTTATATAATCCATTTGAAGAATGTTTTGATTCCATCCCACAGTTAAACTAAACATACGATTACATACATACAAATATGTTTTACTGTGTGCCAATACATATATATTAATGTGTCCGTGTAAGTATCCGTATGCATGAGTTACTGTTGAATCAGCCAGCAATTATGACCGTTGAATGATGGTGTATTAATGAATGGCTGGATACATGAGTATGTACTTGCTCGTATAATCGCAGATGTAATAACATGCCTGCACAAGCTATTAACAAAAGAAACTAAAACTTTACTCTAACTAACGATTTGCTCTAGTTCTTTATATGAATGAAGTGGAAATAATATACATACACATATTCATCTAAACAAATAAGCCAACCAACAAAATACAATAACAAGCATTCAGAATATGCGGTGGCAGTAACAAAAAGCCGCAACAAATTCGTTGGAATAATTCGCTGGCTTATTTTTTCTCAATTTTTTGGCAACATGAAACACAAAAAAAAACAAATCACAAAAAGGTTTTTGCTGAACCAACAAACACACGCAAACATTTATGAGCTACAAACATGTATAATTGGTTTATAAACCACTTTAATTATACAAACAATCATGCAGACAAACAAATGAATGAGTGAACAAACAGCAGCTACAGATACTGATGCGAATATTTTTTTCTTTTGAGGTTTTATAAGTCGTTGCTGGTAAGTGATCATTATCAAAAGACTGCTTCACAATAGCAAAAACAAAACGAAAAAAAAACAACAACTAATTTTATTCATTGGCAAAAGTAACAAATTACTCGTATTATTATATTTTTGGCAAAACTTTTTTTTTTAGCAAAAAGTCCAATTGGAAATGGACTATAAGAAACTGTGTTTAGTCCAAATGATTTATGTCTCATTTGAGTTTATTAAAGAATTAATATAATCGATTGCTCTCTGCTGTAACATAATTACAATTTATGAAATATCTATAAATAATTTACTTAGAACAAAAAAAAAAAAAAGAATTTCACACAGAATATAGCACACAAATCATAAACAGTCACTACTCAAAATATCCCAGATGTACAGGAGTGGGTGGCAAAAAACAGTATAAACTGTGCAAATGACACAAGAGTTTTCGTGAAACACGTTTTCCCACATTTCCATTTTTTTTTTTTTTTTTTTTTTTTTTTGAAAATCATAAAGAGAATTTGTTTTTTGGTCACACTAAGCATATTTACCCAGAAAAAAAATGGAAGTCATTCTGAAGGAACCACATTTTCATTGCTTCCAAAAAATCGATATTTTTAATTTGCCGATAGTTAGCAGAAAACCAAGTAAAAGTTTATTTTAATCACACAAAACCTTGTAGTTTTTCCATAGGTTTAGTAAATACTCACCAAAATGTTCAAAAAATCGATTTTTGAAAGAAATTTATGAATTAATTTTGGCCTAAAATTTAGAAGTTATTTGCTTAAATTTACATGAAAACACTGTTTCGCGTTTAAATTCGTATAAAAAGAAACGAATTGTTAAAATATGTAACTTTTTAAAGTTTTTCCTAGATGAAAATATTACCATAGAACACAAAAAAGGAAATTTTTCTTAAAATCGCTTCTAATTCGGTGACTAGGCATCGAAAAAGAGAACTTCTTGCAATGACAACCCTATGTAAAAATCATTAGATCGCATCGAAATTTGAACTACTTCCAGACTGCAAACTCTACATTTTCATGACTTCTTTGGAGTGTCTTTTTTTACTGGGTATTTGACCGTTTTTATTTCTTCAAACAGCCATTAAATTGTGTCTTGTGAAAACATCGGAAAACTTATTTTCTATTCGCTCACACTTAACTTAAACAATATATAAAAATTTCTTTTCACAGCAATTTTTGTATAAATTTTGTCATTGACAAATTATTAGTTTTAGAAGATGTTACACAAAAAAGTTTATCCTTTAATTTGATACCTATACTATTTACAAAAGGTGATTTCTGGACTTGGGGCCTCATTTGGACCGATACTCGTGCCATATTTGACATCTACTCGATGGGACCTTTGACTTGAGTACCATTCCCGTTTTGCACTTACATGTATGTATGTGTAAATATCACAAATTTCAAAAAAACAGCTTTTTCGAACTCATGTCCTCATATAATCACTGATGGATGTCCTTTATATCATTTTTTATATCTCCTCATCGATATCTTTGATTTGAAAACGAAGAATATGGATCTAGAACAGTGGTAGGCAAAATAAGAGCGCCGCGCCTTTTCTTATTCTCTTTTATTACGTATGTGTACACACGCATTGTTGAGAAATAAACAACATTAATCAGTCTAGCTAAAACATTCAAGCAGGCAGGTCGTGTACATCGCATACTGTTAAAAATCAGTGTTGCCAGAGACAAACTCTTCCCAACAATAATAAATTATGTGTGATGAAAATTTACTAAAATTTTTATTTTCAGAAAATTATTTTGGCAAACCAGAATGTCTGGTTTGTGAACGGGCATTGTCACGCATGAAAAAACAAGACATGCAAAGACATTTTCAAGCATATCACAAGGAATATGAAAATATTACTGGTGATGCAAGAGAAGCCCTTATTGTTCAGCTTAAGAAAGCTTTTTATGAAAAAATGATTGCTGATTCTAGAAATTCAGACGCAGAAGCAGTCGAGTTTTTGAAGAAAAGAAAGGCCTCTCTTTTGTTGTTGCTGCATCTCTTGCTAAACGTTGCCGTCCTTTTGAAGATGGCGAGTTTTTTAAAGAGCTGAGCAATGATGTATTAAAATGCTTTGGTGACAAGGCAAAAAATGAAATTTTAAAATTATATTCAATGTTTGGAGCTACCTATATTTGTGAGTCAACATTTTTCATACTAAAGCACATTCAAACTAAAAGCCGAAACCGTTTAACAGATAAACATTTAGAAAATTTAATACGCATAAAATGTTGTCCGTATGAAATTAATATTGAAGATGTAAATAGATTCGAATACATTGTTTTATTGCAGAAAATCGCAAATTTTTTTCGTTTTTCTTCGCAACCATATGTTAAGTTGATTAACAAATTCATACACCACATTCGGCAAAGTCGAGATGAAAAAAATCTTTTAACTCTCTATGATTTATTTTCTTCAAAATTTTAACCACTATTTTCATTGTACTCGTTACATTCAAAGTTTTTTCAAATAACGCCTGTTGTTGAATATTGCAATGAAAAACAAATATATTTAAATTACTTTTAGCAAACTTCCTACGAAACCCTCTTTTTTATCGAAAATATGCTTTCATTTTGCATTGTTGTATAAGCTATATAAGGAAAAAGTTCTTTGTGTACGTCAAAATTTTATTGACAGTTCTTATACAAATAATTAACCGAGTTATGTCGTTTACATCAGTGCCTTCGTTTATTTCTTTCTTATTATTTCTTGATATTTAAAAAGATGAATGCACTGATATGCTGGGCATTCAAACTTATCGAAAAATCAAATACATATAAATTATTTGAAGAAACCGTCCTACAAAATCCATCTTTTTATCCACCATTACATTACAACAAAAGATGCATTTTTTTATATAAAAAAATTGTGTGTTTCTTCTGACCGTAATAATATCAAGTTTGCCTTTGGAGATTTAAAATTAGTGAAATGAGACACTGGCAACACCGGATCGTGGTGAGAGTTTAACTCACACAATTGTAAAATGCAATTGTATGGGTTGCCGACCACGGATCTAGAATAAAAAATGTAGCCATTAAGATGGCGCCCATTTTATATTGATTTGGTAACACTGTGCACTGTTGCGTTCAGTGGCCGGTCCCATGGCAGAGTTGACGTTCTCTGCAGTTTTCTTTCACCTTTTCAATATATGCAGTAAGTCTTTCCTTTCCTCATTTTTAGTGTTCCGTACACCAGAGGTGAAAAGGAACCCTATTGTTTTAACTATTTTCACATTAGACTAATTTTTGTTTAATGGCAAATAATTTTGTTTTCCCAAAACCAGTAACTTTTTGCGCACCGAAAATCGTAATATTTATCGACATATTTATTCGCTTACGATAACGGTAATGTGATTCTGTAATTTCTTTTTTACGATAGTCTCCAGCTTTACCTTATTCACCATTTAATTCAATTTAATTTAATTATGTGCTAGCTCTGTATAGAAAATGTGAAAATAAGCGAAAAGCACAAAGAATAAAAAAAGAAAAACTCAAAAAATTCGATTTTGTGACTTAATTTTTTTTTCTCCAACCGACAGCGAATATCGTTAAAATATATTACTGAATAGCAAACGCGATAAATTTTCGTTATATTTATTATAACGATACGATTATGGTAATAAAGGTTACTGAATTTACGTACAGCTGTTTTTGTTTGCAAATCTGAAACCTTTTGTGGTCACACTAATGCGAGCCAATATTTGAGGAATTTCGTCAAATGTGACCTTACCTTAACAAAATACATTTGCAATGAAATAAAATTATATAAAATTATATTATATATTATAACGCTAGTACACAAAAAAAGAATGGTTGTCAACACTCACAGTACTGGAAATTCGACAGCATAATAAAAGAAATACATAGTTTTATTCAACTAATTATCCACTAGATTGATTTTAAGTACGAATTTCAACTTGAATTTTTCAATACCATTTCTAATTTATTCTCACAAAATTTAAATTAAGATACTGAATTAATTTTCAATTGATTTGTTTAACTCATTCGCAAATATTTTGAAATATTTTTTTTAATTAAAAAAAAAAATTCCATTAAAAGATTACTTCATCATTATGACAAGAGATGCAAAATTGAATAATTTGTGATTTGAACGGGCTAAAGTTCGTATCGCTTTTTAAGCCAAATTACATGTGATAATTATTAATGAACAAATAACACCAAAGTCTGTTGTAAATATTCTGACTAACAACACATAGTTGAACGGAACAGCCAGCCGTTTTCGAAGGCCAATAAACCTTCATCATCAGCGTTCTTTTGTGTTTGGTCCACTGTGTGTGGTGTCAGTTGATGTAGATTTCTGCTTTATATACTTAGCATTTTATTGCAAATGGAATATGTGAATTGTTTTGATTCATCGTATTTCAATTTGCTGAAAGATTTTTTGTATTGTAAGCTCAATTTTACCATCACTAAGAATAATTGTATTTTTGATCCGAGCAATTTGATGGTTAAAGTTATATTCAAGGTTTTGTGTAAAACAAATTAACTGAGTTAAATACTCATAACTTACCATTTTCTTGCAACAATTTGAAGAAACTGGAGTGACGTTTTATCTGCAAAAAAAAAGAGAAATAACATTTAGTTAAATTGATATAAGAAGATATGAGACAAAAAAATTGCAACAGAAACTTAGGTATGATCAATCGTAGCAGAGAATATCGAAAAAATCTTATGCTTTACAACTTATATTGACATATTGAGCCTTATTTTGGATTTTATCGTAAACGAAATGTTATCGAAAATAGCACTTATAAAATAAAATTTCATCACAATGGACCCAATTGTGCCTTCGAGTGGAGTTGCATTTATAAATAAAAATTAAAGAAATAAATAACAAAGAATACGTTAAAAAAAACCTTCACTTTATAATGCTCTAATAAATAACAAAATAACTTAACTTAAACTACATTTCCAAATGGGTCTTGCCATATATTTATAAATAATTAAATTCAAGTAAAACAATTGTGGAGGCTGGCAGTTGCTTGGTACTCGTATATTTTGTTTGCTCAAAATTTTAGTTAATTTAAGCTGCACTTGTTAGTTAATGTTCTGTAAACTTTTTTCTACTTTTTTTTCAAAGTTTAAAATTTTATTATTTTCATACCACGACAAATAAACTTCTCAGTGGCAAAGTAAGTAAGTAAGTATCTCAGGTATGTGAAGTAGATGCAGCACTTCATTATGCTCGTACGAGTATTAAATAAAGCCAGCGTGTGAAGTTTTATTTAATTAGTTTTATGTCTTTAAAGCTTTTTGTTTATTATTTAAGTGAATGAAAGCATAGAGATAAATTGTTTTGTCAAGATATATATTTGAATGTGTAATTGTTAATTTACGAGTATTTTTCATTTTATACACACATACATATGTATCTATGTTTTTACTTTATATTTTCTTCTACTTCATATGTATTCTTACTTTAATAAAGTCATTTGGCATTTACACAAGTAATTAAGAAGAAAAGTTTTCATTAAAAATCAACTAAGGAAAAATAATTTTTTTTAATCTCTTGGTAACGTTTTGCGTTCTTTTTAGTTATAATTTTATGTTTTACATAAAATATAATAATTACTCAGTAGCGTCTGTGTATTCTGAGATGCACAGTAAATATTTGTAAAGTCTCTTCATATTTAAATAATTTTACATAATTATATTTTGGTGGCCCTATTTTACGCCATATTTTTCATATAAAAACTTAACTTTAACTTCTATATCTACGATTCTGATTAAGCTAAATAAATAAGTACTAAAAAGCTAGATCTCAGCTAGAAAGCTGAGATTCAGTTAAATAACACATTTTTGTAGGTATTAGCTATAACGCTATTTGAAGTCGGTTAATCGTTTAGTAATAATTATTTAACTAAATCCAAATTATTTTTAAATTTTTAATGCGGTTCTATCTTTTTTTTTTAAAGAGCTTTGTTTTAAAGTTTTTAGTGGTAATTTAAACATTTCGGAAGCGTAGTCAATCCAATTTTGCAAATTTTAGTGGTCCCACCCATTTTGCTAAATGCAAGATAGCACACACCTTTCAGAGCTCAAGTTTCAAGTGTTAACTTTTGTAAGAATCGATCAACTAAAAGTATTAAGTTTTCATCTGCATGGCCCCACTAACTTTGTGCATGGCCCTGCCCACTTTTTTATATGCAAAATCGTGTAATTCGAAAGTTACATAATGTTTGCAAAGTTTCATGGGCGTTGTCCCACCCACTTTCTTAAATCTCAGATCGTGTCATTCTAAAGGCTGGTACTCTGTTCAAAGTTGTGAAAAATTTTCAGCACCATTGATTATTTTGCGTGAAAAATTTGACATGTACTAAATGTAGCCCAACTCGCGGTTTTTGTTATAAATTTCTAGCTTTTATTGCTTGAAAGTATGTTGCATACTTTTAAAATTCCGTGCGAAAAAAGCACTGCTCATCTTGTTTCGCAGCTAAACTAAAATGATGCCAGACTAATTTTGCATGGAAAGACATGATTTTACGTGTTTTTCACAACAACAACAACAGAGTACTACTTTTGCGAATTTATTTCGCAAATATTTCATACCAAATACTTTTATATGCAGTTTGACAGCATTTCGCACGAAATTCTGAACAGAGTACCAAGCTTAAGAGTCCAAACTGTCTGCAAAGTTTCGCGGAGATCGTATGAAAAGAAGTATATAAAATTTAGTTCGAATTTTAAATGGGCGTGGCTCTGCCCACTTTTTTATATGCAAAATCGTGTCCTTCGAGGGTTCCATAATGTTTTCCAAGTTTCGTGGGGATCGAATAAGTTGCAGTAAATATAACTTGATACTAAATTTAAATGGCCGTTCTGCCGCCCACTTTTTTAAATGCCATATCATGTCATTCATTTCGTGAAGATCTTATGAATGCAAGTACATACATATTTTAATACTAAGCTTTAATGGGCGTGGTCCCACCAACTTTTTTAAATACAAGATGTTATCATTAGTAGAGCTCAAGGTATCTGCCAAAATTCGTAAGAATCTGTTAAGTAAAAGCACGTGAAATATAATATTAAATTTTAATGGGCTTGGTTCCGCCCATTTTATTAAAATCAAGTTTACGAGTATGTCATTATAAAAGATCCAAGTGTGTGCTAAGTTTTGCAGCGTTCCCATAAGCAGAAATATATAAAATCAAAAGGATAAGTTTAATGTGCGTATGCCCACATACTTTTTTCCAATGCGACATTTTTTTGGAAAAAAATTAAAATTTAATTTTTAAAATCGGTCTCAAAATGATGGAACTATCAAGTAGCAGATACCAAAAAAAATACAAACGTATTGATAGCCTCCTAACCTCAAATATTTCTTTTTCTCATACAGAATTTTATTAAACAATTCATTCTTGATGGTGGCGTTGGCTGAAGTAGTTAGCACGTTGACTACAAAGCCGAATTTTCTGCTTTCGAGCCCGGTATCCAACAGTCATTAAGTAACAATGTCATTCATTTTTCTGATGTGCTTAGTATCCTTTGGATCGATTGTTGAAGGAAAGTTCATGTGATGAAGGCATAGTCACTGGTCACTGAATTATACCGACTTCAGCAGATACTAATCCTAATGTATCATTAGAGCGCCCTCCTTCGTTGTGTAGCAGAATCATCGGCAAAGTAAACTAGCTAATAAAATTGCTACTAAGCACAGCTTTAAAAAAAATTTAATACTCCTCAAGTTTAAAATTTTTCAACGCACTAATAATCCCAAATTATTGTTTTACTTATTATGTAAAATATTTTTTTATTAAATATATATTGAAATTGATTAATCTTCATTTAACACCAGAGGCGCTGCAACACTGCATTATTAAAAAAGTGAAAAAAGCAGAGTTTTAAAAGAATTAAACTTTCCTCTATCTCTTCCTTCACCGCCTGTCTTCTGTACCACAATCCCTTTCTTAAAGAAGGTAATACTTAGTAATATTAATAGGCCTGAGTGTTACTTCTCTTTTTACAAAAAAAAAACTATTGATTCTTGGAATCTGATTTAAAATGTGTTCGTGCTTGATGAAAAAACATAAGCAATATATCAAAGTGTGGCAACAAGCATACCCAAAATTAAAATTTTTGGATTTCTTACCAATCACCCTTGCTGCAATAGATATAAAATAATTTTCACAAATACTGCCACAATGATTGATGAGTATTTTTATCGTGTCTAGACAGATTAACAAAAGTTTAAGTGTATCAACTGCGTCTCATGCCCAGGAAAGTGTCAACACTTTTGTCATACTCAAGTAAAATTTAAGTATTTGAGAATAGAAAGTAAAGTATTAGTTAAAAGTGGTTAGGACAGTAAAAGAGCAGATTTCAGCAGGTACCAATTGTAGTATTGACACTAATAAAGGGATAATGCTACGAGTAAATCGTCTAAAAAAATTTTTTTGCTAAATTTTTCTACGGGGGAACAATTTAGTGCTAGATTTTAAGTTAACATAGATTTAAGTTAACATAGATTTTAGCAGTTTTTTTAAACTTGAATGCTAGTAGAGCGAGAGAAAGCGAGAGAGGGAGAGAGAGAGTGCGTGGTGGAGCCTTAAGAAAAATGGTCTTTTAACACATCTCCACTCGGAGACCCAGCTGGCCCCATTATGATTTTGGTTGAGCCTTACTTGCTAAAAATAGCTTGAATAATACAAATAAAACCAATCGCTGCTCTTGAATAAGCAGTACTAGCTTTTAAGATCTCTAGCTACTAGTTCCGAGAGGTATCTGTTTCTCCGAAAAGTCTTCTTTTATCTCAGACCACGAAAAGGTACATAATAGCAGTATTATCGTCTCATCTTTCTCTTCACCAACATAACTGTATAAATACTCATTTTTGGAAGATGCAGCCATCTACACAGAAAAAAATAAGTTTCATTTTTGATAACAAAAATCCCGGTATTCAATCATTTTAATTTTCGAATTTCCTGTGATAAAGAAATCCGCTATATCAATAACAAAAATTGTAAACGAATAGTATTATTTTTTTCAATAATACAAATATTCGAATTAATACAATATCTTATTAATAATTTGTAATTTTTCAATAAAGAAATTTAATGAATCAAGGAAAAAAGTTGTTGAGTGAAATTTTATTTTCAGTGATAATTGTTATTGTGTTGAGTTGTTTGTGTGTATGTCACATTTTTCATTTCAACCCCTTTTTGTTTGTTTTTACTTGGCTGCGATTAAAATTGAATGTGTTTCGGATGATGAGTCGAACCGGCAATCTCTTGACTAATAGACTAACGTACTTACCACTCAGCTAAAGAGCAAATCGTTATTGGTGACGCGAATAATGTATACACGCAAAACATAATTACTTTTCTCCTACATGTGCGCATTGCGTTGATATAATCTAAAAATAACTTTTTTGAGTAAAAAAAAAACAAGCCACGATGTTTTTCGGTTTCTTGTCGGAATTCACACGTATATAACTCGAGCAAACAAAAAAAAAAACAACAACAATTAAATGATATTTTAAAATGCGCGGAATTGACAAGTATTTACAATATTCAAGTTAATGACAAATATTATTGAAATTAAAAATTTTATTCATTAACATGGTTTTATTGAAAATAATTCTTGTCTATTTTTTTCTGTATAGCACGAGTGCCTAAACGGCTGTTGCCAATGATCTTACACAAAAAAAATTATTCTGCAATAAACAGCTTTAATTGAAAATAAAACCAAAAATCAATTAAATATATATTGAAGTCAATTAAACTTTTGTTTAAATAACTTTAATAGAAAATAAAACCAAATTTAATAAAAAATTTATTTAAGTCAATTACACTTTTGCTAAAAATTTTAATTAATTACAAAGTTTAATTGACTCAACTGCAGTTTTAATGGATTTTTGATTTTATTTTCTATTAAAGTTGTTTATTGCAGGAATATTTTTTCTGTGTAGGCACGAAAACACGCATTTGTATTAATTCATTAAACCATCTAGATTTAGAGTATTACAAACTTAATGCGTTAATATAAATTAAACTTTCATCTTCTTACTTTATCCTTTAATTTAAAGAAAATTTAAAAAAAAATTTCAAAACTAATGACAAGAGAAAAAACATACTTATGGAAGATTTTTCAGTCAACTAATAGAAATAAACCTTTTTTTTCAAATCACAAATACTTAAATTGTAGATTTTCTTTCTTCTGCACTAGTTCATATATATTTTTTTTTTTTTTACTTTTTTTCTGTGATTTTCTTAAAATGTTGTTTATTGTTCGAATGCAGCAGAGTATGTGTTTTGTGCATGTCGTTCTGTCAACTAGTGATTCCACTCACTCTTTCTTCTTTTCTTTAGAATTTTCATTTATTATTCTCTGCTGTCATTTATGATGATGGCATTATACAGAATTAATATTTATAAGTGAAAATAGTTTCATTAAGAAGAAGAAAAAAAGACTTGCGAAAAATATAGCAACAAATTAAGAGTAAAGAATATGATTTTAAATTGTTTTCTTTTTTTTCAAATTTGAATTTACCTCATATACAAGCATTTACCTGCAACTTCGTTTGTATCCAGAGTAAAAGGAAAATTTTCTGGGGTAGTGAGTGCAAGGCTTCTCGGAAAATACGGCAGAGCATAAGTAATATTAAGTTTGAATACGCAGAAAAAATAAAATGTACTCGTATTTTTATATCTACTACATCTGGGTTGTAATTGCAACAAGAATTTAATTATTATAATTAAGAATATGAGGGAGCTAGGAATGTAGTTGCGCTTTTTTATTTAATTTAAAAAAAAACGATATACAATTGACCTTGAGCTCAGCGCTGGAATTTCCCAAGCTGGGAAATCAATAGATTTTTGGAGTTATACTTAAAGTTGTTTTTAAAAATTTTCGTCAACGCCTTCGTTAAAATATATTTGGTGCAAGTAAACACTAAGCCAAACAGAAGCGCTTCGGCAGCGCCGAAAAGCACACATTATATACCCTCTGCCACACATGGATGCAATAACGTAAACGATTGACGAAATTTAACACAAAGAGTACGAAGTTGATTGGCTTTTTATACTCAAATTAATTTTTAATTGAATTGTGTAGGAAAACAAATATATGCTTTTTTAATTATTTTCTTCATTTTCTAAAATTAATAAGGATGATGTTCCACAACAGAGCACAATAAAATTTTCAAAATAAGAACTCATGGTTTGGTCTAACTTAATTTTTATCAATGGTTATTTTTTCCAGGTTCACAATTTTGAGTTAGCAACGCTGCTTGATTTGACAGTCAATATAACAGCTGGTGGTTGATCTTTGTTTGTTGTTTTATGTGTTATTTCGACAAAATTCAAATGTTAGCCATAAAATATGTATATTCTGGGTCCTTAAGTACAAGGAAGACCAATAAGGCATGTCCGTCCGTCAATCTGTCCGTCCGTCTATCAGTGCGTCTGCCTGCAAGAGAAATTTGGTTTTCTGAAGCTCCCAGATTTTCCAAACTAGAGAGTTCAGTATTAGACTGGTGTGTCAGAAATTTGTCCGAAATAGGTTGGTATTGAAAATCAGCAAAATCCATTGAACACTTTCAGAGCTGGAAAATTTAAACTTACATAAAATAAATTTTTGCTTCTTTGTTAAATAGTTAAACCAATTTTATGTTTCAGTAATAATTAAATTGGCATTCAAAATAAAGAAATAAAAAGATGATTCCAGGGTTGGAAAATTTGAGCTTATTTGGTGTATAAATGTGACTTACTAAAGTTTATTTTTTCGTTTTCTCTATAACTTAAGTATAAATTTTATATTTAGGAAAATTATATTGCTATAAAAAATCAGAAAAATCTAAAAGGATGATTCCAGGGCTGGATATTTTAAAACTAATTAATTAATTTTTTTTTTTCATTATAAATTAAATATTTTTTATGTTTCAGAAAGAAATAGTTTGGTGTAAAAAAATATAGAGAGAACCACAGGTCCAGAGCTGGAAAATTGAAGACCTTTTTGGATATATAAAAGTAACTAAATAATACATTTTATTTTTTTTTTAACATTTTCTGCCGTATTCAGAAAAAAAAAATTTGATTTACAAAAGGTTTACAAAACAAATTTTGTATGGAAATTTGTTTCTTAAACGTTTTGTAAACAAAAATTATTTTTTAAGTTTAAAATTTTTAAACGCACTAATAATCCCAAATTAATATTTTACTTATTAAGTAAAATATTTTTTTTTTTATTAAAAATACATTGAAATTGATTATTGAGGGGTTTAGCTGGATCCAGTGCGTTTAAAAATTTTAAACTTAAATTTTAACAATTGCCATAAAAAATCACTAAAAATTATTTTTTTTTTTCTGAATAAGGCCTTTTATATTTTAGAAGAAAATAAACTAGTATCAAGAATTAAAAAAATAAATGTATGTTCCAGGGTTGGAAAACTGAAGATTTTTTTTTATAAAATATTAAATAAATAAAAAAAATTTTTATTGAATATATTTCATTTATTATGCAGATCATTACTCAAATTTTTTTTATATATGTTCAATTCTCATATAAAAATAAACATGGGCACTCATTAGTCTTACGAAGCTTTAGGCTCTCATCACAAATATGTTTCAAATTGCTGGTCACAGACAGCGTGACCGTTTGACCGACTAAAGTGGCAAATTGCCACTTTTTCAACTGCGTTGTCACTTTTTGTCCCCCTTTTTTTCTTAAAGTGAATCATATAATAACACTATAAAAACAAGAACTTTAGTGTAGTTGTCTTGTTTTTTTCAATGTTGCCCCCTTTTTTTTTTGATAAATCCCCTATTTGGTATCACCTTTTGAAAAATGTCATCGGTCACCCTGGTCACAGATTGACTAGTTCTTTTTAATTTTTGGAGATAAGATAAAATAACTTAAAGATTACACCTTCTTTTTAATTTTTCGAAAATGGAAATAACATAAAATGTATCGTCCATGGTAAATGTATACTAAAATTTTTGGAAAAACATGCCTTATCTTGTGACAGTTTGATTAAATATTTTGTTTGAGTTAATTGTGACCACACAAAAAATATGCTTTCCCTTGTTTGCACATGACACTATTTGATGGCTAGTTGAACCAAAAAAAGTGGTCCAGTAAATGTACTCTTTTGTTTTGAAAAAATTAAAAAAAAATTAAATATGTGAAAATATATTTTATGCAAATGATTTCTCAATGTGTCCGTCCATACCGTTAGCAAAATAAATGTTTAATTAAAATAACTTTTTTTTTAATTAATTTGTGTTTCCTTAATAAAAAAAAATTCTGTTATTACAGCTTCAATTTAACTATATTTCTTTTATTTATGCAGCTTTTATTGCTATTGTTATTGGTATTTTTTTTTTATTTTGTTCTCTTTTGCTTGAACTTTTTTATACCATGAACTGTACGTTACTTAATAATTATTTTTATTTTATACTTTTTTTTCAATTACGTGCAAACCTTGATTTGCCTGTTGATTTATATTAGCAATCATTTTAAGATAAACAAGAGCGAATTTGTATCTATAAATAAATGTCTACAAAAACACTCATATGCATGCACCTGTACAAATTTGTATTTATTATTATTATTAATGTATTTGTAAATATACACAGCACAGAACCATACACACACATACATATATTAAATATACAGGGTAAAAAAATATTACCTGTTTATTTAATTTATTTGTTTGTTTTGATCTTTATTATGCTTGTACTTTATTTATTTGTTTTGTTTTTTATTTGTTTTTCCATAAAGCATCAAATATCTCATTTAGGCTGATTTAATAATAAAATAGGAGTGACTGATTGATTGCAAGATATATTTTTCCAAGTATACGTTTACTCAAATGAATTGTGTCAACGGATATGGAAACTGGAGACAGTAAGCTGAACCTCAAAAAAAAAAGTATAATCTTTGAGGTAACGGAGACCCAATTTGTATGAAAGAACCAGCGCCAATACTTTTAGTTAGCTCTTTTACACAGGAAAAAATTTAAAAATTTGGCAGAATTTAACTTTAGCTTTGAATTACACAGCAAATTCAAAATAACTAACTACACACCTGTATTTGTGTGTCCCGTGTAACATATTTAAAGATTGTTCTCCGTATTTTGGCAGCATAATTTACGAACACGGCTCATAGTGCGCCATTTTACATGCATTTAATTTTAATGCTCATCAATAAAAACTGATGCATGTCAAATCCAACTAAATTCAACTTTGGTTTTTACAAAAATTAACACAAATTATTTTTAATTTTGTTCAGCAGAAACGAACAGTTTGATCGAAATGAAATGGCACATGACCTTTAATTTATTTTGTAGGTATGACTATTCTTTAACGATATATTTTATATTATCTCCATTTTCGAAAAATTCAAAAAAACTAGTCAATGTTTGACCAGGGATTTAAAATATAATTGTGATGAAAACATAAAGCTTCGTAAGACTAATGAGTGCGCATGTTTATGGTTAAGTTAGATTTTTATATAAAAATTTAACATATGTAAAGAAATCTTGAGTAATGATCTTCATAAAATATGAAATATATCTTATCAAAAAATATTTATTTACTTTTTTATCAAAAAAAAAAGTTTCAGTTTTCCAACCCTGCAACACATTTTTAATTTTTCTGATTTTTGATACTAATTTATTTCCTTCGAAAATATAAAATGTGTTTAAGAGAAAATAAAATGTATTATTTACATACTTTTATATGCCCAAAAAGGTCTTCGATTTTCCAGCTCTGGACATGTGTTTCTTTCCATTTTTTATACCAAACTATTTCTCTCTAAAACATAAAAATATTTAATTTATCATGAAAAGGAAAAAAATAAATTTAATCTAGTTACTTTTTATATACCATAAAAAATTTAAATTGTTCACCCCTGGAACTATTCTTTTAAATTTTTCTAATTTTTTATAGAAATATAATTTTCTTAAATATAAAAAAAAATAGTTAAATTATAAAAAAGAGAGAAAAGAAATTTTAGTAAGTCACTTTTATATACAAAAAATAGCTGAAATTTCCCAACCCTGCAATCGTTTTTTTAATTTTTTTAATACCAATTTAATTCTTACTGAAACATAAAATAGGCTTATTTAACACAAAAAAAAACAAAAATTTGTTTTAGCAAGTTACTTTTATATACCAAAAAAGTTTAAGTTTTCCAGCTCTGAAAGCTTCCAATGGATTATGCTGATTTTAAATAAAAACCTATTTCACACACGTCATACACGTTTCTAATACCGAAGTCTCTAACTTTGGAAAACCTGGGAGCTTCGGAAAACCGATTTCACGTACAGACAGACGGACGGACAGATGGACATCGCTTATTTCTCTTCTCTATACATAAGGACCCAGAATTTAAATATATACTTAATGGGTCGCATGTGAATATTGTATAATTACACAAAGAGTGACAAATTTATATATATATATATATATATATGTATCCTTTTTTACCATTTTTGGTGAAGAATATAATAAAAATAGTTAATTAAATTTTAATTGAGTGAATTGAACTTTTGTTTAAAAATTCCATTAATTAAAAGGTTTAATTGACACCATAAAATTATTAAATACATGTTTGTATTTTTCAACTAAAGGTGGGGATTGAAGAAATATTTTTCTGTGAAAGAATTCATGGTTTGGTTACCAAATAATGAAATTTTTATTAATTTTTTTTTCAGGTTCACAACTTTAAGTTGGCTACGCTGCTTAATTTTACAGTCAATATAACAGCTGATGGTTGGGCTTTGTTCACTTTTGTTTGAAATTTCATCATGGCTAAACTTTCAAAAGAACAACGCTTATCAATTAGCATAAATCGACTTAATACAAAATCTAGTTATGTCTGCTACAAAATTTTACATATTAAGCTTCATATTTATGTACGCAAAATCCCCATGTCTCTTACAAATTTTACTACAAAGATAAATATAAACATAACAAAATTGATCTAAGTCTTAAAAAAAAGTGCAATAAAATTATACCAAAATGGAAATTTTTCTAAAGTGTTGGGTTTATTTGTCAAAACAGTAAAAGCCACAATATTTGGGCCACATGGCCCAAATTATGTCTGAGCATAAATAGCAGCAAATTAACTATTCACTAAAGGCAGTTTAATTTTTATTATTATTGATTTATTTATTATTATTGATTTATTTTAATTTAAAATTCTATAACTCAGAAAAAAACAACATGCTGTATTTGGCTCCTACTAATGTTATTGGCAGAACTAATGGAAATTTTGTTATAACCAAAAACACAATACATCAATCTTTAATAAGTACAACTAAACAACTAAATAAATAATAAATCAAAGCAAATAAATTAAATCATCTTTTTTACGACAGCAATAAAATATAGCTTTTGTTGATAAAAATTTCTTGGACGCACCCATAAATAACCCAATTTAATTTATAATATTTGTGTGCAAATTTTAAAAATTCTATAATAAGTAGAATCTCTAATTAGGCAATCAATAGTCAGTTATTAAAATATGCATATATTATACAAAAATTTTATGTTTAGTATATCCAAATATCAAATAAATAATTTAACAATAAACAAATGATGTTAATTTTATAGATTTGAAAAATTCTATATGTTCAGTTAGTTTATAGTTTCGTGTTAAAAAAATAACTTTTTATTATATCTTTTATTTACATAAATTTATTGAGATTGGTTTAAATTTATTTAAAGTTTTAAATTATTGTTTCAGTCGTTCAATAAATAAAAACAACAAGATGACAAGTTGACATAAAAAATCAACATTATGATTGAAATAATAATAATAATAATAATAATAATATATTTTTAGCAAAACAAGTCTGGATACAAGAATGATATGCAAATTATGATAGACAGAATTCAAAGATATCTCACCCTAGGCAGTGAACTTTTTTGACAATGGGACCAAATGGCAGCTTTACTCCCTCAAATGAAAAAAATTATTTTAATTTAATTTTGTAACACCGCGCATTTTGTTACAATAGCCTGGGGGTCTACTCTGTAATTCGAAACATAAGAAAATTATTTCGAATTTACATTGTAATTAATATACCCTGCATTTTCTAATTTAGCTAATAGCCACTTAATTTTAAGTTTCACTTAATTGCAGCTTAATTTTTTCAGTCGTAAAATTAAATGATCACTTAAATACTATGAAAGTGTGGTAGCACTATCAAATGTTGATAGTTCTAAAAGAAAAAGAAAACAGATGTTTAATGTAAATAAGAAAGTTAGGTTATCAACATGTAGAAAATTGAAACTGCATAAAAACACATTTTATGAAACCAAAAGAGCATCAGAACGCATTTTTCTATTTATTTATTACATGATATGATACTATGCATTGTATATGTTATATATTTATGAAAATTAAACGAAATTCTTTTTAATACGACCACATGATGTTCATGTACATGTTTTCAATAAACGCACACAAGCACAATAACATATGGTATGCTCTTAAGACTTAAGTGTGATTTAAATAGACAAGGTTGGGCATTTAAATGGCTCTCAACTTTATACTGAAAAAATTAATTCGGTACTTAAGAGACACTTAAAGATAAATGACACATAATTGAGAAGTCAATTATTGGGCCTTAGACCTGCCAAAGCCAGTGTGTTAATTTTTTTTTGAACTAAAACTTATTTATTTAAATTAAAGTAATTTAATTCGAAAACTTAAATCAAGTAAGAGAACACCAAAAGCTCTATAAACAAATTAATAAATCCTCTGGCTCAAACACAATATGAAAAGCGAATTAAGAAAAGTCAGCGTTGAAGCAACTTCTCGAAATAACAAATAAAATAGTAGTACATGGAAAAATAAAGAAATAAAATGAAAAACAAATACTTATTATCAAAGCCATGAAACAATTGACGGATTTATTAAAAATTCTAAGCACATTCATCTGGCGAAAAAAAGAAGTAGAAAATATTAAAGAGAAAAAAAATAACAAACTGAATGGTGCAAAGTTAAAGCTGTTGCTGTGTTTGCTACGGCATGTACGCACACGCACACGCACACATACATACACACACACACGTTTCAACTCACGCAGACTGTTTAAGACGTGGACTTGACTAAAATATGAAATTAGTGTTTTGTAGCGCACAGTGAAGTGTATTGTCTAAATATGAGAGTAAATTAGGCACAATGGGTGTGAAAAATTTACCATTTGCAAAAGTATTTTTTTTATCTATGCCTGACGTCTTCGAACAATGCGCAGTATTGCATAACGCCCCAGTACAAAACGTTAACAATGCGTTGCATTTTAAAACGGCATCGGCAGGTATTAAGAACGTCGCACGATGGGGCCAAACGCCCTTTTTACGAGGATTAATTGATATCTCCACAACTATAATAGCAAGGTGATGAATTACTTGCCATTGATTTACTTTCAATACGAATTATACAAAAATAAGTTATTTAAGTCACACACGCTATTTTTTAAATCATTATTATATATAAATACAATCAAAATCACTCATGACTCACACGTGACTAATGCGTAACACACTCATAGCAAATCACAACATTTGCACATCTTTAATAAAAATACAGAAAACAATGACAACAACAACACCAATAAAAGTGTTAGGAGAAGTTTCTAAGAGCTAGTTGTTAGTCAAGTCAACCCGTGAGGCTATTGGTACATTGTGCATAACTTCTGAGGCGCACCAATGTGCAACATAAATTTCTCTAAAATAATGCAAATTCGTTAAATCCTTAAACTAAAGCTAAAACTTTTGAACTGAGCAAATTCATTTATTTTATTGCACTTTAAATACAAACATTGAAAACAGAAGCACTTCCATAAATAATTTATTCTACAAATTTAATCAAAACACTTGAAGGAATACCCGAACTTGATGGTTAGATCTAATAATTTTTTAAAATTTGTTTCTATATTTATGATTTGATCAGGCTAAAGTTCGTATCGCTTTGTAAGCCAAATTACATGTGATAATTATTAATGAACAAATAACATCAAAGTTAATTGGAAATATTCTGACAAACATGTAGCAGAACGGAACAACTAGCTATTTTCGAAGGCCATTACACCTTCATCATCGGCGTTCTTTTGTGTTTGTTCCACTGTGTGTGGTGTCAGTTGATGTATATTTCTGCTTTATATACGCAACTTTTATTGCAAATGGAATATGTGAATTGGTTTGATTCATTAACAACAGTCTTGCCATTTTCGTTGCTTCTACTTCAGATAAACTTTTTTGGTTTGTTGCTATTAAGTATATTTATTAATATTTGTCACAGACCCATGTCTATGAATTTAATTAATTGAATTGATTAAATTTTTTTTATTAATCCGCCAAATCACCTCCTTGGGTCCCTATGTGCGTCGTAAGTTGCACAATTTTTCAATTTTGTATCTGTACATAATAGAAATATCGCAGCGCAAATGTATGCAAACTATGTAATGATACTTTCTGCAAGTCAGATTATATGAGGACAATTATAAATAAAAGTCCGCGGGAAATTTTAACCGAAGAACAATTTCAAACAATAGCAAGTAGTAGGGAAAACAAACAATTCTAATTGGAAAAGGGAAAAATTTCTCGAGGAATTTTATTCAAAATTGCTCTGTATATCTTTGGTCTGGAAAAAAAATATAAATTTTTGAAAAGATTAGTTTTATTAAATTTTTTTTAGTTTCCGAGAATAATCACTTGCTGAAATAATAATCCTTATTTTCTACTATTTCAAGCATTAAATTAAGCTCAGTATTTGCTATCAGTAACTTTACAATTAAATCCCACTGTGCAGTATAAGCAACAGAGCAGAAATAAATTCAAACCAAAACCATCATCTCTTCAGCACCACTTACCAATATTCAGTGTGCGTTTTGTTTACTGTAACACCATCATCTCCATAAAAGGAGAAAGTATTGTAAATTAATCTTGCCTTTTGTAACACAAAGTGCAATTTTCTCCTAGTCTGTATTTTGCCACTACATACTGTCTATCTGCGCCTGCGAGTTTAATTTATGCATCCATCTGTCTGCCGGAAATATTCAAGAACGACATTTAAAATGTACTTGATGACTAAATACGCTTGAAATATGTTAAACAAGAGTTTATTTTTAGTCAAAAATATTCAGTGGCAACAATAAAGTAAATGATATAATGTCGCAATATGGAATAAAATACCTGTCTATCCTTAATCAATATTTCTGCTACATACGGGCACAACTAAATCACTTTGAGTTAATCAGGCAGCATAATTAGCATAAATAATTTAAAGAAATCCTATTCAGGTATTTGCACTAAACACAAATAAAAGTACTTTTGCTACTTAAATATGATTTGTTATATAAACAATTATATAAAGTTTATAAGCGACTTTAACCACTTCTAGAAAATTTCTTTACTTACATACATGCAATAAATTTTTAATTTATCTCGGAAAACATTTCTTTATTTTTTTTTTTTTTAGAAAAAAAATTCTTTCCTTCACGTTTGATTTTACTCATGATTTTTACATTTCAAACATTTGCCAGTTAACCATGATGTACACCGGGCACACACACACACACACAATCGCACACGAAACTTATGAAAAAGTAGTTTCTTGTAAATAAAAATGGCAAAAATAAAAGAATTTAACGCTTCCACTGTCTCCAGTTAAATCGCTGCCAATTCCAGTGGCACCCATGGCAACACATGAAACAATAAAACACACAACTTTAGCTTTGATTTTTTACAACTACAAGTACAAGCAACATTGTTAATTTTCTTTGGAAAATAAAGAACTAAAAAAGGCAAAAAATATGTATGTATGTAAAAAGTAAACATAATAATTCTAAAAATTACACGAGGCAGGCATTTTAAATGCAATTTGTTATTTCTATCACATGAGACAATTTTCTTTTCGTCTATTTGTTTTATTTTTTTTTTATTATTTCTAATTTACCTACAAGAAGTCATAACATAAATACATACAAAATGACATCAGCACGGTAAACACACACCCACACTACGATAAAAATGTAAATACGATTATAAACCCAATTGGCCATGACTTCAAAGACGTCTTAAATAACTTGTACTAGGTTAGGTTAAGTTAGGAAGGGTGGTGCTTTACCGCACCGAAACTCGGAGACCCAATTGAGTCCATTGTGATTCCCTTCTGTTGCCCAAAAATTAATATTTACCCTCCCATTTGCAGCCAGAAGTGACCCTATTATCTATCATTAAGCCACCGAATTCCCATAATGAAGCCCCTGATGTCCTCTAGTTTACACTTCCCAATATCAGTAATGCTTTCATGGAAACGTCTGCTCAGCTATCTAAGCCTATGACGTTGCAGCTTCGGGTAGTGTCAGGTAATATATTCAATAGTTTTTGGCTCCTATACATCCCCGCACGTCCTTCAAAAATCTGGAGTGCCAGTCTTTCAAATGCTGGTTCTTGCTCTGACCGAGCAGTGACCTGTCAACGTCCCTCTCATGAATCGCATCGCCTTCCTATTCATGCCCAGTAGTAGTTTAGATCTTTCTAAGTCAAGTTTTGGCCAAAAACCCCTCGAGACTTTACAATCCTCCACACTTTGCCATGAAATGTTGATCCTGCTTTCTACCCAATTAGTGAGTTCCCTATAGTAATGACCTATCGGTAATTTCACCGACCTGTCCGACATTCCCTCATCTAATGCCGACCCATTTCTTGCCAGCTCATCGGCAATTTCATTTCCCTCAACACTGCTGTGGCCAGGAACCCAACATAGTCTGACACTATATTCATCCATAAGGAAGTTTAGGGCTTTCGATTGAAATTGTGTCCCTTCAAAGTTTTTAGTGCTGCCTGGCTGTCGACATAAAAGGTTACCTTCTCACCTTCAGCTACATTCCTGGCCACCAGCTCCATGACTCTGAGGATCGTCAAGAAAACACTGCATTCATTCGGCACTCTGAAAGAACTACGAATGTTCGTTCCCAAGATATAGACCCTTCGCCCATTTTTGATCCATCTGTAAAGACTGAACTACCCTCATATAGCTTATCGGATTTGATCTAATGGTCCCTGTCCGGAATTACCATTAAGGGTGTTCTACTAAAATCAACTTCAGCGACCTTATAGTCCGTAAACCCAGGGGCTACGGATTCCTGATCGCCAAAACCGATCTCATTTAAGATTGATGTGTGACCTGCTATTTCTGTCTTCACCAAGCCTGTTACTACGAGTCTAAGAAGACTTCTAGTCGCCGTTTCCACCACGAAGTCCTCTATAGGAATTAGATGACGAATGACGTCCAAGGCAACCTGAGGTGTGCTCCTCTGAACACCTGTGATGCCCATCGAGGCACATATCTGAACCTTAGCTAGTAATCTCTTGTGACTTTCTTTCTTCAATGCCTCCCACCATACCACACAACCATGTGAAATAACCGGCTTGACAACAGACATATAAATCCAGTTTACTACCTTCGGTTGCAGACCCCAGTTCCTTCCTATGTAGCCTTTTCTTTAGCCTTTCCTGCGTGTTATTTTTCCAAGAAAGCTTGCTATCTAGGAAAACGCCCAGGTATCTATCCCCTCTGCTAGTCTCAGCTCCACCCCTCCCATCCTGGGCAGTACAAAGCTTTCTAATTTGTATCTCCTGGTAAAGAGGTCATACAATATAAAAGCACTGGGTATGAAATAGGTGTTATGAACAAGATTAGTTTCACCTCATTCTTTAAAGGCACAGCCTTACGGTATGTTCACACTGGTTAAACATTTGGTGAAAAACGCCGTGGTGTGACAAAAAAATATTTTAGATTGGCAAGCAAAAAAAAAAAAAAAACAGATAATTTTGGGAGAAAAAAATTATTTGCCATTAAACAAAAATATGACTTTTGTGTAAACACAGTGTGGCCACTTTGCGTTAAAAATTTCATCGAATTTTGAGCAAATAAATATTTGGCCTTGAAAATTTCTTTTAAGAATATAGAAAGGACGTCATTATATTGGTACAAATTAAGTTCCAAAACACTTTTTGGAAGTTCGAATTTATAAAGGGTAAGAGTTGTAACTCTTTTTTAGTTTTGTCTACTGTCATATCTTTAGTGACACTCCCAGGGTTAAGAAAAATCGACTAATAAAAGGCCGGGCTTACAAATGTGTGACATGTGCCCAGAAAAGCGTAATCACTAATCACTAATAAAAACAACAAGTTCGGTTTATATAGTGCTGCAAAGAAACACAAGTTCGGTTTATATAGTGCTGCAAAGGAACACATATATATATACATACATACATACATACATACATACATACATACATGCATACATATATACATACATACATACATACATACATACATACATGCATTCATACATACATAAATAGGCTGATAAACGCAATAGCCGCCCTTGCGTTGCGCAGTCGTGTTAAAAGAGGGTGGCGTTGGCTGAACTACGAGTAGTACGCACGTTGACATCAAAACCGAAGTTCTTGGGTTCGAGCTCGGTCTCTGACAGTCATTAAATAACAACACCATACATTTTTCTGGTATGCATTAGTGCCCCATTGCCTCAATTGTTGTAGGAAAGTTCAACTCATGAAGGCACAGTCACTGGTCACTGAATTACATCGGCTTCAGCTGATACTTATCCTAATGTATCATCAAAGCGCCCTCCTTCGTTGTTATTATGTATCGGAATCATCGGCAAAGTAAAACAACCAATCAAAGGGCTACTAAGCACAGCTTTAAAAAAAATTTAATACGCCTCATTTAACACCAGGGGCGCTGGAACACTGCATTATTAAAAACATGCAAAAATCAGAGTTGTAAAAGAATGAAGCTTTCCTCTATCTCTTTTTTCACCGCCTGTGCACTATGCCTTTCCTAAAAGGAGGTAACACCTAGTAATAGGAATAGGCATTCATTGCCTGAGTGTTAGTTGCTTCTCTTTTTCAAAAAAAAAAATATATATATATATATTCTCTCAATGAAGAAAGTGCTGTGTGTAAAGAATACTGGAGCTTCGGCAAAAGGTTCCATAATTTATTTAGAACACATGCCATTGTAGTAGAAGATAGAACGGCGATATACAACCCACATTGCGTCCATGCTTAAATGAGTCAATAGTGTTAAATTCCTCACTGCCACCGATGAGCTTCTTCGCTCTCTTCTGTACGCGGTCGAGCAGCCCTAAAATAGAGTTTGAAAGACCGGCATAACCGCTAAAATAGCTTAAGCGACATATTTTTTGGATATCGTTTTTTTACGAAAATCGATTATTTACGATCGCAAATAATCGATTTTGGTCAAAAATTGAGGTTCGAAAATTATGTCGCTTAAGCTATTTTGGCCCTTATGGCACGATATACATATATGATAGTTTTCGGTCGAATACAGCTGCTTTAAACATTATGGAGGTCAGGTGGAGTAAATTATCTCTTGCACCGTTTCATAAAACCGAACCACTTGAATACTTCTTGAGAGATTTGAAAAAATGTGTTCAGTCCAACGAAAATCACACTGGATTTTCCTACCAAGAATATCAAAAGTTTCTTCATACCCCCCTAATATTTACACCATCCTTCAATTACAACAGTTTGGGCAATTGGTATTTAATATATTCACATGTGGTGGTAAGTATTTGTAAATGTGTTCAGATTCATATGTAGTTATTTTATACATAATATTATCTTAAATAGAAATCTTATTTGATTTAACTTGCAAAACTTTTTGTTATAAATTTATCAAGTTTTAATACCGGCTTAAGGCCAAACCTCTAAATTACGTTTTTTTCAAATTTTTCTAAGGAGGATAAATGGTGAGTGTAGCATGGGAAACAGGAGAAACAACAACACACCCTGCAAAAGTCCGACACAAAGGCACACCACCATAGCCAGAGTAGGTCAGATATCAACGCCAGTGGTGAGTGCAGTTTTTACTTCACACATATACAACAATCTGTTTGTGCGAAATCAGGACTTAGAACCCCCTTTTTGCGGTATCCAAAAGACAGGAAGTGGCAGACATTACACTTTTAAGTACGGGAGACTCTCATCTTATTCAGTGCTGGACAGTCTTAACAAAGTACTTCTCAGCATGCCTACATAAGTGGCAAATCAGTTCAGAGAATCATGCAGTCGCTCGTAAAGCGAACATGGATGGAGCTAAATTTCATTAATACCATTATTTGCTTTGTAGTTAATGCAGTAACTACTTCCTTATGTAATGTTGAAAACTGCTTGACATCCATATATTTACTGCCAATTTGTAGAAGCCATGTAATAATTCTCGTCGCCTATTTATATTGAAAACAAAAAAAAAGCACTCAAATTTGTTTTTGTTTTAAATATAAATAGACAGACGAGAATTTTTACGTGGCTTCTATAAACTGCCACTTAAATTTTTTACTAAAAGCAAATCGAAATTTCTATATGCTATTCCAAAAATGTTTAGAAGAATGTAAAAGGTTTGCGGCACAGTAACTAACACACAAAATTAACATACAAGCTTATTCGCAAAGTTCATACATTTAAATTATGCCAACAGAAAACATTTAAGCAGATCTCTGCAATGTCTTAATTAACTATACGACTTCCACAATCTAGAGCAAGAGTTGCATAATATTATGCAACATTATACTCACAAAAAGTTTCGAGACAATATATATATAATATTTCATGTTAAATGTGACATGAAAGGTGTACCTCACAGTGGTCTTGATTGCAAAATAATTGGATATAAAAAATAAAGAAAATCTGGAGACTCAAAATATTATTTGCTTTTGCGATTTCTTTTTTTAATAAACACAGTCAAAATAAATAAATACCCTTTTTTCTTGTGCTTTCGACAAGCTAAAATTATACCGAAAAATACAAAAATAGCGTGATTTACAGAATAGCACAAGATCACACGTGTGATAATTAAAATGTCACGATATGCGAAATCACGTGTGACTTTCAGAGCAGGCCTGATTAACACATTTTTCATGTTTTAGCCTGGTGGCCATTTATATCTTTTTTTTTTGAGCAAAAGTCTTCCCCAAACTATTTCAATCTAATTAAATTTTTTAGATTTAAAGGCAAATTTTGTAAATACAAACGTTTTTTTTTTCGTTTTGAAATTTGTATGGAAAAACTATTTTTTGAAACGAATTTTCGTTATTTTTCATACAAATTTGAAACATTTAGAACCAAATTTTTTACAAAATCTGCCTATTAAAAAAAAAGTCTGTTGCACTTTAAAATTTTTAAACCAAAAAATTCAAAGATCAAATATTTGCTGGTTGCCCCTAAAAGTATGCACTAAATAGTTATTTCTTTCTTTTTGTTTTTGTTTTGACAACAAATTCAATTACAGTAAAATAATAAGTGTTGCCATATACATTTTAGAACTAATCTGTCTATATCGACAAAAAAAAACTGTTTTCGAGAAGAAAAAACTGGCCAAAAAAATTCCAAAAGTATTATGTCTCTTACAAAATCTTCAATATCACTTTTCTTGAGATAAGATTTCATTATTAATTGTTTCTCCCAAGAAATTTTACTTGGTACTAGAAGATCTGAGTAATCTTATTATTATCTTCACAAATATCTCGTAAATTAAATAATTATTGAATTTTAAATCTTATATATGTGTAAATACGGCTCACATTTTTTTGTCGGACACTTTTAAGTATCTTATCGTCCACCAATGTTGGTAAAATATATATGGTTTGAAAGGTATTTTTTGGCTCAAAATTAGTAAAAAGCGATTTAAATTTGCTTGAAAAATGGAAACTTTCTTTTTTGTTTTTGTTTTGTACACATGTTCTTATTATAAATAAAGACATACTAGGTGCCAAGTGGTCTCATTTAGACCACCGGGCGATCCTAGTACATTTAAATTCACTTTACAATTATATGCTACTGCTGCAAAAAAGGTAGTGTGATCATTAAAAGCCTGTATTGCTTTGTAAGCCAAATTACATGTGATAATTATTAATAAATAATTAACACCAAAGTTAATTGCAAATATTCTGACAAACATTTGTTAAAACGGAACAACCAGCTGTTTTCGAAGGTCACTACAGCTTCATCATTAGCGTTCTTTTGTGTTTGGTAAAGTATGTGTAAAAATAAGCAAATTAACCAACATGTGCATAATTATTAAAGAACAAATGACAATGGCAAGACTGTTGCAAATTAAGAGATGGTAAAATTGAGCTTTCATTACCAAAAAAAAAAGCTTTCAGCAAACTGTAATACGATTAGTCAAAAAAATTCACATATTCCAATAAAATGAGCAATAAAAGCTGATTATATAAAGTAGAAATCTACATCAACTGACACCACATACAGTGGAGCAAACACTAAAGTATTATAGTATTTCTACAGCAATTTCATTGGAAACATTCGCAAATTTCTTTTTATTTAAACATTTTATTTTATTTATATATATTTATTTATTTTATTTGTATATATTTCTTTACAAATTTTTAGATATTTGTAAAAAAACAAGGTGCCACTCAGGTTATTTTGTGGTTTTGCTTCTTTATATTATTCGTTTTATATATTTTATTTTTGTGTACCTTTAATTTACTTTTTATAATAAAAAAGCAATTTAAATAATATAAAAATATATATATTGTCAATATATCAATCATGTATGATTGATCAATTGTAGGGATATATTAGTCAATTATGATCAGTCAAACTTGACTAATATTTATGCTATCATTGATTAATAAAAAACGGTAGAGTGGACAGTTCGAATATATGTTATATCGTTGACGTAGTTCATTAGTTAGAGCGAGATGCAACATCACACGTACACAAAAGTTTCTATCACATTTTTCATTTTGCGCTTAATAATGTGATTGAAACTTTGTCCAACGCAATGATGAATATATCCTACATGACTGCCGATCAAATGACTGATACTATTCTTGTAAGGAAGTTATGAAATATAATTTACAGGGCGTTTTAAAAGAAATTTTATTTTAAATCAATTACAAAATAAGTCAAGCCCTTATTGAAACAATTGCTGAATTAATAACAATTTGTATTGGCTTTCTTGCAGCAAATGCACCTTTTTTTTTATTGTGAACATCTATTGTGTAGTGTATTAAGACCCCTTTTAGACAGAGAAAGTTTAAATCGGAAAGTCTTAATTAAGGGAGGAAAAATGCAGAAAGAGAAAGTATTGCTCCCTTTATCTTTCATCCAGATGAATTAAGACTTTGCAAAATAAAATTTGCGTGTCTAAAAGGGGTCTAATGTATTTCATATTTTAAATGACAAAACAAGGAAAAAGCTTCATATAAATACTCTCAGAGAATCTCCCTCTCCTTCTCTATATATACACTTTTTAAAAACATATGATATAAAAGTGTAAAAGTGTATATAGTTTTTATATGAAAATTGTCAACAACAAGTTTATAATATTGTGTTTTAATAAACGATACAATGATACAATTAGCTTGTGAATTGTGTAAACAAAATCACGAAAATGTGAACGTTTAAAATTTAAATATTTGAAAACATAAACATATAAAATTGCTATTGAGATTATAATTATAGTCTGTCTCAAGGCATCTTAAGCATTTCAAATTATTTTTTAATTTATTCCCATTCAGCGCCCAAGCTGGTTTAATTGCCTACTTAAAATTTAAGGTATTTATTTAGTGCCCGGCATTTAAGACATACACTTTTAATTACTTCACACACGAATACATTTAAGTACTTTTAGAGGGGAAATTATTCAAACACTTGCAACTGCCCTCAAGGTACTCATACTTAAAAAAAAGTAATTGAAGAAGGCGTGTTACCAATTGTTTGATGCTTCGACTCAAATGTATGACTTTAGGTGGGTCTTATTATTTATACCTGTAATGTTTTTTTTATTTTAACTCATAATTTTTTCTATACTTCATTGTTATAAAAAAACAAACTCTTATATTTCAATGTAAAAAAAAGAATGATAAATTTATTTAAAAGAAAACTTAAAGGCTTATTAAGTCTAACAAATTTGATAATTGACGTTTGTACAATTAATCAATTTTAAGATTCCTCATTTGTTTGTATATACATACATACATACATACATACATACATACATACATACATACATACATACATACAAAATGAGTTATGAAGAAATAAAAATAATAACAACTTCAATATACACACATTCAACTAATTTTAGTTTTCTTTAGCAAAATCTCAATTATTTCTCTTATGCAAATCTCTAATTACGTACAACACAACATTTTATTTTCCAGGCAATTTCATTCATAATAATAGAGCAATTTTCAAAGAAAAAATAAATGTTTATGTAAAAACAACAAACTTCATTGTAATTGCACAAGAATAATTGACATAAATTTATAACTGTATTTTATCGAAGATTTGATGCTGCAGCGCGTAGTTGCAACTTCTTTGCTTTTACAGTCGTGGCTATCAAGCGTATGTTATTGTCTTAATTCGATTTTTTTCTTTAATGAAAAACACTAAAGTCGAAACAAATGATAATGATTGATTGTTCAATATGATGAAAGTAATAAAGCATAAAAGTTGTATCATTATTGAGTTTGTGAAACTTGTAGAGCTTTAAGATAAAAAGGAAATGAATTAAGGAAATTAATGCACATACATATATATTATTTTTATGGAAAATTAAGGAAATTTGGATGAAAAATTCTTAAATGGTCATTCGATATGAAAAATTATAAAACGGAACACCCACTTTCAATATAATTGAGCAATTTTTCGTATTGTACAATAATATCGCCAATGTGTATATCATATTCGGATGTGGCAATATATATTGGCAAATATCAAAATACTTTTGATTTTTATTGTACAATCAAGACAATTGTGTAATATGATGGCAACATTGTTCAATGTTGTTTACTTTTTCAATGTGACGAAAATTGGGCAAAATTTTTTTTTTTTTTTTAAATATTGTGCCATTTATTGCAAAGTATAGGTCGAAACGACAATAATATGTATGACAACATATGCAATAATATTGATGGGCCGCTTAAAAGAAACCTAAAGATGATTTTTAAATACTTATTGCACAGAAAAAACTAAATTTCGTTTTCAATAACCAAATTCATTGAATCAGTAAATATTTTGTATGAATGCGGACCTACAAAGAAATTTGTAGATTCTACCCAGCAAAAAAATTTTAAGATTTTGTAATGGGTAGTACTCTTTTAATGGCTTACAAAGTAATGAGTGGTACTTATTTATTTAATTATTTTATGTGTATAATAATGACTGCCTTGTAATGAATAAAATAACAACTTATTTATATCATTACATAAAGGTACTTATTGTAGTACTTTCTAGTTAATCCTGAAATCTATCTAAAAAAATATTTATTGATCGTGAAAGTGAGCTTCGAAAACAATAAAATAACTTTGGTTTACTACAATATTTATTACAAAATCTAAGTATTTTCGCATATTCTTCAATATACGTATTCATATATTTGCTTTGTAAAATTGTGATTTTTAACAATCCCAAATAAGATTCAAGTTTTATAATTATGTTACAAAATTCTATTTGTTTATAATTTTTGGCTATTTTATTAAATTTTGCATTTTTGTGAGCATAAAATAACCCATTATATTTTGAATACTTTTAGGCAATCAGTAATCTGTTAACATTTGGATATTTGTAGTCAAAAAGTATAGGGTATCGCATACTTTTTGAACTTCTCATACAAAAATAATGGCTTATTCAGTCAAATTGTAAGTACTCACGACTGGAGAGTACATACACTTTTTGCATTCTAGAGAGGCAAACTTTTTTGCTGGGTAATAACAATTTTGTAAACATTTAACTAGAAACAAAAATTTTATTTTTAGTTAACTTATTATGGCATTAGAGAAAAAAGTTAACTGAAACTCAAAATATTTTCAGTCAAATGTATTAATAGGAACAGAAAAAGATTTTTGCAGATTTTTTTTTTTTTGGTATTATTCAGCAATTTTTTTTTTTATAATTTACAAACGCATTCAGTAAAATTTTTCGTATTATCAGAAAATAAATTAACTGAATCAATAACAATTCTTACCAATTTTTCTAAAAAAAAGGTTGAACTATTTTTTTTTACTTTCAAAAATTGGAACTCGTCAGTAGACTTCAACCCGAAAAATTTTTGAATTTAGCTAACAAACTCCGTATGTTTATAGTAAGACTGACTCTTAATACTATATTGAGAATCACAATCAGGGTTACCGCTGGGAATTTTTGAAAGGTCGTTTTATAAAAATAAAGTCGTACAAGTCGTACAAAAAGTCGCGTGAGAAAATAAAAGTTGCATAGCTTGTTAAACGCTTTTTTATGAAAAAAGATTATTGAATCAAAACAAAAAGCTAATTGCATATTTCATAACATATACATTTGCATTATTGTATTTGGTTCAATACATATTTTCTTATATGTATACTGAAGAAATCTACTTAAGTTTAATAAATTTTATGTCGTATGCTGCCGAGGTCAAGATATTTTTACAAAATTCTAATGCACGCCACAGACTAGACTTGGGTCGAACTCGTTCACTAGTTCATTTTTGCCACAAACCAATGATCAAACCCATTGAAATTACATGTGTTTGATCATTGGTTTGTGGCAAAAATGAACTAGTGAACGAGTTCGACCCAAATCTACCACAGACCTTGCGACCGTTGGTACAACATCAGCAGGTAGTGTATGAGATTGTAAAGTGTGTGGGGTCCTTGCATGAAGTTGTGTCTCGGTTGTATGAAAGATTAAAAAGATTTGATTTTTTGGCAAGTTGTATAGACAGGTTGTATAATTTAGGAGTATGTTGTACAACTTCATTTCATTTTGTTTTTATTTTCGTAGTGTCATATAAAAAAACGTCACGCACGAATTCAAATGTGCGTTTAAAATGTTATGCAAATGTAATTTTTGTAGTCTTTTTTAGTGTTTTTAAAAGTTTGTTGTTAGAATATGTTTCTTTTTATATAAATCAAATTTTTTTTTACCAAATTTTTTTCTGCACTTTTTTACATTCTTCTTCTTCGTTTTGTACGAAAAAAATCATCGACTACAATATGCGCAGTAGTACCCGATATCATGTCTACTCAATTTTTTTTTTTTTTTGTGAAATGAAGTTGTGCGCTAATGTTGCGCACGTTGTTGTATAGTTTGTGTCCAAAAAAAACACAAGTTGATAAACCAACATGTTGTACCAACGGTCGCAAGGTCTGTGGCTTGCATAACATTTCCAACCAAAACACCGTGAGCTCTTTACTTCAATTCTATTCGTTTGATATTGGCGCCATATATCCTATTTTTTGGGTGAATGTATTTATACTTCTACATAAATATTACTTTTTTGGAATCCAGTCTTATATATCTTTTATTAAATTTAAAGCTGACAGCATTGAGTTGCATGTTTTTACTTTCAATTTACTTCTAAGCAAAGCTAATTTCAAAATGTTCACATGTTAGTACACACTTGTATGTTTTACGACAACTTATATAAAAAAATTTAATTTACTGCAATTTTAATGTTTTTTGTGAGAATCTTTACAAAAAAGGGTAAAAAGTCCCAAGAAAATCAAAAAGGTCGCAAAAGTCGGTCATAAAAGAAAAGTTTCACAAAAAGTCGCAGACCGCTAAAAAGGGTCAAATTGCGACTTAAGTCGTATGAACGGTAACCCTGATCACAATATTCAAACATAATAAGTTTGAAAACCGCAAACAAAAATCTTTAAAAAAATAAAATGTCTTTTATATTGTAGTGAATCTATAATTAACATAATAAGCACTGTAAGAATTTTATTTACTCTAAGAAATTGAACTTGAATTCATTTTTTTGGGTACGCTAAATATTTTTTTTTTGTTGGTCAGCAGTAATGGACATTTTAATTTGAAATTTATTTGCTGGTGGTTCAGCGTTGTCTATATATTTCATTGTTGCTGTAACAAATCATCATTCATTGTTACAGCAACAATGAAATATATAGACAACGCTGAACCACCAGCAAATAAATTTCAAATTAAAATAAACTTCTGACAATATGTCGAATAATAAATATCTTAAATGTTAAATTTTAGATTTTATTTTTCATTTTGCCTTATAATTACTTTTATTGTTATCCAATGGATTTCTAATTGTATAAAGGTGTAGAAAAATAAAATAGATTGAAATCGAAAATGTGCTAATCAAGTCGTACTTTACAGAATTTATTTCAATATATAAAGCTGATTAATCAACTTTTCTCTACTGTCATTGATAATGGGCAAAATATGAGATATTGCGAAAAATTTAATTTGAAGATTTTCTTATTTATTTATTTAATTGATTTAAGAAATACATTCAATAAAGAATCAAACGCATTACCTGCATATATATGCTCTCTAGTCTAAAGGACCTAACTCGTATTTTGTTTTTAGAAGAAAAAATCGAATTTTTTACAGTTGGTGTTTAACAGTTCAATTCGCCTACGAACAGCTGATTATCATCAGGCCTGGCAACTGCGCTCGTTCCCAAATTTTGCTTGGATGACGATAATAGCTGCAACAAATAATGCAAATGCAAAAAAATAAAAATTTTAAATATTTTTTTGCTGGTTATAATATCTTTCTAAATAAATAATAAATAAATAAATTATTTAAGGTCAAATGTTTTTTTATTAAAAGCTGTACTTAAGATAAAAAAAAATACTAAAATCTAATACTACTGAAATGACTTAATAAATTATTTGTTTTAGTTTTTTACTCTGTAGCTGTTATACACGTTCATTTTAATTTGCACTGAATGCAATTTAAATAAATAATTTCATGCACTTGTTGTAAATCTTTATCTTTTTTTTTTTTTTTTTTGTCTCTTACAGTTTTATTTCAGTGCCACACTGTATTGTGTCAGTTTTATTTTTTTTCTCATGTAATTTTTAATTTCCAACAGATTATTGCAATTTTAAGTTGATCTTTATTTTTTTTAGTTTATATTTCATGTAAATAAGAACATGACATTAAAATTGTGTGTAACTGTCAAAGCGCATGCTTAACCGTAATACAAGTTGCTGCCACAAAATACACAACTATAGAGAAACTTTTACAAACATATCTGCAAAGGCCGGAGGATAGAGAGACAAACAGGGAGTATGAACAAACTTGAAAAGTGTTACCCAACATTAGTTGCACTATTAAAATGTAAGAAAAACAAAAAATTATGAAGGAGACCCAGTTGAATGGAAAACTGTGAAAATTTATTATAAAGAAGTGAATCTGAAAAGGCACCGAAACGATATATTGGATTGGTTAACGAGAACTAATATATAAGTATGGGCTTGTGGCAAAAATTAAACTAATATACTGGAAGTATCGAAGCGAAATAGAAAAAAAAATAAGCAAATTAACTGTGTGCTCAGATAAAATACTTGGCCACACTTATGTGACTAACCAATCGCCCTTATTCCAGTTGTCGGCATCGATGTCAGTTTAACACAATATGAACAAAAAATAAGGATTGTTTACTCGCTCTCGAGAAAAATTTTATGCTACTGACAATCTATTTCCATTCTTGAAGGTCTAGAAAATAGCATAAACCTGTCAACAAAAATCAGTTGTTTCCGACAACAGGTACACAAGCACCAATTTTTTGATATTGTGTTAAAGTGACGTCGATGACGATGTCGACAACTGGAATTAGGGTGAATATTACCTATAGGCCATTATCATTATATATCTACTTGTATAAGATTAGCTTTAATTTCCTAAGTTGGTTGAAATCAAGAGACGAACGAATAAAGTAAAATTAATTAAAATTGATTTATAGCCCATTCAGGCTGACGTCAAATTAAGCAAATTCGTGATTTCGGTCGAAATCAAGTTAAAATTACGTAGTTTCCCATATATTTTGACATTTTCCAAATTAAGTTATTTTACTTAATTTCGATGAAATTAACAAGAAATTACAATATACAACTCTGATTTTGTACTAAAACTACTTTTTTTTTAAACATGAGTAAATTTACAACTACGAGAAAGAACAATCAAAAGAAATTAAGGGCCTAATTTTGTAAAACGCAACGCCAAGCGTTGACAATTTTATATGGAAAAAATTTAAATTACAAAAACAAATTACATATAAAATTTGTCAACGCTAAGCGTTGCGTTTTACAAAGTTAGGCCCTAAAATTTTGACATTCAATATTAAATTAAAAAAATATTGAAAACTATTAAATTTATGAAAATTGTTTAAAGAAAAATGTGTATAAGTGTAACAAGGAATTTATTCAACTGAAAATAGAACTTCGATGTCTGCCGCAGTGAATAAGATGTTTGCGAAATCAACTCAAATGTCATTCAGTACCTGTATAAACACCTTTCATTTCGTTCGTAATTTCAGCTTGAAATTATTTAATTTCGTGTCAGCCTGAATGGGCTATTATTGTATTTTAATAAATTTAAAAGAATAGACATAAAAATTGGAATTTGTATAATTAGTAGAGAACAAACAGCAATGGCAAGTTTGCTTTAAACTAGAGATAGTAAAATTAAGCTTTCATAACAAAAAAGCTTTCAGCGATTTATTATACGATGAATCAAAACAATTCTCGTATGCCGTTTTCATTGAAAAAAATATATGTTCACTAAGAGAGAAATAATGGTATAAATTTAAGTACAAAAGTCTTGAATTTAGAATGTAGAAATTTTCAAATTTCGATCTTGAAATTTGGTCATTTGGTCAATTGACGTTCTCAAAATTTAAGCATAAATTCTTAATTTATAAAATGAATTCTAAAAATCAAAAACGTAGTCTTAGGACAAATTTCACAAACTCTATTTAAGTATCAATTCATATTTAAATATTGATTTTCATTAATTTTTTTATGAAAAAACTACTTTTAGATATCAATTGATGTTTAACTAGGGTGATGAAATAGGCCCTGAAACTTTAAGAACGCAATCTTAAAATCAAGAACGTAAACTTAATTTTAAGATTATATTATTTAGTTTTCAAAAATATGATCTTAATTAAAGCTTTTATTAAGAGCAAAATCTTGAATTTGATCTTAGTATGAGATTTTATTCAAGATTACAAAAAATGCCATGTTAAAATAAATTAAGATTTTATTTTTGAATCAAGAATTTTCGCATTTAACAGACTATTAAGATTGAAATGATTTGATTTCGAGCACGATTTTTCCCTTAGTGTATGTGTATAAAAATGAAATTTTTATGAACTGACACCCCACGTAATAGACCAAACATAAGAACGCTGATGATGAAGGTTCTGGCAGTTTCGAAAACAGCATGTTGTTCCCTTCTGCTAGTATTAGTCAGAATATTTACAATTAATTTTGGTGTTATATGTGCATTAAAAATTATCCTAAAGAACTTTAACTAAACATAAAAACAAATAAAGTTCGCAAAATAAAATTATTAAACTAACTAAAGATGTTGATGTAGGTTTCAGCCTTATAAACTAAGCTTTTGTTGCAAATGGAATATGTGAATTGTTTTGATTCATTGTATTAGAATTTGCTTAAAGCTTTTTAGAAATGAAAGCTTAATTTTAATTTTTGATTCATACGATGAATCAAAACAATTCTCATATTACATTTTCAAAAAAAGCTGAGTTTATAAAGTAGAGATCTACATATAGTGGGCCGTTCTACTTAGTGTTTGTCAGAACATTTACAATTAATTTATCCCATGTGAATTGGCTAGCAAATCTATACGAACTTGAGCCTAATGAAATCATAAGTATAGAATCAAATGAAGTTCGAACAATCTATATTATTAATAGGCAAACATGTTTTTTGTAATCCTCTTTACGCTGGTACTACTGCACCGATTTTAAAACGATTTATATGGTTTTAAAGGTTCTTCTGCACAGATGACACAATCTATATTTTATTCAAATCGGTTTAGTATTTTAGGAGCTATAAGCGTATAAAGTTGCTACTACTACATGCACGTATATTACACACGCATTTATTAGCTTACAAGTAAAAAACAATAACCCTGTTGGAAAATGTGTGGTTGACTACAAAAATAGTTAACTTATAGTTAAGTGACTAAAAGCTAACTGCAATGTCATCCAGAACAAACCCAAAATAAATTCTTAAGTTGAGTACGTAATAAAATTTGATGAGAGCCAACAAATTTATTCTCAGCTACTTTGAAACTCATTTCAGTTTTATATTAACATTTTGCTGTTGTTATTTTAAATTGTACCTTAGCTAAGTGGAAGCGCGTTGAGTACACAACGTGTGATGATATATGTTCAAGCCCCAGAAACATTTTTTAATTTACTGCCTACTAGGTGATTTAAAAATATCAACTTTAAGTTAGTTTAAAAAAAAATGCAGAGTGAGACAATTGACTACCGCCTAAGACATCGCAATGTTAAACTAGTCAGTTGATTACAGTAAAAGTAATTTAAAGTTAGTTTAAAGTTAACGTAATTTCCGATAGGGAAAATATGAGTGTACACGCAAAGAAAAAATATGGTTGAGATAACCATAATCAAACAGCAACATACTATGATTGAATTTTATGGTTGCAGTCAAATCATATTATTGTTAATCGAAAAGCAAACTTTAATAATATTATTATCTGAGTTAATAATAATATTATCTACAAAAACAATGAACTTTGATACACCTAATCTTAGTATTAGTATTAAATATGACAACACTATTCTTAGATGTGACTAAAATATAATTGAGACTTACCATACCATGTTTCAATATAATAATAATATTGTTAAATACGACAACAGTATTATTTAATATAATAATACTATTTTGTTTTTTAATCATATATTTATTGTAGAAACAGCTGTGCGATAAATTTGAAATATAAATAAATTAATATTGTTGAAATAATATGTACATATATATAGAAATGTATAAGTATACGCGACAAACAGACATGTCTGTATAAAGATATACACAAATGTTTATACATTTTTATTGGTCTACCCTTTTGTTTATACTTTATTTGTTTATTCATTTATATTCACCACGCGTGCACTACCGAGAGCTTACAAACGAAATACTGAACTCACAGATGTTTCTGAAAAATACTTTTTTAAAAAACTTAACATTGTATGGTTTTGGATAACATTATATTGTTATTTACATCATATTATTTTTAAATAATAATACAAAATATGTTGTAGTCATAAATTTTTAACAAAACTATATTGTTAAACTCTAACCATATCGCACTTTCTATAAATGTAATAATTTAATTGTTAAATTCAAATAGTACTCCGTTTTTCGTAACGAAATAAATGTTTAAAATAACAATAATTAGTTTTGAACGACCACACATTTGTTTCAGAGAACATAATATTGTTTTCTCAACCATTCTACAACCATATCTTTTCTTTGCGTGTATTTGTAGTATTTTTCTTGATCTATTTTTTTCTCTAATTTTTTATTGTAGGAAAGCCATAACACTTAAATTGAATTAGCTTGGTTAAAGAGATTTTGTTAATGTTTTTTTTTTTAATTTCATGTATTATTAAGGTTGCGTATGTTTTTTATGACTTTTAGATACATTTGCTTTCAATCTAAATAAAATTATTTCCACTTAAATTCTAAAATACGGACGATTGTGTCGTCCGTTTGGTATATCTAGTAATAATAAAACTAACTAAAGATGTTTGTGTTCACTTTTAAAAACCTTTATCAGCTACACTCGTCCGTCTTTCACATGACAAAATAATGATGAATGTTATGTATTTTTTTCTCTCTTTTTTTTTTGCTTTCTTTCAAAATTTCCTTTTTCCTCAATAGCTCAATGAAGAAGAAACAAACAAAAAATTATGAAAAAAAAACCAAAAAATAAAAAATAAGCGTAGAGAATGTATAGTAACTCATCATGTTTACATTATTAACAACTTGTGTACATAAATACCAAGAAGTGCCAATAGAGATTGTCTATTTTCCTTTGACTTTAACAACTTACAAGCATCCATACATTCATAGAGAAAAAACTATACATAAAATCTGCTGAAGTAATTATGTACATTAGAGCGACTCACCAAAAAAAGTGCTCGATGTACCCTCCTAAAAATGAACCTTGGACTTTTTTAAGATGACATTTAAAATATTTCGGCTCCAGCTTTGACCTCTCGTGAGCTGGACCATTTTGAAAAAGGGTCTATTTTTTCATGTTTTGTCAATTTGAGAATCTGTTTCCTTACCAACATATACAATATGGGTATCATAAGAAAGGTTTTTTTAAGGCGCGACCAACCGTATATACAATTTGTCCAAGGACTATCACCCATGCCCTTTTTTTAAGGACATTCTGTTTAAAAAAGCGGTTTTCGAATTTTTTGTTCGGGTTTGTTTGTAATAAAAATGCCAAATTAACATATTTTTATCTTTGGTCGATTTAATTAAATACGGGTCTCAGTTTTTTTTTGAAATTCGCGCTAGTTCGCGTTTTGACAAAAATGCAATGGGGTGGTAACCCTTCCTTTTAAATAGAGCAATATGGGTATCGAATTTTTTCTTTTGCCAAGTACATCATCTTTATATATAAATAATTTAGATTTTTGCAAATTAGATGCATTTTACACGGTGCTCTGGAATATATATAAATGCAATTTTTTGGTAACTCTAATATGATAGGGGATTTAGTTTCTAGATCATGTATGGATGAAAATAGGACTATACCAAGGTTCATTTTGAGGGGGGTACACCTAGCACGAATTTTGCTTCCATACAACTTGAGTCGCTCTAATGTACATATGTAAAACATTGTTGCTAAAATTGCGTCCGCAGAGAAAATAGGAATGAATAGTAGTATAATAATAGAAATCTTGCTAAACACACACAAAGAAATAAAGACAAGCGCGTTTGTCGTAAAATCTTATAGAAAATAAGTAAAACATATCTGTACTATCAATATAGTACATATTTTCTTGTTGGCCATGGTCTCAAAAGATCTTAAGCAAAAAAAAAAAAAAAAAAAACAGCAGCCGGCTAAAAAAAGCAAACAACATTAGCGCCAACAATTTAATATTTATGTACGAGAATGTGAGAGAACTGAAGTAGTATTTTTTTTTGTCATAGTTTTATAGTTTTTGCTGTCCTCAAAGAACAAAAGTGCACTACAGACGATTAAACGGTTATTTTGAAGCGTTATTATTGCACCCACACTCTATAGAAGGTCATAACGAATTGAGATTTATATTAAAAAAATTTATTTAAATTATTATTTAAAAAATATATTTATATGTATGTAAATGGAAAGAAAATTATTTAAATAGCTTTTTCGACCTTTTTTGTTTAATATTAATTAATTAAAATCTATTATGGAAACGGATATTAAATTATATGATGTTATACGTTTTAGTTTCCTCCTGTCTGTTCTAAATAAAAGTTGTTTATTTAACATATTGACAATTTTTGTTTTTTAATTGAAAAAACTTTAATAGTCATTTTTACATCTCACGAGATTTCAAGCAAAATCTAGTAGATTTCGAGGAGATTTCCCCACACAAAACAAAATCCACTTCGTCATTAGATTTTGTCGAAATCTATAGAGCATTTACACCTGCAAGAAATCTAGCAGATTTTAATTAAAATCTTTTTGATAATCTATAGCATTTACGCCAAGTTCTCTTAACTTTTATCTATTTTTTTTTATCCAAAACATAATCCATTAACTGAAATTTTTCAAAACTACAACCAAACACCTGCAATGTAGCCAATTCACACACCTTTTTAAGAATACAGTCTAACTTTTTAGTACGAATTAGAAAAGCCTCCATAGTTGCATCACTAACTTCCAATAGATTTTATTATGTGGAGGAAATCTACTAGATTTCGCCCGCATTCTTATAAGTACTAGATTTTGCGCATATGTATACGCGCTACTACAAATATTATAATGATATGATAACTTTAGTAAAAAAAGAGAGGTGTCTTAGGACACCCGCCCAGGGTAGAAATTGTGATTTTGCCCAAAAAATATGTACCACCACAAGACTGTAAATACAAAATTACGACTCTTCCAAAATTTATGTACCACCACAGTACTCTAAACACAAAAATATGACTTAACGTTTACAAATACCGCGTTCTTATTAATGCTATACCACAACAACACTGTGTATACAAAAATTCGACGTTAATTTCCCAATAATTTGACAATAATTCTTTACCGCTGCAACACCGCAAATACAAAAATTTGACTTTAGTTCCCCAAATACCCCGTTGACAATAATTCTTTACCGCTGCAACACCGCAAATACAAAAATTTTAATTAACTTGGCAAATTGCCATTGTGACGACCTTATAAATGTGTATTTAGAGTATTGTGACAACATTGAAAACAAGAGTCGGAGGACGGTCATTCGGCGTTATCATTTTCATGTTATGAGTACATTAAAATGTTGGCAAACGAATGTTGTACTAATGTTAGTTGTACCCGGAGACAATCGTAGCAACGTCATGCTGGTTGTCTTTTTCTGCCTGGGCGGTTATAGCTTTGCTGTTAGTTAGCGTGAAATAAAATTATATTATATGATGATGTATAATTCTCTGCAAATATTTCAAAACGTTTCTATTTAGTTCTCATTATTATTTTTTTTTCTAGTGAACGGCTGAAAATCGTGAAAGAAAACTGGTAAGATAAGCAAAAAAAAAAAAAACAATGAGTGTTCGAACTCACGGGCGATGTATTAACACATTTTTGTTACACGGTACCTGTTCGATTTCTATGAACACAGACCCACAAACCCGGAGGTAGAGTTAATATAAAGTATTTAATGAAAAAGAATAGTTTATTGAATTTAATTTTACTTTGTATAATTTATTAATGTTATGTTTTCAGCACAGTTAATATATAATATATATATATATATATATATATATATATATATAAATATAAATTTAGTAGATGCACTCAAAATGAAAAAAATTAAACAGAAGTGCTAATGATTTCATTATTTTCTTGCTTAATACTTTTTATTTATTTTATATTAAACCCACAAAAAACAAAGAGAATGCAAAGCAACAGACAAATGTACATACATACATTGTTATGTTTGTACATAAGCTACATACGTTGCTGTCTTGCTATCTCATTTTTATATATGTACGTATAACCACATCACTATTCTCTTTGCTATGATAAGAAAAAACGAAGATCAACATAAAACACTTTATTAATATTACTCCAAATTAATACTCCAAATTAAAACACTTAAATCTCGGCTCGCCGATATCGGATCGCCTTAATTTTTGGCCTAAACTCTTCGTCGAAACCCGCACTAGCTTTTTAATCCAAAAATTAATAAAATCGGCTAAGAATTTCCGTAGAAAATCGCGTGGGAAAATTATATGAAAATCGCCCAATAATCACTTTTAATACCGACTGCCAAGCAACGAACAAACAAACGATGATTTACTCTTTATACCTAACACTTGCGTATGTATTGAAACTGATAGTTTACTGCCCTAGAGGCGCGCGTATAGATGTTAACACATCAAAAAAAAAAAAGCCATAAAACTTTGCGTAATTAAATCTTCCCTGATGATCTGCATTAGCAACAGTGCAATGCGCATAGGATCCAGCTAAACCCCCCAATAATCAATTTCAATGTGTTTGTAATTAAAAAAATATTTTACTTAATAAGTAAGATATTAATTTGGGATTATTAGTGCGCTAAAAAATTTTGAACTTAAATTTTAACAATTCCCATAAAAAATCACTAATTATTAAATTGACTGCACCTGGTCAAAAAATACTTGATGGCAACACTTTATTCTTAAAATAGCTGTTGTTGTTATTTACATTTATTTTCTTTTTACATACTCTTCCAAATACAATTTGAAGCTGAAAAAAGTCAGCCAATGTAGCAATGGTAAAGTAAGAAAATAAAAAACATGTTGATTAAGGCGGTTTCAGACTATAATACAAGTATTAATACTTTTGACGAAAATGCTTCCCTGATCTAATTTCTGTTTAAAAAATTTCAAAAAACAATAACAATAGTCTGAAACCGCCTTTATTGAGTTCTTGTTTCAACTTTGTTATTTGTTGTTGAGCTTCTCATTTGTTTAAATGAAAGTTTATAACATAATAACTCTAGTTGTTCTAAGAAACTTTGGGTAAAGGTTCCCTGATGATCTGCATTAGCAACAGTGAAATGCGCATAGGATCCAGCTAAACCCCCCAATAATCAATTTCTATATATTTTTAATTAAAAAATATTTTACTTAATAAGTAAAATATTAATTTGGGATTATTAGTGCGTTTAAAAAATTTTAAACTTAAATCCTATTTTATTCAAGAAATTTTGAAAAAGTAATAAATCTAACCATGCAACCATCAAGTTAAGGTATTCCTTCTAATATTTTGATTAAATGTGTACAGTAAATTATTTGTGGAAGTGCTTTTGTTTTCAATGTTTGTATTGGAAGTGCAATAAAATGAATGGATTTTCTCAGTTTAGGTGGACATAAAGTTATGAATTGGGCTTAATTAGGCGGAGATTTTAACTTTGTTTTAAAGATTGAACGAATTAGTAATAGCCTCACGCGTTGAGTTTACCAATAAAAAGCTCTCAGCGACTTTTGCTAACACTTTTATTGTTTGTTGTTGTTGTTGTTCTTGTTATTCTTGTTGTTGTTCTTGAATTTGTGCAAATGCCGTGATTTTCTATGCGTGAGTTAAGCATTAGTCACGCACGAGTCACGCATGACCGTGGTTGTATTTATATATTATAATGATTAAAAAAATATGATGTGTGACATTAGCTAACTCAGTTAGGCTTGTTAAATAATCTATGGTTGTATAATTCATATTCGAGGTCAGTCAATGACAGGCAATTCAATTCATCAGGAGCGTATGTGAATCAAAAAATCATGAATTTCGGCTTTGGTTTTTATGCATTTACATTGCTGTTTTGGAATGCCTTATATTAAAAGCAACAACTAACAGTAATTATTTTATAATCACTTTGTATTTGGGTACCCAAATCCCCTCCTTTTCCGTCAAAATATTGTTGGAACATGTAGTTTGTTCTAAGAGATATCCACATTAAATTTAGTGCTCCTCACTCTTGTTGTAGGAAAAATAATAATTACTGTGTATGGGGGACCCCTTTCATACCTCCTATACCGCCAAGATTTTGTCGAAATATGTTCTTTTTTCTTAGAGTCATCCATTTCAAGTTTAGTGATCCTTACTATTATAGTTGTGGAGGTATGAATTAATCCGCGAAAAAATGGGGTTTAACCCACTTTTCCGCGCTACGGTTCATACAACTCTGCATTAGCGATTTGAAGGCCCTGGTTATCTCACTGAGGCTTAAACCTACTATCCTGCTTAAACGTAAGAATTTTGAGAAAATACAATCTTGGTATGTAGGACTTAATAGAAATTTTCAAAATACAAGAAGAATTCATTAGATTAGGGTTGTATTTTTTTTTTCAAAAGTCGTGTGGTTGTCTAGGATAGTGAGAGTTAACCTTAAGTTTCAAGTCTAGGGGAATAAGCCACAGTGGCACTTAAAACCAACATGATTCATGCTATTAATCAAATTAAGCCTAAGTTACACAGAAAAAAATATTCCTGCAATAAACAAATTTAATTGAAAATATGACCAAAAATAAGCTTTGTAATTAAAAAAAAATTAAGCAAAAGTTTAATTGACTTAAATGCATTTATATTTTTTTCTGTGTATGCTCTATAGTCATGAAAAATTGAACACTTCGGATGCTCTTCCTCCAGCGTAGTCGCGGCGGACATTTGCAGGATGTTATATTTCATACATAATGGCATCGAAAAGCCTTTCAAGCAAACGAGAATAATTATTAATATATCGCACTTACTTTGTTTTATTCAAATTTATACGAGTATATAGCAAACGCTCAAAGAAAATTTCTTTAGTTTATTCAAAGTTAAACCCTTTTTTTAATTTTACAACTCTATGCTTTATGAAATATAGATAAAGAATAATGATTAAGGCTCCAGATCTACGGCTCAATTCCCCCTAAGACATAAATTTTATGTATTTCACACGCTTTAATATAATATTTGTTAGAATTCAAGAGCCATCCATTACCTTTAGTTTACTTGTAAGTGTACTGTAGGTTTGACTCGTAAATTTTTGGGCATCAGCCAATTTGTATGTACTCGTAGCAAACATTTTTCATTTATATATCTTAACCATGGGAACGGAACATTGCAGCAAAATAGAATGTATATATTACCTTCCAAGTTAATAAAAATTAAATAAACACTTTTTTATTACAATTGTATTAGGAAAATAAAAACATTTGTATGCATGCGTATATGTAGAGTATCAACTTTTCGATTATTGCTCCCAAAAGACAATATTTTTATTACAATTTATTATTTTACTGCTTTAATAATGGTCGTTTTCATACATAATTTTTTTCTTTTCATTTTTTTTTTTGCCATCAAAGTTAAACGGTTTTATAGTCCATTGTTATTTTCATAGTTGGTTGCTATTGTGCGGATTTAACCCAAAGCTATATAACTGACTTGCATCATACGGCACAGCAAGACAGTTAAAAGGGGAAAAATGAAATGCGGTTAAAATGTATGAGAGACAGAAAGAAGAAATAATTTTTACTGTTCCTTCAATATGAATTTTTATTTGTTTGTATTTTATTTAAGTTAAAAAGTAAGTTTTATCGAATTTATATTTCGTTTGGGTAAACAGGTTGAAGGAATATTCAGTGGAATAGACAATAGTCGAAAAACAAGAAACATATGGGAACATGTTGTTGCATCTACAGGTAAATGGCATAAAAAATGAAATTATATAATAATAAATTCAGTAAAGTGCGACTCTGACTCGCGCACGAAGGGTTCCGTACGAACACTAGATATGTAATTTATTACAAACTTCAGCTTATATAATATATAGTTTTGGCATTTTTTTCGTTTTTGGGGTCTTTTCGGTTTTTATTTTGTTTTGGCGTTTTTTGCGTTTTTTTCGGTTTTAACGATTTTTTTAAGTTTTGGCTATTTTTTAGTTTTGACACTTTATTTTCTCGTTTTGGCGATTTTTTTTTATTTTTGGCGATTTTTTTCATTTTTGCGATTTTTTTTTATTAAAATTTTTTTTTAGTTTTGGCGAAATTTTCGCGTTTTAGCGATTTTTTTCGATTTTTGACGTTTTCTTTCATTTTGGCGATTTTTTTCATTTTGGCCATTTTTTCGAATTTGGCGATTTATTTTAGTGTTAGATATTTTTTTTAATTTTGGCGATTTTTTTCGTTTTGGCGATTTGTTTTTAGTTTTTGGTGATTTTTTTGGCTTGGCGATTTTATAAGTTTCGGTTTTTTTAGTTTTACCGTTTTTGAAAATTTCAAGTGTTTGCCTCTTACGGTTTCCAAGATATAGCAAATTGTCAAAATTACATAGTCAAAATTGCATTAACTGATGGACCACCCTTTAATTTAAATTTTTTTTAAAATTTAGTGTTAATTGTTGTAGTCTGTATAAAAATACACTAATTTTACATTTCAAGTTTCAAGTTTCAATATACATATGTTCATACAATTGTATGTATATTACATGGGATTTTAACATTTTTCGTTGCTCGTTTTGGAACACCCTTTAATTTTTAATTCTCATGTATTTGTTGTTGTAGCGGCCAAGGTTCTACATACTCTGTCCAAATTTCAGGTCCGTAGCTTTTACGGTTCCTGAGAAAATACCAATGACAATATGACGGACAGACGGACAGTGTAGCGAAAACAATAGGGTTTCTTTTCACCTTTGGTGTACGGAACACTAAAAATTATAACACAACATGTTGTAATTTTTGTTGAAGCTTTTTAGATCATTATGTTTAGATATTTGGCAATTCTCAATTATTGTTTTCATAGTTTTTATATGAAGATAGTAAGTCTCTAACTGCCTTCCTTATTCATAAAAAATATTTCAGGTTTATTAAGCGCTTATTTGACATATTTCTATAGGAAATTTGTCAAATAAACCTGTAATAAACCTAAAATATTTTTTGTGAATTAGACCGTAAGTATTTACAAGTATGTTAATGCTTATATGTTTTTGAAAGAATTGGCATTAGAGCCATTACAATTCAGTTGATTAAGCCCGCTTAATTCATTCAATACAATTTCTAGTTTTTTTTCAGTTCAATATTTCAATTATTGAGTTGCTTAACTCAATCATTGGATTAATTGATTTTGAATTTGTTTCCAATGAATTTTTTGATTCATTCAATGAAATTTTTACTTCAAGAAAAGTTAGATTTTCTTGTACAATGTAATATTTCATTTGACTTGATTTGATTCATTTTCCAATAACTTTTTCAACTTCGATAATTTTTTTTTTCAAACTTAAATCTTAAAGATATATGTAATGAACTTTATAAACTAGTTCAGTTATTTGTATTCACCAGTTCAGCTTTTGAACTGTTAAGCCAAATTACACTAAAAATTAATTTTAAAAAAACAGGTGCATAAATGAACTGAATTAAATTAGTTAAATTTTCAAATTGCATGTGTGTTCGTTGTTAATTTTTTTTTCGAAGTAGTCAATGCCAATTCATACCAGTCACTGGATTCACTACTTTTTATTATGATAGTAATATTGCTACAACAAATACAACAAGAACATATCGTTTTTACTATCCAGTAACATATTTTAATGATATTCGTTGTTGCATGAAGTAAAAAATAATGGGAATTAGTCAAGTTTTTTAAAAAAAAACCAAATTTTATTTTGAAAAATCTTATATCTTTTGGATGCTGAGAGTTTGCTTGTGATCTGCTGTTCCGTTCTTGAGTTGTGAGATGTTACATATATATACACACACACACACACTAGGGTTGCTAATTTCCCGGACTTTTCCCATTCCCGGGAATTTCCAAAAAATATGACTTTAGTTAAATTACCTCAATAAAAAAATATAATTTTATGAAAAAACATACAACATTTAAAGGAAAAACAAAATAACTTTATTCCTTCATTTCAACAACAACAATTTCAATTTAAGAAGCAAATCAAAAATAAATAAATTCATATGCACATATAACATAGTAAGAGTTGATTAATAATAAATTTTGTTTTCTTTCAAAAAAAAAAGATTTTAGTATTATTAAAGCGTTTAACAGTTCATCAGATGTTCTATTTCTGATCTTTGTTGAAATATTGCCTCCTACCGAAAATACCCTCTCGCTTTCTATAGATGTTGGTTCCATAGTAGGCAGGGCATCATACAAAATTTGTAAATTGGTTGTCCTGTTTCCTGTTACTTCGTATATGTCAAATTCTTTTATTTTAATACATTTTCAAGCTTTCTTTTTTTCTTTGTATTTGTTTTCGAATTTGATATTGTCTTTTCAAGCTGTTCTTTAAATGTCGTAAGTGGCTCATCATCTGAAGAAGATGAATCGTGATCACTATAATTTTCAACTTCAAAAAGTCTTTTAAACATTTCATTAGCAGTTGAAAAAAGGCTTGATTTATGAGCATATGACAAACAATTCAAATTTTTAATTTAAATTTTAAACATTTAAAAATTTTAATAACGAATAGATTTTAACATCTCGCCTTTGATTTATACGAGATTTCAATGATGCTAACAAATTTATTGATAAATTGTTACTTTTATTACTCAATTCTTTATAAAGCTTTTCGATAATAATTTCTACAATCAACAAATGGCCATCTTTACGCCCAAGAGCCTCCACTGCAATTTTAATTGGATGAAGCGCATTGTATAAATCATTCAAAAAAGGAATATATTCATCGTTCCACATGTAAATTAAATTCAAGTCTATTAAACATTTTTTTATGCAATTTTTTGCTTTCAAAAAAGCACAAATTAATGTTTAATGCTGGACCACTCATCAAATACAACAGAAAACCCACCTTTTTGTTCCACTATTTTTTCAATATCTGATATAATTTCTTTTTTCACTTTTTCCACAAAAGACAATATAAATTTTTTTACGGTGGAAGGTGGAAGGATTTTTTGGCAAATCCAGGCCCATTTGCTTAAGTGTTTCCCTTATTAAACTGCTTTGAGTTAAAGCATGGATGGAAATTCCATCTACAGCTGCCAATTTAGATACTATTTCCTCGTAAGACTTTTTTGATTAAAAAAATTTTGTGATGCTTGACGTTGTTGGAGTCACCTCGGAAACCTCTATTAAATCTGCTTCCACGCTTACATTGTGTACCTGTCTCGAATGTCGCAGCAATCCACTAGTACTTCCACCTTTGTATGTAAGCCTCTTCGGGCAAAGAGAGCATTGAGCGTAATAATCGCTGGTTTTAGAAAAATGTTTCCATACTACTGATTGCCAGGACTGCTCCATGTTTATCTACATATGTGAACAGTATAACATAAAGTTTACGTTTAATATAAAGTAAATATTCTATAATGTTGATTAATACTTACAATTTTGTATTTTGTACCATTGCTAATAAAATTTCTATTAACTCAAAAAAAAACATTTCACAATGAGTATCGTTACAGGGTTGTATTTTTCAGTAATACAGCAACGAACAGCAATGTAAACAAAAGTAAAATTCCAAAAACGTTAATATTAAATTCCCGAAAATTCCCGTTAAAAATTTCCCGAGATTTGTAAAATAATAATTTCCGGGAATTTCCGGGACTTTTTTCCCGCGCAGAAACTCTAACACACACATACATGCACCCATAAATGACAACTCAATGCGAACACTACCACAAAAGTAAAATGGACCAATAAACTCCGAGATTAGCGCACTGGAACTATATTTGTGTCCTCGTAAAAGAAGTTATAGTGCAGCAGAAAACAGCAGAAGAATAAAGATCTAATCTACTAGGAAGCAGCATTCGCTGAATCTCAAACCCTCTGAGGCAATACTTAGTTGTGGTCCCGAGGGTTGAACGTATGGAGGAAAGACTAATTAGGATAGGTTTTAGTAACGCGTATAGTGTTTCAAAACACTGGGATATTTTCATTCCTTTTGCCTTCCGCTCAGCAGCAATTGCCCATATTGATTTAAATAAATATTTTCAATAAAATAAGTATTATTTCTATTATTTTAGATACGGACACTTCCTATAGGCAGATACCACCTTTAGACGGACACTTTTGACAGGTCCCGACAGCTCCATAAGCACAGAAATCGCTTTCTCTTGAGCGGACAGTTTCCTTTGTGCGGACACATTTCAATGGTCCCTTCGGTGTCCGCTCAAGAGAGATTCCACTGTATTTCTGATTTCCATAACATAATGTTGCAGTGATATATTTTTTGGGCAGTATTTTACCTTAAAAATTCTTTTGAGGAGGAGTAACATACATGATATTAAAAATATCAAAGATAATTTAAATTTTTTTTTTTTTTTTTTTTTTTGTTGTTTGCTAAGAGCTGGGTTAGCCGAACGTTGCTGTTGCTGTACCGTACCGTACCGTACTGTTAGCGCGTTGGTGCACTTATAGAACATTTAAAAACGTGCGTATGCTTTACTTCGTTTTGTTGTTTTAATATGAAAAAGGAACAGCTGTTCACAAAACAGTGATGGGAAATAAAAAGTTCAAATGGTGAATGTACCGAATAAGAAGTACCTAAAATATGTAAATGCTACTAAAACTATATCGGAGCATGTACATAAAAATATATGTATGTGTCTATGTATGTTATATATTTATAATAAATAAATATGTTCACACATACATACATATCGATGGAAACACCTCGATATGTATGTACACCTCGTTACAAAAATGTATTGCAATATCGTAAAAATAATACGTTTTTATCTTCCCCTGTAAAATTACAATTATTTGAGTTAGGTAGGGCCTTTCTACTTATGACCAACGATATGTATGCAACATCAAATAATTTTTACATTTGTGCATACACAATTAGAAGTTTTGATACCATTTAAATCCTTTAATTCAAATCACATTTACATTATGCCCATACATATTTATGCATTTCTTTATTATATATATGTACATATACATACACATGTATGTATATATTTGTGTACATAAGTATGTATATACATACCCAAATATTTATGTATTATTTTAAGTTGTTTTTTCACACAGATATTATTAACAAAAGTACCAAAACACAGAGCCAAAATACCCCTACTCTATTTAACTTACAATGGTACCATCACTGGCGTACAAACGTCACTTAACAACGTTAGGAAATTCTATTTTATACAGGTTGAGACGTGCCGTCAACGTAACAGCAAATTTCGGTAAGCGTTTGCATTGTTTTCAATCAACAAAAACGATCAGCTGTTTCGTTAGCTTACGTGGACGTTCGGCTAATTCTACCTTAAGCACTTCCACATGAATTTCGTTGCAGCTCAATCAAGAAAAAACTAGTATTTTTATGAACTATGAAGTAAAATAAGCGCTCATTGAAAAATACTATTTGGCACAAGTTTCATATACTGTAACCCCCTGTTTGTGTAAGACGTTTGAGTTAGAAATCTTGGCGTTTCTGTAATAGATTAAAGAAAAGTTGTCTAAGTTTCCTTTAATCTATTAGAAAAACGACAAGATTTCTAACTCAAACGTCTTACACAAACAGGGGGTAAATCATTTAAATTACGAGTATGTATAACTTTCACTCAACGAAACAATAAATTATTTGCCTATTATGCTATTTTTTTTATAAAATATTTGTTTACAGATTTACATTTAACTGTTTAGGAATAATTTTATTGTATTATTGACGAGTTTATTGGAAGCATTTAAAATATTTTGAAAAGTTTACCAACAACTACAAAGTTTCAGAGATTAAATTTTTTAATCATGTTTTATTTCTTCAAAATGTATTTATATGAATTTTATGAGGTCAAATAAGAGAACGTTGAAAAAAGATTTAGATAGTTTTCCATTGTCACGTAATAAAAAAAAACTTAAAAAAATAATAAAGAAGCTATAAGCATATTATTTCGAGTCATTTATATCTAGTTTATAGCAACGTTTTGTTTTTTTGCAAATTAATTAAGATTCTTTTTGTTTTGCTTTGCAAATGAAAAAACAATTTTTGTTTTTATTTCTAAGACTGGCTGCTAGATTTCTTTTAAAGGGTGTCCCAACAAGAACGCAAGATTTAAACTTGGAGCCATTCGAAGTGTCATTGTTTGACATTTGAACAATTATTATTGTTTGATAGTAGAAGGTACGAGGTTAGTAAAAATAGAGCGCTACACGAATGAACAACGCATTCTCATTGTGAAATTATTTTACCAAAATGGTGAAAGTTTTGCGGCTACAGTTCGCAAATTTGCGATCAATTTGGGGTCACAATAATACTCCAAAAGAGTCAACTGTAAAGAGATTAATGCATAAATTTGCCGAAACTGGGTCTGTTAGTGATGTAAAAACAACAACGCGCCTTCGACCAGATCGATCGACCGAAAATGTCGCAGCTGTACGTGATGATGTCGCTCAAACGAAGGTCAAGCGCAAACAGTCAATGGTGTTCGGTATCGTGAAATGATAACCAGTTTTTTCGTGCCTAGAATTGAAGAAATGAATGTGGAGGGCAAGTGGTTTCAAAAAGACGGCACCACATGTCATACAGCCAGAGAAACAATTCAATTGCTACATCAGTCATTTCCCGGTCGTGTTATTTCGAGTTTTGGAGACCAGAATTGGCCGCGTAGATCGTGCGGCCTTTTTTAACACAATTAGACTTTTTTCTTTGGGGTTTTTTGAAGTCGATGGTTTACGCGAATAAGCCGACGACGACTCAAGCCTTAAAAGAGGAAATTGGACGCTGCATTAATAAAATACCGAAGCATTTATGCAAAACGGCCATTAAAAATTTCATTAAAAGATCGCGTGTGTGTCAGCAAAGCCGCGGCGGCCATCTGCCCGATTTGTTGTTCCATAAATAACCTCATGTTGTCTACTTTACGATATAATAAAGTTTCACGATTTTTTTTTTTAATATCTGTGTTTTATTTAAAATTTAAATCTTGCGTTCTTGTTGGGACACCCTTTGTAGTATCTTGGTCATATTAAGATTCACTTTGTGGGTTCGAAATTAGTCATTAAATTAAACCATTTTTAAATTAACTCAAAACTAATCTGATCATTGCTTGTTTGCAGTTTTTGAAATGTAAATTAAATGATTTATTTATTTCACATTAAGCAAACAATGACGCCAGCTTAAACTTATATTAACATAAATAACAAACAATCGTAAAATACGAGTATATACAATTTTTTGTTTTCGAATATTTAAACAGAAAGATATCTAAAAAAAACAAATAAAATTTATGCATATTTAATTTTTCTTAATTTAATTTATTTCTTTCATTTAATACACACAATACATTCACCCGTAAATACTGAATTGAGGCTATTTTTTTTAACTTTTCTACAAAAAAATAGTAACAAATTATTTTGATAAAATTATAACTTTTGTAAACAAAATGTCATTGTACCATTATTGTAATAATAAGTAGTTCAAACTACTATTCAAAAACATTAAACTCATTAATGTAGGATTAATATTAATATAAACTTAGATAAAGAAGCTTAGGCTTAGTTTAATCTTGACCACAAAAATATTTTAACTTGCAAAAGTTCTTAGACAGTTTTTAGGAAAATCCTCCTTTTTCTCTAACTCGTTCACTCATTCTTTCATTAATGAATATTTAAATTAAATGTGATACTTTTTATTTCTTTTCTTCATTGACACTCTTTCACTTTTACCGACTACTGAAAGTTGCTGCCTGTGTTACTGCTATGCGGAAGATAAGCTAATTTTCAAAGCAAAAATAATTTTTGTTAACACATAATTTATTCCAAAGTAAATTGTGCGATAAGCAAATAAATAGAAAGGCTTTAAATTTTGCTTTTAACAAATGAAACTGTGAATAGCAAACATGAATAATCATAAAATTTATCACAATAATAAACGATTTTCCTTAATTTAAGTAGTAGTAGGCATCGCTCAAATGATTTTCTGGAATCATGCATGATCGTGAATAAATATTCATTAATTTACGTAAAGCGCCAAGGGGCCATATTCCATATTTAAATTCTATGAAAACTTTTTGATCGACAGCAAATGCTGATCTTATACTGAAAAAACTTCCTTGTCTGAGTCTTTTGTTTTTAGTTTTAGAGAAAAACTTAGGGCCTGTTGCACGAAAAAATATTAGAATTGGTTTTTGTTTTGAATGTAAGTGTGCAACAAATCGACCGACGAAAACTTTTTGATCGATAGCAAGTGCTGTCATTTCCTCTCTCTGACGTTATACTAAAAGAAGTTCTTTGTTTGATTCTTTTGTTTTTAGTTTAAACAACAAGTTATGGATCAAGAAGCATGATCGTGATCAAATTTATAATTAATCACGCGTGAGTGCGTGAGCGTGACCTAAAAATAAATTACTCGTGCGTGATCGTGCAAGAGATATTTTTAACAATTACGCACGAATTATCACGCTATCATGAGATATCATTATTATCAATATACTATACCATTTTGCACATGCTACGGTGCAAGACCATTTGCACAAGATTGTGAATTGGGCTATTGTTATAATTTTTTTAGGCGTAATAAACTGGCCCATATGAAATTCAAAAATACCAATATAGAAATATATATATTTTCCCTAAATTTTCACTTTTTTCAGAAAATCTGCGCGTATGTCAACATTTATGTATGTATGTACATACATACATATGTATGTGTAAAAATCTATTTTTCAACCCAAAAAAAAGATACGAATTGGATTACATACTTTTTCGTGAGCGTGCGTGATCGTGATAAGTTGTAAACCACTCGTGCGTGATTAAGAATATTTTATTCGTGAGCGTGCGTGATCGTGAAAATTTTCAATATCATTCGTGCGTGAAAGTGCGTGAGTAAAATGTTTTTCTGCGTGAGCGTGCGTGTCGTGAGTCAAAAAACGCTCGCGTGCACATCCCTAGTTAAAACATCAACAAAAAAGTTTGTTGTCTAAGTCTTTCGTTATAAGTTCCAGCAAGAACTTAAAGAGACAACATGAAGTGGGCACCGTTCACCTTACTTCCTTTTGTCATGCATGAGTACGCGTGATCACGCCGGATCACAATTAAACATTTATTAACATAAAGCCTTAGAGAAAAATATTCTATAATTAAATTATATGAAATATTTGATCAAAAGAAAGAAAGTGCTGTCAATTGCTCCCTGAACTCATACTGAAACAAGTAGTAATTAAAAAACCAAAAATCCCGACTGCGACCTAGTTTGAGCAATTTAATATCATATGTCATTTATAAGAGAAGCCTAAAGATGATTTTAAAATACTTGTCGAATGATATTTTGATATAGATCGCGGACTTTTTATTTGTTTTCGTATTTACTAAATGGTGTCTGTTGGCCGCCATATTGGGTTTTGACTACTGTCATATCCTTAGAACCATCAAAATTGATACACGCGTTCGGTTTGTATAGTAGGACATGTCCTACGGCAGCTATGAAAGTCCTAATTGATTTCTCACCTCTGAAGATTGTGATAGAGACTGCTCCCAGACAAAAAGTAATCAGCATCGCTAGAAAAAGCACAGACAGGGAGTGTCTAATTAGCCAATGGGAGCAATTATCCCTGGCAAAATGATTTCCCCTACTTGCGCAACCTTCTGACATGATGAATAAAGTGTATGACACCGACAAGAGGTTTGGAACTATTCTGGCCAATAGAAGAGAGTGGGGGGATACATAACTCCGGTATTGCTTTGACTGGCACCATCAGGTGGTACACTGATGGCTCCAGAATACCGGTGGGTTCTGATATGGAAGTCGTAGGACCAAGGACTAACTACCAGGACTCCTTAGGAAAATCTCCTACCATTTTTCAATCGGAAGTTTATGCCATTGAGAGATGCGCACAATTTATTCTTGATAGGGATTATCGAGAAATATAAATTAATATATCAGCCCAATTCACAATCTTGTGCAAATGGTCTTGCATCGTTGCATGTGCAATATAGTATAGTATATTGATACTCACCACTTAACAATTCTTAGTGGTGAGTATCAATATACAATTTTGCACATGCAACGATGCAAGACCATTTGCACAAGATTGTGAATTGGGCTATCGTATATTTTAAATTTGCAGTTTTTGCAAATAGAAAAAATATACGATATATTAACTACAAATACAGTCAAATCCCGATAATTGGTACACCGAATTATAAACCAAAAAACCGATAATTCGTACTAAACTGTCGGTACCTTGAAAAAATCTCTTTAATTCGTAAAATTTCCATACATTTTGGTACCACAATTTTTTTTTGCGTGGGTTTTTGCTTTTGCTTGTGTGTGTGTTTATTTTAAAAATTAAAAATATCATGGCGCACGCATAAAACTCTGTCGGTGTTACAAAAACAACAAATTTTTATTTTGTATTTTATTTTTAACAATTGTTTCTTATGTTTTTTTATCGTTTTAGTAAATAAATTGAAAAACCCCGTTAATTCGTATTTATTTTATTTCAACCGCGTTAAATCGAAACCCCGCTAAATCGAAGACTCTTATAATTTGTAAGAAATGGCCGTTCCCTTGCGATTACGAATTACAAGGATTTGACTGTAATACAAAAATTTTCTGGACTGGTCCATACAACATTTTTTTGCGTAATAATTGCATTAATGACTTGTAAATTGACAAATATAATATCAAAAACAATTTCTTGGAAAAGAAATATTTAAAACATTTTTTATGTAAACCACAATAACTGGAAGACCTAGAAAAGTAATAAACCCATTTTCGTAATCAGCGAACAAAAAAAAAATACAAGGATTAGTTATACTAGGTTAAAAAAATTATAATCAAAAAAATTTGAAGGACTAAACTAAAAAAAAAGGATTTTTAACATATTCATCAACGTTACTCCATCCACATGAAAGAGATTTTTGTGTAGATTAATAATCTAGAATGTATTTTTAAGTTTAGCGGACCATTCGTGAAATATTAACGTAATAATACGAAAAGTGGTGTAAATTATGCAAATGATAAATGTCATAATCAGGGCAAGTTTTTTGTGGCACGAAGAAAGGTTTAAGATGCCTACCAAAAAAAAAAAAGCATTTTATGGCAAGGTGGACTAAAAATGGCTTTTTATGTTAATAATTGAAGAAATTGCTAAATTAACAGAGATGGCATATGCCACAAAAAACTTGCCTGGTCATGATGATAGAAAAAAACTAATGACGCCATCGTAATCAGTAAATAAAAATACTTAAGGATCGCCAATTTTTATTTCTGCATCAAAACCAATGTTGTGCAGTATAATGAGATGATGATATAGTGAAAAGCTTCAGGTTATAGCAGAGTATTTTTTTATATATAACAGGGCTATTCGACCTATGGTACGCATACCACTTGGGGCACACGAAACTTTCCCAGGTGGTACGCCACATCTTTAAAAATTTGAGCATTTTTTTTTCATTAACTAACCAAGTAATGCAATTAAAAAAAAACAATATGTTGTATTTGTTTATGTTTGATCGCAAAAGTATACTTTCGTATTTTTCATGAATTTCCATTTTTGTTATGGCGAGCATTTCTGTTGTAGAACGACCCATATGCACAGATCGTCGTCTTTCTTCTCAAACCACGTAAGCGCCATTTTTTCAAAATTGACTTTTTTGGTTTTTACGATAGAAAATAACATTTTCCATCCGACTGCATTCTCATATTGACAAGTTTGTATGAAAAAACAAAAACTAAAGCCATTTCCAAAACCCCGTAAGCGCCATACAAAATGACATTTGCATGAAAAACGAATGACTGACTCTCATATCTAAAGTTGGAAATAAAAAATACAAAAAAAATTTCCCAAAAAGGTTCTACACCATCCACAGGGTGTAATAAAAAGCAATGTGAGTCCGATCACAGAGGAGATGTGTAAACATCTAGTAATGAAAATTTTTATTTAAGTTGGAAGTACTTATGCTTTTAGTATCTTTTTTTAAATTAATTAATTAAAAGTATCAAAACTTTCAATATTGTAAATACATATGAATTTGTTGGTTTTTGTTTGTTTTATTAAACTTATTTGGTTAGTAAATGGGCACACTGCAGTATATGTATATGTACTGCATTCAAAATACTGCAATTAAGTAGTAAATTTACTGATTACTAAAAAAATTCAGTAAATTTTTACTGCTAATTAAATTTGATTTGCATTACCACTAAAATCGTAGGGCCGTAATCATAATAAAATTGTAACAAGTGGCAAAGTTTTTTCATTAAAATTTTGAAACTTTTTTATGAACAACATTTAGCCACTTGGTAGAATTTCATTATGAATACGGGCATTACTGATTACTGAAAATTCAATGCATCTCATCATATAACAAATCATTTAGGCAACTTATAAAAATTGTACAAAAAAATTTAGTAATCAGTAAAAATTTACTTGTTAAACATTTTCTATTGTTTTTACTGAAACTTTAGTGGTACTGCAGTGCTCATCTATGGTAAATGCCTTTACTTTTACTTTTTAATTTTTAGTTTCTGTTGTTCATCGTTTAGTTGTTGCTGTTCTTGTTGTTGTGTACGCATTGCAATTAAAATAAATTCAGTAAAGTGCGACTTTGACTCGCGCACATTCGGTTTTGATAGTTTTATTTTGATTTAGCTTTCTTCCTTTTTTAAGTTTTTTCAGTTTACACGATTTTTTTCAGTTTTATCGCTTTTTTCTCGTTTTGGCATTTTTTTTCTCTTTTTGGGTTTTTTTAATTTTCGCAATTTTTTTCATTTTTGGCGATTTTTTCATTTTGGCGATTTTTTCTGTTTTTTGGGGTTCTTTTAATTTTTGCGATTTTTTTTCTGTTTTTGCGGTATTTTTTATTTAGGTGATTTTTTCATTTTGGCGATTTTTTCATATTGGCGATTTTTTTGTTCAAGGATTTTTTTCATTTTGGCGATTTTTCCGGTTTTCGCGATTTATTTTAGTCCTAGAGATTTTTTTTAATTTGGTGTTTTTTTCGTTTTGGCGATTTTTTTTGGTTTTGGCGATTTTTTTATATTTGGCGATTTTATATTTTTTTGATGTTTTAGTTTTACCGTTTTTTAAAATTTCAAGAGTTTTGGTCTTACGGTTTCCAAGATACAGCAAGTTGTCAAAATTACAAAGTCAAAATTGCATCAACTGATGGACCACCCTTTAATTTAAATTTTTTAAATTTAGTGTTAATTGTTGTAGTCTGTATAAAAATACACTTTTAAAATTCCAAGCGTATATATATATATATGTACATACAATTGTATGTATATTACATGGGATTTTAGTTTTTTTAGTTTTTAACTCTCGTGTATTTGCTGTTGTAGTGACCAAATGTCAACACATTGTGTCCAAATTTCAAGTCCGTAGCTCTTACGGTTCATTTTCACCTTTGGTGTACGGAAATATACAGAAAAATAACTGGCGGCGGCGCACCGTCGGCTTCGAGCCGGTCGACTTGTTTCTCTGCTTGGTATTGCTTCTTTCAAACACTAATACACTCATACATAGCTCACACCGATTTGACAATGCAAACAAATCTCAGCAAAGAAATCTCAGCAAAGAAATCAAAGTCAAAAGATTTTTACCCCCTAGCGTATAGATGTTTTCACATCAAAAAAAAAAAAATTTTAACACATATTTACAAAGATATTAAGTTTTTTTCGTTTTCTGAAAAATGAGTCGTTGGCGCTTACGTGGTTTAAGAGAGGCGACGATATGGTCGTATTTTAAAATTGTTTGGTTATTTATTGAGCCCATACTTGTTTATACACATAAAATTTTTTTGGTGGTACGCGAATTGTTGGTTGTGAGTTTTGTGGTACGCTAACCAAAAAGGTTGAATAGCTCTCATATATAACATAGAAATTTATATAAATAAGAGTATCAATTTTTTTGAAAATATCTATATTTAACGCAAAAATATATAAAAATAATTAAGAAATATGTTTTTGAATCGCTAATAAAAAGTCTATATTTCTTAAGTTTTAAATAAAAAAAGTTCAGAATTGTAATTATAATCATTCATTAACTCTGTCACAAACATTATTAAATGCCCTTAGCCTTAACATAATTCTATTTTATAAACCAAAGTCTACGAAAACGGTTATAAACGTGCCACGACTGATTTTTTTTTTGTTTTTTTTTTTTTGGAAATAATACTGAGGAATTTTTTACTTTTTTTTCTAATGAATTCTCACGAAATTTTTGTTTTAAAAGTAGGACCTATAATAGGCTTTTTATACATTTTAATTATCACACGATTAATTCACTATTAATGTTGATTTCCGAAAAGTCTATTTCATAAAAACTCATTCTTAAGCTAAATCGGGTAAAGATACTTAATTCAGAATGAAAGTGCATATTAAATTTTTGTTTAAACGTAAATGGGTACAAACGTGAGTAAATTTACAATTCCATAGACAAATGCGACACATATTTTTCAATACTCGTACAACGCCCGCTTAAGAATTTAAAATATTTTGGTTTCCACTCAAAGATAATTTTATAAAGTTGTAACGTGATTTTAAAATTTAATTTGTTCTAAACAAAATTAATTCGTATAGTATTTTCGTTATATAAAATGATCTTTATATTACGAGAAGTTTGTTGCTTAAGTCTTTTGTTTTTGGGTGATTTTAAAAATGTCTTCGAAGGCCTCTGCGTGATCATCAGCATCGGTATTCTAAAGCGATTGTTATTAAAATTAAAAATGATTTAAAATTCAAAGTTTTCATTTTATTTTACTTTTTGTAGTTTTTTACTATTACTTTTAAACAGTTACAAAATTTCTATAAATTAATATTATGAATTTTTGCCCTGTTTAAAAAGACAAGTCTTAGTTATAATTATTTAATTTAAAACAAGAAAACAAAAAAAAAAATTAAGCTGAAAACTGGTTTAATAAAAAAACATTATGCAAATTATTAAAGAATCAAAATCAACTTGAATGCAGTTAAATCTTTTGGTATTGTTTGTTTGAAATCTCCATAATAAATGTGGTTACAAGAAAAAAAATCATATAAAGAAATTATTTATTTTATTACCACTTACTTTCTTTTTCTTATTAACATTAAAATTTTACAATACATTTTAATAGAGTTGAAAACTATCAAATGACTGTTACTATTTATAAAATATGATTAACGTTGATATTTTAATCGCACAACAATTAAATGTTAAATAAATTATATGAAAGTAGTTCTTTTTTTTGTATTACTAAACTCTCACGTTAATTTTCAGTTTAACAATAGTTTCGCTGAAAATAACTGGAATTTATTTATGCAAGTTGGAATATGTTCTCTGGTATTTGTGTAATATTTATTTAATTTTTTTTTCTTTTCTTTTTGTTTTGGTTTGTACGATTTCATGGTTTGCCACCAGACCAAGCAAACCGCCAACAACAAGCATTTGTCATATGGACAGACCGTCAAATACATAAAAGACTGAACGGAGGGACGTGTAGCAACACTTATTTAATAAACATGAATAAACTTTATAAGCAGTTGTCAGCATATTTCAACTTTATTTGTTCAAATACATTTAAGCCAAACCAAACAAAACTGCAGCAGTAATTCAAAAAATGTAAAAAAAAATGAATAATAGGAGTCCCAACAGCCAAGAGTAGTAATAAGACACGGCACGCAGAAAAATTATGAAGAGAAACAACTATTTGAATGACAATTTTCTGTACAACAAACATTTCTTGTTAATATATTAATATGCTGAGTAATCATCATGATGATGATAATTTTTTTTTTATATTACAATTGTTTTTAATGTTATTTAATGGTTGGTTGCATTTCGTTTGAGCTTTATGCGGTTTATGTTTATTTCGCTGACTGACTTTTCTTTTCTTAAGCAATTTTAATTTTTGCTTTTAACTATAAAATAATAATGTTTGACACTTACAAACCATATTAAATGATATAATATGAATACTTTGTTTGCTTGACATCATTATCATTAAACAATCAGTATAAAGAAAACAATAAAACCATCAACGTCGTCATCATCATCATAATCATTATCATCATCATCAACAACAACAACAACAACAACAACAACAACAACAACAACAACAACAACAACATGATTTCTTTCACATTGTAAAATTTGAAGATAAGGTAATTTGACATTAACCTCTGCCTCTGCTACGTACGGCTTCTGGTATAATTTTGTTTTATTTTTTGTTCTTCTTTTCATTTATTCATGTTTATTTCAACACACAACAATAAACCTTAAATGCCAAATTGTGTTACTCTACTTAAAGAAAAAAATTTATTTTTTTTTCTCAACCATAGTTTTATAGAAATAATTGTTTTATTTAAGTGTATTAACCTTGTAAGAGGCTTTATTAAAAATAGATCTTGCAAGCGGTTTTCTCATAGACTTGATCGCCGCTAACTCTTTTGTTAGGCAGTTTACCGGAACTGAAAAAAAAACAATAATTATTGGGGAAAATGTTGCTTAAACTTTAATGTATGTAGGTGTAAATTTTTTAGCTTAAAAAGTTTTTTAAAACTTATTTTGTGGCATAAAATTTAATGCAACAATAAATAACAAATCTTTAATGGCACGCACAGTGGTATAGTTTTAATTTTTTTTATTTTTTTTTTTTTTTGTAGTGAAAGTAGCACCCAGATTAAAATCAAGACCAGCTATATACTCGTACTATTTTAAAACTGAAAGCCTTTCAATGAAATAAACCTCAAAGTAGTGAAAGTCTTAGGTCATATATCTGAAAGAGAACTGTAGACCAGCTTAGGGAAAAAAAACTTTCTGCTATTTATAATGAATAAACAAAACTACCTAGTGAACGCATTTTCTATACAAATGGATACAAAATGCAATCGAAAATAGATTAATGACTAAAGATACGGTCACACTTGGCAAACATTTACCCTAAAAAAAAGCAAAGTGATACTTAATCGAATCATTAACAGATAAACAAGTAAAGTTCGATCAAAAATATTTAAACTAACCAAAATTAATCACCCTTATCGTGAATAGCTTTTTCGTCGAAATATTTTCCCTTTTCTCCAAATCGCAATGGTGAATAATTTTTCCCCAGAAATCTGTTTTCTTCTTTTATTCCCCTTATCGTGAATAATATTTTTTACATGGATTTTTTAACCCTATTTTGTTTACCCTATTTTTGCAAGCGAACTGAATTTATACATCGCGAAATTTCAATATATACATATATATATATATATATATATATATATATACTTTCAACTGAACTGTAAAGTGACCGTTAAAATTTGTCCATTATTACAACTGTCCGATAAAATAAATAATACAGTTTTTGTTTGGTGGCAACATTTCTGTGGATTTTGTGGATACTGATTGTTAAAAATGCTTAGTGGCAACCTGCTTTTGTTTATTTGTCAAATTACAATCTAATGAAAACAGTTTTGTCAATTCTTTTATTTTTTGTTTTATTATTATGTGTTTTGTGTTATATTGTTTTTGTTTTATACCATATTTTAACCAAATAAATTTGGCAGTAATTTATAAAGTAGAAAGTGTGGCAAGGGATGAAAATATGGCAACTTCAAATGACTATACATCACGATAAAAATTAGAGGTAGGATGAGCTTGTCTTTAACTTATCGTTCACTTTTGGTTAAAATGAAGATGTAAGAATGAAAAAGTGTTTATCCATCCAATAAAATCCTAGCTTTAGCTAACGACAAGTTATAATAATGGCCCTAAGAGTTATAAATAATTATTTTTAAAACGAGATCAGTAAATAATATCCATGATTAATAACAATAATTCCTTGCAACATCTTTTTTCATTGAACATGAATCTCTTTGGTTCACATGCAGTAAATTTTATGGCTATAGTAGACTAAAGAATTTTTTTCACGGCACCTAAAATATTTAAAAACAACTTTACACTCAAAAGCATTTCATTTGAAACCTAAAATATGTGTATTTCTTATTATTAAACGTCATTTGTTTGATTTTTCAATTCATTTTTAAGCTTTACAAGTTTTCTTCCCATTTTTTACATTCACTACGCATTGATAGCGAGAACAAATTTTCTCATGAAATTCACGATTGCAAATTTCCTTCCCTTCATAGGGAATAAAAATTTCATGGGAACAAAAATTTCACATTTTATTCACGATAGGGGTGAAAGCTATGAGCTTGCAGCAAAAATTAAACAAATAAGTTAAAAACCAAGAAAGTTTGTCTCAAGTAAAACAAATATAAGCAATTTAACAAACATGATTAGTAAAGAAAAAAACACAACGGCAAGACTGTTGTAAATTACTAATGTTAAAATTTGAGCTTTCATTACATAAACAGCATTCAGCGAATTGTAAAACGAGAATCCAGAACAATCTACATATTCTCTTTGCATTAAAAATAGGTATAAAGAAGTAAAATTTACACCAATTGACACCACACACAGTGGGCCTCAAATAAAAACACTGAAAATGGAGTTGCAGGGCGGCCTTCGATAACAGCATGTTGTTATGTTCTGCTAGTTTTTATTACAATAATTTGCAATTGAACTGTGTAATTCAGAAACTTAAGAAAAAACAACACAACCGCAAGACTGTTGTAAATTAGTAATGATAAAACTTGTGCTTTCATTACACAAAAAGCTCTTAACAAATTGGAGTAAGATGAACCAAAATTATTTACATACTCTATTTGCACTGAAGAAAATGTTTGAAGAGATACCCCCTTATGCAAAAACGATTGTTAAACTTAAAATTGCTTTAACAAACGAATTTTGTATGACAAAACCGGTTTTAACACATGCTTTAACTTTAACAAACGTTTTTGCATAAGGGGGATAAAGTTTATACCAATCGACAACACATACATACAGTGGTCCTAAATTAAGAACGCTGATGATGAAAATATGGGGCGGCCTTCGAAAATAGCATGTTGTTACATTTTGCTAGTGTTTGTCACAATAATTTACAATTTAATTGCTTATTTCAGAAACCCATCAAGTGATCTCTTTCTAAATGTCATTTCATGGGTTTCTGAAATAAACGATTCACATGTTTTTGGTGCAATATCTTTCTTAAAAACTATCACTTGAAGTTTGACTTACAAAGAGATACTAACTTAAGCGTAATTTTTAAATCCTTTTCGACTGACTGAGTTATGAAGTAACAAGTTTAAAAAATATATAAATGATTTGATAACCTTCTCCTCTTATGAAGTCTGTTAATAAAGCAATTGCATCATTAGCTGTGCAACTTATGTCCGTCCACCTTGTTGCAGTTTAAGTTTGATGTGATTTGTGTGCCTTAGTTTCTCTTTTATATAGCTGCTGGCAATACTGTCCGTTCGAGGAAAAAAAAACATGTAAAACAGCTAGTTGTTCCGTTCTTCTACGTGTTTGTCAGAATATTTACAATTTATTTGTTCATTAATAATTATCATATATAATTTGGCTTGCAAGGCGATACGAATTTTAGCCTGATCAAATCATAAACATGTAACAAGCATATTTTTCAAAGATATTTGCTGTCAGTTTATAGAAGACAAGTAAAAATTCTAGTATGCTTATTTATATTGAAAACAAAAACGAAGCACTCAATTCAATATAAACAGACAAACGAGAATTTTCGCTTGTCTTCTATAGTGGCAGTTATTCTTGGAACAATTAAAACTGTCAAGGTATAGAAATTATTACCACAAAACAAAAAGTTCTCCAGCTTCAAAAATGTATATTGAATACCTGATACGGCCGAAAATAACATCATATCAACCGTATTACGTATGTCGCGTCGACTATTAGTCAGCGAGAATTTTGTACTTGATTAAAGAAAATTTATTTGATAAATTAAGTATAATAGGGCATTTACACCTGCACAAAATTTAGAAGATTTAAATTAGAATCCTCATGAAAATCTATACCATTTACATCGAGTTTTTTTTTTGCATTTATCAAAATTTTTTTTATCAAAACAAAACTCATTAACTGAAAACGTTCCGAAACTACAACCAAAGAACTACAATGCAGCCAATTCACACACCTTTTTAAGTAGACTGTAGCTAATTCACTCATATTTTTTACAAATATAGATCCGCTTTTACAATTGGGAAATTTAAAGGCAGACATTTTCTTCATTTTTTTTTTTTGAACTTACATAAACCTTTTACAATTGGGAAATTAACAGACCGACAGAAAATTTTTAGTTTGTTTACTTCCCTGCAGGAGAACAAACTGGTATCTAACTAGTATTTTAGTAGTACAGAAATCACCACCACTAGTTACCAACTGTAACCCTTCCTATACTATCTTAATGTGTTTAGAAAACTACTAGTACCAATGGTACTAGTTTAGGCCTAGTTTATTATCAGTTCTTTTGTAAAGAAAAATTCTATAAAATTGGTGGTTTTATTCCTTTGTTACCCAGTGACAACGCTAGTTAAAATTTGCAATTATTTATCAAAATTCAGAAATACAAAAGGCCAATTATAATTATTTAATTATAATTATTTTTAGATTAAGCTAAAATTTTAGTAATTATATGATACCAATTTTCATACAATGCAAGAGGTCTGTTAGACAGTTAAAATTTATTTTGCAATATGGTGCCTTGGAACTTTGGAACTACTTCATATACTAGTACTCATCAGCACTAGTAATTTTACACAACAACTTTAACCCATTTTGCACTAGTTCTTGCTATTCTAGTAATTATACTAGTAGCTTTTAGACAATTATCGCCTATTCTCCTGCAGGGTTCTTCGCGTTTGCTACTCACATACACATACACATAAATACACACATATGCCTTGATACACATCAAGTATGCATACAACTCCTGAAAGGAGAAAAATCATGTGAAGCAACAATAATAAATTACGAAAAGTAGAAAAGAGAAACAAAAAATGTCCGGTACAGAGGTTCGTGTACTACACACTCTACCTCTTCAAACCCTCGCCTACAAACTTCGTCTGTCTGCCTTTCAATTTCTCAGTTGTAAAAGGGGACTATGTTACACCGGGTAGTAAAAAATAAATAAAAATATTAGATTTTGATTAGATTTCCTAGAAATCTACTGACAAAATTGATTTTGTTTTGTATGGGAAATCTAGTAAAAACAAGCAAGATTTAGCTCGAAATCGCGTAAGTATTAGATTTCGAGGTAATGTAAATGTACTATAAAGTACATAAATATGATAAGCTGTTTATCGCTTTATCCAGATACCTACAAATTGTTTTATTACAATTCAAAAAAAAAAGATTTTTTCAAAAATGTCATATAAACACTTACTGCGTCATTTGATACCCAAATATGCGACCTAAATTTTTTCTTTGTGTTTTTTCTGCTTTTCTTTTCAATATTAAATTTATGTTTAAAAAAATCCCATATATACCGTTTATTAAAACCGTTACAAATCAATAAGTTTGTTAACACTTGGGTATTAAATTGATGATTTCTTTTATTCTCAAACAAATTTAAATATTTTCTCAATGAAATATATACACCATTCTATTTTGCTTTGTTGCATAATAATAATTTTTAAAACATTCTTCTTTGCTTTGATTTAAATATTTTAACATAAATAATGATCAGCACAAATTTTTCGATACTATTTTTTTTTTTTGTTTTTTTTGATGGTTTTTCTTAAGACACTTGCACAGTTAAGCTAAATTGTGTTTTATTGAATTATTACGGTTTCATAATACATTTATGTATGTTCAACAATGAACTAAAAAATAAGACAAAACAAAAAATCACTGCTTGACACATACACTTTAGCATACAATAGTTGTAAAAGACGCAAATGCTGGAAAAGTATAAAACCAAAAAATTTACATTACAATGGCCTGGCCACGAGGTATCCAGCCTGGTTCTATCTAATCCATGCAAGCCAACGAAACGTTTTATTTTTCTTTAATGATATTTTATTTATATTTTTTTTTTCTTTATGGACGTTATATCAATATCAATGCATGTTAAGCGACGACCGATCGACTACTCGCTCATTACGTTTTGTTATGATATCACGATCATGTGCGCCTCTGCAACAAACGATTTTTATTTATTTCCTTTGTTTTATTTTTCAAACAAACTCTATACATTTGTATTCTCTTCTTTATTTTATTTTTTTTTTTTTTTTTCTTAACACAATTAACTTTTTTTTTAACTCTTGCAGCTTTAAAGCCAAAAAGATATCAACCACTTTACAATTATAATTTTTTTTTAACTCAAAGCTTGTTTTGTTTAGTGTTGCTGTTGTTGTTGTTGTTGTTATTATTCATCTAGATTCCCTATTTTAGTAACAAATACAAATTGTTTCTCAAGCCCGTAGACCAAAAAATTTAAAGAAAAAAAAATACTAAACAAACATCAGAAAACACCTGTTGAACGATATTTATATATCTTTAAAGCTTTTTTCTGCTTCTTCTTTTATACTCCTTGTATTTTTTTATTTTATTTTTTCTCTTCACGCAAAAAAAAAACAAAATCCGCTTTGACAGTACCGTAACGTTACAAGTCTTGTTTGTTACTGAAGCACCATAAAGCCGCCGCATAGTACACAATATCAGCAGCAAAAGCAGCAGCAGCTTTAAAAGTGGTAATTGATGTTGTTGCCAGTAACAGAAGCTTAACGACAAACACACTCTTGCGCACAACTATTATTAAAGTGCCAGCAACGGCTACAGCTTTTGTTCTTTAGCAGTTTAGCTAAACGCAAAATAAGTAGAAAAAGAAAACAGCAGAAAGAAAATAAAGTAAAACAACGCTCTTTATACGCTCTGGCAAATTACCACACAGAATAACAACATTTCGGTTTGATGAAAACAGCAATTGATACCGATCAATGGCACACTGTAAGTAATTTGTTTAAGGCAGTCTTTAAAAGGGGAATGAAGTTGTTCACTCATGCACTATGGGAATGATGGCAAAATAAATACTACTGGAATTTTACACCACAAGACCAATTTGATTCTGCTACAACTTCATAAAATTATTGGGCTTTTAATTCATGTTTCAGTAAGTGTTGCCATATTCAAAAGACACCTAGAACTTTTACACTGAAAAAAAATACGTAGGAAAATCAACAGAAAACGTTCATCTTAGTTTTAATAAAGTAGAACTTAATTCTATTTCCAAATATACACACCGAAAAGTATTTGAGGCGGCTAATTCGACATTCCAAAAATCAACATTTTGAAAAACCCCGGTTGAAAAACCGAATTGATAACCCTAGCTTCAACTTATTATTTTATGCAACTATGTCTTTATAAGCTGGTACAGTCAACATGAATAGAAATATAGCAGACTTGAAATTTCAAGTCTTAAAAAGTTTTTTAAAGAAAATTTTTTAAAAAGGAGTCACACACAGAAAAATTTAAGCTTTTTCGGCAATGATTTTTCTTCGTATGTATTTCATGTTAATCTAACATGATTTATAGTAATTTTCAAGGAAAATGTTTCCTTTTGAAATAACTTTATTTCATGTTGATTTAACATTTACGTACTGTTGAAATCAAAATGAATCAAAGTTATTTCAAGTTGGATCAACCTAAATTCGATACTGAAAAAACACGAAAAATAATGTTGGATCAAAGTTATTTCAAGTTGAACAACATGAATTTAGTAATTGTATTTTATTAACTATCTGATTTACGTGTGTTTTTAACAGGTATCAGAAAAATATTTGTTTGTATATAATTGACTTCCCTTGGCCAAGATTTGCCACAAAAACTTTAAATATTCTTTAGATACATCTACCCCCTTTTAGCCAGACTTTGGTTCTAGTGACTTCGCGGAAAGTGATTTGACTCCTACAATGAAATCAATTCACAAACAAATACTTATTTTGATGACCTTGACAAATCTTATCTTTTGGAAGGATTAAAAACATTTAAGAAACTTTGGACAAAGTGTATAGAGTTCAAAAGAGACTACGTTGAAAAACCAAATGATATTCTTTTTTTTTCAAAAAACTGTGTTTTATTTAAACAGTTACGGACTTATTGACCCGAACGCCTACATAGTAGATTGAACAGCTGTTTTATATGGTTGTTTTTATGGCAAGTCTAATTGATTATTGAGGGGAATGTTTTATTTTTCGCCAAAAATTATCTCATATCATATCTCATTATCTCTCCCCCCAGGGGAGTCTATTATAGACTACGGGTGTGGCAACCCCGGGGCCCCAGCTGGGGTGATGTGGCTTTTTCCATTGACGTACCTTTGGTACATTACCCATAGAACTTATGTGTTACTACCCGATCTCTGATCACAAACAGAGCAAAGGATGTGCACATATTTATAACAAAAGGAAGACAGGTCCTGTTGATGTCAATTAGGTGCAGCGTCACCTAGAACTGCCCCTGAGTTCAAAAGACGATAGAGGTGAAGCCCTTGTGGTGGAACCTCGAGGTCTAACCAGAGGCTACTTCTGGTGCCACGGGTGCCGGTGGCTCGACAGCCGAGCTGCCTAGAGTTGAGTGCATGTAGCGGTCGTCAGTTTCCTTTGCTAAAATGCCGAGTTCGTCCTACCTCACTGGGTTAAAAGCATGATTTTGGTATGTGTGTAGTAGGCACTCGTTATTTGGCGACACAGGCATGGGTTCATCTCGGATGAGTGGTTGAGCTGTGCCGGCAATGGTTGAGGAATTCTCATGGGGACCTCGCTATGGGTGTATACACAACACCTTGGCGTGGAAGCCGGAGAATTATCGTGGTGGCTGTGGTTGCTACCAAAATAGCTGGCAGAATAGTTTTGGCTTCCCAGTGTAAAATCAATACTAGTGGTTGGTCTGACGCGGTCAGCCAGACACTATTCTAGGTGCTGTTGCCATTCAACAGAAGCTGCTATGGGCACGGACATAGCAGCAGAGTTTAGATAGCTCAAATTACCTCAGCAAGGTAATTGAATATAGTACAGGGATAACTATATTAAAAGATTGCAACCTATGTGCCTTATGCAGTGGGCCATAGGTTCATTCTAATAGGGTGCATGGGGCGTTGGTCTGGCGTCTAACCCACACCCAGTGCTTTGGCACACGTGAGATTAGGCCGTAATGGCAGGTACTCACGTAAAGCAATCGCACATCTCATTATCTCTCTCATATTTTATGGTCTTATTTTGTGTGTTGAATGCTCGTAATTTACGTAGAAATCACAACACTAAGATTGTCAAGTTAAGATAAAATATCCTCAGTGTATTTATAAAATTCTGTAATATATGTTAATATTAATTCAAACGAAATAAACAACTTTTTAAATTACTCTTCTTTAATCATAACGAATGTTTTTTTATAAGAAAATATATGGAGATTTTAAACACGCTTCTGCTTTCATGCTGAGCCTGGTAGAATCAAATCTTCGTAGTTAATTAAAACATCAACGGGCCCCTTAGTCCCCCATTTTAATATGCATGAACAGCTGTCAGTCAGCATGTGTTCTAAATATTTTTGGTAAGAGATTTAAAACTATATTTTTTTTATTTTTTTTAATAAGCAATACAACTATTTTTAAATTAATAACAGAGTAAGTGTTTGGTATTAGTAGAAGTACTTTAATCTCACTTCATTTTCTTTAATAGATCCTCACTTTACTCGTTTTCTTATAATTCTAACGTAATTGTTTGTTATGCAAAAGCAACAAAAGCGGCAAGCAAAATATTATACATATATGAGTAAAAGTTAGACTAATACTTAACGGTTATTTTAATAGCAACTGTTCAAAAGAAAAATATAGTAAAAGGAGAAATCTCTTCAAGATGAATATTATCTCTTTCATTTAAAAATATATGAAGACCACTTCAGTGTGTGGAAATTAAAATGTGCTAGAATATATTTCTATTAGGCCGGTTCACAAATGTTGTAATGATGTAATGAGAAAGTAATACAAATGTCGATCCAACTTTAGTTAGTTAGCATTAGTATTTTATAATATTCATAAATCCCTATTTAATTTCAATACACAAAATATACTCGAACAAAAATTTCCAAAAAATTTAATTTTTCAGTTATATCATGTCGAAAGCAATAGTTCAATTCTCTAATTGAGTCTTTTACAACTGGTTAACAAATTTTCAACTTAAGTTAAAAAAATTATTCCCTCAAATGCATTTGTTGCCAATTGTCTACATTCGAATTGCACTTGATTTTATCTATGTGCCTCGGAATGTGCGCTCATTAGAGGTCATTGATAAGCTTACACAGTAATAAAACTGCAAAAAAAAAAACCCGTTGCAAAAATTTTCCGGATTTGTCTTGTGATTGTGTTTTAGTGTGTTACTTGTGGTAAAATTGTATATATTTTTTTCATTCCTATCAAGAAGTGAAGTATACAATAAAGGGTAAGCTTTGAACTGGAAATAGAGTATGTTGCCATATGTCTACAACATGCGTTTGTGGCATAAATAATAATAAACAGTTGCTCTCGGTTTTTTAATTTGTCTTTAGGAAGCCTAGGAGATTAAAAAATAAGGATTTCGATGACTTGCTCATCCTTCTTGAAAATCCACATGTTTCCGCAGACGAAGAAATTGCAAAAGTTCATATTAACAAAACTAAATGATGAATTTTGTAAACGTAAAATATCAATTTAAATAAAAATTTTAATTTCTAAGATAGTTTTTCTAATAATAATTCAGTTACGAGGGAAATATTTTTACTGGAACCCCATAACGCTTTAAAAGTTGCAAAACACAACTCTCATTGTATGAATAATCTGATCATTTAAATAGACTAAGAAAATATAGCCTGATTAGTAAAGATTTGTATAATTTTCTCTACATCATGTTTATAATTTGAGTTAAAAAAATATTTCTTCTTCTTCTCATGATTGAAATGATATAACCTACAATTATATCAACAATTGTGAGTTACCCTAATCAATATATTTCAGGTATAAAAAATTAATCTTCCCTCTGTTTTTAATGCCCTTTAATTTCTATTGTTATACTTGTTGAAACTACGAGAAAAAAATAGTACGAAAAGCAACAAAATGAAGACAAATAATAAATGAAAAGAAACATTTTACTTCCTATGTAGTAAAAAAGCAAACAAACCGAATGTCAAGGAGTGCATTCATCAATGATCAATACACTAGCAAAATTTAAATTTCTTAAGCAAAAAGAATTTAAAAATAGTTAGCAAAATGTGGACGTTAGTATTCAAATGTTAAATTCTATGCCTAAAAGCGATAACAGCATAAGTCGAATTATAACAAAATTGCTACAATATGCTACAAGTAGAAATGAAACTTCATATTTATGTGAAATCCCTATGTCTCGAACAAAGTTTATTATAAAGATTATGCAAAAAAAAACAGACCAAGTTATTAGAGACCTTTTATAATAAAAAGCAATGTGAGTCCGATCACAGAGGAGATGTGTAAACATCTAGTAATGAAAATTTTTATTTAAGTTGGAAGTACTTATGCTTTTAGTATCTTTTTTTAAATTAATTAATTAAAAGTATCAAAACTTTCAATATTGTAAATACATATGAATTTGTTGGTTTTTGTTTGTTTTATTAAACTTATTTGGTTAGTAAATGGGCACACTGCGGTATATGTATATGTACTGCATTCAAAATACTGCAATTAAGCAGTAAATTTACTGATTACTAAAAAAATTCAGTAAATTTTTACTGCTAATGAAATTTAATTTGCATTACCAGTAAAATCGTAGGGCCGTAATCATAATAAAATTGTAGCAAGTGGCAAAGCTTTTTCATTAAAATTTTGAAACTTTTGTATGAACAACATTTAGCCACTTGGTAGAATTTCATTGTGAATACGGGCATTACTGATTACTGAAAATTCAATGCACCTCATCACATAACAAATCATTCAGGCAATTTATAAAAATTGTAGAAAAAAATTTTAGTAATCAGTAAAAATTTACTTGTCAAACATTTTTTATTGTTTTTACTGAAACTTTAGTGGTACTGCAGTGCTCATCTATGGTAAATGCCTTTACTTTTACTTTTTAATTTTTAATTCCTGTTGTTCATCGTTTAGTTGTTGCTGTTCTGGTTGTTGTGTACGCATTGCAATTAAAATAAATTCAGTAAAGTGCGACTTTGACTCGCGCATATTCGGTTTTGATCATTTTTTTTGATTTAGCTTTCTTCCTTTTTTAAGTTTTTTCAGTTTAAACGATTTTTTTTTCAGTTTTATCGCTTTTCTCTCGTTTTGGCGTTATTTTTTCTCTTTTTGGGTTTTTTTAATTTTCGCAATTTTTTTCATTTTGGCGATTTTTTCATATTGGCGATTTTTTTGTTTAAGGATTTTTTTCATTTTGGTGATTTTTCCGCTTTTTCGCGATTTATTTTAGTCCCAGAGATTTTTTTTAATTTGGTGCTTTTTTTTCGTTTTGGCGATTTTTTATTTTATTGATCTTTTAGTTTTACCGTTTTTGAAAATTTCAAGAGTTTTGGTCTTACGGTTTCCAAGATACAGCAAGTTGTCAAAATTACAAAGTCAAAATTGCATTAACTGATGGACCACCCTTTAATTTAAATTTTTAAAATTTAGTGCTGATTGTTGTAGTCTGTGTAAAAATACACTAACTTTTAAAATTTCAAGTGTATATATGTACATACAATTGTATGTATATTACATGGGATTTTAACATTTTTCGTTGCTCGTTTTGGAACACCCTTTAATTTTTAACTCTCATGTATTTGTTGTTGTAGTGGCCAAATGTCTACACATTGTGTCCAAATTTCAAGTCCGTAGCTCTTACGGTTCATTTTCACCTTTGGTGTACGGAAATATACAGAAAAATAACTGGCGGCGGCGCACCGTCGGCTTCGAACCGGTCGACTTGTTTCTCTGCTTGGTATTGCTTCTTTCAAACACTAATACACTCATACATAGCTCACACCGATTTGACAATGCAAACAAATCTCAGCAAAGAAATCTCAGCAAAGAAATCAAAGTCAAAAGATTTTTACCCCCTAGGGTATAGATGTTTACACATCAAAAAAAACAATATTGAGCTAAGTCTTGAAAAATGTTCAATAAAATTTTTAATAAAATAAAATTAATCAATACGTTAAATTATATTAGTTATATTAAATTATAGTAATTAGTATATTAAATTATAGTATATAGTCAATACTCGTACAGTAGGAATCTTTATTCTACAAATAAAATTTACAAAACTTTAATATGCCCATTTTGATTTTTTTGAAGAAAAAAAAAACGTTCATACGTAAAAAGTGGGTTTATTCGAAACTTTGATTTTCGACTTATGCTGTTATTGCTGGTGTTTACAGAATTTATTTCTTATTTTGTGGAGAAATCCTATTTGTGTTGCTTACACAATAGTTTCAAGATTATTTATTTATTTCTTTAAGTTTTTTTTTTTTTTTTTTTTTTTTTGAAAGTGATCTGTAAGACTTTTTAATTTATATTTCTGGTGAAGTTTTATGTTGACAAGTGTCAAATATTTTTTTTGTATATGTATTTCCGTCTCTGAAATTCCCTTTTTCAAAACAAGTACTGTCTAGGCGATTTCTCGCGAAACGTTTCGAGTTTTCAACTTGTGTGGCGTTTAAATTTTTGAATTTTTAAACAAAATTGAACCTAAAAATATTTGTAATTCAGGAAAATTAGTTTATTGAAAAAGCAGTTTCAAAAATAAATCCCACCAAAACTCGTCTTCTTCTTGATGAGTTTTCTTATATAGAGTGTTTTCATAGAGGTATAGATTTTTAAAATGGAATAAAACAAAGATGCATTTTTGAAATTCACATAAAATTTACTTTATTCGAAAGATAATCTTCTGGTATTATAATTTAAATGTGATTTCTGCCATATGACAGCGACGGCTGGCTCCATACTAGGAGGTTAAATTGTCCATGACTTTTTCCAACATTTGTGGCGGTATATTGGCAATAACGCGGTGAATGTTGCCCTCTATGTGGTCAATCGCTCACAGCTTATCAGCGTACACTACCGACTTCTCATATCCCAACAGGAAGTAGTCTAGCAGCGTTAAATTGCACGATCTTGGAGGCCAGTTCGCAGGTCCACATATGTGAAAATATGTGGTTACCAAACGTTGCTTCAATAAATCAGTTGTGGCACGAGCTGTGTGACATGTTGCGGCATTTTGTAGAAATTACAGTTTGGTTGTTCAACTGATCAACGAAGAAGTCAGTAATCACGGGTGTGGACTGATTCGGTTATTCCTTTCCATTTAAAAAAGTGTTGCCAACTTAAAGTTTTATGCCTCTATAAAAAAAATCCCTCTATTAATTTTAGGCGATAGTTAATGCTTTATGAATTTGGATGGGAAAAATTTACAAGAAATATTTTTAGGAGATTTTTTTTTATACTTTTGGCGATTTTTTGCTAAAAATTTATATAAAAAAAATTAATATAAAAACAAATTTATTATCAAATATATATATTCAGATGATTTTGGTGACCTTTGGCGATTTTTAAAATCAATTTGGCGAAATAGGTCGCAAAGGATCTAACAAATACTGTCTAGTGCATAATTTGCTTGATGTACAGTCGTGACACAAATTTTTATCACTGCAAAGGATGTCTCCAAGGTGGTGGTTTATCACCACTCCTTTGGTCAGTGTGGTGATTGACGAACTTCTCCTCATTCTTAGTGAACAAGGACAAGAAGTTATAGGGTATGCTGATGACCTAGTTGTGATGGCAACTAGAAAATTCGGCAAAATTATCTCAGACATCATGAACAATGCTCTGTGCACTGTAACGACATGGTGTGGGAGACATGGCCTGGCGGTCAACTCTGATAAGACTATTCTGGTACCTTTTTCTCTTAGAAGAATACTTGGTCTAGGGACAGTGTCGTTGAATGGATGTAATATTCCTTATTCGACCGATGTCAAATACTTAGGGATTACCCTTGATAGTAAGCTAACTTGGAACCGACATGTTGAATGCGTTACACAGAAAGCCACTAGGGCGATCTGGGCGGTGAAGAGTTGTGCTGGACGCACCTGGGGCATGAGACCGAAAATGGTTCTGTGGATCTACACAATGATTGTTAGGCCAATTATAACGTACGGCGCGGTAGTTTGGTGGCAAAAGACTCGCCAGGTTGTGGCGACAACTAAACTCTGTAAAGTTCAGAGACTGGCGTGCCTTCTTGCAACAGGCACAATGAGGTCATGTCCAACCTTAGCCATTGAGGCCTTGATTGGACTACCACCCATACAAATCTTTGTAAGATCATCTGCGGCAATGGCCGCTTATAGGATGGGTTTCGGGGCATCTGCTCGTTGTGTTGGCAACGGGCACTCGTCGGTCTTGAGTACAATGCCCAGCTTAGGACTGCTAGGAATGCCTAGTGATAGGATAAACTGTGAACTGAAGTTCGACAGGAGATTTAATATCACAATTCCATCCAGGGCAGTATGGGACGAAAACGGTCCTGTTATGGATTCCAGAAGTTTATGTTGGTATACGGATGGATCCAAAACGGAGGATGGAGTTGGTGCTGGGGTTTTTGGGCCCAACGTAAAAACCTCTTTGCCCATGGGCAAATGGCCTACGGTATTTCAGGCGGAAATACAGGCAATCACCAAATGTGTTGAAATTAATTTAGATAGGGGAATAAGAAGTGCGCATATAGCTATCTTTTCCAATAGTCAGGCAGCTCTTAACTCTCTCCTTTCATGGGAATTCCGTTCCAGGCTAGTTTTGGAATTATTTGACTCATTACAGAAGCTATCCATACGGAACAAGGTTTCCATTTACTGGATACCTAGTCACAGCGGTCATCCAGGGAATGAGAAAGCGGATGAATTGGCCAAAAGGGGCTTTTCTGCTCCTTTTATGGGCCCAGAGTCGTTTTGTGGCGTAAGTCGGTCGACTGTAATGTCTCTGATTAAAGAAGACGTCACTTCGACCGCTAAGGAGATTTGGCTGTCTTCTTTTGGCTTAAGGCAGGCCAAAGCTTTGATGCAGCCATTTACATATAATGACATCCTGAACTTCAACAGGAATAATTTACGGCTTGTTACTGGTTTTTTGTCTGGACACTTTGGACTGAACTATCCTCTGTGGAAAAGTAACCAAGTTGGTTCACCTTTGTGTCGTTTGTGCTTGGAAGATGACGAGACGACGACACACATTCGGTGTGAGTGTATCGTATTGTGTGACAGTAGAAGGAGTGTTTTTCATTCTGAGTTTCTGTGTTCAGATGATATTAGGAGCGCTTCTCCAATATCTGTACTGACCTTCATAAGGAAAGTCATACAGAGATTGAATAACTTAACTTATAGATCTATGGTACAAAAGTTCCATCAGGTGTCGCAGTGCCGGTCTTTGGACCAGATCTGCCCTCTATTCTATTCTATCACTGCTTAAACTACTGATGAGCAATGTTCAAACCAAGCATACAATAGGATTTAGGATACAACTGTGACACTATTAAAATCGTCTTAATCGTTCGGAGAATAGGATGCTAGTCTGACGGTCTTCGGGCTTGGCCTCGATTTCCTTCAAAGCAGTGTTTTTGGTCAAAATAATTTACTTTATTATTTGTAATTGCAAATATAAAATTTTTTTATTAAAGAAATAAAAAATTAAAAATTAAAAATCAACCGCACACTCCTTTACTGGCCTGATAAATATTTTATACATTAACATTACGACCGTAAGGGAACATTACGTGAATTGTACATTCATGCAAAATATTCAACTCTACTAAAAAATTAAACTAAAGTGTTTAACTTGGCTGTTCGTACGTCCGTCTGTCTGCTTACCTGCCTATAAAAAATGTAAATGTTGAAAAATAAAATAAAAGCTACGAAATAAAAAATAACAGAGTACGTGAGAAAACGTAATTTTAATTTACAAACCTCTACGAGTAAACAATTTGTAAATTTCAGTTCAGTTTAAGTAAATTTGATTGTTTCTTACTTTTTATTTTCTTTTTTTTTTTTTATATTTACTAATTTTTAAAATGCTCCATGAGGTATTAAAAGGCTTCAGAAAGCTAATAATAACGATTATTTGCGTCGTTCAGTTAATTTAATTTCATTATAATTTACAATGTATTTGGAGATTTTCAAGGTAATGAAATATAACAAATGATTATCCATAAGGTGCCAAAGTTATTTTTAGTAATGATTAAAAAAAAAATATCTTAAAGCACTTGTCCCAAAGTAAGATAACGATTATTGAATGATTTTATGTAAGAGCAGGAAACTTGTGTATTTTGCTTGAATTTATTTTTATAGTTTTATCGAGCAGCTTATCTAAAATATATTAGATTTGTGGAAGCAGTAAAAAATGTCAATCGACCGCAATATGTGCGAACAAAATATATATGCCATTTCATTTCAGTTCATGTCAGCTTGTTTCATAGTTCATGGTTATATCAGTTGCTAAGAAGGCCTAGCCTCTAGAATGAACAGCGGTTAGGCTTGCGTGTGTTGCTTAACCTCAGAGAGTTTTTCATCCCGCTCGCACTAGTTGACTGATTTGCCACGGAAAACTGTAAAGTCTTACATTATATGTTTACATTTTAGATTTCTAAGAATACTTTTAATGGACGTATGGATATATGGTCTTGTCACCCTTCCGATTTTTGTACAACAATACTAGTATTTTGCAAAATTTACTTTGTAAAATATTTATAATTTCACATGAATGTCAACTTTCTGTAGCGTACGATACCAAACAAATGTTTGTTTTTTTTTTAAATTTGACATTTTACTTCTTAATATAAGTCAGCAGCTCTACATTAGGTAAAATTTTGAGAAAAATTCAGTCACATTGTTCTGAAATACAAAGTTAATTGTTTGCTGTCGCACGCGACAAAACATTGGACTATCTCGTGGAAATGGCCATATGTATATGCATCAATCACTGACATAAATGCGCATCTTTGATTTTTGCAGATTTACTTAAAAAAGAGAGCTCCCCAATGGAGTGTTATGAGTGAGTGATGAAAGAGATAGGGAGAGATTGAAAAAACAACCAAATGTATATTTTTGTAATAAAGTCCACACAAAAACAATTTATAGATAAATCTAAAAAATTATACACTTGATATTGCATTAAACTATGAAATAGGTTGAACTAACTAATATAAAACAGTTAAAAAATTAAATCCAAAAACTTGCTGTAGTACAATTGTTGTGGTTAAGTTGCATGTGACAACACACAAACATAATTAAATAACTATTAACTATAATTTTCCATCAAAATCTACTTATACAATTGTCATCCTATACAACTCAACCCAAACAAGGCCCTTAAACAAATTTTTTTAATTTAAATCTTTCATCACCACGAAAGGCAGCGTAATGAAACAGCTTTCATCAACTTTCATTTACTGTCATATCTGTTAAATCAACCAAGAAAATAGTTATCCCTATCGTAAATAATAATAATAGAGTTATAGCTGACAGCAAATCTGCTATTAAGGCCCTCATAGATATCTATACCACATATTTTCTTGTCCAAGAATGTCGCAAAGCCCTGAATGGACTTGCGCAGCACTCAAATATCTTATTAAACTGGGTGCGTAGACACGGGAAGCATAGTTGCAGATGACCTGGCAAAGAGAACCATACTAAGGGAAGTCAATATCGACTATCTCTGTAGTCTACCACTCTCATCCTTCTGGAGACGTTTCAATTTTACCTTACTTTAATTAGCTCAAAACAGATGTCGCCATGAGCCCACTTGTGCAATAGCGAGAGCCCTCTGGCCTCGCCTAAACTACCATGGAACGAAAAATCTCATGAATATGAAGCTACTGAGGAACCTCGTGGCCACGTTGACTGGTCGCTTAGTCTTCGGAGTCCATGCTAAACGTATGTGTTTTCCGTATAATGACTACTGCTACAGTTGCAATGACGAGGAAGAGGAGGAAGGTATCCTGCATCTCCTGCGTTTTTGTTCCGCTCTGGATAATTGCCGTCTGCACCTTTTTGGCGAAATTCCCTTCAGTAGCTTATCCGAGTTATCGGAAATTGAGCTCAAAAACTTGAGCCTTTATACTTGGAACAGTGGCTGGTATAGCCGGTGACTCTCCCCCTAGCCAATTTTTTACCCACTCCCACCTCTCACCTCCCTTAAATAACTATTATCTCTTTTCTACTTCTACCCTTCTCACGCTCCTTCCTCTTTCTCTCTCACTCTCTTTCTTTCACTATCTTCTTTTCAAGCACAAAGGGATCAGTCTAATGGACACAAGTGAGCTGCACTCTAATTTTCGACTTTTCCGTGCCAGCAGCCTGCTAACCTAACCTAACCTATCGTAAATAATGTTTTCCTCGAAATATTTGTCCTCCAAAATTGCAATTGTCAATTACCACCCTATTGTGGAGCTTTCCACTCGAAATATTTTCCCTATTCTCAAAATTGCTATGTTTTTCCCTAGAAATACTTCCCTTTTTTAATTCCCCTTATCATTAATTATATTTTTCTCGGGAATTTTTTAAATTTCTCTTGGTTATGTTCGCTTTATTTTCAACGTAAATTTCAATATTTCCCTTCGAGTTAAATATGCAAAGTTATAAGTATTTATTTTAAGGACAAGATCAATAAATAATAATCACACTTATCAACAATAATCCCTACAACAAATCTGGTTCACATGCAGCAAATTTTATGGCAGTGATATACTGAAGAATTGTTTGCACTGCACCAAGAATATTTAAAAACACAAATTTACACTTAAAAACATTTAATTTGAAATAAAAAATATGTGTATTTTTTACTGTTCAATTTAAATTTGTTTTTTTTTAAGCTTTACAAGTCTTCTCCCCTTGTGTAGCATTCACTGAGAACTGACAGTGAGAAAAAAATTTTAACGAGAAATTTTCGATAGCATTTTGGCTATCGAAGGGAATCTATGTAAATTTCATGGGAACAAAAATTCAACTGGTCATTCACAATAGGGGTGAGTTAATTTAATTAAACATTGCATTAAAAATTTAACAAATGAAGTAATTAAAGAATTGACAACATCATCCTTGACGCCAAACCGTAACAATTTAAATGGGTTGTTTTAAATAAAATTATTGTTGTTTTGCAACAACAGTTAACACCACAAACTCAGTAACAATTTCCAAATGGTTATTCCAGCAAAAAAAAAACTGTTTTTAATCTAATAAAACAATAATTTTTATCAATAATTATTGGTAAACTATTTTATATACATATGTACATAGCTCATAAAACTTAAACAACATTTACTACACAATATGAAAAGCTTTATTGTTCTACATGTGCACATTGCAATTTAAGCAACACATCAATTGAATTTTTCACATGTATGATGTACATATTTTTTCTTGCATTTTCTAATCAAATGCAAAGAGTATCATTAATTTCGATTTTTATTTAAACCTGTTCTTGTGCAACCAAGGTGACCTAAGGTCGTTGTATTGTTCTGTTGTAAATATTATTTTGTGTTAAACAAATTTTTTCTTCTTCTACAAATTTTTACTTTTGCTTAAAATTTCATAAACATTAATGATCAGTTTAGACATGAAAATGAAAGCTACACACACAGTTCTTGTATATAAACTAAAACCACAAAGTCTTTGGGGAAAAAATAATAATGTATATTGTTAGGCAAAGGTATACAAAATAATAACCAATAAACCACAAAAAAACTTATTGAATTCTGTATAAAGTTTCATACAAAAAAAAAATGTTGCAACAACACGCAACAACCAAAAATGAGTTAGCACAAGAAATTGCATTGAGTTGGTTAGAACAAAAAATAAACAGTGACAAACAAAAGAAAGTACATGCTTGAAAGCTTAGATGAAAAGTAACTGAAAAAATAAAAGAAATATGTTGAAATTTATTTACTCCTAAATTTTTCATTTCATTATGTGAAATTCTTGTTGCGACAGATATTCTATAAAATATTTAAGTAGTCGGTATTTTTCATAATACCGCTAATTTATACCAGATGGCCTCTTCACTACCACTTGAAGCATGCCCAGAAGATAAAACTGACTCCTACATGATTAACAGTTGGTTTAACATGATGCCTTTGGATGCTTTCTAGGGGTTGGCGCCGCCAATAGCTTATTCTATCTGACGGAAAAATCGTAAATTTTACCTCGTCCCACCAACTATCTAGTATCCAATCTTCTCTGTGACTAACATAAATTAATGGAATAGCGAAACATCATAATCAACATCAATTGAAAAGACAAATTTTAAGCGTTCTCTTCTCTCCTACAAACTCAACACTTTGCAAAGTGATGTATCAGTGATAGGAAAGTTGGTACGATCGTACTTTTTTTGATACTATTTGACATGAAAAAGTACCGTAGTACTCCCCCAGCGCATTTGATACTCTCACGGTCTACTTAGAAATGCAGTCAGAAGACGCGCGTTTGCATATATTTTTGTCAAGAATTAAATTTGTTTTTCGACAAATGGCATGAAACTTTATTAATAAAGATATTTTAACAAATGATATTTTCTGCGGCACAGAAGTTGAACTATATATAAACAGAAATCATGTTGAAACAACTGTTTTAAATCAGTTTAAAGAAATTTGTAAAAAGTTATATATTAAATTCTGTCCAGTTCTAAAGTGGACTTTGACAATGAAATGTTAGTTTGGATTAATAAGATTTCCTCTGAAAATGTTTTATCTGGTAAAACCAACAGCATTATACCACTTTTAATTAAAATGTCTCCCAGCGAAAGGCTAAATTTTTAAAATATTAACAACCAATATAGATCATTAGCTAATATGGAAGAACTGAAACCATTAACAAAATAATATATATGCAGTTTCTGGTGTAGAGTGTCTAAAATTAAAAACGCATTAGATGAATACATGATTGCTGATATATCGAAAGTAGCTTGCGGAATTTTGTCTATACCGCACTTCTCTGCAAATGTCGAAAGGATTTTTTCTTACCAAAATCTCATGAAAACATAACATAGGAACAAACTTTATGTTCCGACAGTATCAAGTCTTATCCAGGCCAAAAATTTATATAAGTCTAAAAACTCTTCTTGTTATAGCTTTAAAATTTGCACCTGTGAAAATCAGTGATGAGAAATGTGGCGCAATTGTGCCATTTTTTGGCTCTATTGGATGTTAGATGGCACAGGCACTTTTTTGTCCATTCGAGCCATAACCGCCAAAAAAAAACTTTAAGCGGCATATCTTTTTAACTTCGTTTTTTAACGAAAATCGATTATCTGCGATCGTAACTAAACGATTTTCATGAAAAAATTAAGCTCGAAAATTATGTTGCTTAAGCTCTTAGGCGGTTATGGCTCGTATTAATATGGAAACTTTTCTTATTCCAATAATAAGTAAACAGATCACAAGTATTTGTATTTCTTGTAAATAAATACAAAGAATTAATAAATTATACATATACATACATATGTATATGTCTTTTTGTAAACAAATAATTTTGGAAATTATTAAATTAATTATTATTGAAGCATTTTAAATTAAATAAAAAGTGGTTTGCACTATTCAAGTGATTTTGGTAATATTTCGAAACAGATTCGGCACGAAATCAAGATTTCCAATTCCCATCTCTGATGAACATACGTATATGCTGTGTGTTCCTTATTTTATTTGTAAATTGGGTATCACACACGGGAGTAATTTTTATGCCTGCACAACTTTTATTTTTAGAACACACGAGACTAATTAGTCTGGTATAAAAATGTATACATACACACAGCTTTGTGTGTATTGGTGTTTTTTGTATTATTTTAACATTTGCTGTTTTTTAAGTTGTGTTTTATTGGTTTTGTGCCGATGATGCGGTATTGTGCCGGGTTGAAAAATTATGCCAAACACAATACCACTCTCTTTGCCTCTCTCTCACCTACAAACTGCCATGTTATGCCAGCACAATTGTTCTCGTGTGTGATAGCTGAATGAATATATGAATATAATTTTTTGCTAATCAAATTTAAATTAAAAAAAAATAATAGTTTTTGGTACTCTCGGGACCAAAAAAGTACTCAAAAAAAATTTTATTGATACCGAAATACAAATCTCATTTCCCATCACTGTGATGTATTAAACAAATTCACCACAGCAAGCTAGCAACTTCAAAATTTCAAGGATAGAATACACATGTTTCTATAAGAATGATTCTTTTGACGACAGCAGGTTGTTGTCTATGCTGATTTTGTCTTTGTAGTCTAATTAAAATAATTTCTACATATTTCTTTCAGGACAATAAGCAAATGCAGTGTTGCCAGTATAATACAAAATGTTACAATTATTTAATAGAAATAATGTCCCGAAATTGACGTATAGCATAAATTGATTCATTTTTATATTTTTACGTGATATAAGTACATTTAAAAAGAGTAATTTAGTTTTTATACATGCGAATTATTTGGTGGCAATACTGATATATGTGTTTGTACTTAAATATCAGATGCTGATAATGCTGCTGCCGTTTCCAAAGGAATTAAGTAGCTGGCTACGAGGCGACAAATGCAGCTAGCGGCATTTGAAGTTGTGTTTTGGTGCAGCCTGCTGCGGTGAATGCATTTAATGCATGAAATGTGTCACTCCCCTCTGAATCCTATGCTCTTAATTTATACTATTGGCTTACATTTTCTTTTTATTTGGATGCGATTTATAATAATTTTTTGCATGTTCTCACTTTTGCTCGCTACTTCTGATATGAATGTATATACATACATACATATATACAAATTCAAAAGGTGTCCTTGAATTCAGGTTCCTTTTCGCTCTCATTGATATGGCAAAAACAATAATTTCTGTTAGTCAGTGACAGTTTAATGAAAATGGATAAAATGTTTATATTGCTCACTTGGATTGTACTAACAAAAACAAAAAAAAAAATATGAATAAAAATTCAACCCGAGGGACATCTAAACTGCTTAGATCGATCACTTTCCAGGCTTTTGAAGAATTGGTTCCTTATCAAAGTATACATACACAACTGTAGTAACTATGCAGACTTATATTAGTATAGACTTGTATCGAACTTTTTCAGTAGCTCGTTTTTGACACAAACCAATTATCAAACCCATGTAATTTAAATGGGTTTGATCATTGGTTTGTGTCAAAAACGAGCTAGTGAAAGAGTTCGAAACAAGTCTAAAATATTCAACAGATTTATTTGAACACTATAACAACAAACTTAATAAAAATAAATAGTATGAATAAATTAATATGAGTAATAAACTTAAGCAAATTTAAATAAAAAAAATAGTATCAGGAATACCAAACTTAGTTTCTTCATAATAAACAGTTCTAAATGCTTTAACTTCTTGAGCATCACAGCAAATTACTGATCTTTCCTTCTTTATATCTTTCATCTAAATTATTTACAGTTTTCTGAAGTTTCTAAAATTGTTTACAGTTTTTGCAAATGTTTGTTTACTTTGTGCAAGTATTGTTTGTTTTGTGCTTGTTTTTCTCCACAGTTTGCAACTCTCTTTATTTTTTCGCAATTTTTGCTCATCTAAGTTTAAATATTTTAAAAGTGTGTAAAAATTGTTTAATTTGAAAATTTATTTTTTAAATTTTACACTCACGATGTCGCACGTGATTAACTTATTTTAGGTATCAGGATTTAAATTCAGCAAGTTTTTTTATTTAACTTGTTAAATAATTGATGGGCTTTCTTCATGTACTTTCGACTCACTGATAACAAATGTTGTTTTTCAATGTCGCACGTGACATCCAAATATGCAATTTCGATAAGACAGAAGTTGTGGATATTTGAAATAGCATGTTTGTATCTTATGTATTCTTTTTTTAACTCAAAAACATTTTTTCTCTTTAAGAACATTTATGAAAACAAAACGTTCAGACGAAATATCCAGATGGAAAAAATTTGCTCTTTTGTGACTTTGCATTCGAAATTGGTTATATATATGTATAGATATGTCTAAATGTAAATGTAGTGAAATCAAATTATATCTCAATGAAAATACGATAAAGCAAAGTGTTTTCAAGAACATGTAAGTTTTTTTTGGAAATGCCTCTATACAAAATAGTTCATTATAAAAATTGTTTTTCGTTATTATTTTTATACCGTTTACCAAAACATGGTAAAAGGGTATATATAGGTTTGTCATTCCGTTTGTAATTTCCAGAATATTAATAAGCGAGCCATAAAGTATATATATTCTGGATCCTTATGCATAGGGAAGACGAATAAGCGATGTCCGTCTGTCCGTCTGTCTGTGCGTGAAATCGGTTTTCCGAAGCTCCCAGAAAAGCTAGAGACTTCGTTCTTGGACTGGTGGGTCAGAAATGGTCGAAATAAGATTGGTATTGAAAATCAGCAAAATCGAGCAGACACTTTCAAAGCTGGGAGACTTAAACTTCATTTTGCCATACAAAATAACTACCGAAAACTAGTTTTTAATAATTTTTTATTAAATAAACTTATTTTATACTTCAGATGAATAAAATTAGTATTTCTAACTAAAAAAAAATTTAAAAAAAATTAAAAAGACGTTTCCAGGGTTGGAAAACCTTAACTTTTTTTGTTATGCAAAAGTAACCTACTAAAACAAATTTGTCCTCTTTTTTCTATAAACTAAACATATTTAATGTTCTTAAAAGAAGGAGATTGATGTAAGAAATCAGAAAAACAAAAAGGATGATTCCAGGGTTGGAAAACCTACGATTTTTGTGATATATACAATTAACTACCCTAAACAAATTTTTTATTTATTTTTATTAAATAAACTTATTTTATACTTTACCACGAATAAAATTGGTATTTCAAATATAAAAAAATTAACAAATTAAATAAGACGTTTTTTCCAGGGTTGGAAAGCTTTAACTTTTTTCTTATACAAAAGTAACTTACTAAAACAAATTTTTCCTTTTCTTTATAAATTAAACATAAATATATTATATTCTTAAAAGAAAAAGATTGGTATAAGAAATCAGAAAAATCAAAAAGGATGATTCCCGGGTTGGGAAACTGAAACTTTTTGTGCTATAAAAAATTAACTAACGAAAGTTAATTTTTATTTTTTTTTTATTAAATGAACTTATTTTATACTTTAGTACAAATAAAATTGGTATTTGAAATTAACAATTGAACATCAAAAAATTAAAAAGATGTTTCCAGGGTTGGAAAACTTTAACTTTTTTATAGAAAATTAATTTACTAAAACGAATTTTCCCCTCTTTCTCCATAAATTAAAGATATCTTATATTCTTAAAAGAAAAAGAAATCAGAAAAATCAAAAAGTTTGATTTCAGGGTTGGAAAACCCACACTTTTTGTGATATAAAAAATTTGCTACCGAAAACAAATTTTTATTTTTTTTTATAAAATAAACTTATTTTATACTTCAGTACGAATGAATTTGGTATTTCAAAATAAAAAAAAATTAAAAAAATTAAAACGACGTTTCCAGGGTTGGAAAACCTTATTTTTTATACAAAGGCAACTTACTAAAACAAATATTTTCTTTTTTACTATAAATTAAATATATCTTATATTCTTAAAAAAAAGTTGGTGTAAGAAATTAAAAAGAAATCAAAAAGGAGGATTCCAGTGTTGGGAAACTTACACTCTTTATGATATAAAAAATTAACTACCGAAAACTAATTTTTATCTATTTTTATTAAATAAACTTATTTTATGCTTGATAACGAATAAAATTGGTATATCAAATAAAACAAAAAAACTATTTAAAAAGCTAAAAAGACGATTCCAGAGTTGGAAAACTTTAACTTTTTTGTACAAAACAAACAAAACATAAACAAATTTATCCTTTTTTATAAATTTAACATTTCTTAAATTCTTAAAAGAAAGAGATTGGTGCAAGAAATCAGAAAATCAAAAAGGATGAGTTCACGGTTGGGACACTTACACTTTTTTGATATATAAAAGTAACTAAGTCTAATTAATTTTTATCTTTTCCTTTATAAATTATATATATTTTACGTTTTGTTAAGAAAAGTTTGGTATATAAAATTATAAAAATAAAAACCACAGCTCCAGAGCTGGAAACTATGATTTTTTTTTTGGACATTAAAGTAACTAAATAAAACATTTTTATCGAATTTCCTTTTTTTTTCACTTAACACACTTTCTATATTTTTTTAAGAACTACTAGATTGGTATAAGTAATCAGAAAAATCTAAAATTATGATTCTATGGTTTAAAATTATTATTATTTTTTATTTGTACATAAAAGTAACTGTGCTTATGTATGTATCTCTATACTACATAAACGCACTTTGGTAAAGGGTGTATAAGATTCGGCACAGTCGAATATAGCACTCTTACTTGTTTTAATGTTAAATTTTAATTTTTTTTTACATTACATTTTGGGACACCTTGTATAAAAATTATTGAGGAGCATGCATACAGGTATAAGAATATTTGCAAAATGAGTGAATACAAAAAATATCAAAAAATATATCTTTTGATTATTTCCTTTTAAATTTAGTTTGGAAAAAGTACAAATTTTCCCATTCCCACATAAGAACAATAATTGTTATCCAGTTCACTAAAATTAAAACAGAAAACTTCTAATACGTTATGTATTAGATGGGTTAAGGATAACTTGATTATAATTTTTTTTAGATCCCTTGGACTATGTATGATGCATAAATTCTAATCAACAAAACTTGCATTTTCTTATATTATGACTCATGCAATTTTTTACTTTTCTTAAGAACTTGTTTGCTGACTATTAAGCAATTCTTATTAACAATGAAGTTAAGAAATTAATTTTAAAAAAATAATCCTTAAAAATTTGTATTAAATCATCATCCAAGCGCTAGTTCGCCTCTTTATTCACTATTGATTTTACCAAATGGTCATGCTCTGCTGGTCGAAAACAAAAATCAAATCTTTCAACTTAAAATACAGTGGCTCTTTTTTCTCGTTTTTTATATGTATATATGTACGAGCATATCTTGAGATTTCATAAATCATTTAGATTCTTAAAAACAAAAACTTGATTTTTAGTCCACACAAGACGTAACAAACAACCAGTGTTGCCTGTTAAACGAACAACTTATTGCGGCAGCAGCAACAACAACAACACCAACAAAAACCTGTGCAACTAAAGAAACAATTGAAATGAAGCAGCAGGCAACAAACAACTGCTTAAATCAGACAAGCGTTAAATGTTAAAGTGTAAATATTAAACTTCAGTCGGCCAGAAAAAAAAAAATAAAATGTTCATATTCCGTTTATTGTCAGAGGATTTAGTTTGTTTTAGCCGTATTTTTCTACTACTGTCAGTTCTTTTGTTCGCCTGTTTAATGTAATTTTTTTAAGTGAATAAATAATACGAATAGAATGAATGATATAAAGAAATCGTTTTGGGTTAAGTTTCTTCAAGTGTTGTATTTTTTTTTTATTATAATTAAAGTATTTGTTGTTCTCATTATTAAACAATATTGTACAATCGTATTGAATATTGTGGGCGATAAGATAGGAAGTATTTGTTGCAGCAAAACTCAAACGATAAATAATAAAAAAGTACACAGCAAAAATTTAGTAGGTTAATCTAACCAATTTATACAGTAAAGTTTACAGTGTTATTGTTAATTAAACTAACTTTTTTACTACTACTTTGCCTGTTAATTTTTTACTACGAAATTTTATAAAATTAAAATATAAACAAGATAATAGAGGAAGTTGATATCACTTTAAATACCTATTGTAGTAGTTTTAGTGAAAACTGATTATGGCCATGAGGCTAGGTTTTTGTGTTATGAATGAATAAACTGAAATTAAAAATGAAAAATTGAAAATAAAAGTTCTTTTTGTGATCGCGATAAACAAACTGTTTGTCTGATTAAACTAACTAATTTAAGTTGTTAAATTACTGTAATTTTAAGTCGTAGTTATGATTCAATTTATGACTAAAAATACAATAAATTTTCTACTTTGTTGTTTAATTTAATAGATGTGCAAAATTGACAAAACAAAGCACAAAATAGTTGTAAAGAATGGTCTAAGCAATTTCAGTTAATTTATTTAATTACTTTATATAATATTATTAAAATAACCAACAAACGTTGTTAAAATCTCCCCATTCCTTATTTTCTTTTTTAGTTTTGAGGTAAATAGAAGTCATTTATTCCAATTCGATTTGAGACCCGATTTATTTTTTAATTATTATCATTTTATTACTTTTAGCTGTTTATATTCCTCCTTATTTTGGTTGGCATTTTTAGATTTCAAATTCGACTATTTGTAGTTGATTAAAGAAATCAAACTACATTTTTCTTTAATCTAGTACAAAAGGGCTGACTTTGGCCGCAAAATCGCCAATCACAATAAGGGGATTAAAAAAACCAACAAACATTGTTAATGTTCTGTGTTATTATTAGTTGAATTCTCCCAATTCCATATTTCTGATGAAATTTCAAGTATCGTTTTGGTTGAGGTAACAAATGCGCCTTCCTACAATATTTTGCAGTCTGTATTCAACTTCTACATGAGGTAGATTAAAAATTGATTGAGGACTTTTTTGTAATGAAAAATTTTAATATTCACCCCTATCTGTAAAATGGTTTCCCTCGCAATGTTTCTCCCCTTCCCAAAACTGCAATCGTGAACAATTTGTCCTCAAAAAAGTTTTCCCTTTCTTTTATTCCCCTTATCGTCAATAATATTTTTCAAGACGATATTTTTGCCTCTCTCTTGTTTTTTTTTCACTTAAATTTTTGCAAGCGAACTGCATCAATACATCGCGTTATTTAAAGTTTTCCTTACACTTACATATTTTAAGTTTTAAATACTTATTTTGAAGACAAGAGCTGTAAATAATATTCATGATTGTTAACAATAATTTCCTGTAACACCTTTTTACATACAAGTAAAAACATTTTTGGTTCACATGCAGTAAACTTTAAAGCGTTGGAGTAGCAAAGAATTGTTTCCACTGTACTTGGAATACTTGAAAACCAAAAATTTTTGCATATTTTATTATTAATTTTAAATACGTTTGAATTTCAATTAATTTTTAATCTTTTCATATCTTCGTGCCGTTTTTTACATTCACTGTGAATTTTTAGTGGGAAAAAAATTTCACCAGAGATTCACGATAGCATTTTTCCCTTCGAGGGGAATAAAAATTTCATGGGCACAAACATTTCAATTGCTGTTCCCGATAGTGGTGATTAAATATTTGTAAGTAATAAACAAACGCTTTCTTTTGGTGGTGAAATATTAAAAAGGTGAAGAAAAATATTTATTTAACAGATTTTTATGATCTTTTTTTTGGATCGTAATGAATTGGATTGAAACTGTATGTATGAGTGAGTTGTGGTGGATAATGTATAGTGGCACACCCACAATTTTTTTTACCGAAAAAATTTTACTATAAAGAATTTTTGGAACTTATTTCTTTACTGCTACGTATTAATTATTTTAAAAAATTGCGTTGGTTAGCATATATTTAAGTGAGAAATGCGCGAGTGAGTTTTATCCAATTCCCCATATTGCAAAATTTTATTAATAATTCATTAGAAAATTCGTTAAATTTATATTGATTTTTTTCTGTATAAAAAAAACTCGAGATTTTATGAAAATGTCAAAAAACGCTCATTTCAAATTTTATTTGACTTTTATTAAGACTCAGGTCATTACTGTTTTGTTTACATCTTTATAGTAAACCTCATTAGAGGCCTGTAGATTTCGTGTTAATATAAAGCTTCGTTTGTAGAATTTTTTTGCATTTACATCTCGATTTTGTCTTAAATCGACTTGATATTTTTTTTTCAATTGTAAAAATATTTGTCAAACCATGCAGCTTAAAATTTTGAAAAATATTTTTGATTGTGATATTTTGGTTCCAAAGTGTAGAAGGGTTAATGTTTTCGGTCATAAAGTATTTTTAAAGTTTTTTTTGTAAGCTTTTTGTAAATTTCTGAAAAAAAAAATAAGTCTCAAAAATTTTTTACAAAAGAGGTTTCATTTTAACCCATTTGACTCGCAAGGTGTTTAAAATAACAGCTTAAGATATAATTTAGAATATTTATAACAGCACTCTTGTCAATTTTCAGAAGAATCGGCTTAAAATTTACCAGTTTTTTAAACAACTGCTGGTCAATAAGTTAATTTTAAAAAATGTTAACTTTGAATTCAATGGGCCTCACTTAGAGATGTCGGATATAGTTCAAATTTTTAACATATCAGTTTTATACTAGGTGTCACATTATTCCGCCTGGGCATTTATGAAAATCGAAATCGTCGCCTTAGAATGTAAACCTGCTAAATCTAGTTTTTAAAATATATGCCGCCGTATTGACTGGCTAAAATATTTATTTCGATATTAAACTCAACATGTCGAGTCATTATTACAACTTAAAATTAGTTAAAATTAGGATTTTGTCGGACGTATAAAAACTTTATCATTTGCAAAATTTTACTTTAACCTAAAGTGAGCGATAAATTACAGGCAAGTTTATCTTACCTGGTAAGTTAAATCCAATTTGCAATAATGGAAAGCTTTCTATACGTCCGATAAAATCCTACTTTTAACTAACTTTAAGTTGTAATAATGGCCCTCAATATATTATACTTATATATTATAATCAGGGACAAGGATTTAAAAAACGTATTTTAGGCGCCTAAAATATGACATCAAAAACGCGAAATATGCACTAAAAACAATTAAATATGCACATATTTTAAAAAATTGTATCCAAAAGAAATGTTTTTAATTTACATGCAACTAAATAAAAATATATAAATATTTTATTTTCTCAAAAGATGCGTGTACAAGTCTTTTACATAAAATTTTTAAACAAGATTAGATATGATAAAGATTTTTTCGCGATATATTTATATTGCAATAAAAGAGCAATACACAAATAGAAAGAGTTGTTATTAATTTATTTTCACTGACAAATTTTATATTTTTAATATTTTCGAATATAACGTCTATGGATGTAATCGGCTCAAATTTAAATGATTCTTTTTGTATAATTTTATATATTTATTTAACTCAACCTTTAAAATTAATTGAATACTATGTTAGATTTGTTTTTTAAATCCGTTACCATTTTTAAAAACAAAATCAAGTTCCCGCAGAATGGTTTCACTACTTTCGGTTTTAATAGCAGACAATTTCCTCTTGAAATCATCAAAATGACAATTTCGATTAAATTTTTTAGGTGGTTATGCTTGTATAATCGTTCTACAATTAAAGAGCTGGCGAACAAAACTAGACTGTCCTCAGTAAATGATTTTTTAAATTTTTTTTCGGGCTCTCCAAATGCACATATATGCAGTTACGAAATATTTTCATCCAAAGCCAGTTCAATCCTGCTCAAAAAAAATAACAAAAACTGACTTGTGCTTGCTAGTCTCTATCTAGGTAGCTCAGTTATTTGCCTATGCTGTAAAACAGTTAACGTCACTAGTCTGGTTTTTTTCGTCAGTTCGTCAATTCTAAAACAATGCAAGCGAATAAGTTTGCAAAAAACTCACTTTTGCATTAATAATTTGTCAAAATGTTTTTTTTAGAAATTTGAATTTTTAAAAGAATATGACACAAAACAATAGATTTGTACCAAAATATGAGACGAAAATATGCATTCATGACCAAATTATGCAAAAATATGCATTTTCAGCAAAATATGCAAAAATATGCACTAACAAATCGATGCCATTTTTAAGCAAATTCATTGTTTCGTAAAGATATTTCCTTCTTGCGATTATAAGGGTTAAGGGAAAAAATATGCATTTGCATGAAACCCCTGTCCCTGATTATAATGATTATAACATCAGCTGCTAAATTATTCCAATTATAAACATGACAAGTTTAATAGTCTTAGGCATTTTATAGTTTTCTTATATTAATATAATTATATAAAATTTGTTGCAATGTTTTAATGCTGCAACATATTTGCTACAAGATTTATATAAATTTTATGCGGCTTTGTTTAATTTAAAATGTCTTTAAAAAAATGGAATAAGCAAGAAAATGTTGCAAAATTATATAACAGATTCATTTTAAAGTTAACACATCTCTGCCAGTTTTTAATGTTTTTTTTTTTTTTTGCCTCAAATTGAAAAGTGAATTTAACAAGTCTACTGTCTAAAGGCTAGAAGAAAAATATTAACAAAAACAACTTAATATAAATGCATTCGATTATAAATGTGTGTATGTATGTATGTATGTAACACAATAAATAGTCAGTGCATGTGCAGCACTAATACATAAACATACATACATATGCATATGTATGTTTATTGTGTAATACCGTTTTATTAACGTAACGAAACGCTTGTTAATCTTCATTGGTACCTGGTGAGTATAACTACGTACTCTACCGATAATAGATTTATTTAATGTTTGTTTATGAAGTACTTTCTATGGCACAGTGCAGCGATTTAGGTCTGAAGTTTGTGTTAAAAGTTTTACTTTAATACACTTTTGTGCGAAAAATAAAATACATTGCTAAAGTTTGGTAAAACCTAAAGCGAAGTGTCCTTAACATTTACTATATTGAATCTACCCATTAATTCTGTCGTTTTTTTTTTTTTTTTTTTTTGAAATAAATCAATGATCATTTGCTTGTAAAAAAAAGTTGGTGTGATCGGTATAGATTTTCATAAAGATTTTAATGAAAATCTGCTGGATTTTGTGCAGTTATAAATGCCCTATTACCTTGTCTCAATCTAATATATTTGATTTGAAATCTTTATCATTTCTATATATCGTTTAACTCAGCTTTTCTTACATTTTTCAAGATTTCGCAGCCAAGACAAAATCCTTTGTAAAAAATTTTGTCTTACAAGGTATTTACAGTTGCATAAAATCTACCAGATTTTAATTAAAATCTTTATCAATCAAATCTTTTGCAACCAACCAACTCCCATATAGCCAATGTAGGCACCTTTTTATGCAGACAGTAGCTAATTCTCTCACCTCTTATAAAAATGTTCTAGTAAAAAAAATAAATAAAAATATTAAATTTTGAGTGGATTTCCTGCAAATCTACTGACACATTAGATTTCGTTTTGCATGGGAAATTTAGTAAAAAGCAGCTAGATTTAGCTCGAATTCTCGTAAGTACTAGATTTCGTGTCAATATCAATGCCAAATTAAACTATAACTTCAAAAGTGCCGACTTAGCTCATTCACACATCTTCAAAAGAAAATTTTGTAGAGCGTAGCTAATTCACTCACCTTTTATATAAATTATGTTGTAACAGGGTATTAAAAAATAATTAAAAATATTAAGTTTTGAGTAGAATCTAGCAACAAGCAGCTAGATTTAGCTTGAAAGCTCATACGTACTAAATTTCGAGACAATGTGAATGCCCTATCAGAGAATTCACAACCAAACACTCAAAAATATTTTCAAACAAAAACGTCCTAAATCTTCTTATAGGGCATTTACACCTGCACAAAATTTAGCAGATTTTAATTAAAATCTTCATGAAAATCTATACCACTTACATCATGTTTTTTTTTTTGACATTTATCAAGATTTTTTTATCCAAAACAAAGCCCATTTAACTGAAAATTTTCCAAAACCATAACCAAGCACCTGCAATATAGCCAATTCACATACCTTCTTAAGCAGAATGTAGCTAATTCACTCATCCTTTTTATAAATATGTTGTACAGGGTAATAAAAGATATATAAAAATATTAGATTTTGATTAGATTTCCTACAAATCTACTGACAAAATTGATTTTGTTTTGTATGGTAAATCTAGTAGAAAGAAGCAAGATGTAGCTCGAAATCTCGTAAGTACTAGATTTCGAGACAGTGTAAATGCACTATTACCGAATAAGGGCATTAATGTCTGTGATCTGAAAATTTATAATCATAGTCGGGGCAGATGATATTTATCAATTTATGTGCTCATTGTATCTTTCTAACGTGGCCAGATGGACTTTTCAAAAAGCGTTGATAATCTATCAAAAGTAGCGATTTTGAAGAAATTACCACTAGAACACGACTGCGGGACGCAAAATATGTACATACATATGTACATATTTTGAATTCAATTTCAAATTTTAATTCCAAAACAGTCTATCATAATTAAAATCGCTGAGTACAAGAACAGAAAATTTAAACCACAACCTTTTACGGTGCATACAAAAAAAATTCAATTAGAAGAGTTATCGTAGATAGATAAAATGTTGTTGATAAATATTGTTTGATAGCAAAGTATAATAAATTTATGTTGTAAAAAATCACTGCAAGAACCTTTCAGACCTAGAAAAAATTATCACTCAAAACCACTGTGCTCTTGGATCGTTATTTCTATTGTACGTTACTTTAAATAAAACATACTTACAATAAACTTATGTGTGTATATATATTTTGCTACAATTCGACAAAGAGGTTTATTGGTTGCCCATAAACAACTTGCAACATAATCATTTAATATTATTGTTAGACATTGAGAGGCATAATACAAATGACTTACGCCTCGCAGCCAAATGTTATGAAAACACAACACATAAAAAAAACACATAATAATGCAATACACTACAAATACTAATTCAGCAAAAGCATCATAAAGTATAAGAGTATTTAAAGTGTATAAATGAATACGATGCAATATAAGTACGAGTGGTTTATCGAATTGCAAACACATGAGCTCTGGCACGCCAGTTGCTTTAAGAATATACCACACATTTTGTTCATGGATTAGTGTATTAGAAATATAGCAAAGAAAGTCTGCCAGTACGAACTCAATCAATATTTAAAATACTAAAACACTTTGGGTCATGATTAAAACCAGATTTACAATATGACTTTTTATATGAAATTTTTTTTATGAAAATTATTCTAATTGAGCGTAAAAACTCAAAGTTTAGAAATATTTTTTGGAAATACATATATAATCTCTTCTTTACGTCTTTTTTTTTTTTTTTTTTGAAAAAGAAACAATTCAAAATTAAAATTTAGTGTTTTTACAATTTAAGATTCTATGGGATTTAAAAAACACTCTTTATTAACTGACACTTAAAAAAAGGAGGAGGTTATCAATTCGTCCGTATTTTTTTATATATACCTACTTCACAACTCAGTACATTTTAGACCGATTGTAAACATTATTGTTTGTCTTAGATGGTATAGCTTCCAATTGGTCTCAATGTAAAAAAAATTTTTATTTGATTTTATCATATTCTACTTATTTGATTGTTGCAAAACTTAGCAAACACCTTTGGTTCTTGAAATTATACTCCTTTCAGACCTGACGCTAAACTACTGAAATTTTTTTCATAATTTTTGGAGTATATGGTCTCTATGTTGTATGAAAATATAATCAATGTTTAGGTTTTAACATTTTCATATCCTTCAAGGATTTTCAGGACACGCACAATTGATGCATCTCGGTCTAATTTTATTTTGAAATAAGCAAAGCGCCATATGATATCTTTTTTTAAACTTTATTTATTTTTTCGTATGATACAGCATAAAACAACTACTTTTTTTTTTGCTGAAACATAAAACTACCCAGCAAAAAATTTCAAAAAAGGTAATCGAGTTTGGAATTAAGCATTTTTGATGGAAGCTCTTCCCTACTGGATTACCAACTTAATGATTTTAACAAGGCGTGAGACTAAAGTAATCGATTCTTGAGAAGTACTTAATTTTTTTATTTGGCAACTTGTTGAGGTAATATATTTCATCTAGAAAAATCATTCTCTTCATTTAGCAACTTGTACATAATTTTTTTAAATTTTAGGTAATGTGATTTGTAAGCGAGTAATGAAATTTGGCAATCAGAAAAGTAACTCATTATATGGCAAGTAGTTCTAATGGTAATGTGTAATTTTTTGCTGGGTACATCCCATTTGGAGCATCGTGCGCGTGTGCGCGACTTGCAGTCCTTGCGACGGCACATACGGTCTGATTTCAAATGGAGTTCTTCCACGCAGTGTTTGAAGCTATCCAGCGGTTTTTCGGAACATGACTGGTCTGCTGGGCGATATCGTTTTGATTGTTGAGTAGTTTAAACCATGGTACAATTATACTAGGTACATGCACGACTACAACAAAATTACAACACCAAAAAACACATTCATTTTGTTGGTATAAACAAACGAATAATTGTCAGAAACAGATGCCTTTTGTTTTTAAAAATAACAATTACAGGGTAACTAAAGTACAATTGCAGACGCGGCATTCCTGCATGATTATAGTTATTCAGTGTTGCCAATCTGTGTGTAGTTAGACAGTGTGTAATTTCTACTCACATGTGTAGGCCATGTAATTAAATTCTTGTATAATCTGTGTGTAATTCTACTTTGGGTTCTATTTTTATTTATTTTTGTTTTAATTTTAACCTACACAAAAGATGTGTAGTGTAATTTTCTTCGATGTGTAATTGGAGACACAGCGATGTGTAAATTCATTGGCAACACTGTAATCATTTTATTCACACACATACACTTACATTTTCGCAGCTTGTAAATAAAGTTTGACAACTATTTGCATTGTATACATTAACAGGCTGGGCTTGTGCATGTACCTGTTATAATTGTATCATGGTTTAAACCTTCTGCGTTTCAGATTCGGAGCTCCACTCCACGTTGTTAGTTTTTTGTGTGGCCACCAATGCTTCAGCTAATGCAAGTCGAAAACTTAGCAAATCGCGCGTATCTTTTGGTATTTTTCTGACTTCCCGACAAGCCTTTTGGTACTCCATCCAAGCGTTGCAGCAAGCCAAAGCCATAAAATGTACGATTACTTTCAATGGCCATTTTCGGGTTTTGAAAAAAGTCCGGTGTGCTTGCATTAGTTGGTCGCAAATTTCCACATCACCCATTGACTCATTGTACTGCTGGACTATATATGGACGTTGGACTTTGATAAATTTCCTCTTTTTTTGCACCAATGGGAAAGAAACATCATTAACGGAGACGCAGATAAATACAGATGACGCCAAAAAAAAACGACTTTGAGTCTTTCCATTGTACAATGACAACTGTATCATCAGGCGAACAGAATTCCATCATATCCTCTCTTTTCATCATTTTATCCTCAGTTAATTAACGCCCTTTATACGATTTTTCCTTATCTTTTCCGTCTCATAAATTCCTTTTGTTAGAAGCCTATGCAATGTGGTAAAGTACCTGTCAAAAAATACTTTGGACGCTTTAGGTAATGTTTGTGCTAGGCGCAGAACGGATTCGGCACCAAGTCCAATATTTTCATCCGGAAGGGGCACGACCTGCTTTGACATATTGCGAAGTCGCGAACTTTATATATTGCACTTACAATAAAAATTATAGCTCCGTAGGCGCTAACTCTAAATTGTGATTGGTACCTAGCTCAGCAAAAACTGTACCTATATTTCGATTAATATCTCCTTCCTCAACTTTACTATCAGTGCTTTCCCAAGGGATATAATTTTTGTCCTCTTCTTCATTATCGCTGCTAAAATCCAACGCGTCCAAATCTTCCAGCGCTGCCAAAATTGCATCATCGGTAAGCACTTCTAATACTAAAAATTAAAAAAAACAAATTTTTAGAGACATAAGACCCGATACGCACAATTGATGCACTCGTTAAAACTTTTAGATAAAACTCATTTTTATTGCATCAAATGTCTTCAATTGGTTTGAAACATTAAAATTTATAACTTTTTTTATTCAAATATGCCCACATTGCTATTTGTTAACGATTAGTACTTTTGTAATTGAAAACACAACTTACTTCTGTGGCTCATTTTGACAAAACTGAAATGTGACGCAAGACTTTCGCAATAATTAAAATAAAGGTAAAACAAACAGCGGAATAATGTGAGAAACAAACATAAAGAACAATGAGCACAATCGATTCATACCGGTCTATTTGACATTGTCCAAATAGAAACCAAAATATTAAGATCGAAACCTACCCGCACAATCGATGCATCAGGGTCTGAAAGGGATACAACTTTAAAGTTGAAAAAATGGGCGGGGCTACGCCCATTAAAATTAATCATTACATTTGACGTGGTTCTACCTAACCGATTTTTACAAAACTTAACACACACCCTGAGTTCTGAAGAACACACAATCTTGCATTTAAAAAAATGGGTGAAGGCACCCGCTTTAAAATTTAATTTTATATTTCACGTACTAACAGATTTTCTAAATTTTTTTTTTTTTTTTTTTGCTTGAAAGAGTTTACTTCCAGTTTGGTCTCATAAAATTTTTTCAAAAAATGTTCTATCTGATCTATTAATTGAAGTCGTTTTTTTCTTTGCCAAATCAGTCATGATTCCATCTCTAATACCAGAATGTATATATGTACTTTATATAACTTCAATTTCAATCAATGTTTAAAATAGCATCTTGTTAACATTTTTGCTTAAAATAACTTATTTTGATTTAAAGCAAACACTGTAATGTACACAATATTAATGTTCATTAATTCATTTATATGCTCAAGTGTATGTGTTTCAATAAATTATATTATTTATATTGCATTGAACACTTCAGATTTTATGGCAGATTTTGAACTCGGTAGCAAAGAATATATTGATGTATGATGTAGACAGTAAATTAGATTACATACACAATTCTTAGAATTTCTCCTTACATATACAAAAATATGTTCTCTATTATAAATGATAGTCAACATGAATTGATGGTTAGACATTAAATGGGGTTTAAATTATAATATTATTTTGTATTTATGTATTGAAATAATTTCTGCACTTTAATGAAAGAAAACAAAAAAAAAAAGGATGATTTTTGAAACAACAATTCAATAAATTAAAAACATTAAATTTTATCAAAGTTAAAAATTTTAATTCGTAAGTTTTATATATTCCAATAAATTCAAATCTGGACATGGTTTTTTCATTTCAAATGAATCAAGTTTTCAAAAAATATCTGAAATGAAAGATCTGAACGACATAGACAAGCATAACTTTGTCAGATTTACACAGAAAAAAGTATACACCAATTAATATTTTCAATTAAAAATTTAATTGATTTAATTAAATTTTTAATTATATTAATTAATTTGAGTGAAAAAACTTAATTGATATTATCAAATTGTTTATAGGTGAAAATTTAATTAATTTTTTAATTGATATTACAAAATCCTTCATATTACTTTTTTGCGTGTAGTCAAGTAAAAATTCCAGAGGATTCCATTATGAGGATTAATTCTGTATTTTTAGCCCGGTTTTCGCTACGATGTCCGTCCGTCCGTCTATCTTGTAATGTTAATGCAAAAGGTGGTGTTCAAATGTGATTTGTTTATTGGTGATATTTTCCCAATAGCCCAATTATTTAGTTTGTCCAGCTGAGCAGACAATATCAGCAAGGACAACAACCTTTAGTCGTGTTGTTTTGTTTTGTTCAAAATAATCGTTCGCATTAGGGATGCCAAACGGGAAATCCCGATCCCGGAAATCCCGGGATTTTCGGGATTTGGTAAATCCCGAATCCCGGAATTTGTAAAATTCAATCCCGGGATTTCATTTTGGGGATTTCATAGCAATTTTTATATAAAAACTTTATAAATTCAAATTTTCGTTGATTCTAAGGTATTTTTTATAATATTTAAAAGTCCCATACAATTTTATACCTACAGTTTCAACAATTTAATGACTATTCGTGACATATTTCTTATAAATTAACAACAAGAGCAAAATAAATTAACTACTTTCTTACGGTTATTTTCATCAAAGGTGCTACAATATACATATGTACATTTTAGAATTATTTTGAAAACAAAACAAACATATTACCTTTGGAAGGGAAATAACATTTGAGAAATTCATAAGTTTAACAAATTTATTCCGTCTTATTCTATATTATGAGGGCAATTATAATTCAAATTCCACGAGAAATTTTTCCAGGGGAAAATAATTTCAAACAGAAGCAAATAATAGGGAAAACAAAAAAATCTAATTGGAAAAGGGAGAAATTTCTTGCGGAAATTTATTCATAATTGCATTGTATAACTATCTGTATGTCGACTCCTCAACGCTAAAAAAATTAGCACTTATCTACTTGTCGGTAACAATTGAGTACTATTGACACCTCCTTACAATTGTAGTAGAATACAATACAAGGCAAGTGAAAACTTTTTGTTGTCGGGTTGACGTAAAAGCGAGAAATACATATTTACAGAATAATGCGGAGTATTTTGTCTAAAAAACTGCTCGAGTGTGTATGTGTGTTTTTTACATTACAGTTCAAAATTATTTTGTTTTTTATTTAGACCGTTTAGGTCGTTTTTGATACAAACCTAAGACCAAACCCATTTAAATTACATGGATTTGATAAATAGTTTTAGTCAAAAACGACCGACTGAATGAGTTCGACTCAATTATAGTTGTATTCGAGTTGCAGAGTAGATGGCCAGGACACTAATAAACCATACTCCTCTTAGCGAACGTATGAATACATACATACATACATACATATGTATCTCTTGAACTTGTAGAAAAAAACTTACGTATGAATTTAAAATTTTTCAGTAGAGCAAAAATACTGTTCAAGTGCTCAGGCAAACTTTTAACTTATGTGCCTATAAAAATGTGATCTTTAGACGTAATTAATCGAATTTGATTAGAATAGTGTATACATTTCTTTTAATTTTTCGACATGTTCAGCCTTATTATCGTTGTCATAGTCGTAACGAAATTGATAAAAAAAAAAATTTGATAATGCTTGGTATACATGCATATGTAACAACCGTTATACTTGTTGTTGATCAATCGCAATTAAAAAAAACGTTAGTAGATATACATATTTTTAACAAAACAATATTGTTTTTGCAACTTATTTGTATGAAAGTGAATCTAAAAATGTTCGTAAGTCAACTTAAGCGGTAGTGCTAAAAGTCCACCGATATGTATATTCGTTTTGGTTTAGATAATAGAAAAACATTTATATTGAAAACAAAAACAAGTTGCATATTTAGTTATTATTTTCACTCTAAATTCTTTTGATTTTTATTTCATACTAGTATTAGAAAATTGTTCACTTTAAAGACAATTGTGCAATGATAAATTATGAAAATAAAACCTTTTAAAATACATTAAATTGTTATTAAAGTAATATTTATTTAAAAAAATAATTTATTTTACGAAAAATATTTAGATTCCGAAATCTCGAAATCCCGTGATCCCGAAAAATCCCGGGATCCCGAAAATCCCGAGATCGGGATTACAAAATCCAGAATCCCGGGATTTCCAAAAATCGATCCCGATTGGCATCCCTAGTTCGCATGTAAACACGTGTAGCATGGTGTAATTATACAGGTGACTGCGTAAGGATTTGTTATACAAAAATACGGCAACCATAGCTGTGTAAAGAAGCAAAGAATCTCAAAAGCACAAAAATAATTGTACTAAAACCAAAACAAAATCGAAGTTTTTGACATTCGTCAGTTACAAAGCACATAGAGCAAAAAATTATCAGCTGAAGTAGCGCTGCCACCTAGTTAGATACACCTTGACGTGTAGTCTATTTTTTATAATTATTTTGAAGTCGGTAGCTTACTTTGGTGAATGCGTTTAATACTTTGGATAAAAATTTGAGCTTGAAAGCTTGGTGTACTAAATTTCTATTGCTCATTATGTATTATTTTGTTTACTTCTTTGTAATTATTTTAGCACCCAAAATTTAACTACATAATATCATATTTAAATTTTGCTTTATTATGTGAAAAACGTCATGTCTCTAATTAAACTTCCCATAGCGAGTTAGTTTAAGGTAACAAACATTGGCGTAGCTAGACATTTTTTCTGGGGGAGGCAAACACAATTTTTTTTAATTAGTGTTTTTTATGGGAATTGTTAAAATTTAAGCTTAAAATTTTTTAAACGCACTAATAATCCCAAATTAATATTTTACTTATTAAGTTAAATATATATTTTTTATTAAAAATACATTGTAATTGGAAATTAAAAAAATATATTTTACTTAATAAGTATAATATTAATAAGTAAAATATTGGTTTGGGATTATTAGTGCGTTTAAAAAATTTTATACAGATTTTTTTTATTCAACATTTTTTTTATTTAAGTTAAAACATAAATTAACAGTCCAGTTTCAATAACAAAAATTAAGTTATAATTAAAACTAAAAAAACAAAACATTCAAAACAAAAACAATATATAGACAAAAAGTAAAGTATGTATTAGAAAAAAACTAAATAATAATAATAATAATAATCTAATAATAATAAACTAAATAATAATAAAATTAATATTCGTTTCCAACACGTTTATATTTTCATATGGAAAAATTATTTATGTATATACTATATTTGAATACAATATTTTGAAAAGATACAAGCAAGAAATGATTTCATTCATCATTCATGATTTCATTTCTTAATAATTTATTATTTAATTTAAAAAAAATTTATCTGTTGGTGCATAAATAAAAATAGAAAATTGCCATTTATTATTTAGTTTCCCTTCCAATATTGAAGTTCTGAATCAATACTATATTGTTGCGATGAATGAACATACATACATAAATAAGTACAAACATATGTATGCAAGTATGTATGTATACGTGTTCAATTGAAAAAATTTTATGTGCATATACATATATACATGCATACATATCGATAGTTGAGTTTTTCAGTGATTTCAATAAATTTTACACCAATACACCTCATCACAAAAGTTTATTGCAATAGTGTAAAAAATAGCGCTTTTACAAGCAGGTGTACAAAAAATTACATTTTGAATATTACACTTTCTATTATGTTTTACCTTCTCCTGTAAAGTTACAATTATTTGCGTTAGGGCCTTCCATTTGAGACCAACGATATATTGACCTGTGTAAATTGATATCCTATCAAAAATTTCGGTCATCAAAATTACTGATACCAAAATTTGGACCTAGGAATATTTTTCGCAAGTTTTCCACTAGTCTAACAAAGTTGTATATGAACATGAATTGTTTTGTTTTGTTTTCTAATAAAAATAAAACATATGTATACATGTTTAAAGAGGAAATTTTGATTTGTTCGATTTTCTGACGATTTTTCGGACATGAAATGACGATTATTTTATATTTTATCGGGATTTCGGCGATTTTTCCATCATTTTATCTGGCAGCCCTCGATTGAACCATAAATATGCATACATACATACATATATGTGTGTGTACGAGTATATATAGTATATGAATATATACAAGGTATTTGCAGATCATAATTTTTCGCTATTTTTTTATTTTACTCTAAATAAAAATTGGTGGCTATTGTTACAAACAATTTGACAGTAGAAAATCATAAGAACACCTTAAAACAACTTGTCTTGCTACTAACTACGTACACTAATACAATTTTATTAAGAATTTGTTGAAAGCTACATACACACATACATATCTACACACATGCATTATAAATTCACATGGAGTTTACTACGAGTATTTGTGATGTTTTGAGGTGCTGTAAACTTATAGTTTTTTGGGTATTTGTTATCTAATAAAAGTATGCATATTTAGCGATTATTCGAAAAGTTTGTATAAAAATTACTGGTGATTTTCATGAGTAATTTTAAAATAAATAAAAAATAGAATTTTTTAATATTACAGGCAAAAGAATATGTTTTAAAATCCTTTAAAATCCTTTAATAAATCCTGGTGGGGGGCAAAATCAAGTCTGGGGGGCATTGCCCCCCCCCAGAAAGGCCTAGCTATGCCTATGGTAACAAACAAGGTATTCCTGCAACCAAAAACTCTGGCTGCTTTAAGGCTCCGTTACCCGATTGTAGAAATCGCAGATGTAATGTAAATGTAAACGTTTGAGCGCTTATATATATGTATTAGAACTTATAAGTAAATAATATATAAAATAGATTTTTTAAAAGATTTTTTAATAATTTCGCTGAAACTATTGTAATTTACTTCCTTTTGATGGCAAGATTTAGCCTGTTGGAAAAAAAACTAATTGAGTTTTTAAAATAACACCTTTTAGAACGAAAATGCGCCTAGAGGTTTTGAAAATTATTATTATTATTTTATTTAAATGAACTGAATTATAATAATTGTAATAGCAGCTGTAACGCTCAACAGTAATATTTGTCATTGTACATTACCAGAGCAGATTTAATTTCCAGGAATGTATATGCTTGCAGTAGCACCTCAATCAAATCTTCACTTTCTCGTTTTATCCTTTTCTTATTAATGTTCGTACCTACTCATAATAATTTAGTTTTATTCATAAACAATATACATATGTATATTTTTAAACAAAAAGACATACATATGTATGTACATATACAGGACTTTTTGTTTGCTGGGTGTTTATCAGTATAAAAAATCAAATAAAATGGAAAACAGCTGTTCGAAACATTGATGAGAGTTCAACATCTTCACATTATTTTTGATTGCATGGAAAAAGTACCAAAATTATTTAAATGGTATAAAATCATTATTTTTTAATTACAAACATTGTAATGACTTTGACATTTAGTGAAATTACAATTTAAGCTTCATACCTGTATATACATTATAGCATTGCGCATATACATCTGTTTACACTAGTTTTTCGTGTTTTTTGGTTCTGGTATGAACAAATATGTTATTTATCGTTTTCTGTTACTAGTTGTAAATGTTGATTTTTTAAGCAATTATTGTATGGTATGGCAATGAGCAAATGAAAACAACACATTTATTTTTTTTTTTTGTTTTTCTAAGGCAAATAAGATACATAAAACTGCTTTTACCATAAGTGCCTTATGATGTGTTGAGCAAAAATGTAATTGGCTGATGAATGAATGAATGAAAGCAAAATTGCACATACATATGTAAGTAAATGATACATGTACATGAAACACATGCATTTGTAATTACTCTCAGAGCAAAATTGTCTCTTTCTCTCTCTATACTTTGGCTGCGCCACAAAATAACATAACGAACGTCCGCACATACATCTGCACATCATGTATTTGTTTCAATAGCGGTTTTTTCATATATTTCTATTACAATTTGTAAAAAAAAAACAGCAAAAACAGATCAAACAGTTGCTCAGCAGCAATACAATAAGCAATTGTTATTTGTTTTCAATTGTATTTTAATTTGGAAAAGCTCGCACACACAATAACTCTTATACTAGTTCTGTCGATCACACTACAATTATATGGTACATACCACGGTATATTTGTTTTGGCTATACAAACGAGTATACAAATGCAACCCTTTAATATACATATTTACATTACAACATATTATAATTATAAAAAATATTTATATTTTTATTATCATTATAATTATTATGATTATACGTACCTATTTTTATTTTTATTGTTATTATTTTTAAATAAAAATAGTTTTTTGTACGCTTGAATGTATGTTTGTACGCACATATGTATGTATATTTTACAAATTCATACATATGTACATATACATATATGTATGTATGTATATTAACAGAAAATAAATACGTACGATTGGCAAACTCTGGTTAGATTTTATAAAAAAAACTATTTTAGAAAACTAAATTTATTAAATATGCCATGTACGTATACAAATTAACCAGTCAAAAGCTTAAATTATTAAAAGAAACAAAAGTACCAAATCAGGGCTGTTGTGCCACAGTCTCATTCAATATACATACATCCCATCACTGTCTACAAATGTCACACGTAACGTCGTCATGAAATTCTATTTTCTGCAGGTTCAGACGTTACATTTACGTGCCATTTCAGTCAGGTAAGCGTTTGCATAGCTTTTCATGCAACAGATTCGATCAGCTGACACATTTACATTTACAGTTCTACATTTACAGTCGGGTAAAGGTAGAATTAGTAAAATCGTATCATTCTACTTTACAGCTTGCCGTATCGTTCAACTTTGTGCACAAGTTATAGAAAATGTAACATTTTACCCAGCACATTTTTTTTTGTCTGGCATTAAATACGGCGTTTTTGACATTCGCTACAGAAAAATCTGTTTTCTGCAGATTCCTACGTATTTTATAACTAGTAACATACATTGTATATCGTACGGTTTTTGTCAGCTGACACGCAACATCACGATACGATTTTACTAATTCTACCTTAATTCTGCCTTTACGCTAATACATATTTAGTTATATTTAGGTGTCGGCCAAATGCTCTGCATATTTTTGGAATATTTTTAAATTTAGTGTATATAGTAATAGTGTGTGTTTGTGTATGTGTGTAAGTGTGTGTGTGTGTGTGTGTGTGTGTGTGTGTGTGTGTGTGTGTGTGTGTGTGTGTGTGTGTGTGTGTGTGTAAGTGTGTGTGTGTGTGTGTGTGTGTTTTTCGTGTTTGCATTAAGCTGTGGTTAAATTGTGGTTTTACAATGAAAAAAAAACAAAAGGAAAAAATGTTTAATTAAAAACACGTCGTCACTTTGCAAATGCATGCAGTCATTAGTAAAGAGTCTGTACAAAGGTGGCATAGTACGAGTACAACTACAACAGGCTGTTGCACACACACACACAATATTGCATGCCTGTACAAAGGCACATCCCAGCTAGCCTTTTCAGTCGCAGAAGTCTATTGTGAATCGCATGCAGAGCATTTTCAACCCCAGACGAGCTCATATTTTAATCGTGGAAGATGCTTCGCACGGGATTCATGTACAAGAGCCGCAGAAGGAGCTTTTATTAGTAGTAGATGCAATCATTTGAGATTTATTTAGAGGCTATCTCACAACTCTTTTTCGAAGAACATTGAGAATCTATGTATATGAGCCATTAGAAGTTGTAAAAAAATCATTCGATAATGATTTGGGGAATCGTGCAGTACTCAGTATGCTTTTTATTTAGCAAGTTTAATATGAATAATAAACCAATTAAATTTTTTAGTACTTATCAATAAAAACCTGTTCTTCATTAATTGATTAAAGACTATTCCATGTACATACATATGTATGAAGATGCAACAAAATGGTGCTGCAAGAACTTTGAACAGGAAAGATCTATGAAAAATTCAATTAATTAAAAGAATTAGATTATTTAAAAAGCTTTTTACCTACCTCCAATAATTTACTAACTATTTGATGTAAAATACCAAACACATTAAAAAGATAAAAACACACTTGAAACAACCGACGAGGTTCTTATTCAAAACTCAAATGAAAGCATCAGCGAAGAAATGAAGAAAAAAATAACAATCTATAACAGTAAATATGAAAATAAAAAAGAACAAGCATACGATTATCGTATTTTAGATAAATGTATCGTCGATTAAACATTGCAAGATTTATAAGAGGGAGTTAAACAGAAATGCTACAATATCACCCTCCAAATAATCAGCAGAAGATTCTTTTAGGAGTTGTATATTAAACACAATCCTCTGTTAAACAGCTCTTGGCTAGCTGGGATATACTATATATTTATATATATTTATATGTATGTATATACGAATATAATATCTGTGGTGTCTTTTTATTGTCGGCTAGTGTCAAAACAAATTTATTTTATGGTCTATAATTAAAACCTTGTTTTAATAATATTAAAGCACAAAAAAAAAGATTTTTGTTTGATATGACTATCAACAAGTACGAGTAGAGCAAATGAAAAATTTTAAATTTAACAAAAACAAAATATGTATAAAACATTCACGTTTTTAGTTAAAGTTCATATTTAAATTTCATACAAATTGTGCTTTCGCATGCTGCAGCAGCAACAACAACAACAACTACAACAGCAGCAGTATTTTATGTGGCAGACACAAAATCTCGGCAAATCCAATATGCTTTTGTTTGGCTAAAATTGCAGCATTTTTAAAGCACTTGCAGATAGAATTAATTTTATATAGAGACTTAAATTCAAATAATAAAAAAAAAAGTTATGCACTAAACTAAATAATGTTATTGTCTCTGCAGCTTCAGATAATAATAAAACTGATATAAACTTTTCATTTTATTTTCAAATTGAAAAACATTCACTTTTCATGGTGATTTTTCCATGTTCAATCTGTCTATCTTATTTGGCGGTATTTTGCTGCTGCATGCATGTGTGTGGTTGAGATAAAAATTGTATTTTTTTTTTCTTCTATTTTTTATTTTCAACACTTCAATTATGTTTCAAATACCGTTTGATCGTTTTATTTTATTTATAAAGACGTAATGCAGCAGAAATTGATTTAACATTTAATTAATGTTTTTCTACATAGAATGAAGTAAAAAAAGACATACATACATACATACTCGTACATGTCATGAATTCATTAAGAGTTTTATTTATTTGATTTCTTAAGATAAATTAAAAATAAAACACTACAGATAAGTAGAGTATTTTGCAGTTAATACTGCAACAGTGCCACCTCGACTAAAACAACTAATTCAAGCAAAAGCAAGGAATTTAAATCAAAAAGGAAATCAAATTAATGCCTCGATTATGGGTGGCCACCGAACTTCAATTGTCTTGTAAACTAGCAACGCAGCTGAAATTAATATTGGTATAATGTGGTGGCAACTTTAGTTACTTTACTAGAAATTATCGAAAATTTAAAAAATGCTACAAAATATAAGTAATAAAAAAAAGTTATTTAACTAAAAATATAAAACTTCTAATAAAGGTGATTAGCTTAGTGGAATTATTTTTTGATAAATAGCAGGAATCACAAAACATAGCATCTATTAGAAATTTAATAATATTTAAATGGATATTCACATATTAGGTAACGCTATTTTCGGAGTTTTATAAACTTTGACACAGATAAGTCTGAAATGGCTCATACACTGGGTCTAATTTTGGCATAATTTCTCCATCATATTACCAGTATCTCACGAATAAATTCATCAATATTGTCCTCCAGTGTGTCAACTGTTGCGGGTTTGTCCCTAGAAACACGAGCCTTAACATAGCTTCACAAAAAAAGTGTAAAGGCCAATTGACAGGCATAAACTGTTCAGCGAACCCGCCTCTCAATTGGGCCATTGTTTTGCTGTTTTTGGGATTTAAATGAAGAATCTATTTATTTGGACATTTTTAGATTTATCTATTTATTTGGCAAATCTAACTAATTTAAATTGTTAGTTTACTGTAACTTAAGTTACAAAAAAATACTATTTAGCTTGCTTAATCTGATAGCATATCTATTAGTTAATTAAATTAAACATAAAAATGTAACGAAAGTTGATCTAACCAATTAATTGGTTAACTTTACTGTAAATAAAAGTTTGATGTTGCCATTCGTTTTAAATAATTTTTTTTTTTTTTTTGTTGACTTATCTAATTAATATCACAATTGATATTAATTACTGACATAACCAATTTAAACTGTCAGTGTACTCTCTTCTCAGTTAAAATCTATCTACCCCCTTCCCTCCCTCCCCAGTGTTACCATATGTGAAGATTTATCTTATTTTTGAAGTTTTTAGACGTGTTAAAACGACAAAAAAGATTTCTTATCTAAAAATAAGATTTTTAAAACCTTTACTTTTGGTACTTTTAATATATTATTGTGGGATTTTTTTGACTAAACTACTTGCAAATTTTCTGATTTGCTTCATAATGATCTTGCATAAATTCATACAGTAAATATTTTGTGTTTTTTGGCTTTAGTTTTAATAGTTTACAAGAAAATTTGAACTCATTTTCATTCAATAAAATATAAAAAAAGATTTTTGGTGACAAAAAAAGATTTTTTTTTGTTCGACTTGAAGATTTTTGAAAAATAAATATGGCAACACTGCTCCCTATCTACCACGCTCTCCTTCACTCATCCTCTCTTTCTCTCTCTCTCTCTCTCTCTCTCTGTCCCTCCTTCCCCCTATGGATCTCTTTTTATTATCTAATGGTGTTGAAATGTTAAACATCGTTGTGGCAAAAGCAGTAAAGGCGGTTGCTTACAATGAATCAAAACAACAATATTGCGCATCCATCCGCACAAATAAATTTTCTATTTCGTATCTACGTCATCATAGAATACAAGAGTATTTGTTATTGAAAAAGTGAGAGATTTTTAGTCGTGGACCCAGTGTAATATGTACTGGCTTGTGTGAATTTAAAAAAAATATTCAACTTTTTACTCTGACACTGGCAAATTACATGTCGATTAGTGACATAGTTTTTGAAAAATTTGTTACACTTGTGGAATCTATTAAATTATATAATTATACTGCTGGCTGTTGGCTATTAACACAAAAATTAATTTCCAAAATCAGCAACAAAAAACAACTATTAAGAATAATTAAAAAATAAATAAATTATTATAGAAAAACAAGTATGGATGTATAATGAAAGATTTAATTGGGGTATTCATACGGTAGTGTTAAAGTCATAACGTCATAATGTTCTAAACTTTTAAACTAGTTTAAAATGCGACTGCTGTGAGCAACCCCTCATATTTTAGTGTGTTAGTTGAAACCTAAACAATATGATACAAAACAAATGAGAAAAAATATTACAAAAATTAAATAATATTTGGTACTAACTAATATGCAAAATTATGAGAAAATTATTTAACGGCTTTTATCTGTTTCCGATAATTATTTGCGAATTTTTGCAATATGTAAAACAAAATTTTTTCGAGCATTTGACCTTTTAAAATTTTAAGGCTTTGAAATTTATTTGCAAATTTTCTTAAGTTTTGCGATCAGGTAATTTTTGATAAAGCTTATTGCTCTTGTGTGTAATTTTAACAAAATTGGATTGAATCAAGCCACATCATTGTCTGATTGAATTATTTTTGTTGTTGCAGTTTTTGCCTTTTTTACACATTTGACGACTTTTATTTTATATCACACTTTGCTATCATTTTGGTATTAGCAAGTTTTTGCAAATTTTCATTTTCGCGAATTTTTCCGATTTTTTGGAATTTCTTATATCTTTAAGTATTTATGTGTTATTTTAGGGCTTGCCTTTTTACCATTTTACCGATTTTTAATACATCTATCAATTTGTGCGAAATTTCATAATTTTGCCAATTTTCTGCGATTTTTGGAATTTCTTAGATCTTTATGTATTTCTAAGTAATTTTGGAGCTTGTTTACAATTTTTGCAATTTGTTGCAAATTCTTGCAATAAAAGTGATTGTTCCCAATTCTTTATTTTTTTTAACAGTTTTAAACTTTGTTTTATTAAGCATCAGACTTTAATATATTTTTGATGTCACCAAGTTTTTGCGAATTTTCGTAATTGCGGATTTTTAAAAGTTTTCTGCATTCCTTACAATTTAAGCATTTTTTTAAATAAATTTTAAGTTTTTTTCAATTAAAAAATTATTCGCGAATTTTCGCAAATTTTTTGCACGTGAGATAATTTTTGATTCATAAAATCTACTGAGTTTGCTCGTTTACAGTTTTTGCGGCTTTGGAAATGTTTAGAAGATATTCGCATTTTTGCAAGTTTTCGCGATTTATATACTGTAAGTCTATACTCGAGTTATTACTTTTTTTTCCGGTCTATATAATTAGCTTTAGGACATTGTTTCCATTATTTTAATCCCTTGCGAATTTTTATATTTTTTGCAATATATAATGATTTGAGTAGAAATTTGCTTAAGAAAAACGCCACGTATTTAAACGTAAATGGACATTTTGTCGAAAAAGAAAAGTAAAAAGCAAAATAATTAGTTATGACAGTAAAAAATACATAGAGTGAAGAATTGTATTAATATAGTACTCCTTTTGTATGAAAGAAAATAAAAATAGTTTTAAACTGGTTTAAAATGTTAGGACTTTATGACTTTATGACACTTAAGACACCCTTGTGAATACCCCAAATATATTTTAAACTATACAACAGCAATATTAATGAAAGAAAAACTGCATCTAAGATTATGGAAAGAAAAAAAACCTCAAAGCAACAGATCAACTAAAATCTCCAGGTAAATTCTCTTGTCCATTTTAATACAAAAGAACTGCATAAATAATTGTTGCATTAAATTTAAGAAACAAAACATTTACATAAATAATAAAATTTAGTATTCCAAGACAACATTTTTCACCAAACTAATAATTTCTTTTGTGCTCTAAATCTCTTTATTCACAATAACCTTCTCGAATAACCATTAATTACAAAAGATAATTATTGTTGTGGAAGCAAAAAAAAAATAAATTCTTAACATTTTGCTTTGAAAATTTATCTCAAAGCATTGACAATTTGTACTAAAAACACAATTAAGATTTCTCATTAAGAAAAAGCCACAACAACAAAAATAAAAATAAAAATAAAACTAATGGATGCATAAGTTGCAGTTAGAAATGACCGTAAGTAAGTTTACATACATCATACATATATAGGAAGAGGCGTTAATAGCCCAACAACCCAACAATTAAGTGAAACAAATTTAATACAAGTTCATATTTACATTGATGGGAAAAGAAAAGATATGCATACATACTAGTGATGAGCGATAGCGTGATTTTTTAATAATGTTGCTCCTTGTGAACGTGATTTCTAAATCGCTGTTCTTTTAAACTGTGACTGTGATCACAGTTTAGCAGTGTTTTGTTTGTAGCAGTTCTGTTATTTTGAGAATATCTAATAAGAAGAGCAGCAGTGAAATTAAACAGTGACTGTGATCACGGTTTAACACATTTCAGCTCTTCTGCTTTAAAAGTATTTATTAGTATTGGTGTTTTGATAAATACTAATAAGAAGAGCAGCAAGAACAATCAATTGGCAATCAACCCCGTTCAAATATTGAGAATAAATAAAAAAAATATGTAAGAGGCAGAGAGACAATAAAATTGCAAATATAAAAATGTGAGTTGTACATAGTTGCCAGAAAAGATGATTTGACACGCTTTCACGATTTTTTTCTTGACAAAAGCTGAAGGTATAAAAAAAATTAATGTGGTAGCTTTATTTATTGTAAAATAAGCATGCAAATTGTGATTGCAGTTTGTATGAAAGAACTATATTTTCAAAACCTATTACTTGATAAATTCAGTCACAGTTGTGATTTGTGATTTTTCAATCGCTGTGAAAAAGTAACAGGTTTCTAAATATCGCTCAACTCTAATACATACATCCATACCCAGCAAAAAATTTCAAAAAATGTAATCGGGTTTGGAATTAAGTATTTTTGGTGGAAACTCTTCCCTACTGGATTACCAACTTAATGATTTTAACAAGGCGTGAGACTAAAATAATCGATTCTTGAGAAGTACCTACATTTTTTTTATTTGTCAACATATTCATGTAATCTATTAAATGTAAAATAATCATTTTCCTCATTTAGCAACTTGTGCAGCATTTTTTTAAGTTTTATGTAATGTGATTTGTAAGCGAGTAATGAAATTTGGAAATCAGAAAAGTAAGCCATTATATGGAAAGTAGTTCTGATGGTAATGTGTAATTTTTTGCTTGATATGTATATGGAATAAGTGTTCTTGCACAAACTTTTTTTAAATTAAAATTTTTCTTAATATTGATTCTATAAAATTGGATTTGTCAACGATAATTCCTCTCACTTTTACTAATTGGCTTTATAAGAAGTGGATCGTTTAAAAACCTCTGAAAATTTGAAATAAAAGCTGTTGCACTACTCTGTAGAACGTATACTAATTAGTTAGTTGTCACATTAAAATTATCTTGTGTAAACATTACAAAATATATATTTTTTATCTTAAATTTCAGTAATTTAAATAGTTTGCTATTTTGTGCTGAAAATTTGCAACAAAACCTACTTTTCAATATAATAAAAAAAATTCTCACAATTTTCAACAAAAAGCAAATCATATTTGCTCTAAATCGTAAGATATTTGTTTTTAAAGCTTCTAGTACAAAAAGCAACAGCAAAAAAAATCTAAGCAAAACCATTTATTATAGACTATTTATAAATCTGACAAACAGTATGATGACCTACAACTTTTTCTAACACATCGTCATCATCACCATCACCATCACCATCATCATGGTTTAATCTTATATAGTTTCTTTAATTTTTTTTCTATATTTGTAGTTTGCGGGAAATGAATTGAACAATATTTTTTTAAAGCAGTTTTAACCAAATAAGAAAATGAAAACCAAAGAATACAGAAAAAATACCTAACTGGTGTTTCAATAAGAGGTGTCAGATTTAGATGTATTTTTGAGCGAAATCATGGGATGTTTATTTAATTGTAAAGAGGAGGGTTTGCTATTAATGGCCGGCAGGGCTACACTTGCAACACCAAGTTCTTTTTATGAAAAATTTCTTCACCAATTTTAACATTTGCAACTGTAGTATGTCCTCGATATTTGAGATCTGGAATCTTTCACGTAGCACCAAAGAAAAAATTATAAAAGTTTGTATCGTTACTTGTGTGGCTTGTAGAACCTTCTTCTTGTTAAAAAAAAAATAAAAATAACTCGTCCACATCCAATACCTTCCGGCCACACAAAATCATTAATCCACGTTCGCTAGTACAATCCATTTACAGTAACAGCCAGACCAAAACACAGCACCAGAAAGTCACACGCTCACACTCATTCAGTCGGTCGTTTTTGACACAAATCTACTAAATAGACTTGGGTCGAACTCGTTCACTAGTTCATTTTTGCCACAAACCAATGATCAAACCCATTTAAATTACATGATTGAGTTCGATCCAAGTCTAGTGTTGACCCAAACCATGTATAGGGTTGTGTCCAACCCAAACCCATTCAAATTACATGGGTTTGATCGTTGGTTTGTGTCAAAACCGACCGACTGAATGTATCGATCGTAGTCGACAGTCGTAGTTTTTATTTGTCATCTGTCAAATAGTTATAGGTGGAGTCATGATAACTAGCGGGCTATTGAAAATGAACCGTCTTATTGGAATACCCTGTATAAACAAAAGTATGAAAACCAATGTTTTTAACTTTTGCTATGATTGATGGATCTAAAATCCCAATTGACAGCAGCAAAGGAAAAGAAGGGCCAACAACACTTGATGTCAATGATTAGCTAAATGATGAACTACGAATGCACATGCATGACATCGTTTGTAAACATGAGCTTGAACACATTATTTTGCTCGTCTTTTTCATGGATGACAGGCAAATTTATTTAATAAAAGACTCAACTGATTATAAGCAAATAATTACTGTTTAATGAGCGAAATGATAAAATCATTTTCCATATTTATACATAAGTACTCGTATACAAAACATTCATCAGGTTGTTTCTAGAAATAAATTTGTTGTTCATAAATCACATCATTTAAGTCAAAACTTGTATGTATTCCCATTTTTATATCAATCGTATCAATAAATAATGGAAAAAAAAATATCATGTTTTTGGTGACAGTTTATAAAAAGCTTGACTCACGTGTTGTTTCTATAATGCAAGTCTAGTGGGGTGATCGATTATTCGACTTTTTCCAGAAACCGGTTTTCAAATAGTTCGAATATTTGAAATTATGATAAACCCGGTTTCGGTTTTTACAATTCAGGAAGAACCGGTCAACCGGTTTTTTTTTTTAAGTAAGAAAATTATTATACAAAAGTTTTGATTTTAAATTGTTTTATAAAAAAATGGTTAACAGTTCATGTAAATACTATAAAACAATACAGAAATTAAAGGTAAAACATTAAAATTAACTTCATATACTTATGTATAGTGCATAAATATTTATATATAATATAAAGTTGAGGAATAAACTCTACATACAACCATCATTTTTTGGATTTGTAGAAACTTGGGAAGATATTCAAAAAATTAAATATGCCAATAATAAATATCTTTATACAAAAAATAAAAAAATTATTATAGCACCTACAGCAGCAAAAATATTAAAAATACATAGGAGAAAAGTCTGCATACAGGCATAAAATACATGAAAAAATACGTGCAAAATGTTTGATGTCGTCAACTTGTTTGAAATTATGTGATTATTATAATTATTTTTTAATTTTTTATTTTTTGTATAAACATATATATAAGCAACCTAAATATTGGCATATTTAATTTTTTGAATTTCTTCCCAAGTTTCCTCAAACCCCAAAAATTATGGTTGTATGTGGAGTTGATTCCTTAATGGTATACACATATGAATGTATGGACAAGGTGGTTATCTAACTCTATATAAAATATGTAGGAAAATGGCAACACAACTAAAAAACACTTTTTGCAATTGTATTTTGAACATCCATTGCACACCATAAGGCCAATTAAATTCGCCTCTGCTATCACCTCATAAAATAATTTCGCTTAAATTTCATGTTTCAGTAAATGTTGCCATGCTCTAAAAAAACTTAAAGCTTTTACACTAAAAAAAATATACTTACGAAAATCAACAAAACATGCAAGATGTACAAATCGAAAAGTGTTCGACTCAGCCGGTTTTTAAATTGTAAAAAATCCGGACTATTCGACATTCGAAAAATCAACATTTTGAAAAAACCGACAACCGTATTTTGAAAAAAAAAACGGATTTTAAAACCGGTTGAAAACCCGAGTCGATCACCCTAAAATCTAGAAAAAATATATGACAAACACTCAAATTCTTGAGTGATTCCTATACAAATTTTCTAGACAAGTCGCTTACTTTCATTGTGGACACTATACATTACAAAGCTTTAGAATGGCTTATTTTCCAATTACGAAAAATTCGACAATAGATGGAAAGGATGCGAGTTATCATCAATGTCATCTAGAGTTTGACATTAGTTTAAAAAATCATCAAAGGAAAATTGAAGCCATAGTTAAGCCATTACCAACGATATGTAACATGTTGATATCGGACTTTCAATGGCGGCGTTATATATAAATGAAAAACACTCCTGTATTTTGGGGCGTGGCAAAAAGAAAATTCCTGTTTTAGAAATTTCATTTACATATTTTTCATTCTAGGGTTGAGTGGGGGAAATTTTTTTTATTGGTATTTACATCATTTAATGTAGCAAGTATGTGAAGAAGGAAAAACAGGGCTAAATTTCAAGGCAGGCCATGAGTATACTAAAAACTGGTAACACTAAGATTTAGGACAACTTTTATGCAATTTTCAAAAAAATTAGATGGCATAAGTGGCGCCCAGATTGAGAAGTCACCAAAGGGGAAAATACAGCCATAGTCAAGCCGTGAGTAACGATATGTAACATGTTGAGATCAGAACTTAAATGACGGCGCTATTTATAAAAAAAAATATATAAATTGCTGTATTCAGGGGCATGGCAAACAAAAATTTCCTGTTTTAGAAACTTCATTTACATATCTTTCTCATTCTAAGGGGTTGACTGACACAACTTTTTCTCGGATCCACCTTATGCGCTAATTCTGTTCGACGATTGTATCGTCTTGTCTATAGATGAAAAAAGCCGCAGTTGTGATTCTTTAAAACAATTATTATTTATTGTCTATGCTAGAAGGTTCATGTATTTTCTTTATGATTTTGTTCCAAACATTATATCCAGCATATAATTTTTCATATATTTTTCAAACTATTGTATAATACTTTAGTTTGATTTTTATGTTTTAAAAACATGGCAATAATATTTTCATTTTTCATTATCAAAAACAACAACCTTTTTTTGAATAAAATAATTTAGAAAATTCAAACACAAGAACTCAAAAGTATTTTCAAACAAAAACCTTTTAAATCTTCTTACTGAATTAGGGCATTAGTGTACAAAACATTTGAAATTTTTTTCCCAGATAAAATATTAAACGAATTTTTTCAGATATTACTATGTTGCAATAAATCAGTGATATTATTAAAATTGCATAATTAATATTGTTTTATTTTATTGCTTTAATTAATATCCTGGTAACGACTCTTAATTTGTGCGAAAATAGCATATTGTGTTTTTGCCATTAATTCAGTATAAATCTTCATAATCGCTACATTTTTTGATTGTAAATATATTAATTAACTTATAGATTTAATCACAATTAAATACGTTTATTTGATTTATGTATGTATGTATGTATGGCTTGATGAACACGGACTAATTGATTAACATAAAATTACCAACACTTTCTTCTGTGGTATTAAAAATGAAAATGAATAAAATTATTTAATATTCGTAATTGCAGTATGATAAAACATTTCGAGACATATGTACATATAGACTTGTGTCAAACAGTTCTTTTTGAACTTGTTCGTTCAGTTGGACACAAGTCCGGTCAAAAACGTTAATGTAAATTAAATGGGTTCGAAACAACTTTTGGTTCAAACGCTCTCAAACTAAATAGTTTAAAAAGAACTGTTGGACACAAGTCTACATACATAAATACAACATACTTGTATAGAGCTTAAAATTTGTTTAGCGGTAAACGAACTTTCTATCAAACAGATAAGCATTAAACACATTGCGCTGATTTACACGGGCATAATTGTGCTGGCATAACATGCCAGTTTGTTGGTGAGAGAGGCAAAGAGAGTGGTTTTGCGGTTGGCATAACTTTTCAACCAGCTTCAACCCCGCATTAACAACATAAAACCAATACACACACAACTTAAAAAACAGCAAATGTTACATGAATACTAAAAACACTAACACACACACAGATGTGTATACGAATACATTTTGTGCCAGATGAATTAGTCTCGTGTAATTTGGAAAAGAACAAAAATTGTGCGGCTTAAAAATTGTTCTCGTCTAAACTACCTCATTCACCACAGCAGGCTACACGAACACACGACTTCAAATGCCGCTAGCAGCATTTGTCGCCTCGTAGCCGGCTACTTAATTATTTTGGAGACGGCAGCAGCACCATCTGCAGTTGATATTCAAGTACAAATACATAGTTCACTATTGCCACTTTTATATGTTTTGCATTTATAAAAATTAATTACTCTTTTAAAATGTACTTATTTCACGTAAGAGTACAAAAATTAATCAATTTATTCCTAACATCAATTTTTGGATATTATTTCTGTTAAATAATATGAAATAATTGTACAAAATCATTCATTCAACATTTTCTATTATACTGGCAATACTTAATTTGCTCATTGTAGCCAACAAAATAGAAATTAGTTTAATTGGACTACAACGACAAAATCAGCATAGACAACAACCTGCCACCATGTTGCCTTGCTGTCTTCAATAGAATTATTCTCATATAAACATGTGTATTCTATCCTTGACATTTGGTAGTCGGTAGCTTGCTGTGGTGAATGTGTTTAATGCTATAGGCGAAAATTAGACTTGGTTCGAACTAGAATTGGGTCGAAATTAGACTTGGGTCGAACTCGTTCACTAGTTCATTTTTGCCACAAACCACTGATCAAACCCATTTAAATTACATGGGTTTGATAATTGGTTTGTGTCAAAAACGAGCTACTGAAAAAGTTCGATACAAGTCTAGTCGAAATCATTCAGTCGGTCGTTTTTGACACAAACCAATGATCAAACCCATTTAAATTACATGGGTTTGATCATTAGTTTGTGTCAAAAACGACCGACTGAATGAGTTCGAATATACTACAATTTTGTAAAGCCAAACGTTTTAATTCAAGTTCAATTCCGTAAACCTAAAATATATGCTTACCCCTAATCAGTTGTTCCATACAAGCATTCCCATGTTCCTAAATGAGGGGGGCTACTGTGTAATTCGAATCGAAAGGAAAAGCATTCGAATTTGTATGTTTATAACATGTAAATTCGAAAGAATTTTCTTTCGAATCGAATTACAGAGTAGACCCCGAGATCGTTCTTTGCTTTGTTTAAATACTACTTTGGAGTTTGAATACAAACAACATGAGTGTATCAAACCAGTTATACATACTAGACTTGGGTCGAACTCATTCAGTCGGTCATTTTTGACACAAAACAAAGATCAAACTCATGTAATTTAAACGGGTTTGATCATGAAATGCACCTCAGCGTATTTTTTACCGACTTGATTTTCTAAAAAATTGCTTTTTTATCTGAGAGGGTATAGAAGTTTTAGATCTGATTGTTAAAAAAAAGTAGGCTGGGCCACGTTCATTAAATTTTAGTATTTTGCTTCATGTACTTCTACTTAGAAAAACACACATATTGGTCTCTTATAATGACACAAATTGGCGTCTGAAAAAATGGGCGGCGGCACTATCTTTAAAATTTAATGTTATATTTTACGTACTTCTGCTAAACCGATTGTTACAAAACTTTTAACTTTGCACACAGTTTGGACTTTTATATTGACACGAGAAGATCGAAAAACTTAAAATATTTTGTACAAAATATTGTACAGTAGAAATTCCATTGATGGGTATAAAAACTCCGAAACTGGCGTTACGTAATATGTAAATAGCCACTTATTCCGTTTCGTTATTAATAATAATTCTGCGTGAGCTATTAAAATATTTATTTTTACCCGACTGCGTAACGCAATGAAAGGTATTGAGTTTATCAGTCTATGTATGTTTGTATATATGTGTGTTCCTTTGGGGCAATCGATTTATCTTAATCCTGGGAGTATCACTAAAGATATGTCAGTTGTCAAAATTCAATATGGCGGCCAAAATACGCCATTTTGTAAATATGAAACAAATAAAAAGTCGGCGAACTATATCAAAATGAGTATCATTTGACAGGTATTTGAAAATCATCTTTAGGTTTCTCGTATGTTTTTTTCATTTCATGATTTTTTTTTTTTATAAATACTTGTTTGTTCTATATTGAACTGTTTTTTGTTTGTTAATAAAAGAAATTAAGCTAATATGTATATGCGAATGTGATTTATTTTATATTTTTCGTTGAAATATTCAAACAACAGTTCAAAATTATTCATCTAATCCAAAAAAGAAAAATTCATGAAATTTTATTCGAACAAATATGAAACACATATATGTAACACTACTCAACAAATTGACGAAAAATTTATTAAACTGACATGTTTCTTCGTGGTGTGATATGCCTTGGGGTTCTTGGATTTAGAAAAGGTCCGACAGGTACAAATTTTGAGTTATATCAAAAACAAATATTTCGGAAAATTGTAAAAAAGATGCCAAATATTGTAATTTTTTTGTAAATTTATAAAAATTGGACCTAAAATAATAAAATATTTTTCCTTTCTTTTCAATGTTATTTGTTTATAGTTTGAGTCGGAATAAGTGAGTTTCATCACAATTCTCCTTTTTCAGTTGTCTTTTAATTTTATCTCAATAAGTTCTACATTCCGACAGAGTTTTTGCACTTGGCATACCACAAAAAGCTGTATATACTAATGAGTGTTGAGTAATTTATTTTTTTAGTGCATATTTATTCAAAGAAGTTTTTAGTTTCGAAACTGGTGTGCTCGCTAATGTAACTAGTTTTTGTATGATGTAACGTTTATAAAAGTTTCTTGCGAATCACAAAGCGGAACTAATTCAAAAAAGGGCATTTATAGTTTCCTTGCGATAAAGCTCAATTATACTGACACAAACTATAAGCAAAATAAAAGTCAAATGAGAGGAAATTTTGTGTAGATTAAGAATGTATGAAAACATTTGATCATTTCGAAGTCGAAAATCGAAAAATATATAGAAATTTCAAAAAAGTCAATTTTTTACATAAAAGTCAGATATCATAAGCAAGTAAAAGTGACATCATGTAAAAATTCTAATGATGCAGTTATGATGAAAGTGAGTTTATTTTTCCGTGTCTAGTAGTGTAATTGACAACACTAGTAAAGAAGCCACACTTGACTGAAATACACAAGATGCTGCAATTAGCATTGGAAAAAAAATATGAGAGTTGGTCTTTCGAAGATTTGAAGAGAGTAGTTTCAATATATTAATCAAAAATTTATCTTTTTGGCCTGAAGGACCACTAACATATTTCAAATATAAGAAGCTATACGCTTATTTCAAAATTCCTAAATACATACATATGTCTGTATTTACATACAAATATAATTCAAAACTACATATTTATCTTACTAAAAAAATATTTAAAATCTAACATGATTTATGCAAATTGTGGGCACACGAAATGTTAATTCGCAGATAGCACTTAAAATCAATTAATAAATATTATTTATGTATATAATTATTGTCTTTTATTGAAAAAAAAATAATAATAATAACAAACATTTAATTTTTTTTTAATTTTATTACTAAAATATTATATAAATTCTGTGTTTTTTTTTACTAAATCAATGTAATAATGAATATTAGTAAATAAATAAATGCTACAACAATAACAACAGCAAGCGAGTGTTTGTCTTTATTAATTATGTATAATAAAAATGAATTATGTATGTTAAATTTGTTATCAGTTTCATAGATTTTGCTTTGTTTAATTTTTTTTTTTTTTTGATTTGTATGTTTGCTTTTAATATCAATTATGTAAATAGTTCAATAAATAATTTTTATCAATATTATGAAATAAATTTTCTTTATTTAATTTATGTAATATTTATATTTAATATAAAAATTTGCTGTTGTGGTTTTGGTTCAAATAGAAATGTTCTTCTGAGTAATACAAAATATACTATTTCTTTTATTTTTTGTGGATTATTTAAAGTTGTATTTTATTAAATTTTGGCCATCTTCTTTGTATGTTAAGTTTATTATAAATTCTGTAGTTTCAAGTAAGTTCTTTGTTGAGTCTCAGTGGGTTTCGATTTGAAGTTTTATTTCATAGTTTTTTTTTTAAATAATTGCTTGCTTTGTTTGATACTATAACTAATATATAAGATGCATACCACATACATATCTAAAAAAAAATGAAACCTTTTTCTATCGTATGTGCGCTATGTATTTAGGCTTTTGTGCTTGCGAACTTAATTTAAGAAAATAGTTTCAACTTTAAACTTAAAGTTGACTACCAATACGTACAACGGCAGCATGAATGGCTTCGGCCACATAATTTACATTGTTTTCATTTAAACCACACATATTAATACGTCCTGACTTTAGTAGATAAATATGGTACTCATCAATCAACATAAGGACTTGTTTTTCTAAACAAACAAAAAAGAAAGAAAGAAAGACCCATTAAAACAAATAACAATTAATTAGTTCTTGACATGCGAAAGCATTTAAGAGGCGTCAGTTAGTTGCTGTACAAACCATTTAAGCCTGTATATGAGAACATGCCAATTTGTTGAGTAATATGATCCCAAGTGCCGGGCGTTTCCAATTCTTCCAAACGTTGTCTTAACGCAGTACGCATTTTGATAATACGACTAGACATAGTTTTAATACATTCCATCCTGTAATTAATATAATTTCAAAATGATTAAGTACTTGATTGAAATAAAAATCAAAATATACCAAATGAGCATGAAAATGAAAATACATACAATGATCACATGTAACAATGTTTTATGTAACTGCAACTAAATTATTTTGAACTTTTTAATGAGTAAAGTTGTGTTAATTTTTGTTCTGTTTGTTTCTGTTTCAGTTTTCACTTGTTTGTTTAAAATTCACTAAACTTTTTGAAATAGCTTAATACAAAATCGGAAAATGATGATGATATTTATGTATGTATAACGCTTTTTTTCTCAACCCGAATTTATATCATAGCAATAGCTCCATATGTGTGCTAAGGAACCGTCTGAATAGGAAGAAGTACAAAAAATATAAAACTAAATTTGAGGGCGCATTTCACCCAATAATAAATATAACATTAAACTACTACTAATATTATTCCTGAATTTTTTCTGATGATGTGTGTGCAAATAAAATACTCCTGCATATACTGATGTGTAGTCGCATAAATACTCAGCGTATTTTTATACTTATGTGTGTCACTGATACAGCTGATACAGTATACATATAATAATCTTTTGTGCTGTGTAATTTAAAGAAAGTGCATGATCATAGTCGTTGGTTGTTTATATTTATAAAGGACTAGCTGAGCGCGGCAAACGTTGTCTTGCGCCCCCACTTGAATGCATACACAAATCCAGCCGTTTAGTTGAAGTATAGATAAATAATTTATAAAGCAACTGCAGCACCATCTGCCGGACTTATTTGTGAATCTAAACCAGCCAGGGAGCCACCCAAACACATAAAAAAAATTGGTTCAAATCGATCCAGCCGTTTAGGAGGAGTTCAGTGACATACACACGCACAGTAGAATTATATATATAAGAAGATGGGCAAATTTGAGGTTAGGAAGTTAATTGGCTGTCAGATGATGAAATGTCAAGAACTGAGCTGTCATCCTTTCGACATTAGGTGCGTTTGAGTACTTTTCCAGTAAAATCCAGTAACTGAGTAAATACTGAGTAATTTAAAGAAATTACTCTCATTAAAAAGTTTTGCATCTAAAAGTACGCGAACGGAAAAATTGTAAAGTCCAGTAAAATATATACATTATCTGATTATCAATTTTGGCGCTAAAAAAAATTATTCATATGAAATACATGATAGAATATTTTGTTTAATAACAAAAGTAATAGATATGGACATATGTTTTTATTTAAACTTATTTGGCTGGTCCGCGATGTCGTCAAGAAACTTTCTGTAGCTTACTTATATTGAAAACAAAAACAAACTTTCTTATTTTGATTTTGTTTTAAATATAAATAAGCGATAGAAACTTACTTGTCGACATCGCCGACAAAGTTAAAGTTTCTAAGCTTTTTACCCTAAATGTGAGAAGTTATTAGGATGATATATTCAAGACAACGAAAAACTGGGAAATAATTTAAAAAAGTACACAAAGTAAATTTTTTAATTATTCCATGCGGCAAACCAGGAACCGTCCGCCAGACGATATGTATAAACAAAAATTTCAATATAATAATCTATTAACTTTATTCACGTTTAAAAACAATCTGTTATGTTCTGAATTCCACGTGAAATTAAATCGTTCGGAAATGCCATAGCATTGTTATTATACATACATATGTACAAACATACATATTTCCAACAATTCCATGAAAATTCCGCACGTTTTAATTTCACGTGGAATACATAACATACCCGAACGTTTCCATAGCATCAAACTTAAATAAATGTTATAATGCTTATTTATAACCTAATACATTTGTTTTTTGTTATTTTAAAAATTTCATCAAAAACTAAAAAATTTTGTTTCCCTTTGCTTTTGTTTGTTTATATTTAAAAACAAATGGTTTCGTTTTACTGGATTTTACTGGCAAAAATTTTTCCAGTAAAAACTTGCATTTACTCAGTAAATGAACTGTCATTTTTTCTCTCAATTCGCCCTCTCATTTACTGGATTTTGTGTACGCGAACGCAATCCAGTAAAAAATAGTACAAATTTGTACAAATTTTGGAGATCTCGAACGCACTTATTTATACAAAGAACTTTAATTGTGAAAATTTACTATCAAAGAAAACTGAACCAAAACAACGCATTTTTCAACAAAATCATCTTTAGTGATGAGGACCATTTTCAATTAGACGGTTATGTAACCAAACAAAATTGTCGCATATGAGGCTCACAAAATCCATAAACAGTCCTTCAAAAACCATTACATCCAAAGAAAGTGACCGTATGGTGCGGTTTGTGGCAAAGCGGCATCATCGGTCCGTGAATTCTATGCGCTACCAAACCATGATAACCGATTTGGCCACAATTGGCTAATGTTGAATCAGTGACCTTTCATTTCAGAAAGACGGCACCAGAAGCTACACAGCCGACCAAACAATTCAGTTATTGCATGAGAAATTTCCCGGTCACGTAATTCCTCGATTTGGCAATGTCAATTGGCCGCCACGTTTTTTTCATTTAACGCCGCTGGATTATTTTCTCTGGGACGATTTGAAAGACCGGGTTTACGTGAATAAACCAGAAACAACCTACGCTCTGGAAGATAAAATTCGGTGCTGGATTGATGAGATAAGCGAAAATTGCATATATGGCTCAAAATTTTGAGAAAATAGCAGACGTCTGCCGACGTGCTAGAGATGGACATTTGTCCGACATCATATTTCATTATTAATTCCCATATTTTTACTTTACATTGATATCAATAAAACTCAAATTGTCAAAAAAAAAACCGTGTTTTAAAGCCAATTTACTTCCTAGCCTTAAATTTGCCCACCTTTATATACATACGTATTCATTTCATGTTTGCGTATAATTTTTATTTTTAACTGTAGGCATTTATAATTGTTTGACGGCCTATACTAGAAGCATGAACTCTATACTAATGAGTTGCTAAGACAAATCGACATTCGAATGTAACTTATAGTATAACTTATAATTTTTTAGAAGTTTAAAAATATTTTCTTGTTCTTTTTGGTACCCACGAAATTGATTTCTGTGACCCTTATATATTTTATATAAATATTAAACATAAAAAATTACAAAACACTTACCACTCTTTTCTTAAGCTGGCATCATTCAGAATTGTAGAAACAATACGACTTCCGTAAGCAGGTGGATTTGAGTACATGCCACGAACGATCCAAGTAAATTGCGATTGTACTGCCTCTTTCACAGCTGAACTCTTTGAGACAATAGTTAAATTGCCCACACGCTCACAATAGAGACCGAAATTCTTGGCAAAGGATTGTGAACAAAACAATTCAAAGCCACGTTTCACAAAATATCTCACAGCCCAGGCATCATAATCGGGATCACCACTGGCAAAACCTTGATAGGCTGAATCAAAGAAAGGAAACAATTTTTTACGTTCCATAAGATCAGCAATTTGTATCCATTGTTCTTGCGTAGGATCCGAACCGGTGGGATTGTGAGCACAGGCGTGCAAAATAATGACAGCGCCTTCTGGAGCATTTTCCAAATCAGCCAAAAGTCCTTCAATATGTAGCACCCGTTTTGTTTGATTCCAGTAGCGATATATTTTAGGCTGTTCAAAGCCAGCATCCATAAACACTTTATGATGATTCTCCCAAGTGGGATCGGAGTAATAAAATACTTTGCGACCTAAATGGCGACGCAAAAACTCAGCGCCAATACGCAAGGCACCTGTTCCAGATAAGGTTTGTATACCAAAGCCCTAAAATGAAGGAAACGTTACAAAATTATTTTATCCATGTGTGGTTAGTAAGTACATACTCTATTTTCCTTTAATGCTGGCGAATCTTCTCCCAATAACAATCCAGTTGCAGCTTTTGTAAATGCTTCAGTGCCTGTTAAATAGCAAAAATTGTATTTTAATAAATACTAAACCAAAGTTTTCGTTTTTGTTTTTTCTAACAAAAAAAAAAAAGAACCGAAATTAACTTATAACAAATTCAGGCTTAAGTTCAGTAATTTAAATTCTTTTATTGAATGAAATATTTTTATTAATTAATGTGAGTTTCTAAAGAAGAGAAGAAAAATTAAATTAGACTTTTAAGCTGGGGGAAGTACCGATATTTTTCTGTGCAGCAACGCACTTCATCAGCACCCTAGTCTATCTACTTGGGTAGAGATTGTTATTAACATCAGCTATTTAGTCCCTATTTACACTATGATAGTCTTATTGCTAAGCTGATTAGTTAATTAGGAGAGAGAGACGGGAGGAAAAGAAACGTTGCTGTTCCCCTCGTCACTCTCTCTCCCTGAAACTAATCAGCTTAGCAATAAGACTTGCACAGTGTGATTTGGGACTTAACATAAATTCTAATGAAACGGAATGTGAGAAATTATTGTTGTGTACAATTATTGATTTACCTTTGGTAAATACATATGTATGTAAGTATCACTATTTATTTCCCCTGTTTTTCCATTTTTTCATTTTTCTATTTAGGTTAGCACGAAGTTATATTACTCTGCCCACGTATGATTAACTATTCTTGCTTATCTTTTACGATCATCACATTAATTATCTTTTTACTTATTCGATGTACCGTCGGTACATACATGTAAGTATTATAGTAGTGGATATTATGTTACTTTGTTTTTGCTTTCTACAGTTGATTTGGCTTTCCAGCATTGGTGAACCTGTGATTGCCAAGTGAACATATTTTTGTCACGTGCCCATGATGAATTAAGTGAGACATTTTTAGATTTTAATTGAACTATAGTGAATTTTTAATCAGAAATGATTTTCAGTCAGGCTTAAGTTCATTAATTTCAATTCTTTTATTAAATGAAATATTTTTATTAATTAATGTGAGTTTCTAAATAAATAGTCATAATCATTTCTCACATTCCGTTTCATTAGAATTTACGTTAAATAGCTGATGTTAGTAATAATCTCTACCCAAGTAGATAGACTAGGGTGCTGATGAAGTGCGTTGCTGCACAGAAAAATATCGGTATTTCCCCCCAGCTTAAAAGTCTAATTTAATTTTTCTTCTCTTCTTTAGAAACTCACATTAATTAAGAAAAATATTTCATTCAATAAAAGAATTGAAATTACTGAACTTAAGCCTGACTAAAAATTATTAAATTATTATTATTATTATTATTAAATTTTAAGTTATTAACTTAATTTATTTGACCAAATTGAAATTTATTTGTGTATATCGTCCGCTTAGAGTGTAAACCTGCTAAATTCACTTTTTCTTTCTTCGAAAGAGAAAGAGAATAAAATATTTTTTTAATTTGAAGCTCTCTTTATATAGAAAATGTTAACAGTATTTTGTATCTCCTGCAAATTTAGCTTGAAGTGAATTAGCAGTCGTAAAGCAGCTCTGGGCGAGTCAACATTACGCGTCGTTGGCAATTATCTCTTAAGTGCAACCAGGTCACTGTTGTTTACTGGCCTACGAGAGTTTTGCGTCTCACACCGCATGTGATTAATGGCTGGCGTCGGTTAACCGTACCCTTTGCGGTATCCGGTTGGTTTCCATTAACCACATGCAAAAACACAAAATAAGAATAATAACTAAAAATAAAAATATTGAAAAATAACAATACTATTTGGAGTTTAACCTGGCATGTGTGAATGATTTATTCCTCCAACCTTATTTAATTAATCGCATGGGTTTGATAGTTGGCGTCGAGTTTAACCTGGCAGTTTGTGAATCTTTGAATTCCGCCAACCATATGTAGTTTAAAAAAAAAGAAGTGAGTTAGCATGTTTACATACTAAGCCGACGATATGTACATTTATACATATGTATGTATGTATGTATGTACTTGCTCGCTCAAAATCAATTAAAAAATACAATAGATATCTTATCGCATTTATTAATAACTAAATTATATTATCAATGTATGTAGTATGTAAGTACACTTACCTAAAACTGGCAAATACTCGTGGTTAATCGATTCATCGCTGGCAATTTTAATCTCTGTTTTGCGAACCACAGGCAATACCCAGGGCTTTCCTTCACTTGTACGATACGCTGTAAAAACAAGCAATAACATGGAATAATTAGATAAGGAAATTAATAAAACTAATGCTTATATATTAGCTAATTAATATAGTAATTGTGTGAAGATAAAATCGGCAAGAGAGGGAAAGTGAAAAGTTGGAAGAAAAAAAAATGTTTATAGAAAAAGCATTAATGGCAGAGGAACAGTAATATGAAAATGTAAGTCCGTCACACGAACTTTGAGCATTAATGTGACAGTGTGAAGATTGTAATAATTGAGACATATTAAATTTAATTGAACTAGAATGAATTTTAATCAGGAATAATATCTTAATAGGGCTTAAGTTCAGTATTTTCAATTCTTTTGAATGAAATATTATTAATTAATGTGAGTTTCTAAAGAAGAGAACAAAAATCAAACTAGACTTTATTAGCTGGGGAAATATCGATATTTTTGTGTGCAGCCTAGACATATGTATGTATATGTATCCCTAGACATATACGTAAATGTTTTATAGCTAATAAATCAGTGAATATTTATTTATTTATTTATTTGGTACATATTATACAAAGTAAATTTGTATAATATGGTGTTGCACAAGTATGGGCGGAGTAACTAGACCATATGCCCAAGATGGTATTAACAGTATTTTAAAAGTTTTTGTGACTGACTGTACACGACCTATGCCTTCACATAGGAAGTAGCAACGTGGTTGTTAAAGAAATTCCACAAAAAACCGCAAGATTATACGGTTATCCGTGGCAGATAAGTCAACCAGTGCGAGCGAGACGAAAAACTCTCGAAGGCCAAACAACACGCACAAGCCTGACCGCACTTAAGAAATAATTACGATGACGCGAAAAATGTTCCTCAACCCAGAGCTGCTAAACGACTGCAGTGAATATTTATTTAAACATATTTTAAGTTAATTTTCAAGCATTAAACACATTCACCACAGCAGGCTACACGAACACACGACTTCAAATGCCGCTAGCAGCATTTGTCGCCTCGTAGCCGGCTACTTAATTATTTTGGAGACGGCAGCAGCACCATCTGCAGTTGATATTCAAGTACAAATACATAGTTCACTATATTCACGTAAAAGTACAAAAATGAATCAATTTATTCTTAACATAAATTTTTGGATATTATTTCTGTTAAATAATATGAAATAATTGTACAAAATCATTCATTCAACATTTTCTATTATACTGGCAATACTGAATTTTCTCACTGTAGCCAAAGAAATAGGAATTAGTTTAATTGGACTACAATGACAAAATCAGCATAGACAACAATCTGTCGCCCTATTGCCTTGCTGTCTTCAAAAGAATTATTCTCATATAACCATGTGTATTCTATGCTTGACGTTTGGTAGTCGGTAGACTGCTGTGGTGAATGTGTTTAATGCATCATACAAAGTTAAAATGTATTTAAATCAGTGATCTTCAAAACCGCGTACCAGCGTGACCGTTTGACCGACTAAAGTAGCAATTTGCCACTTTTTCGACTGCGTTTCCCCTTTTTCGACTGCCTTGTCACTTTTTGACCCCCTTTATTTAAGGTGAGTTATATGAAAATACATTAAAAATAAAAAGTTTAGTGCAGTTTTCTCGTTTTTTTTTTTTTAATTTTGCCCCTTTTTTTTGATAAATCCCCTAGTTGGTGCCACTTTTTGAAAAATGTCATCGGTCACCCTGCCGCGTACGCGTGAGAGTGCTCTTACAATAATGAAGAGAGCAATAAGAGATAATTTGTATTTTTATTTAATGTGTACTACAATCAGGGCTACCACTTTAATCTCAGACTATTTATATGTGCCGGTTGTGTAGTCACATTTTACCAGACATCAATGGATTCTTTTTAAATTAGTTTAAATTCAAGGTTTGCTATTTTTTAGAGCTTGAATAATCATATCTGAAAGTAAGTTATTATATACTATTTAAAATACATCATATGTGCATTAATCTGTTTTTGAACAAGAGGAATTGACTCGATATTATATTATATTAAATATATTACAAATATGTCTTGGCAGCCCTGCCATTAGAAGAGCAAAATATATTACGCACAAACACGAAGCACCAACACAAACATAAGTTTGAATGTATATGTGTGGGGATCGCTGATTTAAATACACTTTCATTTTTTCAGTGGCTAATTAAAGTTATTATTAAATAACTTTGAAAGTATGGTAGCACTAAAATATTTCCAAATAAAATGGAAAGCTTTCCAAAAAACAGCTGTTCAATACAAATAAGCAAGTTGATTTTTCAATTTGTAAAAAAATTAAATATCAAAAAATACATTTTATTATACAAAAAGAGCATCAGAATGCATTTTTCTATTTATATATTTCATGATATGAAAATATATGTTACATTTATTGTATATTAGTGAAAATTAAACGAAATTCTTTTTAATATGACCACATGATGTTCATGTACATGCCTTTAAAAAACACAAACATGGACAAAACATATGGGGTCTTATGCAAAAAAACTTAATAAAGCTTTGCCAAGCAATGTTAAGTAAAGTTGTATTCTAAAAAAATTATTGTATAAAAATTCTAAAGTAGGCACCCACGTTTGTTAAGACTACTTTAAGTTGATATTTCCAAAATGTGTATTTTGTACCTCAAATATTTTTACTAATATTGCACATACTGATTTATGTTACATCTGAAAATGAAGCTAGAAGTGCCTGCTCTTATCTTAAATTTATTATTTCTGTCATGTAATGGGAAGCATCACCAAATTATCCAACTGCTTCGAAATACATAGCAAAATCCATAAAAAAATATTAAAATAAATGAAATTATACAAAAATATTTTAGTGATGTACATACAATCAAAACAAATCGAAAAAAGCTGGATATTCAAATACTCGTTTCATTCGAATAAAACAAATTGTGATAATTTTTCACATTTTTTTTACTTTTACTTCATGGTTGTGTTTATCTGTTTTCCTATTAAGTCAGAAGCTCATATTTTTTAAATTAGGTTGCTTTACTTCAAGATAATAAAAATTTATTTAATAAAATAAAAAAAATATTTGAATACCCGAATGAAATTGTATTCAATTTTGTACATCATAAGCTGTGAAGTGGTTGTTGAACACGGTGGTGTTACCAGTATTTATAATTAAATCACAAAATATTTAAAGTTGTCTTTTGCATATGATTTTTTAATAAAGCTATGTTAGCCTTAAAGTGCTTATTAACTACTATGAACTTTAAAGCTAAAGTAAAATATTTTTTTGCATAAGGGGGATGGTATGTATGTAAAACTTAAACAACACTTAAGGTATGGTCACACTTGACAAAGATTTGCCCAAAAAAGCGTAACCACTAAATGCTAATGAAAAATCTTTAAATTCAGACAGAAGTTTGTCAAGTTAAAGAGTATCCAATAATCTTGGATTCTATGACATTGTCTATTAGTTATGTTTTAAACTGTTTAATTTGACAAACAAGAGTATGGATCAAAACTTTTTTCATCAGTGTTTGTTGGTTAAGCATTTTTGGGCAAATGTTTGACAAGTGTGACCGTACCTTTAGGCTCAATAATTGACTTCTCAATTATGTGTCATTTATCTTTGAGTGCCTCTTAAGTACCGAATTAATTTTTTCAGTATAAAGTTGAGAGCCATTTAAATGCCCAACCTTGTCTGTTTAAATCCCACTTAAGTCTTACGAGCATACCATATGTTATTGTGCTTGTATGTGTTTATTGAAAACATGTACGTAAACATCATGTGGTCGTATTAAAAAGAATTTCGTTTAATTAAGTGCGTTCGAGAACTCAAAAATTTGTAAAAATTTTTACTATTTTTTACTGGATTGCGTTCGAGTACACAAAATACAGTAAATGAGAGGGCGAATTGAGAGAGAAAAATGACAGTTCATTTACTGAGCAAATGCAAGTTTTTACTGGACAAATTTTTGCCAGTAAAATCCAGTAAAATGAAACCATATGTTTTTAAATATAAACAAACAGTAGCAAAGGGAAACAAAAGTTTTTGGTTTTTGATGAAATTTTAAAAATAACAAAAAACAAATGTATTAAGTTATGAACAATATTGCATTTATTTAAGTTTGATGCCAGAAAAATATAAGGGTATGTTTTATGTATTCCACGGGAAATTAAAACGTGTGGAATTTTCATAGAATTGTTGGAAATATGTATTTATAACAATTTCCCAACGATGTAATTTCACGTGAAATGCAGAACATAACCGATTGTTTTTAAACGTGAATAAAGTTAATAGATTTGTATATTTAAATTTTTGTTTATACATATAGTCGGACGGTTACTGGTTCCCCGCATGGAACATTCAAAAAATTTGGTTATTGATCTATTAAATATGATTAATGTGTACATTTAAATTTGTTTTCAGTTTTTCGATATCTTGAATATATTAGGCTATATAAAGTTCTTTTCCATTGTATATTTCTCTTAATAAATGCATTCATTGGAACTACTTGAAAGAAAGTGAACAATATTGTTGTGATGATTGGTATAAGCGAAAACAAACATTTTTGTCTTTTTCTGTACATCCTAATTATTCACATCGAGGGTAAAAAGTTTAGAAACTTTAACGGCCTGACGCGCGATTTCGGCAAGTAAGCTATAGAAAGTTTCTTGTCGACATCGTGGGCCAGGCCCGTAAGTTCAAATAAAAACATATGTATCTATTACTTTTATTATTAAAGAAAATATACTATGGTGTATTTTTATAAAACAAATGAAAAAAACATTCTTTATCGATTTTCTCAAAACCATATAATTTTTCCATGCGGCTAGCCAGTAACTACCCAGCAAAAAAAATCTGATTTGGAAGCACTAACAACTGAGGGAGGCAACGAACTGTTTACTTGATCACAAAAGCTTCGAAAACTGCTTCTGAAAAGCACTAACATAAGGCAGGCTCTCTAATAAAATAGAGGAAAAAGTAAAAAAAAAAATTTGCAAGCTAGTAACTTTTGCATCTGAGTACATAAAAACTATAGCCCAATTCACAATATTGTGCAAATGGTCTTGCACAAGATTGTATAGTATATTGATACTCACCACTTAACAATTCTTAGAAGTTAATGTTAAAGTTACCTATTTTATGTCATGTGGAGACCGCGAGTAAGGGAGCTAATGTTAGAGAATCGCTATGAATAAGGAGATTTTTTTGTGCGAGATGAGCCAGCTAGAAGTAATTTATTCAGCTTCCAAAAAGTCATAATTTTTTGTCTTACCAAAGTGCTTCACAGAAGCAATAATATATACTTATGTATGTATAGTTTTGTATATTGTCTGCAGATAATGCGACTATTCCATACATGTATGTAAATACTCCAAAGAGGAGTAGGAATACGCCAAAACTACTCCAAATATGTGAAAAAAGGAGGTTTATGTTCTAGGGTTGGACTAAATGGTCCAAATTTGCATTACATCGGCCTAACCCCAAAACTACTCCATATTGCATTGTGTGAAAACGACATGATCCATGAATGCATTATGTGATGATGTAACTAGTCTGTTTCATCTCGTTTGGACCACGTAGTACAATATTATATTCAGGTTTTTTTTTGCATATACATATGTACATACTTATGTATAATTTTTTATCATTTTTTATTTTTCTATCAGCTGTTGTGTATATTTTACTGGATTTTAAAATTTTTCCGTTCGCGTACTTTTAGCTGCAAACTTTTTTATTGAGAGTAATTTCTTTAAATTACTCAGTTATACCTGATTTACATTAAGCATTTTTTCATGAAATTTCATGAATTTTGTTGCACGCAACTTTTTCTATTTGCTCATTGCAGCGCTATAAAAGGGAATGTTATATAAAAAATAGCGTAGAATGAATCTCTGATGTATTTTTGACAACTTTTTTGATATAAGTTGCTCATCCAGGCCTCCTATTGACAAATAAAAAATTTTCATGCAACTAATTTCATGAAAAAAATGCTTAATGTAAATCAGGTATTACTGGATTTTACTGGAAAAGTACTCAAACGCACCTATTTGCATAAATATATAACAAAAACAATGCATAGTATCATATCATGGAATAAATAAATAGAAAAATGCTCTTTTGGTTTCATAAAATGTCTTTTTATGCAATTTTAATTTTCTACATGTTGATAACCTAACTTTCTTATTTACATTAAACATCTGGGGGCAAATTACGACACTCGTTATCGAACGAAATTGCGAAATATTTCAATAGAGTTTATATGGAAATGTTTCGTAATTTCGTTCGATAACGAGTGCCGTAATTTGCCCCCTGTTTTCTTTTAGAACTATCAGCATTTGACAGTGCTACCATACTTTCATAGTATTTAAGTGATCGTTTAATTTTACGACTGAAAAAACGAAACTGCAATTAAATGCAACTTAAAATTAATTGGCTATTAGCTAAATGACACTCAATTGAGAAGTCGATTATTGGGCCTTCAATGCACAATGTTGGCTGTTTAAGTTTGATTTAATTGTGTGGTGAGAAACAAAATTTTTGTTTAAACATGATTTAAAAATAAATTGCATATAATCATTGACTGATTTATTAGCCCTTAAAGTGGTGAAAAGAGCAAAGTTATATGAAATCGCGAAAGTTATATTGACTGTTCCAGATACACAAGCTAATGCGGAGATTTAAAGTTTTGAAGAGTGCTTTTTTTTCTTTCAATAGTATCACAACTCAAAAAAAAACTAGTTTTTCAGAAAATCCGTTTAAAGTTTACAATTTACATACAACTCAATGAAGATATGAAAAAATATTCTTCTCTCACGAGGTGGTAGTAAAAGCTATTTATATGAAATTTACACAAGATAAAATACGAAACGCCGAATTAATTTACATATTAAATCAAAAACACTTGAAGTAAAATAAATAGTATCTGCGCTGTCTAAAATATGAGGTTTGCGGCCATAAATGCGGTCTGGTGCCTAGTAGGGCATTAAGTACCCGATGCACAGTGGGGATTTTGTAAAAAAAAATTAGAAATACTTTTGCCGCACTATCTAATTTCATATTATATTAAGAGAAGAAAAATGTGAAATCAAGTGGCTGAAGCAAATCTAAAAAAATATACATAAAACAAAGTTTATCGGTCGTCAAGTTAACATTTATTTATAGACCTTAGCAACACATACGATTAATTCTGAGATAAGTAATATCTTAAGATAAGATTTTGCAACATTTCTTTATAAAATTGTTTCACAAGTCGCATTAAAAGAAAAAACTCGAGCACAATTAATTATGTACGTATTATGCGTGATTCATGCATGATCACGCGTGGTCATTTGTGATCGTGAGTAAATTTTTGCTTCAATCACGTAAGCGTGTATTTAAGTGTGAGTATAAACAGTTTATCGTACGTGAGGGTGAATGTTTTACGAATAATACCGACTTTTTATTATGAATATTTTTTTGTAAGAAGGATCTCTGAAACATTTCTTGCTTTTCTTGTATGAAAATACAGGCTAGAGCGATGCTAATTTAGCGCGTTTTAACTATGCCAAGCGCGCTTTTTTTCGTCTTAGCGCGTTTAATAAAAAAAAACGCTAAATTAGCGCGATTTGAATAAAGTCAATAATACCATTTCAGTTCAATATTTTTTTACTTTTTTTGTATAAATTTAACAATTTTCTGTCAAAAACTCTGATAAAATTTTTTAAATTAGTTAATGATTCAGCTGTCGCAAACAAAATTCGCTTGACTGTGGTTAGAATTAGAAACGCATTTTAATACTGTAATGGCAAATATTTTGAAATTTCACAACTAAAAATATGTACCACATACAATGATACAAGAAATTTACATAAATTACAAAGCATCTACTATAGCTGAAGTACAAAAAGCATTTGAATCGCAAAGCTATTCCACAATTTATATGTTGTTACAAAGTTTTACAAATAAATTAAAAGTAAAAATGAAGGATTTCGATTATTTGGAAGGCGATTCTGATTCTGTATTAAATGATTTTAGTTTATTAAAACAATATTGCAAAATCTGAAAAATTAATTGTGATACGAGTACTAATACATACATCGACGTTTATTTAAATTTAATTTAGCGCGTAGAAAATAGCGCTTTTTTGCTATAAATGTTTGACAATGCTGTAACTTAGCGCGTTTTAAGAAGGGTAGTAGCGCGTTTGGACTATAAATAGTTGGTATCGCTGCTAGGCTAGTAGTCGAATGATAGCGAGTTCGATTCCTATCGCATAATTAAGGTATTTCTTTAGACAAGCTTCACACTATGTATTGGTTTAAAAAAAATCGTGAATTTAAAGAGAAAGTTTTTTCAATAGATAACGTAACTAGTTTTTTTTTCACTCATACGAGCATGATGCATGCAATATCGTTCATAAATGTGCGTGATTCTTTTTTTCTGTGGATGCATTATCGTGAGCAAAAAGTTTTCCACGCTCCCACCTCTTATTAGCATGTAAGGCAACAATGAAAATGATAAAGCTTCAATAGAACATATAAAAATATTTTTTATTTCTAATTTACAATTGAATATTAACGTAGTATTAAATAAATATGACATTGTTATTTGATTAGATTTAAGAGTAATACAAAATGCACACATTTTTTGATGTGTAAACATCTATACGCTAGGGGGTAAAAATCTTTTGACTTTGATTTCTTTGCTGAGATTTCTTTGCTGAGATTTCTTTGCTTTTCTTTCACAGCATTGTCAAATCGGTGTGAGCTATGTATGAGTGCATTAGTGTTTGAAAGAAGCAATACCAAGCTTCGGCTCGAAGCCGACGGTGCGCCGCCGCCGGTAATTTTTCTGTACATTTCCGTACACCAAAGGTGAAAATGGACCGTAAGAGCTACGGACTTGAAATTTGGACACAATGTGTAGACATTTGGCCACTACAACAACAAATACATGAGAGTTAAAAGCTAAAGGGTATTCCAAAACGAGCAACGAAAAATGTTAAAATTCCATGTAATATACATACAATTGTATGTACATATATACACTTGAAATTTTAAAAGTTAGTGTATTTTTATTAACTAACTAACTAACACTAAATTTAAAAAATTTAAATCAATTGATGTTCCATCAGTTAATGCAATTTTGACTTTGTAATTTTGACAACTTGCTGTATCTTGGAAACCGTAAGAGCAAAACTCTTGAAATTTTCAAAAACGGTAAAACTAAAAAATCAATAAAATATAAAATCGCCAAATATAAAAAAATCGCCAAAAACAAAAAAAATCGCCAAAAACAAAAAAAAATCGCCAAAACCAAAAAAAGCACCAAATAAAAAAAATCTCTAGTACTAAAATAAATCGCGAAAAACCGGGAAAATCGCCAAAATGAAAAAAATCCTTAAACAAAAAAATCGTCAATATGAAAAAATCGCCAAAATGAAAAAATCGCCTAAATAAAAAAACCACAAAAACAGAAAAAAATCGCCAAAATTAAAAGAACCCCAAAAAAACAGAAAAAAATCGCCAAAATGAAAAAATCGCCTAAATGACAAAAATTGCGAAAATTAAAAAAACCCAAAAAGAGAAAAAAAAACGCCAAAACGAGAAAAAAGCGATAAAACTGAAAAAAAATCGTGTAAACTGAAAAAACTTAAAAAAGGAAGAAAGCTAAATCAAAAAAAAAACTATCAAAACCGAATGTGCGCGCGTCAAAGTTGCACTTTACTGAATTTATTTTAATTGCAATGCGTAGACAACAACAAGAACAGAAACAACTAAACCATGAACAACAGGAATTAAAAATTAAAAAGTAAAAGTAAAGGCATTTACCATAGATGAGCACTGCAGTACCACTAAAGTTTCAGTAAAAACAATAAAAAATGTTTAACAAGTAAATTTTTACTGATTACTAAAATTTTGTTTCTACAATTTTTATAAATTGCCTAAATGATTTGTTATATGATGAGGTGCATTGAATTTTCAGTAATCAGTAATGCCCGTATTCATAATGAAATTCTACCAAGTGGCTAAATGTTTTTCATACAAAAGTTTCAAATTTTGAACAAAAAAGCTTTGCCACTTGCTACAATTTTATTATGATTACGGCCCTACGATTTTACTGGTAATGCAAATTAAATTTCATTAGCAGTAAAAATTTACTGAATTTTTTTAGTAATCAGTAAATTTACTGCTTACTGCAATTTTGAATGCAGTACATATACATATACTGCAGTGTGCCCATTTACTAACCAAATAAGTTTAATAAAACAAACAAAAACCAACAAATTCATATGTATTTACAATATTTTTAATTAATTAAATTAAAAAAAGGCATAAGTACTTCCAACTTAAAAAAAAATTCATTACTAGATGTTTACACATCTCCTCTGTGATCGGACTCACATTGGTTTTTTTTTTTGCTTTTTTTGCCGTAAGCCTCTTAATCAGCGTGAGATTAGATAGCTGGAAACACCTCAAGTATGGGTAACTTGCAAGTCTTTTTGTGCTTTTTCGGTAGCTCAAATGGGCGGTGGCGAACTCTTAAATTCACCCGATATTTAGAACAGCGTAAGGTAAGGCCCTCATGCCAGGTACGAGTACTTACGATAATCTTAGACACATCTGCCTCTTATATCATATTTAAAATGTATTTATTTTTAAATTTCTTGTAGCTATTTTTGGTAATTATTTTTTGTTTTTTTTTTTTAATTACACATTAATTTTCTATTTTCTATTTCACTGGTAAATTGTTGCTATGTATTAGTTAGACACAACGCAAAGTAATATTTCGGCACTTCAAAATAATCTTAACTGATAATAAATACACGAACTGATAACCTTAATAGTTATTTGTTGAAAAGTTTCCGTTTAAACTTGTTTTAGAAATAGAAAAAGTACAAATTTAATTGAGATTAAATTGTTTTTAATAATGATTTTATATGTACATGCATAATATTTTTGTAGATTTAAAATTGTGTTTATGAGGCAAATCGTTCGCATGAGATGGACCCCTATTGACATTATGTATTTTATGAAATTAAAGTGACGTATGTAAATATGGGAATCACGAGCTTTTCATTATCAATAATATTTTAATTTTTGTTTTGTTTTTATTTTTTATGGAATCAGCTGAAAAGCAAAACCACGTAACTGGCAAAAAATTCAAAATCACATTTTTAATAAATGATTGGGTATTACATCGAAACTCATGTCCCTACAATCTTTCAAATCTTTATTATAAAAATCAGCCGAATTAAAGCTGAAAATACATATGACAATTATTTTATCATTCTAAGCAGGCAGAACTTTTGAACGAAATTTATTAGCACATAGTAACAGAAGAATATATCGCACATTCAGTTCAATAGTGACCTAACTAAAATATTCGTTCTTTGAGTATTTTATCTTGCGTACAAATTTCATATAAATAGCTTTTAATATCACCTCCTAAGAGAGGAATATTTGTTCATGACTTCATTGGGTTGTCTGTAAATTGAAAACTTTAAACGTGTTTTCTGAAAAACTAGTTTTTTTTTAGTTATGACACTATTGAACTGGATGTGCGATATGTATTTCAAATTACGTACACATATGCATTTCTTGCTTTTTTGTTGTAATTTTTATAAATAACGTTTTCGGAAATGAAATACAAGCTTATCTAAGTCTACACTCAAAAAAAAAAATAAACATATACTATTATTAAGAAAAAATTTTTCTAAATTAAAGTAAAAAAATTTCTAAGTTTAAGTAATTTTTTCTAAGTTTAAGTAAATTTTTACAAAAATCTAGTAAAAATTACTTATGTAATATGAGTAAAAAAATAAAAAGTTCATATTCTCAAAAGTAGTTCATAAAAATACACACAAAAATTCTCACATTCAAGGTCAAGTTTACTGGTTTAAAGGAAATATTTACCAAAAATTGGAAAATGGTTTAAAAGTTTAGGGAAATTGTATCCTAAAAACTAGTCAATCTCGTTATAAATCAAAAAATAAATTTTAGGACATGACTTACTCCTAATTAGTTCATCAAATTTGACTAACTTGAAAGATATAAAAAGTTATTCTAAATTTTAGAAATATATTTACCAGTTTTAAGTATTTTTTCTTTAAATTATAGAATATATTTTTTATTTGCATTAAGCAAAAAATTCAAGTACATTTTTCATATATCCGACGAATATTTGAACTTGAAATAAATTTTTTTGAAAATAAAATAAAATTTTTAAACACAAAAATTTCAATGCTTATTCAGGCTGCCTGTTAGGCAATTGGTTAGAGTGCTTGCCTATCAGTCAGAAGGTTGTTGGTTCAATATTTGCCCCCTCTCAAGGAATTAATACGTATGTATGGTGAATTAATAAAGAATATAATATGAAGATATAATAAAAAACATACCATGTTGTATAGAATTTAATTAAAAACAAAAAAGTACCAAAATTAAAGAAAAAAAAACTTTGAAAAATTTACTAAATTAGAAATAAAAGATGAAAAACATTTTTTGCAATTCTCCGAATTTTATGGAGAAATTTGACTTAATTTTAGAAAAATTTTATTTAAATATAAAAATATAATTACTATAAACTAGTTCATTAATGAACTAAAAATTTAGTAAATATTTTACTGGTTTCGAGTAAAAAACAGCTTTGGCGCCATACGACAACTTTTTTTTACTCAAATTTAGAAAATTTTTCAAAGTTTTAGTTAGTTTTTTCTTTGAGTGTAATGTCAAGCATTATTTGAGGAGAGTTTTGCTTTACTTATTCATTTAAAAAAAAAAAATTCAAGTGATGGAGCACATCGATTGTTATCGAGTTTTCTTCTAAATATATTCCATCGATTTCAAAGTGCGAAAAATGGTTTGTGCGGTTCGGAAGTAGCGATTTTGGCACGGAAGACAAAGACCGCCCAGATCAGTAAAAAAAAATGCTAAGATGATGAATTGTAGGCATTACTCCAAGAAGATTGTTGTCAAATTCAAGAAAATCAGGTACTCATAAGAACTGTATGTAAAGAAAAATACCTGGTTTACATTAGGCATTTTTTCATGAAATTTCATGAAATTCTTTTCAGGCAGCTTTTTTTATTTGCTAATATCTGCGCTATAGGAGTGAGTGATATATAAAAATTAATGTAGCATGAATCTCTGAAGAATTTGTGGCACTTTTTTAGATGTGATTTGCTTCTCCGAGCCTGCTATTGACAAATGAAAAAAATTTCATGCAACTTTTTTCATGAAAAAATGCTTAATGTAAATCAGGTAAATCTTACGGAAATTCAGGTTGGTAAATTCCTTAAAGAACTTTCAGTTTGCGGACCAGAGAGTACTTCACAAAAAAATATACATACATACATAAGGAAATAGTTTTAATTTTAGTAAATGCGTACGACTACAGCTGATTCCAACAAACAAGCGCAGCTCTACCTCGCTTATGCGATAAACTAAAATACGCTACAAATAAAAATAAAAATACATGCGTATTTTATCTCTCATACGTATAGTCTGAGTATGTTTATACTCAGGCTATGGATATTTAATCGGACAAAAAAAGAATACGCTGCTACTCGGGATATTCATCATTCACCACCACATTCATACACATTTAGTTAATATTACCCCTTATATTCACCCTTATTTCAGTTGTCGGCATCGACATCAATTTAACTTAATACCAAAAAAATTTGGGTTTGTGTACTCGCTCCGAAAACAACTGACCCCTGTTGGCATGTTTATGGCAGGGATCGTAAAGGTTATAATTTTTATTTTAAAAATCACTTTTTAATCATTATTTCTTGATTTTTATTTATACCTCACAAAATAAAAGTTATTTTGTGACTTTTATTTATTCCTCACCAAATAACAATTACAAAAATTAAAAATAAAAAATATACTTAATAGTAACAAACCAAAAAAGTTTGTCTTAAGTAGAACAAAAATAAACAAATTAACTAACATGTGCATAATTAGTAAAGAACAAACGACAATGGTAAGACTGTTGTAAATATAGAGATGGTAAAATTGAGCTTTCATTACAAAAAAGCGTTCAGCAAATTGAAATAAGATGAATCAAAACAATTCACACATTCCATTTGCAATAATGCTAAGTATATAAAGCAGAAATCTACATCTACTGACACCACACACAGTGGACCAAACACAAAAGAACGCTGATGATGAAGGTTTAGTGGCCTTCGAAAACGGCAGAATATTTACAATTTGTTATTTGTTCATTAATAATTATCACATGTAATTTGGCTTAAAAAGCAATACGAACCTTAGCCCATTCAAATCACAAATTACTTTTTTATTTTTATTTTTTTGCTTAATTTTTAAAATGAAGAAAGCGTTATTTTTGCGTTAAAATTAATACTAACCAATTTAAAATTAAATTTATCGCCAGAGTCTGTAAAAAAACTCTTATATGTTTAATTAAATTTACTATTTTTATAGTTTATTCATTTTAAAAATTAAAATTTTGTGAGGAATAAATAAAAGCCACAAAATAACTCTTATTTTGTGAGGAATAAATAAAAATTAAAAAAATAAAAATCATTGCATCTATAGGTAGTCCACGTAATATGGAGTATCGTGGTATATTCCTTGTGCACGTAGCACTTCTCTGTTATTGTGATTTTTTCAGTTTAAATTTGGAAAATAATCCTTATTTGCGATCCCTGGTTTATGCTATTTTCTAGAGCTTTGAGAACGGAAATAGATTGTCAGTCAGTTGAACAAAATTGTTCTAGAGAGAGAATAAACATGCCCCAATTTTTTGGCATTGTGTTAAAGTGACGTCGATGTCGACAACTGGAATAAGGGTGAAGTTTTTGTGTGTACGTATTCGGTTTAAAATTAATGCGTTTACATTTACATTTGAAATAACAACAAAATATTAAAATTTGTTTTTGTTTTGAATGTAAATGTGCGACAAGTCGAACGTTGACGAGATCGCGGGTTTGTCCCAAGGAGTACTTGAAACGATAACTTTGTCATTCCTTTTAAGGACTTCCAAAAGAAAAGTACATGCACCCAGAGAAAAAACAGCTTAAAATCAATATAGAAAAATATTAATTTACAGTATTAATTTATTAATTTTATTTATTTTTAAGTACATATCTTAATACACATTTTCTATTATATGGAAAATTATTGAATTAATATGACGCGTTCTTATTTTTAAGTTGCAGCTTTTCCCTGAGTGCGGAATTTCTTTTTAATTTATTGCCTATTACAGGGATGTTATAACTATAAATGTAGACTTTTTTCACTCAACTGGAACAAAAATTAATGCTCCTACAATTGTTTGGTCGCGGAATTCTGGAATTTTTTTTTTTGTAATTGTAATAAATTTTTAGTGTTTGTTTGTTTTGTTAATTAAAATGTAATAATGTAAGTATAGATTTTTTTCAACGAATTACTGAGAGTTTCGGAAAAAAAATATAAGCCGAATTCACAATCTTGTGCAAATGGTCTTGCATCGTAGCATGTGGAAAATGGTATAGTATACTATATATTGATACTCACCACTAAGAATTGTTAAGTAGTGAGTATCAGTATACTATACAATTTCGCATAAGCTACGATCCAAGACCATTTGCACAAGATTGTGAATTGGGCTATTGTTATTTCGAGTTGGAACTTTCAGAAATAAATAAAGTTTTATATGTATACACTTTGGGTTACTTTAAGACATTTGGAGAGTTTTGGAGACTTTTAAGTTTACGTTTTTGGTTAAGAAGTACATATATGTTTTTTCTTGTGTAAGATTTTTCTATGATTCGGAAAGTTTAGGTGACTTAAAAAATCGATTATTGAGTGTTTTGGAGGCTGCTGATTTTTTTTTTTTTTGTAATTTTGGTAGTTTGGAAACTTTTAGATGAAAGGTTTGCAAATTTTTGGAGACTTTTGTTGCATAGGTTATTTGTTTTACTAAAATAATATTAAACGAATTTATCACAGAAATCTTACATAGTTATCTATAGTTTATAATATATAAAATAAGTTCGATGTGTCAAATATTTTACACACAAAAATTTGTAACATACATACATATCCCCACCTAAAATACAAAAGTCCATAAGTACACTTTAGTTTTTTTTTTTATAAGAAAAGCAAAAGAAATATCTACCTTAATCCTAAAGATTTTGGTTTGCAAAACAAAATTTTTATAGAAATTCGTTTTATAAACCTTTCATAAATCAAAAATATTTCTTTACAAATAAGACCGTAGAAATTTTCACACTATATATTTGTTAGCCAAATTTTAATAATACAAACAAAGTACTTTTGATCGTTTTTTTTTTAATTCCCACTATAGGAAGTAGCTGATATTATCCCATCTTTTTCCGTTCGAGAGATATCGTTGACGAAAGATTTCGAAAAAAAATTGTTTCTTTAATAACTTCAAAAGTTATCGATTTAAATTTTAAGAGATTTACTAATTTTTATAGGCTTAAAAAATTTATTGGATGCCGCAAATTTGAGCAAAATTTAAAGTAAAAGTAAAGCAAACTTTGTTTTTATTTATTTCTTTTTAAGAAATTTGCAGTTACGTATATATGTATATACATATATATATATATATATATATATATATATATATATATATATATATATATATATATATATATCTACATATCGCAGTTGCATCGCTTTGTATTTCGTTAATGAAATCGGCATTTTAGAACATATACATACGAGTAAAATTGTGTAGGCAATGTATTTTGTTGCCTTAGTAAGTTCTTTTAGATTTCTGGTGGCAATATGTGTATTTGAAAATATCAAAGGCCTCGCAGTTATCAAATTTGTTTTACGAATACAGTTACAAAGCATGCAAACAATTAAAACTATGTCAAAATTATTTAGAAAAATTTTATTTGAAAGTCCCCATAAATTAAACCGAATTCAATTTGATATTTAAAAATTGTATACACACAATGATTATTATTTATTAAGCATTGCTATAAGTTATGAACTTTTTATTTGATCTAAATGTTTTAGATTCATATTAAGATTGAGAGATTTTTTATTTTACAATTTTTTTTTTTGTTTGTTTGTAAAATGAAACAAACATGTGCTTTTTCTGAAAACTAGGAATAATTAAAAAAAAAACAAATGTATGTATGTATGTATGTATATACTCGTAAATGTTTTTATTTGTAAAGTTTATTGAACTTTTGTAGTAAAAAATCTTCAAGTAACATTCACACTATGTAGTTAGTTTTCAGTTCGAAAAAAACGTTGCTTTATTTTTTATAAAAAACACCCCTAGTAAAAAGTGTAAAAGAAAAAATCCTCGGCTATCAATTTATTTAATATAATTATTCTTTGAATCCAGAAAAGAACATAGTTGTAATTTACTTCATTGATATTTCTTTCATATTTAATAGACGGCTATTGTTGTCGTGATTTTATGTCAAGAAATTTTATTGACAAATGTTCCAATTAAAATTTGAGTGCTTGAAATACGAACACTATTTAATCGGCGAATGGCAAGTCGACTTCATTAAAGGGTAGATTTTGTACATATGTAGATATAATATATATGTAAGTACAAACTATTTTCTCATTTTGAAATTTATATGAAAAAAATATTTTTTGAAACAAATTTTCGTTGTTTTTCATAAAAAATCGAAGCGTTTAGCTGTCTATTATGTCTGCTAATTTGTAGTGATATGGGCTATGGGTTTAAGCCGATGTTATTTGAAATAGATTTCAAACAACGGAAAATCGATATTATTTTCGCTGATAAAGTGCGTGGCTGCACAGAAATATACGGATTTCCCCCAGCTAAAAAGTCTAGTTTAAGTTTTTCTCTTCTTTAGAAAATCACATTAATTAATAAAAATATTTCATTCAATAAGAATTGAAATTACTGAACTTAAGATCGATTATTCCTGATAAAAAGTTACTATTAAAATTAAGCAACAGAACAGCAACATATATAAAGACTAATGATGCCTTTAGAAAAATAACCAAGCAATTCAATTTATGAATAAATATCAAAAGTTGGCAACATTAAAAAAGTTTGCTATTCAAATTCTCAAGAGTATCTCTTAAGAAATACTCTTCCGTTACTTTTTCAAATAAAGATTATAAAATAACAGAACTAATCATCGTTTGGTTTCAAAAGAAGATTTGCAGTACTTATGCACTTAAAAATAAAAATAATAATATGTACCTACCTATTAATGAAAAATAGTAAGCAAGCTAGCTACTACCTTGTTTATTTTTTTTTTTCATTTTAGAAAGCAAATACTGCTAATAATGAAACTTGACCTCTAAATAACCTTTATTTTGTGGGTTAAATTTTAAGTAAAATGTATAATAAAAGCAGAGTATCTAGGTATATGCATTTATGTACTTGGAAAAAAACACTACAAATGCATACAAATTAACAAAGTACGTAATTTTTGCTTTTGTTTTAAGTGAGAAATTAAACTTGTTGTTTATTTACAAATAAAATTTAAAAGTGCAGAAACAGCACGAGTTATTATTAAAATCGAGAGAAAATATTTGCACAAAAATAACTTAAATGTATATATAATAAAATTGTTGTCCAATGAAAAGTACGTCAACTGTATATATATATGTACATACATATAGCTCATTTACTTGAACAAAATCATAAATCAGTTTATAGCAAACAATAAATAAACAAAAGGAAGACGATAGTTTTTTATTGTCTTCTATAAACTGGCAGTTAATCCTCATATCGATAATTATAATTATGTATACAGTACAGTAAAAAATTTATATACACACATACATACATATCGACCCTTTTTTCGATTTTATCGTAAGCGACATGATGTCGAAAATTTACTTTTTTATTGAAATTAAAATTGTATGGGCCTACCCATAGTTTAGAACTATGAAAATGCCAAAATTGTTGCTAACTGTACATCACCCCATACACGTTTCAATCCAATTGCCAATTGAGTCTTTCAACTGAATTGATTCTTGGCCACACACTTCATAAACTAAATTGAAAGATTTTCATTCAACTGTCAAATTTATATTTTTTTCACAAGTACAAATTTAAAAATTTAAAACTTCTATTGCATTCATTCATTAATTTATATATTTTTTTATTTGAAATTCAATGAAATTAAATACAATTTTAAAAATACTCAACTTTTTCTATACAAAATAAAGCTACAAACATAAATTTTGACAACTAATCAAGAGACTCGAGCACGCACAGCACAATGGAATTGAAAGATTTGCTAGTCAACATGAAAAATCAAAATCTTTTGATTTTTCTTCAACCAACTCGACAACTGCCAAACTAATCAATTGACAGAGCCATACACGCTTTGATTTGAACAACAACCAACTCAATTGAAAATTTAATTGAATCGTGTATGGGGCGCTTAAGGCTGTAAAATTTTATCGTAAGCGACAATTTATGTACAAAAACATATTTGAGTGTTTTAAAAAAAAACCTTAAATTTTTGTCGCTTACGATTAAATCGAAAATAAGGCTCGATATGTAAGTAAGGGCCTGTCGCACGATGTACACAACGTTCGACTTGCGCTAATTAACATTATTATTAACATTAGAAACAACAAAATTTTGAAATTTGTTTTTGTTTTGAATGTAAGTGTGCGACAAGTTGGACGCTGTCGACATCGTGGGGCAGGCCCTAAATATTAAGTGCGTTCGAGAACTCAAAAATTTGTACAAATTTTTACTATTTTTTACTGGATTGCGTTCGAGTACACAAAATCCAGTAAATGAGAGGGCGAATTGAGAGAGAAAAAATGACAGATCATTTACTGAGTAAATGCAAGTTTTTACTGGACAAATTTTTGCCAGTAAAATCCAGTAAAATGAAACCATATGTTTTTAAATATAAACAAACAATAGCAAAGGGAAACAAAAGCTTTTGGTTTTTGATGAAATTTTAAAAATAACAAAAAACAAATGTATTAAGTTATGAACAATATTGCATTTATTTAAGTTTGATGCCAGAAAAATATAAGGGTATGTTTTAAACGTGTGGAATTTTCATAGAATTGTTGTAAATATGTATTTATAACAACAATTTCCCAACGATGTAATTTCACGTGAAATGCAGGACATAACCGATTGTTTTTAAACGTGAATAAAGTTAATAATAGATTCGTATATTTAAATTTTTGTTTATACATATAGTCGGACGGTTACTGGTTCCCCGCATGGAACATTCAAAAAATTTAGTTATTGATCGATTAAATATGATTAATGTGTACATTTCTTAAATTTGTTTTCAGTTTTTCGATATCTTGAATACATTAGGATATATAAAGTTCTTTTCCCATTGTATATTTCTCTTAATAAATAATAAAACAAAATAGAGAGAAAAAGTAAAAAAAAAATTGCAAGCTAGTAACTTTTGCATCTGAGTACATAAAAACTATAGTCCAATTCACAAACTTGTGCAAATGGTCTTGAACAAGATTGTATAGTATATTGATACTCACCACTTAACAATTCTTACAAGTTAATGTTTAAGTTACCTATTTTATGTCAGGTGGAGACCACGAGTAAAGGAGATAATGTTAGAGAATCACTTGGTGTTGCGCATGAATAAGGAGATTTTTTGTGCGAGATGAGCCAGCTAGAAGCAATTTATTCACCTTCCAAAAAGCCATAATTTTTTCCTTACCAAAGTGCTTCACAGAAGCAATAATATATACTTATATATGTATAGTTTTGTATTATTGTCTGCAGATAATGCGACTATTCCATACATGTATGTAAATACTCCAAAAAGAAGTAGGAATACGCCAAAACTACTCCAAATATGTGAAAAAAGGAGGTTTATGTCCTAGGGTTGGACTAAATGGTCCAAATTTGCATTGCATCGGCCTGACCCCAAAACTACTCCATATTGCATTGAATGCTTGTATGAAAACGACATGATCTATGACTGCATTACATGGACATAATGTAACTAGTCTGTTTCATCTCGATTGAACCACGTAGTACAATATTATATTTAGGTTTTTTGCATATACATATGTACATACTTATGAATAATTTTTTTAGCGCCAAATTGTCTATCAGCTGTTGTGTATATTTTACTGGATTTTACAATTTTTCCGTTCGCGTACTTTTAGCTGCAAACTTTTTTATTGAGAGTAATTTCTTTAAATTACTCAGTATTTACTCAGTTAAGGCTCAAGGCTCAGTTAGCCGACTGTAATGTAATGTAACTGCAACAGTAGGAAACAGCTGATCGATATTGTTATGTGAAAAGTAATGAAAATGGTTATAAAGATGTAATGTAACGTAACCTACTTTTCATATAAATATATCAATCAGCTGTTTTCTACGTTACAGTTACATTACATTACAGTCGACTAACTGAGCCTTTACTGGATTTTACTGGAAAAGTACTCAAACGCACCTATTTTGTATACTCAACTCTTGGGAGAAATATAAAATTTTGTAAATTGAAAACATTAAACTTGTTTTCTGTAAAACTAGTTTTTTTTCAGTTATGACGTTGTTCATGTAAGTGCACATGCACATATGTATGTGCTTGTGCATAACGATATGAGGTGAAAGACACAAATATATAATATGGGTACAGAAAAAATATCATACCATCTAAAATATACCTACGTATGTACATGTGTACATACATATATATGTACATACATATGTACATACATACTTGCAAGTATGTGCTTTTATAAGATAAAATTGACTTACCTCCCACACCCAAGTTAACTTTCTTGGCAGAAGTATCCTCTAAGCAGGCACGATTTAAGGCAAACACCTCAATTGCTGGCCCCTTCTCCACACAATCGTAAATGGAACAAGACATTTTGTAGCACGTTTCAGAATTACGCACCAATGAAAGAAAATGCAACTACAGAATTCACAAAAATAGGAAAAATGTGATTGATTGAAATGTAAAACAAAACTGCCTAGCTTCAATGAATGTAATAAATAAAATGTTAAGGTTTAATGCAGTTTAATTTTGTTAATGAAAACCGGCGAACAAACACAAATTTAACAAAATGTTTAACCGAAATGGGAAGAGACCGTGTTACGTTTGCAAACGAATTTAATGACCGACTGACTGGGTTGGTGAAAAGCTTTTTGGGAACATGAAGAAAGTATGAATGAACACAAAACGCAATCAAATCAAAAGCTAATACACACATACATACTTATGTACATGCATATGTAAGCAAATGCTATAGTCTGGCAGAGAGCGAGTAATATTTCTCAGTTTCTTCATGAGAATTAATGGAAGGTTCAAAACAGAAATCATGACGTGCATACATCAACCATTGTTGATACATTGGATGGCAAAACAAGTTTGTTGATAGAAGCGTCAGGCAAGGAACCATTAATTAACATTTAATTAAGATTCATATGTACATTATGTATGTATGTATACTTTTATACGAATATTTACCCGCACGACACAGGTTCCAAGTCAGTAAAATTTACAATTTTTGTTTTATACACACTTTATTTGGCGCAATTGTATGATAGTAATTACTATTTGTTAGGCTTTTTTTTTAATACACTTTCTTTGTATTATATATGCACATATTTTTTAACTTTATAATAGACACGACTAGTAGTAAAATTTTCAACCCTTAACTATATTTAGCAGCTGTTTAACTATGCCACTGTGAATTCACATGCGTTTTGTTTACTATATTCATGTGATTGTAACAATTCACAATAGCTTAGAAGAGTGACGAGATGTACAGTAATAAAATAATGCTGACTAACTTAGCTAGTCGTATTTTTATCCGAATATTTAATAGGCAATAGTTGTTTCACTTTAATTTTGCAGGGTTTTACTCTACGTCTCCACCTGTCATGAAATTTTGCTGTAACTGAGTTATTATAAATGAGTTATTAAAACAAATGCACTAACAATAATGTTATAACTTAAAAAAAAACTTGAGCAGTCTACACTTAACATTAACTTGAAGTTAATGTTAAAGTTAGTCATTTTATGTCAGGTGGAGACCACGAGTTATTTATAAAAAATATTTCAGTTTTATTAAGCGCTTATTTGACATATTTCTATGGGAAATTTGCCAAATAAACCTGAAATAAACCTAAAATATTTTTTATGAATTAGACCGTTAATCGTTAAAATTTTTTGCATTTTATATATAAGAATTATATATATATTGAACTCTTTACGATCATTATCAATAGTTAATGTTAATGTATATCACTCCACAGGTAAACCGAACTGTAAGAGGTTAAGCTTGCCTGTATTGAGCAAAAATTTTACTAATAAAAATGCAAAATTATTAAATTCCACTCAGTAATTTATAATGTGCTGCAATTTGCAACTTTAAATGGCAATATATTTAGGGCCTAATTGTGTAAAACGCAACGCCAAGCGTTGTCAAATTTTATATGGAAAAAATTTAAACTACAAAAACAAAATACATACAAAATTTATCAAGCGTTGCGTTTTACAAAATTAGGCCCTTAAAAAGAAAGTTTAATACATATTTTTCGGACTAACAGGCTTATAATGGGCCTGTTCTGAAATGCATCGCTGCGTTGCAAATGGAAATTTAAATGTCCTAAAGTTCGTCACTGAAGTAGATAACACACAAATAAATGTCAAATACAAGGTACAGGCGTGGCTACGACTAAAAACGAATATCAGCGAACTTGTAGCACATTTTAAATTAAAGTTTGCTCGTATGATGCAGAACAATGAATGATGCATTTCCGAACAGGGCCAATTACTATAGATGAAATAAATAAATAATGTAAAATCAGAAAACATAACTAAATAACACCAATAACCACTATCATCAAAATTTAAATATAATGCATTATATTCCTATTTGTATATCTAAGGACAGATAAAACAAGGTCCAGTCAAAAAACAATTTACAAGAATACTGCGAATAATATTATATCGACCCATAACGGATAAAAAGGCTTAAGCGACACATTTTTTTAACTTCGTTTTTTTTGCGAAAATGAATTATTTGCGATCGTAAATAATCGATTTTAGTCAAAAACTGGAGTTCGAAAATTATGTCGCTTAAAGCTTTTTTTATATGGATGGCATGATATGGTCCCAGGTTGTTAGGTTAATAGGTTGGCGAGAAAAGAGAGAAGTGTTCGGCTCACTTTGGTAAATTTAATTCAGAAACCTTTGACAAGAAGAAGCGTTTAGAAAGGTCCACTTATGGGTGTTTTACAAATTTTTGAGCAGCCATATATTGCTTATTAAATGATTTCATTGCATAGAACAGTCTATTATCAGATATATAAATAATTTAAATTGTTGTTTGTTTTTTGGGTATTTATCACTTTAATTTAGCCACATAGACAAGAAATTCATTTAATTATTTAATACAAGTATGGATATCATAAGTTGTATCGATTGTATGTGCCAAAGCTTTACGAAAGTTGTCAAATTGTTATTGATATTTTCCATGAAAAAAGAAAAATTATATTTAAAAACATTAACTCTGGCATATACCAACGATACAAAGCGGTTAGTACAGTATTGCGAATATTTATGTTAGGATTATTTATAAAATAGTAAATATTATGAGTAAACTTTTAAGTTCTTGCCTTATATGTACATATGTATATATCATTGAATCCGATCGACTAAAATCCAATACATACATACATCATTATAAATAATCATGTATTAATTTGGAAAAAAACTAGTGCATATAAGTATATTTTGATTTTAAACAAACGTTGCTAACGAATCCTTTTGTACTCGAAGCATCGAAATTTGTTCTTTTTGCCAAACTGTATAATTTAACTAAATTCACGATTAGTTAAAACAGCTGGAGCTATTAAACTCCAACTATAGAGTAATATACCCAACCAGCTGGATATAATTTTTATCCACATCGAAGCAGCGTTAGCATTAAATAACTCGATATCGGAATTTGGTCTGGAAATATTATTTGAAAAATACATATTTGCGAAACAAATTTAATATACTTACTTGTACCAATTGGTCAAGGTCATCATAACGTAAAGCGAGGCACAAACAAAAACAATATGAAACATGGACCAAGAATAAGTGACACCTTCAGTTTCATTATCGCCATTAGTTTTCGTTTCACCCGAACCTGCTTCTGCATCTGATAAAACTTCTGTTAAAACTATTTTTCATTAGATTTCAATAATTTTATGGTTAATTATTAAACATTTGATTTGTTAGTTTAGTTTTTGTGTTCGAAGTCATTTACCACATTAAAGCCATTAATTTTATTTACATAAATTGTTTCAAAAAAAAGATAAAATAGGATTTAAGTGTTAAAATATAAATGAAAATATTTTTTGATATTGTGCATAATTTAAGTGAGACGAATGGAATAGTTGAGTTGTTTCATTTTCAAATGAAATCGAAATGATATGTTAATTTTAAAACAAATAGCGATAAATATTTAAGCATTTAATTTTAATGATTTGTTTGATAAACATTTTAATACTCACCTCGCCTTTCGTCTGTATTATTAATTTTAGAAACTTCAACAGCCGAACTAACGCAATTGTATAAAATACACAACATCCATACAATTAAACCAATGATATTAGTGGTGTCAAATGTAACCTTTGAGTTGGGTATTGGAGGAGCAACGGTGGTAGCGCTGCTGTTACCTTCTATAATGCCAAACATTCCGGGGTTGCAAATTTTTTCTACAGAAGACAAAATAATTACTCAGATAAGATAATTATTTTTAGCATAAAACATTTTACTTACCAGGATTATTTGCCACTGCTGACCAAGTCAAATAAACGGTGTATAATGTTACCAATGAACTTTGCAATAGGCCTGACTGTGGCAAACGCTCTTGCACAGCTGGTAAAACCGACACAATACTAATCAGTACACATAATATCAAATTTATGGATATGAAGAATTTGTTGAGGCCGCATTCGTAACTCTAATATTGTATTTAGTTAATACATTTTAGTTGCAGTAAATTTTAAAATAATGTTACCTGTGTGAAGTATATATAAAGGAAAGAAATTCCTGCTATAGATAGACCATAACTTAGAAGAGTTACAAATACAAGAGCGTAATAATATCCTCGATTATTTTCTGCATTGTCTAGAGATCCAAAGAATATGCATTTTAATTATATGATTTGATTTTATTGTATTATTGCCTAAAAATATATAATTTATAATCGCTCTCATACCATATACGCAAAATTTTTAATATTTGCTGCACTTCACTCAAAAATTTGCACACCGAAAGTTAAAAACTTGATTATAAACACATACGGGTTAAACAAATTTGATATTTGTTTTAAAGAAATTATGCTCAGTTGATTCTTATGAACATTTTAAAATTACAAAAACAATATTGTACATTTCTCAATTACTTTTAATCAACCGATTTTTATGCAAAATATCTGACAAATTTTTAAACCGTTTACCACTAAGGTAATTTCTTTTTTTTTCGAACCAAGTTTGCATCAAGAAAATAAATCTTTTATGACGATCTGTTTTATAAACTTCTTATAAATCAAAAATTTTCTTTAAGAATAAAAGTGCACTTACCAATCCAATTTTCTGCTATCGTATGAGCAAAATCCACAATGATTATTAATTGGACCAATATAAAAGCCAAGCCACCAATCAGTCCTACCCACATCATAGCTGGCCCGAATGATCCATCTGGTATAAAAATAGCACCAATAGCGGCTCCAAAGCATATTAAAAATTTCAATGGCCAAAATTCATTTTGTATATGTGATCGAGGATCTCTAGATGACTTTACACCCAGCATAATTAAGGCCATCAGGACAAAGAAGCAAGCCAAACCAAAGCATATGCGATAAACTGCCATATAACCCAAAGCATAATTACAGTCGAATTGCAGAGAGCCACCAGAAAATGAATCCAAGGCTTTTGAGCTGACCGTGGATGTAGAGTTTATACAAAATGGTAGCTTCTTTAAAGTACCTTGGAGACCCGGCGATAAGGCAATCGCTCCTAATATGGTACCTACCAGTAGCATAAAGGCATACATGAAACGTGATGAAGTGGAATTTTTACATGAAGGACAAGCACTGCAACACATAGAAGCAGCTGTCCCAGTACAGCAAAGAGCACACTAAAAAATAAATAAAATACAATTAGTATGCAAAGAAATCTTTAAAAACCTGTGTCATTCTATGCTGAAGATGATATTAATTAAGTCAAATCTTGCAAAGATAAAGGGTAAGGTTATTGATTTTTTTTGATACTGCTTTGTTTATACATATTGAAAGAAATTTTTTTGGGTATGTATTCCAGATGTTGGCCAAAATTTTTACCTGTGCAGCTGAACACAGTCCTAAGACTGCTCCCATATTGATTTATGTAAACTTTTGACTTTTTTTATGTTTCGCTTTAATTAATAAACTATTTGTTAATATTTTTTTTTTGCAAACTGCGCTGTTTTTCAACTTTTCACTAATAATGAATGTATACAGTGATGCCAATTTAGTCGCTTTCGGACTAGATTTAGCCTGTTTTTAGTCACCCAAAACGTAAAAATCAAGGCGAATTGATATAAGGTGGTCTTGATTTGCAACTCTGCGTATTCGCCTCGTATATTTGCTTGTGTAAAATTTCCTGCTGTCAAAATATTTCTTAACGTTCTGGTTCATTTGACAGCAGGGAATTTATGTCAGCTGGCGAATTAAGATCACCTTATGTGAATTCGCCTTGGTAAAAATAATTGTTGGCCCCAAATTAAAAAAACAGGCATGTCTAGCACTGGTTTCAATTATACTGCAGCCATTTCAGCTTATTTTTCTTTTCACTCAATATAGCTACATCTTACATCTAGTAAAAGCAACTTGAGAAATAGCGTTACAACATTGCCTTTACTCAATTTCTTTTGTTAATTTGCATTATAGTACATAAAGCAGAATTTAGATCCTTCTATATCTCTCAAAATTGTTTGTGTTTTGAAAGTTGTTCCACAAAGATAACCATCGTTTTTATATAATAAAGCACATATTATAAGCTAACATATTTGTATTCTATAATATATTTTGTAGTTTTCAGTTTTAGACAAAAACATTTTACAAATGACCAACTTTACACGGTTTCCACGGCACAAAATATATGTACAAAAGTGTAAGAAATTGCATCTAAAAAAAGCTAGAAGCAGGTTTTAAAAATGCGTGGAAAAGAGAGACAAACATAGTGTATTTGTTATTATGGTGTATCACTACTTACTAATTACCATAGCAAATAAAACACGTTGATATTTTATTGCACTAGAAAGAAGATTTAAAACAAAACCAGCAACAAAATTTCAGGGAGAGCGAGAAAAGTAGCAAAATTTACTTATCATCCGTCTCGTGACATATTTGTATACACTGCCATATTGGGTTAAATCGATTCTTTTTTCAATTTAGGCCTTTTAAGCGTTTTGCGTCTAAAAAGTTGACATTACTGGAATGTATTCACAAAATTTGCTATTGTGAATAAAAAAATTATATGTGTGAAACTCCCAATAACGCTGATGTGTTATTGTTATTGAGCCGTTGTGATTTAGCGCCAAAAATAAACGGAAAAGTAAAGAACAAAGTAAAAGTAGAAAAATTTAGTTCGAAGAAATTTTTACTCCCATTAAATGTGTTTGATAGAATTAAAAAAATATGGTTTAAAGTGTTTGCTAAAATTTAAAATTAAGAACATTTGTTAGAGTTAAAAGCTTGATTCTGCTATTTTTATGGCAAAGCTATGTGTTCCAGAGAAGTGTATGTACTTTTATGTTAATTATTAAGTAGTGTATAGTTTAAATAAAATGTCGGTTCTGTTGGTCACGTTCTTGTTTAAAGTCCAATGTACTAAAATTGTTAAGAAAAATCTTCTTTTGTTTATTAAGGAATAAATTCTTAATGGGAATCAAGTTTTGTATTTTTCTATTCGTATTATTATACCTAGAATGAAAGGTTATATTAATTGTGTGGTGATAATTTTATTTTATTAAAACAAGCTATACAAATTATGATAGAAAAACACCTATAATATATCGTTAGCTGAAATGCCTAGTCACGTAAACAAAGTTTTTAAATTTTATAAGAGAAGGAATAAACTAAACAAAATTATTCAAGTGACTGAAGTAGACTTTCTTTATTTTCAATTCGACTCATTGTTATGACAAAGTTTTGAATATTTATAGGGATATGTGTTTCGATATAATGCCCAATATTTAATTTAAAAAAAATGCGATTTTGATTTTTTTAAAAAAGCTGAAGCAAACTCATATTCCAAGATCTGAATTATCCACTGGCGTCTGGTTTTTCAATAAAATTTCTATTTCCTTTCTGAAAGTAAAAAATAAAACTTAGTTTTAATATTAAATATCTGCTTTCAATGTGATATTTTCAAAAGAAGGCTAGTTTATATATCGCTGGCTTAACATGCAAAGGCTCCAAGTCCATATTTTAAAATTTTATATGGGAGATAAGAAACATTCAAACTAGTGACACGCAGGGCTGTCAGATGTGGCGATTTCTCGCCAAACGTGGCGACTTTAAAGCTAGTTTGGCGTCCTAATTTTCGATTTGGCGACATGGCGATATTTTGGCGTTTTATAAAAAAGTTGGCGATTTTGTTAGCTATTTTTGATGAGCCATGATTTAGCTTGAAAATCGTTAAATATTATTTTTATTATGGTATTTGTCTCGTGTAGACAATGTGCTAAGAACATTTAATACTGGTATTAACAGCAACCGTTTTAGAAAACTTGGGCAAATTTCTGCAACTAGTTGGTTGTTTTATGGAGCGCGTATAAGACGAATTTTGGAGTAATGGGTAGAGCTTAAACATCATTTTTCACTTATTTCAACAGCCGAAAATGATGAGACTACCCCAAACATATACAAAGAATTATGTGACGAAAAGACAAATTTTTTTAGATATTTATAAATCCAATAGTAAATGAAATAAACCATTTAAATCTTGAATTTCAGTCAGATAACATGCATGCAGGCAGTATGCATCAGAGGCTATATTCTACTCTTCTTTCATTTCCTTCAAAAGTTTTCAAGCCAACAATTTCGAATGAAACTCATAATAACGAAAAATTGATAACCAATGAATGTTATTATAGCTATTGATATACCAAACACTTTTCTCCCACTAAATGCAATCGATTTTGGGTCAGCATTTGAAACTGAATTAAGCAATGTTGAAATGGCTGATGAACATTTTGAAATATTTGGAGAATATTGTTTTTCGTATTTTAAGTTGCTCGTGAAAGAATTAATAAATATTTAGAATACCTGAAAACATGAATATATTTAAAGTTTACGAACATTTTTCCATTATAAAATGTTGCAATTCATTATCACAAACAAAATTTGTTTTTGTTAAAGATATTTTTATTATTTTTATGAATCCTAACATGCCGCTAGATGTTTATGAAACACAATGGACAAAATTACCGCTTGTGGATTGGAAAGATTATTTTAATGGTGATATTCCATCTAACTTAAATCAGTTTTGGCCATAAGTTTATGATTATAAGGATACGGTAGTCACGTACCATTTTATAGAACTTGCTTTGGCTGTACTTTACATGCTGGTAATTCCAACAACTAATGCCTGCGTTGAAAGGGTATTTTCAATAATGAACTCAACTAAAACGCGCTTCCGAAATATCATGCAATATTAACTTCTTGACGCGTTATTGCGAGTTATAAATTATATGAATGTAAATAGCACATGTTGCACTTCTTTTATACCTTCGCAATATATGTTGAAAGATTTCAATTCTCATTTGATGTATTCAAAAGATGAAGACAATATGGAATGTCTTGACGATGAAGTATATATCGTTTTAGATATGTAATAGAACTGCCACTACATACAAATGTACATACATATATCTAATATTTGATGAATACTAAGGTACTTTACATTGTACCTTTTTATGTTCATAATCATTTTTACATTGTTATAAATAAAAATAAACAAAATATATAAAGGGTGTTTTTTATTGAGGTATAGAACTTTAAGTTGGCATCACTTTTTTAACTGGCGGCCATTTTGTCAGCTGTCAAGTGATTAATAATTAGTTTGGTTTGCCATTTCATCATGAACAGGTTAACAAAAGAACAACGCTTGCAAAGCGTGCCAATTTATTTCGAAAATAATGGTTCAGTTCGCGAAATTCATCGCAAAATTTTGTTCAGTGATGAGGCTCATTTTTGGTTGAATGGCTACGTCAACAAGCAAAATTGCCGCATTTGGAGTGAAGAGAATCCACATGAGACCCTTGAGACGCCATTACATCCACAAAAACTGACTGTTTGGTGTGCTCTATGGGCTGGTGGAGTCATTGGGCCATACTTCTTCCGAAATAATGCTGGAGAGTCAGTTACCGTTAATGGAGACCGGTATAGAGCCATGATAACCGACTATTTTGTTCCCGAATTGGATGGCATGAATGTGGATGAGTTGTGGTTCCAACAAGACGGCGCTACATGCCACACAGCGCACGTCACAATCGATTTATTGAAGGAAACATTCAATGAGCGCATAATTTCGCGGAATGGACCTGTCAATTGGCCACCAAGATCGTGTGATTTGACACCATTGGATTATTTTTTTTGGGGATATGTGGGGGACTTGGAAGACAACATTCGTGGCGTTATTGCCAACATACGGCCCCATATGCTCGAAAAAGTGGTTGAAAATTGGACCTGTAGAATTGGCTTTATTCCAGCCAGCCGCGGCGGCCACATGCCCGAAATCATATTTAAGCATTAATGGCATAAAATTATCCTTCCAATAAAGCCAAATTGATGGACATTAAAACGATTTTCTTGTGTTTTATTTCAATTCGAAGTTCTATACCTCTAAAAAAAACACCCCTTATAATGGCGATATTTTTCCCATTTTTGGCGAATTTTAGCGATTCGGAACAATTTAATTTTTTATAACTTATAAAATAAATTTTTAATAATTTATAAAATACATATTTCATTGTCAAAAACTAAAAAATGAGACTTTGGCGATTTTGGCGATTTTTGACATTGGATTTGGCGAAAAAGGTGAAAATAAATCTTACAGCCCTGCTGACACATTGATATTAAAAAATTTGAACGTTCATTAATTACTATAAAACAGCTAGCCGGGTTTTTAACACATGTAATTGAATAATTTGACAGAAATGGTTAAACTGTACTTATTATAGGAACTTAGAGATTTTTGTTGTGATAAATTGGACTAGGCGCTTTTGCTCATCTCTAAAAAATAATAACCAAAATCCAGATAAGTGTAATTTTTTTCTCTGTAATTTATATATTTTTATTACTTATTGTACATTACTGCATTAAAATCTCAATTTCTAAAAAAGTGGACTTAAGGCCTTTGCATGTTAAACTTCGGTTAAGCCGCTTTGGAGGAGATCAATTGCAAACAATGTGACATGAGAATTTTATATACATATGTAGATTTTGCTTGTAGGAATTTTTGCTTGTTTTGTTGCTTAAGCACAGTCTATATGCATTTCGTTACTCCTTAAGGAGCTCATCAGTAAAAATTTCTAAAACATTCCACTTGTTTTTGTTAGATTTTGATTGAATATTTATGTATATACCTACAACTTTAAGACATACATTAAGGCTTGCAAATTGAGCATATATAAAATTTTAATACTTACATACATATTTTCATTAGTTTATGAAATTTCAAAATGTCAAATATTTAAGAAAACATTACTTACATTACATTACAAACATTTCTGCTACTCTGAATTGTACTTTTCAATAGTGAATTACAATCGTTTTTTCAAGTGAAAACTAAATAATTAAAATTAAATAACCTTTGACTTTGCTAAAGCCAATGATTATTCGCGCTTCTTTGGAAATTTAATCTTTAAATTGATTTTTAGTTACATATTTAATTTCTTTTGAATATAAAATTTACAAAAATATTCATGTGAATGTGATGCATTGTACGTCTCTTAAGTAAAACTTTCTATAAAGCTAGAGATTATAAATATTAATTCTATTGGCTTTATTGTTATAAGGTTTTTATATGTATGAACATACATTAGTCCCAATTTACACTATGCAAGTCTTATTGCTAAGCTGATTAGTTTGCTAGGAGAGAGACGGGGGGAAAAGAAACGTTGCTGTTCCCCTCGTCTCTCTCTCCCTGAAGCGAATCAGCTTAGCAATAAGACTTGCATAGTGTGATTTTGGACTTAATACATATCGATGGCTTAATATAAAAAAGGCGTAACTCTAACTTTCGTTATTTTACAGGAGAAGGGAAAAACTGAATAAAAGCTAAATAAATCATTTTAAAATTTGTTTAAATAAAATTTTTTATTTTTAATTGTTACTTACTTCGTCCTTGAAGGAGGATGTAATTATAAGTTGACTGCTAGAAAACGTTAAAAACGCGATTTCGATAAAAATTATGATACGCTCTTTTTATATTAAGCCATCGATATGTTAATTTAAGTTTTAATAAAAAAATCATAATTTCTCAAATTAATTTTTTTTTTCTATAGTTTTGCGTAAAGTTGTTAATAGTTTACATACATTAAAGTTTACTTTACCTTGGATAATTTACTACATTCAAACAATAAGTTTCAGCTGGTTTAACACAAAAAATTTTTCCACCCACATTGACTGGTTGTTCGTCCGAATTCTCTGTGCCAACAGTTATGGCAATGGCAGCATAGAACTAATGAGGGAAGTTGAAAATAGTGCAAAAGAATTATACATTAATTGTAACTTTTGTTTCTCTCATATGCTTTGCTTACCACAAAAATTAAATATTTAAATATCCACATTTTCATTTGTTTTCTTTGAGATTTTTGTTACAATAAGTTAAGCAGCCAACAAGTACTTAAGTTAACAATGCAATCTTGCTTTTCTGTTATTAAAATTATTTTTCATTATAGGTACGTACAAATTATTTATTTATTATACATTTGTAAATGTTGAATAAAATTGTTGGAAGAGTTTGTTTTTCTTTTTTTTAGCCGCTGTTTTAAAGTGATAGAATGCTTAAGCTGAACTGTTTAAGTCAGAGAATATCTGTATTAAATATATTTACACTGCATCTATTATCAGTAATCAGTGATAAGTAAATCAGCTTATTTGTTGATGTAGTCTTTACAAATGACAATAGTAATATTGTGAGATTGTAAACAACCTTTCGAACGGCAAAATTACTCATAATTACTAAAGCAATAGCAAACACAAAAACAAACAACAACAAAAAAACAAAAAATAATAATAAAATGAAATAATAGTATATATCAGAGCTGCCCACAGAGAGAAAACCGAGAGTAATGTATAAGCGTATGTGTATTCATTTTTATAAAAAGCCGATTGATGTTCGGCACTCTGGTGCTAGTTTGAACAGCCTGAGTATATATGTACATATATATATATATATATATATATATATATATATATATATATATATATATATATATATATATATATATATATATATATATGTACGTATGTATGTATACCAGCTGTGGAACGAATCTTTTATACCCAGCAGTGCGATAATAGCCAGTTAAATGCTTACAAAAACCAACAGGAGTGCCGAATTTTATGCAGGCTATGCAGGTAACTAGACCCGTTTTCGAAACGCTTAATTCTGCTGGAAGAAAGACAAAAAGAGAAAGTATTTCTCCCTCTGTCTTTCACCCAGCTAAAACTTTACTACAAATCTTAATAATTCATGTAAAAGAAATATCTGAAAGGCAATACATACAAGGATAAATGAAACATGTGGTGGCTTAATTAACAATAAGTAAAATGCAGTTGAAAAGAATAACATACCATTTGTATTTTTTTTCCATTAAAGGTATTAATAGTAAACAAATTTTTCCTGTGCATGTTTGTGAGAGCAATTATAATTTTCCTTTGTGTATTTTTTTCTTTTTCTTAAAATTTTAATTATTTTATCTCTACAAGCAAAGTAATACGAAAATAATTCGAAATCGTATTGCTTGGAAGAAAAATATTATTGCGGCAAGAATCATATTCGCATTGCGGAAGCTTCCCACTTCGGGAGAAGTTGTGCGGCCTTGGCCGATACTTCGAAGAGACACGAATGCAATACTTCTAGAAGATAAAACTGTGATATTGCTAGATAATCATCTAATAGAATTACTTATGATATCGCCAGATTATATTTAGGAAGAAAAATTATTTATAACGATAGATTATCTCCTAGAGTACAATTTTACAATTTTGCTATATTATCTGAAGGAAGAAAAATATAGGATATCGTAAAGTCGCCCCTGAATTAAAACTATCATTAATTTATATTTAAAGCAATTTTTTATGGTCAATTAAATTTCATTTATTGCAGGAGTCATCATAGGTTTAGTATAAAAAGGAATATCCAAGGAGAATTCAGTATCAGGTGACCTTATCAGCAAAATTGAGAAATTTGAACCAAAATGTCAAAATTTGCTAAAAAAAAATCTTTTGAAAGATTGGTTTTGTAGGATAACAAAAAACATGTTGTTTTTTGTGTTGCAAAATTGTTGTACTGATAAGGTCACCTGATACTGAATTCGCCTTGGGAATATCCTGAGCTAACATTTTGAAAATTTTCTGATTATTTTTATATTAAATTAAATATTTTTTTTATCTTCTAGTTTATTGCTCATGTGATAAAAGACCAGGCTGAACAAAATGCAATACTTTAATTATACAAAATATCTTGTTAAAGGAAAAAATAAATGGTCAATACATTATGAACTTTCATTCAAAAAGTTTCACTAAAATCAAAATATTTTAATATGAAAAAGTATTAATTTTGATAATTTTCTTCTAAATGATAAAAATAAGATATTGTATTTAACTATCTTCTGGGTAAGATATCTTCCAAATGTTTGTAGGGATATAACTCTATATAAGTATATGTACATATGTTTATATGTATAACTCTCTGAAGTTTCTAATAAAAAAATAAAAAATTTACTCAAAAAGCCTTTCATTAATCCCGATGCACGCTACAAATATTAAAAGGGAACATCCAGAGCTTCAATTGATTTCATAAGAAATAATTCGAATTTATCTATGTATTTCATTTTTATTGTGTGGCAATTCTACACACCATATTTTAAACTCTATTATAAACTATTCAATGAAACTATTTTTTTAAGCTTTAGGTCAGTAAATTTTATATTTTTAGTTTTATATCGATATTTCATTAACGTTTGATTAACTTCTTCATGGTACCCCTGTGGCTGAGTGGTAGCGATGCTAACCTCTCAGTCCAGAGGTCGTGGGTTCGATTACCATCATAGACCCTGCGTGTTTTTCGCTTTTTCGCAGACAAGCTTATCGCTTTGCGGGTTGTATTTGTTAAAAAAAAATGCTCATCCACCATTTGCAGATGAATTAGAAATAGATAATATTCCTCTAGCAGTTCTTGAAATATCGGAAAACATCAGTTCATTTACTTTATTTTTAATCTCTAATGCCTTCGAGCAAAAGGCACATATCGTTACCTTAAAATAGAAAGACTCTAACTAATTATTTTTTTGAAATCGTGATTTTTGCATTTTTCGATACATTAGATGCTCTTCTACCGAAATATACAAAATAATAAAATACGTCTGGCACTCGGGGACTGCCGCGGTAAAACTGTTGCTTAGCATTTTTTTTTATCAACTTATGCAAATTTATTTTTTAAAATAAAAAACCTACGAATTGTCAATACTGTATGGTAATGAAATCAATTGCATGCTTTAGGGGTTAACATACACTAGGCGATTCAAATAAAAATAGTCTTAAGTTTTTATTTTTGTTACGGAATTTCTTGATTCGGTCGACACCATAAAAACCAACGAATTGTCTGTTTGTTTGTGTTTATCATTTTTTGTCAATCACGATTGCTCTCAAGTACGCCACATTGTATTTTCCTACATGTAAAAATCTGTTCTAGCAATAATGTATGTTAATGAAATCAATAGCATACTTTAGGGGTTAACATACACTGGGCGATTCAAATAAAAATAGTCTTAGGTTTTTTTTCGTAACGGAATTTCTTGATTCGGTCGACACCCTCAAAGCCTGCGATAAAAGCTATGCAATAGCTTAAAAATCCCGATTTGAAAAAAATAATTAGTTAGGGCCTTCCTATATTAAGATAACGATATGTATATTGTCGTTTCTTAAGGACTTAATAACTTCTATATCAACCATCATTCGAAACTGGTTGTTTATAGTTCAATATTTTTTTTTTTTTTTTTTTTAATTTTTCATATAATATAATAGGAAACAATTTTCAATAGTGCTAAATTGGTCATTGGGGTGCAACGGTACTTTTGACATTCAAATAGTGCTAAAAAAGTACAATTGTACCAACTTTTCCAACAATGGTTTTGTCAGGTTGAAATTTTTTTTCTTTATTTCGCAGAAGAAAGCTCTTATATTTACAACACCTTCAAATATAATAATTTACTTGAGTATATATTCCCGACTCTTATACTCGTACCTTGAGTCTCATGAAAACAGTTTTGTCAGATTAGATAATTTATCCCTAAATCGGATTAGAAAATGGGTATAAAAAATGGTTTAAGCTTAAATTAGACGTGACATAGCCATAATGCCATTATCATAACCAAGCCAAAATTCAATTGGTTTCTATGGTAAGATTTATGGCGTTATGGCGAGTCACCTATAATCAAATACAGTGTTGCCCATTAGTTTGTTTCGAACGGCTGTTTTCTATGGCTATGGTTATGTCACGTCTGATTGCACCTTTACACATTTTCAGTTATGGTTCTTCTTCTTGTATGCACAATTTTATAAATAGAGTAGTGTGTGTGTACATATATTCGATTTAAACTTTCCCACGTTGAAAGTTATAGGAAAGACTTCCACAGGTAGTTTATTCCACATACGAACAGTAGGCTAAAAAATGGATTCTTTCTGTATTGCGTAGTGCGATTTATTGGCCAATCTTGGTTGGTTTTTTGCAGCTTAACATACTACGTTTTTGTAATAGATTAAAGAACATCGCAACATTTTGTATGTAATCTAAAACCAACATGCTGGTTGTTGAAACATATTCTCAGCCGTACAAAAATATGGTGAATGGAATGAAATGGAAAAAGATTTGGAAAGAAAAATTTCAATCCAAGTAACTTCTTGTGCAATAATGTATACGCATTAAGACTTGGATATTTATAAGATATAGTTTTAATGAATTGAAATTAAATTATATTTATTTGTAATATTTTGGGAATTGTTAGATTCAAGTTTAATATTATTATCGTGCTTTTTCATAAAAAAAACACTAAAAAAATGGCATATTGTTAATTTACTAAAACAATGTCATATTCGTAGTTAGAAAAAACAAGTTGGCTAGAAAACGAGTTTCAAGTTTTCAATTTACACCCAACTTAATGGAAAAGAAAATTTCATTCAAGAGTTGAATAAACAAAATATTTCTATGGAATTTATTTATTAATTCTGCATCATAAACTGAAAAATTCCATTTTTTGACGTTGTTTGAGTATTTTCCTGTTAGTACTTAAATAATATAAAAATTATTTTGTGGAGTTATCGCGATATACATTTCCATTTTGACGATTTCACTATGAAAAGAAGCCTGGCTGCCCTGTTGTTATCTATCCCGATTTCTTTGTGAGAAACTGTTATACTGATGCAACTCAGTGATGGGAAATGTGGCACAATTGTGCCATTTTTGGCACTATTGGATGTTTCCTGGCACTATGGCACTCTCGCACCTTTTCTGGCACTTTTTTCCATTAAATATGGAAACTTTTCTTATTGCAATATTAAGTACTCTTCTTGTACTTTTTACGTTTTTAAGTAATGAAAACTTGAGCTTAAATTAGACGTGACATAGCAATAATGCCATAACCAAACCAAAATTCAATTGGTTTCGATGGTAATAGATATGGCGTTATGCCGAGTCACCTATAATCAATTACAGTATTGTCCATAAGTTTGGTTCGAACAGCTGTTTTCTATGGCTATAGTTATGACACATCTGATAGAACCTTTAGTAGGATTTGAGGCTGACAACTGTTCGGTTCTGATGGTTAAAAGTAACAGTTTGCCTAGGGACATTGACGTTCTATTAAATTGAATATTTATATAAATTTTTTTGTGGCAGCTCATGCCGTAGAGATGATTTTATAAATTTTTAGAAATATCTCAACTCTGAAATTTATGAAATTCTTAAGTATTCCCTAAACCGTTGGTTGTCTCGTCAAGTTTTTGCAGATAGAGTCTTTGAACAGTGGGGGCCCTTGAAATATTTCTTCATATTATAAAATTTGCAGTCATCCTGGAATGATACAACTTTATTCATATTAAATAATTTAACGGATAATATAAGCAAAATGTATTTATATTTTTATCTTATGTCCTTGAAATAGTAAATTATCGAAATGCAATCTAAAAATGTGAGACTACATTTAATTTTAAAGGGGATTTTTATTTCGTTATTAATGTCGAAATTTTTTTAACAAAAAATATATTAATGATCTTCATGTTGACAATATAGATCGAAATTCTCACCATCTTCCAACGTAAGAAATTATTTCCGCACTGAAATTAAACTATTAATAATCGAAAACTAGTTTTCCCAGCATAAAGTTGTAGAATTAAAAATAGAATAAATTCTTTTTGCATTTATTTTGTGTCATATTTGAAAACTAAGTATAACTTCAAAGAATATTATTTGAATTGGCTTGCAAAGTTTGCAGCAGAACATGTTCTAAGTGGAGATACAAATAATACTGTTCCTTTTGATAAAAAATGCTTCTAAACGAAATAAAATACGTGAAAAGTTTAAAGTGAATACAGATCCATATTAGACTTTAAAAATTTTAAAAATTCAACAGTTTAAGTGTGAGTGAGTTTTTGAAAGACATGAAGACGTAAACAATTGTTTAAGTGCACAATTTTCAAGTAATATGTATTTATCGAACCGTTCAAGGTATTCTTTTTATTCTCTACTCTTCATCAAGCGTGGAAAGTAAATTTTTAGTTCCAAATTTGATAAAAAGTAAAATGTTAAATGGTCTGCAATTATAAACTTTAGTATCTTCCATGCATGGTAAAGATTTTGTAAGTCTAACAATATAAAGGGTCCGCCAGATAATTTTTTTTTTTTTGAAAATGCTATAAAAAAACTACTGAATATTTTCTCAAATTTCTTTTTTTTATTCGAAAGTACAATCCTTCCGGTTAATAATGAAAATAATTTGATTCAAATGGCTGCCTCGGCTGACCATGCAGTCGCCTACACGATCGGTCCAATTTTTAAGCACATTATCGATTGTGTGCAGCTGTATTTCACCAATGGCTTAACGAATATTGTCCTTTAAAGCGTCAATTGTCTCTGGCTTGTCGGCGTTATACTTATCTTTGACGGCACCCCACAAATAATAGTCCAACGATGTCAAATCACAGCTCCGAGGTGGCCAAACGACACCAGCTCTGCGGCTGATAATGCGATCTTCAAAAATAGGGCGCAAACCATCGAGTGTAGCTTCGGCTGTATGGCACGTAGCGCCGTCCTGTTGAAACCAAATGTTGCCAATATCCCCCTCTTCAATTTTTGTGAACAAAAATTCGTTCAACATGGCCCGATAACGATCGCCATTGACTGTAACGGCCATTCCTTGCTCATTTTCGAAAAAAATGGCCCAATTATGCCTCTGGACCAAAATCCGCACCAAACAGTGACTCGTTTTGGGTGCGTCGGCTTTTTAATGTATGCGTGCGGGTTTTCTGTGCCCCAAATGCGACAATTTTGCTTGTTTACATACCCGCCAAGATCAAAATGAGCTTCATCTGAAAAGATGATTTTTTTTTTTTTGCGAAATCGGCATCTTCTGTAAGTCGATATTTCCCAGCGTTGTTCAACCGTATACACAACCATATTCGTTCAGCGGAAGGATAAAACTAATTATCTGTCAAATCAGACATGAGCTAAGTGTTACCATTCACGAAATAAGCACTAGTTGAAAAAAAAACGTTAGATGGCGGACCCTTTATCTTGTTATAATCGTAATACATACATATAAAATTATGAACCAAAAAAGCAATACAAATTCTACGAAACCGACCGAATCTTTATTTGATTAAAATAAATAGCTATTATTATATTATTATTTTTAAAGTGCATAAATTTTTACAACTCGACAGTATATTAACCACAAGAAAATCACAAATTATATAATTGTCACTAACTATATATGTACTCCAAAAAAAAAGTTATTTTATCATTTAAATTAGTGTAGGCTTATTATAGTATTTAAGTACATATTGTCCTCTAGAATCTTGTAAAAAATAATATCGAGCATTATTGTCGATTTAGGAAAAGGTTTTCTTATAATATTCAAATATTTTTAACAAGTGCATACGTATATTGTCGCTTACGAAATTTTACAGCCTGTATTTTAAATTTTTTTTAACAATTTTGATAGTAAAAAAGCTAATTTTTTTACTAAATGATATGTATTAATGTGTATATACAACTAATTTTAAATTTAAAATGTTTTTTGTGATATTCGTAAATTTTTCTAGTTATAAACACAATAAATTATCATTTAAGAACCATAGTTTAAATAAAACATCAAGTGCCAACATTAAAATTATATAAAAAGTGGTTTGGCACTATTGAAGTGATTTTGGCACTATTTAAAAGCAGATTTGGCACGAAATCAAGATTTCCAATTCCCATCACTGATGCAACTTTTGTTGTAATTAGTTGCCCATATGAATGCATAAATGCTCAGCATGTGTTATTTAACATGCACATATTTATCTAAATTTCCTTGCACACTTTTTGGCGTTACACCCAAAAAGAATTTGTTGTGCCTTCGTTCACACATACACAACATACACCAACATACATACGATTATGTACAATATACATTGTAGATAAATGTACATATATGTATATACATATGTTTGTGTGTATATAATTGTGTATAATTGTATATAATTTTGCTGTTCACCTTGTGTATTTTCGATTATTTTTTGAAGCGAGTACATATTGCATTTTGCATACACCATGTGTATACATGCTGTTTAGAAAAGTCAGTAGTGAAACTCCATTCAATCTGTGAAGACGTTCGTCGATTTGTAGCAATAGAAGGGAGATATGAATTTTTTGTTTTGTATTGCAAACGAAATTTCTTTTGCTTCAATTTGTGAATGAAAAGTATAATTCACTTTTTTAAGCATAACAAAAAATTATTAAAAATTTTAAGTAAAGTAAGTAAACTGAAATTAAAATAGCATTTCAGAAGAAAATTATAGAGTTTAAAAACTGTTCATTATCTAATCTAAGAATAAAATTAAACCCAAAAAAACTACTTGGTCTGTAGAGACAGTTTTTTTAATTTGCTTAATATTCTTTTGTTTTAAAGTCTATAAATAATTAGGGTATTAAAACGGTTGTCATTAAGGTCATATTGTTATTATGTTCTAAAATTTTTTGTTTGAATGCAAAAATAAAAGCAAAAATAGTTATGAAAATATGACTTTTATGACTAAGAGTCTAAACACAATGTTTGCGGTGCGGTGCGATTTCTCGTTGCGGGAGAGAAAAATAAACATAATACAACGGAAGACAGCGACGGCGATATTTGTCATTGTTTGTTTAAATTTTTATTAATTTTTTTGTGATAACATACATTTTTATAAAAAAATTAGTTTAGACTTTAGTGTAATTCCAACTGTGATATTAGAAGTTAAGAAAAGGCTGTGATATTTTATTTTTATTTTATTTATATTTGCAATTATTTTTTACGTTATGTGTTTTATGTTGTACATTTTATGTCTCTTCAAAATACATCGCAAAAACTTAAAAGTAAATTGGAATAAAAGATAAAATATATTTCAATAAAAATAATTATCCCTGAAGATGTTGGAAAATCCCAACGAAACGTCGGATACATTAAAATGAAATAAAAATACGTCTTTTATTACATTTTAAAGAAATTGAATGACCTTGAAAGCCTGAATAGATACAATATCTATAAAACCACACTAAGTCAAAAAATTTGTCTTTCTGTTAAATATTTTGTAATGACAATAACTAAAAACAAAAAATTATTAAAATTTTATACATTCGTAGATATATTTGATAAATTTTTTAATCTTTTATATTTTATGACAAACATTTTTGAACTTCAAAATCATGTTTTTTGTTGTGAACACCGCCAATTATTCAAAAACTATGGCAACCTCAGAAAGAGAAAGAGAGTCAAAAATTGAGAGAATAAGAGAGTCCGCAATGCAAATAAAATAGACTTTAAATTTATGCCGTTCCGCACTGCGGGTTTTTACTTCAAAATCGTATGAAAAACCGCATCGCAATGAATTCTCGTTACATTGTGTTCAGACTCTAAAGTTTGAATCTCTCAAATATATTTACAGTTCACAAAAACTGAATTCCTATGAAAGTGAAAACAAAGCATGCACACGTGGCTTCTAACGTAAATGAAAATATGGTAGTTCTAATTTTATTTTCAAGCATGTTAATTGAGAAGCTTAAGGTTATTTGATATGACAAAAAAAATGTTTTTTTTCACAATCAAAAAAATTGTAAGATCTTCATTATGAAATAATGTTTCAAACGTTACCTGTTGTGTTGAACACATGATGATGAAAGCCTATGACTACAGAAAAATAAAGCCAAGACTTCCATTTATGCCAAAAAATAAAATTTACAATTGTTCAAATTATTAAAAATAAATTTAATTTTTCTATGCCCTTAAAAATGCGACTCTAGTTAATTTTCTTGCAAAACCCATTCGTATTTCCTTTTAAAAATATTATGATAAATATAAAAAACACAACTATGTAAAATTTAGTCAAAATGTCTGCTAGTTTTGTGAGAAAAGCTTTAATTTTTCTTTACATTTGGTTCAATACTGTGGGTACTTCAACACATATGAAGGTATGAGTTTTCCCAGTATATAGAAATGTTTGATACTACATAAAAAAACTTTATGGACTTAAATAACGGGTGTTTTTTTTAGAGGTATAGAACTTCGAATTGAAATAAAACACAAGAAAATCCTTTTAATGTCCATCAATTTGGCTTTATTGGAAGGATAATTTTATGCCATTAATGTTTAAATATGATTTCGTGCATGTGGCCGCCGCGGCTGGCTCGAATAAAGCCAATTCTACAGGTCCAATTTTCAACCACTTTTTCGAGCATATGGGGCCGTATGTTGGCAATAACGCCACGAATGTTGGCTTCCAAGTCCCCTAACGTTTCTGGTTTGTTGGCGTAGACGAGCGACTTCACATATCCCCAAAGAAAATAATCCAATGGTGTCAAATCACACGATCTTGGTGGCCAATTGACAGGTCCATTCCGCGAAATTATGCGCTCATCGAATGTTTCCTTCAATAAATCGATTGTGACGTGCGCTGTGTGGCATGTAGCGCCGTCTTGTTGGAACCACAACTCATCCACATTCATGCCATCGAATTCGGGAACAAAATAGTCGGTTAGTCGGCTCCAATTGCTGTGCACGGTGGCGAATCGATTCATTCGGGTCCTCTTCAACACTTTGCTCTACAGCGGCAACTGTTTCTTCGGTGCGCACTGTTCGACGTCTCTGCGGATGCGTATTATCACATAGAGTAAACGTAGTGCGAAAACGATCCATGGTTAACCGAATTAATTGCTCTGATGGACGATTATGTCGACCATAAAATGGACGGAGCTTGCGGTAAACTTCGCGAACTGAACCATTATTTTCGAAATAAATTTGCACGATTTGCAAGCGTTGTTCTTTTGTCAACCTGTTCATGATGAAATGGCAAACGAAACTAAATATTAATCACTTGACAGCTGACAAAATGGCCGCCAGTTAAAAAAGTGATGCCAACTTAAAGTTCTATACCTCAATAAAAAACACCCATTATTTATTCTTAAATGATATGTTGATACTGGCTTAGATTTAATAAGAAAAATATAACGTTTCCAATGAAAAAAAGATTACTTTTTAAATTTCTGAAATCTTAAAAATTAAAATTTCTTCCACACTTTATTGCTCTTGAGAATATATGGTAAATATATTTCTATATGTTATTTCATATTACGGAAATATTAAAATTTTTATAAGATGAAGTCACAGACAAATTTCATTTCATCCAGTAATTTCACTTGATACATACATGTGTAGTTAAAAAAAGATATTTGTTTTCCAATGATTGAAAATCGAATGAACATGAATCGTACTTTTATTTGAAGATGCTCTGTTTACTTTGAAAAATTCAAAATTTCATTTCAAATGATGCTGCCCTCATGTTTAAAATCTTTAACCTTATGTCTGTTGGGTTAATATGGAATTTGTAAGCACGAGTTTGTATAGGGATGTATAAGTTGTAATAGTTTTTTTTTTCTTTAAATAAAACCACATTTTTCCATGTTATATACATCCTAGCATACTCTATAATTCTAATTTTCTAAAGGAACCACCACAAACTCTTGTAACAATTGAAAAAAACAAAACCGTCTAAAACAATATGACAAAAAAGTTATATTTCAAAAATCTAAAATGCCAGTAACTAGTAAAAAACTACAGAAACAGATATTTATATGAGATATTTTTATACGTAAACACAAATGCATGCAGAGAAAGGAGTAACTTAACAAAATTGTTGTGGAACGAAAATTTTATGCATTTTAAGTAAATAATTTGCATAGAAATAAATCTACATTTGTTCACAATAAAAAAAAAACTCTACCGCAGGGACATAAATATAAATGAAAAATCCAAAGACAAGCTAAAAAGTAATAAAATGCTAATAAGGCAGCAAGATTATTCCCATGAATTACCTTAAACATTATGGTAGTGTCTTACAGGCGGATTTACTGCTGAGAAATGTAAAAAAATAGTATTTCATGAACAACTGTGTCACCTTAAAAAGTTTCCTTATACTCACAATTTTATATAGCAATTTATCGCAATTATGTTATGATGCAAATTATGTCATGCAATTTTCATGTCATGCTCCATTTAGTTTTGTATTGTTTTTGCACATGAACACAAACTATACGAGTACATTAATTTAATAGTACCCAACTAGAAAATTATGCAATGGGAACTAAATGGAAATGTTCTGAAAAGTACAATTCGTAAACGTTTGCTGATTGAATTATTCATTAAAGTATTATTGTTCCTTCAAAAAGATGTTGACTCTACTTTTTGTATTTGAATAAACTTAAAAGACAAATTGTAGGGATTTTTGTTTTTACTAATGCTTGTTTATAATACATATAAATATACATCTTGGTATGTTTTTATATGTATATATATATATGTATATATGTTAGTAACTTTTACAAAGAACATAATTATTATTTTTATTCAAAATAAAAAGTACTCAACAAAACGTTTATTTTTGGCTTTTACTTTTGCTTGTACACAATAAACATCACCTACAAACTAAATGAATCACTGAAAAATATACTTTCCAGTTTTTGTTTTGTACGCAATTGTACGATTGCTATAAGTGAAACACGAACTGTTTTGTTTGCACTCTTAGTCAATGGAAAAGAATTTGTTTTGGTTTTGTTTACGTACAAAACAAATCAAAAACTTTAAAAGTTTTTGTCTTTACGGGAAACGTTTGTGAATTGTTTCATTTATTTTCGTACTCTGATTTAAATAATGTTTCAAAACAAGATTTGGCTTCGTTGAAGCAAAAAAAAATTTATCGTTAATTTAATTAAATTAGCGACTTTTCCAACCAAGATTTTATCTACACGGCTTACACGATATTTTGTTAGCCCACTGCGTATTTTCATCGTCCCGAATTTAAAAAAAAATTATACGTTCGTTTTCGAGATATTTAGTTTTTTTTAATTTTTTTCATATGCTGGCAACACTGAAAATTTCCGATATTACAAAAATAAAAAAACCACAGCTGTGAATGCTCATGAAAAACACTTAAATTTTAAATTTCAGCCATATCAGTCCAAAACTTTGGATGAAATTAATTTTGGCCTAAAAAGTAGCTCAAATTACCCACTGTGCATAGGTTTTGTTTTCTTTATTTTCCACAACAACAAACTAAAAAAATACTGCTAGCGTATACTTAATATTTATTAAGTTTTCTATAAATATTCATCATACGTCCTGGTTAATTTTATAATGTTAAACAAATTTTGTAGTCACAAGTAGATATGGGCAAACAATAGCGATATATCGAAATATCGATATTTAAAAAAAAAATAATATCGATATTTCAAAAACCGATACATCGATTCTTATTTATGGGTATCGGGTTAAGTTATTTTTAAGAGCTCTATAAATTTTATGCGTTTTTTTCCGATACTGGTGAGTTAAATGAACCTGTGGTTTGGACCCAAGTGAGCTGAAAATTTACTTTTCTCCTCAAACCCAGCCTGACCTATAGATTAAATAGGAGGAAAACTGCCTTCAACTGATTTACTACACATTCAAATTACTTCAAATCAATTGAAAATATATAACATTTTTAAATTTTGTGCATTTTACAATTGGGAATGGACCTGTCAATTGGCCACCAAGATCGTGTGATTTGACACCATTGGATTATTTTCTTTGGGGATATGTGAAGTCGCTCGTCTACGCCAACAAACCAGAAACGTTAGGGGACTTGGAAGCCAACATTCGTGGCGTTATTGTCAACATACGGCCCCATATGCTCGAAAAAGTGGTTGAAAATTGGACCTGTAGAATTGGCTTTATTCGAGCCAGCCGCGGCGGTTACATGCCCGAAATCATATTTAAGCATTAATGGCATAAAATTATCCTTCCAATAAAGCCAAATTGATGGACATTAAAACGATTTTCTTGTGTTTTATTTCAATTTGAAGTTCTATACCTCTGAAAAAAACACCCTATACATATACCACATATAAAGTGTCCGCCATCTAACGTTTTTTTCAACTAGTGCTTATTTCGTGAATGGTAACACTTAGCTCATGTCTGATTTGACAGATAATTAGTTTTATCCTTCCGCTGAACGAGTCAACTGACCATCCAATGCGTTTTCGCTTCGCTAAGTGGGCCTGCGATCGACTTACAGAAGATGCCGATTTTGCCAAAAAAAAATCATCTTTTCAGATGAAGCTCATTTTGATCTTGGCGGGTATGTAAACAAGCAAAATTGTCGCATTTGGGGCACAGAAAACCCGCACGCATATATTGAAAAGCCGATGCACTCAAAACGAGTCACTGTTTGGTGCGGATTTTGGTCCAGAGGCATAATTGGGCCATTTTTTTCGAAAATGAGCAAGGAATGGCCGTTACAGTCAATGGCGATCGTTATCGGGACATGTTGAACGATTTTTTGTTCTTAAAAATTGAAGAGGATGATATTGGAAACATTTGGTTTCAACAGGACGGCGCTACATGCCACACAGCCGAAGCTTCAGTAGTTTTTTTATAGCATTTTCAAAAAAAAAAGTTATCTGGCGGACCCTTTATTTTCTATAAGCAGATTATGCTACCACATATAAAACGATGTTTTTTAAAAGAAAAATGTATAGTAACATAGTCAAAATTCTATAAGAGGAATTTGCTACCATATAGTAAACAATCGTTTCTATAAAAAGAGTGTGCATTCAAAAAGACCACCATATTTTCTATTAAAAGATTATGCTACCGTACTTATAGAATAGATGGCTGACTATATGATGTCTTCTTTTATTATATGAAATATGATTGAATTTGTACAAGCACACTCTTCTTATAGAAAATATTGTTGGCTTTGTGTAGTAGCATACTCTTCCTATAGAAAAGATGGCTGGCTACGTGATAGCATATTCTTCTTATAGAAAAGACGTTGCACTATATGATAGCACACTCTTTTTATAGAAAAAATGGTTGAACATATGCTAGAAGACTTCTTTTATAGAAAAATATATTTTGCTATATGATAGATAGCACGCTCTTCTCATAAAAAATATAGTTGAATGTACTTATAATAGCGAATCCTCCTTCTAGAGAAGATGGCAGACCTTATGGTAGCATAGACGTTTTAAAGAAATTATAATTTCTTTATACACGCAAAGAAAATATATGGTTGTAGAATGGTTGAGGAAGCAATATTATGTTCTCTGAAACAAATGTGTGGTCGTCGAAAACTAGTTATTGTTATTTTAAACATTTATTTCGTTACGATAAACAGAGTAATGCTTGAATTTAATAATTACATTATCACATCCATAAAAAAGTGTGATATGGTTACAGCCGTATTCATAAAAATTTTAAACAGAATTTCAAATGTTGTTTAAGCAAAATTCGCTAAAATTGTATTCATAATAGAATTTTAGCTTAAAAAACGTTTTTTAAACCTTGCGTAAGTCAGCGAATTTTAAAATTTATTGCACCCATGTTTAAACCAATTTTAATGGCATGTTTCTACATTACAAGTAACTCAAAAATTTTGTTCATATGAGTACAAAATTTGGCGTTGGGGTTTCATAAAACAAGTGTCTGGGTAAAATACGTAATACTTTTTTATTTTTTTGTTTCTACATAACAATTCCAATTGTATCTAATGTCAAATATAGGCAATCAAAAATTAGTACTTGTGTGGAAATTAAAATAGGTTTTTATTTATTAAAGAAGAAATCGAATGTCCACACAATCGTCTAATTGAACCATTATGGAACCTGTAAGCATAAATCCAAACATTATTACATTATATCCCATATTTGTATGTATTTTCATCACAATTTTATTTTCAATTTTGTTCACATAAATTTGTTCATGGAAAGTAATAATAGGTTTGTTCGATTACCTGAAACTTTTTACTGAGCTTCGCTGTATTATATTGAATTTCGTTCGTTTGTAATTTGAGACTGAGAGAAGCTCTCACTGAATAAATAGTTGCCGAAAATAGCGATTGCACTTTTCTTTTTTGTGAATTTTATTTCTAAGTAAATTCTTCAGTCATTTTCTTGTATGATGTGTAGCACATTTAAAAAAAAAAAAGAATATACATCGGTTTTATGTATATGAAATATATTTTTTATATGTGTAATACATTTTTCCACATTTAAAATATATTGAAAGATATTAACCTCCTATCCATGATAAGGCATATTATTTTGGTTCATATATAAACTCCACAAACTGAACCACATTTCAATGTAAAGTTTTTTATTCATTATTATCTTGGATCTAGCTGTATTCAAAGCAAGAAGATTGGGAGTATTTCCATTAAATGCGGCAAATTAGTAACCATCTGATGATATATGTATGTACATATCGTATATGATGGATGAAATCCATTAATGAAGCATGAAAGCTTTTTGACTTGTTTCAGTAAAATCTTAATGCTTTTATAATTGTGAAAAAATTATAACATACCGTAAATGAAAAAAAGTATGTCACTATCGATGTTATTAATTAAGAATCTCTGATGCAGCTTTTTTAAAATATCTAAACATTCTTTAATGCTTAATAGCAAAAATACTCAGGATTTATTCAGTTACTCGATTTTGTTTGAAAAATAAACGAAATGATCTAATATTTAATTGTAATTTAAAAGCAGCTGTTTTTTATTTTGCTCGATTATCTCCTAGGGCTGCCATTAAGTAATGCTTCTAGTATGGAAAAAAATTAACTCAAATACCAAATTTTATACCATGGCAATAATGAAATTAAATATACAAAAAGTGATACCAAATACAACGTAAGCTAGACAAGTGTACTATAAAAACTCATTTTGTTACGTACTCGCCTGTGTACCGCTTGCTTGCCTGAGAGCTTACTTGTTATGTAGAAACAGGCCATAAGATGACGTTCTTGTAATTTTGCTTCGTGTTTGTTTACATTTTTAACTCCGCCTGTATGTGTGCATTTATGTATTTATGTGTGTGTGTGTATATGCTAGTGTTATTTAGAAGAAAACAATGTAATTTATTTTATAGAAACTATTGCCGAAATATCAAATAGACTCAAAAAGAATATTTAAAAGAAAAGGAGCGATCCAGTTTCCATTCCGAGTCATTATTTTCACATTTTGTGTTAAAAAAAATAATATAATTGTAGAAAATTAACTAGTGATATATAAACACTGAAAACAAACAAAATAAAGCTCGTTCTGGTGATCTTAATCTACAATAAAATAAATCATATAAAAAGCTTTTTTAACAAAGATTTGTTGTGAACTTTTTTATTTTTTTTTTTATTAAATACAAGTTGGAACACATTTTTTATTTTAAAGAAACAATATTTCTCTGAAAAGCGACATATAAACAAATATAGAAACGAGTACTTTGTGAATTAACAATCGTTGTTTTGCAGAACTAATATGCAAGTGAAAAATAAAGAATACAGAGTTGCCACGATATTTAAAAAAAAATAAAGTTAGTTGATTTTTAGTTAAAATACTGTTTATGAATACCAATATTTAAAAAACGTTATTTAGCCTTAAAACGTTTTTAAACTAATATGAATTTTAAATCTCATTCAACTTTTTTTTATGAATACGGCTGTTAGAGTTTAACAATATAGTTTTGTTAAAAATTTATGACTACAACATAATTTGTGTTATTTTTTAAAAATATTATGATGTAAATAACAATATAATGTTATCCAAAACCATACTATGTTAAGTTTAAAAAAAAATCATTTTCAGAAACATCTGACAGTTCAGTATTTCGTTTTTAAGCTATCGGTAGTGTACGGATGGAGTTAAATAAATAAATAAATAAATAAATAAATAAAGTATAAACAAAAGGGTAGATCATTAAAAATATATAAACATTTGTGCATCTTTTTATACAGACATGGCTGTATGTCGTGTAAGTATGCATTTCTATATATACATTTTATTTCGACAATATTAATTTATTTTTATTTCGAACTTAACGCACAGCTGTTTCTACAATAAATATATGATTAAAAAATAAAATAGTATTATTATATTAAAAAATACTGTGGTCGTATTTAACAATATTAATATAATATTAGAACATATTATGGTGAGTCTGAATTATATTTTAGTCACATCTAACAAAAGTGTTGTCATATTTAAAATACTAAGATTAGGTGTAACAAAGTTCATTGTTTTTGTAGATAATATTATTATTAGCTCAGATAATAATATTATTAAAGTTTGCTTTTCGATTAACAATAATATGATTTGACTCCAAACATATAATTCAATCATAGTATGTTGCTGTTTGATTATGGTTACCTCAACCATATTTTTTCTTTGCGTGTAAGAGCAGACACTCTCTCTGGTAAGAAATATGGTTCACTTTCTAATAGCTTGCTCCTTTTATAGAAATGATAGTTGACTATATGGTAGCAAGATTGTTAAATATATGGCTCCTCGTAAAGACACTCTTCTTATAGACAAGATAGTTGATAATGTAGTAAGAAAACCTGCTTTTAAAGAAGAAATATTGACTGTAGGATAGCACATTTTTCTTATAGCAAGGTTGACTGCGTCACAGGACTTTTTTATTATAGAAAAGTTGACAGTATTATGGCACACTTTTCTTTTGGAAAAGTTTACTGTGTCACAATTCACTTTTTTTGTAGAAAAAATTAACTGTGCTACAGCACGTTTTTCTTATACCACACCTTTCTTATAGTAAAGTTAACTGTGTCACAGCACACTTTTTTTTTTAAAGAAAAGTTGACTATGCTACAGGACACTTCTCTCATAGAAAAGTTGACTGTACCACAGTACACTTTTCTTATAGAAGAATGGACTGTGTCACAACAGATTTTTTTTATTGAAAAGTTGACTGTGATACAGCACACTTTTTTTTATAGAAAAGTTGATTGTGTCGAAACTCACTTTTCTTACAGAAAAGATAGCTGTGCCACAGCAGGTTTTTGTTATAGAAAAGTTAACTGCATCACAGTACACTTTTCTTAAGGAAAAGTTGACCATGTCACAGCGAACTTTTCTTAAAGAAAATTGGGCTGTATTACAGCTTACTTTTCCTATAGAAAAGCTGACTGCATCAGAGCATATTTTTCTTATAGAATAGTTGGCTGTGCCACAGCACACTTCTCCTATAGCAAAGTTGACTGTGTCACACTACACTTCTCTTATTGAAATATTGACTCTGTCATAGATACTTTTTACTGTGTGAAGGCACATTTTTTCTTGTATAAAGATGTCCTCTGGCTCTGTTCAGAATAGTGTGATGCGGAACAATTATATTTTTCTTACGAAAGGTGTACTGTGGCCGAATTTTAAAAAGTAGTTAAAATTTATGCCTTCCATTAGACGATAAAGCTAAGCAATTCATCTGGCGAAAAATATTAAATAAATTAAATAATTTGAAAATCTTATTTAAAAAAAAAACTAATATAAAATCTAGGAAAATAATGAAAAATAAGAGAGATGTCTAAGTATACCCAATTAGAGCTATGCTGCTCAGCTATATAAAACAAGGTTCATGTGTTAAATAACAATGCAATACAATTATTTGTATAATTTTTTAAAACTATTTATTTAATATTCACAAAATGTATTTATTTTATTATTTATATATCGACGGCTCCATTCTAAAACATGCTAAGTCAAAAAGGCTAGTTTTGAGATAAACATCTTCAAAGTTTATTGATGATATCTCGGGAATGTTATGAGATAGAAACTTGAGACTTTTTGTAATCAAACAATAATTGTAATAGAATTTTTTAAATTTATTTTAACTTTATAAATTTGTCGTAGATCATAGTTAAAAGTGACTTAGAATCACAAATCTATATAATAGTAAGGTTCTTTCTCACCTACAATGGTCATCTAAGTACAAATATGTAGCATGTTTTGGTTTGGAGAAAAATTTTAATTAATTTTTTTTTTGACTACTTAATTCCAAACTAAATTATGCTAAGTACATTTTTGGTCATAACTTTTGATAGAATAGTCCGATTACTATTAAAATTTTACAGAATCTAAGTTAAAAAATGATGCATATTTTGGAATGGGGCCGTCGATATATAAAATGGAATATGCGTTTGATTGTACTTTATAGGAGACCAAACCTCTGAACCCATCTTACTGAAATTATCACAACATTAACTGGAATTCTTTTAAACCACGCCCATTTTTACGCCTACTTTTTTAAATTAAGTTACATCTTTCACTTAGTTTTATAATAAAAATTATCATAACTTCGCCATTTGTTGACAAATTTTCAAAAATTCTTTTTGCATATAGAAAAGGTTCACCAAAATTGTTTTGTTTTTAATAATCAAAAGTTGATTATTAAATATTTTTGTCATCTAAAATTCTTTTTTCATATGATAGAGGTTCACTAAATTTTTCTTTTTTGGAAATTGGGAAGAAGGAAGGGCGTCACAAATTGCCTGATCCTGTAATTGATTATCTAATAACTTTGTCATTTATCGACCAAATTTTCAAAATATTTTTTGCATATGGAAGAGATCCACTAAATTCTTTTTTACGACCGAGGGCGGGGTAGAGAAATGTGCCCTCCAAAAAAATGGATAACCATATGTAGCTTGTGTGCGAAAGCAAAGAGCCCGACTCAAAAATTGATTATCAAATAAATTTGTCATTTGTGCAACAGTTTTCAATTTTTTTTTGCTTATATAAAATGTTCTTTTTTTTAACTGAAGGGAAGGGTGGGGGCTAGCAAAGCGCATATTTCCATATGCAAACCCAGACTTAGCACCCCTGTTTGTTTTTTTTAAGTTCGTGCTAGTAAGTCACGGCATTTCCTTCTTTACGAACTGAGAAAAAGAAAGAAAACGAAAACTAAAAAACTGTAAACAAAGAAATCAGAATAAAAATAAATTTATAGCTACAATAGTGACGATTATGTTTGTTACGAAAATCACATCCTAGCTCCTGTGTCTGACATAAAGAGCATAGCTCTAAAAACCTAAGTTTTCATATTTCTTTAAAAGGATAAACAGTTTATAGTTTATCTTGAATTTGGCAGACAGAAATGTACTGCGTTTAGAAAACCTCACTTGTATAGTTATAACGGGTGTTTTTTTAAAGGTATAGAACTTCGAATTGAAATAAAACACAAGAAAATCGTTTTAATGTCCATCAATTTGGCTTTATTGGAAGGATAATTTTATGCCATTAATGTTTAAATATGATTTCGGGCATGTGGCCGCCGCGGCTGGCTCGAATAAAGCCAATTCTACAGGTCCAATTTTCAACCACTTTTTTGAGCATATGGGGCCGTATGTTGGCAATAACGCCACGAATGTTGGCTTCCAAGTCCCCTAACGTTTCTGGTTTGTTTGCGTAGACGAGCGACTTCACATATCCCCAAAGAAAATAATCCAATGGTGTCAAATCACACGATCTTGGTGGCCAATTGACAGGTCCATTCCGCGAAATTATACGCTCATCGAATGTTTCCTTCAATAAATCGATTGTGACGTGCGCTGTGTGGCATGTAGCGCCGTCTTGTTGGAACCACAACTCATCCACATTCATGCCATCCAATTCGGGAACAAAATAGTCGGTTATCATGGCTCTATACCGGTCTCCATTAACGGTAACTGACTCTCCAGCATTATTTCGGAAGAAGTATGGCCCAATGACTCCACCAGCCCATAGAGCACACCAAACAGTCAGGTTTTGTGGATGTAATGGCGTCTCAAGGGTCTCATGTGGATTCTCTTCACTCCAAATGCGGCAATTTTGCTTTTTGACGTAGCCATTCAACCAAAAATGAGCCTCATCACTGAACAAACTTTTGCGATGAAAATCAGCATCGAGATCAATCTCATTTTCGGCCCATACACTAAAATCACGACGCATTGCATGGTCTCGCGGCTTTAATTCTTGCACAAGCTGGATCTTGTAAGGTCGCAAGCCAAGATCTTTGCGCAAAATCTTCCATAAAGTTGATGGACAAAGCTCCAATTGCTGTGCACGGTGGCGAATCGATTCATTCGGGTCCTCTTCAACACTTTGCTCTACAGCGGCAATTGTTTCTTCGGTGCGCACTGTTCGACGTCTCTGCGGATGCGTATTATCACATAGAGTAAACGTAGTGCGAAAACGGTCCATGGTTAACCGAATTAATTGCTCTGGTGGACGATTATGTCGACCATAAAATGGACGGAGCTTGCGGTAAACTTCGCGAACTGAACCATTATTTTCGAAATAAATTTGCACGATTTGCAAGCGTTGTTCTTTTGTCAACCTGTTTATGATAAAATGGCAAACCAAACTAAATATTAATCACTTGACAGCTGACAAAATGGCCGCCAGTTAAAAAAGTGATGCCAACTTAAAGTTCTATACCTCAATAAAAAACACCCATTATTAAATTATAAATTTTCAAGTTTTTAATTTTAATATTCATTTTGAATTTCTTAAATCAAACGGATTTCCTGAAATACATCCATATATTTATGGTTCATAAATTGTAATGCAGCAATATATTTTTCATAATGTTGCAATCTCTTCATATAAATAAAATAAATCTGTATGATTTCTTATTAATATCGAGCGGAAATTAACACATTCGATTCCGTTACGTTTCTATGAACACAACCAAAATTAACATTGAATTGAAATTCCATTTACAAAACGATTCCGCAAATGACTCTACTAACTAACACACTGCTTATCTATTTGTAAGCGTGAAGTTTATGAATATACATATGTATGTATTTTTTTAAACTCTTTTGCTTAAATTTGAATTTTGAAATAAATCTATTGAAATTTAAATTTTATGTTAAACTTTTAAGCCTTGTAAAAAAGCCTTGCTTTGCTGCTTTAGAACTGAAAAAAGTTACTTTTAAACTAAACTAGTGAGTTATAATAAAGTTGGATTAATGTTGAGAAAATGAATTGAATAAATTCAATCAATATACAGTAGTTTCTGCTAAATAATCTCTGGTTAATTAATTTACTTCTTTAATCAATTCAAAAAGCAGTTAATTGCGTTAGTGAATGAATTAATAGAGTATTACGTAAAAATGCTTTACCCAGTCAAGTACCACAAAACTATGAGAATTTTAAAAAATATCTATCAAGAGGAAATTGCTGTATAAATTGAATATAACAGCTGACTGGTTAATAGACGCCGGCAAAAAAAAAAATACAAAATAAATTAATACATTAATATTAATATAAATTTTAAGCAGTTTAAATTCAACTTGCAATAAAACAACAACATCAACAACAACAATTATACGAGTGTGATGAGGGTTAGCCCTCAGCACATGTAACACCGATTCTCTAAACCTGTATCAGCTTATCTATTGTTTCTACAAGCTGGTGTCTTGTAGCTGTACAAACACACAATCGAACAGCTAACAATCCACTTGTTCCCATATAAAATACATGTAACCAGTGTTGCCAGAAGTAGGGGAAAATTCTTACATGTAGGCATTTTTGATAATAAAATAGAAGCGTAGGGAAAATTGGACAGGTTTTCTATATTCTCCAAAATGTAGGGATTTTTTCCTCATGTCTCATTTTTTATGAAATAAATGCAAACATATGGTTTTTTTAGTAATATTTTCTATTTCAAAAAATGTTATTTTCGTTAAAATCGCTTAAAAATATTTTTCCACAGTTGTTTGTTGTTTAAAAAGTTGGCGACACTAATATGTACATATGTATGTATATGCCGAGGCGAATTCATATATCAGGTCGTATCAGGCCTGCAAGATTACAATCTGTCTAGGACTTTATTGCAATGAAAATTTACAAATCAAACTTCCTACAAATTTTACTGCAATGAAATTTAACAAGCCAAACTTATTTTAAAAAGTAGCTGTTAACTTGGCACCACCTGGTACATGAATTTGCTTTGGTATATGCCTTTTCTAAGATATCATTCAATATTGAAAGATGACTTGGATTTATCGTTTAAAATTTTATTTGAAAAGAACTATTAATATTAATTTTTAAAAAACTTTATGTTGTTTCAATTGAATATAATTAAAAAAGTACATATGTATATAACATTTTTTTTTAGTTTTTAGGGTTCCGTATACCGTCTGTCCGTCACACGCTATTTTCTCAGTAACCGTAATTGCCAAACCGAAAAGAACCGCCAAATTAAAAAAATTCTAACACTAAAATAAATCGCCAAATTCGAAAAAATCGCCAAAAATGAAAAAACGCCAAAAGCCGAAAAAAATCGCCAAAACTAAAAAAAAAATTGTTTATATGAAAAAAATCGCAAAAAATGAAAGAAATCGCCAAAATTCAAAAAAAACGGCAAAATGAAAAAAATCGCTAAAATTAAAAAAAAAATCGGCCAAAACGGGGGAAAAGTGTCAAAACTAAAAAAGCGCCAAAACTTAAAAAAATCGCCAAAGCCGAAAAAACGCCAAAACTAAAAAACCGAAAAAAATCCAAAAACGAAAAAATGCCAAAACTATATACAGTCGACTCTTGATAATTTGAAACTCGTTAATTTGAATCTCGCGGTAATTTGAACTGTTTTCCAAGTCCCTTGAAAATCACTCAATAAATTGAAAAATATCTATGTAATTTGGTCCCCTCAATAATTTGAAATTATTTGAATGGCATTTTGATCGCCGACTCGCTATAATTTTAATTTTTTGGCTCTACGCTCTATAAATTGAATTATTTTAATTGGTGTGTTTTATGCAAAATATAAAATAAATAAAACAACCATTTATTTTAGTTTTTTGCGATGTGCTACAAAAATGACATCATGCTCGCCAACGTTCTATAATTTGAAGTTTGCTTATTCTACACTCTTTAATTTGAACTCCTAATGTGATTTTGTTTCTGTTTTTGAAAGAAATTTAAATCGTTTGCATTAGTTTCTGTTTATGTTTATGCTCTCACAGCGGATACAAGTGATGATTTCTTTTCAGCTCTAAGCACGATTGAAAATTCATTAGACAAAGAGAGATTGAAGTTTTTAACTCGAAAAAAAAATAAACTCTTGTTAATTTGAATTTTTTCTATCTCTCTTTCGATATTTTGAAGTCTCGTTAAAATGAAAACTCGATTATTTGAACTTTTTCTCTGGTCCCAATCAGTTTCAAATTATGAAGAGTCGACTGTATTATATAGGCTGAAGTTTGTATTAAATTACATATCTAGTGGCCGTACTGAATTTATTTTACTTACTTTTTTATAAATGCTTTAATAAGCATACATATTTCTTTCTAACTAATGGTTTTCTTCTATTTTAATGACAAAAATAAGTAGGGGAAATTATTTCAACGCGTGGGTAAAATCGAATTTTTTTTTAGCATGTGTAGGTATTTTTTCGAGAAATCTATTGGCAACACTGCATGTAACGCTTGTCTTCTTAGACATACATACATACATACATACTTATGTACATATAAGCATGTGAAAGTACGTGTGTTGGTTAAATATTTTTAGCTGTGCAACAGCGTTAGAAAATGAAGTGAGCGGCAAGAAGAAGAAAAAAAAAACAAAATTAATGAAATCATAAAAATATAGGAGAAAAAACATGGCTCAAACAAACAATTGGCCAACACATTTAGTTTTATTTGAAGATCGCTGCGGTAAACATTGAAATGCGCTAAAAGTGAACTAAACAACGTTGTTTTAAAAAAAAGAAGTCGATACTCGTATCATATAAAATATATATCATAACGTAAGGCAGTAACATAAGCCAGACATTCAACGTTTTACGTGAAGTAAGCGTGTGCTAAGAGAATAGAGTGAGAGAAAAAAAAACGAAAGAAATAACATTCCCTTTGCTTTACTTAAGTACGCCTGCGATTGTGATTTTGTGTGAGTGGTTTTTGTTACTGTTTTCTAAAAATAACGTGTTTTGTTTTTAAATAAATCCAAATTGGGCTTGTTTAGATCCATTGCAAGTGATAAATTGAAATTTTGTCACTTTCTCGTTGTAAATTCCAAAAACAGAAATAAAAAATAAAAACAATTCCAAAAAACAGTCGGCAATAATATTAAAAAAAAAATTATTGTTTCCCCAAATCATTGCTTATACGCTGGTTAGTTAATCTTTAAAATTATTTTATTTATTTATGTAGATCAAATAGGCTGTTAAAAATCAACTCAAATTCAATTCAACTAATTTTGTATCATATAAATTAAAAGTGTTACTACAAAAAAGAAATTATACATAAAAAATATAAATTGGAAGAAACGAGTTCAATTTTGTTAAGATCAAGTCAATTTGTTTTTCTTCATTAGTATTCAAATGTTATACCCGTGTTGTTAATGACAATTTGTTAAGACAACGGTAAGTTTGAGATACATAATTCCATAATCGTAGGCACAATGTATTTGTACTGCTCATGTTAATGTTGACATAAAAAATATATTTTATGTTATTTGTTACTTTTATTAATAGATACTATTTATTATTATATAATATATTTTATATTACTACATATACATACATATATATGCATATGTATGTATATACGTTTGTATGTATGTATATTAAATTAATGAAAGGATGTATGGATTTAGTGACCCGGTCCATTTTTGTGCAGCTATATTTTGCAAATTTAATTTCGAAAACATTTTTTAAATAAATCGCAAGTACACAGAAAAAATTTTAGCCAAAATGCTTCCAATTAAATCAATTAATGCTGTTTCAAACAATTTTATAATTGTCCCAATTAAATTTTGTTGATTGAAAACAAAAAAGTTTATTGTTTGTATGTTTGGATGTTAGCAAATATACAAACATACAAACTTTTCTACGCATTATTAAAAATTCAACCAATTTTTTGATTGTTTGAATTAACTTTGTTTAATGAAAAAAATATTTTAGTTTGTGTTTGTGTTTGTGCTTGTTCATATTTTCATGGAAATGTGCCAGCCTGTTATTCTAGAAGTACCAAGTTCGAAGCATGACAGCACTGTAAGTTAAAAAATAAAATAATTACACACAATAATGTTTAAATGTGCAATAATTGAATGAAAAATAATTTGCCACGATAGCCTATTGAATGTGTGTTAGCCTGTTGGAATGGAGGTATCATGTTCAAAGCCTGCAGCGTTAGTTACAGAATTAAACAAATAAATAAAATAAGTAAGTTAAAAAATAAAATAAATAAAAAGATGACTTTTTACTTTTTAAAATTTTTTTACTTTTACTTTTTAAAATTTTATACAATTCAATTACTTTTATTAATTCATTCAACGAACAATTTAGTTGTTTAAAATCACTAAATTCAATTATTAATTTAATTGGGCCAATTAATCACTTGTTTAAAATAAACGCGTACTTTCAATTAACTCTATTAATTAATCTCAACAGCAAGAAAACCTCATTTTTACAAATTCATTAATTGATAATATCAATTATATTAACTAATAGTACAAATTTCTAACTAAAATATTAATTAAATATGATTTTAAATTTTTTCTGTGTAGTATTAAAAACGATTATAAAAGAACCAAAAGAGATATTGCAAAAATGTAAAAAATAACAGGCAACATTTTTTGCGACAATAAAAATCAGCAGTTTTTTTGGCTATTTTGGTACATACTAACCTCTGTTATGAATATCAAGTGGAATTTTTATCTCTATAAAATTCTAATCCCCTCAGAGGGAAAAATTATCCTCAATATTCTGCCAAATTTCAAACCAAACGTTCTGTGTTCGAGCCCAGTCGCCCGACAAAGTCATTATATAACAACACTACAAATTTTTCTGCTGTGCATTAATATCCCTTGTTGGAAAGTTCTAGAAATGAAGGCAAACACGCTATTCACTGAAATAAACCAACTTTAGCAGATGCTAATCCTAATGTAACATCAGAAGCGCCCTTGACACCAGGGGCGCTGCAAAACTGCATTATTAAAAACGTGCAAAAAAACTGGGTTGTAAAAAAAATTATGAATCTTTCATCTATCTCTTTCTTCATCACCTGTCTTCTCTATCACTATCCTTTTCCTAAAGAAGGTAACAACTAGTGATACTAAGAGGGCGGATCAATAAGTTCGTGAAAAAAAAATTATTTTTTAAACATAATCTCCTGAGAATACACTAGTCCAAAATTTCTCCAGTTTTTGTATCCCTTCCAAAAAGCATTTGTTTTATCAATAATTTCATCGTTGGAACTAAATCTTTTTCTACCGAGACATTTCTTTGGGTTTAAAAATAGGAAGTAGTCACTTGGGTCTAAATCCGGAGAATATGGCGGATGAGGTACCAATTCGTAGCCCAATTCATAGAGTTTTGCCATTGATACTGCACATGTCTACATTCGTGCATTATCGTATCGTTTTCTCATTAAATCTTCATTAAATCGGTCTAAGAAGTTGGCATAATATTCGCCGCTTATTGTTCTTCCCTTTTGAAGGTAATCGATGTAGATTATCTCGCTTGCATCCCAAAAAACTGTTGCCATCACCTTGTTGGCCAACAAACTCACCTTTGCCTTCTTCGGTGCAGGTTCATCCTGCTACTTGGTCTCCACAGTTACAAAACGCCACAAAAACTCATTCGGATTGCGGTTAAGCAACTCCAAACAATCCTTTGAAGTTGTTACACGTTTACGTTTATGGTCAATTGAGAGCGAACGCGGCACCCATCTTGCAGACAATTTTCATAAGCACAGCTGATCATTTAAAATCGAAACCACACTGCCATATGAAATGCCTACGACATAAATAATCTCACGCACTTTTACTCTTCGATCTACCAACACCATATCGTGGATTTTTTCAACATTATCGGGTGTACTGACCTCAGTTGACCGTACAGAACGTTCAGCGTCACTTGTAAATGTGTGACCACAACCAAAGTCAGTAAACCACTTTTCTACCATTGAAATCGATGGTGCAGAGTCTCCATGGTATTTATCGAGCTTTTACAAAAAATTCGTTTTTACTGAGCGCACGAAATTCACTTTTTTTTCATTTTCTTCTCAAAAGGCGAGGTAGTCTGTTATCAACGGCTGCCAAACACAAACTAAACGACACAGCTTCTTCAAATTTAGACAGGAGTCAACTGACAATTGCCTCTTCACAGCAGCAATGTTGCCATTTCAATCATGAGGCGGGAAATTCAAAAAGACACTGAGTTAATGATCCATCCTCGTAGTAAGTATTGATTGGCTCCTTATTACTTCTCTTTAAAAAAAAAAAGCAATGTGAGTCCGATCACAGGGGAGATGTATAAACATCTAGTAATGAAAAATGTTCTTAAGTTGGAAGTACTATGCGTTTAGTAGTATTTTTTAATTAATTAATTAAAAGTATCAAAACTTTCAATATTGTAAATACATAGGAATTTGTTTTATTTAACTTATTTGGTTAGTAAATGGGCACACTGCTGTTTAATGAAATGTAATGCATGTAGTTATTTTACAGCAATGTTTTTCGAACTATACAGCGCTAGCAGAGAAACAAGTCGACCGGCTCGAAGCCGACGGCACGCCGTCGCGCCGCAGCCGCTTATTTTTCTGTATATCAAGCCGCCGCCGATTATATCGGCTCGCATCGGCTCAAAACCAGCCGAAATTTTGTCTGCTCAAAAAGACAAATTTCCGAAAAAAAAATTTTAAAAATCAATTTTCAGTTTCAATTTTTATTTTCTCTTTAAATTTTCATATAGTTATTTGCGCCGCCGAAAATTCTCTCGGCGCGCCGCTGCTGGTCACAAAACTACTGCGCCGCCGCCGCCGATAATTTTGCCTCGACTTGTTTCTCTGAGCGCTAGCACAATTATATGTTAGTGAAAATTAGTAGCTACTATTGCACACAAGATGGTGTTTATATGAAGCTGTTAAGTTTCTCTGTACTTCTTGTTGTCCGTATGAATGACAATCTCAAAGACGATGAAGACTTTTAGTTCGACAAGTTTAGGTTTTTGTTTACCTTATTTTGCTTTGTTTTAGTAAATTTCTTATTAAAAGTGCAAAAAATCTTTTTAAAAGTTATTAAAATGAAATGTTTTTGCATTCATTTTATTTATTTGTTTTTATTTGCCTATGATAACTTAATGTACGACAATTAGTAATAAATTCAGTAAAGTGCGACTTTGACCCGTGCACGAAGGGTTCCGTGCGGACACTTTAGCCTATATAACAAATAGTTTTGGATTTGTTTTCGTTTATTGCGTTTTTTCGGTTTTTGGCGCTTTTTTTAGTTATGGCACTTTTTCCCCCGTTTTGTCGATTTTTTAGGCTTTTGGCGTTTTCCCATTTCGGCGATTTCTTTTTTTTTTTTTGTTTTTGGGGTTTTTTATTTAGGCGATTTTTTCATTTTGGCGATTTTTTGTTTAAGGGTTTTTTTTTAATTTTTGCGACTTTTTTTGCAATTTTTTTCACTTTGGCGATTATTTTTCTGTTTTTGGATTTTTTTCACTCTGGCGATTTTTTTCATTTTGACGATTTTTCCGGTTTTTCGCGATTTATTTTAGTCCTAGAATTTTTTCTAATTTGGTGCATTTTTCGGTTTTGGCGATTTTTTTTGGCGATTTTTTTAGATTTGGCGATTTTATATTTTTTTGATTTTTTAGTTTTACCGTTTTTGAAAATTTTAAGAGCTTTGCTCTTACGGTTTCCAAGATACAGCAAGTTGTCAAAGTTACAAAGTCAAAATTGCATTAACTGATGGAATACCCTTTAATTTAAATATTTTAAATTTACTGTTAATTGTTGTAGTCTGTATAAAAATACACTAACTTTACAAAATTCAAGTGTATGTATATTACATGGGATTTTAACATTTTTCGTTGCTCGTTTTGGAACACCCTTTAATTTTTAACTCTCATATATTTGCTGTTGTAGCGGCCAAATGTCTACACACTGTGTCCGAATTTCAGGTCCGTAGCTCTTACGGTTCTCGAGGAAATACCCTGTAACAGAGGAACGGACAGCGTAGCGAAAACAATAGGGTTCATTTTCACCTTTGGTGTACGGAACCCTAATAAAGCAAAAAACCTAACGACCCTAACAAACAAAAACCAGCAAATTCCTATGTATTTACAATATTTTAAATAAGTTTGTATTGCTTCTTTCAAACACTAATACACTCATACATAGCTCACACCGATTTGACAATGCTGTGTGCATCTCAGCGAAGAAATCTCAGCAAAGAAATCTCAGTCAAAAGATTTTTACCCCCTAGCGTATAGATGTTTACACATCAAAAATTATTGGTTCCGATTTGTAACAAGTAAGGACAACATTTTGTTAAGCTCTGTTCGGATTATTATTCTTGGTATATATGTACATCAATAATTCAAATAATACGTGCAAGTGCGACAGTGTGAATGTAATATGGCATGACCAGTTATCGAACGAAATTACGAAATATGTATTTCAATAGAGTTTATATGGAAATATTTTAAAATTTCGAACGGTATCGAATGCGGTAATTTGCCCACAGGACAAGTTTTTTTTTGGCTTATGTAATTTTTGCCATTTTTGTAATTACTGTTCCGTTTATTCCGTTGTTTATGTTATTTTTCTTCGTCTTAAACTGGCTCTAAATTTTTAACATGTTTACCATATTAAAATATATTTTGTGCAAGTCACGTCTAGAAGTTTAACAATTTTTTTTTTTTTTTTTTGTTTTTTCCTATTCTTTCTCTAATCGATTTATAGATTACTTTAACCGACGAATATTTTCTAAAATATGTGGCAGACACGTCCAAAGCCTGCAAGAAACTGCTTTGCCACCACAAGTCAACGATTAATATCGGCATTTTAATTATGAAGAGCTGTTTGCTTTCTTCTTATGTTTTTCATTTTATTTGAGCTGTGATGATGTGAACATAAAATATAATTTTATATTCTCGTAAAATGTGCTGAAGGCCTTTATAACCCCCGTGAAAGAAATTGGAAGTAATAATTTAGGAACTACTCTTTCTCTTCCTTCAAAGTATCAATAAGTGTGTGTTTTGAACTTTTCAGCAAGCGATTATCAACAACACCCATACCATTAGTTAAGAAGTTATTTCTTAATACAAATTTTAAGGCAAATGGAATTGATGCCACGAACTCTATAAAACAAAGATTTTCTGGGTATATATTTACATATGACCTTTCCAAGGGTGGTGGTGAGTTTTTTCTAAGTTAGGTTAGTTAAGGTTTAAAAGAAGAGCCATTACGCTCGTATACGGGGAAATACACATGAGCTAGTATAGGCCTGATGTGCGTTCTCATATAAATTAAATTAATTTATATGAGAGTTTTTTCTAACTCTGTAAAAGTAATAAAAATCACTTCCTTTGAATCTATTAAAAAGAAAAATAAAAATCAGATTTGCATAACATAATGATAATGTTTTCAGATTCACTGAATAGGTTTAAAAAAAGAGAACTTCTTCCAATGACAACCCTGTATAAAAATTATTAAAAATTATCAAGATTTGCACTACTTCCAGATCATTGATCTGGAATCTTATTGACTTCCTTGGAAATTATTTTTGTACTGAGACTAGTGCAATAGTCTGATTAGCCCTTTAGCAAAAAAAAAAATATCCTGTGAAAACGTCTGAAAAATATTTCTAAAATCTTAAGTTTTTCTGTAATAAGTTTTTGCTCATTCTACTCAGTTGTATGTTTTTTTCTGTAACATAGATTAATATATAGGGTGTTTTTTTCAGAGGTATAGAACTTCGAATTGAAATAAAACACAAGAAAATCGTTTTAATGTCCATCAATTTGGCTTTATTGGAAGGATAATTTTATGCCATTAATGTTTAAATATGATTTCGGGCATATGGCCGCCGCGGCTGGCTCGAATAAAGCCAATTCTACAGGTCCAATTTTCAACCACTTTTTCCAGCATATGGGGCCGTATGTTGGCAATAACGCCACGAATGTTGGCTTCCAAGTCCCCTAACGTTTCTGGTTTGTTGGCGTAGACGAGCGACTTCACATATCCCCAAAGAAAATAATGCAATGGTGTCAAATCACACGATCTTGGTGGCCAATTGACAGGTCCATTCCGCGAAATTATGCGCTCATCGAATGTTTCCTTCAATAAATCGACTGTGACGTGCGCTGTGTGGCATGTAGCGCCGTCTTGTTGGAACCACAACTCATCCACATTCATGCCATTCAATTCGGGAACAAAATAGTCGGTTAGTCGGCTCCAATTGCTGTGCACGGTGGCGAATCGATTCATTCGGGTCCTCTTCAACACTTTGCTCTACAGCGGCAATTGTTTCTTCGGTGCGCACTGTTCGACGTCTCTGCGGATGCGTATTATCACATAGAGTAAACGTAGTGCGAAAACGATCCATGGTTAACCGAATTAATTGCTCTGATGGACAATTATGTCGACCATAAAATGGACGGAGCTTGCGGTAAACTTCGCGAACTGAACCATTATTTTCGAAATAAATTTGCACGATTTGCAAGCGTTGTTCTTTTGTCAACCTGTTCATGATGAAATGGCAAACCAAACTAAATATTAATCACTTGACAGCTGACAAAATGGCCGCCAGTTAAAAAAATGATGCCAACTTAAAGTTCTATACCTCAATAAAAAACACCCTTTATATGAAAATAAGTATTTTATTTAAAAATTTGTTTTAAAATTCAAAATTCTTACGACCTTATTAATAAAAATTATTAAGGCTATATAAAGAGTTTTTAAAACAGATTTTCACACTAATTTTTTCTTATTAAGCCCTTAATAACTCTTAATATTTTCAAAAGTTTATAAAAGTTTAATAAGCAAAATTTTGCATGGAAATCTGTTTTGAAAACCCTTTACAAACCCTTGATATTTTTTTTTAAATTTTTTATTCTATAATTTTGTGTTCAAACAGAAATTGTTTAAGTAAAAAGCAAACACCCTTTTTTATTCATACTACACTCAGGGAAAAGCTGCAACTTAAAAATAAGAACACGTCACATTAATTCAATAATTTTCAGTATAATAGAAAATATACATTGAGATACTTAAAAATAAATAAAATTAATAAATTAATACTGTAAATTAATATTTTTCCATATTGAAATAAGAAATTTCAACATGACTAGACTTTCGTTAATGTTTCTTATTAATTCAATATGGTTTTTTTATTGATTTAAAGCTCTTTTTTCTCTGGGTGTACCCATTCTTTTATTGTACCCGGATGAAAAAACATTATCAAACTCATTTCAAATACACTTTGCACTACAAAAGTGTCAAGTTTTATTTTCCGCATGAAAAAAAGGTGTGGAATAATAAGACTTATGAATGTATGTATGTATGCGTGTAATACAGATATGGCTAAATATATGGCATTTAATTGCTTATAAAACTTTCCATAGGCCGAGTTTCCATCTGTGTGCCATGTGCCACACAAGCGTGAAAAAAACGGAACCGCTAATTACTAATGAAAAACTGTTTGACTCAGACACTTATTTATTAAGTTAAATAGTTCCATGCATAACTAATAGACAATTCTATAGAGTCCAACATGATTGGAAATTGTTTAAATCAATAAATATATGTGTGAATCAAACAGTTTTTCATTAGTAATTAGTTGGTTACGCTTTTTTGTGCAAGTGACACACAAGAAATGCCAGATGTAAACTCAGCCCTGTATTCTAAAGGGTGTTTTTTATTGAGGTATAGAACTTTAAGTTGGCATCACTTTTTTAACTGGCGGCCATTTTGTCAGCTGTCAAGTGATTAATATTAAGTTTGGTTTGCCATTTCATCATGAACAGGTTGACAAAAGAACAACGCTTGCAAATCGTGCAAATTTATTTCGAAAATAATGGTTCAGTTCGCGAAGTTTACCGCAAGCTCCGTCCATTTTATGGTCGACATAATCGTCCATCAGAGCAATTAATTCGGTTAACCATGGATCGTTTTCGCACTACGTTTACTCTATGTGATAATACGCATCCGCAGAGACGTCGAACAGTGCGCACCGAAGAAACAATTGCCGCTGTAGAGCAAAGTGTTGAAGAGGACCCGAATGAATCGATTCGCCACCGTGCACAGCAATTGGAGCCGACTAACCGACTATTTTGTTCCCGAATTGGATGGCATGAATGTGGATGAGTTGTGGTTCCAACAAGACGGCGCTACATGCCACACAGCGCACGTCACAATCGATTTATTGAAGGAAACATTCGATGAGCGCATAATTTCGCGGAATGGACCTGTCAATTGGCCACCAAGATCGTGTGATTTGACACCATTGGATTATTTTCTTTGGGGATATGTGAAGTCGCTCGTCTACGCCAACAAACCAGAAACGTTAGGGGACTTGGAAGCCAACATTCGTGGCGTTATTGCCAACATACGGCCCCATATGCTCGAAAAAGTGGTTGAAAATTGGACCTGTAGAATTGGCTTTATTCGAGCCAGCCGCGGCGGCCACATGCCCGAAATCATATTTAAACATTAATGGCATAAAATTATCCTTCCAATAAAGCCAAATTGATGGACATTAAAACGATTTTCTTGTGTTTTATTTCAATTCGAAGCTCTATACCTTTAAAAAAAACACCCGATATTAAATTACTTGTATCTTAGTGCAAGGAATTCCATTAAAATTGTAGCCAATCAGTTTTTTAATTACTCTTTTAAGTTCGTTTTTCTTTTAAATTGTTGAATATAGTTAGTGCGTTAGTTTTTAAATACTGCAGTGATTAAAAAAATATTTTTAAAACAATTTTACTGAATTATATGAATTCCATGAATAATTTTAATTCAGCTTTAACTAGTTTATTTTTTCTTCAATTACGTTTGTTAAAAAACAACATGAAGTTTTCAATTAATGTGACAATTATTTAAAGCATAACATAAGACATAAGAAATGTTGAATATTTTGTAGCACAACGTAAGACATAAGATTTTGAGGAAAAAGAATACGAGAAATGCTTTCTTCGTAACCTAATAGGCGGACTAACAGTCTACAAATTTTCTATCGTTCTTGTTGCTTACTGCACTGCTTATGCAAAAATCTGACATTGCTGACATCATTGCTTTTGTAGAGCTCTCATATCGCACTTGACAATTAAACATTTTTTAATTCGCACATCAAGCCAATGTAGAAATCTAACATCAGATTCTCTACCCTTTTGCAAAAAATAAAAACCAACACACACTTGATATAATATTATAATTTGAAAATGGGTTAAAGTTATCAAGGATGTTAATCTTAAAAATATTTAGTATAAGGTTGACACTGAAACAGTATAATTTTTGCCCAGAATTGTTGTTAGAAAGCTGTGACAGGTGTGAAATTTACAGATTTATTACATTAGTACAAAATATTCCGTAGAACACATACAATAGTTTTAGTATAATAATCTGCTCAAGATTTTTTTAAATGTATTAAATACTTACTGGCCGGAAAAAAACGAATTTTTCTTTACAAAAAAACTTTTTCGAAAATATAACGGGTGTGACCTAATTAGTATTAAAACTCAAAAAGTTTGAAGAAATCATACTTTATATTGACTTCATTTATATAATCAATATAACTTTAAACTAATAATAAATTAATTTATTCGCTATCCATAACATGAGTTCTTCAGTCGATTAAATTTTAAGGTAATTGTTTTTTTTTTTTTAATTCAAATAAATATGCACAGTAAACGTATTAAGATAATGAATCTGCTGTTTTAGAGTTATGCGTTTTTTTTAAATCGGTTGTTATTTTAACATCGTTAAAGACTAATTGCTCTTTCGCTTTCTTTCTTTATCATGTTTTCTCTTTTTCAATGACTTTTGTTTTAGCCAACAAAATTTTCTCAGCATTTTTTCCTGCCTCTTTGTGTCCCTTAAAGATAAATGCACTTCATATTTTATTTTATTTAAGTTACTTTCGTTGCTACCGTTTTATATTTTTTAAATACATTGAATAAATAGCACTTCAGCATTGATGTGTAACGGCTGTTACCAAATATTTCCTGTAAAACTACGTTTTTAATTTGTCCATAATTGAGATTTTTCTGTGGACATAAATTGAACGATTTTTATTACATTATTCTTTTTTGAGTTGGCCTTCCTTAGAGGAACAAGTGCGCTATGTAAGGGCTTATAGCAACTGAATTACTACAAATCGGAGTCCCTGTTCACATACCGATCGATCTTTGCGAATATACACACATATAACGTCGCTGTTTTAACTAACTGACCCTTAACTCATTTTTCCAAAAAAATGTCCTCTACTAGAATTTGTAAGTGATAATACATATTGTCTACAATTTTCATGACTGTAAGCATTACTTTTGTGCCTATATAAGTAAAAAGATTTCTGACGCAGCCATAAGAATGAATGTATAAAACAACCATAAAAGCTGCTCTCCTGTTAAATTTTAAAAATGTTAGTTAGGTCAGTTAGTTAAAACAGAGACGATAAGTAACTGTATATACTATCCACCGTATTCATAAAAAAACTATTTTATTTTATAAAAAGTTTCAAAAGTGCAGGGTGCACTTACAGAAAAATTTCAACATAAAATCTACCTAAACAAGGTTAATTAATTTAACCATTTCGGCAAAGGTTTTGCTTTATATGCATTTCATATTAATCTAACATGATTTACAGCAATCTTCAAAGAAAATCTTTCACTTTAAATTAACTTTATTTCATGTTGATTTAACGTTCCCGTGAAAAACCATGTTGAATCAAAGTTATTTCAAGTTGGAACAACGTAAATTCGTTACTGAAATAATTCGAAGAACCATGTTGTATCAAAGTTATTTCAAGCTGAAACAACATGAAATTAATTTAATGTATTCATTGCATTTTATTAATTACCTAATTTATGTGTGTATATTGGCACAGGCATCAGACAAATGTTTGTATGTATATAATTGGCATCTTCGGCCAAGACTTAAACTCTGAACTCAGTGTGTGCGGTAAGCGCATATTTAATTGCCCATTTAGTTTAAAATTTATTTGAAAAGTTATAGTTTAAGAAATTTAAACTGCGAGGCTTCTTTGAATTGTTTCCAGGATTCGAAACTATGACCCTTCGACTACAAGATTAGTACACTGCCTTCTGGACAGCAACAGGAAGTTTTCGCTGGCAATGTGAAGCTTGTGGGCTATGTACTAACATCAAAATTAACAACAACAAACAAAAAAATAAGTCGCACAACAGTGTATTGCAGCTATGAACAAATTCACTTAACTTTAAACTAACTTTAAGCTAACTATTTCGCAACTAGTGCTGACTGGCACTTGAATTACTTTCTAATGGAGACAACAAACTATTTTAATATTGCAATGTCCTAGCCGGTAGTCAATTGTCCCACTCTGCCTTTTTCTTCAACTAACTTACAGTTGACTTTATCTAAGTCACCTGGTAGTCAGTAAAATTGCACTAAGATGTTGCTGGGGTTCGAACAATGTATCATCACCAGTGATGTCAGAATTCCTTCACCAATGATTGCTAAATGTAGACAAAAAAATGGCTAAAAAATGGCTAAATGCCATCGAATGCAAAATCATAAACTTTAAGCAAAAACAATAAGGGAACACTTTTTAAAGTAAATAAAACCATAAATTGAAGTAATAAATAAAATTCTTTTTCTTCAGGTAATCAAAAAACAAGAAAAAAAACTGCGCATTTAGGGCAAACTTGCAATACTTGCATTATTTTTTTTTTAACTTTTTCTTAAAAATGTTTTTTAACTTTCATTTAAACTGTAATATATTTATTTTCACTCGTGTATAACGAAAATGACCCTTGTTTGATTGATATCATAAACCACCAACTAGATCAGACAACTTATAACAACATTGCAACGATTATAAGAACGGAGTAGCAAAACTATCTCTTTCATATAAGCTCTTTTAGACTTGTAATTTTTATTGCAGCAATTCTTGAAAAACTCATTATTTTTTGGAATCGAGAATTTTGCATTTTTCGATACATTAGATGATCTTTTAGCGAAATATACAAAAATCCCGATTTCAAAAAAAAAAAATAATTAGTTAGATATTTGTATTTCTCTCTATATCTTTTTCAAGCAAAAATAAAAAGTTGCTGCAATAAAAATTGCAATTTTGAACCGGGATTTATTGATTTTAATGCGAAAACAATAACATATTACTCTGTTCTGTTTTTGGGCAGTAAATAAGTGTTCCTTTGTTGGGCGTATAAATTTTTTATGAAAAATCACAAACAAATTTCATGTTTGGAAGAAAAGCTAAAATAATAATAGATTGAAATAAAAATGGTTAAAAAAATAGCTAATAGCTAAACTCACTTTTCTTCCGGCTAAATGGGATGAAAAATAGCTAAATTTAGCCAGAAAATGGCTGAATTGGCATCACTGATCATCACACATTGTATAGTCAAACGTGCTACAAGCCAGCTAAGGTACCATCTCAAATAATAACAGACAAATGTTAATATAAAATTTAAATGACTTTCAAAGTAGTTGAGAGTAACTTTGTTGGCTTTCACCTAATCGGATTACGAACTTAAGAACTCATTTTGGGTCAGTTCTGGATTATGTTGTAGTTAGCGTTTAGTTAGTCTAGGAAAAGGTATCAAAAGTTAATTATTTTTGTAATCGTTTAGTGATTTTCTGATAGGGAAGCAAATAAACACCAACACACTTAAAAACATTTTATTTCTTGTAAATTTAATATGATTTGAAATCAAAATTTTTGCATGGTCATTTTACATTGGTATTGTTTTTTGTGAGTATAACATTCTAAGGGCCATTATTACAACTTAAAAATAGTTAAAAGTAGGATTTTATCGGACGTATAAAAAGCTTTCCATTATTGCAACTTGGATTTAACTCACCAGGTAGGATAAACTTGCCTGTAATCTATCGCTCACTTAAGGTTAAAGTAAAATTTTGCCAATGATAAAGTTTTTATACGTCCGATAAAATCCTACTTTTAACTATCTTTAAGTTGTAATAATGGCCCTAAGCATGGCAATTCATAAAAAATGCACAATAGCATTTGAAATCAAAACCATTAAACAGTAAAATTATATACATATGTAAATCAACAAGTGTATTACTGCAACTTTGCACCTGCGTATAAAATCTCTGCCCACAACATACATTTGTATGTTTTTCCGTTTACATTAAATGAACTAATGCTTGATTGCTTTTTTTAAATTCTATTCAAGCTATTTGAAATATAAAAAAATGTACATAAGAAATTTATTATCAAATGGTAGCCGTAAGTTACGGCTAAATGTTTTAGTAAAACATTTCTAAAAGTTGTTTTTATAAAGATTTTTGCCATTGAATATTCATACGAATAAAATACAAATATGAATGTGTGTGTCCTTCAATTTGACAAGTGTTGCAATTAAGACAATCTTATTTGAATGCATATAAAATGATTAACTGTATCTACAAGTGAAATAAAAACTCCAAGTCTATGAATAACATTAATACTGGCGTTTAAAGCCGGTGACAATTTTTATATAAATCCAGTCAAGATAATATTTAATTACCGCTCCCATTTAATTTGTTCTCACTGACATAAATGTATATTATAAATGTATAAGCTTATATTAAAATCATTTTACCTTTCCATATAAGCTTATTTTTTAATTAACTGTATTTTATTGTGTTACAATTTAAAACATATTTTTTACATCCGCTTTCGTGTTAAGTTAGTGCAAAGATTTTGTCAAGTCTAGCATCGCGTAGAAATTCATTTGCATGGTTAGAAAATTAATTTTAGTTTTGTTTAATTTGATTCGCAAATATAATATAAAATTATATATCGTCATATAAATTCAAAAAAGGCGTAACCTATATTCAAATATTTTGCAACACAATAGCCCAATTCACAATCTTCAATTGTTAAGTTGTGAGTTTCAATATTCTATACCATTTTGCACAACGATGCAAGACCATGTAACGATTCGTGACAATATGGTGTAATATGGGAACAGGGCTACCTATTAATCACGGCTATGCTCGTCGTTGGTGTAGAGTTTTGTATCCCAAATAATAATTATAAAAATAATCAGTTACTGATGATTTACTTTAGGTAGCAAGATCGTAGCATCAAATCACATTAAAAGAAAAAGAAACAGAAGCATTTGACGAATGTGGAATAGCTTAAGATGTAATTTGCTATTCATATCTAAAACCCACCCCCCAGTGCTAACATTATAAGAGAGAAAAGTTAGCCCAACACAAACTCGAAATTAAATGAAATTTAGCCTAACCCATACTTTCAGCTTCACCTTTCGTAATTATTAGTAACAATTTTCAAAATTTCATGTTCATCATTTTGACATTAAAAAAATTTATTCAGTAAAAACAATAATATATAATACTCAACATAGTGTGACCAATTTAAAAGAAAAAATATATATATGTATGTATATCACAATTTAAAAACAAATGGAATATCTTTAATTACGTGAAAGATTAAAAAAAAATTTTATTGAATTTAGATAATTTGAATTCCGATCAATTATTGCAACAAAATTTTTAACAAAAAAAAAAATAAAAAAAATAAAAAAAATTATAAATGTGCATATATCATTAAATTGTAGTGTATTAATTAATTACTTAAATCGTTTTGATATTCATATTCTTATTATTTTTTTAGAAATTTGGAAATGATAAAAAGTGTAAAAGAAAGTATGTAAAAGAAAGTATATAATTAATTATGAACAAATACCAACTTGCTTTTTATATGTCCATCGTAGTGATCAGGCGCCAGATAACCGTAGACTTAGTAGTTGTTTAGTTATAATTAGTTAATGTTTCACGGAATTTTAATTTAATTTAAAAAAAAATGTATTTGAGTGTGTCTATGTGTGGATTTTGTAATTTATGTTCGTTTTTTTTTTAATTTCCTTTAATTTCTGAGTGCACTGACAGAATTCTATGTGAGGCTTTTTGTTTATGCAAAAGTAATAGAAAATTTAATAAATAATTAAAAATTAACTAAACAAAATTAAGTTAAAAAAAATAAATAATCACAAATATGTAAATTAAGAAATGGTTTGAAGTCTAAATTAATATTAAGTATTAAGGTGAAATACTAATGAAGTTTTTTTTTTAATTACTCAAACCCCACTGCACAGCGTAAATATTTATGCAATATCACGATTATTTTTCAATAAAAAAAATTCCACTTAAAATATTGACAAACGGCAGCACAAATGAAACTAAATCCGCTGTATCTGGTCACCTTACAGTATTCAATACCAATATCCAATGAGACAGAATATTCACTCTTCTAAACGTTTCTGCAATGATTTTTTTCTTGTTCTTCCAATGAGATAAAATAAAGGGTAAAGTAGTACTAAGACTCCAACAAAATATTAGTTCAACTTCGTACAAATAATGGCGTATCTATCCAAATACGAAATCCTCGCCACCAATTCTCACACAGACCGAGAAAAATTCAAATATTTTATATACAAGATAAATGCACAAAAAAAAATCAGTGCTATGAGCCCAATTCCAAAGAGCAATTTATAAAGGATTTGCTTACCTATTATCTTATTCTTCGAAATCTAGGGTTACAAAATATTATTTATATATACATATATGTAACAGAAAGAAGAAAACATCTTGCGATCCTTGCACAACGAATAAAACTTCAAATATTCTAATCACCGAACTGACTGAATTCACAATTATTTTTTAAATAAAATTTTCCAAATGAAATTAAAAAAAAAATATATTTTAAAGAAAAAGCAAAGCCAATACTTAACAAAAAAAATTATTAGACCCCAGTAGAACTTACAATTACTTACACCAAAAAAGAAAACTTCGTAAAAAAAAATTTTGAACATAGACAGATATATGTAACTACTCCAGCAAGAACTTGTCGTTACCACAACCATTTGCAAAATGGTTAGTATATTGATATTCACCACTTAACAATTCTTAGTATAACAATAAATTATTTAAAAAAAATTATGCAAATTTAATAGTAATTACAAAATATTTGAGCCAGTTTTCAGTTTTTTTTTAAATTAGCTCTATTTGAAACAATTCCCAATTTTTTATTTAATTTTATTTATTTGAACTATCAAAAACTGACTGAAACAAGATTCATATCTCTGATTTGAGTGATTCATGGGAAAAGTGCAAACAGGTTTAATGTAAATCATGTCGTCACACAGCATGAACACAAAGGTTCCCACAAAAAACTAGGAAGTACTCAATGTTGCGAAAAAAAAATAATAAAAATGGATAGTTAAGGTGACTAAAATATGTAAATAGCACGAACCGCATACAAGTGCATATCTATTTGCTCATTTAGACAAGTTTCACTTAATGAAAATTAACAAATCCAATAAACAAACAAAATTTTATTTCATCAATCGTATACAAACTAAGTTCAATGTACTAACAACAACTAAGTTAACTTAAACAACAAACTACGTAAGAATCTGCAAATGTAGTCAGAAACAAAAAAAAATTAGAAATAAAAAATAACAACACCAAAAAAACTATTAATATTCAAATCCGAACAGAAGAAACGATACACTCAAACATTTCCATTTAAATTTATTAAAAATCTTAAACAAGTGGAGTTTAAAATATTTGTACGTGTAAATTAGTGATGAGCAATATTTGCACACCTGATACTTAAGCACTGTGATTGAAAAATCACTATTCACTACTGTGACTGAATTTAGCAAATAACAGTTACTTGTAATATACATGCATACACATACGTACACAGTTCTTTCATGCATACAGTGAATACTAAAAATAAAGCTACTATATTAATTTTTTTTATATCCTCAGATTTTTTGTCGAGAAATCGTTTTGAAATTCGTTTTACATGGCGAGCTCTGCAATAGATTTATTTTCATTTCTTAAGGTTCAGTTAGCCGACTGTAATGTAACTGCAACGGTAGGAAACAGCTGATCGATATTGTTATGTAAAAAGATACTTACATTCCGGTTATATCTCTATATCGGTTTTATTACTTTTCGCATAACAATATCAATCAGCTGTTTCCTACCGTTGCAGTCACGTTCCATTACAGTCAGCTAACTGAGCCTTTAGGCCGGCGAACAACGAAAAATCAATTTGTTCTTTCTTGGCAGTTAGAAAGAGTAAATAACATTATCAATTATAACAACTCTTATTTTGTCCTCGTTGTTGTGGTGCATACAACGAATTTACGCAGCAAATTTTTAGCGAAAAGTTCGTTGTGGTATGTTCGTTAAAGCTGAAGTAATCAAATCTATTAAATCACGATCACGGTCGCTGTTTATAAATCCACTAAAAGCAACATTATTAGATCTCTCATCTCTAGTGTAAATAAACCTGATCACGACTTTGATGTTTGTTCTCACTGCATTTCTGTAATGTTTAACTTGACTTTAGTTTGTTTTGCTTTGTTGTGCCAGCAAGCGCATTCCTTATCCCAATCACACTTTCCATCTCTGAGCTAAAATAACATTTAACACAATCTAACCGTCAATTGAATGAGGTTTTCAATAAGTGCAGGCCGACCTATCGTGGGTGCCAAAACTATTTGCAGTTATTCAGCTACCATTGGCACGGCTTCGCAATACGCTTAAAAGAAGAAACTGAATTATTATTAGCTTCATTGCAAGACTTATAAATAAAGTTTATGCAAGAGCCTGGATGGTGAGCTAGCTAGCTACCTGTCAAATTATTTTTGTATGAGTCAAGGCGAATCGACTTTACAGGTGAACAAATGTGTCTAAAATAGAAATACGGCGAATTTTTGTTACAAAATACAAATACAAACATTACATTTACATATATACATCCAAGGCGAATATATATTAGGTGGTTTTAACTGCCCAGGTGACTATTTTCGCCGCTTGTAATTTAGATGTCAACACATGTTAACACATATTTTCAGTAAATTTTTTTAAAATACCTTATACTTAATCATTTTGAAAACGACAGGAGCTTTATAAGCACTCTACATTGAAGCATATTGTCAGCTGAAACGCAAAACCACGTAACTAACAAAAAATATAAAACCACGTTTCTTTATATCATTGTATTATTGTATTATTATATTATAATATTATTTTATTATTATTTTATTATATTATTATATAATTATATTACAATATTATTATATTATTATATTTTTATATTATTTTGTTATTATATTATTATGTTATTATATAATAATATTATTATATTATTAAATTATTATATTATTATTATTTCATTATATTATTATATTATTATAATTACGAATTATTATTTTGTTATAATTATAAATTATTATATTATTAAACTATTATTATGTTATTAAATTATTATTATATTATTACAATAATGAATTATTACAAACAAACTTTACTTCAGTCACTTAAAGAATTGTGTTTAGTTTTTTTTTCTCTCTCCTATAAAATTTAAAAAAAGCAGTTACGTGATTTGGAAGTTCATGTAACGATAGACACATATTTCAGCCACTTTCAAGTATTTTTTATTTGTAAAAATAAAATTATGTACCTAATTAAAATGTGCTTATAACACGTAAAAATATATAAAAGAAACAATAAATTTATTTGTTAAATAATATTCAATACTTTTAATTTGCAATTAATTCACATTCAAAATTACACTGGCAGGACAATGTTTGCTCATTGTCGCCAAAAAAATATATAAAAAACTTAGTAGAATCTTATCTTTTATAACTAAAAAATTCATGATAATAGACACTTAAGCTGGATTTACCTAAGGTGAATTCATATTAGGTGATCTCGATTCAGGAGCTGATGATTAGCTGTTTGTTTTTCTTTTGAAAAATTAAAGCACAAGGTTAGGAAATTTTCTGACTGTAGGAAATTTTACACTTACAAATATAACAGGCGAATATGCAGAGTTACTAATCGAGACTATCTGGTATCAATTCGATTTGCATTCACCCATGTTGTCCGGACAAAAGTTTTGTCTGTCTTCTTGAGAGAGAGAGAAAATACGAACAATACCTGATTTACATTAAGCATTTTTTCATGAAATTTCATGAATTTTGTTGCACCCAACTTCTTCTATTTGCTTATTGCAGCGCTATAAAAGAGAACCTTATATAAAAAATAGCGTAGAATGAATCTCTGATGTATTTTTTGACAACTTTTTTGATATAAGTTGCTAATCCAGGCCTCCTATTGACAAATAAAAAATTTTCATGCAACTAATTTCATGAAAAAAATGCTGAATGTAAATCAGGTACAACTCTCAGCTTGAATTGGTTTGATTTTATAAACTTGAAAAACTTGAACTGAGATAAATTTTTCACACCCATATGTATTGAGTTGCCCCACCGTATAACATTTTTTTATATACATATGTAGTTTGCTTAAGAAATAGCAAAATCGAGTTTTCATTATTCCATCCATCTTTGGAAATAATTTAAAATATGTAAAATAGGAAAAAGAGAAAATTAAGCAAAAAAAAAAAAAAAAAAATCGCTGCAGTACTACCACCACCTTGTAAAACTTATAAATTTTGTTTGCATATAACAGCTTTGATATTGTGGAAAAATTTTTCGCAATGAGTGAGTGAATGGTGTTGCATAAAACTCTCAGTAAAAAATATTATGTGCGGACCTAAATTTTGTTCGAATCTACCTTAAGAATGATTTTTTACAAATACTTGCTCTCACACGGCTTCTTTATATTATGCCACCTAGATATCGACCAGCCCTTAACAGAAACCCCTTTTGAAAAACAAACACAACAACTAAAATTATTTGCAAAGTGTTGTAAATGTGAAGAAATAAGCAAACAAACAAGCTTGCAAGCAAGCAATTGTCACAACTTAATGCCAGTTATTTTTATTTTTATATCAATTACAATTTTCTGCCCATTTAAACTGACACATTCAATACAAATCATTTGAATGCATAAATCTACATATTAAAAAAAAACTAAAAGTCATCAATTGAATAATCGTTATTTTAACACTGTTAAATCACTAGTTTTCAATAGATATTTATTTTGACCAGAGGCGCAATGTGTGAATTAAGCAGCGTGGTGGGTTGAGTGTGAACATCTGCATTAAATAGTTTGTTTTTCAATTCACAATAATTTAAAGGAATAAGTACAGGTACAGTAATGCTAAAGTATGAAGCAAAACATAACAACACATTACTTGGAACTTTTTCTCTCAAATCAAGGAAGCACACGTATAAAAAGACTGAAGTAATTAGTAATCAGCAAAACGTTTTAAATTAAACAAATCATTACTAAGATTTTTTTTGCACTGAATAGAAAAAACAAAGCCTATGTTTATATTCATATTAAAAGTGCGCCAGACAAACATACAGATGTATGTATGTATGTATTTAGTTGTATATTAAATTTAATGAAATTAATTTAACTAAATAAATAAATTAAATAATTTTATTATTAAATACATATTTTTGGTAAATATTATTAATACGGTTTAAATCAAGGGAACAATCCTGGGGGACGTAATTAACACTATACATAAATTTTGTAACTGGCAATCAAGAAAACTATGACATAATTACTTTTGTATAATTTTTTATCAAATTTAATGACTGCAATCATTGCAAGCACATCTGTAGTGTAGAAGCGATATTTTTTTAAATAACAAGAGCAATTTAATTTCCCATTAGTAACTCGTACCTGAATTAAAATAATTACAGGTGCTGATTTTAAACTTTAACAGTTCTAAACTGCTGATTGCTTTCAGCAAGCTATCAATAATAAATAAAAGCATGCTGAGCATTGTAATTTATAGCCTGAGATTATAATAGAAGAAAAGAATAGTTTTTTGTAAAAAAGAAATAATGAATTGATAATTTACTTACATTTGTTAAGAAGCTTTTTCTGCTCAGCAGCATTCTTGATAATTATGTATGCGGGAAAAAATGTTCTATTTTGAATTTAATTGCAAGTTCAATTATAATTGAATTGTTTGAAATGTGAACACTTAAATGATCTTAATTAGTTCCCTAGATGTGAAAGGCACCTTGCTACCAAGAAAGAAAAAAAAAAGATTTCCATGAAAAATTTCCATGAATTCTAGCCTAACAATAGCTAACAACCAGAAATAGTATTTATGGAACGATTCGATTTAGGGATTAGAAAAGATAAGTTTATTTTTGAGCACATTATCTTCTGTAGCACATCGTATTGGTGACTCATCGTACATTGATTTATAGACTTCCGACTTCAGACAAACTGTACCTATGTACTGACTGAGAAGAGTATAAAAAAAACATCGCAGAAATCTACACAGATAAAAAAATCAATCTTAATTTAAGTTTTTGCTTCTAATAGTACCTTTACATCTAAGCAAGACCTCGAGCAAAATCTAATAGATTTTTTGTCACTAGATTTTGTCAAAACCTACTTAAAATCTAGTAGAACTTTGTACTAGAAAATTGTACTAAAAATAAAACGATGTTCTCAAAAAATGTGTGTGAATTATCTGTGTTACAATTGCTTGGTTGGTGCTTAGGAAAAACTTTTAACCAATTCTCAATTCAGCTGTATTTTATTTAAATGTGTCACTTCATAGCTCCATAATTATTAGACCTATTTTAACAATTATTTTTTTGTCTAAGAGGATATAGCTTCTATTTAGCACCATGTTAAAAAAAATGTGGGCTTGACCACGCCTATTAAATTTTATTTTTTAATTTTTTTTACTTTTACTTATTCTATTGACAAATATAAATTTGGGCTATTGGAATATAATCTTGTGTTTGAAAAAGTGGGCGGGGATATGCCCACCAAAGCTTTATATAATATTTTACGTTTATGTACTTAACCTTAACATGTTGCATTAAAAAAAGTAGGCGGGACTACGCCCCTAAAATTTTAACATTTCAACTAAAATTTTAAAAATAAAACTTTAAAAAAACTAAACAACGTAAAAAATGCTGTTGATATGACTGGCTCGGGCCAAGGGTTTAACTCGGGCTCTGGAAGAATGAATTTATATTAATCTAAGTTACTTTCGTCGTGTTAACAAAACAAAATTGTCAACAAATTAAAAAAAAAAATACTTGAAAATATGTATGTATTTGGAAATGCAATTTTCGAAGCAGCTCGCATCATCGTAATTACTGATGGTTAACCCGAGTTTTCATTACAAAAGTGGTTTCAGCAAATTGTAATAAGATGATTCACATATTCTATTTGCACTGAAAAATATATATATAAAGGTAAAATTTGCATCCTGCATGAAGGTTTTTGACACTATGTGTTTTTGCAATTTGCAATCCAAGGGCATACAACATATCTGTGGCAAAATGGAAAAAGTGCTTTAGTCGAGATAAGCTAATTTTGAGTTAACGGTACTTTCGTAATCTACATACTTGAAAGTAGCTGTGGGCAGAATCTCAATTAATTTGTATGATTTTTCAAGAAGTTATAGCAAAATCTCTTACGTAATATCTTTTCTAGACTTCTGATCTCATTTGGAATAATAGCTTAATTTAGGTTATACTCCGTTAACCTTCATAGGGTCTTTGGGTCAATTTTGATCCATTTCAGGAAAAAACTTTGAATTTTTCTGAAAATTAGTGATTGATCTATGTCATATTTTCTGACTTTTACTTAATTTTATATCTTAACAGATATAATAGGTTTATATATCCTCAAACTTGCCAAAGAAAATTGTATGCAAGATTTTACACTAGAGATTTTCGGGTCAAATTTGACCCGTTTTAAAGTTTGGAAGTGTTGTGTCTGGTATTTCTTGTAAAATAATGAAAGATAATGAAATAGAAAATGGCCTGCATACATTATCAGACGATTTTGAAAATATAACACGACTGCAGATAATTTTTTTACATCTTATCGGTTGAACAATAAATACTGAGATCACAAATCACTTTAGTTCAAACTACATATAAAAATATAAATGAGTTACTACCAGAAATAGTACATGTGTTATTATTATGCGTGTTTATCATTATTTTTGTTTTACCAAAGATAGTACTCGTACCCTTCTTATATATATTCCGATAAAGAAAAGTCTGTGAATCTTCTGAGTATAATATGATCACTTCTGGCTGCAAATGGCAGGGTAAATATTACTTTTTTGGGCAACAGAAGGTAATCACAATGGACCAATTGGGTCTCCAAGTGGAGGTGCGGTAAAGCACCACCCTTCCTAAACTAACCTAACCTTCTTAGTACTTTGCATCATATCTCTAAAGTTAGTAATCACCAAGACAAGAAACTGCAAATATGATTAGATTAAAATAAAATAAAAATGGTTTATTTGCTGGACAAAGTTAGATCATGTTTTACTTGCAAAAGAAAGACTAATCAATGTTGTCAAATGGTGGTTAGTAACCTGGTAGATATATAAGCTTACCATGCTTTTGTGATATCTACATCAGCTAATAGCGGCTGGAAATAAACTGTTTTGCAAAACGTCGACACTTCTTAGAAAATTTAGGATTGCAGCTTACTATGCCTTATATAAAGAACCAAAAGAGGTTATCAATATCAGTATTTTCACAGAAAGTTGCACTAAAACTACGTGAGGTAAATGAGTAGCCATAAACTTCAACTAAATCCAAAGAAAAAAGTAAAAACAGATCCAAAAGAAGTCGTTGCCAGTTAGGCCTCAACGCAGAAAATAAAACACCATTAGATACTATTATAACTTGCAAAAACTTGATATGAAAACTGCACTCTGAAACCATTACTTTATGTACAATTAATAATAATATCGATATTAAGGTTTTATCTATCATATATTAATCTATTTCCCATTTAACTGTAAAAGAAATTAATATCTTAGAATGGGCTTGAACGCTTAATGCAAATCAATAATATATGACTTAAGTACTTTTTCCTTATTGCCACATATATATTTATGTGGGTGATTCCTTATCTTTCAAATCATTTAAACTAAAGAGAAGTATCACTTATACCTTTTATACCATTACCAAATCTTTTGTAATTTAAATCATTGTTTATAATAAGACATGACTATGATGACTATCAACCAAATGATTATGTATTCAAAATATCAATGTACGATTATCTTACAGCCCATTAACTTTTTCTGAAAGCAATTCTTTTTAATCTACTGTATGGATGGAATATAAAACTTTTATTTGCATATTAACAATTTAATTGTTGCAGCACTAAATACAAAATGACATCAAGTACTATCTCATTTCAGCTGAAAAAATTAACCACTTTATGTTTCGACTGTTTTTACTAAATAACAATAAATTTTGTTTATATTTGCTAATTTTATTAGGTAATTTCTATTGTATTTGTAAAATATTGTGTATAAATTTTCATGCATAATAATAAGTTAATTAATAACTTACTTTTCATATGATTTTTATTTTTTTTTGTCTTTTTCAGGTGCTTTAGGCGCGTAAATAATACAAATGCAGATACACTGACACATGTGTAAACAATGAAGAGTATTATTATCCGTTATTTTTCTAGTTATAATGGAATTAATTTTATTTATGTGGTGAGTTTGGTTTTGTTGTATTCTCCAACATTAAAACATCCAAAAAAAAGAGCACAAGTCAATTTTCTCAAATAAATCATTTACAACTGAGCGAAATTTAATATACTCGTACATATACGAATGCATACAGGAGATAACGAAAGATATGTGGTTAATTTTTAATACAACTCCCCCACAAAACCAAATCTAACTTAAGCCAAATTTGTGTTAGTTGACCTCTCTTCTACAGTAAGTGGGAAACTTATTTTATATTTTCCTATTGAAATTCCTAAAAGAAAACCTACATATTAAAAAAAAACAAAAACTTTATTTCCCAAGCAAGTCGCTTCAATTTCCGCCTAAATAAAGAACATTTAGATCCTTATCTATATGCCTCCAAATAAACAAAACATGTGGCCTTCCACAAATATTATTTTCAGCCATGTTAGTGGAAGAAGCAAATAAAATCAGAAAAAACATATTAGCCCAATTCACAATCTTGTGCAAATGGTCTTGCGCCGTAGCATGTGCAAAATGGTATAATATATTGGATACTCACCACTAAGAAATTTTAAGTGGTGAGTATCAATATGCTATACCATTTTGCACAAGATTGTGAATTGGCCTATTGAGATGCTTGTAGTATCAAGGTTGATGTAAATATACTACAGGAAGTGAAGTAGCCGATGAAATTGTTCACAAGTGTTCACCAATGTCCTGTCCTCTGGTATTTTCCCGGAAAATACCGATGTGGTGGCCTAGAGACTTACAGCCCATTGTAAGGGTACTGTTTAGTAGAGCTAGGCTGACAGGAAGGATGGGAATTTGGGAGCCATAAAATAGCTTTTAATAGGTCGGTATCAAAAGAGCTTAAAGGGCCTCATGGTCAACCCAATGCGAGACCATAAATTTTATCAATGGATTCTCGAATATTTTCCAAGGACCCCAGAGTACCGGAATGCATGAAAAGAACAAACGGTTCATAAACAAATAACAAAATAAATAAATTGTTGAAGTTCAGCAGAATATTATCCAAGGACTCTAGGGTATCGGAATGCATTCAAAGAACAAACACTTCATGGACAGAATTTAGCTTTGATACCCTTTCTCTCCTTATGGAAACCTACTTTACTGGCTGGGCTGGTCTCTATATCTTAGGGACGGATATTCGTAGTTCTTTCAGACAGTCGAATGAATGCAGCGTTTTCCAAGCTGAGATCTTAACAATTCTCAGAGTCACGAAACTAGTGGCTCGAAATGTATATGAAGGCGAGAAGTTAAATTTTTATGTCGACAGCCAGGCAGCGCTAAAAGCCTTGAAGTAGTGGCTATAGGAGAGCTTTCAACTTGCATGTGGACAAACATACTGTCAGATTTTATTGGATTCCTGGCCACAGCAGTGTTGGGGGAAATAAAACTAACGATGAGCTGGCAAGAATAGGGTCAACGTTAGATGAGGGAATATATGACAGATCGGTGAAACTACCGATAGCTTATTACTACAAGGAAATCAGTAATTGGGTGGAGGGCAGAACCAACCGTTTACGATGAAGTAGGAAGGATTGTAAGGTCTCGAGGGCTATGTGGGCAGGAAGTTCCAAAATACTACTGGATATGAATAGGAAGCCGATGCGGGTCCTGATAGGAGAGTTGACTGGTCACTGTTCTGTAAGAGCAAGGGCCAACATTTGGAAAACTTGCACTCCAGATTTTTTAGGATGCGCGGGAATGAATAGGAATCAGAAACCATTGAATATATTATGTGTCACTAAACGAAGCTGAAACGTCATAAGCTTAGATGGCTGAGTAGGCGTTTCCATAAAAGCATTACTGATATCGGGAAGTAGAGGACATCAGGGGCTTCATTATGGGAAGTCGGTGCCTCAATGATGGATAATAGGCTACAAACGGGGGATAAATATTATTATTAACGGGTGTCAATAGAAGTGAATCACAATGCACTCGTACCCAACTGGATTTCCCAGTGGAAGTCTATTATAGCACCACCCTTCCTAACCTAACCTATTAAATTTCCTACAGTTTTTTTTTATTTCTGATAAAAAAAATTATTTAGGACTAGAGTGCACCTGGCAGACAATGCAAATCCCCACTTTAGAAAACAACTCTATCATAAGAATTTTATAATTGATTAATGACTATTTTATGATATTTATTATTATTATTTTTTCAGATATTAGCTTATACAACATTTCTTATTAGCTCAACAACATCATCACCTCCACCATCTTGCGGACTTTATGGAGCACCACCATGTCGTTTTTTACCAGCACCACCTGGTCAGACTCCTTCATGTGCAAGACCAGGTAAAACATATTGTGAGCACATAGAAAACTATCCAACGTAAGTAATTTTTTTTAGTGACAAAACAAAAATTTTATTTATTCCGTAATAAAAATATATTGTATATACTTCTAACAAAATGACTGACCTTCCAAAAGTCAATTCCCTCGTCTTCGAAAAAAAGCTAAGGGTTTCATAATGAACAATGTACACCTTTTCAAAAATGCATGAACAAGTATTAAGGGCCAACCATAAAATGCATAACCTGGCTTAAGCTAATTTTTTAAACACAACAGAACTTTACATTGAAAAATAAACACAAAAGACAAAATTTTAATCCAAAATATTGCTTGATTCAAAAGTATAATATATGATATAATTATCTGAATATGATGTAGGGCATGTAACAACTTAAATTTTTGTTAACCAAGCACATTCTTGACCTTGACGTCAAATTTTGGGCTACTTTTCTAGCACTGCTGGGGCCGTATGTCACTAATATCATGAACAATGTTTACTTTCAAGGCGTCTATTGAGCCTGTCTTACCATCATAATTCATTGAGTATACGTGGCTCTACGGAAAATATTCCAGAGGTGTATAATCGCTATATCAAATTAACGCCAAATTTTGATTTCAATAATTCGATGGTTGCGGTCGCGATCCTATTGAAACCACATCTCACCAGGATTAATGTCATTTATATTCTCAAAAAAAACATTGATGACATTTTAACGATCTCCATTGACCGTAACGCCAGCTCTGGCCTTAGTTTTGAAATAATAAAGTCCGATTATGTCACCAGCGTGTGTATATATTTTTTGGATGAAATGGAGTTGTGTGTAGCCTTGCTAAATCCGAGGACTTAGATATTGTTCTAGATAAGTTGACACTGAAGAGGACGAGTGGAGCGTTCTTTTCAAAAAAGAAGCATCTAGATTATGCTTGAATACCTGCGTGAAGCGAACAGACACTTAAATCAACCAACCACTGGAGTCTATAGAGTCCATTGTGCAGCAGTTTTTTTTTTACCAAGAAGACCGTTAAGTAAAAAATGAGCCTGATCGCTGAATACAATTTGCGCGAACTGATAAATAGGTTTCAAAGAAAATTTGGATAATTTGGCAGTGTTGTTCAAGCCTCAAGCTATTCACTATGATTTGCCAGAGTATACTGATCATAAATATTAAAAAGTAAGAGCAATATGACAGTTTTTTTGACAGTTAGCCATTTCGTAAGTTCTAAAGTTTTATCGGATTAAGAAAACACACTTTACATTATACTTTGCCACATACTTTTTACATATACTCGCATAGTTTCATATCATGGTTGGATCTTCAGAAACTCTTCAAACAAGCAATTAGCGAGTGCAAGGGTTTCAAGGCTTGTGTTCATGGTTTGAATGTTAAAACTTTGTCTACCAAACTGAAGATCCTGGGTTCGAGCCCGGTCTCCGACAGTCGGTAAATAACAACACCACGCATTTTGCTGATGTGAATTATTGTCCCTTTGTGACAGTTATTGTAGGAAAAGATCTAGTGATGAAGGCATATACACTGAGCGGATGATAATCCTAATGTAACATTAGAGCGCACTCCTTCGTCGGTATTATGTAGCAGAATCATCGGCAAAGTAAATTAACCAATAACATGGCTACTTCAAAATTTAATACTCTTCATTAACACAAGAGGCGCTGCAACACTGCATTATTAGAAACGTGCAAAAAGCAGAGCTATAAAAGAATGAAGCTTTCCTCTATCTCTTTCTTCACCACCTGTCTTCTGTATCACAATCCCTTCCCTATCACCTCTCTCACTATCTTCTCTTCAACGCACAGATAACACAAAGGGATCATTGAACGGTACCCAAGTGAGCTGGACTCTAAATCTCACCTTATCCAACCTAACCTTGTATCTTTACATGGGATACTAACAGAAGGGAATCACAATGGCCCCAACTTGGTGTACGAGTGAAGGTGCGTTGCAGCACCACTATTCCTAACCTAACCTAACGCTGTATCTCTCCATTTTATATGAAACTTATAATAAGCGTTTTGAAAGTCAATGACTATGTTAATATGACTTAGCTAAGCAATTTGTTGCTAAATTTAAGTTATTATATGCACTCAAAATAGAAATAACCCGTCATTGCCAGCCAACATTAGAGTTCAGTGTTTGTGTGAAAAAAATCTCCCACACACATTTCATGGTCAAGCCAAATCATTTAAAAAATAATTGTTAACATTTTTTTCTTTTGTACTAATGCTCGTACGTCTTAAACTAGTAAAGCATCTAATCCATTAGCATTAATAACATTTCCAGATCTATGTAGACTGGGTCTGTTAAGAAGACATTAATACCCTCTGATAAATGGTTTGATCTAAAACTGGTTGTCAACAGCAAAAGTCACAAAGGCCGTCCAAATAAAAAATAATAAAAAATGAAATGTGGAAAAAATTTAAAATATTCATAAATTTGAATATTAAGCGCCTTTTTTGGCAGGTGTATTAATTGGTTCTTTTCCGTTTGGGAAAACCAACCATGAGAGAACTGAGAACTAAGAGACCTTTTTTAAACCCCTTATTGTGAATGGTGCTGTCGACGTCACATCAAGACGACACTAAAATATGGCAACATACTCACCTTAACTGCTAATCCTGACTCATTTTCGAAACAGTAAATGACCCCGCCGGTTTGGATAAAACATTTTTTCTATAATTATTCTTAAATTTTCCGAGCACCGAATGCGACATCCCTGTTTTTTAACATAGACTCGGAGGTGAAAATGGTGCTCACTCAAAATGATTTTTCGTTGAAATTCTGGATCAGATTGATGGATTTCAACTATTCAATCAGCAAGGACACCACATTGTTGACGTTGTTGTGTTAACCGAGACTTAAACGTCTTAACACCGAAGTCTATGTGCAAAATACGATGTATTAACGTTTTCGAAATTCCCAGTTTTTAAGATAGATGAGAAATGGACAAATCTGTGCTTTCCTCAACACTATGGGGTACAGCAATATTTTGAGTTGTTCTTGAACGACGTACACGAGTTCGACTCTTCACACCATTAACTCATTCCAAAAGCTGAAATTTGTTCACCAGTTCCACAATTGCTGGCCGAGAAGATGCTTCACGGACGACCCAAAAATGTTTTAGTTTTGCGAACTGTGACCGCGAAATGTTCACCATTTTTGTAGTGAATTTTAGTAACTTCACAATCATTCCATTTTTATTTACGGTGTACTTTTTAAGTAAACGGTAGTTTAAAGGTAGATGACAAGTGTCATCTGTCACGTAGTTATACAAAAGAACGCTGATGAAGAACTTGTAGTGGCCTTCAAAAATAGCTAGTTGTTCCGTTCTACTACATGTTTGTCAGAATATTTACAATTAACTTTGGTGTTATTTGTTCATTAATAGTTATCACATATAATTTAACTTACTAAGCGATACTGAACTTTAGCCTGATGAAATCATAAATAAAGAAACAAATGACGCTTGAACAATAATAATTATAATTAACTAAAATCCTGTAGTTTAGTTGCGCTCACGAAGAAGTTCATGTGATCTTGCAAGGAATGTCGACTAAAGTTAGTATGAAATCCAACATATATTTACGTTAGGGATATTAAAAAAGAAAAACTAAAACAATTTCGAAATGGCGAGCTTATTGGTTATTTTCTTAGTGAATCAAACAACTTTCTAAATATGAATTACTCTCTTTTCGTAGAGCCACAATATTCCTTGACCCAATAAACGTGAATAAAAAAAAATTACTTTTGGGTTTTTTTCTCTCAATTTCTGAAGACTATAATTTATTACTTTTGCTATTTCTATTTTGTCTAAAAATAGTATTTTTTTTATGAACACGATCAAAAGACTCTCAGCCAAAACCAGTTTTTTTTTAAATTAATTTATAAAAAATCACACGCGAATCTTTATACAGTAAAATCTTTTGTTGTTTTTTCGGCAGATATCGTTTTAGTACGGAAAAAATTTGTCAGTTGATGCCAAAAATATTTCGAAAATTGTTACTGAGTCATTTACTTTTATTTTCTATGACTTTTTTGTTAATTTTAAATCTTTATATTTGATTGTCTTATGGAAATCAAAAGTTTTTTCTTGCTCATTCTTTTAACATCTTTTGTGATAGTAAAATTTGCCTTATTCAGTTTGTTTGAAAACAAAAAAGAGTCATTATAAGTTTAACAGGAATATTTGCATAAATTAATTTGTGAAATATATCAATGTATGTATGTAACGGGTGTTTTTTTTAGAGGTATAGAACTTCGAATTGAAATAAAACACAAGAAAATCGTTTTAATGTCCATCAATTTGGCTTTATTGGAAGGATAATTTTATGCCATTAATGTTTAAATATGATTTCGGGCATGTGGCCGCCGCGGCTGGCTCGAATAAAGCCAATTCTACAGGTCGAATTTTCAACCACTTTTTCGAGCATATGGGGCCGTATGTTGGCAATAACGCCACGAATGTTGGCTTCCAAGTCCCCTAACGTTTCTGGTTTGTAGGCGTAGACGAGCGACTTCACATATCCCCAAAGAAAATAATCCAATGGTGTCAAATCACACGATCTTGGTGGCCAATTGACAGGTCCATTCCGCGAAATTATGCGCTCATCGAATGTTTCCTTCAATAAATCGATTGTGACGTGCGCTGTGTGGCATGTAGCGCCGTCTTGTTGGAACCACAACTCATCCACATTCATGCCATCCAATTCGGGAACAAAATAGTCGGTTAGTCGGCTCCAATTGCTGTGCACGGTGGCGAATCGATTCATTCGGGTCCTCTTCAACACTTTGCTCTACAGCGGCAATTGTTTCTTCGGTGCGCACTGTTCGACGTCTCTGCGGATGCGTATTATCACATAGAGTAAACGTAGTGCGAAAACGATCCATGGTTAACCGAATTAATTGCTCTGATGGACGATTATGTCGACCATAAAATGGACGGAGCTTGCGGTAAACTTCGCGAACTGAACCATTATTTTCGAAATAAATTTGCACGATTTGCAAGCGTTGTTCTTTTGTCAACCTGTTCATGATGAAATGGCAAACCAAACTAAATATTAATCACTTAACAACTGACAAAAAAAAAGTGATGCCAACTTAAAGTTCTATACCTCAATAAAAAACACCCATTATATGCAAAATTGTGAATGTTAAGAACATGAAATTTACTTTATTTAAATTTACTTTGGCTAAGTTGCTAAGTTTCTATGCACAGTGAAGCACTATCTAAATATATGTGGCAGTAAGGAAAAAAAAGTGCTTAAGTCATATTTTATAGTTTTGCCGAAGAGCACACTTTGAGTTCGGTAATCGGTTTGGACTTCTTCGGTAGAATGTGGAAAAACTGTGAGGGTTTTTACTGTCTAGCATTAGATCAATTCTAGTGGTTGGTCGGAAGCGCTTAACCACACAATTATCTAGGAGCTGTTGGCATTCATCAGATGCTGCTTCCGGTGCTTGTGGATGGTGTCGGTACTAGGGCTTGCCTTACACAGTTTTCTGCCATATGACAGAATTCCTTTTGCTTGGTTAATCTCCCGCACTATGGCCTTCTTCCATTAGCCTCTTGAGCAGCACATCTCAACAAAATAATTTACAAGTTTTTTATATAAATTATATTTAACTTCTTAGTGCTTAATTTTGAAGTCGGTTTAGTCTTTCTTCAAAATTTTTAGTTTTGAATTTTTAGTGGCAATTTTACATTTGTAGGGGCCTTCTTTTTCTAAATTCAACATCGTGTCACTTTCACAGCTCAAGGTGCACTTGAAATATAATATTAATCTTTAATGGGCATGACTCCACCCACTTTTTTAATCACAAAACTATGTCATTCTAAGAGGCGAAACTCTTTGTCAATTTTCGTGAGAATCGGATTAGTAGAAGTACATATAACTTAATACTAACTAACCTTTTATTGGCGTGGCCCCACCCACTTTTTTGGACACAAGATTAAGTATTTTCAGAACTCAAGGTATGTGCGACGTTTCTAAAGAATAGGTGAGGTAGACGCACATGAAATATAATATTTAATTTTAATAAGCGTGGCTTTGGCCACTTTTTTTTAAGAAATGATTGTGTCTTCTTAAAAGCTCAAGGTGTGTCCCAAGTTTTATTAAAATCGTTTAAGTAGAAGCACGTGAATTATAATATTAAGTTGTAAGGGGCGTAGCCTTGCCTACTTTTTTAATGCAAGATTTTGTCTTTTTTATATTATGTATAGGATGGAGTTTAGGGTGTGTACACATGAAATACAATGTTAAGCTTTAATGGGCGTGGCTCTGACCATTTTTTCAACTTCGAGATTGTGTCGTTACGAGAGCCTAATGTTTTAGCTAAATTTTGTAGTAACTGGATAACTAAGATATCATTATATCAAAGAAACAAATTAGTGGGCGTTTTCTCGCCCACATTTTTACAATGGGACCAATTGGAATCTTTACCCTCTCAGACAAAATACGAATTTTTGAAATCGCTCTAAAAGTACCAAGTACTGAAGTAACACAACCAAAATTGAAAACCTTCTTTTTTTAAAGCCGGTTAAAAAACACATGCCTTCAGCAGGGTTTGAGCATCGAACCATCTGCATGACAAGCACACACTCTACTACTGCAGCACGCAGAGAACAATTTATTAATTTTTTTACTTTGCAGTCATTACATAACTGCTTTTAAGTTATGCAGACGGTATGTAGTTTTTGTGGAAAAGTAAGTCTTGCAGATAGCAATAACCTCAGCAATCTGTCTTCGTTGTATCACTCAGTGGAATGTGAAATGTTACCGGCCACTGTAGAATACTTGACGATGAAGCTTGAGAATGGAGGATTGACCAAACCTCCCTGCTTTACTAAACAAACGTCTTTATAAAACCTAGACCCCATCTTCAGAATTGTGGAGGAATGGTACTCCAGGTAGAAAAAAGCGTTGATTTTTATACGGACGGCTCCAAAACACGGGAAGGTGTGGGTTATGGAGTCTTTTATGAGACTTTACGTCTTTTGCAGTGTCTTCCAGGCAGATATCCTTGCTTCACTTCAAAGACTTTAATTTGCATTTACAATGATAGTCAAGCGCTTCTAAGAACAACAACAGCCCTCGACTGCCGATCATCTCTAAACAAGATGGCAGAGCAGTTTTATGTTAGGATTATCTGGATCGCAGTACATAGAGGCTTTCAGGGGTATTCTAGGGCGGATGAGCTTGCTAGAACTGGAACAACCTTACAAGTTCCACCGGAATTGTAATATATGGGTTTACCCCTACGCTCTTGCAAACTCAGACTTAGGCGCAAGACAGAAGATAAAACGAATCGAAGGTGGGTCACAAGAAACGATTGCATGATCACAAGCCATCCTGCAGAAAATTTGGTGACAATGGATCCAAACGTACTCGTCCTATGTCTCGAAAAAAAGGTTGTTACCAAAAGTGGCAAAAAAGACATATCCAGTATCGTCTTGATTTGTTGTCAATTTAATTGGGAATCAGTCTAGTATTACAGTAAACGGCACAGAAAAAGTTTGATGTGGTTGAATCCAGGACCTATCAAATAGTGTAAATATAATGTAAATTTTTCCCTCCAATGATACCACCACGCCACTCTGCAACTAGTCCAGTAACTATAGTTCGATACATAGAAAGTCTTAGAACTCGGACTGGTCCCTATCAGTTGGGGACGGATCACATGACTGGTCTTGTATCAGTTCCATTTCCTGCAGAGCAGTTATGCACTAATTTAAATAGGAAAAATACAGCTTCTTTGATTTTAAAATATAGGAAACAAATCTCGATTCTAGTATCCGTACTAAGCAGACACTGTCTCATAGGTAGGCATCATTAGAGCCCTGCACAAGATCACTTAAAAGAACTTTTAAGACATGAGGGATTTTTCAAATGCTTTACTACAGAGAAATCTTCTAAAACAAACGCTAAACAACACCGTTTGCAAGAAATTTATTTCAGTTATTGCCGGTATAAGAGGAAAGAAGAAAATACTTCGTGACGGAGAAATGTCTAATGGTTGCTTCTTCATACGCATGGGCGTGTATACAAATGTCATGCATGTATCTACAAACGTCATGAACACACGTTGTGTGTATGATCTTTTATTTTTTTGCGCACATACAAACGCACACATGCATTCACATTAGTTGTGTGCGCTTGCTTTAAAAAAAAAACACCCTTAAACACATAAAAGCTTACTATCTACATCTTACACACACACTAAAACGTGCAATATACACAATAACAAGCATATACACACCAACACTACTTCTTTTGAGTGCTTGTTACGAACAAGAAGTCTTGTCAACATCGCTTGTAAACACTGTAAACACATGAATATAAATACATCCATCGTGCTTCGCTTATTAAACTATATCATTCATTATTCGTTTAATATAATACATGCTACGACAATACATTTAAAAAACAAGACCTATTTGCATTTCAAGACTGTTTATGCAGCCTTCTAGTAGGCATGCACAAAGGTTAAAGGTCGAACATAGTGATTTTTGCCGCAGCTACCAAGATATCAATGAAGAGGAAAGTGTTAACCATTTTCTGTGTCACTGTCCTGAAAGTCGCTAGTGTTGAACTGCAACGTATTAGTAGCTTTATATTGATCTCTGGTTGGTTCGACGGTGGGCAGTCCGCATAAGTAGAGTCTCCGTGGTATCACAATGGATCAAAATGTTGTAAATGTGTACGGGATTCGGACTGCCACCTTTACCTAACATAACCTAAGTTGTGTTTAACATACACTGAAAGGAAAATCATTCATTCGGAGAATGAAACGATTTCATTAAATGTTCTGCATTATATCAATGAAACTTTTCATTAATACAATGAAGAATTACATTGTATGTATGAATTCTGTCAACCTCTGCTCTTCACGTGTTCTTCATAGTTCATTGTATTAATGAAAATCGTTACATTGTTTAAACGAATCTTCGTTTTGGCACACTTGGTGCATATATAAGTAAGTTCCACAAATTTTATCTTCTTACTGTATACAGTTTGTCAAACATTAATAAATAAAAAGTTATTTTGTTAAAAAATATTTTCTGTTTCTTACTTTTCTAATCCCTTTTAATTTCAAAGCATTATGGTCGTCATAAATGCAATGAAATAATTTCATTTATACAATGTAATATTCTTCATTGTATAGCAGATATCTCTATCTTTCCCTTTTTTTATCCATTCATGTCCCTCACCTCTACACAAACACAAAAAGGTTGTGCCAAACATCTTGTAAATGTGGTTGTTTTGTTAAGGTTTTTGTTTGATTCTCTTAAACTTATGTTTGTGCATTGTGATTCTCAACAACATATTAAGAGTTTTACTATAAACATGTAAGTTTTGCGGCTTGCTTAAAACATTATTTGGGTTGAACTATACTAATGAGTTCCTTAAATTTTACTTTAATAAATACATACACATGTACATATATTAAGTACATATGTATATTTTGTAAAAAAAATCTATATACTTTTTATTAAGTAGGTGGTTTCGAAGGGATACTTATTTCATGTTTTTAATAGACAAGTTTCATTATTTACTACTTATATTTCATTATAATTATGATAATCTCATCATTAATTTAATGACATTTTCTTTATATTAAGAATAAACTTCATTAAATCAATGAAACAACTACATTGGATTCATGAAGAAGTTTCATTCAACTAATGAAATAGTTTCATTCTATTTATGACATAGCCGGCAAAATTAACTTCATAAATACAATGAATCATTATTCATTAGCTGACTTTTAATGAAATATTTCATTAATACAATGAATAATTTCATTGTCCGAATGAAGGGTTTCCTTTCAGTGTAAGTTTCACCGTTCGTTGACACCGACGAGTAGAGTGGTACTTTCAAAAAAAAGGAATTCTCTAGATCAGCGATCTTCCAAACCGCGCACGCGTGCGAGTGCTCTCACAATAATGAAGAGAGCAATAAGAGATAATTTGTATTTTTATTTAATTTGTACTCAATTGTTACTACAATCAGGGCTACCACTTTAATATCAGACTATTTATATGTGCCGGTTGTGTAGTCACATTTTACCAGACAACAATGGATTCTTTTTAAATTAGTTTAATTTAAAGGTTTTCTATTTTTTAGAGCTTAAATAATCATATCTGAAAGTAAGTTATTATATACTATTTAAAATACATCAAATATGCATCAATCTCTTTTTGAACACGAAGAATTGACTCGAATTAGAGTTTTACAAATATATTACAAATATGTCTTGGCAGCCCTGCCATTAAAAGAGCAAAATATATTACGCTCAAACACGAAGCACCAATACAAACATAAATGTGAATGTATATGTGTGGGGATCGCTGCTCTAGATTATACTTGAATGTATGTGTGAGCCAAGCAAATCAACCAACCAACTTAATTTTTGCTGGCATGAAATAAAAAAGAGAAACTTTGTGAAAATTTTTATAAATTCCCTAAACGATTCCAATTTTATTATGGAGAGTCAATGTGAAGAAATATTTTATGTTCTTCCAACTAATTATACAGCAATCTGATTTTGAACGATATTGATTGAAGGCAGCTGATTTTTAATATTAATGATATTTTTTATTAAATAAAGCTAAATCCACCTTTTTTTTTTTCTTTATAATAGAAAAAAAAATATTTTTGCAATATTAATGGCATTCTTGCCCAAAAATAACAAAATGAGATTTTCATTTCTCCAATTTCAGATATCTTATTAAACACCTTGTGCTCAAATGGGGTTATGAGGCCAAAAATTTAATAGTTGATGAAACATGGGATGACTTTGCGGCAGTTACGTGGCATGACACACCCGTATTTTACGATCCCGCATATATCTTTCCCCAGCATAATAGCAACAATAACAATAATAATGGTAAAGTCTTTAATGGATACAACTATGAAATGCCGTCATATGAAAGCGGGCATGGCAATGGAAATACAAACTTCAATAATGATCCATATCACTATTCAAAGCCATCAACTACTGAAGGTCCAACGTGAGTACTAATTAGCGTTTATTTTTTATTTTTATTTTTTATTTTTATTTGTTTTATTATTTATCAACAACAGTCATTATCAAACTAGATAACACTTTTTCAATGTTTTAATTGATTTCTTTATATGAATATACATACATATATACATATGTATGTGCGTATGTATATATGTATGTGTGTCTATGTACCCTGTCGGAAATTAATTAACTTTAAACTAACTTTAAGCTAACTATTTCGCAACTAGTACTGACTGACACTTGGATTACTTTTCAATGTAATCAACTGACTATTTTAACATTGCGGTGTCCTAGGCGGTAGTCAATAGTCTCACTCTGCATTACTTTTCTCAACTAACTTAAAGCTGATTTTTTTTAAACGACTTGGTAGTCAGTAACTTAAAAATATTTTTCTGGAGTTCGAACATGTATCATCACACGTTGTGTACTCGACACGCTACCACTCAGCTAAGGTACCATCTTAAATAACAACAGCAAAATATTAATATAAAACTGAAATGAGTTTAAAAAGTAGCTGAGAATAAATTTGTTGGCTCTCATCAAATTCGATTACGTACTCATCTTAAGAATTAATTTTAGGTTTGTTCTGGATGACATTGCAGTTAGCTTTTAGTCGGTTTAAGAAAAGTTAACTATAAGTTAACTATTTTTGTAGTCAACCACACATTCTCCGACAGGGTATATTCATATTTTTGTGTTGCTTTCAGATATCTTTTGTATACATCATCATCATCATCATCATCATCATCGTCTGCATCAGCAGGCCAACAGCGTTTAGACTTTAATAAAAATCAAGTTTCAGCATTTAGCAGTAGTACAAGTAAATCCACACCCAACAATCCAACATTGTGGCTTAAGCGTTTTGTACGTGACTTAAAGAGTAAAGAGTCACCCACCAATCACGGTGAAAAACCAGCTCTCATAATTGATACTAACGAAGAGACTGAAGGGGAATCCTCTTCGACACGTGATGTGTCTTTAAGTATGGATCTCTGGGATATTGTTGGAGTGGACAAGGGCCCAAATTCACGAATTAAACGCCAAAGTCCGGGACGATCTACGCTGTGTCAGACAACATCGCAATTCGTTACCCCCCAGGCGGCCTTAAACAGTAAAGGTAATAAAATGAACAAACAAATATAGATAATTCACAGCAAAAGATTTCATAGAAACAATTTTATTATTTTAGGAAACTGGATGTTTGTGGTAAACGAGGCCACCACAGCACGTCAAACGGTTAAAGCCGAATTATGCGCGTAAGTTTTTTGTTTAAACTTGCCTAACTAATATCTCTCGCATTTTTTTATCTATTGCATGTGACATGTCTTGTCTTTACTTGTAGCTCTAATACTTGCAGCAACATGTGTCAGCTACCCAATGGCTACAATTCACGTTGTGAACAAAAATTTGTTCAGAAACGTTTAATTGCGCTGCAGGGCAATGGACAAAATTTGTACACTGATACATTTTGGTTTCCTAGTTGCTGTGTCTGCACAATATCCGCTAATTAGAATTTAAATTCCATTTAAATTAATTATTATCATTTTGTCATTAAATTTCTTAAATATTCGACCGCAAAGTGCATACATTCATTATTTTATAATTTATAAAATTTGTTGAAAAATTTGTATGATTTTCTTATTATTAAATTGAACGTAAGTAAAAGTTATGTTAAAAATTTTATTTTATTTATTTATTTATTATTATGCGATAAAAACAGTAAGTAAGTTATACGAATACTATAACATAATTAATTGTTGTTTTTATAGCTTTGCTATTTATTGCGTGATACAGGAGTTAGGATGTGATTTTCGTAACAAAAATAATCAACATTATTACGGTTATAAAGTTATTTTTGTTTTGATTTCTGTGTAGTTAAAAGCGGAGTACAAAAATAAGCGAAAGAAATTATTTGATTTTGCTTTGTTTCGTTCTTTGAAGTAAATGAAACAAAAGCCACTAAAGCAAACAACAATCGTTAGCTCAATTTGTTAGCTCTGTTTTGTTTTTGCACATGAACACAAACCAGAGAGCAGAGCTGATCGGTTTTAAGCCGGCTGACAGCCGCCACCGACCACAAACAATACATTAGTGGTATTCACACCGAACTTGTTAATTTGTTACTCGTTAGTTTGTTAATTTGTTAAAGTTACCAACTGTGAACGAACCCCTTTTTAAAACTTTGTTAGTCTGGTAACTTTCGTAGTAAAACAGCTGATTTATTGTTCTGACACAATTTATTATTTTTTTGAAAAAAAAAAATAAAACATGCCACGAGAAAGTGTAAAAAAAAAAAATAATTGTAAACCATTTAATTACTCATGCTTTGACACAAATAACGTTTGCTGACTTTTTTATTACATTTATTTAGAAACTGCAACAGCTGATTGAGAGTTACCAACTAACAGCTATTTTATCACAGGTGCCGTGTCATTAATTTGTTAAATGTTAATCCGGTAGCGCGTTAAATATACAAAAATAAAACGCGTGTAAAAAAGTAACGATTAACGTCTAACAAACTAACAAGCTCGGTGTGAAAAACCCTATTAATTTAATCGTACGCTGCTAAAAAAGAAACTAATGGGAAATAAATGGAATCGTTTTGAGATATAATGTTAACTTTTCAATGTATTTTTAATAAAACAATTAATAATTAAAGAAATATAAAAACGCGACTGCGATCAACTTTGAACCGTTAAATATCCCAAATGGTCATTTGAAATGAAAAATCATAAGAGAAACCTAAAGATGATTTTAAAATACCTGTCGAATGATATATGTTTTGATAGAGTTCTCCGACTTTTTATTGTTTTCGTGTTTAGAAAATGGCTCCTGTTGGCCGCCATATTGAGTTTTGACACTCCCAGGATTGATGTAAGAGTCATCACAATCGGTCTACGAGTTCTGTTTATATAGAATCGCTAAGAAACACACATACATACATATGTACATATACGACGACGTTGCCTGTTTATCGATAAATACTCGTATCTAATATTTGAGTCAGCTGATTCATTGTGTTTACTATTTTTAGTAAAAGTTTTTTTGAATAAGTAAAAACTTTGTAAATAAATTAAAATAAAATGTTTGTTCTTTCCCATTGGCACGAAGAAAAAAAAATAATAGTCATAGTCAATAAAAGTCATGCATTTGTCAGTTACCCGATGAAAAGTAACCCCCTGTTTGTGCAAGACGTTGACGATAGAAATCGTGGCATTTTTGTAATAAATTAAAGGAAACTTGTGGAACTTGTCTTTAATCTCCCTGCCGAAAATTTGGTGGCAATTGATCCAAACGTATTCGTCCTATGACTTGAGAAAATGCGATTGTTATCAAAAGTACGGAGAAGGGTATGGTGAAAAAAAGACATATCGTGTAAATGGTTACATATTCATCATTTTCGTGATGTATCGTCTTGATCTTGAGCCAATTTAATTTGAACTCGGTGCAATATTGTTGTAAACGGCACTGAACATGTTCGATGTGGTTGAATACATGGACCTATCAAATAGTGTAAATATAATGTTAATTGCTCCCTCCAATGTGACTCTGGAAACAGTCCCGTAACTATACTGAGATATTAACTCAAGCTTAAGTGTTATTTATACTTTTGAAACATGAGTGGCCTTGTGGTTGAGTAGATAGTGTGCAAGCCTGTCATGCGCGAGTTTGTCGGTTCGAATCTCAAAAAATTTTCTGCTTAAAAATCAATTATAATTGCATTTGTAATAATAAAAAAATTTTATAAGTTTTCATTGCTACAGTTAAATGTCGAAATGACATTTATATATAATTTATATTATTCTACACTGAATCAGTCCCTATGAGGTAGTTCAGCGACAAGTCACAAGGTGCATAAAAAGTATCGATTAACCCCATCCTAGGCCATCCCCATGTAAAAATGAATGGTCCGCTTCATAGGAAGTGTTAGAACTCGGACTAGTCCCTATCACTTGGGGACCGGTCACGTGACTAGTATTGTATCAGTTCAATATCCTGCAGGGCTATTACAGAAATGTCAAAATTTCCATCGTCAACGTTTTACACAAACAGGCTGTAAGTGATAAATTCAGTCAAACGTATTTTTGGAAAAATAAGTCCCTGTCCAGACTTGCAATTTTTGTTGCAGCAATTCTTGAGTTTATTGGTGAGAGGGGTGAGAAGATTGAGGAGGAATGCACAGTTTCATGTGCTCTGCAATTCTGTTTTGATTTGAAATTCGTAATTGTTAATTTCAAATTGTTAGTTGTAATTGACGTTTTTATAGTTTTATTCATGATAAAATAATATAAAGGTAAAACCGTTCTCTCTTTTCGTCGCCATATTAACCTTCTGACGTTTGTCCCGATTATTTTTTACTCTCAAAATTAATGCTACCTTATTAATTTATGAAATCCGAGTTTTTTTATTTTTTTTGACGTTCTTGTTTATTAAATTAAAAGTAATGGAAAATATTTGAATTATTTCATAAATTTATAAAAAATTAACAGCAAAAAAGTTACAGCAGCACCAACAACGGCAGCAAGCAAGATGCAACAGAAAGGAAATTTCCAACTGAATCAAGGCGGAACTTTCTCTTTATACTGGTGTATTGCCTTACATCAACTGCGTCCAAGCTATACGCACTATGTGCAAAGTTTTACAAAAGACCTTTTGTGTTTTCACACTGATGACAGCACAACATCCAAGCAGGGGACAAATCGCGGCAATCGTTATCGAACATAATTACGAAATATTTCAATAGAATTTATATGGAAATATTTCGTAAGCCGCGATTTGCCACCAGATCTCGGCGACATCTTTGGTCTTTGCAAAGAAACAATAACAAAACTGTTTATCTGAAATACATATCGCACATATACTTCAATAGTGGTATAACTCAAAAAATGAGTTTTTTGAGTTAATAATGCAGAAAGATGCGGCATTTCGTATTTTATCTTGTGTAAAAATTTCATATAAATAGCTTGTACCATCATCTCCTGAGAGAAGAATTTTTTTCATTTCTCCATTGAGTTGTATGCAAATTGAAAACTTAAAACGCGTTTTCTGCAAAACTGGTTTTTTTGAGTTATGCCACTATTGCAGTATATGTGCGATATATTAGATTATGTTGTTTAGACGTAGCTGCCTTACATTATTCGAATGAAATTGTTAACGGGTTGTAGTATCCTTACGGATATTATTAGACCACGTGGTCCATTTTAAGGAGAAATGTGATAATTACATGTTCCTAGTCCAATCGTAGTCCATGTCCTTAGCAAACAAAAAAGAAGAACAGTGTTTGTTGTATATATCAACAAAGCATTAACTCTTGTTTAGCTACGTCCAAGCCATATGCACAATGTGCAAACTTTTATAAAGAGCTTTTTGTACTTTCACACCGACGAGAGCAGAACAGCCAACCAGATATCGGCTACAACAATGCTTGCTGTTACTTTGCAAAGAAACAATAACAAATTTAAGAGCTTTGAAAGGTGTTTACCTTAAATGCAAATGTCGCAGTATGTGTGTTGTGCTTGATGTAAACCAGCAATAAATTTGCTCACGAAGTATATGCGAATGTGTATTATATATATGAAACAACCGTGAATTCCGTAGCCGTATCTTTATATCGATGTTTTTAAGAACGAAGTTCCATCCGAAGCCGTGAGGATTTTTTTTTGTTATGTATTGAATTAAATAATTAAACAAATATTTGCTTTCGTAGGTCTTATTACAAACAGATTTCGTTATTCTCATGTTCAATTAACATTAAAAAAATATGTGTTTAACTATAATTTCTAAACTCACATTACACATTTCAAAAAGCATTCCTAAATAAAAGTTGCCATTATATGTGTGTGGCAACGCTTTCCTCTCTGTTTACAAAAAAAACAGTAATCAAATAATTGGGACAAAAGTCAGAATTAATTTTATACGTCAAATGTGGTTGTACCTTTATATTATTGTATCATGGTTTTATTTCTTCAGTTGTATGAAAAACCAAAAATATATTAAAAATCAAATAAAATTATTAATTTTTCATAGAAATTTGTGGTTTAATAGAATTTTTAAACTCATAATTGCAAAATTAGAATTTCATAATGTGGACACTTATGCAATTTCAAAGCAGAATTTTAAGAAATTGCAGCAACAAGAATTGCAAGTCTGGACGAGGACTAATGAGTAATGTTCATCGATTTAACATTTTAAAGTTATTTTCGGCTGAATAAAACATCATTTGGATACAATAAAGCATATTAAAAAAAAAAAAAAAAAAGGAATCAGAAATTGGAGCTTCCTTCAAGGGGCTCAATACTAATTGTTTATATACGCCGCCCCTAGTTGCATCGAACTTAGCTTTGTGATGATCCTGCCAGATCTGTACAAATAATTCTATCATATATGCAAAGAAAAGATATGGTTGTAGAATGGTTGAGAAAACAATATTATGTTTTGTGAAACGAATGTGTGGTCGTTAAAAATTAGTCATTGTTATTTTAAACTTTAATTTCATTTTCAATAAACAGAGTAAATTTTGAATTTAAAAATTACATTATTATATTCATAGAAAGTGCGATATGGTTGGAGTTTAACAATATAGTTTTGCTGAAAATTTATGACTACAACATAATTTTTATTATTATTTAAACATTTTGAGTAGTCACAAACCTCTTATCTTATGCACAGACTTTCAAGAACTATTTAAGAATTCATAAATAATATTTTTGAAAATCACAAGAAAAATAAGCGTAGTAGGCTTAGAAACTAAAGCTATGTACAGACGATTGTCAGATCTTACAATATTGTCAGATCTGGCAATGTGCTGACAATGTACTGGCAATCGAAAATTGCCAGCACAATATTTCTTGTCAGTCCACACGGTTGTCAGAAAATCTTACAATTTATTGCCAGACGGTTGTATGACAATAAATTCATCTGACAAAATCGTCAGTAGAAAAATTGTCAGTTCACACGGTTGTCATATGCACAAATTGTTAGATCTGTTGTTATGCGTTGCCAGACTTAAACCATTTGTTGGAAATTGTTAAATATTTATCGTTTGTGTTTGTGTTTAATGTAAAAAGTGAAAGTATAAATTATTATGGACCATAAAGAAGCAATTGCAATGATTTTGTCTGCATATATTTTATTATAAATTTTTTCTTTTAAATCAATCGTGTGCACTGTTGCCCATAGAAAGAATTCTCTTACATTGACGCCATTGTCACATGCACAAACTTTGCACATCTGACAATATTAAAATGTCTGACAAATAACTGGCAATAATTTTACAATGTGTTCACACGATTGTAAGATGTCTGACAATTTGTTGTCAGTTGCTAGTCTTGCAATGGACCGACAATGCTTTTTCTAGCAACGGCGTCTGACAAAAATTGCCAGTTCACACGGTTGTAAGAAATTTTTAGCACATTTTACTGGCAATATTGTAAGATCTGACAACCGTCTGTACATAGCTTAACACAAAAAAGCCAGCAAATAATTTATATTCGATTTGAATCTATTTTATTTTTCTACGCCTTTATAGATACAACTAGAAATTTATGAATTCTCAAATAGTTCTTGAAAGTCTGTGCATAAGATAAGAGGTTTGTGACTACTCAAAATGTGTGGTTGAAGTCTACTGATGATTTGTTACAGCAACAATGAAATGCATATAGACAACGTTGAACCACCAGCAAATAAATTTCAAATTATTTAAAAATAATATGATGTAAATAACAATATAAGGTTTTATCCAAAACCATACTATGCTAAGTTTTAATTTTTTTTTTCAGAAACATCTGTCAGTTCAGTGTTTTGTTTGTAAGCTATCGGTAGTGCACGAGTGGTGTTAAATAAATAAATAAATAAATAAATTAAAAACATAAGGGTAGATCAATAAAAATATATAAACATATGTATATCTCTTTGTACAGATGTGTATGTACTTCGTGTATACACACATATGTAAGTATACATATCTGTATATACATTTTATTTCAACAATGTTAATTTATTTTTGTTTCGAAATTAACATACAGCTGTTTTAAACAAAAGATCTACAATAAATTTATGATTAAAAACCAAAATAGTATTATTATATTTATTAATAATACTGTGGTCATATTTAGCAATATTAATATAATATTAGAACATGGTATGGTGAGTCTCAATTATATTTTAGTCATATCTAACAATGGTGTTGTACTATTTACAATACTAAGATTATAATATAATTAACTCAGATGACATTATAATTAACTCAGATAATAATATTTATAAAGATCGTTTTTCTATTAACAATAATATGATTTGACTGCAACCATATAATTCAATCATAGTATGTTGCTGTTTGATTATGGTTACCTCAACCATATTTTTTTCTTTGCGTGTACAGTATACTTTCCGAACACACTATTTACCTTACTTTTTGCCATATACCACTAGTTCTAATTGATGCATTTGATGTTCTAGCATTTAGTGCATTGTCAATACTTTCATACACACGACAGAACACGATATCAAAAACACTGACGACAAAATGGACGGCAACACCAACATTAATTTTTCTTACAGAATACCAAACGTATGTTGACAGTCATCGATATATGGCAATACTATCTACGGAAATACCGCTTTACCAAAAATCATTAAAAACGACGTCCTCTTATGTTGCCGATGCCAAATAGAATGAGGGTGATTAGTGTGTTAACAAATGTTAAAACCTAATTAAGACATTCGATATCGATCAAGTCTCAAAACAAGAATTCATTAGAATTTATAAAAAAAAAAACGTTTTGATATTTTATGTGTTATCGAATATCGCACTTCATACCCAGTAACAGTTTGGATATTCCTAAGTCAAGTTTTGGCCCTCGAGACTCTGCAATCTTCCCTACTCCCCCATAAATGGTTGACCCTACTAAGCAGCCAATTACTGAGTTCCCGTTATTAATGACCCATCGGTAATTCAATCGCCGATCTGTCACACATTCCCTTATCTAGCGCCGACCTTATTCTTGCCAGCTTATTGGCAATTTCATTTTCTCCAACATTGCTGTCAGCAAGAACCCAATATGGTCTGACACTGACTATGTTTGTCCATAAGCAAGGACTCTCCGTCAATCACTAACAAATTTTGATTTGACATTGCGTCCCTTCAAAGTCTTTAGCACTACCTGACTATTGACGTAGAAGGTTATCTCCTCGCCTTTAACCATATTTCTTGCCACCAGCACCATGGCCTTGGGGATTGCCAATATCTCAGCTTTGTAAAAGTTAAATTTATTCGACAGTTTGCGAAAAATACGACATAGACAGAAGCACCTGCGCCTCTGTAAACACCACACCACCCTCACATAACTTATCCGGTTTGCCACAAGAATCCTTATCCAGAATAGCCAGTGAAGGTCTTCTACTTAAATAAATTTCAACGACCTCATAGTCTGTGAACCCAGGGGTTAAGGAAATCCGCCCACTAAAACTGATCTCATTTAAGATTGATGTGTGACCTTTTAAGCCTGTCTTCTCCATACAAAGTTTTCTTTTGGAAGCACGTAAAGAATTACTACCAAGGCAGCCTAAGATGTGCTCCTCTGAGCAACTGTGATACTCAGACTTTTGAGTCTTCTTTCTTAATGCCTCCCAGCATACCATAAAATTATAGGAAATAACCAGTCTGTAACGTGGTTTACTTTTCCAGCTGGGATATGACTCAGTCTGTCCAGGTTCTAACTCTTGGTGTTAAGAAAATATACAAAGCTCTCTTTATTTAACGAAACTTATGCTCAGCGTTGTCAACTTGGTGCGTTTCGCACCATTTTGGGTGCTTTTTGAAATTTTTTGTGCGAAAAATTCCTAAGTTGGTGCGTGGTGCGCTTTTTTTTTAAATTTCGTTGCGTTTTTTAATTTATGGTGGCACCAACACAAATTTAACACAACAATGGGTTAAAACCTCAAAATTCTTGTTGTGAAACTTGCCAACTTCCTGATAGTGTTAACTACCATATTAATAGTAGTGATGTTTATAACACATTACAATCAGCGTTGCCGTTTTGGTTACTTGTCACCAAAATTGGTTACTTTTTTTCCAATGTGTACTTGTGTACTTTTTTTCCATTTTGGTTACTTTTTTTCAACACAAAAATAACCATTTTTTATACATATACATATGTACATATGTGGTATGTTAAATTTGCACATAACTAATTATCTTGATAAAAGATCACAATTTAAGCGTTTTTAATGCGTTGTAAATACAACACTGGTTAATCAGCATAGCGTTTAAAACAAATACATGTCTGTCTCTGAACATAACAAGCCTGGTTTCAAAAATCAGATGCATCCATGGTTGCAAAATCTTTAAACGTCAAACAGTATCAGCCCAATGATGAATATTCCCGGGGAGTTTTCTCCCTTCCTTACCATTTGTTCCTGGGGAATAATCCTCCTATTCAAAACCGCCGGGGAATAAGAAAATACGGGAGAGAGTAAAATCTTCATCAGCTGTTTAATGTTTACATATTTTTTGCACTAATGCAAGAGTTCAACAATATAAGTTTAATAAAAATTTTATGTTTTCATTGCCAATAAGATTGTGTGTTAATATAAATATTTGTTTATGCTTAAATAAAAATTATATAAACCACTAACACTAACCATTCACAGGCATGCGTAATAACATTGTGCTGAGAAAGTGGAGTGAAAACTGAGCCAGGTGCAGATGCAAATTGATTAAATTCCGAAGGACTGTGTGTACAAAGGAAATTGTAAATTTTATAAAGTTTTTCTTATCCTATTCATAATTGGGCTGTATGTAAAAAGTTAAAAGAAAATTTTGTAATATTTAAAGGCTCAGTTAGCCGACTATAATGTAATGTAACTGTAACGTAGAAAACAGCTGATTGATATTTTTATGTGAAAATTAGGTTACCTTCCATTACATCTCTATAACCATTTTCATTACTTTTCACATAACAAAATCGATCAGCTGTTTCATACTGTTGCAATTACGTTACATTACAGTCGGCTAACTGATCCTCAAGTTTGAGAGCGTAACAAGCAGGGAACGAAGCCGATCGGCTGTGAGTCGGCTAACAGCCGCTCTTCGCAGATTTTCTAAATTAGAAGTAAGTGCTGATATGGACATAGTTGATTTTTGGGACGCAGTTTCAAAACATACAAATGGATTGAACGAAAAATGTTTTTATGATTTGAGTAATTTTGTATATAATTTAATGTCACTGCCACACAGTTCGACTGCTGCTGAAAGAATATTTTTCGCAGCTAAGTCTAGTCAAAACTAAATATGGGAATAAGCTCGATTTTAAGGCTGTAAACTCAATAATGCAATCTAAAGAATTGCGCATCAATCGAAACAATTCCTATTATGTTTGGTCTGCGAAAGATTTGTTTTAATATTAACAAATTTAATACTTTGTCTATACAGTCTTGTGTTTTGATAACGAATGTATGTAATTAAAGTACATATTATTTTTTTGTTACTAAAAATATTTTTGGTTTGGAATTTCTAATAATATTACCTGAAGTATTTTTTTTGTGACAAAATTGATTTTATTGATTTTTAACCCCCGACTAAAAAAAGGGGTGTTATAAGTTTGTAGTGTGTATCTGTGTGTCTGTCCGTGTCCACGTACAGGCCAAACGGCTGGACCGATTTTCATTTATTTTTTTTCTGTTTGAAAGATGACTTGATCGAGACGGTTCTTAGCTATATATTCGAAGATAATCGGCCTATACGTGGAAACGGACAGACACAAAGATACACAGACACACACTACAAACTTATAACACCCCTTTTTTTAGTCGGGGGTTAATAAAACTGAAGTAAAAATTTAAATGTCTTTTTATATTACCTATATATGATTTTGTAATATTACATATTAATATATGTATGTATATTTTTCAACTGAAGTACAAATAAAACAGTATTTTAAATATATAAAAATTTTGGTTACTTTTTTATGCATTTGGTTATTTTTTTTTTGTATTTTGGTTACAAAATTTTTTTGGTAGTGGCAACGCTGATTACAATTTGAAATGAAATCTGTCGAATGTCCCGATGATAACAATAATGATGAAAATATTAGCTTTATTAATTTGATCTCTTTTTAAAAAGTTTTAAACATAATTTATAAAATTAATGTACAAAAATGTATATTTGCAAACATATGTATACATATGTGCCCTTAATAATGAAACTTTATAAGTCATACATTTCTTTGGTCGAGATATTTAGTAAATTACATTTGAACAAATCCAAAAATATTTTTTATTATGCAACAGTTAAATTTAGAGTTGTACTAGTCTCGATTAATATAAATTTATTTTACTATATCGAATCAAAAATGCGTATGACTTGGACCACTTCCATAATTAAGAACACATGTCGCACATTTACTTCAATAGTGGCATAACTCAACAAAAAAAAAACAGTTTTGCAGAAAACGCGTTTTAAGTTTTCAATTTGCATACAACTCAATGAAGAAATGAAAAAAATTCTTCTCTCAGGAGGTGATGGTACAAGCTATTTATATGAAATTTTTACACAAGATAAAATACGAAATGCCGCATCTTTCTGCATTATTAACTCAAAAAACTCATTTTTTGAGTTATGCCACTATTGAAGTAAATGTGCGATGTGTACCATGTATGTATGTACGAATTTGTTTAGTTTTTTTTTTTTTGGTTTTTTAAATATTTTACACATATTCACCCTTATCGGGAATAAAAGTTCACGTGAAAAGTGTTCCCTTTCCCTAAAATTGTGATCGCCAATGTTTGCGTTGTTCTTGTGTTAGTATACTATTTTCTAATTTTGTTCACCATATTTTTGTTCACGGGAAATATTTCACGTGAACAAACTGTTCGCTTTTTATTCCCGATAAGGGTGATTGTAAAAGGCTGTTTGTTTTTATTGTTGTATTTTTAATATGGGTAAATGTAAACTTCTGATAAATTTTTTTTTAAATATTTGAGTAAGAAAGTTTAGTACTTTTATTAGTTTTGAATTCTTGCTATTAATTGTTAGTCTCTTTAAAAAGTTTTTTACAGTATTTATATATAATAAAAATTAATATAAACAAATTTGTTAAGTTCTTATAGTTTTTATTTTTTTAATCCTGAACTGTAAAAGCCTGTTTAAGTGTTAAATTTTTAACACAAAAAAATAATATTGCACTTTTTTTGTAAAATTAATTCAATAAATATTTTAAACTAAAAAAATAAATTCTAAGCTGGTGCATTTTTTTGTAAATGGCGCGTTTTTTTCTCCATTTTGGTGCGTTTTGAAATTTCAAAGTTGACAACGCTGCTTATGCTACTAGGATGTCTTAGAACTACAGGGTTTATTGTTAGTGAATTACAGGCGGTGACAGCTATAATTAATACCAACTTATTATCTGCGGTATTCGGTGGGCCTTGAGGCTGTTTAGTAAATGAGAGGAATTCGGTGGCTCTCGTAATAGGAATTCAAGATGAATACGGGGGATCTTGAATATAAGCGATTTTTCAAGATGAATTCGGTGCATCTTGAAAAATAAAGCGGCGAAAGAAACTCAAGATGAATTCGGAGGATCTTGAGTATAAACGAGAAGTTTAAGATGAATGCGGTAGATCTTGAACAAAATATTATTTCAAGATGAATTCGGTAGATCTTGAAATAACAGCAAGAAAATGAAAGTCAAGATGAATTCGGAGGATCTTGAATATAAACGGGAAGTTCAAGATGAATGCGGTAGATCTTGAACAAAAAATAATTTCAAGATGAATTCGGTAGATCTTGAAATAAAATAAACTAAAATAAATTCAAGATGAATACGATAGATCTTGAATACTAACTACAATTTATTAGAAAGCTCAAGATGAATGCGGTAGATCTTGCAGCTTTCTGTTCACAAAAAAATTGGGACAAGCCTTTATGTTGATATCCGTTCTTGTAATATACAGGTAGTGCCCCTGCTTACTGTACTGAGACTTCCAGCTCGTCCTGATTGCCTGTGGCTTAAGCTTGACATCTTATAGTAATTATTATTTTAACCTGTTGAGAATTAATTTCCCCATTTGTATGGTTTGTTCGTTTTAGTTTAAAATCTATAAAAGTCTGCATGTGTTTATTGTATTTTATACAGCATGCATGCGCTTACAAAAGCATGTACGTGGTTGTTGTTATTTTTACTTCTATTAGCGTACGTACATATGTATGTTTATGTAAGTATGTATGTGCAGTTACTTGACTGCATGAGCGTGGTTGTTGTATATCTTGTGTATTTTTAAAACATGTGTGTAGTTGTTGGTATTATTTCTGTTGGTCAGTTTTCAATAACAAAAAAAATGTAAAATCAACTAAATAGACTTGGGTCGAACTCGTTCACTAGTTCATTCAATGATCAAACCCATGTAATTTAAATGGGTTTGATCAGTGGTTTGTGGCAAAAATGAACTAGTGAACGAGTTCGACCCAAGTCTACATTTAAATTACATGGGTTTGATCATTGGTTTGTGGCAAAAATGAACTAGTGAACGAGTTCGACCCAAGTCTACAACTAAACAAGTATACAGTGTAGGAAAAAATATAGAAGCATTTGTGACGGAACGTTACAAGTCAGATAACTGATATCATGAGTTCCTACCAATGGATTTATTATAAGCGTTGTATGAATTGAGTCCTTATTAAAAGACCCTTTATGAAAAAAAAATTATTAGAACTCTTTTGAAATAGCTTATTTCTGGTTTATAAAGGCCTTCCGGAAGGATACATTCAGTACAAGCCTATGTGCTCTATGTGGAAAAAGCTCAAATTTATGAATCCTGAGGGATCGTATGATAAAGCTTGCAGCATAATTACGATATTATAATTATATACGTATAAAAACGATTTACATTTTTTGTTTTGTTTTTTTTTGTTTTATAAAGAGAAGTAGCACTCAGGCAATTAGTGCCTACTACTATTACTAGGTGTTACCTTCTTTCGGAAAGGGATAGTGATAGAAGAAAGGTGGTGAAGGGAGAGATAGAAGAAAGCTTCATTCTTTTACAACTTTGCTTTTTGCATGCTGTATTTGTAATGCAGTGTTGCAGCGCCTTCTGGTGTCAAATGAGGCGTATTAAATTTTGAAGCTGTGATTAGTAGCCATTTTATTGGTTATTTTACTTCGCCGATGATTCTGCTACACAATACAGAAGAAGGAAGGCGCTGTAATGTTATATTAAGATTAGCATCTGCTGAAGTCGGTATAGTTCAGTGACCAGTGACTATGCCTTCATCACTTGAACTTTCCTACAACAACTGATACAAAGGGATACTAATGCACATGAGAAAAATGCGTGGTGTTGTTATTTAATGACTAACTACTTCAGCCAACGCCAGACAAATCGGTTGAAGTCAAGCTTATAGTACTTCTACATATAGAAAGCCACTCTTACATATAGAAAACCACATGCATACGACATGTAGAAAATGTAGCTTAATGTTGACCTCAAAATTACTCGAGAGCCACAATCACATGTGTCTTTCTACATGTCTTGTGCTCTGTAGGCTTTAAGGTTTCTTATATTATTTTTCATTTTGTATGACTATTAGGGATCTTTAATGGTTTAAACTTGTTAAGTAACTGTGGAAGAGCGCCATCTAATTGTGATATACTATCATTACATCCACCTACATTTAAGTAGTGAATGCAATTATACTAGTTAAGAAATGTCAATTAGTTACAAGCAATGGAATTGACGTAAAAGAACTATGAAAATAAAGATACTTCTTATTTGACCTCAAAGTTTAAAAATTTAGAAAAAATCAAATTTTTTTTTTTTGATAAAAAACACAAATGCTTTAGACATCTGGATATTGTAAAAGGGCACGAAAGACATAAATTCAAAAAAAAAAAAAAATTGTGCAGCCCAAGTATATTCGTTCTCCTGAAATTCGTCCTTTAGAGAAAATCGAAATTTGAAAAATTAGAAAAAATCAAATTTTTTTTCATGAAAACGCAAATCCTAAGGGTTTTGACATCTGAATATTGTATAAGGCTACAAAACACATAAATTCCAAGAAAACTAAGCCGCCCAAGTCTTTCCGTTCTCTTGAAATTAGTCCTTCAGTAAAAATCGAAATTTGAAAAATAAGAAAAAATTAAATTTTCTAAAGGAAAAACGCAAATGTTAACGGTTTTGAAATCTGAGTATTGTAAAAGGCTACAAAAAACATAAATCTCAAAAAAATTTAGCAGCCCAGGTATGTCCGTTCTCTTGAAATTCGTCCTTAAGTGAAAATCGAAATTTAAAAAATTAGAAAAAATCAAAAATTTTTTATGAAAAACGCAAATCTTAAGATGTATGACATCTAAATATTGTAAAAAGCTTCAAAACACATAAATTCCAAAAAAAATATGCCGTCCAGATATGTCCGTTCTCCTGAAATTCGTCCTTCAGTGAAAATCGAAATTTGAAAAATTAGAAAATAAAAATTTTTTTTAATGAAAACGCCAAATGTTAACAGTTTTGACATCTGAATATTGTAAAAGGCTTCAAAACACATAAATTTCAAAAAAAGTTTAGCCGCCCAGGTATGTCCGTTCTCCTGAAATTCGTCCTTTAGTGAATAACGAAATTTAAAAATTAGAAAACTCAATTTTTTTTTATTAAAGACGCAAATGTTAACGGTTTCGACATCTGAGTATTGTAAGAAGCTTCAAAACACATAAATTTGAAAAAAAAATTTGCCGTCCAGATATGTCCGTTCTCCTGAAATTCGTCCTTTAGTGAAAATCGAAATTTGAAAAATTAGAAAATAAAATTTTTTTTTAATGAAAAACGCCAAATGTTAACAGTTTTGACATCTTAATATTGTAAAAGGCTTCAAAACACATAAATTTCAAAAAAAGTTTAGCCGCCCAGGTATGTCCGTTCTCCTGAAATTCGTCCTTTAGTGAATAACGAAATTTAAAAAATTAGAAAAATCAATTTTTTTTATTAAATACGCAAATGTTAACGCTTTTGACATCTGAATATTGTAAAAGGCTTCAAAACACATAAATTTCAAAAAAAGTTTAGCCGCCCAGGTATGTCCGTTCTCCTGAAATTCGTCCTTTAGTGAATAACGAAATTTAAAAAATTAGAAAAATCAATTTTTTTTATTAAAAACGCCAAATGTTAACGGTTTTGACATCTGAATATTGTAAGAAGCTACAAAACACATAAATTCCAAAAAAATTTAGCCGCCCAGGTATGTCCGTTCTCCTGAAATTCGTCCTTTAGAGAAAATCGAAATTTAAAAAATTAGAAAAAATCAATTTCTTTTAATGAAAAACGCCAAATGTTAACGCTTCTGACATCTAAATATTGTAAAAGGCTTCAAAACACATAAATTTCAAAAAAAGTTTAGCCGCCCAGGTATGTCCGTTCTCCTGAAATTTGTCCTATAGTGAAAATCGAAATTTAAAAAATTAAAAAAAATTAAAATTTTTTAGGTAAAGACGCAAAGGTTAACGGTTTTAACATCTGAATATTGTTAGAGGCTATAAAGCACATAAATTCCAAAAAACGTTAGCTGCCCAGGTATGTCCATTCTGCTGAAATTCGTCCTTTAGTGAAAATCGAAATTAAAAAAATTAGAAAAAATCTAAGTTTTTAAATTAAAGACCCAAATGTTAACGGTTTTGACATCTGAATATTGTAACAGGCTATAAAACACATAAATTCCAAAAAAATTTTGCCACCCAGGTATGTCCGTTCTCCCGAAATTCGTCCTTTACTGAAAACCGAAATTTGAAAAATTAGAAAAAATCAAATTTTTTAACGAAAAACTCCAAATGTTAACAGGTTTGACATCTGAATATTGTAAAAGGCTACAAAACACATAAGTTCCAAAAAAATTTAGCCGCCCAGGTATGTCCGTTCTTCTGAAATTCGTCCTTTAGTGAAAAACGAAATTTTAAAATTTAGAAAACATATAATTTTTTTATGAAAAAACGCAAATGTTAAGAGTTTTGACATCTGGATATTATAAAAGGGCATGAGAGACATAAATTGCAAAGAAGTTTAGCCGCCCAGGTATTTTCGATCTCCTGAAATTCGCCCTTTAGTGAAAATCGAAATTTGAAAAAATAGAAACAATAACATTTTTTTATGAAAAACGTAAATGTTAAGAATTTTGACATCTGGGTATTGTATCAGGGCACGAAAGACATAAATAAATTAGCCGCCCCGGTATGTTTTTTCTCTAGGAATTCAAAAATTTCCATAAAAAAAATTAATTTACTTGATAGTTAAAAAATTATAGTTTCTTTACAAATTTTTATGATTTTTTTGTGTTTATAAAAAAAATATAATACCCTGCATATTTCGATTTTTTAGCTTTTTTTTTTAAATATGGCCAGGATTCCATTTGGAGTATGTACTTCCGAGATCTTCATGTCTAACAGAGATCTGTTATCAGGTTAACATAGCTGTGTTAATACAGTTGGTTTGTGTCTTGGGTTTTAAATTTCGAAATTTATCTTCACACACGTTTAATCACTTTAGATTAAATTCAGTAGACGTATAGCTTATGGGGCAGATCAAAATATGAGATACATTTTAGCGAGCAAAAACGGTAAAAAAAATTTTATCTTTTTGGTACTTTTTATTTTTTTGAAAAATTTCTTCCAAAATTATTAAAACCTGGTTCTCTTTTACTGTTGCTATTTTTTCCATCTAACATAAATTTGGTATATAGAGAGATTATGGTCTACATTGGCATGTAGTTTACTTATTGGCCTGCCTAGTCTTAATACTATGTTGTGGAAAATATTTTATTTTTATTTAATCTTGCTGAGAGTTTCACGTGAACAAAATCACGGGCGTATATATGAGGAATGACTAATAAAGCTAAAAAACCAATAATAAATTTTTGCAGAATTTCCTTGATATTTGGCATAACTATACTTTAAGTAGACTTAAGTGAGTTCGTTTCGTCGGAGCTTACAGTATAAAACTACTAACTCACGAAATTTACGAAAATTTTGGTAAACTTGGACATAAGTCATTCATTCTAATATCGTTACATTCGATTTTTTAGTTCACACGTTAAATTTGCATATGTTTTACACTACTTCGTATCGCATTTCAAAACTTTTGCAGTGTAATGGAAATGCTCAACTTCTCTACTACGGTTAAACAAATCAAAATATATTAGGGACATTCTATTAAATTACAGTGAAATGATCACTTCCAGTTTCGCATTGCGATAATCATGCATAGTTCTTTACGTGTCTTTTAAGCTAATGTTTATCCCATTTTAAAACTTTTCGATTATTATGAATATGCCAAAAAATAAGACGCAATTTACACTGTGCCTTTTCTTCTTGCCTGTGCAGGCAGGCTTTTTTAGTTTATTGGTGAGAGGGGGTGAGAAGCTTGCGGGGCAGAACAAAAGGCACAAAATGAAAATTCGAGGGGATTTTTGACATTTCTCTTTGCCTTTTTCGTACTCTCAGCATTAAACGTGTATATAAATGCCAAAAAGGCATGAATAAAAAAGGCTTAATGTAAATGTGTGTGACTTTTCGTAGGGGGTTTAAAAGAAAATTGTCAATACAAGGCAGGCTAAAAAGGCATAGTGTGAAATGGCTCTAATTTCGAATTTATTTCAAAGATCCGATTTAAAAAATTGTTGTTCCAGTTTAAAGTGCGTGTACGGGAATTTGCATAGTTCTTTAACTTATGCAGATCCCATTTCTAAACCTTTACAGTGTAATAAAGTCAACCGATCCTAATTTTGGCAAAAGAAAAACAACAAAAAAAACAGATCGCAAACTTTTAATGTGAATTGTTCATTTGCGGTTTTGCACATGAAAAAAAAATTATTGTCAAAATGATTTTTTTTTAATCACGTTTATTTTCTCCTCGAAAGTTCGACAAACAAAAAAAAGATATCGTAAACGGCAACACTTCAGCACCTCTCAATCAACTTAGTCGCTATTCACACTATGTCTTTTCAGCCTGCCTTGTGTTGACAATTTTCTTTTGAACCCCCTACGAAAAGTCACACACATTTACATTAAGCCTTTTTTATTCATGCCTTTTTGGCATTTATATACACGTTTAATGCTGAGAATACGAAAAAGGCAGAGAAACGTCATAAATCCCCTCCAATTTTCATTTTGTGCCTTTTGTTCTACACCGCAAGCTTCTCACCCCCTCTCACCAATAGACTAAAAAAGCCTGCCTGCACAGGCAAGCAGAAAAGGCACAGTGTAAATTGCGTCTTAACAAATAAAGGATTATCGTCAAATGGATTTCCGTTATTCAATAAACCTGCAAAATCGACGGATGTTAGGATTTTGTGGTTCGTGTCAAAGGCTGGCAGTGAGGGAGCTAAGCTGGCAGCGCTGCTTCGAAAAATTTCCTCTTTCTTAGCTGGCAACTTTAATGTTACAAGTTCTTGTTTTGACATGCAGGTGGCAGCTGTTAGAAAGTGTACTAAATTTGTTCACGGTTTGTGCCTATGATGAAATATTTACTGTGGCTCACAACCTGTGGTAAGATTTAATTCATATCCGAGTTGAATATTATTTAATATTCATTGTGAAGCAGAATATAAAATAGTGCTACCACTTTATTTAAGACGTCGGTGTTGGGAACTTGTAACGAATAGACTAACTGTTAAATTTGAATAAATATTTAGTTGTTTGCTTTGCCTATAAAACAAATTGCACGATATAGATATCGCATTTTATGAAGTATGGGGAAAATAAAAAAACAATGACTTTATTAAACTAACAGAAATAGCTTTACGAATTTCTTTCTGATTTATTTAGTCTGAAATATATTCATTGATAATATTCAAATATACATATAGGAAAAAATGTACAACAATCACGGCACGGATAATCACCTTTCTTGTGCTTTTGAGACTAAAAAACTTGCCGTTGAAAAGGCACGTAAAACATTCGAAAATACATATGTTTGAAATGCACAGGATGACCGATGAAATTTTTTTAAAAGTGGCACAACTTTTAGTTTTTAATGGTGCTAATGATTAAACACAATAAGTCTGCAACTTTAAGAAAAATCGCTGTCAAATTAACAAAGTCAGTAACTTCAAATGCTCTCTAATTTTTGTTTTATTTTCTTTTGTGCTTATTTTTCTTTGTAGTTTTGTTTACAAAATGTATGAAATTTACCGAAAGTATGGTATGAGAGAATGAGTATTTACATGTGACAGCATAAGCAAAAAAGGTCTTCAAAATAAAATAGCTTCTATCTCTCGATTGCTTTCTGGGGCAAGGGTTGTCAGATTTTTTTTCCTATTTCGCCAAATTGATCAATCAAATTAAAATCAATTTAAAATAGTTTTCTGAATATATATTTGATAGTTAATTTGTTCTATATAACACTTTTTTAATATAATTTTTTATAAAATAATCGTAAAAAATTTAAGCAGAAAATTGCCAAAAGTAAAAATAAAATCGCCAAAAACTATTAGTTGTAAATTTTTTCTCATGCAAATTCGAAACGTATTAATTACTATAATTAAAATTAAAAAAAAGCATCAAATTCAAATTGTTTTAATTTCTTGCAGACGACTTTTAGTAGGAATTATTTTTGAAACTACTCCTTCAACAAACTAATTTTCCTGAATTATAAAAATTGTGCAGTTCAATTTTGTTAAAAAAAAATAGCAATTAAAATCGCCAACAAATTTATGTATTGCCGGAAAAATCGCCAAAGTGTCAAATAAAAAATTTACACGCCACACAAGTTGAAAAATAGCCATGTTTGGCGATAAATTGCCATATCTGAGAACCCTGTCTGGGACTGCTTATTTTTTGTCAATTTGTATGGAAAATGTGTTAAGGTAGCAATTCTGTTTGATAATTTATGTTCCATTTATTTCAAAATTTAAACATACTACTTTATTCGCACATTTATAATATAATTTAAATATGCATATGCTTTATTTTCAGATAAAATAACTAGAGAAGCAGCTCATAAGACTACAAAGAATGGAATGAAAAATGTATCAAAATCTACAACTCCTTACTTTCGTGATGCGCAGAGGGAAATGGATCGTTTAAAGCACTTGTATGGTAATAAAAAGGAAGAAAAAGTTGCTCCAAAGCATCAAACGAAAAATTCAACATACACTCCTAAAAATACTATTGAGCATACAAAGAATAGAAGAAGCGTGCGCAAGCCTGTTAAAAATGTCCCGCATGCTCAAACTCAAGCAAATGCAAGTGGGCCACCTCAAGTTGTCTATGTGCCTGTTCCGATGATAGTACCAAATCCCCTTATGAGACCTTTCCATATTCCCATTTCAATGCCTCGTATGATGACACCAATATGGCTGCAAAACAATCGAACATTTCCCCATTTACCAGTTCCTGCACCAACTTATGGATATTTTACAAATAATTTTGCTAATCAATACAATAGATTTAGGTGATTTTTTTTTCAAGATATCTTATAAATATTGGGGTTGTGATAAGGTAAAACTAAAAGGTAAAACTACAAAAAAAAATATACATGGTGCTTTTAAAGAGAAAAATAAATAAAGAGTTTGGGTTTGGTTATTAAAGTGAAATAAATGTCTTTTAAAAGCAGAAATCCTTAAAACAGCGCAAACGAAATTTCTTCTTAAAATATTTTATTTATATCTATAATGTTGGGAAACAGGCAGCGAAAAAAATAATTATAATTATTCTACTAAAAATTACTTTTTTCAACCATAAAGATATTTACAACCATTAGAGGCAAAAAAAAAGTAACAGAAATAATTTTTTTAAATTCAAAACAAAATTAAAAGATGAGACAAAACCAGAAGAAGATATATTTATGGCAATTTTCGTGATTAAAATTTTATAAACTTAATAAATCCTTTATACACCAAGTATATAAACTAGTCCAATATCTGGCGTCATAAATAAAGTCATCATTTTTAATCGCAGAGGTCTAAGTATTTGCGTGATCATGTAGTTTGATAAAATGAGCCATAATCAATCAAAAACTCGAATTCGGATTTTTGTGTATTTACGTCCGTTTGCATTTAAGGTGACGATATACTTTTATTTTTATTTTGTCATTCATTATTTATTTTTAAGCGCACTGATTTTCTTTTGCTGTCGCCGGTGTCAATTGGTTTTTAATTGCTTACACCTCAACATGCAAAAATTTATTAACAATTGGAGATGGCGCTAAAAAATTAATAAACATATATTTGAAATTCATAGTATAGTGTATTTATGTACCTACACACATACATGCATATGTCTGTATGTAAGTGCATTACAATTTCATGTCATTACAAAATTGTATTACATGTATGTATGTACATGTAAAGGGTGATTTTTTAGCAACTTTCTTTTTGGCAACACTGGCTTTGGCAAATCAGCTGTTTTTGTTTTTGTAAGATATTGCTGTTAAATATGTTCTGTTTGGTCTATAGTTATAGTTTAATCATGAATCGACTTACAAATGAACAAAGCTTGCAGATTATTAAATTTTATTATCAAAATTCATGCTCGGTAAAGAAAGCGCATCCTTCCACTTCTTACATTTTATGGTCAGCATGGTCGACCTTCTGAGGTGACTATTCGGAATCTTGTTTTTTTTTAATACATGTATTTATTTATTGTATCTTCAAATATGAACTAACAATAAGTATTCAAATCTTAAATCTAGAATATAATTATTAGGCCCGACCACTGTCGGACATAACTTTAGTGATAGTTATAAATAATACATAAGTAGCAAGGTTGGCATACGGTATCGTAAAAATACCGATACCGATTCAAATACCGTTAAAATTAGGTACCGGTATCAATACCGATACCGAAACTCATTTCGGTTAGAAAATACCGATATCGACAATACCGTTTATGTCTATACCGGTACGTACCGGTATACCGATTTCCGTAAAGAAAAAATTACAAAACTTAATTTCAACTAACTTTTTTTGAAATCAATTACAGAAACAAAATTTCCCCCTTTGGACGTTCTTATTCAGCTCTATTCTTACTAACTACTTTTTATCGACAACAAAGTGTAAGCACACCATAATCAAATACATATGTACATATGTATAAACTAGAGTTTTTCTTTTCCCGGACTTTTTCATTTCCCGGGAAAGCAGGAACGACTTTTCGGCTTCCCGGAAATTCCCGCCCAGTGCAAAACAATACAAAATATTTTTAATTTCATTATTTCAACAAAAAAAAATATAATTCATGAGATCTATTAAATACAACGTTTTATAAGCACATTAGTAAAAAAAATAATATCATTTGAGTTCTTTAAATAATAGTAGTGCATATGTATATACCAATATTATATGTAAATGCCAAAAAAAATTATTTATTTATTTATTGATACATATTATACAAAGTAAATTTGCATAATATGGTGTTGAACAAACATGGTTGGAGTAACAGGACCATACGCCCAGAATGTTATTAACAGTATTTTAAAAAAGTTTTGTGACTAACTGTACGCGACGTATGCCTTCACATAGGAAGTAGCAACGTGGTTGTTAAAGAAATTTCACCAAAAAACCGCAAGATTATACGGACGAAAAACTCTTGAAGGCCAAACAATACACACAAGCCTGAAAGCACTTAAAAAAATATATTAATAAATAAATATTACAAAATAGGACTTTAGTACGGAACAGTGATGTAACGAATGTCAATTTTTGATATTCGCGAATACGAATATTTGAAACGATATTCGCGAATACGAATACGAGTATTTAATGTGAAATTTATAGACATTAAATTAGGGTTCTATTTACGCCTGCAATATGAAATATTAAAATATTGTTATGAAAAAGAACTTCATACTCCTCTTCGCGCACTTTAAAGTTAATGAAACTACCCAAAAATTTCAATGATCGTCAGTAAATAATATTAATAATAATAATATAAATTCAAGGGATTCGTACAAACTAATATTTTTATCCATTTATTTAAATTTGGTTTAGGATTTCTGCATTTATTTATTTAATTTTTTGGAAAAATATTCGTATTCGCCTGAATTTGACGAATACGAATGCGAATACGAATATATAAAAATGGCCGAATATTCGGCCATTCTAATACGAATATTCGTGCATCACAAGTACAGAATAAGCATTATTAGAATCGTTCTTTTTACCAAAGAGAATCTGAAATTATTTTGTTATATTTCTTTTATTTCCTTGCACATTTTTGTTTTTACTTTTATGAATTGTAGAATTAAGTTTTGAACGTCGCGTTCTGCTTATTGTAAATAAAGGCCTCTTACGGCCCTTTTCACAATGTACAATTAAAAGCTAACAGGGACTTTAACGGCAACTTTTGTATGAAGAACTGTCAGTTAAAGTTCACGTTAACTCTTAATCATACATTGTGAAAAGGGACGTTAGCCTCAGAGAGCACATGTGTGCCAGATGTAAACTCGGCCTTAATTGTTGTAAAGTTTTAGCTATTGTGCTAGTGCCATGACCTTATTATTGCGCCATCGCATTCATAAAATGAATAACGACACTCATCAAGTTGTCATAATATCAAAAAATCCCGGGAATTCCCGCATATTTTCCGGGAAATCCCGTTTGAAAAACAATAGTATAACGTTTATAACCAGGCTGCCCAGGGAAGCGTCAGAGTGCCGAAAATCAAACGGCTTTTTATAGAAATGAATATACATATGCTTATACATTACTCTCGGTTTTCTCTCTGTGGGCAGCTCTGATCTAAACATACTTATGCATGTATGTATGTTTATACAAACATACAAGTTTACACTACACTTGTGTAAATAATCTTTGCAAGATATAAAACTTAGTTTTTTTATGTTACTGTTTACTAAAGACTTTAATAAAAAGAGGTTTTTTGCTATATATACTGTATGAATTAATAAACTTCACAGTAATAGCGGTATACCGGTATTTTAAACTCGATAACGGTATGTACCGGTAATACCGATACAGAAATAAAAAAATACCGTTACCGTTACCGATACCGATACCGAAATTTTTAAAATAATTGTACCGGTATCAATACCGATACCGTTATTTATTTCGGTTTCCAACCTTGATAAGTAGTGATAATCAAAAAGGAGAAAAAAAAAGTATTTTCAAGTAGTCCCATCTGGAGTGTTGATTATAAGAGCCCTTGTGTCCCTCTTTTTTAGGCGGATGTGTCCAGTAAAGTTCAAAATATTACGAGCAAGCGGATTAGGATGTGATTCGAGTTTTGTTAAATATTTGCCTGCGTATTTTGCAATTTCTTCAATCACTAGTGGCATATTCAAATCACGATGTATATTTGAATTTTTGATGTACCATGGATCCGAAGTTATCATACGTAAAATTTTGTTTTGCCTTCTCGACATAGGAAGCTGAAGCAGTGCCCCATAGTTGAATTCCGTAGCACCATATTGGCTTCAAAAGTGACGTGTATATCAAAAGTTTGCAATCTAGACTGAGAGTTGAATTTCTACCAATCAGCCAACGTACCTGAGCTAATTTTAGTTTCATTTGTGTTAGTTTAGAATCAATGTGTTGTTTCCATGTAAGCCGTCGATCAAGGTGTATACCAAGGTATTTTACATGTGAGTGTTGAGGAACAATTTGATTATTGATTCTAATGGGGGAACAAGTATCTTTTCGTAGAGTAAATATTACCTGCGCACACTTCTGCTCATTTACTTTAATTCTCCATAACTTTAACCATAGTTCCAGTTGGGTAATATATTCCTGAAGATATCGGAATGCCTTGTGAGGGTTTTCGTGCATGCTAAAGAAGGCTGTATCATCGGCAAAAGTAGATGTATGGATTTTAGTGCTAACAGGCATATCACAAGTATAAATCAAATACAAAATTGGTCCCAGTATACTCCCCTATGGCACACCGGCAGATATAGATTCGGGAACACTCATGAAGTCTCCTTCCAGAACAATGAATTTCCGGGATAGAATATAACTTTCCAATAGCTTTAGAAAATTTATTGGTAGATATGTCTTCAATTTTAAAATTAGGCCTTCATGCCATACTTTATCAAATGCCTGAGAAACATCAATAAAGAGAGTAGAACAATACTTCTTTTCTTCAAATGTTCTTCTTATAACTTGAACCAATCTATGCGTTTGTTCAATGGTACTATGCTGACTTCTAAAACCAAATTGATGGTCCGGTATGCACCCACTATCAGTCAGAATTGGGGATAATTTTGTCATGAGCAGCTTTTCGAAAAGCTTTGATATTGTTGATAGCAAACTTATTGGCCTGTAAGACTCAGCTGTAGTAAGATCTTTGCCCGGCTTTGGAATCATTTTGACCTTGGCAAGCTTCCAGCTGTGTGGATATAACTCTAGTCGTAATATGGCATTAAAAATAAATAGTAAGATTCTAGTTGCAGTGCGAGGCAGATTCATCAGCATCTTGTTACTAATACCATCAATACCTGGAGCTTTCTTCTGGTTGAGCTCATCAATTAGTTTATGTGCATCACGCATCTTAAACTTTAAGGGTCGAGGGGGAAGAGCAACTACACTCGGCAAATCAGCAACGGGGTAAATACGGATTTTAAATGCTCAGCAAATATTTTACCTTTTTCAGTATCGCTTCTTGCCCAATCACCGGTCGAAGTGCGCAGAGGTGGTTTAAACTCAACGGGTCTTTTAAGCTTTTTAGCAGCGCACCACAAAGAGTAATTAGACGCTGGTGTGACATCAAGACCTTCCAGATAATTTTTAAAAGATGCAGTTTTCTCAGATGCAAGCAACTCTTGGAGTCGTTTCGTGCACTCTTTAAATCTAATTTTATTTTGAGGTGATCTGTGCTGTTGCCATTCCCTTCTCGCAATCTTTTGTACTAAATTTCATACCAAAATTACATTATTGAAAATTAAACCAGCAACACGCATACGTAAAGTGCGGACAGAGGAGAATAACACAACTGTATCCGCCAGTGTTGTTGATGACCTTGGATTACACTGTGGAACAGTTTTTTTGACCAAATGTATCTGATACCCAATCCTAATGTAAAATGGTTCGCTGAATCCGAATATGCAGTTAAAATCGTCGAAACTATAACAGTTTTTGAGATATAGCCAAATTACCGTTTTTCGGTTTTTCAAAAAGATAAATGCAAATATCTTAAAAAACATTCGTCATTTTATCCACCTTTTTTTCATTAAAAGATAGTAAAATTACTAAAATAAACAGACATCGCATGTCAAGATTAGTCAAGAAATGGTGGAAATACAATGCACAAAATATCAAACTTCATTAAAAATTTCTAAGATTTTTTTCCATAGGACATTAACTAATTTTAATACAAACAGTTTGCGCATTACAAGGTCCAGATTGGTGCAAAAATGTCAAAGCTACAGAAGATTTAGTGAATTAACCCACTTTTCGGTTTTATTAAATCAAAAACCCAAAGGAAATAAATACGCAGCAAGTTGAGCTTAAAAGGAGTTTTGTTGCACAAAGGTAATAAAAAGCCGTCAATTCCAGTGGCCCTCGCAGTTAATGTTAAGGAATCATATAAGTCCATGTTTAACTTACTGGGTCTGATAAAGTACGAACAGCATAACTGGAAAATCTATGCCGATCTAAAAGTTGTCTGCCATGGTGACTGGTTTGCAACAAGGCTACACAAAATATTGCTATTTTTTGTGCAAATGGGACAGCCGAACGCGTTGCGAGCACTATGTTCGAAAAGATTGGACGAATAGAATTAATTTAACGCTTGGAAAAGATAATGTCAAACACAAAGCTCTGGTAAAAAAAGGAAAACATTATTTTGCTGCCGCTACATATTAAACTTAGCTTAATCAAAAATTTCGTCAAAGCTTTGCTAAAAAGAGGAAACCGTGAAGCATTTGAATACCTGAGAACTGTTTTTCCCAATGTATCAGATGCCAAAATTAAAGAAGTTGTTTTTATACGACCACAAATTACTAAGCTACTTAAAGATTCCAAATTTGATTCGATTTTGTCAGAAGATGAATTAAAAGCATGGAGGTCATTTGGTTTAGTTGTATCAGGCCTTCTAGGATATTTCAGGAGCCCAAATTATGTATATAGATATAATTGAAGACTTTTTAAAAAATATGAGAAAATTGGTAAAATTTTTAACACGATTTTGTTTTTATTTATGGTAACATTCATTTTTATGTCTTTCTTAAAAAAGGAGTTAATATGTCTTTAAAAATACATCTTCTGCATTCACGACGAGCATGGTGAGCGTTTTCACCAACAAATACAAGAAATGGAACGTCGGTATCAAGGGGCGTATGATGAGGCGATGTTGGGCGACTATTGTTGGTTCCTTGTGCGAGAGGCAGAAAATAATTACAACCGACAAAGCAACTCAACAGTTTTAAGCCATTTTTAATTTAATTGTTACCTATATAAATATTTCTATATTTACTTGTTTTTTTTTTTTTTTTTTTTTTTTTTTTTTTTTTTGATTTGTTCAAAGTGGGATAATTCAATTAATCATCTGTAACTTTATCATTTTTGCACCGATCTGTATTCTATTGCGTACATAATGTTTCTATTAAAATAATCTAACGTGATAAGTGACAAAACTTAGCAAACATTAGTAATTTAGTGTAAAAAAACTAAGTTAAAAAAACCTAAATTGCAAAAAATCATAAAATTTATTGTGAAATTTGAACTTTGTTCCACTCAGTCGTTCAGTCATTTCTTGATAACTTTTTACACGCAACCCATGGATGTTTTAACAATTTTATTTTCCTTCAAGTGGAAAAAATAAATAAAAAAATTATTTAATACTTACCAAGATTCTTTTATTAAAGTGATATCATATTTTTTAAAAACCCAAATAACGGTAATTCTGCAACATCTCGAAATCTGTTCTACTTTTAACCATTCTGAATTCAGGTTCGGATTTGGTGAAAAATTCTACATTAAGATCATGTGTCAAATTCATTTGGTCACGACTTTGTTGAAATTTTGTTCCACAGTGTTATCGGTTCGGCGCCATTAGCAGCAATTGGGCCTCTGTTACATATATTTATTTTTTTGCTTAAAATAGAAGAGCTGGACTTGGCATGACATGTGATTGCAGCAAGACGCTGCCACATGTCACACACCACGCGAAACAATGGCACAATTGAGAGGCGAGTTCGGTGAGCAGTTTATTTCACGTTTGGAGATGAGCAATTGGCCGCCTAGACAATTTTTTTTGCTTTTTGTGGAGCAATATTAAGGTTCATGTCTATAGGGAAAAACTCGTAACGGTTGACTCACTGGAAGACAGTATTGAATCATTTATAAGTGAGATACCGGGAGATATGATGGAGATATTATGCCAAAATTGGACCCAGCGTATGAATCATTTCAGACTCTTACAATAAATCATCTTTAAACACTAAATTATATAGATCTTTCAAATAAAGATTTAATACATTTCTCTAAATTTTATGACTGTTTTTTTTTAATCAAACGCTAAAGCTTTTAAAAAATCACCCTATACGTAATGGCCCTTCGCAAATATTAAATAATAATATGCTTATTACGTACATATGTATGTAAATGAAGAATGAATAAATAAATAAATTGTAAATTTGTTTCAAGCTTTCTGCTGCTACACACAAAGTGTACTAAGCGCATACTTCAGTATAAAATTTACTTCAGGTTTTCTTAAGGAATTAATAAAAAATTTTTAAAAAGCTTCTACACAATCAATATTAAAAAAAAAACTTAATTAAGTGGAATTCAGAAAAAATATGACATACATATTTAATTTTTAATTTATTGTCAGATAGATCATTTTGTACAATTAGAAATTTCATCGTCAAGTTATCAAATGGTATGCCTTGGGAAAAGTTCTGAGTGTCACACTATTTCTTTTAGCCATTAAATAAATAGTTGCAGAAGCATTTCTATAAGTCAAGCTTCTTTTCCACTTAAACACCTCGAACGCTCACAAAGTTGTTTTAAAAAAAATAATTCTCGTTAGCGACTCAGAGCAGAGCAAATATTTAATTTTTTATAGTATAATTAGTCTGTACATAACAAGCAGCTGTTCTAAAAAATAGAAACTACTAAATTTATTTACCTTAAAAAAATTTACTAAACTCGAAACTGCGTAGAAATTCTAGATAAATACCATTTAGAATTATTTTTCTATGTACATGTGTATGTATTAGTGATGTGCCGAATGTAAATTTTTGATATTCGCCAATGCGAATACGTGTATTTGAAACGATACTCTCGAATGCGAATACGAATACTAAGTCATGTTTTAGACTTGGCAATTTTTCTTGAAGAAGTTATCTTCAATTCTATTTTAAAACTGCTCGTTTGTTTACACTCAGACGGTTTCTTGTTCAATTTTCCTATTGTTTTAATGCTGCGAATAAAATAACAAAAGAGAATTGAAGTAACTTTTCTGTACAGGCAAGTCAGTACCCCTCTTCTTTCTTCTTTCCTCTCTCTCCCATAAACTCAGACTTGCTTCAAGAAAAACTGCCGAGTCTAAAACATGAGTAAAGTAGGTTAAGCGACTCATTTTTTAGACTTACTTTTTTTTTTGGCGAAAATCGACTATTTGCTATCGCAAATAATTACAAGAACGCAAGGTGTTTGCTAGGTTTCGCAGTAATTAAATATATAGTAGAATATCTTTAAAATCAATTTGTGCAATGGGACCAAATGAAAGTTATACTCTCTCAGACAGTAAAATAGTTTTTAAAATCGGTTTAGTACGACTCAAGTTATGAATTAGCAATGTCAAAAAATAAATAAATACATTCAATTTGATTACCTACTCCATTTTTTTAAGTGGATTCAAAAAAAAAAACAAAAACAAAATATTTATTTCTTAGATGAATGTAGATATTGAATTTTTTCCAAGGACTTTAATTTAAAATTCAGCCATAAAATAAAAAGTTATGCACGAAATATTAAAGCAAACGTCAAGGCAAAAAATTTTTTTTTGTCTCAAGTCCAGGGTGGGGTTGGCTGAAGTAGTTAGCACGTTAACTACAAACCCGAAGATCCTGGGTTCAATCACTGTATCTGACAGTCATTAAAATAACAACACCACGCATTTTTCTGATGTGCATTAGTGTCCCTTTGTATCAGTTGTTGTAGGAGAGTTCAAGTGATGAAGGCATAGTCACTGGTCACTGAACTATACCGACTTCAGCAGATGCTAATCCTAATGTAACATCTGAGCGCCCTCCTTCGTCGGTATTGTGTAGCAAAAATCATCGGCGAAGTAAAATAACCAATAAAATGGCTACTAAACACAGCTTCAAAATTTAATACGCCTCCTTTAACACCAGAAGGCGCTGCAACACTGCATTAAAAAAGGCGTGCAAAAAGCAGAGTTGTAAAAGAATGAAGCTTTCTTCTATCTCTTCCTATCCCTTTCCTAAATAAGGTAACACCTAGTAATAGTAGTAGGCATTAAAATTGCCTGAGTGTTACTTCTCTTTATAAAAAAAATATATATATATTTCTTAAACATGCTTTATTCGATAAAAATCGGATAATTGTTAAAAAGCTTACAAGCCTCAAAAGTTTTTTTGAGTCCTAGATGGTCAAATTTGCCCTATTGCACGCAACTCCTCTACTACTTAAAGCCTAGAACTCTATTCGAAGTTATGAAAAATTTTCAGCAACATTGATTACTTCGCGCTAAAAGTTTGACATGTACTAAGTGTGGCCAAACTTGCGGTGCTTTTTTTTATAAATTTCTCGCTTTTATTGCTTGAAAGTATGCAGTATTGTTAAAATTTTGTGGAAAAAAAGTACTGCTCATGTTCTTTCGCAGCTGAAACTAAAATGATGTCAGAGACATTTTGCATGGAAAAAGATTTTCCCAGATAGATTTTACGAGTTTTTCGCAATAACAACAGAGTACTACTTTTGCGAATTTACTTCGGAAATATTTTAAAATTAAAAAAATAAATGGGCGGATCTAAAATTTATTACCACACACCTTGAGCTCTAATTCATAAATATTGTTCCTATAACATATACAATTGATTACTTAATTTTTTTAATTTTGTAAATTTGTATCTTAATGTCTGTCTATATAATACTACTTTCCTGTACTGTAAATATAAGATTAATTCTTGTTGTATAGGACTTTAACATACAAATAAATAAATAAAATAAATAAATAAGATAGACACAATGTTTAATTAAAAAAATGGGCGGAATAACGCCCATTAAAATGTAATATTTTATTTTAAGTGGTTCTACTTCACCGATGTTTACAAAACTTAACACACACCCTGAGCTCTAAAAATACACAAACTCTTGCATTTGAAAAATGGACGAAGGCACGCCCATTAAAATTTAATTTTATATCTCATAATTTTTCTTCGAAAATGTTCTATAAGATCTTTGCATTGAAGTCTTTTTTTTTTTTTTTTGAACAGAATTATTTAAAAGTATCTTTATTATTTTGAATTTTGAAAAAAAAAACTTTGTTTAAAACATTCACTCTTTGACCACATACCGCTACAGGCAATCAATTGGGAATGTGTTAAAACCAATTATTTTGTATTTTAGACAGAGCTGTTAAATTTCGATTAGCATTAGGAATCAATTAGATTACATTTTAAAAAGAATTGTACTGATTAGTTAAATCCCTTTTAAGGAATTTCTAATAAATAATTCATTACGATTACTAATAATCGAAAAGTAGTCTGAATTACTAGAAATTACAAAAAAAAAAAATATAAGGAAAAAGAATCAAAATTAAACAAAAAATAATCCGATTACATTCAGAGATTACTTTTGATTATTAATAAATAATTTTGAAAAGTAATCTGAATACTTGAAATTGCAACAAAATAATCAAAAAGAATCAAAAGTAATCAACAAATAATCCGACTACTTTCAAAGATTACTTTTGATTGTTAATAAATAATTTAAATAATTTAAATAATTATTTATTAATAATTAAAAGTAATTTTTGAAAGTAGTCTGAGTATTTGCTGATTATTTTTGATTATTTTGTTGTAATTTCAAGTAATTTAGATTAGTTTTCCATTATAAGTAATCGTAATCAATTAGTAATCGTGCAAAACTGAATATAATCGCAATTTAATCCTTAATTCACCTTTAAAGAAAGGAATCAAATTAGTAATCAATACGACTACTAATCATTACTTAACAGCTATGATTTTAGACATGTACCCTACATTCAGCAATATCCAAAAATCGTTAATTTTTTAAAAATATGACACGGTAGATAGTTAAAAACATTTTTACTAAAATTAAACAGATCCTTTTCATACAAAAAAAATTAAGTTTGGGAAAAAATATAGTTTTGAACGATAAAAAAATATATTTAAACAAATTTATTTTTTCAAATTAGTATTTTTGACTTCCACATCAGTCTTTTTACTATGTCTGAAAAAATTATGCTAATATATTTAACTGATATCGAGATATTCTGATTGAAGAGTGCAATTCAAAAAATGGAATCTTACAAAATGGAATGTTACTCAACAGGTCTATGTAAAGTATTCGTAATAAAAAATATTTCTCGATATTATGCGATATGTTTTTTCATGTAACATTTAACGAATAACAAAATACATATATTTACTAATGGATTTCAAAAGATTTTCGAGCATTACTTTACAGCGGCATCGCAAGTTGCCAAACAGAGTCATCTTCAAGCACTCTTTTTTACCAAAAATCCGAAACGTACAAGATTAGACGAAAGTAAAGATCCCGAATCAAAAAAATTTGCATCTCTGAAAGGCACGATAAATTCGCTTTTATGGACACTAGTGAAAGTGTCGGTGAAGCTAATGAGAATTTTCATCTTAGTTTTTAAAATGTTGCTCGTTCATAACGTGGTCAGATGGTTTTTGCAAAAAGCGGGACCTGATCGATCAAAAAGCGGGATTTTGAAGAAAATTATCTTTTAGAAAGCGGCATGTAGAAAACACATTTTTCAACTCAAAAGAAACGCCTTTAAGTAAACAAAAACATTTATAAACAAAAATATTTTTCTATATAAATAAAAGCAAAAGCCGTTTGTTGGTAATCGCATCAATTAAGAATGGCTGCACCAATTTCGCTATTTTTTTTTTTTTTTTTTAAATATTTATCATAACCTGACTTATTTTTTTATGCCAAAAAAATTGGTCACGCCCAATTTTTTTAATTTATCTAAAATCGGAGAACTGCTGGACCAATTTGTCAAAAATTTTTTAATATTCGTAGTAATTAAAAGTAATAGTATTAAGGAGTGGACAAGTGCGCGTCCTTATAAGCTGTTAAAAAAGCAACAGTCGGAATAAAATAAAAGTGGATGTGGCACCTCGATTATATTTAATTTTTTTAATTTTGGAATATCTTTGCATCTAATGCAGCAATAAACGTGAAATTTTGTGTAAGTCACGATTTTATAATGAACATGGTGGTGTGGCACCTCCCATAAAGAGGAAATATTTACTTTGAGATATCTAAAAAATTAATATAGGGACAAACTCTGTTGCTAATGTGCATTGTCTCTAAGAACAATTTCAGAAATGGCAAAAATTGCAAATTTGCCCACACTGTATTACTGATGGTCTTGAAGGAGCAATAGGCTATTAATTATTTTAATATCTAAGGTTGGCATGGTGCTTCCCACATAGAAGCATAATTCATTTCAATATTTATTTTTATTTATTTTATTTATAATATAGGATGTTTGTTTTAGGGGTATAGAACTTCAAATTGAAATAAAACACAAGAAAATCATTTTAATGTCTATCAATTTGGCTTTATTGGAAGGATAATTTTATGCCATTAATGTTTAAATATGATTTCGGGCATGTGGCCGCCGCGGCTGGCTCGAATAAAGCCAATTCTACAGGTCCAATTTTCAACCACTTTTCGAGCATATGGGGCCGTATGTTGGCAATAACGCCACGAATGTTGGCTTCCAAGTCCCCTAACGTTTCTGGTTTGTTGGCGTAGACGAGCGACTTCACATATCCCCAAAGAAAATAATCCAATGGTGTCAAATCACACGATCTTGGTGGCCAATTGACAGGTCCATTCCGCGAAATTATGCGATGGACGATTATGTCGACCATAAAATGGACGGAGCTTGCGGTAAACTTCGCGAACTGAACCATTATTTTCGAAATAAATTTGCACGATTTGCAAGCGTTGTTCTTTTGTCATGATGAAATGGCAAACCAAACTAAATATTAATCACTTGACAGCTGACAAAATGGCCGCCAGTTAAAAAAGTCATGCCAACTTAAAGTTCTATACCTCAATAAAAAACACCCTTTATATGTATATATCTATAATATGTATATGTATCTTTTAAGCCAAAACAAGAGCGAGAAGTGTATCAATTCCTAAGTAAATTAAATATTAATTTTTCATATCTCGGTATCTGCTACAAATACAAACCTGAAGTTCCGCTGATTCTGATGCTAGAAAATAATCGGGATTGGACATAGGAGCTTGGCTTCTCTCAAATAGAGAAAATGTTTACTTAAAAAAATATCTTGAAAACTAATGCAGTGAGAAGTTTAAAACTCTTCATGGCTATTAATGTTAATAATGAGAATTCTATTCTACAAAATAGTGAAGATCGAATCGCAAGCGTGGCACTTCTAGTAGAATTTTTTTTTCTTTTCATCTCAAAACGTACTTATTCAAGGAGTGTGGATTCAAGCAATAACTACACTCAAAAAAATACTTGGAATGCAATTTTTATCATTTACATTTTAATAAGGGATTGAAAATTTCAAAACTTTAAAAAGCGGGTTAAAGCGGGATAGAAATTCTAGGCGGGATCGACCTCTGAAAAGCGGGATGTCTGGTCAGGTTGCTCATTCATCACTACGGAAAACTTTAGCAGACTATTTAGCGGAAAAATGGATGGAATTTTTTGGCTTAAAAAGCGATACGAACTTTAGTCTATTCAAATCATAAATAAAGAAACAAATGAAGCTCGAAAAATATTAATTAAATTAACTAAATTAATAGTCATTGGCTTGTGGCAAAAATTAAATAAATATACTTAATAGTAACAAACCAAAAAAGTTTGTCTTAAGTAGAACAAAAATAAGCAAATTAACTAATATGTGTATAATTAGTAAAGAACAAACGACAATGGTAAGACTGCTGTAAATTTAGAGATGGTAAGGTGAGCTTTCATTACAAAACATCTTTCAGCAAATTGAAATACGATGAATCAAAACAATTCACATATTCCATTTGCAAAAAAATTTCGTATATAAAGCAGAAATCTACATCAACTGACACCACACACAGTGGACCAAACACAGAAGAACGCTGATGATGCTGTTCCGTTCAACTACATATGTGTTGTCAGAATATTTACAACTAACTTTGGTGTTGTTTGTTTATTAATAATTATCACATGTAATTTGGCTTAAAAAGCGATACGAACTTTAGCCTATTCAAATCATAAATATAATAAATATTCTTATTTGAAATTCAAACGAATACGAATACGAATATCTAAAAACGGCCCAATATTCGAGAATTTGAATACGAATATTCGCACATCACTGATATGTATGAGTACTTGAAAAAAAGACTTAAAACATCTTAGAATTTTCTTCGCTATACTAAACATATACACGTACTCCAATTGTTTTAAACCGCACATATCATTTCATAGTTTATTTCAAGTACACATTTCTGGAGTATTGCGTTATTATAAATTTTATTTAAGAGCTACATAGTATATACCGTCGATCCGTCTACAAAATTTTTGTGAAAGTAATTTTTCCTTTTCAATTATTAGGCTGAGTTTACATCTGGCATTTCTTGTGTGTGATTTACCAAAAAAAAAAGCGTAACCAACTAATTACTAATGAAAAACTGTCTGATTCAGACATATATTTATTGATTTAAGCAGTTTCCAATCATGTTGGATTCTATAAAATTGTCTATTAGTTATGTATGAAACTATTTAACTTAATAAATACGTGTCTAAATCAAACTGTTTTTCATTAGTAATTAGTTGGTTACGCTTTTTTCACGCTTCTGTGGCACATGGCACACAGATGGAAACCCGGCCTTACCCAGCAAAAAAATAATCGAGATTTCGAAGCAATTTCTTCTAAATTGCTTATTAATAAAAGTCTCTTTTGCATTTTTATAGCTTCTTTTTCAGTTTTTTATGTTTTTTTTCTATTTAAGTTTCTTATATCCCTTCCATAAAAATATTTTGGAAGGTGTTGTTTAATATAACAAAAAAATAAGCGCTTCGGAAGCGCTGAAAAGCACACGTTGCATCCCCTCTGCTTTACGAGGATACAATAACGTAAGCGAATGACGAACTTTAACACAAACACTACGAAGCCAGTCGGCTGTTTATATACAAACTCTCAAAGTTTTTTATAGATCATCCTCTCTCGCTTACCTGTATACAAATTTGGATGCGAATGAAATTTTTACTTCGAGTTTTTATTTTTTATTTTTTAATTGAATTGTGTACAAAAATAAATATGTGCTTCGGTAGTTCAGTGGGTAGTGTTCTAGCCTAACATACGGAAATCCTGAGACCGACTCCAGATTCAACGCGCGAACAAAAAGTAAAAAAAAGTAGAAAAATAAAGAGAAATTTTTTTAATTATATATATATGAAAAAGATATGCTTCCTGGTACACGAATATTTTTGCTGAATTCAGGTCACTCCGGCAGGAATGAAAGAATCACATTTTAGATCGACGTGGCAAAACTTCTACGCGAGGAATCCAATATAAAAATCATGCAAAATTTCATGCATCGGGTAAGCGCTTGCATACCAAAAGAGCACTTATATAGGTGCTTCCAGCGAAGCACCATTTTTTGCCCAAGTCTATAGTTTTAGTGGTGGAATAAGGGGGATAATTTAATATTAAAAATTTAGGAGGGCTTTATGCGGATAAGCCGAATCTTACATAAATGTACATATATATGTATACACTTCAAAACTCATAAAATGTATTAAATATATTAAAAAAAAGAAATTGTGCACTTATAAAACACAAGGTATATGCATATTGTTGCCAATTGTCTACATTCCAGCTACACTTGATTTAATTCACAAATTGTGAGATTTAAAATGCAATGCTTGGCACTCAACTGCATTTTAAATTGTACAATTTATGAACTATATCAAATGTGGCTTGAATGTAGACAATTGGCAACAATATGCATACACTTCATGTTTTATGCGTACACCATATTTTAAAAACGTTTTATTTAACATTATTTTAGCAATAAGAAACTATTGAAAAGTGATCAAAGATGTAGAAAAAAGTTTAGCTTTATTATCTGGCTTAAAATTTAACTTTTTAGCTTTTTTTTAACGTGATTTAGCTTAATGTTATTTTAAAATCTGGTCACATTGCTTATAATACAACAATGTAAATGCCGGGGACTGTCTTTTGGACTTTCGATTTAAGACAAATTCCAACACACCGAAGTCACCACCTTTTCTTACCGCTTCGGATTTCACGTACAGATAGACGGATGCTATTCATAATGACCCAGAACATACATACATATCGTTAACTTAATATAGAAAGGCCCGAACTGATTATTTTTTTGATATCGAGTTTTTTCGTATACAGTTGAACCTCGATTATCCGAGTCACACGGGACAACACCTAGCACGGATAATCGAAAACACGCTTGATTGAGGTTATGCAAAAGCACAAAGTGTACATATCACTGTAAGTAAAACATAAAATTTTAGTTTGTATTAAAACATTAAATCTAATTTCTTACACGGATAATAGAAGTATATAAAATAGAAATGCAGATAATAGAGGTAAAAGCAAGGTTCATGGAGGTCAAGTAACAAAGTGACAGCATGCCGGATAATAGATGTAGGCGGTTAATAGAGGCCCGTATAATCAAGGTTCAACTTTATTTCGATAAAAGAACATCCAATTTATTTAAAAAAAAAATGAGTGGGGCTTTCCTATATTAAGGTAACGATATACATATACTTTATGGGCTCACAGAGGACAGTTGCGGATATTATAAACGGAATGCCCAACCTGTGTACGTAATTAACATTCTTCACTTTTGATGAAGGGTATAAATATTTGCACACATATGTACATACATACATACATAATTGGAAATTTTATCATAATACAAAAGTGCCTATATAACTTCTATATATTGATGGATGTGTTGAGGCTTTCGAAATAAAGAAAAAATTTGTTTAAATGAAAGTTTATAATATAATAACTCTAGTTGTTCTAAGAAGCTTTGGGTAAAGGTTCCCTGGTGATCTGCATTAGCAACAGTGAAGTGCGCATAGGATCCAGCTAAACCCCTCAATAATCAATTTCAATGTATTTTTAATAAAAAAATATTTTACTTAATAAGTAAAATATTAATTTGGGATTATTAGTGCGTTTAAAAATTTTAAAGAAAAAATTGTTTGCAAATAATATTTTTTTTTTTTATAACACCCGTTTTAGACACGCACATTTTACTTTGCAAAGTCTTAATTCAGCTGGGAGAAAGGCAGAAAGAGAAAGTATTTCGAGCACTATCTTTCACCCAGCTAAATTAAGACTTTGCAAAGTAAACTTTGCGCGTCTAAAAGGGTTGCAACTATGGCAGTAGCTACTGCGTATAGATTTTTAGTGTATGAGTGATCGAATTTTATTTACATTTGCGTTAAACTAAACACAATATTTTAAATAAAAAGGGGCAAATTTCAATGAAATTTAGTCAGTAATAAATACGAGAAGTTACCATTCCATTTCTTGCAGTCAAGTCTAATAAAAAAGTTTGTTCTAAAAAAAATTCCAGTATGACTAAAAGTATTTTCCTTATATTCATAATAAGTTTTTTGGCAGTTAATGGAGTGAAACCTAAAGGCGAAATCTTGTTTGAAAAACTTGACATGAAAAAGGATAATGGTAAAATAACTTATTGAAACATTAGTTGGTTTGCCAAAGTGTAAAAAAATAAGCCACTACCAAAGAATCAGTACAGTAGACGCTGGGGTAGTTTTAATTTTCGAAAAGTTCTAATTTGCACAGTTTTTTTTTTTTTTTCATCAAAACCAACATCAGAAAGTGTATCTTCATTTAGAAAATACACAAGAAACACTTCTACATAAATTTGTTTAATTTTATATTTACAAGTATATAAAACAAACACAAAACAAATCATTTCATTAAAATTAGTTACAGTTTAAAAGAAAGTGGAAGCAAAATAAAAGCTATAGAGGCAAAGTCGTTCCAGTGATTAAAACAAACCAAAAAATTAAAATGCTCTGAAATTAGAAATGATGGTTCCAATTTGATAGCATGCAATGTATTAAAAACATCGGTTCTAATTTCCGAAGTATGTACTTGAATTAACGCGATTACTAATTTGCGAGCGTCTACTGTACCAAGATATTGAATCCTTCTCAGCTACACACAAACCCAATTGTGTTGCAATTTCCTATCCACAATTAACCATACGTTTTGTATTATTTTTAAAGATTTCTGGATCTGTAGCGGTCTTGAATGTCCCAAGGGGAGTACTGGCTGCCTCACAAAAATTAAAAGAATTCGACCCTTTATAGCCCAACTGAGCGTGGCGTGCATCGGTACTAAAATTACTAGACATGATTCTTTCAAATTGATAAATGATAAATTAATATATATTGAATTAAGAAGTACCAATAAGAAGTCGAATTATCTTATTGAGAACTACGGAAGTGTTCGTGTTACAGGTACAATAAACCCACTGGACTTTCCAACTTTCAGGAAAAAGTTCATAGAACAATACTAAATATATATGTGTGTGTACGTATGTATAGCTGTATAAACTTTAACATTGAAATTGTTAATATTTGATTGATATTGTTTGATTTCACGATAATAAATATTTTATTCACATTTAAAGTCCGGTTATTTGCAATATATAGAGAAGATTCGTTATTTTGAAAGTCTTAAAATTTAATTGTAAGAAATCATATTTAAAAATAAAAAAAAGGAAAATTGCTGAAATAAGTAGCAGAAAAAGAATTTTCGCTTGGTGCGACTATTTTTATCTGTCGGATATGCTCAAGAGAATGATTCAGAATATAAAAAAGGCATATATTATTAGTAAGGGCCTGTGCCAAACGGTAGCAAAGTACTAGTGTAAGTAAATTTTTGACACTTCTGAGGTGAGTAGAATTTTTGACATAACAGATAAATTTTTGACAAGCAACAAATAAGAAGCATTGTATCATGGTAAAACCACCGCCGTCGCTTCGAGCCGTCGCCTTTTATGTCTCTCAAATGTAGTTAGACTGTGAAAAATGCATTGTTTATTTTAATTTGTGAAAAATTTTGCATCATTTATATAATATTATATAATTTTTTGCTACGAGAATATTGTTTTATAAAAAACTTTTCTTTTAAAAAAATTTATGGTAGTCGGCGGCTTGTAGTCAAATTTTTTGTTTCGCCGCCACAGCAATTTTTTCATCAGCTTCTTTGTATGCTCAAGCGAATTTGTCAAAATTTTACATTGTCAAAAAAGATATCATTTGCCACAGCAGAAAAATTAAATTTTTTCCCCATAGGCAAATATTTTTTTACCATAGTACTTTTCTACCGTTTGGCACACGCCCTAATTAAAAAAATTGTAAATTTAAGTAAAAAAATTTTCTAACACTCCGACCACTCGAGCAATTTGATGTGTCTTAACACAAGCCATAACGCCGGCAGAATGATGACGTCAAATTGCTTGTGTTCAACAATGTATTTAGAGGTGGTGAACACGTATATTCAAATATATTTGCTTTTTATTGACGAAAATACTTAAATTGTCAATAATTTTATCCTTTACTAATTTTAAATTGAACTTTTATTTGTTCTATACAGTTAAAACTTTTGTTTTCTATTTTTACAGCATGTGTTAAAAGATTGTTGCTCAGCAATGTATTTTAACATTTGTTGCTGAATATATATTTGAACACATATTCATACGGTCCATACGCTAATATCTTGTGTCGGCAATCAAATTTGACAATTGCCATGGCAATAATTGCCAAGATTATTGCTCGTGTGGTCGGCATGTAAGTTTAAGTAAATTTTTACAAAAATCAAGTAAAAATTAATTAACAGTTTAGGGTTGTTATCTGTCCTCTTTTTCCCGGGCACTGTCCTCTTTTTGGGATCTCTGTCCTCAAAAAAAAAAATTAGCGTCCGGGAAAATCCTACTTTTTAAGAAATTTTTTCACTTTATCATAGGGAATAATAAATAACACTTTTGATAACACTCACACTCTTCTAGTCAACAACATTAGAGTCACAGAAAGTTGTTTGCTAAAATTAATATTTTAGAAAATATTGAAGAAAATAGCCAAAAATAAAACCAAAAATTATATATACCAAAATTAGTTTTATATGGAAATTATTTATATTAAGCTTGTAAAATAAGAGCTTATATCTAAATACTAAATTATTTCATGAATAAATGGCCAACTTTGAGGGGCGGACGGACGCACTCCCTACAACACAACTTATCGCTATGAATTTTTTTGTATTTTTTTTTTTTTTTTTATAAAACTGAACCAATTTGGCGGGAGAGAATATAAGAAATCAAACAAAAAAAATTCTCCAATACAACTAACGGCCACTCTGGTGTACATATCGATCGCATTGGGTAAAATATTCAATATTCTATGTAAAATGTTGCGAGGTTGATATGACATGCATACATATATATATATGTATATATATATATACATATATATATATATATATATATATATATATATATATATATATATATATATATATATATATGTATGTACATAATACATTGTATTTAATATTTTATTGGAAAAAGATTAATTTTATTTTATTATTAAATCCTAATTTTTTAACGAATTGTCCGGATTTGTTCCCTCTGCTGGTCTCTTTTTAAAAATTAATTCATAACAACCCTACTTAACATGAGTAAAAAATAAAAAGTACATTTCCTTAAAAATAGTTTATAAAAATACACACAAAACATTCTTACATTCAAGGACAAGTTGACTGGCTTAAAGGAAATTTTATCCCAAGCACTAGTCCATATCGTTTTAAATCCAAAAATAAATTTTAAGAAATGACTTACTCCTGATTAATTCATCAAATTTGACTTACTTCAAAGATATAAAAAGGTATTTTTAATTTTAGAAAAATATTTACCAGTTTTAATTATTTTTTCTTTAAACTATAGAATAAATCTGTTATTTGCATTCAGCAAAAAATTTTAGTAAATTTTTCACATTTGAACTTAATATATATGTGTATATATATATATATATATATATATATATATATATATATTTTTTTTTTTTTGCATATAAAATAAAATTTTAAAACTCAAAAATTTCAATGCTTACTTGAGGGTTACACGATCAAGTTTTGCCTTTCAAATTTCAATACATTCACACTTTTTCACTAATACATTCATACGTTAAGAATTTGAATCAACTTTGCCTTCAAATTTTCTTTCCAACTTTGTTTTCAATTTATAGGCAAAAACAACCGACAGCAATTGCAATGAGCACACTTTTCGTTTTTGTTTTGAAATTTTCTGCCGACATAAATATGTTTAGAAACAAAAATAAAAAGTATAATGATGTGTTGCGGTTTATAGACCTATATAGAAGTCATGAAGTTTTGTTGTCTTAAGCTGCGAAATTTTCGTCGGCTCACTGAAATAAATTCATAATTGAAATATAATTATATAACTGCACCACACTGCATTAGTAATAAAGCCATATATAATAATGTCAGTTTGGCTTATTAATTATGACTCTATCGCAGTGAGCCGACGAAAATTTGTACATTGTGCCAATCGTGTGACTCCAGCTTTATGCTGTTTTTTTTTATCAACGGCATATTGAAAATAAATTTACTTGGAAATTGCGTGCGGCCTACGTCAGAGCTTTCAATTTAAACGACTTTTGACAACCAGTATTTGTTAAAAACTTGAAAGCATATCTTGGTCGTGTAACTGTAGCGTTATTTAGGCTGCCCTGTTAGGCAATTGATTAGAGTGCTTGCCTATCAGTCAGAAGGTTGTTGGTTCAATACTTGTCTCCTCTCAAGGAATTAATATGTACGAGTGTGTATGGTGAACTATAATTAAGAATATAATATGAAGATATAATATATAACATATCATGTGGTATAGAATTTAATTAAAAATAAAAATAAAGACCATTAAGTACTAAATTTTAGACCAAATTTAGTACTTAATGGAGATTTTTTGCAAAGGTTCGAATTTTATGGGAAAAGTTTACTTAGTTTAGAAAAATTTTACTTAAATATAAAAATATAATTACCAGAGAAACTGCAAATATGCAATTGCATGTTTTTTCTTATGTGACTTGTTAATGCGGGGATAAGATATCTATCCGTTTTAGAACTTTTTATGAATTTCGGCATCGATTTGTTAGTGCATATTTTTGCATATTTTTGCATATTTTACCCTTTAAGGCATGTTTTGCATATATCAGTCATACTCGCATATTTTTAGCATATTTTCTAATTTTTAGAGCATAATTTACGCTCTTCGGGCATATTTTGACACTTTATAGAATTTTTTTAATTTTGCACCCCATTCCGAAAAATATCATAAAATTTTTTTGAAACTTTTAAAAATTTAATTTTCGTAATAAAATTTTAAGTTTTAAAAAAAAGTTTTTAAGGCGTTATCTGGGTTAATATGCTTACAAGTAAAGGGGTTTGTCAATTTTTTTTTTTTTTATTTTTCACCATCTATATACATTTTTCTTATATACGCAGTTTTACGGGCGTTAGTTTCAATACAAATTCAGTTTTGCTATTTGTGACGGACTCTCCCCGAGAAGAGGTTTAAGCAACATTGACAGAAACTTAGAAAAAATTTTTATTTGAAATTCTAGGTCATTATTTAGTTATTTATTGCAGTAAAAATTATAAATGAAAATCTTGTCTTATTTATCAAAAATACAGTTCAAAAGCCTGAATTCTGATATCTTGATCTTTTGAAATTGAAGTTAAATTGTTATGAGAGCATCCAATAAAAATTAATTTGTATTATTTGTTTTAGTCAAAACTTGTATGTTAATTTTGTTTTAACCTGCACTTCAAATACAATACAAAATATCTTTGTTAATTTTGTTTCCTTTTTTATTTTTTTTTTTTTTTTTGTCTTATTTTATATGCAAATGTTGTTGAAGATTTGAACTAAAAATATATTTTCATTTACAAATAATACAATTTATTTTATTTTTAAGAGCATATTTGTTGACTTTCTAGCGCATAGTTTTAAGTTTTTAGTGCATATTGAATGCGCATAAGACACTTTTTTTAGAGTATATTTCTGGTTTCCCTGATAGTTACTATAAACTAGTTCATTGATGAACTAGAAATTTAGTAAATATTTTACTCATTTCAAGTAAAAAACAGCTTTTTTTATTCAAATTTAAGAAATTTTCAAAAGTTTTGGTTAAATTTTTTTGAGTGTACGAAAAAATAAAATAAATAATGTTCTGATGAACTATTATTGTGTTTTGAAAATTCTCATAGACTCCATCATACCAAGAATATATTTTCTCAAAAATCGCACTACTGTGTAGGATAGTGTAGGAGTATCATAGCCTTAAGCAAACAGAGACAGCATTGCCATATTTTCTAACGTATGTTTTCATTAAGTATCAGCAGGATGGTGAAATGGAAATTCATAACCGTTGGTTAAGTGGTTTCTATTAAGCAAACCGAAGATTAGTTAATTTTTTTTTGTTAATAATAAAATAATCATACATTGTGAACAGGGCTGTAAAAAATATAGTTTCTTAAGCATTTCTTTATTTTTGTATAATTACTATAGGGAGGTTTGCTGTTCGGTTTTAACCGAAATCGATCGATTTTTTATCAAATATATGAAACCAAAAACCGCCAAGAAAATCGTCGATTTTCGATTCTTTTACTTCTTGTTATTTTAACATTATTTTTGTATTTTATCAATCATTAATATTAGAGCAGTAGGTAGTATTTTTTTAATAAGAGATAATCAATTGTAGTAAACTTAATACTTAATGACATTGAAAGCAAAAACAAATAATTCTTTCTGCCAAAAAAAAACGACTTCAATGCACAGATCTGATGGAAGAAAATATGAAGCAGTACTTGAAATATAAATTTAATGGGCGTGGCTACTCCCATTTTTAAATGCAAAATTGTGTTTTTTTTTCAGAGCTCAGGGTGCCTGTTAAGTCTTGTAAAAATCGGTAAAGTAGAACTACTCAAAATAAAATATTAAATTTTAATGGGCGTAAGTAACTTTGCCTATTTTTCCAAATGGAGTATTGTGTCTATTTTAGAGCTCAAGGTGTATGGTAAGTTTCGTAAAAATCAGTTAAGTAGACCTGCGTGATATATTATTATAAATTTTAATGGGCGTAACCCCGCCCCATTTTTAAACTTTCAAATTGTGTAATTACAAGAACCAAAGGTGTTTTATAGGTTTCGCAGCAATCAAATAAGTAGAATATCATAAAATGAAATTAAAAATTTGGGCGTGTCCCTACCCAGTTTTTTACAATGGCAAGTTATACCTTCTCCGACAAAAAAAATTTACGAGTTATGAAGTAACACAAAAAAAAATAGAGACAAATTGTTAACCTCCTCCCTTTTTGAAGTCGGTTAATTATAGCACAACATCTGAGTTATGCAAAATTGAATGATCAGTGGACTAGTACTAGAAGAAGGCGATATATAAATGTCAATTCAAATGGCAAAATTTTTACTTATTGGTACTGCAAAACTCAACGAAGCTATTTATTAACTTGACTGCAGCACCCGGTCCTAAATACTTGTGTGGCAACACTCTATTCTTTAATAGCTGTTTTTGTTGTTTACATTTATATTCTTTACCTACTTCTTACAACTATAATTCAAGCTGAAAAAAAGTAGGCCAATGTACGAGTAGCAATGGTAAAGTAAGAAAATAAAAACATTGTTTGTTATTGAGTTCTTGTTTCAATATTGATTTCAGTTGAACTTCTCATTTGTTTATAAAATTCAGTTATTAATATTGATAAAAAAAATTAAACAATTAGGGTCTTATGCAAAAAAACTTAATAAAGCTTTGTCAAGCAATGTTAAGTAAAGTTGTATTCTAAAAAAAATTATTGTATAAAAATTCTAAAGTAGGCACCCACGTTATTTAAGACTACTTTAAGTTGATATTTCCAAAATGTGTATTTTGTACCTCAAATATTTTTACTAATATAGCACATACTGATTCATGTTACATCTGAAAATGAAGCTAGAAGTGCCTGCTCTTATCTTAAATTTATTATTTCTGTCATGTAATGGGAAACATCACCAAATTATCCAACTGATTCGAAATACATAGCAAAATCCATAAAAAAATATTAAAATAAATATAATTATAAAAAAATGTTTTATTGATATACATACAATCAAAACAAATAGAAAAAAGATGGATATTCAAATACTCGTTTCATTCGAATAAAACAAATTGTGATAATTTTTCAAATTTTTTTACTTTTACTTCATGGTTGTGTTTATCTGTTTTCCTATTAAGTCAGAAGCTCATATTTTTTAAATTATGTTGCTTTACTTCAAGATAATAAAAATCTATTTAATAAAATAAAAAAATATTTTAATACCCGAATGAAATTGTATTCAATTTTGTACATCATAAGCTGTGAAGTGATTGTTGAACACGGTGGTGTTACCAGTATTTATTATTAAATCACAAAATATTTAAAGTTGTCTTTTGCATATGATTTTTTAACGAGGCTATGTTAGCCTTAAAGTGCTTATCAACTACTATGAACTTTAAAGCTAAAGTAAAATATTTTTTTGCATAAATAAAATTATTTTGTTTTGTTGTTTGTCATCATTATTTACATGATATAAATATAGAAGGTACTTCCATTCTCTCTTTGTTTTTAAAAATAAGTATTTTTGAAGTTTGTTTTTTGAGAGAAACAAAAAAAATGTTCCCATATAGTAAAAAATTTAAGTCTTCCCCTAGAAATTTTTTTACAAAAATATGTAATTTTCTTAACAAAAATTTGGGAATAAATAAAATTATATACATAACTACATATCTGTGAAGTGATTATGTAATAACTTATCTCATATTTTTAAGTTTTCTGCTTAATACAAATATTTCAACTATATTTCCATCTAAATTTGGCGCTGAGAAACCAAATTGATTGATGATTTGGATTATTTGACAACGAATTTTCATTAAGTTTAACAAATAGTAATTGATATTGCATTCTGTTTAATTTACATAATATGTTTCTTGTTGATTGTAACATCCCTTTCTAAAAAAAATTGGTGTAATAATCGGTCAGATCATTTAGCAAGTCTATTTCACAGATCTTATAGGCTCTTAGCCACTGCTGGCGAACACCAGGAAATGCAGGGAATTTAAAATATGCTGCACTCATATTTTTTTGCTGATGCCCTAATCAAGTACGAAGATTTATGACGTTTTTTTTTCGTTTTAAAATAATTTTCTTGTTTTTGAATTGTCTAAATTATTTTCTTCAAAATGGTTGTTGTCTTTGATAATGAAAAATTAAAATATTATTACCATGTTTTTAAAACATAAAAATAAAATTAAACTATTGTACAAAAGTTTGAAAAATAAAGGAAAAAATATGTGTTGGATATAATGTTTGAAACAAAATCATAAAGCAAATACACGAACCTTCTAGCATAGACAATAACTAATAATTGTTTTAAAGATTCAGCTTCTTTTTTTCGTCCATAGCCAAGACGATACAACCGTCGAACACAATTTGGACATTAATTGTTTAATTTATACATTCTGTATTTTATAAAAACAATTTTGAAATAATTTTTTAACAAAATTTTCAAAAAAACAGGAAATATAGGGGGAAATATTAAATTAATACGGAAGCACGATTTTACCGGAAACTTCACAATACTTATACTTGTCAGATGGTGAATGTCAAGAAAAATTGAGAGAATGGAAGTACCTTCTATATTTATATCATGATTATTTACATATTTATTTTAGTTTTAAGTTTTTTATGTCTCATATTTGAATTGTTTTTTTTTTTTTTTTTTTTTTTTTTTTTTTTTTTTTTTGAAAATGCCAGAGCATTAAATTTTTTCAATTTTGTCTTTTTTCTGCATTTGCTCTAGAAGTTTGGCTTGTTTATGGCCAAAACTTTCAACATTGTTTTGTAATAGCTGCTGCCTTTGCGAGTATATCAAAAGGATTGGATTATTGTTTCTTTTTTATTATTTTTATTTTTTTTATTTTGACTTTTGACAATGTTGTGCCTGCCAGGTGTTTTATTGGAAATATCAATAACTGCTTTCTTTAATGAACTGAAACATGCGTAAAATTGAGATTTAATGGGTGAATGATTCTTTTAAAAACATATTCGGAAACACATACATACATATGTATGTAGTACACACTTGTAAAATGATTGTGTGTTGAAAATTTGATTGATATGATAAATGCAAGAGAAACTTTCTTTAGCTTATTTACAAGATCTTCAATTGGTGATGGTTGGTAATAGACGGCTGCGTAAACAGTCTTGAAATGTAAATACGTCTTGTTTTTTAAATGTATTGTCGTAGCATGTATTATACTAAACTAATGATAAACGGTGTCGATGGATGTATTGATATACGTGTATATGAGTGTTTACAAGCGATGCCGCGAAGATTTTTTGTTCATAACAAACACTCAAAAGAAATAGCGTTGATGCTTGTATGCTTGTTATTTCCCTCTAGTCAGCCAAGAACCATATGTCTCTATGTCAATACTCTTTCTCCAGCGACAATTGCACTAGTTAAAATGTCGACAACTTTCCTTTTATGCAAGAGTAGAGATACGTTAGTGACAACAGTTGTAGTGTATTTCTATTGATATTGTCAATGAACGCGTCAATAGTTTGTTTTTCTTTTTTATTATGCTATGCAATAATATTAAATAAATATATGTAGACGAGCGTCACTAAAACCTACTAGTGAATCTTTTGTTCAAATTTCTCAATATCGTCATAAAAGAACTACCTTCTCAATAGTGCTAAGGTCTACTGGTAGATTTTCAATGACAACCCTGTATTATATGTCAATAGCCATTATTACATTGGCTGGGGTACACCTAGTCAGTAGCACTATTGATAATGTCACTAGAAAATCAATATAATTTTACTATTGACAACGAGCGAGGAAATATCGATATTGTAGACTAGAGCCCCTAAAATTTACTAGTGAATCTATGGTACCAATGTCTCCATGTGGTCCCAAAAGAACTATTTAGTCAGTGGTGCTACAGTCTTGTGGTGGATTTTCAATGACAAGCTAATGTTAAATGTCAATAGGCGATTACATTGGCTGGGGTACACCTGGTCAGTAGTACTACTGACAACGTCACTAGTAAATCACCACAATATCACTATTCGGACTTTCTGCAGGTTTAGCACATTGTGCGTTTGAGTAAGTGTGTAAGATGCAGATGGTAAGCTATCATGTGTTTAAGGGTGGCTTTTTAAAGCAAGCGGAAGTATGTGTATGTACATGCATGACGTTTGGATATGCGCCCATGCGTAGGAAGAAGCAAGCATCACAAATTCTGTCGTCACGAAGTATTTTCTTTTTTTCTTCTATACCTGCAATAACTGAAACAAATGCCTTGCAAACAGTGTTGTTTAGCAGATTGTTTTAGAAGATTGCGATGTAGTAAAGCATTTGAAAAATCCCTCATGTCTTAAAGGTTCTTGTAAGTGGTCTTGTGCAGGATTCTAATACACACTTACAAAAACAAGTATTAAAACCATAAATAATAGCAAGTAAACCAATTAAAACATGATATTTCATGGTACTGCAAAACACACCAAAAAATATGTTCATACATACATAAATATGTAAGTATATATTTTGTAAATAAATTCTTAAGATTATACTTATACAGTGTTACCATATTTGAATTTATCTTATTTTTGAAGTTTTTAGACATGTTAAAATAACAAAAAAGATTTTTTATCTTAAAATAAGACTTTTAAAAATTTTACTTTTGATACTTTTAATATATTATTGAGGGATTTTTTGACAAACTACTTACAAATTTTCTGATTTGCTTCATAATGATCTTTCACGTATTCTATACAGTAAATGTTTTGTGTTATTTGGCTTTACTTTTAATAGTTCACAAGAAACAAAATAAATTTTAAACCATTTTCATTCAATAAATAAGATTAAAAAAAAGATTTTTGGCAACAAAAAAAAAAAGATTTTTTTTTGCTCGACTTGAAGATTTTTGAAAAATAAATATGGCAACACTGTATTTATAACAAAATATTGTGAAGGCAGGTGGTTTCCAATTTTAGTGTGTTTTTTTTTTTGGTACACTTGCATGTGAGTGTTTATGAAGAGTATTTTTATTATTTCAGGAGTGCTGCTCCACGGATTCACGAGAAAACTTGAAATTTGACGTGAAAAGAATAAAACATAAATACAAAAAAAAAAAAAAAAACGCTCTGAAGTTACGAAAGAAGTTCAGTAAACTTGGATGCATGTTTACATATTAATTCATGCATAAGCACACACACTCATACCCAAACTTTTCTTTATTCAGTAGGCTGTTAGAAAAATAAAAATGAATGAATTAAAAGAATGTTCAAGAGGAAGGTATAGTTTCATTAAAAATTTTGTAAAATTTGCCACACAATGGTGGCGATGTCAATTGGCCGCCAAGATCATGTGTTTAGACACCGTTGGACTTCTTTCATTGGGGTTATAAGAAAGAAAAGGTGTACGTCGATAAGCCAGCAACAATTTAAGAGCTAAATGATGAGATAATTTGGCACATTAACGGCGTAGAACCTCAATGATGCCTCAGCGTCATCGAAATTTTGGAGCATTGGATAGAGGTGTGCCGCCGAGGTCGCGGCGGCCATTTGGCCAATATTTTGTTCCATACACAATTGAACCATACCATATTATCATAGTAAAAAGAAATGACAATAATTTACTAAATAATTTGCGTTTTATTCAAAATCAACATCGGCCCTTCAAATTTAAACTCCCTTTACTACGTTGGAGATGAGTGCTAGAAAACATATGTTTTCTTTCACATTGGATGCATTCTAAAATAATTCGTCACATGATTCAATGTCATATTCATTCGTTTAAATAAATAAAGAAAAAAGAGATACGAAGTGTTTATATGATGTCTACCAGTATTAATTAAGCTTTAATGGCATTCGGCTCTACAAGAAAATTAGGTTTTCTTTAAATTCATCAAAGATGTAAACACGTTTTTATTGTTTCTTTTTATACAGGGTGGGCCAAAAGAAACCAAGGGGTGTAAAAGTTTAATAACTTTTTTGTTTATTAACTTTTTTTTATTTTTTCTTTCAGATTATATAATATACAAAATGGAAATTTTTTTACACTAAGTATGAAAAATGATGTCTCTTAAATGACCGCCGTTTTCAGCTTCGCACTGATGGGCTCTTTTTAGAGCATTTTCCATAACATCTTTCAAAACTTGTGGCTGTAGCGTTCGAATTTCTGCAACAATGTTTGCCTTGAGTTCAAGGATTGTCTCTGGCTTGTTCACATACACTCGCTCCTTCAAAAAACCCCAAAGAAAATAGTCGGGTGCTGTCAAATCTGGCGATCGCGCTGGCCAAATAATTTCCGAATTTCGAGAAATTATTCGCTCTCCAAAAATTTGACTTAAAAGTGCCATTGTGTCTCGGGCAGTATGGGCAGTGGCTCCGTCCTGCTGAAACCAGGAGCAGGACGTAAAAAATTTTCTATCATAAACCGATACCGCTCTCCATTTACGGTTACAGCACTTCCATCTTCAATCTCGAAGAAGTAGGGCCCAATGACATTTTCAGATGTGATCCCATACCATACTGTACACCTGATGGGGTGCAATTGGCGTTGATGAATGGCTCTTGGATTTTGAGAACCCCAGAACCTACAGTTCTGCTTATTAACAAAGCCATTCAAATGAAAATGAGCTTCATCACTCATAATCAAATTTTCAATAAAGTTGATTTCATTTATTCATTTCTTATTTTCTGATTTTCATTTATTATTTTCATTCACTATAAATTCTCCAAGTGTTGTCTATATAATCTGATAAAAAAAATAAAAAAAAATTAATAAACAAAAAAGTTATTAAACTTTTACACCCCTTGGTTTCTTTTGGCCCACCCTGTATTACTTAGCACTTATACTGTTTAGTTTTTTATTAATTATTTCCTTAAATTCATTTTTGTTTTCAACTTTGTCTGCATACAAGTCTGCTGTTTTCAATGTTGTTGATGTTTTTGTAAGAGATAACAAAAAATCGATTACTGAAAACGATATTTCTTCGCATGTATTTTAGAATCTGTCGTTGTCGAACTGTCAACAGTGAACGTTCGACGACGATGAAGTGAAGCTCGTATTCTCGAATAGCCCCGAATATGATGATACGAATATTTGATTTAAATTGTTAAAATAATACATTTTGTGACAGCAAGCTACCGACTACCAAATGTCAAGGATAGAATACACATGTTCATATGAAAATGATTCTTTTGAAGACAGCAAGGCAACAGGGCGACAGGTTGTTGTCTATGCTGATTTTGTCGTTGTAGTCCAATTAAACTAATTTCTATTTCTTTGTTAACAATGAGAAAATTCAGTGTTGCCAGTATAATAGAAAAATGTTGAATGTATGATTTTATGCAATTATTTGATATTATTTAACAAACACAATATCAAAAAATTAATGTAAAGAATAAATTGATTCCTTTTTGTACTTTTACGTCAAATGAGTACATTTTAAAAGAGTAATTAACTTTTATAAATGCAAAATATATGAAAGTGTCAATACTGAACTATGTATTTGTACTTGAATATCAGCTGCAGATGGTGTTGCTGCCGTCTCCAAAATAATTAAGTAGCCGGCTACGAGGCGACAAATGCTACTAGCGGCATTTGAAGTCGTGTGTTCGTGTAGCCTGCTGTGGTGAATGTGTTTAATGCATTATGAGCTATTTATGCAGTTCAAATGCTATTAAAAGTTTTTTTCTTTAAAATCGAGATATTATTTGACCTTCAAAACAGCGACTGATCTTAATAAAGTGATTCCCGATTAATTGATTTAAAAAAAAATTATAAGAAGGAGTTTACATCCGATGACTTTAAAAATGAGTGACAGGGTACATATGTATACCAGTAGATACCAAGTTTCATAATTGAAATAATGAACGAGAAAACAAAAGTCATTTGAATATGTACCCCTCCTTTCTATTTGTATTTCGCATGACACCAACAAAGTAAGGCTTTCTGCAACACAAATTTCTTCATCCAAAATGAGACATCTATAGTATATTCAATTGCAATTTCTTATGCTAATACAAATAGACTCTTTCACATACGGATGTTTGACTTATACCTAATTTACATTAAGCATTAAGCACTAAACTTTTTCTATTTGTTAATTAGAGCGCTGTAGAAGAGAATTTTATATAAAAAGGGATGTAGAGTGAATCTTTGATGAATTTTTGGCAACTATTTCGATCTGAGTTGGAGGAACAGCTCTCCTATTGACAAATAAAAAATTATCATTATGCAACTAGTTTCATGAAAAAAATGCTTAATGTAAATTGGGTATTACGGTATTTACGATTTAAGGTATTATTAAATATTGATTTTCCAGCCTCAATGAAGCTTTCTCTACTACTACAAGTTTTGTGCTACTTCCCAAAATTACCCTTTCAGCAGATAAATACTCGTATCTAGTGTTATAATAAGAGTTTTCGATTTTGTCTTACAAAAAAAAGCAGCAAGAAAATATATATGTATGTATATGTATTTATATACATTAAAAATTCAAAAAATATTATTTTAATATCCTTGATAACTTAAGTTTCATTTAATATTTAAGCAGAAGGGGAACAAATTAATTGTTTAGAATGAATCAAATACTGTAGTTGCAAGCTTTTCTTACTTGAAAAAAAGTAAAGAGTAAATAAATGTTTAGTTTTCTTACCTTTAGGGCGGATTATGTACATACACTGTACTTGCACATTTGGATACACTGAAAGAAAAAAAATTCAATTAGTAATTATGTGTCAATGTATATACATACATATATATAAATATATATATATATTTGATATATAAATATCAAATGTTTATCATTGTTTAGAAAACAATCACAAAAAATGTTTTAAGACCTAAGACAATTTTTACTTTCACTTCCACTCTGGCAAATAAGTATCTACGATGAAAAAATCATTTGGTATTCAAGCATTAACTGCAAATCTCACTATTTTATGTTATATAGGATTTTTAAGGTAATTAAAGTGAAATAATTTATTTTTACGCCATTTATGTTTTTCTCTTTGAAGCGCCATCTAGGCTCATAGGCTTATATATAAGAGAAAAATTATATTATTTCTTTTTAAAAAGCTTATTAAATTACGCATCAAATGAATGTTAAATTTGTTTGAAATTCATAAATATGACGGACTGACAGTGGTCCGTTTTTTTTTTAATTTATATAAAATATTTCCTTTCAAAAGCTACAATTAGCAGCAAAATCCAAAATTTTATATCATTATGGGTTTTGCACACAGTGGTCACTTGTTGAGTTAAAAATAAACAGTATAATAACAGAATCGATCTAAATGTAAATTCGTAATCAAAAGCCTAATAATTACATAATAAGAATTTATTGTACGAAAACTAAGTTGTTTTTAACTTGTTTAATTAAATTTCTGTAAGTGTATTCAATATACTCTACAAGTTTTTTATAAAACAAGGTCGTTACTTTTTCATAACCTGAAGAAAATCCATTAAAAAAAACAAGAGGTAAATTTATATGTTTCCTTTGTTTATTTTTCTTAAATTTTACATAGAAATCCACAAAATCATAAGACCACAAACAGACACATAGATGTACGTACTAAAGGGTTGCATTTGTATACTCGTTTGTATAGCCGAAACAAATATACCATATAATTGTAGTGTGAGCGACAGAACTAGTAATGGGTGTTTTTTATTGAGGTATAGAACTTTAAGTTGGCATCACTTTTTTAACTGGCGGCCATTTTGTCAGTTGTCAAGTGATTAATATTTAGTTTGGTTTGCCATTTCATCATGAACAGGTTGACAAAAGAACAACGCTTGCAAATCGTGCAAATTTATTTCGAAAATAATGGTTCAGTTCGCGAAGTTTACCGCAAGCTCCGTCCATTTTATGGTCGACATAATCGTCCATCAGAGCAATTAATTCGGTTAACCATGGATCGTGTTCGCACTACGTTTACTCTATGTGATAATACGCATCCGCAGAGACGTCGAACAGTGCGCACCGAAGAAACAATTGCCGCTGTAGAGCAAAGTGTTGAAGAGGACCCGAATGAATCGATTCGTTAATGGAGACCGGTATAGAGCCATGATAACCGACTATTTTGTTCCCGAATTGGATGGCATGAATGTGGATGAGTTGTGGTTCCAACAAGACGGCGCTACATGCCACACAGCGGACGTCACAATCGATTTATTGAAGGAAACATTCGATGAGCGCATAATTTCGCGGAATGGACCTGTCAATTGGCCACCAAGATCGTGTGATTTGACACCATTGGATTATTTTCTTTGGGGATATGTGAAGTCGCTCGTCTACGCCAACAAACCAGAAACGTTAGGGGACTTGGAAGCCAACATTCGTGGCGTTACAACATACGGCCCCATATGCTCGAAAAAGTGGTTGAAAATTGGACCTGTAGAATTGGCTTTATTCGAGCCAGCCGCGGCGGCCACATGCCCGAAATCATATTTAAACATTAATGGCAAAAAATTATCCTTCCAATAAAGCCAAATTGATGGACATTAAAACGATTTTCTTGTGTTTTATTTCAATTTGAAGTTCTATATCTTTAAAAAAAACACCCGTTATAAGAGTTATTGTGTGTGCGTGCTTTTCCAAATTAAAATACAATTGAAAACAAATAACAATTGCTTATTGTATTGCTGCTGAGCAACTGTTTGATCTGTTTTTGCTCAAAAAATACATATTGTAATACAAATATATGAAAAAACCACTATTGAAACAAATACATGATGTGCAGATGTATGTGCGGACGTTCGTTATGTTATTTTGTGGCACAGCCAAAGTATAGAGAGAGAAAGAGAAAATTTTGCTCTGAGAGTAATTACAAATAAATGTGTTCTTTTCATTTGCTCATTGCCCAACCATACAATAATTGCTTAAAAAATCAACATTTACAACTAGTAACAGAAAACGATAAATAACATATTTGTTCATACCAGAACCAAAAAACACGAAAAACTAGTGCAAACAGATGTATCTGTGCAATGCTATAGTACGTACGTATAGCAAATATACAAATTTACGATACAAATATATCTGTGCTTATGAAAAACACCCAGATAGTGAAGCAAATAGTTGCAATTATACATATTTAAAAAGGACATGTTGAGAACTGCTTCTAACCCTTTTATTTTAATATTTCTTTTACTTGTAACACTCACACAAATATAAATGTTTTACTAAACTTGCGAAGAAGGTGCAACTGCAACGTTTTCATTACTTCTTTAGCTTGACCAATATACAATGCTTAACAAACCATGACACAACTGTCCATTAGTCCTAATTTACACTATACAAGTCTTATTGCTAAGCTGATTAGTTTGTTAGAAGAGAGAGACGAAAGAAACGTTTCTGTTCCCCTCGCCTCTCTTCCCATCAAAGTGTAAACTAGTGCATTATGACTCGTGATTTTCATGCTGGGGTCAAATGATTGTCACAATGTACAAATTTTCGTCGGCTCACTGAAATAAATTCATAAGTAACAAAGTAAATTTGCCTTATTTCTCAACTAATTGAAATATAATTACAAAACTACACCACACAGCAATAGTAATAAAGCCATATAGACTTAATCAAGAATTAATTAAGTAATAATGTCATTTTGGCTTATTACTTATAACTTTATAGCAGTGAGCCGACGAAAATTGGTACATTATGCCAATCGTGTGACCCCAGCTTATAGGCCCAACTATAATGTGCATTATAGCATTGCACAGATGCATCTGTTTGCACCAGTTTTGAGTGTTTTTTGGTTCTTGTATGAAAAAATATGTTATTTATCGTTTTCTGTTACTAGTTGTAAATGTTGATTTTTAAAGATGTTATTGTATGGTTGTGCAATGACCAAATGAGAAAAACACGTTAGTATGTATTTGTTTTTCTATAACAAATAAGATACATAAAACTGGTTTTAACATAAGTACCACATGGTGTGCTGAAAAAAAAATCTATGGTTGATGAATGAATGAATGAAAGTAAAATTGTCTCTTTCTCTCTCTATACTTTGGCTGCGCCACAAAATAACATAACGAACGTTTTGGGCAAAAACAGATCAAACAATTGCGCAGCAGCAATACAATAAGCAATTGTTATTTGTTTTAATTGTATTTTAATTTGGAAAAGCACGCACACACAATAACTCTTATACTAGTTCTTTCGCTCACACTACAATTATATTGTACATACCATGGTATATTTGTTTTGGCTATACAAACGAGTATACAAATGCAACCCTATAATGTGCATAAGCCAGCTTAAGCAACATATAAAGCGTATGTGGCAAACTACAATGTACGCGTACTTAATGGAAATTTAGAACAAATAAAACAAATAATAAAGTGATGGACATAATTATTTGTGAATTTTTAATAGATAAGAACATTCCAACAAATTAATTTGATTATTCATTTAGGACTTATGAGAAGAAACAAAATTAGTACAAAATTATGAATAATACCTAGATGTGCATCCATAGCTAAAGAATAATTTAGTGCATGTACATAAGTACATTGTGGCCACCTAAAAGTCACATCTGAATTGCTTAAGCATTTGAAAGGCTTTTCGTTCAATGCTGACATTAGCTTAAGCCAGCTTATTCATTTTATAGTTGAGCCTTAACATTTTTATCGAGCAGAAAGTTATGATCCACTGTCACTACTAGGAAACTTGCAAACAAAAAAATATTCATCATACTAAATTGCTGTATTTATCTTTCATAATCTAGACTATATTGGTCTTAATTTTCCCTTGTTAACTCCTACCCTTCTTCTAGATATGTACATATATACATACATACATGTGGAATAAGAAATTAAAAAATTTACTTACATACATACATATGTATATATTTATTCAAACTCTTGATTACGTATTCCATTTAATTTTTTTGCAAAAAAAAATTTAAATAGATTTTTTTTTATTTTGCACAGCGAAAACATGAATCCAAGCTATATATAAATATATAAAATTCAATTTACATAAATATGTAAAAATGTGGCATGCTTAACAATAAATTTATTGGTAAGAATGTATAGTTTCACTTTTCACTTCATGCTTGTATGTACCATGTGCTCGTAAAGGGTGTTTTTTATTGAGGTATATAACTTTAAGTTGGCATCACTTTTTTAACTGGCGGCCATTTTGTCAGCTGTCAAGTGATTAATATTTAGTTTGGTTTGCCATTTCATCATGAACATGTAGACAAAAGAACAACGCTTGCAAATCGTGCAAATTTATTTCGAAAATAATGGTTCAGTTCGCGAAGTTTACCGCAAGCTCCGTCCATTTTATGGTCGACATAATCGTCCATCAGAGCAATTAATTCGGTTAACCATGGATCGTTTTCGCACTACGTTTACTCTATGTGATAATACGCATCCGCAGAGACGTCGAACAGTGCGCACCGAAGAAACAATTGCCGCTGTAGAGCAAAGTGTTGAAGAGGACCCGAATGAATCGATTCGCCACCGTGCACAGCAATTGGAGCCGACTAACCGACTATTTTGTTCCCGAATTGGATGGCATGAATGTGAATGAGTTGTGGTTCCAACAAGACGGCGCTACATGTCACACAGCGCACGTCACAACCGATTTATTGAAGGAAACATTCGATGAGCGCATAATTTCGCGGAATGGACCTGTCAATTGGCCACCAAGATCGTGTGATTTGACACCATTGGATTATTTTCTTTGGGGATATGTGAAGTCGCTCGTCTACGCCAACAAACCAGAAACGTTAGGGGACTTGGAAGCCAACATTCGTGGCGTTATTGCCAACATACGGCCCCATATGCTCGAAAAAGTGGTTGAAAATTGGACCTGTAGAATTAGCTTTATTCGAGCCAGCCGCGGCGGCCACATGCCCGAAATCATATTTAAACATTAATGGCATAAAATTATCCTTCCAATAAAGCCAAATTGATGGACATTAAAACAATTTTCTTGTGTTTTATTTCAATTCGAAGTTCTATACCCCTCAAAAAAACACCCTATACATAGAAATAGAGATGGTAGTATTTCACGTGAATAGCATGCATCACGCATGATCATGAATCATCTCGATTTTCATACATACTAACGTTATTTTTAAAAAAAAAATCCTCGTGAATGAAAGTATATAAGTGAAATTCTTTTCTTATTGTTTCGTGACTTGTGTTTTTTAAATTATTGTAATACAGTTGACTCTCAATATTTATATTCATGCGATCTGATAAAGTTCAAATTATCGAGCTAACTAATAAAATGTAAGTTACATATATTTTAATGTGTAGATGAGTCTGTGAAATAATTTTACCCAAATTTAATCACAAGTTACTGCACGTACGTTTTATTCAATTAGAAAACAAACTTTAGATCATAAGCTCCCACTCACTCGATTTAACTAGCTACGTCAATCGTACAAGCTGAATGGGATTTCATTACGTTCACCATTTTCACAATCCGAAAATGTTGTTTTTACATGACAAGTTGTACGTTCACGGATATGACAATTGCAATCGTCATATCCCGATTGCAGGGGTCCGTCATATTTTTTTTTCTTTCTTTTTTTAAAAATTCGCGCTCTTACCAAGTCATATTTATCCTTTCTTTTCTTACGAAAACACAAAGGAAATTTACACTGAGTTTGACAGAAGATATATTAAAAGAGTATGATGGTAAGATGACAAACACAAAAAATTAAAATTTATTGGAAACCAGAACAAGCTGAAATACACGAATTGTGCATTATCCATCATTCCCAAATACCAAGTATGATATAATAGCCGCTTAAGACGTTTTTTGCTGTTTCCATCATTATACATTTGTATGAAAGTAAAAATTACAAAATACAATGAAATACATTAATTGACAGAGGATTTTACTTATATAAATGAAGATGAATATGTGAAATTTACAAAATTAAAAATGCTAAATAATGCTAAAAAAATTAATACAAAAATGCTGAAAAAATGCTAAATGCAAAATGAAAAATTCGCTGCTAAATCAATATACATAATGCTAAATTTAGCAGTGAAAATGCTAAAAGGGTCACACTGCTCGTGAGTGAAAAGTTACTCACGAATACATCTCTAAAATGTATGTATGGATGTATGCGTATGTGAACATATGCTTTTTTCATTAAAATATCAACCCTTAAAAATTCATTTAAGAAGAAAGTTATTTTTTACTTCGCCAGCAAAACAAAGTTATAATAATCATGAAATTCTCCAACAGCATCATCATGCAAAATTTTTTTATTGGGGGTATTTTTTAAATTTAAGCACAACAGCATCATCAACTGTGAGGTTCATCGTGGAGAAGAAATAATTTTTATAAGAAATATAAAAACTACAAAGTTTAAGTGAAGAGTGTATAACTTGTATAAATACACCAATATCCCGGTTTGTGGCGCTTCGGTTTGCGTCGTTTCGAAGTTGTGTCATTTTAAAATTTGCGTGATTTCAAAGTTGCGTCGACTTTGTTTCAGTTTGCGTCGCATGGCTTCGAATTTGCATCGTTAGTGCTTCGATTTGCATCCTTAATATGAAAATGTTTGTACAAAGCTAAAACATAAAAAGGGGATTTTTCGTTTAAGTCTAATGCAAATATGAATGCGAAATCTCTAGAAATATGACCGCCGCTATCAATTATTATAATGAAATTTATTTGAAGAAAAAAAGCTATTACAATCCAACAAACTTAGAGATAATTTCATACAAAAATCCAATAGCAGATATGTTAATCGAATTTGATGACACAAGCTCACAATAAAAAAATAATGTTTTTGTAATTGTTCATGTCTTTTAAGTTTTTCGCATTTTTATTTTAATAAAAACTATTACAAAAAAATTGAAAACATTTATTTTTCAGCTAAAAATTTAATCTCGGAACCAATTAAATAAAAATCAATACACATGTACGGAACATTGTGCTTCGGTTTGCGTCGTCTCCATTTGCGTAACGTTTCTCCAGTCCCAATTAGCGACGCAAACTGGGGTATTGGTGTACAATGTACATTTCAAAAAAAAACACAAATGTTTGTATGGGGAACCCCCAGGGGTGGTTCCAGGGGGTGTGCCACTGGCATAGGTGGGTCGGCCCTCCAAAATTAGTGCGGGTCGGTCATAAATTTTGACTCGATTGAGGAACTCGAAATGGGTCAAAGTGAGATTTTTCAAAATTTGACCCTTCAAGAAAATTTGACCCTTCGGATCAAAAGTCGGGACATCAAAATACATTTTAGAGGTATGACTGCTTCGGCAAAGTTTCTTATTTTGATCCCTAGAATACGATTTTTTTTGTAATCTGAGCGATTTGTTTGCCTCCATACAAATCGACCCGCCCTAGTGTAAATACATATTTATGTAATAAAATTTGCCAAGTTTTTTATATACAACTTTTGCTAACATAATAATAAAGTTATCGCGCTTCCACGGCAAAATAAACCTCCTTATCGTGGTTGGAATATTTTGACTTCGATTACAGCGTTTTTGTTATAGATTAAAGATCACCGCAAATATTTTTTTTAGGAGCAAACTGTTGTAATGGAAATCGAAATACATCAACCACGATAAGACCCAATATAGTCTGAAGCTGTGTTACGGAATCAACAAGGCACAAAGGCAAGCTAGAAAACAGGTTTTGAGTCAAGTAGGGCTCCCAACGTCAGATATTTGGTGTCCCATTCGACTTTTTTTCTTCAAGCGATATCAAAAAAAATGGAGGTTCTCATTTCCATTGTATTTTTTAACTTTTTACAAAATAACATTTTCTAAAAAAAATGTAACCGACTGATACAAAATAGAGAAGTGTAGTATCTAGTATTTGTATTAATAATATTGCTTTAATAAGATCAGTGAAAATTTAAAACTTAGTGCCATAATTGAGCATTAAACAGATAATTATAAGTATTTTGTTAAGCAAAGTCTAACCGACTTTAACACAAAAAATTAAATTCAAATATTGGTTCCTTGTGTTTGTTAAGCTCGAGGTTGTTTTTATAAATTTTTAACAATTAATAGTAACGAATTAAGCAAACTGTTAATGACATAACGAATATAAATAGAAAAACAGTTACAATTTTATACAAACGACCTCGAGCTTGACAAACATACGAAAATAAACTAAATAGGTAAATAAAAATACATTTAAAAAATATTATAACTACTTATTAAACAAAACAATATTATTAGTGCATTTTTTATGGGAATTGTTACAATTTAAGTTTAACGTTTGTTAACGCAATAAAAGTTAATCCCAAATTATAATTTTACTTTACCCAAAAATTTCTGAGAACAACTAGGGTTATTATGTTATAAACTTTCATTTAAACAAATGAGAAGCTCAACAAGTAACAAAGTTGAAACAAGCAGAAGAAAACTCATGTAATTTTCTTCACTTTCCTTACTTTATTTAGCAGGAGCTACAAATCACATCTTACTTAAAGTCTTCAAAATTTACAATATGATGTAAAATTTTGTTGTGTACTCTGTGAACTTAGTTCTTAAGATTTCTCTAAATTCATTTTTGCCTTATTGGCTCAAATACTTTGAGCTGTGCGTTGTTAGGCAGTAAAAAAATGCTTCTATGTCGAATTTTTAGGGAAATCAACAGTAATAAAATTCTCGGCCTGCCCTACCTACGATGCCACAAGAAATCTTTTAATCGAATACTTATATTGCAAACAACAATAACATTAGAAAATTTGTTGTTGTTGTTTTCAATATAAGTACGAACGATTTCTGGTGACATCGTGGGACAGCCGTAAATTTTCTAATGTTAGTCCCGTAGTTCAGCTGTAAGAAAGAGGGAGACAGAAGTACAAATATCTCTTTTTTTCTTACAGCTGAATTACGAGTTGAGCAACAAAAGTGGAAATGTGTGAACCGGGACTTATTGTTGTTTGCAATACTAGTTGTCGATCGAACGATTTCTAGTGACATCGTGGGACAGGCCGGCTATTATACCTATTTTACATTGTAAATTAGTTGGCACAAAATGAAAACCTGACCAATGTCAACCGAAAGCATATCACGTAATCTAGAACGCAAACACTGCAGTAACATATGACAATTGTGTCAAAACAAAACCAACAATAAACGTATAAAGTTGGGTACCTACACGCGCTTAAACTCATTTACAGCACACAAAAAGAATACCCACGAAAGCTTAACGAAAAGAAGACGTTGATATTTTCCGCCTCTTTTATCCCAACACACATTTTGATAACGACAACAAAAGAAATGCCAAATGTAAATATTCATACATACACACATACATATGTGTGTGTGTACTCTGCATTAAAATTATGAAAATAAACCGTAGCAGTCACAACAAAAGCAAAAAAACAATAACCAAAAAAAAGTGAAAGCACTTCAGCAGTCGACAGTCTCTACAGTTTTTGGTTTCACTGGCAGGTGACAGACGCATTAGATTCTAATGATTAGAGATAAAAAGCACAGCACTGCACAATTTAGCACTAATACATTCAAAATTCCTACTGAGTGGAATATTGTAAACAAAAAAGCAGATGAAATTTGTAAATTGATTTTGCTTTTTAATTTCATTCATTTTACTTCATGCCATCGTTTTGTACCCTAAAAGAAATACGACCATGTGTTTGATTGAAAAGCAAAATCGAAAACATTTGCTGCTTCAACTTCCTAATTTACTGCAAGTTTACTTCAGTCATGTCGTCTGCTAATACTTGTTATTTTTTCGTTTTTTTTTCGTGTTTTGCTTTTGCTTTGACTGGGACTATTTGTATTTGTATTTTGAGCTGAATAAAAACAACGTTGCCGTTGTCAATACATGCTAGTGCCGATTTTTTTGCAACACCTTTTTGTATATAACAATTTTTGGGAAATTGTGCTTTCAACTTCAACACTAGATCTTCAACAGATAACGTTTTTACAATATTTTCATGATATTCTTAAAATAATCAGCAAAACATACATATATCTTAATTTTTTTAAACACAAAATGTACATAAAAATATTGTATATAGAAATGTTACATAACTGGGTAATTTTACCTTCTAGAATTTGTTATTAGATATTAAACGGAAAGTAGCTATAAGTTTTGTGTACTTACAGTCCATGGTATCAATATAGTATAAAGTTTATGCATTCTCCCTTGTTTTAAGAAGGATTTTTGAAGTTTGTTTTTGAGAGAATTAAAAAAAAAAACGTTCCAATACATAAACAATTTAAGTATTCCCCCATAAATTAAAAAAAGAATTTGAATTAAATTAAAATAAGAACATTTTTACGGCCTGTACCATGATGTCGACAAAAACGTTCGATTGATTACTTATGTATGTTGAAAACAAAAACAAATTTTCTTATTTTGCTGTTGCTTTCAATACAAGATGTCAATCGCTCGTTTTATGTCTACATTGAGATTTTCAGTCTTATTCGAAAAAATAATCTGCCTAAAAGAAATCTTTAACTTTATTTTAAATTTAAAAAATAATTTTGATTTCTTGACACTAAACGAGGATGAATGAATGAACAATAAAGCAACGTTGAATCAATGAGATAAAATTGCAAAAATATCAACAATTGTATCCAGCTTTACCATTTCTAAAGGTTTGTTTTTTTTTTTGTTTTTGCAATTTTTTAGATGTCAAGAAGTTTAAAATTTATTAGCTAAAAACAAAAAAAACTTTTTGAAAATACATATGTATATATGTATGTATATGTACATAAATTTTTAATTAATTTGTTATAGTATTTTGTATGAAAATATGAAGTATTGTTTTAATGTAATTTTTTAGACACATCAATTTTTCTTGAAGCAAGTCTCTTCAACTTTCTTTTAAAAGTGCTTCTTTGTGTTAATGTATCGAATGAAGCAATAAAAGACTTGAAGTTACTTTTCGGTACAAGCAAGGAAAGAGTCCTTTTTTCTCTCTCTCTCTCCCTCTGTATCTTTCTCTCTCATAAACTCAGACTTGCTCCAAGAAAAGCTGCAGTGTCTGAAACAATCTTGTATTTTCCTTTATTAATGTTAATGTGTCCGGTTTTTATAAAACGTACAATTAGTAAAATGGATTATTTAAAAATACCAAGTTATAATTTAGAATAGTTAGCTAACAAATTAAATATAACTGGGGATGATTGATTAGCTGGAATTAAATACCCGAAACATTTGTCATCCACAATAAGAGAACGGCTTACATTCAATGGAAAAAGGTGCAGGCACATCCTCCCTAGAGCCTTGGCCTTAGTACTAATGAAATTCTGTGAAAGTATGTGGAGAAAAATTGCGTGAAATGTAGATTAGGGGCAAAAATTAACTCAAGAGTGCTCTCCAGGACATATGGGAGCATATACCTCCAAAAATTACCAAAAATCCAGTTCATTCCATGAGAATAATCTATCAGATGCTAGACGTAGCCATAGTTAGTACTAATTTTTAGTGTATTCCTTATTTCATAGCTCTTTCCTGAAGGAAAAGTTAGTGTAAAAGTTTTTTTTTTGCTCTTGGAAATAATAGCCCAATTCACAATCTTGTGCAAATAGTCTTGCATCGTTGCATGTACAAAATAGTATAGCATATTGATATTCACCACTTAACAATTCTTAGTGGTGAGTATCAATATACTATACCACTTTGCACATGCAACGATGCAAGACCATTTGCACAAGTTTGTGAATTGGACTAATGTTATTTTATGTTAGGTTATTTTTGTAGTATCTTATATATAAATACGGCACAGTATGAATGTTTTTTTTTTAATTTCTTGGCTCAAAAGTAGTAAAATGCGAGTTAAATTTGCTTGAAAAAAATACGAATTTCTTTTTTGGTTTTTTTGTACACATGTGATTGTAATAAATAAAGACAAGATACTAGGTGTTAAGTGGTCCAATTTAGACCACCGGACGATCCTAGGTTAAAATAAATTTGTTAACAAAATGAAAGATTTCCATAGAAAGCAGATTAATTTGTCTTCAAATTGCTTTTGGTTTAGCTTAATATCTTTCAAAGCAACAGAGATACTTTGATTAAAAAGGCGGAGCGTTTGCTGTAGACGTTTTTTCTTTGCTTACTGTACATATGTATAAAATAAAAAAAAATCTGTAGTATTTTATTAGTCTAAAGCAAAGTAAGTAAAGAATTTAATGCATTTTATTTATAAGTTTTGGGTTTTTTAAATACATACGTAATTCCTTGCAAACCAATTTTTTCTCTAAAAAGTTAATTTTTTGTGGGTATTTTTATTCAAATTAATTCCAAAAGATTTTTTTTCAGAAAAAAAAATTAAAAACATTAATGGTAACGCTGATGGTGTCCCACAAGTTAGTTCATACATATGTATGTATCTATGCATGTGCGTGTGCATGTACTTAAACTATCGTATTCTTTCATCAACGCATACGAAATAAGCAAAAACAAAATTAGTATACATACTCACATTTTTTTCCCACAACCATTGCTTGCATTAGTTTTACAATTGAATTTGAATATTTACACACCTATAACTCTTTTTATATGAAACCAATCATTTTAATATTTTGCACTTTGATAATATTTGGTTTCACCTTTAATTTGAAATTAATTTTATTAAAATCACTGCACTTTTGCTTTACAAAATCAATTATGTATTACAAACGCGAAACACTTACCGACAACCAAACGCAACTGACAAAGATCTTTATGTAACTAATAAGAGATATTAAATTTAAATAACACCGAAGTATTGCTTTAATTGTCAACAATGTGTATAAACATGCAGTAAGTGTGTGTGTGTTAAAATGGGCAAATTTCTCTTAAAAACAAGTGTCTCTTATGAATAGAGGAAAATGTTTCGATTGCAGTTTGTGTTTAACATGCTTTGGAGACGTTCATTGAACTGCTTCGATGCTGATGGTTTTGATCTGCTAAAAAAGATTTTTTGCAAGTAATATTTTTCTGCTTTTAAGCATTTTCTCTTCTTAGTGACCATTGGTATAAAGTTTAAATAGGTATGCAGCTTACAAATTTTAAATGAAAAAATATATTTTTTATGTTAGCAGTTTTTTCCATATGAAACTTGACGTTTGTCATGGTAAAAATATAGCAGTTATACAAATGTAGGGATATTATTAACAGATAATAGTTATTATTCGGCCTATTTTGGGCTTTCTACTTACTTTTTACATCTAGGCAACCTTTGTTTATTTTGGAATGTACATTTAAAAGCCAAAATCGAAAGATAAAAGTAAGTAAACAAGCCCCAATTTTTTGGTATTGTGGTAAAGTGACGTCAATTTCGACAACTGGAATAAACGTGATTATCATTACATTTAACGTGTACGAATTTATAGAAATTACAATCATACGACTATTAAGCATATAACAAAGCACACACCATAGTTATACAGATATTTTTGACTAAATATATACGCCTGAACCTGGCTTCAGTAATTTTTTGCGAAATGAAAATCGTAATATTAATCTTATTATACTTACATATATATGTGTGTATTTATTCGCTTGCGGCAACGATAATGTGATTCTGTAATTTATTTTTTACCATAGGGTTCATATATATCAAAGTAAATAAAAAGCACAAAGAAGAATTAAATAAAACCTAAATGAATTTAAGATTATGATTTTACTTTGTGTACTTCAACCAACAGAGAATATTGTTTAAATATGTTCCTGGATAGCAATGTCGATGCATTTTCGTTACATTTATTATAGCGATATGGTTATCGTAATAAAAGTTACTGAATCCAAGTAGTGATAAGAAAAAGTTATTTTATTTTCTAAAGTATTTTAGAGTTATTATAATCTTTAAGTATGTACAGCGTGCAAAAAAAAAACTTAACAGCAAACGCTCTGCTCTTTTAATGAAAGCATCTCTGTTGCTTTGTAAGATTTTAAGCTTAAACCAAAAACAATTTCAAGGCAAATTGATCAGCTTCCTATGAAAATTTTTAATCTTATTAACAAATATATGTTAGTGCTAAAAAAAACTATTTTCAAGAGCAAAAAAAACTTTTCCTTAGGAAGGAGCTGTAAAATAAGCAATACAATATAAATTAGTAATAAATGCGGCCAATATATTATTCTCATAGAATGAACTGGGTTTTTGGCAATACTGAGATGTATATGTTCCCATATTTCCTGACGAATACTATTGAGTTAATTTTTGCCTTTAATCAACTGCTCGCGCATTTTTTTCTCCATATACGCCGGAAGAATCTCATTAATACTAAGGACATTAATGACACAGTGGTATAAAATTGAATGATATAGAAAAACCTGGGAGTGATATGTTTTTTCTTGTAGGTCTTGTCGAGTTAAAGAAGAATCAAATAGTCAAATATGCCGGATACCTCCAAAATCCGGAGTTACGGTTAAAAACCCGGTTTTTTATCTTTGCGCACTTATAAGCCTGTAACTTTGTTGATAATGGTCCGATTTTCAATTTCTTACTAGATTAGTTTAATAACTCAGTCAATTGCTTATCTATTTTAAGCCCCAAATATTGCATTATAATCGTAAATGAATGTACTTTTTGAAGAAATTCAATAGTATTATAGTTTCTTCATAAAATAATGTATAAAAACGTCACCAAAATTGAAAATTTTTTGAAAAATCTACAAAATTTGTGTTTGGTGGACAATATCACCAAAATTTCTCAATTTAAAAAAAAAAAATTATATATCATTCGAAAGATCTCAGTTTCTTCTTTCCAAATCTAGTAAGTAAATTGAAAATCGGATCATTATCAACAAAGTTTCAGGCTTATAGGTGCGCAAAGGTGAAAAAACTGGGTTTTTAACCGTAAATCTGGATTTTGGAGGTGCCCGGCATATTTCACTATTGGAATTTTGTTTTACTCGACAACCCCTACAAGAAAAATAATATCCGGTCCCAGGTTTTTTGGACTGTCGCACCGTGTAATAAGGGGTATGTGTATGCAATTTTCTTAGCTTTGAATTGATGTAATAATTTTCAAAATCGGGTTTGCGGTTTGGGCATGAAAGCGTTGCAAACGAACAAATAAACTCACTTTCACAATTATAGTATTGGTAAGGAAATATTTTGGGGACATCTTATCACGAAAAATTGTTTTTGTAACACCTTTTAAAATTTCTCATCAATTACAATAGGTCTGTTCATTAACTTTCCTAACAGGGTGCCCCTGTGGCTGAGTGGTAGCGATGCTAGCCTCTCAGTCCAGAGGTCGTGGGTTCGATTCCCCCCATAGACCCTGGGTGTTTTTCGCAGACAAGCTAATCGCTTTGCGAGTTGTGTTTGTTAAAAAAAAAAAAAAACTAATTAGTAATGAAAAAACTATTTGATAGTAGAAACTTGCAAAGAGAGCAGAGCAGAAATTTATAAAAGTACTCTCCTAGATACGAAAAAGTAAAGGCCGGGCCACTATGAATCCGTCATACGTTAAACTTTGCCTGTTTCAACTGACAGCTAAATTGAAATACTTGGTTTCTTATGAGTGTCCGTCAACGCAAAGTGCAAGAAATGGTCAACTTTTAACTTTCTGCGTACTTTGAGTAGTTTGACAGATATTGGTTGGTTTTTTTGGTATGTTTTGAATTAGGTTTTTGTGTTTTGGAAGAATCAACCTGATGAAGCTGTTCAAATACTTTCGTCAATAAAGTACTCATTGTGCCAACTTTCTTCGTCGTTGCGTTAATGTCAAAGTTTAACGCATGACGGATTCACTGTGTCCCGGCCTTAAATGAACGCAAGCAAATTTTATTCATATCAGAACCATAGATGGAAATCATGATACAATTGTGCTTTTTCTGATTACATATTTTGTTTGATGTCTTAAATAATATTTTTTTTAAATTGGCATTTAATACGAAATACTTTACAAAATTTGATGTATTATTTTATATTTATGCATAATTTTTTAATAATATTCCATTAACATATACCAAAATGCGACTTTCCATCTCTGATCAGTTTTAATTTTTCACATATCTTTTAAATAAAAAATTTAGTAGCAATTATTTGTAAAAATATTTTGTCTCCAATTTTTCTCTCTCTCTCTTTTGACGCTCTCTCCTTACAAACTTTTTGAGTTAATGAACACTTTCCGGTAACAATTATTACAAATTCGTCACAATTTTTAGTTAATGAACAAACCTAATATAAAGAAAAACAAACAAAAGTATTGAAAAGTTCAATAAACCTCTCCAAAGCATGTTTATACACAAACTGCAATGGAAACATTATCTTCTTTCGGCAACACACACTTGTTGCACTCAGCAGCTAAGAGAGATTTGTCAAATTTTACGCACACACTTACTGCATGTTTATATACATTGTTGAAAATTAAATCAATGCTTAGGCCTTCTTTCAATTTGATATCTCTTATTAGTTAAAGATCTTTGTCAGTTGCGTTCGGTTGCCGGTTATTGCTTCGCGTTTTAATTATCTATTTTGTAAAGTAAAAGTGCAGTGATTTCAATAAAATTAGTTTCAAATTAAAGGTAAAAGAAAATGTTATAAAAGTGTAAAAATATTATTAATATATATGACGAACAAGAAAAGTTATGGATGTGTGAATATTGCTATTGAATTATAAAAACGAATGCAGCACAGGTTGTGAAAAAAAAATGTGAGTGTGTATGTATACTAATTTTGTGTTTGCCTATTTTTAATGTTGATAAGAAAAGAGAGTACAGAAGTGCATGCACGAATTTGAACGATATGCTTGTTGTTCTTGTTGCACTTGTGACTTATTAAATCTCGTATGTACATACATACACATATGTACACGTATGTAAGGTAGTTTTGTTTTCAATGGAAATCCAGGGTGACCGATGACATTTTTCAAAAAGTGGCACCAAAAAGGGGATTTATCAAAAAAGGAGCAAAATTAAAAAAAAAACGAGAAAACTACACTAAACTTTTTATTTTTATGGCCTGTTTCTACATATCAAGTAAGCTCTCAGGCAAGCAAGCAGTACACAGGCGAGTACGTAACAAAATGAGTTTTTGTAGTATACTCGTCTAGCTTACGTTGTATTTGGTATCACTTTTTGTATATTTAATTTCATTATTGCCATGATATACAATTTGGTATTTGAGTTAATTTTTTTCCATACTAGAAGCATTACTTAATGGCAGCCCTAGGAGAAAATCGAACAAAATAAAAAAACAGCAGCTTTTAAATTACAATGCAATATTAGATCAATTCGTTTATTTTTCAAGCAAAATCGAGTATCTGAATAAATCCTGAGTATTTTTGCTATTAAGCATTAAAGAATGTTTGGATATATTAAAAAGGCTGCATCATAGATTCTTAATTAATAACATCGATAGTGAAATACTTTTTTTTCATTTACGGTATGTTATGATTTTTTTTTTCACAATTATAAAAGCATTAAGATTTTGCTGACACAAGTCAAAAAGCTTTCATGCTTCATTAATGGATTTCATCCATCATATACGATATGTACATACATTATATCATCAGATGGTTACTAATTTGCTGCATTTAATGGAAATACTCCCAATTTTCTTGCTTTGAATACAGCTAGATTCAAGATAGTAATGAATAAAAAACTTTACAAAGCACAGGAGTTTATATATGAACCAAAATAATATAAAATAATATGACTTATCATGGTTAGGAGGTTAATATCTTTCAATATATTTTAAATGTGGGAATATGTATTAGATATATAAAAAATATATTTCATATACATAAAACTGATGTATATTCTTTTTTTTTAATATGCTACACATCATACAAGAAAATGATTGAAAAATTTACTTAGAAATAAAATTCACAAAAAAGAAAAGTGCAACCGCTATTTTCGGCAACCATTTATTCAGTAAAAGCTTGCAATTACTCAGTCTCAAATTACAAACGAACGAAATTCAATATAATACAGCGAAGCTCAGTAAAAAGTTTCAGGTAATCGAACAAACCTATTATTACTTTCCTTGAACAAATTTATGTGAACAAAATTGAAAATAAAATTGTGATGAAAATACATACAAATATGGGATATAATGTAATAATGTTTGGATTTATGCTTACAGGTTCCATAATGGTTCAATTAGACGATTGTGTGGACATTCGATTTCTTCTTTAATAAATAAAAACATATTTTAATTTCCACACAAGTACTAATTTTTGATTGCCTATATTTGACATTAGATACAATTGGAATTGTTATGTAGAAACAAAAAAATAAAATAGTATTACGTATTTTACCCAGACACTTGTTTTATGAAACCCCAACGCCAAATTTTGTACTCATATGAACAAAATTTTGGAGTTACTTGTAATGTAGAAACATGCCATTAATGTATTTTATTTAATTTATTAATTCACTCTAAAAAAAGGGAGACAAAAAGTGGCAAAAGCACTCGAAAAAGTGGCAATGCAGTCTAAAAAGTTGCAATTTGCCACTTTAGTTGGCCAAACGGTCACGTTGTGGAAAACTATGATTTTGTATATGTATATGTATGTATGTATAATCTGTGCAAAAAAATAAACAGAGTAAAAAACGTTTACATTCGTTTTGTGTTGTTGTTCTTTGCAGTGAGCAGAACCAGTGTGACCATATTAGCTTATTTCTGGCTAAATTTTTTCTAATGTAGCTTAAAATTTTTCATTTAGCTCTCAGCTTATCTTTTAGCTTTATTTTAAAAACGCCTTTTCTTAAAAACTCCTTAGCTCCTTAGCTTTGTTTTAGCTAAATAGCATGTTCTTAAAGAATGTGTTAGAGATAAAAAAAATTATAAAATGATAATTTTTTAGCCTCTGTGTGCATGTACGAGTCCTAGTAAAGACCCAATGGCTGGACTGATTTTAATATGGTTTATCTGTTTGAAAGGTAACTTAATCTACTACTTGAAATATATCGGTTTAGCCGTTTGATATGAACGTCGGAGGTTCTTAAAATGTTTAATTTTTGTTATTGACATTTAAAAATATAAAATGTTTTCATTGGAAAAACGTTTGACAAATACAAAATTTAAATTGTACGACAATCTTATAAGGGACGTGCAAATTTACAAATAGAGGACATTGCACTTTTGCTTTGTTTTTAATTTATTAAATAAAAAAAAATTATTATTTAAAAAGTTAAATATATTTATTAAGAAGCGAAATGCCCAATGAAAAGAGAAAAAAGAGGAAATTACCCACTAATGCAAAAAAATTTTTGTTTGAAAAAGAAAATTTAGATTATTTATTTGGTCGGTGCTATTTTATTTATTTAATTTCATATTTTATTTACATAATCGGTTCGGTCGTTCGCTTAAAATTGTTATAAAAAATACATTATTAGTTTTTGTTTTACAAGTAAGTTAACCATTTTGCTTTTACTTTTGTTTCTCTTCTTGTGAAATTTGGCAACAATTTTTCTTGTTCCTCCCCACAACAAAAATAAAATGATTTTAACCAACTTCCTTCTAGAGTTGTGTCCAACAATGTCAGTGTAAATTAAATGGGTTTGAAACAATTTTTAATTCTAACGCGAACGAACTATTGAATTTCATTTAATACCTACATTAAGCATAAGCTTTTAGTTTGTTTTGAAAAGACAACTAAATTATAACCATCTCTCGGGAAGAAAAAGCACTTAGTTAATAAAATTACCTGTTGTGCTTTTGAAATAGGAACTATTCGTTAAAATATTATTCGTTGCATAAATTTGAGGAGTTAAGACTTGTGTCGAACTCGTTCACTAGTTCATTTTTGCCACAAACCAATGATCAAACCCATTTAAATTACATGGGTTTGATCATTGGTTTGTGGCAAAAATGAACTAGTGAACGAGTTCGACCCAAGTCTAGAGGAGTTACTTAAAGTCATGGGGTTGGTCTTAGCTAAGTATTTTATCTAAGTGTTGAACCAAACAAGCGGAAGAGGTTGTGGGAAAAGCTATGTGAGTGGGCAATCATTATCATTATGTGATTTGTTAAAATTTTTGCATTTTTCTGCTTCTATTGCATCCATATATGTATGTTACAGGTTTGCTAGATTTTTGAACAACATCGCCAAAGCGGTAATCAAAAATAAAATAAAATGAGTTCTTTTACAAGAAAAAAGTTGATAATTTCTTTTTGTAGAAAATTTGTCAGATCTTACAATATTGTCAGATCTGACAATGTACTGGCAATCGAAAATTTCCAGCACAAGGAATATTGTTAGTTCACACGGTTGTCAGAAAATCTTACAAATTATTGCCAGACGGTTGTATGACAATGAATTCATCTGACAAAATCGTCAGCCGAAAAATTGTCAGTTCACACGGTTGTCATATGCAAAAATTTGTCAGATCTGAAAATACAATTGATACATTAAAAAACTTTAAATTTTGTTTAAAGTTCATATTAGAATAATGCAATATATGGCGTAGAAATTCAAATAATGCAGTTTGATATTGTTTGTTATTGCCAATGGTATGGGTTTAGTGAAAAGTCAGTTTAGCTTACAGTGTCGAGTAAAATCACAAAATATTGGGCAATTAACCCACTAGTACTTTGGCACTAAGTAGAAAATATTTTTGTACAAATCAAACACTTTGCCTTTTCTTTTCCAATAACTGAAAAATATTTTCAAACATCGCTGAATTTTTGTTTGCATTTTGATACTTATGCCAAATTATTTATAGCAGAGTTTTCTGCTAAAATTTCAAAGCTTTACTTAGAATGCTTAATTATGCATACAGAAAAAGTATCAATGTAAAATCACCATGCAAAAAATTTGATTTTAAATTATATTATATCCTTTTAAATTAAAATTTAAAGTATGATGGTATTATATATTATCAAGAAAAAATATTCGAATAGAGTTAATGCAAATGTTTTTATAAAGAAAACATTTGATAAACGAAAAGAACTATCTAGATTTGAAGCAAAGAACTAAAAGCACATGCGTAGCACATACAAGTGTGATTAAATAAACCTAAACAAACAACAACCAAAAGCGTCTGCTCATTAGGAAGATACAAATATGTATGAACATAAGACTACCCAATGTGCCGAAAGTTTTTATTATATTTGCTCCACCGACAGTTTCTGGTAGACTGGCTGTAATATATGCTATGTGCGCAAGTATTGTACTAAAGGCGTGCAAACCGGCCATGCGCATTGCACTTTTCACACAAAAAAAAAACTATAAACACTTTTGGCCCCATAATTTTCAAAGGCGTTGTTTTTCGCAAAAATTTTGTATAAGAATTTCAATGTCTCTGGCTAAAAATTGGATAGCAATAATTATAAACCGTTTTCATTATTTTATAAGGTAACATCTGTGTATTATATATAGCCCTATCATATTTGGTTCAAACATGTATCATTTATTATATTATATACATACATATATGTATAAATATGTATTTATTATAAACTTTGTTATGTATTTGAAAATTATTCTGCAGCTTGTTATTTTTCTATAAAAAAAAATTTGCGTACACATGTGCATACTAGTGATGTAACGAATGTCAATTTTTGATATTCGCGAATACAAATGCGAATACGAATATTTGAAACGATATTCGCGAATACGAATACGAATATTATATGTGAAATTTATAGACATTAAATTAGGGCTTTATTTACGCCTGCAATATGATATATTAAAAAATTGTTATGAAAAAGAACTTCATACTCCTGTTGGCGTACTTTAAAGTTAATAAAAACTACCCAAAATTTTAATGATCATCAGTAAATAATATTTGAAAATCATACAAGGCACAAATTTCTATAAAAAATTTAATGGATTCGTACAAACTAATATTTTTATCCATTTATTTAAACTTAGTTCAAGATTTATGTATTGATTTATTTAATTTTTTTGGAAAAATATTCGCATTCGTATTAAAAATGGCCAAATATTCGGCAATTCGAATACGAATACGAGTATTCGTGCATCACTAGTGTATACATATATCATGTAAATTCACGAACAAATCATTAGAGTTCATTTTACCAAAAAAAAAAAATTAATAAATACACAGTATGTTCTTTAAATAATATATATTACTTTTAAGACTAATACTATGTTTAGACAACGAGTTGAATCACATGCTTCGCTCTCTGAATCTTGTTTTTAAATCTTGCCGTTTATACGACGCCTTCGTGCTTCATGTGCAGCGTGCCAATTTAGTGCTTTTTAATTCATAACAGTCCGGAATTTTTCAACTAGGTGCTTTTTTTAAAAATACCTGAAATTGGTGCTTTTTCACCTTTGACTTTAGTGCTTTTAGTGCGTTTAACAAATGCACTAAATATAAATTTGTGATAGTATGGTGGCTTTACAGAAAACAACAAATAAACATTTTCCACTTTTCTGTCTGATTGTCATAAGTAAAGAACGGAATGTGATACAGTAAACTTCTTGGTACGCTTTTGTAGAAAATTGAACACTCTATAAAAAGATTTAAAATTAAACTAAATATGAAATAAAAATATTTTTAATTTCCATTTCATTCACTTATTACAGCTATGGCTAAAATAAATTGAAAAACTTATAATATTGTTTTATATTTCTCTATTATAACGAAAAACACTTCTTTGGCACTTTTTAAAAGGCCTGTTTGCATTTTGTATGGAACTTGGTAAAATTTTCTGGAATAACATTATATTTCTGTTGTTTTCTTGAAAAATCGTATAAATTTAGGCTAAATTTTATTTGGACTGTAAATAACTTTTGATCCAGCTAACTTATCAAAAAGTTTTATGTAACTTTTTCTATAGAGCGTTTAATTTCCTACAAAAGCGAACCAAGAAGTTTACTGTAGGACATTCCGTTCTTTACTTATGATAATCAGTTATACCATATAAATCGTATGGGAAATTGAAAAGTGCGATGCGCACCATCTCACCATTAATATTATGAGCTGATATTTTAACAGGCCCATTTTTTTACCTAAACTAAAGTTTGAAACCTGGTTCTGAGAAAAACAAAGGATTTTTTTTTGAGAACACCCTAATGTACATCCATACATAGCAAATAGTTTTTGTTAATTCATTGACACATACCTACATATTTATACGCATGTACATATACATAAATACATACAAATTCTTTCGATATCGACCAAAATCCTGCATTTTCACATAAATTTTAATCAAGTGTTTTGATATTTCGTCTGTACGGAATGATTTAATTTAGGCAGTTATATAAAAGAGTACAAATAAAATTTTAATTGAAATCTTTATCCTGTAAATAAAATTACTTCATTTCTGAAGATTAGTTTTATGGATTATATAAGCTTACGAGTTCTACTTTATTTTTCCAAAATTATTATATCAAATATCCCATTACAATTGTTTAATTTGCTTTTGTCTTGAACTTAAATTAAATTTCCTACTCATATTCCACTTATAACTGAACAAAATCGAAATATGGCTTTATTGCATTTAGTGCTTTTTGCTCTGAAAAAGTTGGCATCACTGTTCGTGTGGCATCTTTTTATTTATATTCACACATTCATACATATCATACGTACGCATATACACACCCATTGGGAAAAGGTAATGAATAGTAATGCACATCATGTATAATTTTTCATTTCTGAATTGATTACTGTTAACACAGAACATGTCCTAGGAAAGTAATGAATTATTTTAATTGTGTTTGATCAAATTACCCTATCGTTTCTAAGGGATGCATTGTTTTGCTTTCGAAAATAATACTTCATGCAATTAATGCCTACTTTTCCAGCTGGGTACATACGTATCATATGCACGTATATACATATGTACATACACATAAGCATGCATACTTACATACATTCGACTCACTCAAAATTTTGTTTTTGAAGGCATCCCTATATTTTCTTCTTATTTTTCCTTCTTTTACTATTCATAACTTAATTAAATTTATTTATATTAAACTCACATCTATGTTTTTTTGGTTTGTTTTTATTTGTTCAAACCCATACATACACATATGTATACATATTTTGTTTTGATAGCTGATTCAGCTAAACTGCCGATAAACTGCGATAAAAGTTAGAGAAGATACCAATTTTACGTGCTTCGCAAGTAGATTCATATTGAATCTACTTGATTCGCTTTCATAATTTTGTATGGCGAAGCAAGTTGATTCGGTCATGATTGGGATGTGAAGCATGAATAGAGAGCGAAGCACGTATCGTGTAAACATACTATAACGAGTTTGGAAATATTTTTGTAGCCCGATATAGTCAACTTTGACAGTCTATATCTTGGATTGGAATTTAAGAACCGATCTCAAGGTAGCTACAAGGAATGCTGCAAGACAAACATACATACAATACAAGTTACTCATTTTTAAGTTTCGTCTATGATACTGGAACGTGGACATATCTGTAGCATTGTGAACATAATTGTAGACCTTCATCTATTGTTCATTTTGTAACATCTTTTAAAATATCTCATCGATAGGGCTATAAAAACAAACAAAAGTATTAAAAGGTTCAATAAACTTCTCCAAAGCATGTTTATACACACTAACTGCGTGGAAACATTTTCCTCTATTGACAACAGACACTTGTCGCATTTAAGAGAAATTTGCCCATTTTATAACACACAAACTTACTGCATGTTTGTATACATTGTTGACAATTAAATCAATACTTCGGTCTTATTTAAATTTAATATCTCTTATTAGTTAAAGATCTTTGTCAGTTGCGTTCGGTTGCCGGTTATTGTTTCGCGTTTTGATTATGTATTTTGTAAAGTAAAAGTGCAGTGATTTCAATAAAATTAGTTTCAAATTAAAGGTAAACGAAAATGTTATAAAAGTGTAAAAATATTATTAATATATATAATATATATATAGGCGTACAAGAAAAGTTATGGCTGTGTGAATATTACTATTCAATTATAAAACGAATACAACAATGGATGTGCAAAATAAAAATGTGAGTATGGATACTAATTTTGTGTTTGCTTCTATTACGTATGTACATCAGTGTCCCGCAAAATAAAATATGTTTGGGTTGGTGAGAAAAATGAGAGTAAAATAATTTTGCACTTGAAGAAAAGTTTTGTAATATAAAACACATGATGTGGTTATTAGTTGTTTGAATTTTTTTGTTTGTAAATAAGCAATTTAATAAAAACTTAAATAAAAAGTAAAAATTTAATAATCATTCAACAATTTAGTGTATAAATTCAAAATTAAATTTATTCACAGATCTGTGGATAATATTAAAATGCCTTTTTAATCTATTTTCCCTATTATTTTTTAATGTTTCATAAAATAAAATGCATTGCGTATTGCCAAAAACATTTTTAATCACGAAATATTTCCCAGCTTCCATAATTATATTATCAATTTTTTGTCTGCAGAAATTTATTAAATTTGAACTTTAATTTCGTTCCGTGTGCTCAAAAAAACTAAACAAAAAACCAGGAAAAAATTAAAACGTGCGTACACAACTTAATTCGTCGCTTGCTCAGTGACGACTAAATGAAAGAGCATAAGCATGTGTGTGATTTTCATCCGGACAATTGTGCTATGGCTTGCGGGTTACTGATGTACATACATACATATGTATGTTGATGAGAAAAAAGAGTACAGAATTGCATGCACGAATTTGAGCAGTATGCTTGTTGTTGTTCTTTTTTTGTACTTGTGACCAGCGTTGCCGTTGTGACACTAAAGGCTTCATTAGTCTTTACTTTCTGTTGCTGTTCTGTGCCGTTCCTTTCTGTATAAAATATTTTGCAATTACTTTGTCTGTGAAAAAAATCAGCTGGCAAGCTGTAGAATTGATTACACTTGTACACAAAATATCACAACACACTAATACATACACACTTTTGGCTGTCACTTAACGTTGAATTCTATTTTCTATAGATTCGTCCGCAACAGAACAGAACGAAAAAGTAAAAACTAACCACACATACAGATTTTCAACTCAACAGAAACAAAACAGCTGATTCAGAACAGAACAGAACAGCACGTACAAACTAATTCTGCCTTAAAGTATATGTTTTGACCCTTTTTCGTGCCAATGACACTTTTTGTGACCCTTTTTTTAATATATCACTTTGTATGATTTTAACAAAATGTATATCATATGCTCAAAAATTGGACGAATCACAGTCTAGCATATCAGATATTGGAGAAAGTGCTGTTCCTCAATTTGACAATATTCGGTTCGATGTTGTCGATCATTTTACTGTTTTGGTCGATAGATAAGCCAATAAATGGTGAAAATATTGCAAAAAGTCTGACACCTAAATCCCTGATTCCAAATCCAAATTATTTCTGGAAGTATTACAATTAAAAAAATATTTATCTTAAATTACTTTCATCTTCAATCTTAATAAAACTTTTTATATTTTTATAAATAAAATTTAAACATAAGTTTTCATGACTTGCAAGCCGGCAAGACCGCCTACAGACGGTCTTCACTATATTTTACCTGGTGTCCGTTCCTAATGTTTTTTTCACCTGTAAATTAAAACTTACGGTTCTTTTGACTATATCCACTTTAAAAAAAATTATTAGCTTCATCCGATCATTTATACGATCTGGCGAGTTAGAGGATTAACATTTATTTAAAATTAAAGTATCTTAATTAATATTATTTTAGTCTAATGTGTTTAATTAATTGTTAAAAATCGTGTTTGTTTTTTTAATTGAAATAAATATTATTTTTTGTTCACAAAAAACATGAACTTATTTTACTATAAAACACCCTTTTTTGACCCTTTTTTTCTTAACTACCCTTTTTATTATACTTTTTCGAAATTTTCATCAGCACCCCTGCTTGTGACTTATAAAAAATCATCTGTATGGAATCCATACTATGGATGGTCAGCGTTGCCACATTTTTTTCCTCAAAAACCTTCAAGTCGAACAAAAAAATCTTTTTTTCTCATTAAAAATCTTTTTCGAGTGATTTTATTCAAAATATATTAACGTGCATTGATTTTACTGAATTCGAATTCAGGAAAAATTTATTTTGTTTCAAATGAACTAACAAACGTGAAGGTAAAAAATACAAAATATTTACTGAATAGAACATGTATAAGATAAATATGCACATATATGCATGCATATAATTCATACTTTAGTCAAAAGGACCTTAAATAATATTCTAAAAGTACCAAATATCATATTCTTAAAAATCTTATTTTTAACAAAGAAATCTTTTAGTCTTATTAGCATCTCGAAAAACTTCGAAAATAAGATAAATCTTCACATATGGTAACGCTGTGGATGGACTTAATCTGTTCAAGAATATAAACAGAGTAAGGCCTCAGTTAGCCGACTGTAATGTAAAGTAACTGTAACGTAGAAAACAGCTGATCGATATTTTTATATTAAAAGTAGGTTACGTTACATTACATCTATATAACCATTTTCATTACTTTTCACATAGCAAAATCGATCAGCTGTTTCTTACTGTTGCAGTTACATTACATTACAGTCGGCTAACTGAGCCTTAAAAAAGGTTTGCATTCGTTTTGTGTTGTTATTCCTTGCAGTGAGCAGAACAAAAACAAAACGAAAACAATGAGAATGTTTGTTTAATTTTATTTTGTTTTGTAGGTATTTGTATATGAACACATACATATGTACGTACATGTGCATTGCAGTGATGCCAACTTTTTTGGCTCTAAAAGCACATCAAAATTTAGTAAAAGCACGAAAAGCGTAATTTCGATATCTAAAAAGCGTAAAAAGCACTAACGTGAAAAACGAACTTACAGCCTGTTTTTAGAAAACATAAGCCCTTTCGTTTTTATGTTTCGTTTATAAACGATAACGTATAAGATGTGATTTTTATAAAACATATTCTAAAGCTTTCGTTTTGACATAAAAAGAGGTTTTTAGGTATAACGAAAAATTAACACTCACAACATTATTATTACAGTGAAGGTATACAAAAAATAATATCTATTAAAAAAAATTTCTATGAAAAATTTTAAATAAAGTTAATTTCAAATTAATTTTAAATTTTATGAATAAGGGGGTAAGCAATATAATTTTTAATTGATTTTAGCATTCAATTGGAAATCAATTTAGCCATTAAAACAGGTTTTGATTGCATTTCGTATTTCCCGTTGTTTGTTAGAGAACTCTATGTTTTTTTTCCTATAACCTTTACTCTATTTTGACTCAATACTTTAATTTTTTGTGATTTGTTTGACAGTTAAATTGTGGAAAATAAAGCAAAAATTATCTGTTTATACAGAATTTGGTGTTGAGTCTTTCACAAAAAAATTAGTGAAGCAAGGGGAACATCTCTGCTTTGTACGGAAGTCAAGATTCGTTCTTGTGAAAGTTAAATCAATCCGCTTATAGAAAAAACCATTTAGATTTTTTCTTTTATTTAATTTTTTGTAATTTATAGTAAAAAATAAAAGGAAAAAATAGTTTTTCACTGTTTTAAGTCAGTTCACATTCTAAAATTAAAAATTAAATAACATTTTCGTTAAAGTCAAATGAAAAATATGCAGACTGATTTTTAATTAATTTTACATAAAAAATTTTATGAGTGTGGAAAACTGAAAGCTCTTTTGTTGTCACACACATAAAAGTAAATAAATGTTTTCAAAACGAAAACATGGTTTTATTCGTTATTTTAAAGAACCTATACACTTATTCATTTTCGAAAAACAGGCTGTTAATGTTTAATATTTTCTAAGCTATTCTCTATTTCGGCAATAAGTTCAGTATCTGTAATGAAATATATCAGACGAAAAGTAAGTAATTTTAAGAAATAAACAAATTTCTCAAAAGCACTTATTAGTGCTATTTCTTCGTTTGGCACTAACGCTAAAAATTTGGCGTTTTGAGTCTTCAACAAGCACTAAAAATTGTGCCAAAAGGACCAAGTTGGCATCGCTGGTGTATTGTACTTTATTTAAAATGAAGGCAGTGTTTGCATTTACTTATCTGCTTTTAAAATTTAAATTCTTTTTGGATTACACTAAAAACTTTTAAAGAATTTTTTTCTGTAACGAAATAAATAGTAAAATAAGAGAAACACAAATTCTATATTAATAATAAAAATGCTGTTATTTTAGTTGAGTCATTGCTAACTTATTTCTGTTAATAGTTTTCGCAAAAGTTCGAGCAAGAACTAACAACAGATATACATATGTATGTACCTAAATTAACAATGATTCAAATCTAATAATCCTTAAAAAATTATAGAATTTATTTTAATACAAGTAGCACCTACTATAAAAACTCACAAAAACTCTTAGTATTTATGGAATACCGACCGATCGGAAATGCGATGGTAAGAAATGGTAAAGTTTAATGCACCATTGGAAGCTGCTTTCAGATGATGTACTCTTTTTAATAAGTTGTCTTGGGAGAAAATAGGAAAATATGCAAAAAACTTCAATAATAGACCTTTTTTAGACACGGTCCAGCTCACGAACGGTCATTGCTAGACCCCTCAAATGTTTTGGAAGTCCTCATTAAAAGCACTGATCTTTAATTAGAGAGGGGGTAACAAAAACTTTTTTTATAGTGAATAGGTATAATCTACATACATACATGGATACACACATACATATGTACATGTATTTTTTACGTCGTTGCAGTTCTGAACATATTTTCGATATTCAAGTAAATTTCATTTTTTGTTCAACATATATCCATCGTTTACACTTTCCCGTTTGCTGAAAAGCAAAAGTGTTTGCAAATTTTTATTTATTTATTTATTTTTTTAAATTGTATGTATTTGTTTCACTGCTTTACATACATTTATGCTGTGACATAAAATGTTTGATATAATCTGAACACTTGTGCCCGTTGTGGATGACATGTGTCTGCACGATTAAAATGACAACCATTTTTTTTAAATATTTAAATATAAACACCAAGAACTTGTTGTTTCCTTTTTTGCATGCAAAAAAATAAATAGTTAAAAATAAATTGTGACATGCGTGCATTATATAAATATATTTATAAGTACATTTCTACATTTGTATTTATATGTGCGTATGCGCTTGTAAATAAAATATTTACGTATACATATGTATATGTGCATATGTATGCGTGTGATATTAAGGTGGGCCTTAGTTACATGGGGTTTTTTGTCTTTCTTTTTCTTGTACATCATGAAAAATTGAACGAAATCAGGTGTATTAATAAAAGTTAAATCATATCACACCCCCACCGACATTCGACTCTTATGTCCCGTAACAAATATAGATAAATATGTATAAATATCTAAAATAAAATTTATAAAAAATTTTTAATTGTCTCCATCCACCTTTTGAAAAAACGTTTGATTTGAGAATAGTTTGATACAAATAAAAAAATAAAAAAATAAATTAGACATGAAGTAAAATTTTAGAAACTGGCATACAATTTTAACATTATCACTTTTGGTGTTTTTAAATTCATTTTCTTAAAAATAAATTCGAGGTATACAAAAAAATTCTAGCAGTCACGACAGATATGTTAATTTTTAGCGCTTCTAGTGCTAAGTAGGTTGGTTACTTTAAGCTGCGCAGCCATTTTATCAGTTGTGTTACTTTTCCGTCGGTTCATTGCTAAACAAAAAAATGATGCAGGAGGGTGCTGTAATAATATCCCATTAGTCAGAGATCAAACTCGGGCTCTGGGACATTATCATTTTCCAAAAAGTTTCCTCCGAAAAAAAATAAGTGACGGGCCTTGTGTAAAAACTTTTTATTTATATACATGTATTTGTTTTCGTAAGCTTTATTATTTCTGCAACACTTTAATATTCATAGTCTATCGAGCATGTTCTGCATTCTACGTGAAATTAAAACGAGTGGAATTGCCATAAAATTGTTGTTGGAAATATGTAATTACAACAACAATGCTATGGCAATTCCACTCGTTATTATTTCACGTAGAATGCAGAACATACCCGTATATGTGCATATTTTTTTTTTTGTTTTCTTAATATCTAGCTTTTGAGCAAATTATACTGTTAATTTTGAATGCCACCCTAATGTGCACACATGCATTTATTTTGCTGCAGATCTTAGTTGTATTCAAAATGAAATAGATTCACTAGGGATTTGTTTTAAGTTTCTTTTAGACAACACCTCCTTTCGATGTTGGAAAATCTATTAAAAGAACAACAAGCGCAGCAACAATAAATATTGAAGATGCACGCCATCTTGAGCAACCGATCTAAATAAAACTAATCAAAAGATCCCCTTTTTATTTTCAATGTTACAATGTCATTTTAAAAATGGCTGTTTCATAATTTCTTCTTAAATTAACATGATCTAAGAATATATCGCTCATTTACTGAAACAATGTCATAACTAAAAAAAATTTAATCGTTGAGTTAATGATGCCGAATGAATTTCAATAAAGTTATTCATATTGTGTAAAAATTTCACATAAATATCTTTTGAGAGAAAAATATATTTTTTATTTCTAATTAGTTGTGTGTAAAAGTTGTTGAAAACTTTAAACTCGTTTTCTGGCAAATTGATTTTTTTTTTTTGGAGTTATGACGTTTTTTATTTAGTAAATACGCAATATGTATTTATTATTTAGTTGTTGATGATGCTTATGATATAAGAATAAATATTGACATACAAAAAGGTCAAAAATAATAAATTGCCAATGAAAGGAATTGTAAGTTTTAATATTTTTAACAAAATAAATTTTGAACATGTTAAGTAAAATACTAATTGTTTTGTAAGAACAAAATTGCGAAAGGAATATTAAAATTTAATAAATAAAACGACATTCACAATAAAGCACAAAATAATACAGACCAATTCTAAATATTCCCTAGGAATTAATTTTTCCCCTTATAAATTCCTCCTATTTTAAACATGTGACAAGAAAAATAAAACTTGAAACAGAGAGAGTTTCGAATTTTCAAAGTGAGTAGTTTTTCTTCAAGAGCTTTATTTTACCTGAAATTATTTTATTTCACGAGTACCATAAATGATTTTTTTAAATATCTGAACTCCCGGGAATTGTTATTCAGAATAAGACCGGGTTTCCATCTGTTTGTCATGTGCTACACAAGCGTAAAAAAAGCGTAACCACTAATTATGTTTTTTTTTTCTATTAAAGATTTGTAAGCGTGGTAACCTCAAGCCTTTTAGTTGCGAATAGTGCGTTAATCAGGAATTGTTTTTGTGAGTTAGCTATTTGCAAATAAAAATCTAATTCGCCGTATATTTGACAATGAGACGCCCGTATAAACGTGGTAATAGACACTTGAAATTTTTAAAGTAAGTGTATTTTTATGCAGACTACAGCAATTAACACTGAAATTTAAAAAATCAAAATTAACGGGTATTCTCTATCTCTATCTATTAATGTAATTTTGACTATGTAATTTTGACAACCAGCTGTATGTGGGAAAACGTAAGAGGCAAAGCCTCGTAATTTTCAAAAAAAAAAAAGCTTAAACTTAAACGAAGAAAGCGCCATAAGTAAAACAATCTCTAAAACTTAAATAAATCACCAAAGACTGAAAGAAAATTCCAAAACTAAAAACCCTAGAAACCGAAAAAATTCGAAAAACGCAAAAAGCGTCAAAACTAAAAAATCGTTAAAAACCGAAAAAAAGTTTACCTTGTACTTACATTTTTTTAATGTCTACATCCGGTAACATATTCGATTATATAGGCAAAATTTTTTATATAATTATAGATGTAGTGTCCGTGCAAAACCCTACGTGCGCGAATCAAAGTCGCACTTTACTGAATTTTTTTCATTGAACTTAAAACATTTCAAATTGGTTAAATAGGAACGCAGTTATAAATTTACATAATAAAAAAAAATTAAAAATTTTAAAAACCTCCGACTTTTTTTCAGAAAAGATGTTATATATCTTATAAACGCTGCACCGATTTTCTTCAAACATAGCTAAGAACCCTCTCGATCAAGTCGTCTTTCAAACAGAAAAAAACTAAATGAAAATCGGTCCAGCCGTTTGGCCTGTACGTGGACACGGACAGACACACACTACAAACTTATAACACCCCTTTTTTAGTCGGGGGTTAAAAATATAAAAAAATACAATCATGTAAACAGAATTTTTTTATAATGAAATAATCAATTAAAAATTTAATTGAGTCAGTTAATTCATTAAAAATTTAATTAACTATTTAATTGAGTTAATTAAACTTTTGTTTAAGAATGTATATGATAGAAAAAGTATTTTTTCTGTGTCTACAGAAAATGGTAATACGAGTATCCTGTCATAACCGCCAAAAAAAGCTTAAGTGACATAATAATCCAACTTGATTTTTTTTACCAAAATCGCTTATTTGCGATCGTAAAAAATCGATTTTAGTCAAAATAACGATATCCAAAAAAAGTGTCGGTAAGTTTTTTTTTTTTTTGGATGGATGTGGCTCGATATAAAAAATTTTGTAATGTTAGGCCGAGTACATACTGTGGCATTTTGCGACAAATATGGCAAAAATAACAGTGAGAACTAGTGGCAACGTTTGTCATTTCCGATATTTTTCCTTGTGTGGCATTACGAAATAAACTGTTTACGTATCTGATGTAAACAGTTGTGAGAATAAGTTGGCTGCATTGCAAACAAAAAAAAAAAAAGAAAATGTCAGCGTTTTGACATTTTGACATTTAGTAAATACCGAAAAAATTTAAATGTGTGCGGGTGTAAAAATTTAAAAGTATGGAAAACGAAAAAGAAAGTGGAAAAGCATAGGAGAGTGTGAGAGAAATTCAAGCGCCCTGGACGCATGACATGACGACACAGGTAATTCAGCTTGTGGAGGTTCGTGAGGCTGTATGGAAACATACATATGTATGTATGTATGTATATGTAGCACTTATAGGGATAGAAATGCAAAAAAAGGGCAGAAATTTCGGTGGAGTTAGGTCTTCATGCACATGAAATTTTTAAATCAACTGGCATCCTGCTCCGTAAACTGAAATGCAGAGCACAATAGAATCCTTTGGTGGCACGTGTATTAAGCCCGGGTTTTTTCCACCACTTTCTTTGTCGTTTCTTAGATTTTCTTAGTTTTTTAGGGTTCCGTACACCAAAGGTGAAAAGGAACCCTATTGTTTTCGCTACGCAGTCCGTCTGTCCGTCACACGGTATTTTCTCAGGACCTGAAATTTGGACACAGTATGTAGAACCTTGGCCGCTACAACAACAAATACATGAGAATTAAAAATTAAAGGGTGTTCCAAAACGAGCAACGAAAAATTTTAAAATCCCATGTAATATACATACAATTGTATGTACATTTGTACACTGACACTAGAAATTTGTAAAATTTGTGTATTTTTATACAGACTGCAACAATTAATACTAAACTTTAAAAAAATTTAAATTAAAGGGTGGTCCATCAGTTAATGCAATTTTGACTATGTAATTTTGACAATTTGTTGTATCTTGAAAACCGTAAGAGGAAAACTTTTGAAATTTTCAAAAACGGTAAATCTAAAAAAACCGAAAATTATAAAATCGCCAAACTAAAAAAAAAAATCGCCAAAAATTAAAAAAAAATCGCCAAAATTTAAAAAAATATTTCTAACACTAAAATAAATCGCCAAATTCGAAAAAATCGCCAAAATGAAAAAAAACGTCAAAAAAAAAACGTCAAAAATCGAATAAAATCGCCAAAACACGAAAATGTCGCCAAAACTAAAAAAAAATTTTAAATAAAAAAAAATCGCAAAAATGAAAAAAAATCGCCAAAAATAAAAAAAAATCGTTAAAATGAAAAAACGCCAAAAACCGAAAAAAATCGCCAAAACAAGAAAATAAATTGTCAAAACTAAAAAAGGAGCCAAAACTTAAAAAAATCGCCAAAACCGAAAAAAACGCAAAAACCGCCAAAACAAAAAAACCGAAAAGACTCCGAAAAAAAACGAAAAAAATATGCCAAAACTATATATTATATAGGATGAAGTTTGTATTAAATTACATATCTAGTGTTCGTACGGAACCCTTCGTGCGCGAGCCAGAGTCGCACTTTACTGAATTTATTTCTTATTATTGTTAAACACACGGTGGCACTAGCCAATTGAATAATTTTGTGATTATCCATCTGTGTAAATATTAATTAACAAACAATACGAAAATCAAAGTCTCACAATGAAATATCAAACGGCATTAAATCTAATTATTTCAAAATTAGTTCTTGATGTAGACAACGATACCGTATTGCCATTATTTAGGGATGGGACTCTTTTCTATCACAAACACACAACAAAATTGTGTGTTATCGAAAAATTTGATGAGAACGGCACTGCACACATATGAAAATGACACCACAAAATGACAACATTTGAAATGCCCAATGTAAACTCGGCATTAATTAAAATTTGTAATATCAATTAAAAAATTAATTAAATTTTCTGCTGCAAACAAATTAATAATATCAATTAAATTTTTCCACTGTAGTTAATTAAAGCAATTAAAAATTTTATTCAATCAATTAAATTCTTAATTGAAAATATTAATTGCTGAATACTTTTTTCTGTGTAGAGATCCTGCTAAAATACTTTTGTTGTTCTATTGTTAATTTCAACTAAAAAAGGTGGTTTTAATTGAAGTGATGTAATAAAAAACAAATATGCGCCTATGGAAAAACTTCTGTTGGATTTGTGGCGATTATTTTGGGTGGGCACAATTGCACAAATTATATATGTATTATATAATGTATACGTATTCTACGAAGTCTTGTGGTGTTTATATAATTTTTTTTTATATACATATATTATTCTCTTTGAGTTCAATTACATTGTTCCTGAGGGAAGGCATGCTGGCTACAGTTTGTTTTATAAAAATATTCTCCTATCTTAATGTTTACATATTAATGTAAAATTTTTACAAAAATATGGTTACATGTGATATATTTAAATACTTACGCGCAGGCATACATACATACATATATACACATGTATCATTTTATTATTTTAAAAAGTATTTTTAGAAATTGATTGGGGTTCTTAAAATATTCACTGATGGTATGTATGTACTTATGTATGTATGAACATAAATTACATAGTAAATGAAAAAGTATTTTTAAAAATAAAATTATATACATGGTTCTTGTATACATACATCTCTGAGCGCATCTGCATCTAGGCTTTGGAAGAATGATCAGGATGTTTGTGTTTTTTGTGTTTCTTTTATTGAACAAAGTTGTGACAACGAGTATGCGCACACATGTCGTCAACCTTCCTTTCAAACATTGTAAATGTTTAAGCAGAAAATACTTACTGTTTGTGCAACTGTATAGAGACAGAAATTAATTTTGAAAATATTCCACTAACTGAACTTCAATAATACTTTGTGAATCATATTACTGAAGCCAAAGCTAATTTTATACATTTTATGTATTAATGGAAGTTTGAAGATGATCTGAATGAACTTCAGTTTGAAAAGTACTTTGTTGCTTAAACAAATTTAATATTTAAATATTTATAAACTTAATATACTAAGGGCCGTTATTACAAATTGGAATTAGTGAAAGGTAGAATTAGGTATACATTTTTTTTTTAATTATTACAATTTAACTTTAACCTAACCTAAGCTGTTAATTAAGGCCAAGTTCATCTTGCGATAACGATGAAATCCTACTTTAAAATTAACAAGTTGTAATAATCTCCCTAAGTTGATCCAGCAAAAGTTTCCGTAACTAGGATTATTTTAATGTGCATTCGTATTTGAATTGGGCTTCCTTAATAAAATGAACTCGAGTGTCATTCATTGCCAGTATGAATACTAGGGTGGCCGTTATTTTATTTTTTTAGATTTCTTCTACTCTCACCCCCCAAATTTATTTTATTTAAATTTTTTTTAGAAAAATTTTCTTAAAATAACTTTTATGCACATTTTATTTTTTATGAATATGAGGAATGTGCATTTCGTGTCTTCTTAAGAAACTCTCATAGAAAATGCTTGAAATAAGGTAAAAAACTTCACATGTTTATAGAACGACTATCAATATGTTATTAAGAATTACGTACTCAAGTATAATAGGTAATCTTCAGAAAAGTTATTTTGGGTTACAAAACGTTTAACGAACAAATCTTAAATAAAAAATTTGTTTTGTAAAACTTTTGTAAACTAAAACTATTTTTTTTGACGAATACGGCAGAATAACCTTAAAAGCTTCAATCAAAAATCTTTACAAGCTAACATCTTCGATCTTGAATCCACTATTATTTTCTCATTACCTCTTTGCAATTAGCTGCCACATTAGTTGAAGTCTACTGATGAGTTTGCCGCATTTCTTTAGGAGAAACGAAATGCATACATATAACCAATACACAAATAAAATTTCTTTATACTTGTGTGCAAATACTATAAAATGGATGAGAAAAGAAATCGGATGCATAAAAAATTACACAAAAAGTCATTTAATTTGTTGCATAAATATCCAAGGGACTTCGAAGTTTTATTTTATTCAAGTTCACTGACTAAAAATTATTTCGATACTTACAAATGAATTTGGAAGATATTCCATTTTGAATAAACTTAGGGCTACAAAATAAGCTAGTTTTATATCAGATAAGCGTTTCGAGAAACTTACCAAAGTTACTTTTCTTTACTATGAGTCGTTCACAAAAAAAAAAGAATGTAGTAGCAGTATTCCGAAAAATTAAAAAAAATGGAGTTGAAAAATCTACGTTTTAGGCTTAAGTTTTCAAATCTGCATTTAGTCTTTTTGAAGGGTAAAAATCTGCATTTCTGGCAACTAGTTTGTCAGAAAACGAGTTTTGAAATTTTAAATTTTCGCACAACTTAAAGGAAAAATAAAATTTTATTTTGCTCTCAAGACTTGAGTAAAAAAGATATTTGTATGAAATTTTTACACAATAGGTGCGTTTGAGTACTTTTCCAGTAAAATCCAGTAACTGAGTAAATACTGAGTAATTTAAAGAAATTACTCTCAATAAAAAGGTTTGCATCTAAAAGTACGCGAACGGAAAAATTGTAAAATCCAGTAAAATATATACAACAGCTGATTACCAATTTTGGCGCTAAAAAAATTATTCATATGACATACACGATAGAATATTTTGTTTAATAATAAAAGTAATAGATATGGACATATGTTTTTATTTAAACTTATTTGGCTGGTCCACGATGTCGACAAGAAACTTTCTATAGCTTACTTATATTGAAAACAAAAATAAACTTTCTTATTTTGATTTTGTTTTAAATATACGTAAGCGATAGAAACTTTCTTGTCGACATCGCGGGTCAGGCCCTAAACGTGATAAGTTATTAGGATGATATATTCAAGACAACGAAAAACTGGGAAAGAATTAAAAAAAAAGTACACAAAGTAATTTTTTTAAATGTTCCATACATCAAACCAGGAAGCGTCTACCCGACGATATGTAAAGGGTTTTTTTTATTGAGGTATAGAACTTTAAGTTGGCATCACTTTTTTAACTGGCGGCCATTTTGTCAGCTGTCAAGTTATTAATATTTAGTTTGGTTTGCCATTTCATCATAAACAGGTTGACAAAAGAACAACGCTTGCAAATCGTGCAAATTTATTTCGAAAATAATGGTTCAGTTCGCGAAGTTTACCGTCCATTTTATGGTCGACATAATCGTCCATCAGAGCAATTAATTCGGTTAACCATGGATCGTTTTCGCACTACGTTTACTCTATGTGATAATACGCATCCGCAGAGACGTCGAACAGTGCGCACCGAAGAAACAATTGCCGCTGTAGAGCAAAGTGTTGAAGAGGACCCGAATGAATCGATTCGCCACCGTGCACAGCAATTGGAGCCGACTAACCGACTATTTTGTTCCCGAATTGGATGGCATGAATGTGGATGAGTTGTGGTTCCAACAAGACGGCGCTGCATGCCACACAGCGCACGTCACAATCGATTTATTGAAGGAAACATTCGATGAGCGCATAATTTCGCGGAATGGACCTGTCAATTGGCCACCAAGATCGTGTGATTTGACACCATTGGATTATTTTCTTTGGGGATATGTTAAGTCGCTCGTCTACGCCAACAAACCAGAAACGTTAGGGGGACTTGGAAGCCAACATTCGTGGCGTTATTGCCAACATACGGCCCCATATGCTCGAAAAAGTGGTTGAAAATTGGACCTATAGAATTGGCTTTATTCGAGCCAGCCGCGGCGGCCACATGCCCGAAATCATATTTAAACATTAATGGCATACAATTATTCTTCCACTAAAGCGAAATTGATGGACATTAAAACGATTTTCTTGTGTTTTATTTCAATTCAAAGTTCTATACCTCTAAAAAAAAACACCCTATATAAACCAAAATTTCAATATAATAATCTATTAACTTTATTCACGTTTAAAAACAATCGGTTATGTTCTGAATTCTATGTGAAATTAAATCGGTCGGAAATGCAATAGCATTGTTATTATAAATACATACATACATACATACATACATATGTGCATACATATTTCCAAAAATTCTATGGAAATTCCGCACGTTTTAATTTTACGTGAAATACATAACATACCCGAATATTTTTCTAGCATCAAACTTAAATAAATGTTATAATGCTTATAACTTAATACATTTGTTTTTTATTATTTTAAAAATTTTATCAAAAACTAAACATTTTTGTTTCCCTTTGTTTACATTTAAAAACATATGGTTTCGTTTTACTGGATTTTACTGGCAAAAATTTGTCCAGTAAAAACTTGCATTTACTCAGTAAATGAACTGTCATTTTTCTCTCTCAATTCGCCCTCTCATTTACTGGATTTTGTGTACTCGAACGCAATCCAGTAAAAAATAGTAAAAATTTTTTCAAATTTTTGAGCTCTCGAACGCACTTAATATGAAGAAAGATATGTAGATTAAAACTTCATCACTAACTCAAAAATTCCATTTTTTAAGTTATGATGTTGTTTGAGTAAATGAGCGATATGTATGTTAATTAATATTCGTAAATTATATCACAAAATTGTTTTTAATTCTTAATGATTTGTGGTCGCTTGCAATAAATAAACTATGTATATCATTTTATGAAATTCAGAATTGTATAAAAAATTTAACATTTTCTCCGCATAATGAGACGTCCTTTTGAGAGCTTAATTTCAAGATAATCATTTTCTAAACAAATGTTTAAAAATCATTGACTTCAGTTCTGCTTTGCGTATAAAAAGAAAAAAACTTTGTTACACTTTATTACTTTTTTATTATCATTTATTTTGTTTGTCCCCCTTAAAGCAAATACGAACGAAGAATACTCGTCATGATTAAGTTCTTACGTAAAACGAAAATTTTATGGGTTCATTATCCTTTTTGTATTTGCTTTCATATCTGTGTCTATGTCATAAAAAAAATATGTGTGCGTGAGTGCTGTGTGTGCGTGAGTTCGTGTGTGTGTGTGTGTGTGTTTAGTTGTAATGTTTACAAGTTCCTTAAAGTAGGTTCCACTTGATATTTTATTGGTGTAGATCAGTTACAAGTCCTCTCGTGCTTGGTTTTTCATTTGTATTTGTGAATGACTGTGTGTGAATTCATGGACTCATTAACATGCGTAACCACAAAATTCTCTATAAGAAACAAACAAATATAATACATGCATAGATATATGTATACACATACACACGCCTCGACTAGAAAATAAAAGCAAATGCACACGTACTCACACCAGCAGGCAAGCAGGAATTTGTGTATTTTTGCAATCAATCAGCGTTGCCACCGCTAAAAATAACAAAAGTTACACAGCTGTTAAGCAGAAATTGAATTAAAAGAATGATGATTTCACAAAAGAAAATAAATGGTATAAATATGTATTTTTTATTAAAAATCATACACTCAGGGAAAAGCTGCAACTTAAAAATAAGAGCGTGTTATATTAATTCAATAATATTCAATATAATAGAAAATGTATATTGAGATACTTAAAAGTAAATAAAATTAATAAACTAATACTGTAAATTAATATTTTTCCATATTGAAATAAGAAATTTCAATACGACTAGACTTTCGTCAATATGGTTTTTATTGATTTGAAGCTGATTTTTCTCTGGGTGTACCATAATAATAATACGGGAGATAAAATAATATATCTTCGGGTTGGTACTATAATGAAAATAGTAGAAAATTGTTAAAGAATTTGTTTTATTACGTTACTGTGATATACAGGGTGGCGCAGAATGAGCTATATAGTTTAAATGGTTTATAAATTTTTTATTCATGCGATTATTATATATATATATATATTTTTTTTTAAATACACTATATATTAGTGATGAATTTTTTGCAATTAGCTTTGAAAAATTATATCCTGTAAGTGATGTCTATTTTCTGCTTCCCACATACGTGCTCTTTTTAGCGAGAAAAAGTATACATTTCATATTTTCCATAACTTTTCGCAAAATTTCGGGTGTAGTGGCCATGATTTCATTTCATTTCACTTTAGTTGGAGTATGGTTCTTGGGTTGTTAACGTACACTCTTTCTTTCAAATATTCCCAAAGAAAACTGTGGGTGCAATGCGCACATTAAAATGATGACGATATGTACGCTGTGTAAACACAATAGACTGTAATACCTAATTTACATTAAGCATTTTTTTTTTCATGAAATTAGTTGCATGAAAATTTTTTATTTGTCAATATGAAGCCTAGAGTAGGAACTTATATCGAAAAAGTTGTCAAAAACGCATCAAAAATTCATTCTACGCTCTTTTTTATATGAAATTCTTTTTCATAGCGCTGCAATTGCCAAATAGAAAAAGTTGCGTGCAACAAAATTCATGAAATTTTATAAAAAATGCTTAATGTAAATCAGGTATAAGTTTGAAAAATAAAATAAAATTTTTTTGTACGCTCTCCGATCGTGTAATGATTCATAATTAAGTCCCCAAGTCTTCTTCACAAAATGCTGAAAAAAAACAAAGAAAGAATAATAATCAAAAAAGTTATAAAGAATTCAAACCATATAGCTCATTCTGCGCCACCCTGTATAGAAAATGAGCGCCTGTCCCACGTTGTTGAAAACGTTCGACTTGTCGAGCAGTTATGTTGAAAACAACAACAACATTTTAAAATTTGTTTTTGTTTTGAATGAAAGTGTGCGACAAGTCGAACGCTGCCGACATCGTGGGACAGGCCCTGAATTTTCCAACCCTGGAATCGTGTTTCTGATATATTTTGATTTTTAATACCGATTCAATTCTTACTAAAATATAAAATAGGTTTAAATTACAAACAAAAACAAAGGTTCCCTTCCCTGATGATCTGCATTAGCAACAGTGAAATGTGCATAGGATCCAGCTAAACCCCTCAATAATCAATTTCAATGTATTTTTAATAAAAAAAAATATTTTACTTAACAAGTAAAATATTAATTTGGGATTATTAGTGCGTTTGAAAAAATTTTAAACTTAAATTTCAACAATTCCCATAAAAAACACTAATTATTAAATTGACTGCACCTGGTCAAAAAAATACTTGTGTGGCAACACTCTATACTTAAATAGCTGTTGTTGTTATTTACATTTATTTTCTTTTTACATACTCTTACAAATACAATTTGAAGCTGGAAAAAAAGTCAGCCAATGTATTAATGGTAAAGTAAGAAAATAAAAAAAACATGTTGATTATTGAGTTCTTGTTTCAACTTTGTTATTTGTTGTTGAGCTTCTCATTTGTTTAAATGAAAGTTTATAACATAATAACTCTAGTTGTTCTAAGAAACTTTGGGTAAAGGTTCCCTGATGATCTGCATTAGCAACAGTGAAATGCGCATAGGATCCAGCTAAACCCCTCAATAATCAATTTCAATGTATTTTTAATAAAACAAATATTTTACTTAACAAGTAAAATATTAATTTGGGATTATTAGTGCGTTTGAAAAAAATTTAAACTTAAAAAACAAAAATTAGTTTTAGCTAGTTCCTTTCATATTTCAAAAAAAAAAAAATTTAAACTTTCCAGCTCTGAAGCCGTATTTTCGATTTTGCTGATTTTCAATACCAACCAATCGACTTCGGACCATTTCTAATACACCACTTCAAAACCGAAGTGTCTGCCTTTTCTGGCAGCTTCGAAAAACTGATTTTACCTGCAGACAGATGGACTTACGGACAGACGGATATCGCTTATTCATCTTTCCTATTCATAAGCACCAAGAATATATGTATAAACTTTATGTGTCGCACATTAATTTTGTGGAAATAACAAACGGATTTACCAAAAATGTTAAATAGTATAATAATTTAGAAAAATAGTGACTCGGAAGTTCTGCTTCTAGAACGACTTCAAATTCGGCTTTAAAATTGAAGAAAACTTTCTTCAGAACTTTTTAATTTTTTTTATCACTAAACTGTTCAGTACTCCAGCTCCATGCATTAAAGCTTTTGCTCTTGGAATTAACATCTATTTCGTTTGCAATATTATTCAGAGCTTAGCTCAGAGCAAACACTACCATCTTACTCAGGCTGCGTTAAATTTCCCTTTTCTAACACTAACCAGAGCTGGATATTCGCACATACGAGTAATAAGTTTAGGAATCCAAAGTTATTTCAAAATTATCCCCAAAAATCATCCTCCAGACACTTCTTTAAGGTACTTAATTTTTCCGAATATCTTAATTCAATTCGAAAAATTTTAGTACAAAAATACTGCAATGGCAAGCCTGCAAGAACTATAAAAATTGTGCAACACTGCCGCTGCATAAAGGCCGGGGCACAATGAATCCGTCATACGTTATACTTCGCTTTTTTCAACTGACATTAACGCAACGACGGAGAAGGTTGGCAGAGTACTTTATTGACGGAAGCATTTGAACAGCTTCAATAGGCTGATTCTCCATTTTATTTATTTAATTCAAATTTTTTTATTTATTTCGTTTATTTCTTTTGTTTAATTTTATTTTGCTGCCACAAAACACAAAAATCTAATTCAGAACTTACCAAAAAAACTAACCAATATCTGTCAAACTACTCAACGTACACAAAAAGTTAAAAGTTGACCAGTTTTTGTACTTTGCGTTGACGGACACGTACTGAATGTAACAGCCCTCATAAAAGCTCAGTTAGCCGACTGTAATGTAATGTAACTGCAACAGTAAGAAACAGCTGATCGATTTTGTTATGTGAAAAGTAATGAAAATGGTTACAGAGATGTAATGTAACGTAAACTACTTTTCATATAAAAATATCAATCAGCTGTTTTTTACGTTACAGTTACATTACATTACAGTCGGCTAACTGAGCCTTAAGAAACCATGTATTTCAACTTAGTTGTCAGTTGGAAAAGGCGAAGTTTAACGTATGACGGACTCATTGTGCCCCGGCCTTAAACAAAGCAGACGCAAGTATTTTTTTTCTTATTGTTTATTTTTTTCCTTTTTTGCAGTCCTCTTTCATTATTTTTCTTTCAGTTCTAGTTTTTCCGAAATCATGATATGAAAGGAGCAGATGTTAAATTTTTAACATTTTGTGTGCCACTCTGGTTATTATTAGTGTTGTTGTTGTTGTTGTTGTTGCTGGTATAAGTATGTAGTATGAATTATTTTTGTTGTGTTGGCTTGTTTGGTCGTTGGGCATGTTTTTTTTTTATAAGAATACAAACTCACACATCCTTGCACATACACATTTGTAGCAGTATATATTTTTTTTTGCTTTTGATGCATGAGTTTTTTATTTATCTACATTGGATTTAGGTATGTTGTAAAGAACACCGGCTGTAGTGAATTTTGGCGTTTAGCGAACAACTTCTTCTCCGCACACAAGAGTTTTGCATTAATAATGCATACAAATTTTCGGTTATAGCGAGTTATAACTATCACAAGGATCTGGTGTTTTTGGAAACATAACGTAAATCAAAATTAAGAATTTATTTAATGCAAATAAATATTTTTTTTTTATTAATTTCTTAATAAAAGATTTTCGTTTTAAGTTTATGCAGCATAACTTTGGATCAAAGACAAAATACGCTTTTAAAATTTGCTAATCTATATCTGGAAAAATATTAATTATTCGGCTTATAACGAACAAAACCGTCAATTCTCATGGAGTGCCTTATAGTTAATAGTAGTTCACTGTATGTGCAGTTAATATATTTTTTGGAGCATAAGGCAGTGCGGTCAACCTCGAGGACTTATGCACGAACTGGGTTTTTATCGGGGAACTAGGAATGAAATTTATTGAAGACTTTTTGGTGTTTGGAATTACTGCAGCATTTAGCACCACTTTATTTCACTTCTTCTTGTAGTATATTACATTTTCTGATATGGATGGTGATAATAGGTCTGTTTCTTGAATTTTTGGTTAAAGAAGGTTCGGTAAAATGAGAGCAAATTATAGTTTTTCTCAATAATAGACAAATATGTAAGAAAGCACGTCAACGCGAAAAACCAAAATTTTTAACATAAAAGGCAATGTCAATGTTTGTATGCCAACCATTGCAAGCTAAATTCGGGCAGTGGCACTGGACAAAATACATATCGCTCATTTACTCAAAAAAACGTCATAACTCAAAAAAAAGAACTAGTTTGCTGGAAAATGAGTTTAAAGTTTTAAATTTACACACGACATAATGGAAAAAGAAAATTATATTTATTTTGCTTTTAAGAGTTGAGTAAACAGGACATTTGTATGAAATTTTTGCACAATATGAAGATCGATATGAGGATTAATTCTGCATCATTATGACGTTCTTGGAGTGAATGAGCGATATTTGTGTTAGAATAACCTGAAACCAAATGTATTGTATATGATTTAGTAAAGGTAGTATCCAGACTAGCTTTGCCATAATATTTTTTTTTTTTTTGGAAAACTGCAAATTTAGAATTAAAAAACTGATTTTATGTGATTTTCATGTGAAAAAACTGCTTATAAAATTTTTTTGGGTATTTTTGGTGTTTTGGGGTGGGCTTTTAAACATACCTGATATATTTTCATATCATGACTTGATAATGTTTGTCAAGTTGTTACGTTTTACCATCTCGAAAGCTTCAGCGGCAACAGTTAAGAAAATATGGCTCTAAAAATTGATAAAGTTTTTAATTAATTGAAATGGAAGTGTTTTAGTTTCACTATGGGATATTTCGCATTAAATTACACAGGCAAATTCCTTTTTTCCAAATCAACCTAAAGAAGTAAGTGAATCTAAAATTCATAACATAAGGTAACTAAAATGTTTGCTTTTAGTTTTTTAAGATTTTGTTTTATTTGAAGTGCATAATAGTTTATTTATTTAATACACTTGCTTAGCCAAGTAAAAATTTTTTTTTCTGTGAATTACTGAAATTTCTCTAAGAGAGTTCTGGAAAAATGTGTATGGCTTCAAATTCTATGGGGTCTATCCTTTAATTTTTTATATATTTCGTCGTGTCTTATCTCATTCTATAAGGCATCGAATTATTTCAATGAAGGTACTTGTTTTTCTTTTTCAATAGGGCAAGGCGAATTAATATTAATAAAGAAAGTGCTACGTCCGTATGAGCAGAACTTGCAAGCAATAAGATCTAATTCCATAAAGAAAAACACAACTTTCGTGTGAATTCTCTCTTGCTATTTGAAAAAGTACTAATCAACCTTCACTATTATATGAAGCTTCAGATATCGGAATTAAAATAACAAAATTGAGATAAAGTAAAAAATTAAAAACTGCACAGTTAATAGAAAAATTTTAACTGAAAAACTGCTCTATGCTTAAAAAAACTGTTGAAATCAGTTAAAACTGCAAATTTGGCAACGCTGATCCACACTCATTTAGAACTTTTGGTCCATTGTTATACTACCGAAGCTCTGCTCTAGTCCTGTCTAGATCATCGAACCTATCAGACATCAATTCAAAGCACTTTACTAGCGGTCTCCACTAGCCGTGAACTTGGTATGAGCATCAAATCGGACATCGCGAATGGCATGGATACCCGAGATTAGTTGTCCGCAACCATTTGCAATAGAAAGAAAAAAGACAGAACAAAATTGGTAAATATTCCATTTCTATTGCGCTACTGCGCAAAACATTTTGATATGATCGAACATGAACATCGCGCTTATTCACGACAACAAAGAAATTGATGAATTGTTCACAGTTACTCTGCCGGCAGCATCATGTCCATGCCATGCTCAAGTCTATGGTTCGTGAAGACGTAGGATTAATCAAGAGTGCCCATAGTGGCATTCTCTTTCTTTTTAAACTAGTGAAATGACACAAGAAGGACAATGTTTCCTTAATCTTGAAATCAAAGAAATCGTATTCTTTCTATTTAAGGGATCTCATGGCTACCTGGTGATGATGCAGCTATTTCTTGAGGCCCCTCTTTTATTTGTTTCCTCTTCAATCTTGCGCTTTAGTTTGATTTTGAGGTGGCCGTGGACTAAGCAAATGACGGTCTTCAAGAGTCCGATTCTGGCCCTGGCCCTATCAACATCATAGATTGTTCTGATATATATTAGTGTTTATCTTTCGTCGATATTTGTAGCAATCCTAGGCAAGGTAAATTAACTAATAAAATGGCTATATAGCTGAAGATAATGCGACTACTTTACACAAGATTCGCTGAAACGATGCTATAAAAATTAGCAAAACTAACAATAGTAAAGTACTAAAATGTAAATAATTGATTAAGCTCCTCTTCTCTCTATCTATCTGTCAGTTCAACATATGTACTTGTATCATTCTTTACAACTCTCCATTAACACAAGCGGACCTGTTATTTGGACCTAAGTCAACTGAAAACATACTTTATATTTACAGCAACCTGTCAAACCTAAGCTTACCTATAGGTCTGATTTTTAGAAAAGGGAAAAGGGCTCTCCCATGTCTTGCAAGTTAATGAGCAGTAGAGTTTCCTTGCATATCTTTGTATCCCAGGATCAAGAATATCTTAAAATTAAACTGCTCTTCCATCTTTATGAGAGACTATCGGCAATCGAAAATGGCTATTGCCCTCAGAATAGCGCTTCGACTGTTAGTGACGATCGTTGAAATGACATCCCACCTTAAACAATACGCTATATCCTTGATAACAACTATCTCTATATTTTAAGCACTGCGGTGATCCCGAAATTAGTTTTCCATACAAAGATGTAATGTCCATTCACCTTCGTGAGCTTTGGAACCATAAATATAAAATTTAAAACATCTTCTTCCATATGAAGGACTATATTACGATCTGGGAGATGAATAAATTTATGTTATTTTCAACTCCGCTGCCCGATCGGTTACCAATTTTTGACCCGCCTAGGACAGTTCCAGAGTTATTTTCTATTACTGTTGCTCTCTCCCATTTCAAGCATACTAATGTTACAAATGATATGACAAATTTAAGTGGGATGATATCTTATTTGTTATTTGGTTATATGTTCTCCTGTTAGCGATTCTTTTGGTGTTATAATTTATATAAAGGGTGGTTAAATTTTAAGGGCCAAAAACGGCGTTGAATTCAAATTTACCTACGCTTTGTTGTAGACGTGAACATTTTGATTTATTTTGCACTCACAAATCAAAGTATTTACTTTGCATATTTATTAAATTTCCAGTTGAGCACGTCTTTCAGACATCTTGCAAGACGGGTGCACGACAAAGTTAAAGCGTGGAGGACCTGTAGGCGACAGTTTAAACAGCTACAAACACGACAGCAAGGGCGATACTTTCCCTCATAGCTTCCTTATCTCTGTAGAACTGACAATTTCTTTAAGGTTTAAATTGTTGAAACTATATATCGAGAGCCTATATTCAAAACACGTCAACTCAAAAAAGCTAACTTTTCAGTAGATCGATAAAACTAGTTAATTCGCTCATTATTGTAAAATTAAATGATGTGCCTTCCATAATATGGTTTAAATATACTTACTAATTTATAGGTCGTATTTTTATGAGATATCATATCGTAGTCGATCAAAAAACAAATATTTCCTTAGAGCTAGCATATTTTGTCGGAAACAAATATGATTTTTTTGAATATATTTATATTTTAATAAATTTAAGAAACCTTTTACTCAATACTAGATATAAGAATTGATAAGCTAAAAGAAAAAACTTAAAATACCTTAAAAACAATAACATAAGCCTGACTGAAAGCCTCTTGAATCTCGAGCTAGTCAGCTTTAGCACTCTCTAACTCACTCTCTAGTGTAACAGGGTCACTACAAATTTATCAATTTCGAAAGATTATGTCATTGACAATAATCGGTCCATACATAATGTTTCTATTCGATTAATAGTTTAAAAGTTATACATGTACAGGGTGGGCCAAAAGAAACCAAGGGGTGTAAAAGTTTAATAACTTTTTTGTTTATTAACTTTTTTTTATTTTTTCTTTCAGATTATATAATATACAAAATGGAAATTTTTTTACACTAAGTATGAAAAATGATGTCTCTTAAATGACCACCGTTTTCAGCTTCGCACTGATGGGCTCTTTTTAGAACATTTTTCAAAACTTGTGGTTGTAGCGTTCGAAATTCTGCAACAATGTTTGCCTTGAGTTCAAGGATTGTCTCTGGCTTGTTCACATACACTCGCTCCTTCAAAAAACCCCAAAGAAAATAGTCGGGTGCTGTCAAATCTGGCGATCGCGCTGGCCAAATAATTTCCGAATTTCGAGAAATTATTCGCTCTCCAAAAATTTGACTTAAAAGTGCCATTGTGTCTCGGGCAGTATGGGCAGTGGCTCCGTCCTGCTGAAACCACATACCAGGTCTGTTCTCAAGAGCAGGACGTAAAAAATTTTCTATCATAAACCGATACCGCGCTCCATTTGCGGTTACAGCACTTCCATCTTCATTCTCGAAGAAGTAGGGCCCAATGACATTTTCAGATGTGATCCCACACCATACTGTACACCTGATGGGGTGCAATGGGCGTTGATGAATGGCTCTTGGATTTTGAGAACCCCAGAACCTACAGTTCTGCTTATTAACAAAGCCATTCAAATGAAAATGAGCTTAAAATAATTGATCTATGGTTTAAATAATAAAATTCTATTGTTCTGGTTCTATGTTCAGTTGTGAACCTCTCCATTATAAATTCTCCAAGTGTTGTCTATATAATCTGAAAGAAAAAATAAAAAAAAAATTAATAAACCAAAAAGTTATTAAACTTTTACACCCCTTGGTTTCTTTTGGCCCACCCTGTATAACCAACCAATTTTTGTTTTTGATGTGTAAACATCTATGCGCTAGGGGGTAAAAATTTTTTTGCTTTGATTCTTTGCTGAGATTTCTTTGCTGAGATTTCTTTGCTTTTTGCTTTTGCTTTGCATTGTCAAATTGGTGTGAGCTATGTATGAGTGTATTAGTGTTTGAAAGAAGCAATACCAAGCAGAGAAACAAGTCGACCTGATCGAAGGCGACGGTGCGCCGCCGCCGGTTATTTTTCTGTATATTTCCGTACGGATTTGAAATTTGGACACAATATGTAGACATTTGGCCACTACAACAACAAATACATGAGAGTTAAAAACTAAAGGGTGTTCCAAAACGAGCAACGAAAAATGTTAAAATCTAATGTAATATACATACATTTGTATGTACATATATACACTTGAAATTTGTAAAGTTAGTGTATTTTTATACAGACTACAACAATTAACACTAAATTTAAAAAGTTTAAATTAAAGGGTGTTCCATTAGTTAATGCAATTTTGACTTTGTAATTTTGACAACTTGCTGTATCTTGGAGACCGTAAGAGCAAAACTCTTGAAATTTTCATAAACGGTAAAACTAAAAAATCAAAAAAATATAAAATCGCCAAATATAAAAAAATCGCCAAAAACCAAAAAAATCGCCAAATCGAAAAAAATCACCAAATTAAAAAAAATCTCTAGGACAAAAATAAATCGCGAAAAAACCGGAAAAATTGCCAAAATGAAAAAAATCCTTCAACAAAAAAATCGCCAATATGAAAAAATCCCCAAAATGAAAAAATCGCCTAAATAAAAAAGCCCCAAAAACAGAAAAAATCGCCAAAATGAAAAAAACCCCAAAAAACAAAAAAATTCACCAATATGAAAAAATCGCCAAAATGAAAAAATCGCCAAAATGAAAAAAATTGCGAAAATTAAAAAAACCCAAAAAGAGGAAAAAAATGCCAAAACGAGAAAAAAGCGATAAAACTGAAAAAAAATCGTTTAAACTGAAAAAACTTAAAAAAGGAAGAAAGCTAAATAAAAAAAAAATTATCAAATGTGCGCGAGTGAAAGTCGCACTTTACTGAATTTATTTTAATTGCAATGCGTAGACAACAACAAGAACAGCAACAACTAAACGATGAACACCAGGAATTAAAAATTAAAAATTAAAAGTAAAGGCCTTTACCATAGATGAGCACTGCAGTGCCACTAAAGTTTCAGTAAAAACAATAAAAAATTATTAACAAGTAAATTTTTACTGATTACTAAAATTTTTTTCTACAATTTTTATAAATTGCCTAAATGATTTGTTATATGATGAGGTGCATTGAATTTTCAGTAATCAGTAATGCCCGTATTCATAATGAAATTCTACCAAGTGGCTAAATGTTTTTCATACAAAAGTTTCAAAATTTAAATGAAAAAACTTTGCCACTTGCTACAATTTTATTATGATAACGGCCCTACGATTTTACTGGTAATGTAAATTAAATTTCATTAGCAGTAAAAATTTACTGAATTTTTTTAGTAATCAGTAAACTTACTGCTTACTGCAATTTTGAATGCAGTACATATACATATACTGCAGTGTGCCCATTTACTAACCAAATAAGTTTAATAAAACAAACAAAAATTAACAAATTCATATGTATTTACAATATTGAAAGTTTTGATACTTTTAATTAATTAATTTTAAAAAAGATGCTAAAAGCATAAGTACTTCCAACTTAAAAAAAAATTTTCATTACTAGATGTTTACACATCTCCTCTGTGATCGGACTCACATTGCTTTTTTTTGAACCGTACTAATATATTAAAAGTGACCATATCTCAAAAACTAGCCATGGAATATCAAAATCTTATCAAAATCGTGTTCAGCATACCAAATGCAATCAGATATGAAGTAGAATTATTATAAATTACAAATTTTGTAAAAATATTGGAAATTTACATGGGAGTTAGCACTTATTTTCACCAAAAAAAATTATAATTTGACATAGCAGAATAAGAAAAATTTATATAAAAGGGGGAAAATCATTTTTTTTTATTAAAAATTTATACTACTGGAATATTGCATAGGGGAGCTATTTGCCATCGGAAACTCATTTTGACGAAATTTGAGTTGACGTGTTTTGAATATAAGCTCTCGATATATTTATATACACGATTTTACATAGAACGCTGCAAGACTAAATTGAGGGTAATATTCACCAACTTGTTTGATACATGTGCAGTTGAGTAGTTTTTCTTTTACCGAGTCTTTGAGTACGGTTTCGGTTAGATTGTCTTAGAAGAAACTGTAATCGACAAATATATATCGTGTATGACAAATGTCGAAGTTTCCCTAGTTAGTCGTTAGCTAAAGCGACGAGTTGGCCAACTGGGTTAGTACTCGCTAGTATACTCTTGCACGCCTGTGATTTATATATTTTATCAGTAATGGTGAGTATACACGATACTACAAATCGTACGATAAATCGTACAAGTATGAAATTAGTAACGTGTATCATATGCTGTCGTACTTATGAAGTATACTTTGTAGTACGAAAATCAAAAATTTTTGATTGAGCTTGACATGAGCTTCGATAAGTACGATAATAAGTATTGTGTATCATGCTGTTGTACAGGAAAATTAGTTTTATGAGGAAATTATTTAGAAAACGCAGTGTTTCTGCGACTCAATTTTAAAATTAGGTTTATGTAGAGGATATTTTAATTAAAAAAAGAAAATAAAATATTATTTTAATCATTCTCTACAATATGCCCCTTTTCTTTTTGCATTATTTTTTTCATTCTTTTTCACTGCAGTTCACTTTTAATTAATAAATCTACCACATTATTCATTTATCCGCGTGGGTATTGCCTTAAAAATGTTCTTTCAAATGAATTAGTATGATTTGTAGTAACGTGTATTTCAAAAAGCGTACTACAACTCATCAATATAACCCTGCGTTTACACATGCAAGTACCTTGCATGCAAGCTCTGTGTACGTATTATCAACGAAAATTTCATACAAATTCCCGACTGTCTTGCAACCAGCATGTTTGCCTTTTATTGCAGAGTTGTCCATAACATAAAAAAGTTTAATTTTGAGGGAACCAGATAGTATTGAATTTAATTCGTGTTATTTTAATGTTATTTATGTCTAAAAAATTCATTAACCGCTTGATTTATGAATATTTAAGAAAATAAATATTAAATTAGCTTTTAAATGTATTTAAAATTAGTAAAATCTCATATAACATTACACAGAGATCCAGTTAATTTCTACTAAAGTGTTAATAGGGCAACACTGTTAGCTAACTTTCCATTTACTTGCTGCAAGTGAAACAAGTCACTGTCTTGTAAAATTCCTTGGCAGTTGAGTTGGAAGTAGACTGCAAGTGCCGAAAGTGTAGTTGTGTTAGTAAAAGAATTTGAGTGTATTGAGTTTTCCGAACTTGCACTTGCACGTGTAAACCGTAGGTAAAAGTAAATTTATTTTCACTGTTGTTCCTAAAAATAGCACTACAAGAACTACAAGTACATATTAAAGGCCTGCGTAAACAGTCTTGAAATGTAAAAACTTATTTTTTTTTTAAATGTATGTATTCTCGTGGCATGTATTATACTACACCAATAATTAATGCTGTCGTTTAATAAGCGAAGCATGATGGATGCATTGGTATTCGTGTATATGAGTGTTAACAAGCGATGTCGTGGAGACTTCTTGTTCGTAACCAACACTCAAAAGAAGTAGTATTGATGCGTGTATGCTTGTTATTTTGCATATGTACGTTCGAGTGTGTGTGTGTGTAAGATTTAGATTGTAAGCTATTATGTTTGTGTTTAATGGATGATTTTTTAAAGCAAGAAGACACAATTAATGTCAATGCATGTGTGTGCGTTTGCAGCATGTGTGCAGAAAAATAAAAGATCATACAAACCACGTGTGTGTGTATGTATATGCATGACATTTGTATACGCACCCACGCGCATGAAGAAGCAAGCATCACAAATTTTTTCGCCACGAAGTATTTTCTTCTTTACTCCTATACCTGCAATAACTGAAACAAATGTCTAGCAAACAGTGTTGTTTAGCGTTTTTTTTTTAGAAGATTTCGCTGTATTAAAAGTTCTTATAAGTGGCCTTTTGCTGGGGTATAATATGTATCAATATACATATTTAATATATCGCACATTTACTTCAATAGTGGCATAAGTCAAAAAAACCAGTTTTGCAGAAAACGCGTTTTAAGTTTTCAATTTGCATACAACTCAATGGAGGAATGAAAAAGAAATTCTTCTCCCATGAGGTGATGGTACAAGCTATTTATATGAGATTTTTACACAAGATAAGACAGGAAATGCCGCATCTTTCTGCATTATGAACTCAAAAAAACTCACTTTTTGAGTTATGCCACTATTGAAGTAAACGTGCGATATGTATGTTTGATATTCTGGCTGGTATATGTAGTGCGAAACATTATCAATTCCTTCCAATAAATCATAAAAACCTTAAAAACAGTTCAGCAGACATTTTCCATGTTGTATCAATCACTTAATACACGATTCTATTTGAATTATTTCGCGTGCAAAACCTTTTCAGCTCAAGCGTCTTAAGACCTACATACATACATATGTACATGCATGCCTTCATCAATAATATGTGTGTATCCAATTCTGCTGGTTGATTGGATTATCACAAAATGTTGCAGCAAATTAAACACCTGTAGGATTCTTTAGTACGTCTCTAACCACAAATTAACCGAGAGAGATTTTGTGTAACAGGCAGGCAAGGCACTTGTAATAATTTTAAGAATTAAATGACAAGTTGATGACAAGTGGTACTACAAGCATGCATGTTTATATAAACACATACATATATGTATATATATATGTATATATATATATATGTATGTGTGTGTGTACCAGTGTTTATGTAAATATGTCAGAATTATTATACAGCGCCTCATTTCCTTCCTTCCTTTTGACCCGAATGGTTACACACAAATTGTATCATAAAATTAAATAGTGCTTATTTTCGCCCAGTCATTTTGCATTCAAGTTACTGTTTTCAATTTTGTTTACTTACTTCCTTCAATTTTCTGTTCCTTTGATTACAGCGTGTACGAGTATGTAACTCGAAAACAGAAAATAAAACATAAAAAAGCAGCAACACATTTTTAACAATAAAAAAAAAAAAAAAATACACTGCAAAACTACAAGCTGAACTTTTCGGAATTCTTGACCAGAGCAGATGTTATTTTATTCGTATTCTTTCAATGCACAAGTAAATTTTTGCTGTAAAGTCCAGGATGTATAGTTATGTGAGAATTACTTGTTACTCGTCTTAATGGTTTCTTAACAATGTAGTCACGCACGCAAATTTAGCTGGACGACGTTACTGCTGAACTTTAAAAATAAATAATGGAAAACACCATCTTCTAATACACCAGAGACTCGTTTGGCGTAGCTTCAATCCGCTTTGCCTGTGGTGCGATTCACTAACTCTTTGCAACGATAATCGCATCGTTAAAATAATTATAACGAATACTTATCGAATTTGCTATTCAGTAACATTTTTAACAATATTCGCTGTAGGCTAATGTCAGCTGTGTCGTTATTTAAGCGACAATAATTTATGTGCTGTTAATTATATCAACAGAAAAAATTAGCTGTGTACTATAGTTAAAAAGAAGTTACAGAATCACATAGTCGTTATGGCAAGCGACAAAATGTATAGACAAAAATTACAATTGTCGGATCGTTAAAAGTCACTAGATCGCTCTACTGGTGTTGATTCTGATTTTCGTGTGAAAAGAGAAATTCCTATTCTACTCTGTTAATTAAGTTGTAATCAGGGTTCGGACTTTCATGAAAGATAAAAAGGTATTGACTACTTACATTGTGCTCTACCCGGTGGGTAGACCTAATTCGAGTGCCCTGAATCCAATGGATTTAACCATTTTTTTAGGTTAGCACTTGTTTAAAAAATAATTAAGATTGAAAACTTGGTTGAAAGCACCTAAAAATCGCAATCTTTTCCAGATTCCTACCATTTATTATTGATGAACTTGCGTCCTGAGAAAACTTTTTGGAAAAAAAATTAGAAATGTTTGTTTCGTCCAAAAACGGAAATTTTTTTTAATTGGGGGATTTTAAAATTTTGTTTCCAATTTTTTTTAATTTCTTTAGGACGCATGTTCATCCAGAATATACTCAAATTAAGTTTACCCACCATGTTATCCGCTTGTTAAATTTTTGAACGGAATCATCAAAATTTAAGTAATTTGGCATTGATTTGTAGCTGCATATTTTTGCATATTTTGCCATTAAATGCATATTCTGGCAGTTTATGCCATTTTTAAATGTATGCATATTTAAAAACTAAAAACAAAACTTTCAAAAGCTTTAAGTTTATATTTTATAAAGAGCTGTCATAACTGTGAATATTGAATTCACTCACATTCATTTAATATATTTAAAGAAATAAAATCTAAAAAAGCAGAAAAAGTACCATAAGTACAAATTTGCACCCGTTTTAACCCTACCAAGTACCCGGTATTTTTATCTGGACCATATGCTATCCGTCTATCGCATATCATCCAAATCCATTAAGCCGTTTTCGCTTCACAGTGGAACAAACTGAAACTTACAACAGCAATTTCTACTATGGGTTTTTTTGCTACACAGTGTAATATTCCGCACAACTCTTTTAATCTGTTCTTTCATTTCATTGTTTTCCTGATAATAGCAAATAAATACAAAAAAAAATGGGAGAATAAGTCTAGCCGTTCACGCGTGATGCAGTGACAAAAGGAAAAGCTATTGATTTTCCAAAGTCTGTACTTACTCCCGTTCTTTTCCCTTCTAAGGCTCAGTTAGCCGACTACAATGGAATGTAACTGCAACGGTAGGAAACATCTGATCGATGTTGTTATTTGAAAAGTAATGTACAGACTTGTACATTCCGTTTATGATACATAACAAACATCTCCATACCCATTTTCATTATTTTTCATATACAGGGTAATTATGAATAAAATTCCGCGAGAAATATCTCCCTTTTCCAATTAGAATTTTTGTTTTCCATATTACTTGCTATTAATTGGAATTATTCCCAGGGAAAAATTTCCCGCGGAATTTTGTTCATAATTGCCCTCATAATAATATCGATCAGCTATTTGCTACCGTTGCAGTTACATTCCATTACAGTCGGGTAAATGAGCCTTAAAACTTTACAAAGTAAACTTAGCGCGTACAAAGAGGCTCTTAGCATTTTTTCTCTGCTTATTGTAATTCTAAAAAGCTGTTCGAAACAAGTCCAGTACCAAACAAACTGGTTGTAAAGTTGAAGTATATATATCAATGATAGTACAAACCGAATGAGAATTCCATTATGTATTAAAACACTCCCTTATTGAAGTAAACGACAGTGAAAACACGCTGCTAATTAAAACTTTTGCTAGTTGGTAGTATAACTGCTTAGGAAATCGAAAACAAGCTCAATATTGTAATATTCTAAAAGAATTTTATTATTTTATTTTATTTATTATTATTTTATTTCGATATACTTGGGGCTTAATTGGAAAAAATTCTACATGGTACTTTTCGAATTTTTATGTGTGTTAATTTGTACCATCACTGATAATCATTTATATGTACGTACTTATATATGTCTGTATTTAAAAAATATAAAAAACTTTATATGTATGAGAAAATTTATAAAGATCTTTTTCTCTGTTTTTTTTTTAACAAAAAATAACGCGAAAAGCTGGTCATGACATACTTTCGGCAGGAAGATAAGGCATTCAACCGGAACGCAGGAAAAGAATTTTATTTTGCAATAAATAAAAAAAAATATCAACTAGATTATTGAAATAATATTCCTTAAAAAATTTCTAAATTTTACTTAGTACTGATTTAACGATCTAGTTTTGGCTATAAAAATAATTATAAATAAACTTTATAAAAATTATTCTATATATATATTTTTTAATTAAATACTAGTGTACAATGCACTTTTGAAGTAGCTAACCCATATTGCTTCCTTTCTAGTTGTTTAGCCTATAAGACCAACAAAATGATAAACATGACACAAAATTATCTTACTCTGGAACATGAGCCTTATTATAGAGTTAGGAGTAAAATACTTTTCTATATTTATAATTTGATCGGGCTAAAGTTTGCATTGCTTTGTATTCTAAATTATATGTGATAATTATTAATGAACAAATAACACCAAAGTTAATTGTAAATATTCTGACAAACACGTAGTAGAATGGAACAACTAGCTGTTTTCAAACACTGAAAGGAAAATCATTCATTCAGAGAATTAAGCGGTTTCATTAAATGTTCTTCATTACATTAATGAAACTTTTCTTTAATACAATGAACAATTTCATTGTATGCATGATATCTTTCAATCTCTGCTCTTCGTGTGTTCTTCATAGTTCATTGTATTAATGAAAATCGTTACATTGTTTAAACGAATTTTCTTTTTGGCGAATTTGGGGCAAATGTAAATAAGTTCAACAAGTTTTGTGTTCTTACTGTATACAGTTTGTCAAACATAAATAAATCAATAGTTATTTTGTTAAAAAATATTTTCTATTTCTTATTTTTCTAATCCCTTTTAATTCCAAAGCAGTATGGTCGTCATAAATACAATGAAATCATTTCATTTATACAATGTAGCATTCTTCATTGTATAGCAGATATCTCTTTCTTTCTCTTTTTTTTATCCATTCACATCCCTCATCTCTATACAAACACAAAAAGTTTGTGCCAAACATCTTATAAAGATGCTAGTTTTGTTCAGATTTTTGTTTGATTCTCTTAAACTTATGTTTGTGCATTGTGATTCTCAACAACATATTAAGAGTTTTACTATAAACATGTAATTTTTTCGGATTACTTTAAACGTTTTTTTGGGTTAAACTCTACTGATGAGTTCCTTAAATTTTAAACATTTGACTTTATTAAATAGATACATACATAAATACATATGTACACATATGTATTAAGTACATACATATGTATTAAGTACATACATATGTATTAAGTACATACATATGTATTCAGTACATACATATGTATTAAGTACATACATATGTATTAAAAAAATAAATATATTTTTTATTAAGTGGATGGTTTGGAGGGGATATCATTTCATGTTTTTTATTATTTACTGCTTCTGTTTCATTATATTTATGAAAATCTCACCATTACTTTAATGAAATTTTCTTTATATTAATGAATAAACTTCATTTATGGTATGTAAAAACTTCATTAAATCAATGAAACAATTGCATTCAATTCATGAAAAAGTTTCATTAAACTAATGAAATAGTTTCATTCTATTTATGACATAGCCTCCAAAATTAGCTTCATAAATACAATGAATCATTCTTTATTGATCCAATGAAGGGCTTCATTAGCTGACTTTTAATGAAAGATTTCATTAATACAATGAAGAATTTCATTGTCTGAATGAAGGGTTTCCTTTCAGTGAAGGCCACTAAACCTTCATCATCAGCGTTCTTTCTGTTTGGTCCACTGTTCTTGGTATCAGTTGATGTAGATTTCTGCCTTACATATATGCTCAGCCGTTATTGCAAATGGAATATGTGAATTGTTTTGATCCATCGTATTACTATTTGCTGAAAGCTTTTTTCTAATGAAAGCTCAATTTTACCATCTTTAAATTTACAACAGTCTTGCCATTGTTGTTTGCTATTTACTAATTTTCTTTTGCAAAGGTTTCTATTTGATCCCCATATCACAACTTTTTATGTAAATAATTGATCATACATCATACAGGGCTCATTTTTGTCAAACGTTTTAGGTCCTTAAACATAATCCTATGGGTTTTGTTTATGCCCCTAGTACAGAGGACTCAATTCAGTACTATAACACAGACTAGCCGAAAAAAATTACCGGGGTCTGACAACAATGGGTTAATTTTTCCATCAACAAATTTTGAATAGAATTTAGCATATTCAAAGGAACGCAGAAGAATCAGTGCAAAAATAGTGGAGTTTTAATGAATTGTTGGTAAATCGGCGAAATTTGCAATTTTTGAACAGCTAAGTCCCACTTCGCACTATACAAGTCTTAATGGTAAGTTTATCAATTTTTCTTCATTGAACTTGCATCGGCGTTCACGCAATGTAAGTCTTATTTTTCAGTTCATATTTTTTGTGCATAGTTTTGTGTATACATGTACGCTTTTTAGGGTTCCGTACACCAGGGGTGAAAAAATAGTCGCCAAAGCTAGAAAAAAGCGCCAAAGCTAAAAAAATCACCAAACTCGAAAAAACGGTATATTAAAAAAAACGCTTAAAACCGATAAAATTCCAAAACTATATATAATAGCCTATGTTCTATAGCCTAGCCTAAGTTCGTATAGTATTACATATCTAGTGTCCATACGGAACACTTCGTGTGCGAGTCAAATACTACGTTTATACACGCACTATTTGCAAATAAAAATATTCGCAAATAAATCAACTCACTGTTTATACGGCAATACAAAAGTGCACAAACTTGGTAGCACTTCTATAGAAAAGTTACTTTTGTTGCCAAAAAAAAATAGTGTAAATGTACAAAATATCAAATAATTATTTGTTTTAATTTTCATTATTTGCTTCTATTATTGTTTTTTGTTCAATATTAATCCATTTATTGTTTTTTGTTATCAAACATTTGTGAGCGTGGCAACCTAATGCATTTTATTTGCAAATAGTGCGTTAATCGTGAATAGTTTTCTGAATTAATAAGTCGCAATAAAAACAATTATATGGCATCAATTTACAGTTTTATTTGCAAATAAGCCCTGCGTATAAAGGTAGTAAAAGTCGCACTTTATTGAATGTATTTAACATTACGATAGAGAAAGCAAAATGTATTGACAGTACTTCATGTACTGAGTACTCGTTTATTTTCCCTTCGTCACTCCTACAGACTAATGAGGTTAGCAATAAGACTTGCATAGTGCGAACGGGGACTTAGAGCTGCCCGATTCAGCTCAAGTTTTAACCCTATTAGTTTTAGGCTAACGTCCCTTTTTACAATGTATGATTAAGGAGTTAACATGAACTTTAACTGCAAGTTTTTCATACAAAACTTGCCGTTAAAGCCCCTGTTAGCTTTTAATTGTGAATTGTGAAAAGGGCAGTAAGTATCATAGTAATTCCCCTGGGTTTTGTGAAAATCCACAGTTAAGTTTCTGCATACATGCAATGAAACTCTAATGTACTTTATGTATGTATGTATGTAGTATGCATATACATATTAAAGGGTTGCATTTGTATACTCGTTTGTATAGCCGAAACAAATATACCATGGTATGTACCATATAATTGCAGTGTGAACGACAGAACTAGTATAAGAGTTATTGTGTGTGCGTGCTTTTCCAAATTAAAATACAATTGAAAACAAATAACAATTGCAAAAAATACATATTGTAATACAAATATATGAAAAAACCACTATTGAAACAAATACATGATGTGCAGATGTATGTGTGGACGTTCCTTATATTATTTTGTGGCGCAGCCAAAGTATAGAGAGAGAAAGAGACAATTTTGCTCTGAGAGTAATTACAAATGCATGTGTTTCATGTACATGTATCATTTACTTACATATGTATGTGCAATTTTGCTTTCATTCATTCATTCATCAGCCAATTATATTTTTTCTCAACACATCATAGGGTACTTATGGTAAAAGCAGTTTTATGTATCTTATTTGCTTTAGAAAAACAAAAAAAATAAATGTAATGTTTTCATTTGCTCATTGTCCAACCATACAATAATTGCTTAAAAAATCAACATTTACAACTAGTAACAGAAAACGATAAATAACATATTTGTTCATACCAGAACCAAAAAACACGCAAAACTAGTGCAAACAGATGTATCTGTGCAATGCTATAATACATATACACATACATATGTACATATTCCCATACTTCCTTCCATCTTTTGCAAAAGTCTCTTACAAAACAAAATTTCAAGCTACTCTTATAACATTCTTCACTGCAAACAATTAAGATAAGTAAGCAAAAAAATCTTGTCGAGGCAACTCAACGTTACATTTTTTTAACAGTTTAATTATTGCAAAGTGTACTTGCTGGATTAAAAATAGGTTACCCAATGAACTAATGAATATGTACAACAAAAAACATATACTACGTATGTATGTAAATACATATATATGCCAACATATGTATCTACATATGTATGTATGTATGTGTGTGTGAGTGTTCGTAAAAACATGCATTCGCATCCTACCACACAAACCCCCAAACAAAAGATACTGACCGGACCATAAAACTGTGTTTTATTTTATGCTTAATGAGCGAATGAAGCGAAGTGAAATCCCTTGTCGAAGTTTAACACTTGCACAAAACAAAATTGCGAATAATAAAAATATGTATTTATGTACATAAAAAAATAAATGCAAGGAAAAAGTACATGCATACATACATATGTACATAAATATGTATCTAGTACTTTTTACTGCAAATTTATCAAAAACATCAACAAAAAACATTCATTATGAATCATAGAAACGAACATGAAAATGAAATGTGTAAATACCAAAATCAAATAAGAGGGATTGCAATGTGCAATTGATGAAATGAAAGAGGAATTGAAAATAAAACATTTTACAAAAGAAAGTGGAAACTAAAATTATAGAGGAGCAAAGGAAAGAATAATAGTTATTCAAAAAAAAAAAAAAAAAACAATGTCTTCATTAAATATTTATTTTATAAACACAAAAAAATGGGAACAATTTGGAATAGAATCATAATGAATGCATTTGGCAGCAAGCAATGAAACAACTTACCACTGGTTGCGTGTGTTTTTTTTAATCAAACAATGTTTGCAATCATACATACCGCTTGCAGTGCACTGCAGTGTCAAACATCATCCTTTTTATTAATCTAGTTATTCTGTATTTTGTTTTTAACTTATTAAGTAAGCCACAATTCATTCAGCAATTTTGTTTTCTAAGATGAATCGAAATGTAATGCATTAATTAAATGAGAATAATCTATGCAAAATCTTGGCATATTATTTGAAAATAATGTAATAAATTAAGTTTTAATTAATATTTATTTTTATGTACTCTATACATCAGTTACAACATTTTTACTTCGTCATCAGTAATTGTCTCCATGCCAACAGAAAGCTGGACATCAAACTTAATACAAACAACGACACCGAATGCATGTTGTACATGCACATCAGCGTTGCCATTGAGAACATATTTTTCTTGCCCTAATGCTACTACCACCAAAGTCTATTATTTACCCAAATGTTCGGAATATTTTTGAAATAAAATTATCCACAATTGGGCAGATTGAGCTATAAATTTATTTAGCCGAAATAAAGAAGGTTTTGTATGCATTGTTTCTTTAATCATATATCAGATATCAAGTTTGGGTAAAAAATGCAAGGAAATTACGGCATTCGATTCGATATGGTTCGAAATTTCCATATCATCTCAATTAAAATTTAATGAAAGTTTTTTCGATACCGAATGCTATCATTCCCTCTTTCTACTCTCTGTTCTCCTCTACTTGGTAGTTCGTTAACGTTACTGCCCCTTAACCTCATCTTAGCCTCCATCCCAGCATAATGTATGTATGTGGTAGTCAATATGACTTTATGTCATATCAATTGGAAGCTTGCTTTAATACCTTGCTTTAGTAACTGAATAACCCGTATTGACAAGCTGGCTCATATTGAATTTAGTTTCGCAAATCAGAGTGCCTCGAAATATCAAAAAAAACCCATGCTACGATTAATTGTACACTCAGAAAACACATCAGTGCTGCTTTGCATAGGCTCGTGAGTATAGTATCAATAGTTTCTTTTCACCGAAGCTCCTTTGTCACAATAGGTAACCAATAACTGGCCAAATAGTTTGACAGTGAAATGCAATAATATCCAAAAATAATAATTTCCATTATTTCTACTTAAGAAAGGCAAAAAGTGCCAATGGTCCTTGTGGGTATATCAAGTAGTGACTCCGCTAAATAACATGTTATTGACTTGTGCAAAAGTTTCTCATCTGCGTATTTTGAATAGTGGCTTTGCTCGATTTAACAAAATTCGCCGGGATTGAAATATATTGCCCCTCAATCTGAAAGTTTCAGTTAGTTGCTTTGTAGAGTAAAGATTTTCTATATAGCTGCAGAGAATTCTGATCGGTTTGGCATAAATATTGTATTTAGTACAAGAATTTTTGCATAATTGATTGATGCTTTCAACTGGGTTAAATAATTTATACAATACTCTGTGATCTGTTTAATTTTTTTTTTTTTTTTTTTTTTTTTTGAAGAGAAGTAACACTCAGGCAATCCATGCCTACTATTATTACTAGGTGTTACCTTTTTAGGAAAGTGATAGTAGTAGAGAATATAGGTGGTGAAAGAAGAGACAATGGGAACCTTAATTTTCTTACAACTCTGGTTTTTTGCACGTTCTCTTTAATAAGACACATTTTCAGCGCCTCTGGTGTCAATGAGGCATATTACATGTTCGATCTTTAGTAGCCATTGGATTGGTTATTTTACTTCGGATATGATTTTGCTACACAATATCGACTAAGGAAGGCGTTCTAATATTACATTAGGATTAGTATCCGCTGGAGCCAGTGTAGTTCAGTGACCAGTGTCACTTTTTTTTCTAATTACAGCGTTATAGAAGAGAGTAATATATAAACAATAACGAATTTTTCATTATTAATGTAAAGTGGGCATAACACAATTACATACTTCTTTTTATAAATAAAGTAACTAAGAGTTAGGCAATTAACTAGAAATAAATTAAGCGGAAACTACTGTAAAGTTTAATGGTAAACTTTATCCATTTAATGGTTTCAAAATAGCCGGTGTTTGATCTCTTGTGCAAATTTGAAAACATGTATTTATTATGTTACTAAAGTGCAAAAGCCTTTTCACACAAGTTGACTGAAAATGTCTGAATTTAAACTCCAGCGAAGCTAGCAAATAATTAAATTTTTCGGTGATATTTTACCATAAGTCGCTACTGCAGAAAATGGCCGCTACCAATCGAAACGGAATAATGTTTTGGAGGTGTTTTTTTTTAATTTTGTATAAACTCAATAACATGCCCACTGGCTATCTAAAAATCTCCTATTAGCATACTCCTAGTCCATTGGAATATATAGGTAACTGGTATGGTTAGATATGGGGCCAGTTCCACCCGATTTGCGGTAAGTCACCTGACTACTTTTGTGTCATTTTCTTTCCACCTGCACATATCTATTAGTTTGTTCTCATACGCCAGAAATGTATCTAAACTTTCGCCATACTTTTGCTAAATCTTTAGGTCCAACTATAATATGAATAAGCTAGCTTAAGCAACTGTGCGGTTACATATAAAACGCACGTGGCAAACTATAATGTACTTAACAAACTTTTCGTCAAGTTTCGCCAAATGTCATTTGCTTAAGTAAAGTTCCAAACTGAACGCACATTCCGTAAGGAAACAACTGTTTGTGCATTTTTTTTTAAACTCAAACAAGCAGCAGCAGAAAATGTTATATCTGTGCAGAAAATATTCATTGATTTTAAATATTTTTTTATTATTTCTTATTTTAAACTCAGAAAATAAAGCAAAACTTTTATTTTTATTGTTTGTTTTACAATACACATATACACACATACCCATGTATTTACTTATTTATATATTCACTGTTGTACTTTTAGTAGGCAAAACAAATAAAACAAGTAATAAGGTGATGGATATATTTATATGTGAATTTTTAATAGATTAGGACATTCTTACAAGTTAGTTTGATTGAATTGTATTCCTTTATGAATTATGAGAAGAAACAAAATTAATACAAAATTATTGACAATACCTAGATGTGCAGCTGTGGCTAAAGAATACTTAAGTCCATGTAAGTACATTGTGGCCACCTAAAAGTCACATCTGAATTGTTTAAGCATTTGACAGACTTATCGTTCAATTCTGACATTAGCTTAAGCCAGCTTAGCTTATTCATATTATAGTTGGGCCTTTTCTTTCATATTCATATTATTTTAATGGTAACGTTGATGCACACTCATGCATGCACTCAAACTCTCACTCTCATTTATGCACTGTAGTTCTCATGTTCATAACGGCTTGTGCATATGTATGCGAGGTTAGTCAGCATAATAAAACCTAATAAAAAAAATATAATAAAAACAACAAAAAGAACTAAAACAACACGAACACACAACAAAACCAACGAACAAGTCATCAAGCAAATGAGCGAGCAGGCAATCAATCCAACGTTTTGTTAGCGGTATGAGTGGCAATGAAACGGGGGTTGGTTTTCAGTTGCTCAGGCACGGCGCGAACAGTTGTTGTGTATCCTTCGAAGGGTGAAAAGTTTTGTTTGTATGGAACTTTTACACCGTAATTGTATTTGCCAGCGGCCGAACGTTTTTTAAACATTTTTATATTTTGAATTAATTTTATATTTATTTTGTGAGTGTGTTTTTTGCAAATAAAAATAAAAGCCGCCGTAATTCAAATAAACTTCCAATATTTCTTTAATGTCTTGCATCACCATCATCACTCGAGTTGTATTTATAATCTATTATTTACAACATTTTTTTTTTAATGAATACAAACAAAAATAATCTTTAAATAATAAAGCTGAAAAACTAAAGAAAGAAAAAATACAGTGTAATTTTCCCTCGTTTTTATTATGCGTGCAAAAATAAAATATATAGTGAAAAATTGAAAATTTGTTGTTAAAAATGTGTAAACAATTCACAACATAAGAGGATTAAGTGATTTCGAAAAGTGTTTTTTGCAGCCAAAGACTGCTTGCTGTATGAATTACAATTGAAGGAAAAATAACAACAAAAATTAAAAAAAAAGAAAATATTAATATTATTTTTATAACTACATACATACATACATACATATATAAAGTTATAATATAAGTGGTTATTTTCAAAAATAAATAAATGAACATATAATTAAGTTTATTTTTGTATTCAGAAATCAAAAAATTTTAAATAATAATGTGTCATTAAATTATTTAAGAAAAATATATTATTTTGTTGCCTTGTGTTTACGTTCTATTTAAAACATCCTAAAGTTTATTTGTGTCATTGATTCGAGCTACGCAACCTATGTATGTACATATGCGATGAATTTGGATTACATTTTATAAAATTTTTTACAAAACTTCGTTGGCAACCAGCTCTACAAAAAAAAATCAACACTTTTTTCTTGGATTAAAATCAAACAACGGTTGGTATAGAATTTATAAATTAAATATATTTACACAAACATGCATATGTGAATATCTACATATGTACATATCGAGCCTTATTTTCGATTTAATCCTAAGCGACTAAAATTAAAGTTTTCAGGAGAATGTGTTTTCAAAATATTCAAATATTTTTTGTTCGTAAATTGTCGCTTACGATAACATTTTACAGCTCGTGTCTTAAAAAATATCAACAATTTTGGCATTTTGATAATTGAAGCTTAGCCGCGAATAACGTTGTAAGTGACAAAATAATAATTTTTCAGGAGAGCCAAAAAAACGCATTTTAAAGCAATATTGTTTTATCGTTTAATTTTTTACAGCTTAGCGAAAATAATGATAATTAGTATTAACGTTTCTCTTTGTATCTCTGTTACATTTATCAATTATTTTCGACAATTTCGTTTCATGATTTTGTTAGTTACTTACAAAGTTCTATCACTGACTGACTGCTTGTAATTGTAGTTTTGACGGCGATAAGATGCATAATTTTGGATTGTTTGATGTTTGAGCAATGCAAGACAGTAATCTACAACGTTATTCGCGGCTATGATTCAATTCTAAACTATGGATAGGCCCATAAAACTTTAATTTCAATAAAAAAAAGTCCATTTTCGATAACATGTCGCTTACGATAAAATCGAAAATTAGGCTCGATATATGCAAATATGGATGTGTCAGACGCTAAAACGCCTAACTCCACTTTTCGAAAATCTCTAAAATCTAATTCACAGTCTTTCTTGATGCCTCCTCTCTCAGAAACAATAAAAATTTTTAACAACTACTCGATGATTTTTTAAAATATTCGAAAAAAATTAAAAATATTTTTTTCACAAACTATACAAAATTTTCTCATAATTTTCAAAAATCCAAATTGCAAAATTATTCCTTGCTACAATTTTTGAGATATCAAAAAAGTTTTTTTTTCCTATAAATTCTAATATAGTTTTCTTTAAAAAACAATAAAACCAACTGATTTTTGCCAAGTGATAAAGAAGTTATGTACCAACGATTAAAAAAAGTCGTGGCCAAAAATTAAAAAAAAAATTTTTCAAGTCAAATAACTTGGAAACTGTAAGAGATAAAATGGTGCTCTTCGCATGTTTTATTTTTGTTTCTTAACGTTGATTGTCCCGCTGAAAAAATTATTAAGATCGATCGATATTTACAGAAGTTACAAGCTGCGAAAGAATTTCGACAACCGCAGTTTTCCACTTTGAGGCTCTTTGGAGCTACCCTGTCTTACAACAGGGTGCCTCCATATATACTTTTCTTTCCAAAACATTTAATTTCATCGAAATCGGTTCACTAGTTCAAAAGTTGCGGACTTTTTACCACTTTTTTTATTTCACGCCACTGTGCGTTGGAAGTTTTGCTTTAAGCAAAATCGAGCGATTTCATATCTTGCAATTTTCAGAAACAACTTCTAAAGTCGAGATAAGCTAATGTTGAGCTAATGGCACGCCTGTAAGTTTCATATTCAAAAGTACTTCTGTGCATAATCTCAGTTATTTTGTGAGATTTTTTTGGAAGTTATGGCGCAATGACTTTGTGTTTATCTTTTTTGACGTAAAGTCTCATTTTAATAGCTTAATTTATCATATAACTTCGTATATTTCAAATTCAATGTAGTACTGGAAAGTGTAAAAAAACTGAAAACCGAATTTCTCATATTAATTGTAAAAGAAGGAAATATCTGGAAACTTAGGTAAGGTTAGCAGGCTGTTGGTAAGGAAGGGGTCAAATTAAAAGTACAGCTCACTTGAGTCCCTTTGTGTAGCACAAAGACTTGAAGAGAAGATAGTGAGAGAGGATGATAGGGAAGGGAAAGTGACAGGGAAGACATGTGGTGAAAGAAGAGATAGAGGAAAGCTTCATTCTTTTACAACTCTGCTTTTTTGCACGTTTCTAATAATGATTCTGCTACGAAGGAGAAAGCTCTAATGTGCCGTTGAAGCCAGTGTAGATTAGAGACCAACGCCAACCTCTTGAAACTTAATTGAAAGTAAAAGTGTTCTTCTAAAAAATAGTAAATCTAATTTAAACACTGTTTCGTTACTTCTAGTTTACACTTTGCAAGTCATATTGCCACAGCAATGTTATTGATTACATGCACAGAAATTATGAAAACTTTATTTTCTAACATAACTTGCGTGTTAAGCTGGCGCATGAGACACTTGGATTTTCAGCGCCCACAGATATGCGACAAGCCAAATCTCTATCGCTAAAAATCTATAAAGTCGATTTGCGAATACGAATGCAGTTTTAAAACGTGTTTTGCTAAATCAGCCAATGACTAAAAAATGTAATTCGACAAAATTTTAGATGACATAAAATTGCCAAAAAGTTTTAATTTTCTATTTGTTCAGCATCTCAGTGATCGGATATTGCTTTAGTTTTAGTGAGTCACAGAATGCCGATTAGACTTTGGATTCAATCGGATTAGTAGTTCGAAATTTATTTAATATTTTTTTTTGGATTTTTATTTGAATTTGGCGATTTATTTTAGAATTAGAGACTTTTTAGTTTTGTTGAATTTTTCGGTTTTTTTCGTTTTTTCTTAATATGGCGATTTTTTTTTAATTTTGGCGATTTTTTTCGGTTTTTGGCGATTTATTTTAGTTTTAGATTTTTTCTTTTTAATTTGACGCTTTTTTCGTTTTGACGATTTTTTTTTTGTTTTTGGCGATTTTTATCGGTTTGCAGATTTTATAATTTTGGGATCTTTTAGTTTTACCGTTTTTGAAAATTTCAAGTGTCTGCCTATTTTCACTCTCACATATTTGTTGTAGCAGTTAAAGTTCTACATACTGTGTCCAAATTTCAAGTCCGTAGCTCTTACGGTTCTCGAGAAAATAACCTGTAACAGACAGACGGACAGACGGACAGCGTAGCGAAAACAATAGTGTTCTTTTTCACCTTTGGTCTACGGCACCCTAAAAAGTGATCGAATCCACTCGTTATCGAAAGCGACGATGAGACCGCAGATCTTTTTTATATCACAATACCGAAATAAAGTCAATAAATGTGTTTAAATTTTTTGGGTGTGTCATTCTTAAAGCAAGCAAGTTTTAAATATATGCACTCATACGCACACACGCCCACACACAACTACATGCTATAGTCGTTCCAGGCCTTCAAAATGAGAGAGAACATTTTATCAAGAAATTAAATGGTATACAGTAGATACAGTAATAAACAATAGCATTTATGTTCAAAACTTAGCTGTAAGTTCCTACAGTCTTAAGACTCAGTTAGCCGACTGTAATATAATGTAACTGTAACGTAGAAAACAGCTGATCGATATTTTTACATGAAAAGTAGGTTACATTACATTACATCTCTATAACATTTTCATTACTTTTCACATAACAAAATCGATCAGCTGTTTCTTACTGTTGCAGTTACATTACATTACAGTCGGCTAACTGAGTCTGTAGGGCCTGTCCCACGATATCGACAAGTCGAACGTTGTCGACATCATGCAACAGGCCCTAAGTCTCAAATCCAGTTTATGGAAGACAATCAAAAATAATCGTTTGCCTATTTATATTGAAAACAAAAACAAAGCACGAGGATTGTGGTTTGTCTTCAATAAACTGGCAGTTAATATTTCATATGAAAATATTAATAATACAAGTTATCATGAAGCCTATATTGATTTATCTAATAAGAATGATTTTTAAATAAATTAAGAAGCTTTTGTTTCCAAAATCATGGGTGGCAACCAAAGTTTAGTGGCGTTGCCAGTTGCCAAAGTTTTATTATGTATGCATACGTATGGCAACTGGCAACCAACAGCTGCTAATTTCAGCAACCAAAAATATTTAGTTGTTGCAAAGTTTTTGGTGCAAAAAGGTGTAAATCTACTCCTTTACAATAGATTTTTTGTTAAAAATTATTGTGAACAATAAGATTTACTCCAAGTAGAGGTGGTAATTCTGAAGGATTTGAATTGTCCCTTAAGTGCCATCTCTCTCCCTTCTCTTCATCGAAAAACAATTCGTCTGAGTTCTAAATTATTTTCAGTCGCCAATTTGTCATAATTGTATTTTCAAAAACTCTTTAGCAAGGCAAACTCACCTCAAATCGCTTTAACAAATATATACTTGGGATGTCAAAAAATATACTGAAAAATGTGTGCTGACATCGAAGAGATATTCAGTTTACAAGCGGGAGAAAATAATCACCTGAGCAGTTGAGACCAATTGATGTGGATTCCTCTTGCTTTTAGATAACTGGAGAAAATTGCCATACATAATACTAATTTTAATTTCTGTTGAGTTGCCAGTTCATAACTCAACTTAAGTTCAGTGGCCACATTATTATTATCATTTAAAGGGTCCGCCATCTAACGTTTTTTTTCAACTAGTGCTTATTTCGTGAATGGTAACACTTAGCTCATGTCTGATTTGAAAGATAATTAGTTTTATCCTTCCGCTGAACGAATATGATTGTGTATACGCTTGAACAACGCTGGGAAATATTGCGACATTACTTTGAAAATCATGGTAATGTTGCAGAATGTGTGCGAAAATTGCGTACGGATTTTGGAAGAAGATAAGCACCGTCAGCTCCGTATGTTCGTTATCTCGTGAAAAAAGTGAAAGAAACTGGCATCCTCATCGATAAACCAAAGCGTGAAAAGCCAAAAACAGTGCGTGTGCATGAAGCGCCATCAACATCAATTCACCGTCGTTCTCAACAATTGAACATTTCGGAGACATCATTGAGACGAATTTTGCATAAAGACCTTGGTATGACACCATACAAAGTCCAATTGGTTCAGGAGTTGAAGCCAACTGACCATCCAAAGCGTTTTCGCTTCGCTAATTGGGCCTGCGATCGACTTACAGAAGATGCCGATTTTGCCAAAAAAAAAAAATCATCTTTTCAGATGAAGCTCATTTTGATCTTGGCGAGTAAGTAAGCAAAATTGTCGCATTTGGGGAACAGAAAACCCGAACGCATACATTAAAAAGCCGACGCACCCAAAACGAGTCACTGTTTGGTGCGGATTTTGGTCCAGAGGCATAATTGGGCCATTTTTTTCGGAAATGAGCAAGGAGTGACTTTTACAGTCAATGGCGATCGTTATCGGGCCATGTTGAACGATTTGGTTCCAACAGGACGGCGCTACGTGCCACACAGCCGAAGCTACACTCTATATCTTGCGCCCTGTTTTTGAAGATCGCATTATCAGCCGCAGAGCTGGTGTCGTTTGGCCACCTCGGAGCTGTGATTTGACATCGTTGGACTATTACTTGTAGGGTGCCGTCAGAGATAAGTGTTACGCCGAAAAGCCAGAGACAATTGACGTTTTAAAGGACAATATTCGTGAAGCCATTGGTAAAATACAGCTGCACACAATCGATAATGTGCTTAAAAATTGGACCGATCGTGTAGGCTACTGCATGGCCAGCCGAGGCAGCCATTTGAATGAAATTATTTTTCATTATTAACCGGAAGAATTGTACTTTCAAATAAAAAAAGAAATTTGAAAAAATATTGAGTTTTTTTTATAGCATTTTCAAAAAAAAAAAAAAAAATTATCTTGCGGACCCTTTATTTCCAGTTCGAGTATTGTCAAAAAAAATAAACAAAAATTGAAGGGAAAAAATTGCAAACAAAAATCAAAACCTTTTTTTCTTTAAAATTAAAAAAAAAAATCTGTTGTGCTAAGAGGCCTTTCGTACATGGCAGACTTTATCGAAGCAATGTATAAGCGTTCCAAGTTTTATTTGCTGGTTTAATAAAATATTGTGATAACTAAAAATGCTTCGGTAGAATAATGAAATTTTTCACGTGTTATTAAACAAAATCCAATCTATGTAAACATTTTTAAGTTTAGTTCCATTTGCCGCAATCTTACTATATATTCATACATGTGTATATTGTATATAATCATGTACATATGTATGTATGTATGTATGTATGTATGTATGCACATATTTATTTATGTATATCTCTATATAATAGAATTCGTTAAACATTTGCCAGTAGCCGGATGTACTCTTATTAAGGATAGATTGTTTAATCTAGAAACCATTAAAGCAGATGTTCTTTATCAACTAAATAAAACAAATAATATATTATGTCCAGAAGTAGCAAGTCACTCACTTTTATAATAGTTATTATACATAAGTCAAATTTCAATCTACGAAAAAGATAATAAATAAAATAAAAATCAACAAAAAAAAAAAAAACAAATTGACAAAGTTTCGCAAATTTCTTGGAAATAAAATATAAATAAACTTATTGAAATTAAAATACAAATGCGTCCAAAAAATATTTAAAAAAAATCAACAAGATTTTTCGTATACGAGCTTAAGAGGCGAAGAAAAAAAATTAATGGAACTAATAATGAATCGGGGAGTAGAAGGAGAATCAAACTTTATTCGTTCGTTTAAAGTTTAAACATTAAATGGACAACAACTATAAACAACATGTTTAACTGAAAAATTTAGCTTAGAAACATGAGCTTTAGCAAAAAGCAACAAAGTGGCGGGTACGGACGGACAGGTATAAGAAGTACTTAGATCGAACACAAAAATACATACTCGTACAATTTCTGTAATTATTTCATCTAATTTAACTTGCCTTTATTCAAAACTAGCGTTGTGTCCAACAGCACTTTTTGAACTAGTTTGCATTGATGTTTTTGAACGGACTTGTGTCCAACAGAACGAACTAGTTCAAAAAGAGCTGTTGGACACAACTCTATTCAAAAAATAATTTGTGACATTTTAAGTTGCATACGATTTCCCGTATATGGTCAATTGGGAAGTGCGAATTTTAATTAATCTTTGGCAAATGATGTCTGCAAAGGTGTTGATCGCTTGTGGCTTATCTACGCCGCACAGTGGGGAGGCTTCATACATTTTTGTGCAGAAACTATATTAAATGGTCCTAGATTATTGAAAGTTGACACCGAGACTTATCTGGAGTAAATAAAATAAAATCAGTGAAATGCGACCTTGACACATCGCACACGAAGAATTCCGTATGGTCACTCATTTACTCAAAGAACGTCATAACACAAAAAATCGAATTTTTCAGCTAGTGCTGCAGAATTATATTTCATAAAAGTAATTTTTTTCGAGTTTTAGCGATTTGTTTTGGCGCTTTTTTGTTTTTTAGCCTTTATAATTCAATATATTACCTGATGTCGACATTTTTTTTAACAATTTTAATTATCCTATAAACTTTTTTCGATTTTTAGCCATTTTTTAGTTTTGTGGAACTTTTCACGTTTTTGGCGTTTTTTTCCGGTTTTTGGCTACTTACGATGGAGTTTCATAAAAATCGGCTTCATCCACCGATTTATATCGTTGGAAGTTAGAATAAAATATTCTATTACAAATGACAAAAACTTAAAACACAATAAAAACCCACTATATAAAAAGGCTTTATAGTTTAATTGTAATAATTTTTATAACAAGCCCATAAATTCAAAAATTCTCATAAGTTTTGTGTTTTTAAATTACCTCCAAGCACTTTTTCGCCCAAATTGTTAATTAATTGTTGTTAAATTCAATATTATATTTTCAATAAATAATCGACCCAAAAGTATGCAATAGTTTTTGGCAAAAATGTTAGACAAGTGTTGTGAGTTTTGCCAGATATTTGTAGTTTTCTTCCGGTTCCGAAAATTTCCGATAGTTATTTTTTTAAACGAAAGTTGGCCTTCCTACAATAAAGAACAGCTTGAAAGAACTATTGAAAAAATCACAAACAATACCTAATTTACATTAAGCATTTTTTTTTTCATGAAAATTGTCCATTTGCCTATAGGACTCAAATCTGTGGCAAAAATGAAAAATTGCTTAAGTCGTAATAGGCCAATTTTGAGCTAATGGTATTCTTGCAATCTTCATGTTCAAAGAATTCAAAAGAAAATGAAGATTATAAAAGTGAAATTAGCTTATGTCGACTTAAGCACTTCTTCCTTTGCAAAAATCTTAATTACACAGAAAAAAAGATTTTGATATTTGAATAAGAAAATCGTTGCTTCAATCAAATCGTTGAATCGTTGAATCGTTGATTCAATGACGATCTTTGCATTAGTGATATATAAAGTTGTATGCACGCTTATTGAAAATAAAGAAATTTAATGAATCAAAGAAAAATGTTGTTAACTGAAATTTTATTTTCAGTGATTTTTTTAGTTTTTTTTTTGCTTGGCTGCGATTAAAATTAAATGGGTTTCGGGTGAGTCGAACCGGCAATCTCTTGACTAATAAACTAACTTACAGCTCTGAATTAAATGATCTTTTAAAATTCGCGGTATTGATAAATACAATATTTAATTTAATGACAATATTCATTGAAATTAATTTGCAATAACATGGTTTTGTTGAAAATAGATCTTGTCTATTTTTTTCTGTAGGCTTTTTCAAGAATTTATAGCGCAATTACATTTTACTTATCCTTTTTCGACTTAAAATCTCATATGGAATAAATGCTTAATTTAGCTTATATAGGGTGTTTTTTTAGAGGTATAGATCTTCGAATTGAAATAAAACACAAGAAAATCGTTTTAATGTCCATCAATTTGGCTTTATTGGAAGGATAATTTTATGCCATTAATGTTTAAACATGATTTCGGGCATGTGGCCGCCGCGGCTGGCTCGAATAAAGCCAATTCTACAGGTCCAATTTTCAACCACTTTTTTGAGCATATGGGGCCGTATTTTGGCAATAACGCCACGAATGTTGGCTTCCAAATCCCCTAACGTTTCTGGTTTGTTGGCGTAGACGAGCGACTTCACATATCCCCAAAGAAAATAATCCAATGGTGTCAAATCACACGATCTTGGTGGCCAATTGACAGGTCCATTCCGCGAAATTATGCGCTCATCGAATGTTTCCTTCAATAAATCGATTGTGACGTGCGCTGTGTGGCATGTAGCGCCGTCTTGTTGGAACCACAACTCATCCACATTCATGCCATTCAATTCGGGAACAAAATAGTCGGTTATCATGGCTCTATACCGGTCTCCATTAACGGTAACTGACTCTCCAGCATTATTTCGGAAGAAGTATGGCCCAATGACTCCACCAGCCCATAGAGCACACCAAACAGTCAGTTTTTGTGGATGTAATGGCGTCTCAAGGGTCTCATGTGGATTCTCTTCACTCCAAATGCGGCAATTTTGCTTGTTGACGTAGCCATTCAACCAAAAATGAGCCTCATCACTGAACAAAATTTTGCGATGAAAATCAGCATCGAGATCAATCTCATTTTCGGCCCATACACCAAAATCACGACGCATTGCATGGTCTCGCGGCTTTAATTCTTGCACAAGCTGGATCTTGTAAGGTCTCAAGCCAAGATCTTTGCGCAAAATCTTCCATAAAGTTGATGGACAAAGCTCCAATTGCTGTGCACGGTGGCGAATCGATTCATTCGGGTCCTCTTCAACACTTTGCTCTACAGCGGCAATTGTTTCTTCGGTGCGCACTGTTCGACGTCTCTGCGGATGCGTATTATCACATAGAGTAAACTTATTGCGAAAACGATCCATGGTTAACCGAATTAATTGCTCTGATGGACGATTATGTCGACCATAAAATGGACGGAGCTTGCGGTAAACTTCGCGAACTGAACCATTATTTTCGAAATAAATTTGCACGATTTGCAAGCGTTGTTCTTTTGTCAACCTGTTCATGATAAAATGGCAAACCAAACTAAATATTAATCACTTGACAGCTGACAAAATGGCCGCCAGTTAAAAAAGTGATGCCAACTTAAAGTTCTATACCTCAATAAAAAACACTCATTACTTTGTTATACTTCCAATTGTAAATATGTAACATTTATAGTTATACTAATGGTGTTGAATCATCGGTTTGTGCCAATAATGAACTATTGAACGAGTTTGATCCAAGTCTAGTTATAGTTTATAGAAGGAAGTTTTTCTAAATAAAATAAAAGTGAACACCGAATTTCCCAATTTAACTGCAGAAGAAATACATATCTGTAGAATATGATTTAAGCTATTTTTCCTTATTGCCACGTAAATAATAAATTTCTGTATCACTGAATTTAGTGAAAATATTATGAATTTCTTGCTTTTTCAAAAATTAAATGAAATTTCTGTAAAAAAAAGCATAAATATTGAAACATAAACACAAAACTAAGTCATTAAATTTTTGATATTGAATGGTAAAACTATAGGGCTTTTGACACCAAAATTTCACTGTGCTCCGCTGCATAGAACAGAGACATTCAATAGCTCCAGAAAATATAGTTCAGAGCATTTAATATAAACATGTATCGCTCCTTTCCTCAAACAACGTCCTAACTCAAACGAAAACTAGTTTAAAGTTTTCAATTTACACACAAATGAATGGAAAAAGAAAATTTTATTTTGCTTGCAAGAATTGAGTAAACAAGATATTTGTTTAAAATTTTTACAAAATACAAAGAACGATATGAGGATTAAGTCTCTATTATCAACTCAAAAATTCCTCTTTTGTTAGAGTAAATAGGCGATATGTATGTATTAAAGACTTGCGTAAAAGGTCTTTAAATGTAAATACGTAATGATTTTTAAATGTATTCACGTCGCATGTATTATACTAAACCAATAATAAATGCTGTCGTACTATAAGCGAAGCACGATTGATGTATTGGTGTACGTGTATATCAGTGTTAACAAGCGATGTCGCCAAGACTGCTTGTTTTTAACAAACACTCAAAAGAAGTACTGTTGATTAGTGTATGCTTGTTATTTTTCATATTGTACGTTTGAGTGTGTGTGTAATATGTAGATGGTAAGCTATTATGTGATTAACCGCATACAACTAATGTTAATGCATCCCAGTGGTTTACGGGGCTAGTGCATCGCGTGTATATTCTCTAGTTCTTAAAGAACTAACACTAGTGCATCACAATCTACTTCGCATGCTTTTAGCTGTTGAATTTAACATGGGGATGTCCTACGAAGGTGGTAATGTACTCCCGTCTGCATAACCATTACCTAGCTACGTAGATACCGACATAGGCATATAGACCGCACTATCCCCAATTCAACTGACATTGTGTATTAAATTCATCAAAAAGCAGACAAAAAAGTGTTGATCATTTATAACGGGATTTGTTTATCATAAACATACATACATATGTATATGTTTTCTACTCGTCGTTGAAAAAAATTCTTTTTCTGCATTACATTATTTTTACATTAAATCATTAGACATTGGTGTCTAGAGAGAGATGTAGATGTGATTGAAATGTCACATAGGTAGCCCCTAGGGCAAATTGAGGAAAAGCGTTAACTACTTCTCATGTCATTGGTGGCAATGGTTCCTTTTCATACCACTGGGATGTGTGTGCCTTTGCATGTGCGCAGAAAAATAAAAGATCATACACACATACATGCATGACGTTTGTACACGCGCTCATGCGTAGAAAGAAGCAAGTATCACAAATTCTTCCGTCGCGAAGTGTTTTCTTCTTTACTCTTATACCTACAATACTCAAACAAATTGCTTGCAAACAGTGTTGTTAACGTTTGTTTTATAAGATTTCGCTGTAGTAAAGCATTTGAAAAATCCCTCATATTTTGAAAGTTCTTATAAGATGTCTTATGCTGGAGACTAGTATGTATGTATGTAAAATATATATAGATTGTATATAAAAATTTATATATGAAAACACATTTATGTAAAATTTGAAGAAAGTAATTAATTTTATGTTGCAGGATATTTGCACAGTCTAGCCTAGCTGTACCTTAAGTATGCTAAAAGTAGTAAGTAAATCAATTTTCAAACAAGTTCTAAATCAATTTAATTAATGTTTTGTTTAAAAATAAGCAAGTAAATAGCTATACAAACGTACATAGTTACATGCTATGTAGGCACATATGTACGTATGTATGTATGTATGTATGAATATATGAACGCATTTATAAAGGGTGTTTTTTATTGAGGTATAGAACTTTAAGTTGGCATCACTTTTATAACTGGTGGCCATTTTGTCAGCTGTCAAGTGATTAATATTTAGTTTGGTTTGCTATTTCATCATGAACAGGTTGACAAAAGAACAACGCTTGCAAATCGTGCAAATTTATTTCGAAAATAATGGTTCAGTTCGCGAAGTTTACCGCAAGCTCCGTCCATTTTATGGTCGACATAATCGTCCATCAGAGCAATTAATTCGGTTAACCATGGATCGTTTTCGCACTACGTTTACTCTATGTGATAATACGCATCCGCAGAGACGTCGAACAGTGCGCACCGAAGAAACAATTGCCGCTGTAGAGCAAAGTGTTGAGGAGGACCCGAATGAATCGATTCGCCACCGTGCACAGCAATTGGAGCCGACTAACCGACTATTTTGTTCCCGAATTGGATGGCATGAATGTGGATGAGTTGTGGTTCCAACAAGACGGCGCTACATGCCACACAGCGCACGTCACAATCGATTTATTGAAGGAAACATTCGATGAGCGCATAATTTCGCGGAATGGACCTGTCAATTGGCCACCAAGATCGTGTGATTTGACACCATTGGATTATTTTCTTTGGGGATATGTGAAGTCGCTCGTCTACGCCAACAAACCAGAAACGTTAGGGGACTTGGAAGCCAACATTCGTGGCGTTATTGCCAACATACGGCCCCATATGCTCGAAAAAGTGGTTGAAAATTGGACCTGTAGAATTGGCTTTATTTGAGCCAGCTGCGGCAACCACATGCCCAAAATCATATTCAAGCATTAATGGCATAAAATTATCCTTCCAATAAAGCCAAATTGATGGACATTAAAACGATTTTCTTGTGTTTTATTTCAATTCAAAGTTCTATACCCCTGAAAAAAACACCCTATATAAGTACACTGAATGTACAAGAACAGAAGTATTGTTCCTATCCTTAGATATATTCACAAACATAAATACATATGTATGTACATATGTATGGAGGCATATTTACATGTACGTAAGTACATACATATAACGAAAGATATTACAAAAGAAATTAAAAAGCAAAAGCATTCTTGATTTTGTTTTGTATGTGCTTTTTTTCATTCTAAATAAGAGGTTTATAAAAGAAACGTGCAAAGAACGTGCTTGACATTAAAACAGCCATACATTAAAATCGTACATACATACATACATATGTACAGATATATCTACAGATGTACTTACATACCTTTGTATGTACAAATGTACACTTTCGCAAATACATATGTGCGTGCACGCAAAGAAAAAATATGGTTGAGGTAACCATAATCAAACAGCAACATACTATGATTGAATTATATGGTTGCAGTCAAATCATATTATTGTTTATAGAAAAACAAACTTTAATAATATTATTATCTGAGTTAATAATAATATTATCTACAAGACAATGAACTTTGTTACACCTAATCTTAGTCCCAAATCACACTGTGCAAGTCTTATTGCTAAGCTGATTAGTTTCAGGGAGAGAGAGAGACGAGGGGAACAGCAACGTTTCTTTTCCCCCCGTCTCTCTCCTAATAAACTAATCAGCTTAGCAATAAGACTTGCATAGTGTAAATAGGGACTTAGTATTGTAAATATGACAACATTATTGTTAGATGAGACTAAAATATAATTGAGACTCATCATACCATGTTCTATTATTATAATAATATTGTTACATACGACCACAGTATTATTTAATATAATAATACTATTTTGTTTTTTAATCATATATTTATTGTAGAAACAGCTGTGCGTTAAATTCGAAATAAAAATAATTTAATACTGTTGAAATAAAATGTATATATAGAAATATACATACATGACATACAGACATTTCTATATAAAGAGATAAACACTATAGGGTTGCATTTGTATACTCGTTTGTATAGCCAAAACAAATATACCATGGTATGTACCATATAATTGTAGTGTGAGCGACAGAACTAGTATAAGAGTTATTGTGTGTGCGTGCTTTTCCAAATTAAAATACAATTGAAAACAAATAACAATTGCTTATTGTATTCCTGCTGAGCAACTGTTTGATCTGTTTTTGCTCAAAAAATACATATTGTAATACATATATATGAAAAAAACACTATTGAAACAAATACATGATGTGCAGATATATGTGCGGACGTTCGTTATGTTATTTTGTGGCGCAGCCAAAGTATAGAGAGAGAAAGAGACAATTTTGCTCTGAGAGTAATTACAAATGCATGTGTTTCATGTACATGTATCATTTACTTACACATGTATATATGTGCAATTTTGCTTTCATTCATTCATTCATCAGCCAATTACATTTTTTCTCAACACACCATGTGATATTATGTTAAAACCAGTTTTATGTATCTTATTTGTTATAGAAAAACAAATACATACTAACGTGTTTTTCTCATTTGGTCATTGCACAACCATACAATAACTGCTTTAAAAATCAACATTTACAACTAGTAAAAGAAACGCTAAATAACATATTTTTTTCATACAAGAACCAAAAAACACGCAAAACTGGTGCAAACAGATGCATCTGTGCATTGCTATAATAAACACATGTTTATATATTTTTATTTGTCTTCCCTTTTGTTTATACTTTATTTATCTATTAATTTATTTAACACCACCCGTGCACTACCGATAGCTTACAAACAAAATACCGAACTGACAGATGTGTCTGAAAAATATTTTTTTAAAAAACTTAAAATAGTATGGTTTTGGATAACATTATATTGTTATTTACATCATATTATTTTTAAATAATAATACAAATTATGTTGTAGTCATACATTTTTAACAAAACTGTATTGTTAAACTCTAACCATATCACACTTTTTTATGGATGTGATAATGTAATTATTAAATTCAAACATTACTCTGTTTATCGTAACGAAATAAATGTTTAAAATAACAATCAGTAGTTTTCAACGACCACACATTTGTTTCAGAGAACATAATAATATTCTACAACCATATCTTTTCTTTGCGTGTGTATGTGTCTGTTTCCTTGTTATATCGGAACAATTGTATGTAAGTATGTACGCATGTATGTATCATGATTGCATGCATCAATATGTGTACATTTGTAAGTCCAACACATGTATGTGTGTAACATATTTACTTACATATGTATGCACAGATGTAAGAAGAATTACTTTTAATATTAGAAGCTTACATATGCATGCGTATGTATGTATATTTAACGGTACTATGCGTAATAGTATGCTTTTGTGTACAACAAGTGTACAATATCTAACAACAGTAAAAACTGTGCATGTATTTATTATGTATCTTAACTTATACATTAACAATAAACTATATACATACATATATTTTGAACATTAAGTTATTTTACGCACATACATATATACATACACAGATTTTTCATTGTTTCCTGTCTAAAATCTTTCCTCGAGGTTAAGGTAATTTTTCCGTTTAGTAGAAAATTTCGGCTGCGCGCATTTTCAACTGTAAATTTTCATGGCTAAAACTTAAATTTAACAGATTTCTAGAGGAATTTCCCATTTTGCCAAATGCGACATTAGCACCTGGATTCAATAACTTTTATTACGATAATCCTATCGCTATAATAAATACAACGGAAATTTATAGACTTTGCTATTCAGTAACATATTTTAACGATATTAGCTATCGGTTGGAGAAAAAAATATTAGATCAAATCATTGAGTTTTTCTTTATTATTTTTTGTATTTTTCGCTTATTTTCACATTTTCTATACAGAGATAACACATAATATTGAATGAAATGGTGAGTAAGATAAAGCTGAAAACTATCGCATAAAAGAAATTACGTAATCAGATTATAGTTACCGCAAGCGAATAAATATGTTGATAAATATTACGATTTTCGGTTTGCAAAAAGTTACAGAATCCAGGTACAGAACGGACTTCCTGGAAAGAAATATTGCTGGAATCAACAAAATAAAAAAAAAATCAGTAAAGTGCGACTGTGACTCGCACATGAAGGGTTCCGTACGTACACTGGTGGAAATATGACATTCTAAAATTAAGAAAAAAAACTCTTGAATGTAGATTGCAAAAATCTTCAAGTTTCAATCTTAAAATATTTTTTAGCAAGATTTACGTTCTCAAATTTAAGAATAAGTTCTTGATTTGTAGAACGCATTTTCAAAATCAAGAACGTTATCTTAATTTTAAGATTGTAGTCTTCAATTTAAGAACGTGATCTTAAATTTTTAGAACACATTCTTAAATTCAAGAACGAAATCTCAATTTTAAGATTGTATTCTTGAATTTAAGAACATATTCTTAAAGTTTAGATTTAGTTCTTGATTTTTTAGAATTTGACAACATAAATTACAAAACGCTGACCGAAGAACACGTGTTTAATAAAAGTGAAAAAATAAATATTAAATAATGGAAAACCAGAACTTAGAGAAAGACATAATTGAAGATCATAACGTAAGGGAAGTAGTTCTTATAAGTTTACCTGTGAGTGAAAACGCTGGCTGATGGACAATATCATATAAGCAGCAGGCCGGAGGAAATTGAATCGGATTTGTCGGACGACACATTGTTAAAAAACCTTTTACAAGAGTTTCAAATGGAGTCTGTTTTCAGGTATCTTAAGGGTAAGTACTCCGTCATATACATTTATTTATAAACAATTAAGAAAACGTGAATATTAAAAGAAATGCGTGCTAATACAATATTGTTTACATTCACATACATAACTACTTGCCTGCATAAAATGATTTAATCAGCTGTTATTGGACATTGCATTTATTTGTTTCAGACTGCAAAGTGACTTTTAAAAGTTTGCAATAAATGAAAGAGGTCGACATAAAAGAAGCAATTCCTCCTCTGGGACTTCGAATGGAGGTTTGTATATAAAGCATATTTTTATTAACCCTGATCCTCTTTTTTCTATAGATGCCCAGGACTATATATTCACCATACTTCTCAACAGAATTTTACCATCATCAGCTAGATTTGAAAATAACTCGGGAAAACGTAGGAAAAATGTCACCATAGTAGATGCGCAGGAAAGTTTTGCCCTTTGAGTGCAGACAATTAATGACTACAGAAGACAAATTGATATTGTTATCGACACTTCCAACCGTATGAAGTTGGTTCTTTACTGAATGAAATTCATATTATTAAAATTTCTGATTTTGTTAGCCCTCCTTTACATTTATATCCAATCAATAATGGAAAGACATATGTTAGACCTAAGTTGATATAATTTTAAGAATGTATTATATTATTGCATCAACTTCAAAATCAAATTAGCATTTTTAACAAGAATACATTCTCAAAACCGATCTCAAATCAAGAACTTCATTAAGATTATATTCTTAGATTTTTAAGAATATATTCATAATTTTCAAGATTGTGTTCTTGAATGCGATCTTAAAATATTTAGATTTTATTCTTGAATTAAGGATTTTCGTATTTAACAGACTATTAAGATTGAAATGATTCGATTTTGGACGTAAAATCTTGATTTTAGCACGTTTTTTCTATGAGTGTACATTACATATGTGTCCTTAATTATGAAAGTGGTCTAAGTCATAAATATCTTTGGTAGAGATATTTAGTAGATTACATTAAAACAAATAAAAAAAATGTATGCGATACATTTTAATTTAGAGTTCTGGTCAGGGTTACCGTTCATCCGACTAAAGTCGCAATTTGACCCTATTTTAGCGGTGTGCGACTTTTTGTGAGACTTTTTGATCACCGACTTTTGCGACTTTTTTCATTTTGTTGGGACTTTTTACAGCTTTTTAAAGATTCTCACACAAAACATTTAAATTGCAATTAATTAAAAATTTCCTTATTATTTGTATAGAAAAAAAACCGTCAAAATTTAAAAGCAATTCACAGTTTATTGTTCATTTGGAAACAATTTTATTAATTGCAACCTTGCCACGTGTACAATGTATTTAAGAAATTTTTCGGAAATTTTCAGTAGAAGTTTCAAAGAATAGTTTTAGCAAAAAAAAATTTAAATAAATAAAAATTGTGGTTTTTGGAGAGCTTATTGTAAAGAAATGGAAGTTGAAAAAAGTAATATTTATGTTAAGAAAATATTGTTGGAGTACACATACATTCACCTAAAATATAAGTATGGCGCCAAGATCAAACGGATAGAATTAAAGTAAAAAGTACACGGGGCTTTATTTGAAAATGTTTGTCAAATATATCTTAAGTTTAACTTTTTTAGCTTGTTTTTTTAATGAACCCTACTCCTCTGACCTCGGCAGCATCCGACAGCCAAATTTATTAAACTTAAGTAAATTTGTTCAGAATACATACATGAAAACAAGTATAGAAGCACATATGTTATAAAGTACGCATTGTTTCAAGTTATTTTTTTGTTGTGTTATGCTTTTTATTAATAATAAAAAGCTTTAAAAAATATGTGTAACTTTTATTTTCTCAAACGACTTTTTTGTGCGACTTTATTTTTATAAAACGACCTTTTGTGCGACTTTTCAAAACTTCCTAGCGGTAACCCTGGTTCTGGTCTCGATTACTATATGTAGATTTAATTAATATTTGTATAATATTGAAGTTTTTTCAATATTTATTTAATATTTCGAAGCAAAACTGCATGTGACTTAGACCACATTCATAATTAAGGGCATTTCCCCCGAATGGTCTAACAGGGTGGAAAATTAAAATGTTTATAATCATCGTGTTTTTTTTTTTTTTTTTTTTTTTTTTGCTTATAATTATAAAAAAGTCTATGTTTATATAATAGAATGGTTTAATAGCATATCTCAGCTGTTTTACTTGAGGAAATTGGGCTGAAAGCTGGAAAATTTTATATATTCTTTTTTAGCTACTTCTAAAGACGTTTTTATATATAACTATTTTACATGCAAAAAATATGTTATGTTTGCACTCTTTTTTCAAAATCTCTCTATTACCATCAAGTAAGAAGAGAAAAGTGTAAGGAGAACAAAAAAAAATCGAAAATGGGAAAAGGCATGGTGATAATAATAATAAAAAAAACATGTGGAAAATCGTACGTTCGCGACCCGTACATTCGCAACCGGTAATTAAGCCAATTAAACAAAAACCTATAGAGATATTTTATTGTGTAAATAATGGATGGAGACCTACATTAATACACTTTTAAAATAAATTAATCACTTTTCATTATTCTGTTCCATTTCGTAGATTTTTACATTTCACTACTGTCAGCCAAAGTTGACTTCTATTTTGCGCACGTTCGTAGTCACGTTTTCCGAGATTTTTTTCGGTTTTTGCGTTTTTTATTTTTCATTTTGACGATTTTTTCGGTTTTTCACGATTTACATATTTTAGTTTTAGAGATTTTATTTTTTGTTTGGCGTTTCTTTTGGGTTTGGAGACTTTTTTCGGTTTTTGGCGATTTTTCTTGGTTTGGCGATTTTTTAAATTTGCTAATTTTTTAGTTTTAGCGTTTTTGTAAAATTTGAATAGTTTGCCTTTTGCGGTTCCCAAGATACAGCAAGTTGTCAAAATTACATTAACTGATAGAATACCCTTTAATTTTTACTTTTTTTAAATAATTGATTATGTTAATTGCTGTAAATTAACTTTGCACATTTCAAGTGTCTATATATAATTTTGCTGGTTTTGGAGCACTCTTTAATTTCACATTTCAGGTCCGTAGCTCTTACGGTTCTCGAGAAAGCGCCCTGTGATGGTCTGGCCGACAGCGTAGCGAAAGCAATAGGGCTTATGTTCGCCTTTGGTGTACGGAACCCTAAAAAATCAATTAACAGAACAGATTCAAAGAAATATTCCTCCATTCCACATCAAAGATCAGTTACAAATTTAATTATGTCAATTAACCCTAGAGTTTTGTTTGTAATTAGTATATCGATCACGCTTCAATCTTGTGTAGTGTTAGCTGTTGAGTTATTTTTGATATTAGAATTCGTCTTTTTTGATCGATGAATTTTGAAGTGTTCACCGATTTCATTGTTCACTTGTTCATTTGTGCGTCCGCAACGGTGAGTAGGGCTGTCAGATATGGCGATTTCTCGCCAAACTTGGCAATTTTTCAACTTGTTTGGCGTCCAAATTTTTGGTTTGGTGACATGGCGATTTTTATTTTTTTTATTGTTTTTTTTTCAACAAAATTGAACTTCAAAATTTTTGTAATTCAGAAAAATTGGTTTGTTTCAAAAATAAATCCTACCAAAACTCGTCTGCAAGAAATTAAAACAATATGATTTTAATGATTTTTCTTATATTTGGATGAAAAATATTTACAAGAATTAGTTTTAGCGATTTTATTTCTACTTTTGGCTATTTTCTGAAAAATGTTTATGCGATTATTTTATAAAAATTTATGTTAAAAAAAATTCAAAAATTATCATATATAATTTGAAAATTTGACTTGTTTTTATAGTTAAGTAATTGTGTATATGCATTTCCTTCCCGCTTTTGGAAGTTGTCCAACAAACTTCGTAGGTTTATAGTAAGACTCTTAATACTATATTGAGAATCACAATATACAAACATAACAAGTTTGAAGGCCGCAAACAAAAATCTTTACAAAACAAACATCTTTATTAGATTGTGTATCTATTTTATTTTCCACCACCTTGCGTATTTCATGTATTAAAAACTATCACCCGTATTGCGTATGTCAAGTCGAATATTCGACTACGAGAATTTTGTATTTGATTAAACAAAGCCTTCTTTATTCTATGACAAAATTATCGCAGACGAATATTCGACTCGACATATAACTGATTTACACTAAGCATTTTTTCATGAAATTTCATGAATTTTGTTTAGGGTTGCCATTCGTACTGATTTTGCCAGTACATGTACTGATTTTTGTTTAAAGTACTGATTTATGCATAACTAGCAAATCAGTACGCAAATGTACTGATTTTTTCATGTATGTACTGTTTTTGTACTGTTTTTATAGTTATATTAATTATGATCAGTGTACGTATAAGAAAGCCTGTCATAATGTTTATTTATTTTCTTTGAATCACCAGTGATCTTTACTTTACGTTCGCTTTAAGGCGAATTTATTTTCAAAGTGGTTTCCATATAATGCTCAAGCAAATTCTGCCAAAACTGTCAGAGATCATATAAATTTTAGTTTAAGTTAATGTTAATTTTATTGAGATTTTTTTAATTTAAATTTGCAAGAAAGATTTGCTATAAGTGATTTCTGATACATACAAATAATGAATTTAAAGTTTCTTTTTCGAAAAATTTTTTGATAATATTATTTTTATTAATTACATATGCCTTGGTACAAAGTATACATTGAATTCATGTTTTGTTTTAAGAATGGTTAAAGCTAGGAATGTAACGAATGTTAGCATTTGCAAATTTTTCGCTTATTTTTGCTATTTGCATTTGCCAAAAATGTATGCGAATATTTAAGACAAAAAAATTTTGTACTTCTTCTACGAAAAAAGTTTGCCATTAACAAACGTCAAAAACACGAAAATTATTTTAAGCCAGCATGAAAAAGATAAATATAGGGTACGTTCGTAGATTCAGCAAATTTATGCAGAAGTTCTGCGAATTTTTTCTGCGTATACGTGATCAACTATTGCATATGCTTTGCAACTGCTCAATGTCTGTGCATATTTGGCATTTTTTAAGCCGGCAAGTAATTTTATTTAAGAAAGTTGTCATCTCGTCGATGTGAAAGCACAAAAGACTCTTTATAAAAGCTTGCACATTGTGTACATGGCTTGGACGTAGCTGACTTATAAGTAAGGCATTTTTCAAAGCTTTATCAGAAAGCTTTTCTGCAAAAAAGTTCTCATGAGCATCAAAATTAAACTAAAGTCCAGCGGTGTTTGGAAATATACCTATTTCATTTTTTTGAAAAAGAAAAGGTATTGTATTTTCGGCAGCAGTATTTTCTACTTAAGACTAGTCTGTTAAAACTTTTAAAAAATGTTTTGAGCACCATTCATTACTTCGGACAAACAAATTTGAATCGCAAACAATATCAACTGGTCATTGTTGTAGTAAATTCCACGCGAAACAAGTGTCACTCATTAATTTCATATACAAACATATGTATGTATCTTTCTGTTTTATGAATTCATGTTTTTAATAAATTAATACATATTTGCTCAATGCAAGACTCAGTTTAAATAAAATGCTATATGTAGTAGATCCATGTATGTAATACAACTTCATGTTCTTATATAAATTTATTTTCATGTGATTTTTTAACGTATTGTAATATTTGCATTCGCTTGCATGCGCTAAACTACATAGTATTAGTTACATCCCTACTTAAACCTTTACTTAAAACTTTTTAATTTATTTTTTTTTCTCTCATGTACTGATTTCTACGATTTCAAAACTGGCAACCCTAATTTTGTTGCACGAAACTTTTTCGATTTGTTAATTGCAGCGCTATAAAAGAGAATTTTATATAAAAAAGGGCGTAGATTGAATCTCTGATGCATTTTTGACAACTTTTATATATGTTGCTTCTCCAGGCCTCCTATTGGCAAATAAAAAATTTTCATGCAACTAATATGAAAAAAATGCTTAATGTAAATCACGCAATACACAATACGGGTGTATATAAAATTTTGTTTGGGGACTTTTGGTTGGAAAAATCTGACAACCCTGGGTGTAGTTTTGACAAAACAATAAACAAAAATCAAAAATCAAAAATCCTTACTATTATCGCATGAATTTTTTTGTTTGAGGCACGGCATAACAATAATACCACTTTTAGACACGGAAAATTTACTTTGCAAAGTCTTAATTCAGCTGGGAGAAAGACAGAAAGAGATAGTATTCCTCCCTCTGTCTTTTACACACCTGAATTAAGACTTTGCACAGTAAACTTTGTGTGTCTAATAGGGGTATGGCTTTTTTTAAACCATGCTGAAATATTAAGACACTATGACACTTAAGACTACCGTTTGAATCCCCCAATTAGGTATATAAACAAACCTATTCTTGTACACATACGTACATACTTAGTATGTTTGGATGTATGTGTATTAAATACCAAATTACAAAGAAAATTGTCTTAAAAGAGATAAATAAAAAGTTATTCCAAACAAAAACTTTAAATAGAACTTTTTTTTTATAAAAAAAAAAAACGAAAACAAGAAATAAAATTTGCTGTAACTTTGCACAAGGCCCCCAATGAACAACATCGAACACACAACAGCAATCATGACAGACGCAAACAAACTTGGAAAAAAATCTATAAAAGTAAAACTCACTCATATCAGCATCATTCTGCACTCCCCAACTATTCAGCCGGCGAGTGTGGCTGTTTGGCTGGATGGCTGGCTGCCTGCCTGGCAAAAAATAACAAAATGTCTTAAGACGAGCCGCCACACATTCTTGCCAGTATTTTTATTTTTATTTTTTTTATTTATTTTTTTAGCTTCCGTAGATACATTCGTCTGCTTGTGTACACATTTGAGTGAGAGTGTCTGCCTTAAATATTCGAATTTACACAAAATACAGTAATAAAACTAATGTGTAAAAAAACGTATAAAAAAGAAGTTCAAGTTCAACATTTACTTGGCGATGACGACAAATGGAAACACAGCCTCGTTGTTTATGACAATAATGATGATGGTAATGATGATTGGGAAGACAGCAGAAACATCTAGTGCTGGAAAATATGGAGACTAACTAATATGAATGATTTAGGTTTATCGAAGACATTTAAAATCTGTGAACGGACCACCAGATACAATCAGATGGAAGTTATGACAGACAGAGAGAGGGTTTTAAGAAAATTGTCTCGAGTTATAAAAAAAATTACATAGAAGTGAGGAAGAAATAATATGTAATAAAAAAATCCTACAACAATATCAGATACATATGTAAAAATAATAGACGATTTATATGCATATGTATGTATGTACATATATACATCCATGCATATGTATGTACATATCGCTCATTTGCTTCAATAGTGGCACAACTCAAAAAAACCAGTTTTGCAGAAAACGCGTTTTAAGTTTTCAATTTGCATACAACTCAATGGAGAAATGAAAAAAAAATTCTTCTCTCAGGAGGTGATGGTACAAGCTATTTATATGAAATTTTTACACAAGATAAAATACGAAATGCCGCATCTTTCTGCATTATTAACTCAAAAAACTTATTTTTTGAGTTATGCCACTATTGAAGTAAATGAGCGATATGTACATGTGAATATTTACAAATGTTTGTATTAAACTTCAGCATATCGTGCCATACCCGCCAAAAAAGGTTAAGTGACATAATTTTCGAAATTGATTTTTTGACCAATATCGATCATTTCCGATCGTTAATAATAGATTTTCGTCAAAAAAAAAAACTAAGTCCAAAAATGTGTCGGTTAAGCTTTTTTGGCGGTTATGGCTCGATATTGATTATTGAGTTATTTGAGCTAAAAAACCTAGCTCCAAGTTAAAAGTATATGTATACACGATTTTCATCAAAAAATTAAGTTCGAAAATTTATGCCGCTTAAGCTTTTTTTTTGGCGGTAATGACGGCATGATGGCAATAACTTTCAAGTTTGAATTAATGTAGTTTCTATTTATTTCGTGAATCATACATTTAATCAATATTGTTTTAAAGTTGAAATATACCTATTATATTAAAATTATTATTTCAATTGCAAAATATTTTTGGCGTTTTTTCATTTTGACGATTTTTATTTATTTTTGGCGATTTTTTTCATTTTTGCAATTTTTCTTTTTATAAATTTTTTTTTAGCTTTGGCGACATTTTCGCGTTTTGGCGATTTTTTTCGATTTTTGGCATTTTTTTCATTTTGGCGATTTTTTTCGAATTTGGCGATTTATTTTAGTGTTAGAAATTTTTTTTTAGTTTTTGGGATTTTTTTCGTTTTGGCGATTTTTTTTTAATTTTTGGCGATTTTTTTCTTGGTTTGGCGATTTTATAATTTTCGGTTTTTTTAGTTTTACCGTTTTTTGAAAATTTCAAGTGTTTGCCTCTTACGGTTTCCAAGATATAGCAAATTGTCAAAATTACATAGTCAAAATTGCATTAAATGATGGACCACCCTTTAATTTTAATTTTTTTAAATTTTAGTGTTAATTTTTGTACTCTGTATAAAAATACACTAATTTTACAAATGTCAAGTTTCAATATACATATGTTCATACAATTGTATGCATATTACATGGGATTTTAACATTGCTCGTTTTGGAACACCCTTTAGTTTTTAATTCTCATGTATTTGTTGTTGTAGCGGCCAAGGTTCTACATACTCTGTCCAAATTTCAGGTCCGTAGCTCTTACGGTTCCTGAGAAAATACCGTGTGACGGACAGACGGACAGTGTAGCGAAAACAATAGGGTTCCTTTTCACCTTTGGTGCACGGAACCCTAAAAATGAGTTATTGTGGTGCGGGTGGGTGTCTTTAAAAGGCTAGAGACTTTTAAATTGAAATCCATGAAATACACTTTACATGAAATTTATTTTTTTTACAGTGGAGTTCGGTTATAACGAAAAGGAAGACATCGCTAATTCTTTTTAATTACAGACGGAGTGAATAATTTATAATTTGTTTTAAGTGAAACAACACTAAGGCAATTATATTCCCAACAACATACATATGTATGAATATATGTTACTTTCTTTTAGGAAGTGCTCATCATAGAGCACATATGGAGAATAATTAAGCTTAACTAGCCTTGTCATTCTGCTATTGTGCATTTTGCTAATTGTTATAGCCGCATTGCAGCACCTCTGGTGTTAAGTAGGCGCATAACCTTAAGCTATGTAGCCATTTTATTTTTTATTTTATTTCGGCTACAAATTTTTGTTAGAAACATAGACACTAATGTATATTAGTAAAATCTATGATGTTAATATGACTGGGTCTGTCCAGAGATTAAACTTGGGCTCTCGGAGACCAGCATTTGCTTTATAGTCGACTGACTATTTCAGCTCCATATCTACAAAAAAACAAAAAAAAAAACAATTTAAAGCAGATGTTTTATAAGGTTGCCACTCATCAACAAAGTAATTTTTTCAAACTATTGCCGTTATCCATATGTCAGTTTTGGGAGCGTCCCATTAGTTGTTATAACCGCCTTTCAACAAAGTCACAGAATACACAGAAGTGAAGAAAGTGACAGGTAAAAAAAGCTCCAATCAGGTTTTTGTTAAAATTCGTGGAAAAAAGAGAAAAGCATAGTGTATTTGATACTGTAGTGTATTACTACTTACCAATTAACACAGCTAATAAAAATTTACTGCACTAGAAAGACGTAGGAAAACAAAAACGTCGACAAAATTTGAGGGAAAACGAGACATACAGAAAAATACGCGTATCTTCCGTCTCGTGACACTTCTGTATGTTTTATGACAAAGTGTTATCAGTTCAGGTAATTTTTAGAGAGCAACCAAAGGCGTAGAAATACCACTCTTGGGGTGCCATTGCACCACCGAAAATTGCTTGCCCCTCCCCTTCTAATTAAGCTCTAACACCTACAGGGAGAAAATCAAATGGCTTCCGTGAACCAGCAGGTGCACCGATCGTCTGTGCTGTACGTAAGGAGCGGCTCAAACACCGTCTGAGTCATAGGAGCGGATGTTTCTTTCATAGCTAGGCTGTTAGCATAGCTAGCAGCCCCAGTCTAGAATCGGGTGCATCAGTTCGACCTCTTGGTCATCTTAAGTCGCATGACTAAGCAAAGCACAAGTAATAATAAAATCAACCACAACCTACCCCCGCCCTCTTCATGACGACAGCCTTCGAAATGAAAACCAAGAAATGATGCGGAACATGGAATATTCAAACAATGCTGGAACCCTTAAAACTCTCCCAAATAACAAAAGAATTCTGCAAGTGTGAACTGACCCTCTTTAGCCTATGTGAGACTAGATGCCCAGACTGTGGCGAACAGCCATCAACCTATAGACTCACATTGCTATACTCGGGTACACTAGCGGGTCAGCCAAGTTAAAGTAGTGTTGGTCTTCTTTTGTCCAAAACTGCCAAAGAAGTTCTAGTTGATTGGAAACCGCATACAGATCACATTACATCAGCTAGATTTCGTACAGGAACCAGACACCTTTCTGTTGAGTAATAGGGTAAGAGTGCTTTCAACAGTCAGCTGACACAGGTTTTGGACTCTATTCACAGTCCTTCCAGGCTCAGGTCGAGAGTGACAATAAAAACTTCGAATCTATAATGGGCATATATGGATTAGGAACGAGGAATGATAACGATACTCAACTCGCGGATGCGTGCGCTAGTAACACGCTCGTGATAGAATAGATTAGGTGGAAGATCTGGTGTAAAGATTGGGACTGTGACACCTGATGGATATTTTGTGCCATAGATCTGTAAATTAAGTTAAGTTTATCTCTGTATGACTTTACTCATGAAAGTCAGCACAGATATTGGAGAAGCTCGCCTAATATCATCTGAACACAGAAACTCCGTTGTCTCGTCGTCTTTTAAGCACAAACGACATAAGGGTGAAAGAGCTTGGTTACTTTTCCACAGAGGATAGTTCAGTCCAACAGAAAACAGAAAGAAAACCATTAGCAAGCCGGAAATTATTCCTGATGATATGATGGGCCATTTTCACAGCTGCATAAATGCTTTGGCCTGCCTTAGATCACAATTCCTTAGCGCTCGAAGTCACATCTCCTTTGATCAGGGATGTTACAGTCGCCCGATTTACGTCACAAAACGGGTCTAGGCCCATTAACGGAAAATCAGAGACTTTTCTGGCCAGTTCATTCGCTTCCTTATCTTACGGATGATTACTGTGGCCATGTATCCAGTAAATGGATAGCTGGCCATATTCCGTATGGATAGCTTTGGTAATGAATCAAAGCACTCTAAAACCAGCCTGGAACAGAATTCACATGAAAGGAGGTACTTTAGGTTTACCTGTCTATCAGAAAAGAAAGCTATATGCGCGCCTCTAATGCCTCTATTTAAATTAATATCAACTTATTTGGTGATTGCCTGTATCTCAGCCTGAAATACAAAGAGAATTTTACATTGGGCCCAACAACTCCAGTACCAAATACATCTTCTGTTTTGGATCCATCCGTATTTTAACATAAACTTCTGAAATCCACCGCGGGACCGTTTACGTCCCATACAGCCCTTTGGTGGGATAGGCGATACGTTAATCCCACACAAGCGAATACATAGAGCCACATTAATATCTCAGATCGATGATATTGCAATCAGCAAAAAATGGAGAGGCTACCTTCGGGGTGTATGTGTAAAATAGGGCACAGTGGCCCTATTTTCCACCTGGGAACTTGGATAATAATAATAATAAATTTAAAATAATGCATGAATTTGTAGCTGGGTATTGTCCAATGTACAAAAAAAAAACATGAACTGTTTGGTTAATAGCGCTCATTTACCCTGTATCTAGGCCATTTAACAGGATGCTTACAAATAAAATAAAAATGATTATTTATGCGTGTTTGGTAAAAGATATTTAGCACCATTTTTCCCATTTACGTTTATACTTTGATTTGCTTCTAGTTTTTTCTTTTTGCATAAAATTTCTGAGTGCAAAAATGCAATTCTTTCATTTTTATGCAACAACACAAACAAAAGCTCCAAATACCCGCACACGTATTAAATGAAAAGAAAAGGAGCATGAAGTGCATTAAAATTTAAGGGATAAAATATAAAATGGTAGCAAGTTATATTCCATGTTGCTTTTTTTGATGCTGCACACTCAAAAAAAAAAACATAAAAAAGAACTTGAATCCTTATGACAGTACCATACTGACACGATGCACCACTCACACACTCATTCGTTCAAACATTTCTACTGCCTTAGTAAAGGAAAGGCAGGCACATAATGCATTTATGTATGCACATGCTTGTAACTTAGTACGGTTGCACGTACAATATGCACTGTTGCAACAAACAACATACTATAAACCTATTTAAGCAGCAACAAACAACAACAAGAACAAAAAAATGAGGGAAAATAAAACCGTAATACTCGTATATTTAGGTGCAAGTAGAAAATTTTATTTATACATACATATGAATGTATATATGTATGTTTATATGTATGTATAAGTATTGTATACGTTTGCATGCAAAATTTACATGAATGTTATATAAAGGAAAGCATCGTTCAGTGAAGCCATTAGCAGCAATATTTTTTTTTCGAGTTGCTGAGGTGCATGCAGTTAAAATTATAGTTAGAGTTTACAACAGCAGTAACTGCACCAGCAACTGCAGCATATTAAAATAAACGCACATTAAATATGCAAAACGTTGATGCGTTTCTCATATACGTTCAGTTTTTCTTATACTAGTATGTAGCTGGCAGTGAACTGCGTCGAAAAAAGGGTTAATACACGCTCGAGTAGTTGCATGATTATGTCCCGCAAACAAAGTACATATGTACATATATGCATGAGAAACAAATATCATATGGATGTTTGTGTTTATGAGTTATTTTTATTCATATCCATATATCCATATATAGTACACAATTTTACAGCCTTTCCCTATGATCATTTAAAATATTGTTTGCGTTAGACTTGTTGTCTTAGTATCTTCTAGAAGATATTCGCTTAATAACTCCATGACCTTTTCAATGTGGCGCCTTTTAACCGAAAGGGCAAACATTGCTTTTATCAAAAGGCAACTTGCAGTTGCCTCCTGTCAATATTAGTAGCTTGCGTTTGATAGTCATTTGGTGGATTAATAAGACGTAGCTCTTGCGCAAACGTTGTGTGTTTGTCTTATACCTCGTTTATACTCAAATCTTATTTGCAAATAAAGCTATTTGCAAATACTGAACTCACCGCTTATAAGTAGATAGAATACATTGCTATTAGAGAGCTGCGTAAACAGTCTTGAAATGTAAAAACGTCATGATTTTTAAATGTATTCACGTCGCATGTATTATACTAAACAAATAATAAATGCTGTCGTACTATAAGCGAAGCACAATGGATGTATTGGTGTATGTGTATATCAGTTGTAACAAGCGATGTCGCAAGACAGCTTGTTTGTAACAAAGTGCTAAGTCCTGATTCACACACATCAGGTTTAGCTGATCAGTTTTTGTTCAATTTTCTTTTGAACCTGCATTTACGTTCATACACACCGTCAAGTTTGTTTCATCAAGTCTCATCAATTTGTGTTGTAGTAGAGTATTACGAATGACAAAACAAAAGGAAAAAGCAAACTTGACTGGTACGGTCAAGTCTGTACCCCTTTCCATTCCATTTTCCTCTCTCTCCTAAAAACTCAAGACTTGACGACTCAGACCTGACGTGTGTGAATCAGGACTAATTCACACGGTGAAATTTATGACGTCTATTTTTCTTAATTCTCTTTTGAAATTGCTTCCAAAAATTCCTTGCATTCATACGATGTTTTTTTGGACGTCTGATTTTGCTTCTCTCCACCCATATAGCCAATAAGCTAGAAGAGTAACAATAAAAAATAACAATAAGATAGAAGAGTAACATTAAAACGTAACAACAATAACAACAAGAGCAATGTAAAGAGAAATATGAAAAAAACCATGAAAAACAGAAATCAAGTCATTTTTTCTACCCCTGTTTCTTCTCTACACCGTTCGCCCACAAACAAAAAGTAACGTCGAAAAATAAACTTCATAAAAGTCTTCGTGTGAATTAGGTGAAACACTCAAAAGAAGTACAGTTGATTAGTGTGTATGCTTGTTATTTTTCATATTGTACGTTTGAGTGTGTGTGTAATATGTAGATGGTAAGCTATTATGTGATTAACCTTATACAACTAATGTTAATGCATGTGTGTGTCTTTGCATGTGCGCAGAAAAATAAAAGATCATACACACATACATGAATGACGTTTGTACACGCGCTTATGCGTAGAAAGAAGCTAGTATCACAAATTCTTCCGTCACGAAGTGTTTTCTTCTTTACTCCTATACCTACAATATTCAAAAAAATTTCTTGCAAACAATGTTGTTAACGTTTGTTTTATAAGATTTCGCTGTAGTAAAGCATTTGAAAAATCCCTCATGTCTTAAAAGTTCTTATAAGATATCTTGTGCAGGAGACTAATTGCTATCTGTGAATGATATTGCCACCCATTGTTAAATTTGTATTACATTTTTTACAAAGCAAAAATAATTGGCAATATTTTACACCTTACTTGCAAATAGTGCGTTATTTGCAAATAGTTTTCGTGAGTTATTAACTTACAATTAAGAAAAGTCATACGGCAAAGCTTTCCAGTTTTATTTGTAAATAAGAAGTGCGTATAAACGGAATATTAGAAACGCCTAGTTGAGTAGTTCCGCTCCACTCAACAGTTGAGTAATTTTCCATCATAATTTTCGCTACCTATAGTCAACATGTTGTGCTCAGCCTGAACAGCTGATCGAATTAAGCTATGCCTTTTATACGCTTTGATAGGTGGCAGCAGCAAATATTTGTTAAATTTTGCATTACAAATGCCATAAAAAAAAAATAAATGAAGACATAAAAATAAAGAGAGATATAAAATTAAATTATATCGATTAAGCCGTTTCTAAGACGTGACTGTTAGGCCAACAGCTTCACAACTCTTGAGCTCAACAGCTACGTCTTGAGAATGCGTCCATTGATAGCAGACTACTACGTGATTTGAAAATAAATTGGAAAAAAGTGAATTGATTGCTCATTAAGCATAATTTCGAAAAAAAACACCATCACTTACACCATCGCTAAAGCTGTGTAATACAGACGATTCATTTCGATGCATTGTAAGACTAACATCTGACAACATCTTATAATTGTGTGAACGCATTTCATTGCCATTGTCAAATTGTTGTACGATATTTTTCAGATATTTATTTCTATTGGCAACACTCCAAACACTTGCTTTTAAAGAGAAAGAAAAGTGCAAAACTATTATCAAATATATGCAGCCAAAATCATTGTAATTGCTTCTTTATGGTCTACGACAATTTATATTTTCATTTTTTACATTTAACTTAAGCCCCAGCGATTGATAACACTGCACAACAGTGTTTTAGATGTTTAAATAAAAATGGCCGATCCTTATGTATTTTTATCTCCTGATTACGATTTTCCGTATCAGCTCTAGTTTTAAAGATATAATGACATTTAGCATTTGCATAATGTATACCCCTTTTAGTATTATTCCGTTAATATTTTACTAATGGTCCTCCGAACTTAAAAATACTTTCTATATTTAGATGAAATCACATTGACGAATATATCAGGATATCTTACTGTTATTATTAGGATGTTAAAAATCATGCGTTTTTAGTTTAGCCCTCAAAATGTTTTTGATTATAATTTTGTTAAACCTAGTATAACTAATCCTCATGTATTTTAGTTCGCAGATTACGAAAATAGTCTTATTACTTTTCTAGCCCCTCTAGTTTCAGAGATATAGTGCTTTACATTAAAAAAAAATACTTTAAAAATTTCTTTTCTAACGCCATCCAGTATAATTGACAATTTCTGCCAAATTCTTTGAGTCTGGCAATGCCAAAGAGCAGATGTAATAATAGGGCTGTCAGATATGGCAATTTTCCGCCAAACGTCTCGATTTTAAACTGGTTTGGCGTCCAAATATTTGGTTTGGCGACATGGTGATTTTTCTGGCCATAAATAAATTTGTTGGTGATTTTTAAACATTGAACTTCAAAATTTTTATAATTCAGGAAATAAATCCTACCAAAACTCGTCTGCTAGAAATTAAAACAATTTGATGATTTGATGATTTTTCATATAGTAATTAAAGTACTTAATTCGTTTTGAATTTGGTTGAGAAAAATTTACAAGAAATAATTTTTGACGATTTTATTTCTGCTTTTGCCAATTTTCTACTAAATTTTTAAACGATTATTTTATAAAAATTTATATTAAAAAAAGTGTTATATAAAAACAAATTTATTATCAAATATGTATATATTAAGAAAAACTTCACACTCGTTAAACTGATTGTGGCGACTTTTAAAATTAACTTGGCTAACTAGGTCCGAAAAAATCTGACTGCCCTGTACGATAACCATATGAACTGACAATTTTTTGACTGACGACATTGCCAGATAAATTTATTGCCGAACGTTCTGGAGTCCCAGTTGAGGTCTCCATACCCGAATCCATTAAAAAAATGGCAGGATATGGTTAGTGGTGGCCGATCGCGGATTAGAGATGGTAGAAGCCATGGTTTATTGGTTGTAATTTTGTATTATCACTTGAGTATGAGAAAGCTTCCCTTAAAATGGGTACCGTGTTTTCTCACAAATCGACTAGTGGCGGGATGCTATATCGAATTTTTGCAGCGTTCCTTGAACGTAGACGGATCAACCACATAAGCACAGACTAAACAGCAGACAAAACCATGATATAAATATATATTAGTTTTGTATTTATATATATTCGCAAGTGTTTGTTAAGATAATTACACATTTTAAAAAAAAAATCTGTGGGGGAAGACTTGAATTTTTTACTATATGGGAACATTTTTTTATTATTTCTCTCAAAAAAGAAACTTCAAAAATCGTTATTTTTCAAAACAAAGAGAGAATGGAAGTACGTCATATATTCATATCATGGACAAACCAGTGGGTTTCTAGTGGGGAACCGGCACAAAAGAAGGCCAAGGTGGGTTTATCAGCCAATTAGGTTCCACATTGATTACCTTCAAAAATATAAAGCAATCATGGCAAATATTTTGCAAATTCATTTAGGCCCCTTTCAGATTAGGCAACTTTACTTGCGCAAGTCTTGTGTTTGTGGTTTGTGGGTGTGAGATTAAAGGTCGGTTTGAAGGGGAAAGAATTGCCGAGATTTGAGTACAGACTTGCTTGTACTTTCTGTTCTGCTGTCATTCTTGTCTTGGGATATTTATTTGTTTTTGACAATGTCTTTTAGTTCTTCTTCGGTGTGTTGTCTAATTTATATCTAATCTATATATCTATGTATCTAATCTATACATAAATGATAGAAAACGTCAACAAATTAAGAAAATTCGAGCATACGCAAATTAAATTTGCTCAACAAAGTTGCTGAGTGTGAACATAAAAGTAAGTTCAAAAGAAAATAAATAAAAATGAAAATTATACTTGCGCAATTAAAGTTGCCTTATCTGAAAGGGGCTTTAGTAAATTTAATAAGGAATTGAAAAAAACATCGTCATGGGCAAGAATAAAGTCTTTTCTCCACATGAACCATTCACTATAGGAAATTTTATCAATTTTGGGGCCAGGATTAACTACAGCTAAACGGCAGGATTGATTGAAATGATTTTTTGGAATCAAACCTCGGAAGCCTCTTTCTTAATGTCCGTAATGCTTGAATCACTTTATCCTACGAAAAACATTTATTACTCACGTTCACTTCCACTCACGCGTGTCAAACTTTTGACTAACACTAATAATACATTCATCTTCGATGTTATATTAAATTTTTTAAATTTCAAAAACTATAAAATTTTCATATTCTCAGACTAATTAACCAACTTCCTTGGCATTGACTTCGAACAGCACACATACATACATACATACATTAATTTATAAGTCATGTTATTTGATTTGAACTTTGCTAAACACAATTTTAAAATTTATATGTCTATTTTTAAAGTCAAATCCATTTTGTTTTTTTTCTTTTTTTTTTGAAATTTTTATTTATTATCTGGCTTAGCATCGAATTTTATATCCAACGGAAGGGTAATTATTTCGAGAAATAATTAAAAGTGATAAATTTTCATTTCTATCCGTTGAATCATAAAACAATAACTCTTCGGTAGTCATATTTTACTGCTTTTAATTCATTGTACTGAACCTTTAGAGAAAATGTATTCAGTTCTTTGGTGTCTTCTTTCCGTAACGAATGTGAGAACTTCTCCAGTCGAAAAGATTGTTATCATTATTAGGAAAATGAAATGAGTAAGATGAAAAAACCGAGTTTACTAACTAACATAAAAGCTTTTAATTTCTGTACGAATTTATTTTTGTTTCTTTCAATTTAATTTAAAAAACAAGCATTATATTTTGAGGATGTCAAATTACAAACATGTGATAGCAGAACGGAACAATATGATGCTTTATTAGACTTCCATTACATTTTCATCATCAGCGTCCACTGTGTGTTGTGTCTGTTAATGCAAACTTCAACCTTACAGACAGTAGTGGATTTATACCTGCTGTAGCCCAAGGCACTCCTTGATATGCCGTCCTTTTTTGAATATGTAGTACACTCGATCGACAAACTTCAATTGAAAACAACAATAACATTTGTTTTTTCAATATAAGTGATCGAAATCATGGGACAGACCGATGATTTTTAAATACTTAAATGATTGCTTATTACTTTTATTAGTTTAAATATACATAAGTAAAAACATTCACCTGATTTTCAAAAGGCCGTAACTGCCAAAAATTCAAAGTTGTCTTTTTGATTGATAATGATGTAAATAATAAAAATACATCATTCTTTAAAATTTCACTAGAATACGAATAGATCAGCGAAGCATTTTGGGACATTTTAATTTCCATTTTCAGCGCACTGATGCATTTTTTAACAGGCCAAGTCTGGTTTTTCTAATAAATAGTCTTACGGCACTTTTCACAATATACAATTAAACGCTAACAGGGACTTTAACGGCAAGTTTTGTGTGAAGAACTGTCAGTTAAAGTTCACGTAAAGTCTTAATCATACATTGTGAAAAGGGACGTTAGAATTATAAAGTTTTGATTTTGTCCTTAAAAAAAGAGTGCTGTTACGGCTTTTGGAATTTAAAGTGATGATATCAGTATGTATCTATATACGTTTTTTAATTTATATATACACATATCCCAATCTAATAAATTAAACAAATTTCGTAGTCATTAAAAGCAAACCTTAGCCAAATAACTTTTACAATTTTAATTGCACTTACATTTTTTATATAAACATTTTGGCGCCCTATAAATTATGTCGCCCTAGGCCCAGGTCTCATTATTACATTATTATTATTATCGTCTGATCAGTTCTTTCGATAGTGATAATGGCACACATTTTGGATGACTTCATTTATGTTCATAAAAATATTCTTAATTTTCAACCGACTTCAAAAAAAGAAGGAGGTTAGCAATTCGTCTTTATTTTATTAGGGGTGTTACTTCATAACTCGGTACATTTTAGACCAATTGTAAAATGTTTATTTTTGTCTAAGAGGCGGGGACACGCCCACAATTTTTTAAATTTAATTTTTTGATATTGCACTTACTAGATTATTGCAAAATCTATAAAATACCTTTGTTTGTAACTACACAATTTAAAAGTTGAAAAAAAATGGTCGGGGTTACGCCCATTAAAATTTATTATAATATTTCACGCGGTTCTACTTAAACGATTTTTACGAAACTTACCACACATCTTGAGCTCTAAAATAGACAGAATCGGCCATTTAAAAAAATGGGCGGAGTCACGCCCATTAAAATTTAATATTTTATTTAAAGCAGTTTTTCTTTACCGATTTTTACAAGACTTAACACTCTCCCTGAACTCTGAAAAACGCACAATCTTACATTTAAAAAATGGGCGGAGGCGCGCCCACTAAAATTTAATATTATATATCACGTACTTCTTCTTATCTTCTTCTATCAGATCTTTGCATTGCAGTCGATTTTTTTTTTGCAGAAAGAATTGTTTTTAAACACTTTCTCTTGTTGGTGACAATGAGATTGTGTGCGAGACTCAATTTGGTGTGTTTGTTCACCATTCGTAAAATTTTTTGTTTGCATAAATGTGATTTTTTTTCCTTTTGCCAGGGAGTAGTAGGAGTTGAAATTGTGTATGTGTTTGTTGTTTGGTTATTTTTATGTTTGCCAATAATAGTTCAACCCTTGCATTACCGCAGGAATATATTGCAGTACTTGCAACTGACGGAAAGACGGAACAACAACAAGAATGTGATTTTGAACAATTCACGTATTCATATAAAATGCCACCATTTACCTTGGACAATGATAATTTTTTGTTGTTGTGTAGAATAATTCCATATGTATGTGTGAGTATGAATGTATATGTGTTCACATATACATACACACATGATTATACAAAGTGAAAAATTTTATGCGAATACACGTCTTAGGTTTCGCACCACATATGGGCAATTCCACTCGAAACAACCCTACCCAAGAAAAAAAATTTATGAAATTTATGAAATAATTATTTTTGATGTGTAAACATCTATACGCTAGGGGGTAAAAATCTTTTGACTTTGATTTCTTTGCTGAGATTTCTTTGCTGAGATTTCTTTGCTGAGATTTCTTTGCATTGTCAAATCCGTGTGAGCTATGTATGAGTGTATTAGTGTTTGAAAGAAGCAATACCAAGCAGAGAGACAAGTCGACCGGCGCGAAGCCGACGGTGAGCCGCCGCCGGTTATTTTTCTGTATATTTCCGTACATCAAGGGTGAAAATGAACCGTAAGAGCTACGGACTTGAAATTTGGACACAATATGTAGACATTTGGCCACTACAACAACAAATACATGAGAGTTAAAAACTAAAGGGTGTTCCAAAACGAGCAACGAAAAATGTTAAAATCCCATATAATATACATACAAATGTATGTACATATATACACTTGAAATTTTAAAAGTTAGTGTATTTTTATACAGACTATAAGAATTAACACTAAATTTAAAAAAATTAAATCAATGGGTGTTCCATCAGTTAATGCAATTTTGACTTTGTAATTTTAACAACTTGCTGTATCTTGGAAACCGTAAGAGCAAAGCTCTTGAAATTTTCAAAAACGGTAAAATCGAAAATTCAAAAATATATAAAATCGTCATATATAAAAAAATCGCCAAAACGAAAAAAGCACCAAATTAAAAAAAATCTCTAGGACTAAAATAAATCGCAAAAAACCGGAAAAATCGCCAAAATTAAAAAAATCCTTAAGCAAAAAAAATCGCCAAAATGAAACAAACCCCAAAAAAACAGAAAAAACGCCAAAAAGAAAAAATCGCCAAAATAAAAAAAATTGCGAAAATTAAAAAAACCCAAAAAGAGGAAAAAACGCCAAAACGAGAAAAAAGCGATAAAACTGAAAAAAATCGTTTAAACTGAAAAAACTTAAAAAATTAAGAAAGCTAAATAAAAAAAATTATCAAAACCGAATGTGCGCGAGTCAAAGTCGCACTTTACTGAATTTATTTTAATTGGAATGCGTACACAACAACAAGAACAGGAAGAACTAAACGATGAACAACAGGAATTAAAAATTAAAAAGTAAAAGTAAAGGCATTTACCATAGATGAGCACTGCAGTACCACTAAAGTTTCAGTAAAAACAATAAAAAATGTTTAACAAGTAAATTTTTACTGATTACTAAAATTTTGTTTCTAAAATTTTTATAACTTACCTAAATGATTTGTTATATGATGAGGTGCATTGAATTTTCAGTAATCAGTAATGCCCGTATTCATAATGAAATTCTACCAAGTGGCCAAATGTTTGTTATACAAAAGTTTCAAAATTTGAATGAAAAAACTTTGCCACTTGCTACAATTTTATTATGATTACGGCCCTACGATTTTACTGGTAATACAAATTAAATTTCATTACCAGTAAAAATTTACTGAATTTTTTTAGTAATCAGTAAATTTACTGCTTACTGCAATTTTGAATGCAGTACATATACATATACTGCAGTGTGCCCATTTACTAGCCAAATAAGTTTAATAAAACAAACAAAAATTAACAAATTCATATGTATTTACAATATTGAAAGTTTTGATACTTTTAATTAATTAATTTAAAAAAAGATACTAAAAACAGAAGTACTTCCAACTTAAAAAAAATTATTCATTACTAGATGTTTACACATCTCCTGTGTGATCGGACTCACATTCCTTTTTTTTACACAAATCGTTGGTGATAACCTGACCACAACAGAATAAAATAAAACAATTTTTTTTTTTTTTTGTATTTATGATTCGATGAATCAAAACAATTCACATAATCCATTCTGAGCTTATAAAGCAGAAATCTAAATCAACTCATATCACACACAGTGGACCAAGCTTAAAGAATGGTGATTATGAAGGTGCAGTTGACTTCGGAAAGAGCTAGTTGTTCCGTTCTACTACGTGTTTGTTAGACTATTTACATTAAACTTTGGTATTATTTGTTAATTTATAATTATAACTTGAAATTTGACTTACAGAGCGATACGAACTTTAGCCTAATTGAATCATAAATACAGCAACAAATAAAGTTCGAACAATAATAATTTAAAAAAATTCTTTATACAGGGTGGCTGATGAATTTTGCTACATTAAGGAACTACAATAACTTTGTTTATAATGCATGGAATTTATTCAATCTTTTTTCATTTCAAAGCTCATTGAATTGTATTAAATGTATTTGAAGAAATCTTAAAGATAATTGAATTTAAATTCTCGGCCTGCTCGTTAATGAAGGTGGGACATCATAAAAAAACGGTGCTTATTACTGCCCGCAATTTGATGTCGGAATTGCAGCTATTGTCGCAGTTGAACCATCTTGTTGAAACCAAACGTAGTTGAAAGGAATTCTCTTTCGGTGTATTTCCGACTAAAAAATTATCTCACCATGCTCAAGTAAACCGTAATGCTGTGTCCGTTTTGTTCAAAATAGTAAAGATCCACAAAACAGCGTGAAGCAACTGCACACAAGGCTGTGGCGCTAATTGGATGAAATTCCCTTTCATGCAGTTGAAACCACTCCATATGCGACAATTTTTTTGGTTTACAGCAGTGGTGTCAAAAATAAAACTATAGTTGTATGTGTGAGAAAATCTTTCTCATTCCTCTCTGAAGTACATAGAAAAAAATAAATATTTGCAACAAATGCAGTTTAGTGAAGCAGATCAAAATATATAAAAAGGAATCTATATGATAGAAAACTAAAAAATAAGCAATAAAAATTAAATAAAAAATTTGGGGGCGGGCCATATTTTCCGAGTTACGGGGCTGTGAACTTTTCATAGGAAATTCTGAAGAATTTCGAAAAATAAATTTTTAAATAGCTTATCTGATAGAAATTTGAAAAATAAGAAGAAATTAAACAAAAAAATTGGCTGCGACCAATATTTCCCGAGTTATTGGTCTTTTAAGTTTTGATTTTAAATACAGTTTAGTGAAGCTGCTCCAAAAAAAAAACAAAATGTCTTTTTAATATATTCTCATTTATTTCCTTAAAAGTTTTGTAACATAAAATACATTGAATGTAGCAAAAAGCATTACTGATCATAGAATATTTTTCGCATACCACTTTTTTTCTTTCACTGTTTCTATAAAGAACTTAATACACCCGCTACGCATGTGTTATCGTCGCTGGTTCATTGACCACTAAATGAAAGAGAATAAGAATGTGTGTGATTTTAGTTTGCACAATTGTGCCATGAAACTGACATCATTGAATTACAGTGCCGTTCAGATCGAAATGAGTCTCATCAGACATGAAAAGACAGTTCAGTTTTCTCTTGGTAGGGGCTTTCATCAGCCATCCTGTATTTAGATATGTATATCAATTTAAACATGCTTTGAAATGAACATGGACTCTTTGTATGTTTGGTTTTAATTTTACTTTATCTTTCATTCCCTTTCTTAGCGTTAGTAAACACTGATATCTCTGAAAATCATAGGCATATAAAAGTCCATCTGGTGGTTCATTGCTCCCCCCTCTCTACAAGAATTACTGTTGCCCTCCAGAATTATTATAAGTCCTCAGGTTTTGAGGTTTTTGAGAAAACAGTCTGTGATAGACAGACGGAAGGACATTTAACAATGAAAACTTTTTCACTTTTGGTGTACGAAATCGTAAAAAATCTATCATAATTATCATTGTGCGGTTACACTCGTCACAATGGAACTACCCATATGTAAATAAGTTAAAAGGATATTCATTTATTTTATATTTATAATTGGTTCTTGCCGGTATTTTCGACACATACTCATGATATACAATGTATATGTACATAAGTATGTATGTATAAACAATATTTGTCAAATATACTTTTATTTATATCATGCATAAACTTATGATATATACATACATGTTCCAAAAAATTAAGCGAATATATAAAATATATAATTGGGGTATTCAAACGGTAGTGTTAAAGTCATAACGTCATAATGTTCTAAACTTTTAAACTAGTTTAAAATACGACTGCTGTGAGCAACCCCTCATATTTTAGTGTGTTAGTTGAAACATAAACAATATGATACATAACAAAAATTAAAAATTTTAAAAACCCCCGACTTTTTTCAGAAAAGATGTTATATCTTCTAGGCGGCTGGACCGATTTTTTTCAAACATAGCTAAGAACCCTCTCGATCAAGTCATCTTTCAAACAGAAAAAACTAAATGAAAATCGGTCCAGCCGTTTGGACTGTACGTGGACACAGACAGACACACAGATATACAGACACACAGACACACACTACAAACTTATAACACCCCTTTTTTAGTCGGGGGTTAAAAACAAATAAGAAAAAATATTACAAAAATTAAATAATATTTGGTACGAATATGCAAAATTATGAGAAAGTTATTTAACGGCTTCTATCTGTTTCCGAAAATTATTTGCGAATTTTTGCAATATGTAAAACAAAATTTTTTCCAGCATTTGACCTTTTAAAATTTTAAGGCTTTGGAATTTATTTGCAAGTTTTCTTAAGTTGTTGTTGCTCTTGTGTTTAATTTTAACAAATTAGGATTGAATCAAGCCACATCATTGTCTGATTGAAGTATTTTTGTTGTTGCAGTTTTTGCCTTTTTTACACATTTGGCGACTTTTATTTTATATCACACTTTGCTATCATTTTGGTATTAGCAAGTTTTTGCAAAATTTTAATTTTCGCGAATTTTTCAGATTTTTTGGAATTTCTTATATCTTTAAATATTTATGTGTTATTTTAGGGCTTGCCTTTTTATCATTTTACCGATTTTTAATACATCTATCTATTTATGCGAATTTTCACAATTTTGTAAATTTTCTGCGGTTTTTGGAATTTCTTAGATCTTTAGGTATTTGTAAGTAATTTTGGAGCTTCTTTGCAATTTTGAAATTTGTTGCAAATTTTTGCAATAAAAGTGATTATTCCCAATTCTTTGTTTATTTTTAAACAGTTCTAAACTTTTTTTAATAAGTATCTGACTTTAATATATTTTGTATGTTAACAAGTTTTTGCGATTTTTCGTAATTGCGGATTTTTAAAAGTTTTTTGCATTCCTTTCAATTTAAGTATTTTTTAAATAAATTTAAGGTTTTTTTTTTTCAATTAAAAAATTATTCGCGAATTTTTGCAAATTTTTTGCACGTGAGATAATTTTTGATTCATAAAATCTACTGAGTTTGCTCGTTTACAGTTTTTGAGGCTTTGGAAATTTTTTGAAGATATTCGCATTTTTGCAAGTTTTTGTGATTTATGTATATGCTGTAAGTCTATACTCGGGTTATTACTTTTTTTGTCGTCTATATAATCAGCTTTCCATTATTTTAATCCCTTGCGAATTTTAATATTTTTTGCAATATATAATGATTTGAGTAGAAATTTGCTAAAGAAAAATGCCAAAATGGACATTTTGTTGAAAAAGAAAAGTAAAAAGCAAAATAATTAGTTACGACAGTAACAAATACATACAGTGAACAATTGTATTAATATAGTACTCCTTTTATATGAAAGAAAATAAAAATAATTTTAAACTGGGCCCTATTCCACAAAACAACTTATCAACTTTTCACTTTGCACTTATCAAATTTTTCGACAATTTGCGGAACTTTTCGTTCCTCAGAACTATAAAATTTGATGAGTGAAAAGTTGAAATTGATAAGTGTAATTTGCAAAGTTTTTGCAATTTTTATGCTCTCCTTGCGATTCCTGTTCCACGTACGTTCTCTCTTGCAAAGTGCAAAGTTAATATTGAAAAGTGTAACTTGCAAAGATTTTGCAAGAAATTATACTTTTTCGTTCCACAATAAGTGTAAATTCTATTTTTGCAAAGCAAATTTTGATAAGTTTGTTAAAAATTTGCAAGGTAAACGATCTTTTTGCAAATTAACAAAATAAAATTCGTTCATAAATCTTCGATTATTTTTTAACATAATAATCATAACCATACAATCTCACGTTGCGTTCGTATGTACATAGATATGGCAAAAAAGAAAAAAATATTTGAGCTTTAAATTACATATATTACTATATTATTGTTTTAAGCGTTATTATATATTCTATTAAAGATAGCAAAACCAATGTAGAATAACATATTGAAAACGTTACGTTCAAAATTTGGATTGGGCTTTTTTAAAACTTCCTCACAAGCAACCTATTTATCTAATAATTAGATTCGAATTTATTAACAACCTTCAAATTGAAATGTAAACTTTAATATTTTATAAGCCCGATTAGAGCTTGGTCCAACTAATTCGATCGTTCATTTTTGCCACAAACCTATGATCAAACCCATGTAATTTAAATGAGTTTGTGGCAAAAATTAACATTTGAACGAGTTGGACCCACCTCTAACCCCCATATTCATAAAATTTAAAATAAATTTGAAATGTATTTTATTTTAAATTTTTCATACAAAGTTTTCTAAAAATGGATTTCATATGGATGCATACATTTACAATAATTTTATAAAAAAAAATTATTTTATTGGTTTGAAAACTAGCAAATAAATTATATTTTTAATCACATGAAGCACTGAAATTTTTTTAATTTTTATTTTGCGGATAACTTTAACAAGTTCTATTTATGAATGCAAAGTGAAAAGTTACAAGACAGAAATGCAAAGATGCTTAAACGTTCTCAGGAGCACTTAGCACACTCACTTTGCATGAGAACGCAAGGACTTTGCAAAGAGCGCAATTACTTTACAAAGAGTGCAAGAAATTTACAAAGAGAGCAAAGTCTTTGCAAAAATATGCTTAGTGCAAAGTGAAATTTGCAAAGAATATTGTGGAACAGAAACACTTATCACTTTGCCAAAAAATGCAATTTGATAAGTGCAAAGTGAAAAGTTGATAAGTTTTTTGTGGAATAGGGCCCTGGTTTAAAATGTTAGGACTTTATGACACTTAGGACACCCTTGTGAATACCCCAAATATATTATGTATTTATGTATATACAATATTTGTCAAATATACTTACATATGTACATATGTACACATTTACGCTATTTTAAGATAACTTTAAATAAGCATTTAAATAAATTCTCTTGTATGTTCCTACAAATTTGCAAATAACAAATGACAATGTAAACGTTCTTTTCTGCTCCCCTTTTAATGCTCCACCAGTATGCATTCGAATTTGGAACAACCAACACGCACAATATAATTTTGACTTAAAAACAAAAAGGAAAACAATAATAAATTTCTTGGCAGGCCTCTCTCTGCCTGCCTGCCCTCTTCTGTTGTATTCATATTTCACCTTCACCTTGTAACATACATTTAAATGTTACTTTTACACTCATGCAGCCAGCCTTACATTTTCTCATTTATCGAATTCGAATACAAACAAACACATGCAGCAAAATCTACATCTTAACTTCTTGTTTTTTTTTTGTTTTTGAAATTTTATGAATGAATTTATTTGTTCATTTTTCGTAAACAATTTGCTGTGTTTGATCTACCCAATATTATTATTGTACATATGTAAATGTCTACCGGCAGGCTGCCTATTTGCTTGTCTGACAATTAATGAAGACAATGTCGTTTTTTGTGTGTAAAGACATTAAGGGCCAAACCCGCGATGTCAACAACGTTCGACTTGTCGCACACTTACATTCAAAACAAAAACAAATTTTGATATTTTGTTGTTGTTTCAAATGTAACTGTGCGACAAGTCGAACGTTGTCGATATCGTGGGTCAGGCCTTAAGAATTTCAGTGAATGGGGTTTGTTACAAAAAAAAAATTAAAACTGGTAATTTAAAAAATTTACAAAAAAATTATTTTTTCACAAGTAGAGTATTTTGAGAAAGAGGAGAATAGAGAAAATATTTCCGTTTATAAATTTTGCGATAGAAATTTTGAACTTTTAAGGTTGTATATGGATATTAAAACTATTCCTTTAATCGTTCGCAAATTAGTGAAGTGCATGTTGACTTCATTGGCACAGGGAAAATTTTGCAAACAAATGAAATTAAACAAATTTCGGGAAATTTTTCACTCTTGCAGCTACCTAAGAGCTACCTAAACGGTGTTAAGAATCATTCCTATAGGAAGTTTATATAATCTAAAAAGCTCTTTATTGAGATCTTAGGTACATTTTTGTAGTTGATTGTATCCTTGAATTTTAATCGGTTTGCTAACTTTGGGCCTGAACAGGAGAAAAAAGGTGAAAAATCGATTTTTTTTTAAATTTTTTGCAATTTTGATCTTGTAGATGAAGTTTTTTTGATATTATATGTTCACAATTTTTGTTCTTTATGACAGGAGCTACAACTTTGCTTCAAAGAGTAAATAAAAATTCCGAACGGTTTGCAAGATATGATCCTGAAAAAATGCAAAAATGACAACGAGCCCCCAAATTTTTGGGGGCCCATAAAAAAAAGTAGATGACTTGGGGCAAGACTTGAAGACATGGGTCTTTATATTTTTGGTGTTCTAACACATAGTGGGATCCATATATGATTATATTTTTTCGTGTTGTATTGTGTAATATAGTGTAATTCATTCATTCTCTATATTCTTCAACATCAGACTATTTAATACTTCCAAAGATATGAATGTTATCAATGGCTTTACTAACTGAAACCTTTCCACCTATTTTGTTCCTCGCTAAAGGTATCATCCATACACACCATTCAATAAATAGCACAATATTAAAAAAGAATATTAATGGTGGGCAAATTTTAGGTTAGGCTGGTAAATTGGCTGTCAAATGATGAAGTAAACTGTCCTCCTTTGACAATTACTTAGCAAAAAGTTGGAAAATTTTAATTATAAAACGCTACACTCTTGAACAAAGAATTTTCATTTTTCGCGAAGAAAAATCAATATTGCTCAACAGTTTTCGTATATTCGAACATAGTACCAGCCTTAAGATAATAAGATAAACAAATATTACCAGTTCTATGTTTAAAAAACTCCGCTTGAGAATTGAAAAATAAACTACGAAAGTGTTATTTTATATGGTGCTATTCACATGTTAGGTAACGCAAGTTTTGAAAAATCCAAAAAAAAACCGACTGCGACCAATTTTGAGCCTTTAAACATCCTTATCGAAATGAAAAATCTTAAGGGAAACCTAAAAATTATTTTAAAATACCTTTCGAATGATACCCATTTTGATATAGTTCGTCGACTCTTTATTTTTTTTCGTATTTACAAAATAGCGTCTGCTGGCCGCCATATTGAGTTTTAACTTGTGTCCTATATCCCAGGATTAAGACAAAGAATCAACAAAATCGGTCCATGCGTTCGGTTTATAAAGTGCCACCAAGGAACACACAAACATACAAACATACATACATACATACATACATACATACATACATACATACATACATATATACATACAAACATACATACATACATACATACATACATTAGGGTTTCTAATAATAAAAATATTCTATTCCCGGGAATTTCGAAAACATATGAATTTAATTAAATGGCCTCAATAAAAAAATATAATTTTACCATTTAAGAAATTTATTATTTGACATATTATCATAACTTTATTTTAATTGAAATTTTTTTGCTGGTGTTTAAGCATTTTCTTTGATTTTCAAAAATATTTTTATATGTGAATTCTCAAATATGTAGTTCTTAAAATCTTTGCATAACAAATTCCATCTACAGCTGCCAACCTAGATACTATTTCCCATAAAGACTTTTTAGGTTGAAAATATTTCGTAACTCTTGAAGTTGTTGGAGTCACCTCGGAAACTTCTATTACAACTGTTTCCATGCATCGTTACAAAATTGTATTTTTAATAAAACAACGAACAGCAATATAAAAAAGGGAAATTCCAAAAACGTAAATATTAAATTCCCGAAAATTCCCGTGGAAAATTTCCCGGGATTTTAAAAAAAATAATTTCCGGGATTTCCCGGAATTTTTTTTCCCCCGCGTAGAAACTCTAACATACATACATACATAGGCTGATAAACACGAAACCCTTCTTTACGTGGCGCAGTCGGGTAAAAACACAATCTTTTGATAAACTAGCTAAACACCAATTAGACGTGCTATAGGCATAATGCCATAGCCATAACCAAACCAACATTCAATTGGTTTCTATGGTACGGGCTAGGCGTTATGGCGAGTCACCTACAATCAAATACAGTATTTGGTTCGAACTGCTGTTTTCTACGGTTATGGTTAAGGCACGTCTGATTGCACCTTTACTGGTTATCGAACTCACAAGCCACCCAGTCACTAGCTGACACAGCAAAACAACAACATGAGGAAGATGAATACCCATACTGTTACAATAAATTTGCATTCGGATCGCCATTTTTCGATGGTTAATTTTGCAAATATCTAAAGGGAAACAATTTCAAAACATACGTATTATTATTCTTAAGTAAATATTCATGTTTTTTTTATATAAACAATTTAAATAAATACTGTTTTTGTTCAATGTTAAATTACGACAATATTATGGTGGATATGAATACATTTGTTGTAAATGGTGAGTGAACAAGCAAAACTTGCACATGTTTGTAAATTTCATTTCAGAAAAATATGTATGTATGGATATAAATAAGGGAAACGAGTACTAAAGCACAACAACAAAATCAAAATGTAAATGAAGTAAAAGAGGTCGCAGGTGTGCGTATCCTTGTACGGTTTCAAGAAGTCATTGCCGCTAAATTATAAATGTAAAATATAAAAAATAAAAAATAAAAACGTGAAAACAAAAACAAATTTTATTTTATGCTTTTTTTTTGTTCCCGTTTTCCTGTGAGGCTTTGTTGAGTTTCTTTTATAACTTCAAAAGCCAAACAAAATTTAAAGTTTTGTTCGCTTAAGGTACCAACAGACGACATATTTTTTACATGTGTTTTTTTAAGTTTTCGACTCGTATGTTTTTCTTTATGCTTGTCAATATTGGTTAATTTACATAAGGTTTATAATTTTTGGTCACAAACGTACATGTAGTATCACTTCTTCATTTTCAGTACATAAATATCCACGTAGTTTGTTTTATAAATGGCTTGCAGCCGTCGAAATATTTTTGGTTCCGTCGCTGTAGTACTGGCGACGCAAATTTGCTTTTTTAATTTTTTCTTTTTTAAACAAGACCTTGAGGTTGTATCTAAAAATCTATACATTTTTGGACTTATTTTAATAAAACGACAACGTTAAATTAAAAAAAAATATATAATTAATCTGTCTTGCAAAATACTTCATTCAGATGGCTAATTATAGTGCACATAATCAACCGCCGACGAATTTGTTCGCATGACATAGACATTTGGAGCTGTATGTTTAACATAAGAAAATAGAGCACGCTCTATTTCAAATAATGTCTTATGTTTTTTGGCATGTTTTTTACACAAGCAATGTTTTAAAGGTAACACACGACATGTTTTCGTTTACATATGTAAATTCTGGCACATACAATGTGAAAAACATGTCGTCTGTTGGTACCTTTAAGCATTCACACATGATGTGTTTTTGTTGTTCTGCTTTTAAGACTTGCGGAAATAATTGGACTTTAAGCGAAGACTATAAAAATAAGAGATAGGCAACGTTCGTTCACACGTGAATCAGGAATGACTAGAAGGAAGTGTGTAATCAGCTTGGTTTGCATATGAACTACATTTGGACAGTGAAATTTTGAGCTACAAAAATATTATAAATTAACATTAAAATGTCTACTTGTAATATGTACTAGTGTTCTGCAGAAGATATCTTATAAGAACTTTTAAGACATGAGGGATTTTTCAAATGTTTTACTACAGCAAAATCTTCTAAAACAAACGTTAACAACACTGTTTGCAAGATTTTTTTTCAGTATTGTAGGTATAGGAATAAAGAAGAAAATACTTCGTGACGGAAGAATTTGCGATACTTGCTTATTTCTACACATGAGCGCGTGTACAAACGTTATGCATGTATGTGTGTAGGATCTTTTATTTTTCTGCGCACATGCAAAGGCACACACATGCATTAACATTAGTTGTATGCGGTTAATCACATAATAGCTTACCATCTACATATTACACACACACACTCAAACGTACAATATGAAAAATAATAAGCATACACTAATCAACAGTACTTCTTTTGAGTGTTTTTTAAAAACAAGCAGTCTTGGCGACATCGCTTGTTAACACTGATATACACATACACCAATACATCCATCGTGCTTCGCTTATAGTACGACAGCATTTATTATTGGTTTAGTATAATACATGCGACGTGAATATATTTTAAAAATATGACGTATTTATGTTTCAAGACTGTTTAGGCAGGTCTCTAATATGTACAGCAATAGCATATCAAATTATTGGAAAGCAAAATATTATAAAAATAAATGGGACTTATCGCGATTGGCGTATTTCAACATCGACATTTGTCCTAGCTTAAAGAAAAAAATACCAACATGTTATGATTCTCGTACAAAACTTCCGTAATCGAAGTTAAAATACGCTGGTTGTGATAAGGAGAAATATTCTCTGTAATATTAGCGGAGCTGGCTGTTCGGCCTCTGAGCCCGTCTGTCTGCCCTCTTCTGCCTAGCCTTCCGCCCGTCCTTACTTTATCCGAGTGCGAAAATAACTTTGTTTGTTTATTACACTTTATTGGTTAAATGGCTTGACCGATTTTGATGCATTTAAATATAAACATAGGTAGATTTCAAAAAAGGTAGGCCCCATAGGATGGCAGAAAATATCTGCCCTCAGAAACTATCCAATCGATTTATTTTAAATTCCAAACCTAAATGCATTTGCTTCTCAAAGAAAACATACGCTGTATAAATTATTAAAATTAAAAATAGGGTCAAGAGAGTGGCAGAGGGTGATTTGTGAAACTAGGATATTCAAAACGTTGATGCATCTCTGTCTAAAGAGACAGACGCTTTTTATATACTTTTAAGACAAAGATCATGAAGCGGGCAGGGAAGGGAGAGAACTTGTTTGATTTGAATAAAATTTAAAACAAAGATATGTGCTTAAAAGCATACAATGTTAGGTTAGGTTAGGTTAGGTTAGCAGACTGCTAGTAATGAAAAGTAGAAAATTAGAGTCCAGCTCACTTGGGTCCAATATAATGATCCCTTTGTGCTACCTGTAAGTTGAAAGAAGATAGAGCTATAAAACAAGAGGAGGGTGAGAAGGGTAGAATCAGAAAATATATAAAAGATTTTTCAGAGTGGTGTGAGGTGAGAGTGGGTCAAGCAATTTGGCTAGGAGGGTTCAGCGATTACACCAGCCACTATTCCTAATATAGAGGCTCAGGTTTTTGAACCCGATTCCCGATAATTCGTATAAGCTTCCGAAGGATATTCTGCCAAGGAGGTGCAGACGGAGATCCTCCAGAGCGGGACAAAGACACATGAGATGTAGGATACTTTCTTCCTCTTCCTCGTCATTGCAACTGTAGCAGTAATCATTATACGGGACACCCATATGTTTAGCATGGGTTCCGAAGGTACAGTGACCGGTCAGCGTGGCCGCGATGTTCCTCAAGAGCTTCCTATTGAAATTCATGAGATTTTTCGTTCTACGGCGACCAGGTGAGGCCAGAGGATGAGAATTGGAGACCACAGAGATTGTCGATATCGACCTCTCTTAGTAGAGTTCCGCTCTTTCATTTACTATGAAAACACCCATATGTAATTGTTTTTTTCCATAAACTCCTTACAATTTACTGAAACGAAACACTGCAGCAATGTTACTCACGCTACGATCCCTTAAATATGCTTTAAGACACTTTAAAGTTTACATGAACGCAAAAGTAGCAAAAGAAAAATATTTACGATTTCCTTAAATTTAACACAAAGGAATGAGAGAAAAAGGAACCAATTGGCTGCCGGCTAGAGTAGAGAAACGTTATTAACACAATCATTAAAAACTGTGCAGAAATGACAATGATAAAAAAAATATTTCATGGCTCATGATTAAAACAATAATAAAAATTCAATTACACTTTGAACAAAATAAATGCAAAACAAAAAAAAACATAAAAATCTGTTAAATCGAAATAATTGACAACAAGTAATCAAGCATTTGTTTATTAATCCTTAAAAGCACAAATTTACAACAATAACAAAAATTAAAAATAAAATTACAAAAAAAAAGAATATGTTGCAGCTGCTGGTTTCATAATAAAAATGCTTTTTATTTGCAATAACAATGCATGAGATACATATTAGTCTCCTGCACAAGATATCTTATAAGAACTTTTAAGACATGAGGGATATTTCAAATGCTTTGCTACAGCGAAATCTTATAGAACAAACGTTAACAACACTGTTTGCAAGATATTTATTTGAGTATTGTAGGTATAAGAGTAGAGAAGAAAACACTTCGTGACGGAAGAATTTGTGATACTAGCTTCTTTTTACGCATAAGCGCGTGTACAAACGTCATGCATGTATGTGTATCTTTTATTTTTCTGCGTACATGCAAAGGCACACACATGCATTAACATTAGTTGTATGCGGTTAATCACATAATAGCCCTGCAGAAAGTGCGAATAGTGAAATTGTGGTGATTTACTAGTGACGTTGTCAGTAGCACTACTGACCAGGTGTACCCCAGCCAATGGTATCATCTATTGACATATAACATTAGCTTGTCATTGAAAATCCACCACTAGACTATAGCACTACTGAATTAGTAGTTCCTTCCAATGCCAATGCAAATGCCTATTGACAAATAACATAGGGTTGTCATTCAAAATCTATCAGTAGACTTTAGCATTATTGAGAAGGTAGTTCTTTTACGACCATATGAAGATATTTGAGCCGCAGATTCACTCGTCGATTTTAGTGACCCTCGTCTACATATATTTATTTAATATTATTGCACAACATAATAAAAAAGAAAAACAAACTATTGACGCATTCATTGACAATATCACCAGTCGTCTCTAACGTATCTCTACTCGCGCATAAAAGGAAAGTTGTCGACATTTTAACTAGTGCAATTGTCGCTGGAGAAAGAGTATTGACATAGAGACATATGGTTCTAGGTTGACTAGAGGGAGCTTACCATCTACATATTACACACACACCGAAACGTACAATATGAAAAATAACAAGCATACACTAATCAACAGTACTTCTTTTGAGTGCTTGTTACAGACAAGCTGTCTTGACGTCATCGCTTGTTAACACTAGTATACACATACACCAATACATCCATCGTGCTTCGCTTATAGTACGACAGCATTTATTATTGGTTTAGTATAATACATGCGACGTGAATACATTTAAAAATCATGATCTTTCTATATTTCAAGACTGTTTACGCAGGCCTCTAATAGATATATTCGTAAATACAGAAAGATAAATACTGATACATACATATGTATATGTGTGGATGTGTGTATGTATGTGTGTACGAAGTTGCATGTTCAAGTGTGTTTGCCTTTATTTCCAGGCATTTTAATTAATTTCAATGTAGTCGTATACGCACAGCTGTGCACAAAGAAATAGTGTAGCTTTGGCGTTAAGGCTGAGAAGACTGTAGCATTTTATATTGTATTACATATACATATAACATGTATGAAAATAAAATTTTGCCAGTAGTGCGGTTCAGTAACTTTTAACGATCCGTCAATCGTAATTTTTGTCTATACATTTTGTCGCTTGCAAAAACGATTGTGTGATTCTGTAACTTCTTTTTAACGATAGTACGCAGCTGATATTTTCTGTTCATTTTTGTCGATAAAATTAACAGCACATAAATTATTGTCGCTTAAATAACAGCACAACTGACATTAACATACAGCGAATATCGTTAAAAATGTTACGAAATAGCAAATTCGATAAATTTTCGATATAATTATTTTAACGATGCGATTATCGTTAAAAAAAGTTAGTGAATCGCACTACAGGCTTCTGAATCTGGCTAATATGGTGCGCCTTGAAGCAATTCAAAATTTAACTCATAGGTTTTGGACATCGCAATAGTGGATATGTGAATTGGTGAATTGTCTTGATGAAACAAGAGTTTCTTTTTCTTTCTTGCATCACTCAAATGCTGTAATAAGTTACCATAACAGTCGCACTATAGTGTTTTTTAATTTATTTTATATACATCTAAGCAGCTAGTTGTTCCGTTGTATCCCATGTTTGTCAGAATATTTACAATTAACTTTGGTGTTATTTGTTCATTAATAATTATCGTATGTAATTTGGCTTACAAAGCGATACGAACTTTAGCCCATTCAAATCATAAATATAAAAACATTTTTACTTCATTTGAAATAAAATTACAATAATAAATATCAAATCAAAGCTGAAAATTTTTATAGTTTGCAAAAAAAAAAATTAAGAGCAATGCGGAAGCAAAATTTGTACAGTAAATAAAGCTTTATAAAAAATTAACCGACTTCAAAAATAAGCACTAAAAATTTAAAGTTAATTTAGATTCAGTTTGTGTGCGTTACATACATATACCCAGCAGGAAAACTCAAAAGATCTTCTTACTTACGATAATATTCTTGTCTAACTCTTTCGCTTAAAGATTACAGTAACATTCTTTGAATTTTCCTTTTATCAAAGGAAAATTCATTAATTTGAAGGCCTCTAAGAATCGCTGATGAAAGAAGCGATAGTGGAAGAGAAGTTTAAGAGAAGTAAAAGTAGGAAATAAAGCGAGCAGACATTTTAAATCTAAAATAAGGAGTACAGAGCTCTTCTGTAAGGCATCATTATTTCTTATTTTTTTCCGTTGGATAGTGCTAGTTCACACAAGAGGTGAGCACAAGATGTTTGCTTGCTTAAAGGTAGAATTAGTAAAATCGTATCATTCTACTTTACAGCTTGCCGTATCGTTCAACTTTGTGCACAGGTTATAGAAAATGTAACAGTTAGCACAGCACATGTTTTTTGCTGGCATTAAATACGGCGTTTTTGACATTCGTTACAGAAAAATCTGTTTTCTGCAGATTCCTACGTCAGCAGTGCTACCACCACATATTTTATAACTAGTAACATGCATTGTATATGGTACGGTTCTTGTCAGCTGACACGCAACATCACGATACGATTTTACTAATTCTACCTTAAGGCTCAGTTAGCCGACTGTAATGTAAAGTAACTGCAACAGTAAGAAACAGCTGATCAATTTTGTTATGTGAAAAGTAATGAAAATGGTTATAGAGATGTAACGTAAAGTAACCTACTTTTCGTATAAAAATATCAATCAGCTGTTTTCTACGTTACAGTTACATTACATTACAGTCGGCTAACTGAGCCTTTAATCTTCATTGTGTACTGTATTAAATTGTTCTCTCGTTTTATTGCTCTTGATTTTATAAGAACACTAAAACTGGTATTCTCTTTTAGCAAAAGTATGCAACAGCATTTGTTAATCTGCCCTGCAAGGGCATTATTTATTGTAGTGTAGAAGCATATTTCACTAGTGCAAACCGAATGACAATTGTAAAATGACCACACAAGTGTAAAAATATGTGTATGTCTAAAAGAAAAAGAAAAAACAAACAACGTAATTATTTGAGCGTGTTAGTTCGTATGCGATAGTTTTATAATTTATTAATATAAGACTTAAAAATAAAATAAATAAATAATAAAATAAAAATAATATCTTTCACAGTGGATAGATATAATTGTAAAAAGTTTTATTATCACTTAATGGGCCTTATTACGAGTTTCGCATTACGACTTCAACTACGACGATTTTGTACTAGACTAAAGAACATTGCAACATTTTTTTTTTATTCTATCACGAAATCGTCGTAGTCGTAGTCGAAATACGACACTCGTAATTAGTCCCAATATATTATGAAATTTTGAGTTTGTGAAATGAAGTATTGTGCACCATGAAGTGTATAATAAAAACATTGTACACTTGACACAACTGTCGATTCAACTGTTGTACAATGGTTTTGTGTATTTTTTCTTTCCTTGTTCTCTATTTTTGCTTCACACTCAATTACGATCACCACTACAATCAATATTCGCTTTTGAAAAAAATACAATACTGTGCACTTTTTCATATCTTGTGCTCAGTTCTAGTACACACATACACACCCACACATTCATTTGAACATCATGGCAAAAACAGCCAGAATAGCTTCCCTTAATCTCAAAACGTTGAGACGTAAAACGTAAACGTAAACTCGACTTTCGAAACTCAGGTTAAAATCAGTAACTTCCCATTTGAAAAAGAGTAAAGTTAAAAATATTTAATTTTCAATAGAAATTTTTTTTAATGATTTAATCTATTGATCGAATAAAACCTTTTCGAGATGGTTTATATTTGGTTTACATGGCAGCCCACTCCATGCAGGCATTCAAGTGGAATTTAGATAATTCCCCTTCGAAGGACCACTCTGTTCTTTAAGTACTTGGATACGTTGATTGATACTAAATCCAACACAACAAATTTAAATATCTAATAGGGTGGTCGATTATTCGACTTTTTCCAGAAACCGGTTTTCGAACAGTTCGAATATTTGAAATTATGAAAAACCGGTCAACCGGTTGTTTTAAGTAAGAAAATTATTATACAAAAGTTTTGATTTTAAATTGCTTTATTAAAAAAACGGCTTAACAGTTCATGTAAATACTATAAAACAATACAAAAATTAAAGGTAAAACATAATAAATTCAGTAAAGTGCGACTCTGACTCGCGCACGACGGGTTCCGTACGAACACTAGATATGTAATTTAATACAAACTTCATCCTATTTTGGCGATTTTATTCGATTTTTGACGTTTTTTTTATTTTGAAGTTTTTTTTCATTTTGGCGATTTTTTCGAATTTGGCGATTTATTTTAGTGTTAGAATTTTTTTTTTTAATTTTGGCGATTTTTTTCGTTTTGGCGATTTTTTTTTAATTTTTGGCGTTTTTTTTTTGGTTTGGCGATTTTATAATTTTCGGTTTTTTTAGTTTTACCGTTTTTGAAAATTTCAAGTGTTTGCCTCTTACGGTTTCCAAGACATAGCAAATTGTCAAAATTACATAGTCAAAATTGCATTAACTGATGGACCACCCTTTAATTTAAATTTTTCAAATTTTAGTGTCAATTGTTGTAGTCTGTATAAAAATACACTAATTTTACAAATTTCAAGTTTCAATATACATATGTTCATACAATTGTATGTATATTACATGGGATTTTAACATATTTCATTGCTCGTTTTGGAACACCCTTTAATTTTTAACTCTCATGTATTTGTTGTTGTAGCGGGTAAGGTTCTACATACTCTGTCCAAATTTCAAGTCCGTAGCTCTTACGGTTCCTGAGAAAATACCGTGTGACGGACAGGCGGACAGCGTAGCGAAAACAATACGGTTCCTTTTCACCTTTGGTGTACGGAACCCTAAAAATTAACTTAATATATTTATGTATAGTACATAAATATTTATATATAATATACAGTTGAGGAATAAACTCGACATACAACCATCATTTTTTGGGTTTGTGGAAACTTGGAAAGAAATTCAAAAAAATAAATATGCCAATATTTAGGTTGCTAATAAATATGTTTATAAAAAAATAAAAAAATAATTATAACACCTACAGTAGCAAAAATATTAATAATACATAGGAGAAAAGTCTACATACAGGCATAAAATACATGAAAAAATACGTGCAAAATGTTTGATGTCGTCAACTTGTTTGAAAATTCTGTGATTTCAGGTACCAAGCCGTCAACAAATGGCATCTAAATTTGCTATTTTTTGTATAAACATATACATATATTAGCAACCTAAATATTGACATATTTAATTTTTTGAATTTCTTCCCAAGTTTCCTCAAACCCCAAAAATTATGGTTGTATGTAGAGTTTATTCCTTAATGGTATATACATATGAATGTATGGACAAGGTGCATATCTATCTCTATATAAAATATGAAGCAAAATGGCAGCAAACCTAAAAAACACTTTTTGAAACGGGATTTTGACATCCATTGCACACCATAAGGCCAATTTAATTCGCCTCTGCTATCACTTCATAAAATAATTTCGCTTAGATTTCATGTTTCAGTAAATGTTGCCATGTTCAAAAAAAGCGTAGAGCTTTTACACTAAAAAAATACTTACGAAAATCAACAAAATATGCAAAATGTACAAATCGAAAATTATTCGACTCAGCCGGTTTTTAAATTGTAAAAAAACCGGACCTTTCGACATTCGAAAAATCAACATTTTGGAAAAACCGAAAACCGTATTAAAAAAAACTGGGTTTTAAAACCGATTGAAAAACCGAGTCGATCACCCTAATATCTAATCAGGTCACTTAAAACGATCTCTGATAACTTTCAGAGCTCGCATTGTACATAGCTGCCCAAAAACTTGTATCTCTAGATATGCAAAAATGGACATTCGCAAAGCGGAAAACTGTCTCTTTCTTGCTTTGTTCACGGCAACTACCTCAGAATTCATTATTCGGAAGAGCCTATCCTACAAGCATGCCTCCTGATGATGTAGTGCCCCTTCAGGTCTGCGACAAGCTTAGAGATGTTTCTAAGGTTTCTAGTTGTTAATTGCATTGAGCACCTATCATTGTAACAAGGCCATATTTTCTTAGCAACTTTGCACCTGTCTTTGCGCCATCTGTGTTCAGTCTTATGGACATAATGCTTGAAGATGCCCTTTATAATAGTGCCAAGCCGACTCAACATTGGAAGCGTTCATAGCAGAGCACGCTCTGGCCACCTCATTCGATACCGTAAGGTCAACCTGATATCATAATCTAGATAGCACATTCTGGCACTGCCTAACTAGAATAGAGGAAGTGGTATATGATCTTCGGGACAGAAGTGCTGCTTGACTTTCGATAAAGGTAGCGACTGCGCCATTTAACTCCTTATCGATCAGCACCCTGTCCGCTTCACTTATAGCCAAAATTTTAGCCTGAAATACACTAACTTCGTTAGGGAAACGTAAGGAGCATGTTATCCCAAGATCGTCTGAGAAGACTCCAAAGACCACACAGAAAAAAAATATTCCTGCAATAAACAACTTTAATTGAAAATAATACCAAAAATCAATTAAAAATGAATTTGCGTCAATTAAACTTTGTAATAAATTAATTTATAAACAAAAGTTTAATTGACTTAAATACATTTTTAATTGATTTTTGGTTTTATTAATCCCCGACTAAAAAAGGGGTGTTATAAGTTTGTAGTGTGTGTCTGTGTATCTGTGTGTCTGTATCCACGTACAGGCCAGACGGCTGGACCGATTTTCATTTAGTAGGTTTCTGTTTGAAAGACGGCTTGATCGAGAGGGTTCTTGGCTATGTTTGAAGAAAATCGGTTCAGCCGTTTAGAAGATATAACATCTTTTCTGAAAAAAGTCGAGGGTTTTTAACCCGGCGTCATGCAGGTTGGGTCATTATGACCCATATGCTCTTAAATTGCTGATTAACTTTTTTCAAGGTTTTGCGAAGTTGCCAAATTTCTCAGTAGCTGGAGTGTATCGTTTTTGCATATTGTTTATTATTTCGTTTCTGTTGATGATTGAACGGGAGCAAAGATAGTTGACCGTCAATTGAGAAAAGGTAAATATAACCCAAACTGGCCCGGTGTAGTGAGATTGCACCCATTTAAAAAAAAATCAATTTAGTGTATTAAGTTCTGATTTCAGTTTTTTGCTAAAATGAACTGCGAAGAACGTGAGCGTCAGAGAATACTCTCTTTATTAAAAGAAAGCTATTCAGAAGAAAGCGATTCTGCAGACTCAGATTCAAGCGTAGAGGAGAATCATACTAGTGTGCGCAGTGAAGGAAGTAACACAGGGGGAGAAGCTTCAGAATGTGATATTGATGATATTCCTCTTAATTTGTTGCGGCAGGAAATACCACAAACCGAAATTTATATAAGATCACAAAACTAGTCACATTTGCACAGAATGCAACAAGTTTATTTGCTCTGAACATATAGCTCCTTATTGCAACGAATGCTCAAACTCCTTGCAGAAAGATAAGGAAAATTACACTTTTTAATATATAATTAACACCCATGTGATGAATTTAGCAATTATTTTTTGTTTTTTTTTAGATTTTAAGGTTATTTCATTAGACTGAAGTTCCTTATAAATATTTTTAAATCCGTTTATTGTTTTTTTAAATAAATAATTTAAAAAATTGAAAACAGTTTAAATATGTTTTTTTTTGCATATAACAAATAGCTAAAAGAGTCATGTATATATTGCTTACAGATACGTTTATCAAATTTTGAAAATTATGCAAAATACAATGTCAAAAAAACTAGTGTCATATTTACCCACCTGACTGACGGTGTTTCTGTTATCACGTGCCCGACGCCGGGTTAAAATTTTTAATTTTTGTTATTTTCAATTGAAATTGTTTATTGCAGGAATATTTTTTCTGTGCATTGTTGATCCATAAGTATATACCCTTACTAAATTGCCTGCCTTCCATTCACGCCTGGATAAAATTAGAAATTTTAACTACTTTATCTTTTTTTAACATTCTAGTAAGAAAAGTTTTCGGGGATACCGTTGAAACATTTCACAATATGTTTGTCAAAATGTTTGTACTCCTATCAATTTTTTTTTACAAATCTAAAACTATAGGGACACTCATAAAATTACACTTGCTGCAAGTACACTACTATAAACTAAATATGTAAATACTCGAATTCACTAAGGCAAGTAAGTGTACTCTTGAAACTAAAAATATGGAAAAAAAATATATATATAAAATTAATGGTAAGCACTGCATAAAAATGAATTAACAAATTGTGTGCAAACTGTTTTGCACATAGTTACTTACATACAAACTTGTACATATTGTACATCCATTCGAAAAGGGGTAAAATAAAATTCACAAAAAAATATATATGAAAACCCCGAAATAAATGCATGAGCCAAAATAATATTTTCGGATGATGAAGGCAGCAAAAAAAAATATAGTAAGTAACAAAGTGTTTTGATGTATGTATGTATGTGCAGATTACGTACATCCATCATCCACAAAACACACACTTCTACTATGTCATTACAATAGTCATTGTATGTATTTGTATATGTAAGTACTTGTATAAACCAGTGCTGATCTCGTGAGTAACGTTTTATACGGAAAATAAATTTCACTTGTGTGGGAAGGCTGAATATTCCCTGAATTAAACAATCATAACAGTTAAATAAAATACAATTGTTACCTACAGCTGTCAAAACTCAAGCTAATTGTAACTTGTTGACAGATGATAACTAAAAAGTACACTATTAGTAAAAATTAACAGATATATCGCCGGGTGGTTACTGGTTTGCTGCAGTAATAATGTCTTCTTAATATACTGTGCGGCAAACCAGTAACCACCCGACGATATGTTTCAAAAGAGCATTGCAATTATTAAAAGTCTCTACAAAAGTGGTGAAAATTTCGCAATCAGGGTTCGTAAAGCTAAAACATACTTCTTATCGGGAATAAAAGTTCACGTGAAATTTGTTCCCTATTCCTAAAATTTTGATCGCCAATGCTGGCGTTGTTGTTGTTGTTGTGTCAGTATACTATTCTCTAATATTATTCACGAGAAATGTCTCACGTGAACAAATTGTTTGCTTCATATCCCGATAAAGGTGATTATTTGGTCGTCGTGAAGTATCTTCTCGGCAAGCAATTGTAGAAGTGGTAGAAAAATTTTAGCTATTGGTACAAACTAGTCATGTGAAGAATCGAACTCGTACACCTCGCTCAAAATTAGCTGAGAATATTGCGATTGTAGCCCATAGTGTTGAAGAACACCCAAGTTTGCTGATTTCTTGTTCATCTTTAAAATTTAATATTCCACACACGATTTTTATGGCCGGAATTGGCCATAATTAATTTTAATTTTCAACAAGGTGATGCTACGTGCAACACAAGTCATAATACCATCGCTGTTTTGCGTGAAAAGTTTCCCCGAAGAGGCGATTACAATTGACCACTTAAATCTTGTGATTTAACACTACACTTTCTTCTTTGGGGCTACGTGTAAGATAAAGTCTATGCCAATGGCTGGTTCACAATCCTTCAATCGATGTTAAGAATGAAATTCGTGAATATATCGAAGATTTGCAGCGACAAATTTGTGAATCACTGGTAGAAAAATTTATGTAAAGAACATGCTCCGGCAGGCAGCTGTAGCGGCCATTTGCCGGATATTGTTTTTCATTGTTAAGGCGATAACCTCCTCCTTACAATTAAATAAGCAGTGGATAATTTTGCTGAAATATTCGCCTTTGTACACATGAAAATGAAACCTCTTATGCAAACTTGTTACATTGATGGACATTTATGTATGGTTTCCACAATGCAAGCCAGAGACTTGTCTAGAAAATTTGTATGAGAATCACTAAAAAATTTGAGCGTTTTTCATATATTATTTCTATACAATTGCTTTCCACTACTAAACGTAAGAATGTAATAAGTATATTTTTTTTTTTTGTAATTTAAGAACAAACACAACCCGCAAATCCACTAGCTTGTCCGAGGAAAATACACAGGGTCTATGGTGGGAATCAAACCCACGATCTCTGGACTGAGAGGTTAGCATCGCTATCACTCAGCCACAGGGACACCCAATTTCGTTTCTGCTTAGAGAACTCATCAGTAGACTTCAAACATATTTCAAAACTATTTGGGTTGAAATCTAGTGATGAGTTCTAAAGGGTTTTCTTTTATAGAAGTATAGAACTTTAAGTTGGCAACACTTTTTTTTAACGCGTGGCCATTTTGTTAGCTGTCTAGTGATTTGTGTTTAGTTTGGTTTATCATTTCAACATGAAAAGACTAAAAAACGCTTCCAAATTGTGCAAATTTATGTTGAAAATCATGGTTCTGGTCGAAACACTTATCGCGCACTACGTCCATTTTATGGTCAACATAATCGTCCATCAGAGCAATTAATTCTATTAACATTGGAACGTTTTTAAAACACGTTTACTCTAAATGATAATACGCATTCACGGAGACTTATTACAGTGCGTACAGAAGAAGTCAATGCTGCTGTAGAGCATAGCGTAGAGGAAGACCAAAGTCTATGGAGTCATCAATTCAACAACCATGATGTGCAGCAGCTGTGGTTTCAACAAGACCGCACAACATGTCACACAACTCATGCCACAATTGATTTATTGAAGGAAACTTGTGGTAACTGCACAGTTTCACGTTTCGAACCCGTGCATTGGCATCCATGATCGTGCGATTTAACGCCTGTGAGGATATGTGAAGTCGCTAGTCTACGCTGATAGGCCTTAAATGATTGACCATTTGGAGTAGAACATTCGCCACGTTATTGCCGATATACAGCCACAAATGTTGGATAAAGTCATCGAAAATTGTAACTCCAGATTAGACTACCTGTGAGCTAGCCATGGCGGTCATATGCCAGAAGTCATATATAAAGTCAGAAGATTTATATTTCGAATAAAGTAAATTTCATGCCAATTTAAAAATTCATCTTTGTTCTATTCCATTTCAAAGTTCTATACTTCTATAAAAAAACTCCCTTTATTAGCTGGAGCAAGTTCTATAAGCTGCATGCAGGAAGAAAGCAAACATTCCTGAAAATTAAGAATTTGCGACTTTAATTTTGTTCATAAAATTTTTTCTAGTCTTTTGCACTGCCAACTACTTTTATTTGATAGATATTACTGCTTCTCTGTCAAAAAATAATCATATAAAATTTGTAATCAGGCTGGCCTGGTCAATGCAAAATTCAACGCTCAGCTGATGGATGAAAAATAAATTCAGCAAAGTGCGACTTTAATTCGCACGCAGAGGACTCCGTCCGGAATTTTTTTTTTACTTTTTACGGTTTTTGGCGATTTTTTTACATTTACGTTTCTTTTAGCTTTGGCGATTTTTTAGTATTTGGCGATTTTGTCTAGTTTTGCCAATTTTTATTTTTAAGTTAAGTGATTTTTTAGTTTTTGCGCATTTTTAGTTTTGGCGATTTTTCTAGTTTTGGCAATTTTTTTAGTCTAGTTTTGGCGATTTTATTAATTTTGGTGATTGTTTTAGTTTTTGGTTAATTTTTACTTCTGCAGTGATTTTTTGCGATTTATTGTATTTCTAGTGACATACTTCAGTTAAGCATTTTTAGATTTTCCGTTTTAATTTTGCAATTTAAAATTGCAATTTCCTTTGCAATGCATATTTTTTAAGTTTAGCTACTTTTTTTAGTTTTTGCGAGTGTTTTTTTGTATTGACGATTTGTTTTATTAAGCGCTTTTTTATTTTGGCAATTTTTCGTTTCGGCATTTTTTTAGATAATTTTTGAATAGTTAGTTTTAGCTAGTTTAGTTTCAGAAAATTTTACGTTTTCCAAAATACAGCATGCTGTCAAAACTACGTTGTCAAAGTTACATTCACCCTTATTCCAGTTGTCGACATCGACGTCACTTTAACACAATAGCAAAAAATTGGGGCTTGTTTACTTGCTCTCAAAAGCGATTTTGTGCTACTGGCAATCTATTATCGTTCTCTAAGGTTTAGAAAATAGCATAAACCTGCCAACAGGAGTCAGCTGTTTTCTACAACGTGTACACAAGCCCCAATATTTTGGTATTATGTTAAAGTGACGTCGATGCTGACAACTGGAATAAGGGTCATTAACTGATAGAATACCTTTTAATATTGATTTTTTAAATAAATCAGTGTTAATTGGTGTGGTTCGCATAAAAATACACTAACTTTGAAAATTTCAAGTGTCTACGGGCTGTACCACGATGTCACCAGCAAACGTTCGATCGAATACTTATATTGAAAACAACAGCAAATTTTCTAATATTATTGTTGTTTTCAACACAAGTTGTCGATCGAACGTTTGCTGGTGACATCTTGGGACAGGCCGTTAGTTAAGACTTCTTTGTTGCTTTAGCGGCCTAAGTTTAACATATTCTGTGAAAAATTCAGGTCCTGAACTCTTGCGGTTCTCCGGAAAAATAGCCTGTGATAGATAGGCAGACAGACGGATTTCGTAGCGAAAGTATTAAGGCTCAGTTAGCCGACTGTAATGTAATGTAAATGCAACGTAGGAAACAGCTGATCGATATTTTTATATGAAAAGTAGGTTACATTACATTACATCTCTGTAACCATTTTCATTGCTTTTCACATAACAATACCGATCAGCTGTTTCTTACTGCTACAGTTACATTACATTACTGTCGGCTAACTAAGACATAAGGGTTCCTTTTCACCTTTGGTGCACGGTACCCTAAACATGAACACCCAACTTCATGCGTCCGTCACATGACTTGATTCACGGCCGTCTCCTCCATGTACTTGTTCATTAATACGAAGGTATCTTGTATTATTCTACTCTTCTTCTTCTTATTTTTCTTGTTGTACCAAAAAAATTGGGTCAACAAGCATATATAAATTTTGTAGGGGAATTTTGGAAAAAATAAAAATAAAAAACGAAAATAAAACTAGCATCAAAACCAACGAATGAAATGCATGGAAAATGTGTAAAAAAAAATTCACTATTATTAAATATATGTACGTACGTATGTATCTCTTCTTGCCACCCTCCAGCAGCAAAAACAAAACTAAATAAGTAAAAAATGAAAAAAAAAATATTAACATAATATGCCTTCAACAATATTGTACATTATTTGTGCTGCTGTCAGATATCAGGGCTGTCAGATATGGCGATTTCTCGCCAAACGTGGCGATTTTTCAAATTGTTTGGCGTCCAAATTTTTGGTTTGTCGACATGGCGATTTTTCTGGCGATAAATAAATTTGTTGGCGATTTTCCTGGCGATAAATAAACTTGTTGGCGATTATTATGGTTTTTTAACAAAGTTTAACACCAAAATTTGTATAATTCAAGAAAATTAGTTTGTTGAAGGAGTAGTTTCAAAAGTAAATCCTACCAAAACTCGTCTGCAAGAAGTTAAAACAATTTAATTTTAATGATTTTTCTTACACTTTGGAATTTGGATGACAAAAATTTACAAAAAATAATTTTGGCGATTTTATTTCCAATTTTGGCGATTTTCTGATAAATTTTGATACGATCATTTTATAAAAATTTATATTAAAAAAGTGTTATATAAAAACAAATTTATTATCAAATATTTACTAAGAAAAACTACATAAAACTGATTTTTGGCGACTTTTGGCGATTTTTAAAATAAATTTGGCGAAATAGGTTGGAAAAAATCTGACAACCCTGGCTGCTATATAAATATTAATCCATCTAACCATCATTCTCCATTCATCACCATCTCTTGTGTGGCTGCGCATGTGTGTGTGTGTGTGTGTGTGAATGTGTATGTGTGTGTATACACTTAAATACACGTGCAATTAGTGTTTCCTCTTGCGAATTGTGTTACAAACTCAGCCCAACTACACAAATGCTCTTGCGAAGAAAAAATAAAAATTAAAAAAAAACTTTTGTATTGTTTGTACATATTTAATAAAACAATCGATAAATAAAGAATGCATTTATTAACGTTTATACATAGGTATGTATATAAAACACCAATATAAATACTAGAGATGTGCACGTGAGCGTTTTTTGACTCACGACACGCACGCTCGCGCAGAAAAATATTTTACTCACGCACTTCCACGCACGAATGATATTGAAAATTTTCACGATCACGCACGCTCACGAACAAAATATTCTTACTCACGCACTTTCACGCACGAATGATATTGAAAATTTTCACGATCACGCACGCTCACGAAAAAGTATGTAATCCAATTTGTATCTTTTTTTGGGCTGAAAAATAGGTTTCTACACACACATGTGTATGTGTGTATGTACATTTGTGTGCACGTGTATATGTAAAATTTACATTGCACAGTGGGGACTTTTACAAAGTTGGTAATAAATCTGGAACCTCTAAACTACTAAACTAAACTACTAAACTACTACTACTACGTGTAAGCTGACAAAAACCGTACCATATACAATGCATGTTACTATGTAGTTATAAAATATGTGGTGGTAGCACTGCTGACGTAGGAATCTGCAGAACACAGATTTTTCTATAGCGAATGTCAAAAACGCCGCATTTAATGCCACACAAAAAAAATAAGCTGTGCAAACTGTTATATTTTCTATAACTTGTGCACAAAGTTGAACGATACGGCAAGCTGAGAAGAATGATACGATTTTACTAATTCTACCTTTAGGCTTTATAACACATTTCATGACAGCCTTCTGGCTTGAGCTGGACATGAGTTACAGTGGGCCAAAGTTGACTACCTGGGACTCAAAAAAACTTCCGAGGCTTGTAACTTTTTTTAAAAATTATCCGATTTTTAAAGATAAAACATTTTGACATAAACTTGAAGTTCTTAAGAAATAATTTCCCAAGATGTGTTTGCGTATCCCTCATAAGATATTTTACTTAAGACAAAAATATTTTTTTTTGCCTTGACCTTTTTTAGTATTTCGCCTATTACTTTTTAATTCATTCTTTGATTTTAAGTTAAAAGACAGCATTAAATTTTTGACACAATTTTAAATAAAAATAGGAAAAAAATTTATTAACATATGCATTCGTGAAATCGGGAAAAGGCTAACAAATCCAAATTTTAAAATTTCTCTGAAAAAGGCATGTATTTTTTTAAGTATCTTCATTATTTTCAGTTTTGCAAAAAACTTTGCTTAATACATTTTCAATTTTTTAATTAATGCATTAAGAATGTGTTTAGAACCAATTATTTTGCATTTTGGACAGCAATTAGGACATTGCTGAATGTAGGGTAAATTTTAAAGATATTTTTTGTGTTTAAGCGGTTATAAAAAGTTGTGACGGTAGATTTTGAAAGTTTCAACTATAAAATTTTATTATGTATCTAGATAGTTTTAAAAATTTTTTACTAAAATTTAAGAGTGCCTTTCCATAAAAAAATATATTAAAATAATTTTATTTTTCTATATTGGTATATTTGCATTTCATATGAGTCCGTTTACTACGCCTGAAAAAATTATAACAATAGCCCAATACACAAACTTGTGCAAATGGTCTCGCATCGTAGCATGCACAAAATGATATAGAATATTGATACTGACTTATTCAGAAATGATATCTCGTGAGAGCGTGAGAATTCGTGCGTGATTATTAAAAATAGCTCACGCACGAGTAATTTATTTTTAAGTCACGCTCACACACTCACGCGTGATTAGTTATAAATTTAATTACGATCATGTGTGAGTCACGCATGATTCACGTGTGATTCACGCGTGACACGATAAAATCACGACATTTGCACATCTCTAATAAATACGTATTTTATTACCTACACATACAACCTTAAATAAAGTGTAAAATTTTAATATAAAATTTCCATTAATTATGAAACTTATATTAAAGGATTTGTAGGCTATTGTGCAAGTAACTGTGTACGTGATAAGCCTGCAGGGATAACTTTTAGTTTGCTTATTAAACTAGTAATCTATCAAACCTAAAAAGTTTGTCTTAATTAGAACAAAAATAAGCAAATTAACAGGCATTTGCATAATTAGTAGAGAACAAACGACAATTGTAAATTAGAGATGGTAAAATTGAGCATTCATCACAAAGAAGATTTCAGACACAATTTTAATACGATTTATCAGTTCACATATTCCATTTGCACTGAAAAGTACGTGACACCACACAAAGTGCAACAAAAGCAGGTGCGCAGATAATGAAGGCGTGGCGGTCTACGTAAATAGCATAGTGTTACGTTTTTTACTGTTTCTTTCATACAAACATTTCAAAACATTATGACACTATGAACCTTTTAACTACCGCTTGAATCCCCCCAATTATTTTGCTTATATCTTTGTAATAAACTTTGCTAGAGACATGGGATGGGGGGGGGGGTTTACGTAAATGTGCAGTTTGTTTGCAGAATTTTGTAGCATATAGATATACAGTGGAATCTGCCTTAACGGACACTTCCTATAGACGGACACCCCCTTTAAACGGACACTTCTGACAGGTCCCGGCAGCTCCATAAGAAAAGCATTGCTTTCTCTTGAGCGGACAGTCCCCTTGTGCGGACACATTTCAATGGTCCTTTCGGTGTCCGCTCAAGAGAGATTCCACTGTACTTCAATTTTTTCTTGAGTCGACTTATGCAGGTGTTGCCGTTTTTAAGCACAGAATTGTATAAACTTAATTAATAACTATCGGAGAGCTTTTCAAACAAAAAACTAATAAGAATAATTTTGTAATATGAATTAAAATCTTTGTAATATCAATAAAAAAAAATTAATTAAATTTTCATTTATAAACAATTTGAATCAATTAAATTCCTAATTCAAAACATTAATAGGTGAATACTTTTTACTGTAATCAAGACATTTTACTCTGAATCCTATTTTTTGTTAATTTAGCAATACCACTCAAAGAATGATAATGAGTACTCAAAAAAAATATATACATAAGTAATTAATGTTAATTTTAGAAACTACGTTTAATCATAATTGTAGTGCAAACAATTCGCATGCTCACATATTTTCTCTCAAGCACACGTATATGATTATAGCCGATTCCAACATACAGGAGCATACCTACTTCGTTTATACGAAAAACTTAAATACACTGCAAATAAAAATAACAAAAAGGCACAAGCGCATTGACTGTCCACCATACTTTTTGTTTGAATATGCTTATACTCAGGCTATGAATATTTAATCGGACAAAAAAATATTCGCATGATACTCGGGATATATATACATCAATCGGTACATTATACATACATTTGTGCATATCGAGTGCCTATATTCAAAATACGTCAACTCAATTTCTATATTTTATGATTTCAACTCAAATTTGGTCAAAATGATTTGCCGTTGGCAAATAGCTCCCCTATGCAATATTCATCTGTAGTATAAATTTCGAATCAAAAAAATTATTTTTCCCCGTTTTATATAAATTTTTCTTATTCTACTATCTCAAAGAATAATTTTATTTTTGGTGAAAATAAATGCTAACTCCCATGTTAATTTCCAATATTTTTTAAAAAAATTAGTAATTTAATATAAATCTACCTTATATCTTATTGCATTTGGCATGCTGAACACGAATCTGATATCCTATGGCTAGTTTTTGAGATATGGTCACTTTTAATATATTAGTACAGAGGGGTTACGATAAAAAAAAATTGCTAATGTATGTATAACTCTTAAACTAGTAATCGTATAGAAACATTATGTATGGACCGATTATAGTCACTAACATAAGCTTTCGAAATTGATAATTTGGAGTGACCCTGTTACACTAGAGAGCGAGTTAGAGAGTGCTAAAGCTGATCACCTCGAGATTGAAGAGGCTTTCAGTCAGGCTTAAGTTATTTTTTTTTATGGTATTTTAAGTTTTTTCTTGTAGCTTTTGCATTCTTATATCTAGTATTGAGTAAAAGATTTCTTAAATTTATTAAAAAATAGATATATTCAAAAAAATCATATATTTCTTCCGACAAAATATGCTAGCTCTAAGAAAATATTTGTTTTTTGATCGACTTAGATATGATATCTCATAAAAATACGCAAACGCATTTCTTACAGACCTATAAATTAGTAAGCATATTTATAACATATTATGGAAGGGACATCATTTACTTTTACAATAATGAGCGAATTAACTAGTTTTTTCGCTCTACTGAAAAGTTACCTTTTTTGAGTTGGCGTATTTTGAGTATAGGCTCTCGATATATAGAATGGAATGAAAAATGTTTGGGTGTGTTATGTGGCTGCTTGAAAATATTCTTTATATGTGTGTGTGTGTGTGTGTGTGTGTAAGTAAAATAGCCCTGTATATAGTCATGTTTAGGTGATTAATAGTCAGAGTATTTTTATACTCATGAGTATGATTGTAGCATACAGTCATGTAGTCTATAAATTTTAGTTATAGTTGTTTGAAGTGTGTAATTTAAAAAACGTGTATAAACATAATTGTTGGATGTTCATAGCTATTGTTATACGGTTTAAAATTAATGCGTGTGTTTGTAAATGAGCCTGTTTTTTATTTTACTCACAGTTGTTTGACGGTATATACTCAAAGAGTACTTAAAACGATACCTTTTAGGTACTCTGATACCTACAGCATCGCGGGGCTTTTAAGAAGACAAACTTTCAATTAGAAAAAGGTCGAGTTGTTTTTTACAACTGAGTTCTTATTTGTTTGCGCATATTCTATTATGTAGTACATATGAGTACATTAATATATTAATGTATATGTATGTATATTTTGTTTATTTTCGTAATTTTCTATGAGTATGTAAACAATCATTATGTACATAAATATGTCGAGACATGATATTTAATTTATGACACATTTAAACAATAAATATCATTGTTGTTTGTGCATATTATTTTATTCTTAATGTGTACTATTATTATGGTTTCGCAATCGAAATTCAAATAATATTCAAACACAGCTAATTCAATATTCTCTACCATTATATACATATATACATACATATTTTTGTGTGTACTATTACAGTGGAGGCTCGAAAAAGTTAAGTCATAGAAAAGTTAAGTATGTGGAAAAGTTAAGCAGCTTTTATTCACCATTGGTGACTCCAAAAAGTTAAGTAATTCTCAACTTTTCTGAGACAATTTTTTTATATATAGTTTTTTTCTCTTTCTAAGATGATCTCAACTTTTGTATGTAAATCCTCAATACATATTTATATATACATATAGTGAGTCATATACGCCTGTATACATGCAAAAATAAAACCGTTACCGTTATATATTTCTTTTTTTGTGAATTTTATATGCATAATGTAGTTGCTCTCATCAGTTGGTTGTAAAAGAAATTAGTCGTAGAATTTGTTTTGTTCTGATTGCAACAACGTTAGCAGCAGGAAAGCAAAAAAGGTTGTCAGTCGGCAAAAAATGCAAGATTTTAAAAAAATTAGATGAAGGCGTTCTTGCTAATCGATGGCATTCAGATAAAAAGCTCCATCAAAATAAAGTTACTGATTACTTCACCGTAGCAAATACCAAATAATCGTAATGTGTAATAATGCATGCATATCTTCTAATTAGTTTTCATGTCAAAACAGTAATAAATATGTATGTATACATGTATATATGTACATATAATTCTAATTGACAATTAAAAAATAAATAAACAATGTACAAATACACATATAACCTCTTGAATTTTTCATACTACGGAAAAGTTAAGATTTCGGAAAAGTTCATCACCCCCAAAACAAACTACTTAACTTTTTTGAGCCTCCACTGTATATATGTATGTATGTATTTGCCATTTGATTTTCTCATTATTTTTATCTTATCTTTAACCTTTGAAAGCCATAAAATATGATAAAAACTAGAACTGCTTTTAATGCAAATGCAAAAAAAAAGGAAAATGGAAAATTTATCTAATGATTATTTATGTATAAAAACTATTACATAAAGTAGGTAAAAATTTAGGAATATATTATAAACTAGGAAACAAACTTGAATCCTTAAGAGTTTTTGACATTTAACATCGGCGCTGAAAACAGTTGCTAAATAAATCTCACTTAAAAAAAAGTTTGTTTGCTGTTGGTTGGGTTGGCGATTTTCACGTTTTGGAACGATTTTTCGCTTTAAGCACTTTTTCCATTGAACGTTTTTTTTTTTTTTTTTTTTGTGATTTAGCATTTTGATATTTTTAATGTTTGGCAATTATTTTGTTATTTAAGAAATTTTTAACCGACTTCAAAAAAGGAATAGGTTATCAATTGGCCTGTGGATTTTGATTTTTGTTACTGCATAGCTCCGCACACAAAAAATTCATTTTAAAATTTACGAAAACAAATTAAATTTAACATTTTCGGCAAATGATTTTGCTTCATATGTTATTCATGTTAATTCAACATGATTTATAGTAATCAGAAATACAGCAAAATTTCTTACTTTTGAAATAATTTTATTTCATGTTGATTCAACATTCCGTGATCGAACAGGCATCATGAAAATTGCTTGTTTTAGGTATAGTTTCAACTCGAACTTATAAACTGAGCCCAACAGTGCATTTTTGCTATGAACAAAGAAAGTTAACACCAACACACTTAAACAAGATATTAGTTATTTGGAATAAATTTAATACGATTTCTAATAAAAATGCCTTCATGTTAATTTTACATTGGTATTTTTTTCTGTGTGCGTAACTCTTAGAACATTCTTAAGAATTGTTATTTTTTGGTTTGAAGGGGTATAGTAATAGTGGGCAGGACCACTCCCACTAAATTTTTATTTGATTTTATAATGTTTAACTAATTCGATTGCTGCAAAACTTAGCAGGCCTTTGGGCTCTCTTAATGACATAATCTCAAAGTCGAAAAAATGGGCGCAGTCACACCCATTAAGACTTAATATTGTATATCATGTACTGCTACTTAAGCGATTCTTAAGAAAGTTAGCGCACATCACGAGTTCTGAAAATGATGTGGTCTTGCATTTAAAATCGCGGACAGGGCCACGCCCATTTAAAATTTAGTATAAAATTGTATTCACTTCTACTGATACGATCCCCATGAAATTAGACAAACAGTTGGGGCTGTTAGAACAACACAATCTTGCACGTAAAAATTGGGTAGTAACACGCCCATTAAAATTTAGTATTACACTAAATGTTTGTCTACTTATCCTATCATCTCTAAAAGTGGTGATATATTGTCCTTAGAAAGCCAAGGGGGATGGCTAAAATTCTCCAATGTGGGCCTGACCACGCCCCTGAAAATTTTATAATTGCCTGTATAAAGCTGAAAAAAAAAACTTAAACAAATTGAACTAACCTCAAAAGCAAGCACTAAAAAGTTACACAGAGAAAAAACTGCCTCATAGAATCAATAAGATTTTCTCTATGAAACGTTTTTAGGCTAAGGGGTATCCCAGCAGAAAGAAGCGAAGATTTTTTCATAGAGATTCCTTATTGTTTTTATGTGGTAAATCTTATTAATTTTATCAAGAAGAAAACCACATAAAATCAAGAAGAAATCTTATTATTCCCAACTTTTTTTTACTCAATTTCCGTTATTTTTGGCCCCAAAAAAACAATCCATAGAGAAAAACTTCTTGATTCTATAGGGTTTTCTTATAAATTGTAAACTATAGAGATTTCTTATTGATTTTATTAGGTTGCCTTATTGATTTTTTTAAAAAGGGGTTCTTCTTGATTTTATTAGGTTCCTATATGATTATGTGTAAAGCATCTTATTGATTTTTTTAATAAGGAAATCTTCTTGATTTTATGAGGTTTCTTGTTATTTCATATCTATAAATAGACATACATACAAATTTTTTTCATGATCTGTTTCGTTTTTGTTTAAGCATGTTTGCAAAATTATTTCAGTGGCTATTCAGGCTGCTTGTTAGCACATTGGATAGAGTGTTTGTCTATCAGTCAGAAGTTTGCTGGTTCAATACTTGTCTCCTTTCAAAGTATATGGTATAGAATTTAAATGAAAATATATCAGCAAAGCACAAAGAATAAAGAAAGACATGATTTTTTTTTATTTTATGAGCTCACCTTATTAAAAAAATCAATAAGATAACCTCATAAAAACTACAAGATTTCTTCTTGATTTTTTCAAAAAGGTTTTCTCTATGAAATTAATAAGATTTCCTTATTGAAAAAAAAACCATAGAGATTTCTTATTAATTTTGTTCTATTTTATGAGGTAATTATTAGGCACTGTTTTCTTTGTGTAAAAATAATTTTGATTCAGTTAAATAAAACCTCATTAAATGCTTCACCTATAGAGTGCTATTCGAAGTCGGTGACGCTTAGATATGTTAAAATAGAATTTGCTCAGCTATTTGGCATCCCTTCAAACAGCACTAAACGTAACGCATATAAAAATGTTTAATTTAAATGAATCTAAATTATTTTTAACTTCTTAGTGCTAATTTTAGAAGTCAGTTAAATTTTATATTGAAAAGTTTTATTTTATTAATTTTAAGTTTTCATGCTATTTAATTTTTGTGAATCTAAATAGTATGACTAATATTTATCGCCTTTAAATTAAATTTTTATGTATTTCTTTTTTAATAAATTTAAACGTTAATTTGTGATCAGCCCCCGTATTCTGTAACTCGCTAAAGCTAAAGCTAAATTCGATCGCTAAAATGCTGAACAAATACAAAATTAAAAATTTTTTAGCGACGACATAACACACTAAAATTTCGAGGCAATAAATTTTTGATCCAACTCCTGATTTATCAATACAAGTTTGAAAGTTAATGCTAGATTTTTAGCGATATAGATTTATTTTTAGCGAGTTACAGAATACGGGGGCAGGTGTTATTTCAGTTGAAAAGGGTAATTTAAAATTTTGCTAATGGTAACACTGGCACAAATCGAAATTAATTTTTTGTAGCTTGCTAATGCTTAAATATTAAAATAAGATTTATTATTAAATTATAATTATTTTTATATTTGTGATTTGAACGGGCTAAAATTCGTATCGCTTTTTAAGCCAAATTACATGTGATAATTATTAATGAACAAATAACACTTTGGTGATAATGTGATAATTATTAATGAACAAATAACACCAAAAAATTGAGCTTACTATACAAAAAAACTTTCAGCAAATTGAAATACGATGAATCAAAACAATTCACATATTCCATTTGCAATAAAATGCTAAGTATATAAAGCAGAAATCTACATCAACTGACACCACACACAAAAGAACGCTGATGATGAAGGTTTAGTGGCCTTCGAAAACGGCTGGCTGTTCCGTTCAACTATGTGTTGTTAGTCAGATTATTTACAACAGACTTTGGTGTTATTTGTTCATTAATAATTATCACATGTAATTTGGCTTAAAAAGCGATACGAATTTTAGCCCGTTCAAATCACAAATATAGAAACAAATGGAGTTCGAATAATAATTAAAATTAACTATAATTATTTTTGTTTTTTTATTTCCAGATATATAAAAAATAACTGCTGCAAGAAAGTCCAAAATCAAGTTGAAATATATAAACGACATTTGTTTTTTTAACAAAAATAACAAATTTTAACAAAACCAAAACAAATTTTATGAAAATTTACAAAATTTTCGCTTTTTAAAACTCTTATATAAATGAAAAAAAAGTAATAATATTTAAACTAGAGCCATAAGCAAAATAATTGTTAATTGAAATTAAAAAAAAAACAAAATATTAAAGAGCAAAACAAGCAAACCCAAGGAAGGCATAAAATAAAAAAAAATAATTAAATATATTTCAAAGCAATAAATTGTATGAAATAATAAAAGAAACTTTACAAATTTAAGCAACTTAAAACTAAAAATAAAAATAAATGAAACCTACAAATTTACACCCCACATTAAACAAAAAAAAAAAAATATATTGAATGAAAAAAAATCGAAATAGGTAGAAACTTAAAATTCAGTGTTTTCTTTTTCTAAACAAAATTTTCAAATAAGTATACATATATTTTTTTAATAAACAAAAACAAAATAATTACTAAACAGAAGTACAAAATAAAAATTTTAACAAAATTATTAGCAACGCAATAGTATAAATAAAACAACAACAAAAACAACCACAAATTTTTAATACAACATAATCTTTTAAAGCAAGTCTGATAAATAATTAATAAATAAAATTAAACATATGTATGTGAAAACTTTTTGGTAAATACAAATTAGTTTTAAAACAGAAAAAAGTATAACTTACAAATTTTCTTTCGAGTTCAAAAAAATTTAAACAAAATTATAAAAAAAAAAATACTTACAACAGTTACAGTACAAAAATACAAATTTTTTTATTCAAAATTAGAATTGTTAGCATTAAATAAATATTAAACAACAAATATAGTCTGCACAATTACAAATTTTTCATTAAACTAAATAAATAAATTTTTAATCAATAGCTAACCAAAAAAGTAAAATTTAAATATATATTAACAACAACAACAAGTCTACTCCATAATAAAAATATACAAATTTTCTTGCAAAAATAATCAAACAACAAACAAACAAAAGTTATAACGAAATACGTACAACAAATTGAAAACTTAGTAAATAATTTAAATAAAGATAAAAAAAATATACTATATGAAAAAAAATCAAACAAAGGAATATTGAAATAAAGCTGTATTAAGAAGTTCTTCACAGCAAAAAAAAAACAAATTCCCAGTGATTTTATTACAAAACAAAAATAAAATAAAATAAATAATAAAAAATTCCGAAATATGCGTAATTAAAACCCTAAAATTATTTTGAAAAACTACCTCAAAAGTGTAAAACAACAACATGAACAACAAGTGTACAAATATTTAAAACAAACCGTTTAAAACAAAAACTATTTTATCCAATAATCAAAAACAAATAAAAAAACTAAAGCACAAAAGTTAAGGTACAAATTTCATACAGCCACACAAATTAACCAGATAATTTCATTTATTTTTCAATACTGTTTTGTGAAGGAGATTTTAACGAAGGATACACACATTTACGAAAAGCAACAACTTTGAGTTGTGTAGCTGCACATAAAAATATTTCTAACTAATTCAGCCCGCTAAGAGAGCTTACAGCAAGCAGCGGCCATGCAACAGGGCAAACTTAAATGGCGTCCTCAATAGTGGCACAAACTGGCGGCGGTACACAAGAAACGTCTGCAATCACTTTGCTGCATCACCATCAGCAACAAGCTCAACAGCAGCAACAACAACAACAGCAGCAGCAGCAACAGCAGCTTCACAATATTCCCTCTGCTTCTGCTGTTACATCCAGCAACTTGCCAAATACACACTTGCAACATTTAGGCAGTCTGAGTCATCAATATTCAACATACACTTATCAAGCGTCTCCATCAACAACGCTCACATTTCAGACACATCATCCCACGCAGCAGCAACAGCAGCAGCAGCAGTATCAGCATCAACACCTTGCCTACACAGGCCTACAGCAACAGCAACAGCATCAGCAACAGCAAAATCAACAGCATACACAGCAACAGCTGTACCAGCAACATCAATTGCAACAGCAACAGCATTGGGACTATTATGCGCGACAGCCACCGCCCACCGCACAGCAGCAAGAACATACTCAAGCAAATCAACAACCGTTACAGTCTTCAACACCCACTAGCACCAGCAATAACTCCTCGTCAACTACCAACAACAATAGCAACAACAACAGCAACAACAATGCCCCGGTGGCCACAAATGGTTCAAGTTCCGTTGCCACAGTTGATAATCAAAACGGCCCCAATCCGGGCACCAGCAACAATAACAACGCAAATGCCTGTTCAACCAGCAATAGTAATACCAATGATTCTGTAAGTTCTCAAACTAACGGTTCCAACAACAATTACACACGACCTTGGGAAATGGAGTCCAAAGACACAAATAGCAACTCCAGCTCCAATCCCACACAACCAAAGAGTGGCTTTGAGCCATTTTCAAAACTGCCCTCCTTCTCGAGTCAATTCCATGGCTTCGATCAGCTAATGGCTGACGGCACACCCATACCGCCCTCAGCCTCTTCTAGCGCGCTTGGCTTAAATTCATCATTAAATGCCCTGCAAACCGTGGCCATGTCACCAGCCAGCATCTCAGTCAGTTCGCCGGGTATGGTGAGTGTGGGTTCGCCGCTTACCCAGTTGACCAGCTTGCAAGCAAGTATAACGCCGCCATCAACGGGTTTCGCGCCTTTGGGTGCACCACCGCCACCCGTGCCGCCCAATGCTTTTCATCCCCATCACCGGCCCTCATATCCATTAGTGCCAGCTGCCTTGCCAGTCCGAGAAATGACTCCGACATTGACCAGCTCCGTCACGAGTGGCTACAGCTCTGATCCTTTACTATATCAACCGCTAACGCCCTCCTATGCTCCTCCCACGCCCAGTTCATTGGTGCCGCCCTCTCTACAAGCCAACACTGCAGCGCTAACGCTATCATCGTTGAGCTCCCTGGGCAAAAAGGAAAATTCGAATTCTATGTCAGCATTTGATCTCAATACAAATTCCAATGGCTCACATATGAGTGCTACTACATCGAATACACCAAATACAGTAGCCACGCCCCTGGGCCTGCACACACCTACTGCATCATACGATGGTGCTAGCAGTTCGTCAATGATGGATATTTCTAATAGCGCAGTAGGTGGCAGCAATGCTGGCTATCATACGCCTCATTCGACCCACACTAGCACGGGATCTCATACACCACACACTACCCAACCACTTACGCCCACTCCCTCGACCACCACGCCACTCAAGGCAGATAAAGTTCTAAACTCGCCGGTGACTAGAGTGGATGTGCGAAAGAAAGAGAGACGGAAAAATCGGGCCCATTCGCTGGAGTCCAGTGCTGAATCCGAGAGCAGTGCCATGGACGTGGACCCCAGCAATCCCGGCCAAGTAGATGCTGTCTCAAGTACTGCCAACTTCAAGAGTCCCATATCTAGTTTGGGCATAGGCGACAGTAACGATGGTACCGGCGAAAAACAGGTAAGTCTGAGTGAGGGTTAATCGCAAATGTGACAACGGAATGATATTTAATCAAAAGATTTTTCTTTACAAATTAGTGTTTAGACTTATTTGGATAAATATGTTCCAAGTATGGCCGTAGCTTAAGTTTAATTAGAAGTTATATAAAAAAAAGTTATTCCTTGCTAAAAGTTTTTCCAAATACATACAGTAGAATCTCGAAAAATTTACAAATGTGACTTTTGCGAACTGACTTGATTTTCCAGAAATAACTCAATAAGTTTATTTAAATTGTGCCAAGTGGTTTCTTTTTTCTTTTGTTTTTTTGTATACTAGCTGCTGGCCATTTTAGTTTGCACATTGACAAGGTCTGCCACCTGATTTCTATCGTTATCATTTTCAAACAATTTCATCAGGATATTTATGCTTTCAGCAACTTTCAAGAAGCTTACTCATTATGGGACACTTCTAACTCATCGTTATTTTCCGTAGTTTGAGAATTCTTCCTATTATCAGTGTCATCAATAATGATGTATGTCAACATTTTCACCAATTTTTGACACTAACATTTAACTACTCAACCGGTATCCAGGTGAGCAGTATATATCAGAGAGTGACAAAAGCACCGTTTTAAGTACTCTTTGCTTATTGGCCGTCAAACAACTATGAATGCATACAGCTAGAAATCACAAAAACGTTCATATGCAAACACACGCATTTATTTTAAACCGAATACGTATAACTATAAACATCCAACAACTATGTGTATACAAATTATTTTAACAAACAACTAAACTAAAATTTATAGATTAGTTGAGCTACCACCATAGGCGTGAGTATAATAATACTCTAATTATTAATCGGCTGTACATGCGTATACACAGGGCTATTTTATTTAGACACACATCCACACAGTTTACATTCCTTTCTTTTTATAAACAAATGTGTGTATACGGTTTCGAACGATGAATAAATAGTCCTTATATCATGTGTATTCTTGTATTCTTGTCCGACTAAATATCCATAGCCTGAGTATAAGCCACTGATGTCAGTTTCATAGCACAATTGTGCTAGTTAAAATCACACATATTTTTATTCTCTTTCATTTCGCCATCAGTGAGACAGCGACGATAATACATGCATAGTGGGTATATTAAATTCTTTATAGGTACAGTGAAAGAAAAAAGTGGCTTTTTGCGGCATTCAATGTGTTTTATATTATAAAATTTTTAAGGAAAGAAATGAATATATGTTAATAAGACATTTTTTCTTGGAGCAGCATCACTAAACTGCATTTTCTATCAAAACTTGAGAGACCGTAAATATGGGTCGCAGCCATTGTTTTTTCTTTTTTTTCAAGTTTCTATCAAATAAGCTATTTAAAAATTTATTTTTGGAGATTCTTTCCATTTTCCTATGAAAAGTTCAGAGCCCCTTAGCTCGAAAAATAAGGGTCCCCAATTTTTTCATATAATTTTTTTCATATTTTTTAATTTTTTATCACATAGGCTCATTTTTATTTATTTATTTTTTTTGTGCTTACTTAACAGCACTTGTTTCAAATACTTATTTTTTTCTATGTACTTCAAAGACGAATGAAACAACTTTTCTCACACATACTACTATAGTTTTATTTTTGACATATTCTAGGAACACAATTGGGACGAATTCGTCCACATCGACTAATTCGTCGATAAGAATTCCTTGCGTAAATTCGTCGTGTCAAGCACATAATGACGAATTTACTCAGCGAATTCAGCTGTTATAATTCATAAAGTTGGTTATTGTCAGTGTGACCATATTAGCTAATTTTGGTATAAATTTAGCTCATTTGTTCTGGATTTAGCTTTAAAATTTTTATTTATCTCTTACCTTATTATTTAGCTTTTTTAAAAACTGATTTAGCTTTTTTAATCCAAATTGCGTATTCTCTAAAAATGTATTAAAGACATACGTGACTTAGCTTAATTTTATTTTAAAATCTGGTCACACTGGCTATTGTGTATGTAAATAGAGAGAGAGAGAGAGAGAGCAAATCCTTTTTTCGTCGTTCGTTGGCGTACAAAATAGAAATAAATCTATCTCAGAGTTCGTCACGCACGACGTCGTTCGTTCCAATTGTGTTCCTAGCAATAAGCATACTCAGACTATAAGTATGAGAGAGAGTTCAGAGGGCTTGATACGCATGTGCTTTTTTACTTTTATCTGCAGTGCATTTTAGTTTTTCTCATAAACGAAGTAGAGATACTCTTGTATGTTGGATTTGGCTATAAGGTGCAATTCGACGTGACGTGGACATAATGCCATAGCCATAACCAAACCAAAATTCAATTGGTTTCTATGGCAATGGCTATGGCGCGACATGGCGTTATGGCGAGTCACCTATAATCGAATACAGTGTTGCCCTTTAATTTGGTTTGTTTTCTATGGCTATGGGTATGTCACGTCTGATTGCACCTATAGTCATAGTTGCTTGAAAGAAAATATGTGAACGTACGAACTATTTGCACTACAACCATCATACGCAGTTACTCAACATCGAGAAAATAATTTTTTCTACAAATTCTAGGAGCTCGTAGCACAAGTAAAAAATTTTGTTCTAGGATTTTTTTTTTCAAATTTTATTTATCGGAGTGAAAAAGGGTAAAGAATTAAGCGGAAAGAAAATCAGATATTTTGGCAATAAAAGTTCCAAACTAGAAATAATTTTACTGATAATATTCTAACAACAAAAACAATAATTGACTTTGAAATTCGCAAAATTTACGGTAACTTTGATTTAATAAAATCGTAGGATTATTTTAATCTGTTGTTATGTAAGAAATCCAATTTTTTATTAAGAACGAATTTTACAGCTTGAAACTAGATATTGTACCAAAGTTATGGGATTAAAATAACATTAACACTTAACTGCACCTTGTGGTTTTTATGGGGATTGAATGGCATTATAAAGGGTTAAGACTATTTAATTATGTATATTTTTTTTTTTTGGGTACTCATTGTCATTCTCTGGTATGTATTTGATGTAATCAATTTAGAGAACGGAATGTCGTCTCCATTATCGCACTGATCATCATTCTACTTTTTTTATCTTATTCTACGCTTTAATAACAATAGTTTGTGGTAGTAAAAAATTCTGAAAAAACTCGTTAAACTTTGATCCGAGTTAACTTTATCGAGATTCTACTGTAATCCCATTTCGGATCTCATTGATGTACTTTAGAAATTCTTAGTTTGTTAAGCCTGGTACTCTGTTCAAAGTTATGAAAAATTTTCAGCACCATTGATTATTACGCGTGAAAAATTTGACATGTACTAAATGTAGCCCAACTCGCGGTTTTTTTTATAAATTTCTCGCTTTTATTGCTTGAAAGTATGCAACATTGTTGAAATTCCGTGCGAAAAAAGCACTGCTCATGTTGTTTCGCAGCTAAACTAAAATTATGCCCGACTAATTTTGCATGTAAAGACATGATTTGACGTGTTTTTCACAACAAGAACAGAGTACTACTTTTGCGAATTTATTTCGCAAATATTTCATACCAAATACTTTTATATGTAGTTTGACAGCATTTCGCACGAAATTGTGAATAGAGTACCAGGCTTTAGGGAAGAATATGATAATAAATATCAAGCTAGCAAGTTCTATTAAGGCAAAAAAATGTACATGATACCATCTCAGGCATTTTGATACACATTGTAATGATATATGAGGCTATCAGCGCAGAAGTGGTGTAACCCACATTCTATTTTTGGTTGCTGTTCTGGTGATAAATACATAATTTACGTTACCAACTATTCTAAAGAAATTGAGCTAAAAAATCGTTTTTGTACAGCTCATAATATTGCAAAGTAATAAAGCAATTAAATAATTAAAAAGAGCAATTGTTTAAAAAAAAAAACTAGATGTGGTTTACAACACTTCTGTGCTGCTGGCCCCAAATTTATTATTAACCTTTTTTGCTTACATTGGAATGTGCTCTCCCATTAATTATTTTTCCCTTGTCAACCTTGGTAATTAATTTGTTGAACAAACAAAAACCAATTGTCATCAAATTCTTATAGATGCCTTCTAACATTTTCCAGTCAAAAAAGAAACGCAAACGTTGCGGCGAATGCATCGGTTGCCAACGCAAAGATAACTGTGGTGATTGTGCTCCCTGTCGCAACGATAAAAGTCATCAAATTTGCAAACAACGTAGATGTGAAAAGCTGACCGAGAAAAAGGTAAGAAAAAAATATAGTTGTACATATATTTCTTCTTTTTTGTGAAGTACAGAAAAAAAATTCATTCATAATTTCACACAGTCATTGGCCAAAAAGGCTTATGAACTAAATGGCCAGTTGAACAGGTTCCATTATGTTTCATTATCTACGCGTAATATTACAAATACAAAGACAAACAGATGTAAAGATACATACATACATAAATATGTTTGTAGCCTTAAGCATTAAACACATTCACCACAGCAAGCTACCGACTACCAAATGTCATGGATAGAATACACATGTTTATATGAGAATAATTCTTTTGAAGACAGCAAGGCAACATGGTTGTTGACAGGTTGTTGTCTATGCTGATTTTGCCGTTGTAGTTCAATTAAACTAATTTCTATTTCTTTGGCTACAATGAGAAAATTCAGTATTGCCAGTATAATACAAAATGTTGAATGAATGATTTTGTACAATTATTGCATATTATTTAACAGAAACAATATCCAAAAATTCATGTAAAGAATAAATTTATTCATTTTTGTACTTTTACGTAAAATAAGTATATTTTAAAAGAGTAATTAATTTTTATAAATACAAAATATATGAAAGTGGCAATACTGAACTATGTATTTTAATTGAATACCAGGTGCAGATGGTGCTGCTGCCGTCTCCAAAATAATTAAGTAGCCGGCTACGAGGCCACAAATGCTGCTAGCGGCATTTGAAGTCGTGTGTTCGTGTAGCCTGCTGTGGTGAATGTGTTTAATGCTTTACACATGTATTGAAGCGTGTGTATCTGTGTAATTTTAAGATTTGTAGGTTTTACGATTTATGTCAATTGTAGCCACATTGAATAAACGCGTTTTTCCAGTTGAAAAAAAATAAATAAATAAATGAAATAAAAATGTTGTGGACCTACAAAACACCAGATGTTTTTTCCTTCAAAACGTCGGTGGTGTTTGTTGTTGTAGTTACTTACATATGTACGAGTATGGATGTGTGTATGTATGTGGCACAGCATCTTTGTTTAAGGATTTTGTTGCCATTGATGTGTTTTATTACTGTCGTTGTTGTTGTTGTAGTTGATTTTGCTGCCGTTGTTGCTTGTTTTTGTTTTCACTAGTTTAATTGATGGGTCGGTCGATCGTTCGGTCGTCTTGCTCAGATTCTTCAGCTTCATCTGCGATCCAAAAGAACATGTGTTTCATGTTTGGCATGCACATGCTTTTTTATCAGCGTTTTTATACACGTTTTTAGCCCGTCGAATAACCTAAATAATGTGTGTAAATTACAATAAAAAATAAAAAAATAACCAACAACAATAAAAGTACAGCTGATATTAAATAATTAGTAGTTGAAAACAAACCTAAGCAAGCAGGCAAGCAATCATCCTTTTTGAAAATCTTGCTGAACCAAAAAGAAAAAAAAAAGAAAAAAACTCAAGACTGCACAAAACTGCATGAGTAAAAATAAGTGTTATAACTGAAGAAGATCATTTTAAGTTTTGGTTTTTGCGATCTGTTTTTCTTTTGCTTTCTTTATTTTGTTTAAGCTGTTATGTCCGTATTTCCGTTTGTAATTTGTTCAAGCAAGTGACATTAATTATAATTGTCAGCATCAATTTAGACAGCAGAGATGGAAAGAGATATATAAATAAAAACGAAAAAAACAAGAAAAAGAAAAAAGACATCAACGTCCGTAAATATGCAAGAGCTCATCTTACACAATTATTGTGACGAGTTATCTCAAAACTAGTTTTAGTTTCCTTTAACAGGAACATAATGTCCATTTAATTTAAATTTTAATACTCGCACACATATACACTAACACACACACACACACACACACACACACACACACACACGCATATTTAAAATATTTAAGTGTTTACAACTACAATTAAGATTTATCATTTAAATATCTTTAAGATTCCGAAAGGCTTTTTAAAAGATTTATATTGAGCAGCTGGATTGTTACTGGTTTTTTCATTGTACATATTTAAATTTGTTTCATTGTATACTTACTTACCTTCTTTAAAACATTATAAGGTCTTGTGGGAAATACATATATATATATTTTTGTTTTTTGAAATCAGTCAATTGGAATATGAAATCTCATTTAAAGCACTGTTAATCTTCTTCTTGGTATTGTTGAGCTTTTCCTGTGTCATTGCCTTAAATGTGTTATTAAAATAACACCATATAATAATTAAGTCTGGCTAATTTTCCAATTAAAAAAAAAAAACAAAGATTGAGTAAAAAATTAATTAGTGTTCCAGCAATCACGGAAATTGTAGTATTAACTCATCAATTTTAATTAAAGTACTTTTTTCAATTAAAAAAATGTTGCATTAACAAAAAATTTAATTGATACATTTTTAAATATTCAATTAAAATTTAATTGAAATATTTCTAAAGATTCAATAAAAAAAACTAATTTAAATATTTTTAACATTTCGCCAATGTACTAGCTGCACCATTCATAGATTGTCATTTATTTCGCTTCCATTTAACGACAACTTTTCCTACGATTTTTGTATTTGGCAATAGGAAGTCCATATCACTAAATAATAAAAAAAAACCGTTAAGATTCTAATTAATTTTCTAAAAATTTAATAAGAACATGTAACCAAAATAATAACTTTTATTAAAAATACATTGAAATTGATTATTGAGGGGTTTAGCTGGATCCTATGCGCATTTCACTGTTGCTAATGCAGATCATCAGGGAACCTTTACCCAAAGTTTCTTAGAACAACTAGAGTTATTATGTTATAAACTTTCATTTAAACAAATGAGAAGCTCAACAACAAATAACAAAGTTGAAACAAGAACTCAATAATCAACATGTTTTTTATTTTCTTACTTTACCATTGCTACATAGGCTGACTTTTTTCAGCTTCAAATTGTATTTGTAAGAGTATGTAAAAAGAAAATAAATGTAAATAACAACAACAGCTATTTAAGAATAGAGTGTTGCCACACAAGTATTTTTTTGACCAGGTGCAGTCAATTTAATAATTAGTTTTTTTTTTTATGGGAATTGTTGAAATTTAAGTTTTAAATTTTTTTAAACGCACTAATAATCAATCCCAAATTAATATTTTACTTATTAAGTAAAATATTTTTTTATTAAAAATACATTGAAATTGATTATTGAGGGGTTTAGCTGGATCCTATGTGCATTTCACTGTTGCTAATGCAGATCATCAGGGAACCTTTACCCAAAATTTCTTAGAACAACTAGAGTTATTATGTTATAAACTTTCATTTAAATAAATGAGAAGCTCAACAACAAATAACAAAGTTGAAACAAGAACTCAATAATCAACATGTTTTTTTATTTTCTTACTTTACCATTAATACATTGGCTGACTTTTTTTCAGCTTAGTGCGTTTAAAAAAATTTAAAACTTAAATTTCAACAATTCCCATAAAAAAAAAAACTAATTATTAAATTGACTGCACCTGGTCAAAAAAATACTTGTGTGGCAACACTCTATTCTTAAATAGCTGTTGTTGTTATTTACATTTATTTTCTTTTTACATACTCTTACAAATACAATTTGAAGCTGAAAAAAGTCAGCCTATGTAGCAATGGTAAAGTAAGAAAATAAAAAACATGTTGATTATTGAGTTCTTGTTTCAACTTTGTTATTTGTTGTTGAGCTTCTCATTTATTTAAATGAAAGTTTATAACATAATAACTCTAGTTGTTCTAAGAAATTTTGGGTAAAGGTTCCCTGATGATCTGCATTAGCAACAGTGAAATGCACATAGGATCCAGCTAAACCCCTCAATAATCAATTTCAATGTATTTTTAATAAAAAAATATTTTACTTAATAAGTAAAATATTAATTTGGGATTGATTATTAGTGCGTTTAAAAAAAATTTAAAACTTAAATTTCAACAATTCCCATAAAAAAACACAAAATAATTACTTTAAGCTCTAAACCTCACAGCAACCACAAAGCTGTATATCTGCGAAAAAAACAAAAAATCTGCCACTCACGAGCTCAGAAGATAATCTAATGAGTTTTTAGTGGAAAGATTGTCTTGTGCAAAATCACAATTCAGCGCGCCTCTCAGGCGGGTTTTAGTGTTCTAGGGCTAAAGGTACCAACAGACGACATGTTTTTCACATTGCATGTGCCAGAATTTACATATGTAAACGAAAACATGTCGTGTGTTACCTTTAAAACTTTGCTTGTGTAAAAAACATGACAAAAAACATAAGACATTATTTGAAATAGAGCGTGCTCTATTTTCTTATGTTAAGTCCCAAATCACACTATGCAAGTCTTATTGCTAAGCTGATTCACATCAGGGAGAGAGAGACGAGGGGAACAGCAACGTTTCTTTTCCCCCCGTCTCTCTCCACTAGCAATCTAATCAGCTTAGCAATTAGACTTGCATAGTGTAAATTTGGACTAAACATACAGCTCCAAATGTCTATGTCATGCGAACAAATTCGTCGGCGGTTGATTATGTGCACTATCATTAGCCGCCTGAATGAAGTATTTTGCAAGACAAATTAATTATATATTTTTTTTAATTTAACGTTGTCGTTTAATTAAAATAAGTCCAAAAATGTATAGATTTTTAGATACAACCTCAACGTCTTGTTTAAAAAAAGAAAAAATTAAAAAAGCAAATTTGCGTCGCCAGTACTACAGCGACGGAACCAAAAATATTTCGACGGCTGCAAGCCATTTATAAAACAAACTACGTGGATATTTATGTACTGAAAAAGAAGAAGTGATACTACATGTACGTTTGTGACCAAACATTATAAACCTTATGTAAATTAACCAATATTGACAAGCATAAAGAAAAACATACGAGTCGAAAACTTAAAAAACACATGTAAAAAACATGTCGTCTGTTGGTACCTTAAGCAAGCAAATGTTTTGTGCTCACCTTTAGTTCATACAAATTGTATGGTCATGACGAATTTCGGCATTACTAAAAGGAATTCTGGGTTTGATTAGTTTTTTTTATCAGTTTTTATAATTATACCAGAAATTAGAGCACTTTGAGATCTTGGACATCAGTATGAAAAACTTGGGTTGAGGAACAAACAGATATACGTTAATTTGTCATAGACCGTAAAGTTGTATGCGCCAAATGAAATCTTTCTCGGTAGATTAAAAGCTGGATTATTCCAACAACAGCCTAAATTAGGTGTGGCTATATGGAACTATTGCCAGAATTTTTTTTTTTGCAAGAGACTTGGCAAAGGAAGAAATATGCTTCAGGATGTGGACTTCAAGCCTTTCTGTACCCAACCACTCTTATACTACTGGAAACTTATCGATGATGGAAACTCATCTGTGGTTTAAGTTTTAAGAAGTCTTCAAGTTTTCAAGAAAATATAAATGCTACGATCACGGTGAAGGGGGGGGGGGGGAGGCGTAAAAGTTTGGGTTTTATCTATAACGGCTACTGTTGAAGTTGTCAAAATGAAGACTAGAAGAGAAGGCAATAACACAGCTTGTCTTCTTTTCTTCAGCACGGGAAATCAGCCGCCTTAACTCCCTGGGAAACATATATTTCTCATACCTCACAGTACTTTAAACGATATATCTAGGAAACATGAGCTTCTTCATCAGAAGTATTGAAAGTTTCTATTACTGGATGCATATCTGAAAAATTGGGTTTTCATTTTTCAATTTATCATTATTCAAGATAATTGACCTACCGTCTCTTTTTCAGCGATCTATTAACCGAACCTTATCTGGTTAAAAGAAATTTGTCCGATTAGTCCTGATTCACACACATCAGGTTTACCTAATCAGTTTTTGTTCAATTTTCTTTTAAACCCTCATTTGCGTTCATACACAACGTCAAGTTTGTTTCATCAATTTTCGTTGTCGTAGAGTATTACGAATGACAAAACAAAACGAAAACGCAAACTTGACTGGTACGGTCAAGTCTGCAGTGATGGTATTTTAGTGCGTTTCGGGTATTTTTTGGTGCTTTTTGCCTCTTCATAAACGCGAAATTTTGGCTAATACCCTTTTTTAAAAAGCGGGTATTTACAGTGCTTTTAACAATTTCTTACAGTGCTTTTGGTGTTTTTTTTTTGTTAAATAAAAATATTATTAATTTACAAAATTAAAATACTTTTAAGCGCTAATATCAGCAGCTTTTAACTGAGGCTTATTAAATCGGTTTTAATGACAATAACGGAAACTATGTTAAAAACAATCTAGAAAACTTTTCATAATTGGGATTAAAGGATTTAATTTTTTTTGGAAAATAAAAAACGGAAGTAACTGGAAAGTACCACATAATTCTCTGCATAATAATTGATTGAAAGTAGTATGGAATAACACATTTGTTAAAGCTTACACAAATATTTAATCATACTATAGGTTGGTTTAATTTTAAGGGCCGATTTCGATTGAAAGCATGAGGTTATCAATAGCAGTCAGTTGTTTTAGACAACGCGTAGCCAACCCCCAATTTTTTCATATCGTATTGACGTGCTGTCAATGTGGACAACTGGAATAAGGGTGAATATCGCAAAAACAAAAACTTTTAAGTTAAGAGTACTTAAGAAAAGATTGACGCTTTTAATGCATTCTTTATGTGTAAATGATTTTTCAGTAACATACATATCTTAATCTAAGCCTAAGCTTCACCTACTATTGTACGTATGTATGTATGATATTATATGCTACTATATTCGTGTATGTTCTGTATTTCAAGTGAAATTAAATCTTTCGGAATTGCCATAGCATTGTTGTTGTAAATACATATTTCCAACAACAATTCTACGGCAATTCCACACGTTTTAATTTCACGTCGAATGCAGAACATACCCAATTATTTGACTCGTGTTTTTTTTTATTATTTGTTTTCACATACTTATTTTTATTAAATTAAACAAGAATTTGTTTTAATTAATATGTTAATAAATTCTGTTATTACATCTCAAAAACTTTGTTTATTTCGAAGCAAAAAATTTTAAATTATGTTTTGAGTTTTTACACTCTAAACTCTCCTTTTTAAATGGCTTAATGTATTAAAATTAAAAAGAAATTTTTGGTGCTTTTTTACCCTCTTTTTCGTATTTTTTTGCGCTTTTTACCCTTTTTGCAACAGCTTAATGTGCTTTTGCTCTTCGTAGAGATACATACCAACACTGCAAGTCTGTACTCCTCTCCATCCTCTTTCCCTCTCTCTCTCTCTCCTAAAAACTCAAGACTTGACGAGTCAGACCTGACGTATGTGAATTAGGACTTATAGGAGCTTTATTTGTACTTCAGGCAAATCTGAAAGTCACCATGATCCATACATATGTATGTATGTCCTTTTGAGACTATTTTTTTAATATATATATTTGGTTTATAACGACTGCTCTTAAGGACAGCAATTCAAAGCTGAATTCCTATCAGAAATTAATTCCTGGGAATGTTTCACTCAATCACATTGGGAAAATTTTTTCAATATTATCTCTCGGCTAGCTCCACGATTTATGAAAGAAAGATCATTATCATTAAATTGTTCAAATTACTTTAAAAATATTCATACAGATGTATGTATGTAAGTCTTTGGTATGGTTTTATATTGTTAAATTCACAAATGAAACATACTGAAAGATCAAATAAAAGGAAAAGAATAACGAAAACAAAACAAAAAAAAAACGAAAACGACGAGCAGATGTTCACAAAAGTTCATGACGGCAGACAGAGAAAACTACTACACAACAAACACAATGCGATCCAAGCAAGAATACAAGCAATTATGTACAAATGTATATGTAATAACCCAGCAAACACACGTTTAACATTTTGAAATATAGTTTTATTTTATAGCTTGGAAAGTTGTTCTCAATCGTTTTTGGGTTGAATTAAAGTTTCAATTCAAGTTGAAGAACGTTTGAAAATAAATTTTAAATATACATATCAACTCAAAAAACTAGTTTGCCAGAAAACGAGTTTAAAGTTTTCAATTTACACACAACTTAATGGAAAAACAAAATTTAACCTTTCTCTAAAGAGTCGAGTAGTGAACAAGATATTTATATGAAATTTTTATACAATATGAAGGACGCTATAATCATTAATTCTGCATCATTAACTCAAAAATTCCATTTACAAATTGTACAATTAAAACTAATACTATAACCATTCTCTTCACCAAATATTAACTTATTTTACAAAAATAATTAGCCGAGGATAAAACATCTACATAAAAGTGCAATCGCCAAACTCATCCAATATTTGATGATCAAACTTTTAAATAGGAAAATGAGCCATGGCCTAGCAATTTCGGCAATTATAATTGTGTTATATATGCTAAATGTACACCCAGAAAAAAGATTGGTTGGAAAACGGTTAGTCCAATAAAATATCATTTGCATTAACTATATTTCAGTTCACGCTATCAATTTTTTGTTAATCCAAAAAACAATGCATGTTCATTGTCATAAGGGCATAATTGATATGATTAAAAAGATATGATTATGACAATACTTAAATTAATTGCATCAACCGAGCGTATGCTTTTGTCATGACTAATTAACTTATTGGTTAACCCAACCGAATAAAATATTACAAATTGGATTTTCCTACCAACTTTTGGTATTAGCAACTAAAAAATTGTCGTTCTATATTAAAATTAAAATAAAAACTTTCAATCAGTTGCTGCAACTAACTAGAGGTTGAGTTTACTATAATAGTTTATAGCAGCAAATTAAAAACTTAACTTTTGTGACTTTCAAAGATATTATGATTTGTTAATTCTCAAATGGTTTTTGAAAGTCTGTGCATAAGATAACAGGTTTGTGGCAAGAAATGTATATAAACATGCTTCACCATTAGAAAATAAATTTCAATTAAAATAAACTTATGACAATGTTTCAAATAATAAATTTCTTAAATTGTGTATTTTTATTTGCGTTTATTGTTTATTTTTATTTAAGCAAGGAAGGCCAATTTTTCTTTTACAGGTACCAATTATGATATTGTTTTAATTATATTAACCAAATTTTCGGTAGCAAGAATAACATTTATTTCAAATTCCATACTGTCAACCAATTTTTTCTGTTGCTGCAACTATTGGGTTGAGGGTTATAATTAAAATATAGTGGTACAACAAGAAAATTTCAGTCGCTATAGCAGAATTCTATGATAGTTGCTGCAACCGCCAAAATTCAATTGGCAACAAATTCGGTTGTCACAACGAATCTGTTTTCTCTGTGTATTAAGAATAATCAGCCAAGGGAGATAAATTAATAATTTACCAGAGAAAACCCACCCAAAACACTCAAATGCATAAAAACCGGAAAATTTAAAATGCTTTAACATTAACGACGCACAGTGTTCGATTCAAGAATTTAGGACGACAAAAATAAAAAAATAAAGTTCATTAAAAATTTAAATTTACCACACTATTTGCAAGCGAAGACCCAGACTAGCTTAAAACTACATGATTCTTGTATATCTTTCAGTTTGTATGCTTGTAACGGTACTCTAAATGACATGTTAAAAAAAAAAGAAAAACAAAAAAATACTATGGGTATTTTGTGCAATTCCAAAAGTAAATAGAAGGCGTTGTAGATGCGATATTAATTTTTTTTAATTCAATTGTAAATTTTGACTTCTTTTTAACTAACTCACAAAAACACATTATTTTCTAATAAATGGCAAGTTTTTTATTAAGTATTAAGCAAAGTGAGTTTTTTTTTGCAATTATTACCAAAGAAACTAACTTTGTCAGACGAAATCTTTTGACATCCAAGCGTTTCACCGCATCCATAATCGTTTCTGTAATCTTTCAACCTTACTGTTACAGACTTTACATAAAATTCCTTCCCCAAGCTGCCCCCTTAAATTTTTTTCAAAGATACAATATGAGCAGCAACTCAGAATAAGTTATTGTTATTTTTTTATATTATTGTTAATTTATGAAATTTCTTTTATTTTTTTTATTGAAAAATATGTGTAAACATAAATTTAGAGCACATACTTTGTGAATATCACAAATATATAAATAATTTTGTTATATTATTGTTAATTTATGAAATTTCTTTTACTTCTATATATGTAAAACATGTGTGAAAATAAGTTAAAACCACATTTTTTTTTTTTTAATATGAAAATACTAAAAATTAGGACTCGTATGCTAATTATTTACAAATTTATGATTTTTGTCGTCCTAAATTCTTAAATCGAACACTGTGCGACGTTTTGAGTGATTATCCACTATGAACAAAATATATTTTTGGGCGTGACTATTTGAATACTCTATGAAGATAGTCCAGACTTTTTCTCTTATATAAGCTCTGCTGCTAGTCCTCTCCTATGGTTATGGTTAAAAGCAGCTTGGCTGATTTAGGGCTTAAGAATTTTCTGCTATTCAGATATTTGCCCACTGTGAAAATTTTACTTCAATTTCCTCAATATTTGACCTAACGCTCTTTAGCTGTTGTTGTTATTTACATTTATATTCTTTACATACTTCTTACAACTACAATTAGAGCTAAAAAAAAGTCATCCAATCTAACAATGGTAAATTAAGAAAATAAAAAACATGTGGATTGTTGAGTTCTTATTTCAATTTTGATATTTGTTGAGCTTCTCATTTGTTTAAATGAAACTTTAACATAATAACTTAATTGTTCCAAGAAATTTTCGAGTAAAGGTTCCCTGTTGATATGCATTAGCAACAGTGAAATGCTCATAAGATCCAGCTAAACCTCTCAATAATCAATTTCAATGTATTTGTAATAAAAGAAATATATTTTACTGAAAAAATAAAATAACACTGTGTGACAAATTTTGATAAAATTGAAATACCTGGGACTACTGTTGTTCATGTACGTCTTTTAAATTGTACTTTCATTATACTGGAAGCTTAAAAACAAAGAAAGCGTGTAAATAGAGGGACAAATACATCATATAGATAGTTTCTTTTTTTAACAAAGTCTTGTAATAAAATGTTTAATAACTCAATCAATTTCTAGGGCATTTCTTAAAACAAGCCTGGGAATTACTCTTATTCAATTACGTTTTATGAATAAAGTTATAAACACTATTGTTCCAGTACAAAAATACTGTCTAAGAACGAGTCCAAAGTAGAAAAGTGTCGAAAAAATCGAAAAAAAAAATATATTTGATGAAAAAAACAAACATTAATCTGAAATTTACTGAAAAAAGATATATATGGTTCGAAAGGTCTTAGTTTTTTCTTTCTAAATCCGTTTATAAATTAAAAATCGCTACATATTTAACTTAGTTATAGGTTAATAAATGCCTCTGGGTACGAAAAATCCGTTTTTACCCGTAAAAAATTTTAAATATTCCGAACAAAATGCTGTTTTCGAAAGCCACTACACTTTCAGTACCAGCATTATCATAGTAAACACCTTATATGTGAAGTCAGTTTTACTCGCGTTTCTGCTTGAGTTCATCTGTTTAAAAAAATACGTAAAAACCAGTTTAAAGCCAGAATTAGTTTTTACTTTCTGTTCTGTTACGAATCAGCTGACTCTTTTTTGTTCATAGAAATCTAATACAAGTCGTTAGTTTTTCTGTTTCGCTCTGTTCTGTTTCGGTTCAACCTGTGAAAATAAAAAAATTGTTAAGTAATTGTAAGTGACAGCATAAATTAAATAAAAATATTTTGAAACAAATTGTGATTCTGATTTTAAAATTACAAAATAATAAGTTTTGATAAAAAAACATAAATTTATATTGAAACTGAACAATGGAGGTTGCAAAACTCATCGCTTTAGTGGAAAACTGCGACCCTTCTGGTCCGAAACAGCTGATAAGTTACTACAGAAAAAGTAAGTACTCAAATTTAGAAGCAGAACGGCACAGCAAAGAACAGCAACAGAAAGTAAATCCAAGCAGAAACGAGAATTATATTAACCGGAACAAAAATATGTTTTTCGGAAAAAATCCTTAGCAAATATAAAAACCGGTTGCGAAAAGTAGAAAAAATATCTTATATTTGACACTGGTAATTTAGCTTTTCAATGGTGAAAGAATTTTCAAAATTGGTTTAGCGGCTTGGGCGTGAAAGCGTTATAATCCAACAAACTCACTTTCACATTTATAATATTAGTGGGGATGAGGATATTTCAATTGAAAATGAATATGTGAAGTGTATTGAATTACCGCATCACAATTTATTAAAGGTTTTTTTGTATAAAGAACCTTAAATTTATTAGTTATTACAATAGTAATGTTTCTTGCTATTAACTCTAGAGGTGATCATACACATGCTTATCACAAAAGTTAGTTTAATTTGAGTTGCAATTTATGTGTTTGCTGGGAATAAGCCCATAAATACATAAATGCACAATTGGACACACAGACGCAATAACAGCATTTGCGTGTGTGTATGCATGTGTGTGTTTGTGCTTCGTCTGACAAACAATGGTTTATTACGACAGGAGACAGCTGGATAGACTTAAAATATGTTTAAAAAAAACAACAAAACCTACAAATAATAAATATATGATTATTTATATACAAACATACATACATACATATATAGATGTAAATACACTCAGTAACAAAAAAATAATTAAATTATTTGTTTAATCAAATTGTTATATACCCTGCAGCAAGTGCGAATAGTGAAATTGTGGTGATTTACTAGTGACGTTGTCTGTAGCACTACTGACCAAGTGTACCCCAGCCAATGGTATCATCTATTAACATTTAACATTATCTTGTCATTCAAAATCCACCACTAGACTATAGCACTACTGACTTAGTAGTTCTTTCGGGACCACATGGAGACATTGGCACCAAAGATTCACCAGTAAATTTTAGGGGCTCTAGTCTACAATATCGATATATCCTCTCTCGTTGTCAATAGTAAACTTATAGTGATTTTCTAGTGACATTGTCAATAGTGCTACTGACTAGGTGTACCCCAGCCAATACAAATGCCTATTGACAAATAACATAGGGTTGTCATTCAAAATCTATCAGTAGACTTTAGCACTATTGAGAAGGTAGTTCTTTTACGACCATATGGAGATATTTGAACCGAAGATTCACTCGTAGATTTTAGTGACCCTCGTCTACATATATTTATTTAATATTATTGCACAACATAATAAAAAACAAAAACAAACTATTGTCGCGTTCATTGACAATATTACCAGAAATACACTAGAACTGTCGTCTCTAACGTATCTCTACTCGCGCATAAAAGGAAAGTTGTCGACATTTTAACTAGTGCAATTATCGCTGGAGAAAGAGTATTGACATAGAGACATATGGTTCTAGGTTGACTAGAGGGTAGTATATGTTTGTATATAAAAGGTGTCCCAACAAGAACGCAAGATTTAAATTTGGCGCCATATTCGAAGTGTCATTGTTTGACATTTGAACAATTGTTATTGTTTGCTAGTAGAAGGTACGAGGTTAGTAAAAATGAAGCGCTACACGAATGAACAATGCATTCTCATTGTGAAATTGTTTTACCAAAATGGTGAAAGTTTTGCGGCTACAGTTCGCAAATTTGCGATCAATTCGGGGTCACAATAATACTCCAAAAGAGTCAACTGTAAAGACATTAATGGATAAATTTGCCGAAACTGGGTCTGTTTCGACCAGGTCGATCGACCGAAAATGTCGCAGCTGTACGTGATGATGTCGCCCAAACGCAGGTCAAGCGCAAACAGTCAATGGTGTTCGGTATCGTGAAATGATAACCAGTTTTTTCGTGCCACATATCATACAGCCAGAGAAACAATTCAATTGCTACATCAGTCATTTTCCGGTCGTGTTATTTCGCGTTTTGGAGACCAGAATTGGCCGCCTAGATCGTGCGATTTAACACCATTAGACTTTTTTCTTTGGGGTTTTTTGAAGTCGATGGTTTACGCGAATAAGCCGACGACGACTCAAGCCTTAAAAGAGGAAATTGGACGCTGCATTAATAAAATGCCGCAGCATTTATGCAAAACGGCCATTGAAAATTTCATTAAAAGATCGCGTGTGTGCCAGCAAAGCCGCGGCGGCCATCTGCCCGATTTGTTGTTCCACACATAACCTCATTATGTCTACTTTACGATATAAGAAAGTTTCACGATTTTTTTTTTTAAATATCTGTGTTTTATTTAAAATTTAAATCTTGCGTTCTTGTTGGGACACCCTTTACATACATACATACATACATACATATGTATGTAGATATCGATGGTCTCAAGTAGAAAGGCCCTAACTCCTATTTTTTACGAAATTGAGGTTTTCACTGATTATAATATATTTCACACAAATACACCTCCTCACAACAATTTATTGCAATAGTGTAAAAATTCACGTTTTTACAAGGAGTTGAACAAATCAGTTATACATGCAGTTGTACTCTGCATTATTATGTTTTTACCTTCTCCTGTAAAGTTACAATTATTTGAGTTAGGGCCTTTTTACTTGAGACCAACGATATGTATAGTATGTAGTTGTCATGTGGAGCTAGATGCTTCAGGTCAACATTCCTCGTGAACTTTATATGCTTTGCGAAGCCCTATTAACATAAGAAGAAAAAAACCTGAAAGTGACATTACTGTCACTGCATAGATTAACTACTCGTATAACAAACTTTTTCGAGCAATGTGCATTTTTCTCTTGCAAAGATTGCCGCACTCTTAATGCTTTTGTGGCTCATCCAATGAACGCAAAAGCTTTTAACATTTCCTTTATTAGTTCTTCTCTGTTTTTATTGTTTATTTCAGGGATCATTGAACGTTAACAGTTGCCAATTTTAGTCTTTTTTTATTTATTTATTTATGGCCAATACATTATTTTGATCGTTATTTCTTATGTTTTGTTACATTTCTAAGTTTTAATATTCAAAGGATTTCCATTCCCTTTTCTTCGTCTTAACGACTGTTGCTGCGCAAGCAGATGTTTTCTTGAACTCGTTAATAACTGTTAATTTTTTTTTTTCTCTCAAAGAATGGTAATATCTGGTGCATGCACAATTGAAATTGAAAGAGTGAATGACTTTTTAAAAGATGTGTGCATACTAGTGATGCACGAATATTCGTATTCGTATTCGAATTCCCGAATATTCGTCCATTTTAAGATATTCGTATTCGCCAAATTTAGGCGAAAAAAATTAAGTTTTTGGACATACGCTGTTATTAATGAAAACCCTAGATATGTACATATCGATCATATAGGGTAAAAGCCCCTAAAGTCGGCATGCACCAGTAGTCGGCACTTTTAAATAAAAATCCAAATAAATACTTACAGCCGTATTCATAAAAATTTTAAACCGCGTTTCAAATATTGTTTAAGCAAAATTCGCTAAAATTGTATTCATAATAGAATTTTAGTTTAAAAAACGGTTTTTAAACCTTGCGTAAATCAGCAAATATTAAAATTGACTGCCCCCATGTTTAAACCAATTTTAAGATGACGTTGTTGTAATTTTGCTTCGTTTTTGTTTACATTTTGAACTTTACCTATATGTACATATGTGTGTATGTATGTATGTACTTATGTATGTATGTATGCATGTGCCAGTATTATTTGGAAGAAAACAATGTAATATTTTTTATAGAAACTAATGCCGAAATATCAAATATACTCCAAAATAATATTTAAAAGAAAAGGAGCGATCCAGTTTCCATTCCCAGTCATTGTTTTCTCATTTTATGTGTTAACAAAAATAGTATAATTGTAGAAAATTAACTAGTGATGTAACAAACAAAATAAAGCTCGTTATTCTAGTGCTTCTTTATCTGCAATAAAATAAATAATATAAAAAGCACTTTTAACAAAGATTTGTTGTGAACTTTTTTTTATTATTTTATTAAATACAAGTTGGAACATATCTTTTATTTTATAAGTAGAAACAATATTTCTCTGAAAACCGACAAATAGACAAAATAGCCACGAGTACTTTGTGAGTTAACAATCGTTGTTTTGCAGAACTAATATGCAAGTGACAAATAAAGAATACAGTGTTGCCACGATATTTAAAAAAAATCTAGTTAATTGATTTTTAGTTAAAAAACTGATTATGAATACCAATATTTAAAAAACGTTATTTAGCCTTAAAACATTTTTTAATTAATATGAATTTTAAACCTCAATCAACTTTTTTTATGCATATGGCTGTAAATGTATAACTAAGATTTCATTAGAAATATACTCACTTATCTCTAAACATTGAGTAAATTTGAATGAGATGAGTATATTGGTATATTTTTGGCTTCTTTCCGTGACTGTTTTTAAAGAGGGTGATTATGCTCTGTTTTTTAAGAAATTTTTTAGTGGTGAGCCCAACTTAAACAAGTGAGTATTCACATTAAATGAAGTAATTTCTTAAAAGTGCCGGTTTCTATGGATTCAAATCAACTAAAATATTGATATTAATGTGAAAATTTTAATAAAATATATTTATTTTGCTTATTTTAATAGGTGACGACATTAGGAACAACATTTTTGATGATTTCCAATTGTCGGCAGGGGTGTGCCGACTATAAGAAAAGTAGTATTTTCTCATATTAAGCTCAAAAATTGCAAAATAGTATAGTAATCATCTCTCTTGCCACTGCTATTAAAAAACTTAATTTAAAATCAGTTAACCCAGTAGTCGGCATAGTAATATGTATGGAGTATACACACTACATACTCTACACCACGCATACAGTTTCCTAAGGCCGGTATGAACTTTTATTATTAGTTTATTGAACTGAGGATCCTAGAAAGGTTGCTATTTTGTAATTCAGAAGAGATAATTACTTCATAAAATAACAGAAAATTGTATGATTGTAAATACATATGACCACTTTGAACAGACTTTCAGTGACATTGTACAGAACGAACTAAGGTAGCGAAGGAAATGTGCTTAATCGTAGGGTTGAATATCAACTCGGCAAAGGCGTTCATTGTTCCCTTCACTGGAAGGAGGACACTCCTATTCTGGCACACCATTCCAGTAGATAGCGTGCTTTTAGAAAGCCCATCTGAGGTCAAGTACCTGGGAGGGACTCAAAGGTTTTATAGAGATAGCATTTAGAAGAGATTATCTACAAGGCAATAAAAGCACTAAAAGTGAGTATATCTATGCAGTAAAAACATAGAGTTGCACACGCAAAACCTTAAGATGAATATACACCATGATAGTGAGACTTATCATCACTTATGGCGCAGCTGCTTGGTTAGAAAGGGTCCGGAGATCAGTTGGAGAATTACTGAGGCTAGCACGCCTCTATATAACAGCGGTTATGAAGACGTGTCTTACGGCGGCCAATGCGAGCAACCATCCCTGAAAAGACACTGATCGTGAACTTCTATTATATTTTTATCAGAAGTTTATACCATGGAGCAAGAAAAATTGCGACCAGCTGCCATTAAACCATAGTTTCTCAAAGTGGCACCAGAGTGCGGAACCTTAAAGCACTTAGTGCATGGTCGAATAGGATAAAATCCGAGAAGATTATCGATAGAGATCAAAAATACTAGGGAACACCTCTGGGTCAATCTCCCTGGATCAAGGCTTGGAAAGCTAATGATTATAACGCATAACTAAAATCGTTTCAATGCTCTCATGTGAGTATTATTATGCTCACATGTTTCCTCAAAGACAGAAAATGCACCTAAACAGGCTTGCCATTGGAAATAACATTTTGTGCATATTGTGTCGTTATGATTATTAAATTTTAGAGTATATTCTAAAGTACTGTGAAGGTTTATCCCCTGAGATTCTTCAGGAGAACAGGAATAGACAAGGTGTTCTAGTACCTCGTAAGCGATACTCGTGCAATAGATATATTCGGTATCAGGGAAAAATAACTATGCACCAATATTCTGCAGAATCCTGAAAAAGCGCTTTAAGATATAAGAGAAGGCACCATTTCTATATTGGGTGGCAGTAAGAAGCATAGAAATGTTAATAATTGTTGTTCTATTTAAAAATTTGCTTGAATTCCTATAAAATGTCACACTTTCTTTAGGAAAATTTGCATGCCGACTATAGGGTCCTCAATGGCCGAACCTGAGAACATGGCTGCCGACTACTGGCGAAAATGATGAGTTTTAGGAAATGTGAAAATTTCTTAAATTTATATACATTGTTTTGGAAAACAGTTAAATGAACATAAAACAATACTTGTAGCAGAATTATAATAAGCACGTATCATCGCAATATCATTTTCACATAAAAAATGGCACAATATTCGAAATGAAAAAAAAGTTAAGTGGCCGACTACTGGTGCTTTTACCCTACTCAAGCTACGTCATATTTCAAAAAATTAAATTTTTGAGTTTATGATGCAGAATTAATCCTCATATCCTTCTTAATATTGTAAAAAAAAGCACAAGGGGACTTTCCGCTCAAGAGAAAGCAATTTCTTTGCTTATGGAGCCGTCGGGACCTGTCAAAAGTGCACCGTCTAAAGGGAGTGTCCGCCTATAGGAAGTGTCCGTTAACGGAGATGCCACTGTATCTTGTTAACTCAACTCTTGAAAGCAAAATAAAATTTTCTTTCTCCACTAAGCTGTCTGTAAATTGAACAATTTGGCCGAGTACACACTGTGGCATTTTGTGACCAATATAGCAGAAATAACAGTGGGAACTAGTGGCAACGTTTGCCATTCCCGATATTTTTCGTTGTGTTGCATTACCAAATAAACTGTTTACGTATCTGATGTAAACAGTTGTGAGAATAAGTTGGCTGCATTGCAAACAAAAAAAAAAAGAAAATGTCAGCGTTTTGACATTTTGACATTTAGTAAATACCGAAAAAATTTAAATGTGTGCGGGTGTAAAAATTTAAAAGTATGGAAAACGAAAAAGAAAGTGGAAAAGCATAGGAGAGTGTGAGAGAAATTCAAGCGCCCTGGACGCATGACATGACGACACAGCTAATTCAGCTTGTGGAGGTTCGTGAGGCTGTATGGAAACATACATATGTATGTATGTATATGTAGCACTTATAGGGATAGAAATGCAAAAAAAGGGGCAGAAATTTCGGTGGAGTTAGGTCTTCATGCACATGCTATTTTTAAACAAACTGGCATCCTGCTTCCGTAAACTGGAATGCAGAGTACAATAGAATTCTTTGGTGGCACGCATATTAATCCCTGGTCTTTTCCACCACTTTCTTTGCCGTTTTTTAGATTTTCTTAATTTTTTTCTTATTATTGATAAGCACACGGTGGCACTAGCCAATTGAATAATTTTGCGATTATCCATTTGTATAAAGATTAATTAACAAACAATACGAAAATCAAAGTGTCACAATGATAAATCAAACGACATTAAATGTAATTATGTCAAAATTAGTTCTTGATGTAGACAACGATACCGTATTGCCATTATTTAGGGATGGGACTCTTTTCTATCACAAAGACACAACAAAATTGGGTGTCATCGTAAAGATTGATAAGAACGGCACTGCACACATATGAAAATGACACCACATAATGACAACATTTGGAACTTCCAATGTAAACTCGGCATTTAATTAGTTTTCTTGCAAACTGGTTATTTTTACTTATGACATTGTTTGAGTAAATCAGCGATATGTACACATGAACCGCAACAGCCAATAAGTTTTGATACAGATAGATGACTTTCTTAATTATGGGCAATTTCCAGGCGGCGGACGTGACATTGGTACACTTTTATTTGAGCGAAAAGCAAGAGAAACGTATGGAAAGATCCAATGTACATATGTAGTATATCTTAAGTGATTTAAAGCAAAACGATATAAGCAAATGTCAGAAACGGAAGCGACAAAAATAGAAGTTATTTTTGTGCATTTACAAAATTTAGTGAAATTTTAATAAGAATTTTTTGTGAATGTGAAAATGAAGGTGAAAGAAGTTCGTTTGTGTCTAGATTTATGAAATATGGAAATTTTGTTTCAATTTTTTTTAAATGGGTAAAGTACAAGAGAACTAAACGAAGTAGCTGTGCTAATAATTATTGAACTTAAATTCCAAAGAAATTAAACAATAACAAATGTTAATTTACTACTGAAAAAATTAATAGATACATATTGAGTTTGGGCGACGGAAAAAAACTTCCTTTATTAGAACTCCGTTCTCCTTCTTATGTGCCAATCCGTTAGATTATTGTTAGAATAAAATTTGTAAATTACAACAAAAAAAAAAAATAATAATACCTATATACCTACATATTACTTTAAATAATCACTAAAAAAAACTCTCAGCCAAAAAAATGGTTTTTACAGTCGCATATAAAAAAAAAATTAGAAAAATTGCATTAGATTTATAAAGTATGCGACCTTTCAGCTTTATTATTAAAAACAAAACAAAAATTTTGAGCAAAAAAATAATTTGTTTTTGGTTGACCTTTTTGTGGAATAATTATTCATACCTATAGCTATGTACAGACGGTTGTCAGATCTTACAATACTGCCAGTAAAATGTGCTCAAAATTTCTTACAACCGTGTGAACTGGCAATTTTTTGTCAGGCGTCGTTGCCAGAAAAAGCATTGTCAGTCCATTGCAAGACTAGCAGCTGACAACAAATTGTCAGACATCTTACAATCGTGTGAACACATTGTAAAATTATTGCCAGTTATTTGTCAGACATTTTAATATTGTCAGATGTGCAAAGTTTGTGCATGTGACAATGGCGTCATTGTAAGAGAATTCTTTCTATGGGCAACAGTGCACACGATTGATTTAAAAGAAAAAATTTCTAATAAAATATATGCAGACAAAGTCATTGCAATTGCTTCTTTATGGTCCATAATAATTTATACTTTCACTTTTTACATTTAACACAAACACAAACGATAAATATTTAACAATTTCTAACAAATGCTTTAACTCTGGCAACGCATAACAACAGATCTAACAATTTGTGCATATGACAACCGTGTGAACTGATAATTTTTCTACAGACGATTTTGTCAGATTAATTTATTGTGATACAACACTGTGGCAATAAATTGTAGGATTTTCTGACAACCGTGTGAACTGACAATATACCTTGTGCTCTGGATTGCTATAAAATTCGTCAATATGAATATTTTCGGTTGAAAACTCTGTCTTTGGTGGAAAATTATGCAATTAATATACAGAAATTAAAAAACAAATATAATTAGCTTTTGAATTCTCGGCAATTCCCAAAAAAATTTCGCAAAATCCCAAAAATGGGATTTTTCAGTATTTTTGCTGTATATTTGTTATCTATCGCCGGTCGCAAATAATATATTTGGAAATTTTTAGAAACATATCATGCGTTAAGGTGGCATGATAAATTTTTTGATTCCAGCTTTTTTTGAATTTTAGAAAAAAGCCTTACATCTGATATTTAAATAAAAATATGCATATTTCGAAACATTCTGGTTTCTTCAGTAACGAAAATTTTAAACAGAAACACTTCTTTAACCCCCGACTAAAAAAGGGGTGTTATAAGATTGTAGTGTGTGTCTGTGTGTCTGTGTGTCTGTGTATCTGTGTGTCTGTCTGTGTCCACGTACAGGCCAAACGGCTGGACCGATTTTCATTTAGTTTTTTCTGTTTGAAAGATGACTTGATCGAGAGGGTTCTTAGCTATGTTTGAAAAAAATCGGTCCAGCCGTTTGAAAGATATAATATCTTTTCTGAAAAAAGTCGGGGGTTTTTAAAATTTTTAATTTTTGTTATTGTAATATTGCTTATAGCATTGCCTTTTAAATAAGTACAAATATGGGGTTAGTATTTTTTTAACTGTAAAATAATTAATACACTTTTTTTGAACAAAAAAAAAATTCGAATAAAACGACCTTTTTCAAAATTTTAACTAAAATGTGCTTTCGGTATCAATTTTTTTTATATTATAAATTTTGTTTTAAATACACATTAAATTTTCTTTTATAAATCGGACAATATTTGACTTGACCATTAGCAGCACAGTAGACCAAGGTTGGAAAAAAGCTAAAATTTTTATTGTTTGTCTCGAATATTTCCTAAACTGTAAGGCCGGACTTACATCTGTGTGGCATGTGCCCAAAAAAGCGTAACCAATAAGTACTAGTGAAAAACTTTTAAATAGTTTCCAATCATTTTGAATAGCTCTAATTTTTAATTCTATGAAATTGTCTATTAGTTATGTATGAAACTGTTTAACTTAATAAATACATATCTGAATCAAACAGTTTTTCATTAGTAATTAGTGGTTACGTTTTCTTTGGGCACATGTGTTTCAGATGGAAACTCGGCCTAAGCGAAAGCCCATACATGTAGGAGACTTTTTTTTTCATTCTTGGGCAGAAAAATATTACTTGCAAAAAATCTTTTGTATTAGATCAAAAATATCAGCGTGGCATTAGGGATTGGCAAATATCTTCTAAAATCGATTTTCGATTTTTTGATCAACTTTTTTAATTTCGATTTTTGAAATCGATTAATCGGGCATAAAAATCGATTTTAAAATCGTTTAAGACAAATTGGCTAATTTATAAACAAAATAATCTTTATTCATAAAAATTCAAGTAAATATTATTATTAACAAGCAAAAAAAAAAAAGTTAACATATTTATGTACATTAAAAATAGACCCAAAGTTAATTTAGCGAAACACATTAAATTCAGTAAGGTACATAATATGTACATATGTATATGCATATTATATAAAAGGCCGTACTCAGAAAAAAATAACTTAGGTTTACTAAAAGTTTAACAAACAAATTTCCATACATACCATACCGCAGTAAAGCGGTGTTTTTAATTAAAATTATACGTAAACTTGCTTTATTTTAGCAATTTTTTTATATTATATAAAATAAATTTCAAAACATTACGAAGTATTATATGTAGTTAGTGTCAGAAATTATTACTAAGGATTATTAGTTTTAATGTTTCATACTAATCACCTTTGCTTGTTCTTGATAACATCAACGTCAGGCAATGTCAAAATAAGACACTTAAATACTATTTTTTCTCAATAATTGTTTATTTTTAACCGATTCTTGCTATTTTCCAACCTTTAGAGAAAGTAGGGCTGTAAAGTAAATATCCTATTTTGGATATTGTTTTGGCATTGATGTCGACAAAAAGTTACGGAATAAAGATGAAATAATAATAAATAAAGATGAATATTAGTTATCAAACCAATCTTCTTCACTCAGATTAATACTTAAAAAAATTGCCAAAATTTTGACATAATAAAAAAAATCGATTTTTATAGCCCAACAATCGATTTCAGCATAAAATCGTAGATGTAAGATCGATTACAAAAAATCGAGTTTTTTATCATAAAATCAGTTTTCGATTTGAATCGAAATCGATTTACCAATCCCTACTTGGCATCGAAGCAGTTCAATGAACGTCTCCAAAGCATGTTTATACACAAACTGCAATAGAAACATTTTCCTCTATTGATAATAAACATTTGTCTTTTATTAAGAGAAATTTGCACATTTTTACACACACACACACACACACATTTACTGCATGTTTATACACATTGTTGACTATTAAAGCAATGCCTTCGGTCTTATATTAATTTAATATCTCTTATTAGTTAAAGATCTTTGTCAGCTGTGTTCGGTCGCCGGTCAGTATTTCGCGTTTTTAATAATCCATTTGGTAAAGTAAAAGTGCAGTGATTTCAATAAAATTAGTTTTAAATTAAAGCTGAGAAAAAGTATTATACAGGTGTGAAAAAATTAAAGTGAATAGTGTCCTACAAAAGAAGTTATTGTTGTGTAAATATTCATATTCAATTCTGAAACGAATGCTGCAAAGGTTGTGAAAAAAATGTGTAAGTATACCAATTTTTGTTTTTGTTTCTTTTTTATGTTGATGAGAGCGGACCGAAGTGCATGTACGAACAGCGTTGCCGTTGTGACTCTAAAGCCCATGTCAGATAAAACTTTTGCTTCGCGTTGCGTTGAAGATTCGCTTTGACATATAGGATGAAATGTACGTGCTTATATGAAACATATCACATAAAGAACTTTTAACGCAAAGCGGAGCGAAAAGTTAGTCAACTCTCAACTTTTCGCTTGCTTTGGCAATCAGTTGGTATACTTTTTTAATTTGTTTGACCAAACTCGCATTTATATATGAAATTTTTATTAAAATGTCGGTAAATTTACATAAAAAACGCGTTCGTGGCATCAGAGTAATCGAATTGTGTTGTGTTTTATACATAAAACCGAATTCTGAAGCAAACAGTGAGTGTTGTCAAAGTTTTTGTTGTGTCATGCACACTTTGCTTTACGCTTTTTTCCCAAAGTTAGAAACGTCACGCAAAGCATTTAAGTTGTATCTGACACTGCCTTAAAGGTAGAATTAGTAAAATCGTATCGTGATGTTGCGTGTCAGCTGACAAAAACCGTACCATATACAATGCATGTTCCTAGTTATAAAATATGTGATGATAGCACTGCTGACGTAGGAATCTGCAGAAAACAGATTTTTCTGTAGCGAATGTCAAAAACGCCGCATTTAATGCCAGACAAAAAAAAAAATGTGTTGTGCAAACTGTTACATTTTCTATAACTTGTGCATAAAGTGGAACGATACGGCAAGCTGTAAATTAGAAAGATACGATTTTACTAATTCTACCTTAAAGTATTACTTTTGACCTATTTTTCGTGCCAGTGACACTTTTTATGATACTATTTAGGGTTAAAAATTAAAGGGTGTTCCAAAACGAGCAACGAAAAATGTTAAAATCCCATGTAATATACATACAATTGTATATACACTCAGGGAAAACCTGCATCTTAAAAATAAGACCGCCGCGTCACATTAATTCAATAATATTCAATACCTATATGTAATAGAAAATGTATACTGATATACTTAAAAATAAATTAAATTAATAATTTAATACTGTAAATTAATAGTTACTTTTGCATATTGAAATAAGAAATTTCATCATGGCTAGACTTTCTTTAATGTTTCTTATTAATTCAATATTGTTTTTATTGATTTTAAGCTGTTCTTTCTCTGGGTGTACATATCTATATTGACACTTGAAATTTGTAAAATTAGTGTATTCTTATACAGACTACAACAATTAACATTAAAAATTAAAAAAAAATTAAATTAAAGGGTGTTCGATCAGTTAATGCAATTCTGACTATGTAATTTTGAAAACTTGCTGTATCTTGGAAACCGTAAGATGCAAACTCTTGAAATTTTCAAAAACGGTAAAACTAATAAATCCAAAAGTTATAAAATCGCCTAATTGGCGCGTCTTTTTCGCGTTTGGCCTGTCTGAAAAAAATCGCCAAAATTAAAAAAAAAATATCGCCAAAATGAAAAAAGGGCCAAAACCGAAAAAAATCACCAAAACGAGAAAAAAGTGCCAAAACTGAAAAAAGCGCCAAAACTTAAAAAAATCGTCAAAGCGGAAAAAACGCAAAAACCGTAAAAACTAAAAAAACACGCTCAAAACCGAAAAGACCCAAAAACGAAAAAAAAAATGCCAAAACTTTATTTTATATAGGCTAAAGTTTGTATTGAATTACATATCTTGTGTCCGTACAGAACCCTTCGTTCGCGGGTCAAAGTCGCAGTTCACTGAATTTTTTTAATTTATCCCTGTGAATTATTTCAACAAAATGTATACAATCATATGCTCAAAAATAGAACGAAGCTCAGTCTCGCATATCAGGTATTGGAAAAAGTGCTGTTCGTCCAGTTGGCGGTATTCGGTTTGATGTTGTCGATCATTTTACTGTTTTGGTCGATAGAAAATCCAATAAATAGTGAAAATATTGCAAAAAATCTGACCCCAAATCGCTGATTCCAAATTCAAATTATTTCTGGGAGTATCACAATTAAAAAAATATGTATTCATTTCATTATTTGCAAACAGGCAATACCGTCTGCAGACGGTCTTCACTATTCTATACCTGGCGTTCGTTCCTAATGATTTTTCACCTGAAAATCCAAACTTACGGTTCTTTTGAATACATCCACTTAAAAAAATTATTATATTCATCCCATCATTTTTACGATCTGGCCAGTTAAAGGGTTAACATTGATTTATAATTAAAGTATGTTAATTAATATTATTTTAGTCTAATGTATTTAATTGATTGTTAAAATTCGTGCTTGTTTTTTTATTGAAATAAATGTTTATTTTATTGTTCGCAAAACCCTATTTTACTATAAAATACCCTTTTTTGACCCTTTATTTTCTTAAATACACTTTTTATGATACTTTTTCGAAATTTTCAACGGCAACCCTGTGTACGAATTTGTATATTACGATTGTTATTGTTTTTGCATACAATCAAAGATCTCAAGAACAAAATAAAAACAAGGAGTTAAGTATTTACTTTATTTTAAAATTGTAGTTTTAAATATACATACATACATACATATGTATGTATGCTGTTTCACATATGAATTATTTAAACGAATAAAATTTGGCAAGTTTGTCATCATACGACTCATAGTTACTCATTGAGGTAGTTTAGACGAGAACAATTTTTAAGCCGCACAAGTTTTGTTCTTTTCCAAATTACACGAGACTTATTCATCTGGCACAAAATGTATACGTATACACAACTTTATGTGGGTTAGTGTTTTTAGTATTAATTTAACATTTGCTGTTTTTTAAGTTGTGCGTGTATTGGTTTTATGCTGCTAATGCGGGGTTGTAACTGGTTGAAAAGTTATGCCAACCGCAAAACCACTCTCTTTGCCTCTCTCACCAACAAATTGGCATGTTATGCCAGCACAATTATGCCCGTGTAAATCAGCGCATTAGTTAAATATAGTTCACATCAATACATTATAGACTTAACGTCATTTTTATATTAAAAGTTACAATAAATATTTGAATATTGTACACTTCTGTTTAAAAAAGAAAGTCCAAAAAATATTCGCAATATATTGAACTTTTCAGTTTAACGAATTTGACTGACATTAAATCTTTCATTATACCGAGAGTTGACTATACATACAGACATACATACTTATGTACATTAGGGGTATAACCAATTTTTTGGCATAGTATCATGAGGTCTCAATCATGTCCTAGTAACCACGAAAATCATAATATTTTTTAAGTTTTCACAAAAAAAGGTAACGCAATAATTGGTTTTTCTAAACACTTAAAGCACGAACTAACAAAAATATTTTTTTTACATAATCTAAAATTATTTCGAGGCCTTCTTCATGCAATATTGAATATTCATAATTTCCCAGCAAAAAATTTCAAAAAAGGTAATCGAGTTTGGAATTAAGCATTTTTGGTACTTCCCTACTGGATTACCAACCAAATAATCGATTCTTGAGAAGTACTTACATTTTTTTATTTGTCAACATTTCACGTAATCTATTTCGTCTAAAAAAATCATTCTCTTCATTAAGCAACTTGTACGTAATTTTTTGTAATTTTAGGTAATGTGATTTGTAAGCGAGTAAAGAAAATTGGCAATGAGAAAAGTAAGTCATTATATGGCAAGTAGTTTTAATGGTAATGTGTAATTTTTTGCTGGGTTAATAGGGGTTTTTTTAAATTATTTTTTGTTTTAAATAAATATATTATTAATTTTTCTTAACCAAAAAGAAAAAACCCCATCGCGGTTGGTGTGTGAGCTTGTTTGACCGTAGCGAAAAAATAAATATACGTTCCCTTATAGTTTTTTATGCTCTATCGATCAGACTGTGCTATTCCAATTTTGATATATTTAAAAAATTTTAAAAAAATTATATCCCTACAGCCGTATTTATAAAAAAAAGTTGATTGATGTTTAAAATTCATATTAGTTAAAAAATGTTTTAAGGCTAAATAACGTTTTTTAAATATTGGTATTCATAATCAGTTTTTTAACTAAAAATCAATTAACTAGATTTTTTTTAAATATCGTGGAAACACTGTATTCTTTATTTGTCACTTGCATATTAGTTCTGCAAAACAACGATTGTTAACTCACAAAGTACTCGTGGCTATTTTGTCTATTTGTCGGTTTTCAGAGAAATATTGTTTCTATAAAATAAAAGATATATTCCAAATTGTATTTAATAAAATAATAAAAAAAGTTCACAACAAATCTTTGTTAAAAGTGCTTTTTAGGGTTCCGTACACCAAAGGTGAAAAGGAACCCTATTGTTTTCGCTACGCTGTCCGTCTGTCCGTCACGCGGTATTTTCTCAGGAACCGTAAGAGCTACGGACCTGAAATTTGGACACAGCATGTAGAACCTTGGCCGCTACAACAACAAATACATGAGAATTAAAAATTAAAGGGTGTTCCAAAACGAGCAATGAAATATGTTAAAATCCCATGTAATATACATACAATTGTATGAACATATGTATATTGAAACTTGAAATTTGTAAAATTAGTGTATTTTTATATAGACTACAACAATTAACACTAAAATTTAAAAAATTTAAATTAAAGGGTGGTCCATCAGTTAATGCAATTTTGACTATGTAATTTTGACAATTTGCTATATCTTACAAACCGTAAGAGGCAAACACTTGAAATTTTCAAAAACGGTAAAAATAAAAAAACCGAAAATTATAAAATCGCCAAACCAAAAAAAAAATCACCAAAAATTAAAAAAAAATCGCCAAAACGAAAAAAATCGCCAAAATTAAAAAAAAAATTCTAACACTATAATAAATCGCCAAATTCGAAAAAATCGTCAAAATGAAAAAAAAAACGCCAAAATGAAAAAAAAACGCAAAAATTTTAAAAAAATCGCCAAAACGCGAAAATGTCGCCAAAACTAAAAAAAAATTTAAATAAACAAAAAATCGCAAAAATTAAAAAAAATCGCCAAAAATAAATAAAAATCGCCAAAATGAAAAAATCGCCAAAACCGAAAAAACGACAAAACAAAAAAACCGAAAAGACCCTAAAAACGAAAAAAAAATGCCAAAACTATATATTATATAGGATGAAGTTTGTATTAAATTACATATCTAGTGTTCGTACGGAACCCTATGTGCGCGAGTCATAATCGCACTTTACTGAATTTATTATATTATTTATTTTATTGCAGATAAAGAAGCACTAGAATAACGAGCTTTATTTTGTTTGTTTTGAGTGTTTATACATCACTAGTTAATTTTCTACAATTATACTATTTTTGTTAACACATAAAATGAGAAAACAATGACTGTGAATGGAAACTGGATCGCTCCTTTTCTTTTAAATATTCTTTGGAGTATATTTGTTATTTCGGCAATAGTTTCTATAAAAAAAAATACATTGTTTTCTTCTAAATAACACTGGCATATGCATACATACATACATGCATACATAAGTACATACATACATACACACATATGTACATACAGGTAAAGTTCAAAATGTAAACAAAAACGAAGCAAAATTACAACAACGTCACCTTAAAATTGGTTTAAACATGGGGGCAGTCAATTTTAAAATTTGCTGATTTACGCAAGGTTTAAAACCGTTTTTTAAGCTAAAATTTTATTATGAATACAATTTTAGCGAATTTTGCTTAAACAATATTTGAAACGCGGTTTAAAATTTTTATGAATACGGCTGCTAATGTATATACATTAGAGTGGCCATTAATTGTATGGAGGCTTTATTTATTTATTTTTTTTTATTTTTTTACTCTAACCCCCGGTTAGTTTTATGTAAAAAAAAATTACAAAATAGTTACATAGCGATAAGTTGCGTTTTAGGGGGTGCGTCCGGCCCTCAAAGTTGGCCTTCAAGCCCATTTTTCTTTTTAAAAAATCATTTTACAAGAATATGAGATATGGGAAAATTTTAGCTCTTCTAGTCAACAACATTAGTCTCAAAAAAAGTTTTTTACTAAAATTAATATTTTAGAAAATAATGAGCAAAATAACCAACAAAATACCAACAATCTTATGTAACAAAATTATAATTATATAGAAATGTTTTATTTTAAGCATGTACAATAAGAGCTTATATAGGGTGTTTTTTTTAGAGGTACAGAACTTCGAATTGAAATAAAACACAAGAAAATCGTTTTAATGTCCATCAATTTGGCTTTATTGGAAGGATAATTTTATGCCATTAATGTTTAAATATGATTTCGGGCATGTGGCCGCCGCGGCTGGCTCGAATAAAGCCAATTCTACAGGTCCAATTTTCAACCACTTTTTCGAGCATATGGGGCCGTATGTTGACAATAACGCCACGAATGTTGGCTTCCAAGTCCCCTAATGTTTCTGGTTTGTTGGCGTAGACGAGCGACTTCACATATCCCCAAAGAAAATAATCCAATGGTGTCAAATCACACGATCTTGGTGGCCAATTGACAGGTGCATTCCGCGAAATTATGCGCTCATCGAATGTTTCCTTCAATAAATCGATTGTGACGTGCGCTGTGTGGCATGTAGCGCCGTCTTGTTGGAACCACAACTCATCCACATACATGCCACATTCAAATCTTCCATAAAGTTGACGGACAAAGCACGGTGGCGAATCGATTCATTTGACACTTTGCTCTACAGCGGCAATTATTTCTTCGGTGCGCACCGTTCGACGTCTCTGTGGATGCGTATTATCACATAGAGTAAGCGTAGTGCGAAAACGATCCATGGTTAACCGAATTAATTGCTCTGATGGACGATTATGTCGACCATAAAATGGACGGAGCTTGCGGTAAACTTCGCGAACTGAACCATTATTTTCGAAATAAATTTGCACGATTTGCAAGCGTTGTTCTTTTGTCAACCTGTTCATGATGAAATGGCAAACCAAACTAAATATTAATCACTTGACAGCTGACAAAATGGCCGCCAGTTAAAAAAGTGATGCCAACTTAAAGTTCTATACCTCAATAAAAAACACCCTTTATATATTAAATTATTTCATACATATACATGTAGTCAAAATTAAACTAAAAAAAAAATACATTGAATATATGGGCTTGAGGGGCAAGTTTGATGGTAGGACGCATCCCCTAAAACACAACTTATGGGTATGAAATTTTTTTGTATTTTTTTTTTACATAAAACTGAACCGATTTGGCGGGTGAAAGTAGCAAAAAAATATATAACGGCCACCTAATGTACACACTTTTAAAAATTTATCCATGTAATTTTAACTTTCGAAACCAAAAACTGTTTATTTAATTTTAAATATTTTTACATATATTTATAATGTGTTTCTTTTCTACCTTATATACATATGTACATGCATTTAATTTTTTATGCTTTTCTTCCATATTATGAAGCCTTTGTGCATTTGTGTTCAGCGATGTCAATTAATTTTAAATTACACTTGAACATGTAAATTAAACAAACAAAGTTCGAACAAATAAATTAAAAGCACAAATAAGCTTAAAAGCGAAAAAAAAATTTGAATACATTTGTAAATCTGTGTGTATGTATGTATGTATGTATGAATGTTATTACCTTTGTTTGCCATATTTAATCATTACAAAAATTTATTCAACACGTTTCACTTACGAAACAAAAAATAAATTATACATTTAAGTAATTAAACAAATTGCTGTAATCTATTTATAAATGTATTCTTTTTTTTTTTTTTGTCGATTGCTAAATACTTTTGTATGCATATCTCCACATTTATATTGTAAAAATAGTAATTAAAAATAATTATTTTTAACATATTTGAAAAGGGACGATTGCTGTGCCAGGACTTTCCATAAATGCAATCAACTGTTGTACATCCAGGCTGCCCAGAGTAGCGCCAGAGTGCCGAACATCAATCGGCTTTTTATAGAAATGAATACACATTTGCTTATACATTTCTCTCGGTTTTCTCTCTGTATGCAGTTTAAGAAAATTTTTATTAGTAAAGACTGCAGTTCACGATAGGTTTTCTTACATTTGACATGTCAAATTTCCCACTACATACATGTAATTTTTATAAATGAGGTACTGTCAAGAGCCAATAAGACCCTTGTACTTTGGACTTAAAACAGGTCCCGTGTGCAGTGCAAATCGGAGAGATTACATACACATATTTTTTACAGTGAAAACGTTAAGAACCTATGAGTATTGATAACCAATTTTGTGTGAAATTTTTTTGGTGGGAGTTGCGCATTACGGAATTGATATTATAGTTAATCATTATTTTCTTGAACGAATCACTTAGGGACCAAAGGCGAAGATTTCACGGATTAATTAAAAAAATAAATTTAACGTACCATGAAAAGTAAAAAAAACTGGCTTAGAGATCATAAAATTCTATATCACTTGGTAAAAAAAGTAAATGTCAAATAAGTAACGATGCTTTTGTAATGACGCGTTAAAGTTGAAAATTGTGAAAGAAAACTTTGTGTAAATAAATCTTATTTAATTGAAGTAATTTTGAAAAAGTAATAAATCTAACCATGGAATCATCAAAATCAGTGGTCGAATCGTCACATCCGTGAACGTACAACTCGTCACGTGAAAACACCATTTTCGGATTATGACATACATGAACGTACCGAAATCCCATTCAGCTTATACGATTAATGTATCACTTAATTTGTTTTCGTACGATTTTTGATACGATCACGGATTTGACGATTTGAGCCCAGGTATTCCTTCAAATGTTTTGCTAAAATTTGTAATACAAATTTATTAATTTGTGGAAGTGGTTTTGTTTTATAAGTTTGTATTGGAAATGCATTTAAATAAAAGTATTTTCTCAGCTTATGTGGATAAAAAGTTATAAATTGGGCTCAATTGGGCAGAGAATTAAATTTTATTTTAAAAGTCGAGCTTTAGTTTAGAAAAAATTATGGCGCGCATTGGTCGCCTCACGCGCTAAGTTTACCAATAAATAAACGCTTAACGACTCCTGCTAACACTTTTAATGCTTACGTTTTTGCCATTTTTTTATGTGCTTTCATTGGAGATGTAAAAATGTGATAATTTGTTAATCACATTAATCACATATGAGTCACTCATGAGTCACGCGTGATCGTCGTTGTACTTATGTATATCGTGCCATAACCGCCAAAAAAGCTTCAGCAACATAATTAATAATTTAAATTAATTAATTAATTTTTTTTAAATAATAGATTTTCCTCAAAAAAAAAACGAGGTCCAAAAAATGTTTCGGTTAAGCTTTTTTGGTGGTTAGGTCTCGATATATGATAATGATTTTAAAAAATAACTTGTAATACTTTAGATAACTTTCTTAGACTTGTCAAGAAATCTATTTTTGGATAATTCGTATACGAAGACAGTTAATGGCGGGCAACTCATCAGGAGAATGCGTGAATAAAAAAATCATAAACGTTTGCTTGATTTGTTGGTTAAGCACTGTTTATATGCATTTCGTACCTGCTTTGGCATTTCTTATAATAAAAAATCATGTTTATTAATTAATTGATAATTACTTTGTATGGGGGGTAACCGTTTCACCCTCCTATACCCTTAAGATTTTGGTGAAACATGTGGTTTGTACTGAGAGGTATCCATAACAATATTAGTGTGCCTAAGGGCTAATAAATCAGTGCAAGTTAATCTCCATTTTTGGTTTAAAATGTGTTTAAACTAGCAAACCTATAAATCAATACAGTATTTAAACCATCTGTAAACGCATAAAATTGAGCGTTTAAACTACCAATACAGGCCATATGGTTTTGTTACTTACAGACCACATGTTTTGCATTGAAAGAGCTTTCAACTTTTTTCCAAGCCTCCACTTTTTCTTCAGATCTTGTTCGACCTGTTTTCTTACACTCTATTATTCTTTTATACTATTCTACTTCGCCAAGCATATACATAATTCCTTTCTTGGTACAATTTGGCGACATATAATTGAAATTTTCTTAACTTTTTTGTCTTTTTGATTGTGCAAAGAATTGATAGCCTGCTGCAAAACAGCTGTTTTTTGACATTTATTCTAGTGCTGCCACAATATTATTTTTTTAACTACACATAAAGTATGGTTCACTGATTTACTCCTGTTTAGTTTAAACTACAAATAAATTTGAGTTTAGTTTAACTAAACCAGCGTTTAAGCTTTGACTGATTTATTAGGCCTAAGTGTTGTAGTTCTGAAGGTAAAGTAAAAATAATATTTACTATACCCCAAAAAATTTTGATAGAACGTGTGGTTTGCTCTAACAGCTACCTTCACTGATTTTCTTGTAGAGATATGAATTGATTCGCCAAAAAGGGCATTTGGCGCCACTGTGCGCATGTTGATTTGCATCTAAAAGTCAAACTACTGTTTCAATAATGCACAGAAATAATACTCATGTAAGTGTAACCTTATGTAGGTTTTTTTTTGATAATATTTTCTATATAATCCAAAAAGTGTCACATCAAAGAGTGCCTAGGAAGGGTGGAGTCGTACTAGGCCTGGCCATGAGTGAAACCACAAAGAACTGAAATTAATTATCTTTCAACAGAGTTGAGGAGAGAATAAAAAGCTTAAGTAACATATTTTTTTAACATAATTTAAATTAAACTCAAAAATTAAGTCGCTTAAGCTTTTTTGGCGGTTACGGTATGATATCAAAAATTTTCTTCTGTCAAAAGGAACATATCGAGAGCCTATATTCAAAATACGTCAACTTGATCAAAATGAGTTTCCAATTGCAAATAGCTCCTCTATGCAATATTCCATTTGTATAAATTTCGAATAAAAAAAAAATGATTTTTCCCCGTTTTAAATACATTTTTCTTATTCTGCTATCTGAAACAATAATTTTTTTTGGTGAAAATAAATGCTAACTCCCATGTAAATTTCAATAATTTTAAAAAATGTGTAATTTATAATAAATCTACCTCATGTCTGATTGTATTTGGCATGATGAACACAAATCTGGTAAGGATTTTGATATCCTATGGCTAGTTCTTGGGATATGTTCACTTTTAATATATTTGTACAGAGAGGTTTCGATAAAAAAAATTGCTAATGTATGTATAACTTTTAAAATGTTAATCGAATAGAAACATAATGTATGGACCGATTATAGTCACTGACATAAGCTTTCGAAATTGATAATTTGTAGTGACCCTGTTACACTAGAGAGTGAGTTAGAGAGTGCTAAAGCTGATCACCTCGAGATTGAAGAGACTTTCAGTCAGACTTATTTTATGGTATTTTAAGTTTTTTCTTGTAGCTTTTCAATTCTTATATCTAGATAGTACATATTGAGTAAGAGATTTCACAAATTTATTAAAAAATAAATATATTCAAAAAAATCATATTTTTTCCGACAAAATATGCTAACTCTAAGAAAATATTTGTTTTTTGATCGACTAAAACATGCTATCTCATAAAAATATGCAAAACCAGTGGAAAATAAAATATTTTTTGCAGACCTATAAATTAGTAAGCATATTTAAACCATATTATGGAAAGCACATCATTTATTTTTACAATAATGAGCGAATTAACTAGTTTTTTCGTTCTACTGAAAAGTTAGCTCTTTTCAGTTGACGTATTTTGAATATAAGCTCTCGATATATACAACCTATTTTGCATTATTAACTCCAAATGCGCATTTTTGAGATATGTCTATGTTGCAATAAAGGAGCGATATGGACATATATCCACTTGTATTTACATATATACATTCATACTAATTTGAAGATTATTAAATATGATTTTTCATATGAAACAAAATACATATCGCATTGCTGTTCATATAGTTTTTATTATAAAACGAATACATACATACATAGATATCGCTACCTTAATATAGAAATGCCCTAACTCATTTTTTTTTTTTGTTTTTTTTTGAAAACGAAATTTTTGTATATTTCGATACAAGCACATCTAATGCATCGAAAAATGCAAAAATCTCGATTTCAAAAAAATAATGAGTTAGGATATTTCTATATTGAGATGACGATATGCACATGCGTATGTATATGTTTAATTTATTATTTAACTTCATTAAAAAAAATATATATATACATACAAACTATATTAATTTCATTTTTATTTTTTTAATTTTATTTGCAGGAACCTAAAGCCAAACAAGTATGTATTAAATTTCATTATTTTATTATGTTTATTTTTAATCCTGTAACGAATATAGAGTGTCCTACATTAATACTTAAAGACATTCAATTCATACACACTCGTATGTGTGTATGAGTGCATGAGTATTAGAGCTGTGCAGCTCATGAACGAACGGGTTAAATTGAACGAATCACTTAATTGAACGAACTGATCCGGTGATTTTACTGAACGCTTTTGGATCAGTAGTGTACCGCTCGATGTTTTCCTTCCTTCAGTTTGTGTTTCAAGTCTTTTATGTCAAATTTGCTTTCGTTCATGTTTGCTATTTATGTTATGTCTTTTTGTTTGAGTTGAGGTTTTGTGTTTTAAAAGGTTTAGGTACGTGTATACTAAATTCTATTTAACATCGCTGTGGTACTGCCATCATTCTTTTTATAAATTGATTTAACAGTCTTTTCACAAGAAGTATTTTTACTAGTGTTTTTTATAAAGTGTTTTTAAAAAGTAAAGATGTTAGACTTTAACAGTATACATGTATGTTTATACATATATTTCATTACCGTAATCTAAACTGAATTTGTAGTGCTTGAGATACTTTTTTGTTTCCGGTAAAATATTTTTGAGGACAAAACTTTAACTTAAACTTTGAGAAGTAACATTCAAACATTGATGCGCTTTTGATATATAAATAACGATAAAAAGCACCTTTCGTAATCTTAATATTAAACTAAATATTAAGCCAAAATAAAATGTACAATATTCTAGTCGAAAGAACAAGAAATTATTTATAAAATGAATTTAAATATACTTTTTTTAATAAATTCTTCAATTCATTCATTCGCATTATTTAAATACTCGTATATACATACAACCGATTTTAATATTCTTACAAAATAGCATTGTTTCATACTGTCGTTCAAAAGTGAACGATTGAACGAACGGCTCAATTTTTTGCTAATTGAACGAAAATGACCGGTCACCGAAAAGAACGATTTGGCACAGCTCTAATAATATACTCATACTTACCCTCTAGTCAACCTAGAACCATATGTATCTATGTCAATACTCTTTCTCCAGTGACAATTGCACTAGTTAAAATGTCGATAACTTTCCTTTTATGCGTGAGTAGAGATACGCTAGAGGCGACAGTTCTAGTGTATTTCTGGTGATATTGTCAATGAACGTGTCAATAGTTTGTTTTTCATTTTTATTACTCCCCGACTAAAAAAAGGGGTTTTATAAGTTTGTAGTGTGTGTCTGTGTATCTGTGTGTCTGTCCGGTTCCACGTACAGGCCAAACGGCTGGACCGATTTTCATTTTCTGTTTGAAAGATGACTTGATCGAGAGGGTTCTTAGCTATGTTTGAAGAAAATCGATCCAGCCGTTTAGAAGATAGAACATCTTTTCTGAAAAAAGTCGGGGGTTTTTAAAATTTTTAATTTTTGTTATTATGTTGTGCAATAATATTAAATAAATATATGTAGACGAGGGTCACTAAAATCTACGAGTGAATCTTCGGTTCAAATATCTCCATATGGTCGTAAAATAACTACCTTCTCAATAGTGCTAAAGTCTATTGATAGATTTTGAATGACAACCCTATGTTATTTGTCAATAGGCATTTGCATTGGCTGGGTTACACTTACTCAGTATCACTATTGATAATGTCACTAGAAAATCAGTATAAGTTTACTATTGACAACCAGAGAATATATCGATATTGTAGACTATAGCCCCTAAAATTTACTAGTGAGTATTTGGTGCCAATGTCTCCATGTGATTCCGAAAGAACTACTAAGTCAGTAGTGCTATAGTCTAGTGGTGGATTTTCAATGACAAGCTAATGTTAAATGTCAATAGATGATACCATTGGCTGGGGTACACATGGTCAGTAGTGCTACTGACAACGTCACTAGTAAATCACCACAATTTCACTATTCGCACTTTCTGCAGGGTATAAGTAAGCATAATTGCACTTGTATGAGTGCATGTGTCTATATTTTTTATTTTATGATTAAAAGTGAAAAAAAACCAGGAATAACAAGCAAACCAATTAAAACATGATATTTCATGGTAGAGAGGAACATAATAAATGCTAAAAAAAATATACCAAAAAATATTGTATTGGAGGCAGGTGGTTTTCAATGTGTTTTTTTTTTATTTATTTTATTATTTATCTGCTGTTGTGAGTGTATGTGTGAGGAGTATTTTTATTTTGTTGCCACTACAACTCTATGGATTCACAAGAAAACTTGAAGTTTCATATGAAAAAGAATAAAACCAAAAACCAGCGAATGCAAAAAAAAGAAACTAAAATGTTTTGAAATAAAAAGTTCAATAAACTTTGATGCATGCAATACTACTCGTAATAAACTCCATACACACACACGCTCACAACAAAATTTTTACTACACTACCTGCATACATACATACACATTCGTATTTGTGTACTAGGTATGTAATATATTTCGCAAGCAAAACTAAATTGCTAAACTTAAAAAGGATATTCACATTGAAGGTTATTTCTCATATAAATTTAATTTATAATTATATGGGATCTTCTAAACATGCTCGTAGTTGATATAGTCGTACAACTATTTGTTGTCTTTTAAATGTTTTTATTTAAGCAATGCATTATTGTTAAATTAAATAAAAAAGAACAATATTTATCGGTATAAATTAGAGATGGAAACATGAGCAGCAAGCGTGTTTGCTTAAAAAAAAGCTCTACCGATACATGACATTCTTTTTTATGATTTACGTTCTTCAGAGGCAGGTCTAGCTCATGAATCAGAAAACAAGATTTCGCACAGCCGTACAAAAAAAAATTCTCTACTACGCATCTACATACGTCCAGTGTTGCTAGATAATTTTTTCTAAAAATCGTCAAATTTTAAAAATAAAATCGTCAAAATCGTCATAGTTTTCAAAAAAATTCTTCAAAAAATCGTCATACAAGAATTATCCATTTTATTAAACAACTAATATGTATATCATATTATAAATAAAAGACTATTTTATGTAACCAAAAACAATTCAGCAAAAAATTCAGAGTATATAATAGCGTACAACAATTTCTAAATAAAACTAGTTTCAAAGTAAAAAAAAATATGTAAAAGGTCCGCCATCTAACGTTTTTTTTTTCAACTAGTGCTTATTTCGTGAATGGTAACACTTAGCTCATGTCTGATTTGACAGATAATGAGTTTTATCCTTCCGCTGAACGAGCCAACTGACCATCCAATGCGTTTTCGCTTCTCTAAGTGGGCCTGCGATCGACTTACAGAAGATGCCGATTTTGACAAAAAAAAAATTCATCTTTTCAGATGAAGCTCATTTTGATCTTGGCGGGTATGTAAATAAGCAAAATTGTCGCATTTGGGGCACAGAAAACCCGCACGCATACATTGAAAAGCCGACGCACCCAAAACGAGTCACTGTTTGGTGCGGATTTTGGTCCAGAGGCATAATTTCGAAAATGAGCAAGGAAGGGCCGTTACAGTCAATGGCGATCGTTATCGGGCCATGTTGAACGAATTTTTGTTCACAAAAATTGAAGAGGAGGATATTGGCAACATTTGGTTTCAACAGGACGGCGCTACGTGCCACACAGCCGAAGCTTCAGTAGTTTTTTTAAAGCATTTTCAAAAAAAAAAAAAAAAGTTATCTAGCGGACCCTTTATAATACATTTTAGAATTGCATTTTTTATCAAAATTTTTTTAATGTAATTTTAATGTAATATTGTAACATTCCGAAGATTTACACTTCAAATAATCTTTTGAAAACATAATGATTTCAAGTGTTTCTGTCTCCAGTAAATTTCAGATCTTGGTTTTATTAAAACTAATATTACTAAATATTCTTTCAACACCAGCCGATGGCAAAGTAAAAAAAAAAAACACCAATACCTGATTTACATTAAGCATTTTTTTCATGAAATTAGTTGCATGAAAATTTTTTATTTGCCAATAGGAGGGATGCCTGGAGAAACAACTTATATAAAAAAATGTTGCCAAGAATGCATCACAGATTCATTCTACGTCCTTTTTTATATAACATTCTATTTTATAGCGCTGCAATTAACGAATTGAAAAAGTTCGTGCAACAAAATTCATGAAATTTCATGAAAAAATTCTTAATATAAATCAGGTAAAACTCACATAAATAAGTTATGAAAAAGAAGTTTATTGGTTGGTAAATGAATCGATTTAACTTTTTTCCAAAACATTCTTAGATATAAGTCATTACCTTGAAAGTTAAAAAATCTAAGAGTTCTCTTATTTAATTTTGAATGTCTTAATATTTTCCTTTATATAAAAGATTTGGAAAACTTTTTAGTAAAGGAATAATTTCTTCTGCAAGGCCTTTTTGGCATATTTATGTTACTAAATACTTATTTCAACAAATCGTCAAAATATGAGGAATATTTGAAACAAAATCGTCAATCGTCACTTTGGGAAATTCGTTATAAAAAATCGTCAAAATGACGTGAAATCGTCACATCTAACAACAGTCATTGTTGCCAGTTTGGCATTTTCACTGCCAGATCTGGCATTTTCATTAGTTAAAAAGCATTAAAAATTCAAAAAATTCTGCTAAATGCTTTCTGGCAGAATTTGTTGAAAATAAAAAATTTTAATTTGTTAAAAGAATTCTTCTTTATAGAGGATATTTTCACATAAATGTACAGGTATTTCAGGGTAAAGTTTCCCTGTTTCACTAACAACAGTGAAATTTGCATATGATCCAGCTAACTCCTCAATAATCAATTTCAATATATTTTTAATAAAAAAATATTTTACTGAACAAGCCAAATAATAATGATTTGGTATTATTAGTACGTCAAAAAATTTTAAACGTAATTGTAACATTTCCAAAAAACACCAATTATTAACTATTTTATGTTTGTATGTGCTATAAAAATACCTGTAAATGCTAATAAGTTTGTATAAACATGAAACTCAAAGCTATTTCAATATTTTTTCTACATTTAAATCTGGCATTACACTTTTCTTCTATAGAACATTTTAGCAGAATTTTTTGACCGATTTAGCATTCTCTCATTACCATTTTCTGGCAACACTGACAACAGTGCATACGTCATCATTTGAATACACACGTGTGTTTGCTGTAAAAAGTGAGAGAGAGAGAGAGAGAGAGAGAGAGAGAGAGCACGTTCCACACACAAATGTATGTTACTTTGTTTACCGCAAAAATGCTATGCCTACGCCACAAACAGAAAACAAAATAACGGAGCTGTGCAATATGCAATCTTATTTTCTCTTTTCATGGGTTTAGATCAGCGGTAGGCAAAATAAGGGCGCCGCGCCTTTTCTTATTCTCTTTTATTACGTATGTGTACACACGCATTGTTGAGAAATAAACAACATTAATCAGTCTAGCTAAAACATTCAAGCAGGCAGGTCGTGTACATCGCATACTGTTAAAAATCAGTGTTGCCAGAGACAAACTCTTCCCAACAATAATAAATTATATGTGATGAAAATTTACTAACATTTTTATATTCAGAAAATTATTTTGGCAAACCAGAATGTCTGGTTTGTGAACGGGCATTGTCACACATGACAAAACATGACATGCAAAGACATTTTCAAGCATATCACAAGGAATATGAAAATATTACTGGTGATGCAAGAGAAGCCCTTATTGTTCAGCTTAGGAAAGCTTTTTATGAAAAAATGATTGCTGATTCTAGAAATTCAGACGCAGAAGCAGTCGAGTTTTCTAAGAAAAGAAAGGCCTCTTTTGTTGTTGCTGCATCTCTTGCTAAACGTTGCCGTCCTTTTGAAGATGGCGAGTTTTTTAAAGACCTGAGCAATGATGTATTAAAATGCTTTGGTGACAAATCTGAAGAGATTCGCATGCTTATAAATGACATTCCCCTCTCTCCTCGTACAATTGTTCGACGTACTGAGCAAATCAGCGCATTTATGTTTTCAAATATTAAGAAAAGAATGCTAAATTGCCAATTTTTTTCCATATGCCTTGATGAATGCACTGATCTAAACGATATATCTCAGTTAATTATTTGTGTAAGAACTGTCAATAAAAATTTTGACGTACATGAAGAAATGTTCTGCCTACATATCTTACATAACAGTGTAAAAGGAAAACTTATTTTCGACATCATAAACGAAAATGTTCTTTCCTTTACTGATAAGAATAAGTTTTGCTCTGTATGTACTGATGGTGCCAATGTAATGGTGGGTAAGAAAGAGGTTTTCGTAGGACATTTGCTTAAAAGTGGTTTAAATATATATGTTTTTCATGCATTATTCACCAACAAGCATTATTTGCAAAAAGTTTGAATGTAATGAATACAATGAAAATCGTGATTCAAATTACTAACAAAATACGAGCTGGCCATAATGCCTTGCATCATAGAAAATTCAAAGAATTTCTTGATCTCGTGCATGCCGAATATGGTGATTTGCTTCTGTATACAGAAGTAAGGTGGTTAAGCAAAGGTCGTTGTCTTCAAAGACTTTTCAGTCTTCGTGAGGAAGTTGTATCGTTTTTGGATCAAAATAAAAAACACCTGATACCAAAGTATTGTCGGAGCATTTGAACGATAATGTTTTTTTTATTATATTTTGCGTTTTTGACAGACATAACTGAGTTTGTTAATCAACTAAACATACAGCTACAAGGAAACACCAAAACAATTTTTGAGCTATTTTCTGCAATGAAACAATTTATTAGAAAAATTGAAATTTTGATACAAAACCTTAAAGATAAAAATGTAATAAGCTTAAAAGGGACATTTGAAATTTATAGCAAAATTCCAAATAGCAATAGCAAAAAAAATCAAATACATATAAATTATTTGAAGAAACCGCCCTACAAAACCCATCTTTTTATCCACCATTACATTACAACAAAAGATGCATTTCTTTATATAAAAAAATTTTGTGTTTCTTCTGACCGTAATAATATCAAGTTTGCCTTTGGAGATTTCAAATGAGTGAAATGAGACACTGGCAACACCGGATCGTGGTGAGAGTTTAACTCACACAATTGTAAAATGCAATTGTATTGGTAGCCGACCACGGGTTTAGATCCGTGGTCGGCAACCCATACCATTACATTTTACAATTGTGTGCGTTCTACTCTTACCACGAGTCGGTGTTGCCAGTTAAATTTTCGTCTCATTTCCCTTACTTGAAATTTTAAATCTCCAAAACCAAACTTGATTTTATTATGGTCAGAAAAAACACTCAAATTTGTTTATGAAGAAATACATATTTTCTTGTTGCTACGCTAATGTAAAGATGAGTAAAGAGATAGTTTTGTAGAAAATTGTCTTAAAATAATTAAAATATATGCTTGCAAATGCCTTTGCATGTCACGTTTTTTCATGCAAGACAAAGTACGTTGATAAAACAAATTTTCTGGTATGCCATAATAATTTTCTGAAAATAAAAAATTTAGTAAATCACACATATTTTCTTATTGTGGGGAAAAAATTTTTCTTTGGCAACGCTGATTCTTAAGAGTATGCGATACACACAAGTTGCTCTCAGTAATGCGTGTGTACACATACGTAATAGAAGAGTATAAGAAAAAGCGCGGCGCCCTTAATTTGCCGACCACAGGTTTAGATTATATTTCATACAATATATATGGAAAAAAATTAAAGCAAATCTTACCAATTTTCTCGACAAGAATTGCAACAACCAACGAAATTTGTCAAAGTAACTAATGTAATGTTGAAAAAATGTAGTCTAAGCATTTATTAAAGAATACATATTAAATATTAAACAAAGCTTAAAAAGTTTAATACGCCTCTGTGACACCAGAGGCGCTGCAGCATTGCATTGGTAAAAACGTGCAAAAACAGAGTTGTAATAGAATGAATATTTCCTCTATCTATTCCTTCATCACCTGTCTTCCCTATAACTATCCCTTTCCTGAAGGTAACACCTAATAATAGTAGTAGGCATTCATTGCCTGAGTGTTACTTCTCTTTCAAAAAAATAAAATAAATAAAAAAAATTAACGTTAACATAAAAATTTTAAGCCAACATACATTTTGTAGTATACTATGCGTAATAAATCTAAACCAGGCATCGCCAAAATACCTCATGATACTTTCTTATTAGTTTTCCATTTTACATACAACTCATATGAATAATTACGGGCAAATATTAAGAGCGATTCTCTACCACAATTCTTTCCTACAATTGTCATCCAATTGTATATATAATTTAGTTGCAAAAGCATCTCTCATCACACCCTTAACATTTAATATTGAAATTTTCCGTAACAATTAATTTCTTAAAAACTAGAAGTAGAGTGCTGTTTCTAAAATTACTTTCAAGAAATTTATTATTTGACATATTGTCATAATCTTGCTCTAAATGATATTTATTTGTTGATGGCTAAGCATATCTATATGCATTTCATTGGTGCTTTCCCATACCGTTAATAGACTTCAACTATTGAACAGTTACAAACCTTTGAACAGTCACAAACTTCTTATCTTATGGAACAGTCTTTCAAAAACTATTTGGGGGGTCGAATCCAGTACCTTTGGTTTTGTAGTCATCGTGATAACTACTTCAGTCAACGCCACCCTCACGCCACGCGTTAGTAAAGAATAAATTGTAAACATTAAAAAGCTGATACAGATTTTACTCACTTCCTTGTTTGCCCGGCATTTTTTTCCCGGGAACAATGATAGGGAAGGGAGAAAACTGCCCGAGAAAATTCGTAATTGGGCTGTATATGTTCATCAAACCAAGTACAGTTAATTATAAAATTTAAAATCAGTTTCAAAAATATGTTTCTTACAAAAAAAAAATCAGTCATAATTTTTGCTGTGTAGTAAAGGGGCGACCTTTCCTACCAGCATGTCTGCAGATCGCCCAGTGGTTGGTTAATACCTCGTCCAAAAGCGATATACTCTTCCTAGTTTTGCTTAATATTTGTTCTGAGCTTTTATCGTGGAAGCATGACGTTACATTTTCTGTGATCCTACCCAGCAAAGAATTTCAAAAAAGGTAAACGAGTTTGGAATTAAGCATTTTTGGTGGAAGCTGTTCCTTACTGGATTACCAACTTAATGATTTTAAGAAGGCGTGAGACTAAAATAATCGATTCTTGAGAAGTAGTTATGTTGTTTTTTGTAGGAATTAATTATATTTTCCGTTGTGGGAAATAGTTATTTTTTTCTTGATTGAACTACTTTTTTTTAAACATACCGTTGTTTGAGTAAATGGAAGGTCTTGGTTAAAAACTCAGTTTGATTAAATATACATATAATAACTTTTAAGAAAAATTTAAATAATTTAAAAAAACTTATTGTTTTACCACGAAATACTCCATTTTGTAAAATTTCTTTTATAAACTCAATCAGTGCCTCTACTGTTACTTATAAATACTATATTTAGAAAAATTTCAATTGCTTTCATTGATGAACTTTTATTAAAATCGTAAATGAAAAAAAAATTATTTAGAACTACTTATATTTAAATAATTATTTTCCAAAATGTAAGTAAAGGGTGTTTTTTATTGAGGTATAGAACTTTAAGTTGGCATCACTTTTTTAACTGGCGGCCATTTTGTCAGCTGTCAAGTGATTAATATTTAGTTTGGTTTGCCATTTCATCATGAACAGGTTGACAAAAGAACAACGCTTGCAAATCGTGCAAATTTATTTCGAAAATAATGGTTCAGTTCGCGAAGTTTACCGCAAGCTCCGTCCATTTTATGGTCGACATAATCGTCCATCAGAGAAATTAATTCGGTTAACCATGGATCGTTTTCGCACTACGCTTACTCTATGTGATAATACGCATCCGCAGAGACGTCGAACAGTGCGCACCGAAGAAACAATTGCCGCTGTAGAGCAAAGTGTTGAAGAGGACCCGAATGAATCGATTCGCCACCGTGCACAGCAATTGGAGCCGACTAACCGACTATTTTGTTCCCGAATTGGATGGCATGAATGTGGATGAGTTGTGGTTCCAACAAGACGGCGCTACATGCCACACAGCGCACGTCACAATCGATTTATTGAAGGAAACATTCGATGAGCGCATAATTTCGCGGAATGGACCTGTCAATTGGCCACCAAGATCGTGTGATTTGACACCATTGGATTATTTTCTTTGGGGATATGTGAAGTCGCTCGTCTACGCCAACAAACCAGAAACGTTAGGGGACTTGGAAGTCAACATTCGTGGCGTTATTGCCAACATACGGCCCCATATGCTCGAAAAAGTGGTTGAAAATTGGACCTGTAGAATTGGCTTTATTCGAGCCAGCCGCGGCGGCCACATGCCCGAAATCATATTTAAACATAAATGGCATAAAATTATCCTTCCAATTAAGTCAAAGTCAAATTGATGAACATTAAAACGATTTTCTTGTGTTTTATTTCAATTCGAAGTTCTATACCTCTAAAAAACACCCTATACTTATTTTTTAGTTTAAAATAAATAAGTAGGCAATTTAGAAATGCTTATAATTTATTTAAAATAACTACTTATTTTGGCAATATTTTCACGTCTTCTTTTAAAACCCAAAGAATATGTTCAACTTCTGCTTTCTATTTTTAAAAATTTGCGTAATGTGTTTTGTAAGCGAGTACTTCAATTTGGCAATCTAAAAAGTAAGTCATTATATGGCAAGTAGTTCAGATGGTAATGTCAAATTTTTTGCTGGGTACTTGTATTTTGGCAAGTATGTATATTAATTGCCTGAGTGTTACTTGCCTTTATATAAAAACATAACAAATTTAGATTGTTTAAATTAAATGTAAACTTTACTGCTGCAATTGTTTAGATTAACCTAAGAGATTTTTTTCTGAGTATATGCCGTTATGTCGGCATTTTTAACCGACTTCAAAAAAGCAGGAGGTTATCAATTCGTCTCTATTTTTTTGGCGGTGTTACTTCATAACTCGGTACATTTTAGACCAATAATAAATTTTTTTATTGTATGAAAGGGCATAACTTCCCATTGGTCCCATTGTAAAAAAAAGGAGACACGCCCAAAAAATTTTTTTTAAATTTGATTTTATGATATTCTACTTATTTGATTTGCTGCGAAATTATCAAATACCTTTAGTTCTTGTAATTACACAATTTAAAAGTTGAAAAAATGGGCAATGTTGCTCCCATTAAAATTTATTATAATAGTTTAGGTGGATCTACTGTACCGATTTTTACAAGACTTAACACGCACCCTGAGCTCTGAAAAACACACACAATCTTGCATTTAAAAAACATACGTACTTCTTCTTATCTTCTTCTATCAGATCTTTGCATTGAAGTCGGTTTTTTTTTTTTGGGCAGAATTATTTACTCAACTTTATACAGTATTAAATGATTGAAGGACACCAGCTAGCTACTCACGATAAAATACGTGACTTACATTAACGCTACATGAACACTAAACATCTCTATTTTGAAAATCAAAAGCCACTCTTAGATCTGTGCAACAATTTACGTGGATTGTGTGTGAATAAAGTGAAAAAAATTTAAGCTTTCAACTATTGAATAAATGTTTGTTGTTGGTGTTGCACACACAGCTTCCGATGATGGTTTATTTAGTTCTTGTGTTCATATTAAATATGATGTTATGAATGATTATAGAATTCATTTGGACAAGCGGTAGTTTACAAATGTCAGTTACTTTACTCACAAATGATATGTATTTAAGCTGAATGACTGTTCATGTGTGTTGCACGCATACATAAACACTACATATTTATGTATATATGTATGTATGTATATCCACTTTGATGTATGCACATATTTATCTGCAGAATGTTAATTCTGCCAAATGGCCAGCCATTCAACCAACCATCCATTCATTCATCACAATTTAAAAATTCATAAGTTACATAAATACATACAGCAAATAATAATAATAAAACTAATAAACAAACGAAATTAAAGAAGAAAAAAATAATGAAAAAAAACGAAACAAAAACTGATTGTTATGCGTTGCTAAACGATGATAATTTGTGACATCCTTTAAAAAAAAAAGAAAACGAATAAATGAATGAATAAAATCAGGCAATTTTGATTGGAATTATGTGTAAAAATGATAAAGCACTCTTTGAAGCGTACAATAATGAACAATTCTCATTGTTTAAAGCTGCGACATTTTTAAATAATATCCATATTTAGGATCTAATGAAAACTACAGTTTCAAATTCAAAAATTTCAAAATTCAATATTTTAAGTTCTAGCAGCCATCCATGTTTAATCTCCAGTCAATATAATGGGGACTCGGTATGGATCTAAGGGTGCGAACAGAGTGCCCGCTTGTGGCCGTGCCGAGCCGACTGAAACTTATTGCGAGAACCAATGCGAGAAAACTGGTACTATACAAATTAGTACAAATCAGCGCGAACAAGTCACAGTAGGCGCCGAGCTGGTCAGAGCGGCAAAGCTGATTGAATGCGAGAAAACAGTTCCAAAACGTATTTCAGCGCCGAAAACATTGTTTATGTTATGTTGTTATGATTTCAAATTATTTGGAAAACATAAAAAAAAAGATTTTAAGAAAAAGTAAATAATACATGCAATCAAAAAAATAATAAAAATGCCCGTCTTTTTCTCAACCAAATAAAAGTCAAATCATAATTACTATTTTTTAAGAAACGTTATAAATGCAAATAATATTGGAGTACGTGGTCCGATCTAGATGAAACAGACTAGTTACATCATGGTCCCATGTAATGCAGTCATGGATCATGTCGTTTTCATACAAGCATTCAATGCTGTACGATAAGTGTTCGTGTTTAAACGAATATGATCGTTCTTCTTAGGCACTCACAATTTGTATGCGAGTAGTCTATAACTATTCCAAATGGAGTAGTTTTGGGGATAGTCTTATGTAATGCAAAGTTGGACCATGTGGTCCAACCCTAGGACATCGCAATGTTAAATCGACCACCTTTTTTCATATATTTGGAGTAGTTTTGTGGTACTCATACTTCTGTTTGGACTAGTATTTACATGCATGTATGGACTAGTCGCATTATTTGCAGGGGAACAATAAACCCTAATGCATACAAAAATACATAAAACACTGATTCTCGCATCCACTTTGCACACTCAAACTTGTTTCTCGCATGAACAAGTTCTCGCCATAAGCGTCAGTCGGCTCGGATCGGCAACAAGCGACCACTCTGTTCGCACACTAAGACCTATCAAATAGTATAAAAATGATGTTAATTATTCCCGCCCGCCAATTCACTATTGAACCCCAGCTCCGTGGTTACTATAGCTTAACTAGTATTTTTACTTTTGAAATACGAGTGCCACTGTGGTCGAGTGATTAGTGTGCGAAGCTATCGTGCCGGAGGCTGCCAGTTCGAGTCCCGGCTTAAAAATAAAATTTAATTGCTTTTGTGTAACAATAACAAAATAGACATACATACATACGTTTTCAATTATTGCACTAAAATGTCGGAATGATTTTACATTTGTATAATTTATATTAAATTTTTATCTAATTTTTCGATCTTTTTTGTATGTTAAACTTTACTATTTTTTTAAGCTTTAACAAAAAGTATTTTTTATGTTTGAAAGAAATAAATTTAGTAAAGCGCGATTTTTGACTTGCGCACCAAGGGTTCCGTACGGACGCTAGATATGTAATACTATACGAACTTTAGCCTATATAATATATATAGTTTTAGAATTTGTTTTTGTTTTGGGATTTTTTCGGGTTTGAGCTTCTTATTTAATTTGGCGTTTTTTTGTATTTTTTTCGGTTTTGGCGCTTTTTTCTTGTTTTGGCGATGTTTTTCGTTTTAGTGCTTTTTGCTCGTTTTGGCGATTTTCTCGGTTTTTGGTGTTTTTTCATTTTGGTGTTTTTTTTTAATTTTGGCGATTTTTTTAATTTTGACGATTTATTTTAGTTTTAGACCTTTTTTAATTTAGCGCTTTTTTCTGTTTTGGTGGTCTTTTTTCGGTTTTCGGCGATTTCTAACAAATGCTTTGGGTCTGGCAACGCATAACAACAGATCTGACCATTTTTGCATATGACAACCGTTTGAACCGAAAATTTTTCGGCTGACGATTTTGTCAGAGGAATTTATGGTCATACAACACTGCGGCAATAAATTGTAGGATTTTCTGACAACCGTGTGAACTGACAATATACCTTGTGCTCTGGCTTGCTATAAAATTCGTCATTATGAATATTTTCGGTTGAAAACTCTGTCTTTGGTGGAAAATGATGCAATTAATACACAGAAATTAAAAAACAAATATAAATAGCTTTTGAATTCTCGGCAATTCCCAAAAAAATTTCGCAAAATCCCAAAAATGGGATTTTTCAGTATTTTTGCTGTATATTTGTTATCTATCGCCGGTCGCAAATAATATATTTGGAAATTTTTAGAAACATATCATGCGTTAAGGTGGCATGATACATTTTTTGATTCCAGCTTTTTTTTTAATTTTAGAAAAAAGCCTTACATCTGATATTTAAACAAAAAAAGGCATATTTCGAAACATTCTGGTTTCTTCAGTAACGAAAATTTTAAACAGAAACACTTCTTTGTAATATTGCTTATATCATTGCCTTTTAAATAAGTACAAATATGGGGTTGGTATTTTGTTTAATTGTAAAATAATTAATACACTTTTTGAAAAAAAAAAAATTCGAATAAAACGACCTTTTTCAAAATTTTAACTAAAATGTGCTTTCGGTATCAATTTTTTTTATATTATAAATTTTGTTTTAAATACACATTAAATTTTCTTTTATAAATCGGACAATATTTGACTTGACCATTAGCAGCACAGTAGACCAAGGTTGGAAAAAAGCTAAAATTTTTATTGTTTGTCTCGAATATTTCCTAAACTGTAAGGCCGGACTTACATCTGTGTGGCATGTGCCCAAAAAAGCGTAACCAATAAGTACTAGTGAAAAACTTTTAAATAGTTTCCAATCATTTTGAATAGCTCTAATTTTTAATTCTATGAAATTGTCTATTAGTTATGTATGAAACTGTTTAACTTAATAAATACATATCTGAATCAAACAGTTTTTCATTAGTAATTAGTGGTTACGCTTTCTTTGGGCACATGTGTTTCAGATGGAAACTCGGCCTGAGCGAAAGCCCATACAACTAGGAGACTTTTTTAGCTCTTGGGCAGAAAAATATTACTTGCAAAAAATCTTTTGTATTAGATCAAAAATATCAGCGTGGCATTAGGGATTGGCAAATATCTTCTAAAATCGATTTTCGATTTTTTGATCAACTTTTTTAATTTCGATTTTTGAAATCGATTAATCGGGCATAAAAATCGATTTTAAAATCGTTTAAGACAAATTGGCTAATTTATAAACAAAATAATCTTTATTCATAAAAATTCAAGTAAATATTATTATTAACAAGCAAAAAAAGTTAACATATTTATGTAGATTAAAAATAGACACAAAGTTAATTTAGCGAAACACATTGAATTCAGTAAGGTACATAATATGTATTTACATATATGCATATTAAATATTAAAGGCCGTATTCAGAAAAAAATAACTTAGGTTTACTAAAAGTTTAACAAACAAAATTTCCATACAAAATTTGTTTCGTAAACCTTGTGTAAACCTAAATTATTTTTTCTGGATACGGCAGTAAAGCGGTGTTTTTAATTAAAATTATACGTAAACCTGCTTTATTTTAGCAATTTTTTTATATTATATAAAATAAATTTCAAAACATTACGAATTATTATATGTAGTTAGTGTCAGAAATTATTACTAAGGATTCTTAGTTTTAATGTTTCATACTAATCACCTTTGCTTGTTCTTGATAACATCAACGTCAGGCAATGTCAAAATAAGACACTTAAATACTATTTTTTCTCAATAATTGTTTATTTTTAACCGATTCTTGCTATTTTCCAGCCTTTAGAGAAAGTAGGGCTGTAAAGTAAATATCCTATTTTGGATATTGTTTTGGCATTGATGTCGACAAAAAGTTACGGAATAAACATGAATAATATTAGTTATCAAACCAATCTTCTTCACTCAGATTAATACTTAAAAAAATTGCCAAAATTTTGACATAATAAAAAAAATCAATTTTTATAGCCCAACAATCGATTTCAGCATAAAATCGTAGATGTAAGATCTATTACAAAAAATCGAGTTTTTTCATCATAAAATCAGTTTTCGATTTGAATCGAAATCGATTTACCAATCGCTACTTGGTATCGAAGCAGTTCAATGAACGTCTCCAAAGTATGTTTATACACAAACTGCAATAGAAACATTTTCCTCTATTGATAATAAACACTTGTCTTTTATTAAGAGAAATTTGCACATTTTTACACACACACACACACACACACTTACTGCATGTTTATACACATTGTTGACTATTAAAGCAATGCCTTCGGTCTTATATTAATTTAATATCTCTTATTAGTTAAAGATCTTTGTCAGCTGTGTTCGGTCGTCGGTCAGTATTTCGCGTTTTTAATAATCCATTTAGTAAAGTAAAAGTGCAGTGATTTCAATAAAATTAGTTTTAAATTAAAGCTGAGAAAAAGTATTATACAGGTGTGAAAAAATTAAAGTGATTAGTGTCCTACAAAAGAAGTTATTGTTGTGTAAATATTCATATTCAATTCTAAAACGAATGCAGCAGAGGTTGTGAAAAAAATGTGTAAGTATACCAATTTTGTTTTTTTATTTTTGTTTTTTTATGTAGATGAGAGCATACCGAAGTGCATGTACGAATTTGTTTGTTTCGATTGTTGTTGTTTTTGCATCCAATCAAAGATTTTAAGAACAAAATAAAAACAACGAGTTATTTACTTTATTAAAGTAAATGTACACATTATTACATACATAAATATTTACATACATACATATGGGCATATATTGTACTAATGTTTGTATGCAAATATGTGCGTAGTGTTTTTCGTATTGCAAACAGTGTTGGGAGATTAATTTTTCGCCTACCCGCCAGGTGACTTGTTGAATAACGCCAAATATCGCCAATATAATAAAAAAAATAGATTTGATCTATGTAGGTATTAAAAAAGTTTTTATTTTGTAATTGCATAAAAATTTTAATGCTTAAGAAAAACAAGTAAGAGTGCTATATTCGCCTGTGCCGAATCTTATATACCCTTTAACAAAGTACGTGTATGTAGTATAGAGATACATACATAAGCACATAGTTACTTTTATGTACAAAGAAAAAATAATAATAATTTTCAAGGCCTAAAATCATAATTTTAGATTTTTCTGATTACTTATACCAATCTAGTAGTTCTTAAAAAAATATAGAAAGTGTATTAAGTGAAAAAAAAGGAAATTCAAAAAAAATGTTTTATTTAGTTACTTTAATGTCCAGAAAAAAATCATAGTTTCCAGCTCTGGAGCTGTGGTTTTTAATTTTATAATTTTCTATACCAAACTTTTCTTTCCAAAACGTAAAATATATATAATTTATAAAGGAAAAGATAAAAATTAATTAGACTTAGTTACTTTTATATGTCAAAAAAGTGTAAGTGTCGCAACCGTTAACTCATCCTTTTTGATTTTCTGATTTCTTACACCAATCTCTTTTTTTAAGAATTTAAGTAATGTTTAATTTATAAAAAAGAGGAAACATTTGTTTTAGTAACTTACTTTTGTACAAAAAAAGTTAAAGTCTTCCAACCCTGGAATCGTCTTTTTAATTTTTTTAATTGTTTTTTTGTTTGAAATACCAATTTTATTCGTTATCAAGCATAAAATAAGTTTATTTAATAAAAATAGATAAAAATTAGTTTTCGATAGTTCATTTTTTATATCACAAAGAGCGTAAGTTTCCCAACCCTGGAATCGTCCTTTTTGATATTTTATGATTTCTTACACCATCTTTTTTTTAAGAATATAAGATTTGTTTAATTTATAGTAAAAAAGAAAAAATTTGTTTTAGTAAGTTACCTTTGTATAAAAAATAAGTTTTCCAACCCAGGAAACGTCGTTTTAATTTTTTTAATTTTTTTATTTTGAAATACCAAATTCATTCGTACTGAAGTATAAATAATTTTATTTATTTAAAAAAAATTAAAATTAGTTTTCGGTAGTTAATTTTTTATATCACAATAAGAGTAAGTTTCCCAATTCTGGAATCATCCTTTTTAATTTTTCTGATTTCTTACCCCAATCTATTTCTTTTAAGAATATAAGATATCTTTAATTTATAGAGAAGAAGGAAAAATTTGCTTTAGTAAGTTACTTTTGTATAAAAAAAGTTACAGTTTTCCAACCCTGGAAACATCTTTTTAATTTTAGAAGATTAATTTTTAATTTTAAATACCAATTTTATTCGTACTAAAGTATAAAATAAGTTCATTTAATAAAAAAAATGAAAATTAATTTTTGGTAGTTAATATTTTATATCACAAAAAGTTTCAGTTTCCCAACCCTGGAATCATCCTTTTTGTTTTTTTTTGATTTCTTACACCAATATTTTTCTTTTAAGAATATAAGATATGTTTAATTTATAAAGAAAAGGAAAAATTTCTTTTAGTAAGTTACTTTTGTATAAGAAAAAAAAAGTTAAAGTTTTCCAACCCTGGAAACGTCTTTTTAAATTTTTTAATTTTTTTTTATTTGAAATACCAATTTTATTCGTGGTGAAGTATAAAATAAGTTTATTAATAAAAATAAATAAAAAATGAGTTTACGGTAGTTAATTTTATATATCACAAAAATCGTAGGTTTTCCAACCCTGGAATCATCCTTTTTATTTTTCTGATTTCTTAAATCAATCTCCTTCTTTTAAGTACATTACATATATTTAGTTTATAAAAAAAGGAAAAATTTGTTTTAGTAAGTTACTTTTGCATAACAAAAAAATTTCGGTTTTCCAACCCTGGAAACGTGTTTTTAATTTTTTTAATATTTTTTTTATTTTTTTTAGTTAGAAGTACCAATTTTATTCATGCTAAAGTATAAAATAAGTTTATTTAATAAAAAATTATTAAAAACTAGTTTTCGGTTGTTATTTTGTATGGCAAAATGAGGTTTAAGTCTCCCAGCTCTGAAACCGTGTGCTCGATTTTGCTGATTTTCAATACCAATCTTATTTCGACCATTTCTGACCCACCAGTTCAAGAACGAAGTCTCTAGCTTTTCTGGAAGCTTCGGAAAACCGATTTCACGTACAGACAGACGGACATCGCTTATTCGTCTTCTCTATGCATAAGGATACAGAATATATATACTTTATGGCTCGCTTATTAATATTCTAGAAATTACAAACGGAATGACAAACCTATATATACCCTTTTACCTTTTTTTGGTAAAGGGTATAATTAAGGCTTCATTAGTCCTTACTTTCTGTTGCTGTTCTGTGCCGTTCCTTTCTGTATAAAATATTTTGCAATTACTTTTTCTGTGAAAAAAATCAGCTGGCAACCTGTAGAATTGATTACACTTGTACACAAAATATCACAACACACTAATACATACACACTTTTGGCTGTCACTTAACGTTGAATTCTATTTTCTACATATTCGTCCGCAACAGAACAGAACGAAAAAGTAAAAACTAACCACACATACAGATTTTCAACTCAACAGAAACAAAACAGCTGATTCAGAACAGAACAGCACGTACAAACTAATTCTGCCTTTAAGAGAACTGTTTACGAAAGCTCATTTACAAAAGGTACATTAGTTTACTGTAAGATACCTACATAAGTAAAGCATACAGTACACGGCATGTAAAAAGCCACATGCGTATGTGGCTAGATTCCGTAAAATTATTATAGTATTTTTGTTCAAAAACACATATGTGGCACATGTAGACGAATCGAAGACATTTTCTGGGGCAGCTCATCTGTAAGCATGTTAATATCTACATGTACATATGTTGCTAGTACACGACATGTAGCAAATGTAGCATCGTGATGACGTCAAAAACACGTCAGAACCACATGCGCATGCGGTTTTTTACATGCCGTGTACTGTATGCTTAAGGCTGGGTTTCCATCTGTGTGCCATGTGCCACACAAGCGTAAAAAAGCGTAACCACTAATTACTAAAGCTGGTACATCAGCAATGTGTTGTACCATAAAAACTTTGATTTTTTAGGCATTTTTATATTTTACTATTTTTTAAGTATTTTTTTCCATATTTCAAAAGTTCTACTCCATGAGTTCGCTTTGATATCAAAAAATGAAATAAATCACATGGAAGGAGCTGCATGTTTAAACTCTCATAATGTCTTGCAAATAGGCACTTTTTACTATAAGTTTTAAATAATATAAAAAAATTGCAAATTCCCTCTCTTTAAATTTGACCCAGTGTGCGTCGTCATAAGCCTATTGGGAAATACAAAATTAGTATTGACGCGGTATTGACGCAAAATTGACGACGATGTTGACGACACCAAATGGAATAAGGGTTAATATTTTTGCTTCTGCTTTTTCTATGCTGCTAATAAAGTTTCAAAGGTTACTTCAACCGTGAATGGCATTACAAAGTTTATATCTTAAAAATTAACATTTTGGTCACTGGTCTTAAAGTTGGACTTGTTCGGAAATGCATCATTGCTCTGCATCTGGTTTTTGTTCAATTATCATTTCTAATTTAAAAATATATTTCCCTATTTTAATATTTTTGTTGTTGTTGTGAAATGTTTTTAAGTACAAGGTCGTTGTTTTCTCACACAGTGTTTAAGAAGTTAGAAAAATTAAACAAGAAGCAAAACAATTAGCAACGAAATGCCAGTTGCATTCCATTCTTTGTCTTAACATAGAATTATATAAATGTTTTTAGGCATAAGGGCATACATATGTATGTATGTATGTATTTATAGTTGCACAAGCGTGGATTGTGCGGGTGTCGTGGGGTTATGGGCTAGTCCAGCATTGGTATTCTTTATTTATTTATTTATTTCAGTCTATGGACAAAAAATCCTTACAGACTAAGATAACAAAATACCTATAATTATATTGTATAAATATCTAAATTAACAAAGAAGTATGTGTAAAACCTACATATATACAAAATTATGTTACAGTTTATAAATCACAGATATAATCAGATTTCTCAGTGCCGAATTCAATAAAAGATTTAGAAAGTTTTTGTAAATTGAAGTTAATCTCATTTAGCTGAACAAAGTTACGTGTTAAAGTACCATTACGTGCATAATTAGTCCTATGGAGGGGTACATCAAATAGCTTAGCTAACCTAAGACTTCTAGGAGGTATATAAAACGGTACCATATAAAGCAAATCTGGGCAATCTATAGAACCATTAATAATATCATATACAAATATTGCCGATTGAACTATTCTGCGTGCTTCTGGAGTACGCAAGCCTATAAACAGGCATTTAGACTCATACGGAACGGAAGATAAGTAAGGTAGTGAGCGTGAGGCAAATTTAATAAAAATACGTTGAAGTCTTTCAACACGAGAAATCAGATTAGATACGTGAGGACTCCAAATAACAGAAGCATATTCTACCTAAGATCTTACAAACGATGTATAGATAAGCTTGAGTGTATATGGGTCAACAAATTCGCAACAATTTCTTTTCAAAAAACCAAACATTTTATATGCCTTGGGAAGAATGTAATCAATATGAGCTGCAAAAGACAACGAGCTGTCGAACATCACCCCTAAGTCCAATTTAGAGTTTGACGTGTTCAAATTTATATCATTAATATTAAAGACAACCACAGCGGGAGTCAGAGATCTATGAAAGGAGACATGTAAACATTTATTAATGTTTAGACTCAGACTATTAAGCCGGCACCAATCACTTAGATTATTAATCTCTATTTGCAGAATATGCGCATCACTAGTTGATTCCAATTTCATAAAGAATTTCAAGTCATCGGCATATAAAAGATACCTCGATTTTACGAAACATTAATGTCATTAATTGTCATTAATGAACAAGTTAAATAACAATGCACCAAGTATGCTTCCTTGGGGTATACCCTACGTTTGTAGATAAGGGTTAGATCTAAAACCTTCAATACTCACAGAGCAAATTCTATTGGATAAATAGGACTTAATCCATACCAGGAAATTGGAATGGAAGCCCATTAATCTCAACTTGGATATAAGCATGGAGTGCGATAACTTATCAAAAGCTTTGGAGAAGTCAGTATATATTACTTCAACTTGCGAACCATGTTCCAGCGCATCTAAGCAATATTCGCTGAAAAGAGTCAAATTTGTTACGGTAGACCTTTCAGAATAAAAACCATGCTGATAGGGAGAAATCCATGGCTTGGAAAGGAAAAACAATTTTTTGTGCACGATGTGTTCAAAAATCTTTGAAATACATGATAACTTAGAAATAGGCCTATAACAACTTACATCATCTCTATTACCTTCCTTGAAAATAGGAGAAACTGTGGCAACCTTCCACCTATCAATAAATTCACCCTCCTGAAGCGACAAATTGAAAATAAATGCAAGAGCAGGTACGAGGGATTTTGAAGCTTTCTTTAATAGATGCGTACATAAGCCATCACAGTCTGACTTGAATGAGTTTTTTGCCTCAAGAATTGCATCGGATACATCAGCCTCGGACAGGACTAGTGAGCCCAAACTTAGCTTAGAAGACACCACTGGAGCTGGGATATTATTTATGAACGGCTCAAAGTTGGATTTAAAAAATGAAGCGAACAAATTAACAGCATCGTCACAAGATACAGAAGTTACTCCATCTAAACGAACTACTGATGGTATATCTGATAATTGTTTTTTGGACTTAACGAAAGACCAAAACGCCTTAGGGTTACTTTTAATTTCCTGCTCCTTAGACAAGATAAACTGCTTGTATAGAAATTTATTTAAGAAATTGAATTCACGACGATAATGTATAAATTTAGCTTCTGATTCTGGATCACCCATAACAATAAACTTTTTATGGAATTTATTGCGCAGATTTTTTAGCTTTTTTAGACCACTAGTATACCACGGCAATTTATAGGGCTTAATATTCTTTTTTGGAATGTTACTTAGACAAATATGAATCACTTTCCGTAAAAATATTTCATAGCACTCACATGTTGTTAGGCCAGCAAAAAGGTCAAACCAGTTAATAGAATCGATTATGGAATTAAGCACATCAAAATTACATAATTTAAAATTAAAATCATTAACAGTCGCAAGTTGAGAATTCTTAAAAAACGCTAAATTAGAAATTTCAATAGTTAGAGGTTTATGATGAATATTTGACGGTGATATCCACAGTAAAGGAACATAAATTTGGTATTTAAGAGACTCTGGAATAAAGATAAGATCAAGAAAACGATTTAATTGATTATGAAAAGTATTCACTTGGCAAATTTTAAGAGACATTAAACTGTCAATAAAATTAATTTCATAGCTTTGATTTACGTTACGAGGCGACAAATAAGCATCGTGAGAAAATTTTGACCAAACAATATTTCTTAAATTGAAGTCCCCTAAAACACAAAGATTGTCATTTACTGAGAAATCCTCGCCAAAAGACAAGATATTAGAAATATGAGCATCATATATATGATCGGCGCTATTAGGTGGAATATATGAAGCACATACCAGGAACGAACTGCCCACACCGGAGATTGATAAAATCAGCTGATCAAGTAGACCATTATGATCATCAATTTTACAAATAGATGACTTAAAACACTTTTTTGCAGCAATTAGAACTCCACCACCCAAAGAAAGACCAGTGGTAGACGCATCTCTATCTTTACGGAAGACATTGAACAGATTGAGATCAAAAAATTCAGCATCCGAAAAGTCTTTGTTCAGCCAAGTTTCGACCAACACAATAGCATCATATTCTAGTTGAGAGGAGAAATCGTAGACAGCATGGGACTTAGTTCTCATTCCCGACAGATTTTGATAATATACTTTAAATAGATTGCCTGTAGTAACTAGGTTTTCTGTATGTGGGGAGACTGCTTTCTGCTTCACTAACAGCTAGAGTAGCCACTGTCCGTACTGAATTTTCGCTAGACGACCCCAACTGAACTGAAGTCTTGATCCGCCCTTGTGCTTGCATACATATGTATTAGAGGGCTGCTTAAACAATCTTGTAATGTAAATACGTCTTGTTTTTTAAATGTATTGTATTATACTGAACTAATAAGAAATGATGTCGTTTAATAAGCGAAGCATGATGGAGGTATTGATGTACGTGTATATGGGTGTTTACAGTGCTTACAAGCGAAATCAATCAAAAGAAGTAGTGTTAATGCGTGTATGCTTGTATTTTGCATATTGTACGTTTAAGTATGTGTGTAAGATGTAGATGGTAAGCTATTATGTGTTTAAGGGTGATTTTTTAAAGCAAGCGCGCACAACTAATGTCAATGAATGTGAGGAAGAAGCAATCGTCCCAAGTTCTTTCGTCAAGCATCACAATTTTTTTTCTTTAGTCCTATACTTGAAATAACTGAAACAAATTTCTTGCAATCAGTGTTGCTTAGCGTTAGTTTTAAAAGATTTCGCTGTAGTAAAAAGCATTTGAAAAATCCCTCATGTCTTAAAAGTTCTTGTAAGTGGTCTTGTGCAGGGGTCTAATATGTATGTATGTACGTAGAACAGGGAGATAATGAAAGCTAATAGTTGCTGTTGTACATAAATTACAAAGAACAGGTTGAAAACAGTATTTAACCCTTTTTTTAAATATCCCTTTTAACTCACACACATACACACGTACACACACACACACACAAACTGCACTTTAAAGCAAATTCCAACAAGGTGCAACTGCTACTTTGGTATTTCTTCTTCAGTTTTAGCCAAAATGTGGTGTTTAACAAACCATGACAGAACAGTCAGTTAGTAGTTAGTTACACAGTTAATAACGAATGTTGTTAATGTTTGTGCTGTTTGGAAAATCAACGAACAGGAAAACGGAATAAAATGGAATTTTTCAACTAACACAAATGCAAAGAAATACAAAAACTTCTTGCACTTAATGCTACAGAAAACTATAATTGCAAATACTTTTTCAATACTTTTGCGTGTTGTGTTTGATTTGAACTGTAGACAAAGCAAAGAAATTGCAAATTAATGCTTTTGATGTTTTCTAACTCCTCACAAAGGATGAATATTTCCGTTTAAAGTTTTATTTCGAATTTTTTCAAAGAGATATTTTAAGTAGTAAAGGAAATAAAATTTATTCAAAATATATTTGAAACGCAGTAGAAAAGCAAAAATAATAGTGACCCACGTCAAACAGGATGATAATTTAATTTTGTAAATCGATTTTATTACAGCAGATGGAAAAGAGAATATTTGCATATGAGATCTCAGAGTAGGCAAGTAAAAAAACCAATGCAGAAAGAATAATTCTTAAGAGGTTCAGGATAACTGTTGCCTGTTTTTAATATCTAGTTGTTTTTGGATTCAACTTATCTATTAGAACTACTAGTCAACTTCACTTCAATAGAATCCCAATTGCTGCTGTTCCAGTCGCTGTCAAAAGCAGCTGGCTCTATTGACAGGCTCTTGCTATTTTCTAGAGCTTAGATACTCTTATGCAACTATAGTAAAATTTTCGAACCCTAAATAAATACTAAAGTTTCGTTAACTTTCGGATATTCTAACTCTCATATTAGCACAAAAATTTTATAAATGAAAAAATTTGATTGCGAAAATGAAAATGAATCCCTGCAATTTAATTGAAATTTTTGCAATTTAAAGGCCACGCAGAAATTATTTATGTATGTTTGTGTGTGTAAGTACATAATAAAATGTTTTTCTGCATGTATGTATTACATTGTATGTATACATGTATATATGTATGTAATTATGTAATGTATTTGAAATGTGTCATTGCATTATCATCCCTTAGAAATTGTGAATTTATTGAAGAAAAAAAAGTTGGATTCTGTAGTAGCAACCATTCAACGTACAAAAAAAATTATCCCGGTCCTCGTTCTCTTCATAATCATCATTTTATTCTTCTTCAACACCATCATTATTATACAAAAAAAAAATCATACATTGTACATACTTATAAATGTAGTCTTCCATTTATTTTATTTTATTTTTATTTTTTTTGGAGTTTTAACACAACAACATTATCAACTTTAAAGTGGAGATGGGTATCACTAACGTGAGTTGGATGATAACGCGTGATCAGCAGGATTGCTGGCGGCAAATTGTGGAGCATACAAACTACTTTTCTACGTTTGGGGGTGAAGTTTTTGTGATATTATTTTGTGATTGAAATATTCTGAAATCTTATTTCAAACTACTGGAAAGCAATGCGAATTTTATTATATGCGCTGTTATTATATTTGCAAAAGGAAGTGACAGAGTTAGGCTGATAATGATTAATAAATATTTCACCATATGTGAAATATGCCAGGCAAACACTTTTAAACTTCCCAAGTGGTTTGTTAGATGATTGTGTTTAATATAGAACTCTCATCATGGCCTCAAAAGGGACAATAGCAAAAACGTCTACCTTTTTCTCTTAAATATTACTTTTTTATACATTTTTAGACACGATCGTCCTATAATCTTAGAACATTAAACATGCAATTCGTAAAAAATTCTTCTAATGATTATTTGAAGACTACAAAAACAACAAGGTTATACTCTGTTTAACCTGTTTCTTCAAGGTTTTTTCTCAAACACTCGCCTTTTGATCTTGAAATGTTTAATGGACGATTATTAAAAATAGTTGTTATTGTTTTTGTGCTAAAGTAAAAAGCCCAAATCAAAAACTAAGACAAAAATTGCAAGTGGTTTGAAGTCTTTAAAGATAAATTTAAAAATTGAAACCAGCATCGAATGAGTCTTGCGACTCTCTGTATGAATTATATAAGCATTACATAGTTCAAAAAAAAAAACACGAGTCGTAAGGTAATCCTGAATGAGTCTCATACGATTCTTGACATGTTTTAAGAGAGACTCGTTAGATAATCTCTACACCAGTGGTGTCAAAAATAAAACTATAGTTGTATGTGTGAGAAAAGCTGTCTCATTCGTCTCTGAAGTACATCGAAAAAAATAAATATTTGCAACAAATGCAGTTTAGTGAAGGAGCTCAAAATATATAAAAAGGAGTCTATATGGTAGAAAATTAAAAAATAAGGAATAAAAATTAAATAAAAAAGTTGCGGGCGACCCATATTTTCCGAGTTACGGCGCTGTAAACTTTTCATAGGAAACTGTGAAGAAATTCCAAAAATTAATTTTTAAATAGCTTATCTGATAGAAACTTGAAAAATAAGAAGAAAAAATTAAACAAAAAAATTGGCTGCGACCAATATTTTCCGAGTTATTGGTCTTTTAAGTTTTGATATTAAATGCAATTTAGTGAAGCTGCTCCAAAAAAAAAAACCAAAATGCATTTTTAATATATATGCATTTCTTTCCTTAAAAGTTTTGTAACATAAAATACATTGAATGTCGCAAAATGCGTTACTGATCATAGAATATTTTTCGCATGCCACTTTTTTTCTTTGACTGTATCTGCGCATGTGTTATCGTCGCTGTTTTATTGACGACTAAATGCAAGAGAATATGAATGTGTGTGATTTTAGTTTGCACAATTGTGTCATGAAACTGACATCATTGCTCTACACACATCTCAAACGAATCCCATCCCTCTACCATGATTATAAGCGTCTCTCGCTGTGCTTTGGAAGAATCAGCTCGTATAACAGCCAGCGTTGCCACGAACAAAAAAATTTTGTAACCAAAATACAAAAAAAAGTAACCAAATGCAAAAAAAGTAACCAAAATTTTTATGTATTTAAAATACTGTTTTATTTGTACTTCAGTTGAAAAATATACATACATATGTTAATATATCTGAATATATAAAATCGTTTTTATATATTTGTTCCTAACGCATGATCTCTGGAACTATAAGAGCTGTGGGGCCGAAATTTTCAACACAGGTTCGAATTAATAGCCAGCAGGTTTTTGTTTTGTTTTTCACCCAACAAGTGACCACTGTGTGGAGTAATTTGTAGTTAGAAAAATATAACATAATTGAGGGTAATACCACAAAACATACAGAAGTGTCACGAGACGGAAGATACGGGTATTTTTCAGTTTGTCTCGTTTTCCCTCAAATTTTGTCGTCGGTTTTGTTTTGCTACGTCTTTCTAGTGCAATACATTTTTATTAGCTGTGTTAATTGGTAAGTAGTAATACACTACAGTATATTATACACTATACTTTTCTCTTTCTTCCATGAATTTTAACAAAAACCTGATTGGAGCTTTTTTTTACCTGTCACTTTCTTCACTTCTGTTTATTCTGTGGTAATACAATATTTGCCCGGCTCAGCTAGTATTATTATAAAATCATATAACATAAATGAACCATTACATTTAAATTTTTACTTCAGTTTTATAAGTATATCTTATTAATTATGATATTAATCAATAAAATCATTTTTGTAAAAAAATACTTCAGGTAATATTGTTAGAAATTCCAAACCAAAAATATTTTTAGTAACAAAAAAATAATAGCGGAGTTCGATGTTTGATGCAAATTGTCTTGCGTAAGTGCAAATGCAAAATATCGTAGCTTTCCTTTGGATGGTGTGTGTATTTTGTTGTTGGATTTGAAAGAAAAGCTACGATATTTTGCATTTGCACTTACGCAAGACAATTTGCAACCAAAAATCGAACTCCGCTAATATGTAATTTAATTACATTCGATATCAAAACACAAGACTGTATAGATAAAGTATTAAATTTGTTAATAATAAAACAAATCTTTGGCAGACCAAACCTAATGGGAATTGTTTCGATTGATGAACGATTCCTTAGATTGCATTATTGAGTTATATGTTTTGAAACGGCGTCCCAAAATTCAACTATGTCCATATCAGCACTTACTTCTAATTTAAAAAATCTGCCAGCGGCGGCTGTTAGCCGACTCATAGCCGATCGGCTTCGTTTCCTGCTTGTTTCGTTCTCAAACTTATGTATAAAAAAATTTAGCTTTTCTTTCAAATCCAACAACAAAATAAACACACACAATCCAAAGTACGTTATTAGCGGAGTTCGATGTTTGATGCAAATTGTCTTGCGTAAGTGCAAATGCAAAATATCGTAGCTTTTCTTTCAAAATCCAACAACAAAATACACACACATTCCAAAGAAAAGCTACGATATTTTGCATTTGCACCTACGCAAGACAATTTGCATGGAACATCGAACATCCGCTATTGTGTTTGACGTTTAAATATTTTGCAACCAAAAAAGTAACCAAAATGGAAAAAAAGTACACAAGTACACATTGGAAAAAAAAGTAACCAATTTTGGTTACAAGTAACCAAAACGGCAACGCTGATAACAGCTTCTCCCGTTGGAGGAATATTCTACGACGCCTATCAAAAGTTCTCTTTATTAGATTTCTCATCAGTGTGCACACTTAATTTTTTTTGAATTCGGTAGAATCAACAAAAAAAAATCGGTAGATTTGAATGAAATTCGGTAGAAAATTTTTTTTATTCAGAGAAACATAAAAAATAATACTTCAAAGAAACATAAAAAATAACAAAATATATGTACTTATACATATATAAAGGGTAAGTGCAAGGAGTATCAAACAAAACAGGTTCCAAAAGCGCCTTTAAAACTTCACATATGATTGGAAATTAAACTGCAATATGCACATATAAAATAATATACATAAATAACAGGAATTCAGTTTTTGTACAAAGGTTTTATAAAGCTACTAAAATAACTCTTATTTGACAAACATTTTTAACTACAAAGATTATATGTAAGATCCATTTATGAATTTAAACTTTTGTGCAAAAATTATTAAATCATTGGTAGGAATAAATATTTCATCCCCAAGGCACAATTCTTTGGCAAATATTAGGTTACTTATAGTTTCAGTTTTTAACCGATGGCAAAATAGGCAATTTACACATATATCGACTTAAATTACTAAATAACAATATTCGGTAGATTTCAGGCATTGTTCGGTGGAATTGGTAGATTGTTAAATTTACAAACATATTCGGTAGAATCTACCGAATATCGGTAGAAGTGTGCACGCTGTTTCTCATACTTTCTTCCACGATGCTATCTGGGTACTATTAAGTATCATTGCAATAGTATTCGTTAAAAGATCATCGTCTGTCTCCCAGCTAGCATTTGTATCTCAAACGAATCTTTTCCGAATCAGCTTGACGGGAAAAATAACCGCATATGAGTTAATTTTTCGATCATAAGTGATACTCCCATTGAGATTCATACACAGAGAAAACAGTGCCTAATAAATACCTCATAAAATAGAACAAAATTAATAAGAAATCTCTATGGTTTTTTTTTTTGAATAAGGAAATCTTATTAATTTCATAGAGAAAACCTTTTTGAAAAAATCAAGAAGAAATCTTGTAGTTTTTATGAGGTTATCTTATTGATTTTTTTAATAAGCTTTTCTTCTTGATTTTATGAGGCGACCTCATAAAATAAAATAAAAAATATGTCTTTCTTTATTCTTTGTGCTTTGCTTATGTATTTTCATTTAAATTGTATACTATATACCTATGTATGTATGTAGTATACGTAGATGTTATTTATTTATACTATACATACTTACATGAGATACATACATAATACAAATTTTTACACATACCAACTTAAGAGTGCTAAAGGCCTACAGATAGTATTAAAGGGCATAGATTCATATGTTGAACCCGAAGAAGTAAAATGTGCACTTGTCGACCAAGGATTCAAGGTAAAAAATGTTACCAACATATTTAATAGAGAAAAGGTCCCCCAACCCCTATTTCGGGTTGAACTGGAGCCGAATGACATACAATTAAAAAAAAATGAAGCCCATCCAGTTTATAACGTAAAGTATCTCTTACATCGAAAAATCACAGTTGAAGAGCCACGTAAGCGTTCAGGTCCCGTACAGTGCCATAATTGCCAAGAATATGGCCATACGAAAACTTACTGCAAATTACCTACAGTGTGTGTTATCTGCGGTGAATTGCATGGTACTGCTAGCTGCACTAAGCCAAAAGATCAAGCAGAAAAAAAATGTAGTAATTGTGGAGGTAATCACACAGCTAACTATAGAGGGTGCCCTGTATTTTCTTTCGTTAAACAGGCTATGGGTCAAAAACCCAAGCTAACTCCAGCTCTACAAGTAAACGCGAACTCCGACACTTTTGCTCAAATCAGCCAACCAGTTACTTCACGTGTATCGTATGCTGATGCTGCTAAGACTAGTTCAATTCCCACGCAAAATGTTCCACCGCCAAATAATTCAACGAATTCAAACTCAAGCTTTAACTTTAGTCGCCTTGAAGCTACTATTGAGAATCTGGTGCTAACTATAAACAACTTTACTACAAATATGACAAGTATGATGCAAGAAATGCTGCGAATGCAGAATACACTGCTTCAAGCATTAGTTAATAAACCATGAACACGTTAAAAATATGTTTCTGGAACGCAAACGGCATTCGCCAACATAAAAATGAACTTGAGCACTTCCTCATGGAAAAAAATATTGATATAATGTTGGTTTCTGAGACTCATTTGACCTCAAGAAGCTTATTTAAAATAAATGGTTACACTTTATATGATACAAAAGACCCGAGAAGGAGAGCATGTGGTGGATCAGCAATTCTGATTAAGTCAAGACTCAAGCACTATGTCCTTGACAACGTTAGTGAAGAATATTTGCAAGCAACGAATAGTTTCGTAGAAAATTTTTGTGCGAACTTCGTGATATCATCAATTTACTCACCTCCCAGATTTTCAGTTAGCGAAGATCAGTATGAGAAGTTCTACAAATCGCTTGGATCTTGTTTCGTGGCAGCTGGTGACTACAATGCAAAACATACGTGCTGGGGATCGCGTCTTGTTACACCTAGAGGTCGAGCCTTGTTCAATACAATTTCAAAAATGGGCTTAGATGTCATTTCGAGTGGGGAGCCTACTTACTGGCCTACTGACGTAAGAAAAATTCCAGATGTTATAGATTTTGCCGTCACGAAAAATATTCATAGGGACTTAATTCATGTAGAGGCCTCTCTAGATCTGTCCTCCGATCACTCTCCAACAATAGTTACAATTTTCAACCCACTAAGGAGTGATTTAACTAACTCATATGTGAAGATGATTAATGGAATCAACTGGCTGGTATTCAAAAAATATCTTAGTAGTCACTGCGTAGAAAACATTCAGCTTAGATCATGCGATGATATTGAATTTAACATTGCCAATCTTAACGAAAATATTAAACAGGCTGCTGAACACGCCACTACCTCCTATCCGCAGACCGGCTTTAACAGAATTTATTCTACGGAAATTGAACGTCTTGTATGTGAAAAAAGGAGAGCTAGAAGAGAATGGCAACAACACAGATCACCCCTAAATAAAATCAGACTTAAAGAATGTACTAAACGACTCAAAGAGCTGCTATCGTCGGAAAAAACTGCACTACTGGAAAAGTATTTAGAAGGTCTTGATGTAACGTCCGCATCTAATTACTCTTTATGGCGCGCTACTAGAAATCTTAAACGACCCGTTGATCTTAAATCACCATTGCGTACTGCGACCGGAGGCTGGGCAAGAAGTGATAGTGAGAAAGGTAACTTATTTTCTGAGCATTTAAAATCTGTATTCACTCCCAATTCATGTACGGGTGCTGCTGATTTACCGAGTGTAGTTTCTCTACCCCCTCGTCCCTTAAGGTTTAAGATGCGTGAAGTACAAAAAGTAATTGCTGAACTCAACCCGAAGAAAGCTCCAGGTATTGATGGCATTAGTAACAAAATGCTCATGAACTTGCCTCATATTGCAATAAGAATCCTGCTATTTACTTTTAATGCTATTTTAAGAATGCAGTATTTTCCACATAACTGGAAACTGGCCAAGATCAAAATGATTCCAAAGGCGGGCAAAGATCTTACCAAGACTGAGTCATATAGGCCTATAAGCTTACTATCTACAATCTCAAAGCTTTTCGAAAAGCTGCTCATGACTAAATTGTCCAAAATTTTAACTGATAATGGGTGCATCCCGGACCATCAATTTGGCTTTAGAAGTCAGCACAGCACGATTGAACAAACGCATAGACTGGTCCAAGTTGTAAGAAGAACATTTGAAGAAAAGAAGTATTGTTCTGCTCTCTTTATTGATGTTTCTCAGGCATTTGATAAAGTATGGCACGAAGGCCTAGTTTTAAAATTGAAGACATATCTGCCAATAAACATTCAAAAGCTTTTGGAAAGTTATATTATTGATAGGAAATTCACTGTTGTGGAAGGAGAGTTCACGAGTGTGCCCGAAACTATATCTTCTGGTGTGCCCCAGGGTAGTATTCTGGGTCCTGTCTTGTATTTAATATATACTTGTGATATGCCTGTGAGCAATAATATCCATATTTCTACTTTTGCCGATGATACAGCCTGTATGAGTGTGCACGAAAACCCTTATGAGGCATCCCGCAATCTCCAGGAACATATCACTCAGTTGGAAATATGGTTGAACTTATGGAGAACTAAAGTCAATGAACAAAAGTGTGTCCATATAACGTTCACCCTAAGAAGAGATACTTGCTCCCCCATTCGAATCAACAATCAAAATATTCCTCAACATTCCCAAGTGAAATACCTTGGTATACACCTTGATCGAAGACTTACATGGAAACATCATATTGACTCTAAATTAACTCAGATGAAACTTAAGTTAACTCAAATATATTGGTTGATTGGCAGAAACTCAACACTCAGCCTAGACTGCAAACTTTTATTATACAAGTCGCTTTTGAAGCCAATATGGCGCTACGGAATTCAGTTATGGGGCACTGCTTCAGCTTCCAATGTCGAGAGAATCCAACGAAGGCAAAACAAAATTTTACGGTTAATAACATCGGCTCCATGGTACATCCAAAATTCTATTATACATCGTGATTTAAATATGCCACTAGTGACTGAAGAAATTGCAAAATACGCAGGCAAATATTTAACAAAACTCGAATCACATCCTAATCCGCTTGCTCGTAATATTTTGAACTTTACTGGACACATCCGCTTAAAAAAGAGGGACACACGGGCTCTTATACCTAACACTCCAGATGGGACTACTTGAAAATACTTTCCCCCCCCCCCCCCCCCCCTTTTTTGATTATCACTACTAATGTATTATTTATAACTACCACTAAGTTTATGTCCGACACTGGTCGGGCCTAATAATTTTTTTTTTATAGATTTAAGATTTGAATACTTATTGTTAGTTCACATATGAAGATACAATAAATAAATACATGCATTAAAAAAAAAAAAAAAAAAAAAAATATTATATTCTTAATAATTAACTCACCATACATACATATTATTACTTGAAGTATTGAACCAGCAAACTTCTGACTGATAGACAAACACTCTAACCAATATGCTAACAAGCAGTCTGAATAACCATTGAAATAATTTTGCAAACATGCTTATACAAAAACGAAAAAGATCATGAAAAAAAATTGTCTGCGTCTATTTATAGATATGAAATAACAAGACACCTCATAAAATCAAGAAGATTTCCTTATTAAAAAAATCAATAAGATGCTTTACACATAATCATATAGGAACCTAATAAAACCAAGAAGAAAACCTTTTTAAAAAAATCAATAAGGCAACCTAATAAAATCAATAAGAAATCCATATAGCTTACAATTTATAAGAAAACCTAATAGAATCAAGAAGTTTTTCTCTATGGATTGTTTTTTTGGTGCCAAAAATAAGGGAAATTGAGTAAAAAAAAGTTGGGAATAATAAGATTTCTTCTTGATTTTATGTGGTTTTCTTCTTGATAAAATTAATAAGATTTACCACATAAAAACAATAACGAATCTCTATGAAAAAATCTTCGCTTCTTTCTGCTGGGATACCCCTTAGCCTAAAAACGTTTCATAGAGAAAATCTTATTGATTCTATGAGGCAGTTTTTTCTCTGTGTGCCAAAGAAGCATTTATAATACGATTTACTGATTAATTTTTGAGTAATTTTCTGGTAGTATTAAATCACTTTTTTGCGATTTCTTTGCATTATGTTCACCTATTTTCAAGAAATCATTATATGATCATATAGATGAATCATAAGTGAATTCTTTTTCAATCACCCAAGTGATAAATCAATTTTTAATCATCAAAAGTTATCTGGGGAAAATCATATAAGAGATTTCTGCAAAAAATTATCACCCAAATGCCAGCTGAGCTATTACACCTTCTAAGATTTTAAAGCGGGTGCTATTGAAAAAGATTGATGATAGATAAACAAAGTCCCTAACATTATTGTTGCTTTTGCAATCTTCAGACAATTATTGGAAGATTTTTAAATACTTTAAAGAATTAAAAAAAGAAGATTTTTATTAAATTATTTATTAAATACAATCGTCTAACAAACAGCATATGCTAGCTGGGATGTTTGTATGTATGCCTTACATCGACGATGCTGGATGAAAAATTAAATAAATTTAGATTTTTGGCATGAATATTTTAATGTGTTTAGTTTTCAAGAACTAAGGCCGGGTTTCCATCTGTGTGCCATGTGCCACACAAGCGTAAAAAAAATGTAACCAACTAATTACTAATGAAAAACAGTTTCATTCAGACACGTATTTATTAAGTTAAATAGTTTCATACATAACTAATAGACAATTTTATAGAATCCAACATGATTGCAAATTGTTTAAATCAATAAATATATGTATGAATCAAATAGTTTTTCATTAGTAATTAATTGGTTACGCTTTCTTGGGCAAATGACACACAAGAAATGCCAGATGTAATAAACTCAGCCTAACATATTTTAAACAGAATCGCAAGTTGAGAGATTTTTGAAAATGATTAAAAATATGTTTTAACAACAATGACAGTTTTTGACATTAATATCATGTTGTCAGGATAAAATCTAATTTAAGAGTAATGTTTGACGGGCTATCCAGCATGTGTGTATGTATGTACATGTCAAAATATCTAGCATATGTACCAGTGATCGGCAATGAATCGTTTTTTCGCTATTCATACTGGCTCATGAAATTTTAAATATAAGTGAGTAGTCATCATTTAAACTCAACTACTCTGACTTACGCATACTCAAGATGACATTGATTTATAAGTATAGGTTGAAATAAATATGAATGCGACGTTGACATCATAGTCAAGAAAATACGTATACTACTCTCATTGATTCAGCTCACTCCACTCATGCATGTATGTTTATTTAAAAGTTTAGTCATTAAACAGTTTGCAAGTAGTATGCAATAGTAATAAATAGGGTTGTTTTTCAATTTCTTAAAAAAAAGCAACAGAGAAACACATAATCACGTAATAAGAACTTTAATGTTCGTATGCGAAGTTCGCATTATGAATCATAATTATTTTGCATCATCCATAGGCACTGAGTTAAGGAGAGTCGAAATCAACAACGTCATAAATGTTGCTAAATATGAATTCGATGCGCACTTCAAACTTTCGAGTGAATATGATTCATAGACAACATTGCAATAAGTATGAGTGCGCATAAGTACAAGAAAATCATGATTCGACTCTACTCACTTTTTCACTACTGATTGCTGTTCTCTGATGTGTACACAAAATTAATAGCAGGCATTGTGGTCGTGTGTAGCTCCCTTAAAGTTTTAGTATCCAGGTCGTGATTGAAATCTCACTTACGATACCATCTCTACTTTAAAGTTCTGTTATGAAACGAAAAAATATAAAATAAAAGTAGAGAAATTAAATAGAAAAAAAAATGCGAAGTTCATCAAGTGAGAATTAAAAGTACTAAAAATTTTCGTTTTTTATATCTTAACATAAAAACATAGTTTTCTGTTGCTGTGTATTTTTTTTCTATAACGTGTAGAGTGTAGAACCGTGCTGAGAAAACCATAACGAACGAAAGCAGGAAGCGTTGAAATAGGACCTCAGCGTTTTAAGTGAAGCCAACAAAAATGAAAAAAAAAACACACACACACATTAATACATATGTATGTATGTATGTATGTGTTTAAGTAAAAGTCATACCAATATGATGGATTTTATGCTGCTTTCTTTCCAGGTTTCTCGTAAGCAAAATATAACTTCAAAATAAACATGAGTCACCCCCACATAAAAGCAGGCATGCTATGGCCAGCGTTGCCATGTTAGTACTTTCATTGATGATGATTAAATCAATTTTTTTTGCAGGATTTTTGGAGCAAAATTGCTTTTATTCATTTTATTTATTTTTTAGCTTAAAAATTAAATTTAAAATGCTACTAAACCTACGATCAGCGTGACCGTTTGACCGACTATAGTGGCAAATTGCCACTTTTTCAACTAGCTTTCCCCTTTTTCAACTGCTTTGCCACTTTTTGTCTACCTTTTTTTTGGGTGAGTTATATGAAAATACATAAAAAATAAAAAGTTTAGTGTAGTTTTCTCATTTTTTTTTAATTTTGCCCCTTTTTTTTATAAATCCCCTATTTGGTGCCACTTTTTGAAAAATGTCATCGGTCACCCTGCCTACGGTCAAGTTATCTTTGGTATTAATAGGAATTCAAAATTTATTCTTTCTTTTTCTGTTCTGTTCTGTCTATTTTCTGCCACACTGATTGCGACTTAGATATGTACAGCGTTGCCAGAATCTTTGGGAATAAACCCAGCAAAAAATTTCAAAAAGGGTAATCGAGTTTGGAATTAAGCATTTTTGGTGGAAGCACTTCCCTACTGGATTACCAACTTAATGATTTTAACAAGGCGTGAGACTAAGTACTTACATTTTTTTTATTTGTCAACATTTCACGTAATCTATTTCGTCTAAAAAAATCATTCTCTTCATTTAGCAACTTGCACGTAATTTTTTAAATTTTAGGTAAAGGGATTTGTAAGCGAGTAATGAAAATTGGCAATCAGAAAAGTAAGTCATGTGGCAAGTAGTTCTAATGGTAATGTGTAATTTTTTGCTGGGAAGTTATCATTTGACAAAAAAGATCATGTGTTGAATAATTAAATAATCAAATTATTTTTTAATTATAACCTCCAGCATATAATCTAATATTTGGGGCGCTACATAAGGCTAAAAAAAAACATCACAATCCCATCTTAAAACTAAGATTCGCCCTTAAGTCACAAATGCGAAATCTACTCTAATATGCGGCTTTAAATCCGGAACTATCATGGAAATGACATTCATTAGTTTCAAATATTTACTAACCGCTAATTGCGTAAAATGTTGAATATATTCCGGGCTAATGTATGAGTAGTTTCTAAATAAAGATCTCTGGTAAAGAAGAGGCGAATCACCAATTCCCAACGAATTTGCAAAGAATAATTGAGCTCGATCGGCAGGGTGACAAATTCTCGATGGCAATTGAGTGAAACCCTCAAGGGAGAAGAAGACCAAGTAAACCTGATTACACCTGGAGAATGTTATTGGAATCAGATATTAGTGAAACTAGGAATAACTTGGTCCGAAATAAAACTAATAGCACAATATATGTATATACAGAAGCAAGAATTTTTCTGCTGCCCTTTGCTCCAACTTGAAGCCATAGTAATAGATATACATGTATACAGTAGAATCCCAATAATTCACACCTTGTTAAATGTAAAATCTCAACAATTCGTAACAAACTGTTGGCCCCTTGAATACATCGCATTAAATCGGAATCATATCATACATTTTGGTACCCTCTTGTATTTTTTTTTCAATACAATGTCTTTTTATCATCTTAGAAATCGTAATCGGCTATTTATAACCTCTATGTAAATATATAATCCTAATGCAACCCAAAAAAAATCAAAAGTAAAAAAAAAATTTGCATAATACTCGTACATATGTGTGCATATGTGCAGTAGGAGGTGACTGTTTGTTGACTTTTTTTTATAGATTTTTGCGTAAATTTTTTATGGTCAGTCCAAATATGTCAAATACGCGTATGTATAAAATAAATAGAAACTCCCTATTAATTCGTATTTTTGGAATCCGCTTAAATCGAAAACACATGTAACTCGAACTATCGGAGTTCTACTGTATATACACCCTCTAGTCAGCCTAGAATAGGGTTGCCAGTTTTGAAATCGTAGAAATCAGTACATGAGAGAAAAAAATCAGTACAATTGAAAAAAAAATCAGTACATTAATTTTTTCAATATAAAAGGCTTTAACTAGGAATGTAACTAATACCAGTTTAGCGCATGCGAATGCGAATACTACATTTTAATTTCTGCGAAAGCTAATGCAAATATTACAATACGTTAAAAAATCACATGAAAATAAATTTATATAAGAACATGAAGTTGTATTACATACATGGATGTACTACATATGGCATTTTATTTAAACTGAGTCTTGCATTGAGCAAATATGTATTAATTTATTAAAAACACGAATTCATAAAACAGAAAGATACATACATATGTTTGTATATGATATTAATGAGTGACACTTGTTTCGCGTGGAATTTACTACGACAATGACCAGTTAATATTGTTTGCTATTCAAATTTGTTTGTACGAAGTAATGAATGGTACTCAAAACATTTTTTAAAAGTTTTAACAGACTAGTCTTAAGTAGAAAATACTGCTGCCGAAAATACAATACCTTTTCTTTTTCAAAAAATTAGTTAGGTATATTTCCAAACACCGCTGGACTTTGGTTTAAATTTGATGCTTATGATGACAACTTTCTTAAATAAAATTACTTGCCGACTTAAAAATTGTTTGCAATTCGTTCAAAAATGCCAACTATGCACAGATATTGAGCAGTTTCAAAGCATGTGCAACAGTTGATCACGCATACGCAGAAAAAATTGGCAGAACTTCTGCATAAATTTGCTGAATCTACGAACATACACTATTTGTATATTTTTCATGCTGGCTTAAAATAATTTTCGTGTTTTTGACGTTTGTTAATGGCAAACTTTTTTCGTAAAAGAAGTACAAAATTTTTTTGTCTTAAATATTCGCATACATTTTTAGCAAATGCAAATAGCAAAAATAAGCGAAAAATTTGCAAATGCGAACATTCGTTACATTCCTAGCTTTAACCATTCTTAAAACAAAACATGAATTCAATGTATACTTTGTACCAAGGCATATGTAATTAATAAAAATAATATTATCAAAAAATTTTTCGAAAAAGAAACTTTAAATTCATTATTTGCATGTATCAGGAATCACTTATAGCAAATCTTTCTTGCAAATTTAAATTTAAAAAATCTCAATAAAATTAACATTAACTTAAACTAAAATTTATATGATCTCTGACAGTTTTGGCAGAATTTGCTTGAGCATTATATGGAAACCACTTTGAAAATAAATTCGCCTTAAAGCGAACGTAAAGTAAAGATCACTGGAGATTCAAAGAAAATAAATAAACATTATGACAGGCTTTCTTATACGTACACTGATCATAATTAATATAACTATAAAAACAAACATTTGCGTACTGATTTGCTAGTTATGCATAAATCAGTACTTTAAACAAAAATCAGTACATGTACTGGCAAAATCAGTACGACTGGCAACCCTAGCCTAGAACCATATGTCTCTATGTCAATACTCTTTCTCCAGCGACAATTGCACTAGTTAAAATGTCGACAACTTTCCTTTTATGCGCTAGTAAAGATACGTTAGAGACAACAGTTCTAGTGTATAACTAACTGGTGATATTGTCAATAGTTTGTTTTTGTTTTTATTATGCTGTGCAATAATATTAATTAAATATATGTAGACGAGGGTTACTAAAATCTACTAGTGAATCTTTAGTTCAAATATCTCCATGTCATCATAAAAGAACTACCTTCTCAATAGTGCTAAAGTCTACTGGCAGATTTTCAATGACAACCCTATGTTATATGTCAATAGGCGATTACATTGACTGGGGTACACCTAATCAGTAGCACTATTGACAATGTCACTAGAAAATAACTATAATTTTACTATTGACAACGAGCGAGAAATATCGATATTGTATACCAGAGCCCCTAAAATTTATTATGAATCTTTGGTACCAATGTCTCCATGTGGTCTCAAAAGAACTACTTATTTAGTAGTGCTACAGTCTAGTGGTGGATTTTCAATGACAAGCTAATGTTAAATGTCAATAGATGATATCATTGGCTGGGGTAAACCTTTTCAGTACTACTACTGACTACGTCACTAGTAAATCACCACAATTTCACTATTCGCACTTTCTGCAGGGCATATATGCACATACATATGTATGTATGTGTGTATGTATACAAATGAAAAACTGATTTATGAATTTGTCAACTTCTATTTCCTGAAATTTTTAAGCACACTTCTTATTAGAGCATACCAGACTTAATTTAGACTTAAATAAGTGTACATGTAGATATGAAAAAAATATATATTTTGTAATAAAAAAACATCATATGGATATCAAATCTGCATTGAAAAATCATTAAAAAAATTTGTCATTTTTGGCAACGCTGCATATGCATGGATACGAGTGTATGTATCAGCACAACTAAACAATAACCACTAAATATCTCTATTCAAACTACAAAAAAAAAAAATTATATTCAAAATGTATATGAGGGTTTTTTGCAAAAAAGGAAGGGAATAAATAAAGTAAAATCTTCCCTTCTGCAATTCAATTGTAGCAACTTTTTGTAGCAGTTTCGTGTTATTATACAGTTTATAAGGCTCCACTGTAGATGATTTTATTTTCAGGAACCTGCTACTATTACGTATACATGAGAATGTATGTACATATATACCAATACATGGTTTATAACTATAACTGTATTTTAAATATCTTATTTGAAGTATGTAAGTGATTCACATGTGTCTGCTGCATATTTTAAATATTCTGTTGCGCACAATGTATGAGTGATTTAGAGTGGCACTAATTTGATTAGTGGTAACATTTGACAGATTCAGTATCTCCGAACTAAATGAGACTTGCTGTACCGCTAAGCACAATAATCATCATAAAGAACAAATATCTACAAGTTTTCACCAACCAGTGACATTGGTTAAATTAACTAATTTGAGATATTTAAACAAATTTTAATACGAAACTTTGTTATAGTAAAATTTCTGCTGCCTAGTCCTATGTAAAAAAAAATATATGGTAAGAAAAACTACTGACAATACATCTGAAAAACCTTATTCCTTTTTTTATAAGAACACGAAATTTTTCGTTATGGAAACTAGGAAGTTTTCAATTTTAGGCTTATGATTTTGAATGTTATTTTCCAGTTTTTCATCTATTTATAACTCCCGACAAAAAAAAAGAGGTTTTATGAGTTTGTAGTGTATGTCTGTATATCTGTGTGCCTTTGTGCCTGTGGATCGGTGTGTCTGTCCGTGTCCAAAACAAACGCTAAACGACACTGTTGGCAAGACATTTGTTTCAGCTGTTTGTCTTGCCAACAGTGTTGTTCCACGTTCGTTTTAGAATATTTCGCTGTAGTAAAGCGTATCTTGTGCTAATATCGTCAGATATTCGTCCATGAAAACCATATATAAGTGCATACAGCTTTAAAATAAAATTGCGCATTCGTGTTTGAAACAAAACGTACTTACATGTAACCATATTGAAGAGAAAGGGGAGAGGGAGTCTCTTACAAGTTGGCAAATAAAAACTTTATTTCGCATCAAAGTAAAAGAAAAAAAAAGTAGGGAACTATACTTAAAATATAAAGATCTAAAAGGAGAAATACTAATAGAACTTGGTAAAATTTTAATATTTCTACAACTTTGTTCTGCAACTATTAAATTAAAGTTACTCCTGTTAAGCATTCGAGCACTTGGTAAAATATTTGACTTTAAGTTTATTTGTTTTTCCTTTAACTGAAAAGTTTCCAAAAGAATTATATATTTTTTATTCAACTTTTATTTGAATGCAAATTCATTTAAATGTTATTTATTATTGCCTGTTTTGAGTACGTAGTCAAGTCAATGACGCACTTTTTAACTTCCCCCTTTCCACTGAAAACAAGGCAAATAAAGGGTCCGCCAGATAACTTTTTTTTTTGAAAATGCTAAAAAAAACTACTGAAGCTTCGGCTGTGTGGCACGTAGCGCCGTCCTGTTCAAACCAAATGTTTCCTATATCCTCCTCTTCAATTTTTGTGAATAAAAATTCGTTCAACATGGCCCGATAACGATCGCCATTGACTGTAAAAGTCACTCCTTGCTCATTTTCGAAAAAAAAAATGGCCCAATTATGCCTCTGGACCAAAATCCGCACCAAACAGTGACTCGTTTTGGGTGCGACGGCTTTTCAATGCATGCGTGCGGGTTTTCTGTGCCCCAAATGCGACAATTTTGCTTGTTTACATACCCGCCAAGATCAATATGAGCTTCATCTGAAAAGATGATTTTTTTTTTTTTTGGCAAAATCGGCATCTTCTGTAAGTCGATCGCAGGGCCACTTAGCGAAGCGAAAACGCATTGCATGGTCAGTTGGCTTGTTCAGCAGAAGGATTAAACTAATGATGTGCCAAATCAGACATGAGCTAAGTGTTACCATTCACGAAATAAGCACTAGTTGAAAAAAAAAACGTTAGATTGCAGACCCTTTATATAGTACATATCGCGCATCTACTTCAATAGTGGCACAACTCAAAAAAACCAGTTTTGCAGAAAACGCGTTTTAAGTTTTCAATTTGCATACAACTCAATGGAGAAATGAAAAAAAAATTCTTCTCTCAGGAGGTGATTTACACAAGATAATATACGAAATGCCGCATCTTTCTGCATTATTAACTCAAAAAACTCATTTTTTGAGTTATGCCACTACTGAAGTAAATGTGCGATATGTACATATGTTTACCTGTAAGGATAGAAAACTACAAATTTTCTTTTTACAAATTGTCAAAACAACTGTTTGTCTTTATTTCCTCTTATTTAAAAAAAATAGGGATCTTTTGGGGAAAGAATAGAGAAAATCATGTAAGATTTTTTGCAGTGGTTAGATATGACCACTATATCCGAGAATTTGATATGGTTTTAAGTCCTTTTTGAGTATTGGCCGTCAAACAGCTAAAAACAAAAAAAAAATCACGCTCATATTCAAACACACGCAATTATTTTAAATATAATACGTATAACAATAAACATTCAACAACTATATTTGTACAAATTTTTTAAATTACGCCTCACAAGCAAATATAACTAAAATTAATATACTGTGAGAGCTACAATCTCACACATGAGTATAAAAATACTCTAACTATTATTCGGCTGCAGGCATATTTTATTTACAGACACACACAAAGCAAGTTCTCAAACATCCACACATATCCACACATTTTCCATGCCATTTTTTACACACAAATATATGTATGTATATATATGATGAAAAAAAATCCCGAGTATCATGCGTGTTTTTTGTTGGATTCAATATCCAAGGGCTGAGTATAGATATACTCATACTAAAAGTATGAGAGAGAGTGAATGCGGATACGTGCACCTTTTGATTTTTAGTTATAGGGTATTTTAGTTTTTTTTTCATAAACGAAGTATAGGTGATCTTGTATGTTGGAATCGACTTTAATGCTAGTTGCTTGAGAGAAAATTTGTGAGCGTACGAATGGTTTGCGCTACAATTATGATTATACGCAGTTACTAAAATTAAGACTGTTTGCTGATGTACATATATTTTTTAAAAAATTGCATAATTTTGAGCTGACCGATTTATATGAACAAGTGCGATATATAGATATATATTTTTTGTTAATTTTATGCTTTAATATTACTAAGTCAAAAAAATGCTTAATGTACTTTTTATTTAGCGAAAAACATTTTAATAGAAAGTGAATTAGTTGTTTTTAGGGCCTGTCTGTTCCACGATATCGACAACGTTCGCCAAAACAAAAACAAATGTTAAAATTTTGTTTTTATTTCAATTGTGAGTGTGCGACAAGTCGAACATTGTATACATCATGGGATAGGCCCCAAAGTATTCTTTATGATATTCAATACGATTTTTCATACCTTGAAAAATTTTCAAGCAGTTTTTCACACTTATTGTGGCATCTTCAAAAGGTAACTCTCAATGCTGACAGCTGATGGCGGCCGGGAACGATTAAGCCTTTTATTTGAACTTTTTCGATATCGCGCAATTAGTTCTCTTTTAGTTTGGTTTACATGGTTGCAGGGTTTTCAGATTTTTTCTGACCTATTTCGCCAAATTTATTTAAAAAACCGCCCAAATCAATCTTATCTCGTTTTTCTTAATATATCGTGCCATAATTTTCGAACATAATCGATAATTTGCGATCGTAAATAATCGACTTCCGGCGAAAAACGAGGTCCTAAAAATATTCCGGTTAGGCTTTTTTGACAGTTATGGATGGCTTGATATATTTGACAATAAATTTGTTATACAATATTTTTTAGTATAAATTTTTATAAGGTAGTAGTAAAAAATAAGCAGAAAATAGCCAAAGGTAAAAAATATTTTTTTTGTAAATTTAATTACTATTAAGATAACAAAAAAAAAAAAAAAAAAAAAAAACAAAATCAATATCTCGTTGGTTTGGTTTCTTGCTTACTTTTTGAAAATAATCTTTCAAAAAAGAAATTTTGAAGAAAAATCGTCAAAATAATTAATTATTTATCGCCAGAAAGATCGTTGTGTCGGCAAATCGAAGATGTTGACGTCAAACAAGTTGAGAAATCGCCACATTTGGCGAGAAATCGCCATAACTGACAGGCTTATTGCAACAACTACGTTGCACTATGTTGTTGTGTTGTGACGTAGCAATCTAATTTCTTGTTGATTTAAAAGAATTTTAACAGCCTTATTTATAAAACTGATTAAGGCTTTTTAAAGGGTTTTTTTAAGACAAATTTTCATAGAAAAATTTTCTTTAAAAGCCTTAATAAGTTTTATAAATAAGGCTGTAAATGTTTAAATTACGAAAAAATTATGAGTTTTTAATTCTTCTTAACAAATTCAAATTGTGGAAGGAATTTGTGTTATTATTATTAGTTCTTTGTGCTATATGATTACGTTCCTAAGTCCTAATTTACGCTTTGCAAAGACGAGGGGAACAAAAAAGTTGCTTTCTGATTTTTTATGTTGCTTTTTGTGAATAAATATTGAATATAATCATCAAATAGGGAAAATAAATGTGAAATGTTGGTAAATATTTTCCTACCCGTATGTGACCAGTTTCCTTTTTACCTTACCCTCTGGTTTCCATAGAATCGGTTTGTTAAATAAAATCAGCTGCTTTTCCAGTGCTAAGAAGTTCTCTTACTACTTTTCTGGCACTTGTGTTAACTCCTTTTCCTGTTTTATAAAGACGTATGTATGTACCTATTTCTGCATGTAGTCCTTTTTATCTAAGTGTGTTGAGTATGCATTTTATTCTTACTTTTACTTGCATTTCTAGCTAAAGGCTAAAATATCTAATTGTAACAAAGATTATGGAACTTTGATAAAAAATACATAAATATTAAACGTACACACATACATACATACATATGAATATAGAATGATTTGCTAATATTTGCTTAGAATTTCTTAAAGAATTGCAATCAGAAACATACAAATATACATATGTAGTTACATACATATGTCCATAAGTATCTATGTACACTTACAACAAAATTATCAACAACAACAGAAGCTTATACATACATACATACATACATACATACACACAACATATGTATGACAAGTCGTGTCCCCCATTTTATTGCAAAGGAACAAGTAAAACTAGCAACTCTGCAAAACAAAGAGCACGATTTGTACAACTCTAAAATGAAAAATATTAAAGACGCAAAAGAAATGTTTTTAATGTATAAATTGTGTTTTTTTTTTGTTTTCTATTTATGTACAAAACTTATGTACATAATAGTACGCACATATATACATACATATTTATTGGTGTATATAAACGTTAACATTAGATGAAGTTTTACAGATTCACTCTTGATATGATTCTGCTGTCAGCTGTATTCTACTTCAGCTTGCTACACACACTCCTGATGCTTTCTTCCTATCCCAGCGAACACATTAGTTCGATCTACAATTGAGCCCTACATTTTGAAAGTCTTTATGACTTTTTATTTATAAAGCTACGGTCACACTTGTAAAACATTTGCCCAAAAAAGCGTAACCACTAAATGCTAATGAAAAATCTTTCAATTCAGACAAACGTTTGTCAAGTTGGATTCTATGACATTGTCTACTAGTTGTGTTCGAAAGTTTTTAATTTGATAAACCAGTGTCTGGATCAAAACTTTTTTCATTAGTGTTTGTTGGTTAAGCTTTTTTGGGCAAATGTTTGACAAGTGTGACCGTACCTTAAGTAACATAAAAGATTTGACCTGCCTCACTTTCAATACTAACGGCTCAATTAAGCAAGACTTGAAAACAAACGCTATTGAAGTGAATGTAATACCAAAATTTTGACCTATTCATAATTTTAGGATTGGCTTTGCATGAATTTAATTTTTTTTTTCAAATTATTTCAGTAGACTCAAATTTCTGCTCAAGATTGATGCAAGTTTTTGTATATTCTTTTTAAATGTCACTTCTCTTCACTTCTCATGCAATTGATATGCCTGTCAACATATGTACATATCGCATGCGAACCCCCTCACAGAGAAAACAGTGCCTACTAAATACTTCATAAAATAGAACAAAATTAATAAGAAATCTCTATGGTTTTTTTTTCAATACGGAAATCTTATTAATTTCATAGAGAAAACCTTTTTGAAAAAATCAAGAAGAAATCTTGTAGTTTTTATGAGGTTATCTTATTGATTTTTTTTAATAAGGTTTTCTTCTTGATTTTATGAAGCAACCTCATAAAAAGAAAAAAAATTGTGCTTTGCTTATGTATTTTCATTAAAATTTTATACCATATACTTATGTATGTATGTAGTATATGTAGATGTTATTTATTTATACATACTTACATACATAGATATATATTATATTGTATTCTTAATTAACTGACTCACCATACATACTAGGGATGCCAAGTGGGAAATCCCGATGCCGGAAATCCCGGAATTTTCGGGACTTAGCAAATCCCGTAAAATTCAATCCCGAGATTTCATTTTCGGGATTTCTTAGCAATTTTTTTTATAAAAACTTTATAAATTCAAATTTTCGTTGATTCTAAGGTATTTTTTATAATATTTCAAAGTTTTAACAATTTAATGACTATTCGTGACATATTTCTTATAAATTAACAACAAGAGCAAAATAAATAAACTACTTTCTTACGGTTATTTTCATCAAAGGTGCTACAATATATGCAAACTTTAGAATTATTTTGAAAACAAAAGAAACATATTACTTTTTGAAGGGAAATAACATTTGAAACATTCACAAGTTTGACAAATTTATTCCGTCTTATTCTATATTATGAGGGCAATTATAATTCAAATTCCACGAGAAATTTTTCCCGGGGAATAATTTTAAACAGTAGCAAATAATAGGGGAAACAAAAAAATCTAATTGGAAAAGGGAGAAATTTCTTGCGGAAATTTATTCATAATTGCAATGTATAACTATCTGTATGTCGACTCCTCAACGCTAAAAAAAACTTAGCACTTATCTACTTGTCGGTAACAATTGAGTACTATTGACACCTCCTTACAATTGGAGTAGAATACAATACAAGGCAAGTGAAAACTTCTTGTTGTCGGGTTGACGTAAAAGCGAGAAATATTTACAGGATAATGCGGAGTATTTTGTCTAAAAAACTGCTCGAGTGTGTATGTATGTATGTTTCTCACATTACAGTTTTGTTTTTTATTTAGACGGTTTAGGTCCTTTTTGATACAAACCTAAGATCAAACCCATTTAAATTACATGGATTTGATAAATAGTTTTAGTCAAAAACGACCGACTGAATGAGTTCGACTCAATTATAGTTGTATTCGAGCTGCAGAGTAGAAGGCCAGGACACTAATAAACCATACTCCTCTTAGCGAACGTATGAATACATACATACATATGTATCTGTTGAACTTGGGGAAAAAAACTTATGTAAAAATTTAAAATTTTTCAGTAGAGCAAAAATACTGTTCAAGTGCTCAGGCAAACTTTTAATGTATGTGCCTATAAAAATGTGATCTTTAGACGTAATTAATCGAATTTGATTAGAATAGTGTATACATTTCTTTTAATTTTTCGACATGTTCAGCCTTATTATCCTTGTCATAGTCGTAACGAAATTGATAAAAAAAAATTAGATAATGCTTGGTATACATACTATAGCATTGCACAGATGCATCTGTATGCACCAGTTTTGCGTGGTTTTTGGTTCTTGTATGAAAAAATATGTTATTTAGCGTTTCTTTTACTAGTTGTAAATGTTGATTTTTAAAGCAGTTATTGTATGGTTGTGCAATGACCAAATGAGAAAAACACGTTAGTATGTATTTGTTTTTCTATAACAAATAAGATACATAAAACTGGTTTTAACATAAGTATCACATGGTGTGTTGAAAAAAAATCCATGGTTGATGAATGAATGAATGAAAGTAAAATTTCACATACACATGTAAGTAAATGATACATGTACATGAAACACATGCATTTGTAATTACTCTCAGAGCAAAATTGTCTCTTTCTCTCTCTATACTTTGGCTGCGCCACAAAATAACATAACGAACGTCAGCACATACATCTGCACATCATGTATTTGTTTCAATAGTGGTTTTTTCATATATTTGTATTACAATATGTATTTTTTGAGCAAAAACAGATCAAACAGTTGCTCAGCAGCAATACAATAAGCAATTGTTATTTGTTTTCAATTGTATTTTAATTTGGAAAAGCACGCACACACAATAACTCTTATACTAGTTCTGTCGCTCACACTACAATTATATGGTACATACTATGGAATATTTGTTTTGGCTACACAAACGAGTATACAAATGCAACCCTATAATACATACATATGTAACAACCGTTATACTTGTTGTTGATCAATCGCAATTAAAAAAAAAAACGTTAGTAGATATACATATTTTTAACAAAACAATACTGTTTTTGCAACTTATTTGTATGAAAGTGAATCTAAAAATTTTCGTAAGTCAACTTAAGCGGTAGTGCTAAAAGTCCACCGATATGTATATTCGTTTTGGTTTAGATAATAGAAAAACATTTATATTGAAAACAAAAACAAGTTTTCATATTTAGTTATTATTGTCTTTACTAAAAATTCTCTAACATCAAATGTGATTAATCAACTTAAAAATAGATGAGAAAAATTCTTTTAATTTTTATTTCATACTCGTATTAGAAAATTTTTCACTTTAAAGACAATTGCGCAATGATAAATTATGAACATAAAACCTTTTAAAATGCATTAAATTGTTATTAAAGTAATATTTATTTAGAAAAATAATTTATTTTACGAAAAATATTTAGATCCCGAAATCTCGAAAATCCCGTGATACCGAAAAATCCCGGGATTTTCGGGATCGGGATTACTCAATCCCGAATCTCGGGATTTCCAAAAATCGATCCCGATTGGCATCCCTAATACATACATATTATTACTTGAAAGGAGACAAGTATTGAACCAGCAAACTTCTGACTGATAGACAAACACTCTAACCAATATTCTAACAAGCAGTCTAAATAACCATTGAAATAATTTTGCAAATATGCTTATACAAAAACGGAAAAGATCATGAAAAAAATTTGTCTGTATGTCTATTTATAGATATGAAATAACAAGACACCTCATAAAATCAAGAAGATTTCCTTATTAATAAAATCAATAAGATGCTTTACACATAATCATATAGGAACCTAATAAAATCAAGAAGAAAACGTCTTTAAAAAAATCAATAAGGCAACCTCATAAAATCAATAAGAAATCTCTATAGTTTACAATTTATAAGAAAACCTCATAGAATCAAGAAGATTTTCTCTATGGATTGTTTTTTGGTGCCAAAAATAACCGAAAATTAAGTAAAAAAAAGTTGTGAATAATAAGATTTCTTCTTGATTTTATGTGGTTTTCTTCTTGATAAAATTAATAAGATTTACCACATAAAAACAATAAGAAATCTCTATGAAAAAAATCTTCGCTTCTCTCTGCTGGGATAAACCTTAGCCTAAAAACGTTTCATAGAGAAAATCTTCTTGATTCTATGAGGCAGTTTTTTTCTCTGTGCTGTTCCCATAATGCGAACGGTCGACTTGAGTAGAAGATTTATATGAATAGATCTGATTTTTTGAGTGGTTTGCATAAACATTTTTAGACTCGATCGTACCAACTAAGTGTAGGGAATGATTTTAGTCTAGGATTATCATAAGGTACGGTATCTATGATATTGGAGGATATACTTGATGTATTGGAAAGAGTCAGCTGCCTTTGTAAGTTTGCTTTTAACATAATAGGAAAATTCTTATTCTACATTGGAATTTTTTGAGAAAAACAAATTTTTCCGGTATTATTGGCTGCCCTGCTATAAAAATCTATTTCAATTTGATTACTATTTATTTTGCTTCTAATAGTTTCATTTACCTTTACGACTGTTTCGCACAGACCCTTGATATTTTAAAAGTGGCTAGCAATATTCTTTGCTGTGTTAATTTAATTTAATTTTTATGTTTGTCATTCATGTGAAATGATTTAAATTTTAAATTGACTTGTGTCCTCCAATGACAAGGCCACTTGTTTGTTAGGTGGCTTTATCAAATATATAAGGTAAAACTATTTACCAGCAACCAACCATATTATATATGTATGTATGTATGTATGTATCTCTTTTATTCGCAATTTTTATTTGTTAAATGCAGCAAAATAAATACATAAATACTGGTAGTAGAAGTTTCATGACGTATTTTTAAGTGCAGATGTTTAGTTTTATTTCTCTGCTACTAAATTAAATATTTATTTTGCTGTTAGTAAATTACTTAGTTTTTATGTAATCAAGTATCTATGTATCTAGTATAAATGTAAGATTAAATTTACAAGGGTGATTTATAAATACGCATTCATTTGTTGATTACAACTTTGAGCACTTTTAGGCTTTTATTTTTATTAGAAACAAATATTTTAGTTCTGAATAATTGCTTGATGAGTATAAAAAAGGATTTTTTTTAAACTTTAACATTCATCGAAAGTAAGATTTTAAATTTTATTGGGAGCTGCAGAATTTTGTATTTTAGATAGAAGCAAAAAGTTTTGCAAGATTATAAATTACTCAACTCAATGAGTTTTCTGGGAGTGCTTGTAATAATAACTAAACACTGATTTTTTATTTTTTTAAATATATTTTTTATGTAAAGAAATTACTCGTGAGTTAGTTTTTAAAATTCAATATAAATGAATTCTATTGAATAAATATGTAATTTTTGTCATTATTTTTTAAATAAAATTAAAAAATTTTATTTTTTACAAAATAAAAATTTGCATAAAAAAAATTCAATTTGGGGATTTTCGGGGAAAAACTGGCAACACTGAATCTGAAATCGGTGATAATAATACTTGCTCTTACTTTGCAAAGAGACAAGCATAAATTTAAGAGCTTTTAACGTAGCTGGTATATAGGCACTTCCACAGTAATGTTAACGTTTTGTCGCGTTCGACAGCAAACAAGTATGCTTGTTTTTTTTTTCAAAGAAATTTAAAGTTTTTTAATTCTATATGTATATTATTGTGTTGGCCGTCAGCAGCTCAACATCAAGTAAAACTTAAAGAAAAATCTAATTACTTTGTTGTGAAATACAAGCTTAATTGCTTGCTGTCGCATGTGACACAAAAAAGTGGAACTTCCCGTATAAAAATTAACTAAGAAAATAGTAAATACATATTGTCAGTGTGCTGCAGCGAAGCGTTCTGAGAGAGAGAGAGAGAGCGTTCTGAATCGTTTGGACTATAAGCTGTGTAAGTCCAAACTTTCTAGCAAATTGCGTTTTAAATAGTTTTTATTTTTAAGTGGTCTTGGAAAATATGGACGGACGAGCGTTGTTATTATGGACACACTTCATTTTAAGCCCCACGTTTCGGCCAAAGCTCGTTTCAAACAATATTAGTTGTGTTTTTCAATTTGAAAAAAAGAACAGCTGCAACATACCGATTACTTATTAAAGCTCATCAGTACTCAGGAACTTAAGGTTATATAATTTTAAGAAAAGTGCATTTTTCGAAACTCCGATTATGAAAGTTTTCTATTAATATCTATGTAGATTCCATTCAGTAATTTATTAAAAAGTCATTCTTAAAGAAAACTTCACAGTTAAATAAAATGCTTGTAGTAATATGTACATACATATGTATGTATGTATTTAAGAAGAAGTAAAAACAAACTTAGAGAAATGGAATCTCGAATGTAAAAAAAGAAAATTAACATACTGCTGCATGCACACAATTATGTATACACACTTAGGCATATGTACACATACACATACATATGCTTACATATGTATGTGCATATGTATATAAGTTAACTTAAATATACAAAACTGCGAATACATGCCATACCAATACCATAATAACACACTTACTGCTCCTTTTCACTTTTGCAAAATTTTCAGAGAGCTAAAAATAAGTGTAAAAGTGATAAAAATAATGTTGCAAATAGAAAAATAAAATTAAAAACGAACAAAGGACACAAGTTTGTTTGCTCATGAAGAATGGTGGTGGTTGGTTGGTTGGTTGTTGGTATGGAATATCCTAAACGGCAAACGAAGGACTTTAAAATAATAATAAAAAAAAAACTTTCAAAAATAAAATAAAATTTTAAAAGAAAAATGCTGTAATAATAGAATTGCCAACAACAAGTTAGATTGGCTTGTGTCGGCTATAACGAATATATCGTACGCTTCAATGCAATACAAATAAAGTACTCGTAAATAAATCATGCTATGCTACCGGAAAATATTCATATGTATGTATGTATGTGTGTATGTAAATGCAGTAACTTCCCATTAAAGGTTTTTCAAACACACAAGTTCTTTTATGTTATTAATTGGGTAAATTATTTAGTGTCATTAGCATTAATTAAGCGAGTATATCAATTACCTGGAGATCAATTAAGCGGAAGCTATTGTACATCATAGTCGCTCGTGTCGAACTTTAGTCGGTTTCTTATACAAATTAATACACATGCAGGAATACATTTTTCTCGGAATCTTCCTATAAGAGGTTTATAATTGTAAAGAGGAGGGTATGCCATTAGCAATGGAAAAAATCAGCCAAATGGCCTCCACGGATAGGGTTGCGAAACCATATTCCTTTGCATGAAATTTTCCATCACCACTTCCCACATACATACATATGCGGCTGTTTGTGGCCAATAACTTCACGAATTCCTTCTTTGAGGTCTTCAATTTAATTTTTAGCCCGCGTCATAGACCTCATCTTTCACGTAGCTCTAAAATTTTAGAGGTGCTAAATCACAAGATTTCGGTGGCCAATTGAGCTCGCTTCTACGACTAATAATAAGGAAACTTTTCACGCACAACAGTCATGGCATAGAACGCTGTCTTATTGAAAACAAACGTCGTTCACACCAATATCTTTTAATTCCGGCCATATAAAATCATGAGTTAGTCGTATATAGCGAAAGCCATTCAATTTAAGAAGTGCTGTAGCCTTTTTTTTCGAAAAAGTCAGGTCCAATGATCTCTCATTAAATTGTTGTATCGTATTTGGTTTTTTCGAGGTTAATTACTTTGGTTTTTCAAGTGCAATTGAGGCTGAAATTTCAGGGATAACAAGAACATCTCATTAGAGTGGGCCGATTTGTTCGTGTGAGCAAAAGAGCAACAGGCGTTTGGCAAAAATGGAATCTACACAAAATTCGAAGAACATTACCCTGAGAAACTAGGGGTCTAAAATCACAACCTAGCTCCCGCCGAGAGGCATCAAAACTCAAGCTATTCGTTGGGTAAAGACATTTCCAGCCAAATAACAAAAGTAATATAATAAAATATATGTACATACAATGAATTCGAATATGTACCGATAGTGAGGTCTCAGACAAAACACCATCAGATTATACATGATATCAATTCTGGTTTATAAATGACAGGCGTCTTTCAACAAGATAGAGATGTGTTATAACCTAGAGCGATTATCAGCTCTACCATAATACGTAAAAGTGCTTGTAAACGATATTGTGGGCGAATTGGTCATATTTGAAACTCTTAATACTGATCGAAATCCCACTGAAATGGAAAAATCTCAATTAGAGCAGACTATCTACAGAGTCGCACTGATTTAATGGTGAAACAAGGTTACCTGTTGAACATCAACCGATCGGGTAGCGACATGAGTCGCAATAACTTGAATTCTTTCGCTTGCCCAATCTTAGTACAGTCTTCCAGACTGAGATCACGACTATAGCGGAAGCCATTAAATATCTAAATTCGTATCTTTACGGATACTAGAAAAGTATCGAAGGAATTCATAAAGTTCAATCTCAAAGCGACCTTCAATTCAAAAATGAGATAAAGTCATACAGGTACTGTAGAGAAGCGAATATGAATGAAAAGATAGGGTCATTACTGAATAGAAACTAGAAACTGCCAAACTTGTTCAAGAATTTAAAAATGAATTGAAACAATGGAATGTAGAACAACAAAGCAGAGATTGTCAGAACTCTACTGTTGGAAGAGTGACCGAAATTCTCTTTGGAAACCCAAATAGTTAAAAGACGATAGAGATTCTAGGTTTAAAAATGCCAACACTTCGAAACTTTGTTACCATAATAACAGAACATACAGAGTTAAGAAGTCACCTGGCTCGCATAGGTGTTGTTGACAATACGACATATAGAGCCCACCAAGAGGACGATGATGAAAACTGTCCACCATTCCGTCAAATTATAAGATAAGTCTTCCATCTGAAAACATACCAGAGATAGAATATCTTAGGGATTTCGACTGGAATAACCAAAGTCCTAGTTTACACTATGCAAGTCTTATTGCTAAGCTGATTAGTTTGTTAGGAGAGTGAGACGAGGGGAAAAGAAACGTTTCTGTTCACCACGTCTCTCTTTCCCTCAAACTAATCAGTATATTGAGAGGCCTAGGTTCTTAACCTGTCTAAGTTTGATAGGTTTTCATGGTTTTTTATTGCATTTCTTATTAAGAGCGCACAATGCAAGCTACAAAAGCATAAGTGTAATTCAAAACGGATTGGGTCAATAACTATTGCCCCTCTTTTCAACCTAACCTACTTGTTGTACATCTTTGTTGCACTGGCCATGATACAATTCCAGATGTTTAATCATCCCTGAAGGAATCCCAAGGGATCAGCTTTCTATACTGGTAGCAGTATTAAAAGGCCACTGTCTTGCAAATATACATACTAGGTTATTAATATCAAGACAGCAGAGGAAATTTTTTAGCTCTACATCTGCGACTGTTCTGTTCTCGCAGAGAAAAGGGCGTATTTTATGGCCATTCCAATCTTGCAGAATGTTGAAAAGTATGGGAATGCGACTTAAGGCTGACCGCCTTTTTTTGTAATTTTTATTAATTTATTAATTTATTTCAAAGAGGATGGTAAATTTTTAAATTATTAAGCTTAACTCGTTTTACAACTCTGCTACTGTGCGCTTTGCTAAATTTTATACGAGTATCATCGCTACAGCGCCTCTAGTGTTAAGGAGGCACATTACTTTAAGCAATTTATCCATTTTATTAGTAGTAGTACTTCGCCGATGATTTATTGCTACAAATATCGAGGAATGAGGGTGCTTAGATATGAATGCATATCAGTAAAATCTATGCTACCCGCAGGTAGCACAACATGGCCTAATAGATCCCAAGTAAACTGATGCTCGTGGAAGTGGAAACCTGAGCGTAAATCACTAAATTAAATTTCGAAATTTCGATGGATATCGAAAACCTCATCCAAACGCCTGGTTAAATTTTAATATGAGAACCGATAGGAAAGGAGTTTTTTAAATTTTGTCATACATATGTGTAAGTATATTTTGATAGGCTTTACTGAAATTGAAATATTCATTCCTGAATCGAAAAAATTCACTAAAACAAATATCTGCCTATGTACATGCATACTTACACTTTAGAAGGTAACAAAAGCAACGACAAACTTTATTCCTTACTAAAAAAATGCAGCGTACAAAAATAAGAAAAAATTTAAGAAATTATATGTACATACATACACAAAGTACTTTCATGCACTTCATATTTAGCGATGTTATAAAGAAGCAGCAGATGAAGCAGACACATAAGAAACAACAAGTAAACAAAGATAAATAATCGAAAAAAAAGAAGTTGATTCTACGTAAAGTTTAGGGGTGGGGGGAAATGTAACAGCACAATAGAGTCACAATCTTTATATGTTGAAATGTGGCTGTATGTCGAGTATGTAGCAGGACTAAAAATTTTTTCATAAACTGTTATGAGCCTTAAAGGAATGCATTTATAAATAATTAAGCCTGTACTAAAATTTGATTAATCTTTGTGGATCTTTTAATAAGTTGCTGTGATGTTTGGAAACCTATTTTATGAGAGTTTATAATTATTCTTGCGAAAATTTTAAAGATAGTATGATTTCGTTTCCTAATTATAGCATGTTTAGTTTTTATGCCAATATTGGTCTTTAGTGAACTTAAAACATAAAATTATAGGAGCATATTCATAGTCAAAGCAAAGTATACATACTTTATAAACTTAAAACCAATATTTTGTGTGGTAATACTGGTTTTAAATTTTCTAGATATACAGGGTGGGCCAAAAGAAACCAAGGGGTGTAAAAGTTTAATAACTTTATTGTTTATTCATTTTTTTTATTTTTTCTTTCAGATTATATAGACAACACTTGGAGAATTTATAATGGAGAGGTTCACAACTGAACAGAGAACCAGAACAATAGAATTTTATTATTTAAACCAGAGATCAATTATTTTAACGCAAAGAGCATATCGTCGACATTTTAACGTCAGAATTTCGCCCTCTGAAGCGATGATTCTGGGGTTCTCAAAATCCAAGAGCCATTCATCAACGCCAATTGCACCCCATCAGGTGTACAGTATGGTGTGGGATCACATCTGAAAATGTCATTGGGCCCTACTTCTTCGAGAATGAAGATGGAAGTGCTGTAACCGTAAATGGAGAGCGGTATCGGTTTATGATAGAACATTTTTTACGTCCTGCTCTTGAAAACAGACCTGGTATGTGGTTTCAGCAGGACGAAGCCACTGCCCATACTGCCCGAGACACAATGGCACTTTTAAGTCAAATTTTTCGAGAGCGAATAATTTCTCGAAATTCGGAAATTATTTGGCCAGCGCGATCGCCAGATTTGACAGCACCCGACTATTTTCTTTGGTGTTTTTTGAAGGAGCGAGTGTATGTGAACAAGCCAGAGACAATCCTTGAACTCAAGGCAAGCATTGTTGCAGAAATTCGAACGCTACAGCCACAAGTTTTGAAAGATGTTATGGACAATGCTCTAAAAAGAGCCCATCAGTGCGAAGCTGAAAACGGTGGTCATTTAAGAGACATCATTTTTCATACTTAGTGTAAAAAAATTTCCATTTTGTATATTATATAATCTGAAAGAAAAAATAAAAAAAAGTTAATAAACAAAAAAGTTATTAAACTTTTACACCCCTTGGTTTCTTTTGGCCCACCCTGTACTTTGTTTTGATTATGAATATGAGCCATTGATATTAATTTGAATTATTTTACAGTTTCTGGAATGCTAACAATTCAAGATTTCATAAAAGTTCCACTCTAACTCTGCATTTTTTTTTATCATATTGAAATGAATTGTTAAACATTCTCGTAATTTGAACGTAATTTTATATCCTTTCGAATTATATATAATTCCCTTAAATTGATTTAACCTTTGACTATAGATGGCGCTTTAGAAAAAACTTAAAAGTACATTTGCGTCATGAATGAACGAAATGAAAAGACTTTGGCGAGTCATTAAGTCCGTGACTTTTTGAATGAACCACCGATTTTTAGATAAAAAATTATTTTATTTTTCAATACACTTTGTTCAGTTTTTCCAACTTTTTATTCCTGCCAAAAAAATATGATTTGTCGATGTGATCAAAATAGGTATTTGTTTGTGAAATGATTTCATCGTTGGATTCAAATATCTTTCCGATGTTCCATTTCTTGAGATGTGGGTACAAGCAATACTTACTCGTGGCTAAAGCCGGAAAATATGACGAATGTGGCAGCATGCTGTAACCCATTTAAATAATTTTTTCCATTTTGCACTTGGGTGAACTATTGCATTGCCCTGGTGGATATGATAATTTGGATTAATATCCGCCATTGATTGCCTTATCCGTTTAAGATAGTCAATGTAGATTATACTGCGTGTATCCGAAAAAAAACGTTCGTAATGATTTTATTTACTGGCAAACCCACCTTGACATCATCGATTTACATCGAGAAGCCTACTGCTGTTTGATCTGTGATGTGTTGAAGTGGATCGACGATTCATTCACTTTTACGGAAAGGTGCAAAAGCTCGTGTATATTGCGCTTGAACAACGGCAAACACTCGTGCAAAGTTGTCACACTATTGCTGTTTTAAGAATTATTTAATTTAATTTTTTTGAACAAACATAAACTGAGAGACTCGAAGTTTCCAGGAAGAATCGAACCTGCGACCCTCCGACTACCAGATTAGTATACTACCTACGCATAAGCGGCACCCATCTTGCGGAAAGCTTTCTAATACCCAAGTGATCATTAACAATTTAAAGTAATGAGCATATGGCTTTCACAATCTCCCTCACTTCCAATCTCAGATAGGCCAACACAAACCGTATCATGAATTTGTTAAAATATTTAGGGTGTAGAGACCGCGGCATATTCAGTGCCTTTACGGCCACAATGAAATTAATTTTTTTTCACTGAACTTGATGGTGAAGAGTATCGATCGTATTTTTCAAGCTTAATCTTGGTTTGAGTGATGGGTTTTTTCCGCTTAAAATAAACGCTTAATGAGCACACGAAATTCACTTTTTCCATGTTCTTCTCAAATCACCCAATAGTCTGCGGAAAATGGTCAGGGTCTATGGCGGGAATCGAGCCCACGACCTTTGGACTGACAGGCTAGTATCGCTGCCACTCAGCCGCAGAGATACCATGATGTAGTTTGCTAAAATTTTGACAGAAGTCAGCCGGCCTTTGTAATGTTCGCCTCCCTGGTAATATTTGACCTTGATTGATGTTCCTTTTTGTAATCAATTAATAAAAAAAATTCCACGTGTATTACAAAAAATAGACGCCATGACTTTTTCTGCGGAAAGAAATTTCTTCGCCTTCCTTGGTCACTATTTTTCCATCCCTGGCCACTGCTATGACTGTCCCTTTGTCTAAGGTGTGAAGTCCCTTTGTCTAGGGTAAGCGATGTGAAGTACTTTTTGAATTATCTATCATTTCAGTTGGCTCACGCACCTTCTTCCTGCAATACCAAGGTTGTGGATTTTATTAACCGTTTCTACTGTAGACGCGTCAATTGGTCGACCACTACGCTATTGAAATTGTTAGCTCGTACGGTTTCGTTTAAACTTTGCTACTATTCATTATTTTATTGTCGTGTAAATGAAGGAGCAGGTTTCCTTTGGCTTTATTATTAGTTGAAGTGATACCTTTCATATATGAATCAAAACAAACAATATAGTGCACTCTACCGTACAAAAAAATATTCTGCGGCAAATCCGCGTCGTCATAGAATACAAATGAGTGTTTGTTATAAAAAGTATAAAAGTTTTTTAGCTAAAAATTTTAACTTCTAAACGGGAGCATCGATTTTAAATGGACAGAAAATTTCTGTAGTCGAGTTAAACTTTCGAGTTTGGGCTTGAAAGCAGATGTTCTATTGTTTCAATTACCCCGGGTTCCTTATATTTCCTGCAGGTACCGTCAAGTATTTATCCTATTTTGACGGCATACGAAGCCGTCCATCAGTGTCCAGTTAATTTTCCCACTAGAAGTTTATAGTTGCTTCCAGTAAATGATACAATGAATTTAGTCGATTTGGATACATAAGAGCTCCACATGATCTTAGAAGTTTTGCAAGTGTTCATCGCACGCCAACTTTTATCCGCTTCTTCCCTCATCTTAAAGTCTATGATCCCTTTGAGCTGTTGAATTGGTTTCCGGATATATAACGTTTCCTCAGCCGGTAATTGAACTCCCCTTTTGTTGTATCGGCCATTTCATTTCCCTCAATTTCCATGTGTCCCCGGAATCAAAATATATGCACTTGTCGATATATGAGCTTATTTGCTTTTGGCACTCAACAAACTCCTTATATTCTGTCTGGTGTTCTATGAAAACTTAAGTTTCGATAACGCTGGAATTTTTATATTTAGTAAAAAAAAATTGTCATGATAAGTAATTCAAATTAAATTTAAATTAAATTTTGAAAATACTTACACAATATGGAGCCTAAAACACATTTTTTATGAGGTAATTTCTTTTTCAATCTTATACCTCCGTCTAGATGTCAGATCGGCCAGTTTTGAGACCGCCTTTGTATTGCTCACTCCAATTTAGCTTTCCCGCTGTACCTTGAATTGAAATTAAAAAGTTTAATACATTTAAAGTACTGGAAAATGTCATTTAATACAACTAGTACTACAGCAAATAGTAAAATTTCCGCTTGATATCCTTAGTAACTTTTGTGTTTTTGTGCTAAGAAAGGAAGAAGAATACAACAGAGCCAGGAACAACAGCAACAATAACGACGAAATAAAAAGAAACGACTTGGTATTTGTTGCAAAGAAGATGTTGCTGCTTTAGTATTTGTCGTTGCTAACAGTTGGTATGGTTGTATATAGTCATGTATACAGACTAGAACTCTGCACAAGACCACTTACAAGAACTTTTTGCAAGAAATCTGTTTCAGTTATTGCAGGTATAGGAGTAAAGAAAAAAATACTTCGTGACGGAAGAATTTGTGATGCTTGCTTCTTTATACGCATGGGCGCGCATACAAAACGTCATGTATGTACATATGCATCAGTGATCTACAATGAATCGTTTTATCGCTATTCATACTGACTCATGAAATTTTAAATAGGAGTGAGACATCATTTAAACTCAACTACTCTGATTTAAGCATATTCACGATGACATTGATTGATAAGTACAGGTTGAAATAAATATGAATGTAAATAGGGTTGTTTTGCAATTCCTGAAAAAAAAACACACAAAAAAGCAACAGAGAAACACATAACTTCATAATGAGAACCTTAATGTTCGTATGCGAAGTTCGCATTATGAATCATAATTATTTTGCATCATCCATAGGCACTGAGTTAAGGAGAGTCGAAATCAACAACGTCATAAATGTTGCTAAGTATGAGTTCGATGCACACTTCAAACTTTCGAGTGAATATGATTCATAGACAACATTGCAATAAGTATGAGTGCGCATAAGTACAAGAAAATCATGATTCGACTCTACTCACTTTTTCACTACTGATTGCTGTTCTCTGATACGTACACAAGTTGTGTGCGCACATAGATTAGTTGTGTATATCTGCTTTAAAAAACTACCCTTGAACACATAATACTCGTAGCTTACTATCTACATCTTGCACACACATTTAAACGTACAATATGCAAAATAACAAGCATACACTAATCAACACTACTTCTTTTGATTGTTTGTTACGAACAAGAATAGAACTTATTATTGGTTTAGTATAATTAACCTGACCAGACATCCCACTTTAGGCGGCATTATCCCGCTTTTCGTAAGTTGATCCCGCTTAGAATTTCTATCCCGCTTCATCCCACTTTTAAGAGTTTTGAAATTTTCAATATCTTGTTCTATTTTTATAAAAATGTAAGTCTGAAAAATGCATTCCAAATATTTTTTTAAGTGTAGTTATTGCTTAACTAGCCGAAACCCTGTGTGCTTTGCTACACCTCATAAAGGTTTTGAGATGAAAAGAAAAATTGTTTATATTACAAGTGCCACGCTTGCGGTTCAACCTTCACTACCTTCACTACTTTGTATAATATTTATTAACACAAATAGTCATTTAAAAACATTTCTGCTTTTTAACGCTCACTTGTCCAATCCGGATTATTTTCTATCATCGGAAGAACCAGCAGAATTTCAAACTACCAAGATATTGAAAAATTAATATTTAATTTACTTAGGGGGTGACCCACTTTTTGCTCTATTATTGACTCCTTTTTTAGTACTAGTACCCAGCAAAAAATTACACATTACCATTAGAACTAGTTGCCATATAATGACTTACTTTTCTGATTGCCAATTTTCATTACTCGCTTACAAATCACATTACCTAAAATTTAAAAAAATGACGTGCAAGTTGCTAAATGAAGAGAATGATTTTTTTAGATGAAATAGATTACGTGAAATGTTGACAAATAAAAAAAAGTAAGTACTCCTCAAGAATCGATTATTTTAGTCTCACGCCTTGTTAAAATCATTAAGTTGGTAATCCAGTAGGGAAGTGCTTCCATCAAAAATGCTTAATTCCAAACTCGATTACCTTTTTTGAAATTTTTTGCTGGGTATCTTTACGAAAATATTTAATTTTGTTTTACTGGTTTGGCTTCCAAGATATCGTGAAATAAACGTTGCTTCTCTATGTCGTTGCACTGACAACTTTAGGCATTAAAAACTTAATATTCCTCCTTCTACACTATCAGTAATATAAATCAGCAAGATTAGTACACTGATTGTTGACAGAGTAATGCCCGCAAAGTTTCCCAATCTCACTATATTCCTTTTCCAGATATCTCAAAGTAAATATTTTTTTTTATGGAAGGATTCACACCCATATGTCTAATTCGAACTTTTTTGTAAGGCAACACAAATAATAAAAATCGTTACTTACATAAAATTTCGCATTTATTGCTGGAAGATATTAAAAAAAAATATATAAGAGGTGGCACATTAAAAAAATACCGAAATCGGTGCAGCCGCTCTTAATTGATGCGATTACCAAGGAACGACATTTGATTTTTATTCATATAGGTAAATATTTTTTTTATTTTTTTGAGTTGAAAACTGTGTTTCCTAAGTAAAAACGAAACTGCATATCGATGGTCTCAAGTAGAAAGGCCCTAACTCGTATTGTTTACGAAATTGAGTTTTTCAGTGATTCCCAGTAAAAAAAATGGAAGTCATTCTGAAGGAACCGCATTTTCATTGCTTCCAAAAAATCGATATTTTTAATTTGCCGATAGTTAGCAGAAAACCAAGTAAAAGTTTATTTTAATCACACAAAACCTTGGAGTTTTTCCATAGTTTTAGTAAATACTCACCAAAATGTTCAAAAAATCGATTTTTTGAAAGAAATTTATGAACTAATTTTGGCCTAATATTTAGAAGTTATTTGCTTAAATTTACATGAAAACACTGTTTCGCAATTAAATTCGTATAAAAAGAAACGAATTGTTAAAATATGTAACTTTTTAAAGTTTTTCCTAGATGAAAATATTACCATAGAACACAAAAAAGGAAATTTTTCTTAAAATCCCTTCTAATTCGGTGACTAGGCATCGAAAAAGAGAACTTCTTGCAATGACAACCTTATGTAAAAATCATTAGATCGCATCGAAATTTGAACTACTGCCAGACTGCAAACTCTACATTTTCATGACTTCTTTGGAGTGTCTTTTTTTACTGGGTTCTGATACATTTCACACAGGTAACCATCATCACAAAAATTTATTACAATAGTGTAAAAAATAACGATTTTACAATCAGTTTTACAAAAAAAGTTACAAATTAAATATTACAGTTTCTATTATGTTTTTACCTTCTCCTGTAAAGTTACAATTATTTGAGTTAGGGTCTTTCTACTTGAGACCATCGATATATGCATATTGCACGTCCCGATTTCTAAAAGGTATTTATTTTAAAATCCCGCTTTTTCGTGGAATTTTCTTCGAAATCCCGCTTTTTGATCCATCATGTCCCGCTTTTTGCCAAAACCATCTGTAGTTCGATTCACTAACTTATTTTAGCGATAATCAATAACATCAAAATTACCGACTTTTCTATGCAGTAACACTTTTAAACCACATGTGCTGTTGTTAACTAAACGACGATAATTTTTGTGGTGTTATTGAATCGACAACAGTCAGCTGTTCAGTTAAAGCACATGCTCTTTTAGCAGAACTCAGGTAATTATTTTACAGCATTATACACACATGTAAAAACTTTTAGCTATAAATAACAATATTGCTATTATTTAAATATTCAATGTAACCTTTATTTTAGAAAATTAAAGAAATTGATGAAAATATGTTTGTGTACAAGTAAAAATTTATTTATTTATTTTCTATTCCTCTTTGTGCTTTTCGTTAATTTTAACAAAGCTGCTACATGATATCAAATTTTAACGAAGTTGTTAACAAGAAGTTAGTAAATAACATAATCGTTAATGCAAACAATAATAATTGTAGAGAAAAATAACATTTTTTCTATTCGTTAAAAGTTAGTGAATTTCACTACTGGTCACGTTAAGTATTAATACATGCTACGACAATACATTTAAAAAACAAAACGTATTTACATTTCAAAAATGTTTACGCAGCCCTCTAATACAGACCTACATGTACATACGAGTATGTGTAAACTAGCATTCTTGAGATATTATACGTTTGTATGAAGTGAAAGGAAGTGGAATGAAAGTCTTTAATTTTTTGTGGAGTAAAAAAGTTGTATTTGGCTTTTGGTATTTTATTTTACTTCTTTTGAAGTTATTTGCTGCTGGCAGTGGGGTTGTTGGATATGACAAACATTCACGCTGATGATGGTATCACATGTTCTTATGCTTGAATCCGTGGCACTTGTACGAGCAAAAATTGAAATGGAAGTTGTTGTGTGGCAATCTTTTTAGAGGTCCTTTTGCATATTTGCATTAATTTTATTTTAGTTTTTCTTGCTATTTGCATTTGTTCCCTTTTTTTTTTTCTTTTGAATGTTAATAAAGGTTTTTCTTTCGCTGGTTCTTACTTTTTGCTGACATTTTCAAAGCAGTTGTAATAACTTTTTTATTTTTTATTTTTATATTCTTTTACTATGATGTTTTGCTACACTATTTCATTTCACTGCTGCAGTTGTCGTCATTGCCAAAGGACATGAAGCTAGCAAACACATTTAGCAGTTTGCAGTTGTTGGTATACGATACGCAAAACATTTGCTGTGTTGGTAGGTCAACGCACGTACAAAAGCCACTTCTGCCACTTCTGCTGCTTTGGTTTGGTTAACAAAACAAAAAACTCTACTCTACTCTGCACAGCAAAAAGGAGAATAGGTAGAAGAAAAAAAAAGTTAAATAGCAGCAAATTGAAAAAAGGAAAAATAATGAAATAAAAAACAATACAGGAGAGAGAAAAAAAAACGACAGATCAGCTCAAATATATGTATGTGTACATGTATGTGTATGTATGTATGCATGTAGTTGGAAATTATCATGATATTGCATTTGGAGCACAACCCCAAAAAATAAAAAATAACAATAAAAAAAAAATTGCATAAAAACCATGAAGATGATGAAAATTTGCTCAGCTAAAAGAAAAGCAAAGGATTTGTTATTTCCGTTGCTTATTTCTTTTTAATATCCATGTATTTTTTTTTTTTTTTTTTTTTTTTTTTTTTTTGGTGCTTCTATAGTATTTCTGTTTTTATTGCAATACGATTCGCTGTTGGCATTGCTCTGAATTTATTTTATTTCGCCTGTTTAAACAGCTTTTTTAATTTCATTTCTTGCTCTTGTTGTTGCTGTTTGTTTTTCTCTCTTTAGTTGCAGTTTTCATTTGTTTATTTCTGTTTTTTTTTTAATTTGTTTATTCCCTGCAGTGATGGTATTTTGGTGCGTTTCGGGTATTTTTTGGTGCTTTTTGCCTGTTCTTAAACGTGAAATTTTGGGTAATACTCTTTTTTTAAAAGCGGGTATTTACAGTGCTTTTTACAATTTCTTACAGTGCTTTTGGTGCTTTTTTGTTAAATAAAAATATTTTTAATTTATAAAACTAAATTACTTTTAAGCGCTAATAGCAGCATTTTTTGACTGAGCCTTCTTAAACTGTTTTTAATGACAATAACGGAAACTATGTTAAAAACAATGTAGAAAAATTTTCATAATTGGGATTAAGAAATTATTTTTTTTTTTGCAAAATAGAAAACGGAAGTAACTGGAGAGTTCCAAATAAATCTCTGCATAATAATTGATTGAAAGTAGTATGCAATAAGCATTTTTTAAAGCTTACACAAATATTTAATCATACTAGAACAACTGAAATCATTAGGTTATCAATAGCAGTCAGTTGTTTTAGACAACGGGTAGCCAAATCCCAATTTTTTGATATCGTATTGACGTGCTGTCAATGTTGACAACTAGAATAAGGGTGAATATCACAAAAACAAAAACTTTTAAGTTACGAGTACTTAAGAAAAAAGTGATGCTTTCAATGCATTTTTTATGTGTAAATGATTTTTCAGTAACATAAATACATATCTTAATCTAAGCCTTAGCTTCACCTACTATTGTATGTATGTATGCATGTGTGTAAGAATCTATGTTACTTGACTCCTAGTTTTTTTATTATTTGTTTTTACATACTTAAAGTCTTATTTATAAAACTTAAAAAGGCTTTTTAAGAAAAATTTTTTATGAAAATTTGTTTTAAAAAACCTTTATAAAGACTTTTTAAGTTTTATAAATAAGGGTGTTATTTTTCCTTAAATTAATCATGATTAAATCAAGTTTAGGGGCACCTCCTAAAAATTTAAAAACAGTATCCTATCCTAAAGAAAATTAAATAAAAAATTGGCGGCGAGGCTTAGTTTCCGAGTTATGGGCCTCTGAAATTCTAATACAATATTGTGATTATACGGTGTTTTCCAACGAATATGACCAATATTGATATCATCTTAAAGCTTTTGAGAATACCTTTCATGAAATGGTAAAAATAGACTCTTATCCTTAAGCCCAGCCGAAGGCCGGAAATTCAGGAAAACTTTATTAGGAAAGAAAACTTTGCAAGGCATAAAATCTTTACTAGGCTGCGCCGTCTGGGGAAACACCATGGTTGAGAAAATGTTTAAGCACGGCCGAAGGCCGGCAATGCTGGAAAACGTTATTAGACAATAAAACTTTGCAATGCAGAAAATATTTGCTGGGCTGCGCCGTCTAGGGAAACACCATAATTATATATTAAGTTATAATTTTAATTACAATTTCAGAGGCCCATAACTCGGAAATTAAGCCTCGCCGCTAGTCTTTTTGTTGAATTTTTTCTTCTTATTTTTAAAATTTCTATAAGATACGGTACTTTTTTTAAATTTTTGGGATACCAATATTGGTCATATTGGTATAGGATAGAATACTGTTTTTGAATTTCTGGGAGGTGCCCCTAAACTTGATTTGTTCCATTTGAAATTATACATTCAGCTTTTACACTCTAAACTCTCCTCTTTAAATGGCTTAATGTATTAAAATTAAAAAAAATATTTTCGTGCTTTTTTACCCGCTTTTTCGTATTTTTTTTGTGCTTTTTACCTTTTTTTGCAACAGCTTAATGTGCTTTTTATCTTCGTAGAGATACCAACACTGATTCCCTGTATTTACTGCAGATATTTCTAGAAACTTTTTTTCTGTTTGCTCTTTTTTTTTTGAAACGCTGCAGACCAACATCAAAATGAAATGGAAAATTTAAATGAACTTCATTAGTACATTTGTATTTTTTCTTCTTGCAGGGTTTTTTTCTTTCTTTGATTTTCATTTATACTTTCCATATTTTGTTGTTTTCCGTTTTAATAATTAAAATATGTATTCGCTACCAGTACAAGAGAATTTCATAAATTAAATATTCTTTATGGTTAAACATTTCGTTTTAAGCATTTTCCATATTTTCCCCAATAAACAAATATGTATGAAGAATAGTTCATTAACATTGTGCTACACTTTCACTTTGCCACAGGACATCAACACTTCAATTAAAAGGCAAGTACATACATGCATGCATTATATGTACAATTATATATTGTATAAGTATAAATGCAATAATTATGTTGTAACATAAGTACTATAGAAAGTTTTGTTTCTGTAAAAGCATGAAAGGGGTATTATATTAAAAAAATTTATTTGTTACAAGAACCAATTTTGAGAGTATTTCTAGTTCTCATTAAGAACTACACATTTTTGTAAAACAACAACACTCAACATAAAAAATAAAATTGATTTCCATGAAATATATTTGACATGTTATACTCCACACAAGGTTTCAAGCTTTGGGGAAAAAAAATTATCTATACAAGTACAGTTGCTGTACAATACAAACGATGGTAACGTAACGCCTTTTATTGAAAAAGTATTTTATATAAAAACTAGCTAGCACCCGGGGTTCTTCCCTACCCCCATCGTCTTTTAAATTTCATTTACATTGATTTAAAAGTGTTGGAGAGGCAGAACTCGTCCCCTGTTCCCTGGCTTCTCTTACTTTTGTGAAGGTAAATAGAATATGACTCCTAAACGAAGGGGTATATATATATATATATATATTAAAGTTCACCAAAAATTGACTTAAGACTCAGAAATTGTCCCCCTTACTTTCTCCTGGCCATAGTTTAAAAAATGTCTATATATGTTCTGAATTTCATGAAAATTGGTTTGAATGTTTCGGAGGGACAGAAATCCCTCCCCCCTATCGAACTCCTGATCGTAGTTTTGAAAATGCACATAGCCTATGTGAATTTTAAGCTGTAGATCCATCTAGGTTCTAAATTTCATTAAAACCGGTTTGATTGTTACGCAGGCAAAAATTTCCCCCTTTCGCCCTCCTGGCCCTAATTATAAAACTGTACATAGCGTATGGAAATTTTAAGATGCAGATCTATATATATGTTCTAAATTTCATTAAAATCGTTTCGAACTCTACGAGAGGGACATGAAATTTCCCCTATTGCCCTCCTGGTCCTGGAGTTGCACAGACTAACTGCACCAAACTTCATCGCGATCGGATGAGCGGTTTGGCCGTGCATAAAGGACATACAAATATTAATTTTTATATATCGTCACCTAAAATACAAAAGGTCGTAAGTACACTTTTTACTATTTTACAGGAGAAGCAAAAAACTTCATAAATTTAATACTATTTATATGTAAGGTGCCAAATTGAAAAATGAATAAAATCGGTGTTTTTGAACATATGTGAGTAAAATTTTAGGAAAATATGTATTTTGGTTAATCACATCATAATCAATCAAAAAGTCTATTTGGAATTTTTTGGTTGTTACGGCCTTTTGGATTTTAGGTGACAATATGTATGTGCCCTTAATTTTGAATGTGGTCTAAGTCATATATTTCTTTGGTCGAGATATTTAGTAGATTACATTTGAACAAATTTAAAAGTATTTCTATATTATGCAACATTTTAATTTAAAGTTCTACTCGATGGCTTAATATAAAAAAGGCCTAACTCGAATTTTCGATATTTTACAGGAGAAGCAAAAAACTTAAGAAAAAATAAAGCATTTACATGCAGAAATAGTTTTTGAAGTTTCCATAAGTCCTTGATTTTGAACTGTAACGTACTAAGATCTTCAAGGAGGATGCAATTATACGTTGTCGCCCAGAAAACATTAAAAACACGATTTCGAAAAAATTGAGTTAGGCCCTTTTTATATTTAGCTATCGTACTACTCTTTCTTTATATAAATTTATTTAATATTTATAAAATATTTATTGAAGTTTTGTTACGATTTACTTCATATTTCGAATCAAAAATGCATATCACTTAGACCACTTTCATAATTAGGGGTACATATGTACATTAGGGGTATAACCAATTTTTTTTTTGGCATATTATCATGAGGTCTCAACCATGTCCTGGTAACCACGAAAATCATAATCTTTTGTAATTTTTCTGAAAAGAATTCACGCACCAATTGGTTTTTCTAAACACTTAAATCACGGACTTGAACTAACAAAAATATTATTTTACATAATCTAAAATTATTTCGAGGCCATCTTAATTATTAAATATTCATAATTTTATATGGTGTTTTTTATTTATTGTTTGTTTTAAATAAACGTGTTATTAATTTTTCTTAACCAAAAAAAAAAAATAATAATAAAAATCCATCGCGGTTGGTGCGTGAACTTTTTTGACCTTAGCAAAAAAATAAATATACGCTCCCTTATAGTTTTTTATGCTCTATCGGACTGTGCTATGCCAATTTTGATATTTTAAAAATGGTTAAAAACTTGTATCCTTAATGAACATATATGTATGTATGTATGTCTATAGATAGATTTGCCATAACCAAAAAAATTAATAAAATGTAAATATGTACCCACAAAACAAAATTCATTTCCTGGCTCCAATCTAAACGTGTTTGTTGGCTTTTATTAAAGACTTAAATGCTCGAGCTCATGCACACGCATTAAGCCATATGAAATCACACATGTGATAAAAATTCTCACAAACATTTCCATTCAAATCTAAATATTGATCATCAAATCCTTGGAAATGCATTTCGCATGCAGGCAGGCATTATTATTTTCAAGAATCCATAGACAGTTGTGTTTTGTTGCAAACGGGCTGAAAATTCATTCTATCATATAATTCAATATTTGTTGGAATTGTTGTTGTTGTTGTTTTGCCATTTGTAAAATAATGGTTAAAATCGTATAAAAGAGTTTTGAGGATGTACTGCTGCTGTTGTTATTCTTGTTGTTTTTGTTGTTGTTATAATTTTTATTATCATATATGAAACAATACACATTGAAATACATTTACAAAAACTGCAGCCATATGAACATCTGTATAAATTTATCACAACTAGAAGGCAAACAACAATACAATTACAAAGCTAGAAAAAAAAGAAACATTAAAAATAATATCCTTTTTATACCAGCAGTCATATCGAATAAACATGTACAGGGTCTTAAACACAAACACACAGAACCACAAGTACTCTAAATTCATTTGAAATTTCATTTATTTGAAACTTTAGATCTTTTAATTTCTGCACAACTAAAGTTTAGAGATGGGATAGTGTTCCACTATTCACACACTCTCATGCACGCTTATCAGCACAAAGAATCTGTATCAAAACTTGAAATAAAAAGTTGTATAATGAAAGTGGAAACTTCTAAATGGAGTCTAACGGCTTAGGAGCTGGGTGATCTGCGTAGTTCTGTGGATTAACAACAGAACCTACAGACGTAGGTTAATTGATCAAAGTTCAGTATTAAGTACCAGATTTGAAACGAGCATCATATCATGTCTTCTGTTTCTTAGCAGGAGTCTTTTTCTTTTCGTTGTACCATTAAATTTTAAGCTTTATGTGGGTCATCAGCGTCTCCTTTTAACATCGTCTTCCGAATAACATAACGGCGTTCGAAAATCAAAATAACATTTCCCTATGCATCATCGCGTACCGCTTATCTAAAGGTAGATAATGCATCCATTCGATTCGATTAGGGCACGTCTTGCAGTCGTCAGTAGGCCTGCTTAGAGGCGCTATCTATCTATCTTCCTTAGCAGTTCTATTCGAAGGCATTATTTATCAGTACCTGGATTCTGTACTTTGTATTACGATAATCATATCGCTGTAATAAATATAACGAAATTTTATCGACTTTGTTATTCAGTCACATATTTTAACGATATTCGCTGTCGGTTGGAAAAAAAAATTAAATTACAAGATCAAATTCATTGAGTTTTTCTTTGTTATTCTTTGTGATTTTCACCTATTTTCACATTTTCTCGTATAAAGAGAGACCACATAATATTGAATTAATTGGTGTGTAAGATAAAGTTGGAGACTATCGTAAAAATGAAATTACGGAATCTCATTATTGTTACCACAAGCGAATAAATATGTCGATAAATATTACGATTTTCGGTTCGCAAAAAGTTACATAATCCAGGTACAGTTCTAATGGAGGGACTAGGGCTGAATAAAATTCTTAATGCCATTGTTAAAGCTTTTCTACCAGCTGGTTGATCGATTTCGACCATTGGTCGAGCATTGGTCAAATACTAGATATCCAAGTCTCTTCTGCCAGCAATTTTCATAGCACCCATAGTCTTTATGTATGCTGCTTGGAAGCAGCTGTGGTTTCTCATATCCCCTAATTGTTCTACCGCATTAGGTTTCAGCACATAGCGGAATTAGCATCAGCCCTCTTAAAACTGTGAATTGGAGTTACACCCAAAAAAAATTTCATATTAAAATTTACGAAAACAAAAATAATTTAAATTTTTCGGCAATTATTTTATTTTATATGTGTTTCATGTTAATTCAACGTGATTCGTAGAAATATCAAAGAAATTTTTTTCTTATGAAATAATTTTATTTCATGTTGATTTAACATTCCTGTGTTGTTAAATCAAAAAAAAAAAAAAAAGAATCATGTTAAATCAAAGTTAATCCAAGTTGAAATATTTGAAGCATTGACTTACTCCCAGCGCCCTTCAAATTCGTTGCATTCACACAGTGAGTCTTTCTTTTGAGACACCCTGTATAAAGTGCTCGAACATATATTTAGTATGCCACTGTCTGCTTTTAGTTTTTGATTTCGAGAATATTATCAAAGATCACGTGTGCTATGTGCAACACTATCATACCTTTTAAGATAAAAAAGAAATTAAATAGCTACAACAACAACAACAATACTTCTAATGGAACAAATAAAAGATGGATTTTGCTCTTTTGTCTATACCTTCTATATGTACTCTTTTCGTTTTCTTTTGCTAGCTTTTTTTCTATATCTGTCTTCGACTGTATTACGCACTTTCTATGTGAAATAAATATTAAATTAAAGCAAATAGCAAAAACAATAACAACCTTAACATAAAAATATATATGTATGTATAAGTATAATATTCAGCGTTGCCACGACCAAAAAAATTTTGTAACCACAATACAAAAAAAAGTAACCAAATGCAAAAAAAAGTAACCAAAATTTGTATGTATTTAAAATACTGTTTTATTTGTAGTTCAGTTGAAAAATATACATACATATGTTAATATATAAAATCATATAATATAAATTTGTATTTCAGTTTTAAAAGTATATCTTATTATAATTAACAATCAATAAAATAAATTTTGTAAAAAAAAATACTTCAGGTAAATTATTAGAAATTTCAAAAATTGGCTTGTTTTTATGGTTAAGCAATTGTCTATATGCATTTCGTTCCCGCTTGTGGAACTCGTCAGTAGACTTCAACCCGCAAAATTTTTGAATTTAGTTAACAAACTCCGTATGTTTATAGTAAGACTCTTAATACTAATAATAAGTTTGAAAACCTCAAACAAAAATCTTTACAAAACAAGCATCTTTATTCAATTGTGCATCTATTTTATTTATTAAAAATTCCAAACCAAAAATGTTTTTAGTAACGACAAATAATATGTAATTTAATTACTTTCGTTATCAAAACACAAGACTGTATAGATAAAGTTAAGTTTGTTAATATTAAAACAAATCTTTGGCAGACCAAACATAATGGGAATTGTTTCGATTGATGCACAATTCTTTAGATTGCATTATTGAGTTTACAGTCTTAAAATCGAGCTTATTCCTATATTTAATTTTAACTAGACTTAGCTGCGAAAATATCCTTTCAGCAGCTGTGTGGCAGTGACATTAAATTTTACATTAAATTAATTAAATCATAAAAACATTTTTCGTTCAATCCATTTGTATGTTTTGAAACCGCGTCCCAAAATTCAACTATGACCATATCAGCATTTACTTCTAATTTAGAAAATTTGCCAGCTGCGGCTGTTAGCCGACTCACAGCCGATCGGCCTCGTTCCCTGCTTGTTATAGTGGGCACACACTTTGCAATGTGTTTACGCAACACGTTTGTATTTCATGTTACATATTTTGATACAGACTATGCAACCTACAATGCAATCGCCAATGCAACCCATAAACATCAAAACATTTTGATATTTTCGAAACTTCGAAAGCAACTTCGAATGCAACCATAAACAAGACTACACACTATGCGACCGACAATGCAATCTGCCTGGTTGCATAAACACGTTGCTAAGTCTGTACCTACCATTACGCTCTCAAACTTAAATAAAAAATTCGCTTTTAACTTTTTACATAGTGTTTGACGTTTAAAGATTTTGCAACCATGAATGCATTTGATTTTTGAAACCAGGGGGTCTACTCTGTAATTCGAAACGAAAGAAAATGCTTTCGAATTTGTATGCTTATAACATGTAAATTCGAAAGCATTTTCTTTCGTTTCGAATTACAGAGTTGGCCCCCAGGCTTGATATGTTCAGAGACAGACATGTATTTTTTAAACGCTATGTTGATTATCCAGTGTTGTCTTTACAACGTAGTAAAAACGCTTAAATTGTGATCTTTTATCAAGATAATTAGTTGTATGCAAAATCTAACATACCACATATGTACATCTATGCATAAAAAATGGTTATTTTTGTGTTGAAAAAAAGTAACCAAAATGGAAAAAAAGTACACAAGTACACATTGCAAAAAAAAAAAAAAAACCAATTTTGGTTACAAGTAACCAAAACGGCAACGCTGATAATATTAGAAGAAAAAAAAAAATAAATAGAGGAAAAGAAAATAATAAACAAATAAAAATATGCTGGTGGTAGTTTTTAAAGTCGTTGTTATTTCATACATTTTCATCATGATTGTGGATTAATGTACCACATACCTACATACATACGTACAATATATATGCATGTGCATATGTATGTGTGATTGTGCGTGTGCAGTTATGGCAAAAAAAAAGGATAGTAGCAGGGTGCATGGCTGCTGTTCCTCGCATACACAGTATATATTTGCAAAAATTGGGGGTGGAAAATTAATTATTTTTAATTTGATTTCAACTCAATTAAATGTCAAGAAATGGAATTTTAAATTAATTTTTGTTGCATGGTTCTTTCTTCGTTACGTACTCGATAATATGGTAAACAAATCATAGAAATATTATTTAAATAAAGAAATAATTGGAAATTCAGAGTTGCGTTTTGGTATTTAAAGTTAGCATTCAATTTAATTCAGAGAATTTGAAGAAACTTCACAAATATTCGAGTAGTTGTTTTCGTTTATTAAAGTCTGGCCAGTGTGGCCATAACTAAAAAAAATAATGCTAAATGAAGCTAAAAATAATGCTAAAACTCCGAAAAGAAAAATTTGGAATTGCTAAAAAATATTGCAAAAATTTCGGAATATTTTTTTTTAATAATTACATCATTACACTTGCGGGCAAATATTTGATTTCATTTGAATAAAACGAAGTTGATTTAAGAATAACAAAATCAATATAAACAATTCAGGAACATACAAAATACAATTGATAGATTTATAAAATATCTTGTGTCATCTCCTCAGGAAGACTCCATAGTGCACTAAGCTGTGTTCTTTTGAAGGAACCAAGCAAGTTGCCTGACTATCGGATACATGGGTAAGATAACGACTGTCAATTAAAGCAATCTCTTCTGGCGATAAATTGCTAGGGAATTCAAACCTCTGACTGGCATCCTGAAGGATTTAATTCTTGCGCCAATTGAATTTTCTACGAATGTAGATTTAGTCATGATTTATACAGATTTCCCTAATGAAAAAGATAGGATTGACGCGAACAATATGTTTGACACTTTCCGCGTTTTCTACCAATCTTGATTGTCTCGGTCGCTCCGATTTAGGATTTTCCAACTTTTTGATCCATTTTCGAGTAAGATGATATTGAAACATTTAAGTGGTGGGAATCAGAGAATGACAATGATTAATAAAAAAAATGTAAATCATAATTGTAGTGCAAACAATTCATACGCTCACATATTTTCTCTATGAATATAGCCGATTCCAACATACGGGAGCATCTCTACCTCGTTTATGCGAAAAACTAAAATAAGCTACAACTAAAAAATCAAATGCATTTACTCCCTCCATTACTTAAAGTCTGACTATGCTAATACTCAGGCTATTGATATTTAATCGGACCAAAAAAAAAAAAAAAAAAAATACTAGTGATATTTATTTACCATTCGCCATGGTATATATGCAGTTTTGTATATAAAATGGAATGGTGTGTAAATAAAATAGCCCTGTATATACGCATGTGTAGCCGATTAATAGTCTGAGTATTTTAAAACTCATGCGTATGTGTATTAACATACATAGTTGTTAGATGTTTGTAGCTATGAGTTGTATTGTGTTTGTATATGAGCGTGCTTTCTATTTTTAACTGTACGCGTTCATAGTTGCTTGACTGCCAATACTCAAAGAAAACTTAAGACAATACTTGTGTCATTCTCTACAAGTTACCGTTTTTGCAAAAGTTTTTGACGCACAATATGTGGTTTGGCCCCTAAAAACTGCCCAACAGGATGAGTCATCAATTCGATGTTTTGTCTGCTCAAAAGTTCACTTGTTTGACGAGATGTGTGAGAGTTCGCATTGCCATGATGAAGAATGATTCGTCTTCGGCGTTTAGTTTTACAAATTTCTTCTAAGATTTCCAGGAAACAAATGACCGTGTAGCACTCAGAATTGACAGTTCTACGTTGCTCAAGCGGAACAGTGTCCGCATGACGCATTCGGCCGAAGAAACAGGCGAACATTTTCTTCGATGTGCTTCTTCCACAAACAACTTTTGTTGGATTTAGCTTGTCTTGGAAAACAAACGGTCGATTGATGTTTTGTTTGCGTCTCATAAGCATATACAGTGGAATCTCTCTTGAGCGGACACCGAAGGGACCATTGAAATGAGTCCGCACAAGGGCACTGTCCGCTCAAGAGAAAACAATGCTTTTCTTATGGAGTGCTGCCGGGACCTGTCAAAATTGTCCTTCTAAAGGGGGCGTCCGCCTATAGGAAGTGTCCGCTAAGTGAGATTCCACTGTATCCATGAAATATCATCTGTCACGATTTTATACACGTCTTTCGAAGCAGCAAAGTTTAACTTTTTAATCATTTCCTTACACCACGAGAACGACCCTTTATTTGAGCGATTGATAAATTATGGGGTATCCAACGAAAACAAAATTTTTTTTAAACCAAGTGTTTATGCAAAATCGAATTTATTGAAGTGGAACTAATGTGCAACATGACAATCTTGCGTTATCAGTTCACGCACTGCATCGCTGTTTTGTGGCACAACAGCTGATTTTTGACGACCTTCACGAAATTCGTTGGCGATAGAACTATGATGACGATTGAATTCACTATATCAGCGATATACTGTGGTTTTTGATTGTGTTTTATTGCCATATAAAGAACTGAGTTCATCGACACATTCGTGTTGAAATAATCCACGTCGAAAGTTGTGAAAAATAATTCAACGAAAACCTTCTCTTGAAATTTCCATTTTTTTTTGTCAACTTGATTTTCTGAATTCACTGTAAACAAAACAAATAGCACTTGCACATAAAAACGTTGTGAGTACGTTTATGCTAAAAAATGTGAAACTTTATTATGGTGTTGTCAGATTTTAGCTATTGACAAATACCGAAACATAAATAGTAGCCCTCGTATATTCTCCTAGAGTTCCATGAAGGATCATAGAGCCACTGTATTTCATTACTTTCCACGACTGCTATGAATAGCAGTTACTCCGTATGTATATAGAACGTATCACTATCCGTAACCTTCGACGTTTCCGCTAGCCCTCAGCTTATGCTATATTAGCCACAAAGGCGGATGGGAGATAAACTGTCCATAGCGATTGAATTCTCAAGAGCCACGCTACCGATTAACATAGCAAGAACGGCTTAGTGCTAAAAAAATAATTTGTTTTTTTTTTGACAGTCTGTGCAAAGTGTTGGGTAATTGAAATCTGCAGCAACTAAAGAAAACTGAACTAAAATAAACAAACATTACTTAAAAACCAAAATTGTATCTTTTCATATTCCATAATTGAAGAAATACCCATGAATTAAAAATCATTCATTTTATAACAAGAAAGACAGCTGTCATTTTACTTTTTAGCATTTCAACAATATTTTTAAACATAAATTAATTTTTAAATTCAAAAAAAAAAAAAACAGACAACAAACATCCTGTTCAAATGATACTCGTACATGCATGGTTAACCGCTTGTCCTTGTTGTTAAAATAATTGTGTCAATTATGATGGAGTTGTGTCAAAAAAGTAAATGCCAGTAACAATAAAAAGAAACTGTAGCCAATAACAATAATGTCACAATGAAAGAAACCAACAAATTATCAAGTATGTATGTATGTATGTAAAAATTATCTTAAATTTACTTAATTTAGGCCACCGTGCCAACTTAGTATAAAATATGAACCCTTGTCTTTCAATACACATTTCAAATTCATTATGTAAATAAATATCTACATACATATTTTACGGTTATTTATGCCCCAACTACAGCAAACAAGGTAATAATGTTTACTGCCCAAATAACACACAAATGTGTGTGTAGGTACATGCCGGTAGAAGAGTAGAAAAAATACAAATTTGTATAATAAATACTGGTTGGTGTACATTTCATCAACAGCATTCATTCATTGTTGTCGTCATCATTCCCATCATCTTATTTTGTAGACGTCGTTTTGTTGTTATTATGTATGAAAATGTACCCTTTTATTATTATATTTTGCCCACATTTTTGTTTGTGTCGAAAGAAATATAAATTACATTAACTTCCACAAAGTATAAAAACCTGACCTGACCTAAGCTAACCAAAAATGTGCTAATCAAGAACCTAAAAAAGCAACAAACAATACCAAAAACAAACAGCAACAAATATAATAAAGCAACAACAACGACTTCACATCAAAACAAAGGCAACAAGGAAAAGAGCTGCTTACATACACACACACACACACACACACACATACATATAAATATGTAAGTATAAATATGAGTTCATACAAACTTACAAACTTTTACGCACGCAAACCCTATAAAACATACAAAAATAACAAAAACAACAACATGCCAGAAAAGCTTAAGCACAAGGAGAAAGAAACTGACTGATGCTTTTTCATCTTTTTAAGGATTTGATACGTTTTTTTTATGGTACATTTATTTTTCCTTTATTGGTGTTGGGTAGAGATGTGCAAATGTCGTGATTTTTTCGTGTGATTCGTGATCAAATATTATAACTAATCACGCGTGAGTGCGTGAGCGTGATTGAAAAAAATTTACTCGCGCGTGAACGTGCGTGAGCTTTTTTTTAATAATCACGCAAGAATTCTCACGCTCTCATGAGATAACATTCCTGCATAGGTACATATGTAACTGTATTCAATCATTTGAAATAAATTATTTTATAATAATAAATGCATATATCGCACATATACTTCATTAGTGGCATAACTAAAAAAAAACAGTTTTGCAGAAAACGCGTCTTAAGTTTTCAATTTGCATACAACTCAATGGAGAAATGAAAAAAAAATTCTTCTCTCAGGAGGTTATGGTACAATCTATTTATATGAAATTTTTACACAAGATAAAATACGAAATGCCGCATCTTTCTGCATTATTAACTCAAAAAACTCATTTTTTGAGTTATGCCACTATTGAAGTATATGTGCGATATGTATGCAATGTTTCGACTTTTTTTGAAGTCAGACTTGTCGTACCGAATTCGTTAAGAGATTTCGGTAGTTTCTCTGAACAATTTTTTTAAACATTAACGGTCTAATTCAAAAATGGCTAAATGTGTATTCATAAATGATTAATAGCCTATTAGACGTTTAATAAACGTTTCATAACTCAGAGATTTTTAATGTAGCCTCCATGTTACTTTAAGCGTTTGATAAACAATTATAAATAATATTTTCTTGATTTTTTTATCCCTTATGTGAGATTTTGTGGTTTCTCACTTTTATGTTTCTTGTTTATTCTTATGCATGTCTCCTGAATAATGTTCTTGGGCAAATGTATTAATTTATGTAAGTTGGTACATGTATATATGTATGCATAATTGTACAAAAAGAAAAATACATACATACATATAAACATCGTTGAAAATTAAAGAAATCCCATTCATTGGCAAAAAGAAAAATAGAATTATAAACATAAGGGCATATGTAAGTATATACAAGCATACGTATGTTTGTATGGTACTGCATGCTTACATATGTATGTATGTATGTACAATAACATTTTAAAATTAAAACAAAATAGTTATGCATAATCGATCGCTATAAAATGGGTATTTGCCTACCTCTGTACTCAGCCGAATATAAATGTGTTTAAATACAATTTTTTGTAACATATAATTTTTTTTTTGTTTATTTATTAATAAAAAGTGAAATGCCTACTTTTTAAGTTATTTTTTAATAACATTATGCGTAATGATTTACTTTTTTTTCGACTCAAACAGACTACCTAGATAATCGATTCTTCGTTATATGCATCACTAAACATAAAATGAGAGCGAAAGTAGCATGATGTTGCCAACATAAAATTACAAAAGAAGCAAAATCGTTTAATAGTTAATTCACTGATATTAATCAGTTATGAATACAAATTTTTATTAGAGCTTAATAAAGCAAAATCTGTTTCATAAGTAATGTACAGATTAAAGCCGAAATAAGGAATTTTTATGAATTAGACCGTAAAACTTTGATTTTTGAGTACATAAGTAAAAGTCTGTGAAATTTTTTTTAAATAAATATGTATGTTGATAAAAAAAGGATTGTAACAAATATTAAAAAACGCGAGTATGTGCAAATTATTTTGACAATAGCAGCAACGTAACGGTGAAGCGATACTCTGCCATAAAAGGAAAAAGAAATCGTACCTACATGTCGTTAGGAATTCGTACCGACTTATCGTAACGAATTCGTACCGACATATCGTTACGAAGTCGTGTCAACCAACCATTTCATACAAAAATTGTTACGATTTCGGTAATACAGGGTGGGCCAAAAGAAACCAAGGGGTGTAAAAGTTTAATAACTTTTTTGTTTATTAACTTTTTTTTATTTTTTCTTTCAGATTATATAATATACAAAATGGAAATTTTTTTTCACTAAGTATGAAAAATGATGTCTCTTAAATGACCACCGTTTTCAGCTTCGCACTGATGGGCTCTTTTTAGAGCATTTTTCAAAACTTGTGGCTGTAGCGTTCGAATTTCTGCAACAATGTTTGCCTTGAGTTCAAGGATTGTCTCTGGCTTGTTCACATACACTCGCTCCTTCAAAAAACCCCAAAGAAAATAGTCGGGTGCTGTCAAATCTGGCGATCGCGCTGGCCAAATAATTTCCGAATTTCGAGAAATTATTCGCTCTCCAAAAATTTGACTTAAAAGTGCCATTGTGTCTCGGGCAGTATGGGCAGTGGCTCCGTCCTGCTGAAACCACATACCAGGTCTGTTTTCAAGAGCAGGACGTAAAAAATTTTCTATCATAAACCGATATCGCTCTCCATTTACGGTTACAGCACTTCCATCTTCATTCTCGAAGAAGTAGGGCCCAATGACATTTTCAGATGTGATCCCACACCATACTGTACACCTGATGGGGTGCAATTGGCGTTGATGAATGGCTCTTGGATTTTGAGAACCCCAGAACCTACAGTTCTGCTTATTAACAAAGCCATTCAAATGAAAATGAGCTTAAAATAATTGATCTCTGGTTTAAATAATAAAATTCTATTGTTCTGGTTCTCTGTTCAGTTGTGAACCTCTCCATTATAAATTCTCCAAGTGTTGTCTATATAATCTGAAAGAAAAAATAAAAAAAAATTAATAAACAAAAAAGTTATTAAACTTTTACACCCCTTGGTTTCTTTTGGCCCACCCTGTATTTCGGTGCCGAAATCGGAAGATTTTTTCGACCAATCGTTACAAATTCTTTACGAATTCGAAGCATTTTGTTTTTTATACATACACCTTTGTAAGTATGTATGTATGTTTCTTAGATACCCTGTAGGAAGTATCAATTGAGAAACACTACTGATTCAACAGTGCCTTTGTCAAAAATACTACTGACGAATTGTACCGCAGAAAATGTTTTTTGCCTTAGGGGCTGTTCATATATTACGTAACGCTGTAGGGGGGAGGGGTGTATTATGTACTATGTATTATGTATACATAAATACATGTGCGGAATGTCAATTTTTAATATAAGAGAATTCGAATTCGAATAGTTAAAATGATATCCGCGAATACGAATATTTAAAACGATATGAAATTAACTTTGCTTTATTTTAATTTACATTGTAAATTTTACAAAAACACGAGCATACATACATACATATATACATAGATATGTACATATTTATAATATACATATTATGTAAGAACCTATTTTTCAACCCAAAAAACATGAAAATTATCTTATACATATACTTTTTCGTAAGCGTGCGTGATCGTGATAAGTTGTAAAACACTCGTGCGTGATTAAAAATATTTTATTCGTGAGCGTGCGTGATCGTGAAAATGTTCAAAATCATTCGTGCGTGAAAGTGCGTGAGTAAAATATTTTTCTGTGTGAGCGTGCGTGGCGTGAGTCAGAAAACACTCACGTGCACATCTCTAGTGTTGGGCTTGGAATTTATTTACATGTACAGCATTGGACTTTTTGTAAATATGTATTGTGCTTTCTGATTTGTTTTCATTGGGTGAGAGAGAACCCCTGAAAAAAAAAGATTAACAAAAACAATCTGAAGGGAAAAATCAAAAATAAATAAGATCGTTTTACAACTTTTAGTGCTGTTTTGCAGGCAGGCACTAGTAACTATATACAGCAGACTTGAGTACAGTTTGTCAAATAAATCCTTGTACATACTATGAAATAATTTAGAAAACAAATCAGTAATAAAACTTTAGAAAAAATAAACTCACATCCAAAATACATGCACAAGTACTAAAAAGCTTAAATAATAGATCTATTCATTTACTTTTCCAGCAGAAACTAGCAACGAGAGAGTAAGGTCTGGCAATCTATTCGAAGTTGTGAAAAGTTTTCCGTAACATTAATTGTTTAATTGTTTGTAAATGTAGCCCAACTCTCGTTTTTTTTTTATAAATTTCTCGATTTTATTGTTTGAAATTATGCAACATTGTTAAAATTCCGTGAGAAAAAGGTACTGCTCATGTTATTCCGTAGCTGAAACTAAAATGATGCCATCGTAATTTTGCATGGAAAAACGTGCTGGCAATAGACTTTACCTGTTTTTCGCAATAAGAACCTACTTTTGCGAATTTATTTCTCAAATATTTCACACCAAATACTTTTACATGTAGTTTGACAGCATTTCGGACGAAATTGTGATCAGAGTACCAGGCTTTAGGCAGAAATTTAAAAAATTACTATCCTAAACATGAAAAAGTTAATGAACGCTTACTTGTAAAAACTTGCAAGAAAATTTTATTCATATCAGAACCATGGATGGAAGTCATGATACAATTGTACTTTTTCTCACGTATTTTGTTTGATAATATTTGAAATTGAATTTTTTTTTAGAAATTGATATTTAATATACAATTCTTAAGACAGTTTCATGTATTTTCACTATTTTTATGCATTTTTCATAATTTTTTAATTTTATTCATTAACAATTTCAAAAATCCCACTTTCCACCTCTGATCATATATGAGAAACAAACAAAATTATTCGCCAACAAAATTTAATTAATTTGACAGCAAACATGAACAAACCTATTTTTCTACACCGGTTAGGTCCCTGTGAGACAGGGACAAACCACAAGGTGCATATAAAGTATTAATTAACTCCATCCTAGGCCATCCCCATGTAAAAGAGACTGGTCCGCTTCATAGGAAGTGTTAGAACTTGGACTGGTCCCTATCACTTGGGGACCGATCACATGACTAGTCTTGTGTCAATTCCATTTCCTTCAGGGATATTTGACTTGCACACATTTTTAAGTTGAAATTCTTGAACATAAGCAAATTTCTTGCTAAGATAGTTTCATTCATCTAGCGTAAAAGTTTTACGGCTGAGAAAGCAAGTACGTAAGATTACCTAAACAAGAAGAATTCTGCCATAGGTAGAGCACTCTATAAATCATCTGCCATTACCGGGACCATCAGAAGCATCATTTATCCGATGGCAACAGCAGCTACTAAGGTGTCTGATTGACATCCAGGACCTTTTATCTAATGACTTTGGTAGGAGTAGATAATATTGCACAACCTTCAACAAATTGCTAACAAACGGTGGGAAAAATATCCCACCTATAATAAGGCTAGACAGATGTGCGATTGCTTTACGTGAGTACCTGCCATTACGGCCTAATCTCACGTATGCCAAAGCACTGGGTGTGGGTTAGACGCCAGACCAACGCCCCCATGCACCCTTTTAGAATGAACCTATGGCCCACTCCATAAGGCACATAGGTTGCAATCTTTGAATATAGTTATCCCTGTACTATATTCCATTACCTTGCTGAGGTAATTTGAGCTATCTAAACTCTGCTGCTATGTCCGTGTCCATAGCAGCTTCTGTTGAATATCAACAGCACCTAGAATAGTGTCTGGCTGACCGCGTCAGACCAACCACTATCATTGATTTAACACTGGGAAGCCAAGACTATTCTCCCAGCGATTTTGGTAGCAACCACAGCCACCACGATAATTCTCCGGCTTCCACGCTAAGGTGTTGTGTATACTCCTAAGCGAGGTCCCCAAGAGAATTCCTCAACCATTGCCGGCACAGTACGGCCACCGTTCCAATAATAATGCAAGCTCGCCGCCAGATATTAGTGCCTACTACAGTCAGCATCATCCCTTTAACCCCGTAGGGTAGGACGAAGTCAACTAACTTCAGCACAATATTCTGACGACCGCAATACACTCGACTCCAAGTAAGCTCAACTGTCGGGCAACCGGCACCCGTGGCATCAGAAGTAGTCTCTGGTGAGACCTCGAAGTTCCACCACGAAGGCTTCACCTCTATCGTCTTTTGAACTCAGGGGCAGTTCTAGGTGACGCTGCACCTAACTGACATCAACAGGACCTGTCTTCCTCTTGTTATAAATATGTGCACATCCTTTGCTCTGCTTATTTTCAGAGATCGGGTAGTAATACATAAGTTCTATGGGTAATGAAACAAAGGTACGTCAATGGAAAAAGCCACATCACCCCAGCTGGGGCCCCGGGGTTGCCACACCCGTAGTCTATAAATAGACTCCCCTGGGGGAATAAGGCTAGACAAATATGGCTCGAAAGAAAACCCAAGAGAACCCAGTTTGCGATAAAACTTTCCGAACTCTAACTACGAAACCTCAGCTGGTCATTAGCCACCTGGATCACACTTCCCAAAAAGGCTTAGACTATTTTATGATGACTTTTGCACGGCATGTGAAGATGAAGAAGAGGAAAAACAACCTAACACCTTCTCTGTCAGGTCAGGAGACTCCCACAGAATAAATCTGGCAGTGTTCATAATTTTGTTAAAAAGAAACTACGTATCTTCTTCCGAGATGACACGCAGCGACTTGTGGTTGCTCACAGCGAATACGTGTTTTCCCGGAGTAGACTTCACTATTCACGAGAGGCAGTATCCTCAACATTACTTACGGATGCCAGGCATCACTTATTAAAGTCCATAATCGATTCGAATATAATATCGTAATAGATTTCGGTGGTTGGTGCACATTAGAAATTTTAAATTTTTCATGATATATAAACTCATGACCACGCACCAGACAGTGACTTTTCGAAATAGATTTCGTCCAAATTCTGACAATTCTGTTTGTTAACGTAGACATTCTCCCAGAAATGAGCCTCATCGCTGAATTGGATGAAGCTTACTGAACGTTGCCTGAACATACTTCCAAAATAAGTTAAATAATTTTACCATTACACAGAAAAAAATCTTCCTTCGCACCATGAGGACCGTCTCGAAGGACCATAAACAAACTTTTATTAATTTGGAAATAAATTCATCCAAACTTAAATTAAATGATGATTTCAAAATCTTAAAATAGCAAAGTACTGGAGTTAGTAATTTACTAGGAATTGAGGATATGGGTTAGAAAGAAACTTTTTTTTGGAGCATAATTAACTTTTGAAAAGAGAATTTCAGAAAATTTTATTTAAATAAATTGGAAGAAATAAATCAAATTACATTTTATTAAGCGGGACTTGGGGAAACAGTTGGCAGAGAGTTCTTGCCTTGCTGAATGTTACAAATAATATAATAATTACAAGTTCTTACAAGAATTTTTTTTGGCGCATTTGCCCAATAAAAAATTTATATTTTTATAATTTGATTAGGCTAAAGCTCGTATCGCTTTGTAAGCCGAATTACATGTGATACTCGTAATTATTAATGAACAAAGAAAACCAAAGTTAATTGTACATATTCTGACAGACACGTAGTAGAACGGAACAACTAGCTGTTTCTGAAGGCCACTGCAGCTTTCTTTGTGTTTGGTCCACTGTGTGTGGTGTCAGTTGATGTAGATTTCTGCTTTATATACTCAGCTTTTCATTGCAGGTGGAATATGTGAATTATTTTGATTCATCGTATTACAATTTGCCGATAGCTTTTTGTGTAATAAATGCTCAATTTTACCATCTCTTAATGTACAACAGTCTTGCCATTGTCGTTGGTTATTTTTTTTTACTAATTATGCACATGTTAGTTAATTTGCTTATATTTTTCTACTTAAAGTACCCCATATACGTTTCATTCAATTGTGAATTAAGTCTTTCAATTAAATTGATTCTGGGCCACACGCTTCATAAACTGAATTGAAAAATTTTCATTTAACTGTCAAATATATATTTTTTTCACAATTACAAATTTAAAAATTCTGTTGCATTTACACAAAAAAGTAATATGAATGATTTTGTAATATTAATTAAAATATTTGTAATATCAATTAAAAAATTTATTAAATTTTCACCTATAAACAAACAATTTGATAATATCAATTAAATTTTTCCACTCAAATTAACTAATACCACTAAAAATTTAATTGAATCAATTAAATTCTTGATTGAAAATATTAATTGAATACTTTTTTCTGTGTTCATTCATTCATTTTTATATTTTTTATTTAAAATTCAATGAAATTAAATACAATTCAAAAAATGCATTACTTTTTATATACAAAATAAAGCTATAAACATAAATTTTGACAGCAAACCAAGAGACCCGAACACACACAGCACAATCGAATTGAAAGACTTACTAGTCAACATGAAAAATCAAAATCTTTTGATTTTTCTTCAACCAACTCGACAACTGCCAAACTAATGAATTGCCATACATACACGCTTTGATTTGAAAACCGACTCAATTGAAAATTGAATTCAATCGTGTATTGGGTGCTTAACACAAACTTTTTTGGTTTGTTAGTATTTTTTTTATATAATTTTCTTTCAGATATGATATTTGACAATCTATATAATAAAGAAATTTAAAAAAATCTAAAAAAAATATTTTTATTGTCGGAGTTAGTTTTCTAAAATCGTGCGATTACAAATCGATCGGTTTACAGAACTTTATTTGAACGTCACTTGTTTCTGTATTTATGATTTGATTAGGCTTGAGTTCTCATCGCTTTGTGGCCTCCAATTCGTTCGATACAGTTTCAACGATATTCCAATAATGTTTTATTTGAACATTACATACTTTAAAATTTTGAGTGCTATTTCTTTAAGACTGAATTAAATTCTTGCTCAAAGAAAAGGGGGCTTCACAATAATGGTGTCATTTAAATGCAGTGTAACATATTGTATTTACTTCAAGCAGCACATTGATGAACTTGACCTTGATGTTAAAAATTAGATGCTTGTACCTAATGTATATAAATTAATGCCATTATGTAGATTATATTATGTATTAAATATGTAAACATACATAGAGGCTTGTGTATACATATGTACATACTAGTGTCCTGCACAAGACATCTTATAAGAACTTTTAAGACATGTGGGATTTTTCAAATGCTTTACTACAGCGAAATCTTATAAAACAAATGTTAACAACACTGTTTGCAAGAAATTTGTTTCAGTATTGTAGGTATAGGAGTAAAGAAGAAAACACTTCGTGACGGAAGAATTTGTGATGCTTGCTTCTTTCTACGCATGAGCGCGTGTACAAACGTCATGCATGTATGTGTGTATGATCTTTTATTTTTCTGCGCACATGGAAACGCACGCACATGCATTAATATTAGTTGTATGCGGTTAATCACATAATAGCTTACCATCTACATCTTACACACACTCAAACGTACAGTATGCAAAATAACAAGCATACACAAATCAACACTACTCCTTTTCAGTGTTTGTTACAAACAAGCTGTCTTGGCGACATCGCTTGTTAACACTGATATACACGTACACCAATACATCCATCGCGCTTCGCTTATAGTACGACAGCATTTATTATTGGTAATAATTATGATTGGTGTTAAACATGACGTATTTACGCAGGTCTCTGGTACATACATATGTACATACATTTGTGTATGTAAATGCAAAAAATTAAATGACACTGATTATTATGTGTACCAAACCCTCCTCCCACTTCTCTTTCTCTAGCCTTCCAACACACACACACAAAATGCGAAAATTATTGTTAAAGACTCTTAAGGGTTTCCTCGAAATATCAACATGTTGTACGTGTAGCCGTGATCGACCCTAACCTAACACAAAAGCATTAGAATGCGTATGTACGCGAGTATGTATGAAATTTTATTGTACGTTTGGCTTTATGCAGTCGTAAATTTCTTAAATATTACAAAACAAGGGTAAAATTGTGGTTAGAGAACTTTTTGTTTCGTATGATTTGCGAAAGCAAAAAAATAAAAGAAACAGAAAATAAAGAGAAATCCTATGAAGGGTAACTGAAAGTAATCAACATAATTTAACGCTGTTACACCATTTTGGCACACTTCCCTGGTGATTTGCTTTGTCTCCCCCAAGCAAAGAAGAGCAAAACTCTGATGAAGCAAATGACTCACAACCGTAGACAGTCGTAAACAACTTACAAATCTTAGCAATTACGTGTGTTTTTATTTTATGTAATAAATTTAAGTTTATAGGAAATTTTTGGCTTTTCTCGACGCCAAATATTTTGTTTAAGTGAAAGTGTGATTGGGTAGGAAATTTCATTCAAATGTCTAACTGATTATTTGTCATTAAGGGGGAAATTCGGTGTGTTGTTTCTTTGTCTAGCAACCAACTTACAAACACCCAAAATTTAAAGCCTTTATACCTACAAAAGATATTTCTGTATTATCCTTTTTACTTCATTTTGTTCAATGCTGTTGAATCCTGTTTTGTTAGCTTGTCAGTTTTTCAACACCTGTTTTTTTTTCTTCTTTTGAATTTTTCATTAATCAACAATAAAATTTGATGTAGCGAAGCGATTTCATTAATTTTCACCACTTAACCTTGAAATTATGTTGCTTTTTGTTCATTTAAATAAAAAAAGGGGAATTCAAGGTCTCTGCTCTGGTTTTATAATAATAATAAAAAAATGACCTTAGACAACAAAGATTTTTCTTTTATTTTGTTTGTATTATTGCACATAAGTACGATATTTACGAATGGATTTTTGTGAATTTTATGAATTCTATTGAAGAATACAAAAATTATTTTATTTTTTAAACTGTAACAAATTGCTTTTTAATATAAAATTTTTAATAAACAATCCAATTGATTCTATAATTATTTCAATTGGAAAATATCTTAAATTTAATTAATCAGGGCAACTATGAATAAAATTCCGCGAGAAATTTCTCCCTTTACCAATTAGAATATATTTGTTTTCCTTATTACTTGCTATTGTTTGAAATTATTCTCCGGGACAATTTTCTCGCCCAATTTTGTTCATATTTGCCCTCAATATTTAATGAAAATATTATTTAATTCTTATATTTAACAAAAAAAAAATGAATTTCATTGGATCAATCAGTGATGGGAAATGAGATTTGCATTTCGGCATCAAAAAAAATTTTTTTGAGTACTTTTTTGATCCCGAGAGTACCAAAAATGATTATTTTATTATTAGCAAAAAATTATTTAAAACTCATTTACAAAGAAATAATCAAAAATCGTATAGCAAAAAAATTCTCGGAAGAAACCATGGGTCTAAAATCAAACCCTATACCGCACTTCTCGACATGATACATGTATACGATTTTTTAATTTTTTTATCCATCCAAATCGACATGGCCTAATATAAATATGTGTTTGCATATTTAGGTAAAATTACAACAAGAGTTTTTATTTAGACTTTAATAAACCTTTGGCCTGGATAAGACTTTATATTGTTGGAACATAAAGCCTGTTCCTTTGTTTTGTTTTCAGGAGATTTTGGTAAGAGAAAATCCTTTAGACATTTACAGAGGAGTGAAGTTTGGCCAAAATTCCGTAAGCTACTTTCGATTTATCAGGAAACATGTATTCATATAATGCGTTTTTAGTTTTAGCCACTGTAGACCAGAAAATGCAAATATTTTCTGTTATTAATGGTTTCAGTTCTCCCATATAAGCCAATGGTGATGGCTGTTAATATTTTTGCTTTTGCTGGGAAACATTTTAATTAAATGTGGTATAATGGTGTTGATTTTACAAGATAAAACATTTTCAGAAGGAAACTTACTAAACCAAACAACATTTCATTGTCAAAGTCCACTTTTATATATTATATATATATATATATATATATATATATATATATATATATATATATATATATTATATATTTTATATATTTTTTTATATATATATATATATCAACTTCTGTGCCACAAAAAATATCATTGAGTCAAATATGGCAAGACAATTCAGTATCAGTTGAACTCTCTTCCCTACAACAATACAACAACACAAAAAACAACATGTAGTTTTATTTGCTACAAAACCAATCTGTCAGAAAATTTCTAAGCAAAATTTGAGTCAACTTTTGCCCTCAGAACTTGACATAATTTTATACAAACTTTTTACAATTTTCTTTAAACTGATTTCAAACAGTTGTTTCAATATATATCTATTTTGATATTTTGGTTCAAAAAGCTCAATGGGGGGGGGGGGGGGGCATCAACTGTTGATAATCAGCCGGAAGCAAGAGGTCACCGGATACTGAATTCGCCTTGATACAGGGCAATTATGATTTCTCATTTTTCCAATTAGATTTCTCATTTTTCCAATTAGATTTTTTGTTTTTCCTATTTGCTGCTTACTTGAAATTGTTCCAAGAGAAATCTCACGCGGAATTTTATTCATAATTGCTCTGATAAATCTTCGTGTCATTCGTCGGAAACGAAATTTAATTCTTGGCAAAAATATATGCATACGCGTGTTTCTGAATGCATTTCTGAGTTAGCTGTGAGAGTATCAAATGTGTTGCGGATGTACTACGGTACTTTTTCATGTCAAATAGTATCAAAAAAAGTACGATCGTACCAACTTTCCCATCACTGGGATCAATCGTCAGTAGACTTCAACCTTCACATTTTGATCAGTCACAAACCTCTTATCTTATGCACAGGCTTTCAAAAACTATTTGAGAATTCACAAATAATATTTTTAAAAATCACAAAACCCAGCAAATAATTTATATTCGATATGAATCTATTTTAATTTTTTATAAAAGTATTTAAAAGGCAAAATGAAAAGCAAAATTTTAATTAAACATTCCATAAATACAACCTATACCATTACATTTTACGATTGTGTGTGTTATACTCTCACCACGAACCAGTGTTGCCAGTGAAATTTTGTGTCATTTTCTTAATTTGAAATTTTAAATCTCCAAAGGCAAACTCGATTTAATAATGGTCAGAAAAAATACTCAGGTTTTGTTTAAAATAAGTCTTTCTGCCAAGAAAAACCGACTTCAATATTTGCATTGATAGAAGATAGAAGAAGATAAGAAGTACGTGAAATATAAAATTAATTTTTATTGAGCGTGCCTCCGCCCTTTTTTTAAATGGAGGATTGTGTCGTCTACTTTAGAGCTCAGTCGGTAAAGTGGAACCAATTAAAATAAAATATTAAATTTTAATGGGCGTGACTCCGCCCATTTTTTAAATGGATGATTGTGTCGTCTACTTTAGAGCTCAAGGTGTGTGGTAAGTTTAGTAACAATCGGTTAAGTAGAAGCGCGTGAAATATAATAAATTTTAATGGGCGTAATCCCGCCCATTCTTTCACCTTTCAAATTGTTTGATTACAAGAATCAAAGGTGTAGGTTTCTAGTGTTATCAAAAAACCGACTTTTTTAAAAACCGGTTTTTCGGTCACCCGAACTAAAAAAACCGGTTAATCGGTCACCCGAACTCAAAAAAACCGGTTAATCGGTTAACCGACCATTATATAATAAAATAAATTAAATGTAAAAAGAATTAATTTTAATTTAGAAAGCAATAACAATAACTTAAAAATTAGCATTTGTTACACAAAATTTTTAATTTGTTGTAAGAATAACGATAATAGCGACTAAAAGAATTTATAAAGAACAAATGTGAATTTTATGAAGTTTTTTAAATGTATATTTTAATAACAAAACACAATTGAAAAATCTAGAAGACATTCTGTTGTTCAATTTAGTTTTTATTAAAGAGAAGAGAATACTCTTTTACTGACATTTGATGTCGGATTAATAGTAAGAAGAGTATCATATATATATATATATATATATTAGAGCTGTGCCAAATCGTTCTTTTCAGTGACCGGTCATTTTCGTTCAATTAGCAAAAAATTGACCCGTTCGTTCAATCGTTCAATTTTGAACGACAGTATGAAACAATCCTATTTTGTAAGAATATTAAAATCGGTTGTATGTATATACGAGTATTTAAATAATGTGAATGAATGAATTGAAGAATTTATTAAAAAAAGTATATTTAAATTCATTTTATAAATAATTTCTTGTTCTTTCGACTAGAATATTGTACAGAATATTGGCTTAATATTTAGTTTAATATTAAGATTACGAAAGGTACTTTTTATCGTTATTTATATATCAAAAGCGCATCAATGTTTGAATGTTACTTCTCAAAGTTTAAGTTAAAGTTTTGTCCTCAAAAATATTTTACCTGAAACAAAAAAAAGTATCTCAAGCACCACAAATTCAGTTTAGATTACGGTAATGAAATATATGTATAAACATACATATATACAGTTAAAGGCTAACATCTTTACTTTGTAAAAACACTTTATAAAATACACTAGTAAAAATACTTCTTGTGAAAAGACTGTTAAATCAATTTATAAAAAGAATGATGGCAGTGCCACAGCGATGTTAAATAGAATTTAGTATACACGTACCTAAACCTTTTAAAACACAAAAACTCAACTCAAACAAAAAGACATAACATAAATAGCAAACATGAACGAAAGCAAATTTGACATAAAAGACTTGAAACACAAACTGAATGAAGGAAAACATCGAGCGGTACACTACTGATCCAAAAGCGTTCAGTAAAATCACCGGATCAGTTCGTTCAATTAAGTGATTCGTTCAATTTAACCCGTTCATTCATGATCTGCACAGCTCTAATATATATATCATATTTAATTTATTCGTTCTCTTGTTGTCGGAGTAATTTTTAAGACTATTGAGATTAACACGCTTGCATTAATTACTTAAGTATTGAATAGATTTTAACGTCAGGTTTAGTTGTTCCTCTAAACTTTCGGAATTTGATAAAATTTCAAAATCTTCAGAGTCTAATTCACTTTCAATTATTTAATTTTCTACAATAAAAAGTAGTCTCTTGTAGAGCTGTGTATAGCTTTAGTCTTAAGTGGTAGACTTTGACGAATATTTTATATATTCGCAATATTTCGGAAAACAACCATTATGTAAACATAAAAATAGTGTACTTAGGGTCATATTTCTTCTTTGGGAAATCCTCTCACGTAGACAAAGTAGTAGAATTTGTGCAACACTTCTAAATATATGATTTTCCAATTGTGTTGAACACAAATTTTAAAATTGCTAACTGCGAAATAATAACAACAGCTGATAACAGTGAGGTACACACAACAATAAAATAAGGAAAATTTACAATTTTTACAGATATAAAAAACCGGCTAACCGGGTCGGAAAACCCGGTTTCCTAAAAACCGGAAATATGCCACAAAAAAAAAATGTTCTTCAAATAATTCAAACATATGCTTGAAAATGCCTTTTTAATGCGTGACAACACACGTTGACAAGCCAAACATTCTGGTTTGCCAAAATAGTTTTCTTAAAAAATTTAGTAAATTTTTATCACACATATTTCACCTTAAAGTGGTTGGCGTATTTCGACTCTTACTACGATGTTTTAATAAAAGATTAAAGAATACGGCAACATTTTTTCTTTAATCTAGGACGAAACTGCCGTAGTCGAAGTCGAAATACGCCAATCCCAATAAGGTCCATTTTCTTATTGTTGGGAAAATTTTTTTCTCTGGCAACGCTGATTCTTCACAGTATGCGATTCACACAACTTATTCTCAAAAATGTGTGTGTACACATACGTAAAGCGGGTGCTAGACACATCAATATTCAGCTTCAATATGTGTGGTTGTGTGCGTTTTTTTATAAAAAATATTCACACCAATAGTATATGTGTGACTATTTTTGGTAAACAAACGCACACAACCACATACATATATTGAAGCTGAATATTGATGTCTCTGGCACTCCTTAATTTGCCGATCACTGATATAGACAATGAATGCTTAACCACCAGCAACTATAATTCACTTTTGTTCATCAACAAAAATTTAAACCTAAAAACGTTTAGGTCATACACAAGAAGTTTGTTCATTTAAATCGCAGAAAAAAGAACTTTTTTCACAGTAAAACTAACAACTGAAACTAGTTAGAGCGACATTCATAAATATCTTGTGCTGCTTATTAATTATTATTTTTTTGCAACTTCTTATCTGTGGAAATATGAAATAGTAACATAAGTAGACTTAAGCAAATTATTGTTTTTTGGAAATTTTGTCACTGCCGGCAATAGATTAAAAGGCCCATGATTCTAACTTGGTTTGATCCCTTCTTTCCATATGTATCATTTTAACCACTTGCTGGAACATAATACAGCATAATAAGGCTAAATGATCTTAAGTCTACTTAAGCTACTATTCCATATTGCTACATATACATATGTTAAATTCAAAAAGTAAATTTTATTAAAATTGGCCCTTTTTCATGCAACTAATTTCATGAAAAAAAAAATGCTTAATGTAAATTAGGTAAAAGTGGATTTCATGGGGCGATAGGCCAGAACGGTGGCCAATTTTCATAAAATTATTATTTGTTTCTTAATTAAATTCTTATATATGTATGGCATTTTGTTTTGAGGATGCCTGTCTGTTAATAATCAAAAAAATTCAGATTTATCTCCGAACATGTCAAAATGGCCACACTGGTTTTAGTGAATGTATACTAGAGGGCTGCGTAAACACTCTTGAAATGTAAACACGTCTTGTTTTCTAAATGTATTGTCGTAGCAAGTATTATACTAAACTAATAATAAATGATGTCGTTTAATAAGCGAAGCACGATGAATGTATTGATGTACGTGTATATGAGTGTTTGCAGGCGATGTCGCGAAGACTTCTTGTTCGTAAGAAACACTCAAAAGAAGTAGTGTTGATGCGTGTATTCTTGTTATTTTGCACACACACACACACAACGTGTGTGCTCATAAATCAAAGAATACAAGATTACGCATTGCGGATGTCTGCTAACTTGAGTGTGCTGGTGTGACGTCAAAATGACGTAAACATCGAAATGTAAACAAAATTGTCATACACCAAATACACGTATTTGTGTGATTGTGTTTATGTTTATCGGCTGATATTTTGAAAAGGTGAATGCGTCATGTTGTATTCTTTGATTCATGGTGTGTGCGTATGTACATGCATGACGTCCCCCAGGGGAGTCTATTTATAGACTACGGGTGTGGCTATCCCGGGGCCCCAGCTAGGGTAATGTAGCTTTTTCCGCTGACGGACCTTTGGCTCATTACCCGTAAAACTTATGTGTTACTACCCAATCTCTGAACATAAACAGAGCAACGGATGTGCACATATTTATAAAAGGAAAACAAATATTGTACGCCAGTTGTTGTCAGTTAGGTGCAGCGTCACCTAGAACTGCCCCTGAGTTCAAAGCGATAGATGTGAAGCCCTTGTGGTGGAACTTCGAGGTCTAACCAGAGGCTACTTCTGGTACCACGGGTGCCGGTTGCCCGACAGCTGGGCTGCTTAGAGATAAATGCATTGCGGTTGTCGGAAATTTCTGGTCCAAAATTACTTTTGTACTGGATACGACCCCAGGACTCTTTCACTTTTTAGTGTCTTGTCGTAGTAGGCACAGAAACTGAGGTGGCGTGCTTGCATTTTTCTCGCGTAAGTGGTCCTCGCTGCTCTGAAGTTTTGACTGCATGTAGCGGTCGTCAGTTTCCTTTGCTAAAATGCCGAGTTCGTCCTACCCCAACGGGGTATACCCCACGGGGTTAAGGGACGATTTTGGTATGTGTGGAGTAGGCACTGGTTATTTGGCGACACAGGCATGCGTTCATTATGGATGAGTGGTTAGCTGTGCCAGTGTGTGGGGACCTCGCTATAGGTGTATACACAACACCTTAGCGTGGAAGCCGGAGAATTATCGTGGTGGTTATGGTTGCTACCAAAATCGCTGGGAGAATAGTATTGGCTTCCCAGTGTTAAATCAATGCTGGTGGTTGGTCTGACGCGGTCAGCCAGACACTATTCTAGGTGCTGTTGCCATTCAACAGAGCTGCTATGGGCACGGACATAGCAGCAAAGTTTAGATAGCTCAAAGTACCTCAGCAAGGTACTTAAATATAGAACAGGGATAACTATATTCAAAGATTGCAACCTATGTGCCTTATGGAGTGGGCCATAGGTTCATTCTAAAAGGGTGCATGGGGGCGTTGGTCTGGCGTCTAACCTACACCCGGCGCTTTGGCACACGTGAGACAAGGCCGTAACGGCAGGTACTCACGTAAAGTAATTGCACATCTGTACATGCATGACGTTTGTATACGCGCCCATGCATATGAAAAAGCAAGCATCACAAATTCCTCCGTCACGAAGTATTTTCTTACAAATTTCTTGCAAACATTGTTGTTTAGCAATTTTTCTTAGAAGATTTCACTTTAGTAAAGCATTTGAAAATTGCCTCCAGTTTTAAAAGTTCCTGTAAGTGGTCTTGTGCAGGGGTCTAATGTATACATACCCTAAACTTGTTGTTATCTGAATCCATATTCGCTAATATTTATAAGAAGAGAAAATTAATACATACAAGTACGAGTATATAGGCTTTTCCTTTCTCGTATATTTCCACTTTCCTCACTCCTGAGTTTCCACTAAGTATACGATTCCTTACAAATGGCTGCTGTTGTTGTTATTTGATATTAATATAGGACAATGTCAATGTCCTTATATAAATTTCTACATTACACATGCATAGTATTCTGGTGTATAAATAGGAAAGTGTGTGTGTATTCCATAATGCATACATACCCTGCAGAAAGTGCGAATACTGAAATTGTAATGATTTACTAGTGACATTGTCAGCAGTACTACAGACCAGTTGTACCCCAGCCAATATAATCATATATTGACATTTAACATTAGCTTGTCATTGAAAATCCACCACTAGACTGTATCACTATTGGCTAAATAGTTCTTTTGGGTCAACATGAAGACATTGACACCAAAGGTTCACTAGTAAATTTTAGGGGCTCTAGTCTACAATATCGATATTTCCTCGCTCGTTGTCAATAGTAAAATTATAGTGATTTTCTAGTGACATTGTCAACAGTGCTACTGACTAGGTGCACCCCAGCCAATGTAATCGCCTATTGACATATAACATACGGTTGTCATTGAAGACTTTAGCACTATTGAGAAGGTAGTTCTTTTACGACCATATGGAGATATATGAACCAAAGATTTACTAGTAGATTCTAGTAACCCTCGCCTACATACATTTTTTTAAATATTATTGCACAGCATAATAAAAAAGACAAACAATCTATTGACGCGTTCAGTGACAATATCACCAGAAATACACTAGAACTGTCGTCTCTAACGTATCTTTACTCGCATATAAAAGGAAAGTTGTCGACATTTTAACTAGTGCAATTGTCGCTGGAGAAATAGTATTGAAATAGAGACATATGGTTCTAGGCTGGCTAGAGGGTACATACAAATGTTTGTCTGTGTTAAAATGTACGTGTTCTGGTTTTTGTATATAAATTTATTTGTTCAAACACATTAATGTTACGTGTGTATGTATGTGTAAACATATTCCTAGGAAGAGCCTGTTGTATCCTTATTTAACATTCATTCATGTTTTCATTGACAATTTTCCATTATTATTGTTGTTGCTGTTGTTTTCTGTATGAAAATTGTTTAAATTATGTCATTGTGTGTTCGTGTTGTTGTTTCCTTATTTTATTTGTTTGTTTTTGTTTTTGGGAAGTAGGTTCCATGTCTGGGCTTATTGTGTGGGTGTTTCAATGATGTTTTTATAATAATTAAGTTATAATATTGATGACGATTTTGAACTTGATACGACTATTCGAATGGAGGTCAAATGAAAGCGACAAAACCAAGTGTAGAATATGAAAAACAGCAGACACATTGAAAACCGCAATGAAAACTCATAGAAGTATTAAATATACATACATACATATGTACATGCATACTAAGTAAATGTATAATAAATTATGCAGTAGATTAAAGCGGAAAGAATAAGAAATAGTTTTAAAGTATACTGAAAATACCATCATAAAGTATACATGAAAAATCATGAAGGTAACGAAAAATTCAGAGCCATTTTTTATAATTAAATTTCAGCACAAAATATTCATCAGGTGTCGCAGTGCTGCTCTTCGGACCAGATCTGTCCCTATTCTGTTCTATAATTAATTTTAAATATTGCGACATTATAAATATAAATCCAAACAACACCCAATTACTTGCATGGGTTTTTGTTTAAGTTGGCTATATATCTTCTATTTACACACAAAAGGTATAGGTTAACCTAACCAATTATTAAAATATATTAACCAACAAAACTTTTTAAAATATCTTTATAATTGTTAAAATAAAATTAATCGAAAAATTTGGAATAACACATATTCTGGGGTAAGTTTACTATGAACAAAAAAAGCTTAACCCTTGAAAACTGAACCTCTCTTTTAACGTTTAACACTAGATATACGGCGCCTATAATTCACCACAAAGTTGCATATTTTCGAAAAAAAATCCGCAATTATCAGAAAATAATCTACTGAGTTGATCGGAAAGATTGTGTTGTTATTTGCACGCGATCGAAATTAATGATGATAAATCAAAATTCGATGCGCCTCTCAGGCTTGATTTAGTGTTCTAGGGTTAAAAAATTTAGCCGTTGTAAATTCAGAATATCTGCAGTTGCATTATGCATTATCAATCAATCCAAATCTACTCATACCATCGCCATCCAATCTCTATCAATCTAAACAAAGCCCACACAAACCTATTGCCTTGAGATTTTTAACATTCCACGGCCCAACGGAGCATTTCTTTATCACTTTCTTATTAACATGTGCATAATTAGTAAAGAACAAACGACAATGGCAAGACTGTTGTAATATTAGAGATGGTAAAACTGAGCTTTCATTACAAGAAAAAGCTTTCAGCAAGTTGTAATACGATGAATAAAACAATTTACATATTCCATTTGCACTGAAAACTGAGTATAAGTAAACAGAAGTCTACTTCAACTGACACCTGACACCTAACACTGATACAGTGGAACAAACACTAAGAACGCTGATGATAACCTTCGAAAACAGCTAGTTGTTCCGTTCTGCCAGTGTTTGTCAAAATATTTGCAATTAACTTTGGAGTTATTTGTTCCTTAAAAATTATCACATGTAATTTATGCCGTGTCATTTTCATATGTGTGCAGTGCCGTTCCCATCAAATTTTTCGATGTCACACAACTTCTATATCGAAAAATAATAATTAAAATCACACAACTTTGTTGTGTCTTTGTGACAGAAAAGAGTCCCATCCCTAAATAATGGCAATACGGTGTCGCTGTCTACATCAAGAACTAATTTTGACATAATTACATTTAATGTCGTTTGATTTATCATTGTGAGACTTTGATTTTCGTATTGTTTGTTAATTAATATTTATACAGATGGATAATCACAAAATTATTCAGTTGGCTAGTGCCACCGTGTGTTTAACAATAATAAGAAAAAAATTAAGAAAATCTAAAAATCGGCAAAGAAAGTGGTGGAAAAGACCAGGGATTAATATGTGTGCCACCAAAGAATTCTATTGTACTCTGCACTCCAGTTTACGGAAGCAGGATGCCAGTTGGTTTAAAAATTTCATGTGCATGAAATTTCTGCCCTTTTTGCAATTCTATCCCTATAAGTGCTACATATACATACATACATATGTATGTTTCCATACAGCCTCACGAACCTCGTCATGTCATACGTCCAGGGCGCTTGAATTTCTCTCACACTCTCCTATGCTTTTCCACTTTCTTTTTCGTTTTCCAGCCGCACACATTTAAAATTCTTTCGGTACTTTCTCAATGTCAAAATGTCAACACGCTGACATTTTCTTTTTGTGTTTGCAATGCAGCCAACTTATTCTCACAACTGTTTACATCAGATACGTAAACAGTTTGTTTGGTAATGCCACACAAGGAAAAATATCGGATATGACAAACGTTGCCACTAGTTCCCACTGTTATTTTTGCTATATTTGTCACAAAATGCCACAGTGTGTACTCGGCCTTAGAGTCCAAACACAATGTTTGCGGTGCGGTGCGATTTCTCATTGCGGGAGAGAAAAATAAACATAATACAACGGAAGACGGCGACGGCAATACTTGTCATTGTTTGTTTAAATTTTATACATTAGCAGATATATTTAATAAATTTTTTAAGCTTTTATATTTTATGACAAACATTTTTGAACTTCAAAATCATGTTTTTTGTTGTGAACACCGCCAATTATTCAAAAACTATGGCAACATCAGAAAGAAAAAGAGAGTCAAAAATTGAGAGAATAAGAAAGTCTGCAATGAAAATAAAATAGATTTTAAATTTATGCCGTTCCGCACCAGTGATGCCAACTTTTTTGGCTCTAAAGGCACATCAACATTAAAAAAAAAGCACTTAAAAGCGTAATTTTGATATCTAAATAGCGTAAAAAGCACTTTCGTGAAAAACGACTGAAAATCCATAACGTGAATTAATGTGAAGTTTAATAATGTTTAAAATTTTCTTAGCTATTCTCCATTTAATGAAATATATCAGACGAAAAATGTATGCTTTACACTGAAAAAATAAATACGCCGAGTAATTATTAAAATAATTTTAAGAAATACACAAATTTCTTAGAAGCACTAATTAGTGCTTTTTCAAAAAGCACTAAAAATAGTACCAAAAGCACCAAGTTGGCATCGCTGTTCCGCACTGCGGGTTTTGTCTTCAAAATCGTATGAAAAACCGCACCGCAATGAATTCTCGTTACATTGTGGTCAGACTCTTAGCTTGCAGAGCAATACGAACTTCAGCTTGATAAAATTATAAATATAAAATAATCATAAAATATATTTCTATTAGTCATTTTAAGCGGAAGAAAATTTAGTTAATTGAAATCTCAACAACAAAGTAAATATGTATATTAAAAGGTCCATATGGAGAAGATCTATACCATTATAACATTCCTAGTAAATTTGTATGTAAAAGTGATATAGATACATACTTACATGCAGTTAGAGCCGCTCACGTAAAAAAAAACATCGATGTCTTTTCTCATTCGATTCATTATTAATTCACATCGATGTTATTCGATGTATCGATTTAAAAAGCATCGATGTTTACGATGCATCGTATTGATTAATTGGAATGAAAAAAATTTATTAAATAAATAAAATTCGATTTTAAAATTTCATGAGGATTAAGAAAAGCATGTGTGCAAAGCACAGTATGTGCTTTTTTTTCAAAGGCCAGTTCTACAGCCTTGCAAATCGTTCCAAATGTCAGTTGTGAAAGTAATATTTCCCATTGTGTGTAATTTAGTTTTGAATGTTCCTGACAAAGCGTCATATTTTCTTTATCAACCCAATGATTCACAGTAGCTCTACTTGGAACTTTAAAATGCGGTGATATAACTTTCACTAGGCGTCTAAAACTTTCTATAACAGTAATTTTAAGTCAAATATATTATAAATTTTAACATCAAATATGGAAAAAGAACTTATATTGCTGATTATTACAAATACCAAGAAAATTTTGAAAATTTTTTCACAATAGAAATATATATTTGGATGCTGTAAAATAACGCTGTTGCTTCGATGACGCTTTGTAAATTGACAAAAAAATACCTTTAGTATTGTGTTGTTTCATCAAGCGATTTTCAAAGAATTTTAAAATTTAAAAAACGTTTTAAGAGTGATTCTTGGAGGGATTTTTTATCACTTCACAGAAAAAAATATCATAGAATTGTAACCAACAAAACAAATTGTTAATATTTAATTTAAAAATTAACAATGATCATTGTTGATATAACAAATTTTAATTTTTTTAGTCAATTAAATTACTTAACAAAATTATTTGTTAAATTATATCATAACGGAATGCGCACATGTATTTAGAAGAAACAAGAAATAATATTTTGTGTGTATTCATCATTTGCGTATTTAATAAAGTGTTGCTCTCTAGCTGAGAGGTAAGTAAGTTGGTTTATTAGTTTTGAGGTTGCCGGTTCAACTCCGCCCAAAGACATTTAGTGTTTTTCGCAGACAAGCAAAAAATCGTTTCGAGGATTGTGATTGTGTATAAGAAACATTGTTAATATAACAATTATGATAATCAAAATTTGCACAAAAACTCAACAATTCGCATTGTTAATATAACAATAACTTTAATTGAAATAACTTTGAAATCTAACAAAAATTAATGTTGAAAAAATAAATAAATTTCAACAAAATATTTGTTGATAAATTTAATTGAAAATATTTTTCAGATTTTCCTTTAACTTACAATTTCGTTAATTGTATTTACAAAAATCGTTGTAGGTTCAAAATCAATTAATTATTTAATTGATATAACAAAAAAATTAATTGTATTTACAAATCATTTTTTTCTGTGTTCCAAGCATGAATATATACAAAAAGTCGCATTTTCGATACATCGAATAAAAACATCGATGTATCGATTAACATCATATGATACGATACATCGGCATTTATTCGATGTATCACAACCAAAACATCGATGTTTACAATGCATCGATTAACATCGAGCAGCTCTACATGCAGCATATCCCTGGTTTACGATGACGAGCGATTTACTACAATAATCTGCAAAAGAGAAATAACATCAATTCGTAAGCTTTCAAGCCTTTAACACAACTATGTTCTGTTTCGGTCTCGTGGGCACCGATTCAGTTTTTCGACAGTTGTTATTGCGGCTAAAATTTGGTTTTATTGTGCAGTGTAATTAGATACAGTTTTTCATTTTAAATATCTGGTATACATATATTTAACATGACGATTTCATCGTCACACCATTAATTTAACATACACGCATATTTTCATATGTGTTCCAAACCCGAATAACAAATATTTACAGCTGCAAAATGGAAAAAATTAGTCTAATACTTAAAAACTCAAATAAGCATTAGATAAATATCATAATTAAATTTATATATAGAGAAGAAATAACATTCAAGTACCGACTTCCTGGAAAACGCAACTAAAATTATTTTTCTAACAACAAATCACTCAGTGCACATACAGACATGCGACATATGTACGCACATATTTGAAAACTAGATTCGTTTTTATACTTTTAAAATTGGAGATGGTAGGGTGAATGAATCTTAACTGCGGCATCAAGAAACCTTCTTTCTTAATTGAATAATCGTTTTTATCGCTGGCGTAAGTGAAGTAGTAATTTACAGATTTGATTCTACACAAGTTTCCCCGTTAAGGCGAAACAAATTCATTAAGAGCCATTATTATGACTTCACGATAAACTTCGGAATAGTTAATCATAAATTTAGCAAAAGTGAACTATAAAGTGACCTTTAAATTTTTCCATTATTACAACTGTCCGATAAAATAAAAATAAATGTGGATCTTGTGGATATTGATTGTTAAAAACACATAGTGGCAACTTAATTTTTTGTAATTTGTCAAATTACGAACTAAATGAAAACATTTTTGTCAATTCTTTAATTTTTTTTGTGTTATTATATGTTTGTATTAAAGTCCTGCACAACACCATTTATATATAAGACCTTTCACGGCATGAGAGATTTTTCAAATGCTTTACTACAGTGAAATATTCTAAAACAAACGCTAAACAACCTTGTTGGCACTACAAACAACTGAAACAAATGTCTTGCCAACAGTGTTGTTTAGCGTTTGTTTTAGAATATTTCGCTGTAGTAAAGCATTTGAAAAATCTCTCATGTCTTGAAAGGTGTTATAGATGGTCTTGTGCAGGACACTAGTTTGTATTATATTGCTTTTGTTTTGTGTCATATTTTGTTCAAATAAAATTTTAATGTAATACACAAGCACGTTGACTACAAAACTGAAGATCCTGGGTTCAATCCCTGTATCCGACAGTCATCAAAATAACAACACCACGCATTTTTCTGATGTGCATTAGTCTACTTTGTATCAGTTATTGTGGCAAAAGTTCAAGTGATGAAGGCATAGTCACTGGTCACTGAACTATACCGACTTAAGCAGATGCTAATCCTAATGTAACATCAGAGCGCCCTCCTTCGTCGGTATTGTGTAGCAAAAATCATCGGCGAAGTAAAATAACCAATAAAATGGCTACTAAACACAGCTTCAAAATTAATACGCCTCAATTAACACCAGAAGGCGCTGCAACACTGCATTATTAAAAAAGGCGTGCAAAAAGCAGAGTTGTAAAAGAATCAAGCTTTCTTCTATCTCTTCCTTCACCACCTGTCTTCTATCACTATCCCTTTCCTAAAGAAGGTAACACCTAGTAATAGTAGTAGACATTAATTGCCTGATTGTTACTTTCCTTAAAAAAAAAAAAAAAAAAAAAAAAAAAAAAAGTGTGGCAACGTATAAAAACGTGGCAACTTCAAATGACCAAACCTCACGATAAAAGTTACAGGTTTGATGAACTTGCCTTTAACTTATCGCTCACTTTTGATCAAAGTGAAGTTGTAATAATGAAAAAGTGTTTATCCATCGAATAAAATTCTATCTTTAACTAACGACAAGTTATAATAATGGCCCTAACTCAGATAACCACATCGCAAAGTGGTGTGGGCGTGCCACAGACATAAACAGCAAGTCATTGCGCTATAACTTCCTAAAAAAATCGCACAATATAACTGAGTTTTTTATGTAGGGTTACTTTTTATTATGAAGATTTCAGGGTTGCTTTTAACTCAAATAGCTAGATTTAAGCACCTTTTAATTTTTGCTACAGAAGTATTGATGTAACCAAATATATTATTTATGGTTTATAACAGTTAGAAATTCCGAAAATAAATTATTTGGTTGCTAAATTTTAGCATCAAGTTTTTTTTTAGCAGTTTTGTATCATTTTTAGCATATTTTTAGTATTAATTATCTTAAAGCCGATTTGGCTGCAAAATTTTTGTAGATTTGGTCACACCGGTGAAAAAAAAAATTAAAATTTGACTTGAATTTTCAAATAAATTTTATGAATTTATAAGCTTAGCGTAGCTATACAAATAGTATTAATACTGCATTTATATTGTCTCGAAATCTATTATATTTTTGATTTTAAATCTTTATCGAAATCTATATCATTTACACTGAGTTTTTTTTTTGAAAATTTTCAAGATTTCGTATCCAAGACAAAATCATTTGATGTGATGTTATAAACCATTAAATCTGTATTAAAACTATTAATTTTGATTAATTATTGATTTTTTTAAGCTCAATAGCTTTAGTACAATATCTTTTTTCAAACTGCAAAGTTCATTCTTAATAAAATACTTTATCTGCTACGGCAGAAGAGATTTAAAGTAACCTTATGCTTTTATTAAATCAATGTTGCCGTTGTTCAGTTTAAATTAAATTCATTAAATTTTGTGAATGGCCAAGCAATTATTGTTTTTATTTCTAAAATATTGTGTGGGAAATTATTTTTAATTTGAAGCTCTTGTCGCCAACATATTTGAAGTTCATCATACGAGTATTTCCTTCTTTACCTATTTTCGCCAAAAAAAAAATTTAATTTCAAAAAAATTCTATAAGAAATGTTATTACTTATGCTACAAACTCTCAAAATGTTTTGAATAAAAAGAGTTTCACGATGTTGAGTTATAAGAGCTTAAACTGAAATAGAACATTTGCATAGAAATAACAACACAGCAAAAAATTTCAAAAAACGTAATCGAGTTTGGAATTAAGCATTTTTGGTGGAAGTACTTCCCTACTGGATTACCAACTTAATGATTTTAACAAGGTGTGAGACTAAAATAATCGATTCTTGAGAAGCACTTACTTTTTTTTATTTGTCAACATATGCACGTAATTTATTAAATCTAAAATGATAATTCTCCTCATTTATCAACTTGTACAGCATTTTTTTAAGTTTTATGTAATGTGATTTGTAAGCGAGTAATGAAATTTGGCAATCAGAAAAGTAAGTCATTATATAGCAAGTAATTAGTTCTAATGGTAGTATGTATGTAATTTATTGTTGGGAATAAAACCAGTATTATCATAAAAAATACTGGTTTTAAACTCTTAAAGTATACTTTGTTTTGGCTATGAGTATGCACAATTGTTTCGAAATCTAAAACTTACGAGATTTCAAGTTAAATACTACTGCTTTTTACTAGATTTCCCATACAAAACAAAATCTATTTTCTCAGTAGATTTGTAGGAAATCTAATTAAAATCAAATATTTTTATTTATTTTTTACTACCCTGTACAAGATATTTATAAAAAAAGATGAGTGAATTAGCTAAGCTGGGCTTAAAAAGGTGTGTGAATGGGCTACATGGCAGTTGTTTGGTTGTACAGGGTGGGCCAAAAGAAACCAAGGGGTGTAAAAGTTTAATAACTTTTTTGTTTATTAACTTTTTTTTATTTTTTCTTTCAGATTATATAATATACAAAATGGAAATTTTTTTACACTAAGTATGAAAAATGATGTCTCTTAAATGACCACCGTTTTCAGCTTCGCACTGATGGGCTCTTTTTAGAGCACTTTCCATAACATCTTTCAAAACTTGTGGCTGTAGCGTTCGAATTTCTGCAACAATGTTTCTCTTGAGTTCAAGGATTGTCTCTGGCTTGTTCATATACACTCGCTCCTTCAAAAACCCCCAAAGAAAATAGTCGGGTGCTGTCAAATCTGGCGATCGCGCTGGGCAAATAATTTCCGAATTTCGAGAAATTATTCGCTCTCCAAAAATTTGACTTAAAAGTGCCATTGTGTCTCGGGCAGTATGGGCAGTGGCTCCGTCCTGCTGAAACCACATACCAAGTCTGTTTTCAAGAGCAGGACGTAAAAAATTTTCTATCATAAACCGATACCGCTCTCCATTTCCGGTTACAGCACTTCCATCTTCATTTTCGAAGAAGTAGGGCCCAATGACATTTTCAGATGTGATCCCACACCATACTGTACACCTGATGGGGTGCAATTGGCGTTGATGAATGGCTCTTGGATTTTGAGAACCCCAGAACCATCGCTTCAGAGGGCGAAATTCTGACGTTAAAATGTCGACGATATGCTCTTTGCGTTAAAATAATTGATCTCTGGCTTAAATAATAAAATTCTATTGTTCTGGTTCTCTGTTCAGTTGTGAACCTCTCCATTATAAATTCTCCAAGTGTTGTCTATATAATCTGAAAGAAAAAATAAAAAAAAATTAATAAACAAAAAAGTTATTAAACTTTTACACCCCTTGGTTTCTTTTGGCCCACCCTGTAGTTAAACTTGGGTCGAACTCGTTCACTAGTTCATTTTTGCCACAAACCAATGATCAAACCCATGTAATTTAAATGGGTTTGATCAGTGGTTTGTGGCAAAAATGAACTAGTGAATGAGTTCGACCCAAGTCTAGTTGTAGTTTAAGAAATTTTTCAGTTAATCAGGGCCATCATGAATAAAATTCCACGTGAAATTTTTCCATTTTCCAATTAGAATTTTTTGTTTTCCCTATTACTTGCTATTAGTTGGAAATAATTCCACGGAAAAATTTCACGTTTAATTTTATTCATGATAGCCCTGAATGAGTTTTGCTTTGGATAAAAAAAAATCTTGATAAATGTCAAAGAAAGTTCGTGTAAACGATGTAGATTTTTATAAAGATTTTAATTTAAATCTGCTAGATTTTGTGCAAGTGTAAGTGCCCTATAACTGATCTGACCAGACATCCCGCCTTATGCGGGATTATCCCGCTTTTCGCAAGTCGATCCCGCTTCGTATTTCTCTCCCGCTCTATTCCGCTTTGTAGAGTTTTGAAATTTTCAATATCTTGTTCAGTTTTTATTCAAATGTCAGTCATAAAAATGCATTCCAAATATTTTTTTAAGTGTAGTTGTTGCTACACCCCATAAACGTTTTGAGATGAAATGACAAATTGTTTATATTACAAGTGCCACATGATTGCGGTTCAACCTTCACTATTTTGTATAACATTTATTAACATAAATAGTTATTAGCAAGGACAGGGGTTTCATGCAAATGCATGTTTTTTTCCTTAAGCCTGATAGTGGCAAGGACGAAATAGCTTTACGAAACATTGAATTTGCGTGAAAATGCCATCGATTTGTTAGTGCATATTTTATTGAAAATGCATATTTTTGCATAATTTGGTCATATATGCATATTTTTGTCTCATATTTTGGTATAATTTCATGATTTTTGTGTCATATTTGCTCAAAAGTTAAAATTTCAAAAAAAAAAAAAAATTATTGACAAATTATTAATGCAAAACAATTGGCAAATTCATTCGCTTGCATTGTTTTAGAATTGTAGAAGGAATGCACAACCACACACGCCTACCAAATATAATAAACATTGTCATTTTGATGATTTCAAGAGGAAATCGTTTGCTATTAAAGCCAAAACTAGTTAAACAATTCTGCGGAAACTTGATATTGCTTTTAAAAATTACAGATTTAAAAAAATCTAATAGCTAGAATTCAATCCATTGTAATGGTTGAGTTAACTAAATATGTAACATTATATAAAAATTATTTAAATTTGAGCCTTTCTTCAATTCACAAAAGCTTTCTTTCTTTCTAAAAAAAATTGATAGAACTTAACATTCAAAAGTATAAAAAAATACAATTTTTAAAAATTCGTGTTTGGAGCTAATAATGCAGAAATAATCGTTATATCATTTATAATATGGTGTACAAACTTAATATAAAAGGCATGTACACGCACCTCTTGAGAAAATAAAATATTTTTGTGTCTTTAATTAGTCGTATGTGAATTTAAAACTTTTCTTTGAACAAAAAATTTTTAAAATATGTGCATATTTTATTGTTTTTAGTGCATATTTTGTGTTTTTAATGTCATATTTTAAGCGCCTAAAATACCTTTTTTAAGTGCATGAAGTCCTTGTCCCTGGTTATTAGTTTCCAAGATATTTTTTTAAGTAAAAATATTCTCTATTTGACGCTCACTTGTCCAATCCGGATTATTTTCTATCATCGGCAGAACCTGCAGAATTTCAAATTACCAAAATATTAAAAAAATAATATATAATTTATTTAGTGGGTGACCCACTTTTTGCTCCATTATTGACTCCTTTTTTTAATACTATTATTTTTACGAAAATATTTAATTTTTTTTACTGGTTTTGGCTTCCAAGATATCGTGAAATAACCGTTGCTTCTCTATGTCGTGGTACTGACAACTTTAAGCATTTAAAAATTAATGGACTATTGCTCCTTCTACACCATCAGTAATACACTGTGGGCAAATCAGCGGGATTAGTACACTGATTATCGACGGAGTAATTCCTACAAAATTTCACCCATCTCACTATATTACTTTTCCAGATATCTCAAAGTAAATAGTTTTTCTTTTAGGATGATTCACACCCACATGTCTAATTTGAACTTTTTTGTAAGACAACACAAATAATAAAAATTGTTACTTACACAAAATTTCACGTTTCTTGCTGGAAGATATTCCAAAATAAAAAAAAAAAAAATAAAAATATTATATGGGAGGTGGCACATTAAAAAAAAAATATCGAAATCGGTGCAGCCGCTCTTAATTGATGCGATTACCAATGAACGACATTTGATTTTTATTCATATACATAGATAAATATTTTTGTTTATTTAAAAGCGCTTCTTTTGACTTGAAAACTGTGTTTCCTAAGTAAAAACGAAACTGCATATACATATGTATGTATATTACACATCCCGCTTTCTTAAAGGTATTTATTTTAAAATCCCGCTTGTTCGTGGTATTTTCTTCGAAATCCCGCTTTTTATTCATACACCTTCAATAGAAATTTTTGTGGAGCGTAGCTAATTCACTCACCTTTTATACAAATATGTTGTACATAAAACTGTTAGATTTTGACTATATCTCCTAAATATTTACTGAAAAATTAGTTTTCGTTTTGTGTGGGGAATCCAGTAAAACAGCAACTAGATTTAGCTGGAAATCTCGTAAGTACTAGATTCGGAGACAATATAAATGCTCCATAAGTAAAGTAAGAGCTGCCACAAAAACAAACAAACAGTGATGCTAATTTAGAATTACCCGTAGGAAACAATTAAGGATTAGATTTAAAACCATGAACATTTTTTTATGGCTCCATGAAAAAAAAATTTTTCCATACAAAATTTGGGTGATTTTTCATATAAAAAAACGCCCAAAAATTTTGGGCAGTTTTGAATTTTTTTTTGGGTGATTTTTCATTTTGAAATTTTGGGCGATTTTTCATATGAAAAATGTTTCCATGAAAAATCACCCAAAACCAAAGCGCCCAAAAATAAAAATGAAAAGTCGCCCAAAAATTTTTTTATACAAATTTTAAGTAATTTTTCATATGAAAAATCGCCCAAAATTGTTCAAACATTTAAAAATTAAAAGGAAAAATACACCCAAATACCATGGTGGAGAAAATTCTTAAGGACGGCAATGCAGGAAAATGTTATTAAACAAAAAAACTTTGCAAAGCTGAAAATATTTATTAGGCAGCGCCCTGTCGCGAAACACCATGGTGGAGAAAATCCTTAAGCCCGTCCGAAGGCAGGCAGTGCAAAAAAAAACGTTCTTACGCAGGAAAACTTTGCAAGGCAGAAAATTTTTATTAGGCAGCGCCGTGTCGGGGAACGCTATGGTGCAGAAAATTCTTGAACGAACGAACATTATTTACGCTTCTCTATAACTTTTCTTTTTTCATTTTAATATAAAAATGAAATTACTATAATTTTAATTTTTTTTCTGGTGTTTTTTAATTTTGGGCGATATTTCATTTTATTTTTTTGGGCGATTTTTCATTTTTTTTGGGCGATTTTTCATATTGAAAATTTTGGGCGATTTTTCATTTTTTTTGTTGATTTTTCATTTTGAAATTTTGGGCGATTTTTCATTTTCATTTTTGGGCGATTTGGTTTTGGGCGATTTTTCATGGAGCCTTTTTTTATCACGCTTGATTTTATTGTAATTTCATTGGGGCTTTATTACTCATGTGTTTGTTATTAGAGACCTGCGTAAACAGTCTTGGTATGTAATAGAGACCTGCGTAAACAGTCTTGAAATGTAAATACGTTTTGTTTTTTAAATGTATTGTTTAAGCATGTATTATACTAAACCAATAATAAATGATGTCATTTAATAAACGAAGCACTATGGATGTATTGATGTTCGTGTATATGAGTGTTTTCAAGCGATGTCGCGAAGACTTCTTTGTTTAGCATTTGTTTTAGAAGATTTCGGTGTTGTAAAGCATTTGAAAAAAAACCCTTATGCCTTAAAAAATCTTATTAGCTATCATACGTGCCTTCGCGTGATTCGCTTGAAACACCCAAGTATTGCCCATCTCTATTAAAAACTAAGAACGTACTTAAAGAATACTCCAACTTACTATATGAAAGTAGTTCTTAATATATTTTTTTTTTAATTTTTTCTTTGTTAGTATTTGAAATTCAAAACTTTAAGAACATCATTATTATTATTATTTTTATTATTATTATTGCTTATTTTAAATGAAAGACACTCTTCCCCAAAATGTAAGCAGACATTTTAAATGTTGAGAAACGAAAATGAGTAAATTGAAAACAGTTGCATGTCGGTGAGAAAATGACATTTTATAGTTTGTTGGAAACATGTAAAAGAAAAGATGATTTTCAAGAAACACATGTGTTATGTCTGTCTGTCTGTCTGTTCGTTTTATAAATTAAAAACTGCTCTTAAAATAAAACACAAATTCATGTGAACTCAATCTGAAGCTTGTTGCTTGGCTCCACATTTTTGTTTAGTTTTAAAATGCATACGGAAAATAATTACACATGAGTTACAAATATCCTTCCTTGCTTCCTTTCCTCCCTCTCCGCTCCCCTGCTTCGCTGGGGTTCTTAAAATATTTTTGGTGTTCAAATTAATGCGTGTGTGTGTGTGTGTTTTAAATAAATATTGTTTTCTTACACATTTTTATTTACAACTGTTAGTTCAGCGCCCATCAGGCATAAACACTTTCCCCCAGCTTAACAAATGTCACTTTTGTTTTAAGAACTAAACAAAAAAAAAATATTTCACATTTTTCTACGTGCTTCATCATGTGTTTTACATTTTTATGCAGTTGTTGTTGTTGTTGCATACAGTGCATTTATTTATGTTGCATTTGTCTCGGGTATTATGCGTGCTAGAATCCCAACACATTTATGCCCGCGTTATGGATGACATGTGCTTGCACAATTAAAATGACAGCCATATTTTTAAACACAAACCCCAAGTACTTAGTTTTTTGCAAAAAAAAAAAAAAAAAAAAAAAAAAAAAATAATAAAAGAAAACATAAAATTTAAATGAAAATTAAAATAAAAAATTCTGACACGCGTGCGCTGTTTTAGCGCACATGTGTGGCGAGATGTAAATTCTGGTGTTTAAAATTAAACAGATTCACCAGCCATTTGTTGGTGTTTCTTACGAACAACTCCTCCTTAAAATGTTTTACAATTTATTTATAGAAGAACATGCACAATAAATGTGAAGAAGCACGCCATATTTTCTAGCCGATCTAAAATAAACTCAATAAAACATCCCCTTTTTTAAAAAAATATTTCAGGAAAATTAAAATGGCTGTTTTCTTTATATAAATTTATATAATTTTTAACTTGATCTTAGAAAATCTCTTGCAAATATTGAAGGGAAATTCAAGTTTGCAAAAAAAAAGTTTGATATTAAAAAAAACATATATTTTGTATAAATATCTAGAATTAAAGTTAATTAAAAGCAAATATTTTTTATATCAAAGCTTTAAAGTATTTTTATAATTACGATGTAAAGGAAATTTTAATGATAAACGAAATGTACACTGAAAAAAGCCGAGGAAGATTTTACAGAACAAACTTGTGTTTACTTTTTTCGCAAAAGACTGTTGTAAATATAGTGATGGTAAAATTGAGCTTACAATACAAAAAAGCTTTCAGCAAAATTGAAATACGATGAATCAAAACAATTCACATATTCCATTTGCAATAAAATGCTAAGTATATAAAGCAGAAATCTACATCAACTGACACCACACACAGTGGACCAAACACAAAAGAACGCTGATGATGAAGGTTTAGTGGCCTTCGAAAACGGCTGGCTGTTCCGTTCAACTATGTGTTGTTAGTCAGAATATTTACAACAGACTTTGGTGTTATTTGTTCATTAATAATTATCACATGTAATTTGGCTTAAAAAAGCAATACGAACCTTAGCCCGTTCAAATCAAAAATATAGAAACAAATGGAGTTCGAATAATAATTAAAATTAACTAAACAAAAATTCGCTACAACTTAAGAAATAAACTTTAGGACAGAATTTTATATATATATATATTTTTTTTGAAATGGTTCTGAGAATAACGAAAAAACCGCTGAGGGCCTGGCCTTATTGTCTAACTCCCTTATGCAAAAACTATTATTAAATTTAAAGTTGGTTTAACAAACGAATTTTGTATGACAAAACCGGTTTTAACACATGCTTTAACTTTAACAAACGTTTTTGCATAAGGGGGTTAATCCCGTCAATAAAATAAGATTTTAAAAATATTGTTTTTATTTTTTACTAACATCTTTCCTCGGCTTCGCTCGCATCCAGAAAAAAAAACTGTATTTATACCAAGTTAACAAAACCAGAAAAAATACCAAAAGTAAAAACTTTCACCTGTTTTATCCCCTAAAAAGTATCCTGTATTTTTTTTTTTGTCTGGACCATATACATACTTACTATTCGTTGAAGAAATTCATCCAAATCCCTTAAACTGTTTTCGCTTTGCAGTGGATTTTCTTAATATTTTCCTGCACATTTTTCCAGACAATAACAAACCAAACAAATAAATTCAGTAAAGTGCGACTTTTACTCGCACATGAAGGATTCCGTACGGACACTATCAGCCTAACCCACGATGTCGATCGACAACTCGATCGACTGACGACAAGTCACTCATTATAGTTCGTTTGAGCGACCCACTAACTATCGACTTGTCGGTCGTCAGGCTTTACATTGTTAACGCAATGCATTTACTCATTGTCAGATTAGAATATTGCCACATCAAAAATTTCACAAATAAAACGCTACTTTACAAATAAAAAGCGCTGAAATGTGAAAAGTATTCCATAAAAAATGCAACTCTATGCTACTTAAAGTTTCTACAAATAAATAAATACAATGATAAACATAAGACAATACAAAAAAATTAAAAAGTTATTTTCAAAATTTTGTGTGTGAAATATAAATAAATATATAAGTTGAAATGTTTAGATACTCCTAAAATAATGCAAGCGGATTGTAATGAAGAATGGACGGGAGTAGCTCCAATGGGACAAGCAATCTATTGAAGTGTAAAGAGTAATGTGCCTAATTGAGTGTTTAGAATTGGTTAGATAAATTGCACGTATACACATTCATACATAAATACATATATAACGGGTGTTTTTTTAGAGGTATAGAACTTCGAATTGAAATAAAACACAAGAAAATCGTTTTAATGTTCATCAATTTGACTTTATTGGAAGGATAATTTTATGCCATTAATGTTTAAATATAATTTCGGGCATGTGGCCACCGCGGCTGGCTCGAATAAAGCCAATTCTACAGGTCCAATTTTCAACCACTTTTTCGAGCATATGGGGCCGTATGTTGGCAATAACGCCACGAATGTTGGCTTCCAAGTCCCCTAACGTTTCTGGTTTGTTGGCGTAGACGAGCGACTTCACATATCCCCAAAGAAAATAATCCAATGGTGTCAAATCACACGATCTTGGTGGCCAATTGACAGGTCCATTCCGCGAAATTATGCGCTCATCGAATGTTTCCTTCAATAAATCGATTGTGACGTGCGCTGTGTGGCATGTAGCGCCGTCTTGTTGGAACCACAACTCATCCACATTCATGCCATCCAATTCGGGAACAAAATAGTCGGTTATCATGGCTCTATGGCTGTGCACGGTGGCGAATCGATTCATTTGGGTCCTCTTCAACACTTTGCTCTACAGCGGCAATTGTTTCTTCGCTGCGCACTGTTCGACGTCTCTGCGGATGCGTATTATCACATAGAGTAAACGTAGTGCGAAAACGATCCATGGTTAACCGAATTAATTGCTCTGATGGACGATTATGTCGACCATAAAATGGACGGAGCTTGCGGTAAACTTCGCGAACTGAACCATTATTTTCGAAATAAATTTGCACGATTTGCAAGCGTTGTTCTTTTGTCAACCTGTTCATGATAAAATGGCAAACCAAACTAAATATTAATCACTTGACAGCTGACAAAAGGGCCGCCAGTTAAAAAAGTGATGCCAACTTAAAGTTCTATACCTCAATAAAAAACACCCATTATGTATGTATGTATGTATGTATGTAATTCAAAAAGAATTATGTGACAAAATTGCATGTTTGTGAGTAAAATAAATAAAATAAAAATTTTTTTTAAAAATTTGGTATTTATGTGTACTTTTTTGTTTTGTCGACAAGCACAAACCAAATGACTGATTTTGACATTTGTTGTCGTTTGAATTTTCATAGTGGGTACCAAATTTGTATGGAAATGGTTACGTCATCGTTCGCATGCATTGTCGATCGACTTGTCGTGCTGAACAAGTTTAGTGGGTCCCAAATCAGCTGTTTGTCGTTAAAAATGATTGCGAATGATTGTTAGCTAAAATACAAAAAGGCGTAACTAACAAAAATATAATTTTAGTCGTGATTCACACACATCAGGTTTAGCTGATCAGTTTTTGTTAAATTTTCTTTTGAGCCTGCTTTTGCGTTCATACACACCGTCAAGTTTGTTTCATCAAGTCTCATCAATTTGTGTTGTAGCAGAGTATTACGAATGACAAAGAAAACGAAACAGAAAACTTGACTGGTACGGCCAAGTCTGTACCCCTCTCCATTCTATTTTCCTCTCTCTCACAAAAACTCAAGACTTGACGATTCAGACCTGACGTGTGTGAATCAGGAATTACTGGAGAAGCAAAAAAATTAAAATAAAATTCAACAAACTTGTAGGTAAGTCCCCTTGTTTTTTTTTTTTTTTTTGGTAAAAGCGTAATTTTTGATAGCAGAAGTGTAAAATTTTGTCTAGACATGTACTTTAATAGCATTCGTAATAATTATTACATGAAAAAAATATAATTTTGTAAACTAGTGTAATCAATAAAAAATCTCGATTTTGATTTTTTTTGTTAGTGATGCCTTTTTGCATTTTAGCTAACGATATGTAATATTATACGAACTTTTGCCTAATAATATGAAGTTTTGACATTTTTTTAGTTTTTGGGATTTTTTCGCTTTCTGGCGTTTTAGCGATTTTTTAGCTTTGGGGGTTTTTCTTTTTGGCTTTTTTTCGGTAATTTTTTTAGTTTTAAAGTTTTTATAATTCTGGCGATTTTTTCGGTTTCTGGCATTTTTTTTTAGTTTTAGCGATTTTTTAGCCTTGGGAGGTTTTTTCGTTTCGGTGATTTTTTTCGGCTCTTGGCGTTTTTTAGTTGGGATTTTTTCGGTTTTTGGCGATTTATATTAGTTTTAGAGATATTTTTTAGTTTGGCGCTTTTTTCCGTTTTGGCGATTTTTTTTCGGTTTTTGCCGAGTTTTGAGTCTTTAATGATTTTTTAATTTTTGGATTTTTTAGTTTAGCGTTTTTGAAAATTTCAAGAGTTTGCCTCTTATTTTTTCCATATATGGAAAATATTTTCGAAAGTTAAACATATCCAAGCAAATATTTATAATTTCTACCGTCCAGCTCTTTTCAGAGGTCCTAATAATCCTGAAAGTATTAGCCAACGATAATGTCACTTTTAAGGCCTGGATAGCGTGAACTGCTGGAGAATATATCAAAGAGAATGTGTCAAATATTTGTCCCATAAAAAACGAACTATGAACAGCTAGACCTAATTACCAGTATCGTATTTCGACTTGGATTACGACGATTTCGTACTAGACTAAACAAAATTGCACAATTTATTATTTAATCTAGTACAGTCTAGTATTTAAATTGAAACAGTTTAATTTCTATTTAATAAAGATGAAATCAATCCGCTTGGAAGTTTTTTGAAATCCATTAAAATTAGAAATGTAAGCACATTTGAAACCTGCATATTCGGCCATGTTCTGTAAACCGAATGCGAGTAAATTTCTCGATTTCCAAAAACAAATAATGTCCCCATTGAAGTGTTTCAAATTAACTTCAGATATGATATTTCAAGTTAAAATAAATTCAGTGAAAGACGAAGGGTTCCGTACGGACACTAGATATGTAATTCAATACGAACTTCAGCCTATATAATAAATAGTTTTGACTATTTTTTAGTTTTTGGGTTTTTTCGGTTTTTAGCGTTTTTTCGGTTTTTGGCGATTTTTCTTTCATTTTGGTGATATATTTAATTTTGGCGATTTTTTTCATTTTGGCGTTTTTTTCATATGGGCGATTTCTTAGTTTTGGTGCTTTTTTCGCGTTTTGGCGATTTTGTTCATTTTGGCGATTTTTTCCATTTGGCGATTTTTTTTAGTTGTGGGCGTTTTTCGCGTTTTGACGATTTTTTCTGTTTTTGGCGTTTTTTTTTAATTTTGGCGATTTTGTTGCTTTATTTCGTTTCAGCGATTTTTTTTGTTTTTTGGCGATTTTTTTTGTTTGCGATTTTATAATTTTCCGATTTTTTAGTTTAATCGTTTTTGAAAATTTCAAAAGTTTTCCTCCTTACGGTTTCCAAGATATAGCAAGTTGTCAAAATTACATAGTCTGTTGTAGTCTGTATAAAAATACACTAATTTTATAAATTTCAAGTGTCAGCGTACATTTGTACATACAATTGTATGTATATTGTATTTGATTTTAACATTTTTCGTTGCTGGTTTTGGAACACCCTTTAATTTTGAACTCTCATGTATTTGTTGTTGTAGCGGGTAAGGTTCTACATACTCTGTCCAAATTTCAAGTCCGTAGCTCTTACGGTTCCTGAGAAAATAGCGTGTGCCGGACAGAGGGACAGAGGTACAGACGACCAGACGGCAGACGGACAGCGTAACAAAAACAATAGGGTTCCGTACACCAAAGGTGAAAAAAGAAAACTACAAAAATGTCTGAAAAATATTCGCTATTAGTTGATTTAATTTGTCTAAATCTGAAAGTTTTTACGAGTAAATCGACTCGATTTACAGAACAGGCTGGATTATAACTTTTTAAAATAAAAAATTTTGTTGTACATCTTCCACAAGAAAAACCCAAATAAGAATTAGTCAGGCGTTTAAAAACAGATTTCAGTAATAAAGTGTTTTCTAGCTGCACAGACAGAAACGGTAACGAAAAACTTCATGAGTGACAAAATTTTACATGAGCCCAATTCACAATCTTGTGCAAATGGCCTTGCATCGTTGCATGTGCAAAGTGGTATATTATATTGATACTCAACACTAAGAATTGTTAAGTGGTGAGTATCAATATACTATACCATTTTGCACATGCAACGATGCGAGACCATATGCACAAGATTGTGAATTTGGCTATGGTCTTAATGAGTTTTGCCATAGAATCTTACATTAAAAATTACGCTAGTATTTAATAGTGAGTCTAAACTGCATTTAATGTTAAATTGTATGGAGGAACTGGTTAAAAAAGTGTTTAATTTTGAAACGCTGACAGGCATTAAGATTTTCGTTATAAACAAATGGTTGTATAACCACGTTGCGAATGTAGCCCAAGTTGTAAAACGGAAAATATAATTCAAGAACTTGGTATCACTACTTCAAGAAATTTCACCAAGTTGACTGTGAGCTCTGCTAACTCTTATTAAATGCATAAACCTAAAAGAGATGCCATTGGCAAGTTGCCAGATCTCTGATTTGAGAATTGTTTATTAGTACCCAAGAGTTCTTGCGGCATCTGGTTGTGGTAAATAAAATATTTGCCGTTATTGTTCTTTGAAACATGTGCGGTGCATGCCACCAATATTAAGTTTTTGCTTATCGTAGATCTTAACCATTTGTGGTGTAATTGAAAATAATTCAAGGGAATTTTTTGTTTCTTGCAGGTTGTGTATGGCCCAGATGGTACACCTGTGCGTGCTGAATCACGACGAGGTCGTGGAAAAGCTAAAAATCCAACAACTGGTGGAACACCGACAACTGGGGTAAGTTACAATTTATTTAAATATGTGTAAGCATACATATGTACATACATACATAGTTACTTACCATTGTTGCTATATTTCACATTTTCATGGGTGAAAATCAATAAATATATTTAAAAATCTGTAAGCTAACAACTTTTTTTTTAACGAATTTGTTTAAAGGAAAAAAATTTTTATGTCTACTACATTTATGTATTTAAATGTCTCTCTGAATGATTCTTTTGTTGTTTGTCATCACTTGCTAAAGTTTCTATTTTTGGTTGTTGCAAAGAACCCTTCACTTTTTCCCTTTAAACACAGATTTAGTTATTGTTATATAAACATATCTATGTATATACATATACCATAGCTGTAATAAGTCAATGCAATGAAAAATAAAAATATTTTTATTTCAGTTATAGTTTTTATTCTAAATTAGAAATAATAAAAATTCAAATAATTATTTGTTATGTGAAAATTCAATACAATTTATTTATTTTAAAACGATTGAAATTTTTTAAATTTATACATTGCTCAAATCCGTTTTTTAGAATATCAAATCAATTTATAATATTCGAAATACAATTTTGTTCGTATTTTTAAAACAAAAGAAAATTTATTGAATTTAAATATTCAAAATTTGAATAAAATTCATTTCAATATTATTTGACTACGAAAAAATCAAATAGTTTTTCTCAGAATTTAATTTGAAAAAAAAGCAATAAATTTATTAAATCAGACTATTATTTCTTGAATAGAAACTATTTCTGAAAAATAATAAGAAATATTTATTAGACTTAAAAATATATAATAACCATTTGTGATATATTTAGGTCAGAGAGTTCTATAGTTGAACTCCCAGCAAAAAATTTCAAAAAAGGTAATCGAGTTTGGAATTAAGCATTTTTGGTGGAAGCTATTCCTTACTAGATTACCAACTTAATGATTTTAACAATGAGACCAAAATAATCGATTCTTGAGAAGTACTTGGAAACTTATTCACGTAATCGATTTAATCTAAAAGAATCATTTTCCTCATTTAGCAATTCATACATAATTTTTTTTTAATTTTAGGTAATGTGATTTGTAAGCGAGTAAGGAAATTTGGTAATCAGAAAAGTAAGTCATTATATGACAAGTAGTTCTGATGGTAATGTGTATTTTTTTGCTGGGCCTTTTTTTAAAACGAACTCATGGTATCAGCAATGAATAAGAGCACTTTTTGTGCGAACGCATTTTTCTTATCTCTTTTCTTACTACTGAGCCTCTGGTATTCATTATATTTTTCACTATGAAATTTCCTTAGGTGTACAATAAAATTTGAATTTCATTTAGAGCTAGCACATAATGATTTCGCCAAGTTTTGCAAAAACCCAATGCCTTGTTATTTTTATTGAGCTAACTAAATATTTTGTTATATGAAAATAACGTTAAAAGTAGACAAAACACGGATATGGCGCTAACTGCATTTCTCAATTATCCAAGGTGATATATAATTGAGGCAATACGTGGATTCCTCTAGAGGTCGTAGCAGGAAAAGTCTTCATTAATAGAAATCATCTTACAAGGAGTATTTTGAATAATGAAAGAAAATGTTTTTATTTGTATATGTTTTTACAATTTAAAACTATTTGAAACTATTTTTAATGAATTTAAAATAATCAATAAAGTTTTTGTTGAATAATATAAATTTGACTTATTAACAAAAAATTATTTGAATTTCATAAACTCAAATGAAATAAAATAAAATTTCATTCAAACTTTAGAAATATAATGTAAAAAAATTTCAGTCGCTGAATTCAAATAAAGCATTAATTTGTTATATTTTTATTTGAATTTCTGAAGGCGTGATTTTTTTTTAATTTTCTGACAAAAAAATTAATTTACATTTGAAAAATTTTATTTCAAATCAATAACAACAAATTTCAATTCATTTCATGAGAAATGCCAATGATTTCAATGAAATTCTATTTCTTAAACAGAAATAAAATTTAAAATTAATTTAATTTTATGGAAAAATTCAAATAAAAAAAATCATATTGAACAGCTATGACATATGCATACATACATATTTATGCATTTCTCTGGACTGCTTTTTCGTTTTACTTGAAGTAAAGAAGTCAAAACTATTTGAAAATTTTAGAAGTCTCATTTGACTTCAAGTTGAAAGTGATGATGATATATGACCAATAACCTGCAAAGCAATTTTCTGAGTTTGTTTGTCTTTATTATGTTTATGTTTTCGTAAATATTTTGCAAAAGTCTAAAGTTTGCTGTCACAAATTCATCAATGTCATAATATAAAATTTATGAAAACACACGACGTCTTTGGTTATAAATTATAGTAAGTTACATTAATTTAAAAATAATTTTTAAAATTGTCATTTTAACAACATTTTTTCACTTGCAAACTTAAAATTAAAGAAGCAAATAGTTGAATAATTAATTTTTCTACTTAAGAAACAAATCAATTACACCCTCTTAATCGAATATTATTGACAACATGTGATTTTCTGGTACTTTACCGACCAACATATTTTTAACTAAGTAATATTTAAGACGGCATTAAATAGAAAAGAACTTAATACTGTTAAAGACATTTAAATAATTTCGAATTGACTAATCTCTAGAAAATATAAAACCGAAAAAAGCATGAAAAAATATCTCAAAGTACGAAAATGTCATTTCATTATTTTATTTTTATTATTTAAATTTTTTTTATTATTGTTTTTAAAACAAAAACTTTTAATTTAGCACAAATAGAAAAGTTACCCTTATAAACTCTCTATTAAAATCAACAATTCAATCAGCAAACGTGTGCGAAACGTTCTTTCTGAAAATAGTTAATTTTTTTTTCTAATTCTTTTCTTTGCTAGCCGAGTACTTTTAAAAAAAGTGCAATTTGTGCTTAGTCCCTATTTACACTGTGCAAGTCTTATTGCTAAGCTGATTAGTTTACTAGGAGAGAGAGACGAGGAAAAAAGAAACGTTGCTGTTCCCCTAGTCTCTCTCTCTCCCTGGAACTAATCAGCTTAGCAATAAGACTTGCACAGTGTGATTTGGAACTTATGCAGCAATAAACACAGATGGCGCTATCCGCCTTTCAAAATAATTTTCTATTGCGCATGACGTCATCAAAGACCACAAATGCTTGTATTTCATGATAAACATATGAGATTTGTTGAAGCAAATTAAAAAATAATTAAAAAAATTGGCTTGTTTTTATGGCTAAGCAATTGTCTATATGCATTTCGTTCCTGCTGGTGGAACTCGTCAGTAGACTTCAACCCAAAAAATTTTTGAATTTAGCTTAGCTAACAAATTCTGCATGTATCATTTTAGAGTAAAATATTGTTAAAGAAGATCTTAAACATACCATTTTCCCATTTGATTTGAACTTAACAAATCCTATTTTAAATCAAATATTAAAAAAAAGGATTAAAAAAATTACACAAAATTTGCACGCATGAATGAATTTAAAAATTTAATGAATACTAATTACAAAAAAATTAATTTGAATTGTGGTTGAAGCGGACTGAAGTGGTGCTTAGCAGCAGCAAGAGAAATGCATCATGCTAACAATATAAATTTTTTAAATTATAAAACTACTTCTTATTATCACTTTGAATCATACATAATTTTCGAAAAGTTCGTTCGTTTCGAAATTCTTTGGATGCACTTAAGATTGAAATTTGCCAATTATTGTAAAATTGATTTGGTTAAAAGTGATTTTGGTCACAAAGTCCAAATCAATACCTCCCGATTTTGAGTGTTTAATAAAATTTGTAAAAATTACAAAATGATAGGTTCAAGTAGGCCTGCCTACATTTTACGGCCTAACCTCACGGTGATTCTAACAATGAGTGTATTTAAGAGTTTGCCATCGTCTCTATGAATATGTAGAATGCACAGAAAAATATGGTTTGCAATCTTAGAACATAGTTATCCCTGACACTAGGGGCAAGCACCTTGTTTAGATGCTTCGATCTAATCTCGCTGTGCTTATCACGCTTATGGGAGACAGTTCTAATGTGGGAAATAAACCAAAAGGCATCTCCCACTATTGAACCCTTTCATTCACCATCATGAGAAGCACCATCACCTAGACTGGTATCTGAGTGACAGCGTCAGACCAACCCTGTGGCTGAGTGCTAGCGATGCTAGCCTGTCAGTCCAGAGGTCGTCAGTTCGATTCCCGCCATAGACCCTGGATGTTTTCCGCAGACAACCTAATCGCTCCGAGGGTTGTGTTTGTTAAAAAAAAAAAATAAATAAAATAAAACAATATGATTAAGTTGGCACTAGACATACAAAGCCATTCTCCTAGCGATATTGGTGACTACTACAGCCACTGCCAAAACTTTTCCGTGCTAAAACGCAGCTAATGTGGTTGCTCACACTCGCTGTGCGCATCCTCCAAGTGAAGACCTCACCAATCATTGGACACCGCATCACTTCATATGGTCGTTGGATCAATGCATACCACAAACATCTTCCAACACTTACTTGGCATGGTAAGCATCATCTAATAATTTCCGTATGGTAAGAATAAATTCTACCATCTAATTTCGGTTCACAAGTTATGCCGCTATGTCATCATCCATTGAATTTGAGAGGCAAATCAGCTGTTGGGCCACTGATGCACGTAGTACCAGGGGTTCTACTCTGTAATTGGAAATGAAAGAAAATGTTTTCGCATTTTTATACAGTATACCTCCCGTATTGAGCCACTGGTTAGACCTCGAAGTTCCACCTCGAAATGATTCCCTTCTATTGTCCTGTTTTCTTCTTCTTTTTTTTAAGAGAAGTACTCGTAACACTTTGGCAATGATTGCCTACTACCATTACTCTAGGTGGTACTTTCTTTTTAGGAAAGAGATAGTGATAGAGGAGCCATTCATTGTTTTACAACTCTGCTTTTGGTACGTTTCTAATAATGCAGTGTTGCGGCGCATCTGGTGTTAAATAAGGCGTACTAAATTTCTTTAGAGCTATGTTTAATAGCCATTTTATTGTTTATTTTACTTCGCTGATGATTCTGCTACACAACGAATGAGGGCGCTCTAATCTTACATTAGGATCAGTATCTATGCCTTCATCACTTGAACTTTCCTATAGCAACTGATACGAAAAGACACTAATGCACATCAGAAAAATGCGTGGTGTTGTTATATAATGACTGTTGGATACCGGGCTCGTAACCAGGACCTTCGATTTTGTAGTCAACGTGCTAACTAACTACTTCAGCCAATGCCACCCTCAACTCACAGACTTGAACCCACTTGATCTTACGGACATTCAAGATGATGCTGAACCTTTACCAGGCTCGCAGCAAAGCTACTTTCCTACTGTTGGTAACTAGCCAATAGTAATGCCTTAAAAGCTGATTTAGGTAGACTAAGGTCCAGTGGCATAGAGACAAGGCTTACTTACGTTCGATGATAAGTCTTTTTACCCGACTGCGCAAAGCAAAGAAGGGTATTGTGTTTATCAGCATATGTATGTACTCGTAAGTATATATGTATACTGCGACACTATAAAAACCGAACGCGTGAACCGATTCTGATGATTTTTACATCAATCAACTAATCTTAATCCTGGAAGTGTCACTAAAGATATGCCAGTTGTCAAAATTCAATATGGCGCCAACAGACCCCATTTTGTAAATACGAAAAAAAAAAATAAAAAGTCATCGAACTATATCAAAATTGGTTAATTTTATGGGCCCAGAGCCGTTTTGTGGCGTAAGTCGGTCGACTGTAATGTCTCTGATTAAAGAAGACGTCACTTCGACCGCTAAGGAGATTTGGCTGTCTTCTTCTGGCTTAAGGCAGGCCAAAGCTTTGATGCAGCCATTTACATATAATGGCATCCCGAATTTCAATAGGAATAATTTACGGCTTGTTACTGGTTTTCTGTCTGGTCACTTTGGGCTGAACTATCCTCCGTGGAAAAGTAACCAAGTTGGTTCACCTTTGTGTCGTTTGTGCTTGGAAGATGACGAGACGACGACACACATTCTGTGTGAGTGTATCGTATTGTGTGACAGTAGAAGGCGTGTTTTTCATTCTGAGTTTCTGTGCTCAGATGATATTAGGCGCGCTTCTCCAATATCTGTACTGACCTTCATAAGGAAAGTCATACAGAGATTGAATTAACTTAACTTATAGATCTATGGTACAAAAGATCCATCAGGTATCGCAGTGCCGGTCTTTGGACCAGATCTCCCCCCTATTCTATTCTATTCTATTCTATTCTATTCTATTCTATTCTATTCTATTCTATTCTATTCTATTCTATTCTATTCTATTCTATTCTATTCTATTCTATTCTATTCTATTCTATTCTATTCTATTCTATTCTATTCTATTCTATTCTATTCTATTCTATTCTATTCTATTCTATTCTATTCTATTCTATTCTATTCTATTCTATTCTATTCTATTCTATTCTATTCTATTCTATTCTATTCTATTCTATTCTATTCTATTCTATTCTATTCTATTCTATTCTATTCTATTCTATTCTATTCTATTCTATTCTATTCTATTCTATTCTATTCTATTCTATTCTATTCTATTCTATTCTATTCTATTCTATTCTATTCTATTCTATTCTATTCTATTCTATTCTATTCTATTCTATTCTATTCTATTCTATTCTATTCTATTCTATTCTATTCTATTCTATTCTATTCTATTCTATTCTATTCTATTCTATTCTATTCTATTCTATTCTATTCTATTCTATTCTATTCTATTCTATTCTATTCTATTCTATTCTATTCTATTCTATTCTATTCTATTCTATTCTATTCTATTCTATTCTATTCTATTCTATTCTATTCTATTCTATTCTATTCTATTCTATTCTATTCTATTCTATTCTATTCTATTCTATTCTATTCTATTCTATTCTATTCTATTCTATTCTATTCTATTCTATTCTATTCTATTCTATTCTATTCTATTCTATTCTATTCTATTCTATTCTATTCTATTCTATTCTATTCTATTCTATTCTATTCTATTCTATTCTATTCTATTCTATTCTATTCTATTCTATTCTATTCTATTCTATTCTATTCTATTCTATTCTATTCTATTCTATTCTATTCTATTCTATTCTATTCTATTCTATTCTATTCTATTCTATTCTATTCTATTCTATTCTATTCTATTCTATTCTATTCTATTCTATTCTATTCTATTCTATTCTATTCTATTCTATTCTATTCTATTCTATTCTATTCTATTCTATTCTATTCTATTCTATTCTATTCTATTCTATTCTATTCTATTCTATTCTATTCTATTCTATTCTATTCTATTCTATTCTATTCTATTCTATTCTATTCTATTCTATTCTATTCTATTCTATTCTATTCTATTCTATTCTATTCTATTCTATTCTATTCTATTCTATTCTATTCTATTCTATTCTATTCTATTCTATTCTATATCAAAATTGGTATCATTCGACAGGTATTTTAAAATCATATTTACTTTTCATTTGGAATAACCATTTAGGATATTTAACGGTTCAAAGTTGGTCGCAGTCGGGTTTTTTGATATTTTTGTACAAAAACTTCTTAAAAGTACTTTTTCACTGTCACTCAGTGTTTTATTAATGAATCAGCCAATGTAGCCACATATTTGTCTCCGTCAGTTTTCTAAACCTATTATAATGGGTGATTTTTATTGAGGTATAGAACTTTAAGTTGGCATCACTTTTTTAACTGGCGGCCATTTTGTCAGCTGTCAAGTGATTAATATTTAGTTTGGTTTGCCATTTTATCATGAACAGGTTGACAAAAGAACAACGCTTGCAAATCGTGCTAATTTATTTCGAAAATAATGGTTCAGTTCGCGAAGTTTACCGCAAGCTCCGTCCATTTTATGGTCGACATAATCGTCCATCAGAGCAATTAATTCGGTTAACCATTGATAGTTTTCGCACTACGTTTACTCTATGTGATAATACGCATCCGCAGAGACGTCGAACAGTGCGCACCGAAGAAACAATTGCCGCTGTAGAGCAAAGTGTTGAAGAGGACCCGAATGAATCGATTCGCCACCGTGCACAGCAATTGGAGCCGACTAACCGACTATTTTGTTCCCGAATTGGATGGCATGAATGTGGATGAGTTGTGGTTCCAACAAGACGGCGCTACATGCCACACAGCGCACGTCACAATCGATTTATTGAAGGAAACATTCGATGAGCGCATAATTTCGCGGAATGGACCTGTCAATTGGATTATTTTCTTTGGGGATATGTGAAGTCGCTCGTCTACGCCAACAAACCAGAAACGTTAGGGGACTTGGAAGCCAACATTCGTGGACTTGGAAGCTAACATTTGTGGCGTTATTGCCAACATACGGCCCCATATGCTCGAAAAAGTGGTTGAAAATTGGACCTGTAGAATTGGCTTTATTCGAGCCAGCCGCGGCGGCCACATGCCCGAAATCATATTTAAACATTAATGGCATAAAATTATCCTTCCAATAAAGCCAAATTGATGGACATTAAAACGATTTTCTTGTGTTTTATTTCAATTCGAAGTTCTATACCTCTAAAAAAAAACACCCGTTATTAACGCCGGTTTAACGTGTGCAGGAATGCTTATAAATATGTATGGTATTCATGTTCATACATATGTATGTATGTATGTTCACAAATTTTGTTTCTTGTCATCACTTGTTGATTGTATAGATGTCTTAATCATTCACAGCAGACAGACAGACAGACAGACAAATATCAATATGTACAAACTCGTGTTTTCTGCTAGGCGTGAAGTCTTAAAGAGAACAAAAACTGCCACAAAATCATGTTTACGGGGGTAAGCAAGCAAGGTACACTGTCAAACCACCGCCAAAGTTACCAGAAGTCATTCAAATGTACGAGTCCAATAACACACGTCTGAAGACGGCAGCAAAAAAAAAACGAAATTCAACGAAAAAAAGGCACTGAGCTCTTAAATTACCACACACAACAAACAGTGCCAAACAATTTCAAAAGAAATGAAAAAATCCCACATAAACATAAACATACATACATACATTCGTACATATGTACTCGTACATATGTATGTATATATGTAGGTATGTACATCCTTACGTGTATTGCCACTCATCCATACAATAAAACTAATGCGACGTAGACAAATATGAGAACTTGCTAGACATGCCGGCGCCAATAATACATATATGTATATAAATGATAATGGTGATGACATTTTTGTTGGCAAGAGTAGTAAGTAGTTGGTAGTTTAATTCGGACGGACGGACAGAAGGCTGGACGGGCGATGTTAAGTTGATAAACTTGATAATGATAAAGGCGACGACGATGATGATGATGTATTTGCAGATAGTAACAGTCTTGTGATGGCCAAAGCCAACCAAAGCCATCGCTGTTTCTCACTGCTGTTTATCTCTATATCCACATGATCTTTTCCCTGAAAGTGTTCAGTCGTGGTAGAAATGAAGAAAAATTTCTTAACATGCGTACGCATGCTGCAGCAGTATAAGTAGAGTATTACATGTACATACGAGTATGTAGCTTCCCCAGACTTGAGCAGACATTCCCTAGCGGCATTAAATGCAATGTTCGTGTTAATACAGCAGACGAGTAAAAAAACATTGTGGTCGACGAACTTGTCTACCCCAAAAAAAAAAAAAAAAAAAAAAAAAAAAAAAAAAAAAAAAACAAATAGACGGGCAATAAGGAGACAGTTGTACACATTTAAAAACACCACAGAGTTGAAGGGAGAACGAGGCGCACGAAATGAAACGTAGCAAAGCAACCAATTGCTGATGGAATTAATGACATGATGTGCGTTGAGAAGGGGAGCCAGGAAAAGAGTTAATGCTTAAGTAAGTGGTTTATTCTTTGATTATTGGTCTGCACACGCCACGAATAACAACAAGACCGTTCGTTCTTTGGTATTCATTTCCATTCCCAACGTCATCGCCGTCATCGTCATCATTATTATTGGCATGAACATTTTTTTTTTTTTTTTGCCAGCAATGCCGCCGCCATCACCAACATCCAGACTGTCCTCCAGTCAAGCAAAATTATTTTTTTTTAAGAAATCCAAAGCGCCAGCTTATACCAAGCTAATCCATATTGCTCTGGCAGTTGTTTGTCGTTGTTGTTGTTATTATTGTTCTGTTCTTCCAAACAACAATATGCGTTACGTTGGCACGTCTCTTTTCAAACTTGCCATCATCACGAGTACTTGTACCCCACTCAGTAAATGGCAACCGGCAAATAGAGATTCGAAATCTTGGTCACACACCACAAACAGTTGTAGCATTATGTTGTTGTCGTTATTGTTGTTGTCATCGTTAGCCTTTTCTTGGCTTTTGTTTTGGCAGTAGTACATACATGACGGTACAGCGATTACGAGCAACAACAGCAGCAGCAGCAGCAGTGGCATTTAAACAAAATGCCACCAACATCTAGACATCTAAATAAACGCCACCAGTCAGACACATCACAGACAATCGTTCGTTTTGTGTTTTTTTTACAATTTTTTCACGCAACTAAAGCAACAAGGAAATAAAGTTGCAGCAAATAGTTGTGGCAGCCAGCAGTACAAGTAGTTTAAGGTAGTAATTGCTTGACTCACGTACGAAAACATCCCATCTAAGTGGTGGTAGCCAGGCATTTAAACATCCATCCATTCATTCATTCGTTCATCCATCTGTTGGTTTCTTTATACCTTCTTCGTCTTTGCCAAAACACACAGTGTGAATAGAATGTTGGATTTTGCTTAGTTTAAAACTATTCAGGGTTCTTGCTCCGGTGGTGGCTGGCAATGATGCTGTTCCATTAAAGACTCTTGTGCCAGAAGGGTCTAACTGTGCTTTGTGACGAGGTTTTCTTTATTATTTTCATTCATACACTCTTTGTAGCGCAGTAAATTTATGTGAAAAGAAGTTTTATTTTTCCAATTCAAATGGAAGAAAATTTTTGCACTCTGCAAAATTTCTCCCCCTTTTTTTTTTGTAAAAGTTGGCATAAGAAATGCTGATTTAAAGCAATGAATTCATTAAATTTAAATATGGATGAGTTTCAAGTCATCAAATACTTTTTCTTGCAGACATTCTCATAAAATATATCTTATGAACTATAGCCCAGTCAGCATGTGGAAGATTGTTTCACCAAACTGAGTCTCTTTCGACTGCCGTAGATGATCAAAAACTGATTAATCAGTTCTGCGCTTAAAATATGATTCGAAAATGAATCCCAGAAACACTTAGAAAGTGATTTGTTTAAAAAACAAAAACAAACAGCAAGCTCGTGCAGTAAAATCAAGAAAATATAAAAATAAAAGACTCTTAGAAGACTCGCGGCTAGGGTACCATTTTCTCCCGAATGAACAGTCATTTTCGACTCGAAAACGAGCGCATAAATGCTTATTTTAATCGTGCGCAGGAGTCGAAAAAGACTCGAATATGATCATTAATTTCATAAAATGCTGACTGGTAGAAGTTCAATTAACCTTCATAGGGTCTTTAAAATCGTGGATGTTAACGATCTTCGGGTCAAATTTGACCCAAATTGAAAATTATGTATTGGTTTCATTTATTTGTGATTCATTTATTGCCAATGAAAGAGAACATTATTTCATATATTTAATTCGATTAATATATGATAGATAAAACCGTAATATTAAATTGATATTATTATTAATTGTACATAAAGTAATGGTTTCAGAGTGCAGTTTTCATATCAAGTTTTTGCAAGTTATAATAGTATCTAATGGTGTTTTACTTTTTGCATTGAGGCCTATCTGGCAACGACTTCTTTTGGATCTGTTTTTACCCTCTTCAAGCATTTTTTCTTTCGATTTAGTTGAAGTTTACGGCTACTCATTTACCTCACGTAGTTTTAGTGCAACTTTCTGTGAAAATACTGATATTGATAACCTCTTTTGGTTCTTTATAATTATAAGGCACAGTAAGCTGCAATCCTAAATTTTCTAAGAAGTGTCGACGTTTTGCAAAACAGTTTATTTCCAGCCGCTATTAGCTGATGTAGATATCACAAAATCATTGTAAGCTTATATATCTACCATGTTACTAACCACCATTTGACAACATTGATTAGTCTTTCTTTTGCAAGTAAAACATGATCTAACTTTGTCCAGCAAATAAACCCTTCCATTTTATTTATTGTAATCTAATCATATTTGCAGTTTCTTGTCTTGGTGATTACTAACTTTAGAGATATGATGCAAAGTACTAAGAAGGTTAGGTTAGTTTAGGAAAGGTGGTTCTTTACCGCACCTCCACTTGGAGACCCAATTGGGTCCATTGTGATTCCCTTCTGTTGCCCAAAAAAGTAATATTTACCTTTCCATTTGCAGCCAGAAGTGACCATATTATACTAAGAAGATTCACAGACTTTTTTTTTATCGGAATATATATAAGAAGGGTACGAGTACTATCTTTGGTAAAACAAAAATAATGATAAGCGCGCATGATAATAACACATGTACTATCTCTGGTAGTAACTCATTTATATTTTTATGTGTAGTTTGAACTAAAGTGATTTGTGATCTCAGTATTTATTGTTCAACCGGTAAGATGTAAAAAAATTATCTGCAGTCGTGTTATATTTTCAAAATCGTCTGATAATGTATGCACGCCATTTTCTATTTCATTATCTTTCATTATTTTACAAAAAATACCAGACACAACACTTCCAAACTTTAAAACGGGTCAAATTTGACCCGAAAATCTCTAGTGTAAAATCTTGCATACAATTTTCTTTGGCAAGTTTGAGGATATATAAACCTATTATATATATCTGTTAAGATATAAAATTAAATAAAAGTCAGAAAATATGACATGGATCAATCACTAATTTTCCGAAAAAATCAAAGTTTTTTCCTGAAATGGGTCAAAATTGACCCAAAGACCCTATGAAGGTTAAGTATTTTTTTATTCCTATCGTCCTGAATCTTTTTTATTTTATGAAATATAAACTCGTAGCCTACTTTTTATATCGACATATTATTTGTTCATAATACTGAAAATTTCTTGTGGCAAAGAGAACAAAAGTCACTGTTCGTGGCTGCAAAATTTGCCCTATGTGGCACGAGATTAGACAAGGTTGTGCTAATTTGGCAGTGAACCGATCTATACTCCTCTTTGGCCAAGTATATGCAGGGTTAAGCGTTTGAAATACTATCAGCTTCAAGTTGGCAATACTGGCAAACCGGTAATGCCAGCTTTTTCAAATTAATACCAATGACAGCTGTTTATAATAGCCCAATTCACAATCTTGTGCAAATGGTCTTTCATCGTAGCATGTGCAAAATTGTGTAGTATACTTAAACTCACCACTAAGAATTGTTAAGTGGTGAGAATCAATATACTGCATCATTTTGCACATGCTACGATGTAAGACCATTTGCACAAGAGTGTGACTTGGGGTATTGTTTACAATCTAGCACAAGCATTTGCATCTTAGTCTTATGCCATAAAATAACCTATAGCTATCACCTGGAGAATGCCTATTGATTTCAAAAAGTTATAAATTGTATTCAAATTATCTACAACAGAAACGAGAACTTTTGAGAAAATCATTGAAATCGAAATGGGAATTCAAACGTAATAGAGTTATTGCATTATATTTGATCGGAAAATCAGAAGCAGCTATTGCTCGTGAGCTGAACCATCTCAAAGTGGATAAAATAATTGTGCATCGTATCATAAATTCCTATAATGATACAAGTAGCAGAGCCAAACGCTGTTGTGGTGTACGGGGTAGGGGCAGCTGTGTCCTCCTATGGACGCTGTTTTCATCGTTTTTATCGAGTCTGGTGTCGAAGTCAATGCGACTTATTATCGGAAAATGATTTTGAAGCTATTCTAGAGCCGTGTGTATGCAAACATTTCGATCGTAGACCATGGACGTTCCAACAATACTCGACAGCGTCTCATAAAGCGTGTGTGAACCATGATTTCGTCCACACAATGGCTTTTGGCCAGATATACATAAGTGCCATATACTATTCTATCTGGACCATTTTGGAGAGCAAGGTTAGTACTAAAAAATATGCCAGTATGAAGAAAGCAATTATACGTGAATAGGCTAAAATACCGCAAAATGATATTCGTGCAGCATGCAACTCATTTTCTTTACCCGTTTAAAGGCCACAGTCAGAACAAAAACTGCTAACATCTACCCAAATTCAATGGATTAAAATTTTGATTATTTCCACACATTTTATAATTTGAAGCAATATAAAATAATTTCACTTAAAACAAATATGGTCTTTTGAATAGGTTACACTTCAATTGCCTAAAATAACCTATATATCTTTGCTATCGGCTAGAAAATGCCTATTGATTTCAAAAAGGTATAAATTGTATTCAAATTATCTGCAACAGAAACGAGAACTTTTGAGGAAGTCATTGAGATCGAAATACTGCGATCCGGAAATAGTAATCACTTGCTAATCACATGCTAATGATTTGCTACTCACTTGCTAATAACTTGCAAGGATATATTTTTTTGCTGGTTGATTGGTTTACGTAGGTAATTGCTACCTACAAGCAGACAATCTATAAAAAACGTCTGGATCAAACAGAAAAAAGTAAATTTCGTGTACTCATTAAGCTTTTGGCGAAAAAAAAACGCACTCAAACCAAGGCTAAGCTTAATAAATATTATGGAAACTCTTTACCATCAATTTCAATGGTAAAAAAAAGTGGCCGTACAAGCACGGAAGATGCAAAACGTTCTAGATATTCAGTTGAAAAGATTCGCGATATGATCGGTATTGGCCAATCGGATATTAAAAGTAAGAGATATTGTGAAAGCTATTGGGAACTCATATGGCTCAGTGGTTTCAATTTAGAATGATCTCTTGGGTATGAAAAAGTTTTCCGCAAGGGGAATGCCGCGTTTGCTCACAACCGAGCAATATTGTGACAACTTCGAAAGAGTTTTTACACTGTTTCATAATTGTTGTGTAATGCTGATCCACCACAACACACTAAACAGCTGCCGGAAAAGTAGGTTTCTAAGGATGAATTGGCGACAAAAAAGGCCAAGGAGGGGTTTTCAGACCATTTTTTATGCAACCGCTATAATCCGCATTAACTACCTTCAAATATAATCATCTATAGCGAATATTATGCCAACTTGTTGGGCTTACATAATGAGAATTTGAAAGAAAAAAAATTACCGCATTTAACCAAGAAAAGTCATTGAAGACAGCGAAGATTGAGTTACAAAGTTGGGCGAGAATGACCCACAGGATGCGATGGAATAGTGATACTGTGGGTAACATAACTACGGTTCGATGAGGCGACCTCTATCTGGATTCAGTGACGTTTTGCGAACCGAAAATCGTAATATTTATCAATATATTTATACGTTTGCGTTAACGATAATGTGATTCGGTAATTTATTTTTTACGATAGTGTATATCTGTATTTTACTCGACATTTAATTGTACATCATGTGTCATTACGATTATCGTAATAAAAGTTACTCAATCTAGATTCTGGAATAAGGCAAACAAGTGGCTTGTTGAAACTAAATAAGGCCGAGCTCGGACAGTTGACCGCCGTCTTAACGCGATGCTCCAACTTTCGAGGATATTTGAACCGTGTGGAGCCACAGATAACATTGAATGCAGGCCATGCATGGAGTACATTGTGGCACTGGATCACTTTCTTTGTCATTGCTCAGCTTTCATCCAGATCCCGAGATTCCGTTTTCTTTGGGATGATACCTTACCGGACATTAGCCACCTTAGAGATATTGATTTGAAAATATGGAGGAATTATGTCAATAACATTGGGTTCCTATGAAGATGGGGGCTAATTTTTGCTCCACCTGGGAACGCGCAACGGGCTGAAACTGGTTTATGTGTAGGTCCTTTAACATGAGCGTAATGGCTCCTCTCGTCAATCTTACCTAAGCTAATCGGGCCAAAAAAAAAGTTATTTTCCCCCAAGACAATGCAAGAGTGAACATATGTTTAGTTTGCATGGCAAAAGTTCACAAATTTGGTCACAAACTGCTCCCTCATTGAAGCTATTCTTCGGAATTAGCCCCGAGTGACTAGTTGTTGTTGTCAAACCTGAAGAAATGGCTCGCCGGAAAGAGATTTGAATCCAATGAAAAAATCATCTCACAAACAAATACCTATTTTGATGACCTCGACAATAGAGCTGCAAAACTATCGATGGTACTATCGATAGTATCGATATTTTTATTTTAAGTGGACTATCGGTATTTTTTTTTCGATAGCGATACTATCGACAAAAACACACACAAAGTCAATAAAAACGGAATGATGGCGACTGTGTAATAAAAAATGCAACATTCAAATTTCGCCGCCTGGTTTGGTAATGGTTATCATTACATATATGTATATGTAAATGTGAAAACAAATAAATTAGTTTTGATTTGTTTCAACATAAGATGTCAGTTTTTATCTACTAGATGCAAATTTCATAAAAATACAATTACAGTACAACTTCGATAGTCCGGACATGCGCCAGTCCAGTCACTCCTGTAATTCGGACGCTTCTACATTTCGGACAATTTAAAATTTTTACCTCCACAATCCGGAAAAAAATTTTTTATGCAAGAACAAAAACTGAAATCCAAGCAAAACATGCGAGTTAACGGGAATTTTTTGTTTTGTTTTGTTATACGTAATTTGCTTTACATTTTTCACTGTTATTGCTTCAGCTTCGGTTCATTATTTCGCAAGCGTGTTTATTTAATTCCATTCGAAGTGCCATATTTTTAAATAATAAACGCAAACATAAAATACTAATCTTACATTAGAAGGGTGATATTTTAAAATGTCTTGATGAGGGAAAAACTATTAGGCAGGTTGCCGAAAATTTCCATGTTAATAAATCAACGATTTATGACATTAAATAAAGTAGAAATGAATGCAAAAACAAAGATCTCTAATGCAGATGCAAAGATAGCATTTCCAATTTGCATTCAGTGGGCTGAGGAGAATAAGAGAGACTAGAGAAAAAGGCACAAATCAACCACTTCAACAAAGTTAGTCAGCATAAAATAACTTTGTCATTTTATATATCAAAGTAAAGGGTGTTTTTTATTGAGGTATAGAACTTTAAGTTGGCATCACTTTTTTAACTGGCGGCCATTTTGTCAGCTGTCAAGTGATTAATATTTAGTTTGGTTTGCCATTTCATCATGAACAGGTTGACAAAAGAACAACGCTTGCAAATCCTGCAAATTTATTTCGAAAATAATGGTTCAGTTCGCGAAGTTTACCGCAAGCTCCGTCCATTTTATGGTCGACATAATCGTCCATCAGAGCAATTAATTCGGTTAACCATGGATCGTTTTCGCACTACGTTTACTCTATGTGATAATACGCATCCGCAGAGACGTCGAACAGTGAGCACCGAAGAAACAATTGCCGCTGTAGAGCAAAGTGTTGAAGAGGACCCGAATGAATCGATTCGCCACCGTGCACAGCAATTGGAGCCGACTAACCGACTATTTTGTTCCCGAATTGGATGGCATGAATGTGGATGAGTTGTGGTTCCAACAAGACGGCGCTACATGCCACACAGCGCACGTCACAATCGATTTATTGAAGGAAACATTCGATGAGCGCATAATTTCGCGGAATGGACCTGTCAATTGGCCACCAAGATCGTGTGATTTGACACCATTGGATTATTTTCTTTGGGGATATGTGAAGTCGCTCGTCTACGCCAACAAACCAGAAACGTTAGGGGACTTGGAAGCCAACATTCGTGGCGTTATTGCCAACATACGGCCCCATATGCTCGAAAAAGTGGTTGAAAATTGGACCTGTAGAATTGGCTTTATTCGAGCCAGCCGCGGCGGCCACATGCCCGAAATCATATTTAAACATTAATGGCATAAAATTATCCTTCCAATAAAGCCAAATTGATGGACATTAAAACGATTTTCTTGTGTTTTATTTCAATTCGAAGTTCTATACCCCTCAAAAAAACACCCTATATGTATGTATATATATATGTACATATGTATGTATGTATGTATGTATGTATGTATTTAAATCCCTTAGATTATTTTAATATTTTCAACTGCTATAGTCCGGACAACTCGTTAATCCGAACGAGCCTAAAACTATATGTGTCCGGATTGTCGAAGTTGTACTGTATTATGTACCAACGGCTTTGATACTTGAAGAAACTCGACGGCGGCTAAATTTGACCACTACTGGACTGTCTACGCTCTTTACTTTTAAATAAAAGGTGACGCTAAATAGTTTGCTTCTCCTTCTGTTAAACGAATACTTTTTAGCTAACTGCAATAGTTTAAGTGAAGATGAAAGATTTTTTTATTTTATTCCTTTTTAATTTATTTTTTATTGATCCATCTATCTATCTGTTTGCTTTTTCGTTTATTTTTTTTTATAGAACTGTGTATATATGTTTGTTGAATATGTGTATTAAAAACATTGGAACTAAAAGTTTTAAAAAAATCAAAGTTCTTTTTACTTCATGGAATGATTAAAAAATTCAAGATTTTATATTAGAAAAATACACAGCTGATAAGTTTTAGCCCTTATAGACACGGAAACTTTGCTTTTCAAAGCCTTAATTGTGCAGGGAGAAAGGCAGAAAGAGATAGTATTTATCACTCTGTCTTTCACACACCTGAATTAAGACTTTGCAAAGTAAACTTTCCGTGTGTAAAATGGGTGTTTCTAAGAATCAAAAACTATCGATAGTATCGATGGCACCAAAAAATACTATCGAAACTATCGAATGGAGCCACTATCGATAGTTTTGCAGCTCTACCTCGACAAATCTTATTTTTTTCGAAGGAATAAAAAAAAATTGGGAAACGTTGGAAAAAATTTATTGAGCTCAAATTAGACTACGTTAATAAAGAAACTGATTTTTTAACCAAAAATCTGTGTTTCATGCAAAAAGCCATGGAGCTATTGGCCCAACTTCATATATTTTTTCAATTAAAGGAATTCATGAGTAACGATACGAAATTTAGTTGTGTGCTTTAATTTAATTTATTCATTTCTTTTAATTTATTTTAACTTTATTATCCACAAACGACTCCTATCCTTTAAAGCTCTGACTCAGTGATTTTGAAAGGCAATTCCTGTATTTGACCCAGCTTTGAGACACATGCACAGTAGCAGCACGTGATAATAAGAAGGGAAAGAAATATAAGGAGGGAAAGAAAGACTACAACAGTGAGCAGTAGTGATCCTTTACAATAAAATAAACCAGACAAGCGGCTTGCGTTCATTTTGTTTTCCTCTTCTAGAACTTCACAAACCAAAGAAACGCCAGGAGAAACTTTAGTGAAGTATTTAACATGCTGATGTTGATGACGATGACGATTGCCTTGTGGATTCCCTGGATTGAGATTCTGTTGGTAAAACAGAACTTTTACCACTACCATTTAAAGCCATTATTGTGTTAATTCTGTTGAGGCTGCTGGGGATTTTTGTTGGTAGTACATATTATGCTTTCAAAGAACATCGTTGACTTTGACCTGTTAAGGTTAAGTTATTTCTAAGCTGGTTGTTGTTGGGCTTTCACTTATGACATTGGCCATGAGAGATATTTAAAATTATATTTATATATATATATATATATTTGCTGCTGTTTTTTTTCTTCTTGCTTTATGTTCATAAAGTTTTTACTATCGCTTTTGTTATTTGCAAGTGTGTAGTTGCTGCTTTCTTTATCCGTCAAGGACGTTGAGGTTGAGGTTTCTCAATGCGAATACACTTGTGTAAACGTTCACGTATAACCATAACATGCATAATAATATGAACGCAGTAAAAAAGTTGGTTAAAAATCATTACATCCCTTTTATACGCTTCAACTAAACGCAGACATTATAATAAAAATAATAAAGAAAGCATTACATCAGATACACTTGATGCTTGCTGATGAAGTCGAGAAACTTGTGCTGTTTATGTGATGACACAGATTTGGAATCTCAATGTTGTAACATGTTGCGTGTGTGTGGCATGTTTGTCGTACTTATGCTGCTTATTATGGGTTATAAAAAAAATGGAGGAAAATAGCTTTCACTCAATACACTTGTTGCTTTAGAAAACTTAAATAGTTTTTTATCACATGGATGATTTAATCAGCATACATACATGTGAGACACACACATTTGTTTGTTTGATATAAAAGATTTGAGCTGATCAAAAAAAAAAAGAATATTGAAATTGTAACATTTGACAGTGAATGTATTGAAACTATTTTATAAGAAATGTGGTAAGCAAAGGACAATAAACTGAACTCACGATAAAATCAAATACTCGTAGAACAGTGGGTTAACAGACAGCAACTTGCCCATAAACTCAATAGTTTGAGTGCAGCGTTGGCTGAAATAGTTAGCAGGTTGACTACAAAACTGTAAAGGTACTGGGTTCAGTCACCGATAAAGTCATTAAATAACAAAAACATAATTTTCTGATGTGTATTAATGTCTCCTCAACGATGAAGGCATATATATTGGTCACTGAACTACACCGGCATTAGCGAAACATCAGAGCCCCTTCCCTCGTCGCACTGATATAGCAGAATCATCAGCGAAGTAATATAACCAATTAAATGGTTACTTAACACAGTTTCGAAAATTTAGTACGTATCATTGACACCAGAGGCGCTGCAACACTGCCTTAATAAAAACGTGAAAAACAGAGTTGTAAAACAATAAAGCTCCTCTCCTCGCCTCTCTCCTCTCCTAAAGAAGGTAACACCTAGTAACAGTCGTAGACATTCATTGCCTGAGTCTTATTTTTCTTTAAACAAAACTTGCTATGTGTGAAACAGTCTGCTGGAACTTTATTAAATTTGTTCATTTTATTTATTTATTTATTTCACTATAATGCTTGGACCTTGGCATTACTCGTACGTATACAATGACCTATACAAGGTCATTTAAATTACCGCCTCGAGATTGCTTACACCAGTCGATCACTTTTTGGCACATTTCTAGCGGTATGTCAGCCATAACTTGAAGAGTAATGGTTTTCAAATGCACTCACTTTAAGAGTCCCATAAAAAAATTCTACCGGCCTCAAATCCCATGATGTTTTTGGCCAGTTGACTTCGTGAAATTACGTGTTCTGGAAACTGGAATAAAGCCAACATTGATCGTATTGTATTGCTCATGGCGTTGTCTTCTTGAAAACAATTGTGGTCCACTTTATAATATCCAATTGCAGGCCAAAAAAGTCGGTTATCTTATGGCCACAGTGCTCTAAATTGACATTTTCGAAAAAAAAAGTACCGCCAGACCATAATGTGCACCAAACAATCACTTTTTCCGGATGCAATGGCTTTTTCACAATCACTTCTGGCTTCTTCGGCCTCCATATGCGCTAACTTTGCTTGTTGGCCTAATAACCGAGTTAGAAATGAGCTTCATTGCTGAAGGCGCTGTGAATGGTCAGCCGGCTTTAATTGCGGATGGAGGTGTAAAATCATATGTAAAATACGCCAGATAGGCTTAACTGCTGAAAATGTGGCGCGCAAAACGATTATGCACAGGCCTGGCCTATAACGCTTCAAGTCTCTTGAAATTTCTTTATAATCTCGCCAATTGCATGCACATTGTAGGTCATAGCTACCAATACACTGTTGTGCTCAGTTGTGTGACTTGTTCTCGTTTTTTGTTGTTTTTTTTTTATTCATATTCCTAAAGGCGGTTTCAGACTATAATACAAGTATTAACACTTTTAACAAAAATGCTTCCCTGATCTAATTTCTGTTTAAAAAATTTCAAAAAATAATAACAACTCAACATGTCAGAGTTGCATTTTCCACAAAAGTATTAATACTTGTATTATAGTCTGAATCCGCCTTAAATAGCAGACAAACTTCGTAGTACCAGTCACAACTTCCTGCTGCTGGCTAGTAGGCAGTGTACTAGTCTTATAGTCGGAGGGTCGCACACCAACCAAATGATTAATTAAATCTTATTGAATTAAAATTTAATTCATATTAATATTTATTTAGTATGTATGTATATAAATAATATTTAAAGCAGCGGTAAGCGTGTTGGCTACCACGAGATGAGTTCAAAGTTCAAATCTTAGTCGCGGAAGCCAACTATACATACAAACATTTTTCTAATGGCTGTGGTAATACACACAATTACATAAGTTATATAGTTAATAAAATAAAACATGAAACAATTTTTATTCTACGTGGTTCTTCGTAATATATCCGTATTGCTGAAACCATTTTGGGTAAAAATGGCGAGTAACAGAGGCCCAATTGCTGCTAACAGCGTCGCATCGCCAATCCAGTGTCACCAACAACACTAGCCTGCGCGTGTTGCTAGTTTAATGTCCAATAATATAAATTTTGGTGCGAAATTTAGTCACCCAAACTGAGCATGAATTTTTATAATAAAATTCAATAATCTGCAAACGTTGTTCGTTCGTAAGTCGATTCATGGTTAAAATATAGATCAAACTGAACATAAAGGGTGTTTTTTATTGAGGTATAGAACTTTAAGTTGGCATCACTTTTTTAACTGGCGGCCATTTTGTCAGCTGTTAAGTGATTAATATTTAGTTTGGTTTGCCATTTCATCATGAACAGGTTGACAAAAGAACAACGCTTGCAAATCGTGCAAATTTATTTCGAAAATAATGGTTCAGTTCGCGAAGTTTACCGCAAGCTCCGTCCATTTTATGGTCGACATAATCGTCCATCAGAGCAATTAATTCGGTTAACCATGGATCGTTTTCGCACTACGTTTACTCTATGTGATGATACGCATCCGCAGAGACGTCGAACAGTGCGCACCGAAGAAACAATTGCCGCTGTAGAGCAAAGTGTTGAAGAGGACCCGAATGAATCGATTCGCCACCGTGCACAGCAATTGGAGCCGACTAACCGACTATTTTGTTCCCAAATTGGATGGCATGAACGTGGATGAGTTGTGGTTCCAACAAGACGGCGCTACATGCCACACAGCGCACGTCACAATCGATTTATTGAAGGAAACATTGGATGAGCGCATAATTTCGCGGAATGGACCTGTCAATTGGCCACCAAGATCGTGTGATTTGACACCATTGGATTATTTTCTTTGGGGATATGTGAAGTCGCTCGTCTACGACAACAAACCAGAAACGTTAGGGGACTTGGAAGCCAACATTCGTGGCGTTATTGCCAACATACGGCCCCATATGCTCGAAAAAGTGGTTGAAAATTGGACCTGTAGAATTGGCTTTATTCGAGCCAGCCGCGGCGGCCACATGCCCGAAATCATATTTAAACATTAATTGCATAAAATTATCCTTCCAATAAAGCCAAATTGATGGACATTAAAACGATTTTCTTGTGTTTTATTTCAATTCATAGTTCTATACCTCTTAAAAAAACACCCTATATTACTCAAAAACACCTGAGCTTCCAAAACCAGTGTAGCCAACAACAAAGTTGATAAAAAGTCACCCTTTATAATTAAAATGTATAATTAAAAAAATATAATCGTGCCACAAAAAACACAAATTATCACAGTTAAGTTTTCTTACATAAAGTAGTTTCAAAAGAAAAATATTTCTTCGAAAATTACTGTAAATCATGTTGAATTAACATGAAACACATATGAAGCGAAATTGTTGCCGAAAATTTTTTAAATTAACCCTGTTTTTGTGGATTTCACAACTGCCAACCTTGCCAGACGGCAGGTTTTTAAACCACCAAATGTATAACCCGTTGCAATAAATAGCATTCGTGTTAAGCTGTTTGCTCACTTGCATGCAAATTAAGGCACGCAACCGAGGTGTTATTATATATTGTGAGACCTAACATACGTGCCTCACGTTTAAATATAAATTTAAATTATAACAACCTGCTTAGATTTTTCTTCACCGAAAAAAAAAATATTAAAAATTTATAAATATTTTTGTTAGAAAAGCAGCATGCAACATGTGGTCACAGGCAACTTGCTAAAATTATAAAAAAAGCATTATGACATGGATATAGACTGACACTTACATATGTATGTGATTTAAACTAGATTGCTTATTTTTATTTTTTTTTCTTAATTTTTAAAAGCTTATAAATACATACGTAAATAAATGTCTCGCTCTATATAGATTTTTTTGTTAAAACATTGTAAACATAAATGCTTAACATCATAAAAATCGCACAGAGTATCTGAAGAAAGCAATGAAACAATAACTGCAGCATATTAATACGACCAGGACAAAACAAAAAAAGTTTTAAACGTGTTCCAAACTATTGTTGATGGTGATGATGACGATGATGATGATGATAGAGTTGCTCATGATAGTTATGGCAGTGATGATATTTTGCGCCACGTTCTATACATATTTTTTTTTGCCTGTTAACGTATGTACTAGAGAGAGACCTGCGTAAATACCCTGCAGTCAGACTGGGGCCAAGTGTCTCTATGTCAACACTAAAATTCTAGTAGTAGTTACATTGTCTACAATTTCTCTTCTATTCGTCAGTATAAAAGAAATGGAGAAAACAGATGTAATGTATTTCTGGTGGATTTTGCAACAACTTATCAATATACATAAATTTGTATGGACGTAAGGTATAGAAATGTACCAGTAAATGTCTGGTTGGTATGTCTCCATGTTACCATAAGAACTATGAATTCACTACCTAGTCAATTGTTTTAGTGTTACTAGTAGATTTTTAATGACAAGCACATGCATACATGTCTATAGCATAAAGTATTGTATGGGGAATAATTGTAGAGTAGTACTGGTGACAAAGTCAAAAGCGACTCAGTACATTTTCACTATTCGCACTTTCTGCAGGGTAGTCTTGATATGTAAATACCTCTTGTTTTTTAAATGTATTCTCGTGGCATGTATTATACTAAACCAATAATAAATGCTGTCGTATAATAAGCGAAGAAAAATGGATACATTGAGGGTCGTGTATATGAGTGTTAACAAGCGATCTCGAGAAGACTTTTTGTACATAGCAAACAATCAAAAAAGTAGTGTTGATGTGTGTATACTTGTTATTTTACATATTGTACGTTTGAGTGTGTGTGCAAGATGTAGATGGTAAGCTATTATGTGTTTAAGGGTCGTGTTTAAAGCAAGCGCACACAACTAATGTCAATGCATGTGTGTGCGTTTGTATGTGCGCAGAAAAATAAAAGAGTATACAGACATACATGCATGACGTTTGTATACGCGCCCATGCGTAGAAAGAAGCAAGCATCACAAATTCTTCCGTCACGAAGTATTTTCTTCTTTACTCCTATACCTGCAATATCTAAAAAAAAATGTGTTGCCAATAGTGTTGTTTAGCGTTTCTTTTAGAAGATTTCGCTGTAGTAAAGTATTTGAAAAATCCCTCGTGAATTAAAAGTTCTTATAAGTGGTTTTTGTGCAGGACTTTAGTATCTACTCGTACATGCTTGTCAGTTTGCTAAAGAAGTACAATTCTCTAAACAACAGCTCTATCTATCTATTTATCTACTGCTCGTTTCATGCAGCTGTTTAACATTGTAAAGTTTTTCAATACGAATCGGGGGATTTTTTTTTTGGCATTTTCATTTTGTCTGTTGCAATTTTGAAATGATTGTAACCAACAACCTTCATTTGTCGTTTATTTTCTCGTACGTATGTATGCACATACATACTCGTACATACATACTTGCGAACAATGCTACTTTAAAGTAGAATAGAGTTGAAGCAGCAGCGTATGGAAAGAAGAAAAAAATTGTGTTGCATGGTGCAACTTTTTGTAACTTTGGCATGACATTGAATGTCGCGTATTCAATGCTATTTAGGTGGTTTGTTGGCTGACACACTTTGAAAGTGACTGTATTGGTGTCTGCGCGATTGTTCAGCTGCTCTAACAACTTTAAAGGAAAGTTGTTTTAGCCAGATCTACAAATAATACAGAATAGCACCAAGAGCTAAAGAGGCCGAAAAAAATATATAAATGTAGGAAAAATAGCAACACATTTTGGCACATGAACACAACGTTTTGGTTTTCACACAGCATTGCTGGAGTTTTTTATATCCTCGAAATACTTCATACATACAGTGGCACAAAACCATGGTCTGATTTTATTAATTTTTTTTCTCTCTTGCAGCAGCATTCCTCCCCTTCAATGCAGCTGGTTGATGCAAAAACATTTGTAATTTTTTTTGTTCATCTTTTGGGTTCTAACTGTGCTCCAGTAATGCTGCACTGTACAGAAAGAGAGACTTCCCTCATGGCCTGGTGTATGGAGTAGAAGTTAGTGAGTGCTCCTATTGGTATCGGTGTATCAGTTTTTTAGGCTGTCTGTCCGTCCGTCTAGGTATTTATGCAGTCAGTTTACTCGTGATGTGCGGCCTGGTTATTGTGAAAGTGAAGTTTCCACTTGATCTACATTTCCCTGCTAAACGATGATGTTATTCTTTAATATTTTTTATTGCTTTTTCGTTATTGTGGTTCTATCTATCTGTCTGCCTTTTTATGTCCGTCCTTTAGTCTGTCTATTTGTCGTTTCAAATTGGAATATATGCATAGTATCGTTTGTACATATATAGTATACATATGTATGTATGTATATGTATATATATATATGCATCTCAACAGACACATTGACACAGTTTTGTTTTCATTGTTTGCTCTTGTATGCATAACTTCTCTAATGGACTAAATTTGAATGTCATGCTGCACTTATCCATGTTTTGATTCTGGCCATTTTTTTTTTTTTTTTGTTGCATGTTATTCAAACTGAAGGTCAAAGACTGATGCAAAACTTTTTACACACATTTATTTTTTGTTTTGCAATATGCCACCAATTTTTGAGTTTTTGTCCAAAATATGATTTAATGGTTTTTTTTTCTTCTTTTAAATGCTAGTCGCACACTTGCAATCAGTTGTTGCTGGTAAATTACAAACATGCTATCAAACCACAATAGATTATATTTCCATATAGTATAACATACACATTACAGAGCTGCGTAAACAGTCTTGAAATGTAAATACGACTTGTTTTTAAAATGTATGCTAGTGGCATGATTATACTAAACCAATAATAAATAATTGCTGTCGTATAATAAGCGAAGCAAGATGGATGCAGATGTGTTCGTTAACAAATGATGTCGCGAAGACTTCTTGTTCATAACAAACAATCAAAAGAAGTAGTTTTGATGCGTGTATGCTTGTTCTTTTGCATATTTTACGTTTGAGTGTGTGTGTAAGATGTAAATGGTAAGCTATGTGTTTAAGGGATCTTTTTTTTTAAACAAGCGAATACAACTAATGTCAATGCATGTGTAAGTTTTTATGTGCACAGAAAAATAAAAGAGTATCCACACAACTTATGTGCGTATGTATGTATGTACATGCATGACGTTTGTATACGCGCCCATGCCTATGAAGAAGCCAGCATCACAAATTCTTCAGTCACGAAGTATTTTCTTCTTTACTCCTATACCTGTAATAACTGAAACAACTGTCTTGCCAACAGTGTTGTTTAGCGTTTCTTTTTGAAGATTTCGCTGTAGTGAAGCATTTGAAAAATCCCTCATGTCTTAAAAGTTCTTGTAAGTGGTCTTGTGCAGGACTTTATAGTAGCCTGCAGTCGGCGTAACTTTCGAATGTCTAGCTATTTCCTGAACTACCAGCCTAACTTCTAGTCAATTGTCTCCATCTGCATAACCCTTTACTAATCACATATGGAGCCATAACCGCTAAAATAGCTTAAGCGGCACATATTTTGGACTTCGTTTTTTTACGAAAATCGACTATTTACGATCGCAAATAATCGATTTTGGTCAAAAATTGAAGTTCGAAAATTATGTCACTTAAGCTGTTTTGGTGGCTATGGCACGATATGATCTGCGATTTCACTGACACTGCTTCTATAGCGAAATATCAATCATAGTCACCTTCCACTCGCCAAAAATAATTTGAGGTTGGAAGCATTAAAATATCCATGAGTGAGAGAGTCAAAAGGAGAACTCTTGCATAACTTGTGAAAACTGTAGTAGGTAGGCGGTTTTTCGTTAGAGAAATACCTAACGATTTTGAGTCAATTTCTGCTTTTAGAACTGCAGTGTATTTCAAAATATGCCTATGTACATGCACAAATACTAGTGTACATCAATATTTATTATTTTAAACTATATAGTAACTGGCTATTAGGTCAAAAAACAAAACTATTAATAAAGTGCAAACAAATAAAAATTTTTATCAACAGTGTAAAAAAGTTTAAACGAAAATACAAATAAATTAAGCTTCTCCATCAGCCCATTGACCTGTATTTTGCATCTGTTTACTTTACAAATAACAAAGTAGAACTGACATTTACCGACATTTGCAAAAATTAAAGCATATTTTACGATAGAGTGAGGAATTTACGCAATCTTTTAATTGAACTTAAAATCCAAAACAAAACTTCAATTTTGATATTTTTGAACATGTACACAGAAAAAAATGATTTTGATATTTGAATACAAAAATCGTTGATTCAATAAAAAAATCTTTCGAATTTTCTGTGATGACGATTTTTGCATTATTGATAAATAAAATTGTATGCACGTTTATTAATATATTTTTTTTTCAGTCAACAAAGAAATTTAATGAATCAAAGAAAAAAGTTGTTGACTGAAATTTTTCAGTGATAATTGTTATTGTGTTGTGTGTGGATGAATGTCACATTTTTCAACCCCTTTTTGTTTGCGTTTGCTTGGCTGCTATTAAAACTAAATGTGTTTGGGATGAGTCGAACCGGCAATCTCTTAACTAATAAACTAACTTACTTACCACTCCGCTAAAGAGCAAATCATTTTTGGATACGCAAATAATGAATACACGCAAAACAGAAATCATTTTTTGTTTTTTGTAATCTAAAAATAACTTTGTTGAGTAAAAAAAAACAAGCCACGACGTTTTTCGGCTTCTTGTCCGAATGCACACGTATACAATACCAACAATCAAACAAACAACAACACATGACCAGGTTTAGTCAATCAACAAGCAAGGAAAACACCAACCCAAATAAATGACATTAAATGATATTTAAAAATGTGCGGAATTGATAAATACAATATTCAAGTTAATGACAAATATTATTGAAACTAAAATTTTATTCAATAACATGGTTTTATTGAAAATAATTCTTGTCTATTTTTTTCTGTGTATATATATCTAGGGTGCTATTTTGTCCTTTTTAAGTAGATTTGTAATTCATTTAGGCGATAAATTTTTGCTTTAATACTCTTATTCTATCCCTTCAATTAAGCGGTCGTTTAACTTTGAACTCTTAAACCCTACAAGGAATTGACGTGACAACCTGTTGCTCATTTTATTAAACTTAACAATAAGTACAAGAAAAACATGACCAAAAAGCAAAAAAGTTTATTTACAAAAAAAAAAGGTCAAAGTGGTAAAGGATCAAATTGATTGCTTAAAAGACAATGACAAGCCGCAAGAAAGAAATTAATACATAAAAACTTACCAAAAGAAATGTCATGAAAAAAAGGTTGATGTTTTAGAGCAAAAGCAAAAAAAGTTACAGACGTCTTACAGACACAAAATACATTTAATAGGAAAACTCACAAAATCACAAACGAAAACTTTTTTCCTTGTAATGATAAAAATCAACACGAAATGTAAGCAAACGAAAAAAAATAAACCTTTAAAAAGTCAACAAGTTAAAGATGTTGGGGAAAAAAGGATAGTCTTGTAAAAAAAAAAAATAAACATGAAATAGCGGAAAAAAATATTACCCAACTTAATGAAGTTAACAATGATTTATTAAACAACTATTAAGAGAAAACAAAAAAAAAAAAACATAAAACAACAGCAATCCGCTTAGTAAATGGTGTCACACCTCCTCCGCCCCATCCTTTAAATAAATGGTTGAAAAAACTCAAGAGATATGTAAATAAAATAACAGTCCACAGCATTTCCCGACAATTATTATAATGTTACAATGGACATACATACATACATACGTACATACATACAAACATGAGTATGTATGTATTTAAATATTTTGCCAGCATGGAGTGAGTAAACTTCAACAAAAGTTATTTCAAACTAAATGCAAACAGTTTCATTTGTGTGTTTGTATTTTTTTTCATAGAAAAAAATTTAACTCTACTTCCTTAAACTGATGCTGTGAAGAAAGTCAATTCAATAAAAAAAAAGGGTTAAACATAAAACTTTCATATTCTATTTTATATTGAGAGAAAAAAAACAGAAAAACATCCAAACTTTTATTTATACAGCGTTTTTTTTTTGCTTAAAAGGGTCAAAAAAAAGTTGTGTTCAAAGGGAATAATAATAATAATAATAAAACAGATTGTGTAATGAAGTGCACAATAGCAACAACAACAACAACAAACAGCAGCAGTTGCTAAAGGACGCATACAATTTATATCTCAATATTATAAGGAAATGTTCAAGGACTCTTTTTTTTAACTTCTTTTAGCCTTGACCCAAATATTTGCGGTATTTATTTGCTAGAAAAGAGAAAAAAGGGTCTATTTATAATAAAATAAACAAGTGGGAAAAAAGAGTATCTTAAGGGTTTAAGTTTCAAGGTCGTTAGACAACCACCTAAAGTGACAAATAATAAAAATAAAATCAAAAGAAAAAATTACAAAAAAAAGGAAATCTAACGCAAGTATTTATAATAAGGAAATATTGAAGGACGTAATGACCTTAACCTAGAACTTGAAAAGTTGTCAAAAACAACCTTCAAAACAGACACCCAACAGATACAAAGCGCACCAACACACACACACACACACACACACACACACACACACACACACACACACACACACACACACACACACACACACACACACACACGCACTTCCATACATTCAAAGGCACATAAACACATGTTAACAGTTTGAATAGCATAATAGACCTAATATTATTATTGCAGAGTGTAAGAAATCAGCAAACAAAAAAAAAAAAGTATAAAAATAAAAATAATCAAGTGTAGACGTCAAGTTGTTTCTACTTTTGTTGTCATTCATATTAGCTTATGGCTTTATAAATATACATATACAGATGTATATAGGTATGAATGTATGTATGTATGTGTATATGTTACTTACCAACCATTGATACCCCTCTAGTCAGCCGAGAACCACATGTCTCTATGTCAATATTCTTTCTACAGCTACAATTGCACTAGTTAAAATGTTGACAACGTTCCTTTTATGCGCCACTAGATATACGTTAGAGGCAATAGTTCTAGTATATTTCTGGTGATATTGCCAATGAACGCGTCAATAATTTGTTTTGCTTTTTTTATTATGCTGTGCAATAATATTAAATAAATATATGTAGACGAGGGTCACTAAAATCTAGTAAATATCTCAATATGGTCATAAAAGAACTACCTTCTCAATAGTGCTAAAGTCTACTGGTAGATTTTCAATGACAACCATATGTTATATGTCAATAGGCGATTACATTGGCTGAGGTACACTTAGTCAGTAGCACTATTGACAATGTCACTAGAAAATCACTATAACTTTACTATTGACAACGAGCGAGGAAATATCGATATTGTAGACTATAGCCCCTAAAATTTACTATTGAATCTTTGGTGTCAATATCTCCATGTGGTCCCATGTCTCAGTCAGCAGTGCTACAGTCTAGTGGTGGATTTTCAATGACAAGCTAATGTTAAATGTCAATAGATGATATCATTGGCTGGGGTAAACCTTGTCAGTAGTACTACTGACTACGTCACTATTAAATCACCACAATTTCACTATTCGCACTTTCTGCAGGGTACTTGACAAGCTTAAAATGTTTTCTATGAAAATTAAACGAGAAGTTTTATGTGCAGCCTTGTGCACCGCCTTGTTTTAAACCTGAGCCGACAGACAGACAGACTTAACAAAATTGGCTTAAGCTTTAATATAACAACAAGCAAAAAGGCAACAACTGTCAATGACAATTGATATATTTGTTTGTGTTTGGGGGAAAAAATCGTTTTTTCTCTACTGCCAGTCTGCATGTCTCATTTATGGATTTTCTCACAAACATACACAGAAAAAACTAAATTTCATTTTCAGTAACCAAATTCGTTGAATCAGTAAATATTTTATTTGAATGCGGTCCTACAAATAATTTTGTAAATTCTGATAAAAATTTTGTAAAAATTTAAATTAATCATAGTTCGGCTGAGAGAAAATGTTATTTCAGTGTGTTGGTGTTTATCTTGCTTGTTGATAGGAACAACGTGCTGTTGTGCGGTTGTTGTTTATTTTGTTTGATCGTGTTGTGTACATGTAAATGCCGAAATGTAGCCGACAAACGTCGTGGCCTGTTTCTTCTCTATACAGTGTTTTGGTACAAATTAATTTAGTGGAACAGTACAGAATATTTACTGAAACTAAGTTTGATTTCAAACAAATATTTGTTTAAAAATTTTTTGGGAATAATTTTTTCTATTTAGCTAGACATCCATGCCCATACATACATTCATTCATACACAACCATACATTAGTCACTTTAGAGAGCTACCCAGCGGGAAAACTCAGAAGAACTTCTTACTTGGTACCTTATAAAGGTCTGTTTAGGAGTTTTTTTTTTTTTTTTTGATTCCATTACTATTCCATCTAACTGCTAAAGAATGCCTTATGGAAGGCCTCCACTCTTTCGCATAAAAGATAAGATACACATTTCACATTTCCTTCTATGAGAAGGGAGAAGACAAGGAGCAACATTTTTTGATTTGTTCCACGCAAAGAAAAAATATGGTTGAAGTAACCATAATCAAACAGCAACATACTATGATTGAATTATGTATATGGTTGCAGTCAAGTCATATTATTGGTAATAGAAAAGCAAACTTTAATAATATTATTATCTGAATTAATAATAATATTATCTACAAAAACAATGAACTTTGTTACACCTAATCTTAGTATTGTAAATATGACAACAAAATATAATTCAGACTCACCATACTATGTTCTAATATTATATAAATATTGTTAAATACGACCACAGTATTATTTAATATAATAATACTATTTTGTTTTTTAATCATATATTTATTGTAGAAACAGCTGTGCGTTAAATTCGAAATAAAAATAAATTAATATTTTAGTTAATTTTAATTATTATTCGAACTCCATTTGTTTCCATATTTGTGATTTGAACGGGCTAAGGTTCAAAGCGTGTATGGCTTTGTCAATTGATTAGTTTGGCAGTTGTCGAGCTGGTTGAAGAAAAATCAAAAGATTTTGATTTTTCATGTTGACTAGTAAATCTTTCAATTCGATTGTGCTGTGTGTGTTCGAGTCTCTTGATTAGCTGTCAAAATTTATGTTTGTAGCTTTATTTTGTATAGAAAAAGTTATGTATTTTTAAAATTGTATTTAATTTCATTGAATTCTAAATAAAAAATATTAAAATTAATGAATAAATGCAATAGAAGTTTCAATTCAATTGAAAGACTCGATTCACAATTGAATTGAAACGTGTATGGGGTGCTTTATGGCTGCGTCAGAAATCTTTTTACTTATGTAGGCACAAAAGTAATGCTCACAGTCATGAAAATTGTAGACAATGTGTATTATGACTTATAAAGTCTAGTAGAGGACTTAACTAATTTAAAAAAAAAATGTCAGTTAGGTCAGTTAGTTAAAACAGCGACGATTTGTCAGCACTATTTTTACTTTATAATAGTAGAAATCTACTTTATTTTGTACTGGTAACCGCTCATGGGGAAGTAGGGAGAATTGTAGAGTCTCAAAAATATCCAAATTGCTACTCAATGTGAATGTGATATGGATCTTGATAGGATAGTTGACTGGTCGGTATTTGCGAAACTGACACTCCAGATTTCTGTATGATGTGCGAGGATGAAAAGCAGCCAAAAACCATTGAACATATTATCTGACATTGCCCGAAGCTACAACACCATAGGCTTAGATGGCTGAGCAGACGTTTCCATGTGAGAATTAGTAATATTGCAAAGTGTAAACTGAAGGATATCAGAAGCTTCATGATAGCAAACCAGTGGATTAATGAGATGTGTTGCCACCAGGGTTGTCAGATTTTTTCCGACCTATTTCGCCAAATTGATTTTAAAAATCGCCAAAAGTTGCCAAAAATCAGTTTTATGTAGTTTTTCTTAGTATATATTTGATAATAAATTTGTTTTTATATAACACTTTTTTTTTAATATAAATTTTTATAAAATGATCGTATCAACATTTAGACATTTAGACAACATTAGAAATAAAATAGCCAAAAATTAATTCTTGTGTATTTTTCTCATCCAAATTTAAAACGCATTAATGACTATAATTAATATAAGAAAAATCATCAAAATCAAAATGTTTTAACTTCTTGCAGACGAGTTTTGGTAGGATTTATTTTTGAAACTACTCCTTCAACAAACTAATTTTCCTGAATTATAAAAGTTTTGAAGTTTAATTTTGTTAAAAATAGCCATAATAATCGCCAAAAAATTTATTTATCGCCAGAAAAATCGCCATGTCGCCAAACCAAAAATTTGGACGCCAAACAAGTTAAAAAATCGCCATATCTGACAGCCCTGGTTGCAACACCACCCTGCCTGACCTAACCTAACATAACCTAGAATATTATCTGGTTGACCGAGTCAGACCAGTCACTAGCATTAATTTTGCACTAGATATTCAAGACCATTCTCCCAGTGATTTTGGTGGTAACCACAGCCGTTTTTCCACGATAACAGACAGCGAATGTGGTTGCTCACACTCGTCACTCGTCGCTCGAGACAATGGGTGCATTCATAAGACGTAGCTGTTGTGCAACCGTTGAGTGTTTGTCTTAGAAACGCATAGTTGAGTAGTTCCGCTCCACTCAACAGTTGAGTAATTTTCCATTATAATTTTTTTTCGCTACCTATAGTCAACATATTGTGCTCAGCCTGAGCAGCTGATCGAATAGAGCTTTATCTTTTATTTGATTTGTTAGGTGGCAGGAGCAAACATTTGTTAAATTTTACATTACAAATGCGATGAAGTAACAAAATAAAGATATAAGATTAAATAATATCCATCAAGCCGTTTCTAAGACGTAAATGTCAGGGCCAACAGTTGCCAACGGTTTCACAACTGTTGAGCTCAACAGCTACGTCATATAGCCTTTTCACACTTACTCAAATTTTTCATCTTTCATCAATTTGGCAAGATGATAACATCTTCCCATAAGAATTATACAGGGCTGAATGTTTAACATCTTTCAACATCTTCAAAAGATGTTCCTATCTCACTTTGTTCCATTCAACATCTTTCGATTATTTTAGTATCATCACTAGAAAAAATGTATACAACTACCCTGCAGAAAGTGCGAATAGTGAAATTGTAGTGATCTACTAGTGACATTATCAGTAGTACTACTGACCAGGTGTACTCAAGCCAATGTAATCATCTATTGACATTTAACATTAGTTTGTCATTGAAAATCCATCACTAGACTGTAGCACTACTGACTTAGTAGTTCTTTCGGGGCCACATAGAGACATTGGCACCAAAGATTCACTAGTAAATTTTAGGGGCTCTAGTCTACAATATCGATACATTCTCTCTCGTTGTCAATAGTAAACTTATAGTGATTTTCTAGTGACATTGTCAATAGTGCTACTGACTAGGTGTACCCAAGCCAATGTAAATGCCTATTGACACATAACATAGTATTGTCATTCAAAATCTACCAGTAGACTTGAGAAGGTAGTTCTTTTACGACCATATGGAGATATTTGAACCAAAGATTCACTCGTAGATTTTAGTGACCCTCGTCTACATATATTTTTTTAATATTATTGCACATCATAATAAAAAAAGAAAAGCAAACTATTGAAGCGTTCATTGACAATATCACCAGAAATACACTGCCATTGTTGTCTCTAACGTATCTCTACTCACGTATAAAAGGAAAGTTGTTGACATTTTAACTAGTCCAATTGTCGCTGGAGAAAGAGTATTGACATAGAGACATATGGTTCTAGGCTGACTAAAGGGTATACATACATGCATACATACTATAAAAATTTATACATATGGATGTATGTATGTATATCTACATATGCATGTACATATGTATGTACATACATTAAAAGCTACATTTTGGAATATCTTTCCCAAAAAAAGATCCGTAATTACTCTAAGATTTTATTATATAAATATGTATGTATATGTATGCATATAATAAAATCTGTTATATATTTTTCCAAATCGAAATAAATTAGATAAAAAATAGTTGCAAATGTCTACGCAAAATCTTTGCGGATAAAATTTTTAATATTTCTTCATCATCATTGTCCGCTGGCATAATTTCTACATATGTAATTTCTAGCATTATTTGTTTCTGCTCCTCAGGAGCCAGCAATTAAATCAATTTCTACTGAATTTTTAAATTGCATTTTATTATTTAATTATTAGTTGCTCACACTCGTAAAAATAGTATTATAATACATGACAGATGAATGATGAAAGATGTTGTAATGTGAACAGATTTTTTATATTTTCAACATATTCCACGCATTCCTCAAAGATGTGAGTAAGTATGAAAATGGTATTATGAATGCGCCCAATGATAGATTGTAGTTGGTTCAAAGAGCATGCGACAAACATCTCCCAACACTTACAACGGTAAACATCATCTATTAAGGTGCAGTCAGACGTGACATAACCATAGCCATAGAAAACAGCCGTTCGAACCAAACTAATGGGCAATACTGTATTCGATTATAGGTGACTCGCCATAACGACATAGCCATTGCCATTGCCATTGCCATAGAAACCAATTGAATTTTGGTTTGGTTATGGCTATGGCATTATGGCTATGGCACGTCTAATTGCACCTTTAAACGTAGCAGACTTAGAACGAAGTCTACCATAGCCATGATGACGATAATGATGCCACAGGGGGAGGTATCACTAAAAACGACATTTTTACATGTGATGAAATTTTAACTATTTTCGAACTACAAGGTGTGTATTACATTGATAACTTTAAGTTTTGCTCTGCTAGATATCTTAGGTGACTTTTCAAATTGCCCTCCTATTTTTTTTTCTAATGTGTTGGTTATTCATCAGTTAAGGTACCAATACACTACATGTTTTTGCTTATTTTTTTTCAAGTTTACAATTCACATGTTTTTTTTTTTGTGTCTGTCAAACTTGATTAATTTACATACGGTTTTTAAGTTTTGGTCACCAACTTGTATGTCCAATTACACGTAACATCGGCCATGATTGTTTACAACAGCTTTTATTATAACATTAAAGCCGCTGGAAATTTCTTTGGTAGCGTTGCTGAAGTGCCGGCGTCACTGAAGTGCCAGCGTCACAAATATTTATTTAAGTTTTTTTCTTTTTAATCTGCAAAATATGGAGCTTGTATCAACACTTGTTATACACTTTATATCATTGTTATTAAAATTTTAAAATGAGATAAGAAATAATTAATTTATCACTAATGCAAATACTTTAAACGGACGGCTAATGATATCGGAGACATTCAACCGTCGATAAATGTTTTCACATGGCATAGACATTTGAAAACACATGTGCGAACATAAGAAAATAGAACATGCTCTAATTGAAAATTTGTCTTATGTTTTTGCTTGTGTATTTTTACACAAGCAAAGTTTTTGAGGTCAGCAACTACATGTTTTTACCGAATTATCTAAAATTTGACAGGTGCAATGTAAAAAACATGTAGTGTATAGGCACCTTTAGATGACGTTTGCTTATGTTTGATTGCATGCTCTAACAAATTTGCTCGCATACCATGTGAATCAATGTGAATGTTGAGATCAAAAACGGCAACATTAACAACTACAGCCACAATGGGAAAAGGGGCTCGGCCATGTTTGTTATTTTAATTTTTTATTTTTTGCTCCATACGCAAGAACATTCACAGCAACATCTAACATTTAAACATTTGGTGTTTTTATTACTACATTTTCATTTATTTATTTCTATGACTAAACATGCATGTTTGTTATTATTTAAAGCTCCATACTGAGGGAACGAAAACATCAACGCCTCGGGAGCTGTACGCTGACAGCTGAGAAATAAAAAATAAAAAACTCTTAAACATTTTTCATTTAAAACATTTGTATATGTAGATACCCACACACAGACAGGTGAAATCAACCAGCAGCAGCAGCAACAGCAGTCATGTTATAAATTGAATTGTACAAAAAATGTACGGCCTTTGCAGCAAAGAAAAAAAAACAGAAAAATACTGAAAACGTAATTTGTATTATTTAAGCTGTTAAAATTCATACTACTGGCAGGAGCCAAAAATAGAAAAAAAAAACGGCCTGCTTATTATTAAATCAAACATTTAGTGTCGGCTAAATGTCTAGCAGCCAACAGCAAAACAACTGAATTGAACGGACGTGTTTTCATGTTACATACGTACGTTTTGCCGTTTGTTTGTTGGTTTTGTTAGACGACGACTGACTGACTGTATGTTTTTATTTTATAGAAAACTACTTTGAAATAGTTGCCTGTAAGTGAGTAATGCCACCATTATTATGTTATTTAGGCTTAACGTTAGTTAGTCTCGTACGCATTTGTCTGGATACTTTCTTTTTTTTTTCTATATTTAATGTGCGTGTAACATGACTATTTTTCAATAACACCAACGTATTAACTATTCAGCTGTCAATTAAATTGCATGCACGTCATAAAATAATCATTTGTTGTCAATACATGATGATGACGAGCCCCTAGTATTATTTATTTTCCCATGCTTGTTAATGTCTAATAGATGATGTGGGCTTGCGAGTTTTTTTTAAGGTCATATTTGCTAATGGAAATGTCAACATTTTTGTGTAAAACTTTCAAAGTAAAAGTTTTCTTTTTCTTGGCGCCAGACAGAGAGAGAGAGAGAGAGAGATGGAGAGAGAGAAAATTATCTTTAGCGTTTCGTTAATGTGGGGTCATTGTAAGCAAAAGTTCATTTGTTTGTCAAAATAACGCTCATTTACCAAACAACATCATATCTCCAAAAAATGTAATTTTTTGAGTTAGTGATGCAAAATTAATTCTCATATCGTACTTCATATTGTGTGAAAATTTCATACAAATATTTTGTTTACTCAACTCTTGAAAGATAACTTAAATTTTCATTTTACATTAAGTTGTCTGTAAACTTTAAACTTATTTTCTTATCGACTAACGCTAGGAACACAATTGGGACGAACGACGAATTTCGTCCACGTCGACGAATTCGTCGATAAGAATTCGCTGCGTAAATTCGTCGTGTGAAGCACAATAACGACGAATTTAATGATTAAACAGAATACCGGCTTCAACACATTTTCCATACAAATTGACACAAAAAAAAAACAGCCGCAGAAACCGGTCGTGAGATAGAATCTATTTTATTTTGAGAGCGTTTTTTCTTATACTCTCACATATCAATGTTCATTCTCACAAAAATGTTACCATACTTTCAATAAATTTCATACATTTTGTAAACAAAACTACAAAGAAAAATAAGCACAAAAGAAAATAAAACAAAAATTAGAGAGCATTTGAAGTTACTGCCGTCGATGTTATTATGGGCTTGATTAATTTGTCAGCGATTTTCCTGAAGTTGAAGACTTTATTCTGTTTCTACATTTACTCACCGAATTCAGCTCTTATAATCGATAAAGTTGGTTATTGTCAGTGTGACCATATTAGTAATTATGGGCTAAATTTAGCTCATTTCTTCTAGACTTAGCTTTAAAATTTTTATTAAGCTCTTAGCTTCTTTTTTTAGCTTTTTTAAAAACGGACTTAGCTTTTTTAGACTTTTTTAATCCAAATTGCGTATTCTCTAAAAATATATTAAAGACATTTAGTGATTTAGCTTAATTTTGTTTTAAAATCTGGTCACACTGTTTATTGTGTATGTAAAGAGAGTGAAATAAATTTGTTTTTTTCGTCGTTCGGCGGCGTACAAAATAGAAATAAATCTATCTCAGAGTTCGTCACGCACGACGAATTTCGTTCTACGGCGGTGTTATGTTCATTTTCATATGAACAAATGTGTTTTATTTTTTATGACGAAAGTTCGCACCGAAAAATTCGTCGTTCGTCCCAGTTGTGTTCCTAGCATAAATCTGAAAGACGTAACTAGTTTCAAGAACACTGATCAATATTTTTGAAAGCTTTCTTGAGACCATTTTTTAACCCTTAACTACATTCGCTTTTTTAACTTTAGTTACTACATTTGTGGGGTAATTTTCTACCCCAATCAAAAATTCGTTCTATCTTGCAGGGAGGGCCTCAATTAAAAAAGAAAGTATTGATGTGAAATATTACATTTGGTTATTTCTTATTAAAATAACATTTTTGTCATATTAAAAAAATTTTATAAATTAGAAAATGGCAGTTTTTTGCGAGCGTACAAACTAAGTTATAAAATATGGAGTGTGTCGTAGAGTAAAATATTACCCCACGAATGTAGTTAATTGTTAGACCGTCTCATAAACGACCAACAAAAATTCCTCATTTTAATGTATTTTTAAACACAATTGATTGTTTTGTTTTTAATTTTGCATTTTAAATACTCTTTCTATTGGCTGATGTGGCTAATTGTACAAAAGTTGTGGAAAATAAAAAAAATTAGAGTAGAAGATGTTAGGTGTGAAATTTTTGTTGGACTTCTTTTTAATATATAATGTTTATGTATGTAATTCTCAATAACATTTTGAGTTTTTTTTAAACACACATACGAAGTTGTTTTTGAGCTTTGAGGAGCTTTTTTCGATTGAAGTCTACAGATGAGTTTCTTAAGCAGAAACGAAATGCATAAAAACGTTGCCTAACCAACAACAAACAAAAATCCTGTGTACTATTAACTTAAACTGTGTGTAATTTTTTAAGTCATGGAAATATAACCATATACGGACACCACTACGTGAGAAAAGACAAAAAAAAGACCCGTGTCTCCCAGTTGTGCTCCAAGCATGCACTTTTTTATGGGCCCCCAAAGATTTGGGCCCTCGGTCTCATTTTTCCATTTTCTTAGGCTCATATCTTGCAAACCGTTCGGAATTTCGATTTACTCTCTGAGGCAACTGTGCTCTTATGAACACTGTGAGCATATAAAATCAAAAAAACTTCATCTTCTCAATAAACAACATATGAACTTCGGGAAATTTTTCACTCTTGCGGCTACATAAGCGCTACCTAAATCATTCCTAGGAAAATCATATGTTCGAAAAAGTTATTAAATGAGATCTTAGGTACATTTTTGTAGTTGATTGTTTCTTTGAATTTTGAACGGTTTGCTACCTATGGACCTTAACAGGGGAAAAACGTAAAAAGATCTAACTTTTTTAAATTTTTTGTGATTTTGATCTTGAAGATAAATTTTTTGATTTATGTGTTCACAATTTTTAATCTTTTCCTCAGAGAGTAAATCTAAATTCCGAACGGTTTGCAAGATATGAGCCTGAGAAAATGATCAGCTTTTTGCCAAAATGACACCGAGACCCCAAATCTTTGGGGACCCTTAAAAAAGTGGCAAAACTGGGAGACACGGGTCTTTTTGATGTGTAAACATCTATACGCTAGGGGGTAAAAATCTTTTGACTTTGATTTCTTTGCTGAGATTTCTTTGCTTTTTGCCTTTGCTTTGCATTGTCAAATCGGTGTGAGCTATGTATGAGTGTATTAGTGTTTGAAAGAAACAATACCAAGCAGAGAAACAAGTCGACCGGCTCGAAGCCGACGGTGCGCCGCCGCTGGTTATTTTTCTGTATATTTCCGTACACCAAAGGTGAAAATGAACCGTAAGAGCTACGGATTTGAAATTTGGACACAATGTGTAGACATTTGGCCACTACAACAACAAATACATGAGAGTTAAAAACTAAAGGGTGTTCCAAAACGAGCAACGAAAAATGTTAAAGTCCCATGTAATATACATACAATTGTATGTACATATATACACTTGAAATTTTAAAAGTTAGTGTATTTTTATACAGACTACAACAATTAACACTAAATTTAAAAAATTTAAATCAATGGGTGTTCCATCAGTTAATGCAATTTTGACTTTGTAATTTTGACAACTTGCTGTATCTTGGAAACCGTCAGAGTAAAACTCTTGAAATTTTCAAAAACGGTAAAACTAAAAAATCCAAAAAAAAAATAAAAACGCCAAATATAAAAAAAATCAACAAAACGAAAAAAGCACCAAATTAAAAAAAATCTCTACGACTAAAATAAATCGCGAAAAACCGCAAAAATCGCCAAAATTAAAAAAATCTTAAACAAAAAAATCGCCAATATGAAAAAATCGCCAAAATGAAAAAATCGCCTAAATAAAAAACCTCAAAAACAGAAAAAAAAATCGCCAGAATGAAAAAAACCCCAAAAAAACATTTAAAAATTGCCAAAATGAAAAAATCGCCAAAATGAAAAAAAATTGCGAACATTAAAAAAACACAAAAAGAGAGAAAAACGCCAAAAGGAGAAAAAAGCGATAACACTGAAAAAAAAATCGTTTAAACTGAAATAACTTAAAAAATTAAGAAAGCTAAATCAAACAAAATGATCAAAACCGAATGTGCGCGAGCCAAAATCGCACTTTACTGAATTTATTTTAATTGCAATGCGTACACAACAACAAGAACAGCAACAACTAAACGATGAACAACAGGAATTAAAAATTAAAAAGTAAAAGTAAAGGTATTTACCATAGATGAGCACTGCAGTACCACTAAAGTTTCAGTAAAAACAAAAAAATTTTACTGATTAGTCCCAAAACACACTGTGCAAGTCTTATTGCTAAGCTGATTAGTTTCAGTGAGAGAAAGACGAGGGGAACAGCAACGTTTCTTTTCCCCCCGTCTCGCTCTCCTAATAAACTAATCAGCTTAGCAATAAAACTTGCATAGTGCAAATAGGGACTTACTAAATTTTTTTTCTACAATTTTTATAAATTGCCTAAATGATTTGTTATATGATGAGGTGCATTGAATTTTCAGTAATCAGTAATGCCCGTATTCATAATGAAATTCTACCAAGTGGCTAAATGTTTTTCATACAAAAGTTTCAAAATTTGAATGAAAAAACTTTGCCACTTGCTACAATTTTATTATGATTACGGCCCTACGATTTTACTGGTAATGCAAATTAAATTTCATTAGCAGTAAAAATACTGAATTTTTTTAGTAATCAGTAAATTTACTGCTTACTGCAATTTTGAATGCAGTACATATACATATACATGCAGTGTACCCATTTACTAACCAAATAAGTTTAATAAAACAAACAAAAACCAACAAATTCATATGTATTTACAATATTGAAAGTTTTGATGCTTTTAATTAATTAATTTAAAAAAAGATACTAAAAGCATAAGTACTTCGAACTTAAAAAAAAAATTTCATTACTAGATGTTTACACATCTCCTCGGTGATCGGACTCACATTGCTTTTTTTTTTTGGTCTTTTATTACGTAGTGGTATCCGTATTTGGTTATATTTTTTCGTGTTGCACTGTATTATTAAACTGAAATTTATTTTATTATTATTAAATAAAATGTTTTCTGTTACCTCTTCTGCTCTCTAACTTGCTTAGAGTAAATTAATTAAAAATTTACTTCACACAAAATAAAACTCTTTTACATTTTTTGATCTTTAGAATATTATACGAGTTTTTATTTTATTTATTTTTTTACATTTTAATTAAGCTTTTTCAATTAACAAACTTAATGTCAGTTCATCCCCTTAATGCAAGAAAAAACATCATAATAAAAATAAAAATGCGAAAAAGCTAAAACTTATTTATAAAATTCAATTTTAAAGCTTAAATTCTTTAAAACAAATGAATGCCATTAATCAAAGTTCTATAGTAAAACCTAAAGCTATGGAAATGAAACGACAGGAACTGAAAGCAACGACAAGAACAGCAACATCAAAAATATAAAAGGATAAATAATGAAAAGATAGATGAGTCTCTCATATGGCCAAATATTATTTCATAAATAATTGCTTGTACTTGACATGTACGTCATTATGTATGTGTATAGACATACAGAGGGACATACATATTTATGTTTATGTATGTATACACATACACACACATACATGCATACATATATAGAAGCATAGAGTAACCAGCTACATTAGATAAAATCAGTGCAAAAAAAGGTAGTAATAACTTAGCATTTATGCAAATGAGTACGAGCTCTACAAATGACTCTTATAAAACCCGACAGAAGACAAAATGTAAAGTGTCAAATATAAAGAAGTTTTATGCTTATTTTGTAATTTAATTGCTACAGCCATTGTGTTTCGCTGACTCCATGGTAGTGCTGAAAATTAGGGAAGTAGAATAGAGTCTCTGATTGGCATGGAGCGCACTTACATAAGTAACCCTTTATATAACTCGGGAGCATAGAGATTCAAAAAGATACAATACCTATAAAACCACACTAAGATTAGATTAGTTTGAAAAGTTGTTCGGAAAAGAAAATAAATTTTCAGCTCAATTAGGTCCAAATAGTGAGTAGTGTGAGTAGTTAGGGTAGTGAAAGTTTGTCGGTGATAGGGGAAAAGATCTCCCATTCCGGGCAATCATGAATAATAATTCCGCAAGAAATTTCTCCCTTTTTCAATTAGAATTTTGATGATCTGCATTAGCAATAGGGAAATACGCACAGGATCCAGCTAAACCCCTCAGTAATCAATTTTAATGTATTTCTTAATAAGTAAAATAATAATTTGGGATTATTAGTGCGTTAAAAATTTTTTAACTTAGAGTTTTTTTATTTTCCCTACACTGAAAGAATTTTCGGCAGAAATTCTATGAATTTCGACATTAATCTAATGAAAAATTCAACCAACGTCACGCTTCGTTGGATTAATGGAAACAATTTCATTAAAATTATTTTATTGAAAACTTCATCAAATTTATTTAACAGTGTAATGAATGCAGTGCTATAACTTCATCGAAACAATAAAATAATTTCAAGAAAAGAATGAAATAACTTAAATATAAAGGGGTTTCTTAATAATTAGAAAATATTGTTGTCATAAATCCAATAAAATATTCTTACGAAACCAGAATACCAAGGAAGCAATTCCAATGAAATTCTTTCACAATATTCATGAAATTTTCATTGGATTTGTGAAATTATCATTAGATTTGTGAAAAAATTTTAATGACATTGTTTCATTGGACTTATGAAGCAAAATTCTTTTGGTATATTATTTTCTATTGCTTGAAATTGTTCCCCGGGAAAATTTTCTCGCGGAATTTTATTCTTGATTGCCCTCATTATTTTTTCCTTTCTCTCCTAATTGCTTTCTTAAATAATGCAAGACAATATTTTTTATGTTTTAATACTTTCTTTGAAAGTATCTACGCCAATCATAACGAACTTCGCCTAAAACGAATAAAATGTTCATGTTCCCGGAATTCGTTTTTTACTAGACTAGACTAACTAGAATAGTAAAGTATACTCTACAGAAAAAAAACTTCACCTAGACTAAGCTAAGGTGGATATACCCGATCGAAAGAAAACGAACATATTCCCTTACATAAAAAATACCAATGTAAAATCACCATGCAAAAATGTTAATTATAAATCATATTTAATTTACAAGAAAAGCTTAAAGGACATAATAATCGAAAATCGATTATTTACAATTATAGGTAATCTCTTTTCGTCAAAAAAAAGAAGTTCATAAAATATGTCGCTTAAGCTTTTTTGGCGGTTATAGCTACTAGATACGTTGTTTAAGTGTGTTGGTGTTTATTTATTATTTATTTGCTTTGCTCGTAGCTGCAATACACTGTTGTAGTCCATTGTGTGACTTGTTCTAGTTTTAGTGTTTATTGTTTTGATGTTCGTAAATAGCCGACAAACTTCGCATTACCCGCAAAGTATTATCGTAGAATTAGTCGATTCATATAGTGGGTTGACGTATCAGCTGACAAAACATCTGTAACATACATAAAACATGTTGCTGTTTATTTAATATGTATCGTAACGTATGTGAAGTAGAAATCTACAGGGAAAAATTTTTACGTCATTTTCTTCCGTCTTACATACACGCACACACACTCATAAAGCAATTAAGGCTGACACAGGTTAGAAGTATGCAACTTTGATCGACTTTTGTAAACTAAACATCAGCTGACAATATTTCGCGTGAAATAAATTTCAGTCACATTATTTCACAGATGTAAAGATTTCATAAAATTTTTCACGAGCTGAACAGAGTACAACAGAGTTTTGCAAAATTTTTTCACGAATATTTCATGTGAATTTTTTTTATATAGAATTTCGAACAGAGTACCACTCTTAAATGACGAATTAAATAATGATGAATTATAACATTATTCATGATGATATATAGTTATTGTGTATCAAAATAATGTTTGTGGTTGTTGTGGTTGCAGCGCTAAGCGCGTTAACTACCACGCGATGAGTTCGAGTTCAAACCTGGGACGCGGAAGCCAAAAGAAAAACATTTTCCTGATATCTGTGCCAATACACATAATAACGTTAGTTATATAATTAATAAAATGCAATGATTACATGAAATTAAATTCATGTCATTTCAACTTGAAATTAATTTGATTCAACATGGTTCTTCAATAAATTTACGTTGTTCTAATTTGAAATAACTTTGATTCAACATAATTCTTTTGAAGTCTACTGATGATTTGGCAAAGCACCAATGAAATATATAGACAATGCTTAACCACCAGCAAATAAATTTCAATTAAAATAAACTTATGACACTATGGGCCATTATTACAACTTAAAGATAGTTAAAAGTAGGATTTTATCGGACGTATAAAAAGCTTTCCATTATTGCAAATTGGATTTAACTTACCAGGTAGGATAAATTTGCCTATAATTTATCGCTAACTTTAGGTTAAAGTAAAATTTAGAAAATAATAAAGTTTTTATAGGTTCGACAAAATCCTACTTTTAACTATCTTTAAGTTGTAATAATGGCCCTATATCAATTAATAAATTTCTTGAATATAAAATAAATTTATTTAAAAAGAAACATTTTTCTTTGAAGATTACTGCAAATCATGTTAAATTAACATTAAATACATACGAAGCAAAATCATTACCATTAAATGTTAAATGAACCTTGTTTGCGTAGATTTTAATGTGAAATTTTTCTGTATGCTAGCTTTCATTCCACGTCGATAGAGGTGATTAGCAATGAAAGCGGATACGAAATCTAAATTTAATTTAAAAATCTTCGGAGTTCAAACAATCAATTTCCTCTATATATGTATAAGGCATAGCTTAAAAATCTATTATTATTACTCTATTGCAGACTTTGAACTTTTAAATTTTTATTTAAGCCAACGAAAAAACACTTGGAAAATATCGATAATAAATTTAAAATCCTTCAAGAATTTCATTTACTGTTATACATACAGAAGTATATGTATGTATGTGTACATACACACAAGCATGTTTATTTTTAATTTCACGAAATAAATTTAAGTTCTGCACACATACACACAGATACTTTGCCACGAGTAGGTGTGTACTCATGCTCGAAATGATGGTGTACAGCACTTAAAAAAGCTTTTAAAATTGTGCCCAGATACCAACGAATAAAAACTACCACCACCACCTCTAACACCCGAGCCCGACCCCACCCCAACCACCTAAATTGTGAAGGCAGCAAAATAAAAATAAATTTGTATTTGCCAAAAACTTAAAAACATTCTTTAGACCTGGGGATGGCAAGCGAACAAAATTTGAAAGGTTTCGTTTTAAATTGCACTTGGTTTTAACAAGAATCTATTAAACTTTTGCAGCGGTATTCATAAACGATTATTAAAGTTAAAGCAGACTTTAAAGAGGGTTTTGCCAAACGAAATTAACCCGTTAAATAAACATCAACTTTAACAATCGTTTGTGAATACCGGCGATGATATTATACAATTGTTCCTTTTACATATGTTTATTCACATTTTGCTGGACCTATGAGATTGTAAATCTAAAGAGCGAAAAGGACATAACTCGTTTTACGAACTATGAGGGAGATGTCCAATTTTTGTTCAATATTGCTGAAAGCTTTTAATGATGACAGATAGGCGCAAGTAAGTTGCGATAATTACCCGGCGCTTGAAAATAGATTTATTTCTTTATTAATATGTATATTATTAACTTTTTATGTATTTTTATATAAGCATAATTGTGTGCAAGTACGTAGTATACTTACAAAATGCATGTACATTCTTATATATAATATATGTATGTATGTATATAAGTATGTCCGTATATATTTGTGTATATGTATAAGTTTATATATATATATTTTTTTTTTTTTTTTTGGTAAAATGCTTTTAAATGACATGTTTGGAAAGTTTTATTTTTTTTGTACTGTGCTCGTAAATTTATGTTCATTTTAAATTGAATTTCAAATTTATTGCTGTTGTAATTTGCGGCTGTGTGTGTATGTATGTGTGTGTGTGTGTGTGTGTGTGTGTGAACTGGAGTGAACGAAAGCGTGTATGTATGTGGCATTGAAAGGAAACGGAAAATGTTGTTGTTCGTTTCAGATTCTTTATTTTTTCCTGTTTTTTGTTTTAATCTTGATATATTACTAGAAAGAAGTAAGATTAAATAAAGCGTTAAAGGTAATTTAAATTAATTTCAAAGAATTTTTTTCAAACATATAAAAATAAATTAAAGAACGGCTTTAGAAAAACTAAGAATTTTTTAATGTTAAATTGTTATAATTAAAAAAAATAACAATTTTATTTTATGGTAATTGAGTAAAGAAAGTTAAGTAGTGGCTTAACTATATTTATATAAAAGGAAATACAATGCACAAATATTCCATTACACAGAAAAAAATTTACAAGAATTATTTTCAATAAAACCATGTTATTGAATAAAATTTTTAATTTCAATAATATTTGTCATTAACTTGAATCTTGTATTCATTAATTCCGCACATTTTAAAATATTATTTAGGCCTAATAAATCAGTCAAAGTTTAAACGCTGGTTTAATTAAACTAAACCCTAATTTATTTGTAGTTTAAACTAAACAGGAGTAAATCAGTGAACCATGCTTTATGTGTAGTTAAAAAAATAATATTGTGGCAGCACTAGAATAAATGTCAAAAAACAGCTGTTTTGCAGTAGGCTATCAATTCTTTGTACAATCAAAAAGACAAAAAAGTAAGAAAATTGAAATTATATTTCGCCAAATTGTACCAAGAAAGGAATTATGTTTATGATTGGCGAAGTAGAATAGTATAAAAGAATACTAGAGTGTAAGAAAACAGGTCGAACAAGATCTGAAGAAAAAGTGGAGGCTGGGAAAAAAGTTGAAATTGTTCAATGCAAAACATATGGTCTGTAAGTAATAAAATCATATGGCCCTGTATTGGTAGTTTAAACGCCCAATTTTATGCGTTTACAGATGGTTTAAATACTGTATTGATTTATAGGTTTGCTAGTTTAATCACATTTTAAACCAAAAATGGAGATTAACTTGCACTGATTTATTAGCCCTTAATGTCATTTATTTGTGTTGGTGTTTTCCTTGCTTGTTGATTGACTCAACGTGGTCCTGTGCTGATGTTGTTGTTCATTTTGATTGTTGTTGTTGTATACGTGTGAGTTCGGACAAGAAGTCGAAAAACGTCGTGGCTTGTTTTTTTTACTCAACAAAGTTATTTTTAGATTATATAAAGACAATGGGCATATAAGAAATCATGTTTTGCTTCTATTCATTATTTGCTTATTCAATAATGATTTGCTCTTTAGCTGAGTGGTAAGTACGTTAGTTTATTAGTCAAGAGATTGCCGGTTCGACTCATCCCAAACACATTTAGTTTTAATCAGAGATGATAAAGTTGGTACAATTGTACTTTTTTTTGGTACAATTCAAACCAAAAAAGTACGTTGGTACCCCCGTGACTCATTTGGTACTATTTGAAAAATTTGCGAGACTATCCCTTGTTTTTTCACGCAAAAAATAAATCGCGATCATTCAAAACAATGATAAGCAAATGCATGCTTGTACGAATGTACTTGAAAATAATAGCATAACGAAGTGTCTTCGGGCGGCCTTTTGCTTAGCACTGATTTAAAATTTAAATTTTAAAGTAATTTTAAGAACTACATCTAACTTCACCGGTGTTTCGTTTTCAATGTGATAGCATCGTCTTCATTTATTTTATCTATTGTATTATTATAAAATTTATAAGAAATAAAAAACTTGCTATATTAATATCATATCAATCGTTTAAGTGCTGAAATAAAATGAAGCTAGGTATGCTACATACGAGTACATATGTAAACGATTAAAATTTACTTTGAAATGAAAAACTTTATATATCTAGAAATAAAATTAAAAGTTGTATAGTTACGGATTTTAAAAGAAATGTTAAACAGTTCTATATAACCTTTTGCGAAACTAAATAAAGTTAAATTTTTTTTAACCTGGCTAACAAAATTCACTCCCGAAAATGTTAGTAGTAAGAAATGTCGTACCTTTCTTATTAAAAAATATTCCCAAAATAAAATGGAAATTATGATAGTATAAATAACGAATTTCGAGCTTTGAAAAATTAATTTGATGAGCTAATGTTTCCGTAGCCTTCAAAAGTTGAAATACCCTAAATCGTATTTGTTACTAAATTAAGTTTTTCAGTGATTCCAATACATTTCACACAAATACACCTCGCAACAAAAATTTATTGCAAAAGTTTAAAAAACAAACGCTTTTGAACTAAGTTGTGTTTTTACCTTCCCCTGTAAAATAACAATTATTTCTGTTAGGACTTTTTCGCTTGAGACCAACGATATGTATTTACTGCCTCTTCTACTGTCTTTATATCTACTAATAAATTTTTATTTTTGAGCTAACGATGCAGATTAATCTTCATATCGTTCCCCAGTAAAAAAAAATGGAAGTCATTCTGAAAGAACCACATTTCCATTGCTTCCAAAAAATCGATATTTTTAATTTGCCGATAGTTAGCAGAAAACCAAGTAAAAGTTTATTTTAATCACACAAAACCTTGTAGTTTTTCCATAGTTTTAGTAAATACTCACCAAAATGTTAAAAAAATCGATTTTTTGAAAGAAATTTATTAATTAATTTATTAATTAACTTTCTAAAGTTTTTCCTAGATGAAAATATTACCATAGAACACAAAAAAGGAAATTTTTCTTAAAATCGCTTCTAATTCGGTGACTAGGCATCGAAAAAGAGAACTTCTTGCAATGACAACCCTATGTAAAAATCATTAGATCGGATCGAAATTTGAACTACTTCCAGACTGCAAACTCTGCATTTTCATGACTTCTTTGGAGTGTCTTTTTTTACTGGGTCTGTTTTTAAAAACAAATACAAAATTTTCATTTTTGTATAAATTGAAAAATTTAAATGTGTGTTCTGGGAAACTAGTTTTTTGAGTTATGAGTTATTTGAGTAAATGAGCGACATGTACTAAAAATATAATAAAAAAAAGTTAAAACAAAAAAAAAACGAGTTTAGTACTATTGGGGTTGAAAAAGTATAATTTTTAAAGCTATTTGGTACGAAATTGGTTTTCTCATTTATCATCCCCGGTTTTAATAGCAGCCAAGCAAAAGCAAACAAAAAGGGGTTGAAAAATGTAACATTCATCCACACACACACACACACAATAAAAATTATCACTGAAAATAAAATTTCAGTCAACAACTTTTTTCTTTGATTCATTAAATTTCTTTGTTGACTGAAAAAAAAATATATTCAATAAACGTGAATACAATTTTATTTATCACTAATGCAAAAATCGTCATCACAGAAAATTAGAAAGATTATTTTATTGAATCAACGATTTTCATATTCAAATATGAAAATCATTTTTTTCTGTGTAACTGGCCTTAACCCTATATTCATACCCCAATATTTATAAAATTTAAAATCAGTTTGAAATGTATATTACATATTTAAAATTTTTCATATAAATTTATTTCAAACTATAATTTTTTCGCGACTTTGCGCGCATCCAGAAAGAAACTGTGTATACTTTAAACTGAATGTAAATTCAGTTACAAAAAAAAAGAAAAATACGCACAGCACAAAAACTTCCCGTATTACCCTTATCCGCGCAACTTTCTTAATTTTTTTTGTTCATATTCTTCTTCTCCAGACAATAACAAAAAAACAAAAAAGGATTGGGGTATTGGTCCATCAATTCACGCGTGATGTGCCAAAAAATTGGATTAATATTTATTTATTTAAAATGGATTTCAAATACATTTAATTTTTTTATGAATATGGGGATTAAAATTTAATTCTGGTGAGAAGTCTAGGATAGAACATTTACTACCTTATTCATAAAAGATAATTTTGTTTTATAAATGGTTTTTAAAAGAAATCTGCTCCCTAAAAGTTTCGTAAGTAAAAAAATTATGCATAAGTCCTTTAGTATTTTTAGGCTGGGCTGCACCGAGAAAGTTACAAACTAATATGAATTTTAATTGTGAAAATTTACTATAAAAAAAATTAGCGAAAATAACGCATTTTACAACAAAATCATCTTTAGTGATGAGGACCATTTTCAATTAGGCGGTTATGTAAACAAACAAAAACTTGTCGCATATGGCACTCACAAAATCTTGGGCATCTTCGGCCAGTATTATTTCGAAAAGGAGCAACTAAACGTCGCCACCGTGAACTTTATGTGCTACCAAAGCATGGTAGCCGGTTTTTTTGTGGCCACAATTGGCTAATGTTGACATCAGTGATCTTAGAGCAAGACGGCGCCAAGAGCCACTCAGCCGACCAAACAATTCGGTTATTGCATGAGAAATTTTCCGGTCGAGTAATTTCTCGTTTTGGCAATGTCAATCGGCTGTCTCGTTCTTGTGTTTTAAGGCTCAGTTAGCCGACTGTAATGTAAAGTAACTGCAACAGTAAGAAACAGCTGATCGAAATTGTTATGTGAAAAGTAATGAAAATGGCTGTATATAGAGATGAAATGTAACGTAACCTACTTTCCATAAAAAAATCTCGATCAGCTGTTTCCTACGTTGCAGTTCCTTTACATTACAGTCGGCTAATTGAGCCTTCTCGATGGCCCTTTTGAATGACCGGATTTATGTGAACAAACCACAAATAGCTAACGCTCCGAAAGATAAAACTCGGCGCTGCATTGACGAGATAAGCGAAGATTTGTTTCAAAATTTGCCCGACGTCATATTTCATTATTAATTCCCATATTTTTACTTTACATTGGTATCAATAAAACTGAATATTTCAAAAAAAAAAGTATGTTTCTAAGCCAATTTACTTTTTAGCCTTACATTCTCCCACCCTTTTGAACTCTGTATGTATGATGATATATTTTGATTTAATGCATGTTTCGTTTTTCATACCAAGATTGCATCGAAAGTTTTGTTTTTGTTGTTTCACAAAACTGCACTTTAATGCTCACAACAAAAAGTCATCATCCAAAGAAGGCACGCTCGCAAACGTACAGATCGAACTCAAAATTAAAATACTGATTGATGATATTATTTGTATGTTTTCGAAAAAGCGTCAATTAAACGACATTAATATACATTACAGCATTGCACAGATACATCTGTTTGCACTAGTTTTGCGTATTTTTTGGTTCTGGTATGAACAAATATGTTATTTATCATTTTCTGTTACTAGTTTTAAATGTTGATTTTTTTAAGCAATTATTGTATGGTTGGGCAATGAGCAAATGAAAACAACACATTTTTTTTTTTGTTTTTCTAAGCAAATAAGATACATAAAACTGCTTTTACCATAAGTGCCTTATGATGTGTTGAGAAAAAATGTAATTGGCTGATGAATGAATGAATGAAAGCAAAATTGCACATACATATGTAAGTAAATGATACATGTACATGAAACACATGCATTTGTAATTACTCTCAGAGCAAAATTGTCTCTTTCTCTCTCTATACTTTGGCTGCGCCACAAAATAACATAACGAACGTCCGCACATACATCTGCACATCATGTATTTGTTTCAATAGTGGTTTTTTCATATATTTGTATTACAATATGTATTTTTTGAGCAAAAACAAATCAAACAGTTGCTCAGCAGCAAATAAGCAATTGTTATTTGTTTTCAATTGTATTTTAATTTGGAAAAGCACGCACACACAATAACTCTTATACTAGTTCTGTCGCTCACACTACAATTATATGGTACATATCATGGTATATTTGTTTTGGCTATATAAACGAGCATACAAATGCAACCCTTTAATATACATACGCAGGCTTGATGGTATATTTAATCGTCTCCAGAGTCCATAATATTTACCAGTTTTTCTCAATTTGTTTTGTCGCGTAATGTCAGAGCTGTCAAATTGTGTTTATTTTATACCCATACGTTTGAAGTATATTTTGAAAAAAAGTTTTTAGTGTTACAACGGTTGGTTTAAAGCATTCTGTTACAGCGACTACATTCTTAAAGTGTGATTTGTGCAATTACTTTTTTGCGACACTGTTTAAAATATACTTAAGTTCATTTTTTTCATAATCTAAGCCAAGCTTAAATTTCTGTTTTTAAACAGCTGCAGTATTAAATTTACTAAAATTTATTAAAATTATAATTAATTTTTTTTAGATTAATAACATTTTTCCTGAAGCAAAAAAAAAGTATTCAAGCAAATTGCTTTTTATTTTGAAAATAATTTTAATTATGAAACAATAATGAATCACTTGGAGTCGTACACAGATACAATACGATACATAAAATATTTTCAGACATACACATACACATTAGAGCGCTGCGTAAACAGTCTTGAAATGTAAAAACGTCATGATTTTTAAATGTATTTACGTCGCATGTATTATACTAAACCAATAATAAATGTTGTCGTACTATAAGCAAAGCACGATGGATGTATTGGTATACGTGTATATCAGTGTTAACAAGCGATGTCGCCAAGACAGCTTGTTTGTAACAAACACTCAAAAGAAGTACTGTTGATTAGTGTATGCTTGTTATTTTTCATATTGTTCGTTTGAGTGTGTGTGTGTGTTAGATGTAGATGGTAAGCTATTATGTGATTAACCGCATACAACTAATGTTAATGCATGTGTGTGCTTTACATGTGCGCAGGAAAATAAAAGATCATACACACATACATGCATGACGTTTGTAGACGCGCTCACGCGTAGAAATAAGCAAGTATCACAAATTCTTCCGTCACGAAGTATTTTCTTCTTTACTCCTATACCTACAATACTCAAAAAAATTTCTTGCAAACAATGTTGTTAACGTTTGTTTTATAAGATTTCGCTGTAGTAAAGCATTTGAAAAATCCCTCATGTGTTGAAAGTTCTTATAAGATGTCTTGTGCAGGAGACTAATACATATGAAAACGCATGCAAAAATTAATGAAAACTCATTACAACTTAAAAACAAACTCGCAAACACACACACACACGCACTGTAAAAATACAAGCATACTTACTTATGTCGAGAAAGCAAAAAAAAAGTAATATGAAAAATTTAAAGCACTTAAAATTCAAATAATGTTTATAATAAGAAAATTTAAAATTAATTGCCAGACACAAAAGCAAAAGCTATTATTTTTCACATACATTCACATACAAAAGTATGCATATATACCCTGTCGGAAATTACGTTAACTTTACACTAACTTTAAGCTAACTATTTCGCAACTACTACTGACTGACACTTGGATTACTTTTCAATGTTATCAATGGACTATTTTAATATTGCGATGTCCTAGGCGGTAATCAATTGTCTCACTCTGCATTACTTTCAGCTAACTGAAAGTTGATTTTTTTAAATCACCCGGTAGTCAGTAAATTAAAAAATTTATCTAGTGTTCGAACATGTATCGTCAAACGTTGTGTACTCAACTCTCAACTCACTCTGCCAAGGTACAATTTAAAAAAATAACAGCAAAATGTTAATATAAAACTGAAATGAGTTTCAAAGTGGCTGAAAATAAATTTGTTGGCTCTCATCAAATTCGATTACGTACTCAACTTTAGAATTAATTTTGGGTTTGTTCTGGATGACATTGCAGTTAGCTTTTAGTCAGTCTAAGAAAAGTTAACAATAAGTTGACTATTTTTATATTCCATCACACATTCTCCGACAGGGTAGGTACATACATATGTACATATACTTGTACCTATACATACACATCAATTTGCTTTTATACATTAACAAAAGCTTCTACATACACTCATTTACATATACGAGTACATATACTTGAGTCGGTATTATAGGAAATTTTAAGCATAATATTTTATACACAGTAGAGGCTAAAACAATCATTTCTGGTAGAGGATAATAGAGGGTCTCATTCATAAAAAAATTATATATAAAATAATTTCAAAACCAACAGATTTGTTTTAAAAACATTTTTATAAATCGAAAATAAATTGTGGATTTTTTTTTTAATTTGTTTTATAATATTCTAAATTAAAAATATATAAATGTAATATGATTAATAGAAACATAATATACATATGTATTCAGCCCTATTCTGAATTCCCATTCCTTTTTCCTCCATTTTAAGATAATTTATAAGCTATGATGCAAAACAGAACCAGCTATAAAAAATTGCGGACTTCGAAAATTCGAAATTCTCTCCCTTATTTTTATTTCTCTCCCCATGTGTTTGGCACAGAAAAATTTTGTTTTTGAAAAAAAATGTCAATTACTCGTATATCCCGGGAAATTTTTATACGTTTAGCATATTGAATTAAAATTATATTTGAAATTTATATCCAGAAATTCGGAAGGAAAATAACCTTTATACAAAAAAAAAAAAAAAAAAAAAAAAAAAAAAAAAAATTATTCACCCCTCTCTCTTCGCCATTTTTTTTTATAAATTTATTCAATCGACAAATTAATTTGTAAATGATGCTATAATGTTGACCTTCTCTATGAGTGTTGTACATATGTACATACATATACATATATACACATCCATGCAGCATAGAATTCTGGTAAAATTGCTTGCTGTAGAAGCAGTTGTATAACTAGCAGTGTAAAAGATAAAACACACTGAGCAAAAAAATTATTTTAGAATTGAACTAATAAAAATATAGCTGCTCGATCAATTTAAAAATTCAATCAGTAAATCAATTAAAAATTCTATTCAGTCAATTAAACTTTTACTTAAATTAAATTTTTAAACAAAAGTTTAATTGAATCGATTACGTTTTTAATTGATTTTTTTGTTGAATTAAACGTGTTTATCGCAGGAAATTTTTTTGTGTATATGTAAGCGATTTTAAAATAACAGGTTACATTAGGATAAATTTATATTTATATATTTTTGACTAAAAAGTCATATTATTTACTTAGCACTTTATTAATGTATAAAAGAATTCCCATTTGGTTTATATAAAAAGAATTTTGGGATGATTTTTGTTGAAATACGGCATGTTACAATTAAGTATTCTTGTCTTGCAACTCTGATTGATGAAAATGGACGCAGTTTTTCTGAGGAGTGTCTTGAGCGATTTACCGACTTGACTTGCACGTCGCTCAAGAAAACCTGCTGTTGTAGCCCATAAAGCTGAGGAAATCTCAGATTTGTTAATTTCTCGTCGATATTATAAAGTATTTTACATAAAGTTGTAGGTTTTAAGCACTCAGCCGTGCTGACCATCAACAACGTCGTGTCCTTTGCTGATTGGGTTCCTAAAATGCATCCACGATAAATCATCTTGAGTAATGAGGAAAGTTTTTCAATTCGGGAGTACGTTAACAAGCAGAATTTTCACATTTGCGGCTCGTAAATGCCAGGAATTGTTGTTAAAACTGCTCTTCATACTCAACGTGTAACTGTTTCATTCTGTGACATTTAACCTTGAGACCTATTGCGGCATTCGATATCGATTGAAATCTTTACACAAACATTATTGAAATTGTGTGAAAATTTCGATATCGTGAGGTTTTTTTTAAATAAAGAGAGGTAAGCTTCATTCTTTTAAAACTCTGCGTTTTGCAGGTTTTTTAAATAAGTCAGAGTTGCAGCGCCTCTGGTGTCAATGCGGCGCATTAAATTTTTGAAGCTGTGCTTAGTAGCCATTTTAGTGATTATTTTACATCTCCGATGATTCTACTACACGATACCGACGAAGGAGGAAGCTCTGTATTACATTCGCTGAAGTCGGTACACTTCAGTGACCAGTGACTATTCCTTCATCATTTGAAAGTTTCTAACCAAAGGGTATAAAGGAACACTAACGCACACCAGAAAAATGCGTAGTGCTGTCATTTAATGACTGTTGGATACCGGAGCTCGAACCCAGGACCTTCGGTTTTGTAGTCGACGTGCTAACTAATTCAGCCAACGCCACCCTCCAGAGTTTACCGGTTCGATTCCGCCCAAAGACAAGCAAAAAGTCGTTTCCAGGGTTGTGATTGCGTTTAAAATATATTAATAATATAACAATTATGATGATCAAAATTTTTCCGGAAATTCAACAATTCACATTATTAATAGAACAATAGCTTTAATTGAAAAATGTGTGAAATCCAACACACAAAAAGTTATAAAAAAAAATAATTGTCATTAAACTATTTTTTATTATACTCGCATTTAAAACAAAATATGCTTTTGATTTTCCTTTAACCTGCAATTTCGTAATTGTATTTACAAAACTCCTGGTAGGTTCGAAATCAATTAATTATTTAATTGATAACACAATAAAATTAATTGTATTTAAAAATTTTCTTTTTCTATGTTCGATTAAAAGCTTCAAAGATTTAAAAGATTTCGTTAAGTTATCGAGGGCGTAAAGCCGCAAATGGGCGAAATTGAAAATTTCATGAAGAGAGTATGGTCCTGGTCAAAAAGGAATCATCTAGATTCTACTTGAATGCCTACGTGTAGAAGGCAGCCACGTAAACAAACCAACCAAACCGTAGTCCTGGAAACATAGTTATGTCGGTCATTTGCATGATATTGTTCTTCATTATTAATGGCAAACCCTCCTCCTTGCAAATATATAAACATCCGATGACTTTGTTTAAAAATACTCGTTCTTTTACATATCAAAATGAAAATTTCTAATGGAAGACCCTTTACTTTTTCGATGCATGACTTTTTATTACCTTGGAAACAAAACGGTAAGGGTCTTTATGAAATCGTTTAAAGTGCAAACGTTGCATTTTTACACTCTCATTAATAAACAGTAGAAAATTTTATGGAAATTTTCGTGCACAAACCTGGTAAATTTGTCCAACAATATTGACTCGTATATTTTAACAGCCTTGTTTATAAAACTTATTTAGGCTTTTTAAGAAAAATTTTGTATGGAAATTTTCTTTAAAAACCCTTTATAAAGCCTTAATAATTTTTATAAATAAGGCCTAAAATCGAATAATTCTGGGCAATTTATTTTTTTTTGCCTTTCTTTAGAAATTGCACTTTTTCTAAGTTCATATGTACTCGTATATGAATTTACAAATTGTTTCAAGTGTTCTTGTTTTATTTTTATTAAATTAACTGTTTGTGCAAAATTTGAAGAAAGCTTCGTAAAACAAGTCTTGCATATCTGCCCAATTGCACAAATTGCATTAAAAACCCTTAATATGTTTTTCATGTTATCTTAAGTTCGCTTAGAAATTTCTTTGAGTGTATTGTAATTTATTTGCCATAGTGGGTGGTGGAGATGGTGGTGGTGGCATTGGTGAGGTTGGTGAGTTTTGTTGAAAACGTAGTTTGTTAAATGTATTGAAAGGTAGTTATTTGCGATGGAAAATGCTGAAGTAGAATGTTTTAATATCACCACATACACACTCTCTCTCTCTCCAAACTCATACACACACATATACACATTGTAAACATGCACACATGCACATACATGTGTATGTGTGCTCGTAAATACAATATTGTGGTAAAATGAATATGGGCAGCCGAGTAAATACAGAAAATTAAATTTAATAATTTATATATAAAAAAGCACTCAAAATACATACTCGTATATACAAAGATATAAAATATATAAATTAGTATAAAGCACATTTATAAGTAAATATACTATATTAATAAATTGACGCAGACACACAAATTGAATTTATTCAAACGAAGTTTTGCATTCCTTCAATGTTTCTAGCAATAATCAAAAATTAAAGATATTCACAGTTTAAATTATAAAAGTTTCTTGCAGCAATTCTTTATTTTATACTTTAAACTTGCACCTTGCACTTGCGTACCTATTTATATTACTCTTTTCCCTCGCGCCCACAAAGTAAAACTTTTCATGATACAAACAGAAATTTAGCAGCAGAATTTTAAGAGGCTACTAAAGACTTTTTCAACTTATAAGGATTGAAAGGCTGACAAATTAAATATGTATTAAAAAATTCTATATCCAAAATGTTCTGATATACTCGTATCTCGGCAAGGCAGGACCTTCATCATTATTATATTGCTTCCATTGTAAATAATGATTTATGGGGATTTTTCACTTAAACTTGCTAATATTTTTAACATTTTATTTAAATTTTTCGTGCTGTTACATACAAACATCAGTATACATATATTTTTTTAATGATAATTTTTACAACCATAATAAACCAGCCTTTCAGAAAACTGCAATTTAAAACAAAAACAGTAACAGCAAAACAGAGAGAAAAAAACTGCGCCATAAAATAAAATTTTTCTTAAAGGAGTCGTAAAAGCAAAGAAACAATATATTGACTGCAGCCAACTACTCGCACATGCACATGCACATGCATACATGCATCTTTATGTGGCCACATGTACGCGCAAGTATTGCAAGTTGCAATGAGGCTCTCGTGCAGCAAACAGCCAGGCAACGTCGAAACTTTAATTGCATAATTATGTGCAGTTTGCAATTTATCATTTCACATTATTATTTATGGCTTTTTATGTTTATCCTGTCGATGTCGATATATATTTTTTTGCTTCGTTTGGGTTACGTGTATGCATCAGACAGACACCCCCCTTCGAAACTTCTTTCGTAAGACTGTTGGATGTTTTAACGTTTAGTGTAGATATTTTTTGCAAAATAATTTTCTTCGACTAATGCAATATTGGTTCGTAAGTATTTGTCTATTTTTAGACATTTCTTAACCCTTTGGATTCCTGCGTATAAAGAATTGGATGTATTAAATTATACAAAATAAATCAAAAATTAATAAGATGAATTGCTATAAAAATTTTGTATTAAAATATTTTTTGGTTTTCCTGAAGAAGTTAGTGCTAAATTTGAGGCGTATGTTAATATGATATGGAGATTTCACTGCTTCCAAAAATATCAAAACTTTGAAAAAGTTTTGTTAACAGCTATCAAACTTTCGAATAAAAAGTACCTTCATGATCTGTCTCATAGTGATAACTGTGCATGCTAGAATTCTCGTTTGGTTAGTACTAAGATTATTATAAGTAAATTAGACTCAACGATAATCTATTAACAATTTCCACTGATGAATTTAAAACAAAAATTAATTTTTAGGCTTGTGTACACCAAAAATTGAAAAAATCGCCAAACCAAAAAAAAAAAAAAAAATCACAAAAAATAAAAAAAAACTGCCAAAAGTAAAAAATGTTTCTAACACCTAATTCACACGAAGACTTTTATGAAGTCTATTTTTCGACGTCACTTTTTGTTTGTTAGCGAACGGTGTAGAGAAGAAAGAGGGGTAGAAAAAATGACTCGATTTCTGTTTTCCATTGTTTTTTTCATATTTCTCATTACATTGCTCTCGTTGTTATTGTTGTTACGTTTTAATGTTACTCTTCTATCTTATTGTATTTTTTATTCTTGCTCTTCTAACTTATTGGCTATATGGGTGAAGAGAAGTAAAATTAGACGTCCAAAAAAAAAACATCGTATGAATGCAAGGAATTTTTGGTAGCAACTTCAAAAGAGAATTAAGAAAAATAGACGTCCTAAATTTCACCGTGTGAATTAGCACTAAAACTAAAAAAGCACGAAGAAAAGAAAAAAATCGCCAAAACTAAAAAAAATCTTCAAAAACCAAAAAACGTTTACAGGGTGTTCTATTTTTTTTAGGGCTTAAGGTAAAAAGGAACCCTATTGTTTTCTCTAACCTGTCCGTCTGTCTGTCTGTATGTCACAGGCTATTTTCTCTAGAACAGTAAAAGCTACGGACCTGAAATATGGACACAGTATGTGGTACCTTAGCCGCTACAACAGCAAATATATGAGAGCTAAAAATTGAAGGGTATTTCAAAACGAGCAACGAAAAATGTTATAATCCCATGTAATATGCATACAATTATATATAGACACTTGAAATTTTCCAAGCTGGTATATTTTTATACAGACTACAACAATTAAAAGTAAAATTTAAAAAATTTAAATTAAAGGGTGTTCTAACAGTTAATGTAATTTTGACAACTTGCTGTATTTTGGAAACCGTGAAAGGCAAACTCTTGAAATTTTCAAAAACGATAAAATTAAAAAAATCCAAAAATTATTAAATCGTCAATCCGAAAAAAATCGCAAAAAACCGACAAAATTGCCAAAGCGAAAAAAGCGCCAAAAATAAAAGGCGCCAAATTAAAAAAAAAAATATATAAAAGTACAATAAATCGCTAAAAACCGGAAAAATCTCCAAAATGAGAAAAATCGCCAAAATGAACAAAAATCTCCAAAATGAAAAAATCGCTAAAAGCCGAAAAAATCTCCAAAGCGAAAAAAGCATCAAAAAGAAAAGGCGGAAAATTAAAAAAATATCAAACTAAAATATATCGTTAAAAACCGGAAAAATCGTCCAAAACTCGAAAAAAATCGCCAAAGCGAAAAAAGTGTCATAAAGAAAAGGCGCCAAATTAAAAAAAAAATATAAAACTAAAATAAATCGCTAAAAACCGGAAAAATCTCTAAAATGAGAAAAAACGCCAAAATGAAAAATCGCCAAAATGAACAAAAATCGCCAAACTGAAAAAAATCGCAAAAAACCGAAAATGTTGCAAAAGCGAAAAAACCACCAAAACGAAAAAAGCACAAAATAAAAATATAAAACTAAAATATATCGCCAAAACCCGGAAAATCTCCAAAAATGAAAAAAAATCGACAAAATGAAAAAATCGCCAAAATGAACAAAAATCTCAAAAAAAAAATCGCCAAAACTAACAAAACACTCAAAACAGAAAAAATCTGAAAAACGAAAAATATGCACAAAAAAAAATTATATAGGCTAAAGTTCGTATAGTACTACATATCTAGTGTGGCTGTACAAATTATCGCCCAAGTCAGTATCGCCCAAAACAGCTAAATGAAGGAACGCCGAAAATTGTTGGGTAATTAGTCATTGTGAGGAAATACCCAAAAAACAGTGCCGGATCTCCCAAAAAAATGAAAAAAAAAATCCAAAAGTGTAAAATGAATAATCGCTCAAAGTTTTTGGGTGTTTGTTCATTACGTACAATCACCCGAATTCGAAATGAATAGTCACCCTAAAAAATTCTTTTTGGGTTCTTTAACATTTTGCCGAAATTTAGCTATTATTCATTATAAACAAATACCCAAATATCTAAAAATTTTTATTTGCACAAAGTCGATGAACAATCACCCAATTTTTATACAACAATTTTTGGGCGATGCAACATTTTTGTTTTTCGGGCGATAGTAACTTGGGCGATAATTCGTACAGCCATTTAGTGTCCGCACTTTACGGAGTTTATTATAATTGAAGTCAAACCAGTAAATAAGTATAGATATACATTCAAATGTATTTTTTTAAAAAAAAAAGTTGTTGGTTTATTTTTCGACTAAATAATTTGATTCATAGATTTCATTTTTGATATTAGCAATAGTTTAATATTTTATTCTTTACTCTGCATTTAAGAAATTTTTGACATATTTTTTTGAACAGATCCTGTAAGACCTTTCCGATGGCAAGTTTAAAGCAAGATAATTTTTCCATTTTGGGCTATTTTTTATAGAACCAATTTTTAATAATTTTTTAATTTTTTATTCTTAAGCTTTTTTCAAAAATTGTTTGGTTTAAGTGTGCCAATGACATTTCTTAAGCAGAAACGAAATGCATATAGGAATAAACAAAAATTCTTCATATTAATACATTAAAGACCTAAAGTCAAATAAATATTGGTCGGCATTTTTATATTATATTATTATCATAACATTATTAGCTCGTCATGCCCTTAAGGGTTAATTTACACAACCAAAAGGGAAAATAAGAAGAGCAGATAAAGTAAGTACGCCCTATTAAATGTTTAGATCAGAGTTATTTACAAAAAAAAAAATCCATAAATTAAATTAGTTATTTTTGATCGCATATCAAGTGGAGATGGGAACGTGTGTAGGTAAATGCTCAGAGAAAAAAAACATCGTGATTCATTATCACCATCAATAAGATGATAAACAAATATGTATATAAATTGTATATATAAATTTAAAAATATACAAAATTTTCATTGCATTTCTGCACGCACTTTCCTGTTGTACATGAGCATATGTACATAAATTAAGTTTTGAGTTTCCTAAATTCCCTTTTAAAGAAAATTTCTGAAACATAATTTAAACACTAAAAAAGTTTCAAGTATATATTTTCTATCAATAATTATTAATACTTAAACTCTATCCACGCTTGTTCACTCAGATAGATACTCGCAGTATATTAACCAACATATTCATGTGACTGAAGACGAGAAATTATTTATGATTAATTTTTACTATCTAGTATACCGTGAACATTAAGCGTGATTGAGCCCATCTCTAATTCTGCTGCAACAAAGATGTCTTGATATTATAAAAATAAAGTTGACTGAATTTATTATATAATTTTAATAAATCAAATTACTCTATTATAAAGAAATATTTATTAAAAAATTAATTTATTTTTATATCGAATATTTTCATTGAAATCTTACAGGTAAGGTAAAGAGATGAAAAAACTTTGAAAGACTTTTTTTTTTTAATGCAAGTGCATTAAAATTTATATTTGAATAAAAGATATTCAAACGCTTTCAGATTTACCTAAAATTTTGGCATACGAGTATGTATTAATTATAATATCAACCAAATGAGAAATATATATGTTGCACACAATGCAACAAAACAAAAATATATGTAATTTGAAAAAAAAAATTATAGGTACTTAGCTTTTAAAAAAAATTGTAAACTTTAACATTTTCGAATGCATAGCGTTTTGAATTAAATTTTGCAATAGTAAATAAATTCAGCAAAGTGCGACTTGACTTGTAATATTTCTGTGGCAGTAAAGCAAAAGTGCTTAAGTCATATTTGACGGTTTTGCAGGAGAGCACTTTTAAGCTTTCAAGTTGATTTTCAGAAATTTATTTATTTTACAGTTAAATTGGGAATTCTCTGTTAAACTTTATTTTTTTTAAGCAAAAATCGTTTTACACACTAAAAGCAATACAATGTTGTAGGAAAGTTCAAGTGATGAAGGCATAGTCACTGGTCACTGAACTATACCGACTTCAGCAGTTGCTAAACTTAATTAGGCCGCCCTCCTTCGTCGGTATTGTGTAGCAGAATCATCGGCGAAGAAAAATAACCACTAAAATGGCTACAAGCACAGCTTCAAAGATTTAATGCTCCTCATTGACACCAGAGGCGCTTCAACTCTGCATTATTAAAAAATAAATTCAGTAAAGTGTTCCGTACGGACACTAGATACTATGTAGTTCAATACAAACTTCTATATAATATATAGTTTTGGCATTTTTTTCGTTTTTGGGTTTATTTCGGTTATGAATGGTTGTTTTTTGGTTTTGGCATTTTTTCGGGTTTGGCGATTTTTTTTAAGTGCTGGCGCTTTTTTTGGTTTTGACACTTTTTTCTCTTTGGCGATTTTTTCGGTTTTTTCATTCTTGCGATTTTTTTTTCATATTAACAATTTTTTAGTTTTGGCGCCATTTTCGCGTTTTGGCGATTTTTTTCGGTTTTTTGCGTTTTTTTTCATTTTTGGCGATTTTTTCCATTTTTGCGATTTTTTTCGAATTTGGCGATTTATTTTAGTGTTAGAAATTTTTTTTAATTTTGGCGATTTTTTTTTAGTTTTGGCGACTTTTTTTCGGTTTGGCGATTTTGTAATTTTGGAAGTTTAAGTTTCAAGAGTTTGCCTCTTACGGTTTCAAAGATACAGCAAGTTGTCAAAATTACATAGTCAAAATTGCATTAACTGTAGAACACCCTTTAATTTAAGTTTTTTTAAATTTTAGTGTTAATTGTTGTAGTCTGTATAAAAATACACTAAAATTAGTTTCAATATACATATCGCACATTTACTTCAATAGTGGCATAACTAAAAAAATGAGTTTTTTGAGTTAATAATGCAGAAAGTTGCGGCATTTTGTATTTTATCTTGTGTAAAAATTTCATATAAATAGCTTGTACCATCACCTCCTGAGAGAAGAATTTTTTTTTATTTCTCCATTGAGTTGTATGCAAATTGAAAACTTTAAACGCGTTTTCTGCAAAACTGGTTTTTTGAGTTATGCCACTTTTGAAGTAAATGCGCGATATGTACTTACAATTATATGTATATTACATGGGATTTTACCATTTTTCGTTGCTCGTTTTTGAACACTCCTAAATTTCTAACTCTCATGTATTTGTTGTTGTAGCGGCCAAGGTTCTACATACTTTGTCCAAATTTCAGGTCCGTAGTTCTTATGGTTCCTGAGAAAATAGCGTGTGACGGACAGACGGCCAGACGGCAGACGAACAACGTAGCGAAAACAATAAGGTTCCTTTTCACCTTTGGAAGCCTAAAAACGTGCAAAAAGCAGAGTTGTAAAATGAAGCTTTCTGCTATCTCTTCCTTCACCATCTGTCTTCTCTATATTACTATCACTTTCCTAAAGAAGGTAGCACCTATTAGTAGTAGTAGGCATTCATTGCCTGAGAGTTACTTCTCTTAAACAAACACGTAATATTTAAATGTTTCTTGCGTTGAAGGAAACTTTTTCATACAATGATAACAATTATCAAATATCCGTCCATATTGGTCTATATAATTAATTTAATTGTATTAATTTTTATGTATCAATTTAAAAATACTTAAGCTAATAAAATATTTTTCTTTTATTTCATTTCAGGTAAGTCACAAAACTTTGTATCTTAGAAACTTTGTAAGTACATCTCTCTATGCTGCTGCTTAAATATAATAAAATCTAAAATGCTAATACTTCTGATTTATTATTGGTTGTGGCACAAACAACTCTGGAAATATATTTTTAAGCAATTTTAGCAAAAAGAAAATTTTTAAACCGTTTTGAAAAAGAAGATATTGCTAAACAAAAATGTTATGTTTGCATTTATTTCATAAGTAATGCGACATGACGAAAAAATCCCTACATTTTGGAAAGTATAAACACACTTCTATTTTAGTGTCAAAAAGTTCTACTTGTAAGGATTTTCCCCTACTTCTGATAAAATTGGGCCAAATTCCAGCTGAAATTTGTTTCAGGGACTCAAATTCCTTTTAAATTTAATTTCTGTGTTTATTTCCTTAGAGGATAAATGGAATATGAAAAGTACCAAAAGTCGGTTTTAGCCTATTTTGATGTCCTTAAAAGTAGGGAAAATAAAAAAGTAGCACAAATACTTGTGAACTTATTTCTAACACAAATTCAGATTAAGTTAGATTTTTGGTACTATATTAATTAATTCCGGAGATGTAGAGGTCCAATCCTATTCGCTTTAGCCAATTTTTAGGGTTCTTTTTCGCCACGCTGTCCGTCTGTCCGTCAGAGGCTATTTTTTCGAGAACCGTAAGAGCTACGGACCTGAAATTTGGACAGAGTGTGTAGGACTTTGGCCACTACAACGACAATTACATGAGAGTTAAAAATTTAAGGGTGTTCCCAAACGAGCAACGAAAAATTTTAAAATCCCATGTAATATACATACAATTGTATGTATATAGACACTAATATCCTGCACAATACCATTTATAAGACCTTTCAAGACATGAGAGATTTTTCTACAGCGAAATATTCTAAAACAAACGCTAAACAATACAGTCGGCAAGACAAACAACTGAAAAAAATGTATTGCCAACAGTATTGTTTAGCGTTTGTTTTAGAATATTTCGCTTTGAAAAATCTCTCATGTCTTGAATGGTCTTATAAATGGTCTTGTGCAGGACTTTAATAGACACTTGAAATTTTTAAAGTTATTGAATTTTTATACAGACTACAACAATTAACAATAAACTTTAAAAAAATTAAAGGGTATTCTATCAATTAATGTAATTGTGACTCTGTAATTTTGACTCTTGAAATTTTCAAAAACGGTAAAATTAAAAAAATCCAAACATTATAAAATCGTCAAACCGAAAAAATTGCCAAAAACCGAAAAAAATCGCCAAAATGAAAAAAGCACCAAATTCAAAAATAAAATTCTAACACTAAAATAAATCGCCAAAAACCGGGAAAATCTCCAAAATGAAAAAAATCGCCAAAAATGAAAAAATTGCCAAAATGAAAAAAATCGCCAAAATTAAAAAGATGCCAAAAGCCAAAAAAAAATCCTCAAAACAAGAAAAAAGCGCCAAAACTAAATAAATCGCCAAAGTCGAAAAATCGCCAAAACAAAAAAAACGGCATATTAAAAAAGCGCTGAGAACCGAAAAATTTCAAAAACAAAAAAATTCAAAAACTATACATATATTATATCGGCTAAAGTTCGTATAGTATTACATATATAGTGTTCGCACGGAACCCTCCGTGCGCCAGTCAAAGTCGCACTTTACCGAATTTATGCCCTAATTCTGTTCGACGATTGTGCCGTCTTGTATATGGACGGAAAAAAGCCGCAGTTATGATTCTTTAAAACAATTATTAGTAATAGGGCCATTATTACAACTTAAAGTTAGTTAAAAGTAGGATTTTTTCGGACGTATAGAAAGCTTTCCATTAGTGAAAATTGGATTTAACTTACCAGGTAGTATTAACTTGCCTGTAATTTATCGCTCACTTTAGGTTAAAGTAAAATTTTGCAAATGATAAAGTTTTTATACGTCCGATAAATTCCTACTTTTAACTAACTCTAGGTTGTAATAATGGCCCATAGTCTCTGCCAGAAGGTGCGTGTATTTGCTTTATGATTTTATTCCAAACATTATACCCAACACATATTTGTTCATATATTTTTCAAAATATTGTATAATATTTTCATTTAATTTTTATATTTTAAAAACATGGTAATAATACTTTTATTTTTCATTATCAAAGACAACAATAATTTTTGAAGAAAATAATTTGAAGAATTCAAAGACAAGAACTCAAAAGTATTTTCAAACAAAAACGTCTTAAATCTTCTTACTGAATTAGGGCATTATTATCCCCTTAAAATTCTAATTTTCAAAAATATCCTCTGCCTACCTACAAAATTTCAAGACATACAAATTTTCTTTCAAATGTTCAAAATAGAGCAAAATTTTTTTTATTGGGAAATTCAAAAATCGGATTCACGAATTGAATGGTTTAAATTACATCGGTTGGATCATTCCAAAGTCTATAGCGGACATGTGAAGGTACATATGTTGGTACAAAAATTTGTTAATGGATTCTTTTTGTTTACTTAGCAATAAATTTTAAGCTAGGGCCTAATTTTGTAAAACGCAACGCTTAGCGTTGATAAATTTTAAATGTATTTTGTTTTTGTTATTTACAATTTTCCCATACAAAATTTTTGAACGCTAAGCGTTACGTTTTACAAAATAAAGCCCCTAGTGTTGCCCCTGAAGTTGCGTGTAATTCATGTGTCAATTGAATATTTTATATATGTATTTAATGAAATAAATTTTTTTTACACCATTTATTTATACTAATTCTTGTGGCCTCACATCTCATGAATAATAAAAAAATAATAAAAATATGCCCATGAAGTGGATAATTAATCATAGACTTAAAAGACAACTTAATTAACTTAATATGTACTTGACCATGTTGCGACATTGAAGGTTATGGGAAAATTTCTTGCGAAGTTATATTTCATTTTATTTTCTTTTATTAAAAGATACTCTGCAAATACGAGTAGTCCTTGAACTAAAATAGTTTCTTAAGATACATATTTGTCCACAAGAATGTATTTATAATTGCTGTATTTATTTTATAAATGATTTCTTGATTATAGCTTTTTGTAGAAAAAAGAAAAATAATTAGCGTGCGATAATCAAACTGCTGCGAGAATATGGACAACTTTGAATACGAGTATGTTTCAATAAGAAAACTTCTTTTTCGTAATTACATATGTATATTGCATTTTCAATTTTCCAATAATTTAATAGCATAAATCATTTATAAAAATTAGCAATTTAAATGATTTTGGATACATTTTAAACGTTCTGTAAAATTTTTCTTACGCTATAATTTGTTTCTCTTAATTTGCATGAATAAACTATAAAAAAAATATATATAAAATAAAAACGTACCTATAAATATAAATAATGTTAACGTGTAGCCCATTAAAAAGTAAAGAGAAGAAAAAAAATTATAATAATAATAATATTGTAATAAAGAAAATTGCAGGAATGAAAAACAGCATTTTCTCTTTTGCAAAAAAAAAAAAAAAAAAAAAACAAACAACAACAAAAACAAGCTTAATAAATATTGTACAGCAACAAAAAATAAAAATAAAAAAAAAAGTAGAAACTATGATGTGATGTGAAAAATAAAAGAAAAACAAACAATACTAAAAAAAGAGGAAAATTGATTGCGCGCACACGCGTTACAAGTATTAAGAAGAAAGAAAAAACTGGTAGAAAGAAGACCAAGAATAAGACGGTGTAAAGAGTGAAGAAACAGCAGAGGTAGCAAAAATGCAACAATAGCAAGAAAAAAAACTACAGCAATAGAGTGGGCAAAGAAGGAGGTACAACTACTGGCGAAATACAAGTGAGCATTTAAAAGAATAAATTGCTTAAAAATTTAATAATAAGAGCTTTTAATATCTTGACACTTGACAAGTTTTTAAGCTATAATTAGCATACTTTTGAGAGCCTTCAAGTTGTTTGAAAATATTTGCATACTTTTGGGGGGAAAGTTTAAAAATTTTATAAATAAATAATTTAGTACAAACAATCATGAGCTGTTCTAGACCAACTTCTCCATCATTCATATGCTTCTACATAAACGATTCTAAGGAAATGTTGCACATACTTGGAGATCTTTCAATAATATTATATTTACAAAAGTGGGCGGAGATATGCCCATTAAAATTTTATAAAATATTTCACACGCTTTAACTTAACCAATTTTTAAAATATTTGGAGGAACTACGCTTATTTTAAATATAAAAAAACTATTCCTCATAACAAAATTCATAACTCTTCAGAACATTTTTGATTTGCAGGGAAACCGCAAATATGCAATTGCATGTTTTTTCTTGTGTGACGTATTAATGCGGGGACAATATTTATCCGTTTCAGAACTTTTTATGAATTTTCGCATCGATTTTTTAGTGCATATTTTTGCATATTTTAACCTTTAGAGCATGTTTTTGCATATATCGGCCCTACACTCATATTTTTAGCATATTTTCTAATTTTTAGAGCATAATTTACGCTTTTCTGGCATATTTTGACACTATAGATTTTTTTGTATTTAACACCCCATTCCGAAATGAATATAAATTTTTTTTAACTTATTATTATTAGAGATGTGACGGATAATGATTTGGCCGGATAACCGGATACTGGATATCCGGCAAGATGCGAGGCCGGATAGCCGAATATCTGGCGGCCGGATAGTAAATTAAAGATTTCATTATTTCTAGTTCGGCAGGCAATAAACGACAATAAACGGATGGAGCGATGTCAGTTATCCTTGGAAAATAACGTACTGCAGTCTGTCAATACTGAAAATCAACAAATTAAAATCTGGCATTACTGAAAATCAACAGCTGATTGATTCAATTATTTTACTTCATAATTTGTACGAAAAGAGCAGAGAACATGTCTTCAATGATAAGAAAATCGCCTATTTGGCAATATTTTGAAATTAAAAGTGAAAATAATAGGTTTGCTATTTGTTTATTGTGCAAACTACCAATTTCTCGTGGTGGTGAAGGAAAAAATCAGGTGCGTAAGAGTAATGTTGTTTTGCAGCCTATTTAATGAATAGAACCTACAAGTTTCGAATCATATACTTATTAATTTTAAATCTTCCCCCAGTCACATCTGCTATGAGCAATCATTTGAAATTAAAGCACCCAGAAAAATTCATGAATTTGAATAAAGAAAAAAAAATAACGACGCAGCTCCGTCGCTTGCGGAGCCTGTCAGCGCTTGTACAAATTCCTCTTCTACAGAAAGACAACAGACTTTGTCAGAGGCATTCGATAGAAAGCTGCCTTGGGACATAAATAATGCAACTGCGAAAAAAATACCATTATCTCATAGCAGAAATGATTGCACTGGATAATGAGCCACTTTGTTTCGCTGAAAGAGTTGGATTCGCAAGATTACTTATGACCCAAAAAATAGTTCCCGATATTTACAACCGAATTTTCAAAAAAATCCAAATAAGAATTTCAAGTGCTGTCGCAGTTTCTGTCACTTCTAACATGTGGACGTGTTTGCGCAATAACTCCAGCTTTCTGAGTTTCACAGCTCATTGGCTTTCTGCAGAATTTAAACTTCAACACGGAGTTCTAGCTATGAAACAATTTTCAGGATCTCACACAGGAGAAAACATAGCAAATGAACTCAATAGTATTACATCTCGCTGGGATATTGAACAAAGCATAATATATGTTATTGTTCATGACAGTGACGCAAACATGGTCAAAGGCGTTCGAATTCGCTTCAGAGGGTTGTGCTTGAGTCTTTGAAGGTACAACCTGAAGTAATGGACTTGATTGCCAAAGGTAGACCTATCAATCATTCAGGTTTAGCAAAAGAAAAATTGCTGGCGCTTCAAAAAGAACTATGTTTACCAGAGCATCAATTGGTGCAAGATATAAACACGAGGTGGAATTCCACTTTCTATATGGTGGAAAGCTTATTGGAACAAAAACGTATTATCTCCCTTTATGTGTCTGAAAACGACACACTTACTAATCTAACAACTCGTCAGTGGTGTTTGATGGAGCAGTGTGTACAACTTTTGAAGCCGTTTGAAGAAATAACTAAAATTACAAGTTCTGGCCTCTCCTGCATATCTGAAGTTATAACGCATGTAGCTGCATTAAAAAAATTCTTAGACAAGGACGAAACTGTACGACGGACAGCCGATTTACTTAATATGAGAGCCATCTCGTTTTAGTTCATTAAGTGAAGATCCAAAATACATTATTGTAACTTTTCTGGATCCCAGATTTAAGGCTAACTTTTTGGGAAAAGTTGAAGCTGAAAGAGCTCGACAGACTATTTTATTGGAACACTTAAGAATGACTTGCGACACGTCTTCCATCAGTAGTTGTTCATCGACGTCTTCAACTAGACCTAAACAGTTACGATTAAATGAAACTGATTCAAATGTAGCTCGTGAATCTCACTAAACATTTTGGGTTTGTTTTAATGAAGTGGCAGATGAAAACAAAATTCAGTCTCGCGATTATGAGAAGAACCCAATTGTTACCGAGATTGAATTCTTCTTGAAGGAAGTTCGAATTGATCGCAGTCAGGATCCTTACGCTTGGTGGTCGTTTAACTCCAAAAAATACCCAATTTTAACGTCGCTTGCCAAAACGTTCCTTTCAGCTCCTTGCAGCAGCGTTTATAGCGAAAGACTTTTCGGAAGCTGACTTGGTTTACGAAAACAAGCAAGATCGTTTATTGTCTGCGAACACTGAAAATTTAGTTTTTATTCACCATAATCTACCTCTTCTTAATTTTGAGTATTAATGTCAATCGTTTTATTAATTGGACGTTTTTTAAGTTTTTAGTTTATACATAAATTTTTCAGTAAAGTGAATATCTCAAAACGTATTTTAATTTTTTGAAAGATAATTTTTATTTTTGTTAATTTTTTACCTTTAAATAAAAGCTATTTTATTGTTAGTTACTTAATAAAAATTTATTTGCTTAAAATAATTCTAAAAAAATATCCGGCCGGCCGGATACCGGATAATGAGCTACAATCCGGTATCCGGCCGAATAGTAAATTTAGGCCGGATATCCGGCAAACCGGATAGTTGCCGGATATCCGTCACATCTCTAATTATTATGTATATGGGAAGTTAAAAAATTATTATTTATATTATTTTATTCATAATTATAATAATATTATAATTATAATGCAATATTTAAAAACAGAAATTAAATACAAGTATATGTAAATTAAATTATAACAAATGAAAATAAATAAGTTTGAAGATTAGTTTTTGTACATAAAAATTTTTTAACGTACTCTTAACACTTCTAGTGCATTAATCTTTTAAATGATCTTCTAAATATTTTTAATAAACATTTTTTTCTCACAATTGATGTTATTACTTATTCATTGTTGAAATGTATAAATAAAATTTTACCGACATTGAAAGAATTTTTCATGTTTGTGAGGACCTGACTTGCTGGTTATATTGTATCACGTGCCTTCCTTCCACTTTTCTAAAGGGTCACTTTTTCTGTCCAATAGTATTTGTTAATGACTGAAGTAGTTTAATAATGCATTTTGTAGTACTTTTTTTAGTGGCTGTTTGTTACACTAACTCCATGAGGTTCAGAGTCATATTTATTTGTATCAAGCTCACAGAGTTGTATAATTCTGATGTATTTTAAAGGAAGACTTTCGCTGGAATACTACAAAATGCAACCCTGAAAGTATTGAGTAGTTACTTTTGTGTATTGAGTACCGGGAAAAACTCCCGGTATTGAGTACTCAGTACTCAAATACTCAATAATTTTACAACACCATTGCACAGAACATAAGTTTGTAACGCAATTTTTTTTCCAGCTACGGTAGGCTTCAGCCTGTCCAAGTCCTTACCAAAGGTTTGCTTTCTTTGCAAATAATAACACAAAGATGTTGGTGTTTTAATATTAAGAGACAGATGTGGCTTCGATATCAACTGTCAAAAGACGGAGTTCCCTATTGAAACACCCTTACTTTTTGCAAAATGATATAACTGAAATATCGTAAAAATAAATCGTAAAAATAGCACACACCAGATAAATTTTAAACCACAATATGTTTTGGTTCGAAAGATCAATATATGGCGATAACATCTAAAAATGATTTCGGCCGGCTATTCTTGAACATTTAAGTCACCTTTAAGCAAATAACATCAACAATGTTGACGTTTTAAGGCGACAATTGTTGCTGGCTTATATCAACATAAATCAGTCACTTCACGAAATAGTAGGATGTCAAATCGCATTACCGTGGTGGTCAATTGGCAGGTCCATTTTTCAAAATACAATTATTGCCAAATTCTGATTTTAATTAATTGATAGTTGCGATCGCCGTGTGCATCGATATCATCCATATTTTCAAATAAAAATTATTGATCACGGCGTGATAACGATCTCCATTGATTGTAATGCCGGAGCCCGGCTTCAATTTTGAAATAATAAAGTCCAATGATGCCACCAGCGTGTAAACAGCAACAAACGGTGTATTTTTCTGAATGTACTGGAGTCTTTAGGGCCTTTTGTGGATTGGTTTCACTTCACATGTTCACATGATCATTTTCCAACGGCTCTAGAGCCTAATTAGCAAAAGACCGAAGCTCTAGTTCCTTTAGAGCTGATACAGCTACAACTTAAATTGGTATGGGTCAAGATGTTTGCATAAAATTTTTCATGTAATGGACGGACAGAACATCAACTCCTGCGGCCATCAAAGAATCAATATTATCTTCAGTATACAATTTACTTCAAAATGTTTGTTGTTATTGCAATAGACTTTATCGTGGTTGGCATATTTTGACTTTAACTACAACATTTTAGTCCTAGATTAAAGAAAAAATGAGGCGGTGTTCTATAATCTATTAGAAGAAGCTTGTAGCCGCAATCGAAATATCTCAAAAAAAAAACAAATTTTAAAGTCCTTCTGAAGGAACTACATTTTAATTATATCCAAGAAGTCGTTACTTTTAATTAGCAGAAAAGCAAGTAGATGTTTACTTCAGTCATACAAAATCTTATAATTGCTCTATAGTTTTAGAAAATATTCACCATTATTTAAAAAAAAAATTTATATATTTAAACAAATTTATGAAATTTTTTTTCTAAAACTTAAAAGTTATTTACTTAAATTTACAGGAAAACACTGTCATGTTTCCGTAAAAAACGAATCAAAATGTAAAATGTGCAACTTTCTACCACAATTCCGAGAGGAAATTATTATAGGAAATCGCTTCAAATTCAGTGATCAGGCAGCGAAAAGGGAACTTCTTTCAATGACAGCTTTGTGTAAAAATCTGTAGAAATTATCCAAATTTGCGCTACTTCCGGATTGCAAACTCTATATTTTCAAGACTTCTTTTGGGTGTATTTTTTTGCTGAGATGCCAACCACGATAAGGGGGAATGTATCCATATTTCGACGAATGGCCTGCTCAGATGGACGATTATGTGCGCCATAAAAATCAGGAAGACATCTATCTATAAGTTGCGCGAATTGATGATTGATTTTAAAAGTAAATCTGAATAATTTGGTACACAGAAAAAATTATTTTGATATTTGAATACGAAAATCGTTGATTCAATAAAAAAATCTTTCGAATTTTCTGTGATGACGATTTTTGCATTAGTGATAAATAAAATTGTATGCACGCTTATTGAATATATTTTTTTCAGTTAATAAAGAAATTTAATAAATCAAAGAAAAAAGTTGTTGACTGAAATTTTATTTTCAGTGATAATTGTTATTAAGTGTGTGTGTTGATGAATGTCACATTTTTCAACCCCATTTTGCTTGCTTTTGCTTTGCTGCTTTTAAAACTAAATGTGTTTGGGATGAGTCGAACCGGCAATCTCTTGACTAATAAACTAACCTACTTACCACTCAGCTAAAGAACAATCATTATTGAATAAGCAAATACTGAATAGAAGCAAAACATGATTTCTTATGTGCACATTGTCTTGACATAACATAAAAATAACTTTGTTGAGTAAAAAAAAACAAGCCACGACGTTTTTCGGCTTCTTGTCCGAATTCACACGTATACAACACCAACAATCAAAATAAACAACAACATCAGCAAATGACCAGGTTTAGTCAATCAACAAGCAAGGAAAACACCAACTCAAATAAATGACATTAAATGATATTTTAAAATGTGCGGAATTGATAAATACAATATTCAAGTTAATGACAAATATTATTGAAATTAAAATTTTATTCAATAACATGGTTTTATTGAAAATAATTCTTGTCCATTTTTTTCTGTGTAGCGTTGTTGAAACGAAAATATATTCTGTGATGATATGCCAGATGATACATTATTATGACAGTTCGTTTGACAGTTAACCATTTTATCGAGCTTGAAATAACAATCGTTTTATGTTATTATACCAGTTATACTCTCTCACAGTTACTTCAGGAATTAGTCATTTTAAACCCTGCATTTAAATATGTTAAAAAAAAAAAGAAACGAATTTCGTTGGAAAATAAAATAAATTGCACAATAAAGAAAAATCAATGTTATTCTAGAGGAGATACGTATACGTATACATACATACATACACATACAACTTTAACTTCAACATGGGAAGGAATTAAAAACGAAGAACACTGGTATGATTGTTGGCCAGAATAGCAACGATTCAGCAGGAGTTGGCCGGGAGGTATATGGTACTCATATGTATGTAATATATATCTAAAAAAAAGAACAATATTTGCAGAAGCTTTAACTTTAAATTGTACCAGTACGTAGAGGAAAATAATAATAAAGGCTACAACAACAATGAATTAAAAATAATAGAAGTAGTAGCAGTAGTAGTAGAATAGAAAATACTCGCAATAACCAGTAGACATTAAAGTTGAAAAAGAAGTTGAGGAAGTGGCAGCAATAATAATAACAAAACAAAAAGAAAACTTTAAGAGCTTTTACTAGGAGTTGAAATTTTTTAACAGCAGCAGCAGCGGCAGCAGTTAAATTACAATTTTATGCAAATAACACAATATTTATATCATCAAGTATATGACAGCACAGCTAAGATATACTTAAATGCAATATACGAGTATGTATTTGCACGTTTATGTCAGTCACTAACACACACATACACACTTATAAAACACACGATTCTATTAATATGCCTTACAACAATTTATACAAACAAACAGACTGACATACAAAAATATTTAGTACAACTTTGCACGTGTGTGTATGCATGTATGTATTTGTGTACTTGTGTTTGTTTGTATAGTTTCATATATAATTTATACTAAATTCTACACTATTTTATTTTAATTTATTTAGTTTTTTTTTAATATTTCCTTTAGTAGTAATTTTTAAGCCAACACTCACTCACTCACATAAATACCAGCAACCATAAATATTTATTATTGTCCTACCTTTTGATTAAACACACACACACACACATACTCGCACATACATACTTGCATACATACACTCATGTGTAAATTTACACTTTTATGTGTGTAAAGTATTATGCCACTTAAACTCAAAAGCATTTATATAGAAAAATTCTAGAAGAGACGTTTTATGATTGTTAAATGGAAAATTTTGTTTGGCAAACAATTAATTTTGATGGACTTGAGAGATATTTCATTATTATTATGAATGACGTCAATTTAATTTAAAATGAAACAAACAAAAAAAAAAAAAAAAAAAAAAAATGCAGTCACACAGAAAAAACTAAATTTCATTTTCAGTAACCAAATTCGTTGAATCAGTAAATATTTTATTTGAGTGCGGTCCTACAAATAATTTTTTAAATTCTGATAAAAATTTTGTAAAAATTTAAATTAATCATAGTTCGGCTGAGAGAAAATGTTATTTCAGTGTGTTGGTGTTTATCTTGCTTGTTGATAGGAACAACGTGCTGTTGTGCGGTTGTTGTTTATTTTGTTTGATCGTGTTGTATACATGTAAATGCCGAAATGTAGCCGACAAACGTCGTGGCCTGTTTCTTCTCTATACCAGTAACCCGCAAGCCATAGCCAGGGTGACCGATGACATTTTTCAAAAAGTGGCACCAAATAGGGGATTTATCAAAAAAAAGGGGCAAAATTAAAAAAAAGAGAAAACTACACTAAACTTTTTATTTTTAATGTATTTTCATATAACTCACCCTAAAAAAAGTGGGAACAAAAAGTGTCGTGGCTGTCGAAAAAGGGGAAAGGCAGTCGAAAAAGTGGAAATTTGCTACTTTAGTCGGTCAAACGGTCACGCTGGCCATAGCACAATTGTAAGGATGAAAATCACATACATACATGCTTATGCTTTTTCATTTAGTCGTCACTGAGCAAGCGAGGAATTAAGTTGTGCACGCATGCATTAATTTTTTCCTGGGGGCAAATTACGGCACTCGTTATCGAACGAAATTGCGAAATATTTCAATAGAGTTTATATGGAAATATTTCGTAATTTCGTTCGATAACGAGTGCCGTAAATTGCCCCCTGGCTTTGTGTTTAGTTTTTTTGAACACACGGAGCGAAATTAAAGTTCAAATATAATAAATTTCTACAGACAAAAAATTGATAATATAATTATGGAAGCTGGGAAATATTTCGTGCTTAAAAATGCTTTTGGCAATATGCAATGCATTTTATGTTTGGAATTTTTAAAAATAATAGGTAAAATATTTAAAAAAAATGCATTTTAATAGTATCAACAGAGCTGTGAATAAATTTAATTTTGAATTTATACGCTAAATTGTTGAATGGTTATTAAATTTTTACTTTTTCTTTAAGTTTTTACTAAATTGTTTATTTACAAAACAAAATTCAAACAACTAATAACCACATCATGTAGTTTATATTACAAAACTTTTCTTCAAGTGCAAGTTTATTTTACTCTCATTTTTCTCACCAATACAAACATATTTTATTTTGCGGGACACTGCTCTATACAGTGTTTTGGTACAAATCAATTTAGTGGAACGGTACAGAATATTTACTGAAACTACTAAGTTTGATTTCAAACAAATATTTGTTTAAACATTTTTTGGGAATAATTTTTTCTGTGCATAAAAACTTTTCGTTACATTCTCGGTACGTTTTCTTTTTGTTTTATTTCGCTGCACAGACAATGACAAGGATTAAGTCTTTCAAGGATTTTAATATGTTTTAATATGCGTACATACAGAGTGTTCTTGCAGAGTTACATCCATGCATACATATGTAATTATAAATGTACACAATAAACTTAAGTGAAAATGAAAATTAAATAAAAAAAATTCAGTAAAGTGCGATTTTGACTCGCATACGAAGCATTCCGTACGGACACTGCATACATACATGTGTAATACTATACGAGCTTTATTTAGCCTATATAATCGAATATCTTACCTGAGGTAGAAATTCTTTTGTTTTTCGTTTTTTGACAATATTCTTGGTTATAGCGATTAGCTTTTAGTTTTGGCGATTTCTTCGGGTTTTTGGGTTTTTTTTTTGAGATTTCTTTCGGTTTTTGTCGATTTCTTCTGGTTTTTACAATACACATTTTTAGTTATAGCAATTTTTTAGTTATGGCGATTTTTTCATCTTTTGGCGATTTCTTAGTTTTTTTGGCGACCTTTGTACTTACTGTTGGTGATTTTTTTGCATTTTAGTGTTTTATTTAATTTATGGTAATATTCTTCAGCTATTAATTGTTAAATTTTGCGGTTGTTTCATTTTGGTGGTGGCGTTGGCTGAGGGGGTGGCGTTGGCTGAAGTAGTTAGCACGTTGACTACAAAACCTAAGGTCCTGGGTTCGAGCCCGGTGTCCGACAGTCATTAAAATAAAAACACCACGCATTTTTCTGATGTGCATTAGTGTCCTTTGTATCAGTTGTTGTGGGAAAAGTTCAAGTGATGCAGGCATAAGGCACTGGGTCACTAAAACTACACCGGCTTCTGCAGATGCTAATCCTAATGTAACATCAGAGCGCCCTCCTTCGTTGCGTAGCAGAATCATCGGCGAAGTAAAATAACCAATGGCTACTAAACACAGCTTCAAAATTTAATACGCCTCATTTGAAACCAGAAGGCGCTGCAACACGGCATTATTAAAAAAAAGCGTGCAAAAAAATCAGATTTGTAAAAGAATGAAGCTTTCCTCTCTTTTCCTTCATCTTCATACTTCACTATCACTATCCTTGCCCTATCATCCTCTCTCACTAACTTATCTTCAACACACAGGTATCGCAAATGGATCATTGTATTGGACCCAAGTGAGCTGGACTCTAAATTTCCCCTTCCTTACCAGCAGCCTGCTAACCTAACCTAACCTAACCTTCATTTTGGCAATTTTTTTTTAGTTTTAGTTTAGTTTCCGCGATTTTTTTTTTTTTGCATTTTGTCGATTTTTTCGCTTCTTTACAATACATACTCTTAGCTATACCGATTTTTTAGGTTTGGGGCTTTTTTTAATTTTGGCGATTTTTTCGGCTCTTGACGACTTTTTAGTTGTTTAGCAAACTTTGTACTGTGGGTGATTTTGTTTGTATTTTACAGTTTAATTTGTTTTTGTAGATTTGGCTATTTTTACCCTTGTTTTAGTTTTAGCGATTTTTTTCGTTTTTGTAAATTTTTTTACAAAACATATTTTTGTGTTTTGCGGATTTTTTTAATTTTGGAGATTTTTTTCGAATTTGGCGATCTTTTATTTTTTTTCGAACTTTGTATGCTGGTGGATTTCTTGTATTTTAGTGATTTATTTGGTTTTTGGAAATATATTTCAGTTAAGCGCTTTTTTTTCATTTTGGCGATTTTTCGTGCATTATTTTCTTTTTAGTTTTGGGACGTTTTCTTACTGCCTCTTTCACTATTTCGAAAGAAGGTCCTCATTCGCATTCTAAGCGAAAGAAAATTGATTTCCATTTCTCTATCTTACTTCTGTACGAACATTGACTCGAACGACAAGTCGCAAGAAAACGTAAGTGTTTTCATACAGATTTTCATACCACTAACTCGAATGAGTCGACAACAAAGCGAACACTATGTCAAAATCACTCACTTGCTATTTTGCTTTCTTGTAGTAAAATTTATTTCCAAAGAATGCAATAAAGTTTATTATAATTTTTTTTTATTCCTATTTCTTCAATTTATTTTCTATTTGTAGAGAAAATTCATAAAATATTCATCAAAATATTATTGAACACTTTTGTTTTGATTATTGTGTTATGTTCACTATAAAAAGTACTCGCACATTTTAAACAAAACGAATGTAGTTGTAAAGCAAAACAACAATAACTTGCTGTTGCTGTACGACTATTTTGTTGAATTCTTTTTCGTTGTTCAATATGGTTGTATTTATTTTCATGTAAATGTTAGTAAGTTTTAAAAAATCGACATACGTAATCACAAGCGAAAGAAAGCTGACGACATAGTGGAATGAAAATTTATTAGAATTCGATCGACTAGGTTTCTTTCGCAGAGTTTTTCTTTCGACATAGTGGAAGTGGCAGTTAGTTTTGTTTTTTTTTTTTGTTTTTTATTCGGTTTTTGGTTTTTTTAGTTTTGGCATTGTTTGTTAGTTTTTAGCGATTTTTTGAATTTTTGGAGATTTATTTAAGTTTAAGAGATTTATTTTAGTTCTGTAACCTCTTCTCGTTCAAATGATTTTTTCGTTTTTTTTTTTTTTTTTTAATAATCACTTTCAGTTTTTTTATAACATTCTTACAGCTGGTATCTTTTTATTTACTTTTGGTGATATTTTCCATCTAAGCCCTTTTCAAATTTTTGCGATTTTTCGTTTCGGCATTTCTTTTAATTTTGGGATTTTCAAGTCAGAGTTTTTTTTTTCTATTTTTGGAACTTTTTTCGATCTTTGGTTTTTTTTTTAGTTTTGGTGCTTGTTTTTCGTTTCTTTCGGTTTTTGGCAATTTATTTTAGTTATATCGATTTTTTTTTTTTTTTTTGGTTTGACGCTTTTTTAGTTTTGGCGAATTTTTGCGGTTATTGGCGAATTTCCGTTTGGGCATTTTTTTGAATTGTGGATTGTTTTAGTTTTAGAGTTTTTGAAAATTTAAGGAGTTTTTCCTTCCACGGTCTAAAAGATACAGCAGGTTGTCAAAATTACATTAAATGATAGAAGACCCTTTAGTTTTGCTATTTTTAAATTTCATGGTTAATTGATGTAGTCTGCCATAAAAATGCACTAACTTTGGAAATTATATAAATTATACAATTGTCTCAATGTGCAATATTTTTCATACTGGCTTTAGAACACCCTTTATGTCATATCGAGCCATAATTGCCAAAAAAAAAAGCTTAACTGACATAGTTTTTGGACCTCGTTTTAATATGATGAAAATCGATTATTTACGATCGCAAATAATAATAAAAAAACTTGTTCATAACAAACCTGAATCGCGCGCAACGGTGGGAGGTTCAAACAAGCAATATATCTGTGGCAAAAAGGAAAAAGTGCTTAGTCGAGATAAGCTGATTTTGAGTTAATGGTACCTCCGTAGTATGCATACTTGAAACTACCCCTGGTCGAAATCTCAATCAATTCGTGTGATTTGTCCGGAAGTTATAGCACTATGACTTGTTAAAATTGCCCCCCTGCAAAACAGTAAAATATGACTTAAGCACTTTTTCCTTATTGCCACTGATATGGTGACATAACCGCCAAAAAAGCTTAAATGACATAATTTTCGGACTTACTATTACTATCGTATTTAATCGATTTTCGCAATGAGACGAATTTTTAAAATATGCCGCCTGAGATTTTTGGCGGTTATCGCTCGATATATCTTTCTACTCATCTTCACCATCAGAGGATGATAATAAGACAGAACTCAATATTTTCAATTTTTTTCATCACAGTGCTGGAAAATATCACATTAGTTTATTTACATTAAGCATTTTTCATGAAATTTCATAACTTTTGTTGCACATAACGTTTTCTATTTGCTAATTGCAGCGCTATAAAAGAAAATTTTTTTTAAAAAAAAAAGTACTTTGAAAATGAATCTCTGATGCATTTTTGACAACTTTTTTTGATATAAGTTGCTCCTCCATGAAATGAAAAACTTTCATGCAACTAATTTCATGAAAAAAAAATGCTTAATGTAAATCAGGTGAAACATTTTTATTTTTGTTGTTGTTGTTTTTATTATAATTATTTTTGATAGTTCACAATAGACTAGTTTATAATATTTAATTATTTTTAGCAGCTTGTTTCACTGTTTTCTTTTTTTCTTTTTCTGTTGCAAATTACTTCGAGTGTTACATTTTACGTAGTACCACAAAGAAAAAAATTCGAGAACAATACGACAATAGTCCAAGCACATTTTCGAGAACATAAGACTGAATATTTTTATATATTTTTGCATTCCTGTAGGACTCGTATTATATTCTCCTCAGTAAGTCTAATCCTGTTATCTGCCAGCAATAAATTTAGGAATTTGGCATATTTGCCTGCTTTCGTGTTAAATGTTGCTTTATCTCCTTAAAATCATCATCAGCAACGATTTGACATAGTTTGAGAAATCTTAAAATAAAATTAAAAGGAAAACGAAATTCAAAAAGATCGCATTCCAAATATTTGGGAATGTTAAATGCAATTTTATTTTTTGTATTCTGAGTTCATTGTTTTCTATTTGTTGATAAATATATTTGTTAAAGTTTTTTTCGCCATTTTTATTTCATTTTGCATGTTTTGTTTTTTTTTTAGCATATAAACATAGTTTTTTATTTCAATTGTATATTGTTGTTGCAACAACTGCAACATCATTTTGTATGTCCATTTTTTTTCTTTACATTTAACATGTTGAATTGATTATTTTTTTTTTCGAAGATCTGTCTGTAGTTATGTTTCGAAACATTAATGATGTTTTTTGAGTGGCCGTGTTTGTTAACTGGCAGCTTTTAAAATAAATCTTGTAAAGAAAACACGTAAGAAAAATAGTATAATAAGTCACAAAATTTTCATGAAATTTGAAAAAAAGTCTCCATATGTGACAGCGCATAGAGAAAGGGACCTAAGGGTAAAACAAATCAATTTTCACTTTTTTTTTTTTTTTTTTTTTTTTTTTGATGTGAACAACATCTGAGCATCGAATGACACCGTTCCTATGCCCCAAAAGTGTTCCCTCCCAGAGATATGCGCGTTTTATGATGTGATGGTACACCAAAGATACACGTACTTAAATCTTTAAAATGGCTCTCCTGAACAAAACCGGTTTTTACCCTTAGGTCCCTTTCTATTTTGCGCGTCACATATACAGTTCGTAATATTTCACAAAAAAAAAAAGAATTCAAAATCATTTTTTTAATTTTTGATACTAAAGGCGATTTTCATCAATTCTATTCAATTTATATTTTTAAGCCGTTTTTTCATTGAAAAAAAATAAATATATATATATAATTGAAATTTATTTGCTGGTTAAGCATTGTCTACATATCTGTGCCAATAAATAATAATGGCTTAAGGCAAAATTTCATGTTTTGAGATATTAAGGGTTTTGTGTAAAATTAATTGTGTTTGGTTTTTATATAAAATTTTTAGCCTCCGAAAAAGATGCACATTTATTTAGAACAAAACTGTTAATATTATAAAAAAAAAGAAAACGTTTTATTAGTTAATATTCGCTGTTTTTTTTTAGTTAAGATGTTATGAAAAAATCCATTGTTAGAAAAATAAAAATTAAAGTGCACTTAAGCTATTATGTTGAATGGCAAAATAATTTTTATTGATGGTAAGTCAAGATAAGTGCTTTAGGTTAAATTGAAAAATGCGGAAAACCTGAGATAAGATAATTTTTTAAAAGCTTAGTTAAATATAAATTTTTATTTTAATGAAGAATAATTTGGATGGGATGTTAGTTATTGAACGTAAGTGTATACAAGTTTTTATGCTCAAATACTTTAATATTGATATAGCTACCGAAAAAAAAAATTAAGTTGAGATAAGATGTTATGGCTTAAGTATTATTTTCCAAGAAGACTTAAGTTAAAATATAAATGCGTATAGTTTTATTGATAAAGATTTTTTTTAATTTTTTTTAATTGAAATTTAGTTGTGTGATAGATCTTGAAGAAGAGAATAAGAATATGTAATAAAATGAAAAAGCACTTATGTCAACTTAAGCCATTATTATTTATTGCCACAGATATGTATATGTATATCATTGGTACTTTGCCAACTCATCATTAGACTTCAACCTCATATTTTGAACACTCACAAACCTCTTATCCTAACTTTAACAAAACCCATCAAATAATTTAAATTCGATATGAGTCTATCTTATTTTTCTACACCAAATTTTTTCAGTCGAACTATAGCTCTGTTCATTTACTTTCCCAGCAGAAACTAGCAACGAGAGAGTAAAGCAGACATTTTCAGATCTAGTATGTGTTTGCCAAGAAGTTTGAGTCACGTCGTGAGCAGTGCCGGGCACACGCATAGCAGGTGAAAAACTGTCTCTTCTTTATAAGTTTCTTCACAGTTGTGTCAGAAAATACGAATATTGTGAAGAAGACTTAGGCCCAATAATTGACTTCTCAATTATGTGTCATTTATCTTTAAGTGTCTCTTAAGTACCCAATTTTTTATTTATTTATTTTTTCAGTATAAGGTTGAGAGCCATTTAAATGCCCAACCATGCCTATTTAAATCACACAGTCTTACGAGCATACCATATGTCATTATGCTTGTCTGTGTTTATTGAAAACATGTACATGAACATCATGTGGTCGTCTTAAAAAGAATTTCGTTTAAGTTTCATAAATATATAACATATACAATGCTTAGTATCATATCATGGAATAAATAAATAGAAAAATGCGTTCTGATGCTCTTTTGGTTTCATAAAATGTGTTTTTATGCGGTTTTAATTTTCTACATGTTGATAACCTAACTTTCTTATTTACATTAAACATCTGTTTTCTTTTAGAACTATCAACATTTCACAGTGCTACCACACTTTCATAGTATTTAAGTGATCATTTAATTTTCCGACTGAAAAAATGAAACTGCAATTAAGTGCAACTTAAAATTAAGTGGCTATTAGCTAAATGACACTTAATTGAGAAGTCGATTATTGGACCTTAGCCTACTAGTATGTCTGTCTACCTAATGCTCAGTGTGCCGTCAATACCAAAACCAGAGTTAGATGTTTTTTAAATTTTTGTTTATTATTTGTTCAGAGCGATTGTCTTGGAAGTGCGGCAAACTGTTAAAAACTGGTTTTACCATACAAATTGTTTCTGTTAAAACCAACTTAAAATCATTTTTGAATTGGTTGTAAGTTGGTTCTATGAAATGCAACCTTATTCTCGCTGTGCTAAATTCAGTGCTGCCAAGCTAAAATGACTGGAAGCAGCTGATAATCTTTATGTCAGTGAACAACAATAGATGTCGCTTGAAAGATTTTCAACTTAAAAATGGATGCAGCAGCAACAATAATCAACAAATTGTGGAAAAAAGAGCCTTTGGAAGGAAAACAACGAAAATATTTTCATTGACCTCTGGGAAGTGAAAATAGACGATATGACTGCCATCGATCCGCCGATAAAAAAAGTTTTATTTTGTGATATATTTATGCATTTTTAATTTACAATCACTTGATTTCCAAGCACTTCTTCACTTTGTATAAGTAGTTCCATAATTTTAAAATATTTATTTACAAAATATAATATAATTTCCAGTTTACAACGCATTGTAAAATTACCGAGTCTTTCATACAAACAAAAATAGTTATTGTACAGATTGTTAAATAAGTGTTATAAAAAGCAGAAAAAAATACAGCAACAAATACACGCATTTCTGCAGGAGATGTAGTTTATTTTTGAGCAAATTTATTAGACAGTCTATAAGTTAAAACCTGAATTTAAAAAACTTGCAGTGTGAGTGCAAAGTCAGCTGCCGATCGGCTCACAGCCGGCTCGAGAGCCGCCGCCGATTTGGAATGTCACTTCAAGCCGCCGCCGATGCATGCGGTTTGCCTCGGCTCAAAATTGCAGCCGGCTAATTGTTTTTTGTAGTTGCCAATTTGTAAAAAAATATATGGAAGACATCAGCTGTTTGAAATTTTTTTTTTAGAAATGTGTTTAAAAAACTTATAAATAGTGGCTGCCAATGTCAGCCGGCTCGAGCCGGCTTATGAGCCGCCGCCGACTATTTTTTCCCAAACCGCCGCCGACTTTTTAAGACGGCTTATTTCTCTGCTGCAGATATGCAACGAAGAGTGATTTCCGCTAATGCATATTATAAACAAAGGCTATCTCAATATATTTGAAGTGACCTGGTCACCTTCGATGATGTTAATAATGTTTGCTTAACTTGTTTTTTGTTTTCATTTTGGTTTAGTTATTTTCCTTTGTTGTATAATACGTACGTATGCATGTATATACCCTGGCGGAAAATCAGTTAACTATAAACTAACTTTAAGCTAACTATGTATATCGCAACTAGTGTGCTGACTGAGACTTGGATTACTTTCCAATAGAAACAACTAAATTTTTTAACATTTCGATTTCCTTAGTCGATTGTTTTACTCTGCACTACTTTTCAACTAACTTAAAACTGACTTTATTTAAGTCACCTTATAGTTAGTAAATTTGCCAAACGATGTTGCTGGGGTTCGAACTATCTATCACACGTTGTATAGTCATACACGCTGCCACCCAGATAAAGTACCATCCAAAATAACAACAGCAAAAGCTTTATGTATAGTTCTACTGTACGTGTGTATGTTACGGAACTCCTCTTAAACGGCTGGACCGATTTGAATGAAGTTTTTTGTATGAGTTTGGGTGGCGCCCTGAATGATTTAGATCATAGCTGTCCAAAGTAGCACCAGAGTGCCGAACATCAATCGGTTTCCTAAACAAATAAATACACATACGCGAATACATTTGTCTCGAATTTCTCTCACATAGTGTCCGCACCTGATGATTTTATATCTTAATTCGTAATATGACGCCCGCAGAGCAACTGTCATTTTTTCATTAATATCAACACAAAAGGGTAGACGTTGATGATTTTATATCATGATGAATCAAACAAATATTTGAAGAATACTTGCCAAAAATATTTAATTTGCGTGTTGTTTAATTTTTTGGTCACAAATACTTGTTGTGTCACCTTTTTTAAACGAAAATTGTTAAATGCACAGTAACACGTAAAATGACATTTGATATCAAGATGAATTTATCAGGCCGTTAGCTCTGATTATAGAATACTCACATTTATATGAGAATGATTCTTTTGAAGACAGCAAGGCAACAGGGCGAGAGGTTGTTGTCTATGCTGATTTTGTCGTTGTAGTCCAATTAAAATAATTTCTATTTCTTTGGCTACAATGAGAATATTCAGTGTTGCCAGCATAATACAAAATGCTAAATGAATGATTTGTGCAATTATTTCATATTATTTAACAGAAACAAAAGCCGTGAATGTGTTTAATGCATTAGTTGTAGATTACATTGTTGTTAGCTTTTAGTGAGTCTAAAGCACCCCATACATGCTTCAATTCAATTTTCAATTGAGTCGGTTGTTATCCACATCAAAGCGTGTATGGCTCTGTCAATTGATTAGTTTGGCAGTTGTCGAGTTGGTTGAAGAAAAATCAAAAGATTTGGATTTTTCATGTTAACTAGTAAATCTTTCAATTCGATTGAGCTGTGTGTGTTCGAGTCTCTTGATTAGCTGTCAAAATTTATGTTAGTAGCTTTATTTTGTATAGAAAAAGTTATTTATTTTTAAAATTGTATTTAATTTCATTGAATTCTAAATAAAAAATATTAAAATTAATGAATAAATGCAATAGAAGTTTTAAATTTTAAAATTTTTAATTGTGAAAAAAATATAAATTTGACAGTTAAATGTATATAGGGTTGCCAGACGGCCTGGAATGGTCTGGATTTTCCAGTTTTTTGGAACCTTGTTCAGTTACCAGCTAAAATAAAATTTGTCCAGTTAAAAAAGAATACCTATCTTGAATTTTTAAAAATATTTTTTTTTGCCTATATATATTTATAATAATATTTTTAATTAATTTATATAATGTCTCCTACAGAAAAATATTCAATGCCCAATTCATACGAGGATTTAGAAATCTTGTTTTATTTTCAATTCTCTTTAAAGGTTGTTTTCTAAAACATTTTACATCCGTACAATGATTTTTTCATGTTTCTAGGTTTGATTTGATCAGTGCTGCCAGCAGATCTTAAAAAAAATCCGTTTTCCCCCTACAAACTCGTACTAAAAACTTTTCCGATACTTAAATCTTTAAATTATTTTTAGTAATTTTAATTTAAATAAACATAAACTAAAAACATTTATTATTTTATTAGAGCTACAGTAGGTAACTTAAAGCTTTACATATGTAGTTATTTTTTTATTACATTTTTTAAACTGTATTCGAAATTAATGCATGCTTTTCTACATTTTTCTGAAATTTTCTTGTTATACAAATCTAACAAATCCACAAATCCGATATTTGAGAAAATGCAACCCTGGTATGATAGAGTCTATGAAAATTTCCAATTCATCAGATCAGGTTTGTATTTTTTTTTGTAGATGGTGGGATTGTGTAGGATAGCGAGTTATGGCCTTAAGCCATATGGCCTTCCTTAACTATCAAATCATAGTGCCAATTTTCTATTTTCTGAAGGCCTGCCTTTAGATAAATGTCGAAGTAATTTAAAAAAAACTAATTTTGAACTATAAAGACATTTTTAAATTTTCCAGTTATTTTTTCAAAATCCAGGTGAATTTTTTTCACTGTCCAGTTATTTGACCTTTGGTATCTGGCAACCCTAAATGTATATCTTTCAATTTAGTTTATGAAGTGTGTGGCCAAGACTCAATTCACAATTGAATTGAAATGTGTATGGGGTGCTTAAGAAAAGTTAATTATTTTTGTAGTCGACTAGTGATTTTCCGACAGGGTATGTATGAATTTGTGTATGTGTGTGTGTGTGTGTGTCTGTATCTGTGTTATATTCCTTTAATACTAAGATCACTTTTATTCGTTGTTGTTTTTGAAGCATAAATTCTTTTATTATTTTTGCTGTCGTTCTTGTTTCTTTTGGGATTCAATATTCGTGTTGGATTTTTTTTTCTTCATCTTTAGTTAAATAAAAAGATATACATACATAAATATATTTTTCTGGCTCTCGGTTTGGTTTATTTAAGAAGAGACATACATAGAAACAAATACATACATATATTGGGTTTTGAGGCTTTTTTGCGCTAAACTTAAAATCCAAGAAAAAGATGATTGTGTTGGAGTTGAAGGAATAAAGCAGCAACATCAACAGCAACTGCAAATGGATGTAGTTATGTGGAAGGACAGACGTGGTATGTAGACTTGTTTAGACCACATTTTTGCATTTTACTTGTTGATTTTGTTTTAAGATGATTTTTTTTTTGTTGCTGTTTGTTGTTGCTGTTCCTGTTGCTGATGTTGTAGTTGTACTTTTTTTATCACTTTAGTGGAACTTTATTCTTGTTTTTTGTTTTGTTGCTTTTTTCCAGTATTTTGCTCATTTTTTGTTTGTTAATATGTCTGTCTGTATGTATGTATTAATGTCCTGCACAAGACCATTTATAAGACCTTTCAAGACATGAGAGATTTTTCAAAATCTTTACTACAGTGAAATATTCTAAAATAAACGCTAGGCAACACTGTTGGCAAGACACTTGTTTCAATTGTTTGTGTTGCCAACAGTGTTGCTTAGCGTTTGTTTTAGAATATTTCGCTGTAGTAAAGCATTTGAAAAATCTCTCATGTCGTGAAAGGTCTTATAACTGGTCATGTGCAGGACTTTAGTATGTATGTTTGTTGCTGTTTGTTTGTTTGTTTGTTATTTTATAATTTTATCAAGAAATTGCTTTTTTGTGTATGTATGTATATATGCTTGTGCTTAAGTTATTATTTTTTCTTTCATTTTAACGTCAACATAGATTTTTAATTAAGTTGGGTATGCGGCAAGGCAACGTTGTCTGCAACAGCAACAACATCGACATGTTTGCACGACTTGGTATATCTATGCCACAATTAAAATTGCTTTTTTGTCTTTTTATTTTTCATCTTTCAATTAAAAAAAAAAATATTAATGTGCCACTTTTCTTTTAATAATTATAGACTATAAAGTTTTATATTTATAATAAAATTAAATAATAAAACTAAGACACATACCGATATAGAAATACATACATACATATGTACATATGTGTACATGTGTGCTTGTTAAAAATAAAATCTTATATCTCAACAATTTGTTTCATAAACATTGAGTAAGCAAAAAAAAAAATAATAAACAGACATTTAAGTGTTGTAATACAATTTAGTTGTACCTATAAAAAATTCAATTGTAATAAAAGCAATTTTCTTTTATTCTCACAAGCACTTTAACATATTTTCTTGTGTTAAGACGTCCCTAAAACTCAAACTAATATTCATTGCATAAATTTAATTAATTTCATGTTTGAAAATTGCCATTTGCCTTTTCTGAAAATATAGTAAACTGTACCGAACAACTTCATAAGATTTCATACTCCAGTCTCCCCTAAAAGTAAAATTGACTGAAACCATTTACACACACACACACACACACACACACACATGCACACATGAATCACACACACCAGCAGCCGTACATACCAGCAATTTAACCTTCTTACAATCGAAGTTACGTACACACTTATATACATACATATACATACATAGTATATGTGAGTATATGCATACGTATTTTCCTTTTCTACGACAATGTTTCCTATATAGATCTCCTACAGAAACACACACATACACACTTCTTTCTCTGCAGCTTCCCTTTGCCGGTTTTATACAATTATTTTATTTTATGTAATATTAGTTTGCTATTATAATGCCCAACGAGTTGTTTTGTCGAAAAAGCCTGGGAAAAAAACTATTCACAAAGGACAAGGTCCACCCACTATGACTGATCGACATCAAAATTTCTGAAAAGTATCTGTTTCGTGCTCCCATTCAGTTTTTCAGTTCTTGTGTACAGGTTCAGTTAATATAACGCATTATAAGAAATTTACCCATTTTGTAAACAATTATTTATTATTTGAAATTAAAAAGAAAAAATTAGATATCATAAATATATATATATATATATATATATATATATATATATCCTGATGAAGTTAACCGAAGCTTAACGAAATATTGAAAATAATAAACTCAAAATATAAACTGACCGAAAGCTTAAGAAAATAGTTTAATTTAAAATATAAAAAAGGTCGAAAAATTAGATAAAAATATTAGCCATAATTAATGAAATGATTTTTTTGAATCAAACTTCAGAAGCCTCCCTATGAACATTCTTAAAAGTTTTATCGATTAATCTCACGCAGAATAATTATTTATCACTCGTGCTCACGTCTCACGCGTGACAACTTTTGACTAATATAAATAATACACTCCATATCGACATTATAAAGGGTGATTTTTTAGCTAGTTTCTTTTTGGCAACACTGTGATTGGCAACTCAGCTGTTTTCGTGTATCATATTACCCTTAAACATGTTCAGACTTACAAATATAAACAAGGCTTGCAGATTATTAAATTTTATTATAAAAATTCTTGCTCGGTTAAGAAAGTGCATCGTGCACTTCTTCCATTTTATGGTCAGTTTGGGCGACCTTATGAGGCGGTTATTCGGAATCTTGTGATTAAATTTCGCACCAAAATTATTGAACATTAAACCACCAACACCCATACGTAGATTGCGGACAGAGCAAAATATCGCAGCTGTATCTGCCAGTGTTGTTGATGACCGTGAATTATCGATTAGACGCCGTTCGCAGCAATTGGGCATCTGCTACTTTTTTCCCCAAAACGGAAGAGCTGTACTTGACTGACATGTGGTTTCAGCACAACGGTGCCACATACCACACATTACGATGGCCCAATTGAGAGGCAAGTTCGGTGAACAGCTTATTTCATGTTTGGGGCCGGTCAATTTGCCTTCTAGATTGTGCGTTTTAACATCCTTAGACTATTTTTTGTGGGGTAATGTTAAAGCTCGTGTCTATAGGGACAAGCCCGCAACGATTGACGCACTGGAAGACAATATTGAAGAATTTATTCGCGAGATACAGGCGAGATGATGGAGAAATTATGCCAAAATTGGACCCATCGTTTCAACCATTTCAGACATATCCGCGGTCAAAATTTACATGAAATCACATTTAGGCATTGAATTATATAAATCGTTCTACCAACTCAAATAAAGAATTCATATATTTCTCTAAATTGTATGTGTTTTTTTTTAAATCAAATACCTTATTTAACTACCAGTTTATAGCAGACAAGTAAACATTCTCGTCTGTCTATTTATATTGAAAACAAAAACAAAACACTCAAATTTGTTTTTGTTTTTACCGGACTGCGCTACGCCAAGAAGGGTATTGTGTTTATCAGCCTATGTATGTATGTGTGTTCCTTTGCTGCACTACATCCCTGCAAATAATGCGACTAATCTACACATGCATGTAAGGACTACTCCATAAAGGATGAGGACTAGACCAAAAATACTCCAAATATATGAAAAAATGGTGGTCGATTTAACATTGCGATGTCCTAGGGTTGGACCACATGATACAATTTTGCATTACATCGGACTAACCCCTAAACTATCCCATGTGGAATAGTTATCGACTACTCGCATACAGTTTGTACGTGCATAAGAAGAACAATCATAATCGTTTAAACACGAACATGGGACCATGATGTAACTAGTCTGTTTCATCTAGATTGGACCAAATAGTCGAATACGTTCTTGCATCAACTGATTTGTCGTAATACTGATAGTGTCACTAAAGATATGATAGTAGTCAAAACTCAATTTGGCGCTCAACAGACTTGATTTTGTAAATACGAAAAAAATAAAAAGTCGGCGAACTATATCAAAATTGGTATCATTCGATAGGTATTAATATTAAAATTTATTAAAATCATCTTTAGGTTTCTCTTATGATTTTTCATTTCGAATGATCATTTAGGATATTTAACGTAGTAGTAGTAAGTAAGTCGCAGTCGGGTTTTGTGATTTTTTGAATTATTACTTGTTAATATAAATAAAAAGACGAGAATTTCGACTTGTCCAAACTAGTAGTAAACTTTTCAAGTTCGGAATATAGTCGATTGTCCTAGAGAACTATGGTAGTGTTATAGCTATCATATGTTTAATCGAACTAATACGTGTACTATCACTAAAATTTTGTTATACACAAAAAAAAATACTCACTTTCGACATTATCTACAATTTATTAAATTTTAGAAGTTATAAACTGCTATTGCTGAAACCTTCATCTGACATTTATACTGCTTGCTAAGTCATTTACAAACCGCATGAAAAACATATAACATAATGGTAAAGAACGTGGCGGGAAAATGTATACAGAGACGTTTAATTTGTTATGTATTAGATATATTAAAAAAAAGAAAAAATTTGCTGTAGGGTAATGTACAACCAGTGCCACCACATTAGGGGATTTGTCCCCAAAATGGGGATTTCGCCTCTAATTTGGGGACAGAATTTCGTGGGGAGGGATTTGGGGACTTTTCATTTTGAGCTCTAACAATTTGCATGTATCAGGAAAATAATTAATCGTGGATGTCGACATATCCTAGTACTTTTAACATTTCAGTTTTTAAAAATTACTTAGAGTAGTGTGGCAATTATACTTTATAATGAAGATGATAATACCATCATGGTAAAACCCCGAACATAAATATATACATAGTCAAAACCGTGCTCGCAGCTGCAGAACTAGCTCTTTGTCAATTATTTTTTTTCTTTTTTTTGATTGTGCAATTGTCTTACGCACGGTTCTGCTTTACCCAGTAAAAAAAAATGGAAGTCATTCTGAATTAACCACATTTTCATTGCTTCCAAGAAATCGATATTTTTAATTTGCCGATAGTTAGCAGAAAACCAAGTAGAAGTTTATTTTAATCACACAAAACCTTGTAGTTTTTCCATAGTCTTAGTAAATACTCACCGAAATGTTAAAAAAATCGATTTTTTGACAGAAATTTATTAATTAATTTTGGCCTAAAACTTAGAAGTTATTTGCTTAAATTTACATGAAAACACTGTTTCGCGTTTAAATTCGTATAAAAAGAAACGAATTGTTCAAATATGTAACTTTCTAAAGTTTTTCCTAGATGAAAATATTACCATAGAACACAAAAAAGGAAATTTTTCTTAAAATCGCTTCTAATTCAGTGACTAGGCATCGTAAAAGAGAACTTCTTGCAATGACAACCCTATGTAAAAATCATTAGATCGGATCGAAATTTGAACTACTTCCAGACTGCAAACTCTACATTTTCATGACTTCTTTGGAGTGTCTTTTTTTACTGGGTAGTTATTGCGTCACGCATAAAAAAACTATGTGTGTGTGAATCCCAGAAAATATGAAAACCTTTGACCTTAAAAAAAATTTGCAATTTAAGCACATTACAAAACATAGATTTGATTCGGTGTATGGAATTTTGAAAAATTTTATAGATTTAAAAGTGGCCTTGAGCGTATATGAAAACCAATGGAATAAAATTGCTTGTATCGAGTGGCGGAAACAAACAAAACAAAGTTTTCCTAAAGACATATTTGGCTTTTGCTGTGTTCAACCTGTTGATAGTGACAATAAGCAATAAGGAATAAGTTTGAGCTTCCTGAAGAAAAAAAAAAGCAATGTGAGTCCGAATTTATAATATTTCACAGAGGAGATGTGTAAACATCTAGTAATGAATTTTTTTTTTTTAAGTTGGAAGTACTTATGCTTTTAGTATCTTTTTTTCAATTAATTAATTAAAAGTATCAAAACTTTCAATAAATTTTTACTGCTAATGAAATTTAATTTACATTACCAGTAAAATCGTAGGGCCGTAAGTAATCATAATAAAATTGTAGCAAATGGCAAAGTTTTTTCATTAAATTTTTGAAACTTTTGTATGAAAAACATTTGGCCACTTGGTAGAATTTCATTATGAATACGGGCATTACTGATTACTGAAAATTCAATGCACCTCATCATATAACAAATCATTTAGGCAATTTATAAAAATTGTAGAAAAAATTTTAGTAATCAGTAAAAATTTACTTGTTAAACATTTTTTATTGTTTTTACTGAAACATTAGTGGTACTGCAATGCTCTTCTATGGTAAATGCCTTTACTTGTACTTTTTAATTTTTAATTCCTGTTGTTCATCGTTTAGTTGTTGCTGTTCTTGTTATTGTGTACGCATTCCAATTAAAATAAATTCAGTAAAGTGCGACTTTGACTCGCACACATTCGGTTTTGGGCATTTTTATGATTTAGCTTTCTTCATTTTTTAAGTTTAAACGATTTTTTCAGTTTTATCGCTTTTTTCTCGTTTTGGCGTTTTTTTCTCTTTTTGGGTTTTTTTAATTTTCGCAATTTTTTTTTCATTTTGGCGATTTTTTCATTTTGGCAATTTTTTCATTTTGGCGATTTTTTTCTATTTTTTTGGGTTTTTTTAATTTTGGCGATTTTTTTCTGTTTTTGGGGTTTTTTATCTAGGCGATTTTTTCATTTTGGCGATTTTTTCATATTGGCGATTTTTGAGTAGTTTTTGAGTTTTGCTCTTACGGTTTCCAAGATACAGCAAGTTGTCAAAATTACAAAGTCAAAATTGCATTAACTGATGGAACACCCATTGATTTAAATTTTTAAATTTAGTGTTAATTGTTGTAGTCTGTATAAAAATACACTAACTTTTAAAATTTCAAGTGTATATATTTACATACAATTTTATGTATATTACATGGGATTTTAACATTTTTCGTTGCTCGTTTTGGAACACCCTTTAGTTTTTAACTCTCATGTATTTGTTGTTGTAGTGGCCAAATGTCTACACATTGTGTCCAAATTCCAAGTCCGTAGCTCTTACGGTTCATTTTCACCTTTGGTGTACGGAAATATACAGAAAAATAACCGGCGGCGGCGCACCGTCGGCTTCGAGCCGGTCGACTTGTTTCTCTGCTTGGTATAGCTTCCCTATCGGAAATTTGGCTAACTTTAAACTAACTTAAGCTAACTATTTCGCAACTAGTACTGACTACACCTGGATTACTTTGCAATGTAATCGACTGACTATTTTAACATTGCGATGTCCTATGCGGTAGTCAATTGTCTCACTAGGCACTACTTTAAGCTAACTTAAAGTTGACTTTTTTTAAATCACTGAGTAGTCAGTAAATTAAAAAAAAATTTATGTGGCTCGAACATGTAACATCACACGTTGTGTACTCAACGCGCTACCACTCGGCTAAGCTGCCATCTAAAATAACAACAGCAAAATGTTAATATAAAACTGAAATGAGTTTTAAAGTAGCTGAGAATAAATTTGTTGGCTCTCACCAAATTCGATTACGTACTCAACTTTAGAATTAATTTTTGGTTTGTTCTGGATGACTTTGCAGGTAGCTTTTAGTCAGTCTAAGAAAAGTTAACTATAAGTTAACTATTTTTGTACTCAACCACACATTCTCCGACAGGGTTATTTCAAACACTAATACACTCATACATAGCTCACACCGATTTGACAATGCTGTGAAAGAAAAGCAAAGAAATCTCAGCAAAGAAATCTTACCAAAGAAATCAAAGTCAAAAGATTTTTACCACCTAGCGTATAGATGTTTACACATCAAAAAGTTCAAATCGGAAAATGTGTAAAATCGAGTTGTAGAGGACGGAGACGAACTTGATGTCTATGAAGTTTTGGATTGGGAAATTATTTAGAATATTTCGATTGCAAGAATGTATGTATGTATGTAATATCTTCATAAATTCGTATTCACCTCAATCGTGAATAAAATTTGAAATTTTGTTCCCATGAAATTTTCATTCGCCATGAAGGGAAATTTGCAATCTTCAATTTCATGGGAACGTTTGTTCCCGCTATCAATGCGTGGTGAATGTAAAAAAAAAACGGGAAGAAGACTTGTAAGGCTTCAAAATTAATTGAAAATCGAACAAATTAAGTTTAATAATGAGAAATAAATATATTTCGGGTTTCAAATGAAATGTTATAAAGTGTGAAGTTGTGTTTTTAATTCTTTTAAGTGCCCAGGAGACGTAGAAAAAAACCCATCAATCACATAGTTGTGTTCGTGCAGTCGTCTCTCTTCGGCTACACGTATACGTTGTCGGCACTGATTGATGAGAATCAAAAAATTTTGATATTTTTATTTGACGGCTGATTATTTGCACGTCTCCAAATCTGATTGACGAAAAAAACGTCATTTGTTTTGTGTTATTTGTTCTGTGACGACATGGAGAAGTGCGTGGATGAAAAAAATTAATTTGCTTTTTATGAAAATTTACCATTGATCTTTGTAAACAAACCAAACAATCAAAAGACTACAAACAGTTTTATGATTATTATAAATATTATATTCTCTAATTTTTCTAATCTTAATGGGTATATTATAAACAATAATAATAATACAAATAATAATAATAATAATAATAGATGAAAAATTAGAGTGGAAGATAGAAAAATTATTATTTAGCTCTGTATATACAAAGATTTCATAAAGTTTTAATGCCTCTAATAACAAAAAATCATCATCCGATGAAGACATACTATGTACATATATGCCATCGCACACAACGAACACAAAATTAAAATGCTGATTGACGATTTTATTTGTACGTCTCCGAAAAATCATCAATTAAACGACACTAACACATTCCTACCGATTGATGGCTTTTTTTGTACTTCTCCTGGACACTTTAGGCGACGTGAAAAATTTTTTTAGCATACCACAGCCATAAAATAGTTATAAGTTTTAATATATAATTGCAAGTATAGTATTGAAATTACGCAGTGTATTAATTCAATTCGCCTGCAAAAATAAAGTGAACAAAACGACAGAGAGAGAACACATTTCAGGGGTAAAATTATTCAAGATTGCAGTTTGGGGAAAAGGGAAAATATTTCGGGGGAAAAACTGTTCACGATAGGTTCTTTTTTTTGCTATTATCTTCTTCAGATTGTTTACTTCGACTGAATAAAAACAAACTTCAAAAATCCTTATTTTTCAAAACAAAGCTAGAATGGAAATACCTTGTATATATATATATTATGCTTGAAAGTGCCTTTTTGTTAATTGTTAAGTTTTTACAGACATACATATGTAAATATGTGCATGTACAATTGAATTTTATGTATGTTTTAAGTTAATAAAAACATTAAAAAATAAATAAAAATAAAGAATTTGGTCAATCGTACTGAAAAATTTTCAATTTATCTTGTAACTTTGTGAAAATCTTATTTCGCATGCCTGCGCACATGACTTAATAATCGTTTTTTATGAATGATATATTTTTGGGGACAAAAGTTAGGATTTTTCTATTGAAATTGGGATTTTTCGGGGACATGACGTTTTAAATTGCGGACAAGAGTCAAAATTTTTCTGGCAGCACTGCGTACAACACATAATACGGCTCTAATTTTGCTTTATTCCACATTTTTGTTCGCAGGTGAGAAACTACTTCAGACAAGTTGAGTGCACTGAGATGGTTAAATAAAATTATTTACTATATCTGTGTTACATGTTCTTATATACAAAAAAAGGCTAATATATATTTGTTAGATTTTTTACGTATCATCACAATCGGTATACATGAAGCTTGCGTGTAATTTAGTTGTGTCTTGAATTTCATACAAGTCGGTTGGATGGTTTCGCAGAGCAGAAATTGTCATTTTCATAAATATGTATATAAAATGCGTTTTCTTTTAGATCCATTAATTAAAAGAGGTTTTGTTATTTAGCCGATAAAACGTAACAAAGTTGAGTTTGCATTCGTTTAGGCAACGCACGGACGGATAGGCGGGCTAGAGGGTAGACAGACGAACTATTGGAGAGACTGGAGGTATAAAAGAGAGACAATAATTATTCTACAATCGTTTAGGCTCCACTTTACACTTTATTGAGAAAATTTTAGGAATCGGACCGTTGGTTCCCAGGAACAATCGCCAAACAATATGGAAATTATTTTATATTATATTTTACGATTGCCTTAGCATTTTTTTTAGTATTCAAATCAGTGAAGCCTATTTTGAGTTTTAGTGATGCTAACGAAGGGTGATTTATTTAATATACGGGCATTTCCTTAGAAAAAGTCGACTTTTTGTCACGTTACGTTACTTGGTAACATGTTCTGTTGTATCAAGTTATGCTATGGCCAGTTATATTATGTTTCGTTAAGATATAATATTTAATGTTATATGATTTTATGTCATTTTGTGATATGTTGTGCTATGCTATGTTGTGCTATCTTATCTTAAGTTATGTTATGTATCGTATTGTTATAACCAGGGACAGGGGTTTCATGCAAATGCATGTTTTTTTCCTTAACTCTGATAATGGCTAGAACGAAATATATTTACGAAACAATGAATTTGGGTAAAAATGGCATCGATTTGTTAGTGCATATTTTTGCATATTTTGCTGAAAGTTCATATTTTTGCATAATTTAGTCATAATTGCATATTTTTTGGCCTCATATTTTGATAAAAATGCTGATTTTGTGTCATATAAATATTCTCAAAAATTCAAATTTCAAAAAATATTGCAAAACTGTTTTTGGCAACTGTATTCGCTTGCATTGTTTAGAATTGTGGAACGATTTTACAGGCATAACAAATTTAATGGAAATTGTAATGTTGACAATTTCAAATTGTCTGCTATTAAAGCCGAAAGTATTGAAACAATTATGCTGAAATTTGATATTGTTTTTGAAAATTACCAAATCTAATAGTTAGTATTCAATTCATTGTAATGGTTGAGTTAAATAAATATACAACATTATATAAAAATAGTCATTTAAATTCGAGCCGATTACATCCGCAGACGTTACAAGGCCTTTTTCAATGCACAAAGCTTTCTAAGAACAAATTGATTGGACTTCACATTCGATAATACATATCGTCACCTAAAATCCAAAAAGCCGTAACAACCAAAAAACTCAAAATACTCTTTTTGATTGATTATGATGTGAGAAAGCAAAATACAACTTTTCCTAAAATTTTACCGATATATGTTCAAAAATACCGATTTTATTCATTATTCAATTTGGCACCTAACAAATAAATAGTCTAAAATTTATTTTGTTTTTTGCTTCTCCTGTATAAAAGTAAAAAGTGTACTTACGGCTTTTTGGATTTTAGGTGACGATATGTATGAATAATAAAAAAAATTTTAATGAAAATAAATAACAACACTTTTCTTTTTCTATTTACGTATCGCTCCTTTACTGTAATATAAACATACATATCTCGAAAATGCGAGTTTGGAGTTAATAATGCAGGAAAAAATCATTATACCATATTTAATCTTGTGTAAAGATTCAATATAATGCTTGTACACGCACCTCTTGAGAAAAGAAAATATTTTTATATCTTTATTTAGTGATATGTAGATTGAAAACTTTACTTTTGAATAATTTTTTTTAAAGATATGTGCATATTTTATTGTTTTTAGTGTATATTTTGCGTTTTTGATGTCATATTTTAGGCGCCTAAAATACCTTTTTAAAATGCATGAAGTCCTTGTCCCTGGTTATGACATGCTATATTGTGCTACATTCAATAACACAATGTTATAATATGTTGTTATGTTATGTCATGTGCAGTGCTATATTATATTATGCTGTATTATATATTTTTATTTTACATTGAGCTATATTAATATACAAAGCGGAAAGAAATTAAATTTGCCTTCCCTAATAACTCTTTATTTCAAATTCCTTTGTAGATGTCATCTTAAACAGCATTAAAACATTAACAAAACACTAAAAGGGGTGGTCTACATTTTCCATTAAAATTATGCTAGTCTATATGAATGTCATTTTATTTATATGTCATTTCATGCTATGTTATCTTATATTAGGTTACAATAAAAATACCAATTGTTATGCCATTTCATAATATTTCATGTTATGTTATGTCATGTAATATTATGTCAAGTTTTCTAATGTTATGTATTGTGATGTTATATTAAGCTGTGCCATGTTAAGTTATTTTATATCATATTAAGTTGTGTTATGGTGCGATATGTTATATTGTACTATTTTTTGTTTGAAGTGTGATAAGGAACTGCGTACCGTAATATTCCAAAAACCAATATTTAAACTAATTTTATATGGACATTTCTGGCTCTGGCATGAGCATCAGAGACTTTTTAAACCAATTGTTAAGGTGTTTTTATTAAATGTTTTTACTTCCAGACTCCGGATATTTTTTTTTTCATTTTGTGCTTCCATATTCCGTCTTTTCTATTAGTTTGAGAAATTTATTATTCGACATATAGTCAGAAGTTTATTTTAATTTGAAATTTATTTGCTGCTGGTTCAGCGTTGTCTATATGCATGATGATGATGATTTGTTACAGCAACAATGAAATGCATATAGACAACGCTGAACCACCAGCAAATAAATTTCAAATTAAAATAAACTTCTGACTATATGTCGAATAATAAATTTCTCAAATGTTAAATTTAGATTTTATTATTCATTTTGCTTATAATTACTTTTATTGTTATCCAATGGATTTCTAATTGTATAAAGGTGTAGAAAAATAAAATAGATTCAAATCGAATATAAATTATTTGCTGGCTTTTTTGTGTTAGCTTCTAAGCCTACTACGCTTATTTTTCTTGTGATTTTCAAAAATATTATTATTTGTGAATTCTCAAATAGTTCTTGAAAGTCTGTGCATAAGATAAGAGGTTTGTGACTACTCAAAATGTGTAGTTGAAGTCTACTGATGATTTGTTACAGCAACAATGAAATGCATATAGACAACGCTGAACCACCAGCAAATAAGTTTCAAATTAAAATAAACTTTTCTATTAGTTTTAAATTTGTGCCGAATTTTTTTTATGATTTTTTGTTCGCTGGGATATATTTGTTAAATGTTTTCTTGTTGTTGTTGTTATTATTTTTGTTTTATTGTAGTGCTTTAAAGGCACAAGGTGTAATTGTATTTTTAATGAAATTTTAAAAATTGCTTTTAGTTTTTGTTATTGTTGCTGCTGCTGCTGCTGCTGCTGTTCAGTTTTTGTAACATGATTGTAGATATGTATGTATAAAATTTCCTTCTCCACTCCATAATGTTGATTTTGATATAGAAAGCTTTTTACTTATTTTCATTATGTTCAATGTTTTTGTTATTGTACTTTTCTATATCGAAAGTAATTTGAGAATATTTTAATGAAAATTTAGTCAGGAGTTTTAATAAAATTGTAGTTTCAATTTATATTACAATTTGCCACAAAACTGCAAAAATATTCGTATCTTCAAAGAGAAAAGCTAAATTCTAATTAAAATGATAATACAACTAATGGAACAAAATGGCTGTTTATGAGATTCTAAAATATTTTTGCAATTAAAATGTTGTTAAAAAAATAAAGAGGAGGCCAGCAATTAAACTAACGATGGAACAATATTAATTTAAAAAAATGCAAATTAAAAAATGTATGTACGTTTAGCCTTAAACAGGTTGGCAAAGTTCAAATTTTCCAAACATATTTTTTCTGCTTTTTAAAATTGCATATTTAAAACAAAATGCTCATAAAAAAATTATCAAAACCACGTTTTTAACATGGCAATATTTAATGGAGTTACGCCCCTTTTTATAGTTGTTGTGTGTCTGCATTTAACAAAAAAAAATAAAAAATAAAAAATAAAAAAAAGGAAAAACTTATATTTTAATGTCGTGATTTTAAGATTAGTTTTTGTGTTAAAGATTGTATAAATTTAGCAAACGCTGCCGAGAGGGAGGGAGAAACTAAACATAATGCATATTTTAAGCATTTATTATTTCATGTCGTGGTTTTTGTTGTTGTTGTTGTTGTTAAAAAGAACCAATTTTTAATTTCGCAATTTTTGGATTTCTTTAAGAAGAAAAAAAAAGAAAACTTTAAAATCGCACCCATATCATAACACAAACTCTACTGAAATGTTCCCCCAAACAGCACACAAACAAACAAAATGAAAAGAGGGAAATAAAAGCGATTTTAATTAAATGATATGAAAATCAACAGAAAATAAGACAACAAAGGCAATATATAAAGAATTAAACTAAAAGAAGTAAATATAATTAAATATTTTTTTTTTGTTTTCCTTTTTAATAGTGGGCGTTCGTAGGCGATTTTATCACATTCATGCAAATACGCACACATAAACATATTATAAAAGCGTTGCCACCAGTTACACAGTTTGTTGGGAAAAATTCATAGATCATTAAGCTGAAAGAGCTCATTATAGTGCTATAACTATTAGCCATATTTAAACAAAAGTTGCAAAAGCTTTTTAGTTGTTAAAAATTAAATTTCTGATTCACAAATTCTACATCTTGGGAATATTTTTTTTTTGCTGAGATGTATCGCCATTCAGTTGAAAGCACATCTAGCCTGGATCAATTGCATCCGGGATGTATAAAAGTGTACAAAAGTCGATACTTCATCAAGACCTGGAGTGTAATCGTCGCTTTCGATAACGAGTTGGGGGAAAATTACGACATTCCATTGCATGGAAATTTCGGACGATATCGTATGCCGTAATTTGCCCCTGATTCGATCACTTTTTTTAGTTTGAGATGATGGCATACGATATCGAACCATATTATGACATTACTCGATAGCGAATACCACAATTTCAAACTGAAAAAGCTCGTTATCGAAAGCGACAATTAGACTCCGGCACCTGGATTCTGTAACTTTTTGCGAACCGAAAATCGCAATATTTATCGACATATTTATTCGCCTGCTGTAGCGATAATGTGATTACGTAAGTTCTTTTATGCGATAGTTCAGCTTTATCTTACTCACCATTTAATTCAATATTATGTGGTATCTCTGTATAGAAAATGTGAAAACAAACGAAAAGCATAAATAATAATTAAGAAAAACTCAACAGATTAGATTTTGTGACTTAATTTTTTTTTCTCCAACCGGCACCGAATATCGTTAAAATATATTAGTGAATAGCAAAGTCGATAAATTTTTGTTATATTTATTATAACGATACGATTATGGTATTAAAAGTTACTGAATCCAGCTACTGGTGTGTATTGAAGTTTCTATTAAATCTTGAATATGTGGCAACACATCATATACATATCCTACACTTCAGTCTGCAAATGTGTGTATGTGTTCTTTGCGTTGCTATTAACATACATACATAAATACGCAAGTTAATTTTTTGTTGTTGCCGCACCGCGCTTAAAAGCTTAAACATGAACCATGTATGGGAGTAATTTATTAGACTAGCTTATTAATTGTCGATTTCATTAGCACTGTGTTACAAATAATGGCAATTAAATGTTTGTTTTCTTATCTTTATTTGCCATAACGCTCTTAATGAAACTCTTTAGTTGGTAATTATTTAACAAAAAATCTAATGAAAGTTTTCCTTAAAAGTCTTATCGTTATGGAAAACCATAACAAACAACTTTAACGGCCTGGCCTCCGATGTCGACAGAAAACATTCGTTCGACAGCTTGTATTGAAAACAGGAAAATTTGTTTTTGTTTTTAATATAAGTAATCGATCCAACGTTTTCTATCGACATCTAAAGCCAGGCTGTAATTTAGTTTTGTTTTCAGCATAAAGGCCTGTTCATGGGTGTCGAAAGAATACGTTAGTTTCACAATTTATATGAAAAAGCATAATAACATAACAAAAATTATATTTGTTTTCAATTTAAATTTTAAAACGAACGTATGCTTTCGATACCTTTAAACAGGACTATTCATTCGAAAAAAAATTTTCTCTCGTATTTAGAAAAACAAGCAGATATTGCAAGCAATAAAATATACAACTGTTTAGTTAAATAAAAAATACAAAATTATTACAGCTTTATTTATAAAAATTATTAAGTCTTTATAAAGACTTAATAAGAAAACTTTTGTATGAAAATTTGTTTTAAGAACCCTTTATAAAGCCTTAAGAATTTTTATAAATAAGGCCGTTAATTTTTATCCTTTAGCGGGAGTATTCTAAACTAAGCTTTAGTCAAAATTTGTATGGAAATTAAATTTTAACATACACTTCACACTCAAATAATGTATTTTAGAAAATTTATAACTATTTAAGTTAACACTGCTCTAACTCTACTTTAGGACTTTACACTATTCGAGTCTTATTGTAAATATTTTTTTTTTCTGGGTCTTTAATGAGAACTAAATTTTTTTATCATTGAACATAAAAATTAAATGCCAATGCATAATTCCCATGTGCGAACATGAACAAATGAGTACAAACCTGCAAAGAAAACTTCACTAGTACAAAGTCTCTGCTGGTAAGTGCGAAAAAGAAAAAAAATAAAAGAAAATTGTTTACAGCCGAGTCAAGGGTAAACTCCAATGCATTGCAAATAATTTGAAGATTTTTTTTTATTAGGGATAGGCCCTTGAAAACTTTAATTTTCAATTTCATAAAAGAAGGTAAATATATGGAACTTCGACTAAAGGAATTTTTAAAGTTGTAGTATTGAAATCTAATCTAATAGTCTTGACTAAGAAAGCATTAATGCGGTAAATATAAGCCTACCGAAGCTGATGATACCTAGGCTACAATTTATTTTTTCTTACCGCCATAAGCCTGCTCCTATTCCATTCATCACTAGAAGTCTATGTATATGTAGTAGTGATGCACGAATATTAGTATTCGTATTCGAATTGCCGAATACGAATACGAATATTTTTCCAAAAAAATTAAATAAATAAATCCATAAATCCTAAACTAAATTTAAATAAATGGATAAAATATTAGTTTGTACGAATTCATTAAATTTTTTATAGAAATTTGTGCTTTATATCATTTTCAAATATTATTTACTGACAATCATTAAAATTTTTGATACTTTTTAACTTTAAAGTACGCCAACATAACAATTTTTTAATATTTCATATTGCAGGCGTAAATAGAGCCCAAATTTAATGTCTATAAATTTCACATGAAATATTCGTATTCGTATTCGCAAATATCGTCTCAAATATTCGTATTCGCATTCGCGAATGTCAAAAATTGACATTCGTTACATCACTAATATGTAGGGAATGACAATGAGTGCTCAAAAAAAAATATATACATAAGTAAATAGTTTTAATTTTAGTAACTGCATATAATCATAATTGCAGCGCAAACAATTTGTATGCTTACATATTGTCTATAACTATAGCCGTTTCCAACATACAAGAGAATCTCTACTTCATTTATGAGAAAAACTAAAATACGCTACAAGTAAAAATAAAAAGGCTCTTGCGTACACTCAAAAAAAAGACATATGTGCATTTCCATAGTCACATATGTGACAGTCGTACGCTTCAATTAGATGAAACACAAGGAAAAACGTTGTTAATTCTCTGTATATTTCTATATATACTATTACTAAGGAAAAAAAGTTTCTAAATTTAAGTAAAAAAATTTTCTAAGTTTAAGTATATTTTTACAAAACTCTAGTAAAAAGTACTTAATATGAGTTAAAAAATAAAAAGTTCATATCCTTAAAAATAGTTCATAAAAATACACACAAAAATTCTCACATTCAAGGACAAGCTTACTGGCTTAAAAGAAATATTTACCAAAAATTAGAAAATGGTTTAAAAGTTTAGGGAAATTGTATCCTAAGAACTAGTCAATCTCGTTTTAAATCAAAAAATAAATTTTAGGAAATGACTTATTCCTAATTAGTTGATCAAATTTGACTTACTTGGGAGACATAAAAAGGTATTCTAAATTTTAGAAAAATATCTACCAGTTTTAAGTATTTTTTTCTTCAAATTATAGAACATATCTTCTATTTGCTTTAAGCAAAAAATCCAAATGAATTTTTCATATTTCCGAGGAATATTTGAACTTGTAATACATATTTTTTTAAATAAAATGAAATTTTTAAACTCAAAAATTTTAATGCTTATTGAGGCGGCCATGTTAGGCAATTGGTTAGAGCGCTTGCCTATCAATCAGAAGGTTGTTGGTTCAATACTTGTCTCCTCTCAAGGAATTAATATGTATGTATGGTAAAGTAATTCAGAATATAATATAATAAGATGTAATAAAAGACATACCATATGGTATAGAATTTAATGAAAAATAGAAATGTACCAGAATTAAAGACATAAAAAAACTTGGAAAAATTTACTAAATTTGAGATCAAAGATGAAAAAATTTTTTTTGCAAAGCTCCGAATTTTATGGGAAAATTTTACTTGATATTAGAAAAATTTTACTTCAATACAAAAATAAAATTACTATAAACTAGTTGATTAATGAACTAGAAATTTAGTAAATATTTTACTGGTTTCAAGTAAAAAACAGCTTTGGCGCCATACGACAATTTTTTTTACTTAAATTTACAAAATTTTCCAAAGTTTCAGTTTGTTTTTTTTAGTGTATCAAACGCATTGACTCTCTCTCTCTCTCTCTCTCTCTCTCTGATATTCCGGATATATATTCATCACTCATCACCGTATATATTTAAGAGAAGTAACACTCAGGCTAGCTCTTAACTTCTTTAGAAAAGTAGCAGTGATACAAAATACAGGTGGTAAAGGAAGAAATAAAATAACTCTGCTTTTTGTAGATTTTTTAATAATGCATTGCCGCAGCGCCTCTGGTGTCAAGGGGGCGTATTAAATATTTGAAGCTGTGTTTAGTAGCCATTTTATTGGTTATTTTACTTTGCCGATGATTCTGCCATATAATACCGGCTCGAACCCAAGACCTTTTGTTTTGTAGTCAACATGCTAACTACTCCATCCTCATTTGTGTATATGAAATTCTATGGAAAATGCCTTGGTGTGTTTGTGGATTTATGCGTGTCCTGTATATACGCATGTGCAGCCGATTAATAGTCAGAGTATTTTTATACTTATGCGCGTAACTGTAGCTCACACAGTCTATTAATTTTAGTTATAGTTGTTTGTGCTGTGTAATAAAAAAAAATGAGTGGATGTTTAAAGTTATATCTATTCGGTTTAAAATTAATGAGTGTGTTTGCATATGATTTAATTTGTTTTTTTTTTTTTTTTTTGGTTTGAAATGTGACTTGACCTCATATCTTCTGGCCTATACTTGAAGAAAATCGGTCGAGCCGTTTAGAAGTATTCATAAGTTTTCTCTTCGGAGGTTTTTCAAATTTCTAGTTTTTATTATTAGTGCAAATTGTTGCACGAACAATTTTTCTAGTTAAAATAACTAAAGTCGCATAGTCACTAATACCTTATTTACATTACGCATTTTTCATTTAATTAGTTTAATGAAATTTTTTTATCATAGCTATGCTATTTATGGCGTGATATGGGAGTTAAAAGCGGAGTACGGAAATAAAAGAATGGAAAATAAATGGATACGTTTTAAAATATTTGCGGCAAATTTGACATCATCACATAACATAAATTTATTGCATTCTTATTTTATTTATATAGCTATTTGTTTTATATAGCTAAGCAGTATAGCTATAACCGGGTGTCCTAACACACCTCTCTTCTTTTTTTATATGTCTATCGGGGTACTGGAAAAACAAAACTGCGCAAAATGCTTCAGAAATTAATGATACGTAATTTTTTGTATATTGCTCTCTTCTATAGCGCTGCTATTAGCAAATAGAAAAAAAAAATTTCGTGCAATAATGTCAGCCAAAATTTTAATAAGCTTTGTGCAAGAAAAGAAATTGTCTTAGTAAAGGTCAATAATTTGTTAGCAAATGCGACCGACAACACAACAATATCATTAACTTTTCCAAAGACTCTTGACAAAAGCATTCAATACAGAATTGCAGAGACACAAACACACACACACACACACACACACAAATAAATTATTTAGAAATATTAATTTTGCTCAAAAAAAAAAAAACATTTTTTGTTTAAATTGTAGCAGTGCAACAAAGAAAACCTAACTCTTGTGGAAGGAACGCCAAAAAGTACAATGTACTTTTAAGTTTGGTCAAGTTTAAAGTCAATAACACTTTGGCAAGTAACAAAAAGTAAAAGAACAATTTGTAGCCGTTGCAAACAAATTTGCACTATTCGTTCAAGCGTGCAACAAATTTAGAATGAAAAACAACAGCAACAAAAAAACTAGAGAAGCAAAAAACACAAAAAAAAAACAAAATTCAAATAAACACCAACTAAAAGCAGTAATCAAATATAATTTCCTTAGAAATACTTAAGCACACTCATACAAATTCTTAACCAAAGCACTTTTTTTCTGCCTCTTGACGAAAACATAGTATTATGGCAAATACGAGCGAGCAACAGCAACATGCAGAACGAAAAAAAAAATTACAAAAATGGTCATTAAATTTTAAAGGGAAAACCTCTTTAGGAGAAAACTTTACACCAGCCATTTTTGTATGTATGTACGAGTATGTCTGTATGTGTAGAAGGAGAGACAAAAAATTAAGCACTTTAGAGGATATTTACTCTAATATTAAACTTTTTTCCACGCTTAATGCTAGGAACACAATTGGGACGAACGACGAATTTCGCCTAACACATCAAATTCGTCGCGACGCGTCAGTAAAAGTTCGCTGTGATGAAAAAAATTCAGCTGTTATAAATGGTGGTTAAATTTTAAGGGCCGATGTTGATTTTGAATAAAACACAAATTATTTAGGAAATTATTGTCATTTCTTTTTATTATGATTATGTATGGAACAAAATATTTGCCAAATAGCCGCCGCGACCTTGGTGGCACACTTCCATTCGATGCTCCAAATTTTCTATGACGCTGAGGCATAATTGAGATTCTATGCCGTTAAAGTGACCAATTATCTCATCCTTTAGCTCTTAAACTGTTGCTGGCTTATCGACGTACACCTTTTCTTTCAAATAACCCCAAAGAAAGAAGTCCAACGGTGTCAAATCACATGATCTTGGTGGACAATTGACATCGCTACCACGTGAGATAACACGGCCATTGTTTCGTTAGCTGTGTGGTAAGTGGCACCGTCCTGTTGAAACCACATATCATCAGCATCGGGCCATAAAAAGTTCGTTATCATCTCACGATAGCGAACACCATGCACAGTAACTGCCTAACCGCACCAAACAGTCACTCTTTGTGGGTGCATTTGTTTTTCGACAATCACTCTTGGATTATCATTTGCCCAAATGCGGCAATTCTGCTTATTGACGAATTCACTGAGGTGAAAATGTGAATCGTCACTCAAGATGATTTTCTTCGAAAATTTATCATCCACTGTTGCCATTTCTTGCCGCCATTCTGACCATTGACGACATTTGGAATGTTCAAGAGCCTTTAGTTCTTGAGTAAATTGCACTTTGTAAGAGTTTAAATGCAAGTCTTTGTGCATAATGTTCATCAACGACGAGCGTGTGAGGTGCAATTGCTGGCCACGACGACGAGTTGAAGTGAACGGCTCTTCAGCCACACTATCGCGAACAGCAGTAATATTTTCTGCAGTACGAGCTGTACGAGCATGCACTTGTATTTTCACATCTCCTACAGACCCGGTTTGCTCAAATTTTTGCACTATTTTTCCGATTGTGCGCACATTTTGTACATCGTGCTGACCGAAAAAATCACGAAGTACACGATATACATTTTGATTTGAACGCCCATTTTCATAATAAGCCTGAATAACTTTAACGCCTTGCTCGATTGTGTATATTTCCATGGTTCAAATTAAGTTAGTCTGAAATTGAGAAATGATGAAAGAAATGCAGAAAAAAACTTGAGATTTAGGTGTGGTTCACATTCAACATCGGCCCTTAAAATTTAACTACCCTTAAGTTGGTAATGTTGTTTACTGTTTGTTCAAATAAATGAACAATAAAAAAAGATTCACATTTGTACCAGTTCTTAAAATCGATGTCTCGTCAATACGAGTACCACACGAAAAAATTAGGCTGTTTAAATGTTGTCGAAAACACCTGACTGCTATTGACAGGCTCATGCTATTTGCTGTACCCTAACTAACAGAAATAAACTAGCACAAAATTGTTCTTTAGAACTATTAGACAAACGTCTGGCGTAACGTCGATGTTGACAACTTTAATACGGATGAATATGTTTACTAGAGCTGTGTAGCTCATGAACGAACGGGTTAAATTGAAGGAATCACTTAATTGAACGAACTGATCCGGTGATTTTACTGAACGCTTTTTGGATCAGTACACAGAAAAAACTAAATATCGTTTTCAGTACACAGAAAAAACTAAATTTCGTTTTCAGTAACCAAATTCATTGAATCAGTAAATTTTTTGTGTGAATGCAGACCTACAAAGAAATTTGTAGATTCTGATAACAGTTTTGTAAAAATTTAACTGGAAAAAAAATTTTATTTTTAGTTAAATTATTATGGCATTAGAGAAAAAAGTTAACTGAAACTCAAAATATTTTCAGTCAAATTTATTAATAGGAACAGAAAAACATTTTTGCAGATTTTTTTTGTATTATTCAGCAAATTTTTTTTTTATAATTTACAAACACATTAACTAAAATTTTTCGTATTATCAGAAAATAAATTAACTGAATCAATAACAATTCTTAAAAAATTTTTTTTTAAAAATTAGTAAAAGTTTTATCTGAAAAAAAAATAACTGAATCAAATGAAAGGTTCAACTATTTTTTTTTTACTTTCAAAAATTGGCTTGGTTTTATGGTTAAGCATTTCGTTACCACTTTTGGAACTCGTCAGTAGACTTCAACCCAAAAAATTTTTTAATTTAGCTAACAAACTCCGTATGTTTATAGTAAGACTCTTAATACTTTATTGAGAATCTCAATATACAAACATAATAAGTTTGAAAATCGCAAACAAAAATCTTTAAAAAAAAAAATAAAATGTTTTTTAAAATTAAAAAAAAATCAGACAAATTTTTTACAGTATATAAAAATAAATTTAACTGAAAGAATTAAAAAAAAATCAGACAAATTTTTTTACAGTATATAAAAATAAATTTAACTGAAAATAACCAATTTAATTAAAAAAAAATAAATCTAAAATTTTTTTTTACATATTTTACTTTATATAGATAATTTTCATTCTATACAGTTTTTTTTTACATAAAATAAAATTGGAAATAATTTACTGGAACAGTAAAAAATATTTACTGAAACTAAATTATATTTCAAAACACACGTTTGTTTGAAAATTTTTTGGGAATAATTTTTTCTGTGTAGCGTACCGCTCGATGTTTTCCTTCATTCAGTTTGTGTTTCAAGTCTTTCATGTCAAATTTGCTTTCGTTCATGTTTGCTATTTATGTTATGTCTTTTTGTTTGAGTTGAGTTTTTGTGTTTTAAAAGGTTTAGGTACGTGTATACTAAATTCTATTTAACATCGCTGTGGCACTGCCATCATTCTTTTTATAAATTGATTTAACAGTCTTTTCACAAGAAGTATTTTTACTAGTGTTTTTTATAAAGTGTTTTTACAAAGTAAAGATGTTAGACCTTAACTGTATATATGTATGTTTATACATACATTTCATTACCTCAATCTAAACTGAATTTGTAGTGCTTGAGATATTTTTTTTGTTTCCGGTAAAATATTTTTGAGGACAAAATTTTAACTTAAACTTTGAGAAGTAACATTCAAACATTGGTGCGCTTTTGATATATAAATAACGATAAAAGAGTTACAATGCTTTTATTAATTATCTGCAGAAAAATAAATTGCAAACCCAAACAAAAGTACCTTTCTTAACCTTAATATTAAAGTAAATATTAAGCCAAAATAATATTCTAGTCGAAAGAACAAGAAATTATTTATAAAATGAATTTAAATATAATTTTTAAAATTTTTTTTAAAATAAATTCTTCAATTCATTCATTCGCATTATTTAAATACTCGTATATACAACCGATTTTATTATTCTTACAGAATAGCATTGTTTCATACTGTCGTTCAAAAGTGAACGATTGAACGAACGGGTCACTGAAAAGAACGATTTGGCACAGCTATAATGTTTACTATAGTAAAAGCTTTTTCGCTTTTAAAATAGTTTACTAATGCTATATTTATGCTCTTCAATGTCACTGCCATACGAAATGCATGTATGTATGTATGTACACATACCATACATTTATTCCTAATGATAATTACAATCATGAAAATGTTGTTTTTTGTACTTATGGCAAAAGTTTGCACGTATGTACTATATATATATATATATATGTGTGTGTATGTGTGAATTTTTTGAGCTGTCAGCTTTTGTGTTTACAAACTTTTCAAAACGTCCAGCTGGTGCTGCTAAGTCCTGCAAACATCAGAAATATTATTTTGAAACCCCTTCATCAAACTCAAAAAAAAAAATGTTTAAAGAGTTTTATTTTTTACTTGTGTCTGACCATAGTGTTGAGTAGTTGTTTAATGTTTTTTTTTCCAAATATAAGTTTTTGTTCTAAATATATTCGTGACTTACGGCGGAATGATTAAAAATTAATACAAGATACACAGGTTGTTTGCTTTTACATATCTACATTCGTTGTGTATGTTATAATGTATGTAAGTATTTGGTTTGTCTGTGGCCAAAATCGTACTGAAATTCTTCAAACCAAAAATAACGAATGTGGATTTTTGTGTTAGACTTAGAGATATTGCCACAGCTGGTTTTAATTGCAATATTCAGCCGTATTCTATAATTTCTGATGCTTTTTTTTTTTTAATAAGCTTCTCAAAGTTCTAAGTTTTATTATAAATGATTTTGCAATGAGACAAATTTAAATGCAAAAAAAAAATATTTGGTTGGTTCACAGAAAAAATTATTCCCAAAAAATTTTTAAACAAATATTTGTTTGAAATCAAACTTAGTTTCAGTAAATATTCTGTACTGTTCCACTAAATTAATTTGTACCAAAACACTGTATAGAGAAGAAACAGGCCACGACGTTTGTCGGCTACATTTCGGCATTTACATGTATACAACACGATCAAACAAAATAAACAACAACTAAACAACAACAACCGCACAACAGCACGTTGTTCCTATCAACAAGCAAGATAAACACCAACACACTGAAATAACATTTTCTCTCAGCCGAACTATGATTAATTTAAATTTTTACAAAATTTTTATCAGAATTTACAAAATTATTTGTAGGACCGCATTCAAATAAAATATTTACTGATTCAACGAATTTGGTTACTGAAAATGAAATTTAGTTTTTTCTGTGTTTAACAGCTGAATCTGGAAACTTTAAATTTGAAGTAAGACTACTATTGCAAGGTAGCTCTATGATGAACTGTAGCAGCAGCTATAAGGTCCTTTAAGCCCGTACGTGTAAACGTCATGACTTCAAGAAACACGCACTAACGGCGCAATAAATTCTTTAACCAATGCCTGATTTAGCAATACAACTTTTAAAGATGCATTCATAGTCGAAAATCAATAAATCAACTTTATAGATTTTTAGCGATAGATATTTAGCTTTATCGAGTTAGAGAATACGGGGCCTGGACACAATTGTAGGCTTCTTAAAGGAACGTAACCCTCTAAACCAACAGGGTCTCTTTTTACCTCATAGATAAAAAAAAGTAAGAACTCAATAGGAAATCTCAACCGAAGGAAGCTGTATCCCTATAGTTCAGAACTCGAAAATCTTGGGAGTGGTTTTTGATAGTATCTTCTACTTCGCATCACATGCCATCTTTGTGAAACAGAAGGTGAAATTAAGCAACAGAGTACTGAAGGTCCTATCGGACACCTTCAAGGCCATCGGTCGCTCAATCTGCCACTACGTTGCCCCAATCTGGGCACTATCTCTTAGTGAGTCGGCAAGCGACGTAGAACAATGCACTTCGTATCGCAACTGAATGTGTCGAAACGACGACTGTTGAACATCTTCATATCTTCAGACAGCATAATACATATGCTGGTGACCAATCAATTCCTGACTGTATATCACTTACCGCAACAACTTAACGATCAACTCTTCACACAGCCTTCCTCACAGGACATATCCACATGAACTTTTGAGCATGCCGTGATGGAAGAACACACGTCATTCCACCCGACTTGCACAATAACTCAATGACGGAAGCCTCCACCATTGTATGGTCTTAACCACTATAGATGGCGTCAGGCCTAACAAGAACCTTAATAGTCGATTCGCTGCAATCCCAGTTAGTGAGTTGCTACGGCCTAGGCAAACCAGAAAAGCTATGCTGCAAATATTAATCTGCTACCAAACTCGTGTACCCCACATAGCTGCCATTGTGCCTCCAAAACGATCCTTTTTTTAAGAGAAGTAACACTCGGGCAATGAATGCCTATTATTATTACTAAGTGTTACCTTCTTTACGAAAGGATACTGTTGGAGAAGACAGTTGAAGAAAGAGATAGATGAAAGCTTCATTCTTTTACAACTCTGCTTTTTTGTACAGACAGTGTTGCAGCGCCTCTGGTGTCACTGAGGCTTATTACATTTTTGAAGCTCTTTTATTTGTTATTTTACTTCTCCGATGATTCTGCTACATAATACCGACGAAGGAGAACGCTCTGATGTTACAGTAGGATGAGGGTCCGCGGAAGTTGGTATAAGTCAGTGAGTAGTGACTATGCCTTCATCATTTCAACTTCCCAACAACAACTGATACAAAGAGACGCTAGTGCACATCAGGAAATAGCTTGGTGTTGTTATTTAATGACTTCTCCGGTGACAGGAATCAAACTCAGGGCCTTCAGTTTTGTAGTCAACGTGCTAAATACTTTAGCCATCGCCATGCTGATTTACTTCAAAAACGTCATAACTAGAAAAATTTAAGTTAATAAAATTTAAGTTAATAATTCATTCTCATATCGCTATTCATATTAGATATGTAAAAATTTCATACAACTCTTGAGAGAAAAATAACTTTTTCCTTTTACCATTTGGCTGTGAAGACTTCAAAATTGAAAACTTTAAGCCCATTTTCAGTAAAACTAGTGCTAGATTCTAATTAATTTTCCCCTGAAGATAGAAAATCTCTAGGTTGATTTACCAGTCCTCATATACTCACTGTACCCTTCATACAACAATTTCAAATCAGAGTTGTCAACTCGGTGCTTTTCGCACCGTTTTTAGTGCTTTTTGAAATGTTCGACGCGACAAATTTTGAAGTTAGTGCTCAGTGCTTTTTTAAATTAATTTTCGGTGCTTTTTGTTTCGAGGCAGTGGCACTAAGCCAAAAACTCAAAGGAAAATTTCCTTACCTATTTTTTTTCGAGGAAGTCTTTCATTATTCAAAAACATAAGCTCTGAAGTTAAATGGAGCATCTCAAAAAAATCTACTAAAATTTTAAAAGGCTTGTTTTAATAAATACGTGTCATATTACCATCAAACCTTAACATTTTAAGCATAATTAATGTAAACAGTGTTTTGCTATACAACAAAGAAGACATAATTCAAGTATTTACTCAAATATAGTTTAATAGCGAAATTTTGTCTAGTATAGACAATGGGTGGAGAAAGATTGATTCACTTAATGTAATGGGAAAAATCTTGAGTCCACTATTGAGAGATTCAGTTGATATGAACTCGTTTGAATCATTATCAAAACTTGCATTCCCATCAAACTTCTGTTACTTCCATATTGAAACGCAGAAGTCACCATTTTTATTTCAATAAAAATTTATTATCTTTGTCACATATCAGCCGAGAGAATATTTCCACATAATTTAATAAAAACCAAATTTTGTAAGCCTTGATTTTAAAATATTTTCAACTGCTAAGCCCATCCAGCTCAAAATGTACAAGTAATCGGCTCTTACCTCAGAAAGACTTGTGGATTACTGCCAATTTGACTAAACTCGAGAGATTCGTTTGTTCATTGACGAGAAAAATTAAAAATTTTTTATAATAATTTGAAAATGCTTCGTCTTATAAAAATAAAATGTTTTTCGGATGCCTCAAATTAGTACAATTTATGTTATGTTCATCTTGTCGCTTGGTTATTGGTTTGCGGCACAGTATATTCAAAATACATTATGTCTACAGCAAATCAATAACCAAACGATGTGTAAAATTTTTTTAAATAATATAATAAAATTATAAATTTACGCGATTTTTTCTTGGTTTCGGTGCTTTTTGAAATTTAAAAGTTGACAACGCTGTTTCAAATAGTTTATAGTGTGATTAAACATTCACCCTTACTCCAGTTGTCGACATCGACATCACTTTAACCTAATACCAAAAAATTGGGGCTTCCTTACTGACTCTAGTGAATAATTTTGTGCTACTAAAATTCAACCTGTCAACAGGAATCAGTTGTTTCCGACAACGGGTACACAAGCCCCAAGTTTTTGGTATTAAAGTGACGTCGATGTCGACAACTGGAGTAAGGGTGATTGAAAAAATTTGAAAGTTAGATAAATTCAGCAATGACATTATAAGTTGATAATAAAAGTTTTAAAAGTAATCTTCATTCAAATAAATTCTTGTTTTTAGTTTACTTTTCATCATTTAGTTATCGCTGGGCAGGTTTCTCAAATTGTTCATCTTATTCCATCCATCATTGTTGCATTCGAGCTCAATATTATAATGAAGGGCCCCAAAAAGCCCAGTACTCCAACACGACGCGACGGATTGGAGCAACGGAGTTGATGATTAAAATCTTATTTTTTCTTTCAGAAAATCCTTTAATTTTATACCCATATTTTAGGAAATTATAGAAAAACTTAGTCCTGCATCTGTAGCATTCCACGGTTTTAGATTTGGAATGATGTCACTTTATTTTTTGAGTTGTTGTCAGCAAGCTCTTTCCTTTGAACCCCATATTGTAGAAACACATAAAAAGCTTAATCCGACATCCTTAGAAGTCTGCCAAATTGGATTTTGAGCGACATCACTTAATTTTTCGAGTTGTTCTCAACAAGACCCTTCATTTGATACCCAAATTGTGGGAGTGTATTATAATAACTACTGCTGATCTGGGGTATTACGCCATATTGGAAGATTCCAACTAAAGAAACGTAGATATATACATTTAGAGTTAAATAAAAGCTTTTAATAATTATAGTAGTATTACAACGTTTGCTTATAATCACTGATGCCAATTTAGCCATTTTCTGGCTAAACTAAGCTATTTTTCATCCTATTTAGCCGGAAGAAAAGTGAGTTTAGCTATTTTCTTAGCCATTTTTATTTTAATCTAGCTATTTTTTAGCTTTTTTTCCAAACATGAAATTTGTTTGTGGTTTTTCACAAAAAATTTAAACTCGGAACATGGGAACATTAATTAACTACAAAAAAAAACACAACAGAGTAATATGTTATTGTTTTCGCATTAATATCTATAAATTCCGGTTCAAACTTGCCATTTTTGTTGCAGCAGTCTAAAAGCGCTTATATGAAAGAGATGGCTCAATTTGTAACAATAAGATTTGCTACTGCATTCTTATAATCGTTGCAAGGTGTTTATAAGTTGTCGGGTCTACAGTGAAACCTCTCATAACGGACACCTCCTATAACCGGACACCTCTAATAACCGAACAATTTTTGTAGATCCAACACGTTCATTAGCTTTTCCATACAAAATGCACTCCCATAACCGGACACTCTCATAAGAGCACAGAAGCGGTGAAACACGGCAACAAGAGTTGCATTTAAATAGTAGGTCTTTCTTTATTCAGCTCTGATTCATATTTATATTAGTGTCAATGATATTGCTGGTTCCCTGGTTAACGCATATGTAAATACTGATGCGTTGGAGACGCAAAGAAATTGCTGTTTTTATGAAGAAGTTGTTTGCTTAGCTGGTGTCCCAAAATGGCAGTGAAAAAATTGTTTTTATCAATTACAGAAAAAAAAGCAATGTGAGTCCGATCACAGAGATGTATAAACATCTAGTAATGAAATTTTTTTTTTAAGTTGGAAGTACTTATGCTTTTAGTATCTTTTATTTATTTTAATTAATTAAAATTATCAAAACTTTCAATATTGTAAATACATATGAATTTGTTAGTTTTTGTTTGTTTTATTAAACTTATTTGGTTAGTAAATGGGCACACTGCAGTATATGTATATGTACTGCATTCAAAATTGCAGTAAGCAGTAAATTTACTGATTACTAAAAAAATTCAGTAAATTTTTACTGCTAATGAAATTTAATTTGCATTACCAGTAAAATCGTAGGGCCGTAATCATATTAAAATTGTAGAAAGTGGCAAAGTTTTTCATTTAAATTTTGAAACTTTTGTATGAAAAATATTTAGCCACTTGGTAGAATTTCATTATGAATGCGGGCATTACTGATTACTGAAAATTCAATGCACCTCATCATATAACAAATCATTTAGGAAATTTACAAAAATTGTAGAAAAAAAATTTGGTAAGTCCCTATTTGCACTATGCAAGTTTTATTGCTAAGCTGATTAGTTTATTAGGAGAGCGAGACGGGGGGAAAAGAAACGTTGCTGTTCCCCTCGTCTCTCTCTCCCTGAAACTAATCAGCTTAGCAATAAGACTTGCACAGTGTGTTTTGGGACTAATCAGTAAATTTTTTTTTTTGTTGTTACTGAAACTTTAGTGGTACTGCAGTGCTCATCTATGGTAAATGCCTTTACTTTTACTTTTTAATTTTTAATTCCTGTTGTTCATCGTTTAGTTGTTGCTGTTCTTGTTGTTGTGTACGCATTGCAATTAAAATAAATTCAGTAAAGTGCGATTTTGACTCGCGCACATTCGGTTTTGATCATTTTTTTTGATTTAGCTTTCTAAATTTTTTAAGTTATTTCAGTTTAAACGATTTTTTTCAGTTTTATAGCTTTTTTCTCGTGTTGGCGTTTTTTCTCCTTTTGGGTTTTTTAATTTTCGCAATTTTTTTTCATTGTGGCGATTTTTTCATTTTGGCGATATTTTTCTGTTTTTTGGGGTTTTTTTCATTTTGGCGATTTTTTTTTATGTTTTTGGGGTTTTTTATTTAGGCGATTTTTTCATATTGACGATTTTTTTTGTTTAAGGATTTTTTTTAATTTTGGCGATTTTTGCGGTTTTTCGCGATTTATTTTAGTCCTAGAGATTTTTTTTAATTTGGTGCTTTTTTCGTTTTGGCGATTTTTTTATATTTGGCGATTTTATATTTTTTTGATTTTTTAGTTTTACCGTTTTTGAAAATTTCAAGAGTTTTGCTATTACGGTTTCCAAGATACAGCAAGTTGTCAAAATTACAAAGTCAAAATTGCATTAACTGATCGAACACCCATTGATTTAAATTTTTTAAATTTAGTGTTAATTGTTGTAGTCTGTATAAAAATACACTAACTTTTAAAATTTCAAGTGTATATATGTACATACAATTGTATGTATATTACATTAGATTTTAACATTTTTCGTTGCTCGTTTTGGAACAACCTTTAGTTTTTAACTCTTATGTATTTGTTGTTGTAGTGGCCAAATGTCTACACATTGTGTCCAAATTTCAAATCCGTAGCTCTTAAGGTTCATTTTCACCTTTGGTGTACGGAAATATACAGAAAAATAACCGGCGGCGGCGCACCGTCGGCTTCGAGCCGGTCGACTTGTTTCTGTGCTTGGCATTGCTTCTTTCAAACACTAATACACTCATACATAGCTCTCGCCGATTTGACAATGAAAAGCAAAAGCAAAAAGCAAAGAAATCTCAGCAAAGAAATCAAGGTCAAAAGATTTTTACCCCCTAACGTTTAGATGTTTACACATCAAAAAAATATATTTTAAACGAGTTTGAAAAAGGAAAATATTCGGTGCACGAACTTGTGAAGACATAAAGTTTCTTATGTATTTTAACAATTCATATTGCTACATTTCTTATACAAACTGCCTTTTCAAAGCATTTTTCTAGAGACGACTTTGTTGTATTCCAACAAATGAAATCATTGAAAGTCATTTGAAATCCAACAGCTGAAATTATACCAATCTAATTTGAAGAAGTCTACTCTTAAAATAATTTTTCAACTACAATGAAATCCAAAAAATGTGTAACTCTCTCATAAGCGGACACCTCTAATAAACAGACAAAAACAGGGCGACCGTGAATGTCCGGTTATGAGAGGTTTCACTGTAATTGGTGGTTTATGATATCAATCAAACAAGGGTCATATTTGTTTTACACGAGTGAAAATATCCAGAAAAATAAAAGTTTGAATGAAAGTTTAATAAATATAAAGTTAATAAAAAGTATAAACAAAAATTTCGCAAGAAATGGATTAGTATCCCAAAAATTTAAAGACTTAATAGCAGAATGTACAAATGAATAGAAGGCGTAATGCAAGTATTGTAAGTTTGCACTATATGCGCAGTTTTTGTTATTACCGGAAGAAAAATTATTTTATTTATTACTTCAATTTATTGTTTTTATTTACTTTAAAAAAGTTCCCGATTTGCCTTTAAAAAAAACAATATATGAAATACCTACTTGTTTTTGCTAAAGTTCATGATTTTTGCATTCGATTTTGCTTAGCCATTTTGCAGCTAGTTTTTAGCCAATTTTTAACCATTTTTTAGCCATTTTTTCGTCTACATTTAGCCATTTTTGGTGGAGGAATTCTGGCATCACTGCTTCTAATATAAAATATTCAGCGACCGATTGAAAATATAATTAAATATATTATTAAATTATTATTTTATTTTTCTTTTCGACTAATAAACTAAAATGTCTTTTTTGCCTTTTGCATTTTTATGCAGAATAGGTCAGTTTGTTTTATATGCATGTATTTGCATTTATTCATACGTATGTATGTGTGTGTGTATGTACGAATACAAATAAAGTCTTTTAATACTTTTTATCAGTTATTTATCTAAAAGCCATAAATTAAGCTCAAATAAGCTAAATAAATAAATAAATGAAATATTTCACTACAATAGATTAACTTAAAAAATACCTCAAAGAAATTTGCATTTAATTAATAAAAAAGAAAATCAAATAACAAAAAAAAAGTTAATACAGCTTCACTTAAAAACAAGTCCTTTTTTATTTTCCCCAATAGCAATAAATATTGCAAACGGTTTTTTTATGAGAAAACAAAAAAAAAAAACTAAAGAACTAAAAGCTTAAAATGTTTATAAAATATTGTTTATCTTGAAATTTAAAGCATAAACTTTAAATCATTATGAAGTCGAAAGACAACAACATAAATATTGGCAACAACAACGAAAGCCCAAGTAGACATAAGAATACAATAAAAATGCAAAAAAAAAACTTTAAAAAATACAGCTTAACGTCCATGATTTATTGCCTCTCTGTATATTTAATGGCTTTAGCCCTAAAAAGGAACAAAAATAAAACAAACAAAAAGGAATACATTAATAAAAAAAAAAAAAGAATACTGAACACTAAAAATTTTGCCACAATTTTAAAAAAATGTTTAAGGAGCATTTGCATCAGAAGAAGCATTAAATCTTATAAAAAAAAAGAGTTTAAGTCAAGAAATAAAGAAAAATAATTCAGAAAAGGTTTCATGGAAGTGCAAAAGAATTAATTCTGGTAATAATTTCCGACTTCAGGAGAACACTGAAGTTGGCGTACAGCCGAAAACCCGAATCCCGTCGGAAGAAAAAATACATCACTTAAGCTTAGCAATAGTTCATCAGATATCATTGGAAAGGTTTCAAAATTATTTTACACAATGCAAACAAGTTATTTATTAGTTTTCATTATTGTTCTGGTTTCATTAATAAGGTTTATATTTTATTTTATATTTATTTACATACTAGAGAGCTGCGTAAACAGTCTTGAAATGTAATTACGCCATGTTTTTTAAATATATTCTCGTAGCATATATTTACTACCAATAATAAATGCTGTCGTTTCATAAGCGAAGCTCGATTGATGTATTGATGTTCATGTATATGAGTGTTTACAAGCGATGTCACGAAGACTTCTGGTTCGTAACAAACACTCAAAAGAAGTAGTGTTGATGCGTGTATGCTTGTCATTTTGCATATTGTACGTTTGAGTGGGTGTGTGTGTGTGTGTGTGCAAGATGTAGATGGTAAGCTATTATGTTTTTGAGGGTGGTTTTTTAAAGCAAGCACATACAACTAATGTTTATCGCTAGGAAAAGTGCTAAAAGCTAAAAAGAGATTATGTAGAGAATAACTCCATATCGCTAGGTTTGAGCTTTATTGAGGCCATTGGTTATTTATTTAATTTTAATTTTTTTTTTTTTTTTTTTTTTTTTTTTGCTGGGTACCAGAAGTTACCTTTTCCATTTAAAATATCATATAAGTGTACTCGTGGCAGAGTGTGCTGAATACTGTACTAATAAATAATGTCTTCCTTGCTCTTCGTTTCTGGGTTGCTATCGGTGCACAAAACTAAAAGGGTATACTACTACTCACATATTCTGCACATATGCATACATACATACGATTATATAGAACAATAAAGAAATAAGAAATGAGCTAAAGTACGGACAATATAAAAATATATGTATGTGTGCATGTGTTTGTGACAAAAAAATCAATTCCAAAAGCAATATAAGCAAAGTACAGTGCAGTGAGAAAAAAAATCTTAAATTTAAAGCTATTTTTATCAAAATAAATGAAAAGTTATTATAATAAGATTATGTTAAGACGTTGTCTCTTAAAATTAAAAAAAAAAATCAGAGGCAAGTTATCGAGCGAAATTACGAAATATCTCAATAGAGTTTGTGTGGAAATATTTTTAAATTTCGAATCGTATCGAATGCCGTAATTTGTCCCCAATTTGGGCAAAGCAACTGTTAGAATTGTTTTGCAGAATAAGATTGCTCGTTAATCTTAAGCCAGTTTCACATGATCTGATGTTTGTACATTTGACTTATCAGACTTTTAAATTTTGACAATTTAAAATTTGAAATTTTTCTCAATAGCATCTGATATAACCTCTTTGTTTTAATACTCTTGTTGCCAAAACAGCTGATGTCAGATTCTTTTTTTATATTAAAATAGAACACTATCTAATGGAAATTTTATCATCGGATATTGCCGCCTTATTTGTACAGTAGCAAGATATTAAAGCGCTCACTCGTAATGCAAAATTTTTGCAGTGGGAAATTCGATATCTTGTTAAATTTTTCCACTAATAAAAAATAATTAATTAATTAAAATATTAAAAAACCTAAAAGTATGTAACGTTTTTGGTGAAATATTTAAATATGAATAAGATGAAAAAATGTTTAACATGTACGAGTATGCACAATAAATATATATTTTTTTCTTGATAAATCAGTAACCTCTTAACTTCGTGTCATTTATTTTTTTTTCAGTGTAGTATGTAGGCCAAAAGTACAACCAAGCAAAATTCTGGAATAATTTTATTTTAGCTCTTGGTTTTTATAATATATTTTTCTACTAGCCAAAATCACTGAAAAATATACATATATAGTATAAGCAATAACTATAACGACATATAAGCAAAACTCGAAAAAAAAATAAAAAAATCGGTAAATCCTCGGCAGCACTGACACAAGAGTTTTACATTAAAAAATTTTGTTCTTATAAAATATTGAAAACTACCACTTATGCCCTAATTCAGTAAGAAGATTTAGGACGTTTTTGTTTGAAAATACTTTTGAGTTCTTGCTTTTGAATTCCTCAAATTATTTTCTTCAAAAATGATTGTTGTCTTTCATAATGAAAAATAAAAATATTATTACCATGTTTTTAATATATAAAAATTAAATCAAAATATTATACAATGTTTTGAAAAATATATGAGAAAATATGTGTTGGACATAATGTTTGGAATAAAATCATAAAGTAAATACACGCACCTTCCAGCAGAGACTATTTATTACTAATAATTGTTTTAAAGAATCACAACTGCGGCTTTTTTCCGTCCATAGACAAGACGGCACAATCGTCGAACAGAATTCGGGCATTAATATATTCAGCTCAATCAGAGTATTCATATTTCCCGAAATAAATTCTTGCAATTATAAAATCAATGGGAAATGAATAATGATAGACAGGGAAAATAGAATTTTCAGAGTCAGCTGTTTTGCTTAGTGGTACTAAATGTTTTTTACTTTCCTGCGAATATTTCATAAACGGACATAGCGGACTCAGACAAAAGCGTTAAAATTACAAAAAATAAAATAAAAAATAAAAAAACGCCACAGTGGCAACATTGATAAAAGTTCGTATAAGTGTTTGAAGTAATCGAGCGGTCATCAACGAGTGCATGACATACAAATATGGGTTTACTTGATTAGAACTGATTGTTTCATGATAAATAAAAAGGGTTGGAACTGCTAATCTAAATTTAAAAAAAAAAACTAAAATTTCTGGCAATTTATGAGCAGCAAGTTAAAAAAATGTAACATAAATTATAATGGCACACGTGTTTTTTTATATGAGACATGATGCACAGAAAAAACTAAATTTCATTTTCAGTAAGCAAATTCGTTGAATCAGTAAATATTTTATTTGAATGTGGTCCTACAAATAATTTTGTAAATTCTGATAAAAATTTTGTAAAAATTTAAATTAATCATAGTTCGGCTGAGAGAAAATGTTATTTCAGTGTGTTGGTGTTTATTTTGCTTGTTGATAGGAACAACGTGCTGTTGTGCGGTTGTTGTTGTTTAGTTGTTGTTTATTTTGTTTGATCGTGTTGTATACATGTAAATGCCGAAATGTAGCCGACAAACGTCGTGGCCTGTTTCTTCTCTATACAGTGTTTTGGTACAAATTAATTTAGTGGAACAGTACAGAATATTTACTGAAACTAAGTTTGATTTCAAACAAATATTTGTTTAAAAATTTTTTGCGAATAATTTTTTCTGTGTGACTAAATTTTTATAATTGTTATTAATTTTTCTTTAAATACATAAGGAGACCATTCAAATCAGCGTGACATAACAACTTCTTTGCCTTGGAAGTGAGTGCTAGTGATTGAACAAGTACTCACAGTTCCATCTCCCACCATTGTACTTTTAGATCGTGAGGAGCCTTTTTACTATTCAAAGAATTAAAAGAAGTCTCGTTTAAGTTTGTTTTTTTTATAAAGTTTGCGAAATTAACTTAAAGAACACAAAAAATCCGAGAAAAATCGCAACTAGAAGCGGGTACATAATAATAAAAAAATACAAAGGCCTCATAAATTTTTGTATCCTTTTCACTTTTATATATATATATATAAGTATTTTCTGACATGTTTTCAAACTTTGAACAAAATATGATTCCAAAAAAGTTTCAGTACAGAGAAAAATTGGTTCCTCCAAAATATTTCTTCTGTATTTCTCAAACAAAGCAAAAACATATTCGTGTCTGTCATGACTTTCACATCCAACACAGAAAGTTTTGGTGTCCTGACATTCATTTCCGAATAATTTTTTTTGTTTTACTTTCGACTGCACCAAGCAATGTGAAAGTAAATAGAATCGCCTTTTTTCCACATTAAAATTAATTTAATTTAAACGAAATCTTTTTTAAAATTAGGCTTGATATCTCATCTACATAATTCGCAAATTTAAACCAATATATATGTATTTGGTTTTAATACATAGAAAAGGGGATATGAAAAATATGCCCACATTAGCAACCAATTTTGCAAAAATATTCGGAAGTATGCAGACACCAAATCTTTTTTTTGCGATTCGGAAATTCTCATTCTAATTAAAAACGTTCGAAAGTCGTGACAGACACGATTGGAAGTTTAGAGTTTTGATAGCACACTTTTTTCAGTGGATACATCGCTTCCGATTCAGAGTTGTTAAAATTTTATTTGAAAGCAACGCTTAAGAATTCGAGTTAAAAATAAACGCATTTCCTCCGTTTGGGAAAGAAAATTCACTTTTTGTGTAAAATGTTGTGCCTCCCCCCCCCCCCCCACTAAATGTCGATTTCAAATGAAGCTCGTGTGTTTACTGGGTATGTATAGCTAAATGTGTATGTAATGTAATGTATATACGAGTAGTATATCGTTACCTTAACACAGAAAGACTCTAAGGGTCTTATGCAAAAAACTTAATAAAGCTTTGCCAAGCATTGTTAAGTAAAGTTGTATTCAAAAAAAATTATTGTATAAAAATTCTAAAGTAGGCACCCAGGTTTGTTAAGACTACGTTAAGTTGATATTTCCAAAATGTGTGTTTTGTACCTCAAATATTTTTATTAATATAGCACATACTGATTCATGTTACATCTGAAAATGAAGCTAGAAGTGCCTGCTCTTATCTTAAGTTTATTATTTCTGTCATGTAATGGGAAACATCACCAAATTATCCAACTGATTCGAAATGCATAGCAAAATCCATTAAAAAAAATATTAAAATAAATACAATTATACAAAAATGTTTTAGTGATGTACATACAATCAAAACAAATCGAAAAAAGCTGGATATTCAAATACTCGTTTCATTCGAATAAAACAAATTGTGATAATTTTTCACATTTTTTTGTTTTTACTTCATATTTGTGTTTATCTGTTTTATTACCATGTCAGAAGCTCATATTTTTTTAATTAGGTTGCTTTACTTCAAGATAATGAAAATTTATTTAATAAAATAAAAAATTATTTGAATACCCGAATGAAATTGTATTCGATTTTGTACATCATAAGCTGTGAAGTGGTTGTTGAACACGGTGGTGTTACCAGTATTTATTATTAGATAACAAAATAATTAAAGTTGTCTTTTGCATATGATTACTTAACAAAGCTATGTTAGCCTTAAAGTACTTGGCAACTAATATGAACTTTAAAGCTAAAGTAAAATATTTTTTTGCATAAGGGGGTAAATCATTATAATTTTCTGCATATTTCGATAGATAAACATCTGTGTCGAAAAATGCAAAAATCTTTAAGGCCCTCTATGTTAAGGTAGCGATATACATATAAGTTGGAGTCTATTGAAAATATGTAAAAATATAATTAAAATTTTTTTGTTCAGTTTTGTTTTCATTGTATGTATATAAGGACGGCCTTATGCCTTGCAAAGTAATTTACATTAATGCCATTATTGCTGTTGTTTTTGCTGTTGTTATTTTATGTCTTATGGTTATAAATTTTAATTAAAATTAACGTGCATATAATAATCCATATAAAATGAACTAGCGTTAACCCTTTATAGCACTATTAAGTGATATGTCACGCTGATGTACACGAAGGTTGGAGGTCGAAGAAAAATTGGCTCGGAGACATAGGCGTAGCTAGGCCTTTCGGGGGGGGGGGCAATACCCCCCAGACTTGATTTTGCCCCCCCCCCAGGATTTATTACAAATTCTTTTTAAAACATATTCTTTTGCCTGTAATATTAAAAAATTCTATTTTTTATTTATTTTAAAATGACTCATGAAAATCACCAGTAATTTTTATACAAACTTTTCGAATAATCGCTAAATATGCATACTTTTATTAGATAACAAATACCCAAAAAAACTATAAGTTTACAGGACTTCAAAACATCACAAATAGTAAACTCCATGTGAATTTATAATGCAAGTGTGTATATATGTATGCGTGTATGTAGCTTTCAACAAATTCTTAATAAAATTGTATTAGTGTACGTAGTTAGTAGCAAGACAAGTTGTTTTAAGGTGTTCTTAAGATTTTCTACTGTCAAATTGTTTGTAACAATAGCCACCATTTTTTATTTAGAGTAAAATTAAAAAAATACCGAAAAATTATGATCTGCAAATACCTTGTATATATTCATATACTATATATACTCATACACACACATATATGTATGTATGTATGCATATTTATGGTTCAATCCAGGGCTGCCAGATAAAATGATGGAAAAATCGCCGAAATCCCGATAAAATATAAAATAATCGTCATTTCATGTCCGAAAAATCGTCAGAAAATCGAACAAATCAAAATTTCCTCTTTAAACATGTATACATATGTTTTATTTTTATTAGAAAACAAAACAAAACAATTCATGTTCATATACAACTTTGTTAGACTAGTGGAAAACTTGCGAAAAATATTCCTAGGTCCAAATTTTGGTATCAGTACTTTTGATGACCGAAATTTTTGGTAGGATATCAACTTACACAGGTCAATATATCGTTGGTCTCAAATGAAAAGGCCCTAACGCAAATAATTGTAACTTTACAGGAGAACGTAAAACATAATAGAAAGTGTAATATTCAAAATGTAACTTTTTTGTATAACTGCTTGTAAAAACGCTATTTTTTACACTATTGAAATAAATTTTTGTGATGAGGTGTATTAGTGTGAAATTTATTGAAATCACTGAAAAACTCAACTATCGATATGTATGCATGTATATATATGCACATAAAATTTGTTTCAATTGAACACGTATACATACATACTTGCATACATATGTTTGTACTTATTTATGTATGTATGTTCATTCATCGCAACAATATAGTATTGATTCAGAACTTCAATATTGGCGGGGAAACTAAATAATAAATGACAATTTTCTATTTTTATTTATGCACCAACAGATAAATTTTTTTTAAATCAAAATAATAAATTATTAAGAAATGAAATCATGAATGATGAATGAAATATATATACATAAATAATTTTTCCATATGAACATATAAACTTGTTGGAAACGAATATTAATTTTATTATTATTTAGTTTATTATTATTAGATTATTATTATTATTATTTAGTTTTTTTCTAATACATACTTTACTTTTTGTCTATATATTGTTTTTGTTTTGAATGTTTTGTTTTTTTAGTTTTAATTATAACTTAATTTTTGTTATTGAAACTGGACTGTTAATTTATGTTTTAACTTAAATAAAAAAAAAATGTTAAATAAAAAAAAAAATCTGTATAAAATTTTTTAAACGCACTAATAATCCCAAACCAATATTTTACTTATTAATATTTTACTTATTAAGTAAAATATATTTTTTTAATTTCCAAAATCAATGTATTTTTAATAAAAAATATATATTTAACTTAATAAGCAAAATATTAATTTGGGATTATTAGTGCGTTTAAAAAATTTTAAGCTTAAATTTTAACAATTCCCATAAAAAACACTAATTAAAAAAACTTGTGTTTGCCCCCCCCCCCCCCCCCCGCCCAGAAAAAATGTCTAGCTACGCCAATGGTCGGAGATCTTAAGACCCATTGTTGAGATTCAAAAACACTCAACATTTGTGTGATATTCTGATAATTGTGGCTCTTAGGATAGTGGCGCTATCTAGAGATAGAACAGTTGTTTGGTAATCTACTAGTGTCACTTAAGCCTTTAAGTCAGTGGTCGGCAACCTTTACCATTACATATTACGATTATGTGAGTTATACTCTCATGACGAACCCGTGTTGCCACTGAAATTTCGTTTCATTTCCCTAATTTGAAATTTTAAATCTCCAAAGGCAAACTTGATTTTATTATAGTCAGAAGAAACACTCAGGATTTGTTTGTAAAAAAAAGGCATTTGTTTTTGCTGCTACGTCAATGTCATGGTGAGTTAAAAGATGGTTTTGTAGGCAATTTTCTTAAAATAATTCAAACATATGCCTTTGCACGTTGACAAACCTAACATTCTGCTTTGCCAAAATAATTTTCTTAAAATAGAAAATTTGGTGAATTCTTAACACTCTTTTTTTTTGTCATTGTTGGGAAAAAATTTCTCTCTGGCAACACTGATTCTCAACAGTATGAGATGCACACAACATGTCTGCTTGAATGTTTAAGCTGGACTGTTTAATGTTGTTTATTTCTTAACAATCCGTATGCAGACATACGTAAGAGAAGAGTGTTTTTAAAGGCGGGGCAACCTTAGTTCGCCAACCAAGATAAGGAAATAGACTGTCTACTCTTCTTCTTCTTCTTATTTGCAGTACCAACTCCTGCAGCTGTCATTACAAAGCTTTCCATATCACATATCCAATCAGAAAAGAAGTTGTATCACTTCAAATTTATTTTACCCCTTTCACCATCCAGCGAAATCCAATGTAGTCCACCTTTGTGGCATCTTCTTCAGAGCTCAGGGGCCTAATTCCCGCATTCGATTGCGAGCGAGTTATTACTCGAATGTGCGAGTTTTTTAACTTTTGGAATTTTCGCATTCGGTTTCGAATAACACATATCGAAATTTCTAATGACAGCATTCGATAACGTGTATACATTCGAATGCAACCGTTCGTGTTTTTACTCGCAAGCAAAAAGGCATTCGAAATCATGTTTAACATAGAAAAAGCGAAGAAAAAGAAAATGCATGATCAATATTTGACTTATTTATTTATAAGTGAATGAATGCACAAATGTAAGTATAAAAAAATACAAATTAAAGAATTTATAGTTGACTTTAAATATAACAAAACACACTGACGGCATATAATGTTTTGCCTAAGAGTTGTCGGAGAAAACAAAAAAAATCAACCAACTCTGGGAGCATCTAAATAACAAATTAACTGCTTCTGGTCAACCAATAAAAGAATCTAAAATGTGGCTCCAGTGCTCTATTCTCTAACTTTACACTAATTTTTTATTAAGTTGTATATTAGTTTCTTTTTTCTGCATATAGGTACGTGTGTATGTACGTACATACATATGTTTTTGCACACACACACATAAACAAACATATGATTTTGCTTACAATTTATTCAGTGTTGTGAAATGAATTTATATATAAATATATTTGCCTTTTTCCAACACTGAAACAAAAACTCGATTCGCTTGGTAACGAGTGACATCATCGGAAAATTTCTTGCCATCGAAATTAATTTCTATTCGAATGCAATTCCGATCACGAGTGCAGGAATTAGGCCCCAGACCTTAGTTTCAATTGCGAGCTTTACCCAAATGATGTATATTCGTTTCCTTAGGAAAGGGATAGTGATAGAGAAGACAGGCGGTGAAGGAAGAGACAGAGAAATGCTTCATTATTTTACAACTCTGCTTTTTGCACGTTTTTAATAATGCAGTGTTGCGTCTCTGGTGTTAAATGAGGCAAATTTTGCATTTGCTCTTTTGCTAGAACATTTGCATTAAACACTGCATGCTGTCATTATTGCACAAATGAAACCTCAAACAAGACTTCACTTTGTGATGGTGTGGGTAATTTTAAAGAAATATTAAATATTTATTATATTTAGTTATTTTATAAACATTACTAGAAGCACACTACACCTCGATGCGTTTGATTCACTGTGTGTTGCGTCTGCTGATGTAAATTTTAGCATCACATCTGTATACATAAATATACAGAATTTTAAATGTGCATGGAGTACGAGGCTTATGTTAAGTGTTAAAAACTTTAAATCTCTAAAAGAAAGTTTTTATCCTCGTAATAATTCCAGCAGTTTTAAAAACATATCCACAAGAACCCAAAAAAAATACAACTAATAATAGTTACACTTATAAATGCATTTGCCGCTGCTAAATCGATTATTGTATATACAATCAAACCATTTCTCATATTCCATTTTATTAAGAATTCATGTTAAATAAGTGATGTTAACAATCACTCTCTGTCCAAAATAAATAAGCATAGATATGATAATGAAGTGCGTAGTGGCACTTCCCCCAGCTAAGGCTAGATTAACTATTCTTCTTTAGAAAATTGCATTAATTTATAAAAATATTTCATTGTACAATAAGAATTGAAAAATACCGAACTTCATCCCGATTATGAAATTTCTCCTTATTTAAAAATTCATTACAAACTTTAATAAATTGTTAAATAATTGGCAATAAAATATCTATTTGTTCAATATGATTTTATTATTTCTTCATTGACTAGCAAAAACGTGCTTTACAACTATAAAAACAATTTTCTAGTAAAATTTTTTTATTATCAAAAAATATACTTTTACTATTCGTATTATAAAGCCGGCAGACAGACAGTCGCATACATATGTATGTACATATATGCAAGCACAAATAATATTATAACTTTTACTTTCATTTCATATCAAAAATAACACAACTACATTTGTAGTTATTTGTGTCGAATTGAATGAAAAAGCGTTCATATGTACGAATGTACATGCTAAAAAAACAACAATAACAAACACTATAAAACAAATTATAACTAACGCCAATAGGATTACAATATGTTTGCAAAAACTATTTACGATTTTACTACTTATTCGTGTACAACAAATGATGAGTATCAATAATGTTATTGTCAACCATAGGTAATAAAAATTAAAATGTTCCCTCAACTCAAACACAATCAACAGATCCTCTGTTTAGGGGCAGTCAAATGCATACACTGATGAATAAAAGTAAGCTGTTAACTGAAAAATGAGCTCTGCTAAAATTTTAGTTTTTTCTCTTTATAGTTAAATTCTAAATTATCTTAATCAGCCTCTGAAGCTAGATGACACTTCAAAGGGAAGAATACATTGAAAAGCAAAAACGTGCCGTTATGTGGAAAATTGCCAGAAATTTTTCTGCGCAGCCACGCAATTCATCAGCACCCATATCTATCTACTTGGGTAGAGAATGTTATTAACATCGGCTATTTTAGAATGAATTTTTAATGAAATGGAAGTAGATGGACATGACAGCTGATGAAATGCGTAGCGGCACAGAAAAATATTGACATTTCCCCCAGCTAAAAAGTCTAATTTCATTTTTCTTCTCTTTAAAAAATTGCATTAATTAATAAAAATATTTCATTCTTTAAAAATTAAAATCACTGAACTTAAGCCCGATTAAGAAATTATTCCTGATTAAAATTCATTCTAGTTCATTTAAATTAAAGTTCGTAAGTTTTAAAAAGGAAAAAAATATCCTGAAAATCACAGAACCAACAAGTAAGAGTGCTATATTCGACTGTGTGAATCTTATATACATAAGTACATACATACATAAGTACATACATATTTGTTTTTTTTTATAAAATAAGTGACCTCTCGGTTTTTTTCGACTAAAGAATTTGCTTGAGTAAAGACCTTCCTAAAATATAAAACATGTTTAGAAAAATTATTTTTGGTTATTTTTTTAACCAAAAATTTTTTTTTTCAATTTCCAACCCTAAGACCATAATTTAAATTTTTCTGATTTTAATACGAGTACTAATTTATTTAATTCGAAAATATAGAATATATTTAATTACCAAAGAAATAATCCCCCTTATTGTGAATGGCGTCGTCGACGTCACATCAAGACGACAGCAAATTTTTTCACTTGTATACTCTTTACCGGTAAAAAAATGGATCATATTGACAATCTCTTACTAATCTCTAAGGCTTTGTAAATTAATGGAGCATGTCAATAGTAGTCAATTTTTGTCAACAAAGAGTAGACAAGTGACGATTTTTAGTGTCGTCTTAATGTGATGTCGACGACGCCATTCAAAATAATGGGGAATAAGTGAACAAAGATAAAAGGAAATTTAAAAAAATTGCTTTATTTATTGCTTTTAACTTTTCTTCTGTATATTAACAGAAAAAAAAATTTTAAGTTTCCAGGTCTGGAGCTGTTTTTGTTTTTATAATTTTCTACACCAAATTTTTCTTTCCAAAACGTAAAACATATATAATTTATAAAGAAAAATAAAAAAGTTTATTAGACCTAGTTACTTTTATGTATCACAAAAAGTGTAAGTTTCCCAACCCTGGATTCATCTTTTTTTATTTTTCTGATTTCTTACACCAATATTTTTCTTTAAAGAATGTATGATATTTCAAATTTATAGATAAAAAGGAAAAATTTGTTTTAGTAGGTTAATTTTATATAAAAAAAAAAATAAAGTTCCCAACCCTGGAAATGTCTTTTTTATTTTTTTATATTTTAATACAAATTTTATTCGTACTTGAAATATAAAATAAGTTTATTTAACTAAAAAATCAAAAAATTTGTGTTATATAGTTATTTTTATATGCCAAAATCAAGTTTAAGCTGTCCAGCTCTGAAAGTGTCTGATCGATTCCGCTATTTTGGACCATTTCTGATACACCAGTCCAAGACCGAAGTCTCTAGCTTTTCTGGGAGCTTCGGAAAACCGATTTCACGTACAACAGACGGACGGACAAACAGACAGACATCGCTTATTCATCTTCCCTATTCATAAGGACCCAGAATATGTATATATAAATACATATTATGGGTCGCATATAAATATTATGGAAATTACACACGGAATGACAAACCTATATATACCCTTTTCCATTTTTGGTAAAGGGTATAAAAATGGAAACAAAACTTCTGCTTGGTTTTATTTCCGGTGCTTAATTTTTTTTTGATTTAAGAACCCAGCAAAAAATTTCAAAAAAGGTAATCGAGTTTGGAATTAAGCATTTTTGGTGGAAGCACTTCCCTACTGGATTACCAACTTAATGATTTTAACAAGGCGTGAGACTAAAATAATCGATTCTTGAGAAGTACTTACATTTTTTTATTTGTCAACATTTTACGTAATCTATTTCGTCTAAAAAAATCATTCTCTTCATTTAGCAACTTGCACGTCATTTTTTTAGGGTTTCGTACACCAAAGGTGAAAAGGAACACTATTGTTTTCGCTACGCTGTCCGTCTGTCCGTCACACGGTATTTTCTCAGGAACCGTAAGAGCTACGGACCTGAAATTTGGACACAGTATGTAGAATCTTGGCCACGACAACAACAAATACATAAGAATTAAAAATTAAAGGGTGTTCCAAAACGAGCAACGAAAAATGTTAAAATCCCATGTAATATACATATATACAATTGTATGAACATATGTATATTGAAACTTGAAATTTGTAAAATTACTGTATTTTTATATTGACTACAACAATTAACACTAAAATTTAAAAAAATTAAAGGGTGGTCCATCAGTTAATGCAATTTTCACTATGTAATTTTGACAATTTGCTATATCTTGGAAACCGTAAGAGGCAAACAAATTTTCTAAAACGGTAAACGGAAATTTTCAAAAACGGTAAAACTAAAAAAACCGAAAATTATAAAATCGCCAAACGAAAAAAAAATCGCCAAAAATTAAAAATAAATCGCCAAAACGAAAAAATCGCCAAAATTAAAAAAAAAGTTCCAACAGTAAAATAAATCGCCAAATTCGAAAAAATCGCCAAAATGAAAAAAAAACGCCAAAATGAAAAAAAACGCCAAAAATCGAAAAAAAAATCGCCAAAACGCGAAAATGTCGCCAAAACTAAAAAAAAATTTTAAATAAAAAAATTGCAAAAATGAAAAAAATCGCCAAAAATAAAAAAAAATCGCCAAAATGAAAAAACGCCAAAAACCAAAAAAAAATCGTTAAAACAAGAAAATAAAGTGTCAAAACTAAAAAACGAGCCAAAACTTAAAAAAATCGCCAAAACCGAAAAAACTCCAAAAACGAAAAAAAAAATGCCAAAAACTATATATTATTTAGGATGAAGTTTGTATTAAATTACATATCTAGTGTTCGTACGGAACCCTTCGTGCGCGAGTCAGAGCCGCACTTTACTGAATTTATTAAATTTTAGGTAATGAAAATTGGCAATCAGAAAAGTAAGTTAGTTAGTAAGTAAGTTATATGGCAAGCAGTTCTAATGGTAATGTGTAATTTTTTGCTGGGAAATTACTGTCTCACTTCAAAAAATTATAGTGCGGTGAATTTGCTTTTGTTCCTGTAGGAACATTTCATTTCTGCGTTATTGAAAACGTGCAAAAAGCAGAGTTGTAAAACAATGAAGTTTTCGTCTATCTTTTCCTTCTCTATCACTATCCCTTTCCCAAAGAAGGTAACACCTATAATAGTACTAGGTATTCATCGCCTGAGAGTTACTTCTATTTAAAAAAAAATATTATTGAAATTTTTTTCAACAATCACAATGTTTTCTACGGCTATTTAAATCTCGGGGCTTGCAAGCAAAAATCACAAATCCCATAAGAGATTTATTATAAATGATCCGATTATTTCGGCCTTGGGAACCTCGAAGCTGGCATCAAAAGCTAACATCCCTCTAATCAATTACATGAGTACTAGAAGACAATATAGTAGATTAGGAATTTTAGCTTCGATTATATCAGAGTTAAATAAACGATATATTAGAGGGCTGCTGTATTGAAAGTATCTGCAAGCGGAATTCAAATTGGATGCTGTGTATTTTATTTGTTTATACTAAAATTTGCCGGCATGTACTTATTTGTTTATTTTACTCTTTTACAGACATATTGTTTTGTTTGTTTTTATGTTCGAGCCATAAAAAATTGTTTTGTAGACTTTATTGTACAAGCCATTTATGTACATATGTACATATATATACATGTATGTATCTATGTATGTATGTACATTTAAAACATGACGTTTTAATGTTTGAAAGCGAAAGGATATATTTTTTAACTACCACAATATATGAATTTAGTCTGCATGTACTAACATATATCCAGACATATATTTATGTACTTATGTCTATGACTGCATCTATTTTTATTTATTTTTTATTTTTCCTATGTACAATCAGATGTACGAGTATGTATGTCTAGAGATGTGAATTGTGCATGTTTGTGGTGGATTCTCTGTAGCAAAAATTCATACAAAAATATAATACATATTAGAGGGCTGCGTAAACAGTCTTGATTTTTTAAATGTATTGTCGTAGCATGTAAACCAATAATAAATAATATCGTTGAACGAGCGAAGTACGATGAATGTATTGATGCAAGCGTATATGAGTGTTTACAAGCGATATCGCGAAGACTTCTTTATGTTCGTAACAAACAGTCAAAAGAAGTATTGTTGATGCGTGTATGTTTCTTATTTTTCATATTGTACGTTTGAGTGTGTGTGTGTAAGATGTAGCTGGTAAGCTATTGTGTGTCTAAGGGTGGTTTTTTTTAAGCAAGCGCACACAACTAATGTCAATGCATGTGTGCGTTTGTATGTGAGCAGAAAAATTAAAGATCATACACCAGGGATGATAAAGTTGGTACAATTGTACTTTTTTTGGTACAATTCAAACCCTAAAAGTACGTTGGTATCCCCGTGACTCATTTGGTACTATTTGAAAAATTTTCGAGACTGTACCTTGTTTATTTTCACACAAAAAATAAATGGGGATCATTATTTTAACGTGGCTAACAAAATTCACTCCCGAAAATGTTAGTAGTATCGTAGCTTTCTTATTAAGAAATATTTCTAAAGAAAATGGAAATTATGATAGTATAAATAACGAGCTTCTAGCTTTGAAAAATTAACTGGATGAGCTCATTGTCATTGTCAATTCCACACTCATCAGCGAATGTGGAAAGAGTATTTTGATAATCAAAACGAAGACTCGAAAATCTAATACAAACAAAAGACTTATTGAAAGAACCTAACTCGTATTTTTTACGAATTGAATTTTTCAGTGATTCCAATACCTTTCACACAAATAAAAATAGCCACAAAAATTTATTACAACAGTTTAAAAAATAATGCTTTTACAATTAGATGTACAAAAATTACACAAAGAATATTACAGTTTCTATTGTGCTTTTACCTTACACTGTCAAATAACAATTACTTTATTTGGGGCATTTCTACTTGAAACCAACGATATGTATTTACTGCCTCTTCCACTATGTCGAAAGAAACTCCCTGCGAAAGAAGACTAGTATTCCGAATTCTAAAAAATTTTAATTTTTATGTTAATGATGCAGATTAATTTTCATATCGTTCTTTTTTTAAAATCAAACACAAAATTTGAAAACTTTAAATTTGTGTTCTGGCAAACTAGTTTTTTTTTTTTGAGTTATGACGTTATATGAGTAAATGAGCGACATATTCTGAAAATATAATAAAAAAAAAGTTAAACCCAAAAAAAAAACAAGTTTAGTACTACTGGGGTCGAAAAAGTACGATTTTAAAAGGTAATTGGTACGAAATTGGTTTTCTCATTTATCATCCCTGTCATACACACAACATATGTGCGAATGTACATGCATGATGTTGGCATACGCGCCCATGCATATGAAGAGGCAAACATCACAAATTCTTCCGTCACGAAGTATTTTCTTCTTTACTCCTACATCTGCAATAACTAGAGTTTCTACGCGGGAAAAAAATCCCGGGAATTCCTGGCAGCTATTTTTTTACAAGTCCCGGGAAATTTTAAACAGGAATTTTCGGGAATTTAATATTAACGCTCTTCAAATTTGTTTTTTTTTTACTTTGCTGTTCGTTGTTTTATTACTTAAAATTACAATTTTGTAATGATGCATAATATAAGCTTTAAAGCAGATGTAATAGAGGTTCCCGAGGTGACTCCAACAACGACAAGCGCTACGAAATATTTTCAACCTAAAAAATCTTTATAGGAAATAATACTCGCTCGTATCTAGATTGGCAGATGTAGATGGAATTTCCATCCATGTTATAACTGAAAGCATATGAATTTATTTGTTTTTGAAATATTGTTGTTCTTGAAATGAACGAATGCAGTTGTTTTGTTTTTAATTTAAATGTTGTATGTTTTTTTCATAAAGTTATATTTTTTATTGAATATAATATTAATTAAATTCATGTTTTTAAAATTTCCGGGAAGAAAAAATTTTTTTCCACGATTCCCGGGAATTGGAAAAGTCCGGTAAATTAGAAACCCTAGCAATAACTGAAACAAATTTCTTGCAAAAAGTGTTATTTAGCGTTTGCTTTAGAGGATTTCGCTGTAATAAAGCATTGAAAAATCCCTCATGTCTTAAAAGTTCTTGTAAGTGGTCTTGTGCAGAGGTCTAGTATAAATGCACATACGTACTAGTAGTATCAGTTTAAAAAAGGAGATATAAAAAGCCAAATGCCAGACAAAACATGGCTGAATTGTTTCGTTTTTTTATTGCGAAAATAAAATTTATACATAAAATACGAGTAAAATAAAAAAATAAACTAAAAAGCAAAGTAGTAAAAACTGAAAACATTAAAATCCATACTTGTATATATTTATGTATCCATAACTTCAAAAAGGAAAATACTCGTACTCGATTGCAAGTAAATATAAAGTTGCAATAAAGTTTTTTTTTGGGCTTAAGCCTCAGTTAGCCGACTGTAATGGAATGCAACTGCAACGTTAAGAAACAGCTGATCGATATTGTTATGCGAAAAATAATGTACAGATTGTTTCATTTCGGTTACATCTCTATAAGCATTTGCATTACTTTTCACATAACAATATCGATCAGCTGTTTCCTAACGTTGCAGTTACATTCCATTACAGTCGGCTAACTGAGCCCTTATGCTTATAGTTTAAGGCTAAAGCTGTTTTTATGGCAGCATACTTCTTGTCTTGCAGTTGATAAATAGAAAAAATGCATTTAAGTTTTTTTTTTAAATTCTAACTATTTGTTGCTTTTGTTGGCTTGGGTTTTTGAAATTAAATTTTTATTGCTTTTATTTTTCGTTTTATTTTTTTTAATTAAGTTTCATATAATGAATTTTTCATTTAGAAAATGCGCATGTTCATTTTCCTGCACATTTTAATGTTGCTTTTATTATGTTTGAAAACTTATTATTTTATTATATTTTTATACATTTTTAAAAGCAGCTTTTATGAGCTGAAGCTGTAGCTGTTGCTGTTGCCCTGTGGCTGGTTATGTTTCGTACAGATGATGCCAGTACAAACGGACATACAGTCAGTCGTTCATACATATATGTATGTATTAGTGATGCACGAATATTCGTATTCGAATTGCCGAATATTCGGCAATTTTTAATACGAAAACGAAGCATTCGTATTCGTCAAATTCAGGAGAATGCGAATACGAATATTTTTCCAAAAAAAAAAAAAATAAATAAATAAATAAATACATAAATCCTAAACTAAATTTAAATAAATGGATTAAAATATTAGTTTGTGCGAATCCACTAAATTTTTTATAGAAAGTTGTGCTGTGTATTATTTTCAAATATTATTTACTGACGATCATTAAAATTTTGGGTAGTTTTTATTAACTTTAAAGTTCGCCAACAGGAGTATGAAGTTCTTTTTCATAACAATTTTTTAATATTTCATGTTGCAGGCGTAAATAGAGCCCTAATTTAATGTCTATAAATTTCACATGAAATATTCGTATTCGTATTCGCAAATATTGTTTCAAACATTCGTATTCGTATTCGCGAATATTAAAAATTGACATTCGTTACATCACTAGTATGTATGTATACTCTGGCTACAGCCGCCGACTGACCCTCGCTGTATTTAAAACATCGCCATTATGACCATCATCAGCATCGTGATGATTATGTTTATTGTCATGATTTCATTGCATTTTTTCATTTTCTGATTTTAGATTGTATTTTAGTACCTTTAAGCCATTAATTGGAGGAAACCAGTTATTGTGGGCTTTTTTTTTTTTTTTTTTTTGTTGGTTTCTTTGTTTCGGTTTATTATTACTTTTTTTATCCTGAATTTATCCATTTGCGAATGTACACAAATGAAAGTGAATTTATATGTTAAATGATGACATTGAAAAATTGTTGAGTGGAGTTGTGCCGAGATAGCCAGCCAGTCAGGCAGTCCAGCAATCAGCCCAGCAAATATACAACCAACCACTCAAGCCATTTCTGCCAACAACCAACCATTCAACAACCATATACAGTAACAACAACAATAAAAACAACAACAACGAAAAATTAATGGAAATGGCATCAAAATTTATACAGATATTTTTTAATTAATTGTTCATTAAAAAATGTTAATGGTTATTTCCTTCTTTTTTTTATATCACAAGCAGCGTTGCCAAATGTGCAGTTTTAACTGATTTTTAGCAGTTTTTTAAAGCATAGAGCAGTTTTGCAGTTTTTTGCTTAAAAAATAAGTTTTTCTACAAGTTGTGCAGTTGTTAATTTTTACTTTATCTCAAGTTTGTTATTTTAGTTCCGATATCTGAAGCCATAGTTTTACCCATTTTGCTTAATATAATAGTGAAGACTTATTAGCAGTGATGGTATTTTGGTGCTTTTTACCTCTTCATAAACGCGAAATTTTGGCTAATAACCTTTTTTAAAAAGCGGGTATTCACATTGCTTTTAACAATTTCTTACAGTGCTTTTGGTGCTTTTTTGTTAAATAAAAATATTATTAATTTACAAAACTAAAATACTTTTAAGCGCTAATATCAGCATCTTTTAACTGAGGCTTATTAAATTGGTTTCAATGACAATAACGGAAACTATGTTAAAAACAATCTAGAAAACTTTTCATAATTGGGATTAAAAAATTTAATTTTTTTTTTGGAAAATAAAAAACGGAAGTAACTGGAAAGTACCACATAATTCTCTGCATAATAATTGATTGAAAGTAGTATGGAATAACACATTTGTTAAAGCTTATACAAATATTTAATCATACTATAGGGTGGTTAAATTTTAAAGGCCGATTTCGATTGAAAACATGAGGTTATCAATAGCAGTCAGTTGTTTTAGAGAACGCCTATCCAACCCCCAATTTTTTTCATATCGTATTGACGTGCTGTCAATGTTGATAACTATAATAAGGGTGAATATCGCAAAAACAAAAGCTTTTAAGTTAAGAGTACTTAAGAAAAGAGTGACGCTTTTAATGCATTCTTTATGTGTAAATGATTTTTCAGTAACATACATATCTTAATGTAAGCCTAAGCTTCACCTACTATTGTATGTATGTATGTATGCGAGTATATGCTACTAAATATATTCGGGTATGTTCTGTATTTCACGTGAAATTAAATCGTTCGGAACTGCCATAGCATTGTTGTTGTAAATACATATTTCCAACAACAATTCTACGGCAATTCCACACGTTTTAATTTCACGTGGAATGCAGAACATACCAAATTATTTGACTCATGTTTTTTTTATTATTTGTTTTCACATACTTATTTTTATTAAATTAAACAAGATTTTGTTTTAATTAATATGTTAATAAATTCTGTTATTACATCTCAAATACTCTGTTTATTTCAAAGCAAAAATTTTAAATTATATTTTGAGCTTTTACACTCTAAACTCTCCTTTTTAAATGGCTTAATGTATTGAAATTAAAAAAATATTTTGGTGCTTTTTTACCCTCTTTTTCGTATTTTTTTGCGCTTTTTACCCTTTTTGCAACAACTTAATGTGCTTTTGCTCTTCGTAGAGATACCAACACTGCTTATTAGTACTTTTTCAAACAGCAAGAGAGAATTCACACGAAAGTTTTTTTTTCTTTATAGAATTTGGTCTTATTGTTTGCAAGTTGGGTTCATACGGACGTAGCAATTCCTTTATTAATATTAATTCGCCTTGTCTTATTGAAAAAGAAAAACGAAATTTTTCATTGAAATAATTCGATTCCTCATATAATGAGATAAAACACGACGAAATATATACCAAATTAAAGGATAGACCCCATAGAATTTGAAGCCATACACATTTTTCAGAACTCTCTTAGCAAAATATCAGCAATTCACAGAAAAAAAACATTTTATTTTGGCTGAGCAATTGTATTAAATAGATAAATAATTGTGCACTTCAAATAAAACAAAATCTTAAAAAACAAAAGCAAACATTTTAGTTACCTTACTTATTGAATTTTTGATCCACTTACTTTTTTTCGGAAAAACAGAATTTCCCTGCATAATTTAATGCGAAATATCCAATAGTGAAATTAAAAACTTTATAAATTTGTAGAGCCATATTTTCTTAACTGATGCCGATGAAGCTTTCGAGTTGGTAAAATGTAACAACTTGACAAACATTATCAAGTCATAATATAAAATATATCAGGTATATACGTTATATATCAGGTATAGATTTTGTATGAGCAGTTTTTTCACATGAAAATCAGTTTTTTTATTCTAAATTTTCAGTTTTCCAAAAAAATATTATGGCAACGCTGATCAGAAGCAGTAGAAGGAGTAAAAAGCATATTAAAGGTACATCCAGGCCACTATTTACGGGACAGATACATAGACAGGGCTATCACGAATAAAATTTTTCCCGGGGAACAATTCTAACTAATAGCAAGGAATAGGGACAAAAAAAGTTCTAATTGGAAAAGGGAGAAATTTCACGCGGAATTTTATTCATGATAGCCCCGATATACAAAGCTAAAAAGAAAATTATTTAGAGAAATCTTTGTATCATTTAACTAATCTTGTCTTGATCGATAATCGTTTGAATCTGCCGACAGCAAAACTAAGAATATTCATAAATGTTTCTATGCATTTCAGCTTTAAAAGGGGGTGGTGGAGCTGATAAATTTTGCTACATAAAGAAACTCAAATAATATTTTTTTTTACAATGGTTCAAGTAGTAAGCACGTTGACTACAAAATCGAAGGTTCTGGCTTCAATCCCTGTATCCAACAGTCATTAAATAACAACATTCTGCATTCATGTCCCTTTGTATGAGTTGTTGTAAGAAAGTTCAAGTGATGAAGGCATAGTCACTGGTCATTGAACTATACCGACTCCAACAGATGCTAATCCTAATGTAACATCAGAGCGCCCTCCTTCGTTGTGTAGCAGAATCATGGGCTAAGTAAAATAATTAATAAAATGGCTAATAACCACAACTCTAAACAAAAAAAATTTAGTACGACTCATTTAACACCAGAGGCGCTGCAACACTGCATTATTAAAAAAAAAACGTGCAAAAAGCAGAGTTGTAAAAGAATGAAGCTTTTCTCTGTCTCCTCCTTAACCGGCCGTCTTCTCTATCACTATACCTTTCCTAAAGAAGGCAACACCTAGTAATAGTAGTAGACATTCATTGCCTGAGTGTTACTTCTTTTTTAAAAACACATACCTAAGCTTATCCAAGTCAAAAATGAAGGATTTTCCCATTAGGAACCCTCTAAAAAAAATCATCAAAAATTACACAAAATAATTTAATTTCCATATCGCAATCACTGAGTGTATGTTTTAAAATATTTAGAGCTACATATTTATATTTTGAACATGTATCGCGGTAAATTCTTCTTCCATCAAAACAAAACTAAATGATGCAATAATAAGAGTGTCGAGGGACAAACGTAAACATGTTATGAAATATGCAGAGGATAATTAAAAATATTAACGCCTAAAAATATATTGTACCATACTTAGTTAGCTTTAGCCATAAATCATGCTAAATTATTTATACAGAATGACTATCCTTCAAGTAAATTTTTAAATGTATCTTACATACTAATTAAGAAATATATATGCATCCATATGTATAAAGTTGTTAAAGGTACCAACAGACGACATGTTTTTTTACATGTGTTTTTTAAGTTTTCGACTCGTATTTTTTTCTTTATGCTTGTCAATATTGGTTAATTTACATAAGGTTTATAATTTTTGGTCACAAACGTACATGTAGTATCACTTCTTCTTTTTCAGTACATAAATATCCACGTAGTTTGTTTTATAAATGGCTTGCAGCCGTCGAAATATTTTTGGTTCCGTCGCTGTAGTACTGGCGACGCAAATTTGCTTTTTTAATTTTTTCTTTTTTAAACAAGACCTTGAGGTTGTATCTAAAAATCTATACATTTTTGGACTTATTTTAATAAAACGACAACGTTAAATTAAAAAAAATATATAATTAATTTGTCTTGCAAAATACTTCATTCAGGCGGCTAATGATAGTGCACATAATCAACCGCCGACGAATTTGTTCGCATGACATAGACATTTGGAGCTGTATGTTTAAAATAAGAAAATAGAGCACGCTCTATTTCAAATAATGTCTTATGTTTTTTGGCATGTTTTTTACACAAGCAATGTTTTAAAGGTAACACACGACATGTTTTCGTTTACATATGTAAATTCTGGCACATACAATGTGAAAAACATGTCGTCTGTTGGTACCTTAAGGGAGGTGTTTAATATATTGATAATAAAAAAATATTATAAAAGCGATGATAGGGCTGGGCTTTCTCGAACATAAAGTTGTAAACAGGTTCTTATGTTTTTATCTTCTCAATGAGCTTACTAAATCCAGTTTGCTATTTCAAATTAAATAAAAGTCCCTCGTATACAGTTGTAATTCATTAACAAACACTTTATTTACGTAACACTATTATTTAGAGCTTTTACTTAACAACTGTAGTAAATTCGCAATTTTAAATTAATCACTGTTACTTCACTGTTCGTAAGACAAGATTGACTTTTTAAGCTGATGCCTAAATAGTAATAGCTAACATCCAAAAGATTTTTAATTAAAGCTTATAAAGCATATATCTATGCCTAAGTTAATGTCTTTTAAACTAACACCAAACTCCACTAAATAACTAGCGTCTTATTATTCTAGAAAGATTTAAGAATGAATTGGATATTGCCATCAGGTACTTAAATCTAATCACTGCTTACAACATAACTATTAGCTTACTAATCTACTATGACAATGCTGCTTTCCAATATGGCAAGCAAATTGTGATGCTGGTTTAAAATCATACTTTCCAGTATGCTACTAGTATTTCCGAGTACTTTTGAGTACAGTCCGAGTGCGGTCCCCGTACTGCCGACTACGCTTCGAGGACAAGTACAGTATGAGTATGAGTACTATATGAGTAAGAGTACCTTATGAGTATGACTACAGTATCATTACCAGTACGGTAATACTAGACTTCACCCCGATTTTCAGAAATAGAGTTTCCATCAGATATCGACGTTTTTGTGTTCTGTGCATTTTTACGATGATGTCCGCATAAATGTATTTGTGTCCTTTTGTATGTGTACGTGTGTATGTGTATATATGTTTGCGAACCGTTCGCAACTTACGAATTTCTTATTTAAAGTGGCCATATTTCATAGAAAGAAAAAGATGGCATCAACAAAAATGGTTTAAAATTAATTTGAATTCAATTTCTATATTTTTTACATAATTAACAGAAAAAGGCATTCATGTACATATATGTTGCATTTAAAATTAGTTCAGTAACAAAAATCTAAAATTTTAAAAATACTCGACGCACTAGACGCTGTAGAAAAACAGAAAAAATCTCAACAATAAATTTTTTTGCAATATCACAGCCCTATACATAACATACTAAGCTTATCAGGGTACACTCAAACCTCAAACCAGGCAAGCCCATAAAGCAGCTGTTTATTTCAACTGTCAACCTTCATTAAAAAAAAAAACAAAAATAGACAAAAAAAAATGTATATATGGAGTTGGGTTACGAGTTAGAAAATGCAAATGAAAGTGACGGTTTTTTATTTCACGGATAAAGATGCAAAAGATGACTGAAAATAAAAAAATATGGCAAAAGTAGGACACACATTTTATAAATGACAGCGAGTTAAAATAGATAATTGTCTTGTAAAGAAGCGGACGTATATGGTGACCTTAGCTCAAGGGATCGGAGACAAACTTGATGCATTCTAAAGACATTGACCAGAGAATGACAATGAGTACTCAAAAAATATAAACAGGGTGGCGCAAAATGAGCTATATGGTTTAAATGGTTTATAACTTTTTTATTTATCCGATTATTATATTTTTTTTTTAAATACAGTATATTATTGGGGAATTTTTCGCAGTTAGCTTTGAAAAAAGATATCCTGTAAGTGATGTCCATTTTCTGCTTCGCACATACATACATGCTATTTTTAGCAAGAGAGAGTATGCATCTCATATTTTCCATAACTTTTCCCAAAATTTTGGGTGTAATGGCCATGATTTCATTTTGAATGTTGGTTTTTAGTTGGAGTATGGTTTTTGGTTTGTCAACGCACACCCTTTCTTTCAAATATCCCCAAAGAAAACTGTGGCTCCAATGCGCACATTAAAATGACGACGATATGCACGCTGTGTCAAAACAATAGACTGTTGGTTTGAAAAATAAAATTCAATTATTTGCGTACGTTGTTCGATGATTCATAATTAATTCCCGAAGTTTTCTTCACAAAATGCTGAAAAATTAAAGAAAGAATAATAATTAAAAAGTTATAAAGAATTCAAAAAATATAAGTAAATAGTCTTAGTTTTGGTAACTGCGTATAATCATAATTGCAGCGCAAGCAGTTCGTACGCTGGCGAATTTTCTCTTAAGCAACTATGACTATAGCCGATTCCAACATACGGGACAATCTCTACTCCGTTCATGCGGAAAACTAAAATACGCTAAAACTAAAAATAAAAAGGCACATGCATATCAAGTGCATTGATTATCTGTTAATTATAGTCTGAGTGTGCTTATACTCAGGTATTGGATATTAACTTGGGTTACTTATTCATCATTCGCCACAGTATACATATGTATATGTATTTGTTTGTATAAAATGGAATAAAAATGCGTTTTGGGTATTTGAAATATATTTGAAATGTTTATGTGGGTGTGTAAATAAAATAGACGTGTATGTAAACCTGTATAGCCGATTAATAGTCAGAGTATTTTTATACTCATGCGTTTGCTTGTATAATAAAATGTTGATAAATTTGTATAGTTGTATCTTTTCGGTTTACAATTAATGCGTGTGTTTGAACATGATTATGTTTTTTTAGTTATCATAGTGTGATGGCCAATACTCACAGAGTACTTAAAATAATACTTTTGTATTTCTCTGAAATTAATCTAACTTAGATTTCGTGATACAACGAACCGAATTTTCCAAATTAGATTTCGAAAAAAAAAATAATAATTTTTAATTTGAAACCAAACCGATCGAATCCAAAATGCTATCAAGTCTTACACTCAAAATACAGGCTCCATGAAAAATCGCCCAAAACCAAATCGTCCAAAAATAAAAATGAAAAATCGCCCAAAATTTTTCCATACAAAATTTGGGTGATTTTTCATATGAAAAAAACGCCCAAAAATTTTGGGCAGTTGTAATTTTTCATATGAAAAATCGCCCAAATTGTTCAAACATTTAAAAATCAAAGGGAAAAATACACCCAAATAACATGGTGGCGAAAATTCTTAAGGCCGGCAGTGCAGGAAAATCTTATCAAACAGAAAAAGTTGGGCGAAACAGAAAATCTTTATTAATCAGCGCCGTGTGGAGAAATACCATGGTGGAGAAAATCCTTAAGCCCGGCCGAAGCCCGCTAGTGCAAGAAAACGTTCTTACGCAGGAAAACTTTGCAAGGCAGAAAATATTTTAGGCAGCGCCGTGTCGGGATACACCATGGTGGAGAAAATCCTTAAGCCCGGCCAAAGGCCGGCAGTGCAAAAAAACGTTTTAAGCGGGAAAACTTTGCAAGGCAGACAATTTTTATTAGGCAGCGCCGTGCCGAGGAACGCCATGGTGTAGAAAATTCGGGAACGAACGAACATTATTTACGCTTCCCTATAACTTTTCTTTTTTCATTTTAATATAAAAATGAAATTACTATAATTTTAATTTTTCTTCTGGTGTTTTTTAATTTTTTAGCGATATTTAATTTTTTTGGGCGATTTTTCATTTTTTTTTTGTTTTGGTAATTTTTCATATTGAAAATTTTAAGGCGAATTTTCATTTTTTTGGGTGATTTTTCATTTTGAAATTTTGGGCGATTTTTCATTTTAATTTTTGGGCGATTTGGTTTTGGGCGATTTTTCAAAATACAACTTTGACCAATTTGATTTTTTAGTTCAAGAGATATCACTGAGTAAAATCTCGAGTTTCTAGTAGTCTTTATCAAATCGATTTTCAAGATTGAATTACTATTTTAGACTTAAGAAACAATGTGTTTATCAGTTTGTAGAAGCCATGTAAAAATTCTCGTCTGCCTATTTTTATTGAAAACAAACACAAAGCACTCAAATTTGTTATTGTTTTCAATATAAAAAGACAGGCGAGAATTTTTGCATGGCTTCTATAAACTGGCAGTATGGCTTGTAACGCAAAATTTCATCCAAATCGGATAAATAGTTCGAGAGATAGTGGTGTATATTCTGAAATATGCTTCGACTTGGAAAAGTTATATGGAAAACAAAAACTGAACTTCGTAAATGTAAATAATTTTCGTTTAAAATTTTTAAACGCACTAATAATCCCAAATATTTTACTTATTAAGTAAAATATCTTTTTTTTGTATTAAAAATACATTGAAATTGATTATTGAGGGGTTTAGCTGGATCCTATGCGCATTTCACTGTTGCTAATGCAGATCATCAGGGAACCTTTACCCAAAGCTTCTTAGAACAACAAGAGTTATTATATTTTAATCTTTCATTTAAACAAATGAGAAGCTCAATAACAAATAACAGTAAAATGTGCATAGGATCCAGCTAAACCCCTCAATAATCAATTTCAATGTATTTTTAATAAAAAAAAATATTTTACTTAATAAGTAAAATATTTGGGATTATTAGTGCGTTTAAAAATTTTAAACTTAAATTGTAACAATTCCCATAAAAAAAACACTAATTAGTAAATAATTTTCTTTTGTTTATTATACAAAATTCAAAATTTTTAAAAGAGAGAGAGAGAAATGCGTTGGAATTCTCAGGTTAATGTAATTTTAGAAATGCATGGTAAAGGCCATGACTCACTATCCTACACAATGGCACGAACTACGAAAAAATACAACATTGATCTGATGAATTGTTTTTGTCTTCTGAAAATTTTCATAGACTCCAACATACCAGGATAGTATTTTCTAAAAAAAAATCCCACGACTGTGTAGGACAGTACATCATGGCCGTAATAACTCCAAAAATCTATTTTTCAGCGCTAAACTCATTACTTTTATTCTTTTAAATACTTAAATTCAAAACTAACAAAATATTCGCAAATATAATATTTTCCACTCTTAAAATGTGAACTATGTAAATAAAAGTTTCATTGATTTTTCATAAATTTAAATGTGCCATTAAACCTAAACTAAACTAATTTACAAAAAAAAAGTAAATAAAAGCAAATGAAAAATATTGTAGCAAAAAGTAGAAAAAAAAATTAAGTTTGTGTAAGTAACATCCTCTAAGAATACAAAAGATATAATTTTTAATCGAAAATCCCTAAAAGTATACAACAGTATATACATTAAGCTGAAATGGCAGCCGCCGGATAAGAAAGAATTTCCTTAAAATTGTAATGGTGATAAATAAAGAAAAATTGAATAGCTAGAAAAAAATAATAATAATTGTTTAAAAATATAAAGAATTTTAGAGGCTGTTACAATTATTGTTGTTTTTGTGTGTGTGTGTGTTTTTTGGGGGGTAAAACTTTATGTAGCGTAAGTACTTTATGACTTGAAAAATTTCTGTGCACAACAGCAAAAAAGATATACAAGTTTATACATTGAAAATAGCAGGATATTTTTCTTGGCAAACCAAAACTGTTTATCATAATTATAAGGCGCATATATGTATGTATGAATGTATATAAAAAGCAAGTGTATCATCAACTACAGCCGAAATTCTAAATAAAAACGAGTATATTCTTGGGCGCATAAAATATACAATTATTTTTAAACAAATTACAACATTAATTTAAATTTTTTTTAGAAACGAAAGCAAGGAATTTGTATTAATACCTCTCTTACGTAACACAAATCACCAAGTAAATTTATTATGACAGCAAGAGCAACAACGTCATCACCAGCACCACAAGCATCATTATTATGAAACGTATTGGGAAAATAAAATTTAAACAAAAGTTCTCACAATAGCAAAACAATAAAATTTATAAGCATAAAAAAAGCGAAAATACATGTAAAAATATTTTTGTCTGACATTGAAAAATGGCCGGTCACGTTTTATAGCTTTTTTCAGTTAAAGGTTGTTTTGTTTTTTTTTTGTTCGCTTTATTTTTACTTCTTCTCTTACTTATTTGCTTTGTAACATGGATATTTTTCCACAACATTTTCTGGCAAAAAAAAAAAAAAATTCAATAAAACATAAAACACATAATTCACTGTGCAACCAAATATTCCAATGCTTAAAGCTACAGTTTAATTCAGATTGTTCTAACAATTATTGGATGCAAGAGGTATCATAAAACTGTATATCGTTAATTAAAAACATAAAAAATATGTTTGTTGAGAGAACAAATTCTTCATGATTAAAAATCAGCTTTAAAGAGCTACAAAGCTCATAAATTGTAAGAATCTGCCATGAAGAAAATAACGAAGGTGGTGTCAGTACTTCAGCCAGCTCAAACGTTGTAAATTGTTTTAAACTCCACACCTAGGACAGCTTTTATATTTTTTGTCATATATTTATAAGTAAAGAAAATCACTTATCAGTGATGCCAACTTTTTTGGCTCTAAAGCACATTAAAATTTAAAAAAAGCAGAAAAGCGTAATTTTCAGATCTTAAAAGCGTAACAAGCACTAACGTGAAAAAGGAGTGAAGATCCAAACGAGTGAAGTTTAATAATCTTTAATATTTTCGAAACTATTCTCTATTTAATGAAAAAGGCATTCTTTACACTGAAAAAATAATTACACCAAGTTTTTATTAAAGTAATTTTAAGAAATACACAAATTTCTTAAAATCACTACCTAGTGCTTTTTCTTAGTTTGGCACTTACGCTCAAAATTTAACGTTTCGAGTTTTCAAAAAGTACTAAAAATAGTGCCAAAAGCACCAAGTTGGGCATCACTGCTTATAGTGGTGGCATTAAATGTCCTGACTTCAATTGACTTTATGAAGTTTTTTTAATAGTCAAGCATTGTTTCATTTTATTTCCTTTGATGCGGCTTAAAGTTTTTTTAAGTATTTGAAGTTTAAAAAATTCTTTTTAATATAATTTTTTTAAGAGAAGTTACACTCAGGCAATTAAAACCTGTTACTATTACTAGGTGCTATCTATTTTAGGAAAGGGATAGTGATGGAGAAGACAGGTGGCGAAGGAAGAGATAGAAGATAGAGAAGTGACATTATTTTACTATTCTGCTTTTTGCACGTTTTTTAATAATGCCGAGTTGCAGCACCTCTGGTGTCAATGAGGTGTATTAAATTTTCAAAACTGTGTAGTAGTAGTTAGTAGCTATACAATACCGACGAAGGATGGCGCTCTGATGATACATTAGGATGAACATCTGCTGAAGTGTGTATAGTTCAGTGAGCAGTGAATATGCCTTCATCACTTGAACTTTCCTGACAACAACTGACACAATGGGACACTAATGTATATCAGAAAAATACATGGTGTTATTATTTAATGACCGTTAGATATAGGGATTGAACCCAGGTCCTTCGAATTTGCAGTCAAGGTGTTTGTAATTTTACAAAGAAAGGATCGCCATGTAATGTTAAAATGGAAGGAAATGTTTGGTAGTGTGTTATGTATGTAAAGCTCTATAGCCCAATTATTATTTTTATTCAGCTGTACAGGGGGTCCAGCTTATAAATAGGCGTTCAAAGGAACTGCCAGAAAAAGTGAGAATTCAATTTGTAAACTAAGCAAGTTGTTGCCGGATTGCGTTTTTAAATTAAAGTCTGATTTTATTTAACATTTTGACTGCTTATATACCATTTTACATTCTTCAATTTTTGTGTTTCCTTATGTCTTTAGTTTTGCTATAACAACATAATTTATTAATAAAAATAAAAGTGTGCAATTTAAATATTATAAAGTAAGCATTCTGTTGATTATTATAATGAACTGTGTTGCAATGCAATTAAACTATGATACAGTGTATTATAGTAAGTGAGGTACACTACATGTTAACTACTTCATCCAACTCAAATGCAATATACCGTATCGTCTACTAAACTCGAAGTGGATGAAAAAAAAATCCGAGAAAGACTTCTGAAGAAACAAGGAACCCTATTCTACATCTATCGCAACTTTAAGTGTGAACGAAAAATTGTTGTGGTTCCTTGGAAACTTTTTCTTAGAATTTTTCGCAGACAGTCATACGATTTTTGACATACGAGTTATGACGTTGTGTTATGAGCTATATGTATTACGGGAATACAATTTATGCGACTTAAATTATTGCAATAACATTTATTCAAAAAAACTTTATGCCAGGGTTTTATTCGTGCAATTATTCGAATAATTTTAAATAAAAAAATATAATAACTCGTTTTTTTTCAATTCGAAACGCATTTTGAATTAATAAAAAATATTTTGATTCATAAAATTTCAATCACTTTCAATCTAGCAATTTATGTATATTCGAATAATTTATATTCCAATAGCTTCAATTAGCCTTCGATTAGATTGTATGCTGCTAATATGGTTCTAATAGCATTCATTCGATTAATCCATATCCAATTAATTTTAAAATTTATTGAGAAAAGTTTAATACTAATTATAAGATTTCAATAATCTTCATTTTCATTATTTATATTCGAATAATTTGTAACATAATTTTAATTTCAGTGAAGTATATTTCTTCCGACTTTACAAAATAATTATAATTTTAATAAAGTTATTCCATAAAGTGCCAACATAATTACTTTATTTTATAAATATAATTTTTATATACTAACAAATTTTATTCGATTAATTTTATTAGAGTTTCTTTTCCTCAAATTTTGCTCAATACATTAGTAAAAAATATTCGTAAAATTTCTTTTTATACTTTTCATTTAAATTTAATAAAATAAAACTTTTTCGGCTAATGATTGTGGTTAGAGTAATTTTTGTTTGCCCTGCATATATGTATGTATTCGAATAATTTGTATTCGATTAACCTTACATTAAAAAATTTTTTTGATCATTTTTATTCGAATACTTTTTTATAACGTTTGTTAAAGTTTCTATTCGAATAGACTTATTCGAATATTTTTATTTTTTTTTTTTTTAAATTATTAGTTGAATATGTTTGATTGTATGAAAATTTATATTCGATATGGAAAGTATATTCAGATTTCTTTAATATTTTTTATTCTAATGCAAGAAAACTGAGAATAAACGTGTATAACCTTTTTCGAACTAGCGTTAGTAGATTTATTTTATTCTAATACATACACACTTATTTAAATATTTTTATTTGGAAACATTTTTATTCGACTAATTCTATTACAGTCTATTTTCCTCTTTGGGTAATGGTTCTGGTTAGAATAGTTCTTTCTTGACTAATTTTTATTCGATTAATAATTTTACAGTTTATTTTATGGTTAGAATAGTTCCTTCTTGACACATGTAGTCGAATAATTTTTATTCGAATAACTTTGTTTGACTAAACTTTTTTTTGATCATTTTCATTCGAATAGTTTTTTGATAACGTTTCTCAAAATTTTTATGTGAATAATTTTTATGTGAATAATTTTTATTCGAATAAAATTTCATAAATTTTTATTCGAATATTTTTTTATAAAAAACTTTATTCGAACTGTATTTTGTATTATTCTTTATTATTTTCTAAAATTTCAAATTCTCAATCCTATCTGTTTATAATTGACATATGGCTGTTTCCACAGTAAATGGCCCCTTACAGTAACGACCGTTACTTTTTTAACGCTCAAAAAGGTATTAAAATTAATTTTTTTTTTATAAAGAAGATTGCTTAGTTTTGGACCTATAAAAGTTCAAATATCGGTAGCAACCAAAAGAATTCTTCAAACAATGTAATTTCAATACTTTTTCGTACCGTTAAAAAAGTAACGGTCGTTACTGTAAGGGGTCATTTACTGTGGAAATGCCCATATATATTTTAGGCATATCGGTGTCGAAACTTTGGACTACGATACTAAAAACAAATAAGTGAATCAAAAGTTTTCCATTATGCCAGCCATTTGATTTTTTTTTTAATTTCAAATACTCAGATCCCACTGTATATTTTAATGCTATTACAATTGCCATATCTTTTTTCGATGTTATTAAAAATAAAATTGCAAATGAAAACAAAAATAAAAGGTCTACTACACTCTTCTTTATTACGCATACGCTTAAGCTTTTTGTATTTACTCTTTTGTAAGTGTGGCTGAGTAAAACCTGTGTACAGGAGGTACTTTTGGCTGCTTGGTTGGTTTTATGCTGTTGATTTTAATATTGCTGTTTAAAATGTATTTTATGTTGCATTTTTTTCAAGTGACGGAGATGGGAGTTTTCCTATTTAAGTAATATATTTATCTTCTAAGAAACGGCAGGAACAATTTTGTAGTTCGAAGGACCAATAAGCCACTGCAAATAAATAATTGCGATTGTGAATTTTATTATATTTGCTTTCCAAGCGTTTAAAGTATGATTAGACTAGCAGCGCTATAAACCAGAAAGGCGTTATGCTCATTTGGAAAATGTTTAAGGAAGGTCATAGTTGTCAGCAGCGTGACCATTTGACCGACTAAAGTGCCAAATTGACACTTTTTCGACTGCGTCGCCACTTTTTGTGATCCCTTTTTTTTTAGTAAATCATATAATAATACATTAAAAACAAGAACTTTAGTGTAGTTGTCTCGTTTTTTTGATGTTGCCCTTTTTTTAATATATATCCCCTATTTGGTGTCACTTTTTGAAAAATGTCATCGGTCACCCTGGTTGTCAGATGCCAGAGTTAAATTGAAATTACTGGTAAGTGAGGAGAGATTCAGTTACAAAAGCGAATAAGATTTAAAGCAATAGAACAAAAGGACAGACATATTATCAAATGTTATTTGACTAAATGCCGAAAAAATATACTTCGCTATTTCTTATATGAAAATTATTTATTTTTCATTTAATTGGTTTTCGTGTTTTAGAGTATCCACTCCTTTTTTAAATTAAACTTTCCTTTCCTGGGTTTACGAACACAAAAATATTTATTTTAACATGTTGTTGTGTTGTTTTATTTACAACATTATTTCAATTTTATTTTCGTTTATATCCTGTTTTTCGCAAAACTGAAAATGTTATTTGTTTATTACTTTATATCTTTTTGTTTCGTTTTTAGAATTTTTAGCAACATTTGTTATTTATATTGTTATTTATTTACAAGTATTATGTAAACTGAATGTATCTCTATATAAAATACACATGTGTACATTTAAACTTGCATGTTTACATAAAAGTGTGTACAAATTTCTGTCATACATATATTTAATGTTAGTCATTATGTGTATTTCTTTAATAAAGGGTGTTTTTTAGAGGTATATAACTTCGAATTGAAATAAAACACAAGAAAATCGTTTTAATGTCCATCAATTTGGCTTTATTGGAAGGATAATTTTATGCCATTAATGTTTAAATATGATTTCGGGCATGTGGCCGCCGCGGCTGGCTCGAATAAAGCCAATTCTATAGGTCCAATTTTCAACCACTTTTTCGAGCATATGGGGCCGTATGTTGGCAATAACGCCACGAATGTTGGCTTCCAAGTCCCCCTAACGTTTCTGGTTTGTTGTCGTAGACGAGCGACTTCACATATCCCCAAAGAAAATAATCCAATGGTGTCAAATCACACGATCTTGGTGGCCAATTGACAGGTCCATTCCGCGAAATTATGCGCTCATCGAATGTTTCCTTCAATAAATCGATTGTGACGTGCGCTGTGTGGCATGTAGCGCCGTCTTGTTGGAACCACAACTCATCCACATTCATGCCATCCAATTCGGGAACAAAATAGTCGGTTATCATGGCTCTATACCGGTCTCCATTAACGGTAACTGACTCTCCAGCATTATTTCGGAAGAAGTATGGCCCATTATTATGGATTATGTCGACCATAAAATGGACGGAGCTTGCGGTAAACTTCGCGAACTGAACCATTATTTTCGAAATAAATTTGCACGATTTGCAAGCGTTGTTCTTTTGTCAACCTGCTCATGATGAAATGGCAAACCAAACTAAATATTAGTCACTTGACAGCTGACAAAATGGCCGCCAGTTAAAAAAGTGATGCCAACTTAAAGTTCTATACCTCAATAAAAAACACCCATTATTAACAACCAACGAAATTGATGATAATGTAACTGCAGTTGTTTTGTTTATTGAGAAAGGAGAAACAACAAATTAATAATTTTATATTCGTCCTGCAATTTAGTGACAATCTTTACTTACATACAAAAATATGTATGTACATATGTACGTTGGTAGACCCTAGACATAAATTTATCACAGAATAGCTGTATAGGATATCAATAGCTAAACTAATGAAATAAAAACGATTTAAAATAAATTCAGTAAAGTGCGATTTTGACTCGCGCACGAAGGGTTCCGTACGGACACTAGATATGTAATACTATACGAACCTTAGCCTATATAATATATATTTTTTCGGTTTGGAGCGTTGTTTAATTTGGCTTTATTTTAGTTTTGTCGTTTTTAGCGGTTTTGGCGATTTTTTTTAGTTTTGACCCTATTTCTCCTTTTTGGCGATTTTTTCTTTTTTTTTCGTTTTTATTTCATTTTGTTGATTTTTTTTTATTCTGGCGACTTTTTTCTTAATTTTGGCGATTTTAGTATTTCATTTTGGCGATTTTCCCGGCTTTTGGCGATCTATTTTAGTTTTAGAAATTTTTTTTAATTTTGCCCTTTTTTTGGTTTTGACGATTTTTTTCCTGTTTTTGGCGGTTTTGTACGGTTTGACGATTTTATAAATTTGGGATTTTTAGTTTTACCGTTTTTGAAAATTTCAAGAGTTTGCTCTTTACGATTTCCAAGATACAGCAAGTTGTCAAAATTAAAAAACATCAACTGATAAAACACCCTTTAATTTAAATTTTAGTGTTAATTGTTATAGTCTCTATAAAAATACACAAAATTTTGCAAATTTCAAGTGTCTATATATAATTTGATTTGAATTTTGAGGGTGGCGTTGGCTGATTTAGTTAGCACGTTGACTACAAAACTGGAGATCCTGGGTTCAATCCCTGTATCCGACAGTCATCAAAATAATAACACCATGCATTTTTCTGATGTGCATTAGTGTCCTTTGTATCAATTATTGTGGGAAAAGTTCAAGTGATGAAGGCATAGTCACTGGTCACTGAACTATACCGACTTCAGCAGATGCTAATCCTAATGTAACATCAGAGCGCCCTCCTTCGCCGGTATTGTGTAGCAAAAATCATCGGAGAAGTAAAATAACCAATAAAATGGCTACTAAACACAGCTTCAAAATTAATACGCCTCAATTAACACCAGAAGGCGCTGCAACACTGCATTATTAAAAAGCGTGCAAAAAGCAGAGTTGTAAAAGAATGAAGCTTTCTTCTATCTCTTCCTTCACCACCTGTCTTCTATCACTATCCCTTTCCTAAAGAAGGTAACACCTAGTAATAGTAGTAGGCATTAATTGCCTGAGTGTTACTTCTCTTTAAAAAACACCCTTTGGAACACCCTTTAAATTTTAACTCTCATGTATTTGTTGTTGTAGCGGGCAAAGTTCTACATACATCTGTTCAAATTTCAGGTCCGTAGCTCTTACGGTTGCTGAGAAAATAGCCTGTGACGAATAGACAGACAGCGTACTTTTGGTGTACGGAACCCTGAAAAACACTTTTAGATGAAACCACTATTTCCGCAAGCCAATTAGTCGACTCGTCTAAGAAATTTCGTTATATGAAATTATTTTGCAGTAAAAACTAGAACTTTTTGTCACTTACTTAAATGTAATTGCTACTGCTGTTCGTCTGAATCTTTATGAAACGCTAATGCTTACGAGCATAGTCCAAAACTAAAATTATAACAGCTATAACAAACAATAAACATTTACAAAATAATGCCAACTTAACAATAAAAGTGTTTAAAAAGCAAAAACTCCTGTGTTTAAACTTCATCATATAAATTAAAAGTTAAATTACAGAGTATTACAATGATTTCATACTACCCGGCAGTTCAAATGGTCATGCATAAATTTTGCGGCAAAAAGGAAAAAGTACTTAAGTGGACTTTAGCAAAAGATGTATCTCACAGTTCCCCCAATTTTAAAATACTCCTGTGCAAAATTTTAGTTTACTTTTATGATTTTTAGGAAAATTACTTTTTCCTTATTTTATTTGAATATTTTAGATCCTTCTATGGTCCTTCAAGAAAGACAAATGATACTGACGGTTTATAAAAGTAAAGTAAACATTCTCGTCTGTCTAATTATATTTAAAACAAAAACAAATTTGGGAATTTTTACTTGTCTCATATAAACTTGCAGATAATTTATCGATATATGAATCGTTTTAAAAAATCACTTACGGCCTTATATATAAGCAAAAATTATATATAATTTGACATTAAAAATGGTCGCAATATGTAGTTTTAACCAATTACTAAGTCCTAGCGTGATTTTTAATGTGAAGTTTCTTGGCGAAACTCTTTAAGATCATGTTAAATTTTGCCAGTTATGCTAAGTTCATGCCAGTTTTTGCTTAAACATATGGCCGTTAAAGTTTAAAAGTGCTATCCCGAAAAACTGTTAAGTAAGACTTAAGCACTTTTTCCTACAACAAAAATTGTTCTCCCATGGAAGACTATTTTGTGACTACACTGAAAAAATTATATAAATCAAATGTAGTAAGCTTACAGCCTTATTTATAAAACTTAAAAAGTTAAAGTTAAAGGCTTTTTAAGAAAAATTTTGTATGAAAATTTGTTTTAAAAAACCTTTATAAAGACTTTTTAAGTTTTATAAATAAGGCAGTTAGTTTTTAACCTCACACTCTCTTATACTAAAGGTAAAACTATCATCAGAACTATAGGGCGCACACATACGCACTACTTACATACATACACACAAAGAGACCTTTGGTGTTTTTTCAATATAGCACAGATTGCCCTTATTACATCTCACTTGCAAAGATTGCTTAAAAAAGTAATAATGCGTGTTGCAATAATGTTTGTAAAATCTATAACTGTCAGCAGTGTTTGCGTATACGCAACATTCAACATTGACGTAAAAGTAAATGGAGCCTCTAGTCGAATAATCGGAGAACTAAAGGGTGGTTAAATTTTGAGGGTCGATGTTGATTTTAAATAAAACAAAAATAATTTAGGAAATTATTCTAATTTCTTTTTATTAGGATAATATGGTATGGTTCAATTATGTATGGAACAAAATATCGGCCAAATAGGCGCCGCGACCTCGGCGGCACACCACCATCCGATGGTCCAAATGTTCGATGACGCTGGGGCATAATTGCGGTTCTATGCCCTTAATGTGCCGAATTATCCCATCCTTTAGCTTTTGAATTGTTGCTGGCCTATCAACGTACAATTCGTCTTCTTTCAAATAACCCCAAAGAAAGAAGTCCAACGATGTCAAAGCGCATGATTTTGGCGGCCAATTGACCGCACCAAACAGTCACTCTTTGTGGGTGCATTTGTTTTTCGACAATCACTATTGGGTTATCATTCGCTCAAATGCGGCAATTCTGCTTATTGACGAATCCACTGAGGTGAAAATGTGAATCATCACTCAAGATGATTATCTTCGAAAATTTATCATCCACTGTTGCCATTTCTTGCCGCCATTCTGACCATTGACGACGTTTGGAATGGTCAAGAGGCTTTAGTTATTGAGTCAATTGCACCTTGTAAGGGTGTAAATGCAAGTCTTTGTGCATAATGTTCATCAACGACGAGCGTGTGAGGTGCAATTGCTGGCCACGACGACGAGTTGAAGTGGACGGCGCTAAAAACTGAAGGTATATTTTAGAGTGTGGAGAACGATGTTTTATTAAAAATCAAAGTGAAAATCGACTTAAAAGTTTAAAAGTGCTCTCCTAAATAATGGCAAAATACAACTTAAGCATTTTTCCTTATTGCCACAGATATAATATTTTTTTCTGCATTATTAACTCCCAAAACACATTTTTTTAGATATGTCTATGTTGCAATAAAGGAGCGGGTTACTTAAAAATATGAGTTGTTTCTGGCTCAGCACTCTTACATGAACTTTACTTAAATTTTTTCAGAAATCTAACTATATACAATTTTTTTGTAAATCACTAATGAACTTTGGATGTTTAAACATTTCTATATAAAACTGCATGATTTGAGCTTTAAAATTTAGTAGTCCGAAAATGGGGTTTCTGACACCAAAATCCCACTGTGCGTCTGTAGCTAACGCGCTCTCCGGGGGTCAGCTGTATTTACCTTACTGCCAATATAAACACACATAAAACATTAATATTTGTTTTAAAAATATCCTTTTTTCCCTTAACTCCAGAATTAATAATTGTTTGCAACATTAAAGTGTGCATTACATAGACATACATGCATACACATGTTTATATATTCAAATATATCATATAGTCAAACAACAACACCCACACACACACACACACACACACACAACATACACAACAATTTTAAGTTCCCAACAAAGGAGTGGTACTTCCATATGGAATTCTAGGTTTAAAATTACTCCCATAAAACAAATATTTGTTTGTACTTTGGGTGGACATAAGATAGTTTTTTCTTTTTTTTTTGCTCATGTTGCATTTTCATAGATTATTAATATTTTTGGAGCTGTTTAACAACAATGGCTAACAAAGTTTTACCTTTTTTAAGTAATTATAAAATGAAAACAAAACCTTAAAGTTTATTATAAATATATTAATTTTATTAATTTTTGTCGAAAAATCAACTTCATCTGGATGAATGGGCACGTCAAGAAAAAAACTTTTGAATTAGGAATGATACCAATCTATAAAAAATCTAAGAGCGTGTTTGGTGGGGATTTTGGGCTGCCAGCGTCGTCCCTTCATATTTCATTTAAAACAACATTGCCCAGGTCATCACTGTCAAGGGCGAGCGCTATAGTTCCGTGATAATAAACCTCTTTTCGCCAGAATTGGAAGATGTGAAAAGCAAAGTTATTTGATATTGGCGATACGTGAAGGTACTGTAAACTGGCCACCGAGATCGTGCGACGCGAACCCCTTAAACGTTTTGTTGTGACGGTTTATTAAGTCTCAGGTCAGTACGAACAAACCTGAAACCACGACGGCCCACAAAACCAACACAAACCATTCCATCTGTCAAACTAAGCCTTACTTATGTGCCAGAGTCATGAAAATTGTAATTTCGGATGTTCGCCACCCAGCAGTTACGCAGGATATTTGTTCGATGTTATATTCCATACATAATGACATCGATAAATCTCCCCTCTTTTCTAATAGGCAGTGTACTAATCTAGCATTCGGAGGGTCGCAGGTTCGAGTCCTGCCAGAGGCTCTGGGTATTTCTGCAGAAAAGCCAAATTTGCTTAGAAGTTTGTGTTTGTTGACAAAAAAATTTCAATAAAAAAGCCTTGATGACATCTCACACAAAATTTGTTTTATTTGAACTTAAAGATATTAAGCGCCCAACTTGGTGAATTTGCAGAGACTCACTCACTCGCTCAAACTGTACTATAACTTGTTAATCTACCTTGATCTAATTTAATCTTTATATTAAATCCAATATAATAGAACTAATTACATTTTGTATTTTCTTTTTATTTTAGGTAAGTCAACTTATAACATAAAACTGCGTGTCTTTAAAACTTCGTAAGTATACTCGTACCTTTCATGTTTGCCTTGGAAACACTTGCAGAATCCTTTCCAATATAAATTTGATTGCTATTGTAGTTGTATGTATGACATATTTCAAAAAGATGTTTAAAGTCCATGAATTATTTATATTCCTTCATTAACACAAAATTTTCCATTAAAATTCAGTTTAATAATATATTTATTCGTGCATAAATTAGTTTGGTAATTAAGATTGAAAAGGGTGAACAAGAGAAATAGTTTAACGCACAAAATTAACGTAAATGTTGTACAGCAGGTATAAATATGTAGATGCTTAAATTTATAAAGTTATATTAAATAATTTAAATCAAAAATATTGTTAGCCATATTTTTGAAGCCAAAAAATGATTTTGAATGCCCTAGGGAAATATCGAAAAAAGGCAGGTGCTGCCTTATCGTGAAAAAACAAACAAAATTTCCTAAAAGTTTTTTTTAAAATAAATTTTAAACTACTATTCCGACCGAATACAAAATATAATCAGACCCCTGAATTGCCGCATACGATATCGAACAAAACTTATAAAAAAAAATTCAATTTAGAATCGTTGCATTCGTTATCGAATGAAAAGTTTTGTATTTTAACACCATAACATTCAACCTCGAGTAATAGATATATATATTTATTCCCCTCATTCAAAAGTGACACATAGGGCCACACGACATCGAGTTAATAAAGATTCGATAGGTAGGAGCATATCGTATACACAATACGATAGGCCAATCTGTAGATCGATACATACAAATTGAAGCTTATAAATATATTTAAAGCTTAAAACAGTAAATTAAAACTATAAATCTATTGTACCACCAAAGTTAAAAAAAAATTATGTTGACAATAGAGGGCTGCGTAAACAGTCTTGAAATATAAATACGTCTTGTTTTTAAATGTATTGTCGTAGCATTTATTATACTAAATCAATAATAAATGATGTCATTTAATAACCCTGTCAGAGAATGTGTTGTTGACTACAAAAACAGTCAACTTATAGTTGACTTTTCTTAGACTGACTAAAAGATAAATAACTACATCCAGAACAAACACAAAATTAATTCTTAAGTTAAGTACGTAATCGAATTTGATGAGAGCCAACAAATTTATTCTCAGCTACTTTCAAACTCATTTCAGTTTTATATTAACATTTTGCTGTTGTTATTTTAGATGATAATAGATGTTCGAACTCCACAAAAAATTTTTTAATTTACTGGCTACCAGGTGATTTAAAAAAATTAACTTTAAGTTAGCTGAAAGTAATGCAAAGTGAGACAATTGACTACCGCCTAAAACATCACAATGTTGAAATAGTCAGTTGATTACATTGAAAAGTAATCCAAGTGTCAGTCAGTGCTAGTTGCGAAATAGTTAGCTTAAAGTTAGTTTCAAGTTAAGGTTATTTCCGACAGGGAAGCGTATGTACATGCATGACATTTGTATATGCGTCCATGTGTATGAAGAAGCAAGCATCATAAATTCTTCCGTCACGAAGCAATAATTGAAACAAATTTCTTTCAAACAGTGTTGTTTAGCGTTTGTTTTAGAAGATTTTGCTGTAGTAAAGCATTTGAAAAATCCCTCCTAAAAGTTCTTGTAAGTGGTCTTGTGCAGGGGTCTAGTTAACAAGCTCCCCTGTTTTTTGTTTTGTATGGGAAATCTAGTAAAAATTAGCAAGATTTAGCTCGAAATCTCGTAAATTCTAGATTTCGAGACAATGTAAATGCCCTGTTAGTAAAAAATTTCATTTCTAAACGTCTAAAATTTTTCAAAAAAATATATTTTTTCCATACAAATTTCAAAACGAAATAATCGTTTGTATTTACAAAATCGAGCCTTTAATTTAATAGAAACTGTCTAGTCGATTCAACATCCAATATATGTAAAATAAACTTGGCACACTTCTTAAAATTTTGATACGATAGCTATCGTATCAAAATTTTATTTATATACGTGTCGAAATTTTATACGATACGAAATCCTATTCTGTATTGATTGAAAATTCAAAAAACAAGTGTATGGGACATATTGTACAATCTAACCCATATCTTAACTATTGTTATTTGCCCTAATCTCGACCCCTGTAGTAATGTATATTAACTCAGAATCTCTCTCTCAGTAATTATATTGATTTTGCTCTCATTATCATATTTACATAAGTTTAAATACAAAAGCAGTTAACTTTTATGTACTTAGCGTGTAAAACAAAACTTATAATATTATAAAAAACAGCAGGTAGAAAATCATACCATCCATGCTATGATCTTCTCATTGCTTTTAACTTTTGAAAAATTATTACACATTACATTGTCGCCTGCACTAAGTATGCACGGTTTAACTTAAAAAGAACTGAAATAGAAAAGTAGAATTATAAGATCACAGTAAATTTAGAGGAAATAAGTTTAATGAATTTAGAAATTAAAAAATAATGAATTAAAAAAAAATTAAAAGTTCAAATCGTTTCATTTACTGAAATTCTCATGCAACAAGAGAGATATGGTTGAGGAAAATTAAAAAAAAACTCTTAATTTTAATATCTCCAAATGTTTTTGTCAAATCGCTCTTGCATATACTTTGTTGGACTTGAAAAGCTGCGTCAGTTTAAACTAAATTGATTAAGTGGTTCGAAAGATATCGTCGGAAATTTGCTTTATTATTAATCAAAAACTCTATTGATTTTAGCTTGAAATTAGCTGGACGTTGAGTTGGCCTGTATCTCAGGTCAACTGTATCATCCCATATTTAATTTTTATTTTTTTATTGTCTCCAGACTGATAGAATAAGAAACTTTATTGTTAACCGGCTTACCCTGCAAATTTTCAGTTCAAGACTATATAATTATTAATAAATTTCTTTCATGCCACAAAATTAAATATTTGCCAATAAATTTAATATTTCAAATATTTGAATTTCTAAAGCTAATAGAAAATTTATTCATTGTATATTTGTCTTCAATTAAAACTGATTCATTAGTGAATAATAGAAATAATTACTGGCTTAATTACTCGTATGTACATAAATGTACATGTGTATCAGTGATGGGAATTAGAAATCTTGATTTCGTGCCAAATCTGCTTTTAAATAGTGCCAAAATCACTTGAATAGTGCCAAACCACTTTTTTTTATATAATTTTAATGTTTGCACTTGATGTTCATTTAAACTATGGTTCTTGAATGATAATTTATTGTCTTCATAACTAGAAAAATTTACGAATATCACAAAAACACGGTCCAAAATTAGTTGTATACATTATACATTAATACATTTCTCGCTCTATTTTCGATTTAATCGTGAATGACACGTAGTAAAAAATTAACTTGTTTGTTATTAAAATTGCAAAATTGTTGATAACTTTTAAAATACAGGCTGTAAAATCTATCGTAAGCGACACGTTTGTACTCGTAAAACATATTTGAATATTATAAGCAAACATTCTCGTTAATCGAAAGTAATGCTCGATATGTATGCATCATACAAGAAATACAAATATAAAAACTTTATTTGCGCAATAGTAATGATTCTAAAGGACATACTTTAAAATTATAATAACCCTAAACTAATTTAAATGATAAAATAACTTTTTCTTATTAGATGTATATACTTAGTGACAATTATATAATTATAGGTTGTGCTTTTTTATGGTTAATATACTGTCGAGTTGTACAAATTCGCACACAAACAAAGATTCTGTCGGTATATTGGAATTTAAGTATTGCTTTTTTGGTACATCATTTTATATGTACATATATATATTACGATTATATAAAAGATATGTTGTTAGACTTCAAAAATCTTTACCAAATATTAAAGATGCTAAAGTTTATAATTTTACTTTTGATAAAATTTCGAACTAAAAATATACTTTCCACGCTTGATGAAGAGTAGAGAATAAAAAGGATTGAAAGCATTTTTTTATCAAAAGGAATAGTATTATTTGTGTATACATGTAGAACCATGATACAATAATATAAAGGTAAAACCGTTCTCTCTTTTCGTCGCCATATTAACCTTCTGAGCAGGGTGACCGATGATATTTTTCAAAAAGTGGCAAAAAGTGGATTTATCAAAAAAAAAGGGCAAAATTAAAAAAAACGAGAAAACTGCACTAAATTTTTTATTTTTAATGTATTTTCATATAACTCACCCTAAATAAAGGGAGTCAAAAAGTGGCAAGGCAGCTGAAAAAGGGGAAACGCAGTCGAAAAAGTGGCAAATTGCCACTTTAGTCGATCAAACGGTCACGCTGCTTCTGACGTTTGTCCCGATTATTTTTTACTCTCAAAATTAATGCTACCTTATTAGTTTATGAAATCCGAGTTTTTCATTAATTGTTTGACTTTGTTGTTTATTTAATTAAAAAAATTTAAAAATATTTAAATTTTTTCATTATAAAAAACAGCAATAACAAAATACAGCAGCAGCAACAACGGCTGCAGCAAAGATAGAACAGCAAGGAAATGAACAGCTACAAGGAAATTCCTAATTGAACAGCATCTGTTCCACTTCCGAATCATAGGCGGGACTTCGTGTTCGTGCTTCACTCTATTATTGCCTTACATCACGTACGTCCAAGGCATATGCACAATGTGAAAACTTTTAAAAAGGAGGTTTTGTGCTTCCACACCAACAGGAGCAGAAGAGATCACATCAGCCAATAAGATCTTGACGACAGCAATGCTTACTCTTATTTTGTAAAGAAACAAGAAATAATTCAAGAGTTTTCAAAGCTTTTGTGTGTTTGAACGAAGCTGCTGTAAGCACAACTGGAACCAACGACGAATATTTTTCGTAAAATATAAAAACACTTTTGTTCATATGAAAATACACACAATCATTACGTTTGACGAAAGTTTCCTTGTGTAACTAACTGGCGATAGTTTATTTCTTACGTCGTCGAAAGATGACTAAATGTTTTAATGTTTATGTCCATTGTATATAGTTTCATTTCGAAATGAAAATTATACAAAAACTTTTACCAGACATTGCAATTTCTGCGATGTTAGGAATTGTTTTGTGATTTATCTGATTTCCTGGGAGTTTGTTATTCTTTGCAGTGGAAGTTATTTCTTCAATGCATTTAGAAATTTTTCGCGAACTTGCGATTTTTTCGCGTTATTTCCGAGTTAATTTTCTATTTAACAGATTAAGCGATTTCTAATAAACTTTAAGGCTTTTTTCCGATTTTGCAACTTCTCGAGTATTTTTGCAATGTTCGCCATGGAAGCGAGTTTTTTCAAGTATTCTGCTTTCTAACATTTTTCAGTAATTTTAAATTTAGCTGTTATGCTGCTTTAACAAAAACATCGATGTTTTTAAGACTGATGTTGCATGCCTAGCCATGAGACTTTTTTATTATGTGGTGAAATAAATAATAAATCAAACATTTGCCAACTTTTGAAGGTCATATTACATACAGATTTCGTTATCCTCATGTCCAATAAATACAGCATTTAAAAAAATGTGCGGATTAAACTATAATTCTTTAACTTAAATTACACATTTCAAAAAGCATTCCTAAATGAAAGTTGCCATTATATGTGTGTGGCAACGTTCTCCTCTCTGTTTACAAAAAAACAGTAATCAAATAATCGGGAAAAAAGTCATAATTAATTTTGTACGTCAAATGTGGTTGTACCTTTATATTATTGTATCATGTGTAGAACATACATATGTATTCTGGCGCACACTTTGGAAAGCAATTCAAATAATAGTCCCTGAAGTTGTATTTAGTTTTCATATATGACACAAAAGAAATAAAATAAGACTTTAATTGTATTTTCGAACTTTACAGCTTTATCGTGGGAAAATTAGTTTAAGATTATTAATAGTTCAATTTCAGTGCCGCAATAACTTTCTTCCATTGGTCCGAAATTCTCACCAATTTCGATCTATATTGTCAACATGAAGATCATCAATATATTTTTTGTTCAAAAAGTTTTGACGTAAATGACGAAATAAAAAAGCCAATTTTAAATTATATGTAGTCTCACATTTTTAGATTGCGTTTCGACAATTTACTATTTCAAGGACATATGTAAGATAAAAATAAAAATGCATCTTGGTTATATAATCCGTTAAACTATTTAATATGAATAGTTTTATCATTGCATTATGACTGAAAATTTTATAATGTGAAGAAATATTTCAAGCAGCGTTGTCAAATTTGAAATTTCAAAACGCAGCGAAATGGAGAAAAAACGCGCCATTTGCAAAAAAAAAACGCACCAAGCTTAGAATTTCTTTTTGTTAGTTTAAAATGTTTATTGAATTAATTTTGCATAAAAAGTAAATTTTTTTGTGTTAAAAATTTAACACTAAAACACGCTTTTACAGTTCAGGATTAAAAAAGTTTTCTTATTTTTTTAATCCTGAACTGTAAACTTAGCAAATTTTTTTACTATATATTTATTTGTACTACATTATATAACAATAACAACAAATAGCCTATTACAATATACATGTATGTACATGTGCTCTTAATTATGAAAGTGGTCTAAGTCATACGCATTTTTGATTCGATATAGTGAAATAAATATATATTAATCGAGACTAGTACAACTCTAAATTTAACTGTTGCATAATAAAAAATATTTTTGGATTTTAAATATTTCGACCAAAAAATATATGACTTATACAATTTTCATAGTTAAGGGCACATATATATCATTGCATTCATTTGTACAATATGATATATTTTTGTACATTAATTTTATAAATTCGGCTTAAAACTTTTTTAAAAAGAGACCAAAAATTAATTATTCCAAATTATTAAAGTTAATATTTTCATCATTATTGTTATCATCGGGCCATAAAACAGATTTCATTTCAAATTGTGATATTTTTTAAACATCATTACTATTAATATGCTAATTAACACTTATCAGAAAGTTGGTAAGTTTCACAACAAGAATTTTCCAGTTTAAACCCATTGTTGTGTTAAATTTGCGTTGGTGCCACCAAAAATTAAAAAACGCACCGAAATTAAAAAAAAGCGCACCACGCACCAACTAAGGAATTTTTCTCAAAAAATTTTTCAAAAAGCACACAAAATGGTGCGAAACCAGGTTAACAACGCTGATTTCAAGGCTCGCAGTGTTCAAAGACTCTATCTGCAACAATCTTGCCGAGACAGCCAATAGTTTGGGGAATAATTGAGAATTTCATAAATTTCAGAGTTGAAATACTTCTAAAAATTTATAAAATCGTTTGTACGACATAAGCTGTTACAAACCAATTTATATACTCAGTTTAATAGATCGTCAATGTCTCTGTGCAAACTGTTACTTTTAACTATCAGAATCGAACAGTTGTCAGCCTCAAATCCTATTAAATTTTCATTACTTAATTATTGCAATAAGAAAAGTTTCCATATGTAATGGACAAAAAGTGCCAGAAAGGGAGCGAGAGTGCCACAGTGGCAGGCAACGTCCAATAGTGCCAAAAATGGCCACATTTCCGATCACTGATGTGTATGTATGTACATAAATAAATGTAATGTACATACATATTGATGAGCTAAACAATGACATTTCTAATGACATCTCCAACTTTCAAATTATTTACTGGCCACGCAAGCACTAAAATCTAGTGTTAAAGTACGAGTTTAACTGATAAACTCATAAGCTAATAACACTCGTATACACACCCGATGAATCCCAAACAGACTGAGCAGACTGGGCGAGCATCTATCTATCGTATGTTGTGTAAATGCAATACAGGCAACAATGCAAAATGTCCTTAATTTTATTATAATTGAATTAATTACTATTTGCAAATGAATGAAAAAAAGAGACGCTCACAAATAAGAAAGCAAAATAAATACAATAAAACAAAATTTAATTAAAAAAGTGCATTAACTTTAATGAGTAAAAAGCATTTACCATAGTTTTCCGAGAAAGATGAAAAAACAAATATATGATAAAATTTTATAGATAAAGTAAAACAGCTGAAACAAAATATTGTACGTTTTAACTTAATTTTATATAAAATATTAATATGGTAACTAAGAGTGGGTGAGAGAGAGAAAGAGAGAGAGGAAGAGTAAAATAACAATGAGAAAATGTATGCACTTTAGACACACACACTCTTGTATACACACACTCATACATACATATCGCCCACTTGTTTCCATAACCTCATAACTGAAAAAATTTAGAATTAATCCTCGTATCGTTTTTCACATTGTTCAAAGAATTCTCATGAGTAGTTTTTAACTTTAAACCCCGTTATCTGCAAAATTATTTTTTTCTGGAGTTAGGACATTGTTCCAGTGAAGGCGTGATATGCCACAAATTCCAATTATAAACAGGAAGAAGAAGAAGAAGAAAAATCATCATCATCATCATCATAAAATTGCTAAAATAAATAATAATAATGGAAAAAATTCACACGAAAAAAAAAAATATATGTAAAGAAAGCAAATAAAAATAATAAAAGAAAAATTCAAAAAAGAAAAGTAATAATAATGAACGAACATAAAAATATTTAGCTCCAACAGATACAAGAATACGAACTGCCAGCAGAAGACAGACAGACAGACAGACGAACAACCTGCGCCTACAACCCCTTAACAATTTTAATAAAAATTCAAATTAAAGCTGAAAAATTTCTTTAAAAAAAAACTTAAAGCTCTAAAACTAAAACTTAGCTTCGGGGAAAATTAATTTAATTAGTTTTAATTTAATTTAATTCTAAAAAGAAGTTACAACAAAGCTGAATTGTAATTATTGCAAAACAATAATAACAAAAATCCATGTTAAAAATGAAAATGAAGAAAATTGCTAAGGGTAAGGAAATTGCTGACAAGAATACTCATATCTAGAAAAGGGAAACAGAACAGAAAAATTAATGGTGTGAGTGCAAACTGAACCAGCGCATATAAGAAATTCCTCTTACCCATACACACGATGGTACGTACAGTATGAAAAGTTTGTATTCCTACACCCTCAATAAAAAAAACAGTACCTTGTAATAAATTATTTAAATTACTCATTTCTTACAGGATTTTGTTTCTAGAGTTTGTATTTAATAAAAAATTTAAATAAAAATATGTTTTATTAAATATTTTTAAACGAAATCAGAATTTACTAATAGGCAGATTTTGTAGAACATTTCGTTTCTCAACGTTTTTGTATGAAAAATAACGAAAAGTCGTTTCAAAAAATATTTTTCCATACAAATTTCAAAGCGAAAAAAACGTTTCTATTTACAAAATTTGCCTTTAAATTTAAAAAGTAAAATTCATGTTCGTGCACTAAATTTTGTTTTAAATTTTTTTAAACGATAAGCAAAATTTTTTAATTTTAAAAAGCAAAATTCATATTCGTTTACAATTTCTTTTATCAGATTAAAAATTGATGATGACTAGAAAAAAAATTAAAGGCTTTTTTATACTATAACTAATTTTTAAAATAAATTTTTAGTATTATTTTAGTGTACGAATGTAAAAGTTGTTCCTTAAGTGTGTGTGGTAAATTTCGCTATTTTCTATCAAATTGTTGATCGAAATGTCTTTTTGATTATTTTATTTGATAAATAGAGCCTCTTTTTAACCGACTTCAAAAAAAGGAGGAGGTTATCAATTCGCCTCTATTTTTTTTTTTTTTTTTTTTTTTGTGGTGTAACTTCATAAGTCGTTACATATTTGACCGATTGTAAAAATTCTTTTTTTTTTTGTGAGAGAGTCGCATTGTCAAAAAAAGTGAGCAGGGATACATTCACAATTTTTTTATTATATGATTTTATGATATTCCACTTATTTAATTGCTACGAAACTCTCGTAAAGACACAACCTTGAAGTTAAAAAAATGGGTGGAGCCACGCCCAATAGAACTCAATATTATATTTCACATGCTTCTATTTCACCGATTTTTACGAAACTTGGCACACACCTTAAGCACAAAACAATGCAAAATCTTGCATAATTCTCCTTATTGTGAATGGCGTCTTTGACGCGACATCAAGACAAAAGTTAAATTGTCACTTATCTAGTCTTTGTCGACAACAATTGAAAACTATTAACGTGCTCCATTCATTTACAAAGCCTTAGAGATTACCAAGAGATTGTCAATAAGATCCAATTGTTGCCGATAAAGAGTAGACAAGTGACACTATTTACTGTAGTCTTGAGATTTGACCTCGACGACGCCATTCGCAATAAGGGGGAATATTTCACGTGCGAAATATGAAGCAAACACACGTTGAAATCTTAAAAACACAAAATCTTGCATTTAAAAAAAAGTGCGGAGGCACGCCCACTAAAATTTAATTTTATATTCCATAAATTTGTTTTTTCGAAAATGTTCCATTAGATATTCGTATTTAAGTCGGTTTTTTTTTTTGACAGAATTATTATAAATTTATAATTTTAATAATTTTAATAATTTATATATACACTCACTCAATTCTTTTTACACGGTCTTTTTTTACACGATTTTTAAATAACACGTTTCAAAACTAAGAACAAATAATTTTTTTGCACGATATTTTTTTTAATTTTTTCATTTTGAATCTTGTTTGTAATAAGCGTGCACACCTGTTATCCGAAACCGAATAAACTTCATTTTATTTGTATTGTGCAAATGAATGGTTTTTATTATTTAACTGGAATTTTCCCTCGACTTCGTTCCAGAAGAAAGTCAGTAGACTTTAAACTGAATTTATACCAATTTTATCAAAAACAGAAAAAATACCAACCGCACAAATTTTTCCCGTTTCACCCCGTTCCGCGCAACTTTCTTAATTTTTGTCTTTCATATTCTTCTTCTCCAGACAAAACAATAAACGAATGGGGTGAATTGGTCCAGCCATTCACGCGTGATGTCGTGCCAAAAAAATTGGAATAATTTTTATATTTTTTTATTATATTAATATATATTTTTTTATTAAAACGTTTTACTCAGTTAATGTTTGGATTTGATTCAACTCACACGATTTTTTTAAGATATGGAACAACGTGTCACTAAATTTTCCATATGTTGCATGTATTTTAAACACGATTTTTTGCATGATTTCCTTAGGAACGTATCGACTGTGTAAAACAAAAACAGTTGGCTGTAGTTATTTATTTCATTACAAGAATTTTACCTTTTTTGTAAAGTTGAGGGTGTACGAATATGAACTTGGTATACTGTACTTATATATACATGCATATATTTCAACACAACTGGCACAAGAGCTTAACTACACTTGCATATGTGTGTATGTATGCATGTATGTGTGTGTGGTTATATAGCAACAACTACAACAACATGTTTTATAAGAACAACAAAAAGCCATACCCTTGGTATCACTCACCAACATCCCTCAACGTTTCCACAGCCCCTCTTCGCTTAAAAAGCAAAATCAATAAAGACGCGCAAAAGAGAATAAAGGAGAGTGATGACAAGTTTGAAGCAAGAGAAAGTGCAAGAATTTCAAGAAAATTGCAGTGTTACACCACTACAAGGAGCAACCGAACGAAACACACAAATACCAACAGAAAACAGCAACGCCAAGCAAGAAAATTGCAGGAAAAAAAGCCCAGTAAGAAACCAACAAATATTAAACATTGAAAGCGGATGTATGTATATGTACACTGTCAGCTATAAAATGAAAGACAGCAGCAGCCTAAACTTAATAAAACTGCTTCATTCAATATGTTGTACGCAGGGAGGCCACCACGTTTAAGCAAACAGGCAAGTCTACCGTGACTTGCGACAACGTTAACGCCACAAATGCTGCCGCTACAAAAATTAATGCTGGTGTTGATAGTTAAAACAAAAATGAAAATATCGTGTAACACACGACTCACACACTTGCACAGGCTGCCAGGTATTTTCACACTCACACTGGCACATGTTTCCTTAACTGTAATGCCAGCGATGATAATAACACCAACAACAACAACAAACAAGAACGTCACTCACTTACACTTCCATAAAGTGGAAAAAAACAACTCTGCACAAGGAAAAATTAAAAACAACAACAACAACAGCAAGAAATCTAGAATTAAAAAGTAAAAGATGGCCAACAAAGAAGAGAAGGAAAAAAAAACGGAAATGCTGCTGAAAATGTATGCATATTGCTCAAACACACACACACACACACACACACGCACGCACACACACCTCTAGCGACTGATACAGCCACTAACACTTCAACACTCATGCTCATGGAATTTTTGTTGTCTTTGTTATTGTTGCTGCTGTTGTACATGTGCACAAAAAGGCCAACAACAAGAGAAAAAAACTTTATTACTTTTACCCTTGATGCGGTTCCAACTGTATGTGTGTGTGTGTACGTTTTTTTGTATGCGGAAAATTACTTCAATGTATAGGTAAATGTGAATGAATGTGCATGTTTTTGAGTGAGTATGTGTGTGTGTATGTGTGTGTGTGTGTGTGTGTGAGTTTGTTTGTGTGAAAGTTTATTACAGGGTGAGGAATGTTGTCTGAGAATTATCGATTTTCACTTGTGTTGTGTTGTGCTGTGCTGTGGAGTGCGCAGTAAAACTACTCTGAATTCATGTCTGTGTTGTATGTTTGTATTTTGTTCTTGATGATAATACGACTTAGTTCGGCTGAGTTTTGTGTATTCATTTCTTCTTTTTTGAATGTGTCTGTGTAGATGCTTTTGTTTTTTGTTCCCATGTATACATGAATCTATGTATTTCAATATACCCAGTCTTTGTCTCAGTTTTTGTCCTGTGCATGTTTAAACGTGCTTTTTGTGAGCGCGTTGTTTATTTTCGTGTTTCTACAGACAAAAAAAAAATATATAAATGTATATACATATATTCTAATATATTTTTCTTTTGTTATAGTTGTTTTGAATTTTCTTTGCTGCTGTTTTCATTTAGCTTTCGCTATATTGCAAATGTCGTCCGTTTTTTGTATGCGCGCATTGAGTATTTTGACATTGTCTCTTGAAAATTTTCCAAGCAGCTGAGACAATTGGCTTGATTGCAGGCACAGCCATACTTGGTTGTTTCTATAGGGGGCTTTTTTTTCACTTGTAAAGTATCATGTTAAAGGTATGAGTTTATGGTTGTGTGTGAAAATGATAACTTTTTTGTTGCCTTATAAAGCCCGTCATCACCATTCCCATTGCCAACCTAGTCAGTCGTCTTCGTTGTTGCTGCCTTAATCATCATCATCATCATCATCATTTGACAGTGTGTGTTTTTTGCGCCATATGGTGGACTGTTTTTGAGCAGGGGCTGACAGTGTTGCTGACCACGAACAACAAAGGCTATAGATGAAAGAAAATATTTCTTAGAAACTAGCTGGAGAACAAAAATAAGTAAAAGCAAAGTTAAATGAGAAGAAAATGTTATCACTCATACTCTATACACTCACACACACACACCGACCCAGTCATTTATATAGAAAATCAAACTCACATATACAAAAAAAAGGCGTTGTTATTTTCGTGAGCAGTAACAAAAACAAAAGAAAAGAAATACCAAATAATAAAAATCAATAGATATTTAAAGATGTTTTTTTTAAGGATTTTTAAACGATAGAAAAACTAGAAATACTTAGTTTACCAAACAAGTCTATTGTAGAAATTAAAGTTATTTCAGAAAATATATTTTAATAGTAAACATTTATGTTTCTTGTTGGTTAAGCATGTCTAGGACATTTACATTACCTCGAAATCTAGTACTTACGAGCTTTCGAGCTAAATCTTGCTGCTTTGCACTAGATTTCCCATACAAAGCAAAATCTATTTTTTCAGTAGATTTGTAGGAAATCTAATAAAAATCTAATATTTTTATTTATTTTTTACCAGCCTGTAAGACATATTTATAAAAAAAAGATGAGTGAATTAGCTATGGTCTGCTTAAAAAGGTGTGTGACTTAGCTACATTGCAGTTATTTGGTTGCAGTTTTGGATATTTTTGAGCTAATGGGTTTTGTTTTGGATAAAAAATCTTGATAAATGTCAAAAAAAGTTAAGCTATGTACAGACGATAGTCAGATCTTACAATATTGTCAGATCTGGCAATGTGCTGACAATGTACTGGCAATCGAAAATTGCCAGCACAATATTTCTTGTCAGTTCACACGGATATCAGAAAATCTTAAAATTTATTGCTAGACGGTTGTTCACACGTTTGTCATATGCACAAATTGTTCGATCTGTTGTTATGCGTTGCCAGACTTAAACCATTTGTTGGAAATTGATAAATATTTAAATATCGTTTGTGTTTTTGTTAAATGTAAAAAGTGAAAGTATAAATTATTATGTACCATAAAGAAGCAATTGCAATGATTTTGTCTGCATATATTTTATTATAAACTTTTTCTTTAAAATCAAGCGTATGCAGTGTTGCCCATAGAAAGAATTATCTTACAATGACGCCATTGTCAGATGCATGAACTTCGCACATCTGACAATATTAAAATGTCTGACAAATATCTGGCAATAATTTTACAATGTGTTCACACGATTGTAAGATGTCTGACAATATGTTGTCAGTTGCTAGTCTTGCAATGGACTGACAATGCTTTTTCTGACAACGTCGTCTGACAAAAATTTCCAGTTCACACACGGTTGTAAGAAATTTTTAGCACATTTTACTGGCAATATTGTAAGATCTGACAACCGTCTGTACATAGCTTTAGTCTAAACGGTATTGATTTTCATAAAGATTTTAGTTAAAATTTGCTAGATTTTGTGCTGGTGTAAATGGCCTGTAAGAAACTCATCAGTGGAGTTCAAAAAAAAATCTTGAAGAAAGCTATAAAAAAATTAATATACTTAAAGTAAGAATCTTCGAATGTTATTGAGAATAACGTACATACATATGTGCCCTTAATGATGAAAGTGGTCTAAGTCATATATTCCTTTGGTCGAGATATTTAGTAAGCAACATTTTAATAAATCAAAATATATTTTTATATTATGCAACAGTTTAATTTAAGATTGTACTAGTCTCGATTAGTATAAGTTTATTTAACATTTGTTAAATATTTATTGAAACTTTTTTAAGATTAATTTAATGTTTCTAAGCAAAAATTCATGTGACTTATACCCTTTTCATAATTATTAAGAGCACATGTGTAAGCATACATTGAAAAAATTGTTGAATTAACTGTGATAAAGGTTTTCGTATGTTGTTATAATAAAAAAAAATGTTGAATTTTCTATTCAAAAAGATTATTCCGATAGTTGATAAAAAAAATTTTTTTTAAATATTTTTATTTTTTCTTAAAGAATTTCTTAAAAGTTTTGAATCAAGTACAGGATTTATGCTATTTTCGAAAATTACCATTGATATATTGTTATTCACTTTTTCTGTGGAACAATCAAAGAAATTTTTACCTGGGTCCAGCTATCAACCAACCTCCAATAATCAATTCCAATGCACTTTTAAGAAACAATTAATTATTTACTAAACAAGTTTAATATTAATATAGAGGACAATTAGCGATAAAAATATTAAAAGTTAATGTAAGAAAAATCCCAATAAAGAACAAAGAATATATTTTATTTCGTATACTACATATTTTTAAATTTGCCCTGCAGACGATCAAACAAACCCATCAATCAGTTTGTGTTTGTGATAATAAACACTTCAAGCATCATTTGTGTTTTGACATTGTAGCGTTCGCATCAAAATATGTCGTATTCGGGTGATAATATTTTGTTACTTACGGCACATGCACTATTTAGAAAAAAGAAGAAAAAAATACAAAAAAAAAACTATGGATGAAATCTTGATATAAAAAAAAATTATTAGTTTTACACGAGGAAATCTTTTACGTTAAAGCAATATTTATTTTCGAAAAAGAAGCTATATTATTTTTTATCCGCGCACTTTTTGATGACTTCATAAAGCATATAACATTTTTTCGCCAACCAGACCAGGAAGGCGACTATCAAATAATCAGCCGTCAAATAAAAAAAAACTAAAGTCTTTGGTTTGCATCAATCTCTGCCGCTAGCGCATACGTATGGGGTCTAAGAAACACAACTGCACGCAAACAATCATGTGATTGATAAGTTTATTGGATCGTCTTCTGGGCACTTCAGTCAACCAATGAATTTTGTTTCATAATAAAAATTAGTTCAGAACTTCATAACAAAAAAAAAATACTAGTCTTGCAGAAAACAAGTTTAAAGTTTTCAATTTACACCCACCTAAATGGAAAAAGAAAATGTATGTGTCATTTTACCATTAAGTTGGTAGGAAATTCGTTATTCGTTATGACATTCGCAAGAAGTGGTCGATGTATGAATAACTCAATCATATTTTGATTTAAAACTAACAAATATACTTATAAATATATACTTGTGATGCAATAAAACTATTGTTGTATTCCATGGCAATAACTTAATTTAAACAAAAACTTGCTGGACGTGACAAACCTTATGTTTACAATATGAAAAAATATCAATTCCTTGCTTGACACTAGGGATTGCCGTTCGGTTTTAACCGAAACCGAAACCGCGGTTTTTAGTCCATAAAAACCGAAACCGAAACCGACAAAAAAACCGTCGGTTTTTAAGTTTTACTTTAACATGATTATATTGTTTAAAAATACAGCAAATACTTTACATTGAAGACTTTTATACATTACTAAGCATTCTGTAACAATGAAAGGTAAGAAAATTGTAAAATTCTAAGAAAATTATAACAATTCTTTGCAGGAAGAATTGTAATTTGTTATCAAAAAAGCTCTAGCAGATGTAAGGCAAAAAGACGATAATTTTAACGTTCTTCGACAAGAATTTGTACTTGATAAAAAAACGAACAACAAAACAACCAACCAACCAATAACACAATAAACCCCTCTTCAACTGAATGCGAAATAGTGTTTTCTGGTAACTTCTGCACAAAAATAAGATTTCGTTTAAACGACTCTACATTGAACGCTTGAACGTTTCTGAAATTTTATTACTTGAATAATTAAATATAAATTTTTTATTCTTAAGCTTTTTATACACATACTCACTACTAAATGTTCCTTTTCTAATATAAGTACCTGAATTGAATACAAACCAGAGCAACTCTATCACCCCTATAGTAACAATTTTTTCCCTCGAAAATTTTTTCCCAGAAATATTTTCCCTTTTTTGGTTCCCGTTAACATGAATCCTCACAAAAACATAAATGTGAAAAACGGCCAAGTTCCTATCCAAAATTTCGCCCATTAAAAGTTGTGAGATATAAATTTTGACCAAGTTCTTGTTTGGTACATACCTAACACAGAAAAAATATGTTATATATGATATAAATTTGTAATCGTAAGGGTGTCATATAATTTCTAGATAATCTGCCAACTTGACAACATTTTTATCAATATAAAGAAATGAACATTTATACATTATTCTCTCCTTTTTTGGAAAGGTTAAAATGTTGCCAAGTTAACAGATTATCTAGAAATTATATGACACCCTTACGATTACAAATTTATATCATATATAACATATTTCTGTGTTAGGCATTGTACCAAACAAGAACTTGGTCAAAATTTATATCTCACAACTTTTAATGGGCGAAATTTTGGATAGGAACTTACAAACGGATAATAATAGCTAGATAAATAGTATATCTAAATATGCTGAGCCGCAGGGCATTAAAATGAGGTTTAAATTGTATGGGCGTGTCAACGCCCACTTTTTTAATGAAAAATTTATAGCCTTGCATTACCGCAGTATATATGCCGAGTTTCAATAAAATAGCATCCATGAAGCGCCTTAGATTAGCATTTTTAATTCTGACCTTTATGGGCGTAGCCCCGCCCTCCTGGCTAAAATTTCCGGATTTTCAGATTTTTTATTTTATTTCTCTCCAAGACCTAGCTCTGTATCGAATTTCAGCTCAATAGCACAAATTTTAATTCTTATGGGCGTAGCCCCGCCCCCTGGTAAAATTTTCCGAGTTTTCAGATTTTTCTAGTTCATTGCTCACCTAGATCTACTTGTGTACCAAATTTCAGATCCCTAGCTATGGCTCAAGTGCTTCATAATATTGATGAGTGAGTCAGTGAGTATGTCTTAAAATATGCACTTTTTGCACCGCCATATCTCCGAAATCTTTCATTGTAAAACTTTCAAACTTTGCATATGAGGTAACATGAATTTATTCTAATTATGGTTTAAATTTTATAATTTTACGATTGCGGGGAACAAAGTTATGAGGGGGGTAAAAACAGCTCGAATGGCTTCCTGTAAATATACACACTGCATGCATTGGCCAGAACTTGGCCTGGCGCACTGCCGTGCGCCTAGATAAGGCAGAATATTTTTCACGTGAATTTTTTCACTTTTCCCTAGGTTTTGTTAACTTTATTTTTGCAGGCCAACTGAATTATTACATCGAATAATTTCGATATTTTTCTTCGAATTATATATTGAAAGCTATAATTATTTATTTTTAGGACAATAATTCCCTACAACACATTTTTTCATAGAGTATAAATCTCTTTGATTCATAGACAGTAAATTTCATGGTGGTGCACCACGGTGGTATACTTAATGAAAAAATAGCTAAATCAACAGAAGCACCTGCATGAGTACAACTTTAAAGTAAATAAGTTTCGTTTATAACCTAAAATGTGAGTGATTTTTTTATTCAACTTAAAATTATCAGATTTTCAGTTAATTTTTAAGCTTTGCAAAAGTTCTTCCCTGTTTTACATTCACGGGATATTCAAGATAGCATTTTCCTCTTTTTCACATGAAGAAAAATTCCATTTGTTTTTCACCATAGAGATGATTATTTTTAAATCATCATTTATCTTTCCAGCATACATACCTACTTACATAAATACATGCATATTTTTAAAACCGAAACCGAACCGAAACCGACCGGTTTTAGTAGCTTAAAACCGGAAACCGCGGTTTTCTAATTTTCACGGTTTTTGGCAAATCCTACTTGACACCATACTTATGGTATTTTCTTTTGTGGAAAAAAATGTTGCACTTGTTACACTTTTCAATAAAATTCGCAATAAAATGATTTTCTGAAATATACAATTTATTGGAAATTATTGTATCATCCCTTGCGAGCTTAAATTTTTTCTTTAAACGTACCCTTAATTGTATTTTTTTTAATAAAAAGTTAAAAAATGTTACACTTTTTCCAGAAAAGAAAACGCCCTTAGTGTTCTATACTGCAATATAAGGCTTAATGTCAGCCGTATGGAACAGTGAAATGAAATTAATAACTAAATAAAATAACTTTGTCCTTTTTCATGCAGTTAGAAAATATTTAATAAGAAATCAAAGAAACAAGCCTAAGGCTTATTTCTTTCCACAGTTATGTGCACTTTATTGCTGGCACAAATATTTTATTATCAATTGTGGAAGTGTACGCTCAAGAAATACTCCCAAAAAGGTTTCCGAATTAGATTTTTCCTAAAAAAATTTCGAACTTGCTAACACACAAATTTTGTTCTTGTGCATCCCTGGAGGGAAGAGTATCGACAAAAAAAAAAATTTAGCCTTAACAATGCACATGAAAAGAGTTAAATAAATTGGCATAGTAAAAATATTGGAATAAATTTAAATGTCAGACTAATATGTATTAGTTATTTATTATTCAAAGAAAATAAGAAATACCATTTAAATTAATTTTAATTATTATTCGAACTCCATTTGTTTCTATATTTGTGATTTGAACGGGCTAAGGTTCGTATTGCTTTTTAAGCCAAATTACATGTGATAATTATTAATGAACAAATAACACCAAAGTTTGTTGTAAATATTCTGACTAACAACACATAGTTGAACGGAACAGCCAGCCGTTTTCGAAGGCCACTAAACTTTCATCATCAGCGTTCTTCTGTGTTTGGTCCACTGTGTGTGGTGTCATTTGATGTAGATTTCTGCTTTATATACGAAACTTTTTTGCAAATGGAATATGTGAATTGTTTTAATTCATCGTATTTCAATTTGCTGAAATATGTTTTGCAATGAAAGCTCAAATTTACCGTCTCTAAATTTACAACAGTCTTAGCATTGTCGTTTGCTCTTTACTAATTATGCACATGGTAAGACTGTTGTAAATTTAGAGATGGTAAATTTGAGCTTTCATTACAAAACACATTTCATCAAATTGAAATACGATGAATCAAAACAATTCCATTAGTTTGGTTCGAACGGCTGTTTTCTATTGCTATGTTTATGTAACGTTTGATTGAGCCTTAACTGGCCCTTTAGGCTAAACACTACCAGCTTGGTACACAAAAATACTGATATGAAGTTAATTTCAAATCTCAATAATTTTTTAAACAAGAGCTAACCGAAAGGAACAAAGTTAGCACCACTTGATTCAGCGTAATCGAATTAGGTTTACCCGCTGGATGCCCTGATTGTTACAAAACAAATTTCCGATCCGAGCACAGTGTAATAAAAGAATCGCTGTATTTCAAAATTACTAATACTGTTGAAATGTACTGTACCCTAGGGTACACTTAAATCAGTGCCTCGATTCTGTAACTTGTGAGGAGTTTTTACATCGAAAAGAATTAAATAATAATATTGGTTGTCCTATTTTACTCATAATAATTTTTTTTCCTAACTGCACAAGTTGAGTATATTTAAGTTCTCATATTCTTAACAAAAACGAGGCACAGATATACCCATAGGGGCAGCCATTCATTTATTTGGCGTTTCATGACAGTCATTTATATATGGAGTATATTTGAAAGTTGGAAACGACATCTTTTTGTTGTCTAAGTGCGGCTACCTAATTTTATAAGAACTATTTAACTTACAAGGTGGCAGCGCACGTTAGTCTATAATGGGGGGGGGGGCAGCACAAAAAAGCGAAAACAGTTATCCTCCAATAAAAAAAATAATGTGTTTCAATGGCAGTGTTGCCAGAATTCCTCCACCAAAAATGGCTAAATGTAGACAAAAAAAATGGCTAAAAAATGGCTAAAAACTAGCTAAAAAATGGCTAAGCAAAATCGAATGCAAAAATCATGAACTTTAGCAAAAACAAGTAGGTATTTCATATATTGTTTTTTTAAGGCAAATCGGGAACTTTTTTAAAGTAAATAAAAACAATAAATTGAAGTAATAAATAAAATAATTTTTCTTCCGGTAATAAAAAAAAACTTTGCATATAGTGCAAACTTACAATACTTGCATTACGCCTTCTATTCATTTGTACATTCTGCTATTAAGTCTAAATTTTTGGGGTACTAATCCATGCCTTGCGAAATTTTTGTTTATACTTTTTATTAACTTTATATTTTTTAAACTTTCATTTAAACTTTTATTTTTCTTGATATTTTCACTCGTGTAAAACAAATATGACCCTTGTTTGATTGATATCATAAACCACCAATTACAGTGAAACCTCTCATAACCGGACACTCACGGTCGCCCTGTTTTTGTCTGTTTATTAGAGGTGTCCGCTTATGATAGAGTTACACATTTTTTGGATTTCATTGTAGTTGAAAAATTATTTTAAGAGTAGACTTCTTCAAATTAGATTGGTATAATTTCAGCTGTTGGGTTTCACATGACTTTCAATGATTTTATTTGTTGGAATACAACAAAGTCGTCTCTGGAAAAATGCTTTGAAAAGCCAGTTTGTATAAGAAATGTAGCAATATGAATTGCTATATCTTCACAAGTTCGTGCACGGAATAATTTTCCTTTTTCAAACTCGTTTAAAATATATTTTTTTTTCTGTAATTGATAAAAACAATTTTTTCACTGACATTTTGGGACACCAGCTAAGCAAACAACTTCTTCATAAAAACAGCAATTTCTTTGCGTCTCCAACGAATCAGTATTTACATATGCGTTAACCAGGGAACCAGCAATATCATTGACACTAATATAAATATGAATCAGAGTTGAATAAAGAAAGACCTACTATTTAAATGCAACTCTTGTTGCCGTGTTTCATCGCTTCTGTGCTTTTATGAGAGTGTTCAGTTATGGGAGTGCATTTTGTATGGAAAAACTAATGAGGTGTCCGGTTATAGGAGGTGTCCGTTATGAGAGGTTTCACTGTAGACCCGACAACTTATAAACACCTTGCAACGATTATAAGAATGCAGTAGCAAATCTTATTGTTACCAATTGAGCCATCTCTTTCATATAAGCGCTTTTAGACTGCTGCAACAAAAATGGCAAGTTTGAACCGGGATTTATAGATATTAATGCGAAAACAATAACATATTACTCTGTTGTGTTTTGTTTTGTAGTTAATTAATGTTCCCATGTTCCGAGTTTAAATTTTTTGTGAAAAACCACAAACAAATTTCATGTTTGGAAAAATAGCTAAAAAATAGCTAGATTAAAATAAAAATGGCTAAAAAATAGCTAATAGCTAAACTCACTTTTCTTCCGGCTAAATAGGATGAAAAATGGCTAAATTTAGCCAGAAAATAGCTAAATTGGCATCACTGTTTAATGGACATGTATAGTTATTTTATTTTCATTTTTAACCGACCTCAACAAAAGGTGGAGGTTAACAATTCGTCTAAATTTTTTTCTTGGGCACATTTTTGACCGATTGTAAAAATTATTTTTTGTCTGAGAGGGTATAGCTTTCCATTGCTCCCGTTTTAAAAAAAAGTGAGAGAGACACGCCCACAATCTTTTTTATTTAAGTTTATGATATTCTACACATTTGATTGCTGCGAAACCTATAAAATACCTTTGGTTCTTGCAATTACACAATTTGAAAGTTGAAAAAATGGGCAAAGTTACGCCCATTAAACTTTAATAAAATATTTCTCGCGCTTCTAATTAACCGATTCTTACGAAACTTACCACACGCCTTGAGCTCTAAAATAGACACAATCCTCCATTTAAAAAATGGGCGGAGGCACGCCCATTAAAATTTAGTATTTTATTTTAAGTGGTTCTACTTTACCGATTTTTACAAGACTTAACACGCACCCTGAGATCTGAAAAATACACAATCTTGCATTTAAAAATGGGCGGAGACACTTACATTAAAAATTAATAATATATTTTACGTACTTCTTCTCTTCTTCTTCTTCTTCTATCAGATCTTTGCATTGAAGTCGTTTTTTTTTTTTTTTGGCAGAAAGAATTATTAATAGTCACAAAATCAAAAATATTTGAAAAAGTTTTATCTTATGAAAAAAATAAAAGTACATAAAACCCTCTTATGGGCATTCAGACGCCTATTAGCCGGGCCTTCTAGTGGTGGCTCGGCTTCTTTAAAAAAAAGTGTCTGCACAATAAGTTTCGCAAGAGAAAACCTTGTAGCAAGCAATTTCAAAATTTCTCACATAAAATGACATTTTAATTGAATCTTTAGCCTTCATGCTCAAAGCAGCCTCACATACAATCAATAACAAAAATTAAGTTTCACAAAAAAAGCATAGAAAAAATAAATCTATACAATATAACCCACAATAACAATTAAAGAAAACCAAACCAAAAAGGTTCTTGACCTCTATCTCAAATATAATTTAGATTTCCTACAACAATTGTTCTGATAACTTTCCTTGTTTGTTTTTATTTTGACTTGCCTCTAATAAACATTAACAAACAAACAAGCTTTGGGAAAAGAAACAAAAAAAGAAAGGCAAAACTTTTGGTTGGGAAAAATTGAAAAACTTTCTATTTTTATCAATGCTTTTTATTTGTACTGTATTACTTTTCAAACTTAAATTCAAACAGGTATTAAGATTGTTAGTTGTTGTTGTTGTTGTTATTGTTGTTGAACTTGGGAATTCCCAATGCCAGATGTTAGACTTACTGTCTGCCGGTAACCGTCTGTCCGCCAGACTTTTTGTGTGTGGGTGGGCGTTTATGTGTGATTGTGTAAATGAATGAATGTTTTTTTTTTTTTTTTTTTTTTTTTTTTTTTTGTTAATGTTTCATGAATTCCTGGCTTTCTCTTCTTTTTTTTTGTGGAAAAAAGTATCACTTCCGTTTCTAGCTAGACATTGACTTTTTTCTTTTATTCATTTCAAGAAAGGAAAAAAAATGCCTTTTTTTGTCAATTATTTTGCCAGGCGGCAAAAGTTGCGTAACAAAAAATGAAAACATAGAATAAAAAAATTATATGCCAACTCATAGCAAAACTCTTAAGCACACATATACACTCAACATTCATCCTTAACAAAACTGAAAACACTAAGAAAAACAAAATCCAACAATTTCAATACGAACAAAGGCAAAATAAAAGAATGCCACAGGATGAAAATATAAAAAAAAATAGAAAGATTGCAAACAGTAAACACGCAACATCAGTAGCAAGCCAACTTATGAAGTCTGTTAGCAGCAACAACCTGCTTTGCAACAGCAACAACAACAACAGCAGTAACAAGGCATCCTTACAAATGTGATCCTTTTCAGCATGAAAACAGAGAAACTTTTTTTTTGCCATTTTTCTACTGCTACAGTTTTTCTTGCAATTTTTTTGAGATTCAAAGTCCTTCAGACATGATGAAGAAAAACTTAGTTAAACAACAACAACAAAAGGATAACATAAGCTGTATTATTTGAAAATAAAAATAAAGACTAATAGACGAATAATATACAAAAATATCCAGAAAAATAAAAGAAAACAAAGAAGCAGAAAAAACACTTGAAATGAATCCCACAAATTCAAACAAATAAGAAATAAAAACTCTTAAATGAAATTGTTGACATTATGAACTTGAAAAAAAAAACAAATGCAGAAAGCCCATCCATCCATCCATCTTGATGCTGAAATGAAAATTTTTCTTTCAAGTAGAAGATAGAAAAATTTATGTAGTAGTGAAATAAAATTTCCCAAGAAATAAATACAAACTAATACATTTTAACATTTTAACAAAAACACAAGCTCTTACACGTTTTATTTTCATATTTATGCACACACATTCACCATGACATTTACATTAAGAAAAAACAACTTGTTGTAACAAAAAATATATGTGAAGAAAACTCATGAATGAAATGTGTAAAAAAAAGGATTTTTGCGTATTTTTTTTAGTTTGAGGAAAAAAATTATTTTGCTTAAAACACTTTCCTTGCTACATAGAATAAAAGAAAACGTCTGAATGAATGAAAAATACAACAACAACAAAAAAATAGGAAATGTAATAAAAAAAAGTATCAAAAAGTACCGAGACATTTGAAATGTCTGCTTATGATTCTTTCTCCTATGTCTGTATGTAGCTACATACATATATACATAGAAGTATAGTTTGTTGTTATAATGTCGTTGTGCTTAACCCTAGAAAGATAATCATATTCTGACATACGTTAAAGATAATCATGCGTAAAATTTACGCATACTTTTTGGAAAGCTAAATTGAAGCATTTTGTTGATTAATTTAAAATAACCTAATGTCGATTACGTTTTTCTATATAACTGCAGTAAAAATAGCCGAGTTTTAAATATGTTAATATATTTTTATTATCAGAAAAAACAAAAACAAAAGAACAACTTCAGTAATATAAAAAATTTAGAGGTCATATATCTTTGAAAACTTATCACCCGTTTTTTGGATTTATAGTCATTAATTTCAATGAATATACTAAATAAACAAATTATTTTTTATAAAATATATGTATAAAGATTTTTTAAAATTAGTCAGATACGACTTAGGCAGATTTCAATATTATCAAGACCCTTTTCACTGCTGTCATTACCAAAATCCCAATTAAAGCACAAATTTAAACTTCGCACGTATTCCGAAATACAGCGCTGGTCATAGATTTACTTCTTTTAAAAGATATCTCGGCATTAGTCCATTTTACGATATTATCGTAATTATCTCATCAACCAAAAACTTGTTTAAGGATGAAAGGGGATCATGCAGACTGCAACACATTCGTGTAGCACCCCTTTGAGATCTAACAAAATATTAAATGCTGGCATTTCACGTAGACCGCGTCTACGTGATTTTGGTGTCAAACAACAATGTTTATTATTTCCTCTTTTAGCCCTCTGTGACAGAGAGATGCTGATGAAGAAGCTGGTTGTTCTATCTTAACTTCGTGTATGTACTCGCCTTTCCAATTTTTTTTTAAAGACACAAACACAACCCGCACAGCGATTAGCTTGTCTGGGTATATGGTGGGAATCGAACCCACGACCTCTGGACTGAGGGGCTAGTAGCATTGCTACCACTCAGCCACAGGGGCACCTGTGTGTGTTGTGTGTTTTTTGATTTTTTTCGAGTCAGGCTATCGACAAATGCGAATTCATTGTAAATAAAGAGAAATAACAATATATTGGAAGGGTATGCGCAAATTTTACGCAGATTATCTTTCTAGGGTTAACTGAATGAAAAAAAATATATGAATATTTCAAGGGATTGTCTAGAGGAAACTCTAGCAACCAGACATATCAGAACAGTTACACCGGCAACAATAAAAAAAGCATAAAAAATATAATCGTGCTACACCAAACACAAACAGATTACATATATATGTACATGCATATGTATGTATGTATATGGCAAATAGTAAATATGACAACACGCATTAAGTCTACCACTACCAACGACTACAGACAACAGCAACTGTGACTAACTACAAAAATACCGCAAATAAAATTTCAAAAAATAAAAATAGAATAGGAAAAATGAAAACATTATGCTCACAATACATGCTTGAAACAGAAATAAGTATGTACGCACATGAACACACAATCATACACGCAACCAGTGCACTATGGGGCTATAATTGAAATATTGTGGAAAGAAAAAACCAAGTAAGCTTACTTACACACATAGAAAAAAATACCAAATTAAAATCACCATGCAAAAATTTTGATTTCAAATCATATTAAATTTACAAGAAATAATAAGTTGTTGAAGACTGTTGGTATTTATTCGCTTTGCATTACTATTAGTTAGCTGAATAACTTAAAGTTGATTTTTTTTAAATCACCTGATAGTCAGTAAATTAAAAAAAAATTCTGGGTTTCGAACATGTTTCATTACACGTTGTGAACTCAACGCGCTACCACACAGCCATGGTACCATTTAAAATAATAACAGCAAAATTTTAATGTAGAACTGAAATGAGTTTCAAAGTAGCTGAGAAAAATTTGTTGGCTCTCACCAAATGCGACTACGTACTCAACTTAAGAATTAATTTTGGATTTGTTCTGGATGACATTGCAGTTAGCTTTTAGTCAGTCTAAGAAAATTTAACTATAAGTTAATTATTTTTGCAGTTAACCACACATTCTCCGAAAGGTTTGTTTTTGTGTTGTTGTTGTTTATTATGAGGTTCGCAATTAGTCGAAAAACTTTGCATGGCTAGCGAAGACTTATGGCTGCTGTCTGTAAGCAATGTAGTCTTGTAGTCGGTCGGTCGCAGGTTCGAACCCTGGAGACAAGTCAAAGTAAGCTTCGCAGTTTGTATTTTTTAAGTTAAACTTTTCAAATAAATTTTATGTTAAATGATCAATTAAATAATGTGGAATTCAAATTTTATTCATGATGGTATATATGTACATACATATTTAGTGTGTATCTAAAGAATTCTTAAAGTTATTGTGGCTGCAGCGGTATGCGTGTTGATTGTCAAGCGATGAGTTTCGAGTTCGAATCTTGGCCGGGGAAGCCAATTATATATACAAGCAAAAAATTTTCTGATGCCCCTGTGCCAAACACACGCAAGTTAAATAATTAATAAAATACTTCGTGTTATTTCAGTAACGAATTTACGTTGTTTCCAAATGGAAATAACATTTATTCAAAATAGTTCTTCATTTTAAATAATATAAATAATTTTGCAATATCAATTAAAATATTTGTTATATTAATTAAAAAATTTATTGAATTTTCACCTATAAACAATTTGATAATATCAATTAAGTTTTTCCACTCAAATTAATTAATACATTTAAAAATTTAATGAATCAAAACATTCAATTGAAAACATTAATTGGTGAATACTTTTTTTTTGTACAGTACGGGAATGCTAAATCAACATAAAACAAAATTATTTTAAATATTAAAAATTTTCTTTGAAGTTTACTTTAAATCATGTAAGATTGACAGAGACCTGAAAAAAAACATCCGTTACTGTAAATATTGTCTGATATTTGATAGAAATCGATTGATTTCAAATCTCGAAGATTTCAAAAAGCAAATACCACTGAAAATTCGCCCTTTGATGGTTTTTGTTCTTTTTTAATCTCACAATATTTTATTCGAACTTAAATTTTATTTCAATGTATCGTGCGATTTACCTAGGTCATCGGTAAAACGCCCGATTGGCTATTATTCTGAGTGTTACTTCTCTTTCAACAAAAAAATAAATAAATTAAATAAAATTAAAAAAAAATACAATATCAAATTTAGGGGAATAAGCAAGGCACCATTCTTACGAAGAGCCTGACTGATTCCAAGATGTTTGCAAAATTTTGAAGGCAATGAAAATAGAAATTATATTTTCAAAGTCGCACACACGCCAACTTCTTGACAGTTAGAACAACTTGCAGTTAAAAACTTTCAGACATAATTGAAACAATGAATGACAGAGGTCTAAATTAACAAACAACAAAAAAAAAAAAAATCCATCATCAGAGTTCTTTGTGTTTGGTGCACTGTGTGTGGTGTCAGTTGGTGTAGATTTCTTCTTTAAGCGACTTTTGGCTCACAAAGCGATACGAACTTTAACCTGATCAAATCATAAATAAAGAAACAAATGAAGTTCGAACAATAATGATTAAAAATTAGCTAAAAAAAAACTTAATTGGAAACATCCTGTTTATTTAAAACAAGCTGACAACATTATCAAAGGTCCAGGCCTTGAAAAGGAATGAGTCCGAATTATTTAAATATTAAAACCCCTCAAGCACACAACGAAAAAATTATTCACAAAAAATTTTCAAACAAATGTTGGTTTGAAATAAAATTTAGATTCAGTAAATATTTCTTACTGTGCCTGTAAATTATTTCTTCCACAAAAAACTGTATAGAGCAGAAACATGCCATGAAGTTTGTCGGCTACTTATCGGCATTTACATGTATACAACACGATCAATCAAAATAAACAACAACAACACAGAAAAAAATATCATCGAATTGTAACCAACAAAACAAATTGTTAATATTTAATTTAATAATTAACAATGATCATTGTTGATATAACAAATTTTAATTTTTGTAGTCAATTAAATTACTTAACAAAATTATTTGTTAAATTATATCATACCGGAATGCGCACATGTAGAAGAAACGAGAAATCATATTTTGTGTGTATTCATTATTAGCGTATCTAATAAAGTGTTGCTCTCTAGCTGAGAGGTAAGTTGGTTTATTAGTTTTGAGGTTGCCGGTTCAACTCCGCCCAAAGACATTTAGTGTTTTTGGCAGACAAGCAAAAAATCGTTTCGAGGATTGTGATTGTGTATAAGAAACATTGTTAATATAACAATTATGATAATCAAAATGTGTACAAAAACTCAATAATTCGCATTGTTAATATAACAATAACTTTAATTGAAATAACTTTGAAATCTAACAAAAATTAATGTTGAAAAAATAAATAAATTTCAACAAAATATTTGTTGATAAATTTAATTGAAAATATTTTTCAGATTTTCCTTTAACTTACAATTTCGTTAATTGTATTTACAAAAATTGTTGTAGGTTCAAAATCAATTAATTATTTAATTGCTATAACAAAAAAATTAATTGTATTTACAAATCATTTTTTTCTGTGAAGAGCACAACAGCACATTGTATCTATCAACAAGCAAGATAAACACCAACACACTGAAATAAAAAATCATCTTAAGCTACGGTCACACTTGTCAAACATTTACTTAAAAAAGCGTAACCAACAAACACTAATGAAAAAAGTTCTGATCCAGACACTGCTTTATCACATTAAATAGTTTCGAACACAACTAATGGACAATGTCATAGAATCCAACAATATTTGACAAACTTTTTTCTGAATTGAAAAATTTTTCATTAGCATTTAGTGGTTACGCTTTTTTGGGCAAATGTTTGACAAGTGTGACCGTAGCTTTAGTCGAACTCTGTTAAATTAAAATTTTAACAAAATTGTTATATAAGAATTTACAAAATTATTTGTAGGTCCGCATTTATACAAACTATTTCCTGATTCAATGAATTTGGTTAAGCCCAGTACGGAGTTTTTACGGAATTTCACGTTTGTAAATTTACATACACACATACATACATATGTATATTTCTGCACGGAAAAATATTCGTGTAGTCTTTTGTGGAGAATTATGTTTGCATTCACACAAATTCATTTATTTTTCAATTTAAAACACACAAAAACAGTAAAAATTAATCACAAATTGATGAAAATTAGAAATGTCAAAAATTCCGTGACCAAAAAATTGTTTGAACATTAATTTTTGTGTCAGTTGACTGAAAAACGTCTCCACTTATATTTATAACTCCCTAAGATAGGCAATAAATTTCAAAAATTCCGTATATTTTCCTTTTGAAAGTCCGTACTAGCAAATGGAAATTCCTTTATGAAATTTACCAACCAGAATTTCCGTAATTTTTTTTTACAAACAGTTTGTATGAGAACCTGAAATTCCGTATGAACTCCGTACCAGGCTTTACTGAAAATGAACTTTTATTTTTTCTATGCATAGAACTCTATCTTTTTGCAAGATGCAAAACTAAAACTTTGTTACCATAGTGCAATAGTGCATAAAAATTTAGACAAACAAACACACACATAAACACAACCTAAGCCATTACTCGCGGGACACTTGTTATATTTATATATGGAATTTTTTAAGCATAAAAGTGTTGAAGTGTGGAGCATATAAACATACACGCACATACATTCAAAATCATGAATGGTAGTTTGTCTCGCTTGTGAATATACTTACTTTTATGATGTTGACTTCTATGTATTTGTTGCCCTGTTAAAGTATTTAACACTAATGTTGCACTTGGTTATTGTGTTTGTTGCTGCTACTGTGCTATTGCTGGGTTTTTGCTTTTGGTTTCGATTGCTTTATCATGCCAACTGTATAGAAACAATAAGTACTCGTATCTGTGGATGTGCGTGTTAACAGAACTTCCGAACGTACACGTACAAATTATGCACAAAGTAGATCTCAACATGCTACAAATTCGAATGTTTCAGCACAAACGAAAAAAAAAATAATGGGAAACTTTTTATGAAAATCAAGGTCAAAAACTTTCTTTTTATGCTACTGCAAAATAAACTGGGGATAAAAAAAGAAGAAAAGAAAGAATTAAAAACAAGAGCTGAAATAAAAATGAAACTGCACTGCAACATGATGGTCTTTTGCAACATGTAGTTTGCAAAAAAAAAAAACACCAAAGGAATTCAACCCTCAATTGGTTTTAAATTCAAAATTTGTAGTTTTTTGCTTGCGCTAAATGAAACTGTCATGTAAACGATTACACACACAAAGAAAAAAGAAACAAAAATATTTCCGCATCCGTTTATAATGAAATGCCAACTGAAGAAAAAAAAACATAAAAGAGCCAGTCTCAATGAAATAAATAATGAACCTTGCAGTTCACACTGCATATTTTTAGGTATGTGCATATGTTTAGATCAATGCTGCCCACAGAGAGATAACCGAGAATAATGTATAAGTGTATGTGCATTCATTTGTACAAAAAGCCGATTGATGTTCGGCACTCTAGCGCTTCTCTGGCCAGCAGTGGTTTAGATTGGTTTGCGTGTGTGTGTGTGTGTGTGTCGAAAATAATTTCACAGCAAATGAATTTCAAGTTACGTATACGTCATCGAGTTTGCCACAAAACACAATTGTTTATGATGGCTTTTTTTTTGTTTTTTGCTCTCGTGCTGCTGGTGTTGTTGTTGTAAACACCAATGACCAGTTGCCGTTTGTTATTATTATTGGTTATATCTTCATTCGACATGCTGGCTGAGTTGCATTTTGCCGATGTGTCTCTGAATGTGTGTGTGTGTGTGTGTGTGTGTGTGGGTTTTTACACTGAAATTTCGCGTGAATTTGGTTTTTTTTTTTTTTTTTTTGGTAAAATTGAAAATGAAATGAGTTTCTTTTTAATTTTTCCCCCTGTTGATTTTGTTTGTTGTTCTCGGCCAACTTTTATTTTCAATTCAACACTTTTGCAAATTTCTGCATTCATGTTGATGTTGCTGTGAAAGTTTTTGTGTCAGTTAACAAAAAAAAAAATAAAACATAGAACAAACAGCACATAGTTATTTTTTTATGAATGTGAGATTCCTAAATTTGTGTATTTCTTTTCTTGTTTTGTTTAACTCAGCATTCACATGCATCGCATGCATTTAGCAGCACTATACAGCGAAGTTTTTATTTTGCTGTTTTTTTTCAGCATTTGCCTGGAAAAATTTGAATGTCTAAATTTACCGTGTGGATTTCAATTTTTTTTTTGTTGGTTTGTGTGGTATAGTTTGTAGTTTTCACATGCCGCACGACCTATATTTCATGTACTCTACTCACACAGTTTTAGTTTTATTTTTTTGTAATTTTTTTTTTTTTTTTTTTTGAAATGCAACTACAATATGTAGTAAAAACATGTACGTGGCGTTTGTTTTAATGCGTGAACAAATGACACAACCATCACTAAATGGGTGACAAGAGGAAAAAAAGTATAAAACAATTTTTCTGCCACATGACTATTATTGCAGTGAATTTTTTCCCAACTTTTCTGTTATCAATCTATGTAATCGTATATGATGACGACATCATTGAAATTCCAAATAAACTAAGCCACCTGTTGTTTGAAATCTGCAATAAGCAGAAATTGTGTATACTGAAAAATAATTTGTACAATATTTAAATACAAATATGTATTTAATTAATAAATCCACACCAAATACCTTCGGGGGTGTAGTAAAATATTTTGTTTCAATAGACTCCTGGGGGAGACGAAATATGACGGCTTAGAAGCTCGAGAGTTGCACAAAAATATACACTGTTAAAAGAACTGTTGCAATACTAAGCTTAACACATGTATTTATTTTCAAAATCGGTAAAATAATGGTGTATATTCTCGTTTGAGTAGCGTTTTAAAACGGCGGATAATGACGATAATTTTGTATTGAAAATGTACCGTTTTACCTCAGTACCGTACTACCATTTCAAAATATAAAATTATCATTTGTATTTTTTATGGGAATTGTTAAAATTTAAATTTAACATTTGTTAACGCACTAATAATCTCAAATTATTATTTTACTTATTTAGTGAAATATATATTTTTTTTTTTTTTGATTAAAAATACATTGAAATTGATTGTTGAGTGGTTTAGCTGGATCCTATGCAAATTTTACTGTTGCTAATGGAGATCATCAGTGCAGAGATTCCGCGCAACTGCTTCGGTTATGAATGTCCCACGGCCAAGGCCCAGACGATCTTCAAGGACTGCCGAAAACGTTAAACTGGTTGAAAGCAGTTTACGTGAAAATCCGCGACTTTCAATAAGGAAAAGAGTAGCCTCACTGGCACTTCCGAGAGCGATTGTTCATGAAATTCTAAAAAAAGAATCTGAAGTTCCATCCTTTTAAAATTCAAATCGTTCAAGAACGGAAAGAAAGGGACTTTTATTTACACTCAAATGTTTGTGAAACGATGTTGGAGCGTTTTCGCATTGTAAATCCCATTGTTTGGATTTTTTCACTCAAACTGCCACGACAACAAGCAAAGCTGCCGCTACTGGTCTCCAAGAACCCGCCGCCCACGATTGAAACATCAAAAACCATTGCATTGCCGCAGGGTAACTGTTTGGTGTACCTTATCCACGCATGAGATAATTGGACCATTTTTTTTTCGAAAATTTTCGAGGCCAGGCGACGAATGTCAACGGTGAAAATTATCAACGCATGATTACGGAATTATTATTGCCCAACCTGGAGCGACTCCACACACAGCCAGAGCTTCGATGAATTTGCTTCAGGAAAATTTCAGTAGCTTTGGAGGTCGCCCGATCTAACTCCCATGTTCTTTTATGGGACTACCTTAACAAGAGGGTTTATAATGACAATCCCCAATCTCTTTTGGCTTTAAAGGGAAATATTCGTCGAGAAATTAGCTCAATTGAACCAATTTTACTGCAGCGTGTGGTGCAGAACACAAGGCTCCTTTTTGAACAGTGTGTTCAAGTCGACAGAAGACATCTGGATGACATAATCTTTAGAAAATACAACCCGCTTTTCCATTCTATCTTTTAACTCTCTTAATAAAACTTTGTACCAATTATTACAGTTTTTATTTAAATTTTAAAATATAAATCTGCTTTCAGACACCCTTTATTTATATAGGCGAAATATTTAAATATCGCTCTTTTATTGCAACATATGTATATATATATATATATCTCAAAAAATTCGTTCTTGGGGTTAGTAACTCAGAAAAATCGTTGTATAAAATAATAATTATTAAATTGACTGCACCAGGTCAAAAAATACTTGTGTGGCAACATTCTATTCTTAAATAGCTGTTGTTGTTATTTACATTTATTTTCTTTTTACATACTCTTACGACTACAATTTGAAGCTGAAAAAAAGTCAGCCAATGTAGTAATGGTGAAGAAAATAAAAAACATGTTTGATTATTGAGTTCTTGTTTCAACTTTGTTATTTGTTTTAAGCTTCTCATTTGTTTAAATGAAAGTTTATAACATAATAACTCTAGTTGTTCTAAGAAACTTTGGGTAAAGGTTCCCTGATGATCTGCATTAGCAACAGTGAAATGTACATAGGATCCAGCTAAACCCCTCAATAATCAATTTCAATGTATTTTTAATTTAAAAAAATATATTTTACTTAATAAGTAAAATATTAATTTGGGATTATTAGTGCATTTAAAAAATTTTAAACTTAAAATATAATCTTGTTTGAAAATTTCATATTAAAGGCTTGTACACGCACCTCTCAAAAAAATAAAATTGTTTGTACCCTCATTAAGATGTATCGCAGATTCAAAACTTGCAACTTATTTTCTGCAAAACTAGCTTTTTTAAGTTATATCTCTGTTGAAATAAAGCAGCGATATGTATTTCTATCATATAAATAATAATAATAATATTTTTAATTATTATAGTCGATGGCCATCACCATTTGTTCCTTGAAAAAAAAAAATATATGTAACAACGAATAATAATAACCTAAGTCTACTTAAGAAAGTTTATCATTATTGTATTAATTATTATTGTTAAGGATTTTATATATATAATAATAATAAATATAATAAATACCTTACATATTACGAAGATCATTAAAATCCAAAACAGGCTAACTACGTGAATATATATCCTCCAATTACTTATATAACCAAAGCAACTGAAACTCTCTCAGTTTTATTTTATTGCATGTTTCATTAATGTTTATAATAATTTTTTTTATAAATAAAATCATGCAGCTCTTTCTAATAAACTTCCAACATACAAACATACATATGTACATAATTATTTGTTTTGGCTGTTGTTAGGAAACTATAACAATATATCATATTTTATTACTTTTTATGAAGTTTTAGATTTTACTAACAACTTTTAGAACAGGAAAAAATATTAATAATTTTTCATAAATATTGCACATAAATGCAAAAAGGAAAATATGCACACAAACACACATACATACATATATACATACATATATGCATACATAAGCAAAATGAAACTAAATAAAAAAAATTCTGCTTTTTTTATGGAAAGTTTCACCACTTTTGCCCTCTAACATATTTATCATTTGCCTGACAAAAAATACTCTGAACACAAACTTCTTTCTACTCACCCCCGATTTGGGCGATAATTGTACATGAAAGCATAATAAATAAATACGTTCAACCCCTCCTTCGAAATTAAAAATCTTCTTACTCTGCTCTTAGTAAATTTACTTTTCCACGTCAACGTTGTTATTTTTATTTGAAAATATTTTTTTATTTTTCTTTTTTTTTTTTGGAAAATGTAGATACAAGAGACTTATTCGTAGCCTTGGTAACATTTCTCTTTTTGCTCGGGTGGTACTTTCGTCTCATTCTCTTTTAAAAGGATGGTATTTTTTTGCGCATAATAAGTGCATTTTTGTTGTCCTTTTTTGTATGAAGGGTTTGTGGAGAGGAGATGTTTTTCCAAGGAGAAATTTCAATGTTCAAGAGAATATAATGCCATCAATTGCATCCATGGATGATTATTAAAGGATTAAGATGATATGAGTGGATTACAGAAATAATAATAATAATAATTTTTTGTTCTTTATTGCGTTTTACTTATTTTTATATTAAACTTTCTCCAAGAACTTGTGTATAATCAAATATCAGTTAAAATTTCATATATAAAATTTATTTAAATTGAATTTTAGTTTAAATTTAAATTAATGCAGAAATTGTCATACGAGGGTTATCCTAAGGTTAAACGTCCTGAAACAGCTTTAATGTGATTTACTTATAATAGTTATAATTACATATTGATAATATACTGTAGTGAATATATTTTTTATGAGCGGAGTGTACACACATCAAACTTCTCATCAAATTTATGTGTGTATGTGTTAGTAATACGTAAAAGTTATCTTATTAAACGTTTTTTCAAAGTTGTTTTGAAAAATCAAATCAATTTGTTAATCGGGAAATATTTCGAAGTTTTTCAAATTACTTTGTTGTTTAAAACTGCTTTTTTTGGGAAGTCGACAGGATTGGAAATAGTTTAAGCCACTGAGATGCATTGTACGCTCTAGCTTTGAGAAAAATGCTTAACAACTCTCTCTCTTCTGAGAATTCAGAATCATATGACAGGCCGAATGAAATTTCCACTTAAATGTATTTCAAACAAAGGGTCTTTCATTAAGTGTTTGGTAACTTCAAATTCAAATAAAAGTGTGTGTGTGAGATATCATCGAAATTTTTTATTCAAAGAAAAGGAACATAACATAGTGCAAATGTCCGCTGGAGCTTCGCTGGGTGGAGAATTTTTATGCTAGAAATAATATTTGAATATTAAAATTTGTACATAAATACATACATATGTGTGTATTAGTGTTGTCACTCGAATAGTCGAATAACTTTTTTTCATTTTTGTTTGAACGAACAAAAATTTTCAATTCAGGATAAAGAATTATTCGAATTAGTTTTTTCGAATATTCGAACAGTTTCCTTAATTACTTTGTATGAAAAGTATATTTCATTTCATAACTTTTTAATTTGTTAACAATGGGATATAAAGTATTCAAAATGCTCCAAGTTATAAATACTTGTGAAAGCATGTTTGTATATGTTCGCTTTTTTTTTGCTGGGAAAAGAAAATGCTTCTTTAATGGAAGAAGGAGTGTTACAATTCCTGATAGATTTTATCATTATTTATCAGGTTTCCTATTCAATACTCTGCCTTATCGTGGTTGGCGTATTTCTAATACGACTACAACAGTTTGGTAATAGATTAAAGAAAAACTGGTGGGAGTTTTCTTTAATCTATTACAAAATCGTCGAAGTCGAAGTCGAAACACGCCAATCACGATAAGGGGGACTAACTTTTTAAAATACGTCACATAAAGCCGAAAAAAAGAAAATGCAAATACTTTGTTTTCATAATTATTTTGCAATCAAAATATCGCAAATAATCTCAAGTACGATGAAGTACGATGAAGAATTAGATTACATTTTTGAAGTCACTGATAATGTTTTATTAATTGATCTAAAAAAATTTTATGAATAAAGTAAAAAAGTGACTTAAATTATTTGGAAATATCAAAGAAAGGCTTACACAAATTTTATATACTTTTTAATGCTATTTTGACTATATCACCAACATTAACTTCTTCTTTTATTAAAAGTAAAATAACAAAACTTAAAGCTTTTAAGAAGCCCCAACGTACGGACCAAACAGCTGTACAGATTTTTCTTCAAGTATAGCTGGAAAGATATAAGATCAAGTCACTTTTCAAACAACAACAAAAAAAACTGAATCAAAATCGGTCCAGCCATTTGGTCTGTACTAGTGATGCACGAATATTCGTATTCGTATTCGAATTGCCGAATATTCGGCCATTTTTAATGCGAATACGAAGCATTCGTATTCGTCAAATTCAGGCGAATGCGAATACGAATATTTTTCAAAAAAAAATTAAATAAATAAATACATAAATCCTAAACTAAATTTAAATAAATGGATAAAAATATTAGTTTGTACGAATCCATTAAATTTTTTATAGAAATTTGTGCTTTTTATCATTTTCAAATATTATTTACTGACGATCATTAACATTTTGGGTAGTTTTTATTAACTTTAAAGTACGCCAACAGGAGTATGAAGTTCTTTTAGATAACAATTGTTTAATATTTCATATTGCAGGCGTAAATAGAGCCCTAATTTAATGTCTATAAATATCACATGAAATATTCGTATTCGTATTCACGAATATCGTTTCAAATATTCGTATTCGCATTCGTTACATCACTAGTCTGTACGTGGACTCGTTTTTTTTTTTAATAAAAAAAATAAACTAATACACATATGTACCTGTCTTTTTTTTTGCAACTTTTTTAAAATTATTAGAATACATTTTTTTCCTCTTTGTTCGTTCGAATATTTGAACAAAAGTTAAAAATTATTCGTCTGTACGAACAAGAAAAAAATCAGGAAATTCCATTCGAACAAATATAAAACACGAATAATTAACAACACTAGTATGTATGTATGTATGTATGTATGTATATAAAATTTACAAAATAAATTGTTTCCAAACATTAATATTTATGTTAGTAATATCCAAGCAATAAATATCATACATAAATACATAATTTTATCTAAGACTAAAAGAATATTATACGGATTAAAATGCAGCTGCTGCACACATTGTTACTTTTAAGCAAATACATACGGGCTAAATTGCAATAAGCCAATATCAAAACAGTGCAAAAATTAACAAATGATATTAAAGAAGACTCAACATCGCCCCCTATTTCCAATATATGTATGTATATGTAATAGAATTCTAGTAAACTTCGGTTTGCAATTTGAGTTTTCGTTGTCATTGTCTGCGTGGATGGCCGACTAACTAACCATCATGCTAGTTGCTGGCGCTGATGATAATGTTGTTATTTTTCTTTTAAAAATTTTTAACATCGAGGAGGCATTTTATGTGGTGTACATACTCCAATCCATACTCCAATAGTGTGCAGTGTAACATGGTAACATCCAACCGTCCAATGAACAAAAGACGAAATAAAATGCAAGACGTAACTGAGAATAATTGAATTTTATTACATTGTTTGTAGAGAGCTTCATCAGGCTCATCAGCAATAACAACAAAAATAATGAAACCTGCAACAACGACAGCAAAAGCGATAGCAGCCAAAGTAGCTGCTGCAGCCTCATTTGGGGCGCGAGCGCAGATGAGTTAGCGGTGGCAAAAGCAACATAAAGTGGTGAAGATGAAAATGTAAAAAGAGTTGGCGCTGTGCTGGCGGTAGTGGCGGTAGTGGTGGTGGTGGTGTTGGTGATGTTAGTGTTGGAGCCACAATCAAACTCTTTGTACAATTAAGTTTGAGTGTGTGTGTGTATGTACAGTGTACAACACATTAACGTCGAAGAGAATAATGACCCCAAGCTTTTGTTGCTGCTGTTGTTGTTATTGCTGTATTCCTTTATTTATATTCGTTCCTTCTTTGCTGCTTTAATCATTTTGTCTACATTGACCAGTGTTGCCGGAATTCAAATTCAATTTTGCACAAAAAAAAATTCAAAATTAAGCAAAATTGTATAAACTACTTGCGAATATACGCTGTAGGATGTGTCACTAGTGCAATCACAACTGATTCACTATTGATTTTGTCACTGGTACTATTGGCGAGCTATACCCTAGACAATGATTTTTGCTATAGACATTTAACATGTGCGTGTCATTGAGTTGGTACCACTGACTGGGTAGTTCTTTTGGGACCATATACAGACATTGCAAACAGAAACTCAATAGTGTTTTCTTGATCGAAAAGCAAATACAGTAGTTTTGATTTAGCTGCCTTTTGTTTAAGTGCACTTTGGACTTAACTGCCTAAAATGATAAATTTCTGTCACTATTCTTTAAAATCTCATACAAATTCGTTTTTTAAGTGCACTTTATACCTGCACATTCAAGATAAGTGCTCTAAAATTTTGGTAATTTTAAAATATTTTCATACAAAAAATCAATGTTAATGCACATTGACTTAACTGGACAAAATATATTTTTTCTGTAATTATTGTTCAAAATCCTTTTTTAGTGCACTTTGTATACCTGCGCATTTAACATATTTTTTTGGCAGTTTTAAATTATTCTCATATAAAAAATTTAAGTTAACTGCATACATTAAAAAAATGTGGGTACATAAATATGCAATCATATATGTGTATAAAACTGAAGTTAAAAATTGTATACCTGCATTTAAGATAACAGCATTTTTCACTTATCTGAACAAAAAGTCGTGCAAAGTTGATTGTGCAGCTAAGTCAAAATTACTGTATTAATCTGCCGCCAAAAAGTCACCATCAGATTCGAGAAGAGTGGTAACATGGAGACAATTTTGGATAATTACACAGAGGTCGGCAACACTGACACATGCTTCTTCTGTACCAAGGTGTATCTAACTAGGTGGCAGCGCTACATAAGCTGATAACTTTTTGCTCTGTGCGCTTTGTAGCTGAAGAATGTCAAAAACTTCGATTTTGTTTTGGTTTTAGTACAATTATTTTTGTGCTTTTGACATTCTTCGGTTCTTTACACAGCTATGGTTGCCCTATTTTTATATAAAAAATCCTTGCGCAGTCACCTGTATAATTACACCATGTTCTGTACATAAAAAATTCCTTGGAATTTTTATATATTTTTATTGCTTTGGGGGTTTAACCCTACGTCTAAACCTAATATATTTTTATCATGACTTGATAATTTAAGGTGTTTTTCCTTAATTGTTGCTGACTGCTGCTTTCAATTTTATTTTTATTTATTTATTTGTTTACTTGGAGGTTACACGTTCAATTTTTGCTTCAATTTTTGTTTAAACTTTCAATACATTCACACTTTTTTACTACCACACTCACACATTTGGGAATTGAATACCAGGTAGACTTTTTTTCAACGCTTCATTAAATTTTTCTTTCAATCTAACAGCTTTTTTAAAATAATTTCTGTGTTTGTAAAAAATTTAAGACAAAAGTAACTTTCTTTGCTGAAGTAAAATATGTAGACAAAAAAATTTTAATTGTTTCCTGGACGATGACATTTTGAACATAAAATTGGAAATCAAATTGTATGCAGCCTATGTCACAACTTCAATTTTAGCAAATTTTGACAAACAATACTTGTGAAAAAATTTAGAGCAATTTATTGAACGTGTAGCCGCAAGGTTAGGTAAAATATTAATTCTTAACCCTAGATCACACCAATTTTCGTCGGCTTACTGCAATAAAGTCACAAGTAATAAGCCAAAGTGGCATTATTACTCCACTCAATTCGTGAATTCTTGTTGTTCTGATATACCAAGGTAGCTTCAGCATATTTGAGCTGTTTTTCTTATATCTATTTTGATATTTATCATGATAAAAATATATATCAGATGTAGGCGAAGGGTAACGTAAAGTTAACAGACTATGTATTTGTTTAATAATTTTGATAAAAACAAATTCGAAGAATCTAACACTACTGTGTTGGATAACTAGATACAGTCGCAAATGCTAAAGACCGGTTGTCCAGTTCGTACGTTATACTGTCTCGGAAGCCTTTTTGGCATCAGTTAAGAAAATATAGCTCTTCAAATTTATAATTTTTTTAATTAATTGGAAGGGAAGTGTTTGAGTTGCACTATGGGCTATTTCGCATTAGATTACACAGGGAAATTATTTTTTCCGAATCAACCTAAGGACGGACGGAAGTGGAGCAAAAATTCAATAAGTAAGGTAACTAAAATGTTTGCTTCTGTTTCTTAAGATTTTGCGTTATTTGAAGTGCATAATGATTTCTTTATTTAATACACTTTGTTAGCCAAAATAAGTTTTGTTTTTTCTGTAAATAGTTACAATTTTAGTATAATTTCAAGTTCTATGAGATGTGCCCTTTATTAAGTATATATTGCGTCTTGTTTTATCTCATTATATAAGAAATCGAATTATTTTAATGACGAAAGTGTGAAGCTTGTTTTTCTTTTTCAATAATGCAAGGCGAATTAATATTAACACTGGAAGTGCTAAACCCATATCAACTCAACTTAAAAAAAATTAGACCAAATTCCATACAGAAAAACAAAACTTTCATGTGAATTCCCTCTTGCTTGAAAAAGTATTAATAAAACTGTTATATAAGCAAAATAGGTAATAAGTAATTCAGATATCGAAATTAAAAAAAAAACAAAATTCAAATTAAAAAGTGAAAATGAAAAACTGCAAAAACTGCACAATCTATACATAGAAAAACTTATTTTTGAAGCAAAAAAAAAATATAAAAAATACGTGCGGCAATCGGGGACTGCCGTGGTAAAGCTATTGCTTAGCATTTCTTTATCAACTTATGCAAATTTATTTTTTGAAATAAAAAACCTACGAATTGTCTGTTTGTGTTTATCATTTTTTGTCAACCACGATTGCTCTTAATTAAGTACGCCACATTATGTTTTCCTACATGTAAAAATTCGTTCAAGCAATACTGCATGTTAATGAAATCAATAGCATACTTTAGGGGTTGACATGCACTGGGCGACTCCAATAAAAATAGTCTTAGGTTTTATTTTCGTTACGGAATTTCTTGATTCGGTCGACACCCTCAAAGCATGCGATAAAAGCTATGCAATAGCTTAAAAACTGAAAAACTGCTCAATACTTAGAAAAACTGCACATTTGGCAACGCTGATTGTACAGCAACAGCAATTTTATTAGATGTCTGTGTTGGTGCCAGCAATTGCTGCTCTTTCTCATTTATTTTACTTACTTCTGCGAACATACTTACATACATATGCACATACATATGGATTTGTTTTTATTTGTCTGTATGAGAGTGTGTTTTTATAAATTTAATTTTTTTTACTCTTTTATGTGTACGTGTGAATGTGTGTGCATGTGTTTAAAAGAAGCCGGCATAAATAAAATGTATAAAATAAAAGTAATAAGAAAAAACAATAATAACAACTACAGGAGAATAAATAAAATAAAACAAAACGAAATGTAAAAAATCAGATAAAATACAAGAAGAGTTCGATGGTGGGTGTTTAATAAATGTTCTCCCCATCCAAACTGGTATGTGTGTAACTAATTGTTTTGTTTGATTATATGTATGTATGTATGTATGTACATACATGAATTTGAGTTGGTATTTTCGTTCATTTGAAATTTTTATACTTTGCTATAAAAAAAATGCAAAAATGAAAAATTAATTTATAAACAAAAATACCAGTAAAAGGGAATAATAAAAAAATATTAATAAAGGAAAAACAAATATGTTGTAGTATAAATTAAAAACAACACAAATTATAGACACACAATCGTGGTGTGTAAAAGTTATTTTCAGCAATAAATGCACTTATGGAAACAGCTGCACTAACGTGTTTTTTTTTTGTTTTAATTTGTTTAAGAAAATTAATAGCTATCAAGTTGTGGATAAAACAATAACAAAATTTAGTAAATAGGTAGGTACCTACTTACCTATAATAAAAAGTAGGAGAAAATTTGTCAGGAGTAGATACATACATACATACATAGATATGTAAGTATGCGCATATGCTTGTACATACATACATATGGACATTAGAGCGGACGTTATATTTTTTTATTTCTTATGTTCCCTCCCGCCAAAAACCGGTTCAGTTTTATGTAAAAAAAAATACAAAAAAGTTTCATGGCGATAAGTTGTGTTTTAGGGGGTACGTCCGCCCCTCAAAGTTGGCCTTCAAGCCCATTTTTCAATGTAAAAATTACATTGAAGAAAAGCGTTTGAGGACCAACTTTCAGTTGTGGACTAAAACAACTTATCGCTGCGAAATTTTTTTGTATTATTATATTTTTTTTTAATAAAACTGAACCGATATACATAACTGCTCGATACAACTAACGGCCACTCTAATGTAATGTCGGAACTCAACATAAACAAGTCTCCCGGACCGGATGGCATTCCAGCACTGGGGCCTAATTCCTGCACTCGTGATCGGAATTTCATTCGAATAGAAATTAATTTCGATGGCAAGAAATTTTCCGATGATGTCACTCGCTACCAAGCGAAACGAGCTTTTGTTTTAGTGTTGGAAAAAGTCAAATATATTTATATATAAATTCATTTCACAACACTGAATAAATTGTAATCAAAATCATATGTTTATATATATGTATGTATGTATGTAAAAACAACCAGCAAAAAAAGTGAGGAAAAAGAATCACATCTACTGAATCGAACCACTTCAAATTTAGGTAAAAAACCAATGAATTTTACATTGAACTGTCGTTGGAAGGAAGTGGTTTGCTTTTGACATTTTTTAAACTCATAAAAATCATGTTTTTGATGCTATAAAAATCCGAAATTCGGGAGTAAAAATAATTCACTTCAAAAAATTAGTTAAAAATTGCTTTTTATTCACTTGTATATGGTTTGAAAAGAAAAAAAGGTTAAATTATTTAATTTTTTGTTATTTTATTCCATTGTTTTTTTTTAATAGTTCAAATTTTTGATTTGAAAAGCCTTAAATGTAATAAAAAAAACATTTGTATTTGGCTTGAGCCAAAAAGAAATGACTTTGCTGAAAAAAAGTAGTGATTTAAAATTCTATTTGATATGTGGTTAAAAATAACTTCTTTAACATCTAAAAATTTGCATTAGATACTCTCGAAGTAATTTAAAAGTGGTTCGTAAGGAAGTACTCCTTTTATTTTTTGCTGGGCATATGTACATATGTACGTACATACACACGTATATGCAGAAAAAAGAAACGAATATACATACATAAATGTTATTTTCATTTGAATTTAATTAATAACTTAATAATAATAAATTAGTGTTAAAGCTATAGAATAGAGCACTAGCCACATTTTCAATTCTCTTATTGGTTGACTAGAAGCAGTTAATTTGTTATTTAGATGCTCCCAGAGTTGGTTGTTTTTTTATCTTCCCCGACAACTCAACTCCCCGACATTAGTTGTCAAGTCAGTGTGTTTTGTTATATATAAAGTCAACAAGAAATTCTTTATAAAATTTTGTTACTAAAGCGACCTTCTTTATTTATGTAAAATTCGTATTTTCCTTTTTCCTATTTAATTTTCAGGCTTTCAAGGTCATTTTGGGTCTTTTTCCATGTAAATAAAAGATTATTGATTCATTTTTAAATCCTACGTTTCGTTGGTATTTGCCAACTTCTTCAGTGATTCTTTATTAAAATATATGAATAATCTTTTATAAAAAATTTTACATTTTTAAAACATCACAGAATTTATATTTGTAGAGGGAGGGTACGAATCACAAACACAAAATTTAGTAATTAAAAAATGTAAAATTACAAACTAAAAAATATCATAAATAAAAATTAATAACGACGATTTAAAGAACAATAAAACTGCTGTGATATTTTTTAGTTTGTAATTTTACATTTTTTAATTATTAAATTTTGTGTTTGTGATTCGTACCCTCCCTCTACAAATATAAATTCTGTGATATTTTAAAGATGTAAAATTTTTTATAAAAGATTATTCATATATTTTAATAAAGAATCCCTAAAGAAGTTGGAAAATACCAACGAAACGTAGGATTTAAAAATGAATCAATAATATTTTATTTACATGGAAATTTAAATGTTTGTGTTGAAAAAAAGTAATAATTTCAATACTAAGATGTATGTATAATATTTTCTATGTGCATTACAAACTTTCGTATGAATGTATGTACATACATATATAATGTATGTATATAAATATACATATATACATTATGTATGTATATGATATACATATGTATATATACATACATATGTATGTGTATATATGTATTTATTTAACTATAATATCAATTGACTTCAAAGTGGTTGAAAAATAAGTCGTTAGTAGTCAATTTAAAAGTCATGCACATTGACTATCGCCTATGACATGCCTCTGTTAAAATAGTGAGTCGGCAAAAAGGAAAAAAAGTGACTTAATCAACTAGATGTAGGTATTAAAAAACTACTTTGAAGTTACTTATAAATGGGTTTGAGTTCCTATAGGATGTACATCACTGCTGGCCAGAGAAGCGCCAGAGTGTCGAACATCAATCGGCTTTTTGTACAAATGAATGCACATACGCTTAAACATTACTCTCGGTTTTCTCTCTGTGGGCAGCATTGATGTACATACTTACTAGGGTGATCGATTATTCGACTTTTTCCAGAAACCGGTTTTCGAATAGTTCGAATATTTGAAATTATGAAAAACCCGGTTTCGGTTTTTACAATTCATGAAAAACTGGTCAACCGGTTCTTTTAAGCAAAAAACTTTTATACAAAAGTTTAAATTTTAAATTGCTTTATTAAAAAAAGGGTTAACAGTTCATGTAAATACCATAAAACAATACAAAAATGAAAGGTAAAACATAAAAATTAACTTCATATACTTATGTATAGTACATAAATATTTATATATAATATACAGTTGAGGAATAAACTCTACATACAACCATAATTTTTTGGGTTTGTGGAAACTTGGGAAGAAATTGAAAAAATTATATATGCGAATATTCAGGTTGCTAATAAAATATGTTTATACAAAAAATAAAAAAATAATTATAACACCTACAGTAGCAAAAATATTAAAAATACATGGGAGAAGAGTCTACATACAGGCATAAAATACATGAAAAAATACGTGCAAAATGTTTGATGTCGTCAACTTGGTTGAAAATTCTGTGATTTCCGTTACCAAGCCGTCAACAAATGGCTCCCAAATATGGTCTATTATGTTGTTGTTATTATAATTATTTTTTAATTTTTTATTTTTTTTTTGTATAAACAAATGTATATTGAGCCATAACCGCGAAAATAGCTTAAGCGACACATTTTTTGGACTTCGTTTTTTTACGAAAAACGACTATTTACGACCGCAAATAATCAATTTTGATCAAAAATTGAAGTTCGAAAATTATGTCGCTTAAGCTATTTTGGCGGTTATGTCGCGATATATTAGCAATCTAAATATTGGCATATTTAATTTTTTGAATTTCTTTCCCAGTTTCCTCAAACCCCAAATATTATGGTTGTATGTAGAGTTTATTCCTTAATGGTATGTATGTACATATGTATGAATGTATGCACAAGGTGGATATCTACCTCTATATAAAATATGAAGCAAAATGGCAACAAAACTAAAAAACACTTTTTGCAACTGTATTTTGACATCCATTGCACACCATAAGGCCAATTAAATTCGCCTCTGCTATTACCTCATGAAATAATTTCTCTTAAATTTTACGTTTCAGTAAATGATGCCATGCTCTAAAAAATCTTTGAGCTTTTACACTAAAAAATACTTACGAAAATCAACAAAACATTCAAAATGTACAAATCGAAAAGTATTCGACTCAGCCGGTTTTTAAATTGTAAAAAAAAACCGGACTATTCGACATTCGAAAAATCAACATTTTGAAAAAACCGACAACCGTATTTTGAAAAGACCGGGTCTTAAAACTGGTTGAAAAACCGAGTCGATCACCCTAATACTTACATATTCAAAAGTCGTAAAGTACCAAGTTTCAATGCCTTTCCAGCAACTATGTAACTAATAGTTCGGTAATAATTCGAAAATATTCCGTGTCTTACTAGAAATATTTTTACAATCTTATAAATTTTTCTTTGTTTTCAATAATTGATCATTATTTCTCTTGTTTTTATTTTTACTTATTGCCTGCAAAAAGCAGAGAATATGAAAACGAGAAAACCAAAACATACTACGACAATTACAATAACAATATAAAATACTCATACAACAATAAAAACCGAAAGAAGCACACCCAAAAACAAAAGATGAAAATACCAACACTCTCACAATTATGATAAGTAAAATATATGAAAATTATGTTTTGTTTTTCTACTCATATTATTTTCTCATTCGAAATGAGTTAAAGAAGCGAAATCAAAAAAGAAACATCAAAAACAGGCAAAATAAAAAGCACAACACTAAACCAACAAATTCTATCTACCTACCTACAACTTAAATTTTTTTACTACATAGGTACATACTTACATAGGTAGTAAATGTTTATTACTGAGATACCTTCAAGTGAACAGTTGTAGTAACAGTTTGGAAATACATACAGACCTGTTCTGTAAACCAAGTAGTTTTGAAATCGGTACAGCATTCATACACATGTACATACATATCTACATATTGTTTCAGGTTTAAAATATGTACGTATAGTCGAAACTAATTAAGCGTGTGGGGGTTAAAATTTTCTGGCTTACTATGAGCACGGGGCAGCAGTCAAGGATTATTAGAAAAAATTAGGATGCTGGCTGGCTAACAGCCGTCTATCTAATTCACTGCCTTGCTTTTGTTTAAAAGAATTAAAAAATAAAAAAAAAATAATATTCGCACAACGTGCTAGTAAAATTTATCATTACTCCCTCTTGATTTCTTTACAAACATTTATTTCTCTCTCTGTCTTTATAACAAACTTTAAATTACACTCTATGAGCCGGTTATTTTCTCAGAAAACTGTAGTGTTTTTGAGTTTAATAGTAGTTAAAAAAAATATTTTAAAATGAGCACAAAATCATCATCGTCATCATCATCATCATCATCATTATTAACTGCTGCTCCCCCATTTTGAAAAATATTTTCAATATTTGTTGCATGAGTTGGTTGGTGTGTTTGTTGCACAACTAACGAATTGTAACGAAAAAAGGGGTTGCTAATCGCTGCTGTAGGTATGAGTTTAGCTCCCCTTGTACACGACTACAAATATAAAGTGTTCTCAAAATTATTAATACTTGAGATAAGTGCTGTCAACTCATTTTAATGCAATTAGCTAAAATTTATTCCAACATATTTTAATAGCATAGTTTGAGGAAAATTTTATGTAAATCACACCTTTTCTGCGGTTAATATAGTATGTATTGCATTTTGTTTTTGGCAGTAGATGATATAATATCACATATTTCACACACGTATCACAGTTTTCGGACAGTGATACGTTCCGTATATATGAGACGTAGCTGCTACTTGTAGCAGTCGCCGACAGCCAGCGATTTCAAGAGGAAAGTCTCGGAGATTTTTTTAGTTCCTATGTCATGGCGCCAGACAATCGGATCGCGTTAGAGTCTAATGCAATCGGCTAATTCTCGATTCATCTTATTAAAGAAAGCACAAGAAAGAAAACGGAAACGATCGAAGCTTGTTGACGGCCTTGATCTCGATTTCGAACATGGAATATAAGAATGCTATTGCAGTGGACCAATGTTGATAGATGGAACCCTAAAAAAATATATATGTATATATATGTAAACATGCATCGGCTTGTTTCAGCACAGTTGAGCGCGATGATGGCAGCTCTGGAGAGAAAAGAAAACTTAAGTTTTTATGACATATAATCAGGGATGATAAAGTTGGTACAATTGTACTTTTTTTGGTACAATTTAAACCTTAAAAGTACGTTGGTACCCCCGTGACTCATTTGGTACTATTTGAAAAATTTGCGAGAACCTAATATTTTTTTTTATACAAAAAATAAATAGCGATAATTTGAAGTATATCGAGTTTGACAGAAAATTGGCGAATTTGATTTGTTGTTGAGAGCGATTACCTTGTTAGATATGCATTACACTTGTTTGTTTTATTATAAAAACTACATCTAACTTCACCGATGTTTCGTTTTCAATATGATAGCGCGCTATAGCGACGCCTTCATTTATTTTATCTGTTGTATTACTTTTCTTATTAAAAATATTCCCAAAAGAAAATGGAAATTATGATACTATAAATAACGAATTTCGAGCTTTGAAAAATTAATTGGATGAAGTAATGTTTCCGTAGCTTTCAAAAGTTATCAATAGAATTTGTCAATTCCAAACTCATCAGCGAATGTTGAAAGAAATTTTCATAATTAAAACTAAGAGTCGAAAGTCTAATACAAACAAACAAAATACACCTCGTCACAAAAATTTATTGCAATGGTATAAAATATAAAACTTTTACAATAATTTTTAAAAAAATATTACAGGGAGTCTACTGTGTAATTCGAAACGAAAGGAATTGCTTTCCAGTTTGAATGCTTATAACATGTAAATTCGAAAGCAATTCCTTTCGTTTCGAATTACAGAGTAGAGCCCAGAAAGAATATTACAGTTTCTACTGTGTTTTACCTTCTATAAAATAACAATTATTTGAGGTAGGACCTTTCTCCTTGAGACCAACGATAAGTTTTTACTGCCTCTTCCACTATGTCGAAAGAAAAATCATGCGAAAGAAGACTAGTTAGTATCTCGAATTGTAATAAATTTTAATTTTTGGGTCAGTGATGCAGATTAATCCTCATATAGTTCAATTTTTTTTAAACAAAAACAAAATTTTCTTATTTCATTAAGTTGTGTGTAAATTAAAAACTCTAAACTTGTGTTCTGGCATACTAGTTTTTTTTAGTTATGACGTTATTTGTGTAAATGAGCGATATGTTTTAAATATATAATAAAATAAAGTTAAAACAAAAAACCGAATTTAGTACTATTGTGGTCGAAAAAGTACAATTTTAAAAGCTAATTAGTAAGAAACTAGTTTTCTCATTTATCATCCCTGCATATAATACAAGTACTCTAACGATTCTCTGTATTTGCATAAGAGAGTTAGTAATTGTTCCTGGCACTCCAGTGCTCTTGGATCAAAGCATAGTGACACTTACATTTATTAATTGTTTTCATTGAGGTAGTTTAGACGAGAACAATTTTTAAGCCGCACAATTTTTGTTCTTTTCCAAATTACACGAGACTAATTCATCGGGCACAAAATGTATACGTATACACAAATTTGTGTGTGTTAGTGTTTTTAGTATTCATTTAACATTTGTTGTTTTTTTAAGTTGTGTGTGTGTTGGTTTTATTATGCTAATGCGTGGTTGTAGCTGGTTGAAAAGTTATGCCAACCGCTAAACCACTCTCTTTGCCTCTCTCACCTACAAACTGGCATGTTATGCCAGCACAATTATGCCCGTGTAAAGGCTCGGTTAGCCGACTGTAATGTAATGTAACTGTAACGTAAAAAACAGCTGATTGATATTTTTATATGAAAAGTAGGTTACGTTACATTACATTTCTATAACCATTTTCATTACTTTTCACATAACAAAATCGAGCAGCTGTTTCTTACTGTTGCAGTTACATTACATTACAGTCGGCTAACTGAGCCTTAAATCAGCGCATTAGGGTGCGAACAGAGTGCACGCTGAAAGCCGAGCCGAGATTGTCAGTGCGATAAAGATTGTCAGTGCGATAAAACTGATTACATACAAATCAATACAAATAAGCTTGTGTATAACACAGTGAACGCCGACAAGAGCAGAGAGCAAAGCTGATGAGTGCGATAAAACAGTTTCAAAGCGTATTTCAGCTCCGAAAACATTGTTTATGTTTATTTTTTAACCTGAAGTCGTATTTTTTAATGGTTTAAAAATAAAAAAAAATGGATATCGATGAAAAATGATGAAATTCGCCAAATTCATTCCTTTTTAGTGTAATTGGATGCTTTCCATTTTTTTTGTGTTAATAATTGCATTCATCACACTAGGAGAAGCAAAATACTCTTCATATATTGAATCCATTACCGTGTACAGCAATTTTATAAACACAAATGAACAACAAGAACAACAAAACACATGCAATAAACAGAATTTCAACGCTGATTCTCGCATTCACTGTGTTACAAGGCGAATTCACATAAGGTGATCTTAATTCGCCAGCTGACATAAATTTCCTGCTGTCAAAAGAAATATTTTGACAGCAGGAAATTTTACACTAACAAATATACAAGGCGAATACGCAGACTTGCAAATCAAGACCACCTTATATCAATTCGCCTTGCTGTGTTATATACAAATTTTCTTCTAGCGTGAAAATAAGCGTCAATAAGCTCGGCTCGGCTCCGCTCGGCATCAGCGCTCACTCTGTTCGCACCCTTAGAGCGATGGCTCTCTCTACGATGTAAATAAATTTGGATAACTTCCACTGCCATTAAGGCGGTGTCAGATACAACTTCAACGCTTTGCGTGACGTTTCTAACTTTGAGAAAAAAGCGTGAAGCAATGTATGCATGACACAATAAAAACTTTGACAACACTCACTGTTTGCTTCACAATTCGGTTTTATGCATGATACAATAATATAAAGGTACAACCACATTTGACGTATAAAATTAATTCTGACTTTTGTCCCAATTATTTGATTACTGTTTTTTTTTGTAAACAGAGAGGAAAGCGTTGCCACACACATATAATGGCAACTTTTATATTAGGAATCCTTTTTGAAATGTGTAGTTTGAGTTTAGAAATTGTAGTTAAACACACATTTTTTTAATGTTAATTGAACATGAGAATAACGAAATCTGTGTGTAATTAGACCTACAAAAGCAAATATTTGATTAATTATTTAATTCAATAGATAACAAAAAAAAGCCTCACGGCTTGGGATGAAACTTCGTTCTTAAAAACATCGATATAAAGAAACGCCGTAAATAGAAGCGATACATCAATGTTTTATTAGCGGAATTCACGGTTGTTTCATACATATAATACACATTGTCATATACTTCGTGTGAAAATTTATTTGCTGCATACTGCGACATTTGCATTTGAGGTAAACACCTTTCAAAGCTCTTAAATTTGTTCTTGTTTCTTTACAAAGTAACAGCAAGCATAGTTGTCGCCGAGATCTGGTTGGCTGTTGTGCTCTCGTCACGTAACTCAATAAGAGTTAATGCTTTGTTGATATATGTATACAACAAACACTGTTCTTCTTTTTTGTTTGCTAAGGACATGGCCTATGATTGGACTAGGAACATGTAATTATCACATTTCTCCTTAAAATGGACCACGTGGTCTAACAGTTTCCTTAAGAATGCTACAACCCGTTAACAATTTCATCCGAATAATATAAGGCAGCTACGTCCTAACACACATACTCTAATATATGTATTTCAGATAAACAGCTTTGTTATTGTTTCTTTGCAAAGACCAAAGATGTCGCCGAGATCTGGAGGCAGATCGCGGCACTCGTTATCGAATTACGAAATATTTCCATATAAATTCTATTGAAATATTTCGTAATTACGTTCGATAACGATTGCCGCGATTTGCCCCCTGCTTGGATGTTGTGCCCTCGTCAGTGTGAAAACATAAAAGGTCTTTTGTAAAACTTTGCACATAGTGCGTATAGCTTGGACGCAGTTGATCTAAGGCAATACACCAGAGAGTATAAAGACAAAGTTCCGCCTTGATTCAGTTGGAAATTTCCTTCTGGTTGTATCTTGCTTGCTGCCGTTGTTGGTGCTCCTGTAACTTATTTGCTGTTTATTTTTTATAAATTTATGAAATAATTAAAATATTTTCCATAATTTTTAAGAACGTCAAAAAATTAATAAAAAAAACTCGGATTTCATAAATTAATAAGGTAGCATTAATTTTGAGAGTAAAAAATAATCAGGACAAACGTCAGAAGGTTAATATGGCGACGAAAAGAGAGAACGGTTTTACCTTTATATTATTGTATCATGGTTTTATGTATAAAACACAACACAATTCGATTACTCTGAAGCCACGAACTCGTTTTTTATATAAATTTACCGACATTTTAATAAAAATTTCATATTTACATGATAGTTTGGTCAAACAAATTAAAAAAGTATACCAACTGATTGTCAAAGCAAGCAAAAAGTTGAGAGTTGACTAACTTTTCGCTTCGCTTTGCGTTAAAAGTTCTTTATGTTACATGTTTCATATAAGCACGTACATTTCATCTTACATGTCAAAGCGAATCTTCAACGCAACGCGAAGCAAAAGTTTTATCTGACATGGGCTTTAGTCTTATAGAACCTTATCCTCTTGTGAGTTTGATATAGGGTTGCCAGATACCAAAAGTCAAATAACTGGACATTTGAAAAAATTCACCTGGATTTTAAAAAAAATTAACTGGACAATTAAAATTGCACTTAAAGTTCAAAAAAGTTTAATGTTGATACTTTTTGAAAATATTTTTTGGCTGTAAGTTGTTAGTGCTGTACAAAATAGATATACTAATCAGAGTTAGGGACACATATGTATAACTGATTGTATATTAGAAGCCGTAGTAAACAGTCTTGAAATGTTAATACGTCTTGTTTTTTAAATGTATTCTCGTGGCATGTATTGTACTAAACCAATAATAAATGATGTAAGAGTAGATGGTAAGCTCCCTGTCGGAGAATGTGTGGTTGACTACAAAAATAGTTAACTTATAGTTAAATTTTCTAAGACTGACTAAAAGCTAACTGCAATGTCATCCAGAACAAACCCAAAATTAATTCTTAAGTTGATTACGTAATCGAATTTGATGAGAGCCAACAAATTTATTCTCAGCTACTTTGAAACTGATTTCACTTTTTTTATTAATATTTTGCTGTTGTTATTTTAGATGGTACCTTAGCTGTTGTGATAGCACGTTGAGTACACAACGTGTGATAATACATGTTCAAACCCCAGAAAAATTGTTTTAATTTACTGACTACCAGGTGATTTAAAAACATCAACTTTAAGTTAGCTGAAAGTAATGCAGAGTGAGACAATTGACTACCGCCTAGGAGATCGCAATGTTGAAACAGTCAGTTGATTACATTAAAAGTAATCCAAGTGTCAGTCAGTACTAGTTGCAAAATAGTTAGCTTAAGGTTAGTTTAAAGTTAACGTAATTTCCGACAGGGTTGTTATGTGTTTAGGGAAGATTTTTTTAAAGACATAATATTGATTAACTGAAAATGCAGAATAGACAAAGAACTATTTTAGATGTTAACTTGAAAATTTTCCTTTTAACTGGTAACTGGACAAGGCTAAAAAAAACTGGAAAAACCAGGCCATTCCAGGCCGTCTGGCAACCCTAGTTGGATAGTTGTTCGCCCTCTCCCTCATTTATTGGCTTTGGGCTCCTGCCTATATCTTTTGTCTTCCTCGCTGGGACTTAATGCTCTGCCAATAGGATTCTTACCAATTTTGAAAAGGACAACCTTCGACACGAGGATCGCCATATCCTTGGTATTGGTGAGACTAGCTGGAGAGTCCTGGTCTAGAACAGTTTGCTCTGGGTCTTCTTGCCTATGAAAGACCTTCCATTTCCCCGTGGCAAGTACTGCATTTTGGCTCCCAATGGCACGCTCTGAGGTGAATTTGCTGCCCCATCCCTTAACGTACAGTCTCGTTTTGTGCGCCTGTTTTAACTTTACGGTGTCTCATGGCATTGTGATACCATCGAAGAGTTCGGGTGAGGGTTTTTTGCATGAAGTTGATGCTAGCTAGCCTCATCATCAAAATTCCCCCCTTGAACTCGCAGCTTATAATTTGTATAGCAGGGCCATTCTTATTTTTATTATACTGTTATTTATTAGGTCCTCAGTATTTTACTAGAAAGGTAATTAGTATCAATCACTGCAAAAAAAAAACTTTGAAGTAAATTTCTAACATTGCAGTTTTTATGCCTACATACATACATACATATGTATGTATATCCGATAAAAAGTTACCTTTAACTAAAGCTAGTAAAACTAGATAGTTCTAATAATGTCCCTTAAAAATCCACTGAATTGACAACACTTTTGTAGATACGAACTGGTGTCTTTTTCATTTGTTTCTTGCTGAAATGAACGCGCTGCCACTTTGAAATTGTTTTTGTTCTATTTAGTTTGCTTTTGTTGTTATTCTTTGTGCAAAATGCATCTTAGAGATACATAATTAATTATTTTACTCTTTAGCTATCTCTGCATCTCTTTTTTCCTATGCACTGTTTTCATTTATATGAATTTCAAACCTGAGTGCGAGTGTGTGTGTGTGTGTGTGTGCTTGTGCAGATTTCCTTTTCTTGTGTTTCTTGTTTTTACCTTTTTTCTTATGTATGAGTTTGTTTACTTGTGAGTATGGGTGTGTTGTGTTGTGTGTGTGTGTGTGTTTTTTTTTCCATGAGAGCATTTTGATTAAAAGTATCTCTCGGATATTTTTTTGTTTTGCTATATTTTTATTTGATTCTCAATGTGTGTGTGTGTGCGTGTGTGTGTTTTTGTTTTTCGCTCTGCTCTTTTTGTGTGAGTTTCTCGTTTTTGTTTGGCTTTTTTTCATTGTTTTGTATCTGTGTTGTGTGTTTGTAAGTGTTTTATACAATACTAGTTGTTTTTGTTATTACTGCTGCTTCGTCAGTGCTAGCTAGACGTTGGTTGCTTCCACCGATTCTTTATGCGAGTGTGTGTTGTATGTGCCTGTTTGTTACTGCTTTAAAGTGTGTGGTTGTTGTTGCTATAATTTTCGTTTTTTCGCCTTCGAGCGTTGTACACAACGTCGTTGCCAGAGATACACTTTACGCTTACACACCACGTTCAGATTCATTCTGTAATCGCGATTCCTCGAGGACGTAACATTAACGTAAACACGTCGCTGTATTGCACAAATACCGCGCGTTGGTGATCAAATAAAAATACAGCAGCAACAACAATAACAACTAGCAAGCACATCATCTGTACCCCATACCAGACAACAACGCCAGTGAAAAAAAAAGAAACAACAATAAAGTACATATTTATTTATGATGACAAATTGAAATCTTTAAACAAAAAATTTTAAGAATTTTCGGTTGCAAAAAAGAAATAGAATAATTAACAAAATGAAAATCTTAAAAAATAGATATCTTAACATTAAATGTGACATACTATAGTGACCAGTATCCAGTGTGTTTGTTAAAAAGCAAACATACTTACATATCTGTGGTATTAAAGAATAAATTTTTGTGGAAATTGTTTTAAAATGCCAGTGTGAGTGTTTGCTTTTTATTTTTTTTTAATTACATATTTGTGTTTAAAAAGTCAATTTTCAAATTGATTTGATTGTTTACATCCGCTTCCGTTTCATCAAAGCAACAACAGCAATTGTGCTGTTAAAAATTTGAAATCAACAAAACACAATAACTAACGCCTTCTCAAGAGAAAAAAAATCATCGCCAACGTCATCATCACCATCATCATTGTCGTCAACAGCAACAACAACAAGAACAACAAAAAACACCTGCTGTGATTGTGCGTGTGTCAACATACATAACAACAACAATTATTTGCAAAAAAGCAACAACAAAATAAAATAAAAATTCACACTCCACGACGTTAGTAACAAAAAACTACATAACAACAATCAAAAACGCACATGTTTTAAATTTGTTATATATATTTTTTTTTGAAGACTTATTCCCATACATCAATGCTTTCCCGCCCGCCCTACACAAAACACGTTTGTCCTTGCTTCGATAAAAAGCATAAATTTTAAAAAGATAAAATTGTCAACAATATAATTTATTGCCTAAAAAAAAGTTATAATAAATTATCAAGTTAGTAGTCATTTTAGTTAAACATTATTTTGCCATTTGACAATTGTTTGTACAGGAATTTTGTTGTAAATCTTTTTGTTTGTTAAATGTATAAAACTTAATAAAACAGCAAATAATATCTTAATTACATATGTACATATATCAATAATAACAAAAACTTAAAAAAACTAAATAAAAATTATTAATAAAAATTAAGAAAAAAAAAACAAACAACAATCTAATTGTTAAATACGGTGTTGTGAAATAATTTAGAAAATATTTTATACGCAAATAAAATAAAATAAAATAAAAATACCTAAAAAAGCTGAAAGAAACAAAGTAAATAACGTGCAATTTTATTTTCAAAATAATTAAAAAACAATTTATCTTTAATTAAATTTTAAAAGAAGTAACAAACATATTTAATTGAAGACACCATCGGCCCAGCCCAGCCCGCCCATCTCTAGGGATTTATACGTTTTGGATTAGAACTGAATATATGTATATTGCCTAATAAAATGTAAGTTTTACTAAATGATTTTAATAAATGCAAATAGAAGCATATTCAAAAAAAAAAAAAAAAAAAAGATAAAGGAAGGCCTGAAAGTGACTATTAGCGCTTTGCGATATTCAAATATTTATCTCAGAAATGTTAATATGTTTTTATAAAAATTTAAAAAAAAATTTTAACTGGTCTAAAAATAAAATGAACAGACTTTCATAAAATAATTTGAAAAACAGTTCAATATTTTTAGCCTCCAGAGAATTTTTGTGGGACTTTGTGGGTTGTGATTTTTAATTATGATGAAGATAAAATTTGTTACACAACAACTGGAATTTCGAATACTTGAAAACATAATTGCCGAAATATAATTTTTAATTTATACTCTTTTGGGAATTTTTAAATTAAATTTTTTTTTGTGTATAAAGGTTGTTTTTTTTTAACAAGTTTCTTTTTGGCAATACTGCGATTGGCAACTCAGCTGTTTTCGTGTATCATGTTACACAGAAAAAATTATTCCCAAAAAATTTTCAAAGAAACGTGTGTTTTGAAATAAAATTTAGTTTCAGTAAATATTTTTTACTGTTCCAGTAAATTATTTGTTCCAATTTTATTTTATGTAAAAAAACTGTATAGAATGAAGATTATCTATATAAAGTAAAATTTGTAAAAAAAAATTTTTTAGATTTATTTTTTTTTTATTTAAATTTGTTATTTTCAGTTAAATTTATTTTTATATACTGTAAAAAATTTTTTCTGATTTTTTTTTAATTTTTTCAGTTAAATTTATTTTTATATACTGTAAAAAAATTTGTCTGATTTTTTTTTAATTTTAAAAAACATTTTATTTTTTTTTTAAGATTTTTGTTTGCGGTTTTCAAACTTATTATGTTTGTATATTGGGATTCGCAATATAGTATTAAGAGTCTTACTATAAACATACGGAGTTTGTTAGCTAAATTAAAAAATTTTTTGGGTTGAAGTCTACTGACCAGTTCCAAAAGCGGTAACGAAATGCTTAACCATAAAAACAAGCCAATTTTTGAAAGTAAAAAAAAATAGTTGAACCTTTCATTTGATTCAGTTATTTTTTTTTTCAGATAAAACTTTTACTAATTTAAAAAAAAAAAAAAAATTAAGAATTATTATTGATTCAGTTAATTTATTTTCTGATAATACGAAAAATTTTAGTGAATGTGTTTGTAAATTATAAAAAAAATTGGCTGAATAATACAAAAAAAATCTGCAAAAATTTTGTTCTGTTCCTATTAATAAATTTGACTGAAAATATTTTGAGTTTCAGTTAACTTTTTTCTCTAATGCCATAATAAGTTGACTAAAAATAAAAATTTTTTCCAGTTAAATTTTTACAAAATTGTTATCAGAATCTATAAATTTCTTTGTAGGTCCGCATTCACACAAAATATTTACTGATTCAATGAATTTGGCTACTGAAAACGAAATTTAATTTTTTCTGTGTACTGTTAAACATGTTCGGTTTGGTCTATATTTTAAGGATTAATGGACTTACAAATTAATTATTAAATTTTATTATCAAAATTAACACGAATACTATTTATTGCAACGGGTTATACATTTAGTGGGTTAAAAACTATCCATCTGGAAATGTTGGCAATGTTGTGAAATCGACGAAAATAGGGTTAATTTAAAAATTTTCGGCAATAATTTCGCTTCATATGTGTTTCATGTTAATTCAACATGGTTTACAGTAATTTTCAAATACATTTTTGCCTTTTGAAATAACTTTATTTTAGAAAATCAAACTGTGGTAATTTGTGTTTTTGTGGCGTTATTATATTTTTTTAATTATACATTTTTATTATAAAGGGTGATTTTTTAGCCACTTTGTTTTTGGCAACACTCTTTTTGGAAGCTCAGGTATTTTTGAGCAACATGTTTAGTATATTGTATAATTTAACCATAAATCGACTTGGGCTGTATTATTATTACTATTTTTTTTTTTTGCCCAAAATGGAAGAATAGAATGTGTTGGAAATGGAAAATGTTGCAAATTGGCTGACATGTGGTTTCAGCAAGACGATGCCACATGCCACACATCACGCGAAACAATGGCCCGATTGAGAGACGAGTTCGGTGAACAGTTTATTTCTTATATTTATATTTATTTCTTTATTTATATTTATTTATTACTTTAAGGGCCATTATTACAATTTACAAATAGTTAATTTTAGGATGTTATCTGACAGGTAAATATATTTTGATTATTACAATTAAACATTAATGTAAAAGTGACTGATAAGCTAACAGCAGGTGTATCCTCATGGTAACTTTCAAAGTGAACTTTAAGCATTTTAACAGTCAAAGTAGCCTGTATGTACACCAGTATTGTCACAATACATCATTTGTATTAATTATTTTATCGGACAGTTGTAATAATGAAAAAAATTAATGGTCACTTTATCGTTCACGTTAGCTAATGTTAAGGTTAACTATCAGGAACTTTATCTTTAGGTTGTAATAATGGCCCTAAAAGTAAAAAATTAATTGTTTCTTAAAAATATGTACATCAAAATTCATTGTTAATTTTTTTAAAAATAAATTTATTGGTCGATTGGCAAGCGAACCTGGGTTGCGTTGCTACTTGAAAAAAATTTCATTATTTGCGTATGGCAACTGGCAACTAACTGCTGTTCATTTAATAATTTAATTGCAATAATATTGGCAACCACAAATTTTCAGTTGCTGCATAGTTTAAAAAAATTTAATTAAATAAACTACTCACTGGGAAGGCGAAAATATGCTTCTCAACTAAAAAAAATGAGAAATTTTTATGGCGGTTTCATGTTTAGAAAAAAAAATGTTACATTTATTGCAATTTTCAATGAAAACTTGCAATGAAATTAATAGTTTTTTTTATAGGTTTTATTAGAAATTATTACATCACCCCTACGAGCCCAGACGATCTTTTTTTTTTTTTAAACGAGTGCAAAATTTATTTTTTCTTAATAAAAAATTTAAAATGAAAAGTTAGAAAAGAGAACGATATTAGTTGAAAATTATTGTCCCGAAAGTGCCGTACATAAGATTCATTATTTGGAACTATTTTCTTTCTCTACATAGAATAATACCCTTTATTCCATTTGTCGACATCGACGTCACTTTAACATAATACCAAAAAATTGGCGCTTGTTTACTCGATCTGCAGAAAAATTTTGTGCCACTGACAATCTATTTCGGTTCCCTAAGGTCTAGAAAATAGCATAAACCTGCCAACAAGAGTCAGTTGTTTTCGACAACGGGTACACAAGCCCCAATTTTTTGACATTGTGTTAAAATGACGTCGATGTCGACAACTGGAATAAGGGTGAATAATTCCACTGAACTAATCATTTCTATGATAAGTAATTTTTTAAGTATTTTTACTTAAAATTTGTTCCTTTCACCTTGGAAGTTTTGTTTACATTATTTTCAGGAGGCAATCGGTCACAATCATATTTTCTATAAATTTTTGGCAACTGAAGAAAGTTGCCTTACATAATACTAATTTTAGTTTCAGTTGCGTTGCCAATGAACAAGGCAACTGATTGTTGGTTACCATCCATAATTGATTCATAATTGTTTGAAAGTCTAGGTTAATTCTTTTTTTGCTTCTTATTATTATTTTATTGAAGTTTCTTCGCATTTCAGTTGCACAAATTATAAAAAATATATATATATATATATATATATATATATATATATATATATATATTTGTCAAACATACACATAGTACATATTTTAAGAAACATATTTCAAAACTTTTTAATGTACATATATTTAATTCATATAAAAAAAACACATTTATCTGTTTGCTTTCTTTTATTATTAATTAACAATGAAATGAAATCATTGACTGGTGTTTCTGCAAACAGCGATAAGAGCCCATATCAAAATAATTTATTAGTTTTATTGCGTATGGTGTGTTTTTCTAAATGATTCACAATGAGAAATTTTTAGATTTAGTTGAACTGTAGTGAATTTCAATCAGAAATAATTTCTTATTCAGTAATTTCATTTCTTATTGAATGAAATATTTTTATTAATTAATGTGAGTTTCTAAAGAAGAGAAGAAAAATTAAATTAGACTTTAAGCTGGGGGAAATACCGATATTTTTCTGTGCAGCAACGCACTTCATCAGCACCCTAGTCTATCTACTTGGGTAGAGATTGTTATTAACATCAGCTATTTAACCTAAATTCTAATGAAACGGAATGTGAGAAATGATTGTTGTGTACAATTATTGATTTACCTTTGGTAAATACATATGTAAGTATCACTATTCATTTCCCCTGTTTTTCCATTTTTTCATTTTTCTATTTAGGTTAGCACGAAGTTATATTACTCTACCTTGCTTACCTTTTACGATCATCACATTAATTATTTTTTACTTATTCGATGTACCGTCGGTACATATGTACATACATTTAAATATGAAAGTAGTGGATATTATGTTACGTTGTTTTTGCTTTCAACAGTTGATTTTGCTTTCCAGCATTATTAACTGTGTTGCCAAGTAAGCATATTTCCGTCACGTGCCCATGATGATTTTAAATGAGACATTTTTAGATTTAGTTGATTCAATAAGAAATGAAATTACTGAACTTAAGCCCGAATAAGAAATTATTTCTGACTAAATTATTCACGAAATAATTAAATAGAATATAAAGTCTTCATTTAGTTGAACAATGTCATAAGTATAAAAATTAAATTTTAGTGCAGAATTAATTTTCATATCGCTTTTCACATTACCTAAACATTTTATACAAATATTTTGAAAGAAAAATAAAAATTTCTTTAATCCATTGAGTTGTTCGTAAATTTATAACTTTAAACTCTTTAAACTTTTTGTAAATCGTGGGATGGTGTAGGATAGTGAGTCATGGCCTTAATTTTGCATAATTTGCGTAAAATAATTTTTTATATGGTTGTTGTGGGAATTTTTGAAAATTTTGCAATTTTTCTTTTCCGCAACAGTGCAACCTTTGACGTGATTATTTTCAATAATTTTTCGCTGCTGATTTTACGCAACTTAAAGCAATCAGGCATGTTCTAAGACACTGCAAAAGTTTTCTATTGAGAAAGTTCAGAACTAATTTGAACTTCCAATACTTACTGAAGAATAAGAAGCGGGCGAGAAAAATCGTGTAAAAGAGGTTGAGGTATGTTTTCTTTTTCCTGGAAAGCTGTTAAATATTTTTCTAAATTCAAAGACTTTATTTTAATTTGATAAACATACGAGTATGTATGTATGTACATATATGCATGTATGTATATGTATGTACTTGCAATTAATCATATTTTAATTTCATAAGTGCTGAATATGAAATCCACTTATGGAAAAACTCGCCAAGTAGGTGCACGAGTTTTTTTTCAGTCTGTGTTGTTATTATCTTCAACAAATTATACACCACTATATACCTGGATACCTACCCTTGCATAAATAAATACGAGTAAATACATATGCATATTTGTATGTATATACGTACATACATATATCTATCTATCTATCTATCTATCTATGAACGTTGGCTAAATTCTTTCTTTTGTGAATGTAGTACATATTTTTAAAGAAACAGCAACAACAACACCAATAAGAACTTGAAAAAATTTATGCAAAAATATATTTTTTATGTAAACAACCCTTATAAGCAATTTATTCAAATTAGAAGCAACATGACGACAGTCTACATCGACATCGACGGCAACGACAATAAAAAGAATTATATAAATACAGTGCACTCGGAAAAACGTCAACACTAGTTTACGTCAACATCCCAAAACGTCAACCCTTAATTTTTTACATTGTCTACTCTAAATAAATCAAAACTTTGAATTAAGCAACAGTTAAAATACACCGTTTTGATCACACACACACACACATTTATTTTATGAAATTAGTTCAGAATTTGTGTATTCCACATATAAGTATGTAGAATAGAAAAGAAACTGCATCTCTATATTACCTGATTTACATTGAGCATTTTTTCATGAATTTTCATGAATTTTGTTGCACGCAACTTTTTCCATTTGATAATTGCAGCGCTATAAAAGAAAATTTTATATAAAAAAGGGCGTAGAATGAATCTCTGATGCTTTTTTGACAACTTTTTTGATATGAGTTGCTCCTCCAGGCCTCCTATTGACAAATAAAAAATTTTCATGCAACTAATTTCATGAAAAAAAAAAATGCTTAATGTAAATTAGGTATATGTTGTCTTTTTATGTTCAGTTGCTTTTTTATTCTTTTTTGTATTTGTTTATGTTTCGTTTTAGTTTATAGTCAATAAAAACGTTTTAAGGCACATTATCAATATGTTTTTATTAAAAGTTTCTACATTCATAAACGTCAACAATTTGTTAAACGTCAACATTCGCGGTTTTAATTAGTTGACGTTTTCCCGAGCGCACTGTAAAATATATTAAAGCTAGAACGACTTCATGAAGAGAAAAATTAAATTCCATTTAAAATTCATTTGATTTCAGAATAATAAAATGTAAAATGAAACGACGTTGTATTTTTTTCTTTAATTTCTTTTTTTAAAGCGAAAACTCAAGGGATTGGCGCAAGAACAAGGGTGTCACGTTTTAGCGAAAAATGAAAATTTTGTTTTTTACTTAAAAAAAAAAACGCTATAAAATTAGAAATGTAATAGAATTGTGTTTTGCAAATGCTTTCAAGCCCGTTTTTTGGTTTATTAACACTAAAATTGCAATATGAAGGAAAATATATTTAAGAAATTAAAATTTCAAGACATTTAAAAAACTACATACATCTCAGCAAAAAATGGTGCTTCCCTGGAAGCACCTATATAAGTGCTCTTTTGGTATGCAAGCGCTTACCCGATGCATGAAATTTTGCATGATTTTTAATATGGGATTCCTCCCGTAGAACCTCTGCCACGTCGATCTAAAATGTGATTATTTCATGCCTGCCGGAGTCACCTGTATTCAGAAAAAATATTCGTCTACCTGGAAGCATGTCGTTTTCATATGTATATAATTAAAAAATTTGCTCTTTATTTTTTTACTTTTTGTTCGCGCGTTGAATCAAGGGTCGATCCCAGGATTTCCGTGTGTTAGGCTAGAACACTACCCACTGAACTACCGAAGCACATATTTATTTTTGTACACAATTCAATCAAAAAATAAATAACAAAAATTAAAAATTTTAAAAACCCCCGACTTTTTTCAGAAAAGATGTTATATCTTCTAAACGGCTGGACCGATTTTTTTCAAACATAGCTAAGAACCCTCTCGATCAAGTCATCTTTCAAACAGAAAAAACTAAATGAAAATCGGTCCAGCCGTTTGGCCTGTACGTGGACACAGACAGACACACAGATACACAGACACACAGACACACACTACAAACTTATAACACCCCTTTTTTTAGTCGGGGGTTAAAAATCAAAACTCGAAGCAAAAATTTCTTCATTCGCATCCAAATTTGTATACAGGTAAGCGAGAGAGGATGATCTATCAAAAACGTTGAGAGTTTGAATATAAACAGCCGACTAACTTCGTAGTCTTTGTGTTAAATTTCGTCATTCGCTTACGTTATTGAATCCAGTGATGCTAACTTTTTTGGCTCTAAAAGCGCATCAAAATTTATAAAAAGCACAAAAAGCGTAATTTTAAGACCCAAAAAGCGTAAAAAGCACTAACGTGAAAAACGAGCTTAATGTTTAATATTTTTTAAGATATTCTCTATTTCGGCAATAATATCAGTATCTTTAGTGAAATATATCAGACGAAAAAGGTATGTTTTACACTGAGAAAATGAATACACCAAGTTTTTATCAAAGTAATTTTAAGAAATAAACAAATTTCTTAAAAGCACTACTTAAGCCCCGTTCAGACTATTATACAAGTATTAATACTTTCATCACATTTTACGATACAGAAATCTAAATACATTCGTTGCGACTGTCAAAAAATCTAATGTAAAATCACATATTGTGTTCAGACCATCACACTTCAAATCAAATGTGTAATACAAGTAGAAAACAAAACAGCTGTTCAATGAAAATGTCTGTGCTATTCATTTACTAGCGGTGGCAAAACGGTTTCATGCAGGCGGGGACGTGCCGACACTTGAAAAAATTCAACAGTTAAAAATATTCTATGTAAATAACAGAAAAAATTTAAGAAAAGATATTACAAAAACGTTAAAAAATTACGTCAACGAAATATACTTCCATACGATTCACTTATTCAAAATTTTGAGCCGATATACATATTACAAAAGATGACATCAATGACGACACGCTATCGGCGGCGACACAACCGACTTGGAAGTTTGGTTTGTGTGAAAATGCAACCCTGATCTAATGAAAGGTATTATCGTTTAGAAAATTTTCTAAAAACGAAAAAGTTTTATGGGATGTCAAAATTTTTATCGTATTATTTGCCACTTTGATGACATTTTGCGTTCAGACTATCACACTTGCACGTATTATTTGAATTTTTGACAAGTATAAATACAAAGTATAATAGTCTGAACGCGGCTTTAGTGCTATTTCTCAGTTTGGCACTAACGCTAAAAATTTGGCGTTTTGAGCCTTCAAAAAGCACTAAAAATAGTGCGAAAAGCACCAAGTTGGCATCGCTGATTGAATCCTCTTATTTTTGTGTTATATTAAACTACACCTTCCGAGATATTTTTATGGAAGGGATATAAGAAACTACAATAGAAAAAACACATAAAAAACAGAAAAAGAAGCTATAAAAATGCAAAAGAGACTTTTATTAATAAGCAATTACTTCTAAATCTCGATTATTTTTTTGCTGGGATATATTGAATTTGTCTAAACACGGATTTGAATTTAATTTAATTCGTGACTCTTACTTTCAAATTTATAAACTTCATATGAGAGCAAAAAAAACCTAGAAGCACAGTATGCCAAATTTTATATTATGATATAAAGCACGTTCATATTAAGAATGTGATTTAAAATTCACTCTCTCATTCCCGGGTGTCTTTATTGTAGGTCTTAAGTGCCCAGGAAACGATCAAATAAAACCATCAATCGGTGAATGTGTGTTAGTGTCATTTAATTGACGCTTTTTTGGGGACGTTCAAATTCACTTGCACCATTTTATTCATAAAAATATATAACTCTAAAAGTTCCTTTTACATAAACAAAATTAAAAAAAAAAATTAATTTGTATAATTCTTTCACACTACAAATTCTATGATCAATAGGGATTTCCATATCATGTTCCGACTTTTATGGCTCGATTATGGATGGCAACCATACTGCAGTTGCCGTGTTAACTAGCAACTTAACTGAAATTAAAATTGGTATTATATACGACTACTTTCTCCAGTTGCCAAAAATTTATCGAAAATATGATCATGGCAGCTGTAAACAAAGCTTCAAAATACATATAAGAAATATAAATGCTACGAAAATTTTTAAGTGAAAGTGCTTAAAAAAAACTACTTCTCATACAGGTGATTATTTCTGCAGATTTGTTTTACGCTGAAGAAAAATAAAGTACAGAATGTAGCATCTATTACATGGCCTTTAAAAGGGAAACTTAAATCATTTAGAATTACCTAACGCCTTTGCTGCTGTGAGTAAGTGTTATTGCTTGAAATAATTTTTAAATAATAGTTTGAATTCAGCCGACTTTTGATGTCTAGATTACCTCCTCTCATATCGCCAATTCTTTTTTTAGAAGTCCATTTTAAACTACAGTTCCAGCTCTTTTTTCCATAGTCAAAACGGCGCCCGTTTTTTGTAATAATGACGCCATTTTAAGTCTGCCGACAACATATAGTGTATTCATTAGACTGGTCGCAGCTTATGTGGGATTTTTTTTAATTCTTAGTATATGCGCTGTCGGTCTTAGTTTTCTTACCTCGATTCAACGGTGCCTTCTGGTGTCTAGTGAGGCCTAAAGTACCCGATACATAGTGGATGATTTTGTTAACAAAAAATGGAAATACTCGTAATTCTGCAGTTTCTAAAAGAGGCCGTCCGATTGTTATGAAATTTAATACAGCATTGGAGGAGGTGTTACAGCTGTTAAGTCGAAAATTCTGGGTATATATCTTTAAAGGGAGCGGAGCCACAAAGCCTTAAAGCGGTCAACATAGGGTTAATAAAAAATTAAAATCAATGCCAAGCTGATGTTTTTGATCTGATAAAGAATATTTTTTGCAAGTGGGTTTTTTTTCTATATACAAGAACTAAAAAAGGTCTGCTACATTTATAGGTTTTCGCTTACAGTTTAGGGAATATTCGAGAAAAAAGTTAAAATTTTGTATTTTTTTACCAACCTTGGTGCACTGTTCTGCTAATGGAGAAGTCAAATCTTGTTCGATTTAGAAATTTACTATGAACTAAGAACAAAATTTTTAATATTAACAAAAAATTTTGGTATCAGCACAATTAAGCACAATTAAGCACAATTAAGTCACAAGTTATACGTAATTTAAATTAAAAAATTTCAAAAAAAATCGATTTTTCGCCGTTTTTTTTTTTTGCAGAAAAATGTGGTTTAATTATTTCGCTATTATAAAAAAAATTTTAAAAAATACTAACCCCATATTTTTGCTTATTGAAAAGGTATTACTATGAGAAATATTATAATGGAATTTTTTGTTAAAAATTTTCTTTATTAAAGGAACCAGATCGTTTCGAAATATACCTATTTTTGTTATAAATATCAAATTTAAGGCATTTTTTTTCAAATTCCCAAGCTGGCGAGATACATATGTCAAGATATGCCACCTTAAGGCAAGATACATTTATTTATTTATTTATTATACATATTATACAAAGTAAATTTGCATAATATGGTGTTGCACAAATATGGGCGGGGTAACTAGACCATATGCCCAAGATGGTATTAACAGTATTTTAAAAGGTTTTGTGACTGACTGTACACGACCTATGAATTCACATAGGAAGTAGCAACGTGGTTGTTAAAGAAATTCCACAAAAAACCGCAAGATTATACGGTTATCCGTGGCAGATTAGTCAACCAGTGCGAGCGAGACGAAAAACTCTCGAAAGCGAAACAACATACACAAGCCTGACCACACTTAAGAAATAATTACGATGACGCGAGAGATGTTCCTCAACCCAGAGCTGCTTTACGACTGGAGGCAAGATACATATGTTTTAAAAATCCTTAAAAATATTATCTGCGCCCCGCGAAACATATCATAAATACAGCAAAAATATTGAAAAAATCCCACTTTCCGGATTTTATGATTTTTTTTTGGGAATTACTAGAAATTCAAAAGCAAATTCTATTTGTTCTTACTTTTTGTGTATTACTTGCATCATTTTGCACCTAAACGAACATTTTCAGCCGAAAATATTGATAAAATGGATCACGAGCTGTAGGATAATTTTCAAATACATAAAGATTATAATAAGCTGGTATGTGACATTTTGATCCTTATATTCAAATTTATCAATATGACAATGTCAACTGCTATAAAAATAGAATGTCTTATAGGAACACCCTGTATAAATACAGCATACATGGCACAGCACCTTCGCAAATGAAAATAATGCCAGCACTGAACTTGTAAGGTGAGGGAAAATGCTCATAATATTGAGCTCAGACAGACGCAAACATATAGAAATCATAAAAATGTGTAATTCTATTTCTGCATAACTTAGAAATCTCGTAAGAACGTGATTAATATATGTAAAATACTGCATTTTATCATATTATATGCAGCTTTTTAATGCCAACAAATTGATTTTAACTTATTATCTTGTAGGACTTTCAACTATTGTTCAATTAATATTAAAGCATAAAAAAATTAATGAAAAAGTTTATACATAATCGACATCGACGTCACTTTAACGCAATACCAAAAAAATTGGGGCATGTTTACTCGCTCACGAGAACAATTTTGTGCTACTCGCATAATATTTCCGTTCCCTAAGATTTAGTAAATAGCATAAACCTGCCAACAGGAGTCAGTTGTTTTCGACAACTAGTACACAAGCCCGAAGTTCTTGGTATTGTGTTAAAGTGACGTCGATGTCGACAACTGGAATAAGGGTGATTATTGTCATTTAAAATCTTTATATATAAATTCTGTAGTTGATATTCCAATTCCACTAAAATAATGTACCAGCAACTTACTTCTCTTCACATATTTGGAAATCTGCTTATGGTCCTTCGAACTGTGTTATATACTCGTAGTGTATTCAAAGAAAAATAGTTTTAGAGTGATGGCATTAGTGCACAAATTATCAGTGCAAACGTTGTATATTTCCTTTTATTTCCCACTGTGTGACGTGATTGTTTACCACTGTGTGTCGCGATGATCTTCTAACACCATTGTAATTATTTTCCTTTCTTAAAATTAATTTTGAATAAATTTTTTCATACATATATTCCATATTTAACTTATGTTCTTTCTCCTTCTACTCGTGACTACTTTCTATCACATCTTCATCTAGTTTCTTACGTACATTTTATCATTTTTAAAAGAGTTATTTTAAACTTGGAAAATCAACAAACAATCCATTTCATAAAAGGCATGCAGTTTATGATGATCCCTTCCACTTAAGATCCTGCTTTAGGGTTTAAGCATTTTAATAATTTCAAAGTCATCATCCTCCTACTCCTCAATTTTGTTGTTGTTGCTTTTTTCGTTTTGTAGCTAAAAGTTTTTGCCTGATAATGACTATGACGACGACGATAATGATGAAATTAGTAAAGAGCAACGAAAGCCAACAGAGGACAATTAGCTTTTATTATTATAACTTGCAACATTTTCTTGTTGCAGGGAGAAAAAAAAATTAAATTGTAAAAATTTATACTTGTAACCAATTTAATAAAAAAAAAATCATTCATAATGTAGCATGTTATTTTCGTTAATTTTATATAATTTTTTGTTTTTGCGCAATCTTCCATTTTCCTTCTTCTTTGATGCCATTATTTTCTTCTCATTTTTATTTAGTATTTGTACTCGAAGTAAATATTTTATGAGTTTTTGTGCATGTACTTTCAATTTAATGACTCCGACGAAAACTTAAATTGAATTTAATACGTATTTTATGACGCGGGTTTCATTATATAATTTTATTATGATTCCCGTCATTTCTTTGCTATTTAGATGCTATAACTTCTTTATTTTTTCTTTTGGAAAACTTGCATTAATATTTGATGACAGATTCAATAAGAAAAAAATAATTCTAATGCTAATGTAAGAGGAAATGATGTTGGCTAATGGAGGTTGGAACTAAAGTGTGTAAAGGGTCTTCCGATAGGAACTTCTGGACTTAGACGACTGATAGCAGATTTTTATTAAATTGTTTGCCATTTATTAAGTGTTTTTTTTCATAGTCGCGTTCAACAATGCGTGCAAAAGATAAAAATATTTTGTTAAAATAAGTGTTCTGTTTGCGCAACTTTCTGCACGTTTCGTCTACTACCAACTTATTTTACCCAGAATTAGCGTAATTCGACCCAAGTCTAATATAATATAATAATAATATATAATTAAATAAATAAAGTTTGAACATGGGTTTGTGTCAAAAATGAACTAGTGAACAAGTTTGAGCCATTGTTATGTTATCAAACCTCATATCCACTACAATAGATGTGGGCCAAACTCATTCAGTCGGTCGTTTTTGACACAAACCAATGATCATACCCATTTAAATTGCATGGTTTGATCATAGGTTTGTGTAAAAAACGACCGACTAAATGAGTTCGACCAAAGTCTACACTCTAATGTTTGAGGTAGCCGTCATACTTATGGTTAGCTACAATTGTGATGCTGATTGCAACTCTCCTTAACTCAAGTGTGTCAACTGAAAGCTTCCGATACAAATACTTATATATATGTAATTCATATTTATTGCTGTGTTATCGAACCTCATATTCAGCCTGAAGTCTGAGGTACTCATCATACTTATACTTAACAACATAATAATATTTTTGACGTTGCTAATTTGACAAGACTTCGATTGAACTCGCTCGTTGTTGCCACAAACCGATAATCAAACCAATATAATTTAAATAGATTTGACCATAGGCTTATGTCTAAAATGAAAGAACTGAAAGAGTTCGATACAAGTATAATATATACTAGACTTGTGTCAAAAATTAACTACTGAACGAGTTCGATCCAAGTCTAATTTCTAGTCTCCTTAACTTGGGTCGGACTCTTTCACTAGTTTATTTTTGACTAGACTAGACTCACACGAGTGTGGGTTTGATCACAGGTTTGTGTTTAAACGACCAACTGAATGAGTTCGAATGAGTTGCACACAGCTCTCGGCTGGGGTCGAACTCGTTCACTACTAGACTCTATCGAACACAAACCTATGATCAAACTCATTTAAATTATATGGGTTTGATAAATTGTTTTGTATCAAAAACGGGCTACTGAAAGAGTTCGATACAAGTCTATTCACTAGACTTGTGTCCAACAGTTCTTTTTGAAGTCTCCCTCTTTGAATCAAAAGTTGTTTCAAACCCATTTAATTTACACTGATGTTTTTGACCGGACTTGTGTCCAACTGAACGATCTAGTTCAAAAAAGAACTGTTGGACACAAGTCTACTATTCACTATTTCATTTTTGAGACAAAAATTATTTATTTAATTTAAATGGGTTTTAATATCGATTTGTGACAAAAATTAATTTTTGAAAGGGTTCGACTTGTGTGATTTAAATGTGTTTGATCATCGGTTTATGTCGAAAATAAACTATCAAACGAATGCGATCCAACTCTAGCACCGATACTAAAAAAGAATGATTCCGTAACAAACATTAAAATATTCATTATTGTAGACTTAGGTCGAACACGTTCACTAGTTAATTTTTGCCACAAACCGATGATCAAACCCAGGTAATTTAAATGAGTTTATGTCAAATATTAGACTTGTTTCGAACTCTTTCACTAGCTCGTTTTTGACACAAACCAATGATCAAACCCATTTAAATTACATGGGTTTGATAATTGGTTTGTGTCAAAAACGAGCTACTGAAAGAGTTCGATTCAAGTCTATCAAATATGAACTAGTGAACGAGTTCGAACCAAGTCTATTGGGTAGAGTTGTCTCCAACAGCTCTTTTTGGATTAGTTCGCGTTCGAATCAAAATATGTTTCAAACCCATTTAATTAACATTGGCTAGACTTGGGCCGAACTAGCTCACTAGTTCATTTTTGCCACAAACCAATGATCAAACTCATGTAATTTAAATGGATTTGATCATTGGTTTGTGGCAAAAATGAACTAGTGAACGAGTTCGATACAATTCTATTGGACACAACTCTATTATTGTGAGTATTGGAATTGTATCGAACTTTTTCAGTACCTCGTTTTAGACACAAAGATTTAGTCAAATCCATGTAATTTAACTGTGTTTGTCCATAGGTTTGTGTCTTAAATAAACTACTGAAAGAGTTCGATACTAGTCTAAAGTACAGTGAGTACGATTACATCTGAATAGTTGAATCTCAATGATGTCGTCTACTCATTTTTATTTCAATTTCTATGATCTCTGTTTCCTATGGAGGATTCGCCATAAAAATGTGCAAAATAGCTGGAACTTATAACTTCGTTTTAAATTTAATTTAAGTATAGAAATTCGTCTCCTCATTGTTTTATATATTGCAAAAGTTTCATGTTGTTTTGCACAGTATAATTTTTATAATTTAGCTTGAGTCAAAAATTAAGAAAATAAATGAATAAATAAAATAAACAATTTATTTTGTCATAGATTTATATTTTCAAATAAAATTAATTTAATTAAATTAATTGTTTTGTTTTTCAAATGCTGCAAAATATCTTAGACAGCATGAAAATATTTTTAGTGAAAATTTTTCTCATTCTAGTTTTATTTGTGGTTTGTTTTCTCAATTTATTATTATTTTCCTTAAAGCAATAGATGTAGAAATGTGTGTGTTAGTTTTATTAGATATTATTATTCTTATTATTTTTGTTGTTGTTTTTGTTGTTGTTGTTGTTTTTGTGTGCACCAGTAAATAAATGAAATAAATCTTTTTTTTTTTGTTGCATAGGAAAATTGTTCCCTCTTACATATATTTCTTTTAAAGTTTGTATAAGGTGGATGTTTAGATACCATAAGAATTACTGAGTATACATACGTGTATGATTATGTTCATCACGTATCTAAAATTTAGATTCTAAATAAATCTTAATATTTATTATATACATACATATGTATGTATGTATTTATGTACATAGATCTTGTATATACATATCTATATATTTAAGCAAATATATCATTGTTCACACGTAAATATGAAGGTAAATAAAAATAGGCAATATGACAAAAGGAAAATATCCTGGTCTCAAAAATTTTTAAATATAAGTATAAGGGTTAAACAAAAGGCACACACTCAGTTTGTATATTTAAAACTAGATTTATATTTTCTTATTCAAATCAAAACCTAAGGATTTTTTCTGGTTTAACTTATATTAATGTATGTTGTAATAAAATAATTTTTGTAGTTTACTTGCTATAAATTCTAATTATATCAACATTCATATAAGATGAATTTCTATACAGTAGGCTGCAAAAATAAGGACACAGTAGCATGATCGTAGAGCTTCGCTAATTAAGGTTTTTGTGTAAATAAATCGACCCCCTTACGAATACAAAAGCAAAGTATAATTTAATCAAATAATTTTGACAAAAAAAAAACGACTTCAATGCAAAAAAAATTTATGCGATATGAAATTAAATTTTAATGGGCGTCATCCTGCCCATTTTTTAAATGCAAGATTTTGGGTTTTTGAGAGCTCAGGTAGTGTGTGTGTAAAGTTTTGTAAAAATCGGTAAATTAAAATAAAATATTTAATTTTTATGGGCGTAAATACGCCCATTTTAGAGCTAAAGATTTGTGGTAAGTTTAGTAAAAATCGGTTAAGTAGAATCACATGGGTAATAATAAATTTTGATGGGCGTACTTCCGCCCATTATTTCAGCTTCATAATTGTGTAATTACAAGAACCCAAGGTTTTGGCTAAGTTTCGAAGCAATAAAATAAGTAGAATATCATAAAATTAAATTAAAAAATTTGTGGGCGTGCCTCCGCCCAATTTTTTTGTAATGGGACCAATGGGAAGCTGTACCCTCTCAGGGTACAATAAAATAATTTTTACAATCGATCTAATGTGAATCGAGTTGTGAAGTAATAATGTCAAAAACAAAAACAATTATACAGACGAATTGACAACCTCCTCCGTTTTTGAAGTCAGTTAAAAAGAATAAAAAAAAATATGTAGTAAACGATAAAATATCTTAACAATAATAATATTAATATATATCTTGCGTTGGTTGCGTGACAAAAATGGTGAAAGGCTATTTTTTAAAGTCCGATAGAACTTTAAATTGTGAAAAATCTCAAAAAAAAATTTAATTTTAATACAAAAACATTTTTATCAGCATAAATCCTATAGGAAATAGTCGACAAGCTCCAAATTGAAATCCAATTAACAGATCTCTTTCTCGAAATTAACTTATGTCCAAATTTTTATTTCATTATGTCGATGGCTGCGTTCGTTTTATGATACGTAGCGCCATCCTGACTCAATGTCCTGAATATTTTCAAACAAAAATAATTGATTATGGGTGTGGTGACGAACTTCATTGACCGCAACACGTGTTCTGACTTTATTTTTGACGAAATAAGAGCCAATGATGCCCTAATTAAGAACCTATAAATTTTTGTCTGATTGGTAAGAGAAATGTTTAAGTCGCTCTGTTCATGTGTGTCATTCTCAAAGTCAGAAATTTTCAGTTGAATATCTTAGGCTTGGCAAATTGATGTATGTATGTATGTATATGTGATAACCAAGAACAAATCCATATTTTCGGCAATATTTTTCAAGCATATACAACATTTGCAGCTTTCGTTTTTTTTCAAATCATTTCTCTATTCTCATAAATTTGTTAAAAAAAAACAATAGCTTAGAGTTCTAATAAGTCTTAAATATATTTTATGATGCTTTTGAAATTTATTCTATTGAATCTGATTAACCCAAAAAATTTAATTCATAAATTCTTTCAGCCGGATATAAAAATTTAAAATATTTATTTTCAGTAATTTTAATATGAAATATTTAAACTACTCGTATTAACACCCTCATGCATCATGCATGCGAAAGAACACACTCCCATACAATTTAACCATTTAAATTAATATTAAAATTGTATGAGTTTGCATGCAAACAGTGTTGCCTAAAGCTAGACTAGAAAAATTTAAGCTAAATTAAGTTGTATTAACACTGCAAATAAGCGTGCAAAAAAGCAGAGTTGTGAGAGAATGAAGCCTTCATCTATCTCATCTTTCACCACCTTCCCTTCCCTATCACCCTCTCTCACTATCTTCTTTTCACCCCACAGATAAAACAAAGGGATCATTTTATTGGACCCAAGTGAAATGGACTCTACATTTCAACCTTCCTTAAAGATTCTCACAGAAAACATTTAAATTGCAGTAAATTAGAACTTTCCATATTATTTTTATAACAAAAAATTTAAATTTAAAAGCAATTCACAGATTATTGTTATTTATTGCAACTTTGTCACGTTTACAGTGTATTTAAGAAATTTTTCGCCAATTTCCAAAGGATAGTTTTAGGAAAAAAATTTAAAATAAATAAAAATGTTGGTTTTTGAAGTGCTTATTTTACTAAATTATTTTTACGCGCCGAGTCGATGAAAGAAGTCGTAAAATTCGATTATATACAGGTGTGTACGAACATAAGAACATTTTGAAATTAGCTTTGCTTAATAATATATTAACAAATAAATTAAAAGTAAAAACATGCAACTCAATGCTGTCAGCTTAATTTTTTTTAATGAAACCTACTCCTTTGACCTCGACAGCATACGACAGCCAAATTTATTAAGCTTAAGTAAATTTGTTCAGTATAGATACATGAAAACATGTATAGAAGCGCACATACATATAATGGAACTGTATATGTTATAAAATATGCATTGTTTCAACTTACTTTTTTGTTGTGTTATGCTTTTTATTAATAAAAAAAACTGTAAAAAAGATGTGCAACTTTTATTTTCTCAAACGACTTTTTTGTGCGACTTTTCAAAAATTCCTAACGGTAACCCTGATTCCAGCAACTTATGTTCGGTTGCTTTTCACAACCCAACAAATTTTTCTGAAGTCAGATCTATCTAGATTTGCATCGAAGTCATACATTCGATCGTTTTTGACACAAACTTATGATCCAACCCATTTAAATTACAAGCGTTTGATAATCGGTTTGTGTCAAAAACGATATACTGAAAGAGTTCGATCCACTTCTAGACTCAGCATAGCGAATTAGTTAATTATAGACTTGTTTCCAACAGTTCTTTTTGAACTAGTTCGCCCAGTTGGACACAAGTCCTGTCAAAAACATCAATTTAAATTAAATGGGTTTGAAACAACTTTTGATTCAAACTCTCTTAAACTAGTTCAAAAAGAACTGTTGGACACAAGTCTAGTTAAGTTATACTTGTGTCCAACAGTTCTTTTTGAACCAGTTTAAGAGAGTTTGAATCAAAAGTTGTTTCAAACCCATTTAATTTAAATTGATGTTTTTCACTGGACTTGTTTCCAACTGAAGAAACTAGTTCAAAAAGAGCTGTTGGACACAAGTCTAAGTTAAGTAGAGCTGGTTAAAACTCGTTCGAACTCGTTTAAATAATTTAAATTTGGGTCGAACTCATTCGGTCGATCGTTTTTGACACAAACCAATGATCAAACCCCTGTAATTTAAGTGGGTTTGATCATACGTTTTAGACTTGTATCGAACTCTTTCAGTAGCTCGTTTTTGACACAAACCAATGATCAAACCCATGTTATTTAAATGGGTTTGATCATTGGTTTGTGTCAAAAACGAGCTACTGAAAGAGTTTGATACAAGTCTAATACGAATGTATGAGTTCGATGCAAGTTTTTGACACAAGCCAATGAACAAACCCATATAATTTAAGCGGGTTTTTGGTATTTATGCCAAAAATGAGCTACGAAAAGATTTCGATATACATAACTCTAATGTTAGTCCCTATTTACACTATGCAAGTATTATTGCTAAACTGATTAGTTTATTAGGAGAGAGAGACCGGGTGAAAAGAAACGTTGCTGTTCCCCTCGTCTCTCTCTCCCTGAAACTAATCAGCTTAGCAATAAGACCTGCACAGTGTGATTTGGGACTAATTTAAACATTTTCATAGGCGAGTGTCAGCAAGAACATTGCAGTGCAGAATTTTAAATTTATTAAGTTTCTTACAGGGAAGTTATAGCCTCACAATAAAAGAAAATAACATATACTTAATTTTCCACATATTTGCAAATTCGCGTATCAACAATTTTAGCCAGACAAACTACGAAAGAAAAGAGGAAAACATAAAGACATATTTTAATACCGCAAAAGACTGAGAGCAAAAGTCACTAAAAAAAGGACTGATGACTCCAATCTGTAATAATAAAAAATTTTGAAGAATAATAGTTGCGATTTCATACGGACATGTCGTTACGATTTAGGGACTACATATCTTTGCAAAGTCGTGTTAACAATTCATATATAAAAATTTTTACGATTAGGTACGATAGGTATACAAAAGGTATATATTACTTTGTCATCTCTTTCCAGCTTTAAACACATTCACCACGGCAAACTACGAACTTCAATATGTAGAACATATAAAACACATTAATTAATAAAATATTTCATTCAATAAAAAGAATTGAAATTACTGAACTTAAGCCTGACTAAAAATTATTTCTAAGGGCCAATTTCGCCAACTTATTTAAATATCAATTCATATTTAAATATAATTTTTCCATACAAAAATTTACGAAAATCGACATTTAAATATGAATTGATATTTAAATATAGTTGGTGAAATTGGCCCTAAAACACATCTATTTATATGAGAATGATTATTTTGACGACAGCAAAGCAACACGACGGCAGGTTGTTGTACATGCTGATTTTATCGTTGAAGTCAAATTAAACTAATTTCTATTTCTTTGGCGACAATGAGAAAATGTAGTGTTGCCAGTATAGTACAAAGTGTTGACTGAATGATATCTTATAATTATTTTATATTGTTTTACAGAAAGAGCATTCCGAAATTGATGTAAAGAATGCAAATTGATTGATAAATTACTGAGCGAACTTTTTAGCCTAATCAGATCATAAATATAAGTTGATTAATTTTTAAACTTTTACGCGATATAAGTTCATTTTAAAAGGGTAATTTTATTTTTATAAATTCGAAATATTTGAGAGTTACAAAACTGAAATAATGTATTCATAGTTGAATATCAGGTGCTAATGATCCTGCTGCCGTCTCCAAAAGAATAAAGTAGCTGGCTACGAGGCTGGCTACTAGGCGGCATTTGAAGTCGTGTGGTGAATGCGTTGAATGTATCATACAATATCAAAATTTGAGCAACAAAAATTGATAAGTGTGGAGCTTGTCTCAGACTCCACTTAGGTGAAACTGGCCATTCTGCATAAGAAGAATATGAATTATTTGTTTGTGATATGAACTATGTGATTCTTATTATATCTTGCTGCTCTTATTTTCCTTTATGTATGCATGTACATGCGTTTTAAGGCGACTCGTGTGGCGGCTGGGTTACTCGTATATTTGTGGCTGTAGGAGCTCTTGAGAATTAATCTGTATTATACAATATTTTACCCTGCATGTGTCAAATGGTTCAAATATCAAAATTAATTGACACTTTTTGTGCTGAATTTTTTTTTTAATGTAATTTCTCTGTTGTCGTTTGTTTGTTTTTTTTTGTTTCCTTTCCGTGTTCATTATAATTTTTATTTTTATTATATCTATTTTTATTTTATTGTAATTAAATTTGAAAGTAAAGCAACAACACTGCATATGTAGGTACAAGCAGCAAGAAAAAATTGCTGAAAAAATCAGCAATTCTCAAAACATAACAACAATATCTGCTAGATACAAAAATATATGTATGTATGTATGTGCATATGTATGTGTGTATACGAATCAACAACTAGCAACAGCAGCAAAAGCAAAAAATAAGCAGCAAAAATGTCTCATGTTTTTATTTTTACATTTATTCAATTTTTTCTTTGCTAATGCTTCTTCTAAGCAGTCGTTGCATTAGATTGAAAGTAGGGTGATCGACTCGGTTTTTCAACCGGTTTTAAAACCCGGTTTTTTTCAAAATACGGTGGTCGGTTTTTTCAAAATGTTGATTTTTCGAATGTCGAATAGTTTGGTTTTTTTACAATTTAAAAACCGGCTGACTCGAATACTTTTCCATTTGTATATTTTTTAATATTAGTTTTTACTATATTAAAACTTTTACCAACGTGTTCGATTGATTTTCAAGTGTAAAAGGTCTAGTTGTTTTTTGAGCATGGAAACACTTACTGAAACATGAAATTGAAGCGAAATTATTTTATAAGGTGGTAGCAGACGATGTGTTCAATGGATGTCAAAATCCATTTGTAAAAATGTTTTTTAGTTTTGTTTGCTTTATATTTTATATAGAGGTAGATATCCACTTTGTCCATACAATCATACGTATATACATATGTTCATTTACTAAAAATTGTTACAAATTTGTAACAATTGTTACTGGAAAGTGTTCATTAACTCAAAAAGTTTGCAAGGAGAGAACGTCAAAAAAAAATTCTTAAAAATTATTACTAGTAGAATTTTTATTTGCAAGAATTATACAATCACCTGTTGTATGTTTTGTTGTCAAATTAATTATTTCAAAAATATCTGAAAAAGGAAAACTGAAAAATGAGCATTTCTTTGTTAAAAAACATGTGTACGTATGAAAAAAGAAAGCATGTTTTCTTAATTTATTGTTTTTCTTTCATTAAGTCACATAAATTCAATTTTATTGTAAAGAATTTGGTTTTTTTCTCATATCTGATCAGAGATGGAGAGTGGAATTTTTGTATTTGTTAATGAATAAAATTATGAAAAATTCATAAAAATAGTAAAAAGACATGAAACTGTGTAAAGAATTTCATATTAAACGTCAATTTCTAAAGAAAAATTGCAATATAAAATTTTATGAAACAAAATACATCAGAAAACGTACAATTGTATCGTGATTTCCATCCATGGTTCTGATATGAATAAAATTTCCTTGCGAGTTTTTACAAGTAAAGCGTTCATTTACTTTTTCATATTAAGGAGAGTAAATTTGTAAATTTCTGCCTTACTCTCTAGTTGCTAGTTTCTGCTGGCAAAGTAAATGAACAGACCTTATGTATGTGTATGTACTACACATATCTAGGTATATGAAGTTAATTTTTATGTTTTTCTTTAATTTTTTTTATTGTTTTATAGTATTTACAAATGAACTGTTAACTCTTTCTTTTTATTAAAGCAATTTAAAATCGAAACTTTTGTATAATAATTGCCTTACTTAAAAAACCGGTTGACCGGTTTTTCCTGAATTGTAAAAACCGAAACCGGGTTTTTCATAATATCAAATATTCGAACTATTCGAAAACCGGTTTCTGGAAAAAGTCGAATAATCGATCACCCTAATTGAAAGATTTGTTGGATATATAATGTTGTCCCAGCAAAATGTAGAGATGCTATTTTTTTTTCTTTAAAAAACTTCTTAGCTGTGAAAAAAATTAAAGCTCCAAATTCTGCCAATAATTTTATTTATTATTTTAAGGAACAAAAGTGTTTAAAAATATGTTGTTAGGCTTAAATATACAGTTTTTAGTTAACTAATGAAAAAGGTTTAACCAATGAAATTGATAGGAAAAATCGTTAGTTAAACCACGGGCGTTAGTTAACCATAGACTGTGAATTTGGACCTTAATGATGCATGAAATAAACACACATAAAATAGTCCTTTCAGCGACATTATGTACATTTCAAAAACGTTAAACTAATTTTCTTAAAACTTTCTACTCACAAAATGATAACTTTAAATAATATTTTTCACTGGGACATTTGTCTAAATTTAATGCACTTTGTAGTTTGTAGGTAACAAATATAAGCAAAAAACATGTTGTTTCTCTTCTTTTTTCTCATTATTTTCTTGATTTTATGTTTGTTGTTAAGCTTCGTGTAAACAATTTAAAATTTAGCAAAAGCAAAAAATTCTCAGTGCTCAACAAAATAAATACATATATGTATTTACACACATGTACAATATAAAAATAAAATAAATAAATAGCACAAGCATAAAAAATAAATTTTATATAAAACATTTTTCAAGCGAAATAAATTTAATTTAATGCTATCAAGAGACATACACGAACAACAACATCAAAAGCATAAACTGCCATGTGCAGATACAAAAAAAATATGTTATAAAAAATAATATCTAAATAAAAAATTGTAGAAATAAAAAATACAATCACACACACACACACACACACACAAACAACAATAGTCCTGCATACATACATAAGTGCCCGACTAAGAAAAATAATAAAATTAATTCATGACAATTTAATTTTTGCTAAAATGCAAAATGATAATCCAAAAAAAAAATTAAATGAAAATAATTAAAAATTTTCAACTTATTGCTGGCAAAAGGAATTATAGCAGGATGGATAAAAAAAAGTTTAAGCTACTCGTAATTAGAAAAACGTGCAGATTGAAAGATGGGAATCATGAAAACTCAATTTATACTTGCACAGTAGCGATTTGTCACAAAAGATTACTTGGCGTGTCAATATGAAAAGTTAATTTTATATCTTGGGTACAATTTCCCACACTGCTGAGTTTTTAGCTAAATGAAATAACGCCCAAAAAAAAGAAAAAAAATATACTAAATAATTCCCAAGGAATTTCATAAATTTGGTTAGCTATTTCAGTGTTTTATTTCGTACTAATCGCTTATAGAGAAAACATTTGGGAAATTTTCCGATAGTTGGTCGGTCGCAAGAACTTTTTAATCTGAATCATGTAAAAACCAAAATTCGAGTTCAAACGCCATTTTGCATTTTTGGAATTAATTATTTTATTATGAAAATTTCCCAAATTTGGGTTTATTTTAAATTTATAACTTGGGTATAATAAAAACTTTTTTTTACTTATTTCTATTCTTATATTCTTCGATAAAAATTTTAACTTCCACAACATTCATATATGACCCCATAAAGTATATTGATACCCTAATATATAGAAAGGCCCTAACTCCTTAATTTTTTTTGAAATCGATTTCTTTTTGTATAATTCGATATAATAACATCTAATGTATCGAAAAATGTAAAAATCTAGATTTCAAAAAAATAGTGAGGGTCTTTCTATATTAAGGTAATGATATGTATGTATAAAAAATTTTTGGTATATAAATGTAACTAACTAAAACATTTGTTTTTTTTTTTTTTTTGATTTATTTATTAAACATATTTAATATTTTTTCCACAAAATGTCTAATGCTTATATTTATTTCACATTCAATATAATCTTTAATGTTTTAAGAATTTTTTCTTCACTTCAATCTCTTATTTTTTTTTTTGCTGATTAATATTTTAAAAGCATTTCAAACTTTATTTAAAGTTTGCCAATTTTTTCATAACTTATTTAAACCTTAGAAACTTTTAAAAGTTTAACAAAATGTTTAGCCTAATTTAAGGTTAAGTAGTTATTGGTAATAAAAAAAATATGAATTTTCTTTTTCAAATATTTAGTTTCATTTAAACTTTAGCAACTATTATGAGGATTTTCTTTTAAAATGTGTTTTTTTTCTCTCTCTCTCTTTTTAATAATGCGCTTTTTAACTTAACGTCAATATGTCAAATTGGAAAAAAAAACGGAAAACAAGCAAGGAAACTAGTAATAATTGTTAAGTGCTTTTCAAAGTGTACTAGCATAATATTAAGCTAAGTTTAACTATTAGGGAGGACCACACAAAAATGTGAATAAATGGAAATAACTAAAAGAAAAGTAATAAGTTAATTCGCAGCAATAATCAGGGCAATCATGAATAAAATTCCACGTGAAATTGTTTCACTTTCCAATTGGAATTTTTTGTTTTCCCTATTACTTGGATTTAATTCCACAGAAAAATTTCACGTGGAATTTTATTCACGATAGGCCTGAATATGAATGTAATATAAAAAAAATTAATTAAATTTTCACCAGTAAACAATTGAATAATATCAATTAAGTATGTGCACCCGAATTAATTACAACAATTAAAAATTTAATTGATTCTATTACTTTTTGAAACCGACCTGGAGCTGTTCATCCTAATGCGAACAATAGATTCTATCGAAAATTTATATTCTACTAAAACTAAAATTTGTTGTTGTTTTCAATATAAATATTCGATCTAATCTAATCTATCATTCGCACTTAGATGAACAGGCCCAAAATCCTTTTATGTTTTCTAAATTTTCTCTTACCATTGTTGTCACAATTTTATATAATATTTATATTAAATAAAATAATACTTACTTAATAATTTGAACATTGTTGTTGCCAATTTAATATTATAAATAAAGTGCTTGGTATGTTGTTTTTTAATCTGATGTTGTTGCAACGTACTTGAACATTGTTGACTCTCACACTTTATTTGACTATGTATCATGGGTTAAGCAGCTCGTTGCTGCCGCATTTTTTTTCTGCTGATTATTTGTTTTAATGCAGCCTGATTGTTTATACAAAATGCAGTAATAATAATTTGCATAATGTTAAATGTTGAATAAATATTTTCCAAACAGCGCGCAATAGCTAGAAAGTATTTGCGCAAATAATAAATAATTTATGTAGATAGAAAAAAAAATAAAGAAATATTTTTTATTACTAGAAAATTAAAACCTAATTCGAAAATTTTGCTTAGCACTATAAAACAAAGTTTTACATAAGAAAAATTTTCAAAATAAACTCGGTTGAAAGTAAATGGAAAAATAACACAGACTGTTAAGAAAATAAAAAACGAGCATCAGGCAGCCAGCTTAAAGCAAAACTTTTATGAAATTTGTAATAGCTTTTAAAACAAATTATTAACATTTTTATTAAAAGTCTTACAGTTTTCAATATTATTAATAATAATATTTAAGCAGGATGTGCTTAATAATGTTTTCCAGAAAAATATTTTTGATATCTGAGAAATAGTGTATTTTTAAAAAGATAAAATTGTATTGAACTAATAGTGGAATAAACATAAAGGTACAGTCAGACGTGACAACACTGCATTTGATTAAAGGTGACTCGCCATAACGCCATAGCTATTACCATATAAAGCAATTAAATTTTGGTTTAGTTATTGCTATGGCATTATGGCGATGTCACGTCTAATTGCTCCTTAAGTAAGTTCGCTTATGTGACTTCGTTTGGTGGTCCAAATGGAGAAGTCAGGATTATTTGAGTGATGAGAACCTTACAAAATTTATGGCGTGAACTTTTAATAAATTCAGTAAAGTGCGACTCTGACTCGCGCACGAAGGGTTCCGTACGAACACTAGATATGTAATTTAATACAAACTTCATCCTATATAATATATATTTTTGGCATTTTTTTCGTTTTTGGGGTCTTTTCGGTTTATTTTGTTTTGGCGTTTTTTGCATTTTTTCGGTGTTGGCGATTTTTTTAAATTTAAGCTTTTTTTAGTTTTGACACTTTATTTTCTTGTTTTGGCGATTTTTTCGGTTTTTGGCGTTTTTTCATTTTGGCGATTTTTTTTATATTCTTGGCGATTTTTTTCATTTTTGTGATTTTTTTTTTATATAAAAATTTTTTAGTTTTGGCGACATTTTCGCGTTTTGGCGATATTTTTCGATTTTTTGCGTTTTTTTTTATTTTGGCGTTTTTTTTCATTTTGGCGATTTTTTCGAATTTGGCGATTTGTTTTAGTGTTAGAATTTTTTTTTAATTTTGGTGATTTTTTTTCGTTTTGGCGATTTTTTTAATTTTTGGCGATTTTTTTTTTGGTTTGGTGATTTTATAATTTTCGGTTTTTTTAGTTTTACCGTTTTTGAAAATTTCAAGTGTTTGCCTCTTACGATTTCCAAGATATAGCAAATTGTCAAAATTACATAGTCAAAATTGCATTAACTGATGGACCACCCTTTAATTTTAATTTTTTTAAATTTTAGTGTTAATTGTTGTAGTCTGTATAAAAATACACTAATTTTACAAATTTCAAGTTTCAATATACACATGTTCATACAATTGTCTGTATATTACATGGGATTTTAACATTTTTCGTTGCTCGTTTTGGAACACCCTTTAATTTTTAATTCTCATGTATTTTTGTTGTAGCGGCCAAGGTTCTACATACTCTGTCTAAATTTCAGGTCCGTAGCTCTTACGGTTCCTGAGAAAATACCGTGTGACGGACAGACGGACAGCGTGGCGAAAACAATAGGGTTCCTTTTCAACTTTGGTGTACGAAACCCTAAAAAAGGATCTGATAAGCGCGTTCATGCCAACACAGGAAAAAGTAATATGAAAAATTGTGTAGTATCAAATAAAAATTTTCAAGAAATTTATTATTCGACATATTGTCATAATTCTATTATGTATAATTGAACTTTATTTGCTGGTGGTTAAGCATTGGGTACATGCATTTCATTGTTGCTTTAACAAATCGTCAGTAGACTTCAACCACACACTTAGAACATTTGAAGTGTTCTGACTATTTGTTAAAGCAATTAAAATTTTTCCAATATTAACGAAAAGATTAATTAAATTTTCACCTGCAAAAAATTTGATGATTTGAATCAAGTTTAAGGTTTTTACTTGAATTAATTAAAGCAATTAAATTCTTAATTTATAACTTAGGACTAGTTTTTTACTAGTTAGTTTAACATACGTTTGAGTTAACCAAGAAACAAAGTTAAACGGGTTTTAACCGCCCATGCTGTTTTTCAGTGATGGATTAAAGTTGTCAATTTAGCTAGAAATGCCACATACATATTTTGTATAAATAGGGCCACACTTAAAAAGCGATATGACAATTCTTTAAATTTATATTAAAAAAACTTCTATAAGTTTTCTGAAATTTTTAAGAATTTAAAAATAAGTAATATGGACTTAAAAATAGTGACGCTCCAAAAATAAACTACATAACATAAGAACATAAAATTTTAAATCCAACGAAATATTTGAAAGAATTCCAGATCAATACGCACATAAAAATTATTTTGGCGTGTTCTTATCTCCTTTATATTTCTCACAATTGTTCTATCCAAGTTATTATAGGTTTAATAATCGCTAAAATCTTCGTCGTCATAAGAAACATCCATTTTATTTATTTATTAAACTTTTCAGTAACTGTTTTTTTTTTCAATTCCGTAGTATTTATTTTATACATGTGTACATATGTATTAGAGAGCTGCGTAAACAGTCTTGAAATGTAAAAACGTCATGATTTGTAAATATATTTATGTCGCATGTACATATTATACTAAACCAATAATAAATGCTGTCGTACTATAAGCGAAGCACGATGGATGTATTGGTGCGATTTCTGGTGACATCGTGAGACGGGCCTTTAATAATTGTTTTCCACTGCACATAGAATATTTAAAAACATAACTTTAAAGTTAAAAAGAAAAGTTCATTTCAAACCCGAAATTTGTGCATTTCTTATTATTAAACTTGAACTTGTCTGATTTTCGATTAATTTTTAAGCTTTAGCAATCTTCTTCCCTTGTTTACACTCTCTGCGACTGATAGCGAGCAAAAAATTGCCCGTCGAGATGAATCAAAATTTTTAATTTATTTAATTTAATTTAATTTTACATAAATTCCATTTAAGTTTAAAATTTTTTAAAAATTTTTAAAATCACTAATTATAAATTCCATTTGTTATTCACGATAGGGGTGATTGATTATAAATGCATTTCACTATTCACATCAATTTTTATAATTTTTTTTTTTTTTTTTTTTTTTTGAAGAAAAGTAACACTCAGCCAATGAATGCCTACTACTATTACTAGGTGTCTTCTTTAGGAAAGGGATAGTGATAGATAAGACAGGTGGTGACAGAAGAGATAGACGAAACAACTCTGCTTTTTTAAAGTTTTTTTAAGTAATGCAGTGTTGCATCACCTCTGGTGTAAATGAGGCGTATCAAATTATTTTGTTTAAAGTTGTGGTTAGTAGCTATTTAATTAGTTACTTTACTTCGCCCATGATTCTGCTACACAACGAAGGAGGGCGCTTTGATATTACATGAGGATTAGTATCTGCTGTTATTTAATGACTGTTGGATACCGGGCATATTTTTGACTGGCACACCTTGAGCTACACAGAAAAAATTTAAAATCAACTTTAATTAATATTTTAGTTAGAGATTGTACTATTAAATAAATCCTGTACTGATTTTCGTCCTGCAAAAAATTGATAATATCAATTAATGAATTTGTAAAAATGAGGTTTTCTTGCTGTTGAGATCAATTAATAGAGTTAATTGAAAGTATGCGTTTATTTTAAACAAATGATTAATTGGACCAATTAAATTAATAATTGAATTTAGAGATTTTAAATAATTAAATTGTCCGTTGTATGAATTAATAAAAGTAATTGAATTATATAAAATTTTAAAAAGTAAAAGTAAACAAATTTTAAAAAGTTAAAAGTCAATTTATTTTATTTATTTTTTTAATTCCGTAACTTACGCAGCAAGTTTTGAATGGAGTACCTCCATGCTAACAGGTTAACACACATCCACTAGGCTATCGTGGCAAAGTATTTTTCATTCAGTTATTGCACATATGTAGGTATGTGTTCTTATTTTGTTTTTTAACTTACAGTGCGGTCATGCTTCGAACTTGGTACTTCTAGAATAACAGGCTGACACACTTCCATGAAAACATGAACAACTACAAACACAAACTAAAATATTATTTTTTTTATTAAACAATTTTAATTCAAGCAATCAAAAAATTGGTTGAATTTTTAATAATGCGTACAAAAGTTTAATATTCGTCTGTATGCTTGCATATTTGCTAACATCCATACAAACAATAAATCTTTTTGTTTTCAATAAACAAAATTTAATTGGGGCAATTATAAAATTATTTGAAACAGCATTAATTGATTTAATTGGATGCATTTTGGCTAAAAATTTTTCTGTGTAACGAGTAAGAAGATTATTTTAAAACAATTAGATTCTAACCGAAAATATGATTTATCAGCTGCAATGAAGCAAATAGTTCATGTAACGATTCGAAAATTGCCATTAGCGGCCGGCCCTCTTCGCTTATCGCGTAACAAAGATATCTACAATCCGTACCCTTAAATTCAATAAATAAATATTGTAATTGTACTCATACATATATACATATGCATGTATGTATGTAAGTAAAATGTGTAAAATAATTAAATAAATATACTCGTAAATCATCAAAAGGAAAATAAAACAATTTTCATGTCAACACATATTCATCAAGAAAATAAATATATCTGCTTTGAACAGGTCTGCTTATTTTCCCTGAATAGTTTAACATTTTTCCTTTTTTTCTTTTACCAATTAACAATTAACCTATTTTCAAGACAAGTATAAGCGGAAAATCAGGAAATTGGTATCAATATTACATGGAATTAGTAAAAAAAAATCAATAAATGAAGCTTTAAACTTCCTTTGGATTAAAACAAAGCTAAATAAAATAAATAAATAAGAATGCAACGTTCGGCTTTGCTGAATTTTGTGCACACTGCAACAAAATTATAAATGAAATTAGCTGAAGATATATAATCTCAATGAAATAATTTCTGTTTATTTTTATTTATATTTTATTTAATTTAAAGCGTCAAATATTTAAACAAAAAAGCGTAACTACTAAGGAAAAAAATGTTTCAAATGTTCGCACAAGTGTGAATGTACTCGTACACTTACATTTTATTTTTAACAGCTGCCCGCTTTAAATCAAATAAAATATAAATATAAATAAACAGAAATAATTTTATTGGTAGTATGTACCTTCATCTTCATTTTATTCATAATTATTTTTTACAGTGTGCACAAAATTCGTCAAACGTAGTATTTTTACTAATTTATTTTTCAGCTATGTTTTTTCACAATTCAAATATTATTGCAATTGAGATGGGAAAATTTGACATAACCATAGCCATAGAAAACAGCAGTTCGAACCAAACTAATGGACAGCACTGTATTTGATTATAGGTGACTCGCCATAACGTCATAGCCATTACCACAGTAACCAATTGAATTTTGGTTTGGTTATGGCTATGGCATTATGGCTATGTCACGTCTAATTTAAGCTTTACATACATACGTAAAAAATTCTAAGGAACTAGTAAAACTTTTGAGCAAAGATACTCTTCTGTTCTTGCTACGGCGAACATATCCACATTGTACACAATTCCATTTCCATAGCTTCCGGAAAATTTTTGAAAGCGAACGACCTCAAAGAAGAGGAATATCAGTGTTTTTCTTTGCAAGCGCAGGTTTTTTAATTATATATAATGATTAAGAAATCTGGATACAAAAAGGAATAATCAGGCATGTTCGGTAAATCACAAGGTTTCAAATCACTTTGTGATTTTAAAACCACAATTGTGATTTGATGGTGTTCTGAAAATAACAAAAGTTTTAACTTTTCGATGTGATTTCACCCTTTCAAAAACACAAGAAAACAGCTGATGTTTTGTTTTGTAAATGCAAAATCACAAATGCAAATCACAAAGCAAATAACAACATTTCTCGCAAGAGAAAGTGTCTTCAATTTTTTCATCATTTTATAAATTCTTTATAGAAAATTGCTAATTTTACTATAAAAATCAATAAAAAAGATATTAAGTTATTCATTTAATTAATTTATTGCGAATTTCAAAACGAAGTGATTGAAAAAATAACCAAGTGATTTCAAATCGTCAGGCATTAAACTGACCGGTTTAAAATCACAAAAATTAAAAAAGTTTTGTGTACAGAACACCTTTCTTGTGATTTCAAATCACTTTCACAAAAAGTGATTTTCAGAACATGCCTGAATATCAGGAATTTTTATTTAAAAAACATCTTGATTATTGCTTTCATATTTCAACTATACTATTCGTTCAGCTTCCCATTTATTTAAATGAAAGTTTAACATAATATTTTTTTTAATTTAGTTTATTTAGCAAAATTACTTATGTTTAAATTATAAATAAACAAACAGTTGTTAATAGAATGATTCATATACATAGTCCAATTTTCGAGCGCTCTAGTATAATTTAAATTTATGAGACTTATATTTCTTTTTTAAAAATTATATAATATTTATACAAAAACATGTGTACATTGATATTATTTAATGCAATTAAAAAATGTTAAAAAAAGCTGATTTTAAAATTGATAATAACAAAAAAAAGTTAAGAAGTAAAAACAAGAGTATGGCTAATCTATTAGCCAGCAGTATTTATTTCTGTCTATGTTGGGAAACATATTTTTATCTTCAAGATACACACTTGTATCAAATCTTCTGTTTTCTAATGTAATTATGTTGCAATTTATTGATTTATCAGTGGCTCGCCTATATATGTGGCAGAATATAAGACAACCTAAGTGATTTTGGATAAATCCTTGGCTATCCAAGTATAAGAAGGCCTCAGGCGACACATAACCATTTTGAAGGGTTTTCTGTATAAAATCACCATTTATATACACACAAAAAAGTAATATGAATGATTTTGTAATATTAATTAAAATATTTGTAATATCAATTAAAAAATTAATCAAATTTTCACCTATAAACAATTAAGTTTTTCTACTCAAATGAATTAATATCGGGTGTTTTTTTAGAGGTATAGAACTTCGAATTGAAATAAAACACAAGAAAATCGTTTTAATGTCCATCAATTTGGCTTTATTGGAAGGATAATTTTATGCCATTAATGTTTAAATATGATTTCGGGCATGTGGCCGCCGCGGCTGGCTCGAATAAAGCCAATTTTACAGGTCCAATTTTCAACCACTTTTTCGAGCATATGGGGCCGTATGTTGGCAATAACGCCACGAATGTTGGCTTCCAAGTCCCCTAACGTTTCTGGTTTGTTGGCGTAGACGAGCGACTTCACATATCCCCAAAGAAAATAATCCAATGGTGTCAAATCACACGATCTTGGTGGCCAATTGACAGGTCCATTCCGCGAAATTATGCGCTCATCGAATGTTTCCTTCAATAAATCGATTGTGACGTGCGCTGTGTGGCATGTAGCGCCGTCTTGTTGGAACCACAACTCATCCACATTCATGCCATCCAATTCGGGAACAAAATAGTCGGTTAGTCGGCTCCAATTGCTGTGCACGGTGGCGAATCGATTCATTCGGGTCCTCTTCAACACTTTGCTCTACAGCGGCAATTGTTTCTTCGGTGCGCACTGTTCGACGTCTCTGCGGATGCGTATTATCACATAGAGTAAACGTAGTGCGAAAACGATCCATGGTTAACCGAATTAATTGCTCTGATGGACGATTATGTCGACCATAAAATGGACGGAGCTTGCGGTAAACTTCGCGAACCTGTTCATGATGAAATGGCAAACCAAACTAAATATTAATCACTTGACAGCTGACAAAATGGCCGCCAGTTAAAAAAGTGATGCCAACTTAAAGTTCTATACCTCAATAAAAAACACCCTTTACAATCAAAGATTTAATTGAATCAATTAAATTCTTAATTAGAAATATTAATTAATGAATACTTTTTTCTGTGTAGTATGGTGTCATAATTAGGTTATTTTCAGTACATTGAAAGCTTTTCAAAATATGAGATGAGATCTGCATTAACAACATTGAAATGCGCATATGATCCACTTAATCCTTCAAAATATTCCAAAAAAAAAAAAAAACACCAATTATTAACTTGATTGAACCCGGTAAAAAAATGCTAGTGTGGCAGCACTCTATTCTTGTGAAAGCATTGAATATTTGTTATTGTTTTTTTACATTAATTTTCAAACATGTTGATTATTGAGTGCTTGTTTCAACTATGATATAAGTTGAACTTCTCATTTGTTTAAATGAAACTTTAGTATAATCTCTAGTTGTTTTAAGAAATTTTTAGCGAAAATGTGCTGTTGTGGTCTGCATTAGCAACAGTGAAAAACATTTGACTGAATAAGTTAAATAATCTCCCTTATCGTGGTTGGCGTTTTTCGACTTCAACTTCGACTATTTGTAGCTGATTAAAGGAAACAAGTTACATTTTTCTTTAATCTCGTACAAACCGCCTGACTTTCGGCGCAAAATTGCCAATCACAATAAGCGGGAATAATTTGGGCTTATTAGTGCATTACCAAATGTTAAAATTAATTGTAATGATTCCCAAAAACATGTAGATTTGTATTTTTTGTTTAAAAATTGAATTTTGGTTCACAAAAATGCCTAAGTAGTTTCAAACAAATATGTAAAGGGTGGGCAAATTTGAGGTTAGGAAGTAAATTTGCTGTCAAATGATGAAATGTTCAGAGTTGAGCTGTCATCCTTTAACATCTATTTAGTAAAAAGTTGGGAAATTTTAAACCATAGAACGTTACACTCTTGAACAAATAATTTTAATTGTGAAAAATTGGCTGTCTGAAAAAGTGGACGAGAACAACGCAGTTTTCAACAAATTCATCTTTAGTGATGAGGCCCATTTTCAATTAGACGGTTATGTAGACAAACAAAATTTTCGCATAAGGGGCTCATAAAATCCACAAACATTCCTGCAAAAAAACATTACATCCAAAGAAAGTGACCGTATGGTGCGGTTTGTGGTCAGGCGGCATCATCGGCCCATATTTTCTGAAAATGAACAAGAAAACGCCATCACCGTGAATTCTCTGCGCTCTTGGTTTCAGCCTGACGTTGCCACAAGAAACACAGCCGGCCAAACAGTTCAGTTATTGCATGAGAAATTTCCCGGTCGAGTAATTTCTCGATGTGGCAATTTCAATTGGCCGGCTCCTTCTTGTGATTTAACGCCGCTGGATTATTTCTCTGGAGCCATTTGAAAGTCCGGGCTTACATCAATAAACCAGAAACAACTGATTCTCTCAAAGATGAAATTCAGCACTGCATTGACGAGATAAGCGAAGCAAAATGTGTGAAAATGTGGTTCAAAATTTTGTAAAAAGAGCGGACATCTGCCGAAGTACTAGAAATAGACATTTGCCCCACATTACATTCCATTATTAATTCCCATATTTCTACTTTACATTGGTATCAATAAAACTGAATTTGTCAAAAAATACGTGTATTTTTAAGCCAATATACTTCCTAACTTTAAATTCACTCTCCATTTATGTATATTTCGAAGGAAATAAAAATTCACGGGAATCTTACAACAACAGCAAATTGTTGTTCAGGAAAAAAAATTTTCTGTAGAATAAAATGTTGGCCTTTATTTCACGATAAGTGGAAATGATTCTGGAAAATAATTAGCTACATTTCAGATCAGGTTTGCTGCCTACAAATATCCACATATCGCTCAGTTACTAAAACAACGTCATCATAACTCAAACAAAACTAGTTTGGCAAAAAACTAGTTCAAAGTTTTCAATTTACGCGCCACTTAATTGAAAAAGAACATTTCATTTTTCTCTCAAGAGTTGAGTAAACAAATTATTTGTATGAAATTGTTTACCCAATATGAAAAACGATATGAGGATTAATTTTAATTTTTTGAGTTATTACATTGTTTTAGTAAATGAGCGATATGTATGTATACTCCTTCCACCGGCGATGTAGGGCATTAAAAGTATTTTATAAAATTATCTTTACATGTAGTATAATTTAATGATTCCTAAAGGTTCAATTGCCACATACATATATATACAATTTCATTTGACAAGCCAACAAACACTCATACACTCACAAGCCAATGAACATTTTATAGCAGCAAATAAAATGGAATAAAATAAATATAATGAAATGGGAAAAAGTAAGAAAATTACAACAATAACAGCAACAAAAAAAAAAATACAAAAATAAAGAAAATAAATTGCAGAAGGAAATCCTTGAGTGTAATAAATTTAAAATAATTACCCATTATACAAGCAGAGTAGGTATAATATGTATCTACGAGTATGTATTTATATATATTTTACCTAATACTCCTATGTATTTACATGTATATATATATATATATATATATATATATATATATATATATGTGCAAAGTATCTGTGCACAGGCACACAAGCACATAAACGTTTTTACATAAGGAATCATGTATGTAGATATGAGTATTTTTAAGAATAAATGCATACATATTAGGCCCCTGCACAAGACCACTTACAAGAACTTTTAGGACATGAAGGAGTTTTCAAATGCTTTACTACAGGGAAATCTGCTAAAATAAACGCTAAACAAAAATATTTGCAAAACATTCGTTTCAGTTATTGCAAGTATAGGAGTAAAGAAGAAAATACTTCGTGACGAAAGAATTTGTGATGCTTGCTTCTTCATACGCATCGGTGCGTATACAAATGACTTGCATGCACATACGCACACACGTTGTGTGTATGATATTTTATTTTTCTGCACACATACAAACGCAAAAATACATTGACATTAGTTGTATACGCTTTCTTTAAAAAACCACAAAACTTAAACACATGGTAGGTTACCATCTTCATCTTACACACACACACTCAAATGTACAATATGCAAAATAAGAAGCATATACGCATCAACACTACTTCTTTTGAGTGTTTGCTACGAACAAGAAGTCTTCGCGACATCGCTTGTAGACACTCATATACACGAACACCAATGCATCCATCTTGCTTAGCTTATTATACGACATCATTTCTTATTGGTTTAGTATAATACGTGCCACGAGAATACATTTAAAAAACAAGACGTATTTACATTTCAAGACTGTTTACGCAGCCCTCTAATACATATCGTTACCTTAATAATAGTAAGGCCCTAACTCATTATTTTTTTGGAAATCGAATTCTTTGTATATTTCGATAAAAGAACATCTAATGTATCGAAAAATGCAAAAAAGTCGATAGAAAAAAATGAGTTAGGACATTTCTATATTAAGGTAACGATATGTAAGTGGTCGTTTATATACAAAAGTAAATTGTCTTTTACAGCTCTAACAACAATAATAGTAATAATAAAAATTTACAAGTGAATATCTTTAGCACTATTATGATACAATTTTTGTTAAACACACACACACATATACAACCTTTATTTTATGTATGCATGTATGTGTTTGTTTATGTATATCTTGCATATTCATTTAAGCCATTTTATTGTTGATGAAAATAAAAAGAAAACATAAATTTTATGATTATGTATATTGTGTTATGTTTTCGAGTAAATTACAATTAATTTCTCGTTGTTTGCCTTTTAGCCTTTAGCAGTTTCAGAAATGTCCATATAATCATATTGAAAGTAAAATACATACTTAAAAGGGTGAGACCGGTTAAAAGAAAATAATTTTTAAATATATGTATATACATAGTGAAAATGGCAGGTATAAGAGAAGCTGGTTTATGGATTCCAGAAATTCAAATACATTCCTGAAATAATTTTGAAAACTTCAAGAGGAAGGATCTTGGAACTAGAGATGGGCGCGTGTCGAATTTTTCCAACATGACACGACACGACACGCACACGAGTACCAAGACGCTCAACACGTACGAAACACGCACGAGAAAAATTTCAACAACACGATACTGCACAACACGCACCAAATATTATTGGTATGTTATTGAAGATCAGAAAATTTTATTGATTTTTTTCAAGAGTCGCTTTGCAAAATATGGCACCGAGTTGACATTGCCATCTGATACTATCGGTTTACGTTAGACTTGTATCGAACTCTTTCAGTAACCCGTTTTTGACACAAGCCAATAATGAAACCCGTTTAATTTAAATGGGTTTGATCAAAGGTTTGTGTCTAAAACGGTCTACTGAAAGAGTTCGATACAAGTCTAGTTTACGTACAAAACTTTAAGCGTCAGAGGACCATACAATATCAACAAATATGTTTGACTATACAAAATAACAAAATTTTCTCTACTGGAAGTTCATTCATACATATTTTAAATCTAACATCGTTCGTGTTTTTCGTGTCAATTTTGCTCAACATGTAACGAATCGAACACGCACGAAACCAGTTTTTTTTTTTTTTTTTTGTTACCAACACTTCGTGTTGAATCGTGCGTGTTCGTGTCACGAAAAAACACGATACGCGCGCACCTCTACTTGGGCAAATTTAAGTTTATGAAGTAAATTGGCTTAAAAACACACTTTTTCACAAATTCTGTTTTATTGATACCAATGTAAAGTAGAAATATATCAAGTGAGTGTAGTGTGACAGCTCGTTTGATAGTTAACTCTTTCGTAAGTTCTATCGAACTTAAAAAAAGACACTGCCTAACATTGTGCCTCGAACATGCCGAGTATTATGGCTTCAAAATGTTACAAAAATAAAGTTTCCCCATACTGCTTCCTGCCTATTTGTATCTGAACCTTTTTAAAGTCATTACCTAAAATATAATAAATCTTCATAATTAATTATTAATAGCCATGTCTTTTTTTAAATTCACTAAAAACAACAGTCAAAAAAATAAAACTTTAATTAAAGCATTCCCTGAAAACTTTAATTAAAGCTCTTAATTTTATATTTACTTTTTACTTCCTGTTGACTTTTGGTATATTTTATAAAAGATTTACTGCATTTCAAAACAAAAGTATGTAATAAAAGTTTATGATTTAATTAAAAATGAAATTGTATTAATTTTTCTTATTTTAACATCTCAATATGTATAAGTTTTTTTTTTACCAAACGATAAATGAACTAATTGACTTAATGAGATTTTTTATTTAATTTTTGTGGTAAAAATTGCAATTTTATAATTCGATTTATTTGCTTGTTTGTGTGTCAGTGTCTGTTTTAAGAAATAATTTTTTTTGTTTTATATTTTTTCAAAGGCTATAAATTTTAAAAGCATAAAAATAAAATAAAAAACTTAGTTTTGTAACAGCCCACAATAATCAACATTTTTGCCAATACATAAATACTTATACATGAATAAACTAAAAATGTGCTGCATGTGTGTCGATTTAACTATACTTACACACACACACACACACACATACAGTATTTATTTTATAAGTTTAATTTTGTATTTTTGATTTTGAGACATGAAACTAGTTACGACAACTTTCTATAAAATTTTCTCTTCCTTGTAAGCTTAAAAAAATCTATAAATATTTTTCTTTTTTATTTTTGTTTCTTTACTTTTTATCACAATGTTGCAAAAACAAAAAATTACAAATTTTTATAAAAATTTTGCTAAAAGTAGCCATAAATAAATTGTGTCAAAAAAAAATAAAATAAAAAAGAGACACACAGATAGACAGACAGACACTCAGAAGACCAAAACACAATGCATTTATTATTATTAAGACAACAAGTATAAATTATTGCTACTTTAATATTCAGTTGTTGATTTTTTTTAAGTTTAACTTAATTTTGTAAAAATTTATAGAAATTGCATCAGACACACATACATATGTACATACAAACCAACGAACGTATAATTTGTCTTGTTATTTTTTCTTCCGTGTAAGTAAAAACTAATTTTTTGTTCTTCCTTCATTTCTGCCCTAAAGTATTTATTTTATATTTTATTTTTTGCTTTAATATTTATCGTTAATTTTACATTTTGCCAGCTTTGCATTAGTTGTGCTCTAAAAAAAAACTCTTGGGTCTGCTGAAGTCGTCTAAAGACAAACATTTTCAAAATATTAAAATAAGGAATTATTTATGTGTATGCGTGTTTGTGTTTTAGTATTTGTTTTATTTTGTTTGCTTCTAACGAAAATAAATATTGACACGGTAAATTAAAGCCATTGCAAGAAAATGTCATTTATTTTAAGCACAAATACATACACACCGTAATGCAGACATGCTTTTGCACGAGTATTGGTTTTAATTCTTATTATTATGATGATGGTGTTCCCCTGTTCATTTTTTCGTTCTTTTTATGCTCAGAAAAAAGTGTTCGTTTGTCACCAAAAAAATTAACGTTCAGCGATTTTTAACCGACTTAAAAAAAGGGGGAGGTTAACAATTCGTCTCTATTTTTTGGGGGTTGTTACATCATCACTCGGTACATTTTAGACCGATTGTAAAAATTCTTTTTTTGTCTGAACCCTCTAATTGGTCCCATTGTAATATATATTTTCCGATATTCTACTTATTTGATTGCTGTGAAACCTATAAAACGCCTTTGGTTCTTGTAATTACACAATTTGAGAGTTGAAAAAAAGCGCGAGGTTACGCCCATTAAAATTTATTATAATATTTCACGCGGTTCTACCTAACCGATATTTACGAAACTTATCACACACCTTGAGTTCTAAAATAGACACAAGCTTCTATTTAAAAAAATGGGCGCAGTCACACCCATTAAAATTTAATATTTTATTTTAAGTGGCTCCACTTTACCGATTTTTACAAGACTTATCACGCTCCCTGAACTCTGAAAAACACATACAGATATGTGATAGAAATCGTTTTCGATTTAAAATCGACTGAAAAACGTAAAATGTTGTGATGCACACATTTATTCCGATTTCATTCTGGTTATGTTTTAAATCGAATTCGATTTCATTTCCCATCTTGTTCTATGAAAATATTTTTTTTACTAATATTTGTGATGGAAAACGAAATTTGTGTTGTTTTTGCGTTATTAAATCGAGCAAGCATGAGTTGACGATTTAGAAATTATTTTATATCTAAACAAAATTTTCTTGCAATAACTTGTGTGAAAATGTAAGTAAAATGCTTTAAAATAATTAAAGGCAGATGATAGTACAATAAAAGGAATTTTTTATTTAAATTTATTTTTGTTTGAAACAATTTAATTGTATGTACATATGTTGAAGCCGATCAGCAAAAATCTGCCGCCGACATGTATTGAAAACACTTAGCCGCCGTCGATATGACCATTTTTTCCAAGACTTTTCTATGGTTTTAAAATAAAAGTTTTTCATTATAAAACCCGGTGTTTGAAATGAAGAAAAAATATGCCATTCCTTACAACAATTGCTTCAGCAAATCACGACCCAACGATTTTCGTTTCGCCGTCGCCGAAAATATCTTTGGCAACCTGCAGCCGGCTTCTGCATTATTGGCTTCAATTTCAGTTAGAAGCAAAAAATATAAAGGAACAAATTGATTTCTTTGTAACCAACTGAAAATGAAACAAAGTTGAAATATGAAATCGATGCGTTTTCTGTCACACCAAAAACAATTTTCTACGTTTTGAGCTTGCGATTTCATTTCAAATCGAAGCGATTTCCATCACATACCTGATAATCTTGCATTTAAAAAATGGGCGAATGCACGCCAATTAAAATTTAATTTTATATTTCACGTACTTCTTGTTATCTTCTTCTATCAGATTTTTGCATTGAAGTCGGTTTTTTTTGGCAGAAAGAATTATTGTTATATTAACTTAAGCATTCAGAAAGATAGTTTATATACTAAACCCACAAAATAATCACTATTAATTCTATGTCTTTGGATTTGTGCTTTATTGAAGTCATATTTTATCATTCCATGTCATGATGTATGTTGAATCGAATAGTCTAAAGGTCTGAAATTGGAATGTATGCCAAATTCGCGCAAGCTCAAAATATAAATTTAATAAATAAAAAAATACGGGACGTGACAGATAGTTTCTTTTAAAAGCTCCTGCACCCAAAAATTTCATATTAAAATCTACCAAAATAAGGTTTATTTAAATTAAATTTTTGTTTGTGAATAATTTTGCTTTACATGAGTTTCATGTTAATTCAACATGATTTATAGTAACTGAACAAGTTTTGCCTTAATTTAATTAATATAAACTTGAAAATAAATTATAAAACGCGGAGATTAAAATGGGATTTTAAATCTCAAATTAGCAAATTACCGGAGTTAATAATTTGCCAGGAATAAAGGATATTGGTTAGGATACTTAAATTTAGATTACAATCAGTATTTGTTAGAAACCATTTAAAATTTAAAGTTATAAAAGAATTGAAATATATAATTCAAATTCACGCGTGCCGCAAAAGAACACACACATACATATATACATACACTTATACATACATACATAGGCTGATAGGGCAATACCCTTCTTTGCGCCGCGCAGTCGGGTAAAAAGGAAGACTGTTGAAACACATTTAAACCGTAACCTTCAAAAAAAAAATTTCCTTTTGAAATAACATTACTTCATGTTAATTTAAGATTCAAATACTGTAAATTCAAATGAAGAATCATGCTGAATCAAAGTTATTTAAAGTTGAAACAACGTGAATGTGATAATGAAATAATACGAAGCACCATGTTGAATCAAAATTATTTCAATTATGAATTTAAATTACTGTATTCATTTTATTATATTAATAATTTTAATTATGAGATTGTTTGTACTAGCACAGGCATCAGAAAAATGTGTGTGTGTTAATACAGTTACTTTCCTCCAGTCAAGATTTGATCTCAAACTCATATCGTGGTAGTCAACGCCATTGGAGCTGCAGCCACAACAATCTTAAATATTTCTCAGATACATACCTAATAACAACTCCGACCCTCCGACTACAAGACTTCCGCAGCAGGAAGTTTTCGCTGATAAAGCGAAGTTTGTCGCCTATTTACACAACACGAACATAAAAAAACAATAACAAATGACACAATTGAGCAACAAAAAAAAAAAAATTAAATAAATGAACACCACACTTGAGTAAACAACATATTATTTCTAATAAAGTTAATGTGATTTCCAATCAAAATTTTTGCATTTTGATTTAACTCTGATATTTTTTTCTGTGCGAGCGAAGTCAGTTTATTGGCGTAGGGTTTGGTATTGGTATATTTGGAAAAGTCCATAGTAGTTAACTTGGGAGCCCCACATCTATAGTTGTTCCTTTAAATTTTTGAAACACTCACACTTTTTTTACCAACACGCTCACACACCCATGCTTCTTAATTTTGCCACTAGATGGCTCTCAATTTCAGCTCTACATTACTCTAGCAATTTTACGTTCAATTTTAACAGCTGATCATAGCACCACTTTGGGTCGAGTTGTTTTGATTTTGGCAAAAACGTTTAAATAATTCTGCAGTTTCAGAATGGGCAGTCCGCTTGCTATACAATTTCATACAACATTTGAGGAAGTGTTATATAGCTTATGTCTGGAATTTTGATATATTTAGATGTATACATCTTTAAAGGGAGCGGAGCCACAAAACCTAAAAGTGGGTAACTCGTGTTAGTGAAAAACTCGAATCTATGTCAAGCTGATGTTTTTTATCTGCTGAAAAAGATTTTTTGTTTGTAGATTTTCCTATCTGAGAGCTAAATAAAAGTCTACAACATTTATGAGTTCTCGCTTACAGTTTAAGAAATACTCGAAGAAAAACTTTAATTTTAATTTTTTCAACAACCTTGGTCCAGTGTTCTGCTAATGAAGAAGTCAAATATTGTCTGCTTTGTGAAAGAAAACTTTTGCTGTATATTAATTTTTATAAAAAATATTTTTATCAATATATCTATATTTTGTAAATTCCATACAAAGTACAGAATAGTAAAATTAAACCTCATTTTACTAATAATATTTTTCGAGTGTCTCTTTTTCAATAATTCTTTCTTTACACCCATAATGAATGTAAATATTTTCCAAATTATATTTACTTTCATGTCGTAAATAAATATGAGAAACGTAATATATTTTTTTTTTTTTTTTTTGATTACTCGAAAACATTTTCGAAACAGAATAAACAGAATAAACAGAATAAATAAGAAAGCGGGAAAATTAAGAACTACAAAGAGAATTTATTGGAAACAAAAATATTTCATTAAATATTTACCCAAAGTTATATAATAAGAATAAAAAAATTAAATATGTAAAAACAATCCTTGAATATATTCCAAGTTTAAATTTTAATGAAATATTTATGCAAAAATTTTCAATAATTTTATTAATGAGTTTTTAAATATGCAAATATTTTTGTTTTATAAGTTTCAATACAAAACTTAAATGATTGCAAATTGTATTGGTTGGTTGTGAAATGCCAAGCAAAATGTTTAACAAAAATATATTTTGTAAATATAAATTTTAAATTAAATTAAAACTAATAATACATATCTACAGCTGTGCACGATTGCACAGAATGTTTATTAATAAAATTTTATTATTGTATATTTCCATCTACAATATTATGAACAGGTGTTTGTTGTTTGGTTGTTCGCTGTCTGGTATAAAGATTTAAATAAAAGGTTAGACAACAAAATGTTAAAAGACAACACAAAGGCATATGTACAGGTAATAAGATTATGGGAACAAATATTTGATTACGAAAACATGTAACAAGTCAATTTTTTTTTCAATACATTCGTATTTATGAAGCTTACATATATATTTATTGAATAATCCTTTAAAATGTCAGCTATAAAAATTATGTTTAAGATAGTATGAATTTTTTTTATATTTTCAACGAATAAAAATTTTTCTTCTAAATACTCGTAATACATAACCTTCGTGTGCAATAATACTATATTTGAAGCCTTTGATTTAGAAACTGTATAAGTCTTAAAACTTAGTTTCAGATTTTTTATGAATTTTCGCTAAAATTAAGAAAAATAAAAATTGTTTTGAAGAACGTTAAAAATCAAAAGGTGCTTGATTCGTTAAGCATCACTTTCCTAAAATATTAGTGTTGTAAAAAGCGGCTAGTTTTCAATACTCAGTACTACTTGATATTTTTTCAATTGGGTACTCGATACTACTCAATACTTTATATATGTATGTATATGTGAAGTTAAAAATTATTATTTATATTATTTTATTGATAATGCAATATGGAAAAACAAAGATTAAATAAAGGGTGTCCCAACAAGAATGCAAGATTTAAATTTTAAATAAAACACAGATATTTAAAAAAAAAATCGTGAAACTTTATTATATCGTAAAGAAAAACTCTAATGGTGTTAAATCGCACGATCTAGACGGCCAATTCTGGTCTCCAAAACGCGAAATAACACGACCGGGAAATGTGTGATGCAGCAATTGAATTGTTTCTCCGGCTAAATGGCATGTGACGCCGTCTTGTTGAAACCACATGCTCTCCACATTCATTTCTTCAATTCTAGGCACGAAAAAACTGGTTATCATTTCACGATACCGAACATTGACTGTTTGCGCTTGACCTGCCTCATTTTCATAAAAAAAGGTCCAATGATTCCTCCATCCCAAAATCCACACCACACAGTGACACGTTGAGGATGCATTTGCGAGGATTTTCCTCACCCCAAATGCGACAATTCTGCCTATTGATGAAGCCATCAAATTGATCGCAATTTGCGAACTGTAGCCGCAAAACTTTCACCATTTTGGTAAAACAATTTCACAATAAGAATGCGCTGTTCACTCGTGTAGCGCTCCATTTTAACCTCGTACCTACTACTAGCAAACAATAACAATTGTTCAAATGTCAAACAATGACACTTCGAATGGCGCCAAATTTAAATCTTGCGTTCTTGTTGGGACACCCTTGACAAGTACATTTAAATTAATTTATAACAAATGAAAATAAATAAGTTTGAAGATTAGTTTTTGTACATACAAATTTTTTAAGGTACTCTTAACACTTCTAGTGCATTAATCTCTTAAATTATCTTCTAAATATTTTTTAATAAACATTTTTTTCTCACAATTGATTTTATTACTTAGTCATTGTTGAAATGTAGAAATAAAATTTTACCGGCATTGAAAGAATTTAAAATATTTTTATGTTTGTGAGGACCTGACTTGCTTTTTATATTGTATCACGTGCCTTCCTTCCACTATTCTAAAGGGTCACTTTTTCTGTCCAATAGTAGTAGTTCAATAATGCATTTTGTAGTACTTTTTTTAGTGGCTGTTTGTTACACTAACTCCATGAGGTTCAGAGTCATATTTATTTGTATCAAGCTCACAGAGTTGTATAATTCTGATGTATTTTAAAGGAAGACTTTCACTTGAATACTACAAAATGCAACCCTGAAAGTAATGAGTAGTTACTTTTGTGTATTGAGTACCGGGAAAAACTCCCGGTATTAGTACTCAAATACTCAATACTTTTACAACACTATAAAATATTTGATAGAACATTTACATACATACTTGGGTGGGTCAAGAATTCCGTGATCTTTGGAATGAAAAACATTTTTCAACAACGTCTTGTTTGATCTCCATACACTTTGTCCAAAGATTTTCCAATTTTTTTATCCCTTCCAAATTTTAAGATTTGTCCGATTTGCTTGTGAGATGCTTTCATCGTTGATTTGGGAATAAGAAATAGTCCCAAGTCGGAGAATAGGGCTGATGAGACAGCAATTCGTGGATTTTCGTCATGGAAACTGCACATATGTATGTGCACTCACGTATTGTGATGGTGGAAAAAAACCTTTTCTTGGTCAAATGCTGCTGTTTTTTTGTTTTGTTTTGTTGAATCATCACTAAATCGATCGATTTGCCATCGATTGTTTAACCCTTTTGAGGGTAGAAAATATGGATTATACCGAGTGCAACCAAAAAAAAAACGGTCGCCATCACATTATTGGCTGACACGGCCTTCTGTCGCGCCGATTCACCCCGAAAAACCCTCTGTTTTTACAGCTGTTTGGTGTCTGGTATTTTGTGGTATATCTACATTTAGTTCACATATGCCAAACGGCCCAAAAATTGTCTGTAATGAGTTTTAACAATGCCGAACACTCTTGCGAAGTTATCACACGAGTGCGCGATTATGAGCAAACACCAAATCTGTCTCGCGGAAAGATAAGTGATAATTAAAAATTTTATATTTTTATTTAATTTAAAATTTAACCCCCTTATGCAAAAACGTTTTTTAAAGTTAAAGCATGTGTTAAAACCGGTTTTGCCATACAAAATTCATTTGTTAAACCAACTTTAAGTTTAACAATCGTTTTTGCATAAGGGGGTAAGTCACTGAGCTTACCACATTTTTTCAAACTCGCGATCCGCTAAAAATATAGCAAACTGGGATCATATCAAAATAAGTATGATTGATTAAAATTCCATTATTTGATTTTACATTAATTTTTGGAATTCTTGAAGTACAAGAAGAGGGTACTTGAGGTAAATGACTACTAAAGAAAAAAAAGCGCTCCTCGAGACAAAAACATCGATATGTCATACTTTAAGATCCGAATATAAATACCGAAGATATAACAAACAAATTTGAAAGCAACTCCTACATTCGGCAAAAAAAACTTAAAACACCTTTTAAAATAGTTAATTTAATTATTTTCTATATTTATGATTTGAATAAATATAGAAAGTTCGTATCGCTTTTTAAGCCAAATTACGTGTGATAATTATTAATGAACAAATAACACCAAGGCTAGTTGTAAATATTCTGATATTAAAATAGTTCCGCTGGAGTTATCGAAATACTTCCTTAGCAAAATTCTAATAATATTTTGTGAATCTTTAATTTAGTGGGAACTGAGATGTGGTGGGTAAATACTAGAAAGCGATATTTGAGATCAATTACTATTGAAGCAAAACATTGGTCTCCTCGAAAAAAAAAACATCGATATATCACACTTTAAGATCCGACAGTAAATTACGAATATATAGCAAAAAATTTATTTTGGCGACCACTACGTTTCACAAAAAAAAAAAAATTCGAAACTGCCTTGCAACAATACTTTATATTCTATTCGGTGGTGCACGGCTAAATTTTTTTCGAGACACTATTTCCCCTTATCTGCCTAATTCTGCCCAAATCACGCGGTAGTCTGTTATCAATGCCTGTCAATCACAAACTAAATGAAGCATGAGGGTTTAAATTTTCACAAGGCTCCACTTAGGCTGAGTTTACATCTGGCATTTCTTGTGTGTCATTTGCCCAAAAAAGCATAACCAACTAATTACTAATGAAAAACTGTTTGATTCAGACATATATTTATTGATTTAAACAGCTTCCAATCATGTTGGATTCTATAAAATTGTCTATTAGTTATGTATGAAACTGTTTAACTTAATAAATACGTGTCTGAATCAAACTGTTTTTCATTAGTAATTAGTGGTTACGCTTTTTTACGCTTGTGTGGCACATGGCACACAGATAGAAACCCGGCCTTACAGTTGCTATTGACAAGACAATTGACAAGTATTCTCTTTTCAATTACAAAAAGGGAATGCTGCCTCTTTGGGACGGCGCTTAAAGGCTCAATTGAAAGTGCCATAACCATAAACATACAAAACAACTGTTCAAACCGAACGTATGTATTTGATTATAGGTGACTTTCCATAATGCCTTCGCCATAACCATAACCAAAGAAACCGATTGAATTTTGATTTTTCGCCGTAACCATTAAGATCTTTTTAGGGTTCCGTACACCAAAGGTGAAAAGGAATCCTATTGTTTTCGCTTCGCTGTCCGTCTGTCCGTCACACGGTATTTTCTCAGGAACTGTAAGAGCTACGGACCTGAAATTCGGACACAGTATGTAGAACCTTGGCCGCTACAACAAAAAATACACGAGAATTAAAAATTAAAGGGTGTTCCAAAACGAGCAACGAAAAATGTTAAAATCCCATGTAATATACATACAATTGATGAACATATGTATATTGAAACTTGAAATTTGTAAAATTAGTGTATTTTTATACAGACTACAACAATTAACACCAAAATTTAAAAAGATTTAAATTAAAGGGTGGTCCATCAGTTAATGTAATTTTGACAATTTGCTATATCTTGGAAACCGTAAGAGGCAAACACTTGAAATTTTCAAAAACGGTAAAACCAAAAAAAAACCGAAAATTATAAAATCGCCAAAACAAACAAAAAATCGCCAAAAATTAAAAAAAAAATCGCCAAAACGAAAAAAAATCGCCAAAATTAAAAAAAAATTCTAACACTAAAATAAATCGCCAAATTCGAAAAAATCGCCAAAATAAAAAAACGCCAAAATGAAAAAAAAACGCCAAAAATCGAAAAAAATCGCCAAAACGCGAAAATGTCGCCAAAACTAAAAAAAATTTAAAAAAAAATCGCAAAAATGAAAAAACTCGCCAAAAAATAAAAAAAAAATCGCCAAAATGAAAAAACGCCAAAAACCGAAAAGAATCGCCAAAACAAGAAAATAAAGTGTCAAAACTAAAAAAAAGAGCCAAAACTTAAAAAAAATCGCCAAAACCGAAAAACCGCAAAAACCGCCAAAACAAAAAAAAAAAAACCGAAAAGACCCCAAAAACGAAAAAAATGCCAAAACTATATATTATATAGGATGAAGTTTGTATTAAATTACATATCTAGTGTTCGCACGGAACCCTTCGTGCGCGAGTCAGAGTCGCACTTTACTGAATTTATTTTTGTTGCTGATTAGACATACATATGTATTTGTTGTTGCACTTTTGTAATGAATAAACAAATGAAAGCTTAAACAGCTGTTTATGGATATGACAGCACTAATAGGAAAAGCAAATATATATATGGTTATGGCGATGGTTATTGCTATGGCATTATGGCAAGGCACGTCTGGTTGAACCTTTAAAGTATGTTAAATTGCGATAACTTATATAAGCATATAGGAATTAAAGCTTGTTTATTTGTCAGAATAGAATACAATCTGTTAATTCTCTTAACTCGTTCATGTGAACAAATAGCGTATGAGTTACATGTTTAAATTTCTGTTTTTTTAACCAACTTTACAATTTAAAAAGCTTAGGCTCGTTCAACTAAGGTACTGACTACTTTCTAAACAAAATTATAGGTACATATATTGCTCTCTGCTCTATGACACATAACAGCCATTTAACTTTCATCATAAATATAAATATAAATGACTTAAAAACTTTTATAAATTTAACTCTTTAAAATAACCAGTCAATGAGAGTCGATCAATAACTAATCATCATTGCCATAGTGTAAAATTTAAAGCGTTTTTTTTTCAATACAAGCATGTAGAATTTGCAAAAATTAAATCCCTCAGCATTTGCTTATTTTACTATTTGATTTCTACCTTATTCTTGTTTAATTTTGCAAAGAATAAACCATAATTTATATGCAAAAGTTTTTAATAAATTTATTATCAAAAAGTTTTTCTCACAATTTCCCTGCAAGACAAAGCACACAACAACAGCTATCATCAACGCGAAGAAAAAGAAAACATAAATAGAAATGGTATAAATGGAAATAAATATGCACATAAACATACTCGTGCATATAAATAACTTGGTTGCACAGTGGTTAAAAAAGAAATAATTTTGTCGTGTATTACCCGCTAAAGTGATTCTGCATTATTTTTGGAAGTTTAGAAAGGTATTTTGATTCAAACAACTTAAAAAAAAGGAAAAGGTTCTCTATACGGTTGTATTTTTTTTAATTTAATTTTTTCTTTGTATGTTGATCAATTCCTTAAGCTTAAATTAGACGTGACATAGCCATAATGCCATAGCCATAACCAAACCAAAATTCAATTGCTTTCTATGGTGAGAGTTATGGCGTTATGGCGAGTCACCTATAATCAAATACAGTGTTGCCCATTAGTTTGCTTCGAATAGCTGTTTTCTATGGCTATGGGTATGTCACGTCTGATTGAGCCTTTAAGTAAGATCACTTTCTAAAGCGATGGACAGAGAATTTTGGAAGTTGTTGTTATTTTGTCTGTCTTAATGGTTATTTAGTTTCATCTTAACTTAAACAAAAATTAATATTCACACATTTATTATGCAATTGTCAAGGAATTTTCTTAAAATTCTTGCTCTTAAGAATTAATCAAAAGTAAACCAATTTTTATTATATGTGCAGAAAAAATAACTAAATTGGCCATCTGCAGCAGCCTATAAATATTAAAATTTTTTGCCTTTCTTTGTCAGTTTTTACTCATTTGCTTCCCACTGTATATATGTATGTATTACAAAATATGGTATCTGTGCATTGTTAAAATAAAATAAATGGTAAAAAGGCACATGAAAGAAGAAATGAAAAATTGCAAGAAGTTTTTATTTTAGCTTTATTATATTTTCTTTGGTATATGTATCCATAACAACAACAATATTAATGGCACTTTTTTGCAAAACTTATGGAATTGAGTTGGAAAAAAATAGATAAAACAATTTCATTAAAGAAAAATTTAAATAAGAAATAAAAATTAATTTAGAAACCTTTAAAATGTTGATGACAATATTTTTTATAAAATTTATTTAAAATGTATATAGAATAATAAAGTTACTAAAAAATTTAATTAATTAATCCTTCTAAATCTTTATGCCTGCTTTTTAATAAAAAAAATTGTTTTCTTGCTAATACTACTCTTTTATTAAAATAAAAAAGAATTATGTATAACAAAAACAGTTGAGATAACAAAAAAAAAACACGTTGTTTTCTTAATGAAGCCTAATTTGCAATTTAAAAACGGGCAAAAAAATAAATAAAGCTTAAAACTCTTTGTGACTAAAAAGACGTCAAGAAAAAAGTAATTATAATAAAAATGTTGCCATTGGTTTTTCATATATAAATATTTACAATTCAAATAAAAAAAATAAACTAATTATAAAATTAAGTAAATACAGCCCTATTACACACGGGAAGTTTACTTTGCAAAGTTTTAACTCAGCTGGGTGAAAGACAGATGGCGGAATAGTTTCTCGTGCTGTAGAGGGGCTGTTGCAGAAGTTTTTAGGAACATTTTTTGTTAATCAGGAATAATTTCAATTCTTATAAAATGATATATTTTTATTAATTAATGAAATGTTCTAAAGAAGGGAAAAATATTAAACTAGACTTTTAGCTGGGAAGAAATGTCGAAATTTGTCTGTGCCGCTATACACTTCATTAGCATCCATGTCTATCTACTTGAACAGAGATTGTTTATAACATCAGCTTACATGAATTTTGAATGAAATGGAATATGAGAAATGGTAAATCAATAATAGTATACATGTTATATTCTCTTCTATGGGAAATCTCATAACTAATAAAAATATTTTATTGTATAAGAATTAAATATTACTGAACTTAAGCCCTCTTAAGAAATTATTCTTGATTAAAATTCCTCTGATTAAAATTCCGATTCAACCTATGTATCAACATTTTTTTTATTTAAAATGAATTTCTAAAATGTTTGATTTTCTAAAGGAAATATAACAATCTCATGTTCCTAAAAAAATTGCAAAAGTTTTTAAGATTTTTTTTTTATTTAAAATTATATTTCATAATATGTTCTTTCCTAAAGGAATTATAATATTTTATGTGGAGTATGGGTTTCGAAAAATGTATTTTTTAAAAAATCTGGTTTCGAATACGGGTTTTATTTGAAAAAAAAATACAAATTTTTTCGTCTGTTTTCTTTCTTCAATAATCAATAAAAAAGCTGCTAAGCACAGCTTTGAAAATTTAATACGCCTCACTGACACCAGAGGCGTTACATGCAGCACTGACTTAAAAACTAAAATAAAAGAATAAAAATAACGTGCAAAAAGCAGAGTTGGAAAAAGAATGAAGCTTTCCTCTATCTCGTCCTTCACCACCTGTCTTCTCTATCACTATTCTTTTCCTGAAGAAGGTAACACCTAGTAGTAGTAGTAAGCATTAATTGCCTGAGTGTTAAAATGTTAAATAAATAAAAATGAAAATAACGCACCTTCGCAATGCGCAATCTTGTTTTTTTTTTGCTTCATGGTTGTAGGCGGCGGGTTAAGAAGCTTTTTAAAATTACTTCTTTAGTAATATACTGTAGAAGCAATGACAATATTTTTCCTCAACAATAACTTCCTTTTTTTATTTGCTAAGATGTTATTGCTGTTGTTTTTTTTTTCTTTTTCCATGTGGGCAATGACTTATAGGGAAAACAAACAAACAAAATATATGAATAAATAAGTTCGTTTATATTTTCCCTATATTGCGTTACTTTTTAGAAAACAATGCCCTCAACAATATTTTTTTATTTTTATTTTCTGCCAACACATGTCAGTTTTAATAGCAACCATTAAATTCTAAAAACGTGGCCACGTTTGCTCATTTTATTTTTACAAATCACTTTCCAAACAACACAAGTGTCACGTTTAACAATTCCATATAACAATTAAATGCTAAAAATCTAAAACCAGTTATTGGGAATTAACTTTTTTTTTAATTTATTAACGCTTCAATTTAGTAAAAAAAAGTAAACTTATGAATAAATAAATAAATAAATTATTAAAAATAAAATAATATTCTTTAATTAATGCCGTATAACCAGGGACGACAACAAGACTTAATTAAGCGAAAGAAACTCATCAATTGTATATAATTAATATTGATAAGTATCGAACAAACAAACACACGCAACACTCAATCAATTTACATCTTTAAATGTGTGTACGCAGCTGCTTATTTGTGTGTGTATGTATGTAAGTATGCAAGTGTGTATGTGTGTGTGTATGATTGTATTATATTTGCAATAAACTTTAATACTGTTGTTATAGCAATGAAATTCATTAATGCGTGTATAGTTCAATCAACTTTAATATTTATAGAAGTCTCTATACAATAAATCAATAAATAATTACAAAACCAATGTTGATTATTGATAAAGAAAAATTTTACTATAAAAAAATAAAACTTAAGAACAAAAGATCAATGCATTTTGTAGAGTTTAATGCGCTCTTAGTTAATAGATTTTGCAGTTACCCACTTCACCACGACTTCCGGTTTCGAGGCCTCTGTAAACTATAATTACTTATCTCTAGAAATATACTCTGGAAATTTGATCGATGCGCAGTAACATGTTTATTAGAATCTTTGAAAATATGCCTTTAAAAATGCAAAAGTATATTTTGTTGGTAAACCCTTTATTTAATAAATGACACTTCAGATGACAAATATTTAACAACTGATAGGTGACAGCCTTGCCAGACCGGCAAATTTGAAAACATCAAATAGACAATCCCTTATATTACATGCGTCTCTAATCACTCTAAGGGCCATTATTACAACTTAAAGATAGTTAAAAGTAGGATTTTGTCGGACGTATAAAAAGCTTTCCATTATTGCAAATGGGATTTAACTTACCAGGTAGGATAAACTTGCCTGTAATTTATCGCTCACTTTAGGTTAAAGTAAAATTTTGCAAATGATAAAGTTTTTATACGCCCGATAAAATCCTACTTTTAACTATCTTTAAGTTGTAATAATGGCCCTAAAACTTCAACATTTCATTTCCTTTTATAGAATAAATTCTATAATTGCGCTCGCATATTAACATCCAATTTGAAATGTATGTACATATTTTTCTCTGTATGACATTCCGATATTTTAAATGGCCTCCATTGAAGTTCCACCAGCAAAGCAAGTTGATGTTATTACTTATGACCCCATCATTCGAAGTTTTCAAATATTTATAAGATTATGGTTATTTATTATTTCTCTTTTATCGAATATTTCAAACATTTTGCAACTATTCCCGCAGTATACAGACTAGCGACATGTCTGCGCGTGATTTCAAACAAATGTGACGACAGTCTGTCTAATAATAGCAATTTAATGTTTATTAATTTTGCTTTGAATTTTCGTTTTTTTAGATTTTAAGTTTTTTTTCTTTAGTTTTTATAATAAACTAGTTTTTGTGCAATTCACAATTTATTAGTTATGGACCATTAATGCTTACAATTGTTATTACCAACTGGCAATTTGTACATTAAAGTTTGTTTCCTTGTGTAATTAATACTTGCATAGTGTCACTATGGTACTGTGTTTAATTAAAAGAAAGAAATAAAGAAAAAAAAATTATGAAAATAAGACGATATAATTGACATTTTATTGGGCAGAAAATATATATGTACATGAGTTTAATTTATGATTAATTACTTGAACAGTTACAATAGTGTTAAAAGATAGAAAATTATAAAAAAACATAGAGTATTCCATAGAATTAATGTGAAAAACAAATTAAATTAACCTATACTTATTGTTATTAGTGAGAGAGGAAAGAGAAGACTAGCTGCAAGATGCGTAAAAATAAAAAAAATAAATTCAGTAAAGTGCGATTTTGACTCGCACACAAAGGGTTCCGTACGTGGCTTATTTCCTTTTGGCGAGTTTTTTCTTTTTGGCTATTTATTATTCGGTTTTTCTACAATACATATTTGTAGCTTTAGCGATTTTTTAATTTTGGCGCTATTTTCGTTCTGGCGATTTTTTCGGGTTTTGACGATTTTTTTATAGTTTTTTGGAGACTTTTTTACTTTTGGCGATTTTCATGTATTTTAGCGATTTTTTTCAGTTTTGACGTTTTTCTTCGGTTTTTGACGATTTTTTTCGGTTTTAATTTTTTGTTTGTTTTGCCGACTTTTTTTGGGATTTTTTGTCTAATCGTTTTTGAACATTTCAAGAGTTTGACTTTTACGGTTTCCTAGATTCAGCAAGTTGTCGAAATTACACAGTCAAAATTAGATTAACTGATAGAATACCCTTTAATTTTGATTTTTTTTTTAAATTTCATTGTTAGTTGTTGTAGTCTATATAAAAATGCACTTTGAAAATTTCAAGAGTCTTTACTTATAAAGGGTGTCCCAACAAGAACGCAAGATTTAAATTTTAAATAAAACGCAGATATTTAAAAAAAACATGAAACTTTATTATATCGTAAAGTAGACAAAATGAGGTTATGTGTGGAACAATAAATCGGGCAGATGGCCGCCGCGGCTTTGCTGACACACACGTGATCTTTTAATGAAATTTTCAATGGCCGTTTTGCATAAATGCTGCGGTATTTCATTAATGCAGCGTCCAATTTCCTATTTTAAGGCTTGAGTCGTTGTCGGCTTATTCGCGTAAACCAGCGACTTCAAAAAACTACAAAAAAAAAGTCTAATGGTGTTAAATCGCACGATCTAGGCGGCCAATTCAAGTCTCCAAAACGACCGGGAAATGACTGATGTAGCAATTGAATTGTTTCTCTGGCTGTATGACATTTGGCGCCGTCTTGTTCAAACCACATGCCCTCCACATTCATTTCTTCAATTCTAGGCACGAAAAAACTGGTTATCATTTCACGATACCGAACACCACTGACTGTTTGCTCTTGACCTGCGTTTGAGCGACATCATCACGTACAGCTGCGACATTTTCGGTCGATCGACCTGGTCGAAGGCGCGTTGTTGTCTTTACATAACTAACAGACCCAGTTTCGGCAAATTAATCCATTAATCTCTTTACAGTTGACTCTTTTGGAGCATTATTGTGACCCCAAATTGACTGTAGCCGCAAAACTTTCACCATTTTGGTAAAACAATTTCACAATGAGAATGCGTTGTTCATTCGTCTAGCGTTCCATTTTTACTAACCTCGTACCTTCTACTAGCAAACAATAACAATTGTTCAAATGTCAAACAATGACACTTCGAATGGCGCCAAATTAAAATCTTGCGTTCTTGTTGGGACACCCTTTATAATAGTCTGTATATTACATTAGGGGATTTCGCTCGCTTTGGAACACCCTATAATTTTTTTTCTGTGAAAATTTTACCTTAGTAGCTCTTACGGTTCTCGAGAACACAGTATGTTGCTGTCTGTCACAGACGAGCGGACATCGTAATGAAAATACCTTTGGTGTACGTAACCTTAAGAAATAAAGTTTATTTGTATTAATATTAGCCTTTAAATTTTTTTTTATTTAATTTAATTACATTTATAACAGATTCAAACAAATTGAAAGATTATCTGAAGATTATTTCCCAAATTAGTCTAATTATGGTAAATAATTTGTTAATACGAATGCCGAAATTGTGACTTTATTTTCCCCCTTATTTGTATTGTTGGTTTGTATTTTTAATGCAGTTAATTCCTCTCGCTAGAAATTAAAACTTCTTACGCCTCAACAATCACATAAAAATCACTTATTTTTACATCATGCACGTTTCTTAATAAATGAAAAAAAAAAACTAAAGACATTTGTCATTACTTAACTATTTTGTATTTCTCACTTTTATAAGAGAAAATGTTTTAATTTTTTATTTTATTTTCTAGTTCAAATACTTTCATTAATGCAACACAGATCCGTACATACATACATACATAAAATTTATTTGTAGACCTACCGACAAAAGCTGCAGATGTACCAGTATTTTGCGCTCCTTATTTTTTTCCAATCGACATCTTTTACTTGTTTTGCGCAAACATACATTTACGCATAATTCTTGTAGAAAACTTGATGTTCAAAATTCAGCTCAATGCTGGAAAGATATGTTCAAATTGAATTTTTTAAAATTAAATTTTTTCTACCTTTTTTCCCCTGTTCAGGTTCATAGGTAGAAAACCGTTTAAAATTCAAAGAAGCAATGAACTAATTACAAAAATGTACCTAAGATCTCAATTAAAAACTTTCGAAAATATATGAACTTCCTAAGAATGATTTTTAACACCGTTTAGGTAGCGCTTAGGTAGCCACAAAAGTGAAAAATTTCCCGAAAATGTTTGAATTTCATTTGTTTGGTAATTTTTTCCTTTGCGGCCTACCTAAGCGCTACCTAAACGGTGTTAAGAATTATGTCCAGGAAGTTCATACGTTCTAGAAAGTTGTTTATTGAGATCTTAGGTACATTTTTGTAGTTCATTGTTTCTTTGAATTTTAAACGGTTTGCTACCTATGAACCTGAACAGGGGAAAAAGGTAGAAAAAATTTAATTTTAAATTTTTTTTTTGCGATTTTGATCTTGAAGATGAAGTTTTTTTGATTACATATGTTTACAATTTTTGTTCTTTATGAAAAGAGCTACAATTTTGCCTGGGAGAGTAAATCAATATTCTAAACGGTTTGCAAAATATGAGCCTGAGAAAATGCAAAAATGAAACCGAGGCTCAAAATCTTTAGGGGCCCATAAAAAAGCATGACTTGTGGCAAAACTGGGAGACTGGGGGGTGTCCGTATATGGTTATATTTTTTCATGTTGCACTTTGTTAATAATCCAGAAAGTATTTTTAAGTTTGAAGGACCAGTCGTGAAATATTAACGGATGGTGTTAATTATGCAAATGCTAAATGTCACTATGTCTTTAAAACTAGAGCTGATTAAAACTAAGGACACCATCGTAATCAGGAGATAAAAATACAAAAGGACTGTGCGTTTTTATTTAAACATCAAAACCATTGTTGTGCAGTGTTATATGAGGGCGGATCAATAATTCCGTGACTTTTCGAACTTTGCTGGTAGTTATATCGCTGGTAGTTATATCTCATCAAGTACCATCTGTTAACAGACTACTGCCAAATTTTGAGCAAGTGTCGTCATTTACTTTGCGTTTAACAGCTGTTCAAAACATACAACCTCGTGAATTTATCTAAAAATGGAAAAAAGTGAATTTCGTGTGGTCATTAAATATTATTTTTTGCGAAAAAAAAACCGTCAATCAAACCAATGAAATGCTTGATAAATACTATCGGAACTCAGCACCATCGATTGAGGTCAGTACACCCGAAAATGTCGAAAAAATACACGATATGGTGTTGGCCGATCGAAGAGTAAAAGTTAGGGTATCCATTTAATCGGCGTTTTGCTTTAATCGCTTAATCGCTCGATTAATTAATCGAGGTTTTGGCTTAATCGGTAAATAATCTATTCATTTCGGTATTAACCGGTTAACCGATTAATAAAGTTTTTTTTATAAATCAAGTGATTTGAACAAGTAAAAGTGCATAAATTATTTATTAATTTGAGTTAGTAGTAAAACAAAAAAATACACATAAGAATTCTTAAAGTAAATCAAGCAAAAAAAAAAAAAAAATCATATATACATATGTTAATATACTTCAGTAGTTTAAAGAGATCTTCTAACACAATTTTTCAGAAAAATAATTTGGTTTAAGTGTTAAAGATTTAAGCGAATTAATTTTGATAAAACTTGACTTGGAAAAATTCTTTCACCTATCGTAGACGTTGAGGAAATCGAAAGCAATCCATAACACAGAATATCTAGTTAGCCGATTGAATATCTTAGTAAAAGTACTTGAGATCGTTGATGCCATAGTTGAATGCAAAATGGGTGCCGCGTTTGCTCACAATCGACCACAAACGCATGTGCAAATTCCATGGCAAAAATCGATGAATTAGGCTACGAATTGCTGCCTCATCAGCTCTATTCTTCAGATTTAGCCCCGATTTTCTATTTCTTATTCCCAAACTTGAAGAAGTGGCTCGTCGGAAAGAGATTTGACTCCAAGAACGAATCAATCCACATACAAAGGCCTATTTTAAGGACTTCGAAAAATCCTATTTTTTTGGAAGGGATACAAAAACTGGAGAAACGTTGGACTAAGTGTATTAAATTAAAAGATTATGTTGAAAAATAAATTTTTGTTTTGCAAAAAAAAAACTGTGTTTCATTCAAAAAGTCACGGACTTATTGATCCGCCCTCGTAGATACAAATAGCAAGCAAATATTTTCTAACAATCATTGTTGCAGGCAACATAATATAGTCGTGCCATATTCATAACCATATCCAAAGAACGCAACTAAAAATTTACAAGATTTCGGGCTCGTCCCACGATGTCGACAACGTTGTTAGACTTGTCGTGTTTATTTTTAGAGCAAAATATTTTATTTCGTATCCTTGAAGTAAAAATTTTCCAGAATGGAGCCAATTATTATTATTGAGAATAGCTTTATTACACATCCATAAACATACTTACATACATTTTCACACATACATACATATATACACTTTTATACATATTAAGCTGAGGTCACGTACATCCATTTATATTAAATTATCTCCACTATAATAATAAATTGAGTGCAATTATTGAAATAATCATTATTATTTATTGCATTACAAGACATAAAAATGTTGGTTGCATCTTACAAAATCCATGAGGAAAACTGGAAAAGATATGAAAAGAAAACAAAGAGAGAGAAAAAAATAAAATAAAATAAAAATACACCGAAGGAAAAAAAAGTTGGAAATTCTTTTGTTGTAATTGGTCTCATTTAAAGTGCATTTTTTTATTTTTGTTCAATTTAATACTACGCAAAAGAAGGTGTTTTAGAAACTTGAAAGATAAAATTAAAAAAAAAACTGAAAATAAATTATAACAATTTAATTTGCACTGGGCTGGATGTTAGTTAGGAGAATCGTTAAATAAGAAAGCGCAAAACGATTTTTCAAGAATCTCCTTTTTTCTGATAATGTTCTCGTATTTTTCAATATTTACGTGTTTAATTAAATTTTTTAAATGTTTTGTAAATATTTTTATAGATAAAATGATTTCGTTGCGATTGTGTTGGTTTTGTTGTGTTGGCTCATTTCTGCTAGACCATCCATCCATTCACTCATTCATTCACTGTATTACTAATGAGGCATTTCCTTTTCGTATAAATGGATTTTGATAGTGATTCACCCTCATGTACGAAAAAGCAAACGAAAAGAAAGAATATACATACAAAAAATAAATAAATATGTGTATGTATACATATTTATTTACCAAATACACTTACATACATACAAACATTCAAAGAAATAATCTCTATATAAAATCGCTATAATTAAGTGTAATTATTTATCTAGTTGCTGTTGTATTTTATTTTTTTAAACAAAATAAATTGTTGTTATTTTTGAGCTTAATTTATGCGTTGAAAATCAAATAGTGCTGGCGTTGTTGTGCAAAAGAGCTGAAGCAAATAATTTAAATCAATTTTTCTTCGAAATGGAATTTTTATTGTACTTTTTTATATTGCATAATTAATATTGTTTGTTAACTTTCTTATAAAACACAAATTGTACTACTACTCCTTTATCCAAACTGATCGAGTATATAATTGAATAAAAAAAAAGTAAATTATGTAAACATTTTAAAAATTATGCCGTAGAAAAAACTATTTTCTTAGAAATAAAAATATTAGTTAAGTTAATCGAAAATTATTTTATATTTAGAGCTATCGATATCTCTTATCTAATTCTGGGTAAATGAAAAAAAAAATTGATTAGAATCAATTAAACATTTGATAAGGTCATTTATTAAAAAAGCGACATAACTCCAAAAATGGTGGAATTTTGAACTAAATAATCCTTATTTCGCAACTATTTGTCGGCACTATGTCAATACAATACCAATAAATTTTAATACTAAAAGAATTTTGTGCTAGGAAATACCGTAACCCTGTCAATAACAGTCACTTGTTTTCGACAACGGATAGACAAGTGTTAATTTTTAGGTATTGTCTTGACGTTATGTAGACAAATAGTTAGAGAATAAGGGGAATAGTGTAGAAATTCCATACAAATATTTTTTATACTCAACTAATTAAAAAAACGAGGGTGGCGTTTACTAAAGTAGTTAGCACGTTGATTACAGAACCGAAGGTACTGGGTTCGGGCCCGGTTTCCGACCCTTATTAGAAATAAAAACACCACGCATTTTTCTGATAAGCATTAGTAATCCTTTGTACTAGTTGTTGTAGGAAAGTTCTAGTGGTGAATGAAGACTAGAAACTGGTCACTGAACTACAAACAATTCAGCGGATACTAGTCCTAATGTAATATCAGAGCGCCTTCCTTCATCGGTATTGTGTAGCAGAATCATCGGCGAAGTCAATTACCCAATAGAATAGCTACTAAGCACAGCTTTGAAAATTTAATGCGCCTCATTGATACCAGATTCGCTGTAACACTGCCTTAAATATAAATAAATCGTACAAAAAGCAGAGTTGTAAAAGAATGAAGCTTTTCTCTATCTCTTCCTTCACCAGCTGTCTTCTCTATCATTATACATTTCCTATCATCCTCTCTCACTATCTTCACTTCAACTCACAGGTAGTGCAAAGGGATCATTGTATTGGACCCAAGAGTGCTGGACTCTAAATTTCACCCTTCCTTATCAACAGCCCGCTAACCTAACCTAACATAACTCGAAAGAAAAATAAAATTTTAATTTTTCTATTAAAAAAAAAAATTCAAGCTCCTTTTCTGTCAAACTAGTTTTTTCATAGCGCTTGTCAAACGCTTTTTCGAAATCGATAAAAACCAAGTATAGGATAATTGCTTAATTGTAATGAGGAGAGTATTTATAAGATCCAAACTGAATTTTTGAGCTCTAAAACCTGGTATTCTATTCACAATTTCGTGTGAAATGCTGTCAAACTACATGTAAAATTACTTTTTATGAAATATTTGCGAAATAAATTGCGAAAAATATGTAAAATCTATCTGGCAGCATGTTATCCATACAAAATGACTCTGGCATCATTTTAGTTTCAGCTACGAAATAACATTAGCAGTACTTTTTTCGCCCGGAATTTTAACAATGTTGGATACTTTCAAGCAATAAAAGCAAGAAATTTATAAAAAAAAAACAATCGCGAGTTGGGCTACTTTTAGTACATGTCAAACTTTTCACGCGAGATAATCAATGTTGCTGAAAATTTTTCACAACTTAGAACAGAGTACTAGACCTAAAGCCAACCTGTTCTGAATGAATTTCTTTGTCCAGGGATTCAGCAAATCTCCTGTTGATGATGTTCGCAATTAACTTGTTTATAAGACGGAAAGTCTTTTATTGTCTAATAATCTTTGGATTACATTTGGATCGTTTTAAGGGGTCTGCTTTTAGCAGTTCTGGATTATTGTTGTCAGTCCCTGGATCTTTTTCTCTGTTTAAGAGCATAGATACGGTTACCATATTTTTCAACGAAAATTACATTTAGAAATTTAATAAAAATTAAATTAAGGCGCATTATCCAAATGTAAAATTTGGATTGTGTGGGTATAAGCCTAGAGATATGATTTTATTTGGGTTACCTTCAAACACCCAACAAATATTCAGTTTGGTATGGTGTTTGACATTTCCTGCAAGAAACCTAAGCTCTGATAAGTTTACCCTGTATTGAAAAGTGTGATGGTAGCTTATACAAGAAAGTTTATGTGTTTTTTACTGTTGTAATATTTATTGCAGGATTTCGAATACCTGATTGATGTGCCTTGTTTGGTTATGAAATATTAGACTAACTGAGTTGACCAAAAATTCGACACATTAAAGATATTTATACGTTCAATTTGGGTTTTGAGAAAATAAAATCTGTAATTTTGGAATTAAAAAAAAAATAAATTAAATTAATTAATTTAACTAATAAAAAAAGGACAATTCAGGATAATTCAATTAAAGAACAGTTTTTTTTTAAATCTAAGAGGACATTGTGTGAGAAAAAAGGACTGTCCTTAAAAAAAGGACGAATTGTCACCGGAGGCATAGATAACGTTTACTTTTTCTATGACAGTGGTGGCGTTTGTGGATATATCATTCCTCTCGTTATGTCTAATGCAATTACACAATGGTTGTGGTATATGCACGTCCGTTGACCGCATGTTAAAGTAGTGGTGTTCTTCATAAATACTAACACTATATAACTCAGTTTTTGCTTTATTAGAACAGAATGTCTTGATAAGAATTTTATTTTCTATAAAAATTAGTCCCTGACTGACCTTATGATAAAATAAAGTAAATACATAAATTGAATTTACGATATACATTTCAAAGAAAGATAAAATTAATTACCTTTAATAAATCATTAATGATCCCCCGCTTGGAATGACATAAAAACCACCACGTATTTACATTGTATTAACTTAAAAAAAAAATACATAAATAAATTAACCAAGATAATGAAGCGAAAAATGGAAATAAATAAATTATATACTTACTAGCAATGGCCCGTCTATTAGTAACGTAATGCTTGAGTACAGTAAACAAATTAATAACTACAATTAAACAAAAAGCAACAATAACAATTGCCTTTTTAATGCAGTAAACTTCATTAGCCAATATAAAATTATTGTAATGAATTTTATACATTTTTTAAATGGATATCAAGAACAATTTGTATTGTACAAAAAAAAACAACAACAAAGAGAATAACAATAATAATAAAATCTAGTTACTTAAAACAACAACAATAATAAAAAAATTACAGTTTTTCGTTGACTTAATTGTTGACTATTTATAAAAGTGTCCGAGAGACCTTGAAATAGTACAACGCCTGCTGTAAGAACCATGATTTACAAACACACGCACACACATAGACACAATCACTTTTTTTCCTACACGTACACATGCATACATGCACTACAGCAATCAGATAAAAATATACATACATACATACATACATACATACATACATACACAAAAAAAGCGGGGTATCTATCTCACCACCACCACGTTAAAAAGAAACATAAAAAACAAATTAAAATTGAAAAATAAAATAAAATAAAAATGAATGGAAAATATAAATAAATAAAAAACTGCACTCAAGAGATAAAAATGTTGGATTAAAACCAAAACACACAAATGCACTGCTGAACATCGTTAAGAAATTCACATCTGCAGTTGAAAAGAGGTGAAAAAAACAAGAAGAAAAGAAAAAAAGGATGAAGAATGTAAAAAGTAAATAAAAAAAAATAAAAAGACAACAAAACTCGATTAACCTAACATTAAATTTTAAATCGACAGGCCAAAACCAGCCATATTTAAATTTGTTGTTGTTGTTGCTCTAAGATTTTTGTTGTTAGTTTTGTAACCAAGCAAGTCCTATCTAAAAATTCAAACTCGATTCAAAAATAAAGTTCTTGAGATGTAATTTTCAAATTTATTTTTTTAAAAGACACTATTTATCTGGAAATAATAAATCAAATTAAGAAATGAAATACGCTCCTAAATTTTTTAAATAAAATATATTTACATACATATATTTAGTTAGAGCAATTCAACAAAAAAAAAAAATTAATATGTAAAATTGTGTGATATCAATTTAAGTTTTGTAATATCAATTAAAAAGTCAATTTAATTTTTTACAACAAAAAAATTAATACATAGTATCAATTATCTTTTTCCACTTAAATTAATTACAGCTATTAAAACTTTAGTTGAATAAATTAAATTCTTAATTGAAAATATTAATTGGTGAATATTTATTGGCATCAAACTACTGAAATGCTAGTTAGTCATGTTTTAGACTGGGCAGTTTTTCTTGAAGCAGTTATCTTCAATTCTCTTTTAAAACTGCTCGTTTGTTTACACTCAGACGGTTTCTTGTTCAATTTTCCTATTGTTTTAATGCTGCGAATGAAATAACAAAACATAATTCAAGTAACTTTTCTGTACAAGCAAGTCAGTACCCACCCCTCTTCTTTCTTCTTTCCTCTCTCTCCTATAAACTCAGACTTGCTTCAAGAAAAACTGCCGAGTCTAAAACATGAGTTAGTGACGAATTCATTGAAGAAGTTGCAATTTTTCGGGGAGTTAGACAGGGGTGTATAAGCTATTCGTGAATTTAATATAGTTATCAATATAAATTTTCTTTTTTTTTTGCTGATATTTATTTATTGTATCTCCAAAAGTGAACTAACAATAAGTATTCAAATCTTAAGTAAAAATATAATTAATTAGGCCAGACCAGTGTCGGACGTAAACTTAGTGATAGTAATTAATAATTCACGAATGTCGTATTAAGCACAAAAATGTTTTCAAGAAGTTTCATCTGGAGTGTTGCGTATTAGAGCCATAGTGTCCCTCTTTTTTAAGCGGATGTTTCCAGTAAAATTGAAGATGTTACACCCCTTTTACACACGCAAAGTTTACTTTGAAAAGTTTTAATTCAGCTGTGTGAAATACAGGGGAGTAAATACTTTCTCTTTCTGTCTGTCACCCAGCTGAATTAAGACTTTGCAAAGTAAACTTTGTGTGTCTAAAAGGGATATTACGAGCAATACAATTGTGCTAATAATATTTTTTAGTACTAACCATCTAAGAAGCCCATATTGGACATTCAAACTTCCATTTGCAGCGCAGTGATGCATTTACGAACACACCCTATGCCTTCACTGGCAGAGAGATTAAGCCTGCCATACACGACATGTTTTTACATCTGACATATTATATTCTCTACTGCAAAATACATACATACATACATGTCGTGTGTTACCTTTAAAAAATTGCTTCCGTAAAAGTCAAACGAAAAGTCGTCTGACAAAATATCAATTAGAATGTGATTTATTTTTTTCTGGCACACCTTCTGGCATCAGTTCCCAGCAAAAGATTTCAAAAAAGGTAATCGAGTTTGGAATTAAGCATTTTTGGTGGAAGCTGTTCCTTACTGGATTACCAACTTAATGATTTTAACAAGGCGTGAGACTAAAATAATCGATTCTTGAGAAGTAGTTATGTTGTTTATTGTAGGAATTAATTATATTTTCCGTTGTGAGAAATAGTTATTTTTTTCTTGATTGAACTACTTTTTTTAAATATGCCGTTGTTTGAATAAATGGAAGGTCTTGGTTAAAAACTCAGTTTGATTAAATATACATATACTAAATTTTAAGAAAAATTTAAATAATTTAAAAAAACTTTTTGTTTTACTACGAAATACACCATTTTGTAAAATTTCTTTTATAAACTCAATTGAAGTGGGTTATATTTTATTTGTATCAGTGTCTCTATTGTTACTTATAAATACTATATTTTGAAAAATTTCAATTGCTTTCATTGATGAACTTTTATTAAAACCGTAAATAAAAAAAAATTATTTAGAACTACTTATATTTAAAAAATTATTTTATAAAATGTAAGTACTTATTTTTTAGTTTAAAATAAATAAGTAGGCAATTTAGAAATATTTATAATTTATTTAAAATAACTAATTATTTTGGCAATATTTTCACGTCTTCTTTTAAAACCCAAAGAATATGTTCAACTTCTGCTTCCTATTTTTTAAAAATTTGCAAGTAGTTCAGATGGTAATGTCTAATTTTTTGCTGGGGCTGTTTTTACTATTAAAAAATATCTTCGCCAAAAATCTATGTGGTGACGAAACAGGCAGCGGCGGTTCACTATTGAAGGAAGCAATTACCCAGCAAAATATTTGGTGACAATTGATCCAAACGTACTTATCCTATGACTTGAGAAAATGAAACTGTTGCCAAAACTAGAGAGCAGTGTATAGTGAGAAAAGAAACATCGTGTAAATAGTTACATATTCATCATTTAGTGTTGTATCGTCTAAATATTTCGTCACTTTAATTGGGACTCAGTCTAGTGTTGTAGTAACCCGCACTGAACATTTTCGATGTGGTTGCATCCAGGACCTATCAAACAGTATAAATATAATGAGACTCTGAACCAATCCCATAGCTATACAAAGATATAAAATACTGAAATAGGAGCGCCTCTATGGTCGGGTGGACAAGTCTGTCATGCCGGACGTTGTCAGTTCGAACCCTAAAAAAATTTCTGATTGAAAATAAAATATTTGTATACGTTTTCGGAACAACATTTATACATAATTTATATATTGTTTTACACCGATTAGGTCCATATGAGATAGTTCAACGACAAGTCACAAGGTGCATACAAAGTATCAATTTACCCCATCCTTAGAACTCTCACTAGTAACAATAGAGTTTTCCTGCAACAAACACATTTAATACGAGTAGAAAAAAAAAACAAAATTCAATTAAACATTTTATTGTGTGAATTAAATTTTTAATTAAATTGAATCTTTAAACAAAAGTTTAATTCGCTCAATTAAACTTTTAATTGATATATGTTTTTTTTTCAATTAAACATGTTTATTGCAGGAAAACATTTTTTCTGTGAACTCTCACTTGTACCCCTTTTAGACACGCAAAGTTTACTTTGCAAATTCTTAATTCAGCTGCTTGAAAGACAGAGTCATGAATACTCTCTCTTTCTGTCTTTCTCCCAGCTGAATTGAGACTTCGCAAAGTAAACTTTCCGTGTGTAAAAGGGGTATTGCTAATTTTAAGTTTGTTTAAGGTAAAGAAAGACTAGGAAGAGTTTTTTAAATTTTTTTATTTTTTTAGGAAGAGCTTTTTAATGTATTGAAATGTGGTTGTTTAAAGCAGATATCCTTTTATCTTCGGCATACATCCTTACACATCACTGTACATTTTATCTCCATTTAAAATTTTAATTTCCTTGAGTGTAATTTATTTATTTTTTAATTGAACTCTTGCTTAAATTTTTTAAATCATTTCCATTTATTTTTTGTGTGTTATATTTCCTCTTAATGTGTCTGAACACAAATATTTTTGTATCTGTTCCAGTTTAATGCATTCTTAAGAAATTTCAAAATTTTTCCTTTTATTTCATTTGGTTGCTGTTAGTGATTTGCTCTTTTTTTATTTATTTTTATTTTATTTTTTTTTTTTGCACTAATAAGTTGAGTCAAAATGTACTGATTTACCTGCCACTTCCGTCTAAGTTGATTAAAAATTTATGAGTTTCAAATGAATTTTAAAATGTGAAAATGTGTGCGCGGCTACACAACAGCTAAACAAAGAAATGGCAGCATCAAAAATAAATTTTAATCCAAAAACTTTTTGTATGCATGAACGAAAAAGAAAAAGGAACTGAAAAATAAAACACAACAGAAAATGTGTATGTATGTATGTGTATCAAACAAACCATGACCAATTTAATTTAATTCATGGATATTATTTTTACTTATTTATTTCTTTAAAAAAAAATTCCTTCAAATTATTAATTTCCTCTTCTCTTTTTTTCTTGTCTCATTTTAGGTAAGTTTATTTCGTTTTTTTATGGAATATGACATCTCATGTAGATTTTCGAAACTTCGTATAAAATTATAATTGGTAAGCGAAATGTGAATTAATTTGAAAGCAAAAAAAAGAAGACATAGAAATAAAGTTAAACAAATTTAAAAAAGAAACTGGGTTAAATAATAAAAACATCAACTGTATAATTAAATAATTTAATTAGTGATTTTTTAGTGCAAAAAAAAGACAAGTATAAAAAACTAAAAACATGAAATAATCAAAAATTATAATAATAATGAAATTGAAATTATAGATGATTCATCTCAATATAATCGTAGCTTGAAATCATCATAATGATGACTTTTTTGCTTTTTAATAATAAATTTATTTTGCTTTTCTCTTTGTTAATGACTTTTTTATTTAGATTTATTATTTCTATACAAAGGTTTATTGAACTTTTGTTTAGTTATGATTTTTAATCAAACTTTTTGATCTATTCGGTCTGTTCATTATTACATAGTTTTTTTTTTGTAATAATTTTAATTGAATAAAATGTTTTTGTTTCCTAGAACAAAAACTAGTACTTACGAGAATTCACTTATAATCTAATAGATTTCCCATACAAAACAAAATCTTTTCTCGAAATCTACTTAAAATATAAAAGAACTTAGTGATGTAACTATAGTTTTTCCAATTTGTACTAAAAAGTAAGCCTGTGTACTAAAACAAGGTGTGTGAATTAGCTACCCAGCTAAAAGAAAATATGTATGGAGCATATAAAGGGTGTTTTTTTTAGAGGTATAGAACTTCGAATTGAAATAAAACACAAGAAAATCGTTTTAATGTCCATCAATTTGGCTTTATTGGAAGGATAATTTTATGCCATTAATGTTTAAATATGATTTCGGGCATGTGGCCGCCGCGGTTGGCTCGAATAAAGCCAATTCTACAGGTCCAATTTTCAACCACTTTTTCGAGCATATGGGGCCGTATGTTGGCAATAACGCCACGAATGTTGGCTTCCAAGTCCCCTAACGTTTCTGGTTTGTTGGCGTAGACGAGCGACTTCACATATCCCCAAAGAAAATAATCCAATGGTGTCAAATCACACGATCTTGGTGGCCAATTGACAGGTCCATTCCGCGAAATTATGCGCTCATCGAATGTTTCCTTCAATAAATCGATTGTGACGTGCGCTGTGTGGCATGTAGCGCCGTCTTGTTGGAACCACAACTCATCCACATTCATGCCATCCAATTCGGGAACAAAATAGTCGGTTATCATGGCTCTATACCGGTCTCCATTAACGGTAACTGACTCTCCAGCATTATTTCGGAAGAAGTATGGCACAATGACTCCACCAGCCCATAGAGCACACCAAACAGGCAGTTTTTGTGGATGTAATGGCGTCTCAAGGGTCTCATGTGGATTCTCTTCACTCCAAATGCGGTAATTTTGCTTGTTGACGTAGCCATTCAACCAAAAATGAGCCTCATCACTGAACAAAATTTTGCGATGAAAATCAGCATCGAGATCAATCTCATTTTCGGCCCATACACCAAAATCACGACGCATTGCATGGTCTCGCGGCTTTAATTCTTGCACAAGCTGGATCTTGTAAGGTCGCAAGCCAAGATCTTTGCGCAAAATCTTCCATAAAGTTGATGGACAAAGCTCCAATTGCTGTGCACGGTGGCGAATCGATTCATTCGGGTCCTCTTCAACACTTTGCTCTACAGCGGCAATTGTTTCTTCGGTGCGCACTGTTCGACGTCTCTGCGGATGCGTATTATCACATAGAGTAAACGTAGTGCGAAAACGATCCATGGTTAACCGAATTAATTGCTCTGATGGACGATTATGTCGACCATAAAATGGACGGAGCTTGCGGTAAACTTCGCGAACTGAACCATTATTTTCGAAATAAATTTGCACGATTTTATGATATCCCCTATATGGTTCGGATCCGAAAAATGAGGGTATATGGACATATATGATCATATATATTCATACATGAATGTGTATTCCATATATAGTATGCAAAGTTCATATTAATTAAAAAAGCGCACTGCTGTGCAATAAATTAAATTATTAAAGTTATTTTTTGTAAGATTTCGTGGAGAAAGGTTGTGTTTAATGAAACATTTGTTCGAAAAAAAAAATAATTCAAAACAAACTAAAAGACATTTCATTCGACATTTTAAGAGTAAATATGAGTCGATTATTAAAAAACACAAAACACACATTCGTAAACAACATATAATTTAAAAAATCAGATTAAAAACTAATGCAATTATAAAAGAAAAAATAATCCATTTATATGAACTTTGTTTCTTAAATATATCTGAGGATTCCGTTACTTTTTATAAAATTAATAATAATTTAATGACTGAATTGCCTTTTTGATTATTTGATTTATTAAATAGGCACACAATATATAAAATCCTATAAGAATGATTTTTTTTATTACATGAGTTTTTATTTTTTAAACATTGAGGCTCTACGCATATAAACTTTGCATAGACTTCCAATTCACCAGTGATAAAAAAGAGAGAAAAAGATGGAATTGAAAAAATTCAAGCTTTTTTGATTGCAAATGCGATCTTATGTAAGATATCATGTATGCATACATATTTATATGGCGCCATATATTACATCTTATTTCTATATATGGATCCGCATATATGAGCTCATATATTATAATACATTTCATATATTAGTCCATATATCAATTCATATATCATACTTTTCGCATGTATAATCCCATACATTTCCATACATGAATTCATACATATTCATATATAGTTATATACATTCATATATTAAAAATATATGTACCATATATAATTTTTTTATCTGGGTACATTGTAGTTTTGGAAAATTATTTTTAGTTAATGGGTTTTGTTTTGGGTAAAAAATAATGTTAAATGAAAAAAACTTGATGTAAACGGTATGGGGTTTCATAAAGATTCTAATTGAAACCTATTAGATTTCGTGCAGATGTAAGTGCCCTATTAGTAAACACAATGGTTATGTTCGCAAAAAAAAAAAATATTTTACTTTACAAAACGCTTAAACTGAGTAACATCGAATAGATTCCGAGAAGATTTACAACAAAATAAACTTATTCGCTAGATTTAGTCAAAATCTACTTAAAATCGAGTAGCACTTAGTGATACAACTATGTTTCCTTAATTATACTAAAAAATTAACCGATGTGTTTGACAAGGTGCTTGAATTAGCTATATTGAAGTGTTTTGGTTATAGTTTAGGAAAGTTTTCAGTTTCAGGTTCTTTTTTTTTTTGTAAGAGAAATCTTGATAAAAGTAGAGAAATTTAGTGTAAACGGTAAAGATTTTGTAAAAGACTTTTAATTGAAATCTACTAAACTTAATGCAGGTGTAAATGTCCCATAACAAATTAATTTTCATACAAAATTTGTTTCTTTAAACCAAAATATTTTTTTATGAAAAGGCAGTTAATATGGATTTAAATAATTTATTAAATAAAAATGTCATTTTATAATATAATTCATTAAATTAAAATATCATTTCATAAAAAAATTAAAGAGGGTTCATTCAATCTCTTGCTCAATAAAAAAAAGCTGTCCGGTTTTAATCAAAACGCGTATTTATAAATATTATTATATTTTCGGAAAAGTGCAAAGTAAGAATTCGCTGAGTAAATTCGTCGTGTGAAGTATAACAACGACAAAAAAATAACAGCTTCGTTCGACAGCAGTGTTGTACTAATTTTCACATGCATAAATGTATTTTATTTCTTGTGACGAAAGCTCGCAACGAAAAATTTGTCGTCCGTCCCAATTGTGCTGTCAGCATAGTTGATATGATAATTACATACCAGCAAGGTCCCATACAAAACACTTGAATCAAGCTGACATATTTATAGCTGTGGCAATAAGGAAAAAGTGCTTAAAAGTCATATTTTACTGTTTTGTATGAGAGCAGTTTTAAGCGTTGAAGTCGATTTTCAGAAATGTATTTCTTTTACATTTAAATTGGGAAATTCTCTGTTAACCTTTATTTATTTAAGCAAACATCGTTATACACACTGTAAATAATACATTCAAGTTGAAATATTTCCAAAGTATAACCTAAATTAAGCTATTATTCCAAATGAGATTAGAACTCTAACTGCCTTATTCATAAAAAATATTTTAGGTTTATTAAGCGCTTGTTTGACATATTTCTATGGGAAATTTGTCAAATAAACCTGTAATAAACCTAAAATACTTTCGAATATGCAGATTACGGAGGTACCCTTAACTCAAAATCAGCTTATTTCGACTTAAGCACTAATTTTTTGAAAATAAAACTGCACGACTGCTAAACAACATTTGCATATTTGGCAACGCTGGCTACAGCAAATCAAATTTTTGCTCGCATTATTGTTATGCTCTTAACCGTTTGCGTTAGAAAAACGTATAACACGAGTACCGTGTAAACCGGGGGTAGGTGTATTTAATCCACATGTAAGCCTATTGCTGTGATAAACTTTAATGAATTGCTTAAATTATTTATATTTTTTTATTGATAGCTTTCGTATATCATGCTATAAGCGCCAAAAAAGCTTAACCGACACATATTTTGGACCTCGTTTTTTTTACCAACGAGAATCGATTATTTACAATCGCTAATAAGCGATTTTGGTTCTAAAATTAAGTTCGTAAATTATGTCGCTTAAGCCTTTTTGGCGGTTATGGCACGATATGTATATGTATGAATGTATAATAAAGCCTTAAATTTATATAAATACAAAGCAATTTATTTACACTCTTATATTCAATGCTCTCTATGTAACCATTGCTGGATTAAAGGCCTTTACTATGTTTTTTATTTGAGTCATTAAATTGACAAAATAAGACTTTTTAAATAATATCAAATAAGTATTTTCTATATGTAATTAATATGGATTAAACAGCTCTAGTCATAAAAGTAATTAATTTAAAAATAATTACTAAAATCCTCCCAATTAGCAGCAGTTTAAAAAAAAGAGTCATTAAGTAAATTAAACGGATGCTGGCAAATAAATAACACAAAATATTAATTGAATTTGAAATGAAATTTAATTAAAACATTTTTTTTTCTTTTTAAGTTGAAATGAGCACATTTTTTAATTGCAGTCTTAGATTGAGATATTTCTGGCCTTTAAGAAGTTTATTTTATTATTACAAAAAAAAGAGAGATAATAAAACAAATTTAATTGGTATTTATTTTAATTAAAATAAATTTCAAGTCTTGAAACTTCATACATATGTACATACACACACACAGTTCATGTGCATTCTAGTATTTATTTGGCCAACTCCAGCCATTCCATCACATACTTCATACATGTTAAGCCATCTCTATCTCTTCATCTTTAGTATATGTATGTACACTCGCTGGCACAAGCATATACACACTCTTCACGCATTCTTGTTGCCAAAAACGAATACTAAAGCTAGTATGTATGTATGTGATTCCAGATATAGCATCAACAGCATATAGTTGGCATTTTTCTTCCACTTCTTGATTTAATGTTTATTTTTTTTAATCTTGTTTCGTTAATTATTTAAAGTGGCATGACACTGAATACTAAAATGCACCACCGCCGCTAGCCACCATTGCCATCGCCATCGCCATGAGTTTTTTTTTTTAACAAACTTGAACATTTCTGTCATTTCTTGTGCATTTTTTCTCTCTTGCATTTCTTATTTAAATTAAGAGTCTTTTTTTATATTATTCTATGCAATTGCAGGTGGTCTTTTGTTTGTGTCAACTATCGTGGACTGACAAATAGACTTTGGTCTCAGAGTAAAAATAAATTTTAACCAATCAAAATGACTAATTAGAAATAAGCATGCAAATAGTATTTATTTTTGTATGTAGTTTATTATTACTATGACATATTATTTGACAGTTGAATCATTTAATTCTAGCTAAACACTGTATTACTGTCAAATTAGTGTTTAAATAAAGCTTTTTTAATACGTTTCGAATCAATAGGAAAAAGCGAATTTAATTCCAGAGGTACCAGTTAAACCAGTGCCTCGCTTCTATAACTTGTGAGAAGTTTTCGTATCGAGAAAAATTAAATAATTTTATTGGGTTATTCATAAGAAAACGTAAATAAAGGGACCCGGCATCACTGCGCTGCAAATAGAATTTTCAATGTTCAAAACAGCTTCCCTGAAGTAAAAAACTCACAAATAAACGACATATATGGGGTAAAAACATGGCTATTACTAAAAAATTATGTAAAGTGCGACTCTGAATCGCGCACGAAGGTTGCCGCACGGACACTAGATATGTAATACTATTACCCCTATCACGGTTTTAAAATAGTTTGGTTGGGATTGATAAATTTGCATTGCCATTCTCCACTAAATTAACAGTTGACTTTTCAGTTGTGTTTTGGTACTGTCATTTACAACTCTGCGTAAGTTTGGTTGAGAGAAGCGTTGAATGTATACAGAACTGCTTTTTAGTGGTTGGGTCTGTGGTTGGGTTTTTCTAGTTACAGGCTGGTGCGATATAAAAAGCAGAAAAAGTGGAAAAATCGTAATTAGAAATATTTGTTATGCTTAATAACGTTTTTTTTTAACAATTACAGTATCGTTGGTATAGCGGGCACATACAAAGATATATTTAAATATGGTTTTAGGTGATCCAACAAATAACGAAACGTTTCTTTGTTCTGCCGGAATAACTAAAAACCTTCAAAAATTATTTTTTAAAGAATTCGTTCCCTATTTTGATTATTCCTTACCTTGCATTGGGTAGTTCAAGAGGGTTGGTATCATCACGAATCATCTACAATTGCGACTTCGTTTTCGTCGTCATTAAATAAATCTTCATATATTTGTGTCCATTTGGTATAATTTCTTTGAACTAAAACACTTAAAATTATACATTTTCTAAAGCTGTGTTTTTTCCTGTCAAACTTGATATTTAAAGTTGGTAATGCGATGACATTTTCAACTAAAAAAGCAGTTGTGGTTCATAATACTAAAACACAGTTTGTTTGTGTGTAAGTTTGGTCTACTCTTAGACTACCAAACTGAATTTAGTTGAGAACCGTGATAGGGGCAAAAATTTCATTACATTTGTAGCAATAAAAAAAGTTTATAAGTGTTCATTGTTACAGTTAAATGTCGGAATGGCATTTATATATAATTTATATTCTAGACCGACTAGGTTCCTATTAGGGATTGGTAAATCGATTTCGATTCCAATCGAAAGCCGATTTTATGTTAAAAAAACTCGATTTTTTGTAATCGATCTTAGGTCTGCGATTTTATACTGAAATCGATTATTGGGCTATAAAAAGCGATTTTTTATTATTATCAAAATTTTGGAAATTTTTTAAGTATTACTGAGTGAAGAAGATTGGTTTGATAACTAATATTATTCATCTTTATTCCGTAACTTTTTATCGACATCAATGCCAAGACAATATCGAAAAAAGTACACTTACTTTCTCTAAGGGCTAGAAAAAGACAGAGTCGGTTAAAAATAAACAATTACTGAAAAAAATAGTACTTAAGTACCCTATTTTGATATTGCCTGACGTTGATGTTAACAAGAACAAGTAAAGGTGATTAGTTTAAAACATTTAAACTAATAATCCTTAGAAGTAATTTTTGAAATTTATTTTATGTAATATAAGACATTGCTAAACTAAAGCAAGTTACGTATAATTTTAATTTAAAAATTCAGTTTTATTATCTAATATGCATATACATACTATAGCATTGCACAGATACATCTGTTTGCACTAGTTTTGCGTGTTTTTTGCTTCTGGTATGAACAAATATGTTATTTATCGTTTTCTGTTACTAGTTGTAAATGTTGATTTTTTAAGCAATTATTGTATGGTTGAGCAATGAGCAAATGAAAACAACACATTTATTTTGTTTTGTTTTTCTAAGGCAAATAAGATACATAAAACTGCTTTTACCATAAGTGCCTTATTATGTGTTGAGAAAAAATGTAATTGGCTGATGAATGAATGAATGAAAGCAAAATTGCACATACATATGTAAGTAAATGATACATTTACATGAAACACATGCATTTGTAATTACTCTCAGAGCAAAATTGTCTCTTTCTCTCTCTCTATACTTTGGCTGAGCCACAAAATAACATAACGAACGTCCGCACATACATCTGCACATCATGTATTTGTTTCAATAGTGGTTTTTTCATATATTTGCATTACAATATGTATTTTTTGAGCAAAAACAGATCAAACAGTTGCTCAGCAGCAATACAATAAGCAATTGTTATTTGTTTTCAATTGTATTTTAATTTGGAAAAGCACGCACACACAATAACTCTTATACTAGTTCTGTCGCTCACACTACAATTATATGGTACATACAATGGTATATTTGTTTTGGCTATACAAACGAGTATACAAATGCAACCCTTTAATACATACATACATATGTATGTATGTAAAGGGTGTTTTTTATTGAGGTATAGAACTTTAAGTTGGCATCACTTTTTTAACTGCCGGCCATTTTGTCAGCTGTCAAGTGATTAATATTTAGTTTGGTTTGCCATTTCATCATGAACAGGTTCGCGAAGTTTACCGCAAGCTCCGTCCATTTTATGGTCGACATAATCGTCCATCAGAGCAATTAATTCGGTTAACCATGGATCGTTTTCGCACTACGTTTACTCTATGTGATAATACGCATCCGCAGAGACGTCGAACAGTGCGCACCGAAGAAACAATTGCCGCTGTAGAGCAAAGTGTTGAAGAGGACCCGAATGAATCGATTCGCCACCGTGCACAGCAATTGGAGCCGACTAACCGACTATTTTGTTCCCGAATTGGATGGCATGAATGTGGATGAGTTGTGGTTCCAACAAGACGGCGCTACATGCCACACAGCGTACGTCACAATCGATTTATTGAAGGAAACATTCGATGAGCACATAATTTCGCGGAATGGACCTGTCAATTGGCCACCAAGATCGTGTGATTTGACACCATTGGATTATTTTCTTTGGGGATATGTGAAGTCGCTCGTCTACGCCAACAAACCAGAAACGTTAGGGGACTTGGAAGCCAACATTCGTGGCGTTATTGCCAACATACGGCCCCATATGCTCGAAAAAGTGGTTGAAAATTTGACCTGTAGAATTGGCTTTATTCGAGCCAGCCGCGGCGGCCACATGCCAGAAGTCATATTTAAACATTAATGGCATAAAATTATCCTTCCAATAAAGCCAAATTGATGGACATTAAGACGATTTTCTTGTGTTTTATTTCAATTCGAAGCTCTATACCCCTCAAAAAAACACCCTATACCTTACTGAGTTAAAAGTGTTTCGTTAAATTAACTTTGTGTGTGTTTTTAATGTACATAAATATGTTAACTTTTGTTTTTGTTTGTTATTTGAATTTTTATAAATAAATATTATTTTGTTTATAAACTAGCCAATTTGTCTTAAACGATTTTAAAATCGATTTTCACGTACGATTTCACCGATTTCAAAAATCGAAATTAAAAAATTTGATCGAAAAATCGAAAATGGATTTTTCCAGATATTTACCAATCCCTAGTCCCTATGGGATAGTTCAGTGACAAGTCACAAGATGCATATAAATTATATATCAATTAACCCCATCCTATGCCATCCCCATGAAAAAGTGACTGATCCGCTTCATAGGAAGTGTTAGAGCTCCAACCTTATATAGAAAATTTTGAATTGAAGTAGAATTAAATTACATTCTGATTTTCTATAAAAAATGTGTGTAATACCTCATTTACATTTAGCATTTTTTTCATGAAATTAGTTGCATGAAAATTTTTTATTTATCAATAGGAGGCCTGGAGGAGCAACTTATATCAAAAAAGTTGTCAAAAATGCATCAGAGATTCACTCTACGTCCTTTTTTATATAAAACTCTCTTTTATAGCCCTGCAATTAGCCAATAGAAAAAGTTGCGTGCAACAAAATTCATGAAATTTCATGAAAAATGCTTAATGTAAATCAGTTATAAGTCGAACTAACAGATTGGATCATAGAGTATGGAGTAGGACATATACTGCACATCACTTTCAAACATCAACGATATAAAATTCTCTTGTTCTGTATATTTCATACCATGTAAATGCTTTGTGCTTTTAAAAATCACTGCCTTTTTTGCGTATTTCATTTCATTGTTTTATATTTAATTACGAATCGGCAACACTGCACTATTTTGAACTTTTGCAATGTCTTAATAAATCCAGTTTTTAATTAGAATTGTAATTTTATCTGCTTACACAATTTTAATAAGATCTGCTTTAAAATGCAGATATGATGTAAGCATTAAGACAATTTTCTTCAAAAGTTATTAACAAACATAAAGATATCAAAATGATGTTTGTTGGTTGCGCTCGCTCGTCATCATTAAGCTAATATTGCTCTTAATCGTAAATTTTAATTAAAATCTTAAAAATAAGCAGTTTAATTTACATTTGGCTTGAGTATATTTTTACAGTTTAGCAACTTTTGAGATTAAGATACTTAAACAAAAATTCATGCCTTTAGTGATTTTATAATATTATATATTTTGTGGTTTACTCTGAAATTAAAAAAAAAATACATAAATAAATAAAGTAGATAAACATTTTAAGTAATGACAACAAGGCAAAAGTAATATTAAATAGTTGTGAGAAAATATATTGTATCTAGAGCTAAGAGACTGTATTTTTATTTTTCTAGAAAAAAAATGGTATTTATAATTAATGTTTATTTAGCATGTTGTTTTTGTCTTTCCCCTTTTTTCTTTTAATTAGAAATATTCTCAATATATTCTTATTTAAAAAATATTTACATTAAAATTTGTAACTAGTTGAGTGGTTGACAGGAGGGCAGGGTAAATGAATGCTAAAGGAATGAAGCAATTTACTTATTTGCCAATGATATGATGATGATGATGATGATGATGTATAGTTAAAAAATACTGTGCATAAAACTGTTTGCTGTACACTTGAACCTGGCAATTCCATTTATATTTACGTATGTGATATTTCATAACGCTCGTGAAGGAATGGAGTAAAAAATGTTTAGTATATTTTTGATTATGCATTATTATTCCAGTTGTCGACATTGACGTCACTTTAACACAATACAAAAAAAATGGGGCTTATTTACCCCCTCACGAGAACAATTTTGTGCAACTGGCGGTCCGTAAGGTCTACAAAATAGCATAAGCCTGCCAACAGGAGTCAGTTATTTTCGACAACGGGTACACAAGACCCAATTTTTTGCTATTATATTAAAGTGAAGTCGGGGCCGACAACTGGAATAAGGGTGAGTATTAATTAAACAGGATCTAATCTAATTTTTTTTGGCCTTGCTTACTAAATATCTGGGAACGAGGCGATAAATAGCACCTGTGACAGTCACATCAGCAAAATTAGCTACAACCGTTATTGGCTTAATTCAGCCGATTCTGTATAATTTTTGCGCAAATAAGCTTTTTTAATACTGCTTCGAACACTTTTCTGTAGACTTTATTTTATATATAAAGTGCAATTTCTTTATTTTGGCAGGACAGGAGCATGATTAACTATTTATGGGACTACTCGTATAATGGTGAAAAAATACCTTTGAAAAGACTTTTGGTAATTTTTTTGTTCTTTTCAAAAAATCGATTATGCTTTGTAGACAAACATAGTTTTAATTTTAAATTACAAATTTTTGTTTGTTGTTGGTTAGGAATGTCTATTTTGCATTTGGTTTCTGCTTAAGAACAGTGTGAACCGTACGCCATACCACAATTGTGGACAAGAAAATCACACACATGCTTATGCTTTTTCATTTAATCGTCACTGAGAAAGCGACGAATGAAGTTGTGCACGCATGTACGAATTTTTTTCCTGGTCTTTTTGTTTAGTTTTTATGGGCACGCCAAACGAAATTAAAGTTCAAATTTAATCAATTTGTTCAGCAAAAAAAAAAAAAATATATATATATATATATATATATATATATATATATAAAATAATTATTGCAGCTAAGAAATAAAATTTTAAAATTTTCTTGTTGTTTCCAATGTAACTATGCGACAAGTCGTTGGTTGGTGACATCGTGGGACAGGCCCTTAAATAAATTTTAAATAAATATACAATAATACTTTTTATACATATCTATAAAAAATTAAAAATTTTATTCAACTTGCTTTCATTGAACTTTGACATCTAAGCGCAACTGCTGACAAGCTCTTCATTAAAATTGCAGTAATACCAAGTTTTCCATATTGTATATAAAATTTGGCATCACTTGTTTACCCATTCTTTAACATGTACAACTGTGTATCATGTATAACCTGACTAGACATCTCGCTTTAGGCGGGTTTATTGCGCGTTTGGTAGGTTGATCCCGCTTCGAATTTCTATCCCGCTTTTTAGAGTTTTAAAATTTTCAATATCTTTTTCTATTTTTATGAAAATGTCAGTCATAAAAATTCATTCCAAATATTTTTTTAAGTATTGTTATTGTTTAAGTAGCCGAAACCCTGTGTGTTTTGTTTGATACACCCCATAAACATTTTGATATGAAAAGAAAAATTGTTTATACGAGTATTAATATTTAATTTACTTAGGACATTTTTATAATATTATTATCTTTACGAAAACATTTAAATTTGTTTACTGTTTTGGCTTTCAAGATATCATGAAATAAGCGTTGCTTCTATGGGAAGTGTCACGACAACGTTAGACATTAAAAAATTAATAACCTATTGCTCCATCTAGACCATCACCCAGCAAAAAATTACACATTACCATTAGAACTACATATAATGACTTACTTTTCTGATTGCCAATTTTCATTACTCGCTTACAAATCACTTTACCTAAAATTTAAAAAATGACGTGCAAGTTGCTAAATGAAGAGAATGATTTTTTTTAGACGAAATAGATTACGTGAAATGTTGACAAATAAAAAAAATGTAAGTACTTCTCAAGAATCGATTATTTTAGTCTCACGTCTTGTTAAAATCATTAAGTTGGTAATCCAGTAGGGAAGTGCTTCCACCAAAAATGCTTAATTCCAAACTCGATTACCTTTTTTGAAATTTTTTGCTGGGCAGTAATACGCTGTGGGCAAATAAGCATGATCAGTACACTGACTATCGACAGAGTAACTCCTACAAAATGTCCGCCTTCTCACCATATTACTTTTTCAGATATCTCAATGTAAATATTTTTTTAATGGGGATTCACACCGACATGTCTAATTCGAACTTTTTTTAACAAAACGCACATAATAAAAATCGTTACTTTCACAAAGTTTCACGTTTCTTGCTCAAATATACTAAAATATTTAAAATAAAACTATATGGAAGGTACCGCATTAAAAAAAAAATAGAGAAATCGGTGCAGCTGCTCTTAATTGATGCGATTGCCAACGAACGACATTTGATTTTTATTCATATTGATAAATATTTTTGTTTATTTAAAAGCTTTTCTTTTGAGTTGAAAACTGTGTGTTCCTAAGTACAAACGGAACTGTGTAAGAGTGCATATTACACATCCCGCTTTCGAAAAGCTATTTATTTTAAAATTCCGCTTTTTCGCAATAGTTTCTTTGAAATTCCGCTTTTTCATCGATCATGTCCCGCTTTTTGCAAAAACCATCTGGTCACGTAAATCATGTACGAAATAGTTTTTTTTTTGTAAAAAGAAATAAAACTGGCAATGAATGCCTACTATGTACTATTACTAGGTGTTACCTTCTTTCAGAAAGGGATAGTGATAGAGGAGATAAGTGCTGAAGGAAGAAATAGAGGAAAGCTTCATTCTTTTACATTTTACTTTTGAATCGGAAATTCATTTCGTAAGTGTTTGTTTTTCGAATCAAATCATATATAATAACCCACCAGATATTTGGAATAGAGTGCAGACAGGGTGACCGATGACATTTTTCAAAAAGTGGCACCAAATAGGGGATTTATCAAAAAAAGGGGGCAAATTAAAAAAAAACGCGAAAACTACACCAAACTTTTTATTTTTAATGTATTTTCATATAACTCACAGGGGGTCAAAAAGTGGCAAGGCAGTTGAAAAAGTGGCAATTTGCCACTTTAGTCGGTCAAACGGTCACGCTGAGTGCAGAGCATCACGAATCTCTCAGTTTGAGAGAACCAAAGCAGTTTTTGGGGAATTTCTTTGCCGTTACACTCTTTCCGCGCGTTTATTGCTACATCTCTTGTGTGTTTCTTTGAGGCGTAAATAAATAAACCCTCCCAAAACTTCATTGAGGAAACTTTTATAAAATTTTCCATTCACAAATTTTCATACAAGATCCGGGGAATAAAAATTTTAGCTTAATTGTTATAAGAAAACCTCTGAAAAGCAGACTTCATTATAAAATTCCCTCGATGACGATGCCTCATATATCAAAAAGAAAAATAATTTAGAATTTTGAAGTATAAATTGGCAAACGGTGGTGACAAACGAGATTCTAGTGTTAAGTTTTTTGTTTAATTATGGCAAGATTGTTGCCAACAACATAATTTACAGCAAGAAAACATCAGCAAAACCCAGAACAAAATTCTAAACCGTATTCTCTAGATGCAAAAAAAAAGCAAAGAACTACAACAAAACCTACTTAGTCAGAGGATGGTTAGCAAAATAATATGCCTAACAAACAAACCATGTAAACTAAATCTAATGAAAAGGTATAAAAAAAAATCACATACTGCCACATAAGCATCTAAATGCAGCAAACAAAAAACAACATGCATCATATTTTACCTTAGAAACTACCAAACGTATGTACATATATACAAACTAGAAGAAGAAAAAAGTGTTTCGTTCATCAACTTGATGACGTTGATGTTGTTGTTGTTGTCCGTTGTCGGTTTTGCTGTTGTTGCCGATGAGGAAAACTTTGTAATTAACTTTTGTCACGTTTTTCTCTGTTGTTTGTTGTAGTTTTTGTCATTATTTTGTTTTTAATTTTTTTGTTTTTTTTCTATCCGTATTTTATTTATTTTTTGTAAACTTTGATTTGTTGTTGTGCACACTAACAAATCTTACCATCATAAGGATTTTTAATTTAATTTTTGTGGCATTTATTTTTCATAAAGTCAAATGGTTTCCATTTTTTTTTTCTTTTTCTCTCAATTTAAAAACATAAATAGGTATTTAAAGTGTTGTTCAGTTGTGTTCGTTCGTTCGTTTAAGAAAAACTAATTAAAATTTAAATTGAGTGTAAATGCATAGAAAACAGAATTTTAAATTGCTGTTATTATTATTTTTTATAAAATTAATTAAAGATTTATGTAAGAAGGTAATGATGGCAGCAGTATGTACTAGAGAAAACCTAACCCTGTAGAAAATGAGAATAGTGAAATTGTGGTGATTTACTAGTGACGTTGTCAGTAGCACTAGTGACCAAGTGTACCCCAGCCAATGGTATCATCTATTGACATTTAACATTAGCTTGTCATTGAAAATCCACCACTAGACTATAGCACTACTGACTTAGTAGTTCTTTCGGGACCACATGGAGACATTGTCACCAAATATTCACTAGTAAATTTTAGGGGCTCTAGTCTACAATATCGATATATCCTCTCTCGTTGTCAATAGTAAACTTATAGTGATTTTCTAGTGACGGTTTCAATAGTGTTACTGACTAGGTGTACCCCAGCCAATGTAAATGCCTATTGACAAATAACATATGGTTGTCATTCAACTGCTATCAGTAGACCTTAGCACTATTGAGAAGGAGGTAATTCTTTTACGACCATATGGAGATATTTGAACCGGAGATTAACTAGTTGATTTTAGTGACCCTCGTCTACATATATTTATTTAATATTTTTGCACAACATAATAAAAAAGAAAAACAAACTATTGACGCGTTCATTGACAATATCACCAGAAATACACTAGAACTGTCGTCTCTAACGTATCTCTACTCACGAATAAAAGGAAAGTTGTCGACATTTTAACTAGTGCAATTGTCGCTGGAGAAAGAGTATTGACATAGAGACATATGGTTCTAAGTTGACTAGAGGGTAATTTACTGTACACACACACTAGTGTCTTGCACAAGAGTATTTATAAGACTTTTCAAGACATGAGAGATTTTTTCCAATGCTTTACTACAGCGAAATATTCTAAAAGAATCGCTAAACAACACTTGGCAAGACAAACCACTGAAAAAAATTACTTGCCAACAGTGTTGCTTGGCGATTCTTTTAGAATATTTCGCTGTAGTAAAGCATTTGAAAAAATCTCTCATGTCTTGAAAGGTCTTATAAATAGTCTTGTGCAGGACACTAACACACACACACACACAAACACTCACACAAAACAAAAATTGCCGTTGCATGCACTATTTTGTTGAGCACGTAGCTGTAGTCTACTTTTAGGCAGCGGCCATGAGTTTGACAATTACAATTATCGTTTACCGTTATTGTTACTTTCGACAAACAAAGAACAGATTATTTTTTTTGATAAGAATGAGACCTCGTTATTTAATTGAAAATTGTGTGGTGTGATTAGTTATTTGTTTTATATTATTTTTTTATCATAACCAAATCAAATATATGCAATTGTATGTTTTTCTTACACGCAAAGAAAAAATATGGTTGAGGCAACTATAATCAAACAGCAACATACTATGATTGAATTATATGGTTGCAGTCAAGTCATATTATTGTTAATAGAATAGCAAACTTTAATTATATTATTATCTGAGTTAATAATAATATTATCTACAAGAACAATTGACTTTGTTGTACCTAATCTTATTATTGTTAATATGACAACACTATTGTAAGATGTGACTAAAATATAATTGAGACTCACCATACCATGATCTAATATTACATTAATATTGTTAAATACGACCACAGTATTATTTAATGTAATAATACTATTTTGTTTTTTAATCATATTTTTATTGTAGAAACAGCTGTGCGTTAAATTCGAAATAAAAATAAATTAATATTGTCGAAATAAAATGTGCATGTAGATATATAGAAATGTATACTTACACGACATACAGACATGTCTGTATAAAGAGATACACAAATGCTTATATATTTTTATTGGTCTACCCTTTTGTTTATTCTTTATTTATTTATTTATTCTTTATTTAACGAGACCCGTGCACTACCGATAGCTTACAAACGAAATACTGAACTGACAGATGTTTCTGAAAAAGATTTTTTTTTAAAAACTTAGAATAGTATGGTGTTGGATAACATTATATTGCTATTTACATCATATTATTTTTAAATAATAATACAAATCATGTTGCAGTCATAAATTTTTAATAAAACTATATTGTTAAACTCTAACCATATCACATTTTTTATGGATGTGATAATGTAATTATTAAATTCAAACATTACTCTGTTTATCGTAACGAAATAAATGTTTAAAATAACAATAACTAGTTTTCAACGACCACACATTTGTTTCAGAGAACATAATATTGTTTTCTCAACCATTCTACAACCATATCTTTTCTTTGCGTGTATATATATTTTTTTAAATTATATTAATTTATTTCGTATTAAAATTATTTAATTTATTTAACTAAGTAAATTCGAGTACATATTATGTATTCTATTTATTACTAACTACATTCTTGTTATTTTCGCTCACTCGCTTACCCACTCATTCCTTCCTTGTTGTTTAAATTTTTTTTGCATTTTAAGCACGAGGTCAATTAACGCCATGCTAAGAGTTCAATATCCGCACAAAATGTTCATATACATACATACATGCACACAAACACACAAGCATGAACAGTTGGAAAATATAAGCAACAAACAGAGCCAAGTACATTCAAGTATTGTGTGTACCCTGTCGGAGTATGTGTGGTTGACTAAAAAAATAGTTAAATTATAGTTAACTTTTCTTAGACTGACTAAAAGCTAACTGCAATGTCATCCAGAAGAAACCCAAAATTAATTCTTAAGTTGAGTATGTAATCGAATTTGATGAGAGCCAACAAATTTATTCTCAGCTACTTTCAAACTAATTTCAGTTTTATGTTAACATTTTGCTGCCGTACCTTAGCTGAGTGGTAGCGCGTTGAGTACATAACGTGTGATGATAATTACATGTTCGAACCCCAGAAAATTTTTTTTGATTTACTGACTACCAGGTAATTTAAAAAAATCAACTTTAAGTTAGCTGAAAGTAATGCAGAGTGAGACAATTGACTACTGCCTAGGACATCGCAATGTTAAAATAGTCAGTCTATTACATTAAAAGTAATCCAAGTGTCAGGAAGTAGTAGTTGCGAAATAGTTAGCTGAAAGTTAGTTTAAAGTTAACATAATTTCCGACAGGGTATGTATATCGTTTAAACACACATATATAAATATTTTGCATTAACTAACCCCAACACACACATTACATTCATGTTTAAAGTTAATGACCTCCAGAATTTTGATTGATAATTCTTTAATTATTTATAATTATCAAGTGATATATAATTCTTAAATATTAAATTGACGGTCATGGTATGCTCTTATGCTAGTATGTCGATTCGTTTTGATTTCGTTTCTGTCCAAAATCCAAACTTGACGCATGTTGCGGGCACATTTCCAAAGGCAGCTCGTTTGTAAACATGTAAACGTCTACATGTATGTACATATGCTACTAGTACATAGCATGTAGACAATTTAGCTTCATGTGACGTTAAAATTACATCAGAGTCACATGCACATAATACTTTTTACGTGCCTTATACTTTATAGGCTTTAGTAATTCAGACATTAGCAATAACTTTGCATAAAAGTGGGAAATCTTATCTCAAAACGCTTTCCTTTAGAAATTTTCACTTAAAAAATATACACATACTATACATGTGTACACTGGTGGTATCTACCCACTGTAGAAATCTTACATTATTTTATCTACTCTTTCTACACTGATTTGTTTGCAAGATTTGCAATGATAATTTGCAATATCAGCAGTGGCTTCTGCTGCAACAACAAAATTGTCTACTTACTACAAAAAAGTTTAAAAGACAAAAAAAGAAATTTTTTTGCAATTTTTTTGTCTTTTAAACTTTTTTTTGCAATATTTTTTTTCTTTAAAAACATATATACCAATTTAACACAAAAATTTCATACGTAAATTGTGGAAAAAAAATAATTTTGCGAAATTCAAAATTAAAAATTTCTAAAAAGAAAATTATAGTTTACAAAAAGATTCCACGTTTCAACATGAATTGTATTGGGGTTCCCAACCAACTTTTTTCTAAATACATAAATATTATCAAAACTTATTGGACTTTTTTATATATTACACTAGCTCTTACCCGTGGCTCCGCTCGCGTAGATAAAAACCTGTTTTAAAACTTATTAAGCAATCAAACCCTAACCGAAAATTAACCGGATACAAAATATGCTTTATTTTACGCTGGTAAGCTACATTACCACTGAAAAAAAATTCAGTGTAGCGCGTGGAAGTGTATCAAACAAAAATACAAACTCTCCTTCATATATGTATATAATATTACTAAAGGTACAAGTTTTATTTAAGCTTTAGTTCTTTCATAAATAGATAATAAATTTATTTAGTATTTTTTAAACAAGCAACCAAAGTTGCAGCGAAATATCTATATATAAATTATCTATTATCTATTTATAAATTACCTCTAAGGTTTAAATAAAATTTATATGTATATGTTAAATATATACATAATTCATATTGTATAAAATTTACATATGTTTGCTGGGACACAAACATTCGGAAGATAAGATATGCAGAACTTTTTTGATGACAATTTGAACAGAGATGATGCACTTATTCACGTGGTTGGTGCATATGGCGCGAGTGAACACTTTCTCTCAGTCAACTTTTAGACTTGGCAGTTTTTCTTGAAGCAATTATCTTCAATTCTCTTTTAAAACTGCTCGATTGTTTACACACAGACGGTTTCTTGTTCAATTTTCCTATTGTTTTAATGCAGCGAATGAAATAACAAAAGAGAATTGAAGTAACTTTTCTGTACAAGCAAGTCAGTACCCCTCTTCTTTCTTCTTTCCTCTCGCTCCCATAAACTCAGACTTGCTTCAAGAAAAACTGCCAAGTCTAAAACATGAGTCACTTTCATTTTAAGTTTCTACACACTTCATTCATGTCTACTGGAAACTATTTTACTCGGGATGAAATTTGTTTAATTTTTTTGTTAGACAACAAAGTGAATAAAGCTGTCTGCTCACGCGTGATTTGTAAGTCTGTTTTGTTCGTGCTCAGCGTATTGTTACAAGTTAATGGGGTCTCTGCGCCCGCAAATCAGAAGTCTTTGATACGATATGTTGAAAGTGGGTATACTTTGGTTTTTACTTTCCAATAAAAATAAAAAAATACAGACGAATGGATAAGTTCAATTTAAAAAATAAAAACTTTACTCATTCATAAATGTGTATGACCCTAATTGAAAAGTTACTCATGCTTTCGTCTCCTTTTAAAAATTATTTAGCAATAAAATCTAAAATATTATATATTCTCTTAAAATAAAAGAACTGACAATTACTGACACTAGTGAAAGATGTTTATTTTTAACAAACAAACAAAATATAAAACTACACAAACAATTCGCTTGTCGCCTTGAGTGTGTTTTCCAGCTTAAGTTCATACATAACACATACATAGAAATTTTGTATTGGGGGTGACGTAATATGAGAAAAACAAAAACACTTTAATTAAAATAATGATATAAAAATTGCAAATTGTTTTCAATTGCTGTTATTAGAGAAAATTTTTCAAAATAACATATTTTATATCCTTGTAATTTTAATTTATAATTACAAGCGGGTAGATATTGTAGACATACTATACTCATAAATAATTCCCTTGCTTTTAGAAAAATATACTTTTAACAAAATTAAAACTTATAAATTAAACAAATAAGTTGGAAATAAATTAAACATTTTGCGATTACTTGTATGTAACGGAAGGTTGTTAGGTCAATTGGACAAACTACCCGAAAAGAAGTTTGAAATAGAGACCTGCGTAAACAGTCTCGAAATTACATTTACGTACGTAAATGTAAATGTTGGGCTTGAAGGCCAACTTTGAGGGGCCGACGCACCCCCTAAAACACAACTTATCACTGTGAAATTTTTTTGTATTTTTTTTTACATAAAACAACTGATTTTGGGGAGAGAACATTAGAAATCAAAAAAATAAATAAATAGCTGCCACTCTAATGTACATATGTATGTAAATGCCGTGTGAATGCCTTCATACTCTGCTACTTTAAAAGTCAGCTGGCAACTTCGGTTACAAAACTTTATTTAGAGGGAAATCTATTTTGATCTGACAAAATATCCGACATCAGCTGGTTTGGTGTGACAACATTATGTGTGATGGAAAAGAAATACATATAAAGAAAGAGATAATGTCAGATGTAGCTACATATCTATGTTTTATAGCGAAAATTTGTTGTCACCAATTTATGATTTTGACAGGCATTTGAAGTTACACATCGCTCATGTACTGAAACAACGTCATAACTTAAAAAAAAACTGGTCAAGAATTCCATTTTTTTTGGAGTTATGATGTTGTTTGAGTAAATGAGCGATATGTACATATGTATGAGTCGCATAGCTAACAAGTCACTTGTAAAATACATGTCGTGTGAGACCAGCTTAAGTAATTTTTTTCGTCAGTAGTAACACATAATGTGTGTCCTTAATTATGAAAGTGGTCTAAGGGATATGCATTTTTGCTTCGAAATATGAAATAAATCTTAAAAAACTTCCATATATATGTATTTAAAAGATATTAAATAAATTTATATAAATCGACACAAGCTCAACCCTAAATTAAAATCTTGCAAAATACAAAAATATTTTTTAAACTGTTCAAATGCAATCTACCTAATATCTCGACCAAAAAAATATATGACTTAGACCACTCTCATAATTAAGGGCACATATATATTTAAACAGAAAAAAAATGCCTGCAATAAACAAGTGTAAATGAAAATAAAACCAAAAATCAATTCAAAATGCATTTAAGTCACTTAAACTTTTGTTTAAAAATTTAATTAATTAATTAATTGACTCAATATCCTTTCGTATTTAATTTTAGTTTTAATTTCAATTAAAGTTGTTTATTGCAGGAATATTGTTTTCTGTATAAAAAAAAATCCTTTATTTAACTAAAGCTAAATTATTTGTAATTTTTTAGTGGTTATTTTTAAAGTCGGCTGAAGTATTGTCTTAAGTTTTTTAATTAAATATGTATTTATTTTTCGCTCATTGCCTTGCGAATGAAACCAATAAGCTGCAATTTTTTATTCTAAATTCAAAAATTATTTGTTTTAAAAATTACCACACGCTTCTTAGCTTTTTCATTAATTAATTTTCATTAAAAACGAAAATAAATACAAAAGACATCTTGTATCTGATTGTCTGTCTGCCAGACAATCTGAATTTGTACATGACAATCTGTCACATTCGTATGTCGTTGCTATTTGTGTTTTTTTTTTGTTTCTTTTAATTTTTTCTTGTTTTCTTAAAATAGCACACACACAGAAATTTAATACAAAAGTTCATTTATTTGTGCATTATAATTCGTTGAAAAACAAAATTTCAAATTAAGAATCCGTAAAAAAAATTAAACGAAATCAACAAAACAGCGAAAGACAAGAAAAAAATTGCATTGCAAATAAACTGAAAATAAAAAAAATAATGAATTTTACAAATAAATTTATAAAATATGAGAACGTCACTTGCACACAGGTGTTCAAATCATGATCATTTTTATTATTTGTTGCATTTGTTGCTGCTGTTGCTGCACAATAAAAGTTATTAAATGCTGTGTAATCAACACAATAAACGGCTATAAGAAATTGTCAGTTTGAGAAAAAGCAAAAAAAAAAAAAACATAAATAATTCCGGTTTGTGAATAAGATGAACGTTAAACGATTTTAAATTAATGATTCATGCAACGAGTTGTAAAATGTTATTTAAACATGTTTAATAATTTATAGAATTCACAGTTCCATTAATCGTGGTGTCATAAAATTTTATTTAAAAAAATATAAGCCAAAGTTAATTAGATTTGTAATTGGGATAATTTAAATAATCAGAACGTGAAAATAGGTTATAAAAAGTAGTGTTGTAAAAGTATTGAGTATTTGAGTACTGAGTACTCAATACCGGGAGTTTTTCCCGGTACTCAATACACAAAAGTAACTACTCAATACTTTCAGGGTTGCATTTTGTAGTATTCAAGCGAAAGTCTTCCTTTAAAATACATCAGAATTATACAACTCTGTGAGCTTGATACAAATAAATATGATTCTGAACCTCATGGAGTTAGTGTAACAAATAGCAATTCTATTAGGAATTATTTTGATACGAAAACAGCCACTAAAAAAAGTACTAAAAAATACATTATTGAACTACTTTAATCATTAACAAATACTATTGGACAGAAAACGTGACCCTTTAGAATAGTGGAAGGAAGGCACGTGATACAACATAACCAGCAAGTCAGGTCCTCACAAACATGAAAAATATTTTAAATTCTTTCAATGTCGGTAAAATTTTATTTCTACATTTCAACAATGAGTTAGTAATAATATTAATTGTGAGAAAAAAAAATGTTTATTAAAAAATATTTAGAAGATAATTTAAGAGATTAATGCAATAGAAGTGTTAATTAAGCGTACGTTAAAATAATTTTATGTACAAAAACTAATCTTCAAACTTATTTATTTTCATATGTTATAAATTAATTTCAATATACTTGTATTTAATCTTTGTTTTTCCATATTGCATCATCAATAAAATAATATAAATAATAATTTGTAACTTCCCATATACATACATATATAAAGTATTGAGTAGTATCGAGTACTCAATTGAAAAAGTATCAAGTAGTACTGAGTATTCAAAAGTAGCCGCCCTTTACAACACTAATAAAAACACAAATTCACATTCACATATTAAGCCAGGGAAAGCAAAGTTAGATATCAACTAAAAGCCTTAATTTATACTCAATGAAGGCAATGGTATTAGCCTGTTTTTTAGTACTGGCTTTGATTTTTTTTCTCTTCCATTTTATCAACTCAAGGGGAGCAAATTTTCCAATAGGGGATTTAAACGAATACTATTGGAAATGAATTTTAAGTAAATATTTTCTAATAGAATTGAAAATTTAACCAAAAAAATTACAAGTAAAACCACAAACTTTTCATTTTAGTTAAAACTTTATTTAGCGGCATCATTTAAGAAATTGTTCTTAAATCGTGAGTACAACGTCTCAATAAATTTTCTCCTCATAATGACACTGTTGCCAATTCAGCTATTTTTTCGTCAAATCTAGCGATTTTAAGTAAATTTTGCGGGGAAAAATATGCACCCTTATTCCACTTGTCGACATCGACGTCACTTTAACACAATACCAAAAAATTGGGGCTTGTTTACTCGCTCTCAAGAATAATTTTGTGCAACTGGCAACCTATTTCCGTTCCCTAATGTCTAGAAAATAGCATAAACCTGCCAAAAGGAGTCAGTTGTTTTCAACAACGGGTACACAAGCCCCAATTTTTTGGTATTGTGTTAAGTGACGTCGATGCCGACAACTGGAATAAGAGTGATGATTTAGCGGGGATTCTAGCGATTTTTTTGTCCAACATAATTCACTTTAAAATGTGTACTTATTTAGAAGCGGTGAACGTATGTATATGAAGCAAACTATAGAAAAAAGGTGATTGAATAGCGCCACAACAATGCAAGTTTAAAGGTTAGCTAATTTTACTCACATCTAGCCTCACACCCGTCTTGATAAGTGCTTTTATACATACGAAAATACGTTTATATTATTAATTCTCTAAAGAGCGCATTAGATAACTGCTATGTTTCCATGTTTTATTAGACTTAAAAAATTTATTGCTCCAAAGCGGGAACTCGCCATAAAAAAATAAGCAGGTTTGCCAGCGCTACTTTTACCCCATAATTTGAAGCAATTTTTTACTGGAAAAGTCCCGAAGTTACAGAAACGTTGAATAACGTATGGATCTGTACATACCAGAACCAACAGACCCAAAACTGGTGCAAACAGGTATATCTGTGCAGGCCTGTAATAGGTATGTATTAGAGAGCTGCGTAAACAGTCTTGAAATGTAAAAACGTCATGATTTTTAAATGTATTCACGTCGCATGTATTATACTAAATCAATAATAAATGCTGTCGTACTATAAGCCAAGCACGATGGATGTATTGGTGTATGTGTATATCAGTTGTAACAAGCGATGTCGCAAGACAGCTTGTTTGTAACAAACACTCAAAAGAAGTACTGTTGATTAGTGTATGCTTGTTATTTTTCATATTGTACGTTTGAGTGTGTGTGTGTAAAATGTAGATGGTAAGCTATTATGTGGTTAACCGCAGAAAAATAAAAAATTATACACACATACATGCATGACGTTTGTACACATGCTCAAGAGTAGAAAGAAGCAAGTATCGCAAATTCATCCGTCACGAAGTGTTTTCTTCTTTACTTTTATACCTACAATACTCAATCAAATTTCTTGCAAACAATGTTTTTAACGTTTCTTTTATAAGATTTCGCTGTATTAAAGCATTTGAAAAATCCCTCATGTCTTGAAAGTTCTTATAAGATGTCTTGTGCAGGAGACTAGTTTGTATATTCGCATGTGATTTTTTTAATAAAATAAGCTTTTTATTAACCTACTACATTACTTTTATTTGGTATTTTATAAAATTTCCCTACAAATTTAGTAAGTACGAAGGAAGTTAAAAAGTTAGCGTAAAATTTTTGAAACAACATAAAAATAAATTTATTTTTTAGGTATTTATCGCTAAATTTTCAAATCATTTTGAAATTTAGTTATTTTCTAGCTTTTTCTTGTCTAGTTTAGCGATATTTGTTGGTAAAAAATTGGCAACAGTGGATAATGACTACGAAATTTATTTCTCCCTTTCTCTTTGAAATGGAAGTTGCCATTATTGTTAGAAAACAAACAAAAAAACAAATTTATAGTATACATAGTACATATCGTAACCCTAATTTACAAAGGCCCTAACTTATTATTTTATTGAAATCGAGTTTTTTGTAGATTTCGATAAAATAACATTTAATGCATCAAAAAATGCATAAATCTCGGTTTCAAAAGAAAATAATGAGTTAGGGCCGTTCTATATTAAGGTAACGATATGTAATATTCTAAAACAAAACAAATATATTTTTAATAAACAGTGCTACCAAATGACTTTTGCAAAAAGTGCAAGGCGAATTCATATCAGTAGCTGGATTCTGTAACTTTTTGCGAACCGAAAATCGTTATATATACCGACATACTTATTCGCTTGGGGTAACGATAATGTGATTCCGTAATTTCTTTTGAACGATAGTCTCCAGTTTTATCTTACTCACCATTTAAATCAATATTATGTGGTATCTCTGTATAGAAAATGTGAAATAAACGAAAAGCACAAAGAATAATATAGAGAAACACAATGAATTTGATCTTGTGACTGAATTTCTTTTTATCCAACCGACAGCGAATATCGTTAAAATATGTTACTGAATAGCAAAGACGATCAATTTTCGTTATATTTATTATAGCGATACGATTATAGTTAATAAAGTTTCTGAATCCAGGTACAAGTGGTCTGAACAGCCCAGGTGACTATTATCGCTGCTTGTAATTTAAATATTCCTCATATATATTTATGTTAACAAACATTTTTCAGTACATTTTTTTCACATCTCAAGTATGAATTTTTCAAAGCAAATTGAGTCACATCTCCCTTACATGAATATTATTTTACAGAGATGTCCGCCGCGCCGTAAGCTGAACGACTACGCCATCTTTATAATACTTATATACGTGAAAAAATAGATTTTTTAAATGCATTTGTCATGTAATGAAATTTGGTTTAAAATTTTGCAACATTTAAATTTTTTGATTCGATTTAACCATCTTGTCAAAGCTTCTTTGACGGTACTGACGTCGTGAAACTTTTCCAATGATCTGTTTATTTTCCGCTGATGAGTAGAATAAAAAATGCAGCGTTCTTAGCATCTTGTAGATAATAAATACATATTGTTCATTTACTTCAACAATGTCATAACTCAAATAAAGTTTTACAGAAAACGATGCAAGACCATTTGCACAAGATTGTGAATTGAGCTAATATAAGTTTTTTCTTTCCCGCACTTCTGTATCATTAACAAGAATCGGAATGAACCTGATGATTTTTGTCAATGAGAGTTGGAGGTGATCAAATAGTCAGCGGGCATTGATAGCCCGCGTTCGATCCCACGCCAGGTCCAGTCATCTCAATATCATAAATTTTTCTGATATGCATTAGTGTTCATTCTAATGCGTACCGTAGCACCCTCCTTCGTTGATATTTGTAACAATGAATAGTCAGCCAAGTAAAATAACTAATAAAATGGCTACATAGCTTAAATGCTTTAATGTTCCTTTTTAACACCAGAGGCGCTGCACAGCTGCTAGGAAAACTAACAAATTTCACAATAGCCAGAGTTGTACAATGGGTTAAGGCTCAGTTAGCCGACTGTAATGGAATATAACTGCAACGGTAAAAAACAGCTGATATACATATATTTTTAAGTGAAAAGTAATGTACAGATTCTTACATTCCGGTTATGTCTCTATAACCATTTTCATTACTTTTCACATAACAATATCGGTCATATGTTTCCTACCGTTGCAGATACATTCCATTACAGTCGGCTAACTGAGCCTTTAAGCTTAATAACTTTAATAATTCACTATATGCCCTCTCTTCACTATCCCATTCCCAAAGAATGTAACACACTTGCATATCGTTCGTTACCTTAATATAGAAACGCCCTAATTCATTGTTTGCTTGAAGTTGAGTTTTTTGTATATTTCGATATAAGAACATCTAATGTATCGAAAAAGGCAAAAATTTCGATATAAAAAATAAATAATGAGTTAGGACCTCCCTATATTAAGGTAATGATATGCAAGTTGGCATTCATATTAATTAATTGAGTATTACTTTTCTTTCCAAAAAAAAAAATAGCTAAAACTTTAATTTTACTTGCTAATCGAAAATTAAAACTTTCTTCCACTTAATATTTAGTTAAATATATAAATTTAAATAAATTTAACAGTTTTCATTTGGCCGACTATTACGATAAAATTTAATTATGATTTAATGCTTTTCGAATTTCTTCTAATTTAATTGCAAAAATATCTTTAATATTCAATTATCGAAAACCAACGTTTATGGCAAATTTTAATAAATAAACCTTTTGGAAAGTTATGAAATTAAAAATAAATACAAAAATTAAACGAGCAGCACCACAAAGTATTCAGCACCACACCTTAATTGTAATTTGTTTTTATTTATTTTTTTTAATAAATAATTGTTGCCGTTGTTATGCCATCATATTTTTATATGATATAAAACAACAACAGCAAAACTTAATTTCAATTTCTTGGTAATTTATTGTAGTGTTGTTGTTGTTGTTGTTGTTGTATCTGTTGTTTTGTGTTGGAGAAACAACAACAGCAAAAATAAGCAAGTGAAGGAAAAATTTTAATAAATTATTCTGATATTTTCTTCTTCTTTATCATGCTTTTGCATTATTATTATTATTATTATTATTTGAAAATATTTAATAAGCTAAAAAACATGACTCGGGTTCTTGTATTCGTTAGCTGAAAATATTTTAGCTTTTTAAGTTATGGAAGGAATATGGATAGCATGGCAATTGGCGGTCGTAATAGATGTTTAGTGTTGCCTACTTTTAGTTCATTGCACTTTAATTATTTAGAATTAACATATTGTTTTTATTACTTTTTATTTTTTTTTTATATGTATATGTATGTATAATGAAGCATAATTCAATTGTTGTGTAGGGTTCCTGTTTACAAACACTTAAGAACTATTTAATTTAATAATATGTATTCATAGAAGGCAGTTAGTTAGTTCATTTACTTGAACACAAAAATAAAAAGGGGTTAAGTCAACTAGCTGTTTTCTCATATATCAGACAAATATTAAATGCATTTTTTAAAAGTAAATATGGCATTTCTAAGCAATACTTTTTAAATACAAAAAGTAGCAGATTTTATCAACGACGAAAATAAAGCTAAAATATATATGATGCATGCAAAATATATACAAATAATGTTGTTGGACATATTGTACTCATCTATCACAGACAAATATAGTTGTCATCAAAGTGTTACTTCAGCCCTATACATTTATAGATACTCGTATTTTTTAATGCAAATGGAATATGTGAATTGTTTTGATTCATAATACTCCAATTTATTGAAAGCTTTTTCATGTAATGAAAGCTCAAATTTAACATCAATAATTTACAACAGTCTTGCCATTCTTTTGTTTGTTCTTTACTAATCCTGCATACATATGTCTATTAATTTGCTTACTTTTTATTAAAATTGGTCAGACTAACCTTCGAGATTCTGTTCCACGTATTGCTTACTAAGTTTCATCCATGAAGCAAACCTTCATAGTAAAAATATTCAAAACTCTCATCAACGAGCATTACCACCACTATGCTATACAGACTACCTGATACCATTCATGTTTTTCCATTTTTAGCAGCCTTAAACTTTAATTTTAGATAAATAATTGATTTGCTAGAAAAAAGAATATTGGCGCCTTATTTATTTAGTTTTAAACCATAAAAAATTACATTTTCAGTTGTATATTAATTTCCTTCGGCAACTTAAGATGCGTGGGGATGTTAAGCAAAATTACAAAATAGTGTATAACTATAAAAATTTTATAACTCATGTGTGCACCAGAAAGTAATATAAAACTGCAAAAACTCATGTTGGCGTTAAAATACTGCCTTCATTTTTAATAAATAGTTTACATGAAATATAAACAGAGCATACCACAAACACGAGTAGAACGAAAATTATTTATATTATTATAATATGTTCATACGATGGACTGATTGTTGTTTTTACAAAATGTAAAGCGTAAAACATTGTGGACCAGAATTCAGAAAATTTTTATTGTGCTTCTTTTACATAGAAATAATTGCTATTGCATAGAAAATTGTTAATTGAAAAAATTTTCATAAATTTATTCTGAAATTATAAATCATAAAAAGTCTCTTGAAAGCTAAAATAATTTTAGAAACTAATATTTATTAATACTATAGTTAAGAATTTCCCATGAAACGGAAAAAACAATCCCCGTTGCCGGAAATTTGCGGCAAAAGTAATTATTTTTCCCACAGTGGCATAGTTGACATTTTCATTTAAAAAAAGTGTGCTGTGATACAACCGTTATTTTTTGTTTCAGTTAAGTATGCTGTAGCACAGCCGTTCTTTTTTATAAGAGAAGTATGCCAGTGACACTGCCGGTCTTTTCTACAAGAGAAGTGTGCTGTGACATAGCTTACCTTTTCTATAAGAAAATTGTGCTATGACACAGCCTACATTTTCTATAAGAAAAGTGTGCTGTGACACAGCCTACATTTTCTATAAGAAAAGTGTGCTGTGACACAGCCTACATTTTCTATAAGAAAAGTGTGATGTGACACAGCCTAACTTTTCTATAAAAAAAGTGTGCTGTCACATAGCCCAACTTTTCTATAAGAAAAGTGTGCTGTGACACAGCCCAACTTTTCTATAAGAAAAGTGTGCTGTGACACAGCCCAACTTTTCTATAAGAAAAGTGTGCTGTGACACAGCCCAACTTTTCTGCTGAAAATATTTTAGCTTTTTAAGTTATGGAAGGAATATGGATAGCATGGCAATTGGCGGTCGTAATAGATGTTTAGTGTTGCCTACTTTTAGTTCATTGCACTTTAATTATTTAGAAAAGTGTGCTGTGACACAGCCTAACTTTTCTATAAGAAAAGTGTGCTGTGACACAGCCTAACTTTTCTATAAGAAAAGTGTGCTGTGACACAGCCTAACTTTTCTATAAGAAAAGTGTGCTGTGACACAGCCTAACTTTTCTATAAGAAAAGTGTGCTGTGACAAAACCCCACTTTTCTATAAGAAAAGTGTGCTGTGACACAGCCCAACTTTTCTATAAGAAAAGTGTGCTGTGACACAGCCTAACTTTTCTATAAGAAAAGTGTGCTGTGACACAGCCCAACTTTTCTATAAGAAAAGTGTGCTGTGACACAGCCTAACTTTTCTATAAGAAAAGTGTGCTGTGACACAGCCTAACTTTTCTATAAGAAAAGTGTGCTGTGACACAGCCTAACTTTTCTATAAGAAAAGTGTGCTGTGACACAGCCTAACTTTTCTATAAGAAAAGTGTGCTGTGACACAGCCTAACTTTTCTATAAGAAAAGTGTGCTGTGACACAGCCTAACTTTTCTATAAGAAAAGTGTGCTGTGACACAGCCTAACTTTTCTATAAGAAAAGTGTGCTGTGACACAGCCTAACTTTTCTATAAGAAAAGTGTGCTGTGACAAAACCCCACTTTTCTATAAGAAAAGTGTGCTGTGACACAGCCCAACTTTTCTATAAGAAAAGTGTGCTGTGACACAGCCTAACTTTTCTATAAGAAAAGTGTGCTGTGACACAGCCCAACTTTTCTATAAGAAAAGTGTGCTTTGACACAGCCTAACTTTTCTATAAGAAAAGTGTGCTGTGACACAGCCTAACTTTTCTATAAGAAAAGTTTGCTGTGACACAAGCGACGTTTTCTTTCAGTCGTTCTTTTCTATCAGGAAAGTGTACTCTGATACAGCCGACCTGTTCTATAAGAAAAGTGTGCTTCGATGCAGCCAACCTTTTCAAAAGGGTATTTTTTATACAGGTCTAGAACCTTGAAATAGAATAAAACAAAAATGAATTTTTGAATTTGACATGAACCTTTTTTTATTCGCAAGATAATTTTCTGTCATTATAATTTAAATATGGCTGTGGCTGGCTTGAATGTAGTGCTAATCTAAGGTCCAATTTTCGATAACTTTTTTAACATTTGTGGTCATATATATTGGCAATAACGCGGCGAATGTTGTCCTCCAAGTGGTCAATCGTTTCGGGCTTGTCGGCGTAAACTAGTGACTTCATATACCCCCACAGAAAATAGTCTAGCGGCGTTCAATCTCGTGACCTTGGTGGCCAATTCACGGGTCCGAAACGTTAAACTATGTGGTTTCTTCAATAAATCAATTGTGGCAATAACTGTGCGACATGTTGTGCCGTCTTGTTGAAACCACAGCTCCTGCAAATCATGGTTGTTCAATTGATGAACGAAAAAGTCAGTAATCATGACTCTATAGCCCGATTATAGGCTCTATAGACTGATTCGGGTCATCCTTTACGCTACGCTCTACAGCAGCAATGATTTCTTCTGTACTCACTGTACGACGTCTCTGTGTATGCGTTTTATAATTTAGATTAAACGTGGTTCGAAAAAACTCCATAGTTAATCCAACTAATTGCTCTGATGGACGATTATGTTGACCGTAAAATGGACATAGTACGCGATACATACATACATACTTCGAACAAAACCATGATTTTCAAAATAAATTTGTACAATTTGGAAGCGTTGTTCAGGCGTCAAGTCTATTCATGTTGAAATGCCAAATAAAACTACACATAAATCACTTAATAGCTGACAAAATGGCCGCCAATTAAAAAAGTGTTGCCAACTTAAAGTCTTACACCTCTATAAAAAAGTGTTCTGTGACAAAGAGGACGTTCTCTTGAAGATATTTTTAACACAAATATAAATAGAAGATACTGCGATAGAGAAACCAAAGAAAATAGTTTCTTAACTTAATTTTTGAGCCAAATTTTAGTTTGCATTCCGTTTTCTTAAATTGCTTCTAACTTTACATCAAAAATGAGGGGATTGCACAAAATATCAATCCTTTATTGCAACATAATCAGATCTCCAGGCTTTAACAGAAAATGACTTTAAAGATTTTTAATTTACATAAATACAAAAATGTTGTTTCACCAGGAACCATTTTTGCAAAATTTTTACACAAGACAAAATGCGTTATGACGAATTATTTTCGATATATCGTCGGTTGGTTATTGGTTTGCGCCACAGTATATTCAAAATACATTATGTCTGCAGCAAACCAATAACCAATTGACGATATGTATGACTTTATCGCATTAAAGGAGCAATATATTAGCATAAATCAAGAACCATTTGCTCGACTTATTAAAATGAAATAAATGAAAAAACCGAAAAAAGATCCAAATCAACTTATGGGAACAAAAATTAACAGATACTTGATAGCTTGAATTAAAGCTACTTCTAGAAATATGCTTTAATTAATTTACTTATAGCTGCAGAAAGCACGTAATATAACCTTTTTCGCACTCATCCGTATGAACCTGTTAATGTCCGGACTCCAAGCCACATCCACTGAAAGGCACTAGGGCCCTTCGGCTCTATTTATAATTATAAAGTTTTGTCGAGTTTTGCAAGAAAGTACAGTCGCATGCTAATATTTAAAGTTTGTATTTTTTCAAATCTAAAATTTTATTCGATTTAATACATAAAAATTTCAAAACAAAACTATAACTTTTTTATGGTCACCTTGATTTCTCATGTTATACATTGTTACAGTGTGAACGTGCTTTTGCTTTATTCCAGGGAAAATCTTATATTACTTTTTTGTATGCAATTAAATATAATTATGAAGCAATTTTCCACCCACATTATGTACATACATACATAAATATGTGTTTGCTCGTATTTCATAGTATGTAATATAATTATCCTGCCATTTAATATTCTCGTAACGTTACGAAAACTCTGAAATATTTAATTATATTTGATGCTGCTCTATGGCTGCTGATATAGATTTTTCCGTTAAAAGCGTCATTAAGAAAAGCTTCTGATTTCATTAAAACATATTTTACAATAAACTTAAAATGACAAATTTTATTAAGAGTGGATTGTTAGGTGAGTGAGAGAGGGAGAGAGAGAGAGAGAATGATTATAAAAGCAGGAAAAGGAAGCAAGAAAAAGTTTTGAGGCTTACAAAAACACATACACACACATATATATATATATATATATATATATATATATATATATATATATATATATTATATAGAATAAAAAACATGCATGTTACTCAATAACAAGTAGTAATTAAAACAATCAAAAAACCCGACTGCGACCAACTTTGAACCTTTAAATATCCTAAATGTTCATTTGAAATGAAAAATCATAAGAGAAACCTAAAGATGATTTTAAAATACCTGTCGAATGATACCCATTTTGATATAGTTTGCAGACTTTTTAATTTTTTTCGGATTTACAAAAAGGCGTCAGTTTTTGACTACTGTCATATCTTCAGTGACACTCCCGAGATTAAGACAAATCGATTGATGGAAGAATCATCAAAATCAGTCCAAGTGTTTGGTGCCTCAAAGGAAAGCACATCCATACATACTGCTTTTCGCAGTCGGTTAAAAAGGATACACAGAAAAAAATATTCCTGCAATAAAAGAACTTTAATTGAAAATAAATTAAAAAATCAATTGAAAATGTATTTAAGTCAATTAAACATTTGCTTAAAAATTTTATTAATTACAAAGTTTAATTGACTCAATTACATTTTTTATTGATTTTTGGTTTTATTTTCAATTAAAGTTGTTTATTGCAAAAATATTTTATTTTTAAGGAAAAGTTTAATTATTGACTTAAATACATTTTTAATTGATTTTTGGTTTTATTTTCAATTAAAATTTTTTATTGCAGGAATATTTTTTTCTGTGTATGCAATTTCGTTGATCTTTCATCTCATTCAACTTTTGATTAGATCTTTACCAATTTGTGCGATAGAGGCACTGATATAAAAATCTTAAAATTAAGTTAAATGATTTGTCATGCTCACCACGCCCGTGCATTTGTCATAAATTTTAAGTTAACTACTTACTGCCTTATTCATAAATATTGCCTTTGTCTTATAAAGGGTTTACAAAACAAATTTTGCATGGATAAATTTCACCCATAAAAAATATTTTTTATGGGTAAGGCCTTTCTATTTTCCATATCAGTAAGTCGCGGTTAACCCTATGAAATTTTTCGTTCCGAAGTTTTCTTTTGAACTGTCATTCGCGCCTGCACATCGATTTTTTTAATACAATTTTATTTTTTTACATGTTGAATTTAACATTATTTTTCTCTTTTTTTTATAAAAATTCAAATTTGTTAATAAAAATTTAATAAGAAATTATTAAAGTTCAATAAAAACTTAAGACTTCAATAAAAAAAATGTTCACAGCTACGAACTCGAAAACTATAGAAAATTTTCGAAAGGGGCATTTAATCAGTGTGCACACTTTATTTTTTTTAAATTCGGTAGAATCGACAAAAAAAATCGGTAGATTTGAATGAAATTCGGTAGAAATTTTTTTTTTATTCAGAGAAACATAAAAACTAACAATTCAAAGAAATGTAAAAAATAACAAAATATACATATGTACTTATATATAAATTGTAAGTGCAAGGAGTATTCAAATAAACAGGTTCCAAAAGCGCGTTTAAAACTTCATATGTGATTGGAAATTAAACTGCCATAAACAATGAAGCATTTCCAATAAAAAAATGTCATCCCCAGTTATTTGCCCTTACCCTTTATATAGATATGCTATGCATATATAAAATAATATACATAAATAACAGGAATTAAGTTTTTGTACAAAATAACTTGTACTTGTACTAAAATAACTTTTATTTGACAAACATTTGTAACTTATTATATTATATGTAAGATCCATTTATGAATTTAAACTTTTGTGCAAAAATTATTAAATCAATGGTAGGAATAAATATTTCATCCCCAAGGCACAATTCTTTGGCAAATATTAGGTTACTTCTAGTTTCAGTTTTTAACCGATTTTTTTGTTCTCTTTTAATGATTTTCATGACAGAAAATGACCGCTCTGCGGCCGCACTGCTATGTGGCAAAATAGGCAAATTACACATATATCCACTTATATTACTAAATAACAATATTCGGTAGATTTCAGGCCTTGTTCGGTAGAATTGGTAGATTGTTAAATTCACAAACATATTCGGTAGAATCTACCGAATATCGGTAGAAGTGTGCACACTGCATTTAATCTCAGTTTTTTCTCTCTCACCAACAAACTTGTGAGTCCAATCTACATTAGAGCGTCAAGCGTTGCATTAGCAGCATGGTACGTATTTTCAGTACATTTAAACGTATAAAATATTATTTGAATGTACTGAAAATACCAACCCTGCTGCTAACGCAATGCTTGACGCTCTAATTAAAGCTTAAATTAAACGTGACATAGCCATAGCACCATAACCATAACCAAACCAAAATTCAATTGGTTTCTATGGTGAGAGTTATGGCGTTATTGCGAGTCACGTATAATCGAATACAGTGTTGCCCATTAGTTTGGTTCGAACGGCTGCTCTCTATGGCTATGGTTATGTCACGTCTAATTGAGCCTTAAGTTGGACTCTTACACTTTCTATGAAAACAATTAATTGCATAGTGTGAACCGTGAATCGTATTTAATGGTGGGTGACTTGCTTGTTTGGGCAATTTTGGGTCCATGAGGAATGTTAGTATCTAATAAATATTTTGAGAATTTTGCAAAGAATTATATGTACTCTATTTTTGTTTAAAAAGTTTTTTTCAACAAGTTGTAGAAAGTTTGAAAAGGCGTGTTTAATGAAAAAAAAGTTGTAACTAAAAATAGTCATGATAAACATTCGCACTCACACATGTGAAAAATGAAAACTTTTTAATGAAAATTTTTCAAAAAATCAAGACAAATATTTTTGAAGTGCTTTTTGTTTCGTTTAAATTAAATTCTTGTTTATTTTTTATTATTTTTGTTGTCCCTATTTGTTTAGAATTTATATTTTTAATTAACATTTTTGTTTCCTAAGAAAATAGCAAAAAAGAAAAAAAACAACATAAATAAATTATGTGCAGTTCCTGTGATTTAAAACTATATTAAAGCTATAAAATACAACAGCAACAGAAATACATTCCTACGTATACACATATGTACATACATACATAAATACATCCATACATACATACATCTGTGAATTTAAGAAAGAACCACGAACAAAGTTTTCTGTTTAGTTTATTATTTTGCTGCTTAAAAAATATGAACAAAAAAAATTTAAACTAAACAAAAACAATACAACACTAAAACCAAGCAAAAACGTAAAATAAAATAAATAAAAAGGAATTCGTTAACGACTTGACATGCCAAAATTAATGGCATGTCTGACAATAATTAAACAACAAAAGAACGTTTGTTACTATCAAGGCTCCATATAAACCGGCACACTCGACGTCATTCTAATAAAGTCACGGCAAATCATGATTTGTGTGTTTGATATTCGATATTTCCCTTACCAAAGCAATTAGAAGTACATCCATAGATGCAAGTAATGAAATATGTAAAAGTATTTGGCAGATTTCATTCAGTTGAGAAAAAATAATGCCCAACAGTTTTAATTTTAATTGCTCTATTTGAATTATCTACAGTGTTTAAACAGCCAAGGCAACTTGCAAAGACAAAAAGTAATAATGAAACATTTTGCAGCTTTAACAGAAAATTAAAAAAGCAACCACAACAACAACAACAACAACAAAAACAAAAACAAAATCAACTAAACAAATAACGAGCTTAACAGACAAACAGCAATTTGCTGGCTGCAGCCAGTCGGCCAGGCTAGCAGCCAGCAAGGCAGGCAGGCAGGCAACATTATGGCCAACAATACCCAACATTCAAGGCAGCCTTCTTTAATATACATACCTATGTATGTATTTTATTTTAAACTTAAATATAAAATAAGAAAAGGAAACAAGTTCTTATACTTTTTATTCGCTTCGATTTTTTTTTTTTATTATTTTTCCTCTCTGTCTTAAACGGCACAAAATAAACAGAAAATCATCTGAAATAAATTATGTATAGTTTTTTTTTTCTCTTCCATCGTTTCACTTTTGTTTAAATATTGGTTTTAAATTGTTAACAATATGAAAATTATACCTACTAAAAGTTTAAGTAAAACTATTTTTAAAATACAAAAATCAATTTCCTCATGTCCGCATAATGAAAAAAACTCGCAATAAAAAGAAATATCTGCATATTTGTAAGTGCAATTTATTTTATTGTTGTTGTAAAGCTTTGAATAGTTTTTATACTTAAAAATACATTAAACGCAACGTAACGTAATGAAAACTATATATAAATATTTACGAAGCAATACAACTTTGCGTCCCTCCACATTTAGACATCACACATCCTGCATTTATGCGAGAACCCAAAACGATCGTATTTTTAAATGGAACCATTAATGTTTAGCTGCCGAATTAAGCATGGTAAAGCAGGAAAAGTGGAAATCGGTGCTCGCCAAGGATGTATTTTATTGTGTCTTAAAAACAATTCTTAAAAGTGTCCTACAAAAAGGAAAGGGAATTACTTGGGGACTGCAAGGTGGTTTAAGCGATCTTGATTATGCAGATGATATTTACCTATTAGTTCACAACTTCTCAGATCTTGCATCAATAACTGATGCGGCTGTACTTAAAATTAAGACTTTAAAAACCAAAACCCTGCGAGTTAATGCAATGTCTCGGGGGCTATTTACAATAAAAAATAATCAAATAGAAGATATCAGGCAGTTTTGTTACCTTGGGAGCATAATTTCCAAAAATGGCGGGTCAAGTGAAGATATTGATAACCATCTACAGAAAGCGTGACAAACTTTCGGTCATATAAGACGCATTAGGAATTCGTCTTCACTTTCTCAGCGCATAAAATTAAAAATATTTAACACAAATGTTAAGTCCACTCTCCTCTACGGTTGCGTTGCAAGACATGGAACGCTGCCCCTCGAAACGTGCAGAAAATTCAGATGTTAGTGAATCAGTGTCTTGGCAGGATATTGCGAATATTCTGGCCTAGAGTGGTGTCCAATAACAGGCTTTTTAACATTCAAATCAACAAATCATGGGCACAGAAATAAAACGACGTAAATGGCGGTGGATTGGCCACACCTTAAGAAGATCAAGGAACGACATCACAAGAAATGCCATAGACTGGAACCAGCAAGGAAGTCGAAGAAGAGGATGCCCAGTTCATACGTGGAGAAGGCAAATCGTTGCAGAAGTGGCTGGAATGGGGAAAACCTGGGGCGAAGTGAGACCGTTTGGCACAAGACAGGAATATGTTCAACCACTTTATTGAGGCTATATGCTCCTTATGCGAATATACATACATATGTATGTTTAGCGATTTAGTTAACCTAGAATATTTTCCATCTTTCTGGCAAATAACGAACTTCTCGAGGGCAATTATGAACAAAATTCCACGAAAAGTTTTTCCCTTGGAACAATTTCAAATAACACCAAGTAATAAGGAAAACAAAAAAATCTAATTGGAAAAGGGAGAAATTCCTCGCTGAATTTTATTCATAATTTCATCATCATCATCATAATCATTTTTTTGAAGCCAATAGCGAATCATGCCGATTTGTATACCATTTTCAGAAGTGGAGCGTGTTCCAGCGAGAGCGTTCTGCATTTATCGAAACAAATCGTAATAGGACGGCGCAAGGTCCAGGCTATAAGGTTGCTGAAAAAAACTTCCGAATTTCTGTGGCGTAAATAGTTTTGAAGTGGTCTTGCATCATGTGGCCGAGCGTTGTAACAATGGAATGTTACAGCTTCATGTCTGGTTGCATATTCCGGGAATTTTTCGTTCAGTACTCGCTTGCAGTAACTTCCTATAGCGGGAATGAAAATAATTGCTTTAAATAGGGTCGAAACAATTTTAAAATTAGCTTATATAGAAATGATTTAAAGCAGCTACGTCCAAACACACACAGTGCTATCATGAATAAAATTCCGCGTGAAATTTTTCCCGGGGAACAATTCCAACTAATAGCAAGTAATAGGGAAAACAAAAAATTCTAATTGGAAAAGGGAGAAATTTCACGCGGAATTTTATTCATGATAGCCCTGACATACTCTGATATTGCATTGAGGTTTACCTCAAATGCAAGTAAGAGCAAGCATTTTTATCGCCGAGATCTGATTGGCTGTGGCTCTCTTATCGGTGTGAAAGCATAAAATCACTTTTGTAAAAGTTTTCACATTGTACATATGACTTCATCGCAGCTATTTTAAAGTATGTTTTTAATATAAAATTCAATTATAATCTCAGAGATTTTTTTTTCTCAGAAAGGGTTTGAAATGCTGTTTAAAATGTTTATAAATACGGCTGATTGAGTTTGACTATAAGGCCAACTAAATAAAATATGTGGCTTATATCAGAAAATGGAACTATGCAGTTGGCGTGAATACCTTTACTAAGCATATGCAACCATATGCATAACGAAAACTTGGCATGAAGTTAACATAAGCGACTAAATTGAGCATTTCCATATATTTGAAAATTGAAAATTACTTTAGAACGTAGTCATGAGTCTGGACTACCATTTCCAGAAATTTTTAATATTGAATTGCATAGTAAGACTCGTTAAACTACCGAACGATTTCGTAGCGTATGTTATCTACATGTCAAGTTTTCGTTATGCTTATAGTAGCTGATAATTAATAGCACGTTGCAACCTCGTATTCTACAATATATTTATGTTTGTTTTGTAAACAACCAAATTACGGATTCAATTAAGCTTTATGGCATGATTTTGAAATTTATAAGAAATTAATGCAATTGAAAAGTAATGCATATTACGTTACGTTTCACGTTTGTCTAATCGCTAGAATGTACAGATATTATGTTATATATATATATATATATGTATATATATATATATATATATATATATATATATATATATATTATACATATATAAGTATGTATGTATGTATATCTATAGTTCTTTATATTGTTGTTATTAAACTCTGAGAATATTTACAAAGATAAAGCAACATTATGCCAAGGATTTATTAATACACGTCTGTGTACGAGCGTTTAACTTTCTACACTTAGCAAAATTTTACATCACAAAATTAATTTTTAATTCACAACCAGCAATAATTTTTAAAATCACTATTTCTTTGTAAACAATACAGTTTGTTAGTTATGGTAATTCTTTGCATTAATATGTCTTTTATGGGCATCCAATTTTGAAAAAATATTAACAGTAATTAAATTAATCATTTGGTACGTCCAAACGAAAACTTTTTAATAAATTAGACTTGTTTGAGTGTGTTAACTTTAATAATTTTTGTTAAAAAATGCAATACGTGCCTTTATTACTTAATTACAAATTGTAATTTATAACACAACACAAGCAGAACGCACAATGATTTTCTCTGCTATTATGATGGTTTAAGTTATACGAAAATAGCAACTACTCAACCCGCAATATTTCTCAGAAATAATATGAAAGATTTTCACTTGAACCCAGTGTTACCATATGTGAAGATTTATCTTATTTTTGAAGTTTTTAGACATGTTAAAACGAGAAAAAAGATTTTTTATCTTAAAATAAGATTTTTAAAAATTTTACTTTTGGTACTTTTAATATATTATTGAGGGATTTTTTGATTTGCTTCAAATTTTTTGATTTGCTTCATAATGATCTTACACATATTCTATACATAAAATATTTTGTGTTATTTGGCTTTATTTTTAATAGTTCACAAGAAACAAAATAAATTTTAACTCATTTCCATTCAATAAAATAACAAGAAAGATTTTTGGTGACAAAAAAAGTCGAAGATTTTTGAACAAATAAATATGGCAACACTGCTTGAAGCACCATTCAGTTCGACATTAATTTACCTTGGAGAGAACGAAGCTCATTTATCAGTTATGTGATGAAAACCGCTTTCGATACAGAGATACTCGTACTACTAAATAGTAATGCTAAGGTAGACAACACGAAAATTTTACTTTGGTAATCTTTGAATTAGTAGATGAAAAGGGAAGAGAGAAACCTTGTTTATTTCTTTTGTTTTTCCTTCCTAGTCTATAGTTTCTTCTTGGCATAGTGAATAATTTTCAAAGGAATTTATGTGTGTTCAAACCAGAGAAACAATTCGATCGGCTCGAAGCCGACAGCGTGTCAATGCAGGTTACTTTTCACTCATCCCGCCGCCGCTGATTACATTGCCTAAAAGACAGCCGTCATATTAGCAACTGTATATGTATATATTTATAATAGCGTTGTTCCTTTTAGGAGCATAGGACTCCCACCTGGAGTGGGCTTTTTAAAACATAGCCACCGATTTCTTTAGGAAAATATATCATTGACCATTTTAATATATTTCGTCGGCTTAGAGTGTAAACCTTCTGACTCACTTCAACCGAATATTACAGGAGAGATAAAAACTATTGAAATTTTCTCTACATTGTTCAAGAAATTATCATTTTGGGCCATTCACATATTCCGTAACGTAATTTTCGGAGTTTATAATATATATGGTCTTAGGTAATCTAATCAATATAACAATGGTAAAATATGGTATTCATGATTAATGTTTCTTCTCAGAATTTTAAGATATACCCATATTAACAATACCAACCGAAAATATTCCAAGTGTATAATACAGCAAAAGATTCTGTGTTTAAACAAAAAATGCAGTCATTGTTTCATTATAATTTTTTTTTTTGGTATATTTTGCATTTTATTTTTAAGCTTATCTGACATTCTAAAAATAAAACAAAAACAAAAATATGCATTCTTTAGAAAATATATGATTTTAATTAAAAATTCTTAGCTTTGTTTGTTGTTGCTGTTTGCAAAGCGGCTTTTTTATACAAAAAAGGTGTTATTTTTAATAATTGATATTTATAGCACTAAGAATAAAGAAAATGAAAAAAAAATACAAATGGAAATGAAATACATTAAAATTATTTAATAAATTTAGTAAATTGCGATTTGGACTCGCACACGAAGGGTTCCTTCCATACGGACACTACGTATGTAATAGCATACGAACTTAAGCCTGTATAATCGAATATCTTACCTGATGTAGACATTTAAAAAAATATAGATGCCCGGTAAATTTTTTTTTCGGTTTTTGGCGATTTTTTTTAGTTTTGTCGTTTTTTTAGATTTGCCAATTTTTTGTTTTTGGCGATTTTTTCAATGTTAATTTAATACACTTTTGAAAATTTCAAGTGTCTATATTCGTGTTTGTATATTACATTAGTATTTCAAAATTTTTCGTTGCTCGCTTTGGAACACGCTTTAATTTTGGACTGTCATATATTTAACTGCCACATATTCCTCAACATTTTCAGGTCCGTAGCTCACACGGTTCTTGAAAAAGCAGCTTGAGACGGACAAAACAATAGGATTCCTTTTTAGCTTTGGTATACGGAACCCTAAAAAGGAACAATGTACAAAATTCATTCATTCGAAGAGGAAGCCACGTACCGAGTTTCAAGTCTATTTTCAACTGTTTCTTCTCAAAAATACCCTTCACTAAATACTCATATCATGGAAGTGGATAAAAGTGGTGGTCCGCCATATTGTGTTTGGGCCGATATCATTATTTATCTTTTTCTCAAACCCCATATTATTGGGCTGAATAAAAATAGTAAACAATTTACATATGCATGTAAGCATTAACTTAAAGTACCAACAATGGGTAAAATTTTACCTCTTATATATTCGTATTTAGAAAAAGTGAATTCGAGATATTTTTTGAAGTAAATAATTCAGAAAAAGTTTTGCTTTTATGTGTAATAATTTAGTATGTGTCTCCCAAGTTGTTACACATAAATCGAAGAATGCAAAAAGTCTACCAAAATTAATTTTGTAACCGTTGTATATACTTCTCAAAACTATTGGCACTTTTCGAAAAAGTATCATACGGTCAAACAACTTGCCTTTAGTAAAAGGTAGGATTTTGTCTGCCCGATAAATGGCTTTGCATTATAAAACCTTCATTTATTATTTTTTATACTTAAAATATCATTATTATTGATAATAATAACAATAAAAACTTTAAGTTGTAATAATGCAAAGATATTTATCGGAGATAAATACGGAGTTAATCTTTACTGGGCCAAGTTTAAATTTTAAACTCACAATAGTTCATGAATAATTGTATGTTAATTGATAACTTTGAACTCGTTTTCTGGCAAACAATTTTTTTTTTTTTTTTGAGTTAGGACGTTGTTTTAATAAATGAGCGATACGTATATTCTCACTTACACATTTACGCAAAAATATGTTAAATTTTATTTTTATGTAAGCGTGTGCAAACAAGAAAATCAATAATAAATGCAAATAAATAAATTCATTTTCCCTGTGCACTTTTTTTTTGTAAAAAAAACAGAACTAATAAATAAAAGATACATATGTGTTTGCAATTTAATTTACAGCAAGTACGAGAGTATTCAATCAAAATAATGCCGGAAACATGATAAAATGCGCAGTAACGGAAGTAAGAATAAAATGTAAATAATTTATAAATGGAAGATGCCAAAGAAAATGGCTACGGGAAATTAAATTGCAACAAAAGTTAATGTTTATATTAAAGCACTAAACAAAACACTTTTCAAAAAAAGTCTTGAAAAATATTATGTGCAATTGTTAAGATACATAATTACATACATACATATATATATATATATATATATATGTATATATATGTATGTATGTAAGTATGTACATACACATTTATCGTACAAGAATTTCAATTAAGAAATTAAATTTCATTCACCTACAATCTCTCTTCATATACACACATACATATATAATTTATATTCATGGCATAACCGTTGAAGTTTACAGTTGATAACATAAATTTCTATATACTCTTTTGAGCATGGAACTGTTTTGCGCTCCCAAGTGAATTAAAAGGAAAACTCACACTTTCATAGGAACTCAGTATCATTAACGTAGTCTCTCAATATCTGTGGCTATAAGGAAAAAGTGCTTAAATCATATTTTACTGTTTGGCAGTAGAGCACTTTTAAGCGTTTAAGTCGATTTTTAGAAATTTATTTCTTTTACAGCTAAATTGGGAAATTTTCTCCTAACCTTTATTTTTTTAAGCAAAGAACGCTCTACACACCATGCGTAATACATTTAAGTTGAAATATACCAAAGTATAACCTAAATTAAGCTATTATTCCAAATCACACAAATTAATTGAGATTTTGACCAGGGGTACTTTCGAGTATGCAGATTACGGAGGTGCCATTAACTCAAAATTAGCTTATTTCGACTTAAGCACTTTTTCCTTCTTGCCACAGATATTGTCCAATCAATACCTCTAAAGTGGGTAATGCCCGGTAATGTAAAATCCTCAAAAAAGCCGGATCTCCACTGGGTGAAAGCTGAATAATGACAAAGAAAATACTGGCTAATATAAAAACACATACATATGTATAAATCTTCTCATAATAATATCCCTTTCTGTTCTTACGAACTTCTTATTATTTTATATATTGCCTTCAGTGTATTTCAGCGTCCTTGCCAGCGTTGCCAACTTTGAAATTTCAAAACGCACCAAAATGGAGAAAAAATCGCGCCATTTACAAAAAAACGCACCAAGATTTCTTTAGTTTAAAATTTTTATTGAATTGATTTTGCATAAGTATAATATTATATTTTTTGTATTAAAAATTTAACACCAAAACAGGTTTTTACAGTTCAAGGTTAAAAGAGTAAAACCTAAAAAAAAAATTATCAAATTTTTTTTTGATAATATTTTTTTTATAATTTCATAAATTCTGTACAAAAATTTTTAAAGAGATAGATCAACGATTAATAAATAGTAAGCATTCAAAACTAATAAATCAAACTAATAAATCAAACTAATAAATAATAATCATATAGTTTTCTAATTTTATTAAGCTTAAGGTCTCTTTTCTAATAAAATTAGAAAACTATATAATTAAAAACAGGTCAAAAAAAATTAGAAGAATTATACATATATCATTTTATTCAAATATTTTTAATTTTTTTTTATCAGAAGTTTAATGTATCCATATTAAAAATATCACAATTAAAACAAATAGCCTTTTACAATATATTTACTAAACGAATACGTACATACATGGTATACATGTGCCCTTAATTATGAAAGTGGTCTAACTCATACGCATTTTTGATTCGATATAGTAAAATAAATTTATATTAATCGAGACTAGTATAACTCTAAATTAAACTGTTGCATAAAATCCAAAAATATTTTTGGATTTGTTCAAATGCAATGTACTTAATATCTCGACCCAAAAAATATATGACTTATACAACTTTCATAATTAAGGGCACATAAATATGTTTACATTCACTTGTACAAGATGATACATTTTTGTACATTAATTTTATAAATTCTGTTTAAAACTTTTTAAAAAGAGAACAATAATTAATTATTCCAAATAAATGAAGCCAATATTTTTATCATTATTGTTATCATCGGGCCATACAACAGATTTTATTTCAAATTGTGATATTTTGTAAACATCATTAGTATAAATATGGTAATTAACATTATCAGCAAGTTTCACAACAAGAATTTTCCGGTTTTAACCCACTGTTGTGTTAAATTTGCGTTGGTGCCACCAAAAATTAAAAAACGCACCGAAATTTAAAAAAGCGCACCACGCACCACGCACCAACTAAGGAATTTTTCGCACAAAAAATTTCAAAAAGCACCAAAAATGGTGCGAAACGCACCAAGTTGACAACGCTGGTCCTTGCAACAATGTTCGCTTCAAAGCCTTTTACTAAAATATATCTGTTTCACAAGTGAACAAACATTTCAAATCACGGATGGAAATCATGGTACAATTGTACTTTTTATGGTACACTTTTGACCTTGTGGGTACCGTGGTACTACCGCGAGTTACTTGGTACAATTTAAAATGTAAATTTTTCACTATATAGTAACATTAATTTTGCCTATGTTCTCTTTAATTTTTTTATGTGTGTTTTATTTTAATCTCTAATATAATAGTCGAATCTACGAATGTACCTTTATGAATGTAATATTTAATATTTTTTTGTGTTAAGTTTCTGTTTTTTATTGTAAACTTCTGTATTTTTATACTAATTTTTTTACGTTTCTGTTTTTATTAATAAATATTAAAAATTGCTACCGTCATGGCCTAAAAAGTACATTTTATTTTCATAGTTGGTACAAAATCCAAGAAATCATTTTCCTTCCCTGTTTCAAATGAAAGATATAACAATTAATGTCTGTTCTTATTTAATAAATTTTAGCAATTTGTACATATGTGTAGTTTCTTTTTAATTTTCACCGAAAATCGTTTTAAAACCTCAGAATTGCGCGCTCATCTTTACAGTGTGATGTAAAACTTTCTTAAGCAATTATTTGTTTTAAATATGTATTTTTTTAATCGTTATACCTTAAATACTTACAGTCTTTAACAAAGTGATTTTACACTATTGACTTTCACTGTACTTTCACAGTACTTGTGTATACGAATTTGTATGAAGGTACAGATATGTATGTATGTATACATATATATATACACTCATACAACTGTTTAACAATAGAACCTTAATTAAAAGCTAAATTTAGGAAAAATTTTGTAGGAAGTCATTTTGGAAACGTACTCGCACAACTTTGTTTAGTTAAACTTCAGCATAGTTACCAAATTAAACCAACAACAACAATAACACAAATTAAAGCTTCATACCACATGCACCAGGAAAATCATGATTGTAAGTAAAATTATCCCAAAGTAAAAAAAATACCAATAAAAAAACTTCACTTGAAATCAAATAAAAAAATTATTGTTAATTTTTTGCCACTTTTGTTTATTTTATTCTTTTTCTCTCTCGTTTAAAACTTTATAAATAGTAATTTTTGGTAATATTTACAGCAGCATATATTTATTATACAGTATTTAAAATTTTGAAAATCTATGTACATACATACACACATACATACATACATATGTAGATATGTAATTACATATGGACGTATATCTATATGTACTTTAATTTTTGTTTATTTTAGCTTTTTCATATTAGTATTTTTATTTGCATATTATTTTCCTTTTTTTCTTTGCAAGCATTGAGTGGGGGCATGCAACACCATTTACACACCCTCATTTATTGCCATTAATTTACATAATTTTCATGCAAATATTCACAATATTTTACACTCTATACAGACATTTGCAACGAATGTAAAAATTTGTTAAACAAAATATTGTACATTTGTTTTATTGAAATGTTTAAATTGAATATAAAATTGTAAGCAGAGACTTGCAATGTTTGCTTTTTTACATAAAATACTTTTAGTGAAATAATTGAAAAGGCAATTTGACTCAAATGATATTTACTGACATTAGTGTTTTTTTATTAGTTTTGCAAACAAACAAATCTTTTTATTTTTGATTAAAAACTGTTTTCTATGTCAAATTAAAAGTAATAAATTTTATTCGGCGACAGTAACAATTTTGAAATTGAATAGCAATACACAGCTGTCAAATATTTTGACATAACAACACTTTGACAAAACAAAACAATGTTAATGTTGACGAGTTAATGGCACTGCCACAATGCAGGTGGCTTGTATACCATACACTAAGCCCTTGAGGGAAGGGGTGAAAACATGTCACAACTGATCTAAAGATCTTCGAGTGGAATTCTTTAGGTACTACCCTAGCTAAGCTTTATTTAAATACATATGCAAATTGCATGTACATATATATGGGACGCGCAAAATAGAAAGGGACCTAAGGGCAAAAACCTGTGTACCATCACTGAATAAAACGCGCATATCTCTGGGAGGGAACACTTTTGGGGCATAGGATCGCTCTCATTCGATGCTCAGATGTTGTCCACATCAAAAAAAAAAAAAAGAAGTGAAAATTGATTTGTTTTACCCTTAGGTCCCTTTCTCTATGCGCTGTCACATATATAGTATATTTGGAATCGTTGCTCTAAAGGAATTATAACTCAAAAGATATGTAAGTGTTTTAGCTATAATTACAGAGTTAATTAAAAAATTTCTATTGACCCTTTTCACAATGTACAATTAAAAACTAATAGAGACTTTAACGACAAGTTTTGTATGAAGAACTGTCAGTTAAAGTTCACTTTAACTCGTAATCATACATTGTTAAAAGGGACGTTACAAACATGTGTTATACTAACCTTGAGAGTAGAAAATTACATTTTATTTTACCATTAAGTTGAGAATTCAAAACTTTGTGCTCGTTTTTTGTAAAACAAGTTGTATGTGTTATGAAACTTTAGCAGCAAAGGCTCAATATATATGCATATATGTATATAAGTACATATGTACACATGTAGACATATGCACAAAACTCTAATTGTGTATAAATCCTAAAATACATATTTGAATTTATTTCATTTTTTAGTAATTTATTTCTAAAATGTATTAATTAATTTTCCTAATTACAAACACAAGCACACCAAAATAAATAATAAAAAATAAATAAAAAGAAACTTCTCTTTGATAAAAATTTTCTTGCTGGCAACAACAGGCAGGGAGTACGAGACTTGTAAAATACAGCAGGAATGGAAAACCTAAATTTGAAATTTTTTTTATCCAATTTAAAAAAGAAATAATGAAACTTTTTTTGTATATACCCAGCAAAAAACTTTGCTTACGAGAATGCAAAAAAGTGTATGTACTACACAGATGTAAGTACTTACAATGTAACTGAATAACCCATTATTTTTGTTTGAGAAGTTCAGAAAGTATAGGGTACGCCTTACTTTTTGCCTACAAACATCCAAAAGTTAATAGATTACTGTTTCCCTAAAAGTATTCAAAACTTAATGAGTTATTTTTCGCCTACAAGTATGCAAAAGTTGATACAACTACTTACACTTATTTTACAGCATTATTTAGATCGTTTTTTTTAGCATTTTTGTGTTCCTGGATACGCATTAAATTCAAAATTAATTTTTACAATAGCATTTTTGTGTTGCACTACTTATTCAGGAGCAGATTTCTGGAATTGCTTCTTCTTATACTGTGAGTAAGCAATTCCGTATATGATCTGACAAAAATCAGCAAAAATTTTTGCTTCCTATAATAAGGAAAATAATGTGCTGGAGCGCATTAATAATCATCCTTATTCCAGTTGTCAACATCGACGCCAATAGTCAATACTACTAGCTCTGGGGAACAATTTTTCGCTACAAGTATTTGACAGTTCATTTCTGTTCCCTAAGGCCTATAAAATAACATGAGACTATCAACAACAGTCAGTTTTTTTTTTCAATAACTGGTAGATAAGTCCCAATTATTTGGTATTGTAATGACGTAATGTCGATGTTGGCAACTGGAATAAGAGTGAATGAATTCTTTTTTTAAGCATGGTGGTAAGAGCGTTAAGCCTGGATCATACGATCGGCACAGTGTACCAATTTTCGTTAGCTCACTGCAATAAAGTCATAAGTAATGAGCCAAAATGGCATTATTACTTAATTACCCAGCAAAAAATTACACATTACCATTAGAACTACTTGCCATATAATGACTTACTTTTTTGATTGCCAATTTTCATTACTCGCTTACAAATCACATTACCTAAAATTTAAAAAAATTTAGTGCAAGTTGCTAAATGAAGAGAATGATTTTTTTAGACGAAATAGATTACGTGAAATGTTGACAAATAAAAAAAGTGTAAGTACTTCTCAAGATTCGATTATTTTAGTCTCACGCCTTGTTAAAATCATTAAGTTGGTAATCCGGTAGGGAAGTGCCCTTGAATAAGTCTATATGGCCTTATTACCAATCTAGTGTGGTGCAGTTATGTAATAATATTTCAATTAGTTGAGAAATATGGCAAATTTACCTTGTTACTTATGAATTTATTTCAGTGTGCCGATGAAAATTGGTACATTGTGCCAATTGTGTGATCCAAGCTTTAATGTTTAAATGGTAATGGCGTCATCTGTGGTAAATGTTTACGATTCTTTCTTCGAGTTGATGTCAACTGTTACTATTTAAGAACATATTCGAATGCCATCATTTGTTGACGCCTGGAAATCACTGAATTTTCAAACAAGCTGACGACCTCAAATATTTTGCACTTTTTTTTGGGGTGCCCCTGTGGCTGAATGGTAGCGATGCTACCCTCTCAGTCCATGGGTAGTAGGTTCAATTCGCGCCATAGACCCTGGGTGTTTTCAGCAGACAAGTAAAATCGCTCCGCGGCTTGTGTTGTGTTTGTTGAAAAATATAACATAAAATAAAAAAAATTTATTTTATACAAAGATGTTTGTCCAATGCACTTCCAATATTTTTGTTACTCAAACCCCAAAAATTATGGGTGTACAGAGAGTTTAGTCCTTAACTTTATTTTCTCAGGGCATAACATTTTCCTCTTAAATTTTACATTTTCCAAAAAAAATCGCTTAAATAAGGCAGGATTTAAGGATATAGTTTATCATTTACTCAAAGAACGTAATAACTCAAAAAATGGAATTTTTGAGTTAATGATGCTGAATTAAGTTTCTTTATATTGTGTAAAAATTTCATACAAATATCTTGTATACTCAACTCTGGAAAGCGAAATAAAATTATGTTTGTCCATTAAGTTGTTTGTAAACTGAAAACTTCAAACGCATTTTTTGGCAAACTTGTTTTTAAGTTATGACGTTATTTGAGTAAATGAGCGATATATTATCTGGACTGCAAGCAAGGTAGCCGATTTTTTCATTAAATTAGCTAGTGCTTCTATTTAGGTCAGGTGAGCTAACACTACACCGGCCTGTAATATTGTTTCTTGAAGTTATGATGTAGGGTGCACACATTTATATTAAAGTAACAAGGATTTTTTATTATTTGGATATCACTATAGTTTTAGGCCATGAGATGCTCACGTGTCTTTTCTTCCAACCATATAAAATAAAGGACTTGAAAAATGCAATGGTACCTAAAGTTTACATGCCTGATGCACAGATATTTAAGTGTTTTTACATACATAAGTCTTAGCATAATGGCTATTATGGTTGGTTGTAACAAGTACTTTATACAATTTATGCCTGACAGCTGTCATTTATGAAAATTTATTTGTATATACACACTTACATACTAATTTACTTTGTTGTTATGGCTGTTATATTATTTTTGTTGTATAAAATTTAACAGTAATAACAATTCTTTTATCAGTTATAGCAAAAGTTTTATTCTCAGTGTAGAAAGGGACAGGAAGAGAAAGAGAAAGATACATAATGTGTGTACTTACATACACTCTGTAAACAAAGTTATATGTATACAAGTATATATGTATGTATGTGACTGTAAAAAAGCCTTCAGGATATGTAAACAATTTCTGTAAAATACAAGATAAAAACTGAAAACACTGAAACTTTACTTGAATAAAAAAAACACATGAAGTAACAGAGATATAAAAGTTTACTTTTTGATTATAATTTACAACATTTTCATGCATTCATAAATATTTATATATACATACATATGTATACATGTATGTATGTATGTATGAATTTAACAAGCAATTGTAATGGCAGTTATGAACAAAAGTTGAAAAAAGTTTGAAATGTTAATTAGAAAAAGAAAATATTGAAATATATTTTTAATAAATACATACACAGGGCATGAAGTATTTTATTTTATAACCAAGACGATATTCTCATAAATGCTATGTTCCAACAACCTGTGAGAACAAGTCTGATAATAGAATATTCCGCCGTTTTGTGGTTGACGTTTTTGTAATACGAGTAATATCATCCTCATATCACCCACAGCCACAAATCGTCACCTTAACTTCAAACGGGCGTAACTACACAAAAATTCGATATCGAGTTTTTGATTGATTATGGTTCATGTAGTTCACGCAAATAGACGTCTGCGATCAAAAATGACAACTTTATTAAAGAAATTCAAACGGATGTAATTACGAATGCATCTATTTTTTATTGCAAGGAACGTAACTAACATAAAAGCTTAAATACTTATATATATAAAAAGAAAATAAATGGTTAAAAACATATAAGCTTCCATACTACAAGTAAATTTAGAATAAAATTTTCAAGAACACTTTATTATTATTGATTTTGAAACGTTTTTTGTTTCTCCTGTAAAAAATATAAAAGAGTAGTTACGTCCGATTGCATTTAAGGTGATGATATGACCTTTCTCCGAAAATTTCGGAATAGACTATGAATACTTTTATTATAGCAATTAAATATTGTTTTTACATTATAATTTAGTCATAGGTTATTACTTCTTAAAAATTTATTGCTTTAAAGAACTTGATCTTACCTAATGTGGGACCAAGAAATCGAATGGCGTCAGCTGCCTTATCAGATGAGATACTAGCTTTCGAAATATTACAGCCTCATATATAAAGAAAACCTGGCAAAAAGTCAGCATAAGTGGCAAAATTGAATATGATCTTAATGAGTTTTGCCACACAATTTTTTATTAAAAATCACGTTGGGATTTAATAGAGGGTTAATACTACATTATGCGTCGATTTTAAATTGTATGAAGAAGTCGTTCAATTTCGTCACCTATACTAACATCATGCCAGTTTTTCATTATGCATAATGCTCTTAAAAAAAAACAAACTTAACCATGAATGAAGCAAAAATTACTTAACCAAAATTCGAAAAATTTTAAATAATAATGCCAAATGTTGTCTTTGAATATATTTCTGGCATCATAAAATAAGTAGAATTAACAACTACATTTATCTGTACTTGCAAAAAAAATCTAATTATAATTTGAAATTTTATGCAAAAATAAAAACTACTTCATTGAAGTTTGTTTACTTACAGTTTAATTGAAAAACTTTCAAAAATGTTTTTTTATTTTATAATTTTTTGGTTGTGGCTAAGTTATTCTTTCTTGTTTTTTTTTTTTTTTTTTTTTTTTTTTTTTTTTGTTAAGGAAAAATCAAAAATTACAATGTTCTGGAAAAAAGTTGTGGCAAAGAGAGACTTTTCTCAATTCGAACTTAAAATGAAATTTTTAATAGAGAAAAATTAAATTTTTAATGAAAGTTTGTATTTTATTACATTTTTTAATGTGTTCAATAACCACAAACATTGTTTTAATAAAAAAAAATTCTTAAGTTTTTAAGCTTCATAGAAAAATATTTCAATAGTCCTCAAAAATGTTTTGATGTTAAAATTAAAACAAAGCAAAGAAAAGTACAACAATTAAACTGACTTTAGTTGATGGATAATCTGGTGCCATCAAAGTTAGAAAATGATTTCGGCCATATGGCCACTATGGATAGTATCAAATTTGTAACTGTGCTTAATTTTTCAAAAATGTTTGTTCTGAAACACAAGAACGAAACATTATCAATTTGCGTACTAAAATGACAATGTTTCAATTTATTTCGTAAGTTGACAAAACTACTCGTAATACGTTCTTTAAATCAACATTAACTACAATATATAATCCCAAATTATTATTTTACTTATTCATTAATTTTTTTTTTATTAAAAATAAATTGAAATTGATTATTAAAGGGTTTAGCTGAATCCCATGCACATTTCATTGCTGCTAATGCAGATCATCGCGGAAACTTTACCCAAAAATTTCTTAGAACAACTAGAGTTATTATGTTAAACTCACATTGAAACAAATGAGAATTTCAACAAATATCAAAGTTGAAACAAGAACTCAATAATTAAGAAGTATGTATAGAAAATAAATGTAAATAATAACAACAGCTATTCAAGAACAGAGTGTTGCCACAGAAGTATGTTTTGATAGTGAAATGCGCATAGGATCCAGCTAAACCCCTCAATAATCAATATCAATGTATTTTTAATAAGAATATTTTACTCAATAAGTAAAATAATAATTTGGGATTATTAGTGCGTTAAAAAATGTTAAACCTAAATTGTAACAATTCCCAAAAAACATTAATATGTAATCGTTTATGAATACCCAGTACTAGACTTTGTTCGTTTTTTTTATAAAGTCCCTAATGATATTCTTGTACTATTCACTTAAATATTTTTTATATTTATATACTAATTTCTTAATTCTTTTATTTTCGGCCATTTTAAGTTTGCAAAATAATTTTTGAAAAACAAACTCTCACATGCTAAGTCTATCTACATATTCGTACATTTATTCATTAGTCAAACATAGTGCAAAAATTTTAAATTTATGATGCTAATTTATAGCTCTTCTTATGTGTTTGCAAGTTTTTTTTTAATTTTTTTTTTGTTATTTAAGATAACAACGCAACTACTCGTACAAACAAAGAAATAAAAACATAAAACTTGCAACAGCTGCTGCTGCATTTTAGTACTCGTAACTAGAGAAAAGTCTGCATATTTTCTTGCCGTATTTGTAAAGGGTGTTTTTTATTGAGGTATAGAACTTTAAGTTGGCATCACTTTTTTAACTGGCGGCCATTTTGTCAGCTGTCAAGTGATTAATATTTAGTTTGGTTTGCCATTTCATCATGAACAGGTTGACAAAAGAACAACGCTTGCAAATCGTGCAAATTTATTTCGAAAATAATGGTTCAGTTCGCGAAGTTTACCGCAAGCTCTGTCCATTTTATGGTCGACATAATCGTCCATCAGAGCAATTAATTCGGTTAACCATGGATCGTTTTCGCACTACGTTTACTCTATGTGATAATACGCATCCGCAGAGACGTCGAACAGTGCGCACCGAAGAAACAATTGCCGCTGTAGAGCAAAGTGTTGAAGAGGACCCGAATGAATCGATTCGCCACCGTGCACAGCAATTGGAGCCGACTAACCGACTATTTTGTTCCCGAATTGGATGGCATGAATGTGGATGAGTTGTGGTTCCAATAAGACGGCGCTACATGCCACACAGCGCACGTCATAATCGATTTATTGAAGGAAACATTCGATGAGCGCATAATTTCGCGGAATGGACCTGTCAATTGGCCACCAAGATCGTGTGATTTGACACCATTGGATTATTTTCTTTGGGGATATGTGAAGTCGCTCGTCTACGCCAACAAACCAGAAACGTTAGGGGACTTGGAAGCCAACATTCGTGGCGTTATTGCCAACATACGGCCCCATATGCTCGAAAAAGTGGTTGAAAATTGGACCTGTAGAATTGGCTTTATTTGAGCCAGCCGCGGCGGCCGCATGCCCGAAATCATATTTAAACATTAATGGCATAAAATTATCCTTCCAATAAAGCCAAATTGATGGACATTAAAACGATTTTCTTGTATTTTATTTCAATTCGAAGTTCTATACCTCTGAAAAAAACACCCTATAGATTTATTTATATTTTTTTTTAATACAAACGACAAGCAAACTTTAAATTACTTGCACATACTAGTAATATTCAAATATATTCACAAGCAGTAGCGTCGTAACCTTCTTAAGGGGGGGGGGGGGGGGGGGGGGGGGGAGGAAATTAATTTAATAATTGAATAAGACTAAAGCAAGGCAGAAAGAAGTATTAAAAAATTATATGTACTTCGCGAAATTTGCAAGCAACTTCAAATCAGCGCTCATGTGTTTTTATATAGAAAATAGTATCCCTTTCCTTTGCACCTCCTTTACCACCATCCTTCTTGCAACTAAACTTAGAATCCTTATATCCCCGCTTAGTTTTAGTATTTTCTTTTTTACTCAACATTTTCTTGGTGTTGTAAAAATTTATTTTAATTGGCTTGATTTTTTTTCTTACTCTTTCCACATCTTGCAAATATTTATTTTTTTTTAACATATTTATGGCTACTCGTTGTTGTTGTTGTTATTGTTGTTATAGTGGTGTATGCATTATTAATAAAAATTGCAAAAATAAAATAAGAAAAAAAAATTTAAATTTATGGTTAATTTTATTTTGTATGCATAATATTCTTTAAAGTTGATTTATTCATTTTAATTTGTGCACAATATTACTTACATATCGTTGTCTGAAACGCAAAACGCCCTAACTAACATTTTCATAGTTTTACGGAAGGAGGAAAAGCATATTAAATGGGAAATTTTGTATTGATTAATGCGAATTTTTGCAAAGCTATAAAATAAATAAAATTAATATTTTTGTGCGCACAGATTTGGGTTTTTTTTTGTAACGATTTTTTTGATGAAATACCACGAAATTTATAAAAAAACGATTTAAAATTTTGTGTTAAACAATGCGTTTTGAGTTTTAGGTAACGTTATATGTTTATATTTAGTAATTCTTGCCAGAAAAGCTGCGCAGAGCAGCAGTGGTCTGCTTCGCTAAGCCTCTACAAATGTTTCGACTACGCTAATATTACGAGCAATTAATCGGCCCTGTTCTATAAACCGATCGATTATTTTAGAAAACTAACTCCTACAATAGAAATATTTTTTAGATTTTTTACATTTTTTATTATATAGATTCTCAAATATCCTATCTGAAAGAAAATTATCGTGTATGATTTTAAAAACGCCTGCAGGACCATTATTAATTTTTTTTTTTTGAAAACGAGAAATTTATTCAGATCCGGTTTACAGAACAGGGCCGAAAAATTAACGGACAATGTGATTTTCTGCCCGGTTAATGAAAGTAGGATAATGAATTAAAATATATTATTTTAGAATCTTGTTAGCAGAAATCTTGAGAAATACTGCAAATTTCTAGAATATATTACATTTAAATGTATGTATGTATGTGGGTGGAAATGGAATCAGATCTTTACCGAGATGCATATTTTATCCACCATATCCATGCCTATGAGATTGTAAATATAGTCGATCGTAATTTCAACCCCCCTCCCCCACTTCAATTCGGTTAATAGGTTCCGCTTCGCCCCGATAATTGGGTTGTTCATTTGCAAGATATATACTAGAAATTAGCTTCAAATACGTTGAAAATCAACTTAAATTATTATTTTAAAAAAGATTATTTTTTTGCCAATTGCAAAAATTTAAATTTCACTTACCAAATTGCAATATTGTCAACCACTAATTTTTAGTTGCTGCAAAAAGTCTAAAACGTGGTAAAATTAAAATATTTTAGAATAAAATTTAATTAAATAAACTTCAACTTCTTTGGAAAAGCAAAATGTGCTTTAAACTCCAGTAAAGAAAAACGCATTCCTGTAAAGTCACAAAAATGTAAAGTTTTCAATTCGGAAGTTGTGCAAATTTGCATAATCACTAATGACTTTTACATAGGCTCGACATTACAAGCAGTTCTCTTTTAAGATTTCTGATCTTATCACTCAGTTCTTAGTAATCGCTAATATGTGTCTATTTCTGAATAGTCCCTCAATCTCATATATAACAAATATATGTCAGGCTGTATACTGAGCTCGCTGTACGTCGAACTTACCAGACTATCGATTACCAAACTCTCTTGCAATATTAATATTTGCTTTGAACCTTGTTTATTTGCTTCTTCAATACAATCATATCATGAAAATGCAAGGATATAATAAAAATGTTGTTATTTATATTTTTAAAAGCACTACATAAATATTGTACAATATTCGTAATTTAATTACGAGTAAAATGCCAGGTTATTTATTAAATATAAGCCATGGAGTAAAATTTTAACTATATGTTTAGCACAAAATGTTTATAATAATTATAAGGAAAATATTTGAATTTAATTTTGAAAACAAAATAAAAACCACACTATAATTTTCTGCATACACATGCATAACAATAAACATTGAAAACGAGTTCTAAATCTAATAAATTTCTATTGCTTTTGTTGTTTATTTTTCAGACGGGTCGTGGTCGTAAACCATCTGCTAAAGCTGCAAAATTAAATGCGGTCGCTGCTACAGCAACAGCGCATTCACCACGTCAGGTTGTTAATTCAGCCATTAGTCCAGTAGCTGCCACAACAGTGACGGCAACAGTAGTGCCACATCCCTCACCCAACACGAATGCCAATAACAATAACAACAATAATAATAATAATACGATTGGTAGTAATTTGTTGGTAAACAATACTCAACAACAACAACAACAACAACAACAACAGTTAAGCACGTTGCATCATCAGCAACAAACAAGTCAACAACAGCAACAACAACATATACAGCAACAACAGCAAATACCAAATAATCAACAATTACAACAGCAGCAGCATTTAACACAAACAACTAATCAACATACTCAACAGCAGCAGCAACAACATCATTTGACTTCACTCCATACTCAGCAGCAGCAGCAACAACAACAGCAATTAACCCAACAGCAGCAACAACATCATCAGCAGCTCGCCGCTCACGCTCAAAGTCAACAGCAGCAGCAACAACAACAGTCCTTGCACCATCAGCAACAGCAACAACAACACCAGCAACAGCAACAGCCTCAACATCATCATCAGCAACTTCAGCAGCATCAAATAACCGCACAAATACAAACCATGAAGGATCAACCGCAGCAACCCATGGTAAGTTTGAAAAATTTTAAATTTTATAGAATACAGCAAAAATAACTTTCAAAGAAGTAAATATATAGTTAATACTCAGATATTGTTATCCGGATGCACTGCTAATACTAATAATTTCCAAAGATTTCAACAAGGCCTTCACTATCTTTCAGGAAGTTTTCTTTCTTTAATGTCCTTTCATTGAATTGGAAGTCATGAAAAATTGATTGATGATTGATTGATGTTGCTTTTTTTCATCAGAACGATTTTGATTTTAACTGCCGTATCCAAAAAATAATTTGAGCTTGAAATGTACATTAAGAAATTTCCACACAAATTTTAACTAAAGAACACGAAGGTCAAATTATTATGGGTTTACATCAGGCATTTCATGTGTGCTATGTGCCCAAAAGAGCGTAACCACTAATTACTAATGAAAAACTGTTTGATTCACACACGTATTTATTAAGTTAAACAGATTCATACATAACTAATAGAAAATTGTATAGAATCCAACATGATTGGGAACTTTTTAAATCAATACGAGTAAATACATGTCTGAATCAAACGCTTTTTGATTAGTGCTTTTTTTTGGGCACATGAGAAACAGATGTAAACCATATACATATAATAATTTCAATATGAAGCAAATGAGAATTTCAAAATATATTAGTACACACAGTGAAGTGCAGATATTTGAAAATGAATAATATGGCTTCTTAAGAAGACGAAAAATAATATTAAGTCATGAAAACGTCATTCTTTAAGAATGAAATCCACATATTTTATTTGGAATTTAATTACTCGCAAGACATTATTACAGTAGATTTTGGTTATAACGACCTCCGAGCGACTTCGCAATTTCATTAATGACAATTTTTTTACAAATGTTTGTTTGTTTTTAAGTTACTTAATGTAAATATGCTAAGAATTATTTGTTTGAAGTATGAATATAAAACCGTTGAAAAATTGTTCGTTATACGCGACAATTCATTATCAGTGTTCGTTATAACCTAACTTTACTGTATATTAGAAAGCCACCAAGGCCATAATTACAACTTAAAATTAGTTAAAATTAGGATATTATCGGACGTACAAAAATTTTTTCATTAATACAATTTTACTTTCACCTATAATGAGCGCTAAGTTAAAGGCAATTAAATTCAAATGTGTAATAATGAACAACCTTTTATGCGTCCAATAATCCTGATATTAACTAACTTTAAGTTGTAATAATAGTCCTAAAAGTGCACGGCTAACTAACAGCCTCAAAATTTGCAATAAATTTATTGTTTTTAATATAAACCAAATGAGAATTCTGTATTCCATATGAAAACAAAGAAAAAACTCTCTATTTTAATAAAAAAAATAAGTACGAGTATAATACCACCGATTACGTACGTCAAAGTAGACTACGTTTGCTATAATTTTATATTAAATTCAAGAAAACGTGTGCCTGACAGTGTTCTTTAATCTAGGATGAAAATGTCGTAAACGAAAACTCAACTTCGACATACATACAAAAAACATTCATACTTGATACATAATCAAGATGGAAAAATAACATTCATACAATCTACTTAATAATTATTTCAACCACTTTATAAATTATACAGATCCTGCGAGCAACATTTAAAATATATTTAAAATGCAAATCCTTATCAATTTTGTTAATACCCTCAGGAATTTAAATGAAAGATGTGATTAAATATTGTATTTTGTATATGTATGTACATAAATATATTTTAATATATTTAAATTTATAAAGATTTTATGTGTTCAAATGTACATATGTACATCCATACAAGGCAACCAGCTAAGAAAAATTACATGTACATACACATACATACATACATATAAATACTGCCAGGTGATTATAATTTCCGGGGGGTTGGGCATTTGGTGGGAAGAATGGTGGTGAGAATTGTTGTTGATTTCAATGTATGTATGTACTGTAGTTTGTATATAAACGTGTATTTGTATGTGTTAAAAAATTATGGTGGTTAATGTCAGTAAAATAAATCTTAATGTCACTATAAATCTACCTTCTTTTTTTTAATTTAAGGAAATGAAACAGATATTCATAAACATACACCATAAATAAAAGCATTTAAAGTAATTTATATAAATTCCTTTTTTGTTGTTACATTTTATTATACTTAAGAATAAAAAAAAATTAGTTATTTAAATATATTTTGAATTTAATCATTTATCTTCTATATATATATAAAATCGTAGTGTGTATTTGTTCCTAACGCATGATCTCTGGAACTACAAGAGCTGTGGAGCTGAAATTTTAAACACAGGTTGCGGTCAACACCCGGTAGGTTTTAGTTTTGTTTTTGACCCAGCAAATTGACCAAGGTGTGAAGTAATTTGTAGATAAAAAAATTATTGACGTTAAGACAACATTTTCTGGGCTCAGCTAGTTATTAATAAAATACATTGAATGCTTAAAATTCTTCGTTCAATGTATTCTTTTTTTTATTCGCATCCTTCCGTTTTGAAGTCGGTTAAAAAACAATAATTTTACAAAATACATGAAAGTTAAAAGAAGATAACAGCCAGACGAACTAATATTTACATTTAGATATTATTTTCATATTTGATTTTAACTTATTTTCATTACTTTTATTAAATACTCATACACACATACATATGTATGATTTCATATAAAAATAACACTAAGAAACAGTGAATAAAAGATACGTACTTGACAGTATAGGTTCTATGCCAAAGGGTAGTAAAAAACTATACTAAGTTTGGGGATTTTGGTGACCAATTTTTTATGGGCCTCCACAAGTTTTGAAAATCAGTGCGCCCTCAAAAAAAATGGTGTCACCTGTTTTTGGCCAATAGCTAATTCAGACTTGATGACAGGGCTTAGCTACACAGAGAAAACAGATTCATGGAGACAAACGAATTTTTTGCCAATCGAATTTTAGACGTTGCTGCAACATCACAGAGCTTTGTTGTAAATCTTTTAATTTTTCTGTTATCAAAACGTTCTACAATCTTTTAGTTGCATATATCAATTATTAGTACTAAAATCCAATTCACAATAGCCTAATTCACAATCTTGTGCAAATGGTCTTGCATCGTAGCATGTGCAAAATGGTATAGTATATTGATACTCACCACTAAGAATTGTTAAGTGGTAAGTATCAATATGCTAACCATTTTGCAAATGCTACGATGCAAGACCATTTGCACAAGTTTGTGAATTGGACTAATATTTTATTCGGTTGTGTTCATCATATCCGTTATTTAGTCATGATAAAAGCATACGATCTACCGATCCTAATCAATTTTAAATTTGTCAGAATAATATCGTTATTACAATTGTACTCTTACGTTAATGAACACGTATTGTTTTTTTTTTTTTTTTTTTATTTATAGAAAATGTATAGCGTGAGTTGAATTATAGTTTATTCAACTAATATTTTATCGGCCTAACAATTTTCCAACCGCTCTTATTTCTGGATGTATATACGGCAATAATGTAGCTAAGAGTCCACCAAACAAATCACATTAACATATTATGCCAAAGAAAGAATTCCTTGATGCACTTTTTTGCAAAACTAAAGGGAACAATTTGTAATTACTTTTTTTTAAATAAACTTACAGGGACTTCTACTTTTTTGCTAACGATATCTGGCATAGTTGTAGCTCCGGTAAGGCTGAATAACTATCGTGAATATATCAAGATATTCTGAACGTGTCTAGGCACCTTAAATACCTCATTAAAACCATTTTGTCATGTAGTTATATACATGATTTTTTTTGGATATAGCAACCAAAGTTTGCGCTCACGAGGGGATTCAGTAAAATTAAAAGTAGATACATATACATATTATAATTCAAATAAATCTTACTAAATATTCCATTGGTTTTATTAAAAGTTTTTTGCTGCAAAAACTAATATTTTATTGGTACTCAAGATTTTTATTTTTTATTAAAAAAAATATTTGATGTTGTATGTAGTTATAGCTGCCAAACACAAAATAAACGACGGTGTTTCCTCAAAACTTAGCAGATGTCCATTAGATTTTAGTTGATGGACGCAGGGATGATTTTTAAATTAGCAACGGGAGGTCCACAAAAGGTCGCTGACTGATTGATATACATGTATACATACATATGTAAGTATGTGTGTATATCTTAAAAAAAATTTAAACTAGTTTGAAATTATCCTTTCAGTTATGGTTAACACGAGTAGTAAGTAGTTGGAATATAAAAAAAGCACAAAATCAAAAACTGCGCAAGGTGCTGCGTAATGACTTTAATTAGCAACACGGCTTGCTCGTATCTAATGAAAATTAACCAAGTCAAAAACAGCAATAAGTAAGTTAACCCTTATAAGTTACTTATTATCGTGGCAGTGCGTGCAAAAGAGGGTGAAAATCAAGTTATAAAAAATTTTAGTCTATGTGGTCATGATTTAGCCCTTCTGGACTTTTTTATGGGGTTATCTCAAATCTAAAGTTTACGCCAGTAAACCGGCTTCGTTGGTGCTGCCAACGTGAGGGGAGAAATAAATTCCAAATTGGGTGTTCACTTGAAGTTATTTTGGACCTAGACATTATTGGATTATTGAATTATTTTGAGAAGAGCTTACACATATATACACCACATTAACTAATAAATCATACAACTGCTTTTTTAGGGTTCCATACACCAAAGGTGAAAAGGAACCCTATTGTTTTCGCTACGCTGTCCGTCTGTCCGCTGTCTGTCTGTCACAGGCTGTTTTCTCGACAACACTAAGAGCTACGAACCTGAAATTGGGACAGAATATGTAAAAATATATTAAAAATTAAAGGGTGTTCCAAAACGAGCCACCAAGCTAAAATCCCATGTAATATACATACCATTATAGACAAAATTTGCAAAGTTAGTGTATTTTTATACAGACTTCAAAAGTTAACACTAAAATTTAATAAAACCATAATTAAAGGGTATTCTATTAGTTAATGTAATTTTGACAACCTGCTGTATCTTGGAAACTCTTGAAATTTTCAAAAACAATGAAACTAAAAATCCCGAAACCGAAAAAAATCGCCCAAACGAAAAAACGCCGAAATTAACAAAAAACAAAAAAAAAACGCGAAAACTAAAAAAAGCCAAAACCCGAAATAAAATCCCAAAAACGAAAAAACACCAAAAATAGAAAAATTACCAAAAACCGAAAAAAAGTCTACCGGGTACTTAAATTTGTTTAAAAAATGTCTACATCAGGTAGAATATTTTATTATATAATAGTGTTTTTACACTGAGAGTTAAAACCTGGTTTTAACGTTAAAACCACAAACAGCTGATTTTGCTTTCACACTGCAAGTTTGTTAAATTCAGTTTTTAACTCACAGGCTGTCTAATAACTTTGCTCAAAATAAAATAAATCTCCTGCCGAAATGCGTGTATTTGTTGTTGCATTTTTTCTGCTTTTTAATAACACTTGTTGGACATACTGTTCAACTGTTTTTGTTTGTATGAAAAACTGAGATATTTCACAATGCGCTCTAAAATGGAAATTATTTTATATTTTGTAAATAAAATTTGTTTAAATTATGGAACTTCTTATACAGAATGAAGAAGTGCTTGGAAATATTGTTAATAATATAAAAATGCACAAATACATTATAAGATAAACCTTTTTTATAGGCAGATGAATGTCAGTCATATTGCCTATTTTCACTTTTCACAGTTCAATTTAAAATATTTTTATATTTGTGATTTGAACGGGCTAAAGTTCGTATCGCTTATTAAGCCAAATTACATGTGATAATTATTAATGAACAAATAACACCAAAGTCTGTTGTAAATATTCTGACTAACAACACATAGTTGAACGGAACAGCCAGCCGTTTTCGAAAGCCACTAAACCTTCATCATCAGCGTTCTTTTGTGTTTGGTCCACTGTGTGTGGTGTCAGTTGATGTAGATTTCTGCTTTATATACTTAGCATTTTATTGCAAATGGAATATGTGAATTGTTTTGATTCATCGTATTTCAATTTGCTGAAAGCTTTTTTGTATTGTAAGCTCAATTTTACCATCACTATATTTACAACAGTCTTACCATTGTCGTTTTGTTCTTTTTACTAATTATACACATGTTACTTAATTTGCTTATTTTTTGTTCTACTTAAAACAAACTTTTTTGGTTTGTTACTATTAAGTATATTTTTATTTAATTTTTGCCACAGGCCCATGGCTATTAATTTTTAGTTAATTTTTAATTATTATTCGAACTACAATAAATATATATATATATAAAATATATATAAAATATTTTCGTTGTTTTCCTTCCAAAAAAAACTTTTTTTTAATAATTTTTTGATTATTGTTGCTGCTGAATCCATTTTAAGTTGAAAATTCTTCAAGCGCCATCTATTGTCATTCACTGGCATAACATTATCAGCTGCTGTCGGTCATTACAACTTGGCAGCACTGAATTTATCACAGCGAAAACAGGGTTGCATTTCATAAAACCAACTTAAAAACAATTCAAAAATGGTTTTAATTTGGTTTTAACAAAAACAATTTGTATGGTAAAACCAGGTTTTAACAGTTGGTTTTAACATTAAAACCAACTTTTATTAAAACCATGTCAGTGTGAAAACACTATAAGCCAAAGTTCGTATAGTATTATGTATATGGTGTCCATATGAACTCTTCGTGCGCGAGTCACAGTTGCACTTTACTGAATTTATTTAGTTTTACAAGGGAAGAAAAAAGTTTTTAAAATTGTTCAAATGATAAAACATAGTACTATTATTTTCCGCTTAAATTTTCAATTGTAACTGCTTAGAATTTATTGTTCTATATGTATTTGTATAATTGTTTAAAAATTGTATTAATAAAAATAATGATATTTTATAAAAACAATGCAAATTAAATATTTATCGTAATGATTATAATTATTTCTTTGAACTTCTTTTATCTTAGTAATTTTTACCTACATAAATTTTTCTCATGTTTTTTATTCAAACAAGCAAGTATTTTATAAATTATAGATATTTAAATTTTGCACAATTTTTATTTATGTCTACGGATATTTATTTATTCGTATACATACAGCCATATGTATATATGTATGTACATATGTATGTGTACAGATGTTCAAGCATATTGCTGCCTAAAGCTATAAAATTATAATTTATGTTTCAGTACACAGGCAAAAAGCAGCACAAGAAAAAGGAAAAAATCAAGGAAACACTCCTGAAAACTTTACAAATATTTACATTAAAAAAAAAACATGATTCCGAAATAAATTCACGTATGTGTGCACATCAATACCTTGATATTTACACAAAAAATGCTATTAAAATATTTTATAACAATTTATTAGAAATATATAGTTTTGAGTGTAAAGAAAATAATTTATTAGTTTAAAAATCGTGGAACGTACAAAATTGTAGTATCAAATTTCATCTATGTATATTTGTGGCAAAAAGGAAAAAGTGCTTAAGTCGATATAAGCTGATTTCGAGTTAATGGTACCACCATAATCTGCATATTCGAAAGTACCCCTGGTCAAAATGTCATTTATTTTGTGTGATTTTTCAGGAAGTTATAGCACTATGACTTTCGACTTATATTTTTTAGACTTCTAGTTCCATTTGCAATAACAGCTTAACTTAGGTTATACTTTGGTATATTTCCACTTAAATGTATTACTTATAGTGTGTAGAATGATGTTTGTAAAAAAAAATAAAAGTTAACAGAAAATTTCACAATTTAGCTGTAAAAAAAATAAATTTCTGAAAATCGACTTTAACGCTTAAAAGTGCTCTCCTGCAAAACAGCATAATATGACTTAAGCACTTTTTCCTTACTGCCACATATATAATATGTATAATATCCCAGTTGGTCATGCCTTTCAAACATCTTGCAAGATGGATGGATCTTTTAGCGGCTGCTCAAACATATCATTGAGGAAATTTTTTTATCAAATGACCGCTCAGTTCAAACATGACAACACTTTCGCTTTCTACTATTTTATCATTAATGGATTTATACACAATTTGAAATTGAACTTTTCGAGACTAGTTTGCGGGCCATATCCTCCAACTACGTAGTTTGGTGCATGATCATTTGAGTAGTTTTTCTTTTACCCAGTCTTTGAGTACAGTTCATGTTAAATTGTATTAAAAGAAACTGTAATATTCTTCTTTACTCCTACACCTACAATACTGAAACAAATTGCATGCAAACAGTGTTCTTTAGCGTTTATTTTAGAAGATTTCGCTGTAGTAAAGCATTTGAAAAATCCCTCATGTCTTATAAGTTCTTGTAAGGGGTCTTGTGCAGGACTTTAATTCGTACTATCTCTAAGATAGAGATAGAGACAAAGACCGACATACATAGGCACCTAAGGCAAACACTACTACACTGAAAGGAAAATCTTCCTGCTAGTTAGGAACTTTTTCATTGAATCCATGAAAATTTTTCATAAATTTTCATATAAAACACTTCATTAATTTCGTGAAACTCTTTCATTTAAAAAAATTATATAATGATATTATTCATATGAAGTTAAGTCACCTTTCATAATTTTTGTGAAATGAACACATTAACTCAAACTGTATACCAATATTTTATTGATTCTTTTACTTCGATAGCGGTCCAATGCTACCACGTTGTCAATCTCTCAGTGTATCGAAATGAAGAGTCCCATTTTCATCAGATTTGTAGACAAGACCCTTCAGCCAACAGCACTATAAAACACTGTACATTCCACACTTTTAAAAATTTTTTGGATAAAAAAAAATTTTCTATGAAAACAGTTTCGTTGTATCTAAGAAAAATGTTCATTGTCTGTATGAAATATTTATTTTGTATCAAAATTTATTTTATTTCATGTCCCAGCAAAAAATAGTGAGGAAAAAGAAGTAGAAAAAGCACCACATCTACTGAGTCAAACCTTTTAAAATTTATGTAAAAAACCAATGAATTTTACATTGACGTGTCATTGGAAGGAATTGGTTTGCTTTTGACATTTTTAACTCAATAAAACTCAGATTTTTGAGTGTGGAAATAATTCACTTCAGAAAAGTAGTTAAAGAAGTGTTTTTATTCAGTGAGTAAAGTCACTTGTATACACATAAGTAGTTATGTGTGTAGTTTGAAAAGAAAAAAATTTGTTTTTTATTATTTTATTTCATTGTTATTTTTAAGAATAAAAATTTTTTGATTTGAAAAGCCTTAAATGTAACAAAAAAAAAACACTTGTATTTGGCTTGAGCCAAAAAAAGTAATGAATTTGTTAACAACAAAGTAGTGATTAAACATTCCATTTCATATGCGGTTAAAAATAACTTCTTTAACATCTAAAAATATGCATTAAATACTTCCGAAGTAATTTAAAAGTGGTTCGGAAGAAAGTATTGTGCTGAGGTATTATAAAGTGTTTTTGCAAGAAAGATAGCAATTTCATTCAGAAAATGAAAACTATCATTCATCCATGCAACATTTCATTCAAATGATGAAGAAATGTCAATGAAGCCGCCTCATTAGGTGAATGAATAATTTATCTTTTATTGTATGGCGAATAACAAGCGGAATTTTTCTTCCCATGAACAGGCACATGTTCCCATGAAAGGAATTGGACTTATTCATGAAAAAAATTTTTGATTTATATCAGACTTATGAAACAGTTTTCCATAAAAAATTAGTTTTATAAATCTTTTATAAAACAAAAAATTTTTTTTTGAATAAGCCAGTAAAAAAAACTTCACACTTTAACATGAATTAAATTTAATATTATTTATGTAATTTTCTTCATACTTATCGGAAATTGCATGTTACCGAAATTAAACTTTCTCTTTTTTTGTATTCATAAATAATGAAGTAAATTTATGCAATAAATAACAACAAATCTGCACATGTTAAAAAAACAAACAGAAAATATTTGAAATATTTAAACAAAAAAGCTAAACGAAATCATTGATAAAAAATTCCATAGGATATTTGTTTTAAATTTTCATCAGTTGATGACATTTAAATACGAGTACGTTCAATAATAAAAATACAGCATTAGATTTTATAGTAAACGTTTTTTAACAAAAACTATGTGCACACGTTTTCATTCAGTTAAAAATTTGAATGAAATGATTAACGTAAAAATGTATTGCAAAAAAAAAAATAATAATACTCGTAATAACAAAAGCTTACACAAATGCACAATTTGTTTTTCAATGCAATCTACATACATACACACATATGCAATTACACACATGTATGTACATATGTATATATGTACATACCAAGCGGGAACTAGAAGGAGTAAAGATGCATTCTAGAAGGCCTCTGTACTCCTTCTTTTGGATGTAGAAGGGCTGCTCGCCGTATTCCATAGTCATATTTGTTTTACACGCGTTGTCATTGCGGGGCAGGTCTTCTATTCTTGCTTCTTTCGCCAGAGATTCTGGAAGGCCTTCAAATTAATGAATTGATTTTGCTTTGGTAAAAAACAAAACAAAACATGTTACTCCTTCCCATAGAAGGGAGTGTGGAATGTGTATCGTATCTTTTATGCGAACGCGTCCTTTAATAAGGCCTGCATCAAAAAGGTTTTCTGATTTTTACCGTTGGGTACTCGTATCTAAGTGCGTGTGTGAATGTGACATACCACGTTTGCTTCTTCTATCGCAAAAACTGAGCAAAAAATAGAGTTAATTAAGGAATGATTTTTAAATCCATACATATGTATGTATGTATGTATATATCTACATGTATATGTACATATGTATGGATGCATTTGTGTTAATAATATGTTAACCCAGTGGGAATTGGAGTTAACTCAGAGCTATTGATTTTTTTTAGCATTGAGTGTCCACAGGACGAGTGCATCAGTTTTGAACTAACCATGAGTTAGATCATTATGAGTTAGCTTGTGCCAAATAATTAGTTAATTATGATTTAACTTATTACTTATTAACATTTGTTTGTCAGCTTAAAGTTTAAATAATTTTATATTATTTTTTAAGAAACGAGAACGGGTATCGAACCGTGATCACTTTGTTTGTCAGCCATCATACTTAACACTTTGCCATCGTGCAATATAAATTATAAACGGCACAGAGTTAACATAAACATGAATTTTTTGCTGACATCTTCTCTCTGAACTTTGACTCATATCTGTATCAGCTTAGAGTTAGTTCAATACTTATCGGGAAAAAGACAATTCTGCAAAAAACAACTGACTCACATCTGTATCATATATAAATTAGTTCAGAACTGGGGAAGTAAATACGTATGTTTATACATATGTAACTAAAATTTAATTAATTTTTAATCGATTGCTAACACATGCAGACAGTTTCTTAAATGCAAAAATTAATGTATGTACATACACATGAATGTACACATTAGAGATGGGCGCGTGTCGAATTTTTCCAACGCGACACTACGACAAACACGAATGCCAATATGCCCAATACTGCACAACACGAACGAAATATTTTTGGTATGGTATTGAAGATCAGAAAATTTAATTAATATTTTTTTCAAGAGTCGCTTTTCATAATATGGCACCGAGTTGACACTGCACAGGTCATACTATCGGCTTACGTACAGAACTTTAAGCTTCAGAGACCCATACAATATCAACAAATATGCTGGTGTTGAGTGTTTCACGATACAAAATAATAGATTTTTTCTCTACTGGAAAGTCATTCATACATAATTTTACATCTAAAATCGTTTCGTGTTTTTCGTGTCCATTTTGTTCAACACTAAACGACCCGAACACTCACGAAATCAGATTTTTGTCACGAACATTTCGTGTTCGTGTCACGAAAAAAAGCACGAAATCTCTACTACACATACATAGTTATCATTCCATTTCATACATACATATATATTTATTTAAGACATAGCTGGCCAAAAGTGGCACTATACTCCCGAACTTCAATCGACTTCTTATACAAATGAATACATATACACGAATACATTTCTCTCGTTAGATAGCACTGATTTAAGCATAACTAACGCGAGAGCACACCAAATGTATGTACATTAAAGAGATAGAGAGAGAAAAACTGCTTGAGGCAAATAACAATAAAAAAACAAATTTGCATAAAAATGCCTAAATAAAAAATATGTACAATTTAATTTATTATAAAATATTTCCACAATCAGTTGGCAATCGTGTGCTTTTCTACATATTACAAAATTCCCAAATCAAAATTCGAATACAGAACATCCCTCTATAAACTGTTAACAAAAGGAACAGGGTTGTAGGGGTTGATTTTCATTTGATAAAGAAGTAATAAATGTTCTTGTGTTTTAGAAACAGAAACTAGTTTGATATTTATGTATGTGTTTGTGCGCCCTTATGTTTGAAATTATTTTACAAACATAAATCAAACATACAAAAATACAGTATTAAAGTATTAATTTGCATTACAAACACGCACACAATGCATTAATATATGTAATTATTCTATTTTTAGGCACCCATGGCCTTTTATCCCACATGGCAGGCTGATCCTTCGCAGGGTTGGCAAAACCAATTCATACAACAAATACCACAAAATACGCCAACCATCACATCGCTCAATTCCTTGGACTTTCAGACGCAGTCATACGGTTATCCATCAAATGGATATGTACAGACTGGTCTAGGATTCGATCCCAATTATGGCCGTTCACCTTATGGAGCACCTGTGCAACGGTATGATTTTCAGAGTCAACAACTTTCCAGTACACCCATCAACCAGGTCGGCTTACAAGGTGTAGGATTTGGCCCGGCCACAGTCACATATGCCGGTCAAGTCTCCACCACTCCCGCTGCAGCCACAGCAGTGGGTTTGCAACAGCAACAACATTTGGGTAATGTTTCAGATCTCAACAAGTCGATGTCGGGAAACGACACGCCTGGATATCCACGGGTGAGCAGCGTGCCGCCGCGCTCACTCAATTGTAACGGATATTCAGGCGACTACAGCGGCAGTCCTCAACAGACTCCAAATACTAATAACAATAGCAACAGTAACGTAAACGTAACTGCTCATGCCACTGCAGCAGCAAACAACTCGTCATCAACTTCATCACTATCGGCATCCACAACAGGTCACAATGGTGGTCAAACAATTACTCATAACACATCTGTTTCACAACCGGCAGCTTCTCCAATGTTGGTGCCAAACAATCAAACTGTGCCACCATCTCCCACACGTAGTGTCATGCAACAACCTCAGTCTCAGTCTCAGGCCATGACACAACAGCCACGCCATGTTTCGCAATCACCCAACCAGATTCCTCAGTCGCCCAATGCCAATATGCCATTGCCCCAACAACAGCAGCAACAGTATGGCAGCAGCATACCATCTTCGCCCCATCACAATGTGGCCGGCATGCAACCGCAACAGCAAACTCATTCAAATATTGCTTCACCGCCCCAACATTCCCAACACATGCAACAAGACTGGAATTGGAATAGCCAATCGCAGGCTTCCAGTGATCCGTACCAACAAAATACTGGTCCAGGTGGTGAACGTTTAAATCTCAATACACGTATTAAGTCTATGATTATGCGTAAGAGCGATCCGAAAGATCAGCTTCCTGGTACTGCACCGCCTGATATTCATGGTATACCTGGAGGTCCACCACCACCTTTGGCTGGACTGAATGCTCCAAATGCAAACCAGCAACAACAACAGACCGGTCATTTTTTATCGTATAGCCACCATCTCCGAAGCGATTCTTTGATGAACGCCAATGGTTCGAATGGTAGTAGTGGACTTCCTATAACCCAACAGCCTGGTCATCAGCAAACACAGCCTGGCCCGGCAGCAGTAGGTTCACTAGCTACTGAGCCAATCGGAGGTGGTGGCGACCAAATTTGGAAACCTCACCACACAAACTCTTTCAAAAAGCCCGTGGCATCTGGTTTTTCAAGTGCGGAACCTCATCCTCAAAATCATCACCCACACCATCCACAATTACAGCATACGCAACAACCCCTTGCGCAGGCACCTCCACAACATACAACAATAGCTCATAGTGAGCAGCCTAAAAAATCCCGAAGTAGAAGCAAAAAGTCATCAGCCTCTTCTACATCAGCGTCAGCAGCTGCAGCAGCCGCAGCAGCAGCGGCAGCCACCGCCAACTCTAACAATAATCATGCCAATGCAGATAATGCAGATATAGATAAAAATAGTCATGATCCCGGAGGTGGTCATCATTTGGCCCACTTAGCAAATATAAAACTGGAAAAGAATTCTCCGTATCAACCACCACCCTCCCATTATCCTCCTCAACATCCCGATTACCATCATGGTCCCTTTATCAAAACCGAACCCGGTTTAATACCGGGACAACACAATAAAATGGAGGGTTACGAGCGTAACTATCAAAACTTTGTGCAATATGCTGACTTTTGTCAAAATGAAGTGCAAGGCCAACCCGGCTCGGGTTCGCAATCCATGTCCCAACAACCTCCACATCATCACCATCAAAGCCAGCAGGATTATGCAGCGGTGGGTTACCATCCCAATACAGGGTATTACGGAACCTCATCGAGCTTTCAGCAAAACTATCAACAGAACTTCGTCCCTAACTATCAACATTCAGCCTCGTCTTTTGGTAATGCTCATGGCATGCATCCACATCCAAATGCCATGTCCCACAGTCACACGAAATCAGTAAACGGACCGTTATCTAAGCATCACACATCAAGCCTACATCATCACAATAGTCATATGATGGATGTGGATCGTAAACCGGAAACTAATAGCATAATACCCTTACCAACCAACTATGAGAAAGACATACCGGCTCATGCTTATCCCATTCCTCCACATCGGTACCCATTGGGGCATCCTCCACCTCATAGCCATCTTGGTCCAGGCTTATTGGAACCTAAAGTTGAGACAATCGATAGCAGTTATGGCGCCACCGCTTACCCTTTTCACGGTGAAGGAGGTCCAGCAGCTATTAAAAATAGCACTGGATTCTCCTGTTGTCGTCAAGGTGGCACTCGTGCTCCCACTGAAGAGCATTTGAAAGATGGTTCGTGTACGGGCATACAGACCAAAGATGAGATTATTATGGAAGAGGAAGAGGCGCAAGCGGCTAACCAAAACGGTGCTAAACCAAAGAAAAAGAATGTCAAACAAGAAGAAAGCAATGAAATTGTTGTAAAGCATGAAAAAATAAATCCCCTTTTTGATACCTCCGATCGTTTAGAGAAGGGAAACAAGACAGAAGTTCCAGAGTGTGATTGTTTTCAATCTGACAAAAGTCCTCCCGAGCCTGGTACATACTATACTCATCTTGGTAAGTTGGCATAATACTGCCATTTTTAAGAAAATTGCATGTAACTAAAACTCGTGAATTTCAGGTACTGCTTCCAATCTAGCGGATCTGAGAAGAGAATTTGAGGAACGAACTCAAATAACGGGCAGGCAGCTACGCATAGAGAAGATATTGTACAGTGGCAAAGAAGGAAAAACTTCGACTGGTTGCCCGTTAGCCAAATGGGTAATACGACGAGCTGATCCCGAGGAAAAGATTCTAGTCGTTGTCAAAAAGCGCCCTGGTCATAGGTCAGAAACGAAATTATTTTTTATAGATTTTCATTCCATTATTATCTTAAAAATTTCTTATTTCAGATGCATAGCTGCTTACATTGTGGTTTGTATGGTTGTTTGGGATGGTATGCCACGTTTAGAGGCAGACAATGCTTACAAGAACCTCATACCAAAACTTAATAAGTTTGGTTTGCCCACAACACGACGCTGCGCCACTAATGAAAACAGAACATGCGCATGTCAAGGTAGATTGAATATTGCCACCCATTTTAGATATTTCAGTCGGAGAAATAAACTTAATTGTTGATTTTCAATCTCTAGGTCTTGATCCTGAAACATCCGGTGCCTCATACAGTTTTGGCTGCTCATGGTCCATGTACTACAATGGCTGTAAATATGCACGTTCTAAAACAGTACGAAAGTTCCGCCTTTCGGTGAAGAGTGAAGAATCTGCTATTGAGGAGCATATGAATATGCTGGCGACAATTTTGGCACCGCTATTTAAGCAAATGTGCCCACGTTCCTATGACAATCAAACACGTTATGAGAAAGAAGCTCAAGACTGCCGTCTTGGTAATAAAGAGGGTAAGCCATTTTCAGGCGTCAGCGCTTGCTTAGACTTTTGCGCTCATGCACATCGGGACTTGCACAATATGCAAGATGGCTGTACGGTACAGGTGGCACTACTGAAACCATCAAACCGGGATGTCTCCAACCCAGATGACGAGCAACTTCATATTTTGCCCTTATATACAATGGACACCACTGACGAATTCGAAACTATGGAAGGCCAAAGGGACAAACATCGAACTGGTGCAGTTCAAAGTCTGGACAAGTGAGTGTAGTGTTGACATTTCATTATGTTCATTTTAAACAAAATCATCTCAATAGTTCAACTGATTTACTGTTAAATTAAATGATAATTTCGTATTACAGATTTCCCTGTGAAGTGCGAGTTCGATCTACACCTCTTATACCATGTCGTAGGCATGGAAAAAAGCGCAAAGAGGATGAAACAACACCCGTTGATACTGAAAATAGTTCGTCAACTCCTGCGTCTGCTCCAGTAACTGAAGCTAACAGTAATGGTCAAACTGTTGCACCAGCAGCATCTAAAAAAGATACAAATGGTGGTGCAACTGTAGCGAACACAAATGCAAACAGTAGTCCAACAGCTGCAGCGACAGCTCCTCCCTCAAAGTCAAGATCCAAAGCAAAGACCCAGCAGTCAACGGCTATAGCTACAGCAGTGCCTCCTACAACACCTTCACCTCGCTGTCAAACTCCAGTCACTAATAATCCGAGTCCAGCAGGTAGTGCTTTCACTACACCACCCGTAAGCAACAACAGTAATCATTCCAATTCCTCGGCTAGCAATGGAAGCATTTCTGGAGGTAACACCAATCAACTAATGTCGTCCAATTCCAGTTTAATGAACATGGCGACTATGATTGATACATTCACAGATGCCCAACTCCAATCTAATCAAATATCGAGCACGGTTCTGGATTCACCCTACTCCTATGACTATCAGACTGGTTCTTACATAGACTCGCGGAACTACTACGGCAACTGGCCTCCACCACCTCATCCCCACAATCCCCATGCCCCAACGCATACCGTTCCACCCATGGGTACAACGACACCAATTGGTCCACCTACAACTCCAACAGCAATACCAAATGCAAATGTTAATCCTATGGGAAATGTCACAGCGCCAAGCGGGGTCCTTCAAAACCAAACTACACAGCATTCGACTGGTACCGTTCAAATGGAGGGCAATAATTATAATACTACTTGCTATAACAATTTACCGACTGCAGGAAGCCATCAGTTGACTCAGGTTATTGACGTACGTGGCGAAGTTAAAAGTCGAGGCAGTGAAGAGAATCCGGATTCCACTACACTAGTTAACAACAGTTTAATCGCAGAAAGTAAGTTAACTACTCTTACTCCTATGACACCAATGACTAACTTAACGAACCAACATCATCCTCATGCTCCTCCTCCACCTCATCATCCCCATGCGTCTCCACTCGAAGAGGGTTTTGTCAAGCCAAAACCACCGACTGACTATTCACAATATTCCCAGTATCCTAACAACTATCAAATGTATCCACCACCACATTCGGCATACTCAGCATATGATGCCTATCAGAATATGAACTACAACTATGGCTACCATCAGGCATATTCGCCATATGGCATGTATCCCCAGCAAACACCTCCACATACAGGTCCTCCCCCAACGGCTAATTGGAATATGTATGGCCATCATCAGGGTACAACGAGTACGGTTGCAGCCACTCCGTATTCGTCTGCTCCCTTGGCGCCTTCAGCCACTGGACCCATACATCAGACTGGCCAAATGCTTAATTCGAGCCCAATGCTCCCAGTTCAAACAACGCTTTCTAATGGCAACAGTAATATTAAAACAAGCAATGATAGCGGTGTCTTGACTCCTCCAACAATGGCAGGTACCAATACACCCCATTGTGGCCAGAATCCGCCAGCTTTGTCGAATCCTCAAACAAATCTTACTGATCTCAACAATACGCCGGCCTCGAATAATCTTAATGGTGAACCTAGTATTCCACCTAACCCTAACACTGGTATTACGTCTCCCGACAACAATATCAGAAATGGAAACAACAACGTTGCCGTCGCTATAACTCTTACAACTGGTTCAAATGACAATACAAACATGAGTGCAGCGACACCTTCACCAGTTTCTATGGCGACAGATTCATCCAATTCGACTTGTCCCACTGCAAATAGCAATCCAAATAAAATTGAACCGATTGGAGAGGTGACTGAATTCAATGAAAATATTGAAGCCTTCCAAGATCCCCAAATGGGAGGTGTTGCAATAGCTTTAAATCATGGTAGTGTCTTAATAGAATGCGCAAAACATGAAATGCATGCGACAACAGCTCTTAAACATCCGAACCGCCATGAGCCCACCCGCATGACTTTGATCTTTTACCAGCACCGCAACTTAAACCGCAATCATCATGGTATCGATGAGTGGGAGGAAAAGATGCGTGTGAAAAAAATAAATACCGATCTGGACAATAAAGCAAAAGAGGAAAAAGAAAAAATAAAAAAGGAACAACTCGCCGAACATGAAGACGATGAAGAGGACGAAGAGGCGGTAGCTGCTGCAGCTGCATCTGCAGCAGCTGTAACAACAGCTACAGCTGCAACAACCACCACGCCAGTTTCAACAAAAACTAATGCGCCAAAAAAAGAAGCCAATTCAAATGTTAATGGGAAAGGCACTAACGCAAGCAGTGGTGGAACTGCACCATCTGGCGGCAAAAGGAAAAGAGAATCAGCTAAACGAAATGGCCAGAATTCGCAGAACAACAGCAACAACGGCAACAACAATAATAGTAGCAACAATACTAGTGAGCCAAAAAACGAGAAAGTTGCCCTCCGAGCACCCACACTAACAACAACTTCGTGGACAACCCTGTTTCCTATGCACCCATGTGTGGTTACGGGGCCTTATCAGGAGGGCAACAGTAGTCCAACGTCCACAACAGTTCAACAGCAGCAGCAACAGCAACAACAACAACAACAACAGCAGCAGCAACAGCAGCAGCAACAACAACAGCAAATGCTGGAACAACCACAACAACTTCAACAGCAGCAACAACAACAGCAGCCAATGCAAACGTAAATTTCCAGCTAATTGATAATGGAATTATTTACTAAAAATTGCAATCAACGGAGGTTGTCTAAAGTGATTTCTTAGCTTAAGATCAAAAGCCTTGCTTACAGCTTTCGAGATTTTTGACTGAATTTTGTTAAACATTTTCCATTTTCTTCGACTTTTGTGCCATAATATGAATATAAATAATTTTTGAGATACATATATTTTTTTCTTAATTAATTGTAGATCTTTTATTTGGTTTTTTTTTCATTGTTAAAAATATTTGTTTGCAAGATTTATGCCATTTTTTATAGCTAAATGATAGAAATTCATTTTAATAGAAAAAAAACGCCATTGATCGATTTAGTTATTGAACAGGCAGAGTGTTTAGGAGTTCATAGCAAATCTCCCATTTTTTACCTTTAAATTAAACTGCTGCTACATAAGTTCATACATTCAAATAAACCAAAACCAATTTATGCATCACATATACACACAAACAAAACCATTAACGCATTATCATTATTTTTTTTAACAAAATAAATATAAAAAGCTTTTTAACAGAATAAGATATTGTATTAAAAATAAAACAAAATCTACTACAAATATTAATTAAAATAGCATATTATCAACAGAAATCCAAACAACAAACACAAAATACACAAACTTTGCTCTTAATCATTGCGATCGATTTATTGTTTTAAGTTTTTGTTTAAGTTTCCGTTTTGGATTAAGGATTTTCATTACAAAGGAAAATAAATAAACAAGAGTGATTAACCAAATAAAAATACAAAAAAATACTTCAATTCAGTTTTAACCTTAAAATTAACGAAAAGAAAACATTTAAAAATAAATACTGTTAGAAAAAGATCATTGCCAAAAGTACAAAACAAAACAAAAAACAAAAACTTGAGTAAAAGAAATATTACTAAAAAAAAAAATAAACCTTTTTTTAAATCTCGCTACTTTAAAAACAAACAAATACAAAAGGAAAGAAAAACTAAAATAATAAAAAAAACATATTTTTTTAGATCACCAACACACACACTACACACACTACACACACATACACAAACTGTCTGGTAATAGACCACAGAAAAACTTTCTTGGTTAACTAAAAACTCACAAGCAAACAGGAAAAGTTAGCAAGTCTAAATACATACATACTTACAAGCGCCAACTGCAACATAGCAAAAAAAATATTTACATGTGTACTATATACTATTTTCATTGTGATTTAATTACTTTAATCTACTGCATTTACTTTTATTTGTTATTTGGAACGATCAATCATTAGAAAATGAGCAATTAAATGGTTTAAAGTCAAATGCAAATAAAATTGTATATCGTTTTGTTGTGCGTGATGCTAACTGTTTCAAAACTTAAATTTTTTTTTTAAATACTGAAGGAGTTCTCTTAGAATTCATTACGAAAATAGCTAAGTTTATGCCAAACGTTTTTAATATACATACATACATATGTACATGTATGTTATCTGATTATTTGGTTTCCTTTTTGTTACAATCTCATATTTAATCGATTTCATTTCTGAGACAAATGTTACATCATTCTCAAAACAAATTGGCAAAGAATCAATATTTCCTTTTAGATAAGATTAAAAAAAATTGGAAGTAATTTTTAAGCAATTGAATTTTTATTGTTTACAAAGAATCGATATTAAAAATATGCACATACATAATTATATAAGTCACACAAAAATTTGAAATATAAAAAAATTTAAATTTTTTTTATCACTTAAGCTGGAACAACATTTTTGTCCGAACATAATTTTTTTATATGTAGTTTGACTTCTCTCTTCTCGAGAGAGAGAAAATATTTTTTACGAACAACTCTGAGTTTGAATTGGTTTAATTTTATATTTTATCCGGACAAAATCGAACTAAGCTGCCAAGTATTTTAATTTTTCAGCCAAAGTAGAACTGAACTATATATGAACTATATGAATAATAAAAGCACAGAATATACTTGTATTAAATACAATAGAAATAAAGCACGTTTTTCATATGGTAGCATTGATTTTCCAGACAAAATGTCCGAAATGGATGAATTGTGCTGCAGAAACCTCTCAGTAAAAAAATTTTTGTCTGGACAAAAATTTTGTTCGGAAACAATGGGTGAATCCAGCTTCAGGAAATAAATTTAATCTAAAATTTTTTATTACTGAAATTTAAATGAAAGCATTTAAATTCGTATAAAAAGAGACGAGTAGCGAAAGTTCGCTATTTTTTATACTTTTTCCCAAAAGGAAAATATCGGTTATAGAACGAAAAAGGAGAAATTTGCCGTAGCGTCGCTTCCAGTTCGGTGATTAGGAATCGTAAAAGAGAACTTCTTGCAATGACAAGCCTGTCAGATAGAGATAATCCAAATTTACACTACTTTCGGGTTGCAAATTCTACATTTTCATGACTTCTTGGGAATGTCTTTTTTAATTAAGGGTGAGTGAATTATACTGCTTTAAAAATTTATTTAAATATTTTTAATTCTCAAACATTTTGAAAACATGGACAGCACTTAAAATGTATTTCCAATTATACATACAGCAGCATTATTTTGAAGAAAAAACTGCTCAGTGAAAGAAAATTTTCGAAAAAAGTTATAAAATATATTTGTATACCTGGAAGTACTTCAAATCCGAATCTATCAATTTGATCTTGTCCTTGCTGGTAATTCTCTTTTTAATAAAAATTCATTAAATTTGATATTATGAAAGCATTCATTGCGTTCTTTGATTTTTTTAACATAAGAAAAAAAAATGATCTCTTAACTTGAAAATATTGAAATACTATAAGTATTTCAAGTTTTAATTTCAGTATAAAGTAAATGAGGTCAGAACACGATAACGGAACACGCTGTTTAATTGGACATTTAGAAGTTGTAGGTATTATTGATACTTTGGAAACCATAAAAATTTTATTTATTTACATTAATGGCGATCTATAATGATCGTATTGAGTGAGTTTAGTAATTTTAGAGCAATAGTTTTCTAAAATTTTGTAGCAAACCTATTTTATTTTTCAGATCTTCCGTTGTTAATTTTCTGTATTATGGAAACATTTGAAAACTATAAATCGAGTTAAATTGATGCAAGCAATGCAAAAGTTCAAAAGCCTAATCCTTTTATCGCTTTGCAAATCTTCTTCTTCTTTTTGAAGCATTAAAACCAAAACATCTTCTAATAGGAAACTGGAAATTTAAATTTAATTTCATATCATTTTACGATTTATTTAACTGTTAGGGCCAATTTTACCAACTTATATAAATATCAACTCGTATTTAAAAGTAATTTTTCCATACAAAAATTAATGAAGATCGACATTTAAATATAAATTGATATTTAAATAAGGTTGGTGAAATTGGCCCTTAATGTTGAAATTTACGAAAGAAAAAAAACTCACCGCGAATTGGCAAAGCATAATGAAAATTCTAAATCAATTCTAAGAGATCTATCTACTCAACAAATTCACAAGAATTTGATCTTCATGATAAAGACCATATACATACATATGTATATGTACATATATTGATTTTTTTAAATATTAGTTTACTTGCTTCATTTTTAAGTATTCACTTTTAGCTTCATACATTTTCATTTGATTTAATCAAATTCATTAAAATTGTACAATTTCTCTAAGTCTAAGACAAAATTATTTTTTTTTAGCATTTCCTTTAAAGTCTAAATACAAATGAAATCACAAGATTGAAAAAATAATATACATAAATTGTAAAAAAGAACAAATTAATTGTATAAAGGAGAATAATTTTTTTTCACAGACTTAGAAATAACTAATACACTGAACAAAAATCATAGATAAAATAAGCATTGATTATTTTCAACATCACATAAGTATAAATATATGTACATGATAACATGAAAATTGAGAAGAAATTATTATAAATTAAGAATAAAAAATATATATTAATGGCAAGAAAACAACATTTAAGCACAGCAAACAAACCATTAAAAATTAATTACAATTAAATAATTTTTTTTAAGGGAGACATTTTTTATAGTTTGTAAGTTTACAATTTAGTAAAAGAAAAGGAGAAATGAAGGAGAATTAAGCAAAACAAACAAACAAAAAATTTAAGACATATTTTTATTTAGTTTTTTGAATTTGAATATATTAAAAAACCTAAAAAAAAACAAAAAATAAATTTAAAAAAAAACACATATTAAAGTTAAACCTAAAACTATACTATTATACATTTATGCCTAAATATTTATTTTACAAAATATGCTCTAAAATTTAAGTAAAGAAAAAAATTTTAAATTAAGTCATACAAAAACACACAAAAAATAAAACTAATAAAATTGTAAGCATATTTATTAAACAAACAAAAAAAAAAACAAGAAAATTATTAATTCATTTAGTTTATTTAAATTTTATTTTTGTTCAACAAAAAAGAAACTGAATTGATAAAGACTCAAAACCATGCAAGTATTATAAAAATGCAACAAGAAAAATATGAAAGGACAACAAACATTTTTTTTTCAAACATATTCTGTGTCAACTATAATTTTTACATACTTACATAGTATGTATGTATGTATTGAAACAAATATTTTTTTAAATGTTACTAAAAACCAAAAAAAAAAAAAAATTCACTCGTCACAAAATATTAAAAAAAGTTACAACAATATGAGCTCCAAAATGATAAGGTCACTCTGGTTTACCCAGTGTCCATGCAAAAATACAAAAAGTATTAAAATGTAACGCTGATGTTAATTTTTGACATATTTTAAATTAAAATTTGGGAAAGAAAAGGCAAGAAATATGTAATTTGAAGTCTATAAAGGGATTAAGTACACTTTGTCAAAAAAATATTTTGACATTTTAGGAATATTTTAATGATTAATTGCTTTAGCAAATTTTTTAAGGCTAGCCTTTAATTCATTAAATACTTTAATTACATGTGTCACATGATACTTTAAAAATGCCATAAACATATTATGCGGTTAGTGTATTTTTGTTATTATAAAGGAAAAATCCCATAAATCATACCTCTCAATCTAAGGATAGCATACAATTTGTAACGATTTTCCGTCATTCCTTCCACGTTAAATTTAGGAAGCTGAATATTTACAACCAATTTCGATGAAAAAATTATCTGATGGACCTACGAAATAAATACTTAATACCCAGAAGTTGATAAAATCAACACTCTGTATGCAATTATGGCGAAGAAGATTTATTTCAAGCGAATCGAACAGTCAGTCAGTATTAACCATAATTTCTAGCAAGGTAACGAAACGAACTGAAGCCTAAATCGTATATTTGTATGATACGGTTTCCTTTGCAGAAACTTTTTTACTGTAGTATTCTTATAAAGTCCAGATTCAAGCCAATTGAAAATTTCAAAGAAAAAAATTTCAAACTACCAATAATAACTATAACAAACCGATATATACCCTTTACCATTTTTGTTAAATGGTATAAAAAGGCAGTAGGAGTAAATCGCTCGTGTGCAAAATGGAAACAGAGTGCCGAACTTCAATCGGCTTTTTATACAAATGAATACACACACACTAATATATTACTCGCCGTAGCCAGCACTGGAGTAAATACATCAACAATATGATTTAACAAGCCTAATTGACCGATGTTCCTAGAGGACACAAAAATATTAGCAGCAAAAAATATTCATATGTACAGATTTTAGTGAATTAAATCTGACGATTCGTTTAATGTGATGAAATTTTGAAAAAAAATTATTTGATATTACAAAAAATAAAATAATTTTCCTTAGTAACGATTAAAATTTTCCAATTGAAGTTAAATTTATTTAGTTTTTCACTGTAATAAAGTCTCATATAAAAACTAAATAAATAATAATACAAAATATTAATTTTTTTTAAACAGTGAAAACCTTTTTTTGACAAAGTGTATCTTCAACACCAAACCGAATGAGATGCACGTGTCATAAATTTTGCAATGAATATAGCATTTTTTTTATTTATCTCCCGACGATCTTCGTTATACATATGCTATTTTTATATTTTAAATATGAGACATATAGGAACAAACAGCATTCGAATTATTTGAAAGATTTTTTATAAAGTATTTTCGCTTCGTTTTTAACAAAAAAAAAACATTTTACAAATTCATTTTTTTAATAAAAATTTTGCAAGTGTGACTGTCAGAACATGACGGATGATTACATAATTAGAAAAGTACAAGACGATCTTTCAAACATAAAATAAAAAAATAAAAAAATATTTTACTTAATAAGTAAAATATTAATTTGGGATTATTAGCGCGTTTAAAAAACGTTAAACATAAAATCAAACGATTAATCACAATCTCACAAACTTTGACCAAACCTATTTTAACAAACTAATTTAATTAAAGATCTGTTAAAAATATTTTGTTTTCGAAACTATAATTAATTAATTCATATTCATACATATGTATGTATTTCAAACAATCGAATCTTTTTGATTAGTCGGAAATTTTAGAAAGTAATGATTGGTTTCAATTACACTTTGCTACATTGAAAAATATTGCGCTAAATAAGTATACATATTCTGAAATAAAAATTGTTCCGAAAATATATATACAAAAATTTAACATTCTGAAAAATTACCTACGTCTTGCATTTTTTGTTTGACATTAAGTATGTATTGTAAAACAGAACTCAATTCTAATTTTAAACCAAGCTTATTTTAATTAGTTCGATAAGTTTAAGTTGTTCTTTATGTCTTGTAATTCAAATTTCAATACTACTTGTATTTTTGCTTAAATAAATATAATAAAAAGTGAGCGACCTTATCACTTTGAACTGCACAATATTAAAATCTGCCATCCAATTCATTAATGAAAAATAAAAATAACTATAAAAAATAATTAAATTGCATGATTTTTTTTCTTGTATCTAAAAAATAATTTTGATTTGTTCATTTGCTTAATAAATATTATTTATAATTAAAAGAAAAAAATCAAAATAGTTTTAAATTTTTTTTGTAAATTTTAATAATCATTATTATTGTATGTCATCTACTTGTCAACCGAACGATTAATTTTTAAAATAAATTTCTAGTTTAATAGGCATCGTTATATTTTAGTTGATAATGTTTTTCTATTACTCTAATTTTATATAATTATTGAAAATATGTAAGTATATTTTAATTTGAACAAATTTATTTAAATTTTTTTTAATATTCTCATAATTTTAAAAATTTTATGTAATTTTTTTTAATTTTAGCATGAAAAACACACATAAATAGCTAAGTATTTTTTTTTTCAATTATATATTTAAATAATTTTTTTTAATGATTATTTTTTATGATTATAAACCATAAAAACTATTCACTTTTTTAATCGTAACAAAAACAAACGAAAAATTATATAAAATAAATACATTTTAATTTTAGTTATCCCACAAAAAATAAATGAAAAATGCTGTTTTATTATTATTATTATTTCTTTTATTCGACAGTTCTTGTTCATTTTTATAAGTTTTTCTCTATAGTTTCACACAATAATTACAACAAATATAAATACGTATTTAAGAAATAACAACATGAACAAAAAAAATATTTGGGATTGCTCCAAATATTCATCATCCAATAAAGCAAAAATTACAACAACAAGTAATCTAATGAAGAAAAAATTATCAATATCAATATTGATAAAAAAAATATATAAACATAATTATTGCTAGATTATGCAAATGCGAAAAATGTGAAATAATTTAATTGTAAAACATTTGAAACAAAATAAAATATTACCAAATAAAGACAAGAAAAAAACATAAATTATATTTATTTAACATATAAATAATTAAATTAATAAAAAGAAAAGCAAACAAATAATAAACAATTAATTTGTTGTATTTATTTTTTTAGTTCGATTAATATCAGGATCAAGTTGTTCTAGCTTTCTTTGCAACCAAATAGGGGACCACATATTTTCTAATGCAACTTCGTTACAAAGTTATCAAATGGAAGGATTCATTCAGAAGAATTTGATAAAATAGATTAACGTCAATGGGGCGGATGCACTATGTCATACATACGTACATATGTACAAAATTCCATGATATGTATGTATGTATATGTATCATCACCATTGTAATTGTCAAATGAAACGGTCTACTGAGAATAATACGAAAAATTAAACGATTTTAATTTAAAATCATTTTATGCGATTTCAAATTTATTTAGTTAGTTTAAATATTCGTTAATTTTAATTTACTAATAAGAATACTTGTTTTTATCATGGCAAATGTGAAGTTCATTCAGGAAAGGAAGGGGGAGGGGTGTCGATTCTAGTTCTTTGAAACTACATATTGCTCATTTGCTATATTTGCAATTTTTACACAATGTGAGGATTAATTCTGCATTATTCACTAAAAGATTTAATTTATTGACCTATGAAGTTATTGAAGTAAATGAATTCATATTTTCATAGTACATAATTCTTAATCTCGTTCAGTGAAAAAGCGAAAAGAATTTAAAAACATTTTCATATGAAAAAAGTGGAATGGAAAAAAATCACTTTTTCGCAGTTGCATAACGCTTTCGATTCTTAATTTGTGTAAAAAATTTTAAAAATTTTCATATGAAAAACTATTTTATACAAAATATTCTTAACAAATTGTTTTAAATATGTTGATGTTATCGTGAGGTATTTGTGTTTTTTTTTTTGCGTATTCAACAAAGAAATAATAGGTGTGTTTGTTTACTTTTGCACTAAAATTCAGTAAATCAGTAATTTTAAATTTTCCTCTCAAAAAGAGCTGTTGCCGAAAAAAATGCTCGAACAGAAAAATAGTAAAAATTATTAATCTTCACAGAAAAAACTAAATTTCGTTTTCAGTAACCAAATTCATTGAATCAGTAAATTTTTTGTGTGAATGCAGACCTACAAAGAAATTTGTAGATTCTGATAACAATTTTGTAAAAATTTAACTGAAAAAAAAATTTATTTTTAGTTAACTTATTATGGCATTAGAGAAAAAAGTTAACTGAAACTCAAAATATTTTCAGTCAAATTTATTAATAGGAACAGAAAATAATTTTTGCAGATTTTTTTTGTATTATTCAGCAAATTTTTTTTTATAATTTACAAACACATTCACTAAAATTTTTCGTATAATCAGAAAATAAATTAACTGAATTAATAACAATTCTTAAAAATTTTTTTAAAAAAATTAGTAAAAGTTTTATTTGAAAAAAATAACTGAATCAAATGAAAGGTTCAACTATTTTTTTTTTTACTTTCCAAAATTGTACTTGTTTTTATGGTTAAGTATTTCGTTCCCGCTTTTGGAACTCGTCAGTAGACTTCAACCTAGAGCTGCAAAACTATCGATAGGGGCTCCATTCGTTAGTTTCGATATTATTTTTTGATGCCATCGATACTATCGATAGTTTTTGATTCTTATCAATTGTGTATTTTTCTAATATAAAATCTTGAATTTTTTAATCATCCCCTAGAGTAAAAAGAAAGTTGATTTTTTTAAAACTTTTAGTTTCAATGTTTTTAATACACATATTCAACAAACATACTTATATACACAGTTCTATAAAAAATAAACTAAAAAGACAACAGATAGATAGAAGAATCAATAAAAAATAAATTAAAAAGGAATAAAAGAAAAAATCTTTCATCATTACTTAAACTATTGCAGTTAGCTAAAAAGTATTGGTTTAACAGAAGGAGAAGCAGCTATTTACCGTCACCTTTTATTTAAAAGTAAAAAGCGGAGACAGTCCAGTAGTCGTCAAATTTAGTCGCCGTCAAATTCCTTCATGTATCAAAGCCATTGGTACATAATAATTGTATTTTTATGCAATTTGCATCTATTAGATAAAAACTGACATCTTATGTTGAAACAAATCAAAACTTATTAATTTGTTTTCACATTTATATATGTATGTAATGATAACCATTATTATAAAGGTTTACAGGCGGCGAAATTTGAATGTTGCATTTTTTATTACACAGTCGCCATCATTCCGTTTTTATTGACTTTGATTTTTTCTCTTTTAGTAGCGTGTTTTTGTCGATAGTATCGCTATCGAAAAAAAATATCGATAGTCCACTTAAAATAAAACTATCGATACTATCGATAGTACCATTGACAGTTTTCCAGCTCTACTTCAACCCAAAAAATTTTTTAATTTAGCTAACAAACTCCGTATGTTTATAGTAAGACTCTTAATACTATATTGAGAATCACAATATACAAACATAATAAGTTTGAAAACCGCAAACAAAAATCTTTAAAAAAAATAAAATGTTTTAAAATGTTCAGAAAAATTTTTTTACAGTATATAAAAATAAACTTAACTGAAAAAATTAAAAAAAATCAGACAAATTTTTTACAGTATATAAAAATAAATTTAACTGAAAATAATAAATTTAAATATAAAAAAAATAAATCTAATTTTTTTTTAAATTCTACTTAATATAGATAATTTTCATTCTATACAGTTTTTTTTACATAAAATAAAATTGGAACAAATAATTTACTGGAACAGTAAAAAATATTTACTGAACCTAAATTATATTTCAAAACACACGTTTGTTTGAAAATTTTTTGGGAATAATTTTTTCTGTGTTGTGTTATATAAAATTTAATAAAAATTGGACATATTTATAACAGTTTTGTAACACACTTAGTGTTTCCTCCACATTTCTGTGGGCTGTGATAAACCTAAATTAAAGTCGTCCCCCAACAATTATGTAGTTGGTAGGACCCGTAAATAGTCCACAAATATGTAATTAAGTGGAAAAGTAATCCTCGTTCTAAACTAATAACAAACTTATAGGAAATTTTTAACAACTTCGTATCTGGTAAATTATAAAATGTCTGACTGCCGCATAACTTTTCGTTTTAGTTCTATGTTTTTTTTTTTTTTTCTTAATCACTAGAAACACTTAAATCCCACAAAAACATTTTTGCACAATTTGAAAGAAATAAATTAAAGTTTCAACAACCAATTAAATCATTACATTATCGATAAGACAGCGTCAATACAATTCTCATATTGACAGCGGACACATGTCGATATGACAGCAACTATTATGTGATGTCCACGTCTATGTTGACATTCGCAATAAGTGCGATTATGTAATTAATTAACTTCTTTTTGATTTCCGTAATTTGTAACTAAAAGTTACATGATTATGAGTTAATGTTACTAATAACTTTAAAACCCAGTGCAGTGCTAAGTAACCAGACTGAATAATTAGTCATCCACAAAACAAATTATACCTCCCTCGAGGAGTATATACAAAACAAGTTTCATGCAAAAAGTTAAATAGACTACACATCGTCAATTTTTCAAGCAAAAAATTTAATGGACTATACATCGCCTATTTTTCGTGAAAAAAGTTGACTATATATGGTCGTTTCTCTTGGAAAAAATTTTTTTATGAAAAAAATTTTATGGACTATATATACATCGTCTTTTTTCCGTGGAAAAAATGGACTATATATGTTACGTTTTTCTTGCAAAAAATATTTTTATGAAAAAAATTTAATGGACTATACATCGTCTATTTTTCGTCAAAAAAATTGACTATATATATATGGTAAGTTTTTCTTGGAAAATGTTTTTAATGAAAAAAATTTAATGGACTATACATCGTCTATTTTTCGTGAAAAAATGGACTATATATGGTACGTTTTTCTTGCAAGAAATTTTTTGTGAAAAAAAATTAATGGACTATATATACATCGTCTATTTTTCGTGAAAGAAATGGACTATATATGGTACGTTTTTCTTGCAAAAAATTTTTTTATGAAAAAAATTTAATGGACTATATATACATCGTCTATTTTTCGCGAAAAAAATGGATATGGTACGTTTTTCTTGCAAAAAATTTTTTTATAAAAAAAATTCTATAGGCTATATATACATCGTCTATTTTTCGTAAAAAAATGGACTATATATGGTATTGGCTATACATCGTCTATTTTTCGTGAAAAAAATGGACTATATATGGTACGTTTTTTTGCAAAAAATTGTTTAATGAAAAAATTTAATGGACTAAACATCGTCTATTTTTCGTGAAAAAATGGACTATATATGGTATGTTTTTCTTGCAAAAAAATTTTTAATGAAAAATTTTAATCTACTATACATTGTCTATTTTTCATGAAAAAACGGACTATAGATGGTACGTTTTTCTTGCAAAAAATTAAAAAGAATTTTTAATAAAAAAAATTTAATTTTTCGTAAAAAAAAATGGACTATACTTGCAAAAAAAAACGAATACGAAACGAAACGTTTTAATAAAAAAAATTTAATGGACTAAACATCGTCTATTTTTCGTGAAAAAAATGACCTTACATATATGGTACGTTTTTCTCGCAAAAAATTTTTTATGAAAAAAATTTAATGGACTATACTTCGTCTATTTTTCGTACTATTTTCTTGGAAAAAATTTTTTTATGAAAAAAATTTAATGGACTATATATACATCGTCTATTTTTCGTGGTACGTTTTTTTTGCAAAAAATTTTTTTATGAAAAAAATTTAATGGGCTATACATCGTATATTTTTTGTGAAAAAATGGACTATATATGGTACGTTTTTCTTGCAAAAAATTTGTTTATGAAAAAAATTTAATGGGCATCTTATATTTTTCGTGGTACGTTTTTTTTTTGCAAAAAATTTTTTTATGAAAAAAATTTAATGGACATCGTCTATTTTTCGTGAAAAAAATGGACTGTATATGGTACGTTTTACTTGCAAAAAATTTTTTAATGAAAAAAATTTAATGGAATATACATCGTCTATTTTTCGTAAAAAAATGGACTATATATCGTACGTTTTTCTTGCAAAAAAAATTTTTATGAAAAAATTAAATGTACTATACATCGTCTATTTTTCGTAAAAAAAATGGACTATATATGGTACGTTTTTCTTGCAAAAAATTTTTTATGAAAAAAATTTAATGGACTATAAATCGTCTAGTTTTCTTGAAAAAAATGGACTATACATGGTACGTTTTTCTACCAAAAAAATTTTGAATGAAAAAAATTTATTTTTCGTCAAAAAAAAATGGACTATATATGGTACGTTTTCCTGCAAAAAATTTTTTAATGATGAAAATTTAATGGACTATACATCGTCTATTTTTCGTGAAAAAATGGACTATATGTGGTACGTTTTTCTTGCAAAAAATTTTTTTATGAAAAAAATTCTATGGGCTATAGACATCGTCTATTTTTCGTATAAAAAAATGGACTATACTATACATCGTCTATTTTTCGAGAAAAAATAGACTCTATATGGTACGTTTTTCTTGCAAAAAATTTATTAATGAAAAAAATTTAATGAACTATGTATACATCGTCTATTTTTCGTGAAAAAAATGGAATATATATTGAACGTTTTTCTCGCAAAAAATTTTTTAATGAAAAAAATTTAATGGACTATTATACATCGTCTATTTTTCGTGAAAAAATGGACTATTTATGGTACGTTTTTATCGCAAAAATTGTTTTTATGAAAAAAATTCTATGGACTGGACAGCGTCTATTTTTCGTGAAAAAATGGACTATATATGGTACGTTTTTCGTAGAAAAAATTTTTGAATGAAAAAAATTCTATGGACTATAGACATCGTCTATTTTTCGTATAAAAAATGGACTATATTATACATCGTCTATTTTTCGCGAAAAAATGGACTAAATATGGTACGTTTTTCTTGCAAAACATTTTTTAATGAAAAAAATTCTATGGACTCATACATCGTCTTTTTTTTCGTGAAAAAAATGGGATATATATGGTAAGTTTTTCTTGCAAAAAAATTTTTTAAGAAAAATATTTTTCGCAGTACGTTTTTCTTGCAAACAATTTTTTTATGAAAAACAATTTATGGGCTATGCATCTTCTAATCTTCGTGAAAAAATAGACTATATATGGTACGTTCTTCTTGTAAAAAATTTTTTAATTTAAAAAATTTATTGGGGTATACATCGTTTATTTTTCGTGAAAAAAATGGACAATATATGGTACGGTTTTCCTGCTAAAAATTGTTTAATGAAAAAAATTTATTTTACTATACATCGTCTATTTTTCGTGAAAAAATAATGGGATATATATGGTAAGTTTTTCTTGCAAAAAAATTTTTTATGAAAAACATTTTATGGGCTATACATCGTCTATTTTTCGTGAAAAAATGGACTATATATGGTACATTTATCTTGTAAAAAAATTTTTTATGCAAAAATCTTATGGACTATACATCGTCTATTTTTCTTGATAAAAAATGGACTATACATGGTACGTTTTTCTTGCAAAAAATTTTTTAATGATGAAAATTTAATGGACTATACATCGTCTATTTTTCGCCCAAAAAAATGGACTATATATGGTACGTTTTTCTTGCAAAAAATTTTTTTATGAAAAAAATTATATGGACATCATCTATTTTTCGTATAAAAAATGGACTATACTATACATAGTCTATTTTTCGTGAAAAGAATGGACTATACATGGTACGAAAAAAATTTAATGGACTATACATCGGCTATTTTTCGTGAAAAAATGGACTACATATGGTACGTTTTTCTCCCAAAAAAATTTTGAATGAAAAAAATTTATTTTTCGTCAAAAAAATGGACTATATATGGTACTTTTTTCCTGGAAAATATTTTTTATGAAAAAAATATAATGGGCTATACATCGTTTATTTTCCGTGAAAAAAATGCACTATATATGGTACGTTTTTCTTGCAAAAAATTTTTTTATGAAAAAATTTAAATGGACTATTAATACATTGTCTATTTTTCGTGAAAAAAATGGACTATATATGGTACGTTTTTCACGCAAAAAAAAATTTTATGAAAAAAATTTTATGGACTATACATTGTATATTTTTCGTGGTACGTTTTTCTTCCAAAAAAAATTTTTATGAAAAAAAGTTAATGGTCTATACATCGTCTATTTTTCCTGAAAACAAAATGGATTATGTATGGTACTTTTTTCCTCGAAAAAATTTTTTATGAAAAAAATTTAATGGACTATTATACATCGTCTATTTTTCGTAAAAAAATGGAATATACATGGTGCGTTTTTCTTGCAAAAAATTTTTTTATGAAAAAATTTCTATGGACTATACATCGTCTATTTTTCTTCAAAAAAATGGACTATGTATGGTACGTGTTTCCTGCAAAAAATTTTTTTTATGATTAAAATTTAATGGACTATACAACGTCTATTTTTCGAGAAAAAAATGGACCATATATGGTAAGTTTTTCTCGCAAAAAATTGTTTAATAAAAAAAATTTAATGGACTATACATCGTCTATTTTTCGTAAAAAAAATGGACTATATATGGTACATTTTTCTTGCAAAAAATTTTTTAATGAAAAAAATTTACTATATATGGTACGTTTTTACTTGCAATAAATTTTTTAATGAAAAAAATTTAATGGGCCATACATCGTTTATTTTTCGTGAAAAAGTGGACTATATATGGTACGTTTTTCTTGCAAAAAATTTTTTTATGAAAAAAATTTAATGGACTATACATCGTCTATTTTTCGTGAAAAAAATGGACTATGTATGGTACTCTTTACCTGGAAAAAGTTTTTTATGAAAAAAATTTAATGGACTATATCGTCTATTTTTCTTCAAAAAAAAAAAATGGACTATATATGGCACGTTGTTCTTGGAAAAAACATTTTTAATGAAAAAAATCTAATGGGCTATACATTGTCTACTTTTCGTGGTACGTTTTTCTTGCAAAAAATTTTTTAATAAAAAAAATTTAATGGGCCAAACATCGTTTATTTTTCGTGAAAAAATGGACCATATAAGGTACATTTTTCTTGCAAAAAATTTTTTATGAAAAAAATTCTATGGACTATACATCGTCTATTTTTCTTCAAAAAAAAAAAAATGGACTATATATGTTAAGTTTTTCTCGCAAATAATTTTTTTATGAAAAAAATTTAATGGACTATTAGACATCGTATATTTTTCGTGGTACGTTTTTCGTGCAAAAATTTTTTTTATGAAAAAAATTTAATGGGCTATACAACGTCTATTTTTCGAGAAAAAATGGACCATATATGGTAAGTTTTTCTTGCAAAAAATTTTTTAATGAAAAAAATTTAATCGTCTCTTTTTCGTGAAAAAATGGACTATATATGTTAAGTTTTTCTCGCAAATAATTTTTTTATGAAAAAAAATTTAATGGACTATTAGACATCGTATAGTTTTCGTGGTAGATTTTTCTTGCAAAAAATTTTTTTATGAAAAAAATTTAACGCACTATGCATCGTCTATTTTTCTTGAAAAAAATGGACTATGTATGGTACTTTTTTCCTGGAAAAAATTTTTTTATGAAAAAAATTTAATGGACTATACATCGTCTATTTTTCGTGAAAAAAATGGACTATACATGGTGCGTTTTTCTTGCAAAAAATTTTTTTATGAAAAAAATTTAATAGGCCAAACATTGTTTATTTTTCGTGAAAAAATGGACTATATGGTACATTTTGCTTGCAAAAATTTTTTTTTATGAACAAAATTTAATGGACTATACATCGTCTATATTTCGTGAAAAAAATGGACTATGTATGGTACGTTTTTCCTGGAAAATTTGTTTTATGATTTAAATTTAATGGATTATACAACGTCTATTTTTCGAGAAAAAAAATGGAGCATATATGGTTAGTTTTTCTCGCAAAAAATTGTTTAATGAAAAAAAATTAATTGACTGCACATCGTCTATTTTTCATGAAAAAATTTACAATATATGGTACATTTTTCTTGCAAAAAATTTTTTTATGAAAAAATTTAAATGGACTATTAATACATTGTCTATTTTTCGTGAAAAAAAATGGACTATATATGGTACGTTTTTCTCGGAAAAAAATTTTTTATGAAAAAAATTTTATGGACTATACATACATCGTATATTTTTCGTGGTATGTTTTTCTTGCAAAAAATTTTTTTATGAAAAAAATTTAATGGGCTATACATCGTCTATTTTTCGTGAAAAAAATGCTCTATATATGGTACGTTTTTTCTTGCAAAAAATTTTTTAATGAAAAAAATTTAATGGGCCTTACATCGTTTATTTTTCGTGAAAAAGTGGACTATATATGGTACGTTTTTCTTGCAAAAAATTTTTTTATGAAAATCGTCTATTTTTCGTGAAAAAAATGGAAACATTTGAAAACAAAGTGGATTATGTATGGTACTTTTTTCCTCGAAAAAATTTTTTATGAAAAAAATTTAATGGACTATACATCGTCTATTTTTCGTAAAAAAATGGAATATACATGGTGCGTTTTTCTTGCAAAAAATTTTTTTATGAAAAAAATTCTATGGACTATACATCGTCTATTTTTCTTCATAAAAATGGACTATGTATGGTAGGTTTTTCCTGGAAAATTTTTTTTTATGATTAAAATTTAATAGACAATACGTCTATTTTTCCAGAAAAAAATGGACCATATATGGTAAGTTTTTCTCGCAAAAAATTGTTTAATGAAAAAAATTTAATGGACTATGCATCGTCTATTTTTCGTGAAAAAAATGGACTATACATGGTACGTGTTTCTTCCAAAAAAATTTTTTATGAAAAAAATTTAATGGACTATAAATTTTAAATGAAAACTTTTGAATGAAGAAAATTTAATGAGATAGACATCGTCTATTTTTCGCCAAAAAATGGACTATATATGGTACGGTTTTCTTGCAAAAAATTTTTTAATGAAAAACATTCTATGGACTATACATCGTCTATTTTTCGTAAAAAAATGGACTATTGTACATCGTCTATTTTTTGTGAAAAAAATGGACTATATATGGTACGTTTTTCGTGGAAAAAATTTTTGAATGAAAAAATTTAATGGACTATACAACGTCTATTTTTCGCCAAAAAAAAATGGACTATATATGGTACGTTTTCCTTGCAAAAAATTTTTTTATGAAAAAAATTCTATGGACTATAGACATCGTCTATTTTTCGTATAAAAAAATGGAACAAATTATACATCGTGTATTTTTCGTGAAAAAATGGACTATACTATAAAATGGACATATAGTCCATGGTGCGTTTTTCTTGCAAAAAATTTTTTTATGAAAAAAATTCTATGGACTATACATCGTCTATTTGTAGTGAAAAAAATGGACTATATATGGTACGTTTATCTTGCAAAAAAAAATTGTTAATGAAAAAAATTTAATGGACTATACATCGTCTATTTTTCGTGAAAAAATGGACTATATTATACATCGTCTATTTTTCGTGAAAAAAATGGACTATATATATGGTACTATTTTCTCGCAAAAAATTTTTTAATGAAAAAAATTTAACGGACTATAAATCGTGACGGACTATATTTCGTGAAAAAAATGGACTATATATATGGTACTATTTTCTCGCAAAAAATTTTTTAATGAAAAAAATTTAACGGACTATAAATCGTCTATTTTTCGTGAAAAAATGGACTATATATGGTACGTTTTTCCTGGAAAAAATTCTTGAATGAAATACATTTAATGGACTTTACATCGTCTATTTTTCGCTAAAAAATGGACTATATATGGTACGTTTTTCTTGCAAAAAATTTTTTTATGAAAAAAATTCTATAAAAAATGGACTATATTATACATCGTCTATTTTTTGTCAAAAAAATGGACTATATATGGCACGTTTTTCTTGCAAAAAAATTTTTTATTAAAAAATTTTAATGAAGTATACATCGTATATTTTTCGTGCAAAAAATTTTTGAATGAAAAAATTTAATCGTCTATCGTCTATTTTTCGCCAAAAAAAAATGGACTATATATGGTACGTTTTTCTTGTAAAAAATTTTTTTATGAAAAAAATTCTATGAACTATAGAAATAGTCTATTTTGCGTATAAAAAAATGGACTATATTATACATCGTCTATTTTTCGTGAAAAATGGACTATTTATGGTACGTTTTTCTTGCACAAAATTTTAGAATAAAAACAATTCTATGGACTATACATCGTCTATTTTTCGTGAAAAAATGGACTATATATGGTACGTTTTTCTTGCACAAAATTTTTGAATAAAAAAAATTCTATGGACTATACATCGTCTATTTTTAGTGAAAAAAATGGACTATATATTGTAGGTTTTACTTGCAAAAAATATTTTAATGAAAAAAATTAAATTTTTCATAAAAAAACGGACTATATATGGTACGTTTTTCTTGGAAAAAAATTTTAATGAAAAAAATTTAATAGAAAAATGGACTATATATGGTACGTTTTTCTTGCAAAAAATATTTTAATGAAAAAATTAAATGGACTATACATCGTCTATTTTTCGTGAAAAAAGGACTATATTATGCATCGTCTATTTTTCGTGAAAAAAATGGACTATATATGGTACTATTTTCTCGCAAAAAATTTTTAAATAAAAAAAATTCTATGGACTATACATCGTCTATTTTCCGTGAAAAAAATTGACTATATATGGTACGTTTTTCCTGGAAAAAATTCTTGAATGAAATACATTTAATGGACTTTACATCGTCTATTTTTCGCTAAAAAAAATGGACTATATATGGTACGTTTTTCTTGCAAAAAAAAAATTTTTTTTTTTTTAATGCATGTATTTATTTATTGTATCTTCATATATGAACTAACAATAAGTATTCAAATCTTAAATCTATAAAAAAAATTATTAGGCCCGACCAGTGTCGGACATAAACTTAGTGGTAGTTATAAATAATACATTAGTAGTGATAATCAAAAAAAAAAGGGGGGGGGGAAGTATTTTCAAGTAGTCCCATCTGGAGTGTTAGGTATAAGAGCCCGTGTGTCCCTTTTTTTTAAGCGGACGTGTCCAGTAAAGCTCAAAATATTACGAGCAAGCGGATTAGGATGTGATTCGAGTTTTGTTAAATATTTGCCTGCGTATTTTGCAATTTCTTCAGTCACTAGTGGCATATTTAAATCACGATGTATATATAATAGAATTTTGGATGTACCATGGAGCCGATGTTATTAACCGTAAAATTTTGTTTTGCCTTCGTTGGATTCTCTCGACATTGGAAGCTGAAGCAGTGCCCCATAACTGAATTCCGTAGCGCCATATTGGCTTCAAAAGCGACTTGTATAATAAAAGTTTGCAGTCTAGGCTGAGTGTTGAGTTTCTGCCAATCAACCAATATATTTGAGTTAACTTAAGTTTCATCTGAGTTAACTTAGAGTCAATATGATGTTTCCATGTAAGTCTTCGATCAAGGTGTATACCAAGGTATTTCACTTGGGAATGTTGAGGAATATTTTGATTGTTGATTCGAATGGGGGAGCAAGTATCTCTTCTTAGGGTGAACGTTATATGGACACACTTTTGTTCATTGACTTTAATTCTCCATAAGTTCAACCATATTTCCAGCTGAGTGATATGTTCCTGGAGATTGCGGGATGCCTCATAAGGGTTTTCGTGCACACTCATACAGGCTGTATCATCGGCAAAAGTAGAAATATGGATATTATTGCTCACAGGCATATCACAAGTATATATTAAATACAAGACAGGACCCAGAATACTACCCTGGGGCATACCAGAAGATATAGTTTCGGGCACACTCGTGAACTCTCCTTCCACAACAGTGAACTTCCTATCAATAATATAACTTTCCAAAAGCTTTTGAATGTTTATTGGCAGATATGTCTTCGATTTTAAAACTAGGCCTTCGTGCCATATTTTATCAAACGCCTGAGAAACATCAATAAAAAGAGCAGAACAATACTTCTTTTCTTCAAATGTTCTTCTTACAACTTGGACCAGTCTATTCGTTTGTTCAATCGTGCTGTGCTGACTTCTAAAGCCAAATTGATGGTCCGGGATGCACCCATTATCAGTTAAAATTTTGGACAATTTAGTCATGAGCAGCTTTTCGAAAAGCTTTGAGATTGTAGATAGTAAGCTTATAGGCCTATATGACTCAGTCTTGGTAAGATCTTTGCCCGCCTTTGGAATCATTTTGATCTTGGCCAGTTTCCAGTTATGTGGAAAATACTGCATTCTTAAAATAGCATTAAAAGTAAATAGCAGGATTCTTATTGCAATATGAGGCAAGTTCATGAGCATTTTGTTACTAATGCCATCAATACCTGGAGCTTTCTTCGGGTTGAGTTCAGCAATTACTTTTTGTACTTCACGCATCTTAAACCTTAAGGGACGAGGGGGTAAAGAAACTACACACGGTAAATCAAATGCTCAGAAAATAAGTTACCTTTCTCACTATCACTTCTTGCCCAGCCTCCGGTCGCAGTACGCAATGGTGATTTAAGATCAACGGGTCGTTTAAGATTTCTAGTAGCGCGCCATAAAGAGTAATTAGATGCGGACGTTACATCAAGACCTTCTAAATACTTTTCCAGTAGTGCAGTTTTTTCCGACGATAGCAGCTCTTTGAGTCTTTTAGTACATTCTTTAAGTCTGATTTTATTTAGGGGTGATCTGTGTTGTTGCCATTCTCTTCTAGCTCTCCTTTTTTCACATACAAGACGTTCAATTTCCGTAGAATAAATTCTGTTAAAGCCGGTCTGCGGATAGGAGGTAGTGGCGTGTTCAGCAGCCTGTTTAATATTTTCGTTAAGATTGGCAATGTTAAATTCAATATCATCGCATGATCTAAGCTGAATGTTTTCTACGCAGTGACTACTAAGATATTTTTTGAATGCCAGCCAGTTGATTCCATTAATCATCTTCACATATGAGTTAGTTAAATCACTCCTTAGTGGGTTGAAAATTGTAACTATTGTTGGATAGTGATCGGAGGACAGATCTAGAGAGGCCTCTACATGAATTAAGTCCCTATGAATATTTTTCGTGACGGCAAAATCTATAACATCTGGAATTTTTCTTACGTCAGTAGGCCAGTAAGTAGGCTCCCCACTCGAAATGACATCTAAGCCCATTTTTGAAATTGTATTGAACAAGGCTCAACCTCTAGGTGTAACAAGACGCGATCCCCAGTACGTATGTTTTGCATTGTAGTCACCAGCTGCCACGAAATTAGATCCAAGCGATTTGTAGAACTTCTCATACTGATCTTCGGTAACTGAAAATCTGGGAGGTGAGTAAATTGATGATATCACGAAATTCGCAGAAAAATTTTCTACGAAAATATTCGTTGCTGGCAAATATTATTCACTAACGTTGTCAAGGACATAGTGCTTGAGTCTTGACTTAATCAGAATTGCTGATCCACCACATGCTCTCTCTCTCGGGTCCTTTGTATCATATAAAGTGTAACCATTTATTTTAAATAAGCTTCTTGAGGTCAAATGAGTCTCAGAAACCAACATTATATCAATATTTTTTTCCATGAGGAAGTGCTCAAGTTCATTTTTATGTTGGCGAATGCCGTTTGCGTTCCGGAAACATATTTTTAACGTGTTCATGGTTTATTAACTAATGCTTGAAGCAGTGTATTCTGCATTCGCAGCATTTCTTGCATCATACTTGTCATATTTGTAGTAAAGTTGTTTATAATTAGCACCAGATTCTCAATAGTAGCTTCAAGGCGACTAAAGTTAAAGCTTGAGTTTGAATTCGTTGAATTATTTGGCGGTGGAACATTTTGCGTGGGAATTGAACTAGTCTTAGCAGCATCAGCATACGATACACGTGAAGTAACTGGTTGGCTGATTTGAGCAAAAGTGTCGGAGTTCGCGTTTACTTGTAGAGCTAGAGTTAACTTGGGTTTTTGACCCATAGCCTGTTTAACGAAAGAAAATACAGGGCACCCTCTATAGTTAGCTGTGTGATTACCTCCACAATTACTACATTTTTTTCTGCTTGATCTTTTGGCTTAGTGCAGCTAGCAGTACCATGCAATTCACCGCAGATAACACACACTGTAGGTAACTTGCAGTAAGTTTTCGTATGGCCATATTCTTGGCAATTATGGCACTGTACGGGACCTGAACGCTTACGTGGCTCTTCAACTGTGATTTTTCGATGTAAGAGATACTTTACGTTATAAACTGGATGAGCTTCATTTTTTTTCAATTGTATGTCATTCGGCTCCAGTTCAACCCGAAATAGGGGTTGGGGACCTTTTTTCTATTAAATATGTTGGTAACATTTTTTACCTTGAATCCTTTCTGAAAAAAATTCTATGGACTATAGACATTGTCTATTTTGCGTATAAAAAAATGGACTATATTATACATCGTCTATTTTTCGTGAAAAAATGGACTATATATGGTACGTTTTTTCCTGGAAAAAATTTTTTAATGAAAAACATTTTATGGGCTATACATCGTTTATTTTTCGTGAAAAAAAATGGACTATATATGGTACGGTTTTCTTGCAAAAAATTTTTTAATGAAAACAATTTAATGGAATATACATCGTCTATTTTTCGTGAAAAAATTGACTATATATGGTACATTTTTCTTGCTAAAAATTTGTAATGAAAAAAATTTAACGGACTATACATCGTCTATTTTTTTCGAAAAAAAATGGACTATGTATGGTAAGTTCTTCATGGAAAAAATTTTTTTATGAAAAAGATTTAATGGACTATATATGGTACGTTTATCTAGCAAAAAAAATTGTTAATGAAAAAAATTTAATGGACTCTACATCGTATATTTTTCGTGAAAAAATTTACTATATATGGTACGTTTTTCTTGCAAAAAATTTTTTTATGAAATACATTTAATGGACTATATATGCATCGTCTATTTTTCGTGAAAAAATGGAATATATATGGTACGTTTTTCCTGGAAAAAATTTTGGAATGAAAAAATTTAATGGACTATACATCGTCTATTTTTCGCCAAAAAAAAATGGACTATATATGGTACGTTTTCCTTGCAAAAAATTTTTTTATGAAAAAATTGTATAAAAAAATGGACTATATCGTCTATTTTTCGTGAAAAAAATGGACAACATATGGTACGTTTTTCTTGCAAAATATTTTTTTATGAAAAAAGTTTAATGGACTATATATACATCGTCTATTTTTCTTGAAAAAATGGACCATATATTGCAAAAAATTTTTTTATCAAACAAATTTTATGGACTATACATCGTCTATTTTTCGTGAAAAAATGGTCAATATATGGTATATTTTTCTTGCAAAAAATATTTTATGAAATACATTTAATGGACTATACATCGTTTATTTTTCGTGAAAAAAATGGACTATATATGGAATGTTTTCCTGGAAAAAAATTTTTAAGGAAAAAATTTAATTGACTACACATCGTCTATTTTTCGTGAAAAAATGGACTATTTATGGTACGTTTTTATCGCAAAAATTGTTTTTATGAAAAAAATTCTATGGACTGGACAGCGTCTATTTTTCGTGAAAAAAATGGACTATATATGGTACGTTTTTCGTAGAAAAAATTTTTGAATGAAAAAATTTAATGAACTATACAACGTCTATTTTTCGCCAAAAAAATGGACAATATATATGGAAAGTTTTTCTTGCAGAAAAATTTTGAAAGAAAAAAATTCTATGGACTATAGACATCGTCTATTTTTCGTATAAAAAATGGACTATATTATACATCGTCTATTTTTCGCGAAAAAATGGACTAAATATGGTACGTTTTTCTTGCAAAACATTTTTTAATGAAAAAAATTCTATGGACTTATACATCGTCTTTTTTTTCGTGAAAAAAATGGACTATATTATACATCGTCTATTTTTCATGAAAAAATGGATTCTATATGGTACGTTTTTCTTGGAAAAAAATTTAAATGAAAAAAATTTAATAGACTATACATCGTATATTTTTCGTGAAAAAATGGACTATATATGGTACGTTTTTCTTGCAAAAAATTTTCTATTATGGCCTATTTGTCGTGAAGAAAAATTGTTTAATGAAAAAACTTTGATGGACTATACATCGTCAGTTTTTCGTGAAAAAAATAGACTATATATGGTACGTTTTTCCTGGAAAAATTTTTGAATGAAAAAATTTAATGGACTTTACATCGTCTATTTTTCGCTAAAAAAAAAATGGACTATATATGGTACGGTTTTCTTGCAAAAAATTTTTTAATGAAAAAAATTAATGGACTATAATCGTCTATTTTTCGTGCAAAAAATTTTTGAATGAAAAATTTAATGGACTATACTATACATCTATTTTTCGTCAAAAAAAATTTACTATATATGGTACATTTTTCTTGCAAAAAATTTTTTAATGAAAAAAAAATAATGGACTATAATCGTCTATTTTTCGTGCAAAAAATTTTTGAATGAAAAATTTAATGGACTATACTATACATCTATTTTTCGTCAAAAAAAATTTACTATATATGGTACGTTTTTCTTGCAAAAAATTTTTTTATGAAAAAAAAATAATGGACTATAATCGTCTATTTTTCGTGCAAAAAATTTTTTAATGAAAAAAATTTAATGGGTTATCGTAAAAAAATGGTGTATATATCGTCTATTTTTCGCTAAAAAAATGGACTATATATGGTACGGTTTTCTTGCAAAAAATTTTTTAATGAAAAAAATTAATGGACTATAATCGTCTATTTTTCGTGCAAAAAATTTTTGAATGAAAAATTTAATGGACTATACTATACATCTATTTTTCGTCAAAAAAAATTTACTATATATGGTACGTTTTTCTTGCAAAAAATTTTTTAATGAAAAAAAAATAATGGACTATAATCGTCTATTTTTCGTGCAAAAAATTTTTGAATGAAAAATTTAATGGACTATACTATACATCTATTTTTCGTCAAAAAAAATTTACTATATATGGTACGTTTTTCTTGCAAAAAATTTTTTTATGAAAAAAAATAATGGACTATAATCGTCTATTTTTCGTGCAAAAAATTTTTTAATGAAAAAAATTTAATGGGTTATCGTAAAAAAATGGTGTATATATGGTACGGTTTTCTTGCAAAAAATTGTTTAATGAATGGACTATACATCGTCTATTTTTCGTGAAAAAATTTACTATATAAGTACATTTTTCTTGCAAAAAAAATTTTTATGAAAAATCTTTAACAGACTATATATACATCGTCTATTTTTCGTGAAAAAAATGGACTATATATGGTACGGTTTTCTTGCAAAAAATTTTTTTATGAAAAATATTTAATGTACTATACTTCGTGAAAAAACTGGACTATATGTATATGGTGCGTTTTTCTTGCAAAAAATTTTTTTATGAAAAAAATTCTATGGACTATACATCGTCTATTTTTCTTCAATAAAAATGGACTATATATGGCACGTTTTTCTTGCAAAAAAAATGGACTATATATGGTACGTTTTTCTTGCAAAAAATTTTTTTATGAAAAAAGTTTAATGGACTATACATCGTCTATTTTTCGTGAAAAAATGGACTATATATGGAACGTTTTCCTAGAAAAAATTTTTGAAGGAAAAAATTTAATTGACTATACATCGTCTATTTTTCGTAAAAAAATGGACTATATATGGTACGGATTTCTTGCGAAAAATTGTTTAATGAAAAAATTTAATTAAATTAAATTAAATTTAATTTAATCGTCTATTTTTCGTGAAAAAAATGGACTATATATGGTACGTTTTTCCTGGAAAAAATTTTTGATTGAACAAATTTAATGGAGTCTATATCGACTATTTTTCGTGAAAAAATTGACTATATATGGTACATTTTTCTTGCAAAAAATTTTTTATGAAAAAAATTTAACGGACTATATATATATCTATTTTTCGTGAAAACAATGAACTATGTATGGTACGTTTTTCATGGAAAAAAATTTTTTATGAAAAAAATTTAATTGACTATACATCGTCTATTTTTCGTGAAAAAAAATGGACTATACATGGTGCGTTTTTCTTGCAAAAAATTTGTTTATGAAAAAAATTCTATGGGCTATACATCGTCTATTTGTAGTGGAAAAAATGGACTAATATGGTAAGTTTTTCTTGCAAAAATTTTTTTTTATGAAAAACATTCTATGGAATATACATCGTCTATTATGTATATATATATATTATCTATTATGTATATATATATATATATATATATATTATTTATGGTACGTTTTTTTGCAAAAAATTTTTTAAAGAAAAAAAATTTAATGGACTATACATCGTCTATTTTTCGTGAAAGAAATGGACTATATATGGTAGGTTTTTCTTGCAAAAAATTTTGAATGAAAAAAATTTAATGGACTATACATCGCCTATTTTTCGTGAAAAAAAATGGACTATATTATACATCGTCTATTTTTCGCGAAAAAATGGACTATGTATGGTAAGTTTTTCTTGCAGGAAAATTTTTTATGAAAAAAATTCTATGGACTATAGACATCGTCTATTTTTCGTATAAAAAATGGACTATATTATACATCGTCTATTTTTCGCGAAAAAATGGACTAAATATGGTACGTTGTTCTTGCAAAAAATTTTTGAATAAAAAAAATTCTATGGACTATACATCGTCTAATTTTCTTGAAAAAATGGACTAAATATGGTACGTTTTTCTTGCAAAAAATTTTTTAATGAAAAAAATTCTATGGACTATACATCGTGTATTTTTCTTCAATAAAAATGGACTGTATATAGCACTTTTTCTTGCAAAAAAAAAATGGACTATATATGGTACGTTTTTCTTGCAAAAAATTTTTTTATGAAAAAAATTTAATGGACTATACATCGTCTATTTTTCTTGCAAAAAAAAAATGGACTACATATGGTACGTTTTTCTTGCAAATTTTTTTTTTAATTCTATAGACTATATATACATCGTCTATTTCTCGTGACAAAATGGGCTATATATGCTGAGTTTTTCTTGCAAAAAATTTTTTATGAAATACATTTAATGGACTGTACATCGTTTATTTTTCGTGTAAAAAATGGATTATATATGAAACGTTTTCCTGGAAAAATTTTTTATGAAAAAAATTTAATGGACTATATATACATCTTCTAATTTTCGTCAAAAAAAATTACTATATATGGTACGTTTTTCTTGCAAAAAATTTTTTATGAAAAAAATTTAATGGACTCTACATCGTCTATTCTTCGTCAAAAAAAAATTTACTATATATGGTACGTTTTTCTTGCAAAAAAATTTTTTATGAAATGCATTTAATGTATTATATACATGGACTATATCTGGTACGTTTTTCTTGCAAAAAATTTTTTATGAAAAAAATTCTATGAAATATTGGCTATATTATACATCGTCTATTTTTCGTAAAAAATGGATTATATATGGTACGTTTTTCTTGAAAAAAATTTTTTAATGAAAAAAATGTAATGGACTATACATCGTTTATTTTGCTTGAAAAAAATGGACTACATATGGTACGTTTTTCTTGCAAAAAAAATTTTTATGAAAAAAATTTAATGGACTATAATACATCGTCTATTTTTCGTGAAAAAAAATTGACTATATATGGTACTATTTTCTTGCAAAAAATTTTTTTATGAAAAAAATTTAATTGACTATAAATTTTAAATGAAAATTGTTTAATGAAAAAAATTTACTGGACTATACATCGTCTATTTTTCGTGAAAAAAATGGACTATATATGGTACGGTTTTCTTGGAAAAATTTTTTTTATGAAAAAACTTCTATGGACTATACATCGTCTATTTTTCGTCAAAAAAATGGACTATATATGGTACGGTTTTCTTGCAATCCGTACATCGTCTATTTTTCGTGAAAAAATGTACTATATATGGTACGGTTTTCTTTCAAAAATTTTTTTTATGAAAAAAATTCTATGGACTATACATCGTCTATTTTTCGTGAAAAAATGGACTATATATGGTAGGTTTTTCTTGCAAAAAAATTTTTTATGAAAAAAATTTAATGGACTTTAAATTTTAAATGAAAATTTTTGAATGAAAAAAATTTAATGAGCTAGACATCGTCTATTTTTCGTGAAAAAAAATAGACTATATATGTATGGTACGTTTCTCTTGCAAAAAACTTTTTAAATAAAAAAAAATTTAATGGACTATACATCGTCTATTTTTCTTGAAAAAAAATGAACTATATATGGTACGTTTTTCTTGCAAATTTTTTTTTTAATTCTATAGACTATACATCGTCTATTTTTCGTGAAAAAATGGGCTATATATGCTGAGTTTTTCTTGCAAAAAATTTTTTATGAAATACATTTAATGGACTATACATCGTCTATTTTTCGTGAAAAAATAGACTCTACATGGTAAGTGTTTGTTCCAAAAAAAATTTTTATATAAAAAATTTAATGGACTCTACATCGTCTATTTTTCGGGGGAAAAATGGACTATATATGGTACTACTTTCTTGCAAAAAAATTTTTTATGAAAAAAATTTATTAATTAATTATAAAATAATTAATTTTATTAATTTACATCGTCTATTTTTCGTAAAAAAAATGGACTATATATGGTACGGTTTTCTTGCAAAAAATTGTTTAATGAAAAAAATTTAATGGACTATACATCGTCTATTTTTCGTGAAAAAAATGGACTATATATGGTACGGTTTTCTTGCAAAACAGTTTTTTTATGAAAAAAATTCTATTGACTATACATCGTCTATTTTTCGTGAAAAAAATGGACTATATATGGTACGGTTTTCTTGCAAAAAATTCTTTAATGAAAAAAATTTAATGGACTATAATGGTCTATTTTTCGTGAAAAAATGGACTATATATGGTACGTTTTTCTTGCAAAAAATTTTTTATGAAAAAAATTTACTGGACTATGCATCGTCTATTTTTCGTCAAAAAAATGGACTATATATGGTACGGTTTTCTTGCAAAAAATTGTTTAATGATTGGACTATACATCGTCTATTTTTCGTGAAAAAATTGACTATATATGGTACATTTTTCTTGCAAAAAAATTTTTTATGAAAAAAATTTAACGGACTATACATCGTCTATTTTTCGTGTAATAAATGGACTATACATGGTGCGTTTTTCTTGCAAAAAAATTTTTTATGAAAAAAATTTAATTTACTATAAATATTAAATGAAAACTTTTGAATGAAAAAAATTTAATGAACTATACATCGTCTATTTTTCTTGAAAAAAATAATGGACTATATGTGGTACGTTTTTCTTGCAATTTTTTTTTTAATTCTATAGACTATACATCGTCTATTTCTCGTGACAAAATGGGCTACATATGCTGAGTTTTTCTTGCAAAAAATTTTTTATGAAATACATTTAATGGACTATACATCGTTTATTTTTCGTGAAAAAAATGGATTATATATGGAACGTTTTCCTGGAAAAATTTTTGAATGAAAACATTTAATTGACTATACATTGTCTATTTTTCGTGAAAAAAATGGACTATGTATGGTACTTTTTTTCTGGAAAAAAAAATTTTATGAAAAAAATTTAATGGACTATACATCTATTTTTCGTCAAAAAAAATTTACTATATATGGTACGTCTTTCTTACAAAAAATTTTTTTATGAAATACATTTAATGGACTATACATCGTCTATTTTTCTTGAAAAAAAATGGACTATATATGGTACGGCTTTCTTGCAAAAAATTTTTTAATGAAAAAAATTTAATGGACTATAATGGTCTAATTTATATATATAATGGTGTATTTTTCGTGAAAAAATGGACTATATATGGTACGTTTTTCATGGCAAAAATTTTTTTATGAAAAAAATTCTATCGTCTGTTTTTTGTGAAAAAAATTAACTATATATGGTACGTTTTTCTTGCAAAAATTTTTTTAATAACAAAAATTTAATGGACTATAAATCGTCTATTTTTCGTGAAAAACTGGACTAAGTCTGGTACGTTTTTCTTGCAAAAAAATGTTTAATGAAAAAAATTTTTACTTTTCGTGAAAAAATGGACTATATGTATATGGTACGTTTTTCTTTGCAAACAATTTTTTTGTGAAAACAAAATTTTTTTCGTGAAAAATTAATTTTTCTTGCAAAAAAATTTTTGCTGAAAAAAATTCTATGCACTATACATCGTCTATTTTTCGTAAAAAAAATGGACTATATATGGTACGTTTTTCTTGCAAAAAATTTTTTTATGAAAAAAATTTAATGGACTATTCATCTTCTATTTTTCTTGCAAAAAATATTTTTATAAAAAAATTCTATGGACTATATATACATCGTCAATTTTTCGTGAAAAAATGGACTATATATTGTACGTTTTTCTTGCAAAAAATTTTTTATAAAATACATTTAATGGACATCGTTTATTTTTCGTGAAAAAAATGGATTATATATGGAACGTTTTCCTGGAAAAATTTTTTAATGAAAAAATTTAATTGACTATACATCGTCTATTTTTCGTGAAAAAACGGACTATGTATGGTACTTTTTTTCCTGGAAAAAAATTTTTTATGAAAACAATTTAATGGACTATACATCTTCTATTTTTCGCCAAAAAAAATGGACTATATGTATATGGTACGTTTTTCTTGCAAAAAATTTTTTATGAAAAAAATTCTATAAAATATTGGCTATATTATACATCGTCTATTTTTCGTAAAAAATGGACTATATATGGTACGTTTTTCTTGCAAAAAATTTTTTATGAAATACATTTAATGGACTATACATTGTCTATATTTCGCCAAAAAAAAATGGACTATGACTATACATCGTTTATTTTGCTTGAAAAAAATGGACTTTATATAGTACGTTTTTCTTGCAAAAAAATTTTTTATGAAAAAAATTTAATGGACTATAATACATGGTCTATTTTTCGTGAAAAAAATGGACTATATATGGTACTCTTTTCTTGCAAAAAATTTTTTTATGAAAAAAATTTAATGGACTATAAATTTTAAATGAAAATTTTTTTATGAAAAAAATTTAATGGGCTATACATCGTCTATTTTTCGTGAAAAAAATGGACTATACATGGTAAGTGTTTCTTCCAAAAAAAATTTTTATATAAAAAACTTAATGGACTTTACATCGTCTATTTTTCGGGGGAAAAATGGACTATATATGGTACTATTTTCTTGCAAAAAAATTTTTTATGAAAAAAACTTAATGGACTATACATCGTCTGTTTTTTGTGAAAAAAATGGACTATACATGGTACGTGTTTCTTCCAAAAAAATTTTTTATAAAAAAAATTTAATGGACTCTACATCGTCTATTTTTCGTGAAAAAACATGGACGATATATGGTACGGCTTTCTTGCAAAAAATTTTTTTATTAAAAAAATTTAATTTATTAATACATCGTATATTTTTCGTGAAAAAAATGGACTATATATGGTACGGTTTTCTTGCAAAAAATTGTTTAATGAAAAAAATTTAATGGACTATACATCGCCTATTTTTCGTGAAAAAAATGGACTATATATGGTACACGGCTTTCTTGCAAAAAATTTTTTAATGAAAAAAATTTAATGGACTATAATGGTCTATTTTTCGTGAAAAAAATGGACTATATATGGTACATTTTTCTTGCAAAAAATTTTTTATGAAAAAAATTTAATTAACTATATATACATCGTCTATTTTTCGAGAAAAAAATGGACTATACATGGTACGCTTTTTTGCAAAAAATTTTTTTATGAAAAAAATTTAATGGACTATAAATTTTAAATGAAAATTTTTTTATGAAAAAAAATTTAATGGGCTATACATCGTCTATTTTTCGTAAAAAAAATGGACTATACATGGTACGTGTTGCTTCCAAAAAAAATTTTATGAAAAAAATTTAATGGACTATAAATTTTAAATGAAAACTTTTGAATGAAAAAATTTAATGAGCTAGACATGGTCTATTTTTCGTGAAAAAAATGGACTATATATGGTACGTTTTTCTTGCAAAAAATTTTTTAATGAAAAAAATTTAATGGACTATTATACATCGTTTATTTTTCGTGAAAAGATGGACTATATATGGTACGTTTTTCCTGTAAAAAATTTTTTTATGAAAAAAATTCTATCGTCTGTTTTTCGTGAAAAAAATGAACTGTATATGGTACGTTTTTCTTGCAAAAAATTTTTTAATAAAAAAAATTTAATGGACTATAAATCGTCTATTTTTCGTGAAAAACTGGTACGTTTTTCTTGCAAAAAAAATGATTAATGAAAAAAATTTTTACTTTTCGTGAAAAAAATGGACTATATGTATATGGTACGTTTTTCTTTGCAAACAATTTTTTTGTGAAAACAAAATTTAATGGACTAAACATCGTCTATTTTTCGTGAAAAATAAATTTTTCTTGCAAAAAAAATTTTTATGTAAAAAATTCTATGAATTCTATATATAGTCTATTTTTCGTGAAAAAATGGACTATATATGGTACATTTTTCTAGCAAAAAATTTTTTTATGAAAAAAATTCTATGCACTATACATCGTCTATTTTTCGTAAAAAAATGGATTATATATGGTACGTTTTTCTTGCAAAAAATTTTTTAATGAAAAAAAATAATGGACTACACATCGTCTTTTTTCGTGAAAAAAATGGACTATAATATATGGTACGTTTTTCTTGCAAAAAAAAATTTTTATGAAATACATTTAATGGGCTATACTATATATGGTACGTTTTTCTTGAAAAAAAATTTTTATCACAAATAATTTTTAGTCAGGCTTAATTAAATTCAGTAATTTCAATTCTTTTATTGAATGAAATATTTTTATTAATTAATGTGAGTTTCTAAAGAAGAGAAGAGAAATTAAATTAGACTTTTAAGCTGGGGGAAATACTGATATTTTTCTGTGCAGCAACGCACTTCATCAGCACCCTAGTCTATCTGATAGGAAATGTCAAACACAATACAAAAATGAATATTCGATAGGTGTTTATGGATATTCAAATAAAAGTATTTTGCAACGTAATAAATTTGTAGACCAGCGTAATTACGTATTTAGACTTGGTTTATTTTTTATATATTCGGGTATGTGATGGAAAACGATCGTTTTCAAAACAATTTCGAAGCAATCGTTTTGAAAAGGTGTGATGAATTCCGATCGATTTTGAGTATCATTTCTGAAATTGCTGACTTCTAAAAAGCTCACTAAAAGGTAAAATTCAAACCATATAATAGGGCCGTGAAAAGAAATTTATCAAAATTTTTTAGAAAAACCATTAAAAACAAATTTTAAAACTATTGTCAAAACGACTAGTTATAGAAAACACATCACACCTTTTATCGTTTTCAAATTGATTTTGTGTCTAAATCGTTTTAAAATGCACTTTTTCCAAAAAGTGCCTTTTTCAGAAAGTAATTTTTCCAAAGAGTGCCTTTTTCAAAAAGTAGTAGTCTTCTTTTAACTATTAAATATTTTTTTCTTCCCAATCGGAACGAAAAAAAATATTTTAATTTATTTAAAAAGCTTTTACTTATTCAAAAACACTTTTACCAAAAATAGTAAACAAAATGAAAAGTTAGAATTGATGTTGTGTTAAAGTGATGTTGTTTCAAAATTTACGACGATGTTGCCGACGCCAAAGAGAATAAGGCCGATTAATCAAATCAAATATTTCAAAAAGTTTTAAGCACAGATAAGAAAGCAAAGCAAACAGAGAATTGGAGGAGCTGGCATGCATCTCAGCTTGCAAAGTTAAGCGAGATCGGGGTAAATGAAGCCTGAATGAAGGTACCTTTGCACTCCAACTTTATGTTTTCAAATAAGTATTAATTATAGCTTTATTTGCATTATTGTAGCAAATTTTCGCCTTAAAAACAATTTATAAAACAAAAACAATTTATAAAAAGGTTAATTGTATATCGAACACTTTATTTCCTTAATATATAACATTTCTCTTTTACTTTTTATGGATTTATGTAACGCAAGTAGTTAAAAAAATAGTTATATATTTATATAATATATATACATCAGAGCTGGCCAACGAGAGAAGCACGAGAAAAATGCATTCGCGTATGTATATTCATTTGTATAAGAAGCCGATTGATGTTCGGCACTCTGGTGTTACTTTGTGCAGCTCAGATATACATACATACATGTATATACATATATATTGGCAAACATGGACTTATTGGATTTGTTACAAAGAATTGTATGTAACAAAATACTTTCATTATAAAAATTAAAGTAAAATATATACTTAAAACTAGAATGCATGAATGTCTTGTGCATGGACTTATTTACAATAAATTTTTCTTTTATTGTGTTTAATGAATACGTAGAATTAAAATTATAGTTATACAAAAATCTCTGTCACTAGAATGGGGTAAATTTAACTGCCAGTTTATAGAAGCCTTGTAAAAATTCTCGGCTGTTTATTTATATTGAAAACAAAAACAAATTTTGAGTGCTTTGTTTTTGTTTTCAATATAAACAGGCAGGCGAGAATTTTTACATGGCTTATATAAACTGGAAGTAAAAGAAAACTAAAATAAATTTATTATATATCACTCAATCAACAAGACGATATTAACTCAAAATTTTAAAAATTTCAGTAGACACGAAAAACTGTTTGTGGTTACATTTTCAAAGAATTTGAAAATCTGAATACATGATAGTAAGCAAATTCCATTTGAAAATATATTTACTATATTTATTTTAAAATCGTGTAATTATTGGGGGAAAAAATTAATGTTTTGAAAAGAGTTACAACTCAAAAAGATTTTAACAATTTTATGATCAAAACAGCCACATTTCGAATTAAAATCATAAAGTAAAGCAAATTTTTATCAACATCACAGTATCAACTCAAAATACATACAACCAAATTTAAATAAAACAATTTGATCATTTTAACTTGAATAAAGGCTCAAATCAAAATAATACCTTTTTTATGATATACGATACATTTCTATGTCCACTTTTGTATTAACTTAAAATAATACCTTTTTGGTGATATAAAGGTAGTCACTACACTATCACAAAAATGGTCTCAAATGTGGTTTTCGAGATGAAACAGTAATCGGAATGCGCTGAAATTTTCACAGTACATATATACATAGATATTGATGTTGTTAGTTGATTTTTTTCAAAATGTGAAATTTCAAAAATTTTGAGTTAATGCCCTCTTGTTGATCAAGTGCGATATGTATATGAGTAATTAAGTACAAAAAAAACCTAATCACATATTGCCGCTAAAAGACACATTAAAAACTTTTTGGAATAGCATTCCAAAAGCTATCCAACGCTGTGTTGTTAACAACACCAAATTTCCATTGCATATTGCGATTATTTTCATCGCAAATGTTTACATAGACCTTGCGATCTGTAGGTGAAGCTTCTAAACATCTTTTACTATGACCTCTATTGCGTCCATGAGCCAACCATTTGTTCTCACGGTCGTATGACCAGAATTGGTTTCCACCCTGTCCATGACAATCCCACAGCCAAACCGGAGCATTTTTGTAAGTCTGTTGAACATCCAAACAGTCAAGTTTGCGACGTAGACGTAGATCTCTATGCCAACTTAGAGCAAAGTTTTGATTTCTACCTGGTCGAGTAGGATCTTCATGACAGGGATATAAACCGATTTCGGAATGGCGCGGCTTTCCTAGCGTATCTAGGCACAGAGTAGGTGTTCCAATACTTTGTAGGGCACCATAGGCATAATCCGGTGGTTCCACGGGCGGATAAACTTTTACTAAATCGAAAGCTACATTTTCCATGAACCATTTGAAAGATTTACATTGTAGTTTCCTTCGCAAAGCCTTTTGTTCTGACAGATCTCCTGCATTAATGTGCTCATATATACCTTGGCCATGCTCATATAAATACTCCTTATATTCATCCATCCAAACTTCTGCAACACGTTTGTAATTCTAAAAAATTAAATAATGGGATAAATAATAAATTCATATAAATTGTATGTTTTCATATTACTCTGTGGACATAGTCCCCTTTGCGAGGACTAGGTGGACTATTTCGAGGTCCCCTATATATATGAGCTATACGTGAGCAAGGTGCATCATACATTTCACCACCACACATCCATATTTTAAAGCTTAATTCATATTGCTCACCTCCCCAGATGTCTAAACCTTCATCGTAGCCTCCCAACTCAAAGAAAAATTCGCGAGAAATAGCAAATAGCCCTCCTGCCATAACTGGACTTTTAAAGGGTTTTGTGCGATCTATTAAATCTTCCGGTAAAAGGGGCAAGCGTTTATAGTAAAACTCCCAATCGAAAGCACCACGTGCTCCTTCGTCCTGAGCACGATATTCGAAATTGCTATGATCTATGACATCAATGAACGGACACATAGCAGTTCTTTTATTGATGGCTATCGGCTCCAATAGCGGCGGCAGCCAATTATAGTTCGCTTCTATGTGTGAATCTAAGAATATTAAAACCTCGGCTGTAGCTTTTCGAGCTCCTGCCATTCGAGCACCGATTAGACCGGTTCTCTGGGGCAAGCGAATAATCTGCACCAGCTTTGGAAAGTTTTCGGCAATGTACTGATCCAACTGCTTGAAAAGATATTCGCGATCACTGTAGTCATCGACTAGAATGATTTCTTTCAACAGCTCGGGGGGAGAACGGTTAACTAAACTGTGTACAGATCGCATTAAAACACTAAAATGTTCATTAAAATATGGAATAACAACGGTGACTGTTGGGAGTTTTGAAAGGTATTGTTTACTATGACAGCTAAATAAAATAAAAGTAGAGATGTCAACCAAAACTAAAATTTTTCTGGTGAAGTGAACTCACCCCTTATTACGTATATCAGGCACAGATCGATTCACTGATATCATGTCAGATAAATAAGCGTTGAAACCATTCTCCAAAGACATTTTACGTTCCACGTCTTTTGTCGATTCATCATTGTTGGATGCGCGTTTACCTTGTTCACCGAATCCAACACGCCTGGTATCACGTTCCATTGCTGTATAATCGTGCCAATCTTTTTTCGTTTGATTTGGTGGTAGTATTTGTTGATGCTGCTGCCGTTCTTGTAGGTTGTTATTTACATCTTCTTGTTGCTGGTTTGGATCTTCTGCGTCAATTGCATTATTCAATTCTTCTTCATCTTCTTCAATCGACTTTTCAATGTCATTTTTAAGTCTAGGCTGTTGAACAGGTGGCACAAATATCGGCTGTTTTCCTATGTATTTCTTATGCTGCGATTCTTGAACGGGCGCCGGCCCCACCGGTTGATCGACTGACAAATGTTCTCCCAATTTTCTATTCTGCTTGTATTGCTGTTTATATAGTTCGGCATTTGGCCGTAAGTTTGTTAATCGGTTTGTATACGGACTGGCTGATAAATATCCTGTGAGAAGTATAAATAAGGTCCCAGCTATAAAAAGTGCACAGGCAGTTTTAAAAAGCCACTTGATATTTGGTCGCCTCATAGTTATAATGATCGTCCTCAATAATTTATTTAATTATCGAAAACTTTAATTTACTAATTTCATCAAGAATTGATTGCAACGTTGCAAAAATACAAGTAATTAAACAAAGACACAAATATAACTAAACAAGAATCACAAATTGTCCGGATGTTCGTTGGTGTTAACGCTTTAAACTGTATGCATTTATGCACGTATTTCAATGCATCAATTAATGATTTCTCCTAAAATGAAAGAGAAAAGAACGTGTTAGGACAAGTATTTTAAGGAAATTTACTGATAACAGCTTGTTATGTTTGAAATGTACAAGCTCACATTTCGAACTGTATTGTTATCTTTGATTCAAAAACATACACACGTATGTATATTTGTGTACATATGTCCATATGTATAATAATAATTTATTTGGCAGTACCGAAGTTCCTATGCGCTTTACACACTTTTGAGCAATTTTGCGGATATTATTGCTTGTGCCATAATTCATGTTACTTTAATTTTTTTACAATAACATTAAGTCAATTTTAAATAATATAATTAATTTGTTCTTTCAAGTTCAAGTTTGACATACATTTGTGAAATTGAATCGCACATTTTTATATTTTTTATTATTTTTCTCGAAGAAAAATCGCTGTGGTCACGACGAAAATAAAACATATGTATAGGTACGTAGAATCACGTCGTAAAACAGTTCCACTAACGTTGCAACCGTTCTGTACAACGCGCCAAAAATCAAAAACATCTTTCGTACAACTTGATAGATCAACCTCACAAACGTTCGTTTTCAAATTGCTCAAGTTGTGCCAATGGATGTAAATTACAGGATATGGAATGTAAAAATAATTAATGCCGGAGTTACTTTGAGTCCAACTGAATCTTTATTTTATTTAAAGGTTTCCTGTAAATAAATAGATAAAGATTGAATCTTACTAAATATTTATAATCCCGTATTGCTTTTTTCCGTTATTTATTATTTTCCGATCATACATAGGAGTGCCAATTTAAAATTTTTTGTACCTACTTGAGATGGGGAAATGAATAAATGTATCGATACATATCGTATCGATATTTTTGAACAGTATCGATATATATTTTTTAAAACATCGATATTTCAATTTATCGATATTTTTGCACATCTCTAGTAACTACATACGAGTTACTTTATGTTGAACCCTTTTGACTCCTTGCATATATTTAAATATTGTTCCATTTATATATGTACATATGTATGTATATAGTATAAGAACTATAAAATCACTATATGAGACCAAATTAACAAGGCACTAATATTCATATCGTCCCTACCACGTAAAACTATCCAATATGCAAATTTGAACTTTTTAGAAGAGCGCGAAGACCCGTCAATTGTGAATTTAAAGTCAGTGTATTCCTTAAAGTGCCAGGCTTTGAATATTTCTTATTGTGTTATCTATTGTCCGTGAGAATTTCAGCATTTTTAAACGACGCACATCGTATTACGCGCCGTGTCGGGAAATATCATAGAGGAGAAAATCTTTAAGCCCAACCGAAGGCCGGCTATGCCTTTACTATTACACGCCGTGTCCGGAATATCATAGAGGTGGAAATCTTTAAGCCGGCCAAGGGCTTAGCTCCGTAGCTCCGTAAACATGACTTTCCGAGGATATTAGGACATGAGTTTTTTCTTAGAATTAAATTTTCTATCATCTAAGAAAATTTTTATTTAATTTGGACCAGCTTCACTAAAGTAGATTTGTTCCAAATCTTCATTGAGGGCGGAAAATCGTATTTTAACAAAATTTAGATTTCACGAGCAGGATGTATGTATGTAAGTATTTACTTTCAGGATTTTCAGACAACAATGCAAAGCCAAAAAAGTTTATAAATATGCAAATTAATAGAAAATTGTTTCATAAAATTTTAAATAATTGCAAAGCAAATAAACATATTACATACATACATATGTATATTCAAATCTATGTAAACTAGTTTAGAAGAAAATAAATATTCAACAAGCATCACATCGACATGTCGTTAGCGATATTAACTTTTTGGCACAAAGGAATACACACTTCTTATCACTTTGTTTTTTTTTCGAATGCAGGTGATAAACAAAGTTATCACCTTTTTAATTATGGATACATGTATGTATCAAGTTGATTTTCTTGTTTGTTTAGCTTACCTAACAAGGGATAAGAGCACCTTTTAGCAATTCCTTTTGAATATTTAAAATCTTTTCATGAACCAACTACATTATTTTTATTGTGAAATGTGTAAAAATCTGTACGATTTAATCTGGATTTATTGAAAGTAATAACAAAATCTCAGAAACAGTAACGAAAATGTAAAACGTTCAACGACAGTTCAACCCCAACCGGTCGAATTTAGTTTGACACTCATCTATACCCCAGTTCCAAGTCGACCTAACATTTCCGACTGCGGCAACTGGGCTAAACATTTTCGGCGGTGGCGAGTAGGTTAAACATTTTCGCGGCGGCTCAAATACACTTGTTCATTTCACAAAATACACATTTTCTCTTGTTTCTATTGTTTTGTTAACTTATTAACAAATATATTACATTGTCCAGAGGATTCTAGCTTTTTCATGTAACTTTCTTCAACTCTAGCATTCTCCGTGTTGCGGACGCCCTATTCAGTAAGTAAGCACTGAAATTGGTGAACACTTCAAAATTCATCTTTGTGAAATCCGGCGGCAGAAATGATAAGTCCAAAGAATCACTTTTTAATACAAAACAAAATTTTAGAGTACATTATCCACCCGTGAGGCATTTTTTCTTACCCTGCGTTTACATATGCAAGTGCCTTGCATGCAAGCTCTGTGTACGTATTATCAACGAAAATTTCTCACAAATGCCCGACTGTCTTGCAACTTGCATGTTTGCCTTTTAGTGCTGAGTTGTCCATAACATAAAAAATTTTAATTTTAAGGGAACCAGATAGTGTTGAACTTTATTCGTATTGTTTTAATGTTATTTATATCTAAAAAATTAATAAACTGCTCGATTTATGAATATTTAAGAAAAAAAATATTAAATTAACTTTTAAATGTATTTAAAATGAGTAAAATCTCACTTAACACTACACTGAAATCCAGCTAATTTGTGCTAAACTATTAATAGGGCAACACTGTTAACTAACTTTCCATTTACTTGCTACAAGTTCAACAAGTCACTGTCTTGTAAAATTCCTTGGCAGTTGAGTTGGAAGTAGGCTGCAAGTGCCGAAAGTGTAGATGTGTTAGTAAAAGAGTTTGAGTGTATTGAGTTTTTCGAACTTGCACTTGCACGTGTAAGCCCTAGGTTAGTGTTATTATTATTAGTTATTGCATAGTATAGGTCAAACGACAATAATATGTACAACAACATATGTATACAATAATATTGTATAGTGGATGGGCCGCTTTAGAAAAACATAGGCAAATTGTGACAGTCACAAAATATATCAATTCCACAAAACTTTGTTCATTGAATTACCACGTTTTTCCTTTATGTGTATTTTGTTAAAGCCGAGATGCCACCTTGTGAAATAAAATTGTCATGTATCTAAATTTTCACATATTATGTTTGCTGGGTAAAAACGAACACATGGGTATAGAAAAATGTGTATGAGTTTTACATTAAAGTTTAGTAAATGGATTTACATATTGATTGATTTGTTTTATTCTTGAATTTAACAAAGATATGAATAGATTCAACTCAAAACAACAAATTCGCAGCGAAAAGAAGAAAAAGAAATTAGTCGCACTAGCCAATTTAGTTAAGCTGAACGACAAGGACGAACGACAGGGAATTATGTCTCAAACTCAAGAAGAGAAATCACTATCTGACACAGCACAAAACTCCGCAGGAACTGATGCAGATGGCTTTATCAAGGTAATAACTTTGTTTATAATGTGTACATATACATATTTGTTACAAATTGATTGTTCTAGGTGACCCATAAAAAGAACAGAGGAAAGAAGAAAGCCTCAAATCGTGAATCTGAAGAACCCTTAAGTAAAAAACAAAAAATTGAGAACGATGATCAGACTGCTCTGAGCGACGGATCTAATAGTCGAGAGATGGAAGAATTTAAAAACTTAAACTTGTCAGAAGAACAATATAAACAACTTAGAAAGGAACTTAGGAACCGTAAACGTCAACTGGAAAATATACCTTATTTGCGATTACGTGAGCTCGGACAACGTGCTTTACTTTCTTTACAGGAAAATGATCGTACTCCTTTATTTCTAACGGATATACAACATCTGGTAATGTCAGTATTGTTAGGGAAACGTTCGCCATGTTCTCCAGCGAGATGGAGTTTCTTGGACAAGCCTCATCAATTGTGTCATACAGTCGTTGTATGCCTAGAAGGATTGTCATTATACCATTACCTGTCGAACGAAAGCAAGTTTCAGAAAGTAAATGAAATATTTGACACAAAATTAGAGGTGGTACTGCCAAGTAACAAAAAAGGCGAATCAACGATAATGATTGAAGAATTTGTTCAGGTGCCCTTAACATGCGCCCAAGCTAGTGAACTTATCGAAAAGTACGGATCGCTAGAGGCAGCTGTTGAATTAAATAAAGACCCTACTCTGCTGATTAACGGCATTTTTCCTGTGGATAATATGCCCATAGATCGTGCAAGTAATGATATGCACCCGGACGATAAATTTCCACGAACAAAATTGTTACTCTCTGCGCTTCAAATGGTAGACGAAGGTTACCCAATGCCCTTAAGAGGAGAATTAAACAAACAGTTTTCCAATTACATCATGACTAAGGATAAATATACACCGGTAACGAACCGTAGTCCTCTGTTTGGTGTAGATTGTGAAATGTGTCGCACATCTAAAGGACTAAACGAATTGACTCGTATTTCGATAGTAAATGAAAATTATGAGACGGTGTACGAAACCCTCGTACGGCCTACCAACAAAATTATCGATTATTTAACTCCTTACTCCGGAATTACTGAAGAGATCATGATGAAAGTGACTAAAACGCTTAAGGATGTTCATGAGGAAGTTCGCAAACTTTTACCTCCAGATGCCATTTTAGTCGGTCAGTCATTGAATTGCGATTTAAATGCTATGCGAATGATGCATCCTTATGTTATAGACACGAGTGTTTGTTTTAATATGAGTGGCGAACGTAATCGCAAATCAAAATTACGAAATTTGGCCCTAACTTTTCTAAAGGAAAATATTCAGAAACAGGAAGGTGGTCACGATTCCGTAGAAGATTCCGTTTCAAGTTTGAAACTTGTTAAAATGAAACTTGCCAATAGTATGGAATTTGGAGATGAAATATTAATGCAAAAGAAAAGATTCCACGACATAATACGAGCTGCCAGCGATGGCATGATAAAAAATAACTTATTTGCTCATACTTCCCAAAGAGATAAACGGACGGCTATCATATCGGCCAATCCATTGCCATTAGCAATTCAAGAATTATTGGAAAAAGCCAAAAATGCGACGAAAGAGATTAGCCAGAAATCTTTCATACTGCACGAACTTTCCTCAAACAAAGAAGCTGTACGGAAGTGCAAAGAAATATTATTGGAAAATGCATTGACTCTGTGCAATCTTGTAATAGCTTCAGAGGAGCTACAAGCATCTTCATTCGATGCTACAATTGAAAGTGTTAACAAATGGATATCAAAGATTTGGAAGAGTATGGGACATAATGGCTTGCTCATAGTTTTAATGGGCGGTGCGGCAGAGTGTTCATCGGGTGTAGCAAAAATTGCAATTAAACGAAATGTTACTGAGGTTGCAGCGGATGCTACCTTGCCTGTGTAGAAAATATCTTTATTGTAATTCAAAACAGCATTTCACTCTTTTTTTTAATAAAGTATACATAGTATATGTGCATACTCATATAATTTTTAAGTGAATAATAAAAAATTGTATGTATTTTCTTGAGTACAAATTCTTGAATTTTAATTATTTGCTTTTAATTTAGTTGTGTACACAATGGAGGCCTTTTTGTATTGTGAGAAAAAAAACACGATTTTCGAACTAAAAGAGACTGAATCATATACAACGGTTGTTTTCATAATAATTAGAATTTTTGTAAAAATTTAATAAACTAGGATATTCTTTGACTGATAAGTTGGCACATATTTTCATCAACAATCATATTGAAATATTACAGAAAAATTATAAATACATATATACATACATAGTGTGAACATACATACATATAAATTGTTTGACTATGTTTAAATAGCTATGGTTGTAAATCTCTACTATTTCGTTAATTTCTAATATTGCGATGAGCTCTATTAATGCATTGAGCTCCAAAACTGTTTTGAGTCTCAACGTTGCGTTGACCTCCAAGAACTACCTTGAGCTCCCACTTTGAGTTGAGCTCCAACACTACGTTGCGCTCTACTATTACGCTGAAATCCAATATTGCGTTGAACTCCAGAATTGCGTTTAATTGCAATTTTGGCTAGACCCGATGAAGATTCTGCAGCGTTTCCCATTACTACAAGAAGCATGCTATTTTCTATCATTTTTTCCCAAATATTGAATATCCATTTGTCTATACTCTTCATTGTGATATAGGAAAAAGGTATTCGTAATTCATCTGGTGTAATATGAAGATTACAAAGTGTCAATGTATTATACAGTAAACTCCTTTTGCACTTCTCTACAGCCTTTTCATTTGATGGAAGCCGCTGTGATACTGAACATTTTTGGAAATTGGCTGGTGCATCATTTTCGGCTTTTTGTAACATTTCTAGCTTTTTGGGCGGTAGAGTTTTGGTAGAAATTAAGGCCGTGCGTTTCTCCCTCTCGTTAGCATGAGCAAATAAATTATTTCTTAACGTACCACCACTGGCATTTCGTATTATGTCGTGTAAGCGCGTCTTTTGCAATAATATCTCATCTCCAAATTTCATACTGTTGGCAAGTTTAAGTTTAACGAGTTTTAAGCATAAAACTGAATTCTGCGTAGAAGAAACCCCACTTCCATGTTCCTGTATAGTTTCGTCTAGAAATTTTGAGGCAAGTTTTTTTAACTCATCTTTATGCCTTCGATCGCAATTCATATTAAAACAAACACTTGTATCAATAACATAAGGATGAACCATTTGCATCGCATTTAAATCTGTATTCAATGAATGACCGACTAAAATGGCGTCGGGAGGTAAAATGTTCCTAATTTCGTTGTGAACATCGCTAAGATTTTTAGTTGCTTTTGACAAAATCTCCTCAGTAATGCCAGTAGATTCGGTTAAATAGTCGACAATATCGTTGGCGGGTCTTACAAGGCTTTCATATACAGTTTCAAAATTTTCATTTCTTATTGAAATACGGATCGGTTCATTTACACCTGCAGATGTACGACACATTATACAATCGATACCAAAGAAGGGACTACGGTCCGTCACAGAAGCATATTTATCCTTAGTCATGGTGTAACTGGAAAATATTTTATTTAATTCTCCCCTTAATGGCACTGGATAGCCTTCGGTTATCATTTGAATAACGGTGAGTAGCAGTTTTGTGCGTGGAAACTTATCTGTTGGATGAACATCATTATTTTCCGAATTTATTGCTGTACTGTCTACAGGAAAAATACTGTCAATCAAAAGCATAGGGTCTTTATTTAGCTCAGTAGCAGCCTCCAGCGAACCATATTTATCGATCAGCTCATCCGCTTGAGCTCGTATTAAGAGTACTTGGATAAACTCTTCTATCATTACCATTGGATTGCTTCCGTTTTTAATATTTGGCATAAACAATTCAAACATTTTATCAAATAATTTGTTAATTTTCTCAAACTTGCTTCTATGGTACAAGAAGTGCTGTAAGGATAACCCTTCTATACACACCACGACTGTATGGGGCAGTTCTCGAGACTTATTAAGTGTACACCATCTACCAGGAGAGCATGGTGAATGTTTTCTAAGGAGTATTTTCATTACTAGGTGCTGCAGATCATGAAGGAAAATAGGTGTACGCTCATTTTCTTCAGGAAGCAGTAAAGCACGTTGACCAAACTTTTGTAATGAAAAAAGAGGTTTAAGATTCACATGACGCTTACGTCCCTTTGATCTTGGCTTCCTTTTTTGTTTTCTATGTTGTTCTCTTTGCATATTTTAAATGTTTAAATCTTCGCTCGTTAGTCACCGTCGTGTAATAATCGTTCGAACAACTTTGACTTCCTTTTTTATGAATTAGTTTCAATTAAATATAATTATGCATAATCTACACTAAGATTTAAGATGAACAAGCTTCGCCAATGACTCTATCATTTGATTTTGCACCACTTTGTAATAATTCATCTTATTGTGTTTCAACAATATTTCCCGTTATTTGTAGTCGTTAAACTCCTCAATATTGGACAAATTGGCTATCTTTTCTACTCGCTAGAATTTTTTGTTTTCAATAACACATGCATAAATGCACATACATTTACATATCTACAAAAATGCATCCACACACCCACATACATACATATGTACATATGCATGCATATACACATTATCAAAAAAACTTTTCGCTTTTTTTATTATTTTATTATTTAACTAATATATACCCTGCAGGAGATCGAACTAGTATCCAACTAGTATTTTAGCAATCACCACCACTAGTTCCCAACTGTAAACTTTCCTATACCATCCAATTAGCATTGAGTGTGTTTAGAAAACTACTAGTACCATTTGTACTAGTTTATTATTACCATTTCTTTTGTAAAGAAAAATTCTATAAAATTGGTAGGATAAAAAAATATAAAAGGATAATTATAATTATTTAATTATAATTATTTTTAGATGAGCCTAAAATTTTAATAAACGTATGATACCATTTTTGCACTAGTTCTTGCTATTCTAGTAATTATACTAGTAGCTTTTAGATAATTATCCCCTACTCTTCTGCAGGGATTATATTATTTAACTAATATATGTGTACATATATACTTACGTATGTACATATAAAATAAATTAAAACTTTTCAACTCAACGCATAACATTACCGCATGTCCTATGTACTATATTTCACATTTTTGTCATCCGAACAGTTTGACTCCCCCTAATGTGGAGTCATCCTTTTTAATTTTTCTGATTTCTTACACCAATCTCTTTCTTTTAAGAATTTAAGATATATTTAAGTTATAGAAAAAAAGGAAAAATTTGTTTTAGTAAGCTACTTTTGTATAAAAAAAGTTAAAGTTTTCCAACCCTGGAATCGTCTTTTTAATTTTTTTAATTGCTTTTTTTTATTTGAAATACTAATTTTATTCGTACTCAAGCATAAAATAAGTTTATTTAATAATAAAAAAAATAGTTTTCCATAGTTAATTTTTTATATCACAAAGAGTGTATGTTTCCCAACCCTGGAATCCTCCTTTTTGATTTTTCTGATTTCTTATACCAATCTTTTTGTTTTTAAGAATGTAAGATGTGTTTAATTTATAGAAAAAAAGGAAAAAATTTGTTTTAGTAAGTTACTTTTGTATAAAAAAAGTTAAAGTTTTCCAACCCTGGAAACATATTTTTAATTTTTTGAAGTTAAATTTTTAATTTGAAATACCAATTTTATTCGTACGGAAGCATAAAATAGGTTTATTTAATAATAAAAATAAAAATTAATGAATACATTTGTGACTGTTTATGATTTAGTGTGCGATATGTTCATATACATATGTATGTATGTAAATACTTAAGACTTGATAAAAATTAATAAAAAGGCGGGTGTTCTACAATTTAAATTTTGTTTTAATACTTGTGAAATTGTTCCTCCACATATTAAAAAACTACGGTACATACCCACAAAATTTGTTTTGTAAAGCTTTTTTAAACCAATGTTATATTTTATGAATACTGCAGTAAACCACTAAATAAATTTTTATAGTGCCTTCACACTGACATGGTTTTAATAAAAGTTGATTTGAACGTTAAAACCAACTGTTAAAACCTGGTTTTACCAGAAAAATTGTTTTTGTTAAAACCATCTTAAAACCATTTTTGAATTGGTTTTATGAAATGCAACCTTGTTTTCGCTGTGCTAAATTCAGTGCTACCGGAAGCAGCAGATATTTTTTATGCTAGTGAATAAGAATATATACCGATTGAAATATTTTCAACTTAAAAATGGATGCAGCCGCAACAACAAACAAAAAAATTATATATAAAATATTTTTTTTTGGCAGGAAAACAACGAAAATATTTGCATTGACCTCTGCAAATTGAAAATAGACGATATGACTGACATCCATCTGCATATAAAATAGGGTTATCTTATAATGTATTTGATAATTTTTATATATACATAATAACTTTATTTCCAAGCAGTTATTCACTTTGTACAAGAACCCACCAAAAAAATTGAGACGAAAATAATCGATTCTTAAGAAGTACTTACTTTTTTTATTTGGCAATTTGTTAATTAATCGATTTACGTTCCTTTTCACAATGTATGGTTAAGAGTTAACATGAACTTTAACTGCAAGTTCTTCATACAAAACTTGCCGTTAAAGACCCTGTTATATTTTAACCAGACATTGTGAAAAGGTACGTTAATCTAAAATAATCATTCTCCTCATTTAGCAACTTCTACATATTTTTTTTTTTTAATTTTAGGTAATGTGGTTTGTAAGCGAGTAATGAAATTTGGTAATCAGAAAAGTAAGTCATTATATGGCAAGTAGTTCTGATGGTAATGTGTATTTTTTTTCTGGGAAGTTCCATAATTTAAAAAATGTTTATTTACAAAATATAAAATAATTTCCATTTTAGAACGCATTGTGAAATATCTGACTTTTTCATACAAACAAAAACTGTTGTTGTACAGTTTGTCAAATAAGTGTTATAAAATACAACAACAAATACACGCATTTCTGCAGGAGATTTATTTTATTTTCGAGAACAGTTATTATACAGTCTGTGAGCTAAAACCTGAAAAAAATAAACTGTTTCTGATTTTAACGTTAAACCATCTTTTAACTTTCAGTGTGAAAACACACATTTCGAAAATGTTAAGCTGGCAACATTGCAAAGCAAATTGAAAGTTAAAGTGTTGCCAAACATAACAAAAAATGTATGGCAATTGCTTGGTATCCTTAATTCTTGTGGCAACCTTTGTTTCTTTTTCCGGCGGTAAACAAACTTCTTTCAGGTCTTACATTTTGAAAAATTGTGCAAAGTGATAAACTCAATTTGAGTAATTATTAACACAAAACACTAGAATAAAAAGTAAGCAATACTTTGACTCATTTTTTTATTAAGATTAGCACCATGAGATTATAGCATTGCACAGATACATCTGTTTGCACTAGTTTTGCCTGTTTTTGGTTCTGGTATGAACAAATATGTTATTTATTGTTTTCTGTTACTAGTTGTAAATGTTGATTTTTTAAGCAATTATTGTATGGTTGGGCAATGAGCAAATGAAAACAACACATTTATTTTATTTTATTTTATTTTTTCTAAGGCAAATAAGATACATAAAACTGCTTTTACCATAAGTGCCTTATGATGTGTTGAGAAAAAATGTAATTGGCTGATGAATGAATGAATGAAAGCAAAATTGCACATACATATGTAAGTAAATGATAAATGTACATGAAACACATGCATTTGTAATTACTCTCAGAGCAAAATTGTCTCTTTCTCTCTTTATACTTTCGCTGCGCCACAAAATAACACAACGAACGTCCGCACATACATCTCCACATCATGTATTTATTTGTTTCAATAGTGGTTTTTTCATATATTTGTATTACAATATGTATTTTTTGAGCAAAAACAGATCAAACAGTTGCTCAGCAGCAATACAATAAGCAATTGTTATTTGTTTTCAATTGTATTTTAATTTGGAAAAGCACGCACACACAATAACTCTTATACTAGTTCTTTCGCTCACACTACAATTACATGGTACATACCATGGTATATTTGTTTTGGCTATACAAACTAGTATACAAATGCAACCTTTTACATGAGATATTAATGCTGTTTTTTGTGAAGTAATGTTCTCATTTTTTGATCAGGGGGCAGTCGTTATCGAACGGAATTCCGAAATATTTAAATAGTGTTTATATGGAGATATTCAAAAATTTCGAACCGTATATAATGCCGTAATTTGCCCCAGATATATGACCAACTATTCTGTTTTTTAATTTATTTGTACTTCTACCTATGTAAACTTATACATATACATATATTTATAGGAAGGACTGATTTAGTTTACAAGATATCATGTAATTGTAGTTATAGAGAAGTTTGTATGTACACATATACATATATGTATATATATATATATATATATATATATATATATTTATATATAACTACCATTACATGATATCTTGTAAACTAAATTAGACCTTTCTAATTTTTGTATTCTATTTTGGTCTATTTTTGTTAAAACAAAATTTCCACACAAATTTTGACTAAAGCACCCTTGAAACACAAATTAACTTTTTTAGAATACTGCCGTAAATCTTGTGGGATATTCTACAGATTTGTCTAACTTTCGGGCATTAAAGGTACATACATACTCGTATGTAGTTACATATTAATAATTTATAAATTTTTGGTTTTAGCAACGTTAAGTGAACGTCTGCTAATATTTTTGTATTGTTAACAGAAAAACTATTTTCAATAAAAATATGTAAATAACAAAAAGTTTTGTATCATATATGTATATACACATACACATACATACTCACTATGAATACTAATCAGTAGTTTGAAATTTTTTGGTTTAAAATACTTTATATTACATATATGTAACTTGCTCGTATGTACTCGTATGTATGTACAGATTAGTTATTCTTTTTAATTACCCTTTTTTAATTGCACTATATATTATGAATGCTTAACACGATACCTTTTCATTAAAAATGCAAAAGAACAAGTGCCTATGTACTTACATACATATGTGTGCATGTACATATGTACATTATAGCATTGCACAGATACATCTGTTTGCACTAGTTTTGCGTGTTTTTTGGTTCTGGTATGAACAAATATGTTATTTATCGTTTTCTGTTACTAGTTGTAAATATTGATTTTTTAAGCAATTATTGTATGGTTGGGCAATGAGCAAATGAAAACAACACATTTATTTTTTTTTTTTGTTTTTCTAAGGCAAATAAGATAACTACATAAAACTGCTTTTACCATAAGTGCCTTATGATGTGTTGAGAAAAAAATGTAATTGGCTGATGAATGAATGAATGAAAGCAAAATTGCACATACATATGTAAGTAAATGATAAATGTACATGAAACACATGCATTTGTAATTACTCTCAGAGCAAAATTGTCTCTTTCTCTCTCTATACTTTGGCTGAGCCACAAAATAACATAACGAACGTCCGCACATCTGCACATCATGTATTTGTTTCAATAGTGGTTTTTTCATATATTTGTATTACAATATGTATTTTTTGAGCAAAAACAGATCAAACAGTTGCTCAGCAGTAATACAATAAGCAATTGTTATTTGTTTCCAATTGTATTTTAATTTGGAAAAGCACGCACATACAATAACTCTTATACTAGTTCTGTCGCTCACACTACAATTATATGGTACATACCATGGTATATTTGTTTTGGCTATACAAACGAGTATACAAATGCAACCCTTTAATGTACATCTCTCATTTACTTCAACAACGTCATAAATCAAAAAAAGACTAGTTTGCCAGAAAACCAATTTACAGTTTTCAATTTACGCACAACTTAATGGGAAAAGGAAATTTTATTTTTCTTTCTTTTGTATGCATTTTTTACATAATATGAATAATGATATGAGGATTAATTCTGCATTATTAACTCAAAAATGCCATATTTTGAGTTATAACGTTGTTGTGTTAAATGAAAAAAAAAATATTTATATTTTTTTCCTTACGCTTTGTGTAGCAATCCGATTTATTTTACCATTTAAATGTTGGCCGGCCCTCGACAACTGAACGTGGTGTAGAAAAAGAAAATAAAAAGAATAATGTTTATAACAATAAAAAAAAACCAGTTCTGTGTTAAGCAAAATTTGTAAAACAAAATCAAACCAAACAAAAATCTCTATTCGCTGCACAAAAATTGCTTTAGATTAATTTTGTTGTTGGAAATCAAATTATAAAATAGGAACTAGTCATATCGTAGCTAATTTTTGAGTGTGCCTCCACCGGGAAAACCCCTTCAAAAATATTTTTCGTATCGGTAACAATGGTGTGAAATCAATATTTCAACTAAATTAGTGTACATGGTATTGTATAACCCCAATTGAAATTAATTGGTTTTCAAATGTGAATTTTAGTAATTAGAATTTGTATACATATTCGAATTCGGATTATGGCTGATGCATTTGAAATATACACATGTATGTACATATATTATATATGTACATATGTATGTACATACATATATTTTTTAATAATTTAATTTGTTGCCTTTTGTTTAAACATTTTATTCTCAGAACGCTATTAGTAGTGATTTATTTTGTTGTATGTACTTTTCACTTCTGCATAGATACAGATGTATGTATGTATGTATGTTCATATATATTTACATAAGTATCGAGCCCTATTTTCGATTCAATCGTAAGTGACATGTAGTAAAAATTTTACTTTTATATTGAAATTAAATTTTATGAGCCAACCCACAGTTTAGAAAGATCACATCAAAATGCCAAAATTGTTGATAACGTTTATGATATAAAATTTTATCGTAAGCGACACTTTGAAATCGATTATTGGGATATTAAAATCGATTTTTTATTGTATTTTTTATTTTATTTTGGCAATTCCAATATTTAATAAAATTCAGTTGTAATTTCAATTATAACCAAGGCAGATTAGTTTTTCTTAATATTAAGGCGGATTTTCCACACGCAAAGTTTACTTTGCAAAGCCTTGATTTTGTCGAAAAGCCGTCTTACCATTACGATATTTGTGCATCTTTACATCGTTGTGAAAAATTATTCTTTTAAGGTTGGAAAAGAATTTTAAAAACTAGCAAATTTGTCTTAACGGTTATAAAACCTATTTTCAGGTACGATTAATCGATTGCAAAAAATAGAAATTAAAAAAGTTGATCGAAAAATAGAAAACCGATTTTTGAAGATATTTACCATTCCCTAGTTTAACCCCCATATTCATAAGATTCAAAATGAATTTTAAATGTATTTTATTTAAAAATTTTCATACAAAATTTTCCTTAAATGGTTTTCAAATTCATTTTATTATTTTATGAATATGGGTGTAAGTGTTTAAAACATATTTGAATTTTATAAAAAAAATTTCTCCTGAAAACTTAAATTTTGGTCGCTTACGATTTTATAGAAAATAAGGCTCGATATGTATGTATGTAAGTATGCATATTTATGTATGTATTCGTATGTATGTATGTAGATTGTTCTCTTAATATTAACCTCTTATATTCCTGAGGTTTTGAATCATGAAATGCATCTGGGTTATATATTCAACATTGAATGGGAATTTTTATTGTACGAGTAGTAGCTCCCAATATAATTTCTGTATTTAAGGCAATAATTATGTTTCTAATCCAGAAACTTCAGATGAATAATTTGAAAACAAGTGCATTCAGAGCCATTAATTAGTTTTTTTCCAACCGTGATTTTTATTAAAAAGTTGTTTTCTTCTAAAAGTTCTTTGCCAAAAAGTACAATATGTAATTTTTGCAAAATGCACATTTTATAAAGAGTGCCTTCTGGACTTTTTTTCAAAAAGTACCTTTTCCAAAAAAAAGGTTTTTTTTTGTCATGCAATTCCCAAGAAGTACTTTTTCCAACAAATAAAATTTATTCCTTTAGTAGTAGGGGCTGTGCGAAATAAGACCCCAGGAAATAAGGCTCCAAAGTGCAAAATGAAAAATGTCCCCAATGTTTATATAGAAAACAACAACACGAAAATTTTAGGGCGTTATTGCACTTTTTTTTGGTATATATTTTCGTTTCGCAATTGTGGCGATATTTAATTTTTTCTGAAATGAAATTTAACCCCAAAAAAGGAAAATGAAATTAAGCCACACAATATATTAAATTTTTTAATGTGGGGCTTTTATTCATTCTTAAGTTTTAACGATTTCGCTAGGATTAAAGGAAATGAAAATTGGCCCCAATAACTCCATACAATTTTTTGGGGCTTTATTTCATTTGTATTAATTAAGACATTTACAAAATTAGATTTTTATTAGGAGTACATTTAGCGGCACTCTTATGAGATTTGTAAATTTGTTTTAGTATAATAGGAGTAAAAAATATAAATACATACGAGTACATATGTATGCATGTATGTATGTATGTTTGTTTTAATAATGAAAGTTTGACACATAAATATTTCTACATACTGCTAACTTTATTGCTCATTCGGGAAAGAAATTGATGTGATTTTTATAATTTTTTTTCTTCGTTTTGGTTCATATAAACAAAAGAATATGTGAGGTGGTTTCCATAACTATAATATAAAATTTTCGAGAACATCTGGCTAAGAGAAATAACCAGTTAATGAGTGCACAATATTCTCATAATGTTCAAAGATCTCTAGGCGATTGGCAATGAATTCAGACATTAAGACACAAAAATAAACATGCAGCATCAAATGTTCAGTTTGCAAAGATTGCTAATACTGCCAGAACGTGTTACGCGGTATAAAAATAATATAAAATAAGTTCACAATTTAATAATTATTTTTACAAAATATACAAGTGCATAACAAATACAAAACACAACAAACAAAGAAATAACGCAACTAAAATTACTTCGTTATATGTATGTACATATGTAAGGACGTTTAAGCTGTTGAAGTGGAACCAATTTCATGCGAAAAATTTTTACATACATTCATATATTTTAAAAGATTTTTAGAATAAGTAAAGCAATTCTTGCGAATTTTATTAACATCATGACGGATCGAAAACAGATAATTTTAGAAATGGACAGCAACAAATCAACTCAACAAAAGGAAAATCTAACAGACAATAAAAACGAACATGTAAGCAACATTTTTATTTATTTACTCGTTATTATAGAAAAATGTGTTTAGAATTAATCATGATGTTTTTATTATATATTGAACAATATTATGTACCTACAAGCTTTTTTTGTTTTATATTCGTTTTAATTATTAATCATACATAAAATATTTATGCACATAAATTAAATATGCATTTATGTGCATACATATGTATGTATATAGAAATGTATGTCTATAAAAGCTGTGACCAGTTAACAAAACTTTTTTTTGTAGATTTCTGCATTACAGATAAATTTTCTTTAAGCAAATATTTGTTTACAAGAAAGTGTTATCAAATTTATAAAAGAACTTTAAAAAATATTTTTACAGTAATATTACGTGTAGCCAACAAGGAAAACTTGCGAGCAGAGTTTAGTGTTTCCCCTTTTTCGATTTCCCAGGAAACAGGAAGTAATAAAAGTTGCATTAAAACAATAAAACTAAATAAGGCACATAAATACATACGTATAAGTGCACGAACTTGAAAAATTATATAAATTTTCAAATGAAAAATTATTGTTCGGATGCTGTCCAATTTTGCTACAATTTTTCAAACATTCCAATTTGTCTAGAGATGCTGGTTTGTTGGCACAAATCGCACTTCGACTTCATGCCACTTTTGAGAAAATATTAAAAGTACGCTATTTTGTACGATCTTTGCAATTTTATTTGTTTGGAATCAATTAATTTTCATGATTCAATATATGGCAACTAAGAATTTGCTCGTATTATTTCAATAATTACCCTTATTTAATTTACAAACTACTATTTCAAAAAAAAAAAAATCTCGCATAAGACCTTGAATGAAATTAATTTTTCCCGTTTCCCAATAAATCCAAAATATAAAGGAAATCCCGAACCCTAATGTTAATCATACATACACATACTTATAAATAAAGTCGCTTTGATAAGAATTTCTTAAGAACTACCCTGCAGAAAGTGTGAATAGTGAAAAAGTACTGAGTCGCTTTTGACTTTGTCACCAGTACTACTCTACAATTATTCCCCATACAATACTTTATGCTATATACATTTAGAATGTGCTTGTCATTGAAAATCTACTAGTAACACTAAAACAATTGACTAGGTAGTGAATTCATAGTTCTTATGGGAACATGGAGACATACCAACCAGACATTTACTGGTACATTTCTATACCTTACGTACATACAAATTTGTGTATATTGACAAGTTGTTGCAAAATTCACCAGAAATACACCACATCTGTTTTCTCTATTTCTTTTATACTGACGAATAGAAGAGAAATTGTAGACAATGTAACTACTACTAGAATTTTAGTGTTGACATAGAGACACTTGGCCCCATTCTGACTGCAGGGTAGGTATACATATGTATGTGTAAGTAAGTATGTATGTATGTATGTAAGTAATTAAAATAAACCGCATTTCTACAATTCTAATGTTAACTTTGAAATTACTTGTTCTCTATCGGCTTCGAAATAAATTCATTTCATTTATAACAAAAAAAAACAAAGCAACAAAATTGCATAATAAAATAAATAATGTACATAAATAATATCTGTAGCAATATACAATAAACGCTTAAGACGACTTAAGAAAAGTAGGGGTTTTTCGGAAGTTTTGACACTAGTAAGGCATGATTGCACTTTCGTGAAGCATAATAAAGGTAAAGTTGCTTAAGTCGACTTAAGCGATTACTGCATATTGCCACATATACATATCTATGGCAATAAATAATAATGGCTTAAGTTGACATAAGTGCTTTTTAATTTTATTACATATTCTTATTGTCTTCTTCAAGATCTATCATTCAACTAAATTTCAATTACAAAATATTATTATTAATAAAACTATACGCATTTATATTTTAACTTAAGTCTTCTTGGAAAATAAAACATAAGCCATAACATCTTAACTCAACTTAATTTTTTTATGGTAGCTACATCAATATTAAAATGTTTGAACATTAAAACTCGTATACACTTAAGTTCAATAACTACCAGACCATTCAAATTATTCCTCATAAAAAGAAAACCTTATATTTTACTAAGCTTTTAAAAAATTATCTTATTTAACATAAAGCACTTATCTCGACTTACTACCAATAAAAGTTATTTTGCCTTACAATATAGTAGCTTAAGTTCACTTTAGTTTTTATTTTTCTGTAAATGGATATTTTTATAACATCTTAACTAAAAAACAACAAATATTAAGTAATAAAACGTTTTTTTGGATATAAAATTAAGAGTTTTGTTCTAAATTAATGTGCATCTTTTTCGGTGGCTAAAAATTTTATATAAAAACCAAATACAATTTATTTTAGACAAACCCCTTAATATCTCAACACAAGTAATTTCGACTTAAGCCATTATTATTTATTATCAAAGATATGTATGTATGTATGTACATATCACTGGACGCAAGCAGAAAGGCCCCAACTCAACTTTACAGGTAAAAGGTAAAAACATAATTATAAACAGTAAAGTGTTTGTTCAACTGCTTGTAAAACCGTTATTTTTTGCACTATTGCAACAAATTTTTGTGATGAGGTGTATTTGTGTGAAATGTATTGCTGTCACTGAAAAACTCAATTGAGTGAAAATACGAGTTAGGGCCTTTCTACTTATGACCATCAATATGTAAGTGAAATAAAGGTAAATTTGCTTAAGTCGACTTAAGCGTTAATATGCCATATTACCACATACTCTATGTACATATGTATGTATACGTGTGTGCATGCAAATGCATACTTATAGTCCAATTTGCCAGTTGGATGCGTTCCCAGTTTTTTTAAATAATATTCCTATGATTTTGTTTTTCAATGTAGACTTTAAGCACTATAAATTTTGTCCAACGTGTTTCCAAATTTTTGTCCCTTCCAAAAAAATAAGATTTATCGAGGTCATCAAAATAGATATTTGTTTGATTTTGTCAAGTCAAATCTCTTTGAAATAGGCACTCGAGGCTAAGTCCGTAGAATAGCGCGGATGAGGTTTTTTGAGATTTTTGCCATGTAAACTGCGCATGTGTAAATGCTTGGCATTGTCCTGGGGGAAAATAACTTTTTTCTTGGCCAAATGCGGATGTACTCGTATTAGAAAAAAAAACCGGCATAAAGTGGGCATAAGTGGCAAAATTAAACATGATCTTAACGTAGAGCTGGCAAACTATCGATAGTACTATCGATAGTATCGATAGTTTTGTTTTTATTAGACTATCGATAGTTTTTTCTCGATAGCGATACTATCGTTGAAAAAAATTATTACCAAATTGTCAACAAACTCGATAAAATTTAACATATTAGTTGTCTTCTATTGAAAATACATAAGTACATATCGCTCTATTAATATAATAATGACATAACTCAAAAAATTAATTTATTCAGTTAATAATACAGAATGCCCCGGCAATTCATATTTCATCTTGTGTAAAAAAATTCATGCAATGGCGTGCAAGCTCACCTCGATAGAAGAAAGCTTTATTAATATATCCACTGAGTTGTATGTAAATTGAGAACTTAACACATTTTTTTCAAAACTAGTTTTATTTGAGTTATAATAATGAATAAATGAGCGATATGTATTGAAATATGAAATTCAGCATTCCTAATAGCATGATCACACGGACAACAAATATCGAGGTTCGCTCTCACTCACATTCACGATTCGCGCTCGAATATTGATTGAAATATACAAAATTTTGTGAGTGAACCATTTTGTTCCATTCTGATTCTTACTGAATTTTTTGATAACAAATTATCACTAATTTATCTGAATTGGCTATTAAAACAAAATTATTACATACATACGAGTATGTACATATCGTCACCTGAAATGCAAACGTATGTAACTACGCTTTTATATTTTTTACAGGAGAAACAAAAAAAAAAACGTTACAAAATCAACAATAATAAAGTATTCTTGAAAATTTTCTCTTTAAACATTTATTTCATTTTTATGTATATTTAAGCTTTTATGTTAGTTACGTCCCTTGCAATAAAAAATAGATGCATTCCTAATTACGTCCGTTTGAATTTCTTTAATAAAATCGTAATTTTTCATCGCAGAGGTCTAAATATTTGCGTGAGCATGTAGTTTGATAAAATGAACTATAATCAATCAAAAACTCGATTTCGAATTTTTGCGTAGTTACGTCTGTTTGCATTTAAGGTGACGATATGTAGTTATGTTTTTGTTAAAAAAAGACATGTGCTTAAAATTGAAAAATTAGAATAAAATTAAACATAAAATTAATTATTTAATGCCTTATTCAGGAAAAAAAATAATTTAAGTTTAAAAAACGTTTAACAAACAAATTTTCATACAAAATTCGTTGTGTAAACCATTTGTAAACCAAAATTATTTTTCTGAATAAGGCAGGTATAATTTTTACCTATTTTTTTTAACCATATCCATATATCAACAGTCAAAACGACTGTTCGTGTTGGCGTGTGAACATAGTGTTAAATAATTCGAAACTATCGATAGTATCGATAGTTTTTCAACAAACTATCGAAAATATCGAATGGCGTGACTATCGATAGTTTGCCAGCTCTATCTTAACGAGTTTTGCCATCCAATTTTACATTAAAAATTAAGCTAGGATTTAATAGTGGTTTAAAACTACATTACCCTCCGATTTTAATCTCAAATTGTATGGAGGAACTCGTTAAAACCTATTTCAATTTTGTCACTTATACTAACTTCAAATAGTTTAAAAAAAGTATTTGACCTTTTGCATTTCTGGCTACCTTACGACACTGTGCAACATTAATGAAACAATTATTTCTGACCAGGAAATCACAAATCCTTGACATACTTATATTTTGTGTATAGAGAAAAATCAAAAAATACACTTAATTTACTTTAAAAAATTGTGGGGCATTTCTTTTTGTGAAGATAAACATGATCTAATCTTTTCCATTAATACTCGCTTAAAAGTTATTTATGTATGTAGTTACAATTATAAAAAATTTGGTGATGTAGAAATACTTGAAAACATTCTTTATGGAATAAATAAAAGATGCGTCATTTCAAAATTTAAAAGGAGTTAATGATTAATTCAATACAAAACTGTATTTACAAAATTTACCAGATAAATATGTATAAGGTCATTGGATGATTATACAGTGTGGATCAAAATATTAGTAAGCAAATAAAAACATTTTTTTTAAATCAAACTCAAACGCGCCTGTTCTGCAAATCACATGTCAAATCACAGTGATTTCAAAAAATTAATTAATAAAAGCTAAATCATTGCTTTTGTAAATTTCAGGATTCATATCGATGGAAGTTGAAAATTTCAACTTCAAATGAACTTGAATGAAAGTAACAGCAATGATTCTGATAGAGAAGATGAAAAAAAAATACAGACGTATCCGAAGTTTTGGTTTGAGCCTTAAACTTTATATTTTAGGTACATGATGTGTACAGAAGATTTATGTAAAATATTACGAGGAATATACATATGGAACTCTTGAACTCGCTAATTCACTGGGTGGATCTTTTTGTCGCTTTCGTAACGTTCTAAAATGTTTTTCAAAAATATTTGCATGAAATGAAACCGTTACTTATTGCCGGGAGAGTTTAAAATTTCGCATGGAGATGTGTTCTGACTTACCAGACCGGGTTGAATAAAAATAAAAAATAAAAAAATTTTTAGTTTTATATTGCAGTTTTCATTTTCTTTAACGATATGTTTATGTAATATTTATTTACTTTACGTTTTAATAAATCATTTTCAATAATGAAAATCATATCAATTATTTCTAAACTACAGAGCAAATATGGATTAATATAAAATGAAATTTATTGATAAATACATATATATTAATATGATACATATTTATAATTTAATTGAACTAAATACAATGAATTTTAATCAGGAATAATTTCTTAAAGTTGAGCTAAAGTTCAATATTCAATATTGTCAATTCTTATTATAGAGTGAAATAATTAATTAATTAATGTAATTTCTTAAAGGCAAGAAAAATGAAACTAGATTTTAGCTGGGGGAAATACCGCATTTTTCTGTACCACCACGCACTTCATCAGCACTCATGTCTACCCCACTTCGTGGTAACCTAAACATAAATATAAAAAAAAACGGAAAACAGGAATGAACAGTCACACTTATAAATGCATTTAACGATGGTAAATCAGTAATTGTATGTAAAAAAAATCATTTCTCATATTCATTTTCATTAAAAATTCATTTTAAGTAGCTGATGTTGGCAAACGATCTCTGCTCAAGAATAAAGACTTGTGGTGCTGATGAAGTGCTTGGTGAAACAGAAAAATGCGTCATTTCCCCCAGCTAAAGTATAGTTTAACTTTTCTTGCATTCTTTAAGAAATTAAATTAATTAATGTAATATTTCATTTTATAATACGAATTATTATGAAAATATTTCTGATTATAAATATTAATTAATACCTATATACATATATAATTATAAATTTGTAATAATTGCTTCTAGAAGTACGAATTGTATCAGCCTACAGACATAGATGACATTGATGGTCGCGTACCGCGTATTCCTAAAGCAAGTAAGTAAAACTATGTTTACACCTTTTTATAATACCAAAATCCCCTGCAGAACTGGGGGTCTGCTCTGTAATTCGAAACGAAAGAAAATATTTTCGAATTTGCGTGTAAATAACATACAAATTAGATAGTATTCTCTTTCGTTTCGAATTACAGAGTAGACCCCATTTGTTTTTTTATTTGTTATTTCATTATTTTCTTTTTATTTTGCTTACTTTCTGTGAAAATTCAGTTCCTGAAACTGATGACGATGATGAATATGATGATCGACCCTCTTTTACAGATCCACGAATAGGTGTCGATGATGGTTTATTGCCAGGCGATGACAACGCCATTGTACCAAATCATCATCCTGCGAGACCTTCTTCAAGACGTCCCAGTTTTACATTTCCCGATTACAACAGCACTGGTTTCGTGGATATCAATGGAGTTAGTACTGCCATACCTGACATCAATGCTTATCAACACAAAAAGACGTTGGCGCAGGGCATGATGGATTTGGCCTTGCTGTCAGCCAATGCAAATCAGTTACGATATGTACTAGAATCATATAAACGACATCCCTACTATTACCCCAGTTTAATTTTCATTTCTTTAAGCATAATTTTTCAAGTAAATAACCATTAATTAATATTATATCATGGCCATGGAAAAATCAAAAATTTTATTATGTTTCTTACAGATTGCGGTGGGAGTTGGTTTAATATTAAATAGCAAATATAATATTAAACGCGAGAAGGAGATTTGTCGAGCAAATAAAATTAATAACTATACAGTTATCGGTATTTTCATAGTAACAGTTGTTAATGTTTTCATATCTGCCTTTGGTGTTGCCGACGTACAGGCGGAAAGGAACACATAAAAATCTAAAGTTTTTTTATGATAATAAGTTAAATAGATTTTAAATAAGTTTTATTTTATGTATCGAATTATGCAATTCTCTTTTCAAATGCCAGCGAATTAAATTATTTTTTTTTAGTAAATGTTTTTATTTGCTATACAATTGAGTGCTAATTTTTAAATAATTTAGCTTAGCTGCACAAAAAATCTCATATACACATATGTACGTAATTTACTAGAAATAAGAAATTTTCCAGAATAAAATTTTCACCAAATAATAAAAAACTTAGTTAAGAAAAAACTATGAAGATTCTATAGTAAAAATGGCGCAAAGTCGTAAGATTATTAAAACTTAACTTACGAGTATTAAATAATGTTGCAAGAACGCAATGAAATAGGACCTGAAATAATTAAATAAATCCCAATAATACTTAATGAAATAAGTTCCAAAAATGATTTTAGTTCTCGAAGTTAAACTTCATAATTTTATAACTCTGCGTCTACACCTGATTTAAGTACTTTTATCAAGACAAATGTCAAATTCCATATTGAAAAAAGATCTACCACAAAAAAATTATTTTTCAATATACAGTTTGTTATGATAAAAATATATCAGGTGTAGACATAGGGTAATGAACGCTAACCATATAAAAATATGAACAATAATACCTAATTTACATTAAGCATCTTTTTCATGAAATTAGTTGCATAAAAATTTTTCGTTTGACAGTAGTAGGCCTCGAAGAGCAACTCATACCAAAAAGTTGCCGAAAATGGATCAGATATTCATTATACGTCCTTTTTATATAAAATTCTCTTCTAAAGCGCTGCAATTAGCAAATAGAAAAAGTTTCGTGCCACAAAATTTATGGAATTTCATGAAAAAATGCTTAATGTAAATTATGTGTAACACCAAAAAAATATGAAATAAGTCGCAATTATTTCATGGGTGAAATATGAGAAAAATCAAAAATTTAAATCCAAACGCAAATTTTATTTTGAAAAGTGTTAATTTAGCTGGGCGAAAGACGGGGAGAGAAATACTGTCTATTTCTGTCTTCCTCTCAACTGAATAAGACTTTTCAAAGCAAACTTTACCTATGGAAAAGAGGTCTTATGCAGAAATCCTTTAGTAAGCCTAACGTTCACAACACACACTTTTTGTATACATACACATATCGGGGAGGAAAAAGTCCATGCGGTCTACCGGAAGGTGACAATATACAAATGCCTTAGAAAGTGAAGGCTGTATTGAACCCCTAAGGAGAAATTTCTAGTTTTTCCCCCTTACGAAAAATTATTAATTTAAAGAAAATGCAATAAGTCCCAAGTAAAATAATACATACAGTAGTTTCGATTTACCTGCCTTTTGTTTAAGCGCACTTTGGACTTAACTGCATAGAATGATTAATTTTTGCCACTATTGTTTGAAATCCCATACAAATTCGATTTTTAAGTGCACTTTCTATACCTGCCCTCTTAAGATAAGTGCCCTAAATTTTTGCTAATTTTAAATTATCTTCATACAAAAACTCAATGTTAGCTGCACATTGACCTAAGTGCACAGAATATTTGTTTTCTGTAACTATTTTCCAAAATCATTTTTAAGTGCATTTTTATACGCATATACCGTATTTTTTTTGGGCAATATTAAGTTATGTACATATAAAAAATTAAAGTTAGCTGCATGCATTAAAAAATTTATTGGCCGCGTTTGACATAAATATTAACTGCCTTAAAAAATATTTTCAAATATTGCTTATTTGACATACATATTTCTATGGGAAATTTATCAAATAAAACTGTAATAAACCTAAAATATTTTTTATGAATTAGACTGTAAAAACACGAAAGCATTTTTATTTCAAATAAAAATTTTAATAAAATACCAAGCACAGGCAGGAAAACACAATTGTATACCTGCACATTTAAATTAACAGCATTTTTGACTTACATATGTATCTGCACAACAAATCGTCCAAAGTTTATTACTATTTGTACTCTATAAGCCCCAAATTAATTTCTGCAAGAACACACTCTAAAATAAAAGAAATTATCTAAATAAATTAAAGATCGGTCTACAAAAAAGACATTTCAAAAGTAGTACATTAAAAAGGTTAAAACTAAATTGTGAAAAAAAAAGTTAAAATAAAATGTAAATAAAATAAATTCTAATGCGGAAAAAACTCTCCTCTGTCCTTCCAAAAAAATGGTGTCCGGAAAAGTCGTACTTTTTAGACCAGGCTTTAGTTGTCAATATCACAAAACTTCTACGTTCATATTCTTATAGTCTAATGTATAAAGAAAAATTGGCATAAAGTTGGCATAAGTGGCAGAATGTAACATGATCTTAATGCGTTTTACCATACAATTTTACATTTAAAATCAAATTATGGGCCGCTTTTCAATGTCAAATTGTATGGGGGAACTCGTAATCTCTTAGTTCAATTTCATCACTTATGCTAACTTCATGCTAATTTTTCGTTATACTGTTAAAGTTTATTTTTTGTTTCATTAATTACTTGAAATTTCCGGTGTTGTTCAGTTTTTTACTTTCAAAACTTAGTTTTAACGTCACTTAATGCTTTGTGTATTTATCGCCATTATCAAGCCATTTTATATGATAATTTGTTGTTTTATTTGATTGTATCTGACTAATGTCAAAAACTTCTTTTTGTTGTGGTTTCGGCACAATTATTCACTCCAATCGTGAATATTTATTCCCCAGAAATATTTCCCTTTTCCCTAAAGTTGCAATAGTGACTCGCATGTTCGAAAAAAATGGCATCGCCGATTTTTATTCCCATGAGTTTTTCCCCAAAAAAAAAAAAATTCGTGTATTTTTTTCACAAACGTTTTGTTTGGGAATAAAAAGAAGCACAATGTTAGTAGTTTTCCTGTTTGATTTATAGTACATATCGGTACCTTAAATGCAAACGGACGTAACTACACAAAAATTCGATATCGAGCTTTTGATTGATTATGGTTCATTTTATCAAACTACATGTTCACGCAAATGCTACAGGGATGATAAATGAGAAAACCAATTTCGTAGCAATTAGCTTTTAAAATTGTACTTTTTGGACCCCAATAGTACTAAACTCGTTTTTTTTTGTGTTTTAACTTTTTTTTATTATATTTTTCGAACATGTCGCTCATTTACTCAAATAACATCATAACTCAAAAGAACTAGTTTGCCAGAACACAAATTTAGAGGTTTAAATTTACACACGACTCAATGAAAAATTAAAATTTTGTTTGTTTAAAAAAAAAGAACGATATGAAGATTAATCTGCATCATTAAGTTAAAAATGAAAATTTATTAGAATTCGAGATACTAGTGTTCTTTTGAAGGGTTTTCTTTCGATATAGTGGAAGAGTCAGTAAATACATATCGTTCGTCTCAAGTAGAAATAAATAATTGGGAACAATAAAATAATTGTTATTTTACATGGGAAGATAAAAACACAATATAAACTGTAATATTCTTTCTGTAATAATTTTGTACAACTATTTGTAAAAGCTCTATTTTTAAACTATTGCAATAAATTTTTGAGGCGAGGTGTATTTGTGTGTAATGTATTGGAATCACTGAAAAACTCAATTTCGTAAAAAAAATTCGAGTTAGGGCCTTTCAATATTCTGCTGATAATTTTTTAAAGGTACGGAAACATTAGCTATCCAATTAATTTTTCAAAACTCGAAGCTCATTATTTATGGGAATATTTTTTAATAAAAAATATACAATACTACTAACATTTTCGGGTTTTGTTAGCCAGGTTAAAATTTCGTCATGAAAACTAACTTTATTTAGTTTCGCAAAAGTTTATATAGAACTGTTTAAATGATCACGATTTATTTTTTACATGAAAAAAAACAAGGGATAGTCTCGCAAATTTTTCAAATAGTACCAAATGTGTCACGGGGGTACCAACGTACTTTTAGGGTTTGAATTGTACCAAAAAAGTACAATTGTACCAACTTTATCATCCCTGAAATGCTATCAAAAATGACGACTTTATTCGTAAAAACTAAAAAAATACAATTGCATCAATTCACAATAGCATGTCTGACTCGCAACAGATGTTTACATCATTCCCTAACAATTGGCGATGCCAATTTGTTGTTCATTGAAATAAAAAATTTTAAAAAATTTTAAAAAATTATTCCCTTGAGATTCGCGATAAGGGAGATTATTGTATTTTTGGCGTTCTTCGGTTCTTTACACAACTATGGATGCCTTATTTTGGTATAATATATCCTAATGCAGTCGCCTGGTATTTTCACGCGCATTTTTGCTCACTATAATTGCTCAACCAATAAAATGGCAACTAAACACAGCTTCGAAAATTTAGTTCGCCTCAATAGCACCAGAGGCGCTGCAGCACTGCCTTAAAACAAATAAAAAAAAAAACGTGCAAAAAGCAGAGTTGTAATAGAATGAAGCTTTTCTCTATCTCTCCCTTCACCACGTGTCTTTTCTATCACTATCCCTCTTCTAGAGAATATAATACCTACTAATAGTAGTTGGCATTCATTACCTGAGTGTTACTTATTTTTTTTTAATTTAAAAGATGTCTCCTACAAAATTTATAAATAAAATGAAGTAAACAAATATTTGTAAAATATTTTTTTACGTTTTTATTTTATTAATATCTCTCTTAAAAAATGTCTCCCACAAAATTTATAAATAAAATGAAGTAAACAAATATATATAAAACATTTTTTTCATGTTTTTATTTTATTATTACCTCTATAAAAGTGTTTGATAAATTTTTCGTATTATTAAGTAAAACATTAAAAAACAAAAACAATCAAAAATAAAAAAATAACTACAGTGTCTTTATATATGTATTAAATGTTTGTTTTTATTTTTTTTGTGTCAAGATTTGTATGTAACTAAAAACTAATATCACAATTTGTAAGAGTGAATCTGCATCTGTGTATGTATGTATGCGTGTATATGTGTGTATGTGTGTAGTGTGGAGCTGTTGTTCGCGTGCCTGTCCATCTGTCGGTGTCTATTTAAGTAGGGTATTTTTCAATTAAGGTGTATTGTTACATCTAATAAATTGAAGTGTGATTTATGTACTATAGTTTTAAAAAATATAACCAAATGAAAAAAAATATTATATATTTTCGTTCTTCTTCGCTTCTTAATTCCCTTTTTTAAACGTTAAAACTTACAAATTAATTCACTCTATTCTATTAAGTTTTTATTGGATTTTGCTTTTCTCATTTGTGTTATCCCTTGGGTGCTGTTCAATTACTTCAAAATCACAAATCAAAGAAAAGTGATCAGATGGATATTGAAAGCTGGGTGTGCGATTTTTGCCAATTTCATCACCTTGAGGGAACTCTAAACAATTTTTAACCTAAAAGAATAATAAATGAGAACAAAATAATTTTTTTGCCAATATAAAATTAACTAACTCTCAAATTATCCTTCGTATAGAAAACATAGTCTATTGTATGGCACACTTCGCCATCTTCACGAATTTTCCATGTGGTATATGGTGGCTCATTCTCTATGGATCTCTGTACTTTATCGCAATTGTCCAATTTGTCCTTGTTGGTATTTTCATTGTTACATTCATCACTCTCAGCACGGATGTCCGAATAGGCACTGGATAATTTTAAGAATTCACAGTTCAAAATGGTCGAGTAGACGGGTTCGGTGGGCTCAGCATTGAAATCGCCACACAGTAGAACGGCTCGATCGCCGGCAAACTGTTTCACAAAGCTTATCAAATCACGACCCTGTTCGTTGCGCAATTTTGAAAGAAGTGAGCCATGGCGAGCCTTGAGATGTGTGGTGCACACACATATTTCACGACCTGTTGCTTTAATTTTCAAATTGGTCGCTATAGCCACTTGATTACTTTGAACCCGCCAAACCTCCAAAATGCGCGTTTCAAAATTTTTGAGCTCGAATTTGTCGCGTTTAAAGAAAATGGCACAACCGTCAGGGCCATTGTTTTCTTCAATATAGAGGCAAGGTGAATCGGGCTTGGGAAAGAATATGCCTTCATATTTTTGTGTGCCCAAAATGTTTTGTAAGAATTTAAAATGATCCACTTCCTGTGAATACAAAGAAAATATGTTTGTACGTACACATGTATAAATATATCGCTCATTTATTCAAACAACATCATAAATAAAAAAAAAAACTAGTTTGTCAGAAAACGAGTTTAAAGTTTCCAACATGATACACATAAATTAATGGAAAAAGAAAATTGTTTTAAGCTTTCAAGATGAAATGGTTACACAATATGAAAAGCGATATAAGGATTACTTCTGTTGTTTAAGTGAATTAGCGATATGTACATATGATTTTACAGGATGTGGTTAAAACCAAAACATACCTGTAAACAGATTATATCGGGATTATTTTGCAAAATTTCTTGCACTATTAGGAATTTACGGCTTTCCCAAGTTAAAGCCTCTTCGGGGCATCGTACAAAGCCATCATTATTTTGTCCCAGAGCTGCAAGAAAATTGGATTAAATTAAAACTTATAATACTAATTTAAAAAATATATAATTTCAAGTTGTGGATTTTGTACAAAAAAGAATACCCATTTCCTGCAAAATCTCTCAAGAGTCCTTAACCCCCGGGTAGTATCTACCCACAAAAACGATGGAAAGTAGCCTCTATTTATTGTTATACTCATGTACATATATAATAGAAAATTGTTTTTTGTGATTTTATATTTAGTTATTGCCTGAACTTCACAACATATGCCGAGGGTGCAGTTCGTAATTGAAAACGAAAGCAAATGCCATGCATTGCTTACTTGATAACAACGTAAGGCAGACTCTTTAACAAAGTAGAAAATTATCATAGAAAATTGGGAAAACCAGTAACTTTTGCATCTGAGTATTACCTCTATGAAACACTTGGGTAAGGCTGAAATTTCATGGCTTCATAGCTGGCTCATTTTGAACATAAAAAAGCAATATAAGTCCGATCACAGAGGAGATGTGTAAACATCTAGTAATGAAATTTTTTTTTTAAGTTGGAAGTACTTATGCTTTTAGTATATTTTTTTAAATTAATTAATTAAAAGTATCAAAACTTTAAATATTGAAAATACATAGGAATTTTTTGGTTTTTGTTTGTTTTATTAAACTTATTTGGTTAGTAAGTGGGCACACTGCATTTATATATATATATATATATATATATATATATATATATGTACTGCATTAAAAATTGCAGTAAACAGTAAATTTACTGATTACTGAAAAACTTCAGTACATTTTTACTGGTAATGAAATTTAATTTGCATTACCAGTAAAATCGTAGGGCCGTAATCATAATAAAATTGTAGCAAGTGGCAAAGTTTTTTTCGTTCAAATCTTGAAACTTTTGTATGCAAAACATTTAGCTACTTGGTAGAATTTCATTATGAATACGGGCATTACTGATTACTGAAAATTCAATGCACCTCATCATATAATAAATCATTTAGGCACTTTATGAAAATTGTAGAAAAGAATTTTAGTAATCAGTAAAAATTTACTGGTTAAAAATTTTTTATTATTTTTACTGAAATTTTAGTGGTACTCATCTATGGAAAATGCCTTTACTTTTACTTTTTAATTACTGTTACTCATCGTTTAGTTGTTGCTGTTATTGTTGTTGTGTACGCATTGCAATTAAAATAAATTCTGCAAAGTGCGACTTTGACTCGGCACGAAGGGTTACGTACATTCGATTTTGAGCATTTTTTTGATGTGGCTTTTTTCCTTTTTTAAGTTTTTTCACTTTACACAATTTTTTCAGATTTTTCGCTTTTTTCTCGTTTTGGCGTTTTCTTCTCTTTTTGGGGTTTTTTAATTTTCGCAATTTTTTCATTTTGGTATATTTTTTTCATTCTGGCGATTTTTTCTGTTTTTGGGGGTTTTTTTATTTAGGCGATTTTTTCATTTTGGCGTTTTTTTTTTGTTTAAGGGTTTTTTTTAATTTTGGCAATTTTTTTATTTTGGCGATTTTTTTTTCATTTTGGTGATTTTTTCTGTTTTTGGATTTTTTTCATTTTGGCGATTTTTTGCATTCTGGCGATTTTTCTGGTTTTTCGCGATTTATTTTAGTTCTGGAAATTTTTTTAATTTGGTGCTTTTTTCGTTTTGGCGATTTTTTTTATTTTGGCGATTTTTTTAGATTTGGCGATTTTATAATTTTTTGATTTTTTAGTTTTGCCGTTTGTGAAAATTTCAAGAGTTTTGCTCTTAAGGTTTCCAAGATACAGCAAGTTGTAAAAATTACAAGGTCAAAATTGCATTAACTGATAGAACACCCTTTAATTTAAATTTTTTTAAATTTACTGTTAATTGTTGTAGTCTGTATAAAAATACACTAACTTTACAAATTTCAAGTGTATATATACATACATACAATTGTATGTATATTACATGGGATTTTAACATTTTTCGTTGCTCGTTTTGGAGCACCCTTTAACTCTCATGTATTTGTTGTTGTAGCGGTCAAATGTCTTCACACTGTGTCCAAATTTCAGGTCCGTAGCTCTTACGGTTCTCGAGAAAATACCCTGTGACAGACGCACGGACAGACGGACAGCGTAGCGAAAACAATAGGGTTCATTTTCACCTTTGGTGTACGGAACCCTAATAAAGCAATTATAATTTTCACCTTTGGTGTACGGAACCCTAATAAAGCAATTATCAAGTTAAATAAAACAAACAAAAACCAGCAAATTCTTATGTATTTACAATATTTTAAATAAGTTTGTATTGCTTCTTTCAAACACTAATACACTCATACATAGCTCACACCGATTTGATAACGCGGTGTGCATCTTACTCAAAATTTGTGATTGTATTGTGAAAAAGATTTTTACTCCCTAGCGTATAGATGTTTACACATCAAAAAATGCCTTATTCATGCGCAACAGCAAGTGATTCTGTAACATTGTCTCCTTTACAAATACGCTTCTGGGAAGCAATAATTTTTGCAGGTTACTAGAATTCGAAAACATTTTTTTTTCGTTTGAAACCAAAAAGGAATTAGTTTCCCTATAAGGTCCAAATCACAAGCAAATTAAACCTCGCGGTCTACCTATCCGCTTTGAATTTTTGAAACCAAACTCAACCATATCTTTATGTTAGAAGAGACCCATTTCGATCTAAAGGAGAATGTTAATAAGCAAAATTGTTGAATGTGGAGTGACCTTCATCGACAAATTATTCAAGAGAAATTACACAGTGTGGTGTGCGGTTTCATCATGGTCGGGCTATATTTTTTTGAAGACGATGGTCACACTGTAATGGTCACGGGAGATCGTTATTTAAAATGTTAAAGGAATTTTTCTTTCACGAGCTACATACGCCGAAAGATAATTCCTTTCAACGCTTTGTGGTTTCAATAAAATAGGGCACGATTACATATGACCAGGCCTGTTTTGGCAGAAGTAAAATGAAAATTAAAACAAAGGTTAGGTCCAGAAACTCAACATTTTGGTGCCTCCCTTCTATGGTCTGCAGATCTAACTCCAGCAGATTTTTTCTGGTGGGGTTATTGCAAACAGGAGGTTTATAAATCGAAACCACTAAATTTATATGATTTAAAACTGTCGATTCAATTGATAATTGAATCGATTCCCACATCAACTTTGCAGGCAGGCATGAACTACTTTTCGTTAAGATGTTACACAAGCGTTTCTCATTATACAAACATAAGTATATGTAATAACAAAAATTAAAAATTTTAAAAAATCCCCGAATATTTCTAGAAAAGATCTGACATCTTCTAAGAGGTTGGACCGATTTTATTAAAACATAGCTAAGAACCTTCTCGATCAAGTCACCTTTCAAACAGAAAAAACTAAGTCAAAATCTGTCCAGCCGTTTGGTTTGTACGTGAACTCGTACAGATGCACAGATACACAGACACACACTACAAACTTATAACAACCCTTTTTTTGGTCGGGGGTTAAAAATACTATTTACGTCCCTTTTCACAATGTATGGTTAAAAGTTAACGTGAACTTTAACTGCAAGTTCTTCATACAAAACTTTCCGTTAAGTCTCTGTTATCTTTTAACCATGCATTGTGAAAAGGTACGTTAATAAAATAAAGTTATTTATCCAATGAAATATAAATCAGTAATTTAAATACCTAAATTATTAAAAAAAAAAGTTATTTGAGTTTCTTTGTGCAACAAAAGTCATCAGCCCTCCTTTATTTGAATACGTTTAGTATTAAAAATATTCAATTTAAAAACATTTCGAATATTTATGTAGATTTGTCAACAAATGTCTTTCTGTAATTTTTTAAAAATTCCGTCTTATGGAATTTCAAATTTTGAAGAAAACATTTGCATATTCAAAATATGCAAACCCAAAAAAAATACGAATTAGAAAACATGATATTTTCCACTTTTGTTTTTTTTTCTTGTAAAATTTTATGGCAAGACAATATCTATAAAAGAAGCGAGAAGTTGATAATTCAGACTCTGTACTGAAACCCAAAACTTAGTATTTTGTAAACATATTGAATCAATTGAAAATAAATAAAAAAAATATGTACTCTTATGTATTTATGTATGTATTCGTATACATATTAAAATATGTAGATCAAATTCAATTCTAAATTTTAATGAGCATTTACATAATATGCTATATCAAATAAGAAAATTCGTTTTCAACTTACTTTGTGATAAAAGATTCCACTGCAATAAACGTATGTAATTTGGATCAGCTATGGGTGCGCTGCACACTAGAATTGTAGTTGTCGGATATTTACATACATACATTATTTGAAATACAAATAGAAATCCATTGGAAGTATGTTAATAAAATTCAAGTTTTAAATAATATTCTAATTTATATTTACCTCGAGACACAGCATCTAATTTGAGACAACGCAAACCGTCTGTTACGTCCGATGAAACCATTTGGGCTGACAATGGAGACAAGGGTTTTAAAAAGAAACGTGTAAGGAGTTGCGGTTGATTCTCTCCACGTAAATGCTTGCAATGTTGCAAAAGTTCTGGGGTATTCAGGCCTTTGGGTATATCTAAGCTATCATCTTGCGAATCGGAATTATTAATTTTTGGGGCCGAATTAAATGAGCCCATTCTGTAAAATAAATTCAAAAGGTTAAGATATTTTTTTTTCTTTTTTCAAAACTTAATAATTATGAGCAAAAATAACAATCTACATACATACACAGTTAGTAGAAAATTTAAAGGCAGAAAGCTTCGAAATTAGAAACAAACAGTCAAAAACTTTTTAAAACTTAAAATTTAAAACAGGCAAAACTTTTTTCTCAATGCACTACTTTTAGTTATACTCACAAGGTTGGGGTTCTAAATAAAATCTTTTTTATATAAATAATTATTATAAATAGAGTATGACTCTGGCGTGTAGACCCTAAAATCATGTTACTGGTGGACACTTTACTGAAATTACAAACGATATAAAATACATAATTAAACCAGGACTGACATTAGCAATAATAAAACAAACAAAAAATGCCTACTAGTTACAACCAACAAAAAAAATAAGTAGAAGTCATTCAAAGAAATAGATTTTTCATGACTTCCAAAATATCGGCAAGTGCATATTTTTGTCAAAAAATATGCACTTGCACACATTAGTATCAACATCCAAATTTCCCAATTAGATGCAGATGTATTAGACGTCAAATAATGAAATCTTTGTGTACAATAATGTAAGATAGAATTCTAGTTTGCTTAATACTGGAATTATTATACATATTTTAATTTTACAGATTTTAGAGAATACTAAATGTCACTCACTAAATAAAAGCATTAACCTTTTCATAATATTGTAATAATGAATAATTTTTCCCTAAAATTGTGGTCAATTTTTGATTCCCCTTAAAATATTTTATTTATATTTTTTCACTTTTCCTTTGGGTTTTTTACCCAACTGCCAAGAAGGGTTATGTTTTTAGTTTATTTTTGCAGGCGAATTTAATTAATAAATCGCGAGATTTAAATATTTATATTTATTTTTAGGACAAAATCAGTGAATAATTTTCACCATTGTTAACATTTTTTCACCGTTTCACATAGTTACAATCGTGAATAATTTTTCCCTATAAATGTTTTCCTGTTTTTTTTTTGGATTCACCTCATGGATATTCTTCACGGGTATTTTTTCAATTTTCTCTTTGTTTTGTTCACTTTATTTTTGCAGGCAAACGAAACTAATACATACATACATACATAGCGTAATTTCATTATATTCCTTCCAATTAAATATTTAAAGTTTATAAATACATACTTATTTTTAATTTTCAGTGATTACGATTTTCATCAACAATTCCCTGCAACACTTTTTTCATAGAACCTGTTTGGTTAACATGCAGTAAATTTAATGGCGATGATATTCTACAAAAAATTTTCCCAATGTGCCTAGAATAATTCAAAACTTAATTTTGCACTTGAAAATTTTGCTTGTTTTTATGGTTAAGAAATTGCCTAAATAACTTTTCGTTTCCGCTTTTGGAACTCATCAGTAGACAATTGTTTAGCCATAAAAATAAGCAAAATTTTCAAATTAAATAAATGAAGACTTTATGTCAAATAAATATACTTCGGTATTTCAATTAAAAACATTTTATTTGAAACCAAAAATATGTATTTCTATGTTATTAAGCTTAAGGCCATATTATGAGTTGCATTCGATTTTCGATCTTCGCTCGGTATCGAAAATCGAATGTTAAATTCATATTATGAGCATCGAAAATTTCGTTGAATAAAGAATTTTCTATCGGACAGAATTTAGCTTTCGATAAAGTATTTTAATATAAAAATTTTTAAAAAATCTAAGAGTTATTCACAATAACGACGTACTTTGTCGAATGCTCGTAAGAATACCAAATGAAAATTCGTTCGATCAGTACTTTCGACTACAGTCGAAGATCGAAAGTTTCTCATAATAAGGGCCTTAAATTTGCTTGATTTCCAATTTTTAAGCTTCACAAATCTTCTTCCTTTCATACATTCACTGGGACTGATAGCGTAGAAGATATTTCACGCAATATTCACGATAGCATTTTTCCCTTCGGGGGAAATAAAAATTTCATTCACGAAAAGGGTGAATATATCCCTGCAACACCTTTTTGCATGTAATTTCTATGGCGGTGTTATATAAAAAAGTGTGTCTTTCTCCTGCACCCAGTATGTATATTTAAAAACATAACCTTACACTTACAAACATTTCATTTGAAACCCAAAATTTGTGTATTTCTTATTATTTATTTATTTATTTATTTATTACATATTCTACAAAGTAAATTTAGTAGAATATGGTTGCACAAATATGGACGGAGTAACTAGACCATATGCCTAAGATGTTATTAACAGAATTGACTATACACGACCTATGCCTTCACATAGGAAGAAACTTTCTGATTTCTTATTATTATTTTATTTAAATTTGTACGATTTTCAACTAATTATGATTTTCAACTAACTTTAAATCTTTTTCCTGATTCTTACATTCACTGAGAACTGACAGAAGGAGAAATTTCACGGGAGATTAACGATAGAATTTTTCCTCTCGAGGGGAACAAAAATTTCATGGGAACAAAAATTCTACTTGTTATTCACGATAGGGGTGAAACTTACAATAATTTAAAAAAGCATGTCGCCGTTGCTCTAAAAAAGCAGTTAAGAGTTTTTGACTAGATTTTGCTGTTACTTTAAGATACTTTTTATACCCTTCATTTAAATTCAACTAGCTTTATTGAAACAATATTCCATTGCTCTAAGACTTAGTAGATATCTGGCATTTATTGTGTTGTCATATTGTAGTGTATGCAATGCCGTTCACATTATGTTTTTTATATGAAAAGCAATGTCACACCACGAAAAATATCGCAAATAACGAACTTTGCCACTAGTACACACTATTGCGATGTCACAAGATGCCATAATGTTTACTCGGCATAAGTATGTGGTAGAACGGTTGGTTCACGTGGCTGCCTGCTTCACGCAGTCATTCAAGTAAAATCTATATGATTCCTTTTTGAAATTAGGATTAATGATCTTAATGACTTTAAACACATCTCTTAAAACAATAGAATCTTTTTTTTTTACAAATTTTCGAACAACCGATCACGGCCCAACAGCGAGGATATGATAAAAACACAAAGTGAAGATCTCTTAAAAATCCCTACATAAGATATTTCATCAGTTTCACTAATTACCGAGACATTTTATATCTGTGAATGTTTATGATTTGAAATTGATCGTGCACGAGTGAAACTTTCTTATTAGTGAGCGTGCGTTAGGCAAATATACTCACGAGCACATCTCTACTTGTTAAGTCGTGTGCAAGTGCAAGGCAAAAAATTTATTTTAATTTATTGTATGCTAAAAATACTCATATTTTTCACTCTTTGGTAATAATAAAAACGAGATATAAAGGGTAATCTTTCTTGTAGAAAAAATTTGTTATCAAATGTGACTCCCCAATGTTAACTAATCTTTAACAAATCTTCATTTATTTCCTGAAAATACTAAAGTTTAAAGGTGCATAGTTAAAACACAACGTACGTAAAATAAAATGAAATTGCACTTATGTATAAGTCTGCAAAAAAGTAGTCTGCAAAGTATCGTATGACTTAACTTTTGAAAAGAAAAGTTCTGGGAGTAATAAATTTAGATAACTTAAAAACTTGCACAATTTACTTTAAATATTTCTTTGACATAATACTCGTATAAAATCATAACATGTTTTCTTATAGAAAAGAGATATGCGAAGAATCTAAATTTTATTTTTGTTTGCATTAATAAAATATGTAATAAATACAATCAGTAATTCGTAAAAATCGTAGTATTTATGGAATAACGCATTTTTGATGATACGAATATTAAAGTTTAATACACCATTGGAAGAGGATTGAAAAAATCTTTGAGATGATATTATTTTTTTAGTATGTTGTCTTGGAATAAAATACGAAAATATACAAAAAAAAAAAAAACTTCAAAAATAGATATTTTTAGACACGGTCCAGCTCACGAACGGCCATCGCTAGACCCCTCAAATATTTTGCGAGTCCTTGTTAATAAGACCGACCTCTGACAGGGGTAACAGAAACCTCTTTTTCAGTGAGTCGGCCTCAAGAACATATGTTTGTATGTATTAAAAACAAATCACTTATCAAAGTTTTTCTATAGTGTTTTATAGAATTTTATATCAAAATTTCGTTTCTAAACGTTTCAAATTTGTATGAAAAATAACGAAAATTCGTTTCAAAAAATATTTTTTCCATACAAATTTCAAAACGAAAAAATCGTTTCTTTATACAAAATCTGAGACCATCCATTTGGAAATGCCTGATTTATTACGAAAATATTTCGATTTTGTTCCGCTGCCCGTCGGCAACTTATAATTATGCAAATGTTAGAGAAACTAGAATAACATAGATATGGGTAATTCAAGAAAAAGGTCAACCAAAAAAAAGCTAAAAGAAAAAAATTTTTGCTCAAAAATTTTTGTGTTATTTTTAATAAAACGTCATGTGTTATAAAAAGTGGATTTAGCAGATGTACACTCTAAGCCGACAATATATGTATGTACATACATATGAACTTAGATATTTTTTGAATTCATTTAATTATTTTTACATATTACTTACAAATTTACAAATATATTCATTATAGATAGCATTTGCAAAAGTTAACTGGCATTTAATACTTCATATTTTAAATAAACGTTTTGTTTCATTGAGGAGGTTCAAAAACCTTTAATGATTCACACAAATACATATTGTTTTTAATTTATAATATTCTTTTGCTTTTGTAATAAATATTAAATTCGAAAATGTAATGATTAATTAACTGCAGCATTTACATTTATTTATCTTTTAAAACAACTTGTTGTTAACTTAAGAAAATTTTATTATAGACTGGAAACAATTTAAATTGACAGCTTCGTAGATCGCTGTTCATTTAAACAACAGTTTTTGTTTTCATTGTTTATTACGTCAATTACAAAATATATATTTTTTTATATAAAATGTGATCATATAAAATTAATTTCTGTTAATCTCTCAAAAGAAATATAGGCTAAAAGTCGTGACGTCAGGGAGTTATGAATCATGAATTTAACTGTTAATCACCCATGAACAAGTGATGATACTTGATTAGAAATTCGTTAATTCATATACGAGTATTACACGGTATGGAGCAAAAATTAGTCAATGACAGACCAAACTAAAAATATATTACAATATTTATTTTTAAAGCAAGTAAAACGATTTCTTTTATTTAATCAATACATATTTATCTTCCAGTTTTATTAAATTAAATATGTATGTGTATGTAAAATCAAAGCAATCACCTTATACAGCTGAGATAATAAAAAAAATCTGCGGAATGGTTACAGTTCTATAAATTTCCTAAGTTGACTTTGCTTGTTTTTGTAATTATTGCAAACGAGTGGTAACGCTGCCAAACCTTATACATACATATACTGTTAATACAGTCAATGTTTACTTAAAAATACACCTCTAGTGTCAAGGTGAATTGACAATAGGTGGTCTCGCTTCAGGGAATGGTGATTGGGATTTGATTTTATTAATCAAAGGTATAATTTTCTAAGCCTTTTTGGAATCCTATTTGTTTAGAGTATTATACTTTCTTACCAAAGTCACAAAACATAAAAACTTTTAAAATCGGTTGAGATTTCGGAAAGATGTAAGACGCGAAAATTTTTCCACATGAGATTGATTAATTTCCAGCCATTGCAGCTCAGTTAGTGCTTATCTAGTACAGCTTTGCAAACATTACTGTAAAGACATAACTCTTATTGATATCGATATGTTGAGCTTTACAGAAATCTGATCAGTTGCTTAGAAGTTCTTTGCAGCCAAAGCTAAATTAGGGCGTCAAGCGCTGCGTAAGAAACAGGGTACGTATTTAGAGTACATTTAAAAATATATTGTCATATTCAGAAAAATTTATTTTTTTTTACAAAAGGTTTTAAAAATAAATTTTTTATGGGAATTTGTTTGTTAAACGTTTTGTAAACCCAAATTATTTTTTTTCTGAATAAGGCCTATAAAGTATACTTTGAATGTACTGAAAACACAATTCTGAAATTAATGATTTTATAATTTTTCTTTTATCATAAATTTGTATGCTTGAAGCTTTCAAAAACGACTTAATTAAAAAAATTCATGTTATCGATAACTTTCGATTTTGAGGTGTAGTTGAATTGATCAAAACTACAAAATAATCCACTCCATTATTTCTACAAAATACACTAAGGTATTTCAAAAACATATTTTCACGGCCACGCAGTGTTATTGTTTGAATGATTCAGTGTTTAAGAGTAAAGCCTGGATCACACGATCGGCACAATGTACCAATTTTCGTCGGATCACTGCAATAAAATATTTTCCTATTAATTTTTATTGCGTATTGTGTAATGCCGTTGAGAAATTGTCTCCTTTTTGTCCTGATTTTGGTAGCTGCGAAAGAATGTATATAAGGAAGACCCACCATACTAGCATATCTGTCGATCGCCCAGTGATCGCCCGTCAATTCCGCGACCAACCCCGATATGCTCTTCCTGTTTTTTCTTACTATTTTTTCTTAGCTTGTATCGTAGAGGCATGGCCACATTTTCTTTGCGGTGCTCTATGTACACAGCCAATTCGATTTATATTCTGCTCTCTGTTAGTTTTCACATAAATTAGCCCAATTAACGGTCTTGTGCAAAGGGTCTTGCATCGTAGCATGTGCATAATGGTATAGTATATTGATACTCACCAAGAACAACTCATTATACGAAAAGCTAAATGACTATATAGGATATTGAGTACCAGTCTTAAGAATGCATTGCAGGTATCCATAGCGGATCCAACACTGGTTAGTTAGTCCTCCCGCTCATTGCCTATGAAGTTACTATATACATGAACCTAGATTAGTGTGGTGTCGATTTAAAAACAATGTCTGGATAGCACAGTCTTGCATTGGTTAAAAAATTTGGGGTTTCAAGTGATCTTAGCGCAAGGAGTTCTGCCTGACTGTCGACAAAAATGCCTACCTTTTCTTTAGCACTGTATACTGCGTGCCTCGATTACAGCTAATATTTCAGCCTGAAATGTACTTGCATCATCGGGAAGACGATGCGATAGTTGTACGGGCAGACCACTTCCGCAGATCATAATTTGACACCTTGACTTCTTGCGAAATTGTTTGATCAAAGCCCACTTACTGTTTCTTAATATAATAATTCTACTGAAATAATTTTTTATGATTTTCATCATGGATTAACTCAAAAATAATGATCTAGTAAACTTATGCGAAGCACGAATTTCACCCAATTTTTTTATGCAAAATCCCAGTAAAAACCATTAAGAAAGCTATATTCGGCTATGCCGAATCTCTTATACATAGCCTTTACCAAAGTGCGTAGAGATACATTCATAAGCACATGCATACATATGCATATCGATGGCTTGATATAAAAAAGGCCTAACTCGAATTTTCGATATTTTACAGGAAAAAATAAAGCATTTACATACAGAAATAGTTTTTTAAGTTGCCATAAGTCCTTGATTTTGAACTGTAACGTACTAAGATCTTCAAGGAGGATGCAATTATACTTTGTCGCCCAGAAAACATTAAAAACGCGATTTCGAAAAAAATGAGTTAGGCCCTTTTTATATCGATATGTTTTGTGAAAAAATTTATAATTTTTTGCTCTAGTCTTCTAATTTGAAATACCAATTTTATTCGTACTGAAGTATAAAATAAGTTTATTTAATAAAAAAAAAAATTCGGTAGTTAATTTTTTATATCACAAAAAGCGTAAGTTTCCCAACCCTGGAATTATCCTTTTTGATTTTTCTGATTTCTTACACCAATCTCTTTCTTTTAAGAATATAAGATATGTTTAATTTATAGAGAAAAAGAAAAAATTTGTTTTAGTAAGAGACTTTTGTATAAGAAAAAAAGTTAAAGTTTTCCAACCCTGGAAACATCTTTTTTATTTTTTAATTTTTTTTTTAATTAGAAATACCAATTTTATTCATACTGAAGTATAAAATAAGTTAATTTAATAAAAAAAATAATAAAAATTAGTTTTCGGTAGTTAGTTTTGTATGGCAAAAAAAAAGTTTGAGTTTTCCAGCTTCATTGCAAGAAGGTCTCTTTTTTGATCCATATTCAGTGAATACGAAGTCATGTTAAGTTAATCTGATTTTTCATATGTTATTTTTTTTTCTTTTCCTAAATTTCTTTTAAATCAATCACCCCTATCGTGAATAGCATGTGAAATTTTTGTTACGATAAAATTTTCATTCTCCATGAAGGGAAATTTACAATCGTGAATTTCATGGGAACGTTTGCGTAGTGAATGTAAAAAACAGGAAGAAGACTTGTAAAGCTTAAAAATTAATTGAAAATCAAACAAATTAAGTTTAATAATAAGAAATACACATATTTTGAGTTTCAAATGAAATGTTTTTGAGTGTAAAGTTGAGTTTTTTAATATTTTAGGTGCGGTGAAAAAAGATCTTTAGTATACCACAGCTATAAAATTTACTGCATGGGAACCAAAGAGATTTATGTTCAATGAAAAAAGGTGTTGCAAGTGTGTTATTAATCGTGGGCATTGGGCCTCATGCATAAAACGTGAGCTTGAGCTCTGACTCGTTTTTTTGAGTAAAAGGTGCTTGTCGTATGCATAACAAAATTTGATGAATTTGCTTTTACTCACTGCTTACGTTTGAACTCGTCTTGCTCAGTTTGAACTAAGTTAGATGAGCATGTGCTCATTTTCATATGCATAAAAACAAGCTTTTGCTTTCTTTTGTGAGCTCTTGCTCAAATTTTGTTGAGCATGCCTTATAATTGACTCGCGTTCACTAAAAAGGAATCATGGCTGAATATTTTGTACCGCAAAGAAATACAAAATGTTATCAACAGCGTAAAAAAAATTTAGCAAGTGAGGATAAAAAATTTTACAGGTTTGTATTCTTAATTATTATTATTATTTTTTATTTAATTAATAATAAAATAATAAATACATAGGTTTGATGATAGTAGCATCTGCTGGTTGGCTAATTGCTTTTTTGAGGAGTCAGAAGAAACACGTGGTGGTGCCCTCAGCAACTATGATAAAATTAAACTGTATTTAAGATTTTTTGCCGATCCTGGATTCCAAAATGGTATAGCCACAGATATTGGAGTCCATCAATCAACTATATCGCGAACTATTGCGGAAGTTGCGAAACTTATATCTGCCAAAGCAAGCGAGTGGATAAAATTCCCGAAGGATGCTGATGAAATAAAAGATGCTCAAATGAAATGGCAAGGAAATTATTGCTTTCCATTTGCAATTGGAGTGATTGATTGCACGCATATAAAAATTAAAAAACCCTCAAACCAAAGCGATGAGTATATTTGTAGAAAAGGCTTCCACTCTATAAATGTGCAGGCAACTTGTGATGGAAAAGAACTTTTTACAAGCGTTGACATATCCTGGCCTGGTTCAGTTCATGACTCACGTATCTTACGAAATAGCGAGTTATGTAGAATTATGCACAAACGATGCATTACTTCTCGGGGATGAGGGCTATGGAATATGCCCATGGCTAATGACACCATTCCGGAACCCAACAACTGACATAGAAAAAACATTCAACAAAGTGTTTACAAGGGAACGTGTCATTATAGAACGGTGTTTTGGGCAATTGAAGCAAAGATTTTCGATACTTCAATACAAAATTCGTGTATCGACAGAGTTAGCGCCCTACGTAATAGCCAGTTGTTTCATTTTGCATAACATAGCTAAATTTTTAAAAGACGATTATATCCTTATCAATGACGATTACAATAATAATGATGTATGCCAATTAGAAAATGATATCGAACAACAAAGAGCAAGAAATTCAGAAGCTGGAAAAAACAAAAGGATGATGATCGCAAATTTGTTATCAAATTAGTTTATTATACAAATAATATAAATGGAAATCTTAAATATTTTTTTGATCTATAAAAATAAAAAAACGTAAATACATTTCATTGTTTTATACAAAAATTAAATATATGTAATTCAATTTTAGGCATTAAATATATGTATATTAATAAAACTCAAAATTCATATAATTGCAAGTTTCTTTCCACAAGTTTTTCTTGCAAAATTTGCATTTTTGCAGAAAGGACTTTGTTTTGTTTTAACAAAACAAGCCTCTGCAGACTTTGAAAATTCAAATCTCTTGTCTCATCAGTTTCATAGCGACTCAAAACTGCTGTTGACTTTTTGTTAACCTTCAAAATAAACAACATATAGCAAAATGTAAAATAAAATTTAAAAAAATATTACAGGTTGGTCATCATTATCAGTGCAACGGCGCTTTCTTTGATGTTTTGCTACTGGTGTTGCTGTTCTTTTTGTTTCTGAGGATGTTGTTGCTGATATCTCTTCTAATTTATCAAACGTACAGTTGTCATCATTAGTTCCATTAGAGAGATGAACTGTAAAAAAATAAACGAAGATCGAAATCAACAACAAAATTTGAATTCGATAACGTTACACTTACCTGGAAGTTTGTTTGTTGAGGGATTTGAATTAGCACAAAGCAATTATGACATATCAGTTTACCAGTTTTTTAAATTTTTTTTATTGCCTGTTTTATTTATGTCTATTTTATTTTTAATACGACATTCCATATTAGCTATTTTTTTTTATTATATTTTTCCCCGTTAATTCAATTCCAAATTTCTGCTTAATTTCTTTTACACATTCTTCTATAGTTTGTTTTTTTTTAATTTTTATACTTGGTAATTGACTCTTTTCTAATAATTATTTATTTTGTTTTATTTCTTCCACTAAAAATTTAGAAATGTCGTCATTTTCTACTTTATTATTATTATTTAGTTCTATTTCTACTTCACTTTCACTTGACGACATGTTTACACTTCAATAACAATTAAACGTTTGAACTCCCTTTGCTCAAGTAATTGCAATTGGTTTGAACTCTTTTTTATGCATACGAAATCGAGCAAAAGCTGTTGTTGTTTGATAGAACGCGACTTTATGAGCAATTGCTCACCTGCTTCAACTAAGCGCTTTTACTCGTTTTTATGCATGAGACCCATTATTTACTGATCTCATCCGAAAAAGAATTATTTTTAACTTTTAATATATAATTGGAAGTATACTATTGAAATTACGCGATGTATTAATTCAGTTCGCTTGCAAAAATAAAGTGAACAAAATCACGGGAAAATTGAAAAAATCCATGTGAAAAATATTTATTCACGATAAGGGGAATCAAAAAAAGGAACAGATTTCTGGGGGAAAATTATTCACGATTGCAATTTGTGGAAAAGGGAAAATATTTCGAGGGAAAAGCTGTTCACGATAAGGGTGAATATATTTTTTTATAAATAAAAATCTAACATTTCTTGACCTTGACTTCATTTTGCTAAAAAAATCAAGTATCGTAAGTATTTGCGAAAACTACACATGAACTCCAATTTTGCATAAGTAAAATAGCTTCTTAATTAATAATCTGGACGTTGTTAATAATCGATTCCTGAAGTAAAAAATACGCACATATTAGTATTTGGGAAGTAGAGAAAAAGCAGTTCCTGAATAATTACTTCCAATTTATTCCACTGGGAATTGAAAAATTTTGTCCATTCGAAGAAAGTGGAAAATAATATATAATATGCTAACCCTATGTCATAAAAAATTATAATTTTGCCTGCCTTTCAGTAGAGTTTAAGAATGCATTTAGCTTGCTTAAATCCGTAGAGAAAGAATAATAATGATACGCTTTAAAAGTTTTTACCATATTCAAAATAGCTATATTTTAATCCCGCCCCATTGTGTAATGTTTGTCTTGTGTTTTTAGAACTTTACAGTACGAATAGACGATCAATTTTTATTTCTGAACATAAGAAATAATGTCGGCAGAATGACGCCACAAAAAAGTTTGTGTTCAAACTTATTTTCAAGGGTGGCTAGACGTATAATGTTAAAACCCAAAATTTAGATTGTCGTATGCATACAAAGTGCTCGTTTTTCGTTTTGATTTTTTAATACTTCTGCCACAGAGCATATATTTTGTTCTTCTGCTTGATTTTTTTTTTGTAATAAACTTATTATTTCTAGTTTCCCGCCATTATTTTCTACGGAAAAAGTAAATTTGACACCTTGTGTCCTAACATAATTGCTCAGACTTGTGTTTGAGCAATTGTTTCCAAACATGTGTTCGAACACTAACATTTACGGTTTACAAAGTAATTTTTTGTGTTAGCAACAGATTTTGACAATTGCCAACACAAAAATTTCCAAACTTATGTCTCGTGTAATCTCACTGTTAAATATTGTAGCTGCAAAAGTTTACATTTGCAAACTTAATCACACTTTATTTGATTTAAACGAAAAATCTTGTTTAAATAAACTCTTTCTTTAATTTAACTGTTAGAACTGCAACTTGTTTTGGTTTTTGTTTTTGTTTTTAAATAAATTTTGAAAATCGGTCAATAGCATTTAATTTGTACACATTTGAATGACTTCGAACAAATGACACTAAATACTCGTTAAAGCAAAGAAAGACTTATAAATTATAAAAAGATGTTGAATGAAATTTCCAGCAAGAGATAATTACTTCATAATTAATTTATTGATTATTAAAGCTAAATAAATTGAAAATATATTTAAAGAGAAAATCGATACCTGGTCAACATAACTTTCTGCAAATACGCTTTGCGATCATTTTTGCAGGGCGGTTTGGTAGCACGTTTTATTTCCAATGATTGTTCCATATTTTCCATATTTTTCTTAATTAATATTTTATTTTTTTATTATTTATTGTTTGTGAAAAACTATTTTAGTCGAATACTTAACTAGTTTTCTTTACTTTATCGCTTAGAGTTTAGAAGTATTTTCAATAAAATATTTTTTCAAAGAAAATTTTTTGAATACAAAAAACTGGATTTTCGAGAGAAGAATTTGTTCTTGAACAAACCGTTCTTGAAAGAGGTTTTTGTTAAACTGATTTTGTTAAAATGTGAAATATTAGAACGGGAACTGGTTGGATGTATTTTTTTTTTTGTATTTTTATTTTTTATTTTTTGTATTGTATTATATTAATTTTTTTTTGCTTTAGAAAGATTTTGTTTAAAAAAAGTATCTTGTATCTCACGTGCGCCGCCAACGAAAACGAAAACTACTACGAATATCAGTAGGCACTCGTAGTATCAATAGAAGTGACAAAATTAACATTAAACAAAACAATAAAAATAAAAAAGAAGTTAAATTGACATCTTGTTTGTGTAGCAGTTTTACTTTGCATTTTATATAGACAAAAATGAATAGACAGACGGTCAAATCTACATATTCCCAATCAAATACATATATTGAATCGTAGCGTAAGTAATCGTACATATTTTGCAGTTTAGTTAAGTTTTTATTTATTCTATTTTTAACAATATTTTTTACTTGGCTTTTGTCATCGTATTGTATAATAAATTTTGAGACTTTTAACACATAGTGCACAAAAAGGTATATTTATGATGATCACACTCGAGGAAATAAATACAAAGCACGATGCAAAAAAACGTTTTTTTTTGTGTTTTGTAACCCACTGTAGCAAGAGAACCAGAATCGTATGAAAGTGGGAAAACATTTCAATGCTATTTTCAGATAGAAAATTAAAGGAATATTTCTAAAATATTTAACCTGCATAAAAATATATTTTGGACAAGCGATTTAATTAGTTAACGACTAATGCTCGTGCTCATATTTAAATTCATAATTTTATTTTTATTCATAGATCATTTACAATACAAACATGTTCACCTCTATCGTGAAAATATTTTTTGTTGAAATAATTTCCCTTTTACCAAAATTTCAATCGTTAATAATTTTCCCTAGAAATTAATACATCGCGTATTTTCAATACTTTTCTTCCAATAAAATATTAAAAGCAATAAATATGTACTTATTTTTAGGACAAGATCAGTAAATAATGTTCACAATAAAGGGTTGCATTTGTATACTCGTTTGTATAGCCAAAACAAATATACCATAGTATGTACCATATAATTGTAGTGTGAGCGACAGAACTAGTATAATAAGAGTTATTGTATGTGCGCGCTTTTCCAAATTACAATACAATTAATAACAAAAATTAAAAATTTAAAAAACCCCCGACTTTTTTCAGAAAAGATGTTATATATTCTAAACGGCTGAACCGATTTTCTTCAAACATAGCTAAGAACCCTCTCGATCAAATCATCTTTCAAACATAAAAAACTAAATGAAAATCGGTCCAGCCGCTTGGCCTGTACGTGGACACGGGCAGACACACAGATACACATACACACAGACACACACTACAAACTTATAACACCCCTTTCTTTAGTCGGGGGTTAAAAACAAAAAACAATTGGTTAATGTATTGCTGCTGAGCAACTGTTTGTATCTGTTTTTGCTCAAGAATACATATTGTAATACAAATATATGAAAAAAACCATTGTTGAAACAAATACATGATGAGCAGATGTATGTGCGGACGTTGGTTGTTATTTTGTGGCGCAGCCAAGTATAGAGAGCAGTGTGACCAGATTTTAAAATAGCATTAAGCTAAATCACGTTTCAAAAAGAGCTAAAATAAGCTAAAAAATTAAATTTTAAGCCACAAAATAAAGCTAAACTTTTTTTCGACTTCTTCCAGTTTGCAATCGTTTCTTATTGCTAAAATATATTTTATACATACATACACAAACATATTTTTCTATTATTTGAAATAAAAGTTATTGAACAATTTTTATTAAATTATTTATTCATTATTATATTTGAGTTTTAAAGAAAAATAAAAAAAAACTTCTCAAAAATTTAAAAACATTTACACTAACATACGAAACTTTTTTTTTAATTAGTTAGTGTTATTTACAGTAAATCTATTTCAAATTTTTGTGTTAAGTAAATTCATGCCGGTGAATATAAGTTCAACTCAACTCAAAGAAGATCTTTAAAAGTCTTATAGGCAATATTAATTTAGCTTTTGCCATTGTAACTCCAAAATTGCAATCAATGTCACATATTTTTAAATATGCCATTTCTCTTATACATAAGCAATTTACATTTTGTATTTTTTAAACTATTTTCCAATGAAAAATTTTTATATTTTTGAATGTTAACAACCTATCATTTGTAACATCCGTCCAAAAGAAGGGTATTATAAGTTTGTAGTGTGTGTCTGTACATCTGTGCATGTGTACGAGTCCACGTACAGATCAAAGTGCTACATCGATTTTGATTTTTTTTTTTTTGCAAGGTGACATGACTGAGAGTGTTCTTAGCTTTGTTTGAAGAAAATCGGTCCAGATGTTCAGACGATATCACATCTTTTCTAGATACGGCTAGACCGATTTTAATTTTGTTTTTGTCGTTTGAAAAGCGACTTAATCTCGCCTATAATTGAATAAAATCGGTTCAGCCATTTGGTCAGTACGTTGCGGTTCTTAAAATTTTGAATTTTTGTTATTATAACTTTTTTTAAAAAAGCTAAATTTAGCCTAAAATAAGCTAATATGGTCACGCTGATAGAGAGAGACAATTTTGCTCTGAGAGTAATTACACATGCATACAGTGCTGCCAGAATGATGATTTTATCATAATTTTGATGATTTTTGGACCAAAATATGATTTCAAGATTTTTTTTCTCGAATGATGATTTTTAATTTTTCAAATTATGATTTTTACTTTCAATACATACATATGTATGTATGTACAATTTTCTTTGTTGTTCTATAAAGTTTATCAATAGCTTTATACCTATAACAAAAACAGTTTTGTCCCAGCAAAAAGATTCGTCTAACTAGGAGCAGGTTGGTAAGGGAGATAGAGCACAACTCTTTCTGCTCTTCTGGGGTTGTTTGAAATAAAAGAACAAGAAAACGTCACTTTACAAGCAAAAATAAAACGAAAAAAGCCATCTTAGAGAAGTGAGAAAAAAATCGGTCAGGAATATTCTTAAATCTTGGACAAATCTATACCAAATCGTTTAAAAGAAGTCATTCGTTGCCAAGGAAAAGCAATTTTTTTATAAACAACTGTACATACTTTATATGGTAAGAATATTAGCAATGTCGAATACTTTTTTGTTTGAATTTCTTAGCTAATTTTTTATTTAATAAAATATTTATATTAGTTACTTTTATCATCTAATTTTTTATTGGATACAATTTAAAGTTCCTCAATAAAATGTTTTTTAAATTCTTTTTGTAAAATAAGACAGTAAATACTTTTTTATAGATGAAAACAAAATAACGTTGCTATATTTCGAAAAGTTTTTTTGTCCACTGTAAATATGTCAGTTGTTGTTACTTTTCATATTTGAAAAAAATTGGACTTGTGATGATTTATTTCTTTAAAATATGATTTTATTTCCGACAAATGATGATTTTCTTCGCAAAGCTTCTGGCAGCCCTGCATGCATATCGTGTGTCATTTTTTTTTTTGTATTTGTAGCTCATGTGTTTCATGTATCATTTACTTACATACATATGTATGTACAGTAGTTTTCGCTTATAGTCACATTTAAAATTGCACAGAAACTGTGGACTATATCGCTAATGTGACTATAAGCCTAATTTTTTTATATGCCACGCGGAAGTATATAAAAGAATTTCCATACAATCCGATTATGTCAATTACAAATCAATGTTGTATTTAAAATTCACATTTGTGTGGCTTTTTATGCAACAATGTACAATGTTTTGTTCTAAAGACATGTTCTTCTACTAAACAGTAGATGGAGGTTGAAATTTAGATTTACTTTTTGGTTTATGACTTAAATAAATAACTAAAAAAATTCTGTTGAAAATTTGTGTGACTATAACGCGAATTGTTTGCATACAATTTGGATTTTGACTACCACAAAGTTGGTGCATATATGTCAAATATGACTATATAGTAAATGGACTATATCGTCAACTTTTTGAATGAAATTAAGTTCAAAAGTCACAAAAAACATTAAATATGGACTATATCATTAATGTGACAATAAGCGGTAGTGACTATAAACGAAATGAAATTTTGCTTTTATTCATTCATTCATCAGCCATGTAATTATGACATTACCATCTGAACTACTTGCCATATAATGACTTACTTTTTAGATTGCCAAATTGAAGTACTCGCTTACAACGCAATTTTTTAAAAATAGGAAGCAGAAGTTGAACATATTCTTTGGGTTTTAAAAGAAGACGTGAAAATATTGCCAACATAAGTAGTTATTTTAAATAAATTATAGATATTTCTAAATTGCCTACTTATTTATTTTAAACTAAAAAATAAGTACATACTTATATTTTGGAAAATAATTATTTAAATATAAGTAGTTCTAAATAATCAATTTCAATGTATTTTTAAATAAAATAAAAAAAAATATTTTACTTAATAAGTAAAATATCTGGGGTTATTAGTGCGTTTAAAAAATTTTAAACTTAAATTGTAACAATTCCCATAAAAAAACACTAATTATTAACTTGACTGCACCCGGTCAAAAAAAATACTTATGTGGCAACACTCTATTCTTAAATAGCTGTTGTTGTTATTTACATTTATTTTCTTTTACATACTCTTATGACTACAATTTGAAGCTGAAAAAAGTCAGCCAATGTAGCAATAGTAAAGTAAGAAAATAAAAAACATGTTGATTATTGAATTCTTGTTTCAACTTTGTTATTTGTTATTGAGCTTCTCATTTGTTTAAATGAAAGTTTATAATATAATAACTCTAGTTGTTCTAATCCCTGATGATCTGCATTAGCAACAGTGAAATGCGCATAGGATCCAGCTAAACCCCTCAATAATCAATTTCAATGTATTTTTAATAAAATAAAATAAATATTTTACTTAATAAGTAAAATATTTGGGATTATTAGTGCGTTTAAAACATTGTAAACTTAATTTTTTTTTCATTTACGGTTTTAATAAAAGTTCATCAATGAAAGCAATTGAAATTTTTCTAAATATAATATTTATAAGTAAGAATAGAGGCACTGATACGAATAAAATATAACCCACTTCAATTGAGTTTATAAAAGAAATTTTACAAAATGGTGTATTTCGTAGTAAAACAATAGGTTTTTTTAAATTATTTAAATTTTTCTTAAAAGTTATTATATGTATATTTAATCAAACTGAGTTTTTAACCAAGACCTTCAACGGCATATTTAAAAAAAGTAGTTCAATCAAGAAAAAAATAACTATTTCCCACAACGGAAAATATAATTAATTCCTACAATAAACAACATAACTACTTCTCAAGAATCGATTATTTTAGTCTCACGCCTTGTTAAAATCATTAAGTTGGTAATCCAGTAAGGAACAGCTTCCACCAAAAATGCTTAATTCCAAACTCGATTACCTTTTTTGAAATTTTTTGCTGGGACATCATAAGGCACTTATGGCAAAAGCAGTTTTATCTATCTTATTTGTTTTAGAAAAACAGATACAAATAAATGTGCTGTTTTCATTTGCTTATTGCCCAACCATACAATAATTGCTTAAAAAAATCAACATTTACAACTAGTAAAAGAAACGCTAAATAACATACATATATGTACATATGTTCATACCAGAACCAAAAACACGCAAAACTGGTGCAAACAGATGTATATGTACAATCACAAAACATACAGAAGTGTCACGAGACGGAAGATAAGGGTATTTTTCTGTTTTTCTCGTTTTCTCTCAAATTTTGTCTGCGTTTTTGTTTTGATTATTCGTTCTAGTGCAATAAAATTACAACGCTTTTTATTAGATGTGTTAATTGGTAAGTAGTAATGCACTATACTTTTCTCTTTCTGCCACGAATTTTAAAAAACCTGATTGGAACTTTTTTTACCTGTCACTTTCTTCACTTCTGTGTATTCTGTGGTGCAATGCTATAGTTCACAATCGTTAAAAATAATTCTCTAAACAACCTTTTCGCATATACCTAAAATTACTAAACAGAGTGTGTATGATCTCCACAAAATCGTATTGTATTAATTAAAAAAAGGTGCGAAACAACAATAAAATCTTTTCATATTCGTTATATGAGGGTACAATTGAGATGCTCCTGCTTATTATACGCAAGATAAAGATAAAGAAAATTGAATTGTATCGAATCGTTTTGTAAATTTAATTGTTTTGAACAATTGATTTTTATGTTGTATATTATTGTTATTGCTTGTGTTGTAGTTCCTAATGTTTTTGTTCAGTTATGCTAATTTATTTTAAAAAACTCAAAGCTACTATCTATGTTCATATTTATTTATGCGAAAATATATGTTTGCTTTTTTGTTCAATTTAATAGAAAACAAAATTGAATTTTCACTTTTAACATGTACTCGTCCATTAGAGCGGTTCGCCTTGTATGAAAATGAAAAACGAGTTTTTATTATTACCTCTTTCAAATTAAAGACGAGTTTGTTTTAAGACGGTTCTCTAAACATATTGGCGGTCTAGCGATGACCTTTAGTGAGCTGTATTGCATTTAAAAGGGGCTGTTTTAGTACGTTTTCGCATTTTATCATATTTTCTTCAAAAGCAACATATGTATGTACATAAAATGTTAAATTATTTGAAAGGGCTCTCCAAAACGCGTCTAGTGATAGATATTTGACTATTCGTATATCATCAAGCAATTTTTAATTAAGCACGACAAAAAAACAGACCTTTTCCAAACGCCTTGCTTTGTCAAGAACGCAAGTCGCTAGACCGCTAAACTATTTCAGACACCTTCATAAAACAAAGCATCTGCGGGCCAATGACTCCGCCAGCTCATAAAGCGCACTAAACAGTAATTTTCTGTTTCGACAAAAGCTTGTGGATTCTCCTCACTCCAAATGCGACAATTCTGCTTATTTACATGCCCATTCAATCAAAAATGAGATTCATCACAAAATAAAATTTTAAATGGAAATTCAAAATCAATATCAATTTGTGCTTCAGCCCATTTGCCGAATTGGCGGCGCATACGATGGTCGTTTGGCTTTAATTCCTGCACAAATTGAATCGTGAATGCTTTTGAGCCAAGATCTTTTCGTAAAATCTTCCATAAATTGGAAGAACACATGCCCAGTTGTTGAGAACGGCGACGAATTGATTGATTAGAATCATCTTCAATGCTTTCCTGTACAGCGGTTACAGCTTCTTCAGTGCGCACTGTTCGGCGTCTCAAGGGATGCACATTTGTTCTCCTAATTAGCCTCTCTGAAGGACGTTTATGTACGAAATAACGATGAGTTTGACGAATAGAAGAATTATTTTGATTAAAAATTTCAACAATTTGCACGAGGTTGTTCTGGTGCAAGTCGATTTATAATGAAATTTCAAAGCAAACTAAACAAAAAGAAACTATCAGCTGTTAGTTAAATGGGTGCTCAAGTAAAGCAGTGATGCCAATCAAAGTTGCGAAACTCTAAAAAAACACGCTTTATTTATATTTTGGGAACCGGCAACACTAATGTCAATATTAAAAATTGGCTTGTTTTTATGGTTAAGCAAGCAATTGTCTATATGCATTTCGTTCCCGCTTTTGGAACTCGTCAGTAGACTTCAATATAATAGTAATGTCAATAGCTAAAATTATTTTTCTCAACTTTCGACGTGGATGTCGATGAACTCAGTTCATTGTATGGTGATAAAGAACCATAAAAAACCCCAGTACATCGCTGGTATACTGAATTCATTTGTGGTCGTCGCCGACGAATTCCGTAAATTTGGTACAAAATCGGTTGTTCTGCCACAAAACATCGATGCTGTGCGTGAACTGATAATGCAAGATCGTCATATGACATATTATGAGATAGACGCATCCTTGCACATTAGTTACACTTCAATACATTCGATTTTGCATGAACACTTATTTGTTAGAAAAAAATTGTTCTCGTTGGGTACCCTAGAATTCATCAATCGCTCAAAAAAAAAGGCTCGCATCAGGAGGGGTAAGGATATTATTAAATAGTTCAATTGTGGCGCTTTAAAAGACGTGTATAAAAGCATGAAAGGTGACGAATCATGGATATATGCTTATGAGCCGGAAGCAAAACAGCCATCGACCGTTTGGTTATTCCAAGACCAAATAAATCCAACAAAAGTTGTTCGTGGAAGAAGCACATCGAAGCAAAGGGTCACCTGTTGCGTTGGCCGAATTGGTCATGCGGCCACTGTTCCGCTTGATCAACGGAAGACGAATCATTATTCATCATGACAATGTGAGCTCTCGTGAAACAAGTGAATTTTTAGCAGTCAAAACATCGAATTGATGACTCATCCTCCGTACAGTACTGACTTGGCACCCAATAACTTCTTCTTGTTCCCGAATATCAAGGGCAAACTGCGTGGTTCGTTGAAGCGTTCAAAAACCATGTTTTGGAGGTGTCGCAAGAGAAATCGAAAAACTGTTTTTTTATTTCATTTATCTATTTATATATTTATTTATCTATTTACTTCTTAGTGTGTTGATACGAGTAACATGTAAAAGAAGGTGTCTAGCTAGGTGGCAGCGCTACTTCAGTTGATAATTTTTTGTTCTAAATATGTGCTTTGTAGCTGAAGAATGTCAAAAACTTCGATTGTGTTTTGATTTTAGTACAATTATTTTCGTGCTTTTGACATTATTCGGTTCTTTACACAGCTATAATTACACCATGATGTAAAACTTTTACACGGAAAATGTTGCCACTATTTTGTGCCTCTGTAGGGTAATCCTACACATATTAAGATGTTTAAACTACTACTCAAAAACATCAAACTCAATTAATGTGACATTAAGTTAATTTTCGGATTAGCTAATTAGAGAAATAAACTAATCTTAATCTCGAACCCAAAAAGTCGCCTTAAAAGTTATTGTATCAAGTAAACAAAAAAAATATATATTTATATGGATATGTATAGTATATATATATATGTATGTATGTAAATTCAACTTTACCTTGGTATGGGAACAGCAACGCGGCGTGTAAACGTTCTTGACGTTGCAATCAAACGTGATGACTTTAACAAAAACTCCATTTTTTGAACTTTAATCTTATTTTAACGATCAACTATTGAAAAACAATATGCGAGTATGTTAATTTGTATCTGTTTACAACATCGAAATATGAAAGTAATACTTTTAGGTTCTTATTATAAAATCCGAATTTTGTTGTTATTATTTAAATTTTTATATCCCACAATATTACGTTAATGAATATAATGAATTTTGCACTTTTAATGTTGCATATAAAAAGTTACGAGTATTTGAGCCATATATAATGATATGGAAATTGACAATATCATAATGTCGAATAATCGATTTTGTGACAAATGTTCCTAGAATGAAATAAAAAAATTTAAATAATTAATTATAATAAATTTACCGCCTTACTCATAACAAATCATTTTGTTTTCAAAAGGGTTTATAAAATTAATTTTTTTATGGAAAACTCTTTTATAAACCTCTAATAAATCAAAGATATTTTTTATGAATAAAGCCTCTAATATTTAGCTAAAACTGTTACCATTGTAATGCCTTTTAGTACTCAAATAATTCAAAAGATAAATACTAAAATTGTTCCAGTTGTTTCTAAGAGAACGAATGTAAATACTTATAAAGTATTAAAATTAATAAGTGCATGGTAATATGTAACTAAACGTATATTTTGTAATCTCTTTTATATACAACATCTGTAGTCAGCTTAATAGATTTATTTAAAAAAAAAAAATTGTTCTTATCAGTTGACTAATGAAATTGCTAACAATGTCTTACATATTTTTCATTGTATATACAATGTGTGTGATAGGTACCGATTTCTACTCTGACAGATCCCTTTTCTATCGAATAATTTAAAAATTTAACATTTACAACAAAGTGGTCGTATATACTTACATATATAAATATATTATATACCCATTACTTCCTTATCAAACAATCATCTTAAATTATCAGTGTGGCTGACTTATACAAATTGTAACTCAAGGTCATTGTTATTATCAATTTTTAGTGTGTGTATCACGACTCTACAAATTTCGGTCAACGTCTTTTTTTGCCCTATAACCGATTTACACGCCAAAAATATATGGTGGGTTGAGATAGTCATATTCTAAGAGCAACATTATATGACTGACGTCCCATTTCACAATGTATGATTAAGAGTTAACTTGAACTTTAACTGACAGTTCTTCATACAAAACTTTCCGTTAAAGTTCCAGTTAGCTTTTAATTGTACATTGTGAAAAGGGCCGTTAATCATATGATTGTACTCAAATAATATGTATAGTTATACGAATAGTAAAGCCATTTATTATACAAATATAACATTGTTCAAAATAATTATATTGTATGATAAAAACTATAATATTCAAACCTACCGTGAATAACAGGCAATTTTTATTTCCCCAGAAGGGGAAAAATGCTATCGTGAATCTCACGTGAATTTTTTTCCGCTGTCAGTTCTCAGTGAATGTAAAAAGCGGGAAGAAGATTTGTAAACCTTAAAAATACACAAATTTCTTGTTTCAAATGAAATGTGTAGGTAGAGTTACGTTTTTAAATATTATGGATGCAGTGGAAAAAATTCTTTAGTATACCAACGCCATTAAATTTACTTGCAAGAAATTATTTTTTAGCAATGGCGAACTTTATTTACTGCTTTTGCACTAAAAATAAATATTTATAACTCTTAATAATACCGCGAAGTATATTTATTTGACATTGGGTCTTTAATATATTAGGAATTTTTGATTGTTTTATTTGTTAAGCGACGTCTATATACATTTCAAAGATTTTTTTAAATAAATAGTGTTCAAAATACTTATTATATATTATTATAAAATACTTATTATTATACTTTACCTCGAAATATTTCCCTTTCCCGTAAACTTGCAATCGCGAGTTATTTCTAAGTGAAATGACTCGCATGTTCAAAAAAATATGGCATCGCCATTTTATTCATTCCCGTGGGCAGTGTTGCCCAAACGGCGGTTTTCCCGCTATATATGACTGTATTTTGTTGTCATTAGCGGCAAGTCTATTATGGGGTCTACTATGGGGTGCCCCTGTGGCTGAGTGGTAACGATGCTAGCCTCTCAGTCCAGAGGTCATGGGTTCGATTCCCACCATAGGCCCTGGGTGGTTTTCGCAGACAAGCTAATCGCTTTGCGGGTTATGTTTGTGTTTGTTATGTTTTTTTTTAACCGCCAGCGGAACAATTTCTTAGTTGACGGGTTTTCAGCATTATTTATAAAGAAAGATATTGAATCAAAATAAGCTATGTTTAACGCAGCTAGGCAACACATACCGCGGTATTTATGTTGACTTTTTTCGATTTAAACACGCACCTCAAAGAAACTCACGTCACTTTTTTTTGCAAATAAAAAATTTAAATTTTTTGGTGGTGAAACTTTGATAATATAAAAATAAAAACATATATATAAAAGTATACAAATCTCAATTTTAGTGAAAAAAAACTTAATTCGAGATTAAAGTGATATAGAAAAACAATTTAATCTTTCTTTTCGCATTAAAGCAAATGAGTAAACAAATCTTTAGACAAGAGGAAAACAAACCGAAAAATGGATGATTGGATCAGTGGGATTGAGGGAAAGAAAATTAAAAAAACTCTGAAAACAATTACCTTTTCTGAATAATTTGTTTTTCATTAGAGACTTTTTGATTAAATTTTCCTTTGAAATACAACTTAAAGCAAATGTGAATTTGAAATACAACTTAAAGCAAATGTGAATTGACCATAGAGTTTATTTTATCCATACTATTTTTTTATTTCAGATAGTCAGAAAATCAGGACATTTTAACGAAAATAAATATCTTAAGAATAATTAAGGTCTATCGCACAAAATATTGAAAAGATACTGCCAACAATTCTGCATGTTTTCACTTACGTACATACATACATATGAGCATATGTATGTACATTACATAATTTTTCCATAAGCTTTTTTTTTTAATAACAGAAATCGGAGCGAAATGCTATCGGTCTAATTCATAAAAATATCTTAGGCTTATTACAGGTTTATTTGAGAAATTTCCCAAAGAAATATGTCAAATAAACGCTTAATAAACCTGAAATATTTTTTATGAATAAGGCAGTATTAATATAGCTGCATAATATCAATTTATTAAGAAAATTATATAAAAAATAAGAGTAAAAGATAAAATTACTTCAATTCACAATAACATGTTCGACTTGCAACAGAACTTTATTTTATTCCTTAACATTTGGCGATGCCAATTTATTGTTCATGGGAATAAAAAAATTATTCCCTAAAATTTATTCTCGAGATTTGACATAAGGGTGAATGTTATCGCAGCAATTTCAGAAGCATATTTCTCTGTGTGTCCGAAATTTATATTTTGAGAAAAATTTTTCAGTTGTACAACATTTACGTCCCTTTTCACAATGTATGATTAAGAGTTAACTTGAACTTTAACTGACAGTTCTTCATATAAAACTTGCCGTTAAAGTCTCTGTTAGCTTTTAATTGTACATTGTGAAAAGGGCCGTTAACTTAATTAATGTTTACAGTACTATTAGATATGTATTTCTTGGGACGAATATATTTGAAAACAATATTCGCCTGAATTTAGCGAATAAGAATGTCATGAAATAGGCGAATGTTCGAGAATATAAATATGTACTGGTATTCGTTACATTACTAGTGCTTGAGTTTTCCCTTCACAAATGATATATGGCTCAAATGCGTGTTGTAAATAATCATGTATTTATGTTAACAATATCAATTGAAATATTAGAAATTCAATTGGATTCGAAAAAAAATATTGTATTATACAAATATACAAAACATCAAATCTAAACAGATCATAGAGAAATAAATCTGAGTTTGATTTTATGCGCACTTTATGTAAATGCAAAAAACAAAATTAATAGAAAAAATTCAATAAACTGCCATGAACCACATATAATATAAAAAATTATATACATACATACATGTAGATAATACTATACATATAAATTTATATGTACATATTTATTACGAGTATCTCGTTCATTAAAGTACTTGAACGAAAACAATTGAAACTTTTGTAAAAATCGCTATACATATTTACATAAAATACTAAATACAACAAATGGTTTTGTGGAGTGGACAATCATACAAAAAAAAAACAGAAATGAATTAGAAAACTTACCAAGCAAGACATTTTGCATATCACGAATTTAAAAATTTTCAAGTATTAAGACTATCACGATCACGTGGGCTCATCGGAATAACGAAACGTGAAGCAGGGTGGAGTGAGTGTTATGGTATGGGGACTACAGAAAATAGACTAACGGCTATTTTCTTACCAATTAGTTAAACTTAGTTCACGTTTGAGTTAACAGAGAAACAAATTTAAACGGGGTTTAACCGCGCATGCTGTTTTTTAGTGATGGATTAACAGTTGTCAATTTAGCTAGAAATGCCATACTTTGTTTTCAATGTAGATGTGGCATTTTTGAAAATATTTTATGCAAATATGGTAACACTTAAAGCTTCAATAAGTTTTCTCAACTTTTGGAAAATTAAAAAGAGGACAGCAGCAGATTATCAAGGAATTATACGACGCCCTTACGATTACAAATGTATATAATGCATAGCATATGTCAGTGATAGGTATGTCTGTGTATCTGTGTATCTGTGTGTCTGTCTGTGTCCACGTACAGGCCAAACGGCTGGACCGATTTTCATTTAGTTTTTTCTGTTTGAAAGATGACTTGATCGAGAGGGTTCTTAGCTATGTTTGAAAAAAATCGGTCCAGCCGTTTAGAAGATATAACATCTTTTCTGAAAAAAGTCGGGGGTTTTTAAAATTTTTAATTTTTGTTATTAATTGACATTTAATACGAAATACTTTACAGAGTTTCATGTATTATTTAATATTTTTATGCATTTTTCATAATTTTTTAATTTTATTCCATTAACAAATACAAAAATGCGACTTTCCATCTCTGATCAGATATGAGAAGCAAACAAAATTCTTTGACAATAAAATTGAATTTATGTGGCTTAATGAAAGAAAAACAATAAATTAAGAAAATATGCTTTCCTTTTTCATACGTATACATACATATCTTTTCCTTTTTCAGATATTTTTGAAATATGTAATTAATTTGACAACAAAACACACAACAGTTGGTGTGAAAATTCTTGCAAGTAAAAACTTTACTAGCAATACTTTTTTAGTTTCTCAACTTTCCAGTAACAATTGTTACAAATTCGTAACAATTTTTAGTAAATGAACAAACCTAGTCTATCCATTTAAGGATAAGGATAAGTAAATTTGATAAGTATTTTATATAACATAAATATTTGTTCAAACTCTTTAGTGCTTTAACAAAATTGCACTATCAGAAATTGCCGAGATTATTATAGCGATAAATCGTAGAGTATACATTTTTCAAACAACTTTCAATTGCATTCTGAACTGTTTAGTGTACGGGAAATTGTTTTAATCATTGTATGTACATATGTATGTACATGCATACATATGTATGCACATGTACATAAATACATATGTACATATGTATCCACAATAATGAAAGTGGTCAAAGTTGCATATTTATTGTTTCGAGATTTGTATTACTCCTAGTCTGGATTACTGAAAATACATATATTTAATATTTATTGAGTTTTTTTTTTTGTAAGATCTGATTACTATTTCGAAATAAAAGTACACATGACTTGACCACTTTCATTATAAACAGCACATAAGTAAATCAGATATTTATACTGCGTGCGTAATCACACGATAAAACATTAAAATAAAAAATCTTTAAAATTTCTTTTAGTAAAAATATTTAAAGTATCTGCTTTTCTAGACAACAACTTTTCAAAGAATGTGTATTTGCGTATAAAACAACTACAATACGTACGAGTATTTTTTAAAATAATTTCTATACTTTAAATAGAGAGTATAAATTTTTTTTTAAATGAGTTACATATACAATTACCTTACAAGGTAGAGCAACAATTCTCGCGGTGGCTCATAATAACTGCGGTAGTACGGAGACACAACGTCTAGAATTTTACGACTAAAATTTTGTTGTGTTGTAACGGCATCGGGCACACTTTGCACATTGTCTGTAGTGCAATTAATGCCAAGATTGTAATCATCATCAACACCGTTGTTGGCTAGACCAGTTTGTTGTTTATTGTTGTCATCCACTCCTGCGGCAGACGTGTCGCTGCATGTGTTTGTATTTTCAGTTTTATATTTATTGTCAAGTTTCATTGCAGCCGCAATTTCCTTAGCATTCTCCATTTCAATTTCCAGTTTACGAGCAGCCAGACGTTGTTTCATTTTTGATGTTGAGGTCATTGCCGAGGTTTTGGCAAGTGCTTCCGCTATTTCGAATTTCTCACGAAAATCCTTGAGCATTTCCATTTCATGTGGATCAATTTGTATGTTTACATGCGCTTCTCTTGCATTTTGTTCATCGGCTGTTGTTATTGATGTAGTTGGTGATGGTGGGGGCACAACTAAGCTGTTCACTATGTCCAACAATTCTTTAGGTGGTTGCTGTTTTTCTATATCCTCTTCATCACTGCTCATATTAGCGTTTTGCAGTAACATGTCTGTAAGAAATTTTTTGCGCTGTATGGAAATATTGCCTGGAGGTCGCAATGACATTTTAGTTGTTTTATTTTCCCCTTGAGACTGCTCTCCAGTCGTTTTTAAAGGACGGGGAGGCAGCTTTGGAGGTGTATCGTAGATTTCGTCTACAGGCTTTTCTAAGGAATTCTTGACATGTTCTTCTAACAACTCGCGATTGTTTATAATGCTCTTAGAAGGTGTAATCAATCCTGCTAAACTCAAACGCAAACGACATTCTTCGGTACACAAGCGCCGGCACATTTCATTTATGGCACTTGGACGAGAAGCCAGTTCAGTGGGTGCTGAGCCAACACACGTCAAACAGGGAGCATAAAATTTTGAATTCCCTATCAACGATATATACTCCTCAGAATTTGATTTGCGTCGATCGCCCTCTTGCTCTAAATCGCCATTGCTGCTGCTACATTCCGATACCAAGATTTCATAGTCTTGTTCTAAAATATCCAGCTCATCGTCAGTATCAAAATTCGGTTGCTGTCGATCTGCAGAAAGTTTTGAAGATTCAGCATTACGGCTGGGTGAAACTTCATGTACTGGAAAGTACAAGGGTGGCAGCTCCTGTTGAGTTGGCGATATATTTCCAATGCCACCACTATCGCTGCGTATATTTTCTGATATTTGTAACCTGGAGGGCGTGTAGTTTAAGAGTAGAGAAGTAATGGGCATAGATTTGCCCAGAGCATCTGAACGACGATGTCCACGATTCTTTAAGGCATCTGAACCGAAATTATCTTTATGGGATTGCATTTTTGGATGTTATTATTCTAATTCACTTTTTAATTTTTTAGCATTATTTTTAATTATTTTTAAGATAGGAGTATGTTGATGATTTAGTTCTCTGCATCGCTCTCTCCAATATTATTTTAAGTTAAGTTTTCTCCAATATTACTTTTCATATTGATATTAAAGATTTTTATTTTTATAATTTTTTTTTACAAAATTCTTCATTTATACAGAAATTTTGTTTTGGTATATTAAAACATTTTTTTTATTAAAAAAGTACTATTAGTTAATTACTAATTCAAGGATATGGCTAGTTTTGATTGTTTTTGTTTCTTATAGAGAAATAGCGCCTTCCCCTAATATGATATTAAAGTATAAATATTGAATTGCGTACGCGTCAAAGCCAAACAAACAAATTAATTTTGGAGCAGTTCTTGAAAACTAAAGCAGCCTATCCATTATGCAATATTAATGCAGATGTTTTTGCACATATTATTGTCGTTTTGACCTATACTATGCAATAAATGCATAATATTTTCAAAGAAAATATTGTCCAATTTTTGTAACAGATATTACGTTTATACGCGCACTATTTGCAAATAAATTAACTCACTGTCTATATGGTATTGTAAATGTTTAGAAACTTGGTAGCACTTCTATAGAAATGTTACTCATGTTTACAAAAAAGTTGTGTAAATGTATGAAATAACAAATAATAATTTGTTTTTATTTTCATTGTTTTCTTCTATCAATGTTTCTATTACTACGTTTATACGCAGGGCTTATTTGCAAATAAAACTGTAAATTGTTGCCATATTATTGTTTTTATTGCGACTTACTAATTCAGAAAACTATTCACGTTTAACGCACTATTTGCAAATAAAATGCTTGAGGTTGCCACGCTTACAAATGTTTGATAACAAAAAACAATAAATGGATTAATATTGCATAAAAAAAATTAACAGAAACAAATAATGACAATTAAAACAAATAATTATTTGATATTTTGCACATTTACACTATTATTTTTGTCAAAAAAAAGTAAATTTTCTATAGAAGTGTTACCAAGTTTGTGTACTTTTGCTATTCCGTATAAACAGTGAGTTAATTTATTTGCGAATATTTTTAATTGCAAATAGTGCGTGTATAAACGTAGTATATGTGTGATATTTATCAATTTATTGTTTTTTATTAGCAAACATTTATAATTGTGGCAACCGCAAGAATTTTATTTGCAAATAGTACGTTAATCGTTAATACATAGTTTACTGAATTAGTGACTTACTATAATAAAATAAATAAAAACAATAATATGGCAACAATTTAGTTTTATTTGCAAATAAGCCGTGCGTATAAACGTAGTAAGTGAAAAAGTAAACAGCATTGAACAATGTTGCCACCACATTACACAATTGTCTTGATTGTACAATAAAAATTAAGTCTTTTGACGTTTGCCAATATATTGTGCTGAGTAAAAGAAGATATACTCGTACGAATAAGAAGAGATATAAAGTACAAAGGAGGTACATAAATACATATGTAAATGCTTGTAAACGTTTTCGTCTCTCTGAAAAATTACATATTTTTCTATTTCATACTTTAAAAATCCAATTTTTTTCACGTGCAACAGCGGTTAGGTTACCATTCAAGGGCAGCCCTTCTATCAAGATGGCTCAGTTGGGTACATTAGAACTTTCCGATTGTGATACTCTATGATCAATCGATACTCGATTATTATTCCTTATTCCTCGCTGCCTCTTCAAATCATCCAGTTTTATAACAAGTGTGGACCTGGTTGAATTTATCTCTTTCTAACTCATACAGTTCTGGTATGGAACAGAAAATTACAAAAGTATAGAATTAAGTACTCTTTGAGTATTGGATGTCAAACAACAGCTAAAAATAAAAAAACACGCTCATATGCAGACACACGCATTAATTTTAAACCGAATACGTATACATCCAAAAACTATGTTTATACACATTCTCTAAATTACACAGCACAAACAATAATAACTAAAATTTATAGACTATGTATAACATTGATTCGGGCGAGATGAGGATTCAATGGGATGACTCTACGTGCCATACGGCAACCGCTACTATAGACTTTTAGTAATCAAAATTTGGCAATAAGCTGATTTCGAAAAATGGAGCTGTCAAATGGCCTTCAAGGTCGTGCGATTTGATTCCTCGTGATAATTTCCTGTGGGTTCAAGTAGTCAATGGCTTATGCTCTGCTAAATCACCAAAAATTGAAGCCTTGGAGATCAACAGTGTTCATGTTATTACTGGTATACAACGCTCGAAAAAGCGACCCAACATTGGTCGTCCAGAATGTGCTTCGTCACAAACAGCCGTGGTGGCCACATGGCAGAAATCATTTTAAAATTTTAGTGCCATGTATTGATCTTTCGAATAAAATTTTTTTGGACTATAATTGAAGTTTGGTGTGTTATTAATTTTTGCAATCTAAATACCTATTGGGGTTAAAAAAGCACCCTTTACTTCATTCAATATTCAGAATTTTATTTAAAGAAACTACATATATTATTTATCCTTTTATATCATAAGAGAGAAGGTGTGCTATTTCTTTAACCATAGCTTTCCATTTATTAATTGTTTATTTAAATATCGAGGATTTATGTTCAAAAAGTGTTATCTTCAGTTTTCTCTAAAATGAGTTATGTATACCATTTTCTTCAATGATCGAATTATTTATAATCTGTCACTTTAATTCGAGAAACAAAATATAAAGTATTAAGCGTCGTGTTTAATTCACTTTATAAAATGAAAATTTTAATTAACGTAAAACACACTCCCGCTTACAATTGCAGATAGCACTTTTTGAATATAAGAGCTCGATGTTTATGTACATATGTAAGAGTTTTACGGCCTTATGTATAATAAAAAACTGGCATGAAGTTAGCATAAGTGACAAAGTTGAACTAAGTGTTGACGAGTTCCTCTATACAATTTGACATTAAAAATCGCCGCATAATGTAGTTTTAACACACGATTATATCCTAGCATGATTTTACAACAGTTGTTATTATACTGTTGTATTAAAATGCGATTATGATTTACAACTGTTGCGGGCACTGTTGTATGTAGAGTTGTCTGTGTTAAATAACATCGATTATCGTTTACAACTTGTGTATTTATTTGTTTTCAGCACTGTCAAAATCTAACAACTACTCATTAGCTGTTGTTTAATAACGTTACAAGTTGAAAAATGAAAATGAAGAAAAATTTATGAGTATGCATATAAGATTTGTTTTGCAAAACATAAAAAATAACTAATTGTTAATATTTCTTAGCAAAATTACAAACAAAAACAAATGCAAAAGCTAGTTGAGCTAATGAAAGTGAATTCAGAAATTGGCCGAGGTAAGTTACCATTTGGATGCAACAAAATGCAGCTCAAGGACAAATAGGATCAATTTTCAGAGTAATTAAATAGCTTGGGACCGCCAGTTAAAAATACCAACGAATGGCAGAGTTAGTAAAAAATGTACAATCTAATTTATATTATTTTACTTTAAAAATATTTTTATTTTATCATAGGTACGGACTCATTATAAAGCCAATTTAAAAAGAAAAATGGCTTCAAACAAAAGAAACTATCAAGCTACTGGTGGTGGTCCGTTCACAGAAGTAAGCTTGAACCCATTGGAACAGACTACTGTGGAAATTGTGTCAATGCAATCACATTGTTACACATTGTTAAATCAAGAAGATTCTGATGAAACAGCATCAACATTTAGACCTGAGGAGTCTTCACCGAATGTTGAATCTCAACAACCACAATTATTTTCCGGATACGTGCCATTATTGTTATTGCTCTCATTATCATCATCATAAAAATATAGATCCACGTTAATATCCAAAACTTTTAATACTTTTTTAATTCAGTACTTTGTTTCTATGTTTCCACTACGAGTTGAATAATAATAATAATAAAATAATAATAAAAATAATACTGTTTTATTTACATACATACATATTTCTTACAAAGTATACATAAATACGCTTTTTTCAATTTCAATTTTTAAAAAAAATTTACAGTTTTTGGTAAGCAGATATGCATTTTTACGGAAATATCTACTACAATTAAAATGCAACTCTGTGACATACATACACAACACCTAGATGTTGTAAACCATAATCGCTAAAAGGATTAATGTTGTATTGTGGGAGAAACAACACAACATTTGCGTGTTGTAACCGTAATCGGGGCCTTAAATTGTATGGCAAAACACGTTAATTTTGCCACGTATGCTAACTTCATGCCAGTTTTTGATTATACGTAAGGCCGTTAATTTTTTAGATTTGAACTTTACTCATTTTTTGGAAATTGTATACAATATAATTAATGCTTATTGTTTTATAATAACTTCATTATATTTTCCCATAGTTTCAAACGGTTTTAGTAAGTATAAAGTTGTTTGTAAATTCAAAAGTTTTAAGACTCGTACAAAGTAAAATTGTAAGCAAATTAATCCACAAACGTTGAAGCTTTAAAATTTTAAAAAGCAATTGCTTCAGTAAAAGTATTCTTTTGAGTTTTCGAAACAATCTTTTTTACTTCTTTCATTTCACCGTTTTTTTAAACACATGAAATATACGGCAGGATTCTTCAGGCTTTTTTATTTTTATTAATTTACAATTGTTCACAGCCGCAAAATTTTTTTCTAATATTAACTTTTCGTTTAAACATTTTTTTTTATTTTACACATTATTATATTTTAAATTTGTTTATATTTTAATTTAATTTTTTTCTACAATTTTGAGAACCTTCCAAAGGCCGTACCACGATATAAAGTCTTTACATTGTCTTAACAAATTTATTACATCTCCCTCTAATAATTTCAAAACGTTTTTAAATTTTAATTTATTTATTATTATTATTATTTGTATTTTCACTGACATCCAACTTGTGTTTAGAACATGAAACTAGTAAATCCGAGAGACAATAAGTGTTCCTTATTTATATGGCTAAAATCGAGGCTATCAACAATTGCACACACACATATGTATGTATATATGTATGTATATATACACAGGTATTGTATATATATATAATATATATAATATATTGTATTTCCATTCACATGTATTTTTATTGTATAAATCCATAAACAGTTAATATTGTTTGGTTGCAAGTGTGCGAATGCTTGCTCAGTAACTTGAAAGCTACGACTTAAACTTATTGGAGTACGTATAATAAATAACTGATCTACAAGTTTTTGGCTTCCTTCCCCGCTCTAACCTTCACGCATCGCAAAAAAAAACAAAAGCAACAAACAATAACTTTAAAAAAGCAACATGTGTAAGTTGGTTAAAATGCTAGACAAATAGACAGTCGGCACTCATTTAGTCAGTTTGCCAACTAACAAAACTAACATGCCTACATTGCAGCTTCCGCCTTTAGCAGGCTGCCGCCGTTGGCTTATAGATTTTAATTTTTTTCAAGTGGTGTAGAATATTTAAGAGTTTATTTATTTATTTATTTTTTTGTTTTTATAAAACAATTGATTTATTTATTGTTTTTATTTTTATTCGGTTTGTTTCGTAGTACGTTTGTTTCAAACAAATCAAATCAAAGGTAATCAACTATATTTTATTTAAATGTATAATTATACAGAACAGTTCGTTTATAACGAAAACCGGTTATAAGGAACCATGGCGTGTAACGAACAACATTTTTGTTACAAAAAATTTAGCATATTTCATACAAATTTATATGTAAAGTTCGGTCATAATATAATATAATAATCAATACCAAAAAATTGGAGCTTGTGTACCCGTTGTCGAAAACAACTGACTCATGTTGGCAGGTTCGTGCTATTTTCTAGACCTTAGGGAACCGAAATAGATTGTTAGTGACACAAAATTGTTCTGCAGATCGAGTAAACAAGCACCAATTTTTTGGTATGGTATTAAAGTGACGTCGATGTCGACATATGGAATAAGGGGTAATATATTTCCATCGATCCTATGAGGATCGATGCATATATATATTGTTTCAAAATTCCCGGGAGCAGCATATCTCCTCAATAATCGCTTTACTTCATTTCAGCTCTTGCTCATGGAGGCTATTTTGATTCAACCTGTCCTTTTTATGTATGAGCAGAGTGTATTCTTTTTCGGTTTGTGTGTGGGTTCCACTCTACGACATTTTTTGTGATACCGTTATGTGACATTCTAGGGGTGTGGCCAAACCAGCGCCATTTACGCTTTTTATTTCGGTATCTATAGGCTGTTGATTGGAAGGCTCGCATAGAGTGGTACTGGATTCTTGGCAAGAAAATTCTGAGAATTTTTCTGAGACATTGATTTATAAAGACTTGGATCTTACACATGTCTCTAGGTTGACCACGTCTCACATCCATAGAAAAGGATGGATTTTGCATTTGCGTTGAATATTGTTAATTTTAACGGATATAAATCAGATATACAGGCATGTTCTGAAAATCACGTGTGATTTCAAAAGTAATGGTGGTCATGCAGATATTTTTCCACTCTTTATTTTAATTTTTTTTATTGTATAGAACATCAAATATCATTAAAGGCGGTTTCAGACTATAATACAAGTATTAATACTTTTGACGAAAATGCATCCCTGATCTAATTTCTGTTTAAAAAATTTCAAAAAACAACAACAACTCAACATGTCAGAGTTGCATTTTCCACAAAAGTATTAAACAGCCTTAATGAAATAAATTTATCGTATATGATTTTAAAAACGTCAGCAGGACCATTATTACTTTTAAAATCACATGTGATTTGAAAAATGTGATTTTCAGAACATACCCCATAATCTTTTTTTGTCTTCTCTGGCAGAATCAGTTGATGAGACTTTGTACTTTTTTGTGTTGTACAGTGTAATTTTTAAGACTTTGTCGACTCATTTCACCAAATGATACACGACACTCGAAAGACAAACATATAAATAAATCACACAAAGGTACACAAACATAGAACTTTTTATTTTCCTGAGGTTATCATAAATTTTAACGATTTTCATCAAAATTTTAGAAGGTCCAGCACTGAATACCAATTGAGCTAAATATGGGATCAACTAGGTAGTATAATGTTTTAAATACAGCAGGCTATAGAACAACACCTCTACAAATGCTATTGAATGCTATATTCGCCGTTTAGTCAGCTACTTAATTATACTCGTATTAACAACAACAGCAACATCATAATCAATAAATATTGATGTACAAATACATATTTCAGTGGTACAAATTTCATATGTACGAGTATTTCCCATTTGGGCATTTCCCCCGAATGGTCTACCAGGCTGGAAAAATTAAATGTTGATTATCATCGTGATTTATTGTTTTTAATTATAAAAAAGTCTATGTTTATATAAAAGAATGGTTTAATAGCATATCTCAGCTGTTTTACTTGAGAAAATTGGGCCGGAAGCTTCAAAATTTTATATTGTCTTTTTAAGTTACTTCTAAAGACGTTTTTATATGTAACTATTTTACATGCAAAAAATCAAAAAACAATCAAGTTAGAAGAGAAGAGTGTAAGGAGAACAAAAATGGGAAGGACATGGTGATAATAATAAAAAAAAACATGTGGAAAAATCGTACGTTCGCGACCGGTAATTAAGCTAATTAAACAAAAACCAATAAAGATATTTTATTGTGTAAATACTGGATAGAGACCTACGTTAATATACTTTTAAAATAAATTAATCACTCTTCATTATTCTGTTCCATTTCGCAGATTTTTATATTTCACTACTGTCAGCCAAAGTTGACTTCTATTTTGAGTACGTTCGTGACCGCATGTTTATAACTATTAATATGAAAACTAAAACTCGATGAAATCCATCTTTTGCACTAAACATATAGCTTCCAAAATGCTATCAAATCGCAAAAAAAATGCTTGCAAAAGTTTTGTTTTCTATATTTTATGTACATCAAAAGCGTACGAACGTACGTTCGTGACCCCAGGAAATGACCGTTTATAAAAGAAAAATTAATTATTTAAAATATGCTAATATCACATAAAAATATAATAAATTCAGTAAAGTGCTAAAAAATATAAGTAAGCAAATAGTCTTAATTTAAGCAACTGCACATAATCCTAATTGTAGCGCAAACAATTTGTACACTTACATATTTTCTCTCAATCAATCAACTACGACTAAAGCCGATTCCAACATACAAGAGCATCTCTACTTCGTTTATACAAAAAACTATACTACGCTACAACTACAAAAAAAGGCGTATGTGTATCAGCGCATTGACTTCTTTCATACTTACAGTCTGAGTATGCTTATACTCGGACAAAAAAAATATACGCATAACACCCGGGATATTTATTCATCATTCGCCATCGCATACATACATACATTTGTATATATAAAATGGAATGAAAAATATTTGATGGGTGTGTGTGCATGTGGCTGTTTCAAAACATGTTTTATGTGTGTAAATAAAATAGCCCTATATATACTCATGTGTAGCCGATTAAGTCAGAATACTTTTATACTTATGCGTATGATTGTAGCCCGCGTGTTTTTTTATTTTTAGCTGTTTGCATTCATAGTTGTTTGGCGGCCAACACTCAAAGAGTATTTAAGACGATAATTTTGTCATTACCTACACTCCATATGTAATACTATATAAACTTTAGCATATATAATAGAATATCTTACCTGATGTAGACATTAAAAAAATTAAGGAGCTGGTAAAAAAATTTTCGGGTTTTTTTTCTTAGTTATGGCGCTTTTTTGCGATTTTTTTTAGTTTTTGTCTGGGATCTTTTTACTTTTGGTGATTTTTTGCATTTGGGCGATCTTTCGTTTCGGCATTTTTTTCAAACTTGGAATTTTTTAGTTCTTCGAAATTTCAAGTTTGCCTCTTACGGTTTACAAGCTACAGCAAGTTGTCAAAATTACATTAGCTGATAGAATAACCTTTAATTTTAATATTTTAAATTTCAGTGTTAATTGTTGTAGTCTGAATAAAAATACACTAACTTTGATAAGCTCAAGTGTCTAAATATCAACATGTTTCGTTGCTGGCTTTAGAACACCATATAATTTTTAACTGTCATATATTTGTTGTTGTAGCGGCCAAAGTTTTAAATATTCTATGAAAATTTCCGTAGCTCTTACGGTTCTCGAGGAAACAGCCTGTGACAGACAGGCAGACAGACAGATAGACGGGCACCGTAGCTAAAACAATGTGGTTACTTTTCACCTATGGTGTACGGAACCCTACACATTAATCAATTTATTCTTTTAGGCGAACTTAGAGATGTTGTTTCTGTTAAATAACATCCAATAATATTAAGCTATCATTCATTTCATTTCATATTATATTCTCAGCACAATACTTGCTTATTGTTGCTTACGAAAAATGTGGTCGTGTAGGCGGGTAGCTGTGAAGGCATCAAAACAATAGTTTTTATATCCTGACGTAAACGTCAAAAAAGCTTAAGCGATATAATTTTCGAACTTAATTTTTTTACCAAAATCGATTATTTGCGATAATCCATTTTCGTAAAAAAAACCAAGTCCAAAAAATGCGTCGCTTAAGCTTTTTTTTAGCTGTTATGGCTCGATATTCCGGGTGTATTCTACATTTGACAGATTGTAGTCTGTAGCCAGCTGTGATTATATGATTAATTCTTAGATTTGAAACAAAAATAGACAAATTGACGAAACAAATGAAATGTACATACAAGACAAATATTGAAATATTATTTAAAAAAAAATACATGCCGATTAACATTAAAAATATTGACTTAAAATGTACAAAAGACATTCGTTTTACTTTTCGCATAAAATAATTATAATTTTCAGCAAAAGAATTTCTGAATAATAAAGTTGTTAAACAGATACTTCATATAATCTAAATATTTATATAATGCAAATATTTATAAGAAAATACATACATACATACATACATACGATTATGTACGAGTATGTAAGTATGTGTATATGTGCACATTTATAATGATGGCAAAAAGGCTCGACATACATTAAAAAATTGCTGATAATTTGAAAATATGGCAATAAGTAATACATACCGAATTTTGCTATTAAATTTTATTTTAAATAAAAAAGACACTGATAAGAAAGACATCATTCATGTTGAATATTGGGCGAGCATTTAATGATATCTCCAGCGACTACAAATTATATGTAGTTTTTGCATAATTTGAAAATAGGAGCTCAAAAGTAGGTCATTAGAAATATAAAATATACATACATATGTATGTACAATGTACATTAGGGTTATAATTTTTGGCATTTTTTGCAAATATCAAAATTTAACAGATAAAGCTTAATAGTCCATGGAAATATAAGAATAACTACGTTTTTACTTTTACGCAAACGTTAAAAAAAGGTTCCGCACCAAATGCCATGAAGTTTGGATTTAGAATCTTTTTGATGTCAGATTTTAGTTCCTCTTTGTTTCAACACCGGCAAATAGAATTCATAATGTGAATGCAATTTTTACTTTAATATCTAGGGAGGTAATGAAATGTACTCGTATATCATTTTAATAACATTTAAACTTTTTCGGTCGTGGTTTATTGAATTTTTATTGTTATTTATTACTTGTCATATAAACGGTGTGGAAGGTTTTTGTTTCAAACTTCGAATGATGTAAATATGTATTTTGTAAATAGACCGAAAACTCGGATTTTTTAATGCCATATTTCGAAAGTTTTAAAATTTTGATATTCGATCATTATTAACATAGGCTTTTTGTAAATATCTTCCGAACTACATAACCGATTTAAGAGTTTGATATCTCGTTTTGAAAAACATGACAACAGCTTAAAAAAAAATAAAATTAAAAAAAAACAAAAAATTATAATTTATACATATGGCATTGGTGGTGCAATATAAATAATGGATTTTGCCACGCCCCTCCGCCCCCAGACCGAAAATCAAAAATCAGACTTCAGTGTCACCCGCCTGAATATTCTGAAGATTCCCTTCCCTGAAAATTTCATCGAAATCGGCCCAGCCGTTTTGGAGTCCATACGGTACATACATACATACACACATCCTCTTTTATATATATAGATTCATTAGTTTATTTATTTCATACAATATTATTCTTAGCGGAGTGCCTGTTAAATTTTTAGTAAAAAAAAAAGTTATATGCCTAATGTATAAACATATCGTTACATTAATTTAGAAAAACCTAACTTATCATTTTTTTTAAAATCGAGTTTTTTGCATTTTTCGCTACTTTAGATGTTCTTCTGTCGATATATACAAAAATCTCTATTTCAAAAAAATAATGAGTTAGGGCCTTTCTGTATTAAGGTAACGATATGTAGTTTTCTTGTGTTTACTATTTTTATTTTTCACACATCAAAGTTTCGAGAGAATACTAAAAATACCACTAATTTTATAAAACTGTAAAATTTAAAAACATAAAACTTAATATGTATTTCGCATAGCTACCCTCTAGTCAGCCTAGAACCATATGTCTCTATGTCAATACTCTTTCTCCAGCGACAATTGCACTAGTTAAAATGTCAACAACTTTCCTTTTATGAAAGAGTAGAGATACGTTAGAGACAACAGTTGTAGTGTATTTCTATTGATATTGTCAATGAACGCGTCAATAGTTTGTTTTTCTTTTTTATTATGTTGTGCAATAATATTAAATAAATACATGTAGACGAGCGTCACTAAAACTTGTTAGTGAATCTTTGGTTTAAATATCTCAATATCGTCATAAAAGAACTACCTTCTCAATAGTGCTAAAGTCTACTGGTATATTTTCAATAACAACCCTATGTTATATGTCAATAGGCGATTACATTGGCTGGGGTACACCTAGTCAGTAGCACTATTGACAATGTCACTAGAAAATCAATATAATTTTACTATTGACAACGAGCGAGGAAATATCGCTATTGTAGACTAGAGCCCCTAAAATTTACTAGTGAATCTTTGGTGCCAATGTCTCCATGTGGTCCCAAAAGAACTACTTAGTCAGTAGTGCTACACTCTAGTGGTGAATTTTCAATGACAAGCTAATGTTAAATGTCAATAGGCGATTACATTGGCTGGGGTACACCTGGTCAGTAGCACTACTGACAATGTCACAAGTAAATCACCACAATTTCACTATTCGCACTTTCTGCAGGGTAATAAATAAAAACTAACACATGTAACGATGCGATACGAACCACACCTAGACAATAGCGCCACCTATGAATTGTCAAAATATAACACACTGAAAGAAACAAAAAACATTTAAAGAGAAAACAAACATTCAAAACAATTGACAATAGAAAGTTAACTAACTAACTAAAGAAAAAATCGAACACAGAGTCTTAATAAAAAAATCAAAAAATTATACTGAAACCACTAAAGAACAAAAATATTAAACGCTAGACAATAAGCAAACACGTTTTCATTATTAAAATATTCGAAAAAAAATAATCTTTCTAAAACTTTATATATGTACATAGATAGTTTTTTTTTCGACAACAATAAATCAAAAGTTAAAAGGTTTCATATTAAATTTCTTATCACTTCCTTCCTATTTAATCATAAATATTTTGCGTGGTACATTTTCTAAAATTTTTATTTCAATTTTCAATACATTTATTTCATTATTACTGAAAAAATGCTTTTCTGGTTTGGTTTATTTGTTTAAGAAAACTACTGAAGTTAAGAATTATTATTTTTTTTTCCTTGAAATACCAAAGGCCCAATTTATTATCATTAATAAATTGATAAATAACATATATAGATATATTTTGTAAATGGGCATTTGCACAGAAAATTCCACTTTATGTCACGTTACATTACTTATTGATATAGGTTGTTTTTTAAAGAAACCCCTACATATCTTTTATAATGTTTTATATTATTTTTTGTATATTGGTTAATTGCTTGCTTGGTGACGTAGCGCAACTGTGGAAATGCCTATATGTCCTTGCAAAAGATTGTATGCAATCAATTAATTTTATGCCATGTTAAAACGCATTTTTTATAAATAAATCAATTTATTCAATTTAAAGATAAACTACAAGATTTTTATAGTAAAAATAGTGTAGCGTTCAATCAAATTTGTAATAATTTATAGCTTATTTACTGAAAATAGAAACATTAATAAGCCTTCAAATGTAAAAAAGTTTGAAAGCTAAATAATATATTAAGAAAAGTATCAAATCATGCAGCTGAAACTGTGTTCACATGGTGTGTATTTACTCGTATTATATGAGAAATTTTACTTTTGCACATGAAAATATTTTGCACTAATCACATATTGTTCTACATCTTTTCATTTGTTTAATTATATTTCTCAGATTCTCTTAAAGTGAAACACGTTACTTGAAAGCGATCTGATTTTTTTAACAAACAAAAGCAGTGGGTCAAACTCATGGAAAATTAGGAATAATTTGATTAACTTAACTTTATGCAACCTAAAAAAAATATCAATGATGCTTCCAAAATAATTTTTAATAAATTTGTAATATGAAGTTTTTTAAACGTCAGAGAAGAAAGTAAATAGGTCTGTTCAATTACGTTCCCAGCAGAAACTAGCAACGAGAGACTAAAGAAGAAATTTACAAAATTACTTTCCTAAATATGAAAAAGTAAATGAACGCTTTACTTGTAAAAACTTGCAAGAAAATTTTATTCATATCAGATATATATCATGATACATTTGTACTTTTTCTGATGTATTTTGTTTGATGATATTTTACTTGTAAAAACTTGCAAGAAAATTTTATTCATATCAGATAGATATCATGATACATTTGTACTTTTTCTGATGTATTTTGTTTGATGACATTTTAAATTGCAATTTTTTTAGAAATTGACATTTAATATTAAATTTTTTACACAGTTTCATGTATTTTTACTATTTTTATGAATTTTTCATAATTTTTTAATTTTATTCCATTAACAAATACAAAAATGCGATTTTCAATCTCTGATTACATATGTGAAACAATATGCCATTAAAATTTAATTTATGTGGCTTAGTGAAAGAAAAACAATAAATCAAGAAAATGTGATTTCTTTTTTAATACGTATACATGTTTTTTAAACAAAGAAATACACATTTTTCAGTTTTCCTTTTTCAGATATTTTTTCAAATAACTAATTTGACAACAAAATACACAACAGGTAGTTGGATAATTCTTGCAAGTAAAAATTTTACTAGTAATAATTTGTAGGAATTTTTTTGTCTCTAAATTTTTTTCTCTCTTTTGGCGCTCTCTCCTTGAAAACTTTTTGAGTTAATGAACACTTTCCAGTAATAATTGTTACAAATTCGTAACAATTTTTAGTAAATGAACAAACCTAATATGTTTAAAAAAAATGTTGGGAGAGAGAATCTACATTTTAAACCTCGAGACAGTACAATAGGATTTCATAAAAAAATGTATAATAATTCTTTCTGTCAAAAAAAGATCTGATAGAAGAACATAAGACGAAGTACATGATATATAAAATTAAATTTTAATGGGCGTGCCTCTAACCATTTTTTTAATTCAATATTGTGCGTTTTTCAGAGCTCAGGGTGCGTGTTAAGTCTTGTAAAAATCGGTAGTAGATCCACTTAAAATAAAATATTAAATTTTAATGGGCGTGACGCCTCCCATTTTTTAAATGTAGGATTGTGTCTATTTTAGAGCTCAAGATGTTTGGTACGTTTCATAAAAAGCGGTTAAGTAGAATAGCGTGAAATATTATAATACATTTTAATGTGCGTAACCCCGCCCGTTTTTTCAACCTTCAAATTGTCTAATTACAAGAACTAAAGGTGTTTTATAGGTTTTACAGCAATTAAATAAGAAGAATATTAAAACATTGAAAAAAAAAATTGTGGGCGTGTTCACTTTTTTTAAAGAATTTTTACAATCGATCTAAAATGTACCGAGCTATGAAGTAACACCCAAAAAAAAATTTAGATGAATTGTTTGTTAACCTCCTCCTTTTTTTTTAAATCGGTTTCATTACAAAAAAAACATTTCGGCAAATTGTAATACTACGAATCAAAATAATTCACATATTCCATTTGCACTGAAAAATTTAAAAATACGTATATCAAGCAGAAATCTACATCAACTGACACCATACACAGTGGACTAAACACAAGAACGCTGCTAGTGTTTGTCAGGATATTGACAATTAACTTTGGTGTTATTTGTTTCTCAAATATTATCACATGTAATTAGACTTCTAGAGCGATACGAACTTTAGCCTAATCGAATGATAAATATATATCAATCTAAATTTATTCAAAGGCCTTTTTTGAAACCTGTTTTTTTTAAATAGTTAAGAAAAAAAATTATTTTTCAAAAATCTTTAAGAAATTTTTAAAAATTCAACAATCTAATTTTGACAAAAAAAAAGTAATTTCTTGCAAAAATTTTAAAACCTGAATTTCAGACTTATAACAAAACAAATAGGGATAACTATATGATTTCTTTTAATTATTATTTTGTGACTTCTGAAATATTTATAAATACATACTTCTTTTCAATTATTTACTAAAACACAAAATTAAGCAAATATCTTTAAAATCATATAAGATTTTTTTATTTCACCATTTTTTTTTTTTTTGATTTCTTATTCACTTTTCAAAAAAATAAAAATTTCTACAAACCTGCTATCAATTTCAATATGTAAAAAATAGAATACTCATGTTTATATGACAATGGTTATTTTGACGACAGCAAGGAAACATGCCGGCAGGTTGTTGTCCATGCTTTTTTTCTAATTTTATCTAATTTTTCTAATCTAATTTTTCTAATTTTTCTTTTATGTAATACACAATTAATAAAAAACTTACGACTATTTCACATTATTTAACAAGAACATACCAAAATTGTTTAAAGAAATAAATTTATTAATTTTTATACTTTTACGTGATATAGGTACATTTTAAGAGAGTAATTTTAATTTTAAAAATGTAAAATATTTGAAGGTGGCACCACTGAAATATGTTTTTATACTTTAATATTAGGTGCTTATGATGATGTTGCCATATCCAAAATAATTAAGTAGCTGGCTACAAGGCGAAAAATGTAGACAGAGGCATTTAAAGCCGCGTGTTCGTGTGGCCTGCTGTTGTGAATGTGTTTAATGCATTATGAGCTTTGAAGTTTCCATAAACCGAGCTGGTCAACTTTCGAACTTTGTACTCACATTTCTAACTTTTTGGTATATGTACATCATTTTGTATTTGGACCACTAGTTAAGAAGATATACATACACTTATTACTACTTTTTTGGCATAAAAACCACTGTGCGACGCCTTATTTGGAGGAGGATCGTTTGTAAACCCCGCGAAGTTGAACACCTCAAATATATAATTTAGAAAAGGAAAACAATTAGATCTCTCTAGGATTCAATTTTTGATCCCTAGTTTCTTAGAAAAACTGTCCTAGAATCTTACGTAGATTTCGGTTTTGATATACTCCTCCCGCTCTTGTTTTCTTCTCACCTGAACAAATTGCTCGAATAAAAATTTTTCCTTGTAAATTTTTTTTATTAAAGTTGTTTTGCTTATTATGTTTGTGTACGTAATTCTCAATAACATATTGAGAGTATTTTTATATAAATATGAAGATTTTTAGCTTTTTAAAAAAAATTTTTGAAGTCTACTGATTCGTTTTTTTTCAGCAGAAAAATAAAAATGGAGATGAAATGAATAAAAAATTTTGAATGTTTTTAGTACCAAAATTAATTTTAATTTCTAAAATGTACATATAACCTGTCCATATGTATTCTTTTAAATAAAACGAAAAATAGCCTCAAATATTTGCGTATAGTCAAAATAATTCTTTATCCAGTTTTTTGTATGTGGGTACGTATGAGTTATTGTTGAAGAATAATATATTACTCATACAAATTCGGCTATGCGCCCGCCATCTTTACAGTCTTTTCTTGAATAAGGCAAATAAGGCATCACTCAACTAAACAAGTGTTAATATTCATTTAGGAAATTTTATTACTGTTCGAGTACAAAATTTCTAATTTTACTTTACATGAGCTTAACTAATTACACACAAAGAGGTATGCCATATGGGGGGAGTGTACGACGTGTGAACGCACTTTATTAAGTATTTTGCTGTAACACGTTTTAACCAGCTACACACTACATTTAGAATTTGTCATAGATTGTTTTTACAATTTTGTTTCACAATTAACATACTAAATATCCATTTCAAGTACACTTTCATTTTAGTTGTTTGTCAATAACATGTAATTTTGATTTCCGGTAGCGATTTTAACGTATAAAAAAAATAAATAAAAACGATCATATATATGTATATAAAACTATTTAAATACATATAAATAAATTTTACTTTTCTGAATTGAGTGGGCCGGTTTTTTGATAAGTTATTGTGAAATTTAAAAAAAATTAAACAAGATTTTTCTATTAAAAAGTATTCCGAAATTAACGTTAAGTTACAAAGGTGTTATGGGTGATGGTAATTGAACCTTAAGTATCATTTAATTTTGCGGTGAAAACAAAATTTTGTGTTTAAATAATATTAACAAATAAAAGATATTAAAGCTTAAATTAGACTTGACATGTTATATTGCCATAGCCATAACCAAAATTAAAATTCAGTTGGTTTATATGGTTATAGCTGTGGCGTAATGGCTAGTCACCTATAATCCAACACAGTGTTGTCTATTAGATTGGTTCGAAAAGCTATTTTTTATGGTAATGGTTATGACACGTCTAATTTAAGCTTTAATCATTCACTGATTTATTGGCCATAAGTTAAGTTTAAATACCGTTTCATGTGAACATATAAGACAGAAAAAAATATCATCGAAATGCGACCAACAAAAGAAATTGTTAACATTTAATTCAAAAATTAACAAAATTTTGTATTTTTACAAATTTTTTTTTCGTGAACTTACGAAAAACCATGATTATAAAGGGTGTTTTTTATTGAGGTATAGAACTTTAAGTTGGCATCACTTTTTTAACTGGCGGCCATTTTGTCAGCTGTCAAGTGATTAATATTTAGTTTGGTTTGCCATTTCATCATGAACAGGTTGACAAAAGAACAACGCTTGCAAATCGTGCAAATTTATTTCGAAAATAATGGTTCAGTTCGCGAAGTTTACCGCAAGCTCCGTCCATTTTATGGTCGACATAATCGTCCATCAGAGCAATTAATTCGGTTAACCATGGATCGTTTTCGCACTACGTTTACTCTATGTGATAATACGCATCCGCAGAGACGTCGAACAGTGCGCACCGAAGAAACAATTGCCGCTGTAGAGCAAAGTGTTGAAGAGGACCCGAATGAATCGATTCGCCACCGTGCACAGCAATTGGAGCTTTGTCCATCAACTTTATGGAAGATTTTGCGCAAAGATCTTGGCTTGCGACCTTACAAGATCCAGCTTGTGCAAGAATTAAAGCCGCGAGACCATGCAATGCGTCGTGATTTTGGTGTATGGGCCGAAAATGAGATTGATCTCGATGCTGATTTTCATCGCAAAATTTTGTTCAGTGATGAGGCTCATTTTTGGTTGAATGGCTACGTCAACAAGCAAAATTGCCGCATTTGGAGTGAAGAAAATCCACATGAGACCCTTGAGACGCCATTACATCCACAAAAACTGACTGTTTGGTGTGCTCTATGGGCTGGTGGAGTCATTGGGCCATACTTCTTCCGAAATAATGCTGGAGAGTCAGTTACCGTTAATGGAGACCGGTATAGAGCCATGATAACCGACTATTTTGTTCCGGAATTGGATGGCATGAATGTGGATGAGTTGTGGTTCCAACAAGACGGCGCTACATGCCACACAGCGCACGTCACAATCGATTTATTGAAGGAAACATTCGATGAGCGCATAATTTCGCGGAATGGACCTGTCAATTGGCCACCAAGATCGTGTGATTTGACACCATTGGATTATTTTCTTTGGGGATATGTGAAGTCGCTCGTCTACGCCAACAAACCAGAAACGTTAGGGGACTTGGAAGCCAACATTCGTGGCGTTATTGCCAACATACGGCCCCATATGCTCGAAAAAGTGGTTGAAAATTGGACCTGTAAAATTGGCTTTATTCGAGCCAGCCGCGGCGGCCACATGCCCGAAATCATATTTAAACATTAATGGCATAAAATTATCCTTCCAATAAAGCCAAATTGATGGACATTAAAACGATTTTCTTGTGTTTTATTTCAATTCGAAGTTCTATACCTCTAAAAAAAACACCCGATATTACAAAATAAATTCGTGAATCATGAGAAGCAATTTTGTGTTATATACGAAATTTTTTGTAAAATTAAAATCTGCAAAAAAAATTCAAATCTGCAAAAAAAAATATTTTCGTACATTTGAAAAATAATTTTGTAGAATAATCTGTAATTCTTGGAACAATTGGCACAATTATAAGAAGAAATAGTTTTAGAGGATTTACTATAGGCTCTGTATTCCCCATACATCACACACGCATAAATACATACATACATATTTTGCACTGAATCTCACGATTCAAACTGAGAACACAACTGGGACGAACAAAGAATTTTTCGTTGCGAACTTTCGTCATAGAAATAAAAAACATTTGTTCATATGAAAATTAACATTCATATCATATGTTACATACATATGAATCATATGTATGTAACACCGCCATCGAACGAAATTCCTCGTGCGTAACGATTTCTGCGATAAATTTATTTCTGTTTCTTATACCGACGAACGACGAAAAAGCAATTTTCTATCTCTTTGCAAAACAATAACCAATTATTCAAATATATGTACATATGTATATCATAAGATCTAATATGTATTCTTCGTTGGTGTGCCGTGGACGAGATTTGTCGTTCGTCCCAGTTATCAAATAATTTATTCAAATAATTTTTTATTTCAGTTTAAATTTATTTAATTGGGGTATTCACAAGGGTGTCCCAAGTGTCATAAAGTCCTAACATTTTAAACCAGTTTAAAACTATTTTTATTTTCTTTCATATAAAAGGAGTACTATATTAATACAATTCTTCACTCTATGTATTTGTTACTGTCATAGCTAATTATTTTTCTTTTTCGACAAAATGTGCATTTACGTTTAAATACTTGGCATTTTTCTTTAGCAAATTTCTATTCAAATCATTATATATTGCAAAAAATATAAAAATTTGCAAGGGATTAAAATAATCGAAACAATCTCCCAAAGCTGATTATATAGGCCGCAAAAAAAGTAATAACTCGAGTATAGACTTACAGCATATACATAAATCGCGAAAACTTGCAAAAATGCGAATATCTTCAAAAAATTTCCAAAGCCTCAAAAACTCTAAACGAGCAAACTCAGTAGATTTTATGAATCAATAATTATCTCACGTGCAAAAAATTTGCGAAAATTCGCGAATAATTTTTTAATTGAAAAAAAAAACCGAAAATTTATTTTAAAAAATGCGTAAATTGTAAGGAATGCAAAAAACTTTTAAAAATCCGCAATTACGAAAATTCGCAAAAACTTGGTAGCATCAAAAATATATTAAAGTCTGATATATGACAAACAAATTGATCACGGTTCGATACACGTTCTCGTTTCTAAAAAAAATAATTTAAAATTGTTTAAACTTTAAGCTGACTAAAAAATGTTAATAAATAATGAGCAAAATCATAATTAACTAAATATGTATAACACTTTCTTTTTTCTTTTTTTTATTTGGCACAAGCTAACTCATAATGAGCTAACTCATGGTTAGTTCAAAACTGGTTCAAAACTGATGCACTCGTCCTGCGGCCACTCAATGTTAAATCTGATCACTTTTAACATGCAATATGAGTGCTGATTTTAACCACCTCTGACTAATTTTTGGCTGATAATTCAATAACTCTGAGTTAACTCAAATTCCCACTGGGATATTTCATTAGACGCCATTGAAGTTCGTAGAACTCATTCTTAATTGTTTTTTTACAATACACATACATATGTATGTATGTATGTATGTATTTTGCGCAAAGCCCAAGCATATGCTTTATACATATGTATATACATATATGACAAATAAAATAATTGTACTTTTTTTACTTTATTTGTTCCTGCAAGTTGTTGTAATTTGGCGATAAAAGGAATGCTTTATAATTTGTTTTAAATGATTTTTAATCAAAACAAATAATGCATGTATGTATGTATGTATCCATGTAAGTACGTAAGTACAATAGCCAAAAAAAAACTATTCCCATATCAATTGTTGTTTTTATATGCCTAAATAAAAAAATGTATTTGCTTAAGAATTTTATATAAAACACATAAAATTCAAAGCAAAATAACTACTCAAAAAATTAGGTGTTTTCACTTCATTCGCTCTTATAATTGTTTTATTTTATTTATTTTAAAGTTTTTAAATTTTCTTATTATTTACATGAATACAAATGATCGCAAAATGTAAATAGACTTCTATTGAATTAAGAAGTTTAATTATTTATCAGTATTTTTAATGTAAAAATAAAATCCTCTATCTTCTCAATATGAATGTTTTTTTTTCAAAAATTTTATTATAAATTTTTAGGAAGTTGTTTTAAATTTGCTTCAAAAGGAACAACTTTCTATTTCGTTTTTGTTTTGTACTTGCAATTTACATACATACGTACATACATACATACATATGTATGTACGTGTCAAGTGGTCGAATTTAGACCACCGGGACATCCTAGTAATAATAAAACTCCTTGTAGACTTTTGATCGTTTGCTTTTTACTAGAGATGTGCACGTGAGTGTTTTCTGACTCACGACACGCACGCTCACGCAGAAAAATATTTTACTCACGCACTTTCACGCACGAATGATTTTGAAAATTTTTACAATCACGCACGCTCACGAAAAAGCATATGTATAATATAATTTTCATGTATTTTGGGTTGAAAAATAGGTTCTTAGATATACATATGATATACATATCTATGTATATATGTATGTAAAATTTACAATGTAAATTAAAATAAAGCAAAGTTAATTTAATATAGTTTTAAATATTCGTATTCGCGGATATCATTTTAAATATTCGAATTCGAATTCTCGTATATCAAAAATTGACATTCCGCACATGTATGTATGTATACATACATGATATAAATGTGAAGGTAAGACGTATGATCAATTAAATAAATGATAATCAAATAAATGATAAAAGCATATTAAATGAGAAAACAATCAAATTACTAAAATTTTTCTGTTACGTAACATAGACTCCCCCCCCCCCACCAGAAGAGCTAAACGCTTTGCGAATTGTGTTTGTGTTAAAAAAAATGTACTCTTAAAAAATAAACAAATCATAACAAAACTCGAACCCCACCCCTCCCCCCTACAGTGTTACGTAATATATGGACGGCCCCTAAAGCAAAAAACATTTTCTGCGGTACAATTCGTCAGTAGTATTGTTGATAAAGGCACTGTTGAATCAGTAGTGTTTCTCAATTGATACTTCCTACAGGGTATCTAAGAAACATACATACATACATACTTACAAACTTACTTAGAGACTTTTACTTATGTACTCAAAAATCAAAGTTTTAATGTTTAAAAAAAATTGTTCAGAGAAACTACCGAAATGTCTTAACGAATTCGGTACAAGTCTGACTTCAGAAAAAGTCGAAACATTTTGTTTGGGGGTATTCATTATGTTTGTAAGCTCATACTACCATACATATTACTATACAAATATGCATTTATTATTATAAAATAATTCATTTCAAATTATTGAATACACTTACATACACATGTACCTATGCAGGAATGTTATCTCGTGAGAGCGTGAGAATTCGTGCGTGATTATTAAAAAAAGCTCACGCACGATCACGCACAAGTAAATTTTTTTCAGTCACGCTCACGCACTCACGCGTGATTAGTTATAATATTTGATCACGAATCACGTGACACGATAAAATCACGACATTTACACATCTCTACTTTTTACAATCAAGAATAAAAGTGCAGTTTTTTTTACTGTTTTCTACATTAATTGATTCGGGAAAACCTACACTTAAACGGAGCAATGAAAAATCTGCTGGCAAGCACAATGTTAATTTTCGATAAAATGCAAAACAATTTTGTTTTCGTTCCCGTACTTCTCCAAGGTGTCACAAACAGTGATGCCATTAGGATACGAAAGATACATTCTTCGTATCTTTTGATGACTCCATGTACCATGTATAATCCTGACATTTTTCGTATCTTTTGAATCTGTACGCAAAATTCCCGTCTCTGACAAAGATTGTTAAAGTTATCAATTTTGTCAACAGTGACAACTAAATACAAAAATAACATGTATTTTGTTGTTAAGTTTTTTAAGTTCTTCTGTCGTCTGCTTATTCTTGTGTATGTGTGTTAAGATGAAAGTTTAGTAGAAAACAATAACGATTTTAATAATGTTTTCACACCTAAAATTAAAACCTGGTTTTAACTTTAAAATCATAGACAGCTGATTTTGCGTTCACGCTGCAAGAAAAATATGTATTTGTTGCTGTATTTTTTTTTTTTTTTTGTTCTTTTTTAATATTTATAACACTTATTTTTGTTCATATGAAAAACTCAGAAATTTCACGCGTAAAAATCATCAGCATTTTAAGATAAAGTGAATTATTTCATATATTATATTCACCAAAAAAATTTGTTAAAAAAATAATTATTTTGTTTTTGTTTTGTACACACATGTTTATAATAAATACCCAGCAAAAAATTACACATTACCATTAGAACTACTTGCTATATAATGACTTACTTTTCTGATTGCCAATTTTCATTACTCTCTTACAAATCACGTTACCTCAAATTTAAAAAAATACGTGCAAGTTGCTAAATGAAGAGAATGATTTTTTTAGACGAAATAGATTACGTGAAATGTTGACAAACAAAAAAAATGTAAGTACTTCTCAAGAATCGATTATTTTAGTCTCATGCCTTGTTAGAATCATTAAGTTGGTAATCCGGTAGGGAAGTGCTTCCACCAAAAATGCTTAATTCCAAACTCGATTACCTTTTTTGAAATTTTTTGCTGGGTACATACATACATGTCAAGTGGTCTAATTTAGACCACCGGGCTATCATAGTGTTAAACGTTGCAATTGGATTTTAAAATTTTTTTCAAAATGTATCTTTTTGAGAAAAAATGTATCTTTCTGGAAACTAATATGTATCTTTCTCGAAATTTCACTAGCAGCACTGGTCACAAAGCAAATAATCAGCCGTCAAATAAGAAATTTAAATTTTCGGCGTGTAGGCGAAAGCAGTCGACTGCACGCACACAACTATGCGATGTGGGACACTTATTAACATCCAAAAATACTTGGGCATATCTGTCACTCTTGAAACCATAAAATTTTTTTAGAAAAACACGATTTCCACGATAGATGAGCCAGGAAGAAATTCTACATATGAAAAAAATTAGGTAGTTAAAGTTAGAATTCCTAACTTCTAACTGAAAAAGAGTTCTAGATGGACGTGATTTTCATTGACGAAAGAAAATATACAGCCCAATCACAAACAAAAATTCCTTGCGAAATTTCTTCACTTTTCCCTTTAAGCTGAAGGTCCATACCATCCGTTCAATGCGTAGTTGCGTTTTATGCATTTGCCAAAAAGTAGAATCAAGGTAATTGTATGTGGCAAGTTACAGCACAAAACGCAAAGAACGTATAGACGCATAGGATGGATAAAGTAGGTTTACTTTCTACTTTTGTATCCGTCGCATGCATCATGCTCACTTTTATAGCCAAATGTTCGTGTGGTGAATTAAAATTTTCTCTCTTCTTGCATTAAAACAACAAAAATACTTGCGCATAAGACGTATTGCATGTAACTTGAATTTAGAATCGGAGAGAATGTACAGAAACGCATACAACGCATATGCAAAGAACGGATGGTATGGACTTTCAGCTTTAAAGCTGAAGGTCCATACCATTCGTTCAATGCGTAGTTGCGTTTTATGCATGTGCCAAAAAGTAGAATCAAGGTAATTGTATGTGGCATGTTACAGAACAAAACGAAAAGAACGTGTAGACGCATAGGATGGATTAAGTGGGTTTACTTTTGTATCCGTCGCATGCATCATGCTCTCTTTTATAGCCAAATGTTCGTGTGGTGAATTTAAATATTCTCTCTTTTTGCATTAAAACAACAAAAATACTTGCACATAAGATGTATTGCATGTAACTTGAATTTAGAATCGGAGAGAACGTACAGAAACGCATACAACGCATACAACGCATATGCAAAGAACGGATGGTATGGACTTTCAGCTTTATTCCTTTATGAATAAAAATTTCCTTGGAAAAATTTAAAAGGTGTAAAAGTAGGTATTCTAATTACATTTGAACTACTTCCCCCCCCCCCCCCCTTCGATAATTTTCACTTGCAAAACAGAAGGGAGTTTCTATAAAAATCGAATAAAACAAAATTTCTATGAATAAAAAATATTTTTTGTTTTTATAGATCGCACAAATACAAAATTTTTCAACTTTAATGGAGTCATTGCTTGTGATTTCTACAGCTCCAACTTTAATTTTAATTTTGTATTCACTTATTTATTTAATTTTACTTTAAATTTAATTAAAACATCAATTTTATTTATTTTTGCACACAAACAAATTAATAAATAAATATCAACAAGCAAAACAGCCGCTATTGATATTCAATAGTGCCACTGTTTCATACTTTTGTTCCCGCGGAATTTATAGTTAAAGGAATTTTTTTCTCGAGAAAAGTATTTTTCATAGGAATGAAATTCCTAGCAAATATTCATGATTGGACTGATAATCCTTTCTTGGATGCAATGGCGGCTTCAGCTGTAGGAAAATTGGCGTTTATTAAGGGGATTATGCATCATGATCATCGACAATATGTTAACATACTTCAACAAAATTTAAGACAGAAAAACCAGCCCTAACGAACAGATTTAAATTTTATGAGGATAATGACCCGAAAGCATTCTGTTACAAATGGAAAGCTTCGATTATTATATAAATACTCAAAAATTATAAAAACGCCCCACAATACTCCGACCTTAAACCCATTGAACATCTTCTACATATAAAAATCAAATGCAAAACATTCTGCAAGAAGGACGGAACTTTGTAAAATATATTACCGAGCGTTTAAAATAGATTAATTGCCGTAATTCGCTTCTAAGGCTTATATTCATAGAAAATAAAATGTATTTTGAATCCATTTTTAAAAATTTTTAAATAAAATACATTTCAAACTCATTTTAAATCTTATAAATATGGCGATAAGGATACTGATGATGTCGAATACTTTTTTGTTTACAATGTTTGTTTTATGTCTTAAAATATGAATTGTATGTGTTTAAATTTTTTTGGAGATCAAATTTTTAGGGTTCCGTACGCCAAAGGTGAAAAGGAACCCTATTGTTTTCGCTACGCTGTCCGTCTGTCCGTCACACGGTATTTTCTCAGGAACCGTAAGAGCTACGGACCTGAAATTTGGACAGAGTATGTAGAACCTTGGCCGCTACAATAACAAATACATGAGAATTCAAAATTAAAGGGTGTTCCAAAACGAGCAACGAAAAATGTTAAAATCCCATGTAATGTACATACAATTGTATGTACATATGTATATTAACACTTGAAATTTGTAAAATTAGTGTATTTTTATACAGACTACAACAATTAATACTAAAATTTAAAAAAACTTAAATTAAAGGGTGTTCTATCAATTAATGCAATTTTGACTATGTTAATTTTGACAACTTGCTATATCTTGGAAACCGTAAGATGCAAACTCTTAAAATTTTCCAAAACGGTAAAACAAAAAAATCCCAAATTATAAAATCGCCAAACCCAAAAATATCGCCAAAAATTAAAAAAATCGCTAAAACGAAAAAATCGCCAATATTAAAAAAAACGACAAAAACCGAAAAAAATCGGCAAAACGCCAAAATGTCGCCAAAACTAAAAAAAATTTATATGAAAAAAAATCGCAAGAATGAAAAAAATCGCCAAGATTAGAAAAAAATCGCCGAAATGAAAAAACGCCAAAAACCGAAAAAAAAATCGCCAAAACGAGAAAAAAGTGTCAAAACTAAACAAAAACGCCAAAACTTAAAAAAAATCGCCAAAACCGAAAAAACGCAAAAAACGCCAAAACTAAAAAACCAAAAAAAAAACCAAAAACGAAAAAAAATGCCAAAACTCTATATTATATAGGCTGAAGTTTGTATTAAATTACATATCTAGTGTCCGTACGAAACCCTTCGTGCGCGAGTCAGAGTCGCACTTTACTGAATTTATTTGTACTGAATTTACTTCGAAGTTCCTCAGTAAAATATTTTTATATAAATTTTATGAAATCAAATAATTACAATTTTTATTAATAAATACATACACTAGTCGAATAGTTTTTTTTACCACTGTATGTATGTATATTATTTCCCTTCTCCACCTACTACACATCTCTTTAGGAAAACAACAACAACAGTAAGCTGATTAAAATTGGCAACGTTTATCGAAATGAATATTGCGGCCCTGAAAGATATCAAAACAAACATAAGAAAAGGAAGTAAATTATTCACACGTTCAGTCATACATGCATACATATGTATGTGGAAAGTATGTGTGTAAATATAAATGGTGTATAATATCTGATCAAATGATAGCTCAAAAATTGAAGGCTTGCAACATTTTGCATTCTAGACATCTAGGATTTACAAGCTTTGACAAAAACACACGCTTTTTTTTAGTTAGCCATTTTCGAGTTATTTAAAGTTGCCAAAATGGCAAAAAAACGCGAAAGCTGGAAATCCTGTGGCTGTGTGTCTTAAAAAAATAAATCTAGTATGTCCTGTAAGACTCATCCACATCTACATATATGTATATGTTTTAAGATTCATCAAAATCTTTTGTATAGTTTCGCAAGAGGCAGAAATTGCTCCCTGCTACTTTTTTTGGTAACGGTCTTAAAAAAAAACCGATAACCGCCAAAAAAAAAAAAAGATTAACCGACACATTTTTTTGACCTTGTTTTTTTTTACGAAAATCGATTATTTATTTACAGTAGCAAATAATCGATTTTGATCAAAAAATCAAGTTTGAATATTATGTCGCTTAAGCGTCTTTGGCAATTATGGCATAATATGTATCCTTTTTAAATGCAGATGTATCTGGTTTGTATTTCACAAAAATCGGTTGACTATTTTCGGAGACACAGAAATAGCACCCTTGCCCCTTATTGGTATTAGTTTTTAAAAAATATGAATCCTACGTGTTCTTTTAGATGGAAATGTATATACGTTTTGAAAATCATAAAAATAGGTCGGATAGTTTCTAAGGGCAGATATTTTTACCCGGCTCTCTGTTGGTCCTACTTTACTATTTTTTCTTTTAAAAACGATCATGTAATGAAGCAAAGTTACGAAAAAATGGTATTAAAATCGGTGAAGCTGTTTTTGATTTTTAGGAAGACTAACGAACAGCGATTTGTTGAAGTCTTTGTAAAATTTATTTAATATTTCGATCACTTTCATAATTATGATCACATACATACATAAATACATATGTATGTATGTAAGCACACATGCATCTTACATTATATTATATATATCCTCACTTTCAAGGACCTATTTCTAAACATAGCAATCGGAAAAGTATCATAATTAAAAGGCATTAATTACAATGGTAACATTTTTAATGAATTTTTTTTATAGGCATAGATATTAAACTTACCATTTCTTTCAAAGAAATCCTTGTGGAACGAAGATTTCCACACAATTTTAAAATTTCAAATGAGTTTATTAATTGAAACACTTTAATTTGATTAAAACATAAGAGAGTTGCATTAGGCAAAACTTGTAAAAAAAAAATTATAATTTTTAATCTTTTCAAACAAATAGTTATGGATTTGTTTTTTTTATACAATACTTATTCCTCTCTTCTCACATTATTAACAATTAATTCAGAAAAAAATATTTTAAGCCTTGAATTTTATAGTTATTAATAACTACAGACTTTGAGTAGACACCTTTTTGTTAAATTAACTATGACTGTACACGTTCAGCGCTTGTGACTGATTTTTTTAATCAACTAATGTGAAGACAGCGTTCCTATTTTGTAGACCGATATAAATCCAACTGAAATACACAGAAAATACTCGAGAATCTTTATACTCAAAGAATATTTTTGTTCTGCTGAATGCTCGTCGTCTTTCAACTATGAGTGGTACATAAAACAAAAATAAAACCAAAATAAAAATAAAAACAAAAACGATAATAAAAATGAAAATAAGCATTTAATTTGCTTTATTGTCATTGTTTATTTAACATAATTATAAATTAATTTTTTTAATGCAGTTTGTACTAGTAAAACGAGAGAGTATGAGAATACTAAGAGAAAAGAAAACCAAGGGCCATTATCATCGTCAGCAACAACAAGCCAGACAGCCGACTGCTTACTTTGTGATAAGGATAATAAAGATAATACACTTTGAATGTACATATGCATGTATGTATGTAAAAGTATACTTATGAAAAATCAGATTCTTGTGAACTTGTGTAGATTGTAAAAAAGGGGTTTTTAACTGTTATAGCCATAACCATTGCCAAAACCATAGATATACGAGGGTGGATCATTAACTCAGCGTCTTTTTAAATTTCCCGCCTCTTGATTGAAATGGCGACACTGCTCCTCTCAAGAGGCAATTGCCAGCTGTATCCTGTCTAACTTTAAACAAGCTGTGTCATTTAGCTTATGCTTGGCAGCCGTTGATAACAGACTACCTCGCCTTCTGAGAAGACTTTCGTTGTGGTCGCACAAGTACAAATGACTCTGAACGTTCTGGACGGCCAATTGGGGTCAGTATACTCGAGTCGGAAAAAAATCCACGATATGGTGTTGGTCAATTGAAGAGTAAAAGTGCGAGAGATTGTTGATGCCATAGACATTTCATATGGCAGTGTGGTTTCGATTTTAAATGATCATGATGAGTTTTTGCGGCGTTTTGTAACTGTGGATGAAACATGGATCCATTACTGTACTCCGGAGACCAAGCAGCAGTCTAAACCTGATCCGTAGAAGGCCAAGGTGAGTTTGTCGGCCAATTAAGTGATGGCAACAGTTTTTTGGGATGCACGCGGGATAATCCACATCGATTACCTTCAAAAGGGAAAAACAATAAACGGCGAATATTATGCCAACTTATTAGACCGATTTAATGAGGATTTAAAAAGAAAACAACTCCATATGGCCAAGAAAAAATTTCTTTTTCATCAAGATAATGCACGAGTGCACACGTGTGCAGTATCAATGGCAAAACTCTATGAATCGGGCTACGAATTGGTAATCCATCCGCCATATTCTCCGGATTTAGCCCCTATTGACTACTTCCAGGGATACAAAAACTGGAGAAACGGTGGACTAAGTGTATTGAGTTAAAAGGAGACGATTTTGAAGAATAAATTTTTGTTTTGCAAGAAAAACTGTTTCATTTAAAAATTCACGGACTTATTAATCCACCATCGTATTTGATTCACCTATTAGTGCTGACATAACGATAAACAGCTGTTTATGTTTTCATTTGTTTATTCATTTCAAAAGGTGCAACAATAGGTGCGTTTGAGTACTTTTCCAGTAAAATCCAGTAACTGAGTAAATACTGAGTAATTTAAAGAAATTACTCTCAATAAAAAAGTTTGCATCTAAAAGTACGCGAACGGAAAAGTTGTAAAATCCAGAAAATATATACAACAGCTGATTACCAATTTTGGCGCTAAAAAAATTATACATATGAAATACAAGATAGAATATTTTGTTTAATAATAAAAGTAGTAGATATGGACATATGTTTTTATTTATACTTATTTGGCCGGTCCACGATGTCGACAAGAAACTTTCTATAGCTTACTTATATTGAAAACAAAAATAAACTTTCTGATATTTTGTTTTAAATATAAGTAAGCGATAGAAACTTTCTTGTCGACATCGCGGGTCAGGCCGTTAAAGTTTCTAAGCTTTTTACCCTGAACGTGAGAAGTTATTAGGATGATATATTCAAGACAACGAAAAACTGGGAAAGAATTTAAAACAAGTATGTACACAAAGTAAATTTTTTAAATGTTCCATACGTCAAACCAGGAACCGTCGACTTGACGATATAGCAATAGCATTGTTATTTAAATACATACATATATACATACATATGTGCATACATACATATTTCCAAACATTCTATGGAAATTCCGCACGTTTTAATTTCACGTGGAATACATAACATACCCGAAAATTTTTCTAGCATCAAACTTAAATAAATGTTATAATGCTTATAACTTAATACATTTGTTTTTTGTTATTTTAAAAATTTCATCAAAAACTTAACATTTTTGTATCCCTTTACTTTTGTTTGTTTATATTTAAAAACATATGGTTTCGTTTTACTGGATTTTACTGGCAAAAATTTGTCCAGTAAAAACTTGCATTTACTCAGTAAATAAACTGTCATTTTTCTCTCTCAATTCGACCTCTCATTTACTGGATTTTGTGTACTCGAACGCAATCCAGTAAAAAATAGTAAAAATTTTTACAAATTTTTTAGTTCTCGAACGCACTTAATAAATACTATGTCTAACTAGTAAACAGCTGTTTATGGTTGTGACGAAAAACCTGGGTGCAAATCGCGGCACTCATTATCGAACGAAATTACAAAATATTTCCATATAAACTCTATTGAAATATTTCGTAATTTCATTCGATAACGAGTGCCGCGATTTGTCCCCTGAATTCAATTGGTTTTAATAGTCATGGTTATGATATTTTAATTGAAATGTTTTACATTAACATTGGTTAGGAACAGAGAATAAAAAGAACAAAAAAGCATGTATGATAAAGAGAGTTACAGTTGGGTTTCAAAGCTACTCATCTGCACATACATAAATATACAAACTGAAAAAGCTTTTTCTGCTTTTACTGAAAATAAGTGTATCACTTTTTAAATTTAGATTAAAAAATCAGCTAAAAGTAATCCAAGTTTTTTGAAAGTAAATGGATCTAAAATTTAGAATTTATAAATTTAAATTTGGGAGATTCAAACGGTAGTCATAAAGGTCATATTGTCATAACATTTTAAAATGTTTGCGAAAAATAATTACATTTGAATAATTTAAAAATTATGACAATATTATCTTTATGAGTATCGCTTGAATCCCTCAATTGTAATAGACTTGTATCGAACTCTTTCAGTAGCTCGTTTTTTACACAAACCAATGATCAAATCCGTGTAATTTAAATGGGTTTGATCATAGGTTTGTGTCTAAAACGAGCTACAGAAAGAGTTCGATACAAGTCTAAATTGTAATAAGCATAGCTGAGTTCAATGTTTGATGAAAATTGTCTTGCGTAATAGAGCTGGGTAGACTTGGGTCGAACTCGTTCACTAGTTCATTTTTGCCACAAACCACTGATCAAACCCATTTAAATTACATGGGTTTGATCAGTGGTTTGTGGCAAAAATGAACTAGTGAACGAGTTCGACCCAAGTCTAACTCGTTCATTCGTTCATTTTTGCCACAAACCTATGATCAAACCCATGTAATTTAAATGGGTTTGATCATAGGTTTGTGGCAAAAATGAACGAATGAACGAGTTGGACCCAGCTCTATTGCGTAAGTGCAAATGCTTGTGTGTATTTTGTTGTTGGGTTTGAAAGAAAAGCTACGAAATTTTGCATTTGCACTTACGCAAGACAATTAGCATCAAACATCGAACTCAGCTAATGAAAATAAAAATTAAAAATTTATAAAGGTACATACAATGTATTACTTTTCAAACTAAATTATAAGCTTTTTACTCATCTGGTTGCTTTAAAATAAAAATGCAATCGGTACAACTGCGAAAAAGAAAAAAAGGGAAAAGTATTTAATTTTATATATTATTATTATTATTTTATTATTTATATAAAAAGAAAACCTTAAAACCTGTCTCTTATTATCACTCATAAGCAAAAGTTATAATGATATCGTACTAATACACTCTCCATTATACATAGAGCAAGCAAATGTTTGTGATTTTTTTTTCAAAACATTCAATTTAATTTAAATTTTATATAGTAGTTCCCATTGTTTTCTTTTCTAGCTTTTTAAATAAAATACAGCAAAAACAAAGCAAAATTAAATGGCGCAATCGTTCTCTTTGTTTTTGTTTTGTTTTGTTTTTGCTTTAATCTAGAGAAAAGAAGAGAACTAATTTGGTTTGGAACATTTACAGCTTGAATTGGTTTAAGTAAAACATTAACTTTACATTACTTTACATTATTAATTTTTTTTTAATTTACAATTTGTTAATAAATAATTAAAAACAAGTGTGTGTGTGACACCAAGAAAACAGCAAATTGTAATCAGCTGCCGCTGTGCTGCCACCTTGTAAAAATCATACGCGTCGTTTAAACACGTAGTATTTCATACGCTTGTTTCGATTTTCCGGACAAATTGTTCGAAATGGGTGAATTGTGTGGCAAAAAAACTTTCGAGTAAAAAAATGTTGTTGGGTAACACGATTGGCACAATCTACCAATTTTTCGTCGGCTCACTGAAATAAATTCATAAGTAACCAGGTAAATTTGCCTTATTTCTCAAATAATTGAAATATAATTACATAACTGCACCACACTGCATTGTTAATAAAGCCATATAGACTTATTCAAGAATTTATTAAGTACCCAGCAAAAAATAAAGGGAGTATTTCCTCACGAACCACTTTTAAATTACTTCGAAGGTATCTAATGCATATTTTTAGATGTTAAAGAAGTTATTTTTAACCACATATAAAATAGAATTTTAAATCACTACTTTGTTTTCAGCAAAGTTATTGCTTTTTGACTCAAGCCAAATGCAAATGTTTTTTTATTACATTTAAGGCTTTTCAAATCCAAAAATTTTCATCATTAAAAATAACAATGGAATGAAATAACAAAAAATTAAAGAATTTAACCTTTTTTTATTTTCAAACCATATACAAGTGATTTTAATCACTGAATAAAAAGAAATTTTTAACTACTTTTTTGAAGTGAGTTATTTTCACTCCCGCATTTCGGATTTTTATAGCATCAAAAACATGATTTTTATTGAGTTTAAAAAATGTCAAAAGCAAACCACTTCCTTCCAATGACACGTCATTGTAAAATTCATTGGTTTTTTACCTAAATTTGAAGAGGTTCGATTCAGTAGATGTGGTGCTTTTTCTACTTCTTTTTCCTCCCTTTTTTTGCTGGGTAATAAAGTCATTTTGTCTTATTACTTATGACTTTAATGCAGTGAGCCGACGAAAATTGGTGCATTGTGCCGATCGTGTGATCCAGGCTTTAATTTTTATAAGATAATTTACGGATAGTATTCACAGGATGGATTCGCAAAAATGTAACTTTAAATTTTTGTAAATATTTCAAAACAAACTTACCCATCTCATATTGCAATTGTTTTCAAAGTCCTCCGGTTTAAATTTCTCACAAAAAAGTATTCACTGCTTTAATTGATCTTGATGGAAAGAGTTTATTTTAAACGCGTTTTGTTTTCATTCTTACATTTATTGACTGTACAGTTCAGTTTTTATTTTCAATAATTTTTTTTAGATTTTCACTTTAACTCTTTTGCTCTTTCCATGCATAAATGTACTTTATTTATAATACCTAATTATTCTACGTCTACGTCACACAAACACCTGATGGTTGTTTCATGAGTTACACTATAAAATAAAACAATAATATTGCCATTATTTTTCCCTTCACAAAAAAAAATTTTAATACTTTTTGCAACGCTTATAGTTTTCTGGTAACACTGTCAGCTAATAAACACACTCAAGTTTTAATTTGTGTAAATATTAAAGAGATTGTAAAGACGTGAATAATTAATTCATAGTTCAAAAAACTCTCGATAACTGGCCTTCCTCCAAAATAATCTAGAATTATTATTTTTTTCGTAGGATGGTCGACTTAGTTATTTCGTGTTGCGGTTTTATTACAAAATGCATATATTGGTAGATTCGTGAATTATAGCCCAAATTAGCGATAATACTGCACAATATATAATACAATCCAGATCTGATGAATTCTTGTTGCCTTTTGCAAATTGTCCAGCATTTTGCGAGACTAAAGGCCCTATTATGAATTGCATTCGATTTTCGATCTTCGCTGGGTATCGAACATCGAAAAACAAATGTTAAATTAATATTATATATGTGCATCGAAAATTTCGTTGAGCAATATGAAAAATTTTTAATAAATCTAAATGTTAAACAATGTTTATTTTGAAGTACAGAAACACAAATTATAAACTATTTTTTGTCGATTTTATTCACAATAACGACGTTTTTTGTCGAATGCTCGTCATAATACAAAATGGAAATTCTTTCGATCGGTACTTTCGACCATAGTCGAAAATCGAAAGTTGTTCATAATAAGGGCCAAAGTTTTTAGGGTGCGCTTATTACTTAAACTTATTTTTCGATATCATTGTATTTTAAGGTGAGTTCTATTTTTTCACTTAAATCATCCATTCAAATTCGCGTAAAAATATAACCCTAAAAATATTGAGTTACTACTTTTAAGTATTGAGTACCCGAAATATAATCCAAATACTCGATACTCGGTACCCACTATTCAATACTTTTTCAGCACTAATAAATGGTAAAGTCCTCGAAGACTATAAAACATGACAAATGATATACTGTGTTTACACGCGCTTCTTATTTGCAAATAAAAATGGAAAGCGTTGCCATGTAACTTTTCTATTGTAAGGTGTAAAATGTTGTCAATTATATTTGTTTTATAAGAAATGTAATACACAGATAACAATGTGTCGCAACATAATACACAGATAACAATTTAATGCTATTTACGTATAAACAATGAGTTCAGTATTTATAATTTTTTTTTTTTTTTTTTTTTTTTTTTGCAAATAAGACTTGCGTATAAACGAGATAATAGAAGTGAAAGTCATCGATCAATGATACAATTTCTAATGCATATTAGTCTCCTGCATAAGATATCTTATAAGAACTTTTAAGACATGAGGGATTTTTCAAATGCTTTGCTACAGCGAAATCTTATAAAACAAACGTTAACAACACTGTTTGCAAGAGATTTATTTGAGTATTGTAGGTATAAGAGTAAAGAAGAAAACAGTTCGTGACGGAACAATTTGTGATACTAGCTTCTTTCTACGCATAAGCGCGTGTACAAACGTCATGCATGTATGTGTGTATGATCTTTTATTTTTCTGCGCACATGCAAAGGCACACACATGCATTAACATTAGTTGTATGCGGTTAATCACATAATAGCTTACCATCTACATATTACACACACACTCAAACGTACAATATGAAAAATAACAAGCATACACTAATCAACAGTACTTCTTTTGAGTGCTTGTTACAGACAAGCTGTCTTGACGTCATCGCTTGTTAACACTGGTATACACATACACCAATACATCCATCGTGCTTCGCTTATAGTACGACAGCATTTATTATTGGTTTAGTATAATACATGCGACGTGAATACATTTAAAAATCATGACATTTTTACATTTCAAGACTGTTTACGCAGGCCTCTAATGCATATCGGTTGAACTTTCAACGTTCTATATTGAATCTATCGCGTTCAATACTCCGCAATAATTCTAAGATATATATAACCTTAAGTAAAATATGAATTATCAAAATTTAGATGAAGACTCGAAATTATAAAAATTCATCAAACATCTAAAATGCTCGAATTTTCTAATAAAAAACAAAGGCTTTACATCTAAAAATAATACCAATAAAAATCTAAAATAATACCATATTCATAAAAAAATAAAATGAATTTGAAATCCATTTTAGGAAAATTTTGAATGAAAAATTTGGAATAAAATACATCTAAAATTCATTTTAAATTTTATCTGCCGTACTTATAAAACTTATTAAGGCTTTATAAAGGGTTTTTAACACAAATTTTCATACAAAATTTTTCTTAAAAAATCTTTATAAAAAGTCTTAATAATTTTTATAAATAAGGCTGTATAAATATGGGTGTGAAGTACAGTTTGTCAAAAAAAAATTTTATTGCTGTAAAAAATCAAATGATCTTCAAAGAAACGCTTCTTTTGAAGTAAATTAAAACATTTTGGATATTTGTTTTATGTGTAGCTTCTCAAAGTTGTTTATAAGTATACTATTTAAAAAATTAATATATTTTAAAATTTGAAATAGAATCTTCGAGCACATTGGCCGACTTCATAAACGCAAGTTGCAATGCATAATAAAAAAAAAAATGCGTATCACACGCAATTATAAAGTTTTTATGAAAGAATTTATAATATAAATCCTGTGCAACTCATACAAAATAAGTAACAAAATAACTTTTTCCGCGAATATTTTTTTATTTCACAACAAAATGAATTGTAGACATCATAAATATTTGCACACATTTACTCTGTCTGATATAAGTATTTACTTAAGAATTATTTATAGAAGATCATGCGTGCCGAAAGTGAAACATTTAGCACAATTTTATTTTATTTTATATTTTTTTACTTACCACCAGATAACAGTAGGAAAGAGAATTTTTTTAAATTAAACACAGACACCGGTTAGATGGTGGTTATGTTGCAATTGTACTAGGTGACTGCATAGGGAATTTTTGTACAATACTCGTAATACAACAAGAATAGCTGTGTAAAGAACTACATAACGTCAAAAACACAATAATAATTTTACTATAACCAAAAAAAAAGAACACATGAAATAGGGCTACCTACTACCTAGTTAGATACGCCTTGATGGTGGTCGTGGTAAATTAAATTCAGAAATAAATAATAACTTCCTTTTTCTGAACTTTGTGAAAATAACAAAATTATAACAAATAACAATTTTTATATTTTAATCAAGGTAACAATTGTCATTTGATATAATTTTTATTTTGTCACAAAGTTTAGAATACGGGTGTATATTTCAGAATTAAACATTTATGAAAGTCAAAATTATACGTGTTATAAGTCCTAGTTTACACTATGCAACTCGTATTGCTAAGTTGATTAGTTTGAGGGAGAGAGAGACGAGCGGAACAGAAATTTTTCTTTTCCCCTCTCCTAACAAACTAATCAGCTTAGCAATAAGACTTGCATAGTGTAAACTAGGACTAAAAGATTTTTTTTAAACAATTATCAAATAATAAAATACAACTGAAGTTTCAGGGTGGTTCATATGAAAACTGTATTTAAAAACTTGAACTTAAATGATTTGTGATACTTTTTTATACTCACATACTCGTACATACTTATGTATGTGAGCGTGTCAAATACTAAGGACGTGACGTGACTTATTCGTGAGCCCATCTCTACTACGGTTATGTATTTAAACAATAACTTGTTTAATCTATCTGATAATTCTTGGTACGGCCACTTAAATAGAACAAATACGTACTTATGTAGATATTTTGTTGTGTAGTTATAACGAGTGTTCCAATAAGACGTTTCTGTTACTGTAACTACTTGGCTTATTAAAAATGGAACGATATACATATATACTAGAGACCTGCGTAAACAGTCTTGAAATGTAAAAACGTCCTGATTTTTAAATGTATTCACGTCTCATATATTATATTAAACCAATAATAAATGCTGTCATACTATAAGCGAAGCACGATGGATGTATTGGTGTACGTGTATATCAGTGTTAACAAGCGATGTTGCCAAGACAGCTTGTTTGCAATAAACACTCAAAAGAAGTACTGTTGATTAGTGTATGCTTGTTATTTTTCATATTGTACGTTTGAGTGTGTGTGTAATATGTAGATGGTAAGCTATTATGTGATTAACCGCATACAACTAATTTTAATGCATGTGTGTGCCTTTGCATGTGCGCAGAAAAATAAAAGATCATACACACATACATGCATGACGTTTGTGCACGCGCTCACGCGTAGAAATAATGGCCTATTTCCCACCTGCGAAAGAAAACGTTCGACTTACAATTTATATTGAAAACAGAAACAAATTATCGTATTTTATTGTTGTTTTCAATATAAATTGTAAGTCGAACGTTTTCTTTCGCAGGTGGGAAATAGGCCATAAGCAAGTATCACAAATTCTTCCGTCACGAAGTGTTTTCTTCTTTACTCGTATACATACAATACTGAAACAAATTTCTTGCAAACAGTGTTGTTAACGTTTGTTTTAGAAGATTTCGCTGTAGTAAAACATTTGAAAAATCCCTCATGTCTTAAAAGTTCTTATAAGATATCTTGTGCAGGACACTAAACATCTTATAAGAACTTTCAAGACATGAGGGATTTTTCAAATGTTTTACTACAGCGAAATCTTCTAAAACAAATGTTAACAACACTGCAAGAAATTTGTTTCAGTATTGTATGTATAGGAGTAAAGAAGAAAATTCTTCGTGACGGAAGAATTTGTGATACTTGCTTATTTCTACGCGTGAGCGCGTGTGCAAACGTCATGCATGTATGTGTGTATGATCTTCTATTTTTCTGCGTAAATGCAAACGCACACACATGCATTGACATTAGTTGTACGCGCTTAAACACATAATACCCTGCAGAAAGTGCTAATAGTGAAAATGTACTGAGTCGCTTTTGATTTTGTCACCAGTACTGCTCTACAATTATTCCCCATACAACACTTTATGCTATAGACATTTAGCATGTGCTTGTCATTAAAAATCTACTAGTAACACTAAAACAATTGACTAGGTAGTGAATTCATAGTTCTTATGGGAACATGGAGACATACCAACCAAACATTTACTGGTACATTTCTATACCTTACGTACATACAAATTTATTATAATGACAAATTGTTGCAAAATCCACCAGAAATACACCACATCTATTTTCTCTATTTCTTTTATACTGACGAATAGAAGAGAAATTGTAGACAATGTAACTACTACTAGAATTTTAGTGTTGACATAGACACTTGGCCCCAGTCTGACTGCAGGGTAGCTTACCATCTACATATTACACACACACACTCAAAAGTACAATATGAAAAATAACAAGCATACAAAAATCAACACTACTTCTTTTGAGTGTTTGTTAAAACAAGCAGTCTTGGCGATATGGCTTCTTAACACTGATATACACGTACACCAATACATCCATTGTGCTTCGCTTATAGTACGACAGCATTTATTATTGGTTTAGTATAATACATGCGACGTGAATACATTTAAAAAACATGACGTATTTACATTTCAAGACTGTTTACGCAGGTCTCTAATACATACATACGTTTCAACAAAACATTAAAATGATTAAAATTCACTAAACAAAATTTTGATCTTCCCTGTCACATTTCGCAAAACTAAAGCGTTTTTGGGTCATCGTGAAGCTCCTTCTCGGCCAGCAATTAAGAAACTAGTGAACAAATTTGAATTGTTGGGGCAAGTTAGTGATGTGAAGAATCAAACTCTTGCAGAATATTGCAGCTGTTGCCCATAGTGTTGAGGAAAGCCCAGGCCTAACCATTTCTTTTGTGATCTTTAGAATTGGGCATTCCAGAAACGACATTACAAAGTATTTTGCATAAACACTTAGGCCTAACGGCTTTTAAAGTTCAGTTAACACAAGAACTCACGCCCAACGACTATCTACATCGCTCTTTTGCGTGAAAAATTTCCTGGTCGCTTGATTTCTCGAACAGGCGATTACAATTGGCCACCGAGATCTTGTGATTGAACACATTTAAACTTTTTTATTTGGAGCTACGTGACCCACAATCGATTCAAGACCTCAATTTTTTTCATTATTAATTATTTTATGATTGATAAGAAAGATATTTAGTATAATATATTGTACCAAATTTTTCAACTTGAATCGACAGGATTCAGTTTTTAATGTCTAAAGTGCCATTAATAACTAAAAAAAAAGTTACATTTCGCTTTTTATTGCAACAGAGATATAACTCAAAAAAGCATCATTCCTTCAAAATTTCATCAAAATCGGAAGCGAATATATTAAAAAAGCATTTTTCACGAAAAACGTGAATTTTGATGCCTCTCGGCGGGAGCAAGGTTTTGATTTTAGACCCCTAGTTTCTTAGGGTAATTTTTTTTAAATTTTGTGCAGATTTTATTCTTGTTAGACGCCTGTTGACAAAAGGAATTGACTCACCTTAATGTATATATTTTTTATAAATATTGCAGATAAGTCCACTGAAAACACCATCTTGCAAATATTTATGTAAATACTATGTACATAAGTATACGAGTTAGAATTGAGCGATATTTAAAAAAATCGTCAAATCGCGTCAAATCATCTTTTCTGGCAACTATGTACAACTCACATTGTTATATTTGCAATTTTATTGGCTCTCTGCCTATTATATATTTTTTTTATTTATTCTCAATATTTGAACGGGGTTTATTGCTAATTGCTTGTTCTTGCTGCTCTTCTTATTAGTATTTATCAAAACACCAAACTAATAAATACTTTTAAAGCAGAAGAGCTGAAATGTGTTAAACCGTGATCACAGTCACTGTTTAATTTCACTGCTGCTCTTCTTATTAGATTTTCTCAAAATAACAGAACTGCTACATACAAAATACTGCTAAACTGTGATCACAGTCACAGTTTAAAAGAACAGCGATTTAGAAATCACGTTTACAAGGAGCAACATTATTAAAAATCACGCTATCGCTCATCACTAATACGAGTATAATCGCATTGAATTACATTATGATTAAGTATTTGCATGATAAGAATAATTATCAATGTTAGTTAAATTTAAGTGTGTACATACATACATACATACATATTTATGTACATATATAAATACATACATACGTACATATGACGTATAATTTGCATTGCTTTTATAACATTTACTTAAAACCACTGAAGTCCAACGTGATCTTAAATTATCTAGAATATGGCAGTTTAATTCGCCTTCAAGAAAACATTTTCCATGATCAGTGCTTTTCGTGACATTTTAATGAAATAAATGAATGCGTACTCGTATTTAAAACACATTTTGATTTTTTTTTGAGCAGCTTCACTAAACTGCATTTAATATCAAAACTAAAAAGACCAATAACTCGGTAATATGGCTCGCCGCTAACTTTTTTATTTAATTTTTAATCCTTATATTTTAATGCTAAAAGGGTCACAATGGTCACACCCCAATCTTGAGCGAAGCAATTGCTTCACCATCAACATTGCCGATTTCTGTGTAATTATCCAAAAATGGGACAAAAAAATTTTTCTTGAAATATTTTGGGACCATAAAATTCTTTGTGTAATTTCGCCCCAACATTATACACAAGTAAATTATTTAATTAAGGATCTTCATTTCATTTAAAAAGAATTTTTCCGTAGTAATAATTAGTAGAAAAATTTTCTAGCAAATTAAAGTTAACAAAAACTTGCATGAAGAATCAGTTGTTGTCTGGTACCATCGTGTTAATATTTTTGCGTATGAAGGTATAGGACAATATCGAGCGGACCATTTTGAATCAACCAAAAATATGTTGAAAATTAAATATTGGAATTAAAAACTGCAATATATCGCATGCCGTAATACCTAATTTACATTAAGCTTTTTTTTCACAAAATTAGTTGCATGAACATTTTTTTCATTTGTTAACAGGAGGCCGGAAAAACAAATCAGATAAAAAAAAGTTGCTGTAAATGCTTTAGAGATTCATGTCAAGTTATTTTTTACAAATCATTCTCTTATATCGTGCCTTAACCGCCAAAATAGCTTAAGCGACATAATTTTCAAACTTCAATTTTTGACCAAAATCGATTATTTGCGATCGTAAACTGCCGATTTTCATCAAAAAAACGAAGTCCAAAAAATGTGTCGCTTAAGCTATTTTAGCGGTTATGGCTCGATATAGCGCTGCAATTACCGAAAAGATAAAGTTTCGTTGTTGACATATCGCTATCTTTATATTCTCCTAAGTGCGCACTCTTTGCATATGTATTGGTGGATTAATGTTCAAAAAGTGAAACTGGTGCGAAATTTAGTCACAACCAGTGTGCACACTTCTACCGATATTCGGTAGATTCTACCGAATATGTTTGTGAATTTAACAATCTACCAATTCTACCGAAAAAGGCCTGAAATCTACCGAATATTGTTATTTAGTAATATATGTATGTGTTAATTGCCTATTTTGCCACATAGCAGTGCGGCCACAGAGTGGTCATTTTCTGTCATGAAAATCATTAAAACAGAACAAAGAAATCGGTTAAAAACTGAAACTATAAGTAACCTAATATTTGCCAAAGAATTGTGCCTTGGGATGAGATATTTATTCCTACCAATGATTTAATAATTTTTGCACAAAAGTTTAAATTCATAAATGGATCTTATATATAATCTTTGTAGTTAGAAATGTTTTTCAAATAAAAGTTGTTTTAGTAGCTTTAATAAACCTGTGTACAAAACTGAATTCTTGTTATTTATGTATATTATTTTATATGTATATGCATAGCATATCTAAATAAAGGGTAAGGGCAAACAACTGGGGATGACACTTCTTTATTGGAAATGCTTCATTGTTTATGGCAGTTTAATTTGCGATCACATGTGAAGTTTTAAATGTGCTTTTGGAACCTGTTTAGTTTGATACTCCTTGCACTTACCCTTTATATATAAGTACATATATTTTGTTATTTTTATGCTTCTTTGAATTATTTTTTATGTTTCTCTGAATAAAAAAAATTTTTACCGAATTTCATTCAAATCTACCGATTATTTTTGTCGATTCTACCGAATTTAAAAAAAAATTAAGTGTGCACACTGGTCACAACAGCTTGAAAAGGTCGATCGATTATGAGGAGCATAAAATGGATAAAATTTACGAAACACATTTCTCACACAGCACGAATTTTGATAATAAAATTCAATGGCAGTTTTTCTTAAAGCAAGTCTGAGTTTATGGGAGAGAGAGGAAAGAAGAAACAAGAGGGGTACTGACTTGCTTGTACAGAAAAGTTACTTCAATTCTCTTTTGTTATTTTATTCGCAGCATTAAAACAATAGGAAAATTGAACAAATTTAAAAGAGACTTGAAGATAACTGCTAAACATGACTTACTAAGCATTTTTGGAATTGCCACAAGTTACGAATCTTTTTTTTCGCACTGAAAAAATTCACACTGAAAAAATAAATAGTACAAAAATCACTCGATACATATTCTTATATAAAAAGCATTACTTATAAATACTATGTTCACACTTATGTTTTTAAACGTGTTTAACGCCTCATTCGTGTTTAAGAGCTTAAACACGACGATTTTGACATGTTTTACCATACATTGAATTGTTTTCTTAAACATCTCAAATGAAGTGTTTAAGATTAAAACACTTCCTTAAACACGATGTTCAGTCCATTTATTGATAACTCTGGCAACTTTGTGTTGTTATTAAATGGCGTCACGTCAAAAATGATTTGGTAAACAAGTAATTAATTAAAGAATACTAAAATATTTACAAGAACATTTGTGGTTTGAAAATAATTAACCAATAAAAAGCATAATTGTTAGTAATTTCTTAAAAATACAATAATTCAGCGACAAAACTTCAACCTTAAACATCTCAAATGTAATGTGAACGGTTGTGTTTAGTTTTTTAAAACACTTGCCTTAAACACGTTTAAGACCATAAGTATGAACATGGTATTATTATCAAACACATTTTTTGTTTTTTGAATTTATGTATGTGTAAAATTGACTTTCGATTCCTGCAACACTGTTCGCCATACAAAATTATGAGAGCGATTCAAGTATGATATGAATCTACTTGCGAAGCACGAAAATTTGTATATTCTCAAACTTTTATCGCCAGTTTATCTGAACTAGCTACCAAAACAAAAATGCCTTAACGACCCTGTCGGATTTTTATTAGTTAGTTCAAAATATAGGTGACTTTTTGTTAACTCATTTACAACTAGCTTCTGAACTAACTCATAAATAATACAGATGTGAGTCAGTTGTTTTTTGCACAACTGTCTTCTTCCCGATAAGTATTGAGCTAACTTTAAGCTAATTCAAAACTGATGCTGAGATTAGTGAGTTGTTTTTGTACAACTAACTTCTCCTCGATAAGCTTTGAACTAACTTTTAGCTAACTCAAAGCTGATGCAGAGATGAGTCAAAGTTTTTCGAGAAGATGTCAGCATAAAACTCATGTTAATATTAATTCTGGTTATTTGAAACTAGTGCAGCGTGACTGAGTACTGACTCGTTCTGAGGACATTACGTTGAAAAACTGAATAGCGTTCAACATGTAAAATGAGTTAGCTTTTGAGTCAGTTATATCTCGTCTCTGATTAACCATTAGTTACTGTTAAGTTAGCTCAAATCCCGACAGGGGAAGTACAGGGAACGAAGCCGATCGGCTGTGAGTCGGCTAACAGCCGCCGCCGGCAATTTTCAAAGACCCTCAGGCGAAAATGGAAAATTTTAATGATTCGGATGAAATTTGCTTTTTATTATTTCTATTTGGTCATCAAGTCACATCTTGAAAATTTTGCAGGAGACTGCTAAAACATTTGGAAAATGGCTAAAGCGGCCCATTCATTATACAATATTAATGCATATGCTATAAATCAAGTCTTTTGATATTTGCCAATATATTGAGCCACCCTGGCGACATTAATGTATAATACGAAAAATTGCTAAATTATATTGCAAGTGACTGGACCTCTTAATGGTTCAATCTCGGTAGGATTAACAGTTTGACTTACCCCAAATATTTTATATAAATCTAATATTTTTTTATATCTAATATTTCGGTAATAAAATTACGTACTATAATATTACCGTTACTTATTAAGATGGACTTCGTGTTCTTTACCTTCCAGATAGTTTTGATCAGTACTAATGTCCCTTGAAACATAGCACTTACTGAATTTCAGCTATCGATAGAGGAAAAACTGCTGATAGCAACAATATAAAAAAAAAGTATTTTGAAAAAATGTGGCTTGGTGTAGCTTATCTTCCACGTACAGATTTATAAAAATGTTTTGTTAACGATTTTTTACATTGAATTTCACGAAAAACGTCAAAATAATTCTTAAAACCCTAGACTACAGTTTCTACGCGGGAAAAAAATCCCGGGAATTCCCGGGAATTATTTTTTTACAAATCCCGGGAAATTTTCAACGGGAATTTTCTGGAATTTAATATTTACGATTTTGGAATTTGATTTTTTTTTTCATTGCTGTTCGTTGTTTTATTACTTCAAAATAGAATTTTAATAGAAAGAAGAGTTACGAAATATTTTCAGCCTAAAATCTGTTTATAGGAAACAGTATCTAGATTGGCAGATGTAGATGGAATTTCCATCCATGCTATAACTCACAGCATATGAATTTAATTTATTTTTGTTTTTGAAATATTGTTCTTCTTGAAATGAACGAATGAAGTTGTTTTGTTTTTAATTTCAATGTTGTATTTTAATTAAAATTTATTTGCTGGTGGTTAAGCATTGTATATGTATTTCATTGGTGCTTAGCCAAATCATCAGTAGACTTCAACGACATATTTTGAACAGTCACAAGAACTGTTTGAGAATTCACAAACAATAGTTTTGAAAATCAAAGACAATACTTAACCACCAGCAAATAAATTTCAATTAAAATAAACTTATGCCAATATGTCAAATAATAAATTTTTTAAATACTAAATATTGTATGTTTTTTCATAGAACTATATTTTTTATTGAGGCCATTTAATTAAAGTCATATGTGTTTGAAATTCCCGGGAATTCCCGGGAATAGAACATTTTTTTTTCTCGATTCCCGGGAATGAAAAAAGTCCGGGAAATTAGAAACACTACCCTAGACCTATCATGAATTGCTTAATTATAACAGTAACATATTAGTGTTATATATATTTTCACTTAAAATATCTTTTTTCTGTGAAAAAAATGCCTTTATTTTGAATTACAATATGAAGTGATGGCATAGACTATTCTGTGGTAGTGGTTTGCTTATAAAAATTGTTAACATTAGCCGACTCTCAGCCGATTTGTACTAGCCGCCGACGGTTTTATTTTTTAGCCGCCGCCACCGAGATTTCTTCGGCGCAAGTCGATTTTAAGCCGCCGCTGATGATATTTTTGGCCAGCCGCCGCCGCCGCCGCCGACAAATCAGTATCGGCTTCGTTCCCTGACGAAGCACGAATTCGCAGTGTAAACGGCATGATTCATAAATATGAAATATGAAAGCGAACTCGTAGTGGAAACATAGGGCCTCATTTTGTAAAACGCAACGCCAAGCGTTGACAAATTTTATATGGAATAAATTTAAATTAAAAAACAAAATACATACAAAATTTGTCAACGCTAAGCGTTGCGTTTTTCAAAATTAGGCCCATAGCATTAAGCCTATAATACACGGCATGTAAAAAACCACATGCGCATGTGGCTCTGACGTAGTTTTGACGTGGTGACGATGCTACATTTGCTACATGCATTGTGCAAGTAAAATATGTACATGTTAACGTTCACATGCTTGCAGATGTGCTGCCTCAGAAAAAATACTATAAAAATTTTAAGACATGTAGCCACTAAAGGGTTGCATTTGTATACTCGTTTGTATAGCCAAAACAAATATACCATGGTATGTACCATATAATTGTAGTGTGAGCGACAGAACTAGTATAAGAGTTATTTTGTGTGCGTGCTTTTCCAAATTAAAATGCAATTGAAAACAAATAACAATTGCTTATTGTATTGCTGCTGAGCAACTGTTTGATCTGTTTCTGCTCAAAAAATACATATTGTAATACAAATATATGAAAAAACCACTATTGAAACAAATACATGATGTGCAGATGTATGTGCGGACGTTCGTTATGTTATTTTGTGGCGCAGCTAAAGTATAGAGAGAGAAAGAGACAATTTTGCTCTGAGATTAATTACATATGCATGTGTTTCATGTACATGTATCATTTACTTACATATGTATGTGCAATTTTGCTTTCATTCATTCATTCATCAGCCAATTACATTTTTTCTCAACACATCATAAGGCACTTATGGTAAAAGCAGTTTTATGTATCTTATTTGCCTTAGAAAAACAAAAAAAAAATAAATGTGTTGTTTTCATTTGATAAATAACATATTTGTTTATACCAGAACCAAAAAACACGCAAAACTAGTGCAAACAGATGTATCTGTGCAATGCTATAGTAGCCACTACTAGTAATTTTAAAATATTCAACCAATATGCTGAAAATTCCCGTGACGTGTCTTTGCCACATACACATGTGGCTTTTTACATGCCGTGTTTTAGTTTTGCTCAAGTTTCCCCCGTTTATTTTCATTATCCATCAGGCAACACTAATTATAAACATCCTAAAAATATGCACTAATTTTTGTTTGTAGTTCATCTACATGGGTGGTAGCACTGTCATAAAATTATACTCATGACAATGAACTTTTCTTGCATGTTTTATCAATAACAAATTCTTTTAAGCAGACATGGGACTTGTTAGTTTATAATTGCAGAGGTGGTGTTTTTGGAATCGTGATTGTGATATACTTTTTAATGTTTTCCTTCAAAAAAATAAAAATAAGGCCTTCTTTTGTAAAACACAACGCCAAACGTTGACAAAATTTATATATATTTATTTAGTTTTTGTAATGTACATTTTTCCATATAAAATTTGTCCATGCTTTGCGTTTTACAAAATTAGACCATAACTCTATATTCACTTTCGTGTATAAAAAGTTAAAATTTGTGTTCTGAATTAATTTTTCACAAGCTTTTCATTTTCCATGTTCGTATGATCAAAATAACACTTTATATATATACAAAGCAAACTATGCAAATCAAAATTAAATAATTTAATGAATGAGAAAGATAGTGTTTAGTGCCTTAGTGAGTGGAAATTATTATTGTACAATGTTGGCAACTTCAAAATATTCCTTTTATCCAATTATATATTGTGCCCATACTAATATAATAGATACAAAAGCAATTTTATTGTACAATAAATATCATTTCTGAGCTGGGTACCTTAAAAATTAAAGAAATAAAAATTTAAAAAATAATAAAAAGTGGAAATAAACATTTAAAAGTGAAACTCCCAACGATAGTATTTATTAGAATGTGCGAGACGCAAAATGGATTTTTATATACATACATTTCAATGGTCATAAAGTGTAGATATGCACATTCCAGCTGCATATGCGAGTATACACATACTAACTGCATTATTTATAAAAAATAATTTTGTTTTATAAATGGTTTATAAAACAAATTTTGTATGGAAATCTATTTTATAAATCTTGTATAAATATTTTTTATGAATTAAGCCTTAATTATAGATATAAATTATATATGTATATGTATAAAAGATCCATCCCTGGCACTGAATGTATTGTTAAAGGCTCAAGGCTCAGTTAGCCGACTGTAATGTAATGTAAGTGTAACGTAGAAAACAGCTGATTGATATTTTTATATGAAAAGTAGGTTACGCTACATTACATCTCTATAACCATTTTCATTACTTTTCACATAACAAAATCGATCAGCTGTTTTTTACTGTTGCAGTTACATTACATTACAGTCTGCTAACTGAGCCTTAAGACTATCACCCAAGTTCTTCCTCGTATAAAAATCAACATAACCCATCAACATGTTTATTGTGTGTAATAAATACAACGGCAAGTTAGCATTTTATTATATTAATGATCATATTCGAGTCTCTTTCGACTCCTTTGCGCGATTAAAATAAGCATTTATGCGCTCGTTCCCGATGGTACCCTACCCGCGAGTCTTTTATGACTCAGGTTTCTGATCAATTTGGATTCACTTTCGAGACAGTTTGTGGTAGTACTTACAATAAGTTGTGTTTTAAATCTTTATATATATAAATTCACTGACATATTAAATATTTACATACAGTAGTTTTCCGATTTAACGAACATTCGATTTAGTGAACATCCCATTTAACGAACATCCAATTTTTTTCTACTGAGTATCTTATATAACGAACAAAAATTCTATTTTGTGCTCGGTATAACGAACAAATGTAAAATTAAATTGCTATCAGAAAGTTGCTAAGAACGAATATAAATAAAAATGTACCGTTAGTTATCTTCTTTTGATGGTTTTGTTTGATATCATATAAGAGAAAGATGTGTGAAGTAATTTTTGCTGTGAGCATCAAAATGGATAAAAGAATTGATTGTTCTTAAGGGATAAAGTTATAATTATCGATGATCATCGTAATGGTCTGCGGGTTACAGCTTTATGTGAAAAATATGGGCTGCATAAATCCACCATTAGTACAATCCTAAAATCAAAGGAAATTTTTTTAAGGAATGTTGAAAACAATCATTTTGGGTGTCGCAATAGAAGTGCTGTAAAGCAAGGTGTGGTACCGAGAGTGGAAAACAAACTTTTTCAATGGTTCCTCATGCAACGCAATTGTCATTTTGTAATACAAAGCCGAAGAAATTCACAACAAAATTTATGGAAGAGAGTCTAATGCAAGCCATGGTTGGCTGACCAGATTTATAAAAAATTTAATTTAAATTTGAATAGATGGATTGAAAATAGCCCTTTACCCGATGAACAAAAGGAAAGTAAAGAAGAGCTGGATGGAACTGAAATTCAAGAGCCCAAAATAAAACACGAAGATGTCATTAAGCATTTTTAAATTTGTATTAAATGAGATCAACAAAACAAAACTTAGTAGCTCAAATTAAATGCTTTGGAGAGAGCTTCAAGAAGATGTCATTAAGAGAAAGATATCAATTTCAAAAAAACAGACCAGTTTTTTTAAATAAATTATTTTTGTATTATATTGCTTTATGAATTTTTCTTTTACTGATATTTTAATAAAAAACGTACATATGTTCTTTTAATAAAATATTAAAAATACTACGAGTACATATTCTTTGAGTTTTGAATAAAACAGCAGGACGCTTTTCCATTTTATTTTAGTACTGGATATAACGAACAATTCACTTTAACGAACAGGCCTGACAATTATTAGGTTCGTTAAATCGGAAAACTACTGTATTATATTTTTTTATTTTACTGCACGAGCTTGATGTTTATTTTTGTTTTTTTAAACAAATCACTTTTTAAGTATCTCTGGAAATCGAAGTCTTATTTTAAGCGCAGAACTGATTAATCAGTTTTTGTTCATCTAAGGCAGTCGAAAAAGACTCAGTTTGGTGAAACAATCTTCCATGTGCTGCTGGGTATACATACATACATACGTGTTTTACATACATACTTACATATGTACGTAAGTACATAAATTCATCTATGCATGCACTCTTATGAATTAAATTAAATATGTTTACTTACAGAAATTTGTACAATAATTTGTAGAACGACACAATATAGTAAAATATTGTTGAAATAATTAACATTTTTATATTTTATTTTATTCTGTTTTTAAGAAACAATAGTTAATATACATACATACATCCATACATAAGTATGTAAATATGTACGTAGTTACAAACACTTTCTTTGGGTTTTTATATTGACTTTGTACTTTCTTAATATGCATTAAAAAAATAAATAACTTTATGAGATTCTTATATACACACTAACACTTATTTTATGAAATCTTATTTTTGATTTGTTGTTCAATTTAGAATTTTATTAATAGTTTTCTAATATACAAAATATTTTTTTAGAAATACAATCTATACAAGAAATACACATTTACGCACGTTTTCGCCAAAAAAAAACACAGAACTAAAACAAAACATCTAAAAAGATGCCAGACTAGGAGTCTTACTAGCATTGCGACGACTTTCAAGTAAAGCGAGTTTTGCCCGGTGAGCTGTTGGACATACATACATACGTCAGGCTAAAAACGTCAATAAATATTAAATGGTTTTTGAAACAAATTTTTAAATTTTTTAACACAAGTCTGTTAAAATCCAAATAATTAAACCACTCCCCAGGTTATAAGCACATTTATATGCACAAATAAAATATATTTTTAACTGACTTATTCAAACATTTAGACGATTTTCTATTATTTTGCTTGGCAGCCCACCCATGAGAAAGAAAAAAACTTGTTTATTTGCAGCGTTGCCAAGTCAAGTCGACTATTAATTGCAAAAATTACCGTAATACCTCGTAAGAACTTTTCTTTGCTCTCGAATCTGTTCAGTAGTTCGTTTTAGACACAAACCTATGATCAAACCCATTAAAAATTAGACTTGGGTCGAATTCGTTCACTGGTTCATTTTCGCCACAAACCAATGATCAAACCCGTTTAAATTACATTACACGAACTCGTTCACTGGTTCATTTTTGCCACAAACCAATGTCAAACCCATTTAAATTACATGGGTTTGATCATTGGTTTGTGGCAGAAATGAAGTAGTGAACGAGTTCGAGCCAAGTCTATTTAAAATACATGGGTTTAATCATCGTTTTGTGTCAAAAACGAGCTACTGAAAGTGTTCGATAGTCCAATAGTTTAGTTCATCGGCTTGTGTCTAAAACGTAGACTTTTTACTTATGATCAAACCCATGTAATTCAAACAGACTTGTATCCAACAGCTCTTTTTGAACTAGTTTTAGAGCTAGGTCCAACTCGTTCATTCGTTCATTTTTGCCACAAACCTATGATCAAACCCATTTAAATTGCATGGATTTGTGGCAAAAATTAACGAATGAACGAGCTGGACTAGACTTGGGTCGAACTCGTTCACTAGTTAATTTTTGCCACAAACCAGTGATCAAACCTATGTAATTTAAATGGGTTTGATCAGTGGTTTGTGGCAAAAATGAACTAGTGGACGAGTTCGAGTCAAGTCTAAGCTGGACCCAGCTCTAACTAGTTTGAGAGCGTTTAAATCAAAAGTTGTTTCAAACCCATTTAATTTACATTGATGTTTTTAACCGGACTTGTGTCCAACTGAATGAACTAGTTCAAAAAGAACTGTTGGACACAAGTATAAATTCTAATAAGTTTTATTATAGGCTAAAGAGAGTTACTGATATAGTTCGATACAAGTCTAATCGCAAAGCTTAGTGTTATACATACCTTAATTCTTTCAAAATCTCATCACAGAATATACAATGAATGTAAGTATGTATACATGAAAGTTTTCCGTGTCCGCATGGCTTTTAAAAAAGATGTTCTGCAACTACAAATCTTCTCTACCTTACAATCACAACAAATCGTTGCTTTTTACTTTGTTTACTCTAGCTTAGATTAAGGTCTAAGGACTTCCACTTGGGGACCTGTAGGTCTATTGTGAAATTGCCTATTCTAAAAGGCCGCAGAATTTATCAACATAAATAAATCGTCGAACGTGAATTTCCTTTCGTTTTATAGAAGGAGATAGTGAGTTTACCTTGTTTTGAGGAGCTTTTAAACGAAACATTATTTTGTATGTTTCCTACAGTTTGCTGGAAGTCTTCTGGGCTTAGTTATGATCCTCCTTGGAACCGGCTTTGAGCAACACTGCTTTATTTCAGTGAAATTTAATTATTTTTACTGTTTTCCTTATTTGTAAATAGTTTATATTTTAGAATATTTTTATTGTATAATTAAGAAGGGTAAGAAGAGTACTTTCAGCCTTAAAAATACTTTTAGTAATAAATTTCTTTCATTTGCACTTATTGTCGCTGCAAACCTTATTGGTGCCAAGATAATTTGAAGCAGAATTTAAAACTTAGCCGAAATTAAAGATAGTTATATACATATGTACATACATATGTATTTTTTAGTTCCTTTTAAATAGAAAAATAAAACAAATTAAACAATTCTAAGATTATTTAAATTTAAAGTATCAAATTTGTGTCTAAATAATGAAAAATACCATAAACAAAATCAACATTTAGCAATGCAAAGATTTATTGAGAGGATGTGTGTATGTATGTAACGTATGGACTCCAAAACGGCTGGGCCGATTTTGATGGAATTTTCAGGAAACCTTCAGGCGGGTGACACTGTGAAGTCTGATTTTTGGTTTTCGGTCTGGGGGCGGAGGGGCGTTGCAAAACCAATTTTTCATATGTATATATTAATTTTTTTTTGCTTTTTATTTTTTTTAAAGCTGTTGTCATGTTTTTAAAAACGAGGTATCAAACTCTTAAATCGGTTATGTAGTTCCGAAGATATTTACAAAAAACCTATGTTAATAATGATCCAATATCAAAATTTTAAAACTTTCGAAATGTTGCATTAAAAAAATCCGAGTTTCCGGTTTATTTACAAAATATTTACATCATTAGATAACACGATGGGGGTAGCGAAGCACACCCGGTGTAGCTAGTTGATAATAAAAGAAGAGAGGTGTTGTCTTAGGATACCCGGTTATAGCTATGATACTTAGTTATACAAAACAAATTTCATGTGTGAAATAACAATGCAATAAAATTATTTTATATGATGATGTCAAATTCTCCGCAAACATTTCAAAACGTTTCCATTTATTTCGCATTATTTTCTTCTCTATCACCATGCAGCTATGAAAATTTGTTTGTGTTTTCTATATAAGTAAGCGATAGAAAGTTTCTTGTCGACATCGTGGGCCAGGCTGAAATTTATAACTGTAATAGTGCCGATTATTTTTGTTACGAAAATCTCGTCCTAACTCCTGTATCGCGCAATAAATAGCATAGCTATAAAAATAAATCATTAACTAATGGATTATAAACAGAAATTCACATTTTAAAATACTTTTTTTGTCATTCTGACTAAAAGAAATATTTACTCATTGATTTTAACATAATGTGTGATTTCATTTATTTTATAGTCAGCTCATAAAATTTGACATTTTTATCAGTTATACATACATATACATATATATCATTATGGAAATCTTTATGGTAAATTAATAGGTAAATAAAACAGAGTTAAAATGTATTGTAAAAAAGAAAATTTTATTAAAAAATAACATAAATATACATACATGTATACTATACATACATACTTTTATAGTTTTATAAAGAATTTAGTCAATTTTGGATAAGCGTTTTATTAATATTGCATGTAGTAAGTAAAAAATACAAATTCATATTTTTTAAACATACAGCTGCATATACGCCACATGTATTATACATACATATATGAAAAATATTCCTTTATTAATATTTAATAATAAATACTATCCTGAGTTTAATTATTATTCAAGAATTATGTATATCAATAGTTTTAGAGAATAATAATAACTTTAATCGTTTTTATTTTTATTTTAGAAAAAACATCTTTGGATTCAGAAATTTAGATATTCGTAATAACATACGACATAGTTTTATACTTTTTTCAATTAATTTCTAGGGATTTATGCATTTGAAATTTAGGTAAATATACATATAAGAGATAATTTAAGACTTGCTGTTTTTAATTAGATTTTTATAGCATTCCAGGACGATCACTTTCAACATTGCCAGATTTTTCAAAGAACATGGCATCCTGCAAGTACATATATTTAATTTATATTAATATGAATTGTAATAGTAAGAACGGAAACAGAAAGTTAATTTAATATAAAATATATTAGTACATATCTACGCTATGAGACTACACAATTTACAAAAACATTAGGGGCCAAACGCACGATGTCGACAACGTTAGACTTGTCGCACACTTACATTCAAAACAAAAACAAATTTTAATATTTTGTTGTTGTTTCAAATGCAAGTGTGCGACAAGTCGAACGTTGTCGATATCGTGGGTCAGGCTGTAGAATCTAATCTACGATTAGATTAAAAAAATATACACACAACCAAAATGTTTACATGGATATTATCTACTGACAACATTTACACATTACATTATAAAGCTTATACAAATCATACAATATGCTGTGAATTTAACAAATAAGTCCCATGAACTGTATTGTAAATTAAATTTTTCGTCAAATGATTTGCTTTAGTAAATTATTCACGGCATTCAATCACCGCTGTCTAACGAGCTAACCATTATCTGGAGGCAAATTACGGCACTCGTTATGGAACGAAATTACGAAATATCTCAATAGAGTTTATATGGAAATATTTTTAAATTTCGAATCGTATCGAATGCCGTAATTTGTCCCCAGTTTTGAAAACACTAAATAGTGACTTTTTGTTTATACTATGATAAATCAACAATACTTTGCGACATATTGATATGCATTACCCAACAAGTTAATCGAATTGAAATATATTTAACGGAATAGTTTAAACGATTTCCAAGTTTTATTCCGGCAACAGTCATCATGATGAATTCCCAAACTAAAAACAAGTCAATAACCATGAAAACAGTGTTTCAAACACAAAGTTTTCCGCCTCGACAGAATAGAAAACACTGCTTACATACGATAGTCATCATAATTATAACAGTGTCCTTCATAGAACATACAAAAATTTTAAATTTTAATTAAAAATATATATTATGTATCTCTTACATACCTATGTTAGTTAATTTAAGAAAATAGTCGAAAACGTATATTATTGTTGATAAGAATCATTTGTAAACATCGAACGCTCAAACAGAATAGAGGGTCTATATTAAGGGAACGGATATCTTCATAATTATCAATGATACAATAATATGAACTACTGCAATGATAATTCTGCCAAAAAAAAAAACTCGACTTCAATGCAAAGGTCTGATAGAACATTTTCGAAAAAAAATTTTGGAGTACAAAAAAGTAAATTTTAATGGGCGTACCCATTGCAAAATTTTGTGTTTTCAGAGCTCAGGGTGCATGTTAAGTCTTGTAAGAATAGGCAAAGTAGAACCACTTAAAGTAAAATATTAAATTTTAATAGGCGTAACTCCGCCTATTTTTTTTAAATGGAGGATTGTGTCTATTTTAGAGCTCAAGGTGCGGGGTAAGTTTCGTAAAAATCACTTAAGCAGAACCACGTGAAATATAATAATAAATTTTTTTCAGCTTTAAAATTGTCTAATTACAAGAACTAAAGGTGTTTGCTAGGTTTCGCAGTAATCAAATAAGTAGAATATCATAAAATCAAATAAAAAATTTGTGGTAGTGTTCCGCACCATTTTTTTGCAAGGGGATAATAAAAAAAAATTTACAATCGGTCTAATATGAACCGAGTTATGATGTAAAACTCCCCAACAAAAAATAGAAACGAATTGACAACCTCCTTCTTTTTTTGAAGTTGATTAAAAAGTAACTAGAACTAATTAAGAATACCTATGTAATTTCGTAAATAGATCTTTATTATTAATATTCTTTTTCGTGGTTTTACACGACTTTCTTTTTACAGACAAAAGAAAATGTTATTTAGATACCTTTTGCGATAATAAATTGATGTATTCAAAAAAACTTAGAAAAAACCTAGGCTTTAAAAACCCAACCTTTTTGGGCACACTGTTACAGCACAAGCTAAGAAACGGAGTAGCACAATTTACCTCTGGTTATGAAAACATTTCGAAAGTTGTTTGACTTTTTTTAGGTAAACTAGAAAATAAAAGGAATATTAAAGTTAAGTATTTATTTATCGCGCTTTTCGTGGGAATTACTATTTTACTTGTACATTGAAATATTAATTGTTTCTTCAAAATACATTGAAATTCAGTATTGAGAGGTATATCTGTTGCACAAATTATTAACTTGACAGCAATCGGCTAAAAATACTTGTTTGGCAACACTCTATTCTCGCGAAATCAGTGTATAGCTGTTGTTGTTTACATTCATTTTCAATTACATACCTACTTCTTACAACTAGAATTCGAGCTGAAATAAAGCCATCCTACGTAGTAAGGGTAAAGGCTCAGTTAGCCGACTGTGATGTAATGTAACTGTAACGTAGAAAACAGCTGATCGATATTTTTATATGAAAAGTAGGTTACGTTACATTACATCTCTATAACCATTTTCATTACTTTTCACATAACAATATCGATCAGCTGTTTTCTACTGTTGCAGTTACTTTACATTACAGTCGGCTAACTGAGCCTTAAGCCTATAGTACACGGCATGTAAAACACCACATGCGTATGTGGCGACGACGTCACTGGAATTTTCAGCATGTTGGTTGCATTTTTTTAGAATTACTAGTGGCTACATGCCGTAAAATTTTGATAGTATTTTTGTACCAAAATACAAATGCGACATATGTAGCCACATCTAACACATTTTCTGAGGCAGCACATCTGTAAGCATGTGAATATCTACATGGACATATGTTACTAGTAGACGGCATGTAACAAATGCAGCTTCGTGATGACGTCAAAATTACGTCATATACAAATGCGCATGTGGTTTTTTACATGCCGTGTACTTATAGGCTTAAAAAAATAACATGTTGATTATTGAGTTATTGTGGTAACTATAATATTAGTTGAACTTCTCATTTATTTCAAAAATAAATTTAAACGACAGAAATAAATATATAGGAAAAAACCTCTCCCTGCCAGATTTTGTTGGAAGTTTGATTTTAATCTAAGATGAATCTGCATTACAACTATAGAGTCTTACTATTGTAGTATTGTAGATATAGGACAATTAATGATTACTTAATATGATGGGTACCTACCATCATGATTTTTCAGGAATCTAAATTCTAAAATCAATCCACAATAAATTTGGAGTCTCACTATTGTAAGTACTTTAACTGCCTGGCTCACGATGTCGACAAAAAACTGTCTTTCGCTTATTTACATATATTGAAAACAAAAACAAAATAAGAAAATTTGTTTTTGTTTTTGTCGACATCGTGAGCCAGGCAGTAAAGGCCGGGGCACAATGAATCCGTCATGCGTCAAACTTCGCCTTTTTCAACTGACAGCTAAGTTGAAATACATGGTTTCTTATGAGGTATGTTACATTCAGTACGTGTCCGTCAACGCAAAGTATAAAATTTGGTCAACTTTTAACTTTTTGTGTACGTTGAGTAGTTTGACAGATATTGGTTGATTTAGTTTTTTTGTGTTTGTGGCAGCAAAAATAAAATAAAACAAAAGAAATAAACGAAATGAATACAAAAAGTTGAATTTAATAAATAAAATGGAGAATAAACCTATTAAGCTGTTCAAATGCTTGTGTCAATAAAGTACTCATTGTGCCAACCTTCTCCGTCGTTGTGTTAATGTCAGTTGAAAAAGGCGAAGTTTAACGTATGACGGATTCATTGTGCCCCGGCCTTAAGTGTGATAATTTCTGTTCCAAACGGAACCAACATTTCAAAGGTACGTAGCCAAGGAGCTAGGATAAACCAAATTTAACGGCTTCTTACGGTAGCTGCAAACGAGCTATACCTTCGTATAGGAAGTAGGCGTTTCCAAGATTCAATCCGAAAGTTTTTTATGATCTCCATCAGTATAATGCCCTAATTCTATTCGACGATTTTATCGTCTTGTCTATGGACGAAAGAAAGCCGCAGTTGTGATTCTTTAAAACAATTATTATTTATTGTCTATGCTAAAAGGTTCGGGTATTTGCTTTATGATTTTGTTCCAAACATTATATCCAACACATATTTTTTCATATATTTTTTAAAATATTGTATAATACTTTCATTTAATTTTTATATTTTAAAAGCATGGTAATAATATTTTTATTTTTCATTATCAAACACAACAATAATTTTTGAAGAAAATAATTTAGAGAATTCAAAAACAAGAACTCAAAAGTATTTTCAAACAAAAACGTCCTAAATCTTCTTACTGAATTAGGGCATTAATTACACTACGACCACAAGAGCAATTTGATGTGTCTTAACACAAGCAATAACGCCGGCAGAATGATGACGTCAAATTGCTTGTGTTCAACAATGTATCTAGAGGTGGTAAACACGTATATTCAAATATATTTGCTTTTTATTCACATAATTACTTCAATTATCAATAATTTTATCCTTTTCTAATTTTAAATTGAATTTTTATTGGTTTTGTTTAGTTAAAACTTTTGTTTTCTACATTTACGATGAAAAAAATTTAATATAATTCGTATTTGACAGCTGTGTTCAGAGATTGTTGCTCAGCAATGTATTTTAACATTTGTTGCTGAATATATATTTCAACACATATTCATATGGTCCACACGCTAATATCTTGTGTCGGCAATCGAATTTGACAGTTGCCATGGCAATAATTGCCAAGATTATTGCTCGTGTGTTCGGCATGTTATAAAATTTTTTATTCTATATTAATTTATTTTAATATTGCATCACAAAAAGTAAATTCATTAAAATTAAACAAAAAAAGACTTCATTTAAAAACTTTCAAGAATTGAAGAATGAATTTAGAAAATATGAATTAATTCTCAAAGGGTATGCTATCATAGAAAAATTACAATCTTTTGATAGTAGTGGCTTTAGATCCTGCAGGTGCTGCTACTTCTTTTTAGAAATTTTCAATCTTTCTTTATGCAGTTTCGGAAGTAAAACAGTATTGATTTTGTTTTCAGTTCTTTGTGGAAGCTGGGCATAATTGTCATCGATTTTAGTTTTAAAATAAATAGTTTTTGTTTGTTCGTATGCCAACGCACATCATATTGACGCACATCATAATGTAGTTTTCAAATTCAGTTGATTTTACAGATATGCACTTCATACTGTACCTGGTCTTATAGATGTATACCGCTTAGGGACAGATTCATTATCAAGGAAGTAATCGTGATTCAAGTGGTGAACTTTTAGAGGGAACGGCTCTTTACGTGCAGTTTTAATCAAGTTAACGAATTCAAATAGCGTGTTTATTTCTTTATTTTTGCCCATATAAACGATCACTTAAGTCTTTTTGCGTTTATCAAATAAACACTTTTGTAGATAGGGCCGTTTGTTTTTCGTCAATAAAATCGCTAATTTTGGTCAGACAAGTCTAAATTTTTTTGTGGTTGTGTATTTTGATGCAATGCATCAGAATCAACCAAAAAAGCGATTTTGGATTCTTTTTGTTAGTTAGGGCCGTTTGCGTTTTAGCTGACGATATGTATGTATGCAGATAACAAAGTTGTATTGTCAGATATTTTTATATGAAAAATATCAGCAACTTTTTTATGACAGTCATAAAATATCGCACAATACTAGTATAACAAATATAGCGCAACAGCACTCTTTGTGAATTTTCCAATTGTTTTATCTACAATTATCTCTTATAGTTTTAAAAGATTTTTTTTCATTTTTTTATATTTTTATTAGTTTTGAACTTGGCCTAATTTGGTTTTAGGCTGATATCTTCATTTTTAGTTAAATAAAAGAATTTTATAACACGAAGGTTTATTATTAAATTATTATTATTAAAAATTGTTTTTTGATTTTTAGAAACCACAAGATAATGTCATAAGCTTTATGTTTGCTTTATCCCGCAAACTTCTCAACACCTTTCACCTACAAACTTAAGAAAAATAGGCACAACATTATATTTTTCTAGACAACGTTTGCTGGGCACAGCTAGAATCATTTAAAGAATATTTCTGCATTATCATCTCCACGAACGCATTTTTTGAGATAAGAATGACTATGTTGCGCTCATAACTATGAAAGTGGTCTTAGCAATATATTATTTGTTTCTTACAGAAGTTATTCATAGCTAATCTATATACATACATATATAAAAATTAATCCTTTTTTTTGGCACGGCATCTTGCATGAACGGCTGGACCGATACCACCCATTCTTCTTTCGTTTTGTTTGTTATTGTCTGGAGCAGAAGAATATGAAAGGAAAAAAATTAAGAAATTTGCTCGCAGCAGGGCAAACAGGGTGAACGAAGTCACCGGAAAATGCTAGTCACTCATAAATACCTCCTGTTACTTTTTAAAAGCAATTTCGAATTAAGATCCAGTTCGAAGTTATAGGATCTAAAAGTTCTTTTAAATTCCGTGATAGCTGTTTTTTAATTATTCTACTTAAAAGTATAAATTAAAATAAAACTATTTCTACTTTAGTTAAAAAAAAATACAAAATAAATTTTTTCTAGAAAAACTATTAAATAACATCATTCAACACGAACATATACATATGCGTGAGAATAGTCGTAATGCAGTAAACAAGCACGTTCTGTTTTACAAAATTATATCTACACCTTTTCCAGTTGTAATTCTGAAAGCATCAATTATAATTCAGAAAGCGTCAATTGTAATTTAGATTTATCAATTTAAATTCAGAAATCGTCAATAGTAATTCAGAAAGTGTCAATTGTAATTCAGAAAAAGAACCAATTTTATTTACTATGGATTTATTTTAATTATTATATATATTATACCAAAAAACTGCACCTTTTCCAGTTGTAATTCAGAAAGCGTCACTTGTAATTTTGATTTATCAATTTAAATTTAGAAAGCGTCAATTGTAATTTAGATTTATCAATTTAAATTCAGAAAGCATCAATTGTATTTCAGAAAGTGTCAATTGTAATTCATTTAGTCCTAGAGAGACACGAGGGAAAAATAAACGTTTCTGTTACCCTCGTCTGTCTCTCTCTCTCTCTCTCTCTCTCGCCCCCACAAACTAATAGCTTAGCAATAAGACTTGCATAGTGTAAATTAGGACTTACGTCATTTTGCTACAAAGTAAACAAACACACCTAATGTATTTTGTATTTTTAATGACAAAAGAAGAACAAGCTTCACCAAAATTCTCTCAGAGAGTCTCTCTCTAAATACAACATTTTAAAAAAATACAGCGTTGCCATATGTGAAGATTTATCTTATTTTCGAAGTTTTTCGGGATGTTAACAAGACTAAAAGATTTCTTTGTTAAAAATAAGATTTTTAAGAATATGATATTTGGTACTTTTACTGCCTTATTCATAAAAAATATTTCAGGTTTATTAAGCGCTTATTTGACATATTTCTATGGGAAATTTGTCAAATAAACCTGTAATAAACCTAAAATATTTTTTATGAATTAGTCCGTTAGTATATTATTTAAGGTCCTTTTGACTAACGTACTGACATATTTGCTGCTTTCCTTAATCAAACGTGTGAATTATGTGCATACATATATTTATCTTATACATGTTCCATTCAGTAAATATTTTGTGTTATTTACCTTTACGTTTGTTAGTTCATTTCAAACAAAATTAATTTCTCTTGAATTTAAATTCAGTAAAATCAATGCATATTAATATATTTTCAGTAAAATCAATAAAAAAAAAAGATTTTTAATGAGAAAAAAAGATTGAAGGTTTTTGAGAAAAAAAAATATGTCAACGCTGAAAACATATGAAATATATATGAGAATTACTAACAACAAATTTTACACTATTGTATTTAGTATAATAATACAATCGATACAAAGTAGTGTCCTGCACAAGACTATTTATAAGACCTTTCAAGACATGAGAGATTTTTTCAAATGCTTTACTACAGCGAAATATTCTAAAAGAATCGCTAAGCAACACTGTTGGCAAGTAATTTTTTTCGGTGGTTTGTCTTGCCAACAGTGCTGTAGTAAAGCATTGGAAAAAATCTCTCATGTCTTGAAAAGTCTTATAAATAGTCTTGTGCACGACACTAATACAAAGATACAAGGTTTTTTAAATTAAGAAACTATGAATAAATAGTTTTACTACGTGAGACATTTTTAGATTTAGTTTTACTACAAAACCTACTATCACGTTTTTCAACGATGTCGAAGGAATACGTTCATTCTTTATATTGAAAACAACAATAAATACAAAAATCTGTTCTTATTGTAAATTGTCGAACGAACTTATGTATGCTTTCGACTTCGTTGAACTTTAATTAATCTTTTTGAACTATTAAATTTTCCATCTATCTTGTTTACACCAGTCGTGATAATGACAAATGGATAAACTTTCTTACATATTTATGATTTGAATAGGCTAAAGTTCGTATCGCTTTTTAAGCCAAATTACATGTGATAATTATTAATGAACAAATAACACCAAAGTTTGTTGTAAATATTCTGACAACACATAGTTGAACGGAACAGCTAGCCGTTTTCGAAGGCCACTAAACCTTCATTATCAGCGTTCTTCTGTGTTTGGTCCACTGTGTGTGGTGTCAGTAGATGTAGATTTATTTCTGCTTTATATACGAAACTTTTTTTGCAAATGGAATATGTGAATTGTTTTGATTCATAGTATTTCAATTTGCTGAAAGATTTTTTGTAATGAAAGCTCAATTTTACCATCTCTAAATTTACAACAATCTTACCATAGTCGTTTGTTCTTTACTAATTATACACATGTTAGTTAATTTGCTTATTTTTGTTCTACTTAAGACAAACTTTTTTGGTTTGTTACTATTAAGTATATTTATTTAATTTTTGCTACATTACAAAAACAGAACATCTTTCAGCAAATTGAAATACGATGAATCAAAACAATTCACATATTCCATTTGCAAAAAAGTTTCGTATATAAAGCAGAAATCTACATCTACTGACACCACACACAGTGGACCAAACACAGAAGAACGCTGATGATGAAGGTTTAGTGACCTTCGAAAACGGCTAGCTGTTCCGTTCAACTATGTGTTGTCAGAATATTTACAACTAACTTTGGTGTTATTTGTTCAATAATAATTATCACATGTAATTTGGCTTAAAAAGCGATACGAACTTTAGCCTATTCAAATCATGAATATAGAAACAAATGAAGTTCGAAAAATAATAATTAAATTAACTTTCTTACATATTGTTTTTTGGGAGTAAATATTATTTTGTCTTTTAAATTGTTGTTAATATTAAGAATGTTAGCATACATACAATACGTTCATTATATTTAAAATTCTTTAATGTATTTTTATATAGCGATATTGGAAATTCGTACTAGCAACAAAATTTTTATTTGGATACTCACTATAAGTGAACTATTTTATGTTTAATTTTTTTCTGTTTTACATATGCTCTATTCAATCGCTGCATGAGTTAAAAATAGTCATAAAAAAAATTATTAATTTGTTAAACGGGGTTTCAAAAAACAATTTCGAACATCATTTTGATGAACTTAATAGTAAAATTTGTTTTTTAATAAATCTTATGGTGGGTAGCATATTTCGACTTCGGTTGCGATTAAAGAAGGCTCATTCTACAATTTGAATTTAATGATAATTTAAAAATTTTCTCTTAGGTACATTATTGTTGTTACAGCAAGAATTAAATGCATATAGACAAAGCTGAATCACCAGCAAATAAATTTCAAATTAATAAACATACATACATATATAGTTAAGCGCTATCACCAAGTCTGAATCAGCTGTTGGCCAAAAACTGATGATACCATTTTTTGAGGGCGCACTGATTTTCGAAATGTTTTGAGGCCCATAAAATATTGGTTAACAAAATCGCCAAACGTAGTATAGGGTTTTACTACCCTTTGGTAGTACTATCGAACCTATACTATCCAGTCCGTGTGTTTTTCCAAAAGTCTTCATTTGTTACATATTGTAATTAAAACTATTTTAATAAGATTATAAATGGGCTCCTTTTTCAACGAGCAAAATTATGTGAAAAAAAATTTGGTTTTGCTTGAAGCAATAGTTTTTATATTCAATGCGCTGAATATAGAAGTAAATAACAAAAAAAAAACTGATGATAGCTAGTGTTTTATTATCAATTTCTATGATAATTTAAGTCATGGTGAACTATTGGGTTTGGATTATTTAGATGAGGAAGAGGAAAAAAAGTAAGTTTAATTAAGTGAGCAAGGTCATCTCGTACTACTTGACGATTTACACAATTTATTATTTTGCTTTAAGTCTAATGACGATCATAAATTTATTGGACAGTGATAAATTATAGTCACTAATTTACTGACTTTTTTATAACGAACATTTGGATGTATACAGAAAAGTGTATAATAAATAATACAAGGTTCGAAATATCTCATCGAAATAAATTCGAAAGAATTTAAATTAAGTTCTGTTGTTTTTTAAATTCCTGCTTTCGAGAATCGGAAGTTATTGATTAATCTATTGGAACCAAATTTATAACATTTTACGGCATTGACCTCAATTAGATTTCGTAATATATGTAAATTAACCGATTCGATTCGATAACTAAAAAAATTTCTTGTCAAGATTGATTTACTTTTTTTACTTGAAAAACTGTTACTACAAAATGTATGGATTTTCCTGCACTTTGACCTTGAAATTAGGAGGAAGTTTCAGGGATGGCACGTAAGGTCAACCGCATCAAATATGGATATATGAACTGTATCCCTACTCTCTTGAGTTTCAAATTAGAGAGAATCTACCTACAATAGCAAATCGCTTTAGTAAAAAGTGGTAAAAATAATGGTTGACGTGATGCAAACCCAGCAAAAATATTCATCTACCTGGAAGCAGGTTGGTAAGAGAGAGCGAGCCCAACAATCCCATACCAACCCGCTTCGGTATACCACGATTTTTATTCGTGATGCTCCACTTGGTAGGTCTCCAGCTATGGCTTTTTTCTGCATTGACCTAGCGAAGCACATAATAATTATCATACATAATCCAATAAAAAAAAATCAAAACACAAAGTAAAAATCTCATTAGCATCCAAATTTGTATCCAGTGTCCCGTTTCTGTAACTTGTGAGTTATACTGGTTGTTCTGTGTTTCACAGGGTTACTCACATAAAAACTTATATAAACTTACAAAAATATCAAAAAATACAGTTTTTTCTTATAGCCTTTTCACACTTACTCACATCTTTCATCTTTCATCAATTTAGCAAGATGATAACATCTTCCCATAAGAATTATACAGGGCTGAATGTTTAACATCTTTCAACATCTTCAAAAGATGTTCCTATCTCACTTTGTTCCATTCAACATCTTTCGATTATTTTAGTGTCATCACTAGAAAAAATGTATACAACTATATACATACATGCATACATACTATAAAAATGTATACATATGTATGTATGTATGTATATCTACATATGCATGTACATATGTACATACATTCAAAGCTGCATTTTGGAATATCTTTCCCAAAAAAAGATCCGTAATTACTCTAAGATTTTATTATATATATGTATGTATGTATATGTATGCATATATTAAAATCTGTTATATGTTTTTCCAAATCGAAATATGTAAATTACATAAAAATAGTTGCAAATGTCTACGCAAAATCTTTGCGGATAAAATTTTTAATATTTCTTCATCATCATTGTCCGCTGGCATAATTTCTACATAATTTCTAGCATTATTTGTTTCTGCTCCTCAGGAGCAATTCAATCAATTTCTACTAAATTTTTAAATTGAATTTTATTATTTAATTATTAGTTGCTCCCACTCGTAAAAATAGTATTATAATACATGACAGATGAAAGATGAAAGATGTTGTAATGTGAACAGGTTTTTTCAATTTTCAACATATTCCACGCATTCCTCAAAGATGTGAGTGTGAAAAGGGTATTACCCTATGTTTCACAGGAAGATAAAAATTTTTCGACTCGAAAAGTTCTCACATTCCTTACAGAAACGAGGCACAGGTAAGCGAGACAGATTACACTATGTAAAACTTTGTGTATTTGAGTATAAACAAACGACTAACCTCGTAGTGTTTGTGTTAAATTTCGTTCTTTTTTGAAATTTGTTTTTGCGTTAGAAAAGTCAAGTAAGCTTGAGACATTTAACGCGTTGATTAAAAAAAAATGAACAAATTTTGATGTTTTGTTCTTGTTCTGTGTGTAAAGTAAGGTTTAATATTTTTATTAACCGTATAACTTAGGGTTTCTAATTTTCCGGACTTTTCCAATGCCCGGGAATCGAGAAAAAAATGTTCTATTCCCGGGAATCGCCGGGAATTCAAAAACAAATGAATTTAATTAAATGGCCTCAATTATAAATATGTATAGCTTTATGAAAAAACTTACATTATTTATATTAAACAACAATCACCCTTATTCCAGTTGTCGACATCGACGTCACTTTCTCACTCTCGAGAAAAATTTTGTGCTACTGACAATCTATATCCGTTCCCTATGATCCAGAAAATATTATAAAACTGTCAATGCATCATTACAAAATTGTCTTTTTAAGTAATAACGAATAGCAATGTAAAAAAGCAAATTCCAAAAACGCAAATATTAAATTCCCGAAAATTCCCGTTGAAAATGTCCCGGGATTTGTAAAAAAAATAATTCCCGGGAATTCCCGGTATTTATTTCCCGCGTAGAAACTCTAGCATAACTAGCAAATCTCTCCATTTTAGAAAACTGGTTTCGAACAGTTTAGATTCTAAACTTTAGAATATTGAACTTTTTATGAAGTCGGTTTTAAGGGGCTGTCCATATATTACGTAACGCTCTAGGGGGGAGGGGTTCGAGTTTTTTTACGATTTGTTATGGTGGGGGGAGGGGGTCTTTGAAAATGTTACGTAACAGAAAAAATTACTAATTTTGTACAAAAATACGTATGTTTTTCTCATTTATTTATTTAATTGATCATAAGTGTTGCCTGCATATATTATGTATGAGTATGTATACTACATACATCTGCCGAATGTCAACTTTTTATATTCGTGAATTTGAATTCGAATATTTAAAACGTACCTTAAAGCTTATGAAAACTATCCAAAAATGTAATAGTTGTTAAATAACATTTGAAAATTATACAAAGTTTTTATAATAAATTAAAAAAATTGTAGTCAAACTGAATTGAACTAGTTCTGAATTTCTCATCTTTCTTTATCCATTTACATTCTTAAATATTCTTAATATATGTATGTACATAAAAACTTTTTTTTATATTAAACTGCAACATATATTAACATTAAACCCACCAAATACATAGAAGGAAATGGTATTTGCAGAAGTTTAGGAAAAGGTTTCTTGCAATTCTCATGGACAAAAAAGCGTCCTTTCAAAAAATATATTCTTCCATGTACATATGTACATAACAATATCAAATTATTTAGTTTAAACATTTTTGTTGGTCAACTTGAGGCTACAATGTTTAAGTTTTGAGAGATGTGTTAATGGAAATTTGCATACATAGACGTATTTTCATAAGGATATTATTTTAATTTTTTATGCAACAGAACTTAAAAAATATGAAAACAACAGTGAAATGCGTCGAGGAACTAGATTGTGTGCCCCTCTAATTTTAGGGTATTTTTAAGGTATATTTTTTTTAATGGGCAAATATCTATTGAAAATGTAATGTTGTAGAATGTAATTCACCATGGCAACCTTTATTGATCCTAGATATAATTTTTTTGTGTTTATGTTTTATGACCAATTTCGTTGGTTTATGTTTTTTATTGTGTTTTACATTGGATATTTATGGTCAGATTTCTTGATTTGATTGAATAATAATAAATAATGCAAAATATCACAGCCAAACTTAAATTGCAATAACCTGACAAGTGAAGTTCTGTGATATTAGTTTTAAGTTTGCCTGTGATATTTTGCATTGTTTATTATTATTATTCAAATTATACAATTAATTGTTCGTGCTGTCCAGTTTTTATAATTTATTTAATAATGTAACTGAAGATCAATTTAAAAATAAAAATTCTCCTGAAGACGTCGGGAAAAAGCTGACGAATCGTTGAGAAAAAAGATGAAATAAATTGGTTTTATTTGCATCCTAAAAATCAAGAAATCTGACCATAAATAGCCAATGTAAGACACAATAAAAAATATAATTGTTTTGTTTCACGCACATTTTATATTGATTTAAAGATGGCCAAACGGAGTCATCTTTAAGCTCTCTGAAATACCCTTAAGGCTAATGCCAATTCTCGTCTTGATGTTTGAAATACTGCTCAGTCATCAATACGAAAAACTATAGTAGATTATTTGGCAAAAAACGCATAGCAAAAAAAAAATAAATAAAAAATGATTTTTTTTAATTATTACAAACTAATATTTGTGTGCCATTCATTTAAATTTCGTTTTGGATTTATGAATTTCTTTATACATACATACATATATTCTTTTAAACGAATACGAATATCTAGAAACGGCCGAATGTTTTGGAATTGCAATACACATCATTAATACATACAGACATACAGTTTAGGAATATGCTCTCTATAAAACCATAAGTTTTGGAGTTTGAGGACACTTGGGAAGAAATTTAAAAAATAGTTTCGCCAATATATGGAGTACGTTCATATGTAAGCTTATTTAATTTTTGTCTACGCACTGTGCTAGTCTAACAAATGAATTTAAAACAATGAATTAAATTTAATTTTTTTCAATAAAAACTTTTAACTATTTAATTTATTTTTTATCCCATTGTTACGTTATTCCTGGGGGGAGGGGGGGGGGGTTCACAGTTTTGTTACGGTACGTTACTAGGGGTGAGGGGGGTCAAAAATCGGGGAAACAGCGTTACGTAATATATGGACAGCCCCTAAGTCTATTTAACAAAAATACTCGTACACAAACTACGCGAGAATGGCCGACTAGGCTATTTGAAAGTCAGCTAGACATGCTGAATTGTAATTTCATTTACTGAATAAAATAAACAATAAACTATCTTAACAAAACGAAAATATGTAGTACATGTACATCCACATTTCATTCTACATAATTCATTCATAATTCAAACTCTTTAACAACCTTAAAACAATTATACATATATACTCACAATAAGGAATGTTGCACCTAAAAGCACAGCTTTCATACGCACATCCAAGTCCAAGGGAAAAGTAATGCCAAAGAAATCGGCATCAGTAAATATTTCACGTGCCAAGCCGGACCATTGTTTTGATATTTTTCCAATGTTTTCACCCGTCAAAGAAACAATCTGATAGAAAATGCATACAAATTCAATAATTATTTTTTATGCAAACACAAATATAATAAATAACTAACTAACATTAAATTCAACTTCACCACATAGAGAAAATGTACAAACTGGACCCTCAATGCGTAAAACTGTATCGCCAATATGATTTTTAATTCTAAAAGACGGAGCACATATACTCCATTCCTGTTCGATGGTACCAATAACATTACCAGGTGGCGCTGAAACCTCCATCGATTGCAAGCAGCATGGAAACAAGCAACTGGAACATGCCAATGGCCGATTTACATGTATTACCTCGTTGCGGAAATTATCAAATATTTTCATATCAAATGGACGTGCTGGGCCGCACATGTTGCGTGTACAACAATCATTATCTTCCACAGCATAATAGACTTTCTGACCCAGAGCATTTTTAATGGAAAATTTATTGTTGGTCTCAAAACCGATAAAAGCCTCCAATAATTCGACTTTTTGTTTAACTAAAAGTTGATCTATACTAGTAAGGTATTCCAAACCTCGTGGACAATTCGGTATGCCGGGCGGTATACTCATCCAGTCGCCTGTAAAGTAAATAAATAAAGGTTTTAATAAACACATTTCACGATGTGCACAATAAAAAGAAATTTCATGCATAAATATGTATGTATGTATGTACGAGTATGTACATACGTTTTTAATTGGTGTACAGCATGAAAAAATTACAATAAATTATTTTTTCACTTCCTGCTTTCTGAAATTGGAAAATCGAGTTTTCATTAGATCTTCAGTATATACTTCGACACATATAAAAATAGTTTATTTAACTGAATCTAATTATTAACCTTTTTAGTGCTTATATTTTAATTTAATTGAACTGGAAAGAATTTCAGTATTTTCAATCCTTATAGAATGAAATTTATTTATTTTTATTAATTAATGTGATTTTCTAAAGAAGAGAAAATATTAAAATTTAATGGACGTGGTCAAAACAATAATTTTTTAAATCGGTCTAAAATTATGGAGTTATGAAGTTAGACACAAAAAAAGTACAGACGAATTGAATCTCCTTTTTTGAAGTCTCTTAAAATAACTTATTTGCAGGAAAAGGTCACATTTTTTAATAAAAAAAAATCGTATATACAAAACTTCAATGCATTTGGTATGTGAACTCTTTTTTCACTATTTAAAGTGAAATCGCTGTTTTTAATTTTTTCCATGACCTACACGATTTTGGAGCTTTAGGATGTTACCAAAAAAAGTTATGGCCCTAATGTATATAGTTATGTATGAATGTATGCTCAATTTGTTTATGTGATATTGGAAAACAACTCAATTTCAAAAAATTTTTATATACGTATACAAATAATGCGGCTAAAAAAGCTGTGAGTGATGGGATGTGTATGGACTTTGATTTTACGCCGGATGAGGCTGTGAGTATTGTTCGTGATAGGTTGTATGAAGAATGGAATCAAGAATACAGAGAATTGTCCAGAACAAAAGGCTGCTTCTTTGCTAGTCTGTTTCCAAATGTCCCGAAAAAACCATGGGTTTATTCTAAGCATGGTCTGGAACCAGCGTGTGTCAAAGTAATTAATCGTCTCATGACAGGCAATACCTTTGGCAAGGTCTTCCTAAACAAAATAGGTCTTTCTAACTCTTCATTGTGTGACAGCTGTAATGTCTACGAATTTTCGGATCACATTATCTTTATTTGCCCAAGATTTGACAACTATCGTTCCAAATATACATAGTTTATTTGGCCGTTTCAATGATATTTTTTCCCTTCTGAAATCTGGAGATGTCGCTATATTCAAGTCACTGTATGAATTTCTTAAGGATGCCAAAATCGATATATAACAATTCTTACCTGATCTTCTGATGTTTCAGTAACATCTCTGTTTGTAACCTGGCTTTTGTGAGCTTACCTGCTCCGCCAACATTTTGCAAAATTAAAAAAAAAAATAAAAAATATACGTACACAAAACGTCAGCAATTTTTATCAAATTAAGATTTGTATGGATCATATAATCAACCTTAAGGTGGCTTATTTGTTATAGAAATTTATGTATATAGCACATACATACATACACATGTACTACGTATACACATATAACTACATACATATACAGTATCTGACATAAGTTTGTGAATTGTATAAGTCCCGGTTCACACGTTTCAACTTTTGTTGCTCAACTCGTAATTCAGCAGTAAGAAAAATGGAGACGGAAGTTCAAATATCTCTTTTTTTCTTACAGCTGAATTACAAGTTGAGCAAAAAAAGTTGAAGTGTGTGAACCGGGCCTAATATGAAATCATGCTACGATAGTCTAGAACACGGTGTATATAACCAGGTGGCAGTGCTACTTCAGCTGATAATTTTTTACTCTATGTGCTTTGTAGCTGACGAATGTCAAAAAATGCGTTGTTTTGGTGTTGGTACAATTATTTTTGTGCTTTTGACGTTCTTCGGTTCTTTGCACAGATATGGTTGCCGTATTTTTGTATAACAAATCCTTACGCAGTCACCTGTATAATTACACCATGATCTAGATTATAGATCATCCCATTGCCCTGAGGGCTCTGCTAGCATTCTGCTTTGCATACGTACACAGCACAACTACTAACAAAAATCTAAAGCAAGAGCATAAAACACAAGGCGAATTCACATAAGGTGATCTTAATTCGCCAGCTGACATAAATTTCCTGCTGTCAAATGAACCAAAACGTTAAGAAATATTTTGACAGCAGGAAATTTTACACTAACAAATATACAAGGCGAATACGCAGAGTTGCAAATCAAGACCACCTTATATCAATTCGCCTTGATAAAACACACAAAAAGAGCAGATTTCTGTCGCATTTTTTATGAAAAAAATACACCGAGAGTATTCCAACACCACTAAAATGATTTAATTTTATTTTTCTATATTATTTATATAAATAAATTATTTAATTTAAATCTTTTTATAACAGCACTTTTTATTGCTATAAAAAAGAGAAAAAAATATGTGAAATATAGAGTTGAAAAGTAAGTTTTTATTTGGCTTAAATACTTTTGTAGATGCTGAGTATCTAGTATGTATCCATAAATTCAAAAAACTAGTACAAAAAGTCTTAGGAACCACTAAATACAAACGTTCATTCATATAAAATTAACCCTTAAAGCTATTTTTCATATATCCAATTAAACATTTACAAGAGCGATTTTTTTCAGTGGAACAGCACTAAACATGTATTAGTGCGGTTCTGCTTTTAAGCATTTTATAATTTATTTTATAGATTATGTTTATATGAATTTAAAATAAAAATTATTTTAAGGTGTAGATTCTATATTACAAACAATTGACTTCGTCTAGAATAATTTAGTGTTACTCATAATAGTGTCCTGCAAAAGATATCTTATAAGAACTTTTAGGACATGAGGGATTTTTCAAATGCTTTACTACAGCGAAATCTTCTAAAACAAACGTTATCAACACTGTTTGCAAGAAATTTATTTCAGTATTGTAGGTATAGGAGTAAAGAAGAAAATACTTCGTGACGGAAGAATTTGTGATTCTTGCTTCTTTCTACGCATGAGCGCGTGAACGAACGTCCTGCATGTATGTGTGTATGATCTTTTATTTTTTTGCGCACATGCAAACGCACACACATGCATTAACATTAGCTGTATGCGGTTAATCACATAATAGCTTACCATCTACATCTTACACACACACACACTCAAACGTACAGTATGCAAAATAACAAGCATACAGTAATCAACCGTACTTCTTTTGAGTGTTTGTTACAAACAAGCTGTCTTGGTGACATCGTTTGTTAACACTGATATACACGTACACCAATACATCCATCGTGCTTCGCTTATAGTACGACATCATTTATTATTGGTTTAGTATGATACATGCGACATGAATACATTTAAAAAACATGATGTCTTTACATTTCAAGACTGTTTACGCAGGTCTCTAAGTCATAAGCATTTTCTAAATATTTATGTATGTTTGTAATTTTTTTAAATGTTAACATTTATCTAAAGATTCATGCATGCTTTGTCATTATTTCTACATACATATATTAAATATATATATATATATATATATCATAGCTGTTCAATATGATTTTTTTATTTAAATTTTTTCATAAAATTAAATTAAACTTACATAAATTTAATTTCTGTTTAAGAAATAGAATTTCATTGAAGTCATTAAAATTAAAATTTGATGTTATTGATTTGAAATAAAAATTTTCAAATATAAATTAATTTGTTTGTCAGAAAATTTAAAAAGTCACGCCTTCAGAAATTCAAATAAAAATATAACAAATTAATGCTTTATTTGAATTCAGCGACTGAAATGTTTTTAAATTATATTTCTATAGTTTGAATTAAATTTTTATTTAATATCATTTGAGTTTTTGAAATTCAAATAATTTTTTGTTATACCTAATTTACATTAAGAATTTTTTTCATGAAACAAGTTGCATGAAAATTTTTTATTTGTCAATAGGAGTACTGGAGGAGCAACTTATATCAAAAAAGTTGTAAAATATGCATCAAAGATTCATTATACGCCCTTTTTTTATATAAAAATATCTTTTATAGCGCTGCAATTAGCAAATAAAAAAAGTTGCGTGCAACAAAATTCATGAAATTTCATGAAAAAATGCTTAATGTAAATCAGGTATTAATAAGTCAAATTTATATTATTCAACAAAAACTTTATTGATTTTTTCAAATTCATAAAAAATAATTTCAAATAGTTTTAAATTGTAAAAACATATACAAATAAAAAAATTTCTTTTATTATTGAAAATACTCCTTGTAATATGATTTCTAGTAATGAAGATTTTTCTTGCGAAGAGGAACCCACCTATTGCCTCAATTATATATCATCTTGGATAATTGAGAAATAAAGTTAGCGCCATATCCGTGTTTTGTCTACTTTTAACGTTATTTTCATATAACAAAATATTTAGCTCAATAAAAATAACAAGGTATTGGATTTTGCAAAACTTGTGCGAAATCATTATGTGCTAGCTCTAAATGAAATTCAAATTTTATTGTACACCTAAGGAAATTTCATATTGAAAAATATAATGAATATCAGAGTCTCAGTAGTAAGAAAAGAGATAACAAAAACGCGTTCGCACAAAAAGTGCTATTTTCCATTGCTGATACCATGAGTGCGTTAAAAAAAGTTCAACTATAGAACTCCCTGGCCTAAATATATCATAAATAGTTGTTATACATTTTTAAGTCTAATAAATATTTATTTTTATTTTTCAGAAATAGTTTCTATTCAAGAAATAATAGCCTGATTTAATTAATTTATTGTTTTTTTTTCAAATTAAATTCTGAGAAAAACTATTTGATTTTTTCGTAGTCAAATAATATTGAAATGAATTTTATTCAAATTTTGAATATTTAAATTCAATAAATTTTCTTTTGTTTTAAAAAGAAAAACAAAATTGTATTTCGAATATTGTAAATTGATCTAAAAAATTGATTTGAGCAATGTATAAATTTAAAAAATTTCAATCGTTTTAAAATAAATAAATTGTATTGAATTTTCACATAACAAATAATTGTTTGAATTTTTATTATTTCTAATTTAAAATAAAAACTATAACTGAAATAAAAATATTTTTATTTTTCATTTCATTCACTTATTATAGCTATGATATATATATATATATATATATATATATATATATATATATATATATATATATATATATATATATATATATATATATATATATACATATATATATATATATATATATATATATGTAGCGCTATTCTATATTTATAGTATTTTGTCTTAGCTTATGTATTTATGTCAGTCACTGTATGTATCACTGAATGTACATGAAGAAAGTAAATTAATGGTACGTGTGCGGCCAAGTAACAAATATGCTTAATTGAGCAACAAAAGGGTAAATAATTCAATGTCAAAAAATAAGAATAAAGTGAAAATAGAAATAGTTATAGAGGATGGGATTTTAAATTCAGTACAGGCAAATCCCGGTATAACGAACGACATAATGTCAGGCCCATTCGTTATAACGAAAAATTCCTTATGTCACAAAGTTTTTTTGTGTTATTTTAACTATTATTATTGTAGACAAAATACAACACAATGAAAAGAATGAGGGATTTTTTTTTTTCAAATAAACTACCAAATACAAAATTTGTTATACCGAGATTTGCCTGTATTTAACTACTTATGTATGTGTTGAAAAATTATTGAAATATATTTCACCAAGTTCCAGTTATTCCTATTTTATTGTACATAAAACTCAACAATTATTTAGAATATACATATATATGTATAACATTAAATATGAATTGAAAATACTGAACTTAAGCCCGATAAAGAAATTATTATTGATTAAAATATTTTACACAAGTTTCATGTATTATTCACTATTTTTATGAATTTTTCATTATTTTTAATTATATTATATTTGTTAATAACAAAAATGAAAGTTTCCATCTCTGATCAGATATGATAAACAAACAAAATTTGTTGACCATAAAATGGTATTTATGTGGCTAAATCTAAGAAAAACAATAAATTAGGAAAGTATGCTTTTTTTCATACATATACATACATAAATATTTTTTTAATAAAGAAATGCACATGTTTGAGTTTTCTTTTTTCAGAAACTTTTCAAATAATTATTTGGAAAACAAAACACAGAACAGCTGTTTGGATAATTCTTCTTTTTTACTAGTAAAATTTTTAAGAATTTTTCAATTTCAATTTTCAATTTTTTTGTATCTTTTGACGCTCTGTCTGTTATTGACGCACTTTCCAATAACAATTCTTACCAATTTGTAACAATTTTTAGTAAATGAACAAACCTATTATTTGTTAATTTATACATATAAAAAAGTTCACAAAAAATACTGAGAAAAATAAGCTTTTCTATACAAAAGTTAATACAATGGGGGTGTTCGATGCTTGATGCAAATGTTTTTGCGTTAAGGCTGGTACTCTGTTCAAAGTTGTGAAAAAATTTCAGCACCATATGTTATTTCGCGTGAAAAATTTGACATGTACTAAATGTAGCCCAACTTGCGGTTTTTTTTTATAGATTTCTCGCTTTTTTTGCTTGAAAGTATGCAACATCGTCAAAATTCCGTGCGAAAAAAGCACTGCTCATGATACAATTATAACAGGTACATGCACAAGCCCAGCCTGTTAATGTATACAATGCAAATAATTGTCAAACTTTGTTTACAAGCTGCGAAAATGTTAGTGTATGTGTGTGAATAAAATGATTACAGTGTTGCCAATGAATTTACACATCGCTGTGTCTCCAATTACACATCGAAGAAAATTACACTACACATCTTTTGTGTAGGTTAAAATTAAAACAAAAATAAATAAAAATAGAACCCAAAGTAGAATTACACACAGATTATACAAGAATTTAATTACATGGCCTACACATGTGAGTAGAAATTACACACTGTCTAACTACACACAGATTGGCAACACTGAATAACTATAATCATGCAGGAATGCCGCGTCTGCAATTGTACTTTAGTTACCCTGTAATTGTTATTTTTGAAAACAAAAGGCATCTGTTTCTGACAATTATTCGTTTGTATATACCAACAAAATGAATGTGTTTTTTGGTGTTGTATTTTTGTTGTAGTCGTGCATGTACCTAGTATAATTGTATCATGGCACTGCTCATGTTGTTTCGCAGCTAAACTAAAATGATGCCAGACTAATTTTGCATGGAAAGACACGATTTTACGTGTTTTTCACAACAAGAACAGAGTACTACTTTTGCGAATTCATTTCGCAAATATTTCATATCAAATACTTTTATATGTAGTTTGACAGCATTTCGCACGAAATTGTGAATTGTGATTACTATAAAATTATCCTTTTCAAATCCAACAACAAAATACACATATAATCCAAAGAAAAGCTACGATATTTTGTATTTGCACTAACGCAAGAACATTTCCATCAAACATTGAATACCGCCAATATTATTTTCGCAAGTTTAAGTTTATAGTAATCATTCACATGTAATATTATCACGAGGTTTCGTTTTGATTTTCCTACAATTGTTACGATAACTTTTTTTAATATATTTTCAATCCTTTTTCAAGCTTATGTTAGTAAGCTTATTATAATATTTTTCTCAAGACATATTGGGTTAGTTTTATTTCACATGACAACACTCATCGTAACAATTGTTGTTTACTACTACTGATTGCTTTTCCAAAAACTTCCCAAGAACTATTAATTATATTCTCAAAATAGAGAAAAATATTTCCCAGTGACTGGTCACATTTTGTTGAAATTAGACACATTTTTGTTTAGTGGCAAATAGATTTGCTTGCCAATAATCAGCTGTTTTGTTGTTTGCCTCTAATAATTATTTTATGGTCAGACTACGTTATGGAAATATTTGTCGTCGTTAGTTAAATGTTTTCCCAATGTGAACGTAGTTTAAGTCAAAACTGTTTTTTAAGAATGAGGTCGTATAGATAGATATAAAACAAAGATATAGAAAGAAACATTTAACTAATAATTTGAAGACAAGACTGAACCTTTTGATATCTGTTTAGAAATCGAGCAAAACTGCTGTTAATTTTCTACCCATGACGTATATCAAGATACTATTTGTGCTGCGTGAAACTCATTTACTAACTTTAGAATTAAATAAAAATATACGAGTAGATAGCTTTCCTAGAAAATATAGTTGGTAACGCTATCATAAAAAATGATTTAGTGAAATATGTAATTGAATTTCATTTCCTTGATATTAGTTCGCTATACATATATTAAATTTCATTTAAAAATTTTTTAAAACTTTAGCACATGCAACAGATACAACAGTTAAAATAATCTTAAGTACTCACTTTTATCATATTTTATTAAAAACTTAAATGAAATATCACGCGATTTATTACTCACATACAAATATATGTATAAGAATTTTTTTAAATAAGAGTGCTTTGAAAAAATTATAAACAAAAGTAATCTTATCTCACTCAGTGTGGTGTAAAACAATTAAAATTTATTTCAATATACAACTTCGTCCTTAGCTAACCATTTTTCGAGTCTTATACATACATGTAATATCGCAAATCGTAATTGATTTTAATGATTTGTACTTTGAAATCCTTATCAAATATCGTGTCTACCTATTCATTGGTTTACCTGGTATTGAATTTTAAACGATAATTTTGTGCTTTTCCCATGATTTGTTTATTTTAACATTCTTAATATAAAGCGAAAAATAAATAAGATAAGAATACAATAAAACTTCTGATTATTTTCTGATTAAATTAAAAAATAATAATTATCTTAATAGTTCTCATTTGTTAAGTCAAATGACTTATGAACTCAAATGGCTCATGAACTTGCCTCATATTGCAATAAGAATCCTGCTATTTACTTTAAATGCTATTTTAAGAATGCAGTATTTTCCACATAACTGGAAACTGGCCAAGATCAAAATGATTCCAAAGGCGGGCAAAGATCTTACCAAGACTACAATCTCAAAGCTTTTCGAAAAGCTGCTCATGACTAAATTGTCCAAAATTTTAACTGATAATGGGTGCATCCCGGACCATCAATTAGAAGTCAGCACAGCACGATTGAACAAACGCATAGACTGGTCCAAGTTGTAAGAAGAACATTTGAAGAAAAGAAGTATTGTTCTGCTCTTTTTATTGATGTTTCTCAGGCGTTTGATAAAATATGGCACGAAGGCCTAGTTTTAAAATTGAAGACATATCTGCCAATAAACATTCAAAAGCTTTTGGAAAGTTATATTATTGATAGGAAGTTCACTGTTGTGGAAGGAGAGTTCACGAGTGTGCCCGAAACTATATCTTCTGGTATGCCCCAGGGTAGTATTCTGGGTCCTGTCTTGTATTTAATATATACTTGTGATATGCCTGTGAGCAATAATATCCATATTTCTACTTTTGCCGATGATACAGCCTGTATGAGTGTGCACGAAAACCCTTATGAGGCATCCCGCAATCTCCAGGAACATATCACTCAGCTGGAAATATGGTTGAACTTATGGAGAATTAAAGTCAATGAACAAAAGTGTGTCCATATAACGTTCACCCTAAGAAGAGATACTTGCTCCCCCATTCGAATCAACAATCAAAATATTCCTCAACATTCCCAAGTGAAATACCTTGGTATACACCTTGATCGAAGACTTACATGGAAACATCATATTGACTCTAAGTTAACTTAGATGAAACTTAAGTTAACTCAAATATATTGGTTGATTGGCAGAAACTCAACACTCAGCCTAGACTGCAAACTTTTATTATACAAGTCGCTTTTGAAGCCAATGTGGCGCTACGGAATTCAGTTATGGGGCACTGCTTCAGCTTCCAATGTCGAGAGAATCCAACGAAGGCAAAACAAAATTTTACGGTTAATAACATCGGCTCCATGGTACATCCAAAATTCTATTATACATCGTGATTTAAATATGCCACTAGTGACTGAAGAAATTGCAAAATACGCAGGCAAATATTTAACAAAACTCGAATCACATCCTAATCCGCTTGCTCGTAATATTTTGAACTTTACTGGACACGTCCGCTTAAAAAAGAGGGACACACGGGCTCTTATACCTAACACTCCAGATGGGACTACTTGAAAATACTTCCCCCCCCCCCTTTTTTTTGATTATCACTACTAATGTATTATTTATAACTACCACTAAGTTTATGTCCGACACTGGTCGGGCCTAATAATTTTTTTTATAGATTTAAGATTTGAATACTTATTGTTAGTTCATATATGAAGATACAATAAATAAATACATGCATTAAAAAAAAAATTTTGTTAAGTCAACATTTTGAAAGCTGTGTCAAAATTGCAATCTGCTTCAAATGGGTATAATATAGATTTCCCTTGGTGAAAGAATTTTTAAAATTGGTTTAGGGATTGGAGCGTGAAAGCGGTGCAAACAAATTAACAGACAAACTCACTTTCGAATTTATAATTTTCGGAAGGATGTACATATAAATATGTATATGTATTGTATTAATAATTTTTTAATCTCAAAATGTTAAAGAAAAAAAATTTTCATTAGTAAGATTGATTAAAAATTCATTACATCACATTTTGTTAAAACATGTTCTTGTATGTACATATTCATCAAATAACCTTAACATAACTTATGTATATCATTGTTTCCTTTAATCAACTTTATGACTGTTTAGTTTTCCTTTTTTAGGGTTCCGTACACCCTACGCTGTCCGTCTGTCCGTCATAGGCTATTTTCCTACGGACCTGAAATTTGGACAGAGTATGTAGAACCTTGGCCGCTACAACAACAAATACATGAGAGTTAAAAATTAAAGGGTGTTCCAAAATGAGCAATGAAAAATGTTAAAATCCCATGTAATATACATAGAATTGTATGTACCTATGTATATTAACACTTGAAATTTGCAAAAATTAGTGTCTTTTTATACAGACTACAACAATTCGTCCCATAACCGCCAAAATAGCTTAAGCGACATAATTTTCAAAACTCAATTTTGAAAATTAAAATTTGAATTATTAAAATTTGCTATCGTAAATAGTCGATTTTCGTCAAAAAAAACGAAGTCCAAAAAATGTGTCGCTTAAGCTTTTTTAGCGGTTATGGCTCGAATTAACACTAAAATTTAAAAAAATTAAATTAAAGGGTGTTCTATCAGTTAATGCAATTTTGACTATGTAATTTTGACAACTTGCTGTATCTTTAAAACTGTAAGATGCAAACTCTTGAAATTTTCAAAAACGGTAAAACGAAAAAATACCAAAATTATAAAATCGCCAAACCGAAAAAAATCGCCAAAAATTTAAAAAAAATTGCCAAAAGGAAAAAAATCAGCAAAATTAAAAAAAGATTATAACACTAAAATAAATCGTCCAAATAAAAAAATCGCCAAAATGAAAAAAAACGCCAAAACCGAAAAAAATTGCCAAAACGCGAAAAAGGCGCCAAAACTAAAAAAAATGTTTATATGAAAAAAATCGCCAAAATAAAAAATAGCCAAAATGAAAAAAAACTCGCCAAAATGAAAAAACGCCATAAACCGAAAAAATCGCCAAAACGAGAAAAAAAAGTATCAAAACTAAAAAAATCTCCAAAACCGAAAAAACGCAAAAAAACGCCTACACTAAAAAACGCTCAAAACCGAAAAAAAAACATAAAAACATAAGTATATATTATACGTACGGAACCCTTCGTGCGCGGGTCAAAGTCGCACTTCACTGAATTTATTTATTTGTTAGTTTTTATTTTTGTTAGTAAAACAATATCGGATTTAAACTAGATCTAATTTAACACGCTTCTGTTTAAAGATACTACGGAAAAAGTCACTATCTAAATGTCTTAAAGGTTTTTGCTATAGAAGTACTGAGTATAAAGGTAAAGGCTCAGTTAGCCGACTGTAATGGAATGTAACTGCAACAGTAGGAAACATCTGATTCGTGATATGCAAAGTAAAAATTTAAATATTGCATACATATTACAAAAACTTCAATAAAGAGACATAGACTTTCTTCAGAAATTTGACTCAATCTTAACTTTATCTTTTGATATTCATTAATTTCGTTTTGTATTCTTTATTATTTTATTGTATCGTTTAAATAAAAAACCTGGATGTTTTCTTTTATTTTATGAATTTTACATCGGTTTTATGTCGTATTTGGTAAGTATGTTACCACAAATGCTCGCCACTGTATATACATAATGTAGATACGTACATATGTATATGAAATACGAAAAGCCGGACTGATATTATACTGAAGTGAATTAGCTAAATGTTTATTGGATCAGATTTTACGCCTTGTTATTCATAAGAAGCTTTTAAGAGCTGCTATCTATCAATACAAATAAGAATTAATCTTATCGCAGTGTGATATAAAAATGACTGCTCGCATTTTGTTGAAAAATATAAATTTTAAAAGCATTTTCATTAAATTTATAATATAAAAATTTATTCAAGAACTTATTTCATTGTAGCTTTCTGTGTCAAACGCATGGCAAGCAATTTTTACATGTGTATCACAATATCACAAGCGAAGAGATACGTACGAGTAAAAAATCTTCAATTTGGTTTTTGTTTTGAATGTAAGTGTGCGACAAGTCGAACGTTGTCGGCATCGTGGGATAGGCCCTTAATGTCTTTGGATTATTTTCTTTAAAACTGAGTGTCAAGCCAGAAACTTTGGAGAAATCGAATCGGAAATTGTTTCTGTTTTACGAAAACAAATTCTGAAATATAAATCGCAAGCGAAATTTCAGCTGTCATTAGATAAAAAGTTGTCAACAAATTGGAGCTGGAAATGGTGTCCTTTGAAAACAGCAAACAGTAATTTCTTAAAATAATAGTCTAGTACAAAATCGTCGTAGTCGAAGTCCTAATACGACACTCGTAATAAGGCCCAATAAACACTGAGTTTCAATTTGAATGAAAATCAATGCTTTTTCGATCAAATCAATCACTAAAATGTAACACCGAACAGTAAAATTTAAAAATTATAAAATGACATGTTATCCAATCACCCACTAAATTAATAAAATCCAAAAACCGCCAAAGTTACCAAAATTAGTAAAAAAAAAGAAATACTCGAGTCGGGAAAAATATTAGCAAATGTTTAGGACTTTAAATAAGATCGTAAACTTAGAAAAAAATAACCGATTATTTAACTTTTTGTAAAAATTTTTTCTTCTATTATTTTCATAAGCTTAATTTAAAAGCCCCTTAAGCTTCAATTAGAACTGTCATACCATAATATCATAGCCATAACTTTAGGCATGACATAACCGTATTTTCTATTCACGATTAACTGCAATCAGGTAATATTTACGCTGTAATTGATTTATTTACTTCTATAATCACAAACAGACACAAAATTAATTTAGTTTTAAAGAAAGAAAATAATAAATAAAATTTTAACTCTAAAAACAAACAAAAAATTTAAATAAGTTATTTATAACAGGTGGCGTAAAAGCAATGTCATAATATGAATTGGCTGCCGTTTTTGCAGAAAGTAATGTCTTTATTTGAATTGACATTCATTTTAATTTTCAAAAAATATTTACTAGGGTATTCAATAAATCGGGTTTTTTTATTTTATTCGGTTAATAGCTCGATTAATTAATCGAAGTTTTGGTTTAATCAGTTGATTTTGGATTTGGATCGGTTAACCGATTAAAAACAGTTTTCATAAATCTATTAATTTCAATAAACAAAAAACATAAATTACTCATTATTTTAAAATTGTATTGATAAAAAAACTATAACATAACAAAAATAAAAATTTTCGAAGTAACTCTACGTCTCCACCTGACATGAACTTTTGCTGTAACTTGAAGTTATAACTGAGTTGTTAAAACAAATGCACTAACAATAATGTTATAACTTGAAAAAAGCATTAACTTGAGCAGTCTACACTTAACATTAACTTGAAGTTAATGTCAAAGTTAGTCATTTTATGTCAGGTGGAGACCAAGAGTTAATCAGATGAGCATAAAATGTTATACACATGTAAATACAGTGCACTCTCGGTAACGTAAACACCGCATGTTGTGAACACTGATTAATGCAAGGCGAATTCACATAAGGTGATCTTAATTCGCCAGCTGACATAATTTCCCTGCTGTCGAATGAATCAAAACGTCAAGAAATATTCTGACAGCAGGAAATTTTACACTAACAAATATACAAGGCGAATACGCAGAGTTGCAAGTTAAGACCACATTGTGTCAATTCGCCTTGGATTAATGTGAAATATTTTTTGATTGACTATTCTAAGAGATGAACAACGTTTGAAATTTCTATAACTTGAACAACAAAAATCCATGCCCTTAAGCTAAAGAAAAAAGTTAAAAAGTTAATATTTTCATCCTGTTAGGTCCGGGAATCATCTTTTTACATAAATTTAATTTAGTATTTTAATATCGCGAAGAAAGCCAGTGTAATTGAACTTGCAAAATGTATTCTAATCGAGCAAAATTTCAGAGAATGAATCACTTTCTTCTTGTTTTAGTGCAAAATATGAAAAGAAATTTTGTATAAATAAAAACACCTTACTTTTTAATAAAAAATAAGAGAAATAATCTCAGCATTATTTAAACTTTTATATGGGAAAAATATATATTTATATATATTTAGATATGTACTTGTATATGCAGAGATATCTTGCTCGCTTGAAGTTCCCAGAACAAATTAATATAACTGGGAAAAGTTGAAGATGTTGAAGACAATGTTTAATCACACCGTTAGCGGTTTAATCGTTAGAAGCTAAGTGAGTACAGTGAACTCGCAATAATATGAACTAATTAAAACCAAGCCAGTTCACTTTTGCAAGATTGTTCATATTTGCAAATGGCATCTAATTTCCCATAAAAATAAAATTTTCTTATCTTAAATATTTTAATCAGGAATAATTTCTTAATCCGGCTTAAGTTCAGTATTTTCAATTCTTATTGAATTGTAGTTAAGCTCGATTAACGATTTTGTAAGAAATTTTGGTTGACAGCTGAAGACAATTTAAAAGCAAGCAGTAAACATTTGAATCAGAATTTAGATTTCAAAACTGTGTGCATAAGGTCCATTAAAAATAACAAAAATATGTTGTTCATATTTTACAGCTTTTGCACTAAGTTCATATATTAAATAAAACAATTACAATATTTCTTTCCCGGATAATCGATGTTGCCGGTTAATCGAATCACGGATAATCGAAGCCTTACTGTACTACAAAAAATTTTAAATTTTGTTTAAATTTTGTTTGTTTTAATCGACCGAAATTAACCGGTTTAATCGAAAATTGTACATTTTTAATTAATCGAACAGTTAATCGGGTAGAAATTAATCGGTTAACCGATTAACGGTTAACTCTAACATTTACCTCTGATCTTCATCGCTAAGAAAATATTTGTAACCTTTCTTTTTCGCCGATTTATTTAAGCGCAGCGAATGCCGAAATTTTTTAGCCAATGGTTTATTATTTTCGCGATAAATAAAATTTTTAAACACTTTAGTTTGTTTGCGGAAACTTTCATATTTTTCATACAAAGTATGCCACACAATACGAAAAACTTTTGATCTGTTATTTTCACTATAGTTCGAGTGATCGGATGTTTTTGCATTATCATCATTCGCATGAGAAGATTCACTCTTGTTGGTTGCCAGTTGTAGGGTTGATTTAAAATTTACAACCGGATCACTAATAACTGTCATAATTAATTTAAATGTTTTTTAATTGTTCTTAAGTCTTTTTATTCATTTCGCTTTTTTAAACTTCTATCGTTGTATGTAGTATTCAACTAACTAACGTTCACTTTATGACTGTTAGTATTAATTTTTTCAATTCTGCTTATAACTCAAAGCTGTGAAAAAAATATCTACCGCTGCCAGTTGTTGTACATATTTGATTGCTTAATTTAAAGAACAAGTGATAAGACGACTTTAGACTGCCATCGTATCAAGGAAATATGAATGAATATTAAGACTTTCAACATATTTCTGTCAACGTATCATCAGCCTGCTAAATTGTTTGTGTTTATCATATAAAATAAACATATGTATGTATGTGCATACACGGTAAATATGCATATTCATATGTACTCGTGCATATATTTGTGCATGTGTATGAATATTGCTTTATCATTATATCGCACAAGTGCAACAACAGCGTATTAACTCAAAGTTCTAGTGCATATTTTCAAATTTGGTCTGATTTAGTGATTCCACGATATCAAGTGGATAAAACACAGTTTATTCTAAGCCATGACTGTAAATAACATCATTAAGATGAAACCAAATTTTATAGTGTAAACACTGCCCCTACAAATAAATACAAATTTCTGCGTAGTTATTTCCTTGATATAAAATAAGTTTTATTAAATGTACCTTCATATAAATAAATAAATAATTATTTATTAGGGTGATCAATTATTCGAGTTTTTCCAAAAACCGGTTTTCAAAAAGTTAAAATATTTGAAACTATGAAAAACCCGGTTTCGGTTTTACAATTCAGGAAAAACCGGTCAACCGGTTTTTTTAAGTAAGAAAATTATTATACAAAAGTTTTGATATTAAATTACTTTATTAAAAAAAAATTAACAGTTCATGTAAATATTTACTATTAAACAATACAAAAATTAAAGGTAAGACATAAAAATTAACTTCATATACATACTTATGTTTAGTACATATATATAATATATATACATATGAATGTATGGACATCTATATAAAATATGAAGCAAAATGTCAACAAAACTAAAAAACACTTTTTGCAAATGGATTTTGACATCCACTGCACACCATAAGGCCAATTTAATTCGCATCTGCTACCACCTCATAGAATAATTTCGCTTAAATTTCATGTTTCAATAAGTGTTGTCATGCTCAAAAAACGCTTAAAACTTTCACACTGAAAAAAAGTACTTAGGAAAATCAACAGAACACGTTGGTCTAAGTTTTAACAGAGTAAAAACTAATTTTATTGCAAAATGTACAAATCGAAAAGTATTAGACTCAGCCGGTTTTTAAATTGTAAAAAAACCGGACTATTCGACATTCGAAAAATCAACATTTTGAAAAAACCTACAGCCGTATTGTGAAAAACCCGGGTTTTAAAACTGGTTGCAAAACCGAGTCGACCCAAGTATTTATGTACACATTAGGTGTTTCTTTTAAAGCAGCCCATACACGATTCAATTCAATTTTCAATTGAGTCGGTTGTTGTCCAAATCAAAGCGTCAATCAAGGCGTCGGCCTTGTCAATTGATTAGTTTGGCAGTTGTCGAGTTGGTTGAAGAAAAATCAAAAGATTTTGATTTTTCATGTTGACTAGTAAATCTTAGCTGTCAAAACTTATGTTTGTAGCTTTATTTTGTATAGAAAAATTTATGTATTTTTAAAATTGTATTTAATTTCATTGAATTCTAAATAAAAAATATTAAAATTAATGAATAAATGCAATAGAAGTTTTAATTTTTAATTGTGAAAAAATATAAGTTTGACAGTTGAATGAAAATCTTTCAATTCAGTTTATGAAGTGTGTGGCCAAGAATCAATCCAATTGAAAGACTCAATTCACAATTGAATTGAAACGTGTATGGGGTGCTTAAGACCGATAAAACTTTAAATTGTAAAAAATTGCACACTAAAATTGTTTAGCCGAAAGATCAATAGATGACATGAACCATTGAAAATTATATCGGGCAATTATATCGCAACCGCGCCTGTGCCTGACGAAGCGTATTCTGGACGTCCAACTTTGGGCCACTCTTTAGAGCACTACTGGCCGGCCCTATTTCACAAATAACACGTCAATTTGTTGCTGGTTTATCAGCATAAACCAGTGACTTCAAGTGGCCCCACAGAAAATCTAAATCAACCTATCGCCAAATTTTGATTTCAATAAGACAATGGTTTTTGACGCCATGGTCTTGAAACCACAAATCGCCCGGATGAATGTCATCCATATTCTTAATAAAAAATAATTGATAATGGCGCGGTAACGATCTCCATTTTCATCGTAACGCGTGCTCCGGCTTCATTTTTGAAAAAATAAAGTCCAATGATGCCACCAGTGTGTAAACCGTGCCAAACGGTAGGTCCATTTTTTTAAGTAATGAAGTCTATAGGGTCTGTTGTGGTTTATTTTCACTCCATATTTGACAATTTTATTTATTAACAAAACTGCTAAGCCAAAAATGAGCATCATCGCCAAACACAATTTTACGATACACCATCGTTTATAAGTTGCGTGAATTGATGACCGATTTTCAGATTAAATCTGGATAGTTTGGTAGCGTTCTTCAAGCTTCAATATATCGTTACCTTAACATAGAACCGCCCCAACTCATATATTTTTTTTAAATCGAGTTTTTTGTATATTTCGGTAGAAAAACATCTACTAACTTATTCATAAAAAATATTTTTGATTTATGAAAGATTTATAAACAAATTTTATATGGAAATTTGATTAATAAATCTTTTGTAAAACCAAAATATTTTTTATGCATAATGGTAGGTACAGACTTATACGGGATTTACACTATGACTTTTTACTGTGACTTTTGTAGAGTTTATTGACAAACGGGGTACAAAGGCAATCAAAGGGGTAGCAACACAAAAAAGAATTGAAAAAAAATGCAGGGGAAAAAGTCATCGTGTAAATCCCGTATTAGCAACGTGTTTATGCAACCAGGCAGGTTGCATTGTCGATTGCATAGTGTGTAGTCTTGTTTATGGTTGCATTCGAAGTTGTGTTCGAAGTTTCGAAAATATCAAAATGTTTTGATGTTTATGGGTTGCATTGGCGGTTGCATTGTAGGTTGCATAGTCTGTATCAAAATATGCAACATGTAATATAAACGTGTTGCGTAAACACGTTGCAAAGTGTGTATCCACTATTAGGCCCTTAATGTATCAAAAAATGAAAAATTTTCGATTTCAAAAAAAAAAATAATGCGTTATGTAGGGCATTTTCATGATACAATAATATAAAGGTAAAACCGTTCTCTCTTTTCGTCGCCATATTAACCTTCTGACGTTTATCCCGATTATTTTTTACTCTCAAAATTAATGCTACCTTATTAGTTTAAGAAATCCGAGTTTTTGATTAATTGTTTGACTTTGTTGTTTATTTAATTAAAAAAATTTTAAAATACTTAAATTTTTTCATTATAAAAAAACCAACAACGGCAGCAGCAAAGATAGAACAGCAAGGAAATGAACAGCTACAAGGAAATTCCTAACTGAACATCATCTGCTCCACTTCCGAATCATAGGCGGGACTTCGTGTTCGTGCTTCACTCTATTATTGCCTTACATCAGGTACGTCCAAGGCATATGCACAATGTGAAAACTTTTAAAAATGAGGTTTTGTGCTTTCACACCAACAGGAGCAGAAGAGATCACATCAGCCAATAAGATCTTGACAACAGCAATGCTTACTCTTATTTTGTAAAGAAACAAGAAAAAATTCAAGAGCTTTCAAAGCTTTTGTGTGTTTGGACGAAGCTGCTGTTAAGCACAACTGGAACCAACGACGAATATTCTTCGTAAAATATAAAAACACTTTTGTGTATATGAAAATACACACAATCATTACGTTGGACGAAAGTTTCCTTGTGTAACTAACTGGCGATAGTTTATTTCTTACGTCGTCGAAAGATGACTAAATGTTTTAATGTTTATGTCCATTGTAGTTTCATTTCGAAATGAAAATTATACAAAAACTTTACCAGACATTGCAATTTCTGCGATGTTAGGAATTTTTTTGTGATTTATCCGATATTCTGGGAGTTTGTTATTCTTTGCAGTGGAAGTTATTTCTTCAATGCATTTAGAAATTTTTAACGAACTTGGGATTTTTTCGCGTTATTTCCGAGTTAATTTTCTATTTAACAGATTACAGATGTAAGCGAGTTTTTTCAAGTATTCTGCTTTCTAACAGTTTTCAGTAATTTTAAATTTTGCTGTTATGCTGCTTTAACAAAAACATCGATGTTTTTAAGACTGATGTTGCATGTCTAGCCATGAGACTTTTTTATTATGTGGTGAAATAAATAATAAATCAAACATTTGCCAACTTTTGAAGATCATATTACATACAGATTTCGTTATCCTCATGTCCAATAAATACAGCATTTAAAAAAATGTGTGGATTAAAGTATAATTTTTTAAATCAAATTACACATTTCAAAAAGCATTCCTAAATGAAAGCTGCCATTATATGTGTGTGGCAACGTTCTTCTCTCTGTTTACAAAAAAACAGTAGTCAAATAATCGGGGAAAAAGTCATAATTAATTTTGTACGTCAAATGTGGTTGTATCTTTATATTATTGTATCATGGGCATTTGTATATTAAGTAGTGTTTTTCAAACACATTTTTCGGGAAAGAAATCCCAAGAAATTTGTGCGGGAGTTCCTGGAATTTTTGTGATTTTATTATTTTAACTTTAGTTTCAATGTGCACATTTCTTGACGAGTGTCGCTATTCACTTTACTCATGTTTTAGACTCGGCAGTTTTTCTTGAAGCAAGACTGAGTTTATGGGAGAGAGGGAAAAGACGAAAAAATAGGGGTACTGATTTGCGTATTCCGAAAAGTTACTTCAGTTCTTTTAGTTATTTCATTTGCTGCATTTAAACAATAGGAAAATTAAACAAGAAACCGTCCGTGTGTAAACAAACGAGCAGTTTTAAAAAATAATCGAAGAGAACTGATTTATATATAAAGAACGGAAACGGTATTATTTTTTGGCTAATGTGTTTATAAAATCGATCTCATGAATTATAATTTTTTTTTCTTGAAATAAATTAAATTAAAAAATATTTTGTATTGTTTTGCACTCGGCGGGAATTCCCGGGAAACCAAAAAGTCGTTCCCGCTTTCCCCGGAAATGAAAAAGTCCGGGAAAAGAAAAACTCTAATATTAAGGTAACAATATCGCTCATTGACTCAAACAAAGTCATAACTCAAAAAACCAGTTTGCCAGCAAACGAGTTTAAACTTTTCAATTTACTCACAACTTAATAGAAAAAGAAAATTTTATTTTTCTCCCAAGATATTTTTATGAAATTTTTACACAATGTGGAGAACGAAATGAGGAGTATGCTGAACATAAATATCAAAAAGTGAGCGCAGTATGAAAGTTCGTTTGGCAGTTTAGCTTTCCGTAAGTTCTCTCAGACTTAGGAATACATAAACCTTACATCTTTAAGAAATTAAAATAAATAACACAGTTAAATTAAATTTAAAAACTTATATATTTAATGATTATTATTCTTTAATTTGTTTCATCTATCTATATACATATATGTATAAAAGAGGATGTGTGTATGTATGTATGTAACGTATGGACTCCAAAACGGCTGGGTCGATTTTGATGAAATTTTCAGGGAATCTTCAGATTTTTGATTTTCGGTCTGGGGCGATATGTATAAATTATTATTTTTTGCTTTTTTTATTTTATTTATTTATTTTTTTTTTTTTTGAAAGCTGTTGTCATGTTTTTCAAAACGAGATATCAAACTCTTAAATCGGTTATGTAGTTCCGAAGATATTTACAAAAAACCTATGTTAATAATTTTAAAACTTTCGAAATGTTGCATTAAAAAATCCGAGTTTTCGGTTTATTTATAAAATATTTACATCATTTGATAAGACGATGGGAGTAGCGAAGCACACCGGGTGTAGCTAGTCTTGAACATAAAAATTTTCATTTTTTTTTTTTTTTTTTTTTTTTGGTTAAACTTTTACTTCAACTTTTCTTTTTTTAAATGCTTTTATTAAAAAAAGTATTCTTTGTATTTTCTTACTTTTGTTTATTTTATTGAATCATATGTTTTTCTCATCTACTGGATTTTACTGGCAAAACTTTTTCCAGTAAAAATTTGCAGAATCTCAGTCAACAACTGTCAATTTACTCTCTCAATTGGCACTCTATTTTGCAATTTTATGTGTAAACGAACGCATGGCAAATTTACATTCAAAACAAAAAGAAGTTTTAAAATTTAGTTTTTCACACAAAAGTTACATATAATTTTTAAAACTAGAGCTGATGACCAACGTTGCTAGTGCTCTCTAATTAAATTTAATCTTGGAATTATATTCGTTAAGATTAAATAAATAAATAATAATAATAATTTTTAAAACTAAAAATAATTCTAGTCACTCGAAGGTAATAAAAGCTTTGTGCTATCTTCATATGTCTTTTGGTTCTTTAATTAATTAAAAAATTCACAATTATATTAAAGTATACATATACGTACATATGTATATGTATACCCATCACAATACTAATCTTCTAGATTATCCCAGTGGGAATTATTGAATTATCAGCCAAAAATTAATTAGAGGTGGTTAAAATTCGCACTCATTCTGCATGTTAAAAGTGATCAAATTTATCATTGAGTGACATTAGGACGAGTGCATCAGTTTTGAACTAGCCATGAATTAGCTCATTATGAGTTAGCTTGTGCCAAATTAAAAAAAAGTGTTATTTTTAGTGAATTATGATTTAAACATGAATTTTACGCTGTCATCATCTAGCTGAACTTTGACTCATCTTTGTATCAGCTTTTAGTTAGCATAAAATTAGTTCAATACTTATCGAGAAGAAGATAGTTGTGCAAAAGACAACTGACTCACATCTGTATCATTTATGAGTTAGTTCAGAAGCTAGTTGTAAATGAGTTAGCAAAAAGTTACCCATATTTTGAGTTAGCTAATAAAAAATCCGACTGGGATATGCAAAGCTTATGTGTGTATGTATCTATATCAAAATTGTGCTATCTGCAAACACATAGTTTTCATTCCATCACAATTATAAGAATTTAAAATAATTAATCTTCTACCATATGTATGTTTGCACATTTGGAACGCGTATGTTATTTGAGGATTTATTATTTAAATCTTGAAAAATTATAGAATAAATGCTTAATTCCTGTCCGAAATATTGTATATATACTTGCAGATGTTATAACTTTAGTATATACATATACATTTCATGAAAAAAATTAGAATATATTCTTTAATATATTTTATAAGCAAAAATGTTTTAGGCAAGAAGCATACATATAATACGTTGGTGCATCATAATGTAAGTTTTATAAACTTAAATATTGTACTCGTTATGGTCTATAAATTGAAAAAAAAAATCACAGTTTATGAACAGAAAGGAAAACCATTTTGAGAACATTGCATAAACAACTTAACAAAGTTGCAAAATCAATAAGGAAACTTGTGATAATAAAAATATTCTCAGAACCGCATATTGATTTTAACTAGACTTACATGGAAAGCAGTATTACAATATTACACCCATGATTTAAAAGACTTTTCTCTGATCTGAAATTCTGTGGCAAAAAGGAAAAAGTGATTTTGAGTTAATGGTACCACCGTAATCTGCATATTCGAAAGTACCCCTGGTCGAAATCTCAATTAATTTGTGTGATTTTTCAGGAAGTTATGGTACTATGACTTGCGACTTATATTTTTTAGACTTCTAGTCTCATTTGGAATAACAGCTTAACTTAGGTTATACTTTGGTATATTTCAGTTTAAATGTGTTACTTATAGCGTGTAGAATGATGTTTGCTTAAAAAATAGAGGTTAACAGAAAATTTCCCAATTTAACTGTAAAAGAATTAAATTTCTGAAACTCGACTTAAACGCCTAAAAGTGCTCTCCTGCAAAACAGCAAAATAAGACTTAAGCACTTTTTCCTTATTGCCACAGAATTTTAGGTCGATGGTTTTATTGCAAAGAAAATAAAAACAATTATCAGCTTAATAAAATTAAAAATATTGTCTCTTTTGTATGTAAATATACATATGTATGTCAATAATATGTATTTAATCAGAGAAACGTAACATAATAAACTGCATTCAAAGTTTATTGACTCTGAAAATCCCATTTATGAAAACAACAATTGATATGAGTGGAAAATAAAGAACATTATAAAATTATCAGTTAATTGCCATCGTAATTGCATACATTTTTTTTTTTTACTGAAGCATAAGAATTGCGTTGTACTTTCTATTTAGAAATGCGGTACTAAACTTGAATAAACTCGGTTGCCTACAGAATTCTATTTTACAACTAATAAAAAATCATAAAAAAGAAAACGTTTACTTACCAGGTGGTCCCATACTTTGTCCTGGTGGCATAGGCCCTCCTGGCTGAGTTACAATTGGAGCTTGTGGTGGTCCATATCCTGGCTGAAAACCTCCATTATACTGTTGTGGAGGCACTGCTCCATATGGCACTTGCTGTGGAGGGACTCCTCCATATGGCATCTGCTGGGGAGGTGCCCCGCCGTATGCAGGACCACCAGCATATGGCGGCTGAGCTCCACCTCCAAAGGGTGCTTCTCCATAAGGCATTTGAGGTACTGGTGCATAACCCTGTGGTTGTTGTCCGGGAACAAACCCCTTTTTATAAAACAGAAATTTAAAGTTCTTATAAGACTACTAACTATAAAGTGAAGGTTTAAGAAGAATCACTAATTTCAGATACCTGCACTTGTTAAAATATTATTGGATAAACCGACATAACTTTCTTCTAACGTGGAATTTTTATTTTTATTTTGCAGTTTTGAATAATTGTTTTTGACTACACTACAATTAAACGATGTGAATATCTCTTTCTTATCTTTCTTTTATTAAAACTGTTTTTTAATTAAGACTGTTTTCCAACACGTACGCCAACAATCTTAAAAACCAAGTTTTTTCCGTTCGGTTCGTAATACAACACGATTTCCATGACTAACTCTCTAAGTGAACAGACGAACATTCATACATACTACATATATATTTATATCTGTAGTATACATACCGGTTAAAATCATGTATTACACTTACATGTACATATCGCTCCTTTATTGCAACACAATCATATCTCAAAAAATACATTTTTGGAGTTAATAATGCAGAAAAATTCATTATATCATATTTAATCTTGTGTAAAAATTTCACACAAAAGGCTGCTACACTCACGTCTTTATAAAAGAAAGTATTTTTATATTTTCATTGAAGTGTATGTAAATTGAGAACTTAAAACTTATTTTCTGCAAAACTATCTTTTTTGAGTTATGACTATGTTGCAATAAAGGAGCGATATGTTTATTAACTATATTTATTAACTTTAATTAATTATATCCCATTCGTTTGAATTTAAATATGAATTCAAATTTAGGATGAGTGTAACCGCCGTTCTGTTAACATCTAAAGTATATGACTGTAGACAACATTTGTACCAACAGATGATTTCGTACACGTTCACACAACCATGTAGATTATGAAATATGGCAGCACTGTCTACTGTTTTCTTTCATTCATTCTCTTTCTCACTACATTGCAAGAAGTTTGGAAGTTTAGTGCATTTTTTTTAAGCAAGTTTTGTAAATAAATAAAAAAAAAATAGATTTTAAAAATTCCAAACGAATTTTTGTAAACATTGAGTGAGGCAATAAAATGGAAATGGAGACTTTGGCCGATGTAGTGTTTTTAGTTGAAGGCTCTGCGGCGAATGGGGCATATATCAACGAACTGAAAACAAATTATATTGTGCCCACTCTGGAACATTTCAGCCAAGGCCCCATAGAAGACCGTGAATACCTTATATCGGAAAGATATTCCACGCAGTATTGCGTAGTACTCTATCGTACTGCCGCGAATTTGCTAGAACCAATGTGTACCACATTTGGTCCATATGCATCCCCTCAAAAAGTTATGGATCTATTTGAAAGGCTTCCCTTAGTTGGTGGTGGCATGGAATCATGTGCAAATTTGGCGGAAGGTTTAGCCACAGCTCATGTTTGTTTTGATGATATGAAAGAATATCGCTTACGTTATAATAAAGATGGAAATATGTCAACACAAAAGCATTGCATATTAATGTGTAACAGTTCATCATATTCAATGCCGGTTATGGAATGTTGGAAATATACAGGAAAAACAGGTAATTTTTGTAGACTAACCTATTCGTGCGCACTTATGTATGTATGCATATGTGTTGTAGAAATTACAGACATATGGCGCATTGCACTTAGGCCATAATCGGTTTCACTAATAGTACTACAAAATAAATAAAAATTTTTTTTTCATTAATTTGTGCGTATTTTTTAATTTTTAGTTGAACAATTAGCTGGACTCTTTCATGAGCGTAAAATTAATCTCTCTATTATTGCACCACGTAAAATACCCATGTTATTTAAAGTTTTTATGAAAGCTGATGGGGACCAGCCGTTAACAGCAAAAAAATATGCTAAAAATATTAGACATTTGGTATTGCTTAAGGGATACCATCTTAAAGAGAGGCCACAAAGTCCAAATAGTGTAGCGGCTGCTATGGGTAATCAGAACAATCAAGTTATAGTTGGTGCAAACCAACAGCAACAACAGCAGCAGCAGCAAAAAAATTCTCAACAGCAACAAAATGCAGGATTACCAATGGATAATACACATGCTTCACCTCAACAGCAGCTTCAACAACAAGTTGCCCAAATGACTGGTATACATCCCAATCAGCAAGCAGGAAATACAATCAACCAGCAACTTTTACAACAACAACAACAACAGCAGCAGCAGCAACAACAACAACAACAGCAACAATTCGGAGCTCAAAATCCAATGCAAAATCCAAACTTCCAAGGTCAAGGCAATCGGTGGGTATTTAATCCCAACCAACAACAACCTCAAAACCGGCCACAATTTTTACCCAATGCACCTGGCGGTCCTATGGTATCGATGGGCGGCGGGCCGGTAAACCAAGGTGGTATTCCTGTACAAAATTCAGCCCTAATATCTCAGCTAAGCGCTCCACCCAATCAAAATATTAATCCAATGATGCAGCAGCAACAAATTCGAATGCAAATGATAAATCAGCAACAGCAAATGCAACAACTTCAGCAGCAGCAACAGCAACAGCAGCAACAACAACAACAACAACAGCAGCAGCAGCAACAACAAAATGTAATGAATCCTAATATGTCTGGGCCTGGTGGGCCGAATCCTCAACAGCAACAAGGTTCAGTTGTTGGAAGCAATCAGCCAAATACGTCAATGGCAAATCAACAAAACGTTGGACAATCTTCAGATCAAGCAATCATGCGTGAAAAAATTTGGTCGGGCACTTTGGAATGGGTTGAGAAAAGCAAGCCTGACCAACAAAAAATACCCCGTACTCTTCAGTGTACTGTGGCTGCCTCCATAAAAGATGGAGAACCTGAAATAAAAGCCATAAACTGGCCACCCAAATTACTAATGCAGCTTATGCCGAAACATTTGGTTGGCAATATAGGCGGACAGTTTCTAAAAGACTCTAAAATGGTCGTTTTTAAACCGCAACCTTGCGAGGCTCTCGACGCTCTTGCCAAGAACATGACAACAATATTTGCTGGTTGTGTACACTTTACAACGCCGCCCAATATGCCAGCTTGTGATATTAAAGTTTTAATACTGCTGTACACTGCCGACAAGAATGCATTCCTGGGCTTTATACCCAACAATCAGTCTCTGTTCGTTGAACGTTTGCGCAAAGTTATACAACAGAAGCAATCGATGGGAATGCAGCAAACAGCTGGTGGTGGGCCTAGCAATATGCAGCAACAGCAGCAGCAACAACAACAACAGCAACAGCAACAACAAGGACAACAACAATTACAAAATCCAATGGCCGGCCAAATTTCAAATAACATGAACCCTCAACAACAGCAACAGCAGCAGGATCCTAGCCAGCAACAACAGCAGCATTTTAATCAATATAATCCACAGCAACAAATGAACATCCAAATGGCTGGAGGACCCATGAGTCAACAAATGATGGGCGGGCCACCAATGTCTGGAGGCCCGGATCAAATGGTTGGCAATAATCCTATGCAACAGCAGCAGATGACTATGATGCAACATCAACGCATGCCTATGATGGCTGGAAATAATCCAAATAATCCACAACAACAACAAATGCCTCCTCAGCAAATGCAACAACGCATGGTCCGACCTATGATGAACAACAACCCAGGGCTAAGACATTTACTCCAACAACAATCAACACCTGGCCAACAATTTCGACCTCAAATGGGTGTTGGTGCTGGACCTGGCGGAGTGCCAATGGGTGGTACCGGCATGCCAAATCCTAATCAAATGCCGGGTGGACCAGGCGGTCCAGGTGGTGGACCAAATCGACCATTTGATGATAATAACTTTGAATATATGTAAACCATTATTTGTAACATTTAATATCTTCAATAAAGTACTTAGATATTTAACTACCGAATACACAACAGCGAGATTTTCTAAATTATTAATTAATTTCATACACATACGCACTTGTTGCTTTCACAACTTTAGACTGTCCCAAGTAAGACATACATATATATTTACTTTTTATATTGTTTTGCTTGAAATCAATATTAGAATATTATTGCATTCAACATGGACAATATAAAACCATACTACGGTGTACTCAGTAAAATTATTTAATTTCTTGCATTTTTACAAAATGTTCAAATAAAAATGAACTAGTGGATACATATTGTACCAGATTATTAGTCCGATATGGTTTTTAAGGCATAAAGGCTCCTTTGTTTTGCTTATGTTACATACAAATGAAAAAGTAAAAATAAAATATTTCATCATTTATAGCAACAAAAGTACGTACACAATTGAATGCCTACATATGTAAATGTTTATAGTATGAATGTATATATGCACGTATGAATGCACGCAAAAACTACACACATGTATAAGTAAATGTAATTTGTAGATATGTATATCTATAATAATGTCTATAGACATTTACAGGAATTTTACTGCTGGGAAAACATTTCGTCATTTATTTCTAAAGGAATTTAAAGGGGCGTATCACAAAATTTTTGTAGATATCACTTCTAGTTTATTTTTAAGAAATTTAATAATACTCACATAATTACCGGGAGCTTGTATACCGCCATTAAAGTTTCCAGCAGCTGGAGGAGCGTTGGGCGCATAACCAGGAGGCACATACCCACCCTGATTCACATTACTCGTTGGCATTGACATTTTTGTTCAAGAATTAAAGGGTGGACTAATGAATAGTTAGTTGTCTATAAAAACTTTGTGAATCTGAGAATATTAAATTTTAAGTATACTATAGTGGATTACAAACAATCAAACATACATATACAAATGTATGTACATATGTATATATGCATACTAATTCAAGCTCATTTTGTTAAAATGCATTTCCATCATCACACTTTCATTATCAAAAAAAATAGTAAACCTACGTACGTAATTGTTATTTTTGTCCGGATGTTGCATGTAAATTTCATATATTGTGCACTTACATTTATTAACTTTTATGATAGTCACACTTTTAAATATTTTGTTACTTTGTATATGTACGTCAACTTTTTCTTTTTAAAAATCTATTAACAAGGAATTTTGTTTGAGAAAAATTTAATGCAGATAACTTTTTTTTTGACTAGATGTTAAATCCTAACAGCGATCAAATATATGAATAAGAAGCACCCTGTCATAAAAACATATGTGCTAATTAAATCAGCTGTGCTATTAGGACTGATACTGCCAGACTATGAGTTTTGATTTGAAGTTATTATGGTGCTCACAGACGAAGGAACATGTATTTCTGCCAATGTTTGCTTTTTTAATACAGACAATACCAAATACGAAACATCAACTCTGTGTTTTTATAATGTGACACGTATTCAGGCTAAAACTTAAGGTAGAATTAGTAATATCGTATCGTGATGTTGCGTGTCAGCTGGCAAATACCGTACCAAATGCAATGCATGTTACTAGTTATAAAATATGTGGTGGTAGCAGTGCTACATAGATTTTTCTGTATCGAATGTCAAAAAAGCCGCATTCAAAACCAAACAAAATAATGTGCTGTGCAAACTGTTACTGGAAGATGACCATCAAGGCAAATCATTTCTAGTGGCCTCGATCGCAACTCTGCATACATATTTACTTTTTATATTTCCTGTGGTCAGAAAATCTCTGAACGTTTTGCTTTGATTTGACACCAGAGGAATTAACAGGTGATCATCAGTTGCCGAATTGAGATCACCTAATATGAAACTCTTTGATGCCCTTGTTTCTGAGAATGTTCCTTCGTCTGTAGCCTGATTTTCCGCTATAATAAAATAAATAGCCAAGTTGACATCACCGGTAACCGGCACAATTTTGTTGTGAACATTTATCAATTTGTACTTTTATAATTAAATTAATTATAAATAAAATTCTAAGTTTTTCATCATTTTTCATGAGTTAATATTATATTTTTAGTTTAATAAATCGGAATTATAATTAAAAAATATAATATATATAAAAAATATAAAAAAGTTTTGAGTAAAAAAATATTGTGAACGCAAATCGTTCGTACTAAATTCTGCCAACAAAAAATAAAACCAAAAAAAAAATTATAATAAGTGAAATTAACAAATAAATAAAATATATTAAATATCTCAGTTGTATATTCACAAGAAAGGGCTAGCTCTTTCCTTCATTTCATACCTCTAATCGAAAGAAAAATATCTGTTGTCTAAAAACTTGTACGCGTGGCTAATTTTCTTTCTGTGATTATTTTTTTTGTAGATAAAAAACTACCTACATATATTAATTTTCTTCTTTGATTCTTCAGTTGTGAAATAATATGGAGTTGCACATAAGTTTAGCAATTGTGTTTCTTGTTTCGGCGTTACTAACTGTCCAAAGTTTGGCCCCCGCAGACGATGCAGAGTCTTGTCACTCCTACGCAGGTGGAACTGTATATCCGGCTGAAACGCCAAAAGGTGATCATACTTTAAAAACAACAGAAGCAGTTAGTAAGTGATTAAATGTGATATTTCTAATACAAACATTTATATACATTGGTCGTTTTTATTTCACTTGTAGTTTCCAAACCAGCTCCTCATTTTGAAGGAACTGCAGTGGTCAACAAAGAAATTGTCAAGTTATCTTTGTCACAATATAGTAGCAAATACGTGGTGTTATTGTTCTATCCTCTGGACTTGTAAGTTAAATTTGTTGATCAAACTTTTAAACACATCTCACAATTTTACAAAAGTTGACATTGTCCATCTCACGAACGCTTCTCATAAAACAAAGCAATATTTAGTCCAAGATATGCAAAAAATTTATTTTCAATAATCATTGAAGTTAAGACTCTGTAACGTACATACATTATTTTCTTGAATAGTTAAAATTTTACAGATATTTCATATCACTGCTATTTTTGGACCATAACTTGCGGTCTCCACCTAACATAAAATTATTATTATTAAGTTATAACATTATGCATTTCTTTTACCAACTCAGTTATAACTTCAATTTACAAGAAAATTTCATGTCATGCTATAGCAATGATTTATTAAAATTTAATTATGTGCTTTTCATAAATTTGGTTTACTTAAAACCTTGCAGTCAGTATCAATTAAGTAATTATTATTATACCTTTTACTATACCTTATACAGCCTGATTTATAGATTTCATAACTCATAATTCCAAGCAATTTGTTAGCTGGACAACAAATATTCGTTGATTTTTATTTTAATTGGAATTTCTATGTATATATCTTAATATTTCTACTGTTTTAAGCACTTTTGTTTGTCCTACTGAGATCATTGCTTTTTCGGACCGTATTGAAGAATTTCGTGAAATTAACACGGAAGTTATTGCCTGCAGTGTCGATTCACATTTTACCCACTTGGCATGGATTAACACGCCTCGCAAAGAAGGTGGTTTGGGCAATGTGAAAATACCACTACTATCAGACTTAACACATAAAATTAGTAGAGATTATGGAGTTTACTTGGATGATTTGGGTCATACATTGCGCGGCCTATTTATAATTGATCAACGTGGCGTCCTACGGCAAATAACTATGAACGATTTGCCTGTTGGTCGGTCAGTAGATGAAACCCTTAGATTAGTGCAAGCTTTCCAATATACTGATAACCACGGAGAAGTATGTCCAGCTGGTTGGAAACCCGGATCTGATACTGTAAGTTTTCTTATTTCATGTTGTTTGTATTTCTTTTGATATTGTTTTTAAATTTTTTAATATAGATCGTACCAAACCCCAAAGAAAAAAGAAAGTATTTTGAGAAAAATAATTAGAAGTAAAATAAAAGAACAGCAATGTGACAGACAACTGCATTTGATACCACATAAATACTTTATTTTTTATATTTCTGCAAAAGTTTATACATGTACGCATATATTTTTTTATTTTTAATAAAAATCACATCACGTTTTATAAAATCATCGTGCATGTTTTTTAGCGAGAGGTCCCTGAGAACTAGCTTCTTTGCGTTTTCGTTTATTTAAGGGATTACGTGGGTCATACACGTCATACCAGTCATCACTTTTAGTTGAGGCATCTTTTGCTAATATGGGACTGTCGTCTTGAAATTTCAATGTATGACAAAGCCAATCATCACCTTTAATTTCTGTTTCTACTACTGTTTCACCAAGCTTAGCATCATTTTCCTCACTTTCATCTCTTTTCTGTTTTATAGCATCCAATTTGGAGCGGAATTTCGAAAGCAGACTTAATGTGAAATTCTCACGTGATGCACCTTTTTTGGGTATTTTCGTTTTCAGTTTTTCATATTTTTCCTTTTCCTCAATGAAATTTTTAATAAGTTCATTGTTGTCACCATCCAACTTCAGGCCTTTGCTTTTTGACTCCTTATTAATCTTTTTTTCCAGCTGCTCATCTTTGATTTTCTTATCAGTTTGATATTGTTTTTTCAATGACTGTATTTCCTGGCGAATTTCCTCCCTGCCAAGAGATAAAATGTGAAAAATAATTAAGTTCGTTATTCTTAGCATGACTAAAATTAGCATACTTTTTCCGTTCACTTAGTTGTTTCTTTTCCTCTTCATGTGTTATAAGCAAATCTTCCTCTGAATCGGAATTTTCTACCTTTATCGCTACAAGTTTTGCATTCGTTTTGGAATTTTTCAAAGATTTCAATTTATCCTGAATTCGGACACGTCTTTCAATTACCTCATCGTCATCCAGTTTTTCTTCTTTGATGGTAATATTCTTACTTTCAGGCTCTGATTCTGTTTCGTTCGATACTTCTTGTTTTACTTTCACTGGCTCTTTACTTAATTTTGGATCGTCCGCAACATCATGGAGTGATTTGGCTTTGCCAGAATTCTTTTGCACATATTCAATGGTTTCAAATTCATCTTCTTCAGCCTCTGACCCAAACGATAATAGACCAAAATTTCTATATAGATAAAAACATTTATGTATAGAAGATGTATGCAATATTTTTTATTAAAAAAGGCAAATTATAACTGTTTCAAGCACTTACTTTACTCCCTTCTCTTTCTTGTTTTTCTTCTCTTTTTTAACTTCTTTGGTGACTTCTCTGAGTACAATGTCTTCAAAAGGATTGCTAAGTATTTCTGCTTTTAAAATCTTATGTGGATAAAAAGGTCTTTCATTTTGATCGACTAGACCTTCCTCCAACTTGAGCATATTAAAAATTGTGTCACCTGTAACTTTGGCAAACAATGTGTTTTTGTTTTGTAACTCGGGAGTGGGAGCCATGGTAAAAAAGAATTGTGAACCATTGTCATCCTTATCTGAATTGGCCATTCCAACCAAGCCACGTCTTGTGTAACGTAGACGAGAATGAAACTCATCTTTGAAGGGTTGGCGGTATATTGACTCACCGCCTGTACCGTCACCGTTGGGATCGCCACCCTGAACTATAAAACCTTTTACTACACGGTGAAATATAGTGTTATTGTAAAAACCTTCCATACACAACTGTATGAAATTCCTGCAAGCCTTGGGACATTCACGGGACCATAGTTCAATGTCGATGTCTCCAACTGTGGTTTGCAGCAGCACCTGCAAGTTTGGAAAGTTATTATAATTGGACTTCAAATGCTTACAATGACAGCTTACTTTCCCTGATGTTGGCGGTTCTTGTATGTAAATATTGCTCATTTTGTACTGCCAGGGCCTACTTAGCTTGTGTTTGTTTGTTTGATTTTAGAGTTACTCTGCTGTATTTGCAAAAACTGAGATTATTTGGCCGTAGGAAAAGGCCAAAACCAAATCCAATAATTATGGAAGACCTATGCCTATGCAATTTTATTTTTATTTTCCCAGTTTTTGTTGTTGCAGCTAGAGCTGGCAAACTATCGATAGTACTATCGATAGTATCGATGGTTTTGTTTTTATTAGACTATCGATAGTTTTTTCTCGATAGCGATACTATCGTTGAAAAAATTTATTACCAAATTGTCAACAAACTCGATAAAAATTAACATATTAGTTGTCTTCTATTGAAAATATGTAAGTACATATCGCTCTATTAATATAATAACGTCATAACTCAAAAAATTAATTTATTCAGTTAATAATACAGAATGCCCTGGCAATTCATATTTCATCTTGTGTAAAAAAATTCATGCAATGGCGTGCAAGCTCACCTCTTGATAGAAGAAAGCTTTATTAATATATCCAATGAGTTGTATGTAAATTGAGAACTTAACACATTTTTTTTTTCAAAACTAGTTCTATTTGAGTTATAATAATGATCACACGGACAACAAATATCGATGTTCGCTCTCACTCACATTCACGATTCGCGCTCGAATATTGATTGAAATATACAAAATTTTTGTGAGCGAACCATTTTCTTCCATTCTGAATCTTACTGAATTTTTTGATAACAAATTATCGCTAATTTATTTGAATTGGCTATTAAAATAAAATTATTACATACATACGAGTATATACATATCGTCACCTTAAATGCAAACGTATGTAACTACACTTTTATATATTTTACAGGAGAAACAAAAAAACCCTCACAAAATCAATAATAATAAAGTATTCTTGAAAATTTTCTTCGAAATTTACTTGTAGTATGGATGCTTATATCTTTTTAATTATTTATGTTCTTTTTATGTATCTTTAAGATTTTATGTTAGTTACGTTCCTTGTAATAAAAAATAGATGCATTCGTAATTACGTCCGTTTGAATTTCTTTAATAAAATCGTCATTTTTCATCGCAGAGGTCTAAATATTTGGGTGAACATATAGTTTAATAAATGTGTTATTTATTGTTGTCATTATGGGATGAAGTCTTTGTAGTCTTCTACTTTTTCTCATAAAAAAGAAACTGAAAAATACGCAGGCAAATATTTAACAAAACTCGAATCACATCCTAATCCGCTTGCTCGTAACATTTTGAACTTTACTGGACACGTCCGCTTAAAAAAGAGGGACACACGGGCTCTTATACCTAACACTCCAGATGGGACTACTTGAAAATATTCCCCCCCCCCTTTTTTTTTTTTTTGATTATCACTACTAATGTATTATTTATAACTATCACTAAGTTTATGTCCGACACTGGTCGGGCCTAATAATTTTTTTATAGATTTAAGATTTGAATACTTATTGTTAGTTCATATATGAAGATACAATAAATAAATACATGCATTAAAAAAAAAAAAAAAAAGAAACTTGAAAAACTGCTTGACTGATATTTCGATTAAAGTTCTTCTTGATTCTCCAATAAGGCTGAAAGGAGGTCATCAATATTTAAAAAATCCAATTAACACTTTTCAAAAGGCGAAGAGAATACCAATATTTTTGCAAAAACTTTAATAAAAATGTTGAAAAACCAGACGTTTATTGAGTAAACTATTTTTAAATTTTTGACAAATGTTTATTCACTGAAATTTGCAAAAAATTAATTAACTATTATTTCATAAAATAAGCACAAAGTTTTTAACTTACAATTTTGTTTGTCTCTCTCAGAAAGTTTATCAACCAATGAAAAATTATATAGACAAGGTTTTCAAATACAAATTCAAAACATTGTTTCAAACAAAAATAAATTTCTTTAAAAAACAAATACAAAGTATAAATATACCAAGAAACATTTACATAACATTGAATTCGACAACAATAAATAACAGTATGTTTTTCTAAACAAAAAATATATGTGTTTAAAATTCAAAAATTGGAATAAAATTAAACATAAAATTAATTATTTAAGGCATTATTCAGAAAAAAAAGAATTTAAGTTTAAATAAAAAACGTTTAAGAAACAAATTTTCATACAAAATTTGTTGTGTAAACCATTTGTAAACCAAAATTATCTTTTCTGAATAAGGCAGTTATAATTTTTACCTATTTTTTTTAACTATATCCATATATCAACAGTCAAACCGACTGTTCGTGTTCGTTTGAACATTATGCAAAATAATTCGATAGTATCGATAGTTTTTCAACAAACTATCGAAAATATCGAATGGCGTGACTATCGATAGTTTGCCAGCTCTAATTGCAGCTTGACATAAATAAACATTTTTAGCTGCAATGTTGAGAACTCGTTAAGTGTAGTGATTTGTAAAGTAGCGATTTTTATTTAAATAAATTTTCTTTGAAAATCAATTAATTTCATTTCTTCTTGGCCATGTTGTAACTTTGAATACCGACAAAAGTCAGTATAACTATTCAATGCATGTAATAAGATTGATTATATATCCTCAGGGCTCGGCATTAAGCAAAATTAAGGGTTGTGGAGTACGTGTATAAATTTTAAGGAAATTCTTGCAACAAGAAAACGGCAGCACTTAACTTGAGCTGTTGAACATTTTACATCACTGTTCCAGAGTTTGAACATACCCCAAACATGAATAATCAGACTAGCCATATGTGAATGACAAAAGTGCCGATTTTTCGGCATTTTGCCGATTTTTTCATTAATAAACAAACTTGATTTCGACCGAAATCACGAAATTACTTGCGACACAGCTGACTCATGACGAGCCAATTGATGAACGATTACGTAATGAAAAGCGTTTATATAACTTAATTTGGAAAATGTCAAAATATATGGGAAATTACTTAATTTTAACTTGATTTCGACCGAAATCACGAAATTACTTGCGACACAGCTGACTCACGACGAGCCAATTGATGAACGATTACGTAATGAAAAGCGTTTATATAACTTAATTTGGAAAATGTCAAAATATATGGGAAATTACTTAATTTGAACTTGATTTCAACCGAAATCACGAAATTACTTGCGACACAGCTGACTCACGACGAGCCAATTGATGAACGATTACGTAATGAAAAGCGTTTATATATGGAAAATGTCAAAATATATGTGAAATTACTTAATTTGAACTTGATTTAGACCCAAATCACGAAATTGCTTAATTTCGCGTCATCTTGAATGGGCTATTAACCAACTATGATTGAAGTTTTGTAATTTTTGACACACGTTATATAATAATTTGTTTTTATTTTTTGTCTTTGTATTTCATTAAAAGTTAATTGTGTTATCATATTATAAAATAGCTGATATAACATATGATTGTTAATTTTGTCTAATTAATAAAAATTGATTAAAACTCATGCCAATTTTCTTGACGATTTTAGAAATTAATATGTAGAAAGTGCCGATGATTTTTCAAAAGAATGCAGATTTTTCAGTAGAATCTTCTGGCAGCCATGCCAGCCATATGAGAATGACAAATAAAACGTCAAACAAAAAAAAGTGAACAACGAAATTTCTCTTTACTTCCATCGAACAAAATTGTTTGCAAAAAAAATATCACAAAAAATAACTCACTATTTCCTAATTATTTAATAATAAACAAATCGAAAAGCAAAGCAAAAATGTGTAACCGAAAATTGTTTAAAAAAATGAATCACAAACGCAAATAAAAGTGCATGGAAAGTTTGAAAAAAATAGTGACGTTTTGTTAGAATTCCAGAAGAAACCACATAACAAAATAAAGAAAAAAGCTAATTTCGATTTATTTTTACGAATTTTTAGTTGAGTGGCAATTAAGTGAAAACAAATTGTATAATTGTACATCGTGTGGAGTGTAGAGACCGAAAATAGTTGATTTTAATTAAAGTCGAGATCATATTTCTGGGTACCGTCCGCACGCCCACTCTGCGGTTGCAAGGACAAAAGTGAGAGTTGCACATAAATTGTTGCTGCAGTAGGTTATAGGTAATGTGCTTCTAACATAGTAGGTATCTTTTTAAGGTACCTGCAAATAACTTCTAAATTTTATAGGTAGCATTTTTTATAGAAATGCACTACGTGTTATGCATAAATAGTTTTTGTTTCAACAAAGTGTATGCATATATATATGTATATTACATATGTGTGTACATGCATACATAAAATAAATATGTATATGTCTCCCTTAGGCATGGTAGATGTCTGACTACTTTCAACATTAGGGGGTTATTGAAAACAAGATCATAGCAGTTAAATGTATTGTCATACTGTTTTCATTTGTTTTCTATTAGTATGCCCCAATAGCACTTTTTCCTTTGTTGTTAGCCTTGCCTTCATTATGTTATTCGCTAGATTTGTTATGTTGCTGATGTTGTTTTTTTTTGATGGTTTGTTATTAAACTGTTGTTACGAAGTAAAAATTTAAATGCTAACAACTGCAAACACATGGAAACAGACTCTTACACACAACTCAAAGGAAACAAGTAAAGAATTGTTTTAAAGTAAATAAATCTTCAAACACTTGTTTATTACTAAGGAAATTATTAAGAAATAATAAAACTTGTATTTATGAGCATATGTAGATGAGTATGCGCGTATATCAATAGATATTGCAATTATGTATAAAAAAACAATATTGTGAAATAGTAAAACATTTAAGAAAATAATGAAAAACAAATTGTAGGAATTGATTTTTGGTAAATCGTATTCTTAGAAAAATACCTTATGTATAGGTACCTACCATATGTAAAAGGTAGTAGTAGTAGGAGACGTACATGAACTGCTCGTAATAATTTCAATAAAAACGTTTAACAATAAATTTTTATATAGAAATTAACCAAAAACGTTTGTACGACCTACCTACGACTGCTACAAGAGAATTGAGCTAACATTTGTTATGTGTACATAGTTATTCTTTAGAAATTAACGTCTTGTTTCCACAATCCAGGCGATCGACTTAAGTAGAAAATCTATATGAAAAGTAGAATTTCTTATTTTTAGTGATTTTCATAAAAATTTTTCAGACGAGTCTCGCTAGGAAGTAAAACTTTATTGATTAAAACTAACTGCCAGTTTATAGAAGGCAAGTATAAATACCTTGCCTGTCCATTTATATTAAAAACAAAAACAAATTTGAGTGCATTGCTTTATTTTCAATATAAATAGGGAGGCGAGAGTTTTTACTTGTCTTCTATAAAGTGGCTGTAATTTTTTTTGTCGTATTACTCATATAACTATGCGAACGCGATTATTTATTTCATGTGTAAAATTTAAAAATGACGTATGCTCTATTTTGTTCTTTTATGCAACACTAATAACAACCGGGGAAGAATTTTGTCAATTACTCAATAATAAAGAAACACATGACATAGTAGTTCTTATAAAGGAAAACTTTAAGTTTTAAAATCAAAACCTAACACCCTATAGAAACAGGGGGTACATTCTTTAAACAATCTCGGTATTCGGTGTTTGATGCAAATTGTCTTGCGTAAGTGTAAATGCAAAATATCGTTGATTTTCTTTAGATTTTTGGCCCTGTTCTGTAAACCGATCGATTTGAAACCGCACGATTTTAGAAAACTAACTCCGCAATAAAAATATTTTTTTAGTTTTTGTTAAATATTTTTATTGCAGGACAATTATTAATATTTTTTTTTTGGAAATGAAAAATTTATTCGAATTCGGTTTACAGAACAGGGCCATGCGTGTGTTAGTATTTTGTTGTTGGACTTTGAAGCTACGATATTTTGCATTTACACTTACGCAAGACCATCTGCATCAAAACACCGAATACCTCCAATATAATAATATACATAAGGTGTAATGCGTAATAATTGATTTAATTGTTTCAGTACATTTAAGTGAAATTTCATAACGATTTTAAAATAAAGACATTTTAATTAAAATAAAAATCATAAGGAAATTGCACAATCATATATAAATACATTCATGAGTATTTATTATCGCAGGAAAATAATAACTAGAAAATATTATTTATATTCCATAAACATCCATTCACAATATTTTCGAAGCGTTGGGGCGAAAAATAGTTTGTGTTCGAAAATTTGAAACATAATTTTTTCTTTACATTAATTAAAAATTAAAATTAAAAAAAAAATTAAAATTGCACCGATATTGGATGACTACTGACCAATTGCCTAAGCAGTAACGAAATGCTTCTATGCACGCATAATAAATACAATTTCTATATTACTTTTCATTTTGAATATGAAATAGAAATGAATTAAGTAATACATAATTTACACCGTAGAAGATATACATATGTTTTGATTAAACACAAGCATAAAATCCTTAGTAGTTAAATACAAAAATATGAAAAAAATACTACTAGCCGAGAAAATCTATTATCAAAAATGCTCCCCGTCGCGACCACTACGGATAATCAAGGCATAACTGTAGTTTTAAATTATTTTTCTTAAAAATTTTGAGCTTTATGAATGTATGTATTACTGATTTACGAAAATTGTATTCTAATCCTCTAATAGTCGGCCACTTTTAGATATTCGTATACTTCAAATTCAAGAAAAGATTTGTCGAATAGTTTTTTTCCAAAAAATAAAAAAATTTAACGGCATTAATTGGCATGACGTTAGCATAATTGACGAATTTGAATTAAGTTTATCGAGTTCCTCAATACAATTTGATATTAAAAATGGGTGCATTGCATAGTTTTAAACCACTACTAAGTCCCGGCGTAATTTTTAATTTGAAGTTTTATGGCAAAACTCTTTAAGATCATGCTCAATTTTGCCACTTATGCTAACTTCATGCCAGTTTTTTCTTATACATAATGCCATAAGATGTCAAAAAGTAAACAAGAATTAAAAAATTGGATATAAAGATATGTGGTACTTTGTGCTTTATTTTTGTTGTCGGCCTATCCAATAAACGCACTCTTAGCGGTCAGTAGAGAAAGCTCTCCAAAAAGTTGGTCTTATGTAAAACAAAAATAAGAAAATTAACAGTTCAGTTCGTTCATGAGCGGCACAACTCTAATAGTGCCCTTATTCCAATTGTTATTATCGACGTCACGTCAATACAATAGCAACAAATTGGAGCTTGTCATGCTCATGGTGTTCTCTAGACCTTAGGGAACAGAAATATACGGTCAATAGCATAAAATTGTTCAGTCTATTTTTTTTTGTCACCGTCAGGATGCTATCTCTACTTTGGGCAACCTAATAACTAAGCAACAAACAAAGAAATGTATTCATAAAATTAACTTCTATATTACAAAAGATTTGAAATTTATTTGCCATACATTTGGAATAGTCACAAACCTCTTATCTTAAATGTTAAAGATTTTTATATTTCTTATCTTCAAAAAATTTAAATAATATTTTCTATGGACGCATATGACGTGTATAGTCAGTCACAAAAGCTTTTTAAAATTCTGTTAATAACATCTTGGGCATATTGTCTAGTTACTCCGTCCATACTTGTGCAACAATATTCTACTAAATTTACTTTGGAGAATATGTAACAAATAAATAAATAAATTGTCTATGGAATTATTCGACTAAAACTTTTTTTATCTTCATTTTATTTTAGGCGTTCGGGGGACCGAAAAAGGAATCCGTAAAATGAGTGGCAAAGTTCGCTTAAAGTCGAATGGAATTTTGGATGAAGATCCACTGACACTTCAAGATATTGTATATCGTTTTATTTGCAAAAATTTAGATGTTATTAGATGTGAAGATAACATTGATGACTTCGATTATGATGAAGAGAAAAGATATCATTTGCGTGATGGCATCGTTTTGCCAAATGACATCTGCGATCGTCTTATAGATACGTATCAAAAACACTTTTATCGTCAGTTTGATGATAAATTCCTCAGTTTATTTCGGGACACAAATCGGACTTCATTGAATGTTATACATTTGCGTAATAGTCATTTAACAAATTATGGTAAGTAGATTTTCTTTGTTTACTTGGATCTATTGCAATAATATTAAATTGTATTATAATTAATTATTTTTGTTACAATTAATCGCATTCGTGCGATTTTCGATTTTTTTTTGTAATAATATTCTGTACGACATGTACATATGTATGTATGTATGTATATATGTGTATGTATTTGCACGTTGTTTCTTAAATCTACGATTTCATTTCAGAAATACATTTAGTGATAAGCATTCAATTAATATTTCCATGTGTTGTAATAATAATCAGAAATTGGAAGGTGTGTAGTAGTAGTTCGAGATTTTCAGTTGTATTCAGTTGAATGCTATTAACCTTAAATAATTATCATCTTTGATTGGAAATTGCGTAAACGAAATTAACATAAATGAAAATTATTTAGGTCTATTCTCGTTTGAGTGCCGTTTTAAAATTAAATAAATATAATAAAGGGCGACTTTTACTCGCACTCGAAGGGTTCCGTACTGACACTATATGTCGCTCATAACTCTAAAAACCTCATTTGCCAGAAAACGAGTTTAAAGTTTTCAATTTACAAACAGTTTAATGAAACAAGTATATATACAAAAAAAAAAAAAATTATCTAAAAACCCTACTGCGATCAACTTTGAACCGTTAAATATCCTAAATACTCATTCAAAATGAAAAATCATAAGAAAAACCTAAATATCGTTAATTTAATACGAAAAGGCCGTAACTCATTTTTTAATATTTTACAGGAGGAGGAAAAAACTAAATAAAAAAAGATGCAATATTGATACAAAATTTTTTTAACGCAATTTTTATTTATTTTTTTTATTGCGTTTAAAAAAATTTGTATCAATATTGCATCTTTTTTTTATTTAGTTTTTTCCTCCTGTAAACTATTAAAAAATGAGTTAGGGCCTTTTCGTATTAAGTTAACGATATGATTTTAAAATACCTGTCGAATGATACCCATTTTGATATAGTTCGCCGACTTTTTATTTTTTCGTATTTACAACTCTCGGTATTAAGACAAATCGATTGACGTAGGAATAATCAAAATCGGTCCTCGCGTTCAGTTTAGTGCCGCAAAGAACACACATACATACATAGACTGATAATAGACCCCTGTACAAGACGACTTACAAACAAACGCACACATGCATTAACATTAATTGTGTTCGCTTGCTTAAAAAACCATTTAACACCCCTGCAGAAAGTGCGAACAGTGAAATTGTAGTGATTTACTAGTGACATTGTCAATAGTACTACTGACCAGGTGTACCCTAGCCAATGTAATCATCTATTGTCATTTAACATTAGCTTGTCATTGAAAATCCACCACTAGACTGTAGGACTACTGACTAAGTAGTTATTTTGGGACCACATGGAGACATTGACACCAAAGAATCACTAGTAAATTTTAGGAGGTCTAGTCTACAATATCGATATTTCCTCGCTCGTTGTCGATAGTAAATTTATAGTGATTTTCTAGTGACATTGTCAATAGTGCTGCTGATATTTGAACCAAAGTTTCACTAGTAGATTTAAGTAACCCTCGTCTACATATATTTATTTAATATTATTGCACAGAGTAATAAAAAAGAAAAACAATCTATTGACGCGTTCATTGACAATATCACCAGAAATACACTAGAACTATTGTCTCTAACGTATCTTTACTCGCACATAAAAGGAAAGTTGTCGACATTTTAACTAGTGTAATTGTCGCTGGAGAAAGAGTATTGACATAGAGACATATAGTTCTAGGCTGACTACAGGGACATAATAGTTTACCATCTACATACATCTTACTCATACACTCAAACGTACAATATGAAAAATAACGAGCATAAGCGCATCAACACTACTTTTTTTGAGTGTTTGTTACGAACACGAAGTCTTCGCGAAATCGCTTAAAAACACTCATGTACACATACATCAATACATCCATATTGCTTCGCTTATCAAACGAAATCATTTATTATTGGTTTAGTATAATACATGCTACGACAATACATTTAAAAAACAAGACGTATTTACATTTAAAAACTGTTTACGCGGCCCTCTAATTGATTAACACAATACTATTCTTTGCGTTGCGCAGTCGGGTAAAAAGAAAATTTTATTTTGCTTTTAACAGCTGAGTAAAAAAGATATTTGTATGAAATTTTCACAGTTATGACGTTCTTTGAGTAAATGAACGATATGTAATACTATACGAATTTTTGCCTATGTATTATAAAGTTTTGGATTTTTTTCGTTTTCGGTTTTTTGTGTTTTTTTTTAGCTTTGGCGTTTTTTTGCGTTTTTTACTTTTTTCGATTTTGACGATTTATTTTAGTTTTTTTTTGGGGGGGTTTGGTATAATTTGGCTAGCTACCAGGAGCAAAGTGCCAGGTTCTTCAACAAATAGAAGTTTTCTCAAGGCCTCATTCGCCCACGCCTTCACATAGGAAGTAGAGAATCCTAGAATCCACTCCACCAGTCAAAATCTTCTTCAAATTTGAGTTTTGAGTTATATTTGGTTCTCCACCAGGTTCTTCAACAATCTACCCTTGAGTATTCTATTTGGTTTCCACCAGGTTCTTCAACAAATTGCCAATTCCATTCAGTCCACTGCTCTAAAATAGTTATATATGGTACTCCACCAGGTTCTTCAACAGATTGCTTTCAATTTCGTCTCCACTATTGCTCCAATATCTAATACGTCAGTGTCCAATACTAAAAAATTTCACCAATCACTTGAGTTATATATGGTACTCCACCAGGGTCTTCAACAATTTGCTAAGTAGTGTTTATTCCTTATTAGAGTATTCAATTTGGTCTCCACCAGTTCACTGCTCCAGTATTTAATAAGTCGTGTCCATGTATTCAAAATTCCCATCAAATTTCTTCATATGACAAGCAAGCACCAAAAAGTGTGGTTATATGTAGTAACAAATCACGAACAGTTATACATATAAATATGTAATTATTTATATATAACAAGCAAAACGATCGCATATGCCAATGAAAAATTCCAAAAAGAACCGCAAATAATTACGGTTATTCGAGGAAAAAACATTAAACAATGCGACAGCCGCAAAACTCTCGAAAGCAAGACAACAACAAAATGCCTGGCCGCATTCAAAAAATAACTACGACGACGCGAAAAGGTGTGCTCCCACCCAGAGCTAAATTACGACTCTATTTTAGTTTTAGAGATTTTTTACGTTTTTATCCTTTTCACCTTTGGTGTACGGAATACTAAAAAAGAAATTTTTTATGCTGAAATGATAATGCAGTACTAAGGTAAAACGGTTCACTTTCAATGTAAAATCGCTGGGATTATTTATTTGTGGGGTGGGCAAAAGTAGTTGATTTTACTAAACCATAGTCTGAATAACCTACATATGTACATAGGTCGGTCGTTAATCTCTCTGGTCTGTTACCACTTTTAACTATATTATCTAATTGCATCGATATTCTCTGACAGTATTGGTTGGAATTAGGCCTGCATTTTGTTCTTTATTATATAAAATTTTTAATACAAAATTTGTCAACTTAGCTTAGCGTTGCTTTTTACAAAATGGGGGCCTTAAATGATCTTGAACTAAATTTTTATTAATTTATATGCGTACATACGTACATATGTTTTTTGAATTCACATATGTAGAACCTTTTTTTTTGCCAATTCAAAGCAGTCTCATATCGATCTTATTTTTCAATAATTTAGTAGACGTTTCGTATTATTAAAAAAAAACATTAGCAAAATCAATCTTCGTATTTTAATTGCACTTAGATTCTTTTAGCTTTGGCATCCTTTAAAATAAAAAGCACTAGGCCCGGGCTTGGCGGTCCTAGACCTAAATACGCTACTACTCTATGATTAAAAAAAAACTGAATAGCTCTTTTTTACGAACATATGTATGTATTTATGTACTTATTGAAACAAAATGTTTAATATTGTTCAATAATAACATTTCTATACGGAAACAGGTCCATGTTATTAAAGCATAATAGGCCTTATTACGAGTGTTGTACTACGACTTCGACTCTAACGATTTTGTAGTAGTAGACTAAAGAACATTGAAAAATTTTTTCTTTAATCAAGTACAAAATCGTAGTCGTAGTCGAAATACGACACTCGTAATGAGGACTAATGTCTCCTTACTGAGACAAAATACCAATAATAAAATAAGAAATGAAACAACTGAGCAGGAGAAAACACTTTAATTTACATAATTGTATAAAGGAACTGTCCTGAGAGCAATCATTTACTTGCGATGAAAAATAATATTCTTGCAGATTAACGTGTGAGTTGTAAGCTCTCCAAAAAAATGGCAAAATTCGTTAATTTTAAATTATTTTGATCTCAAATAAGTCTGAGAGTTTTGCATTGTATAAATTAATTTTTTAGTGAGAAATATTCGAGTTAACTTTTATATTATTATAATAACGTACATGAGGTAAATATTTACAGATAAGAACTTTCAGATTTAATAATAAATCTGTAAAACTTACATAATTGTATTTATATTTTTCAATTAATAGAGGTATTCTTTTAAGATGTTAATTGCTTCTTATATTTACCTTTTATAGTTTAGAGTAAAATTTGAAGTTTAATTTGAGTTCCAGATTAGATATTTAATTAATTTTGTTTGTAGTTTCCGAGCCGTCGATTATATGGTTCTGCTTTTTTGGTATTCGGAATTACAACTAATTTTAGTTGTCTTCGAAACAATGCTCGAAAAGAAAAGGTTCTTATCTATGCTATATTTTTTGAAACCATATTAGCCATCACAAAACATTTTAAATATTTTTAAATTTGGCAACTACAACTCAACTATCAATTTAGTTGTAAATCATAATAGGGGCCTAAATTATTTTTCGGATTAGCTAATTAGAGAAACAGGTATAAAAGGCATTTAGCAGCTTAACCCCTAATAAATATTTCATAATTTCATTAAAGGACTCGAAATACTTATGCGCCACAAACTCTATTCACTTTCAATGTGGTATTGTGACAACGTTACCGTACAATCTCATGAACTGCTAGCACGTTATGGCGAAAGTCTACGCTCCTTAGAGTTAGGTATTAGCTCACATATGTTACAGAATGCCGAACCGAATGATAAAGATCCCGTAGACTTTCAATTCAATTGCCCTCACCTACGTCGTCTTGTATTGAATGGTGTTGTGCTACATCATCGTTTGCAGTTCGCACATTTGGAAGATTTAACACATTTGGATTTGACTTCATGTGTTTTAGCGAACTTCAGCCTTCAAATATTGGATACCCTGCCTAAACTTCATACTCTTATACTATTTAACGTTTGGCCAATTGTAAATCAACTACCTGCCATTTGCTGCTTAAGACGTCTTCGTACATTGGATATATCGATATCGAGTTCGGGAAATGGTCACGGTACATACGATTTACCTGATCAATCGCTGGAAATGTTAATGGATAATCTGCGCGAGTTAACACACTTGGATATATCCGGTACTAATTTGGCTGGAAATGGTGTTGCAACCAAAGAGTCCAGCTATAAAGTAAATACAGATATACCAGGTCTCGCGACACGGACGCAAAGGCCGTTACAGTTTTTGGGCTTATATCATACAGCACATTGGGCTTGCAAGCGCCATGACATACCAGCAATAGAGGTAAGATGCTTTTTTTTTAAAGGAAAACTAAAAAAAAAACGTTGACAGACAACAGATGCTTCTGCAAATAGAGTTTATCTCAAAAGATAAAAGATGACTTATCGACAACTTAACCGATCTGTCACACATTCTCTCACCTAACGCCGGCAATTTCATTTCCCTCAACACTGCTGTGGCCAGGAACCCAACATTGTCTGGCACTGTTTGTCCATAAGCAAGTTGAGGGTTCTCCTACAGTCACTTACTAGTTTCGATGTATTATTGTGCTGCCTGATTGTCGACCTAGAAGGTTATCTCCCCGCCTTCAGCCACATTTCTAGCCACAAGCTCCACGGGCTAGAGGATCGCCAAAATCTCAGATTGGAAAACGCTACAGTTATTATTATTATTTTTATAACGAGAATATTTATTTATTAACTCATGCATATTTCTGACAGATTTTAAATTTTCCTCTCTTTAGATTGCCGGAGATGCAAATGAACAACAGATTTTAACTGCTGCGCGATATTACTATGATAGACCTGTTCTACTGACAAGAGTGGGTTAAGCGAATATACATAGCTGTATACAATTTGCTTAAATATATAGTATATTTTCTTTAAGGTTCTCAATGACTTGTATCACCTCTTCCGTTTTGAAAATTGCAAAGATATACCCACCGCTTTAGATGTTGTTTTGACAGCTATGGATAGACATTTGAAATTTAAGCACATGCAAATATCCGGCAGGTTAGTTTATCATGATGCTTGTAACTCTTTTTTCATGGCATTTCAATAAAACTAATTTCTCTTGATCCTTCAGCGCCACATTATTTTATATTGTGAAAGGACGAGATCGCTCTAAATTTGGCACACCTTTAAGGAATCACATAATACGGACATTGCTCAATGGTATGGAAATGCATGTGAATGACGATACAATGCTACGAAATGGTTACCTTACCTTAACACAGTTTCAAATGCCTAACGATGTGGTAAGATTCAAAATAAGTCATTATGTCATTCTTGTATCTTATTAAATCATTTGTTTGTTGCTTGCTTCCGTTTAAAGTTATTTGAGTATGAACGTCTTATTACTATTCTTTTGTATGGAGTTTCGAAAACAGAACAAGAAGGTTTTGTACAAAGAATAGCTATATATTTACTAAATACATTGGCCTGCCAGGTCGATGGTCGACAAAAACTATTTTTGGGTGAACTTGGAGTTGTTAGTGTAAGTGGTTGGTTTCCTTAAGAGCCATTGTAATATTATTTTTTATCCTTTCTATTCCATTTTATATAGACTATGTTAAGCTTAATTAAAGATCGTTTAACGCGTTCGGTATTCGATGATGTCATGGAAGTGGCATGGTCAACTATGTGGAATGTAACCGATGAGACTGCTATTAATTGTAAGAGATTTTTGGATGGCCGTGGTATGGAGTACTTTTTGCGATGTTTAAATGTAAGTAATTGTGTAAGTATTTGCTTTATATTTGGCTGCAAAACGATATATTTAAAATGAAAAATTTGTTATGCGTTCGTTTTATAAATTGATTACAGGCATTTAGGGAACGTGATGAATTGCTGAGAAACATGATGGGCCTCTTGGGAAATGTAGCGGAAGTTAAATGGTTAAGACCAAAATTGATGACACAAAAATTTATCGAAGTTTTTGCTGAGCTATTATCATCAGAAAGTGATGGCATAGAGGTATGTACTAAACATTTGTAAAAACGTTCGGCTCAAAGTGACAACACGTTCTTACTGAAATTAAAACTTTCAGATATGAAATTACGATTTTGTAACGTAGTATAATTAAGCTTATGGTGCGTTTAAATCTGAGCAAAATCTAGTATTTAGTAGATTTGGAGCAAAATCTAGTAGATTATGAGTAGATTACCCATATAAAACAAAATCTTTTTAGTCACTAACTAGATTTTGTCGAAATCTGCTTGAAATCTAGTAGTATTTAATGAAGCCACTAAGGTTTTTCCAAAAATCTCCTGATAAGCCATTTACACCTGCACAAAATCTAGTAAATTTCAACTGAAATCTTTATCGAAATTTATATCGTTTACACTTAGTTTATTTTGGCATCATTGACTAAAATCTTCTTCCAAATTACAACCAAACAAATGCAATATAGCTGATTCCACGCACCTTTTTAAGTTTATAGCACAATTTTGAAAAAAAAAACCTAGTTGCATCACAAACTTCTACTATATTTTAGGTAGATTGCTACAAATCTAGTGACGAAGGAGATTTTGTTTTGTATGGGAAATGCAATCAAAATCTACTAGATTTTACTCGAAATCACGTAATAGTGAGTTTACATACAATCTAGTAGATTTCTAGCAGATTCCCATAAAATAAAATGTACTTCGTTACTAGATTTTGTAGAAATCTACTTAAATTCCGATGTACTTAAAAAGGTGTAATTAGGTAAATTACAGCTGTTTGCTTGTATTTTAGGAAATATTTCAGTCCATGGTTCGAAATCTTGATAAATACGCACTATAAAAAAATAAAATGCAGCACTTAAAAAGGTGTGTGAATTAGATATATTTGCAGTTGTTTGGTTGCAGTTTTTGGTTTTTTTAAAATATGAATTCTTGATATACTATCGGGTGTTTTTTTTAGAGGTATAGAACTTTGAATTGAAATAAAACACTAGAAAATTCTTTTAATGTCCATCAATTTGGCTTTATTGGAAGGATAATTTTATGCCATTAATGTTTAAACATAATTTCGAGCATGTGGCCGCCGCGGCTGGCTCGAATAAAGCCAATTCTACAGGTCCAATTTTCAACCACTTTTTCGAGCATATGGGACCGTATGTTGGCAATAACGCCACGAATGTTGGCTTCCAAGTCCCCTAACGTTTCTGGTTTGTTGGCGTAGACGAGCGACTTCACATATCCCCAAAGAAAATAATCCAATGGTGTCAAATCACACGATCTTGGTGGCCAATTGACAGGTCCATTCCGCGAAATTATGCGCTCATCGAATGTTTCCTTCAATAAATCGATTGTGACGAGCGCTGTGTGGCATGTAGCGCCGTCTTGTTGGAACCACAACTCATCCACATTCATGCCATCCAATTCGGGAACAAAATAGTCGGTTAGTCGGCTCCAATTGCTGTGCACGGTGGCGAATCGATTCATTCGGGTCCTCTTCAACACTTTGCTCTACAGCGGCAATTGTTTCTTCGGTGCCCACTGTTCGACGTCTCTGCGGATGCGTATTATCACATAGAGTAAACGTAGTGCGAAAACGATCCATGGTTAACCGAATTAATTGCTCTGATGGACGATTATGTCGACCATAAAATGGACGGAGCTTGCGGTAAACTTCGCGAACTGAACCATTATTTTCGAAATAAATTTGCACGATTTGCAAGCGTTGTTCTTTTGTCAACCTGTTCATGATAAAATGGCAAACCAAACTAAATATTAATCACTTGACAGCTGACAAAATGGCCGCCAGTTAAAAAAGTGATGCCAACTTAAAGTTCTATACCTCAATAAAAAACACCCTTTATACATATCTGTCATTTACTCAAAGAACGTCATAGCTCAAAATTCAATTTCTTCATATTGTGTAAAAATTTCATATAAAATATCTTGTTCATTCAAATAAATAAATAAAATTTTCTTTTTACATTATAACGCGTTTACACCTGCGCAAAATATAGCAGATTTTAATTAAAATCTTTATGAAAATCTATACCGTTAATACCAAGTTTTTTGACATTTATCAGGACTTTTTATCCAAAACAAAACCCATTAACTGAAACATTTCCAAAACTACAACCAAGCAACTGCACTATAGCAAATCTACACACCCTTTTAAACAAGCCGTAGCTAGTTCAATCATCTTTTAAATAAATATGTTGTACAGGGTAGTAAAGATAAAATAAAAATATTAGATTTTGTGTAGATTTCATAAAAATCTACTCACAGACTAGATTTTGTTTTATATGGGAAATCTAGTATAAAGCAGCTAGATTTAGCTTGAAATCTCATAAGTACTAGATTTTGAGATAGTGTAAACTCGTTTTCTGGCGAACTACTCGTAGTTTTTTTTTTTTTTTTTTGAGTTATGACGTTCTCTGAGCAAATGAGCGATATGTCAAAAACTGGGTTAAAATGGTATAGATTTTGATAAAAATATCCATTGAAATATACTAGATTTCGTGCAGATGTAAATGTCTTATTAATAGAAAAACTATAAGATTAGAGACTTACAAATTCTTCAAAATAACTCAAAAGTATTTTTCTTTCTTTCTCGAAAATAAGGTAAGTTACAATGCAGCTGGTGTGCTGGCACATATAGCTTCAGATGGTGCAGAAGCATGGACTATTAAGGAACCTTCGCGCAATGAGGTTTTAATTAGTATGGTCAACGCAATTAGACGTTGGGATATCAAAAGTGAACGCAATATTAATTATCGCAGTTTCGAGCCTATACTAGGATTAGTGCGTTGCTATGAGACACCACAGTGCCAACATTGGGCTGTGTGGGCTTTGGCTAATCTAACACAAGTAAGAATTTGATATATCAAATTTTTTTAAAAGTTAAGCAAATTGTTTTATTTTTCATATTGTACTAGGTCTATCCTGATAAATATTGCCAGCTTGTAGAACAAGAGAATGGTATGCAAATATTACATGAACTAATTGAGCATCCGAGTCCGTATGAAGAAATTAAAGGTATAGCACGTATGGTCATTGATCAGTGCACTAGACGGCCTCGTCCGATGCTTGAGGGCTAAATATGTAATTCAAAATATTGTTACCACTATGAGTGAGTGAGGGAGTGTACTGTTGTAGTATAAGAAGGGCGATTTTAGTGAACTACATTAATAAAGTGTATAATTACAGAAGAGAAAAAAAACGTAAAACGCTAAATTAAATATTAAAACTATATAAATATTTTATTTTGTTAAGTCTAGATTTTTGACACATTTCATTCATTTCTTTCTTCTCTACATGCATACATACATATATTTTTCTCCAACTATTTGTTTTTTTTTTTTTTTTGCTATCATTCATTTTGTTTACTCATTACTTTTCGTTTGCGAAACGAATGAACTTGTATAGACTACGTATATATGTAGAAAATAATATATCATAAAGTGAAAACCGAAATAATACATAGATAAATAATAAAAATAAAATTGCAAAAAAAAAAAATAATATACCACATAATTTCAAATGACCAGAGAAAATATACAACAAGAAATTAAATTGTTACTAAATATTTAATTGTTTCTATTCCCAAAATTCTTGATTCTTGTTTTACTTTATTTGTTTATTTTGAATTGTATTCAAGCATATGCAAGAAGAAATTAATATAGATTTATAATAAATTATTAAAAAAAAACTACATACATTAAAATATTTGATGTTGTTAATTGTTTTTCAATTTGTTGTAGTCATATAATCTGCGCTCAATTTATTAGTTCAACCTTAAACTGTCTTAAAACTGCTGCTCTTATCTTAAACAAGAGGACATTAAGAAATAATTATAAAAAAATGGTCTAAGACAAAAAAATGTAGACGACTTGATAACCTCCTCCTTTTTTCAAGTCGGTTAAAAGACGAGTTCATCAGTTATTTGGAATCACATTTTAAATTAAAATAATTTGATGTAATTTTACGGTTTTTTTTAAATTTATTTGTTGTTAATTATAAAAGTGGTATGAGTCAAAAACGTTTGAAAATCTAAGCTGAGCTATGAACAATAAGATGACAATAATTTATATCACGATGGTAACACCTTCTCTGAACAATAATCTCAAATTAATCGTTTTTTGTTTGTAAAAAAAGCATGTAAGATATGAGGAAAATGAAGAGAAAAATCGAAGCATTTAATTTTTCAACAAGACCACTAAAATAGTAAACCATTAGAAGGATGAATAATACAGTGGATGGATAGGATGTTTCATAAAACTGTAGACGTTTAGATATTTCACCTAAAGGAGAAAGACCATAAATATTCGGAATTATTGAACTATTTTCACTCAATCATTCAATCATATACATAAACATTCGACTATTGACGAAAGAAAAACGTAAAAAACATTTTAAAAATCTTAATATGAAATGATAAAAGCCTAAAAAAATAAAAATAGATTTCTTAAAAAAATATATATAAAAAAGCTCGATTCTATGCCCAATTCACTGTTGCTAATCCAGATCATTGGGGAACCTTTACCCAAACATTTCTAACAACAAATAGAGATATTGGACCTTATTAAGAGTGCCGTATTACGGCTTCGACTACGGCGATTTTGTGCTGGACTAAAGAACAATTCAAAATTTTTTCGTTAAAATTCCATTTAAACAAATGAGAAGTGCAACAAATATCATAATTTACACACAAGCTCAATAATCAACAAGAACTCAAAAAACAATAACAACTACGCATTGCTTTCGCAAGAATAGTGTGTCACCAAACAACATATGTATGTGATACATACATACATATTTATTTAATTGAACTATAATGAATTCTCTTGCCTTTAAAAAATCGCATGAATTAATAAAATATTTCATTCAAGTTCAGAGCCCGATTAAAAATTTATCCCTAATTATTTTATTTTTATTAATACGGTAATCAGAAAGTCTGATTTTTATTTTTAAAATCCTGAATTTGCTATCGTAAAGTCCGAATGTGATTCTTAAAATCCTGAATTCGATATGAAAAAGTCTCTATTTGAATTTTTAAAATCTTGAATTTGAAATTAAAAACCAATACATATATATTTACTTACACACATATGCATTTGCAAGCTTGCATTGATTAATATTTTTTTATATTATTCCAATAGTTAGAATGAATGTTGTATGTGAGAGGGATTATTTATTTTCACAGAAATTCTCGAAGGAATTTCATAAATAAACATAAAAACAAATCCTGTATGCATAAATTGCAATGCAAACCTGTCAAGTTTATTTAGTGTTTAAATTCTAATGCGCAGGCTCTTCGATGACACTACTGCACGTTTTACAATGCATAAATAACAACCACCCACCCACTGAGTGTATATTATTAACATTTCTGCCATAACATCCCTTTAGTTCTTAGTTTGGCTCCATTGACTTGAAATAACCCATTTGAGTCAGAATCTAAAACGAATTTAATCTTTTTTGGTATCTTCACATGAATGTAAATATTTATAAATATGTATGTATAAATATAATTTGAACTTACTCGTTTTGCTGCTGTGACGTATGTATTTCCTGCATACCACTGTCGGAAATTTTACTAATTTTGTGGTCATAATTAATTACAGCCAAATGGCAAATGATTTTTTTGGAATCAAACTTCGGAAGCTTCTCACTTGCCGTTCTTAGAGTTTTTATCACTTAAAGAAAATTACTTTATTACTCACACTCACATCCTCTCACGCGTGACAACTTTTGACTAATGTTCCCCTTATCGTGGCTGGCGTATTTCTACTCCGACTACGACGTTTTCTTAATAGATTTCGTTTTAGTTTCCTAGAAAAATATGTTTATTTAAATTGCAAATATTTGCATTTCAGCTTTTCAAGTTCGGAAGATATTCGCTCGAATGTCCTAAAGAACTGTGATGGTGTTATTGCTGTCATCTGCCATAATTTTTTTTAAAGTCCAAATGAAAAAGTTTACCTCAAGGTCACTTACATATATAAATAACTTCGATTTAATCGACACGAATGCATCAAGATTTTGTTATACATAAAAAAAACTACTCACTTTCGACATTATCTTGCATTTATTAAATTTTAGAATTTATAAAGTCTTACGGCCGTATCCAAAAAAATATTTTGAATTTCAAGTGTTCTTTTGTCAAAATTTTTATGTACATTTTGTTTTAACGTACACTTCAAGCTCAAATTATTATTATTTTTGGATACGGCTGTTATTCCTAAAACCTTCATCTGAAATTTGCACTGTTAACTCATTTACAAACCGCATGGAAAACATATAATAACGTAATGGTAAAGCAATGTGACGGAAAAAATGTAAACAGAGACGTTTAATATGTTGTTTTAGATATATATATGCACATACATACATGTGTATTTATTAGAGTAAAAATAGTTGCGAATTGTCAATATTAAAATTTTTAGTTTTGGCCAAAATAAGGGGAACAGTGCCACGCGCTGAAATTTTATAGCGGAAAACTCACGTATAGAATAAAAATGTAAGAATGAATATAAAATATGATTAAAAAAATATAGCAATAAAGAAATACACAAACACATTGCAAATCTTTAATTTAATGGAAACAAACACAGACATTGACTGTGTCCCAGCAAAACTGAAACTAAATTATAATAAAATTATGGAAATAAACTAATTTTAAATTAATATTAAAAAGAAAACAAATTTACTGAGAAAAAAAAGAGTTCATATCTTTCAAGTACTGCATACCAACAACTGCCTTTTTTCGCCCCCAAACCAAAAGTATCATTTGTTTTTATTACTGCCGGTTGTTGTTTTTGTTGGTCTTATTAATGGTTTTTCGTCCCAAAGCATGCACAGTGTTTTCCCTACACGTACAATACGCACAACATTGTAAACCACAAAGTTGTGAAGACAGTACATAATAACAACCCTTAAACTCAGACCTATTGTTATTCACACTACTGCTTACTTGGTTAACAAAAACTTCCTTCCCATTTTATGCTTTAGTTGTCAATTAGTCTCGTGTCTGTTCGGTGGGAGTGTTAACGTGCATTTGTGTTGTTTGTGGTGGTTGGCAAAAGTGTTTGGAGAATATTAAAAATTGTTGTTAAAGGAAACAAGAACTCAAGTAAAATAATAATTCATTCCACCATGTGAAACATTTTTATAATAAAAAGCAGCACATTTGAATAAAAACTATGTTTAAATAAAAGTATATGTATGTATCTATTTTGTAACTAAAAATTATAGTTTGCAAATGTGTGGTTTTCCTTTTAAGCACTTGCGTTCATTCGTCTCATCATTCGTGCACTGCAATTATAAATGGCGGTCAATTAAGTAAAATTTCGTGATAATTATTTAATAAAACCATTGCTTAAAATGTAATAAACAAACTAATTTGTGCATACTAAAAAAATTTAAGGCATTCGTATCTATAACAAACAAACATTAATTGTTAATAAAGTGTTTTGCTGAAATTAAATAAAAAGAAATCTTAATGTGAGAAAAAATATAAATAGAAAAGCTGGAAAAGGAAAAAGTGAGATTCTGCGCAGTTCTTCTTTCCGCTGTATTGTGAAACACATCTGTCAAACACACCGGTATTTATTTCTTCTGTTTTGATCTTAAGCATCGCAATAAAAGTTAGAACTCAGTGCTAATAAAAACTCTTATAAAGTGCACGTGCTAAATAAGAAAATTACATACTACACTCGTATTAAAATATCAAAGAATAAAAATTTATATTTATGGTTGAATTGGTGCAAAACACTTACATTATTATATGGTAAGAAGATTGTGAACAAAATGAACAATTGAACAAAGTTTGTATTAATCAAATCAAGTTAAGTTTGTTGTTGAATTTCAATCATTTATACTGTTCGGATAAATTATAAAAGGGAAAGGAGTTTGTAAAAGAAAACTAAATAAATATGTATGCATGCATGTATGTATGTATGTATGTACATGTGTATGTGTGTAAGTACAAAGCGAATTCGTATATCAAAATGCATCGTTTAGGTACAATTAAGTCTGGCGGCAAATAACGGGATTCTTTTTCTTTAGAGATGAGCGATGCATTCATTGACTTCTTTAAATGATTTTGTTTGTTGTATAGGTAGTTATCAAAACTTTCTGACCTATTAAATATGATGTAAATGGAAGCTGCCATATTTGAAAACTTGTGATTTTTAACGATTTTCTGTAAAAATTCAAGATAAGTACACAAAATGTTATCTGGTAGCCATAGCTACTACATAGAAAAATACAATAACAATAATGCAATAATTTTACATCAATTATATGCGTTTTCAACTATTTGTAGCAAATAATTCATTTCCTACGCGCTAACTTAAATTTTAAAAAAAGTTGATGCATGTACCTATGTATGTATATGGTAATTTTTTAAGAACTTTTGGATTTGATAAAAAAAAAAACATAAAATTTAGAGAAATGTATAAAATCTTTATTTGAGTCGGTAGAACGGTCCATACAATTGAATGTTTAAAGGTGATTTCATGCAACTTTTGACCGCGAATATGTTGGAAATGGTTCATACGCTGGGCCCAATTTTGGCATAATTTCTCCATCATATCGCCGGTATCTCACGAATAAGTACTTCAATGTTGTCTTCCAGTGCGTCAACCGTTGGGGCCTTGTCCCTATAGACATGAGCCTTTACATAGCCCCACAAAGAAGTATTCTAAAGGCGTTAAATCCCACGATCTAGGTGTTTAATTGACCGGCCGCAAACGTGAAATAAACTGTTAACCGAACTCGCCTCTTAATTGGGCTATTGTTTCACGTTATGTGTGGCACCGTCTTGCTGAAACCACATGTCAGCCAAATCCAGCTCTTCCATTTTGGGCAAAAAAAAGTAACAGAGGTGCGAAATTTAATCACAAGATTCCGAATAGCCGCCTCAGCAGTTCGTTCAAATTGACCATAAAATGAAAGAAGTGCACAGATGCACTTTCCTAACCGAGCATGAATTTTGATAATAAAATTTAATAGTCTGCAAGCGTTGAATATACATCTCGGGAGTTATTTCATTTGAGACTTGTTTCATGTTTGCTAATAGTTTTTACGCAAAGAAATCGCTCATCTCCTTTTGGTATGTGTTCCCAAAACTAAATGCAAATTCAAAAAATAAAACGGAAAACCTAAGCAAACTTTGTTCATGTTTTAGATCTTTCAGACTTTGTTCACGTTTTAGAGTAGTTAGTGTTGTTTGTGGTGGTACATATTTTTTGACCAAAGTCACAATTTCTGCCTGGGTAGCTATCGATATATGTAAATGAATTTTATTGAATAAATATGTATGCTATTTTTGTCATTATTTGTTAAATAAAATTAAAAATAAATTATTTTTTTTCACAAAAGAATAAATTTGAATCAAAAAAACTCAATTTGGGGATTTTCAGGGATGACAAATCCAAAATTGGGGATAAACTCTAGAAAAAACTGGCAACACTGTGTTATTACAATGTGCTTAAAGGCCGGGGCACAATGAATCCGTCATACGTTAGGCCGGGTTTCCACCTGTGTGCCATGTGCCACACAAGCGTAAAAAAGCGTAACCACTAATTACTAATGAAAAACAGTTTTATTCAGACACGTATTTTTTAAGTTAAACAGTTTCATAAATAACTACATAATAGACAATTTTATAGAATCCAACATGATTGGAAACTGTTTAAATCAATAAATATGTATATGTCTGAATCAAACAGTTTTTCATTAGTAATTAGTTGGTTACGCTTTTTTGGTCAAATGACACACAAGAAATACCAGATGTAAACTCAGCCTTAAACTTCGCCTTTTTCAACTGATATTAACGGAACGACGGAGAAGGTTGGCACAATGAGTACTTTATTGACGGAAGCATTTTAACAGCTTAATAGGTTGATTTTTCATTTTATTTATTAAATTCAACTTTTTTTATTCATTTCGTTTATTTGTTTTGTTTAATTTTATTTTTGATGCCACAAAACACAAAAAACTTAATCAGAACATACCAAAAAAACCAACCAATATCTGTCAAACTACTCAACGTACGCAAAAAGTTGAAAGTTGAGCAAATTGCGTACTTTGCGTTGAAGGACACGTACTGAATGTACGTCAGTTGAAAAAGGCGAAGTTTAACGTATGACGGATTCATTGTGCCCCGGCCTTAACTTCGAAATCATTTACTTTTGTTTCGAATTATTGGCCAGCGATACTAGCAAACGTAACTTTTTTTAAGGAATTTATCAACAAGAACTTCCATAATTTTTCTACACAATGTGTGTATATGTAAAAGTGGTATATATTAATGTTATATTTTATATAATTTTAGTTAGGGATGTAACCGATACCGATTCCGATATATCGGCGATACTTCTGATTTGCCGATATATCGATATCGGCGATATTTTACTGTCGATACGACGATACCTCTTAAATTTTTTTAGAGCTGTTTTGAACAAACAATTAAATTTTCAACGCTTTTTTTGCATAACAACTAAAGCTTGGGTCACACTATTGGCACAATGTACCAATTTTCGTCGGCTCACTGAAATAAATTCATAAGTAACAAGGTAAATTTGTCTTATTTCTCAAATAATTGAAATATAATTACATAACTGCACTACACTGCATTGTTAATAAAGCCATATAGGTATACTTATTCAAGAATTTATTAAGTAATAATGTAATTTTGGCTTATTACTTATGACTTTACTGCTGTGAGCCGACGAAAATTGGTGCTTTGTGCCGATCGTGTGATCCAGGCTTAAGAGAAATAACATATTAAAAGCTTTGCACCATAATAGTGTGATGTTCTCTCAATGCTAAACCATGTACATATGTACATATGCATTTTGTTAAAAAAAATAATTTGTCTTTTGTTAATTTCAGAATGAACTCAAATATCAATTTTAAATATTAATAATCTCTTACACTATAATTTTGTATAATAAAAGAATTAGTCTACTTGAATTTTGTTAATTTTAACTTGATTTAAATTTCAATATGCGTATCGGTATCGGCGATATTTCTTTTTGAGTATCGTTACTTCCCTAATTTTAATATCAAGTAAATAAATAAATATGTAATAATAAAAATAGTAACAGAAGTGAACATAGAATTAAATTAGAACATTAATTAAATTGTAAAAGAAATAAATTTCTGAAATCGACCTTAAAGTTTAAAAGTGCTCTCATGCCAAACAGTAAGCACCTTTTCCTTATTGCCACAAAATTAAAAACTGCTTTATTTAAGTAAAAATTGTTTGCCCAAGCATGAAATAGAACATGGTATTGAAAAACCTCGTCTAGGATTAACGGGTGTAATTGATCTTGCCCTCTGTAATGTCGATGAAGTGATTCATTTAAGGAAAACAACTTCTAAATGAACATTTGAGGGCAACAAATTTTAATATATTATTTAGAAATTCTGTGATTTGAACTCAGGTTACAGAAAATACCCATCATTACAGTGTAACATAACCATTCGGCTACGCACGTATTTTGGTTTTATTTGGTTAATAACCAACCCCATTCAATTGCTTTTAAAGCAGTAAAAATTGCATACTTTTAGGCCGCAATATAATTGTTTGTTGTATTTTTACAGTATGTACACTCAAAAAGAATAATGTTATGAACAGAATGACAATTATGAATGGAACTTCTAACAAAAGAGAAACATCATTATGACTGATTTATACCACATCATCATTAATAAACGAGCTTCAAGTACAATAGTATTGAAAATAATATTATGAAAATAAAATAAAAAAATTACATGAATGGAATTCATACGAGTACCTCATTCGTTATTACATCATCCTCATTCGTTATTACATGCAACAACGGCAACAACTGCATTACCACAGATAACATTCCGATTTAAAATACATACATACTTACATATATGTATGTTCGATTATGTGGACGAGTTGCGAACGCAGTACACCGCGTGCCATCGAAACAGTGATTAATGGCAATGGTGGTGGCAGCGGTGTAAATGGACTCGGTGGCAATGCTGGAGCTGCTGGTAGCAGTCAACACGAAACCTTGCCTGACATCGAACATATATCTACTATAGCGGGCTCATTGGTATCCATTGGTTCAATATCACACACACAACCGCGCTATGTAAGTAATTGTTAAGCTTTTTTTTACATTAAGTTTAAAAATGTTAATTGGTTTGTTTATTTTAGGTAACTAATGATGGTGGCTATGACACCGAGCATACATCATTGAATTCGGATTTTGATGAAGCGGAATTGCGCAGAGAACTACTGAGAGATGTAAGTTTAATAATCGAAATTATATAGTATACACATATCATATGTATGTAAGTATGTAATTAAAGTAAGAGATATTAACAAATTCTGTAGCTCATTTGTTATGTTAACACAACGCCGTAACGCTATTTTTATCGATAGAAAAATGAGAGGAGAATATATAGGATGTTTATATATGTATGTAAATATTTTTTAAGGCAAGATAAAACACGATATGATGATTAATTGCGGCTATCAGCGCAGAAGTGGTGTAAACCACAACTATTTAATTGAACAATAGCTGTATTTAATTATTTACTTGCTTTATTACTTTGCTTTATTATGATTTGTGCAAAAACGATTTTCAACTCCATGTTCTTTAGAATACCAAAAGGTGGCTTACTCTATTTTGATAGATATTAATGTAAAGAATGCACTTCCCAGCAAAAAATGGTGTGCAAGCGCTTATCCGATGCATGAAATTTTGCATGATTTTCATATGGGATTCCTCGCGTAGAAGTTCTGCCACGTCGATCTAAAATGTGATTCTTTCATGCCTGCCGGAGTGACCTGAATTCAGCAAAAATATTCGTCTACTTAAAAAATGTGCTCTTTATTTTTTTACTTTCTGTACAGGAGTCGATCCCAGGATTTCCGTATGTTAGGCTAGAACACTACCCACTGAACTACCGCAGCGCATTCACACAATTCAATTTTGTGTACAGGTAAGCGAGAGAGGATGACCTATAAAAAACTTTAAGGGCGACTTTTTGGGTTCGAGATTAAGATTAGTTTATTTCTCTAATTAGCTAATCCGAAAATTAACTTAATCTCAAATTAATTCAGTTTGATATTTTTGAGTGGTAGTTTAAACTTCTTATTATGTGTAGTATTACCATACTGAGGAACAAACTAGTGGCAACATTTTCCGTGTAAAAGTCATACATGTTATCGAAACACTTTGATTTTTTGTTGGAAGAAGAAGAAACTGCCATGTTTTATTATTTACAAGTAAAATATTGCGCGTGTTAAAGGAAATAGATAAATAATATAAAATATATATATTTATTTAAATTATATTATTATGTTTTTAAATTATTTTATCATATAATTTTTACAAAAAGGTATATGTTTTACAAGTGTATGTTGTCAATATTAATGCATGATTAAACCACCAAGATTGCCCGCTTAAACTAGCAAGTGAAATCATATAATCAACTACCCAAAAATCACAAATCAAGATTAATATTAATTTAATCTCTAATCTTGAACTCAAAAAGTCGCCCTAAGAGTTTGAATATAAACAGCTGACTGACTTCGTAGTGTTTGTGTTAAATTTCGTCATTCGCTTACGTTATTGCATCCTAGTAAGGCAGAGGGGATGCACTGTGTGCTTTTCCGCGCTTCCGAAGGTCTTATTTTTGTGTTATATTAAACTACACCTTCCAAAATGTTTTTATGGAAGGGATATAAGAAACCAAAATAGAAGAAAAAAAAACAGAAAAAGAAGGTATAAAAATGCAAGAGAGACTTAATAACAAGCCATTTAGAAGCAATTGCTTCGAAATCTCGATTATTTTTTTGCTGGGTTATCACCAAAAAAACAACAAAAACAAGTATGGGTTGCACCACTTAATAGTCTCAATTACACATGACGTCGTAAATAGCGGCACGCAGCTCCATGATTTACTAGTTTACTGGAGTATAGATAAATTTAAATTTTTTTATAACAAATATGTGTAATGAAATTTTAACAAATGCATTTTTTTGTCATGCAAAAAAATTTTTATAGAATGGAAAAGATTCTTTCATATGGGCAATCAGATGTGATATGACATATTATTGCAAAACTAACTTTTATATAACTTCCCTGCAGAAAGTGCGAATAGTGAAATTGTGGTGATTTACTAGTGACGTTGTCAGTAGCACTACTGACTAGGTGTACCCCAGCCAATGGTATCATCTATTAACATTTAACATTAGCTTGTCATTGAAAATCCACCACTAGACTATAGCACTACTAACTTAGTAGTTCTTTCGGGACCACATGGAGACATTGGCACCAAAGATTTACTAGTAAATTTTAAGGGCTCTAGTCTACAATATCGATATATCCAATCTCGTTGTCAATAGTAAACTTATAGTGATTTTCTAGTGACATTGTCAATAGTGCTACTGACTAGGTGTACCCCAGCCAATGCAAATGCCTATTGACAAATAACATACGATTGTTATTCAAAATCTATCAGTAGACTTTAGCACTGTTGAGAAGGTAGTTCTTTTACGACCATATGGAGATATTTGAACCGAAGGTTCACTCGCAAATTTTAGGAACCCTCGTCTACATATGTGACAGCGCATAGAGAAAGGGACCTAAGGGTAAAAAAAGCAATTTTCACTTTTTTTTTTTGATGTGGACAACATCTTAGCATCGAATGCGACCGATCCCATGCCCCAAAAGTGTTCCCTCCCAGAGATATGCGCCTTTTATGATGTGATGGTACACCAAAGATACACGTATTTAAATCTTTAAAATGGATCTCCTGAACAAAACCGGTTTTTACCCTTTCTATTTTGCGCGTCACATATATTTATTCAATATTATTGCACAACATAATAAAAAAGAAAAAAAAACTATTGACGCGTTCATTGACAATATCACCAGAAATACCCTAGAACTGTCGTCTCTAACGTATCTCTACTCGCGCATAAAAGGAAAGTTGTCGACATTTTAACTAGTGCAATTGTCGCTGGAGAAAGAGTATTGACATAGAGACATATGGTTCTAGGTTGACTACAGGGTTACAACAGCTTTGATATTGTTATTTCTTCTTTATTAATCATGCACAACCACGCTTGTTTGCTTTTTTTATTTAGGGCCTTATTTTTTAAAACATTACATGTAAATTACAAAATCGAAAGACATGCAATATTTGTCCAACACTTTATTGCCATTATATGATGTGATATGTGGTATGTAATACCATATTCCATTTATTATCTATTAGCTTTGGTTACTCTTTCTTAAAACGATTCGATTTAGAGTATAAATTTAAAATTTTTTTCTAACCTACAAGAACCTAAAATTTCAATAATGCTATAACATAAGTTTCTATGATAAAAACGGACAACAGAACTCAAAATAGGGCTTGAATTATTTTTGTGTTAAAAAAAGCAAAAAAGAAAAAAAATATGCGGGTTGAGGTTTGAACTCACGATCTACTGTTTGGCATTGGCACGACCCAGCGTATATAACCAGTAGCTCGTTTCTGTATCTTTCGCATCGTAAAATTGCCCGCATGTAACGAGGGAATTGTTAGAAAAACTGTTAATTGAAGCATAAAAATGATTTCCTCAAATATGTGTTTCTGCATACATATTTACTTTGCGACAACCATCTGTCATTTAAATAAATTTCCAGCAATAAGTGTTTCTGTAACATTTTGTAAAAAGTGAATTTTTGAATTTGTGTGTAAAAATATGAGAGCAAAACTAGTTTAAGAGTTATGTAACGAAATGTTTAACTAAAATTATTAAAACTAAAATCTAAATAACAAAAATTAAAAATTTTAAAAACCCCCGACTTTTTTCAGAAAAGACCGATTTTCTTCAAACATAGCTGAGAACCCTCTCGATCAAGTCATCTTTCAAACAGAAAAAACTAAATGAAAATCGGTCCAGCCGTTTGGCCTGTACGTGGACACGGACAGACACACAGATACACAGACACACACTACAATTTTATAACACCCCTTTTTTAGTCGGGGGTTAAAAAAAGACTAATTACAATTTTTTGTTTGTTTCTGGAGTCAGTTATTAATATATACTAGATATACCAAACGGGCGACACAATTGTTCGTATTCTAGAATCTAAATGTAAATAATTTTTTTAAGATTCAAAGAAAACTTATCTAAACGTCATAAAAAGTTCATTAAAATACAGCCACACACATACTTACATACATATGCAGCCATAATTCAATAATACATGAAATTAAAAAAACATAAACAAAATCCCTTAAACCAAGCTAATTCCATTTATTGAACTCTCTTCCTTTCCTTCCTTCCTTAAATATTAAAGGCTCAGTTAGCCGACTGTAATGTAATGTAACTGTACCGTAGGAAACAGCTGATTGATATTTTTATACGAAAAGTAGGTTACGTTACATTACATCTCTATAAAACCATTTTCATTACTTTTCGCATAACAAAATCGAACAGCTGTTTCTTACTGTTGCAGCTACCTGAGCCTTTATGGCTTTCATACAATCACAAATAAGAGAACAAATTGTTAAATCAAGAGAAATACTACAAACACACACACACACTCATGTTTTGTTTCTTTTTTTAAAATACCTTTCAAACCATATAACTATAAATCTTTTTAAAATCGGTGCAGTAGTACCAGCGTAAAAGGGATTACAAAAAACATGTTTCCCTATAAATTATATAGATTAAGTGTGTATGGAATGTATGTAAAATGAGTAAATGACCATTAACTTGATTCTTATGAAACTTGGAACACACCATGAGCTTTGAAAGTGACACGATATTGCAATTAGAGAAGTGGTTGGTGATACTATTATTTTCAAAAATCGGAGAGACTTCAAAAATAAGCACTAAAAGTTAAAAATAATTTTGATTAATATTTTAATTATATTTTTATTGGCCTTTTTAGTTTATTTTCTTATGTTTGTTGTTAAGTTCCAGTTCGTTTTCAAAAAATTGTAATTGATTTTTTATTTATTTGAAAAAAATAAAGTAAAAAATCAATTACAATTTTATAAAAACGATCTGTAGTTTAACAAACATAAGACAAAAGTTTGGATTTATTTTAATTCTTTACATTTGGCAACAAAGGCTTAACGAGTATTATAAGATTTTCACTTATATTTTTTTATGCAAAGTTTTTATGTCCCATTTTTTCAAATAGATTCTGAATTTTCCTTAAAATTGTTAGATTTAAATTCTACTTATTATAAATTCGTTCCATAAATGCGCACATGCTTACGTTAATTTTTATTTCTTATTTCAGAAATGGAAACTTTTATTTGACATGGTACGTATGTATACTTATTTATAAGTACCGGTCCAGACTTGAAATTTTTGTTGAGAGGAATACAAAATATATGTATTTCTATTTCAAAACTCTCTCACATATTCAAGAAATGCTGTAACAAAAATTGCAAGTCTGGACTCGAAATAACTATTAAAAATCAATACGAATGAAACATGCAAATTTTAATGTAATATTGTACTCTTAGTTTGATCCTGAAGGATTTGGTGAAATAATCGTAGATGAGTTTGTGAATGCTTTAAAATCACCAGAATTTATATCACAAGTGCCTATGAATAAACGTGAACTTTTATTGGAGAGAGCAAAAAAGGCTAAATCACCCACTGGACCAGGCTACATAACATTTCAGGATTTTGTGAATGTGGTAAGTGCGTTTTATTTTTATATTTATTGCAATGCAGTTCCAAAATTTTTCCTGAGATAATAAGTTAAAAAACAAAGACATTATCGATACTTTATACGATGATGTTGGCATGTTAACGGATAAATACGAGTGCATGCATACTTTTGGGTGAGGGCAACCTAGTCCCAGTACGGGATTTCAGTTATTCCTTTAATGCGCTCACTGCAAATGTACAAAAGTATGTCTATATAGCCAATAATAAAAAATAATAATAATAAATGTAAAATGGTGTATCATCGAAAATTTGAAATTGATTTTTTTTTGCAAAAAATAATACGGTTACAACCTTGCGACGTTTTCAAATAAAGGGTAATTTTGATACTCTATATGTTTGGCAACCAAACTGTAGTTGCGTTGCCAGCTGCCAAAATGTTAATACGATTAGCAACTGACAACTAACAGCTGTTAATTTCAATTGTCAAATTGCAATAATATTGCTAACCACAAAATTTTTTATTGCTGCATAGTTTTTAAGGGAAAAAGGTGGTAGATTAAAAAAAAAATTATATATAAATAAATAAACTATTGTTTCGTTAGAAAGACGAAACTAAAAAAGAAATTATTATTAAAAAATTATTTTAAGCCATAACATTTCCTCAGAGTAGAGGCTTTAAATCTAGAGGATTTGAATTATCCCTTAAGTATCGTGTAATATAGGTGCCACATTTTGCAATTCTTTCTCTTAATCGAAAAATCATTTCACTGAACTGATCGTCTTTATTATAAGTAATTTTTGAAGCAGTTTTGCGTGACAATTTTTCACTTATATTTCCTATATTTTGCACCTTTTTATATTATTTTGAATTGGCAATCTGTTCGATAGCTTTTATACAACTGGCAAGTTCTCATACATAATACTAATTTCAATTTCGTTGGCGTTGACTGTTGACAAGGCAACTGAAATTCGGTTCGGAAACATTTTAATATTGAAACCATCTGATTCATTGAAACCAGCTGATTCGTTTATTAGAGTCAAAAGTTCTTTTGTTCTCTACTAAATTATGCTCTGGCAATTCCTTAAGGTACGGTCACACTTGGCAAACATTTGCGTAACCACTAAATATTAGAGTAAAACATTTTGATTCAGACACGTGTTTCGTGTTCATCAAAATTGACACGAAAAGATTTTAGATGTAAAATATGTATGCATGAATGAATTTCCAGTAGAGAAAAAATTTTATATTTTGTATCGTCAAACACACAACACCAGCATATTGCACGGGCCTCTGAAGCTTAAAGATCTGACGTAAACCGATAGCATCAGCTGTGGTGGCGGGTAGTATCAGCTGGCAGTGCCAACTTGGTGCCGTATTTTGAAAAGCGAATCTTGAAAAAAAATCAATTAAATTTTCTCATCTTCAATAGAATACCAATAATATTTTGCGCGCGTTGTGCTGTATCCTGTTGACGAAATTTTTTGCGTGCGTGTTTCGTACGTGTTGAGCGTTTTGGTATTCGTCTTCGTGCCCATCTCTACTTCAAACCCAAATATTTTTTTTTTAATTTTTAATTGTCTCCTTTTTTTGTTTATTTTATTTTTAACCCCCGACTAAAAAAAGGGGTGTTATAAGTTTGTAGTATGTGTCTGTGTGTCTGTGTATCTGTGTGTCTGTCCGTGTCCACGTACAGACCAAACGGCTGAACCGATTTTGATTTAGTTTTTTCTGTTTAAAAGATGACTTGATAGAGAGGGTTCTTAGCTATGTTTGAAGAAAATTGGTCCAGACGTTTAGAAGATATAACATCTTTTCTGAAAAAAGTCTGGGGGTTTTAAAATTTTTAATTTTTGTTATTGTCTTATTTTATACGCAAATGCAGGTTGAATAGTTACATTAAAAACATGTTTTAATTTACAAATAAACCATTTTATACAATTTTTAAGAGCATTATTTTGAGGTTTTAGTGCATTTATTCAAGTTTTAAGTGCATATTGAATGTGCATAAAATACTTTTTAACCGAATTCAAAAAAAGGAGGAGGGTTAACAATTCGTCACTATTTTTTTTGTGGTATCACTTTATAACTCGGTACATTTTAGGCCGATTGTAAATTTTTTTTTTGTATGATAGGGTATAGCTTCCAATTGGTCCCATCGTACAAAAAGTGGGCGGGAATACGCCCACAAATTTTTTTATTTGACTTTATGATATTCTACTTATTTGATTGCTGCGAAACCTAGCAAACACCATTGGTTCTTGTAATTACACAATTGGAAAGTTTGAAAAATGGGCAGGGTTGCGCCCATTAAAATTTAATATTTTATTTTAAGTGGTTCTACTTAACCGATTTTTACAAGACTTAATACGCACCCTGAGGTATGAAAAACACACAACCTTGCATTTAAGAAATGGGCGGAGGCACGCACATTAAAATTTATTTTATATTTTACCTACTTCTTCCATCAGATCTTTGCATTGAAGTCGGTTTTTTTTTTGCAGGAAGAATTATTTTTACAACATATTTCTGGTTTCCCTAATAATAATAATTAGGGAAGTAATGTCATTTCTTATTAAATAACAAGTTTTTATTACTTTTAATTTTCTGCGAAGTCATCCAATGCAAAAGATTGTAGGACATGGAATTTCTTGTATTGCTCGCATCATTTTTCTTATCAGCGTGCGTCTGCATTTAATACGAAAATAAAGTGCAATGTAGCTAGAGTATGTGTGTACATTTATTGTTTGAAGTGTTTTCCCAATTAGCAATTTTTTAAATGAATATTTTCATAAGGGTATCAATACAGAAACATGTATACATACCTCCTTTCCGGCAAACTACCCATTTAATCCCTTGCAAAGTTTTATTTAATGCCAGCGTTTTTTTATGAAGCTTAGCAACTCTGGACTTAAGAGTACTACTCTGGGTTGAAAAGCCCCAATCATTTCGGATTCGAATTTTTTTTTCATAGGTTAAAAAAGAAGAGAGGAAGCTGTCTTAGAACACCCGGTTAGACCAGGGTGACCGATGACATTTTTCGAAAAGTGGCACAAAAAGGGGATTTTAAAAAAAAAGTAGCACCAAAAAGGGGATTTTTAAAAAAAGGGGCAACATTTAAAAAAAATTAAATAACTGCAATAAACTTTTGTTTTTAATGTATTATGTTCAATTTATTTAAAAATAAAAGTTTACATTCCATGTAATATCTATATTATATATATTATGTTGAATTTATTTCAAAACAATTTAATACCTACATATCTACATGCATAAACAACACATACATACATATCGGTCATTTACTTCAATAGTGGCACAACTCAAAAAAACCAGTTTTGCAGAAAACGCGTTTTAAGTTTTCAATTTGCATACAACAATGGAGAAATGAAAAAATAATCTTCTCTCAGGAGGTAATGGCACAAGCTATTTGTATGAAATATGAAATACGAAATGCCGAATCTTTCTGCATTATTAACTCAAAAAAACTATTTTTTGAGTTATGCCACTATTGAAGTAAATGAGCGATATGTACATTATGATACCTTAAAGATTTATATCTATATGTATTACATATACATATAGTGTTTATATAACTACTAAAAATACATGTAATTTTATTAATTTAAATGAGATGGTTTTGTTTAGTTTATTAAAAATACAAAAAATATAACTTATCGTCGCTGTTTTATCTAACTGACCTATCTAACATTTTAAAAATTTTACAGGAGAGCAGCTTTTATGATTGTTTTATACATGTATTCGTATGGAAACATCTGAAATATTTTTACTCTTATAGGCTCAACAGTAATGTTTACAGTCATACAAATTGTAGACAAGGTCTATTATGACTCATAAAGTCTAGTAGTGGACTTAACTCATTTTTCAAAAAAAAAGTTCAGTTAAGTCGGTTAGTAAAAAGCGACGATATGTATGTACATATGTAATTATAAACTAGGATCGCCCCGTGGTCTCATTTCGACCACTTGACTCGATTGTGTACATGTGTACTTGGAACTACAAAACATATACGAATTAGAAAGTTGTTTGCTTTCAAGCGAATTCAAAACGCGATTTACAAATCTTATACTGAGAATTAAAAAAGCAATTTCATATATTGTGCATATCTACGAAAAAATATGTATCTTTGAAAGCAATATTGGTAGACGATAAGATACTGAAAAGTGTACTACAAAAAGTATGTGTCGTATTTATATAAGATATTATATAACCAAGATATTATCTGTAGTATGTATAATATAAAAATATATAAAAATAATTTTTGGTGTTTGAGGAACCTTTAAAAGAAATTTTAAAAACTGATTATACCAATATTTAGGGTGCTAACATACATATATGTTTATTTCACAAAAATTAATTCGAAATTATACCAACAAGAATATTAACAAGAAAATTAAAACTGCATTGGACAAGTTATGTTACAGGCATAAAGTACATATCGTACATCCAGTTCAATAGTGTCATAACTCAAAAAATTAGTATTTTCAGTTAATCATGCAGAATAATAATGCATTCCGTAATTTATCTTGTGCAAAAATTTCATATAAATAAAAAAGTACAATTGAAAAAAGGGGCAAAAAGGAGCAAAATATCACAAAAAGTAGCAGATTTAGCTTTAAAAAAAAGGGGACAAAAAGTGGCAAGGCAGTCGAAAAAGTGGCAAATTGCCACTTTAGTCGGTCAAACGGTCACGCTGGGTTAGACCCAGCAAAAAATTTAGAATAAGGTAATCGAGTTTGGAATTAAGCGTTTTTGGTGGAAGCTGTTCCTTACTGGATTACCAACTTGATGATTTTAACAAGGCGTGAGACTAAAATAATCGATTCTTGAGAAGTACTTACCTTTTTTATTTGGAAACTTGTTCACGTAATCTATGTAATCTAAAAAATCATTCTCTTCATTTAGCAACTTGTACATAATTTTTTTTACATTTTAGGTAATGAGATTTGTAAGCGAGTAATGAAATTTGGCAATCAGAAAAGTAAGTCATTATATGCCAAGTAGTTCTGATGGTAATGCAATGAAATTATATGATATAAAGTTGTCAAATTCGCCGCAAATATTTCAAAACGTTTCCATTTAGTTCCCATTATTTTTTTTTCCAGCTGCCTACGATTAAATTCACATATTGTTCGTACTCATGTACCATTAATTTTTTTTCATAAGTCGATGATATCGGCATGTTCCATGATATTAAAGTTTTTTGAATGTTAACTTTCATCACTTGAATTATGACGAATTTATTAGGATTAAGGAAGGCGTTAAACATGAATTCAGTTAATGATTAAGAATGCTCTCTAAGCTCTTTAATTTTTTTTGCTGGGTATAAATAAATTACCTTACGTTTACATCTCTGTACATAATTAAGAATGTAGAATAATTCATAAAACAGCAATTTAAGCAAAGATTTTCTAAAGAATTCGCTTAAGCATCAGTCAAATGTAAACAAATAAATTAACAAATTGTAAACAGGGAAATAGAATGTATGTAAATGAATACGATTTAAATTGATTAAAATCCACTGTACATACTCGTATGTATATAACAGTAAGATACAGCAGCATCAAGTTAAACAGTTGAATTTAAACTATAATAATGGCAAGTGATTCGCAGTGCGCGCAGCTCTTCTCAACCACATTCAATGAAGAAACAAAAATTTGGCAGGGTGAAACGCTAGAATCCACTTTTGGTCTACAAGATTCTATTGGATCCATTGCCATATCGTCTCTACTAAAAGATCCCGATCAAATTGCACAGGTTAAGAGATCCACCTGCTATTGCGTTTAGTGAAAGTTAATAAATATTACATAAATCTTGTAGATTTGCTATCCCAGCGGCAAAGAGTATACCAAACAGGAAATAGCTAATCTCTCAATACGAGTGTCTCTTAATTTGCAAAAACTTGGTTTAGTTCAAAAAGATATTATTGGGTTATGCGCAGCTAATAGTGACTTTGTAGCTCCGTTGGCATTCGGCGCCTTGCTCTGTGGCCTCAGCATAAGTACCCTAGATCCTAGTTTTGATAAAGGAGGAATTGCTCATATATTTTCCTTAACAAAACCAAAGCTAATGTTCTGTGATGGTGACATTTACAATGACGTTAAAGAGGCCTTAGAAGAATGTAATTTAGCTGCTACCATAATATATACTTTAAGCAATCATCTCCACAATGTGCCTTCAGTATTGGACTTAATGAAGACCTGCAAAGAAGAAAACGATTTTAAGTAAACTTGCTTTCGAGCACAATTTTCTTCAATTTACTATTACGTATCTAAAATTATTTGTGATTTAGAGCTCCAGTTTTAGAAGATGGCTGGCATCAAGTAGCCATGATATTGTGTTCATCGGGTACGACTGGTTTGCCAAAAGGTGTAACTTTGTCACATGCCAGCATTTTAAGTCCTAAAAAATTGTAAGTAGAGTTAAATATTAAGAGAAATTTCTTTAAAAACTGTGTTTCAGTGAAATGCATCCTGCAGACAAAATCCTTTGCTTTAGCACTCTGTATTGGGTAACGGGTGTAATAACTCTTATACATGGCACCATAAATGGTTGTACTCGAATAATATCTAACCGCTGTTATACACCTGATGACTTTATTGATATCGTTGAACGCTTCAAAGTTAATTCTGTTATAAGCCCACCTTCTCAGATTGCCATGACTCTGGCCTCTGAAAGAATACATAATTGTGATTTATCTAGCATTAAACATTACCTGGCCGGTGGTTCTTTCGTACCCTACAGTCTTGTCAAAAAATTTAAACAATATGCCAGTAATGCCAAGTTTTTCACCGCCTATGGCATGAGCGAAGTTGGCAATGTCGTTTCTTATCTGGAAATCAGTCCAAAAGATACAGTTGGCCAATTGTGCGGAAATGTTGAAGTGAAAATTATCAATGAGAATGGTGATAATTTAAACAAAAACGAAGTCGGTGAGATTTGTATACGCACACCGCACCCCTGGCCAGGTTACTATGGCAATCCTGAAGCTACTAGACAAATTTATGATGCAGATCGCTGGATTCATAGTGGTGATGTTGGCTATTTCGACGATGAGGGAAATTTGTACATTGTGGATCGTAAGAAGGATATTTTGAAATACAATAATTTTCACTTTTCTCCTACGGAAATTGAAAGAGTCATCATGGAGTTGCCGGACGTCATTGAGGCTTGCGTAGTCGGCATACCAGACATTGTTTTTACACATTTGCCAGCGGCAGCTGTTGTAAAGCGTAAGCACAGCAATTTATCTGAAAGAATGATATGTGAACATGTCGCAAATAGGATGCAACATTTTGAGCGATTGCGCGGTGGTATATATTTCTTTAATAGTCTACCACGTACGGCATCGGGAAAAACTGTACGTCGCAAGGTTGCCGAGTTGTGCGAAAAACTTAATAAGAAGAAGGTTGAGTGTATCTAATAAAATTTATATTAAAAAATTTGTTCTTTCAAATTCCTTTGTGGGGTTAGTTCAGAAACGAAAAAGTTGACATTCTCTGAAGGGAATTTGTAAAAATAAAAATAATAAATCTTGAGTTTCTTTGGTTTTTGCTGTTTGTTTTAAGTCTTGAGATTTGGTGTACTTTGAGATGTCGCACACACACCTCGCCTAAAGTATAAACAGGTTGACCTGAAATGCCAAATAAACGGAAAGCGGCATTTTGTTGGCAGTTTATAGTACATTAAAAACCCGCTTGAATTGCAATCCTAGTTGATCCTTTTTTCAAGATTAGCCGATTTTCGCTTTTTCGTAATTTTTCATCATAATTAAGCGATGTTGTTTCCACACCATATAACGAGATAAATGTCGTGGAGCATTTTTTTAATGGTATCCCTGTAGGCCAAAATCCACTGCAAAATTATTTACTTTTCATTATAAAATTAATTTAGTAATGAAATGAAAAATAATTATTGGCATGTTTCTATAAATCTTGCTTGTTTAAACGACTAGAATATGATGAATCATTTATTAAATTTATTTTGAATCGTTCCCAAAATTTTAAAAATTCTGTGTCAACAGATTCATTGGCAAGTTCTGACGTTCTCTTTTCAGTATTACTTTGTCCGCTTGTAGACGAAATTTGAGCATTTGAAACAGCTTCATAAGGACCACAATTTTTATCTATTATAGTATGAAAAGTGCGATCACCTTTGAATCGTGCTGTTTGACATATAAAACAGTTGCAACCATAAGTTTTTCTGGTTTCTTTTACTTAGTTCATTCATGCCCTCATAATTAGGCATTGCTGGAAGTGGCCTCTTTTTATTACCCTTCTCTTATTCCATTACAGTTTTTTTTTGGAGCTACTACAAATGCTAATGGGAAATTTTGAATTAAACGCATCAAACTGATTGTTTTCATGACTTTTAATTAAACCACTGACCGTATTCTCCAACTCGCTTAAGCTAAATCTCTATCGCTAAAAATTTATGAAGTCGATATATCAAAACAAAGAATGGAAAAATATAACCTAAATGTTACTCTTATATTCAGATCTAATACCCTTTTGTGTACCTACTGAAATCGAAGATTAATATAAAGTCATAGTATTAATTAATAATATTATAATAATTGGAACTGCAAAGTGCCTTCTGGATAACACTGCACAACAAAATAGAGGTTTTTTATGATATTTAAATACAAACGTCCGGTCCTTATGTATTTGTATCTCCTGATTACGATGGTGTCATTAGTTTTTCCCTATCGGCTTTAGTTTCAAAGATATAGTGACATATAGCATTTGCACACTTTACAACACTTTTTGTATTATTCCGTTAATTTTTCACAAATGATCCTCCAAATTTAAAAATAGTTACTTTCTGGATTATTAATCTACATAAATATCTCTTTTATGCAGATAGAGTCACATTGATGAATATGTCAGGATATGTTACATAATGTCCACACCTGATGAATTTATATCATGATGAATGTCAATTTGATATCATGATGAAAACTCATCACGTATAGACTCCATTTATTAATATTATGGTAGCGTTATGATATAATCATCAGAGCTCACGGCCTGATGAATTCATCTTGATATCAAATGTCATTTTATGTGTTATTGTGCATTTAACGTTTATTTATTAAACAATTTTTGTTTAAAAAAAGTCGGGAGAACAATCATTTGTGAAAAAAAAAAATTAAACAACACGCGAATTAGATATTTTTGGCAAGTAGTTTTCAAATATTTCTTTGATTCATCATGATATAAAATCAGCAACGTCTACCCCTTTGTGTTGATGTTAATGAAAAAATGACAGTTGCTCTGCCGGCGTCATATTACGACTGTTACTGTTATTGTATAGGATATTAAAAATTGTGTGTTTTAGTTTAGTCCTTAAATTTTTTTTATAATTTTTTATTTTCTTTATTTAGTATAAGTAATCCTTATGTACGAGTATTTTTGTTCTAAATATGATAAATTGAACTTGAACACAATGATCAAAATTATTATTCAAATCTTGTGATAAAACTGACTTAACGTTAACTTAAATGTGTATTAAGAACACATATCATATGCCTGATATGGTAAGCACCAGCAGCATCGTTGTTATCATACACTTGCAGGCTTTTTGGTGCGTCATTATCAAAATGTTAGGTTACAATTTACAAAAGAAAGTTTGCCCCACATGAGCACCAAACGAGATTTTGTGTGTCCATATTTCTTTTTGCAACTTCTTGAATTTCAGAAAATTTTGTTTGAGATAAAGATTTACAACATTTAGAATTTTTTAAATTGCTGCTGGCCATTTCAAAATTTTCATTGCCAAAATCAAATTTTTGTCGCCACGTTTGGCCAGATATCGCCATATCGTAACAATTTTTAGTAAATGAACAAACCTATTATTAACACATATCCTAAAAAAATTTTAAACCTTTGTCATAGCAATCAGCCGTATTAAAAATAAAAATAAAGAAACTTTACTTCAGCCACTTGAATATTTTTGTTTAGTTTTTTCTCTCTGCTATAAAATTCAAAAAAGTGCAGTTACCTGATTTTGCATTTCAGTCAACGATATTTATGTATGCATTAATGAATAACTGAAATTATATAATTTTGTACTTATAAACGTTGTTATGTAATGGATCTCATGCAGCTTAATTTTTTTTTTTTAATAAATTAAACTAAATAATATTTACTTTGTGTCGTTATGTACTGGAAGGGAGTTCCCGTTAACAAGAAAACCTCTATTCATTAAAAACTGATTATAACAATTTACATATATACTGAAATAAAAATGTTTTATTACTTTTCATTTTCTGCGAAGTCATTTTATCGAAACTCTTAAGTTGATCATATAATTTTTCTTATCAGCGTTCGTCTAAATTTAACTCGAAAACATTAACATTTATTTATTGTTTCTTGTAGTTTCCCAATTCGCAATTTTTCAAATAAAAACTTTTGTATACAACATAGCAACTAGTTTATCGGAACGAAGTATTTGCGGCTATATCAGGGCAGCAATGCAATTCAAAAATATGTATATTTCCTTTCGGGCATAGGTACTATTAGATTTTGTAAAAACCGATCAAATGAAAAACCGCGATTTCGGTTTTAAATTTGGTTTTGGCCTTTTAAACCTGGAGTGTTTTTGTGTAATTCGATTCGAAAGCAAAACTTTGATCTTTTATGCTTTTAACATAAAAGTTCGAAAGCTTTATCTCGGGCGCATGAATGTCATTTTCATAAAACACATCCATCACTTTTTGATTGATTGATTGATTTTGTGAGCCAAACATAACCACAGTTTTGTTGAGTTTTCTAATGTGGCAGTACAAGCCACAATGGCCGAACCCAAGAAAATGTTGAATTCAGTTAAATTTTGCCGTACAAGATCTAGAGTTTTCTTTTTTGGAATTAAATGTTCCAAAAAATTTCAGACTATAAAATTTGCCATTTGAAATGTGCAAATTGACATTTATACATACATATGTAGCCTACTTCTAGTACTAGTCTAATCATCCATTGTTAAACTGTATTTTCAGTCGTAAAGCAGCTCTGGGTTGAGGAACTCTCTCGCGTCATCGTAATTATTTCTTAAGTGCGGTCAGGCTTGTGTATGTTGTTTGGCCTTCGAGAGTTTTTCGTCTCGCTCGCACTGGTTGACTGATCTGCCACGGATAACCGTATATCTTGTGGTTTTTTGTGGAATTTCTTTAACAACCACGTTGCTACTTCCTATGTGAAGGCATAGGTCGTGTACAGACAGTCACAAAACCTTTTAAAATACTGTTAATACCATCTTGGGAATATGGTCTAGTTACTCCGCCCATATTTGTGCAACACCATATTATGCAAATTTACTTTGTATAATATGTATAATAAATAAATAAATAAACTGTATTTTTTTTTCATTCGTTTTTTCATAACTCAGATGTGCTATAATTTGTTTTTCGCTTTCAAAATCATTTAGTATTGACTTCATTACAATTGATTATCTTATATGTAAATTGAATTTTTTTTGAAAAGAAGAAGTAATACTCAGGCAATGAATGCCTACTGCTATTACTAGGTGTTTTTTAGGAAAGTGATAGAAAAGACATGTGGTAAAGGAAGATATCGAGGAAAGCTTCATTCTTTTTACAACTGTGCTTTTATGCACGTTTTTTTTTAATAATGCAGTGTTGCAGCTCCTGTGGTGTTAAATGCGGCGTATTAAATTTTTTGTTTGAAGCTGTGTTTAGTAGTCAGTTAATTTTACTTCGCCGGCGATTCTGCAACACAAAACAGGAGGCCGCTCTGATGTTACATTAGAATTAGTGTCTGCTGAAGTCAGTATAGTTCAGTGACCAGTGACTATGCCTTCATCACTTGAACTTTCCTAGAACAACTGGGTGCAAATCGCGGCACTCGTTATCGAACGAAATTACGAAATATTTCAATACAGTTTATATGGAAATATTTCGTAAATTCGTTCGATAATGAGTGCCGTGATTTGCCCCTGATACAAACGGACACTAATGCACATCAGATGGTGTTGTTATTTAAAGACTGTTGGATACTGGGCTCGAACCCAGGACCTTCGGTTTTGTAGTCAACGTGATAAATACAGTGTGTTAAACTTCTAATCGAAAGTTCACCAACCCATATTGCGAGCTTTTATACAATAGTTTCGAATGAATCAGTTTTAACAAAGAGCTTTAAAGAGATTTCGGTCTCAAATCGTTGTTAATGATTGATAAAATAAGAAAAAAAAATTTAAAATAACAAGAAGTAAAAAATAGAATATCGACGGTTTTCTTGTCGGTTTTAGGTTTCGAATATTTGGCCTAAAAACCTGCTCGTTCGATTTCGGTTAAAACCGAACTGCAAACCCCATAGCACCTAAATGAACAATCGCCCAAGGTTTTTGTGCTTTAGTCATAATGAAGACAGACCGAAAAGAAAGTGAGAATCGCCCAAAGTTTTGTGAAAAATCACCCAAATACAAAAATGAATTATGGCATTCATTACGTCAAATCACCCAAGGTTATGATGAACAATTTCCCCAAAACTCTGAATGAACATACATAAGTGCAAGAAAATGTTATTATGTATTAAAGTACCCAAGCACACACACACACACACACACACACCACACACACACCACACACACACCACACACACACACACACACACACACATGCATACACAGGTGTTACCAAATACATATCGAAAACGAAGCTATGTATCGAAATGTTTTACTAATACTTTTAGTCTTATTTCGCCAAGTTCTGTAATACTGTGTTCAGACATGCATTTTTAATTGAGTCAATTTAATTTTAATTGAGCAATTAAATCTAGTGTTCACACATACTCAATTTAGCTGACGCAATTATCATTTGATTCGTTTCGCGTTTATGAATTTCAAGAACTGATGCAAATTCGGCTTTAAAAGAAATTTCACTAATATATAACAAAAATGTCGAAGTCATCAAAATTATCAGAACAGAAACAGAAAACGAAAAACTTGATAATTCTATAAAGTGTTAGAAAGCAGCAGCTATTGCTCTTTGCATTATGAGAGCAAAAGTTGGAAAACTATAAAAATTTTGATGATGTGGAAGAATCTTTGTGAATGAAAACAATATTTAAACACTATTAAAACTCATACAATTCATTTTTAATTTATTACAACTATTATTATTAATAAATGTGCATCTCACGGACTTGATTGAAAACCCAACTGCTGCAGCTCATCTCAGCTTAGACGCGGCCATTTTTTCTTTGGCCACGAAACTACTCGACATGGTCACAATTCCATCAGAGCAGCTGCCTTGGCCCCACTAAACGCCAGCCTCTTCCTCTTCAAGTTTTTTGCTATTTGTAAAAGGTATTTGTTAAAAAGTAAATTTATTTAGGGATTTTAAATAAACTTGGGAGGCCAATGAAAAGTGATGCGAGTACAAAATTATACTTGTCGATTTGTATACACAGCTTATCCTTTTCAATTGTCAACCTCACCCACTGTCCATAAAGGACTTGGTGTCTCCTGTTTTCACAAACGAGGCTCTGGCGACCGACCTCAGGCGGCATAAGCTTCAGAACTGCACAGAGGAAATTCTGTCGCAAACCCTGAGTCCGTCAAGGAGGAGGGATGGAGTGTCGGTGAACCCTGAATGGTCTAAGAGCGTCTCAGGAACTAGGAGGAATGCGAACACTAAATTCTCTGAACCACTGGCTCCAAGATTACAGCATATTTGGGTGCTCAGATAGCAGCCCTATCACCAAACTTGGGAATGAAGGTTAGCAACCTACGTTACCTGAAATAAAATTGCTACCGAATCGCTAACAAATAATGATTATAATAAACCGAATTACTTGGCGCCCTATGCTCCAGTGGGAGTTAAAGGAACATATATATAAAGGGTGTTTTTTATTGAGGTATAGAACTTTAAGTTGGCATCACTTTTTTAACTGGCGGCCATTTTGTCAGCTGTCAAGCGATTAATATTTAATTTGGTTTGCCATTTCATCACGAACAGGTTGACAAACGAACAACGCTTGCAAATCGTGCAAATTTATTTCGAAAATAATGGTTCAGTTCGCTAAGTTTACCGCAAGCTCCGTCCATTTTATGGTCGACATAATCGTCCATCAGAGCAATTAATTCGGTTAACCATGGATCGTTTTCACACTACGTTTACTCTATGTGATAATACTCATCCGCAGAGACCAATCAACCAAAATGTAATTATGTCAAAACACCCAAGACCAATGAACAAACGACAATATTTATAAAAAGAAATTTTTGGGCGATTGTTCTCTGTTCGTGCAACCGTACTATTCATTTAATCCCCTGCAAAGTTTTATTTAATATCATCACTATTTTCTGAAGTTTAGCAATTCTGAACTTAACAGTTCGATAAATCAACTACCTTACGTTTATATATTGTTGAAAGAATTTTTGAAATCAGGGGTTATTCCGCACAACGAATCGAAAAGAAACCTGTCCGAATTTGTTTATTATTTATATTTAAATAATAAAACTCTTTTCTCCTCTTCGAATTACCACTTTAAAATATTAAAGAATGTAGCATAATTCATATATCAGCAAGTAAGGCAAAGATTTTCTAAGGAGCTCGCCTAAGCATCAGCCAAATGTAAACAAATAAACCTACAAATTGTAAACTGGGAAACATAATGAATGGAAATCAATACGATTTAAATTGATTAAAATCCAGTGTATATGTATTTATAACAGTATGTAGAAGTATCAAGTTAAACAGTTGAATTTAAACTATAATAATGGCAAGTGATTCGCAGTGCGCGCAGCTCTTCTCAACCACATTCAATGAAGAAACAAAAATTTGGCAGGGTGAAACGCGAGAATCAACGTTAGGCCCACAAGATTCTATTGGATCCGTTGCCATATCTTCACTTCTCAAAGATCCCGATCAAATTGCACAGGTTAAGAGATCCACCTGCTATTGCGTTTAGTGAAAGTTAATAAATATTACATAAATCTTGTAGATTTGCTATCCCAGCGGCAAAGAGTATACCAAACAGGAAATAGCTAATCTCTCAATACGAGTGTCTCTTAATTTGCAAAAACTTGGTTTAGTTCAAAAAGATATTATTGGGTTATGTGCAGCTAATAGTGACTTTGTAGCTCCGTTGGCATTCGGCGCCTTGCTCTGTGGCCTCAGCATAAGTACCCTAGATCCTAGTTTTGATAAAGGAGGAATTGCTCATATATTTTCCTTAACAAAACCAAAGCTAATGTTCTGTGATGGTGACATTTAAAATGACGTTAAGGAGGCCTTAGAAGAATGTAATTTAGCTGCTACCATAATATATACTTTAAGCAATCATCTCCACAATGTGCCTTCAGTATTGGACTTAATGAAGACCTGCAAAGAAGAAAACGATTTTAAGTAAACTTGCTTTCGAGCACAATTTTCTTCAATTTACTATTACGTATCTAAAATTATTTGTGATTTAGAGCTCCAGTTTTAGAAGGTGGCTGGCATCAAGTAGCCATGATATTGTGTTCATCGGGTACGACTGGTTTGCCAAAAGGTGTAACTTTGTCGCATGCCAGCATTTTAAGTCCTATAAAATTGTGAGTTGCGTTAAGTATTGCGAGAAATTTATTTAGTAATTACATTTCAGTGAAACGCATTCTACAGACAAAATCCTTTGCCTTAGCACTCTGTATTGGGTAACGGGTGTACTAGCTCTCATTCATGGTACTATAAATGGTCGTACTCGAATAATATCTAACCGCTGTTATACACCTGATGACTTTATTGATATCGTTGAACGCTTCAAAGTTAATTCTGTTATAAGCCCACCTTCTCAGATTGCCATGACTCTGGCCTCTGAAAGAATACATAATTGTGATTTATCTAGCATTAAACATTACCTGGCTGGTGGTTCTTTCGTACCCTACAGTCTTGTCAAAAAATTTAAACAATATGCCAGTAATGCCAAGTTTTTCACCGCCTATGGCATGAGCGAAGTTGGCAATGTCGTTTCTTATCTGGAAATCAGTCCAAAAGATACAGTTGGCCAATTGTGCGGAAATGTTGAAGTGAAAATTATCAATGAGAATGGTGATAATTTAAACAAAAACGAAGTCGGTGAGATTTGTATACGCACACCGCACCCCTGGCCAGGTTACTATGGCAATCCTGAAGCTACTAGACAAATTTATGATGCAGATCGCTGGATTCATAGTGGTGATGTTGGCTATTTCGACGATGAGGGAAATTTGTACATTGTGGATCGTAAGAAGGATATTTTGAAATACAATAACTTTCACTTTTCTCCTACGGAAATTGAAAGAGTCATCATGGAGTTGCCGGACGTCATTGAGGCTTGCGTAGTCGGCATACCAGACATTGTTTTTACACATTTGCCAGCGGCAGCTGTTGTAAAGCGTAAGCACAGCAATTTATCTGAAAGAATGATATGTGAACATGTCGCAAATAGGATGCAACATTTTGAACGATTGCGCGGTGGTATATATTTCTTTAATTGTCTACCACGTACGGCATCGGGAAAAACTGTACGTCGCAAGGTTGCCGAGTTATGTGAAAAACTTAATAAAAAGAAGGTTGAGTGTATCTAATAAAAGTTATATGAAAAAATTAAAGAATAAAAAAGATTAATATGTAGTTCCCACACTGCAAGCAAGCGAATTGGCTAAAAAATTTGAGTGCTTTTCATATATTTTTTCTTCACAAGTCGCTTGCTTGTATTGTGGAAATTACACATAAATTCTCTTTAAGGGAATTTGTAAAAATAGAAATTATGAATATTGAGTTTGGCTGGTTTTTGCTGTTTGTTGTAAGTTTTTGCTTTGGTGTGTTTTGACATGTGTAGTAAAATTTTATGGGCAGGATTTCTGTAGAATATTTTAGCCCCGACCTTCCCCTTTTTACGGTTGTGTTTTACGATTTGTTAGAATAGAGCCAACAATTTCCTTTATGTGGAGGAGTTAGAGGGTTAATATGTTCCACAAAAAATATTTGTTTTAAGGCTTCATTAGTCTTTACTTTAAATTTGCTGTTGTGTGCTATAAATTTAGATGTGAAAGTATTTTGTCTATTCTTTTTTAATGGTTTTAGATTAAAGCTGAGTTTTAATAGTATGGAGTTAATAGAATTTTTTGCAAATATTTTATTATTAATTTTCCGCTCTAAACATTGGAGTAAATAAAAATTTGTTTCCGGGAAGGGGGTGGGATAGGAGGTGCATTACGACTGGTGATTTTCATGAGTAATATTAAAGTAGATAATTACAGGCAATTTTTAATAATTCAATGGAGGGTGACAAAAGCAATTCCTTCTACGCCTATGACTCTAGAGTCTAGTACATCACTACTCCAACTTCTTTTTTTTCTGAGATAAATATCAATGGAATATTCTTTTAAGCTTTGAAAAAACTTTAGTTATTGTGGGTTGAGCACGTCTCAAAGAAAAGTTAAAATTTCTTTAGCTCATGAACGCAAAGGATATGAGGTGAATGGAGCGCATAGAAGATTATGAATTATTAGAGGTTTGTAGAACTAAATGATGCGCCAAGCAGAAAACGTGAAAAGTGCTCTTATGACGATCCTAACCTTTCAATTAGGAAACGCGCAATTGATTTAAATGGATCGCCATTGCACCGCGTTTCACACAAAAACATAAAGATGCATCTCTAGAAAGAAAGAAAAATTGTGTAAGAATTAAAGCTCAAGTATGCCAATTAGAAGCTTGACTTCCTGAATCAAGCAATTGATTGCTTTTCAACATTTTCGAACATCCAGGCAATCCTGAATTAATCCTTATGGACTTTATCTCAAATGGAGTTTGATAAACCAGATTATTTAGCGCTTCTAAAGGATCATGAAGTGACAGCCTTCACTGAGTCCATCTGCTTACCGTCATAAGAAATTTTACACTTACAAATCAGTAGTTACAGAATTGATGAACTAAGCTCCAAGTAGTTCTATTTTTGGTAAAAAATCAATGAATTTAACACATGATTGTGATAGGATGGAGGTGATCCAAATAACTGAATAGTATTCACCTAAAAGGTTGTCTAGAACAATGTTTGATATACACAACCACCTTAGAATATTTAATTCAGTACTTGTAGTAATTTATATGCAATGAAAGTGGTAAATCGTTGGAACTTTGTTCCGAAGCTGAGACGCTTCATTTTAAATAGCACATTTTAAATAACACTTGTCCAGACTCAATCCGTAACTACTGCTTAAATGGCAAGTAAAAACTACGCCATTAATAAAAATGGAACGATATATGTTTCACCAATGCACTAAAATTATTACAATTAGTTTCAAAATTGGTAAAAATTTCACGGTTACAGTTCGCAAAACTAAAAAATGTTTGAGTCGTCGTGAAGCACCTTCTCGTAAAGCAAAAAGAGCTGAGAATATTCTTGTTGTAGCCCATAGTATTGAGGAAAAATTAGGCTTTCCATTTCTCTTCGATCTTTGAATTTTGGCATTTCAAAAACGATATTGGAACGTATTTTGGACAAAGACTTAGCTGTTAAGGCTTCTAAGGTTTTTTTAACATAAAAACTCACACCTACAGACCATCAAGAACATCTTGCCTGAGATGATTAGGTCCTTGAAATGCATCGAACTCATCCGGAATTTTATCAAAAACTAGTCTAGGTGATAAGGCACATTTTCACCTCGAAGGCTACGTTAATAAACAGAATTTTTACATTTCTCGGTTTCGGAAAACTCCATAATTATTGTTGAAAAGCCTCTCTAAATTTTATAAAAATAGTATGGTCCTGCAAGTGTTGCCGTGGCGTGATGGCAGTTGGCTGATATGATTCTCTATTATTAATGGTATACCCTACTCTTTACAATTAAATAAATATGCTATGATTTCGCTTAAAAATACTCGCTTTTATGGGAACACCCTTAATATTTAATTAAATAACAAAATTGTTTCCATAAGGGATTTTTTCATTGATTCACTAAATATAAACTTTCTTTGAAAGACTCTGATAATGGAGAGGCAGGTGATGTATGGTTGGCCTTTCTTCAGAAGTGAGCCTTTTATGTTTGCCGTCACTTGAGTAGCTGGGAGATTTACGGCGCGTGATCGGTGCTTATTTTCTAAGAGCTCTCTTTAAATCGCCAGACGAAGATTATAGGGAAAACTCCTGTAATTTTTTTTAATACGTTATGTGTTCTCTATTGACTGTGGTAGATGGATCCATATCATTCGACGTTTTTCCACACTTTTCTAAGCAAGCTTATATAGTTAGTACTGAAATGAGAATTTCTAAGATGTCTGACAATGTCATCCTCAATAGAGGTATCAAAACAATGCGCTGGCACAGGAGTTCAGTTGACTATTAACTTTCAATCTATCATCGGTATTCTTTCAACAGTAAGGATGAATAGTATGCGCCATTGCTAGTTGAAATAGCGAGTTTAATAATAAAATATTTATTTATATATGTATTTATTTATATATGTATTTATGTATGTATCATAAAAATCTGTTTCAGAACCAAGTGCCACGTGCCACAAGCTGTTATAAATTTATGTAGACAATAGGAGTTTTTAAAAAATATCTTTGAAATTAATGATAAATATTTTTAGTATATTAATGTTATACTTAAGCAAGATAGAAATGCTCATGTCAGCATTTAGTTACATATGTAAGTATGTACATTTGCAACAAATGTGCTAAACATGTAATTAAAATTTCCTTCTCTTAGTACGCAGCACATCATTTCATCTTCAGCAAATGTTTTATAATAAAATTCTTATATTTTGTGTTTTTTTACAAGATAAATTGAATCCCAATGAGGAGCCAAGCGCTGGCAATAATGAATTGCGTTTACACATGCACAAAATTTATGCAACATATGTATGTATGTATGTATGTATGTGTGTATGTAGACATAAAGCTGGCCATATGGACTGGGTCATTAATATTGAAACTATACAATGTCCACTATTTTAATATGGTTAAAAACCGGCGCCTACCGGGTACGAGAACATTCCTTTCACGAACATACTTGTGTCTCCATATTTTGATCATATTCATACATTCATTCAGACAACAGACAAATAAACGTGGTATGTTTTGTGGCCGACCGAGTTTGACGAAGAAATCCATATTAGGAGTATAAATGATTTAAAGTAAAAATGCCGCATGCACTAGAATGATCGAGCAAACGACCATTGAAAATCAATGATGCAACGGCATTTAACGCCTTCACTATACATACATATGTATGAATGGTCCATGTTGTTCATGCAGGATTTTAAAAGAATTGAATGAGAATTGAGACAGTGACTTTTGGCACATACAGCAGCGATGTCAACTCTACCACTTTGGTGGTAGATGTACCTCTTTTGGGTATATCACCCAACTCTACCACCACGGAATATACAGAAGTGAAGAAATTGACAAGTAAAAAAAAGCTCCAATCAGGTTTTTTTTTAAATTCGTGGAAAAAAGAGAAAAATATAGTGTATTTGATACTGTAGTGTATTACTACTTACCAATTAACACAGCTAATAAAAATTTATTGCACTAGAAAGACCTATAAAAACAAAAATGACGACAAAATTTGAGGGAAAAAAATACCCGTATCTTCCGTCTCGTGACACTTCTGTATGTTTTGTGTCCACCACATTCTATGCAAAGTCTACCACTTTTTAGGGTTCCGTACACAAAAGGTGAAAAGGAATCCTATTGTTTTCGCTACACTGTCCGTCTGTCCGTCAGAAGGTATTTTCTCAGGAACCGTAAGAGCTACGGACCTGAAATTTGGATAGAGTATGTAGAACCTTGGCCGCTACAACAACAAATAGATGAGAATTAAAAATTAAAGGGTGTTCCAAAACGAGCAACGAAAAATGTTAAAATCCCATGTAATATACATACAATTGTATGAACATATCGCTCATTTACTTCAATAGTGGCACAACTCAAAAAAAAACAAGTTTTGCAGAAAACGCGTTTTAAGTTTTCAATTTGCATACAACTCAATGGAGAAATGAAAAAAAATTCTTCTCTCAGGAGGTGATGGTACAAGCTATTTATATGAAATTTTTACACAAGATAAAATACGAAATGCCGCATCTTTCTGCATTATTAACTCAAAGAACTCATTTTTTGAGTTATGCCACTATTGAAGTAAATGAGCGATATGTATATTGAAACTTGAAATTTGTAAAATTAGTGTATTTTTATACAGACTACAACAATGAACACTAAAATTTAAAAACATTTAAATTAAAGGGTGGTCCATCAGTTAATGTAATTTTGACTATGTAATTTTGACAATTTGCTATATCATGGAAACCGTAAGAGGCGAACACTTGAAATTTTCAAAAACGGTAAAACTAAAAAACCGAAAATTATAAAACCGCCAAACCAAAAAAAAAAAAAAATCGCCAAAAATTAAAAAAAAATCGCCAAAACGAAAAAAATCGCCAAAATTAAAAAAAAATTATAACACTTAAATAAATCGCCAAATTCGAAAAAATCGCCAAAATGAAAAAAACGCCAAAATGAAAAAAACGCCAAAATGAAAAAAACGCCAAAAAGCGAATAAAATCGCCAAAACGCGAAATTGTCACCAAAACTAAAAAAAAAATTTATATAAAAAAAATCGCAAAAATGAAAAAATACCCAAAAATAAAAAAATAGCCAAAATGAAAAAACGCCAAAAACCGAAAAAATCGCCAAAATGAAAAAATGCCAAAAACCGAAAAAATCGCCAAAACGAGAAAATAAAGTGTCAAAACTAAAAAAGATCCAAAACTTAAAAAAATCGCCAAAACCGAAAAAACGCCAAAACAAAAAACCGAAAAAACCCCAAAAACGAAAAAAAATGCCAAAACTATATATCATATAGGATGAAGTTTGTATTAAATTACATATCTAGTGTTCGTACGGAACTCTTCGTGCGCAAGTCAGAGTCGCACTTTACTGAATTTATTTTAGTTTTTCTATAATAATGCTCAAGTTTAGTTCAACTAAAATATATTTTTAGCACTTGATTATACTACCTCTAAACTAACTATTTTTCACACCGAATCTACCTCTAAGAAATATTTTGGGTTGGCTGGGTTCACTGACACAGTGAACCAAAAAAAAAAAAAACACGCAAACACTCCGTTCTTCTAATCAAAATATCGCTATAGCTTTTTCAGATTTTAAACTAAGCCCAAAAGCAAGTAAGAGGCAAATTAATCAGCCTACTTTGAAAATCGGCTTTGGTAATATTTGGAGGTATATTTTCCCATATGCCCTGGATAACACTTTTGAGTCGATTTTTTACCCTTATATACTGCTCGCACAATTTCTTCTCCCATATATCCTGTACAATGTTTAGGCCAAGCCTCTGAGTACTATGCATCAGAATTTTTTTGACACTATATGGAAGTAAATTTTTTACTGCTGAGTATGAATGCTTCGGTAATTTATAGTGAACTAATCAATCACTTCCAGTTATATATAATTTGGTAGCTGATTGTGCTAAATTATTTTTTATTATTTATTTTTAAATAATCCATTTTATTTATTGCATGTTGTGTATTTTTTGACACCAATGTTGGCTGGCCTATCAGCATAAGACAGTGTCCTCGCGAAACCCCACAGAAAATAATTGAGACGTATCAAATCACACTACTATGTAGGCCAATTTACAGCTTCATATCTCGGAATCAGTTTATCGCCAAATTTTGATTTCAATAAGTCGATGGTTACTGTCGCCGTATGCCACGTACCACCATCCTGTAGAAACCACATCTCGCCCGGATCAATGTCATCTATCTAAATTTGCCAATAAAAATTTATTGATCATGATGATCAGATTATTGATCATCCCTGACCGTTATGCGAGCTTCGGCTTGAATAACTAAGGTCCAATGATGCCACCAGCACGTAAACACTCCAAACGGTTAGTTTTTCTGGATATAATTTAGCCTATAGGGTCTGTTCTTAATTGGTTGAACCTTGGAAATCAAATAAGGCCCACGGCTTAAGACAATTTTGAGATAAAACATCGTCTATAGCTTGCGAGAATTGATGATTGATTTTAAAAGCAAATCTTAATCTTGGCAGCCTTTTTCAAGTCTCAATCTATTAGAGATTGTTTCCAGAGTATACTTAACATAACTGTCAAAAGATGAGCTCTGTATGACAGCTCGGTTGACAGTTAACCTTTCATTTTTTCGTAAGTTCTATCGGACTTAAAAAACTCAAGGTTGTGACTAATTCTAAACACAAAATAAAATATGCCATATTTTTTAAATACTGCAGTACATTTCTTGACTTTGCTGGTCAAGCAAGTTCAAAATTAAAGGGTTTTCTAAAACGAGCAATGAAAAATTTTAAAATTCCATAAAATATACATACAATTATATATAGACACTTGAAATTTGCAAAGTTAGTGTATTTCCATACAGAATGCAATAATTAACACTAAAATTTAAAAAGGTCAAAATTAAAGGGTATTTCATCAGTTAATGTAATTGTGACTTCTTACAGTATATTGAAAACCGTAAAAGGCAAACCCTTGCCTCTGTGGCTGAGTGGTAGCGATGCTGGCTTCTCAGTCCAAAGGTCGTGGGTTCGATTCCCGCCACAGACGCTGGGTATTTTCCGCAGACAAGGTAATCGCTCTGCGAGTTGTGTTGTTTGTGTTAAAAAAAATTCCAGAATGCTAAAAAATTTTCAAACCGAAAAAAATCGCCAAAAACCAAACAAATCGCCGAAAAGAAAAAAAAATTCCAAACTAAAAAAACGCTAAAACTAAAATAAATCGCCAAATACCAAAAAAATCGCAAAAATTAAAAACCCCCTAAACTAAAAAATATTCCAAAAATCGAAAAAAATTCTAAAATCGAAAAAAGCGCCAAAAATAAGAAAATCTGCGAAAACTAGAAAAATCGCCAAAAACCAAAAAAAAGTTTACCAGGTACTTCATTTTTCATTTTAAAATTGTCTCCCTGATGTAAGATATTTGTCACAGTGTAATTTTACTGAATTTATTAAAAGTAATGGCATTTTAAAAAAATATATCACTTCAGTACTCGCTCTTGTTAAATTTTCATTTCCTAATGCTATTCTCCTTAAAAGGTCATAAAGGTTGCACTTATTTTTGGAAAACCAAACTCTATTAGAGGACTTTAACCCTTTCGGGACTACTGGGATCATACGTCCCACCAGTTTTCAAACTTCCGTATTTTCTTAATTTCAATGCAATTTCTTATCTAAATTGAACTCTTTTCGATTTCTGGTCCTCATTGCGGTATAATTTAATATTTATTTATGTAAGAGTTACGGCTGCTGCTGCTGATGATGATGAGATGACGATGATGCTACTGGCTGATTTTTCATTCTGCAGTTTCATACCGCCAATTGTATGATTGCTGAATATAAAGTAACAAATCGCACGTGACAAATCCTTATTTGGCCGTACATCGAAATGTTTTATTTTCTTTTGCGTTAAACGCAAAAAAACGACACGATCAACATTCCGCATCTGATTTTAATGATACGAACGAATGCTATTGTGATCAGTCGATTGATTGGAGCATTTTAATTTTGACGTGTCCGTTGTTTTTCTTTGTTTAATTTTTTATTTGTCTGTCTGCTCATTGTGTAGTACTGACTGTATAGATGTGGTAAAAAAATATTTATTTAATTATTTTTATTCTAAATATATTTGTTTCTATATTTGGTTTTGATTAGGGAAAAGTTCGTATTTTTAGGAAGCCAAATTGCATGTGATCATTTTTAGGGAAAAAATAATGCCAAAATATTTTGACAAACACTAGCAAAATGGAACAACATGCTGTTTTCGAAGTCCGCCACACCTTCACCATCAGAGTTCTTATGTTTGGTCCACTGTATGCGGTGTCAGTTTATGCAAGCTTCAGTTTTATATACATAAATACTTTTCAGTGCAAATGAAATGTGTGAATTGTTTTCCTACATCGTATCACAACTTACAATAATGGCAAAACTGCTCACCGGATAACCTGGTGAGGGTGTCCTCTACTTGCTGAGATGCACAGTTACAGGATAGACTCCATTTTACTATAGTTTAGAGCTAGAAAATCTTTGTTATACAGACCTTTGAAGTCAATTGCTTTCCTTTGTTTTCATAGACGAGTAAAAAGTCAACTATGGTCATAAGTTGAAGACATAGACTACGATCTGTACTTAAGCCATTGCAACTCTGGGAGTTATTCCCATCTTAGGAAGTTGAACAAACATTCGTAATTCCCTATCTTAAAAATGTAAAAATATCGCCAAGTTATCAGGTTGTCTAGAAATGAGATGGCCCCTGCCAGTGACAAAATAAATTTATTGCAGATCACTGTGTTGTACCAAAAAAGAAGTTGGTAGCAATTTTGATCTCAGTACTTCCGACATTTAGTGAAGTTTTTTTGGGGAGACTGTAAATTTTTTTTAGCTTCAAAGAAAAACAATTTTTCTTAAGTTGATATAATCATCCCTATCATGAATAAAAAGTGGAATTTTCGTTCTCATTACATTTTTATTTCCACTGAAGAGAAAAATGCTATGGTGAATCTTCCATGTAAATATTTTCCCGCTATCAGTTCTTAGTGAATGTTAAAAACGGAACGAAAAGTTAACTGAAAATAAAACCAAATTAAGTATTATAATAAGAAATATAAAAATTTTGGGTTTCAAATGAAGGTTTTTGAATATTCACGGTGAAGGGAAAAATGGTGAAGGGAAAAAATGGGGATGACCTGGCAAAGAGGGGAACCCTACTCAGAATAGTTGATATTGGCAATCTCCGTGGGCTCCCAGTACCATCCTGCTGACGCTTCAGCTCAAGACAGATGGCGCAATGAGCCTAAACCCCCACAGGAATAAAAACCTCATGAACTTACTAGGAAGCACTTGAGGAATCTCTTGACCACGCCGACCGGCCAATGCGCTTTCGGAACCCACGCTAAGCGTACAATGATTACTGTTTTAGTTGTAATAATGAAGAAGAGGAGGGAAGTATCTAGCATCTTTTCTGCTTCTGTCCCGCTCTGAAATATCATCGTCTGAACTTCCTTGGAAGATTGTCCTTCAGCAGCTTATCCGAGTTATCGGAAATAAAACTCAAAAATTGGTTTCTCTTTATTACCATACCAAGCGGCTGACTCCCTCCTATAGCGTGTGTACACACATGACTTTTTCCCGAAACACTCTCTGCTCCCCTCTAGCAACTAATCATCTCCATTCTACATCTAGTTCTTTCACCTTTCCCCTCCCTTCTCAGGAAGGAGAATGCACCTAACTTAGTCTCCGAGTGGATGTGCGTTATAGCAGCACCCTTCCTAACCTACAGATAGCACAAAGGGATTATTATATTAAACCCAAGTTGGATGTACCCTTAATTTTCAGCCTTTCTACCTTTTTGTTGATTTGAATTTTTTTTTAATTTTTATTTGCAAAACTCGTGACTAGAAAATTTTAATTTTCGATCAATACCAATTTTTTAACCCCCGACTAAAAAAAGGGGTGTTATAAGTTTTTAGTGTGTGTCTGTGTGTCTGTGTATCTGTGTGTCTGTCTGTGTCCACGTACAGGCCAAACGGCTGGACCGATTTTCATTTAGTTTTTTCTGTTTGAAAGATGACTTGATCGAGAGGGTTCTTAGCTATGTTTGAAAAAAATCGGTCCAGCTGCTTAGAAGATATAACATCTTTTCTGGAAAAAGTCGGGGGTTTTTAAAATTTTTAATTTTTGTTATTGTTGGAATTTTTGTTTTATAGTTTTTTTTTTTGGAAAATTGATATTTTCAGTTTGTTACGGAAATTTAATTTTTTAATATAAACTTGTAGAAAGAATGCCCACGATCTCGTTGATGATCAAATAACTAAATAATTTTTTTAAATAGATGAGGGAGTCGGGGCCATATGCATATCACTTGGCCGCTCCTTTGCAAACGCCCAATCCGAATTTTGTTATTTCCCACTATTTTTAATTATTTATTAATATAATATATTAATATAGTATATTGTCTCAAAACCTTGAAGCTATTTTATAAACTGCGATAAGTGGTAGCACCCTAATAGAAATGAATTGTAATGCGTGAATTTATCAAGTGCTCTGGCACTCAATATTCATCATGAACATCATTATAAGCAACACGGCACAAAAATTAAGAAAAAAATATATGTAATGCGCACACAAACAAACTTATGAAAGTAGACAACATGCAACATTTAGCGTATGTGGTGGACCAACTACTCTCGCAAGCTAAAGACACACGAAAACTTTATAAGCTTTTGATGCAATACGTCATCATCATAGTCATCATCATCGCCAGCGTTCATCTAAAAGGTATATGTATGTATGTATGTGAAGTGTGCCTTTGTGTGTCCATTGTGAGTGTTTTTGTGCGAATAAGTAACATGTGCCAAACACGCACCAGCGAAAATTCCACAGTCTTGTTCTTGAATGAAAAAATGCAACAAATGCCAGAGTATGCAACTGTTGAATGCAACGTTATGCAGCAATGCACTTATTGATGCAAAAGGTATACCAACAGACAAACGAATGAATACAATTCAATAAGAACTAAAGAATAAACGAAGAAGAGGAAAAACAGCTTTTGAAATACGGTAGCAAAAAGTAAAACAAAAAAAAAAAAACAAATGAAAATTATGTTTTTTTTTTCATTTTCCAAATCATTTATGTAAGTATGTTTGTCTGTACTAAAGGGCTGCGTAAACAGTCTTGAAAAGTAAATGCGTCTTGTTTTTTAAGTGTAGCATGTATTATACTAAACCAATAATAAATGATGTCGTTTAATAAGCGAAGCACTTTTTAAGCGCTGTCGCGAAGACTTTTTGTTCGTATCAAACAATCAAAAGGAGTAGTGTTGGTGCGTGTAAGATTATTATTTTGAGTGTATGTTTGTGTAAGATGTAGATGGTCAATTATTATGTATTTAAGGGGGTGATTTTTTTTAAAGCAAACGCACACAACTAATGTCAATGCATATTGGCATTTCCACAGGAATGTCAACTTTTTGTAGCGTGCGACACCAAACAATTATGTTCTTTTTTTAAAAGAAATATAAACTTTTTTTACTTCTTTATATATTTGTCAGCAGTTCTACATTAGGTAAAATTTTAAGAAAAATCGAGTGACATTGTTCTGAAATACAAGCTTAATTATTTCCTGTCGCACGCGAAAAAAAAGTGAACTTTCTTGTGGAAATGCCTATATGTGCATTTGTATGTGCGTAGAAAAATAAAAGATCATACATACAACGTGTGTGCGTATGTACATGCATGACATTTGTATACGCGCCCATGCGCATGAATAAGCAAGCATCATACATTTTCCCGTCACGAAGTATTTTCGGCTTTCCTCCTATACCTGCAATAACTCAAACAAATGTCTTGCCAACAGTGTTGTTTAGCGTTTGCTTTAGAAGATTTCGCTGCAATAAAGCATTTCAAAAATCCCTCATGTCTCAAAAGTTCTTGTAAGTGGTCTTGTGCAGTCGTCTAGTCTGTACGTCTGCTGTTGGTTGTTATGAGTGAAAGAATGTTGAGCAAACAAGCAGCTGGAGATAGCGGCAGGTTTATTGAATAAACATTACAAAATACTTTAAGCGCACAAAAAATAAAAAAATAAAATATAAAAAGATATGAAGTGCACTGCGAATGATGCAAAAAGTAGAATCTTTTATATGTATGCATGAAGCTTTTTAGCAAAACTCAACAGTGCATCACTGTACATCTGTGCAACGACGTCCTTATACAAAATGCAGTTGAAGTTCGTTTAAAGGGGCGCATGCGCAAATAATTGCAAATACAATTCGATTTTTTTACTTATGCAGACAAGCTTGTGATGATTATGCGTACAGCACGCGCTATAAAATGTTTCTTATGCTGCTGTTGTTGTTATTCACTTGGTTTCATTTAAGTCAACTTAATTATTTATGTATGTACATGTCGTTTGTATTTTGAGTACTTTTTTTGTGTTGCAGCATATTATATTTATGTTTTATTGCCCACTTTTAGAATGCTGCAAGCATGTACTTACATGCTTAGACATAACCACCATCGAGTATACAAACAACCAACCCAACAACCAGCGATCCATCCATCTATCCATCACGATGGGCATTATCAACACACTATTACACAAAACAACATCAACAAGTTAAGTTAATAGCACATCAGCACCCCTTTTGACAAATTAAAATTTTTCCCTACCTAAAATAAATGTGGTCAATACTACTATCTTGACGGCCTTGTCTTAATCTTATAACTCTGTCCATTGAACTTATTATATGTACGTTATTTATATTCCCATATTCCCCGGGAAATTCTTCTAAACATATTGGAATAAATATAATAAGGGAAATAGAGCTTCGAATTTTTAAAGTCAGCTGTCTCACACATCCTGCTGTTTTGTTTTGTCTGAAAATTCGCAAAATTTGTTTTTTAGACTAGGGGAATATTGATAAACTTGTGAGTTAAGTTTTATTAAAACTTAGACTGAATATTCCACAGAGAACTATTGCTGGCCTCTTTTAGCATTTGCCTTTGCATGCATTTGCATCTCCACAATTCAGTTTCATACTCTTACCACTTTTCCCCACGCAACGTCTTGATTCACTTGTGTGAAAGACAGAGGTACAATCTCTTTCTGTATTTCTCCCAGCTAAATTAAGACTTTGCAAAGTAAACTTTGCTTGTGGAATAGGGGTGTTTGTAACTCACAGAACCAGAGTTGAAATAGCTGAACAAATCTAAATCGCCCAAAAGGTATTTAACAACTAAGTTAGGTTAGGTTAGGTTGAAGAGAGGAGTCATTACGCTCATATCAGGGGACATACACATAAGCCATTATAGGCCTGTTGTGCGCTCTCATGTACAATTAAAGACGGACCCCATCCTCATCTCCAAAATAACAGGATCTCGGCTGGGTGAAAGGTAGCCAAAGACAAAGAAAGTGGTCCATTGTATCGATGCCTTCTATGCATGGACGGCATTCATTATTATTTGTGGCTCCAATTCGGCAGAAGTGAACCGTTAATACGCCCGTTAACCTTTTTATCTCGGGATTGTTTGGTTCCGACAGCCCCCTGGTTTTGTCTTCTTCAGGGAAGCCTCATAGAAACTTGATTGTATAACCAACAGTATCACTATTCCATCGTGTCCTGTGGACTATCTGCGCTCAAGAGTTACTGTCTGGGATGTTCTGGCATTTTGCGCCAGTGCATTTCGATATATATCCGATAATGCTATGTGGGCCGACACCCTTGCAAGACGAATTTTGCCATGTAATGCGTAATCGGTAATCTTATTCCTGCAATCAAAAACGGTTCTAGAGTTTACTCTTTCCGTTTTTTAAGAGAAGTAACACCCAGACAATAAATTCATTCTACTATTACTAGGTGCTACATTATTTTGGAAAGGGATAGTGATAGAGATAGAGGAAAACTTCATTATATTTTTACAACTCTGCTTTTTGCACGTTTTTAATAAGGCAGTGTTGCAGCGCCTCTGGTTTTAATGAGGCGCATTAAATTTTCAAATCTATTTTATTGGTTAATTTACTTTGTCGATGATTCTGCTACACAATATTGATGAAGGAGGGCGCTCTGATGATATTAGAGTTAGTATCCGGTGAAGCCGGTATAGCTCAGTGGCCAGTGCCTTCATCACTTGAACTTTAGTACATCAACTAATACAAGGGTAGACTAATGCACATCATGTTATTATTTAATGACTGTTGGAGAACGGATTCGAACCCAGGACCTTCGGTTTTGTAGTCAACATTTCATTCAACGCCACCCTCAAACACAACGAATGCTTGATAAAGATTTTAATAATCTAAGCAGTAGAGCTGCAAAACTATCGATAGTACTATCGATAGTATCGATAGTTTTGTTGTAAATGAAATATCGATAGTTTTTTCCACTATCGATACTATCGGCAAAAAAAAACAAGTAATTAAAAGAGTAAAAATAATCGAAGTCAGTAAACAGTAGCCGGCAGCTTTGAAGCAAATTATCCGTAGTTGATTTAAGCTTTTGTACAGCGTTGGAAAAGTTGGTACAATTGTATAATATTAGCGCTATTTGAATGCCAAATGTACCGTAGCACCGCGATGACCCATTTAGCACTACTGGAATCTCTTTATATTATATTACATGCCAAAAATAGCATTAAAATATATTAACCCCCTTATGCAAAAAATAATGCGTGCTTGAAGTGTACATTAAAAAAAATTTCCATAGAAAAAACGGTTTTAACGTTCACTTATTTTTTTGCACAAGGGGGTTAATCTTTAGCTCGAAGGTATTAGAAAATTAAGTAAATAAAACGATGTTTTCCGGTACTTAAAGAATTGCTGGAGGAATGTTATTTATTCCAAATTCATCTGCAAATGTGGAAATTTTATTTTCGTACCAAGGGTAGAAGCCGACTATTTGCATCGACTGTGAACAATCGAATAAAAAAACGTTATAAACGTAGTATATCGTAAATATTACTTTTATATTCAGATCCCAGCAACTAATATTCTTTGTGCACCTTCTGGCATTTTTTTAGATTTTTAGTTAATTAAAAAGTACAATTATTAAAAAATATTAATAAAGAATTAGGTACAATCGTACTGAAAAAATTAAAATTTTTTTTGAAAGTTAGAACAATTTGTAAATATGACATCGCATCCCTGCTTCTGTATACATAAGTACTTAAATACATACATATGTATGTATATGAATTTATTTATAAATCCAAGTGTTATTCGACAAATAGTAGTCACAAGTATCTTAATAAATTCAACATCGTCGACACAAAGATAAATTTTGGTGGTACTGATATCGCGACGGCCACCAATCGTCTCTTACGATAAAACTTTACAGTTAGTGTCTTAAAAGTTATCAACAATTTTCGCATTTTGATAATTCTAAACCATGGGTAGGCCCATAAAATTTTAAGTTCAATAAAAAAGTATATTTTCGATAATATGCCGCTTACGATAAAATCGAAAAAATGCTTGATATATTTTTATATACTAATGAAAATGTTGAGGACTCTGGATTTTTTTCGAGTCAAATGTAGTTTATGTGGCAACTTTTATAAAACTATATGATACTATCGATAGTATCGATAGTTTTACATAAAACTTACGAAACTATCGAGTGGAGCGACTATCGATAGTTTTGCAGCTCTACTAAGCAGCAGTATAAAGAGTGTGAGGTGTAGTTGTATGAATGATTTGCTAAGTGACTGACTGGCTGTCTGAATGAATGATGTCCCGACTGCTAACACTGCCATTCTACAATACTGCCTTGATAAACAGAATTAGATCAGTAACTACATTATATAAAAATGCTTGAATAGTGCTTTTGTGGTAGGCGGCGTCGAAGCCCTGCTGCGTATGGCTAGTGGCAGGGTAAGCCGAGCCGTCGTCAAATTTGCAGCTGAGGAGGAATACACCAATATGTAACAGGGTGAAATATTTTTAAAGTAATTTTACAAGTTTTCTATCCATAATATATACAGTGGCACAAAAATGTTTTTGTATTAAATAGAATAGAAATTTCAAAATCTGTTTACGTGAAAAGAAGACGAATCCATGTCAGGTGTTATCAACTGCCCAGCTCCTTGTTCATTAATTCGCTAAAGCTAAAGCTAAATTCGATCGCTCAAATGCTAAACAAATACAAAATTGAAAATTTTTGGCAATGACATAAAACAAAAAAATTTAGTGATTTAAGGGCTCATCCCACGATGTCCACAACGTTCGACTTATTGCACACTAACTTTTGAAACAAAAATAAAATGTTAAAATTTATTTTATTGTAACAAAAACTAAATTTTAAAATTTATTTTTGTTTTGAATGTTAGTGTGCGACAAGTCGAACGTTGTTGACATCGTGAGGCAGGCCCTAAAATTTAAGGTCATTGTCTGATTTAGCAATACATGTTTGAAAATTAAAAATCGAAAATCGATAAATCGACTTTATAAATTTTTTAGGTCAGGTTTTAGGTTTTTTAGGTTTTTTTACTTACATAATTTATTACATTTGTTGTAAAGAAATAAATAAATAAATTTTTACAGATAGAGATTTAGCGAGTTACAGAATAAGGGGCTGATGATTATTTTCGCAGCAGCCTGTAATTTGAATACCCCTCTCTTGTCAACACACATTTTTTAGTACATTTTTTGACATCCCAATGATGAACTTTTCCCAGCGAATTGAGGAGAGTCTACATTATATGAATATGTTCAATTTATATATGCACGAAATTTTGCTTTAGTGTTTTTCTAAAAAAAAGGAAAAATTTAATTCTATTTTGTACTGTTGGGTATTATAAAGGAATTTAGTGGCTTTGAAAAATTTCTATTTGATTTCCCAAAAGTTATCTTTTAAGGGAGGGGTGGGAGCGGTGTATTCAGATTTTTTCCGCCACTGTATCAATATAACACAATTAGTGCCGGTTCACACACGGAAAGTTTAGTTGAGCAACTTTTTAGTGCATGGGCGAGAGAGGAAACTATGATGGCTCCCCTCTTCATTATATTCTCCTCGCGGTCTTTCATAAGCCTAAAAGTTTCTGAACTATAACTAATTGTCCAGTATACAGTGGAACCTCTCATAATTGGACACTCACCGTTAATTTTGGTTCTACAAAACTTGTCCATTTATTAGAGTTTTTTTTTGTTTTTTTTTGTTTTTTTTTTGTTTTAAGAGAAGTAACACTCAGGCAATTAATGCCTACTACTATTACTAGGTGTTACCTTCTTTAGGAAAGGGATAGTGATAGAAGACAGGTGGTGAAGGAAGAGATAGAAGAAAGCTTCATTCTTTTACAACTCTGCTTTTTGCCCGCTTTTTAATAATGCAGTGTTGCAGCGCCTTCTGGTGTTAATTGAGGCGTATTAATTTTGAAGCTGTGTTTAGTAGCCATTTTATTGGTTATTCTACTTCGCCGATGATTTTTGCTACACAATACCGACGAAGTAGGGCGCTCTGATGTTACATTAGGACTAGCATCTGCTGAAGTCGGTATAGTTCAGTGACCAGTGACTATGCCTTCATCACTTGAACTTTTCCCACAATAACTAAATTCACTGTGCACCTTTAAATCTGTAAACTTAATATGGATTGTTTATTGTATTAACGCACGTGAATGGTTGTCCAGTAGCACTTCAAAATCCAATCAGTTGGTTCAGAAGAAGATACTGCTTTATTACAACTATTTTTGTCTCAGGCGCTGCTGTCTGCCGCCACAAGTTTCGCTGTGTGTCGCCGTTTGTGCTTTAAAATATAAGATTTTATTTTTTGCTAAAACTTGTCATATTTACTAGCATCCACTTATGAAAGTCACTGCTTATTACTAAATAAAAATGTGTTCATCATCATCATCATTGTTATCACAGTCGTCATTATCATGTTAGTGATCAAGGTGCAAAATGCATCGCGCTTGCAGCTCCTGGGACACAAGTCATAGATAAACTAAGAATGCTGGTATGATACTGCGATTATTAATGTGTGTAAACTTAAGTATTTAGCGTATATTTTAATATATAAGAGTAATGCATATAAATGTCGTAAAAGTGTGTGCTTGTTGTGTGTGTTAGTGTATTAATACACATATAATTTTGATAACTGCAGGGTGTTATACAACTGGTGACAATAAAAAGTGGTTTGGCGTTGGCTAAAGTAGTTAGCACGTTGACTACAAAACCGTAGGTCCTGTATTCAAGCCCGGTCTTCGAGAGTCATTAAATAGCATTTTTCTGATTTGCATTAGTGGGACACTAATAGTATAAGCTGTTGTAGAAAAGTTCAAGTGATGAAGGCATAGTCTCTGGTCTCTGAACTATACCGACTTCAGCAGACAGTAATGCTAATGCAACATCAGAGCGGCCTCCCTCGTCGGCGAAGTAAAATAAACAAAAAAATGGCTACTAAACACAGCTTTGAAAATTTAATACGGCTCATTGACACCAGAGGCGCTTCAACTCTGCATTATTAACAAAACCTGCAATACGCAGAGTTGTAAAAGAATTAAACTTTTCTTTCACCACCTGTCTTCTCTATCAATACCTATCTCTTTCCTAAGGAAGGTAACACTAAGTAAGAGTAGTAGGCATTACTATGTTATGCATTACAGACATACATACATTCATGCATATTTCGACAATACATACTAATGTAACATCAATATTTTTTTTATCACTATTTATTGAACATTGAATGAATGGCCATAAATGGAAAATATGTATTAATTTTTTTAAATTTTCTTTTGCTAATATTATTTTTTGTGTTACAAATATGCAATACGAAGTTCTGCAACCAACAACACAAGAAGTCGGAATGAATTTTATTTCATGAAAAAATTGTTTGAAATGAAATAAAAGTTAGTGCAATTGTTTAAAAAATATTTACAATTAAAATTAACTTTTTATCTAATCTTTTATTAAATAAAACTGCTTGTTGCGAATTTAAAATTTTTTGTTTGAGCCTTCTTAGCTTATTAGGTTTATGTGTGTAATTCTCAATAATATTTTGAGAGTTTTCCTATAAACATTTTTAAATGCGAGTATTTTTTAGCTTTTCTCAACAAATTTTTATCTGAAGTTTACTGACGGCTTTTGTAAGTAGAAACGAAATTTTTCTAGACGTGCTTAAATAACATCAAACTGTAATTCTTAATATTAATAAATTCGACTTAATCTCAAAAAAATATATTTTAATTAATTTGGATAATTAATAATCCGATAGTTTGACCAAATTCGAACTATTATTTGATAGTGCGTCAAACCAGCCAGGTATGCAGTAAATTTTAAAATTGAAATAGTTAAAGTTCAATTAGTGTTTTTCAAACGGGATTTCCAGGGAAAAATTTCCCGGGAAAGAAATTCCGGGAAATTTGTGCGGGAATTCCCGGGATTTTTTGATAGTATTATAGCAACTAAATAAGTGTTGTTATTCACTTTATGAATGCGATGGTGCAATAATAATGGCACTAGCACAATAGCTAAAAGTTTACAACAGTTAAGGCCGAGTTTACATCTGGCACACATGTGCTCTGAGAGTAAGAGGCCTTTATTTGTCAAAAGCGGAACGTGACGTTCAAAATTTAATTCTACAACATTTCATAAAATTAAAAACAGAAGTGCGCAAGGAAATAAGAGATATATTACAAAATAATTAATTATTTTCTTTGGTAAAAAGAACGATTCTATTAATGATTATTCTGTACTAAAAGTCCTATTTCCAAAGAAATATTTTGTAATATTTTTTTAGTATGTATTTTTTTTTGTTTTGCATTTGCGTATAATATTGGTATTTATGTATTACTATTACTTAAAGAACTAAATGGTATTATTTTTTTACTAATGTGCTTATAAAACGTTAATATTTAATCGATCTCATGAACTATAATTTTTTTTGTTGAAATAATTAAATTAAAAAATATTTTGTATTGCTTTGCACTGTGCGGGAATTCCCGGGATTTCCCGGGAAACCGAAAAGTCGTTCCCGCTTTCCTCTAGGTTCAATACATACAGTGTGGCCATACATATTTTTCAAAAATCTTCAAGTCGAGCAAAAAAATATTTTTTTTTTACAACAAAATACCTTTATTTTTATTTTATTGTATAAAAATTCTAGCGAACTATTAAATGTAAAGCCAAGTAACACAAAATATTTAGTGTATAGAATATGTGTTAGATTGTTTTAAAGCAAATCAGATAATATGTAAGTACTTTAGTCAAGAGATCCCTCAATAATACATATGTACATATATTAAAAGAAGCAAAAGTAACATTTTCAAAAGTCTTATTTTTTGATAACAAATCTTTTTTGTCGTTTTAATATGCTTAAAAATAATAAAATAAGGTAACACTGGTGCCATAACCATAGCCATACAAAGCAGCTGTTAGAACCAAACTTATTGGCAACATTGTATTTGATAATAGGTGACTTGCCATAAATCCTTACCCATAACTAGCGGTCTCCACTGGCCATGAACTTGGTATGGGCATCATGTCGGACATCGCAAATGGCTAATGGAGACCGCTCATGTCCAACTTTCGTCCATGCTCTGACATCAATGCCCGAGCATATGTCTGAGCAAAAATGTTCGCCATGAGATTTGACGTCCGCAACCATTTGCAATAGAAAGAAAAGAGACAGAACATAATTGGTAAATATTCCATCTATATTGCACTATCGCAAAACACTTTGATATGCCTGAACATGGACATCGCACGTGTTCACCACAACAAGGAAGTTGATGAATTTTTCAAAGTTGCTCTGCCGGCGTCATGTCCATGTCATGTCCACGTCGATGACTAGTGGAGACGTAGGGTAACCATGACCATAGAAACAAATTGAACTTTGATTTTTCGCCGTAACCATAAACAGCTGTTTGGTGGTTAGGCATATTTGTTTGTTGCACTTTTGAAAAATCAAATGACAACATAATCAGCTGTTTATGGTTATGGCAGTACTAATAGGTGAAGCAAATATATTTATGGCTATAGCACGTGTGATTTAACCTTTATATACACTCGCATTAATTTCCATATTAACTAAACGAGAATTATTAATTTCCATATGAACTAAACGAGAATTTTACCATGTATTATTTCACCCTGTGTTTACAGGGTACAACAACATGAAAGCTCTTGTTAAAGGCTGGTACTCATTATCCTACACAAACGTACGACTTATAAAAAAAATACAAAACTGATCTGATGAATTGTTATTGTCTTTTAAAAATTTTCATAAACTCCATCATACCAGGGGTGTATATTCTCAACAGTCGCACGATTTTGTAAGATGGTGAGCACCAGCCTTGAAAGAAGTTGAAAATATGCAGTTATTGATACTTTGGAAGTCATAGAAATATCAATGCTTGAAGATGGCATTCACTTAACTTCTATATTAAACACAGGAAAATTATGAAGGTGCAATTAGACGTGCCATAGCCATAGCCATAACAAAACCAGAATTCAATCCGATTATATAATAATGGTTATGGCGTTATGGCGAGTCACCTATAATCAAATACGGTGTTGTCCATTAGTTTGGTTCGAACTGCTGTTTTCTATGGTTATGGCACGTGTGATTGAACCTTGAAATTCGTTTAAGGGTGCGCATATATATACACATTTAAATATGTACATATGCATGTATGTAGTTGTGATGGTAGTGGTAACAGACTTGGATGCAATTAAAACTTATTATCAGGCCATCAATTTAATATCGGAATTTAATATGATTCAAAACATCTCGTTATCTGGCAGGTGCATAATGACTTTTGTTCGGCTCAAGTGCTTAAAATAATTGTTTAATACTCGCATGCCCCATACACACGAACCCAGCATACATTTTACTGAACATATGTACATACACACATTAAACATGTTGTGTATAATGTTCATTATGTGTATTCTTTTTCCAGTTCAGTTAAATGAAATTAAGATAAAATCATTAATAAGACGAGAATTTTCAATGTTTGTTTATTAGACCATACATTTGAATGTACTCGTATGTACATAAATAAGTATCTATGAACATGAATTTATCTACTATATATACACTTGTTATTTTGATTTCATGTTCAACATATTTTAAATTTGCATATCGGTATCAAAATTGCACGAGACAAAATGCATTTGTATAGGGGTGTACTTTATATCAATGTGCTCGTATACATATGTATTAGAAGGGAAACCACAAATATGCAATTGCATATTTTTTTCTTGTGTGAAGTATTAATGCGGAGATAATATATTTTATCTGCAACATAACTTTTTATGAATTTTGGCATTGATTTGTTAGTGCATATTTTATCCTTTTAAAGCATGCTTTTGCTTATTTCAGTCTTACACGCATACTTTTAGCATTATTTCGATTTTTTAGAGCATATTTGACGTTTTCAGGGTTTTTTTATTTTAATATAATTCCAAACTTTTTGTTTTTATTTTTCTCCGTCTAAATCTCTTTTTCCAATGTTCTTTGTGGTGTATAGTGTACACATTTAAATTATTTATTTACTCCATACAATACGAGCTTTTAATATATACAGCTGCTTTGAATAAAATCAAACACTCCACAACTATCAAACTATTGACGATTCAATAAACATATGTGTTGCCCCGATTAGCATCAGCAGAAGTTGAAAGAATATTTTCAACGTATAACAGATTATTTAGATGTAACAGACAACGATATTTATTTGAATATCTAAGTGAACATCTATCCAAAATACATACAGTTCCAAAAATTTAATTCTGATATAGGGATCTCTTTTGAAGTTGAAGTAAAATTTTTTCTTTCTTAAATTTTTTAATGTTTTCTTATTTATATTATTTTTGTCTTATCTTATATACAAATGTTATTGCAATGTCTAATTAAAAATATATTTTAATTGAAATTCATTTGCTGGAATATATAGACAATGCTTAACCACCAGCAAATAAATTTCAATTAAAATATTTCTTAAATTAAAAAAAAAAATATATATATATATATATATATATATTTTCCAAATAAATAAATTTATATTTTTTTAAGAGCATATTTTTTGATTTTTTGCAAGCATATTTCCGGTTTCCCTGCATATTATAATAGCTAGGTATGTATATGTTAATGTTTTCTACATATATACATATGTATGTATATGAATAAATAATTAATATGATGTTCATTATTTATTATTAACTAAAATTAATGAACCAACTAAAAGCTTTTATAAATGTCTTTAATAAGAGTGTATAATACAAACATAATTCTTTAAAATAACTAATCAGAAAGGGAATGTCTGCATACACGAACGAGTCTACCAAGTGCATATTAAATTGACTGCAACTCCATTAAACACGTGTCGATAGTTACTATTATTATTTCTTTTGATAATTAAAAACCTAATTGCTATTATTTTAAATTATACCCTGTTTAAATGTTATATTCTACACTTCATATGGACACGTAATTGTAACTAATCGGTCTCCTTTCCAAGTTAGCTACTAAAACAATGTTAGATGATGAGATTAGATGAGGGAAAAAATTAAAATAAAGTGACATATGTACATCATATCTATATTTTGCATGATGAGGAGAAAAAATTAAAATAAAGAGATATATTTTTTTTACTTATGTTTTTGTATAAATATAATAATTTAACCAATTTCGACGATCCAAATGGCACCAATCAGCAATGTTCTCAGTTTTTGTTGAGGGGAGTACACGAGTTCGATTCTTTTCAACATTAACTTGTCCTAAGAGTTCAAATTTTTCCATCAATTTTACAATTACTGGGCGAGAAGGTGGTTCGCAACAACCGAAAAATGGTTGAGCTTTGGAAACTTTGACCGCGCAATTTTCACCATTTTTGTATGTGAATTTTAATAATTTCATTGTGTTGTTCAGGAGTATGTCAATCAATCTTTTTACTTGTCATCGGTCGAGTAGTTACAGATTGGGACATGGCGAGATATTAAAAATTAAACGTCTTATTGAATTAGCCTACAGCATGAAAATATTGTATAAGTCAATAAAATTTTATAAAATGAAATATTTTATTAATAAATATGATTTTCTAGAGAAAGATAAAACAGTTTATTTTAACTATTGAGGAAAATGTCGCTATTTTTGTGCCACCACGCACTTTGTAGCACTTGTTTATCTACTGTCAACATCAGTTATTTAACATGAATTTTTACTGAAATGGAATATGAGAAATGGTTTTATTATATATAGAAAAAAAGATAAGCAAGAATATTTATGATTTGTTTTTTGATAAAGTTCGTATCGTCAAGTAAGTAAGTCAGATTACATGTGATAATTATTAATGAACAAATAATACCAAAGTTAGTTTTAAATATTTTAACAAACACGTAGCAGAAGGGAACAACTAGCTGTTTTTGAATGTTACTACACCTTCATCATCAGGGTTCCTTGTGTGTGGTCCGCTGTGTGTGGTGTCAGTTGATGTAAATTTCTGCTTTATATACTCAGCTTTTTTTGCAAGAATAGTTGAACATACTTGAGTAGAGCGATATAAATTCACACAAACCTGGCCATAAATGCAAAAAATGGAAAACAGAAATAGCGGTAAACATAAATAACGGTAAACAGAAATCGGTAAAATATACAATGTAACCATTTCTCATATTCTATTTTATTAAAATTTTATGTTAAATAGCTAGCTGATGTTAACTACTGCTCAATTCAACTTTCCTTGGCTTTTTTAGAAAGTGACATTTTAAATAAACTAGTTCATGTTATAAAGTGAATTTCAAAATGCTGGGAGCAAATTACGTCATTCGTTACGAAATTTCAAAATATTTCAATAGAGTGTTTTAATGTTTTGTTTTGGTTTAACGCATGTTAAAATGAATACGAATTAAAAAAAAGACTTGTGGTTTAAGTCAATTGATGTGTTGCTTGATCAGCAACGTATTACATCCGGACGAGGTTAGTTTGAAATTTCATTCGATATCGAATGCTATAATTTTTCTCCTGAACTTTTGAACCTTATTAAGAAATTATTATTTAATTAAAAATTCATTACAGCTAAAATAAAATAATAAATTGTATCTAGGTATATCACATCTTTACATACAGTCAATAACTTTATACATCTTTTTTTAAATTGTTTTCATCATAATGGGGTAGCGGAGAACACCGTGTTGTTATTATTAAACATATTGGTAAAGTTCAATTTCGAATGCTTGAGAACAAAATTTCTATTGATATATGTATATATTAGAAAATTAAATTTAAAAAAAAAAACAGCGTAGAGAAGAAGAAACTTTCAAATCTAATAATAAAATAAAAATAGGTATCATATTTCAAAATATCTTTTCAATCCACAAAAACACCCTAGGATACATACGAGTATTTACGTTCGTGTATTACAATTGATCGAATATACATATGTATTTGCACATGCACATATGTTTGTATTTATGCATTCCAATTCAATTGATCGATTACGAGCACTTTGTTTGAGCACATGTCGTTTTTACAAAAAACTCAACACAATTCAATTCAAAATTATAGATTTAATGTAAAAACCATCGCTATACAAATAAATGCTGTTTGATACTCCATAGCTCACGCAAAATTATTTACGCATGATTTTATTTAATTTTTTTTTTTGTTTGTTTGTTAAATTTTCGATTGCCCGAAAAAAGTTTTGACTTTTTTGTTGTTGAAGTATTTCATATTGTGGGTACTATTGCTTTTGTTTTCGGAACTACACTCGTGTCATTTGGTTTCCGGTTAATATTTGTTTGCTTTTCATTCATTCATTTCGAAATTTAATAAAAAATCCCTTCTTAAACCAAAATTACTTTAGAGCAATAAGCGAAATCCTCAAGATTCATCGATGCAAGAAAAACACATCTGCCAAGGAAGGAAGGAAGGAGTGGCAGAGTATTCTTTAAATTGTTTGAGTACAAAATACGCGAATTGTGTTCTTTAAAAACCACTTAATTTCCTCTAGCTATTTCTAAGAATTTTTCATTTTGTTTATTTTTTTCATTTTAAATAACAACAATAAAGAAATCATAAAGCCAATAAGAGAAATTCGCAAATACAGATTTATTTATGTCTTATTTCTTGATATACTACAATCTTATTATTTGATGTCATTGCTGTTATATTTTTTTATATTATTTTTCTCATTTTTGCCATGAATGATATTTTTCTTATTATATATTCCTTTATCTTGGCGAGAGAGAAGTTTCAAATTGGTAGAAGTTGCATTCTTTGCATGCAATCAATGTTAAAGGTTGTAAGTCATAGAATAGGTTTGAGATGAGAACGCGAAATGTTTATTATCACGTTTGTACGTATTAGACCCCTGCAAAAGATAACCTACAAGTACTTTTAAGACATAAGAGATTTTTCAAATGCTTTAATACAGCGAAGTCTTCTAAAAGAAACGCTAAACAACACTGTTTGTAAGGCATTTGCTTCATGTATGTGTAGAAGTAAATAAGAAAAGACTTCGTGACGGAAGAATTTGTGATGCTTCCCTGTCGGAGAATGTGTGGTTGACTACAAAAATAGTTAACTTTTCTTAGACTGACTTAAAGCTAACTGCAATGTCATCCAGAACAAACCCAAAATTAATTCTCAAGTTGAGTACGTAACCGAATTTGATGAGAGCCAACAAATTTATTCTCAGCTACTTTGAAACTCATTTCAGTTTTATATTAATATTTTTCTGTTGTTATTTTAGATGGTAACTTAGCTGAGTGGTAGCGCGTTGAGTACACAACGTGTGATAATACATGCTCGAACCCCAGAAATTTTTTTTAATTTACTGACTACCAGCTGATTAAAATAATCAACTTTAAGTTAGCTGAAAGTAATGCAGAGTGAGACTATTGACTACCGCCCAGGATATCGCAATGCTAAAATAGTCAGTTGATTACATTAAAAGTAATCCAAGTGTCAGTCAGTACTAGTTGCGAAATAGTTAGCTTAAAGTTAGTTTAAAGTTAACGTAATTTCCGACAGGTTTGCTTCTTCATACGCATGGGTACGTATACAAACGTCATGCATGCACACACACACACATAAACACACACACGTTGTGTGTATGATCTTTTATTTTTCTCTGCACACACAAACTCACACATGCATTGACAGTAGTAGTGTGCGCTTGCTTTAGCAAACCACGTCCTTACAAACATAATAGCTTGCCATCTACATTTAACACACACACACACACACACTAAAACGTACAATATGCAAAATAACAAGCATACACGTATCAACACTACTTCTTTTGAGTTTTGTTTTACGAACTAGAAGTCTTCGCGACGTCGCTTGTAAACACTCATAACATAACATACATCAATACATCCATCGTGCTTCTCTAATTATACGACATCATTTATTATTGGTTTATTATAATACATGCTACGACAATACATTTAAAAAACAAGATGTATTTACATTTCAAGACTGTTTACGAAGCCCTCTAGTTCGTATAGCAGGGATTCCCAAGAATCTAGATTTATTGACTCCTTTACAAAAATTTTTTTTTTCGCATACATGTTAAGTAGAAAACTAGAATTAGAAATAATAAAAAAAACATACAAAGCAATTTCAAAATAAAACTTCGAAGAGTTTTTATAAAAATACTGCCCTCGGTTAAAGGGCATGGAATGCTCCCCATAAAAGCTTAAAGTAAATTCCGTAAAGCGCGACTTTAACTCGCACACATAGAGTACCTTACGTACGCTACATATCGCTCATTTACTAAAATAACGTCATAACTCAAAAATTCCATTTTTTGAGTTAATTATGCAGAATTAATCCTCATATCGTTCATTGTGAAAATTTCATACTGTTGTAAGTTAGAGATAATAAAATTTAGCCTTCATTACAAGAAGAAGAATCAAAACCATTCACATTATCCATTTGCACTGAAAAGCTAAGTAGATAAAGCAGAAATATACATCAATTGACACCACACACACTAAACCAAATTCATTTTTTTATGACCAGTCTATCAGAAACTGCCGGTGGAACGAATAAAATAAATATTTTCGCCATGCCATATATTTTTTGCTGTAGTCTAATGTAAAAGGCCATAGTCTTATCTTTTTTACATACTTTGTCATTGCAGGGTAGTGCTTCCGCCCTCACTTCTTTCACTAGAGATTCCGATTAAAATTAATGGATTTTGCTTTGATAACAAAAAAGAAAAAACAAACAAAAAATATTAATCCTTCTCTTCTACCTTCTCATAGAAGAGAATGTGGAATCTGTAGCTTATCTTTTACGTGATAGAGTCGAAGCCTTCTATAAGACATTCCTTAATTGGGGCCATTGTGATTCCCTTCTGTTGCCCAAAAAAGTAATATTTACCCTGCCATTTGTAGCCAGAAGTGTCCGTATTATCCTTCATTAAGCCACCGAATCCCCATGATGAAGCCCCTGATGTCCTTTAGTCTACACTTCCCGATATCAGTAATGCTTTCATTGAAACGTCTGCTCAGCCATCTAAGCCTCTGACGTTGCAGCTTCGGGCAGTGACAGATAATATATTCAATGGTTTCTGGTTCCTCCAGTCCAGTTGCAGTTTAGATCTTTCTGAGTCAAGTTTTGGCCAAAAATCCCTCGAGACTCTACAATCCTCCCTACTTCGCCATGAACTGTTGGTCCTACTTTCCACCCAATTTGAGTACCCTATAGTAATGAATTATTGGTAATTTCATCGATCTGTCCAATATTCGCTCATCTAACGCCGGCCCTATTATTGCCAGCTCATTGCCAATTTTATTTCCCGCAACACTGCTGTGGCCAGGAACCCAACATAGTCTGGCACTATATTTCCCCATAAGCAAGTTGAGCGCTTTCCGACAGTCACTAAGAAGTTTCGATTTGACATTTTGTCCCTTCAAAGCTTTTAGCGCTATCTGGCTGTCGACGTAGAAAGTTAAGTTCTCACCTTCAGCTACATTCCTGGCCACTAGCTCCGTGGCCCTGAGGATCGCCAAGATCTCAGCCTGGAAAACACTACATTCATTCGGCAGTCTGAACGAACTACGAATGTTCGTTTCCAAGATATAGACATCAGCCCCTGTACCTTCCCCTATCATAGCTTTTAGAAAGGAATAGTAGTAGTTCAATTAAAAAAATCCTAAGCAGGCCTTTAATTTAGCCTAAAATAAGAAAATCTTCTGAGTTCTCCCGCTGGGTATATGCTAATTAATACAATACCCATCTTCTTGACGCTCAATCGGATAAAAAGCTTCAATTTTATATGAGAGATACATATAATAAAAACTTTGACTTTCAACTCTTTTCCCTTTAAGCTTTAGCTCCTCTTTTAAAAATTGTACCAGTCTAATATACATACACACGAGTGGTTTGATTCCTACCTTGACTGTATATGATAATGACAAAAACGGAAGTTTTCTAAAGGTGCAAAAGAACTTCCGTTCAAATCAACATCATCATCAATAGCAATGACGCCATTGTCATCGTTGTCTGCCTCACTTTAAATGAAGTGAATTGCTCAAGCACACAAGCACGCCATGGAAATTCCTAGTAAAAGGTTAGAAATAAAAATTACAATGCAAGATATCTTTGATATCCTGTTTTTATTAAAAATATCCTTGTTACCTTTTTGTGTTTGTATTGTAAATCATTATATTTCAATACATAAATATAAGTCTTTTTGAAATTTGCTGATGTATTGACATGCCTTAGCTTACAAAAGTTAACTACAGATGCTGTCATCGTATTGACATATGACTTTTTCAAAATATTTATAAAATGCAGGAGCAAGGATTGATGAACATAAGTATGTAAATATTTGCCCTTCGCTATAAGCTTTGTGCAACTTTATTTACCACCAAGTTATTTTGTTGATTTATGTAACATGAAAGAAATAAATTAATTTTATAATACGAGTATCTAAAAGAAAAATAAAACAGTAAAGCTACGGTCACACTTGTCAAACATTTGCCCAAAAAAAGCGTAACCACTAAATGCTAATGAAAAATCTTTCAGTTCAGACAATAGTTTGTCAAGTTGAAGAGTATGCAATAATGTTGGATTCTACAACATTATCTATTAGTTGTGTTCGAAACTGTTTAATTTGATAAACAAGTGTCTGAATCAAAACTTTTTTCATTAGTGTTTTTTGGTTACGCTTTTTTGGGCAAATGTTTGACAAGTGTGACAGTACCTTAATAAGTTAACAAATAACACGAACTTTAAATTAATTTCATATTTTGCTAAAGTTTAAGTTAGGTTAGGTTTGATAAGTTTTCAGCTCACTTCGATCCAAATAACAGAACCATTTGTGTTACCTCAGAGTAGGAATGCGATAGTGTAAGTACAGATGGTGAAGTGATAAACAGATAGAGAGCAAATAGACTTAGTAATTAATTTTTTATCTTTTACAACTCTGCTATTGTGCGTTTTGTTAGTTTTTAAAGCCTCATTGCAGTGCCTCTGGTGTCAAGTAGGCGCATTATTTTAAGCTTTGTAGCAATTTTATGAGTTATTTTACCTCGCCGACCATTCATTGCTACAAATATCGACGATAGAGAGCACTGCGATTTGCATTAACACGGACGCTAATGCAATCAGAAAAAAACATATAATATTGAGATTTATGAGTGAATTTGAATTCATTATTTGGGTTGGGTTAGTTCGACGTATTATAACCAGCGAAAATTCTAAACTATTGAAAGGCTATAAAGTATGTAACAATTCTTATGAGCATTATAATAAACCACAGGAATCCACAACCTACCAACGCAAAACATTAATCAAACAAATAACAACTTCTAACTTTTTTAAACCAAGTGTTCAACCTGAAAAACTTTCCTTTTTAAATCATAAATCGCTGTGTAGATTAAACATTGCGTTCAAAAATTTCTAAATAATTTCAGTTCATAAACGTTGCTGATTACACAGTGTAAATATATGCAAGAGTTTCATTAAATGCTAGTTTTTATCTAAATATTTATGGGCGGGGAGTCATGTACGCCGTACTTCCTATGTACGTACATATGTATGGAATATACGTAAAAGTTTTTGAAATGCATTGGGTTAAACACACATGATCAATATGACTACAAACACCATTTTTTCATGGTCAACGGTCAATTTGGTAGCCATTTATTGCTATTCTTTTGCATCCGGAACGATAAGCAAAGTGGAACATGTAACCAACAACAACCAGTCAAGCGTTTCATGTCTTTTTGTATGTAGACATGCACTGAGGTTTCACGAAAACACACACCATTTTGTGTTTTCAATCCTTTTTTGCTACCACGGAGATAACCCAGCGAACATATATGCAAGGAAAATAATTTTATAACAATTTTTTTTAACTATAATATTGCACTTTATGCTAAATTGTTCGTTCTCATTTTCAAAATTACTTTAAAAATATTTTAAAAATCAATTGTAGAACGTCTTTAATTTAAAGTTTGAGAACTTAATTGTTTAAACTATTAGTAAAATTTATTTCAGCGTTGAAACCAACATTCAATAATTATTAATTTGAAACAAAAAAATTGGAAACTTAGGGCTAATAAATCATTGAAAGTTTAAACGCTGGTTTAGTAAAACTAAACTCAACTTTATATGTAGTTTAAACTCAACAGGAGTAAACTAGTGAAACATACCTTATTTGTAGTTTAAAAAATAATATTATGACATTACTAGAATAGATGTCAAAAACAGCTATTTTGCAGCAGGCTATCAGTTCGTGGCACAAATAAAAAGGAAAAAAACTTAATAAAACTTAATGAAAAGTACCAAATTTTACTGAGAAAGAAGTTATATATATTCTTGGCAAAGTAGACTAGATAAAAGAACAATAGGGTGTAAGAAAACAGTTCGAACAGGATCTGAAGAAAAAGTTAGAGGATTGGAAAAAAGTTGAGTGCTCTTTAAATGCAAAACATATGGTCTATTACTACGTTTATACGCAGGGCTTATTTGCAAATAAAACTGTAAACTGTTGCCATATTATTGTTTTTATTGCGACTTACTAATTCAGAAAGCTATTCACGATTAACGCACTATTTGCAAATAAAATGCTTGAGGTTGCCACGCTTACAAATGTTTGATAACAAAAAAACAATAAATGGATTAATATTGCACAAAAAACATTAATAGAAGCAAATAATGACAATTAAAATAAATAATTATTTGATATTTTGAATATTTACACAATTTTTTTTTGTAAAAAAAGTAACTTTTCTATAGAAGGGCTACCAAGTTTGTGTACTTTTGCTATGCCGTATAAACAGTGAGTTAATTTATTTCCGAATATTTTTATTTGCAATTAGTGCGTGTACAAACGTAGTATATAACAGAGAACATCAATGAGTAGTGAAAACGTGAGTAGAGTTGAATCATGACTTATAATTTTTTACACTTATGCGCACTCATACTAATTGCAATGTTCATATTCACTCGAAAGTTTGAAGTGCGCATCAGAATCATACTTAGCAACATTTTTAACGTTGTTTATTTCGACTCTCCTTAACTCAATGCCTATGGACGATGCAAGATAAGTATGATTCACAACTCGAACTTTGCGTACTAACATTAAAGTTATCATTATGAGGTTCTGTGTTTCTCTGTTGCTTTTTTTTTTGCAGGAATTGTATATAGTATATATACTTGCAAACTATTTAATGACTAAACTTTTAAATAAACATATTTACATGCATGAGTTTATGAGCTTTTTTATGAGTGTGAGTGTGGTATGACTATGATTTCGACATTGCATTCATATTTATTTCAACCTATTACTTATAGATCAATGTCATCATAAAAATGCGTAAATCAGAATAGTTGAGTTTAAATGATGTCTACTCACTTATATTCAAAATTTCATGAGTCAGTGCGAATAGCGAAAAAAAAACGATTCATTGCCGATCACTGTTCTATAAGTAAAAAAATCATATGGCCTGTATTGGTAGCTTAAACGCCCAATTTTATTCGTTTACAGATGGTTTAAGTACTCTAGTGATTTAAAGATTTGCTGGTTTAAACACATTTTAAACCAAAAATAGGGATTATCTTACACTGATTTATTAGCCCTTAGTGTGATATACGAAAGCAGTCCCAAAACTAGCTGATCTAACATATAGATGGCGGCAGTGGCTTACAAAAAATACTTTGGTGAAAAGTGGCAACCTTATAAAATATGTGTTTTAAGTTTTAAAGCGCCCAATGCCGAACTGAATTCAACCCTAGGGAAATCTACTTCTGTGTTACGACTATAAATTATTGGGTGACACTGCAGCAGCTGCCACACAGGCCTCCCTAAGCATTTCAGCAAGAATTTTATCTGCTCTGGTGAGTAACAGTCGGAACACTCTGCATACAACTCTTTACAAAGATTTTAACCTTTTACAAACAAATTAAACCTCGCAGATTCTCCTATACCTTTATAATTTCGCTAGAGGATTGCTCCAAAGTTGGAATTGGTGCGAAACCATGCTCAACCATGTCTCTATGTTAGACAAGTCCCTTTTCCATCTAAACACTAATCTTAATTGAAAAAAAAAAAAAATTAATAAAAAACTGTCAAATGTGGAGTGACTACACTTTTTTCATACTCCAAATCAAAACTTGAGCAAGAAAACTTGTCATAATTCAGTAATAGTGCGTTTACATCTGAGGAAAATATATATAGTAGATTAGTGTAGATTTATTGTACTTAGTGATGCAGCTATGGCTTTTTTTTTCAAAATTGTACTAAAAAATAAACCGTTGTACTTAAAAAGGTGTGTGAATTAGCTATATTGCAGTTGTTTGGTTGTAGTTTAGGAAAAATGTCAGTATTGATGAATCTTAAAAAAACTTGGTATAGATTTTGATAAAGATTTTAATTGAAATTTCTCACAAAGAAACTAATAATATCAAATTAAAGATCTCAGCCTCCAAAAATCCTATGTAACTACATACATACATACATACATACACTTTACTGTTTTATAAAGAGTTTATCATAAAAAAAAACTAATGCACTTAATAATCCTTAATCTTTAAACATGTACTGTAATGACTTGTTTTGAGAATTAGATTTAATGGTTTTTAAATTGTTTACGTTTTATTTGAGAAATAGTCGGAAATTTCCTTTTAACCTGAAGTTACACCCCTTTAGAGCCACTGTATACTCGTATTTAATCATTTTGTCAGTCAGTGTCTGCATGAAGGATGAGAAAAGTAATAAAATATATTAACGTTGACTGGTGAGTGAACCTTATCAGAAATTGTCTTCTAATTACAAAAATCAACACATTTTTCATCAAGGACACCATTTTTAGTTCAACTTTTTTTGTGAGTTTTTTAATATTTGCTGCTTTTGCGGTCTACACTTTTTAATCATGAATAATTACAATTGTAATGGCCAGATCTCTGGGCGCCCTTTATCGCTTCCGTAAGACATCCTTTTAATGTTTGCTATAAAAACTGTCTAAATATTTCCCTTTATCGCTATCTCACTCTGTATAGGTGCATCTCTCTCTCTCTCTCTCTCTTTTGCACTTTTGTTATCCATTTAATACGTGTGTGTGTGTGTGTGTGTGTGTGTTGGTGTTTTAAATATATATTGTAATTATCCTGGTGTTTAATGATGAGTTTCAAAATGATTAATTTACCAACTCGTACTCTGTGGCAAAATGTATCAACTGGAGTTGTTATGTCTTTTGGTTGAGGCTTCTGCTTTTATTTGCTAGCCAAGCAATTCCTAGTCCCTTCAAAGTATTGCCAGAAACATTTGATAGAAACTAGACATAAAATGCAAAAGCATGAGGAGGAGCACTGGCAACGGAGATGAACAGAACAGGTTACAAATTACATTTTAAATACCAGCAACATGTTGGATGTCGTGCAAATGGGCAGATAAGTCAAATTATTTATACCTACACATTACCTACATACATACATATGTACACATCGTTACCTTAATATAGAAAGGCCCTAACTCATTGTTTTTTATTTGAAATCGAGCATTTTGTATACTTCGATAGAAGAACATCTAATGTATCGAAAAATGCAAGCATCTCGATATCAAAAAAATAATGACTCAAAGCCTTTTTATATTAAGGTAACGATATGTATGTATGTATACATAGTACGAAATGAAAAATGTGATATTTTCTAATTATATAAATTCTAAAAACAGGCATGATTTCCCAAAGAACATAAAGAACCTTAAGTTAAAAAACTTACACGTAATTTAAAATTATTGCAGACAAGGATATTCTCACAAGAGTTATTGTTTTTCTTTCAGCTATGTTCCAAGTTAGTTAAAAATATGTATTTCTCTATCCTTCATAACCCGTAGACATTCCCAACAGTTTTGCTAAGCAGTAAATAAGTAAAAACTGCCAAAGCATTATTCACAAGTACTTTATTGTATTTAAATATTACAAAAGGCTTATCAAAGAGATATTTAAATTGTAAAAATTAACATAAAAATATTAAATGTGGAACCAAAAAAATTTTTTTATGTGAAAGATAAATACATGACATCAACATATCGCTCAGTTGCTCAAACAACGTCATAACTCAGTTTGCCAGAAAAAGAGTTTGAAGTTTTCAATCTACACACAACTTAATGAAAAACTAAAATTTTATTTTTCTCTCAAGAGTCGAATAAACTAGATAATTGTATAAAATTTTTATACAATATAAAGAAGGACATGAGGATTAATTGTGCATGACTAGCTCAAAAATTCCATTTTTGACTTATAACGTTCTTTGAGTAAATGAGCGATATGAACATTATTTCTGCCAAATGGTCACCCCGGCTGTTCTTAACGGAGCGCATTCTGGATGTTAAATTTTTAGGCCAGTTTTTCGAACATTACTGGCCGTTCTTTTTTCCCCGGACAGTTTATCTTTTTGGGACCTCCGGAATGGTACTACCTCTTTTTTTTACAAGTGTCCATAATTGTTTTGTTTTGTTTGCTTGATAACACAACCCGACAAAAATTTAATGGATAATTACCAACTTCGTTTCGATGTAAAATACAGCTGGAAATTGTGTAAAAGCGTTTTGTAGTATTAAAATAATGCGAAGAATTATGAATTGTATTATAAGAAATATTTTTTCTGAAGAATACGTTACTGAATTTAGCAGCTATGAGTCAAAAACGGCGAAAAAATAATATATACTTAATTCTTTCTGCCAAACAAGGAACCGACTTCAATGCAAAGATCTGATAAAAGAAGATAAGAAGTACGTGAAAATAAATGAAACATTGTGTTTATTTTAGAGTTCAAGGTGTGTGGTAAGTTTCGTAAAATTCGGTTAAGTAGAACCGCGTGAAATATTATAATAAATTTTAATGGGCGTAACACCCCCATTTTTTCAACTTTAAAATTGTGTAATTACAAAAGCCAAAGTGGCTTTATAGATTTCGCAGCAATCAAATAAGTAGAATATCATAAAATTAAAAAAATGGGGCATGTCCCCGCCCACTTTTTTACAATGAGACCAATGTGAAGCTATACCCTCTAAAAAAAAAAGAATTTTTGCAATCGGTTTAAAATATATCGAGTTATGAAGTAACACTTAAAAAAAAAAATAAAGACGAATTGTTAACCTCCTCCTTTTTTTGAAATCGGTTTTAGCAGTTATGAGGCACTCACTACGCACAGAAAAGTTTCGAATTAAAATCTATGTAAAAAAGGTTATTGTAACATTTGTCGGCAATTACCTTGCTTTATATGTGGCTTCATCTTAATTCAGCATTATTTACAGTAATCTGCAAAGAAAATATTTCCTTTTAAAATACCTTTATATCATGTTGATATAACATTCCAGTGCTCCAAATCATGAGAATCATGTTGAATCAAAGCTATTTCAAGTTAAAGTAAAATGATTTTTATACTGAAATAGTATGAAGAACCATGTAGAATCAATGTTATTTTAGTCATTGTATTTTATTAATTATTTTAAACTTACGTTATTGTGTGTGTTTTTATTTTTATTTTACAATATTTTTAAGAAATGCTGCCAAAATTAATGTTATTGTCATTCTAAAGGATATGCCAAGTAAAATGATTTAAAATATTTTTTGTAAAAAAAGTCAAATCACATAAAAACATACACATGTTACCTTGATACAAAGAAGTACTAACTAATTTTTTTCTCGAAACGTTAGATCAGTGATTCTCAACCTTTTTTTTTTTTGTTGTTGCGGCATACTTTAAACGATTTCAAAGTTTGGCGGCACAAACTTAAATTTGTCTGATTTTTAATTAATTTTAAAGCTTTACAAATCTTTCTTCCGTTTTTTTTTACATTCATTACGATCGATAGCAAACGTTTCAATGAAATTCGCGGCAGCAAATTTTCTTTCATGGGGAATGAACATTTTATGGGAACAAAAATTTCATATTTAATTTACGATAGGGGTGAATATGTTTAAAGTTTCTTTGGATATCATTGGATAATCTCACCTAAATGTTAATCCAAAATAAATAATTTGATTAGTTATTCGCATACATTTTCTTAACAATATGAACATAATTTCATATCTAAAATCTAGCGGCACACCTTTAGAGCCAATTTCACCAATTTATTTAAATATCAATTCATATTTCAAATTCATTTTTCCATACAAAAAATAATGAAAATCGGCATTTAAATATGAATTGATATTTAAATAGAGTTGTTGAAATTGGCCCTTAGAGAATTAGATGTTCTTCTATCGAAATACACATACAAAAAAAATCGGTTTCAAAAAATTTATGAGTTACCAGTTGACCAAGAATTTGGTTAATGATATCTATTTCTAATATATGTACTATCGAAATTGACACTCAAAAATTAATCGAAAAAAGTTCATCTGTCGCTCAGTTTTGTTCGAGGTTTCGCCAGCAATATCAAAAGTTAGCCAATATCAAACTTATTTCGACATCCAAAAAAGGCAGCAGAAAAATTAAAAAAAAATAATTTAATTTTTTAATTTACTTATTTTCATCGTAGCAGCCGTAGCTCGAACTCGGTACGTCTAGACTAACACACACATCCACTAGGCTATCGTCAAACATTCGAGAAACTATCGAGAGAATTCGCTTTAGCGAATTTTATATATTCGCGAACAAATATTGAACAATTTTGTTTCAAAATTTCTTCCCTTTAGTGAGCATTCGTTTATATCGAATTTCAAGTCAAGTGGCTTAAGGTATGGTAACACTTGTCAAACATTTGCCCAAAAAAAGCGGAACCACTAAATGCTAATGAAAAATCTTTCAATTCAGAGTAAAGTTTGTCAAGTTAAAGAGTAGCAAATAATTTTGGATTCCATGGAATTTTATATTAGTTGTGCTCGAAACTGTTTAATCCGATAAACAAGTGTGTGGATCAAAACTTTTTTCATTAGTGTTTGTTGGTTACGCTTTTTTTGGAAAATGTTTGACAAGTGTGACCGTACCTTTAGGACCAGCGTTGCCACAACCAAAATATTTTTGTAACCAAAAAAAAAGTAACCAAAGTAACCAAAATCTCTATATATTTAATATATGTACATATGTACTGTTTTATTTGTACTTCCGTTAAGAAATATATGTATCTGTGGCAAATTTAAAAAAATTCGATTTTTTCACATTTTTTCTCCTGTTCAGGTCCATAGGTAGCAAACCGTTGAATATCCAAGGAAACAATCAACCACCAAAATGTACCTAAGATCTCAATGAACAACTTTCTATAAAATATTAACTTCCTAGGAACGATTCTTAACACCGTTTTTTTAATTTCATTTGCTTTGAAATTTTTTACTTTTGTGGCTGCCTAAGCGCTACCCAAACGGTCTTAAGAATCATTCCTAGGAAATTCATATGTTGTGGAAAGTTGTTTATTGAGATCTTGGGCGCATGTTTATCGTTAATAGTTTCCTTGAATTTTGAACCGCTTGCTACCTATGTACCTGAACAGGGGAAAAGGTATAAAACTCAAATTCTTTTAACATTTTTTTCTGCGATTTTGATCTTGAAGATGTTTTTTTTAATTTTATGTGTTCACAATTTTTGTTGTATGACAAGAGCTAAAACTTTGCCTCAAAGAGTAAATCTAAATTCCGAATGATATGAACCGGAGAAAATGCAAAAATGACACCAAGGCCCCAAATCTTTGGGGCAAACAAAAATGTGCATGACCTGGGGCAAGACACCGGTCTTTTTTTTTGTCTTTTATCATGCAGTGGTGTTCGTATATGATTATATTTTCATGACTTAAAAAAAAACGCTGTGTTATATTCGTTATCCAAACACATGACTGAATAGATAAACTATTAAAATATACATACATATGCATTATAGAGTTGGTATTGAAATCAATCTTGTTCCTGCATTTAGTTCTGATTAAACCTAGCTGGGAAAATATTCTTTCAGAAGACCCCGAAGTGTGTGAAAATGGTATTAAGCTAAAAACAAAATTTAATAAAGACACCCAAAAATTTTTGTTGAATTGATTTGTATGTTTTGAAACTTTGTCCCAAAATTCAACTTCTTATTTCCAATTTAGAACATTTGAGCAATTTCTATTGGGATACAATATTTACCATCTGTTTGAAAATCACATCCATGTTTTTTTAGCCACGAAAATTCTTTCAATCGCGTAATAGTTTATCTCAATAGTTAGTTATATTCAAATTTATATACCGTATAAAAATGGTTATTTTTGTGTTGAAGAAAAGTAACCAAAATGGAAAAAAAGTAACCAATTTTGGTTAAAAGTAACCAAAGCGGCAACGCTGTTTAGGACTATTCTATATTAAGATAATAAATATGTACATACATACATATGTATGTAGGTATGTACATTTGCAATAAACTTTTTTGAGGAGTAATTATTTAGATACACAACTCGCTTTCCAAAACCATTTTTAAAATAAAATTTTTTAATAAAATATTGTTTTTTTTCCTATTTCATTATTGAGCCAATAAAATCAAGAAAAAATGTTATGGCATCAAAAACACCCAAGATGACGTCATGTGGCGATGTTTGCGTGTTTTGTAACAAAAAAGAAAAAAAAAGAAGTAAAACAGACACTAAAAACAACAAAGGACTTTCATAACACTATTTAGGACATAATAAAATAAATTTAACAGCAAACCTAAAGGCCAAAAATAGACAAAATAAAAGAAACGTTGACAACGTTAGTTAATATAAAACACAGAAAATACATTATCGCCCAGAATATTAAATAAAGGCGATTTTTTGTAGTATTTCCCTTTTTGGTCTTTGTTGGAGTTTATTTGGAATTGGTGTGTGTTACGGAAAATTTAAAGGAATACAGATAAAATGAGCGTGTCATTCATTAACAATGATAATAAACAAACAGAGGGTCTGGCATTTGAAAATTGTGATTTTCTACCACCGCATTTTTGAAAATCGATTTCATTTGAAATATGTACACAAGTCTGGCAATTTTATTGATAAAATTTTTTTTTTTTTTTTTTGCAAAATAATTAAAATCAAAAATCCTTATACGCCTGACTTGACTGTGTGCGGTAAATTTGCTAGTCTCTGGAACAATTGCAATTAACTAATGCGGTCTTGACGTTTGATCCCTGCCTGGTTTCAAATTGTTTGTTGAGTTTATTTGATAATTGCCGAAATACATTGATCATACACGGTGATCAATTATAGACAATTTGTACAAAAGAACATAAAAACGTACATATATACATACATACATACATACATATGTGCATACATATGTATGTATGTATGTATGTGCATAGTTTATCTTTGGGTGTTTAATTGTTGGCATTACAAATGGTTTTCGGATTATTGTCAGAAAGTAACAATTTAATTCAAGAGAATTTCCTTAAATAAGGAAGTGAATGAAATGTTTGTTGTTATTTGGCAATTAAGAAAGATTAAAGACGACCTAATTACAGGTATGTATACATAAAAGAATCGGAAATACTAATAAGTTTGTTTTTTAATCAGTTAAAGCTTTTGCAGAAGTAAATTTACAGGTAAGGTTGGGAAAATTTTTTTATTTTCTAAACATTTCTCTATTTTTCTTTTGGCTAATTCAGGCGATCCTTGCTGAATTTTAACCGTGCTTCTCTAGCTGTTTTTTTAGTTAATAAGGAAATCTTTCTTGGACTCCTTGTACTCCCCCCAGGGGAGTCTACTTATAGACTACGGGTGTGGCAACCCCGGGCCCCCAGCTGGGGTGATGTGGCTTTTTCCATTGACATACCTTTGGTACATTACCCATAGAACTTATGTGTTTCTACCCGATCTCTGAACACAAACAGAGGAAAGGATGTGTACACATTTAAAACAAAAGGAAGACAGGTCCTGTTGATGTAAGTTAGGTGCAGCGTCACCTAGAACTACCCCTGAGTTCAAAAGACGATAGAGGTGAAGCCCTTGTGGTGGAACTTCGAGGTCTAACGAGGCTACTTCTGGTACCACGGGTGCCGGTTGCCCGACAGTTGAGCTTACTTGGAGTCGAGTGTATTGCGGTCGTCAGAATATTGTGCTGAGGCTAGTTGACTTCGTCCTACCCTACGGGGTTATAGGGATGATGCTGACTGTAGTAGGCACTAATGTCTGGCGGCGAGCTTGCATTCTTCTCGGAATGGTGGCCGTACTGTGCCGGCAATGGTTGAGGAATTCTCTTGAGGACCTCGCTATAGGTGTATACACAACACCTTAGCATGGAAGACAAAGAATTATCGTGGTGGCTGTGGTTGCTACCAAAAACGCTGGGAGAATAGTCTTGACTTCCCAGTGTTAAATCAATGATAGTGGTTGGTCTGACGCGGTCAGCTAGACACTATTCTAGGTGCTGTTGCCATTCAACAGAAGCTGCTATGGGCACGGACATAGCAGCAGAGTTTAGATAGCTCAAATTACCTCAGCAAGGTAATTGAATATAGTACAGGTATAACTATATTCAAAGATTGCAACCTATGTGCCTTATGGAGTGGGCCATAGGTTCATTCTAAAAGGGTGCATGGGGGCGTTGGTCTGGCGTCTAACCCACACACAGTGCTTTGGCACACGTGAGATTAGGCCGTAATGGCAGGTACTCACGTAAAGCAATCGCACATCTGTACTCCTTGTACTCCTTTGTTGTACGAGTGTCTATGCACTTCACGCACTATGGCTTCATTTTGTAATTTTAAGCAATCGTAATCATTTGATCAGAACATCGTAGCACTTTTTTGATTTCCTTACATGTGTGGCAAAAAGGAAAAGGTGCTTAAGTCGAGATAAGCTGATTTTGAGTTAATGGTACCTCCGTAACCTGCATATTCGAAAGTACCCCTGGTCAAAATCTCAATTAATTTGTGTGATTTTTCAGGAAGTTATAGCACGAGCATTTGCGACTTATCTTCTTTGGACTTCTAATCTCATTTGGAATACCTAATAGCTTAATTAGGTTATAATTTGGTATGTTTCAGCTAAATGTATTACTTATAGTATATAGTACGATGTTTGCTTTAAAAATAAAGGGTAACAGAGAATTTCTTAATTTCACTGTAAAAGAAATAAATTTCTGAAAATCCTGCACAACAGTAAAATATGACGCAAGCACTTTTTCCTCTTTTGCCTCTACCCATTGAATTAATGATTGCGTAATGAAAAACTTTTTTAAAAAATTTTTTGCACTATTTTTTTGCACAACTTAGCTTAATGGAGAATGTGCAAAAAATTAATAAATTGTATGCAACACGTAATACTTTTTATTAGCTTCCGCTAGGAATTTTCTTCTCACATTCTATTGAAAGTTACGTTAAAATATTGCGTGCTTTGGAAGTATCCAAACTAGAAATTTTTACCTATATACCTACATATTGGTTACCATCACTCCTATTATTTTCCACACAGCTGTATCTACACAGCCATTAGTATGTACATATAGGGTGTTTTTTTGAGGGGTATAGAGCTTCGAATTGAAATATAACACAAGAAAATCGTTTTAATGTCCATCAATTTGGCTTTATTGGAAGGATAATTTTATGCCATTAATGTTTAAATATGATTTTGGGCATGTGGCCGCCGCGGCTGGCTCGAATAAAGCCAATTCTACAGGTCCAATTTTCAACCACTTTTTCGAGCATATGGGGCCGTATGTTGGCAATAACGCCACGAATGTTGGCTTCCAAGTCCCCTAACGTTTCTGGTTTGTTGGCGTAGACGAGCGACTTCACATATCCCCAAAGAAAATAATCCAATGGTGTCAAATCACACGATCTTGGTGGCCAATTGACAGGTCCATTCCGCGAAATTATGCGCTCATCGAATGTTTCCTTCAATAAATCGATTGTGACGTGCGCTGTGTGGCATGTAGCGCCGTCTTGTTGGAACCACAACTCATCCGCATTCATGCCATCCAATTCGGGAACAAAATAGTCGGTTAGTCGGCTCCAATTGCTGTGCACGGTGGCGAATCGATTCATTCGGGTCCTCTTCAACACTTTGCTCTACAGCGGCAATTGTTTCTTCGGTGCGCACTGTTCGACGTCTCTGCGGATGCGTATTATCACATAGAGTAAACGTAGTGCGAAAACGATCCATGGTTAACCGAATTAATTGCTCTGATGAACGATTATGTCGACCATAAAATGGACGGAGCTTGCGGTAAACTTCGCGAACTGAACCATTATTTTCGAAATAAATTTGCACGATTTGCAAGCGTTGTTCTTTTGTCAACCTGTTCATGATAAAATGGCAAACCAAACTAAATATTAATCACTTGACAGCTGACAAAATGGCCGCCAGTTAAAAAAGTGATGCCAACTTAAAGTTCTATACCTCAATAAAAAACACCCTTTATATGGGACATTCCACGCCAAATCTGACGTTTGCATTTATTTTGTCTCCCCTATTTTGTGATATTATTCACTACCCGTCAAAAGAGCTTTCCTGTTAAGTTTTGAGATTATTTTGATAACTCGTTCAAAAAGATATTAAATTTTCCAAAAAAATCATTTATTTTTAATTTTTTTGTTTATACTTACCTAAGTAACTTTCTTAATAATGGTCCAAATTTGATTTTTTTTGTAAAATATTCTTAATCAAATGTTTTTACAGAAAATAATTATTTCTGCCAAAAAAAACCGACTTCATGTAAATATCTGATAGAAGAAGTACATGAAATATAAAATTAAATTTTAATAGGCGTGCCTCCACTCATTTTTTAAATGCAAGATTGTGTGTTTATCAGAGCTCAGGGTGCGTGTTAAGTCATGTAAAAAAATCAGTATAGTAGAACCACTTAAATAAAATATTAAATTTTAATGGGAGTGACTCCGCCCATTTTTTACATAGAGGATTGTGTCTATTTTACAACTCAAAATGTTTGGTAAGTTTTGTAAAAATCGGTTGTGTAGAACCGCGTGAAATATTACAATAAATTTTAATGGGAATAACCCCGCCCATTTTTTCAACTCTTTCAAATTGTCTAATTACAAGAACCAAAGGTGTTTTATAGGTTTCGCAGCAGTCAAATAAGTAGAATATCATAAAACTGAATAAGAAAAATTGTTGGCGTGTCAATGTCCACTTGTTTTACAATGGGATCAATGGGAAGCTCTCAGACAAAAAATGAATTTTTACAATCGGTCCAAAATGTACCAAGTTATGAAGTAACCAGTGATGCCAACTTTTTTGGGTCTCGAAGCACATCAGAGTTTTAAAAAAGCACTAAAAAGCGTAATTTTGAAATCTAAAAAGCGTAAAAAGCACTAACGTGAAAAACGAGTGAAATTTAATAACGTTTTCTAAGCTATTCTCTATTTCGGCATTATTATCAATATTTTTAATGAAATATATCAGACGAAAAAGGTATGCTTTTACACTAAACAAAAACACTAAACACTAAGTTTTTATTAAAGTAATTTTAAGAAATACAGAAATTTCTTAAAAGCACTACTTAGTGCTTTTTCTTAGTTTGGCACTAACGCTTAAAGTTTGGCGTTTTGAGTCTTCAAAAAGCACTAAAAATAGTGCCAACAGCATCCAGCGATGCCAACGCTGGAAGTAACACAAAAAAAAAATAGAGAAGAATTGTTAACCTCCTCCTTTTTTTTAAGTCGGTTAAAAAATAGAAAAAATTTTCCAAGTGTTTTGATTAAGATTTTTTAGGTTCTTCGATTATTTTTGAAAATTTGCAATTTTAAACTTCGATCCACTCAACAACTTTTAAACCAGAGCCTCGTTTCTGTAAGGAATGTGAGAACTTTTGTAGCCTAAAAAATTATTATCATCCTTTGAAAAACAGAGTGAGAAGAAAAAAACTATATAATACATATGTATTTATGTATGTAGGTATGTATGTACACATGTATGATATTTTTTGTAAGTTAATTCAAGTTTTTGTATGAATATATGTAGGCTTAGTAGCCGGCCTTAATGGAATGTAGTAACCGCAACGGTAGGAAACAGCTAATCGATATTGTTATGTGATGTGAGAACTTTTCACAAGTTAAGACCCGAGATATAGGCATATTTAGTGGAAATTCATAATTACTAATTTTTTCGATTTTTGAAAATAGAAAAAAAAATTGCACATTTATGAAACTCCTTTAATGTACAAGTATTAAAAATAATAAAATATGAAAATTAATTTCTACTTTCAATACCTACATATTTATAAATTGTCAAAGGAGCCCTTCTTTCGACATTTTGGTTCTGGTTGTTAATACCCATCATAATTAAGTTTAACACTGTTTACTAAATGTACCCATTTTAGTACCTTCTTCCCACATACATACATATCCATACATACATATGTATGTTTGTACGTATGTACTACATATAGAAAAAGTATAATATGTATTTGATTCTGCAGCTAGCTGCACTGTGTCAGAAATCAAATTCAAATTGTTTTCAGTTTATCGCGCTCATCAATTGAGAGAATACATTCGCTGTGTCTGCATTTATTCCTTTACATTCTACCTATTTCTTTTGTATAATATTTCATTCATACGCACAATAAATTGTGTTTCGCCAGTTTGTTTTTGTTTGTGCCAATCCTTTTAATATAAAACATCTTCTTGCAAATGTGAAAACTAAGAAAAAAAAGTTGTTTAATTGAATAAAAAGAATATCGCTTTCTTTAATTAGTGTTGTGTGAGTATTATTTTCCATTCATTCCTTTTCATTTCATTACGTGTTTTTTTCTTCTTGCAAATGTTGAATGAAGCTTTTACCGTTATTTATTTTGTTGCTTTTGTTTTGACTGTCGGTGTCGGTGTGGTCAACTGAGTGCTTTTAGCAGTATTTCAGTGTTTAATAAAAGTTTCTTCGGTTTGATGTAAAATAATAAAAAACGTTTTTAGAAGTGATCTCTGTAGGCAGGGTTACCGTTGATAACACTAAAGTCGCAATTTGACCCTTTTTTTTTAGCGGTATGCGACTTATGTGAGACGTTTTTTATCACCGACTTTTGCAACTTTTTTGATTTTGTGGAACTTTTTACCCTTTTTTATAAAGATTCTCACAGAAAACATTTAAATTGCTGTAAATTAAAAATTTCCTTATTTTTATCAAAAAAAAAAAAAAAAAAAAATTCAAAAGCAATTCACAGATTATTGTTATATATCGCAACTTTGTCACGTGTACAATGTATTTAAGAAATTTTTCGCAAATTTTCAGTAGAAGTTTCAAAGAATAGTTTTAGGAAAAAAAATTTAAAATAAATAAAAATTGTGGGCTTTGAAGTGATGTGTTATGAAATATGCATTGTTTCAACTTACTTTTTTGTTGTGTTATGCTTTTTATTATATAAATTGTACTAAAACCAAAACAAAATCGAAGTTTTTGACATTTTCCAGCTAGAAAGCACATAGAGCAAAAAATCATCAGCTGAAGTAGCGCTGCCACCTAGTTAGATACAATTGTTACTACAATCAGGGCTGTCAGATATGGCGATTTTTCTGGCGGTAAATAAATTTGTTGACGATTTGTTTGACGATAAATAAATTTTGTTGGCGATTATTATGGCTGTTTTCTAACAAAATTGAACTTCCAAATTTTTCTAATTAGTTTGTTGAAGGAATAATAAGGAATAAATCCTACCAAAACTCATCTGCAAGAAATAAAAGTAATTTGTTTTTGATTATTTTTCTAATATTAATTATAGTCATTAATGCGTTTTGAATTTGGATAAGATAAATTAACTAGAAATTATTTTTGGCGATTTTATTTCTAGGTTTGGCGAAGTGTTTTATAAAAACAAATTTATTATCAAATATATATTAAGAAAAACTACATAAAATTGATTTTTGGCGATTTTTTAAATCAATTTGACAAAATAGGTCGGAAAAAATCTGACAACCCTGACTACAATCAGGGCTACCACTTTAATCTCAGACTGTTCATATGTGCGGGTTGTGTTGTCGCATTTTACTAGACAACAATGGATTCTTTTTTTTAGAAATAGAAAACCTTGAAATTAAACTTATTTAAAAAAAATCCGTTGTTGTCTAATAAGATGCGACTACTAACTGAAATTTTAGGAAAAATGGGTTAAGTCCTCTACTAGATAGGTATAATAGATTTTGCCAAAAAACAAATAAAGATAATTTGTCAATTTTGAGTTGACTTCCTCTAGAGGAACAAGTGCGATATTACTACGTCTGAACATACTTACGATAAAGTAGTATTCCTCCAAAAATTTAATAAAATAAAGCAAATTAAGTTTTGTCGTTGTACTGACTGACTGACTACTTCCTGTACATCAATAATCTCTATACATACATAGAAGTTTTAAATATGATTCGTACATTATTTTATATTTCTATCTAAGTATTTATTTACAGTTTCCTAATTAGCCAGATTTCGCTTGATGGATAGACATAAACCGTAATACATAATTAAAATGTACGTTTTAGTTGTTATTCCGGCCGGCTACTAATTATTTTAGATTTTATTTTATTAAGATGGGTGTATGATGAGGGACGTGGAAGTAAGCGGAAAGAAACATTTTATATGAACAGTATGATTCTGCGGAGGTTGACAATTGCTAGCGATAGAAATAGATGCTACATGCACATTTAAACATAAAAACGAGATTTAAAATAACGACTAAAACATATTAAATTCTGGACGAGATAAAAAAATGGATCAACTAGCAACAGGAAATAGCAATTTATCTTGTAGACTTTTTTGCTTTGATTATTTAGCTTAAAGTTTATTTTTCATTTGTGATTCATAGTTCCTAAAAAAAACATGTATGTAATTGCCGTAATCTCACTAAACTTTCGTAAATTAGTTTTTAAATATTTTAATTGTTCTCATTTTAATTAAAATTAATTCGTACTTTCCTGCTTAAGACGTATTTGCCCAGTCTCATAGTTTTAATTAAATAAGTATTTAAAATCACTGTAGGAATTCAACTTGCTTATTAAACGTATGAGATTAAATTATGAGAGTATGTATAGCTGTTATAGGGTATTTTTTTAGAGGCGGAAAGCTATCTAAAGCGAAATTAGCCATAAAAGATTTATCCTTTTATGATGCCCAGAGGACGAGGTCCTACTGATTTTGATTTCTGAGAGTCATTTAAAATTTTTCACAAAGGCTAATAGATTAGAATTACTGATTTAGCTATACATAGCAATTTTTAAATTAGCGTTATATATTTTGCATTTTGATAGTGCAGTCTCAAATATCTAAAATGTGCACATACATATGTACATACCCAGTTGGCCAAGTCCTTAAGACATCTTTGACGACGGGTACAAGACAATGGTAACTCGTAGAAGACATATCGATGACAGCTCCATGCAAAATGTCGACGAAATTTTCATACGAATGGCGGCTGGGTCACACAAGACGAGATGATTGACACTGTCGCTCTGATTGTCGTCAACACGGCTTTCTTGAGAACAAAACGAGGGACATTGTCACTCAAATTGTCCTCAACAAAGTTTTATTGAAGACAAAACGTGTGACATTGTCGCTTAGGTTCTAGTCAACACGGCTTTATTGAAGACAAAACTTATGACACTGTCGCTCAGATTGTCCCAAACAAAGTCTAATTGAATACAAAATGTATGATACTATCGCTCAGATTGTCGCCAACACGGCTTTATTGTAGACAAAACAAGGGACATTGTCGCTCAGATAGTCATGAACGATGATTTCCTTTAAATTGTCGATAAGAAAACCTAATCGACAGGCGACATGTCAAACATTAATCGTCGAAGACAATGTCGTCTGCGACAATTTGGCCAATTGGGTACATACACATGCACATGTTTACATCAATATGTGTGTGTGTATGCATGTATACATATATTTTGTTAAACACGAAAGAGTCTTCTTCATACACATGCCTTTTCCATTAAGAACTTTCTGTATGAAAGAATTTACAAACTCCCACATTAAAGTCATTCATTCAGCATTTATGTAATCACATGTCGTTTCGTAGTGCATCGTATGATCTTTGTGTAAATTAATTGTGAAATGAGATTAAACTACATATTTCGGTCAGGGGTCAGCAACAAACTCCAACAACATTAGCAGTTTTTCTCTGGGAACCTTTGGGAAAATTGCAACAATAAAAATAGTCAAGCATAAGAAAATAGATACACAGAATCAAAAAAAAAAACTTAAACAATTTTATTCTTGACCTTAGTTAAGACAAAATGTTTGAAATAAGTAAGACCTTTCCATTTCACCCAGCTGAATGAAGACTTTGCAAAGTAAACTTTGCACGTATGTACAGCGGTCAAAAAAAGTATTCGACATATACCAAAATTTTTTTGTTTTCATCAAGAAAAAACTATTTACTGTCTAATTTCACAAAAAGAACTTGGAAAGCGTTTTATTGAGGAGCTTGAAATTGTATTCAATAAAAAATATTAGATTATTTAAGTAACTAATATAAAGATTTCATCAAATAAAAAATAAGTTAAGAAATTGAAACAAAAAAAGTATTCGACATTGGTAATATTCTATGTATACTTGTTTTGAAAGCAACGTGTGACTTCTTTTAAACGATCTGGTATCGATTAGTCCAGGATTTGTTTATATTCTGGACCGATTTTTTATTACTCGTCTAAGAGGACTTTTTTCATTTTATTGTTGCTTGTAAAGTCATTTTTTTATTATTATTATTTTTTTTTCGAAATAACCCCAGAGGTATTCAATAAGATCAAGATCTGGGCACTGTGGTGGCGTTTTTATTATTTTAGGGCAGTATATATAGATCATCCACGTTATATTGACCTACTGAAGCAAAATTTGCAGATAGGCATAGAAAAATTGGGACTGTTAGATGGATTTCAGTTTTGTAAAGACAACGATCCCAAGCATTGTGCTATCAATACAAGGCTTTGGCTTATATATACTGCCCTAAAATAATAAAAACGCCACCACAGTGCCCAGATCTTGATCCTATTGAATACCTCTGGGGTTATTTCGAAAAAATAAAATAAAAAAAGTGAATTTACAAGCAAAAATAAAATGAAAAAAGTCCTCTTAGACGAGTAATAAAAAATCGGTCCAGAACATACACAAATCCTGGACTAATCTATACCAGATCGTTTAAAAGAAGTCACACGTCGCCAAGGAAAAGCAATTTGCTTTCAAAACAAGTGTACATAGTTTGTATTATAAGAATATTACCAATGTCGAATACTTTTTTTGTTTCAGATTCTTATATTATTTTTTATTTTATGAAATTTTTATATTAGTTACTTAAATAATCAAATTTTTTTTATTGAATACAATTCGAAGTTCTTCAATAAAGCGATTTCCAAGTTCTTTTTGTAAAATTAGACAGTAAATAGTTTTTTCTTGATGAAAACAAAAAAATGTTGGTATATGTCGAATACTTTTTTTTGATCGCTGTATGTATGAAATGGTGTTCATTGTCAGTATTTTGTATCGCAGCGTTATGAAACTCTTCACTTTGTTTGAATACAAAGCAATTGACATTTTGGAACTCAGAAATATTCATAAAGATTAATTCACCAATTGTTTTCGAACAAAATTTTGGTCCCCACAAAAATTTTCTTACTGAAAATTTTTTGGCAACACGATTCGAAATTTTTTTTTCGAAAAATCAAAGTTTTCCATAGAAGTGCTACCAAGTTTTTATACTTTTATTTGCAAATGGCGCGCGTAATAGTAATAGATTGTCATTATTTTAGATTTTCTTTTGTGGACATGTGTGGAGGGTTGTCAGATTTTTTTCGGCCTATTTCGCCAAATTGATTTTAAGAATCGTCAAAAGTCGCCAAAAATCAGTTTTATGTAGTTTTCTTAGTATATATTTGATAATAAATTTTTTTTATGAAACATTTTTTTGATATAAATTTTTATTAAATGATGGTTAAAAATTTATCAGAAAATCGCCAAAACTGGAAATAAAATCACCAAAAATTATTTCTTGTAAATTTTTCCCATCCAAATTCAAAACTCATTAATGAATATACATATTTAATATAAGAAAAATCATCAAAATCAATTTTTTTTAATTTTTTGCAGACGAATTTTGATAGGATTTGTTTTTGAATCTACTCCTTCAATAAACTAATTTTCCTGAATTAGAATTTTTTTTTTAAAATAGCCAATCGCCAACAAATTTATTTATCGCCATAAAAATCGCCAACAAATTTATTTATCGCCAGAAAAATCTCCATGTCGCCAAGCCAAAAATTTGGACACAAAACAAGTTGAAAAATCGCCACGTTTGGCGAGAAATCGCCATATCTGACAGGCCCGCATGGGCGAATGTAATTAGAAATGGCAGACTATTTCCTTAAGTCTGGCAGGCGATTCATCTAGAAAATGTTTATGAAAATCACTCAAAGAACTGAGTGTGTTTCATATAAACTTTCGACTCAAGTCGACCGTCCGTGTTGTGGAAACAGTGGGTTATGGTCACTGAACACTTTTGGTAAATAATATATTCTCTTTTTATATATTTAAATATTTTTTTTTATTATTCAGAAATACAAATTTCTATATTAATATGTGATGATGTTCTCTATTTTTGTGGGAAATCATTATTGTGTAATTTTTTGTGCAATATAAATCAAAAGACAATTTATTTTACCTAATATATTATGTGACCTATTAAAATGATATAAACACAAGCAATTCTACTGTATAAAATCAATTATTGCACAATAATTTTGCAAATGTGTGAGTACTTTAAAAACAAAATTAATGCAACGATTGAATATTTAGAAAATTCTTGAACACGCAAAGTTTGCAAAATAGCAGTGAGTACAGACTTTGCAAAGCAAAATTGCTTTGTTCTTGTTCTGAAATAAAGTTTAAAAGTCTGTCAAAGTGTTCAAAAAGGTTCTTATATTGTGCAAAACTGGATATATGACCACACACAATGTATATACATACATATGTATTCAATTACTTGCTTCGTCGTATCGTATCTTCCAAAGTAACCCTTTAAATCTAAATTTAAACAATGAGAAAATGATACTTGCAAGTGAACTCTTCTGAATGTGTATTTTTTTTAATTGTTTCTCTAATTTTCCATAAAAATGAAAAACAAAGTACCATTCATTTTCTATGCAAACAACAATGAATTGCAAAAAAATATTCATTTAATTGTTGTTTCACCTGACAGTGTTCTAGCAAGAGATGTTTTTAATTTATGTTATTTGATAAATTGTCTTCAAAACCACTAGAGTTACAAGCATGAAATTATCTTACGATTTTTGATTCTTCAAGATATATTACAAACGAATGCAATTTAGTTTTATATTAGCATATTGTAATAAAAGCTTTCGCCCAAACATTGTGGTGTTCAGTGTGTGCATGAAGGCACAAAAATATCACCACTTTCTGGAACACTCACGCTGTATCTGCTTCTCTAAATTTGTTTAACTAAAATGGTTACATGACTGCATGAATTTTGATGTTTAGCACATCCATTTAATGTACGTCATAAAAGGGGTTAAAAACCCATGCATGCAATTTTTTTTTTGTTTAAAGCTGTTTGTTTTCATTTCGAATTTTTTGTTCTTTTTATTCAACTTTACTAATTGACTAACTCTTAGTGTTACTCGTACATGCTACGGTTATACTACATAGTTATTACCAGGGCATCCAAAAAAAAAACATTTCTTTTACCCCAGAAACAGAAAAAAACTATGCTGCTATTTCTTTCTGTGCTTAAAAGAGATAACAGTAGAAGTCGACTTGAGACAAAATCGAGTTGTGTATGCCACAAAATTCTACAAATGAAGCTTCATATTTATGTGAAATCCCCATGTTTTTAACGAAGTTTATTATAAAGATATGAACAAAACTGACGATTGTCAGATCTTACAATATTGTCAGTAAAATGTGTTAAAAATTTCTTACAACAACGTGTGAACTGGCAATTTTTGTCTGACATCAATGCCAGAAAAAGCATTAACAGTACATTGCAAGACTAGCAGCTGACAACATATTGTCAGATATCTTCTAATCGTGTGAAGACATTGTAAAATTATTGCCAGATATTTGTCAATCATTTTAATATTGTCAGATGTGCGAAGTTTATGCTATGCACTGCTATTTCTTCTTTATGGTCCATAATAATTTATATTTTCACTTTTTACAACTAACACAACCACAAACGATTGATATTTAACAATTTTAAACAAATGCATTGAGTCGGGCAACGCATAACAACAGATCTGACAATTTTTGCATATGACAACCGTGTTAGTGGATACAACGTGTTTACGCAACACGTTTATATTACATGTTGCATATTTTGATACAGACTATGCAACCTACAATGCAACTGCCAATGCAACCCATAAACATCAAAACATTTTGATATTTTCGAAACTTCGAACGCAACTTCGAATGCAACCATAAACAATACTACACACTATGCAACCTGCTTGGTTGCATAAACACGTTGCTAAGTCTGTACCTACCATGTGAATTGAAAATTGTTCGACTGACGATTTTGTCAGATGAATTTAGTATCATACAACCGTCTGGCAACAAATTGTAAGATTTTCTGACAAATTTGACACAATCGTCTGAACTGTCAATCTACCTTGTACTGGCAATTTTTGATTTTGTCCATTTTGTTTTTTTTTTTTTTTTTTTTTTTTTTTTCGAAAAAAGGTTCATACGTTCAAAGAGGTGTTCCTGGAACGCTCGTGACCACAGATTTATTGTACTAAAGTAGTGGGGAGAAATAATAAATGTAACTCCAGTGTTGTCAGGAACTTGTTAACTGTTAACTATGGCAACTTTCTCTAGTTGCCTAAAAGTTTGCTCAGGTGTACCCATGTTCTGCAACTCTCGTCACGAGAAATTTTTCACTTCGAACATGTTATATGAAACAAAAATTCCATAAATTGAAACAAACAGCTGTTTTTTTCACTAACCTGTGTCTGTAACTTTTTTGACGAGTAATAGCTGTCACGTAAGGAAATTACTCTACAAGTTATAGAAAAGGTGTCTGTAAGATTTTAGTAAGAAAAGTTTGTCAAATATACTCGCAATTAAAAACGAGGTGAGATAGAATTTTAATCAAAAAATACATGTTCAAAATGAAAAATGCAATGGATAATAACGCAAAAACAGTAACTCATGTTTTAGACTCGGCAGTTTTTCTTGAAGCAAGTCTGAGTTTATGGGAGAGAGAGGAAAGAAGAAAGAAGAGGGGTACTGACTTGCTTGTACAGAAAAGTTACTTCAATTCTCTTTTGTTATTTCATTCGCAGCATTAAATCAATTGGAAAATTGAACCAGAAACCGTCTGAGTGTAAACAAACGAGCAGTTTTAAAAGAGAATTGAAGATAATTGCTTCAAGAAAAACTGCCAAGTCTAAAACATGACTAAGCATTTTGTTCTGAAGTGATACTTTCATTGTTAAATTATTTTAACAATATATTTTATTAATTTTTTACAACAATTTTGTAAACAACAATCATTAAAGTCGCACTATATATTATTTGGTATAGCCGACGGTTGTATTTTCGCCGCCGTGGTTGAAAGTTTTCAACTGTTAGTGAATTTTGGTCGCCGTCAAAGACATTTTTGATAAGCGTTCACAAAGTCCGCAATTTTAAATCGGCTTTGAGTTGTATATTATGACATTTTTAACGTAATGACGTAATCAATGTTAAGCCGCGTTCAGACTATTATACTTTGTATTTATACTTGTCAAAAATGCAAATAATACGTGCAAGTGTGATAGTCTGAACGCAGAATGTCATCAAAGTGGCAAATAATACGATAAAAATTTTGACATCCCATAAGACTTTTTCGTTTTTAGAAAATTTTCTAAACGATAATACTTTTCATTAGATCAGGGTTGCATTTTCACACAAACCAAACTTCCAAGTCGGCTGTTTCGCCGCCGATAGCGTGTCGTCATTAATGTAATGTTTTGTCATATGTATATCGGCTCAAAATTTTGAATAAGTGAATCGTATGGGAGTATAATTCGTTGACGTAATTTTTTAACGTTTTTGTAATATCTTTTCTTAATTTTTTTTCTGTTATTCACATAGAATATTTTTAACTGCTGAATTTTTTCAAATGTCGGCACGTCCCCGCCTGCATGAAACCATTTTGCCGCCGCTAGTAAATGAATAGCACAGACATTTTCATTGAACAGCTGTTTTGTTTTCTGCTTGTATTACACATTTTATTTGAAGTGTGATGGTCTGAACACAATATGTGATTTTAAGTTAGATTAGAGATTTCTGTATCGTAAAATGTGATGAAAGTATTAATACTTGTATAATAGTCTGAACGGGGCTTTAATAGTTTTCGCCATGAGTTACAGACACACTTTTCGAGAAGTGATAGAATATTTAGTTTCACATCTTTCCGACGCGAGAAGTTCTCACCAAACTTACAGAACATGGGCACTGGTAGAAAAAAAAGAAATTTTGTATTTCCTTCTTTGTTGTTCTTAAAGCAGAATTTCGAGTTGATCAACAAAAGTTGAAGTCTGTGAACCGGGACTTAGACCCCTTTTATACTCGCACTGAATGAGAGACAGAAGCAGGAATACTTTTTTTCTGTCTTTTTCTCCCAGCGGAATTAAGACTTTGCAAAGTAAACTTTAAGGCCATATTCTCCTAATAGGAACTGAAGGTTCCCAGCTAAACCCAGTTTAAACAATATGAAAAATTTCCAAAAATGTCTGACTGAATAAAATAATTATTCGTTCGATTAATGAAGATTGGGAATATTTGGCTTCAGATTAATGAAGATTGGGAATATTTTCTTGGGTTTTGTAACTGCATACTTATTCTATTTCAAGAACATCTTGATTTGCTTTTTTTGTGGAAAAGATTTTTGGTTTTCCTGACCAGGACAATAAAATGCATGTGGGAAACTTATATTCATTTACATGTATGTATGTAGTAGATCTTTTCTTCCTATTTATTGTTTTAATTTACTCCCTAAAAAAGTTATTTATATTTTTTAAAATGGACAGGAAACCAAACTGAAATTGTTGCCCTAAAAAACCATTACATATAAAGTTAAAATTCAATTAAAATGGTTAAAAGTATATAAATACAAAAGCTAATGATTCTGAAGAAAATAACTTTAGAATTTAACTACAAGAAATTACTTTTTTTTTTACCAAATTCTTATAAAAAATATAAGGAGAGGTTGTTAGAAAAAGTATGCACATATCGCTTATTTACTAAAACAATGTCATAACTTCAAAAATAACTAGTTTGCCAGAAAACGGGTTTAAAATTTTCAATTTACACACAACTTACAGCGAAAAGAAAACACCACACACAGTGGACGAAACACAAAAGAACGCTGATGATAAAGGTTTAGTGGCCTTCGAAAACGGCTGGCTGTTCCGTTCAACTATGTGTTGTTAGTCAGAATATTTACAACAGACTTTATTGTTATTTGTTCATTAATAATTATCACATGTAATTTGGCTTAAAAAGCAATACAAACCTTAGCCCGTTCAAATCACAAATATAGAAACAAATGGAGTTCGAATAATAATTAAAATTAACGAAAATTTTATTATTCTCTCAAGAGTTGAGCAAACAACATATTTGTATGAAGAACGATATGAGAATTAATTCTACATCTCTAACTTAAAAATTCCATTTTTTTGAGTTATGGCGTTCTTTAAGTAAATAAGTTTTATGTAATTTAATAAACATTTAATAACTTTTTCAGTCTCACGAACAAATCATTTGTGATCATAAATTCCTTAGTTAATTTTTCCCCTTTTTTTAAAATCTTTTACACACATTCAACCAAATGAATTTATTAATTCGAAAATACAAAAACATAAATTTTTCACTAATTACATAAAAAAAAAGAAAATAAATTTATTTTCCGTATTTTCCAGATGAGTGGCAAACGTACACGCAGCTTTAAATGTGCCGTTCATCATCGCGATCGTGAAGTTTGTTCTGAGAATGATTTTCATTTAGTTTTCGAAGAACCGCCCCTCTTTAAAAAAATGGTTCATGTTATTGCAATGGAAATACTGCCCGAAGAGCGCGATCGCAAATATTATGCAGATCGTTACTCATGCTGCCCCCCGCCCTGGTTTATAATTCTCATAACAATTATTGAGGTAAGACATTTTTTTATTTTTTTTAATTTTTTTGTTGTGTCCAAAAGTAGTAAATCATCATAGTTGTCACAAATCTAACGTCTGGACAATTAAAATTGATTAATATTAAAGAAACCCTACCTAAAATCAATCACACACATTAATAAATTTAACATAAAATCTATTTATTTATTTATTATGCCGAATATTTACTTATTGAAATATTTATATTTGAAAATGATGAATATATAAATTTAGTGCAAAGTAATAATTCATAATTCGACAATAAAAAAAAACCAATAAAGTTAATGTATAAAGTGGCAAAGTGTTAAACTCGGCAGTCATGCAAATATTTAAGACAGTACGAGCAGGTATTAAGATTAAAGGTTCAATCAGAGGTGCCATAACCATAACTATAAAAAATAGCTGTTCGAACCAAACTTATGGGCAACACTGTATTTGATTAAACGCGACTCGCCATAACGCCATAGTCATTACCATAGAAACTAGTGTTGTTAATTATTCGTCCTTTATATTTGTTCGAATAAAATTTCATGATTTTTTTCTTGTTCGAACAGACGAATAATTGTGAACTTTTGTTCGAATATTCGAACGAACAAAGAATAAAAAAAATATATTAGAATAATCTTAACAAAGTTTGCAAAAAACAACACGTATGTGTATTAGTTTAATTTTTTCTATTAACAAAAGAAAAATTATTCATTACACACGAAAAACATATGATTTCTATAACAGATTTAGAAATATTAATAACAAAACTTAAAAATTTTAAGAACCTTTGCCGCAGTTGACACTGTAGTATAAGTTAAGAACTCTGTGTTCCACTAATACTATTGAAGTAGCAGAATCGCAAAAAAGAAGAGAGTAAATTAATATGTATATAGAAAATTTAAGATAACTTCCAATCGACTAAACCGATTTTCTTCAAGTATACATTAGAAGATATATGATCATGTCACCTTTCAAACGAAAACAAAGCAAATTAAAATCGGTCAAGCTGTTCGGGAGCTACGGCGTCAAAGACACGCAGATCTAACAGAATATATCTAAAAATGATGTGATACCTTCTAAGCGGCTGGCTGATTTTCTTCAAACATAGCTAAGAACACTTTCGATCAAGTCACATTTCAAACAGAAATAACTAAATCAGAGTCAGTCCAGCCGTTTGGTCCATACGTGGACTCGTAAAATCAAACAGATACACAGACACACACTACAAACTTATAAATTTTTTCTCTTTTTGTGACGTATTTTAAAAAAGTCGGTATTTAATGCTTTTTTTTTACGTCGTTCAATAATTCGATTTTTAACGCTTTTGATTAGAGAAAATCAGTTTTTTCTAATCTCTTTATCAGAAACTATAAGACACCTTCTAATTCCATGAAAGAAGCATTACCTTTTCCCAGAAAGAAAAAAAATATGAGTTTAGCGAACATACCCAGCAAAAAAATTTTAAGATTTTGTAATGGGTAGTACTCTTTTAATGGCTTACAAAGTAATGAGTGCTACTTATTTATTTAATTATTTTATGCGTATAATAATGACTGTCTTGCAATGAATAAAATAACAACTTATTTATATCATTACATGAAGGTACTTATTGTAGTACTTCCTAGTTAATCCTGAAAATTATCTAAAAAATATTCATTGATCGTGAAAGTGAGCTACGAAAACAATAAAATAACTTTGGTTTACTACAATATTTATTACAAAATCTAAGTATTTTCGCATATTCTTCAATATACGTATTCATATATTTGCTTTGTAAAATTATGATTTTTAACAATCCCAAAAAAGGTTCAAATTTTATAATTATGTTACAAAATTCTATTATTAAATTTTGCATTTTTGTGAGCTTAAAATAACCCATTATATTTTGAATACTTTTAGGCAATCAGTAATCTATTAACTTTTGGATATTTGTAGGCAAAAAGTATAGGATACCGCATACTTTTTGAACTTCTCATACAAAAATAATGGCTTATTCAGTCAAATTGTAAGTACTCACGACTGGAGAGTACATACAATTTTTTGCATTCTAGTAGGCAAACTTTTTTGCTGGGTATGTATGCTTATACATATCTGTACATACATACAAACAAGCTTACATAAGTATTTATAATTTGGAGTAATTTTATTACTTAATATCATATTGTTAACAAATTAAAAAGTAATGGAATGTAAAATACTTTTCGTATAAAGTAGTTAAGGAAATTGTTCGAATATTCGACAAAAATGATTCGAATAATTTTTTATTCTAAATTGAATATTTTTGTTCGTTATGATAAAAAATTTTGTTGGAATGACAAAACTAATAGAAACCAATTGAATTTTGGTTTGGTTATGGCTATGTCATTATGTCTACGGTACGTCTAATTTAAGCTTAACATTGTGATTTGTAAAGTTAGGAAAGTGAAGAAAATCACATGAGTTTTTAACATCGGTAAACGAATAAACCCATTATGTTGTTTTCTTTCGCTGAAAGATTTGATCAAAACCTATTTCTAGTATTAAAATAAAAAAATTATCTTGAATATTAATGTTGAAACAAATCGTTTAAAAATTAAAACAAAATTATACACTATACAAAAAAAAAGATAATATTTAAAACCACAATAAAATTTAAAGTCTTTAATTTTAGACGCAAGAAAAAAGTTTGAGCAAGTTTGCGCCATATATTTGTTGTTAAGATTTTTTGAAAATTTCACTTTATTTGCTGTCCTAACTCATGTGTGGTGGCATAAAGAGCATAGCTCTAAAAAATTTATTTTTTCAGAGTTTGGATTAGTTTCTCTGAGGGGAACTTTTTCCCCTCTGTCCGATTTCTCCCATTTTCATGGTTTAACAGCCTAGGACTATAAGATATGTTTCTGCCAAGTTTCATTGATCTATGAGCACGAGAGTGGCCGTTAATTGTATGGAGTTTTTTTTTTATTTCTTCTACTCTCACCCCCCAAATCGATTCAGTTTTATGTAAAAAAAAATACAAAAAAATTCATACCGATAAGTTGCGTTTTAAGGGGTGCGTCCGGCCCTCAAAGTTGGCCTTCAAGCCAATTTTTCAATCTAACTTTTTGCATATGACTATCTTTTTAAAAAATCGCTTTACAAGAATATGACATATGGCAATATTTTAGCTCTTCAAGTCAACAACATTAGTCTCAAAGAAAGTTTTTTTTGCTAAAACTAATATTTTAGAAAATAATGAGGAAAATAACCAACAAAATACCAACAATTTTATGTAACAAAATTATATGGAAATTTTTTATTTTAAGCATGTACGATAAGAGCTAATATATATATTAAATTATTTCATACATATATTTACATATGCACTGAAAGGAAAATCATTCATTCAGAGAATGAAACGGTTTCATTAAATGTTCTGCATTATATTAATGAAACTTTTCATTAATACAATGAACAATTTCATTGTATGCATGAAATCTTTCAATCTCTGCTCTTTATTTGTTCTTCATAGTTCATTGTATTAATGAAAATCATTGTTTAAACGAATTTTCTTTTTGCCGAATTTGGGGCAAATATGAGTAAGTTCCACAAATTTTGTCTTCTTACTGTATACAGTTTGTCAAACATAAATAAATCAAAAGTTATTTTGTTAAAAAATAATAACTTTTTCTTATTTTTCTAATCCCTTTTAACTTAAAGCAGTATGGTCGTCATAAATGCAATGAAATCATTTCATTTATACAATGTAATATTCTTCATTGTATAGCACATAGTCTCTCTTTCTCTTTTTTATCCATTCAAGTTCCTCACCTCTATACAAACACAAAAAGATTGTGCCAAACATTTTATAAAGATGCTTGTTTTGCTAAGATTTTTGTTTGATTCTTTTAAACTTATGTTTGTGTATTGTGATTCTCAACAACTTATTAAACGTTTTACTATAAACATGTAAGTTTTTCGGATTACTTAAAATATTATTTGGGTTGAACTCTACTGATGAGTTCCTTAAATTTTAAATGTTTTACGTTAATAAATACGTACATATGTATGTATGTACACATATTAAGTACATATGTACACATATTAAGTACATATGTATTTGTATATATTAAATAAATTAAAAAAATATATATAAATCTTTTATTAAGTAGGTGGTCTTGAAGGGGTATGATTTCATGTTTTTAATAGAAAATTTTTACTGCTTATATTTTATTATATTTATGAAATTTTCTTTATATTAATTAGTAAACTTCATTTATGGTATGTAAAAACTTCATTAAATCAATGAAATAACTACATTTTATTCATGAAAAATCTTCATTGAACTAATGAAATAGTTTCATTATATTTATGACATATCCGCCAAAAATTAACTTCATATAAATACAATGAATCATTCTTCATTGATCCAATGAAGGGCTTCATTAGCTGACTTTTAATGAAACATTTCATTAATACAATGAAGAATTTCATTGGCTGAATGAAGGTTTTCCTTTCAGTGTGGTGAAAATAAAACTTAAAAAAATTGCATTGAATATATGGGCTTGAGGACCGGACGCACCCCCTAAAACACAACTTATCGGTATGAATTTTTTTTTGTATTTTTTTACATAAAACTAAACCGATTTGGGGGCGGGGGTGAGAGTAGAGTTAACAAACACAAACACAATTCGCAAAGCGATTAGCTTGCCTTGGAAAAACATCCAGGGTCTATGGTGGGAATCGAACCCACGTCCTCTGGACTGAGAGGCTAGCATCGCTACCACTCAGCCACAGGGCACAGAAATAAAAAAAAACAACGGCCACCCTCATGAGCACTCAAGAGCTTTTCACACGTAATATAAACTAAAAAAAAGTAATGACCAACTTTTTGGCTCAGAGGAGTGCGGCGGAGCTTTAAAAATTCATCAGTCAGTAGTATATTTGAAATAGCATTTGTGGGTATGAAGAACCATATTGATTATTATTTTTTTAATAATTGAATTTTTATATTTTGTTAAACAAAAAACCGCCAATTCCTTCTCGTGCCGTTAAAAAAAACAGTGTGTGTTTTATATCATATATGGCCACAGAATATTAATTAACTCAGTTTGGCAGAAATATTTTGGTTTATTTTTGTTTGCTATTAGTTATTTGATAATGTTTTATTTTTTCATAAATAAATCATTGAGTTAATTGGGTTTATTACATATTTTATTATGTAGACACTTACATGTACATACGTAATACTTAAGTAATAAAATAAACATTTGTAATAATTCACATATTAAATTTTATTACTAAAAATAAAAAAAAAGTTATTAAAGAATTTTTAAATAAATTATGCATGACTAGGTGTTGCGATAATTGCTGTAATAAAGCGTTAATGAATTAATAAAAAATATTTTTATACATATTTATATGTATATTTTATTATAAGTTGTTTACGTGCTAACAGTTGAACTGAACAATTGATTTAGTCGTTATGTAGTCAGTCGAATATAAAATCAAACTTTATTTATTGAACATTAAGGCACGAATCTTCTGTGTTTCCAAAGTTAATTTCACTCTCTGTGAGAATTTTATAAATAACTGGAAAGTAATAAAGTAAGTATTTTTAAATAATAATATAATGAAGTACTTATTTTATTCATAACAGCAAAGTAATTATTGTCACTATAGAAAAGTTAGATAAATAAGTACCACTCATTACTTTGTAAGCCATTAAAAGGGTACCTACCACCCATTAATTTATCTCGAAAAGTCTTTAATGGGCAATTTCTTCTACAAAACTATTGATTTGCCTTTATAAATTAAAAAAAACCGAGTTAAATTATGTAAAAAAAGAATATTAATTAAATTAAAATAAAAAGTCTAAAAATTTTTCCTTTTCACAGCATACTATTTAAGTAATTTCAAATTGCTGCCAACACCCAATAAGATGCCTGCCTCATGTTACATAGTTAGAATAGAATTTTATTTAACAAGTCAGGGCAATTTATGTGACGTTGTCATCTAAATCTACGACCCTAAGAATGCGACTGCATATAAATATCGTTTAGACGAAATAAAAGCACATAAATACTGGCCAAGTAGTTATGAATGCAAATTAAGAGTTCTGAACAGTATAGCTCGGTTAAAACGAATTACTTTCTTTTTTGCAAACAGTTTTGCACTAATATTAAACAAATATTAGTAAACTTATAGGGAACTCCAATTATACGGAACTTAAATGTATAATGAACTCCCTTTTATAGGCCTATAACAATAACAAAAAATCAATAACAGCTGATTCTAGAAATTTTAAAAACAGCTTTTCCCTTATCTCAACAACAACTACATATGTATAGGGTGTTTTTTTAAAAGGTATAGAACTTTGAATTGAAATAAAACACAAGAAAATCGTTTTAATGTCCATCAATTTAGCTTTATTGGAAGGATAATTTTATGCCATTAATGTTTAAATATGATTTCGGGCATGTGGCCGCCGCGGCTGGCTCGAATAAAGCCAATTCTACAGGTCCAATTTTCAACCACTTTTTCGAGCATATGGGGCCGTATGTTGGCAATAACGCCACGAATGTTGGCTTCCAAGTCCCCTAACGTTTCTGGTTTGTTGGCATAGACGAGCGACTTCACATATCCCCAAAGAAAATAATCCAATGGTGTCAAATCACACGATCTTGGTGGCCAATTGACAGGTCCATTACGCGAAATTATGCGCTCATCGAATGTTTCCTTCAATAAATCGATTGTGACGTGCGCTGTGTGGCATGTAGCGCCGTCTTGTTGGAACCACAACTCATCCACATTCATGCCATCCAATTCGGGAACAAAATAGTCGGTTAGTCGGCTCCAATTGCTGTGCACGGTGGCGAATCGATTCATTCGGGTCCTCTTCAACACTTTGCTCTACAGCGGCAATTGTTTCTTCGGTGCGCACTGTTCGACGTCTCTGCGGATGCGTATTATCACATAGAGTAAACGTAGTGCGAAAACGATCCATGGTTAACCGAATTAATTGCTCTGATGGACGATTATGTCGACCATAAAATGGACGGAGCTTGCGGTAAACTTCGCGAACTGAACCATTATTTTCGAAATAAATTTGCACGACTTGCAAGCGTTGTTCTTTTGTCAACCTATTCATGATGAAATGGCAAACCAAACTAAATATTAATCACTTGACAGCTGACAAAATGGCCGCCAGTTAAAAAAGTGATGCCAACTTAAAGTTCTATACCTCAATAAAAAACACCCTTTAGGTGCTTATTAATTTTAAATTGCTTTCGTACATTTAATTTAAAAAAATTTGTTATATTTTACTATCAGGGCAATTATGAATAAAATTCCGTGAGAAATTACTCACTTTTTTTAATTAGAATTTTGTTATTTTCCCTATTACTCAAACAATTATTCAAGCAATAGAAATTGTTCCCCGAGAAAATTGTCTTGCGGAATTTTATTCATAATTGGCTCTCTATAAAATGCATTATTATAATGAAATTTCCAGGTCCCTAGAAGTTCGTTATAACCGAACTGCACTTTACACAATGTTATAAATATTTTACGGTGGGAATTTTTGCACAAAAAATGATTATGAAATTCTGATATTTCTTGCACAATAAATAGCTTTTATTCCTCTTGTTAATGGCGTCGTCAACGTCACATCGAGACGACAGTAAATATTGTCACTTGTCTACTCTTTTTCCGCAACAATTGGCTCTTATTGACAATCTCTTACTAATCTGTAAGGCTTTGTAAATTAATGGATCATGTAAATAGTAGTCAATTGTTGTCGACAAAGAGTAGAGAAGTGAAAACTTTTACTGTCGTCTTGATGTGACGTCGACGACGCCATTCACAATATGGGAGATTGAAAATATTCACTATTATTACAGTTGTCAAATACCAAAAAATAGGCGCTTGTCTATCGTTTGTCGAGAAGAACTGATGGTATTGACAGAGTCGTGTTACTTTCTAGACCTTAGGGAACAGAAATAAATTGTCAAATAGCACAATATTGTTCACGAGATCGTGTAGAAAAGCTGAAATTTTTTGATATGGTGTTGACGTGACGTCGATATTGACAACTGGAATAAGGATGATGGATTTGCAAAAAAAAAAATTTATTAAAGTTTGAGAAGAATTCGAGTTTTTATCTATGCCGACTGCAAATAAATTTTATCTGGCAGCGTTTTTTCAATTTCTTTTATCACTTAATGATCCAAAAATGTGATTGATTTTTAGATCAAGCGTCTACTCTGGCAGCGAAGCTATCCTGTCAGTCCAGAGGTCGTGAGTTCGATTCCCCTTGGATGTTTTCCGCAGGAAAGCTAATCCCTTCGCTTTGTTTAAAAAATAGAAATTAGAAAAATAACGACCACGAATAGACAATAGGACATGGAACTAGGAAAATAGCTTTTGTGTGTAAGGATATATTGAGTAATGTTTGTGGTTGTTTGATTTGAATCTTTCGACATTGAAAGTGACAGGAAGAACTGAAAAACTGATTCGTTTTCACTACCCAATCGATCACAAATGGATGCGCTGCTCTTAATGAAGGACGTGTTGTACGTAAAAATGCGGGTTTCGGGAAAACCTTCCCTGGTTTCATTATATCACATTTCATTGTAGTAGCGGTATAACAGTGAAATGTACTCCCGCCTCTCCAACCCCCCCCCCCCTCTTGGGACCATGCCCGATTGAGTCAATAAAGTTGTATACTACATACGATGAGATTTTTCTAATAAAAAGTAAAGTAAAGTATCTTTTAAACCATTTCAAAAAAAAAAAAAAAAAAAAAACATCGAGGCACTTGCATATTTCTTTTAAGACGTGAAGGCATCTGCGACTTAAGTTTCATTATAGGAAAGAGAAAGAGATTTAAATCTTAAGAATGATGCCAGATGGAGTGAAGTATCTCTTAAACCGTTTCAATAAAATCGAGGCACTTATATATTTCATTTAAAATTTCAAGGCATCTGTGACTCAAGCTCGACTACACTGCACTAAATATAATTAAAAAATACATTAAAATCAAACGAAATATTGGAAAGATATTAATTTATATTTTATGCTTCTGGAAAATGTCCCACTGTGTGTTGAAGTTACTGTTTTTTTTTTGCTCAATGAATTCCTTTAAAATTCAGACGCGACACAAAGTCTCGTCGAAGGAGCTAAGAAAAAACTCAATTTTAAATACATTATGAGTATATGTTTTTGATTAGGACACAACGACAAGTTTAATTTGAAATTGTATTTTATAAATTTTTTATTTAACATGTAACGGGTGATTTTTTTAAGAGCCTTCCGAATGCATTTAAAAAAATCATATAAAATTTAGAGAATTGTATTTAAATCTTTATTGGAGTCGATAGAACTATCGAGTATATAATTCAATGTTAAAAGATGATTTCATGTAAATGTTAAACGCAGGTACTCCTCAAATGCTTCAGACGTTGGGTTTAATTGTGGCATACTCTCTTTAACATATCGACGGGTATCTCACGAATAAATTCTTCAATATTGGCTTGCATTTCTTCAAGCATGCCTTCACATAGTCCCACAAAAAATAGTCTAAAGGCGTTGAATCGCACGATCTAGGCGACCAATTGACCGTCCCCAAACGTGAAGTAAACAATACAATTGGCCATTGTATCGGGTATTGTGTGGCATATCGCACCCTCTTGCTGAAACCACATTTCAGCAAAATCCAGGGGTCTAATCATCGCTCTCTATATGAGATTATCGAATCAGCTCGTTATCGAAAGCGACAACAAAAAATTTGTAAACATCGAAAAGCAGCGTTCGAACGGCGCCGAATCGATAATTCACGGCCATCAACAACACTGGCCAATACAGATGTGCAATTGCTTTACGTGAGTACCTGCCGTTACGGCCTTATCTCACGTGTGCCAAAGCACCGGGTGTGGGTTAGACGCCAGACCAACGCCCCCATGGACCCTTTCAGAATGAACCTATGGCCCACTCCATAAGACACATAGGTTGCAATCTTTGAATATAGTTATCCCTGTTCTATATTCAAGTACCTTGCTGAGCTACTTTGAGCTATCTAAACTCTGCTGCTATGTCCGTGCCCATAGCAGCTCTGTTGAATGGCAACAGCACCTAGAACAGTGTCTGGCTGACCGCGTCAGACCAACCACTAGCATTGATTTAACACTGGGAAGCCAAGACTATTCTCCCAGCGATTTTGGTAGCAACCACAACCACCACGATAATTCTCCGGCTTCCACGCTTAGGTGTTGTGTATACACCTAAGCGAGGTCCCCTAGAAAATTCCTCAACTATTGCCGGCACAGCTAACCACTCATCCATAAAGAACACATGCCTGTGCCGCCAGATAACCAGTGTCTACTCCACACCTACCAAAATCATCCCTTTAACCCCGCGGGGTATACCCCATTGGGGTAGGACGAACTCGGCATTTTAGCAAAGGAAACTGACGACCGCTACATGCACTCAGAACTTCAGAGCAGCGAGGACCACTTACGCGAGAAGAATGCAAGCACGCCACCTAAGTTTCTGTGCCTACTACGGCAAGGCACTAAAAAGTGAAAGAGTCCTGGAGTCGTATCCAGGACGAAAGACATTTTGGACCAGAAATTTCCGGCAACCGCAATGCATTTATCTCTAAGCAGCCCATCTGTCGGGCAACCGGCACCCGTGGTACCAGAAGTAGCCTCTGGTTAGACCTCGAAGTTCCACCACAAGGTCTTCACCTCTATCGTCTTTTGAACTCAGGGGCAGTTCTAGGTGACGCTGCACCTAGCTGACAACAACGGGCGTACAATATTTGTTTTCCTTTTATAAATATGTACACATCCGTTACTCTGTTTATGTTCAGAGATTGGGTAGTAACACATAAGTTTTACGGGTAATGAGCCAAAGGTCCATCAGCGGAAAAAGCTACATTACCCTAGCTGGGGCCCCGGGATCGCCACACCCGTAGTCAAAAATAGACTCCCCTGGGGGACTGGCCAATACAGCTGCGATATTTTCCTCAGTCCGCACTCTAGGTAAATTTGATGTGAAATTTAGTCACAAGATCCCGAATAGCAAGATCCCGAATAGCTGACCATAAAATGAAAGAAGTACACGATGCACTTGCTTAACCGAACATGAATTTTTATAATAAAATTCAATTCCTTTGTAAAAGCAGAATTGGTTTGTACGTGCTGCTCTGTTATCAATCAGCTGTTTTGCCTCTGTTCACTTGAAAATATGTATGTGTGGTTAGTTTTTCCTTTTTCGTTCTGTTCTGTTCTGTTCTGTTGCGGACAAATCTGTACCAAATAGAATTCAACGTTAAGTGACAGCCAAAAGTGTGTTGTGATCCCTGCAGTCAGAATGGGGGCAAGTGTCTCTATGTCAACACTAAAATTCCAGTAGTAGTTACATTGTCTACAATTTCTCTTCTATTCGTCGGTATAAAAGAAAGAGAGAAAACAGATGTGGTGTATTTCTGGAGGATTTTGCAACAACCTGTCAATATAAATAAAATTGTATGTACGTAAGGTATAGAAATGTACCAGTAAATGTCTGGTTGGTATGTCTCCATGTTCCCATAAGAACTTATGAATTCACTACCTAACTATTTTAGTGTTAGTAGTATATTTTCAATGACAAGCACATGCTAAATGTCTATGGCACAAAATATTGTATGGGGAATAATTGTAGAGTAGTACTGGTGACAAAGTCAAAAACGACTCAGTACATTTTCACCATCGACATTTCCTTCAGGGGATATTTTGTATACAAGTGTAATCAATTCTATAGGTTGCCAGCTGATGTTTTTTCACAGAAAAAATAATTGCTAAATATTTTATACAGAAAAGAACGGCACAGAACGGCAACGAAAAGTAAAAAGTAATGAGGCCTTTAGTCGATTCATGGTTTAATTATATACCAAATCGAACAGGTTTAACAGTAACATGTTACACGAAAACAGCTGAGCTGCCAAAAGAAATCTGCTAAAAAATCACCCTTTAGTTGTTGACCAATGATGTCATTTGAGCATTTTCCCTGCTAGATTTTACATCTTTACTAAATACTTTTTTTGCAGAATCTTTTTCAAGAATATAATTTTTATCAACTATGACTGAAGCAACCAAGTCAACTTGTAAGATTAGCTGTGCGTTTATATTTGGGAAGTTTTTTAAAATGTCAAACTTCATATTACTCCTTTTTTTAAAGTAAAGTTGCAATAACGAAAAAGTGTTTGTCTATTCTATAAAATTTTACCTTTGACTAACGCTAAGTTGTAATAATGGCCCTAAAAGTGTCAATTGGATAAAACATTTTTGTGTGTGTAAGTGGGTGTATATGTATGTATGTGTGTGTAAATAATTAAATAATTAAAAAAATCAATAAAGAATTTTAACAGAATGTAAAGTAAAAATCTGAAGCCTCAGAATTTTCTTTTGCCGATTTAACATTCTGCCATTATGATATTCTGGCATCACTGTTAATGGCGAGTATGATGAACTCAACTAATTTCAATTTCAACTTTTTGTTTTTATTAATTTCCTTTGCAGTTGTTTTTATTTGCATATCACACCTTAAATACAGGCGAAGCTGATCCCGTCGGTCCCGTACCCATTGACTCGTTGTTCATATACCGTCCCGATAAACGTCATGAATTATGGCGTTTCATGTCTTATATGTTCCTGCATGCAGGTTGGTTTCATTTAGGTTTTAATTTACTGATACAACTGGTGTTCGGTTTGCCTTTGGAGATGGTACATGGTTCCGGTCGTATTGCTTGCATATATTTTTCTGGTGTTTTGGCAGGTTCATTAGGTAAGTTACGACTTTTATCCAAACATCTATCCTTTACAACATTCTTTCCATACGAATTGCAACGAATGCACTTAAACAAAGTGTACTCGTATTTATGTATGTGTTGCTCATACGTCTTGTCTTGTTTCCTGCTCATTCATGTTCATGCCTGCTGGCCACAGGAAACATGAAACGAAGGAAACAAGGTAAAAATGCTAAAGATGCATGTGTGTAAGTGATTTGTGTAATCGAAGTTATTTTTTTTTATATTTTTTTTTGGTTTTGTTCTTTTTGTTTTTGTTGCAGGCACCAGCATAATTGATCCGGATGTTTATTTGGTTGGCGCCAGTGGTGGTGTTTACGCTTTACTAGCTGCCCATTTGGCTAACGTTATGATAAACTATCATCAAATGCGTTATGGAATCTTACGTTTGGCAGCCATTTTGTTTTTTGGTAAAGTTTTGCTTTATCACTATATTTACAGCTTAAAGTTTTAAATGTTATGCACAGTGGAGGGAGTGAAAAAAAGATTGTGCAGGTCATAGGGTTACTTTAATTAATTATAATTTTTACTTAAATATTTTAAAAATGATTTAGGTAAATTTTTATTGCAAGCTTTGCATTAAATTCTTAAGAATTTTTTAAAGGCACTTTAATATAATACAACATTTAACGAGTAGTAATTTTGAGTGTTTTCGCTAGGTCATGTTTAGGAGTTTTCTATACAATGTCTGTCCGTCCGCCTGTCTGTCTGTCGCAGGCTGTTTTCTTGAGAACCGTAAGATCTACGGACCTGAAATTTTCACGGAATGTGTAAAACTTTGGCCGCTACAATAAAAAATATACCTATGATAGTTAAAAATTAAAGGGTGTTCTAAAGCGACCAACGAAAAATTTTGAAATCCTAACATAATATGCAGACAATTGTATATAGACTCTGGAAATTTTCAAAGTTGGTGTATTTTTATACAGACTACAACAATTAAATGATCAAACAGAATAAGTCCGCAACTTCAGGAAAAAAGCTCCTAATTAAATATACGGCAGTAACTTAATACTCTCTAATTTTGTTTTATTTGTGCTTATTTTCTTTCCCCCATACCTAAATAAGAGCGGAAAGCGTTGCGTTAGCAGCAGGGTACGTATTTTCAGTACAATCAAAAAATATTTTTACATTCAAATGTACTAAAAATGCGTACCCTGTTGCTAACGCAACGCTTGCCGCTCTTATTTAGGTATGAGGGTTTGTAGTTTTGTTTACAAAATGTATGAAATTTATTGAAAGTATGGTAGCATTGTATTGTTTAGAGAATATTTATTTATAAGTGAGAGCCAAGGCACATTTAATACAGGTACATACATGCATTAGGAAAAACTCTGTGGCAACTCTGTGCTTCTCACATAGCTTTACAAAGTAATTGTCAAAAATTTGTATGCATCAAACAAGGCACAAAAGTAATTGTCAAACGAATTCTTCGTTATAAACTTGTAAACAAAAAATCAGCGGATGAACAATATGCCTGATACGTGTACCTGTTTGATATGCCTTGGTGAGAGCATTAGCAAAAATGCTGTCAAAATAAAATAGATTCTATCTCTCGACAGCTTTCTGGGGCTGGTTTTTTGTGGCAATTTGTATGCCGCAATTCCGTTTGATCATTAAGACTGAAATTAAAAAAAAAAAAAATCAAAATTAAAGGGTATGCTATCGGTTAATGTGATATTGAAAACTTGCTCTATCTTAGAAACCGTAAGAGGCAAACTCTTGAAATTTTCGAAAACGCTTTAAACTAGAAAATCAAAAAATTCCAAAAATTCCGAAACGAAAAATCGCCAAGTATCATCAAAAATAAAATAAATCGCTAAAATGCAAAAAAATACCCAAAATAAAAAGTAGGCAAAAAACTAAAAAAAAATTTGCCAAAAAGAAAAAAGCACCAAAACTAGAAAAATCGCTTAAACCAAGAAAAAATTGCCAAAAACCAAAAATAAAAATCCGCAAAGCCAAAAAATCTCTAAAACAAATAAAAAAGCCGAAACAAAATTTTTTTAAATATCTCCATCAGGTAACACAGGATGGCCCAGAATTACCGAAGTGGCTTGAATTCCTTATAATTTTTTTATTAAATTTTTTTTCAGTACTTTCTGAAAAAAATTTAAAATGGAACAGTGCACAATTCAACAACGATATCTAACACCAGTGATAGATACGGCGACGCCCTTATCATTGAAAGAAAATAAAATAAAATAAAATAATAAAATAAAATTTAGGCCTATTATTCCGACATTAAAGTGGGTGTAATTCTCGCTGTTTAACTGCTCTCGGATTTTCCGTAGCCCATATACTGCCGTTTTGCCTTTTAACGAAAAAAAGTTATAAGGAATTCAAACCCCTTTGGCAATTCTAAGCCAGCCTGCAGCATACATGTATATTCGTTTTATACGTTCGTATAGTATAACATACATGTACTGCCCGTACAGAACTCTTCGTGTGCGCCTTTAACTAAATTTATTGTTGAATAGTATTTTCGCATCTGTACTATATTACTTTAATAGCATAATGCCATAAACCAATTTTGTATAAAATATCATTGGAGGTTAGAAACTGCTGTTGCCAATTAGTCGAGTAAACATGTTTCGAATAAAAGTCGTGTCTAGCCATATTTTCTAGTGGCCTATTGGTAATTTAAAGTTATCAACCATCTAGGGTCTTTAAAAACTTAAATATAGTTTCAAGTTAAATAAAGAATGTTTTGATATGTTTGAAATACTGTACATGTTATATATTTAAATCAAGCGACCCTGGACTGCAATGAGCTATCCCAGCAACCAGCGCAAAACTTGTCGTTGTACTGTATTAAATATTTAAGTTTCAGTTAAGTTTATTATCCAACATAATTCCAAAATCCTTGGTAGTAGTGCATAATTTTAGTGTTACTACTTTTATTAGTAATAAAATAATGTTGCTTCTGAATCATTCATGGCTTTGAAATTTAAAAAATCATAAATGTGAACGTGTGTAATTTACCAAACCACTGTGTGTGCATATTTTTACAGCCTATTAAAAGTTTTATATTGTTGTTAACTTGTTAATTTTTTATTTTTCTTCCATTTCTCTTTATCTGCTGTCTAATGTTTGTTACTGCCTACTCTATAGCTTCCTGTGATGTGGGATTTGCAGTTTATGCCCGTTTTGCCGATGACTATCCCTCCGTTTCTTTCATCGCCCATTTAACTGGCGCTTTGGCCGGCCTCACAATCGGCCTATTGGTGTTAAAAAATTTCGAACAAAAATTGCACGAGCAATTGTTGTGGTGGATTGTTTTGGGCATTTATGCCGCCTGCATTATATTCGCTATTATCTTTAACATACTCAATAGTGCGGTAATGCAAAGCCTTAAAGCGAAACCGATTTATGCCACAGAAACCTACTACAATAACTTTCAAGTTTGATGTAAAATCAAAAGCTTTAATATTTAATATGTCCTGACATTTAGATACTCGTATCTATTTGCTTTAATTTAATGAAATAATTTAATTTGGTTTTTGTTTTAGTTTTCAAGTTTTCACATTCCTAAAATTCAAATGAATTAATGTTTACATTCCTTATGTGTGTACAAGTATGTACATATTTTATTTTCGTTATTTGTTTATTAAAAAAAAATAATAATAATATTAGTAAATTTGTCATTTACTCGTAATTGAAATTTATTATTATTTTGTATTTTTCTTTCTAGTCCACTTAAAAATACTAACTTATTTGAATTATTTTGTTTATTAGTTTTGCGTTTTTTTTCTTTAAATTTTCGAAATCGGCTTTTAAACCACAAAAAAAAACACTGATTTGTGTGCAATAACAGACATTTGAATGCATTTATATACAAAACAACTAAATTTAAATTAAAAAAAGTAGTAAATAGATAGTAAGTGAATCACATATGCACAGTCATATGTACATGCGATGCGCGTCAAAGTGATAAGGTTAGTTCATAGGAAAATCGTTAATAAATCTTATTTGCTAAATTTTATTTAACATTAGGAAGAGTTTTTTTCTTTTTAATTAGTCTAGATAATAAAAATATTTTATATGTAACTGAACATGTGTATGTACATATATTAGTGCTGGGATACTATCGATATTTTCTACTATCGATGTGTATCGATAGTTCAGATTTCACTATCGATACTATCGATATTACTATCGGCCGAATGTTTGTACTTGAGAAAGATAAACTACAGTTAGTTACACTTAGTTTTTTTTTATCACTTTATTGAAAGTATATATGTATATAGTCTTATGTTTATTTTAATATGTATTTATAAAAAATGTATCTACGAACGTTATTTTAGGTGAAAAATTTTGAAAAATTGTGCTGATGTTATTTAAAAATTTTTTATAACGCCTCACGTTTTCAAAACTACATTTTAAATAATATCGATATCGATATTTTTTCCTATCGATATTTTCGATATTTAAAACTATCGATACTATCGATAGTATCCCAGCACTAACATATATATATATCGTATCACTCTGAAAGCCATTGAAAATGAATTGCAAATTATTCTGACAAACATTAGCAGAACGGAACAACATACTCTTTCTCAAATCTCACACATGAAATGAAAACTTGATGTGTGTGAACCAGATATTTTAGTCTTATCACTTTGAAACCTACTTATACATACATGCATATGTATATGCATGTACATATGTTTGCTTCTACATACTATGTACTGTGTTCGACTGTACGTGTATTTAGATTTTATGTAAATATTAATTTAGAAATAGCACATTTGTAGGTGTAGGAGAAAATACATTCATATGTAGTTTTCAATTAAAAAAACCAAAAAAAAGTGAAGTGAAATTTGTTTATTGTAATAGGACAATATTGAAATTGATTTATAACTTTGGACAGATGATAAAATATTAAACATTTTTATAGTACAAAAGAAAAAAAACAATCGTCATTGAATAAATTATTTTTTTATATAAAATAAAATAATTTCTATTTGCATAAAAAGTGCCTTTGTAAGTTGAATTTTAAATAAAATAAAATAAGTAAGTAAGTACTACTAATATTATTTAATAATTCAATAAAAATAAAATTTTATTATATAACACATTTTTATAACGGACGTAGAAAATAATTTTATAATATTTGCAATAGATTAGATAGATAGATAGATAGTTGATATCATCATAATTGTTTGTAATTTATTTTTAGTTATTTTGTAAAATTTTCTTCTTCATTAGTCTTAAGCTGAGATCCCACTAACGGCACAATGTACCGATTATCGTCGGCTCACTGAAATAAAGTAAAAACTAAAGCAGCAAAATTGCTTTATTTCTCAACTAATGAAATAAATAAATATATGTATAGCCTTATTTACGAATTAATTGAGAAATAAATCCGTTTTGGTTTATTACTTATGACTTGATTACAGTGAGCAGACGAAAATTGGTACATTGTGCCGATAGTGGGATCTCGGTTTTAAGCTTTCGATGTCGGACGACTTTTGAAAACTACATATATGTACATATTTCGCTCGCTTACTTCAATAGTCTTTGGAACGTTTTATGCAAAAATTATAATTCTATTTATTTTTAACAATTGCGGCCCTTTTCACAATGTACAACTAAAAGCTAACAATGACTTTAACGGCCAATTTTGTATGAAGAACTTTTAGTTAAAATTCATATATTGTGAAAAGGAACGTTACTCTACGTTTACCCAAATTAAAATAATGTCAGATTTCTTAAAGTCCTTGAAAAAAAAAATCATTTATTGCGTGAATGTCAAAAATGTGTTCAAAATAGTTGTGCTGTAAAGTTAGAATTTTCAAGTTAATAAAACAAAATTAAGTGGAACGAAAGTAGTTAACAAACAAAAGTTTGTAATGTCTACAAAAAAAAAAAAAAAAAATACAATTGATTAAGTGGTGGAACAAAGGATTCACTGACAATGATTAATATGTCATGTTAAGTTGGTTTTTAAGCAGTGATTCTAAACTTTTTTCTACTTGCTCTCTCGCTATCTCTATTGAAAAAATTTTCACTGAAAATGTGCTAAAATTATTCAAGGTAGTAACACACTTTTATTTTTCAAAATAAACAAAAGTATGTTTTAATTCAGTCAAGTGAAATATATAAATTGTCTCCAGTTCGGTCATTCATATCAATCTCATTTCCTTTTTCAGAAGCTGAAAACAATTTTTAAAATTTTATTATAAATTATATTTTATCAGTATGGATTTAGTACTTGAAGCCCCAACGTCATAAGTGTGCATATGACAAGTATGAAATCAGCTGGGCAAACAATTTTATCGCATTATTTCATTATGTCATTGACACCCCACTTTACGCAATGCTTAAAAAAGTAATGGAATAACTACAAACGTATGGAACATTTTTTAAATCAATTTCAGCAAATCAATCAAATGGGTAAAACTTGTTGTATAGAGCGCTGTATGGTGCATTCTCAGCAAAACTTCGTGCCGATAGCATTAAAATCTTTCAAAGGAGACTCGAAATGAAGGCTACTGTACTAGAAAGACAAATAGCATCCTAGGCCGCTGATAACGTGGTTGGGAGCTGCTGTCTTTAAGGCCATTCTGCTACTTGAATTGAACAATGGCTCCCAGTCCCAAAATTTAACAGTAAAATTGGTTTTTTTTTTGCCCATTTTTTCGACTGCTGGAAACCAATGGCTCTTGGAATGTTTCAGTTTTCGCATTTATGTGCATACTCATATGTATGTACATATTTGTGTATACATTTCCATCACGCGCAACTGTCAAATGTTGCCCAACTTTTTCTCATACGATAAACACGATTAATCCTTCATAATCAAGTCAAAGCCAAAATAAAAAATAATAAATAAAAAAAGCTTTAAATAAAAATATATTTACATACATATGTACACATTTGCTTGTTTTGGGAATATTTTTCTTTTAGATAAGAATAAACCAACTTCTGGTTGTACTTGACATAAAAAAAAATTATAAAAAGAGCAAAACAATTGTAGTTGTATATACATATGTACTTAGGTTCAGTGATAAAACTTCGTGCTAACTGGAATATAAAATATAGACAGACGGACGCAGAAATAAATATCTAATTATTTATAAAAATGCATTTACTGATGGTAAATTAATAATTGCTTATCCAAAACAAGAACTAGAATTCTCGTATTCCATTACACAAAAAAGTTTCGGTTGGTAGTTGGCATGATGACTTTAAAATTTAAAGTCTAGGGTTCAAGCTCAGTGTCCGAGAAAGTCATAATATAACAACTTTTCTGATATCCATGAGAGCGCCTTTGTATCAGTTGCTTCCGGAAAGCTCAAATGGCGAAGGAAGGCATAGTCACTGATCTTTGAACGGTACCGTCTTTAGCAGATACGAATCCTAATGTAACAGTAAAGAGCTCTCCTTTGTCGGTCAAGGGAAGTGCGTGATAGTTTTGCATTACTGATAATTTCAAATTTTATAAAGACAATTACCCCAAATTAACTTCATTGATGGCAAAAAACTAAACTCATAAAAACACCTCTTAAGATCAACTTAATTTAAGCAGCTATACAGAGAAAATTTAATGAAATATGTACATATGTATGTAAGTCCTGGGTTTGTGGTAAAAATTAGTTGGGTCCTTTCCAAAAACACAACGAGTTGTCGGAACGTTTTGTTTTTCATCTCCATTGTTCTAAAGCTGGAGCACTTTATTTTCCTTTCTTTATGTTGCATACAATATATCGTCGGCTTAAGGCTCAGTTAGCCGACTGTAATGTAAAGTAACTGCAACGTAGGAAACAGCTGATTGACATTTTTGTATGAAAAGTAGGTTACGTTACATTACATCTCTATAACCATTTTCATTACTTTTCACATAACAATATCGATCAGCTGTTTCCTACTGTTGCAGTTACATTACATCACAGTCGGCTAACTGAAGGCTCAGCCGACTGTAATGTAATGTAACTGTAACGTAGAAGACAGCTGATTGATATTTTTATATGAAAAGTAGGTTACGTTACATTACATCTCTATAACTGAAGGCTCAGTTAGCCGACTGTAATGTAAAGTAGCTGCAACAGTAGGAAACAGCTGATCGATATTATGTGAAAAGTAATGAAAATGATTATACAGATTTAATGCAACGTAACCTAATTTTCATATAAAAATATCGATCAGCTGTTTCCTACTTTGCAGTTACATTGCATTACAGTCGGCTAACTGAGCCTTTACAGTCGGCTAACTGAGCCTTTAACCATTTTCATTACTTTTCACATAATATCGATCAGCTGTTTCCTACTGTTGCAGTTACACTGCATTAAGGTAGAATTAGTAAAATCGTATCGTGATGTTGCGTGTCAGCTGACAAAAACCATACCATATACAATGTATGTTACTAGTTATAAAATATGTGGTGGTAGCACTGCTGACGTAGGAATCTGCAGAAAACAGATTTTTCTGTAGCGAATGTCAAAAATACCGCATTTAATGCCAGACAAAAAAAATGTGCTGTGCAAACTGTTACATTTTCTATAACTTGTACACAAAATTGAACGATACGGCAAGCTGTAAAGTAGAATGATACGATTTTACTAATTCTACCTTTACAGTCGGCTAATTGAGCCTTTAGAATGTAAACATGCTAACTCATTTCAACTAAATATTACAGGAGACACAAACTACTGTTAACATCTTCCATAGTACATTGCTTAAGAAAATAGCCCAATTTATTAAGCTTTTTCAATATTTAAAATAATTATTATTATTGGAATTAAATTCTCATAATGTTGATACTCTAAAAAAGTATTAACTTGCGTAGTTAGATATGTAGGTATTTTCAAAGTTGTTACCAGTTATTTAATAACTTGTCCTATATTTGATGTGAGCCACGGTATACTTGTGAAAATCCCTCTAAAATTGCTTTGCAACAATTAATCACTAATGATAATTATCTCCTTTTCCCTCATTCCCCCCCACCCCTCACCAAAAAAAAATAGAGAAAATGTCAATCTTATTAAAAGAGGAGTAAAAGAAAAAAAAAACTAATGCAAACTTGTTGTTTATTATTCGGCTAATAATCCCATATAATTGCAATAAAAAAATACAAAAACACGAAAAAACACACACATCAATCAATTCTTTGAACTTTTGCGAGTGTCAATGGAACATCATCTTTTAGTTCAAGATCATCGTTAATAGTGTTTGGTTGTTAAAATGTAAGTGCGCGGCTTTAATTAAATATTCGATGTAGTAAAAGTGCAGTAAATTAAATAAAATTTGTGTTAAATTAAAAGGAAAAGCAAGTGTAATTAAAGTGTGAAAAAATTAAAGCAATCGAATGTGTAATAAAAAAGTTATAATTGTTTAAAGTTTCCTATTCAATTGTCGGCATGATGGAAGCAAAAGGCTGTAAGAAAAAATTTGGTATGTATAATAATTTTGTTGTTGGTGTTTTTAGTTTAGAACATGTTAACGAGAGTGCAGGCAAATACACGACTGTGACAATTGCAATTGCTTTTGTTTTTGTTTTTGCTGTTTACGCTTTGCCAAAATAAAGTGTTTGGTTTGTTTGCTTTCCTTTTATTATGTTTTTTGCAGTGAGTAATAACAAAAACAATAAAGAGACATTTACTAAAGCGTTACCGTTGGTGGTACTAAAGTAGCAATTTGCCACTTTTTCGACTGTTTGTGTACTATTGTGCTACTTTTACAAAATGCAACACAGTGAAGGCATTGAGAATTTTAAAATTGTACCAACTACTTTCAAAAATTGTACTTTTTTTTTTACCTTAATTGAACTAACAGATTTTTTTTTGTTCAAATCACATATTTTTATTTTGTTCTGACTACCGAATCGTTTGCTTGTAAGTTGGGATGTTAAAGCATGTGGTTACGCCTGTTTAAGTTGAAGTTTAGATAATACAAGCTAATAGCATTTGCTCTAGCATCCGAATTTAGAAAAAAAAATGATTTGGAAAAGGACAAGTTCACATTTTTTGATTTTCTCGCTGCGTTTTGATTTCGCAGGACTGTTTTCAAGTGAGCATAATATGAGTTGCATGGTTCAAAAGTGAAACTGGGGAAATTTCTTAAATGTACTTAATTAGTCATTATTGTACTATTGTACTTGCCGAGTTTGAATAGTACCAAAAAAGGTACAATTGTACCAACTTTGCCATCCCTGATCCAACATATCAAGAGCCTATATTCAAAATACGTCAACTCAAAAAAGCTAACTTTTCAGTGGAGCGAAAAAAATAGTTAATTCGCTCTTTATTGTAAAACTAAATGACGTGCCTTCCATAATATGAATTAAATATTCTAACTAATTTATAGGTCTGCAAAAAATATTTTATTTTGCGTTGGTTTGAATATTTTTATGAGATAGCACATTTTAGTCGACCAAAAAACAAATATTTTTTTAGAGTTGGCATATTTTGTCGAAAAAAAAAGATTTTTTTTAACATAGGTACATATTTATTTTTTAATCAATTTGCGAATTTTTTTTACTCAATACTAGATATAAGAATTTATTCGAAATTTATACATACTACGATTTTATCGTAAACGACAAAAATTAAATTGTTAAGGAGAAGGCTTTTTTAAAATTTTCAAATATGTTTTTGTACGTTAATTGTCGCTTACGATAAAATTTCACAGCCTGTATCTTAAAAGTTATCAACAATTTTGGCATTTTGATAATTCTGGACTATGGGTGGGCCCATAAAATTTTAATTGCAATAAAAAATTCTATTTTTGATATCATGTCGCTTACGATAAAATCGAAAATAAGGCTCGATATACATATGTACATACATATATGTATCAGAGAAGCGCAATAAGTAGTGAAAAAAAATTATTTATAATGATTTATAATTTCTTTTACTTATGCGCACTCATACTTATTGCAATGTTGTCTATGAATCATATTCACTCGAAAGTTTGAAGTGCGCATCGAACTCATACTTAGCACGATTTAAGCTTAAATTAGACGTGACATAGCCATAATGCCATACCCATAACCAAACCAAAATTCAATTGGTTTCTATGGTGAGAGTTATGGCGTTATGGCGAGTCACCTACATAATATATATATATATATAATCAAATACAGTGTTGCCCATTAGTTTGTTCGAACGGCTGTTTTCTATTTATGACTATATAAAGTTGTTGATTTTGACTCTCCTGAACAGTGTTGTTAGATATGACGATTTTTTATCACAAATTTCCCAAAATTACGATTGACGACTTTGCTTCAAATATTCCTCATATTTTTACGATTTGTTGAAATAATTATTTAGTAACATAAATATTCCAACAAGGCCTTGTAGAAAAGAGATTTAATTTCGATAGCACAAATATCAAACAGTTTTATTTATTTTCAGCATCAATTATTTTAAATATGGACTCTGAAATTCTTCCTTTGCTAAAAAGTTTTCCAAATCTTTTGTAGACAGGAAAATATTACGACAATGATAAGAGAAATTGGATTTTTTAACATTCAAGATAATCACACCTATTCTGCGTTTCGATTACGTTCCCGCATTCAGTTACGCACGGATCGAAAAGAGGTATTCTGCCAAAAAACTGAATCGAAAGAAAAAGAAGAAGAGAAGAGTATGTTTAAACCTGCTGCTTTGCTTTGAAACGGGTGAAATAGGAACAGTAAAACTAAGCAATTTTGCAAAATTTTTAGCAAAAAGTTAAATTAAAAAGTTAAAAAAAACAATTAAAACAAATAATAATTAAATATTGTGAAAATTTTCATTAAATAAACTCTTGCAAATTTAAGTACAGAGAGTTAAAAAAAACGGGATAAGTAAGAGGTATTTGTGGCCAAACTTTTCCAGTCTGAAGAATCCTGTCGCGCCGGAGGTGATATTTTAATATTTTACACATAATTGTAACACAAAAATAAAGTTTATTTGTTTAAATTTAATTAAATCCGTAGACAAAATCGTTTTTCGTTGCCATTAAATAGGTATGTGAACTGTTCTACCTGTAATAAACTAAATAAAAATCGCATTTCAGTACAGAAAAACAAAACAAAGTGTATAGTTCATTAATTAAACCTTCTTTTGCATTTAATGCTTGCATTATTTTTTTAATTAATCACTTTTTGAAGCTAAACAATCAAAAATTGAAAACGCTCCGCCACTAAAATAACAACTTACAAAAACGTAGTTACGATCGAAATGCAGAATACATAGAATTGAAGGAAAAATCGAAGAACGGAACGCAGAATACCAAAGTTGCCAAACGGAGAAACTTTCGATTCGAATCGAAACGCAGAATAGGGGTGAATGACTTATATCTAAGCATATTTTGGGAAAAAGTTAAATCGATTGATTTACCTAACAATAAACTTCTTTTTCATAACTTATGTGAGTTTGTTATTTACTTTTTTTACTTTGCCAAGCTCATCAGCTAGTGTTGAAAGAATACTTAGTAATATTAATTTTATTAAAACCAATATTTGAAATTTACTGGAAGTACACCCAGAAATAATGAAGGATTTGAGCCACTACGTAACACCTGGGAAAGCAAAATTTTTTTCACCCTTTGGATTACCAATAAGTTTTTTAAAAAGCGATCCAGAAACCTGTCACAACGTGAAGACTATAATAACCAAGCGCTAAAGATATTGCAAAAACTGCAAGTTGTCACCAACGCTGCAGAAAGAGGCGTAAAATTATAACAGGATTACATCAGTGCGTTGTGACGCGAACAAAATATATTTTTACTTCAAGTCGTTGCCCAAAATTAAAAGATATATCCGACACATGCCAAAAATATATTAGTGATTTAACACAGAATTCCTTTTTTGTATGGGGACCACCTTAATGGTTGAAGCTAGATGACAAGTATGGTTAGAGTAAATCTTCGTATTGAAACAATATTTAGGGTCGATCATACATTTGACGTCGATAGGTATGCCCTAGGGGCAGTTAGAGCCCTGCGAGTAAATTTTATAAAAACTTCCCCTTTGTAAGCGAGTCCCTAAAGGAAAGGAGTTGTTAGGCAGTCGGTGTAGCGGTGACCACGGGAAAGTTATATGATTTTTTTGCAATTTTTTTTTTTGCTTTTACCATCAACTTTGAACACGAAGAGGCTCTCATCGGACCGCCACCATTTTTTCGTTAAAATATTTTTTGTTCGAACCTCACAAAATGAGGGATCCTTGCATGTCGAAATCGAAAAGTCGTCCACTATGCCACACCTAATGTACATACATATCCATGACAATTTATTTTATTATGCTGTACCTATTATGTCCCACTTGAAAGCTGCAGTGGTTACAATGCTTCATGTGCAAAGAAAAGATTGCACGGAAGTATAAGCAAGCGTTATAATCTTTTTTAATATCTCAGCGGGTACCTAAACGCTGTCAAGAATCGTTCCTAGGAAGTAGAGCTGCAAAACTATCGATGGTACTATCGATAGTATCGATAGTTTTATTTTAAGTGGACTATCGATATATTTTTTTCGATAGCGATACTATCGACAAAAACACTACTAAAAGAGAACAAATCAAAAAACGGAATGATGGCGACTGTGTAATAAAAAATGCAAAATTAAAATTTCTCCGCCTGGTTTGGTAATGGTTATCATTACATATATAAATGGGAAAACAAATTAATTAGTTTTGATTTGTTTCAACATAAGATGTCAGTTTTTATCTACTAGATGCAAATTGCATAAAAATACAATTATTATGTACCACCGGCTTTGATACATGAAGAAACTTGACGGCGGCTAAATTTGACGACTACTGGACTGTCTCCGCTCTTTACTTTTAAATAAAAGATGACGCTAAATAGTTTGCTTCTCCTTCTGTTAAACCAATACTTTTTAGCTAACTGCAATAGCTTAAGTAATGATGAAAGATTTTTTGTATTTTATTCCTTTTTAATTTATTTTTTATTGATCCATCTATCTAACTGTTTGCTTTTTCGTTTATTTTTTTTTATAGAACTGTGTAATATATGTTTGTTGAATATATGTATTAATAACAAAAATTAAAAATTTTAAAAACCCCCGACTTTTTTCAGAAAAGATGTTATATCTTCTAAACGGCTGGATCGATTTTCTTCAAACATAGCTAAGAACCCTCTCGATCAAGTCATCTTTCAAACAGAAAAAACTAAATGAAAATCGATCCAGCCGTTTGGCCTGTACGTGGACAAGAACAGACACACAGATACACAGACACACAGACACACACTACAAACTTATAACACCCCTTTTTTTAGTCGGGGGTTAAAAACATTGGAACTAAAAGTTTTTAAAAAATCAACTTTCTTTTTACTTTATGGAATGATTAAAAAATTCAAGATTTTATATTAGAAAAATACACAATTGATAAGTTTTAGCCCTTATAGACACGGAAACTTTACTTTGCAAAGCCTTAATTCAGCAGGTAGAAAGACAGAAAGAGATAGTATTGATCATCTGTCTTTCACACAGCTGAATTAAGACTTTGCAAAGTAAACTTTCCGTGTGTAAAAGGGGTGCTTCTAAGAATCAAAAACTATCGATAGTATCGATGGCATCAAAAAATACTATCGAAACTATTGAATGGAGCCACTATCGATAGTTTTGCAGCTCTACTAGGAAGTTCATATGTTGTAAAGAGTTGTTTATTGAGATCTTAGGTACATTTTTTTAGTTGATTGTTCTCTGAGTTTCGAACGGTTTCCTACTTATGGACCTGAACAGGGGAAAAAAGAAGATGAAGTTTTATTTTATTTTATATGTTCACAATTTTTGTTTTTAATGATAAGAGCTACAAATTTGCCTCAAAGAGTAAAACAAAATCCCGAACGGTTTGTAACATATGAGCCTGAGAAAATGCAAAAAAATTACACCGAGGCCCCAAATTTTTGAGGGCCCATAAAAATGGTGCATGACTTGGGGCAAAACTGGGAGACACTAGTCTTTTTTTTATTTAGTCTTTTATCACGTAGTGGTATCCGTATATGGTTATACATATTTCCATGACTTAAAAAATTACACAGTGTTATTAAACAAAAACTTAAAAATTCCCTCTAGTACAATTAGAGTTGCAGAGTCCTTAGCAAACTCTTTTATAGTCACGACTTTGAGACGAATTAAGCATACAAAAAATACGTGAAAAATTTTGTTTATGTCGTCTAATTGGTTAATTGACTAAAATTAACCGGTTTATCCCTTAGTCGAAAAAAGTCAATCTTAAATTAACCGATCAGTTAGTCGGGTTGCAATTAACCGATTAACTTTTAACCGAATGAAAACCCTAGTATCCATTGACTTGAGTACTTTATTGTCATTTTGCTCCACACACTAATCAATGAACTGCACAATATTAAAAAAAATATATGGCGCAATTTTTCTTAAAATGTTACATATATTTAAGAAAGTTTAGAATTGATTTTTCGTGATACATACTAGATAGTATCTACTAGATACTAAAGGGTGTCCCAACAAGAACGCAAGATTTAAATTTGGCGCCATTCGAAGTGTCATTGTTTGACATTTGAACAATTGATATTGTTTGCTAGTAGAAGGTACGAGGTTAGTAAAAATGGAGCGCTATACGAATGAACAACGCATTCTCATTGTGAAATTGTTTTAACAAAATGATGAAAGTTTTGCGGCTACAGTTCGCAAATTTGCGATCAATTTGGGGTCACAATAATGCTCCAAAAGAGTCAACTGTAAAGAGATTAATGGATAAATTTGCCGAAACTGGATCTGTTAGTGATGTAAAGACAACAACGCGACCGAAAATGTCGCAGCTGTACGTGATGATGTCGCTCAAACGCAGGACAAGCGCAAACAGTCAATGGTGCTCGGTATCGTGAAATGATAACCAGTTTTTTCGTGCCTAGAATTGAAGAAATGAATGTGGAGGGCATGTGGTTTCAACAAGACGGCGCCAAATGTCATACAGCCAGAGAAACAATTCGATTGCTACGTCAGTCATTTCCCAGTCTTGTTATTTCGCGTTTTGGAGACCAGAATTGGCCGCCTAGATCGTGCGATTTAACACCATTAGACTTTTTTCTTTGGGGTTTTTTGAAGTCGGTGGTTTACGCGAATAAGCCGACGACGACTCAAGCCTTAAAAGAGGAAATTGGACGCTGCATTAATGAAATACCGCAGCATTTATGCAAAACGGCCATTGAAAATTTCATTAAAAGATCGCGTGTGTGCCAGCAAAGCCGCGGCGGCCATCTGCCCGATTTGTTGTTCCACACATAACCTCATTTTGTCTACTTTACGATATCATAAAGTTTCACGATTTTTTGTTTTAAATATCTGTGTTTTATTTAAAATTTAAATCTTGCGTTCTTGTTGGGACACCCTTTACATACAAAATACAAATATAATTGTTTTATTGAGGTGTTTTAAAGAAATTAAAGTAAAATTAATTTCACGTGAAAAATGTCCATGATAAGGGGTATTATTCGAAATGATTGCTTATAAATTATTTCAAATTAATAAGTAAGTACATATAGCAAACAAATTAGATTGAGTATAGTAAACAAATAAATATGTTAATAAATATTTGTTTTCGACATGAAAATTATTCTTCATGAATAACTAAAACAAATAATAAAAATAAAATCGATTTTTTCCCCATTACTCGTACCAAAATAATTCATAATTTATCAGTAAATAACTTGGTTTTAAAAAACTCTGCACTGTAACAACAATAAATCTGCTCAGCAGATGAAAAAGAAAAGAAAACTTGTGGTCAACAAACCATATTGTATGGACAGAGCAAATGTGAAGTACGTACTCATTTCCACTTCCTTTTTGCCACTAACATTGTACCAGAAATTAATAATTCCATAAGGATATATTGTAAAGAACAAGAGTGAAAAAATTAAAAAAAAAAAAATGTGAAAACGCCAACTTACACTAACACGTAGAGAGACCTCTAAAATTTGCACAAAAAAAATGCAAAAAAAAACGACATAAAAAATAATAGAAAAGGTCCTTAAAATATAAAACCAAATCCCCAAACTAGGACATCCGACTACAGAAGTATTAAATGAAGCAGTTAAGTTAACATGGATGGCACTGGAAGGAAATTAACAGACAAACTACTACAACAATTATTTCTACTACAACTGCTGAATGCTGCTGCACACCATAAAAAACCATAGAAATGTTTTTTTGTGCAGTTCGAAGAGCAAAAAAAAAAAGGACACACACACTCATATGACAAGAGTTATGCGAAAACTGTGCAGTTAGTGAAAAGCTAGATAAATTTCAATTTATGATTTTAAGATGACATACAAAATGTAGACAAAGTTCTGCAGCACTTCATAAACTTGTTACCTAAAAATATTCTAGTACATGTGAAAATTTATGTTGCTGTTTGTTGTCTCTTTAATATTTTTATATGGAAGGAGAATTCATTAATTTGTGTTAAAAAAAAATACTGGCAACTAAAAAAGCGCAGTATAGGTTTGCGCTAAAATGAATACATATTATTATTATAAACATTTATTTTATAATTGAATTTATTCACCCCTATTCTTTAATTCTATTACGTTTCTCCAGTTTCCGTTATAGCCTTTTCACACTTATCAACATCTAACATCTACCATCAGTTTGCGATGATGTTGAAAATTTCCCATAAGAAATGTACAGGGCTAAAAAACAACATCTTTCAACATCTTTGTAAAATGTTCCTAACTCATTTTGTTCCACTCAACATCTTTTGATTATTTTAGTGCCATCACTGATAAATGACAAAAAATTGTAGTGGCATCACTGGAATTTATGACATTTAATGACATAAAAAAATATTTACAAAGTTATTAAAAATGAGCGAAACATCTAAGTATTTTTATTTTTAAATATTTATACATAATTATTCCTTGTAAATACAAACATTTTGTTGTATGTACATTCTTACATATGTATCTATTTTTTTGCCGTAAAAAAGAAAATCAGTCTCCGAATTTGTTGGACGGAGGAAATAGAAGCTATGTTGCTGGATAAGATTGTTCAAAACTATGTCTTCATCATCTTCTTCCTCCAGTAAGCTTTTTATGCATTCTACACACTGCATTAATAGTAGAGATTGCTCTTGCAAATTAACAACTAGTCCTATTATTAATTTCTCTTCATTATCCATTTTTTTTAATTTTTATTATTTTTTACACAAAACGTGGCCTTATTTATTTTGACAGCTATATATGTATGATGGTTGATGCTGGATGTTGTAATGTGAACGTATGTTTCACATTTTCAACATCTTCCACACATTCTACGAAAATGTGGGCAAGTGTGAAAAGCCTATTACGCAAAAGTTGGAAAAAGTTATTTGAACAAGGAACAGAATCACAGAAAAAAGAAGAAGAATATTTTTAAAATCAGCTGTTTCACTGTGGAATAGTATGAAATAGAAACAGCAATTTAGTGCAAATAAAACAGTGATTTTAATGTAAAGGGTGGGCAAATTTAAGGTTAGAAAATAAATTGGTGCTCAAATGATGAAATGTCCAAAAATTCAGCTGTCATCATTTGACATTCATTTAGTAAAAAGTTGGGAAATTTTAACTCTTGAAAAAAATACTGAAATTTGTGAATTTTAATTTGAAAGACTCGGTTTACTTGAACAAACTAGAAGCAACTGACGCTCTGAAAGATGAAATTCGGCACTGCATTGACGAAGCGTTGTTGCAAAATGTGGTTAAAAATTTTGTGAAAAGATCAGACGTCTCCCGACATGCTAGAGGTGGATATATGCCCGAAATCATATTCCATTATTAATTTTAATATATCTACTTTACGTTGGTATCAATGATACTGAAATTGTCAAAAAAGTGTATTTTTAATCCATTGTACTTACTAATCTGAAATTTATCCACCCTTTATCAAAAAACGGCGGCCAGTTCAAATTATGACATTAATTTTGCGCTTTGCACATCCTTGTAGCACAAAGACAAAATATCTTTGATTTAATTTAGAGCAGAAATGTTCAATGTTACATGTTGTTGTTTTGAAATTGCAATAAATTAAATAAATCTTTCATATTTCGGTACGAAAAAAAAAACAATTAAAAAAATATATTGACCTGCAGGCCCATCCCTTAAACTTCTCGCCAGTTTTTAGGTTCAAAAATTGTCGACAACAATATGTCTCCAAACATTTTACAGATTTAAGTCAAATCTGTGGCATCCGGCATCTAAAATCGATTTGAAGAAATCTTTTGTAGTTGTTAGAAAAAACTAAAAATTTTTCGAAATTTTTCTTAAACGACATCTCTCGAACAAATCACCAGATTTTAGACAAATCGCCGACTCCTTTGACACCAGAAGGCGCTGCAATGCTGCATTGTTAAAAAAAAGCGTCCAAAAAGCAGAGTTGTAAAAGAATGAAGCTTCCCTCTACCTCTTCTTTCACCATGTGTGTTCTCTATTACTATCCCTTCCCTATCACCCTCTCTCACTATTTTCTCTTCAACACACAGGTAGCACAAAGGAATCATTGTATCGGATCCAAGTGAGCTAGACTCTAAATTTCATCCTTCCTTACCGGCAGCCTACTAACCTAACCTAACCTGACCTAATCAAGTCGACGCACAGTGGCTCAGTATTGTTTTTCATTTGCCAAAACTCTGTAACTTTTATACTAATGAAGATTTTTCAATAATCCTATTTCAAGTGGATAGATAATATCTTAAGCTATTATCCAGATTTAGTTTCATTAGAATCAGTACAGTGGTTTGTTTAGAAATTTAATGTTAAAATTTGAACTTTCGATTTTTTTTTTAATTTTGCATACAAATTCGAGCTTTTTTATTATTATATTTTGTTAAAAGGGCCTCATAATGAAAATCAAATCATCTTTCTAAAAACAAAAAATTGGGAATTTTGAAAATTTATTATTTATATTTTCGAAATAAAATTATACTACAAAACTGCACGCAAAGTACCAAACTGCAAGCAAATTATTTAAAATAGAAAAAGAATTTTGAAAATCGGTTGACAAATGACAAAGTTATGCATGGGGGAGTCAATTTTCCCCTCCGACTTTGGAAAAAAAATTAAGAAACCAAGCTACAGGCAACCCCTTTCAGAAAAAAAAGAATTTTGAAAATCAATTCACAAAAGACAGAGTTACGCATAATGGGAGGAAATTCCCCCAACAACGTGCCTGCTCTTGCAGAATATGAACGTTGGCAAATGGAAGAAATTTCATTTCGAATCGAAATGCAGAATAGGGGTGATTCTGTATGAATATGTATGCACTTGTGTGTAAGTAAAAAGCAATGCAGCTTTTTGTTAAAACACAAATGGGATTTACTTTCACATTAGGTTTTGAGCAGAAATGAAAATTAATTTCAAGCAAAATTTGTAATGCTGCTACTTTTTGTAACAAAATAATCGATGGTATTAAAAGAAGCATAAACTTGCATTTCTCAAGGATACGAACGTTAATAAAACGCTTTTTAAAATTAAATATAAAAATAAAAATAGTTCAAACAAAAACTAAGTTTAACAAAACTTTCGAAATACATTTGATTTAAAAAAAAACAGGCAAATGATAATAATCCTACTCGACAAGTGATTTTTAGTTTTATGTTATTCGGTGAAGATCCCATCCCGGGCAGGTTATCCGTCTCTTCATTGCCTGATGTCATTAAATCTATACGGCCTCGATATTTTCACAACAGGGTTGGCAAAATTGGTACAATTGGTACTATTCAAACTCGAATGGTTAATTTAATTCATATTAGGAATCGCGCCAGTTTCATTCCACATTTATTTTCAAACAATTGCGCCAGGCGTGGCAGCTACATGACAGAAATTGTGTTTAAAAATTAATTTCATAAAATTTTTTCCAATTAAGCCCGTTTCATTGATATTAAAAATATATTCCTTGTTTTATTATGATTTAAACTTGTGTCCTTCGATAAAAAACAGTCTTTATGTAATATGAAAACCCTGAACCGGTTTTCTGCAAAACTATTTTTTTCGAGTTAGTTGAGTTGAGACGTTGTTTGAGTAAATGAGCGATATGTATTGATAAATGAAATTTAACATTCGTAATATAATATGGATAGTTTACCAACAAAATATATCAAATATCAAATTACTTAACTATTGATAGTTTCCCAGCTCTAATTAGTAGTCTGTTGCCAATTTCCTTCAGTCATTTAATACCTTCCGTAATAGCCGTGATTTTAATCTGAAAGACTGTATTATGATTCCACAGGCGAAAATATTTATCTACATTTCGGTTTATAAAACAAATTTAAAAAAAAAAATATTTGTTTTGTAAAACTTTTACAAACAATCAAAAGGCAGAATTACCCCCTTATGCAAAAAAATATTTTACTTTAGCTTTAAAGTTCATAGTAGTTGATAAGCACTTTAAGGCTAACATAGCTTTATTAAAAAATCATATGCAAAAGACAACTTTAAATATTTTGTGATTTAATAATAAATACTGGTAACACCACCGTGTTCAACAACCACTTCACAGCTTATGATGTACAAAATCGAATACAATTTCATTCGGGTATTCAAATAATTTTATATTTTATTAAATAAATTTTCATTATCTTGAAGTAAAGCAACCTAATTTAAAAAATATGAGCTTCTGACTTAATAGGAAAACACAACCATGAAGTAAAAGTAAAAAAATGTGAAAAATTATCACAATTTGTTTTATTCGAATGAAAAGAGTATTTGAATATCCAGATTTTTTTGATTTGTTTTGATTGTATGTACATCACTAAAACATTTTTGTATAATTGTATTTATTTTAATATTTTTTTATGGATTTTGCTATGTATTTCGAAGCAGTTGGATAATTTGGTGATGTTTCCCATTACATGACAGAAATAATAAATTTAAGATAAGAGCAGGCACTTCTAGCTTCATTTTCAGATGTAACATGAATCAGTATGTGCTATATTAGTAAAAATATTTGAGGTAGAAAATACACATTTTGGAAATATCAACTTAAAGTAGTCTTAACAAACGTGGGTGCCTACTTTAGAATTTTTATACAATAATTTTTTTAGAATACAACTTTACTTAACATTGCTTGGCAAAGCTTTATTAAGTTTTTTTGCATAAGACCCATAGTTTTTACTTTCTGTTCTGTTACGAATCAGCTGACTCGTTTTTGTTCATAAAAATCTAATACAAGTCGTTAGGTTTTCTGTTTCGTTCTGTTCTGTTACGGTTCAACCTGTGAAAATCAAAAAATGTTTAAGTAAATGATTAAACAGAATACCGACTTCAACACATTTTCCATACAAATTGACACAAAAAACAGCCGCAGAAACCAGTCGTGAGACAGAATCTATTTTATTTTGAGAGCGTTTTTTCTTATGCTCTCACATATAAATACTTATTCTCACAAAAATGCTACCATACTTTCAATAAATTTCATACATTTTGTAAACAAAACTACAAACAAAAATAAGCACAAAAGAAAAAAAAACAAAAAAAAAAAAAAAAACAAAAATTAGAGAGCATGTTATTATGGGCTTGATTAATTTGTCAGCGATTTTCCTGAAGCTACAGACTTTATTCTATTTCTACATTAATTGTAAGTGACAGCATAAATTAAATAAAAATATTTTGAAATAAATTGGGATTGTACTTTTAGAATTAAAAAAAATAATTTTTAAAAAAAATTAAACTATATTGAAACTTAACAGTGGACGATGCAAAACTCCCCGCTTTAGTGGAAAACTGCGACCTTTCTTTACTTACTTAGTTACTTCAGAATAAGTAAGTACTCAAATTTGAAAGCAGAACGGCACATCACAGAGCAGCAACAGAAAGTAAAGACTAATGAAGCATTAACTGATAAATTTCTATGACGATAAAAGTCAAATCGTTAACAAGAGAAAAATTTATTTTATTTTTATTAATTTTATTTATTTTTATTTAGGTATAGACTGCATTTATTAGTGCTATTGCAGTGTCTTGACAATTTTGTCAGAGCTCAAGCTCAGACAAATTTGTCTTGATAAAAAATGTATTTGCAAAAACTAAATTTTTTCCTAATTTTTAGAAAACAAAAATATAATAACAAAAATTAAAAATTTAAAAAACCCCCGACTTTTTTCAGAAAAGATGTTATATCTTCTAAACAGCTGGACCGATTTTTTTCAAACATAGCTAGAACCCTCTCGATCAAGTCATCTTTCAAACAGAAAAAACTAAATGAAAATCGGTCCAGCCGTTTGGCCTGTACGTGGACACAGACAGACACACAGATACACAGACACACAGACACACACTACAAACTTATAACACCCCTTTTTTTTAGTCGGGGGTTAAAAATAAAGAAAAACATTGATGCTCTTATTAAGTAAAAGCCGTTTAATAAATATTAAATGAAATATTGCAGGCAATTTGACATATGTACATACTTTCTTCACGACGACAAAGAAATTATGATTTATCATAATAAAAAAACCACAACGTCTTCGCATGTATGCTTGAATTGACAAAAATTTGACAGAGGATCCTCTGCCTACGTTTTGTGAGTTGTTATGATACATTTTTTATCCGGTGAAGACAGCAAGTAAGACAACGTGAACTTAGTCCTAGTTTACACTATGCAAGTCTTATTGCTAAGCAGATTAGTTTGTTAGGTGAGAGAGAGAGACGAGGGGGAAAAGAAACGTTTCTCTTCCCCTCTTGTCTCTCTCTCACAAACTAATCAGCTTAGCAATAGGACTTGCATAATTTAAATTAGAACTTTTTAAAAAAATGTTAAAGGCTTTTCTTAAAAAAAAAACAATTTAATAAAATTATAGGTGCATTGCTCAACCATTCTTTTTTGTCTTGCCATTAAAAATGAAATTCTTTCTTGAGGAATTTCTCCAATTTTTTTTTACATTTCGCGAACTGACATTGAATTTGAAAATCTGATGTACACAGGTTGTACATCAGTGGTACAAAATAGAAAAAAAAACATATACCTAATACATATGCTTTTGTTTTTTTTACTATTTCCCCATATAAAAAGTTTGTAGTACTTACGATAATTTTTTGTTATGTAAACTAGAGACCTGCGTAAACAGTCTTTAAATGTAAATACGTCATGATTTTTAAATGTATTCACGTCGCATACTAAACCAATAATAAATGCTGCCGTACTACAAGCGAAGCACGATGCATGTATTGGTGTACGTGTATATCAGTGTTAACAAGCGATGACGTCAAGACAGCTTTTCTGTAACAAACACTCAAAAGAAGTACTGTTGATTAGTGTATGCTTGTTATTTTTCATATTGTACGTTTGAGTGTGTGTGTAATACGTAAATGGTAAGCTATTATATGATTAACCGCATACAACTAATGTTAATGCATGTGTGTGCCTTTGCATGTGCGCAGAAAAATAAAAGATCATACACACATAAATGCATGACTTTTGTACACGCGCTCATGCGTAGAAAGAAGCAAGTATCACAAATTCTTCCGTCACGAAGTGTTTTCTTCTTTACTCTTATACCTACAATACTGAAACAAATTTCTTGCAAACAGTGTTGTTAACGTTTGTTTTTTTTTGATTTTTGTTTGATTTCGCTGTAGTAAAGCATTTGAAAAATCCCTCATGTCTTGAAAGTTCTTATGAGATATCTTGTGCAGGACACTAATGTAAACATTCATGCGTGGGTCGATTGTACTCGTAGTGCATTTCATTGGAATTATTTGCAGATTGTTCACATTAAAGTACATGTCATCCAAAGTTATTTCCATTATGCATGTGATTATATCATGGCATATTATATTCTTGTTCTTTTGTTTTATGTATTTCTTCTTCTTTTTAGGAATTACTTTTTTGTTCCCTTTTTTTTTTGCTTGCAAACACACACACAATTTTGCTCCTTCCTGAATGTTAACGAATTCTGGGATATTAAGATTTACACTAGACAATACTATTATTTACATACTTACATATAACATACATACATACATACATATGTACATATATCTGTTGTGTACATTAAGTCTTCTTCTTTTTTTGTTTGTTTAATCAATACTTTATTATTTCTTCTTCATTTGACTTTAATACGAAGATGAAAAACGTTAATGCTCGTATGTGGATGACCAAAAACAATAATAAAATTCTACTGATGCTCAGAGTTTTTGTAATTTTTTTTTTGTTATTTCGACATGTTCACAACTCATAAATGTGTAATTTATGTAGTTCTTGTAACTATTATTAACTATAAATGTACTATGCGAACCCGGTACTCATGATCTTAACAGTTATGTAGAATAATATAGCATAGTAATGGTGATGTAGGAAGCTTAATTGAGTTTTTAAGTAAAATTTCTTTTTTAGTGTTTCGGAAAAAATTTAAATGAAAAACTTTTGTTGTTATTTTCTTTTACATACTCTTACGACTACAATTTGAAGCTGAAAAAAGTCAGCCAATGTAGCAATAGTAAAGTAAGAAAATAAAAAACATGTTGATTATTGAGTTCTTGTTTCAACTTTGTTATTTGTTATTGAGCTTCTCATTTGTTTAAATGAAAGTTTATAATATAATAACTCTAGTCAGTCGTAAAGCAGCTCTGGGCGAGTCAACATCACGCGTCGTTGGCAATTATCTTTTAAGTGCAACCAGGCCACTGTTGTTTATTGGCCTTCGAGAGTTTTGCGTCTCACACCGCATGTGATTAATAGTTGGCGTCGGTTAACGGTATCCTTTGCGGTATCCCTTTGGTTTCCATTAACCACATGCAAAAACACAAGATAAAATTATTAAAAATAAAAATATTGAAAATTAACAATACTATTTGGAGTTTAACCTGGCATTTGTGAATAATTTATTCCTCCAACCTTATTTAATTAATCGCATGGGTTTGACAGTTGGCGTCGACTAGCTGTACCGCGTTACGGTTGTTGGTTGCTTGCTGCTAACCACATGCAAAGGATTCAACATAACCCTACTTTTGGTTTGAATATACATATAATTATTTGGATTTAACCTCGCAATTTGTGAATCTTTGAATTCCGCCAACCATACTTAGAATTAAAAAAAAAAATAACTCTAGTTGTTCTAAGAAGCTTTGGGTAAAGGTTCCCTGATGATCTGCATTAGCAACAGTGAAATGCGCATAGGATCCAGCTAAACCCCTCAATAATCAATTTCAATGTATTTTTAATAAAAAAAAAAAAAAATATTTTACTTAATAAGTAAAATATTAATTTGGGATTATTAGTGCGTTTAAAAATTTTAAACTTAAATTGTAACAATTCCCATAAAAAAACACTAACTTTTGTTGTTGTTCATTGCCTGTTTGCTTACTATGCTTACAATTTTGTGTATTGACTACTATGAGACATGTGTGCGTATAAATTGGTTGCTGTATACCAAGGCGAATTCATACCAGGTGGTTTCAATTAAGCAGCTGTTAATTTTTTTGCTGCTAAATAAAAGCAAAACGTTCGGAAATTTTCTAATAGAAAGAAGTTTTACTCTATGAGACCATACAGGTGGTCTCGGTTTGCGTATACGTTCATGTGATTGTGATTACTTATAAGTACGTTGACCATATTTTTAGATGTTAAAAAGGACATTTAGAAATGTAATAAAAATTAAATCAACGTGCATTAATAAGATGACTGCATTAAACCAGTATACTGAAGTGAGTATGTTAACCAAGCCAAATCGTCGGTTGGTTATTGGTTTGCGGTAGAGTATGTTCAAAATACATTATGTCTGCAGCAAACCAACAACCAACCGACGAAATGTCAAATTTGTATTCTGCTTTTATTTGGCTTATCCTCAAACACCCCGCAAATATACCAAAAAAGGCAAAATTTTTGATATGGGACAGCTTAGCACTGCATTTACAAACCTACCTCGTATAATCTTTTTGGTTTCATTTAATATTCGAAATAAATATACTTTCGCCACACCCAAAATATGTGACATTTGGTTTTTTATTTATTTTAAGTTTATATTTTGAATTAGAAAATGTTTCTAGTTGATGCCAAATTCTACTATATTGGCAACCATAACTGTATGAATGCATCATAGACATGAATGCGACATCACAGTGGGACTTTCTGAGAAAAAAGTTCTATATATTTTCTGAAACTTAACATACATGTACTTATATACATGTAAGATAAATGATATGATATATTAAAATTATTATCTACTTGGACAGGGGCTTCCATCAGAATTTGGTTCAATGACCTCTTTGTGAAGTATTTTTTCCCCGAGGACCCCAATTTGTTCTGGGGCCTAATTCCCGCATTCCATTGCGAGCGAGTTATTACTCGAATGTGCGAAATATTGAAACTTCTAATGACAGCATTCGATAACGTGCATACATTCGAATGCAACCGTTCGTGTTTTTACTCGCAAGCAAAAAGGCATTCGAAATCATTTTTAACATAGAAAAAACGAAGAAATAGAAAATGTATGTTCAATATTTTACTTATTTATTTAAAAATGAATGAATGCACAAATGTACGTATAAAAAAATACAAACTAAAAAATTTCTAGTTGACTTTAAATATAACAAAACACACTGGCTTGGCAAATACATAATGTTTTGCCCAAGAGTTGTCTCGGGGAAAATAAAAAAAATCAACCAACTCTGGGAGCACCGAAATAACAAATTAAATGCTTCTGGTCAAGCAATAAAAGAATCGAACATGTGGCTAGTGCTCTATTTTCTAACTTTACACTAATTTATTATTATTAAGTTATTAATAAAATTAAAATGAAAATAACATTTATGTATTCGTTTTTTTTTCGTTATATACGTGTGTATGTACGTACATATGTACATATATTTTTGCACACATACATATATACAAACATATGCTTTTGCTTACAATTTATTCAGTGTTGTGAAATGAATTTATATATAAATATATTTGCCTTTTTTCAACACTAAAACCAAAACTCGATTCGCTTGGTAGCGAGTGACATCATCAGAAAATTTCTTGCCATCGGAATCAATTTCTATTCGAATGCAATTCCGATCACGAGTGCAGGAATTAGGCCCCTGGGTTTTATGTTGTATTAAACATCACATCATTTCATATACATACATATACACATACATACATATATATTTTATGCACATACATTAGACCCCTGAACAAGACCACTTACAAGAACTTTTAAGACATGATGAGGGATTTTTCAAGTGCTTTAAACAACACTGCAAGACATTTGTTTCAGTTATTGCAGGTATGGGATTAAAGAAGAAAATACTTCGTGACTTAAGAATTTGTGATGCTTCGTCATATGCATGGGCGCGTATTCAAACGTCATGCATGTACAAACACTCACACGTTGTGTGTATGATCTTTTATTTTTTTTTTGCGCACATACAAATGCATATGTGCATTAACATTAGTTATGTGCGCTTGCTTTAAAAAAACCACCCTTAAACGCATAATAGCTTACCATATACATCTTACACACATATACTCAAGCGGACAGTATGCAAAATAATAAGTATACACGCATCAACACTACTTCTTTTGAGTGTTTGTTACGAACAATAATGGCCTATTTCCCACCTGCGAAAGAAAACGTTCGACTTACAATTTATATTGAAAACAACAATAAAATACGAAAACTTGTTTTTGTTTTCAATATAAATTGTAAGTCGAACGTTTTCTTTCGCAGGTGGGAAATAGGCCATAAGTCTTCGCGACTCATATACACAAAGCGGGAACTAGAAGGAGTAGGGATGCCTTCTAGAATTCCTCTGTACGCCTTCTTTTGGATGTAGAAGGCCTGCTCGCCCCATTTCATACTCATATCTTTTTAACACGCGTTGTCATTGCGAAGCAGGACTTCTATTGTTGCTTCTTTCGGCAGATTCTGCAAGGCCTTCAAACTAATAGATTTTGTTTTTGCTTTGGTAAAAAAAAAACAAAACAAAACATGCTACTCCTTCTCTTCTCCCTTCTCATAGAAGCGAGTGTGGAATGTGTATCGTATATTTTATACGAAAGAGTCCTTTAATAAGGCCTGCACCAAGAAGGTCTTCTGAGTTTTACCGCTGGGCACGTACATCAATACATCCATCCATTGGTTTAGTATAATACATGCTACAACAATACATTTAAAAAACAAGACGTATTTACATTTCAAGAGTGTTTACGCAGCCCTCCAATATACATACATGTATGTATATATAAGAAATATGCACATATCGCACAATAGGTCATAAACAGTCACTACTCAAAAAATTCCATATGTTCAGCAGTGGGAAAAAACTGTTCATGCTACACAAATTACGCAAGTATGTAAAATAAAATATGAATGCAATTTTCAAACAGGCAGGGGCTTAAAAATATAATTAGCCGAAATTTTAATGCTTTTATGCCAGCTCATGAAAAATTAAAACATTTTGAATGTAACCACAGTGCTTCTAAGAACGGCACAGCCTATTGAAGATGCCCTACATTGCAGGACTTCCTGTGGATCTGAATAAGATGATTAATGTTTACATTTTATTCTGCACTAAAGCAAGATTTCAAAATAGGAATTTAAGAAACATTTTATGTTTCCATTGTCAATAAGATTGGATGTTAATATATCGTCGCTTCAGAAGAGGTTTTGCCCATATACCACAAAGTTGGAGTTGAGAAAAACGACAAAGAAGGTTTACATGAAGTTTTCTCAAAATATACCCAATGGATTTCTTTTGTATTTGCACCACTGCTTCCGACACATGTTTTGGAGAAAAATTAAAATTTGTGTGAATTTTCATCAATGAAGTTAAAAGTTAATATTACTTTGTTGTAAAAGTAAAAATACGTTTTGTGCCATATACACCACTTTTCTCATATTATTTTTAAAAAGTAATTTTTTGTGCTCCATACACATAATTAACTGCTGTGTCACACTTGTGAATTGAGAATTTTGTTGTTTTGTTTATTTTTCTTGCTGCCAAGAGAAATAAGTCGATCGTTGAACGCCGACTAAGAAGCCGACGCCGTAATATTTTTAACTATCGATCCACTTACACAAGAAAAACAAGTAATTGAAGTGTATTTAATATAAATAATGAACTAAGTGATTTTTGTTATACTCAAAAATGCATAATTAAGGTTTCTTTTATTTTATTTTAGTGTTTAATAAGTTAATATTAAAACATTTAATCGGCGGCTGCGTCTGAGTGATGAGATGTTTGTTTAACAGTCGCCGTTGAATTTTTCTTACGGCATCTTCATTTTTTATCATACATTTCTTATAGAAATGAAGCAAAACAAGAGTTAACTTAACTTTGTACAATTTTGTATGAAGAATTTGTCGCAATCACCAAACAGTGGCGTGTACATCAAAACAATGCTTATTAAACCCAAAAATAGTAAATATGGAGCAAAATTAATGCTTAATATCTCAGAAACCATAATAAATTTCTTGAAATGCGTTTTTGATTTAGAAAGAGGGCATTTAAAATATATATATTCCATACCTTTCTAATTTTTTTATGAATGGTTGGTAAAGCAATACTATTCTGGGTCGACGTTATGTAAATATCTCTTTTTGTTTGAATAAATAATTAAATATTGTGAAGCAAAAATTGAGCCAGGTGCAGATGCTAATATATTAAATTCGCAGTGATTGTCTGTACCTAGGAAATTAAAAATTTTATAAAGTTTTTTCCTGTTTTTGAAGTGCAAAGTCCCACTGTGCGGTACATATGTAGCTATTAAAATTTTTTTGTTGGCAAATATCGTTTTGATTACATTTCTTTGCTATTATTTGAGCCATTTATTATCGGCCTTAATAGCAAGTTTTGGGTGGCCACCTCACCTCGTAATGCCGTAATGATTGACTTTATGACTTTATGAATGGAGCAGTAACTCCAACGGACTCGCAGCCGTCAACACTGTAATTATCAAGGCATAACTATTTTTAAAACATGTAAATTTTTGTTTTTTACAGAAGCTGCTTGTGCAAATAAATGCGTAAAATTTCAAAACAAATTTCTGCAAAGAAGCGTAAAATAGACTGCAACCAAAGTGGATAGATATGAAATTATATCAACTTCTTTAAAAGTATTAATTATCGTATTTTTTTTATTTTGTCAAAAAATTGATTTCTTTTATATGCTATGGACATAGTTGAAATTTATTGAAACCGTCTACAGTCTTGAAAATATTGAGAGTTTTATGCGAAATCATCAAAATAGTTGTAATTAGTGGTAGACAATTTTTAGTTTTAATTGAGAAACGTTTTTAGTAAATTGTGATATTATGAATCAAAAAAATTCTCGTATATTATTTCAGTTGAAACTTACTTGTAACATATGTAATCTAAACACACAAAAAATCTGATTTTGCTAAAATGGGCTAGAGAGTAAAATATGATGACACCCTCTTCATTATCTTCTCTCTCTATCTCGCTCCCCCCAGGGGAGTCTATTTTTGACTACGGGTGTGGCAATCCCGAGGCCCCAGCTGGGGTGATGTGGCTTTTTCCATTGACGTACCTTTGATACATTACCCATAGAACTTGTGTGTTACTACCCGATCTCTGGCAAAAAAGGAAGACAAATTTTTGTACGTTCTTTGTTGTCAATTAGGTGCAGCGTCACCTAGAAGTGCCCCTGAGTTCAAAAGACGATAGAGGTGAAGCCCTTGTGGTGGGACTTCGAGGTCTCACCAGAGGCTACTTCTGGTGCCACGGGTGCCGGTTGCCCGACAGCTGAGCTGCTTAGAGATAAATGCATTGCTGTTGTCAGGATTCTGTGCTGAAATGGTTGTGCGTCCTACCTCCTGGTTTTAAGGGGCGTTTATCACATATGATTGATCGTAGTAGGCACAGGATTTTGGCGGCGAGCTTGCGTTCTTCTCGCCTGGGTGGCTCTTGCTGCTCTGAAGTTTTGAGTGTATGTAGCGGTCGTTAGGATCCTTCGCTGAAATGCCGAGTTCGTCCTACCCCACGGGGTTTAAGGGATGATTTTGTTATGTGTGGCGTAGGCACTGGATTGTTGGCGGCACAGGCATGCGTTTAACTCGGATGAGTGGTTAGCTGTGCCGGCAATGGTTAAGGAATTTTCTTGGGGACCTTGCTAATGATGTATACACAACACCTTAGCGTGGAAGCCGGAGAATTATCGTGGTGGCTGTGGTTGCTACCAAAATCGCTGGGAAAATAGTCTTGGCTTCCCAGTGTTAAAGCAATGCTAATGGTTGATCTGACGCGGTCAGCCAGACACTATTCTAGGTGCTGTTGCCGTTCAACAGAGCTGCTATGGGCACGGATATAGCAGCAGAGTTTAGATAGCTCAAATTACCTCAGCAAGGTAATTGAATATAGTACAGGGATAACTACATCAATGATTACAACCTATGTGCCTCGAGGATTGGACCATAGGTTCATTCTAAAAGGGTGCATGGGGGCATTGGTCTTGTGTCTAACCCACACCCGGTGCTTTGGCACACGTGAGATAAGGCCGTAAAGGCAGGTACTGTTGCACATCTCTCTATCTCGCTCTCGCACAAACTTAATAGTATCGTGATAAAATTTGCTGCGTGTGAACCCAGTATTATATTATTGGTCTTAAAGTCGTTGGCGTATTTCGACTTGGTCCTAGATTAAAGAACAAATATTAGGGTGTTCTTTAATCCGTTCCTAAAACCTCGTAGTGGCAGTCGCTTTACGCCAACCACGATAAGGGGCATAACTTCCGGAATTTCTCTTTTGTTAATTCTTCTAATTTGTTTCACAATTATTAAGCCACACATAATATGAAATAATTTTGTTTTAAATACTATTCATTTTACAATTTTAAATTAATTTTCTATCTAGTGACTTTCTCTGCATTATTGTCCTTAATTTGTTGGTGTATTTTATGGCAAGTGTATTTTGTAAATACTTTCTGTTCTTTTATAAACAAATTCTTTTTGCAGACATTTTTAAACGTTCTTGTTGTTGTTTTAAAGTTTTTAACACTTTTTTTCTCTTTTCATAATGAATATTAATGAATTTTGCAAACTTTTAGTGAATAATGATCATAAACTGGTTGACATTTGTTGCTTTTTTGCTTTGGAATTTATATATTTAAATTTATTTAAGCCAGATACAAAATATATACGTAAATAGTTTTGTAATTAATATATTTTTAATGGCCATTTAGTTGTTATTAGCTTAAAGGGAGAAAAGAAATGGCAGGAAGTTTATTAAATTTTAAATTAAATTTGCATGAATTAAAATGTACTGGTACATATTGACTTTTAAAAGCTGGGCGTTAAAATTGACTGTGCATAGCAAACATAACTTTATTTTTTACAAACAAACAAAAAAAAAATAATAATAATAATAGTCTAAAAACTTCAAATATGCAATCAAATGGAATAGATATTATCAAAACTTAGAATATACTATGCTATAGGATAACTAGATTCCTTTTTATATGAGGGCTAACATTATTCCCCCTGATACCATGACAAATTAGCCCTTAATAAATGTGGAGACTCTCATCATTGCAGTTGTCTAGAATCTAGACTCTAGATACATATATGATAGTTAATAACAACTCTGTACTTTGTGGTATCGTTTCCCTCGTATCGTTTAAATCGGAAATTTAAAACCATGTTGAAAAAATAATAACATTTGATAAAAATTATTCAGCAACTCGCTAAAGCTACAAGTATGTAAATCGCTCTCGCTAAAAATCTATAAAGTCGATTTTGTTTTATTGATTTTCAGCTTCGAATGCAATTTTCAAATGTGTATTCCTAAATCAGGCAATGGCTTAGCAATCTAATTCGCCGAAATTTTAGTGTTTTCATGTCATCACCAAAAATTTTTAATTATCCATTTGTTCAGCATTTTAGGGACCGAATTTAGCTTTAGCTTTAGAGAGTTTTTTCTTTGTTTTGCAACATTGTGTCTGTACACGATATAAACACTGATACATTGATACGTTTTGGAAGGCAGGCTAAATTCTTAAAAATAAATTAGACTTTTTTTCGATGTGTAATTATGATTTTTCTGAAGCTCCTAAAAGGTTTTGATGTGTAAACATCTATACGCTAGGGGGTAAAAATCTTTTGACTTTGATTTCTTTGCTGAGATTTCTTTGCTGAGATTTCTTTGCTTTTTGCTTTGCATTGTCAAATCGGTGTGAGCTATGTATGAGTGTATTAGTGTTTGAAAGAAGCAATACCAAGCAGAGAAACAAGTCGACCGGCTCGAAGCCGACGGTGCGCCGCCGCCGGTTATTTTTCTGTATATTTCCGTACACCAAAGGTGAAAATGAACCGTAAGAGCTACGGACTTGAAATTTGGACACAATATGTAGACATTTGGCCACTACAACAACCAATACATGAGAGTTAAAAACTAAAGGGTGTTCCAAAACGAGCAACGAAAAATTTTAAAATCCCATATAATATACATACAATTGTATGTACATATATACACTTGAAATTTTAAAAGTTAGTTAGTTAGTTTTATACAGACTACAACAATTAACACTAAATTTAAAAAATTTAAATCAATGGGTGTTCCATCAGTTAATGCAATTTTGACTTTGTAATTTTGACAACTTGCTGTATCTTGGAAACGGTAAGAGTAAAACTCTTGAAATTTTCAAAAGCGGTAAAACTAAAAAATCAAAAAATATAAAATCGCCAAATATAAATAAATCGCCAAAACGAAAAAAAGAACCAAATAAAAAAAAATCTCTAGGACTAAAATAAATCGCGAAAAACCGCAAAAATCAAAAAAATCCTTAAACAAAAAAATCGCCAATATGAAAAAATCGCCTAAATAAAAAAACCCAAAAACAGAAAAAAATCGCCAAAATTAAAAAAACCCCAAAAAACAGAAAAAAATCGCCAAAATGAAAAAATCGCCAAAATGAAAAAAAATTGCGAAAATTAAAAAAAAACCCAAAAAGAGAAAAAAAACGCTAAAACGAGAAAAAGCGATAAAACTGAAAAAAATCGTTTAAACTGAAAAAATTTAAAAATTAAGAAAGCTAAATAAAATAAATGATCAAAACCTAATGTGCGCGATTCACAGTCGCACTTTACTGAATTTATTTTAATTGCAATGCGTACACAACAACAAGAACAGCAACAACTAAACGATGAACAACAGGAATTAAAAATGAAAAAGTAAAAGTAAAGGCATTTACCATAGATGAGTACCATGAGTACCACTAAAGTTTCAGTAAAAACAATAAAAAATGTTTTAACAAGTAAATTTTTACTGATTACTAAAATTTTGTTTCTACAATTTTTATAAATTGCCTAAATGATTTGTTATATGATGAGGTGCATTGAATTTTCAGTAATCAGTAATGCCCATATTCATAATGAAATTCTACATAGTGGCTAAATGTTTTTCATACAAAAGTTTCAAAATTTGAATGAAAAAACTTTGCCACTTGCTACGGCCCTACGATTTTACTGGTAATGCAAATTAAATTTCATTACCAGTAAAAATTTACTGAATTTTTTTTAGTAATCAGTAAATTTACTGCTTACTGCAATTTTGAATGCAGCACATATACATATACTGCAGCGTGCCCATTTACTAACCAAATAAGTTTAATAAAACAAACAAAAACAAACAATTTCCTATGTATTTACAATATTGAAAGTTTTGATACTTTTAATTAATTTTAAAAAAAGATACTAAAAGCATAAGTACTTCCAACTTAAAAAAAAAATTTCATTACTAGATGTTTACACATCTCCTCTGTGATCGGACTCAAAATTGCTTTTTTTTGTTATGGCTGCCCAAGAAGTAGACTAGATGCTTTTAGTGATTTTTTTTTCAAGCAATTAAGATCTTCCTCTTTAAGAACAACTTTAAAATTTTCTTTGTTGAATATTTGCTTTTTAAACTACGAGTAATTAAAGCAGAATAAAATAATACCTTAATTTAAACGCATTTTTTTTATCAAGTTTCCATAGTTTTAAATTTTGTGTGTTTTTTTGTTTGGTTTTTAGTATCATAACTCATTTTTCTTCAGTAGTTAAGCAATCATCACAATTTTAATGCGCTTGAAGTCGCTCATGCGTAGATACTTAGAACATTTTTAACGTGAATTTAATTATTGCAAATTTTGTGAGGTAAAATGATTATGAAACAAAGTAGATTATGACAACAACGGTAATCATCATTATCGCTTAAATTAATAACACCTCAAACATAAAGTAATTTCATAAACATAAACATACACACTACATACATACATACCTACTTCAAAAATTGTAGTCCATAATGCGGAATATTTTATTTATGTAGCTTTTATGATGGTGCTATAAAAAACTTACTTACATACACCCCAAGTCCAAGCACTAGATGAAGTAACAAAACTATAAAAAAATAATCTTTAATTATATTAAAAGAAAAAAGTTCTTTAATAAACTCAGATATCGTCGGCGCGCCGACCAAAACACCTATGTATGTGTAATTTTTCGATTTTTTTTATTGGCCCATTAGGAAGCCTATCTGGTAATGCATTTATTCCCCAAAGCATTTCCCGTTATCTCAAATGGTTTCAAAGTTAGCTAAAACTCCTATGTGTAACCTATAATAGAAAATCTCAGGCAAAAACAGTTATGTGTTATAATCAAAGCCAGTGATGGGAAATGAGATTTGCATTTCGGTATCAAAAAATTGTTTTTCGAGTATTTTTTTGGTACCGAGAGTACCAAAAATTATTATTTTTTTTTTATTTTATGATTTGAACAGGCTAAAGTTCGCATCGCTTTGAAAGCCAAATTACATGTGATAATTATTAATGAACAAATAACATCAAAGCTAGTTGTAAATATTCTGACAACACATAGTTGAACGGAAAGGCTAGCCGTTTTCGAAGGCCAATTAACCTTCATTATCAGCGTTCTTCTGTGTTTGGTCCACAGTGTGTGTGGTGCCACTTGATGTAGATTTCTGCGTTATATACACAACTTTTTTGCAAATGGAATATGTGAATTGTTTTCATTCATCGTATTTCAATTTGCTGAAAGATTTTTTGTAATGGAAGCTCAATTTTACCATCTAATCTAAATTTACAACAGTTTTACCATTGTCGTTTGTTCTTTACTAATTATGCACATGTTAGTTAGTTTGCTTATTTTTGTTCTACTTAAGACAAACTTTTTTGGTTTGTTACTATCAAGTATAGTTATTTTATTTAATTTTTTAGTTAATTTAATTATTATTCTTCGAACTCCATTTGCTTCTAGATTTTATGATTTGAACAGGCTAAAGTTCGTATCGCTTTGTGAGCGATTTAAGTTTTATTAACAAAAAATTATATAAAATTTATTTACAAAGAAATGAAAAAAGAACACAAAGCGTATACATTAAGAGGGGGTAAATTTTTTCAAAAGTTTCATAGCAAAAACGTAATCTGCTCGAAATTTTTAGAAAATTTTTCGATGAAACCATGGGTCTAAAATCAAACACTATGCCGCATCTCTCGACATGAAAATTTATTTCCTCTTCAAAAAAATTGTTTTAATTAAAACTCTTCCAATCCATTTTCGAATCATTATTATTTCTTCCACGGAAGTACTCCCTGCTTTTAATTTTTTCATGAGCTAGCTTATGTTTATCCACAATGATTAGTTCCCTATTTTACTCTTTAAAGCCAATGTCCATAAATAAGGCAGTAACCAAACAAGAAGCATCTCTATCGGAAATGCTAAATCTATCACACACTATGGTAAAAGTTTAAGATGTCGTACTTATTAGTACGAGTCCATGGTATTTTTTGCCTGGTATGTGATCTTGCAAATTTAAATTCCGATTGATTGTTGATCAACGATGCTCAGCACGCATTCCGGAATCGTATATTTCCTGATGGTATGTTGGCCAATCACGAACACGCGAATACAAATATGTATGTGTGTACATAGGTAAAAATTTTGAAGTTACAAGTTTTTAGACTTTAATAAATCTTTGGCCTGGATAAGACTGGATACTGCTGAAACATAAAGCATGTTCCTTTGTTTGTTTTCATGAGATTTTGGTAAGAGAAAATCGTTTCCACGTTTACAGAGGAGTGAGGTATGGACCAAATTCCGTAAGCTACTCTCAATTTATCAGGAAACATGTATTCATCTGACGCGTTTTTAGTTTTAGCCACTGTAGACCAGAAGCTGCATATATTTTTTTTTTGTTGTTAATGGCTTCATGGTCAATGTTTTATATTGGTTGTTAATATTTTCAAAATTTTGCTTTTTGCTGGAAAACATTGTTATTAAAAGTGGTATAATGCTGTTGGTCTTACCAAATAAAACATTTTCAGGGGGAAACTTACTAAACCAATTTAAAATTTCATTGTAAAAATCCACTTTTGCCCTCAGGTCTTGACAGAATTTATTACAACATTTTTACAATTGCCTTTAAACTGATATAAAATAGTTTTTTTTAACATGGTTCGTGATTACATATGTATAGGTCAACTTCTGTGCTACAAAAAATATCATTGAGCCAAATAGGTTTTCGTTTATATTTAATAGGGAAGGATTACACTTTTCTAAAATATCTTAACTATGTAATAAAGTTTCGTGCAATTTGTCAAAAAAGAATTTTAATTCTTGGCAAAATATATGCATACCGTGAGAGTATCAAATGTGTTGCGGGAGTACTACGGTACTTTTTCATGTCAAATAGTATCAAAAAAAGTACGATCGTACCAACTTTCCCATCACTGATCAAAGCCCGACACAAAGAGAACGGAGTAATAAATGAGACAAAAGAGGTCAGTGATGGCAGCTTTTACAAAGCAAAATGCACGAAAAATTTTCTGTAGAAGAAAAGTGGTCGGTTACTGTTAGTGTGGCTGCCGACGCTTGGTTATAAGTACACATAACTGATAACAAAAGCACCTACATACTTACATATGTGTATTTGTTCTATTCACATTTAAAAAGTCCGAAACAAAATCAGCTATGTGTAGTTTTTTTGTTAAATTCTTGCACCACTTCAGGATAAAAAAAGATTTTGTATTTTTTTTTCAACGCGTAATATTTTTAAATGGGCTAAGAAAAATTAAAAAAAAAAAAATTACTTTAAAAATATGTTGCGAAATGGCAAAATAAAACGGTTTTTTACTCTCCTGAACACTTCATAAAAAATACATAGGTGTTTTGGTCGGCGCACCAACGATATGTATGTATGTATGTGGTCGTACTTATTTAACTATATTTAGTAGTTACATATATGTTCATTATTGTGGAGTAAACTCTAGTACATAATGGCAAATTAAATTAATTGTCAATGACCTCATAGTTGTTTGGCTTAAATAAATGTTGCCAAACAATATACTGAGATTGAGAAAAATACATACATATCTTCCCCAAATATACTTTAATTTATTTGAGCAGAGTTGGCAAACTCCTTTTGATACGAGTATATACAGAAAATCCTAGAACAATTCTTACGTTCATATGAATCGTTTATGTGGTGGACATCTTTAGAAAAGGAGATAAATATAAAGTCACTTCAAAAAATACAAAGATAGTGGAGCATTGACATCAGGGATGATAAAGTTGGTACAATTGTACTTTTTTTTGGTACAATTCAAACCCTAAAAGTACGTTGGTGCCCCCGTGACTCATTTGGTACTATTTGAAAAATTTGCGAGACTATCCCTTGTTTTTTTCCGCACCAAAAAGAAATGCGGATCATTTAAAGTTTATCCAATTTGAGAGAAAAGTGGCGAATTTGGTTTGTTGTTGAGAGCGACGCCTTGTTAGATATGCATTACACTTTGGTTTTGGTTTTGGTTTGGTTTTTTATAAAGAACTACATCTATATTTACGAGTGTTTCGTTTTCAGTATGATAGCATCGTTTTCATTTATTTTATCTATTGTATTATTATAAAATTTATAATCTCTTGCAAAACTAAATAAAGTCAAATTTCATGCTGAAACTTTAACCTGGCTAACGAAATTCACTTTCGAAATAGTTAGTAGTATCGTACCCTTCTTATTAAAACATATTCCCGAAAGAAAATGGAAATTACGATAGTATAAATAACAAGTTTCGAGCTTTGAAAAATTAATTTGATGAGCTTTCAAAAGCTATCAGGAGAATATTGTCAATTCTACACTCATCAGCGAATGTGGAAATGTGTATTTTCATAATCAAAACGAAGACTTGAAATTCGAATGCAACCAAAGTTTATTGAAATTCCCTAACACTTATTTTTTACGAAATTGAGTTTTTCAGTGATTCCAATACATTTCACACAAATAAACTTCGCCAAAAAAATTAATTGCAATAGTTTAAAAAATAGAGCTTTTACAATCAGAATTACAGAAAGAATATTACAGTTTCTATTGTGCTTCTACCTTACCCTGTAAAATAACAATTATTTGTGTTAGGGCCTTTTTACTTGAGACCAACGATATGTATTTACTGCCTCTTCCACTGTCTCTAAATCTAATAATAAATTTTCGTGATGCAGATTAATCTGCATATCGTTCTTTTTTTTAAAACAAACAAAATTTCCATTTTTCATTAAGTCGTGTGTAAATTAAAAACTTTAAATTTGTGTTCTGGCAATCTAGTTTTTTTTTGAGTTCGTTATTGGAGTAAAGGAGCGACATGTTCTAAAAATATAATAAAAAAAAGTAAAAACACAAAAAAAACGAGTTTAGTACTATTGGGGTCGAAAAAGTACAATTTTAAAAGCTAATTGGTACGAAATTGGTTTTCTCATTTATCATCCCTGATTGACATCTATGGCGCTATGAGAACTGTGTACATATATCAGCAAAGGCGTTGGAGAACATTTTATCGATATTGCCGATAGATGTACAGGTTAAATGTGAGGCAGCTTTGACTGCTGCCATACTGATGCTGATGAGAGAATGGTCAGAAATAAAATATACATATAGACATCAACGAATAAAGACATCTTACCGTCAAGGCTGTCAGATATGGCGATTTTTCGCCAACTTGTTCGGCGATTTTCCTGGCTATAAATAAATTTGTTGGCTATTTTTAACCCCCGACTAAAAAAAGGGGTGTTATAAGTTTGTGGTGTGTGTCTATGTATCTGTGTGTCTGTTCGTGTTCACATACAGGGAAAACGGCTGGACCGATTTTGATTTAGTTTTTTCTGTTTGAAAGGTGACTTGATCGAGAAGGTTTTTTAGCTACATATGTTTTAAGAAAAATGGTCCAGCTGCTTAAATGATATCACACCTTTTCAAGATATTTCGGGGGGTTTTAAAATTTTTAATATTTGCTTAACAAAATTTTACTTTAAAAATTTTGTGATTCAGAAAATTAGTTTGTTAAAAGAAGTATTTGGTTTAAAAAAATAAATGCTACCAAGAAATTAAACTCGTCTGCTAAATTTTTATACAATTATTTTATAAAAATTTATATTAAAAAATCGTTATATAAAAACAAATTTATTATCAACTATATTAAGAAAAACTACATAAAACTGATTTTGGCGGCTTTTGGCGTTTTTAAAATCAATTTGGCGAAATAGGTGGGAAAAAACTGGCAACTCTGCTTATCATGGGGTGATGGAACGCATAAAAAGTAACAAGTCACGAAAATGGGGAATTTTACCCTTCTTCCGAAAGGAAAATATGATTGTAGTACATAAAAAGCAAATTTTTCCCAGCATCGCTTCCCGGTAATTAAAAATCGTAAAAGAGAACTTAGAGAGACAATCCTTTGGAAACAAATCATTACAAATGATTCAAATTTGCACTACTGCGGGATCTCACACTCTAGATTCTTATAACATCTTGGAAATGTCTTTTTTCTTACTGGGTCCCTCTACGTTTTTTTTAAACGGAATTTGTTACGAATAAAAAATGGTGGATGCGGTCTGGAGAGTGTCATTTGCCTTATCGGGGGAAAAAAGGCGAATAAGTTGTTAACGTGAAATTCTTCTTTTTTCATACCAAATACCAAAATTCCTCGTTAACAAATTGTTCACATTTTTGAAAAAATTATTTACTTACTATTATTGTCTTAGACGTCGAAGGAAAAAGAGGTCCCATTTTCTTCTCCATTCTCTCCTATAAACTCAAGACTTTGCAAAGTAAACTTTGCGTGTGGAAAATCCGTCTAACTGAAATCAAATATTAGTGATGTCAACATTAGCATATTGTGTCTTGAAAAAAAATCTGTTTTTACGATTCAAAGGCGGGGATAGTACACGATAAAGACGTTTCCTTAGGTTAGGCTAGCCCTATCTGGCTCTACCCAAAGATGTGGGGTATCTCCCTGATAGATGTCTGCCCAGAAAGAATAAACCGGTCAGTCCCAGAAACCAGTCTATTCTTTAGGTCTCTCCAATCAGAGTCCTTGAGACATTCCAAGTCACGTAACCCGTACGTTGTCCTTTTGGAAAGTTTATCTTCTAAGGTAACTAAACGCTGGACAATGACACATGTAGTATTCTAATGTTTCATCATTCCTCCTAGATAAGATCGCATCTGCGTGTGGCCGGTTATTATGCTAACCAGTATAATTTGGTTTTTACCTATTAAATTTTAAAACCTCTTTTGAATTTATTCGAATTACCCCAGTAGCCTTTTGCAAAACTATCCCATGTACTCCAATCACCTATTATTTGAGTTCAGTTTTCAGAAAAAGTTTCCTTACAGATTTTCGAAAAAATCGGCTTGATTTGGCTGTTCAATTAATGCTTGTGTATTTAATTATTTTTATTTTTCAAAAAAAAAAATACGTTCTGGATATACGGCTTGAAAACAAACCGCACCATAATGTCACGACCTTCAGTTGTTTAAGTACGTCCTGTTCATTTCGTTGGCCTCATTTTTAAAATTTTCACATTTGTTTAAGATTTATTTCTTTTTATAAAAAGAAATAAAACTCATATAATGCATGTCTGCTATTAGTAATAGGTGTTACCTTCTTCAAAAAAAGGATAGTGATAGAGCCGACAGATGGTGAAGGGAGGATATAAAAGAAAGCTCTTTGCACGTTTTTAATAAGGCATTATTGCAGCGCCTCTGGTGTCAATTAGGCGTATTAAATTTTTGAAGCTGTATTTAGTAGCCATTTTATTGGTTATTTTAATTCGCTGATGATTCTGCTATACAATACCGACGAAGAAGGGTGCTCTGAAGTTACTTTAGGATTAGTAATCACTGAAGTCGCTTGCTGTTCAATCTCGTACGAAATCAAGGTCAAATTATAACAGTTTAATTCTTGATTTCCCATAATTTAAAAAACAACCTCTAACTTGCCAACACTAAGCCTGTGTTTCAAGGTTTTAAGAAAATGGCGAGTTTCCCTTTACCTTCCGATAATGAACATGTTTTTTATCTAGAAATGTGCTTTCTTTTGACATTTTGGAATGCCATACAATTTGAAAACGTCCTTAAATTTTTTATTTCTTGCTAAATATGTATTATATGTAATAGTTTTTCTTTTTTTTTAATATCCAACCCTGATAATCGGTATCAAGCTTATTCTATGTAGTAAATACATAATTCAAGTTATTTGTATATTTATTTCATGATGGCCGTTTATTTGGCAACAACACGCAGACAATGAATCGCGAAAGCACTAATAAACCAATGAACATATTTTTTATACCCTTCACCAAAGATGGTAAAGGTAATTGTAAGGGTATGAATAGGTTTGTCATTCCTTGTGTAATTACCACAACTCTCATATGTGACCCCATAAAGTATATATGTATATGTATATTAACGTACCTTTTCACAATGTATGGTTAAAAGATAACAGAGACTTTAACGGAAAGTTTTGTATGAAGAACTTACAGTTAAAGTTCACGTTAACTCTTAACCATACATTGTGAAAAGGGACGTAAGTAAGTAAACTATAAGTAAGCAAACTATAGAACTTAATTTTTTTATAACTGCCATAAGTTCTTGCTCTCCTTTTTAGTGTATAAGAGATGAAGTTCCAGATTTATATATATCTGATACATTCCTTTAAAAAAAATGTTCACTGGGAATAGATTTTTGACTTATGCTGCCATGTCGTCTGACAAAGTAATTAACCTAAAAGGTTCATCATGAACAAATACACCAAAACATACGACAATAGACATAGACCGACAGACAGAAAGAAACATGCAATAGTTATGTACATAAATACTTATGTATGCTTGTTTATACATTCATAAGAATATTTAATAGCTACTGAAATGTAAAATGTCCTTGCTCAACCTTTTTGCTGTTGTTCTAATCTATACATACACGATATTTGTAAATGTATGTGTCATCTTTTTTTATGTATACCTACATAGCTTCATATCATTTTTCACAAAACTTATAATTATGGCAAAATAATTTATTATTATAGAAGAACTAGAGACATGCAAATATACATACAAGGATAGGATAATTTAAGAGCTTTATTACTTTTTAAATAAAAGATTTGCTTTTCTTTGAAAATGTTACGTAACAGAAAAAAATTACTAATTTTGTACAAAAATACCAATATTTTTCTCATTTATTTATTTAATTGATCATCCCAGCAAAAAAGTTTGCCTACTAGAATGCAAAAAAGTGTATGTACTCTCCAGTAGTGAGTACTTACAATTTGACTGAATAAGCCATTATTTTTGTATGAGAAGTTCAAAAAGTATGCGGTACCCTACACTTTTTGCCTACAAATATCCAAAAGTTAATAGATTACTGATTGCCTAAAAGTATTCAAAATATAATGGGTTATTTTATGCTCACAAAAAATACAAAATTTAATAAAATAGCCAAAAATTATAAACAAATATAATTTTGTAACATAATTATAAAATCTGAAACTTTTTTGGGATTGTTAAAAATCATAATTTTACCAAGCAAATATATGAATACGTATATTAAAGAATATGCGAAAATACTTAGATTTTGTAATAAATATTATAGTAATCCAAAGTTATTTTATTGTTTTCGAAGCTCACTTTCGCGATCAATAAATATTTTTTAGATAGATTTCAGGATTAACTAGGAAGTACGTTCATGTAATGATATAAATAAGTTGTTATTTTATTCATTACAAGGCAGTCATTATTATTAGAGATGTGCACGTGAGTGTTTTCTGACTCACGACACGCACGCTCACGCAGAAAAATGATTTACTCACGCACGAATGATTTTGAAAATTTTCACGATCACGCACGCTCACGAATAAAGTATTTTTAATCACGCACGAGTGCTTTACAACTTATCACGATCACGCACGCTCACGAAAAAGTATATGTATAATATAATTTTCATGTCTTTTGGGTTGAAAAATAGGTTCTTAGATATACATATGTTTGTGTATACATATCTATGTATGTATGTATATATTTGTGCTCGTGTTTTTTTAAAATTTATAATGTAAATTAAAATAAAGCAAAGTTAATTTAATATAGTTTTAAATATTCGTATTCGCGGATATCATTTGAAATATTCGAATTCGAATTCTAGTATATCAAAAATTTACATTCCGCACATGTATGTATGTATACATACATAATATAAATGTGAAGGTAAGACGTATGATCAATTAAATAAATGATAATCAAATAAATGAGAAAAGCATATTAAATAAGAAAACATAGAAATTACTAAAATTTTTCTGTTACGTAACAAAGACTCCCCCCACCACACAAGCTAATCGCTTTGCGAATTGTGTTTGTGTTTAAAAAAAAACTTACTCTTAAAAAAAAACAAATCATAACAAAACTCGAACCCCACCCCTCCCCTCTACAGCGTTACGTAATATATGGACGGCACCTAAAGCAAAAAACATTTTCTGCGGTACAATTCGTCAGTAGTATTGTTGACAAAGGCACTGTTGAATCAGTAGTGTTTCTCAATTGATACTTCCTACAGGGTATCTAAGAAACATACATACATACTTACAAACTTACTTACAGACTTTTACTTATGTACTCAAAAATCAAAGTTTTAATGTTTAAAAAAAATTGTTCAGAGAAACTACCGAAATGTCTTAACGAATTCGGTACGACAAGTCTGACTTCAGAAAAAGTCGAAACATTTTGTTTTGGGGGTATTCATTCACCCTTAAGCCTGGTACTCTGTTCAACATTTCACGCGAAATGCTGCCAAAGTACATATAAAAAAAATTTACACGAATTGTTCATGAAAAAATGTTGCAGAAATAGTACTCTGTTTATCTTGTGAAAAACATTTGAAATGTATCTTCAACATTTTAAGTGTTCGTGCGAAATAAGTAGAGTGCCACTTGTTTCGTACGTAATTTACAACAAACACATGGGGTGTTTCAACAAACATAAGAAATTGTAGCATAGTTTCAGGCGCCAATTAATATTGTTTGCATGTCAAATTTTTCGTACGAATTATAATCATAAAATGTTGATAAACATTTTTCACAAATTTGAACAGAGTACTATGCCCTATCGGGAATAAAAGTTCACGTGAAAAGTGTTCCCTTTCCCTAAAATTGTGATTGCCAATGTTTGCGTTGTTGTTGTGTTAGTATACTATTTTCTTATTTTGTTCACCATTTTTTTTGTTAAAGGGAAATATTTCACGTGAAAAAACTGTTCGCCTTTTATTCCCGATAAGGGTGATTATGTTTGTAAGCTCATACTACCATACCATACCATACTATACAAATATGCATTTATTATTATAAAATAATTTATTTCAAATGATTGAATACAGTTACATATGTACCTATGCAGGAATGTTATCTCGTGAGAGCGTGAGAATTCGTGCGTGATTATTAAAAAAAGCTCACACACGATCACGCACGATCACGCACGAGTAAATTTTTTTCAGTCACGCTCACGCACTCACGCGTGATTAGTTATAATATTTGATCACGAATCACGCGTGATTCACGCGTGACACGATAAAATCACGACATTTGCACATCTCTAATTATTATACACATAAAATAATTAAAAAAATAAGTAGCACTCATTACTTTGTAAGCCATTAAAAGAGTACTACCCATTACAAAATCTTCAAATTTTTTTGCTGGGATATTACATATATCTGCCGAATGTCAACTTTTGATATTCGCGAGTTCGAATTCGAATATTTAAAACGATATCCGCGAATACGAATATTTAAAACGTACATTAAAACTATCCAAAAATTTAATAGTTGTTAAATAACATTTGAAAATTATACAAAGTTTTTATAACAAATTAAACAAATTGTAGTTAAACTGAACATACATGGTTCTGAATTCCTCACCTTTCTTTATCCATTTACATTTTTAACTATTCTTAATATATGTATGTACATAAAAACTTCTTTCCATATTAAACTGCAACATATATTATTGAAATGGTATTTGCAGAAGTTTAGGAAAAGGTTTCTTGCAATTCTCAGGGACAAAAAAGTGTCCTTTCAAAAAATATATTCTTCCATATATGTACATGACAATATCAGTTTTAACATTATTGTTGGTCAACTTAGTTTTAAAATTTTTGTTGGTCAATTTGAGGCTACAATGTTTAAGTTTTCAGAGATGTGTTAATGGAAACTTGCATACATAGACGTATTTTCATAATGATATTATTTTAATTTTTTATGCAACAGAACTTAAACAAAATATTATGAAAACAACAGCGAAATGCTTTTAGGAACTAGATTGTGTGCCCCTCTAATTTTAAGGTATTTTTAAGGTACATATATTTTTAATGGGCAACTATCTATTGAAAATGTAATGTTGTAGGAGGGAAAAGAAAAGAAAAGAAAAATTGCATATTGTTACGTTTTTCTCTCTATAAAAACGCTTTTCCGTGGACCCGAAGATTTGCAAACGAATACAAGAGCCGAGTGTAGTAATTAGGGTTAAGAATGATACAAGTTTTATTTACAAATACACTTATACTAAATTACTCAAGAGCTTAAATACACTAATACAACTTAAAATAATAAATTACACACAAATATTCACAACTGGTTACCACTACGCCTTCCTCACTGTAGTTTACGCACGTTTCTTAGCTGCCTGCGCAAGTAATCACGTGACACCTATTTGTCTGCTGCTTGTCACACACGGCACTCACTCTGCCGACACTCACAGTTGATACACCAATAAAGACTCACTGGCTTTACTTACACCCTTACACACGTCTATTCGCTGCGCTGTTCCCTTTACTCCAGTCGACACGATAGACTCCACAATAATCTCAATTCCACGACAGACTTTGCTGTCACTATAGACTGTCCTATAGTTTCTCCTTTTCCCAACTCACGTGTAAAGCACAGACTGCTCTTAACTATCAACTCACCACTGTATCGCTGCCTATTATTAATTCACAACTTAATTATCAACTGACTTGTTTACACGCAACTGACTGACTTGTTCACAACTGACTTGTTCGCAACACAACAATAACTGACTCGCAACTAACTATAACTGTTCGCGACTGACTTACAACTGCAACTAACTAACTCATTGGATGCGTCACCTCTTATTATATTTCACACAAACACCACCAGAAGTTTCAAGCAATGTCTAGACGATCATTATTATCTTATATGCTGCCTAATTAAGTTCATGTGGTAACTATGTACATACATGTGTATATGCATACGTGTGTACACCATTAACTAAGCAATACACGGTGGTTGTTTATCTTTTACTTTTCGTTTGAATTGGCATGTATGTATGTGTGTAAATATGTGAATGTTCTTAATAAGCAGACGCTTTTTGTTGTTGCTTTTGCTTGTTTACGTTTAATCAAGCTAGGCATGCTTATTTAGTTGTTGGCTACTATTCTAGACTATTCTTTGCTTTGACCCTGTAGTAATATTTTCGCGTAGCACTTACATTAACCCTGTTGGAATATTTTTGTGTAATGCTGCTTAAACCTGTCGACGGCTATTTTCGTAACAATATCTTTCGTAATTGACATCATTTTGACTCATTTTATATCCCAACAATCTGTATGTTTAAAGCGGGTTAAAAATGTTCTCTTTTCGAAAATGAAATATAATTCACCATGGCAACCTTTATTGATCCAAGATATAATTTTTTTGTTTCATGCACATTTTAGTCATCTTTAAGCTCTCTGAAATACAAGACTTCTTCACTTATAGAAATTAGTGAAGGCGACCGCGATTCTCGTCTTGATGTTTCAAATACTGCTCAGTCATCAATACGGAAAACTATAGCAGATTATTTTGCAAAAAACGCAGAGCAAAAATAATGAAAAATAATTTTTTTTTAATTATTACAAACTAATATTTGCGTGCCATTCATTTAAATTTCGTTTTGGATTTATGAATTTCTTTATATATTTTTTTAAACGAATACGAATATCTATAAAAGGCCGAATGTTTTGGAATTCCAATACACATCACTAATACATACATACAGTTTAGGAATAAGCTCTCTATAAAACCATAATTTTTGGAGTTTGAGGACACGAGAAGAAATTTAAAAAATAGTTTCGCCAATATATGGAGTACGTTCATACATACGTAAGCTTATGTCTACGCACTGTGCTAGTCTAACAAATGAATTTAAAACAATGAATTAAATTTATTTTTTTTTTAATAAAAACTTTAAACTATTTAACAAGGCGAATTCACATAAGGTGATCTTAATTTGCCAGCTGACATAAATTTCCTGCTGTCAACCAAAACGTTAAGAAATATTTTGTCAGCAGGAAATTTTACACTAACAAATATACAAGGCGAATACGCAGAGTTGCAAATCAAGACCACCTTATATCAATTCGCCTTGCTATTTAATATATTTTTTATCTCATTGTTACGTTATTCCTGGTGGGGGATGGGGGGGGGGGTCAAAAATCGGGGAAAACATCGTTACGTAATATATGGACAGCCCCTAATTGAAAAAAATATAAAATCTCTCAATATATAAAAAATTATTTGGAAATCATAAACCCTTAAGAAGGTATGCCCAAAACTATAACAACTTTACGAGTATTTATAAAAAATTGTTAAGGCTTAATAAAGGGTTTATAAAACAAATTTTCATAAAAATGTCTTTTATCAAGCCTTAATAATTATTAAATTAAATTATAATTTTTTTAAATAAAGCCTTAGATATCTGGTAAAATGCAAGAAACTTGTCGTAAGATTTTTCGCGAAAAAACTGTTGCATACTTTTAGGTAATGTATTTATTGAATATAACAACAATTTATTATTAAATGGAAAGAAAAATTGCATAGAGATAATTAAAGGAAAACTATGAAAAATATAGTTGACATTTCCTGCCGTACGGTGTCCATTAAATGGAACAACTGGAGATATTATTTTGAACTCGTTTAAATCCATGAGAAATTCAACTAATATTATGGTTGAAAGAAATAGTTTATGTTAAATAGGCACAATCTGGCCAATTTCGTACTAGAAATAATTTACTTGTATTCTTGTGACATTCGTTCTTCGGCGAAGTTCTAAAACTTTTGCATTTTTAAATCGATTTCAGTGTGGAGCTCACATACTCCCATTTTTTGTTTTTTTTTTGTTAAAAACCGTGCATGAGCCACTAATTCTGCAAATAATATCCGAAAGTTAGATGTGTAAGATTTTTTTAAATGTGATAAATGGTACTTTTTATAGTATTGCTTGAAGTTCTTTATGACTAAGCTACTTCCATATTTTCTTCTTTGCGTCATAAAAAGTATTAAAGGAAGTAGCACCAACAATATTTATATCCGTAGTTAATTTTAATTATTATTCGAACTCCATTTGTTTCTATATTTATGATTTTAACAAATGGAGTTCGAATAATAATTAAAATTAACTAAAAATTAATAGCCATGGGCCTGTGGCAAAAATTAAATAAAAATATACTTAATAGTAACAAACCAAAAAAGTTTGTCTTAAGTAGAACAAAAAATAAGCAAATTAAGTAACATGTGTATAATTAGTAAAAAGAACAAAACGACAATGGTAAGACTGTTGTAAATATAGAGATGGTAAAATTGAGCTTACAATACAAAAAAGCTTTCTGCAAATTGAAATACGATGAATCAAAACAATTCACATGTTCCATTTGCAATAAAATGCTAAGTATATAAAGCAGAAATCTACATCGACTGACACCACACACAGTGGACCAAACACAAAAGAACGCTGATGATGAAGGTTTAGTGGCCTTCGAAAACGGCTGGCTGTTCCGTTCAACTATGTGTTGTTAGTCAGAATATTTACAACAGACTTTGGTGTTATTTGTTCATTAATAATTATCACATGTAATTTGGCTTAAAAAGCGATACGAACTTTAGCCCGTTCAAATCACAAATATAGACATAAATATATATATTTTTCTCAAGAAAAGTGTTTTAATATCGCTATTCCAGATGGGTATAGTTACTATTTTCATAATATCACTACTACTATTTTCATAACATTAATCGTTCGTTTGATGACCTTGATGCACCATCTACGTCATGTGGTCTTTCCCAAACTTTAATCTGTGTTGCTTATGTACAATGGTGATTTAGATGTTTCAAGTACTCCGCGGTTTGTATAACATTGTGAATAGTTATTTTACTGACGCTAACTCCGACTGCAGTTCTAATTCTACTTAAACTCACAGATGAATTCGAGACCATTTAGAGAATTTTGCGTCTATATTGAGGTGAAAACTTCTTATAAGTCTTTCCTTTGTACCATTTGGAGTACTCTGATGGATTTTTTATGTAATTGCTTATAACTTTTGGTCTGCGACGAAGTTTTCCGCCAATAGCGCGGTTAGGAAGCCCTAGATTGTGATACGTCTCAAGTTTTGCGATTTCCGTGGAACTAAGCGACGGCTTTTTCCTAATACTTTTTTTTGTGCAAATAAAACGTTTTTCTATTGCTTTTAAAGGTATTTTGGCATAAACATCAAAGATCAATTGAAAATTCATCACTGAGGCTAATCTATGTTAACACTGAAATATTAAAATTTCTTATGCTGTTTACGAAAACTATTATGAAAGTCCATTTAATGTTTACTGACCCATTTGGAATTTTTGTCAATAAAGCAACAGAGTTTCCTCTTAAGAATGACTTAAAAACATATTTTCTGTTTATTTAAGGAATCGCGAAAATGTCTACTATTCTCCAAAATTTCAAGTGAGGCTATCCTATGTTAACGGAGTGTATGTATTTGAACATGACTGACACTACATAGTTTTAAAAATGGGGCCATCACCGACTGACTAAGGCGATTAAAACATTTCAACGAATTGCACAGCATGCTAAAAAATATTTACTAAAATCAAAAACTCAATTAATATTTTGCAATCAATTGGTTGGTTAATTGCTTACTTTAATGTTCCCAAATTCTTTCACCTAATTGCATCTATTCTATGGTTGGTCCTGTTTTATTTTTTTTACTTATCCTTCCAACTTAATTCGTTACACTCACTATTTGACAAGTCTACTAGGGAGTTGTTGAAAAAAAAATAATTTTTCCAATAGCAAAAATATCAACATGAACGGCAGGAGTGATAACAACTACATTAAAAACAACAACAGCAATGACAGGAACTATCAGTTATAGTCAATTCTGTATTGGACGCAATTATCAATTGTTGTTGTTTTTATTTTTTTGAAATAGCCATTTGTTGTTGCCACTCTGCTACTTGGGTAGTCCGGTTTTATTTACAGTTTTCGTCACAGTTGACACGAAAAAAAGAATAATAATAAATTGTGCAGGTATTTTTACTTTCAAGAGAAAGAAAAAGTAAAATTTTAGGGTTTTTTTTATTATTATACAAAATAATGTTTTTTTTAATTTGACTAGTCTGGAGTGATGGGATCTACTTACTAAATCGACATTAATTAATTTTGCTGAAATTTAAAATTGAGTAAGGGAAGAAAATATTTTAAAAGTTTTCTACATTTCTCGCAAAAATTATTTTACCAAATCACCAAAAAAGTACTCGTAATTAGAAAAAAATATAAAACATTATAGTGTTTAAATATACTTACCATGCTACTAAAAAATAACTTATTTTTGTTCGCGAAGTTCAAAAAGAAATCCATTTTATGTATAATACGAGGGTGGATCATTAACTCAGTGTTTTTTTAATTTCCCCCCTCTTCATTGAAATGGCAACACTGCTCCTGTTAGGAGGCAACTGTCAGTTGACTCCTGTCTAAATTTGAACAAGGTGTGTCATTTAGTTTGTGTTGATAACAAGCTACCTCTCCTTTTGAGAAGAAAATGAAAAATATGAATTTCGTGTGCTCATTAAACCGTAAATCAAACCAAGGAAAAGTTCGATAAATACTCGTACTATTGGGACTCTGCACCATCAATTTCAATGGTAAAAAAGTGCTTTACTGACTTTCGTTGTGGTCGCACAAGTACAAATAACGCTGAGCGTTCTGGACGGCTAATTGAGGTTAATACACACGAAAATTTTGAAAAACTCCACGATATTTTGTTGGCCGATCGAAGAGTAAAAGTGCGTGAGATTGTTGATGCCATAGGCATTTAATATGGCAGTGTGGTTTCGATTTTAAATGATCAGCTGGGTTTAAGAAAGTAAACGTAAACGTGTGACAACTTCAAAAGACTGTTTGGAGTTGTTTAAACGCAATCCGAATAAGTTTTGCGGCGTTTTGTAGCTTCGGAAGAAACATGGATCTATTACTGTACTCCGCAGACCAACCAGCAGTCTAAATATGCTCCGAAGAAGGCCAAGGTGAGTTTGTCGGCCAATAAGGTGATGACAACTGTGTTTTGGGATGTAGGCGGGATAATCCACATCGATTACATTCAAAAGGGAAAAACAATAACGGGCGAATATAATGCCAACTTATTAGACCGAGTTAATGAGGATTTAAAAAGCAAACGACCCCATATGCCCAAGAAAAAAGTCCTTTTTCATCAAGATAATGTACGAGTGCACACGTGTGCAGTCTCAATGGCAAAACTCAATGAATTCTCCGGATTTAGCCCCTAGTGACTACTTCCTATTTCCAAACCTAAAGAAATGGCTTGGTGGAAAAATATTTAGCTCAAACGATGAAATTATTGATCAAACAAATGCCCATTTTAAGGACCTCGAAAAATCATATTTTTTGAAAGGGATACAAAAACTGGAGAAACGGTGGACTAAGTGTATTGAGTTAAAAAGAGACGATTTTGAAGAATAAATTTTTGTTTTGTTTGTCACGGACTTATTGATCCGCCCTCGTATATGAAAATTACTACTTAAACTCTTTGTTCTTATTAATATTTTTTTATAAAGCTACAAAATAATGAGTGTAACGTTATTAAAACCGCGAGTGTATGCTAAGTGTTTGTTGGGTTGCAGGTGACAGAAGAGGAAATTAATTTTACATACGAACTCTACGTATAAAAAGTGACCAAGTCCCAAATGTTGGCGGGCTATGGCTTTCTGATTACATTATATCAAATTCCTTGTTAGCAGCTATAAAATGGTGAAGCACACTTATAATGAAGAGCCGAGGAGTGAGTCAATAGAATTGAATACTACGCTGTCATCGATGTGCCAGTTGACCTACTCCCTTACGGCATCGATTAGCAACGGCTCATAAGGGACAACTAACCGGTGTCACAATTACAAATTCTCATGCTCGAAAAATTAATGTACATACACATAGATATTGTAGGCCTACTTGAATTCATATATGTTTTCGATATTTTCAAGTGTTCGATTACACTTAAAAATCGAATCAAACAATTTTTGTTGGGATTTTTTTTTTTTTTTGAAAGCATCCCAATAAGCGATTTTACTTAAAATCAAGCGTAGAACAATTAAAGGGTATTTTTTATGGAGGTATTAAACTTTAAGTTGGCAACACTATTTTAATTGGCGGACATTTTGTCAGCTGTCAAGTGATTTATGTTTAGTTTGGTTTGACATTTCAACATGAATAGACTGACGCCTGAACAACGCTTGCAAACTGTGCAAATTTATTTTGAAAATCATGGTTCATGGTTACGTACACTGAGGGAAAAAAACGTTGCGGACGTGTTCGAACTGACAACGGTATGCTGTCAACTTTTGGTTATCGACAACGCTGGTTGTTAACTTGTACACGGGAGATATGAATCATATAAAATCGTTGTCAACACTTCAGCGTGTACAATTTTAACACAAACGTCATTGATACACTTGTGACAATGTATGTGATCAGTTTGAGCTCATTCGATGGTCAACCCTTTTAATGGATGGTAATATAAATCGGATCGATCCGCACTACTTGTGAACCAAATATTTTGACAATCTATAACAGCTACGTCCACGCCATATGCACAATGTGCAAACTTTTATATGGAGCTTTTTGTGCTTTCACACCGACGAGAGTTAAGAGCTTTCAAAGCTGTTTGGACGTAGCTGATCTATAAACTTATATATGTTTTCTATTTGTTAAATTATTTTCGTATTCTCATCATTTGGAACTTATCTAATATATATCCTGAGTCGGGAAATGGGGGAAAATCCCCAATAAAGCCGCGTTCAGACTATTATACTTTGTATTTATACTTGTCAAAAATTCAAATAATACGTGCAAGTGTGATAGTCTGAACGCAAAATTTCATCAAAGTGGCAAATAATACGATAAAAATGTTGACATCCCATAAGACTTTTTCGTTTTTAGAAAATTTTCTAAACGATAATACTTTTCATTAGATCAGGGTTGCATTTTCACACAAACCAAATTTCCAAGTCGGCTGTTTCGCCGCCGATAGCGTGTCGTCATTGATGTAATGTTTTGTCATACGTATATCGGCTCAAAATTTTGAATAAGTGAATCGTATGGAAGTATATTTCGTTGACGTAATTTTTTAACGTTTTTGTAATATCTTTTCTTAAATTTTTTCTGTTATTTACATAGAATATTTTTAACTGCTAAATTTTTTCAAGTGCCGGCACGTCCCCGCCTACATGAAACCGCTTTGCCACCGCTAGTCAATGAATAGCACCGACATTTTCATTGAACAGCTGTTTTGTTATCTACTTGTATTACACATTTTATTTGCAGTGTGATGGTCTGAACACAATATGTGATTTTACGTTGGATTTATTGACAGTCGCAACGAATGTATTTAGATTTCTGTATCGTAAAATGTGATGAAAGTATTAATACTTGTATAATAGTCTGAACGGAGCTTAATACGCAACACAAAATGTGTATAATTCATAATAATTAATAAAAGAAATTATTCTTTCGGTAAAAAGGTTTTCACTTAAATTTATTAATATGTAAAATCGTAAGTTCATCAACCAAGTTTATTTATTTACAAACTTACTCATCTGCAATAAATGATGAATGTTGCCAAAATACTCTCTGGTGTGAGTATGTGCAACATATCTATTTATTTATTTATGTATGATTTTATTTATTGTAAGACAAACTTGACTGCAAACACATTTTTTGAGCAGGTGGCGCATACACAACGATAAATGATGCTTGAGTAGTTGAAAGATATCGTTTTAAACGAACACGCACATTGGGATGATATTGACCACATACATATGTATATAAATATATAAAAACATATATTTCCAAAAACGGCTGATGTCCAAAATGCGAAAGCAAGCCAGTCAGTAAGTCAGCCATGTACTCATTGCGACCGTCAGTCAGTCAGTGTTGAGTGAATAACATTTGTTACAAATGTTTTTGTTAAAGTGACAACAAGAATAATAACAGTAATGAAAAGAGATGCAAGTTAGCGTTGCCATACTATTGCCATTTTCGCTGTTTCGAAAGTGGTAATGAAAGTCTGTAAGAATTTATTTTAACAGTTTTAGCATATGTCTGGCATTCCTTTTGTTGTAATATTTAAAATGTTCGCAATGCCGTTCACATTATGCTTTTTGGTTTGTAACGTAAAAGGCAAATACAACGAAAAATATACATACATATATAAAGTTTGTTTTTTTTTATACACTCAGGGAAAAATTGCAACTTAAAAATAAGAACGCGTCACATTAATTCAATACTTTTCAATATAATAGAAAAAATATATTCCCCCTTATTGTGAATGGCGTTGTCGACGTCACATCAAGACGACAGTAAATATTGTCACTTGTATACTCTTTATCGGAAATAATTGGATCTTATTGACAATATCTTACTAATCTCCAAGGCTTTGTAAATAAATGGAGCATGTTAATAGTAGGCAATTGTTAAAGACGAAGAGTAGACAAGTGACATATTTTAGTGTCGTCTTGATGTGACGTCGACGACGCCATTCACAATAAGGGGTATTGAAATACTTAAAAATAAATAAAATTAATAAATTAATATTGTAAATAAATATTTTTCCATATTGAAATAAGAAATTTCAGCATTACGAGACTTTCGTTAATGTTTCTTATTAATTCAATATGGTTTTTATTAATCTTAAACTGTTTTTGATGTGTAAACATCTATACGCTAGGGGGTAAAAATCTTTTGACTTTGATTTCTTTGCTGAGATTTCTTTGCTGAGATTTCTTTGCTGAGATTTCTTTGCATTGCCAAATCGGTGTGAGCTATGTATGAGTGTATTAGTGTTTGAAAGAAGCAATACCAAGCAGAGAAACAAGTCGACCGGCTCGAAGCCGACGGTGCGCCGCCGCCGCTTATTTTTCTGTATATTTCCGTACACCAAAGGTGAAAATGAACCGTAAGAGCTACGGACTTGAAATTTGGACACAATGTGTAGACATTTGGCCACTACAACAACAAATACATGAGAGTTAAAAATTAAAGGGTGTTCCAAAACGAGGAACGAAAAATGTTAAACTCCCATGTAATATACACTTGAAATTTTAAAAGTTAGTGTATTTTTATACAGACTACAACAATTAACACTAAATTTAAAAAATTTAAATCAATGGGTGTTCCATCAGTTAATGCAATTTTGACTTTGTAATTTTGACAACTTGCTGTATCTTGGAAACCGTAAGAGTAAAACTCTTGAAATTTTCAAAAACGGTAAAACTAAAAAATCAAAAAAATATAAAATCGCCAAATATAAAAAAAAAATCGCCAAAAACAAAAAAAAATTGCCAAAACGAAAAAAGCACCAAATTAAAAAAAATCTCTAGGAAAAAAACGCCAAATACGAGAAAAAAGCGACAAAACTGAAAAAAATCGTTTAAAATGAAAAAACTTAAAAAAAGGAAGAAAGCTAAATCAAAAAAAAAAAAAAAAATGATCAAACCCGAATGTGCGCGAGTCAAAGTCGCACTTTACTGAATTTATTTTAATTGCAATGCGTACACAACAACAAGAACAGCAACAACTAAACGATGAACAACAGGAATTAAAAATTAAAAAGTAAGAGTAAAGGCATTTACCATAGATGAGCACTGCAGTACCACTAAAGTTTCAGTAAAAACAATAAAAAATGTTTAACAAGTAAATTTTTACTGATTACTAAAAATTTTTTATACAATTTTTATAAATTCGCTAAATGATTTGTTATATGATGAGGTGCATTGAATTTTCAGTAATCAGTAATGCCCATATTCATAATGAAATTCTACCAAGTGGCTAAATGTTTTTCATACAAAAGTTTCAAAATTTGAATGAAAAAACTTTGCCACTTGCTACGGCCCTACGATTTTACTGGTAATGCAAATTAAGTTTCATTAGCAGTAAAAATTTAATGAATTTTTTTAGTAATCAGTAAATTTACTGCTTACTGCAATTTTGAATGCAGTACATATTCATATACTGCAGTGTGCCCATTTACTAACCAAATAAGTTTAATAAAACAAACAAAAACAAACAATTTCCTATGTATTTACAATATTGAAAGTTTTGATACTTTTAATTAATTAATTTTAAAAAAAGATACTAAAAGCATAAGTACTTCCAACTTAAAAAAAAAAATTCATTACTAGATGTTTACACATCTCCTCTGTGATCGGACTCACATTGCTTTTTTTTCTCTGTGCGTTGAGGTATAGAACTTTGAAATGGAATAAAATAAATATGATTTTTTTTAAATTTACACGAAATTTATTTTATTCGAAAGATAGTCTTCTGGCATTATAGTTTAAATAGTTATGACTTCTGGCATATGACCGCCACGGCTGGCCTAATCTGAAGGTCCGATTATCGATTACTTTTTTCAACATTTGTGGCCGTATATTGATAATAACGCGGCGAATGTTGTCCTCCAAGTGGTGAATCGTTTCGGGCTTATCGAAGTAGACTAAGCGACTTCACATGTCCCGACAGGAAACAGTTTAGCGGCGTTAAATCGCACGTTCTTGGAGACCAATTAACGTGTACGAAACGTGAAACTATGCGGTTACCAAACATTCCTTCAATAAATCAATTTGTGGCACGAGCTGTGTGACATGTCGTGCCGTCTTGTTGAATCTAAAGCTCCTGTACTTCATGCTTGTTCGATTGATGAACGAAGAAGCAAGTAATAATGGTTCTATGGTTCTATAGTGGCGGATAGACTGCTTCGGGTCTTCCTCTACGCTGTGCTCTACAGCGCCAATGACTCCTTCTGTACGCACTGTACGACATTTCTGCGGATGCGTATTGTCATTTATAGTAAACGTGGTGTGAAAATGTTCTATACTTAATCGAATTAATTGCTCTGATTGACAATTATGATCACCATAAAATGCGCGATACGTATCTCGAATAGAACCATGATTTTCAAAATAAATTTGCACAATTTGGAAGCGTTGTTCAACATTTCATGTTGAAATGCCAAACCAAACTAAACATAAATCACTTAACCGCTGATAAAATGTCCGCCAGTTAAAAAATTAAGTTTTATACCTCTATAAAAACACCCTTTATATAATGGGATAGTGTGTACTCAGTATAAAAACTAGACTTCACAGAATAATTATACATAGTTTCATCGTAATTCCATACACCGAAAAGATTCACATTAAAATCTGCGTAAACAAATTTTCATTAATGATTTTGTTTCATATGTATTTCATGTTAATTCAACATGATCTACAGTAATATTCAAAGAAAAGTTTTCATTTTAAAATAACTTTATTTCATGGTGATTTAACATTCCAGTGCTGTTAAGATTAAAGTGAATAATCATGTTGAATCCAAGTTATTTCAAGTTTGAAGAAAGTAAATTCGATAGCGGAATAATACAAAGAACCATGCTGAATCAAAATTAGCTCAAGTTGAAACAACATGAAATTTAATTTAATAAAGTCATTGTTTGTTATTAATTATTTTAACATACTCGTTCGTTAGTGTGTGTATTGATAGAAGCATCAGGAAAATGTTTGTCGGTTGGCTGCCCCACCCAAGATTTCAACTCGGACTCATTGCGTGGTAGTCACAGTAAACTTTAATATTCTATAGATATACACTTACAGCTTTATTTATAAAAATTATTAAGGCTTTATATAAAGGCTTTTTAAGAAAGATTTTGCGTGAAAATTTGTTTTAAATACTCTTTATGAAGCCTTAAGTTTTATAAATAAGGCTAATACCATTAAGAATAAAATTTTAATTCAACATTACTTAATTCATTATTTAACATAAAATTTATTTGAATTGAAAGATAGTTAAAAAAACACAAACGGCGAAACTACTTTCCACCGTTTCAAATGTTTTGACAGTAAACTGCGTTCATTAAAATTTTACTTTTGAGAAGTGTTAATGGCTTCGCTAACAGAGACAAAAATGTTAAACATGCGATTTCAGTTTTAATTTCAAAGTTGGTCGTGGAGGATGTGCGTCCACTTTAGGTACATACATTTAACTAAGAGAGAGAAATTATTTTTATAATTTTAAAAATAATATTTTTATTAATATAAATCATCAAAATTCATATAAAACTTTCTGTCTGGCAACTGTGTGGCAGAGCTGGAATAAAATTTATACATACGTACTCGTATGTATTGCACCTGCCATTCGAAGAAACATTGTGCGAATAAAATGGATTTTATATCAAAGAGTTTTTACTTCGGTGTTTTTATATGCTTTTTTATTATGTTGTTGTTTTATTTAGTATATTACATTCATCAACTGCACCGCGGCACCAAACCACAGACTCCGACAACAATAACAACATATTAAACAAGCACCAGCGCCACAACATCATCATTATTGTCGTTACACATTTACAAACTGCAACATCAGGAGCAATTATGGCAGTTCAAATACCCTACAACACTTTTAGCGAACTTTTAACTCTACGTATAATGCTGAAGTGCAATGTTGATAAGAGAAAATTAAAAATTTTAATTGTTGCAATTTTTTTAAAGATTAGTAAGTCTACTTCTATTACTAAGTGTTACCTTCTTTAGGAAAGGGATATAAATAGAAAATACAGGTGGTGAAAGAAGAGATAGAGGAAAGCTTCATTCTTTTACAACTCCGCTTTTTTGCAAGTTTAAACTGAAAACGACTAGGTTCATACAAATTCCTTAAATTACTCAGAACATACGACTATAAGTAAAATTTATACTGAGTATCAGCTGCAGTCATATACATATAAGCATAAAAATACTCTGAGTATTTATTTCATAGGCTACACATGAGTATATACAGGAGTATTTTATTGACACACACCTCAAGAAAGTTCATTAGGAAAACGCTGAAATAGCAACGGAGTTCAACTGATTGCATGACAGGGATGGAAAATGTTTTATAATAATTATTTTAAATTTGTACTAGAAATTAGGGATGTAATGACTAATTGCTTTATATATGGTTTGAATAAATATATATACTGAGTGTAGGCATATGTACTCCGAGTATAAGTATGGCAATGTGTGTGAAGATAAATTCATCGAGTTAAATTTGCTTTTTACAAAAATATCGTATGCCATTTTTTTTTTTTTTTTTTTTTTTTTTGGTACGAATTTTGTACTCAAATTAAGGGGTTTTTCATAAAAACGTTCACTGTTGCCAAACCCTTTTTTCTAAGCGAATCAAATTAAGTGGAAAATGAAAACCACATATCATACTATTAAACTGCATTTACAGTATATCTGAATTGTATTTGTGAAATTTTTTAGAAAACTTTTAAAAAATATGAACTAGTAAAAAAATGTTATTTTTCAAGTTCTATGAGGGAAATGGCCAATGTGGCCAAACCATTATTCCTCAGCCAATCAAGCCTAGTGGAAAATGAAGACAACAAATTATACTAATAAACTGAAACCCCTTAGTTTCGCATACAATGAAATTATCTTCACACACATAAGTACATATGTAGTATGGCAGACACTCAATACGCACAATACTCATATGCCTATTTATACTTACTGAGTATGTAAGTTTTTGGCTTAAAAGAAGTAGAGATAGATACTCTTGTGTGTTGCAAGCGGCTATAATAATAAACGTTGAAAGCAAATATGTTGGTACACGAATTGTTTGTGCTACACTTATGAGTACTTAAGTATATTTTTTTGAATTCTTATTGCCATTCCATACTTCATGAGGTTAATTTTGTTGTTTGACTCTGTTAGTAAAATGTTTCATTCTCTCTAACAACTTTTCAGATATAATCTATAACGCTAACGTGTAGTGTGTTTGTATGTATGTATGTTAATTTTTTTTTGCACTAATAGTTTTACATAACGAAAATTTATTTCTGTTTTACGTGAGTACTTTAATTATGGCTTAAATGTTTTTCACTTATTTAATTTTTAGGTACTTAGATATAATTAGCGTTTCCAATTGGTGGTTTTTGTTGAGGAAAATAATTTGAATTTTATTGCATTACATGCATTTGCGGTTCTTAGCGGTCATATCTGCATACATATATACATATATTTTCTAACAGCCGTTTTAACAATGTCCGATTATTTTAAATTTTATGGAAAATCATTTAATTGTCTGGTTGTTTAACAAGCACCTATTCACATGAGCGCAATAAAAAATTTTCCTCCGGAATTTCCCGTTAATTGACAAAATATTTAATAACTCAGGAAATTTCTGAAGAATATATTAACACGATTTACTCTTAATCAATTAATCAATGGTCCCAGTACAAAAAAACGAATCCAAAGTGAGAAAAGTGACGAAAAAAGCCGAAAAAATTATGTTTGGTAAACAAATGCACACATATACCTGAAACCTACTGAAACAATATATATATATATATATATATATATATATATATATGGTTCTTTCTAAATCCGTTTATAAATTTAAAATCGGTTGATACTCAATTTAGTTTGAGGTGTTCATAAGTGCCTATGGATTTGAAAAGCCGGGTTTTTACACGCAACTCAAGATTTTGGGTTAGCCTTGAAAATTCCAAAATAAGAGTGTTATTGTACTCGACAATACCTACCCGAAAAATGATGTAACATCCCAGGTATTTTTACTTCTTTTGTTTAATCTCACTGTGTTATATTTTTTTGACCAACTGTATTTCGTTAGCTGAAATGCAAAAAGGCAAAAAATTCAAAATTGTGTCTTATAATTGATTATTATGAATACTATTAAACTACAGGTCTTGAGCAAATTTTCAAGTTCCTGTTATTAACTAAAAGCCAGCGGACTTAACTGAAAAGTTAGTTTTATTTTAGTTTTTTGCTTCTCCTGTAAAATTATATTTTTGTTAGTTACGCCTTTTTTCATTTTAGCTAGCGATAAACATACATACATAGACAGGCATGTTCTGAAAATCACTTTTTGTGAAAGTGATTTGAAATCACAAGAAAGGTGTTCTGCACACAAAACGTTTTGAATTATTGTGATTTTAAACCGGTCAGCTAAATGCCTGCCGATTTGAAATCACTTGGCTATTTTTTCAATCACTTCATTTTCAAATTCGCAATATATTAATTAAATGATTAACTTAATATCTTTTTTTATTGATTTATATAGTAAAATGAGCAATTTTCTATGAAAGAATTTATACAATTATGAAAAAATTTAAGACTCTTTCTTTTGCAAGAAATGTTTTTATTTGCTTTGTGATTTACATTTGTGATTTTGCATTTACAAAACATCAGCTGTTTTCTTGTGTTTTTGAAAGGTTAAAATCACACCCGAAAGTTAAAATTTTTGTGATTTTCAGAACACCATCAAATCACAAAGTGATTTGAAGCCTTGTGATTTAAAGAACATGCCTGACATACTAAATTTTCTTATGTGCAATTTATACTTTTGATATACGAGTGCCCCTGTGGTTGAGTGGGTGGTGTGCTAGCCTGTCATGACGGGGAGGTTGTCAGTTCGAATCCCCAAAAAGGCTCTGCTTAAAAATAAAATATGGTTGCATTTCTAACAAAAAAAAAATATTTAGTGTTTTTTTATGGGAATTGTTACAATTTAAGTTTACAATTTTTTAAACGTGAAATAATAATAAGTAAAATATTTTTTAGTGTTTTTTTATGGGAATTGTTACAATTTAAGTTTAAAAATTCTTTAAACGCACTAATAATCCCAAATTAATATTTTACTTAAGTAAAATATTTTTTTTTATTACTTAAGTAAAATATTAATTTGGGATTATTAGTGCGTTTAAAAAATTTTTAAACTTAAAATATTTTTTAATTAAAAATACATTGAAATTGATTATTGAGGGGTTTAGCTGGATCCTATGCGCATTTCACTGTTGCTAATGCAGATAATCAGGGAACCTTTACCCAAAGTTTCTTAGAACAACTAGAGTTATTATATTATAAACTTTCATTTAAACAAATGAGAAGCTCAACAAAAAATAACAAAGTTGAAACAAGAACTCAATAATCAACATGTTTTTTATTTTCTTACTTTACCATTTCTACATTGGCTGACTTTTTTTCAGCTTCAAATATAACATAGATAGAATAGAATAGAATAGAATAGAATAGAATAGAATAGAATAGAATAGAATAGAATAGAATAGAATAGAATAGAATAGAATAGAATAGAATAGAATAGAATAGAATAGAATAGAATAGAATAGAATAGAATAGAATAGAATAGAATAGAATAGAATAGAATAGAATAGAATAGAATAGAATAGAATAGAATAGAATAGAATAGAATAGAATAGAATAGAATAGAATAGAATAGAATAGAATAGAATAGAATAGAATAGAATAGAATAGAATAGAATAGAATAGAATAGAATAGAATAGAATAGAATAGAATAGAATAGAATAGAATAGAATAGAATAGAATAGAATAGAATAGAATAGAATAGAATAGAATAGAATAGAATAGAATAGAATAGAATAGAATAGAATAGAATAGAATAGAATAGAATAGAATAGAATAGAATAGAATAGAATAGAATAGAATAGAATAGAATAGAATAGAATAGAATAGAATAGAATAGAATAGAATAGAATAGAATAGAATAGAATAGAATAGAATAGAATAGAATAGAATAGAATAGAATAGAATAGAATAGAATAGAATAGAATAGAATAGAATAGAATAGAATAGAATAGAATAGAATAGAATAGAATAGAATAGAATAGAATAGAATAGAATAGAATAGAATAGAATAGAATAGAATAGAATAGAATAGAATAGAATAGAATAGAATAGAATAGAATAGAATAGAATAGAATAGAATAGAATAGAATAGAATAGAATAGAATAGAATAGAATAGAATAGAATAGAATAGAATAGAATAGAATAGAATAGAATAGAATAGAATAGAATAGAATAGAATAGAATAGAATAGAATAGAATAGAATAGAATAGAATAGAATAGAATAGAATAGAATAGAATAGAATAGAATAGAATAGAATAGAATAGAATAGAATAGAATAGAATAGAATAGAATAGAATAGAATAGAATAGAATAGAATAGAATAGAATAGAATAGAATAGAATAGAATAGAATAGAATAGAATAGAATAGAATAGAATAGAATAGAATAGAATAGAATAGAATAGAATAGAATAGAATAGAATAGAATAGAATAGAATAGAATAGAATAGAATAGAATAGAATAGAATAGAATAGAATAGAATAGAATAGAATAGAATAGAATAGAATAGAATAGAATAGAATAGAATAGAATAGAATAGAATAGAATAGAATAGAATAGAATAGAATAGAATAGAATAGAATAGAATAGAATAGAATAGAATAGAATAGAATAGAATAGAATAGAATAGAATAGAATAGAATAGAATAGAATAGAATAGAATAGAATAGAATAGAATAGAATAGAATAGAATAGAATAGAATAGAATAGAATAGAATAGAATAGAATAGAATAGAATAGAATAGAATAGAATAGAATAGAATAGAATAGAATAGAATAGAATAGAATAGAATAGAATAGAATAGAATAGAATAGAATAGAAGTTTTAAATTATTATAGTTAAATGTCTAAATAATATTTACATATACGGCCCTGTTCTGTAAACCGAATCCGAGTAAATTTCTCTTTTTCAAAATATTAATAATGGACTTTTATTTGCTGGTGGTTCAGCGTTGTCTATATATTTCATTGTTGCTGTAACAAATCATCAGTAGATGAATAGTCACATATTTTGAATAGTCACGAACCTCTTATCTTATGCTCAGACTTTCAAGAACTATCTGAGAATTCACAAATAATATTTTTTGAAAATCACAAAAGAAAAATAAGCTTAGTAGGCTTAGAAACTAATACAAAAACCCCAGCAAATAATTTATATTCGATTTGAATCTATTTTATTTTTCTACACCTTTATAAACTTCTGACAATATGTCGAATAATAAATTTCTTAAAAATTAATAATGGACCTGCACACGTGTTTAAAATCATACACGATATGATATTTGAGAATCTATATAGCTATAATGAAAAAAAAAAAAATAATAAAAAAAATAAAAAAAAATATTTCTATTGTAGTAGTTAGTTTCCTAAAATCGTGCGATTTCATATCGATAGGTTTACAGAACTGGGTCGATAATCTATCTATCTATCTATATAATTAATAGGCGGACATGCCCTGATTGCACTGATTTTAAAAAGATTTATATGGTTTTAAAGGATTTTCCGTACAGATGTGCAGAATCTATATTTTATTGAAATCGGTTAAGTATTTTGGGAGCTACAAGCGTTTAAAGTTGCTACTAATACATGCACACATATTACACACGCATTTATTAGCTTACAAGTAAAAAAGAAACAAAACATATGTGTGTACGTGTGTTTGTAGTATTTCTCTTGGTTAAAGGGATTTTGTTTGTGTTTTTTTAATTTCATGTATTACTTAATTCCCATCTAGCATTTGGAAGATAGTTTTCTGAAAAATCACCTTGCTGAGTCTTTTTAGATTACTATTCGTGATCAAAAACTGATTAATCACTTACACGATAAAAAAAGGTCTCGAAAAAGATTCGCGCTAATGGGTAAAAATAGTTCGATTTAAAATACAATAACAAATTGTATAGCAATCGCAAATTAATCATACAGACGTGTAAAATGTGACTATTATTTCCGTTTGTTGTTATCATATTTCGCTTACCTGGAATACTGAAAAATGCTTAGTCAAAAACAAATCTTGCAGGTGTTTTAAAAGTGATTATAATTATGTATTTTATGATCATATTTTACGCAGATAGATGATTAAACACTAGTTGATATGTTATTTTTAAGTATAACGGGGCAATCTTTACGTATAATGTCAAAAACTTAATTTTTTCATTTATAAAAGTTAAATCGAATATGAAATTAAGTGATGAAACAGAATAAGTCTGCATCTTCAGGAAAATTCGATTTCAAATTAACAGAGCCCATAATAAAATCAACGGCAGTAACTTCAACTGCTCTCTGATTTATGTTATATTTTCTTTCTGCTTATTTGTCTTTACAAAATGTATGAAATTTATTGAAAGTGTGGTAGCATAAGAAAAAACGCTGTCAAAATAAAATAGATTCTAGGCAGAATTAGTTTGTACGTGCTGTTCTGTTCTGAATCAGCTGTTTTGTTTCTGTTGAGTTGAAAATCTGTATGTGTGGCTAGTTTTTCCTTTTTCGTTCTGTTCTGTTGCGGACAAATCTGTAGAAAATAGAATTCAACGTTAAGTGACAGCCAAAAGTGTGTATGTATTAGTGTGTTCTGATATTTTCTGTACAAGTGTAATCAATTCTATAGGTTGACAGCTGATTTTTTCACAGACAAAGTAATTGCAAAATATTTTATACAGAAAGGAACGGCACAGAACCGCAACAGAAAGTAAAGAATAATGAAGCCTTCTGTCTCTGGACTGCTTTCTGTAACTTCCTTTTGGTGTCAATTTGTATGGAAAATGTATTTGTGCCGTAACTCTGTTTGACCATTAACGTAGGACTCAGAAAGCTGACTAAAAAATACTCGAAGAAAAGTCAAATGCGATTAGAAATGCGACTGATAAATGACTCAAATATCATTCATAATTGACAATAAAAAGACTCATAAACTGACTGATAAATTTCTCAAATATGACTCGTAAGCGATTAGAAACATGGCTGAAAGACAATTCGAAAAAGAGTAAAAAATGAAGCGAAATAAGACTAATAAATGATCAGAAAACGATTCGAAAAATACATTAAATACTACTAGAAAAGGTTTCGAAAATGACTCTAAACTAATATAGAAAAATACTCATAAATGACTTATCAAGAAGAGTCGCGGGTAGTCACGTTTTTCTACCGACAAAAGTATAATTTATGATCAGAAAATGAAAGCATATTCTTAGCTTTTTAATCGCGCAGAGGAGTCAAAAAAGACTTGAATTCGATTGAACATTTCAAAAATTGCTGGATGGGTTATGGTTTCATATATATGTAAGTATTAGGGTGATCGATTATTCGACTTTTTCCAAAAACCGGTTTTCGAATAGTTCGATTATTTGAAATTGTGAAAAACCTGGTTTCGGTTTTTACAATTCAGGAAAAACCGGTCAACCGGTTTTTTAGTAAGAAAATTATTATACAAGTTTTGATTTTAAATTGCTTTATACATATGAATGTATGGACAAGGTGGATACCTACCTCTATATAAAATATAAAGCAAAATGTCAACAAAACTAAAAAACACTTTTTGCAACTGCATTTTGACATCCATTGCACGCCAATTAAATTCGCCTCTGCTATCAGCTCATAACATCATTTCGGTTTAATTTCATGTTTCAGTAAGTGTCGCCATGCTAAAAAAAATTATTAGAACTTTTACACTGAAAAAAAAAATACATATGAAAATCAACAAAACACGTTGGTCTAAGTTGTAACATAGTAAAAACTAATTTTATTGCAAAATGTACAAATCGAAAAGTATTCGACTCAGCCGGTTTTTAAATTGTAAAAAACCGGAATATTCGACATTCGAAAAATCAACATTTTGAAAAAACCGACAACCGTATTGTGACAAAACCGGGTTTTAAAACCGGTTGAAAAACCGAGTCGATCACCCTAGTAAGTATGTGTGTGGCTGTGTTTTAATGATTTTTTTTTTAAGACGTTATTTACATTTTGATTCTAGAATACGGACGATTTGTCGTCCGTTTGGAATATCTAGTTTATATTCACCCCTATTCTGCGTTTCGATTACGTTCCCGCATTCAGTTACGCACGGATCTAAAAGAGGTATTCTGCCAAAAAACTGAATCGAAAGAAAAAGAAGAAGAGAAGAGTATGTTTAAACCTGCTGCTTTGCTTTGAAACGGGTGAAATAGGAACAGTAAAACTAAGCAATTTTGCAAAATTTTTAGCAAAAAGTTAAATTTAGTGCAAAACAGTGATTTAAAAATTAAAACAAATAATAATTAAATATTTTGAAAATTTTCATTAAATAAACTCTTGCAAATTTTAGTACAGAGAGTTAAAAAAACGGGATAAGCAAGATGTATTTGTGGCCAAACTTTTCCAGTCTGAAGAATCCTGTCGCGACGGAGGTGATATTTTAATTTTTTACACATAATTGTAACACAAAAATAAAGTTTATTTGTTTAAATTTAATTAAATCCGTAGACAAAATCGTTTTTCGTTGCCATTAAATAGGTATGTGAACTGTTCTACCTGTAATAAACTAAATAAAAATCGCATTTCAGTACAGAAAAACAAAACAAACTGTTTAGTTCATTAATTAAACCTTCTTTCATTTAATACTTGCATTATTTTTTGAATTAATCACTTTTTAAAGCTAAACAAACAAAAATTGAAAACGCTCCGCCACTAAAATAACAACTTACAAAAACGTAGTTACGATCGAAATGCAGAATACATAGAATCGAAAGAGAAATCGAAGAACGGAACGCAGAATACCAACGTTGCCAAACGGAGAAATTTTCGATTCGAATCGAAACGCAGAATAGGGGTGATTATTCTACACCGATTAGGTCTCTCAACAGTTCAGTGACAATTCACAAGATGCATGCAAAGCATCAATTAACCCCCAGTACTGGCCATCCCCAGGTAAAAGTGAGTCGTGCAGTTTCAGAGAAAGTGTTAGAACTCGGACTGGTCCCTTTAACTTGGAGACCGGTCACGTGCCTAGAGTCTTGTGTTGGTTCCATTTCCCGCAGGAAAATAATTCTGTAGCTAGATCTCCATAAATAAAAAACTTTTATTTAATTTTTTTCATATAACTTCTGGTTTTTATTTTTTTCTTTATTTTTATTATTATTTATTGATTTTTTCTTAAATTTTTTTTTTCAATTTGAATAGACACATACATATACATATATAATTTTTTATACAAATGTTTTCTTTATTATATGAATGTTTGATTCGTTTTTTTTTTTGCTTTTCTTTTCGCAATACAAACAGGATTTGAATACAATTTTTGGCATTTAATTAAAGATTAGATATAGTTTGAGTTGTTGATTTGAATATTAAATATTTGATTTAGGATATAATTGCTATTTTAAGGTATTTGATGTAATAAGATAAAATAAAAATTTAACAAGAAAGTATGTGGGTATGTAGTGTGGTACTGTGGGCAGGAGGAGAATTAGCGAGCAAGATAAGGGTTATAATAGATTTAGTATCTATATCGTGTGTTTTTTGATTTGATTGATTGATTGTATATTTTAACAGTTAATAAGTTTTAGATGTTTATTTTTTTTATTTTAATTTATCTTTGGTTTTCATTTTATATACTTTTGTGTGGTGTTTGTTTGCTTTTGCATGATTTTGTTTGTTGGTATATGATTTACTGATTCGTTTGAGTTATCAAAAAAATTAAAACAAAATAATAATAAAAAAAATTAATATATTAAAGTAAAAATAAAACAATAAATTAAAAAAAAAACGAAACAAAACAAATAAATAATAATACTTGTGTGTATATGTATGTATGGATGAATCGAAAACAAGATTGCGCATTGCGCATTTCGCATGTCCGTTGTTTTATTTTGTGCCTGTGACGTAGATGTAGAATTTTGTTGTAAACAGAAGGTCTGTTCCAGATGCATAACAAAACAGTCCGAACTTTTAAAAAGTTATCCAAAAGCGTTCCAGATAGAAAATTTCGAATAAGAATTAAATAATCAGCTGTTTTTTGTTTACATATCGAAATGAAAAACTAACCAGAAAGTTTGCAAATATAGGAAAAAAAGTATTTGCATACAAATTTATTAAAAATCAATATGGAAGGTTTTTTGAACAAAGTTGAAGTTGTGAGTAGATTTGTACACATTTCCATATTTATTTAATAAAAAATGCTGTTTTTAAATAATTTACTTTTTAGAACTCATTTTCATTTGCTTTTTAAAGCTCTTGCCAATGATGCAAAACTTTTGTTTTTATAATGTTATGCGTTTTAAGCGACTAAAATCACTTAAATTAAATTTAATTTAAAAAGTAAGCAGCACTAGTCTTTTAAGATGGGCAATTATGGTTTTTTGGATAACTTTTGCATATTCAGAGAGTAATTTTCTTTTTACTCTCATTAGTCCGAACTTATACGAATTCTTGTGGAACACACCTAGAATACATACATTTGTTTGTGGAATGTGCTCTCTTTATCTCACACACACTTTTTACAACAAACACACGTGTGTATTCTATGTTGACGTAGATGCGCAGTAGAAAATTTTTTTGTACGGCTGAGTGCGCAATCTTGTTTTCTTGATTCATGGTATGTATGTATGTATGAGTGTGTAAGTGTGTGAGTGTGTTTTGTTTTTGTTTTAGTTTTTTGTTTTAGTTTTAATGATATTTTAATGAGTTCCTATAAGTATGCTTTTAATTTTAATTTTTTTTTTTTTGCTTTTGTTCAAAAGTTTTTGGGTTCATATTTAAAAATTCATAAAATGTAACAAATTTATAAAAAAAAAACAAAAAATGGGGAGGCATGACTAGTGTGCAATTATTTTAATTTTTTTTTAGTTTTTTTTTCGTTATTAATTCAAATTTCGTTGTTGTTGTTTTCTTTGAGAAATTTGTAGTTTTGTTTTAGGTTATTTTTTTAATGCAAGGTTTAAGAGTTCGTAAAATAATAAATAATAAATAATAATTAACAAAAATAAAAAAATTCTTCTTTGCCTTCCATTTTTTTAAATATAAATTACATATAATAATAATAAATTAATAGTTATTATTTTTGTGTTTGTTGCTTAATGTGTATTTTGGATACAATTAGATTAGTAATAAAAATTTTATTTAAATTTTTTCTTTTATGATTATGTTTATTACTATTATTTATTTAGTGAAGTAAATTCAGTCTTTGGTATTATCACAACATTTGTTTTACACAATTTGGGTTCTGTTCTTTCTGGTTTTTTGTTTGTTTGTTTGTTTGTTTGATTTGTTTTAAAGAAAAATAATAATAATAATTTCAACAAATATTAGTACAGTTTCAAGTATAAAAAATATAATTAAATTAGTGAGAGAAAAAAAAAATAATATGTATGTACAAAAGAATATCTATTTCCTCAGATATTCATGCGATTATTGGCGTTAGTAGTTCAAAGTAAACATTTATGAAACGCCCAAATCGTGCAGCAAATGCTGTGTAATAACTTTACCCTCTTCTTCCATGCGTTGCGCCGTCACCGTATTGATCAAATTGAACGCAATGGCAAAGATAGTGAAGGCACAATAGATGCCCAAGGCCAGCCACCATATAAGATTTCCATAGTGTCGCTGATCGAAGCTCTTGAGCACCAGCAGACCAATCGTGAGGCCAGCCAAAGATCCTGTTATATGAGCAACATAAGAAACAGCTGGACCTTTGTACGATGTTGGGTCTAAGTATTTTAAACACAATACTTGTGACAGATCGCACATTACTAAAACGAAAAAGAAAGAAATAAGGGAAAAATTATTATTATATTTCAATTTAGTTTTTATTTTTTTGTAAAGAGAAGGTAATAGCCAACTATCAAGATGCACACACATCGCTTTTGTTGCTTTAAAAGGGGTCTGCTCAAAGTTTACAAGTTCTCAGTGGAGGCAAGAAACATTTTTTTAATATGTTTTATCACAAAGGGGGATAAACTGTATTTATATTTTTTTGTTGGATATGTCCGCTGTTTATCGTTTTCTTGCAAGAACTGAAAATTGCTACCTTTTTGAGTTGACCCTTTTTGCGAAAAAACTACGTCTCTGAGCAAAAGATATTGAAGAGAAAACAGCTAATGATGAATTATCAAATTTAATCTTAAATGATCAAACACAATAAACGCCCAATTAGCCGACTGTAATATAATGTAACAGCAACAATAGGAAACAGCTGATCGATATTGTTATGTGAAAAGTAATCTACAGATTCATACATTTTGCTTACATCTCTGTAACCATTACCATTACTTTGCAGATAACAATATCGATCAGCTGTTTCCTACCGTTGTACTTACATTACATTACAGTCAGTTAACTGAGCCTTAAGTCTGCAACTTCAAGAAAAATCGCTGTCAAATTAATAAATCATTTTTGTTTTGAATGAAATTTATTGTAAGTATAGTAGCATTGTTGAGAGAATATATAGTTATATGTGAGGGGATAACGAAAAACGCTGTCAAAATAAAATAAATGGTACCTCTCGACTGCTTTATGGGGCTACATTTTTTATTTTTTTTTTTGTCAATTTGTATAGTGTGTTCATGACAGTGATGGGAAATGAGATTTGCATTTCGGTATCAAAAAATTTTTTTTCGAGTATTTTTTTGGTACCGAGAGTACCAAAAATTATTATTTTTTTATTTTATGATTTGAACAGGCTAAAGTTCGTATCGCTTTTTAAGCCAAATTACATGTGATAATTATTAATGAACAAATAACATCAAAGTTAGTTGTAAATATTCTGACAACACATAGTTGAACGGAACAGTCAGCCGTTTTCGAAGGCCAATTAACCTTCATCATCAGCGTTCTTTTGTGTTTGGTCCACTGTGTGTGGTGTCAGTTGATGTAGATTTCTGCGTTATATACACAACTTTTTTGCAAATAGAATATGTGAATTGTTTTGATTCATCGTATATCAATTTGCTGAAAGATTTTTTGTAATTTTCGTTTGTTCTTTACTAATTATGCACATGTTAGTTAATTTGCTTATTTTTTGTTCTACTTAAGACAAACTTTTTTGGTTTGTTGCTATCAAGTATACTTATTTTATTTAATTTTTTAATTAATTTAATTATTATTCTTCGAACTCCATTTGCTTCTACATTTTATGATTTGAACAGGCTAAAGTTCGTATCGCTTTGTGAGCGATTTAAGTTTTATTAACAAAAAATTATATAAAATTTATTTACAAAGAAATAAAAAAAGAACACAAAGCGTATACATTAAGAGGGGGTAATTTTTTTTCAAGAGTTTCATAGCAAAAACGTAATCTGCTCGAAATTTTTAGAAAATTTTTCGATGAAACCATGGGTCTAAAATCAAACACTATACGTCATCTCTCGACATGAAAATTTATTTCCTCTTCAAAAAAATTGTTTTAATTAAAACTCTTCCAATCCATTTTCGAATCATTATTATTTCTTCCACGGAAGTACTCCCTGCTTTTAATTTTTTCATGAGCTAGCTTATGTTTATCCACAATGATTAGTTCCATATTTTACTCTTTAAAGCCAATGTCCATAAATAAGGCAGTAACCAAACAAGAAGCATCTCTATCGGAAATGCTAAATCTATCACACACTATGGCAAAAGTTTAAGATGTCTATGGTATTTTTTGTCTCGTATGTGATCTTGCAAATTTAAATTCCGATTGATTGTTGATCAACGATGCTCAGCACGCATTCCGGAATCGTACATTTCCTGATGGTATGTTGGCCAATCACGAACTCTTTTAGGTTATAACGAATCAACCTGCGAATATAAATATGTATGTGTGTACATAGGTAAAAATTTTGAAGTTACAAGTTTTTAGACTTTAATAAATCTTTGGCCTGGATAAGACTTGATACTGCTGAAACATAAAGCATGTTCCTTTGTCTGTGAGATTTTGGTAAGTGAAAATCGTTTCCACGTTTACAGAGGAGTTAGGTATGGACCAAATTCCGTAAGCTACTCTCAATTTATCAGGAAACATGTATTCATCTGACGCGTTCTTAGTTTTAGCCACTGTAGACCAGAAGCTGCATATATATTTTTTTTTGTTGTTAATGGCTTCATGGCCAATGTTTTATATTGGTTGTTAATATTTTCAAAATGTTGCTTTTTGCTGGAAAACATTGTTATTAAAAGTGGTATAATGCTGTTGGTCTTACCAGATAAAACATTTTTAGGGGGAAACTTACTAAACCAATTTAAAATTTCATTGTAAAAATCCACTTTTGCCCTCAGGTCTTGACAGAATTTATTACAACATTTTTACAATTGCCTTTAAACTGATATAAAATAGTTTTTTTTAACATGGTTCGTGATTACATATGTATAGGTCAACTTCTGTGCTACAAAAAATATCATTGAGCCAAATAGGTTTTCGTTTATATTTAATAGGGAAGGATTACACTTTTCTAAAATATCTTAACTATGTAATAAAGTTTCGTGCAATTTTAAGAATTTTAATTCTTGGCAAAATATATGCATACCGTGAGAGTATCAAATGTGTTGCGGGAGTACTACGGTACTTTTTCATGTCAATTAGTATCAAAAAAAGTACGATAAAAAAAGTACCAACTTTCCCATCACTGGTTCATGATGTAATTCTGTTTGATTACTTCGTCGGTTTACAACTCTTTTCATAAGCGTTTTGTTGGTTTACCCTGCAATTACACATGTAAGTGATTCGTTGCAAGTAGTGTATACCTATTATCAACGAAAATTTCGAAGAAATAACCGAAAGTCTTGCAAGTTACTTGAGAGTTTACACAGTCAGTTGTAAGTTTACTTTTAAAACTTTTTCGAAGCGTACACGTCTTATGAAAATAAATTTTCTTTTGCATAAAAAAAATATGTTTATTTCAAAAATATACGAATCCAATATTGCCGTATTGCCAAAATCATATATGACTGAAAACAATATTTTCTTCAACAACGTTTTTGTCACAATACATGAAATTCATATGTAAAAACATAATAAAAATGCTTTGTTGCACAGTTTTCTTCTTTTTTAAATATTATTTTCTTATAAATACGAAAGAAATCAGCAATAAATATTATTTTTATTATACGAAGTACTAAAAATTTATACAAAACTCATTCTTGTTCCTTCAATTGTCATTTTACTTACAAGGAAATTATGTTGTAAGCTGAGTAGTAACCCTCTAGTCAACCTAGAACCATATGTATCTATGTCAATACTCTTTCTCCAGCGACAATTGCACTAGTTAAAATGTCGACAACTTTCATTTTATGCGCGAGTAGAGATACGTTAGAGACGACAGTTCTAGTGTATTTCTGGTGATATTGTCATGAACGCGTCAATAGGTTGTTTTTCTTTTTTATTATATTGTGCAATAATATTAAATAAATATATGTAGACGAGGGTCACTAAAATCTACGAGTGAATCTTCGGTTCAAATATCTCCATATGGCCGTAAAAGAACTACCTTCTCAATAGTGCTGAAGTCTACTGATAGATTTTGAATGACAACCCTATGTTATTTGTCAATAGGCATTTGCATTGGCTGGGGTACACCTAGTCAGTAGCACTATTGACAATGTCACTAGAAAATCACTATAAGTTTACTATTGACAACGAGAGAGGATATATCGATATTGTAGACTACAGCCCCTAAAATTTACTAGTGAATCTTTGGTGCCAATGTCTCCATGTGGTCCCGAAAGAACTACTAAGTCAGTAGTGCTATAGTCTAGTGGTGGATTTTCAATGACAAGTTAAGTTTAAATGTCAATAGATGATACCATTGGCTGGGGTACGCCTGGTCAGTAGTGCTACTGACAACGTCACTAGTAAATCACCACAATTTCACTATTCGCACTTTCTGCAGGGAAGTACAAAAAATGTAATTGTGTTAGTAAAAAATTGTGAATGTATTGAGTTTTTCGAACTTGCACTTACATGTGTAAATGCTAAGTTAGTTAGGAAAGGTATATTGATAGAGAATATACGTGATGAAGGAAGAGATTGAGGAAAACTTCATTCTTTTACAAATCTGCTGTTTGTTGGTTTTTTTTTTAATTTAACATGGGCTGAGGAAAAATCGTTCCAAATTAATACGTTTCTCTTTATTTTGTTTGTCTTTTTTATTGAAGAAATATTTCAAATGCATGTTTAGCACAAACTTACCAAATATCACCAGCGATAAAAGCTGGGCCCCAGCATACTTCATTTGTCCATAGTTTAGCGTTAAATTGGCCAAGTTAGCTGCTAAGATGGCATAAACCCCACCACTGGCACCCAGCAAAGTCACATTGGATTCCACCACACTGGTGCCTAAAGAACCCGCAAAGACACCAGCAAAGTAAATGATGGCCAAACGCAAGGAACCGTGCATTACCTCCAATGGAACGCCATAGAATAATTGGACGACCACATTAAAACTCAAATGGAACCAGTTGGCATGCAAAAACATATAAGAGATGAAACGCCAAATTTCCAAACGCCTATCCGGTCTATAGATAAACACCGAATTGTCGTCTATGCCGTAGGCATAAGGAGGCAGATTTTTCTCTTGCGCCTTATCGTAAATGAAAACAGCGGTCTGAAATGATTAACATACATATAAAAATAATAATTATTTGACTTGTTGAAAATAGTAGAAAGTAGAAATAATTTATTTTAGAGATTTTTACAAATTGTTTCCAGGCAGACGACTTGTCTAGAATTTTGTATAAGAATTACTCAAAAAATTTAGTGGTTTTTATATACATTTTACACTCCAGTCGACTTCTTCTGGATGGTAGAAAGAGGGGGCAAATTACGGCACTCGTTATCGAACGAAATTACGAAATATTTCAATAGAGTTTATATGGAAATATTTCGTAATTTCGTTCGGTAACGAGTGCCGTAATTTGCCCCCTGGTATTTCGGTGTAGTTTCCATAATGCCAGCAAGCGACTTGTCTGGAAAATTTTTATAGGAATTAGACCCTTGCACAATATCACTTACAAGAACTTTTAATATATGAGGGATTTTTCATATGCTTTACTACAGCGAAATCTTCTAAAACAAACGCTAAGCAACAAAGACTAAACTGTTGCCAAGACATTTGTTGCAGCTATTGCAGGTATAGGAGTAAAGAAGAAAATACTTCGTGACTTGTGATGATGCTTGCTTCTTCATATGCATGGGCGCGTACACAAATGTCATAAATGTACATACGCACATACATTATGTGTTTTATCTTTTATTTTCTAGGCACATACAAACGCATACATATGTATGTGTATTGACATTAGTTGATGCATACACGCATCAACATTACTTCCTTTGAGTGTTTGTTACGAACAAGAAGTCTTCGAGACATCGAAGATCAATACATCCATCGAGCCTCGCTTATTAAACGACATCATTTATTATTGGTTTAGTATAATGTATGCTACGAATAGACTTGTGTCCAAAAGTTCTTTTTGAACTAGTTTCATAGCGTTTGAATCAAAAGTTGTTTCAAACCCCATTTAATTTACATTGATGTTTTTGACGGGACTTGTGTCCAATTGAACGAACTCGTTCAAAAAGAACTGTTGGACACAAGTCTAGCTACTACAATCACGGTTGCCAGAAATGCAGATTTACCTGGATTTTGCAGATTTTTACCCTCCAAAAAGACGAAATGCAGATTTGAAGATTTTTGGCCTAAAAATGCAGACTTTTCAACTCCAAATTGTTCACATATTTCATAATACTGCTACTACTTCTTGTTTTTTTTTAAATGTGTGAACGACTCATAGTTTAGAGAGTTATAATTTTTGAACTTAGAAGACATCACTAGAGAAAAAGAAGAACTAACTTTGGCACGTTTCTGAAAACGAATATCTGATATAAAACGAGCTTATTCTGATAACGATTTTGCAGCCCTAAGCTAATTCAAAATATAATGCCTTTAGCACATTCATTTGCAAATGTCGAAAGAATTTTTAGTCAAGTGAACTTGAATAAAGCAAAACTTTGATGTCCTTTGGATATTAATGCCACAAATTAAATGACTTTTTGTATAATATTTCATATATCCGATTTCTTTTCTCATTCATTTTATATTATTTGCACATAACTATAAAGAATTTTTATGTTTTTGTTGGTCATATGTATTTAGTTTCTCCTAAAGAAAGACGGGATTTCCACATGCAAAGTTTAATTTGCAAAGTCTTGAGTTTGTAGGATAGAAAAGAAAAGATATCTTATTCAATATTATTTTTTGTTCAACAAACTAAAGATTTTGCAAAGTAAACTTCGCGTGTGGAAAAGCCGCCAAACTCATTAGGAGACTTCAACCAAAGTGGCAGCTAATTGTAAAAAGCTAATGAGAAAATAACAATGGGTGCAAAATCAAAGATTTTTGCTTGAAGCTTTTAAGCTTATCCTGCCGCATTCATAACAAATATTTTTGGTTTACAAAAGGTTTACAAAACAAACTTTATATGGAAGTTTGTGTGAAACGTTTTGTACTCCAAAATTATTTTTATGAATAACTGCCCTTATTACGAGTATCGTATTACAACTTCGACTAGTTCATTTTAACTTAGATCGAAGAAAAAATATTGCAATGCTTTTACTAATAATACGTAATACGGCACTCGTAATAAGGCCCATTTTCTATTATGTTTGTGTACCTGATTCTTAATAACATATTGATAGTCGTTCAATAGACATATGAAACTTTTTACCTTATTTCAAACATTTTTTGGTTGAAGTCTGCTGATTAGTTTCTTAAGCAGAAACGAAACACCCATTCTTCATACATTAAAGGCCTATGAACATAAAAAAATAAAATGTGCTTGTAAGATATTTTACGAAAATAACTAAATTTTCTACAAAATTTACATAAAATAGATTTTAAGCCGAGTTTAAATTTTATGAATGTGGATTAATAAAAAAATATTTATATTACACATGTTTATGTAAATTTTTTGAATGAAATATAAAACAAGTTGTTTTATAAATTGCTTTCAAGATTTTTTGAAGATTTTAAAAATAAAATGCAGATTTTGAAGATTTTTTCGCGAAAAATTGTTAAATTTTGCAGATCTTATCCTTATAAATTCTGGCAACATTGACTACAATACATTTACGGCCATATGTAGATATAATCAAAAATTGGCATGAAATTAGCATAAGTGACAAAATTGAACTAAGTGTTGACGAGTTCCGCTATACAATTTGACATTAAGAATCCCCGCATAATGTAGTTTTAACACAGGATTACATCCTAGCATGATTTTTAATGTAAAATTATATGGCAAAACACGTTAAGATCATGTTAAATTTTGCCACTTATGCTAACTTCATGCCAATTTTTGATTATACATATGGCCGTTAAAAAGCAAGACGTATTTACATTTCAACACTGTTTAGGCAACCCTCTAATAGGAATCACTCAAAAATTTTAGTGTTTTTTATATATTTTTTCTAGACAAGTCGCTTGCTTGCAATGTGGAAACTAACTGCCAGTTTATAGAAGCCATGTGAAAATTTTCGGCTGTCTATTTATAATGAAAACAAAAACAAATTTTGAGTGCTTTGTTTTTGTTTTCAATATAAATAGCCGGACGAGAATTTTCACATGGCTTCTATGAACTGGCACTAAACGTTAACCCCCTGTTTCTACAACCCAGGCGGTCGATTTGAGTATAAAATTTATATGGAAACCACTCATTTTTTTGAGTGTTTTTCATACAAATTTTCTAGACGAGTCGTCTGTCTGCTTGACTTGCGGAAACTGCACATAATTTCGAAAACTTACCTCTAATAGTGAAATCATTAAGATGAATATGGGCCAACTTTTGCGATGATCGGCCTTATAGCACACATCTTCTATATCTGCATTTAGTGGGCGCAAAATTTGTGGCTTGTTGAAGGGCAGTGGCTGCTGCTGCTGCTGCGGCTGCGTTAAAGCTTTCTGCATATAATTGTGCTCATTATGTTTCGTACAACATGTTGTACTATTAACACTGCTATCAGTATCATATGACGATGATGATGCCGATGAGAATGTTATATTTTGTGGAATGTCTATAATAATCGATTCAAATGTTGAATCCAAAGATTTTGCTGTTGTTGTTGTTGTTGCTGCTAATGTTTCTTCTTTAGTTTGAGCCATTTTGTTGCTTTTCTATATATGTATATTCCAAAAATTCAAAAGTCTTTTGTAGTTGATAAACTGTAATAACATTTAAAGAAAAAAGAAAAAAAAATTAATTTTATTTCCCTAAACAATAAGTTTTACTGGATGTAAATTTTTTAATAAGTGTTAAGAATGCTGTAATGCTGTAATGCTGTGGTGTTTGTTTATGAAAAGCCGCAAAGGAATTTATTACAAATGTTTGTTTATTTGTTTGTTTGTTTGTTTGGCTTGTCTGCCAGTTTGTATGCACTTCTTTAGACTTATTTTTTCACTCTCTCTCTCTCTCTCTCTCTCTCTCTCTTTCTCTCTCTCTCTGCCCCTAAAGTATGTTTTCTTTTGTGTGTTAAGCAGGGATGACATTGAGAATTTTCAAATTGTACCAACAACTTTAAAAAATTGTACTTTTTTGGCCTCAATGGTACTAAAAGATTTTTTTAATTCAAATTACATATTTTTATTTGTTTTTATTGAAATAATCGACTTTGTTCCGGCTACTAAATCGTTTTCACAAATTTGTTTGTAAGTTGGAATGTTAAAGCACATGCTTGCACCTGTTCAAGTTGAAATTTAAAATATACAAATTAATAGCGTGTGCTCTAGCATCCGAACTTAAAAGAAAAATTATTTTGAAATGGACGAGTTAGCATTTTTGGACTTTTTTTTCGCTGTGTTTTGTTTCACAAGACTGTTTTCAAGTGAAGAGAACATGAGTTTCATTGTTTAAAAGTGAAAATTGACATATGAAAATCTTTTGAAAAGGAATGAAAATTGAAACTGGGAGATTCCTTAAATGTACTAAAATAGTCATTGTACTTACCAAGTTTGAATAGTACCAAAAAAGGTACAACTGTAGCAACTTTGCCATCCCTGGTGTTAAGTATTTTTATGCACTTGCAGTGTAAATTTTATTGTTTGTCTTATTGTTGTTAAAGAGTGTGTGTTTTCTTTCCTTCTTCTATTTGTTAAACTGTGGTTGAAGTGAAACAAATACTTTGAAAAACAAATTTTGTTTATTTATATTTTAAATTGGTAAAAAAAATTTCAGTTTTTCTCTCAAATAATTTTGTTTACAAATATGTATAAATAACCTAATTTTTATTCGTTTTTTCTCTAATTTTTATAAAGTCTTCCGTAATTCTTTAACAAAACACATAAACATGTTTTTTTTATAAATTCCTAAATTGGAGTTGAAGCAACAAACAAGCATTTTTATTATTATTTTCTAAGTCTTTTTAATAAATATGGGCTTTTCCTCAAGAATGTCAACTTTTTGTAGCGTGCGACATGCAACAAATATTTTTGTTTTCTTTTTTAAAAGACAATTAGACATTTTATACTTCTTAATATATATATTTGTGTAGGCTGTCGGCAGCTCTACATTAGCTAAAATTTTAAGAAAAACCGCATCACATTGTTCTGAAACACAAGCTTATTTGCTTGCTGTCGCACGTGACAAAAAAGTGGACGTTCTCGTAGAAATGCCCATATGTATGTATATTGCTCCTTTAGTCCAATATAGGCATAACTCAAAAAAGCTAAGTTTACAATTTACATTCAACACAATAAAGATATAAAAATATTTTTTCTGCTCTCGCGAGGTGAGCGTGAATGAAATTTTTACCCAAAATTAAACATGATATAATGAATTCTTTTGTATTATTAACTCCAAAAAACGTCATATGGTGCCATAACCGCAAACAATTTTAAGTCCTAGTTTACAGCGTTGTCAGCTTTCAACCAGGAAAAAACGCGTAATTTAAGTAAAAAAGCACTAAATTAAAATTTTTTGTTTTATAAAAAAAATTTTTTGTACATAAAAAATATAGAAATCGGTTGACCTTGCATTTTATCCCTGAAACTTCAAATTTGAAGCATCCGATACACATTTTGATTCTATGAGAATCGGTGAATTCTAAAATCAATTTGACGAAACCTTTTTAAAGTTATTATAAAAAATTAAATTTTTTTCGTCAACGACGAAACAAATCACCTGAAATTAGTCAAATAAGCAGCAATCGGCAAAAATTTTTGACTTGCTGATTAGATTTTGAACTCGATGGGAGTAGTAGTTATTTTTTTTTTTTTAAATCAAGAATCTCAAAATTTGATTTTTATTAAAATATGCTGTGGAAACATTCTTTCACAGCAAACGCAATATTAATAACAGCAGTTTTGTACAATCTTATTAGAATATTTTGAAATGTGTTTCTTAAATGATAGACTTCTTCAAAAAAAAAAAAAAAAAAAAAAAAATATATATCGTCACATAAAGTCCAAGTACACTTTTTACTATTTTAAATTTTAAATTTAATACTATTTATATGTTAGGTGCCAAATTGAATAATGAATAAAATCGGTATTTTTAAACATATGTGAGTAAAAATTTAGGAAAATATGTATTTTGGTTAATCACATCATAATCAATCAAAAAGTCTATTTTGAATTTTTTGCTTGTTACGATCTTTTGGATTTTAGGTGACGATGTATATTATATAAGGAAAATTCTTTTTGAAATTTGATTTTAGTGCCACCGCCAAGAAATAAAAAGAACCAAAACTTAGTTTAAAAAGCACCGAGCACTAAGTTCAAAATTTTTCGCGTCGAAAATTCCAAAAAGCACTAAAAACGGTGCGAAAAGCTATGCAAGTCTTATTGCTAAGCTGATTAGTTTGTTAGCAGAGAGAAACTAAGGGGAAAAGCAGCGTAACCGTTTGACCGACTAAAGTGGCAATTTGCTACTTTTTCGACTGCGTTTCCTCTTTTTCGACTGCCTTGCCACTTTTTGATCCCCTTTATTTAGGGTGAGTTATATGAAAGTACATTAAAAATAAAAAGTTTAGTGCAGTTTTCTCGGTTTTTTTTTATTTTGCCCCTTTTTTTGGATAAATCCCCTATTTGGTGCCACTTTTTGAAAAATGTCATCGGTCACCCTGGGGAAAAGAAGCGTTTCTGTTCCGCTTGTCTCTCTCTATCTCTCTCCCTAAAACTAATCAGCTTAGCAATAAGACTTGCATAGTGTAAACTAGGACTAAGCGACAAAATTTTCGATTTTAAGTTTTTGGCGAAAATAGTTTATTTTCGATAATAAAAAATCGATATTCGTTAAAAAAAAATATGTCACTTAAGCTTTGTTGGCGCTCGCTATTGCCATAAATAAGCGATATGTAACACTATAAATTATTACAGAAAACATGTTTGCATTGTTAGCTAAATCATAGAAAAATGTTTTCAAATTAATGATGATGTTCATTTACAACAAACGCATTAAAAAATTATGCTCAAAAACTGGCATATCAATTGCCTTATTGACAACTAACAAAAATAAAAACAAACAAAAAAACATTGTTATGCCTTTTTTTTAAGTAAATAATTCATAAAGCTTATTATTGTTATTTATTATTATATTTTGTTTGTTTATTTTTTTTGCAAAAAGATTGTATCACTCTTGAAAGCTGCTGCTGCCTGGGAAAATATTTACTTGAGAGTGTTTTATTTTTTCTTTCTATAAAACATAAATCAAAAGTTAGATTAACACAAAAGGCGATTTGAAATGACTTTGAGATGTTTATTAAGTTGTTGTTGAGTAATTTAGGCTTTTAAAGAATTTTTTTTTAAATTCTATTACAAAAAGTTTATATTTTTATGGTTGGATTATTGATGGCAATCCAAGTTCAGTTGCCTTGTCAATTGGCAAGGCAAACGAAATTGAAATTTTTATTATATGTACACAGAAAAAAAATGATTTGTAAATACAATTAATTTTTTTGTTATATCAATTAAATAATTAATTGATTTTGAACCTAAAACCATTTTTGTAAATACAATTAACGAAATTGTAAGTTGAAGGAAAATCTTAAAAATATTTTCAATTAAATATATCAACAAATAATTTGTTGGAATTTAATTTTTTTCTTCAACATTTATTTTTGTTAGATTTCAAAGTTATTTCAATTAAAGTTATTGTTATATTAACAATGTGAATTGTGAATGTCTGTATCATAATTCTTATATTAACAAGCTTTTTATACACAATCCTCTAAACGATTTTTTGCTTGTCTGCGAAAAACACTAAACGTCTTTGGGCGGAGTTGAACCCGCAACATCAACATTAATAAACTGACTCACTTACCTCTCAGCTAAACACTTTATTAAATACGCAACACTTTATTAAATACGCAAATGATGAATACACACAAAATATGATTTCTTGTTTCTTCTACATGTGCGCATTCCATTATGATATAATTTAACAAATAATTTTGTTGAGTAATTTAATTGACTACAAAAATTTAAATTTGTTTTATCAACAATGATGATTGTTAATTTTTAAATTAAATGTCAACAATTTGTTTTGTTGGTTGCATTTATATGATATTGTTTTCTGTGTATATGCAAACTTTTTTCAGTTTGCTAAAAGTAATCGAAAATACGATTGTGATAGATAGGCAACTGATGAAAATAATATAAAGAAGGCTACACAATGTAAGAAATATAAATGCATTTACAGGATTAAGCTCTAAGTCTGCCTCCTTTTTTTATTCTAAGGAAAATCAGATCCCTTTAAATTGCTTTAAGAGGAGTGCTTAAGATTTTTTTTTCTAAAAAAATGTTTTTAAAAAATTCTTGCATAACTGCTAATGAAAAATATATGTATTTGAATTTCAAATCTTTATAAATAAGTTTCTAACTTAGTACACAGATAAAAAAAGTGGGCAGTACTATGCTCTTGCAAAAGTCTATCATTTTAATTCAGCGTAAAGTTATGGAATTTCACTCATACGCTAATATTTCATTAGAAAAAAAATTTAATAATATTAACGGCCCGTGTCACGATGTCGACAGAAAACGTAAGATCAAACAACTTATACTCTTATTGAAAACAATAATAAAAATTTGTGGTTTTTATTTGGAATTTTTTTTTTGTTTTATATTCAGTTTTAGCCACTTTCTACTACCTATAAGGTCGACTTGACTATAAAATTTATATGGAAAGCACAAATTTTTGCAGTGATTTTCATACAAATTTTCTAAATTAGTCACCTATTTGACTTGTGGAAACTGCCTGTTAATATTTTTATTGCACTTTTTCTTAAAAATGTCTTAAAAATACATCAAAGTTTATTATTGAGTGGTTAACAGGATTCTGTGTGCATTTCACTGTTTCTAATGCAGATCATGAGGAAAGCTTTAGCCAAAAATTTATTGGAACAACTCGAGATATTCACCCTTGTTCCAGCTGTCGACAACGAAGTCATTTTAACATAAGACCAAAGAATTAGGATTGTGTACCCGTTGTGGAAAACAACTGACTCCTCCTGTTGGCAGGTTTATGCTATTTTCTAGACCTTAGGGAACGGAAATAGATTAACAGTAGCACAAAATTGTTATCGAGAGCGAGTAAAGAATTCCCAATTTTTTGGTATTTGTTTTAAAATGACGTCCATGTCGACAACTGGAATAAGGGTTGGTATGTTAAACTTTCATTTAAATAAATGAAAAGCTTAATAATTAAAAAAATTAAAATTTGTTTTTTTTTCAATGCAAGTAATCATGATGTCGTAAGAGATAGACTATAAAATTGAAAAAAAAAATTTTTTTACGTAAAAATTTCGTATGACTTGATGAATATCGTACGTAGAGAAGCAGTATATCTACCTGAAAAAAAAACTGTTCCCCTTTTGTTCCCAATAAGGATAGTAATCAAAATGTCACCATTCTCTATAATTAATCTAAAGCAGCTACGTCCAAACACATATACATACATACTCTTCTATTTGCAATTGTGGTGAACAGCTTTCAAAGCTCTTAAATTTGTTCGGCATTGTTGTCGCCGAGATCTGATTGGGTGTTGTGCTCTAACTAGTCGGTGTGAAAGCACAAAAGTTCTTTTGTAAAAGTTTGCACATTGTGCATATAAATTGGACGTAGCTGATCTAAAGTCTCTAATTTTTAGAAATCAAGAATTTTTGCAAAATTTAAATATCAAAGGTCTAATTTATAAAAAATTATTACGGCTTTATAAAGGCTTAAAAAGAAAATTTTTTTTATAAAAATTTACTTTTTCACCCCTTTATAAAGCCTTAATAATTTTAAATAAGACTGTAAATATCGCTTAAAATTATCGGAGATGTTTCATAAATACTTTTGATATTTTTGGATAACGAAAGAAAAAAAATAACCTAAAAATTTACCAAAAGTTTTAACCGCTTCTTTACATTTTATAAAAAATGTTTGATCGATTTTCATAAATTTTTATTTTGGTATTTTTCTTTTGAGCGATTTTTCATGCAGCCTTAAATAAAATTTTAATTAAAATTATCGGCCCTGTTCTGAAAAACGAACGATTTGAAATCGCACGTATTTAAGAAAACTAACTCGGACAATAGAAATATTTTTTTCACTATTTTTTTCTTAATTTTTTTTATTGCATATAGATATGTGACATTCTCCGAGAAAAGGTTTGGACTTAAGAGTGGATTCTGGTACCTAAAAGGTTGTATAATAAGATGAAATGAGTTAGATTTCTGATAAAAATGTTGTTTACCCCATAAAAACGTACAAAAGGAACTTGGGAAAATCGATAAAAATGAGAAAAACATTAAAATTTCATTTTTAATGCGTTTTTCTCAAAACTTAAATTTCACACACTGGGTCCCTTTTCCCGGAGAAGGCCATATATAGATTCTCAAATATCAAATCTGAAAGAAAATTGTTGTGTATGATTTTAAACACGTCTGCAGGACCATTATTAATTTTTTGAAAACGAGAAATTTACTCGGATTCGGTTTGCAGAACCGAGCTGTATTTTATTCGAAACTTATATTAATTGCTTATATTAATTGATAAAAAATATTTCATTCAATAAGAATTGAAATTACTTAACTTAAGCCCGATTAAGGGCCAATTTCACCAACTTATTTAAATATCAATTCATATTTAAAAATAATTTTTCCATACAAAAATTAATCAAAATCGACATTTAAATATGAATTGATATTTAAATAGAGTTGGTGAAATTGGCCCTAAGAAATTATTTCTGATAGTAAATTAAACCTTTAAAATTTCCTTATATGATGCAATATTATTTTCTTCTTTTTTTCTAGGCAAATATTACATATTTTGCACCAGCATTAATAACTTCAGGTACGTTATAATTTCACTTGATTATTTCTCAAATTAATATTAAAAATATTTTTTTATTTATTTAAGGAATTGCTTTTTTTTTTTTTTTTTTGTATAAAAATTTCTTGCACAATTTTCTGCATTGAATTTAGAAAAAAAAATAAAAATTTCAATTAATTAAAAAAAATGTTAATAACTTTATTAATTGCACAAAAATAAATAAATAAATAGAGCTAAAGCCATTCAAGTATTTTTTTTTTGTGTAAAAACAAAAACTCAAATACCATAAAAAATTATTGCATGTTGCATGTGAATAAAAATAATAAAATATACTGCATTTTAATTAATACGTTTTCTGGCAGCAAATCAACAAGATAGATAGATATTTATTATTAGACGTATTAGAGAGACGTTATGGTTTAAAAATTTTTTGGGTTTAGAAAATAATAACAATAATAATCAAGTTGCTATAATTGAAATTTATAAAAGAGAAATCTTCAAAGCAAATAAATAATTGCTTAATTGTAAAAAATAATAAAAGAATAACTGCAGCGCTTAACTTTGGGTAACAAATGACCTTTGAAGGAATGCAATCAAAGAAATCATTTACACGTACGTTAAATTCAATTAACTGGCAAAAAATTTCCCATAACAAGAATTATTTTTTTTAATGCTAAAACCAGCAGCACGTTTCGGTACAAAAAAAATAAATTACACCAAAATTACACTATGTACCTATTGCTTTATTCATATCTTACCTTATTTTAGCTACAGTTCAGTAGCTCGGAGTAGTAGTGGTAGTAGTAGAGTAGTTTGAAGTAGAGCTTAAATATGTGTTAAGTGTAGAGTATAAAGTTGCTCAAATTGCTGGGCAGTCTCAATCAAGTCTTCGTACACTTGTCGTTGTTTAACAGAAACAGCTGCTGCTTTAAATTCTTTATTTTTTTTTGTTGTTGTTGAATTTTTTACTTCTTGCTGTTGCTGGTTTTTTTTGTAAATTATCTTTTAAAGTTGGTTGGCTACAACTTGTGTGTGTGTTGTTAGTCCAGTTTAAATATGTTTCACGTTTTGTTTGAGTGTTCGCACTTGTTTGTTTGTTTGTTTGTTTGCCTGCTGCAAAATTCACAATTTATGTTTTAATTTCCCACAATTTGCGAAATTTATTAATTGTTAAATATATTTTCTGTGGCTGCACTTTATTAATAATTGTTTTGCTTAAAGGCAAATTGGTTCGTTTTAGGAGATTTTCAAAATGCAATAATTGCTTGAATTTATGCTGCTGCTGCTGTGTTTGTTTGTTATTTTTTAATTTAAACTTAAAATTCATTTTGAGCATAAAACGTTTTTTTTTTTAATTCAAACAATATTTGCTTGATTTACTTCTTTTTTTTCACAAAGTTGGCAAAATTTCCTCCTTTTTTCAAATTTTAATTTTTAAAATTGTGCGTTTTTTTCGTTAGAATTTTGTTTTGTTACAAATTGTGTTGCTAAGTGATGTGTTGTATGTACATATATTTTGCTGCTACTGCCGCCCATCACTTTTTTTTAGTTTAAAGAAAACCAATTTAGGTGTTTTTTTTTCACTTTTTATTCAAAACTTTTAAACACAAATATCTTTTATTTTAAGTTATAAAATCCAATACGTTTTCTTTTTCAATTAAATAACCAAGTGTGATTTTTTTTCTTATATGCATTTATAAATGGGGAATAAATTTAATATATGTATGTATGAATATATATATATATATATATTTTTTTTAAATGTAACTAATTTACTTCTTTTAATTAAACCATCCTACTAGGTTCGCGTTCCGCACGCAACTAACACGAAATGTTAAACTGCCGGTCTTGAAATACAAAATTTTGCCTGAAACTAAAAATTATTTATAACTTATATTTCTTTGCAACATACAACACGCTCTAACTAGTCCAACATAAAAGTAAAAGAAAAATAAAAAAAAATACTTAAATCCAACCAGCAGATACAAATTTATAACACAAAAAATAAACAAACCATTCAAAAAACAGCTGTTTAATATCTTATAGAACGTTTTGTATCTTCTGCTTGGTGTGTCTTTAACACATCCAACAACATGTTTTATCTTATAGCATGTTACAGTATGCTTGCAGTTGTTATTGTTGTTTCTAGTGCTGCTGCTGCTGCTGCTGCTGCAGTTACTGCTATTTGTGTGGTTTATTATATTGTTGTTGCATTTCTTTTTTTTCTTATTTAGGGGGCAAATACTCAAACAACAAACAAAAGCAGCTGTTCCATACCATTTCAAACATGTTGTAAGCAAACAAAAAATTTAAAAATCCCCTAAAACAAAAGCAAATTTATAATGTTGATAGCAACAAAAAATAAAGGTAAAATGAGTAAAATGTTTGTGGTAATTGTTGCTGCATTTAACTGCTTTAGAAAAAAACGGAAGCGGAATTGAGTTGCATGATGGTGTGTTTGTAAAGGTGTGTGCAACTTTTTGATACTCGTAGTTGAAAAACAAGAGGTTTGAAATTTCTTACCTGCAGCTGTGTGTCATACAGGAAATCTGGGTTATTTCTTGAGGTTCTTGAATGGTACGTGCCATGAACGCAAAAATCCAATTAAAATTGTGCAACAGCTAAAGAAGTATAAATTTAATTCATAACATAAAATTTATTAATGAAACATAAGACTGCATAAAAAAAATAAACTACGTTAGTTAAGCTTTTTAATTTAAGAAAATACATACATACATATAAAAAATATATTCATATGTTCGTGAAGCTTGCATGCAAAATCATGAAAAAACATGAACACTCATGTTGCTTGCAATTAGTTGGATATATTTTTTTTTTACCCTTGCAACATGCTTGTTATTTTTTATCTAGTTCGTGTTGTTAGTATAAGAGTTTGCTTTTAACTGTCCTAAAATGTGAGATTTTGAGACAAATGTTAAATTTTTTTTTGCTTCCAACGAATGGGCTTTTAAAAATTCAACACTTTCAAACTGTTTTTAGATGTCGCTGAACTACGAAGAAGTTAACATGTCTGTTAGCCAAGTGTTAATTATTATTGTATGATTGAGAAACACTCTATTAATAGTTTCGTAAAATTAAAATAACATTTAGGAAACTTAGAACCATTTTTTTGAGTTCAAGATTAGATATTAACTTATTAACTTTAATAATTTCTATTGGGAGTTTTTATACCCTTCAGCAAAAATGGTAAAGGGTATACAGTACATATAATATGTAGTTTCCATTATTTCATGGATATGAAAGCAAAGATCCACCAACAAGTGCGAAAACACCAAGCCTTAGATTGGAGTTTGCCAATAAGTATAGATAGCGGTCTTCACTAGCCGTGAATTTGGTATGGGCATCATGTCGGACATCGCAAATGGGGAGAGAGAGCGAGAGAGCGAGAGAGCGAGAGAGAGAGAGAGAGAGAGACTGCTCATGTTCATGTTTCGTCCATGTTCTGACATGGATGCCCTAACATACATATGTCTGAGCAGTAATGTTTACCATGAGATTCGCCGTCCGCAACCATTTGCAATAGAAAGAAAAGAAATAGATTAAAACTAGTAAATATTAAATTAGGTGTTTTTCACTCAATGGAATTGGGTCTCTACATGAAATTAGTGAAACCATGGACTGCTACCTCTATAAAAACATTTTAGAAACTGTCATGTTTCCCTTTGCAAAAGATAAAATGTCTCCTGGATGGGTCTTTCAGCACAGTAACAATACAAAGAATACTTCGCAACGTGTAAAGTCCTGCACATGGATTCAGCAACTTTTATTGCGATAATCGTATCGCTATAATAAATATAACGAAAATTTTTTAATTTTGCCATTCAGTAGCATATTTTAACGTTATCTGTTGGTTGGAGAAAAAAACAATCGCATCACAAGATCAAATTATTGAATTTTTGTTTATTATTCTTTGTGCTTTTCGCTTATTTTCACGTTTTCTATACGGAGATACCACATAATCAGGGCTATCATGAATAAAATTCCGCATGAAATTTTTCCCGGGGAACAAATCCAACTCATAGCAAGTAACAGAGAAAACAATAAATTCTAATTGGAAAAAGGAAAAATTTCACGTGGAATTTTATTCATGAATATTGAATTAAATGGTGGGTAAGATAAAGCTGGAGACTATCGTTGAAAAGAAATTACAGAATCGCATGATCGTTACCGCAAGCGAATAAATATGTCGATATATATTACGATTTTCGGTTCGCAAAAAGTTACAGAATCTAGGTACTGGAATCAAGATCAAAATATTAATTTACTTAAATGCCCAGCCCAATCACCTGATATAAACCCTATGGAGAATTTGCGGGATATGCCCAACAGAAAGATAAAACGGGACCAAGGGTCGAAGAAACGAAATTTTTTCCTCGAAATAAAAGAAGCCCGGGAAAGTATTTCTGAAAGCCAAATTGATAAATTAATCACCTCGATGCACAGAAGATGCGCTGCTGTTTTGAAAAATAATGGATATGCCATTAATTATTAAAATAGATTTAAAATTAAAGTTAATGTGAGTTGCTTTAGTTTTTGCATGCAAATATTTTATTATTTAGATGAATAAGCGATGTCCGTCTGTCTGTCTCTCTGTCTGTAGACGAAATCGGTTTTACGAAGCTCCCAGAAAAGCTAGACACTTTGGTCTTGAACTGGTGTATCAGAAATGGTCCGAAATAGATTGTTATTTAAAATCAGCAAAATTCAAACTACGGTTTCAGAGCTGGAAAGTTTAAACTTTTTTTTACACATAACTAGCTGAAATAATTTTTTTTAATTCTAACCTATTTTGTCTATCATTTAGAATTAAATTGGTATTTAATATCAAAATAAAAGAAAAAGACGTTTCCAGGGTTGGAAAATGAAACTTTTTTTGGTAACCTACTAAAACAAATTTTTTCTTTTTCTCTATAAATTAAACATATTTTATATTTAGGAAGGAATATTTTGCTAAAAGAAAGAAAAACCTAGAAGTATGATTCCAGGGTTGGAAAATTAATTTATTTTTGTATATATGTACATATGTATGTAAAAGTAACTATGTCAACTTATTTTTTTTTCTTTTTCTTTAGAAATTAAAAATAATTGATATTTTAGAAAGAAAAGTTCGGTATATAAAACCAGAAGAATAAAATGCCCAGCTCCAGAGCAGAAAAACTTAAACTTTTTTTGGTACATAAAATTAACTATGTAAATAAAACTAATTTTTTTCTTTGTTAATTAAATAAGAGTTTTCTATATTAAAGAAAAAAAAGACATTAGTATTAAAAATCAAACAAAAAAGCTTTGCCATATGTTGCATATTATGCACAAATGCAGATGTCTAATTAGGTTAGGTTGCTTCCAGATTTCTTTTACTACCATTATGGATAGTTATTTTATTGAGTTTTCGGTGTCGGGATCACTATGGTGAAAGCTGGCAAAATTATCAATAAAATATTACCAAAAATAAAATAAATGGTTGCAATGAAAAAAAATCACCAAAAGTAAAAAAAACTAAAAAAAGACGCCAAAAACCGAAAAAAATCGCCAGAACTAAAAAATGGTCAATAATAAAAAAATGCCAAAAACCGAAATAATCGCACAAAAGCAACAAGCCCCGCCCCGTACGGAACCCTTAGTCTGCGAGTCAAAGTCGAACTTTACTGAATTCATGTAATTCTCATGCCCAAATATACACAGAAAAACTAAATTTCGTTTTCAGTAACCAAATTCATTGAATTAGTAAATTTTTTGTGTGAATGCGGACCTAAATACAAAGAAATTTGTAGATTCTGATAACAATTTTGTAAAAATTTAGCTGAAAAAAAAATTTTTTATTTTTAGTTAACTTATTATGGCATTCGAGAAAAAAGTTAACTGAAACTCAAAATATTTTCAGTAAAATTTATTAATAGGAACAGAAAAACATTTTTGTATATTTTTTTGTATTATTCAGTAAATTTTTTTATAATTTACAAACACATTCACTAAAATTTTTCGTATTATCAGAAAATAAATTAACTGAATCAATAACAATTATTAATTTTTTTTTTTAAAATTAGTAAAAATTTTATTTGAAAAAAAAAATAACTGAATCAAATGAAAGGTTCAACTATTTTTTTTTACTTGTTTTTATGGTTCGTTCCCGCTTTTGGAACTCGTCAGTAGACTTCAACCCAAAAAATTTTTTAATTTAGCTAACAAACTCCGTATGTTTATAGTAAGCCTCTTAATACTATATTGAGAATCACAATATACAAACATAATAAGTTTGAAAACCACAAACAAAAATCTTAAAAAAAATAAATTGTTTTTTATATCTATAAAATAATTTGTAGAAAAAATTAAAAAAAATCAGACCAATTTTTTTACAGTATATAAAAATAAATTTAAATGAAAAAATTAAAAAAAAAATCAGACAAATTTTTTTACAGTATATAAAAATAAATTTAAATGAAAAAATTAAAAAAAAATCAGACAAATTATTTTACAGTATATAAAAATAAATTAACTGAAATAACAAAAATTAAAAATTTTAAAAACCCCCGACTTTTTTCAGAAAAGATGTTATATCTTCTAAACGGCTGGAGCGATTTTTTTCAAACATAGCTAAGAACCCTCTCGATCAAGTCATCTTTCAAACAGAAAAAACTAAATGAAAATCGGTCCAGCCGTTTGGACTGTACGTGGACACAGACAGACACACAGATACACAGACACACAGACACACACTACAAACTTATAACACCCCTTTTTTTAGTCGGGGTTTAAAAATTAAAAAAAAATCAGACAAATTTTTTACAGTATATAAAAATAAATTTAACTGAAAATAACAAATTAAATATAAAAAAAATAAATCTAAAAATTTTTTTTACAAATTTTACTTTATGTAGATAATTTTCATTCTACATATACAGTTTTTTTTTACATAAAATAAAATTGGAACAAATAATTTACTGGAACAGTAAAAAATATTTACTGAAACTAAATTATATTTCAAAACACACGTTTGTTTGAACATTTTTTGGGAATAATTTTTTCTGTGTAAGAACTCCAATCTTTTGACAAATTGAAAGTAGCATTACATCAATCTTATTTTTCGTATTCGTTTAAAGCAAAACTAAGCCAAATCAATTTCAAAATTTTAATTGCACTCACAATTTGTTACATTAAAATTTTGGCGTCCTTCAAATTATTCCGTTCTAGGTCCGGGCCTAATGGAGCCATTGGATACTGCTATGCTCGCAGGCTAATGTCATAGCCTGATTACCGATACCCCTGAATCCATCTACAAGAGAGAAGACAGTCACTATAACAGAGCCATAATAGCCACGGCTATTTATCTGAAAGTACTTATTCACGTATTTTTATTACATAAAAGGCAATGAACTAAAATCACATAATGCGACCTATTAATATTTTATTGAACAGGTTAATTGTTTTTAAATACTTTTTAACAAATACTAACAACACAACCCGCGAAGCGATTAGCTTGTCTGCGGAAAACACCCAGGGTCTATGGAGGGAATTGAAGCCTCGACCTCTGAACTGAGAGGCCAGAGTCGCTTCCACTCAGCCACAGGGGCACTTTAGTAAAAATAAAAAGTTTGATCTTTATTAAGTAGTGATATTATAAATAAAATAAATATAACAAAAAAAAACTTACATGCGATCATTTGTATTTACTGCATTCATTTAAAAATTTCAATAAAAAATTCAATAAAAAACTTTGTAAATTTTTTATCAAAACTTTTTTTCTGCAGCTGAAACGCAAGAGATAAATATTTATTTAGCTTTTCGTAAAATAAAAAATTCACACGTATTTTTTTTTTTTTTTTTTTTTTTTTTTTTTTGAAGTTATTCTTATGCAAATGCGATACACAATTATTTTAGACTGCGGAAAAAATGCACGTCTTATTGATTTATATAATTTTTTTTTTATTTTGCGTACAATATTGAAATAAATAAAAAAAATGCTAAATATGCAAATTACAGTGAAAACTAAATCTTAAGCAGCCACTCTTGGTAGTTATTATAAATTTGAAAAAAGTTCGTTGAAAGTTTCATATGCAGTAAAGTGTGTTTTTTTTTTGGAGGTATAGCATTTTATATTGCAATAAAACACATTTAAATAATCCCCATTATTGTGAATGGCGTCGTCGACGTCACATTAAGATGACACTAAAAATTGTCCCTTGTCTACTCTTTGTCGACAAAAATTTACTACTACTAACATGCTCCATTAATTTACAAAGCCTTAGAGATTAGTAAGAGATTGTCAATAAGATCCAATTTTTGCCGGTAAAGAGTATACAAGTGACAAAATTTACTGTCGTCTTGATGTGACGTCGACGACGCCATTCACCATAAGGGGCAATATCGTGTTTAATTGAATTTAAAATAATCAGAAATAATTTCTTATTCGGGCTTAAGTTCAGTAATTTAAATTCTTATTGAATGAAATATTTTTATTAATTAATGTGAGTTTCTAAAGAACCTAACCTAACCTAAATAGAAAAATGAAAAAACAGGGGAAATGAATAGTGATACTTACATATGTATTTACCAAAGGTAAATCAATAATTATTGTACACAACAATCATTTTTCACATTCCGTTTCATTAGAATTTACGTTAAATAGCTGATGTTAATAACAATCTCTACCCAAGTAGATAGACTAGGCTGCTGATGAAGTGCGTTGCTGCACAGAAAAATATCGGTATTTCCCCCAGCTTAAAAGTCTAATTTAATTTTTCTTCTCTTCTTTGGAAACTCACATTAATTAATAAAAATATTTCATTCAATAAGAATTGAAATTACTGAACTTAAACCCGAATAAGAAATTATTTCTAATTAAAATTCACTACTGTTCAACTATATCTAAAAATGTCTCATTTGAATTTAAAATATTTTAAATGTTTTAGTGCTTATTTTTGAAGTTGATCAATTTTTTTTTTAGCTTATTCTTATTTTTTTATTACAGTTCTACTTCAAATGTTCAACAAAATTATATAAATAAACCTTTTAATTAATTTTGAAATATGAAATATTAAGGGCGACTTTTTGGGTTCGAGATTAAGATTAGTTTATTTCTCCAATTAGCTAATCCGAAAATTAACTTAATCCCAAATTAATTCAGTTTGATATTTTTGAGTGCTAGTTTAAACTTATTATTATGTGTAGTATTACCATACTGAGGAACAAAATAGTGGCAACATTTTCTGTGTAAAAGTCATACATGTTATCAACACACTTTGATTTTTTGTGGGAAGAAGAAGAAACTGCCATGTTTTATTATTTGCTCGTGTTAAAGGAAATAGATAAATAATATAAAATATATATATTTATTTATGTGTTTTTAAATTATTTTATCATGTAATTTTTACAAAAATTTACATGTTTCACAAGTGTATGTTGTCAATATTAATGCATAATTAAACCACCACGATTGCCCGCTTAAACTAGCAAGTAAAACCATATAATCGACTACCCAAAAATCACAAATGAAGATTAAGTTTCATTTAATGTCTAATCTTCAACTCAAAAAGTCGCCCTAAATGTTCATATCTACAATGTGTGAATCCCTGTAATAAATATAACTCATAAAATTCATATCATGATGTTTATTCAAAAATATTTAACCAACTTCTCTAAAAAAGTTTTTAATTAAACAAACCGCTTAAAACAGCTGCCTTGCCCATCGTGCCACAACTTTCATCATGTAATATACATAATATAATTTTAAAAATATAGTATTTTTTACACAAAGTTTTATAGTTTTCATTAGACCAAAAAAAAAAACCAGCATGAAATGAAGACATTTGCACAATTTTAATTAAGACAACTTTCAACAACAACAGGCTGTGGGATGGATAAAGGGATAACAGTCAACATGTTTGAATCGAAGTTTGTCAGTCTATTTGAAGTCAGAAATGTGCTGTGTGTGAAGTAAATTAAAATCTATGCACACACACACAGACACACACAATCATGCACAATAATATTAAGTGGAGCTGAATGTGAAAGAAGCAAAAAAATGAAAAAAAAAATTAAAAAAGGATAATAAACTTTTCCAATATCCGTAGATGACTTTATTTTGACATAATTTGCGGCGAACTCTAAATTTTACAACATTTACATGATGTGTTGGCTCTAGTGGATTAGGTTTGGAATTTTTTAAAAGGACCCAAAACAAACAAAAACCAAAAAGTCAACATGTAGGCAAAATATATTCATAGGTATGTATGTATGTACATTAGAGTGACCGTTAATTGTATGGAGACTTTTTTTTATTTATTCTACTCTCACCCCTCTAATCGGTTAAGTTTTATGTAGAAAAAAATATTAAAAAAAAACAAAGCGATAATTTGTGTTTTAGGGGGTGCGTCCGCCCCACAAAATTGACCTTGAAACCCATTTTTCAATGTAATTTTTGCATGTGACTATCTTTTAAAAAAATCATTTTACAAGAATATGATATGTGGAAATATTTTAGCACTTCTATTCTACAACATTAGCCTCACAGAATTTTTTTCGCTAAAATTAATATTTTAGGAAATAATGAAGAAAATTACCAACAAAATACCAAAAATTATATGTACCAAAATTACATTTATATGGAAATTATTTTACAATAAGACTTTATATCTATTAAATTATTTCATACACATATAAATTATAGGCATAAGAAAACTAAAAAAAAATTATGTACATTGAATATATGGGCTTGAGGGCTAACTTTGAGGGCCGGACGCACCTAAAGCTTAACTTATCGCTATGAAATTTTTTTGTATATTTTTTTTAAATAAAACTCTACTGATTTAAGGGTGAGAATAAAAGAACTAAAAAAAAATATCCATACAACTAACGTCCACTCTAATATACATATTTACAGACATTTACTCAAACAACGTCATAACCCAAAAAAAACTAGTTTGCCAAAAAACGAGTTTAAAGTTTATTTAGCATTTTGTATTTTATTTTATTTAGCTGTTTTTTAAAGCACATGTTATTAGTTTTAGCGAATTTTTTAGTTTGGTGCTTTTTTTTCGATTAAACGATTTTTTCGCATTATGACGTTTTTTAATTTTTTTTGCGACTATATCACTGTTGTTGATATTTTTGCATTTCATCGATTTATTTTGTTTTTGTCGACACATATTTTTCATTTAAGTGCTTTTGGCGATTTTTCGTTTCGGCATTTTTTTAATTTTATGATATTTTAGTTTTAGAGTTTTTGAAAATTTCAAGAGTTTTCCCCTTACTATTTCCACGATACAACAAGTTGTCAAAATTGCATAGTCAAAATTACATTAATTGGCGTAGTTTGCATAAAAATACACTTACTTTGTTTGTATGTTAGACACCTGCAAAACACCATTTAAAAGAACTTTCAAGACATGAAGGATTTTTCAAATGTTTTACTACAGCAAAATCTTCTAAAACAAACACTAAACAACACGGTTGGCAAGACATTTGTTTCAGTTATTGCAGGCCTATATTGTATATTACATTAGAACTTCAACATGTTTCGCTGCTAGCTTTAATTTTTAGCAGTAACAAATTTAAATATTCTGTTAAAATTTCAGGTCCATAGCTGATACGATTATCAAGAAAACAACCTGTTACAGACAGGGGGAAAGACGGACATCGTAGCGAAAATAATATGGTTCAGAACCCTCAAAAGAATATTACTTGTAATGTTGCATCGCAGCATATTGGGTTGCAGCTAGTTTGTGTATATTCACTTATTTGTTCCCATCATCCCAATGTGCAACGTAGGAACTGCTAGGTAGTCAGTAATTGCAGTTAAAAGAAAAGTTGGTGTTTGAGTTCGAAACAGCCACATGGAAGCACACTTTGTTGCTCAGCCTTTTTTACTACAAAAAATTAAATGAGTTTTATAAAGCTTTTGCTTCAGGCTCAAAAAAAAAAAGACTTATGATGCAAGTGTATGTGTGAGCTGCAATTTGTTGATGAAAGAAATTACATACTCAGCCTTAAAAATAAAAATTAGAAATTTAGACAATAAATGAATGAATTATATTGGCAACTATCCAGTTAATATTAGTTGCATATAAAAATGCCAACAATGTCCGGACAATATTGTATTTGGGTCATCAGTGTATTATCCTTATAAGTTGCAGAGTGTAGATATATTTGTGTGTGTATGTGAGTGGGAATACACGGCATATGACAGTGTAAACTTAAGCTCTTTTTTTAAAATAATATTTTACTATTACGAAAAGTCCTCATGGGGATTCAAATTAATATTTTTGTAATTATATTTTTGCATAAATAAAATACGTATATAAAAATTTACTTATACGTATCTACACACGTATCGTTACCTTAATATAGAGCGGCCCTGACTCAATATTTTTTTGAGCCAACGAGCTCCAAATGTATTTTAATTGACCACAGATTTGCTTGGCTTGGAAACGCCATTTTTAGTTAATATACTGCCCAGATAAAAGGAATTTACATCTTCCAGTTCGATGTTGTTGATCAGGGATTTCTCCGCTGTTGATGCATTAATATGTAAGCTATTTTTGTTTTCTTGGTATTTATCCTCAAGTTCGCTTCTTCTCTAACATCTGCTAGTTGTTGCAGTTTGGTAGACATCATCAAAGGTCTGCATAATTTAAATCCCTAAGATTTCCATTCAGGCCCCATTTGATACTAATAACTCCATGCATCTCCTTGGCCACAACACTATCGAGTACAATATTGAAGAGAAGTGGTGATAAGACACAGCCTTTTCGTTTACCAATACCGATTGTTATTTGATTGCTCAATTTGCCTTCATGTAGGATTCGGCAGCTTGCTTGATAATATAAATTTCTAATGAGCGCAATAAGTTTGATTGGAACTCCTTTGTATATCAGCGCATTCCATATGACATTGTGTTAAAAATCAGCAAAGCAGATATATAGTGAGGAGCACAATTCAATCGATTTCTCTGTTATAACCCTTAGACAGTTACCATGGTCAGTATAGGATTTGTGGGATCTAAAGTCCGACTGTTCCTACCTCAATACTGGTATTACCACTTCTGCAATTCGTTTGGTTATAATATGAGCTATTATTGGTATTTTGTTTATCATGCTAGGTATTCCGCGCCAGTTGTTCCGGTCCTTTAGGTCACCTGTCTTTTTAATAATTATACCTTATTTTAGTTCACTGGGTAATGGCTTAGTTGTCCAGAATTCTGTAATGAGGAGCATGATTTTCTGAGCACTGATATATGGATTGGCTTTCAGAAGTTATGCTGAAATCCATCTAGTCTCGGAGACTTGCTACTCTCGAGAGATCTTGTCGCCTTCACAGCTTCAGCAATATGTGGACATGTTGTTGCAATATTTGTGAACCATTAGGAGCACAATTTCTTTATAGTGGGATACTTGTAGCATTCTACTATTTTCCGCAATGTGAACCATTAGGAGCACCATTTCCTTATAGTGGAATAATTGTAGCATTCTCCTATTCTCCACAATGACTATTTATCTGCCAGAAAAGTACCTTTCCTTAAATTGATTTTCCCTTTTGAAATTGTTACGGTTTTACCTTTTAGAAACCCTTTTCCGTGGACTCGAAGATTTGCAAATGAATAAGAGACCCCAGTGTCGTAATTAGGGTTAAGAATAACACTATTTTTATTTATTAAATTCACTTAAACTGATGGAATCAGGAGCTTAAATACAGACACACAACTTAAATTAATTAAATATACACACTGGTTACCACTACGTCTTCCCACTGCAGTATACACACGTCTCACACAACTGGATGGGCTAGTATTGATGCAATACCTCTCTCTCTGCTGCTCATCGCACACGAGACACACTCTGCCAACGCTCACCTTGATACCATTTATGATCGACTACGAGACAACTGAACTGACTTATGGTAACTGTTGGCATCTGCTGACAGATGCGACGGACGCCCTTTTAATACTTCACAAAAGGCTTCCAGAATGTGACAGCAACATCTGGACAATCTCAGCAGCGTTTACACTGCTTGTTTTCAATCGTGCAATTAGTTCCTGACTTAACGATGTAATCCAAACGAAAAAGAAGCAATTTGTGGTGGTTGTTTATTGGAATATTTTCGCTATTCATACTGACTCATAAAATTGAAAATATAAGTGAGTAGACATCATTTAAAATCAACTACTCTGATAGTACGTTTCCATATACGTGATTTAGTTCAAAACATTTGATTTGCCCAAATTAAGTAATTTACGAAGTGATTTGCCATACATTTTTCATATGAGCAAATTATCTCAAATGACTTAATTTGCTACAAATTAAGTCGAATTTGTCAATGCAACACTGCGCTGCTGCTATTATTACAAATGCAACTCTGGGTCATCCATTATTGATGACTTACAAATCCGAAAAAGTGACATTTAAGTACGAATTAAAATGGCAGACTCTATTTGCTTATAAAAAGGAAAAAGTAATTTAAAAAAAGAAAGTTATTGTATGTTGTTGTATGTTGTTTTCCATTCTTATGTATATGTTTTATTTATTTTGCTGTTCCAAATTATTATTAAACAAATTTGTGTGCTAATTTTAGGTTATAAAAATAAATAAACAATTCAAACGTCAAATTTATTTCGAAAATTCGAACATAGAAACACTTACAACACATAATGGAAACACTTCGACATGATTTTCTCAAATCAACTTAATTTGCTCATAATGGAAACGTACTCTGAGTTACGCACACTCACAATAATATTGATTTATAAGTATAGGTTGCAATAAATATGAGTGCGAAGTCGTACCACACTCACACTCATAAATCACCTCAGTTTGATTTATAATTTCAGAAAAATACTTGTACTACTTACGTTGATTCAGCTCATTAAACTCATCCATATAGTACAAGTACAACAGTGTAAAGTGTATAAAAAAACACATTTGTAACCTCGTAATGAACAAACACATAATCTCATAATATATAATATTTTATGTTCGTATACGAAGTTGGCTTTGCCATACAATACTTCTTTTTTCATGATTCAACTCTACTTACTTTTTCACTACTCATTGCACTTCTCTGGTACGCAGCTACGTGCTAGGCATGTGTATTTAGTTCTTTAACAAAACGAATTCTGGATAATTCGTTTTGTTCCGTTCGAATATTTTTGCGTAACAATACTCGTATCTAAAACATATTGCATTAATATAACTAAATTAATCATATGCCCATTAATTGGTGACTATAGTCCTACTCCTAGATTTCTCCTCCGAAATAATGTTCATTAATTAATTTTAATAAGACTGCTAAATGGTTAAAAGTGCGCTGTTTACTAAAAAATGTGTTCTGCTAAAATTTGTGGTTTTCGTCTCTGCTATTCTTTGATATAATACAGGATTGACATTGTAGTAGTTTCAAAACTGCTGGTCCGGCAAGGCTGTCAGCTGTTAAATATGTATCTGTTATCTGAAGTGCCATTTATTATTTCCTTTCATTTCATTATTCAAATTTAAACGTAATTTAATGTACATCCATACATACATCATAAGTAAAAAAAAGTTTGTATATTTCAAGGCTACAAGGTAGAGCTGCAAAACTATCGATAGTGGCTCCATTCGATAGTTTCAATAGTATTTTTTGATGCCATCGATACTATCGATAGTTTTTGATTCTTAGAAACTTATCAATTGTGTATTTTTGTGATATAAAATCTTGAATTTTTAAATCAATTCATAAAGTAAAAAGAAAGTTGATTTTTTTAAAACTTTTAGTTCTAATATTTTTAACACACATATTCAACAAACATATATACACAGGTCTATAAAAAAAATAAACGAAAAAGCAATAAAAAATAAATTAAAATGGAATAAAATAAAAAAAAATATTTCATCATTACTTAAACTATTGCAGTTAGCTAAAAAGTATTGGTTTAACAGAAGGAGAAGCAAACTATTTAGCGTCATCTTTTATTTAAAAGTAAAGAGCGGAGACAGTCCAGCAGTCGTCAAATTTAGCCGCCGTCAAATTTCTTCATGTATCAAAGTAGAGCTGCAAAACTATCGGTAGTACTATCGATAGTATCGATAGTTTTGTTGTAAATGAAATATCGATAGTTTTTCCACTATCGATACTATCGGAAAAAAAACAAGTAATTAAAAGAGTAAAAATAATCGAAGTCAGTAAACAGTAGCCGGCAGCTTTGAAGCAAATTATCCGTAGTTGATTTAAGCTTTTGTACAGCGCTGGAAAAATTGGTACAATTGTATAATTTTAGCGCTATTTGAATGCCGAAAGTACCGTAGCACCGCAATGACCCATTTAGCACTACTGGAATCTCTTTATATTATATTACATGCCAAAAATAGCATTAAAATATATTAACCCCCTTATGCAAAAAATAATGCGTGCTTGAAGTGTACATTAACAAAAATTTCCATAGAAAACCCGGGTTTAACGTTCACTTACATATTTTTTGCACAAGGGGGTTAATCTTTAGCTCGAAGGTATTAGAAAATTAAGTAAATCAAACGATGTTTTCCGGTACTTAAAGAATTGCTGGAGGAATGTTATTTATTCCAAATTCATCTGCAAATGTGGAAATTTTATTTTCGTACCAAGGAGAGAAGCCGACTATTTGCATCGACTGTGAACAATCGAATAACAAAAAGGTTATAAACGTAGTATATCATAATGTTACTTTTATATTCAGATCCCAGCAACTAATATTTTTTGTGCACCTTCTGGAGTTTTGTTAATTGATTTTTAGTTAATTAAAAAGTACAAGTATTAAAAAAATATAAATAAAGAATTAGGTACAATCGTACTGAAAAAATTAAAATTTTTTTTGAAAGTTAGAACAATTTGTAAATATGACATCGCATCCCTGCTTCTGTATACATAAGTACTTAAATACATACATATGTATGTATATGAATTTATTTATAAATCCAAGTGTTATTCGACAAATAGTAGCCACAAGTATCTTAATAAATTCAACATCGTCGACACAAAGATAAATTTTGGTGGTACTGATATCGCAACGGCCACCAATCGTCTCTTACGATAAAATTTTACAGTTAGTGTCTTAAAAGTTATCAACAATTTTCGAATTTTGATAATTCTAAACCATGGGTAGGCCCATAAAATTTTAAGTTCAATAAAAAAGTATATTTTCGATAATATGCCGCTTACGATAAAATCGAAAAAAAGGCTTGATATATTTTTATATACTAATGAAAATGTTGAGGACTCTGGATTTTTTTTCGAGTCAAATGTAGTTTATGTGGCAACTTTTATAAAACTATTCGATACTATCGATAGTATCGATAGTTTTACATAAAACTATCGAAACTATCGAGTGGAGCGACTATCGATAGTTTTGCAACTCTATATCAAAGCCGTTGGTACATAATAATTGTATTTTTATGAAATTTGCATCTAGTAGATAAAAACTGACATCTTAAGTTGAAACAAATCAAAACTAATTAATTTGTTTTCACATTTATATATTTATGTAATGATAACCATGATTATAAAGGTTTATAGGCGGCGAAATTTTAATGTTGCATTTTTTATACACAGCGCCATCATTCCGTTTTTATTGACTTTGATTTTTTCTCTTTAAGTAGCGTGTTTTTGTCGATAGTATCGCTATCGAAAAAAAATATCGATAGTCCACTTAAAATAAAACTATCGATACTATTGACAGTACCATCGATAGTTTTGCAGCTCTACTACAAGGATATCTGCCAAAATTATTATCAACAAAGTTCGCAAGAACAAAAATTTAAAATGCTATAAATAATTAAGAGCGCGACTTGCATAACCTCTTTACAAAGTGTTTAATATTATTTGAGGGCAGAAATATATTGCACAATTCATTGCAGTTAAATAAAATGCTATGCGCTATTTAAAAAAAAAAACATTATAACGTTGTTGAAGGGTTGTGCCACTAATGAACGTTTTATTACAAAAGTTGCAGCATGAAGCAGTTTTTAATTTTATTCCCCTACACAGTCTTCTTTTAATATAAATTTTATTACTTTGCCACCAAGTTAGTTCGCTGGCTGGTTTGCTAAGTTAAGGAGTGTGTGCGTGTGTGTGTGTGTGTGTGTGTGTGTGTGTGTGTGACTCTGGCAACTTATTGCAATTTTAAATATATTGAATTTTTGGTAAAAACAACTGCCCAAAAAGTTTCATGCTGGCGGAAAAATGTTGAGAAAGAAAATGTGAACACGTTTAGAAAAAAAATTGAAGAGAAAATCATTAAGTAATGTTGGCTGGTTAGTTGGTTGAGGGTTTTCTAATGAATTAGAAAAAGAAAAAGTGAAGTCTAAGGCAAACAGCCACATAACCAATAACAAACAGCAAGAGCAAAAACTTATAAAATTATAACCATCAGCCGACCACCTCCACTTGTCCGGCTTCTTGTGGCTGTCGTACTTTTGTAAGTCTCATACACTCCGTTGCAAATATCAAGTATAGGCTATCTTGACAGACTGTTTCAGCTGTTGACCCTTCAAAGTTATTAGTATAACATATAAACCGTTTGTTCCTTTATACATACGTCTATATTTAAGATTCTGCAGGGGCAGCATAAAATATGTTTGGTATTTTTCAGCTTCTCTTCATCTTTAAAACTCCTGCAAAAGTCATTATGAGAAGGTAGTAGAAGCCTTTAGGTACATCGAGCCATAACTGCCAAAAAAGATTACCCGACGCATATTTTGACCTGTTTTTTTTTTTTTTTTTTTTTTTTTTTTTTTTTTTTTTTGGATGAAAATCAATTATTTACGATTGCAAATGATCGGTTTTGGTAAACAAATTAAGTTAAAAAATTATTTCGCCTTAGCTGTTTTGGCAGTAATTGCACGATATACCGCGAAATGATTCGACTAGACTACCTTCTTATAATGACTTTTGCAGGAGTTTTATTGATGAAGGGGAGCTGAAAAATACCAAACATATTTTATTCTGCTCCTGCAGAATCTTAAATTTAATCGTTATGAGGTTTCGTTTCTCATTTATTGCAAACCTCATTTTCCTTGGATAAATTTCGGGTCTCATTACAGAGTAGTCCCCCAGGTGAGATTTTTCTCCCAACATTTATAAGCAAATTGTTGGAGTTGGTGAGAAGTTATATTTTTACCCGACTGCGCAACGCAAAGAAGGGTATTGTGTTTATCAGCCAGGATATTGTTTTTATTACCCTGATTCCCGCTATAGACTCTGGGTCCTTTCCGCAGAAGAGTTAATCGCTTAACGGGTTGTGTTAGAAAAAATGTATGTGTATATGTAGTGTTCCTTTGCGGCACTATATAAACCGATGATGATGATGCTGATTCTTAATTCAATCTGTCATCAATTTGTCTTAACACTCAGAGTGTTGCTGAGGATATGACAGTAGTCAAAACTTAATCTGGCGGCAAACAGACGAGAAATCAAAATATTTAATCCCATCATATCAAAAAAATGTATAAATTATTATAAAAACAGATCGGCCCTCAGATATACATAAGTAAACCTTAAAGACCAACAAGTCAGGGAATGCCAATGAGTATTTAAAAAAATATACATAAGTAAAATAATCCGTTTAATCGTAATTGTAGTGCAATTCCTACGCTGACATATTTTCTCTCAAGCAACTAGGACTGTAGCCGATTTCAACATTCAAGGGCATCTCTACGTCCTGATTCACACACATCAGGTATAGCTGATCAGTTTTTGTTCAATTTTCTTTTGAACCTGCGTTTACGTTCATACACACCGTCAAGTTTGTTTCATCAAGTCTCATCAATTTGTGTTGTAGTAGAGTATTACGAATGACAAAACAAAAGGAAAAAGCAAACTTGACTGGTACGGTCAAGTCTGTACCCCTTTCCATTCTCTTTTCCGCTCTCTCCTAAAAACTCAAGACTTGGCGACTCAGACCTGACGTATGTGAATAAGGACTACTTCTTTCATGGGAGAAACTAAAATTTGCTACAACTCTCTCTCATACTTTCATACTTATATTCTGAGTATGCTTATACTCCGGCTATGGATATTTAATCGGACAAAAAACTATATGCATAATGCTAGGGATTCGCCACCGTATTCATACATTTGTGTATACAAAATGTAATGGAAAATGTGTGGGTGTGTGTGCGTGGCTGTTTGAAAACATGCTTTATGTATGTATGCAAATAAAATATCCCTGTACATACCCATGTGTAGCCGAATAATAGTCTACGTATTTTTATACTCATGCGTATGATTGTAGCTCATAAATTCTATAAATTTTGGTTATAGTTGTTTGTGCTGCATAATTTAAAAAACAATTTTATAAAAATAGTTGTTGGATGTTAATAATTATACGTATTCGGTTTAAAATTAATGGGTGTGTTTGCATATGTGCGTGTTTTTTATTTTAAGCTGTACGCCAATGCTCAAAGAATACTTAAAATTACACTTTTGTCACTCTCTGGTGCAAGTCATTTATTTGGCTGAGTTTCCCCCAGCATTTATGAAGTGAGCACTAAGTACAGATAGCTGTTAGTTAAAATTATACTTTTCTTATTTTTTTTTTGTCACTCGGTGTAGGTATAACATTGGTTTTTTTTTTTTGCAGTCAAAGACTACCGAGGGGGAGTTTATTGTAAAATGAGAAGGATTAAGTGTTAAAGTAATAACATCAACAATAAAAAGTCGTGTGATTTTCTGTGTTTTTCCACATATATTTTTTTTAATTCTCCCCCTTTCAACTGTATACTTTGACTGCTTATAAAAATTAAGCCCTTCTTCTTAAAGTCGTTTTTAATTCATTTAAAATGTTATTTTACGTCCAGTGATTGTTAATTTTTTTTTTGCTTCCAATATGAAAACCATTAAAGTGTGTCAGTTTTATTGTTGCAGTATTTATGAAGAGGAGTTAGAAAAAGTCGTACTAAAAATTCATTAATATAATTGCTGTTTTTTCATAAAAAATTCTGCTAAAAAAATAATTCGTTTAAATACAAACATAGTATCAATTAAAAATACACACATACATAAAAAAAACAATAAAAAACAAATAGATTTCCTTCGTCTGCCTCTTTGTTTCCAGTGAAACCTTGTAGAGTTGTGTCGTTTCGGAACTTTTAAGAGCTAGATTTTTTATCGTTCCTTGTTCCCTAATTGCAAACCGTATTTAGAATATAGAGAATGCTTTATTTATCTACATATTTACTTACAAATCGAACGATATTTTCGGTTTTATCGTAAGCGACATGTTATCGAAAATTGACTTTTTTAGTGAAATTAAAATTTTATGGGCCTATCCATAATTTTTTTTATTTATTTCTTATTTTTTTTTTAATAACACAACCTGCGAAGCGATTAGCTTGTCTGCGGAAAACACCCATGGTCTATGGCGGGAATCGAACCCACGACCTCTGGACTGAGTGGCCAGTATCGCTACCACTCAGCCACAGGGGCACAGATATAGGCTGTACAATTTTATCCTAAGCTACAATTTACGTATAAAAAACATATTTAAATATTGAAAAAAAAAAAACTTCTCCTGAAAACTTTCATTTTTGTCGCTTACGATAAAATCGAAAATAAGGTTCGATATGTTTATGATAGATTTTATTTTTAAAGAAAATGTATTATGAAAACACCAACACAAACATATGTAAGTGTGAATGTATATGTGTGGGGATCAATGCTCTAGAATCTAGACTCTATATCTAGATCTCTAGATTCTAGAGTCTAGATCAGTGATGTCAAAAATAAAACTTTAGTTTTATGTGTGAGAAAAGTTGTCGCATTCGTCTCTGAAATACATAAAAAAATAAATATTTGGAACAAATGCAGTTAAGTAAAGCAGTTAAAAATAAATTAAATGGAGCCTATCTACAGGGTGTTTTTTTAGAGGTATAGAACTTCAAATTGAAATAAAACACAAGAAAATCGCTTTAATGTCCATCAATTTGGCTTTATTGGAAGGATAATTTTATGCCATTAATGCTTAAATATGATTTCGGGCATGTGGCCGCCGCGGCTGGCTCGAATAAAGCCAATTCTACAGGTCCAATTTTCAACCACTTTTTCGAGCATATGGGGCCGTATGTTGGCAATAACGCCACGAATGTTGGCTTCCAAGTCCCCTAACGTTTCTGGTTTGTTGGCGTAGACGAGCGACTTCACATATCCCCAAAGAAAATAATCCAATGGTGTCAAATCACACGATCTTGGTGGCCAATTGACAGGTCCATTCCGCGAAATTATGCGCTCATCGAATGTTTCCTTCAATAAATCGATTGTGACGTGCGCTGTGTGGCATGTAGCGCCGTCTTGTTGGAACCACAACTCATCCACATTCATGCCATCCAATTCGGGAACAAAATAGTCGGTTATCATGGCTCTATACCGGTCTCCATTAACGGTAACTGACTCTCCAGCATTATTTCGGAAGAAATATGGCCCAATGACTCCACCAGCCCATAGAGCACACCAAACAGTCAGTTTTTGTGGATGTAATGGCGTCTCAAGGGTCTCATGTGGATTCTCTTCACTCCTAATGCGGCAATTTTGCTTGTTGACGTAGCCATTCAACCAAAAATGAGCCTCATCACTGAACAAAATTTTGCGATGAAAATCAGCATCGAGATCAATCTCATTTTCGGCCCATACACCAAAATCACGACGCATTGCATGGTCTCGCGGCTTTAATTCTTGCACAAGCTGGATCTTGTAAGGTCGCAAGCCAAGATCTTTGCGCAAAATCTTCCATAAAGTTGATGGACAAAGCTCCAATTGCTGTGCACGGTGGCGAATCGATTCATTCGGGTCCTCTTCAACACTTTGCTCTACAGCGGCAATTGTTTCTTCGGTGCACACTGTTCGACGTCTCTGCGGATGCATATTATCACATAGAGTAAACATAGTGCGAAAACGATCCATGGTTAACCGAATTAATTGCTCTGATGGACGATTATGTCGACCATAAAATGGACGGAGCTTGCGGTAAACTTCGCGAACTGAAGCATTATTTTCGAAATAAATTTGCACAATTTGCAAGCGTTGTTCTTTTGTCAACCTGTTCATGATGAAATGGCAAACCAAACTAAATATTAATCACTTGACAACTGACAAAATGGCCGCCAGTTAAAAAAGTGATGCCAACTTAAAGTTCTATACCTCAATAAAAAACACCCATTATAAAATATATATAAAAATAAGTTGCATTGTGTTAGTAATTGATGTTCTCTGGAATGCGTGAACCGATTTTGTTTCAGCAAAGTTTATATGAAAGGTGACGTCAATACCAAGGGTTTTATGTATAAACAGTCTCTGTATGTGTATTGGTTCATGACTTATATTTTAGCGATTACTGCATTCATTTCGAAATATCTGAGTTAATTTTTTGAGAAACTGAAATACAATTCGATTTTAATTTCATTACAATTCCATTTTAGTCAAACCATTAATTTGATTTATATACTTAGCTATTGTAAATCACAACTACAGGGATCCATGAAATAAATTACATATAAACACAACACTAAAAACTTAAATATTTAAATACATTATGCACAGCAATGAGCTTTCTGATATGTTAACTTAACGGATATTCCAAACATTAAATCAAACAGCTAATATATACATGCAATGCTGTAACGGACTTTTTCTCCAAGGTCGCTAGCTTTTGAGTGCATGCTATGACTGACATTTAATGATCAGCTGATCTATTTATATTCTTAATAATTGCATTATTCAACTAACATATGTATGTATTTCAATTTTTGAATTTCGCGAATAAATAAAATTTCAATTACTTCATATTTAATTGGTGTAGCTACATTTTTTAATACAATATGGTACGTACGCGCAGTAATTTGGGGCGTCAATCACGTAATGCTAGAAATGTTGCGGCATATAGAGCATCTCAAACTCACGAACAGCGTGTAAATAATACTTTGGCTGCTCGAAATGCCATGGCGCGTGGTAGGGCTCTGCGAAATCCAGCTCCACGTCCGTAAGTGCGACGTACTTTGGAGCGTGCTGTATTTAATTATGATGCAAACTTTGATTACTTTTCTCATGGCAAGGTTTCAATTGGACCAATGACTACTGTTTTGCAGTCATTGCAAGGCATTTAAGTTTAAACATGAGGTATCTGGATTGTGTTGTTCGAACGGATAAGTTAAATAACCAGAATTGAATCCACCACCGTAGCCCTTGCATAATTTGATAACTGGTGGCACACCAATTTCTAAGCATTTTCTGGCAAACATACAAGCGTATAACTCCGGATTTCAAATGACTTCATTTGGAGCGACAAATATTATTCGGGACATTTTTATGCCAACGTTCAAGGTATTTTTGTTTGTTTTGATGTTTATTTAGATGATCGCGAAAAGTACTATTGTGAAAATTTCAATCTTCAATAGATTCAAGGCCAAGTTTACCATCGACGTGGACTCAAATGTGGAAGCCGATTGTCGTTGTAATATTTCATCAAATTTGAGGAGGGATATTGTCGAGCGTTTGCAGAATATGTTGCATGCTGAAAATTAATTAGTGCGACTTTTTCAAACTGCTCTCGATCAAATGTCGTCTGATGAATATGCAATTTGATTCGAGCAGATAAAACGCCTCCTGAGCAACATGTCAGACGATTTAATGCGCCCACAATGGATGATGTTGCTATTTTTGTTTTTTTATTTTCTTTTTTGCACTACGAAGTGTGCAGGGGTTCGCTAGTGTGATATAAAATTTAAAAATTAGAGTTATGGGATTTTGAAACTGTCAAAGGAAACTGTGAAGAATCTCCAAAAAGAAATTTTTAAATAGCTTTTATGATAGAAACTTGAAAAATAAGAACAAAAAATTTAATAAAAAAAAATTGTCTGCGACCCATATTTCCTGAGTTATTGGTCTTTGAAGTTTAGATAGAAAATTCAGTTTATTTGCAGCTGATCCAAAAGTATCAAAATGTTTTTTTAATAAATATTAATTTCTTTCATTAAAAGTTTTTTTAACGTTAAACACATTGAGTGTCGCGAAAAGCATTGGTGATCGATCATAGAATGTTTTTTCGCATACCACGTTTTTTCTTTCACTATACCTATGAAGAATTTAATACACCCGGTACGCATGTGTTATCGTCGCTGTCTAATCACAAAACATACAGAAGTGTCACGAGACGGAAGATACGGGTATTTTTCAGTTTGTCTCGTTTTCCCTCAAATTTTGTCGTCGGTTTTGTTTTGCTACGTCTTTCTAGTGCAATACATTTTTATTAGCTGTGTTAATTGGTAAGTAGTAATACACTACAGTATCAAATACACTATGCTTTTCTCTTTTTTCCACGAATTTTAACAAAAACCTGATTTGAGCTTTTTTACCTGTCACTTTCTTCACTTCTGTGTATTTTGTGGTCTCATTGAATACTAAATGAAAGAGAATAAGAAAGAATGTGTGTGACAGCGATGCAAAATGTGGCACAATTGGGGGCCATTTGTGGCACTTTTGGATGATTGATTGTCCTGTGGTACTCTCCAGGCTGTTTTAGCACTTTTAGCTCAAAATTCAATTTCAAACATTTGAGTAGACTTTTTCATTTTATATTGTTTTAGCCGTTTTAAAAACTACTTTTATTTTTGGAGATTTCTATTTAAACTGGTTTCCGAAATCTGCGTCAGATCATGTTTTGAGTGGGTAAGCCAATAGTATTGTACCATTTACTATTAAACTTTTTCAAAAGGAAACTGAACATTATCTTCACCGCATACGAATAAATATATCGATAAATTGCGCGATTTTCGGCGCGCAAAAAGTTATTGAATCCAGGTACTGGAAAAAATAAGTAAATTAAATTTCCAGGGCTATTTTCATGAAATTTATTGGATTCAATAAAAAAAAGTTCCATGTAACTAATTTCAAACACAGGCTCTTTACATGTGCATGATATTAAAAAGGATATTAAAAATAAAATATTTAAATTTAATGGCAAATATTTTAAACCGACCCGAAGGACTAACAAACACATCAAGTCATTCATAAGTTAAGCATTTCTTTCACTCATTTATTCATGACTGACATCTTTTTGTTTATTTTTAATTTTGGGTTGCATTTTTTTTTAACTTTTTTGTTTGTTTTGGTGATGGCTTTGCCATGAATTTTCAACTTTATGAGCATCACTTATCATTTAAATTGCATACAATTCACTTTTTTTTCTACAATTCTTCACAATTCTTTAATACTCTGGCAATTTTGTTTAATGGTTTTTTGCTTATCGGTCGATGGTGCGGCAGGCATGTTTGAATCCAGTCTTGTCAGTTGTACTAAATAGTTTCAGGAGGTATTGAGAAAATTTCTCAATACACCCAAAAAAAGGAAAACCATAAAACTAACTATACTCGTAAATATGGGTCGTTTATTTTAGTTTAATGCAGAAATGTGAAAAATGTCCAAATAATTGAACATAAACATTACTTTCTAATTGAATGACACAGATATTATTAAAAGTATTTGTATTTCATTTTATTTTATTTGTTTTTTTGCTTCTATGCACACATATTTTGTTGAAAATATATTTATGCATTTAAACATTTTGGGATCGAAAACTAAAAAGTATAAGAAATAGAATAAAAATACCTAAAAGATTTACATTTGAAACATTCATTCCCATGCACTTTAATCTACTGGAACATGCAGTGCAAATGTCGATAAATTGTGGCTTCAATTGAGCGTCAATATCCTTTGTACTCGTAGACAAGTGGTCAAGACACATACACATACATACATACTAGAGTTGAGCGATATTTAGAAACCTCCCTGCAGAAAGTGCGAATAGTGAAATTGTGGTGATTTAGTAGTGACGTTGTCAGCAGTACTACTGACCAGGTGTACCCCAGCCAATGGTATCATCTATTGACATTTTACATTAGCTTGTCATTGAAAATCCACCACTAGACTATAGCACTACTGACTTAGTAGTTCTTTCGGGACCACATGGAGAAATTGGCACCAAAGATTCACTAGTAAATTTTATGGGCTGTAGTCTACAATATCGATATATCCTCTCTCGTTGTCAATAGTAAACTTATAGTGATTTTCTAGTGACATTGTCAATAATGCTACTGACTAGGTGTACCACAGCCAATGCAAATGCCTATTGACAAATAACAAAGGGTTGTAATTCAAAATCTATCAGTATCTATCTATCGCACTATTGAGAAAGAAGTTCTTTTATGACGATATGGAGATATTTGAACCAAAGATTCACTAGTAGATTTTAGTGACCCTCGTCTACATACATATATATTTATTTATAATAATAATATTTGCATAGCATAATAAAAAAGAAAAAACAAACTATTGACGCGTTCACTGACAATATCACCAGAAATACACTAGAACTGTTTTCTCTAACGTATCTCTACTCGCGCATAAAAGGAAATTTGTCGACATTTTAACTAGTGAAATTGTCGCTGGAGAAAGAGTATTGACATAGAGACATATGGTTATAGGCTGACTAAAGGGCTGTTACTTTTTCACAGCGATCGAAAAATCACAAATCACAACTGTGACTGAATTTATCAAGTAACAGGTTTTGAAAATATAGTTATTTCATACAAACTGCAATCACAGTTTGCATGCTTACTTTACAATAAATAAAGCTACCACATTAATTTTTTTTATACCTTCAGCTTTTGTCAAGAAAAAAATCGTCAAATCGTGTCAAATCATCTTTTCTGGCAACTATGTACAACTCACATTTTTATATTTGCAATTTTATTGTCTCTCTGCCTCTTATATATATTTTTTATTTATTCTCAATATTTGAACGGGGTTGATTGCTAATTGCTTGTTCTTGCTGCTCTTCTTATTAGTATTTATCAAAACACCAATACTAATAAATACTTTTAAAGCAGAAGAGCTGAAATGTGTTAAACCGTGATCACAGTCACTGTTTAATTTTACTGCTGCTCTTCTTATTAGATTTTGTCAAAATAACAGAACTGCTACAAACAAAATACTGCTAAACTGTGATCACAGTCACAGTTTAAAAGAACAGCGATTTAGAAATCACGTTCACAAGGAGCAACATTATTAAAAAATCACGCTATCGCTCATCACTAATACATACATATATACAAGGCATACATACATACGAATATATACATATTCTTTTTTTTTTGCTTAGCGCATATGCATGGTTGTGTTAGATAGATGTGACCTCAGTTGGCTTAGTGCAACTAATACCCCTTTTAGACACGCAAAGTTTACTTTGCAATGTCTTAATTGAGCTGGGAGAAAGACAGAACGAGATAGTATTCCTCCCTCTGTCTTTCACACAGCTGAATTAAGACATTGCAAAGTAAACTTTGCGTGTCTAAAAGGGGTTTCTCTAATGCCAATCAAGAGTTAGAAAGACGGGTTATAGTTACGAGTATATATGTGTATGTAAATATTTATGTGTGCATGCATATTTATGGGAAATTTTTTAAAGCATACAAGCAAGTGTTGCAAGAAAATATTCTTGCTTACTGCTTAATTCTTGGAGCCAATGCTGCCAACATTTGGGGGATGAAAATTGAAATAAATCTGAGATCACATCACCTTTATGTGAGATGTTTGTCACATAGTGGCGTTTTGTTAAAACTATATGTCGTTCGTGTCCATATCATCCTATTCCGCATAAGTGAAGTTTGTAATTATCGACTTATAGCGCTCGCCATTGACGGTGATGGCTTGGCCAACGTCACACATAGACGCCAAAGCCGGTGATTTCGCGGATTAATATAAAAAAATTTCAATTACCTTGAAAACTGAAAGTATTCGCTTAAAGTGCACAAAGCGCATTAGTCACATGCGAGACACGCGTGAGTCACCCATGACCGTGGTTGTATTTATACATATAAAGGGTGGTTGAATTTTAAAGGCCGATGTTGATTTTGAATAAAACACAAATTATTTAGGAAATTATTGTCATATCTTTTTATTATGATAATATGGTATGGTTCAATTATGTATGGAACAAAATATCGGCCAAATGGCCGCTGCGACCTCGGCGGCACACCTCTATCCCATGGTCCAAATTTTCGATGACGCTGAGGCATAATTAAGGTTCTATGCCGTTAATGTGCCGAATTATTTTAACCATTAGCTCTTAAATTGTTGCTGCACAGAAAAAAAAGAATTGTAAGTACAATTAATTTATTTGTGAATACAAATAAAATATTATTTAAAAAGGCACCTACAACGATTTTTGTAAATACAAACACACATTTGTAACATAAGAAAACAAAATCAACTCAATTATTTCCAATTAAAGTTATTGTGTTATTAACAATTGAGTTGTTAACAGAAAACAAAAATTTTTAATGAATTTGTTTTTCAAATTCTAATGTGTTGTTTCGTTGTTTCTTTAATTTTTTTTCAGAACTTAGTTTTTTATTAAATTTTAATTTAAAGATGTTTGGGATGAGTCGAACCGGCAACCTCTGATTAATAGACTAATATACTTACCACTCAGCTAAAGAGCAAATCGTTATTGGATACGCAAATAATGAATACACGCAAAACATGATTTCCTATGTTTCTTCTGCATGGCACATTGCGTTGATATAATCTAAAAATAACTTTGTTGATTAAAAAAAAACAAGCCACGACGGTTTTCGGCTTCTTGTCGGAATTTACACGTATACAACACCAACAATCAAAATAAACAACAACATCGGCACATGACCACGTTGAGTCAATCAACAAGCAAGATAAACACCAACACAAACAAAGTAATTCAAATGATATTTTAAAATGCGCAGTATTGATAAATACAATATTTAAGTTAACGCCAAATATTATTGAAATTAAAAATTTTATTCAGCAACATGGTTTTGTTGAACATACATCTTGTATATTTTTTTCTGTGATCATTTTTTTTCTTTGATCATTTTATATATTAAATTATCCCTTCATCGCTAATTAGATTTTTCGATGAAAATTGAGGTCCATTCAGAGGATATATTTCGTTATCTGTAATCGCTAACCTGCAGCTCCTGTGTAAGTTCAATTTTCTACAGATGCAGGCTAAAGTCCCGCTAAATGATGGTCTGCGAAATACAGAGTTCTTGTAAGCAAAGCATCAGATTTTCCTGCACACAAACAGAGCCGGTGTTTTTGGAAGATCTTGCGTTCACTATGGCCGCTATCAGCTATCATGAATGAATTAATTCAAGCGGGAAGCATAGGACACTGCGACCAAAGTAGATCTATTGTATCCTCTGCCAGGTGCTAGAGCACCTCATCTAGACCTACTCTCCTGATAAATCTCAGGATTATCATTGGGTCCACAGTTGGCAGTTCCCAATCCTCCTATAGCTGCTTGCCCAATTGTTTATATCTTTTGTGGCATAACGCTTCACAATCCTCCACAATATGCTCCAGAGTTTCATCTTCGTAATCACAGAACCAACACAGGCTGTTACTCTCAATGCCAAGTCTGTTGAGGTGTTTTCTCAGTCTACAATGGCCTGTGAGGAAGCCTGTGAGCATTCTTAAATTGTTTTTACTCAGGGACATGAAAGCTATGAAACATGTTGGGTTATACGTTCCAATCCTTAGCTTTGCATGCCTCAATACTGGAAGATTGAGCCAGAAATGTTCCCTATTACTTTTCTGGTCCGACTATGGGTATACTAGCCCCCCTTCTGACCATTTTGTATGCATTTTCATTTCCTAACACCCCGGCGTGTCCAGGAACCCAGCAGAGTGTGACCTTATTCATGCTGCTTAGCTGATTTAGCTTAATGCGGCATTCCCGCGCTAACTTAGATGTAAACTCATATGAACTGAGCGTTTTGATGGCAGCCTGACTATCCGAACAAATGGCTATTTCTTTTCTTCGGTAGCCCCTATCAAGTTTGAATTGTGCGAATCTCTCAATGGCATAAACTTCCGATTGAAAAATGGTAGGAGATTTTCCCAACGACTCATGTTAGTTAGTCCTTCGTCCTACAACTCCCACACCGGAACCTTCTGGCGTTCCGGAACCATCAGTGTACCACCTTATGGTGCCAGTTTCAAAGGAATACCGCGGTTCTATTTCCCCCATTCCCTTCTATTGGTCAGAACAGTTTCAAACCTCTTATCGAAGTCATACACTTTATTCATCGCGTCAGAGGGTTGCGCAAGTACGGGAAATCGTCTTGCCAGGTATGATTGCTCCTATTGGCTAATTAGACAGTCCCTGTCTGTGCTTTTCCCCGTGATGCTTATTACTTTTTGTCTGGCAGCAGCCTCTATCACAATCGTAAGAGGTTTGAGTTCAATGAGGACTTTCATAGCCCCTGTTATACAAAGGCATGCTAGCCTCTGTAATTTCTCTAACCGATTTCTGGTCATAGCCAGCCTGACCCTGTCCGACTAGGCAACAGCACCATAAGTGATGATAGGTCTCACTATCATGGCGTATATCCATCTCAAGATTTTGGGTGTGCAGCCCCATGTTCTTCCTGCAACAGATCTACAAAACATTAGTGCTTTAATTGCCCTGTTAACAGTCGCCTCTAAATGCTGTTTCCATAATAGCTTTGAGTCTAATATCACTCCCAGATACTGGACCTCCGATGAGCTTTCTATTTGCGCGTTGCCCACCTGGATGTTTTTCCAACGTTGAAGTGTTTTCCTTCTTGTGAAAGGAACAATGGTAGTCTTTGCAGGGTTAGTATTCAGTCCTACAGATAGACACCATTCCTTCACTATCCTTAACCCGTTCTGTATTATATCACACAAAGTCTCATCAGCTGTCATAGTTCTGAAGTCTCTATTGGAAGGCCAGATAAAAGAAAATGTGTCTAAAAGCTTTCGGATGAATTTCGTATTAGAAAGATGTACAAATTCTAGAGCTTTTCATTGATTTAATTTTTTATTATTTTGCTTCGGTTTTTTAAAACCTTAAACAATTTTCTAAGAACTGAAAAATATTAAAAATAAATAAAAATCTTCCAACGCGGCAACACTAATTTCTATACAATATCATTTCAATTTCCTCAAGACATTTTCATTTCCCTTTAACTCACATTTATATGTAAGAAAAATAGAAAAGAATGCAAAAGCATTTGTATCTGTGAATGTATTTTTTGTCAAAAATGTTAGTTGGGTCTGGTTTCATTATCTTTTGTATATTATGGAAAAGAAAGGAATAAAATAAAATAAAATAAAATAGTTTTGCAAACATACTTTTGCCTTTATCTTAGAATTGTTATATTGCGTATAAAAGAACCTTTTCTGTTCCCTGGATTGTGTCTTCTTGTCGAAAATAAGATATTTTTTTTAATAAAATAAATTGAAAGTAAATATTTGTGTACGAAAATTTGTTTCACATATTTTTAAATAAAAATTGCAAATTTTCTGAATTGACTGTATCTTAATTTTAAGCCATTTTTAATCTGTTTGAAATTAAGATTTATCAAAAAATAACAAATTTGTATAGAGTGTGCATTGTTATTGCAAAAGTGTATATACTTTCATCTATAAAAATTGTATGTCTTTTGTTTTGGCCAATAAGTTAAATATTTTCACAAAATAATTTAAACAAGCATTGAATATAATATAAGAAAATATTCATATACAACTGACAGTATATACGCAGGGACAACAATGACAAATTCGATTCAAAAATTAGCATCACATTTTATACACATTAATACATAAAAATCCTTCTCATTTACTTCAACAACATCACAACTCAAAAAATTCGTTTTTTGATTCATAATGCAGAGTTAATCTTGACCATTACGTTATTCATATCGTGTAAAAATTTCAAATATTTTAGGAATATTTGAAGCACAAAATAATCATGTTTAAGTTTCGCTCATGCACTTTCACTAATGCACTCACTCAAGTGACTGAAGCAGCAATTTACTCAAAGCCATGAATCGTGTAAATCACACGAGCAGTGCTTAAGCTGAAGATTCAAATTCTTATTTTTAAAATATAATTTTAGTTTCCCGAAATTCACTATGAAATTGTAATTATTCAAAACATATTGCAGAGTTTTCTAAAGATTTGTATAATTTTTTTTGTGCAAATTTTTGCACAGTCACGTAGCAAATCTGTTTGTTTCAGGAAATTTTTACATAAGGAATTTCCTTAAATTCCTGAAAACCAAAGAAAGCAAAAGATATTGATATGAGTAATATAAACTCAGTCTTGGACTGAGTAAAAAGGTTTTGAAATATTTGTTTAGATAAATTTAGGTTTAAAACTAAAATTATGTTGTTTTACTTGAATATTACAACTCAAAGGATTTTTCAAATAAGCAGGCACGTAGAAGAAGCAAAAAATTTAAGTAGCAGGGATTAATAAACAAAAATATGAAATTTCACACCTTTAACTGAAGAAAAGAAAAAAAAAAACATAATAAACACAGCAAGCATTAGATAAAATCAGTAGCCAATGCAAATACGAGGGGTTAGAACCACACAAAACAAAAAAAGAGGATACAAGTTTTAAAAACTAGTTTAAGACTATGAAGCCAAAAGGGTGTTAAAAAAGGTGTAGGCAAAAACACAAAAGTAAATCAAGAATAAAAAATTATGCATAATACAAAATATTACAAAAAACTATAATAGATTTTTAAACTGGAAAAAAATATCACCACACTAATACTAATTGTATACTTACTGCGAAGCGTTATTATATAAAGCAGCAAAGGATCAAACACGTGATTTGCATGATAAGCCAGGAATTTACACAAAATTTCCAGATAATCACGTACGACGCATCATGCATACTCATACAGGGTGTTTTTTTAAGAGGTATAGAACTTCGAATTGAAATAAATTACAAGAAAATCGTTTTAATGTCCATCAATTTGGCTTTATTGGAAGGATAACTTTATGCCATTAATGTTTAAATATGATTTCGGGCATGTGGCCGCCGCGGCTGGCTCGAATAAAGCCAATTCTACAGGTCCAATTTTCAACCACTTTTTCGAGCATATGGGGCCGTATGTTGGCAATAACGCCACGAATGTTGGCTTCCAAGTCCCCTAACGTTTCTGATTTGTTGGCGTAGACGAGCGACTTCACATATCCCCAAAGAAAATAATCCAATGGTGTCAAATCACACGATCTTGGTGGCCAATTGACAGGTCCATTCCGCGAAATTATGCGCTCATCGAATGTTTCCTTCAATAAATCGATTGTGACGTGCGCTGTGTGGCATGTAGCGCCGTCTTGTTGGAACCACAACTCATCCACATTCATGCCATCCAATTCGGGAACAAAATAGTCGGTTAGTCGGCTCCAATTGCTGTGCACGGTGGCGAATCGATTCATTCGGGTCCTCTTCAACACTTTGCTCTACAGCGGCAATTGTTTCTTCGGTGCGCACTGTTCGACGTCTCTGCGGATGCGTATTATCACATAGAGTAAACGTAGTGCGAAAACGATCCATGGTTAACCGAATTAATTGCTCTGATGGACGATTATGTCGACCATAAAATGGACGGAGCTTGCGGTAAACTTCGCGAACTGAACCATTATTTTCGAAATAAATTTGCACGATTTGCAAGCGTTGTTCTTTTGTCAACCTGTTCATGATGAAATGGCAAACCAAACTAAATATTAATCACTTGACAGCTGACAAAATGGCCGCCAGTTAAAAAAGTGATGACAACTTAAAGTTCTATATCTCAATAAAAAAACACCCATTACATACAAGTACTTAACAACTCAAAGTAGAAAACGAAAGAATTTTCCACATTTTCCGTGTGTGTGCGTGGTATCGTTAAAATAACTCACACTATCTTACGAGCAGCATTGTCAACTTGGTGTGTTTCGTGAAAGGAAATCTGTCTAATGTCCCGATGATAACAATAATGATGAAAATATTAGCTTTATGAATTTGATCTCTTTTTAAAAAGTTTTAAACATAATTTATAAAATTAATGTACAAAAATGTATCATCTTGCAAACATATATATGTGCCCTTGATAATGAAAGTTTATAAGTCATACATTTCTTTGGTCGAGATATTTAGTAAATTACATTTGAACAAATCCAAAAATATTTTTTATTATGCAACAGTTTAATTTAGAGTTGTACTAGTCTCCATTAATAAAAATTTATTTTACTATATCGAATCAAAAATGCGTATAACTTGGACCACTTCCATAATTAAGAACACATGTGTTCCATTTATGTACGAATTTGTATAGTTTTTTTTAGTTTTTTTAATTTTGTACACATATTGTAAAAGGCTGTTTGTTTTTATTGTTGTATTTTTAATATGGGTAAATGTATTAAACTTCTGATACATTTTTTTTTAATATTTGAACAAAAAGTTTAGTACTTTTATTAGTTTTGAATTCTTGCTCGTTAATCTCTTTAAAAAGTTTTTTACAGACAAACATTAATATAAACAAAAAATTAATATAAACAAATTTGTTAAGTTCTTATAGTTTTTATTTTTTTAACCCTGAACTGTAAAAGCCTGTTTAAGTGTTAAATTTTTAACACAAAAAGATAATATACTTTTTTGTAAAATTAATTCAATAAACATTTTAAACTAAAAAAAGAAATTCTAAGCTGGTGCGTTTTTTGCAAATGGCGCGTTTTTCTCTCCATTTTGGTGCGTTTTGAAATTTCAAAGTTGACAACGCTGCTTACGAGCACTCAATTTTACCTCAGACCAGCGTTACCACACAGAAAAAACTAAATTTCGTTTTCAGTAACCAAATTCATTGAATCAGTAAATTTTTTGTGTGAATGCGGACATACAAAGAAATTTGTAGATTCTGATAACAATTTTGTAAAAATTTAACTGAAAAAAAGAAATTTTATTTTTAGTTAACTTATTATGGCATTAGAGAAAAAAGTTAACTGAAACTCAAAATATTTTCAGTCAAATGTATTAATAGGAACAGAAAAACATTTTTGCAGATTTTTTTTGTATTATTCAGCAAATTTTTTTTTATAATTTACAAACACATTCACTAAAATTTTTCGCATTATCAGAAAATAAATTAACTGAATCAATAACAATTCTTAATTTTTTTTTTTTTTAAATTAGTAAAAGTTTTATTTGAAAAAAAAAATAACTGAATCAAATGAAAGGTTCAACTATATTTTTTTACTTTCAAAAATTGGCTTGTTTTTATGGTTAAGCATTTCGTTCCCGCTCGTCAGTAGACTTAACCAAAAAAAATTTTTAATTTTTTTTATTGAGAATCACAATATACAAACATAATAAGTTTGAAAACCGCAAACAAAAATCTTTTAAAAAAATAAAATGTTTTTTATATCTATAAAATAATTTGTAAAAAAAATTAAAAAAAATCAGACCAATTTTTTTACAGTATATAGAAATAAATTTAACTGAAAAAATTAAAAAAAAATCAGACAAATTTTTTTACAGTATATAAAAATAAATTTAACTGAAAAAATTAAAAAAAATTAGACAAATTTTTTTACAGTACATAAAAATAAATTTAACTGAAAATAACCAATTTAAATATAAAAAATAAATCCAAAAATTTTTATTACAAATTTTACTTTATATATATAATTTTCATTCTATACAGTTTTTTTTACATAAAATAAAATTGGAACAAATAATTTACTGGAACAGTAAAAACTATTTACTGAAACTAAATTATATTTCAAAACACACGTTTGTTTGAAAGTTTTTTGGGAATAATTTTTTCTGTGCATATGTAAAGATTTATCTTATTTACGAAGTTTTTCGTGATGTCAACAAGACTAAAAGATTTCTTTGTTAAAAATAAGTTTTTTAAGAATATGATATTTGCCACTTTTAATGTCCTTTTGACTAAAGTACGGAAATATTTTCGTCTTTCCTTCATCAAAAGTATGAATTATGTGCCTACCTATATTTATCTTATATGTACATGTTCTATTCAGTAAATATTTTGTGTTATTTACCATTACGTTTGTTAGTTCATTTGAAAAAAAAAAATTTTCTCCTGAATTTGAATTCAGTAAAATCAATGCATATTAATATATTTTGGGTAAAATCACTAGAAAAAAAGATTTTTCCATGAGAAAAAAAGATTTATTTTTGTTCGACTTGCAGGCTTTTCAGAAAAAAATGTGGCAACGCTGTCTCAGATATATCACAGAGAGAAATTCCCGTTTGCGGAATTTTGAAGCAGCGTTGCCATAAAGCTTGGAAAAGTTAACAACAAAACATCAAAGTTTTTATATTTCGGTTGTTTTTTTAAGGCCTGATTCAGAAAAAAATAATTTATGTTTACAAAACGTTTAACAAACAAATTTCCATACAAAATTTGTTTTGTAAATCAAAATGTTTTTTTCTGAATATTGCAGTTAGTCTTTACCAAGTGTTAAAAAAGTGCAGATGTTGTTGTTAAATTTTAATAAACAATGTTTAAGTCCGGCAAGCTATCCGTAGATTTCTGTTGTTTTTTATTTTTGGCCAAATCAAATTTGTTGTGAATTGAATTCTTTTTATTATTTAGCTGGTGAGGCCTATCTTGTCTTATGTCAATAAAAACTCAATTTTTACTTTTATATCTTCAATTATATAAACAGAGAGATAATATTGTCATCTTTAAAAATAATGAAAAAACTGAACTTAGCATAAGTGACAAAATTGAACCAGGTTTTAACGAGTTCCTCCATTTAATTTGACACGTGGGCCAAACGAAACCCCATCCGGAAGCCCCGAATACGCTTTGGTTTGGCGCCGTTCAAAATTTATTTGATATCAAGATATTATCACCTTTTGTATGATCAAGAAAAATCTTCTTACCCCAATCGAGGTTGCCATGTTTTCGGATATTTTTCTCTACAGGAATTTTCGGTATTAACCGAAAATTGCTTTGCAAAAAAACCAACGCCACTTTTTGGCGCTGTCTTGAAACCCCTGCGGTGACAAGATGTCTTCTGCTTTCATACGAAAAAATGTCAGGCAACCCCACCGTGTAGGTGGCGTTACCACTTTTTCGCATCGGAGTTATTTACCTAAAATTTGGGTACCAACAGGAAACCCATCCAAAATGCCTGAATCATCATTGGTTTAATGCTGTTCAAAATTTATTCGGGGTCGTTTACTTTCATATGGATAATAGTCAACCCCAGACTACGGCGTTATCACTTTTTCTCAAAGGATCCACTTACTTAAAATTCGGGTACTAACCGAAAACTTTTTCGGAAGTCCCAAATGCGCGTTGGCTTGTCGCTGTTCAAAATTTATTTAGCATCAAGACAACGTCATTTTTTGTATGGTCGTAAAAAATCTCCCAACTTTAATTTAATTTTCATATTTTCGCAAATTTTTCCCTGAAGGGATTTTCGGTATTAACCGAAAATCGCTCCGCAATAAACCAAGACGCCACTTTTGGCCGCTGTTCAAAATTTATTTGGTGACTACAAGTTGTCTTATTTTAGATGGAAAAATTTCCAGTAACCCTAGACTACGGCGTTACCACTTTTTCGCATAAGAAAAAATTGAGGTACCAATCGAAAACTCTTTCGGAAGTCCCGAATGTACATTGGTTTGGTGCAGTCAAAACCAATTTGGCATCAAGAGAATGTCGCCTTTTGTATGGACGCAAAAATCTCTCAAAATTAATCGGATTTGCCATATTTTCGCACATATTTCCCCAAGGGGATTTTCTGTACTAATTGAAAATCGCTCCGCTAAAAGCCAAGACGCGACCATGGCGTTACCACTTGTTTGCATTGCAAAAACCCGACAAGCCTTTTTTTTGGCACCATTCAAAGTTTATTCGGCGACTACTTTTGTATTTTAAAATGTCTCAACCCTACCCGTGGCTACCTAGCCCCTGTTTTAAAAGATCTCTGCTACAACGATAATAAATATTTTCTGCGTATGGAGGTCTTATCGTCTCACCATGCTATGTTAAGCATTTTAGCGGTGCAGTAGATATTACATATCCATTAGGAATCCCCATTCTGTAATTGGTTGAAAGATTTTTTAAAATCGGATTTGATTCTTAGAAGTCGGTTCCGAAGGGCAATCGCCAAGCGGTATAAAAACACTCCGTGACAATACAAATTACTATAATTATTTTCTAAAATTGCCTTAAGATTCTCCCTTTTATTTTTATTTTTAAATTAACCCTTCATCAAAGCGAACAAACAAAATTTTTTAAACATATTTTTCTCTTAACAATTTGATTGTTAATAAAAACAATGGCTCAAATTCATAGCCAAAACACAGTATACTTTAAGATTTTAAAATCAGTATTACTATACAAACTTCTGGTTTCAAATTCTTAAAGTATACTTTGTTTTGACTATGAATATGCTTCAATGAATTTTAATGAAAATATTTATTTATTTTGTATTTACCAAATGTTACAAATACAATTAGAAATTATATCATATTTGAATTTAAAGGAGAATAGTAACAAAGTATCGTTATGGTGAAACAGACGAGAGTCTGTGGTGAGAATCGAACCCACAACCTCCACACTGATAGACTAGTACACAACCACAAGCCTACCGAAGTACAAATGAAAATAATAATACTTTTAACCTTAAAAAAATAATAACTTCTCAAGTTACAAGTGTCGTGGTTGTATTTAAAAAATTGTTGCAGTTGCAATTGTATTTACTACAACATTAATTGTATGTACAAATGTTTATTATTTCTGTAAAGAGCATTACATCAAATTTTGTAATTCTATAAATTTCAATTCATGCACGAATCAAAGGCATATTCAGATTTTCCAAAATCTTTTACAGTAACACTGCAGTGGGCCTTTTGCAAAATAAATGGCGGTAAATAGGAGTCAGAAGGCTGCTCCTGACAGTTTATTTAAAAAAAGTTTTGATTATCGGGTATGTTCTGTATTCCATGTGAAATTAAAAGGTGTGGAATACAGAACAAAGAATACAGATAGTATTTCTTATTACATTCATTTCTTAGTCACCAAATAAGTTCCAGGTGAATAATGTCATTAGCTCCACTAGTTGTATAAACTCTAAAATATCTCCAAGAAAAACTGTTATGACAGTAGAATACTTTTTTTCCCGCACTAAACTATTATAAGAAGTACATAGAAAGAAAAACTCAAAACTAAAAGTAAAACAAATTAAAAATTTAATACTACTAAATCCTTTTTTCCCACGTTATATCAGGTAAAAATGAATTAAATGTTGTCGGGATCGTTTGTGAAAAACAATTAACAAAACACACAAAAAAAAACAAAATTTTCTTTGTTTTCCTCACGCACTTTGCTGAAAGTCCTGTTGGGAAACTTTGCATGAGCACTGTTGGCATTATAACCAATGATTTTTTAATTTCTTTTTCTCAGAGAAAACTAAATGCATAGATGGATCTTGAACTAGAGATAAACACACACATACTTAAGTACGAGTACAGACATTCATTTCTTTGTCTCACTTTCAGCCAATAAAACAACAGGTAAATCATCATACTACTTATTTACTTACATATATACGTGTTGAAGACAAAACACACAAATCACAATAGGAAAAATCATAATAACAATAATAGTAAACGTGATTTTTGCCGTGTTTCCCAACGATGACTTTGCTCGACACACACTCATCTACGAGTAGACACTTGCACCTCGAAACACCCACTCGCTGTGTTCACATTAACTCACATGTGTTGTGCATTAAGGCGTGCAAGCTCTTTATTGTTGCTACTGTTGTTTTCGTATGCGTCGCCTGTTAGTCGAATTTAGTACTTTTCTTTCTTTTTGCTAGCAGACATGATTTTTACAATGATTTTTTCCATGATCCTTTAAAGGTTGTTCGTTTGTTGTGTTTGGTGCAGGTTTTGCTGTGTTGTGTTGTGTCAGTGACTTTATTTGTGATTTAATACTTATTTAAACTTCATTTTATTTATTTATTTATTTGCTTACAATTTTTGTTTTTATTGGAAAACATAAAAACAGAAGCCTACGAGGTCAGTCTTATATGCTATTTTGCATTATAGACAAGCATATTTTCTCATCCATACATTAATATGCATGTGTCTTTTGTTTAAAAGTATTATTGAGCAAGGGTTACTTTTCTCTCGTTGACAAAGTGTTAATTTGTTAATAGTCCTTTATTGCAAGAGGTACGAAGGACCATTACTGTCTTAAGTTAGTAAATAAAAGTCCGGTAGTGTATATTAATGTAAGCGTAGCAAAAACACTTTCTGTGAACTAAATTGTAGCAGCTCCGCAGGAGTGCAACATATCCTTGTGGTGCCTAAAATCTGGCAATTTAATTGTGTGAAATATACTTCCCCCAATGCCCTCTCTTGTAGAATATATTTTTTAAGCTTGATAGAACTTGCCAAAAGGTCAAACAAACAATTACACTAACCTTATGATCACTATATTTCGGCAAATCATGTAAAGTATCCATTCACGCTTGAACAACGTTGTACAAATTATCCAGATTTACTTTGAAAATCAGCCATCAATTCGCACAAATTATAAACAAAATCATAATAATTTTTTATCTGTGCCAGTCATCCTTCGACAGATTTCATATTGTCTAAATAAAGCAGTAACACCAACACGTTGAAAAAATTTTAGTGCTGAAGAGAATATCACCGCTGTAAGCGAAAGTGTTGAAGAAGATCCAAATTTATCGCTTCGCCGTCTGTGGCAGGCATTGAGTCTCTATCCGTCTATTACGAGGGCAAGTTTGCTCAAGGATCTTGGCCTGCACCAGTTTAAAATCCAGCTTGTGCACGAATTAAGCTCACGAGACATCACTGATTTCAGCAATCGGGATCCAGAGCAGTTTGAAACTGATCCGATGTTTTATAGAAAAATTGTGTTTATCGATGAGCTTTATTTTAATAAACAAAAATGCCGCGCATGAAGTGAAACGCAGGCTCAGCAGACTCTAGAGACTTAATTACATTATGGCATTCGCTATGGAACAATTTAATAATATGTTTCGATATCGAATGTCATAATATAAAACTGAAAAAAACCTGATCGAATCAGCTCATTATCGAAAGCGATGATTAAACCCCAGATAAATTCACTGTATGATGCGATTTAGACGTAGTTGCATCATTGAAACTTGGCTCGTTACGGCAACATTATCAGTGATTGTTTCTTCGAAAATATGGATGACATTAATCCGTACGAGGTGGTTTACTCAATTTCGTTGTGGTCGTACATGCATGCAAGATGCCAAACGTTAAGGTCTCTACACCTTAAATAATTCAAAAAATTCATAACATGAATTTGGCCAATCGGAGATTGAAAGTGAGACTGTTTGTCGGAGGCATAGGCATCTCACATGGTCAGTGGTTTAAATTTTAATTTATCTTTTGTGTATGAAAAAGCTTTGAGCAAGATACGTTCTAAAATCGAACCGAAATGCAATTGTATGGCAGCTTCATAGGAGCGATGGATGAGTTTTTGGACCGTTTCATAGTCCACCACACAAAATATTAGTCAAAATAATGATTTTCTATAGGTGAATCGCTGTCCAAGAGGCCAAGCTTGATTTGTCAGTCAATATGATCAAGGCGACCGATTTTTTTTTTAGGTTGAATGCGGTATAATTCACATTGAATACCCTCAGAAGGGTAAAACAATCAATGACGAATATTCTGTCAACTTATTGGACCGACTTAATGAGGATTTGAAAAAACAACAAACGCACTTGGCCAAGAAATAGGTTTTTTGTTTCACCAGCACAATTCAAAGATGCAGACATGTGTAGTTTCCATTAGAATAATCCATGAATTGGACTATGAATTGCTTCCTCATTCGATTTATTTACTGGACTTAGCCCTGAGTGGCTTGTTCTAAAACGTGAAGAAATGGCCCGAAGAAAAGAGATTTGAGTCCAACGATGAAATTGTTTCAAAAACAAATACCTATTTTGATGACTTCGACAAATTTTATAAATCTTTTTTTTTTTTTTTTTTTTGAAGATGTAAACAAAATTGGAGAAGCGTTTGAGAAAGTGTCTGAAGCTTAAAGAAGACTGACTAGATTCAAAAACAAAATAATTTTTATTCAAAAATCTTCCGTTTCATTCAAAAAGCCTCTCCCTATTTTATGGATGTAGCAGTAAGGGACTATTTTTGGTTCTCAAACCTAAAGAAATAACTCGATGAAAAAAGATTTGACTCCAAGGATTAAAGGAGCTCAGAAACAACTACATATATATTTTAATATGCTCGACTAATCCAAATTTTGTTTTTGATTAAACGAAGTTATTCAATAACAACACCACACATTCTGATGTGTGTATTAGTATCCATTTTTATCAGTTGTTTGTAGGAAAGTTCAAGTGATGAAGGTTATGAAGGTATAGACACTGATCACTAAACTAAACCGGCTTCAGCCGATACTTATGCTAATGTAACATCAGAGGGCCCTCCTTCCTCAGTATTGTATAGCAGAATCATCGGCGAAGTAAAATGAAAAATAAAATGGCTACTAAATACGCCTCATTAACACCAGAGGCGCTGCAACAATGAAGCTTTCCTTTATCTCTTCCTTCACCACCTACCTACCTGTCTTCTCTATCACTATCCCTTTACTAAAAAAGAAATTTTGGATAAAATGTATAGAGCGCAAAAGACACTTCGTCAAAAAACCTATGTTTTATTCCAAAATGCACGGAATTATTGCGCCATTAAGACCCGTTGTCATGTACATTTTTTGCAGACCACATTGAACATTTTGCAAACCAAATTGGACTGCAAAAACTGTAAAATCCGAAAAAATTAGTGACGAACTCAGATCATTGGCCGATTATTAATTTTTAGCAGATACCGACCCCGAAAATTCTAATAGAATTATTTAACTATTAGGGAATTCTCAATAGCGTTTTAAAATGTGTCTTAATATTGCAACGTTTCAATTTTAATACTTTTAGATGGTCTGGCAAGTTTGTTGTTTTTGTTTTGTATGTAAATCAAATTAGTTACCATGTGGCAAATTTAACAAAAAAGTGAAAAAAAATCTTAATTCGCGTTTTTTATGAAGCTACAAGACTATCACAAATTTATATTTAGTCTAATTGTGAAACGCACTAAAAGCACTAAATTCAAAGTTAAAAAAGCACCAATTTAGTGCCTTTTTAAAAAGAAAGCACCAACTTGAAAAAATGCGCACTGTTATGACTTAAAAAGCACTAAATCTAGTGCTAAAGGCACTAAACTGGCATCACTGATTTGTATCGTTGATTGCTCATAATGAAAAAATTAAGATGGCGCAATACTGCCACATTAAAATTTTAATACCTATACTTATTGTGAATTTCCTATATATTTCTTCTGCGATATGCCTAAAAATGTGTTATGTTGACTTAATTTTTAAGTTGACGATGTTCTCTTTTAAGCACTCTAAATAATTTGCCCCTATTCAACTCGACAGCAGAAGATGTCCACGTTTACAAACAACAGGGAAGAGCGTTAAAATAATTCTTGTTCTCTTTCAAAAAAAAAAAAAAAAAAGGACATCTGTCTGCCTCGGTGACAGGTCTTACTTACAATAATGATGCTTTTGGCTAAAATAAATGTTTACTTATTGACCTCAAAGACTTCAAAGATTTACATACATACATACATACATATGTATTGATGTTTATGTTTGCTAAAATTTTCTCTAATTCTTTGTGAAATTCTTTTGTCTGCTTATTCACTTGATTTGGTAAATTTTCTGCACTAAACAAGAAAATATTCTTACACGTGTTGGCCATATGTTGACAGGAATTTCCACAAGTTGATTGGTTCCGTTAATTTTATGTCCTTAACGTTTCTATTAGCACTTCATCAAATGCTTACCAATACTCGTAAATATGTACACGTATAGGGTGTTTTTTAAGGGGTATATAACTTTGAATTGAAATAAAACACAAGAAAATCGTTTTAATGTCCATCAATTTGGCTTTATTGGAAGGATAATTTTATGCCATTAATGTTTAAATATGATTTCGGGCATGTGGCCGCCGCGGCTGGCTTGAATAAAGCCAATTCTACAGGTCCAATTTTCAACCACTTTTTCGAGCATATGGGGCCGTATGTTGGCAATAACGCCACGAATGTTGGCTTCCAAGTCCCCTAACGTTTCTGGTTTGTTGGCGTAGACGAGCGACTTCACATATCCCCAAAGAAAATAATCCAATGGTGTCAAATCACACGATCTTGGTGGCCAATTGACAGGTCCATTACGCGAAATTATGCGCTCATCGAATGTTTCCTTCAATAAATCGATTGTGACGTGCGCTGTGTGGCATGTAGCGCCGTCTTGTTGGAACCACAACTCATCCACATTCATGCCATCCAATTCGGGAACAAAATAGTCGGTTAGTCGGCTCCAATTGCTGTGCACGGTGGCGAATCGATTCATTCGGGTCCTCTTCAACACTTTGCTCTACAGCGGCAATTGTTTCTTCGGTGCGCACTGTTCGACGTCTCTGCGGATGCGTATTATCACATAGAGTAAACGTAGTGCGAAAACGATCCATGGTTAACCGAATTAATTGCTCTGATGGACGATTATGTCGACCATAAAATGGACGAAGCTTGCGGTAAACTTCGCGAACTGAACCATTATTTTCGAAATAAATTTGCACGATTTGCAAGCGTTGTTCTTTTGTCAACCTGTTCATGATGAAATGGCAAATAAAACTAAATATTAATCACTTGACAGCTGACAAAATGGCCGCCAGTTAAAAAAGTGATGCCAACTTAAAGTTCTATACCTCAATAAAAAACACCCTTTATGTCTGCTGTGTCCGTTAAGCAGGTCCTGGAAAACAAAAAAATTTAGTTAATAATCAAAACTTGTTTCTCATTAAATATTTTTTCTTTTCATTTCTTTTCATGCTTGAAATAAAGTTCTTAAAATTTCCATTTGCAGTTCTTTAAATTCGAGTAACTCTGCTCTCAAATATGCAGTGCATATTTCTTTAAATTCATGTCAAGCATTAGGTTTGTTCGTTCACTAAAAACTATTAGGAATTTGTAACAATTTTTACTGGAAAGTGTTCATTAACTCAAAATGTTTCCAAGGATCTCTCCTTCAAAAGAGAGAAAAAAATTGAGAGACTCAATAGTTATTACAAATTATTGCTAGTATAATTTTTACTTGCAAGAATTATCCAACCACATGTTGTGTGTTTTGTTGAGAAATTAATTATTTCAAATATATCTGAGAAATTAAAACTGAAAAATTTTCATTGCTTTGTATGTAAAAAGAAAGCATATTTTCTTAATTTATTGTTCTTCTTTCATTAAGCCACATAAATTCAATTTTATTGTCAAAGAATTTTGTTTGCTTCTCGCATTTTTGTATTTGTTAATGGAATAAAATTAAAACATGCTAAAAAATGCATAAGAATATTAAATAATACATGAAACTCTGTAAAGTATTTCATATTAAATGACAATTTTTAAAAAATTTACAATTTAAAATCTAATCAAGCAAAATACATCAAAAAAATACAATTGTATCATGATTTCCATCTCTGGTTTCGTGCAACTTTTTACAAGTAAATGATTAAGCCGAAGGTCCATACCATCCGTTCAATGCGTAGTTGCGTTTTATGCATGTGCCAAAAAGTAGAATCAAGGTAATTGTAATTATGTGGCAAGTTACAGAATAAAACGCAAAGAACGCGTAGACGGATAGGATGGATAAAGTAGGTTTACTTTCTACTTTTGTATCCGTCGCATGCATCATGCTCTCTTTTATAGCCAAATGTTCGTGTGGTGAATTTAAATATTCTCTCTTTTTGCATTAAAACAACAAAAATACTTGCGCATAAGACGTATTGCATGTAACTTGAATTTAGAATCGGAGAGAACGCACAGAAACGCATACAACGCATATGCAAAGAACGGATGGTATGAACTTTCAGCTTTATAAACAGAATACCGGCTTCGACACATTTTCCATACAAATTGACACAAAAAAACAGCCGCAGAAACCGGTCGTGAGATAGAATCTATTTTATTTTGAGAGCGTTTCAATGTTCATTCTCACAAAAATGTTACCATACTTTCAATAATTTTCATATATTTTGTAAACAAAACTACAAAGAAAAATAAGCACAAAAGAAAATAAAATAAAAATTAGAGAGCATTTGAAGTTACTGCCGTCGATGTTATTATGGGCTTGATTAAAATTTGTCAGCGATTTTCCTGAAGTTGCAGACTTTATTCTGTTTCTACATTAATGCTAGGAACACAATTGGGACGAACGACGAATTTTTCGGTGCGAACTTTCGTCATAAAAAATAAAACACATTTGTTCATATGAAAATGAACACAACACCGCCGTAGAACGAAATTCGTCGTGCGTGACGAACTCTGAGATAGATTTATTTCTATTTTGTACGCCGACGAACGACGAAAAAACAATTTTCTCTCACTCTCTTTACATACACAATAAACAGTGTGACCAGAATTTAAAATAAAATTAAGATAAATCACGTATGTCTTTAATATATTTTTAGAGAATACGCAATTTGGATTAAAAAAGGCTAAAAAAGCTCAATCCGTTTTTAAAAAAGCTAAAAAAAGAAACTAAGAGCTTAATAAAAATTTTAAAGCTAAATCCAGAAGAAATAATCTAAATTTAGTTCATAATTACTAATATGGTCACACTGACAATAACCAACTTTATCAATTATAAGAGCTGAATTCGCTGAGTAAATTCGTCGTTATTGTGCTTCACACGACGAATTTACGCAACGAATTCTTATCGACGAATTCGTCGACGTGGACGAAATTCGTCGTTCGTCCCAATTGTGTTCCCAGCATAAATTCGTCGTTATTGTGCTTCACACGACGAATTTACGCAACGAATTCTTATTGATGAATTCGACGACGTGGACGAAATTCGTCGTTCGTCCCAATTGTGTTCCTAGCATAAAGCGTTCATTTACTTTTCCGTATCTGGGAGAGTAATTTTGTAAATTTCTGTTTTGCTCTCCCGTTCCTAGTTTCTGCTGGGAAAGTAAATGAATAGACCTATTTTTTTTTTTTTTTATATCACATCAGCAATTGCTGCAATTCTACAACAAACACAACCAACACAAACCAACTTTTCTTTAATACAATAAATACTTAAATAAATATATGTATGACTTTTTAACTTTTAATTAAAAAATTATTTAATTGTTTGAAACAATTTGATAATTAAAACCAAATTTTAATTTCTTTGGTATATATTTCCTATATATAATTTTTTTACATGTTAATATGCTTTATGGCACAAAAGTACTACCAGCACATTTATTATAACTTTAAATTGCGCTGAAGGACGTACTAATTAAAAAACATTGGAGTACAATCATTTTTAATACTTCATATTTGTTAGAGTTCATCTACTGTAACTTCAAACAGATTTAATCATGTCCACAGTACTCAGTGTTAATTGAATTATGACAATTTTACTTTTCTTCAGCAGCAAAATGTGTTATTTATGCGTATCCATAGCACATAAGCCATATATAAATTATGCAGGATATGGCTTTAAAGGAACACACACACACACATCACATACATACATACATAGATTTTCTCTAAACAATTTTCACACATCAACATGCTGAATAATTTTTCTATTTGTATTAATGGGTCTGCTTAAATAATCGAAGATACAAAAATTTTAAGAAAATTGTTAATAACTCATGCAGAATTTTAAAATACTCGTACCTTTTTGGTCAGGCCAGAACAGCGTAATAATAATTCCCAGAATTGTTGTACGTGTTATGAAATTGGTAGAAAAATAAATTAAATCGACAAATTTATTAAATCTCACACAAGCACATAATATTTTTGTTTGAAGTAATAATTCCAGATTGATTGAGATGTGTAGCCACAAAAACTGATGATATGTTTATCGAAAACAATTCGTGCAGGTACAAATATATTTTCAGATTTTTAATGTGTTTATATTTGCAACAGGCCACAAGGATATTAATAAGAAATGGGAATACTAAGATTGTGTTTAAGTATCAAAAAAGTTTAGCGTAAGTGAGAGCGAGCATGTTCACTTTTTTTTCAAGAATATTGAAAGTATTGTTTGGGGCAATTGTTTCGAAATATTTTTGACTGAATGCATGCTCTAGGATATTCACTAAATTTCAATTAAAACAAGTTATAAGTTTCGAAGAACAGAATGGTTCATATTAGGTCTATTCATTAACTCCCATTATTTGACAGTAGTTTGGACTAATAGTAAATTTTACAATCACTGCATTTTGCAACTGCTTCATATCATTATTCCATTGTGGTGAAACGTAAGCAATAATATTTTCTAAAGCTTTGAATATGTTGAATTTCATGAGAGTAATTAATCATTTGGATAAAGTTTTATTTACAAATAATTGCTGGAATTTAGTTATAACAAGAACAAAGAGGATTTTGTGCCCTTACGTAAATGCAGACGAAATTTGGGTATAATCACAACCAGCTTTGCTTTATGACTATACCGAATAAAAAAAACTGTTTCTATCGAACATAAGATCGCTTTAAAAGCGATGTAGGAAACAGACTTTCGAAATCGATATCGTTGTAGGACAAATGAATTGTTTGTAAATTGATGACTGAATCATTCGTTATTGGAGGAATGAATGTTTCATTATTGGACAAACGAATCGTTCTTAATTGGACGAACGAATAGTACGTTATTAGATGGAAAATTATTTCTTTATTAGACGAGCTAGGTAATCGTTCGTTATTGGATGAAGCAATATTTTGTTATTCTAAAAAGGAACTTTTCATTATAAAATGAAGCGAATATTTCGTTATTAGATAAATGAATCGTTTTTCATTGGACAAACGAAAAGTTCGCTATGAGACAAACGATTATTTTTTTATTGGTTAATCTAAGCGTTTTGTTATTAGACGAACGAATCTTTCATTTCTTTTTTAAATGAATCGCTGTTTTGAGAACGAATGAATAATCGTTCATTATTGCACGAAAAAATCCTTCGCTATTAAAGGAACGAATCTTGCGCTATTGCATCACTTAATCTTTTGTTTTTAGACAATCAAATCGTTTTGTATTGGCGAAAGAAATTATTTGTTATTATAAAGGATGAACGAAACTTTCATTATTGAAAAAACGAATCGTTCATTATTGGACGGATGAATCGTTCGTTTTTGTGCCAACAATCGTTATTGAATAAACGAAACGTTCATTATTAGACGAATGAATCGCTCGTTTTTGAAGGAAAAATCGTTCGTTGCTGAAGGAACAAATCGTTCGCTATTGAAGGAACGAATCTTTCGCTTTTACATGAATGAATCTTTCATTTTTAGACAATCGAATCGTTCTTTATTCGACGAATAAATTTTTAATTATTATTATGAGAAACGAAACTTTCATTACTGTACAAAGGAATTGGAAAATATCGCTAGTTATTGAATATGTGAAGCTGTCACGCATCTGTCGCTGCTAGTCCGCGATAAAGGAAATTATATGACTTTGTCCCTATTACAATTTACAAGTTGCCAGAACTTTCATTGGCATTCTGACAATGCAAATATTATTTCTGACTACATGATTTGTATGCGTAGTTGTGTTTGCATATTTACGTACTAAACACTACGAATGAGAAAGTAAAATGCGTTTATAGTACCTGAAGCTCGTTTCTTTGCCCCCCTCCCCCCCCCCCCACCCACCCACTCAACCATTGACGCTCTCTCCTTAAAAGTGATCAGCTTGGCACGAACGTGACTTTTAGAATCTTAAGACATTTACACGATTTTAGAAACTTAATAAGCTTGTGTTTCCCTCCAAAATGTTCTATTTTTCCCCCGAGCACCCATTGTGGCATTTTGTGACATCGCAGTAATGTCTACTAGTGGCAACGTTTGTCATTTCCGATATATTTCGCTGTGAGGGAATTGCTTTCCATAAAAAAAAAACATAATGTGAACGGCGTTGCACACATTTTGGAAATGACATCACAAAATGACATTTCACAAGAAATGCCAGATGTGTACTCAGCACATGTTGCCTTTCAGCTGTTGCATTGGTCTCTTTATTTTATTAAATTTTAAAACAAAAGTTTAATTGACTCAATTAAATTTTTACTTGATAATATGTATTTTTTCATCAATTAACTGCCTCTTCCACTATTTCGAAAGAAGGTCTTCATTCGCATTCTAAGCGAAAGAAAACTGATTTTCATTTCTCTATCTTACTTCTCTACGAACATTGACTCGAACGACAAGTCACAAGAAAACGTAAGTGTTTTCATACAGATTTTCATACCACTAACTCGAATGAGTCGTCAACAAAGGGCACACTATGTCAAAATCACTCACTTGCTATTTTGCTTTCGTGTAGTAAAATTTATTTGCAAACGATTCAATAAAGTTTGTGAAATTATTATTTTATCACATTATAATTTTTATTATTCCTATTTCTTCAATTTATTTTTTATTTGTAGAGAAAAGTCATAAAATATTCATGAAAATATTATTGAACACTTCTGTTTTGATTATTGTTTTATGTTCACTATAAAAGTACTCGCACGTTTTATACAAAATGAATGTAGTTGTAAAGCAAAACAGCAATAACTTGCTGTGGCTGTGAGACTATTTGGTTGAATTATTTTTCGTTGCTCAATATGGTTGTATTTATTTTCATGTAAACGTCAGTAAGTTTAAAAAAATCGCTAGAAATACTTGATATATACAAATTGGCACTACTTTAATTTATAAACACGTAAAACAAAAAATTGACATACGTAATAACAAGCGAAAAAAATCTGACGACATAGTGGAATGAAAATGTATTAGAATTCGAGCGACTAGGTTTATTTCGCAGAGTTTTTCTTTCGACATAGTGGAAGTGGCAGTAAAGGTATTAATCGAAGAACAAAATTTCTGTTTGTATAAAATCTAGTACTTAGTACCTTTTGAAGAAAATAAAAACAAGTCTAAAATTAAACCATGTATAAGTCTCATTTGTTTCACTAAAGTATTTACATATGTAAGTCTTCTTTCATAAAACGTTGCATGTTGTATTTGTTAAACTTTATTTCATTTTAGAACTAGGTTTAAGTTCACTAAACTATAGATACATAAATATACTTTCAACATTTTGATGTTCCATTTTGCAGAGTCATTAATTTATGAAAAAACATAAAAATCAATTAAGATTCTTAATCGTTATGACATGTGTTCAAGTTAAGTAACCGTTAATAGAGCCCGAGGCTAAAATTATTTTACAGGTGGCACGCGCTTCATTAACGGCAGGTGAAATGAAATAAGAAAATAAAAAAAATATTATTACGACGACTTATTAAGTTTAATGCTGCTGTGCTGTGCTGTGCTGTTGCTTTTCTCTTCTGCACATAAAGAGTAATTTTCAACAAAAGTAATCCTTGCAAAGCTTTTTTTGTTTGTTTTCTTTTTTTAAGTGAAATTAATAAAACTCGAATGCACTAACACACATTTAAATGCACATTAAGAAAAAAAAAACAGTTAAAAGGAGCAGGTGTAAAATGTTGCTTTTGCTCAAAATAATTACAAACCTGTCGTCAGCAGCAGTTGTCTGTAGAAAAAAACAGCTTTGCAGAGTGTTGTTTTGTTGGTTTTTCTTTTTATCTTCTTCCATATGAAATGTTATTCAATCAATAAATCATTGAACGGCACTGCATACAAACAAACGCTCTGGTGTACGAATGTATGCATGTTTTTTTAAAACATCAACGTGTAAAATGTAAATAATTTTAATGCCCGAAATTGTGTCCTTAATTAGCGCTTTCACTATTTTTGGGAGTCATCAGTAAAAATAAAACAAACACAGACCAATGACGGCAGCATGCTTTCATAAATGCAAAAACATGAAGTTCTAGGAAACATGATGATTAATTTAATAAACTTTTAGAAGCAATATTATATAATGAACTTATTTTAACACTTAATTTGTACAAATAAACATCAGGATAAGGCAGACTCTTGCTGAACGACGCCCTTCTTGATATACTGATAATATTACACACAAATGACCCACCTAAGAAACACCTATAAAACCACCCTTTTAGCTGCATTCCAGTTATGTTATTTTTTCTTATTAATTTTAAGTAATAGAAGCCCTCGATTCGAGCCAGAGCCCTGCACAAGACCATTTACAAGAACTTTTAAGACATGAGGGATTTTTTAAATGCATTACTACAGCGAAATCTTCTAAAACAAATGCTAATGCTTCTAATACACTATCATACAAATTCGTGCGATTACGAAAAAATACAACCCTGGTATGATGGAGTTTATGGAAATTTTCAAAAGACAATAACAATTCATCACACCAGGGTTGTATTTTTTCGTAGATCGCACGACTTTGTATTATAGTGTATCACGGCCTTAAACAAAAAAAAAAACAGTCATTGCAAGTATAGGAGTAAAGAAGAAAATACTTCATGACGGAAGAATTTGTGATGATTGCTTTTTCATACGCATGTGAGCGTAAACAAACGTCATTCATGTGCATACGAACACACGTTGATTGTGTGTATGTTTATTTTTCTACGCACATACAAACGCACACATACATTAACATTAGTTGTGTGCGCTTGCTTTAAAAAAACCACCCTTAAACACATAATACCAGGATATTCAAACCAGTGATGGGAAAAGTGGCACAATTGTGCCATTTTTGGCACTATTGGATGATGTCTGGCACTGTGGCACTCTCGCTCCTTTTCTGGCACTTTTCGTCCACTAAATATGGAAAATGTTCTTATTGAAATAATAAATACTCTTCTTGTACTTTTTACATTTTTAAGTAATGAAAACTTAGGAGGATTTGAGGCTGACAACTGTTCGGTTCTGATAGTTAAAAGTAACGGATTGCCCAGAGACATTGACGATCTATTAAATTAAATATATGTATACTTTAATTTTAACAGCTCATGGCATAGAGATGATTTTAAAAATTTTTAGAAATATTTCAACTCTGAAACCAAACCGTTGGTTGTCTCGTCAAGTGCTTGCAGATAGAGTCTGTGAACAGAGGAAGCCCTTGAAATATTTCTTCACATTATACAATTTTCAGTCGTAACGCAATGATAAAACTATATTCATATTAAATAGCTTAACGGATAATATAAGCAAAATGTATTTTTAGCTAATTTAATTATTATTTTTCGAACTTCATTTGTTTCTATATTTATGATTTGAACAGGCTAAAGTTCGTATCGCTCTTTAAGCCAAATTATGCAAATGTATTTTTATTTTTAGCTTATGAGTCTGAACACAATGTAACGAGAATTCATTGCGGTGCGGTTTTTCATACGATTTTTAAGTCAAAACCCGCAGTGCGGAACGGCATAAATTTAAAATCTATTTTATTTTCATTGCGGACTTTCTTATTCTCTCAATTTTTGACTCTCTTTTTCTTTCTGATGTTGCCATAGTTTTTGAATAATTGGCGGTGTTCACAACAAAAAACATGATTTTGAAGTTCAAAAATGTTTGTCATAAAATATAAAAGCTTAAAAAATTTATTAAATATATCTGCGAAGGTATAAAATTTTAATCATTTTTTGTTTTTAGTTACTGCCATTACAAAATATTTAACAGAAAGAGTAAATTTTTCATAAAAATGTATGCACAAAAAAATTAATAAAAATTTAAACAAACAATGACAAGTATTGCCGTCGCCGTCTTCCGTTGTATTATGTTTATTTTTCTCTCCCGCAACGAGAAATCGCACCGCACCGCAAACATTGTGTTTAGACTCTATGTCCTTGAAATAGTAAATTATGGAAATACAATTTAAAAATGTGGGGCTTTTTTATTTCGTCATTTATTTCGAAGTTTTTTGAGCAAGAAAGATATTGATGGTCTTTATGTTAACAATATGGATTGAAATTCTTACCATCTTCCCACGAAAGAAAATTATTGCAGCACTGAAATAAAACTATAAATAATCAAAAACTTATTTTCCCAGCATAAAGTTGTAGAATTAAAGTCTTCTTATGTTTCTTTTGTGTCATATTTGAAAACGAAATATAACTTCAAGGACTATTATTTGAATTGCTTTCCAAAGTGTGCATCAGAATATGTTCTAAGTGGAGGCACAAATAATACTGCTCCTTTTAATAAAAAAAAATGCATCTAAACGAAATAAAATACGCGAAAAAATTAAAAGTGAATACAAATCCATATTAGACTTTGAAGATTTAAAAAATTCAAGACCTTAAGTGTGAGTGAGTTTCTAAAGACATGGAGACGTAAATAAAAGTTTAAATGAACAATTTTTAAGTAATATACATCGAATCGTTCAAAGTATTCTTTTTATTCTCTATTCTTCTATTCATCAAGCATGGAAAGTATATTTTTAGTTAAAAATTTGATGAAAAGTAAAATGTTAAATGGACTGCAATTATAAACTTTAGCATACATTGAAAAGATTTTTGAAGTATAACAATATATCTTGTTATAATCGTAATACACACATATAAAATGATGAACCATAAAAGCAATACAAATTATACTATATCGACAGAATCTTTGTTTGATTAAAATAAATAGCTAACGATTATTATTATTTTTAACGTACACGAATGTGTACAACTCGACAGGATATTAACCATAAATCGAAAATAGGGCTCGATATGTATTAATGTGTATATAAAACAAATTTTAGACTGTGTTTTTTGTGATAGTCGTAAATTTTTCTAGTTATAAACACAATAAATTATCATTCAAGAACCGTAGATTAAATGAACATCAAGTGACAACATTAAAATTATATAAAAAAGAGGTTTGACACTATTCAAGTGATTTTGGCACTATTTAAAAGCAGATTTGGCACGAAATCAAGATTTCCAATTCCCATCACTGATTCAAACTGGCACCAGAGTGCCGAACATCAATCAGTTTCTTATACAAATGAATACACACACGCGCATATATTTCTCTCGGTGTTCTCTCAGTGGCCAGCCTTGACATAATACCTTGTCGGAAATGACGTTTACTTTAAATTAACTTTAAGCTAACTGTTTCGCAACTAGTACTGACTGATTGGATTACTTTTAATGTAATCAGCTGACTATTTTAACATTGCGATGTCCTGGGCGGTAGTCAATTGTCTCATTATGCATTACTTTCAGCTAACTTAAAGTTGATTTTTTTAAATCCAAAAAAATTTCTGGAGTTCGAGCATGTATTATCACACGTTGTGTACTCAACGCGCTACCACTCAGCTAAGGTACCATCTAAAATAACAACACCAAAATGTTAATATAAAACTGAAATGAGTTTCAAAGTAGCTGAGAATAAATTTGTTGGCTCTCATCAAATTCGATTACGTACTCAACTTAAGAATTAATTTTGGATTTGCTCTGGATGACTTTGCAGTTAGCTTTTAGTCAGTCTAAGAAAAGTTAACTATTAGTTAACTATTTTTGTAGTCAACTAAACATTCTCCGTCAGGGTAGCTTACCATCTACATCTTACACATACACTGAAATGTACAATAGGCAAAATAATACGCATACACGTATCAACACTACTTCTTTTGAGTGAAGAAGTCTTCGAGACAGCGCTTCTAGACACTCATATACACGAACATCAATACATCCATCGTGCCTCGCTTATTAGACGACAGCATTTATTATTGGTTTAGTATAATGCAGGCTACGTCAATACACTTAAAAAACAAGACGTATTTATATTTCAAGACTGTTTACGCAGCCCTCTAATTCGAGTATAAAACAAGGGATCCATTTAGCTTTAGAGAAATACACTAATTTACCTGCCGCTTTTGTTAGTTGGACTGCCCCTGTGTGTGTGTGTGTGTGTGTGTGTGTGTGAATGCATGTGTGTGTATAAGTCGGTGTGCATGAGTGGCTGCAGTTCGGTGTTTCCCGCAAGAGTTAGAGGGCGTTTGTTGTCTGTTATGGGACTCCTTTAGTTTGCTTCCTCTTGACTAATTAATACAGCAACCAAATTGTATGCGAATCGTTGTTAAAATCAGCACACATTTAATTAAAAACGCACATTGTTTTTTTTTTATAAGTAAAATTAAACTGGCAACTGTCTGCCAGCTAACAGCCACGCATCCATCCATCCAGCAGTTAATAAAAATTTCACATACCATAAAATACTTTTCATTTTATGAGACTTAGTAGCAGTGCCCAGTTAAAAAAAAATACAGTGAAATAAAAATTTTGTTGTTGATTTTGTAGATGATTCTTTTTTTGACATCAATTGCACAAAGAGAAAAAAGTGTTAGAAAAAATACCGAAATCGATATACACAGAAAGAAATTTCAACTTAAAATCTATGTCAACAAGGTTAATTTAATCGTGTTTGGCAATGATTTTACTTCATATCTGTTTCATGTTAATTTAACATGGTTTAAAGTATTCTTCAAACAAAATTTTTTTTATTTCTATTTCATGTTGATTTAACATTTCTATATTCCTAAACCAAAAGGGAAAATCATGTTGAATCCAAATTATTTTAAATTGGAACAATGTTAACACGATACTGAAATAACATGAAGAACTATATTGAATCAAAGTTATATCAGGTTGAAACAACATGAATTTAATTTAGTGTAGTCATTATATTTTATTAATTATTTAACTTACGTGTATATTGGCAAAGGCAGCAGAAAAAATGTTTGTGTGAATATCATTGGTTTTCCCGGCTACGATTTGAACTCGGAACTCTTTGCTGATAGTCACGCACTTACCCGTGCAGCCACACCAACTTTATATAAAAAACTAAAAATAAAAAATTTGTAATATCAATTGACATTTTTATTATTTTTTGTTTATTTAAAAAATTTTACAAACATAATAAATAATGCAAATAAAAAAAGGGAGGGGGTCTCAGGTGCTAACAACAAAGATTTTCGACCTAAATATTTCTGTGTTTTTAGATATGTTTGTATAGATTACAGTGCTTCATAAGTAAAATTGTATCTAATTGACATTTTATAATATCCGAATTAATTAAAAAATTATTTAAATTTGCATCGATAAACAAATTGATAATATGTATGAAGTTTGTAGACTTAAATTAATTCGAATAATTAAAAATTTAATGAATGAAATGAAAAAATTAAATTTTAAATTGATAATTTTCTTTATTGAATACTGTGCTGAGCTGGCAAATGAGAAGGTGGGATCTGAAGACAACGTTACTCAGCTGGTGTACAGTTGCCAATGTGCGGTATTCAAAAAACATTTGGCAATATGTTAGCAACTTCTAACTTTTGTATTGTTATGTTCGGCAAGTCTAAATTTTCAATATGTCGATCACCACGAGGACTAGGAAGAGTTACTCCTAACTCCTTTTCATAAGGAGAGCAGACTTAGACTTTCTAGCAAAACATTTCTTTTAGGGCTTCGTTTGCTTTAGAAAGGTGTTGCCAACTGTCCTTTTAACAAATTGTAGAGTAGGAAGGGCCTTCTTTCTACTTCTATTTTAAGATCAACTTATAATAAAACCCGGTGACAATATTTAGGCCTCTTTCGCACACGCAAAATCTTACTTTACAAAGTCTTGAGAGAAGAGAAAAAAGAATGGGGGAAGTAAAGACAAATTCAATTTTATTGCTACCAATGTAAAGCAGAAATATGGGAATTAATAATGGAATATGATGTTGGGAGGAAAATATAAAGCTCTAGCACGGTCCGCTCTTTTCACAAAACCATATTTTGCAACAAAGCTTTTCATTTTTTCATCAGAGCATGAGCTGTTTCCAGTTTGTTCACGTAAATCCGGTCTTTCAAATTAAATAGCACAAATTTCACAATTAGAATTCTTTGTTCAAGAGTGTAGCGTTCCATAGTTAAAATTTCCCGAATTTTCACTAAATAAATGTGAAATGATGACAGCTCAATTCTTGACATTTCATCATTTGACAGCCAATTTAGTTCACAACCTCAAATTTGCCCACCCTTGATATATGTGATTTTCGTGAATAACAACATATGATAGATAGATAAGTCTCTTTTCGAGTTTCTGATGCCGAATTGTTATATTTTAAATTCTTTTTAAAAAGGTTTAAGAAAACTTTGAACGGGCAATGGACGTCTGAACATATTTGTTTTTTCTAAAACAACAATCTTTTTGTAAATAGGTTTCAAAAATATTTTTTTTTTTTGGCTCTATTAAAAAATTGGATTTTTGGATTTGTTGCGCTTCTTTCTATTCATTAAAATCACAGATACATAACCTATACAAATTTCTCAAATTTAATTTAACGTGAGCTGAAGGGCAAGCATGTTTAGAAAAAAACTTAATAGAATTTGTTAAAGGCTCAGACTGCACCTGCAAATTATCCGTACACGTTTAATGAAAGAAATAATTCTTTTAAATTTCTGTTATAAAAAAATATAATGATAGTTTTTTTTTACTAATTTTCTTTATTTCAAATAATTTTGCAAGGATTATTAATTCTTGGGCTTAAATCATCTCAACATTTATGTGAATTAAACGAATATTTATGTATGTCTGAAAAAAAGAACACATAAATGTGTATCGTGGCCCTTAAAACGATAAAAAATATTGCACTAACCAACAACAACAATTACTCTTGCGATTACTCCTAGAATAAAATAAAAAACCATTTCATACATCCACAAACTGCAACATGTGAATGTTGTAGCAAAAGCCGCATAATTGAGAGTTTCGTCTTTAATGAATGGTGGGAATCTGTTTTAACAGACCACTTGCAATTAATAAATTTACCTTTATTATATTTGTTTTTGTTTTTTTTTATTTTTAATTCATATTATTTATTATTTTAGATAGTCGCATTCATTCAACAGCTTAGACGCCTAAAGGGCATTTGAAAATGTTTACGACACATGCAATTCAATTTTTGCCATGTCTGGTTGTATATAATTTTAATTGTTGCAAATTTAATGGTCACCACTAACTAAATTCCCAAGTACAGGAGTGAACAGAGATGATTTATGAAGGCAATTATAAGTTCTGTGAGAGAGTTTTTTTTTAATTCTTTATTTTGGAAGTTTTCTTAAATAGAGCAGAAAGTGTGGGGAATTCGGTTTTATAATTTTGAATTTTTTTTCTTAGATGTTTATCTCGTGACTTTGTTAATTGCTTTGTGGTTGTGTTTGGCTTAAAAGGAACTCTCTAGCACTTATGATGTTTATGCATTTAAAATATTTCTGCAGTTTTGACTTCAAAATTTATGCAAAATTTTAATTGAATAGAAAAAAAGATGTATGTACTTTTTTTAATTGAAACATAAAATAATCATGTGTAAATGGAATAACTCGTTTAGTAAATGAATTGTACGGCTCTGCAGGCATGGACATATCTGGTCCATGCAGAGATATAGAGCCTGTTAAGTGGACTATACTGCTTGTTATCTGCGACATTTTTACAGCTGTTATTTGTTTTGTGTTTTATTTTTTGATGTGTAAACATCTATACGCTAGGGGGTAAAAATCGTTTGACTTTGATTTCTTTGCTGAGATTTCTTTGCTGAGATTTCTTTGCTTTTTGCTTTTGTTTTGCATTGTCAAATCGGTGTGAGCTATATATGAGTGTATTAGTGTTTGAAAGAAGCAACACCAAGCAGAGAAACAAGTCGACAGGCTCGACTGTCGCTATTTTTCATGCAAAAAATTTAATTGACTATACAAACAATATTTAATGGGCTATACATCGTCCATATTTAAATTTTTTTATGAAAAAATTTAATGGACCATAAATTGTCCATTTCGTACGCAAAAAATTAAATGGACTATATACGTCGTCCATTTTTCGTACAAAAAATTCAATGGACTATACATCATCCATTTTTCATGAACAAAATTTTTTATGAAAAAATTTTAATGGGCTATACATTGTCAATTTTTATGCATAAATTAAATACACTATACATCGCCTATTTTTCATGCAAAAAATTAAATATCGACTGTCGATATGCGCCGCCGCCGGTTATTTTTCTGTATATTTCCGTACACCAAAGGTGAAAATGAACCGTAAGAGCTACGGACTTGAAATTTGGACACAATATGTAGACATTTGGCCACTACAACAACAAATACATGAGAGTTAAAAACTAAAGCGTGTTGCAAAACGAGCAACGAAAAATGTTAAAATCCCATGTAATATACATACAATTGTATGTACATATATATATACACTTGAAATTTTAAAAGTTAGTGTATTTTTATACAGACTACAACAATTAACACTAAATTAAAAAAAAATTTAAATCAATGGGTATTCCATCAGTTAATGCAATTTTGACTTTGTAATTTTAAGAACTTGCTGTATCTTGGAAACCGTAAGAGTAAAACTCTTGAAATTTTTAAAAACGGTAAAACTAAAAAATCAAAAAAATATAAAATCGCCAATATAAAAAAATCGCCAAAACGAAAAAAGCACCAAACTAAAAAAATCTCTAGGACTAAAATCAATCCCGAAAAATCGCCAAAATTAAAAAAAATCCTTAAACAAAAAAATTGCCAATATGAAAAAAATCACCAAAATGAAAAAAAATTGCGAAAATTAAAAAAACCCAAAAAGAGAAAAAAAAAACCCCAAAACGAGAAAAGAGCGATAAAACTAAAAAAAAATCGTTTAAACTGAAAAAACTGAAAAAATTAAGAAAGCTAAATCAAAAAAAAAAAAAAAAAAAAAAAAAATGATCAAAACCGAATGTGCGCGAGTCAAAGTCGCACTTTACTGAATTTATTTTAATTGCAATGCGTACACAACAACAAGAACAGCAACAACTAACTGACGAACAACAGGAATTAAAAAATAAAAAGTAAAAGTAAAGGCATTTACCATAGATGAGCACTGCAGTACCACTAAAGTTTCAGTAAAAACAAAAAAATTTTTACTGATTACTAAAATTTTTTTCTACAATTTTTATAAATTGCCTAAATGATTTGTTATATGATGAGGTGCATTGAATTTTCATTAATCAGTAATGCCCGTATTCATAATGAAATTCTACCAAGTGGCTAAATGTTTTTCATACAAAAGTTTCAAAATTTGAATGAAAAAACTTTGCCACTTGCTACGGCCCTACGATTTTACTGGCAATGCAAATTAAATTTCATCAGCAGTAAAAATTTACTGAATTTTTTTAGTAATCAGTAAATTTACTGCTTACTGCAATTTTGAATGCGGTACATATACATATACTGCAGTGTGCCCATTTACTAACCAAATAAGTTTAATAAAACAAACAAAAACCAACAAATTCATATGTATTTACAATATTGAAAGTTTTGATACTTTTAATTAATTAATTTAAAAAAAGATACTGAAAGCATAAGTACTTCCAACTTAAAAAAAAAATTCATTACTAGATGTTTACACATCTCCTCTGTGATCGGACTCACATTGCTTTTTTTTATTTAAAAAATTTTTTTTTAGTTTTGGCGACATTTTCGCGTTTTGGCGATTTTTTTTAGATTTTTGGCGTTTTTTTCATTTTGGCGTTTTTTTTTCATTCTGGCGATTTTTTCGAATTTGGCGATTTATTTTAGTGTTAGAATTTTTTTTAATTTTGGTTTTTTTTCGAATTTGGCGATTTATTTTAGTGTTAGAATTTTTTTTTAATTTTGGCGATTTTTTTAGTTTCGGCGATTTTTTTTGTTGGCGATTTTATAATTTTCGGTTTTTTTAGTTTTACCGTTTTTGAAAATTTCAAGTGTTTGCCTCTTACGGTTTCCAAGATATAGAAAATTGTCAAAATTACATAGTCAAAATTGCATTAACTGATGGACCACCCTTTAATTAATTTTTTTTAAATTGTAGTGGTAATTGTTGTAGTCTGTATAAAAATACACTAAATTTACAAATTTCAAGTTCATACAATTGTATGTATATTACATGGGATTTTAACATTTTTCGTTGCTCGTTTTGGAACACCCTTTAATTTGTAATTCTCATGTATTTGTTGTTGTAGCGGCCAAGGTTCTACATACTGTGTCCTAAAATCAGAATCATCTTCGCAGCCAAAAACTGTGAAACTGGTAGGGGAAGAATCGCACTCGACACGTCGTCCGAGAATAATCGGAAACCTTGTTGTTGTAGCCCATAGTGCTTATGCATCTCGCATCAATATTTTTAATAAGGCGTTCCACAAACGACATTGCACAGTATTTTGTATAAGAACTTTGACATTGAAAGCGCACAACATACTTTAAAACCATAAATTTACTCCAAAACGGATTGGCTCAATATTGATAGCCAGTCTTTTCAACCTAACCTAACCTTACCTAATCGAGATTTTCTTATAAAAGGAAATGATATTTCGACCACAAAGTAAAAGTGGCTGACTTCTTCTGGTTTAAGGCAGGCCAAAGAGTTGATGCAGCCATTTTCATAAAGCGGAATCCTGAACTTCAACAGGGGGGTTATTATGTAATTCGATTCGAAACGGAAATGTGTTCGAATGTAATGTTAATAACATACAAATTCGAACAGTTTCCGTTTCGAATCGAATTACATAATAACCCCCCAGGAATGATTTATGGCTTGTCACGGGTTTTCTTTCGGTCACTTTGGACTGAACTACGGTATGTAGAAAAGTAGCTAAGTTCATTCTTCCGCGTGTCGTTTATGCTAAGAAGATGATGAGACAATGACACATATGCTATGCCAGTGCATTGTATTATGTGATAGTAGAAGGCCTATTTTTCATTCTGAGTTTCTGTCTTCAGGTGATACTTGGCGAGCTTCTCCAAACTCGGTGTTCTTTTTAGAGAAGTAACCCTCACTACCTTCATTAGAAAAGGGATACTGATAGAGAAGAGGTGATGAATGAAGAGATAAAGTAAAGCTTCCTTCTTTTAAAACTCTGCTTTTTGTCCGTTTTTAATAATGCAGAGTTGCAGTGCCTCTGGTGTCAATGAGGCGCATTAAATTTTCAAAACTGTGTTTAGTAGATATTTTATTAGTTATTTTGCTTCGCCGATGATTCTATTACACAAAACCGACGAAAGAAGGCGCTCTTAGTTACATTAGGATGAGTATCCGCTGAAGTCGGCATAGTTCAGTGACCAGTGATTATGTCTTCCTCACTTAAACTTTCCTTTGTATGATACAAAGGGACACTAATCCACTAATGACAGTCGGAAACCTCAGGACCTTCGATTTTTAGTCAACGAGGTAACTACCTCAGCCAAGGCCACCCTAAGATTCATAAGAGCAGCCATAAAGAGCTTGATTTAAAAAAATTTACATTAGGTGTCGTGGTCTCGGTCCTGAAAGCAGGTCTTTCCGTTTCCTATGCTATTCTTTTTTCAAAGTTCAGCTTACACAAGAACTCATGTCTTCAGACTATCAGCAATGTTAAGGCTTTGTTGACTGAGTTCTTGAAATTCATCAAACTGATGCGGAAATTTATTGAAACTTCACTTTCAGTTATGAATCCTATTTTTGCTTCAGAGATAACGTTAACAAGCATAATTGGCGCATTTGGGGCTGTGAATACCCAAGAATTACTCGAAATCCTCTTTTTCCTCAGAGTGTGATTGTTGCGGTGTGGTTTTATTTGTGTCATGGTCACTGGGTACTACCTTTCCGAAAATGAGGCTGAAGCAACTGTTGGTGTGAATGGATTGCGTTTATGATTTGAATTTGTAAACATTGATGTGGACAACTATTATATTTAGGAAATCACTATGGACCCAACTAGGTCTCCGAGTGCAGGTGTGATACAACATAACCCTTTGTACCTTAATCTATGCTTGTTTTCAACCAGATGGCGCAACGTGCTAATCTTTTGATTTTTTTAAGAGCTTTTTCGGCTTTTGGCTTTAAAGCTACGGGAAGGAAAAGGTTTATGCCAATGGCCCTTAATCAATTCCAGATTTAAAAGATGGAGTTTCTTGAAGTTGTGCAAGACATATGACAGCAAATGTGAGAATTGATGATAAAAAATTTCCTGGAAAGTTCCTGCAAAAGCTTTTATGGCGGTTATTAATTCTCATTATGAATGGCATACTCTTTACTTTAAAATTAAAATAAACATCATATAAAATCATATGAAATGATATAGAAATGAAACCCCTTATTGGAAGTTCCTTTATACTTCAATAGCAAGTAATCTATTCCTAAGATTTGACATGATAGTAGGGTGACAATATTCTACCCTTCACTTTACAATTAAACAAACATCGGATGATTTTGTTTAAAAATATTTGTTTCTTATGTATCAAAATGAAAGCTCTTTCTTATTGGAAGTTCCTCTAGAATTCAATAGAAAGTGATTTCTTCCTAAGAGCCGACATGACAGAAATGTGACAAATATTCTTAAGTTCTCAGCGAGCTAAGAAATCTTATGGCGCAGCAAATTGTCATAACTCATTTTTATTCATCCGTAATTGCAATTACATCGCCGCTAATAAATAGCTGATCGCTCCTTTACATTAAAATATATAAAAATCATTTAAAAAATCTTGCATGCCACATTTATTGTTATACGAGTACTAACAGCAGCCAAACAGAAGGATCACAATTTGGGGCTGTATTGCCACTACCACTGATGATCGGTAGTAAGCACGCGCAGCGCGAGATCATTTTTACTGATGGCAAGGTTTGTATATGTGTATGTATGTATGTTTGCTTGCAACTATTCTCCCTTTCTTCAGACGTTGTTTTATTTAATTTTTTTTTTTTTGTCTTACGTGGTCTACAAAACAAACGGCTAAATACCAAATCAAACAAAAGGCGAAATAATTTTGTTGTCTCGCCTCGGGCTAAAAGTGCCAAACAAACTTAAAAACGGACTTTATAAGTGTATAAAGAAAAAAATCCGATATACATATTTCTTATAACTTGAGTGAATATCATCGCAAAGAGCATGAAGCAAGATGCTGAGGATGAGTTTAAAAATAAAAAAGACGACTGCACGTACCCACTAAAGGGCTGCGCATGGTACAATTATACTAGGTACATGCACGACTACAACAAAATTACAACACCAAAAAACACATGATTTTGTTGATATCAACAAACGAATAATTGTCAGAAACAGATGCCTTTTGTTTTTAAAAATAACAATTACAGGGTAACTAAAGTACAATTGCAGACGCAGCATTCCTGCATGATTATAGTTATTCAGTGTTGCCAATCTTTGTGTAGTTAGACAGTGTGTAATTTCTACTCACATGTGTAGGCCATGTAATTAAATTCTTGTATAATCTGTGTGTAATTCTACTTTGGGTTCTATTTTTATTTATTTTTGTTTTAATTTTAACCTACACAAAAGATGTGTAGTGCAATTTTCTTCGATGTGTAATTGGAGACACAGCTATGTGTAAATTCATTGGCAACACTGTAATCATTTTATTCACACACATACACTAACATTTTCGCAGCTTGTAAACAAAGTTTGACAATTATTTGCATTGTATACATTAACAGGCTGGGCTTGTGCATGTACCTGTTATAATTGTATCATGGGGCTGCGTAAATCGTTCTAAAAGTTTTGTATTCTATTTCACACTACTGCCAAGCAGTCTGTTTTAGTGCAAACATATATAACAAAACAAAACTAACAAAACATTACTCTCACTAAAATCAATCAAGCATCATTCGAATAGTTTTTCTCTGCAGTTTTGTTAGTGCTTGTGTTCTCAAGTAGAACATCAAAACGAAAAGCAAGAATGAAACAAAACAACAGTAAATCATAGCAGAAACATCGAGTGCACTAGAACACGAGCACAAACATGCAAGCTATGTATGTATGTATAGGTACATATATATGTATACATATATTGAAAATAAAAATTAACAAATTATTATATATAAATGTACATAAGTATGCATGATATTATTTCATAGTAAATAAAAATGTTTCTTTTATATGGAAAATTATCTTTACTATCAGAACATTCAAACATGTTTTGAATGTTCTGTGTGAATTTTGATGTTCTATTTCATTTTTGTTTTGAAAGGCTTGGTTTTACTTCAACATTGTTCTATGGGAGTTTTGTTCTGTACTGCAGTATTGTTATCGTAAAGCAAAACACATCTCTTTTGAAAGTTTTGTTTTAAAATAACGGAGCAATATACGCACACATTTTGAAATTAATGAGAGTGCTTGTAAGCCTTATTTTTAGGGCTTGTGCCACGCTCTAGTACCCACAAACACTACTTCTACAAACCAAGTTTATGCTGCAACCAGTGTGACCAGATTTTAAAATAAAGTTAAGCTAAATAACGTTTCACAAAGAGCTAAAATAAGCTAAAAATTAAAATTTTAAGCCATAAAATAAAGCTAAACTTTTTGCAATAGTTTCTTATTGTTAAAATAACGTTAAATATATACAAACAAAAACATATTTTTCTATTATTTGAAATAAAAATACTGAATAATTTTTAATTAAATTATTTATTCATTATTATATTTGAGTTTTAAAGAAAAATAACACAAAAACTTTCCAAAAATTTAAAAACATTGGCGCATATTCAGAAATTATCACTAAGTGTTAACTTTTTTAAGTACCTATTTAAGTTATTCATAGTTGATTACTTTCAGCAGTAAAAGTTTACACTTAATTATGGCTAAAGGTGTAACTAAATGCCAACTAACTAATACATTCAAAGAACAGCTGACTGATTTCATTTACAATTTATTCGAAAAGTAAAATCAATTTGTGGCTCTTTAAAATGCACAAAACAACAAATACTCTTTACTTTCTAACATTTTTCTATATAATAAGCTTTCCTTTTTATCTTTACTGCTTGCATTTATTTCTATTGCGTCCAAAAAAATATCCATATAAAGCAATAAAATAAATTAGAGATGTATTTTTGGTCAACAAAATTCTATTGAATATTTTTATTTTTACAGACCCATATTTTAATTGATTTATATACAGACTATAACCAAAAAACTACTTTTATAGATTTTGTAAATTTTTTTTAAGGAAACTAAACTGTTTTTTAATAGATTCATAAGCTTTTTAATTAATTACAGAATTTATCGTTCGAAATATTATCGACATTTTATGCTCTCACATAACAATATGCAAGGTTGCATTTCGTTTACCAGCTGAAAGCAGTTGCTGCACTAGTTATGAATTGTGAATAAGAGCTATAACTGTCTATGAACTATATTTTAGTTTCTGTTTTATTAGTTTCGACTTTGGTTACGATTTCTGAATATGCGCCATTTATACTAAAATGCGAAACCTTTTTTTAAATTAATTAGTCTTATTAACAGAAAACTTATTTCCTAATTTTTGTTTTAAGTAAATTCATGCCGCTGAATACAAGTTCTACTCAATTCAAAGAAAGTCTTTAAAAGTCTTATAGGCAATATTAATTTAACTTTTGCCATTGTAACTCCAAAATTGTAATCAATGTCACCTATTTTTAAATTTTGTATTTTTAAATTATTTTTCAATGAAAAAATTTTATATTTTTGAATGTTAACAAATTATAATTTTCAACCTTCCTTCGTCCAAAAAAGAGTGTTACAAGTTTGTAGTGTGTGCCTGTACATTTGTGCATCTGTACGAGTCCACGTACAGAACAAAGTGTTGCATCGATTTTAAATTAGATTATTTTTTGTTCGCAAGTTGAGTTGACCGAGAGTGTTCTTAGCTTTGTTTGAAGAAAATCTGTCCAGATGTTCAGAAGATATCACATCTTTTCTAGATATATTTAGTTGAATCTGTATGTCTTTGACGCCGTATCTCCCAAACGGCTAGACCGATTTTAATTTTGTTTTTGTCGTTTGAAAAGTGACTTGATCTCGCCTTAAATTGAAGAAAATCGGTTCAGCCTTTTACTCAGTACGCTTAAAATTTTTAATTTTTGTCATTATAACTTTTTATGTCTTTAACATATTTTTTGAGAACATGCTATTTAGATTAAAAAACGGCTAAAAAAGCTAAATGAGTTTAAAAAAAAAACTAAAAAATAAGCTAAGAGCTAAATGGAAATTTTGCAGCTAAATCCCAAAAAAATAAGCTAAACTTAGCTCAAAATAAGCTAATATGGTCACGCTGGCTGCAACTGATAAACTGCGGTCAAGCAGATCACTTATTATTAATTTTGGAGCCTTCAAAAACATCAGCCACATTTATGCGTATAATCTACCAAAGAAAATAAAAAAAAACACTTAAAACTCCACCACACACAACCGAGAGAAAGGAATGAAACCGCAACGGCTGTGATAAAAGTAAAAATTAGAAGAAATAAACTCGCACTAAAGAACGAAGAACAACTGGCACAAATACAAGAAAGGATATTAAAAACGGCAAAGAATCTGCAGGGAAGTGTGTTTGTTAAATGTGTGGATTTGAGCAGGTGAGAGTTTTTCGATTCACTATCGAACCGATTTAGTTTGCACTGCCGCGATAGGGTAAACTCAACATCAATTAATTTTCATATCATATTAGTTCGGTACACTCAAAATATTTCATTGGTGAAATAAGCGAAAAATGTAGTTCATTTTACGAAAATATTCGTTGTTTTTACGGTACGAAATGCTTCGTAGATAGTAGAAATGATATTTGTTTATTTTACGAAATACTTTTTGTCTGCAAATAACAAAATTTTGTATTTTTAAATTTTTTTTTTTGTAATTTTACGAAACGTAATGCTCATGTTACAAAAGAAATTCGTGAATAATGAAAAGAAATTTTGTGTATTATACGAAATTTTGTATGAGACTAAAATCTGTAAAATATAAAAATAATTTTGTGGAATAATTCTTGCAGTTGAAGGTAGAGCTGCAAAACTATCGATGGTAATATCGATAGTATCGATAGTTTTATTTTAAGCGATAGCGATACTATCGGCAGAAACATGCTATTATTAAAGAAAAAAAAACAAAGTCAATAAAAACGGTATGACGGCGACTGTGGAATAAAAGGTGCAAGTTTAATATTTCGCCGCCTGTACACCTTTATAATAACGGTTTTGATTTGTATCAACATAAGATGTCAGTTTTTAACTACTAGAAGCAAATTGCATGAAAAATACAATTATTATGTACCAACGGCTTTGATACATGAATAAGTTTGGCGGCGGCTAAATTTGACGACTACGGTTGAGTTTACATCTGGCATTTCTTGTGTGTCATTTGCCCAAAAAAGCGTAACCAACTAATTACTAATGAAAAACTGTTTGATTCAGACATTTATTTATTGATTTAAAGTTTTTCCAATTATGTTGGATTCTATAAAGTTGTCTATTAGTTATGTATGAAACTATTTAACTTAATAAATACATGTCTGAATGAAGAAAAATTTTTCATTAGCAATTAGTGTTTACGCTTTTTTTTAGCCTTGTGTGGCACATGGCATAGAGATGGAAACCCAGCCTACTTTACTGTCTCTTGACTTTTAAATAAACCGTGACGCTAAATAGTTTGCTTCTCCTTATGTTAAATCAATACTTTTTAGCTAACTGCAATAGTTTATGCAATGATGAAATAATATTTTTACTTTTTATCCTTTTTATCAATTTATTTTTTATTGATCTATATATAGACGTATACGTTTTGTTTGCCTTTTCGTTTATTATTTTTATAGAACTGTGTATAAATGTTTTCTTTGTTTTTTCGTTAAATTGTAATACACATACGTATACGCATGTAAATATGTATATATGTATATTAAAAACGTTTCAAATAAAAGTTAAAAAAATCAACTTTCTTTTTTACTTTAAGGAATGATTAAAAAATTTAAGATTTTATATTCGAAAAATACATCATACATACATACATAGACATCTCGTCGGTTGGTTATTGGTTTGCGGCACAGTATATTCAAAATACATCATGTCTGCAGCAAACCAATAACCAACCCACGATCTGTCAAAAAAAAAATTTAAATAGCATTTTTTGCATACAACAAGGTGCAATCAGACGTGACATAACCATAGCCATAGAAAACAGCCGTACGAACCAAACTTATGGGAAACACTGCATTTAATTATAGGTAACTCGCCATAACGCCATAGCCATTTCCATAGAAACCAATTGAATTTTGGTTTGGTTACGGCTATGGCATTATGTCACGTCTAATTGCACCTTAACATACGAAACTCTTTGACGTGTTTGCCGCAGAAAATTGGTTAACTTTCAACTTCTTAACGCGTTGTATTGTTTTGACAACTAATCAGTCGTCAATAAATAAGAAAAAATTTAAAAAAATTAGAATCATGGAATAAAAACTTATTGAAAAATTTGAAAAACATATAATATTGGATTAAAAAGGATTTGGAAATATATCAATCCATTTTTCAATGAATGAATAAGTAAAAAAGCTGACAGAAAAGGCGTTTATAACGCGTGTTGTGTAACTTGCCATTTTTCATGCGGTAAAGTTTTCAAAAGCACGATACTTGCAGACGAACTTACGCGTGCTATGTACTTCTACCTTAAGAATTAAAAACTATCGATAATATCGATGGCATCAAAGAATACTATCGAAACTATCGAATGGAGCCACTATCGATAGTTTTGCAGCTCTAGTTGAAGGTCGTAATAATTATGGAAAGAAAAATGTAATTTAAGGGGAATTGTTGCAGCCTCTGTATTCCTCATACATCACATACCCATACATATTTTGCACTGAAACTTACGAATTAAACTGGGAACACAACTGGGACGAACAACAAATTTTGTCATAGAAAATAAAACGCATTGTTCATATGAAAATTAACACACCACCGTCCAACGAAATTTGTCATGACGAGCTCTGCGATCGACTTATTTCTATTTCTTACGTCGATGAAATCACAATGTACCCAATTCGGTCTCAGAGTGGTGGTGCGGTATATCACCACCCTTCCTAATCTACGCCAAAGAACGACGGAAAAATAATTTTATCTCTCTTTACACAAGCCAATATCCAACCAATTATCCAATGATCAAGTATGATATGTTACTTTTTCGTTTTTGGTGTGACGTGGACGAGATTTGTCCTTCGTCCCAGTTGTCTTCCTAGCATAAAAAAGACTAATCTTTTATTACAAAACTTTTTATTTTAATTGAAATTTATTGAATAATTTTTTATACAACATTTGTATACAATGACAGGAAAATAAATGAGGAAAATATTAAAAAGTAAAACAGAACACTATTTCAATTTTTTTTTTCGTAAAATGGTTATTAGACGGGCATACTTGTCTGCAGGCATGTACGATGGCATACCAAATCTCACTGTCTAATAGTATGTTTGTCGAGTACGTTAGACATGTATGTTGGTTTTCAAAAATTTTTGATTTTCTGATGTCTGTCGCAAGGCACATTTATTTCCAGGTAATATCAGGGGCCTAATTCTCGCATTCGATTGCGAGCGAGTTATTACTCGAATGTTCGAGTTTTTTAACTTTTGGAATTTTCGCATTCGGTGTCGAATAACACATATCGAAATTCTAATGACAGCATTCGATAACGTGCATACATTCGAATGCAATCGTTCGTGTTTTTACTCGCAAGCTAAAAGGCATTCGAAATCATGTTTAACATAGAAAATGCGAAGAAAAGGAAAATATATGTTCAATATTTGACTTATTTATTTATAAATGAATGAAAGCACAAATGTACGTATAAATATACAAATTAAAAAATTTCTAGTTGACTTCAAATATAACAAAATACACTGACTTGGCAAATAATAAAATAAATTATAAAAAAATCAACCAACTCTGGGAGCATGTAAATAACAAATTAAATGCTTCTGGTCAACCAATAAAAGAATCGAAAATGTGGCTAGTGCTCTATTCTCTAACTTTACACTAGTTTATTATTATTAAAGTATTAATTAAATTAAAATGAAAATAACATTTATGTATATTGGTTTCTTTTTGCTGCATATATGTACGTGTGTATGTAGTTACGTACATAAATATATTTTTGCACACATACATATATACAAACGTATGCTTTTGCTTACAATTTATTCAGTGTTGTGAAATGAATTTATATATCAATATATTTGCCTTTTTCCAACACTGAAACAAAAACTCGATTCGCTTGGTAGCGAGTGACATCATCCGAAAATTTCTTGTCATCGAAATTAATTTCTATTCGAATGCAATTCCGATCACGACTGCAGGAATTAGGCCCCAGGATTACAAGAACAATGAAAAAAAATACAACAATGAAAAAAACAACATGGCTTTTAGTTGATCCAAAATATCAAACATAGAATTTGTTGTAAAATACTAATAATGAAAATTATTCACATAAATTTGAAAAAATTTCTTTGCGACAGCTACCACTAACAAAATTTGCAACGTTTAGGCACTTTTCACAAGTTTTTAATATTTTTGCATATTTTTAAATTTGTTTCAAAAGAATTTTTTAAATAAAATATTTTTCACATTGAAAATTTTTTTAATTTTTTTTTTTTTAATTTCTCTTTCGTAAACAATTTTTGAAGCTTCGAATGAACTATAATTAAAAAAAAAAATAGCTCAGCTGCGTTTCCGCTACTACCTGGTGAATGTGCCTTGGTCTGTCGCATACCAACATAGCGCGTCTGTCATACTTTCATATAAAAATTCAAAAGCTTGCCAAAATTGTGATAAATAAAAATTAAGATTTGTACCATAACAAAAAATTTAAAAATAATAGATATAATAAATTAAAAGAAAAATTTTTTCCGCTTCATTGGGTCTCATGAATAAAACGTGAGCTTGAGCTCGGACTCGATTGTTTGAGTAAAAGGTGCTTGTCGTATGCATAATAAAATTTGATGTATTTGCTTTTACTCACTGCTCACGTTTGATCTCGAGTTGCTCAGTTTGAACTAAGTTAGATGAGCATGTGCTCATTTTCATATGCATAAAAACAAGCTTTTGCTTTCTTTTGTGAGCTCTTGCTCAAATTTTGTTGAGCCTGCCTTATACATACATAGTTGACTCGCGTACACTAAAAAGGAATCACGGCTGAAAATTTTGTGCCACAAGGAAATAGAAAATGTTATCAACAGCGTAAAAAATTTAACAAGTGAGGATAAAAAATTATACAGGTTTGTATTCTTAATTATTAATTGTTTTTAAATATAGTTAATAATAAAATAATAAATGCATAGGTTTGATGATATAGGGTGTTTTTTAAAGAGGTATATAACTTTGAATTGAAATAAAACACAAGAAAATCGTTTTAATGTCCATCAATTTGGCTTTATTGGAAGGATAATTTTATGCCATTAATGCTTAAATATGATTTCGGGCATGTGGCCGCCGCGGCTGGCTCGAATAAAGCCAATTCTACAGGTCCAATTTTTAACCACTTTTTCGAGCATATGGGGCCGTATGTTGGCAATAACGCCACGAATGTTGGCTTCCAAATCCCCTAACGTTTCTGGTTTGTTGGCGTAGACGAGCGACTTCACATATCCCCAAAGAAAATAATCCAATGGTGTCAAATCACACGATCTTGGTGGCCAATTGACAGGTCCATTCCGCGAAATTATGCGCTCATCGAATGTTTCCTTCAATAAATCGATTGTGACGTGCGCTGTGTGGCATGTAGCGCCGTCTTGTTGGAACCACAACTCATCCACATTCATGCCATCCAATTCGGGAACAAAATAGTCGGTTAGTCGGCTCCAATTGCTGTGCACGGTGGCGAATCGATTCATTCGGGTCCTCTTCAACACTTTGCTCTACAGCGGCAATTGTTTCTTCGGTGCGCACTGTTCGACGTCTCTGCGGATGCGTATTATCACATAGAGTAAACGTAGTGCGAAAACGATCCATGGTTAACCGAATTAATTGTTCTGATGGACGATTATGTCGACCATAAAATGGACGAAGCTTGCGGTAAACTTCGCGAACTGAACCATTATTTTCGAAATAAATTTGCACGATTTGCAAGCGTTGTTCTTTTGTCAACCTGTTCATGATGAAATGGCAAACCAAACTAAATATTAATCACTTGACAGCTGACAAAATGGCCGCCAGTTAAAAAAGTGATGCCAACTTAAAGTTCTATACCTCAATAAAAAACACCCTTTAGTAGCATCTGCTGGTTGGCTAATTACTTTTTTGAGGAGTCAGAAGAAACACGTGTGGTGCACTCAGCAACATTGATAAAATTCGACTGTATTTAAGATTTTGTGCAGATCCTGGATTCCAAAACTTTATAGCCACAGATATTGGAGTCCGTTAATCGACTGTGTCGCGAACTATTGCAGAAGTTTCGAAACTTATATCTGCCAAAACAAGCGAGTGGATAAAATTCCCGAAATGAAATAAAAGATGCTCAAATGACGCAAGTTTCTAACTAAAAATTAATAGCCATGGGCCTGTGGCAAAAATTAAATAAAAATATACTTAATAGTAACAAACCAAAAAAGTTTGTCTTAAGTAGAACAAAAAATAAGCAAATTCAGTAACATGTGTATAATTAGTAAAAAAAAAACAAAAACGACAATGGTAAGACTGTTGTAAATATAGTGATGGTAAAAATTGAGCTTACAATACAAAAAAGCTTTCAGCAAATTGAAATACGATGAATCAAAACAATTCACATATTCCCTTTGCAATAATGCTAAGTATATAAAGCAGAAATCTACATCAACTGACACCACACACAGTGGACCAAACACAAAAGAACGCTGATGATGAAGGTTTAGTGGCCTTCGAAAACGGCTGGCTGTTCCATTCAACTATGTGTTGTTAGTCAGAATATTTACAACAGACTTTGGTGTTATTTGTTCATTAATAATTATCACATTGTAATTTGGCTTAAAAAGCGATACGAACTTTAGCCCGTTCAAATCACAAATATAGAAACAAATGGAGTTCGAATAATAATTAAAATTAACGCAAGTTTCTTTCCACAAGTTTTTCTTGCAAAATCTGCATTTTTGAAGGAATCACCCACCTTGTTTTGCTTTAACAAAACAAGCCTCTGCAGACTTTGAAAATTCAACTCCCTTGTCTCATCAGTTTCATAACGACTCAAAACTGCTGTTGACTTTTTTTAACCTTCAAAAATAAACTACATATAGCAAAATCTAAAATCAGATTGCCTAATTTCTGTTACACATGTTTCTATTATTTGTTTTTTATTATTTTTACGGCCTGTCCCACGATGTCACCAAATACTTATATTGGTCGATCGAATACTTATATTGAAAAATTTTCTAATGTTATTGTTTTTTGCAATACAAGTTGTCCATCGAACGATTTCTGGTGACATCGTGGGACTGGCCGTAAATGCTTGGTAATTGACTTTTTTCTAGTAAATATTTATTTTATTTTTTCTACTAAGAATTTAGAAATGTCGTCAGATTGTATTGTATTATTATTATTATGTGATTCTACTTCTACTTCACTTTCACTTGACGACATGTTTGCACTTCAATAACCAGTAGACGTTTGATCTCCTTTTGCTCAAGTAATTGCAATTGGTTTGAACTCATTTTTATGCATACGAAATTGAGCAAAAGCTGTTGCTGTTTGATCGAGCTCAACTTACGAGCAATTGCTCACCTGACTCAACTCAGCGCTTTTTCTCGTTTTTATGCATGAGACCCATTGCCATGCTTTTGCTTCAAAAATTTTTGTGTACTGAAGTTTGCCGTCAGCGTTAGACAGTGTAATAGCAAAACCCAAAGTATGCCATCGTACATGTCTGCAGACAAGTATAGCCAGTGATGGTATTTTGGTGCGTTTCGGGTATTTTTGGTGCTTTTTCCCTCTTCATAAACGCGAAATTTTGGCTAATACCCTTTTTTAAAAAGCGGGTATTTACAGTGCTTTTAACAATTTCTTACAATGCTTTTGGTGCTTTTTGGTTAAATAAAAATATTTTCAGCCGTATTCATAAAAAAAGTTGATTGAGGTTTAAAATTCATATTAGTTAAAAAACATTTTAAGGCTAAATATCGTTTTTTAAATATTGGTATTCATAATCAGTATTTTAACTAAAAATTAATAAACTTGTTTTTTTTAAATATCGTGGCAACTCTGTATCGTTTATTTGTCACTTGCATATGTGACAGCGCATAGAGAAATGGACCTAAGGGTAAAAAAATCAATTTTCACTTTTTTTTTGTGATGTGGACAACATCTGAGCATCGAATGAGACCGATCCCATGCCCCAAAAGTGTTCCTTCCCAGAGATATGCGCGTTTTATGATGTGATGGTACACCAAAGATACACGTATTTAAATCTTTAAAATGGCTCTCCTGAACAAAACCGGTTTTTACCCTTAGGTCCCTTTCTGTTTTGCGAGTCACATATTAGTTCTGCAAAACAATGATTGTTAATTCACAAAGTAGTCGTGTCTATATTTGTTTATTTGTCGCTTTTCAGAGAAATATTGTTCCTATAAAATAAAAGATGTGTTCCAACTTGTATTTCATAAAAAAATAAAAACACTTCACAACAAAGCTTTGTTAAAAGTGCTTTTTATATTATTTATTTTATTGCAGATAAAGAAGCACTAGAATAACGAGCTTTATTTTGTTTGTTCTGAGTGTTTATACATCACTAGTTAATTTTCTACAATTATAATATTTTTTTTAACACATAAAATGAGAAAGTAATGACTCGGAATGGAAACTGGATCGCTCCTTTTCTTTTAAATATTCTTTTGGAGTCTATTTGATATTTCGGCAATAGTTTCTATAAAATTAATTACATTGTTTTCTTCTAAATAACACTAGCATATATATACACACATGCATAAGTACATGCATACACACATACAGGCAGAGTTAAAAATGTAAACAAAACCGAAACAAAATTACAATAACGTCATCTTAAAATTGGTTTAAACATGGGTGCAATCAATTTTAAAATTTGCTGATTTACGCAAGGTCTAAAAAACGTTTTTTAAGCTAAAATTCTATTATGAATACAATTTTAGCGAATTTTGCTTAGACAACATTTGAAATGCTGTTTAAAATTTTTATGAATACGGCTGTTTTAATTTACAAAACTAAAACACTTTTAAGCACTAATATCAGCATATTTTAACTGAGGTTTCTTAAATTGATTTTAATGACAATAACGGCAACTATGTTAAAAACAATGTAGAAAACTTTTCATAATTGGGATTAAAAAATTTAATTTTTTTTGCAAAATAAAAAACGAAAGTAACTGGAAAGTACCACATAATTCTCTGCATAATAATTGATTGAAAGTAGTATGCAATACGCATTTGTTAAAGCTTACACAAATATTTAATAATACTATAGGGTGGTTTAATTTCATTGGCCGATTTCGGACTTTTCATAAGGCTGTTAATTTGTAAGTGCAAAGTAAATCAAAATGTTCACGTTTACAACAAAATGTAGGTAAATTTGTATTCAACGCACAAGAGTGGTTAACCCCCAATTTTTTCATATCGTATTGACGTGCTGTCAATGTTGAAAACTGGAATAAGGCTGAATATCGCAAACACAAAAACTTTTAAATTAAGAGTACTCAAGAAAAGAGTGACGCTTTTAATGCATTCTTTATGTGTAAATGATTTTTCAGTAACATACATATATTAATCTAAGCCTGAAGCTGGGGTCACACGATTGGCACAATATACCAATTTTCGTCAGCTCACTGAAATAAATTCATAAGTAACAAAGTAAATTTGCATTATTTCTCAACTAATTGAAATATAATTTCATAACTGCACCACACTGCATTAGTAATAAAGCCATATAGACTTATTCAAAAATTAATTAAGTAATAATGTCAATTTGGCTTATTACTTATGACTCTATCGCAGTGAGTCGACGAAAATTGGTACATTGTGCCAATCGTGTGACCACAGCTTTAGCTTCACCTACTATTGTATGTATGTATGTATGTGTATATGCTACTATGTTATTTGACTCCTGGTTTTTTTTATTATTTGCTTTTACATACTTATTTTTATTAAATTAATCAAGATTTTGTTTTAATTAATATGTTAATATATTTTGTTATTACATCTCAAGTACTTTGTTTATTTTTAAGCAAAACATTTAAATTATATTTTGAGCTTTTACACTCTAAACTCTCCTTTTTAAATGACATGGCCCTTTTCACAATGTACAATTAAAAGCTAAAAGGGACTTTAACGGCAAGTTTTGTATGAAGAACTGTCAGTTAAAGTTAACGTTAACTCTTAATCATACATTGTGAAAAGGGAAGTTAATGTATTAAAATTAAAAAAAAAATATTTTTGTGCTCTTATACTCTGGTTTTCGTATGTTTTTTTTTTGCGCTTTTTACCCTTTTTGCAACAGCTTAATGTGCTTTTGATCTTCGTGGAGATACCAACACTGAGTATAGCCCTTTAAAATTCACGAAACTTGTATACATTTAAGAATAATTTTGTACTGCAAAGAAAATGATAACAAAACAAAATTTGTTTATTTTACGAAATTTCTAATTTTATAAAATATTTTTTATTTTATCCTAAATTCAATAAAATAAACGAAAAATATGGTACTATATACGAAAATAATTATACGAAATAATTTTTGTAAATAAACGAAATTCGTAAAATTACGAAATCTGTAAATAATAATAATAACAAATATACATATTCCCTTTGCAATAATGCTAAATATATAAAGCAGAAATCTACATCTACTGACACCACACACAGTGGACCAAACACAAAAGAACGCTGATGATGAAGGTTTAGTGGCCTTCGAAAACGGCTGGCTATTCCCTTCAACTATGTGTTGTTAGTCAGAATATTTACAACAGACTTTGTTGTTATTTGTTCATTAATAATTATCACATGTAATTTGGCTTAAAAAGCAATACCAACCTAAGCCCGTTCAAATCACAAATATAGAAACAAATGGAGTTCGAATAATAATTAAAATTAACCAAAATTTGTTTGCTTTGCGAAATTTCTAATTTTATAAAATATTTTTTATTTTCTCCTAAATTCAATAAAATAAACGGAAAATATGGTACTATGTATATTCGAAAATAATTATACGAAATAGTTTTTGTAAATTAACGAAATTCGTAAAATTACGAAATCTGTAAATAATAATAATAACAAATATTTTCGTAAAATGTGCAAAGTTTTCGTTTATTGTACAAAAATTAAATTACGAAAAAATTTTTCGTATTTTTAAGCATGGAATATTTTGAGTGTAGTAACAAATCCTTATCGATAACCGCTGACTACAATTTTTGGAAAATTAGACTGCATAACAGAAAAAGCTAAGTTTTTATGTGTGATTCTGGCAGAGAGGACCAAAAACATACAGGGTGTTTCAATAAGGCTTTTCATTTTGAATAGTCCGCCATTTTAAAAGTTGTACTGTCGCAATCTTTATTGACTTGACAGGCGACAAGTAAAAATTACGCTATTATTAAAAATGGAACGAATTTTTGGTTCTCGGCCAGATATTCTTAAACTGGTTAAAAAAATTTTCAGCTGTTAGAACAAGTTAATGATATGAAGAATCTAACTTGTGCACGACGCTTAAGAACAACTGATAATATTCTTGTTGTAGCTCATAGAGTCGACTAAAACCCACATTTCTTCATTTGCCATGGATCTTACATCTATTTTGTATAAACACTCGCTGCATAAACCTTGTAAATTTAAGTTAACACACGAACTCATACCTATGGACCATCAAGGACATCGCATCCTTTCTGATTGGTTCCTTCAAATGCATCAAACTAGTCCCAAATTTAATAGAAATATCATCTTGAGTAATGAGGCCCATTATTATTTCGGATACTAAGTGCAGAAGCGTTTGGAGCTAGCAAAAACTAAGAATTGTTATTGGAAAGCCTCTTTGTAATCAACGTGGGACCGTTTGTTGCGGTTTTTGGTTTGACCGGGTCGTTAGACCTTTTTTTTAAGAGAAGTAACACTCGGCAATTACTATTACTAGGTGTTACCTTCTTTAGGAAAGGGACTTACAACTCTGCTTTTTGCACGCTTTTTAATAATGCAGTGTTGCAGCGCCTTCTGGTGTTAAATGAGACGTATTAAACTTTGAAGCTGTGCTTAGTAGCCATTTTATTGGTTATTTTACTTCACGCTCTGATGTTAAATTAGGATTAGCATCTGCTGAACACGGTATAGTTCAGTGACCAGTGACTATGCCTTCATCACTTGAACTTTCCTACAGCAACTGATGCACAGGGAATCTAATGCACATCAGAAAAATGCGTGGTGTTGTTATTTTAATGACTGTCGGATACAGGGATTGAACCCAGGATCTTCAGTTTTGTAGTCAACATGCTAACTTATTGAGCCAACGCCACCCGAAAATAAGGCTGGGGCAACTAGTACGGTAAATGGATTGCGCTATCGACAAATGATTAATGATTTTGTATGGCCAGAATGAGATGATATTGATGCGGACGAGGTTTATTTTTGATAAAACGGCGCTTGAAAAGTCTTCTGACTGGCTGGCTAGCTAGATATTGTGATCTAATACTTTTAGACTTTCTCCAAGCCTACTTGGAAGATATGGTCCACGAATATGGCTCACAATTGATTGAAGACCTAAAAAAAATGGACTTCAAGAAGTAAACGAGGACATACAGTCAGAAATATCGGAATTGGTGATGAAAAATTTCATGAAAAGAATATGGTCCTGCAAGCTCAGTCATGGCGACCATTTGGCATTTTTTTTTTCTTTTGTTAATAAAGAGAAATAACACTCAGGAAATTAATAACTACTACTATTACTAGATTTTACCTTATTTAAGAAATTGATAGTGTAAGAGAAGACATGTAGTGAAAGCAATTCTGCTTTACAACTCTGCTTTTTTGCACGTTTTTAATAAGACAGTATTGCAGCAGCGCCTCTGGTGTCAATGAGGTGTATTAAATTTTCAAAACTGTTCTTAGCAGAAATTTTATTGGTTATTTTTTACTTCGACTATGATTCTGCTACACAATACCGACGAAGGAGGGTGCTCTGATGTTACATTAGAATTAGTATGTGCTGAAGTCGGTATAGTTAAGAGACCAGTGAATATGCCTGCATCACTTTGTAATTTTCTACAACAACTGATACAAAGGGACACTAATGTACATCCGAAAACTGGGTGGTGTTTGTTGTTATTTAATGACTGTTGGAGACCTGCCTCGAACCCAGGACCTTTGGTTTTTAGTCAACGTGTTAACTACCTCAGCCAATACCCTAAGGGCATATCATACTTTGTAAAATTAAATATTTTACGTATCAAATTGAAACTTTTTATAAGAAAACCCTTCGAATAAGATGTATTATTTAGTTTCTGCCCTTCTTAAGGATCTTTTAAGTGGTGAATCCGCATTAAAAACAAAATAACTCTGGCATTTCACGTAAAAAATTTGTCCAGCACTCTTATGCAGAAAACATTTTTTGTAAATTAAATCCAGACCTTGCGAGAAGATAAATATTGTAATAAATCCTTTCTAAATTTCAGACCCTTTAAAAAAAACCAGTCTCCGCAACCAAATCTTCTTTCTCCAGCAAATCATACAAACTGCGAAATAAAGCCAACAATTGGTAATTTTAAACCTGTGATGACGGTACATATATAGAAATTACTTAATGGCATTAAAACAATACGTCCGGGTACTCAGATATATGTGCGTGATCGTGATGACTGAAATAAACTCACAACACGCGTACATATCCAGTAACCACAGATGCGCCACTAACGGACTTCTCTCTTTTTTTCTGCTTGCGCTACGATCCTTGTACACTACCAGCCCCAACACAACATTAGCAGAGCAAAAAAAAAAAAAATAACAATTTAAATTGCCTTAAAAGCCTGCTCGTTTCGCCATGCACAAATGGTGACTTTAGCATTGTTTTGGGCCAATTTTAATTAGTTTTGCTTCAAGCTAAACTATCAAAAGCTTCATCAGTAACAACGTCATCATCGCAATCATCATCACCATCATCATCATCATAATCATACTCGTCGTCGATGGTGTGTAGTTGTTATTGACTGTGGTATCTTCTCACATGTAGACTTTTTTTTATCTTATTGTCTCAACCAATTTGCTTACCATTGAGACTTTTACTGCTTGACTTCTCTATCCCATGCCTGCTTCTCTTGACGCATTATTTACGTACGAGTATTTTGTAGAATTCAACGCATATGATGATCATTTTCCATTTCGATTTCAGTAACGCCCACTTTTGGGTGAACAATTTTTTGTGTGACGTATGTATAAATTGCGGCTTCATTTGTAAAATATTTCTAAACTTTGGTTTTTTTGGCTGTTCGATGCCCTACATGTGGTATTAGTAAATATTTGAGCGGAATAGGCGAAATATTTCCCAGTTAGAGCTGAAATTTTATTTCAGTTGTATTATGTGGCAAGTAAATCTATAATAATATAATGTCTAGGTATGTGTAAATAATTTGTTTTACCCTTAACTCTCTTAATATATCCCCTAAACTCTGTAGCTCATGTGAGAGTTTATTAAATTAAGTAAGGGACTTGCATACTAAAAGCTAATGCTGCTTTCTTTCTTTTTCTGAGATTCTCTGTAGCACTACAACTTTTTTTGCGTAGACACACACATAATTCCAAGTCTCAATTGATGAAAGCATCAGGTCAATGAGGTTGTCGTGCGTGATCTGCGATCGGATGGCTCTTTTCAGGGAGCTTCTCTGGGTGTCGGTCGTATCGCAATCAAGGAAGACATGCTCAGCGGTTTTCCTTATATCTACTCATTCTTGGCTCTGTAGCATCCGTGTCCGCTTAACAACTGGGTTAGATCAAAATGTTCACCTGTCCGTGCTTCTTCACAATCTGGTATTCTAGAGATGAGTCTATTGGTCCATGTTCCTTTTGTAGAAGTGATCCAATAGTATTGCCATATTTTTATTGCATTCTACCTTAACAATATGCTTCTCCTTTTCCACATCCACTGCCAGTTGCAGTGTTATCATTCCCATAATCACCAAATCTACACCTGTCGACAATGTGCGGAAGGCAAAAACGATTCTGAGAGTACTCCTTCTGCAGGCATCTGCATCTATTCCCATCCTACAAGTTTTCTTACTCGTAGTATCAGCCCATATGGGGATGGATATGGGACAATCGATATGACTACTCTCGTCTGCCGCATCTTTTTTTCCTGCTTCGGACCGGCCAAGTTGGATATTAATTGATGTGCAAGTTCTTGATGCACATTTATCTCCAATATATATGTCTGTAAATATCTCATCCGCATTCGAACAATATTGAATCGATGCGGTTTGGTAGATTATGAAAATGATCGAAAATCAAATTTTCACAAAACGGGGTTTTCCAAGTGTAGAATGTAAATAGCCTTTAACCATAAACAAATACGACAATTGCTAAAAATTTGACTTAAATCGGGGGATTCGTTCGAGAGATATCATTGAAAAAACATATGGAAAAAATAGTTTTTACCTATTTCAATATATATGAATATTTCTTAACGATCTACTGAATGAAGTGTTGCTTAGATGCAACGAAATGCATCTAGATAACTAAACCAACCATCAATAAATAAATTTTTTAAATTCATTTTTTATTTAATTACTTAAAAAGTTTTCGTCAAATAGACTTTGTATATTCACTCATTTTTAAAATGCACCGGATGCTGATAATTTAATCAAAATCTATTAAATGGATCGTGAGATATCGTTATCGAAAATGTTTGTATTTTATTACTCCGTACTTGTCAAATCGATTTTCGATGGTTGTTTGGTTGGTTTATGTGGCTCCTGGCTTCACTCAGGCATTCAGGTAAAATCAATCCAAGATTCGGATATGCTAATTGGTACTAGATACAATACTTCGCATTAAAGCACCTGATAAGATCACTCAATCAAATCTCTGATAAACCTAAAAGGTCGTCCAGGACATTACAGCCTAAAAGCTTTTGTCTCAAGAGATGCAAAGCTAGACATTCGGTTCTTTGCTTTCTTCTCTCGACAACTTAGGCAGAACTCAATATAGGCCGGTCCTACCCTACCCACTGCCCCGTCACGACTGCCCCTATCATTGTAGCAAAACCTTATCTTCTTAGCAACCTTGCACGTGTATATATTGAGCCATCTGTAAGCAGCCTTATAGAAATAATGCTTGCAAATGCAGTTTCTAATAGTTCCAAACGGCATGGAATAGAGGAAGTGGTATGTGTCTCAGATTAACGTGAGCATCTGCCTATATGGCCTAATATCACGGTGGTCTAAACACCGAGTGAAGGTTGGACGCTGACCACCGCTCCCACGCACCCTAAAAATGCACCACTCCACCAACACATATATACGTCGCAATCTTTGATCATAGTAGTTATGCCTGTACTACGCTCAAGTACCTTGCTGAGGTATTTAGAGCTATCTAAACTATTGCCCTTAAGACTTTGTCAAAACAGTACTTCTAGTGCATGGCAACAGCACCTAGAATAGTGTCTGGCTGACCGCGCCACACCAATCACTAACATTTATTTAACACTAGGAAGCCAATACTATTCTCCCAGCGTTTTTGTTAGTAACCACAGCCACCACGTACGATTCTCCAAGTTCAAATGCCGCGAGTGTAATTGCTTACACCTACAGCGAGGTCTTCAAAAGAATTCCTCACCTATTGCCGGCACAGCTCAACCGCTCATCAGAGCCAGATGTATCCCTGTGCCTGCTCCACACTGCTCAATATACCGCTACATACATACAAACTCTTAGAGCAGCCCTGCTGTCGGGCAACTGGCACTCGTGGCACCAGAAATAAGCCTCTGGTTAGACCTCTGAGTTCCACCACGAAAGGCTTCACCTCTATCGCCTTTTGAACTCAGGGTAGTTCCAGGTGACACTGCACCTGATTGACAATACCGACCTGTTTCTTTTTATAAATATGTGCTCATCCGTTGCTCTGTTGTCAAAAATTGGGTACTAACACATAAGTTCTATGGGAAAAATCACCAAAGTTACGTCAATGGAAAAAGCCACATTACCCCAGCTGGGGCCCTGGAATTGCCACACCCTGGGGTAGAGGAAGTGGTATATGATATACGGTATATAAACGCTGCTTGGCTGTTTCAACAAAGACCCCGACTTTTCCCTGTACCTTCCTATCCATTAGAACTCTAGCTGCTTCGCTTAAAGCTAAAATTCTAGCCTGAAATTAGCAGACACTGAAAGAGCATTCTTTACCAAAATTGTATGAGAAGACTTCAGAGACGACTCCGTATACCATTCTTGATCCATTAGTGTATGCTTTAACGTTGTATTATCTTACTACTATCTTCGGTTTTCAATACACATAAACTTTTTATGTTAAAAAAACTAGCGGGCAGTTTCAGGGATGACCTGCAAGTTCAACCGATTTTCATATTTTTCTTTACCAAGATTTGCTAACATTCAACCCATTAGTTCCATTTTTATAAGGGAATTTTTCTTTCAGATACTCAAGAATATATCTTCTAAATTGGGTTGAACTCTAACTTCTGTATGCATAAACGATTATTAAAGTTATTGTGGGCTTAACGTAGCAAATTTGTTTTATAAAATCGGTTTAAAGTACACTTTAACTTAAACTATCCTTTATGAATATCTGTATAAATAGCACTTGCTATAGCGTATTTAATAGTCTCTTAATACATTCACGCTAAATTCCATGCTATATGTTTAGACTTTTAACCCAAATCGATTAAAGTTCTTTGAATTGAAATTGTTGCTGGTGTTGGTTGTTAAATGTTTCTTCTCTTCGGCTTATATAATTTTTATTTTATTTTTTTTTCATTATTCTTTGAAGCAGTATTTAAAACATAAACACATATTGTAGTCTTGTCGTTATATATTGTTATATTTTTTTTATCTTGTTCTTTGCAATTTTCAGTTTTAGCCCGATATTTAAATGAAAATGAAAATTGGAATTCTAAGACAATTACATTAAATTAGAGCAATTCCCATGGCAGCCATTAAACATCTTTGCAATACACTTTTGCAACGTTGATGATTGACTGGTCAGGCAGACGGACGTTTGGAATAAGTTTAACATGTTGTTGTTTGTACCTTTATTAATAACAAAAAAAAAAAAACTATGCCAGTTAAATGTTAAATGTTCTTTTCATGGGAAACTGGCTTTTGCATCAAGGCTATGCAGCAAAATATTGAAAAACTATTTTGTATCATAGAATCTTTAGTAGCAGCAGCATCCTGACAATACATGAAGTATGGCTGGCTCAACTTTCATCCCATAAATGTTACTCTAAATACTCGTAAAGTATTTCAGCTACATTTGTTGGTAACAGGTAACATTTAAGGCCCTGCGGGTGTAATTTTAATTTCTGCATTTTATTCCATTTCAGTTCTTTCGTTAAGATTTCTCTTCTCTACTCTTGCTTATGATTTTAGCATATAATATCAAAAGTTTTGTTGCCAGCATACGGCAAGCAGATGTTTGCTAAGATTTTGAAATTTTATCTCTCTTATGTGTAAAATGACGTTTTTGGTAGTTAAATATGAAGCGTAATTATATAGTTTTCAAACGTTTATTGTTTTTGTTTTATTCGCGTAATAATTGTAATTTATTTTCACTTAAAAATGTGGAAAATAAAAGCCTGAGAATATCAATTCTTAAATACATTGTATTTAAATAAATATGATTGGTGAGATTCAAGACTCGTTTTAGTTCGTAATCAGGGATGATAAAGTTGGTACAATTGTACTTTTCTTGGTACTATTCAAACCCTAAAAGTACGTCGGTACCCCCGTGACACATTTGGTACTATCTATTTGAAAAATTTGCGAGAGACTATCCCTTGTTTTATTTTCACAAAAAATAAAGTATAATCAATTTGGGAGAAAAGTGGCGAATTTGATTTGTTGTTGAGAGCGACTATCTTGTTAAGCAAGCCAGAGACCTTGCGACCAGGGTGACCGATGACATTTTGCAAAAAGTGGCACTACATAGGGGATTTATCAAAAAAAGAGGGCAAAATTAAAAAAAAGCGAGAAAAATGCACTAAACTTTTTATTTTTAATGTATTTTCATATAACTCACCCTAAATAAAGGGGGTGAAAAAGTGGCAAGGCAGTTGAAAAAGGGGAAACGCAGTCGAAAAAGAGGCAAATTGCCACTTTAGTCGGTCAAACGGTCACGCTGCTTGCGACCGTTGGTACAACATGAGCAAGTTGTGTATGAGATTGTAAAGTGTGTGGGGTCGTTGTATGAAGTTGTGTCTCGGTTGTATGAAAGATTAAAAAGATTTGTTGACAGGTTGTATAATTTAGGAGTATGTTGTACAACTTCATTTCATTTCATTTTTATTTTCGTAGTGTCATATAAAAAAACGTCACGCACTAATTAAAAATTTACGTTTAAAATGTTACGCAAATGTAATTTTTGTAGTCTTTTGGCTCAATTTCTTTTAGTGTTTTTAAAAGTTAGTTGTTAGAATATGTTTCTTTTTATATAAATGAAATTTTTTTTTACCAAATTTTTTTTTTTTGCACTTTTTTACATTCTTCTTCTTCGTTTTGGAACAAAAAAATCATCAACTACAATATGCGCAGTAGTACCCGATGTCATGTTTACTCAAATTTTTTTTTTTTGTGAAATGAAGTTGTGCGCTAATGTTGCACACGTTGTTGTATAGTTTGTGTCCAAAACACACAACTTGATAACCCAACTACATCTAACTTCACCGGTGTTTCGTTTTCAATATAATAGCGCTGTCTTCATTTATTTTATCTATTGCATTAATATATAATTTGTAAAAAATAAAAAACTGATACCAAAATTTGGACCTAGGAATATTTTTCACAAGTTTTCCACTAGTCTAACAAAGTTGTATATGAACATGAATTGTTTTGTTTTGTTTTCTAATAAAAATAAAACATATGTATACATGTTTAAAGAGGAAATTTTGATTTGTTCGATTTTCTGACGATTTTTCGGACATGAAATGATGATTATTTTATATTTTATCGGGATTTCGGCGATTTTTCCATCATTTTATCTGGCAGCCCTGGATTGAACCATAAATATGCATACATACATACATACATACATGTGTGTGTACGAGTATATATAGTAACGGGCGTTTTTTTTAGAGGTATAGAGCTTCGAATTGAAATAAAACACAAGAAAATCGTTTTAATGTCCATCAATTTGGCTTTATTGGAAGGATAATTTTATGCCATTAATGTTTAAATATGATTTCGGGCATGTGGCCGCCGCGGCTGGCTCGAATAAAGCCAATTCTACAGGTCCAATTTTCAACCACTTTTTCGAGCATATGGGGCCGAAATGTTGGCTTCCAAGTCCCCTAACGTTTCTGGTTTGTTGGCGTAGACGAGCGACTTCACATATCCCCAAAGAAAATAATCCAATGGTGTCAAATCACACGATCTTGGTGGCCAATTGACAGGTCCATTCCGCGAAATTATGCGTTCATCGAATGTTTCCTTCAATAAATCGATTGTGACGTGCGCTGCGTGGCATGTAGCGCCGTCTTGTTGGAACCACAACTCATCCACATTCATGCCATCCAATTCGGGAACAAAATAGTCGGTTATCATGGCTCTATACCGGTCTCCATTAACGGTAACTGACTCTCCAGCATTATTTCGGAAGAAGTATGGCCCAATGACTCCACCAGCCCATAGAGCACACCAAACAGTCAGTTTTTGTGGATGTAATGGCGTCTCAAGGGTCTCATGTGGATTCTCTTCACTCCAAATGCGGCAATTTTGCTTGTTGACGTAGCCATTCAACCAAAAATGAGCCTCATCACTGAACAAAATTTTGCGATGAAAATCAGCATCGAGATCAATCTCATTTTCGGCCCATACACCAAAATCACGACGCATTGCATGGTCTCACGGCTTTAATTCTTGCACAAGCTGGATCTTGTAAGGTCGCAAGCCAAGATCTTTGCGCAAAATCTTCCATAAAGTTGATGGACAAAGCTCCAATTGCTGTGCACGGTGGCGAATCGATTCATTCGGGTCCTCTTCAACACTTTGCTCTGCAGCGGCAATTGTTTCTTCGGTGCGCACTGTTCGACGTCTCTGCGGATGCGTATTATCACATAGAGTAAACGTAGTGCGAAAACGATCCATGGTTAACCGAATTAATTGCTCTGATGGACGATTATGTCGACCATAAAATGGACGGAGCTTGCGGTAAACTTCGCGAACTGAACCATTATTTTCGAAATAAATTTGCACGATTTGCAAGCGTTGTTCTTTTGTCAACCTGTTCATGATGAAATGGCAAACCAAACTAAATATTAATCACTTGACAGCTGAAAAAATGTTCTCCAGTTAAAAAAGTGATGCCAACTTAAAGTTCTATACCTCAATAAAAAACACCCATTATATGAATATATACAAGGTATTTGCAGATCATAATTTTTCGCTATTTTTTTAATTTTACTCTAAATAAAAATTGGTGGCTATTGTTACAAACAATTTGACAGTAGAAAATCTTAAGAACACCTTAAAACAACTTGTCTTGCTACTAACTACGTACACTAATACAATTTTATTAAGCATTTGTTGAAAGCTACATACACACATACATATCTACACACATGCACAAGGCACATCAATCAGGTACCCGCGATTCTACAACAAATATTACAACAGCAACAACCACATGTACTTTGTTGGTATAAATTACCTTCTTACTTTTCAAAACAGGGTAGTATCGTCAGATTGCTTGTTTCTTGTAGGAAATGCCAAACATAATACAAAACTGAATATTCGAAAGGTGTTTATGGATACCCAAACAAAAGCATGCTTTCAGGCTTATACCTACACAATATAAATTTGACATTTAGATTGGTATAATGACATTAGTCACCTGTTGTAGTGCTGCCACCTAATAAATGCGCCTTGCACATGCATTATAAATTCACATGGTGTTTACTATTTGTGATGTTTTGAAGTGCTGTAAACTTATAGTTTTTTGGTTATTTGTTATCTAATAAAAGTATGCATATTTAGCGATTATTCGAAAAGTTTGTATAAAAATTACTGGTGATTTTCATGAGTAATTTTAAAATAAATAAAAAATAGAATTTTTTAATATTACAGGCAAAAGAATATGTTTTAAAAAGAATTTGTAATAAATCATCAAGTCTGGGGGGGCATTGCCCCCCCCCCCCCAGAAAGGCCTAGCTACGCCTATGGTCATAACTCAAAGAATTAAGTAATGTAGTTTTATAGATATTGTATCTAGTCAGGCTTTCAAGGTCATTAAATTTCTTCAAAATGTAAATAAGAATTAAGTTTTTGTGTTAATAATGCTTGTGTCTAGACTTAGGTCGAACTCACTCATGTAATATAAATGGGTTTGATGAACATAGGTTTGTGTCAAAAACAACCGGCCGAATGAGCTCGACCCAAGTCTATAATATTGTGTAAAAATTTCATATAAATACCTCATATACCCAACTCGTGAGAGAAAAATACATTTTTCTTATTCCGTTATAATTGTTGTCGGCTTTTCGCTTATTTATTTCAACAACGTCTCATTAGTTAATTTTTGACACAAACTTACTATGGTTCGGTTGGATTAGCAGGCTGCTGGTAAGGAAATGTGAAATTTAGAGTCCAGCTCACTTGGGTCCAATACAATGATCCCTTTGTGCTTCCTGTGAGTTGAAGAGACGATAATGAGAGAGGGTGATAGGGAAGGGATAGTGGTAGGGAGACAGGCGGTGAAGGAAGAGTTAGAGGAAAGCTTCATTTTCTTACAACTCAAATCAGGCGTATTAAGTTTTGAAGCTGTGTTTAGTAGCAATTTTATTGTTTATTTTACTCGTCGATGATTCTTCTACACAACGAAGGAAGGCGCTCTGATATTACATAACGATTAATTAGTATCTGCTGAGGTCAGTATAGTTTAGTGACAAATGCTTTATGCCTGCATCACTAGAATTTTTCCCACAACAACTGATACAAAGGACACAAATGCACATCAGAAATATGATTGCTGTTGTTATTATTTTAGTGACTGTCGGACACAAGGCTAGAAACCAGGACCTTCGGTTTTGTAGTGAACGTGCTGACTACTTCAGCCAACGCCAACTTCACAAACTGATGATCCAATCAACCCAATTTAAATTACATGGGTTTGATCATCGGTTTGTGTGAAAACTGAACTAGTGAACGAGTTTGAACCAAGCCTAGGGTGGAAATTGGTTCTTTTAAGTTATGACGTTGTTGAAATAAATAATAAAGCGAAAAGTCGACAGTCATTTTGTTCGTTTTAAAGAATATCACGAAAATTTTGTAAAAATATAAGGACTGTTACGAATTTTGGGTTAACAATTAAAAGTCAGATTAATTATAGTAAATGTGTCTAATATGATTTGTATAGAAATTTGATTAACTTAAAATTTCATAGAAAATTTCACTATATTCGTCCAATGTTGGATGCAGCATGCGAAAATCAATTTAAAATTTAAATTACAGTCCTTTTCGAATTCTTTTCTTTTGGAAAGTTGGAAGAGAAAATTTTTAAATGAAAAATTTTTTGGAGCTAAACGTACAACAATAAAGCTCTATTTTTGCCAAAATTTAACCATTTTGCACTCTCATTTAAAATTTTTTATTTTAATTTTTTCACGACTATATGAATTGAGATAACTCAATAATTTCTTTTAAATGTTATTACGAATTTTATTGCAAATTATAAAATATGTTTTTTTTTGTAAACTTTGGCTTAAGGCCAACAACAGAAATATGAAAATTCCAAGCCAAATATCTTTAAAACTATTTAATATATCTCTATAATATAATCTGCGTTTTGGGTGCCTATTTAAAAGCTTTGCAACAAACTTATAGCCATTGAAATCAGACGATATTTAAGAAGGTTATTAGGCCAACAAGATTTTTCTGTAGAGCATCGAGTGTTTCAACAGGGTAGTGCAAATTTCAATACTCTTAAAGCATAAATAGGTCTTTTTCTATAATTTCTGCGTACATAATATTGTTATGGATGGCCATTGTCGTAGTTACAGATTTATTACCATTTTGTTTTCTATTTTGAACCGCCACATATTCATCATCAGAGTTCTTGTGTTTGGTCCACTGTGTGTGGCTTAAATTAATTTCAACTTCTTCAGCCCAATAGGTATATACATTTTTTTGAATGAAAAGAGAATATGTGAATTGTTGCGGTTTACCACAAAGTGCAGCTTTGGAAATGATGGGATCTATTTTCTAAATTAAGTTTTTTATTTGGTGTACATATTTACATTTTTTTATTAGTTCCTCGAGTACGTGCTTTTAATCGTCTTCAGTGTCGGTCAGAAACTGTAACTCGTCTTGTAATTTATAATCGACATTAAAACATTAATGTTGCCGAAGTCCGAATTTGTAGACAATGACATATGTTAAAAATCTAATTTGAATTATTTTAGGGCTGCAGGCAAATTAAAGTATTCGATATCAAAGGAAATTTGATGACCACTGTTGATGTTTTTCGTACCCTGAAGAGTTATCACATTCTTTTTTTTTTTTTTTGTGTGAACGCCATTTACCTAATTGAATAAAACCGACTAGCCTTTAGGAACAAGGCACAAACTACTTCGTCCATAGTCTGACTGGACTTGCCTGAAGCATAGCAGAGCACGTCATTGCATCCAGAAACCTGTAGTGGGATTAAGTAACTTTTAACGATCCGACAATCGTAATTTTTGTCTATACATTTTGTCACCTTCAATAACGATTGTGTGATTCTGTAACTTCTGTTGATTTTTGTCGATAAAATTAACAGGACATAAATTATTGTCGCTTAAATAACGACACAGCTGACATTAACCTACAGCAAATATCGTTAAAAGTGTTACTGAATAGCAAATTCGACAAATTTCGTTATAATTTTTTTTAATGATGCGATGAATTACTGGATTCAGTAACTTTTATTAAGATAATCGTATCGCTATATTTTAACGACATTCGCTGTCGTTTGAAGTATTAGAGTAAAACCAAAAGCATAACTTAATTTCGTTTTGTAGGCAGAGATGCCAAAGGATATTAGGCAGTGATGCCAACTTAGCCCTTTTAGGGCTAGATTTAGCCCGTTTTCAGTCAATCAAAACGCGAAAAAAAATTTTAGCCCCAAACAAAAAAGGCGCAAACCTAGCACTTTTTACAATAATCTTTCAGCCCTTTTAACCCCTTTTTATTTTTTTCTCGATATGGCTACATTTAAACTTTTGCGAACTTTTTCTTCCTTTAATCTAGCAAAATAACATGAGTAAAAAGTTGATATTGCTTTACCAATTTAAAAAAGAAGAATAATATAGAGTAATCTTTTATTTCTTCCAAATTTTTTCTGCCTTGAAAGTTATTCAGTACAGCCTAAAAAAGATAATGTAAGTATGTTTTTTATTTAATAACGGCCAATTTTAAATGTATCTACTTATGTAAACATACATATGTATATATATTTCTATTATATATGTATGTAATTATGTATATGCTAACTATTTAATCTACGTATGTACTAGGGAAGCCAAAAGGGACTAGGTTTTTTAAAACCCGGGATTCGGGATTTTGAATTTAAAAAAACGGGATCCCGGGACGGATCGGGATTTTTCGGGATTTTATAAACTAAAATATATTAGATAATCTCATTTATTAGCTTTTAGAATTATAATTTATTATTAATGTAAGTATAAGTATTAAAAAAAATTCTTAATTCATGAAAAAAAGTTAAATTCATTACAGAACCAAATAAAACATTTTTAATGTATTATTGGTAGGAATAATTTAAAGTAATATGGAAGTAATATTTGTATATTAAGTCGTATCTCTTAAGAAACTTCTTAAAAAAATTAATGCATCTAGGGTGGCAGCCGACAATCGAGATCTTATTTTAGTGCAAACATAAGCTGCTGACGAAAAACAACGTTCGTTTGGTATTGTAATTGCGCTATGAAATAAGGCCCAAGGAAATAACGCCCAAATAAGAAATGAAATAAGGCATAATAAAATAAAACCCAAAAAAAAAATTAATTGAGGCAAAGAGCAAATTTATGAAATAACACCCAATATAAATGAAATAAAGCCCAATTAGAAATTCCTTAATTTTGTTGGGCTTTATTTCCACTATCATCCACTAAAAAAAACACCAAACCGAGCTTCCGACTTTGTTTTGTGTGGTACAAAATTCATTACTCATAATTTTTTCGCCTACGACTTCTTTTTATAACCAGTAAAAAGAATTTTATTCATGGCTACTATGATTAAATTTCAAATATTCAAAATTATTTTTAACTGGGAAACTCATGTTTATTTACAAACGCAAACATAGTTGCATTTAATAAAAAAATTTTAAAATTTTTAATGTTACCAAAATCCCGGGATTTCTGCTTAAAAATCCCGGGATTTGGGATTCAGTTTTTTAGAATAATCCCGGGTTTTCGGTATTCGGGATTTCGGTATTGGCATCCCTAGTATGTACATACCTTATTGAAATGTCATATGAAATATAAATGAAATATGTACAATATGAAGCTCTCAAGCTATGTATGTGTTGATCTCATGATAGTTATTTATATTTTAAATTACTTTACAAAAATTGATTTGATGTTTTTATTTTCAAACGAAATATTTTAATTCTAGCCCCTTTTCGCGCTTTTTCGAAAAATGTTACTATTTTTTTATATTTGAATATTTTTTCAATTTAGCCCTTTCTAGCCCTTTTTTCAAAAATTTTTACGCGTTTTGAGACTCAAAAGTTGGCATCACTGATATTAGAAATTAAATCATGAGTAAAGGCTCAGTTAGCCGACTGTAATGTAAAGTAACTGCAACAGTAGAAAACAGCTGATCGATATTGTTGTGAAAAGTAATGAAAATGGTTTTATGGTAACTTACTTTTCATATAAAAATATCGATCAGCTGTTTTCTACGTTACAGTTACATTACATTACAGTCGGCTAACTGAGCCTTAAAGCAGAAGTTAAAGAATGACATTATCGTTACTAACAAACGCATAAATACACTTATCGATATGTATACATACATATGTACATAAGTATATTACGATTTTCGGTTAGCAAAAAGTTACTGAATGCAGGTACAGAGGGAAGTTAAGTAATAGTTGCTATTTTTGTTTGCATATTATATAAAAGAAATATTTTTGAAATGTTAGTTAGTTAAAACTTATAATTATATTGTCTTTTCCGCAATTTTGTTTTAATTAAATGTTTCGCTGTGTGTGTGTGGGTTACAGTTCCATAAGCTAAGACAACCGTCTTCTCTCTCTGTCTGCCTGTTCACATTGGGATTGTATAATTGTTAAAAAATTACTTTTTACATTAATGCTTAATTAACATAAACAGTAACTTTATTTAGTGGTACCTAATAAAACTCGTTCGTCTTTTAAAAGCTATTTAATAAAATACAAAAAAAAAAAAGATCACAAACTTCAAATTTAATAAACACGCAAAAATATACATACATACATACTACTTTTTCATGTAAGGGCACCCAAAAAAAAAACCACTAAAAATATACATTAAAAACTATTTTGAAATATTAAAAAAAGCTGACATAAAATATTTAAAATCTTCATAATTATATTTTGTCAGACAATGGTGTACAATAAAATACTAAATATTACAGTGAAACCTTCATAATGCAGACAAGTATACATTTTAAGTATGAACTTTGAACTTCTATATTGCGGATTAGAGTATGAAATACGTAGGATTGACAGTAAGTTATGTTATGAAAACAATCCCTAAATAACTCAATATAAACTGTTTTTTTTTAATATTAAATGCTGTTTGTATAATATGTATAAGAAACTTTAATTCAATCGATCCAATCCAATTTATGGAAACACCTTGACAGAAATACCAGGCAGAGGATAATTTCGAACAAGAATGATTTGAAAAAGGCTCTAATTGAAGAATGTAATAAAATATTTCTAAATATAACCAAGAACCTTGTGGCATCAATGCCTAGGAGTTTGTATGCATTGCTGAATGCAAATGAAAAACAAACCAAATATTAAAATAGTAATAAATAATAATATAATTTAGCTTATGGACCTAATTATTTAATATAATAGGTTCTGTTTACTTTTTTTTAAGCGTAAAATCATCAGTATTTTAAGATAAAGAGAACTATTTTTGTTTTTATTTTCTTTCATAGAATGAGCATAGTTACATTCATTGTAGGTCCATATACATATGTACATTAAAGTGACAGTTAAGGTAGAATTAGTAAAATCGTATCATTCTACTTTACAGCTTGCCGTATCGTTCAACTTTGTGCACAAGTTATAGAAAATGTAACAGTTTGCACAGCACATTTTTTTTGTCTGGCATTAAATGCGGCGTTTTTGACATTCGCTACAAAAAAATCTGTTTTCTGCAGATTCCTACGTCAGCAGTGCTTCCACCACATATTTTATAACTAGTAACATGCATTGTATATGATACGGTTTTTGTCAGCTGACACGCAACATCACGATACGATTTTACTAATTCTACCTTTAATATTGTTACGTTTTTCTCTCTTTAAAAACGCTTTTCCGTAGATCCGAAGATTTGCAAATGAATACAAGATCCGAGTGTAGTAATTAGGTTTAAGAATGATACAAGTTTTATTTACAAATACACTTAAACTAAATTAATCAATAGCTTATATAAACTAATACAACTTAAACTACTGAATTACACACAAATATTCACAACTAGTTACCACTACGCCTTCCTGACTGTAGTTTACGCACCTCTCTTAGCTGGCTGCGCAAGTATTCACGTGACACCTCTTTGTCTGCTGCCCGTCACTTACGAGACTCGCTCTGCCGACACTCACAGTTGATACACCAATACCTCTTTGTCTGCTGCTCGTCACACACGGCACTCACTCTGCAGACAATCACAGTTGATACACCAATAAATACTCACTGGCTTTACTTACACCCTTACACACGTCTATTCGCTGCGCTGTTCCCTTTACTCCAGTCGACACGATAGACTCCACAATAATCTCAATTCCACGACAGACTTTGCTGTCACTATAGACTGTCCTATAGTTTCTCCTTTACTCCAACTCACGGGTAAAGCACAGACTGCTCTTAACTATCAACTCACCACTGTATCACAGACTATTATTAATTCACAACTTAATTATATATCAACTGACTTGTTCACTCGCAATAGATTGACTTGTTCGCAACTGACTCACAACTGCAACTAACTAACTCATTGTCACCTCTTTTTATATTCCACACAAATTCCACTAGAAGTTTCAAGCCACGTCTAGACGGTCATTATCATCTTATATGCTGCCTAATTAAGTTCATGTGGTAACTATGTACATACATGTCTATATGCGTACGTGTGTACATCATTAACTAAGCAATGCGTGGTGGTTGTTTACCTTTTGCCTTTCGTTTGAATTGGCAGGTATGTATGTATGTAAATATGTGAATCTTCTTAATAAGCAGACGTTTTTTGTTGTTGCTTTTGCTTGTTTGCGTCTAATCAAGCTTATTTAGTTGTTTGCTGCTATTCTAGATTATTCGTTACATTGACCCTGTAGGAATATTTTCGCGTACCACTTACATTAACCCTGTTGGAATATTTTTGTGTAATGCTGCCTTAAACCTGTCGACGGCTATTTTCGTAACAATATATTTTCTGATTTCTTATATTCTCTCCCCCCAATAAATTAAACTGAACCGTTTATTTAAAATAAAAATACAAACAAATTTCATAGCGATAAGTTGTGTTTTAGGGGGTGCGTCCGCCTCTCGAAGTTGGAAAGAAGAATATGATATATGGCAATATTCTAGTCAACAGAATTAGCCTCAAAGAAGGTTTTTTGCTAAAAATTAATATATTAGAAAATAATGAAGAAAATTACAAAAAAAACCAAAAATTATATATACCAAAATTATATTTATATGGAAATTTCTTATATTAAGCATATATTTAATTAATATATTTATTATTTAAATTCGGCGCCATTCGAAGTGTCATTGTTTAACATTTGAATAATTGTTATTGTTTGCTAGTAGAAGGTACGAAGTTAGTAAAAATGAAGCGCTACACGAATGAGCAACGCATTCTCATTGTGAAATTGTTTTACCAAAATGGTGAAAGTTTTGCGGCTACAGATCGCAAATTGCGATCAATTTGGGATCACAATAATGCTCCAAAAGAGTCAACTGTAAAGAGATTAATGGATAAATTTGCCGAAACTGGGTCTGTTAGTGATGTAGAGACAACAACGCGCCTTCGACCAGGGCGATCGATCGAAAATATCGCAGCTCTTCGTGATGATGTCGCTCAAACTCCATCCACCTCAATTCGACACCGAGCTCAGGAAATTGGTGTCTTAAAATTCACTATGCAGAAGAAATGAATGTGGAGGGCATGTGGTTGCAACAAGACGGCGCCAAATGTCATACAGCCAGAGAAACAATTCAATTGCTGCATCAGTCATTTCCAGGTCGTGTTATTTCGCGTTTTGGAGACCAGAATTGGCCGCGTAGATCGTGCGATTTAACACCATTAGACTTTTTTCTTTGGGGTTTTTTGAAGTCGGTGGCTTACAAGAATAAGCCGACGACGACTCAAGCCTTAAAAGAGGAAATTGGACGCTGCATTAATGAAATACCGCAGCATTTATGCAAAACGATAATTGAAAGTTTCATTAAAAGATCGCGTGTGAGCCAGCAAAGCCGCGGCGGCCATCTGCCCGATATGTTGTTCCACACATAACCTCATTCTGTCTACTTTACAATATAATAAAGTTTCACGATTTTTTTTTTAATTATCTGTGTTTTATTTAAAATTTAAATCTTGCGTTCTTGTTGGGACACCCTTTATATATCTATTATATCTATTAAATTAATTTCATACATATAGAAACATACATATAGTCAAAAGAAAAATAAATACAAAAAAGAAAACATGAGAAAATTACATTGACTAAATGGGCTTGTGGGGCAATTTTTATGGGCGGACGCACCCCCTAAAACACAACTTATCGCCAAAAAATTGTTTTGTACATATTTTTTTAAAAGCAAACTGAACCGATTTTTGGGAAGAGAATGTAACAAATAAAAAAAATTCCATACAACTAACGGCCACTCTAATCTACATATGTATATGTACATATGTACATACATACATATGTACATACATACATACATTAAGAAACTGGCCTAATTTATTAAGCTTTTTCGTCATGTAGAGATTCAAATTAAAATAAATATTAAAATGTTATTATTGGCATTAAAATGTCATTTATTATAAAAAGTGGATTTAGTGGTTTTACACTCTAAGCCGATGATGTGTTTTAAAAAAAAAAATTTATCGGATAATCTTAACTTGCATATTTTTTCAAAGTTACCTGTTTTGAAAAACTTGTCCACCGTTTGATGTGACCCATGGTAAAATCCCTTAAAAATAGCTTTGCAATAATTAATAATTAATGATAATTATCTCCTTTTCCAACATTCTACCAAAAAATAGTATCAAAGGCAATCTTATTAAAACAAGAGTAAAATAAAAGGGAGGAAAAGAATGCAAACTTGCTCTTTATTCGGCTAATAATCCCATAAAATTGCAATAAAAACATTAAAAAAACACCAAAAGAAAACACACACACCCTCATCAATCAATTCTTTAAACTTTTGGGAGTGTCAATGGAACATCATCTTTTAGTTCAAGATCATCGTTAATAGTGTTTGGTTGGCAACATGTAAGTGCGCGACTTTAATTAAATGTTCGATGTTGTGAAAGTGCAGTATATTAAATAAAATTTATGTTAAATTAAAGGGAAAAGCAAGTGTAATTAAGTTGTGAAAAAAATTAAAGCAATCGGTTGTGTAATAAAAAAGTTATAATTGTTCAAAGTTTCCTATTCAATTTGTCGGCACGATGCAAGTAAAAGGCTGTAAGAAAAAATTTGGTATGTATAATAATTTTGTTGTTGGTGTTTTTAGTTTAGAACATGTTAACGAGAGTGCAGGCAAATACACGACTGCAATTGCTTTAGATTTTGTTTATGTTTTTGTTTTTGTTTTTGCTTTTTGCTGTTTACGCTTTGCCAAAATAAAGTGTTTGGTTTGTTTGTTTGCTTTCCTTTTAGTTATTATGTTTCTTGCAGTGAGGAATAACAAAAACAATAAAAGCCCTTTAGTTTTGTAGTGTTTTTGTCCATGAGCAGTGTTGCCAAATGTGCAATTTTATCTGTTTTTCGCAGTTTTTTTTTAACTGTTGAACAGTCGTGCGGTTTTTTGTTTAAAAAAATCAGTTTCTTTCTTTAAATTTATCAGTTTTTACAATTGTTTTCTTTTGCTTTGTTTTCTTTTCAGTAAATCTTTCAATTTCAATGCATGTTTTGAACCATTAATAATAAATTATTCCCCCGCTGATACAAGTTAATGTCGCTGACAAGCTTATTAATACTATTGCTCAATTATATCCTAATCATATAAAAAACCTTACCACGGTGCAATTTATGGAAAACAAAAAATGTAAAATAACATATGGCCTATTTCCCACCTGCGAAAGAAAACGTTCGACTTACAATTTATATTGAAAACAAAAACAAATTTTCATATTTTATTGTTGTTTTCAATATAAATTGTAAGTCGAACGTTTTCTTTCGCAGGTGGGAAAACGGCCAATAGTGTCCACACCTGATGAATTTATTTCATGATGAATGTCAAATTGATATCATGATGAAAATTCATTACGTATAGACTCAATTTATTAATATTATGGTAGCGTTATGATATAATCTTAATATCAAATGTCATTTTATGTGTTATTGTGCATTTAACGTTTATTTATTAAACAATTTTCGTTTAAAAAATGCGACACAACAATTATTTGTGACCTAAAATTAAACAACACGCAAATTAGTTATTTTTGGCAAGTATTTTTCTAATATTTTTTTGATTCATCATGATATGAAATCATCATCGTCTACCCCTTTGTGTTGATATTAATGAAAAAATGACAGTTGTTCTGCCGGCGTCATATTACGAGGTATGATATAAAATCATCAGGCGTGGACACTATGTAAATTAAAAATTTGGTTATGTTTTCCATACGAGTTCGAAAAATGATGAAAATCAAAGAAACGTCTAAATTTCTGCGCGCTCCTTCATTGAATACTCGTAATTTTAAACAAATTTTAAAGCTTAGATTTTGGTTTTGTTTTTAGAGCGTAAGTTTCTTATGGCGCGCCATGCATGTAAACCAAATAGAAAAACAGTGCTGCCCTTGCGGATGTTTTCGATTTCCAGTGTTGCCGTAATATTACAAACGCGAAAGTAACCCCTGTTTGTGCAAAACGTTTGAATTAGAAATCTTGGCGTTTCTGTAATAGATTAAAGAAAAGTTGTTCAAGTTTCCTTTAATCCATTACAAAAACGCCATGATTTCTAACTCAAACATCTCACACAAACAGGCGGTAAATTTATTGGCGCATACTCATAGTCAAAACAAAGTATACTTTTATGTATTTAAAACCAGTATTACCATACAAAATACTGGTTTTAAATTCTTAAAGTATACTTTGTTTTAACTATGAGTATGGCCCATTGTTTTTTGTTGCTATTTAACTGCTAAATCAAGAAACGGATTTTGATAAAATTCAAAAGACAGATAGATTTGAATTCAAAAGAAGGCAAAGGCTATTATACTTTTTCAGAAATAAGATCAATAGGGGTTATAGGATGGGGGAATTTAATTCTCTTTGAAACTATCTATCCGATTCCTTGAAATTATCTATCCAATTTTTATACAATTTTAAATATAGATAGATAGATTTGAGTCTAAATGAAGACATTGTCTGTAGAGTTTTTTAAAAATATTACCACGAGCGGAGGTAAAGTGAAATGTCTTTCTCTTTATAACTATCTATGCGAGTTTGACTACATATTAAAAAAAAAAAAATATGACTACGAGGGGAAGTAAAGAGAGATTTCCGCTCTTTGAAACTATTTAAATGATTTTGATGAAATTCAAAACATGGATAGATCTGAGTCTGGAACGACAAAAAACGCTATATATTTTATAAAAAATAGGCCCACTAGGGGATAAGGGCCATATTATAAAGTAAGTAAAACGTAAGAAACTACGTTCCTACCTGGTGCCCCATGACACCGTGAGTTCTTTTTTTTATATCTATAGGTATGATTTTCGATTGAGGCGGAGTTTTCTACAATTATGCTTTTAGTGATCACATACTTATTTAATTTATTAAATTTTTTTGACAGAAAAAAATGTGATACGTATGTACATATTGCAGATTCCGCACACCCAAGTAAAATTCGAAAACGTTAGTCAACCTCTCATAACAAATCTTTGGAGAAACCGGCAATAATGAAACTGTGTCTCAAGAAAAGTGATATTGAAAAGTTTGTAATTTACTTAGTACTGCCGCATTACATAAACTACCTAACGTAGCAATGGTATACATAGTATTTATACGTTTTAATAAGATATATTAGTGCCCAAATTGCACTTTACGCAAAGTTTACTTTTCAAAGTCTTAATTCAGATGGGTGAAAGACAGAGGTAGTAGTACAGTCTCTTTCTGTCTTTCACACAGCTGAATTAAGACTTTGCAAAATAAACTTTCCTTGTGTAAAAGGGGTAATATTTACGTTGATGATTGCGAAAAATGCGGCTCTCAAGGAAAAAAATTTTGACGAAGCTTAAATACACAGAAAGCGCACAAATAAAATGCGAAAAACTTCATGCAGGTTGTGCTTTTATCAAAAAGATTTCTAATAAAATATTTAATAATTATGTGAATTTCTGAGGAATTTCATTAGTCTTGGCTTTCTGTTGCTGTTCTATATTGTGCCGTTCTGCTTCTAAACTTTAGTACTTACTTTTTCTGTAGTAACTTATCAGGCGTTTCTGACCAGAAGGATCACGATTTTCCACTAATGTGATGAGTTTTGCATCGTCCATTGTTTGTTTCAGCGAAATTTATGTTTTTCTGGTAAAATTTGATTTTTTTTTTAAATTCTAAAAACACAATCACAATTTATTTCAAAATGTTTTTATTTAAGTTTAAAAAATTTTAAACGCACTAATAATACCAAATTAATATTTTACTTATTAAGTAAAATATTTTTTTTTTATTAAAAATACATTGAAATTGATTATTGAGGGGTTTAGCTGGATCCTATGCTCATTTCACTGTTGCTCATGCAGATCATCAGGGAACCTTTACCCAAAGTTTCTTAGAACAACTAAAGTTATTATACTATAAACTTTCATTTAAACAAATAAGAATCTCAACAACAAATAACAAAGTTGAAACAAGAACTCAATAATCAACATGTTTTTTTTTTATTTTCTTACTTTACCATTAATACATTGGTTGAATTTTTTCAGCTTCAAATTGTATTTGTAAGAGTATGTAAAAAGAAAATAAATGTAAATAACAACAACAGCTATTTAAGTGTAGAGTGTTGTTTTTATTTAATTTATGATGTCACTTTTTTGATTTATACTTGTGATATGCCTGTTAGCACTAAAATCCATACATCTACTTTTGCCGATGATACAGCCTTCTTTAGCATTCACGAAAACCCTCACGAGGCATCCCGATACCTTCAGGAACATATTACCCAGCTGGAACTATGGTTAAAGTTATGGAGAATTAAAGTAAATGAGCAGAAGTGTGCGCAGGTAACATTTACTCTACGAAAAGATACTTGTTCCCCCATTAGAATCAATAATCAAATTGTTCCTCAACATTCACATGTAAAATACCTTGGTATACACCTTGATCAACGGCTTACATGGAAACAACACATTGATTCTAAGCTAACACAAATGAACCTAAAATTAGCTCAGGTACATTGGCTGATTGGTAGAAATTCAACTCTCCGTCTAGATTGCTAACTTTTGATATACAAGTCACTTTTGAAGCCTATATGGTGCAACGGAATTCAACTATGGGGCACTGCTTCAGCTTCCAATGTCGAGAGAATCCAACGAAGGCAAAACAAAATTTTACGTATGATAACTTCGACTCCATGGTACATCAAAAATTCAAATATACATCGTGATTTGAATATGCCACTAGTGATTGAAGAAATTACAAAATACGCAGGCAAATATTTAACAAAACTCGAATCACATCCTAAGCCGCTTGCTCGTAATATTTTAAACTTTACTGGACACATCCGCCTAAAAAAGAGGGACACAAGGGCTCTTATACTTAAAACTCCAGATGGGACTACTTGAAAATACTTTTTCCCCTTTTTTGATTATCACTACTTATGTATGTTTATGTCCGACAGTGGTCGGGCCTAATAATTACATTTTAGATTTAAGATTTGAATACTTATTGTTAGTTCATATTTGAAGATACAATAAATAAATACATGTATTAAAAAAAAAAAATATGTCACTTACAATTGCTTAACAATTAATTTTCACAGGTTGAACCCAAACAGAACAGAACGAAACAGAAAAACTAACGACTTGGTGTTAGATTTCTATGAACATAAATGAGTCAGCTAATTCCTAACAGAACAGAAAGTAATGTCGTGATTTTATCGTGTCACGCGTGAATCACGCGTGATCGTGATTAAATTTATAATTAATCACGCGTGAGTGCGTGATCGTGACTTAAAAATAAATTACTCGTGCGTGATCGTGCGTGAGCTATTTTTAACAATCACGCACGAATTTTCACGCTCTCACGACATATCATTCCTTCTATATACTATACCATTTTGCAAATGCTACGATGCAAGACCATTTGCACAAGATTGTGCATTGGGCTATTGTTATAATTTTTTCAGGCGTAGTAAACTGGCTCATGAAATTCAAATATACCAATGTAGAAAAATAAAATTATTTTAATATATTTTTTATGGTACACAACTATATTTTCCCTAAACTCTGACTTGTTCCAGATAAACTACGGGTACATCCGCATTTATGAAAAGGCACTCTTAAATTTTTAGTTAAATATTTTTAAAACTATAGTTTAGATTTTATTATGTAGATATATCTACATAATAAAATCTTATAGTTGAAACTTTCCAAATCTACCGTCACAAATTTTTATAACCGCTTAAACAAAAAAAATATTTCTAAAATTTACTATTTTAGGACATTGCTGAATGTAGGGTACATGTCCAAAATACAAAATAATTGGTTGTAAGTATATCCTTAAATTAAAAAATATGAAGAAAAAATTAAATAAAAAAATTGGCGGCGAGGCTTAGTTTCCGAGTTATGGGCCTCTGAAATTCTAGAACAATATTGTACTAGAATTGGGATACCAATATTGGTATCCCAAAAATTTAAAAAAGTACCGCATTTTATAAGAAATTGAAAACACCGTATAAACACAATATTGTACTAGAATTTCAGAGGACCATAACTCGGGAACTAAGCCTCGCCGCCAATTTTTTATTTAATTTGTTCTTTTCATTTTCAATTTTCTATAGGATAGGATACTGTTTTTAAATTTCTGGGAGGGGCCCCTGAACTTGATTTGTTCCAAAATTTAATGCTGTCTTTTAACTTTAAATCCAACAATGAAATAAAAGTAATAGGAGTAATACTAAAAAAGGTGAAACACATCTTGGGAAATTATTTCTTAAGAATTTCAAGTTTATGTCAAAATGTTTTATCCGGTAAAAATCGGATAATTTTTAATAAAGTTACAAGCTTCAGAAGTTTTTTTTAGTACCAGGTAGTCAGTTTTGGCCCACTGTATCTCATGTCCAGCTCAAGCCAGAAGGCTGTCGTGACATGTGTTATAAAGCATAAGTCCTCCTCTACGGATGCTAGGAGTTTCATATAATTCCAATCTGTAGTTTAGAAGTTCCAGATTTATTGCCATTTACTTTGTAAAAGTCCCCACTGTGCAATGTAAATTTTACATATACACGTGCATACATATGTATACATACATATGTACATATGTGTAAAAAGCTATTTTTCAACCCAAAAAAAACATAAAAATTGGATTACATACTTTTTCGTGAGCGTGCGTGATCGTGATAAGTTGTAAACCACTCGTGCGTGATTAAGAATATTTTGTTCGTGAGCGTGCGTGATCGTGAAAATTTTCAATATCATTCGTGCGTGAAAGTGCGTGAGTAAAATATTTTTCTGCGTGAGCGTGCATGTCGTTAGTCAAGAAACGCTCACGCGCACATCTCTAGTAAAGACTAATTCTGGCTTTAGTCTCCTTCTAAATCTGTATATATATATATATATAAAATCGGTTGATACTCAATTTAGTTAGAGGTTGATAAGTGCATACGGGTCCGGTTTTTACACGTAATTCAAGAGTTGGGGGTGTTTGAAAATTTGCATATCCATTTTGTTGTTATGCTCGACAATACCTACCAGAAAAATAGTAGCACTTCACAGGTATTTGTTTGTAACACAGTGTAATTTGTCAACAATATTCTTTTTTTTTTGAAATTTTAAATTTTGACAAAATATGACACAAAACTATGCATTTATACTACAATAAGAGACAGAAATATGCTTTTATGACCAAATAATACGAAAATATGCAAAAAATTAAAATAAAAAAAAATTGATGAAATTTTTACGCAACTTCATTGTTTCGTGAAGATAATTCGTTCTTGCTATTGGTAGGGTTAAGTTGAAACCCCCCTGTGCTTGGCTTAAGCATTCAGATTGAAATAAATTTTCAGATTTAATGGCTCAAAGTCAAACATTGTAGTCTTTGCCTGGTACTTTGCTTGATTTCCCAGCTGAAGAAACTAAATGAGAAATAAATGTATTGTGGCCAGCCTGAAGGTTTTTACTTCATATTTTATAGTTTATTTTATTTTTTTTATTGAAGTTGGATTAATTTCATTTTAATTTATTTGTTTGTATTATCGTTGTATAAACGTTTTAACAAATTTAAATATTAAAGTTTTTTTTTTACATTAATTTTTCTATTCATTTAGTTTTTATTGCTGGGAAAACAAAATAGTTTGAACTGAAAATCAGCCAAGTGAGAAATATTATAGTGAATTCCACTTAAAAAAAAAACTTATTGCTTAAGCAGAAAGAAGAAAAATAAAATGATTGTGGCATTGAATAAAATTAAAACTATGTCAGCTTCTATTGAAGTTTGTAGATATTGTATTAGAAAAATCACGGCTTTTATGTTACACCTTCCTAAAGATTTATAAATTATTTCTGAAAAACGACTTTAACAATTAAAATTGCTGTCCTACAAAACAGTAAAATACATATGATTTACGGATATATGAAGAAAAAACATTTATATTTTAGTGAAAATTTTATGCAAAAACTGTTTTTGTATAACTCTTAAGTAAAATCGTGCTAAAAATTCGCGGAAGCGTTTCTCATGTTATTTAAAATGTTGTTTTAATTTAAATTATACATTTAATTATGAATTTGAACAATGAAAAAGCTCATAAAATTGGTGTTGTATGGGTAGTATAAAATAATTCCAATTAAAACAGCAACATAAATTTCCCAGATACTCGTATGAGATATATTAACATTTTTAAGATACAGCATAAAACATACACACATGTGATAATGTTATTTTGACCACAAGTGCTTTGCAATACATTGACCGTTCTGCATTTATGAACATGGGCAAAAAAAGAGTTGGCTTTTGTACAATTAAATGCAACATTGAAATTTTTAGAAAACTATTCTAGGCTTCTTCGTATTAAACTAAGAGATACGAAATTACTGCTCGCATTATGCCTTGTGCAATTGCAGTTGCTGCTGCTGCAGTTGTTTTGGTAGAAATAATCAGTCATTAGTTACATGTTGATGAGTATCTTGGCGTGTTGGCCACTTAACAGTAATTTTTTTACATTAACGCCTGACTTACGCTTCCAAGCAGTTTAATGAAGAGATCATAATTTGTTGTTAAGCAGTACAATTTCATTCGTTCATTGTTATGTATTGATGCCATTACCTATTTTATTTACTTATGTATACTCGTAATGTAATTAGATATTCTTACATCGAATGGGTCTATTTAGTGTACTACTTTTTGCTAACAGCATGATGATAGTCTTAATGTTATTCTGCTGGTACGAACATATTGATAGATTGCATAATTGAAAAGATAAAGGAAGTACTTCAGGCAATTTATGATAAAATAGTGTGTTTATTAAACAATAACACGGTAAGGAAACAAAACACAAGATTATATTTAGATTATGAGCTTTTAATTTATACATTTGGGAATTGCCACAATGAACTGAAAGTCTAATTGACATACATATGTATGTAAAAAAGAAAGAAATTGGAATTAGAAAATTCTATAAGCATCAAAAAAATTGTAATACTTAATTTTAGTTTAACGGCGATCCAAATAAATACAGATTTAATTCATTAGTTGCTGGTTAATCCGGTGTAGATGCATTTCGTTGCTACTCAAGCAACGTGTTAGTGAATTTGGTTCAAGCTATAATCAGAGTATTTTGTAATCTGATGTTAAATAAAACTATATTTACAATTAAATATGCCACCAAAAATTTTAAATAAAATAAAAACAAGTAAGAGTGCTCTATATTCGCCTGTGCCGAATCTTATATACCCTTTGCCAATAGTATAGAGATACATACATAAGCACATAGTTACTTCTATGTACAAAGAAAACAATAATAATTTTCAAACCCTAGAATCATAATTTTAGATTTTTCTGATTACTTATACCAATCTAGTAGTTCTTAAAAAAATATAGAAAGTGTGTTAAGTGAAAAAAGAAAGATATTAAAAAAAAATGTTTTATTTAGTTACTTTAATGTCCAGAAAAAAATCATAGTTTCCAGCTCTGGAGCTGTGCTTTTTATTTTTATAATTTTCTATACTAAACTTTTCTTTCCAAAACGTAAAATATATATAATTTATAAAGGAAAAGATAAAAATTAATTAGACTTAGTTACTTTTATATATCAAAAAAGTTTAAGTGTCCCAACCGTCAACTCATCCTTTTTGATTTTCTGATTTTCTTACACCAATCTCTTTCTTTTAAGAATTTAAGAAATGTTTAATTTATAAAAAAAGGAAAAATTTCTTTTAGTAACTTACTTTTGTACAAAAAAAGTTAAAGCTTTCCAACCCTGAAATCGTCTTTTTAATTTTTTAATTGTTTTTTTTTTATTTGAAATACCAATTTTATTCGTTATCAAGCATAAAATAAGTTTATTTAATAAAAATAGATAAAAATTAGTTTCCGGAAGTTAATTTTTTATATCAGAAAGAGTGTAAGTTTCCCAACCCTGGAATCATTCTTTTTAATTTTTCCGATTTCTTACACCAACCTATTTCTTTTAAGAATATAAGATATCTTTAATTTATAGAGAAAAAGGTAAAATTTGCTTTAGTAAGTTACTTTTGTATAAAAAAAGTTATAGTTTTCCAACCCTGGAAACATCTTTTTAATTTTAGAAGGTTAATTTTTAATTTGAAATACCAATTTTATTTGTACTAAAGTATAAAATAAGTTCATTTAATAAAAAAATAAAAATTAACTTTCGGTAGTTAATTTTTTATAGCACAAAAAGTTTCAGTTTCCCAACCCGGGAATCATCCTTTTTGATTTTTCTGATTTCTTAACCCATTTTTTTTTTCTTTTTAGAATATAATATATGTTTAATTTATAAAGAAAAGGAAAAATTTGTTTTAGTAAGTTACTTTTGTATAAGAAAAAAAGTTAATGTTTTCCAACCCTGGAAACGTCTTTTTAAATTTTAATTTTTTTTATTTGAAATACAAATTTTATTCCTGGTGAAGTATAAATCAAGTTTATTTAATAAATAAAAAATTAGTTTAGGGTAGTTAATTGTATATATCACAAAAATCGTAGGTTTTCCAACCCTCCTTTTTGTTTTTCTAATTTCTTACATCAATCTCTTTCTTTTAAGAGCATTACATATGTTTAGTTTATAAAAAAAAGGAAAAAATTTGTTTTAGTAAGATACTTTTGCATAACAAAAAAAATTAAGGTTTTCCAACCCTGGAAACGTCTTTTTAATTTTTTTAATTTTTTAAATTTTTTTTTAGTTAGAAATACCAATTTTATTCATACTTAAGTATAAAATAAGTTTATTTAATAAAAAATTATAAAAAACTAGTTTTCGGTAGTTATTTTGTATGGCAAAATGAAGTTTAAGTCTCCCAGCTCTAAAACCGTCTGCTCGATTTTTTTGATTTTCAATACCAATCTTATTTCGAAAATTTCTGACGCACCAGTCCAAGAACGAAGTCGCTAGCTTTTCTGGGAGCTTCGGAAAACCGATTTCACCTACAGACAGACGGACAGACGGACATCGCTTATTCGTCTTCCCTATGCATAAGGATCCAGAATATATATACCTTATGACTCGCTTATTAATATTCTAGAAATTACAAACGGAATGACAAACATATATATACCCTTTCACCATTTTTTGGTAAAGGGTATACAAAATTATCTTCAGTTTGCGTTGTTGGGTATATGTACCCAATGAGTACTAAAAAAAACAAAAAATACATAAGTAGAGCAAATAGTTTTAATTTAAGTAACTGCGTCATCATAATTGTAGTGCAAGCAATTCGTACGCTCACATATTTTCTCTCAAGCAACTACCACAATCCAACACACAAGAGCACCTCTACGGTACATGCGTATCAAGTGCGTAGAATCTCTCATAATTATAGACTAAGCATGCTAATATTCAGGCTATGGATATATAATCGGATTAAAAAAATATACCCATGATACTCGGGATATTTAACCATCATTTACCACCATGTACATTAATGCGTGTGTTTGCATATGAGCGTGTTTTTTATTTTTTTAAGGTGTACGCATTCATACACAAAAAAAAAAATAGACCAGAATTATGTTCAACAAAACCATGTTGTTGAATACAATTTTTACAGCCAAACCCACGATATCGAACCTTGTCGTTCGCAATCATTTTTAACGACAAACAGCTGATTTGGGACCCACTAAACTTGTTCAGCACGACAAGTCGATCGACAATGCATGCGAACGATGACGTAACCATACAAATTTGGTATCCACTATAAAAATTCAAACGACAACAAATGTCAAAATCAGTCACTTGATTTGTGCTTGTCGACAAAACAAAAAAGTACACATAAATACCAAATTTTTAAAAAAAAATTACATTTATGAAAATCAAAAATAAAAATGTTAATTTTTTTTCCGTTTATTTTATTTATTTAACTCACAAACATGCATTTTTGTCACATAATTCTTTTTGAATTATATATATATATATATATAAGTATGTGTATACGTGCAATTTATCTAACCAATTCTAAACAGTCAATTAGGCACATTACTCTTTCCACTTCAATAGATTGCTTGTCCCATTGGAGCTACTCCCGTCCATTCTTCATTACAATCCGCTTGCATTATTTTAGGAGTATCTACACATTTCAACTTATATATTTATTTATATTTCACACACAACATTTTCAAAATAACTTTTTAATTTTTTTGTATTGTCTTATGTTTATCATTGTTGTTATTTTTATTATTTATTTGTAGAAACTTTAAGTAGCATAGAGTTGAATTTTTTATGGAATACTTTTCACATTTCAGCGCTTTTTTTTGTAAAGTAGCGTTTTATTTGTGAAATTTTTGATGTGGCAATATGCTAATTTGACAATGAGTAAATGCATTACGTTAACAACGTAAAGCCTGACGATCGACAAGTCGATAGTTAGTGGGTCGCTCAAACGAACTATAATGAGTGACTTGTCGCCAGTCGATCGAGTTGTCGATCGACATCGTGACTTAGGCTGTTAATTTCAATAAAATTTGTCATTAACTTAAATATTGTAGTTATCAATACTGCGCATTTTAAAATATATTTTAATGTACTTTGTATGTGTTGGTGTTTATCTTGCTTGTTGATTGATACAACACGATCATGTGCTATTTTTGTTGTTTATTTTGATTGTTGGTGTTGTATACGTGTGAATTCCAACAAGAAGCCGAAAAACGCCATGGCTTGTTTTTTTTTTAATCAACAAAGTTATTTTTAGATTATATCAACGCAATGCGCCATGCAAAAGAAACATAAGAAATACTCTTTTGCGTATATTCTTTATTTGCGCACCAATTACGATTTGCTCTTTAGCTGAGTGGTAAGTACGTTAGTCTATTAGTCAAGAGGTTGCCGGTTCGACTCATACCAAACATATTTAAAATTTAACAAAAAACCAAATTGTAAAAAAAAAATTAAACAAAAACAAACAAAGAAACAACACATTAGAATTTGAAAAACAAATTCAATAAAAATTTTTGTTTTCTGTTAACAACTCAATTGTGAATAACACAATCATTTTAATTGGAAATAATTGAGTTGATTTTGTTTTCTTATGTTACAAATGTTTGTTTGTATTTACAAAAATCGTTGTAGGTGCCTTTTTAAATAATATTTTAATTGTATTCACAAATAAATTAGTTGTATTTACAATTCTTTTTTTTTCTGTCTAGTTGTTGTACTCAAAGAGTACTTACAACGAAACTTTTGTATATCATTTTTTTCTCACACGATTGTCAGATGTCTGACAATTTGTAGTTAGCTAGTGGTCTTGCAATGGACTATTTCTGGCAACGTTGCCATACAAAAATTGTCAGTTCACACCGTTGCACACAGGGACAAATGACCGAATTAGGACGACAAAAATGGAATTTTTTTATTTTGTTAAATGTAACCACTATTGCACTTAGGGCCATTATTACAACTTAAAGTTAGTTAAAAGTAGGATTTTATCGGACGTATAAAAACTTAATCATTTGCAAAATTTTACTTTAACCTAAAGTGAGCGATAAATTACACGCAAGTTTATCCTGCCTGCTAAGTTAAATCTAATTTGCATAATGGAACGCTTTTTACACGTCAGATAAAATCCTACTTTTAACTAACTTTAAGTTGTAATAATGGCCCTTAATATGTTTTATATATCAGTACGCAATAAATCTATAAAAATTAATTTTTTTAACGCATCGCATTAGTCTGTATGTGCGTTCAAAGTATTATTATCTTTTAAATGCACTTATACCTGTCAACAGCATCTATAGCGTTTATTGTTGGCAAACTCGACATTTTTTTTGTAAATTTGCAGTTTAAAGTTTTTTTAAATATATTTTTAAACATCAGGTTTCTTATTTAATTTGCAGTTATTATTAAAACAACAATTATACCCCAGTAAAAAAAGACATTCCAAAAAAGTCATGAAAATGTAGAGTTTGCGATTCAGAAGTAGTGCAAATTTGAATCTTTTCTAATGATTTTTACATAGGGTTGTCATTGCAAGAAGTTCTCTTTTTTGCTCCATATTCAGTGAATCCGAAGTCATTTTTATGATGTTAAGTATATCTGATTTTCTTTATGTTTTCTGTTGCGAAATCATTGTATCATGGAGCTTTAAGACGCAGTGGATGTGCTTTCATAATACATCAAAGTGAAACTAATATGTGCAATTGGTCAATGGATGTGCTTTTATAATATGTATGTACATACATATGTATAACAAAGTAAAACTAATACATGTTTATGTGCAATTGGTTGGTTTCTCTGAAGCCACCAAGGCACAATAAACATTTCCGCGTTCAAGTGTTTTTATGCATATACCAATGTAAGCTTCATTATTTCCATCAACTTATTGAAAATCAAAAAATGGTTTCTGCAGTTATTCGCCAACAGCTTATTTAGACTTGGTGATAGCGCTTAACTTTATATGACAAGGTAGCTAAAATTTCACCAAATAAATCTTGTTAACATTTGATGCCAAAAAAATATTTTATTCGTATTTTTTGTACAATAATTAGAATTACTTCCTGGGGCTCCTGATTTTTTGCTAACAATATTTAGCACAGTTAAAGCTACGGCAAAGCAGAACAACTTTTGTTAACATATCAATACAATTTGTACGTGTTTAGACACCCCAATAGCTCATACAGAACACTTAAAAATTTTGATTTTTCACAATTTTGCGACGTTTTTTTTTTAATCGACGTGATTATTTTTTTTTTTTTTTTGCATAAGTTGTTAACAAGATTTGTTCGGTAGACTCTTAGCTACATTATTGCATTTTTGTTTAGGGGTATTACCAAGTCCGAATAATATTTTGGCCAGCGCACTGATTTTAGAAATTTTTCTAGGACCATAAATTGGCCACGAAAATCGCCAAACTGAGTACAGAGTTTTACTAGTATTTGGTAGTACTCTCAAACCTTGACAGTATAGTAAAAAAATTGTGGAGATTTCACTGTTGCACAGTGTTATTATTGAATTATTGTTTTCTTCATACATACATATGTATTTATTTATTTTATATTAATCTTTCTTTTAAATTAATATATTTTTAAAAATAAAAATCTAATACTTTATGACATTGATTTTATTTTCCTAAAAAATCAAGACATATCGTAAGTATACAGTATATACGCAAATATATTTGCGAAAACTACAAATGATTTCCAATTTTGCATAAGTGAAATAACTTCTTAATGAATTATCTGGATGTTGTTAATAATCGATTCCTGAAAATCAAATATACACATATACTGATATTTTGGAAGTAGAGAAAAAGTAGTTCCTGAAGAATTACTTCCAATTTTTTTCACTGGGATGTAGTGTAGGTATAGTATACTATTTTTATTATGAAATATATTGAAAAATTTACTTTAGCTAGAGCTTTAAAAAAAGTTCCAAACAGTTCCACGACTTTTCCTTATAAGTTAAAAATCACAACTACAAATAAGTATAAAAAAGTCAAGTGGTTGTCCCCCAGTTTTCCCTTTCAATAAATATAGCATATTTTCCTTAGGTAGTACACCTAATTCCCGTGCAATAAGTTTTGAGCGAATTCGATTAATTTTTTTAAATGGTCCGCCATATTGGATCCGCCATTTTGAATTTTTCAAAACTAACATAAGATTCGTAATCAGAGACCCCAAAAAACTCCGTCTAATACGCTTAAAGCGAATTCGATACAGTTTTAAAAAATTGTCCGCCATATTAAATCCGCCATTTAAAATTTTTAAAAACTGACATCATATTCGTAATCAACGACCCTAAAAACCTTGACGTTCCTATTTTTATTAAAATTTATTGAGTCCATATGAAGTAAATAATTTTGTCGCACTGAATTTTCAATTCGTCCCTGTGTGCGTTGCACAGAGCAGCAGTATTTGCTTTTTACTGTTGTTGTTTTTAGTTTATATTGCTTGTGAAAAGCTATTGAGTGCCCCTAGATCAATAAAACTTGGCACAAATATGTCCTATATTGCTAGGCTGTTAAACCACGAAAAAAAGAAAAATGGCACAATGGGGAAAAAAGTTCCCCTCAGAGGAACTAATCCCACCTCTGGAAAATTAAATTGTTTTCTTAACCTTTTTCATAGTTTTATTTAGCAAATGCATCTTTTAACGTCAGTGAAAGTTCAAAATTGGACCCATGTTCCATTGGACATGTTCAAACCGAAAAAAACGTTAAAAACTCATGTAATTTTCTTCGTGATTTTAGCAGTATCTCAGAGCTGCAAATCGCAGCTTAAAGTCTTAAAAATTTGCAATTTGGTGTAGAATTTTGTTGTGTATCGAACTGCGTACTTAGGTCTTAAGATTTCTTTTTTTTTGCCTTTTTGGCCAGTTTTTAAGGTCAAATACTCCTCTGTGCGTTGTAAATTTTTTTTTTAGCACTTTTTACTGACAATATTGTAATATATGTACCTGGATTCAGTAACTGTTATTACGATAATCATACCGCTATAATAAATATAACGAAAATGTATCGTCTTTGCTATTCAGTAACATATTTTAACGATATTCGCTATCGATTGGACAAAAAGAAATGCAGTCACAACATCAAATTCATTGTGTTTTTCTATGTTATTCTTTGTGCATTTCGCTTATTTTCACTTTTTATTTATACAGAGATACCACATAATATTGATTTAATTGGTGAGTAAGATAAAGCTGGAGACTATCGTTAAAAAGAAATTACGGAATCACATTATCGTTACCCCAAGCGAATAAATATGTCGATATATATTACGATTTTCGGTTCGCAAAAACTTACAGAATCCAGCTACTGACAATCATCTGTATATAGCTTTACTTTTCTATATTAAATAAATAAAATAAAATAAAATAAATTTTCATTTGTGAATAGCTGGCCTCGAGTTACCAAAAATACTTCAGAGATTCGTGCTACGTAATATTTTTTGTATGAAAATCTCTTCTATAGCGCTGCCGTCAAAAAATAAAAAACGTTTCGTGCTACAAATTTCAAAAAACTTCATGAAAAAAAAAGCATATTAATTTATCTTTTAAAATCATTTAATCAGAAATAATTTCTTAATCGGGCTTAAGTTAAGCAAATTAAATTCTTATTGAATGAAATATTTGTATTAATTAATGTTAGTTTCTAAAAATCAGAAGAAAAATTAAACTATACTTTTTAGCTGGGGGACATACTGACATTTTTCTGTGTAGCCACTCACTTCATCAGCACCCGTGTCTCTCTGCTTGGGCAGAGATTTTTATTAACATCAGCTATTTAACGTAAATTTTTAATGAAATGGAATATGAGAAATGATTATATTGTGTATGGAAATTGGTTTGAAAAAACTTTTATAAATAAGGCTATTAGAATTTCATAACGCAATAATTCTTTCTGGTGAATTTTTGTTTTGGGATTGTTTCATTTTATAGACAAAAGACTGACTTGCTACTACTCACCATCGCACATACATACAACCGGAAAAACTGAGTGAGTAATGTCAACTCACTCAGCTTTCGGAAAATTTTTCCATAACTATAGTTTGTTGCAAATCGCTATTATTTTGGTCAATATTTATTTAAAGTCTTCAAATTAGAGAAAAGTACGCTTACTGGCTTACTCTGCCAACCAAAACTTTCTCAAGGAAGTAAAAATGAACAGCGATGTTTTTCATTGCTTCATTTCTTGCAGTGGATAAATTTGGACCATTTTCAGTCATCTCTTTTGAAGTCAAATGTAATCTTGATTTATTGTAATTATTTCTAATTTTACTTGTACGCATGTACGTAAGTAATTTGTTTTACCCATAAAGTAAAAGATTTTCGCACTCGTAAAGCACTTGCGAGTGAAAAATAAAAATAAAATAGAAATAACTTAAAGATGATGACATGCAAAAAATTAATTCAGATTGTTGAGAAAAAATATCTAAGATAAGATTTTCTTGAAGAAAAATTTAAATAGAAAATACCCAAGAAATACGTTTTAATACTAAAAGGTTTGTCAAGCAGAGCAGTGCGAAGTATTACAACTTCTTTTTTTTTTACTCAAAAAGCTTTTTAACAAAACTTATAAGTTGCGTTTGGTTTGGGATTACATAAAAAATAAACTGATAACTGAATAACTTTTGCACATTGGGTTAATGTAAATAATCAAAGTGAATTTTTTTATTCCCGAATTTCACATAAAACCTCAATTGCTCTACCTTCGAACAAATTTAAGTGTTATACATAAAGGGTCCGCCATCTAATGTTTTTTTTTCAACTAGTGCTTATTTCGTGAATGGTAACACTTAGCTCATGTCTGATTTGACAGATAATTAGTTTTATCCTTCCGCTGAACGGGCCAACTGACCATCCAATGCGTTTTCGCTTCGCTAAGTGGGCCTGCGATCGACTTACAGAAGATGCCGATTTTGCCAAAAAAAATATCATCTTTTCATATGAAGCTCTTTTTGATCTTGGCGGGTATGTAAACAAGCAAAATTGTAGCATTTGGGGCACAGAAAAGCCGCACGCATACATTGAAAAGCCGACGCACCCAAAACGAGTCACTGTTTGGTGCGGATTTTGGTCCAGAGGCATAATTGGGCAATTGAGCAAGGAATGGCCGTTACAGTCAATGGCGATCGTTATCGGGCCATGTTGAACGAAGTTTTGTTCACAAAAATTGAAGAGGAGGATATTGGCAACATTTGGTTTCAACAGGACGGCGCTACGTGCCACACAGCCGAAGCTTCAGCAGTTTTTTTTATAGCATTTTCAAAAAAAAAAAAATTTATCTGGCGGACCCCTATATAAAGCCAAAATACAAAAGTTAACAATGCAGTCCATTTCAAAATACCGTTGACAAGTCTTAAGAATCCTGCAAAAAAACAATCGTCTTCTAAGTAAATGCTCCTGGCTCTGGCAATAACCAATAAGAATCCTAAAGTCGGCTCAGGCCTACTGCAAGAAGAGATTTTCAATTGATTGTTAAAATATGTGTTTACGGACCAGCTGTAGTAACTGCATCCATGCATTGTTGCCAGCACAACAGGAGTGTTTTTTACAATATGAGAGTAGATCGCTTCGATTTTCATACAAAATATATCGGGCCATAACCACCAAAAAAGCTTAAGGTGTTTCGGAACAAAATTTTTGTCTGGAGAAAATTTTTTTTACTGAGACTTATTTGCAAGACGGACGATTCATCCATTTCGAACATTTTGCCAGGAAAATAATTACAATTTTCTGTGTCACACCCATCTTAATAATTGCTTAATGCAATTGTTTCGTTTAACTTCATACATATGTAGTTATATGTTTTTTTATTTTCTTTTATTTCTATTGTAATAAATACTCTGTGCTTTTATTATTTATATAACATGATGTAGAAGCTCGGTTCAACTTTGGCTGAAAAATTAAAATAGTTGGCAGCTCAGTTCGATTTTGTCCGCACAAAAATTAAAATTAAACCAATTCAAGCAGAAAATGTTCCGAACAAAATTTATTCTCTTCTTCTCTCTCTCTCTCTCTCTCTCTCTCTCTCTCTCAAAAAGAGAAACTTCAAACTCCATATAAAAAAAAAGCAATGTGAGTCCGATCACAGAGGAGATGTGTAAACATCTAGTAATGAAAATTTTTTTTCAAGTTGGAAGTACTTAAGCTTTTAGTATCTTTTTTTAAATTAATGAATTAAAAGTATCAAAACTTTCAATATTGTAAATACATATGAATTTGTTGGTTTTTGATTGTTTTATTAAACTTATTTGGTTAGTAAATGGGCACACTGCAGTATATGTATATGTACTGCATTCAAAATTGCAGTAAGCAGTAAATTTACTGATTACTAAAAAAATTCAGTAAATTTTTACTGCTAATGAAATTTAATTTGCATTACCAGTAAAATCGTAGGGCCGTAATCATAATAAAATTGTAGCAAGTGGCAAAGCTTAGCCAGCATTTAGCCACATGGTAGAATTTCATTATGAATACGGGCATTACTGACTACTGAAAATTCAATGCACCTCATCATATAACAAATCATTTAGGCAATTTATAAAAATTGTACAAAAAAATTTTAGTAATCAGTAAAAATTTACTTGTTAAACATTTTTTATTGTTTTTACTGAAACTTTAGTGGTACTGCAGTGCTCATCTATGGTAAATGCCTTTACTTTTACTTTTTAATTTTTAATTCCTGTTGTTCATCGTTTAGTCGTTGCTGTTCTTGTTGTTGTGTTCGCATTGCAATTAAAATAAATTCAGTAAAGTGCGACTTTGACTCGCGCACATTCGGTTTTGATAATTTTTTTATTTAGCTTTCTTAATTTTTTAAGTTTTTTCAGTTTAAACGATTTTTTTCAGTTTTATCGCTTTTTTCTCGTTTTGACTTTTTTTTCTCTTTTTGGGTTTTTTTTTAGTTTTCGCATTTTTTTCATTTTGGCGATTTTTTTTCTGTTTTTTGGGTTTTTTTATTTTGGCGATTTTTTTCTGTTTTTGGGGTATTTTTTATTTAGGCGATTTTTTCATTTTGGCGATTCTTTCATATTGGCGATTTTTTTGTTTAAGGATTTTTTAATTTTGGCGATTTTTGCGGTTTTTCGCGATTTATTTTAGTCCTAGAGATTTTTTTTAATTTGGTGCTTTTTTCGCTTTGGCGATTTTTTTTGTTTTTGGCGATTTTTTTATATTTGGTGATTTTATATTTTTTTGATTTTTTAGTTTTACCGTTATTGAAAATTTCAAGAGTTTTGCTCTTACGGTTTCCAAGATACAGCAAGTTGTCAAAATTACAAAGTCAAAATTGCATTAGCTGATAGAACACCCTTTAATTTAAATTTTTTAAATTTTTGTGTTATTGTTGTAGTCTGTATAAAAATACACTAACTTTTAAAATTTCAAGTGTATATATGTACATGCAATTGTATGTATATTACATGGGATTTTAACATTTTTCGTTGCTCGTTTTGGAACACCCTTTAGTTTTTAACTCTCATGTATTTGTTGTTGTAGTGGTCAAATGTCTACACATTGTGCCCAAATTTCAAGTCCGTAGCTCTTACGGTTCATTTTCACCTTTGGTGTACGGAAATATACAGAAAATATAGGAAATATACCGGCTTCGAGCCGGTCGACTTGTTTCTCTGCTTGGTATTGCTTCTTTCAAACACTAATACACTCATACATAGCTCACACCGATTTGACAATGCAATGAAATCTCAGCAAAGAAATCTCAGCAAAGAAATCAAAGTCAAAAGATTTTTACCCCCTAGCGTATAGATGTTTACACATCAAAAATTTTGTCCGGACAAAAATTTTGTTCGGAAACAATGAGTGAGGTGAATCCAGTTTAACTTACACATTTTTTGAACCTCGTTTTTTTTTAACGAAAGTCGATTATTTACGATCGGAAATGATCGATTTTGGTGAAAAAAAAATGAAGTTCGAAAGTTATGTCGTTGAGCTTTTTTTTAGCGGTTCTGGCACAATATCATGGCCGACATTTTTATATTTATATTTCTTTATATTTGACAGATACCGTCAAAGAATGTTGATATGGTTTCGTCTCTAACAGAAAACCCTTTAGTACATCTATCTATGTATCTATCTAATGTGAAAACCTAAATAAGAAACGGACTAAAATGAATTTAACGCAATGTTAACCAACCGAAATTTCATGAGAAGCGTTCGTTTGTTGTTCAACATGACGTCGATCTTTAAGTGAAAAAAGTTACAATCAAATTTAACAAAAAAAAAAAAAGCAAATGAATAAGAGAAAAAATATGAAAAAAAATAAAAAAACAATGCGGTGCTAAAAAAGCACTTAAGAAAACAAGATGTTTTTGGCTGCACATTGCGGTCGGTGGCCCGGTCGGTTGTTTTGTCATTTGGTGGCAAATTACAATTTCATGACGTTTGTGTGCTCCTTTTATTTTGTTTCTTTCATTTGACTAAAATCAAATTAACTTTATTATAATTACTGGTACAATGACAATTTCATTCATTATGTATTTTTTTATTTTATTTTATTACTCTTTTTTAAAAAAATATACATACATACATACATACATATGTATATGTAAGTGTACCCCTGGTATAGTGTGCGATTGTTAATTACTTCTACTTGTACTTGACGATAATGATGGTTGGTGATTGCCATCACTATAATGATGATTTCGAAGTTTTTCCATAAAATAGGTATATACATATATATATTTTGTTCTTGATGGCAGGTGCTCTTTGCATGTTTCAACCACAATCATCTTAATACTTAATTTTTTTTGTTTTCGTTCAAAACACAAATTGTGTGTGTATTTTAGAAAAATTTTATTTTAATAGTTAACGTTACGCCAACCGTGTACTCTAAACATCTGTTATCGTTGGTACGTGTATAAAATCTAGTCAACGAAGATTTTAATGCAACACCGCTCGCTCACTCATCATCATTTAATAGTGTTTCATTATTACTGTTGTTGTTGTTAGGAATTTTGTTATATATTTGATTTTCGAAAAATAAAACTGTCTGTCAAGCGTAACAAAAACCACGAGCCTTCTAATCACCGTCACTGCAATAACTGCTACTGCAAACCATTGTATGTATGAATGTATATGCAGTATGGATCATTATTAGATGGTGTCAAAACTAGAGACATTCGACCATCAAAATAACATAAACACTGGAGCGCATCGCACTATAAATGCTAATAAATGTACTCGTCTATGTGTGTATGTATGCCATAGCTGCCCAAAGTAGCATCAGAGTGCCGAACGTCAATCGGCTTCTAATACAAGTGAATACACATACGCTAATACATTTCTATCGTGTTTCTCTCGATGGGCAGCTCTGATGTATGCACGCAACTTGTAAGCGGCTGGTCAGATTTTAAGCACACTACTTGGATATTGAGATATTGAGTTCAAGCGCAGATGCCAATACAATGCCCATAGTTAACTACATACACGCAAAGAAAAGATATGGTTGTAGAATGGTTGAGAAAACAATATTATGTTCTCTGAAACAAATGTGTGGTCGTTGAAAACTAGCTATGGTTATTTTAAACATTTATTTCGTTACGATAAACAGAGTAATGTTTGTATTTAATAATTAAATTAGCACATCCATAAAAAAAGTGTGATATGGTTAGAGTTTAGCAATACAGTTTTGTTGAAAATTTATGACTACAACATAATTTGTATTATTATTTAAAAATAATATGATTTAAATAACAATATAATGTTATCCAAAACCATACTATGTTAAGTTTAAAAAAAAGTATTTTTCAGAAACATCTGTCAGTTCAGTATTTCGTTTGTAAGCTATCGGTAGTGCACGGGAGGTATTAAATAAATAAATAAATAACTAAATAAATAAAGTAATTATAAGCGAAAGGGTAGATTAATAAAAACATATAGGCATATGTGTATCTCTTTATACAGACATGTCTGTATGTCGTATAAGTATACATTTCTATATATACAGTTTATTTCAAAAATATTAGTTTATTATTATTTCGAACTTAACGCTCTTCTTCAGTTCAGTTCTTCTTCAGTTTCTACAATAAATATATGATTAAAAAACATAATAGTATTATTATATTAAATAATACTGTGGTCGTATTTAACAATATTAATATAATATTAGATCATGGTATGGTGAGTCTTAATTATATTTTAGTCACATCTAACAATAGTGTTGTCATATTTACAATACTAGGATTATAATATAATTAACTCAGATAATATTATAATTAACTCAGATAATAATATTGTTAAAGTTTTTTTTTTCTATTAACAATAATATGATTTGACTGCAACCATAAATTTCAATAATAGTATGTTGCTGTTTGATTATGGTTATCTCAACCATATTTTTTCTTTGCGTGTACTTTAATCCATTTTAACCTCCGCTAATGTTAATGGATTTTTAATACTATAACACTTGTCTTCCATACTTTAACAAATAATTAAAGTTACTTTCCATTAGGCAATTCATATTCATATAAAGTATGCTGGGCTCAATTCGCTTTGAAAAATTTATACTAAAGGGATAGTGATAAAAAGGACAGGTGGCGAAAGAAGAGATAGAGGAAAACTTCATTCTTTTACAACTCTGCTTTTTATTTGTACATTTTTAATAATGCAGAGCTGCAGCGCCTCTGGTGTCAATGAGGTGTATTAAATTTTTTGAAGCTGTGTTTATTTATTAGTAGCCATTGTATTTTTTATATTATTTCGCTTGATTCTGCTACACAAGGATGGCGCTCGCATGTTACATTAGGACTGACCAGTGACTATAACTTCATCATTACATTATATGATTAAGCCTTGGAGTATTTTCTTTTACAAGTGACAAAAACGAATGAAGTTGAAATGTCTTATCTGAGATGTGTTACTATTTTTCTGGCAGGTATTGTCGAGTATAACAATTTTATAAACACCCCCAAACTCTTGAGTACCGGGTAACCCTACTCACCTATTACCCTCTAACTAAGTTGAATATCAACCAATATTGTAGCAATATTTTACTATCTATGATTTTATAATTGTACGAGTACTTTCATCATCTTCTTATAAAATATTTAATAACTCAGTCAATTTCTACCGGATTTTTTAACATAAACCTGCAAAAAACTATCTCATAATGAATCTAAAGTAGAAAAATTAGGCAAAAACCAAAAAAAAATAGATTTGGTAAAAAAAATACACACATATCGCACTCAAATTTTTAAAATGCTCAGTAGAGGTAAAAAAAACTGTTCACTCAAAAAACAACTAACTAAAGCTACGGTCACACTTGTCAAACATTTGACCAAAAAAGCGTAACCACTAAATGCTAATGAAAAATTTTTCAATTCAGACAAAAGTTTGTCAATTTAAAGAGTAGCCAATATAGTTGGATTGTATGACATTGTGCATTAGTTGTGTTCCAAACTGTTAAATATGATTAACAAGTGTCCGGATCAAAACTTTTTTCATTAGTGTAAGTTGGTTACGCTTTTTTGAGTAAATGTTTGACAGGTGTGACCGTAGCTTAAAACTTTGGAAAATTTTCCAAATTTGAGTAAAAAAAAGTTGTCGCATGGCGCCAAAGATGTTTTTACTTGAAACCCGTAAAATATTTACTAAATTTCTAGTTCATTAATGAACTAGTTTATAGTAATTATATTTTTATATTAAAGTAAAATTTTTCTAAAATTAAGTAAAATTTTCCCGTAAAATTCGGAGCTTTGCAAAAAAATTTTTCATCTTTGATCTCAAATTTAGTAAATTTTTCAAAGTTTTTAATGTCTTTAATTCTGGTACTAATTTTTATTTTTAATTAAATTCTATACCACATGGTATGTCTTTTATTAGGGTTCCGTACACCAAAGGTGAAAAGGAACCCTATTGTTTTCGCTACGCTGTCCGTCACACGGTATTTTCTCAGGAACCGTAAGAGCTACGGACCTGAAATTTGGACAAAGTATGTAGAACCTTGTCCGCTACAACAACAAATACATGAGAACTAAAAATTAAAGGGTGTTCCAAAACGAGCAACGAAAAATGTTAAAATCCCATGTAATGTACATACAATTGTATATTGAAACTTGAAATTTGTAAAATTAGTGTATTTTTATACAGACTGCAACAATTAACAAAATTTAAAAAAAATTTAAATTAAAGGGTGGTCCATCAGTTAATGCAATTTTGACTATGTAATTTTGACAATTTCCTATATCTTGGAAACCGTAAGAGGCAAACACTTGAAATTTTCAAAAACGGTAAAAGTAAAAAAAGCGACAATTATAAAATCGTCAAACCAAAAAAAAAAAAAAATCGCCAAAAATTAAAAAAAAAATCGCCAAAACGAATAAAATCGCCAAAATTAAAAAAAATCTAACACTAAAATAAATCGCCAAATTCGAAAAAATCGCCAAATCGCCAAAACTAAATAAAATTTTTTAAATAAAAAAAAATCGCATAAATGAAAAAAATCGCCAAAAATAAAAAAAATCGCCAAAATGAAAAAACGTCAAAAGCAGAAAAAATATCCAAAACAAGAAAATAAAGTGTCAAAACTAAAAAAAGAGCCAAAGCTTAAAAAAATCGCCAAAACCGAAAAAACGGAAAAACGCCAAAACAAAAAAAGACCCCAAAAACGAAAAAAAAAATGCCAAAAATATATATTATATAGGATGAAGTTTATATTCACCCTTATTCTATTCGGCGTCGGCAACATAACACAACGTCGTTTTTCATGTTTTTTATCAAATCGGTATTCCCGTAGATAGTATTGCCATTTATCGATGACTCTCAGCATATGTTTGGTATTCTGAAAGAAACATTGATGATGATGTTGCCGTTCATTTTGTCGTCAGTGTTTTTGATGTCGTGTTCTGTTGTGTGCATGCCTCAACGAATTTGAAAAATAATTTAAATGGTAAAAAAGTGAAATATAAGTAGATATAAAAATGTACATATTTATTTGAAAAAAGTTCTTAAAAAAAGTGAAAAATATAATATGGACAAAATTAAAATTACCAACCCCAACCAATTTGAAAAGCTTGTGGAAGAGTTGGAAAAGTCCTTCTTTTGCTAGAGGATTCCTCACGGGTAGTGTTCCTAATAATTTCAAGGTGGAGAGGGAAAGTGAGACTGCACTAAATTCCCTCGGTCCACCAATTAGAACTAGTGGTGGATGGCAAAATGTAAGGTAAATAGTGTGTTGGGAAAGTATACTGTATGATAAATTTTTTTTACAGGTCTGGCGCGACTTGAGGCTTAAATTAAAAAAAAGGTTACAAACAACAACAGCAAAGCAACTGAAGGCGGGGTATATAAACAATTAGCACTGAGTACCTTTGGAGGAAGCTCCAAGCTCCAATAAACGTTGATCTGATCCCTTTTGTTTCAAAAGTTAGGCTCTATTGTATCCAATACATTCCTAAATGATGTTTTGTTCAACCGAAAATATTTGCAAAATATTAAAAGAATGAACATTGCCCATTATTTTCCAAAAACATGAGAGAACTTATCACTTACTTTTCCTTGGGTAACTGGCAAATGCATGACTTTTGTCTGAGAAATCTCATTTTCACTATTAATTTTTTTTCATCGTCTCAATAGGAAAGAAAAACATTTTATTTTAATTTATTTACAAAGCTTTTACTTATTCAAAAATACTTTTACCAAAAATAGTAAACAAAATGCACCAGCTGACTCAAATATTGGATATGTGTATTGTATTTATCGATAAACAGGCAACGTCGTCATAACACTGTTAGGGAATACAAAGTTAGCATTGATGTTGTCTTATATTGATGTTGTTTCAAAATTGATGACGATGTTGCCGACGCCAAATAGAATAAGGGTGATTAAATTACATATCTAGTGTTCGTACGGAACCCTTCGTGCGCGAGTCAGAGTCGCACTTTACTCAATTTATTAAAGGGTGTTTTTTATTGAGGTATAGAACTTTAAGTTGGCATCACTTTTTTAACTGGCGGCCATTTTGTCAGCTGTCAAGTGATTAATATTTAGTTTGGTTTGCCATTTCATCATGAACAGGTTGACAAAAGAACAACGCTTGCAAATCGTGCAAATTTATTTCGAAAATCATGGTTCAGTTCGCGAAGTTTACCGCAAGCTCCGTCCATTTTATGGTCGACATAATCGTCCATCAGAGCAATTAATTCGGTTAACGATGGATCGTTTTCGCACTACGTTTACTCTATGTGATGATACGCATCCGCAGAGACGTCGAACAGTGCGCACCGAAGAAACAATTGCCGCTGTAGAGCAAAGTGTTGAAGAGGACCCGAATGAATCGATTCGCCACCGTGCACAGCAATTGGAGCCGACTAACCGACTATTTTGTTCCCGAATTGGATGGCATGAATGTGGATGAGTTGTGGTTCCAACAAGACGGCGCTACATGCCACACAGCGCACGTCACAATCGATTTATTGAAGGAAACATTCAATGAGCGCATAATTTCGCGGAATGGACCTGTCAATTGGCCACCAAGATCGTGTGATTTGACACCATTGGATTATTTTCTTTGGGGATATGTGAAGTCGCTCGTCTAGGCCAACAAACCAGAAACGTTAGGGGACTTGGAAGCCAACATTCGTGGCGTTATTGCCAACATACGGCCCCATATGCTCGAAAAAGTGGTTGAAAATTGGACCTGTAGAATTGGCTTTATTCGAGCCAGCCGCGGCGGCCACATGCCCGAAATCATATTTAAACATTAATGGCATAAAATTATCCTTCCAATAAAGCCAAATTGATGGACATTAAAACGACTTTCTTGTGTTTTATTTCAATTCAAAGTTCTATACCTCTTAAAAAAACACCCTATATATTTTCATATTAAGGGCAATTATGAATAAAATTCCGCGAGGAATATCTCCCTTTTCCAATTGGAATTTTTTGTTTTCCCTATTACTTGCTATTAATTGGAATTGTTCCCAGGGAAAAATTTCCCGCGGAATTTTATTCATAATTGCCCTAATTATATTCTGAATTAATTCACCATACATATACATATATTAATTCCCTGAGAGGAGACATGTATTGAGAACCAGCAACCTTCTGACTGATAGGCAAGCACTCTAGCCAACTGCCTAACAGGGCAGCCAGAATAAGACATTGAAATTTTTGAGTTTTAAAATTTTATTTTATTTTCAAAAAGATATATCTCAAGTTCAATTATTCCTCGGAAATATGAAAAACTTACTTAGATTTTTTAGTTAATGCAAATAAAAGATATATTCTATAATTTAAACAAAAAAACTGGTAAGTATTTTTCTAAAATTTAGAATGTCTTTTTACATCTTTCAAGAAAGTAAGATTTCATGAACTAATCAGGAGTAAGTCATTTCCTAAAATTAATTTTTTTGTTTAAAACGAGATTGACTAGCTCTTAGCATACAATTTCCTTAAACTTTTAAACCATTTTCCAATTTTTGGTAAATATATCCTTTAAGCCAGTAAACTTGTCCTAGAATGTGAGAATTTTTGTGTGTATTTTAATGAACTATTTTTAAGGATATACTGCCAGTTTATAGGAGCCATGTAAAAGTTCTCGTCAATGCTTTTTTTTTACATAGCTCCTTTAAGCTTGCAGTTAAACTTTTTATTTTTTAGTCATATTAAGTAATTTTTACTAGATTTTTGTAAAAATTTACTTAAATTTAGAAAAAACTTAGAAATTTTTTTTACCTAAATTTAGAAACTTTTTTTTTCTCAATAACAGTATATGTCTTTTATTTTTTTGAGTGTTTGTGCTTAAATTAACAATTTGATTATTTTTAACATGAATAAAGCCTCAAATCAGAACAATACCTTTTTTGAGAAAATATACCATACATTACTATGTCCCATTTTGTATTAACTCCAAACAAATAAATTTTTGGTGATATAAAAGTAGTCACTAAACTATCACAAAAATGGTTCCAAATGTAGTTTTCGAGATGAAAGCGTAATCAGAATGCGTTGAAATTTTTAATTTTGTTAGTTGATTTCTTGCAAAAATTTGAATAAGTGCGATTATGTATGTCTGAAATTTACTGAAATAAAATATATATTGTTCAAAAGATTTAAGTATCTTCTTTCTAAATCCGCTTAAAAATTTAAAATCTGTTAATAATCAACTTAGTTGAAGGTTTATAAGTGCATAGGGATACGAAAAACTGGGCTTTTACCCTTAACTCAAGATTTTGGGGGTGTTTGGAAAATTTCATAAGCAGATTGTTGTTATACTCGAGAATATATATACCAGAAAAATAGTAAAACATCCCAGGTATTTTTTTTTGTCCACACAGTGTAATTCCTTACCATTTTTATTTATATATGATCTTTGTCGCATCAGCTGGCAGTCGGAAGGTCTACTTTTGTATCAGTTTTAACAGCAATCAAACCTGAATCTCATTGAAAAAGTAACGTTGTATTGCCAAGGATCTCACATAGCAAACACCAAATTTAGTACACTGGGATTAAATCAAATAAGTCCAGTTTATAAGATACAGTGTTGTCATAATATAACTAAAAAAATTATTACACCGGCCACACATCCTCCGGAAAAGTCTTCAATCATTGGACGCAGCATCACTCCTCATATTGGCTTTATATTAATGACCTGCACAAGGCCATTTATAAGACCTTTCAAGACATGAGAGATTTTTCAAATGCTTTACTACAGCGAAATATTCTAAAACAAACGCTAAACAACACTGTTGGCAAGACAAACAACTGAAACAAATGTCTTGCCAACAGTGTTGTTTAAAGTTTGTTTTAGAATATTTCGCTGTAGTAAAGCATTTGAAAAATCTTTCATGTCATGAAAGCTCTTATAAATGGTCTTGTGCAATCCACAAACATCTTTCAACACTTACTAACCATCGTAAGCATCATTTCTTTAATTTTGTAGGGCTCGAACCAAGTATACCATTGATTTTTGGTCCATGAATGATGCTGGCACATCATCACCCATTAAATTGGAGAGGCAGATCAGCTGTTAGGAAAACCAGAGCCCGTAGTATTAAGTATTAAGTTACTTTACCAGTTTTAAGTCCTTATATCGTCTTTAAACTCAGGGCAATTTAAGTTGACGCTGCAGCTTTGCCAGACACGTATCAAATCTTCTTCCTTTAAATAAATATGTACTCATTCGCGCCCTCGGTTATTCCAGAGACTGGATAGTAAGATAAAAGTCTTATGGGTAACCAGCCAAAGATAGTGCTGAAAAGCTAGATTGCCTAAACTAACATTCGCGGGATTGTCACACTGCGGCAGCACCGACACTCGATATAAAACGATATTTCAAAATGTTTCAACGAAGTTTATATGGAATTATTTTACAATTTCGAACGATATTGAGTACGGCATTCGATGTATGTCGCCTGGAAATTTCCATTCTTTGCAAATTTAAAAGGAATCTACAAGCATTTAAAGTTTCATATATGATGTACTATCCAATGTGCAAATTTGTACTTTTCAGAAGAGCGCGAAGACCCGTCAATTAAGAATTTAAAGTCTCCGTATTCCTAAAAGTGCCATGCTTTAAATATTTCTTATTGAGTTATCTATCGGCCATGAGAATCTCAGCATTTTGAAATGAGGCATATCGTATAAATTAGGGTATCAAGATAACGAATCTGAAAAATTAATTTTGCATATTGGATAGTTAGTTTGACGTGGTAGGAACGATATAAGTCTTTATAAGCCCGTCATAGATACATCAATTTCAACCACTGTTCATTAGATTTCATAATAATCCATCCACTTCATAGCCATCACGAACTACATATGTACATATATTAATAAACCGCAAGCGAGTGAGTGCATGCACCACCATTCACTCATTAAGTGCGAATGGTGACAATAGAAACAGTTTGTTTAGTGACAGGTCAGTCACACATCGTTGATTCAAAGGAATGTTTTCGGGACATGATTTCATTTCATTTTTATATACACACAAGCAAATAAATGCACGTGTTTTCGAATGCAACGAACTCATTTTCCACCGTTCATGCTATGCAATTACAATTTAAAAGCCAACTCAACTCAAACATTAGTGGTTTCCCCCAGAGCTGCAAATGAAATTTAAACATTTTAAAAACTTTTCTAATTTTCCATCTATAACATACAAATTGAAATAAATTTGCTAAACAGCAAATCCAAGTTGTATAATCTCTAATACGAGAATATTTAATAAATAGAAAATTACTGAACCCAGCAGGACACAAAAAATTTCAGCAAAATCATGTTTATTTTTTCACATGTGCCTCCAAAGGAAAATAAGGATATTTTCTTAAAAAAAAAAAAAGAATTAAACTTTTAAAAACCTACAATGAGAAAAATACTACACAAAATGGACAAAATCTGCTTTATTATTAAAATCACGTATGTACAAACAAAATGTGAAATTGCAAACAATAAATAAATAAATAAATGAAATGAAAGAACGAAATAAACGAATGAGTGAAAAGGGACATTTTTAGAAATTAACCCATGATCTTGCGGATTGTATGAGACACGTAAATCTGTGTTACGCATTAAATGCAACAAATTGGCACGTAACTGACTGAGCACAAAAGAACTAAATAAATACGAAAACCCGATTACTTTACAACAGCAAAAACATTTCAAAAAAAAAAAACAAAACAAAAAAGAAATCATGTATGAGCGGAGAAAAGAAAACAATTTGCCAAATTGAACTAGAATTGAATGACACCATGTGTTGCAATTGTTTTTTTTTATTTTCTTTTCAACAAATATAATAATATTTTAGCAAAAACAGCTAGAAAGCCAAACCGATTTTCCAATTGATGCATTAAATGGGCTTAAAAGGCATTGTCTCACGTTCGATGCCTAAATCATTGAGAAAGAAAATTACTGTTTGCTTAACAAACGCACACTGAACTGATTGTTGCACAATGGCGACAGTCTCTATCTATCTCTCTCTCTCTCTCTCTCTCTCTCTCTCGCTGCTTTTGTTATTTGTATTCATTTGTATACATATATTTGTTGCCTCCTTTTAAGGCAGACTTTTGGTAAATATGATTTTCAGGGATATTAAAGATGTAAATCGGTTTATTTTCGTAGAAAAGTTATATTTATTTAATGTCATATAGCAAATTAAGACCACCCGATTGCCAAGGATTGTGTGATTGTTACTTTAAAAAATTTAAAATATTATTTTTAATTTATTTGGAATTGGCAAAAAGGTTTAAATGTGACTTGAAAAAATATTTGTGTGACTTGAAAAAACATTCGTGCAAGACACTTTGTCAAAATCACGATTCAGTAACTTATAACGATCCAACAATCGTGATTTTTGTCTTAACATATTGTCGCTTGCAATAACGATTGTGTGATTCTGCAACTTCCTTTTAATGATAGTACGCAACTGATATTGTCACTTAAATAACGACACAGCTGGCATTCATGTTACTGAATAGCAAATTCGATAAATTTTCGTTATAATTATTTAACGATGCGATTATCCTTAAAAAAGAAAGTTAGTGAATAGCCCTACTAATGTAGACATTTAAAAGAAAAATTTAAGTACCCGGTAAACTCTTTTTCGGGTTTTTGCCTATTTTTCTAGGCTTGGGATTTTTGGGATTTTTTTTTAATTTGGCATTTTTTTAGTTTTGGTGATTTTTTTTCGGGTTTAGGCAATTTTTTTCAGTTTGGCGATATCTGAATTTTTTTTAATTTTAGCATTTTTGAAAATTTCAAGAGTTTGTCTCTTGTGGGTTCCAAGCTGCAGCAGGTTGTCAAAATTATATATTTAGTAAAAATTGTATTAACTAGTGGGATACCCTTTAATTTTAATTTTTCTAAATTTTAGTGTTAATTGTTGTAGTCTGTATAAAAAAAGCACTAGCTTAGAAAATTTCAAGTGTCTATATATAATTGTATGTACATATTACCTGGGATTTTAAAAATTTTCATTGCTCGTTTCTGAAGACCCTTTAAATTTTTAACTATCATATATTTGTTGTTGTTGTTGCGGCTAAGGTTCTTATTAAATTACTTAAAACTGAAATGTGCAAAGAGATAGCAAAAAGCATTGCCAAAATATATTTTCATTTATGAAATAAATATCGTTTCTATGACATTTCTGTATGTACAGCAATTTTAAAATAAAAGCAACTGGAAAAAAGGAGAATTTTAATTAAAATACGAGCCCTGCTAATAAGACACACTACACTAGCAATTTAAGTTGATTATTTCAATAGTAACACTTGCATTAAATTTCGTAGTAAACAATTAAAAAATTAATTACTATTACAAATAATATATTATAATCACGGAGTTAAGGAATTCTGAGAATTTATTTTGGTTGTTTTAAATAAATTTTTTTTTTATGGGAATTAATGGCTTTGAATATGTTGAAGTATAAAAAATATTCGAGTTTTGCTGAGTATACACTGAAAGGAAAACCTTCATTCAGACAATGAAATTCTTCATTGTATTAATGAAATGTTTCATTAAAAGTCAGCTAATGAAGCCCTTCATTGGATCAATGAAGAATGATTCATTGTATTTATGAAGTTAATTTTGGCGGCTATGTATAAATATAATGAAACTATTTCATTAGTTCAATGAAACTTTTTCATCAATATAATGTAGTTGTTTCATTGATTTAATGAAGTGTTTACATACTATAAATGAAGTTTATTCATTAATATAAAGAAAATTTCAAAATTTCATAAATATAATGAAATACAATTCCTTCCAAACCACCTACTTAATAAAAGATATATAGATTTTTTTATTTAATTTAATATATACAAATGCACATGTACTTAATATATGCGCTTATGTAAGTATGTATTTATTAACGTAAGACATTTAAAATTTAAGGAACTCATCAGAAGAGTTCAGCCTAAATAATGTTTTAAGTAAGCCGAAAATCTTACATGTTTATAGTGAAACTCTTAATATGTTGTTGAGAATCACAATACACAAACATAAGTTTAAAAGAATCAAACAAAAATCTTAGCAAAACAAGCATCTTTATAAGATGTTTGGCACAACGTAAATGGATAAAAAAAGGAGAAAGAGAGATATATCTGCTATACAATGAAGAATATTACATTAAATGAAATGATTTCATTGCATTTATGACGACTATACTGCTTTGAAATAAAAAGGTATTAGAGAAATAAGAAATAGAAATGATTTTTTAACAAAATAACTTTTGATTTGTTTATGTTTGACAAACTGTATACAGTAAGAAGACGAAATTTGTGGAACTTATTTATATTTGCCCCAAATTCGCCAAAAAGAAAATGTAACGATTTGCATTAATACAATGAACTATGAAGAGCACATGAAGATCAGAGATTGAAAGATTTCATGCATACAATGAAATTGTTCAAAAGTTTCATTAATATAATGCAGAACATTTAATGAAACCGTTTCATTCTCTCAATGAATGATTTTCCTTTCAGTGTACAAACTTTTTTTTTTTTCCTTTTTTCCTTTTTTGTATTTCCTTTTTTGTATTCCTTTTTTGTATTCTTTCTCTGATAATATGGTCGAATACTCAATGTACGTATGTATATCCAATACAAATAGAAATCATAAAAATGTGTGAGGCACTGGATGAGAAACATTTAATTTGTCAGATTTCCTGAATGATAATTTGCAACACCACTGCTAGCATTTTAACATTTTCTTTCACGAAAAAAAACATTCAACTTTTCTCTTGCATTAATGTACAAATTATGTACAAACATAAAAAAGAATTTAAATGTATCCCAGAATTGTATGAACATAAATGAATTTTGGTTTTACATAAAAATTATTTTGGAATTAGATTAAAATTGTAGTTGCAGCGCCTCTGGTGTCAATGAGGTGTATTAAAGTAGTCGATGCTGCCATATTATTGGTTATTTTACTTCGTCGATGATTCCGCTACACAATGTTGGTGAAGGAAAGCGTTCTGATGTTATATTAGGATTATTATCTGCTGAAGTCGGTGTAATTCAGTGGCCAGTGTTTATGCCTTCATCTCTTGAATTGTCCTACAACAATTGATACAAAGTGACACTAATACACATAATAAAAATGCGTGGTGTTGTTATTTAATGACTGTCGCAACCCGGCCTCGAACCCAAGACCCTCGGTCAACGTTCTAACTACTTCAGCCAATGGCATTCTATTTAGCCTCCTCCCATCATCATTTTCTGAAACGCTGTGCAGTACAGTGATTAATTTTCGAACAGTCACACACTTGTAAAATTAGGTCATAGATGAAACGCATTCTGCTGGTTTTTTTAATAAAACCTTTATTTCTCTTTGATAGTCTGTTAAATGATTCTCCTTTTTTTTTGTATTTTTTTGCGAAAACTCAACTAAATTTTTTGCTCAATTAATAAAATTAGGACGCTCACTTTCAACTGTATTTCCGGCTCGAAACAATTGAATAGTAACTTTTTATTTTTCACTTTAATAATAAAATATTTTAGGAGCGTGCTTTTCCATTTGCCAGGATAGTTATTGCACTCTTGACAAATTACTAACACGAATATGAAGTGGCGTTGCAATTAATTAGTGTCTCTACTTTAAGAGATGTTGATGATGCTCTAACTTGTAATATTACTTTTCGAAATGCTTGCACCTCAGGCGAAAGGAAAGAAAAAGAAATGATTGTAAAGTGGTGGAGGAGAGGCAAAAAACAATTTTGTTTATTAAAGAACAACGAATCAAATGGACACTATGGTTGATGATGTAAATAATAAAATAAAATTCGTAGAAGATTCATCAGCTACTCCCAGTTCTACAAGAAATAGTTCAATAACCAGAATGCATGCAAGGAGGGGTATCCCGCGTTATCGGGGGTAGAGCCGAATTCGATTTAAAGCACGTTGAAAAAATACTTTCACCATGCTTTCATTGGGGTTGTACATCTTCACTGTTTGAATAAGTAAATAAAATAAAATAAAAAAATTAAATATATAAAAGTTTTAATTGCTGGTCAAAAATCTAAATAATTAATTGGCATACAAAACTTATGGTAGGGCACTTATATATATATATATATATAAAGGGTGTCCCAACAGAACGCAAGATTTAAATATTAAATAAAACACAGATATTTATTATATCGTAAAGTAGACAAAATGAGGTTATGTGTGGAACAACAAATCGGTCAGATGGCCGCCGCGGCTTTGCTGGCACACACGCGATCTTTTAATGAAATTTTCAATGGCCATTTTGCATAAATGCTGCGGTATTTCATTAATGCAGCGTCCAATTTCCTCTTTTAAGGCTTGAGTCGTCGTCGGCTTATTCGCGTAAACCATCGACTTCAAAAAATCCCAAAGAAAAAAGTCTAATGGTGTTAAATTGCACGATCTAGGCGGCCAATTCTGGTCTCCAAAACGCGAAATAACAAGACCGGGAAATGACTGATATAGCAATTGAATTGTTTCTCTGGCTGTATGACATGTGGCGCCGTCTTGTTGAAACCACATGCCCTCCACATTCATTTCTTCAATTCTAGGCACGAAAAAACTGGTTATCATTTCACGATACCGAACACCATTGATTGTTTGCGCTTGACCTGCGTTTGAGCGACATCATCACGTACAGCTGCGACATTTTCTGTAGATCGACCTGGTCGAAGGCGCGTTGTTGTCATTACATCACTAGCAGACCCAGTTTCGACAAATTTATCTATTAATCTCTTTACAGTTGACTCTTTTGGAGCATTATTGTGACCCCAAATTGATCGCAAATTTGCGAACTGTAGCCGCAAAACTTTCACCATTTTGGTAAAACAATTTCACAATGAGAATGTGTTGTTCATTCGTGTAGCGCTCCATTTTTACTAACCTCGTACCTTCTACTAGCAAACAATAACAATTGTTCAAATGTCAAACAATGTCAAACTTCGAATGGCGCCAAATTTAAATCTTGCGTTCTGGTTGGGACACCCTTTACAAATCGCCAACTCAAATAAAATGTCACATTTTCTATACGTACAAAATGATTCATGCAATTAAATAACATTTGTCAATATGACATCCAAGCCAAAAACACAAACAAAAACTGCAAAGTGGAAAATAAAAATTTCGTGCAAATCTTCCAACTGCATCTACATCAGCAGGCCGAAGCGATTTTGGCCAAAAAAAAAAAGAAGACAGATGGAAATTAAAATGAACACAATGTTTTTAAAACATCAAGAGGTGAGAAAATGTAATTAAAATATAAATGGAGTTGGAAATAAATGATTATGAATTTTTTTAATTGAAGGTGCCGAAAAAAGTTGATTAAATATATTTCCTAAATTTTATACGTAAATTAAAGGGCTGTCTGTGTTCATTAATGTTCCAACGGAAATAGGTGAACCGTGAAATTGCAAAAAGTACTCGGCAGGGTTGCCAGTAATTGATTTGGGGATTCTTTTTCAAATCTTTTTTTTTAAAGAAAAATTTCGCTGTGGGAAGGGGATTTTTATGGGCAGCTTTAAGTAAATGCTACTATAATTGTGAACTTAAAGATATAAAAACATAATAACAGTTCTGCTCCATTTGGTAAAAATTTCAATATTTAGAAACAAGGGCTGGAAAAAATAATAGGGTCGGTTTATATTTTGGAAATAAAATTAAGTGTTTGGTAAATATTACCATCAAAACCTAATATTATATTAATACTTGGTAGAAGCTCCTTTCATTTTAATGACCTCTTCACATCGCCGTTTCATTGAACGTACAAGATTGGCACAAACGTCTGGCGAAATGGAATACCAACTTTCTTGAATTTTTTCCCACATTTCTTGTTTATTTTTAGGTTTGAAACTTCCAATCTGATTTTTAAGAACTCCCCAGAGGTGCTCTATAGGATTTAAGTCCGGTGATTGCGATGGCCAATCCATAACCGGCACGTTATTGGCCTGAATCCATGATTTGACTATTCTAGCAGAGTGCTTGGGGTCATTGTCCTGCATAAACTTCCACCTTAAAGGCATTTCTTCCTCAACAAATGGAAGCATTTTATTCTGCAGTATATCTAGATAATCCAGGGCAGTCATTTTTCCTTGTACCCAAACAATTGGGCCAACGCCGGATGCTGAAAAACATCCCCAAATCATCAAAGAGCCGCCACCGTGTTTGACTGTCTTTTTTGTGTACTTTGGGTCAAATTCTTTGTTTGCTGGGCGACGCACGAAACATTTTCCATCAGATCCGAACAAATTAACTTATGTTTCATCAGACCACAGCACATTATTCCAATTTATGCGGCCAAGATGTTGTTTGGCAAATTTTAACCTTAATTTTATATTTCGTTTGCTAAGGAGAGGAACATTTCTTGGACTCCGACCCATAAGTCCGGCTTCTTGTAGTCTGTTCCTTATTGTACGACTAGTCACGGGAGCACATACATAATTCATTTTTAAGACTATTTGATGATTCAAAGGGGTTCTTTTTTGAAAACCGGACTAAAAGTTGGTCAAATCGCTTTGAAGTTTTGCGTTTTCTTCCCCTTGTTTCAATAGTTTTTTTGCAGTGAATGGCATTAAATACTTTATTTTTTGAACACTTCATTGTTTCAGCGATTTTCCTAATTAATAATCCATCTGCTTTTAACTTAAGGATTACATTTTTCTCAGCATCTGTCGTATGAACACCGCGACCCTTTTTAAATTTAATATGCGGACATAAACCACCAGCATTCAGAATAAAAATCACTTTACTGTATGTAGTTAGTAACACTCTTAATGCCTTAGTAAGTAAAAAAATATATACTTTTTTCGTTCAAAAACATTTTACGGTTATTGTTCCTATTATATTTTCAAATTGAACTTACTTCGTCTTATATTTTCTGTTTAAGAAGATAAACTTGAAAAGAGCTAGAGCACAAAACAAAATATATTTTAAAATCCCGTTACATTTGCAAGAATTCAACAGTGATTGCTGCGAATATTAGGTCAATATAGAAAAGTTTACCAGGACTGTAAATACAACACTGTAAATATACCTTTGCTAGTATTTGGAAAAATGCAAAAAACTCAATTTGAAAAAAAAAGAATTAATTAGGGTCCTTCTATATTAAGGTAACGATGTGTATGTATAATGAATTTAAATTAAGTATTTTTAAACATTTCAAAATTCGAGGCTGCTTTTCAAATACATACATATATTGTTGTCTCAACCTTGAGCCAATTTAATTTGTAAGGGTCATTGATAACTCTCTAAAAAAATATCTTTTTATCAAAATATACGAGTTTAAAGTTTAAAATTTACACACAGCTTAATGGAAAAAGAAAATTTAATTAATTTACTACTGTAAGATCTGAAGGCTTAATTCCAAATTATTCGCTCTAAAGTTTTTTTCTTCTTAGCACACAGAAAAAACTAAATTTCGTTTTCAGTAACCAAATTCATTGAATCAGTAAATATTTTGTGTGAATGCGGACCTACAAAGGAATTTGTAGATTCTGATAACAATTTTGTAAAAATTTAACTGGAAAAAAAAAATTTATTTTTAGTTAAATTATTATGGCATTAGAGAAAAAAGTTAACTGAAACTCAAAATATTTTCACTCAAATGTATTAATAGGAACAGAAAAACATTTTTGCACATTTTTTTTATATTATTCAGCAAATTTTTTTTTATAATTTACAAACACATTCACTAAAATTTTTCGTATTATCAGAAAATAAATTAACTGAATCAATAACAATTCTTAAAAATTTTTTTTAAAAAAATTAGTAAAAGTTTTATCTGAAAAAAAATAACTGAATCAAATGAAAGGTTCAACTATTTTTTTTACTTTCAAAAATTGGCTTGTTTTTATGGTTAAGCATTTCGTTACCGCTTTTGGAACTCGTCAGTAGACTTCAACCCAAAAAATTTTTTAATTTAGCTAACAAACTCCATATGTTTATAGTAAGACTCTTAATACTAATTATATTGAGAATCCCAATATACAAACATAATAAGTTTGAAAACCGCAAACAAAAATCTTTAAAAAAATAAAATGTTTTTTAAAATTAAAAAAAATCAGACAAATTTTTTTACAGTATATAAAAATAAATTTAACTTTAAAAATTAAAAAAAAAAATCAGATAATTTTTTTTACATTATATACATAAAAATAAATTTAACTGAAAATAACAAATTTAAATAAAAAAAAATAAATCTAAAATTTTTTTTTTACAAATTTTACTTTATATATATAATTTTCATTCTATACAGTTTTTTTACATAAAATAAAATTAGAACAAATAATTTACTGGAACAGTAAAAAATATTTACTGAAACTAAATTATATTTCAAAACACACGTTTGTTTGAAAATTTTTTGGGAATAATTTTTTCTGTGCAGAAATTTCGAAAAAGCTGCTTCACTTTCACGGTGTACAAAATAGGCTATAGGTTATATGGCAAGTGAGGCTTTATTGCTTGTTTGTTAAACCTTAAATTAAAAAATAAAATTATTAGTGATTTGATTAGGCTAAATAACACAAAAAATAATTGTAAATATTCTGACAAACACGTAGTTGAACGGAACAACTAGCGACTTTCGAAGGTCACTACACCTTCCTCATCAGCGTGATTTAGGTTTGGTCCACTGTGCGCAGTGCTGCCAGAAAAACTTTGCCTCTTGACCCCAATTTAAATCACCATGTCCCCAAAAATCCCCATTTCAAAAGGAAAATCCTAACTTTTGTCCCCAAAAATATTATTTTGTAAATATTGTTGTTTGATATCATTTTAAAATGATGCTGTAACTCAATCCATTGCTTCAAAACTCTTTGCACAGCTTTTCTTATGATAACCATCTAGTGTTTGATAATAAATAGTACAAGTTTGTCAAATTTATTTGAGTCCACACCTAAATTGATTAAATCGAATACAGTCAAATCCCGATAATTTGTAATCGCAAGGGACTGGCCATTTCTTAAGGGGTTTAGGATACGCTCAAAATGCTTGCTGAGATTGGTTATAGTATGAGTGAAAATTTGTTAGTATGTGTGACACCAAGGATGCTTGATGGAAAATCAAAAAATTTTGATTTTCGGCATGCTTGCTGTCACTTGTTAATGCGTGTATATTGTTGCCCCACCAAGCGCGTACAAATTTTCATTATAATTATATTTCCATTATGAATGGTTGCCGGAAATTCCGGAATTATAAAACATAAATTTGACTGGTGAAGAAAAAAGAAGTGTTGGAACTTTCTTATTTTGCTTTGTTCTTTTTTTGCGAGGAGTGCTGCCATTATTGTTATTGAATTTCTTTATTTAGACATTTTTATAAATTTTTTTTCCACCAAACGAACAGCACAAAATCAAAATAAAAATGAATGCTTGGTGGGGCATCAAGCATGGTAACATCAAGCCGACAAGCACACGTACACGAACTTGACAGCAAGCATTTTGATCGTCTCCAAAGCCCTTTACGAATTATAGGGGGTTAAAATAAAATAAATGCGAATTAACGGGCTTTTTCAATTTATTTACTAAAACGATAAAAAAAAACATAAACAACTGTTGCTAAAAATAAAAGGCAAAATAAAAAATTTTTGTTTTTGTAACACCGACAGAGTTTTATGCGTGCGCTTTGACATTTTTCTTCATTCATTAAAAAACTGATCTTAAGAAAATAAACACACACAAGCAAAGGCAAAACCCCACACAAAAAATATAGCGGTAAACAATAAATAATTTTTTCCATGTTTCTATTGTTTCTATTACGAATTATAAGTGGTAGTCAGCAAACAATTACGATTTATAAGAGGTAAAGGAGATTTTATTTGAAAAAAAAAAATTACGAATTATCAGCAAGGGGACCAACATGTCTAAATTTTACGAATTAACGAAATTTTTTCAAGAGACCGACAGTTTATTACGAATTATCGGCAATTACGATTTATCGGGGTTTGACTGTATTTATTTGTACTTCAGCGTTCGCAACGGAGAGTGCAAGAAATAACAAAAAATTCTACAGACGTGGGAATTGATTTTGCCACTTGTGAGCTGCAAAAGTTCAGTGAATGGCAAGCGCATTTAACCTTCATAGGGTCTTTGGGTCAATTTTGACCCATTTCAGGAAAAAACTTTGATTTTTTCTGAAAATTAGTGATTGATCTATGTCATATTTTCTGACTTTTATTTAATTTTATATCTTAACAGATATAGTAGGTTTATATATCCGCAAGCTTGCCAAAGAAAATTGTATGCAAGATTTTACACTAGAGATCTTCGGGTCAAATTTGACCCGTTTTAAGGTTTGGAAGTGTTGTGTCTGGTATTTTTTGTAAAATAATGAAAGATAATGAAATAGAAAATGGCCTGCATACATTATCAGACGATTTTGAAAATATAACACGACTGCAGATAATTTTTTTACATCTTACCGGTTGAACAATAAATACTGAGATCACAAATCACTTTATGGAATCACAATGGACCCAATTGGGTCTCCAAGTGGAGGTGCGGTAAAGCACCACTCTTCCTAAACTAACCTAACCTTCTTAGTACTTTGCATCATATCTCTAAAGTTAGTAATCACCAAGACAAGAAACTGCAAATATGATTAGATTACAATAAATAAAATGGAAGGGTTTATTTGCTGGACAAAGCTAGATCATGTTTTACTTGCAAAAGAAAGACTAATCAATGTTGTCAAATGGTGGTTAGTAACCTGGTAGATATATAAGCTTACAATGCTTTTGTGATATCTACATCAGCTAATAGCGGCTGGAAATAAACTGTTTTGCAAAACGTCGACACTTCTTAGAAAATTTAGGATTGCAGCTTACTATGCCTTATATAAAGAACCAAAAGAGGTTATCAATATCAGTATTTTCACAGAAAGTTGCACTAAAACTACGTGAGGTAAATGAGTAGCCGTAAACTTCAACTAAATCCAAAGAAAAAATGCTTCAAGAGGGTAAAAACAGATCCAAAAGAAGTCGTTGCCAGTTAGGCCTCAACGCAGAAAATAAAACACCATTAGATACTATTATAACTTGCAAAAACTTGATATGAAAACTGCACTCTGAAACCATTACTTTATGTACAATTAATAATAATATCGCTTTAATATTACGGTTTTATCTATCATATATTAATCGAATTAAATATATGAAATAATGTTCTCTTTCATTGGCAATAAATGAATCACAAATAAATAAAGCCAATACATAATTTTCAATTTCGGTCAAATTTGACCCGAAGATCGTTAACGTCAACGATTTTAAAGACCCTATGAAGGTTAACCATTTTGATGAAATTATTTTAATTTTTTAACAAAGTATAAGTTAAGTCATTAGAACTTATACATTAAACACATAGACCGCAGCAGGCTACATGACTACAAGTGCCACTGGCAAAAAGAGATGCCTGGTAGCCAGCTATTTAATTGTTTTAAAAACGGCAGTAACACCATACAATCCTGATATTGAAGTATAAATATATATTTCAGTGGTGCCGCTTTTAAATATTTCACATATATAAAAATAAAAGTGTTTATTCAAAAGTATAAAAAGAAATAATTTTCTTTTATATTTTTTGCGAATTTTACTATTTACAGGCTTATAAATTTCTTAAATACATTTAGTAAATTTTTTTTCGCGTTTTTGCCAAAATTTTTTTATTTTTAATGGCTTTGGCGATTTTTAATCAAATTCTCGCGAATTTTTGCAAACTTTTTTTTTATTTTTTAATAATATTACACTTTATTATCATCCCGCTGTTAGTAAATTTTTGCGAATTTTCGTACATTTTTGGCACACCTTACAGTTTTAGCGATTCTTAATCAATACTATGGCTTTTTTGTAAATTTTGTAACTTTTCGCGAATTTCCATTTTTTTCGCTTTATAAAAATATAATTACAGCAATAATAATATTTTAAAATAATCTGTAAAATTAGAAGAAACCCCATAAAACGTAAATATTGTATTCAGATAAAATACTCTTATAAGAAAAAGTGATGTTAGAGCTCTAAATGAAAAGTCCCCTAATCCCTCTCCACGAAATTATGTCCCCAAATGAGAAGCGAAATCCCCATTTTGGGGACAAATCCCCTAATCTGGTGGCACTGACTGCGTGTGATGTCAGTTGGTGTAGATTTCTGCTTTTTATACGGAACTTTATTGCGAAATGGAATATGTGCATTGTTTTGATTCATCGTATTAAAATTTGCTGAAAGCTTTTTTTTTTTGTAATGAAAGCTCAATTTTGCCATCTCTAAATCAACAGTCTTGTCATTGTCGTTTGGTTCTTTACTAATTATGCATATGTTAGTTAATATGCTTATTTTTGTTCTACTTAAGACAAACTTTTTTTTGGTTTGTTAGTACATATTAAGTACATTTATTTAATTTGTTTAAGTATTAATTTTTAGTAAGTTTTAATTACAAAGTGAAACACGAAAAATATAACAATATACCGAGACAACTACGTGATAAAATACAAAAAAAAAAGAGTTGTATCTCCCAGTTTTGTCCCAAGTCATGCACTGTTTTTTATAAGCCCCCAAAGATTTGGGGGCCTAGGTGTCATTTTTTGCATTTTTTTTAAGCTCACATCTGGCAAACCGTTCGGAATTTTGATTTACTCTCTCTCTCTCTCTGAGGCAAAGTTGTACCTCTTGTCATAAAGAACATATAATTGTGAATATATAAAATTAAAAAAAAAACTTATCTTAAAGACGGAAATCGCAAAAGATTTTAAAAAGTTCTACTTATTTTGTTACATTTTTTTTACTTAAGCGCTACCTAAACAGTGTTAAGAATCATTCCTAGGAAGTTCATACTCGTATGATCGAGAAAGTTGTTTATTTAGATTCTATGTACATTTTTGTAGTTGATTGTTTCCTTGAATTTTGAACGGTTTGCTACCTATGGAACTGAACAAGGGAAAAAAGGTAAAAAATCGAACTTTTAAAATTTTTAGTGATATTGAATTTGATTTTGATTTTGAAGATAAAGTTTTTTTATTTTATATGTTAACAATTTTTGTCCGTTATGACAAGAGCTACAATTTTGCCTCAGAGAGAGAGAGAGAGAGAGAGAGATTAAATCAAAATTCCGAAAGGTTTGCCATATGTGAGCCTGAGAAAATGCAAAAATGACACCGAGGCCCCAAATCCAGCGTTGTCAACTTTTAAATTTCAAAAAGCACTGAAACCAGGAAAAAACGCGTAATTTAAGTAAAAAAGCACTAAATTAATTTTTTTTTGTTTTATAAAAAAAATTTTGTATATAAAAATATAGAAATCGGTTGACCTTGCATTTTATTTATGAGAATCAGTGAATTCCAAAATCAATTTGACGAAACCTTTTTAAATTATTATAAAGAATTTAATTTTTTTTCGTCAACGAAGAAACAAATCACCTGAAATTAGCAGTAATTGGCAAGTCTTTTTGACTTTCTGATTAGATTTTGAGTAGTAGTAGTTAATTTTTTTAAAGTCAAGACATTCAAAATTTGATTTTTATTAAACCATGCTGTGTAAACATTCTTTCACAGCAAACGCAATATTAATAGCAAAGTTACAAAATTAAAAAAAAAGTAATTTGGAAGATAACCAAGTTATATAAACTTAAATTATTTGTACTATTATTTTAGAAAATAGGAACGAAGTAGGTTATAAATGTGTAACCTAAAACGGCAGCTCTATTAGCAAAACAATTTTCTCGTTTCAGAACGCTTTTATACAACTTTTTACGTATTTTAGACTTAAATAAAGTAATAAAGGTAAAAACGCGATCAACTTCTGCGTTTAAACATTAAAGTTTGATGGGAATGCAATTTCGATAATGCCCCAAACGAGTTTATATCAAATGAATCGTAATAAGACTTTATTTCTGCCCAAAACTCGATAGCGAACTCAAAGTTTATCCATTGCATTAAGTGAATTATTCTCTTTTTACTGTATACACTAGAAAATATTTCGCTATTAGACTATACTTGCATTATGTCTTCTTTGTCGTGTGGCAAAACACTGTTTCCAATAATTGTGCTTAAAATGTGAAAGTTTGAGAATAAAATGCACGTATTTCTTCAACCAAGTTTTGTACAATCTTATTAGAATATTTTGAAATGTTCCATTTAACTTCAATGCTTATGTTTTTTAAATGTTAGACTTCTTCAAAAAAAATATACATATTATATAAGGAAAATTCTTTTTGAATTTTGGGTTTAGTCAATAAACTTTAGTGCCACCGCCAAGAAATAAAAAGCACCAAAAATTAGTTTAAAAAAGCACCGAGCACTAACTTCAAAATTTTTCGCGTCGAAAACTTCAAAAAGCACTAAAAACGGTGCGAAAAGCACCGAGTTGACAACGCTGCCCAAATCTTCTTTGCAGAACACTTCTCTTGCGAGTAAAAGTCGCAATTGCAAATGTTATGCAATATTCTATTGTCAGAACATGCTATCGATTCTGGTTCTGTGATAATGTGAAATGAAAACTTTTTTCATCTTATCATAGTGTTTCTGATTCTAGTTCAGTGAAAAAATAAAAACCAAATTGAAATGATTTCATATGAAAAAAAAAACAATCGGAATGAAACAAAGCGTTTTCACAGTTACACATCATTACTGATTCTCGTTTTATGAAAAAGTGCAAACAAGTGTCAAAACCTTTTCATATGAAAAGTTTTTTTACACACACAATTCATTAGTGAAAAAGCATGGAAACCCATGAAAAACGAATACAAATACTACTTCTACACTTTTAAAATATTTAATTCACTTATCCTCATCCCTAATTTCGTCTGATAGGTCCATTAAAACATTTTATCCAGACATTTTCTATTTTTATTCATGTTCATATTTGCATAATTTGGCAATTGATCAGAAGCCGAGGGAGGCATAAGTTAAGTTATTATCGGCGGCAAAAAAATAATTTGGCGCCGAGTGAAAGTTAACTTGAAATGTTATTTATAATAGTTTTTATTATGAAATTTTATAGTAATTAATATATCAAAATGCCATACCACACAAAAATTAATATGTTTTCTTGAAAAAAGTTTCAAACTCCAATTGCGAAAGAAAATATGTAGCTTTCTAGTACGTATGCTAATTTGTGGGTGTTGGCACATTCATATGTACATATGTATGTTTAAATCTTCGTATGCACATTCTTAAAAAAAATAGGTAAAAAAACGCATTTTGTTTAGCTTGTTTATCCTTTTTTTGAAATCCTGGTTTATGCTGGTATTTTACACTTTTCTCTACCTGCCAGAAACATGCACACTAGAATAAAATACATAGCATATATATGTATGCATGTTCATGAGTATGCATGAAAAAAAAGCAAAGCAACTGTGTTGTTTGAACTTAACTTTTCCTCATGTATTTAAATTACGTATGTATGTATGTACATTGTACATATGTGTGTAGTTGCAAAAACAATTACTATTTCTTATTATTTATACATTTGTTTTTTAATAAATAAATGAGACTCAAAACATAAGCCAGATTATATACTTCAATCATAAATAGATAAAGGGTGTTTTTTATTGGGGTATAGAACTTTAAATTGGCATCACTTTTTTAACTGGCGGCCATTTTGTCAGCTGTCAAGCGATTAATATTTAGTTTGGTTTGCCATTTCATCATGAACAGGTTGACAAAAGAACAACGCTTGCAAATCGTGCAAATTTATTTCGAAAATAATGGTTCAGTTCGCGAAGTTTACCGCAAGCTCCGTCCATTTTATGGTCGACATAATCGTCCATCAGAGCAATTAATTCGGTTAACCATGGATCGTTTTCGCACTACGTTTACTCTATGTGATAATACGCATCCGCAGAGACGTCGAACAGTGCGCACCGAAGAAACAATTGCCGCTGTAGAGCAAAGTGTTGAAGAGGACCCGAATGAATCGATTCGCCACCGAGCACAGCAATTGGAGCCGACTAACCGACTATTTTGTTCCCGAATTGGATGGCATGAATGTGGATGAGTTGTGGTTCCAACAAGACGGCGCTACATGCCACACAGCGCACGTCACAATCGATTTATTGAAGGAAACATTCGATGAGCGCATAATTTCGCGGAATGGACCTGTCAATTGGCCACCAAGATCGTGTGATTTGACACCATTGAATTATTTTCTTTGGGGATATGTGAAGTCGCTCGTCTACGCCAACAAACCAGAAACGTTAGGGGACTTGGAAGCCAACATTCGTGGCGTTATTGCCAACATACGGCCCCATATGCTCGAAAAAGTGGTTGAAAATTGGACCTGTAGAATTGGCTTTATTCGAGCCAGCCGCGACGGCCACATGCCCGAAATCATATTTAAACATTAATGGCATAAAATTATCCTTCCAATTAAGCCAAATTCATGGACATTAAAACGATTTTCTTGTGTTTTATTTCAATTCAAAGTTCTATACCTCTTAAAAAAACACCCTATATAAGCAGCGGCAGCGGCTCAAGCAATAACAAAAAATTACATGCGGCTTAGCGCGGCATCATAACTGCGAAACTTAGATCTCTGCTTTTGACAATTAAAGTTAAATAACATGAATACAAACTTTTCACAGCTACACTGGAATGAAACATTTTTTCATTACTTGAACCAGAATCGCAATCAGTGAAACTGTGAAAAGACGGTGTGAAAAGTTGCTATGAAAACGAAAATGAAACGTTTTTTTTCACTTCACATTATCACAGAACCAGAATCTACCCCCATGTCCGTATGTGAACTTCAACTTATTCTATTCTATATGGGAGGGGCCATGCCCATTAAAACTTAATAAAGGGTGTTTTTTATTGAGGTATAGAACTTTAAGTTGGCATCACTTTTTTAACTGGCGGCCATTTTGTCAGCTGTCGAGTGAATAATATTTAGTTTGGTTTGCCATTTCATCATGAACAGGTTGACAAAAGAACAACGCTTGCAAATCGTGCAAATTTATTACGAAAATAATGGTTCAGTTCACGAAGTTTACCGCAAGCTCCGTCCATTTTATGGTCGACATAATCGTCCATCAGAGCAATTAATTCGGTTAACCATGGATCGTTTTCGCACTACGTTTACTCTATGTGATAATACGCATCCGCAGAGACGTCGAACAGTGCGCACCGAAGAAACAATTGCCGCTGTAGAGCAAAGTGTTGAAGAGGACCCGAATGAATCGATTCGCCACCGTGCACAGCAATTGGAGCCGACTAACCGACTATTTTGTTCCCGAATTGGATGGCATGAATGTGGATGAGTTGTGGTTCCAACAAGACGGCGCTACATGCCACACAGCGCACGCCACAATCGATTTATTGAAGGAAACATTCGATGAGCGCATAATTTCGCGGAATGGACCTGTCAATTGGCCACCAAGATCGTGTGATTTGACACCATTGGATTATTTTCTTTGGGGATATGTGAAGTCGCTCGTCTACGCCAACAAACCAGAAACGTTAGGGGACTTGGAAGCCAACATTCGTGGCGTTATTGCCAAAATACTGCCCCATATGCTCGAAAAAGTGGTTGAAAATTAAACCTGTAGAATTGGCTTTATTCGAGCCAGCCGCGGCGGCCACATGCCCGAAATCATATTTAAACATTAATGGCATAAAATTATCCTTCCAATAAAGCCAAATTGATGGACATTAAAACGATTTTATTGTGTTTTATTTCAATTCGAAGTTCTATACCCCTGAAAAAAACACCCTATATTATATTTCAGGTCTTGCTACTTAACAGATGCTTACAAAATTATTTGCTTTAAAATATTGAAAATTTTTGCAAGCAAAATAAATATTTTAAATGACCCCGATTTTAATGGCAGTTGCACGTCATGTGTCCTGATTTTTTCTGGTTTAACATAAACTTCTCTTACATTACATTTTTAATTTCGAAATAGTTTTATTTTCTGCTATTTTTTATTTTTTATTTGATGCCACGATAAACTTCATTTAAATTTTAATTGTATGCAAATTCAAAAATTAAGAGAAATTCGCACGAGTCGGTGAGTGAGTGAAAAATGTTGAATGTGGAGCATTAATGAAGCAAAATGTTTTCCATGCAACTCATGACAATAAATTACTAAAGGTTGCACTTAATTTGTTTTTTTTTGCTGACATTTCTTTTTTTTTTTAATTCGTATCATTTATTTGATTTATTTTGCAATTCGTTCTTTTATTTTTATTGCTATCGATCTCATTGGAATTGTTTTCGCTTGTTGCACGGTTTTCTTTTTTCAAATTCTTGTATTTTTACTATAACCAAAAACTCCATCAATTTTAGTGCAAGTGTGTGTATTTACCCACAAATGTAAATAACAAAAAAAAAAAAAAAAAAAAAAACTGATATAAAAATGAAAAACTTTTCTAGAAAGCTTTTAACAGCGGAAATGTACCTGATTCCGCATTTTAGCGAATTAAAATTGTTCACATGCATGTATGCATGTATGTATGTTCTACTTCGTTATATTAAAAAACTCACACACATACACACGCACACACACATACACGAATGCATGAAATATCTGTAGTTCTACAATTACACTGAGACCTAACTAAACGCTGTTGGCTTAATGTGGGAATTTTTTCTGTTACATTTCGCTTGCTGCAGCCGTTGATGGTGTTTTAAATGTTCTAAATTTGAAATGAAATTTACATAAAAGTAGACTGCATTTTATTACTCGCACTTAAAGCACTCGAATTTAGAGATTATGCAGTGTTACGAACGAATACAATAAATGGATTGAATGTGATTTGGTGCAAAAGTGTATCTGCAGAAGCGTTAATAAAACCGCAATTGTGGTAAAATTCTCAGCATTCAAATGCGGTGGATATTTTGAAGTAAAATAAAAAAAGAAAAATAAATAGTGTTAGAGAAATATTTAAGATAAGTCGTGTCGTGTCGTGTCGTTGTAAGGTGAAAAACACTATAATAAAGCCGCAATTTTAAATGGTGTGACAATTTGCATATGACTGCAACTGCAACTGCAACAGCCGTCTGTTTTTATTACAATACAATTCTTATAAAAGTTGTTAACAAAACACCAAAATCTTTGGCAAAACCAAGAAACAAATTTAGCATTTGTGGTAATAACAATTTCAGGTACAGCAGGCGCAAGTGTATGTGTGTGTGTGTGGTGTTGCAAGTTGAAATACGAGATTTATTAAAACCGCAAAGATAAAATCGTGGTGTTGCTACATGCGCACGTATATAATCACTATAAACTTTTATGCTATAATAAATAATCTTTTTAATGTATTTGAAAGTAATGTAAGGAAATAAAATGAAAACTTTTTTTCAACAGCACTGGAATGTAGAATAAAAATTCCGTCTTTAATTTTCATTACAAAATTGATTCATGATTGATTGAAAAGACATTGTTTCCAAAATACAACTCACCTCTTAGAAAGCGAAAAAAATTACTTTTTAATATTGAGTTTCAACATGTTGCAAACAAAAGCAGGTACATAATAGTGTCCTGCACAAGATATCTTATAAGAACTTTTAAGACATGAGGGATTTTTCAAATGTTTTACTACAGCGAAATCTTCTAAAACAAACGTTAACAACACTGTTTGCAAGAAATTTCTTTCAGTATTGTAGGTATAGGAGTAAAGAAGAAAATACTTCGTGACGGAAGAATTTGTCATACTTGCTTATTTCTACGTATGAGCGCGTGTACAAACGTCATGCTTGTATGTTTGTATGGTCTTCTATTTTTCTGCGCAAATGCAAACGCACACACATGCATTGACATTAGTTGTACGCGCTTAAACGCATACCCAGTCAGATTTTTATTAGCTAGCTCAAAATATGGGTGACTTTTTGATAACTTATTTACAACTAGCTTTTGAACTAATTCATAAATGATACAGATGTGAATCAGTTGTTTTTTGCACAACTGTCTTCTTGCCGATAAATATTGAACTAACTCAAAACTGATGCAGAGATTAGTGAGTTGTTTTTGTACAACTAACTTCTTCGATAAGTTTTGAGCTAACTTTTAGCTGACTCAAAGCTGATACAGTCAAAGTTCAGAGAGAAGATGTCAGCATAAAATTCATGTTTATAATAACTCTGTGCCGTTTATATTTTATATGGCGCGATGGCAAAGTGTTAAGTATAATGGCTAACAAACAAAGTGATCACGGTTCGATACCCACCCATTCTCGTTTCTTAAAAAATAATTTAAAATTGTTTAAACTTTAAGCTGACTAAAAAATGTTAATAAATAATAAGTGAAATCATAATTAACTAAAAATAACACTCTCTTTTTATTTTATTTTTATTTGGCACAAGCTAACTCATAATGAGCTAACTCATGGTTAGTTTAAAACTGATGCACTCGTCCTGCGGCCACTCAATGTTCAATCTTATCACTTTTAAAATGCAGAATGAGTGCTGATTTTAACCACCTCTGACGAATTTTTGGCTGATAATTCAATAGCTCTGAGTTAACTCAAATTCCCACTGGGTAATAGCTTACCATCTACATATTACACACACACACACACACACTCAAACGTACAATATGAAAAATAACAAGCCTACACTAATCAACAGTACTTCTTTTGAGTGTTTGTTACAAACAAACAGTCTTGGCGACATCGCTTGTTAACACTGATATACACGTACACCAATACATCCATCGTGCTTCGCTTATAGTACGACAGCATTTATTATTGGTTTAGTATAATACATGCGACGTGAATACATTTTTAAAATCGTGACGTTTTTACATTTCAAGACCTGTTTACGCAGGTCTCTAGTACATAATATATAATAGAGACTATTCAAGGTAAAAAATTATTGCACCTTATTTGAAGACACATCCGATTCGAATTAAAACTTATACATTATTGCCATTAAAAATTAAAAAAAAAAAATATTATTTCCCTACAAGAACAAAACCTGTCATAGACATTTCAAAACATTGTGCCGCATTCCATAAATTATAGATTTTATTAAACCTCGGAAATTTGCTTAAGAACGAACGCAACGCAGTAGTGTTTTTTGATTTTGATGTTGTCACGTCACATGTTTGATAAGGCACGCATGTCATAATATGGCGTGGCAGAAAAAAAAATAAATTTAAGTAAAACATAAGAAACCATATTGTGCATATAATAATTTTTTCACTTTTTTTTTCAAACGGAAAGGAAAAGGACTAGATGCCACTACACACACACATACACAAACACTCATTTCATATTTCGTGTTTTTGGAACAATTTTTTTTTTTTTTTTTTTTTGATAAAAGTGAGAGTATGTGGGGATCGAACGGTCTTTATGCAACAGCTGTTGCTTGCCACAACAGGAAAAAGTGAAAATATTTGCTAAATGAATCTTGAAGACAAGGTAATATCCTCAAAATGATGTCAGTCAGCGTTTGTTATATTTCATATCACTTGCAAGAATCATTTATCGCCAATTGGTTCCGAAGAGCAGGAGGAAAAACAAACACTTTAGAATTTGGAGATGTGCCAGAAATATCCTTTGCAGCAGTTACACAAAGTATGTGTGTCAGTTGCCTGCCTGGCAGCGTTGCAATGCAACATGCAGAGAAATTTCGCTGTTGAGTCACCCAATTAAATAACTTATGATGCGCTGTCAGATTTCTAATTTAAATTAACAACAGTTGTTGCATACTGTAACGCAAACAAATTTCACTATCATTTTCCTTTGTTTTTTGGATGTTGCATTAAAATTTAAATGTACTTTCCTTTTTATTAATATCAATAATTTGTAAACTATTTTTGAATTTCGACATACAAAAAGAATGGTTCTTAAAAACAATAACATGATGGCATTACTAAATCATAAGCAATTTGTTGCATTCATTCCCTTTTCTGTGTTGGTTGCATGCATCCTATTTATATAATGATGTTGTGTCTCAGTTTTGTTTCTTTTGTTTAAATTTCTTGCGGCTTGTTGTTTGTGTCTGGTTACTGGTTGCTGGTCAGTGAGTGAGAGTAAGTGACACATGTTATTTTCTTTTATTTTAAGGACAATATGATCGACCGCCTTGTGCAATTTGTATAGAAGATGAAAATTAGTTTTGACTTGCGTAATGATTAGTAATTTTTATTTTTCATTTTACCTACGATTATTAGGGCTTCAATTAAGAGAAAGTCAAATATTAATTGTTTACACATCTGGTCGTTGCACGTAGATTTGAGGCACGTGCCAGCCGCACTTGTGTTTCCTTTTTTTTTCTAATAATAATTTAATAAATTATAAAGATATATTTTAGGCATCATTTTGCAGAGCATATCATTCATATGTTGGATGATGTGTTGCATAACATGTTGTTTTTTTAAAGTAGGTAAAGTATTTTAGGTTGAATGGAAGAACACAGAGATCTTCACTGTATTCATAGTCGTAATGAAAGGTTGTACGTCTCCTCTTGCACCTATCGCACGGGGATTGGCGCAGTCACTCGATTTCCTAATGGTTTGTAGTTTTCCAGATTCCAGTTATTTAATAATTAACTCACATATAGGTTATCTTCTGCCCCATCCCACACATCATCAAAAAATTAGTCGGCGTACTAGAATTTCACACCTCCCCTTCTTCAGGTTGGGTCCATTGTGATTCGCTTCTGTTGGTTGGTTTACGTGGCTGCCTTCTTCACGCAGTCATTCAAGTAGAATCTAGATGATACCTTTCTGAAAGACCACTCCACTGGTCGATGTCAATCTATGTAGAACCTTATCTAAGTATACGGTTACAGCGATAGGTACTACTTCCAATCCATCACGTTGAGATATCTGATAAGGTCACAATACCCAATCTTAGATAAATCTGAAAGGTCGTCTAGTACATGAATACATAAAAACGTATATCTCCAGAGATGCAAAGCTGGACATACGCAAAGAAAGTGAAAAATTGTTTCTTCTTTGCTTTCTCCTCGACAAGTTCAGCAGAAATTATTGTAGGACAGGCCTATCGTACTAGCATGTCTAGCGTCCGCCCAATGCCCCATCATGGCTCATATGAGCTTCGAGATGTCCCTACATTTCCTACTTGTTAATTGTATTAAGCGGCTATGATTATAGCAGGGCCATATTTTCTTAGCAACTTTGTACGTGTTGTATTCAGCCTTATAGATGTAAACCTTGAAAAGGCAGTTTCTAATAGTACCAAAACGGCATGGCTACCAATTCTGAATTGGAGGCGTTCACAGCAGAGTCAGCTCTAGCCAGCTCCTCCGCTCGTTCGTTGCCTGAAAAGTTGCTTCCTTTCTGTTAGTACATGTTAATAAAAATTTAACTGTCCATTGTACCCAGAAGAACTCTTATTATCTGTCATTAAGTTACTGAATTTCCATGATGAAACCCCTGATATCCTCCAGTTTGCTCTTATGGCATATCATGCTATCATCCTATCCCAAATGCTGGTTCTTGCTCTGACTGAGCAGTGACCAGTCAACGCGCCTATCACGAATCGCATCGCCTTCCTATTCATATTCAGTATTAGTTTTAATCTTCCTGAGTCAAGTTTTGGCTATTAGTAATTTAACCGATCTGTCACACATTCCCTCATCTAACGTCCACCCTATTCTTGCCAGCTCATCGAAAATCTCAATTCCCTCAACACTACTGTGACAAGGAACCCAAAAAAATTATAATCTATTCAAAAATTAAATAAACTCATATAGGTTAATGTGGAGTCATCGAGATAATCACCCAAAATGCGTGCGTTGTTGCATTTCCCGTAACTATATAAATGCATTCATTCATTTCTAATCCCACAGAAAAAAGTGTAAAAAGTGTGCTTGGACGCCAATCTAAGTCATCTTTTCTAAAGATACATTTTGCAGGGAGTTCAAGTCTCCCAAGTCATCTTGAAGGATTTAATATTTGCTTGAATTAAATTTTGTTGCATTAAAGGTTTAGGTCTCGGGTGTAAATTGAATTGTCAGATGATCCATGTTCATTTAAAGCACTTGCGCACATCCTTATTCTAATGTAATAACAAAAATTAAAAATTTTAAAATCCCCCGACTTTTTTCAAAAAAGATGTTATATCTTCTAAACGGCTGGACCGATTTTCTTCAAACATAGCTAAGAACCCTCTCGATTAAGTCATCTTTCAAACAGAAAAAAACTAAATGAAAATCGGTGCAGCCGTTTGCCCTATACGTGGACACCGACCGACACACAGATACACACTACAAACTTATAACACCCCTTTTTTTAGTCGGGGGTTAAAAATTGTGACGAACAATATGATTCCATTGATTGACTTTCCACGTTTCCATTGCTGATGATTTTCTTAGCCACGGTTTAGGTTTTTCAATGTTGTGCTGGTCTCTTCTTTCTTTTTAATGTTGATTTGTAAAAACCGCATACTTTTAAGCTAAATAATCATCTGTTTATTTTATTGTAAAGAGGAGGATATGGCATTAATAATGGAAAACAACATTAGCTAAGCTCATAGGACCAGGTACGCCACTGCATACCATCGATATCTTCACGAACTCGAATTGATTGTTGACCATTGGTAAAGATCTTATCTTTCACGTAGTCTTCATGAAAAAATCTAAAGGTGTTAAATTACAAGATCTCGGTGGCCAAGTGTGTTTGCCTCTCAGAATAATCTGACGGTCAGGAAATCTCATGGCGATGTTATCATTCCGTCTTGTTAAATTCCAATTCCGGTGATACCAAGTCACTAATAATCGTTCGATAAAGCCATGCACTAACCCAAACAGTTGTTCCAATCTCCTTTTCGAAAATGTAAGGTTCAATGATCCCACAAGACCAAAAGCCACACTCAACAGTCACACGTGGGGAATACAGAGGCATCCAAAAACCTTTTTTGGGTTTTCCGAGCGCCAAATAAGACAAAAATCGCCTATTTAATGTACACTCCGAAGTGGACGTAAGCATTATCACTTTTCCATGAAATCGTAGATCAATTTCATGCACTTCAAGGATGCAATAAGCAAGGGCACGAAGCTGTTGATAATCGCTAGGACTTGTTGCTTGTGCTGACTTCAGAAGATCTAAGATCCAAGTCATTATGCAAAATGCATAATGCATTATTTGTGGCATTGGGTAGCCAAAGATCGTTTGAAAATAAACAAATTTGGGATTGCCTTTTTACTATGGGCTACAATAGCTTAAATGTCGTTTTGATAGATAGGTGACCTTATCGCTTCAACATTTACATCAATACAAAAACCAACATGTAGTTCGTTCTACTTTTTTTCGGGTACCTCTGTGGTTGAGTGATAGCGTTGCTAGCCGGTCAATACAAAGGTTGTGGGTTCGATTCCCGACATAAACCCTGGGCGCTTTCCAAAGACAAGTGAATTAATTCGCGGAGTTTTGTTTAAAAAAAAAAAAAACTTCAAATAACCCCATTTGTCAAAAATAGTAAATCTAAATGTTTTTCCGTTAAAAACGTATTAGAAAATAGAAACAGATTTTTACAGTTGGGTTCTCAGGCAGTTCAATTCGGCATCAAACATCTGATCATCATCAGGGATGATGAGGTCACCTGATACTAGAGCTGTGCCAAATCGTTCTTTTCAGTGACCGGTCATTTTCGTTCAATTAGCAAAAAATTGACCCGTTCGTTCAATCGTTCACTTTTGAACGACAGTATGAAACAATGCTATTTTGTAAGAATACTAAAATCGGTTGTATATACGAGTATTTAAATAATGCGAATGAATGAATTGAAGAATTTATTAAAAAAAAGTATATTTAAATTCATTTTATAAATAATTTCTTGTTCTTTCGACTAGAATATTGTACATTATATTTTGGCGTAATATTTAGTTTAATATTAAGATTAAAAGCCAATTTCACCAACTTATTTAAATATCAATTCATATTTAAAAATAATTTTTCCATACAAAAATTAATCAAAATCGACATTTAAATATGAATTGATATTTAAATAGAGTTGGTGAAATTGGCCCTTAGTAAGGTACTTTTTATCGTTATTTATATATCGAAAGCGCATCAATGTTTGGATGTTACTTCTCAAAGTTTAAGTTAAAATTTTGTCCTCAAAAATATTTTACCGGAAACAAAAAAAGTATCTCAAGCACTACAAATTCAGTTTAGATTACGGTAATGAAATGTATGTATAAACATATATACAGTTAAGGTCTAACATCTTTACTTTGTAAAAACACTTTATAAAAAACACTAGTAGAAACACTTCTTGTGAAAAGACTATTAAATCAAATTATAAAAAGAATGATGGCAGTGCCACAGCGATGTTAAATAGAATTAAGTATACACGTACCTAAACCTTTTAAAACACAAAAACTCAACTCAAACAAAAAGACATAACATAAATAGCAAATATGAACGAAAGCAAACTTGACATAAAAGACTTGAAACACAAACTGAAGGAAGGAAAACATCGAGCGGTACGCTACTGATCCAAAAGCGTTCAGTAAAATCGTAAAATCGTTCAATTTAACCCGTTCGTTCATGAGCTACACAGCTCTACCTGATACTAAATTTGATTTGGCATTACTAACATGTCTCAACTGCTCAAAATTTTCTATCAGCTTCACAATTGCTGCCCAAAAAGTTGCTGCACGATATCCCGAAAGTTCTTGGGTTTTGCGAACTGTGAACGTGAAATGTTCGTAATTTTTTAAAGTGAATTTCAGTAATTTCAATGCGTTGTTCAAGTAGTTTTTAACTTTTACTTGTCAACTGTCAATTAGTTGCAACTTGAATCATGAGAACTGTTAACATAAATCTTTTAATTGAAATGATGTGTACAACCTTTCCTTGGAAATAGTTTGTAGAAAATAATGTTATCCGCGAAGCCGTTTATTAACGGAATGAAGAATTTTTCGCTTAGTGTAAAGCATTTAAACAAAATCTTATATAGGGTGTTTTTTTCAGGGGTATAGAACTTCGAATTGAAATAAAACACAAGAAAATCGTCTTAATGTCCATCAATTTGGCTTTATTGGAAGGATAATTTTATGCCATTAATGTTTAAATATGATTTCGGGCATGTGGCCGCCGCGGCTGGCTCGAATAAAGCCAATTCTACAGGTCCATTTTTTAACCACTTTTTCGAGCATATGGGGCCGTATGTTGGCAATAACGCCACGAATGTTGGCTTCCAAGTCCCCTAACGTTTCTGGTTTGTTGGCGTAGACGAGCGACTTCACATATCCCCAAAGAAAATAATCCAATGGTGTCAAATCACACGATCTTGGTGGCCAATTGACAGGTCCATTCCGCGAAATTATGCGCTCATCGAATGTTTCCTTCAATAAATCGATTGTGACGTGCGCTGTGTGGCATGTAGCGCCGCCTTGTTGGAACCACAACTCATCCACATTCATGCCATCCAATTCGGGAACAAAATAGTCGGTTAGTCGGCTCCAATTGCTGTGCACGGTGGCGAATCGATTCATTCGGGTCCTCTTCAACACTTTGCTCTACAGCGGCAATTGTTTCTTCGGTGCGCACTGTTCGACGTCTCTGCGGATGCGTATTATCACATAGAGTAAACGTAGTGCGAAAACGATCCATGGTTAACCGAATTAATTGCTCTGATGGACGATTATGTCGACCATAAAATGGACGGAGCTTGCGGTAAACTTCGCGAACTGAACCATTATTTTCGAAATAAATTTGCACGATTTGCAAGCGTTGTTTTTTTGTCAACCTGTTTATGATAAAATGGCAAACCAAACTAAATATTAATCACTTGACAGCTGACAAAATGGCCGCCAGTTAAAAAAGTGATGCCAACTTAAAGTTCTATACCTCAATAAAAAACACCCTTTACATACATATACATATGTAAAAAAATTTCCTTTTGGCTATTTTTTTAATGCGTTCAGTAGCTTAAGGATTCTTTTGAAAGCTTAAAATCACAAGCCCAACTTTTGATTTTGTTTACAATTAAGTAAATTCATTTCACTTTTGAATATTGTTGTCCTTTATAAGGATTATTAGGATTGTCATGTAATTTAATCTTGGATAATGCTATTGAAAATTAAATGAAAAAGAAAATAAAATCTATAAAGTAGAAAATCGCATTGTGAAAGAGGCGCATGCGCTTCTCAAAGATCAACAGATACATATATGTACTTTGTATTAAAATAAAAACAATTTTATTTTCTTTGTAGCTGCACAATGCAACCAACACAAACAAATGAACTAATTAGTCCACTTAATGCTAAAGAAACTTAAACTAAATACAACTAAATACATAAATACTTACTAACAAATCCTGAGAGCAGCAAGCACTCATAGAATGACCAGAGGCTCTAATTGTATTAAACGTATAGAGACTGAATGACTGACTGACTGACTGGCAAACAAATACAGTCCCATACTTGATGAGAATTAACATGAACACATTGAATATAAAACTAGTTAAATTGCTCTACTTACGTTGCGATGGTCTTGTAGTGAAAATCTATTTAACGCACAAAGCTGATTTATTTTAATTATTTTTAAGTAGATTAAATATCTTCATTTTCATTGACAAAATGGCAATAACAACGTGTGTACGTAACTGCAAGAGATATTATATATTGTTTGAAAATTTATGTAAATTAAGAGAAGAAAAAAATTGCGGAAGTTTTCTGAAGGACTAATCTGCGAATCTAGATATAAAGCAACAATGCATTTGGATGCACTGCCCGGTGTCTCTACGGATGTCTTTGTCAGCACATTTGATACAATTTATTTTTCTATTTATATTCACTTCTTTTGTTTTATTTGAACGTTTCATTTTTTGTATGAAATCTAAGGATAATCTTGTGTGCGTGATACATATTGCAGTACCCAAACAATGTTGCACGCAAAAAACTAAGAAGACGAAAAATAAAAATCAAAACTATCAAACAAAAAAAAACCCCTACAATGTAAAGGACAATTTAACAATTAATCCTTGCTCTAATTGTTTTGTAATTTTTAAAGTACGCTCAGTACCAATACATGCACGCTCTAAGCCATTGTGCTATAATATCTCCCAGCAAACATTCCCGTTTTATGTTTATTTAAATGTGGTTTTACAAATATACCTTCCAAGAAATTGGATTTTGACTTGCTAGGGCAGGTAAAAATTAGGGAAATTCTTTTATTATATAATCAATCAAAAATACTACTTAGTCCTAGTTTTCACTATGCCAGACTTATTGCTAAGCTGACTAGTTCCCCTCGTCTCTCTTTCGCAACAAACTAATCAGCTTAGCAATAAAACTTGCATAGTGTAAATTAGGACTTATTTAACAAACATTTTTTTTAATACAATAGTTTTAGTCTATTGACCAGCATGCTGTCACTTTGTTTTTTTTTATCTCCGTGCTTTATTTTATATAATTTTATGATATAACAAATAATTCATTAAAAGGAAATTATTTAGCACATCAAAAGTAAGCTGTGCTTGAAGAAAAGGTTCTTTACAGAGAAAAATAAGCTGTAGAGAAATTCGCGACATGTGAGGAAAACTTAACAAAATACAGTGCGCTCAAAAATAATTCGTAAAAATTCGTTATAGAGAAGTTCCACTGTATATAAATTTATGATATGTAAAGGGTGTATAAGATTGAGTAGAGTCGAAGCGCTCTACTTTGTTGTTACTTTAATATTTAAATGGGTTTAGGAGAGAAAGCGTGGAATGTGGTTATTTCTTCTAAAATAAATGCAGTGGATCAATACAGCTTACGCACATCATGTGTTTTAAGATTCAAGAGCTTTATTTCTCTTAACTTGGAAGAATAATTTTGACAGGGTTTTTAGGTTAAAAATTCAAATATTTTGGCTGAGAAATTGTGCCAAGAAATGAAGCAAAATTTTAAGAAAAACTTGAATGGAAAACACTACGAAATAGGCTGCATTTCTCATCGGTTGAGTTCTTTAAGATGCAAAGAAGAAGAATAAGTTAGAATTCGTAAAACTTCATATTAATCAGTCTGAAGTATTCTGGAATCAAAACTCATAGTTTGTCTCTCAGATGGTTCAAAAAAAAATTTGCCGAAAACCAAACAAAGATCTACGGGTGAAAAATGTTATTTAGACTGTGAAGCATGGAGGCGGCAATGTTATTTTGTGGGGGTGGATAGCGGCATATGAAATATTTTTTGTGTTGATTTATTAATTAAATCAGCCTTTTATGTATATATAATATAAAAATTATTTTTCAAGTTAATAAAAAAGTTATTTGCAAATCAATCCTGAAAATCATGGTGTGCCTAAACTTTATTCATTCACTGTGTATGTTTGAATGAGAACTTTTATCGCAAAACTTATGCAGAATTTGAACAATAATTAAAATATTGTTCAGTATCGAATAACAAAATCAATAAGCGTTTCCGTAATTGGTGTATTTCGACTCCGACTAAGGCATTTTGCTCCTAGATTAAAGAACATATAATACAATGTTTTTTTTTATAAATTACAAAAACGTCATTTCTGAGGTCTTAATTTAATTAGGTTTTTTATTTGTCTATAGCTATTTAAATCAAACAAGTTAACAAAAAGCTAAAGACATTCAATCTATTTTTTCTACCAGACTCCCATCTCTGGTGCTGCCAATATCTAGTAGGAAGAGTTTCCTGCAGCAAATATCATGAAATCTTATTAAAATCGTATAAAAAATAGTTTGAGCTTGAAGTGTATGTTAGGTTAGGTTAGGAAGGATGGTGCTCCACTCGGAGACCCGCTTGGGTCCATTGTGATTCCCTTCTAATTGCCCCGTTAGAAGTGTCCCTGTTATCCTTCATTAAGCCACTGAATTCTCATTGAGAAGCCCCTCATATGCTCCAGCTTACACTTACCGATATCACAAATGCTCTCTTGGCAACATCTGCTCAGCCGTCTAAGCCTATAACTTTGCAGCTTCGGGCAATGGCAGACAATATGTTCAATGATTTCTGGTTCCTCTTCATACCCGCACATCCCACAGAAATCTGGAGTGGCAGTTTCCCAAATGCTGGTTCTTGTTCTGACCTAGCAGTGACTAGTCAACGTGCCTACCAACACTCGCATTGCCTTCCTTTTCATATTCAGTAGTAGTTTGGGATCTTCCTGAGCCAAGTTTTGGCTACATTGCCCTCGAGACTCTACAATCCTCCCTACTTCGCCATGAACTGCAGGACCGGCTCTCTACGCAATTACTGAGTTCCCTGATTCTTACCTGCTAATCGGCAATTTCATTTTCCTCAACACTGCTGTGGCCAGGAACCCAACATAGTTTGGCACTATATTTGTCCATAACCAAGTTAAAGGCTTTCCTACGGTCACTTACTAGTTTCGATTTGACATTGGCGGATAAGGTTACATTCTTACTTTCAGGTACATTCATGTCCACTCGCTACTTCCGTGCTCCTCACTATCGCCGTGATATAAGCCTGGCAAACGCTGCATTCCTTCGGCAGTCTGAAAGAATTACAAATGTTTGTTCCCAAGATATAGACACCAGCCCCTCAAATTTTGACCGCACTACCCTCATATAGCTTATTCGATCTGACCCAATAGTCCTTACCTGGAATTAGCATTGAAGGTGTTGTACTAAAATCAATTTCAACGTCCTTATGGTCCATAAATTCACTAAAACTGATTGCATTTAAGATTAAGTTGTGACCATACCTGCTTCAACGAATCTATGGCATAGTTGTTAAGTAATGATTAGTAATCGTGCTGGTTACTAATTTAATTAATTTTTTTTGAAAGGCGAAGTAATGATTAAATTACAATTATATTCAATTTCGCGCGATTACTAATTGATTACGATTGCTGATAATGGGAAAGTAATCTGAATTACTTGAAACTACAAAAAAATAATCAGAAAGAATCAAAAGTAATGAAACAATAATCCGATTACTTTTAAAGATTACTTTCAATTCTTTTTGACTATTTATTAATAATTGAAAGTAGTCGAATTACTTTTTGATTACTTTTGTTTCTTTTTGATTATATGTTGTAATTTCTAGTAATTTAGATTACTTTTCGATTATTAGTAATGGTAATCAATTATTTATCAGAAATTCTTTTAAAGGGAATTATATAATCAGTACAATTCTTTTTAAAATCTAATCTAATTGATTACTAATCGTAATCGAAGTCGCCGTTCTCGCCACAGAGCTCTCTATGGGAAGTTGGTAAAGAATGACGTCCAAGGCAGCCTGAGTATACGTTATTTAAAACAAAATTTCTATGCAAATTTTGACTAAAGCACACTTGAAGTTCTAATTAATTTTTTTTAGTACATAAATTTGCTATATTGCAAGCCTTTGATGTTTCGTTTGTTGGGTTGAGTTCATTCGTGTGTCTTAATTTTGAAAATGCCATTTTAATTCTTAAAAATTTCAATGTTTCCTTTTGTCCTTCTTTTAGGGCTTCTAGATATACATACATATATTCGGCTTGATACCAATCGAAATTTATTTTTATTTTTTTTGTTATTCTAGCAATTATTTTTGATCCGGTTTAACCACAATAATTACTGTTTTTATCTACTTATGTGTCCAAAATTGTCTTAAAGCGGCATTTGTGATGTTTAATTTTTTTTTTATCCAAGGCAAGTAATTTCAGCAGAATCACAACGAAAGTATGAAAAGGAAAATTATGTATGGTTTGAGGGCCTGACAAAATCACAATTAACAAAAAAAAAACAAGAATAATCTAAAAATAAATGTATTGAAAAAAATTTATTTAAGAATTGAAGACAGATTGATTGTGACATCTTGCGGGAATCTGTTTTAAATATATAAAAACTTAATTAATATATATGTATGTATTTATAAATGTATGTGTGAGTGTTTTTTAGTTCTCTGTTGCCCATAATTTAAGTCCGTAATCTCCTTGTTTAAACGTGGTCTTACGAAACCAAATATCTTGTAAATATCAAAAAATTATTTTATACTACATTTCCAGGAATATTTATTTAAATGGAATTCCTTTTCCTGATAATCTCACCTTACCTAACTGTTTAACAACTTCCAACGGCAGGTTTCGTTTTTTTTTGAAGGAAAAGGTTTAACGCCACTGATCATTAAAAATATACAAAAAATAAACCCTTAAACGCTACTGTAATATTAAATTAGTTTCAAATGTTTTTCCAAGAGTTACTACACATAACAACAATTGAGCTATAATCGTTAATGTCAACTGACTCCTTAAAAAAAGTAATAAAAAGTAATAAAACTTTCATGATCTATACGATCGATAAGATACTATTTAATAAAACCAATACACGTGTAAAGATACGACAATACACACATAAAATTATGCTGGTAATAAATGGATGGTTGGTTAGATTCAAAGATAAACTCAAGTAAAGAGAATTCTGTTATAATCCCTTTAACTATTCGACGTGCATTTAATATTTGTTGCAAAACTATAAGACGAACAACAACAATTAAAGCAGCAGTATTAGAAATGATAGTTAAATTAATACAAAATCTTAAAAATAAATTGTTCAGATCATGAATTTTAAAAACTATAGAATTTCATTTTAACACTCTAACAGAGCTGGAAACCGAGAGAAACACGAGATAAATATATTCGCGTCTGTCCAGGCTGTTCAAACTGGCACCAGGGTGCCGAACATCAATCGGCTTTTTACACAAATGAATACACATACGCTTATATATTTCTCTCGGTTTTCTCTCTGTGGGCAGCTCTGGCATTTGTATTCATTTGTATAAGATGCCGCTAGATGTTTGGCACTCTGGTGCTACTTTGGGCAGCTCAGCTCTAAATTAATGAAAGTTTCAGTGGTGGGCACAACTCAGTTGTGATGTTCGGGTTACTGAACACATTTTTCAAGTCTCAAAAGAAACATACAAGTACATAGAAGTTTTAAAAGGATATAATAGATCTATTTACTATTTGTACCAGATATATCGTCAGTTGGTTATTGGTTTACTGCAGAGATAATGTACTGTGCAGCAAACCAATAACCAACCGGTGATATGCTGCCGAAACGGAATATAACTCTCATGTATGGGTTGGTGCTCCGACCGTGTACAGGAGAGAGCGAAGAAGCTCATTTGTGGCCTTATGGTATCCAACTCTATTGATTCATTGGAATATCGAAGCAATGTGGGGTGCATTTCCTTGTTCTATCGCAACTGCAATGGAATGTGTTCTAATGGAATTAGGCAAGTTGTTCCTGAAACCGGCACATTTTTATGCACAACGAGCGCTTCATTAAAAGCACAATCAATTGTGGTCGATTGGCCAATGAATCGCACTAATCATTTCACAGCGAATTCTTTTTTTTTAGCCCTAATGTTTTTATGTGGAAAAAACTTCTTGCAAAAATCTTAATCTAAAGTTTAAATAGAATATTTGCAGACACTACAGCCTCCTCGTAACCAAGTTTTCTAGTTCTAGCACAACGCATTGCATAAGTAGTGGTCATCCCTTGAGTTCTGGTCATATTAAAAAAAAATAGGTCCCATTGTCCTTCGTTTGCAAGTGAGAAGAACATGAGAAACATTATTCCTTTCGTCATGCCAGTTGAAGAATAAATTTATTCTTCCCATTGCTGGAAAAAAATTTGTTTTGTCAAAAGGGTGAGGGGTGGGGAGGGGTGCATTGCCACTGGCGATTTTTATGAGCAATATTACTAATAGATAATTACAGGCAATTTGTAATAAATCTAGGAAGGGGGCGGGCAAAAGCAATAATTGCGGTGGCAGTGACCACCCTCCCCTATAAATGTACCTTTCTATGATTCTTTCTATATCACATTTTGATAAGTTTTCTGCAAGGCTATGAAAAAGTCGAAAACCCATGAAAAATTCCCTTGTAACGTAAAGAGCTGGGCAGTGATAGAGTAGGTGTTCAACCGTTTCCTCCTGCTACACGTCGCCACAACTTCTAAAAAAATCATTAAGAATGATTTAATCTCCTGGCAATGGTCTATTAGTACCGCAACTAGTTTACAAAGCTCATCCTTCGAGATTCCCGGATGACGGACCATTTACAATTGTATCGAGGCCAATTTAATTTTAAGTTAGAGCAGATAACGTCGTTTGATTTTCTAGTCGGCGCAATTGTGAAGATTATCTGATCTATTTGTGATTTGCAGCTCTTCAATGCAATTCCGACTAGTTGCACAGTCAAGTCCCATCTTTTGCTAGCCCATTCGCTGTATCGTTTCCGAGTATATATCCCTGCACCGGTAACTCCCCTCAGGGGATCTCGTTGGAGATTACGGATTTGGCAATTCGACCCCAGCCGGGGTAATTTGGTTTTTTCCCTCGGCCTTTTACCCATAGAACTGTTACTACCCACTATCTGGCAACAGAGGAATGGATATGCATATATTTTTGAAAGGAAGTAGGTTTGCTATGTTGTTGTGCAGGTGCAGTGTCACCCTGAGTTCAAAGAATTATAAAAATGAAGCCTTTCGGGGTGGAACTTCGAAGTCTAACCAGTTGATTGCAACTGGTACCACGGGTGTCGGTAACCTGACAGCCGTGAATGGGTGTAACGTGTCGGCATTATCTCTTACTAAAAGGTCTTGAGGTCGTTTTAACTCACGGGCTTCAATAGATGATATTGAGCTTTGCGGAGTAGTTACTGGATTGTGTGGCTTCAGGCATTCGTCTGGCTCTGATAAGTGGTTGAGCTGTGCCGGTAAATGGTAAGGAATTCTCGTGGAATCGTACGAGCTGGCTGTGGGTGCTGTCAAAAACGCTGGGAGAATAGTATTGGCTTCCCAGTGTTAAATTAATGCTAGTTATTGGCGTGACGTGTTGATATACAATAGGAGCTGTTTTGACAATGATTTAGCAGCAAGAGTTTAGATAGCTCTAAGTACCTCAGCAAGGTACTTGATCGTAGTTCAGACTAAAGATTGCAACCTATATGTTCTTAGTAAATCACGTGGTGCTTTCTAAGGCTGAATGGGGGCTATGGTTGGACGCTCACCTTCACCCGGTGTTAAGAAAACCGTGAGATTATGCCATAAAGGCAGGTACTCACGTAAACATGAAACACATCTGCCCCTGTAACTGGATTAGCTCAAGGTCTGATAAGGCCAACCGGCATTCTGCAATGTTTCCAAATAGTATCACTTTCCGGCAAGCAACCGGCCTCTGGCCGTGCCTGCCATGGTATGACATTTTGTAATACTCATTAATTTATTAGAAGTTTGTCTGCCAGTATAAGCATTTGGGTCTTGTTATCTTTTTTGAATTGTGGTAGAAGCCCATTGATTATGAGTTGCTTAAGCAGCAACGAAATGAGTCTACACGTGGTTAACCAACAACAAACAAACATTTAAAAAAAATTAATTTTTTCTTCATTTCTTAAGTGGTGCATGCTGCCCACAATGTCGCTAGAAAACATTCCATCGATTGTTTATATTGAAAATAAAAACAAATTTTTTTATTTTATTGTTGTTTATACTACCAGTTGACGTTCGAACGTTTTCTGTCGACATCGTGGGGCAGGCTGTAGAAGTTATACGTTCTCTTTAGTAACATTTTTAATAAAATTTGAAAGATTTTTTAAATGTTCATAAAACACGAAGGGTTGAATGCTATTGATGAATAACTTTTGTGGTGCATTTTACTTGAATTTACTTTAAAGATAAATTGACATTCAAAAATCTAAAATGCTCGCGCTGACTAGTCCTAGTAAGGAAGAGAGTTTTGCAAAATCCAAAGGTAATTTTTATTGTTACGTTGTCGTTTTCATTTTATTGTGAATAATATCAACAGTATATTGATAGAATTATTGAAATAATTAATTAAAAAGACTAAAAATATCACGATGTTCTATTTGTTACAAGAAAATAAATTACAACAATCAATACCAGAATTTATTTCATTGCTTTTACAATTAACCTGAAACAATTTGTCACCTAAACACACACATACATACACACACACACACACACACACACACACACACACAAATATGCTTTCATTCATACACTGCAGAAAGAAAGTAAATCTCTGTGTACAATTTATGTATTGTTGTGGTTGCAAGTGGTTTGTTACCTGTTCATAATTAAACAAGTGCAGTTTATTTCTTTATTTTAAGCATAAAACAAAAATCGTAGTGATTTACTACAAGCCAGTCATAAGGACTTCATTATTTATTTGCTCGGTTGCCATAAATTTATGTTCTGAGATACAAAATAAAATATTGTTGAAAACTATTTATTAGTAAATGTTTTATTGTTTGCATTATTTGAGATTCAAATATGTTCAATAAAGTTTTTATTGTTATAAAGGGTGTCCCAACAAGAACGCAAGATTTAAATTTTAAATAAAACACAGATATTTAAAAAAAATCGTGAAACTTTATTATATCGTAAAGTAGACAGAATGAGGTTATGTGTGGAACAACATATCGGGCAGATGGCCGCCGCGGCTTTGCTGGCACACACGCGATCTTTTAATGAAATTTTCAATTATCGTTTTGCATAAATGCTGCGGTATTTCATTAATGCAGCGTCCAATTTCTCCTTTTAAGGCTTGAGTCGTCGTCGGCTTATTCGCGTAAGCCACCGACTTCAAAAAACCCCAAAGAAAAAAGTCTAATGGTGTTAAATCGCACGATCTAGGCGGCCAATTCTGGTCTCCAAAACGCGAAATAACACGACAGGGAAATGACTGATGAATTGTTTCTCTGGCTGTATGACACATGGCGCCGTCTTGTTGAAACCACATGCCCTCCACATTAATTTCTTCAATTCTAGGCACGAAAAAACTGGTTATCATTTCACGATACCTAACACCATTGACTGTTTGCGCTTGACCTGCGTTTGAGCGACATCATCACGTACAGCTGCGACATTTTCGGTCGATCGACCTGGTCGAAGGTGCGTTGTTATCTTTACATCACTAACAGACCCAGTTTCGGCAAATTTATCCATTAATGTCTTTACAGTTGACTCTTTTGGAGCATTATTGTGACCCCAAATTGATCGCAAATTTCCGAATTGTAGCCGCAAAACTTTCACCATTTTGGTAAAACAATTTCACAATGAGAATGCGTTGTTCATTCGTGTAGCGCTCCATTTTAACTAACCTCGTACCTTCTACTAGCAAACAATAACAATTGTTCAAATGTCAAACAATGACACTTCAAATGGCGCCAAATTTAAATCTTGCGTTCTTGTTGGGACACCCTTTAGATACACAATTTATTTATTTATCATGATGTTTTTGTGAAATGTTATTTTATTGGCAGAGTGCAATTTTTCACAAATAAATTTATTACTTAAACACATACAAAGTACGAGTAGATTGCTAACACACATAAATATAATAGTACATACTTCCGCAATTTGAAGATTGTAAATTAAGGAAGTGCTGGAATTAAATAAAAAAATCTTTATTGCACTTGTTCAATATGTTTTTGTCTGAGTTTCGGGAATATCTTTAAATGTTATTATTAGTGGGCAATGATGGATTTAAAATGCATGATACACTTGTCGTACCCACACTTTTGAAAGAGTCGAAAAACATTTGCGATAAAAGTTGAAGAGATCGCCACTGAAATCTCCAATGAATGAAATAAAATAGTGTCTTATCCTATCGCTCCTGGTTGGTTATGCTAACGGACTAGAGTTTGCATCTTAATTAGTTTATTTCTCCAGCTGAAGTAGTTGTCATATCATATTATTATATTAGCAATAATGTAAGAATGTGCAAAGCTCTCAGTTGCTACTAAAACGTCCTTCTCATAAATGCCGCTCGTACGGAGTTGTGACTCGCTCTTCGATTGGTGTCCTTAACAGCGTTACCACTTTATTTTACAACTGGAAAGTTGTAATAAAGTATTGTAGTACAAAAACTGTTCCATTTAAAAGTTTTTGTAAAATTTTTGTGTGAAGAAATTTTCGTACCATGCGATGTCGACAGTAAACGTTCGATCGATTACGTAGATTTAAACAAAAACGAATTTTCTTGCATATATATAAAGGGTGTTTTTTATTGAGGTATAGAACTTTAAGTTGGCATCACTTTTTTAACTGGCGGCCATTTTGTCAGCTGTCAAGTGATTAATATTTAGTTTGGTTTGCCATTTCATCATGAACAGGTTGACAAAAGAACAACGCTTGCAAATCGTGCAAATTTATTTCGAAAATAATGGTTCAGTTCGCGAAGTTTACCGCAAGCTCCGTCCATTTTATGGTCGACATAATCGTCCATCAGAGCAATTAATTCGGTTAATCATGGATCGTTTTCGCACTGCGTTTACTCTATGTGATAATACGCATCCGCAGAGACGTCGAACAGTGCGCACCGAAGAAACAATTGCCGCTGTAGAGCAAAGTGTTGAAGAGGACCCGAATGAATCGATTCGCCACCGTGCACAGCAATTGGAGCCGACTAACCGACTATTTTGTTCCCGAATTGGATGGCATGAATGTGGATGAGTTGTGGTTCCAACAAGACGGCGCTACATACACAGCGCACGTCACAATCGATTTATTGAAGGAAACATTCGATGAGCGCATAATTTCGCGGAATGGACCTGCCAATTGGCCACCAAGATCGTGTGATTTGACACCATTGGATTATTTTCTTTGGGGATATGTGAAGTCGCTCGTCTACGCCAACAAACCAGAAACGTTAGGAGACTTGGAAGCCAACATTCGTGGCGTTATTGCCAAAATACTGCCCCATATGCTCGAAAAAGTGGTTGAAAATTGGACCTGTAGAATTGGCTTTATTCGAGCCAGCCGCGGCGGCCACATGCCCAAAATCATACTTAAACATTAATGGCATAAAATTATCCTTCCAATAAAGCCAAATTGATGGACATTAAAACGATTTTCTTGTGTTTTATTTCAATTCAAAGTTCTATACCTCTTAAAAAAACACCCTATATATATATATATATGTAAATATATATATTATAAATATAATATATATATATATTATATATATATATATATATATTAATTTTTATAATAGTTTTAATTTTTTTTAATTTGGCGTTTTTACATTTTGGCAATTTTTTCGGTTTTTGGCGATTTTTTTTCGCTTTGGCGATTTTTTAATTTTGGTGTTTTTTAACTTTAGAGCTTTTGAAAATTTCTAGAGTTTGCCTCTTACGATTTCCAAGAGACAGGAGGTAGTAATAATTATACAGTCAAAATCATATTAACTTATAAAAATACCCTGTAATTTTGATTTTTTTTTCAATTTCAGTGTAAATTGTAGTCTGCATAAAAATACTCTAACTTTAAACATTTCAAGTGTCTCTATATAATTGTGTATATATTACATTAGGATTTCAAAATTTTTCGTTGCTCGCTTTTCAATACCCTTTATTTTCTAACTGTCATATGTTATTTGTTATAGTTCTACATAGTCTGTAAAAATTTCAGGTCCGTAGCTCTTATGGTTCTCGAGAAAACAGTCTGTGACATAAAGACAGATAGACAGACGGACGGACACACGGACATCGTAGCGAAAACAATAGAGTACATTTTTATCTCAAAAATGCTGTAAATTAAAACCAAATTTTTTCCAGTTATTACATCACCAAAGAAAAGTACACTCTGGGAAATTGAATAAGTTTCAAGTCTTCCCATCCAATACAATAAAATCCTCATACAGTGCTTGCTCGTTATATAAGCCACTACTTATCCAATATTTTTTCCAAGTGTACATACACTTGAGGAAATATTATCCATAAATGTTAAATTAAAGGTGATTAAAATGTATAAGTAATGCCTCATATGAAATATATGTATGCCGGATAAAACGCCTTGTGTGGTACAAATCGTTCTAAATTCTGAAAGAAGTAGTTGTTGTTATTCGTCCTATGCTTGCATTGCCAAATAATGCATACACTTCAAACTGGCCTACACAGAAACAGCTGAAGAACAGGCTTCAGATTATACCAAATCTCTACACTTCACTACGTGCTTTTCAAGTAAACAGTTTAGCTACACCGAATTTCCACAAGCCGGCCCGGGTCGATACACCTAGATTTTTTTTTATAAAAATCAATCACAACAATATGAGTGCATTTTATAAAAATTTTCTATCGCCGGGGTTATGGAAACAGAGAAATAATCGATTATAAAATAAGAAAATAATAGTGAATGATCATCAAATTTTTAAATTACTTTCATGTGCGGCAAAATGCATTTGAAGTATCATCAACCACACCACCAATTATTGCTAACAACATAATTAGTTGTTGACCACAATTAATTGATTTGTTGCTGTTGCTCATAAAATTAAATAAATGATTGTGAACAGAAATGTGTGTGTGTGTGCGTAAATTTATACAGTCGAATATACAAAAATGTGTGCTGGATGATTCTATGCCAAGTGTTAGAATTAGGCAGAAAGAAACCAGATATAATTTGAGTATATGATTAGCAGGAAGCGTTGGCGGCATAATATTTAAAAGCATACACATCAGTGAACTGTATGAGTTGATTCACTTTCGCTCTCCACTCACTTTTACAATGCTTTTGTTTTGTTTTTTAACATCAATATGTACTAATGATATTGCTTGCAGCGTTGCCTCTCTAACAACTGACTGTCTTTAACTCACTCTCTTTTTTTAAGTGTTGTCAGTAAACATAAATAAAAAATTCGTACTGTTGTTTGATTATTTTGTATAGTAATCAAATTCCACACATAAATAAATAGCGTTAACAAACTTTTAAGAAGTGTTTTTAGAAAATTTAACAGAATGTATTCAGAAATAATAAAAAATTTCGAAAATGGAATTTTTTGGTGTAATAAAAAAATTAAATAAAATGAAAAAATCTATCTCTTCATATTGTGTTAATTAATAGTTTTTCTCATATTTATCAAAAAGAATGGGCCTAGCTATTTTATTTTATAATATTACATAAAACTATATTTGTCAGAAGTGGTTTAAGAAGTATTCAAAACAATCATACTGATTCATTGCTTTACTGAGTCATATGAATGAATCTAAATTGCAAGCAGTGACAGGCATTTATTAACAACAGTCTCATTGATATGAATCATGCAACAGCATCATTCATTTTGTTAATGTTAATTACTAGCTCAATATTCATTTTAGAAAATGCAAAATTATGCCGTTTGAATGGTAATCATGCAGATCACTGATACACATACATATCTATGCATACATTAATAAAGCGTTATCATAAGTGGTTGCATTTCGGCCTGTCTGCCGGCTTCAAAAGCAGTGATATTCAATTTTGAGCTGTGATTGTGGCGCCTCTCTAGCAACCAATTCATGTTAAATAACCATGTCAAGTCGTTTATAGGGGAGTTCCAAAAGCAAACATACATACAGAAACCTTTAAAAAGCGTTGAAAATTTCAAAATCTTTATCGATAAAATACTGGAATTAAGAGAAGAAAAAATAAATAAAATTATAATACAGGGAGGTCTTTCTTTCCAGCTATACTTATGTAGGAATTAGGGATGCCAATCGGGATCGATTTTTGGAAATCCCGGGATTCGGGATTTTGTAATCCCGATCCCGAAAATCTCGGGATCCCGAGATTTTTCGGGATCACGGGATTTTCGAGATTTAGGGATCTAAATATTTTTCGTAAAATAAATTATTTTTTTAAATAAATATTACTTTAATAACACTTTAATGCATTTTAAACCTTTGTTCATAATTTATCATTGCACAATTGTTTTTAAAGTGAACAATTTTCTAATACGAGTATGAAATAAAAATCAAAAGAATTTTTCTCATCTATTTTTAAGTTGATTAATCACATTTGATGTTAGAGAATTTATAGTGAAAACAATAACTAAATATGAAAACTTGTTTTTGTTTTCAATATAAATGTTTTTCTATTATCTAAACCAAAACGAATATACATATCGGTAGACTTTTAGCCCTACCGCTTAAGTTGGCTTACGAAAATTTTTAGATTAACTTTCATACAAATAGGTTGCAAAAACAATATTGTTTTGTTAAAAATATATCTACTAACGTTTTTTTTTTTTTAATTGCGATTGATCAACAACAAGTATAACGGTTGTTACATATGTATGTATACCAAGCATTATCTAATTTTTTATCGATTTCGTTACGACTATGACAACGATAGTAAGGCTGAACATGTCGAAAAATTAAAAGAAATGTATACACTATTCTAATCAAATTCGATTAATTACGTCTAAAGATCACATTTTTATAGGCACATACATTAAAAGTTTGCCTGAACACTTGAACTGTATTTTTGCTGTACTGAAAAATTTTAAATTCATACATAAGTTTTTTTCTACAAGTTCAACAGATACATACATATGTATGTATTCATACGTTCGCTAAGACGAGTATGGTTTATTACCAGGGAAACCGCAAATATGCAATTGCATGTTTTTTCTCGTGTGACGTATAAATGCGTATATAAGATATTTATCCGTTTCAGAACTTTTTATGAATTTTGGCAGCGATTTGTTAGTGCATATTTTTGCATATTTTACCCTTTAAAGCATATTTTTGCATTTTTCAATCTTACACGCATATTTTTAGCATATTTTCGAATTTTTAGAGCATAATTTACGCTTTTTGGGCATATTTTGTTACTTTATAGAATGTATTTATTTGAATATTAAGATAACATTTTTAATTTATTTTTCGCCATATAAATATCATATTCAATATTTCATGTAGTGTATACATTTTTCGTATGTATTAAGCAGTTATTACAGATGTTAATTTCAATAATAATTTGGTTTTGAAATTATGACGGGTTCTGCCTCGAATAGACGTTGAAGGAACATTGTCAATTTATAAAAGTTTGTTTAGATGTGACAGGCAACAATTTTTATTTGAAGGTCGAGGTCAATTTTTTATTGTTTATTGCAATAAAAATTATAATTAACAAGGTTGTCCTATTTATCCAAAATGCAGTTCCAAAGTTTTAATTCTGATATCGAGATCTCCTTTGAAGTTGCATTAAATTTTTACGGGAGTATCAAAAACAAATTAATTCATTATATGCTTTGGTCAAAATTTGTATGACAGTTTTTTTTAACATACTTTTCAAACCCAAATTAATATTTATTGTCTCCTTTTTTGTTTATTTTATTTTTGTCTTATTTTATATGCAAACGTATTTTAATTTTTTAATTAAAAATTCATTTTCATTCACAAATAAACCAATTTATTTTATTTTTAAGAGCAAATTTTCAAGTTTTTAGTGCATATTTTCAAGTTTTTAGTGCATATTTTCAAGTTTTTAGTGCATATTGAATGCGCATAAAACACTTTTTTACAGCATATTTCTGGTTTCCCTGTTTATTACTGTCCCGGCCTTCTACTCTGCAACTCGAATACAACTATAATTGAGTCAAACTCATTCAGTCGGTCGCTTTTGACTAAAACTATTTATCAAATCCATGTAATTTAAATCGGTTTGATCTTAGGTTTGTATCAAAAACGACCTAAACGGTCTAAATAAAAAACAAAATAATTTTAAACTGCAATGTAAAACAATGTAAAACGACAACAAAAAGTTTTCACTTGCCTTGTATTGTATTCTACTCTAATTGTAAGGAGGTGTCAATAGTACTCAATTGTTACCTACAAGTAGATAAGTGCTAATTTTTTTAGCGTTGAGGAGTCGACATACAGATAGTTTACACTGCAATTACGAATAAATTTCCGCATGAAATTTCTCCCTTTTTCCAATTAGATTTTTTTGTTTTCCCTATTATTTGCTACTGTTTGAAATTATTCCCCGGGAAAAATTTCTCGTGGAATTTGAATTATAATTGCCCTCATAATACAGAACAAGACGAAATAAATTTGTCAAACTTATAAATTTTTCAAATGTTATTTTCCTTTCAAAGATAATATGTTTCTTTTGTTTTCAAAATAATTCTAAAATGTACATACATATATTGTAGCACCTTTGATGAAAATAACCGTAAGAAAGTAGTTAATTTATTTTGCTCTTGTTGTTAATTTATAAGAAATATGTCACGAATAGTCATTAAATTGTTAAAACTGTACGTATAAAATTATATGGGACTTTTAAATATTATAAAAAATACTTTAAAATCAACGAAAATTTGAATTTATAAAGTTTTTATACAAAAATTGCTAAGAAATCCCGAAAATGAAATTCCGGAATTGAATTTTACAAATCCCGGGAATCGGGATTTGCCAAATCCCAAAAATCCCGGGATTTCCGGTTTCGGGATCTCTCGTTTGGCATCCCTAGTAGGAATACGTTCCACTATGACGCTTTGTGATTTATCGTGTAAACAAGCCATTATGAACGTTAAAGAAAATCATCAAATCAAAAAAAAAAATAAAAAAAAAAATCCTTCATCTCCAGTTGCACAATAATTCTGTGGATGTGAATTAAGGTGAGGGAAAAAATTATGGTTAATTGACACGCCTGCGGTTTTCATCTTCGTTAATTTCTCCCAAAATCTCTGAACACTTTCAATAAAAACTTACAACTCCCGCACTTGCAATCACATGAATTTGATTTCAATGTCCGTATGTCTGTCTGTCTGTTAGTGTTTTTTTTTTTTTTTTTTGCTTTTATAATCGTATTCGTTTTTCTGTATTATGTATCTACTTTCCAGAAGGCGTTTTAACAAATCAGTTTGTTGTTGATTCTTTTTTTCGAATTAAAATGATTTAATGCTTTATTCTCTCTTGTTGTTTCAATTTGTCCTGTGAATATATTTCACAGCCAGTATATTTTGAGGCAAAATGTGTGCACGATGCGTATGGTGGGCCGAATGAGTTGAGTTTGCTGCAGTCGTCTTCTTTTTTTTACGCGAAACTGTGATAATTGCATGTTAATTGTTTCATTGTTATTAAGTTTTTGTTTAATTAAAAGAAACTCTTCAGATTGTTTGAATATATGCCAACAGTGGTGGTTATAAAAATAGCAGCTCTTTAATAATTGAATTGTTAAGATTAGACATAGAATCTTATGTACTGAGAAATGATTACTAAGTATGGAATGCGGACTGTGTATTTAGCTTTAGAAATGGAACATAGAAAGGTAACGAATAAATTACTATTTATTCTTTCCCTTACTAATGCCGAGTGCTCGCTATGGCATTTTTCGACATCGCAATAGTATAAACTGTCGGCAATGTTTGTCATTTACGATATTTTTCGGTGTGTGGCATTACATTCCACATAAAAATATAATGAGAACGGCGTTGCACACATATTGAAAATGACAAGTCAAGAAATGCCAAATGTGTACTCTGTATAACTGTTTTATTTCTCTCCATGTGTGTGACTTACTTCCAATGCTTCTGCTTCTGCGAGTGCTTGTATGACTTGTCTGCGGCATAAGTCTATCTCAAAGTGCGCCTGATCCACTTCGATTAGCGACGCCGTATTTCTAAGTTAATTGATTTCTGTTCTGTGATGGTATACCGGGTGGTGTTGGGGATTGCATTTGGCCAGAAAATGAACAGTCTTAACTGTCAGCGAAGACCTGCCGGGACCATTTCTTTTATAGCCGCATTGCATGTTTCACAACCGTAAATGATGACCGACTTGACGTTGATCTTGAATATTTTAACTTCGTGCTTCTCGAGATGTGGGTATACCCACTCTTTACTTTGTCAACTATTACTAAGTTTATACGCGCAATATTTGCATATAAATTAACTCACTGTTTATACGGCATAGCAAAAGTACACAAACTTGGTAGCACTTTTATAGAAAACTGACTTATCTTGACAAAAAAAAACAAAAAATAGTGTAAATGTACAAAATATCAAATAATTATTTGTTTTAATTGTCAATATTTTCTTCTATTAATGTTTTTTGTAGAGATTCATTAGTAAATTTGCGGTTTCGGGAGAAGTGGGTTGCTAGCCCTCGTCCCCTAGATTGGTGATACGGCTGCTATTTTCGCGTCCAATCACACGATGCAACCGTGCTTCAGCGGCTTATCGCCTACCTTCTTGAGATATCTCAGACACTTAGAATACATGTTGTGGTGCCTTCTAACTCTAACTATCTTTAAAACGGTTGCCTTAAAGTCATTGCCCGGGGGATAGTTGGTCAAAAACCGGAAGTAGTTAGCTGCTTGGACAATTCAACAAAGGAATCGTTCTGGCCACTCCCACGTGAGTGGCAATCAGTAACTTTTCACCTCTGAGAAGAATCCCATTCCCTATGCTCCAACGGAAGTTAAATTAACTTATAATGTTTTTTGTGCAATATATATCTATTTATTGTTTTTTATTAACAAACATTTGTAAGCGTGACAACCTGAAGCATTTTATTTGCGAATAGCGCTTTAATCAGGAGTTAGCTATTTGCAAATAAAAAATTAAGTCGCTATTCATGCGTCAAAACTCTCTATTTGCAATATTTTTATTTGTGAATAAGTCGCCTTTATAAACGTAGTAAATATATTCTTAAGGCCGATCAACATTTGCTGACGTGGTAACCAATGTTATCGCCTGATTCGCCATTTGTCGCGACGATGGTGCCCAAGTAGCAAAGGGTTTTCCATTGGGATGTTGCGTTGTTGTTGGCGTCCATGCACATCATCTTGGTTTTCGTCCGTCACGTCATTCAGCTCAGTTTTTACATTGAATGGTAGGTAGATTCCATTCGGATAACTGATATCGCAAAGAGTACCCTGCAGTTCTCATGTCAATCCCATATTATTCATCACAGTATCTAGGATGATGTTGAATAGTACGGCAAAAAATATACATTCTTGATCTATTTCAACAGGAATTTTTCGACTGAGCTGAAGTGTTGAATAACTCTGCTGCAATAGCCATAATGCTCTCTGGCGATGGCTTAGTCCTCGTTTTCAATAACGATTTGATTCCAACACGTATTTTCAAAGTGAAACTAGGACATTACAAATGGAACAGTGTGTTAAGATGTTATTGCATTGTTCGATAGCGAATCCCATGAAGAAACATAATCAAAAGCGAATATTTTCGTTGTTCACATTTACTTGAACCTAAAAAGCGGACAATGAAGAGACTCCATTCTCCGGAAAATTTAAATCATCTTTTGAAAGCATATTTGATATCCTTACGAAGTCCTGCATCCTTGGGCAGCAGAATCTTTACATTGAATCCGCCAGCTTGCAGTACATTTTGATGTTATGTCTATAAGTATGATCACAACTTTTTATGAATGTTTCTCGTTATGTATACGGCAGGCTTCACTTCGAATTGATGAAAACACTTTTATTAAATTCGTTTCACAAAATTTCTATATCTTTTCGATAAGTAATTGCAGCAAATAATTCCTCAAAGAACTTTGTAAAAAATCACATTCATTAATTTCACATATACCTTGTACCAAACCGGATGTCTTGCCATTTAACAATGAATATCATCGCTATTACAGTAATCCCCTGTAAATTGCATTTTCAAAATTCGCAAAAATCCTTTTAACAATCAAGCTTTAAAACAAACACGTGTAGATATCTCATTGAAGTTATTAGAAAAACTTTAAAAGGGATCCGTCCATTTGGTCCCTTTTCTATACTCTACTCGCAGAGACTTGCTGCCTCAGTGAATGTGAATAGCTTAGTTAGTTAAATCTGCCTGTGCTAATTCCTCTAAATCAGTCAGGTTGTAGTCACTTAACTAATAAATTAAACTAGATATACTAAACGGACGACACACTCGTCCGTATTCTAGAAACAAAATGTAAATAATTTTATTAATTTTATTTTATTATTTTATGTAAAAACAAATAATAAAAAACCAGGAGTCAAATAATATAGTAGCATATACACATACATACATACATACAATATTAGGTGAAGCTAAAGCTGGGGCCACACGATTGGCACAATGTACCAATTTTCGTCGGCTCACTGCGATAGAGTCATAAGTAATAAGCCAAATTGACATTATTACTTAATTAATTCTTGAATAAGTCTATATGGCTTTATTACTAATGCAGTGTGGTGCAGTTATGAAATTATATTTCAATTAGTTGAGAAATAATGCAAATTTACTTTGTTACTCATGAATTTATTTCAGTTAGCCGACGAAAATTGGTATATTGTGCCAATCGTGTGACCCCAGCTTCAGGCTTAGATTAATATATGTATGTTACTGAAAAATCATTTACACATAAAGAATGCATTAAAAGCGTCACTCTTTTCTTGAGTACTCTTAATTTAAAAGTTTTTGTGTTTGCGATATTCACCCTTATTCCAGTTGTCAACATTGACAGCACGTCAATACGATATGAAAAAATTGGGGGTTGGCTACCAGTTGTCTAAAACAACTGACTGCTAATGATAACCTCATGCTTTCAATCGAAATCGGCCCTTAAAATTTAACCACTCTTGTGCGTTGAATACAAATTTACCTACATTTTGTTGTAAACGTGAACATTTTGATTTACTTTGCTCTTACAAATTAACAGCCGAAATCGGCCCTAAAATTAAACCACCCTATAGTATTATTAAATATTTGTGTAAGCTTTAACAAATGCGTATTGCATACTACTTTCAGTCAATTATTATGCAGAGAATTATGTATGTGGTACTTACCAATTACTTCCGTTTTTTATTTTCCAAAAAAAATTAAATCCTTTAATCCCAATTATGAAAAGTTTTCTACATTGTTTTTAACATAGTTTCCGTTATTGTCATTAAAATCAATTTAAGAAGCCTCAGTTAAAATATGCTGATATTAGTGCTTAAAAGTGTTTTAGTTTTGTAAATTAAAAATATTTTTATTTGACAAAAAAGCACCAAAAGCAGTGTAAGAAATTGTTAAAAGCAATGTAAATACCCGCTTTTTAAAAAAGGGTATTAGCCAAAATTTCGCGTTTATGAAGAGGTCAAAAGCACCAAAAAAAAAATACCCGAAACCAAAATACCATCACTGAACAAAATCCCTTCAACCAAGCTAATTCAATTTATTCAACTCTCTTCCTTCAAGTATTATGGCTTTCATATCAGTGATGGGAATTGGATATCTTGATTTCGTTCCAAACCTGCTTTTTAATAGTGCCAAAATCACTTGAATAGTGCCAAGCTACTTTTTGTATAATTTTAATGTTGGCACTTGGTGTTCATTTAAACTATAGTTCTTGAATGATAATTTATTCTGTTTATAACTAGAAAAATTTACGCATATCAAAAAAACACGGTCTAAAATTAGTTGTATATACTCATTAATATATTTCGATTCCTATTTTCGATATAATCGTGAGCGACATGTAGTAAAAAAAATTAACCTTTTTATCATAAAAATTTTTCATAACTTTTAAAATACAGGCTGTAAAATTTATCGTGAGCGTCAATTTACGTATATACTCGTAAAACATATGTGAATATTATAAGAAAACCTTCTCCTGAACCGAAAATAATCACCCTTTTTCCAGTTTTCGACATCGACGTGACTTTAACACAATGCCAAAAAATTGGAACTTATTTATTCGCTCTCGAGAACAATTTTGTGCTACTGACAATCTATTCCGTTACATAAGGTCTAGAAAATAGCATAAACCTGGAGTCAGTTGCTTTCGACAGCGGAATGTTGTGTTAAAGTGACATCGATGTCGCCAACTGGAATAAGGGTGAATGCTCGATATATATGCATAATATATTAATAATTTGTACTTATTTAGAAGAAATACAAATATAAAAACATTTTTTACGTTATAGTAATGATTCTAAAGGACATACTTATAGAATATAATGATAACCCTAAACTAATTTAAATGATAAAATAACTTTTTCTTATTAGATGTATATACTTAGTGAGTCGAGTTGTAAAAATTCGTGCACGTTAAAAATAATAATTGTTAGCTATTTATTTTAATCAAACAAAGGTTCTGTCGGAATAGTAGAATTTGTATTGCGTTTTTGGTTCATAATTTTATATGTATTACGATTATAACAAGATTTATTGTTAGACTTCAAAAATCTTTACCATGTGTTATAAAATTTATAATTACATTCTATTTAAAATTTTACTTTTGATGGAACTAAAAATATACTTTCCACGCTTGAGGAAGAGTAGAAAATAATAACAAAAATTAAAAATTTTAAAAACCCCCGAATATTTCTAGAAAAGATGTGATATTTTCTAAGCGGCTGGACCGATTTTATTAAAGCATATCTAAGAACCTTCTCGATCAAGTCACCTTTCAAACAGAAAACAGTAAATCAAAATCGGTCCAGCCGTTTGGTCTGTACGAGTTCTTGTACAGACACACAGCTAGACCGGCACACACTACAAACTTATAACACCCCTTTTTTAGTCGGGCGTTAAAAAGAATACCTTGAACGATTCGATAAATATTACTCAAAAATTTTATTACTTGAAAATTGTTTACGTCTCCATGTCTTTCAAAAACTCACTCACACTTAAGCTCTTAAATTTTTTAAATCTTCAAAGTCTATTATGTATGTAACTGTGTTCATTTTTAATTTTTTCGCGTATTTTATTTCGTTTAGAAGCATTTTTTTTATCAAAAGGTATAGTAAAAGTATTATTTGAGTCTTTACTTAAAACATATTCCGGCACACAAATTCAATTCAAATAATAGTCCTTGAAGTAATATTTACTTTTCAAACATGACAAAAATACATACATAAAATAATTGATCTCTGGTTTAAATAATAAAATTCTATTGTTCTGGTTCTCTGTTCAGTTGTGAACCTCTCCATTATAAATTCTCCAAGTGTTGTCTATATAATCTGAAAGAAAAAATAAAAAAAAATTAATAAACAAAAAAGTTATTAAACTTTTACACCCCTTGGTTTCTTTTGGCCCACCCTGTATATGTAAGAAGACTTTAATTCTATTTTTGAATTCTACAAGTTTATGCTGGGAAAATTAGTTTTTGACTATTTTCAATTTCAGTGCCGCAATAATTTTCTTCCATTGGAAAATGGTGAGAATTTCGATCTATATTGTCAACATGAAGATCATCAATATATTTTTTGTTCAAAAACTTTCGACATAAATGTAGTCTCACATTTTTAGATTGCATTTCGATAAATTACTTTTTCAAGGACATAAGATAAAAATATAAATACATTTTGCTTATATTATCCGTTAAACTATTTAATAGGAATATAGTTTTATCATTGCATTATGACTGCAAATTTTATAATGTGAAGAAATATTTCAAGGGCTCCCACTGTTCAAAGAGTCTATCTGCAACCACTTGACGAGGCAACCAACGGCTTGGGGAATACCTAAGAGTTTCATAAATTTCAGGGTTGAAATATTTCTAAAAATTTATAAAATCATCTCTATGACATGAGCTGTTACAAACAAATTTATATATTAATTTTAATAGATCGTCAATGTCTCTGTGCAAACGTTATTTTTAACTATCATATCCGTATAGTTGTCAACCTCAAATCCTACTATGATTTTATTACTTAAAAACGTAAAAAGTACAAGAAGAGTATTTGTTATTGCAATAAGAAAATCTTTAATATTTAATAGACAAAAAGTGCCAAAAAAGGAGCGAGAGTGCCACAGTGCCAGGCATCATCCAATAGTGCCAAAAATGGCACAATTGTGCCACATTTCCCATCACTGTTTCATACACCAACAAATAAGAGAAAAACAATTGTTAGATCAAGAGAAATAAAGGGTGGTTTTTTTAGAGGTATAGAACTTCGAATTGAAATAAAACACAAGAAAATCGTTTTAATGTCCATTTATTGGAAGGATAATTTTATGCCATTAATGTTTAAATATGATTTCGGGCATGTGGCCGCCGCAGCTGGCTCGAATAAAGCCAATTCTACAGGTCCAATTTTCAACCACTTTTTCGAGCATATGGGGCCGTATGTTGGCAATAACGCCACGAATGTTGGCTTCCAAGTCCCCTAACGTTTCTGGTTTGTTGGCGTAGACGAGCGACTTCACATATCCCCAAAGAAAATAATCCAATGGTGTCAAATCACACGATCTTGGTGGCCAATTGACAGGTCCATTCCGCGAAATTATGCGCTCATCGAATGTTTCCTTCAATAAATCGATTGTGACGTGCGCTGTGTGGCATGTAGCGCCGTCTTGTTGGAACCACAACTCATCCACATTCATGCCATCCAATTCGGGAACAAAATAGTCGGTTATCATGGCTCTATACCGGTCTCCATTAACGGTAACTGACTCTACAGCATTATTTCGGAAGAAGTATGGCCCAATGACTCCACCAGCCCATAGAGCACAGCAAACAGTCAGTTTTTGTGGATGTAATGGCGTCTCAAGGGTCTCATGTGGATTCTCTTCACTCCAAATGCGGCAATTTTGCTTGTTGACGTAGCCATTCAACCAAAAATGAGCCTCATCACTGAACAAAATTTTGCGATGAAAATCAGCATCGAGATCAATCTCATTTTCGGCCCATACACCAAAATCACGACGCATTGCATGGTCTCGCGGCTTTAATTCTTGCACAAGCTGGATCTTGTAAGGTCGCAAGCCAAGATCTTTGCGCAAAATCTTCCATAAAGTTGATGGACAAAGCTCCAATTGCTGTGCACGGTGGCGAATCGATTCATTCGGGTCCTCTTCAACACTTTGCTCTACAGCGGCAATTGTTTCTTCGGTGCGCACTATTCGACGTCTCTGCGGATGCGTATTATCACATAGAGTAAACGTAGTGCGAAAACGATCCATGGTTAACCAAATTAATTGCTCTGATGGACGATTATGTCGACCATAAAATGGACGGGGCTTGCGGTAAACTTCGCGAACTGAACCATTATTTTCGAATAAATTTGCACGATTTGCAAGCGTTGTTCTTTTGTCAACCTGTTCATGATGAAATGGCAAACCAAACTAAATATTAATCACTTGACAGCTGACGAAATGGCCGCCAGTTAAAAAAGTGATGCCAACTTAAAGTTCTATACCTCAATAAAAAACACCCATTACTACACACACACTCATGTTTTGTTTCTTTTTTTACTTGTAAGCTAATAAATGCGTGTGTAATATGTGTGCATGTAGTAGTAGCAACTTTAAACGCTTATAGCTCCCAAAATACTAAACCGATTGCAATAAAATATAGATTCTGCACATCTGTAAAAAAATCCTTTAAAACCATATAAATCTTTTTTAAATCGGTGTAGTGGTACCAGCGTAAAAGGGATTACAAAAAACATGTCCGCCTATTAATTATATAGATAGATAGATAACAAAATATAATAATAAAGAAATTTATTATTTGACATATTGTCAGAAGTGTACCTATACATACAATAATTCAAATTTATTTGCTGCTGGTCAAGCATGTCTATATACGTATTTCATTGGCGCTTCAACCAAATCATTAGTAGAAATATAAAATGAGTTAAACTGAATATAAATTATTTGCTGGGTTTTGTATCGGTTTCAAAGCCTACTAAGCTTATTTTTTTTCTTTGGTGATTTTCAAAAATATTATTATTTGTGAATTCTCAAATAGTTAGTTTTGGAAAGTTTGTGCATAAGATAAGAATTTTGTGACTGTTCAAAATTTGTGGTTGAAGTCTACTGATGCTTAGGTTGAAGCGCCAGTGAAGTAAATACGTATATAGACATGCTTGACCACCAGCAAACAAATATCAATTATTGTAAAGATAATATTATATAAAAGTATGTACATGTATGATGCTTTGAAAGCTTAAATTTACATAAAAAAAGAGAACAGGGAAATGTGACATTGCGAACGGAAATGTGGAAACGTTATTCGTTTTAAAAGACTATTCTACTCTTCCCAACAGTCCTGCTTTCGATTATTCAATATTTTTTTTTTTTTTTTTTTGCTGGGTAGCCCCAGGCAAACGTACAAACAAAAGTACAGTCATTTATTGAAATGTGCATGCATAAGTATACATATATCTATGTACATTTTACATATGTATGTACCCCTAGGGGAGTCTATTTTTGACTACGGGTGTGGCAATCCCGGGGCCCCAGCTAGGGTAATGTAGCTTTTTCCGCTGACGGACCTTTGGCTCATTACCCGTAAAACTTATGTGTTACTACCCAATCTCTGAATATAAACAGAGTAACGGATGTGCACATATTTATAAAAGGAAAACAAATATTGTACGCCCGTTGTTGTCAGCTAGGTGCAGCGTCACCTAGAACTGCCCCTGAGTTCAAAAGACGATAGAGGTGAAGCCCTTGTGTGTGGTCTAACCAGAGGCTACTTCTGGTACCACGGGTGCCGGTTGCCCGACAGCTGGGCTGCTCAGAGATAAATGCATTGCGGTTGTCAAAAATTCTGTGCTAAAATGGCTTTTCGTCCTGGATACGACCCTAGGACACTCTCACTTTTTAGTGTCGGGTCTTAGTAGGCGCAGAAGTTTTGATGGCGAGCTTGCGTTCTTCTCGCGTGAGTGGTCCTCGCTGCTCTGAAGTTCTGAGTGCATGTAGCGGTCGTCAGTTTCCTTTGCTAAAATGCCGAGTTCGTCCTACCCCAATGGGGTATACCCCACGGGGTTAAAGGGACGATTTTGGTAGGTGTGGAGTAGGCACTGGTTATTTGGCGACACAGGCATGCGTTCTTTATAGATGAGTGGTTAGCTGTGCCGGCAATGGTTGAGGAATTTTCTAGGGGACCTCGCTTAGGTGTATACACAACACCTAAGCGTGGAAGCCGGAGAATTATCGTGGTGGTTGTGGTTGCTACCAAAATCGCTGGGAGAATAGTCTTGGCTCCCCAGTGTTAAATCAATGCTAGTGGTTGGTGTGACGCGGTCAGCCGGACACTGTTCTAGGTGCTGTTGCCATTCAACAGAGCTGCTATGGGCACGGACATAGCAGCAGAGTTTAGATAGCTCAAATTACCTCAGCAAGGTAATTGAATATAATACAGGGATAACTATATTCAAAGATTGCAACCTATGTGCCTTATGGAGTGGGCCATAGGTTCATTCTAAAAGGATGCATGGGGGCGTTGGTCTGGCGTCTAACCCACACCCGGTGCTTTGGCACACGTGAGATAAGGCCGTAACGGCAGGTACTCACGTAAAGCGGTTGCACATCTGTACATATGTATGTAGGTTGATATGAATGTTTATTTAAACTTTAAATAAATGACAGATATTTAAACTTTTATGATATAATGCGGTAGGTTGCATTTAATATTGCAAGTGGACTGTTTGAAGTGAAAATGTTTACAAAATGCTTAAATCCATGTAGGTGGAAAAAATAATACACCCATTTTATTTAAATAAATTTTATAATGTAAATGCTTTTAAATCATTGCATTTATTTGCATTTTTTAAGTCGGCTCATTTATTTTAAAAAGTTATTTGCATACGTTGAACTATTTTTTTAAATAAATATTTAGTTTTCTAACTAATTAACTATTAAAGTCAAGAATTATTAAATCTCACTTTTCATTCCTGTGATGCAATCGCCATATAAAATCACAGAGATGGAAAGTGCTATTTAATAATTCTTAATGGTAATAAAAACGTTTCTAACTAACTAACTAAATATTTCCTAGAAATAAATAAATTACTTCTTTATATACTCACATGTATCCGAATAAATACTCAGAGTTTTTTTTATACTTGTGCGTATGATTGCAGCTGATAAAGTGTAGAAATTCTAGTTACAGTAGTTTGTGCTGAGTAATTTAAGGAATGTTTATGAACATATGTAGATAGTCCTTGGTCATTAATAGTTATACATATGTATTCAGGGCTATAATTACTAAAATTCCGCGTAAAATGTCTCCCTTTTCCAATTAGAATTTTTGTTTTCCCTATTACTTGCTATTAGTTGGAATTATTCCCGGGAAAAATTTCACGCGGAATTTTATTCATGATAGCCCTGATTAAATTTAAACTTGATGTTGTTTATGAATATGGTTTTTAAATTTAATTTAACGCATTTATAGTTGTTTGACGGCCAGTACTCAGGAAGTATTTAAAACGACACTTTTGCCGTTTCCTGGTATGTACAACTACTACTCAAGTTTTTTTCCCCAGAGAATCAGCAACTGTAACCAATTTAGAGGAAATTTAATTTGGTCAATATAATGTTGGGTGCCAATTTCAAATTATCTTGGACTTCTTGCAGTTTTTGCGCAATAATGTATGAAGCTATCCCACTGTGCTCTGTGGAGACCAATTCAGATAAGTCAAGCCTTTTACTGGTTACATAGAGCTTTAGCTCTTTTACTAACTGAATTTTGTAGGGATGCAATTTTGCACATTTAAAGCACTAAAGAGCTTCCTAATTGAAACTTAATAATCGCCACTATCAGACTGTTTAATATATTTCTCGTTTTATGCCATTCTTGATAATCTCGTTTGCAAAAACTTTCCAATGTTGTGCTGGTGCCTTCAAACTTTTTGACTCATTTCTGATTGAGAGATGTGTATATTTGGCGCACTACATAAACTTCTAATATTGCGGAATCTTCGACGAGCTACAGTTCTCCACAGTGACTTAATTCCTAAGAGCCATGCTACCTATCTTACTAGGCAGCGCACTCCTGCTGAGATTCATTAATTTGCCACAGTAATGTAAACATTTCTAAACTCTATTTAGGAACACCCTGCATATATGGGCATTTCCACAGGAATGTTCACTTTTTGTCGCGTGCGACAGCAAACAAATAAGATTGTATTTCAGAATAATGTAATACGATTTTTCTTAAAATTTTACCTAATGTAAAGCTGCTAACGGCCCACATATATAGAGAAGTAAAGAAAGTTTTATGTTCTTTGAAAAACAAGCATTTTTGTTTGGCGTGCGACAGCACGCTACAAAAACTTGACATATCTGTTCAAATTAGAGATGGATGCGTGCGTGTTTTGTCCGTGACATGAACTGTTCGTGACTAAAAATCGGTTCGGTTCGTTTCGTGTTGAGCAAAATTGAAACGAAAAACACGAAAGGATTTTAGATGTAAAATATGTATGAATGAATTTCCAGTAGAGAAAAAAATTTATATTTTGTATCGTCAAACACTCAACACCAGCATATTTGTTGATACTGTATGGGCCTCTGAAGCTTAAAGTTCTGTACGTAAACCGATAGTATCAGCTGTGGTGACAGTGCCAACTCGGTTCCACATTTTGAAAAGCGACTCTTGAAAAAATCAAATAAATTTTCTGATCTTCAATACCATACCAATAATATTTCGTGCGTTTTGTGCAGTATCGTGTTGACGAAATTTTTTGCGTGCATGTTTCGTACGTGTTGAGCGTCTTGGTATTCGCGTTCGTGTCGTGTCATGTTGGAAAAATTTGACACGTGGCCATCTCTAGTTTAAATGCCTATATTTAGAAATATATATAATTTCCCAGCCAGCATTTTTAAACATTTTAACCAAATTTAAGTGTTTTTCGACTTCCCTGCGCGATTAAAATAATCATTTGAGTGCTCGGTTTTGAGGGGAAAAAAGCAGATTTGTCTAGAGAAAATGGTAACCTACCGAATACTCTTCTGAAAGACGCTTTTGTTACTCGATTTTCTACGCAAAATATGCCTGCCAAATAACTCTTAAAATAATCGTGTTACGAACATTTGCACGATTGTTTTATGATTCCGCACATTTTGCAAATATTTGGATTTTTAAATAATCCGCTCTCTAGGCATTTAAATGAATTTTTTTGTAAAAATTTTTGAGCTTACAACTGATTGACCAGGTTTTGGTCATCTAAAGACTCAGTTTGGTGACATTTCCCAAAAACAATATTACAATTGCTGACTTGGTTCCTAAAAAAAACTCAATTTGTGTGTAGACTAAGAAGACTTTTTCTTTTAGTCAAAAAGGCCAACAAATAAATGCAGTCCTTAAATTGTGGCTTACAGTAAAAGGAAATAGTTTACGATTGTGTGTGTGTGTGTGTGGTTTTTATGTTCAAATAGATTTGCAAAATCAAAATGCTTTGATATCATGGCTGCATGAATGCTTGAATAAATGAATGATGTGAGAAAACAGTCAATAAAATAATTTTAAGATGAGGGACTACATCAAAACGTTCCCTCCCTTATTTGCAGGTTTAACTTCAAAGATAACTCTATTGAGATCTTCGCTAATTTTGAAAGGTCCTCTCAAGGCGAATTAACATAAGGTGAACTTAATTCGCCAGCTGACATAACTTCCCTGCTGTCAAAAGAACCAAAACGTTAAGAAATATTTTGACAGCAGGAAATTTTACACTAACAAATATACAAGGCGAATACGCTGAGTTGCAAATCAAGACCACCTTGTGCCAATTCGCCTTGGGTCCTCTCTTATTGACAACAAAAGTTGTTATAAAGGATTTCGTTTGTGTAGGCTAGTGTATTTATAATTATAGCCATTGATGCTTGATAATATTGAATATTTATTTGAAAAAGACTTTTAGGCAAATTTCATGCAAATGTGGTTAACTTTTGAGAGCATATTTGTATTTGTATATTATGTGTGCCCGAGCGACATTGCAGATGTTGCATAACACAAAATAAAAATTGTAAAAAATAATTTCACGCTCGAACAATACCAATCGCATCAGAATCAAAAATTTTATTGCAGTACAAGGACTTGTGGTTTTTTTGAATAATACTTTTAAACGAAATGACATTTACAACTATTCAAAAAAAAAAAAAAAAAAAAAAAAAATAAAAAAATTAAATAAAAATGTAAATCAAGAAAATTAAATTAAAAATTCCCACGGCTTAGAGCAGCAGCACAAATCATATCAAAAGTACATAAATATTTGTTTGGATTATGACACTTTCTCAGGTTTCTCTTGCGTTACATGCCACTTGTGGTATTTATGTATAAATACATACTCCTCTGTAGTCATTTAAATAAACAAATTCCTATTTGGATTTTAGTTACTAATCCCAGTTATAGATTTCAGCTCACATCCAACTGTACAATGAATCGACTGATCAGGCGGCAGTAATTTATTCATTCGCGCCCCTTTAAACGAATTTATTTTCCTTCTACTAACTGATCGTGTTGGCCATGTTTGGTCATGTATTTAAACAACACTTAAAGTGTCATTTATTTAATGTTAATGCCATTAGATGCTGCAACCAGCGTTGCCACGACCAAAAAAATTTTGTAACCAAAATACAAAAAAAAAGTAACCACAATTTTTATATATTTAAAATACTGCTTTATTTGTACTTCAGTTGAAAAATATACATACATATATTAATATGTATTATTACAAAATCATATATAGGTAATATAAATGGACCATTACGTTCAAATTTTTACTTCAGTCTTATTAACCCCCGACTAAAAAAAGGGGTGTTATAAGTTTGTAGTGTGTGTCTGTGTGTCTGTGTGTCTGTCCGTTTCCACGTACAGGCCGATTATCTTCAAACATAGCTAAGAACCGTCTCGATCAAGTCATCTTTCAAACAGAAAAAAAATAAATGAAAATCGGTCCAGCCGTTTGGCCTGTACGTGAACACGGACAGACACACAGACACACAGACACACACTAAACTTATAACACGCTTTTTTTAGTAGGGAGTTAAAAATCAATAAAATCAATTTTGTAACAAAAATACTTCAGGTAATATTATTAGAAATTCCAAACCAATAATATTTTTAGTAACAAAAAAATAATATGTACTTTAATTACATACATTCGTTATCAAAACACAAGACTGTATAGACAAAGTATTAAATTTGTTAATATTAAAACAAATCTTTGGCAGACCAAACATAATAGGAATTGTTTCGATTGATGTACAATTCTTTAGATTGCATTATTGAGTTTACAGCCTTAAAATGAGCTTATTCCTATATTTAGTTTTGACTAGACTTAGCTGCGAAAATATCCTTTCAGCAGCAGCCGAACTGTGTGGCACTGACATTAAATTATATACAAAATTATTCAAATCATAAAAACATTTTTCGTTCAATCCATTTGTATGTTTTGAAACTGCGTCCCAAAAATCAACTATGTCCATATCAGCACTTACTTCTAATTTATAAAATCTGCCAGGAGCGGCTGCTAGCCGACTCACAGCCGAATGGCTTCGTTCCCTGCTTGTTACGCTCTCAAACTTGAGGCTCAGTTAGCCGACTGTAATGTAACGTAATTGCCACAGTAAGAAACAGCTGATCGATTTTGTTATGTGAAAAGTAATGAAAATGGTTATAAAGGTGTAATGGAAGGTAACCTACTTTTCATATAAAAATATCAATCAGCTGTTTTCTACGTTACAGTTACATTACATTACAGTCGGCTAACTGAGCCTTTAAATATAAAAAACATTTTTTTTAACTTTTTACATACACTCAAAAAAAAACTAACTAATACTTTGGAAAATTGTCTAAATTTGAGTAAAAAAAAGTTGTCGTATGGCGCCAAAGCTGTTTTTTACTCGAAATTAGTAAAATATTTACTAAATTTTTAGTTCATTAATGAACTAGTTTATAGTAATTATATATTTTTATTTAAATAAAATTTTTCTAAAATTAAGTCAAATTTCTCCATAAAATTCGGAGAATTGCAAAAAAGGTTTTTCATCTTTTATTTCAATTTAGTAAATTTTTCAAAGTTTTTTTTTGTCTTTAATTTTGGTACTTTTTTGTTTTTAATTAAATTCTATACCACATGGTATGTTTTTTATTATATCTTCATATTATATTATTAATTAATTCCTTGCGAGGGGGCAAGTATTGAACCAACAACCTTCTGACTGATAGGCAAGCACTCTAACCAATTGCCTAACAGGCAGTCTGAATAAGCATTGAAATTTTTGTGTTTTAAAATTTTATTTTATTTTCAAAAAAATTTATTTCAAGTTCAAATATTCGTCGGATATATGAAAAATGTACTTGAATTTTTTGCTTAATGCAAATAAAAAATATATTCTATAATTTAAAGAAAAAATACTTAAAACTGGTAAATATATTTCTAAAATTTAGAATAACTTTTTATATCTTTCAAGTTAGTCAAATTTGATGAACTAATTAGGAGTAAGTCATGTCCTAAAATTTATTTTTTGATTTATAACGGGATTGACTAGTTTTTAGGATACAATTTCCCTAAACTTTTAAACCATTTTCCAATTTTTGGTAAATATTTCCTTTAAACCAGTAAACTTGACCTTGAATGTGAGAATTTTTGTGTGTATTTTTATGAACTACTTTTGAGAATATGAACTTTTTATTTTTTACTCATATTAAGTAATTTTTACTAGATTTTTGTAAAAATTTACTTAAACTTAGAAAAAATTACTTAAGCTTAGAAATTTTTTTTACTTTAATTTAGAAAAATTTTTTCCTTAATAATAGTATATGTCTTTTTTTTTGAGTGTACAGCCCCATTATGAATAAGATAAGAAAAACTTTATAAAATTTACAATGTTCCTTTGTACACACAGTCCTTCGGAATTTAATCAATTTGCATCTGCACCTGGCTCAGTTTTCACTCCACTTTCTCAGCACAATGTTATTACACATGCCTGCAAATGGTTAGTGTTAGTGGTTTATATAATTTTTTTTAAGCATAAACAAATATTTATATTAACACACAATCTTATTGGCAATGAAAACATAAAATTTTTATTAAACTTCTATTGTTGAACTCTTGCGTTAGTGCAAAAAATATGTAAACATTAAACAGCTCATGAAGATTTTACTCTATCCCGTATTTGCTTATTCCCCGGCTGTTTTGAATAGGAGGATTATTCCCCGGGACCAAATGGTAGGTAAGGGAGAAAACTCCTCGGGAATATTCATCATTGGGCTGATAGTGTTTGATGTTTAAAGATCTTGCAACCATGGATGCATCTGATTTTTGAAACCAGGCTTGTTATGTTCAGAGACAGACATTTATTTGTTTTAAACGCTATGTTGATTAACCAGTATTGTATTTACAACGCATTAAAAACGCTTAAATTGTGATCTTTTATCAAGACAATTAGTTATGTGCAAATTTAACATACCACATATGTACATATCGCTCATTTGCTTCAATAGTGGCATAACTCAAAAAATTAGTTTTTTGAGTTAATAATGCAGAAAGATGCGGCATTTTGTATTTTATCTTGTGTAAAAATTTCATATAAATAGCTTGTACCATCACCTCCTGAGAGAAGAATTTTTTTTCATTTCTCCATTGAGTTGTATGCAAAATAAAAACTTAAAACGCGTTTTCTGCAAAACTGGTTTTTTTGAGTTGTGCCACTATTGAAGTAAATGAGCGATATGTATATGTATAAAAAATGGTTATTTTTGGGTTGAAAAAAAGTAACCAAGTACACATTGGAAAAAAAGTAACCAATTTTGGTTACAAGTAACCAAAACGGCAACGCTGGCTGCAACCCATTTACAAGCATTAAAATACCAAGAGAGAGCGAGAGAGAGATAGAGAGAGGAACCCGTATGATGCATGTAATGCTCGTACACATATTTTATAGTTTGTATCAGGGAAGGCATTTAAAATTTTCAAATTGTACCAACAACTTCCAAAACTTGTACTTTTTTTAGCCTTAATTGTATTAAAAAAAATTTTTTAGTTCACATTACATATTTTTATTTGTTTTTATTGAAATAATCAACTTTGTTCTGACTACCAAATCGTGTTCACAAAATTGTTGGGATGTTAAAGTATATGGTTACTACACCTGTTTAAGTTGAAATTTAAAATATACAACTTACTAGCATCCGAATTTAGACAAAAATGATTTGGAAAAGGACAAGTTCACATTTCTTGATTTTCTCGCTGCGTTTTGCATTCAGAGGACTGTTTTCAAGTGAGAATAATATGAGTTGCATGGTTCAAAAGTGAAACTTGGGAGATTCCTTAAATGTACTTAATTAGTCATTGGTGTACTTTTGTACTTTTCGAGTTTGAATAGTACCAAAAAAGTTATAATTGTACCAACTTTGCCATCCCTGGTTTGTATACCCTTCAACAAAAATGGTAATGCTATAATTATACAGGTTGGTCATTCCGTTTGTAATGTCGTCGTCAAAATACATTATGTGTGCAGCAAACCAATAACAAACCGACGATATCCATAATATTCTTATGCGACCCCATATAGTATATGTATACACATATTCCATTCAATTTTCCCCTGCCCCCAGGACGGCTAGAGACTTCGGTCTTGGATTGATATGCCAGCATTTATCTAAGCGCGATTGATATTAAAAATCAGGAAAAAAAATAGAAAAAATAGAAAAAGCGGTTCCCGATATTGAGTATTCTCTTATTATTAGCCAGGGCTAGAAAACTGTATCTTTTGTAGGTACATAACAATTTTTCGAATAGTTTATTAGTGAGTCACAGAGTGCTAATTATTAAATTAATTTAAAATATATTTTTAATTTTTGGAACATCTTTACTCGAGAGTTATTAACTTAAATATTTTTAAATAAAAGTCTAGTTAAATCCTACAATCATATATTTTTTTTCGTTGCTTTGTAAGAATGGTTCAAGATAAGGTTATTATGAGAGCTTTTAGAGAATTGCCTAATGGTAGAAAATTCCAAGGCAAATGAATACTTAATGTATGTATGAACGAAAGTGTGAAAGAACATCCAAATTTATCAAAGATCTTGGTTAAAATCAGTTTAAAATCCAGTTGATGCAGGATTTGAAAGTCACGATACCATCATATGGGCCGTTCTTTCGCCCATTGGTAGCTAGAGCAGTTTAAAACTGATTTTATTTTTTATTGCAAAATTGTGTTCAGCGATGTGGGTCAGTTTTGTCTTAACGAGGCTTATCGAGTGAAATCAATCCACGACAAACCATACAGATATCCATAAAAATGTGCCATTTGATGTCATTTATACGCTGGTGGCATGCTGGGATCTTTTTGCTCCAAATATGAAGTCGGAGCTCGCGTTACGGCTAATGGAGATCGTTACAGCAGCATGATTCATGATTTAAAAAATTAACCGAATTGATCAGAGCGCATTGAAGTTTCAACAGGATTACACTACGTGCCTTAGGACAACCGCAACCATCGAGTTATTGAAATCAAACTTTGACGATTAGTTTATTTCGAGAAATTTACCCGTCCAGTCGATTTGACGCCTCTCCACTGTTTTCTGTAGGATCACGTGAACTCACAACAATTGGCATTTTGGAGGTCAACATTGTTCGTGTTAATCGTGACATACGGCTAGCATGCTCGAAGAAGTTGTCCAAAATCGGACGTCTAGAACTCGCTTTGTCAAAAACAGCTACGCTGTCCATACGAGTGAAATATTGTTCAAATGTCAAGGCGATTTATTGCTCTTTCGAATAAAATTGGTCATAAAAACACTCTTTTATACATATCTTGTACATATGGGCTATGGAGCTAACAAGAATAAATAAAATTGTTATAATTATATATATAATCAATTTCACATAAAAGGTTGCATACTTACCAGAGAATGATAAAAGTATCGTTTTAAGTAATCTTTGAATATTGGCCGACAAACAACTATGAATGCGTACAGCGAAACATAAAAAACACGCTCATATGCACACACGCATTAATTTTGAACCGAATACGTATAAGTATAAACATTCAACGACACATTTTTTTTTTAAATTATGCAGCTCAAATATAACTAAAATGTATAGACTATATGAGCTACAAACATATGCATGAGTATAAAAATACTCGTGACTATTAATCGGCTACATATGCGTACATACAGAGCTATTTTATTTACACACACATACAACATGTTTTCAAGCAACCACACACATATACTCACACATTTTCCATTCTATTTTATGTATACAAATGTGTATATACGGTGGCGAATGATGAATAAATATTCTGAGTATCTTGCGAGTATTGTTTTTGTCCTATTAAATATTCATAGCCTGAGTATAAGCATACTCACACTATAAGTCTGACAGAGAGAGTTGATGCGCTTGATACGCATGTATCTTTTTAGCCGACTGCGCGACACAAAGAAGGGTATTATGTTTATCAGCCTGTGTATATTAAAGGGTTGCGTTTGCATACTCGTTTGTATAGCCAAAACAAATATACCATGGTATATACCATATAATTGTAGTGTGAGCGACAGAACTAGTATAAGAGTTATTGTGTGTGCGTGCTTTTCCAAATTAAAATACAATTGAAAACAAATAACAATTGCTTATTGTCTTGCTGCTGAGCAACTGTTTGATCTGTTTTTGCTCAAAAAATACATAAACAAATACATGATAGGCAGATGTATGTGCGGACGTTCGTTATGTTATTTTGTGGCGCAGCCAAAGTATAGAGAGAGAGAAAGAGACAATTTTGCTCTGAGAGTAATTACAAATGCATGTGTTTCATGTACATGTATCATTTACTTACATATGTATGTGCAATTTTGCTTTCATTCATTCATTCATCAGCCAATTACATTTTTTTCTCAACACATCATAAGGAACTTATGGTAAAAGCAGTTTTATGCATCTTATTTGCCTTAGAAACACAAAAAAAAATAAATGTGTTGTTTTCATTTGCTCATTGTCCAACCATACAATAATTGCTTAAAAAATCAACATTTACAACTAGTAACAGAAAACGATAAATAACATATTTGTTCATACCAGAACAAAAAAAACACGCAAAACTTGTGCAAACAGATGTATCTGTGCAATGCTATAATGTATATATGTATGTATGTTTGCATGTGTGTTCCTTTGCGGCACTATATAAACCGAACGAGTGGACCGATTTCAAGATTCTTACATTCACCGATTTGTCTTAATCCTGGGAAAGAGATGTAAGTTGTCAAAATTCAATATGGCGGCCAACAGACACGATTTTGTAAATATGAAAAAAATAAAATAAAAAGTCGGCGGACTCTATCAAAATTGGTATCATTCGACAGGTATTTTAAAATCATCTCTAAGTTTCTCTTATGATTTTTCATTTTAAAATTACCATTTAGGATATTTAACGGTCCAAATTTGGTCGCAGTCGGGTCTTATGATTTTTTTTTAATTACTACTTGTTGTTTATAGTTGTGGCGTATTTTAGTTTTTTTTGCATAAACGAAGTAGTGATGCTCTTGTGCATTTGAATCGGCTATAGTCCTAGTTGGTTGAGAGAATTTTTTTGTGAGCGTAAGAATTGTTTCAGCTACAATTATGATTACATGTAGTTAGACTATTTACTTATGTATATTCTTTTTTTTTTGAGTACTCACTGCCATTATATGATATGTACATACATTTTATTACTTGTGAGGGGTATATAAGATTCGCCACAGCCGAATATAGCACTCTTGTTTATTCTATTTTTTTTTCCAAATTGACTTCACTTTCAAGTGATCTTGCTAACAAAACACCCATAGAGTTAGTTTGTGTGTGAGAGTGTGTGTCTTGTAAATTCTTTTGTATCTTGTAAATTTACAGGTGATCATGGGAAAAAATTTATTTGTTTGTGCTCACTGGTTTTCTTTTTGTATGTTTGTTGTTGTTGTTGTTGTTGTTGTTGCTTTTAGTGATCATGTCTTAATACAAATAAACAATAAATGACTGACTGCATTTCGGTAAGTTTCTATAGATTTTTTTATAAAGATATTTTTCTTAAATACTCTTCGTTTTTTTTTTCTTCTTTTTTAATTTTTTGTTTATTTATTTTATTTGTAAACATCTTTATCGTATAAACAATTGGAATGGTTTTATTGTCTTTTGATCTGGTTTTTATGAATTGTTTTCCAGCTTAGAATCATTAGCATTCGTATGGTTAGAAATGTTGTGAAGTCTGTGTGAATTTTTACATTTTGTGTGGGCGCTTCCTGATGGCCCCCTTTTTACGTGTGTATGTGTGTATTCATTGGAGAAAATAAAAAGGTTACAAAAGCTTATATGTGCACTTGAAAAAATTATGTCTGTGATTAGATATATTTTTTTTAGTCTCTGGAAATAGAATTTTCAAAATAAATAGTATTATATTAATTGATTTAAGAGCTAAGAGACTAAATTGTGAAGCAAACGAAAACTATCAAAAAATATTTTGTACATGAAAAGAAAAGAGCTTACTCTGTCCGAAGATAATAAATCAGATTAAGAACTATAATTTTAGATGTCCACATTCTCAAGTGTTTACTCAAAAGAAAAGCACTTTTGAAATCGTTGCCTTATAATATTTTGGAAGAGTCTTCGAAGCCTTCTCGCAAAATTTCTCACCGAGAGCCGGTAGCGATAAAAAAACTCTACCCTAAAAAACTAAAGGTTGGCCATGGCTGATTTCACTTAAAGTTGCATCCAATCTTTTTGTAATCAGATCAAATCATTTGTAAAGCTTTATGGGAACCAATGTTAAATTTTTATTACCGCCTTTGTGGGTAAAATCTAATAGACAAATTAAACTGGTTAATAAATAAATATGAACAGCAGAAGCTGGGTTTGGTGCTCATTTCTTCAGTTCTTGTTAAATTCGTTTAAATATTTTGACATTTATGAGTTTTTTATGACATACTTATGAGTATGTATGTGTTTGTGTGTGTATGTGCGTGTGTGAGTTTGATTTGTATGGAACCTTAATAAAATTAAAATAGAAAGTTTCTTTAAATAAAAAGCCATATTCTTTTAATATCTTAACTAACAATAAATTTATAAATTGTTTATTAATCACTAAATACTTAACAAAGAATTTTTTCTTGAAAAAAAAAACGACATAAAGAGGTTTATGGTTTTTGGAATCGTCAAGCATTTAATATGCAAAATATATTCTGTTTTTAACAAACAAAAACCTTCACTAGTATTCACAAAAATATTATTCTTAAATATCTTTTTGAAGATTTAAATTTTTCGGGCATTTTGTATTTTGTATATGTTTCTCATGAATTTGCTACTGTTTGTTGTTCGTTGCCTGGCATTTGATTGTATTTTAATCCTTTAATCACAACTACCCAGAATTGTATGAATTATTCCTTGTGAAATGTTCCAGCATACAAATTAATTTGCAACATCTTTGTAGCATTTTAATCCTGTGAATACAAAATATAAAAAAAAGAAACTAGGATTTTATTTGAGAATATTCAAAATTTTTTTTTTATTCTTGCACTATAGTTTGTGCTAGACCAAATGTCCAGTTTAAATGTTGCATTTGTCGACTGACAAATCGGGGCACAAAATAAAGCAATTATTAACAAAAAATAAGAAAAAACCCCTTTTGAGACAAAATATCTGCTTTTTTTTCTTTTATCAGCTTTTAAATGATCATAATCCATTAATACTGGGCCTAATACTTTTGTTAATATAAAAAAAAATAAAACTGAGTTTCAATTTCTGTAAGATGCTGTGAAAAAAAAGATAAAAATTTTTTGTAAACGGATTAGACAGACACATTCGTGTCATAATTTCACTTTTCCTATAAATTTTAGAATTTTCATTCTACAAATTTGTGCCACATCAATTAGTAATAACTTTCTCGATTGATTTTATTTACTTTTGCCAAATATTATTGTTTGTAATTTTTGTTGTCCTTTGGGCGGATATCCGTTCACTTTCTTTAAATTTCATTGTAATACTGGCATATTTTAATTAAATATTGTTGCAATTGTTGGCTTAAAAAGCAGATTATTATCGAAAATTTCTTAAGAAAATAAATTTATACATACATACATATATTTTTATATATTCATAAATAAATAACATAGTATATTACCTATTGCTTCAGAAGAAGTGCACAGATCTGTTACCAATATTTTGTCCATAACTGCCAATGTCTATCCGCTGTTGATTCTCGAAATGATCTGTTAAGAACCAAACTAATGAAGTTACTTGTTTCTTTTGTGCACATTATTATGTCATGAAATAACACAATGATGTCATAGACGTTTTATGTTATGGCATAATTTTGATATGGCATAAATTTGTTGTTTGATTGATATTACATGACATAATTGTATGATGTCATAAATATAAAATAGCATAATTATGTCAAGAAATAACAATTTTCTAGTATGATAATATATATACGATGTAACATACATATTTAAGTCATGCCATAGAACTTACACTACATGTTGCTAATAGAATTTTAAAAATCAGATCGGTGATTTCGGAACTTACCTCTTCATACAAGTATCTCCTTAAGTAACCATCATGGGCAATGACGACACGAACATTCGCTGTTCCTGACGAACACATAGCAAATTACAAAAATGAAAACAAAAAGTTGTTAATTTTGTTCGTGATGTCCAAAAAGAAATTCTTTTTTGTATAGTATATGAACTAGGGATGCCAAACGGGATTTGGGGATTTGGCAAATCCAGAATCCCGGGATTTGTAAAATTCAATCCCGGGATTTCATTTTCGAGATTTCTTAGCAATTTTTGTATAAAAACTTTATAAATTCAAATTTTCGTTGATTTTAAGGTATTTTTTATAACATTTAAAAGTCCCATACAATTTTATACGTACAGTTTTAACAATTTAATGACTATTGGTGACATATTTCTTATAAGTTAACAACAAGCGCAAAATAAATTAACTACTTTCTTACGGTTATTTTCATCAAAGGTGCTACAATATATGTATGTACATTTTAGAATTATTTTGAAAACAAAAGAAACATATTATCTTTGAAAGGAAAATAACATTTGAAAAATTCATAAGTTTGACAAATTAATTTCGTCTTATTCTATATAATGAGGGCAATTATAATTCAAATTCCACGAGAAATTTTTCCCGGGGAATAATTTCAAACAGTAGCAAATAAAAGGGAAAACAAAATAATCTAATTGGAAAAGGGAGAAATTTCTTGCGGAAATTTATTCGTAATTGCAGTGTAAACTATCTGTATGTCGACTCCTCAATGCTAAAAAAATTAGCACTTATCTACTTGTAGGTAACAATTGAGTACTATTGACACCTCCTTACAATTAGAGTAGAATACAATACAAGGCAAGTGAAAACTTTTTGTTGTCGGTTTGACGTAAAAGCGAGAAATATTTACAGAATAATGCGGAATATTTTGTCTAAGAAACTGCTCGAGTGTGTATGTATGTTTTTACATTGCAGTTCAAAATTATTTTGTTTTTTATTTAGACCGTTTAGGTCGTTTTTGATACAAACCTAAGATCAAACCGATTTAAATTACATGGATTTGATAAATAGTTTTAGTCAAAAGCGACCGACTGAATGAGTTTGACTCAATTATAGTTGTATTCGAGTTGCAGAGTAGAAGGCCGGGACAGTAATAAACAGGGAAACCAGAAATATGCTGTAAAAAAGTGTTTTATGCGCATTCAATATGCACTAAAAACTTGAAAATATGCACTAAAAACTTGAAAATATGCACTAAAAACTTGAAAATTTGCTCTCAAAAATAAAATAAATTGGTTTATTTGTGAATGAAAATGAATTTTTAATTAAAAAATTAAAATACGTTTGCATATAAAATAAGACAAAAATAAAATAAACAAAAAAGGAGACAATAAATATTAATTTGGGTTTGAAAAGTATGTTAAAAAAAAACTGTCATACAAATTTTGACCAAAGCATAAAATGAATTAATTTGTTTTTGATACTCTCGTAAAAATTTAATTCAACTTCAAATGAGATCTCGATATCAGAATTAAAACTTTGGAACTGCATTTTGGATAAATAGGACAAGCTTGTTAATTATAATTTTTATTGCAATAAACAATAAAATATTGACCTCGACCTTCAAATAAAAATTGTTGCCTGTCACATCTAAACAAACTTTTATAAATTGACAATGTTCCTTCAACGTCTATTCGAGGCAGAACCCGTCATAATTTCAAAACCAAATTTTTATTGAAATTAACATCTGTAATAACTGCTTAATACATACGAAAAATGTATACACTACATGAAATATTGAATATGATATTTATATGGCGAAAAATAAATTAAAAATGTTATCTTAATATTCAAATAAATACATTCTATAAAGTAACAAAATATGCCCAAAAAGAGTAAATTATGCTCTAAAAATTGCGTGTAAGATTGAAAAATGCAAAAATATGCTTTAAAGGGTAAAATATGCAAAAATATGCACTAACAAATCGCTGCCAAAATTCATAAAAAGTTCTGAAACGGATAAATATCTTATATACGCATTTATACGTCACAAGAGAAAAAACATGCAATTGCATATTTGCGGTTTCCCTGGTAATAAACCATACTCGTCTTAGCGAACGTATGAATACATACATATGTATGTATCTGTTGAACTTGTAGAAAAAAACTTATGTATGTATGAATTTAAAATTTTTCAGTAGAGCAAAAATACTGTTCAAGTGTTCAGGCAAACATTTAATGTATGTGCCTATAAAAATGTGATCTTTAGACGTAATTAATCGAATTTGATTAGAATAGTGTATACATTTCTTTTAATTTTTCGACATGTTCAGTCTTATTATCGTTGTCATAGTCGTAACGAAATCGATAAAAAAAATTAGATAATGCTTAGTATACATACATATGTAACAACCGTTATACTTGTTGTTGATCAATCGCAATTAAAAAAATTCAGTAAAGTGCGACTATGACTCGCGCACATAGGGTTCCGTACGAACACTAGATATGTAATTTAATATAAACTTCATCCTATATAATATATAGTTTTGGCATTTTTTTCGTTTTTGGGGTCTTTTCGGTTTTTTTTTGTTTTGTCGTTTTTTGCGTTTTTTTCGGTTTTGGCGATTTTTTTAAGTTTTGGCTCTTTTTTAGTTTAGAGACTTTATTTTCTTGTTTTGGCGATTTTTTCGGTTTTTAGGCGTTTTTTCATTTTGGCGTTTTTTTTATTTTTGGCGATTTTTTTAATTTATGCGATTTTTTGTTTATTTAAATTTTTTTTTTAGTTTTGGCGACATTTTCGCGTTTTAGCGATTTTTTTAAATTTTTTGGGTTTTTTTTAATTTTGGCGTTTTTTTTTCATTTTGGCGATTTTTTCGAATTTGGCGATTTATTTTAGTGTTAGAAATTTTTTTTTTAATTTTGGCGATTTTTTTCATTTTGGCGATTTTTTTTAATTTATGGCGATTTTTTTTTTTGGTTTGGCGATTTTATAATTTTCGGTTTTTTTAGTTTTACCGTTTTTGAAAATTTCAAGTGTTTGCCTCTTACGGTTTCCAAGATATATCAAATTGTCAAAATTACATAGTCCAAATTGCATTAACTGATGGACCACCCTTTAATTAAATTTTAGTGTTAATTGTTGTAGTCTGTTTAAAAATACACTAATTTTACAAATTTCAAAGTTCAATATACATATGTTCATACAATTGTATGTATATTACATGGGATTTTAACATAATTCATTGCTCGTTTTGGAACACCCTTTAATTTTTAATTCTCATGTATTTGTTGTTGTAGCGGCCAAGGTTCTACATACTGTGTCTAAATTTCAGGTCCGTAGCTCTTACGGTTCCTGAGAAAATACCGTGTGACGGACAGACGAACAGCGTAGCGAAAACAATAGGGTTCCTTATCACCTTTGGTGTTAGTAGATATATTTTTAACAAAACAATATTTATTTTTGCAACTTATTTGTATGAAAGTGAATCTAAAAATTTTCGTATGTCAACTTAAGAGGTAGTGCTAAAAGTCCACCGATATGTATATTCGTTTTGGTTTAGATAATAATTAGAAAAACAAGTTTTCATATTTAGTTATTGCTTTCACTATAAATTCTCTAACATCATATGTGATTAATCAACTTAAAAATAGATGAGAAAAATTCTTTTGATTTTTATTTCTTACTCGTATTAGAAAATTGTTCACTTTAAAAACAATTGTGCAATGATAAATTATGAACATAAAACCTTTTAAAATGCATTAAATTGTTATTAAAGTAATATTTATTTAAAAAAAATTTTTTATTGAACTAAAAATATTTAGATACCGAAATCCCGAAAATCCCGAAAATCGCGAAAATCGGGATTACAAAATCCCGAATCCCGGGATTTCCAAAAATCGATCCCGATTGGCATCCCTAATATGAACATTTATTATTCTTTGTGAATTCTCAAATAGTTCTTGAAAGTCTGTGCATAAGATAAGTTGTTTGTGACTATTCAAAATGTGTGGTTGAAGTCTACTGATGATTTGTTACAGCAACAATGAAATGCATATAGACAAAGCTGAACCACCACCAAATAAATTTCAAAATAGTGTATGAATATTTCTTAAAGTTTTTGTTCTTATTAATCTTTTTAGTTTGTTTTATAGTCCGTTGAACGTGCCACGAAATTAAGTATTTTCAAGATGAAATTGCGAATGATATTAAAAGTGTTCATGCTGGTACTAAATGACATTTGAGTTAATTTCTTAAACATCTGATTCGTTGGGGTATTTATTGGAGCATTATTTTCAGTTGAATAAAGGCTTTTAATAATAATTTCAAGCTTTTCGTATGACAATATTTTTCATATTTTTATTTTATATTGAATTAAAAAAAAAAATTCTAAACAAATTGGCGCATTAAATTTTTTTGTTGCTTCTGGATTATTGTAAATATCTTCATGGTTCAAAAAAAAAAGAAGTTTTTCATGCAAAAACAGCATTATCAATTCAAATTTCATATTAATTTCGTTGAAATTAAGTAAAATGAGTTAATTTGGGATTTATTTAATTTCAACTTGATTTGGGCCGAAATCATGAAGTGACTTGATTTCGTGGCACGCTGGACGGACTATTATAAAGACAGAAAATAATGAGTTAATATTCAGATAGGCGACAGGGATATAAACAAGCTGCCGTAGTATTGTGTGCACGGACTTGACTGAGAGAATTTATGCAATCGCGTTGATGGTTTTTGTTCGTACGATCGAGTACGTTGAGATACGCATATTAAATTTACAGCCTGTTCAACGATGTCGAAGCTAGGCATTCTTTCGCGTTCTAAGCGAAAGTAAATTGATTTGGGTTCATCAACAACGAACATTTATTCAAATGGGAACTCGAAAGAAAACGTAAGTGTTTTCATATAAAAAAACAGTTCAGCTACTACGTCGACAAGACTATGAACAATACGAACATGTCACATGTCAAAACCACTCACTTGCTATTTTGCTTTCGACTGGTACAATTTATCTCCCAAGAAGCCATTAAAGTTGGAAAAAAGATTATTATATCACTTTATTATTTTTTTGATTAAAATTTTTTAAATTCTTTTTTTTATTTTTTCACGGTAGACATACACCTAATTCACACGAAGACTTTTATGAAGTCTTTTTTTCGACGTCATTTTTGGTTTGATAGCGAACGCGGAGAGAAGAAAGTGGGGTAGAAAAAATGACTGGATGACTGTTTTCTATGGTTTTTTTCATACCCTGTCGGAAATTCGGTTAACTATTTCGCAAATAGTACTGACTTTGGATTACTTTTAATGTAATCAATTGACTATTTTAACATTGCGATTTCCTAGGCGATAGTCAATTGTCTCACTCTGCACTACTTTCAGCTAACTTAAAGTTGACTTTTTTTTCCGGGGTTCGAACATGTATCACCACACGTTGTGTACTCAACGCGGTACCACTCGGCTAAGGTACCATCTAAAATAACAACAGCAAAATGTTAATATAAAACTGAAATGAGCTTCAAAGTTAGCTGAGAATAAATTTGTTGGCTCTCATCAAATTTGATTATGTACTCAACTTAGAATTAATTTTGGATTTGTTCTGGATGACATTGCAGTTAGATTTTAGTCAGTCTAAGAAAAGTTAACTATAAGTTAACTATTTTTATAGTCAACCATATATTCTCCGACAGGGTATGTACTGCAAATGTGTGTATAAACAATAAAATCAATAAAAATCAAAATCAATAAAAAAAATTAGACATGTAAAAATAATCATTGTATGAACGCAAATAATTTTTAGTAGAAACTTCACAGAAAAAATTATTCCCAAAAAATTTCCAAACAAACGTGTGTTTTGAAATATAATTTAGTTTCAGTAAACATTTTTTACTGTTCCAGTAAATTATTTGTTCCAATTTTATTTTATGTAAAAAAACTGTATAGAATGAAAATTATCTATATAAAGTAAAATTTGTAAAAAAAAAAATTAAATTTTTTTTTTTTTTTTATTTTAATTTGTTATTTTCAGTTAAATTTATTTTTATATACTGTAAAAAAATTTGTCTGATTTTGTTTAATTTTTTCAGTTAAATTTATTTTTATATACTGTAAAAAAATTTGTCTGATTTATTTTAACATTTTATTTTTTTTTAAGATTTTTGTTTGCGGTTTTCAAACTTATTATGTTCATATATTGTGATTCTCAATATAGTATTAAGAGTGTTACTATAAACATACGAAGTTTGTTAGCTAAATTCAAAAAAATTTTGGGCGAGTTTCAAAAGCGGGAACGAAATGCTTAACTCCAATTTTTGAAAGTAAAAAAAAATAGTTGAACCTTTCATTTGATTCAGTTATTTATTTCAGATAAAACTTTTACTAATTTAAAAAAAAAAATTCAAGAATTGTTATTGATTCAGTTAATTTATTTTCTGTTAATACGAAAAATTTTAGTGAATGTGTTTGTAAATTATAAAAAAAAATTGCTGAATAATACAAAAAAAAAATCTGCAAAAATGTTTTTCGGTTCCTATTAATAAATTTGACTGAAAATATTTTGCGTTTCAGTTAACTTTTTTCTCTAATGCCATAATAAGTTGACTAAAAATAAATTGTTTTTTTTCAGTTAAATTTTTACAAAATTGCTATCAGAATCTACAAATTTCTTTGTAGGTCCGCATTCACACAAAAAATTTACTGGTTCAATGAATTTGGTTACTGAAAACGAAATTTAGTTTTTTCTGTGTTCAAAAGGGAATCAAGAAAAATAGACTTCATAAATTTCATCGTCTGAATCCTGTGATATAATGTGAATTAAAATATTTTTGAACAATTTTGTTTTGATTATTGCTTTATATTCATTTCACAAAGTACTCGCACATTTCAAGCACAACGAATGTAGTTGTAAAACAAAACAATGATAACTAGGTGTTGTAGTGCTACTATTTTGTTGAATGTTTATTCATTGTTCAATATGGTTGTATTTAATCTCATACAAATGAGTAGTATTTATTATTTTTAAATTTTAAAGAAATGGACTAAATATAATGAAAATTTCTATCTGGCAATGTTTTAATGCATTACCACGTAAGAAACATAAACTGATAAACGTAAGTACATGCGAACGAGCACTGCCGACATCGTTGAATCCAAATTGACTCGATTTCGAGTCACTGGCTTTCGATCGCTTCGATTTTTTCGCGATGTCGTTGAAGGCAGGCAGTTAGAGAAATCGTAAAGAGAACACCGGTTTTCTGAATGCCCTTGCAACTTACGGACAAACTGAGATAGATGACAGGATGGCTTTTGCTTCATTTTGCAACTATTGCATCCTTTCACAGATATACGTACATATATTCTCCATTTAGCAGTAACATATCACCAGTACTAACTAGTTCTCTGACATGCAATATTCCTGACCTAACATATTTATTTATATCATGACCCAATTCAACAATGACATAAACCTGCAGAAATTTTTTTTGGCAATTGATCCAAAGATTTTAAAATATGAGTGCCTCTGTGGTTGAGCGAGTAGTGTGCGAGCCTGTCATGCCGGAGGTTGTAAGTTCGAATCCTAAAAAATATCTGCTTAAAAATAAATTTTAATTGCATTTGTAACAATAAAAACAAAATTTATAGGTTTTTATTGTTACAGTTAAGTGTCGGAATGACAGTTTTTAATAATTCATATTATTCTACACCGAATAGGTCCATATGAGATAGTTTAGTGACAAGTCACACAATTAACCCCATCCTAGGCCATCCCCATGTAAAAGTGACTGGTGCACTTCATAGGAAGTGTTGGAACTCGGAATGGTCCCTATCACTTGGGGACCAATCTCGTGATTATTCAGAATATATCTATTTCATGGGACATAATTATATTATGATAAGCATATGATGATACGGCATATCTTCGGACATATCGTCCCTACTACGTCAAACTATTCAATATGCGAATTCGAACTTTTCAGAAGAGCACGACGACCCGTCAATTGTGAATTTAAAGTCGGCGTATTCTTAAAAGTACAGGGCTTCAAACATTTCTTATTGAGTTATCTATCGTCCATGATAATTTCAGCATTCTTAAACGAGGCATATCGTATAAATTCGGGTACCAAGATAACGAGTATAAAAAACCAATTTTGCATATTGGATAGTTTGACGTGGTAGGGACGATATAATATAGGGTCCGCCAGATAACTTTTTTTTTTGAAAATGCTATAAAAAAAAACTACTGAATATTTTCTCAAATTTCTTTTTTTAATTTGAAAGTACAATCCTTCCGGTTAATAATGAAAAGTAATTTCATTCAAATGGCTGCCTCGGCTGGCCATGCAGTAGCCTACACGATCGGTCCAATTTTTAAGCACATCATCGATTGTGTGCAGCTGTATTTCACCAATGGCTTCACGAATATTGTCCTTTAAAGCGTCAATTGTCTCTGGCTTGTCGGCGTAACACTTATCTTTGACGGCACCCCACACGAAAAGAAAAAATATGGTTGAGTTAACCATAATCAAACAGCAACATACTATGATTGAATTATATGGTTGCAGTCAAATCATATTATTGTTAATAGAAAAAAAACTTTAACAATATTATTATCTGAGTTAATTATAATATTATCTGAGTTAATTATATTATAATCTTAGTATTGTAAATATTACAACACTATTGTTAGATGTGACTAAAATATAATTGAGACTCACCATACCATGTTCTTATATTATATTAATATTGTTAAATACGACCACAGTGTTATTTAATATAATAATACTATTTTATTTTTTAATCATATATTTATTGCAGAAACAGCTGTGCGTCAAAATCTGAATAAAAATAATTTAATATTGTTCAAATAAAATGTATATATAGAAATGTATACTTACACGAGATACTGACCTGTCTGTATAAAGAGATACGCAAACGTTTATATATTTTTATTGATCTACCCTTTTGTTTATACTTTATTTATTTATTCATTTATTTAAACCACCCATGCAATACCGATAGCTTACAAACGAAATACTGAACTGACAGATGTTTCTGAAAAAGATTTTTTTAAAAACTTAACATGGTATGGTTTTGGATAACATTATATTGTTATTTACATCATATTATTTTTAAATAATAATACAAATTATGTTGTAGTCATAAATTTTTAACAAAACTATATAGTTAAACTCTAACCATATTACACTTTTATTTGTATGTGATAATGTAATTATTAAATTCAAACATTACTCTGTTTATCGTAACTAAATAAATGTTTAAAATAACAATAACTAGTTTTCGACGACCACACATTTCTTTCAGAGAACATAATATTGTTTTCTCAACCATTCTACAAACATATCTTTTCTTTGAGTGCACAAATAATAGTCCAACGGTGTCAAATCGCAGCTCCGAGGTGGCCAAACGACATCAGCTCTGCGGCTGATAATGCGATCTTCAAAAACAGGGCTCAAAACATCGAGTGTAGCCTCGGCTGTGTGGCACGTAGCGCCGTCCTGTTGAAACCAAATGTTGCCAATATCCTACTCTTCAATTTTTGTTGAAAAAAAATTCGTTCAACATGGCCCGATAACGATCGCGATTGAGTGTAACGGTCACTCCTTGCTCATTTTCGAAAAAAATGGCCCAATTATGCCTCTGGACCAAAATCCGCACCAAACAGTGACTCGTTTTGGGTGCTTTGGCTTTTCAATGTATGCGTGCGGGTTTTCTGTGCCCCAAATGCGACAATTTTGCTTGTTTACATACCCGCCAAGATCAAAATGAGCTTCATCTGAAAAGCTGATTTTTTTTTTTGGCAAAATCGGCATCTTCTGTGAGTCGATCGCAGGCCCACTTAGCGAAGCGTTGTTCAAGCGTATACACAACAATATTCGTTCAGCGGAAGGATGAAACTAATTACCTGTCAAATCAGACATGAGCTAAGTGTTACCGTTCACGAAATGAGCACTAGTTCAAAACAAAACGTTAAAATGCGGACCCTTTATATAGATACTGTCCTTTTAAAGTGCTTAGGGTAGAGTCGTGGGCGGTAAACCTCTCGTACCCAGAAAATAGTTATGAAACCAAGAGCTCTTAGGGATCCGTACTCAAACGAAAAATATACACACGCAGAGAGAGAGAGAGAGAGAGAGAAAATAACTTTGTTTATTACGCTTTATCGGTTAAAAAGTGGCACTAATTTTGATGTAATTTAAAATAGCAAATTTTTCGTTAACTTGAGAAGACAAAAAAATTAAACGAATTATATAATGCCAACTAATGAAGTTTATTTAGGCCGCCGCAGTTCCATGAAGTAAGGTTTTTCTTTTGAACCTGTGCATGCAAATAAATCTGTGGCAATAAGGTCAAATTACTTGAGTCATATTTTACAGTTTTGTAGGAGAGCACTTTTAAACTTTCAAGTCGATTTTTAGAAATTTGTTTTTTTTTTACCCTACGTCTGCAGCTGATATATTTTTATCATAACAAAAGTCCAATTTTATATTGAAAAATATTTTTTTTTGTGTTAGCTCTATTTTCTTTTTAAAATTTGACGTTTGTCATGATAAAAAAAAATATCAGGTGTAGACGTAGGGTTACAGTTAAATTGGGAAATTTGGTTTTCCAATTATTTTTATTTATTTTTAACTCCCGACTAAAAAAGGGGTGTTATAAGTTTGTAGTGTGTGTTTCTGTGTCTGGATATCTGTGTGTTTAATTTTTGTTATTTTAATTTCGTTCTATGTACATACTATAAATAATTGGGGTATTCACACGGTAGTGTTAAAGTCATAACGTCATAATGTTCTAAACTTTTAAACTGGTTTAAAATACGACTGCTGTGAGCAACCCCTCATATTTTAGTGTGTTAGTTGAAACATAAACAATATGATACAAAACAAATGAGAAAAAATATTACAAAAATTAAATAATATTTGGTACGAATATTCAAAATGATGAGAAAATTATTTAACGGCTTCTATCTGTTTCCGATAATTATTTGCGAATTTTTGCAATATGTAAAACAAAATTTTTTCGAGCATTTGACCTTTTAAAATTTTAAGGCTTTGGAATTTATTTGCAAATTTTCTTAAGTTTTGCGATCAGGTAATTTTTGATAAAGCTTATTGCTCTTGTGTGTAATTTTAACAAAATAGGATTGAATCAAGCCACATCATTGTCTGATTGAATTATTTTTGTTGTTGCAGATTTTGCCTTTTTTACACATTTGACGACTTTTATTTTATATCACACTTTGCTATCATTTTGGTATTAGCACGTTTTTGCAAATTTTAATTTTCGCGAATTTTCATAATTTTGCCAATTTTCTGCGATTTTTGGAATTTCTTAGATCTAGGTATTTCCAAGTAATTTTGGACCTTGTTTACAATTTTTGCAATTTGTTGCAAATTTTTGCAATAAAATTGATTGTTCTCAATTCTTTATTTTTTTTTAACAGTTTTAAACTTTTTTTATTAAGTATCAGACTTTAATATATTTTTGATGTCAGCAAATTTTTTCGAATTTTCGTAATTGCGGATTTTTAAAAGTTTTCTGCATTCCTTACAATTTAAGCATTTTTTTAAAATAAATTTTAAGTTTTTTTCAATTAAAAAATTATTCGCGAATTTTCGCAAATTTTTTGCACGTGAGATAATTTTTGATTCATAAAATCTACTGAGTTTGCTCGTTTACAGTTTTTGAGGCTTTGGAAATGTTTAGAAGATATTCGCATTTTTGCAAGTTTTCGCGATTTATATGCTGTAAGTCTTTACTCGAGTTATTACTTTTTTTGCGGTCTATATAATTAGCTTTGGGATATTGTTTTCATTATTTTAATCCCTTGCGAATTTTTATATTTTTTGCAATATATAATGATTTGAGCAGAAATTCGCTTAAGAAAAACGCCACATATTTAAACGTAAATGGACATTTTATCGAAAAAGAAAAGTAAAAAGCAAAATAATTAGTTATGACAGTAACAAATACATAGAGTGAAGAATTGTATTAATATAGTACTCCTTTTATATGAAAGAAAATAAAAATAGTTTTAAACTGGTTTAAAATGTTAGGACTTTATGACTTTATGACACTTAGGACACCCTTGTGAATACCCCAAATATATTCAGTGTGAAATATACCGAGGTATAAGCCAAATTAAGATATTCACCCTTATTGCAGTGTTCAAGATACACGTCATGTCAATACAATACTAAAACATTGCGCTTGTCTACCCGTTGTCGAAAACAAATGACTGCAATTAACAGTCGCATGCTATTTTTTTTATACTTTGGAAACAGAAATATTCTCTCATTAGCACAAAATTTATCTCGAGAGCGAGTAGATAAGTCTCAATTTTTGGGTATTGTATTCACGTGACGTGGATGTTGACAACTGCAATAAGGAAAAATAAATTGAAAAGAGCTAAGCCGCAAGTGATTTCTTTAAAAAGATTTTGAATAGTGATACTTTTGAATATGAGACTTACAGCAGTGTGATTAACTTAAAATTAAATTATCTCGACTTAAGCACTTTTTCCTTAATGCCACAAAAATAAAGTTCCATATATCTTATATTTTAACTTGACTTTATTTGTTTTCTTGCAGATTTTAACAACACCATCTATTGACCAACATCGACCCACTCAAATTTGAAAAACATTCGAGAATCACGTATGCAAAAAAGGTAAGAGTATTTGTTTTTATAGGAAAAAATTTAAATTTTTGTTGAGCAAAGTCAAATCTTTCTCAAATGTTAAGATTATATTGAGAAAAAAGTTAATATAAAATTATTTTTAAATTGAGCCAAATCCCTATAGTAGCAGTATGACAGTTCATTTGACAGTTGACCAATTGGTCGTTTGTCAAAGTTTTAAAATAAATTTTCTCGTTATAGTACGTACGAATTTTGTAACATGCTAAATTATTCTCTAAATTATTCTCTATTGAACTTAATATTTCTTTTTTGTTTATATAAAGTTTATTGCCGTTGTTTTGATTCATAGGCAGCATAAATAATTAAGTGAAATAAATTATGTAAACTGAATTATCCAGACATCTTTTTTGTATTTGTTTATTAATCTACTGTCAGAGTCACATAAAAAAACCCCATGACAACACAGAAAACTTCTAAACATAACAAATGATATCATTTTCCCAATATTTATAAGGGTCATTAAATTAAAACAACGAAAAATCGTAGAGAATAACACAACCAAATTGAGATGAGATGCACATCTAGTTGCCACTTCGGCACTGCTTTGCCACCAACTAAAATATGAATACAAGCAGTTGAATATTACATTGAACACACACACAGAAATACACGGCGAAATGAAAAATTCTAAAATGATGGCTCTAAAGCATCATTTAGTGTTCACAAAAGACCACAAAAGAACGAACAATGTTTAGACTTAAATTCATTTTTAATGTCTTATTTACGAGCATGTCGGTGCATGAAGAGCAAGAACACACACATGTGCACGCACACATGTAGCCAGCCCTTCATTTGCAACACAAATCATAGTCCAATAAATGTTATGGCCTAGTGTTTATTATGGTCAATAAGTCTACATTCATTCGTAAAGCAAGATGTTTAAACCAGTGTTTCTTAGAGAGAAAAGGGAATAAAAAAAATCAAATAAATGATGACATTTAACAAATGACATAAAACTGGCCAACTAGCGGCATAAACAATACCAGCAGACAAAATTATTACATGACCAGGCAGCTACAGCAACATTTGGGTTTATCGTTCCGTTGGAGTTGCTAGAACAGGGGATATAATAGTCTCGTTATGACAAAGCAAGTTCCGGACTCTAGAGCTCTACAAATGTGATACCGAACAGCTGGGGCACTAATCATAATGGGTCGGTTTTACGCTACTATCATCGCGAAAAGAATACAATACGTTCACGGCTAACTTTGAATGTCAATTTGACTGATATATGAATGTTTGGGTACCAAAGCAAGTACTGAGGAATTTAGTTATAAGCCCTATAAAGCCGATCACTTATCTTGATGGGCTAGTTTTTCATTACTAATTAGTGTTTTTATTTATTTATTTTTTTTTTTTAACAAACACAACTCGCAAAGCGATTAGCTTGTCTGCGAAAAACACCCAGGGTCTATGATGGGAATCGAACCCACGACCTCTGGACTGAGAGGCTAGCATCGCTACCACTAAGCCACAGGGGCACCCTGCGCCCAGCGAGCAAGTTGGAGCCGTAGCCCTTGCAACTCTGATGATACTTTGGTACTAAGGCATGTACACAGAAATATATCTCGGTACTAAGGCAAGTATAGGTGAATATTATTGTGAGCCCTTGAGCCCAAGTACTGATCTTGACGGCCTGCTTTGACAGTCATCCTATATCATCAACTAAACGCAATTAACTTAACTGAAAAGTTAGAGCAATAGCCATTGTAACTCTGGTGACACTTTGATACTAAGCAAATACATTGCTATGTGTCTGGATATAAAGCAACTAAATCAAGATAAGCCCTATAAAGCCGATCACTGATCTTGTTGGCCAGCCTTCTCAACTGTACATAAAGCATCGACTGTCAACTCTGCGAGCCAAATCTCTTACGTAAAAGTTGGAGCAATAGACAATGAAACTCTGGTCATACTAAAGCCTGCACATAGAATGATAACTGCAAGCTCTTATTAAGTGCACATAATGCTCCAAAAAACCCAAGTTGAAGCAAGGGTGGGAATTCATTTATTAAGACGTTGCAATAATAGTATTTTTAAAGTTCCGTGATGCCTCATTTTTTGTAAAAACCATGCACATAGGAATGTAACCCATAACCCATGTTAACTTACCATGCTCTTTTAGAAATTTGTGTTTAAATTACATAATCAAATGATGGCCGTTTCACATTACGTGACCGAGACAATGTTTGTCCGAGCTATCAAGCGGCACCAGTCCTTGTTAAGTCATGAATATCATACTACTCCAATCTTGGAAACCAGGCAGGCCGATGTATTACTGGCACTTCAAGCTAAGACTCCTCCGGCGTCAGTTTTGTAACGTTAATTGAAAATTGCAGCAAATAGTCTCTTGCATAGTTTAAACAAATTCGCGTATAAACAGTTTACATCACAATGGACCCAATTGGGTCTCCGAGTGTAGGTGTGGTAAAGCACCACCCTTTCTAACCTACAGTTTACATCTCATCCTAAAGAAATCATATTGGGGTTGTCGAGCTCTCTTTCCTGTGATGGGAGAAACCAACAAAACAAGTCGTTGGCTGGAGTCCTGTTTGAATCCACGGCCAATTGAATAAACCTTTGAAATTCTTACCGAGTATTAAATTCTCACTTCTTAACAGAATTTACGTAAAATAATGTTATATGGGAATTTAAAAAATTCTTCACATAGTTATGACCAGGGACAAGGACTTCATGCACTTAAGAAAGGTATTTTAGGCGCTTAAAATATGACATTAAAAACGCAAAATATGCACTAAAAATAATAAAATATGCACATATTTTAAAAATTTTTTCTTCAAAAGAAAAGTTTTATGTTCACATACAACTAATTAAAGACACAAAAATATATTATTTTCTCAAGAGGTGCGTGTACAAGTCTTTTATATTAAGTTTGTACACCATATTATAAATGATATAACGATTATTTCTGCATTATTAGCTCCAAACACGAATTTTAAAAAATTGTATTTTTTATATTTTTGAATGTGAAGTTCTATCAAGTTTTTTTTTTAGAAAGCTTTTGTGCATTGAAGAAAGGCTCAAATTTAAATAATTTTTTTCATATAATGTTACATATTTAGTTAACTCAGCCATTACAATGGATTGAATTCTAGCTTTTAGATATTTTTAAATCTGTCATTTTTAAAAACAATATCAAGTTTCCGCAGAATTGTTTAACTACTTTCGGCTTTAATAGCAGACGATTTCCTCTTGAAATCATCAAAATGACAATGTTTATTATATTTGGTAGGCGTGTGTGGTTGTGCATTCCTTTTACAATTCTAAAATAATGCAAGCGAATGAATTGTCTTGCATTAATAATTTGTCAATAATTTTTTTTTTTTTAAATTTTAAGTTTTGAGCAAATGTGACACAAAAATCATGAAATTTTACCATAGTATGAGACAAAAATATGCATATATGACCAAATTATGCAAAAATATGCATTTTCAATAAAATATGCAATAATATGCACTAACAAATCGATGCCATTTTCACACAAATTCAATGTTTCGTAAAGATATTTCGTTCTTGCCACTATCAGGCTTAAGGGGAAAAACATGCATTTGCATGAAACCCCTGTCCTTGGTTATGACTATAACTTCTGGAAAAATCAACCCAAACCAAGCACATTGAAATCAAAGCGTTGTGAATTGAATCAAATTTTTAAGAAAAAAGTCACAAAGGGAAACAACACAAATAGGATAGATGTTAAACAGGGCTCCTTTACTGAAGTTTAATATTTGAATAATATGTATGGATTATCTTTGTCAAAAACATTCTGTAGCTTCTCTAAGATTATGTTGTTTTTCTTTGTTACCTATTGGGACACTGTTCATAATCTTCATTGTGCTGATATCCACATGTTGCACTCATTCAGCGAGTCTATATATGTATATAGTTAAGTCCTTATTAGTGTGATCGCATTCAGAGAACCATTTGTCCCTCAACATTCCTGAGAAAGGATTGTGAATTCCAATTGCTTTAAAAATGCTTAAAAATTACGAAGATGCATCCTGCAGCGCCCGCTTTAGGAAAACTTTAAGATTCAGATATGTGGCCGATAGCACGCTCACTAGTAAACATGTTAATACGAAATGCAATGCGATATCCTTTCAAGCTTTGGCAACTGCTTACTACTACTGCTGTCCATTCAAATGAAAAGAACCCAAAATATTTATAATTATGGACGGCGTAAATATCGTTACCTTCGGAGCTTATCTTTTAATTTCACTAGTCAATCCAGCCAGGAGAATAGGAACACCCTCTTATAAGTTTATCATGAGTAGGACCGTACATGCTACTACGCATTCTTTAGCCAGATTCTTCTACCAAATGTCCTGGTATACATATATATGTTATATCCCCTAGTTCCTGTGAGGAACCATGATCCTCTACAAATTGTTTACATCCAGTTCGTTTCGATGATCAATGCTTCATTTCTCTCTAGTTTTAATGGCATTTAAATGCGTCGAAATAATCTAATCGTCTCCATGTGTGCAGGTGACCCGTTTTTGGTGTTCTGCCCTGCGGAGTTCAGTAAACAGCTACTTATGAAATGTATGTCGAGGTAGGACAATCCAACATCATTTCCGATTGAGTATTCCTGGCTGAATTGCCTTTTTATCATTTGCTCTACACCAGAGCAATTTATTAAATATTGCAGAAGACCAAAATATCTTCAGACTCCGTCATAAGCATCGTTTGATAAACATTTGCAGAGCATGTGGCAGTGACCTCTACGTCTCGATTGCAAACAGAAGCACGAACTTAACAGTTAAATGTAAGCAATAGCTTTATGTTGTTGCTTACGCTATGTTTGGTTAATGTGTGTGGTAAAACACCTCGCCTAGACCAAGATCGATCCTTAGCGATTTTCCGAAGTCGACGAAAACCAAAAAAAAAAAAAAAATTGAGAAAATAGCCCGGCGGTGGATTATTCCATAATCATTCTTCCGCTATGGATATAATCAGTGCAAAACTTGTTTGGGCGAAATTCAATTTGCTCATTACGGACCTGCTGTAATCCTTAGCGATAGCAGCAGCTGACAAGAAACCTGTAAGTATCGCAGCTTGTAACGAATGACGCTCACACAAATTTAACAAACCTTAATAATTTACACAGTTTCACTCTCGATACAAGTTCTAAGACTCTGAAAAGTGAGAGCGCCAGAATAGTTATATATAGTGTGGCCTAGCCCCGGAGATTGATATAGTAGATGTTCTACTGTCTCCTTCACTGCGGGTTTCTTAAATTTTCTATAGGTACCATCATTTGACCTATCTTGACAGCATACGACATGTTGTAGCTTAGAGTAATGATAGTTGATTTTCATATTGCGCTGAACATCTCAAATGCTGCTTGGTTGGCTTTTGATATACGATGTGACATCATCACTGGAGCCGCCAGTATTTGTAACTATACTTTCAAGGTACAAGATTGCGTTGGTCCACATTGCGTTGTTAATGGTTTTAGACCTAATACTCTTGCTTCTATATGTGTTAATTTTGAACCTAGCCTTTAGTGCTTCGACTTCGAGTGTCTTTAGTTTTGATACCAAAAGAGAATTGAGAACAATTTTAAAAATCAAAGGGAATGTCATAAGTCCTTGCGTCTTGCTGTTTAGCGCATTAAACCGGCTACCGAGGTCACTACCTTGTGCGATACGGCGTTTTGGCATTCGTATAAAGCTATTGGGTCAGTTTAATAAGTTTGAGTGCATATCGCATCATGATTCAGTGTATCAAAAGCTTTTTCGAAGTCGACGAGAACCAAAAAATAGAGAAGACAGCCTGTCGGTGGATTGTTCCATAATCATTCTTAAGGTATGGATGTAATCAGTGCAAGAATTTTTTGGGCGGAATCCCATTTCCTTATTATGGATGCTCTGAAGTATTGCTTGTGATATCTTGATGATTGCTATACATATAAATAACGTATGCAGTAGTCTCCAAGATAAGTCTAACACATCCTTGCTGTATAGTATAATTTTGTTCCCAAAAATTTTAAATGCAAATTCAAAATATCAGCATTTTTAACAATTTGCTTATAAAGTCGTCTAAACTACATGATCTCAGATAGACCATTCTCATTCTCATCCTTTCATAATGAAGTCAATACATAACAATTTTCCATAGTCGGACTTAACCAATAGGTTAATGAAAAATCTTATCCAGTTCAAACTTGATCAGTGTAGGATCATTTAAAATTCGCCGTCGCCTAAAATTTATAAATAAATTCTTAAGTGACAAACTCTAACTTAAGTTGAGAAGGTGGAATGTTTTGTGTCTGCGACAAACTAAACTTAATTGAAACATTCGTAAAAATATTGTTGATGCCGCAGCAGAAACATGATAGTGTGAACTTGCACCGCAGCTTAAATTTATATCAAAAATACTTATTTAAACACCAATAAAAACTAAAAATACAAGACAAACTGAACACCACCAAGAACCTAAACAACAATAACAACGAAATCATCAACTAAGATAGTAAAGAAGAAATAAAAACCGGCAGGCCAAAAAAAACATGAGAGCGAGGGTCCCACACACGGAGACTGAGCGGCATAATCGACCGCCACCATGAACAAAAAACAACAACACGCTAAAACGGAACGTACACATACATATGTACGATTGCGTACCATATTTGGTACCATTAATGCGATAAAATGTGACGCGCAGTAAATCGTCACTATAATAAGCCATTAACAAACCATATATTTTTTGGTATTTATCGCGTAATCTTATATTTTCCCCCTCTTTGTACATGTTTGAGTCGGCAATTTCTTGCTGCCGGGGATGTGAAAAAAAACGCAGCAGCATACAGACACACACGCATACCCATTCCAGCAAAATCCCAAAATATGTATACATGGTTGTTTAACAGCAGCCTCACCAGCGCGACTTTACACTTTAATCTGACACCAACTATCTGTAGCGTTAAGCGAGCAGCCTCAACACTCTGCGTGTTGATGACAATGACAATGAAATCACAAAACCAGTCAACATTCTCAGTCGACCTTCTCTTTATCCACTGGCCGCTTGTTGTTGCGTACGCCGTACGCTGCTTTCCGCTAAGGCAATCCAATCCTCTGAATTTGATTAATAAAAAGCAACGAAGAAGTGAGTAAAATTATTGAATAATTAAAATACTATAGTATGATTCTGTGCGGCACAGTTGTATGTAGGTGATTGAATAAATTAATCGCCAATGATCTCCAAAGATTTTTTTATCTGGGAGTTTGGAATTTATTTTTATTGACACAGTGTGTGTTAAAAATGTTTTAGCGCAGAAATGTGGTGTAACCCACATTTGTTTTGTGGTTGCTGTTCTGATAATAAATAAATTGGCGGTATTCGATGTTTGACGCAAATGTTCGTGCATTGGTGCAAATGTAAAATACGAAGGTGGATCATTAACTCGGTGTCTTTTTGAATTTCCCGCCTGTTGATTGAAATAACAACACTGCTTCTGTCAAGAGGCAGCTGCCAGTTGACTCCTGTCTAAATTTGAACTAGCTGTGTCATTTAGTTTGTGTTTTAAAGCCGTTGATAACAGACTACCCCGCCTTTGAGAAGAAAATGGAAATCAAACCAAGGAAAAGCTTCATAAATACTATGGGGACTCTGCACCATCGACTTCAATGGTAAAAAAGTGGTTTACTGACTTTCGTCGTTGTGGTAGCATAAGTACAAATGACGCTGAACGTTCTGGACGGCCAGTTGAGATCAGTATACCCGAAAATATCGAAAAAATCCACGATATGCTGTTGGCCGATCGAAGAGTAAAAGTGCGGTGGTTTCGATTTTAAATGATCAGCTGGGTTTAAGAAATATGTCTGCAAGATGGGTACCGCGTTTGCTCCCAATTGACCATAAACGTAAAAGTGTGACAACTTCAAAGGATTGTTTGTAGTTGTTTCACCTCATCCTGAATAAGGTTTTGCTACGTTTTGTAAGTGGTGTTAAAACATGGATCCATTACTGTACTCCGGAGACCAAGAAAAGGTCTAAACCTACTCCGATGAAGGCCAAGGTGAGTTTGTCGGCCAATAAGGTGATGGCAACAGTTTTTTGTGGGATGCACGCGGGATAATACACATCGATTCAAAAGGAAAAACAGTAAACTGCGAACTTATTACACCGATTTAATGAGGATTTAAAACGAAAAGGACCCCATATGGCCAAGAAAAATGTTCTTTTCATCAAGATAATGCACGACTGCACACGCGTGCAGTCTCAATGGCAAAACTCTATGAATTGGGCTACTAATTAGTACCTCATCCGTCATATCCCAGTAAAAAAAAAGACACTCCAAAGAAGTCATGAAAATGTAGAGTTTGCAGTCTGGAAGTAGTTCAAATTTCGATCCGATCTAATGATTTTTACATAGGGTTGTCATTGCAAGAAGTTCTCTTTTTCGATGCCTACTCACCGAATTAGAAGCGATTTTAAGAAAAATTTCCTTTTTTGTGTTCTATGGTAATATTTTCATCTAAGAAAAACTTTAAAAAGTTACATATTTTAACAATTCGTTTCTTTTTATACGAATTTAAACGCGAAACAGTGTTTTCATGTAAATTTAAGCAAATAACTTCTAAATTTTAGGCCAAAATTAGTTCATAAATTTCTTTCAAGAAATCGATTTTTTGAACATTTTGGTGAGTATTTACTAAAACTATGGAAAAACTACAAGGTTTTGTGTGATTAAAATAAACTTTTACTTGGTTTTCTGCTAACTAACGGCAAATTAAAAATATTGATTTTTTGGAAGCAATGAAAATGTGGTTCCTTCTTGGGATTCTCCGCATTAAGCCCCTAGTGACTACTTCCTATTTCCAAACCCAAAGCAGTGGCTCGGTGGAAAGAGATTTAGCTCCAACGACCAAACACATGCCTATTTTAAGGACCTCAAAAAATCCAATTTTTTGGAAGGGATACAAAAACTGGAGAAACGTTGGACTAAGTGTATTAAGTTAAAGGAGACTATGTTGAAAAATAAATTTTTGTTTTGCAAAAAAAAAAAATTGTGTTTCATTCAAAAAGTCACGGACTTATTGATCCGCACTTGCATATATTGGTTCCTTTTGATCCTTGCCAAGAGCATAGGTCCTCAAGCCAAAGGTCGTCATCATTAAAATCAGTTGGTTTTTATTTTTACTTGTGGTTTCGATAATCTTTGCTTAATTTAAGATGAGTAGCTGATTGGGCTTCTATATCCGATCCTGGATCTGGAGCTGCCAGTACCTCTGCAGGAAGACATTTGACAGTGGAGCAGAGAAGGAAGCCGACGAAAAATAGTAGGCGGCAGCGGCTGATCACAAAATCAACCGGCGGTTGCTTAAAATCGGCTTTAATCGGCTTGTCATATTGTATCAGATGTGTCCGATGAATTTTGATTTGAAATATTAGAAAAAGTGTTTTTTTTAAATTCTTGTAAAATATACTCCCGAATTATATTAACCTTAACTTATTTTTACACATTTTATATGTTTGACGACACATCTTAGAATGACGCGTGTAACCGGAATGGTCTAGAAATGCTATGAAACACTGTAGTAGTTTTTTGGCTTTTTAAATTTTAAAGTTCTATGTCATAGCCGGCCAAAGTGGCCCTAGAGTACCGCACTTCAATCGGTTTCCTATAGAAATGAATACACATACACGAATACAATTCCCGCCAGGATCGGCGGCGGCTGAGATACCTGCAAATAAATCGGCGGCGGATTAGCCGCTTCTGAAAACCGATTGGCTTCGTTCTCTGCAGTGGAGATCTAACCGTCATGTGGAGGCACATCACTATACCATTAGTACCCCAATTCTTGAAATACTAAAAAGAAATTCTTCTGCACTTCAGTCGGATCTAAAAGTATTCTATATCAATATAATTGTCGGTAGGTAAGCAATGCCTCCGAATGTGAGGACTTATGTTACTTCCGTTGAGTGGTGAATTGTTTTTCGGGAAGAAGATTTATTAGGACATTTTTATTGAATTACTCGTATAATTCTAAAATTTATTTGTTTCATAAATTTTTTTTTTTTGTAAGTTTTGCCGGACACTGTAAGTGCTTTTGTTTTGCCTTGACAATTTTTGTGACCGTCTGCGACCACTGTTGACCAGCTAAAGTCATGTGGACTATAGTATTTTTCTGTGTTCAAACATAATTTTTTATTCTCTCACCCTTTTTTATGTTTTGTGGATTTGTTAACTCTGTTTTTTTTTTCAATTTTGTCATTTCTCAACAAAAAATCTGACTATTTCTTTTGGTTTAAGATTGTTGTGGCTGGATTTGATGTGCTGCTGGAGCCAGTGTTAATACTAAAGATTTCAGAGATTCTTGCTCACTTCTCTGTCGCTACATTTCTTGGCATTTGGATTTTATTTTGAAACAAATCAGAATTTATATATTTTTTAATGTCATCTTCTGAATGAATGTTGGAAAACGAATAAGCGAAGAAATGTATGGCTGCTCTTGAGCTTATTAACTGCATTTTATTTTATTTTATTTAATTTTTTTTTTTTTTTTTTGAAATGGTGGCTTCTTCTTTGATCTTGGTTGCTTTTTATTATTTTTTATTTGTATAAATGTTTGTTGTTTTCTTGTTCTTTATTATTAAGAGTCTTGTTTGGGGCTCTTACCATATTTTATTGCATTTTAACAAGGCCACCAACAAAGTTGTTGTTAATAAAATAGAAATAAATAAATTAAACCTTCTACACAGATGTACAAAAACAAACAAAAAAATACAAAAATATATTATAAGAATGTGAGGAAGAAAGATGATTGTGTGTGTTGCTGGCAACAACAACAACAACAACATGTAAAATGCACATAAAAACGTTTATTTTGTTGCACAATAGAGACCTGCGTAAACAGTCTTGAAATATAAATACGTCTTGTTTTTTAAATGTATTATCGTGGAATGTATTATACTCAACCAATAATAAATAATATCGTTTAATAAGCGAAGCACGATGGATGCATTGGTGTTCGTGTATATGAGTGTGTAACAAACGATCTCGCGAAGACTTTTTGTTCATGACAAACAATCAAAAGAAGTAGTGTTGATGAGTGTATGATTGTTGTTTTGCATATTGTACGTTTAAGTGTGTGTGTAAGATGTAGATGTTAAGCTATTATGTGTTTAAGGGAATGGTTTTTTAAAGCAAGCGCATGTATGTATGTGCGTATGTACATGCATGACGTTTGTATACGCGCCCATGCGTATGAAGAAGCAAGCATCACAATTTCTTCCGCCGCCAAGTATTTTCTTCTTTACTCCTGTATCGCAATAAGTGAAACAAATGTCTTGCCAACACTGTTGTTTAGCGTTGGTTTTAGAAGATTTTGCTGTACTAAAGCATTTGAAAAATTCCTCATGTATTAGAAGTTCTTCTAAGTGGTCTTGTGCAGGACTTTATTGCACAGCAATTTCCAACTTGTTACGATTAAAGGCATAATAACAGAAACCAAGAGCAGAAAAGTAGGGCGATTATGGTTCATAAGTTAAAAATAATTAATTGCATTTTGTTTTAGTTTGTTTAAGGCCATAATATAAAACAATAAAACCGACATAAATCCGTTTAAAATAACTGAGAAAATTTCCACTTAAATTTAATGACTTAATTTGAAAAACCATTCGATTTTAAACCACAAATGTAATCTTTAAATGAAATTCGTTGTAAATAAACAAATGAATGTGTATTTTTAATTATTATTGGCACCTCAGCAGTAGGTTATCGATGAGTTATATTAAGCACAACCGACATTTCCAATTTATGAGGTGTCATGTATGATTTACATATGGATTTGCCTTGCCTTAGTTCAGTGTATAAGAAGAGCAGGTATAATTAAAGTAGAACACTCCTTGATACAATATTTTTAAACAAACTAGAAATAAATTTCGAATATACATAAGTAACTTTGGAGGTACATGTTGGATATGACTTGGACTTGAGGAAATAGAAGCGGCATAAAAATAGAACCATAACTAGTTCCTAATTAGTAGGGACTGGTTCCACTTCTAACACTTTTTTATAACAGTGATCATGAGCAAAGTACTTGTTTTTTTAATTGAAACCTATTATTGTAATTCAATTAGGGTAAGAGGTTGTCCCGACTGAGTTTCCACTTGTGAAACTCTTCCATGAAGTAAAGGATGACTCCAGCCTTGCTTGCATTTCTGGAAGTCATGTGACGACTAGCCGTATATTTTGATTAATGTGGACAAAGGGACACTATAGTCCCAGAAGATAGTTGCAACCTTTATGGGTGGTAGTACATTTAGTCTAATCAAGAGTACCCCGATGGCTGAGTGGTAGCGGTGCCAGCTCGCTATAGACCCTGGGCGTTTTCCGCTAATCGCTTTGCGGGCTGTGTTTGTTTTTGTAAAAGGAAATCACCTTTTTTAAAGGTACATGTTAAGTTAAGGATAGGTTAGGTTGAAAAAATTCAGTTAAGTGCGACTTTGACTCGCACACCAAGGAAACCGTACGGGCACTAGATATGTAATACTGTACGAACTTTAGCCTACATAACATAAAGTTTTAAAATTTTTTTCCTTTTTGGGATTTTTCCGGTTTCAATCGTTCTTTTAATTTGGCGTTTTTTGCGTTTTTTTAGGTTTTGGCGATTTATTTTAGCTTTGGTTATTTTTTTTCGTTATGGCGATTTTTTCATTTTGGCGATTTTTTTCTTCATTTTATCGGTTTTTCAGGTTTTTGGCGATTTATTTTAGCGCTTTTCTTGGCGCTTTTTTCGTTCTGAAGACTTTTTTCGATTTTTGACGATTTTCTTCGATTTGACGATTTTATAATTTTGGGATTTTTTCGTTTTACCGCTTTTGAAAGTTTCAAAAGTTTGTCTCTTACGGTTTCCAAGATACAACAACTTCACAAAATTACACAGTCTAAATTACATTAATTGATAGAACACCATTTAATATAGATTTTTTTTTTAATTTTAGTGGTAATTGTTGTAGTCTGTATAAAATTACACTAACTTTACAAATTTCAAGTGTCTATATACATACTAGTGATGCACGAATATTCGTATTCGTATTTGAATTGCCGACGATTCGGCCATTTTTAAATATTCGTATTCGTATTCGTATTCGTCATATTCAAATGGATAAAAACATTAGTTTGTACGCATACATTAAATTTTTGTTAGAAATTTGTGCTCATTTGTGATCATTAAAATTTTGGGTAGTTTTTATTAACTTTAAAGTACGCCAACAGGAATATGAAGTTCTTTTTCATAACAATTTTTTAATATATCATATTGCAGTCGTAAATAGAACCCTAATTTGATGTCTATAAATTTCACATTAAATATTCGTATTCGTATCAGAAATTGACATTCGTTACATCACTAATACATACATACAATTGTGTGTATATTACATGGGATTTTAAATTTTCCGTTGCTCGTTTTGGAACACCCTTTAATGTTGTAGCGGAGAAAGTTCTACATACTCTGTTCAAATTTCAGATCCGTAGCTTTTACGGTTCTCGAGAAAATAGCCTCTGACGGACAGACGGACAGCGTAGCGAAAACAATAGGGTTCCTTTTTACCTTTGGAACCATAAAAAGGCGCAATCAAGACTGCCCCGATCCGTTTCAAATTACGTTTATGCTTTTGAAACATGTTGTGCGCTCTCAATGAAAAAATATTAGGGATATACCCAATAAAAACCATAAAAATCCATCACACTTGTCTGGATGGGAATTTAGTCTCCTCAATATACTTTCTTAGGTTTTTCTAGCCTAAACTTTTAAGGTATTCCAAAGCTGGTATGTTATCCAGATGCAAGATTTATCTTCTAATTTGACTGTGATGTGTTGTGATGTTAATCAGTAATGATCCCATATTTGCAAGCCTATCCGCCTCTTCGTTTTTAAGAGACATCCTGATATCCTGGAATACATATTATGTCGATTGCTCTATAATACTTGTGTGAATTTAAGCAATTTTTCCATTGAAAGCTTCGATAACTTTTCTAATTAAGAAATAGTAGTTCGTTGCCAATTCTGTAGCAATCCAATTTACAGAACTCTGTGAACACTGTCGAATTATATGGGACGCAAAGTAAAATGCCTTCCACCCTCTTAGAATAAAAAAAAAACTACCGTCTTAGAAGGAAACGCATTTTTAGGAAATTAACAACAAATTGTACTTTGTGGTTGGAAATTAGGCATTTTTTTGCTAGAAGAGAAAACACCATTAGTTCTTAAACCCGGGTCAATAAGTAGGTGAATTTTTAAATTTCCTATGTTCTTTAGTTGGAGTTTTGACCGCGTGATTTGAGAAGAAAATGAAAAATGGTGAAAAACTATTACTCAAGCCAATCTTCATAAATATTACGGAGACCATCATTTCCTATTATAACCCAGCAAAAAATATAAAGAAAGGTAATCGAGTTTGGAATTAAGCATTTTTGGTGGAAGCTGTTCCTTACTGGATTACCAACTTAATGATTTTAACAAGGCGTGAGACTAAAATAATCGATTCTTGAGAAGTACTTACCTTTTTTATTTAGAAACTTGTTCACGTAATCTATTTAATCTAAAAAAATCTTGTACATAATTTTTTTACATTTTAGGTAATGAGCATTGTTGCCATTTTATCATTTTCACTGCCAGATCTGGCATTTTCATTAGTTAAAAAGCATTCAACTTTCAAAAAATTCTGCTAAATGCTTTCTGGCAGAATTTGTTGACAGTAAAAAATTTTAATTTGTTAAATATATTTTTCAGTATATAGGATTTTTCTCATAAATGTATATGCATTGCAGGGTAAAGGTTCCCTGATGATCTGCACCAGCACCAGTTAAATGCGCATAGGATCCAGAGAACCCCTCAATAATCAATTTCAATGTATTTTTTATTAAAAAAAAATATTTTACTGAATAAGTAAAAATAATATTTTGAGATTATTAGTGCGTTAAAAAAGTTAAACGTAATTGCAACATATCCAAAAATTACCAATTATTAACTACTTTATGTTTGTATGTGCTATAGAACACCTGTAAATACTAATGAGTTTGTACAAAAATGAAATTCAAAGCTATTTCAATAATTTTCTTCACTTTAATCTGGCATTATACTTTTGTTCTGTAGAACATTTTAGCAGAATTTTTTGACCGATTTAGCATTCTCTCATCATCATTTTCTGGCAACACTGGTAATGAGGTTTGTAAGCGAGTAATGAAATTTGGCAATCAGAAACGTAAGTCATTATATGGCAAGTAGTTCTGATGGTAATGTGTAATTTTTTGCTGGGAAATAAGTGGTTTACCAAATTCTGTTGTGACTGCCGCACATTCTGGACGCCAAGTTGAGGTGTCTACAATTGAAATAATTGAAGGAAAAAAATAACGATATTATGTTGACCGAGAGGAGATTGAAAAAGAGAGAGAGATGTTGTGGGAGCAGCAGGCATCTTACATGTCTCAGTAGTTTCGATTTTAAATGATCACTTGGATATGAGAAAGTTTTAAGGCCCAACTATAATATGAATAAGCTGGCTTAAGCTAATGTCAGAATTGAACGATAAGTCTGTCAAATGCTTAAACAATTCAGATGTGACTTTTAGGTGGCCATAATGTACTTACATGCACTTAACTATTCTTTAGCCACAGCTGCACATCTAGGTATTGTCAATAATTTTGTAGTAATTTGTTTTCTTCTCATAACTCATAAATGAATGCAATTCAATCAAACTAACTTGAAAGAATGAACTAATCTATTAGAAATTCACATATAAATATATCCATCACCTTATCACTTGTTTTATTTGCTTTGCCTACTAAAAAGTACAACAGTGAATATACATAAGTAAATACTTGTGTATGTGTGTATATGTGTATTGTAAAACAAACAATGAAAATAAAAGTTTTGCTTTATTTTCTGAGTCTAAAATAAGAAACAATAAAAAAATATTTAAAATCAATGAATATTTTCTGCTGCTGCTTGTTTGAGTTTAAAAAATGTACAAACAGTTGTTTCCTTACGGAATGTGCGTTCGGTTTGGCACTTTACTTAAGCAAATGACATTTGACGAAACTTAACGAAAAGTTTGTTAAGTACATTATAGTTTGCCACATGCGTTTTATATGTAACCGCACAGTTGCTTAAGCTAACTTATTCATATTATAGTTGGGCCTTTAGGCAAAATTTGTGCTGCGGTTGCGCCATTTCGTAAGAGTAGACGAAACGTGCTCCCACTACAATACATATTGAATATATTTAAGAGGGTAAAACAATCAATGGCAAATATTACATCAACCTATTGGATCGACTTAATGAGGATTAAATTAATGAGGACCGCATTTGGCCAAGAAATTTAAAGTAGCAGACATGTGCAGCTTGCATGACACAAATTCATTAATTTGGGGTAATAATTTCTCCCTAACTCGCCCTCTTCTCTTAGAGTGACTGTTTCTTGTTTCCTAAGCTGAAGGATCGTGTCTGGAAATATATTTCAAAGATGAAATCATCTAACAAATAAATGCCTCCCTGTGCACACACGACAACGTTAGTTGAGAAAATTTTTAGTATATGGGCCAGGGGGGAGAATATGATAATTCGCTATTCATTAACTTCTCCTCTCTCACTTGAGTAAGCTGAAAAAATGATCAACTAAATTTGCCATCAGCGATGCCAACTTGTTGCTTTTGGCACTATTTTTAGAGCTTTTTGAAGACTCAAAACGCCAAATTTTGAGTGTTAGTGCCAAACTAAGAAAAAGCACTAAGTGGTGCTTTAAGAAATTTGTCTATTTCTTAGAATTACTTTAATAAAAACTTGATGTATTTATTTTTTCAGCGTAAAGCATACCTTCTTCGGCTGATATATCATGAAATGTCACGCACTGTTACGGCGTGCGTATAATTATAGCTGATTTTTTAAGGAACGTTTTTCTTACGTAAGTACACTTAGGTTCTAACTATTCAATTTTATACCCGTTTTTAAAATGTGTAAAGTTTTTATGAAACCAGTTTTTATTTTCGTTGATATAAAGCGAAATGTTGCGTACGCACGCGCTACAAAAATTATACTCTGAAACTATGATGTCAGTTTCTATTTTAAGTTTCTGCGAATCCACTTGAGATAGAATTTTCTTATTTTCTTACAGCTATAAGAAGCTATCTTAGATTATATAAATAGCATTACAACTTTGACAAAATTATATATATTATAGTTTTTTAACTTTTAACATCGTCACGCACATGTTAAGTCTGTCACGCACAATTCCACGGTACGTTTGTGATATGTACTCATTCGTTTCAAACAAGCTAAGAAATAAAATGCAATCTAAATTGATTTTTTATCTTTATTTGTATCTTTTATTGGAAACAAAAAAAAAATTCAGTGCAATGAAAATAACACATTTTTTTAATTTAAATTTTTAGCCCTGCTGTTGACTTTTCTGTGGATTTCTGTGATATATCATTAAATAGAGAGTAGTTTAGAAAATATTAAACATTATTAAACTTCACTAGTTTTTCACGTCAGTGCTTATTACGCTTTTTAGATCTCAAAATTACGCTTTTTAGTGCTTTTTTCAAATTTTGATGTACTTTTAAAGTCAAAAAAGTTGGCATCACTGTTTGTTATCTCTGAAACCAGAATACCTCGACAAGTTTTGTTTTTTGGAATATGTAAAATATTTAGAGAAGCGTTGCACAAAGTGGATTGAGCTCAAAGGGAGACTATGTTAGAAAAAAATTAGTTTCTAGCCAAAAATCAATGTTTCTTTCAAAAAAGTTGCGCCTCCTTATGGCGGTTGGAGTGTTGCGATATCGACGTTTTTATAATCGATTAAAAAATATTTTAACCTATTTTGTTTAATATAGAACCAAAATAACGTATTCCAAGTTGAAATACAGCAATCGTCGTTAAGATAATTTTGTTTTGACTAATTTTTAAAAATTTGGCTTTACTTCCTTTTTGAATCCTATTTGTTTGTGTTGCTGCTTACGACTTCATTTTTTTCACTCAAGTCATAATGAATCGTATGCGAATAATTTGTAAATGTTGGTGTGAAAAGGGAAATTTTCATTTTTATTCTGTTAGAAATGTCATTATTATTATTAAAGTTTGATTTTTATAAGAACTACTATGATTGAGTAAAAAAAACAAGCAATGTGAGTCCGATCACAGAGGAGATGTGTAAACATCTAGTAATGAAAATTTTTTTAAGTTAGAAGTACAGGGTGGGCCAAAAGAAACCAAGGGGTGTAAAAGTTTAATAACTTTTTTGTTTATTAACTTTTTTTTATTTTTTCTTTCAGATTATATAATATACAAAATGGAAATTTTTTTACACTAAGTATGAAGAATGATGTCTCTTAAATGACCACCGTTTTCAGCTTCGCACTGATGGGCTCTTTTTAGAGCATTTTCCATAACATCTTTCAAAACTTGTGGCTGTAGCGTTCGAGTTTCTGCAACAATGTTTGCCTTGAGTTCAAGGATTGTCTCTGGCTTGTTTACATACACTCGCTCCTTCAAAAAACCCCAAAGAAAATAGTCGGGTGCTGTCAAATCTGGCGATCGCGCTGGCCAAATAATTTCCGAATTTCGAGAAATTATTCGCTCTCCAAAAATTTTACTTAAAAGTGCCATTGTGTCTCAGGCAGTATGGGCAGTGGCTCCGTCCTGCTGAAACCACATACCAGGTCTGTTTTCAAGAGCAGGACGTAAAAAATTTTCTATCATAAACCGATACCACTCTCCATTTACGGTTACAGCACTTCCATCTTCATTCTCGAAGAAGTAGGGCCCAATGACATTTTCAGATGTGATCCCACACCATACTGTACACCTGATGGGGTGCAATTGGCGTTGATGAATGGCTCTTGGATTTTGAGAACCCCAGAACCTACAGTTGTGCTTATTAACAAAGCCATTCAAATGAAAATGAGCTTCATCACTCATAATCAAATTTTCATCTCTGGTTTAAATAATAAAATTCTATTGTTCTGGTTCTCTGTTCAGTTGTGAACCTCTCCATTATAAATTCTCCAAGTGTTGTCTATATAATCTGAAAGAAAAAATAAAACAAAATTAATAAACAAAAAAGTTATTAAACTTTTACACCCCTTGGTTTCTTTTGGCCCACCCTGTACTTATGTTTTTAGTATCTTTTTTTAAATTAAGTAAATTAAAAGTATCAAAACTTTCAATATTGTAAATACATACATATGAATTTGTTGGTTTTCGTTTGTTTTATTAAACTTATTTCGTTAGTAAATGGGCACACTGCAGTATATGTACATGTACTGCATTCAAAATTGCAGTAAGCAGTAAATTTACTGATTACTAAAAAAATTCAGTAAATTTTTACTGCTAATGAAATTTAATTTGCATTACCAGTAAAATCGAAGGGCTGTAATCATAATAAAATTGTAGCAAGTGGCAAAGTTTTTTCATTCAAATTTTGAATTTTTTGTATGAAAAACATTTAGCCACTTGTTAGAATTTCATTATGAATACGGGCATTACTGATTACTGAAAATTCAATGCATCTCATCATATAACAAATCATTTAGGCAATTTATAAAAATTGTAGAAAAAAATTTTAGTAATCAGTAAAAATTTACTTGTTAAACATTTTTTATTGTTTTTACTGAAACTTTAGTGGTACTGCAGTGCTCATCTATTGTAAATGCCTTTACTTTTAGTTTTTAATTTTTAATTCCTGTTGTTCATCGTTTAGTTGTTGCTGTTCTTGTTGTGGTGTACGCATTGCAATTAAAATAAATTCAGTAAAGTGCGACTTTGACTCGCGCACATTCGGTTTTGATCATTTTTTTTTTTTTTTTGATTTAGCTTTCTTCCTTTTTTAAGTTTTTTCAGTTTAAACGATTTTTTTCAGTTTTATCGCTTTTTTCTCGTTTTGGCGTTTTTTTCTCTTTTTGGGTTTTTTTAGTTTTCGCAATTTTTTTTTCATTTTGGCGATTTTTTCATTTTGGCGATTTTTTTCTGTTTTTTGGGGTTTTTTCATTTTGGCGATTTTTTCTGTTTTTGGGAATTTTTTTTTTATTTAGGCGATTTTTTTATTTTGGCAATTTTTTCATTTTGGCGATTTTTTTCTGTTTTTGGGGTTTTTTTTATTTAGGCGATTTTTTCATATTGGCGATTTTTTTGTTTAAGGATTTTTTCATTTTGGCGATTTTTCCAGTTTTTCGCCATTTATTTTAGTCCTATAGATTTTTTAATTTGGTGCTTTTTTCGTTTTGGCGATTTGTTTATATTTGGCGATTTTATATTTTTTTGATTTTTTAGTTTTACCGTTTTTGAAAATTTCAAGAGCTTTGCAATTACGGTTTCCAAGATACAGCAAGTTGTCAAAATTACAAAGTCAAAATTGCATTAACTGATGGAACACCCACTGATTTAAATTTTTTAACACTAACTTTTAAAATTTCAAGTGTATATATGTACATACAATTGCATGCATATTACATGGGATTTTAACATTTTTCGATGCTCGTTTTGGAACACCCTTTAGTTTTTAAGTCTCATGTATTTGTTGTTATAGTGGCCAAATGTCTACACATTGGGTCAAAATTTCAAGTCCGTAGCTCTTACGGTTCATTTTCACCTTTGGTGTACGGAAATATACAGAAAAATAACCGGCGGCGCGCGCCATCGGCTTCGAGCCGGTCGACTTGTTTCTCTGCTTGGTATTGCTTCTTTCAAACACTAATTCACTCATACATAGCTCACACCGATTTGACAATGCAAAGAAAACTCAGCAAAGAAATCAAAGTCAAAAGCTTTTTACCCCCTAGCGTATAGATGTTTACACATCAAAAAGAATATTTTGGGAAATTTTTTTAAGTATGTATTTCAATGGTTGAATTCTGCTTCTGCTCATGCTTTACTTGAACACCATCATTAACAGCTTCAGCTGATTTAATTGTTGCCTACAAGTTGCCAATTCAGCTGCAACATGTTTTCTTAAAAGTTACAAGTTTTTTTATGGGTCATAAAACTGGACCAAGCAAAGGACTTGCAGGATCAGTGCATGTCAATTTTTTTTAATTTGCAATCTAAACATGTTTTGATTTATAATTTATGTTGTTGATTTAACTCAGTTTCCGCCAGGCTTAAAATTTTAAGACACATACAAACATAAAAATATAAATATATAAATAAATAAAATAAAAAAAAAATATATGCTTGTACATAAATATATTCATAAATATATTCCAAATGTTGATTGCGGTGACACGTTGTATAAGCAAAATATAAAGTCGCTACATCCGCAACAATAAATATTAATCATTTTTGTCAAATTAGAAACTGAGTTTTTATTGTTTTGACGATCATTTGAAGACATTTGCATGCATTCAGGCAATCGCACTAAACACACTCTAACAAGCCCAGCAGTTCTTAAACAAATATAATACAATCACTTCTAATTAATTTTCGGTAACTTTGCTTCTTGCCTTGATTCAAATCATTGAGAATGAGTTTTTTTTTTCAATATTTTTAATATTATTTGTCATATCTACTGTTTAATAACAAAAACTATGAACAACTTCAGCGACTGCTGGGCTATTCTTAGACAATTGATAATATTTGCCAACCAAAAAAAAAAAAAAAAAAATAACGTGAAGTAACAAGAAAAGTTGGAACAAAAATATTATTTCCGCTGTTAATTTTAGACTTATGCCTAATAATTGTTTAAACCAGCAACAGCCACAGCAACAACAACGACAACAACAACAACCAGTAGAGAGGCAATAAAATATTAATAACAAAAAGAAACTTGTCAGACATGTTGCAGAAAATGTTGCCATTTTTGTGAATGAATTAGACAAACTGTTTGTTGGATGAATGAATGAAAAAGTCTGCTGACAAAACATATTCAAACAAACTCAATTGCTGTTGCTATTGCTATTGCTACTGCTGTTATAAAATACTCTACGACTACGTAAAATTAATAACACCCCCACTGTATTTACTTCTTCCCGTTTAGGCCAGCTGATTTCTATGTGGGAATGAAGACAAAAAAAAAAAAAAAAAACAGTAATAAAACCAGACGACACTTAATTATTTGGTATCGAATTTTAAAGGAGTATATTCCTTAAGAAAATTATGCTGTTTTGTGTTTTTATTATTATTTTTTAAAGAAAAGTAACACTCAAGCAATGAATGCCTACTATTATTACTAGGTGTTACCTTCTTTTAGGAAAGGGATAGTGATAGAGAAGACAGGTGGTGTAGGAAGAGATAGAGGAAAGCTTTATTCTTTCACATCTCTGCTTTTTGCACGTTTTTTTTATAATGCAGTGTTGCAGCGCCTCTGGTGTCAATGTGGTGTATTAAATTTAGGAAAATGTGCTTCGCCGATGATTTTGCTGCACAATACCGACGAAGGAGGGCGCTCTGATGTTACATTAGGATTAGAATCCGCTGAAGCAGGAGTAGTTCAGTGATCAGTGCCTATGCCTTCATTGCTTGAACTTTCCTACAACAACTGATACAAATGGACACTAATGCACATTAGAAAAATGCGGGATGTTAGTATTTTAATGCCTGTCAGAGACCGGGCTCGAACCCAGGACCTTCGGTTTTGTTGTCAACGTGCTAACTACTTCAGCCAACGCCACTCTCATCGAGATCATCCACAACTATGTTGCCCGAGTTAGTCCTATATCCACCCACTCAATTTAATATGCTAGAGCAGTTTGAAACTGGCCCAAAATTTTTTTTTTGGAAAAATTGTTTTCAGCCTGAATCAATGAGTATGTCAACAAACAAAATTTTCGAATTTAGAATGATGATCATATGAGACCCACATGAGCGTCCAATGATTCCCAAGAAAGTTATTCAATACCGAAAAATTGGGGCTTGCTTACTCGCTCTCGAGAGAGATTTTGCACTACTGACGATTTTTTCCGTTCCCTAAGGTCTAGAAAATAGCATAAGCCTGCCAACAGGAGTCAGTTGTTTTTGACAACTGGTACACAAGCCCCAAATTTTTTTGGTACTGTGTTAAACTGAGGACGATGTCGACAACTGGAATTAAATCATTGATTCGCCTGGACTTTGAGCTGGAGGCGTCATTGGTCCATAGTTCTATGAGAACGACGTTGGTCTGTCCATAACCGTGAACGATGAATGATTACCAACAATTTGTGGTTTCAACAAGTTGGCGTCACGTGCCACATAACTGATGACATATACATACGTACATATCGTGTCATAACCGCAAAAATAGCTTAAGCGACATAATTTTCAACTTTAAATTTTTTACCAAAATCGATTATTTGCGATCGTAAATAGTCGATTTTGACGTCCTTCCTAATTTCACGTGAAATTGTTGTTCCCAGGATCGTGTCATTTGGGACATTTTTAGCAACGCCACAGCGCAGATTTGAACGAAGTAAATGATTGAAAAATCTTCGCTGAAGGTTAAAAGTAATAATTCAACTCTTTCAAATCCTGTTTCAATATATTAAAAATCAAATATTATTTTTTATTGTTGTTGCCTTATATGTTCATATGTATGTTGTTGTAGACTGGAGTGTTCAACTACTCGTTTATGCAAAACAACCCACTTGACTATGCCAAGCACGATTTACAATACAATAAAACATTGTAAAACTTGTCTTTGAAAGAGTATTTAAACAGTTTGACTGGAAAAAGACTAAATGAAGAAATGAATGAATGAACGAACGAGTCAATGAATAATTGAAGTTAAGAAGCAAAAAAAAAATAAGAAGAATAAACCTGAATTTAGCATAAAATTGTGTGTGCACGCCTTCAACGTTTAAATTAAAAATTCATTCATAAATGTGAAAATTTGTTGTTTAGACTTTCCCCTCCCTCTCCCTCTCCCTCTCCCTCTCCCTCTCCACCAACCATCAAACACCCGCTAAATCACACTCTGCTGTAACAATTTACATGAAAGCAATTTCATATATATGTATATATGTATATATGTATGTTTGTATTCATGATGTATTGCTTAAGGTGTATTTCCGATTGGGAGAAAAAAAAAGTGTTTAGGTGTTGTTTAAGTTAGACCGACCGACACGACGTTTCGTAGCAACAAAAGTTGGTAAGTGAGTTTTTAAGCCATGTGTCGATTTTTGCCAATGTTCCAAAGGTCGAAACGATGACTCACTCATCATCAACGCTGATCATCGTCGTCGTCGTCATCACCAGTTTTTGTTAGTTGACTGGCTGGTTGTGGATTCAATTGCTGTTGTAGTTGTCGTCGTTGTTGTTGCTGTTGCATTTGCAGTTATTGTTTGGTAATGTTTGTTGCTACTAGCGCCAACTAATATAACTAATGATGTGAAATACAACAATAACAAATAAAGAGGCAATCCTAGTATAAAATATACAAGGGACAAGCAACAACACAGCACGTGTACTCGAGTGCAAGATTATGGGGATTTTCTATTAACTGTTGCAGCACCATGGGCAGTGGTTGGAATAGAGCGGAAGTGGGGCGAGTGTTTTGTACAACAAGTTTCTCGCTTACAGCTAGAATTTTTACAGAGGTGGGAAAATTAGCACTATTGAGTTGTTTTCCATATATCCTACACCCAGAAAAAAGATTGGTTGGAAAACGGTTAGTCCAATAAAATATCATTTGCATTAACTATATTTCAGTTCACGCTATCAATTTTCTGTTAATCTAAAAAACAATCAATCCATGTTCATTGCCATAAGGGCATAATTGTAACAAAGATATGGTTGTGACAATACTTAAATTGATTGCATCAACCGAGCGTATGATTTTGTCATGACTAATTAACTGATTGGTTAACCCAACCGAATAAAATATTACGAATTGGATTTTACTACCAACTTTTGGTATAAGCAACTAAAAAATTGTCGTTCTATATTAAAATTAAAATAAAAACTTTTAATCAGTTCTGCAACTAACTAGAGGTTGAGTTTACTATCATAGTGTATATCAGCAAATAAAAAAATTAACTTTTGTGCCTTTCAAAGATATTATGAGTTTTTGAATTCTCAAATGTTTTTTGAAAGTCTGTGCATAAGATAACAGGTTTGTGGCTTTTCAAAATGTGTGGTTGAAGAAATGTATATAGACATGCTTCACCATTAGGAAATAAATTTCAAATAAAATAAACTTATGACAATAAGTCAAATAATAAATTTTCTCAAATAATTAAAATATAGTGGTACCACAAGAAAATTTCAGTCGCTATAGCAGAATTCTATGATAGTTGCTGCAACCGCCAAAATTCAATTGGCAACAAATTCGGTTGTCACAACGAATCTGTTTTCTCTGTGTATAGGTATCTATCTACCATTAATTCATACTCCTTACTTGCAATCGAAAAGATTTTTCATTAAGCATTTTCACTGCTAGATTTATGTTTTTTTCCTTAAAAAAAAGCATTTAAGTTTAAAAAAATCACAATGGTTTGAGCATAATATGAAGAACAAAATTTTATTGAAATTTCTTTTTTTTTTTTTTTTACTCTACTCTACTCGACACTGCCCATTTAATTCATCACATTAAACAAAACTCGTACAAACTGCATCATTGGAATTTTTACATGACGTCACAATTAATAGTCATACGCACTTTTTTACCTTTGGGTAGAAAATGCTTTTTTTATATTTCTGTATATTTTTCAAATTTCGATTTCGAAATGATCAAATGTCTTCATAGATTCTTAGACCCTAATTCTGTCCGACGATTGTATCGTCTTGTCTGTAGACGAAAAAAGCCACATTTGCGATTCTTTAAAGCAATTATTATTTATTGTCTATGCTAGAAGGTTCGTGTATTTGCTTTGTGATTTTGTCCCAAACATTATATCCAACACATAATTTTTCATATACATATTTTGTCAAACTATTATATAATACTTTAATTTAATTTTTATTTTTCAAAAACATGGCAATAATATTTTTTATTTTTCATTATCAAAGACAATAAATAACCTTTTTTGAAGAAAATAATTTAGAGAATTCAAACACAAGAACTCAAAAGTATTTTCAAACAAAAACGTCTGAAATCTTCGTACTGAATTAGGGCATTAATCTACACAAAATTGTCTGTCATTTGGGTTTTATTAGAGCTATGCTCTTTATGTCACGACACAGCAGCTAGGACGTGATTTTCGTAACAAAAATAATCGACACTATTACAGTTATAAATTTATTTTTGTTTTGATTTCTTTGTATTTAAATCCAGAGTATGAAAAAAACAAAACAAATTATTTGATTTTGTTTTGTTTAAAATTTAAGGGGTGTAGAGTGGTAAAAACATTAATCTTATAAATGATCCTTCGCCAATATTTTTAAATTGACTCAAACGCAAACCCTTAAATATCTCGTTATATGAAAAAATGGACTTATACCATAATTTTTAGACTGATTTTAAATTGTATTTTGCTGCCTGAAAGGCTAAAGCTTCCATTTGATGCCATTTTTCAAAAAAAGTGGTCGGGAAGACGCCCAAAAATTTTTTTACCTAGATTTTATGTACTTTTACTCAAAGCATTACTAGCAAATGCAGCGGACAGACACATTAGGCTCTCACAATGACACAAGCTCAATTTTAAGAAAGCGGGTGGAGTCGTTCCTATTAGAATTTAAGTGGCACAATATTGCATATAAAAATTTGTTTAAGGGAGGGGGGGGGGAGGGAGGGGATTGCAACAAAAATTAGAACACATCAAGGGCTCCCGTAATGAGATATTTTCAAACTTACTTTAATTTATAATATTATATTTCACGGATCACTGCATAACTTGCAAAAATGTTTATGCTTGTGGAATGTCTTACTTTTGGGCTTAAAAAAGTGGACGGAGCCGCTCTCAAGAGAAGTTAATATTAAATTTCATTCACTTCTATGGAACAAACGGATTCTTACGAAACTTGACATATACCCTGAGCGCTGAAAGTGACACGATCTTGCATTCAAAAAAGTAAAGCGGCGTCACGCCCATTAACGTTCAGTATAAATTTATATTTACTTCTACTTTTTCGATCCCCACAAAACTTTGCTAACAGTTTTTGCTCTTAGAATAACATAAGTTTGTGCTTCAAAAGTGGGCGGGGTTATGCCCATTAAAACTTAATATTATGTTTAATATGCTTCTATTGGTCCGATCGCCTTAAAAATTGGCCACAGTGTTTGTGCTCTTCGAATGGCCTAATTTTGTGCGTAAAAAAGTGGGAGGTGCCATGTCCATTAAAACTTAGTATTATACTTTACGAGCTTCTATTTGACCGAATCTTATGCAAATTTAAACACACCTTGAGCTCAGAAAGTGGCGATATCTTTCGTACAGAAAAGTTCGTGGGACCACTAATATTTGCAAAATTGGGAATTGACGCGCAAAAGTGTAAAAAAAAGAATTATCTTGGGACACCCGTTTAGAGCTATGCTTCCAACTATATATATATATAAATTCATGTCCTAAGTAACAAGGCAATAAAAATTATAATATATGATAATTTCAAATTCGCCGCAAATATTTCAAAACGTTTCCATTTATTTTCCATTGCTTTCTTTTCTAGCTGTGTGCGATTTAATTAATGTATTGTTTGTAGCCGTTGGTGGCTGTTAGCCGGCTTACAGCCGATCGGCTGCGTTCTTTAGTTTGTGCTCATGTGGAAAAATAAATTGAGCAATCGTTCTCATTATTTTTGTTTTGTTTTTGTTTTATTCACTTCAAAGAAGTTCAAAGTTTTGTTTCGTTTATTTTCATACTCTGGTTTTGAGTAAAAAGAAATCAAAACAAAAATTAATTTATAACTGTAAAATTTCGATTATTATCCCAGCTCTAAAAACTTCCTTATAAATGTCATTATATTTTTTTGAATAAAATAATCACGTCCTAGCTTCTTTGTCGTGGCATTAAGAGCATAGCTTTAAAAACTTGCTTATAAATATCACTAGATGTTTATTTTTTAAATAAGTTTATTACCATTTAAAAATCTTTATTTTCCAAGCCTGCTTCAATTTAAGCAACAATGATGCGAGACGACGCCACTGCGTCACCGCAAATTAACATGTACTTTTTACGAGCAAAAAGATCATCATCAAAAAGTTTTATGAATGAACGCGTCTTTTGCGGTTTTACTTCATTAACACCACAAGAATAATACAGCTGAAATTGCAACATTTGCAAGAGCCCCTCCCTCTCTCTCCCCTGGTTTTATATGAAGAAAGCGGATCATTAAAATATTTTGCAAACGATGCAGTTTGAATTGTGGACAGATGTAGTGTTTCGGTTTCAGTGTTTTCATTTTAATCGATCATGCTTTTTTTTTTTTTTTTTTTTTTAAAGAAGAGAAGTAACACTCAGGCAATTAATGCATACTACTATTACTAGGTGTTACCTTCTTTAGGAAAGGGATAGTGATAGTGATAGAAGACAGGTGGTGAAAGAAGAGATAGAAGAAAGCTTCATTCTTTTACAACTCTGCTTTTTGCACGCTTTTTAGTAATGCAGTGTTGCAGCGCCTTCTGGTGTTGATTGAGGCGTCCCAGCTAAAAAAAAATTATATATGGTACATACACTTTTAATACATGAATGTATATAACTATATATGAATATGTATGAATTCATGTATGGAAATGTATGGGATTATACATGCGAAAAGTATTATATATGAATTGATATATGGACTATTATATGAAATGTATTATAATATATGAGCTCATATATGCGGATCCATAGATCCATAGAAATAAGATGTAATATATGGCGCCACATAAAAATGTATGCCCCAGCTAAAAAAATTATATATGGTCCATATAATTTTAATATATGAATGTATATAACTATATATGAATATGTATGAATTTATGTATGAGAATGTATGGGATTATACATGGCAAAACTATTATAACTATATGAACTAATATATGGACTAATATATGTAACGTATTATAATACATGAGTTCATATATGGAAATTTAATTATGAAGCTCTTCATATGTGGATCCATATATAGAAATAAGATTTAATATATGGAGCCATATAAGAATGTATGCATACATAATATCTTACGTAAGATCGTTGTTTAGATTTTATCACTGGTGAACTGGAAATCCATTAGAAAATACATGCGGTATGCGTGCCCTCAAAGTTTAAAAACGAAAAACTTTTGTTACAAAAAAAACCATTCTTGCATGATTTTATACATAGTGGATCAAATAATCAAAAGGATAATCCAGTCATTAATTTTATCGAAAATAAAATAATTCTGTAGATAAGAAACAAAGTTCATATTACTGAAAAAATATATTGAAAACTATTGTTAGACGAATTATTTTTTCTTTTATAATTAACTGCATTAGTTTTTAATCTGATTTCTTTGTGTTTTTTAAATAATTGATTCACCTTTTGACTTAAAATGAGGAATGAAATGACTTTTAGTTCGATTTGAATTATTTGTCCAAACAAATGTATCATTAAATACAACCTCCCTGTTCAAAATCTAAAAAAAGTAGTTTTAGTAATTTAATTTATTGCACAACAGTACGATTTTGTGAACTTTGCATACTGTAGAGGGAATATTTACACATACATGTATGAAAATGTATGAATATATATAATCATATATGCCCATATACCCTCATTTTTCGGATCCGAACCATATATGGGATATCATATATGCTCCAGACATATTTTTTTAGCTGGGGTATTAATTTTGAAGCTGTGTTTAGTAGCCATTTACTGGTTATTTTACTTTGCCGATGATTTTTGCAAAAAACAAAAATTTAACTGACTTAATTAAAATTTTTAATTAAGCTTTTAGGCAAATAACATTTTTAAACAAAAGTTCTATTGACTCAATTAAATATATAAGTTACTACTTGTACTTATTCAATTGAAGGTGTTAGTTTTTTTTAAAAACAATACAAAAACAAATTAACTCATACTCTAAAACTCGTGTAAACGCCAGGCATACATAAATTAGCACCCGCACTCATAATTGAAAACTTTGATAAGTCCGAACTTGTTGGCACTAGAATCTGGGTCATGTTTGTATATTGACCCGTAGTTAACACTTTAAAATTGCATAGAATTATTTTTACCGTTTTATGTAAACATGTATGTATGTGTATACATACCCTGTCGGAAATTCCGTTAACTTTAAACTAACTTTAAGCTAACTATTTTGCAAGTAGTACTGAATGACACTTGGATTACTTTTCAATGTAATCAACTGACTATTTTAACATTGCGATGCCCTAGGCGATAGTCAATTGTCTCACACTGCATTACTTTTCAACTAACTTAAAGTTGATTTTTCTTAAATCAGTCATTAATTAGTCAGTAAAGTAAAGTCAGCAAAATGTTAAGGTAGAGGTCCATCGCATTATGCTTTCTATGCATCTGTCAGAAAAGTAGAATCAATGTATTAGTATGCGATAAGTTACATTGCAAAAGCAAAAAGTAGGCCTACCTTCTACTTTTGCACGCGTTGCAAGCACCATGAAAGAAAGTCTTAGTAAAAAAAACCTTCCCAGCTAAAAAAAATTATATATGGTCCATATAATTTTAATATATGAATGTATATAACTATATATGAGTATGAATGAATTCATGTATGGAAATGTATGGGATTATACATGGCAAAACTATTATATATGAACTAATATATGGACTAATATATGAAATGTATTATAATACATGAGCTCATATATGGAAATTTAATTATGAAGCTCTTCATATGTGGATCCATATATAGAAATAAGATTTAATATATGGAGTCATATAAGAATGTATGCATACATAATATCTTACGTAAGATCGTTGTTTAGATTTTATCACTGGTGAATTGGAAATCCATTAGAAAATACACACCTTATGCAAAGTTTATATGCGTTTAAGAACGAAAAAATTTTGTTACAAAAAAAATCATTCTTTTATGATTTTATACATTGTGGCCCCCAAATAATCAAAAGGATAATCCAGTAATTAATTATAGAGAATAACAAAATTCTCTAGATAAGAAACAAAGTTCATATTACTGCAAAAAAATTTATTGAAAACTATTGTTAGATGGATTTTTTTATAATTAATAATCATTTTTTGTACGAATATTAGTTTTGTGTTTTTTAAATAATCGATTCACCTTTTCTTTGAAATGATGAATACAATTTCTTTTAGTTAGTTTTTAAATATTTTGTCCAAATAAATGTTTCATTAAATATAACCTCCTCCCTTTACAAAAACTTAAAAAAAAACTAATTTTAGAAATTTTATTTATTGCACAGCAGTGCGCTTTTTTGATTCAAGAAAGTATGAATATGAACTTTTCATACCGTATAGGGAATATTTATACATGCATGTATGAAAATTTATGAATATATATAATCATATATGGCCATATACCCTCATTTTTCGGATCCGAACCATATATGGGATATCATATATGCTCCATACATATTTTTTTCTCAGTAACAAATTTTGCATATTAGTTATCGATTACTTTTAAGTACTGAGTGTCATCTCCGCTAAATCTGTGTTATGTACTTTGTGTGCATTACATATTTTTAAACAATAAAATGGAAAAATTTTTTATTAATGTTGTAAAAAAGCACGAACAAACGCTCACAGCTGATCAAAACAAAAATAAAATGGCGCTTAAAAAGCAGTGCATGTAACTCAACGCGAACAAAGTATAGAATGAAGCAAGAGGATGAAACGCGTGCAAAGCATAACGCGCAAAAAGCGAGCTATGGACCTCTACCAACTTCGATTACGTACTCATCATAAGAATTAATTTTAGGTTTGTTCTGGATGACATTGCAGTTAGCTTTTAGTCGGTCTAAGAAAAGTTAACTAAACGTTAACTGTTTTTGTAGTCAACCACAAATTCATTCTCCAACAGGGTACGTATGCTTATGTATGTATTAAAGGGTTGCACATGTATACTCGTTTGTATAGCTAAAACAAATATACCATGATATGTACCATGTAATTGTAGTGTGAGCGACAGAACTACCCTCTAGTCAACCTAGAACCATGTGTCTCTATGTCAATACTCTTTCTGCAGCGACAATTGCACTAGTTAAAATGTCGACAACTTTCCTTTTATGCGCGAGTAGAGATACGTTAGAGACGACAGTTCTAGTGTATTTCTGGTGATGTTGTCAATGAACGCGTCAATAGTTTGTTTTTCTTTTTTATTATGTTGTGCAATAATATTAAATAAATACCTATATGTAGACGAGTGTCACTAAAATCTACGAGTGAATCTTCGGTTCAAATATCTCCATATGGTCGTAAAAGAACTACCTTCTCAATAGTGCTAAAGTCTACTGATAGATTTTGAATGACAACCCTATGTTATTTGTCAATAGGCAATTGCATTGGCTGGGGCACACCTAGTCAGTAGCACTATTGACAATGTGACGAGAAAATTACTATAACTTTACTATTGACAACGAGAGAGGATATATCGATATTGTAGACTAGAGCCCCTAAAATTTACTAGTGAATCTTTGGTGCCAATGTCTCCATGTGGTCCTGAAAGAACTACTAAGTCAGTAGTGCTATAGTCTAGTGGTGGATTTTTAATGACAAGCTAATGTTAAATGTCAATAGACGATTACATTGGCTGGGGTACACCTGGTCAGTAGTAATGACTGACAACGTCACTAGTAAATCACCACAATTTCACTATTCGCAGTTTCTGCAGGGTAGGATAAGAGTTATTTTGTATGCGTGCTTTTCCAAATTACAATACAATTAAAAACAAATAACAATTGCTTATTGTATTGCTGCTGAGCAACTGTTTGATCTGTTTTTGCTTAAAAATAAATATTGTAATACAATTATATGAAAAAAACAATTGTTGAAACAAGTACATGATGGACAGATGTATGTGCGGACGTTCGTTATGTTATTTTGTGGCGCAGCCAAGTATAGAGAGAGAGAGTCAATTTTGCTCAGAGAGTAATTGCACTTGCATATCGTGTGTCATTTTTTTGTATTTGCAGCTCGTGTGTTTCATGTACATGTATTATCTACTTACATATGTATGTGAAATTTTGCTTTTATTCATTCATCATCAGCCATGTATTTTTTTCTCAACACAACATAAGGCACTTACGGTAAAAGCAGTTTTATGTATCTTATTTGTTAAAAAAAAAAACAAAAAAAAATAAATGTGTTGTTTTCATTTGCTCATTGCCCAACCATACAATAATTGCTTTAAAAATCAACATTTACAACTAGTAACAGAAAACGCTAAATAACATATTTGTTCATACCAGAACCAAAAACACGCAAAAACTAGTGCAAACAGATGTATCTGTGCAATGCTATAGTATGTATGTATGCAAATATTACAACCAGTGTTGTTCAATATTGCAACTTATGAATGAAGCATAGATAAAGACGGGAAACTCAATACATGAATACACAACAAATTCATTCATTAATGCACCCATTCACACAGATACTTCTTTTCTTTTTTGTTTGGTCGTCGTACGCCGACGCAAATGTGCAAATTTTTTCTTGCAATATTTTTATTATTATAAATTTTTTTTGTCCACAACTCAACGCCAACGATTAATTGTCTGGATGGGGTTCAACAACTTTTTATTAAATCATATCATACAACAGCAACATATTGTTGCTGTTTTAGTGTAACAAAGTAAAAGATTGCTGCCACTAATGTTGCTGCTGGCCTCGTACGAGTGTGAGTGTATGTTGCAAGACAAGTAATTCTTGTCGCTGCTGAAGTTTACTTTTTTGTAGTAAGTGGTTAAAAGCAACAAATATATTAATTATGCTTCCTGTGCATATTTTTTTGTCTGTTCTTACATTTAGGCATAGTAAATCAGCACGAGTGAGTTTATGCTAGAGACGAGAATAATATAAAATTGCTTCATAATCATGTTAAGTGACGGAAAACTTTTAATCACGCCCACTGCACGTACTTAGAATTTTGTCCTATTATTAAAACGCTTAAAAAAATATATTACTATGTATAAAATCAAAAATTTAATTGAGTTAACTAAACTTTTGTTTAAAAATTTAATTGATTAAAAGTTTCATTAAACATTTTTGTTGAGTCAATTAAACTTTTGACTTTTGACTTTTCAATGATTTTTTGAAATACGATTTTTGGAGTTTGTCGGCGAACGGTATAGAAAAGTGAAAGGGGTAGAAAAAAATCACATTTTCCGTTCTACGAGTTTTTTTCAAATTTTCTTCACACATATTTAATTTTTTTTTTTTGTTACTTTATTTTATTTTTTCATTGAATGCGAGAACAGCTTTTTTTTAATACAAAACAGTGTTACCTGTAGGTATTTTTGTCACTAATAAATATATGAGTATAGGGAATATCGGAAAAATATTTTATTTTGGACAAAATGTAGGTATTATTTATTTATTATTTTATTGCCTTTTTTTGCTTAAATGTAAAAATAACTATACTAAAAATATATTTTTGCTCAGTCGTAAAGCAGCTCTGGGCGAGTCACGCGTCGTTGGCAATTATTTCTTAAATGCAACCAGGCCACTGTTGTTTATTGGCCTTCGAGAGTTTTGCGTCTCACTCGCACTGGTTGACTGATCTGCCACGGACTACCGTATAATCTTGCGGTTCCTTAACTTCTTATGTGAAGGCATGGGTCGTGTACAGTGAGTCACAAAAACATTTTTAAGAATACTGTTAATAACATCATGGACATATGTTCTTAGACACCCGTCCATTTTTGTGCAACCATATTCTGCAAATTTACTTTGTAGAATATGTAGTATAAATAAATAAATAAATAAAATATATTTTTGCTCATAAACCGTTTCAAAATTTGTTTTTGTTCGAAATTACATAAACTTTTATGTAATTATTTTGGTGTCGCAGTGCCTGTCTTTGGTAGCATTGCTGAGAGAATATTTATTTACTTATATGTGAGAGGATAAGAAAAAACGCTATCAAAATAAAATAGATATTATCTCTCGACTGCTTTCTGGCGCTACTTTTTTGTGTCGATTTGTATGGAAAATGTGTTTATGCCGCAATTCTGTTTGATCATTGAGGCCTTAAATGTTTTTAATTTATCTTTCTTTAAATTAAATTGCTAAAATTTGTAGATTTTCGTATGGGATAATTTTTTTTTTTTAAATGAAGGGAAAGGATGAATATATGTAATCTTCTCTTGCCATATTTATTTTTCAAAAATCTTCAAGTCGAGCAAAAAAATCTTTTTTTTGTTACCAAAAATCTTTTTTGTTATTTTGGTGAATGAAAATTAGTTAAAATTTATTTTGTTTCTTGTGAACTATTAAAAGTAAAGCCAAATAACACAAAAAATTTATTGTATAGAATATGTGTAAGATCATTATGAAGCAAATCAGAAAATTTGTATATAGTTTAGTCAAAAAATTCCTCAATACATAATATATTAAAAGTAACAAGAGTAAAATTCTTAAAAATCTTATTTTTAGATAAGAAATCTCTTTTGTAGTTTTAACATGTCTAAAAACTTCAAAAATAAGATAAATCTTCACATATGGTAACACTGCCTAGTATGTCAGAAAAAGGGGTTTGGACTTAAGAGAGGATTCTGGTACCTAAAAGGGTGTAGATGAAATGAGTTAGATTTCTGATAAAAATTTATTTACCCCACAAAAACGTACAAAACGAAAACGAAACAGGAAAATCGATAAAAATGAGAAAAACATTAAAATTTTATTTATTTATTTTATTTTTTTTGTTGTTGATATTTTGGTTTTAAATTGTTTTTTCGTCAGTCTTCGAATTTTTTGAAGTTTGGACTCTTTTTCGGTGTTTCTTGATCTGGCAATTCGATTTTCTTCCGTTTGACAATATCAGTTTTTTTCTTTTTTCGGCGCTTTGATTTCAGCTTTTTTTTTCTCGTGATCCGGTGCTTCGATTTTTTCTTGCTGGCAGGTTCAGATTTATTTTTCGATTTTTTTTTCGCTTTGCGTTCACTTGTTTTAGGAGCTACAAAATCCCGTAAGTGCCGGACATTCTCATACAAATACCATTTGCGGAGGTAATTCGTTTGGTAACTCAGCCGTTAATAGGCAGATTAAATATTTCTTCTTCCGAGTCCACAAGTTCTTTACAAGTTCTTGGAAAAATTACCGGCTTTGTATAGCAAGATTTTCTGGAATTATCTTATTACATTCTGTCGAACTACATGCTTCGGACTTTTCTCCGTACATCAAATCGATGCACATGGTTTCTTGTATATCTTCAACGGATTCCTCCAATTCGGGTTCGGAAACATCATGCATCATCTCCATAAACTGAGTCTAGTCTTTTTAAATCATCATCAACACTCTCAGAAATACCAATTTTTATAAAAATTACTTCAAAATAACATCAGCCTAGTAACAAAATTACAAAAGCACCAAAATTGCGAAACAACTTTTGAGATATTGATAACACTCATTATACAGTTGGCACAAGACTGAAGCGTCACTTTATTATTTTCCTTTCTTATAGTTATTTTTACAATGTGTACAGAGCAGCAACAATAGCATACCTTTGTCACACTAAAAGCGAAAAAAATACTTCACCACATAGGCATGACGTCACCAAAGTCGGCACCCAATCATAACTAACCATACCAAATCGCATCTCCCAACTGAAGGTGTGTTCAAAGTGATAATACGTTATGAAACTGTAAATGCGTTTTTCGAAAAACTTAATTTTCGCACACTATGTCCCTTTTCTCGGAGAAGGTCACATATAGTAAACTAGCTGACCCTGCAAACGTTGTTTTGCCACATGAATTATTTCTAGGGAATTTATAGGTAGTTCTATGATAAAAATAATAATAAATAACAAGTTTTAATGGTGTAGGGATGTGGAATATTAGTGATTAAGTCCTGTGATAACGATAACGGAATATAAAAACAACAAAACACCAAAACAAAATATATGAGTATTATTAACTAATTACTTTGTATAGGAAGAGCCATCCTACCTATATTTCGAATTACCTCGCATTTTGTCTCAAAAAAATCCATACCAAATTTGAATACTCTGACTCCTATAGCTTTCGAGACATAAGATTCGTATGGGCGTGCCACAGCCCACTTAAGTGTATAAAGAATAGATAATGACCTATTATCACACCTACCGAATATACATAAACAATTTCACAAAAATCTGTCAAGTCGTTTCGGAGGATTTCAATTGCAAACGCCGTGAAAAAATTGGTTTTTCATTCTAAAAATTTTGGTACAGTAATTTCCGCTTAATTGATTTTATAAAAATGTGCGGTTTTTGGTGCAACTAAAGTGAAAAATTATTTAAACGATACTCTGTTAATTGATCCATTAACTCAATTGAAAAAACCGAAACTTTTGTTTGGGATTTTGAAAAAGGGATTTTATTTCAGAGTCAATTAAAAGGGCAACGCAATTAAATGGAACTCATTTAAACGGGTATTTTTCCATGTGTTTTATATGGAAAATATTCATTCAATGTTTTTTAGAGCAATTAATCTACTAAATCAATTAAGCTGGGAGCAATTAAGCGGAAACTACTGTATTTAGTTTTAGGAATTCTGTGGTTGGCCTTACTTCAGTACAAATATTTGGGCGATTCAAAGGGTACTATTAAGTGTCGTTGTGTCATTGTTTCATAATATTTGAAATGTAATGTTTATGCTTTTGTTTTTTTTTCCAAACAAAAATTTTAAAACATTATGACACTTAAGATTACCGTCTGAATCTCCCAATTATTTGATTTTTTTTTTAAATTCAGTAATTGAATAAAATATAAATAATTTTCTGTGTACGTTAGCTTGAGAATTATGTAACGAAAGAATCTCAATTAGCTTCGTGGTGTCCTGCTTCAAACTTAAAAGCTTTCGTGTAAATATTAACAGACATTAATAACGCGCACGAAGCACTTGCAAAAGATCAAACAGTTGAAAACATTAGTTTCTTTGCTTTGACTATTTTTTTCACTTATTAATCTTAGCCAATTCTCTAGAAATTTCTTACAAGTTTGGAAAAGTTATTCCAAATTTTCTCTGGCTCACGTTCGTTTATGCGAAACAAAAAATTATGCCGATTTGATTGCGTATAATTCCTGATCACTTCAGTCACGTGCCCAGTGTTTATCTCTGAGCCACATATGAACATATATTAATCTCAATTTTTTTTATTTTCATTATAGATTATTATTATAAAAGAATATGTTTATTCTACAAGAATAATTAACAATAAATTACATTCGAGTTGTACTTGTACCGCGGTATTTTCTAACTTTGAACAGTTGCCGGTTTGTCTCAACGGACACCTACACGTTCAATGTTTTTTTTTTATAATATATTCGATACCGGAAAGAGTAAAAGTAATAACCTTATATTTATAATCTAGTTTGTAACGTAATTCAAGTTGAAAAATTTGCATTGCAAGAAAATCGAAATATTTGCATTATTGAGTCAATCAATATCAATATAAATAAAATGGAGATCAGCTAAGCGGAGAATACTGTAATTATAAGATTTTGCTCATACCTAGAAAATTATTTTATTTCGATAATAATACCAAAGCTTTACTTACTAGTTGTAGGGTATCAAGAGATACTAGTTGCCTGCTTGTACTCACTCATTTTATAACTTTCAGTAGTCTTATTTATGTTACGGATTATTGACAGTTTCTTTAAGTTTTTTTCTTGCTTGTTGGCGTTTCAATTGCTCATTTCAATTAAACATTTATAACTATAACACTTTTTTTTTATTTGTATGTATGTATATTTGTTTTAACTTCAAATTGATCATTAAGACTACGATTTAAATAAAATGTGTTGGAGGCGGAAGTTGTTGGTTCGCGTTGTCATCAATCTAATAAGTAGGTTTAAAAAATGTTGCTATATGTGAACTTGATTTGAATATTTGTACATATATATATATGAAATAGAGCCCTGCACAAGACCAATTATAAGAACTTTTAAAACATGAGGGATTCTTCAAATGCTTTATTACAGCGAAATCTTCTAAAACCAACGCTAAAAAACAGTCTTTGCAAGCAATTTATTTCAGTTATTGCAGGTATAGGAGTAAAAACGAAAATAATTCGTGACGGAAGAATTTGTGATGCTTGCTTCGTCATACGCATGGCGGCGTATACAAACGTCACACACACATACTTTGTGTGTATTATCTTTTATTTTTCTGCGCTCATGCAAACGCACACATGTATTGCCATTAGTGGTGTGCGCTTGCTTTAAAAAAACCACCCTTAAATACGTAATAGCTTACCATCTACATCTTACACATATCCACTCAAACGTACAATATGCAAAATAACAAGCATACACGCATCGACACTATTCCTTTTGAGTGTTTGTTACGAACAAGAAGTCTTCGCGACATTGCTTAAAAACACTCATATACACGTAACTCAATTTATCCATCGTGCTTCGCTTATTAAACGACATCATTTATTATTGGTTTAGTATAATACATGCTACGACAATACACTTAAAAAAAAGACGTATTTACATTTCAAGACTGCTTAAGCAGCCCTCTAATATGTACAATATACATACATACCTATTTACTTTTTTATTAATAATATTATTTAATAAATATTTCTGTTAGACAATTATTTATTTAATTTTTTATAACAACATGATGTGTTTGGCGAGAAGTGGGCTAAATAATAATGTAGTTTAGTAGCCAGCAATATTATAGCTTGAAAGTTAATAAAAAATTAGCTTTATAAGAAATGGAATATTAAACCGAAGATAACAAAATGGTTCTGTATATTTTTATTAAAATACATTGTAGTGTACGTTTTGTTGCTGCAGTGAACATTATTAGAGAAGGAGGTAAATATAGAGAGAGACAGTGCTGTATTGGTATCTGTGTCGCAACTAGAACCTTATCTCCAAAAGCCATGAAGAACGTTTTCTCGCTATTACCGACCGCTGTACTGGTTAATTATCAGACATTTTTGGCTGCTACCAGGCTGATAAAGATCGAAGCATGACTGGAAACCGAACGTAAAACTACACACCAAAGGATCTTACCATGAGGTAATCCCACTACTGGAATGTGTGACACAATCCTAACTAGATATATATTAGAGGGCTATGTAAACAGTCTTTAAATGTAAATACGTTTTGTTTTTTAAATGTACTCTCGCATCATTTATTATACTCAACCAATAATGAATGATGACGTTTAATATGTGAAGCACGATGGATGTATTGATGTACGTGTATATGAGTGTTTACAAGCGATGTCGCGAAGACTTCTTGTTTGTAACAAACAATCAAAAGAAGTAGTGTTGATGCGTGTATGTGATGTTATTTTTCATATTGTGCGTTTGAGTGTGTGTGTGTGTGTGTGTGTGTGTGTGTGTGTGTGTGTGTGTGTGTGTGCGCGCGCGCGTGTGTGTGTGTGTGTGTGTGTGTGTGTGTGTGTGTGTGTGTGTGTGTGTGTAAATAAAATACGTGAAAAAATACATGCAAAATGTTTGATGTCGTCAACTTGTTTGAAAATTCTGTGATTTCCGGTACCAAGCCGTCAACAAATGGCATCCAAATATGGTCTATTATGTTGTTGTTATTATAATTATTTTTTTATTTTTTGTATAAACACATATATTAGCAACCTAAATATTGGCATATTTAATTTTTTGAATTTCTTCCTAAGTTTCCTCAAACCCCAAAAATTATGGTTGTATGTAGAGTTTATTCCTTAATTGTATATACATATGAATGTATGGACAAGGTGGATATCTACCTCTATATAAAATATGAAGCAAAATGGCAACAAAACTAAAAAAACACTTTGTGCAACTGTATTTTGACATCCATTGTACACCATAAGGCCAATTAAATTCGCCTCTGCTATTACCTCATAAAATAAATTCTCTTAAATTTCATGTTTCACTAAATGTTGCCATGCTCTAAAAAAGCTTAGAGCTTTTACACTAAAATAATACTTACGAAAATCAACAAAACATGCAAAATGTACAGATCGAAAAGTATTCGACTCAGCCGGTTTTTAAATTGTAAAAAAACCGGACTATTCGACATTCGAAAAATCAACATTTTGAAAAAACCGACAACCGAATTTTGAAAAAACCGAATTTTAAAACCGGTTGAAAAACCGAGTCGATCACCCTAGTCCGTTCGTATGAAGAAGCAAGCACCACAAATTTTTCCGTCACGAAATATTTTCTGCTTTACTCCTATACCTGCAATAACTGAAACAAATGTCTTGCCAACATTGTTTTTTTAGCGTTTGTTTTAGAAGATTTCGCTGTAGTAAAGCATTTGAAAAATCCCTCATGTCTTAAAAGTTCTTTAAGTGGTTTTGTGCAGGGGTCTAATATGTATAAAGTATGACTCTAATACCAGTCTTGAATGCAATGAATGCAGCGGGGATTAATCCAGAAACCGTTAGTTATATATACAGACGTTCGAAAAATGGAAGTAATATCTCGAAACGTCCTTCAATGTAAAAATGAGATAAAGTCTGCATATAATATGCATATCGTTACATCAAGGCATAACTGGTAAAAAACAGTCTAATAGACTGGCCAAGGTGGACTAATCGGAATCCAGAGAAATTTTCAAGAGATTATAAGTTTTAATAGACTGACACTCAGGAGACCGCTTAGCTTAAATTTAAATTTATGACGAGAATTAATTTTTTCTCTTATCCAACATCTACAAAACTTAATTTCGAGTTATTGACATGATAATCATGTTAGTGAGTGTTCGTTTTTTTTTTTTTTTACTTTTCAGGTTTTGTTTTTGTCGGCATTTTCGTATTGTGTTGTATAATACCCATTTCAATATTTATTTTAATTTGATTAATTGTATGTTTGTCACTTTGGAAAAGGTATAAACGTATTTTTTATGGAAATAATTCCAATTCATTATTGTTCCGGCCATTAAAGTTGTTGTTGTAATTATTATTTAGTTGTCGTATAGCTCTTGCCTTTGTGTAAAGTTTTTTTTTTATATATATTTTGAATAAAAACGCAGATGGCCTCTTCTGTAAGGAAAAAGCTTTTATGACTGTGACAATGTAGGAGGTCTTTGACAGGAAATAAATTTTTTTTTGTGTTTTATTTACCTCATACATAGATTTCTAAACTTAAGCAGTTGTTGGAGATTGCGTTGGTTTTTTTTTTTTTTTTTTTTTTGTTATTCATATGGGAACGTGGCATGACCATGTTTGGTGGAAAAGAGTGTCTGGTCTATTGAATTATATAAATACTTTTGTATGTACATATGTATGCCTGTGTATGAATAACCTTTAGAGCCTAGAATGCTGTTAATGTTGTTATTGGCTTTTTACTTTGTTATCGATAACAGCAGGCAATAAATTTGTATAACATAAATGAATAAATAAATAAATATTTTTATTATTTACGGAAGTATCCCGCATATGGATAACGCCCTGCACAAGAAATTTTTTATTTCTCTCATTATCTCCACAAAATCTAGCAGATTTTAATTATAGGGCATTTACATTGTCTCGACATCTAGTACTTACGAGATTTTGAGCTAAATCTTGCTGCTTTTTACTAGATTTCCCACACAAAACTAATAGGGCATTTACACCTGCAGAAAATCTAGCAGATTTTAATAAAATCCTTATGAAAATCTGTAGCGTTTACAACTTGTTTTTTTGATATTTATCAAGACTTTTTTTCCCAAAACAAAACCCATTAACTGAAAAATTTCCAAAAACAAAACCAAACAACTGCAATATAGCCAATTCACACACCTTTTTAGGTAAGCCGTATCTAATTCAATCATCTTTTAAATAAATATGTTGTAAAGGGTAGCAAATATAAAGTAAAAATATTAGATTTTGTGAAGATTTCCTACAAATTTACTCACAGACTAGATTTTGTTTTATATGGGAAATCTAGTAGAAAGCAAGTAGATTTAGTTTGAAATCTCGTAAGTGCTAGATTTCGAGATAGTGTAAATGCCACATAAATCTCTTTTGTCAGCAGCTTTGTATAAAATCTAATATTTTTATTTATTTTTTACTGCCCTCTACAACATATTTATTAAAAAAAATGATTGAATTGGCTACGGTCTGTTAAAAAAGGGGTGTGAAATAGCTACATTGCAGTTAGTCCCAGTCCAGACTTGTAATTTTGGTTGCAGCAACTTTATTTGGTTGTAGTTTTGGACATTTTTCAGTTAATGGGTTTTGTTTTGGATAATAAATCTTCATAAATGTTAAAGAAAAAGTTTGTGAAAGCGGTATAGATATTTATAAAAATTTTAATTAAAACCCCCCCTCGATTTAGTGCAAGTGTAAATGCTCTATAAAACTAAAACCATCATCTTTTTTATAAACATATTTTACTGGGTAGTAAAAAATAAATAAAAATACTATTTTTAGATTTCGTACAAATTTACTGACAAAATCGATTTTTAGATTTAATTGAACTGTAGTGAATTTTAATCAGAAATAATTTCTTCTTCGGGCTTAAGTTCAGTAATTTCAATTCTTATTGAATGACATATTTTTTTATTAATTAATGTAGAGTTTCTAAAGAAGAGAAGAAATATTAAACTAGACTTTTTATTAGCTGGGGGAAATACCGATATTTTTCTGTGCAGCCAAGCACTTCATCAGCACCCTAGTCTATCTACTTATATAATAAATAACTTCGTGCTAACCTAAATAGAATAATGAAAAAAAAATGGAAAAACAGGGGAAATGAATAGTGATACTTACAAATGTGTTTACCAAAGGTAAATCAATTGTTTACACAACAATCATTTACCATATTCCATTTCATTAAAATTTGCGTTAAATAGCTGATGTTAATAACAAACTCTACCCAAGTAGAGTTGAAATTACTGAACTTAAGCCCAAATAAGAAATAATTTCTGATTAAAATCGATTTTGTTTTTTATGGAAAATCTAGTAAAAAGCAGCAGGACACAGAAAAAAATGATTTGTAAATACAATTAATTTTTTTGTTATATTAATTAAATAATTAATTGATTTTGAACCTACACGATTTTTGTAAATACAATTAACGAAATTGTAAGTTGAAGGAAAATCTTAAAAATGTTTTCAATTAAATATATCAACAAATAATTTTTTGAAATTTATTTTTTTTTCAACATTTATTTTTGTTAGATTTCAAAGTTATTTCAATTAAAGTTATTGTTATATTAACAATTTGAATTGTTGAGTTTATGTATTATAATTGTTTTATTAACAAGCTTTTGATACACAATCACAATCCTCTAAACGATTTTTTGCTTGTCTGCGAAAAACACTCAATGTCTTTGGGCGGAGTTGAACCGGCAACATCAACACTAATAAACTGACTCACTTACCTCTCAGCTAAAGACCAACACTTTATTTAATAGGCAAATGATGAATACACACAAAATATGATTTCCTGTTTCTTCTAAATGTGCGCATTCCATTATGATATAATTTAACAAATAATTTTGTTGAGTAATTTAATTGACTACAAAAATTTAAATTTGTTATATCAACAATGATGATTGTTAATTTTTAAATTAAATGTTAACAATTTGTTTTGTTGGTTGCATTTCGATGATATTTTTTTCTGTAGGACTTGGCACGAAATCTCGTAAGTACTAGATTTCGAAGCAATGTAAATGCCTTATGGTTGAATGCCCTACAATTTTGATAGTATTTTATCCCAAAATCCATATATAACACATTTCGCTGAAGCTGTCACATTTCCAGAAGCTCGACAGTTTTTTTTTTTGTGTAAGGAAGGGGTAGGGGGTTTAGGTTGGACATTACAACTGGCACTTTTCATGAGTGACATTAAAATAGATATGGACAGGCAATTTTTAACAATTCTAGGTGTCAAAAAATACTTTGGGGTAGCAATGCCCCCCTCCCCCCAAGAATGGCCTTTCCACGCCAACGTGCATGTTACTATTACACAGAATGTAGTCTAAATTACACTGTGTACTTACTGTAGGCTTAAGAGCTTTACGGATTTTCAACAATCGTGTTCCTAAATGTGACACATTACGAGTTTAAACAATTTCATGATTAATTCGTATTTATATCGATAACATCCGCTTAAACCAGCAACAAAAATAATACGTGCACTTAAAAAAAAAATTACCAGAGATTGTTGCTGCTTTTAAATGACTTATTTCCATCAATATTCATACCTTTTTCTTTTAATAGTTCTTTTTTATTCACTTAAAGCCGTTCAATTGTTCGTGTTTTTTTTTCAATTATTTATTTATTTGTTTCAAAAATAACCCACATTTTATGTGCAGGTGTGATCCATGACGTACATATGTATTGAACTGTTACTTACTTACCGGCTGACAAAGTCGTCAATGTCGAATTGTATGACCGGCTAATTCCTATTAAAGTTCAAGTAAAGCAATAACAACGAAAATATCACAACCATAACGTGCACAGATAGATAGATAATAACGTCTATGTACCAACTCCATCTATGCGCTGCAAAATATTGACACTACTGACTACTACAGTTAAACAAAAAAAAATGTTCAATTCATAAATAGTTATTGACTGAGTGTCTGTCTGAAATTATGTTTTATTTAAAATCAAATTTAAAATGAACTACTGCATTACATTCAGCTGAAAGTGCACAGAGCGGGCACACGTTTTGATGACTACTGACGCGTGATGGTTGTGATCGAAAGCCATCTGCATAACTGGCCAATAACCAAGGCTATTTTTAGATTAAAATTAAAAAAGCAACATGTTTTGTGCAGCAAGAATCCGTTTATGAAATTGCTTTCATATTTATAGAATTTTGATGGAGGATATCTAGACAAATCAAGGAACAAAGAAATAACATATAAGAAAATTAACAAAATGAACAAAACAAACGAAATAAAATAAAATGGCAAGAACAGCTTCAATCTACAAGGATTAAATGATCAATGATCAAATGTATCTATAACAAATTTCCAAACCGACACATACATACGTGTGTATATACACATGCATATAAATGATTACATTTACTTATATTAGAGGTCTGCGTAAACAGTCTTGAAATGTAAAAACTTCATGATTTTTAAATGTATTCACGTCGCATGTATTATACTATAGCATGGGTGAACATCATGTAGCAAATTTTTGCAAATCGAATTCACACGTATTCTTATTCTCTTTCATTTAGTCTTATTTGAGATAAATTTTTGCTTATCTTTTTACTCATTTTCCTCAAACGCACTGCGAGAAATTTATTGTGTATGCTGTTTATGTTACGTTTTATGCTTTTGCTTACGTGAAAATTAAAAATTATTTTCTCTTACAAATTGGTTTTTAGTAGTTTTAAACTCAGAATTTAAGTGAATAATAATGTTTATTTATTACTTTTTGTTGAAACGGTTTTCTAGAAAAAAATTCTTTCATAAAAAATCATATAAGAATTACTTTTATTAATTGTTTCTGCCTGTGTGTTTATCTTTTTTGCTCACTTACACAACCTCAAATTTATCTTGGTCACCCATGTACTAAACCAATAATAAATGCTGTCGTACTATAAGCGAAGCACGATGGATGTATTGGTGTACGTGTATTTCAGTGTTAACAAGCGATGACGTCAAGACAGCTTGTCTGTAACAAACACTCAAAAGAAGTACTGTTGATTAGTGTATGCTTGTTATTTTTCATATTGTAGGTTTGGTTGTGTGTGTAATATGTAGATGCCCTGTCGGAGAATGTATGGTTGACTACAAAAATAGTTAACTTATAGTTAACTTTTCTAAGACTGACTTAACGCTAGCTGCAAAGTCATCCAGAACAAACCCAAAATTAATTCTAAAGTTGAGTACGTAATCGAATTTGGTGAGAGCCAACAAATTTATTCTCAGCTACTTCAAAACTCTTTTCAGGTTTATATTAACATTTTGCTGTTGTTATTTTAGATGGCAGCTTAGCCGAGTGGTAGCGCGTTGAGTACACAACGAATGATGTTACATGTTCGAGCCACAGAAATTTTTTTTTTTTAATTTACTGACTACCAAGTGATTTAAAAAAGTCAACTTTAAGTTAGCTTAAAGTAGTGTCTAGTGAGACAATTGACTACTGCCTAGGACATTGCAATGTTAAAATAGTCAGTTGATTACATTGAAAATTAATCCAAGTGTAGTCAGTACTAGTTGTGAAATAGTTAGCTTAAAGTTAGTTTAAAGTTAGCCAAATTTCCGATAGGGTGGTAAGCTATTATGTGATTAACCGCATACAACTAATGTTAATGCATGTGTGTGAATTTTCATGTGCGCAGAAAAAAAAAAGATCATACACACATACATGCACGACGTTTGTACACGCGCTTATGCGTAGAAAGAAGTACGTATCACAAATTCTTCCGTCACGAAGTGTTTTCTTCTTTACTCTTATACCTACAATACTCAAAAAAAATTTCTTGCAAACAGTGTTGTTAACGTTTGTTTTGTAAGATTTCGCTGTAGTAGAACATTTGAAAAATCCCTCATGTCTTGAAAGTTCTTATAAGATGCCTTATGCAGTTGACTAATAAATACCATTTTATGGTCAACAAATTTTGTTTGTTTAGCATATCTGATCAGAGATGGAAACTTTCATTTTTTTATTCAGTGCTTATATTTTTTAAATGTTAGACTTCTTCAAAAAAAAAAAAAAATATATATATATATATATATATATATATATATATATATATATATATGTATTATATAAGGAAAATTCTTTTTGAATTTTGGGTTTAGTGCCACCGCCAAGAAATAAATAAATAAATAAATAATAATAAAAAAATTACTTTAAAAAAGCACCGAGCACTAACTTCAAAATTTTTCGCGTCAAAAATTTTAAAAAGCACTAAAAACGGTGCCAAAAGCACCGAGTTGACAACGCTGGTGTTTATCTTGCTTGTTGATAGCAGTGATGCCAACTTTTTTGGCTCTAAAAGCACATCAGAATTTAAAAAAAAGCACTAAAAAGCGTAATTTTAAGATGTAAAAAGCGTAAAAAGCCCTAACGTGAAAAACGAGTGCAATTTAACAATGTTTTCTAAGCTATTCTCTATTTAGGCAATATTATCAACCAGCGTTGTCAACTTGGTGCGTTTCGCACCATTTTAGGTGCTTTTTGAAATTTTTTGTGCGAAAAATTCCTTAGTTGGTGCGTGGTGCGTTTTTTTTTAAATCTCGGTGCGTTTTGTAATTTTTGGTGGCACCAGCGCAAATTTAAGACAACAATAGGTTAAAACTGAAAAATTCTTGTTGCGAAACTTACTAACTTCTTCCTGATAGTGTTAATTACCATATTAATACTAATGATGTTTACAAAATAGCACAATTTGAAATGAAATCTGTTTTATGACCCAATGATAACAATAATGTTGAAAATATTAGCTTTATTTATTTGTAATAATTAATTTTTGGTCTCTTTTTAAAAAGTTTTAAACCGAATTTATAAAATTATCTTGTACAAATGAATGCAAAGATATGTTAATTATGAAAGTTGTATGAGTCTTATATTTCTTTGGTCGAGATATTTAGTAGATTACATTGGAACAAATGCAAAAATAATTTTGTTGTTATGCAACAGTTTAATTTAGAGTTGTTCTAGTCTGATCAAAATGTAGTATATGGAATCAAAAATGGTATGACCTAGACCAATTTCATACGTACACTATGTATGTACGAATTTGTTTAGTTTCTTTTTTTGTTGTTTTTTTAATTATGTACATATGGGTCATTCATTCTACGTTAAGAGGTCATTTGATACTAGGAAGGGCGGCATGATAAAATTACTTAAAATAATAATTTTTTCCAAGATAATAGTATTTAATAATGTATTTTGTATGCATGTTTAACAATGGCCAGTCAATTGATCTACTTTTATGGGTATTTTAAGTGACCAGGGAAAATACTCCATACAGGTTAGAAACATGAAGGCCAACTTACTTTACAGGAGAAGATCAATTGAAAACAAACATTATTTTCGTAAAAATCAACTTTAATTATTCACTATTTGGTGATAGTTTATATCAAAAAAAAAAAAAATCAGACTATAATTTCCATATAGTCTTAATTGTTTAACTTGAATTACGTAATAAACTTTGAAGACAAAAATACTTACTGCCTGTTCCAGGATGTCACTCATTTTCGTTCGCAAGCCTTTTAAACGACAAACAGCTGTTTTGCGTTCCACTAAAAGCCTTTAGCACGACAAGTCGATAAAGCGAACGATAACGTAAGCATTTCAGTACAAATATGAGCCCCAATAAAATTTTTTCAGTCATTTGTACGAACTCAAATGCCAAAAGAAGGCACTTGTATTTTTATTGTCGACTGAGACAAAATACAACAAATTATTTTTATTTACATGAATAAAATATTTTGCTTTGCCAATGAGCAAATATAATACCGGCTTCACTGGCAATGGGTTCATTGCTTAACTCCTCGTTGGCAATCTCCTCACGTCTGAGCTTGTAAGTAAGCGGTTTTGCGTCCTTGGCTGGTCTTTGTGATACTCTTTTCTCGGTATGTATGTATGTGTGTTCGACAACAGCTTCAATGAGTAGATATTTTCTGCCTACCACCACTTCCGCTAGTTATAGTGAAGGTTGGTTAGAAACTATCGGTCTTATGTGTAAGAAAAATGGGTTAAGAAGTTAGATAAATCACACTGGGACTTAATAGTGGGCTAAAACTACATTATGCGCCGATTTTTATTGTCAAAATGTATGAAGGAACTCCTTAGCACCCATTTCAATGTCGTCACTTACTTTATGCCAGTTTTTTCTTGTACATAAGGATGTATTTATTCATATAAGCAGTTGTTCTACATACACAGAGGAGAGAGAGAAAATTATTGCACCCGTACAAAGGCCGACAAGGTAGAACACTTTTTCTGGGTCTGTTGGTATTTTAAAGATAATGACAACCACCCAAATGACAATGAATAATGACCTAAATAAATGGGCTATTGGTCATTTTTCCTTTTGGGTGATTCTTCACAAAATTTTGCATAGCTTGTGGTTTTTTATGTCTTTATTTATCATAAATAAAAACCCTTGAGTAATTATGTATGTACACTTTTTATCATTTACAAAAATTGTTTTGTCAAGTACATTTTAATTTATTTTTGGGTGCCACTTGTTGCAGGTTAAATTAGAACAGAGTTTAATTTTTTAAAGCACAATTTACACATTTGAACGATTTTTTATTCCCAGTTGTCGATGAATGTGTAAAATTGTGGATGTAGCAATAAAGATATTTGAAAACGGGTATACGGCTTACGTTAGAAACGTAAAGCCAGTCGAACGATAAGTCGAAAGATAGTGGAACACTTTTATAGAAGAAAATGAGTGACTTATGTACTTTCGTTCTCTTAAGTTTTCTTTCGACATTGTGGGGGAGGCAGTTAGTATCTACTTACAAAAATAACATAACATCTTTTTTTTTTTTAAATAACAAAAAAGTACTCCAAAGAAAGTTAATTATTTAATTGCACATATTGTGAAATGACAAAAACATATAGAGCATCAATACTCTGAAGTCTATTGATGAGTTACAAAAACGGGAACGAAATGCATATAGACAATTGTTTAACCATAAAAACAAGTACAATTTTCTAATTAAATAATTAAAGACTTTATATCAAATAAATATACTTCGGTATTTCAGATACTTAAATAAGAACTTTCACAGTAACACTTTCGTCAAAAGCATAAAAAATCCTCTGACCTTACATTTTTAAATTGGCGGCTTGTATGTTGATGGTTGTTCGTTTACAAACTGGCATGCCTTTTCGGAAACTGCCTGAGAACAAGACTGAGAAGATAATACAAGCTGATTTGACTTTCTATAATTCATTAGTGGTTCCTCGACAGGTTCACGTTTAGTCCCATATACATACATTACTAACATTAAGGCGAGGTTTATAAATAATATACGTGAAATACTAAGAAAGAAGTAATATCTCAATTTCTTATCTACCCTGGACGCAAAGTCTCTACTATGGCATCTGGTGAAGTAGGGGAGATACGGCATTAAAAAAACTAATATAATCAGAAAAATAAAGGGACAGGGTGGATACTTTTTTCTTGGCAAACATGAAGTTATGACTAAACTAAGCTAATTTAGGTATTGCAATTTATTGGTAAAAAAAAAATATACTTTATTTATTATTAAATATGTGCCTCTTAACGTAGAAAGACCCATATATTTTTATATATATTTTTATTGTTATATTTTTAATATGGATATATTAAACTTCTGATAAAAAAAATTAAAAATATTTTAATAAAATGATAAATAAAGAACTTTTATTAGTTTTGAATCCTTTCTATTAATCGTTGATCTCTTTAAAAAGTTTTGTATAGAATTTATGAAATTAAAAAAAAAAATTTATTATCTATGTAATACAAACGAATATAAACAAATTTGCTAAGTTTTTTACGTTTTATTTTATTTTTTCTAAGATTGGTGCGTTTTTTTTCTCCATTTTGGTGAGTTTTGAAATTTCAAAGTTGACAACGCTGTTATCAACATCTTTAATGAAATATATCAAACGAAAAAGGTATGGTTTACACAGAAAAAATAAATACCCCAGCTAAAAAAATATGTATGGATCATATATGATATCCCTTATATGGTTTGGATCCTAAAAATGAGGGTATATGGACATACATATATGATAATATATATTCATACATTTTCATACATGTGTGTGTAAATATTCCCCATACAATATGCGCAGTTCATATTCATAATCCCTGGATTCAAATAAGCGCACTGCTGTGCAATAAATGAAATTACTAAAATTAGTTTTTTTGAGATTTTGATAAGAGAGGTTGTATTTAATGAAACATTTGTTTGGAAAAATAATTAATAACAAAAATTAAAAATTTTTAAAACCCCCGACTTTTTTCAGAAAAGATGTTCTATCTTCTAAACGGCTGGACAGACTTTCAAACAAAAAAAACCTAAATGAAAATCGGTCCAGCCGTTTGGCCTGTACGTGGACACGGACAGACACACAGATACACAGACACACAGCCACACACTACAAACTTATAACACCCCTTATTTTGTCGGGGGTTAAAAACGAACTAAAAGACATTTTGTTCGTCATTTTAAGAGAAAATGTGAAAAGATTATTTAAAAAACACGTAACTCATATTATTACATAAAATTTAATTTAATAAATAAGATTAAAAACTAATGCAATTAATTATACATAAAAGAAAAAAATAATCCGTTTTTATACTAACACTAGTTTTTAATATAATTTTTGGAGTAATATGAACTGTTTTTCTTAAAAATATCTAAAATATTCCATTATTTGATTTATTAAATAGGCCCACAATATATAAAATCCTACAAGAATTATTTTTTTTTTGTTACACGATTTTTTTTTTGTTTCACGAGTTTTTATTTTTAAAGATTGAGGCTCTACGCATGTAAACTTTGCATACCCTATGTATTTTCTAATAGAATTTCATTTCACCAGTGATAAAAATGAGAGAAAAAGATCGATTTAATAAAATTCAAGCTTTTTTAATTGCAAATACGATCTTATGTGACATATTATGCATGCATACATTTTTATATGGCGCCATATATTACAACTTATTTTTATATATGGATTCCCATATGAAGAGCTTTATAATTAAATTTAAATATATGAGCTCATATATTATAATACATTTCATATATTAGTCCATATATCAATTCATGTATAATACTTTTCGCATGTATAATCCCATACATGAATTCATACATATTCATATATAGTTATATACATTCATATATTAAAAATATATGGACCATATATAATTTTTTTTAGCTGGGACACCAAGTTTTTTATTAAAGTAATTTTAAAAATACACAAATTTCTTAAAAGCACTACTTAGTGCTTTTTGTTAGTTTGGCACTAACGCTCAAAATTTGGCGTTTTTAGTCTTCAAAAAGCACTAAAAATATTGCCAAAAGCACCAAGTTGGCATCGCTGGTTGATGGGAACAACGCAGTGATGGGAAATGAGATTTGCATTTCGGTACCAAAAAAAATTTTTTGGAGTACTTTTTTGATCCCGAGAGTACCAAAAACTATTTTTTTATTTAAATTTTATTAACAAAAAATTATATAAAATTTATTACAAATAAATAAGAAAATGAACAAAAACCATATACATATGTACATAATCAGACAGAAATTGTGATTTTGCGCAAAAAGTATGTGCCTCCACAACACTGTAAATACAAAATTACGACTCTTCCAAAAATGTTGTACCACCACAGTACTACAAACACAAAAATATTAGTTTGTGTTTTCAAATACCGTGTACTTAGTAATCCTATACCACTACAACACCGTAAATACAAAAAGTTGACTTAAGTTTGAAAATTTCCATTGTGACGACCTTATAAATTTGTGTTTAGAGTATTGCACCAACATTAAAAACAAGAGTTGCAAGACCGTCATTCGGCGTTACCATTTTAATGTTATGAGTTCCTTAAAATATTGGTAAACAGATGTTATACTGATATTAGTTGTACCCGCAGACCATCGTAACAACATCGTGCTGATTGTCGTTTTCTGTCTGGGTGGGTATAAATATTCAGGGCTATCATGAATAAAATTCCGCGTGAAATTTCTCCCTTTTCCAATTAGAATTTTTTGTTTTCCCTATTACTTGCTATTAATTGGAATTGTTCCCCGGGAAAAAATTCACGCGGAATTTTATTCATGATAGCCCTGATTAAAGTTATAACAAAAACAGTTTTTAGACTTCAATAAATCCTTGGCCTGGATAAGATTATACTGTTCGAACATAAATTCTATTCCTTTGTTTTGTTTTCATGATATTGTGGTAAGAGAAAATCCTTTCGATATTTACAGAGGAGTGAGGTATGGACAAAATTCCGTAAACTACTCTCGATTTACCAGGAAACATCTATTCGCCCAATGCGTTTTTAGTTATAGAAACGGAAGTCCAGAAACTGCATACATATATTTTCTGTTGTTAATGGCTTCAGTTCTTCTATAGTACGCTCTATATTGGTTGTTAATATTTTAGAAATGTTGCTTTTCGCTGGGAAACACTTTAATTGAAAATAGTATAATTACCAAATAAAACATTTTCAGAGGGATACCTAATAAACTAAACTGTCAAAGTCCACTTTTGATCTAAGAACTTGACAGAATGTAATATAAAATTTTTACAATTTTTTGTAAACTGAAACAGTTGTTCCAACATGATTTCTGTTTACATAGAGATCAACTTCTGTGCCACAGAAAATATCATTGAATCAAATATAATTTTCATTTATATTTAATTGTGATTGGTTGGGTACACTTTTCTAAAATGTCTTTACTAATAAAGTTTCGTGCCAGTTGTCGAAAAAGAAATTTAATTCTTCGCAAAAATATATGCATGCGCGCATCTTCCGACTATATTTCTAAGCTGGCCGTACTACGGTACTTTTTCATGTCAAATGGTATCAAAAAAAGTACGATCGTACCAACTTTCCCATCACTGGAACAACGTGCTATTGTGCGCAGCGTGACCGTTTGACCGACTAAAGTGGCAATTTGCCACTTTTTCGACTGCTTTTCCCCTTTTTCGACTGCCTTGCCACTTTTTGACCCGCTTTATTTAGGGTGAGTTATAGGAAAATACATTAAAAATAAAAAGTTTAGTGCAGTTTTCTCGTATTTCCTTAATTTTGCCCCTTTTCTTTGATAAATCCCCTATTTGGTGCCACTTTTTGAAAAATGTCATCGGTCACCCTGATTGTGCGGTTGTTGTTGTTTATTTTGATTGATCGTGTTGTATACATGTAAATGCCGAAAACTAGCCGACAAACGTCGTGGCCTGTTTCTTCTCTACACAGTTTTTTGGTACAAATTAATTTAGTGGAACAGTATAGAATATTTACTGAAACTAAGTTTGATTTCAAACAAATATTTGTTTAAAAATTTTTTGGGAATAATTTTTTTTGTGTATAGTTAGGAATACGGTTCCAATCAACTACATTAATTAGCAAACTTACTTGTCTTATACAAAAAGAAAAACTATACAACACGAAAATATTTATATATATGTATGTTGATCACATTCGAAAGTCAAATAGATATAAAAGGCAAGTCATTCTTCTATTTTCATATACGAGTATCTGCATTAACTGCCAAGATTTTTGTTGGATGCACATGAAAGTACTTGAACGATTTGTCTAACTCAATCCATCAGTTAGTTTTTTTTTTTAGTTGATTGATCAATTAGATGAGCATTTGAAGTTTTTTTTTGGTCAAATTGCAACAAGTTAATTTTTAGTTTTCATTTAAATCTTCTGTGTTCTGCCGCTAAATGATTAATATGATAGATGTTTATCGTTTAGACCATAAAAATTAAAAAAAAACTTTTTTGTTAGAATAAAAAAAAAGCAAATGTAGATACAAATGTGAATCGTATTTATATGTTGAGATTTAAAACGCAGATACGATCGCGTGCGATAACTAATATAAATATTTATTTAACAAGTCAACAGACGCGGTAACACACCGCAGTCCTACCTACCAAACAAATTATTTATTTTAGCCGTAAGTAGTTGTGAGTCTATCGGACAAGCTGATTTCGTTTGCATTGTGTCGAATAACGAGGAGTACTAATCATATTTACAAAAACAAAAAATCATCATTGAAAAAGGGAATTTTGTTATTTATTTTTCTTGTTTTTTGTGTTTAGCCTTTGGTCCTGATAATATTGGCCTTGTTAAAAATTGTTTTTTTTTATTTTGTTTGTTAGTGGTAAAAAAAGAAGCATAAGGTAATAAATACAATATCGTAGTATCCAACTACATATTTCACATCCTTTAGATCTTGAGCCGCGCTCCTATTTGTACTTGTTTTGTTTGTAAATTGTTTTCACAATGCGGCGTGGCCTGGCAGCTAAAAAAAAAAAATAAACGTCTGGCTTTGATTAACAATTTCGGATAGCACAGAAGTACTTTGCAAGTTGTAAATAAGTGAGAAAACCAAAGCGTACATTGAATATTTTTTCAATTGTTACTTTTTGTGATTTTCTATGAAATTTATTAAAACAAAAATATATGTTTAGTCATATCGTGGTTGGAGTATTTCTACTACGACTGCGACATTTTTGTCCTAGATTAAAGGAAACATGTTGCCATGTTACTTAGGCCCCTATTATATTAATTTACAATTAAATTTATAGTTGAGTTTTAGTTTGCAAATTTGCAGAGTCGCACTTTACTGAACTTATTTTGGTGTTTTATAAGTCCCAAATCACACTGTGCAAGTCTTATTGCTAAGCTGATTAGTTTCAGGGAGAGAGAGAGAGAGACGAGGGGAACAGCAACGTTTCTCCCCCCCCCCCCGTCCCTGTCTTCTAATAAACTAATCAGCTTAGCAATAAGACTTGCATAGTGTAAATAGGGACTAACCAACATTTATGTAAATCATTTCTTACTCGATATCGGCTTTTTTTTAGGAGTATTGGAAGCCTTCAACTTTTTTGTCTTATTTAATTAAAATTTGTGTAAATCAATACAATTGCAATTTAATTTTTAACCTTTTATAAAGTTTAGAACATGGGTGACCAAGTTAAATTTAACGTTGTGTAGGTGAGCGAAAAAGATAAACACACAGGCAGAAACAATTAATAAAAGTAATTCTTATATGTTTTTGTTTTATGAAAGAATTTTTTTCTAGAAAACCGTTTCAACAAAAAGTAATAAATAAAAATTATTATTCACTTAAAATCTGAGTTTAAAACTACCAATTTGTAAGAGAAAATAATTTTTAATTTTCACGTAAGCAAAAGCATTTTTTAACTTAAACGGCATACACAATAAATTTCTCGCAGTGCGTTTGAGAAAAATGAGTAAAAAGATAAGCAAAAATTTATCTCAGATAACACTAAATGAAAGAGAATAAGAATACGTGTGAACAGGGTTGTCAGATTTTTTCCGACCTCCATATTTCGCCAAATTGAATTTAAAAATCGCCAAAAGTCGCCAAAATTCAGTTTTATGTGGTTTTTCTTAGTAAATATTTTATAATAAATTTGTTTTTAATATAACACTTTTTTAATATAAATTTTTATACAATTATCGTATCAAAATTTATCAGAAAATCGCCAAAATTAGAAATAAAATCGCCAAAAATTCTTTCTTGTAAATTTTTCTCATCCAAATTCAAAACGCATTATGACTATAATTAATATAAGAAAAATTATCAAAATCAAATTGTTTTAAGTTCTAGCAGACGAGTTTTTGTAGGATTTATTTTTGAAACTACTCCTTCAACAAACTAATTTTCCTGAATTATAAAAATTTTGAAGTTCAATTTTGTTAAAAAATAGGTTAGGTTAGGTTAGGTTAGGTTTATCTGGTTGGTCCAAGACCTCGCATAGACCGGCATTGATCCTTAGCGATACCAGCAAATGAAATGAGAACCTGTTAGTATGGCAGCCTAGTTCGTGATGCCTGTATCGAATGACTCCCACACAGATTTAACAAATTTTAGCAACCTACACATTTCTACTCTCGATACAATCTCAAGACTACGAAAAGTGTAAGCACCAAGATAGTTATATCTAGTACGGCTTAAAGCCGGGCAGTGACACAGTAGATGTTCCATTGTTTCCATTTCTCCGGGTTCCTTACATTTCCTGCAGGTACCGTCGGCTATTCGTCCTATTTTGACAGCGTACGAAGCTGTCCAGCAGTGCCCAGTTAATACTCCCACTAGAAGCTTACAGTTGCTTCTAGTTAGTGATAAAAGGAACTTAGTCAATTTGTGATCATAGGAGCTCCACATGATTTTAGAAGTTTTGCAAGTTTTCGTCGCGCGCCAACATTTCTCCGCTTCTTCCCTCATATTAGAATGTATGATCTCTTTAAGGTATTGAATTGGTTTTCGGATATTTACCGTTACCTCAGCCGGTAATAGAATTCCCCTTTTGGCCAGTGTATCGGCCATTTCATTTCCCTCTATCCCCATGTGTCCCCGGATCCAGAATATATGTACTTGTCTACCAGTACATAACATATCCAGGGCCTTTCTACACAGGAGCACAACCGAGGAGTAATTGCAGTCAGCTGAAATTGCTTTAATAGCTGCTTGACTGTCTATATACAGATTTACACGCGCATCCATAGTTAGAGAGGTGAAGGCTAACTCTGCTGCCATTTTGACAGCATAGATTTCCGCCTGGAAGATGCTACAATGATCAGGAAGTTTATAAGATTCCTCTATATCGAGCTCCCGACAGTAAACCGCAGCTCCTACCCCTCTATCCATCTTTGAACCATCAGTGAAAAAGTTAAAACCAGAACCACTATGATTAAGACTTTCCAAATAGCCTTCTTCACTTATAGTGATCTGTGGTTTGGTAAAAAAGTTCGTCACTGGAATGATGTAGTCCGAGCTACACTCCATGTTTTCTAGTAATTTGCTGTGACCAAATGATCTGTACGACATCTGACCTGTTGTCCTTAGTCGGATAGCTGATTTGCATGCCACGTTCACTGCAATTAGCTTTATTGGTTTAAGGTCCAATATAACGTCTAAGGCTGCAGTAGGTGTACTCTTTAAAGCTCCAGTGATGCAGAGCTCTGCTAGCCTCTGGATACTTTCCAGCTTTTTCAGGTATGATTTTGTCTCAGTCGCCCTCCACCATACAAGTATTCCGTAGAGTAAAATTGTTAAAAAATAGCCATAATAATCGCCAACAAATTTATTTGTCTCCAGAAAAATCGCCATGTCGCCAAACCAAAAATTTGAACGCCAAACATATTGAAAAATCGCCACGTTTGGCGAGAAATCGCCATATCTGGCAGCCCTGCGTGTGAATTCGATTTGCAAAAATTTGCTAGATAATGTTCACCCATGGTTTAGAAGTTTTCATTGAGCATTTTCAGATAATTTTAGTGTGTTTTGTTTGATTTCAGCAACATGTAGAATGAAGCCTGCCAACGTACATACTAATATGTATATATATACATTGTCCCGTTAAAGTGCATAGGATAGGGTCGTGGGCTGTAATTGGGGTGATCGACTCGGTTTTTCAACCGGGTTTTTTCACAATACGGTTGTCGGTTTTTTCAAAATGTTGATTTTTCGAATGTCGAATAGTCCGGTTTTTTTTACAATTTAAAAACCGGTTGAGTCGAATACTTTATGTTTTGTATATTTTGCAATAAAATTAGTTTTACTATGTTAAAACTTAAACCAACGTGTTCTGTTTATTTTTCTAAGTATTTTTATTTTAGTATAAAAGTTCAAAGCGTTTTTTGAGTATGGCAACACTTACTGAAGCATGAAATTTAAGCAAAATTGTGTTATGAGGTCCTATGGTGTGCAATGGATGTCAAAATCCATTTACAAAAAGTGTTTTTTAGTTTTTTTTTTTTAACATTTTGATTCATATTTTATACAGAGGTCAGCATGACATATTAGCTTATTTTGGGCTAAATTTAGCTTATTTTTTTTTTGGATTTAGCTTCAAAATTTTCATTTAGCTCCTAGCTTTTTTTTAAAAAACTCATAAAAAAGTTATAAGAATGGTAATTTTTTACTGCTTTATTCATAAAAAATATTTCAGGTTTATTGGTCGGTTATTTGACATATTTCTATGGGAAATTTGTCATTTGTCATTGAAAAATAGACTAAACAATACAAAGTGTAAATTTTTTATTTGTAAGAGAAATGGCAAATTTCAAAATAGAGGACATTGATTGCAATTTTGGAGTTACAATGGCAGATGTGAAATTAACATTACCCTTAAGACTTTTATAGAGTTATCTTTGAGGCAGAAAGGAAGGAATCGGCAGGAATTTGCTTAAAATAAAACTTTGTAATATATTTACTGTAAATAGCACTAATTCACTAAAAAAAAGTTTTCGAACTTTAGCATAAATGCTGTTACATTTTTGAAAATTGGTTAATAGGCTTTTCACACTTGCCCACATTTTCGTGGAATGTGTGGAAGATGTTGAAAATGTGAAACATACGTTCACATTACAACATCTAACATCAACCATCATATATGTATAGCTGTCAAAATAAATAAATCCACGTTTTGTGTAAAAAATGATAAAAATTAAAAAAAAAATGGATAATGAAGAGAAATTATTAATAGGACTAGTTGTTAATTTGCAAGAGCAATCTCTAATATTAATGCAGTGTGTAGAATGCATAAAAAGCTTACTGGAGGAAGAAGTTGATGAAGACATAGCTTTGTACAATCTTATCCAGCTACATAGCTTCTATTTCTTCCGTCCAACAAATTCGGAGACTGGTTTTCTTTTTTACTGCAAAAAATAGATACGTATGTAAGAATGTACATACAACAACAACAAAATGTTTGTATATACAAGGAATAATTATGTATGTACAAATATTTAAAAATAAAGATACTTAGATGTTTCGCTCATTTTTAATAACTTTGTAAATATTTTTTTATGTCATTAAATGTCATAAATTCCAGTGATGCCACTACAATTTTTTGTCATTTATCAGTGATGGCACTAAAATAATCAAAAGATGTTGAGTGGAACAAAATGAGTTAGGAACATTTTACAAAGATGTTGAAAGATGTTGTTTTTTAGCCCTGTACATTTCTTATGGGAAATTTTCAACATCATCGCAAACTGATGGTAGATGTTGATAAGTGTGAAAAGGCTATAAGCTTATTTTGGGAAGTTTTTGTTTTGTTTTTTTTTTAACTAAAATATAATAATGAATTAATAATTTAATTAAAAAATTATTGAATATATTTGAGGAGATAGCGAACAAAACCAGACTAGTCCCGGTAACTGTTTTTTACACGACAGGCAAATTACTAAATTAACTAGATTGAGAATAGCAAGAAAAAATCAGTTTTCGTTACTTTTTTAATGTAAGATCGAACTGGTTATGAATGAAAATATTTCTCGACTTCATAGATTTGTACTTGGAGAGGCCGAAAAAAAAAATTGAAAAAAAAAATTTTTACTGAGGATGTGTCTGGTTTTATTAGTTATTAGCTTATCATTTTTATTTCAAATTATAAAAAACAATTGTTTGTGCTTGTATATATTTAAAGTTATTTTAGCAATAAGAAAATATTGCAAAGTGAAAGAAATTGAAAATAGTTTAACTTTATTTTTTGGCTTAAAATTTAACTTTCTAGCTTATTTTAACTCTTTTTCAAACGTGATTTAGCTTAATATTATTTTAAAATCTGGTCACACTGATAGAGGTAGATATCCACCTAATCCATGCATTCATATTTATACTATACATTTGTAGAAAAATAAATTAGATTTGTATCGAATATAAATTATTTGCTGGATTTTTTGTATTAGTTTCTAAGCCTACTACGCTTATTTTTATTTTGTGATTTTCAAAAATATTATTATTTGTGAATTCTCAAATAGTTCTTGAAAGTCTGTGCATAAGATAAGAGGTTTGTGACTTCAGAATGTGTGGTTGAAGTCTACTGATGATTTGTTACAGCAACAATGAAATATATAGACAGCAAATAAATTCCAAATCACTATACATGTGTGTATACAAGTTAATTTTTATGTTTTACCTTTAATTTTTGTATTGTTTTATTGTATTTACATGAACTGTTAACTCTGTTTTCTTATAAAGCAATTTAAAATCAAAACTTTTGTATACTAATTGTCTTACTTAAAAAAACCGGTTGGCCGGTTTTTCCTGATTTGCAAAAACCGAAACCGGGTTTTTCATAATTTCAAATATTCGAACTATTCGAAAACCGGTTTCTGGAAAAAGTCGAATAATCGATCACCCTAGCTGTAATCCCCCAAAGCCATAAAGTATTTATTATAGTTTCTTATAAGATCTATTAAAGCAAAGACATTTAGGGTTCCGTTCTCAAAAGACAAACAGCACCCTATTGACCTGAGTATGTTGTTCGCAGTACAGGCCGTCGCACTGTGAGGTGAAAGCCTTCATAAGTGGCGATTAATTCAAAAGATGAACTTTAACTTTCACAACCGTATTTGCTACCATATGAAAGTAGATAAAATTCTACATAACTAACTGCAAAAATAAAAGCTCTTGGTTTATATGCAGTATGTGTTCAAAGTTCAATAATTTTAGTTATTTAAGTTTAAAATTTTTTAAACGCACTAATAATCCCAAATTAATATTTTACTTATTAAGTAAAATATTTTTTTTATTAAAAATACATTGAAATTGATTATTGAGGGGTTTAGCTGGATCCTATGCGCATTTCACTGTTGCTAATGCAGATCATCAGGGAACCTTTACCCCAGATCATCAGGTTCCCTGAAATGCGCATAGGATCCAGCTAAACCCCTCAATAATCAATTTCAATGTATTTTTAATAAACAAAATATTTTACTTAATAAGTAAAATATTAATTTGGGATTATTAGTGCTTTTAAAAAATTTTAAACTTAAACATAAAAAGACACTAAATTTTAGTTATTTGTGCGCGCATTGATTAAAAGAGAAAATTTTGATATTTCAAGTGATTATATTTTTTGTTAAGGCTTCTATAAGTAAAAGTTTTATAATGGAACCGCCAACTTCAGGTATATGAGCATTTAAAAATTTTTTTGTTTGTTTTAATGTTAAAAATGTTTTAGAAATATTAAAAAAAAATTAAATTGCTCTAAAAATGTGGTATTTTTAATACATGCATTGAGTTTCAACAACTTTGCGGATGAGTGCAGGGAAAAATGCTTTTATGCTCTTAAAATACAAGATTTTAGCTAATAAATCCCAGAATAAAAAAAAATACAATATTTTATAATTAAGCGATTAGACAACAACGGAATCGTTGAAAATGTATAGTGCCCGATAATGGTTTACAACTTTTAATGTTGTAATTTTCATTGAGGTGTACAACACTTATTTGAGTGTTGTAATTTTAGTTGAAGTTCTTGCGATTATGGTTTACCACATGTGTTCTTATGTGATGTTGAAACTGTGAAAAACTTACAACTGCTCATGAAATGTTGTCTTTTTGTAGTTGGAGAAAAATCTATTAGTATACATATGTACATTAATGTTTTCACATAACGTTTATAACTGCAATTTAATATATTTGAATACTCGTATAATTGCAGCAATACAAAATATTTACTTATTTAAAAATGCAAGTTCTAAATTTCTTTCATCACCATCATAAAGAAAATTATCGACCTTAACATCCTTAATTTTTTTTTTTTTTTGATGTGTAAACATCTATACGGTAGGGTGTAAAAATTTTTTGGCTTTGATTCTTTGCTGAGATTTCTTTGCTGAGATTTCTTTGATTTTTACTTTTGCTTTGCATTGTCAAATCGGTGTGAGCTATATATGAGTGTATTACTGTTTGAAAGAAGCAATACCAAGCAGAGAAACAAGTCGACCGGCTCGAAGCCGACGGTGCGCCGCCGCCGGTTATTTTTCTGTATATTTCCGTACACCAAAGGTGAAAATGAACCGTAAGAGCTACGGACTTGAAATTTGGACACAATATGTAGACATTTGGCCACTACAACAACAAATACATGAGAGTTAAAAACTAAAGGGTGTTGCAAAACGAGCAACGAAAAATGTTAAAATCCCATGTAATATACATACAATTGTATGTACATATATACACTTGAAATTTGTAAAGTTAGTGTATTTTTATACAGACTACAACAATTAACACTAAATTCAAAAAGCTTAAATTAAAGGGTGTTCCATTAGTTAATGCAATTTTTACTCTGTAATTTTGACAACTTGCCGTATCTTGGAGACCATAAGAGCAAAACTCTTGAAATTTTCATAAACGGTAAAACTAAAAAATCAAATAAATATAAAATCGCCAAATATAAAAAAATCGCCAAAAACAAAAAAAAATCGCCAAATCGAAAAAAGCACCAAATTAAAAAAAAATCTCTAGGACTAAAATAAATCGCGAAAAATCGGAAAAATCGCCAAAATGAAAACATCCTTCAACAAAAAAATCGCCAATATAAAAAAATCGCCAAAATGAAAAAATCGCCTAAATAAAAAAAAAACACCAAAAACAGAAAAAATCGCCAAAATGAAAAAAACTTCAAAAAACAGAAAAAAATCGCCAAAATGAAAAAATCGCCAAAATGAAAAAAAAAAAATTGCGAAAACTAAAAAAACGCAAAAAGAGAAAAAAACGCCAAAACGAGAAAAAAGCGATAAAACTGAAAAAAAATCGTTTAAACTGAAAAAACTCAAAAAAGGAAGAAAGCTAAATAAAAAAAAATAAAAAATCAAAACCCAATGTGCGCGAGTCAAAGTCGCACTTTATTGAATTTATTTTAATTGCAATGCGTACACAACAACAAGAACAGAAACTAACTAAACGATGATCAACAGGAATCAAAAATTAAAAAGTAAAAGTAAAGGCATTTACCATAGATGAGCACTGCAGTACCACTAAAGTTTCAGTAAAAACAATAAAAAATGTTTAACAAGTAAATTTTTACTGATTACTAAAATTTTGTTTCTACAATTTTTATAAATTGCCTAAATGATTTGTTATATGATGAGGTGCATTGAATTTTCAGTAATCAGTAATGCCCGTATTCATAATGAAATTCTACCAAGTGGCTAAATGGTTTTCATACAAAAGTTTCAAAATTTTAATGAAAAAACTTTGCCACTTGCTACAATTTTATTATGATTACGGCCCCAGTAAAAATTTACTGAATTTTTTTAGTAATCAGTAAATTTACTGCTTACTGCAATTTTGAATGCAGTACATGTACATATACTGCAGTATACTAACCAAATAAGTTTAATAAAACAAACGAAAACCAACAAATTTATATGTATTTACAATATTGAAAGTTTTGATACTTTTAATTAATTAATTTAAAAAAAGATACTAAAAGCATAAGTACTTCCAACTTAAAACACAATTTTCATTACTAGATGTTTACACATCTCCTCTGTGATCGGACTCACATTGATTTTTTTTCTAACAACACATGTATGTATTAGAGACCTGCGTAAACAGTCTTGAAATATAAATACGTCATGTTTTTTATATATATTCACGTCGTATGTATTATTCTAAACCAATAATAAATGCTGTCGTACTATAAGCGAACCACGATGGATGTATTGGTGTACGTGTATATCAGTGTTAACAAGCGATGTTTGTAACAAACACTCAAAAGAAGTACTGTTGATTAGTGTATGCTTGTTATTTTTCATATTGTACGTTTGAGTGTGTGTGTGTGTGTATAATATGTAGATGGTAAGCTATTGTGTTTAAGCGCGTAAATTCTTCCGTCACGAAGTCTTTTCTTCTTTACTCCTATACCTACAATACTGAGACAAATTTCTTGCAAACAGTGTTGTTAACGTTTGGTTTAGAAGATTTCGCTGTAGTAAAACATTTGAAAAATCCCTCATATCTTAAAAGTTCTTATAAGATATCTTGTGCAGGATACTATTATGTATGTGTGTACATATATTTAAAGCATTTTTTCAATTGTTTTTCTTATGAACGTCATTTTTTTTTGGCACGTAGCTTTGCATATTTATGTAAATAGCTACTACAATTAAATTACAACTATGTGGCATACACAGCACCTAGATGTTGTAAACCCTAATCGAAAAAAAAGATTAGTATTATGTTGTAGCCGAGACAACACAACATTTTGTGCCGTAAACCGTAGTAGGGGCAGTAGTTCCTTAAAAATTACTTATACGTAATCCTCCACCAAGATCGTGCGTTTTATCTACATTTGTTTTAATATTTTGATTGTTTTTGGGGGTTATGTCTACGCCGAGCCAATTGAATGGAAAAAGGCAAAATACGGCCGCAAATGCTGCGAAGAGTGTTTTAAAATTTGAGTTATAGATTATATAGATTGAGCCATGGAAGAGCCAGCCGAGGCGGCCACTTCGCTTTATTCATATTTAATTATTAATGTCACAAAATTATCTACCTTTTAAAGCCACTTTAATTGATATTAAAAAATAGCTTTTGCTTTGTTTAATTTCAATTTAAAGTTCTTTAAATCTTAAAAAAAAACACTCTACTTTCCAAACTGTGTATAGTGGAATTGCAATTTTAATTACCAGTTGTAACGAGAGCTATGCTCCTACTGGAAAAGTACACAAAATGAAAAAATAATTCAACAAGAAATGCTTTACGCAGTTTCAAAACTATGAGCAAAACTAATTATATTTCATTAATTTCCCTAAAGGTTTGAGCTGGAAAAAAATACATATAACGAAACTTAATTGCAAACTCGAAACAAAAATATACAAAATTATTTAGCATTATTAGAAAATGGCAAAAATTGCATGCCATCAGTTTACAAAATAATAATAATAAAAAAAATACAAAATAAAATAAAATTTTTCTTCAACATTTTCGAACTGTGGTGTTTTCAATAATGAACAACAACAGATGTTGTTTCATTTGTACGGTTTGAAATGAAGACTGACAATCAAACCAAAAAGTACTTTACTGCCATAATATTACGCAATCCGATCAAATTTCATTTAGCTGAAATTAAATTGTTTGTAAGTATGTCTGTACAATACTTTTAATTTATTTCGAGTTCTTTGTTTTAATAAAAAAATACAAATTTCCCTCTACTCTGGTTGAAATTAGAGATGTGCAAATGTCGTGATTTTATCGTGTCACGCGTGAGTCACGCGTGATTCACGTGATTCGTGATCACATATTATAACTAAAAAAATTTACTCGTGCGTGATCGTGCGTGAGTTTTTTTAAAATAATCACGCACGAATTCTCACGCTCTCACGAGAAACATTCCTGCATAGGTACATATGTAACTGTATTCAATCATTTGAAATAAATTATTTTATAATAATAAATGCATATATGTATGTATAGTAATATGTATGATAGTATGAGCTTATAAACATAATGAATACCCCAAACAAAATGCTTCGATGTATGTATGTTTCTTAGATACCCTGTAGGAAGTATAAATTGAGAAACACTACTGATTCAACAGTGCCCTTGTCAACAATACTACTGACGAATTGTACCGCAGAAAATGTTTTTTGCTTTAAGGGCCGACCATAACGCTGTAGGGGGGAGGGGTGTGGTTCGAGTTTTGTTATGATTTGTTATGAAATTGGGGGGGGGGGGGGGGGAGTCTTTGAAAATGTTACGCAACAGAAAAATTTTAGTAATTTGTATGTTTTCTCATTTAATATGATTTTCTCATTTATTTAATTGATCATACGTCTTACCTTCACATTTATATTATGTATGTATACATACATACATGGGCGGAATGTCAATTTTTGATAAACGAGAATTCGAATTCCAATATTTAAAATGATATCCGCGAATACGAATATTTAAAACGATATGAAATTAACTTTGCTTTATTTTAATTTACATTATAAATTTTACAAAAACACGAGCATACATATATACAGGGACAAGGACTTCATGCATTTAAAAAAGGTATTTTAGGAGCCTAAAATATGACATCACTAATGCAAAATATGCACTAAAAACAATTAAATATGCACATATCTTTAAAAAATAAATTATTCAAAAGTAAAGCTTTCAATCTACATATCACTAAATAAACACATAAAAATATTTTCTTTTCTCAAGAGGTGCGTGTACAAGCCTTTTATATTAAATCTTTACACAAGATTAAATATGGTATAACGAGTTTTTCTGCATTATTAACTCCAAACTCGCATTTTCGAGATATGTATGTTTTATTATAGTAAAGGAGCGATACGTAAATAAAAAAAGAAAAGTCTTGTTATTTATTTTCATTAATTTTTTTTTTTATTTATACATATATATTATCGAATGAGAAGTCCTATCAATTTGTTCTTAGAAAACTTTTGTGCATTGAAAAAGGCATTGTAAAGTCTGTGGATGTAATCGGCTCAAATTTAAATGATTCTTTTTATACAGTGTTGTATATTTATTTAACTTAACCATTACAATGAATTGAATACTAGCTATTAGATTTGGTTTTTGAATCCGTTATTATTTAGAAAAACAATAGCCCAATTCACAATCTTGTGCAAATTGTCTTGCATCGTTGCATTTGCAAAGTGTTATAGTATATTGATACTCACCACTTAACAATTCTTAGCGGTGAGTATCAATATACTATACCATTTATCACATGCAACGATGCAAGACTATTTGCACAAGATTGTGAATTGGGCTAATATCAAGTTTCAGCATAATTGTTTCACTACTTACGGCTTTAATAGCAGACAATTTTAAATTATCAAAATTACAATTTTCATTAAATTTGGTAGGTCTGTGTGCTTTTACAATCGTTCCACAATTCTACAACAATTCAAGCGAACAAAGTTGCCAAAACAGTTTTGTAAAGTTTTTGGAAATTTGAATTTTTGAGAAAATATGACACAAAATCAGCATTTATATCAAAATATGAGACAAAAATATGCATTTATGAATAAATTATGCAAAAATATGCATTTTTAGCAAAATATGCAAAAATATGCACTAACAAATCGATGCCATTTCTACGCAAATTCATTGTTTCGTAAAGATATTTCGTTCTTGCCATTATCAGAGTTAAGGGAAAAACATGCATTTGCATGAAACCCCTGTCCCTGCATATATACATAGATATGTACATATCGCACATATACTTCAATAGTGGTCTAACTCAAAAAATTAGTTTTTTGAGTTAATAATGCAGAAAGATGCGGCATTTCGTATTTTATCTTGTGTACAAATTTCATATAAATAGCTTTTGCCATCACCTCCTGAGAGAAGATTTTTTTTTTCATTTCACCATTGAGTTGTATGCAAATTGAAAACTTAAAACGCGTTTTCTGCAAAACTGGTTTTTTTGAGTTATGCCACTATTGAAGTAAATGTGCGTTATGTATGTATAATATACATATTATGTAAGTCCTCGTCCAGACTTGCAATTTTTGTTGCTGCAATTTCTTAAAATTCTGCTCTCAAATTGCATAAGTGTCCACATTACGAAATTATAATATTGCAATTATGTATTAAAAAAACACCACAAATTTCCTTGAAAAATTAACAATTATATTTATTTTTTGTTATATTTTTTTATTTTTCATACAACTGAAGAAATAAAATTATAAAAAACGTCAAATACAAACTAACAACTTGAAATTAATAATTACGAATTTCAATTCAAAAGAGAATTGCCGAGCACATGAAACTGTGTACCCCTCCCCAATCTTCTCGCCTCTCTCACCAATAAACTCAAGAATTGTTGCAACAAAAATCGCAAGTATGGACAGAGACTAAGAACCTATTTTTCAACACAAAAAACATGAAAATTATATTATACATATACTTTTTCGTGAACGTGCGTGATCCAGATAAGTTGTAAACCACTCGTGCGTGATTAAAAATATTTTATTCGTGAGCGTGCGTGATCGTGAAAATGTTCAAAATCATTCGTGCGTGAAAGTGCGTGAGTAAAATATTTTTCTGCGTGAGCGTATGTGTCGTGATTCAGAAAACACTCACGTGCACATCTAGTTGAAATCAAGGTGGTTTTCTGTGTGTGTGTGTGTGTGTGTGTGTGTGTGTGTGTGTGTGTGTGTGCATTAAAGGAAAAGGGACAGCGTGTGTCAAAGGATACAATTTCATTAAATTACATGTGTAATGTATTTTATGCACAAACATGACCCAAAAGAGACATTTAACACAATAGGGAACACGACCTCTAACACCCGGCTAAACTGACTAATTGGCTTGGCCGTCTACTCTCTGTAATATTTTAAGACATTTTCATTCATACACTCGATCCATCGTATATTTGATACATACATACATATAATATTTTGCTTTTTGTTTCCTTTAACGTTTACAAAACAAGGTGGCAAATGTTTGAAATGAATTCGTTGAAAGGTGGCACACACACATACGAACGCACACTCTTACAAAGTGTGATGATGTGTTTTCATAAAAATTTGTATATTTTTGTATGCAGATAATTAAAAATTTCATTCACCGGAATTGTAATTGAAGTAGTGAGTGGCCTTCTGACTTTATTGAAAAGTATTTCCATTTTGAATGAATTAATGTTTAGCACATGTCATACAAAAATAACTGCTGGCTGACCTTCTTTTTTCTTTAGCAATAAATCAAACAAAATGAATAGTGTCCAGTTACAAATATTTAGGAAGTAGTAAGATATCTATTGAAAACACCTTTTCTTGCAGTTGCCCAAAAAAAAAATAACATCAAATCTCTTATATTTTAATATTTCAACGCTGCTTCTTTTCCATATCCAAATACTTTGCAAATAATGCTTAAAATATTTGCAGGAATTAAAAACAAATGTGCATATCGTGTCGCTTTCTTTCATTTAAACGTGTATGTTTTAACTACTCTTTGAGTATTTATTGGCCCTCAAGCATCTACAAATGCCTACAATATAAAGCACACTGATACCCATCAAGTTTAAAATGAATAAGTATAACTATAAATAACAGTCCTTAAACTATGCAGCACAAACTACGATAATTATACTTATCATATCGTATAGACTTTATCAGGATACTCTTAATTAAAAAAAAATACTCTAAATATTTCGGCTATATATGAGTATATACATGAGTATTTTTTGCCAACACTTAAAGGATTAGTGCTGCTAGAAAATTTAATTGGTAAAATGCTTCAGCTAAAGGCTTCGTCGCAGTGATAAAAAATACAATTTAATAATTCTCTATCTACACAGTAACGATTCTATCTTGCAAATTTTACAGAAATAATTTGAAAACTAGAAACTATATATAAGTTATATATTCATTCTAAATTTTACTTGCTAATTATACAGGGTGTCTGGTAGCTGATTTATATATTTTCAAACTTAAATTAAAAACGTAATAAAAAAACATGTTGATTATTGAGTTCTAGAGTCAACTTTGTTATTTGTTGTTGCGCTTCTCATTTGTTTAAATGAAAGTTTATAACACAATAACTCTAATTGTTCTAAGCAACTTTGGGTAAAGGTTCCCTGATGATCTGCATTAGCAATAGTGAAATACGGATAGAATGCAGCTAAACCCCTCAATAATCAATTTCAATGTATTTTTAATAAAAAAATATTTTACTTCATAAGTAAAATAATAATTTGGCATTATTATTACGTTAAAAAATTTTAAACTTAAATTTTAACAATTCCCATGAAAAACACTTGAAAAACTTAATAATTGACACAAAGTTTTATTAAGAGCATGAACGATAGAATGGAAATGCGAAATTTATTTTTGAAAGAGTGTCTCATACAGATGTCTTCGCTCGAGTTGAGCACACTGTTCAAAATGGAGCCTTGTGTTCTGCGCCACACGCTGCAGTAAACTTGGTTCAATTGATCTAATTTCTCGACGAATATTTTCCTTTAAAGCCACAAGAGATTGAGGATTGTCATTATAAACCATGTCTTTGAGATAGCCTCATAAAAACAGCCATGGGAGTTAGATCGGGCGAGCTCGATGGCCATTGGATGTCCCCAAAGCGACTGAACAGTTTTTTAGGGGAAATTTTCCCGAAGCAAATTCATCGAAGCTCTGGCTGTGTGTGCAGTCGCCCCATCCTGTTGAAACCACGTGTGGGAAGAGTACGATAGATGAGCTGACAGATTTGCCAAAAAGAATTTCGTAATCATGTGTCGATAATTTTCACCATTGACATTCGTCGCCTGGTCTCGAGAATTAAAAAAAAAAAATAGTCCAATTATATCATGCGTGGATAAGGCACACGAAACAGCTACCCTGGGGCAATGCAATGGTTTTTGATGTTTTAATCGAGAGATGCGGGTTCTTGTAGACCCGTTAGAACACTTACTTGTTGACGTGAAAATGAGCCTCGTCGCTCCAAAAAATGGGATTTAAAGTGCTAAAACGCTTCAATATCGTTTCACAAAATTTTTTTCCTAAATCAAAGTCACTTTCTTTCAATTCTTGAACGATTTGAATTTTAAAAGGATAGAACTTTAAACTCCTTTTTTAAAATTTCAGAAATAATCGCTTTTGGAAGTACCAGTGAGGCTGCTCTTTTCCGTATTGACAGTCGCGGTTTTCACGTAAACTGCTTTTCAACCAGTTCAATGTTTTTGGGAGTTCTTGAAAATCGACTGAGCCCTGGCCGTGGGACATTCATAGCTGAAGCAGCACCCACGAACGAATTGAATTTACACTCGGTGCATCACGTATTCGCCGAATACCGAACTTTGAACAAAATTGTCGACGAGCAAATACGTAAGAATCATTGCTGTTAAAAAATGTCTCCACAGCGAACGAGCGATGCTCACTCGACCACTGCGACATGGTGACTAACAAATCCGCAGAATTGATTATTTGAACTGCGCCACCCTCCCTCCGCACCGTTTATTGTTTTTTGAAATAATCGTATTTAAAAATATAAATTTGCCAACAAGCACCCTGTATGATTAATGTTTTCAAACATCCAAAGCACATTTTACATTCCATAACAAATACACAAATGCAAAAGGAAGCGTATATTTATTCAGAGTATTAAGCGTATACTTATTCTATCCGAATAGGTATCGATATTGTGAGTATACGCATAAATGAAGTAGAGATACTCTTGTTGATTGTTGGAACCGGCTATAATTAAAGTTCTTTGAAAGCAAATATGTGAACGAATGAATTGTATGTGCTACAATTGCAATTACGCAAATTAAGAGTATTCACTTAAATATATATTTTTTGGAGGACTTATTTTCATTCTCTGGTATGAATGTGAACAGAAAATTGGGGGTAATTGGACGAAGTAGTACTGCTGACAGAGTCAACAGTGAGTCACTACTGTTTAACTGTTGACACTTCATACAGGGTTATATCCCTGCAGTCAGACTGGGGCCAAGTGTCTCTATGCCAACACTAAAACTCTAGTAGTAGTTATATTGTCTACAATTTCTCTTTTATTCGTCAGTATAAAATAAAGAGTGAAAACAGATGTAAACAGATGAAAACAGATTTTGCAACAACTTGTCAATATACATAAATTAAGGTATAGAAATGTACCAGTAAATTTCTGGTTTGTATGTCTCCATGTTCCCATAAGAACTATGAATTCACTATCTAGTCAATTGTTTGAGTGTTACTAGTAGAATTTCAATGACAAGTACATGCTAAATGTCTATAGCACAAAGTATTATATGAGGAATAATTGTAGAGTAGTATTGATGACAAAGTCAAAAGCGACTCAGTACATTTTCACCATCGACATTTCCTTCAGGGATTGAATACACCAATACATTTAAGAATACAGACATACATACATATATGAACATATATCGCGCCATAACTCCCAAAAAAGCTTAAGCGACATAATTTCCAAATTTCCTTTTTTGACCAAAAACGATTATTTGCGATGGTTAATAGAAACACAAAAAATGTGTCGCTTAAGCTATTTTGGCGGTTAGGGATCGATATGTCTGTCTATGTTGATTACAATTATTTATTCCTGATCCCTTAGCTTCTTCTTAAGGAGTTTTTTGTTTCATTGAAAAAAAAGGAAATTTCGCATATGAGCAAACTAATTTAGTTTGTCCCTTAACGGAAATTAAAAAAAAAAGTTGCACAACTGTTCTTCAACTAAAGGCAAGAAAAAAAAACTAAAATACTGCAAACTAGTTTAAAAAAAAAATAATAATAATATGACAAAAAGTTGCTAAATGCAAAAATTTCTTAAATTTGTGTGGCGAGAAATTTGATATGAATCAATTGCCACGTGGCTGCTTAATATGCAAAGTCAAGACATTTACAAAAAAAAAAAAAAAAAAAAATTCTACTTATCGTCATATGTTTAATATTTGATTACAAAAGGGGTTCTACTTATGATATTTAAAAAAATTTATCTAAAACTAAAACTTTACAAATAATACAAGTATTAAAAAAATATAAAAAAGTAACAGTTTAGTGCAATCTGCCAGCGCCGTTAGCCCAGGGCTGGATTTCAGCCAACTACCGCAACAAAACGGAAAACAACTGGAGGTGTTAACTGATCTTGTTAAACCGCAACTTGTTTAAAATGCTACAAAACCACGATTGTCTGCGTTATATGTGAGTTAACCTTTTTCGCTTTTCCCCCGTTTCTTGTAGAAGACACACTCTGTTGTCCGTTAACTATTTGGAGATAAATGATCAAATAAGCACGTGCGCCGCCTCCTTCTTGTTGTTGTTGCTTGTTGCTTTGCACTAATTTATTTGTAGTTAGTTGATTGTATTTAACCCATTACCCGCCACTGTACTCACATGAGTACAGCGAAAAAAGGTGACAATTTTGCATATTTGAAAGTTGTTGTAATTAATAGGCGTTTCTAGCTAAATCTGAACCATAATCTATTGAAATAATGAACAAAAACCTGTCGATATATATTTAGACTGTTAAAAAATTAACTCTTAGTCTGGTGCAAAATTGATGTGACGTGACAAGTATGTATTTTCCGCTTTTTATAAATTTTACTGTGTTGTTAATATATTTTGTACCTTAACTTCCTAAACTAAAGCATTTTTATTTATAAAATAAGTAGAAACAAATTGCCTCCCACTCATTTTTATAAAGTTATCGTAGTTTAGATATATCTGTACTCAATTGAGTACAGCGGCAGAATCCACATGCGAATTCTGGCAACACTGTTGTTTCCCCAGAAATACAAAAGCATACTTGTGTATTTTTCACAATAAAGAGGGAACTCCCAAAATATGAAAACATCAATTATTTGTTTAAATGAAGTTCATAATTGTCGGGAGTGGATGAGCTAGATCAGTCAATTTCGCTGTACAGAATCGCCATTCGAGGTATGAAATGGTGGTGGGTCTTGTTCACCTACGTAATAGATATGGCTATTGAAAACGCTTGGCGGTTATATGTAATGACTCATAATGATGACATGGATCAGCTTTTATTCCGCCGTTACATTGCAAGATAATATTTACGGCAAAATACGCAAACTAAAGCTCGACTCTCGTCTTCATTGGTCCTAGGATTGCCACAAGATGGTATAGGGCACTACCCCAAAAAGTTAGAAAATCAACTCAGATGTGTCGTATGCCATGCAAGAGTTTGCTGGTAGTGCAAAAAATGTTTGAAAACACTATGTATTGAAAAATCATGTTTTGAAAAATACCACCTGTAAACCGCCGCTGTACTCAATTGAGTACACCCTCCTTACTCCGCCCACTTATTTTTTTTTTTTAATTTTTCCATTACTTTATGTTAACTTTGAGCACAATGAAATTAAAAATAAACTTTTTTGTTAATTATCGTCATTGGCAAGGCAAATTCATGACAGGTAAAGTTAATACTACAACAAAATACAAACAATAAAAACAATATGGTATTTTGTTGTTGCCTTGGAGGCTTGTATGTCAAAAGCAGCTGAGTGAAGTTACTCAAGCAGAGATCTCGGCCATGATGGCTAACAACCGGCTGAGCCGAGCCGGCGATAATTTTAGTCAGCTACGCCGCCGCTGGAAAAAGTTTGGTTTATGTTGCCTGAAAAACAGCCGCCGATTCTTCATGTACAATATAATCTAATAATTATTTTATTTATTTAAAAATATTTATTATTTGACATATTTTCATACGTTTATTTTAATTGATATGTATTTGATAGTGGCTAAGCATTGTCTATGTATTTCATTGGTGCTTTGCCAAATCATCAGTAGACTTCAACCATATATTTTGAACAGTTACAAACCTCTTATCTTATGGACACACTTTCAAAAACTATTTGAGAATTCAAAAATAATAATATATTTGAATATCACAAAAGAAAAATAAGCGTAGTAGGCTTAGAAACTTTAACAAAATATATGGTTGAAGTCTACTAATGATTTGGCAAAGCACCAACCAAATATATAGACAATGCTAAACCACCACCAAATAAATTTCAATGAAAATAAACTTCTGACAATATGTCGAATAATAAATTTCTTAAATGTTAAATTTTAGAGTTTATTTTTCATTTTGCCTTATAAATACTTTTATTGCTATCCAATGGATTTTTAATTGTATAAAGGTGTAGAAAAATAAAATATATTCATATCGAATATAAACTTTTTGCTGGGTTTTGTTAAAGTTCTTCTACGCTTGTTTTTTTTTGTAATTTTCAAAAATATTATTATTTGTGAACTCACAAATAGTTTTTGACACAGGAATTTTTGAGTCTGTGTATAAGACAAGAGTTTTGTGACTGTTCAAAATATGTGGTTGAAGTATACTGATGATTTGGCAAAGCACCAATGAAATATATAGATAATGCTTAACCACCAGCACGTAAATATCTACTTTATTTATTTTTTTAATTCTTTTTTTGATTATCAACTTCCGCCGACAATTTTTCCAAGAGCTGGCGCCGCCGAAAAAATTGTCTGGCGCAGGTCTCTATATATAAACAACTTTTGACATACGAGCCAACAGTTATATTAATTCGCCTTGAATTAGGAACAAAAAAAAATAGATCAGCTGTGTTTTCAACTTTACCTGTTATGAATTTGCCTTGGTCATTGGTTTCATTTTGGCGGTTAATGGGTTAAGCGTACAATATAATAACAGTAACTGTTTGGCTGCTAGAGTCAGCGAGTGAAGAGGTGAGTGGCGCATGCATCCTCACTTTGAGTCGCATCTGTGATACTCGTATTCTTTGTTTGATCATATCGCATCATGCACATGCCATGCATGCTTGTTGTCTGTGCAATCTTCATCATGTTTTTGCCAAGAGAAAATTCAAAAAAAAAATATGTACTACAATTGTGCGTAATCAGCGAATTAGCGTGAAAATAAGGGCTGGTTCCTTCTTATTTATTTTTCATAGTTCACTCTTATTTATATACGTGGCCCTTTCTTTAAGGATATAATTTATTGCATCTTGTTAACCACTACTGTGTTATTTCTTGCATTTAGTATTTTTGGATACTCGTACTTCTAAAATAATAATAAAAAAAAAAGAAGAGTTGCTTTCTACATATATCGCATAAGATCAACAATTAAGATATTTTTTTTTCGCTTAGTAGGGCCATATGTTGTATTTGCTATGCAGCAAAAAAAAATTCAGTTTCTGTTCTGTTCATTTGTTCCACAGGACACATGTTGGTCATGTAAAAATTATTGAGTTTTGAATTTTGGCAACATATGCCAGCATGCATGCAAATCCATAAAAGAAAACCAGTTAATTTTTGCATTTCTTTCAAGAGTTAAATTTAAATTATATCAAAAGAAATTAAAATAAACATAAATACACTTTAATTTATTGTAGCAATTAGAATGTACTTAAAATTTGATAAAAAAAATTCCTCAAGCAAGACAACCACCCATGAATTTTCCCTTCCAAAAAAAAAAAAAAAAAAAAAAAAAAAAAAAAAAAAAATCAAGCGAAAGAGGGTTTATATGAACGTTTCGTTAAGAATTCTGGTAACTAGAGTTTTGTATTCTAAAAGCTTCTGTAACTCAAAATGGATTGAAAAATTTTAAGAGACCGCCATAGTATTGGAAAATTCAAACTGGGAGCGGACAAGATCATAAAAATTCAAAATTCATAAAAATTCATTAGTAGAAAAAAGTAGAAAATATAGAAAGTGTTCAATCAGTCTGTATCATTACTGAACATTTTCATCTTAAGTTCCTAACCTAACTTCGGTTGACGAGAGGAAACATTACCCTCAGGTCAGGGGACATACACATAAGCCAGTATACATAGGCTTATCATTATCATTATCATTGACGTAGTATCATTGACTTAGCTCCTAGAACTTTTCCACTCAATACCTCTATGGTGTTTAATGTTCAGCAGGTTAGGTTAGATTAGGTTAGGCTGAAAGAGAGGCAGTAATAATTGACCCAATGCGTTTTGGATTGATAAGAAAGATTGGGAAGATATCCAATAAAAAAAAATAACATGAAAACCTATTAAACTTAATCAGACTAGGAATTTAGTCTTCTCAGTATACTTTCTTAGGTTTTTCTAGTCTAAATTCCTAAGCTATTCCATATCTGGTATATTTTCCAGATAAAAGATTTGTCTGCTAATTTGCCAGAATGCTGGACAGTGACACAAGTAGTGTTCGAGAGTTTCATCATCATTCTCTTTGCAAGCTCTACATGTCGTATCGTCAAAAATAGCCATGCGTGGCAGGTAACCAGGTTCTGAAGTTGTTGGCCTTTTTAAGCTCAGAATCTCTATAGTCTTTTCAATATTTGCGTTTCCCCCAATAATTTCGGTCACTCTTCCAACAATAGAGTTCTGTCAATCTCTGATATGTTGTTCTATAGCCCAATGTTTCAATTCATTTTTAAATTTTAGAAAAGGTTTGCCATTTTCTAGTGTGATGTTATTCAGCAATGCCACGCAGCGCTAGAAGCTTTGAAGGGACACAATGTCAAATCGAAACTTGTTAGTGACAGTAGAAAAGCACTCAACTTGCTTATGGATAAATGTAGTGTCAGACTATGTTGGTTTCCAGGCCACAGCAGTATTGAGGGAAATTAAATCGCTGATGAGCTGGCAAGAATAGGGTCGGCATTAGATGAGGGAATGTCGGACTCTATAAAGAACTCAGTAATTGGGTAGAAATCAGGACCAACAGTTAATGGCGAAGAAGGGAGGATTGTAGAGTCTCGAGAGGTTTTTGGCCAAAACTTGACTCAGGAAGATACAAACTACTACTGGACATGAATAGGAAGGCATGCGAATCATGATAGGCGCGTTGACAGGTCACTTCTCGGTCAGAGCAAGAACCAGCATTTGGGAAACAGGCACTCCAGATTTTTGCAGGATGTGCAGGGATGAAGAAGAACCAGAAAACATTGAACATATTATCTGTCACTGTTCGAAGCTGCAACGTCATAGGCTTAGATGGCTGAGCAGACGTTTCCATGAAAGCATTACTGATGTCGGGAAGTGTAAACTAGAGGACATAAAGGGCTTCATCATGGGAATTCGGTGGCTTAATGGTGGATAATAAGGGCACTTCTAGCTACAAATAGAAGCGGAAATATTACTATTTTTTTGGCAACAGAAGGGAATTACAATGGATCTAATTTGGTCTCCAAGTGAAGATGCTGTATAGCACCACCCTTCCTAACCTAACCTATTCAGTAATGATGCTATCTATAGAAGTCTATACAACTCCTCGTTTCCAAATACACCCTGACCTCCTTTTCGTTAAGGTGTCATCCCTAACATAACGGGATCTCGGCTAAATGAAAGATGGACAAAGACAACGAAAGTGCTCCATTGTCTCGATGTTCTCCATGCATGCCCTTAATTCATTGTCATCTGTGGCTTTAATCCGATACAAGTGCCCTCATAAGTTAGACTGTCCCGTTAAGACGCCGGTCAACTTTTACAGCTCAGGCTTGTTTTACCATCTTTTGGGTCGCCTCATAGATCTTTAGTTATATTACCCACCATCTTCACCCAATTTTATAACTCTTCGCTGCCTTGTAAGGCTTTGTATTTTTAAGAGTTACTGTTTTTTTTTAACGTTTTGACCTTTTTGCCACGTCCACTTGCACGCTCATTTCCGATTTATCTTGATGGACACGTAAATATATGGAACTACCGGCTACAGGCGTACAACGAATTCGTAACTCAAACATCAGAATACCCTTTTCCGGCTTTTTCCGTATGGCACGTAGCGCCGTTCTATTGAAACCTCATCTCGTTCGCATCAATATTAAAAAGCAGTAACGATCTCCGTAGAGGGAGCTCCGGCTTCAGTTTGGAAAAAAATGGAGTCTGTAGGATCTGCTGTGGGTTGGTTTTACTCTATATGCACCCAATTTTATTTATTAACATACACGTTAAGCCAAAAATAGGCCTCTTCCCTGAACATCATTTTGCGGCACAACCTCGGATCAGTTTCTAATTGCTTTAGAGACCAATCGGCAAGGTGTTATCCGCAATCTAACGGTATCTCAGGTGGTTGAAAGCTGGACAATGACAACGGAAGTGCTCCATTATTCCGATGATGTCCTCCATGCTTCCTCTCGTAACTTGGATTATTCCGTTAAGACGCCGGTAAACTTTCCTAGCTCAGATTTTAGTTTCAACAGCCTCCTTGTTTTGTCTTCTTCCGGATCGTGTTATAGAATCTTGCTTATATTACCCACAGTATCACTATTCCATTGTGACTCATGGGCCATGTTCGCCCAATTTTATAACTCAATCGGTGCTGCCTTGAAAGTTTTTGCATTTATAAGAGTTACTCACCGTAACGTTTTGACCTTTCCGAAAGTCCATTTGCACGCTCTTTTCCGATAGATCGTAATGGATATGTAAATAAACGAAACTGGCACTATAGGAGTAAAACGAATCCGTAACTGCAGTAACATAATGTAGTGTACCTTACTTACTGTAATACACTGTATCATAGTATAATTGCATTGCAACACATTTTATTGTAATAATTAATAAAACGCTTACTTTATAAAATTTAAATGACACACTTTTATCTTTATTAATAATTAATGTTATTATAGCAAAATTAAAGACATAAAGAAACACAAAAATTGTGAAATGTCAAATAGTATATAAGCAGAACAAAATGTTCCATAAAATCAAACTTTAATTTGTTAACGTAAACCGGCAATAACTTGCCTTGTCTTCAATTAAATTCTCGGATCTTTTGTCACCTCTTTTGAGCGCCTACTGATTGAGCTGGTCTCCCTGACAGCTGTATAAACTAACTAAGGGACTATAGGGCAAATCTACTACAAACCCTACAACACGCTACGACTAACCCTTTACATCCTGTTAATTCAAGCTTTACATGACTATCCTGATATCTTATAATATCCTTTAAAACTTTACGCTTGCACTTTTAACACTTTACATGGCGATCCTCCCTTCAACCATAACTGTTAAGTAATGATTATTAATCGTAATGATTACTAATTTGATTACTCTTTTTTTGTAAGGTGAAGTAATGATTAAATTACGATTATATTCAGTTTCGCATAATTACTAATTGATTACGATTACTAATAATGGAAAAGTAATCTGAATTACTTGAAATTGCAAAAAATAATCCAAAAAAATCAAAAGTAATTAAAAAATAATCCGATTACTTTTAAAGACTACTTTTGATTCCTTTTTGGTTATTTATTAATAACCAAAAATTAATATTTGGAAGTAGTCGGATTTTTTTTTTGATTACTTTCGATTAGTGTTGTCATTCGAACAAAAATTGTTCGAATATTCGAACAACTTTTTATCATTTTTGTTCGAACGAACAAAAATATTCAATTTAGAATAAAAAATTATTCGAATCATTTTTGTCGAATATTCGAATATTCGAGCAATTCCCTTAATTACTTTATATAAAACGTATTTTACATTTCATTACGTTTTAATTTGTTAACAATATGATATTAAGTAATCAAATTACTCCAAATTATAAATACTTGTGTAAGCTTTGTTCGTATGTACATATATATGTAGGAAAAGGTGCTTCTTTCATGGAATTAGAAGGTGTCTTACAATTTGTGATAAAGAGATTAGAAAGAAACTGATTTTCTCTAATCAAAAGCGTTAAAAATCGAATTATTGAAGGAAGTAAAAAAAACATTAAATACCAACTTTTTAAAATACGTCACAAAAAGAGAAAAAAATTTATGAGTTTATAGTGTGTGTCTGTGTATCTGTTTGTTTTTACGAGTCCACGTACAGACCAAACGGCTGGACCGATTTTGATTTAGTGTTTTCTGTTTGAAAGGTGACTTGATCGAAAGTGTTCTTAGCTATGTTTAAAGAAAATCGGTCCAGCCGCTTAGAAGGTATTACATCGTATTTAGATATATTCTGTTAGATCTGTGTGTCTTTGAAGCCGTAGCTCCCGAACGGCTTGACCAATTTAATTTGCTTTGTTTTCGTTTGAAAGGTGACATGATCATATATCTTCTAATTTATACTTGAAGAAAATCGGTCTTAATTTACTCTCTTATTTTTTGCGATTATGCTACTTCAATAGTATTAGTGGAACATAGAGTTCTTAACTTATACTACAGCGTCAACTGCGGCAAAGGTTCTTAAAATTTTTAAGTTTTGTTATTAATATTTCTGAATCTGTTATTGAAATCATATGTTTTTCGTGTGTAATGAATAATTTTTTGGTTGTTAATAAAAAAAATTAAACTAATACACATACGTGTCGTTTTTTGCAAACTTTTTTAAGATTATTCGAATATATTTTTTTATTCTTTGCTCGTTCGAATATTCGAACAGAAGTACAAAATTATTCGTCTGTTCGAACAAGAAAAAAATCATGAAATTTTATTCGAACAAATATAAAAGACGAATAATTAACAACACTACTTTCGATTCTTTGGGATTATTTTTGTAATTTCAAGTAATTCAGATTACTTTTCGATTACTAGTAATCGTAATCAATTATTTATCAGAAATTCTGTTCAAGGGAATTATATAATCAGTACACTTATTTTTAAAATGTAATGTAATTGATTACTAATCGTAATCGAAATTTAACAGCTCTGCCTTCCACCTTTACAATAAGCTTATTTTCCGGCTTTTTCCGTATGGCACGTAGATCCATTCTATCATTTAATGTAATTTTGACACTTTCCTGCATCTAAAAAAAATGCCGAAATGAAAAGTCGCCGAAAATTCCACGAAAAATTAAACAAATCGTTAAAATGAAAAAAAATACCAAAATTAAAAAAATCGCCAAAAGACTAAAAAATCGTCAAAAAAAAAGAAAAAAATTGCTAAAATGAAAAAATCGCCAAAATGAAAAAAGCGCCAAAACGAAAAATCGCCAAAACTAAAAACAACGTCAATGCAAAAAAAAAACCGAAAAAGATCGCCAAAAAAATAATCAAAACGAAACAAGCGCCTTTCGACGGAACCCTTCATTTGCGAATCAATGTCGCACTTTACTAAATTTATGCATAATTAAACTCTCGCAGTCACATCCCAAATCAACCACCCTTTCTGCGCTCACGTGCCTAGAAAAGTAGATTGATGAAAATGTAATTGAAATCAAGTGAAACCAGTCAAAACTTATGTCAACTGTCAAGATATGCAAACAAAATGTAAAACAACCCATTTAACACACACACACACACACACAACAAAAACTCTTTGCTAAATTACTTTAAATTTATCTTGAATCATATGAAATTGACAAATTTGTCAATATGTTGTAATTGCGTTTTGTAAGTGTCAAGCAAAAATCAATTTGTATTCGTTGCAACCAAACCCAACACTTGACACTTGTAAAACATGATTGAACATATATTTTTCGCTGTATTTTAAGTCTCGAACGTTTCAAATGTTGGCGGACAGATATGTAGATAGTTTTGTTTTTGTTATCAGTCCTTTATGTACAACATATTTAATTTTTTTTATATAGAAAATCTCCCTGCCAACTAAATTTAGTTTGCTTAAGAAATTGTATGTATGTATGTATGTCGTCGGGTAATTTAATCCATGTAAATACACAATTTACATGACTAGCTTCACTGTTCCTTCCTTAACTAAATTAATTGACATCTGCAGGCTAAGCGAATCATAGGCAACTCCTTTATTTTCAACTAAATCTTATAAGCGAACGAGAACAGACAGAAAGAACTCACAAAAACTATAACAAACACCATAAATTGTGCTGCAAACATAAACAACAGCAGTAGCAGCAGGAATGACTGACGCGCACTGCACTGCACTACACTGCACTCACTGAGGACGATGTTCAGTGTCAACAAAAACCATGTGTCAAGGCATGTCGCCACGAATCAGTGTGTGTGTGTGTGTGTGTGTGTGTGTGTGTGTGTGTGTGTGTGTGTGTTTGTGAGTGTATATTTAGGGTTGATTTAAGAGGTGCCTCCATTAAGGAAGCTAAAACAACAAGGATGCAAACATGCAAACATGCAAACACGCGCTGCCTGTCATGTCCTTAAGCCTACAAATCAAAGCCCACGCCTGATGACCTTTTTAATGCAGCTGCAGCCGCTGTGCGATTATTTGTTGATCCTTTTTATTTATTAATATTTTTCATATCATAAATTAAACAGCGTTGACAATTCCTCTACATGTGGGGTTAATCCATTACAATACACAGATTTTTAAGGACAATTTTTAATTGTTTTCATAAGATTTTGTTTTCCTTTTTTATATACTTATGTATATTTTGTTTCATTGTTTACAGATTATGGAAATGCATTGCTTGCTTGCCACTGGCATCAGTGTCGTGCTCTTGCACCTTTCGTGCTCCCTATTAACCGTTATTAGTTGCCACTCAAGTGCTTGTTCTGCTGCATGTCATTTGAAAATGTTATTACGGTCCACTTGGGAGTCGTTCATTTGTTATACTTTTCGGTGGCTGCCGACATTTAAAATAAATAAAAAAAAAAGGATACATACATAAATATGAACATATATTGTTATTGTAGCAAGCTGCAGCATGTTGTTGCATGCGCCATACATATGCATTTAATAATACGAGTATTGAGAACATTTTAAATCTGTATTAAAATTAGTACGTGGCTGTCAGCAAATAAAATTTAGTGTTTAACACTTCCACGTTCGATGCTATACAAATAAAGCAGATGTTTTAGGCCTCAAACAAGAAATTAAAACTAATCGTGTTGTAAAGATTTTATGAAGGATTTTAAGAATGTGAATAAAGAAAACAAAGAAATGAAAAAGTAATTTGCTGGGCTTATGACAAAGTCTGTATTATTGAAGTCATTTGTAAAAGAAAATTTTATTAGCTTTAATTTATTAAGGTACTTATGTAAATGTACATTATGGATATAACTTTTTTTATTAAAGATCTTAGAGGCACTAGGCTATTGGGAATACTGCAATGATAGTAAAAACCAATATCTTACATCAAATTGGAAGCGAATGTAATTTCTAAAATATTCCTTGGATATTGTTAACAATTTTATATAACATTTAATTTTTGTAAACATTTTTCGAATTTTATATAAACTATCTTCAGTTTGGAAAAGCATCGTTCTTATTTAATAAACAACTCCCGTTATAAGAGTAGAATCTCGAAAAAGTTAACTCGCGTAAAAGTTAAACGCTCGTATAAGTTAAACGGATTTCAAGACTCACGTGAAGCTCTAAAAAGTTAACTTTTCAGAGCGTAAGAATTTTTTTACTGCCACAAGCTTTTCTTATAAAATCATGGAATAAGATAAAATAGTGAGATAAAGTAGTGAAGACGACATTACCTTCTCTAAATTCATTAAATCAAACAAAGGATATTTTTTTTTAGAGTGTCACAACCTTAAGTTGGCATCACTGCTTTACTTGAGCCCCCTTTTAACAGCTGATAATTGCTTTTTGTTTAGTTTGCTTTGAAATTTCATTATAAATTAAAGTCCTGCACAAGACCATTTACAAGATCTTTCAAGACATGAGAGATTTTTCAAATGCTTAACAAACGCTAAACAACACTTTGGTAAGACATTTCATTCAGTTGTTTGTCTTGCCAATAGTGTTGTTTAGCGTTTGTTTTAGAATATTTTGCTGTGGTAAAGCATTTGAAAAATCTCTCATGTCTTGAAAGGTCTTATAAATGGTCTTGTGCAGGACATTACTATTAATCAACTTACACCAGAGCAACGCGTGCAAATTGTTGAAATTTTTAATCAAAATAATTGTTCTTTTTGTCAAACTCATAAGCCATATAGCACACAGCGGGTGCTACAATTGACTTACTCAAAGAAACTTTTGATGAAAAAAGAATTTCACGCAATGGCCCAATTAGTTGGCCACCAAGATAGTGTGATTTAATCACATTGGATTATTTCCTTTTGAGTCATGTTAAGTCACTTGTCTACTAGAGGCCTGCGTAAACAGTCTTGAAATGTAAAAACGTCATGATTTTTAAATGTATTCACGTCGCATGTATTATACTAAACCAATAATAAATGCTGTCGTACTATAAGCGAAGCACGATGGATGTATTGGTGTACGTGTATACCAGTGTTAACAAGCGATGACGTCAAGACAGCTTGTCTGTAACAAACACTCAAAAGAAGTACTGTTGATTAGTGTATGCTTGTTATTTTTCATATTGTACGTTTGAGTGTGTGTGTGTAATATGTAGATGGTAAGCTATTATGTGATTAACCGCATACAACTAATGTTAATGCATGTGTGTGAATTTGCATGTGCGCAGAAAAATAAAAGATCATACACACATACATGCATGACGTTTGTACACGCGCTCATGCGTAGAAAGAAGCAAGTATCACAAATTCTTCCATGACGAAGTGTTTTCTTCTTTACTCTTATACCTACAATACTTAAACAAATTTCTTGCAAACAGTGTTGTTAGCGTTTATTTTATAAGGTTTCGCTGCAGTAAAGCATTTGAAAAATCCCTCATGTCTTGAAAGTTCTTATAAGATATCTTGTGCAGGTGACTATTGTCTACTTGAGAATGTAGGGTTGTTTTACTTATATATATATACATAGATATGTATATATGTATGTATGTGCTTGATTTAACAACATTTCGTTCTAGGCAAGGCGAATTTACATCAGGTGATCTTAATTCACCAGCTAACATTTCTTCTCTACTGTCAAATCAATGCAAAATCTTAAGAAATATTCTGACAGAGGAAAATTTTACACTAACAAATATACCTGGCGAATATGCATAGTTGCAAATCGAGACCACCTGGTATCAATTCGCCTTGGTTTTAGGTTTAAGAAAAGAAGCTGACCAATAGTTAAAAAAAAGAAATGTGAGCGGAGATAACAAAGTTGCGCCTAACGCGAAAAATTTCGATTTCGAAGAACTGATAAAGTAGCTCAAAAGTTTTAGATCTGTGGGTGAAAGTTTTGATCGACATCTGTAATACCAGTTGTCCAGAAAGTGGAGTTGGTAAATCTACACCCAGAAAAAAGATTGGTTGCAAAACGGTTACTCCAATAAAATATCATTTGCGTTAATTATATTTCAGTTCACGCTATCAATTTTCTGTTAATCCAAAAAACAATCCATCTTCATTGCCATAAGGGCATAATTGTAACAAAAATATGATTGTGCAATACTTAAAATGATTGCATCAACCGAGCGTATGCTTTTGTCATGACTAATTAACTGATTGGTTAACCCAACCGAATAAAATATTACGAATTGGATTTTACTACCAACTTTTGGTATTAGCAACTAAAGAATTGTCGTTCTATATTAAAATTAAAATAAAAACTTTCAATAAGTTGCTACAACTAACTAGAGGTTGAGTTTACTATCATAGTGTATATCAGCAAATTAAAAAATTAACTTTTGTGACTTTCAAAGATATGATTTTTGAATTCTCAAATGTTTTTTTGAAAGTCTGTGCATAAGATAACAGGTTTGTGGCTTTTCAAAATGTGTGGTTGAAGAAATGTATATAGACATGCTTCACCATTAGGAAATAAATAATAAATTTCTCAAAATATGTATTTTTATTTGCGTTTATTGTTTATTTTTATTTCAGCAAGGAAGGCCAATTTTTCTTTTACATGTACCAATTATGATATTGTTTTAATTATATTAACCAAATTTTCGGTAGCAAGCATAACATTTATTTCAATTTCCATACTGTCAACCAATTTTTTCTGTTGCTGCAACTATTGGGTTGAGGGTTATAATTAAAATTTAGTGGTACCACAAGAAAATTTCAGTCGCTATAGCAGAATTCTATGATAGTTGCTGCAACCGCCAAAATTCAATTGGCAACAAATTCGGTTGTCGCAACGAATCTGTTTTCTCTGTGTACAGAGAAAAACAGGGTAATAAAAGGCGTGTTATCAGCGATGCCAACTATTTATAATCCAAACGCGCTACTACCCTTCTTAAAACGCGCTAAGTTACAGCATTGTCAAATATTTATAGCAAAAACGCGCTATTTTCTACGCGCTAAATTAAATTTTAATAAAAGTCGATGTATGTATTAGTACTCCCCGACATTATGTTTTAATAAACTAAAATCATTTAATACAGAATCGCCTTCCAAATAATCGAAATCCTTCGTTTTTACTTTTAATTTATTTGTAAAACTTTGTAACATATAAAACTTTGTAACATATAAATTGTGGAATAGTTTTGCGATTCAAATGCTTGCTATAGTAGATGCTTTGTAATTTATGTTAATTTCTTGGGTCATTATATGTAGTACATATTTTTAGTTGTAAAATTTCAAAATATTTGCCATCACAGTATTAAAATGCGTTTTTAATTCTAACCAAGGTCAAGCGAGTTTTGTTTGCGACAGCTGAATCATTAACTAATTCAAAAAAATTTTATCAGAGTTTTTGATATTAGAAAATTGGTAAATTTATACAAAAAAAAAAGTTAAAAAATATGGAACTGAAATGGTATTATTGACTTTATTCAAAACCCGCTAATTTCGCGCTTTTTTATTTAACGCGCTAAGATGGAAAAAAGCGCGCTTGGCATAGTTAAAACGCATCGCTGTTTGTTATCATCGTCTTCTTCACATTTTCATACAGAAAGCTGGAAACAACATTATAACCAGGGAAACCCAAAATAATTCGTGAATAAAATATTTATCCGTTTCAGAACTTTTTATGAATTTCGGCATCGATTTGTTAGCGAATACTTTTGAATATTTTACCCCTTAAAGCATGTTTTTGCATATTTCTGTCTTACACGCATATTTTTTATCATATATTCTAGCTTTTAAAGCATAATTTCCGCTTTTAGGGCATATTTTGATGCTTTACAGATTTTTTTTATTTTAATATGCTTACAAGGCTTAATAAGTTTTGAACAAAATTTTTACTTTTATTTATCGCCATCTAAATTTCATTTCCATTTTTCCATGTGGTGTATATATATTTTTTTTATATATAACACAGTTACTACGGACGTTAGTTTCAATAAAAGTTCGCTTTTGCTATTTGTGAAGGACTCTGCCCCGAGTAGATGTTGAAGAAACATTGTCAATGTGTACCATTTTATTTAGATGTGACAGCAACGATTTTTATTTGAAAATCTAGGTCAATCAATATGTTGTTGTTTATTGCAATACAAATTATAAATAAAAATCTTGTCTTTTAGTTCTGATATCGAGATCTCTTTAGAAACTGAAGTTAAATTTTTACAAGATTATTCAAAAAAGATTAATTTGTATTATTTGCTTTAGTCAAAATTTGCATGGCAATTTTGTATTAACGTGCACTTCAAACCCAAATTATAGTTTTTAATACGGCAGTTATTCTTTGTTAATTTTTAAAATATATTTTCATTTACAAATAAACCAATTGATTTTATTTTTAAGAGCTTATTTTTTTGAATTTTTAGCGCATATTTTCAAGTTTTTAGTGCATATTGAATGCGCATAAAACACTTTTTTTAGAGCATATTTCTGGTTTTTCTGATCATAACTAAAAAAAACTAGTTTGCCAGAAATGCAATTTTTGAGTTATGACGTTGTTTGAGTAAATGAGCGATATTTACAAAATGTGTCACTAATACCTGATTTACATTAAGCATTTTTTTCATGAAATTAATTGCATGAAAATTTCTTATTTGCCAATGGGACGCCTGGAGAAGCAACTTACATCAAAAAAGTTGCCAAAAATGCATCAGAGATTCATTTTACGCCATTTTTTATATGAAATTCTCTTTTATAGCTCTGGAATTAGCAAATAGAAAAAGTTTCGTGCAACAAAATTCATGAAATTTCATGAAGAAAGGTTTAATGTAAATCAGATATAAAAGAATATATCGGAAAGTCTTCACTAGCATATTTTTCAAAATTGTTGTCAGTCACTTGCCCAGTAGCCTTGCGATAATTCCTTTAAAATTGCTTTGCAATAATTAACAGCGCTGTCAACTTTGAAATTTCAAAACGCACCAAAATAGAGAAAAAATCGCGCCATTTACAAAAAAAACGCACCAAGATTTCTTTAGTTTAAAATGTTTATTGAATTGATTTTGCATAAAAAGTATAATAATATATTTTTTGTATTAAAAATTTAACACTAAAACAGGTTTTTACAGTTCAAGGTTAAAAGGGTGAAACCTAAAAAAAAACTAATCAAATTTGTTTGAAAATATTTTTTTTTTTAATTTCATAATTTCTGTACAAAAATTTTTAAAGAGATAGATGAACGATTAATAAATAGTAAGCATTCAAAACTAATAAAAGTTCAGTATACATATATCATATAGTTTTCTAATTTGATTAAGCTTAAGGTCTCTTTTCTAATAAAATTAGAAAACTATATAATTAAAAAGAGGTAAAACAAAAAAAAAATAGAATTATACATATATCATTTTATTCAAATATTTTTAATTTTTTTTTTTATCAGAAGTTTAATGTATCCATATTAAAAATATAACAATTAAAAGAAATAGCCTTTTACAATATATGTATGTACTAAACGAATTCGTACATACATGGTATACATGTGCCCTTAATTATGATAGTGGTCTAAGTCATACGCATTTTGATTCGATTTAGTAAAATAAATTTATATTAATCGAGACTAGCATAACTCTAAATTAAACTGTTGCATGAAATCCAAAAATATTTTTGGATTTGTTCAAATGCAATGTACTTAATATCTCGACCCAAAAAAATATATATGACTTATACAACTTTCATAATTAAGGGCACATAAATATGTTTACATTCACTTGTACAAGATGATACATTTTTGTACATTAATTTTATAAATTCTGTTTAAAACTTTTTAAAAAGAGAACAAAAATTAATTATTCCAAATAAATAAAGCCAATATTTTCATCATTATTGTTATCATCGGGCCATACAACAGATTTTATTTCAAATTGTGATCCTATTTTGTAAACATCATTAGTATAAATATGGTAATTAACATTATCAGCAAGTTTCACAACAAGAATTTTCCGGTATTAAGCCATTGTTGTGTTAAATTTGCGTTGGTGCCACCAAAAATTATAAAACGCACCGAAATTTTAAAAAAAGCGCACCACACACCAACTAAGGAATTTATCGCACAAAAAATTTCAAAATCCACCCAAAATGGTGCGAAACGCACCAAGTTGACAACGCTGATAATTAATGCTCATTATCATCTCCTTTTTCTACATTCCACCAGAAAAAAAATAGTCAAAATGACAACAAAAGTAAAAGGGGAAAAAACTAATGCAAACTTGTTCATTATTATTCGGCTCATTATCCCATATAATTGCAATAAAAACAACCAAAAACACAAAAAGAAATCACACACACCACTCATCAATCAATTCTTTGAACTTTTGCGAGTGTCAATGGAACATCATCTTTTAGTTCAAGATCATCGTTAATAGTGTCTGGTTGTTAAAATATAAGTGCGCGACTTTAATTAAATATTCGATGTAGTAAAAGTGCAGTAAATTAAATAAAATTTGTGTTAAATTAAAAGGAAAAGCAAGTGTAATTAAAGTGTGAAGAAATTAAAGTAATCGGTTGTGTAATAAAAAAGTTATAATTGTTTAAAGTTTCCTATTCAATTGTCGGCATGATGGAAGCAAAAGGCTGTAAGAAAAAATTTGGTATGTATAATAATTTTGTTGTTGGTGTTTTTAGTTTAGAACATGTTAACGAGAGTGCAGGCAAATACACGACTGTGACAAATGCAATTGCTTTTGATTTTGTTTTTGTCTGTTTACGCTTTACCAAAATAAAGTGTTTGGTTTGTTTGCTTTCCTTTTATTATGTTTCTTGCAGTGAGGAATAACAAAAACAATAAAAGCCCTTTAGTTAGTTTTGTACTGATTTTGCCCATGTTCCCAAATAGTACTTTAATTTTAAACGCACGCCGCGTACAAAATTGAATTGTATATTTGCTACCAAACGTTTGCCAATTAATTTGCCCATCACAATAGAGAATGTATGTACTAGCAGCACAGTGTTACCATATTTGAAGATTTATCTTATTTTTGATGTTTTTAAGCGGCCCACGCACTTGCAATAGAATGGTGTAATTTTTCGTATTGTAAAATAATTTTGCTAATCAGGGTGACCGATGACATTTTTCAAAAAGTGTCACCAAATAGGGGATTTATCAAAAAAAAGGGACAAAATTAAAAAAAAAAACGAGAAAACTGCACTAAACTTTTTATTTTTAATGTATTTTCATATAACTCACCCTAAATAAAGGGGGTCAAAAAGTGGCAAGGCAGTTGAAAAAGGGAAAACGCAGTCGAAAAAGTGGCAAATTGCCATTTTAGTCGGTCAAACGGTCACGCTGTTGCCAATGTGTATGCCATATTAGAAGGTGGCACAACATATATTGGCATTAGTGTTGTCATTCGAACAAAAATTGTTCGAATATTCGAACAACTTTTTATCATTTTTGTTCGAACGAACAAAAATATTCAATTTAGAATATAAAATTATTCGAATCATTTTTGTCGAATATTCGAACATTCGAACAATTTCCTTAATTACTTTATATAAAAAGTATTTTACATTTCATTACTTTTTAATTTGTTAACAATATGATATTAAGTAATCAAATTACTCCAAATTATAAATACTTGTGTAAGCTTTGTTTGTATGTACATATACATATATGTATGTATAGATACATATGTTCGCTAAACTCAAAGGAAAAGGTAATGCTTCTTTCATGGAATTAGAAGGTGTCTTACAATTTCTGATAAAGAGATTAGAAAGAAACTGATTTTCTCTAATCAAAAGCGTTAAAAATCGAATTATTGAAGGAAGTAAAAAAAAAACATTAAATACCAACTTTTTAAAATACGTCACAAAAAGAGAAAAAAATTTATAAGTTTGTAGTGTGTGTCTGTGTATCTGTTTGTTTTTACGAGTCCACGTACAGACCAAACGGCTGGACCGATTTTGATTTAGTGTTTTCTGTTGGAAAGGTGACTTTATCGAAAGTGTTCTTAGCTATTAAAGTTTATAGTTTAAAGAAAATTGGTCCAGCCGCTTAGAAGGTATTACATCGTATTTAGATATATTCTGTTAGATCTGTGTGTCTTTGACGCCGTAGCTCCCGAACGGCTTGACCGATTTTAATTTGCTTTGTTTTCGTTTGAAAGGTGACATGATCATATATCTTCTAATTTATACTTGAAGAAAATCGCTGTTAATTTACTCTCTTATTTTTTGCGATTCTGATACTTTAGGGGCCATTATTGCAACTTTCCGATAGTTAAAGCAAGATTTTCTCGGACGGATAAATGGCTAAGCATTATAAAACCTTCATTTATTGATTTTTTATCCATTAAATATTAGTGTTATTAATAATAATAACAAAGAAAAATTGAAGTTATAATAATGCAAAGCTTTTTATCTGGCAGACAAAATCCTGCCTTTAACTATCGGCAAGTTGTAATAATGGCACTAATAGTATTAGTGGAACATAGAGTTCTTAACTTATACTACAGCGTCAACTGCGGCAGAGGTTCTTAAAATTTTTAAGTTTTGTTATTAATATTTCTAAATCTGTTATTGAAATCATATGTTTTTCGTGTGTAATGAATAATTTTTCGGTTGTTAATAAAAAAAATTAAACTAATACACATACGTATCGTTTCTTGCAAACTTTTTTAAGATTATTCGAATATATTTTTTATTCTTTGCTCGTTCGAATATTCGAACAGAAGTACAAAATTATTCGTCTGTTCGAACAAGAAAAAAATCATGAAATTTTATTCGAACAAATATAAAAGACGAATAATGAACAACACTAATTGGCATATATCGAAAGACGTTTGATTTTTATTTTACAATTAAGACAATTGTGTAATGTGGTGGCAACATTGTTCAACATTGTTTGCTAAACATTCTTTATTAAACACATACCCCCTTATTCAAAAACGATTGTTAAACTTAAAGTTAGTTTAACGAACGAATTTTGTGTGGCAAAACCGGTTTTAACACATGCTTTAACTTTAACAAACGTTTTTGCATAAGGGGCTTTATCGCTAGTTGAAATAGGTGTGTATTAGTCAAATCTTCGCGAAAATTCTTCAAAATAATTATCTTAAAAGGTCAAAAATTCGACAAAGGCACTTTTCACTTTTTGTTTTGCATTTGACCATATAAATTTTATACATATTTTATTTCAGTTAATAAATTTTTTACAATGACAGATTTAAAAAATTCCAATTTAATTCCCAAATTATTAATGCAATAATTAAGATTGATTGCCTTGTACTCCTTACTTTTATTGTATATTCTAGCAAAAGTTGACAAGTTCTTGGTCAAGTTCAAAATTGTTTTAAAGTTCTAGAAAATGGGGACAATTTATAATTATCTAAAGGGACAAATAATCGAAAAAATTTGGTTTTATGCAACAAAAAAAAAAATTTGCAAAAATTTGAAAAAGTTTTCAGTTTACACACAACTTAGTGAAAAAAGAGTTGAATAATCAAGATATGTATTTGTATGAAATTTTACTCAATATGAAGAACGATGTAAAGAATAATACTTCATCAATATCACGTTGCGTGAGTGAATGAGCGATATTATATCGAGCCCCTTAAGAATAGGTATCGAAACCGCAGCTCCGTGCAATCGAATCAATAACGTTCCATATTTATTTTCTTTAAAAGCTAAGAACTTGCATTGAGCTGCTGGTATCGATGCGTAAAAAGTGCTATCGCTATAAACAGACTTGTACTGCGGTGCAGGTACACTTTCAGTGAGATAACAGTGGTATGCTTCGATATTCACTTTTTCAAGTATAGCTGACTTAATTATCAAGTTTCCGGAACTATTTCCCATGTCTTCTCCAGCCAGTTCTGTTGTATCGTAAAATGATTCACCATCTCAGCTAGAAATGCTCGAGATTCACTTTCAAGATTTTATGCTTTATTGCAGCTGGTTATCGGTTATAAAAAGAAAATAAATGTTCGATAACAGCTTATATGGATATAGTTCTGCTCATCTTTCATCCAGACCCTTGCATTATAGTTAATTTTAATTATTATTCGAACTCCATTTGTTTCTATATTTGTTATTTGAAAGGGCTAAGGTTCGTATTGCTTTTTAAGCCAAATTACATGTGATAATTATTAATGAACAAATAACACCAGTCTGTTGTAAATATTCTGGCTAACAACACATAGTTGAACGGAACAGCCAGCCGTTTTCGAAGGCCACTAAACCTTCATCATCAGCGTTCTTTTGTGTTTGGTCCACTGTGTGTGGTGTCAGTAGATGTAGATTTCTGCTTTATATACTTAGCATTATTGCAAATGGAATGTGTGAATTGTTTTGATTCATCTTATTTGAATTTGCTGAAAGCTTTTTTGTAATGAAAGCTCAATTTTACCATCTCTATATTTACAACAGTCTTACCATTGTCGTTTGTTCTTTACTAATTATGCACATGTTAGTTAATTTGCTTATTTTTGTTCTACTTAAGACAAACTTTTTTGGTTTGTTACTATTAAGTATATTTTTTTTTATTTTTTAATTTTTGCCACAGGCCCATGGCTATTTGAAGCAAAAGTCTCAGATTTTAATAATGGTCTTCCTAGTGAACGTAATTGAAGTCCGTGCAGTCAGATGGAAATCGGTCACAAAAGTAATAAGTGGAATCTTTCAGCCTAGCTCCGTAAATAAAGTTGATTTCAAATCGCACGATTTAAGAAAACTGAGCTATTAGAAACATTTTTCAGATTTTTTTAAATTTTTTTCATATATAGAGCATCAAATATCTGAAAGAAATCAATTGTAAATAATTATTATAAATACGTCCGAAGGACCATTTATAAGTTTGAAAATCGTAAGATTTCAAATCGATTCAATTTACAGAGTAGGGCCGTATTTTTTCTTCCAGCGAAAACAATGTTTAAGTTGTCGCATTAAAGAAGGTGAAAACCTCTTCCAAATAATTATTTCTGCCAAAAAGAGGCTGACTTCAATAAAAGAAGATAAGAAGAATTGCCTGAAAAATAAAATTAAATTTTAAGGGGTGTGCCTCCGCCATTTTTTAAATGCAAGATTGTGTGTTTTTCAGAGCTCAAGGAGCATGTTGAGTCATTTAAAAATCGGTAAAGTAGAACCACCTAAAATAAAATATTAAATTTTAATGGGCGTGACTCCGCCTATTTTTTTAAATGTAAGATTGTGTCCAGTGTGTGGTAAGTTTTGTAAAAACCGGTTAAGCAGAACCGCGTGAAATGTTATAATAACCCCGCCCACTTTTTTAACTTTAAAATTGTGTAATTACAAGAAGCAAAGGTGTTTTATAGGTTTTATGAAAAAAATTTGTGGGCGTGTCCCCGCTCACTTTTTTACAACGGGACCAATGGGAAGCTATACTCTCTCTGAGACAAGAAAAGAATTTTTACAATCGGTCAAAAATATATCGAGTTATGAAGTAACGCCAAAAAAAATAGAGACGAATTTTTAACCTCTTCCTTTTTTTTAAAGTCGGTTAAAAACTGATTATACTTTTGAGCTCAAATTCTATTAAGCACAATACAATACGAACGGCTGACAGGAGTGTAAAATTTATATGAAAATAACTGCCAGTTTATAGAAGCCATGTAAAAATTCTCGGCTGTCTATTTATAATGAAAACAAAAACAAATTTTGAGTGCTTTGATTTTGTTTTCAATATACATAAATAGGCAGACGAGAATTTTTACATGGCTTCTATAAACTGGCAGTAAATAGAACTTAAGCAAAAAGTTTTAAATATTATTATATTATATATTATTATAATATATATTTTTAGTAAGCCATTTATGAAACGTCAAATTCAAGCACATTTGCTGCGACTTTTTATGGATTTTTTTATACCAATTTTACTCCATGCCCAATTAATATCCTCCTGCATGTTTTTTCTTCCTTTTGCCCTTTTTGAAATTATTTCTCTTCCAGTTTTAATGCATTTAATTTCAAGTGTCATCACTTTTTCCAGCTATTAATCATTTTGAGGGCACAAATATTTTCCAGATTTTTTACGAGCAACATGTCACAATATCATGACAACAAACACAACTGTGACGGACCAACTGCGGCTCGCACAGCAATGCAACTTGATGAAAATATTTGTGAAATTTAATTGGAAAACCTTAAAAAAAATACCCAAACACACACACACACACATACTGACACAAAAAACAAACACCCCCTGAAGATCCTTTTGGCTGCGTTTGAAATGGCCTCTAAGGACGAGAGTGATTGAGTTGTTTTTTGTGCGGCGTTGCTATTTACGAAATTGTTGGTTGTACCATCATAAAATTTTTTTATATACATATATTTTTATTTTTGATTTTACAGTGTGCAAGTGAACGTGTGTTCTTTTTATTTGCATAATTTTTTATCACGGTATTTTTTATTTTTGATTTTATGATTCCAGCGTTATTGCTGCTTTATTTTTTATTTTAGTATTATTTGTTTCTGTTGTTCATTTATTTATTTTTATTTAAGCCGCGTTCAGACTATTATACTTTGTATTTATACTTGTCAAAAATTCAAATAATACGTGAAAGTGCGATAGTCTGAACGCAAAATGTCCTCAAAGTGGCAAATAATACGATAAAAATTTTGACATCCCGTAAGACTTTTTCGTTTTTAGAAAATTTTCTAAACGATAATACTTTTCATTAGATCAGGGTTGCATTTTCACACAAACCAAACTTCCAAGTCGGCTGTTTCGCCGCTGATAGCGTGTCGTCATTGATGTAATGTTTTGTCATATGTATATCGGCTCAAAATTTTGAATAAGCGAATCGTATGGAAGTATATTTCGTTGACGTAATTTTTTAACGTTTTTGTAATATCTTTTCTTAAATTTTTTTCTTTTATTTACATAGAATATTTTTAACTGCTGAATTTTTTAAAGTGTCGGCACGTCCCTCCCCGCCTGCATGAAACCGTTTTGCCGCCGCTAGTAAATGAATAGCACAGACATTTTCATTGAACAGCTGTCTTGTTTTCTACTTGTATTACACATTTGATTTGAAGTGTGATGGTCTGAACACAATATGTGATTTTACGTTAGATTTTTTTGACAGTCGCATCGAATGTATTTAGATTTCTGTATCGTAAAATGTGATGAAAGTATTAATACTTGTATAATAGTCTGAACGGGGCTTTATTAACATTTTATTGTTAATTCACCTAGCGATGTGAGAAATTTTATACACAGAAAAAAATTATTTGTAAATACAATTAATTTTTTTGTTATATCAATTAAATAGTTAATTGATTTTGAACCTACAATGGTTTTTGTAAATACAATTAACGAAATTGTAAGTTAAAGGAAAATCTGAAAAATATTTTCAATTAAATACATATATCAACAAATAGATTGTTGAAATTTATTTATTTTTTCAACATTTATTTTTGTTATACTTCGAAGTTATTTCAATTAAAGTTATTGTTATATTAACAATGTAAATTGTTGAATTTCCGTATCATAATTGTTATATTAACAATGCTTTTTTATACACAATCTCAATCCTCGAAACGATTTTTGCTTGCCTGCGAAAAACACTAAATAAATGTCTTAGGCGGTGTTGAACCCGCAACATCAGGACTAATAAAATGACTCACTTACCTCTCAGCTAAAGAGCAACACTTTATTAAATACGCAAATGATGAATACACACAAAATATTATTTTTTGTTTCTTCTACATGTGCGCATTCCGTTATGATGTAATTTAACAAATAAGTTTGTTGAGTAATTTAATTGACTACAATCATTTAAATTTGTTATATCAACAATGGTGATTGTTAATTTTTAAATTGAAAATTAACTATTTGTTTTGTTGGTTGCATTTCGATTAGAGCTGCAAAACTATCGATAGTCGCTCCACTCGATAGTTTTATGTAAAACTATCGATACTATCGATAGTATCGAATAGTTTTATAAAAGTCGCCACATAAACTACATTTGACTCGAAAAAAATCCAGAGTCCTCAACATTTTCATTAGTATATAAAAATATATCAAGCCTTTTTTTTCGATTTTATCTTAAGCGGGGCATATTATCGAAAATATACTTTTTTATTGAACTTAAAATTTTATGGGCCTACCCATGGTTTAGAATTATCAAAACGCGAAAATTGTTGACAACTTTTAAGACACTAAATGTAAAGTTTTATCGTAAGCGACAATTTTAATATTCTTCTAAAAATTTAATTTTTATCGCATACGATTACATCGAAGATTAGGCTGGATATGTACGTATGTAGGTACAATTAAAAAAAAATTTTTGTAGGGAAACACGCTAGGGTATGTCAAAATAAATCCGAGACGATTGGCGGCCGCCGCGATATCAGTACCACCAAAATTTATCTTTGTGTCGACGATGTTGAATTTATTAAGATACTTGTGACTATTTGTCGAATAACACTTGGATTTATAAGTAAATTTATATACATACATATGTATTTAAGTAGTTATGTATACAGAAGCAGGGATGCGTGTTATATTTACAAATTGTACTAACTTTCAAAAAAAATTTTAATTTTTTCCGTACGATTGTACCTAATTCTTTATTTATATTTTTTTAATACTTGTACTTTTTAATTAACTAAAAATCAATTAAAAAAACGCCAGAAGGTGCACAAAGAATATTAGTTGCTGGGATCTGAATATAAAAGTAACATTTACGATATACTACGTTTATAACGTTTTTTTATTCGATTGTTCACATTCGATGCGAATAGTCGGCTTCTCTCCTTGGTACGAAAATAAAATTTCCACATTTGCAGATGAATTTGGAATAAATAACATACCTCCAGCAATTCTTTAAGTACCGGAAAACATTGTTTGATTTACATAATTTTCTAATACCTGCGAGCTAAAGATTAACCCCCTTGTGCAAAAAAATATGTAAGTGAACGTTAAAACCGGTTTTTCTATGGAAATTTTTGTTAATGTACACTTCAAGCACGCATTATTTTTTGCATAAGGAGGTTAATATATTTTAATGCAATTTTGGCATGTAATATAATATAAAGAGATTCCAGTAGTGCTTAATGGGTCATTGCGGTGCTACGGTACTTTTGGCATTCAAATAGCGCTAAAATTATACAATTGTACCAACTTTTCCATCGCTGTACAAAAGCTTAAATCAACGACGGATAATTTGCTTCAAAGCTGGCGGCTACTGTTTACTGACTTCGATTATTTTTACTCTTTTAATTACTTGTTTTTTTTTACCGATAGTATCGATAGTGGAAAAAACTATCGATATTTCATTTACAACAAAACTATCGATACTATGGATAGTACTATCGATAGTTTTGCAGCTCTAATTTCGATGAATTTTTTTCTGTGTAGGCTGGCTGCTGTTTATAGCGCTTGATAACGTTTGACAGCCGTTGGGTGTTTGACATTAGTGTCTTATCCCTTTCAAATGTATGCAACAAATGGGGCATTTCGTCAACAAAAAGATTTATTGCAATAGCTTCCATACATAAGTACATATATATACAATGTGTGTATGTAACTATATATTCTTTTTTACTATAAACACTAAAAAATTTCATTTTATGTTGTCTGTTTTACTCTGGAGCTTATTTTATGAGTTGATGCTGTTTATTTTGTTTTCTATTTTGAGAAAAATGAAAAATACATAATTTTTAATAGACCAAAAGCGTCATATTTTGAATTACAGTTTTCGGAAAATATGTCAGTGTGGTAATAATATTTTAAATAAAGTTAAGAGCTTAGGCCGGCTAATAAATGTTGGTGTAGAATGCTGCACTGAAAACTTACAGTAGATTAAAGTTAAATGGCCCCAAAACCCAAGTAGGAATGGATTACAAACTTTGCTCAGGAAAATAAGGTCGTCGTATTGTAAAGCGACTTCCGAATCTCTGCTTACCAGTTTGTTATCAACGAATTTAAGGATTGGTTGAGATTGAATGTTGCTTCAACCACCATAATTAACATATACACTGATAGTTTAGTCGCTATCGTTGCTCTGAGAATAACAACAGCCCCCAACAGCCCCCAACAGCCAATCATGTCTAAACTAGATGTAGAAAAGTTCACCTATATGATGATCTAGATCACTGCTGGTCACCAAGAAAAATGTATTCGTGTATGTATATTCATGTGTATAAGAAGCGGATTGAAGTTCAAAACTCAGTTGCCACTTTGGCCGACTATGATCTAGACCTCAGGAATACTCGTAAGGCTGATGAGCTTGAAAAAACTGGGACATCCTTAAAAGTTTCATTGGATATGGAATATGTAGGTTATCACAATTCCCATGCAAACACAGACTGAGGTGCAATACTGAGAAAGAAACAAATTGAAAGTGGGCCACCAGAAATTACTGCATGGCTAGCAGGAAGTTATGAACTCACCCACATAAAATAAATACAGTTTCTTTGATTTCAAGAAATAGGAAACAAATCTCGGCTTTCGTGCTCTTGTTGACCGGTCACAGTCTCATAAGCAGGTGTGCACAAAGGTTAAACATTTAATGCAACAACTTTTGCCGCAGTTGCCAAGACTTGGTTGAAGAAGAAAACCTAGAATATTTTTTGGGTGTCTTATTAACCTAAATTAGCAAGAAAGAAAATGACTACCATTGGCGCTCTTCTGTTTAGAGAACTTTCTGACGTTGCAACGTGTTAGTAGTAGCTTTATATCGAGCTCTGGTTGGTTCGACGGTAGGGACTCTGCCCTAGCAAAGCCTCCGTGTTATCGTTATGGAACAGAAGTGTCTAAATAAATGCCAACCTTAGCTAACCTAATCCTAGATGGGTGCATAACTCCTCACTACTACCGACAGTGAAGGTACCGTTAAGACCCTATAAAATGTGTTCATCACATCAAAATCTCTCCATGAATGCCGGGTATCTTTGGCGGGCGGATGCCCTTGCTAAAGGCAACCGCACTCAACAAATAATTGAGGAGGTGCAGTTTATGTTATGTTAGGTTAGCAGGCTGCTGGTAAAGAAGGGTAAAACTTAGAGTACAGTTCACATGGATCCCATATAATAATCCCTTTGTGCTACCTAAGAGTTGAAATAAAAATAGTGAGAGAGGGTGATATGGAAGGGACAGTGATAGGGAAGGCAGGTGACGAAGGAAGAGATAGAGGAAAGCTTCATTCCTTTACAACTCCGATTTTTTGCACGTTTTTAATAATGCAGTGTATCAGTGCCTCTAGTGTCAGTGAATTGTTAAAGCTTTGTTAGGTAGTAATTTTATTGGTTATTTTACTTCGCCGATGATTCTGCTACACAATACCGACGAAGGAGGGTGCTCTGATGTTATAACATTAGGATTAGCATCCGTTGAAGCCGGTGAAGTTCAGTGACCAGTGCATATGCCTTCATCACTTCAAATTTCCTACAACAACTTACTTACAACTTACAATATTGCCAGATCTGGCAATGTGCTGATAACGTACTGGCCAAGGTGTATCTAACTATGTGGCAGCGCTACTTCAGCTGATAATTTTTTGCTCTGTGTGCTTTGTAGCTGAAGAATGTCAAAGTCTTCAATTTTGTTTTGGTTTTAGTACAATTATTTTTGTGCTTTTGACATTCTTCGGTTCTTTACACAGCTATGGTTGCCATATTATTGTATAACAAGTCCTTACGCAGTCTCCTGTATAATTACACCATGGTACTGGCAATCGAAAATTGCCAGCACAATATTCCTTGTCAGTTCACACGGTTGTCAGAAAATCTTACAATTTATTGCCAGACGGTTGTATGACAATAAATTCATCTCACAAAATCGTCAGTAGAAAAATTCTCAGTTCAAACGGTTGTCATATGCACAAGAGTAGACTAGAGTAGAGTAGACTTCAACCGCACGTGATGAATTTAGATCATGATGAATGAACAACTTCGTATAAAAAACGGTATAAAAAATACTGTTTTTATATGAACTTGTTCATTCATTATGATATAAATTCATCACATCTGGATACAAAATTAAATAAAGAATAAATTAATAAAGTAGATATATATATTTCGTCCTAGAAAAAGTTTCCTATCAAAAGATTGATTTCCCATAAGTCGTATTGTTTTTGATACTAATAAGTTTTGATTTACGAACTTCATTTTACATGCTTAAAAATTTTCTCAAAATGAAAATATAATTATAATTTATTTACTTTGAATTCGAACGGCCCTCAAACTAGTTCAAAATGAGCTGTTAGACGCAACTCTAAACGAGCATATTTTTTGCCACAAACCGATGATCACAAGAGCTGGATCCAACTCGTTCATTCGTTAATTTTTGTCACAAACCTATGATTAATCCCATGTATTTTGAATGAGTTTGATCATAGATTTGTGGCAAAAATGAACGAATGAACCAAATGGACTCAGCTTCACTGAAAGACTTCATTCCAAGTCTAGTTTTAACCCAGCAAAATGTTGCTGAATCCAGACATACTACAGCCAAGAATGATAAACTACAAGATTACGCCAATCATCGAGTTTACCGTTAGACGTGACGTCACACGTCTATTGTAAGAGTTGCCATAAAGGCTGAGAAAAATCAAATGAAAGACTTAAAGCATAAGTATGGGAAACTAAGAATTTTAAACAAAGAAATCGCAACAATCAAATTATATTCTATTATTTTATTTTCTCTACAAAAAATTTTCTTATTTGTTGTTGAGAGTTTCTTTTAATTTTTGAAATTAAACTTGTTTTATTAATCTTAACAAAGCGCTTAATTTTGAATTTTATTACTTATTTAATATTTTCTGTGCTAATACTTATGTAGCATCAAATCGAAACATACCAAAACTAAAGGGTCGTATTCAAAAAAACTTAACAAAGCTGGAAAAGCAATGTTAAGAAAAGTTGTATTCAAAAAAAATTATTATATCAAAATTCTAAAGTAGGTACCTACATACGTTTGTTAAGGATACTTTAAGTTGATATTTCCAAAATGTGTATTTTGTACCTCAAATATTTTTGTTAATATAGCACATACTGATTCATGTTACATCTGAAAATGAAGCTAGAAGTGCCTGCTCTTATCTTAAATTTATTATTTCTGTCATGTAATGGGAAACATCACCAAATTATCCAACTGATTCGAAATACATAGCAAAATCCATAAAAAAATATTAAAATAAATACAATTATACAAAAATGTTTTAGCGATGTACATTAAAACAAAACGAATCGAAAAAAGCTGGATATTCAAATACTCATTTCGTTCGAATAAAATAAATTTAGATAATTCTGCTATGTTCATCATATTTTTTTTACTTTTACTTCATAAAAATGTTTATCTGTTTTGCTTCCATGTCAGAAGCTTATATTTTATAAATTAGGTTGCTTAACTTCAAGATAATAAAAATGTATTTAATAAAATACAAAATTAGTTGAATACTCGAATGAAATTGTATTCGATGTTGTACATCATAAGCTGTGAAAGGGTTGTTGAACATGGTGGTGTTACCAGAATTTATTATTAAATCACAAAATAATTAAAGTTGTCTTTTGAATACAATTTCTTAACAAAGCAATGTTAGCCTTAAATTGCTTGGTAGCTACTATGAACTTTAAAGCTCAAGTAAAATATTTTTTTGAATGAGGCTGAAAGACTCTAACTATGATATATTTTTAAATAGCTATTTTCTAATATAGTTTACACTGAATTTCTGGGAGGGATAACTAGAATTTTTTATGTGAGCGGCTCTAATGTACAAAGTTATGTACATTTGTATATGTACACATACATGCATACACATATGTATGTATATTTCAAACTTAAACTAGTTTTTTGTGGTTATAAATACCCAATGTACCAGCTTTGCATTGCATACATACTTATATATATGTATGTACATATATGTACCTATGAATATGCGTATGTAGTATGTATATCCATACAAACATAACATCTATATACATACGCATAGCGGTCAGTTAATTATTAAACAAATATTTTAAAAATTTTTCATGGAAAAATTTTTTTACAAATACTTTTGGTTACCTGCTAACAACATACACAAACTGAACTGCTTTAAAGTTCCCGGGTCTTAATATGTATATCGGTTAAAAATCAATTATCTAATTACGGATAATATTAAATAAATTCAGTAAAGTGCGACTATGACTCGCGCACATAGGGTTCCGTACGAACACTAGATATGTAATTTAATACAAACTTCATCCCATATAATATATAGTTTTGGCTTTTTTTCGTTTTTGGGGTCTTTTCGGTTTTTTTTGTCGTTTCTTGCGTTTTTTTCGGGTTTGGAGATTTTTTTAAGTTTTGGCTCTTTTTTAGTTTAGACACTTTATTTTCTTGTTTTGGCGATTTTTTCGGTTTTTTGGCGTTTTTTCATTTTGGCGTTTTTTTTTATTTTTGGCGATTTTTTTTTTAATTTTTGCGATTTTTTGTTTATTTAAATTTTTTTTTAGTTTTGGCGACATTTTCGCGATTTGGCGATTTTTTTTTTCAATTTTTTGCCTTTTTTTCATTTTGGCGTTTTTTTTCATTTTGGCGATTTTTTCGAATTTGGCGATTTATTTTAGTTTTTGGCGATTTTTTTTTGTTTTGGCGATCTTATAATTTTCGGTTTTTTTAGTTTTACCGTTTTTTTAAAATTTCAAGTGTTTGCCTCTTACGGTTTCCAAGATATAGCAAATTGTCAAAATTACATAGTCAAAATTGCATTAACTGATGGACCACCCTTTAATTTAAATTTTTTAAATTTTAGTGTTAATTGTTGTAGTCTGTATAAAAATACACTAATTTTACAAATTTCAAGTTTCAATATACATATGTTCATACAATTGTATGTATATTACATGGGATTTTAACATATTTCATTGCTCGTTTTGGAACAACCTTTAATTTTTAATTCTCATGTATTTGTTGTTGTAGCGGCCAAGGTTCTACATACTGTGTCTAAATTTCAGGTCCGTAGCTCTTACGGTTCCTGAGAAAATACCGTGTGACGGACAGACAAATAGACGGACAGCGTTGCGAAAACAATGGGGTTCCTTTTCACCTTTAGTGTACGGAACCCTAAAAAGGGTAAATACCTACAATAAAAACAATATTGTTTTGTCTTCTTGTTCGTAAGTAATTGCAGAAGTAAAAAAAGTGGGATTATTATTTGTCCACTTTTCTTCACCGAACTTAGCAAAACCAGTACTTGTATAGCGGTTGGCAATCCTGCAGTCAAAATAGCTCTAAAGAGTTTTATAAAAAAAAATAAACCAAATTATCAGCCAATAGAAACGCAGTGTGCGTGACGTCACACGTCTACTATTTTTTTGCACTGGCGTAATCTTGTAGTTTATCATTCTTGAGCCAAGTATGAGTGCATACTTTTACATATCTTGCTATTGACAAATAAAAGTTTTATGTCTATAATGGTAGAATGTTCGATATCTTAAAATAGGGTCAATTGCCAAATAGAATAAACTCACATTATTGTTATTGTTTGCTGCTGCTGTTGTTGTTTTTTGTTTTTCTGTGTGTGTTCATTCAAATGCAGTTCCTCATTTACACTTGTACGTGTGAAATAATTCACTTTGGGTAAATGATGCACCACTGCTCACTCTCACTCTAACTATCCGACTGACTCAGTGGTGTGTGGATGTGTTGTGTGCATTTTAGCAATAAATATTGAAGTTTAATATTGTTACAGATCTGCTCGACATGTTACATATTGACCAATTGAGTTTTTAATTAATTTTTTCAGTTTATTCCTTTGCATCTCGAATGACCTCCGTATTTCTTTTTCTCTCACTGCCTTCTTCCTAATTTGCTTTTCAGTGCTCCTTTTGTACGTCAATTAAATGCTTTAGTGTCGTTGCAATTGTTGCAAAATATTGATATCCCAGATGTTGCAGTCACACAGAAGTTACGAGTGTTTGTGTGGTAACCTTTGGGTAAACCATTTTGATAGAAATATAAAAAAAAAAAAAAACAATATGAAATGTCATGAGGTTGGCAGTGTGTAGTTAGTGTAGAATCTTCACTGTAGATACGGGTACTTGCTGGCATTCGTTGCTTGACCATATGTGTTGTTTCTTTTGCTGGTCATCCATGCTTCAAAGTGTCTAAAGAGACTTTTTCTGTTTGTTGTTGCTGTTGTTGTTAATATCTGTTTGTATTTAAACAATTTTCGGCTGGTCATTGCTAATTGGTCCTTCTATTTTGGGGTTTTCGGTTTGTTTTTTGCTTTGTGTGACACTTGCAATAAATTTGAAATTTAATTATTGTTGTTTAACTTTTCAATTGTAGGGATTGTGGCTGTAAATTTATTAAGTTAATTTTGTGTAAAATAAAGCACTTGACGGTAATAGTTATTTATAAGTTTGAAGTTGTAACTGGAGTTTATAAGCAAAAGGCGAAACTGTTTTTTCTGGTGACATGAGCAGCTAAATGTCTTGAGAAGGTCTCATCATTTAATTATTTTAAAAGGATGTCATTTGTATAAAAAAACCTATTTTAATAATATTTATTATAGCAGTGGTGCTCTTAAACAATTGTTAAAGTTAAATAATTCGTTAAAGTGATCTTATCACACAAAATTTTTATATTTCGCCAACATTAACTTAAACAATCATTATGAATAGAGACGGAAGACTTTAAAAAATAAAAAAATTTGGCTTAAAAAGCAATACGAACCTTATCCCGTTCAAATCACAAATATAGAAACAAATGGAGTTCGAATAATAATTAAAATTAACTTAAAAAAATTAAGTTTGGCAAATATACTCTCTTCTAATTTAGTTATAATAATATAAGGTACAAAATGTTTAAGAAACAAATAAGGCTAATAACCATGGGGCGTTAAATAAGGAATATGCTGAGGAAAATTTCGCCAGGAAGGTAAGGCCTCGTGAACTCTTTTTTGTGGTAGTTGTTGTAAAATACAAATTGTTTTAAATTTCAAATTGTTGATATTTTCATTTGAACAAACGACTTTTTTTTTTACATAAAAGGAGATCAATTTTCACAGCAATGTAAAGTGTAAATATAGAAATCTATAAAAACTTGTCGTGCACAATCGTGCGACTTTTAAGAAAATACAACCCTGGTGTGATGGTGTTTATGAACATTTTCAAAAGAACAATAGCAATTCATTAGGCCAAGGTTGTATTTTTTCGTTATCCATGCAATTGTGTAGGATATGAAATTATAAAATGTCGGCAAACGTCCCCTATTTTTTTTACAAAGTCCTAAAGTACTGGCTCTAATTCTTGCACCATTTGAACTTTATAGGGATACAGCTTTAGGTATTTGTGTAGACTTCTTCATAATGACGACTCGAAAAAAAATACAATCAGGTCTATTCGAGAATACGCGCTTCACTTCTTCATCGTCGAACGTTCACTTTCGATTGTTCGACGTCGACAGATTCTAAAATACGTGCGAAGAAATATCGTTTTCAGTAATCGATATTATGTTATCTCTTATAAAAACATCAACAACATTGAAAACAGCTGACTTGTATGCAGAAAAAGTTGAAAACAAAAAGGGATTTAAGAAGTAATTTAAAGAAATAATTAATAAAAAAGTTAATAGTACAAGTGCTAAGTAACATAAAAAAACAATAAACAGTAAAAGTAAAATTAGTTATTTCTTTTATTTGTTTTAAAAACGTGTTTACATCTTTGAAGAATTTAAGAAAATTTAATTGTCTTGTAGAGCCTGGACGAACGCCATTAATGCTTAATTAACAGTGGTAGACACCATATAAACACTTCGTATATATTTTTTTATATATTTAAACTTAACGCGCTAAAATTGGCGTCGCACGAATATGACATTGATCATGATGACGAAGTATTTTAGAATACCTCCAAAGTGAAAGAAAACATATGTTTTCTATCACTCATTCCAACGTAGTATTTTAGAATAGCAAAAAGTGAAAGATGCACGTATATATATATATATATATATATATATATATATATATAAGTAAATAGTTTTATTTTTTGTAAATTCGTCTCATCACAATTATAGCGCAAACAATTCGTACGCTCACATATTTTCTCTCAAACAACTATTGATATATCCGCTTCCAACATACGAGAGTTTCGCTACTTCTTATACGCGAAAAACTAAAATATACTACAACTAAAAATAAAAAGGCATATGCGTATCAAGCGCATTGATTCTCTCACATACTTACAGTCTGAGTATCTTTATACTCAGAGTATGGATATTTAGTCGGACAAAAAAAAAATACAAAGGATATTTGTTCGTCATGCATACATTTGTATATATAAAATGAAATGGAAATGGAAATGTTTTAGGTATGTGTAAATAAAATATCCCTTAATATAAGCACGTGTAGCGGAATAATAGTCAGATTATTTTTATACTCATGTTTATGATTGTAGCTCATATAGTCTATAAAAATAGTTGTGCTGCGTATGTGTATAAACATAGTTGCTGGATGTTCGGCTTAAAATTAATGCGTGTGTTTGCGTGTCAGCGTGTTTTTTTTATTTTTAGCTGTACGCATTCATAGCTGTTAGACGACCAATACTCAAAGAGTACTTAAAACGATACTTTTGTCATTTTCTGGTTCCAGGCATTAAGCACTTGTTCGCTTCCTAATTGATAGCTTAGGATCGATCACGAATAGACTCAGCAATTGTGCCGTCTCTTTCCATGAGAGATATGCTTGGTGCATCATTGAAGTGGTGCAAAACTGTAAACTTTTAGAACTTTCTACAGACAACAGTCGTCGAATATAATTTTTAGTTTGGCCACAAGGACAGCTCCATAGTGACTGAATTTCAAAGAGCTACGTTATTGAAGTGAAAATTAACTTTCTTTTGAGACCACCAATATGACGCTGATACTTATTTATTCATATAGAAATCTAAACAATCTTTTAATAATATACTTCAAATAACAAAAATGTTCTTTCAGAAAATAAAATTGAAGTAAATACCAGAAGAAAGCGAAAGACATTAAAAAGTGCATATCCAGCTAAAAAATATGTATGGAGCATATATGATATCCCATATATGGTTCGGATCCGAAAAATGAGGGTATATGGGCATATATGATTATATATATTCATACATTTTCATACATTTATGTGTAAATATTTCTTCTACAGTATGCAAAGTTCATATTCATACTCTCTAAATTCACAAAAGCGCACTGCTGTGCAATAAATTAAATTACTAAAATTACTTTTTTTAGATTATGAACAAGGTGGTTGTATTTAATGAAACATTTGTTTGGACAAATAATGAAAAACGAACTAAGGGCCATTTTCACAACTTAACTTTAGCTAAAGGTAGGATTTTGTCTGCCCGATAAATATTTTTGCATTATTACAACTTAAATTATTTATTGGTATTATTATCAATAACAATAATATAGGGTGTTTTTTTCAGGGGTATAGAACTTCGAATTGAAATAAAACACAAGAAAATCATTTTAATGTCCATTAATTTGGCTTTATTGGAAGGATAATTTTATGCCATTAATGTTTAAATATGACTTCGGGCATGTGGCCGCCGCGGCTGGCTCGAATAAAGCCAATTCTACAGGTCCAATTTTCAACCACTTTTTCGAGCATATGGGGCCGTATGTTGGCAATAACGCCACGAATGTTGGCTTCCAAGTCCCCTAACGTTTCTGGTTTGTTGGCGTAGACGAGCGACTTCACATATCCCCAAAGAAAATAATCCAATGGTGTCAAATCACACGATCTTGGTGGCCAATTGACAGGTCCATTCCGCGAAATTATGCGCTCATCGAATGTTTCCTTCAATAAATCGATTGTGACGTGCGCTGTGTAGCATGTAGCGCCGTCTTGTTGGAACCACAACTCATCCACATTCATGCCATCCAATTCGGGAACAAAATAGTCGGTTAGTCGGCTCCAATTGCTGTGCACGGTGGCGAATCGATTCATTCGGGTCCTCTTCAACACTTTGCTCTACAGCGGCAATTGTTTCTTCGGTGCGCACTGTTCGACGTCTCTGCGGATGCGTATTATCACATAGAGTAAACGTAGTGCGAAAACGATCCATGGTTAACCGAATTAATTGCTCTGATGGACGATTATGTCGACCATAAAATGGACAGAGCTTGCGGTAAACTTCGCGAACTGAACCATTATTTTCGAAATAAATTTGCACGATTTGCAAGCGTTGTTCTTTTGTCAACCTGTTCATGATGAAATGGCAAACCAAACTAAATATTAATCACTTAACAGCTGACAAAATAGCCGCCAGTTAAAAAAGTGATGCCAACTTAAAGTTCTATACCTCAATAAAAAACACCCTTTATTTAATGGATAAAAATATAATAAATGAAGATTTTATAATGCAAAGCCATTTATCGGGCAGACAAAATCCTACCTTTAGCTAAAGGTAAGTTGTGAAAATGGCCCTAAGAGTCATTTCATTTATCATTTTAAGTCAAAAGGTGAATCGATTATTAAAAAACACAAAACTCATATTCGTATTTAAAATTTAATTTAAGAAATCAGATTAAAAACTAATACAATTAATTATAAAAGAAAAAATAATACGTCTTACAATAGTTTTCAATATAATTTTTTGCAGTATTATGAACTTTGTTTCTTATCTAGAGAATTCTGTTATTTTCTATAAAAATGAATGACTGGATTATCCTTTTGATTATTTGATATATTAAATGAGGCCACAATGTATAAAATCATACAAGAAAGGTTTTTTTTTTGTAACACAAGTTTTTCTTTTTTAAACGTTTGCGCACCGTATCTATTTTCTAATGGATTTTCAATTCACCAGTGATAAATCCAAGCTTTTTTTGTTTGCAAAAACGATCTTATGTGAGATATCATGTATGCATATATTCTTATATTACTCCATATATTAAATCTTATTTCTATATATGGATCCACATATGAAGAGCTTCATAATTAAATTTCCATATATGAGCTCATATATTATAATACATTTCATATGTTAGTCCATATATTAGTTCATATATAATAGTTTTGCAATGTATAATCCCATACATTTTCATACACGAATTCATACATATTCATATATAGTTATATACATTCATATATTAAAAATATATGGACCATAATATAATTTTTTTAGCTGGGTAGTATTTTATTTTTCTCAAGACCGAAGTAGTATTATATCAAATTGATTGTTAAGCAAATGTAGAGAACATTGAAATAAAAATGCACAATATCGTTGTACAACAGTACAATAGATAGTTGCGTCAAGTGTGTAATATTTGTTTGTACACTTCATAATGGATCATACCACATCATTTGGCAAACTCAAAATTTCTTATGCCCTAATATTGTTCGACGATTGTATCGTCTTGTCTAGGGATTAAAAAAAGCCGCAGTTGCGATTCTTTAAAACAATTATTATTTATTGTCTATGCTAGAAGGTTCGTGTATTTGCTTTATGATTTTGTTCCAAAAATCATATCCAACACATAATTTTTCATATATTTTTCAAACTATTGTATAAAACTTTAATTTAATTTTTATGTTTTAAAAACATGGCAATAATATTTTTATTTTTCATTATCAAAGACAACAACCATTTTTGAAGAAAATAATTTAGAGAATTGAAACACGAGAACTCAAATGTATTTTCAAACAAAAACGTCCTAAATCTTCTTACTGAATTAGGGCATTAAAATATTAATTGATGGTAAAATTGCTTACAAATACCCCGCAGAAAATTTGGTGACAATTGATCCAAACGTACTCGTCCTATGACTTCAGAAAATGCGAGTGTTATCAAAAGTACGGAGAAGTGTATGGTGAAAAAAAGACATATCGTGTAAATGGTAACATATTCACCATTTGCGTGATGTATCGTCTTGACCTTGAGCCAATTTAATTTGGACTCCGTGCAACATTGTAGCAAACGGAACTGAACATGTGTCGATGTGGTTGAATACATGGACCTATCAAATAGTGTAAATATAATGTTAATTGCTCCCTTCATTGTGACTGGAACTAGTCCCGTAACTATACTGAGATACTAACCTAAGCTTAACTGGTATTTATACTTTTGAAACATGAGTGGCCCTGTGGTTGAGTGGGTAGTGTGCAAGCCTGTCATGCGCGAAGTTGTCGTTTCGAATCTCAAAAAATTTCTGCTTAAAAATAAATTAAAATTTCATTTGTAACAATAAAAAAAAATTAATTAATTTTTCATAGTTACATTTAAATGTCGGAATGACATTTATATATACATAATTTATATTATTTTACACGGAATAGGTCCCTATGAGATAGTTTAGTGGCAAGTCACAAGGTGCATAAAAAGTATCAATTAATCAATTTACCCCATCCTAGGCCATTCCCATATAAAAGTGACTGGTCCGCTTCATAGGAAGTGTAGAACTCGGATTAATCCCTATCACTTGGGGATCGGTCACGTGACTAGTATTGTGTCAGTTCAATTTTCTGCAGGGTATATTCATGATAAAAGCATTTGTTTTGATTGTCTATTTAAGTGTTAAATTAATAAATTATAAATTTTAGAGCAGCATCAGATGCTAATTAACACGTTCAAAGAATTTGCATTATTTGTTTTTTCTTTTGCACATATTGTCACATTATAAACAGTATTTCATTTCATTTGACACTATTGTCAATCGGTATGCAATAGTGAAATTTGGCTTTGGCTTTACAATAAAATAAGCTCTTGCTTGGTTGATAAACAAATGGTTTTGTTTGCATGTTTTTGATAAAAAGAAAGGGAATAACAGTTTAAAAGTTGTCATACAATTAAGAACAATAAAACATATAACAACTCAATAATCTTGTACATCATGAAGATTAAGCAAGGAAATCTTTTGTACTCACTCGAAATACTTACCCCCCAAGGAACATTAAATACAGGTAGTATCATTACATGCGAGTCTGCGCTTTTCACAAATTAACTCCCAACAAATTTTACGCATCAAACAAGGCTAAAAATCAATTGTTAAAGAAATTGATTGTTTATGTTTTAAAAATGTGTAAGCAAAAAAAAAACACCTGATGAGTAATCTCGCTAATGCGTGCTCCTGTTTAAGAAGCCTTGCTGAAGCCAGATAGCTTCACACCTTGCACAATGGGGTGTGTCTTTCAAAGGGTTAATATTAATTTTCGTTTTTGTTTCTTGTATTATATTAATTAAATTATTAATATTCTTTATTAATAATTCTTTAATATTTTAATATTCTTCTACCATATTCTTTTCTTTATTTTTTTTTTTTTTGTTTGTTCTTTTCTTTAATTTTATGAGGTTTTTGTAAAACATCAAACTATTATTAAAATGTTTAGAAAGTTATTCAACTAACAAATTACAAAAGAATAAAGAAATTTTTTTTGTGTGTTTGCTGGTATCCAAGTTATTTGTTTGTGCTATTTACCAACAATTGATTAAATAACTGTTTGGTAAATATATGTACATATTTGTTTGTATTATAGCTTAGATGCATCTAATAAATATTTAAATAACAAAAAGAGTAAGAACGACAAAAATGAACACATGCTAAGAATTAAACAAAATATGCTGGTTATTTAATCTGCATGTGTATATACAGATATTTGATCGATATTATCTGTATTATTAAATTATGTCTAAACACAATGTTTGCGGTGCGGTGCGATTTTCGTTGCGGGATAGAAAAATAAACCCAATACAACGGAAGACGGCGACGGGAATACTTGTCATTTGTTTGTTTAAATTTTTATTAATTTTTTTGTGCATACATTTAAAAAAAATTTACTCTTTCTGTTAATTATTTTGTAATGGCAGTAACTAAAAACAAAAAATTATTAAAATTTTATACATTCGCAGATATATTTGATAAATTTTTTAAGCTTTTATATTTTATGACAAACATTTTTGAACTTCAAAATCATATTTTTTGTTGTGAACACCGCCAATTATTCAAAAACTATGGCAACATCAGAAAGAGAGTATAAAATTGAGAGAATAAAAAAGTCCGCAATGAAAATAAAATAGATTTTAAATTTATGCCGTTCCGCACTGCGGGTTTTTACTTCAAAATCGTGGGTAAAACCGCACCGCAATGAATTCTGGTTACATTGTGTTCAGACTCTAAATAACATCTTCATTCATATTGCTTAGAAATGAGTTAATTAATAAATGCGTTACATATTAGTTTAAAATTAATATTGTAATTTATTTTAAAATTAGTGAATATATCAATTGAAACTGTTTTTAATTGAGAAAATAACTTACAGCCTTGTTTATAAAAATTTTCAAGGCTTGATAATGGATAAATAAGAAATTTTTTTTAAGAAAATTTGTTTTATAAATAAGACTGTTAAATTTTAGTTGACAAAGAGGAAATTTTATATACTTCTCACCTAAAATGATAAAGGTTTGTCTTTCACTATGTAATTTCCATAATATTCATATCAGAGAATGATAATGAGTACTCAAGAAAAATATACATAAAACCTGATACTCACTATCCTCGACAACTTGTCAAAAAAAAAACATCCCATGTGGGCCTAATCTGTAATTCCAAGCAAAAGAAAATGCCCTCCTCTTTACATTTTTATTGACATACAAATTCGACAGCACTTTCTTTCGTTTGGCGTTACATAGTAAACCCCTGATCTGATGAATTGTTATTGTCTTTTGAAATTTTTCAGAAACTCCATCCTGCCAGGGTTGTATTTTCTGAAAAGTCGTGCGATTGTGTAGGATAGTGTCACTTAACTAACTAAGCATAATCCTACTTGTATCGCGAAACAATTTGTACAGTCACATATTTTCTTTGGCTATAGCCGATTCTAGCATACAAGAGCATCTCTATTTCGTTAAACATACGGTACAACTCAGAATAAAAAGACAGATGGGTATAAAGCGCATTGACAATCTCTCATACTTATAGCCTGAGTATGCTTATACCCGGACCATGAGTATGCTCATACGCAGCCTATGGATATTTAATCGGACTTAAGCATGATACTCGGGATATTTATTCATCATTTGTCTTCGTATAAATGCACTTATAGTGTGTGTGGCTTTATGTGTGTGTGTGTGTAAATAAAATAGCCCTGTATATACACATGTGTATCCGATTAATAGTCAGAGTATTTTTTATTATACTCATGAGTATGATAGTAACTCTTACAGTCCATACATATAAGTTGTAGTTGTTGGTGCTGAGTAATTAAAAAAAAAATGTTAATAAACATTTTGTTGATTGTTTATAGTTAAACGTCTGTATTCGGTTTAAAATTAATGCTTGTGTTTGCATATGATTTGTTTTTTTTTATATTTTGTTATACGCATTGACGTCCAATACTAAAAGAGTACTTAAAACGATACTTTTGTCATTCTCTGATGCATATACTACCCTTTAAAGTATATATATATTCTATTCTAGGTCTTTATGAACTGGGTAGTCCAATAAACGTTTTATGTCTGTTAGTCCGCATTAAATTCTGTTTGATTTGCAATAAATTTATTTTGAATGGAATGCAGAAATTTGATATCAAATGACCACTAAATAGTTACACAAATTCTGTTCAAATAATCATCATCTCATACAGAATAACCAATAACCAAGACAGCGCACACCAGAACATATAGGCAGACCACAATCATCTTACAAGTTACGGGAATTGTTGATTATTCTCGTGAATACGAATTAAACACAGTTGATGATGTGTGATGTTTAGGTTGATAACTATTTGTTCCACCGTCCACGACTGTGTGCGCAAAACAATGCTAAACCATGTTGTTCTTGCCGAACGAGTGTCAAATGAAATACCCCACAGATGACGTGACACTGATAAAAGTCTAAAGTCAAGTCAATGGCGATTTACTTATTACTATTGTAAATGTGGTTGCTTTTGCTATTTACTATTTAGGACTGCAAAGTGCAGTGAGTGTCCTTCCTTCCTTCCTTCCTTCCTTATGAAGAAAGAAACTCGTGATTAGACTCATTCACTTACTGACAAATATGTACATACATATGGATGTATACAAGTGTTGCAACCAACGATGCCAATTTAGCGCGTTTCGCGCTAGACTTAGCGCGTGTTAACTATGCCAAACGCGTCTTTTTCCGTCTTAGCGCGTTTATAAAAAAGCGCTAAGTTATCGCGTTTTGAATAAATTCAATAATATCATTTCAGTTCAATATTTTTTAAACTTTTTTTGTAAAAATTTAACAATTTTCTAATATCTAAAACTCCGATAAAATTTTTTAAATTAGTTAATGATTCAGCTGTCGCAAACAAAATTCGCTTGACTGTGGTTAGAATAAATAAATTCAGTAAAGTGCGACTCTGAATCGCGCACGAAGGGTTCCGTACGAACACTAGATATGTAATTTAATACAAACTTCATCTTATATAATATATAGTTTTGGCATTTTTTTTTTCGTTTTTGGGGTCTTTTCGGTTTTTTTGTTTTGGCGGTTTTTGCGTTTTTTCGGTTTTGGCGATTTTTTTAAGTTTTGGCTCTTTTTTTAGTTTTGACACTTTATTTTCTTGTTTTGGCGATTTTTTTCGGTTTTTGTCGTTTTTTCTTTTTGGCGATTTTTTTATTTTTGGCGATTTTTTTCATTTTTGCGATTTTTTTTATTTAATTTTTTTTAGTTTTTGCGACATTTTCGCGTTTTGGCGATTTTTTTTCGATTTTTGACTTTTTTTTAATTTTGGCGATTTTTTCGAATTTGGAGATTTATTTTAGTGTTAGAATTGTTTTGTTAATTTTGGCGATTTTTTTTAGTTTTTGGTGATTTTTTTTTGGTTTGGCGATTTTATAATTTTCGGTTTTTTTAGTTTTACCGTTTTTGAAAATTTTAAGTTTTTGGCGATTTTTTTAAGTTCTGGCTCCTTTTTTAGTTTTAACACTTTATTTTCTTGTTTTGGCGATTTTTTTCATTTTGGCGATTTTTTTTATTTTTGGCGATTTTTTTAATTTTTGCGATTTTTTTATTTAAATTTTTTTTTAGTTTTGGCGAAATTTTCGCGTTTTGGCGATTTTTTTCGACTTTTGGCTTTATTTTCATTTTGGCGTTTTTTTCATTTTGACGATTTTTTCGAATTTGGTGATTTCTTTTATTGTTAGAATTTTTTTTAATTTTGGCGATTTTTTCGTTTTGGTGATTTTTTTTTATTTTTTGGCGATTTTTTTTAAGTTTCGGCTCCTTTTTTGGTTTTGACACTTTATTTTCTTGTTTTGGCGATTTTTTTCGGTTTTTGGCGTTTTTTCATTTTGGCGATTTTTTTTATTTTTGGCGATTTTTTTCATTTTTGCGATTTTTTTATTTAAATTTTTTTTAGTTTTGGCGACATTTTCGCGTTTTTGCGATTTTTTTCGATTTTTTCGAATTTGGCGATTTATTTTAGTGTTAGAAATTTTTTTTTAATTTTGGCTATTTTTTTCGTTTTGGCGATTTTTTTTTAATTTTTGGCGATTTTTTTGGTTTGGCGATTTTATAAATTTCGGTTTTTTTAGTTTAACCGTTTTTGAAAATTTCAAGTGTTTGCCTTTTACGGTTTCCAAGATATAGCAAATTGTCAAAATTACATAGTCAAAATTGCATTAACTGATGGACCACCCTTTAATTTTAATTTTTTTACATTTTAGTGTTAATTGTTGTAGTCTGTATAAAAATACACTAATTTTACAAATTTCAAGTTTCAATATACAATTGTATGTATATTACATGGGATTTTAACATTTTTCGTTGCTCGTTTTGGAACTCCCTTTAATTTTTAATTATCATGTATTTGTTGTTGTAGCGGCCAAGGTTCTACATACTGTGTCCAAATTTCAGGTCCGTAGCTCTTACGGTTCCTGAGAAAATACCGTGTGACGGACAGACGGACAGACGGACAGCGTAGCGAAAACAATAGGGTTCCTTTTCACCTTTGGTGTACGGAACCCTAAAAACGAATTTTAATACTGCAATGACAAATATTTGGAAATTTCAGAAATAAAAATATGTACTACATACAATGACCCAAAAAATGTACATAACTTACAAAGCATCTATTATAGCTGAAGTGCAAAAAGCAATAGAATCGCAAAACTATTCGACAATTTATATGTTGTTACAAAGTTTTAGAAATACATAAATTAAAAGTAAAAACTAAGCATTTCGATTATTTGGAAGGCGATTCTGATTCTGTATTAAATGATTTTAGTTAATTAAAACATAATTTCAAGGAAGCAAAATCTGAAAAATTAATTGTATATACGAGTACACTAATACATACTTTCATCGACTTTATTGAAATTTAATTTAGCGAGTAGAAAATAGCGCATTTTTGCTATAAATAGTTGACAATGCTGTAACTTAGCGCGTTCTAGCGCGTTTTGAGAAGGGTAGTAGCGCGTTTGGGTAATAAATAGTTGGCATCGCTGGTTGCAACATTATTCTATAATAGCAAAGGGTTTTTATTTTGAGCAGCAATCATTTTTAAGGTTGGTTGTTGCAAACTTACTACTGTCACTTGTTTTGCTGCTGTTGCAGTTGTTAAAGCGTTATTGTGGCTGTTAAGCTTCATTGTCATTGCCATTGTTTCGATGTAAAGTCGCAGATAAAGTCACTAAATTTATGGCGAATACGCGTAATACAAAATTCGTAATGTAGCAACAACAACAACAACAACAACAGCAACAATAATAACAACGGCAATAACGCGTAACCATCAACTCAATCTCGTACAACGACCAGACAGTCCCATCAACGAAAACGCCATGTTGTTTTTAAATTTTGCTGCTGTTGCTTCTGCTACAGTTGCAGATGTGTTTGTTTCCTTATTTTTTTCTTTTGCTTATTGTTGCAATTTAAGAGCGATTACATGCTCAATGGCATTTTAAATGGCCATTGTGGTTGTACATCAATGTCGCACGCTTCGTTCGGGGTGTGTAGATGGCGTTTACCTTAAACTGGCGATATGAACTCGCAATGGAAAATGTAATTATGTTAAAACCCAGCTGTAAGGAACATTTTATGCCCTACTTTAACAAATTAGTGGGTTTACTCTGTATTTCGAAACGAAAGAAAATGCTTTGGAATTTGTGTGTCTGTCATTAATATTGCATTTCGAAAGCGTTTGCTTTCGTTTCGAATTACAGAGTAGATCCCTAGCATTATTTTTATTTATTTTTTGTTGGATTAAAGTTGTAGCAATGGCGACAGGGCTTTGTCCCCATATAGTGAATCGGCAAACTTAGAGAAGTTATCGCAGAAAAATGAAATTTGGTGTGCTGGTTCAAAATATGTTAATTAAGAAAAATTCGAAGTTTCGGAAAAATCGGTGCAAGGACATGTCTAACTGCCATACATCTTTAAATTTAAAAGTTTAATTTTAGCTATAATTGTATATGGAATAAATCGAAAGTTGGTAACTATCTGTTAAAATATGTCTTTTAGCTTAGTGGTTAATTTTGTTTCATTCGGTGCAAGGACATGACTACCTCCCATATATAATTTTTCTCATAAACTAAATTGTAACTACATTAGTGATCAGAATGCACTGAAAACTTATAACAACTTATAAAACTATATTTTTGGGCTATCTGGGAAATTTTGCTTCGTTCGATACAAGGACATGACCATCTCCCATATATCCTTTTTCTCATAAACTAAATTTTTGCTACATTTGTGATCAGAATGCACTCAAAACTTATAACAACTTATAAAACTATATTTTTGGGCTCTCTGGGATATTTCGCTTCATTCGATACAAGGACATGACCATCTCCCATATATCCTTTTTCTCATAAACTAAATTTTTGCTACATTTGTGATCAGAATGCACTGAAAACTTATAACAACTTATAAAACTATATTTTTGTGCTCTCTGGGAAATTTCGCTTCGTTCGATACAGGGACATGACCATCTCCCATATATCCTTTTTCTCATAAACTAAATTTTTGCTACATTTGTGATCAAAATGCAAATAATTTTAATGTTTTAGTGGTAATTCTACAATTAGTTCAAATATTATTGATAAAAAAATGGTGAAAACTTCAAAACAATCGCAAACTATTAGAAAATGATCACGTTAAACTGAAATAAACACGCTCTCATCTCTTGCTCAAATATAAAAAATAACAGAAAATAGCAAAATGTAAATAACAAGTCATATCGTCAACTTATTATTAGCACACACAAGAACAAAATTACTTGATACTTTTTACTGGATGTCGTTCGTTTACTTTTTGTGATATTTTTTACTGAGAGAATAAAATCATTCTTACTCTCCCAGTAAAAGTTACTTGATATTTTTTACTCGAAAAGTTCTCAAACAGACCTACAGTCAATAAAATTGCACAGCTTGCAAAAATTGAATTGAACATTGAACGTAAGTAAAAATAATTAATGTGGTGATCGTAAAAGATAAGCAAGAATAGTTAAACATACGTATGTAAAGTAATATAACTTCGTGCTAACCTAAATAGAAAAATGAAAAAATGGAAAAACAGGGGAAATAAATAGTGATACTTACATATGTATATATTTACCAAAGGTAAATCAATAATTGTACACAACAATCATTTCTCACATTCCGTTTCATTAGAATTTACGTTAAATAGCTGATGTTAATAACAATCTCTACCCAAGTAGACAGACTAGGGTGCTGATGAAGTGCGTTGCTGCACAGAAAAATATCGGTATTTCCCCCAGCTTAAAAGTCTAATTTAATTTTTCTTCTCTTCTTTAGAAACTCACATTAATTAATAAAATATTTCATTCAATAAAAAGAATTGAAATTACTGAACTCAAGCCTGACTAAAAATTATTTCTGATTAAAAATACAAAATTTCAAATTTCCGGTTATAAATCTTAAATTTTTTTTTACTAGTGGTTAGATTTGTTAACAAAGTATATAAATGAAAAATAAAAAATCGCCTACTTTTTATTTATATATTTTTTTAATTTTTTCAAAGTTTGCAAAACTTTATGGTTTCCGCCAAAAAAAAAATTCTTTAAATTTTTGGTAAATTTTTGTCACTATTTGATAAAAATTATACACTACATCAAAATTTCATTCATTTTTTATAGTAATAAAAAAAATTTTATAAACTTATTTTTAAATTTTGGCAGTACCATAAACTTAGGTCTTTGCAACTTTTTCTGAAACTTAGGAAATATGTCTGTCTTAAAAAATTCATATCATTTTTACATTTCCGGGTGAAAAATCTAAAACTTGTTTACATATTCTATTTAAGCCCTTTAAAATGTACTAAAATCACAAATAAAAAATTACCTATTCTTAAAAAAAAAACTAATTTCATTCTATCAAACTTTTGCATTTTGGGAATTTTTTGTGCCTATAGTTATAAACAAAACTGTTAAGTTTCAAAGCAATACAATAAAAAATGAAATTTAAAAAAAAAAATTTTGTAACACAGTAAAAACCGTTTTTCCATTCAACAGTTTTACCTCAAACGTTTTCTGACTTTAGCGCCCTCTACTGTTAACAAAAAGAAGAGATGATAAATTCTATTTACGAATTTATTTAAGGTACTTTGTCAGCTTTACAAAAATGTATATTACTTAAATATTCTAAGCACTTTATTTTATTTTAATTTTGCGTATGGGACAAAGCACTGTGTGGCGTGGAGCACTAAGTGTTGTGTTATCTTATATCGTTTGATTTATGGGAAATTTAAATCCATTAAATCAGATTTATTATATGTCTTTGTAAAACGAAATATGTTGACTCGAACTTACGTCCAAAACAAAACTAAGGGCCAAACCCACGATGTCGACAACGTTCGACTTGTCGTACAATTACATTCCAAACAAAAACAAATTTTTATATTTTGTTGTTGTTTCAAATGTAAGTGTGCGACAAGTCGAACGTTGTCAATATCGTGGGTCAGGCTTTAAATTTTTGAAGTCGAGTTTTGTTGTTCACAAAAATTCTAGTACTGCATTGTGTGGCGTTCTATACACTAACGTCCATTATATGCAATAACAAAATGCTATTTGATCGTTTAATGCTTTTATTTATTTTTGAACCACCCTTTATTTTAATGTATTTTAGCAAATCATGTCCAAAAGAAAACGTCTTCCCCTAGATTTTATAAACGGTACAATAAGTTAATATAACCCTCCTGCTTCTGGTAGAGACTTAAACAAAAAGTGCTAAATAGAAGCACGAAAAAAATTTACTATTACTACACTTTAGCTGGAACAAGGATTTCGCAGTAGCTTAAGATACGAGTACTAAACTGAAACGCTGGCTTATTCCATAGTTGGCCTAATGCTAACTGCATTGCTGGGAAGCAACGACTGACTGGCTGTGTTGTCAAAAGTTTAGAGATAATCTACGAAATATGAGAAGATACATAGATAGGAAAGAATGTGTAGGCGCAGGATTTTAAAATGCCTGCTTGTATGTCTGTCGCATAGATTTAGTGTCAACTTTATAAATTTGCTAAGGAATTGTGTGAAATATTTATATGAAACACAAATTTGTCTGTGCATAATGATGGTACTGGAGTTTCATTGAAAATATTTGTGGAAGAAGAGTGAAGTTAAAATAATTTACGAGTGTCGTATTTCGACTTCGACTACGATGATATTGTACCAGACTAAAGAACATTGCAAATTTTTTTCTTTAATGTAGTACAAAATCGTCTTAGTCGTAGTCGAAATACGACACTCCTAATTAGACCCAATGTACTTTGTACTTTTTGTTCATGAAATCAGCCCCCATATTCTGTAACTAAACTAAATTCAATGACTAAAATGCAGAACAAATAGAAAATTAAAAATTTTTGGCGATGCCACAAAACACTAAAATTTCAGCGGATTAAATTTTTGAGCCAATGCCTGATGTAGCAATATACGTTTGAAAATTTCATTCGTAGCCGAAAATCTATAAATCGACTTTATAGAATTTTAGCGATAGAGACTTAGCTTTAGCAAGTTACAGAATACGGAGTGCAATTAGATTGGTTCCTCTTAAAGACCAAATATGATCCTACCACCTGTAATTATTTTACCATTCTTCTATCCGCAGACATTATAGTTTTATGACATTGCGACAGAAAGCAACGGGATTCTCTATGGTTGAAAAAAAGTAGAGAGATGTTGAAATCAATATTAAGAAATTAGAAAGTTTTCAAACCACAAACATACATACAAATGTGTAGTATATTGAACAATAACCGCCCTCAACCTCATTTGTTTGTTTTTTTTTTTTTTTTTTTTTTTTTGATGTGTAAACAAACGCTAGGGGGTAAAAATCTTTTGACTTTGATTTCTTTGCTGAGATTTCTTTGCTGAGATTTCTTTGCTTTTCTTTCACAGCATTGTCAAATCGGTGTGAGCTATGTATGAGTGCATTAGTGTTTGAAAGAAGCAATACCAAGCAGAGAAACAAGTCGACCGGCTCGAAGCCTGTTATTTTTCTGTATATTTCCGTAGACCAAAGGTGAAAATGAACCGTAAGAGCTACGAACTTGAAATTTGGGCACAATGTGTAGACATTTGGCCACTACAAACAACAACAAATACATGAGAGTTAAAAACTAAAGGGTGTTCCAAAACGAGCAACGAAAAATGTTAAAATCCCATGTAATATACATACAATTGTATGTACATATATACACTTGAAATTTTAAAAGTTAGTGTATTTTTATACAGACTACAACAATTAACACTAAATTTAAAAAATTTAAATCAATGGGTGTTCCATCAGTTAATGCAATTTTGACTTTGTAATTTTGACAACTTGCTGTATCTTGGAAACCGTAAGAGTAAAACTCTTGAAATTTTCAAAAACGGTAAAACCAAAAAATCAAAAAAATTTTAAATCGCCAAATATAAAAAAATCGCCAAAAACAAAAGAAATCGCCAAAACGAAAAAAGCACCAAATTAAAAAAATCTCTAGGACTAAAAGAAATCGCGAAAAACCGGAAAAACCGGAAAAATCGCCAAAATGAAAAAAATCCTTAAACAAAAAAACAGCCAATATGAAAAAATTGTCAAAATGAAAAAATCGCCTGAATAAAAAAACCCCAAAAACAGAAAAAAATAGCAAAATGAAAAAAAACCCAAAAAAACCGAAAAAAATCGCCAAAATAAAAAAAAACGAGAAAAAAGCGATAAAACTGAATAATAATCGTTTAAACTGAAAAAACTTAAAAAAGGAAGAAAGCTAAATGAAAAAAAAAATTATCAGAACCCAATGTGCGCGAGTCAAAGTCGCACTTTACTGAATTTATTTTAATTGCAATGCGTACACAACAACAAGAACAGCAACAACTAAACGATGAACGACAGGAATTAAAAATTAAAAACTAATGCCCATTTTTCCAGTTGGTAATCAAACCGTTATTATTTTTAAGTTCTAATTAAATACGAAATTGTGTTTTTGAGTGCTTATTTAAATAATAATTAAATGCCCAACCTTGCGAAATTAAACACTACTTAAGTTTTATGAGTGTACCATATGTTTTTATGCGTGTGTGTGTTTACTGAAAACATGCACATGAGCATCATGCGGTCGTATTAAAAAGAATTTCGTTTAAATTTCATAAATATATAACATATACAGTACAAAGTTTCATATCATGGAATAAAGTAATATAAAAAGTCATTATGATGTTCTTTTAGTCTCATATAATGAGTTTTTATGCAATTTAATTTTCTACATGTTGATAACATAACTTTTTTGTTTACATTGAACAGCTGCTGTTTGAAAAGCCTTCAATAATACTGGGAAATTTTGCAGTGCTACCGTACTTTCAACGTAATTTAATAAGAACTTTAAATAACCACTGAAAAAATGAAATCGTATTTAATTACAATTTAATTTTAAATAAAAATTAGCTAATTACGTACTTAATTTTTAAATTAAAAACTGGGGGTAAAGGTAAAGGCATTTACCATAGATGAGCACTGCAGTGCCACTAAAGTTTCAGTAAAAACAATAAAAAAATTTTAACAAGTAAATTTTTGCTGATTACTAAAATTTTTTCTACAATTTTTATAAATTGCTTAAATGATTTATTATATGATGAGGTGCATTGAATTTTCAGTAATCAGTAATGCCCGTATTCATAATGAAATTCTACCAAGTGGCTAAATGTTTTTCATACAAAAGTTTCAAAATTTGAATGAAAAAACTTTGCCACTTGCTACGGCCCTACGATTTGCAAAATAAATAATGCAAATTAAATTTCATTAGCAGTAAAAATTTACTGAATTTTTTTAGTAATCAGTAAATTTACTGCTTACTGCAATTATGAATGCAGTACATATACATATACTGCAGTGTGCCCATTTACTAACCAAATAAGTTTAATAAAACAAACAAAAACCAACAAATTCATATGTATTCACAATATTGAAAGTTTTGATACTTTTAATTAATTAATTTAAAAAAAGATACTAAAAGCATAAGTACTTCCAACTTAAAAAAAAATTTCATTACTAGATGTTTACACATCTCCTCTGTGATCGGACTCACATTGCTTTTTTTTTATTAAAATCGATTTTTTACCATCGCAAATGATCTGGTCAAAAAGTTAAGTCGCTTAACCCATTATAAACTAGAAGGAAAACTTTTATAATCAATTCATTTATTTAATTATTATAAGGTAATTAAGAGTTGGCGTCCTCAATTGGTATTTTTTAAAACAATTTATTTTAACACTTAATATTTTAATTCCATTATTACATTGCCAATGGCATTCCATATGGTATAAAAACTATTGGTTTTGACTAGACTTGGGTCAAACTCTTTCACTAGTTAATTTTTGACACAAACCGCTGGTAATACCCATGTAATTGCATGGGTTTGATCATAGGTTTGGGTCAAAAATGAAATACTGAATCAGTTCAGATTTGATATCTTCTAATGAGCAACATTATTCCCACTCGTACCTAGCACCACTTATGAAGGTGTACGTACGACGTCTTCCATTTAGTGTTTGTAATCCACCGCACCTCAAGTAAAATCAAGCCATACTTCGACGAAATTGAAGCTGATCTATACTGTCTTCCACAGTTAGTACATGGAGAGAAAGGTTAAGTTACAATCTAGTGTCATCCGTTTAAAAAAGTATAATACCAAAAGCTATTTTGGTTAATTTCGTTGCGTATACAACATTCGTTAGAATCATAACCAAACCAATTTAAGTCGCTAAATTTAATAATTTTATGAACTGAACCATAAACTTTTGTGGTTTATTTTAAAGCTCGAATCCTTGGCAATACGATTTTACATAAAAACTAAAACTAACGCATCAAAGTAAAATTATAAGTGTACTTCAATAACTGTCCTCAAACGAGGACAGATGGCGTATAAGGGTTAAGCTTTTTTTTGGCGGTTATAGTGCGATTTGTAAATGCAATCATTTAATTTGTTACAATATTTTTTTTTACATTTATTTCTCTATAACGTGCCATTATTGATATTGTTTTGTCAATGATATTGATAATTAGTTGTTTACATTGCACATTTCACTAATAGAAATGACAATGCAGTTTATCATCTGAATAAAATTTAGAGAAAAATTCATTGTGCATTTGGCGAACGAAATTTACATATGTATGTATATGAATGCATTAATGTATTTATGTAAGTACATATCTACGTACGTATATATGTACACACGTCTTTAAAAATAATAATTAAATAAAAATATTGTCTGGTCACAAATAGGATCACAGTGGTACTACACAGAAAAAATTTAAAATCAACTTTAATTAATATTTTAGTTAGAAATTTGTACTATTAATTAAATCCTGTACTGATTTTTGTCCTGCAAACAAATTGATAATATCAATTCATGAATTTGTAAAAATGAAGTTTTCTTGCTCTTGATATCAATTAATAGAGTTAATTGAAGGTACGCGTTTATTTTAAACAAATGATTAATTGGCCCAATTAAATTAATAATTAAATTTAGAGATTTTAAACAATTAAATTGTTCGTTGAATGAATTAATAAAATTAATTGAATTGTTTAAAATTTTAAAAAGTAAAAAGTAATTTTTTATGTATTTATTTTAACTTATTTTATTTATTTTATTTATTTGTTTAATTCCGTAACTTACGCTGCAGGATTTGAACATGGTACCTCCATTCTAATAGGCTAAAACACATCCACTACGCCATCTTGGCAAATTATTTTTCATTCAATTATTGCACATAATTAGGTATGTGTTCTTATTTTATTTTTTAACTTAAGCCTACAGTACACGGCATGTAAAAAGCTACATGCGTATGTTGCGATGACGTCACGAGAATTTTCAGCATGCTCGTTGCATTTTTTAAAACTACTAGTAGTGGCTAGATGCCGTAAAAATTTTATAGTATTTTTGTTCCAAAATACAGATGTGGCACATGTAGTCGCATCGAAGACATTTTCTATGGCAGCCCATCTGTAGGCATGTTAATATCTACATGTACATATGTCGCTAGTACACAGCATGCAGCAAATGTAGCATCGTGATGACGTCAAAATTACGTCAGAACTACATGCGCATGTGGTGGTTTACATGCTTTACAGTGCTGTCATGCTTCGAACTTGATACTTCTAGAATAACAGGCTGACTGACACACTTCCATGAAAACATGAACAAGCAGAAAACACAAACTAAAATATTTTTTTTCATTAAATAAACTTAATTCAAACCATCAAAAAATTGGTTGAATTTTTAATAATGCGTACAAAAGTATAATATTCGTCTGTATGTTTGCATATTTGCTAACATCCATACAAACATTAAACTTTTTTGTTTTCAATCAAGAAAATTTAATTGGGACAGTTATAAAATTGTTTGAAACAGCATTAATTGATTTAATTGGAAGCAATTTGGCAAAAAAAATTTCTGTGTAGCTGCTTATAATATGACCGTAAGCTATATACAGGGTGGGCCAAAAGAAACCAAGGGGTGTAAAAGTATAATAACTTTTTTGTTTATTAACTTTTTATTATTTTTTCTTTCAGATTATATAATATACAAAATGGAAATTTTTTTACACTAAGTATGAAAAATGATGTCTCTTAAATGACCACCGTTTTCAGCTTCGCACTGATGGGCTCTTTTTAGAGCATTTTCCATAACATCTTTCAAAACTTGTGGCTGTAACGTTCGAATTTCTGCAACAATTTTTGCCTTGAGTTCAAGGATTGTCTCTGGCTTGTTCACATACACTCGCTCCTTCAAAAAACCCCAAAGAAAATAGTCGGGTGCTGTCAAATCTGGCGATCGCGCTGGCCAAATAATTTCCGGATTTCGAGAAATTATTCGCTCTCCAAAAATTTGACTTAAAAGTGCCATTGTGTCTCGGGCAGTATGGGCAGTGGCTCCGTCCTGCTGAAACCACATACCAGGTCTGTTTTCAAGAGCAGGACGTAAAAAATTTTCTATCATAAACCGATACCGCTCTCCATTTACGGTTACAGCACTTCCATCTTCATTCTCGAAGAAGTAGGTCCCAATGACATTTTCAGATGTGATCCCACACCATACTGTACACCTGATGGGGTGCAATTGGCGTTGATGAATGGCTCTTGGATTTTGAGAACCCCAGAACCTACAGTTCTGCTTATTAACAAAGCCATTCAAATGAAAATGAGCTTCACCACTCATAATCAAATTTTCAATAAAGTTGATTTCATTTCTGGCCAACTCTTGAAATTTAACTGCAAAATTTAGACGTTGCCGATGATCTGCGGGTTTTAATTCTTGGACCAATTGCACCTTATATGGGTATAACTGTAAATCTTTTTTTAAAATGCGCCGTAGTGACATACGAGACATTTCTAGCTGAGCAGAACGCCTTCTGCCAGATGTTTCTGGTGCTTCGTTAACACTTTGCTGTACTCGTTCAATATTTTCCGCAGTGCGACTTAAACGTGGTCTACCGGTTCGAGGCAAATCTCTTACGCTGCCATGTTGGTGATGACGATTAACTAAGCAACGAATCATCGCTTCAGAGGGCGAAATTCTGACGTTAAAATGTCGACGATATGCTCTTTGCGTTAAAATAATTGATCTCTGGTTTAAATAATAAAATTCTATTGTTCTGGTTCTCTGTTCAGTTGTGAACCTCTCCATTATAAATTCTCCAAGTGTTGTCTATATAATCTGAAAGAAAAAATAAAAAAAATTAATAAACAAAAAAGTTATTAAACTTTTACACCCCTTGGTTTCTTTTGGCCCACCCTGTATTAATAAATTCTGCCAGTTGTACAAATTTTTATTTTATACAAGCTGCTTTGTCATTGCAAGAAGTGTTTTAAGCATCTTTACTACATCTACCCAAAAAAATAAACAAAAAAAAAATCCGACAACAACCACGTTAAATTGAAAACCAAAAATCAATTGAACATTTTATTGAGTAAATTAAACTTTTAATTAAATTAAGTTTTTAACCCTTATGTGAATGGCAAGGTACCCGGGTACCTTTGGCGTTTTCAGCTTAATTTTTTTTTATGGAAACAAATGGTCCACATATTTGAAACTTCTTGAGAACTCCTATGGCAAGGTACCTGGGTACCTACATATATACATTAGATATGAAAAAACGATTATTGCATGTATATTTTTAGTGAAATCTTACTAAAATAAAATTTAAGGAGTCGTTATCAATATTTTAGATTAAAAATTTTATTTTGTGAAAGAAAAACAAGCAAAAAATATATTTTTCGTATATACTCGCACATACATATCTAAAAAAAAAGCAAAAATGAACACTAAAGTGCCCAGGAGACGTACAAAAAAAGCCATCAATCGGTAAGAATGTGTTAGTGTCGTTTAATTGATGACTTTTCGGAGACGTACAAAAAAAGCCATCAATCAGCATTTTAATTTTGTGTTCGTTGTGTGCGATATATGTGCATATATGTCTTCATCGGATCATATTTTTTGTTATTAGCGGCATTAAAACTTTATGAAATCTTTGTATAAAAAGCACATTAAACAAATATACAGAGCTAAATAATAATTATTCTATCTTCCACTCTAATTTTTCATCTATTATTATTATTATTTATGTATAATAATAATAATTCTAGTTCTTCAAACCATTCAAAAAAAAAAAAAAAAAAAAACAAACATACATATTTTCATTAAAAAAATTTCGAAACAAACAAACCATTTTTAAAGACAAATTTTGTAAATAGAAACGTTTTTTTCGTTTTGAAATTTGTATGGAAAAAATATTTTTTGAAACGAATTCTCGTTATTTTTCATACAAATTTGAAACGTTTAGAAACGAAATTTTTTACAAAATCTGCCTATTAATATAAAAACAAGATATTGGGTAGTGTGATTAAAAATAAATTCAGTAAAGTGCGACTCTGACTCGCGCACGAGAGGTTCCGTACGAACACTAGATATGTAATTTAATACAAACTTCATCTTATATACTATATAGTTTTGGCATCTTTTTTCGTTTTTGGGGTCTTTTCGGTTTTTTTTTGTTTTAACGGTTTTTGCGTTTTTTCGGTTTTGGCGATTTTTTTAAGTTTTGGCTATTTTTTTTTAGTTTTGACACTTTATTTTCTTGTTTTGGCGATTATTTTCGGTTTTGGCGTTTTTTCATTTTGGCGATTTTTTTATTTTTGGCGATTTTTTTCATTTTTGCGATTTTATTTTTATTTAAAATTTTTTTTTAGTTTTGGCGACATTTTCGCGTTTTGGCGATTTTTTTCGATTTTTGGCGTTTTTTTTCATTTTGGCGTTTTTTTTTCATGTTGGCGATTTTTTTCTAATTTGGCGATTTATTTTAGTGTTAGAATTTTTTTTTAATTTTGGCGATTTTTTTCGTTTTGGCGATTTTATTTTAATTTTTGGTGATTTTTTTTTTTTTTTTGGTTTGGCGATTTTATAATTTTCGGTTAGTTTGGTTTTACCGTTTTTGAAAATTTCAAGTGTTTGCCTCTTACGGTTTCCAAGATATAGCAAGTTGTCAAAATTACATAGTCAAAATTGCATTAACTGATGGACCACCCTTTAATTTAAATTTTTTTAAATTATAGTGTTAATTGTTGTAGTCTGTATAAAAATACACTAATTTTACAAATTTCAAGTTTCAATATACAATTGTATGTATATTACATGGGATTTTAACATTTTTCGTTGCTCGTTTTGGAACACCCTTTAATTTTTAATTCTCATGTATTTGTTGTTGTAGCGGCCAAGGTTCTACATACTGTGTTCAAATTTCAGGTCCGTAGCTCTTACGGTTCCTTAGAAAATACCGTGTGACGGACAGACGGACAGCGTAGCGAAAACAATAGGGTCCTTTTCACCTTTGGTGTACGGAACCCTAAAAAGAAATATGAACATACTCGTATGTATTTGCTTTTTAGTTAAAAATTTGTTTTAAACACAAAATTCACATACATAAATACATATGTATTCGGGGTTCTAAAAACAATTTTTAAGTATTTTTTTTTATTCACACTACCCATTAAGATTAGAAAAATTAGAGAATATAATATTTATAATAATAATAAAAATGTTTGTATACTTTTGATTGTTTGGATTTTTACAAAGACCAATGGTACATTTTCATAAAGTGCAAATTAATTTTTTTCATCCGCGCACTTCTCCATGTCGTCACAGAACAAATAACAGAAAGCAAATGACGTTTTTTTCGTCAATCAGATTTAAAGACGTACAAATAATCAGCCGTCAAATAAAAATATCAAAATTTTTTGATTCTCATTAATCAGTGCCGACAACGTGTACGTGTAGCCGAAAAGAAACGACTGCACGCACACAACTATGTGATTGATGGGTTTTTTTGTATGTCTCCTGGTCACTTAAGCTACAAATAATTTTCCACTGATCGCTTCGCGAACAATTTAGAGAACTTGTTGAATATTCATTAGAAATGAGTTTGGAACATCTAGTGGAAGCTTTACGTGTTTTTCATTTCTTGTTTTTCTATTTATTTTCGACAAAAAATTTTAGTTTCCAATACTATTTCCTTAGATTATAGACTCTATACTCTAAAGACATGTTCATGCTTTTGTGGTACACAATATTCTCAATAATATTCACTAACTAATTAATTTTATTATTCAAAATCAATTGTTAAAATGTTCAAAAGTTATTTCTGAATTGTGCCCTATTGGATCACACGATTCCCTATATGACTAAAATGTCCACCAACTTAATTTCTTGGCTGTAGCCAACATACATACATACATTTGCATATTTAATATTCTACTATTAAAATATCACTTAATACCAGTTTGAGCAGAGCAATTTGTCTATAATTCATTTATCGCCCACAGTCTCAAGATTTGGCATTCCTAATCCATTTATCGATTACCGTTAAGTGGTTAACAGAGCTCTGTTAGCTGCAAAAAACTAAATATGTTAAATATTGTTGTTTGTGTCTGTGGTAGTTAAATTCAAATTTGTCCTCACTCACATGGTGATGAAATAGTAATTACCCCCGAAACCAAATGTTTCGACTTTTTCTGAAGTCAGACTTACCGTACCGAATTCGTTAAGACATTTTGATAGTTTGTCTGAACAATTTATTTTTTTCATAACAACCCAGCCAGCAATTTTTGAAGTTTTCAATCAAATTCGAGTCTTTTTTGTCTCCTCTGCGCAATAGAATATTCGCTCATTTTCTGATCATAAATTATACTTTTGTCGGTAGAAAAACGTGACTACCCGCGACTCTTCTTGATAAGTCATTTATGTCATTTATCTTTTTCTATATTAGTTTAGAGTCATTTTCCACCCCTTTTCTAGTAGTATTTAAGGTCTTTTTCGAATCGTATTCTCCTTATTTCCGTTCATTTTTTACTCTTTTTCGAATTGTCTTTCAGCCATGTTTCTAATCGCTTACGAGTCATATTTGAGAAATTTATCAGTCAGTTTATGAGTCTTTTTATTGTCATTTATGACTGTTATTTGAGTCATTTATCAGTCGCATTTATAATCGTATTTGACTTTTCTTCGAGTATTTTTTAGACAGCTTTCTGAGTCCTACGTTTAATGGTCACACAGAATTACGACACAAACACATTTTCCATACAAATTGACAACAAAAGGAAGTTACAGAAAGCAGTCCAGAGACAGAATCTATTTTATTTTGACAGCGTTTTTTCTTATGCTACCACACTTTCAATAAATTTCATACATTTTTTAAAGAAAAATAACCAGAAAGAAAATATAACATAAATCAGAGAGCAGTTGAAGTTACTGCCGTTGATTTTATTATGGGCTCTGTTAATTTGAAATCGATTTTTCCTGAAGCTGCAGACTTATTCTGCTTCATCATTTAATTTCATATTCGATTTAACTTTTACAAATGAAAAAAAATTATGTTTTTGACATTATACGTAAAGGTTGCCCCGTTATACTTAAAAATAACATATCAAGTAGTGTTTAATCATCTATCTGCGTAAAATATGATCATAAAATACATAATTATAATCACTTTTAAAACACCTGCAAGATTTGTTTTTGACTAAGCATTTTTCAGTCTTCCAGGTAAGCGAAATATGATAATAACAAACGGAAATAATAGTCACATTTTACACGTCTGAATGATTAATTTGCGATTGCTATACAATTTGTTATTGTATTTTAAATCGAACTATTTTTACCCATTAGCGCGAATCTTTTTCGAGTCCTTTTTTGATCGTGTAAGTGATTAATCAGTTTTTGATCACGAATAGTGATCTAAAAAGACTCAGCAAGGTGATTTTTCAGAAAACTATCTTCCAAATGCTAGATGGGAATTGTTAAAAACAATAAAACTTTGATAAATGTACAGGGTGGCCCAAATGAGACCTAGTGATGTTTATCACGTGTAACTCTTGTAATAACGGTTTTTTTATGATTTATTTTTATATGTTAAATACATTTTATGGAAATTTACCGTGACTATGTGTGAAATATGACATCAAACAAATGAGCACCATTTTGCTCGATACAGGCATTGGCTCTTTTTAGCGCATTTTTCATTACACAGCGTAATGTTTCTGGTTGCAGGCGCCGTATTTCGTCTAGAATATTCTGCTTAAGCTGTCCCAGTGTCTGTGGTTTGTTAACATACACTTTGTCTTTTAAATATCCCCATAAAAAAAAGCGGGCGCAGTTAAATATGGTGAACGAGGAGGCCAAGGGAAATCTGAATTTCTTGAAATTATGCGTTCACCAAAAATTTCACGCAGCGGTAGAAGCTGTTGCACAATTTGAACTTTGTATGGATACATCTTAAGATCCAACTTTAAAATTCTCTGTAATGTTGTTCTGGGTATACCCAATTGGCCGGAACAGCGACGAGTTGAGACATATAGATCATTTGCAACACTCAGCTGTACAGCTTCCACATTGTCTACAGTACGAATATTTCGATGAGCACCTCTTCCTAGACGGTCGGCAACTGAACCCAGTTCCTCAAAACGGCGAACTAAACTTATAATCATAGAAGATGTGGGCGCTGATCTTACGTTAAAAAACCGGCGATAATTTCGCTGCGTCAGAACAATTGATCGTTGAGAAGAATAATAAAAATCGATAATTTTAATGCGTTGTTGTGGACTGTACGTATTCATTTTAAATTTCCCAGAGTTCAGTTATAATCTGCAAAAAGAAAAAATAAATTATGTTAAAAAATAAAAAAGTTATTTGTGTTTCACATCAGCTGGTCTTATTTGGGCCACCCTGTATATGTAAATATGCATATGTGTACTCGTACGTATGAAAATAAAAATTGTTGAATTTTTTTTTTTTAAATAAATATGAATAAAAAAAATTTTGATAATTTTTAGTATTTAAAAAATGGAAATATGTTATAAATACCTACATATGTAAAGGGTGTTTTTTATTGAGGTATAGAACTTTAAGTTGGCATCACTTTTTTAACTGGCTGCCATTTTGTCAGCTGTCAAGTGATTAATATTTAGTTTGGTTTGCCATTTCATCATGAACAGGTTGACAAAAGAACAACGCTTGCAAATCGTGCAAATTTATTTCGAAAATAATGGTTCAGTTCGCGAAGTTTACCGCAAGCTCCGTCCATTTTATGGTCGACATAATCGTCCATCAGAGCAATTAATTCGGTTAACCATGGATCGTTTTCGCACTACGTTTACTCTATGTGATGATACGCATCCGCAGAGACGTCGAACAGTGCGCACCGAAGAAACAATTGCCGCTGTAGAGCAAAGTGTTGAAGAGGACCCGAATGAATCGATTCGCCACCGTGCACAGCAATTGGACCCGACTAACCGACTATTTTGTTCCCGAATTGGATGGCATGAATGTGGATGAGTTGTGGTTCCAACAAGACGGCGCTACATGCCACACAGCGCACGTCACAATCGATTTATTGAAGGAAACATTCGATGAGCGCATAATTTCGCGGAATGGACCTGTCAATTGGCCACCAAGATCGTGTGATTTGACACCATTGGATTATTTTCTTTGGGGATATGTGAAGTCGCTCGTCTACGCCAACAAACCAGAAACGTTAGGGGACTTGGAAGCCAACATTCGTGGCGTTATTGCCAACATACGGCCCCATATGCTCGAAAAAGTGGTTGAAAATTGGACCTGTAGAATTAGCTTTATTCGAGCCAGCCGCGGCGGCCACATGCCCATATTTAAACATTAATGGCATAAAATTATCCTTCCAATAAAGCCAAATTTATGGATATTAAAACGATTTTCTTGTGTTTTATTTCAATTCGAAGTTCTATACCCCTCAAAAAAACACCCTATATATGCATGTGCAAATTAATTCCACAAAAGCAGCGACATATCGTTGTGATTTCGTATTGTTACGATTTCTGACCGACATGTCGTTATGAATTCGTAACTACATATCGTTGCGAGGTCGTGTCAACCATTTCATTTCGGTCCCGAAAGCGGAAGATTTTGTCGACCAGTCAGTCGTTGCGAATTCTATAAGAATTCGAAATATTTGGTTTAATGGGTAACGACTAACTGCCGTATGCATTTCATATATTAGATATCGACTGGCCCATGCAATGTTTAAGACTAAGGTTAACTACTGTCTAGAGTTTTTGTATGCAGGTTCATTAAGAGGCAATATTGATATTGTTGAAAGAGTTGTTAGAAAGGTTGTTAGATATGTATTTCAAGTTAGATCATGCTCACGTAGAGCATGATCATGTTACAACACTTGTGTCTGAATTTCTAGGATGTAATTTCCTTGACTACCTTGACCTGCGTTTGCTTATTTACTTCCACAAAGTTATTAAAATAGGACAGCCTACACTTCTTGCAAATAACTTTTCTTTTATTAACTCTATACGTAATGTTCAGATTGAAATTCCTCGTATATTCCTCTCTATTTTTGAACGGTCATTTAAAATAAGAGTCTGCAGGGTTTGGAATAGTTTACCATCACCTTGGAAACTATTCTCATATTAAATTTTTATGCATAAAAAAATTCTTTTGAACTGGTTTTGCTCGCGAATATATTATAATATATATAACATCTAGCATATCGGCAACAATTTCTGGATCCTTTTTGCTAATACATATTAATGATAATGTGGCTGGGGAGCCACAGACACTGAGACTTATTCATTTAATTAAGAAACAATTTTTATTTTTTATATAATATAACATATAATATATATTCTGCAGCTTTAATTGACTATTAATATAATTCTATAGATACATGTATAATTGGCCTTTTTGGCTTCCTATGTATCGGATTGAAATAAATAATTAAAAAAAAATAGTTAATAATACGTTAAAAATTTTCAATTTACTGCTTTATGTGGCTTTTGGCCATCTGCAAGCATTCAACTCGAATCAGTAAATTCCGTTTTGATAATTCTGTAGACTAATGAAAGTTTCACGTTTTATTTCTCTCTTTACAGGATTTTTTGCGTGAATTGGATAATTGCATACAATGTATTGTCATGTGAGTATTCAAATATTGTTTGCATATATTAATTATATATAGTCGTTAGTGTTTTATATCTTAAGTAAAAATTACAAGTAATATTACTAGATTGGAAATAACTTTAAAATTAAAATATCCTTGTGCCAGCAAAATGAAAATTGACAACTTTTTGATTTCACAAAGAAATAAGAAGTTTAGTAGCACTGTGAGATTGTTATTTTACGTGAAATTATACAAATGTAGATTTAAAATTTTCTTTATTAATATTTTCTTACATATTATTTTATTGATTTTGCAAAATTTCAATTTGTTTATATTTCTTGTGCCCACTGTAAATGTAAATGGTGCAAATATAAATATGACAATTCAAAGTTCTTTGCATATGTATATTGTAGGCAGTCAAGAATATTTGTTTAACTAGAAAAATTAAGAATTGATAGATGTTGTCAGCGGAAATTTTCACTTTGATGTTTAAGCTACTTAAATAAGTATGTGCACCATTCACAGACAGATCGATATTTGTTGTTCGTTAAATGAACAGGAGTAAATTAAGTACTACACCGTTTCCAAAAAAAAAAAAAAAAAAAAAAAAAAAAAAAAAAAACGGGAAAGCTTATGGAAAAAGCTTAATTGAGTGCGTGAAGATAAAATTTAAAAATTGTTATTCCTAGACAAAAAAAATTTTCTGAAAAGCATTTACACCTACACAAAATCTAGCAGATTTCAGTTAAATTCGTTATGAAAATCTATAGCGTTTACACCAAGTTTTTTTTTCAACATTTATGACAATTTCTTGTCCTAAATAAAACCCATTAACTGAAAATTTTCTTAAAGTGCAACAAAAAACTGTAGCCAATTCACACACCTTTTTAATTACACAGGCAAAATAAAAATAAAAAATTATAGTTGCATCACTAAGTTCTACTAGATTTTAATTTAATTTTGACTTTGCTAAAATGTAAACGCTCTATTAATGCATTCAACACATATGAGAATGATTCTTTTGAAGACAGCAAGGCAACTTGGCGACAGGTTGTTGTCTATGCTGATTTTCTATTTCTTTGGCTACAATGAGAAAATTCAGTGTTGCCAATATAATACAAAATGTTGACTGAATGATTTTGTGCCATTATTTCATATTAATTAATAGAAACAATGTACAAAAATTGAAGTAAAGCATAAATTGATTCATTTTTATAATTTTACGTTATATAAGTACATTTCGAAAGAGTAATTTAATTTTTATAAATGCGAAATATTTGAATGTGGTAATACTGAACTATGTATTCATATTTAAATATGAGGTGCAGATGGTGCTGCTGCCGTCTCCAAAATAATTAAGTAGCTGGCTACGAGGCGACAAATGCTGCTGGCGGCATTTGAAGTTGTGTGTTCGTGTAGCCTGCTGTGATGAATGTGTTTAATGCATAAGTTTTCTCTCGAAATAGATTACATTCATGAAACAACTCCCCAGAATTAAAATTCCAACAGCAAACAAGTGAATATGTATAAACAGAGAGTAAACTAAAGCTGAATTCACCAATTCTTTTCAGGCAAAATTTTTCGCCCGACAACATACAGCAATAAATGTGCCCGAAAAAACTTTTCTCTAAAACAAATGGGCGAATTCAGCTGGTAAGGGTTACCACAAAAAATTCTTTATTTAATCAAGTTACAGCAACAAATTTTTCTTACAGTAAAATTAACAGTTAAAATTGGCCAAATTTCGCCAAAAATCAATTTTATGTAGTTTTTAGGGTTCCGTACACCAAAGGTGAAAAGGAACCCTATTGTTTTCGCTACGCTGTCCGTCTGTCCGTCACACGGTATTTTCTCAGGAACCGTAAGAGCTACCGACCTGAAATTTGGACAGAGTATGTAGAACCTTGGCCGCTACAACAACAAATACATTAGAATTAAAAATTAAAGGGTGTTCCAAAACGAGCAACGAAAACTGTTAAAATCCCATGTAATATACATACAATTGTATGAACATATGTATATTGAAACTTGAGATTTGTAAAATTAGTGTATTTTGATACAGACTACAACAATTAACACTAAAATTTAAAAAACATTAAAATTAAAGGGTGGTCCATTAGTTAATGCAATTTTGACTATGTAATTTTGACAATTTGCTATATCTTGGAAACCGTAAGAGGCAAACACTTGAAATTTTCAAAAACGGTAAAACTAAAAAACCGAAAATTATAAAATCGCCATACCAAAAAAAAATCGACAAAAATTTAAAAAAAATCGCCAAAACGAAAAAAATCGCCAAAATTAAAAAAAAAATCTAACTCTAAAATAAATCGCCAAATTCAAAAAAATCGCCAAAATGAAAAAGAACTCCAAAATGAAAAAAAGAACGCCAAAAATCTAAAGAAATCGCCATAACGCGAAAATGTCGCCAACACTAAATAAAAATTTTAAATAAAAAAAATCGCAAAAATGAAAAAAAGCGCCAAAAATAAAAAAAATCGCCAAAAATAAAAAAGATCGCCGAAATGAAAAACCGCAAAAAAGCGAAAAAACCGAAAAAAATGGCCAAAATAAGAAAACATAGTGTCAAAACTAAAAAAGGAGCCAAAATTTAAAAAAAAAATGGCCAAAAACTTGAAATTTTCAAAAACGGTAAAACTAAAAAAACCGAAAATTATAAAATTGCCAAACCAAAAAAAAAAAAAAAAAAAAAATCGCCAAAAATTAAAAAAATCGACAAAATAAAAAAAAATTTCAAACACTAAAATAAATCGCCAAATTCGAAAAAATCGCCAAAATGAAAAAAACGCCAAAAATCGAAAAAAATCGCCAAAACGCGAAAATGTCGCCAAAACTAAAAAAAATGTAAATAAAAAAAATCGCCAAAAAAACGCCAAAACAAGAAAATAAAGTGTCAAAACTAAAAAAAGAGCCAAAAATTAAAAAAAAATTGCCAAAATGAAAAAAATCGCCAAAATTAAAAAAAAATTTCAAACACTAAAATAAATCGCCAAATTCGAAAAAATCGCCAAAATGAAAAAAAACGCCAAAAATCGAAAAAAATCGCCAAAACGCGAAAATGTCGCCAAAACTTAAAAAAATGTAAATAAAAAAATCGCAAGAATGAAAAAAATCACCAAAAATAAAAAAAAACGCCAAAAACCGAAAAAAATCGCCACAACAAGAAAATAAAGTGTCAAAACTAAAAAAAGAGCCAAAACTTAAAAAAATTTATAAAATTAAAATAATATAATATATTAGGCAGTTGCATGAAAATGGTGTAATCGGACTGCAACTACAACATTGTTGGTGCTCACAATTCAACTTTACTACTTAATGCGATTGTGTACGTACGTACGTGTATTACCCATAAATTTCTATGCAAATGAAAAAGTGTTCTATTACTATTAGCCATGTCCGTCCTCCCACGTCTGGCCATACATATGTCTGCATGCATTAGTTTTTGTGGTCCATGTTCGCGTACGTGTACGTGCAGGCGAGCGCTCTTTATAGTCGTATCGTCTCTAGATTTTGTTGTCTTATTTTAACTTCTATTGATTTGCTTTTTATGGTCTGCCTTTAACTCCACATTAAGTATTTTCTACATTTCGGTTTGTTTTATTTTTTTCTCTGCATGCACAAGATGATGCTGAATGCCAAAGCATCGCATTATAGTGTAAACATGGTATTTGAATTCGTAATACAAAGTGTTAGATGATGTATGTATTGACAGCTACCGAAGGAAAGCTATGTGCACTTACTTAACTCTTTAGCAAACAACTTGAATGCCAGCAGCTTATTTGGGTATCGGTAACATTTTTTTAAGTGTACTGTGAAAGGGGGGGGAGGGGGAGAGGGAGGGGAGTTGTTGGTACATCTTGAAAACTTCTTTATTAAGTTCAAAAACAAAAAGCCTACGAGGTGCTATTAATGTTTGTTTGTTTGCCTTAGAATGCTGTGTGTTGCATGTCTGTCTATTGATATTAGACCGCTGCCAATAATCAATAACATGTTAACTATTTTCTCACCTGCAATATCAACCGAATACTTAGCTGCCTGCAACAAATACCAAAAACAAGACCAACAACAACCAAACAACTGCCAGCAAATAAAATAAATTGAAATTAACAGCAATGGAGTTCATTTAAATTGTTTGTTTATTTAGAAATTCCAACGGTAGCATCTGTTGATTTTGTATTAAAACTTTTAAGTTTTTTTTTTTTTTTTTGGAAAACAAGCACTTATTGGATTAATGCATTAAACACATTCACCACAGCAGACTACACGAACACACGACTTCAAATGCCGCTAGCAGCTACTTAATTATTTTGGAGACGGCAGCAGCACCATCTGCACCTCATATTTAAATATGAATACATAGTTCAGTATTACCACCTTCAAATATTTTGCATTTATAAAAATTAAATTACTCTTTCGAAATGTACTTATATGACGTAAAAGTATAAAAATGAATCAATTTATGCTTTACATCAATTTTTGCATATTGTTTCTGTTAATTAATATGAAATAATTGCACAAAATCATTCATTCAACATTTTGTATTATATTGGCAACACTGAATTTTCTCATTGTAGTTAAAGAAATAGAAATTAGTTTAATTGGACTACAACGACAAAATCAGCATAGACAACAACCTGTCGCCCTGTAGCCTTGCTGTCTTCAAAAGAATCATTCTCATATAAACATATGTATTCTATCCTTGACATTTGGTAGTCGGTAGCTTGCTGTGGTGAATGTGTTTAATGCATAAGACTTTATAGTTGAGACTTGTTATGAAAAAGGGCATCAATTTAATTGAAAATATTCGCACAGCCTCCAGTGGAGAATTTATTTTAAATGGGTACATAAACATATCGAACTAATATTATGAAATTTAGGAAATTTGTTGCTTATGAAGGATCTCTATTTGCTAATAGCAAAGCTAGAGGGATTAGAATGGCATGAATCTCTAAAGTGTTTCTCTGAACTTTTATCATCTGGTTTGCATCTCCGCATCTCCTATTAACAAATAGAGAAAGTGTCATGAAAAATTTTATAATATAGGGTGTTTTCTTAAGAGGTATAGAACTTCGAATTGAAATAAAACACAAGAAAATCGTTTAAATGTCCATCAATTTGGCTTTATTGGAAGGATAATTTTATGCCATTAATGTTTAAATATGATTTCGGGCATGTGGCCGCCGCGGCTGGCTCGAATAAAGCCAATTCTACAGGTCCAATTTTCAACCACTTTTTCGAGCATATGGGGCCGTATGTTGGCAATAACGCCACGAATGTTGGCTTCCAAGTCCCCTAACGTTTCTGGTTTGTTGGCGTAGACGAGCGACTTCACATATACCCAAAGAAAATAATCCAATGGTGTCAAATCACACGATCTTGGTGGCCAATTGACAGGTCCATTCCGCGAAATTATGCGCTCATCGAATGTTTCCTTCAATAAATCGATTGTGACGTGCGCTGTGTGGCATGTAGCGCCGTCTTGTTGGAACCACAACTCATCCACATTAATGCCATCCAATTCGGGAACAAAATAGTCGGTTAGTCGGCTCCAATTGCTGTGCACGGTGGCGAATCGATTCATTCGGGTCCTCTTCAACACTTTGCTCTACAGCGGCAATTGTTTCTTCGGTGCGCACTGTTCGACGTCTCTGCGGATGCGTATTATCACATAGAGTAAAAGTAGTGCGAAAACGATCCATGGTTAACCGAATTAATTGCTCTGATGGACGATTATGTCGACCATAAAATGGACGGAGCTTGCGGTAAACTTCGCGAACTGAACCATTATTTTCGAAATAAATTTGCACGATTTGCAAGCGTTGTTCTTTTGTCAACCTGTTCATGATGAAATGGCAAACCAAACTAAATATTAATCACTTGACAGCTGACAAAATGGCCGCCAGTTAAAAAAGTGATGCCAACTTAAAGTTCTATACCTCAATAAAAAACACCCTTTATAATATGGATTCCAACCTGACTTCAGTTGCGTTGCCAACTGGCAAACTCTTGAAAACTTCTTTCCAATAAACCTTGACTGATTAATAAACATGAAATTTATTACTTTTTGATTTAAAACGCAAAAAGCCTCCACGTTTAGAAACTTGGAAAAGAAAAAATTAAAACAAAAATAAAAACGGATGAAAAACAAACGAAAATCTGTTTCTAACTTGTTGTACTTGTATGTTATAATTTTCAATTATTTTTTGAGAATTTTTATAAGACCATATAAAGTTTCTTAGTTTTCTCTAGAATTTCTGCTTGAAGTCTACTGACATTTGGACCAGCATAACCAATAATTTAATATTCTTTTTGTTCTCTCTTGATAATACTCAAATGCATAGGTCTAAAGAATAAATAAAATCAAGAAAAAAAATTAAAATATACACCACAGAAAAGCGTTAATTTAAAAGGCGCTTTTCGCCTTCGAGAATAAATAAAATAAAAAAAAAGTAAAATATACATTTTGCATTTTTATTGGCTTAAAATAAAAGTCCGATCTGGCTCTAAAAAAACTTTTTGTTTTATTTACAATTAACACTACTCTTTATTAAGAATTTCTTTAGAAAACCGTTTTTGAACATTTTATTAGTGTTACTTCTTCATGTGATGGGTGTGACATAGTATGAAAACTCTAAGAAAAGTTCAATATCACCAGCCGGAATTTTAATTATTGTGCTTATTGGAAGCACCAAAAATTCTATAACAACATCGTTGAATAGTTGTTTAATACTCGTAACAGCAAATCTTTTTGATGTACCATATGGACCCGACTAGATCTCCGAGTGGAGGTGTGTTATACCACTTTCCTTTCTAGCCTGGAAGGTTACTTTTAGCTTAGCAACTGCCCTTTTTAATGAACGTTATAAATTAACTACTACTAATTTTAGTTTTATTCAAAAGAATTTTTTCTCTCTCTTCGAATGATTCTGTATCCATCATAATTTTCTAAGCATTTTTTTAATTTTCCTGACCCTTTCTCACTCTAAAGCTAAATTCAGTTCATACTTTGACTGTCTTCAAATTTCTTCCTTTGTTCTTTTTTTGACACCCACTGAAAAAATAGCACTTCAGCGTTGCTGTAACGGGTGTGACCAAATATTTGCTATAGCTAATTACCCGAAAATTAAAATGGACATATAAAGGGTGTTTTTTATTGAGGTATAGAACTTTAAGTTGGCATCACTTTTTTAACTGGCGGCCATTTTGTCAGCTGTCAAGTGATTAATATTTAGTTTGGTTTGCCATTTCATCATGAACAGGTTGACAAAAGAACAACGCTTGCAAATCGTGCAAATTTATTTCGAAAATAATGGTTCAGTTCGCGAAGTTTACCGCAAGCTCCGTCCATTTTATGGTCGACATAATCGTCCATCAGAGCAATTAATTCGGTTAACCATGGATCGTTTTCGCACTACGTTTACTCTATGTGATAATACGCATCCGCAGAGACGTCGAACAGTGCGCACCGAAGAAACAATTGCCGCTGTAGAGCAAAGTGTTGAAGAGGACCCGAATGAATCGATTCGCCACCGTGCACAGCAATTGGAGCCGACTAACCGACTATTTTGTTCCCGAATTGGATGGCATGAATGTGGATGAGTTGTGGTTCCAACAAGACGGCGCTACATGCCACACAGCGCACGTCACAATCGATTTATTGAAGGAAACATTCGATGAGCGCATAATTTCGCGGAATGGACCTGTCAATTGGCCACCAAGATCGTGTGATTTGACACCATTGGATTATTTTCTTTGAGGATATGTGAAGTCGCTCGTCTACGCCAACAAACCAGAAACGTTAGGGGACTTGGAAGCCAACATTCGTGGCGTTATTGCCAACATACGGCCCCAAATGCTCGAAAAAGTGGTTGAAAATAGGACCTGTAGAATTGGCTTTATTCTAGCCAGCCGCGGCGGCCACATGCCCGAAATCATATTTAAACATTAATGGCATAAAATTATCCTTCCAACAAAGCCAAATTGATGGACATTAAAATGATTTTCTTGTGTTTTATTTCAATTCGAAGCTCTATACCTCTTAAAAAAACACCCTATACAACATTTTATGCTATAATTCATTGTGCTTACTCCATATTGGTGTGACAGGTGTGACCAATATCTTGTTATATTCATTATTATTGCGCTTACTTTTTTATTGTTGGAAAGCATCAAGTATTTATTATGTGGAGTAAAAATTATATTAAACATTTTAAATTTCTATTGTGCCGGGTGTGATCGAAAATTTTAATATTTCAATTAATCAGAAAACTCTTATTATAATACATACTAATTCGAAACTTCAGCAGAATGCAAACAAGAGTTTAGTCTTTTCAATGATATCCGCTTTTATTAAAGATGAGAAGGGGAAGGAAAGGAAACGTAAAATAAAAACCAAAAATACAAAGAGGAAGAGCAGAAAGTTCAATATATGATCATTTAAAAGCGTTTCCTATTTGATAAAAATAGAAATTATTTTATTTGTTTTAGTTAGTCCATAATTTTCACTCTTTTATGGACATAACATAAACGATGTTTTTTAAGATTAAACTATTATTATTTTTTTTTTGCTGTATGAGGTCGTTTTGTTCAATCTAAAAATAATTTCATCTTGAATGATGAAATGGTATACACGATAGATTTGCTTTACATCAAATAAAAGGCAAGAAATAAACTTTCAGCACACGGATCTACGCTTTTAGTTTTCACAGCAGCATTTTTGTTTTCGTCATATTACTCGTATTTTATTGCACCTTTAATATCTTCACATTCTGTTTCCGTACTGAAATTCACAATATTCATGTTCATCCAAATCACTAGAGCTCTCTGAGGTTGTACAGTCAACGGGGCATTGATGCGGCTCTTTTTTCTCATCATCTTTATTAACTCTCACCCACTGACACTCGAAAGGACGCTGGGAACAATTCACAGCCAATATGCCACTATCTCGTTTAATTTTACTATCACACATCAATTGGGGACAATTGCAGCTAGAATTGAGATGAATATTTACTGGTTTCTTTAGCTCTTTATTTGTAGAATATATTGGTGTTAAGAAGGTATGAGAAGTTTCCTTGGACCTAATGACAAACTCACAGGAGTTCGATAAGGAAGTATTGCGTGTTAAAGGAAATGTTTTACTGGCTAAAGCTTTCATATATGTTTCCAGATCTCTTAATTTTCTGCACTTTTTTCTAGATTTTACTTTCCCACTGTCCAATTTAGATGGCGACGAGTGTGTGTCCTTAAAGGCTTTTTGAACACATCTTCTATAGTGATAATCTTCGATTGTAATGGACTCAGCACGACTTTTTAAGCGTTCATATAAATCTTTATATATTTGGCAAATTTTCTGAGCATAATTATGTTGTGGCCGATTAAATACATGTTCGAAATGTTCAAATAAATGATTGGTTCTTGTGGCAGCATGTTGCCATATAAATTCGTGCTTCTTTAGCACTGCAGCAGTACTAAAAGAACTTCTTATGGTACAGTTCGGTGTTGCGTGAAAAAACGCCTTCACTGCTCTCTTAAGGATAGTGTAGGCGAGTAAAGCTTCCATAAATGTCATCTTGCACTTGCCTTGAAATACAAACAAAATATCACTTCTGCTAATGCCCTTTTCTTGAAACTTATCAAAGTGATGTCGTTTGTTGTCATAAAATTGCAAAGCTTTAACTATAATTAATTTGGTGGGTTGCGCTTTGCATTCTGGTATGCCACACACCATCATAATCTATAAAATAGTTTGCTTTTGTAATAAAATAAAATTGTTCATTCTCATATTGTTTACTTCAGCCACTGCATCAGCAATATCCTTAAAGTTTTCCATAGAAAGTGCATCGAAGGTTTTTGAGTCTGTGCAAATGTTGCAGTCGTGCTTGTAATATGGAATCTTTTGTGGTTGGCATTTTGACATCGCAAGAAAATATGTATAAAAATTCTTATTACAAAAATTTAAAAACAAAATTTTACCAAAAAAATATTTTTCAGGAAAAATTTGCGTTATTTTTCAAGGCGTATTCATGTTCACAACAAGGCAAATTCATATAAGTTATACTCAGCTCAATTCGCTTTGAAAAATTTATACTTGAAATGTCAGAAAAATGTACTGAAAATGTGTTTTGACAACCAACGTACATATATTCAAATTACAAAAGGCGAAAATAGTCACCTGAGCCCTTGCGGCCACCAGTATGCCTTGTATACAAACATACACAAGGTTTATTTATCTAGCTGGCAGCGCTACTTCAGCTGATAATTTTTTGCTCTGGGTGCTTTGTAGCTGACGAATGTCAAAAACTTCGATTTTGTTTTGGTTTTAGTACAATTATTTTTGTGCTTTTGACATTCTTCGGTTCTTTACACAGCTATGGTTGCCGTATTTTTGTATAACAAATCCTTACGCAGTCACCTGTATAATTACACCATGAACATACATATGTATGTATATAAACGTCAAGGCGAATTCATATCAGGTGGTTTCAATTGCTCATATCAGGGAAAGCCAAAAAGTTACTTTTTGAATGCTCAACACATATCGATACTCCAACGACACTGAGTATGATAGCACATTCGCATCCACAAGCATGCTTACAACAAGGCATACATATCTATAGCTATCAACACAAATAAGTGCGCATATCGATAGGTTCGGGTTCGATCAAACAACTGTGTTATAGATATTCGTATCAATACATGTGTGCACAGGCATATAATGACGAGTATGACTATATGAACTATGTTACCAAAAATGTAAGTAAATAAAAAAAATCGTTGTGTATAAATTTAACAAATGCCTAATTTATATTATGCATTTTTTTCATGAAATCTATTTCACGAAACTTTTTCTATTTGGTAATAGAGAAGACACGTAACATGAATTTCTGAAGCATTTTTTACAACTTTTTTGATCTAATTTGGTTCTCCAGGAGCCTGTTTACAAATGAAAAAATTTTCATACAACCAATTTTATGAAAAAAATGCGTAAATACGACGAGGCGGGTTTCCTTAGCAAACTTCTATTAAAAAATTTATATATTGCAAAAATTATGCAAACTCGCAAGGATTAAAACAATAAAAAAAATCTGATTATATAAACCTCAAAAAATTAATAAGTCGAAAATTTGTTCGGCATATTTACCGCGAAAACTTGCAAAAATGCGAATATTATTTAAAAAAATGTCCAAAACCTAAAAAATGTGAACGAAAATACTCAGTAGATTTTAAAAATCAAAAACAATCTCACTTACTAAAACTTGCGAAAATTCGCGAATAATTATTTAATTGAAAAAAGCCTTAAAATGTATTTAAAAAACACCAAAATTGTAAAGAATGTCAAAAACTTGGAAAAGTTTGCGACCAAGTCGAAAATTAGCAAAAACTTGGTAACATAAAAAGAGATAAAAGATATCATAGTCTGATTGATACTGGTTGAAAATCTTCAAAGCTGCCAAAAAAAAAACAAATAATTGGGAACAATCACTTTTATTGCAAAAAAAAAAAGAAAACATTTGCGATAAATATCCCTAAAATAACTTACAAATACTTAAAGATCTAAGGAATGCCGAAATGACGAAAATTCGCTAACATCAAATAGATATGCAGATGGATTAAAAATCGGTAAAATGGTAAAAAAAACCAAGATTTGGATAAAAAGTCAGTTTCATCGCGAAAATTGACGACAAGCAAGCGCTAAAATTGTAAGGAATGCCATGGTTCACCTTTCTTCCACTAATTCGGCTCTTAGCCCAGATCCAAAATGGAGCGTATTTCTATACCCGCGGCCAAATTACTTCCGTAAATATTTAATAGGGCTGTTAGATCTAAGGACTGCTAAGAGTGTGTGTGTAGGTAAAACATATTTATTGAATTTTATGTTAAAATATTTTGAAAAAAATTTTATTACCTCAACAACTACAAACTAGTATACCTGGCAACACTTATCAAAAAATATTTAAAAAACCAAATGTGTTGCTAGTCATGGGTATGTCGATAGATATGCGTAGATATGTGGGATGTAAGTCCCTATTTACACTATGCAAGTCTTATTGCTAAGCTGATTAGTTTATTAGGAGAGAGAGACGGGGGGAGGGGGAAAGAAACGTTTCTGTTCCCCTCGTCTCTCTCTCCCTGAAACTAATCAGCTTAGCAATAAGACTTGCACAGTGTGATTTGGGACTAACGAAGAATGCGCATCGATACATACAAGTATGAAACAAAGAGCGCAGGGGTATACGCAAGTATGAGAATGAATAGATATCAACACACACTAGCATAAAAAGTGTTCGATATGTGCGGGAGTATCCACAATTTTTTGTATGGATTAGCTTTCCCTGGCTCATATGACTTTTTTCGCCGTTTGTGACAATATTTATTTATGTAGAAGTCATCAGGCCATTTTTTTTTGCGAACTCTGCGGACCAAATGAAGACTGTGCACGGCGCGCACGACAGAGCCATGATTGGCGATTTTTTTCTTCCCCAATTGGATGAATTTTAACTGGAAAATAAGTAGTCCTAACAGGACGGTTCAACGGCGTGCACTGCTCGAGCCACAACTGATATTAGGGAGGAAGCATTTCCGTGTTGCTCAGTCTCTCATTTTGGTGATTTATACTGGCCGCACAGATCACCCGATTTAACCTCCAGCCTTCTTTTTATGGGATTTTTTAAAACCGAAGGCTTTTGCCAATAAGTTTCAGGCTCTTGAATCCCTTAAGGAAAATATTTCCCACGAATGTGAGAATCTGTCGCCCGAAGTGCTGCCAAGAGTGATGGAAAATGCCATAAAACTCTGCCAAGGGCCACTTGGTCAATATCATTTTCTCGACTTGACGGAATAAATTCTAATGGATTAAATAAAGAAGTTACACAAGCAGAACCATAGGTTTTCATAAAAAAACTTGCAATAGAAGAACATCGGGTGATTACTTTTGCCCCAGAGACCAAATAGCAGCCAATAAAGTGGGTTTCTCGGGGTTTATTAGTTTTTTTTTTAAATATTTCTATGTATGTCTCTTTACCACAAAGTTCCGCTTGATCTGAGACTCGATATAAACGAATGCTCACTAAAGCAAAGAAATTTCGAAACAAAAGTGTTCGATATTTGCTCGCGAATATAAAAAAGTTCGAATGTTCGCTGAAGTGAATTCTCTCGAAAGTGTGACGATAGCCTAGTGCATGTGTGCTAGTTTATTAGCATAGAGGTAATTATTTCGAGACATGAATTAAAAAAACATTTACTTACATACATATGTACAATAATTGAACAGGAAAAAATTTGCTGCAATAGCCCAGTGGATGTGTGCTAGTCTGTTAGAATGGAGGTACCATTTTCAAATCCTGCAGCGCAAGTTAAGGAATTACACAATAGATAAATTAAGTTAAATTACAAAATAAAATTACTTTTTTACACAGTGATGGTATTTTGGTGCGTTTCGGGCATTTTTTGGTGCTTTTTGCCTCTTCATAAACGCGAAATTTTAGCTAATACCCTTTTTTAAAAAGCGGGTATTTTACAGTGCTTTTAACAATTTCTTACAGTGCTTTTGGTGCTTTTTTGTTAAATAAAAATATTAAAGAAAATTTATTATTTGACGTATTGTCAGAAGTGTACATAAAATAATTGAAATTTATTTGCTGGTAGTTTAGCATGTCTATATACGTATTTCATTGGCGCTTGAACCAAATCATCAGTAGACTTTAACCACAAATTTTAAACAGTCACAAACCTCTTACTTTATGCATAGACTTTCAAAAACTATATGAGAATTCATAAAATAATAATACTTTTGAAAATCACAAAAGAAAAAATAAGCTTAGTAGGCTTTGAAACTGATACAAAACCCAGCAAATAATTTATATCTAAATGAACTCATTTTATTTTTCTACATCCTTGTTTAAAATTTGTGGTTAAAGTCTACTGATGATTTGGTTCAAGCGCCAATGAAATACGTATATAGACATGCTAAACTACCAGCAAATAAATTTCAATTATTTTAAATAAAAATATTTTTAATTTAAAAAACTAAAATATTTTTAAGCGCTAATAGCAGCATCTTTTAACTGAGGCTTCTTAAATTGTTTTCAATGACAATAACAAAACTATGTTAAAAACAATGTAGAAAAGTTTTCATAATTGGGTTTAAAAAATTAAATTTTTTTTGCAAAATAAAAAGCGAAAGTAACTGGAAAGTACCACATAATTCTCTACATAATAATTGATTGAAAGTGGTATGCAATAAGCATTTGTTAAAGCTTACACAAATATTTAATCATACTATAGGGTGGTTAAATTTTAAGGGCCGATTTCGGAATGTTCATAAGGCTGTTAATTTGTAAGTTCACGTCTACAACAACATGTAGGTAAATTTGTATTCAACGTACAAGAGTGGTTAAATTTTAAGGGCCGATTTCGATTGAAAGCATGAGGTTATCAATAGCAGCAGCAGGTAGATTACTAAAGCAAGATTTTTTAATTTTTTGCAAAAAGGCATTTTTCTTAAAAAAACAAAAAAAAAACGATTTGAGAGAGCATTTCCGGTTCATCAATATTTCAGTGTTATATACCAAAATTCTTGGTTTTTAGAGTGGATTCAGTAAATCGATGTTCATCAAGGGGTTTCGAAAAAAAATAGAAAATGAGACGGTCTAATGTACATATGTATGTGTGTATGTGTTACTATATTATTTGACTCCTGGTTTTTTTATTATTTGTTTTTACATACTTATTTTTATTAAATTAATCAAGATTTTTTATTAAAAATACATTGAAATTAATTATTGAGGGGTTTAGCTGGATCCTATGCCCATTTCACTGTTGCTAATGCAGATCATCAGGGGACCTTTACCTAAAGTTTCTTAGAACAACTAGTTATTATGTTATAAACTTTCATTTTAAAAAATGAGAAGCTCAACAACAAATAACAAAGTTGAAACAAGAACTCAATAGTCAACATGTTTTTTTTATTTTCTTACTTTATTTTTATTTTATTTAAAAAAAATATTTTCGTGCTTTTTTACCCTCTTTTTCGTCTTTTATTGCGCTTTTTACCCTTTTTGCAACAGCTTAATGTGCTTTTGCTCTTCATAGAGATACCAACACTGTTTTTACATTTTCTGCGGCTTTTTTGCGATATGGAAATTAGTTCGATATTCTCTCACTTTTGATATTGGTAGCGAACCAACGAAATCGAATAGTTTTGATGACAAAACTAAAGCGACAAGAGTAAACTTTTTTCGATTAATTTTTGAGTGTCATTCTCGAAAATTTTACACGATAAATGTTCGAGATATACTCGAACTCGATATCATTAAGGGAAGAAATTTTTGGTCAACTGTGGTATTGAATTGAACGGACTTTAGTGGCTATATACTTCATATCTTGGACCTACTATTGTCCGTGATCGGGCGACCAACACGGCATATAGGGCATTTCAAAGCTTCGATTAAACAGCATAAATTTCCTTAAAAAAAGACATACTATTAAATAATTTACAGACACTCGATCAAACAATAAATTATAAGAAGAAATGAATAAAAAGATGCACAAGGCCAGTGATCTTTAGATCGAAATAAAAGTGATGACTTTGTTGTTTCATTGCTGGAATTGAGCTAAAACGTTTTTAAGGAATTCAAATATTTAACTGCAACTGCGAACAGATGATGTTGCTAATGCTGATGCTGATGCTGAATCTGCTGCTGCTGCTGCTGCTGCTGCTGCCGCTGATGATGATGACATGACGATACAAAATATACATAAATTTATCATTGTTATACGAGCATATGTCTGTCTGTCCGTTTATTGTGTATGGCCATGATAACGGCGCTATAGCGCGAAATTTAAGTCAAGCAAAGAGAACATATCAAATTTTTAAGATATTCGTTTATTTATTTTTTTTGCTTTTTGTGTTTTTGTTTTTTTTTGGCAAAGCCTTTAAAAAGCAAATGGACAGGTAGTAAACTGCATATCGCCAAGACTTTAAAATCAAAAGCCCAAAAAAACAGACACCAACCAACCATGAATTAGATGAATTCCAAATAGCCAGCCATCGCATCTGAAAATAAATAAAAATCTGTGGCCGCGTGACGAGACGAAAGATCACATACATAAATGATTGAGGAGACGAAAGCAAGCCAGCGACCACATTATTTTTGTATGTGATATTATATCTGGTGCGTATTTGTGAAACTATTTCAAGATTTGATTTGTGATTCGAACGTTTATTTCGTATAAATTCTGACAAGATCCAGTGCTTTTTGAATCCTGATAATTGCCTGGCTTTGATTCATATAATCAAGCGGTTTGTATGTATGTATGTTAAATTTGTGTTATAGTTACTTGGAATTTTGTCGGCTTGCATTTGTTTTTGTTAAAATGTGGCTCTGAAGTTTTTTTTTTTTTTTTTTTTTTTTTTTTTTTTTTTTTTTTTTTTTTTTTATATAAAATTGGGAATACAGCTTTTGTTTGTGCATATAATTTGTGTAGCTTATTTTATGACTTTTGTATTTAGAAATACATATTTTCATATAAAAGCCTAAGCTAATCTTATGCTGGTAAGCCATAAATGGGCATAAAAAGCTAATGATTTTTCTGAAAACTCCACTATGGTGACAAACATCTTATTGAACATAAGACATACTGCGTGAGCGATTTAAGCGAATGGTTATCTAACGTACTATATTAGTTAGTTTAACCAATATTGTTGGTTAACTTTAATATTAATTGTATTTATTTTTTGATTAGTTTAAAGTCCTTCTGTAAACCAAATTACATATGATAAAGACACTGTGCTCGAATTCGAAACTTTTATTTTGTAACAACCCGTGGACCCGGTGGGTAAATCTAATTCAAGTACCCTGAATCTAATGGTGCTAGCTATTTTTTTTATTATTTTTTTTATTATTTTTTTATTTATTTATTTCAAAAAAACCAACCGAGCTCATAGAGCCATATATATTCAAATATAATTATGTATGCAACAAATATTGAAACAATTAAGATTATATAACAAACAATGGTTAGAAAAATTTTATCTTCATACACGCAAAGAAAAAATATGGTTGAGGCAACCATAATCAAACAGCAACATACTATGATTGAATTATGTGGTTGCAGTCAGATCATATTATTGTTAATAGAAAAGCAAACTTTAATTATACTATTATCTGAGTTAATAATAATATTATCTACAAGAAGAATTGACTTTGTTGTAACTAATCTTATTATTGTTAATATAACAACACTATTGTAAGATGTGACTAAAATATAATTGAGGCTCACCATACCATGTTCTAATATTATATTAATATTGTTAAATACGACCACAGTATTATTTAATATAATAATACTATTTTGTTTTTTAATCATATATTTATTGTAGAAATAGCTGTGCGTTAAATTCGAAATAAAAATAAATTAATATTATTGACATAAAATGTGTATATAGAAATGTGTATTTACGCGACATACAGACATGTCTGTATAAAGAGATACACAAATGTTTATATATTTTTATTGGCCAACCCTTTTGTTTATACTTTATTTATCTATTAATTTATTTAACACCACCCATGCACTACCGATAGCTTACAAACGAAATACCGAACTGACAGATGCTTCTGAAAAAGATTTTTTTTTTTAAACTTAACATAGTATGGTTTTGGAAAACGTTATATTTTTATTTACATCATATTATTTTTAAATAATAATACAAATTATGTTGTAGTCATAAATTTTTAATAAAACTGTATTGTTAAACTCTAACCATATCACATTATTTTATGGATGTGATAATGTAATTATTAAATTCAAACATTACTCTGTTTATCGTAACGAAATAAATGTTTAAAATAACAATAACTAGTTTTCAACGACCACACATTTGTTTCAGAGAACATAATATTGTTTTCTCAACCATATCTTTTCTTTGCGTGTAAATGCATACATATATACATATCTATACATATGTAAACACACATATATATATATATATATGGATAACTAGTCTCCAAAATAAAATGACAATATGTGATGCGCTTTAAATTGTATACGCAAAAATGTCTAAAAAAAAATGAAAGTATTTAGTCCCAAATCACACTGTGCAAGTCTTATTGCTAAGCTGATTAGTTTCAGGGAGAGAGAAACGAGGGGACAGCAACGTTTCTTTTCCCCCCGTCTCTCTCTCTCTCTCTCCTAATAAACTAATCAGCTTAGCAATAAGACTTGCATAGTGTAAATAGGGACTTAAGAAGAATTTAACTGTTAAAAACTATTCGAAGAAGCATATGCTACAAGATTTCTCTTGAATGTGTTAGGGGCGACGTGAAATGCTTTAAGAGAACGGGGTAAAGAGTTCCATAACTTGATAACTCGCACATGAACATGGTTTCTTACTGGAAACAACAGTTGTGGGTTTCTTTCAGATCGTAAATATACAAATTGTCTACAGATATACTCTGGGCAGTTATTCACCACTACCTTGTAATAAAAGAGCAACAGGCGGATGTTAATGAAACTCCTGAAGTTGCAACCCAAAAAGTGAATCACGTGTGGTGAAACATGGTCATGAAGCTTTAGTTTATAAACAAAACGTATTATTCTATTGAAAAGCAAAGAGCATCTATTGAGATCGTTAACTCTACATCCTGAATAAATTTCAATGCAATACAATAAGTTCGACATCAGCAGAGAGTGTGCAACACGTTTCCTAATCGACAGCGGCAGATATAGGTTTAAAGAATATAACCTTCGTAAGGTAAAATTAATTTTAGAGCTAACAACACTAATATGGTGGCTAAATCCTAAATGGTTATCCAAAACGACACCTAGGCATCTCATGCGCTCAACAAACTCAATGGCCTCACCATCAACAAAAATGGACATATTAACTAAACAGTTTTGTGATTTAAAAACCATAGCCTTAGTCTTAGCAGAATTTATACGTAGATTGCACAGAAAAAACTAAATTTCGTTTCAGTAACCAAATTCATTGAATCAGTAAATTTTTTGTGTGAATGCGGACCTACAAAGAAATTTGTAGATTCTGATAACAATTTTGTAAAAATTTAACTGAAAAAAAAAAATTTTATTTTTAGTTAACTTATTATGGCATTAGAGAAAAAAGTTAACTGAAACTGAAAATATTTTCAGTTAAATTTATTAATAGGAACAGAAAAACATTTTTGCAGATTTTTTTTTGTATTATTCAGCAATTTTTTTTCATAATTTACAAACACATTCACTAAAATTTTTCGTATTATCAGAAAATAAATTAACTGAATCAATAACAATTCTTAAATTTTTTTTTTAAATTAGTAAAAATTTTATCTGAAATAAATAACTGAATCAAATGAAAGGTTAAACTATTTTTTCTACTTTCAAAAATTGGCTTGTTTTTATGGTTAAGCATTTCGTTCCCGCTTTTGAAACTCGCCAGTAGACTTCAACCCAAAAATTTTTTGAATTTAGCTAACAAACTTCGTATGTTTATAGTAAGACTCTTAATACTATATTGAGAATCACAATATATGAACATAATAAGTTTTAAAACCGCAAACAAAAATCTTAAAAAAAAAGTAAAATGTTAAAATAAATCAGACAAATTTTTTTACAGTATATAAAAATAAATTTAACTGAAAAAATTAAACAAAATCAGACAAAATTTTTTACAGTATATAAAAATAAATTTAACTGAAAATAACAAATTTAAATAAAAAAAAAAAAAATTTTAATTTTTTTTTACAAATTTTACTTTATATAGATAATTTTCATTCTATACAGTTTTTTTACATAAAATAAAATTGGAACAAATAATTTACTGGAACGGTAAAAAATATTTACTGAAACTAAATTATATTTCAAAACACACGTTTGTTTGGAAATTTTTTGGGCATAATTTTTTCTGTGTGCTATTTCTCATCCACAATGAGACATTACACATGAAATTGTTAACATCATTTTCAAAAACATTGCTGCAAGTAGGATTGCCCTTAAACAAAAGTTGAATGTCATCTGCAAATACAAACGATTCGCATTCAATATCATCTAACAGCGTGAAAAAGTCATTCATATAAAGCATAAATAATAAAGGGCCTATGACAGATCCCTGTGGTACCCCACTAGTCACCGGTAAACATTCTGAATTCGTATTACTACAATTAAAATTAATCTGCAAGCAGATAAAGAGAACCCAAAATTTGTACGAAGCTTACGGATCAAAACTGCATGGCTTACGTTATCAAAGGCCTTAGACAAATCAAGAGATACTAACAATGCTAAATTACCCTTGTCAACACAACGTCTAATGGAATCTGTCAAACCGATTAAGAGCGCAGTAGTGCTGTATCCTTCACAAATGATAAGTGAAGTTAAGTTAGCTCTTTTTTAAAAACTAATTATGATTGTAAACTTGATAAAAATTACTATTTATTAACCTTTATGTCGATATACATATATCGCGGGAAAAGACATGTATTGATGAACTTAAAATTAAATGTTTTTTTTTTTAATTTCTAGTGTCAATTTTTTGGGGGAATTTTTTTTTTAATTTGTGCAATTTTTAAATTTTTTTTGCAATTTGTTTTCCAAAAATATATTTCGGACGCATGTTCATCCATAATGTTTTTTTTTTTTTAAATTGAAATAAAATGAATCAATAGTAGAAAACTGGGGAAAATTGAGGATTTTAGGTGCTTTTAATCAAGTTTTCAAGCTTAATTATTTTTTAAACAAGAGCTAACCTAAAAAAAATAGTTAGCACCATTTGATCCCCCACTTGTAAATTTTTGAACTAGCACAGTATTGTTAATGAACAAATAACACCAAAGCTAATTGTAAATATTCTAACAAACACTATTAGAATGGAACAACTAGCTGTTTTCGAAAGCCACTACACCTTCATCATCAGCGTTCTTTGTGTTTGGCCCACTGTCTTTGGAGATAGTTGATGTAGATTTTTGCTTTATGTACTCAACTTTTCAGTGCAAATCGAATGTGTGAATTGTTTTGATTCATCGTATTATAATTTGCTGAAAGCTCTTTTATAGTGAAAGCTCGATTTTACCATCTGTATATTTACAACAATCTTGCCATTGTCGTTTGTTTTTTAACAGACTTCAAAAAAAGGAAGTGGTTGAAAATTCGTCCTTTTTTTACATTTTAGACCGATTGTAAATTTTTTTTATCTGATAGGGTACAGCTTCCCATTGCAGTGTGGGAAAAAATGCGATATTTTTGGCATTAATTGTAGTTTTAAAGCCAGAGAATTAAAACTTTGCACGTATTTAGGTAACACCAAAATAGAATTTGGGTTTTTTTTAATTGGACCACGCCTTTTCCGCCTCCCCCTTCAAACAATACGTCTGTCTTGGCAAAAAACAGTATTTTTGGTATTAATTATTTAAATTTATTGTCCAAATTTTCTCTTTCGTTTAATATAAGAGCTGTACTTTCTTTAGCGAATTCAATTTTTAAAGGACGGCAAAATCGAACCGATTGCAACATTTTATTTACCCAAATAACTCGTTGTAGCTCATCTATCAGGTTTTTTTTACCTAAAAAAGCGATTATTTTTAAATGGAGCAAACTGGAGCAATAATGATTAGTTATTCATTAATCTACCTAATTTAATTAATAAGTTGCCATTTGTTTGTTTTTGTACTTGTTTGCTCTTCAAAAATTATAATCCACGGAACACAAATATAAATGTTATGTTTAATCCAATATTATACATAAATAAAACATTGCACCATTGGACAACAACACATAATAATGACCAAATTGGTAGCAGGTAATAATTTTACATACCTCCACTAATATTTTCCATAACAACACTTTTTAGTTTTATTCAACTTCAACTTTCACAAGCACTCGAACTCAGCTGATGTTTACCGCCAGTTGTAGCAAAACAAAGTGATATTTAATCAGCTGACTTTAAAAGCATGCCAGCAAAAAAGAGTTGCCACCCAAATTTATATTTAATAACTTTTCTTTTCTAATATGGGTATCCAGGTTAAGGAAATCAGTTAAAGTTCAAAATAAGAATCCAAAAAAAAGTGACTATGCCAAAAAAAAAAAATCTAATTTTTACCCACAGTGCATTGGTCTACTTAAAAATCAAAGTGGGCAGGGATACGCCCACAATTTTTCTAATTTAAATTTATGATATTCTACTTATTTGATTGCTGCGAAACCCTTCAAACACCATAGGTTCTTGTAATTATGCAATTTGAAAGTTGAAAAAATGGGTTGGGTTATGCCCATTAAATTTTACTAGATATACCAAACGGACGACACACTCGTCGGTATTCTAGAATCAAAATGTAAATAATTTAAGATTCAAAGAAAATGTATGTGTCTAAACGTTTTAAAAAATTCATTAAAACACAGCCACACACAAACTTACATACATATGCAAGCATAATTAAATAATACATGAAATTAAAATAAATTCAGTAAAGTGCGACTCTGACTCGCGCACGAAGGGTTCCGTATGAACACTAGATATGTAATTTAATACAAACTTCATCCTAATAATATATAGTCTTGGCATTTTTTTTTTCATTTTGGCGATTTTTTTTATTTTTGGCGATTTTTTTCATTTTTGCGATTTTTTTTTTTATTTAAATTTTTTTTTTAGTTTTGGCGACATTTTCGCGTTTTGGCAATTTTTTCGATTTTTGGCGTTTTTTTCATTTTGGCGAATTTTTCGAATTTTGCAATTTATTTTATTGTTAGAAATTTGTACCCCCAGGGGAGTGTATGGATTAATTCTGTAGACTACGGGTGTAGCAATCCCGGGGCCCCAGCTAGGGTAATGTAGCTTTTTCCACTGGCGGACCTTTGGCTCATTACCCGTAAAACTTATGTGTTACTACCCAATCTCTGAATATAAACAGAGTAACGGATGTGCACATATTTATAAAAGGAAAACAAATATTGTACGCCCGTTGTTGTCAGCTAGGTGCAGCGTCACCTAGGACTGCCCCTGAGTTCAAAAGACGATAGAGGTGAAGCCCTTGTGGTGGAACTTCGAGGTCTAACCAGAGGCTACTTCTGGTACCACGGGTGCCGGTTGCCCGACAGCTGGGCTGCTTAGAGATAAATGCATTGCGGTTGTCAAGATTCTGTGCTAAAATAGTTGTGCGTCACACCCTCTGGGTTAAGGGGCGTTTATCAAGCATGATCGATTGTAGTAGGCACAGGATCTTGGTGGCGAGCTTGCATTCTTCTCGCGTAAGTGGTCCTCGCTGCTCTGAAGTTTTGAGTGCATGTAGCGGTCGTCAGTTTCCTTTGCTAAAATGCCGAGTTCGTCCTACCCCAAAGGGGTAGACCCCTAAGGGGTTAAAGGGATGATTTTGGTAAGTGTGGAGTAGGCACTGGTTATTTGGCGACACAGGCATGCGTTCTTTATGGATGAGTGGTTAGCTGTGCCGGCAATGGTTGAGGAATTTTCTTGGGGACCTCGCTTAGGTGTATACACACCACCTAAGCGTGGAAGCCGGAGAATTATCGTGGTGGCTGTGGTTTGCTACCAAACATCGCTGGGAGAATAGTCTTGGCTTCCCAGTGTTAAATCAATGCTAGTGGTTGGTGTGAAGCGGTCAGCCAGACACTGTTCTAGGTGCTGTTGCCATTCAACAGAAGCTGCTATGGGCACGGACATAGCACCAGAGTTTAGATAGCTCAAATTACCTCAGCAAGGTAATTGAATATAATACAGGGATAACTATATTCAAAGATTGCAACCTATGTGCCTTATGGAATGGGCCATAGGTTCATTCTAAAAGGGTGCATGGGGGCGTTGGTCTGGCGTCTAACCCACACCCGGTGCTTTGGCACACGTGAGATTAGGCCGTAATGGCAGGTACTCACGTAAAGCGATTGCACATCTGTTAGAAATTTGTTTTTTAATTTTGGCGATTTTTTTTCGTTTTGGCGATTTGTTTTTAATTTTTGGCGATTTTTTTTTTGGTTTGGCGATTTTATAATTTTCGGTTTTTTAGTTTTACCGTTTTTGAAAATTTCAAGTTTTTGGCGATTTTTTTAAGTTTTGGCTCCTTTTTTAGTTTTGACACTTTATTTTCTTGTTTTGGCGATTTTTTCGGTTTTTGGCGTTTTTTCATTTTGGCGATTTTTTTATTTTTGGCGATTTTTTTCATTTTTGCGATTTTTTTGATTTATTTTTTTTTTTTAGTTTTGGCGACATTTTCGCGTTTTGACGTTTTTTTTTCATTTTGGCTTTTTTTTAATTTTGGCGTTTTTTTTCATTTTGGCGATTTTTTCGAATTTGGCGATTTATTTAAGCGTTAGAAATTTTTTTTAATTATGGCGATTTTTTTTTCGTTGGCGATTTTTTTTTTAATTTTTGGCGATTTTTTTTGCCGATTTTATAATTTTCGGTTTTTTTAGTTTTACTGTTTTTGAAAATTTCAACGGTTTCCAAAATATAGCAAATTGTCAAAATTACATAGTCAAAATTGCATTAACTGATGGACCACCCTTTAATTTAAATTTTTTTTTAAAATTTAGTGTTAATTGTTGTAGTCTGTATAAAAATACACTAACTTTTAAAATTTCAACTGTATATATGTACATACAATTGTATGTATATTACATGGGATTTTAAAATTTTTCGTTACTCGTTTTGGAACACCCTTTAATTTTTAATTATCATGTATTTGTTGTTGTAGCGGCTAAGGTTCTACATACTGTGTCCAAATTTCAGGTCCGTAGCTCTTACGGTTCCTGAGAAAATACAGTGTGACGGACAGACGGACAGACGGACAGCGTAGCAAAAACAATAGGGTTCCTTTTCACCTTTGGTGTACGGAACCCTAACAAAAACATAAACAAAATCCCTTCAACCAAGCTAATTCACTTTATTCAATTCTCTTCCTTTAAGTATTATGGCTTTCATACAACAACAAAAAAAGAAAAAAATTGTTAGATCAAGAAAAATACTACAAACAAACACAGACACACACAGACACACACTCATGTTTTGTTTCTTTTTTACTTGTAAGCTAATAAATGCGTGTGTAATATGTGTGCATGTAGTAGTAGCAACTTTAAACGCTTATAGCTCCCAAAATACTAAACCGATTTCAATAAAATATAGATTGTGCACATCTGTACAGAAACTCTTTTAAAACCATATAAATCTTTTTAAAATCGGTGCAGTGGTACCAGCGTATAAGGGATTACAAAAAACATGTTCGCCTATTAATTATATAGATAGATTATAATATTTCACGTGGTTCTACCTAACCGATTTTTACGAAACTTGCCACACACCTTGAGCTTTCAAAATAAACACAATCCTACATTTAAAAGAATGGGCGGAGTCATGCCCATTAAAATTAATACTTTATTTTAAGTGATTCTACTTTCGCGCGCACACTGAGCTCTGACAAACATACAATCTTGCATTTAAAAATTGGGCGGAGGCAGGCCCATTAAAATTAAATTTTATATTTCATGTACTTTTTCTATCGAATCTTTGCACTGAAGCCGGTTTTTTTTGGCAGAAAGAATTATCACTAATTTTAATCGACAAAATTTCCAACATTTTGCTAGAAGTTTTTTCCACATGCAACGTTTGCTTTGCAAAGTCTTGCATTTGAAGGAGAGAAAGGAAAAGAGCTACCATTCTATCCTTCCTTCTCTCCTACAAAATTTTAAGACTTGGCAAAGTAAACTTTGCGTGTGGAAAATTATTCCTATAACTTTTTTCTGTGTATAAAACAGACTACGCCTTAAAAACCTCATAGAACGAGATCTTCAGATTTACTTTAAATTTCTACTTCGAAGATCTTTTGACATATATTTGTTCATTAAGCTAATTATATAAAGCATATTACCCCAATTTTTATACCCAAAAACAGAGGCTCCATTGTCTGTCTGCTTAGCGCAGCTAATTGCTTTTCCCATTAAATTGTAATGTTTGCATTTCTTTATTGCCTTTCTATCTGTACAGACAATAAGATCTTAAATTAATTTATATCATTTACCAAAACTTCTAATTGTTTGATGTTAATTGTTGCTTTGTTTGCTGACAAGTGCGTGTGTGTGTGTGTGTGTTGAAAGCTTTCTAATCAATAATTTAAACAAATTGAATGCAACTCACTACTTCTGTTTAAACAGAATATACTATAAGATGCATGTTGCATATGCATGAGTCTGTGCATTTGTTTGCTTTTATGAATACATACGTTTGTTGTGTATGCGTGTGATTTCGTTATGAATAATGATTGTGGGAAAATTTCCTATAGGCCCCAACGAGAAATGCACAAACAACATTTTAATAGTTACAAAATGATTTTTTTGTACCCACACTTTTCTGGGCGATAAAGTTTTTTCTGATTATTACATGTTTTCTTTTCATTGTTAGCTAGAGTGTTTCTGCGTTTCAGTTTCGATTTGTGTGTGTGTGTTTTTTTTTCACCAGATACTTTTTGTTATTAACTTAAATATTACACAAGAATAACAATAAAAAAAAATAATAACAATATTATTTTAATAATAACAAACGCAAACAAAAAGTATCATGAGAACATTTTCAAAAAAAAAAAATTAATTTTCATTTCATTTTTTAATACGCATTTGTTAGGACATTAAGGGCAGATCTTTAAGCGAGTGAATTTATTACATGATCCTCTTTGCACTCAGTACCAAAATAACTGATAAAAATATTTGAAAATTGTCAGTGTAGCACCTTCGATCTACACTATTATCATTCCGAAGGAGTAGCAAGCTCGTGTATTTACTAAACTAAATATATCTACACTATGGATGAAAACAAAAAAAAATTTTGGTATATGTCGAATAGTTTTTTTTTTACCACTGTATGTGTATCGGAAGCGGCATTTTTTTAACTACCGCTCGTACGGAGTCGTGAAAAAACTTGAACACTGATAGATTATTTTACAACGACCAAATTCGAACTACAACGACAATTGTATTAATGTACATACTAGAGATGGGCGCGTGTCGTGTATTTTTCGTAAGACGAACACGCACGACTCAACACGAAGTGCTCGTGACAAAAAATCGATTTCACACGAAACACGAAACGATTTTACATGTCAAATAGGTATGAATGAATTTTCAGTAGAGAAAAAAATTAATATTTTGTATCGTTAAACACGCAACACCAGCATATTTGTTGATATTGTCTGGGCCTCTGAAGCTTAAAGTTCTGTACGTAAACAGATAGCAGATAGCCTCAGCTGTGGTAGCATAAACTATCAGCTGAAAGTGCAAGCTCGGGGCCATATTTTGAAAAGCGAATCTTTAAAAAAAATAAATTAAATTTTCTGATCTTCAATACTATACCAATAATATTTCCTTCCTGTTGTGTAGTATCGTGTTGAAAAAATCTTTCCCGTGCGTGTTACGTATTTGTGTCGTGTCGTGTTGGAAAAATTCGATATGCGCTCATATTTAGTACATACCTTAATATCAGTGTGTGAACAAATGACGGCTTTCCACCCTAGCTTATTTAGGTGGCATGCACCTTTCAATTGAGAGATACATATGTAACAACGTACTAATATAGTTGCAACGCCACGTTACTACTGAGCTTGCTGTTATCATTCGAAATTATTTTTTTTGTTAAATACGTGGCAATGTGTCTGAAGAAATTACAGTCTGAATGAAATATCCGACCTTATGACACCTCAATAAAACAGGTCCATAACCGTTATGACACATGCACATAAAATTTTTTTTATGTTACCTCACTTTATTTTGCAAGTATGTATAATCAACTCTCATATCATTAAATTTTTTCTTTAACAGACTGCTTTGTCCCCTCGCCGCCCTGTTTAGAGCCGGTTTTATCTTCAGACACATTCCCCTGCTGTGTAGGAAAGTTAACCTTGTATTTATACCTAAAATGTGCAATAGGGCAGGAAATTTGGCCGAATCATACAGACCAAATAGCCTAACATCCTTTTTGCTGAAAACTGTAGAGAAACTAATTGATATACACATTAGATCGATGGTTTTTAATACCGCCCCTTGCATATAAATTAATATGCATTTGCTAAGGGTAAATTGACCGAGCATGCTCTGCATCATTTAGTTACAAAGATTAAGAAGGTCGGGGTAAATTACGTTTAGTGATTTTTTAAACATTAATAGCACATTTGATAACACAAAATATGATTCAATAGATTACTCTCTTAAACAAAAAGGTCTTGATCACACGTCTATGCTTGATAGCAGGGATATAACTGATTCAATAGGCAATGATATGGTTACTTTAAGGTAGTGAAAGGTTGTCCCCCAGCAGGTGTATTATCACCACTCCTTTTGTCATATATGACTAATGAACTGCTCCTTATTCTTAGTGAACAAGGACATGAAGTTATATGGTACGCCGATAACCTAGATGGGATGGCAAGTGTAAAATTCCGCAACGCTCTCTCAGACCTCATGAACCATGAACGATGTTTTGCGCATTGTTACGACATGGTGTGGTTGTTAACTCTGACAAGACTATTCGAATACCTTTTTCTCTTAAGAAAATATGGTCTAGGGCCAGTATCGTTGAATGGGTGCAATATTCCTTATTCGAAAGATGTCAGATACTTGGGGTTGATAGAAACCTTACTTGGAACTGACATGTTGAATGCGTAACACACCTGGGACATGAGCGCAAGAAAGTTTACTTGGATCTAACGGGTGTTTTTTTAGAGGTATAGAACTTCGAATTGAAATAAAACACAAGAAAATCGTTTTAATGTCCATCAATTTGGCTTTATTGGAAGGATAATTTTATGCCATTAATGTTTAAATATGATTTCGGGCATGTGGCCGCCGCGGCTGGCTCGAATAAAGCCAATTCTACAGGTCCAATTTTCAACCACTTTTTCGAGCATATGGGGCCGTATGTTGGCAATAACGCCACGAATGTTGGCTTCCAAGTCCCCTAACGTTTCTGGTTTGTTGGCGTAGACGAGCGACTTCACATATCCCCAAAGAAAATTATCCAATGGTGTCAAATCACACGATCTTGGTGGCCAATTGACAGGTCCATTCCGCGAAATTATGCGCTCATCGAATGTTTCCTTCAATAAATCGATTGTGACGTGCGTTGTGTGGCATGTAGCGCCGTCTTGTTGGAACCACAACTCATCCACATTCATGCCATCCAATTCGGGAACAAAATAGTCGGTTATCATGGCTCTATACCGGTCTCCATTAACGGTAACTGACTCTCCAGCATTATTTCGGAAGAAGTATGGCCCAATGACTCCACCAGCCCATAGAGCACACCAAACAGTCAGTTTTTGTGGATGTAATGGCGTCTCAAGGGTCTCATGTGGATTCTCTTCACTCCAAATGCGGCAATTTTGCTTGTTGACGTAGCCATTCAACCAAAAATGAGCCTCATCACTGAACAAAATTTTGCGATGAAAATCAGCATCGAGATCAATCTCATTTTCGGCCGATACACCAAAATCACGACGCATTGCATGGTCTCGCGGCTTTAATTCTTGCACAAGCTGGATCTTGTAATGTCGCAAGCCAAGATCTTCGCGCAAAATCTTCCATAAAGTTGATGGACAAAGCTCCAATTGTTGTGCACGGTGGCGAATCGATTCATTCGGGTCCTCTTCAACACTTTGCTCTACAGCGGCAATTGTTTCTTCGGTGCGCACTGTTCGACGTCTCTGCGGATGCGTATTATCACATAGAGTAATCGTAGTGCGAAAACGATCCATGGTTAAACGAATTAATTGCTCTGATGGACGATTATGTCGACCATAAAATGAACGGAGCTTGCGGTAAACTTCGCGAACTGAACCATTATTTTCGAAATAAATTTGCACGATTTGCAAGCGTTGTTCTTTTGTCAACCTGTTCATGATGAAATGGCAAACCAAACTAAATATTAATCACTTGACAGCTGACAAAATGGCCGCCAGCTAAAAAAGTGATGCCAACTTAAAGTTCTATACCTCAATAAAAAACACCCATTATATGGTTATGTGGATCTATACGGTGAGCATTTATGATGTAAAAAGACTCGGAAGGTTTTGCCGACAATTAAACTCTGCAATGTTCAGAGATTGGCGTGTCTACTTGCAACAGGCGCAATAAGGTCATTTTCAACCTTAACCATTGAGGCCTTGATCGGACTACCACCCTTAGAAATCTCAGGAGCTCTAGTCGTTGTGTCGGCAACAGGTACTCATCGGTCCTGAGTACATTGCCCATCATAGAGCTGCTAGGAATGCCTAGTTGACTGAGATTCGACAGGATATTCAATGTCTTAATTCCAACAAGGGCATTTTGAGAGGAAAAGGGTACCACTGTAGATTCCAGAAGTTTATGTTGGTATACGGATGGATCCGAAACGGAAGATGGAGTTGGTGCAGGAGTCGTTGGGCCCATCGTAAAATCTCTGCACCCATGGACAAATGGCCTACGATATTTCAGGCAGAAATACAGGCAATTCGCTAAACGTGCTCATTGGGCCATTAAAGGTACGCATGTAGCCATCTTTTCCGATAGCCAGTCAGCTCGTAAGCCCCTGCTTTCATGGGATTTCAGTTTCATGCTTCTTTTAGAGTGCGTTGACTCATTGCTAAAGCTATCCATACGGAACAAGGTTTCCATTTACTGGATGCCTGGGCGCAGCGGTCGTCCGGGGAACGAGGAAGTGAAACTGGCCGTTTATGGGCCCAGAGCCGTTGTGCAGCGTGAGTTTGTCTAATGTATGCTCTCTAATCAAAAGAGATGTTACTTCGACCACAAAGGAAATAAGAAGGCTGACTTCTTCTAGTTTAAGGCAGGCCAAAGCATTGACGCAGCCATTTTCATATAGTGGCATCGTGACACTCAATAAAAATGATTTAAGGATTTTTACTGGTTTTCTTTCTGGTCACTTTGGACTAAAATATCCTCTGTGAAAAAGTAACCAAGTTCGTTCATCCTTGTGGCGTTTATGCTTAAAAGATGACCAGACCACAGCACACATTCTTTCCAAGTGCATCGTCCTATGTAACAGTAGAAGGCTTGTTGTTCATTCTGAGTTTCTGTCTTCAGGTGATATTAGGGGGGCTTCTCCAACCTCTGTGCTGACTTTCAAAAGCAGAGTCATACAGAAATGGGACAAAATTGACATCAGGTGTCACAGTGCCGGCCGGTCTTTGGACCAGATCTTCCCCTATTCTATTCTACGCATATTCAAAGATGTTAAAAATAAATTGCAAAATGGCTATATTCGAGAATAAACTAAAAAGTTAACAGGTTTGTCATAAAATTGTATAGATAGTTTTTAACAGTTCAATCTTTTTATCTATAATCTGTTGAAAAATCTTGGAGTTTTGGGATTTATCTTAATAAAGCTGGACTGTGCAATCTTGAGCATTATATATACTTTGTGCTAATTTTTTTTAATACATATACTTATTTATTGTATCTTCAAAGATTAATTAACAACAAGTATTCAAATTTTAAATTTAAATCTAACTATTAGGTCCGACCAGTGTCTGACATAAACTTAATAATACATAAGAGTCGTACTTAGAAAAAAATAAATAAGCTAAAGAGTTATAGTAAATGCAGGTGTCGAAGGGCCTTTGGTTTTCATTGCATATTTTAATACATATTTTTTTATAACAAAACTCTTAACTCTTTCAAATGTCTGCTATCCATATTTGTTTCGCTTCTGTCAAAGAGGCATTTTGTTCGTACATGCCACAAATATTGCTGCAGGCATCTGCATATTCGTTTGTGTAAAAGTCGCGTGCATTTGTGTAAGTGCATCATACATAAATACATACAAATACAAATGCATGCTTATGTGTGCGGAACAATTGTGTAGCATCTGAGTGCTTGTATCTTGAGGTGATATTTTACCAACACTTTGTTTTCAGTCATTCATTATCACATTTCTGTAATTGTTTGTTTGAAGCTTTCCTACAGTGTGTCAGTTGGTTATTATTTATTTGTGCGGCGGCTGAATGTGTTGCTGTACGAGTATTTGTGTTTATTTTTCAGATGGCTTAACAGTGGGAAAAATCTTAAAAATTATTACATGCTGACGAAATTTAAGGCTCAGTTAGCCGACTGTAATGTAATGTAGCTGATTCACATTTTTATATGAAAAGTAGGTTACGTTACATTACATCACTATAACCATTTTCATTACTTTTCACATAACAAAATCGATCAGCTGTTTCTTACTGTTGCAGTTACTTTACATTACAGTCGGCTAACTGAGCCTTTACCCAAAATGTAAATAGTGAATTTTAAGCAATCAAAAGTTGACCCAATTTTTGAAAATTAATAGAGTTTTGCTAGTCACACGTGAATGTTTTTGTTCTGCGGCGGTTTGGGAAACAATAGCATGCTATTGCTCTGGCAAAAGATAGATATTGCCAATATTGTAAAATATTGACAAACAATTCACGAATTTGCAAGTTTAGATTTATGGCAGATGTTGCATGTGACCCGTGCGTCCCACTGTGCTTTTTGCGGTCTTGTATAATGAACTATTTAACTTATATTCATTCTATTTGTGTCATTGTTAAACGAAAACAAACATTACAAGACAACATCAACGCCAACATTCTTTACATAAACTTGCTCCGCATAGATGCGTCTATCTGATTGTCTGTCTGTCAAACGCACATTTGTCGAGTACACAAATTTAATAAGTGAAAATTTCGTAAATTTCTATTAAAGTTGTTCCAGAAAAGAAAAAAAAAAGTCAAAAAGTAACAACTAGTATAAAATATAAAAAGTAAACGCTATAAACAACAGTTAATAACTGAAAGAATTATCGTTTTTATATGGAAACCGTGAACGGTAGGTATGAATGAGTATTTAGAAATTTTCCCATGACAATTTTAGGTTGGCTTAAGTGTCCGTCCGTCCGTCTGTCGGTATGGTTGCTTATTATTTTTATTATATGTTATGTTAGTTTTCTCTTATTTTTTTTTAATATTATTTAGTTATTGTTAAAAGGTTTTCTTTTTAAAATTTATTCAATAAAATTGTTTGTTAAATGTAAGTGAAAATATGTTAAATGTTTTGCTCTTTGTTTCTGCCATACAGTACAGATGAATTATTTTCCAAACTTTCGAACAGCACATATGTAGATAAATTATGTTTGCGGAACGCATATTTAAGAAATTATTTCGCTGAAGCGCAATCCTTGGATCCATATCCTGGATTCTGGAACGATCTCAATATTGTTAGAGGTGTACATACAGGGTGGCTTAGAATGAGTTATATGGTTTGAATTCCTTATAACTTTTTTAATTATTATTCTTTCTTTGTTGTTTTCAGCGTTTTGTGAAGAAGAACAGGGAAACCAGAAATATGCTCTAAAAAAGTGTTTTATGCGCATTCAATATGCACTAAAAACATGAAAATGTGCACTAAAAATCCGAAAAATATGCTCTTAAAAATAAAATAAACATTTCCATATAAAATGAGACTAAAATAAAACAAACAGGAAAAAGGAAATAATAAAAAAATGAACAAAGAATAACTTGGGTTTGAAACAAAATTGCCACACAAATGTTGACTAAAGCAAATTATACAAATTAATTTTTTTTATACTCTCGTAAAAATTTAACGTCAATTTCATAAGAAATCACGATATAAGAATTAAAACTTTGGAACTGCATTTTTGATAAATAATCAAGATTTTTATTCACAATTTTTATTGCAATAAAAAACTAAATATATAAATAGAAAAAAATATTATAATAGCTTATTCGAACTTTAATAAAATTTATATATAATAAAAAAAAATTCTATAATGTATCAAAATATGCCCTAAAAGCGTAAACTATGCTCTACAAATAAGAAAATATGCTAAAAATATACCTGTAAAACTGTTATATGCAAAAACATGCCCTAAAGCGTAAAATATGCAAAAATATGCACTTACAAATCGATTCCAAAATTCATAAAAAGTTCTTAAATGGATAAATATGTTGTCTCCGCATTAATATGTCACATAAGAAAAAACATGCAATTGCATATTTGCGGTTTCCCTGATTATGAGTCATTACACGATCCAACAAAGTACAAAAATAATTGAATTTTATTTATTATTTTTAAAAATAATACGATGAAAGGGGCACGAAGGGAAATTTCTGGCTCCGAAACTATCCAACAGATTTTGATGAAATATTAAACATAGAATGCTAAATAGCTTTTCAAAACTGGCATAGCGAGAATGGGTAAAAGAAATTTTTGTCGCACAAAATAATTGAGAATTACTTCATATTTAAACATAACTTATTGAAAAGCTAGAATAAAAATTACAACCTATTTATTTCGTATACATTTTCATACATATCGATGGCTTAATATAAAAAGGACGTATCTCAATTTTTTTTCGAAATCGAATTTTTAACCTTTTCTGGTAGTTAACGTATAATTACATCCTCCTTCAAGAACGAAATAAGTAACAATTAAAAATAAAAGATTTGTTTAATTTAAAATTTTTTTTCTTGCTTGTAAAATATCGAGAATTCGAGTTACGCGTTTTTTATATTAAGCCATCGATATATGTAAAATATTTGAGTCAATTAATATTGTATTTAAATATTAATTAAAAATTAATTTAAAATGATACCACAGTGCACTGTGGTATCATTTCGGCAGAAGTTCTCAGAATTTCGACATTAATCTAATGAAAAATTCATTAAAATTCAACCAACGTCACGCTTCGTTGGATTAATGAAACCAGTTTCGTTAAAAATTATTTTATTGAAAACTTCATCAAATTTATTTAACAGTGTAATTAATGCGTCATCATTAACTTCATCGAAACAATAAAATAATTTCATGAAAAGAATGAAATAACTTAAATATAATGGGGTTTGTTAATAATTAGAAAATATTGTTGTCATAAATCCAATAAAATATTATTACGAAAACAGAATACCAAGGAAGCAATTCCAATGAAATTCTTTCACAATATTCATGAAATTTTCATTGGAACTGTGAAATTATCATTAGATTTGTGAAAAAATGTTAATGAAATTGTTTCATTGGACTTATGAAGCAAAATTCTTTCGGTGTGTATTTATTTGGCATTCAGTCTTAAAAGTATCAAGATTTTGTTTTATTTTATTTGTTTCCTAAGTTCTTAAAAAATATAAAATAAAAAATAAATAAAAAAAAAAAATTAGTACACTAATGAAGAAGTTTATTAAAAAAAATTAACTCCAACTGAAGCATAGAACTAAAAAATAATGGTTAAATATTTTAGTTCAAACTAAAAGTAATTGAATTAAATAATTATAAAGAAAACATCTTCATATTTTTCTGTGCAGCGTGGAGCTTTTAAAACATACACTCAGCTTAATTTTTATTAGTCATCTGCAGTGATGTCAACTCAGCTCTAGATCTTTTAAAAGGGTCGAAGAGTGTATTGTACTTATTTAAAAAAATGCGACAAGAAACTGAGAAAACTCTGGCGCATATTTTTAGTCAAAACAGAGTATACTTTGAAAATTTAAAACCAGTATTACCATACAAAATACTGCTTTTAAAATCATAAACTATACTTTGTTTTAACTATGAATATTCACCAATATCCTTAAAGATTCGAAATGGAACTAGTGCTTGTGCCTAACTAGCGGTCTCCACTAGTCATGAACTTGGTATGGGCATCATGTCGGACATCGTAAATGGCTAATGGAGACCGCTCATGTCCAACTTTCGTCCATGCTCTGACATTTGTTCCCGAGCATATGCTTGAGCAAAAATGTTCGCCATGAGATTTGACGTCCGCAACCATTTGCAATAGAAAGAAAAGATACAGAACAAAATTGGTAAATATTCCATCTCTGTTGCACTGCCGCAAAATACTTTGATATGCCTGAACATGGACATCGCACTTGTTCACCACAACAAGGAAGTTGATGAATTTTTCACAGTTTCTCTGCCGGCGTCATGTCCATGTCATGTCCAAGTCGATGGCTAGTGGAGACGTAGGGTAAAGTGGCATTTGTTTTCAAATATTGCGGCTCAATAAGGAAAATTGTTTATGATTATTTATGTTTATTTATTTTTTTTTTTTTTTTTTTTTTTTTTGAAAATTATGACACAGTTTAATGCTTCTAACATCACTTAATGGTTCCAAAGAAAATGGAACATTTTTCGTATTAAAATTGTAATTGAAAAATTACTGAAAATGCTAGCGGTGACCAGAGACAAGTTTATAACAGACTCTAATCAAAAAGAAAACAATATTTAATCGACAAGATGTTTTTATGTGTGCGCAGCAATTAAAAAATTAAATGCCCCACACAGTGAGCAACGAAAGATTTCGTTCGTAGATGCCCTTTAATTATTATCAGTGCAACTAAACAAAATGTGTACAACAAAACGAACACCGGGCTTTGAGACGCAACTGCAACAAGACGACTAAGAACAACAATCAAAATAAAAGAATACCGCCACTGACGCCACAACTTAAGTCAACTCAATTACCTCAACCAGATAAAACCAAAAAATTAAAAAAAAAAAACCAAAACTAAAAAAGGAGCGCTGTCAAGGATTAACACATACAATTAAGAATAATACACCAAACATGAATGCAACAAAAACAAAAACAAAAAAAAAACAATAACAATCGTTCAACAAGCAACAAAAAAAAAAGCAAATCCAGCAAATTTATTATAAAATAAAATGAATTTAATCGAAATGAAACAAAAAGGACAAAAGCAACTACGAGTAACTCAGCTCACACACTCGCCTTTTAGCTGACTTGACTTGGCTTGGCTTGGCTTGTTTTGGTTTGGCTGGCTGACTAAAATTAACATGTAATTATCTCGGTTTTTTTCTCCAGTATTTAAGAAGACACCTTCTTCTTTTAAATACGAATTGTACGAGTAGATGGTTGTTACAAATGGAATACACATTATAGGGTTGCATTTGTATACTCGTTTGTATAGCCAAAACAAATATACCATGGTATGTACCATATAATTGTAGTGTGAGCGACAGAACTAGTATAAGAGTTATTGTGTGTGCGTGCTTTTCCAAATTAAAATACAATTAAAACAAATAACAATTGCTTATTGTATTGCTGCTGAGCAACTGTTTGATCTGTTTTTGCCCAAAAATACATATTGTAATACAATTATATGACAAAAACCACTATTGAAACAAATACATGATGTGCAGATGTATGTGCGGACGTTCGTTATGTTATTTTGTGGCGCAGCCAAAGTATAGAGAGAGAAAGAGACAATTTTGCTCTGAGAGTAATTACAAATGCATGTGTTTCATGTACATGTATCATTTACTTACATGTGTATGTGAAATTTTACTTTCATTCATTTATTCATCAACCATGGATTTTTTTTTTCAACACACCATGTGGTACGTATGTTAAAACCAGTTTTATATATCTTATTTGTTATAGAAAAACAAATACATACAAACGTGTTTTTCTCATTTGGTCATTGCACAACCATACAATAACTGCTTTAAAAATCAACATTTACAACTAGTAAAAGAAACGCTAAATAACATATTTTTTCATACAAGAACCAAAAAACACGCAAAACTGGTGCAAACAGATGCATCTGTGCAATGCTATAATACACATGCTCATGTACGTGCATACTTAAATATTGTTTATAGAAATAATACTCGTATGTATATTAAGTCTAGCAAACGTTCATTGACCAACAATTTCCTAAGGACTTGTATATGAGACAGTGTGCTTGGTCAGACGTTTAAAGTAATCGGTTGTATCTTCCTACAAACGGAAAGGGCAAATCTTAACGCAGAATTAGTTTGCATTTCATCTTCTGCTACGAATCACCTGATTCTTTTTGGTTTAAAAAAATTAAATTTTTTGTATTCGTTCTGTTTTGTTGCGTTTCATTATTGTGAAAATCAAAAACTTTTCAAGTAATTGTAAATGACATCAAAATACACAAAAACATTTTGAAATAAACTGTAAATTGTGTTTTAAGAATTTATTATAAAGTTTCATTTTTACAAAAGTCATCACTTTTTCCTTTTTGAAACAGCTGATAAGCTGTTGCAGAAAATTAAAATTTAGCCAACAAATATTTTTTTTTTAATGCATGTATTTATTTATTCTATCTTCGAATATGAACTAACAATAAGTATCCAAATCTTAAATCTGGAATATAATTATTAGGCCCGACCACTGTCGGACATAAACTTAGTGATAGTTATAAATAATACATAAGTAGTAATAATCAAAAAGGAAAAAAAATTATTTTCAAGTAGTCCCATCTGGAGTGTTGAGTATAAGAGCCCTTGTGTCCCTCTTTTTTAGGCGGATGTGTCCAGTAAAGTTCAAAATATTACGAGCAAGCGGCTTAGGATGTGATTCGAGTTTTCTTAAATATTTGCCTGCGTATTTTGCAATTTCTTCAATCACTAGTGGCATATTCAAATCACGATGTATATGTGAATTTTTGATGTACCATGGAGTCGAAGTTATCATACGTAAAATTTTGTTTTGCCTTCGTTGGATTCTCTCGACATTGGAAGCTGAAGCAGTGCCCCATAGTTGAATTCCGTAGCACCATATAGGTTTCAAAAGTGATTTGTATATCAAAAGTTTGCAATCTAGACTGAGAGTTGAATTTCTACCAATCAGCCAATGTACCTGAGATAATTTTAGTTTCATTTGTGTTAGTTTAGAATCAATGTGTTGTTTCCATGTAAGCCGTCGATCAAGGTGTATACCAAGGTATTTTACATGTGAATGTTGAGGAACAATTTGATTATTGATTCTAATGGGGGAACAAGTATCTTTTCGTAGAGTAAATGTTACCTGCTCACACTTCTGCTCATTTACTTTAATTTTCCATAACTTTAACCATAGTTCCAGTTGGGTAATATGTTCCTGAAGATATCGGGATGCCTCGTGAGGGTTTTCGTGCGTGCTAAAGAAGGCTGTATCATCGGCAAAAGTAGATGTATGGATTTTAGTGTTAACAGGCATATCGCAAGTATAAATCAAATACAAAACTGGTCCCAGTATACTCCACTGTGACACACCGGCAGATATAGATTCGGGAACACTCATGAAGTCTCCTTCCACAACAATGAATTTCCGGGATAGAATATAACTTTCCAATAGCTTTAGAAAATTTATTGGTAGATATGTCCTGAATTTTAAAATTAGGCCTTCATGCCATACTTTATCAAATGCCTGAGAAACATCAATAAAGAGAGTAGAACAATACTTCTTTTCTTCAAATGTGCTTCTTATAACTTGAACCAATCTACATATGCGTTTGTTCAATGGTACTATGCTGACTTCTAAAACCAAATTGATGGTCCGGTATGCACCCACTATCACTTAGAATTGGGGATAATTTTGTCATGAGCAGCTATTCGAAAAGCTTTGATATTGTTGATAGTAAACTTATTGGCCTGTAAGACTCAGCTCTAGCAAAAAAAAGCAAAAACTAATCTCAGCCCTTTAGCTTTTTAAATAAATTAGTTGTCACAATGAACTGTCCAGTGCCTCGTTTCTGTAAGGAATGTGAGAACTTTTCGAGTCGAGAAAATTGTTATCATCCTGTGAAACACAGGGTGAGTAAGAAAAAAAACTGTATTTGTTGATATTTTTTGTAAGTTTGTATAAGTTTTTATGTGAGTAACCCTGTGTAAAATAGGACAACCAATATAATTATTTAATTTATCTCGATGCGAGAACTTCTCACAAGTTACAGAAATGGGATACATCCTTTGACAGCTAACTGTAATAACAATTATTCAGTAAAGTTAGGAAAATTTAACATTCAAACAAGAGAAGCGAGTTTATTTTATTATTTTATGCTGTTGTTTTTTCGAAAACAAGGCAGAAAATGAGGGTGTCACTTTGAATGCACCAAACAAAATGTTACGCCAGCGTTCTCTGCAAATATATATACATCCTACTCTTTTTTTACACGTTGGATATGTTGCTAAGGAAATCGTGCAACATATAAAAATTTAGTGATACGTTCCATATGTTTAAAAAATCCTTCAAATTGAAAAAAATCCAAACATTTACTGATTAAAACGTGCAAAAAAGTAAATATCTAAAAGTTCTATTTAAAAAAAATGTATATTAAATAAGAAAAATAAAATAAAGTTTATTCTAAGCTTGAAAGATAAAAATGAAAAGTCCAGTTATTACAAACAGGATTCAAAATGTAAAAATTAAAAAAAAATTGTGAAAAAAAAATCATTTGTTCTTATTTTTTAATCGTGTTATTTCAAAATCGTGTAAAATAGTTTTCAGTAAAGCACGACTTTGACTCGCGCCCGAAGGGTTCCTTATGGACACTAGATACGTAAAATTATACGAACTTTAGCCCATATAACTTATAGTTTTGGAATTTTTTCGGTTTTGAGCGTTTTTTAGTTTTGGCTTTTTTGCGTTTTTTTTTTTGGTTTTTGTTTTTTAGTTTTAGCGATTTTTTCTCGTTTTAGCGATTTTTTTCGGTTTTCGGCGTTTTTTTTTAATTTTGGCGATTTTTTCGGTTTTTGGCGATTTATTTTAGTTTTATAATTTTTTTTATTTGGCGCTTTTTTCTGTTTAGCGATTTTTTTCGGTTTGGCGTTTTAATAATTTCGGGATTTTGTATTTATACCGTTTTTGAAAATTTCAAGAGTTTGCCTCTTACGGTTTCCAAGATACAGCAAGTTGTCAAAATTGTATAGTCAAAATTAAATTAACTGATAGAACACCCTTTAATTTATATTTTTTAATTTTTTATAGTTAATTGTTGTAGTGTGTATAAAAATACACTAACTATACACATACAATTGAATTTATACATATAACAAGGGATTTTAAAATTTTTCGTTGTTTGTTTTGGAACACCCTTTAATTTTTATTTTTCATGTATTTGTTGTCCAAAAGTTCTACATACTCTGTCCAAATTTCAGATCCGTAGCTCTTACGGTTCTCGAGAAATATTGCCTGCTACGGACAGACAAGCAGACGGACAAGTGTGGCGAAATCAATAGAGTTCCTTTTCACCTTTGTTGTACCTAAGCCTAAAAAGAGTTGAATATATAATTACTTTGAGTTTATTTGTAATCGTGTTGTCAGAGAGCACAAACAAAATTTTTTTCACTCATCCGTTTCATTTGATATACCGTTACGATCGAAAGAAATCAAAGCTAGTACGTACTTTTTACTGATTCACTTAGCTTAGGTTAGGTGAAAAGAGGGGCAGTAATAATTCACCCAAACCTATGATATTGTGTTGTACACTCTCAATGATTCCTAGTTTTTAGTAATAGTAAATTATTGTAAGTAATTGTTATACATTAGTTGTTTTAAAACTTCCGGTCTGGCAAGGCTGTGACAGTTTTGACACTTACGAATACGGATCGCTTAAGCAATAGAAGAACGTGTAAAAGTAAGAGTTAAAACTTACTACAGAAAATGTGGTTCAAAAGTTACCAGTTTTCAAACATTATGGGGTCATTAGGGTCGTCATAATTAACCTACTCTACAAGGAATTGTCAAAATTATAAAGATTTTTGAAAAGACTTGAAGCGTTGTAGATGTGGTCAGGTCTTTGCATCATCACAATGAACGCACTGCCGAAAATATCGCTTCTGTTAGTGAAAGTGTAGCGTTTAACCGCCTTTTTTGGCCTGCGATTGAAGACTAGGAGCTGCACGATATGTGAACCCCGCAACAAAGCGGTGCCACAAGCCACTTAACTCGGTCAGTTTTGGCTTAATTGCATGGAAAGTTTTTCAGAACACGTAATTTTACGTTTTAGCGAAGTTAATTGGTCCCCAAGTTAATGCGTTTTGAAGCCGTTAGACTTTTTTTTTGATGGGGCTTTGCCAAATACCGTGTCTACGGGAATAATCTTCTAACGTTGCAGTATTTGAAAATCAATTTTCGTCTAGTTATTGCCGCGATACCTTCCTTTAAAAGGATCGACTGCTTCAAAAAAAGCTTGAGGCGGTTATTTAAATGTCATTGTAATTCCTAAGTAATCTCAAGGCCCCCAAGCTATACAATAAAATAATAGATTAATCGAAATCAAATCTTTAACAATATGTGTTTTATTTAACTTTACTTTTGAAACCGAAAAATGGTTAACCCGTTATGCCAAAGGACATATACACAAGGTAGTAATAGTCCTTTTTTGTACACCTTGTCAAAGTAGTCTAATATTTTCAGTTGTTGGTATAATGAAAGCAACTGATTCAATACCGAAAGATTTAATTCTTTTAAAATTTTATTGAAGTCAATTAATTTAATAAGTTTGCCTTGGTTATTTTTTATTTTTTTTTTTTTTTGCACAATGATACACAGTGTGATGATGTTCTTGTAGTTTTTAATCACAAAATGAAACGCAACGAATTGTCGGCGACACCCAACCGAAAACAAACTCGTTAAGAACACCTTAAATTAGCCCTTAAGGAGGTGCGTCATATACTAATCCAGACAATGAATAAACATACGTATGTATGTGCGAATGTATGTATGTATTAGTCTGCTGCATAAGACATCTTATAACAACTTTCAAGACATGAGGGATTTTTCAAATGTTTTACTAAAGCGAAATCTTATAAAACAAACGTTAACAACACAGTTTGCAAGAAATTTGTTTCAGTATTGTAGGTATAAGAGTAAAGAAGAAAACACTTCGTGAAGGAAGAATTTGTGATACTAGCTTCTTTCTACGCATAAGCGCGTGTACAAACGTCATGCATGTATGTGTGTATGATCTTTTATTTTTCTGCGCACATGCAAAGGCACACACACGCATTAACATTAGTTTTATGCGGTTAATCATATAATAGCTTACCATCTACATATTACACACACACACTCAAACGTACAATATGAAAAATAACAAGCATACACTAATCAACAGTACATACTTCTTTTGAGTGTTTGTTACAAACAAGCTGTCTCGCGACATCGCTTGTTACAACTGATATACACATACACCAATACATCCATAGTACTTCGCTTATATTACGACAGCATTTATTATTGGTTTAGTATAATACATGCGACGTGAATACATTTAAAAATCATGACGTTTTTACATTTCAAGACTGTTTACGCAGCTCTCTAGTATGTATAAGTATAAACACAAACACATGTGTATATGTATATGTTTGATTTGCTTTGCACTCAATAAATTGGCCTGTAAAGTTGCGTGTTGCATGCATCACTCATTGACTGCAATTTAAAGGTGTGTCACTACAGGGCTAAGAAGAAGATGATGATGATGATGATGCTGTTGCTCTTATCGCTTTTGATGTTGCTGTTGTTGTTGTTGTTGTTGCTGCTGCTGCTGCTGCTTATCCCAACTGAACGAATGCGCTATGAATACTCCATAAGCTGATTAAGAAAGTAAAATGAGTAGATGCGTGAGCGTTTATTTCCTTGCTCTATCATCAGTGTGTCGTAGTTTAAGGTTTTTTTTATTTTCCTTAATTGTTTTTCTACAAAAGCCGCTTGACCACCCGCACTTAGATACATATGTATGTATGTATGTATTTTATATGCACGGGCCAAAGAAATAGGGAAAGGCAAACATATGTCTTAGGCTACTTAATTTTTTTCTCTTCGAGTTCTTTTCCATCGTCTTTTTTATGTAAAATTTAATTAATATGAAAGTATATGTATATTACTCAAAGCAATGGAGCTCTTCTCATATAAAGATTAGTGTCTATTATTTTATTCAGTTTGTTTTGTTATTGGAATACAGAAAAAATGCTTTTTATTTAATTAAGTGATTGCTTAGAAAAATATATACTTTTGATTAATATTTTAATTGAATATATGTTTATATTAATTGAATTTATTTCGCTATAAAAAAGTGTGAATCAGCGTAGGATTTTAACTTCGAATACCATTAAATCGAAAATAATAATTCTGTGGCAAAATGGAAAAAATGCTTAAGTCGAGATAGGCTGATTTTGAGTTAATGGTACGTCCATAATTTACATATTCGAAAGTACCCCTAGTGAAAATCTCAATTAATTTGTGTGGTTTTTAAGGAAGTTATAGCACTATAACTTGCGACTTATCTTTTTTATACTTCTGGTCTAATTTGGAACAACAGCTTAACTTGGGTTATGCTTTGGTATATGTCAACTTAAATGTATTACTTATAATGTGTAGAACAATGTTTGGTTAAGAACCAAAAGTTAACAGAGAATTTTCTAATTTAAGTGTAGAAGAAATAAATTTCTGAAAATCGCTTTAAAGCTTAAAAGTGCTCTCCTGCAAAACAGTAAAATATAACTTAAGCACTCTTTAGGGTTCCGTACACCAAAGGTTTTTTGCATTTCTCTATTTTGGAGATTTTTTAAGTTTTGGCTCTTTTTTTAGTTTTGACACATTATTTTCTTGTTTTGGTGATTTTTTTCGGTTTTTGGCGTTTTTTCATTTTGGCGATTTTTTATTTTTGGCGATTTTTTTCATTTTTGCAATTTTTTTTATATAAAATTTTTTTTAGTTTAGGCGACATTTTTGCGTTTTGGCGATTTTTTTTATATTTTTGGCGTTTTTTTTCATTTTGGCGTTTTTTTTCATTTTGGCGACTTTTTCGAATTTGGCGATTTATTTTAGTGTTAGAATTTTTTTTTTAATTTTGGCGATTTTTTTCGTTTTGGCGATTTTTTTTTTTAATTTATGGCGATTTTTTTTTTGGTTTGGCGATTTTATAATTTTCGGCTTTTTTAAAAATCGCCAAAAATTAAAAAAAAATCGTCAAAACGAAAAAAATCGCCAAAATTAAAAAAAAAATTCTAACACTAAAATAAATCGCCAAATTTGAAAAAATCGCCAAAATGAAAAAAAAACTAAAATCGAAAAAAATCGCCAAAAAAAATGTCGCCAATAGTAAAAAAAAAATTTTAATAAAAAAAAATCGCAAAAATGAAAAAAATCGCCAAAAATAAAAAAATCGCCAAAATGAAAAAACGCCAAAAACCGAAAAAAAAATCGCCAAAACAAGAAAATAAAGTGTTAAAACTAAAAAAGAGCTAAAACTTAAAAAAATCGCCAAAACGCAAAAACCGCCAAAACAAAAAACCAGAAAAGATCCCAAATGCCAAAACTATATATTATTTAGGATCAAGTTTGTATTAAATTACATATCTAGTGTTCGTAGGGAACCCTTCGTGCGCGAGTCAGAGTCGCACTTTACTGAATTTATTCCTTATTAACACCCGACTAAAAAAAGGTGTGTTCTAAGTTTGTAGTGTGTGTCTGTGTATCGGTGTGTCTGTACAAGTCCACGTACAGACAAAACGGCTGGACCGATTTTAATTTCGTTTTATCTGTTTGAAAGGTGACTTGATCGAGAAGGTTCTTAATCCTGATTCACACACATCAGGTTTAGCTGATCAGTTTTTGCTCAATTTTCTTTTGAACCTGCATTTACGTTCATACAACCGTCAAGTTTGTTTCATCAAGTCTCATCAATTTGTGTTGTAGTAGAGTATTACGAATGACAAAACAAAACGAAAAAGCAAACTTGACTGGTACGGTCAAGTATGTACCCCTTTCCAATCTCTTTTCCTCTCTCTCCTAAAAACTCAAGACTTGACGACTCAGACCTGACGTGTGTCAATCAGGACTTCTTCTTCTGCTTCTTCTTTATTTCCCATTCATTTTACATTTTTTAAAAAGTTCTTAAGAACTAACAATTGATATTATTTTCCTTACATACTATTTGTATTTTTCAAAGGCGTTTTCTCTCTTAATTAAATAAAAGTAGCTTAGCTACATCGTCTTAGATATGTTTATCACTTAAAATAAAATCCCCAAAAAGGGGAGTAAAAGGGGAGACCTTCATGAATCAGGACTTATGTAGCTATGTTTTAATAAACTCGGTTCAGCCGCTTAAAAGATATCACACCTTTTCTAGAAATATTCGGGGGTTTTTTAACATTTTTAATTTTTTTTTATTGCCACAGAATTAGTCAATGTAAAATGATTGTAAATAATATAACTTTTGTTTTTATGTGTAAAAATTGAGCAGTTTTTAGCGTTCCGTACATTAACGATGAAAAGGAACCCACCCGACTGTTTTCCCTACGATGTTCGTCTGTCCATCACAGGCTGTTTTCTCGCGAACCGTAAGATCTATATGCACCTGAGATTTTCACAGACCGCTAATGTAATATACAGAAAATTATATATCGACGCTTGAAATTTTCAAAGTTAGTGTATTTTTTTATGCAAACTACAACAATTAATACCGAAATTTAAGAAATTTAAATTACAGGCCTAAAACCCTAAAACTAACAAATCCCAAAACTAAAAAAATCGCCAAAATGACAAAAAAGAAAAAAATCGCTAAAACTAAAATAAATCGCCAAAAAAAACATAAAATCGCTTAAAAGAAAAAAATCGTTAAAAACGAAAAAAACGCCAAAATTAAAAAACGCAAAAAACCAAAAAAAAAAGAACCATAGAAATGAAAAAAGCGCCATAACTAAGAAAAAGTGCCAAAACTAAAAAAAATCGCCCAAAAACCGTGTGCTTAAAATTATTTAAAAAATTATCGACATCAGGTAAGATATTTGATTATAAAGGCTTAAGTTTGTGTGCGAATGAAAGGCGCACTTTACTAAATTTAATTAGAGTATGCCATATTGTTTTGGAAAAAATCTGCTCAATTTTGGTGTTTGGTGTTGTCAACAAAGCCTGTAAACGTTCACAGTTTAATGTTGGTACCAGTGATGCCAACTTTTTTGGCTCTAACGGCACATCAACATTTAAAAAAAGCACTTAAAAGCGTAATTTTGATATCTAAATAGCGTAAAAAGCACTTTCGTGAAAAACGACTGAAAATCCATAACGTGAATTAATGTGAAGTTTAATAATGTTTAGATATTTCTTAGCTATTCTCCATTTAATGAAATATATCAGACGAAAAATGTATGCTTTACGCTGAAAAAATAAATACGTCGAGTAATTATTAAAATAATTTTAAGAAATACACAAATTTCTTAAAAGCACTAATTAGTGCTTTTTCTTATTTTGGCACTAATGCTCAAAATTTGGCGTTTTAAGTCTTCAAAAAGCACTAAAAATAGTGCCAAAAGCATCAAGTTGTCATCGCTGGTTGGTACGGTGTTTTAAGAGTAAGTCCCGGGCCAGTTTTGCAATTTTTGTTGCAGCAATTCTTGAATATGTGGGAGAGTGTTGAAATAGAAATATGTATGTATATACATTTTGTATTCCTCTCTCGCTCTTTCTCACTAAAAAATAAAAAGTTGCTGCAAAAAAAATTGCAAGTCTCGGCTGGGACTAATGCCCTAATTCTGTTCGACGATTGTATCGTCTTGTCTATGGACGAAAAAAAGCCGCAGTTGTGATTCTTTAACACAATTATTATTTACTGTCTATGCTAGAAGGTTCGTGTATTTGCTTTATGATTTTGCTCCAATCATTATTTCCAACACATATTTATTCATATATTTTTCAAATTATTTTATAATACTTTAAATTAATTTTTAAGTTTCATAAACATGGCAACAATATTTTTATTTTTCATTATCAAAGACAACAACCTTTTTTTTTTGAAGAACATAATTCAGAGAATTCAAACACAAGAACTCAAAAGTATTTTCAAACAAAAACGTCCTAAATCTTCTTAGTCGCTATTCACACTATGCCTTTTTAGCCTGCCTTGTATTGACAATTTTCTTTTGAAACCCCTACGAAAAGTTACACACATTTACATTAAGCCTTTTTCATTCATGCCTTTTTGGCATTTATATACATGTTTAATGCTGAGAATACGAAAGAGGCAAAAAGAAATGTCATAAATCCCCTCGAATTTTCATTTCGTGCCTTTTGTTCTACACCGAAAGCTTCTCACCCCCTCTCACCGCTAAACTAAAAAAGCCTGCCTGCACAGGCAAGCAGAAAAGGCACAGTGTAAATTGCGTCTTACTGAATTAAGGCATAAGTTATGACCAGGGTAACGTATTAATGCGGGGACAAGATATTTATCCGTCTCAGAACGTTTTATGAATTTTTGCATCGATTTGTTAGTGCATATTTTAAGGCAAGTTTTTGCATATATCAGTTTTACACTCATATTTTTAGCATATTTTGTAGTTTTGGAGCATAATTTACGTCTTTCGGGCATATTTTGACACTATAGACTTTTTTTATATTTTACACCCCATTCCGAAAAAAATTATACAAATATTTTTTGAAACTTATTAAAATTTCATTTTCGATATAACATTTAAAGTTAAAAAAAAACAATTTAAGGTGCTATCTCGGTTAATATGCTTACTAGTTAAGGGGTTGGTCAAATTTTTTTTCGCCATCTAAATCTCTGTTTCAATATTCCATGTAGTTTATACATTTTTCTTATACACGCAGTTTTATGGACGTTAGTTTCAATACAAATTCAGTTTTGCTATTTGAGACGGACTCTGCCCCGAGTAAAGGTTTAAGAAACATTAACAGAAACCTATAAACGATTTTTATTTGAAATTCTAGGTCAATATTTAGTTATTGCCATAAAAAATATAAACAAAAATGTTGTCTTATTTAGCCAAAGTACAGTTCAAAAGCGTGAATTCTGATATCGTGATCTTTTGAAATGGAAGTTAAATTGTTACGGGAGCATCCAATAAAAATTATTTTGTATTATTTGTGTCAAAATTTTTATGGTAATTTTGTTTTAACCTGCATTTCACAATTCACACAATTATTCTTTGTTAATTTTGTTTACTTTTTTTTTTCTTATTTTATATGCAAATGTTGTTAAAGTTTTGAACTAAAAACATACATATTTTCAATTACAAAATAAACCAATCTATTTTATTTTAAGAGCACATTTGTTGATTTTTTAGCGCATATTTTTAAGTTTTTAGGTCATATTGAATGCGCATAAAACACTTTTTTTAGAGCATATTTCTGGTTTCCCTGGTTATGACTTTCTTCAGAATCAGAATTGAAAGAAATCGATATTGTCATTTTTGGTTCTTATATTTTCTAAAGTTCGCTTAGTTCCAAATATCCCAAATCTACTGATTTGTAAAAACTGTAAAACTTAACTAATTCAGCCTGACTTAAAATAAGAAAATGAGTTTGGAATGTAAAGCTGAAATTAGACGTGACATAGCCATAACGCCATAAACATAACCAAACCAAAATTCAATTGGTTTCTATGGTGAGAGTTATGGCGTTATGGCGAGTCACGTATAATCGAATACAGTGTTGCCCGTTACTTTGGTTCGAACGGCTGCTCTCTGTGGCTATGGTTATGTCACGTCTGATTGAGCCTTAACTCGAAATAAATATACGATTAACTTAGAGATGCTCTAGTGTTTAAGATATCTTACGATTTAAATTTTAATTCTTTAACACACACTGTCCTCCGCTGGTCTCTAACCAACCAACCAACCTAATCGTCAACATTTTTTTTATTTCATGTTGCAACGCAACTTGAGTGAGAAGTGGCGCTTAAAAAACGAAAAACATCTGAAGATGATTTGACTAAAGGCGACGATTTTACACCCTAATTAAGTGTTATCTAGGGACCTTCTCATTAACTTAATTGCCCGATATAAATGATGTTGATTTTCTGGCGGCTGGTTGGTCCCAGTTGTGTCTGTATCGTTCGTTCTACGCTTTTGTTTGTGTACGGGTACCGGTACTCGTACTTCTTCGCATGTGATGATGTTGTTGGTTGGTTGGTTGATGTGTGGCTGCATAGATGTCTGATTGGGGTTGCCTTTTTGTCGGCATTATCGTTTTATGATCGTGTTTGTTATTTCATTTCTCATTTCATAAATTTTTTTTTTTTTTTTTTGAACCATCATTTTCGTTAATCAGCGTGTGTGCCTTTGTGGGTGTTTTTTTCTTCTTCTTCTTATTATTATTATTTCATCGTGTGCGTGCGTGAGAATCCTCAAAAAAGGTGAATTAAATAAAAAAAAATAAAAATAAAAAAATTACAAAGAGCAAAAAAAAACAAGATAACAAAATAATTTCATTAACAAAAAATAATTGTTTATCTTTTTTAATACTTTATGGCTGTTAACAATGAGTCACCCACTTGCTATACGTGAGTGTTACAATTATTTCTTTTGTTATTTGTGTTTTACTTTATAATTTAAATTAAATTTGTATGCACGGCCACAACAACATCAAGCCATAACGAACCACAACAAACCGGACCAAACCAAAGTCACCAATAAATATATAGAGACAATTTGTATTATAATAAAAAGAAAATAAAGAAATAAATACATCCATATCTAAATGATTGTATTAATGTTGTATGAAATAAGAACATAACTCACATTGACACACATTTATGGGTATGGTGGAGTTTTTGATTTCACTCAGTGAACTTAATTGTCACCATTATACTCTTAGTGATCGACTACACTGGCAAAGTGGTGTCAGTCAGTCAATATTCGCAGAAAATAAAAGTTTCAATGTGGAGTAGGGCAAGGTATTATTATTATTAAATCATACATTTTATCCATAAGAAAGTAATAATAAAAATAATAACAACAAACATAAGAAGACAGTTGAGGAGAAGAAAAATATCTATGCCTGCAAAAAAAATATTGAAAGAAATATTGTTGTTATTTTCTAAGAAAGTAAGATTTTGGTGAAGTTTTTTAAGCACAAAATGCTTTCAAATTAATAACACTAACGTAAATATTTTAACGTTCTCACACAAAACAGTGGGCATAAACATCTAATAATTTTGGCAATAAATCACAACAATTTTAATTGACTATTTAGAATGTTACTAAAAGTAAAAAAAAATACACTCAAAATAAGTCATGAAAATGTAGATTTTTGATAATTTCTAATGATTTTTACATAGAATTGTCATTGCAAGAAGTTCTCTTCTTCGATAACTTGTCACCGACTTGAAAGCGATTTTAAGAAAAATTTCATATTTGGAGTTCTTCTTTAATAACATTTGCATGTGGGAAAAATGGAAAAAAGTTATAAATTTTTGAGACATTTTTAGATTTTTAATTGAACTATAGTGGCAATCACAAATGTTGGAATACCAAATAAACGGTGAAAAAGCAAAAAACAAAGTAACATAATATCCACTACTATAATACTTATATGTACATATGTACCGACGGTAAATCGAATAAGTAAAAATAATTAATGTGACGATCGTAAAAGATAAGCAAGAATAGTTAAACATACTTAGGTAGAGTAATATAATTTCGTGCTAACCTAAATAGAAAGATGAAAAAATGGAAAAACAGCTGATGTTAATAACAATCTCTACCCAAGTAGATAGACTAGGGTGCTGATGAAGTGCGTTGCTGCACAAAAAAATATCGGTATTTCCCCCAGCTTAAAAGTCTAATTTAATTTTTCTTCTCTTCTTTAGAAACTCACATTAATTAATAAAAATATTTCATTCAATAAAAGAATTGAAATCACTGAACTTAAGCCTGACTAAAAATTATTTCTGGTTATAATTTTTTTTAATTTTTTATTGCTTTTAATACGAATTTGAAACATCGTTTTCATGTAAATTTAAATAAAAAATAAAAATAAAATAACTTTTAAATTTTTGGTCAAAATTTGTTCATAAATGTCTTTAAAAAAAATTTAGTTTTTTAAATTATAGTGAGTATTTTCTAAAACTATGGGGGAATTACAAGCTTTTGCATCACTAAAATAAACTTCTAAACTTGCTTTTCTGCTAATTATCGGCAAATTAAGAATAACGATTTTTTTTTTCGAAGCAATGAAAATGTAGTTCCTTCAGAATGACTTCCAATTTTTTTAATGTGTTATAAGTTTCATTTTGAAATACATACATATGTACTAGTCTCTTATACCTGATTTACATTAAGCATTTTTTCATGAAATTTCATGAATTTTGTTGCACGCAACTTTTTCTATTTGCTAATTGCAGCGCTATAAAAAAGAATGTTATATAAAAAATGGCGTAGAATGAATCTCTGATGTATTTTTGACAACTTTTTTGATTTAAGTTGCTCCTCCAGGCCTCCTATTGACGAATAAAAAAATTTTCATGCAACTAATTTCATGAAAAAATTCTTAATGTAAATCAGGTATTATAAGAAATTTTAAGACATGAGGGATTTTTCAAATGCTTTACTACAGCGAAATCTTATAAAACAAACGTTAACAACATTATTTGCAAGAAATTTATTTGAGTATTGCAAGTATAAATGTAGAAACAGAATAAAGTCTGCAACTTCAGGAAAATCGCTGACAAATTAATCAAGCCCATAATAACATCGACGGCAGTAACTTCAAATGCTCTCTAATTTTTGTTTTATTTTCTTTTGTGCTTATTTTTCTTTGTAGTTTTGTTTACAAAATGTATGAAATTTATTGAAAGTATGGTAACATTTTTGTGAGAATAAGTATTTATATGTGAGAGCATAAGAAAAAACGCTCTCAAAATAAAATAGATTCTATCTCACGACTGGTTTCTGCGGCTGTTTTTTTGTGTCAATTTGTATGGAAAATGTGTTGAAGTCGGTATTCTGTTTAATCATTAAGAGTAAAGAAGAAAACACTTCGTGACGGAAGAATTTGTGATACTAGCTTCTTTCTACGCATAAGCGCTTGTACAAATGTCATGCATGTATGTGTGTATGATCTTTTATTTTTCTGCGCACATGCAAAGGCACAAACATGCATTAACATAAGTTGTATCCCTGTCGGGATTTGAGCTAACTTAAAAGTAACTAATGGTTAATAAGAGACGAGTGACAACTGACTCAAAAGCTAACTCATTTTACATGTCAAACGCTATTCAATTTTTCAACGTAATGTCCGCAGAATGAGTCAGTACTCACTCACGCTGCATAAGTTTAAAATAACCACAAGTCAGCTCATTTCGAGTGAGTTTTTGGCCGATAAAATGCAAGTGCACTATTAGTTAGCTTCGAACTGATTAACTAAAGGCCCAATTATAATATGAATAAGCTAGCTTTAGCAACTGTGCGGTTACATATAAAACGTATGTGGCAAACTATAATGTACTTAACAAACTTTTCGTCAAGTTTCGTCAAATGTCATTTGCTTAAGTAAAGTGCCAAACTGAACGCACATTCCGTAAGGAAACAACTGTTTGTACATTTTTTAAACTCAAACAAGCAGCAGCAGAAAATATTCATTGATTTTAAATATTTTTTTATTGTTTCTTATTTTAGACTCAGAAAATAAAGCAAAACTTTTATTTTCATTGTTTGTTTTACAATACACATATACACACATACACATGTATTTACTTATGTATATTCACTGTTGTACTTTTTTAGAAGGCAAAGCAAATAAAACAAGTGATAAGGTGATGGATATATTTATATGTGAATTTTTAATAGATTCGGACATTCTCTCAAGTTAGTTTGATTGAATTGCATTCATTTAGGAGTTATGAGAAGAAAACAAATTACTACAAAATTATTGACAATACCTAGATGTGCAGCTGTGGCTAAAGAATACTTAAGTGCATGTAAGTACATTATGGCCACCTAAAAGTCACATCTGAATTGTTTAAGCATTTGACAGACTTATCGTTCAAATCTGACATTAGCTTAAGCCAGCTTATTCATATTATAGTTGAGCCTTAATGGTTGGCCCATTATGACTTAGTTTGTGGCGCATCAAAAAAGAAAAAAAGCTCTTTCTTTAGCTAACCATTATTTTTAACTTACTAATGTTTAACATTTTTAGTCAAATTAAATTTGAAACAATTTTAAACTTTTTTTAGAGACGAGAATTTGTATCGAACCGTGATCACTTTGTTTGTTAGCTATCATGAATAACACTTTGCTATTGCACCACATAAAATAACAACTGCACAGAGTTAACATAAACATGAATTAATTGTATGCTGACATCGTCTCGATAAACTATGACTCATCTCTGCATCAGCTTCGAGTTAACTAAAAGTTAGTTCAAAACTTATCGAGATGTTAGTTGTACAAAAACAACTCACCAATCTCAGCATCAGTTTTGAGCTAGCTTAAAGTTAGTTCAATACTTATCGGGAAGAAGACAGTGGTGCAAAAAACAACTTACTCACATCTGTATCATTTGTGAGTTAGTTCAGAAGCTAGTTGTGAATGAGTTAGCAAAAAGTCACCTATATTTTGAGTTAGCTAATAAAAATCCGACAGGGATGCGGTTAATCACATAATAGCTTACCATCTACATATTACGCACACACTCAAACGTACAATATGAAAAATAACAAGCATACACTAATCAACAGTACTTCTTTTGAGTGTTTGTTACAAGCAAGCTGTCTTGCGACATGGCTTGTTAACACTGATATACACGTACACCAATACATCCATCGTGCTTCGTTTATAGTACGACATCATTTATTATTGGTTTAGTATAATACATGCGACGTGAATACATTTAAAAATCATGACGTTTTTACATTTCAAGACTGTTTACGCAGCTCTCTAATATGTACATATGTGACAGCGCATAGAGAGAGGGACCTAAGGGTAAAAACCTTTTTTGTTCAGGAGAGCCATTTTAAAGATTTAAATACGTGTATCTTCGGTGTACCATCACTGAATAAAACGCGCATATCTCTGGGAGGGAGCACTTTTGGGGCATGTGATCGGTCTCATTCGATGTTCAGATGTTGCCCACATCAAAAAAAAGTGAAAATTTATTTTTTTTACCCTTAGGTCCCTTTCTCTATGCGCATATCATGTCACATATATTGATTTTCAAATGTGTGTATCTCAGAAGAAAAAAAGTTATTAATTTCATTGCTTTCAAGATATAGCGCAAATGCATGAAATTGACGTCTCAGGAAGTTACGTTAACAACTACCAAACATGCATATTAAATGTGGGATAGCTCACAATTTATGGAAATTCTAAAAGCTCTGATTTTGTGAGTTTCTACAATAATGCCAAAAAAAAACAACAATTAAAAAAAATTACACCTATTGGTTTAAGTATGTAAAATATAAAATTAAATTTTAATGGGCGTACCTCTGCCCATTTTGAATGCAATATTGCATGCTTTTAAGAGCTCAGGGTGTGTGTTAAGTTTTCTAGAAATCGGTCAAGTAAAATCACTTCAAATAAAATATAAAATTTTAATGGGCGTGACTCCGCCCATTTTTTAAATTGGAAGATGCTGTCTAATTTAAAGCTCAAGTTATGTGATAAGTTTCTTAAATATAGGCTAAGTAGAACCACGTGAAATATAACAATAAATTTTAATGGGCGTAGCCCCGCCCATTTTTTCAACTTTAAAATTGTATAATTGCAGGAACCAAAGGTTTTTTGCTGGGTTACGGAGCAATCAAACAAGCAGGATATCATAAAACTAAATAAATAAAATTTTGGGCGTATTTTTGCCCACTTTTTTGCAAAGGGACCAATTAGAATTTTTAGAATCTGTCTGAAACCTACCGAGTTATGAAGTAACAATGTCAAAAAAAAAAAAAAAATATCCCACCGCTCTGCTCTAAGTAATCAAATAGTGCCTGTCTCTACAGCAAATTAATTTTGAGATGAACTCCATCAATTTTTCCTCCTCAGAATTTTTTGCGAATATTGCAACTACCGACTATTTTCACTTCTTAAGGAAGCTGTTTTACAAAAACTGTATATTTTTCAATAGAGTTTGGGTCACCACCCTAAGTGCCTAAGGGACATTTGTAAAATAATCAAAATAATGTACAGAAAGCGTGTGCCACAATATGTTCTAAGTGGAGACACAAATAATGCTGTTCCTTTTAATAAAAAAAAAAATGCTTCTAAACGAAATAAAATTCGTGAAAAAATGAAAAGTGCATACAGATCCATATTAGACCTTGAAGATTTAAAAAATTCAAGAACTTAAATGTGAGTGAGTTTTTGGAAGACATGGATACGTAAACAATAGTTTCAATGAACAAATTTTAAGTAATATTTATCGAATCGTTCAAAGTATACTTTATATACTTTATATTCTCTACTCTTCATCAAGCGTGTAAAGTATATTTTTAGTTCGAAATTTTATAAAAAGTAAAATGGAAATAAAATGGACTGCAATTATAAGCTTCTGCATCTTTAATACATGGCAAAGATTTTTGAAGTCTAACAATAAATCTTGTTATAATCGTAATACATATAAAATTATGAACCAAAAAAGCAATACAAATTATACTATTCCGACAGAATCTTTGTTTGATTAAAATAAATCGCTAACAATTATTAATATTTTGAACATGCACGAATTTGTACAACTCGGCAATATATTAACCATAAAAAAGCACAAACTATAATTGTCACTTAAGGTGCGGTCACACTTGTCAAACATTTGCCCAAAAAAGCGTAACCAATAAATGCTAATGCAAAATCTTTCAACTCAGCGAAAAGTTTGTCAAGTTAAAGAGTAGTCAATAGTGTTGGATTCCATGACATTATCTATTAGTTGTGTTCGAAACTGTTTAATTTGATAAACACTCGTCTGGGTCAAAACTTTTTTCATTAGTGTTTGTTGGTTACGTATTTTTTGGGCAAATGTTTGACAAGTGTGACCGTAGCTTTAGTATATACATATGTATGTATGTATATATGTATGTACATCTAATTAGAAAAAGTTATTTTATCATTTAAATTAGTTTAGGCTTATTATAGTCTTTAAGTATGTCCTTTAGAATCGTTACTACAACGTAAAAAATGTTTTTATATTTTTATTTCTTGTAAATAAGTACAAACTATTAATATATGATGCATAGATATCGGGCATTTACCCTTATTCCATTTGGCGACATCGACGTCGCTTTAACAACAACAAATTGAAGCTTGTGTGCCCGTTGTCGAATACAGCTGACTCCTGTTGGCAGGTTTATGTTATTTTCTACACCTTAGGTAAAGGAATACATAAACAAATCCCAATTTTTTGATGTTGTGACATCGATATCGACAACTGGATGAGTAGATACGTAAATTGTCGCTCACGATAAATTTTGCTGCCTATATTTTAAAGATTAGCAACAATTTTGCAATTTTGATAATAAAAAAGTTAATTTTTTTTACTACATGTCGCTCACAATTATATCGAAAATTGGGCTCGAAAAGTATTAATGTGTATATCAAACTATTTGGCACTATTCAAGTGATTTTGGCACTATTTAAAAACATATTTGGCACGAAATCAAGATTTCCAATTCCCATCACTGGTACTGTGTGCTTTTTTGCATCTCCGTTGTCCTAGTGCTTTTGTAGCATTTCGATAGCATGCGGATGGTTTGATTAAAAATGTGCGCTTATGTCCTCCATAAAAATCATGAAGTAGCCTATAAGTTGCGCGTATTGATGACTGATTTTCAATGTAAATATGTAAACAGTGGACATGCCTCTGCCCACTTTTCTAAAGGTGTATGCAACAAATATGCAAGGTTTCTTTGAAATCCATTGAGTGAGTAGGAGTACAGAGATTATAAAACTAAGTTTAATGGGCGAGGAGACTCCGCCGAAAAAATTTTAAATTGCGACTGTTATTTCCAAGCAAGGGCAGCGAGGAAAAAATTATTGAAAATATGAAGAAGTTTCTAATTTTCAGTTGCCTCGATCAGTTATTATTTTTCTTCAAAAACCTAACTTCGTCTTCATTTATCAAATCATATTAAACACTCTCGCTCTCTCAGCAAATAACTTCACTGAAATATTTTCAAATATTTATGCTTAAAAATAAATCCGTCTAAACGATCGCGTATCTATATATTCTTACTATAATGTAGACCAAAGAAGAAAAAAAGCTAACCTCGTAAATATTTTAATCTTGTGCAGTTAAAGCTGTTTTGGTTTTTAATGAATTTTTATGGATGCCTTTAATGAAATTGAAATTCCATTGTGAATATGGGGGCGTTACCGCAACGAAGAAAATGCAATAAATATGCATATGAACTAAGAAAAAATAACCAAAAAGCAAAACAAAATAAAACTTTAGCAGCAATCCTTAAGGAAAACCAAGCATATAATATTCATAAAATAAATAGTTTCAGTTGCTCATGAGTTCGTCTTGGGTTGACTTTCAAGAGGAGCTTAACTAAAATTCTCTTGCTTTTGTTCGTTTTGATTTGAATAATTCAGTTCCCACACTATCTATAGATACTTATTGTAGCCTGAATTGCCAATGTCTGTATGTTTGGCTTTAATTTTATTTTATTTTATTTTTTAAATACGTCCGTTTGTTTACCGTGTCTGGTCAAAAACAGATTCCTGCTCTCAACACACAATTCTAGAGGTTTTCAGTTGCGGTTGCGGGTAAAATAAGTTAAATGAGAGTGTGCCTTTATGTGCAACATATTTTATGCCTTCTGATGTTTTACAAGTTTGTTAAAAGGATTTCATTCCTTTTTTTTTTTTTTTTTTGTTAAAAGATTTTTTCTTCTCTTACTGCTGTTGAGTTGAACAAAAAAGGGTTTATTTTTGTTAATTAAAGTTATTAATAGGAATCGCTCAGGTAATTTATTATCTTCCTTATTGTTGTTTCTGTGTGTTGTTACTTGGTTTGTTTGGCTTAAGCTAAAGTCTGGATTAATGTGGCAACGATATGTAAATTTTAAATTAAATGAAATATTTCAAATGTCTTTGGGTTGATCGAAACAAAAATTTTATATTCATTTGGCAGAACAAACAGCTCTCGTCTTGATAAAATTTTACTTGTTGCCATTTTATTTAAGCGAATATGTTTCCTAAAGCTATTGCTTTGGAGTGCAGCCTAAAGGCCATTTGCAAAACTATTTTTCCAAGCCTACGGCTGGCTGGTGGCAAGGTACATGTGTAAGAGAAAACAAATTCGTTTACACTTTTTATTAATCAAAATACTATTGTGGCTCTTAAGGATGTTAAGACAGAAGTCTTCAAGTAACTTTTATATGCAGAGCGCTGTTAAGGACCTCTAATACTCCAGGCACTACATTAATTTTGAGTAAGGTAAACGGGTGCATCTGTCAAATAGGTTATCATAGTGAATTAACTTGGTATATAAGCCAATTCAGCTGATTGCGAAGAAGCCAAAATTATATACGAGTAATATCAAGAGATCTTTCGATAACGTTATGTTGAAGATCCCTCGTTCACCGGTTCCGGCTTTCACGCAAAGAAAAAATATGGTTGAGGTAACCATAATCAAACAGCAACATACTATGATTGAATTATATGGTTGCAGTCAAATCATATTATTGTTAATAGAAAAAAACTTTAACAATATTATTATCTGAGTTAATTATAATATTATCTGAGTTAATTATATTATAATCTTAGTATTGTAAATATGACAACACTATTGTTAGATGTGACTAAAATATAATTCTGACTCACCATACCATCTTCTAATATTATATTAATATTGTTAAATACGACCACAGTATTATTTAATATAATAATACTATTTTTGTTTTTTAATCATATATTTATTGTAGAAACAGCTGTGCGTTAAATTCGAAATAAAAATAAATTAATATTATTGACATAAAATGTAACGGGTGTTTTTTAGAGGTATAGAACTTTGAATTGAAATAAAACACAAGAAAATCGTTTTAATGTCCATCAATTTGGCTTTATTGGAAGGATAATTTTATGCCATTAATGTTTAAATATGGTTTCGGGCATGTGGCCGCCGCGGCTGGCTCGAATAAAGCCAATTCTACAGGTCCAATTTTCAACCACTTTTTCGAGCATATGGGACCTTATGTTGGCAATAACGCCACGAATGTTGGCTTCCAAGTCCCCTAACGTTTCTGGTTTGTTAGCGTAGACGAGCGACTTCACATATCCCCAAAGAAAATAATCCAATGGTGTCAAATCACACGATCTTGGTGGCCAATTGACAGGTCCATTCCGCGAAATTATGCGCTCATCGAATGTTTCCTTCAATAAATCGATTGTGACGTGCGCTGTGTGGCATGTAGCGCCGTCTTGTTGGAATCACAAGTCATCCACATTCATGCCATCCAATTCGGGAACAAAATAGTCGGTTAGTCGGCTCCAATTGCTGTGCACGGTGGCGAATCGATTCATTCGGGTCCTCTTCAACACTTTGCTCTACAGCGGCAATTGTTTCTTCGGTGCGCACTGTTCGACGTCTCTGCGGATGCGTATCATCACATAGAGTAAACGTAGTGCGAAAACGATCCGAATTAATTGCTCTGATGGACGATTATGTCGACCATAAAATGGACGGAGCTTGCGGTAAACTTCGCGAACTGAACCATTATTTTCGAAATAAATTTGCACGATTTGCAAGCGTTGTTCTTTTGTCAACCTGTTCATGATGAAATGGCAAACCAAACTAAATATTAATCACTTGACAGCTGACAAAATGGCCGCCAGTTAAAAAAGTGATGCCAACTTAAAGTTCTATACCTCAATAAAAAACAAAAAACAAAATGTGTTCTTACACGACATACAGACAGGTCTGTATAAAGAGATACACAAATGTGTATATATTTTTATTGGCCAACCCTTTTGTTTATACTTTATTTATGTATTAATTTATTTAACACCACCAGTGCACTAGTGATAGCTTACAAACGAAATACCGAACTGACAGATGTTTCTGAAAAAGATTTTTTTTTTAAACTTAACATAGTATGGTTTAGGAAAACATTTTATTTTTATTTACATCATATTATTTTTAAATAATAATACAAATTATGTTATAATCCTAAATTCTTAACAAAACTATATTTTTAAACTCTAACCATATCACACTTTTATATGGATGTGATAATGTAATTATTAAATTCAAACATTACTCAGTTTATCGTAACGAAATAAATGTTTAAAATAAAAATAACTAGTTTTCGACGACCACACATTTGTTTCAGAGAACATAATATTATTTTCTCAACCATTCTACAGCCATATCTTTTCTTTGCGTGTTAGCTATAACTATAAAAAATTGCATAACAGGTTGTATTAGTGTCTCTTTACGCCATAATACAAATAGAAAATTTGCGTGAAGAAGCAGATTGACCCGCCAGTATTAGTCGTGATGAGTTAATATCTTGCTAGCGATTTCATATACTGCCAGCAACAACAGCACTTCTTTATGGCAGCTATCTATACATATTTATAAACGGAAAGAACAAATAGCCAATTTCCTGAACGAGCTAGATTCGAGAAATACCAGAATGGTATGCAACAGGGACGACATTGGTAATTTTAAAATTGTGCCAACAACTTTCAAAAATTGTACTTTGTTAACCTTGATTGTACCAAAATATTTTTTAAAAATCAAATTACATATTTTTATTTCATTTTATTAAAATAATAATGATTTGGACATGGACGAGTTCACATTTTTTGGTTTTTTCGCTTTATTTTGCTTTCAAAAGACTGTTTTCAAGTGAGAATAATATGACTTTCATTGCTCAAAAGTGAAAATTGGCATATGCAATCGTTTGAAAAAAAAATAAAAAAATGCGTAGTGAAACGGGAGATTCCTTAAATTTACTTAATTAGTCATTGGTGTACTTTTGTACATTCCGGGTTTGAATAGTACCAAAAAAAAAAAGTACAATTGTACCAACTTTGCCATCCCTGGTGTGGAATGCACGAAATGGGGAAAAATCCAGCAACTCATATCTACCGTCTGTGTTCGAAAAAGAAGAGAAGAAAATTCTTTAATCTGTCGCATCAGAGCACAATTTTTCAGGCTAGGATCATGGCCGTTAGGTTGCCTGTATTTTCACGGATTGTAAAACCTTAATAAAGATAGAAGTTAAATTATGGAACATGCTTCACTGTAAGAAATTAGATAAACTTATATGCATACTTTTCAAAAGATCTAAATATAATATGGCTACATGAATATGGCGATAAAAGTAAAACAGCAAATAAATAGCCTTTAATGGAAACGTCATTGCAACATCACACTATAGAGCGTCAGACCTTTTAAGAGACTCTAAACTGAACTCAAATAGTGGGCGATTGGAGAACATGAGATAGTTTGGAAAAATGCTAAAAAGGGAAGAGTAATCAAAATCGTATGAAGAACTCAGAATCAGAGAAGTCAAAAAAAATTCTAGAATTTAATAAGGTCTCATCTAGGTCGCATGGGACTGCTAAAGGAAATCACATGCAGAGTATTGCGTTAAAAATATTCCCCACTACAAAATGTCAAGGATAGAATACACATGTTTATATGAGAATGATTCTTTTGAAGAAACCAAGGCAACAGGGCGACAGGTTGTTGTCTGTGCTGAGTTTTTCGTTGTACTCCAATTAAACTTATTTCTATTTCTTTAACTACAATGAGAAAATTCAGTGTTGCCAGTATAGTATAAAATGTTGAATGAATTATATCGTACAATAATTTCATATTATTTACCCGAAACAATATTCAAAAATTTATGTAAAGAATAAATTGATTTATTTTTGTACTTTCACGTGAAATAAGTACATTTTAAGAGAGTACTTAATTTTTATAAATGCAAAATATATGAAAGTGGCAATACTGAACTATGTATTTGTACTTGAATATCAGCTGCAGTTGGTGCTGCTGCCGTCTTCAAAAGAATTAAGTAGCTGGCTAAGAGGCGACGTATGCAGCTTGCGACATTTGAAGTCGTGTGTTCGTGTAGCCTGCTTTGGTGAATGTATTTAATGCATATGCGAAGAAGAGAGAACACTACCTGTGTCATGGTTCTACGTTTGGGCGGCTTAGGGCCATTATTACAACTCAAAGTTAGTTAAAAGTTGGATTTTATAGGACGTATAAAAAGCTTTCCATTATTGCAAATTGGATTTAAATTACCAGGAAGGATAAACTTGCCTGTAATTTATCGCTCAGTTTAGGTTTAAGTAAAATTTTGCAAATGATAAAGTTTTTATATGTCCGATAAAATCCTACTTTTAACTAACTTTAAGTTGTAATAATGGCCCTTAAAGAACCAACCTCCTGGACTTAGAATGTCTTAGAGGAATTCCGATTGGGGAGACCTGAAAGAAAACATAGAACAGACTAGTTGCTTGGCGTCACCGGTTCATCGAATAGGTTTTTCTGGACAGAGAGATAGATTGTAGGTAAGCGGAAAGATCGGGTAGAGCAGACAATATAAATATAATGAAAATTGATCGACTTTGCTATGCAGTAACATACTTACAGAATCCAGGTATAGGATTTATCTTAGACTTGGGTCGAACTCATTCACTCTATCATTTTTGTCACAAACCAATGATCAAACACATGTAATTTAAATGGGTTTGATGATTGGTTTGTGGCAAAAATTAAAGAGTGAATTAATTCGACCCAAGTCTAATTTATCTATTAGTAGCTTGAAGTCAAAAACTAGTCCCTTAAGACTAACCAATCATAACTATCTTAAACATATCATTGAAACATCTTTATGGGTTTAAACAGCCATCACAAAATCACAAAAAGCCTCTCAGAAATAACTACTGAAGTCTACTCTGTAATTCGAAATGAAAGCAAATGCTTTCGAATTGCCAGATTAATAGCCTACAAATTCGAAAACGTTTTCTCTCATTTTGAAATACAGAGCAGATTCACAGATTGACGCTTAAGTTCTGATGTCGTTTTAATTACTGCGGAATTCCTTTCAATCTTCCACACGCAAAGAAAAAATATGGTTGAGGTAACCATAATCAAACAGCAACATACTATGATTGAATTATATGGTTGCAGTCAAATCATATTATTGTTAATAGAAAAAAAAACTTTAACAATATTATTATCTGAGTTAATTATAATATTATCTGAGTTAATTATATTATAATCTTAGTATTGTAAATATGACAACACTATTGTTAGATGTGACTAAAATATAATTCAGACTTACCATACCATGTTCTAATATTATATTATTTAATATAATAATACTATTTTATTTTTTAATCATATATTTATTGTAGAAACAGCTGTGCGTTAAATTCGAAATAAAAATAAATTAATATTGTTGAAATAAATTGTATATATAGAAATGTATACTTACACGACATACAGCCATGTCTGTATAACGAGATACACAAATGTTTATATATTTTTATTGATCTACCCTTTTGTTTATACTTTATTTATTTATTCATTTTTTTAACACTACCGATAGCTTACAAACGAACTGCTGAACTGACAGCTGTTTCTGAAAAAGATTTATTTTTTAACTTAACATAGTATGGTTTTGGAAAACATGATATTGTTATTTACATCATATTATTTTTAAATAATAATACAAATTATGTTGCAGTCATAAATTTTTAACAAAACTATATTGTTACAGCCGTATTCATAAAAGTTTTAAACAGCGTTTCAAATATTGTTTAAACAAAATTCGCTAAATTGTATTCATAATAGAATTTTAGCTTAAAAAACGGTTTTTAAACCTTGCGTAAATCAGCAAATTTTAAAATTGACTGCCCCCATGTTTAAACCAATTTTAAGATGACGTTGTTGTAATTTCGCTTCGTTTTTGTTTACATTTTGAACTTTACCTGTATGTACATATGTGTGTATGTATGTATGTATGTACTTATGTTATTTAGAAGAAAACAATGTAATTTTTTTTATAGAAACTATTGCCGAAATAACAAATATACTCCAAAGAATATTTAAAAGAAAAGGAGCGATCCAGTTTCCATTCCCAGTCATTGTTTTCTCATTTTATGTGTTAACAAAAATAATATAATTGTATAAAATTAACTAGTGATGTATAAACACTGAAGACAAACAAAATAAAGCTCGTTATTCTAGTGCTTCTTTATCTGCAATAAAATAAATAATATGAAAAGCACTTTTAACAAAGATTTGTTGTGAACTTTTTTTATTTTTTTTATTAAATACAAGTTGAAACATATCTTTTATTTTATAGAAACAATATTTCTCTGAAAAGCGACAAATAAACAAATATAGACATGAGTACTTTGTGAGTTAACAATCGTTGTTTTGCAGAACTAATATGCAAGTGACAAATAAAGAATACAGTGTTGCCACAATATTTTAAAAAACTTTAGTTAATTGTTTTTTAGTTAAAAAACTGATTATGAATACCAATATTTAAAAAACGTTATTTAGCCTTAAAACGTTTTTTAACTAATATGAATTTTAAACCTCAATCAACTTTTTTTTATGAATACGGCTGTTAAACTCTAACCATATTACACTTTTATTTGTATGTGATAATGTAATTATTAAATTCAAACATTACTCTGTTTATCGTAACGAAATAAATGTTTAAAATAACAATAACTAGTTTTCGACGGCCACACATTTCTTTCAGAGAACATAATATTATTTTCTCAACCATTCTACAATCATATCTTTTCTTTGCGTGCACATAAACAGAAATTCTAAAAAACTCAATAAGATGGAAATGTGGAGTAACCCGCCTCTTAACTGAAAGGAAAAGTCTGCACCTGTTAACAGGAGCGCGGCGTTGGCTGAAGTAGATAGTTTATACGTTGACTACAAAACCGAATGTTTTGGATTCGAGCCCGGTCTCTGAAAGTCATTAAAATAACACCACGCATTTTTTTTTACTTGCATTAGTGTCGCTTGTATCAGTTGTTGTAAGAAAGTTTAAGTAATGAAGGATTAGTCACTGACCACTGAACTATACCGACTTCAGTAGCTACTAATCCTAATGTAACATCAGAGCGCCCTCCTTCATTAGCATTGTGTAGCAGAATCATCGGCGAGGTAAAATAACTAATAAAATTGCTACTAAACACAGCTTCAACAATTCAATACGCCTCATTGACACCAGAGGCACTGCAACACTGCATTATTAAAAACGCGCAAAAAAGCAGAGTTGTAAAAGAATAAAGCTTTCCTCTGTCTCTTCCTTCACCACCTGCCGTCTCTTTCACTTTCCCTTTCCTAAAAAAAAATTGGAACTAGTAAAAGAGTAGCCATTTAATGCCTGAGTGTTACTTCTCTTTAAAAAGAAAAAGGAAAAAATTTTCAGTTTCCATTGAAAAAAAAAAATCCATGGGCTACGAATTGCTCCCTCATCTATTCTTCGGAATTAGCCTTGAGTGAGTATTTTTGGCTCCCAAACCTTGAAAAAATCACTCGGTAGAAAGATATTTGACTTCAACGAAGAAATCATCTCACTTGCAAATACCCATTTTGATGACCTCGGCAAATCTTTTATTCTTTAGGGATAAAAAAAATCGGAGAAACGTTGTTTAAGGTATTCACTATCCTACACAATCGTGCGATGTTTGAGAAAATACAGCCCTGGTATGATGGAGTTTATAAACATTTTCAAAAGACAATAACAATTCATTCGATCAGGGTTGTATTTTTTTCCTTAAGTTGAGTGCATATATAGCAGAGTGATTACCGGCCTTTTAAGTGTCTAGAGGGCTATTCAACCTGTGGTACCCGTACCACTTTGGGTACGCGAAACTTTCCCAGGTGGTACGCCAAATCTTCGAAAATTTTAAAATTTTTCGCATGTTATATACATGCCTATGTACGTATTTATTGAGCTCATACTTGTTTATACACATAAAATTTTCTTGGTGGTACGCGAATTGTCGGTTGTGAGTTTTGTGGTACGCGAACAAAAAAGGTTGAATAGCTCTGGTCTAGAGCATTGATGTCAGTTTTATAGCACAATTGTGCAAAATAAAATAACACACATTCTTATTATCTTTCATTTAGTCGTCAATGAAACAGCGACGATAACACATGTGTAGCGGGTGTATTAAATTCTTTATAGATACAGTGAAAGAAAAAAAGTGGTATGCGAAAAATATTCTATGATCAGTAATGCTTTAGCTTCACTAAACTGCATTTAATATCAAGACTTAAAACACCAATAACTCGGGAAATATGGGTAGCAGCAAATTTTTTTCTTCTTATTTTTTAAGTTTCTATCAGATAAGCTATTTAAAAATTTATTTTTGGAAATTCTTCAGTTTCCTATGAAAAGTTCACAGCCCCGTAACTCGAAAAATATGGGTCGCCATCCAACTTTTTTATTAAATTTTTATTCCTTATTTTTTAATTTTCTATTATATAGACTCCTTTTTTAGGTTTAAGTACACCAAAGAAGGTGAAAAGGAACCCTATTGTTTTCGCTATGCTGTGCGTCTGTCAGTCACACGCTATTTTCTCAGGAACTGTAAGAGCTACGGACCTGAAATTTGGACAGAGTATGAAGAACCTTGCCCGCTACAACAACGAATACATGAGAGTTAAAAATTAAAGGGTGTTCCAAAACGAGCAACGAAAAATGTTAAAATCCCATGTAATGTACATATATTTGTATGTACTTATGTATACTGACACTTGAAATTTGTAAAACTAGTGTACTTTTAAACAGACTACAGCAATAACACTAAAATTTTAAAAAGTTTAAATTAAAGGGTGTTCTATCAGTTAATGCAATTTTGTCTATGTAATTTTGACAACTTGCTATATCTTGGAAACCGTAAGAGGCAAACACTTGAAATTTTCAAAAACGGTAAAACTAAAAAATTCCAAAATTATAAAATTGCAAAACCGAAAAAAATCGCCAAAAATTAAAAAAAAATCGCCAAAACGAAAAAAATCGCCAAAATTAAAAAAAAAAATTTCTAACACTAAAATAAATCGCCAAATCCGAAAAAATCGTCAAAATGAAAAAAATCGCCAAAATGAAAAAAACGCCAAAAACAGAAAAAAATCTCCAAAACGCGAAAATGTTGCCAAAACTAAAAAAAAATCTTATATAAAAAAAAAATCGCAAAAATGAAATAAAAAAATAAAACAAATCGCCAAAATGAAAAACACCACAAACCGAAAAAAATCGCCAAAACTAGAAAAAAGTGTCAAAACTAAAAAAGCGCCAAAACGTAAAAAAACTGCCAAAAGCGAAAAAACGCGCAAAACGCCAAAACGTAAAAACCGAAAAAACGAAAAAAAATGCCAAAACTATATATTGTATAGGCCTAGTACGTGTTCGTGCGGAACCCTTCGTGCGCGAGTCAGAGTCGCACTTTACTGAACTTATTATTTGTTTTGAGCTGCTTTACTAAACTGCATTTGTTGCAAATATTTATTTTTTTTTTAATGTACTTCAGACATGAATGAAACAGCTTTTCTCACACATACAACTTTAGTTTTATTTTTGACACCACTGGTCTAGAGCACAAAGGAGGCTTCATTGAAAAATAAACCTGTGACTTATTAAAAAATCATGGACGTTTTGAATGGCCGCGTATATTGTAATGTACTTAAATATTTGAACAACAATTTCTATAATAATACTGACCATTCCCAGAATGAATATGTTCCGGCATTTATGCTGCTGGTTTAAGATATTTACAAAATACTGCAGAATATATAGAAATAAAGTTTTTATTCTAACTGCCAATATAATAAAGTTCTAATGTACTTAATATGGAACCACAAATGAAAATCGCTCACTTAGAATTATGTTATGCAATCCCACTTTACAATAATAAATTTATGTGTGCACTTCATAAATGAATCACAATTGAAATACTCGAATATGAGAAAATGACCTTTGTATTATATTTACAAAATATTTTCAGTTATGTGTTTGCTTTTGGGGGCTTTTGTAAGGCTTATTTGTTGCCTGCAGACGGATTACAATTGCTTGCATCCGGAATTTTCATTTAAACTTAATTAGAATCATCATAAGCGTATATCTCTTGTAAGCATTAGACTATTACATTCATTTAAATTTATACATCATTTTGCTATGAATGTACAATATATGAGTTTCAAAATTCGTTCTTGAAATTCAATGAAAGTAATTGCAAAATACTTTTTATTACTCTTGTTTATCTAAAGAATTAGAAGAAATACAAATGAAATGAACAAAAGTCCACTTATTCGACAATTTAATAAAAAAAAATATCATTGGGAGAGATGACGAGAGACGGATATTATCTCCAGCTGAGTGAGTATGAAGCAAGCAATTTAAGTCATCACAACTAAATAATTTATTTGTTAAATGCAAACAACAACAATAACAAGCAATCAGCAACTACATACAATAATCTTTGTACATTTAATAGAATTGTTATTTGTTTGCTTGCTTTGTCTACCAGGCACAAATATCATATATTTATGACAAATGAAATACTACGAAATCTCTTGTAAATTACAAATAAGTAATTTCTTTAACTAGTTTAAAATAAATACTTCCCAGACCTGTTTAGTCTTCTCTGTAAAAAATAAATTCAGTAAAGTGCGACTCTGACTCGCGCACGAAGGGTTCCGTACGAACACTAGATATGTAATTTAATACAAACTTCATCCTATATAATATATAGTTTTGGCATTTTTTTCGTTTTTGGGATCTTTTCGGTTTTTTTGTTTTGGCGATTTTTACGTTTTTTCGGTTTTGGTGATTTTTTTAAGTTTTGGCTCTTTTTTTAGTTTTAACACTTTATTTTCTTGTTTTGGCGATTTTTTTCGGTTTTTGGCGTTTTTTTCATTTTGGCGATTTGCTTTGGCGATTTTTTTCATATTTGCGATTTTTTTTACTTAAATTTTTTTTTAGTTTTGGCGATATTTTCGCGTTTTGGCAATTTTTTCTATTTTTGGCGTTTTTTTCATTTTGGCGTTTTTTTCATTTTTGGCGATTTTTTCGAATTTTGCGATTTATTTTAGTGTTAGAAATTTATTTTTTAATTTTGGCGATTTTTTTCGTTTTGGCGCTTTTTTTAATTTTTGGTGATTTTTTTTTTTTTTGGTTTGGCGATTTTATAATTTTCGGTTTTTTTAGTTTTACCATTTTTGAAAATTTCAAGTTTTTGGCGATTTTTTTAAGTTTTGGCTCCTTTTTTTAGTTTTGACACTTTATTTTTTTGTTCTGGCGATTTTTTATGGTTCTTGGCGTTTTTTCATTTTGGCGATTTTTTTTCTTTTTGGCGACTTTTTTCATTTTTGCGATTTTTTTTTATTTAAATTTTTTTTTAGTTTTGGCGACATTTTCGCGTTTTGGCGATTTTTTTTCGATTTTTGGCGTTTTTTTCATTTTGGCGTTTTTTTTCATTTTGGCGATTTTTTAGAATTTGGCGATTTATTTTAGTGTTAGAAATTTCTTTTTAATTTTAGCGATTTTTTTCGCTTTGGCGATTTTTTTTAATTTTTGGCGATTTTTTTTTGGTTTGGCGATTTTATAATTTTCGGTTTTTTTTTAATTTTACCGCTTTTGAAAATTTCAAGTGTTTGCCTCTTACGGTTTCCAAGATATAGCAAATTGTCAAAATTACATAGTCAAAATTGCATTAACTGATGGACCACCCTTTAATTTTATTTTTTTTTAATTTTAGTGCTAATTGTTGTAGTCTGAATAAAAATACACTAATTTTACAAATTTCAAGTTTCAATATACAATTGTATGTATCGGGTGTTTTTTTAAGAGGTATAGAACTTCGAATTGAAATAAAACACAAGAAAATCGTTTTAATGTCCATCAATTTGGCTTTATTGGAAGGATAATTTTATGCCATTAATGTTTAAATATGATTTCGGGCATGTGGCCGCCGCGGCTGGCTCGAATAAAGCCAAGTCTACAGGTCCAATTTTCAACCACTTTTTCGAGCATATGGGGCTGTATGTTGGCAATAACGCCACGAATGTTGGCTTCCAAGTCCCCTAACGTTTCTGGTTTGTTGGCGTAGACGAGCGACTTCACATATCCCCAAAGAAAATAATCCAATGGTGTCAAATCACACGATCTTGGTGGCCAATTGACAGGTCCATTCCGCGAAATTATGCGCTCATCGAATGTTTCCTTCAATAAATCGATTGTGACGTGCGCTGTGTGGCATGTAGCGCCGTCTTGTTGGAACCACAACTCATCCACATTCATGCCATCCAATTCGGGAACAAAATAGTCGGTTAGTCGGCCCCAATTGCTGTGCACGGTGGCGAATCGATTCATTCGGGTCCTCTTCAACACTTTGCTCTACAGCGGCAATTGTTTCTTCGGTGCGCACTGTTCGACGTCTCTGCGGATGCGTATTATCACATAGAGTAAACGTAGTGCGAAAACGATCCATGGTTAACCGAATTAATTGCTCTGATGGACGATTATGACGACCATAAAATGGACGGAGCTTGCGGTAAACTTCGCGAACTGAACCATTATTTTCGAAATAAATTTGCACGATTTGCAAGCGTTGTTCTTTTGTCAACCTGTTCATGATGAAATGGCAAACCAAACTAAATATTAATCACTTGACAGCTGACAAAATGGCCGCCAGTTAAAAAAGTGATGCCAACTTAAAGTTCTATACCTCAATAAAAAACACCCTTTATATTGCATGGGATTTTAAAATTTTTCGTTGCTCGTTTTGGAACACCCTTTAATTTTTAATTCTCATGTATTTGTTGTTGTAGCGGCCAAGGTTCTACATACTGTGTCCAAATTTCAGGTCCGTAGCTCTTACGGTTCCTGAGAAAATTCCGTGTGACGGATAGACGGACAGCGTAGCGAAAACAATAGGGTCCTTTTCACCTTTGGTGTACGGAACCCTAAAAAGGAAACAATTAGGTCAAATACTGCAGAGCTTCATCTTAAAAGCACATTTTGAGAAACCTTCTTTCTACCCATATTGGCCATGAAGCAAAAAACACAAATGACGCATTCAGCTTTTCACAATAATTTTCAATTGCTCATGACGTCATCGAAGACCGTAACTGCTTGTACATATGTTATGAAATCCGTATGAGATTTGTTGTAACAAATTAAAATAAATTCAGCAAAGTGTGACTTTGACTCGAACACGAAGGGATCCGTACGGACACTATATATCTCGATATATCGAGCCATAACCGCTAAAATAGCTTAAGCGACACATTTTGTGGACTTGGTTTTTTTACGAAAATCGACTATTTACGATCGGAAATAATCGATTTTGGTCAAAAATTTAAGTTCGAAAATGATGTCGCTTAAGCTACGAGTATTTTAGCGGTTACTATAAAAAGGCCCTAACCCATTATTTTTTGGAAATCGAGTATTTTGCATATTTCGATAGACGAATATCTAAAGTATCGAAAAAACCAAAAATCTCGATTTCAAAATTAAAATGAGCTAGGGTCTTTCTATATTAAGGTAACGAAATGTAAAGCGACCCATCCATTATACAATATTTTGTTGTTCATATTATTGTCGTTTTGACCTATACTTTGCAATAAATGGCACAAATATTTTTGAAAAATATTTTGACCAATTTTGCAGACAGTGAAAAAGTAAACAAACATTGAACAATGTTGCTACCACATTACACAATTGTCCTGATTATACAATTAAGATCAAAAGTCTTTTGATATATTTGCCAATATATTGTGCTTCGTTCGAATAAGACACACATATTGACAATATTATTGTACAATACGAAAAATTTCACAATTATATTGCAAGTGGGTGGGCCGCTTAATACTAAACAAACTTTAGCCCATATCGCCGCTAACTGACCTAACTAACATTTTAAAAATTTAACAGGAGAGCAGTTTTTATGGCTGTTTTATACATTCATTCTTATGGCTGCGTCAGAAATATTTTTACTTATATACGCACACAAGTAATGCTTACAACCATGAAAATTGTAGACAATGTGTATTATGACTTATAAAGTCTAGTAGAGGACTTAACTCATTTTTCAAAAAAAATTCAGTTAGGTCGGTTATTTAAAACACCGACGATATAATCGAATATCTTACCTGACGTATACATTTAAAAAAAAATTGTTCTGGCCTTTCTAGTTTAAGTTTTTTTTTGTTCTGAAGATTTGTTTCGTTTTACAAATTTTTTCGTTTTTCTTTGGCGATTTTTTTCGGTTGTTTTTTAGCTTTGGAGTTTACTTTGTTTTGTTGATTATTTTCTGTTTTTGTCGATTTTTGTTTTGATTTCTTACAAAACATACTTTTAGTTTTTCGATTTTTTTCAAGTTTGAAGCATTTTTACGTTTTGATGATTTTTATTGTTTTTGGTGATTTTTATTTTTTCCGAAATTTTTTGCTTTTGGTGTTTTGTTTTTCCAATTTAGTGATTTATTTAATTTTGACAATATATTTCATTTAGGCACTTTTTAGAGTTCCGTACACCAAAGGTGAAAAGGAACCCTATTGTTTTCGTTACGCTGTCTGTCTGTCCGTCACACGCTATTTTCTCAGGAACCGTAGGAGCTACGGACTTGAAATTTGGACAGAGTATGTAGAACCTTAGCCGCTACTACAACAAATACATGAGAGTTAAAAATTAAAAGATGTTCCAAAACGAGCAGCGAAATATGTTAAAATCCCATGTAATACACACACAATTGTTTGTACATATGTATGTATATTGCACTTGAAATTTGTAAAATTGTTGTATTTTTATACAGACTACAACAATAACACTAAAATTGTAAAAATTTTAATTAAAGGGTGGTCCATCAGTTAATGCAATTTTGGATATGTAATTTTGACAATTTGCTATATCTTGGAAACCGTAAGAGGCAAACACTTGGAATTTTCAAAAACGGTAAAACTAAAAAATCCAAAAATTATAAAATCGCCAAAAACCAAAAAAGCACCAAATTTAAAAAAAATCTAACACTAAAATAAATCGGCAAAACCTAAAAAATCGACAAAACGAAAAAATCGCCAATATGAAAAAAAACGCCAAAAACCAAAAAAAAATCGCGAAAACGCGGAAAACTTGCCAAAACTAAAAAATCGCCCAAATAAAAAAAAATCGCCAAATTCAAAAAACGCATAAACTAAAAAATCGCCTAAATGAAAAAAATCGCTAAAATGAAAAAAATCGACAAAATGAAAAAAAATCTAGTAAGTGCTTTTTTTTATAAATGGGCTTTTAAGGTCAGCGAATTAAAATAAGCGATTATTTATTTTATTAATTAGTTCATCCGACGTTTCGTTGGAAAATCCCAACTTCATCAGGGATGTTTTTATTTGTTCATCTGTTAACATATGATAATATTTTGAAAATTATAATTGTTTTTCATAGTTTCTATTTTACATAATCAGCACTACATAAAACACAAAAGCTCGAAAACAAACGTCATATACAAAAAATCGCCAAAATGAAAAAACGCCAAAAAATCTACAAAACGGGGGCAAAAAGTGCCTCAACTTAAAAAAATCGCCAAAAATTGAAAAAAACGCAAAAACGCCAAATCTTAAAAACGCTCAAAACTGAAAAAACCCAAAAACTAAAAAAAGTTAAAACTATTTTTTATATAGTGTTAAGATGGTATTGAATTACATATCAAGTGTCCGTACGGAACCCTTCGTGCGCGGGTCAAGGTCGCACTTCACTGAATTCATTTCATTTTGTAGCTTTTTTCGTTTTGGTGATTTTTTTTCGGACTTTGGCGTTTTTTTTTTTACTTTCTAAAGACATGTTTTTAGTTTTAGCGATATTTTAGCCATTGTCCTTTTATCGTTTTGGCAATTTTTAGTTTTTCTCGGTTATTTTTTAGCTTTGACGCTTTTTTCGTTTTTGCGACTTTTCCCGGTTTTTGGGTAAATTATTTTTGTTATTTTTTAAATACCTAATTTTATTTTTAGCAATTTTTTTGGCATGGCTTTTTTGGTTTTGGCGTTTTTTGTAATTTTTGAAGATTTTTTAGTTGTTTCCGGCCTTTTTACTTTTGGTGATTTTTTTTTGCGATTTAGCAAATGACGATATTTTCATTTTGGCGCTTTTTTTCGTTTTGGCGCTTTTTTTCGTTTTTTGCCGATTTTATTTGCAATATAAACATATTTTTAGTTCTAGTATTGTTAGTCTTGGCAGTGTTTTTTGGCTGTCATTTGTCGATTGTTGTGCATTTTAGCATTTCAAATAATTTTTTGGGATATTTTTCGTTTACGTGCTTTTTCCATTTTGAAGGTTTTATTCGTTTTGGCGATTTTTTTTAATTTTGCCGATATTTTTTATATTTTTACGACACATATTTTTAGTTGTAGCTTTTTTAGTAATGACGCTTTTTTCTAGTTCTGGCGATTTTTATGGTTTTTGACGATTTTTTTATTTTTTTTTTTTTTTTTTTTTTGTTGCAACCATTTAACATTTGATGATTTCTTTCCATTTTTGCGATTTATATTATTTTTGGGGATGTTTTTTCATCTGAGCGATATTTTCGTTTTGGCGAATTTTTTTTTCGTTTTTGCCGATTTTTTTACTATACATATTTTTAGTTCTAGTGTTTTTAGTCTTGGCACTGTTTTCCCGTTCTGTCGATTTTTTCGGTTTTCGGCGATTTCTTTAGTTTTTTTGGCGACTATTTAACATTTGGTGATTTTTTTTTTTGCATTTTTGCGATTTATATTATTTTTGGGGATATTTTTCATTTAGGCGCTTTTTTCCGTTTTGGGGACTTTTTTGATTTTGCCGATTTTTTTTTTATTATTACATTACATATTTTCATTTATAGTCTTTTTAGTCTTGGCGGTTTTTTTTTCGTTTTGGCGATTACTTTTGGCAATATTTCTTGTTTTTTTGGCGAACATTTAGCATTTGTTAATTTTTTTTTTATTGCATTTTAGCGATTAAAATTTTTTCGGGGATTTTTTTCATTTAAACGCTTTTTTCATTTTAGCTATTTTTCGTTACGGTTTTTTTTTAATTTTTTAGTCTAAGCTTTTTTGAAAATCTTAAGACAGCCTCTTACGGTTGCCGAGATACAGCGAAATGTCAAAATTACTTAGTCAAAATTACATCAATTGATAGAACAACCTTTAATTTTTTTTTCAATTTCATTGTTAATTTTTGTAGTTTGCTCGCTTTAGCACGCCCTTAACTTGCTAAAGTTTTACATATTCTGTGAAAATTTCAGGTCCGTAGCTCTAACTGGGGGCAAATCACCGCATTCGAAATCGAGTACTTTGTCATCGTTGCTAACGTGGATCACGGCAATCGTTTTCGAAACGTATCTACTCGAAGTTGCACTCGATTGGTAATCTACTATCGAAAACAAGTAAATTCTAGCTTTTTGCCCCGAAACAAACCAAAGAAACAAAACAAAGGAAAAAAATAAAGAAGTAATAATAATATACATAAGTATTTTTCTGATATTTTCGCACAATTAGTTTAAAAAAAATATAATTTTAATTGTTTTTAGGGAAAATTTATATGAATACAAAGATTGCCCAATAGACAGTGCAAAAATAAATAAGGGAAAATTGCTTCCAGAACAAATACAAATAAAGTAAATGGCAAACAAAAAGAATTATTGAAGCTATTTATGATGGAACATCATGTTTCGTTTTGTTTTCCTTATTTTCATATGCTAACAGCAATGTAAAAAATAGTAGTAGGTAACATACAATACGATCGAATACCGTGATCCAAAAAATTGCAGCCATCAAAATATTTCTCTACACGAACGTGCACTCGATTTCTAATGCCGTGATTTGCCCCCCTGCTCTCGGTGAAACAGCCTGTGATGGACAGACGAACATAGTAGCGAAAACAAGAGTGTTCATTTTCATCTTTGGTGTACGGAACCCTAAAAATCAAATTTACTAAATTAAAGCACAAAAGCATAGGATTTTCACTTTCTGATATTTAATTTAATTTATTTAAATTAAATGCGTCGAAAAATGTCATCTGGGCTGTCGAGACCACCTCAGCTCAAAAGTTTAATATAAAAAAAATTAATATTTGGTTTAAAAAAAGAGTAAACCAAACAGTCACTTGGCTTATGTATGTATCTATGTATGTATGTACACATATATTTCTTCAATTGAGAGCTTGACGATGTTTCGCATGGCAAAACGTGCGCTAAAAAAATTAGAACTAAGAATTATGTCGTGTATGACAGGCGCAAGGTTGACGAAATAATAATAATGACGAAAATCAGATGTCTGGCGCCAAGTTAATTTATTTGTTTTTTTTTTTATTTATCTTCCAACACACAATATGACAAATTTTCTGTTATCGAACAAAGATTTTCATACATATGTATGTACATTCTTATTTTAAATTTTTTATAAAATTTATTTATCTTCTCATATGCCAAATGAGTTTTAAATTTAAAACAAAGGATATATATTTTTTTGTTTTGCTATAAAAATAGAACAGAAAGGCTATAAAAATTATTGAAATAAATCAGTTTATTGCTATTTAAATTTTATGATTTTCCCATGATCGTAAATTAAAGAAAGATTCATATTAAAAGAGCAATAAGACTGGATATATTTATACAAATTATTCCCATATAATCAATCATATTGTGATTAAGTGATTATTGAATATATTGAAAACATTCGAATGAGTTATTTTATTGCATTCAATGTAAATAAATGTATGTTACGACGAAGACTGGAGTGAGGTCAAGTCGAACGAAAAAATTACTACTACGGAACCATTGAATAATCGAAGAAAAGAAAATTTTGACTTAATGGAAAAAATGTTTTTTTTTTCTCTAAAGTAGTTCTTTAACTCGAAGAAAGCAACCAACCGTATTTTAAAATAGTTATTTGCTGGAATTAGAGCTACGCTGGCCAAAGTAGCGCCAGAGTGCCGAACATCAATCAGTTTCTTATACAAATGAACACACATACGCGAATACAGACATTTCTCCCGGTGGCCAGCATATTATTAGGGTTATGCTCTTGGAAATATTCTGCTTAATTTCAGGCAGGTTAGGTTGGGTTAGTTTTCACAGTTGGCTAAGAAAAGAGAGTATTTTTTTATATATATAAGATTTGATCAAGCTAAGGTTCGTAGCGTTTTGTAAGCCAAATTACATGTGATAATTATTAATGAACAAAGAACACACACCAAAGTTAATTGTAAATATTCTAACAAACACTAGCAGAACGGAACAACTAGCTGTTTTCAAAGGCCACTACACCTTCACCATCAGCGTTCTTTGTGTTTGGTCCAATGTGTGTGGTGTCAGCGGTTAGGGATTTCTGCTTTATTTAATTAATTAAATAAATAATTTATTTTTTTGTCCAAAAAAATAGAGTTTTTTGTGTTATTTAAAATGTGAATTAAAAATATATAGAGAGCTGTGGAGCTGAATTAATGTTTTAGATTTTATAGGGTGGGGTTAATATAATCACCCTATTGGAAAACGCAAATGACTTTTGCAAATGCCGCCAAATGTCAATTCAGTTTTGAAATTTGTGAAGCTAACAAACTCTGAATACAAATCGACGAGCCATGAATCGGTTTACTCCACAAGAACGCGGAATAATTGTTTCCATTCTTGTCCAACAATTCGTCAGTTGTGTTGGCGCAGCGTGAATTTTGTCGCAGCTATCCTGGCAGTCCGACACCAATTGGACAAACACTTCGTCGTTTGGCCACTCGCCTTGAAGTCAAGTCGGTCCCGGAGCAGCCGTTCCGCTGAGAATATCGCTGTTGCCCAGCATGTCGAATATGAGCCCGGAACATCGACTCGACGACGTGCTACGTAATTGAGCATTAGCCGACGTTCCTTAAGCAGAATTGTTGGTGAAATATTTGAAGATATTTCCTACTTATTAAAAAAAATTTTAGCGAAAGAACATCGGGTGCTTACTTTTGCTCCACCCTGTATAATTCTGCTATTGTGTATTTTGTTAATTATCATAGTCCTGCTGCAGCGCCTCTGGTGATAAGTAGGCGCATTACTTAAGCTATGTATTTTGCTATTTGATGAGTTATTTCAAGTCTTTGCTACAAATATAGATGAAGGAGGGCGAGATAGTGAGTTTTGCCAATTTGTATATCATCTTTGCAGCGCCTCTGGTTTTAACTAGGACCACTACTGAAGGTATGAAGCCATTTAATAAGTTAAATTAATTCGCTGACAATTCATTGCTGCTAAGGAAAAAGCTGTGATATGCATAAGCATGTGATTCAAAAAAATCTATAATGTTGATATGACTGCGTCTATCCAGAGATTGAACTCGGGTTGGCGAAGACCGAAATTCGCCTTATAGTCGACGCACCCTCTCTACACATGCATTCAGCTATCAGCATCTCCTCATCGGACTGTGCAAACTGTTACGATGCGCAAGGCTTATTACATTGAGCATTACTTTCCTCTATACACCAAGTGATAATTATTTTACTTAATTACATTTTTTTTTATATATAACTAGCTACACCTGGTGTACTTCGCTCTCCCAATCGTCTTTAAAATTTACTCCAATCTTCTTCTAAATTTCATTTCCATCAATTTGAAAGTGTCGGAGGGGCTGAAATTAGGTACATTAGGTCCATAGCCTATGCCTTCCTATAAATGTAGGGATACCTATGTATGCTTTAAATATCAGTAAAATCAATTTCAAACTTTTGGAGGAGCAGAACACGTCCCCTGCCCCTTGGTTGTCTTACTTTTGATAAGGTACATAGAGTATATTTTAAATTTCACCAAAAACCAATTTGAGTCTCAAAAATTGTCCCCATTACTTCTCCCTGGTCCTAGTCTAGAAAATGGCTATAATCATTTTGTGAATTTTTAGACCCAGATTTATCTGTGTTCTAAATTTCATTAAAATCGGATTGAACGTTTCGGAGGGCCAGAAATTTCCTCCTATGGCCCTCCTGGTTCTAGTTAAAGAAAATGTCAAACCCTATAACCTTGCCGGAGCTGCACAGACTAAGTGCAGTAAATTTCATCGCGATCGTTTGAGCGATTTGGCCGCGCTTAACGCGCGTATTCGAAAGTACCCCTGGTCAAAATCTCAATTCATTTGTGTGATTTTTCAGGAAGTTATAGAGCACTATGACTTGCGACTTATCTTTTTTGAGCTTTTAATCTCATTTGGAATAATAGCTTAACTGAGGTTATACTTTGGTATATTTCAGCTTAAATGTGTTACTTATAGTCTGTAGAATGATGTTTGTTTCAAAAAAATACAGGTTATCAGGAAATTTCTCAATTTAACTGTAAAAGAAATAAATTTCTGAAAATCGACTTGAACGCTTAAAAGAGCTCTCCTAAAAAACAGTAAAATATGACTTAGGCACTTTTTCCTTATTGCCACAGATATATAGAAAAAGTGCGCTTGATGAATCTGAAGAGTCGTTCAGTTGTACATAATTTAATCCCTTAGCATTCCAACAATTCCAATTTTCTGAAAACAGATCAAGGCCAAATGAAGTTAGATATCAATTATCTCTCAAATGCAGCTGAGCCTTAAATGGGACTCAATTTTTAATCTTTTAAGGACATACAAATTCTTCACAATTTTATTTTAATAAGCCTAAGCATAAAACTGACGGTCGTGAGTTCAGTTCCCAAAAAATACACCTCTTTAAAAGTATGCAACGATCCATAATTTTCAGTTAACACTTTTCTCATATTTAAAAGCTGGCAACCAATCATTTGAATCATTTAAAAAAGGAATTTTTCTCGCCTCATTATTTATCATCAACCAATATCACCGCTTAATTTCGTGTAGGGTACTTTGTAGTAATAAAAAACATGTTTACTACTGTTAAAAAATAGTTAAACGTTTCTACGTTTATTCTTGTGCATCTTCACAGTGACCGTATGTGACGTGACACACATTCGTAATTGTATGTACTCGTATTTTGCAAAATGTATTTTCGCTACAAGTGCATTTTGTTTGCATTGTTGTCTCGCATGTCATTGTATTGTGTTGCATTTTATGACTTTTCTTCTTAAATTGACAATTTTATGAAACACAATTATTTGAAATTTGCTCATTTGCTTAACAACCATTTATACTGTTTGTTTAAAATGAGGTTGCAATTTTTCAATTTAACTAATTTTCTAAAATAAAACTTTTGTGTAATAGATAAATATTCTTCACTATTATAAGTGATCCGTTACACTGGTATAATAGTAATTTTTATGGCGAGTTTAATTTGAAATTCCTTGGCATTGTTTTGTGATGTTATTGAAGATAAAAATGAAATTTTATAAGTTTGTAAACAAATGTACACAGTTTGTCAAGTAAATATGTGCAAAAATAAAACAAAGAAAAATAAAATGGATAAATTCCTTTTTAGGGTTTCGAACAACAAAAGTGAAAAGGCACCCTGTTGTTATCGCTACAATGTCCGTCCGTCTATCCGTCCTGAAATTTTCATAGAATATGTTAAACTTCGGCCGCTACACAGAGAAAACAGTGCCTAATAAATACATCATAAAATAGAACAAAATTAATAAGAAATCTCTATGGTTTTTTTTCAATAAGGAAATCTTATTAATTTCATAGAGAAAACCTTTTTGAAAAAATCAAGAAGAAATCTTGTAGTTTTTATGAGGTTATCTTATTGATTTTCTTAATAAGGGTTTCTTCTTGATTTTATGAGGCGACCTCATAAAAAAAAATTATGTCTATAGTCTTTGTGCTTTGCTAATGTATTTTCATTTAAATTCAATACCATATACTTATATATGTATGTAGTATATGTAGATGTTATTTATTTATACTATACATACTTATGTACATACATACATACATATTATATTGTATTCTTAATTAATTAACTCACCATACATACATATTATTACTTGAAAGGAGACAAGTATTGAACCAGCAAACTTCTGACTGATAGACAAACACTCTAACCAATATGCTAACAAGCAGTCTGAATAACCATTGAAATAATTTTGCAAACATGCTTATACAAAAACGAAAAAGATCATGAAAAAAAATTTTCTGTGTCTATTTATAGATATGAAATAACAAGACACCTCATAAAATCAAGAAGATTTCCTTATTAAAAAATCAATAAGATGCTTTACACATAATCATATAGGAACCTAATAAAATCAAGAAGAAAACCTTTTTAAAAAAATCAATAAGGCAACCTAATAAAATCAATAAGAAATCCCTATAGTTTAAAATTTATAAGAAAACCTAATAGAATCAAGAACTTTTTCTCTATGGATTGTTTTTTTTTTTTGGTGCCAAAAATAACGGAAATTGAGTAAAAAAAGTTGGGAATAATAAGATTTCTTCTTGATTTTATGTGGTTTTCTTCTTGATAAAATTAATAAATAAATTACCACATAAAAACAATAAGGAATCTCTATGAAAAAATCTTCGCTTCTTTCTGCTGGGATACCCCTTAGCCAAAAACGTTTCATAGAGAAAATCTTATTGATTCTATGAGGCAGTTTTTTCTCTGTGTATAACAACAAACATATGAGAGTTAAAAATTAAAGGGTGTTCTAAAGAGAGCTACGAAATTATATAATTATATATAGACACTAGTCTCCTGCATAAGACATCTTATAAGAATTTTCAAGACATGAGGGATTTTTCAAATGTTCTACTACAGCGAAATCTTATAAGACAAACGTTAACAACACTGTTTGCAAGAAATTTGTTTGAGTATTGTAGGTATAAGAGTAAAGAAGAAAACACTTCGTTAGGGAAGAATTTGTGATACTAGCTTTTTTTCTACGCATAAGCGCGTGTACAAACGTCATGCATGTATGTGTGTATGATTTTTTATTTTTCTGCGCACATGCAAAGGCACACACATGCATTAACATTAGTTGTATGCGGTTAATCACATAATAGCTTCCCATCTACATATTACACACACACACTCAAACGTACAATATGCAAAATAACAAGCATACACTAATCAACAGTACTTCTTTTGAGTGTTTGTTACAAGCAAGCTGTATTGCGACATCGCTTGTTAACACTGATATACACGTACACCAATACATCCATCGTGCTTCGTTTATAGTACGACATCATTTATTATTGGTTTAGTATAATACATGCGACGTGAATACATTTAAAAATCATGACGTTTTTACATTTCAAGACTGTTTACGCAGCTCTCTAATAGACACTTGAAGTTTTCAAATCTAGTTATTTTCATAGATTAAAGGTCCTTATGCTCCTAATAACAAGTCGAGGGAACTAATGTATATGAACTTGTATATAAAGGGTATTTTGTTAGTTAATGTAACTTTGACTGTGTAGTTTTGACAACTTTCTATATCTTGGAAACCGAAAAAGACAAATTCCTGAAACTTTCAAAAACGCTTTAAACTAAAACATCCGAAAATTTAAAATAATGTCAAAATAAAAAATAACCAAAAGCGCTAAAATTCAAAATAAGCCTTATTCCAGTTGGCGACATCGATGTCACTTTAACACAATACCAAAAAATCGCGTCTTGTTTAATCGCTCTCGAGAACAATTTTGTGCTATTGACCATATCGTCGATGTTTTAACTAACCGACTTAACTGACATTTTTTTGAAAAATGAGTTGAGTGATCTACTAGACTTTATAAGTCATAATACACATTGTCTACAATTTTCATGACTGTAAGCATTACTTTTGTGCCTATATAAGTAAAAATATTTCTGACGCATCCATAAGAATGAATGTATAAAACAACCATAAAAGCTGCTCTCCTGATAAATTTTTAAAATGCTAGTTAGGTCAGTTAGTTAAAACAGCGACGATATATTTCTGTTACCTATAGTCTAGAAAAAAGCATAAACCTGTCAACAGGAATCGGTTGTTTTCGACAACGGGTACAAAAGCTCCAATTTTTTGGTATTGTGCTAAAGTGACGTCGATGGCGCTAACTGGAATAAGGGTGATTATAACCAAAAATAAACGGGCATGTTCTGACACTCGCATATCGCATAACATTTGCGATTGTGACTTGAACTCGCAAGAGATGTGTTCTGGAAATCGCAAGACTCTTGGCGAGTTCAAATCGCAAAATTAAACTGAAGTGAACTGATGAATTCAGCCTCACCAAATTTTAATGATACACTAAAATAGTTAATAAATAAAACTAAATATATTTCTTTTGATTTTAATCGAAAATCGTAATATTTTCACAAAATTTTTATTATAAAATTTAAATTGAAGAAATTTATTATTCGACATATTTTCAGAAGTCTACTCTAATCTGAAAATTATTTGCTGGTAGTTCAGCGTTGTCTATATGCATTTCATTGTTGCAGATTTTGAAAAGTCACAAACCTCTTATCTTATGAAAAGACTTTCAAAAATATCTAGATCTTATTTTTCATTTTGTCTTTTCATTGTTTACTTACTTATACACTGAAGATTTCAATACACAGCTGACCTAAATCAATATGGAGTTACAGAACACGTAGAAACAAGTTTTGGCGATTTGCAACTCACATGCGATTTGAAAACCTTGCAAGTGTCAGAACATACCTGAAAATAAATCGCTAAAATGAAGATCACAAAAAGTCAAAAACCTAAAAAATCGCTAAAATAAGAAGAAAATCGACAAATCAAGAAAAAGCGCGAAATTAAAAACAACCGAAAAAATTGCCAAAATAAAAATCGCTTAAATGGAATATAGCATCATAAACGTAATGAATCATTAAAATGCAAAAAAAATCACCAAAAGGAAGAAGGTCTCCAAAAACTAAAAAAAATCCCAAAAACCGTATAAAATCGCTAAAACTAAACGGCTGAAAAAATCGCCAAAAACTGAAAAGATTACCAAAATGAAAAAAGCGCCTAAACTAAAAACCCCTTAAATTAAAAAAAAAACGCAAAACAAAAAAACGCTAATACTAAAAATAAATTTTCCACCCAGAGAAAAAACAGCTTAAAATCAATTAAAATGAATTAATAGAAAACATTAACGAAAGTGTAGTCATGTTGAGATTTCTTATTTCAATATGGAAAAATATTAATTTACAGTATTAATTTATTAATTTTATTTATTAGGGTTCCGTACACCAAAGTTGAAAAGGAACCCTATTGTTTTCGCTACGCTGTCCGTCTGTCCGTCACACGGTATTTTCTCAGGAACCGTAAGACTACGGACCTGAAATTTGGACACAATATGTAGAACCTTGGCCGCTACAACAACAAATATTTACATGAGAATTAAAAATTAAAGGGTGTTCCAAAACGAGCAACGAAAAATTTTAAAATCCCATGTAATGTACATACAATTGTATGAACATATGTCTATTGACACTTGAAATTTGTAAAATTAGTGTACTTTTATACAGACTTCAACAATTAACACTAAAATTTAAAAAAATTAAATTAAAGGGTAGTCCATCAGTTAATGCAATTTTGACTATATTGCTATATCTTGTAAACCGTAAGAGGCAAACACTTGAAATTTTCAAAAACGGTAAAACTAAACAAACCGAAAATTAGAAAATCGCCAAACCAAAAAAAAAATCGCCAAAAATTAAAAAAAAATTGCCAAAACAAAAAAATCGCGAAAATTAAAAAAAATTTCTAACACTAAAATAAATCGCCAAATTCGAAAAAATCGCCAAAATGAAAAAAAACCCAAAATGAAAAAAAATCGAAAAAAATCTCCAAAACGCGAAAATGTCGCCAAAACTATAAAAAATGTAAATAAAAAAAATTGCAAAAATAAAAAAAATCGCCAAAAATAAAAAAAATCGCCAAAATGAAAAAACCGAAAAAAAATCGCCAAAACAAGAAAATAAGTGTCAAAACTAAAAAAGGAGCCAAAACTTTAAAAAATCGCCAAAACCGAAAAAACGCAAAAACTGCCAAAACAAAAAAACCGAAAAGACCCCAAAAACGAAAAAAAATTCCAAAACTATTTATTATATAGGATGAAGTTTGTATTAAATTACATATCTAGTGTTCGTACGGAACCCTTCGTGCGCGAGTCAGAGTCGCACTTTACTGAATTGATTTTTAAGGGCCAATTTCACCAACTCTATTTAAATATCAATTCATATTTAAATGTCGATTTTGATTAATTTTTGTATGGAAAAATTATTTTTAAATTTCCGTTATTATTAATATTAATATTAATCTTTTAAAAATTTCATTGAATTAATTAAGTTTTTATAATATATTTAATTGATTAAAGTTTAATTAAAAATTTAATTGAGCCAATTAAACATTTGTGTATATAATTTAGTTCATTAAAAATTATGGTCCGTTCGGAATTTTTAGAATTGCAATTGATATTGAAGAGTTTCTATAGTATTTATCAAGCATAGCCTTGGTTTTATTCCTCAAAAAAAAAAAAAAATAACGCTTGGTAAGCACACTAAATTAACTTTTTTCCATTTTCTTCTCAAATAACGCGATAGTCTACTGTAAATGGCTATCACCCAGATATCAAATGCCACATCTGGTTCAAATTTTGACAGGAGTCAACTGATACAGGGAAATCATAAATAAAACTCCGCATGAAAATTTTCCCGGGGAAAAAGTCCAATTAATGGCAAGTAATAGGGAAAACAAAAAATTCTAATTGGAAAAGGGAGAATTTCACGCGGAATTTAACTCATGATTTCCCTAATAGCTTTCCTTTGACAGGAGCAAAGTTGCCCTTTCATGAACTTATTGGCCCGCCCTCGTACAATCGCATATAAATATCGCACTAAATCAACCAGAGGATATTAACTCAAAATTTTAAAATGTTCAGTAGAGATGTGCTTAGATTAACAATTTTTTTATTTTTAATGTGAATAAAGACTCAAATCAAAATAATAAATCTTTTATAATAAATCTTTTTTTATTACAATATAATACTTGTTTGGTATTAAAAACGTAGTCACTACACTATCACAAAAATGGTCTCAAATGTGGTTTTAGATATTGTTGTAGTTGATTTCTTGCAAAAAGTAAAATTTTAAAAATTTTGAGTTACTACCCTCTTGTTGATCAAGTGCGATATATAAAGAGCCTTATTTATAAAACTTATTAAGACTTTATAAAGGGTTTTTAAAACACATTTTCATACAAAATTTTTGTATAAAGCCTCAAAAAGTTTTATAAATAAGGCTGATAGTTTTTACATATAATGATGGCAATATAAAATATTGAGTTCAGAGATGGGAAATTAAAAAAGTCACGGTCCTATTGACCCGCCCTCTTTGTTAAGCAAAAATTAATTTCGAGCGTGTATTGTTAGTTTTTAACAAATATGGTAATCTAGTCTACACAAGTCCCTATAGTCTTTTGTGGTTCTCTTCTCAATCTATGGGCGTAATTACGAGTGTCGCTTTTCGACTTCTACTACAACTAATTTATACTAGTGTAAAGAAAAAGTGTTGCATTGATCTTTCTGTATTCTTCTAAATATTTGGGCCTTATTACGAGTGTCGTATTTCGACTCTGGCTAGATTAAAGAAAAAATGTAGCAATGTTTTTTAGTCTAGCCGAAATATGACACTCGTAACTAAGTCCATTATGTTAATGACCTCCTATCGGCTTATTTTAAAAACAGATTTGCTTTAATTAAAATGTCACTTTGGGTGGCCTCTTCGGCTCAATCAATTATCATTTGTTTTGTATGACCCCAATTAAAAAAAGTTGACCACATAAGTGTTCCACAAAAAAACTAAGGCAACATCTTATGGACACAGTCACTCACACAAGAGACTATCAGGTTACTCTAGTCCATTTTTTTTTCAATTTATAATGTTTGACACAAAAACACATAAAACACCTGCTAACAAAACATTGATAATTTTAAGGAACAAAAAATGTAAATAAAAATAAACAGACAAAAGCTTCAAAATTTTGCAGACTATTAAAAACATTTTAGTCCCCATTGGGCTTCTGCTGCTGTCAATTTCATGTTCTTCGCTTAGATAAATGCTCTTTGGTTTCATATTATGCTGCTTGCTTTCCATACTTTTTTTTTGCATATGATTGCTCTAATACACTTGCAGAAGACGTTCGTTCATTCAGATAGCCACGCGTTTGATATATAAAATTACCTTTCGTGCTTTATCGATCAAATGCGGCAACAACAACAGCAACAGCAAGAGCAGCAGCAGCAATTACTATAAAAGCAAAACATTTAGAGCTCAAGTTACTGCATTATAGGCGGTCCATTTGCCAAAAGATGATGAAAAAAAAGGAAAACATGTAAATTGATAGTATTCCATATGCATTTAGGGAGACCCTAAAAAAATTTTAAATAGCAAATAAACAAGGTGGCAATATTTCTTAAGGTATGCTTTGCTTATACTCTGGCTGCCAGTGTAACCAGACCGAAAAAAAATTTTGTGCAAAGGCAGCTTTTTAAATAATACTAAACAATGCTAAAAAATGCTAAAATGAGTGAAAACTGCTAAAAAGTGTGCTTAAATTTTAAACACATTTTTTGTTAATAAAATGTAAATTCGTGGCTTACAAAGCGACACGAATTTTAGCCTGTTTTAATCATAAAATATAGAAACAAATGAAGTTCGAACAATAATAATTAAAATTAATAGCCATGGGCCTGTGGAAAAGATTAAATTAATATACTTAATGGTAACAAACCAAAAAAGTTTGTCTTAAGTAAAAAAAAAAAAAAATAAGCAAATTAAATAACATATGCATCTATATTATCTTATCTTATATATATAATTAATAGGCGAATATGTTTTTTGTAATCCCTTTTACGCTGGTACCACCGCACCGATTTTAAAAAGATTTATATGGTTTTAAAGGATTTTTTATACAGATGTGCAGAATCTATATTTTATTGAAATCGGTTTAGTATTTTGGGAGCTATAAGCGTTTAAAGTTGCTACTACTACATGCACACATATTACACACGCATTTATTAGCTTACAAGTAAAAAAAGAAACAAAACATGAGTGTGTGTGTGTGTTTGTAGTATTTCTCTTGACCTTACAATTGTTTTTCTCTTATTTGTTGTTGTATCAAAGCCATAATACTTATGCTATAAACACAATCAAAGGCTACCGACCATCAACTACCGACTACAAAAGTAGCTGGCTACAAAAATAGCCAAGTCGCCAGCTACTTAATTCTTTTAACGACTACCGACCACTAACTACAAAAAATAAACTTCTGTTTTGACATATGTATTAAAGTTAACCAAAACAAAACAAACTTGATTTTTTTAAGTGAGTTTGTGTGAAAAAAAAATTTCAAATGTCTCAAGAAAATTTAATTAACTTTATAAGTACTATTGCTACTATTGCTTGATTATTATTGTTCAATGGTGCCACTATAATAGTTTTTCGGTATTGGCAGCACTAATCTGTTTTTTGTAGCCAAGAAAAATAGAAATTAGCCTAAGTTGGCTACGGGCTACAAAAGTAGCCGTGTAGTCGGTAGTCGTGTAGCGGCTAAAAGAATTATTCTCATAAGCACGCATGTATTCTATTTTTGACATCTTGTAGTCGATGGTCGGTGGACTTGATTGTGTTTATAGCATTAAAGGAAGAGAGTTGAATAAATTGAATTAGGTTGGTTGAAGGGATTTTGTTTATGTTTTTTTAATTTCATGTATTATTTAATTATGCTTGCATATGTATGTAAGTTTGTGTGTGGCTGTGTTTTAATGAATTTTTTTTATGACGTTTAGATACATACATTTTCCTTGAATCTTAAATTATTTACATTTTGATTCCAGAATACGGACAAGTGTGTCATCCGTTTGGTATATCTAGTAATTATTAAAGAACAAATCGCAATGACAAGACTGTTGTAAATTTAGAAATGGTAAAATTGAGCTTTCATTACAAAAAAGCTTTCAGCACATTGAAATAAGATGAATCAAAAAAATTCACATATTCTATTTGCAATAATGGCTGAGTATATAAAGCAAAAATCAACATCAACACCACACACAGAACGCTGATGATGAAGGTGTAGTGGCATTCAAAAACAGCTAGTTGTTCCGTTCTACTACGTGTTTGTCAGAATATGTATAATTAACTTTGGTGTTATTTTTTCATTAATAATTATCACATGTAATTTGGCTTAAAAAGCAATACGAACCTTAGCCCGTTTAAATCACAAATAAAAAAAGTAATTTGCAAGATAACCAAGTTATATAAACTTAAATTATTTGTACTATTATTTTAGAAAATAGGAACGAAGTAGGTTATAAGGACAACTTTTTACGTATTTTAGACTTAAATAAAGTAATAAAGGTAAAAACGTGATCAACTTCTGCGTTTAAACATTAAAGTTTGATGGGAATGCAATTTCGATAATGCCCCAAACGAATTTATATCAAATGAATCGTAATAAGACTTTATTTCTACCCAAAACTCGATAGCAAACTCAAAGTCTATCCATTGCATTAAGTGAATTATTCTCTTTTTACTGTATACCCTAGAAAATATTTCGCTATTAGACTATACTTGCATTGTGTCTTCTTTGTTGTGTGGCAAAACACTGTTTCCATTAATTGTGTTTAAAACATGAAAGTTTGAGAATAAAATGCACGTATTTCTTCAACCAAGTTTTGTACAGTCTTATTAGAATATTTTGAAATGTTCCATTTAACTTCAGTGCTTATGTTTTTTAAATGTTAGACTTCTACAAAAAATATATATATACATATTATATAAGGAAAATTCTTTTTGAATTTTGGCTTTAGTGCCACCGCCAAGAAATAGAAAGCACCAAAAATTAGTTTAAAAAAGCAACGACCACTAACTTCGAAATTTTTCGCGTCGAAAATTTCAAAAAGCACTAAAAACGGTGCGAAAAGCACCGAGTTGACAACGCTGGTAAATCTTCTTCTATATAATTAATAGGCGAACATGTTTCTTGTAATCCCTTTTACGCTGGTACCACTGCACCGATTTATGGTTTTAAAGGATTTTTTATACAGATGTGCAGAATCTATATTTTATTGAAATCGGTTTAGTATTTTGGGAGCTATAAGCGTTTAAAGTTGCTACTACTACATGCACACATATTACACACGCATTTATTAGCTTACAAGTAAAAAAAGAAACAAAACATGAGTGTGTTGTGTGTGTTTGTAGTATTTCTCTTGGCCTTACAATTGTTTTTCTCTTATTTGTTGTTGTATCAAAGCCATAATACTTAAAAGAAGAGAGTTGAATAAATTGAATTAGGTTGAAGGGATTTTGTTTATGTTTTTTTTAATTTCATGTATTATTTAATTATGCTTGCATATGTATGTAAGTTTGTGTGTGGCTGTGTTTTAATGAATTTTTTTATGACGTTTAGATACATTTTCTTTGAATCTTGAATTATTTACATTTTGATTCTAGAATACGGACGAGTGTGTCGTCCGTTTGGTATATCTAGTACTTAATTAACTATAGAAAAATATCAATAATCTCGATTTAAAAAAAAATGAGTTGGGCCTTTCTCTATTAAGGTAACGATTTGTAAATATATAATTCGATAACGACTTAAATTATATACTTAAAAACTCAAATCAATTTTCTACCAGGAGCACCCTAAAAAGTTCTGCTCTGAAGACAAGTCCAAATACAAGCAAAGCATACAACACAAAATGCAATTAAGTATCTCTATAATAACAAGTGGATGACATGATACATGACTTTGATCATATTCTTGCAGTTCTTTCACTTTTCTTCTTTATACAGACTTATATGCAACGTCATATTGCATACTTGATTGATTTAGCAAAGGTCGTACGTATATACATATAAAGAAATCATACTAAACATAAAAAAAAATTAAAAAAATACCATGAAAAAGGTGATAAGATCATTCATCTGTTCAAAACAATCAACCGTCTGCCAAAAATTACGAAAAAAAAGCTTAACCAAGGATATTTTATGCACATTTACTTGCAAGCGGTAGGTAAATAATTTTTTTCTCTCTCTCTTATTTAGGTAATTTGATAAATCCAGATGCTACATCTTTGTCATTATACTCTAGAAGATGTTAAAAAAAATTTTCATCTAACTGGGGTGGTCTAATGCGGAAATATCCTAATTTTTTTTTTTAATATAGAGGATTTTTGAGGCGGAAATAGATCATGCTTCTAACTTAAATAAAATTGTAGATATCGACCGGTATTTGTTCTCTTGGCATTTACTTTTCAATGAAAATTCGCAATAAAATGTTTTTTTTTTTTTTTGAAATAGAGGAGTTTGTTAGAAATTATTGTATTATCCTTTACGAGCACAAAATTCTTGCTTTAATTGAACGCTAAATTGCATTTTTCTTAATAAAAAGTAAAAAAAAATATTGCACTTTTTCTAGAAAAGAAAAGGCTTGTGACTCCAATTTTTATAGGGTAATTCATTGTTCGTATTTATTAAAAGTAAAGTTAAATGAAACTTTCATTTCATTTTAATGCTTAGACATTAACATTGTGTATGAAATAAAACTAGATATACCAAAGGGACGACGTCCGTATTTTAGAATCAAAATGTAAAAAATTCAAGATTCAAAGAAAATGTATGTGTCTAAACGTCATAAAAAAATTCATTAAAACACAGCCACACACAAACTTACATACATATGCAAGCATAATTAAATAATACATGAAATTAAAAAAGCATAGACAAAATCCCTTCAACCAACCTAATTCAATTTATTCAACTCTCTTCCTTTAAGTATTAATGATAACAGAATACCGACTTCAACACATTTTCCATACAAATTGACACAAAAAAACAGCCGCAGAAACCAGTCGTGAGCACTGTTGCCAGAACTTCTAGGGGTGAAATCGTCAAAAACTACAGATTTTTGTGCAAAAAATCGTCAAAATCGTCAAGTCATTTTAGAAAATCGTCAAAAAAACGTCAAATCAAAAATATTAAATTTTTTTTGTATTTTAATTGTTTTATTACAAAAACTATTACTATGGTTCAAACTTATTAACTATGCTTTCAACAAATATACACATATACATTAAATATATGTATATTACCTAAACATGAAAACCATTAAAATTAAAAATAAAAGTTAAAAAAAAACTTAAAATGAAATCAGAATTCACATACGTACATATATATTTATTTTTAAAACAGATAATTTATAAAAAAAAAAACTAATTAGCATTTTTGTTATAGAAACATTTTATGTATAAATATCAGAATTTAACCCCCTGCTTGTGTAAAAGGTTTGAGTTAAAAATCTTGGCGTTCTTGTAATAGACTAAAGGAAACTTGTAGAACTTTTCTTTAATCTATTACAGAAACGCTAAGATTTCTAACTCAAACGTCTTACACAAACAGGGTGTTACATTTTGAACACAAAAAAATCATAACATAACAAAAAACCAACTCTGAAAATGCAATACTAAAAAAAAAGTTTCTATATATATTAAATTTAGAAAAATCCTCATTTCTGGACCTAAAATCGTCACTAGTGTATTTTGAGAGGTGAAAATCGTCAAAATGCAGAGAAATCGTCTATTATGGCAACAGTGGTCGTGAGATAGAATCTATTTTATTTTGAGAGCGTTTTTTCTTATGCTCTCACATATAAATACTTATTCTCACAAAAATGTTACCATACTTTCAATAAATTTCATACATTTTGTAAACAAAACTACAAAGAAAAATAAGCACAAAAGAAAATAAAACAAAAATTAGAGAGCATTTGAAGTTACTGCCGTCGATGTTATAATGGGCTTGATTAATTTGTCAGCGATTTTCCTGGAGTTGCAGACTTTATTCTGTTTCTACATTTATGGCTTTGATACAACAACAAATAAGAGAAAAACAATTGTAATGCTATAAACACAATCAAAGGCTACCGACCATCGACTACCGACTACAAAAGTAGCTGGCTACAAAGCTGGCCAAGTCGCCAGCTACTTAATTCTTTTAACGACTACCGACCACTAACTACAAAAAATAAACATATACATGTATATTTTTATAGTTTTCTTGGCCCAGATCGTACAGTATTGGCAGGCCGCGTACTTCTTCTATTAGCTGCTCGTCCACGTCCATATTTGCAGTAAATTGAACTAAACATTTACATTAAACAATATAATAAATACATATAAACAGTAAAAATGACTATTATATACTTACCAATTTCAATAAAAAAAAACCAAATAACAAAAATTAAAAATTTTAAAAACCCCCGACTTTTTTCAGAAGAGATGTTATATCTTCTAAACGGCTGGACCGATTTTCTTCAAACATAGCTAAGAACCCTCTCGATCAAGTCATCTTTCAAACAGAAAAAACTAAATGAAAATCGGTCCAGCCGTTTGGCCTGTACGTGGACACAGACAGACACACAGATACATAGATACACAGACACACACTACAAACTTATAACAGCCCTTTTTTAGTCGGGGGTTAAAAATAAATATAAATGAAACAAATTAGAAATTGATGAAAAAAGAACTAAATGGTAAATTTGACAAATAAAAAGTAAATGAAAAATGCGCCAAATAAAAAGTAAATGAAAAATGTAAACAAATGAACAGATGATTATTATTTTTCAATGGTGCCACTATAATAGTTTTTCGCGTTTTTAATAGCGATATTTAATGTATTGCGTTTTTAAAACCACCATTTCATGCATTTATTGTATTGGCAGCACTAATCTGTTTTTTGTAGCCAAGAAAAATAGAAATTAGCCTAAGTTGGCTACGGGCTACAAAAGTAGTCGTGTAGTCGGTAGTCGTGTAGCGGCTAAAAGAATTATTCTCATAAGCACGCATGTATTCTATTTTTGACATCTTGTAGTCGATGGTCGGTGGACTTGATTTTGTTTATAGCATAAGATCAAGAGAAATACTACAAACACACACACACACTCATGTTTTGTTTCTTTTTTTATTTGTAAGCTAATAAATGCGTGTGTAATATGTGTGCATGTAGTAGTAGCAACTTTAAACGCTTATAGCTCCCAAAATACTAAACCGATTTCAATAAAATATAGATTCTGCACATCTGTATAAAAAATCCTTTAAAACCATATAAATCTTTTTAAAATCGGTGCGGTGGTACCAGCGTAAAAGGGATTACAAAAAACATATTCGCCTATTAATTATATAGATAGATAGATGTTATTTCAATGAACTCCTCTTAGATAAGTTGTAGCAATCGATCCTTTTGATATAGTTTTCAACCACTTTGTTGCACATTTCGAGCATGGCGTCAAATCGCATGATCTTGGTGGCCAATTGTCATTGCCAAAACGTGAAATCACGCGTTCTGAAACTTTTTCATACAACAAAGCCAAAATCGATCGTGTTGTGTAGCTCGCTGCACCATCTTGTTGAAATCACACATCGTTTGTATCATAATTGTCAATTTCAGGCAAAAAAAAAGGCATAGCACTCTGAATTGACGTTAATGGTTCTTCGGTTCTTCCACCAACAAAAGCGTAAATGCTCGGAATGTGACCACAAATGAATCACCAATTTTCTAGTTCTTCGATTGTTAAAGGATCCATATACGTAAACAGCCAACCCTTCACGAAATAAATGGCACTTCAGTTGATAGATAGTTAACAGCTGGTTTGCCTTTCCTTGCCAGACTGGCGACTTTAAAGACACTAAATCGATAATCCTGGCTTTATATAGCGTTTACAAAAAGGCATTGGAAAAATTTGATATCGATTTATTGTTGCTACTTTCTGTGACTATCAACCGAGTGAAGCTATAATTTTCCTACTCAAAAAAAAAAAAAACTTAAAATAAGAGCAGCTTTAAACACCGAATCGCTCGAATCAATCAATAAATTGTTAAGATTTGATTCCACGACCATAATGATAATGTGAATCATTAGAATTGCAAAATGTTTCGTAAGGTAATTTTTACAGTCAATAGAGTTCTTTTTTCTTTGCTACTCATAATTAGAGCTATGCTGTTTGCTCCATGGCACAGGAGCTAGGGACGTGATTTTCGTAACAAAAATAATCGACACTATTACACACCGAAAGAATTTTGCTTCATAAGTAAAATGAAACAATTTCATTAAAATTTTTTGACAAATCTAATGATAATTTCACAAATCCAATGAAAATTCATGAATATTGTGAAAGAATTTCATTGGAATTGCTTCCTTGGTATGCTGGTTTCGTAAGAATATTTTATTGGATTTATGACAACAATGTTTTCTTATTATTAAGAAACCCCTTTATATTTAAATTATTTCATTATTTTCATGAAATTATTTTATTGTTTCGATGAAGTTAATGATGAAGCATTAATTACACTGTTAAATAAATTTGATGAAGTTTTCAATAAAATAATTTTTAACGAAACTGGTTTCATTAATCCAACGAAGCGTGACGTTGGTTGAATTTTTCATTAGATTAATGTCGAAATTCATAGAATTTCTGCCGCAAATTCTTTCAGTGCAGTTATAAATTTATTTTTCTTTCGATTTCTTTGTACTTAAAGGCAGAGTACGAAAATAAAACAAACCAAATGTTTTGTGAAACAAAACAAAAACAATGAGAACGATTGCTCAATTTGTTTTTGTACTATTTTTGCACCTGCGCATAAAAAATACATTAGCCAAACAAATTCACAAACTCGTGCAAATGACCTTGCATCTTTGCATGTGCAAAATGGTATAGCATTTTGATACTCAAAACTAAGAATTGTTAAATGTTGAGTATCAATATACTATGCAATTTTGCATATGCTAGGATGCAAGACCATTTGCACAAAATTGTGAATTGTGTTATTCATTTAATCGTACTCAGCTAGAAAATAAAATAATGGGAAATAAATTTGACATCATCATATAATATAATTTTATTGCATTGCTATTTAACACATGAAATTTGTTTTATACATATAGCTGAGCAGCATAGCTTTAAACGGGTGTCCCAAGATACTTATATTTTTTTTTTTTTTAGTTTAATTTTTAACTTTTGCGCGTCAATTCCCACTTTTGCAAATATTATTGTTCTCACGAACTTTTCTATATGAAAGATATCGCCACTTTCTGTGCTCAAGGTGTGTTTAAATTTGCATAAGATTCGGTCAAATAGAAGCACGTAAAATATAAGTTTTAATGGGCATGGCACCTCCCACTTTTTTAAGCACAAAATTAGGCCATTCGAAGAGCATAAACACTTTGGCCAATTTTTAGGGCGATCGGACATATAGAAGCACATTAAACATAATATTTAGTTTTAATGGGCATAGCCCCGCCCACTTTTGAATTACAGTTATGTTTGCAAAGTTTCGTGGGGATCGAAAAAGTAGAAGTAAATATAAATTTATACTGAACTTTAAGGGGCGTGACGTCGCCCACTTTTTTAAATGCAATTTAATATTAAACTCTATTGAGAGCGGCTCCGCCCACTGTTTTAAGCCCAAAAGTAAGACATTCCAGGAGCATAAACAGTTTTGCAAGTTACGCAGTGACCGGTGACATATAATTACGGTGACCATTCGTTCTGTATTATACAGAACAGTTCTGTATTTGAGAGTTCTGCTCTGTATAAATTATTCATTAGGAAATAACGTTGAAATGTTCTGTATTTTATTTACTATTCAGTATTTGTTCTGTATTTTCATGTCTTAAACTGCATTTAAAAATTAACACAGTTCCTGCAACAATACTATTTTAATCGACATTGAAAAAGGGCTTAATATATCAACTATGCAAATACAACAGTTCTATAAAAATACAGAAACAACATGAGTTTTGTTTCTTTAATTTTTTCCTTGAGAGCGTGAATATGAAATTTGCCTGTGTTAGTGACAACCTATGTTTTAAATCTTATTTTTGACGATACCACTTCAATAGAATGGGTTTTCTTCGCTCATTGTCAAGCTACTTTATTTCATGATTATAAAACGCAGATTGAGTCTCAAAAAATATGTATGACTGAGGTCTTTCTCATTATGAATGAACTGAAGTTTAAAATCCTACAACGTAGAGATGAAATATTTTTTTATTTTTATTTTTTGTTATTGAAAACTTAAATCAATGGTATACTGCCTACCAAGAAGTTGAAATTCCTACGTGGAAAGATGTTAAATCCAGTTTTGTTTTCATTATGGATAAAAAAAATGAGTTAAACATAAATGACACCGAATTATTTTATGAATTAACTATTGTTAGAAAAATTAAAGGAATAGAATGAGAAGCAAAAATCTGCAGAAGAACGGTGGGTAAAAATGTTTAAACATTTTAAATAAAGAGACATAAGTTTCCAAAATAAATTGAAAGTTGTCGAAATCAGTTTATGTTTAATTGGTTCCAATGCCCGAACAGGAAGAGTATTTTCTGTTTTAAATAATGTATGGACCAGTGAAAAAACTTAAATGAAGGTGGATACAATCAAAGCGTTTTTATTTACTAAATTAAACTATGATTTAAATTGTACTGAGTTTAAAGAAGAATATTTAAAAGGAAATCAATACTTGGTAAAAGAAATTTATTCCACAGAAAAATACCAGAATTAGATGTTTTGTATTTTAACATTCTAATCTAAAACTTTTTTAATACTCTTGATATGTAACGAGTAAATATTAATTTTAATTTTATAGTTTTTACATAAGTTAGTAATAATGTCCAGAAACTATGTATGTATGTAGCTATTAATTTTTTGTACTGGGGGTCTACTGTGTAATTCGAAACGAAAGAAAATACTTTCGAATTTATATGTTTATAACGTGTACATTCGAAAGCATTTTCTTTCATTTCTAATTACAGAGTTGACCGCCTGATATACATAAATATATATAAATACATTCATACATATCGCTCATTTACTTCAATAGTGGCACAACTCAAAAAAACCAGTTTTGCAGAAAACGCGTTTTAAGTTTTCAATTTGCATACAACTCAATGGAGTAATGAAAAAAATTTCTTCTCTCAGGAGGTGATGGTACAAGCTATTTATATGAAATTTTTACACAAGATAAAATGCGAAATGGTGCATCTTTCTGCATTATTAACTCAAAAAACTCATTTTTTGAGTTATGCCACTATTGAAGTAAATGAGCGATATGTATATTAGCGTTGTTTACATTGTTATGTTACTTTTTGAATTTTTTGTTGTTAATTTTTCCCTTAATTTTGTGTTTGTCAAAAAGATAACAATTTAATAAATCCTGCATGGATTCAATATGTTTAATATGTCTGTAAGGTTGTTTGTGCTTTAGTTGCCGTTTGTTAAATATTTCCTTGTTCTGTATTTTTATTTAAAAATTATGGTCACCGTACATATAATATTATAAATTAAAGTAAGTTTGAGAATATCTCATTACGAGAGCCCATGATGTGCTCTAATTTTTGTTGCAAACCCCTCCTCCCGCCCCCCCCCCCCCCTTAGACAAATTTTTATATGCGAGATTGTGTCACTTTCAAAGCTCAGGGTGTACGTCAAGTTTGATAAGAATACGTCCGATCCGTAGAAATACGTGAAATGTAATATTAAACTCTAATAGGCCCGACTCCACCCACTTTTTTAAAATTGAGAATGTATCATTGTGAGAGCCTAATGTGTCTGTCCGCTGCGTTTGCTAGCAATCCTTTGAGTAAAAGTACACAAAATCAAGAGACAAATTTTTTGGGCGTCTTCCCGCCCACTTATTTTGGAAAATGGTACCCAATGGAAGCTTTAGCCTTTTAGACAGCAAAGACATTTTAAAATTAGTCTAAAGATTATGGTATAAGTCCATTTTTTCATGTATGGAGATATTTAAATTTTAAATTTTAAGCAAACCAAAATCAAACATATTTATTGTTTTGTTTATTTTCGTACTCTGATTTTAAGTATAAAAAAAAATCAAAACAAAAATAAAGATGTAACTGTCGATTATTCTTGTTACGAAATCCACATCCTAGCTCCTGTGTCGTGGCATAAAGAGCATAGCTCTAATAAAACTCAATTGTAAGGCATTTTTGTATAAATTAAGAATTTATGAAAACATTTGATCATTTCGAAATCGAAATTTGAGAAATATAGAGAAATACAAAAAAATTATAATATTATAAACTTAATTTATTGAATTTCCCATAAATCAAACGATATAAGATTACACAACACTTAGTGCTTTACGCCATTGATACAACTTTAAGCCAACAAAAAATAAACAAAAAGAATACAGGAGATCCACTCTCGAAATGCTTTCGAAATGACATACAAAGTCGAAAGCATTTTCTTTCTTTTCGAAATACAGAGTATATCCCTAGTTTATTTTTATTTTCTTTTTTGTTGGCTTAAAATTGTAGCAATGACGTAGAGCTTACAAGAGCTCGAGAGATCAATTTAGTCTTTAAGGTCCATAACTTAGACATAAAAATAAATAAATATCCCCTGTTATATTAATAGATAAAATAATTTCTTTTGGAACAGTGTACAAACGTAAAATACTAATGTCTATTTTTATTTGTTAGAAAATAATTTGCGCCTTTAAAATTAAAAAAGTATCTTGAACTTTATCGTGAGAACTGCATGACATTTGACATTTCAATACTACGACTATGTTCAAGTTTATTTGAGTAAAATGGCCAACTAACACAAGTAGTTTGTTTTTAATTTTACATGTTTTTGATAATTAACACGTTTAAGTTTATGTAATTATAAACACTGACCAAGAAAAAAAGAACACAAAACAAAGAAATAAAGGCCAAAAATTAAATTAATTCCCACTGAAATTTTTAACACAAGTTGGTTTTTTTTTTGTATTCACATTAAAGTGTACTTGTTGCTAAAGACATAAAATTTAAATTCATTTAAAAACCTTAATCTTGATTTTGGTGTTTCTGTAATAGAAACAAATATGAGAAGAAGATTTTAACAAATAAATGCGTACATACATACTTAGATACTTATTTATGCAAATGTAAGGAAAATTAAATTTTATTCATAAAAAATATTTTCGGTTTATTACAGGTTTATTTGACAAATTTCCCCTAGAAATATGTCAAATAAGCGCTTAATAAACCTGAAATATTTTTTATGAATAAGGCAGTTAATATTTTGACAGTTAAATGCGAATGTTAAACACCTTTCTTCATACACGCAAATGAAATGATGTCATGGTTGTCTAATGCAAAAAAAAAATATACTTCTTTTTCGTATTAAGAATATTAAATTTAAAATACCGATTTAAGCTTCAAATACCGATCATTTTGAAACTGTTTAACAGCGATATTGACAATCAAACCCAGAATTAATTTAAATCTTTCCTACTTTCTGGACATCAACTTTCATGAGATCAGTCATGACCATATTTTGTATCCAATTCATCATAATGTAACAATCACACAGAAAATTGTCAACTTAACATCTACGTGAACAAAGTTAATTTCACCTTTTTCATCAAGGATTTTGTTTCATGTGTGATTCATGTTAATTTAACATGATTTATAGTAAATTTTTCCTTTCGAAATAACTTTGTCTGTTAGGCGTCTTCCTGTTAGTAAGTCCTCCCAGACAATATCATTGTTATTCGTTATAAAATTTGTATGATATGTGTGGTTAAATTTAGAGATTCATGACGGTGAATATAACTTTGAGTCTTCTGTGACATACGGCAGCGTTCAGCTGGTTGTCGTAGTCGCCAAGTTTCAACTTTTTAAAAAACTGTGTTACTTCAATAACATTGTCATTCGTAACTACTTTTAATTGTATCATTGTGATGTGGATTAACCAATGAAATTTTCATTCAAAATAATTTAGTCCAAACTGCGACTTGGTAGTGATTTTGTGCTGATGATTGATCTATGAAAATGTCACAATGACAATGTCGCGCAAATACGCCACCGCCAGATATGAACAAATGAACAACACAAGACACTTAATAAAGGGTTGCATTTGTATACTCGTTTGTAAAGCCAAAACAAATATACCATGGTATGTACCATATAATTGTAGTGTGAGCGACAGAACTAGTATAAGAGTTATTGTGTGTGCGTGCTTTTCCAAATTAAAATACAATTGAAAACAAATAACAATTGCATATTTTATTGCTGCTGAGCAACTGATTGATCTGTTTTCGCTCAAAAAATACATATTGTAATACAAATATATGAAAAAACCACTATTGAAACAAATACATGATGTGCAGATGTATGTGCGGACGTTCGTTATGTTATTTTGTGGCGCAGCCAAAGTATAGAGAGAGAAAGAGACAATTCTGCTCTGAGAGTAATTACAAATGCATGTGTTTCATTTACATGTATCATTTACTTACATGTGTATGTGCAATTTTGCTTTCATTCATTCATTCATCAGCCAATTATATTTTTTCTCAACACATCATAAGGTACTTATGGTAAAAGCAGTTTTATGTATCTTATTTGCCTTAGAAAAACAAAAAAAAAAATAAATGTGTTGTTTTCATTTGCTCATTGCCCAACCATACAATAATTGCTTAAAAAATCAACATTTACAACTAGTAACAGAAAACGATAAATAACATAATGACATACCAGAACAAAACCAAAAAAGCACGCAAAACTAGTGCAAACAGATGTATCTGTGCAATGCTATAACACTTAAACAACATATTATTTCTTGTAAATTTAATATGATTTGAAATCAAACTTTTTTACATGGTGATTTTACATTGGTATTTTTTTTTCTGTGTGATAGAACTAAATAATAATAAAAATATTGCGAAAATTGTTAAGTTAAATAAATATGAATAGTTCTTTGTTGTTGTATAAGTTTTGTTCAGCCATTCCCACTACATTCATTTATTCTGTAATTCTTCACCCTACGAGCATTTTAAAGTTTTTTTTTTATATATAGGGGTTCCCTGTTTCGTTTAAGTTTATGTTACAGAAAGCGCTATACACAGAAAAAAATACCAATGTAAAATCACCATGCCAAAAGGTTGATACAAATTCATTCAAATCACATTAATTTACAAGAAATGATATGTTATTTGAGTGTGTTGGTGTTTATTTGCTTTTTTCATGGCTGCAGTGCACTTTTGTGCTTAGTTATTTAGTTTGTTTTTGTATTGTTATTTCTTTATGTTTGTAAACAGCCGGTAGGCAGTGTACTAGTCTTGCATTCGGAGGAATGCAGGTTCGAATCTTGGAGTCAAGTCAAAGCATTTTGTATTTTTTTTTAACTAAAACTTTTCAAGTCAACGCTAAACTAAAAACTTTAACTTTTTAATTATTATTCGAACTCCATTTGTTTCTATATTTGTGATTTGAACGGGTTAAAGTTCGTATCGCTTTTTAAGCCAAATTATGAATGTGAATCGATCTCGTGTGACTACTTCCTTCAATGATTGATTTCCTAGGGATTTATGGCGCGACCAATAGTCTTTTAGAGACGGAAGTCGATTGTAGCACATTACAAACATGCATCCAACAATTGTTCTTATTTCACCAGCATTGGTTTCAGTTATTTTTACCTTTTTGGTTTTATGTTGTTCACTTTTATTCTCTCATTTGTACATTGGGCTATGTATATATAAGCTGATTTAGGCAATAATTTGTTGAAAATATCAATTATAGGAGCATGGCGAGGAATGTGCTCTGTTATTTTGCAGCTAGGAGAATTAAAAATATTCATTTTAGGTACGAAGTTTTTGTCAGGAGTACTCCAAATAAAGTTGGTATCGAATGCGCCAGGTTGAGAAACCAAACCAGTTCCATCTTTCTCATTATGGACAAGGACTTTCTCGGTAACCTCATTCACTTCATCCACTCCTATGTCTTCCTTAGCGCTGAAGGTAAAGACACCACTTTGTACTTCGTTTTCGTCTTCGCTAGACATACAACTTGGTACAAACTCATCAGAGCATTCTCTGGAAAAGTCCCCTGAGTCGCTAGCGCTATCAGCTTCATCTTCCAAAATTTTTCGAATACTTTCAGGATCCATTACTACGAAAACAACAATTTTTTCCCAAAATATGAAACTACAATATTCAGTGCTCACCGGACTACTGGTACAAATATGTCCCACCATACCAGCCGAATGGTACTAGTTACATATATGAACCATAATCTAAAATAACCACAAAACACATATATTTTTAAAAATACTTACATGCTTCAATTGCAAATACTTGCAAAAACTTAAATTCTTCCCTATTTTGATTATGTTCGAAGTTTCCACGGCCAATATCGCACAAAAACTAAAAACGCACTTCACTTTGGCTCCGTCGCGACTCACAAAAATTGAAATATCAAACGCAAATGACAAAATAAAATAACGGGACTTCTATTCACCGAAGTTTGGAGACGACATGGTGCAATGCACAACCAAATAACATTTAATTTAAAGCTTTTAGAGATGTTTAAAGTAAGAGTGGTACACATGTGTACCATCCGGGTCGAAAGGGTTAAATCTGGTATTCACTACCCTGCACAATCGTACATGCATTCATACTAGGTGTTCTCACTTCAGAAGCTGATTATCAGCTATTAATTTCTCTGCTGTCAAATCAAAGCAAAACTTTCGGAAATATTCTGACAGTAGGAAATTTTACACTAACAAAAATACTAGGCGAATATGTAGAGTTGCAAATCGAGACCACCTGGTACCCATTCGACTTGTGTACAACTTTTAAGAAAATACGACCCTAGTTTGATGGAGCTTACGAAAATTTTCACAAGACAACAAAAGTCGTGAGAATTGTGTAGAATAGTGAGTCCAAGCCTTTACCACACCAACAAAACATTCTATCCGCTGCGAGAGTATAGTTATTTACTGCTTCAAAATGCACTTCTTCCATAAAATATAATTTTTGTGGCATCAAATCTTTTACATAAAATTGCGCTCTCAACCGCACCCCCTAATCGGGGTGACATTTGTAAAACATAAAGCACAATTTATTTATTTTATTCTTTTTATATGCAGAAGAGAAGTTTTACCAAATACCAAGTTGTTATCAAGACGAAAATTTTAGAAAAACTTTTACCATTTTTCAGCAGCAGTAGTTGTTATTTTCAACTTGTTTTTTTTTTTTTTGGTGTTAAGAAACAATCATAATTTGAAAGTTTATCGTTTAAAACATTTTTAAGTTTTGTTTTGTATATGTTTCCAGTGAATTTAAGAAACAAGAAATAGTAGTTCTTATTTTGTTGCTACTCGTATCTAGTTGTCTATCTATTATCTAGTTTTTATTTTCGGTGAGAAAATGTCACTTTTATTAAAGTAGGAAATTGTTGCTTGTAAAATTTTGGACATGCAGAAAGCAGATACACATGAATGTTACATTTAAAAAGAAAAGAAAAATATGGCGCATATTCATAGTTAAAACAAAGTATACTTTAGGCATTTAACAGTATTTGATATGTAATTATTTATGTCTGTGCCAATAAGGAAAAAGTGCTGAAGTCATATTTGACTGTTTTGCAGGAGAGCACTTTTAAGCGTTCAAATCGATTTTTAGAAATTTATTTCTTGTTAAATTAGGAAAATCTCTGTTAAATTATTTATTTTTTCTTAAGTTAAAATATACAAAAAAATAAACTAAATTAGACTATTATTCCAAATGAGCTTAGGGCCATTATTAAAATTTAAAGTTAGTTAAAAGTAGTATTTTATCGGAAGTATTACCAGCTTTCCATTATTGCAAATTAGATTTAACTTACCAGGCAGGTTAAACTTGCCTGTTATTTATCCCTCACTTTAGCTTAAAGTAAAATTTTGCAAATGATACAGTTTTTATACGTCCGATAAAATCCTACTTTTAACTAACTTTGAGTTGTAATAATGTCCCTTAGAAGTCTAAAAAAGATAAGTCTCAAGTCAGTCCTGAAAAATCACACAAATTAATTTAGATTTTACCCTGTGGTACTTTCATATACTCAGATTACGGAAGTACTATTAACTCAAATACTCAAACTTTTTCCTTTTTGTCACAGATATATTCTCTGCATTACCAGCTATCAAAAACAAGTTGCATAAGCCATCTTTTGGTATTCAGAAATCGTTTTTGCTAATTTAATCGTTTTGGGAATTCAATACTTCTGCGATGATACCATCATATGGCCTGCTACGAGTATCTACCAGTTGAATATTGTGTAATACTGAACATGTTGGCTGATTTTGTAGCCACGATTTTGCCTAGAATAACACTCCTAAGTTGACATCTTTAAAGACAGATTTGAGTACATACCGCAAACAAATATCTCATTGTTGTTGGGACACAAATATGTTATGACAGAAATATGTCAATAATACAAATTTGTGAAATTCCATAAATGTATCATTTCTAGGATTTATGTCATGATAAATATCATATGAATCGCGCTGTTTTCATTTGGGTCTTGAAACCTTAGAATATTGTCGAAAAATGTAATCTGTATTATTTATATATGACATTATTAGTGCTAATATAGATTGTTCTATCCTACTGAAGAGAGTTCCATTTAATGTACCGAATAGATGTCTTTGACATTGTAACTTGTTTTATAATTGCTTTCATTGTAGAAATTGTACTTTAAATAATCCTCTAATAAGAGCTTTTTTTTGCTGATTTTAATAAATTGAAAAGTATCTATTCAAATGGTTGATTTTAATTCATCAAAACAAAACTTTAAAAACTCTATTTTATACCTTATTAATAGATTAAATTAATTTTATTAAAGCATAAATTAATTAATATAATAAATTAATTAAGTTATTTTAGTCTGTAAAGAACACTGTTCTATAGACCTAAATAAATAAATAAATAACATAATGATGTTGTAACAGCATTTATTTCATGACATAAGCTATGGCAGGGGCAATGTCGTGAAAATTAAGCTGATAAGCGCTTGCAAGAATTGGGACTTACTGAATGTAGAATGCACACGTTTAGCCCTACTCTCGCTCACACTCACAACAGGGTGCAAGGCTGGGGAAGAAACAAATAGAATATGGGCCACAAGAAGTAACTGCGCGTGCTTAGGTATTAAGTTTTGTGGACTGCAGATTATTTTAATTTCTTGTCGTTTTTAATTGAAACACATTTTAATGTTATAGTCTTATATTATAAGTTCTTTATTTTATTTATTCAATTCATGAAAAATTTATAAACTTAGTCCTGATCCAGACTTGCATTTTTTTTACTTTTCACCAAAAAGTAATACTGACTCACTTACAAGGGAAAGAGACAAAGCAACCAAGCTATAAAGGTACATTGTTGCAAAATTAAGTACTAATAGACAGGGATAAATTATTGTGCATGTAATAGGTTAAGTCAGGTTATCAGGCTGCTGTTGGAGTCCGGCTCCCTTGTGAGTTGAAGAGAAAATAGTGAGAGAGAGTGAGGTGATAAGGAAGGGATAGTGATATAGAAGACAGCTGATGAAGGAAGAGATAGAGGAAAGCTTCATTCTTTTACAACTCTGCTTTTTTTGTACGCTTTTTAATAATGTACTGTTGCAGCGCCTCTGGCGTGAAATCAGGCGTATTAATTTATTTATTTTTTTTTTTTTTTTTGAAGGTGTGTTTTGTAGCCATTTTATTGGTTATTTTACTTCGCCGATGATTCTGCTATACAATACCGACAACAAAGGAGGGCGCTCTGTTATTACATTAGGATTAGCTTCCGCTGACGCAGGTGTAGTTTTAGTGACCAGTGCCTTATGCCTGCATTACTAAAACTTTTCCCGCAACAACAACTGATACAAAGGATACTAATGCACCTTAGAAAAATGCGTGGTGTTGTTATTTTTTTTAATGACTGTCGTCAACCGTGCTCGAACCCAGGGGGCAAATCACAGCATTCGATGCGACTCGTAATTTAAAACTATTTCCAGATGCCGTAATTTGCTCCCAGGATCATCGATTTTGTAGTCAGTGTAAAGGGTGTCCCAAGAAGAACGCAAGATTTAAATTTGACGCCATTCGAAGTGTCATTGTTTGACATTTGAACAATTGTTATTGTTTGCTAGTAGAAGGTACGAGGTTAGTTAAAATGAAGCGCTACGCGAATGAACAACGCATTCTCATTGTGAAATTGTTTTACCAAAATGGTGAAAGTTTTGCGGCTACAGTTCGCAAATTTGCGATCAATTTGGGGTCACAATAATGCTCCAAAAGAGTCAACTGTAAAGACATTAATGGATAAATTTGCCGAAACTGGGTCTGTTAGTGATGTAAAGACAACAACGCGCCTTCGACCAGGTCGATCGACCGAAAATGTCGCAGCTGTACGTGATGATGTCGCTCAAACGCAGGTCAAGCGCAAACAGTCAATGGTGTTCGGTATCGTGAAATGATAACCAGTTTTTTCGTGCCTAGAATTGAAGAAATGAATGTGGAGGGCATGTGGTTTCAACAAGACGCCGCCACATGTCATACAGCCAGAAAAACAATTCAATTGCTACATCAGTCATTTCCCGGTCGTGTTATTTCGCGTTTTGGAGACCAGAATTGGCCGCCTAGATCGTGCGATTTAACACAATTAGACTTTTTTCTTTGGGGCTTTTTTGAAGTCGATGGTTTACGCAAATAAGCCGACGACGACTCAAGCCTTAAAAGAGGAAATTGGACGCTGCATTAATAAAATACCGCAGCATTTATGCAAAACGGCCATTGAAAATTTCATTAAAAGATTGCGTGTGTGCCAGCAAAGCCGCGGCGGCCATCTGCCCGATTTGTTGTTCCACACATAACCTCATTTTGTCTACTTTACGATATAATAAAGTTTCACGATTTTTTTTTTAAATATCTGTGTTTTATTTAAAATTTAAATCTTGCGTTCTTGTTGGGACACCCTTTACTAACTACTTCAGCCAACGCAACCCTCTTTGTGCATTAAATGAAGAATTAAAAGAAAATTTCAAGGAAGATTATGATGACATCAGCTTCGTGGCTACCAGGCCGTTATGAACTCACCTAGATAAGGTAAATACGTTTTCTTTGATTGAAAAAAAATAAGAAGCAAATCTAGGTTTTAGTTCACTCTATTATACGCAGGTCATGCACAAAAGTTAAGGCTGGAATACAATGACTTTTGCCGTAGTTGCCAAAATACGAGTATTGACGAAGAGAAAAACGTAGAAGAGTGCACAGAGAAAAAACTGCCTCATAGAATCAATAAGATTCTCTCTATGAAACGTTTTTAGGCTAAGTGGTATCCCAGCAGAAAGAAGCGAAGATTTTTTCATAGAGATTCCTTATTGTTTTTATGTGGTAAATCTTATTAATTTTATCAAGGAGAAAACCACATAAAATCAAGAAGAAATCTTATTATTCCCAACTTTTTTTACTCAATTTCCGTTATTTTTGGCACCAAAAAAACAATCCATAGAGAAAAACTTCTTGATTCTATTAGGTTTTCTTGTAAATTGTAAACTATAGGGATTTCTTATTGATTTTATTAGGTTGCCTTATTGATTTTTTTAAAAAGGTTTTCTTCTTGATTTTATTAGGTTCCTATGTGATTATGTGTAAAGCATCTTATTGATTTTTTTAATAAGGAAATCTTCTTGATTTTATGAGGTGTCTTGTTATTTCATATCTATAAATAGACACAGAAAATTTTTGTTCATTATCTTTTTCGTTTTTGTATAAGCATGTTTGCAAAATTATTTCAATGGTTATTCAGACTGCTTGTTAGCATATTGGTTAGAGTGTTCGTCTATCAGTCAGAAGTTTGCTGGTTCAATACTTGTCTCCTTTCAAGTAATAATATGTATGTATGGTGAGTTAATTAATTAAGAATACAATATAATATGTATGTATGTATCCATGTAAGTATGTATAGTATAAATAAATAACATCTACATATACTACATACATACATAAGTATATGGTATAGAATTTAAATGAAAATACATAAGCAAAGCACAAAGAATAAAGAAAGACAATATATTTTTTTTTTATTTTATGAGGTCGCCTCATAAAATCAAGAAGAAAACCTTATTAAAAAAATCAATAAGATAACCTCATAAAAACTACAAGATTTCTTCTTGATTTTTTCAAAAAGGTTTTCTCTATGAAATTAATAAGATTTTCTTATTGAAAAAAAAACCATAGAGATTTCTTATTAATTTTGTTCTATTTTATGAGGTATTTATTAGGCACTGTTTTCTCTGTGTGTGTGTGTGTTATTGCACTGGATTAGCTGGAAATGAAACGGCCACTCCTGAGTTCCGGCAATTTTCTGACTATAACAGAATTTAACTGAAAATTATAAATAGTTTTATATTGAGCTCAAGTTGGTTTGAAATCGGGGACTACGCTTATGCACATCCTGCGCTCTAGTGAGACTGAGTCCGGAATTCTGACTGCCACTCTTATTTGACCTAACCAAAAAAAAAAAAAAAAAAAAAAAAAAAAAAAAATATATATATATATATATATGAGGATAAAATTACAACTTTTATTATGAAAATAGAGAATAATCCATTATTTATCACGCAGTCAATTGAGAATTGTAAGTTCCCGCTTTAAAGTAACTGCATTTAGAATAAATTTTAAAAATAAAAAACAAAACACTTGCCCAAATTTAGATTTAATTTATTATTTAATGAACTTGGGTAAATTTTATGAAAAAGTAATTAATAAATCTGTGCAAAGGCCAACCCATTAATCCATATGCTGTTCAAAATATCATTTGATTATTTTTAATAACATTCATATGAAATAAACTTAATTAACTTTGCATTTGTGGCTTTAAAAATATAGTTTTTTTTTTTTTTTTTTTTTTTTGCAACAAATGCTTTCGCTGTGTCATTCATGTTTTACCTTTTGATGCAGCCCATGACTAATTTTGTACTTTTACCACTTTTAATTTTTGCAGCCTTGATATACAATCGCTGCGAACGAATCGCATTTGAGGTTAAACAAAGATCTGGTGTTTCAAATTTAGTTTTAGTTTTTTTTTTATTTAGTCTTCATTCGGTCTGAAATTGAGGCCTTAAGTTGCGTTAGTAATCTGTTATTGTTTTTTTTTTTTTGTTGTTGTGATATTTTTGACATAAATATTTTAATGTAGACGGAATTTCATATTTTTTTGGTTGATTACTTTCCCACGCTTTATGACTGTTAATTTTTGTTGAAAAAAAAATTATTTTATTTATATAAAAGAAAAAAAAAACACAATATCTACCAACCTGAGTGAGTTCCCAGCAAAAAAGTTTGCCTACTAGAATGCAAAAAAGTGTATGTACTCTCCAGTCGTGAGTACTTACAATTTGACTGAATAAGCCATTATTTTTGTATGAGAAGTTCAAAAAGTATACGGTACCCTACACTTTTTGCCTACAAATATCCAAAAGTTAATAGATTACTGATTGCCTAAAAATATTCAAAATATAATGGGTTATTTTATGCTCACAAAAATGCAAAATTTAATAAAATAGCCTAAAATTATAAACAAATAGAATTTTGTAACATAATTATAAAATTTTAACCTTTTTTGGGATTGTTAAAAATCATAATTTTACAAAGCAAATATATGAATACGTATATTGAAGAATATGCGAAAATACTTAGATTTTGTAATAAATATTGTAGTAAACCAAAGTTATTTTATTGTATTCGAAGCTCACTTTCACGATCAATAAATATTTTTTAGATAATTTTCAGGATTAACTAGGAAGTACTACAATAAGTACCTTCATGTAATGATATAAATAAGTTGTTATTTTATTCATGGCTTACTTTGTAAGCCATTAAAAGAGTACTACCCATTACAAAATCTTCAAATTTTTTTTGCTGGGTTACTTACAGCCTAGCTGACTGAGTGAGTGGGGAAGTGACTGACTGGCTCAATGACTGAATGAAGTAATTTGTTATTATTTTGTTGCCATTGTTTTTATAAATATGTACATATGTATGTATGTATTTGCTGTTGTTGTTGCTGTTATTTTCTTATCATAAGTTAAAACATTGTGTTAACTGATGATTTAATGTTGCCGCATAATTGTGGGTGGGTTGTTGTCGTTTATTAATTTTTGTACATTTCAAACAAAAATTGTTTCATGGTTTATTGTGGAGGGTAAACTATGCAAATGAAATTTATATAAAAATATTTTAAATGAGTTTGTATATCGTTAACTTAATATAGAAAGACCCTAATGCATTATAATTTTGGAATCGATTTTTTTGTTTATCTCTGTAGAAAAGCAACTAATATATCGGAAAATGCAAAAATCTTGGTTAAAAAAAATAATGACTCAGAGCCTTTCTATGTTAAGGTAACTATATGCACGTACATATATACACATTTACGTTTATATGGCTCACAGCTTATTTTATGCAGTGCGTTTTTTGTGTTTTAAAGCTTTATAAATGCAACAATAACGGGAACTTGAGAAAAAAATTATATAATTAAAAAGGAAAAATGCTACAGTTTAATAAACAAAATTCATTTATTACAAAAATGTACATTTCAATATATTAAAACTAAAAAAACTAAAAATACTCCTTATTTCATCTCACAGCTTATTTTATGCATATGCATACTATGGTTTTGATCAACTCGAAATTAAAACTGACAAATCCAAAATTTAATACTTAATGTGATAGCCCTTATTGTCAATAACAGATTTAATGCGGTTTGGCATAGATGCGTTTTTGTGTCACACCTGGGGAAATATTCACCCACTCCGTCAGTAGCGCTTTCTTAAGATCGTTTCTGTTAGAAATTTTGTGTTTTCTTATGTTGTTTTCTAAAATTGACCACAAATTTTCTATAACATTAAGGCCTGGCGACTGTGGTGGCGGTGTCATCAAATGTGGGCAGTTATATATCAGCCAAGTTTGCACAATTCCAGATTTGTGCTTAGGATCATTATCTTGGTAAAAGCGGAAATCTGACTGCATTCCCAGTTTCTCTGCGCTCTCCAACAAGTTGTCCTTAAGAATTTGTAGATACTTAAATTTGTCCATGGTGGTTTCAATAAATGCTAGATTTCCAGTCCCAGCAGCCGACATACAGGCCCAAACCATGACACTATCACCACCATGCTTTACTGTTGCCTTTAGGATTTCTTTGTTCAGCTCCGTATTAGGTTTCCGCCATACATACGACATGCCATCTGAGCCGAATATGTTGAATTTGGATTCATCAGCGAAGATGACCGAATTCCAAAATGCAGGTTCCTTGGAAATATGTTCTTTGGCGAAATTAAGCCTGTACAGTTTATTCTTCGGGTTTATAAACGGTTTTTTGCGTGCAACTCGGCCATGAAAATCATGTTGGCGCAGGACACGGCGAACAGTTTCGGCGCAACATTGTTTTCCCAGATCAGCTGCAACTTCAGAGGCCAGCTTTGTAGCTGATAGCTTTGGGTTTGCCTTTATTTTCCTCAAAATATATCGTTCGTCCTGCTCATTAAAAATTTTATTCGGTGCATTCCTACCTTTGTTATGAACTCGATTTTCATGGATGAAACGCTCAATGATTTTTTGGACTGTGAAAGCATTAATGTTAACCATTTCTGCTATTTTTCGCTGCGAGTGACCATTTTAGAAATGATTTAAAACCAATTCCCTTTGCTCTAAAGTTGTACGCGGACCCATTTCAATTTTTGTAAGTTGACACTCCATGTAACGAAACTAGACTAACAATTCAACAAAACACATTGGTAGAAGTAGAAATACGAAAAAAAAACCAACAACAACGATGCATTGAAATACCGTTGCAGTAAAAATTTACTGCATAAAATAAGCTGTGAGATGAAAAAAGAGTACTTTTTTGTTTTCACATTTTTAAGAGTCACAAATAACTGTTTTTGCAAGAAATTGTTTTTGTTTGCTAAACAACAACGTTTTCTCTTTTATATGTATAAAACCAAATTTTTTTACAAGGTCCCATTAGTTGTGTTTTTTTAAAGCTCTAAAGACAAAATCTTTCACTGCATAAAATAAGCTGTGAGCCACTGTACATGGGTGTTTTCTTAAGCAGTTAGGGACAAATTACTTTTTTGCATTTCAGTTTATTATACTAAATACAGCGTACAGTGGAATGGTTTTGAACCCAAGATGTACATATACATAAATCGCACAGTGCACAGTAGGTCAAATTATCACTTTTTCTGTGCAAAAGTAATAAAAACAATATTAACATTTTACTTTTGTTTTCGTTATTTTTAATTCTCAACACTTTAAAATAAAGACACGTTATTTTAATTTTCGGAAAATATTAAGCACTGTCGCATATTTTTGCATCTAAGTCAATAGATTTAAGTTCTTCTGAAAATAAACTTGTGAGTCCAGTAGAAATCGGTCCACTTTAAATGCGATTTTCTCGAATTGCGTTGGTATTAACTCATTGCTGTGAAATGGAAAATAAAGCGACAAGTAATTATTCATGTTTTTTTTATAAAAAGTGTTTCAAATTTATATCGCTATGCTTTAAAATAACTCATTATAATGAGCTATAGCTGAAACGGTATAATTCAGTGTCCCGCAAAATAAAATATGTTTGTATTGGTGAGAAAAATGAGAGTAAAATAAACTTGCACTTGAAGAAAAGTTTTGTAATATAAAATACAAGATGTGGTTATTAGTTGTTTGAATTTTTTTGTTAATAAGCAATTTACTAAAAACTTAAATAAAAAGTAAAAATTTAATAATCATTCAACAATTTAGTGTATAAATTCAAAATTAAATTTGTTCACAGCTCTGTTGATACTATTAAAATGCATTTTTAAACTATTTTCCCTATTATTTTTAAATATTCCATAACATAAAATGCATTGCATATTGCCTAAAGCATTTTTAATCACGAAATATTTCCCAGCTTCTATAATTATATTATCAATTTTTTGTATGTAGAAATTTATTAAATTTGAACTTTAATTTCGTTCCGTGTGCTCAAAGAAACTAAACAAAAAACCAGGAAAAAATTAATACATGCGTGCACAACTCGATTCGTCGCTTGCTCAGTGACGACTAAATGAAAGAGCATAAGCATGTATGTGATTTTCATGCGCACAATTGTGCTATGGCTTGCGGGTTACTGGTATAATTTATCATAAGCACTGACTTTATGTAGGCCCTCAAAACTTTTGACCCCATTTGACCCCTTTCAAATTTAAAGTATAAATTAAGTAATAATCAATGAGTTATTTGCAATTTATTTCAAAGTGCGATTTTTTGCGTTTTGCGAGTAATGCCTCTTTTTAGTAGGTAACATTTGTATGAAAACAACTGAACTCTTGATGAAATCAATGAAAAAAAGAGGATTTTTTGAATTTAAATCTACCAAATAAACTAGATTCAAGCAATTAGCTAATGTTTTGTTAAAATTAAAATATTTTAATGCATATATCGACTGTTGTTACTAAAGGATTAATTTCTGGTCTTTAATGGGTTGAATTTAATTTTTAAGACATTTTCTCAGAATTTTCATTAAATACCATGATTTGGCAAGCTGATTTAATTTCGCACAGAAAAAGTGGTGATTTGACCTATAGTGCAGTGGCGTGAAATAAAAAAAGCGGTAAAAAGTCCGCAACTTTTGAAGTAGTGAACCGATTTCCATGAAACTAACTGTTTTGAAAAGAAGAAGTATTGAACTTTTGAGAAAGTATATTTGAAGGCAACCTGTTGTAAGACAGGTTAGCTTCAGAGAGCCTCGAAGTGGGAAATTGCGGATATCGAAATTCTTTCGGATCTTGTAACTTTTGTAAATATTGACCGATCTCAATAATTTTTTCAGCGGAACCATCAACGTTAAGAAACAAAAATAAAACATGCTTAAAGCAGGGTTGTCAGATTTTTTCCAACCTATTTCGCCAAATTGATTTTAAAAATCGCCAAAAGTCGCCAAAAATCAGTTTTATGTAGTTTTTCTTAGTAAATATTTGATAATAAATTTGTTTTTATATTTACACTTTTTTAATATAAATTTGTATAAAATGATCGTATCAAAATTTATCAGAAAATCGCCAAAATTGGAAATAAAATCGCCAAAATTATTTTTTGTAAATTTTTGTCATCCAAATTCCAAAATGTAAGAAAAATCATTAAAATCAAATTGTTTTAACTTCTTGCAGACGAGTTTTGGTAGGATTTACTTTTGCAACTACTCCTTCAACAAACTAATTTTCTTGAATTATACAAATTTTGGTGTTAAACTTTGTTAAAAAATAGCCATAATAATCGCCAACAAGTTTATTTATCGCCAGGAAAATCGCCAACAAATTTATTTATCGCCAGAAAAATCGCCATGTCGCCAAACCAAAAATTTGGACGCCAAACAATTTGAAAAATCGCCACGTTTGGCGAGAAATCGCCATATCTGACAGCCCTGGCTTAAAGCACCATTTGATCTCTTACAGTTTCCAAGTTATTCGATTTGAAATTTTTTTTTTTAATATTTGGCCCTGACTTTTTTTAATCGTTAGTATATAATTTCTTTATTACTTATTGTTGTTGAAAGAGAACTTTATTATAATTCATATGAAAGAAAAATATTTTTGATATCAAAAAAATTGTAGCAAGGAATAATTTTGCAATTAGGATTTTTGAAAATTATGAGAAAATTTTGTATATTTTGTGCACAAATGTTAATTTTTTTTTTTAATATTGTAAAATATTATTAATGGCGTTTTCTTTTCTGAAAAAAGTGTAACATTTTTTACTTTTTATTAAAAAAAATACAACTTAGCGTTCGTTGAAAGAAAAAATATTTACAACAGACTTTGTTGTTATTTGTTCATTAAAATTATCACATGTAATTTGGCTTAAGAAGCGATACGAACCTTAGCCCGTTCAAATCACAAATATGGAAACAAATGGAGTTCGAATAATAATTAAAATTAACTAGAAAAAATTTAAGCTCGCAAGGATTGATACAATAATTTCTAATAAAATGTATATTTCAGAAAATCATTTTATTGCGGCATTAAAAAAGACTGTGAATTAAATTTTAGATATTTTTGATGGTGCAGCCTACATCCAGCATTGGTCGAAAACTAGCAATTTTTTTTTTTGCAAAAAATTCAATTTTTGGATGTGGCAAAAAAAATTCACGCTCTTTTTTGTAATTCTTTTGTTTTTTTTTTTTATTTAAATAAAGTTGTTCTAAGTAAATTGTAAGAAACTCTTGGGATGCTACACATAAATGTAGGCAGGAGAGGAGATTTTCTAAAAATGCAAAAAATTTTATTGAATAAAATTTTTAATTTCAATAATATTTGTCATTAACTTGATTATTGTATTTATCAATTCCGCGCATTTTAGAATATCATTTAATTTCATTTGCTTGTGTAGGTGTTTTTCTTGCTTGTTGATTGACTCAACCTTGTCATGTGCTCATGTTGTTGTTTTTTTTATTGCTCGTGTTGTATACGTGTGAATTTGGACAAGAAGCCGAAAAACGTCGTGGCTCGTTTTTTTTTAGTCAACAAAGTTATTTTTAAATTATATCAACACAATGCGCACACACTGTTTTGTCAGTTTAGGGGATTTGTCCCCAAATTGGGGATATTTTTTTGAGATTGGGGATGACAATTTCGTGTTGGGGATCTGGGGATTTGTTGGGGATGATAAACAAAATTAAAGGGATTGTTTAGGATTTTTTTTTATAACTGATGGTAACAAGAATGATCTTTAAGCTAAGAAATGTGTGTCTGGCAAGTTTAAAAATGTTTTTTTTTTAAATAAAGAGAAGTAACACTCGGAAAGAGATAGTGATAGAAGACATGTGGTGAAGGAAGAGATAGAAGAAAGCTTCATTCTTTTTACAGCTCGGCTTTTTTTGCACGCTTTTTTGTAATAATGCAGTGTTTCAGCGCCTTCTGGTGTCAAATGAGGCGTATTAAATTTTGAAGCTGTGTTTAGTAGCCATTTTATTAGTTATTTTACTTCGCCGATGATTCTGCTACACAATACCGACGAAGGAGGGCGCTCTGATTTTATATTAGGATTAGCATCTGCTCTGAATTCTAAAAATGTGTGTTTCTATTCATATTAAATGAATTCTATAGGTAATAAAGAAGAAGTATCCAAGCAGATTAACCAATATAATGAACACTACCAAAACAAGAATAAGTAACAAAATGAAATATGACTTGTTGGAAGCACTTCTTAGAATAAACACACTTAAAAAATAATTCCATTTGTTGTGACAAATTAATCCTTCTGCCAAAATGCTAAAGCTTTTTAATACAAGTAATATGTACAACAAAATTTCTGAGGCTGATGAATCGGAAGATTTCGATTCTGAAATAATTGAAATGGTAAACTTTGGTTAAAATTTTTTTTATACTTGTGTATATTAAACTATGTGTTATTTTTTCTTTGCAAGTTTTATAAGTACAAATTAAATTAATATGAATGTAAATATAGCTATCGATATAAATGTTATTTTTGACATTAATTTTTTAATAAAATTAAAAAATTTTAGTTAATTTTAATTATTAGTCGAACTCCATTTGTTTCTATATTTGTGATTTGAACGGGCTAAAGTTCGTATCGCTTTTTAAGCCAAATTACATGTGATAATTATTGAACAAATAACATCAAAGTCTGTTGTAAATATTCTGACTAACAACACATAGTTGAACGGAACAGCCAGCCGTTTTCGAAGGCCACTAAACCTTCATCATCAGCGTTCTTTTGTGTTTGGTCCACTGTGTGTGGTGTCAGTTGATGTAGATTTCTGCTTTATATACTTAGCATTTTATTGCAAATGGAATATGTGAATTGTTTTGATTCATCGTATTTCAATTTGCTGAAAGCTTTTTTGTATTGTAAGCTCAATTCAAAAAATCAAAAAATTTTATCTTTTTCACAAAACAAAAAATTTTAATAAAAAAAATCAATTTGGGGATTTTCGGGGATGACAAATCAAAAATTGGGGATAAGCTCCAGAAAAAAACTGGCAACACTGTGCGCACATTTTGCTTCTATTCATTATTTGCTAATTCAATAATAATTTGCTTCTAGCTGAGTGGTAAGTAAGTTAGTTTATTAGTCAAGAGATTGCCGGTTCGACTCATCCCAAACACGTTTAGTTTTACTAGCAGCCAAGCAAAAGCAAACAAAAAATGTGACATTCATCCAACAACAACTTTTTTCTTTGATTCATTAAATTTCTTTATTGACTAAAAAAAATATATTCAATAAAGGTGCATACAATTTTATTTATCAATAAATCAACGATTGTCGTATTCAAATATCAGAATCATTTTTATCTGTATACCTTCAATACTTTTCGAAATATTCAAAAACCAATTTTGATTACAAAATTAAATTTTATACATTTTTTATTTTTGCCTAAATTATTGATCTCATTTTCTTTACATCAAATGTTGCAGCGTTTCCTTAATATAGAAAGACCGTAACCGCTAAAAAAAAAGATTAAGCGACATAATTTTTAAACTTACTTTTCTGGCAAAAATCGTATGTTTACAATCTTAAATAATCCTTTTTCGTCAAAAAAAAAAAAAAACCAATTCCAATAAATTCAGTAAAGTGCGACTCTGACTCGCGCACGAAGGGTTCGGTACGAACACTAGATATGTAATTTAATACAAACTTCATCCTATATAATAAATAGTTTTGGAATTTTTTTTCTTCATTTTTGTTTTTGGGGTCTTTTCGGTTTTTTTTGTTTTGCGTTTTTTGCGTTTTTTCGGTATTGGAGATTTTTTTAAGTTTTGGCTCTTTTTTTTAGTTTTGACACTTTATTTTCTTGTTTTGGCGATTTTTTTCGGTTTTTGGCGTTGTTTCATTTTGGCGATTTTTTTATTTTTGGCGATTTTTTTCATTTTTGCGATTTTTTTTATATGAAAAATTTTTTTAGTTTGGCGACATTTTCGCGTTTTGGCGATTTTTTTCGATTTTTGGCGTTATTTTTGATTTTGGTGTTTTTTTTCATTTTGCCGATTTTTTCGAATTTGGCGATTTATTTTAGTGTTAGAAATTTTTTTTTAATTTTGGCGATTTTTTCGTTTTGGCGAATTTTTTTTTTAATTTTTGGCGATTTTTTTTTTGGTTTGGCGATTTTGAAAATTTCAAGTGTTTGCCTCTTACGGTTTCCAAGATATAGCAAATTGTCAAAATTACATAGTCAAAATTGCATTAACTGATGGACCACCCTTTAATTTAAATTTTTTTAAATTTTAGTGTTAATTGTTGTCTGTATAAAAATACACTAAATTTACAAATTTCAAGTTCATACAATTGTGTGTGTATTACATGGGATTTTAACATTTTTCGTTGCTCTTTTTGGAACACCCTTAAATTTTTAATTCTCATTTATTTGTTGTTGTAGCGGCCAATGTTCTACATACTCTGTCCAAATTTCAGGTCCGTAGCTCTTACGGTTCCTGAGAAAATACCGTGTGACGGACACCTTTTTCACCTTTGGTGTACGGAACCCTAAAAATGAGTCGCTTAAGCTTTTTTAGCGGCTATGGCTGGGTATGTGCGGTTATATGGAGTTATGCTTTGATAATTTGGTTAGATTATAAAAATACTCTAGAAGAAGTAATAATCTGGTGGAAGAATAAGCATTGGAGGAACTTCAGCTCTTACAGCTGGATTGATTTGAAGGAACTGATAGTGTTAGATAGAGCTAAATAAGCTGTTCACACTCCTCAAAGGAAACTGGGTGGGTGGTTTACTGAGGCAGCGAGCATTGTGTGTTAAGCATGATTGGGCTTGGACTGCTCCCAGAGTATCTCAAGAGTAAGTCTAGTATGTAAACCACATACATACATACATACAAACATCATCGTAAGACTAGTCAGAACAGATAGTCATTACTGACCTCACAAACAACATCGAGATTTGACGAGATATTGATTTAAGAAAATACTATCATTTCTGTTAGAAAAAACGGGTGCGGAACTAGACCTAATGCGTAATTATGAGCTTTGTGCTCTACATGCTAATTGCTGGCATATAACCAACTATATGTAATAATCATCATCTTTTGTTTAAACTGACTTGCCTCTTTTTCCATATAAACGGGCTCATTCATAAAATAATTTTCAAATTTTTAATTATTTCTTGGAATAACAAAATTTCTCTGAAAAATTGTTATTAAAACCGTTACTTGCTTTCCAAGTGAGGTAAATGTAAAAGTAGACCAGTAACACTAATTAACCCTTCGGCCCCAGCCTAACTTTCTATTCTTATCATAATACGAGTAATAAGTGTCGCAGTAGTTCTCGTGTGAATGCATTAAATTGTTATTAGTATTTAGACACCATAAAATTAAATTTAAAAAAAATTTAAATACATACATACATTTTTTTTATCTTACAACATGCCACACACATGCGTTCAAAAAAAAAAAAAAAAATTAAACTAAAACTGCCTTTAAAAAAGAAGTGGAACAGAAAGAATTAAAATATATAATTTACTCTTAACCAACATCAAATGCAACACCGTGATTTTTCTCTTAATTAATAAATGTTTTCGTGCTGCAAACATGATTTGGCTTTTTATGACCACACGAAAAGCTGGAAAACGAAAACAAAAAATAAATATAAAAAAAACTCGAAAATAATAAAATAAGATATTAATCAACTACAATGTAGCAGCCACAAAATGAAATGTTTCAAATTAAAGTCACCACAAATTGTTATTAGATGTCATTTTGGAAACTGAAAAGTGTATACATATCTCACAAGACAATAATAAAAAATTTGTAATTTTTACATTATACCCTATAAGAAATTTATTATTCGACATATTGTCAGAAGTTTATTTTAATCTGAAATTTATTTGCTGGTGGTTCAGCGTTGTCTATATATTTCATTGTTGCTGTAACAAATCATCAGTAGGTTTGTGACTATTCAAAATATTTGGTTGAAGTCTACTGATGATTTGTTACAGCAACAATGAAATATATAGACAACGCTGAACCACCAGCAAATAAATTTCAGATTAAACTATACCCTATACCAAAATTATTAAGGGTATGCATAGGTTTAGACATTTCGTGTGTAATTTCCACAATATTCATACCCACGACTCCGTCAAGTTTAATCGTATTGTAGACTTTTATCGAACTCTTTCAGTAGCTCGTTTTTAACACAAACCTTTGATCAAACCCATTTAAATTACATGGGCTTGATCATAGGTTTGTGTCAAAAAGGAGCTACTGAAAGAGTTCGATGCTAGAGGGCTGCGTAAACAGTCTTGAAATGTAAATATGTCCTATTTTTTTGTAAATGTTTTGTCATAGCATTTATTATACGAAACCAATAATAAATAATGTCGTTTAATAAGCGAAGCACGATTGATGTATTGATGTACGTTTATATGAGTGTTTACAAGCGATGTCGCGAAGACTTCTTGTTCGTAACAAACACTCAAAGAAGTAGTGTTGATACGTGTTTGCTTGTTATTTTGCATATTGTATGTTTGAGTGTGAGTGTGTAAGATGTAGATGGTAACACTGCAGAAAGTGCGAATAGTGAAATAGTGGTGATTTACTAGTGACGTTGTCAGTAGTACTACCCAGCAAAAAATTAGACATTACCATCTGAACTACTTGCCATATAATGACTTACTTTTTAGATTGCCAAATTGAAGTACTCGCTTACAAAACTCATTACGCAAAATTTTAAAAATAGGAAGCAGAAGTTGAACATATTCTTTGGGTTTTAAAAGAAGACGTGAAAATATTGCCAAAATAAGTAGTTATTTTAAATAAATTATAAATATTTCTAAATTGCCTACTTATTTATTTTAAACTAAAAAATAAGTACTTACATTTTGAAAAATATTTATTTAAATATAAGTATTTAGTTCTAAATAATTTTTTTTTTCATTTACGGTTTTAATAAAAGTTCATCAATGAAAGCAATTGAAATTTTTCTAAATATAGTATTTATAAGTAACAATAAAGTTACTGATAGGAATAAAATATAACCCACTTCAATTGAGCATAAAAAAATTTTTACAAAATGGTGTATTTCGTAGTAAAACAATAGGTTTTTTAAATTTATTTAAATTTTTCTTAAAAGTTATTATATATTTAATCAAACTGAGTTTTTAACCAAGACCTTCCATTTACTCAAACAACGGCATATAAAAAAAAAGTATTTCAATCAAGAAAAAAATAACAATTAATTCCAAACAACATAACTACTTCTCAAGAATCGATTATTTTAGTCTCACGCCTTGTTAAAATCATCAAGTTGGTAATCCAGTAAGGAACACCTTCCACCAAAAATGCTTAATTCCAAACTCGATTACCTTTTTTGAAAATTTTTACTGGCTACAGGCCAGGTGTACCCCAGCCAATGTAATCATCTATTGACATTTAACATTAGCTTGTCATTGAAAATCCACCACTAGACTGTAGCACTACTGACTAATTAGTTCTTTTGGGACCACGTGGAGACATTGGCACCAAAGATTCACTAGTAAATTTTAGGGGCTCTAGTCCACAATATCGATAAATCCTCTCTCGTTGTCAATAGTAAACTTATAGTGACATTGTCAATAGTGCTACTGACTAGGTGTACCCCAGCCAATGTAAACGCCTCTTGACACATGACATAGGGTTGTCATTCAAAATCTATCAGTAGACTTTAGCACTATTGAGAAGGCAGTTCTATTACGACCATATGGAGATACTCGTAGATTTTAGTGACGCTCGTCTACATATATTTATTTAATATTATTGCATAGCATAATAAAAAAGAAAAACAAACTATTGACGCGTTCATTGACAATATCACCAGAAATACACAGAAATACACTAGAACTGTTGTCTCTAACGTATCCCTACTCGCGCATAAAGCACCCCATACACGTTTCAATTCAATTGCCAATTGAGTCTTTCAACTGAATTGATTCTTGGCCACACACTTCATAAACTGTATTGAAAGATTTTCATTCAACTGTCAAATTTATATATTTTTCACAATTACAAATTTAAAACTTTAAAACTTCTATTGCATTCATTCATTAATTTTTATATTTTTAATTTAAAATTCAATGAAATAAAATACAATTTTAAAAATACTTAACTATTTCTGTACAAAATAAAGCTACAAATATAAATTTTGACAGCACAATCGAATTGAAAGATTTACTAGTCAACATGAAAAATCAAAATCTTTTGATTTTTCTTCAACCAACCCGACAACTGCCAAACTAATCAATTGACAGATCCATACACGCTTTGATTTAGAAAACAACCAACTCAATTGAAAATTGAATTGAATCATGTATGGGTGCTTAAGAGGAAAGTTGTCGACATTTTAACTAGCGCAATTGTCGCTGGAGAAAGAGTATTGACATAGAGACATGATTCTAGGCTGACTAGAGGGAAGCTATTATGTGTTTAAGGGTGGTTTTTGAAAGCAAGCGCACACAACTAATGTCAATGCATGTGGGCGTTTGTATGTGCGAAGATAAATAAAAGATCATACACACAATGTGTGTGCATATGTACATGCATGACGTTTGTATACCGCCCATGCATATGAAGAAGCAAACATCACAAATTCTTCCGTCATGTAGTCTTTTCTTCTTTACTCCTATACCTGCAATAACTAAAACAAATTTATTGTAAAAATTGTTGTTTAGCGTTTGTTTTAGTAGACTTCGCTGTAGTAGATCATGTGAAAAATCCCACATGTCTTAAAAGTTCTTGTAAGTGGTCTTGTCCAGGGGTCTATTCGATACAAGTCAATCGTATTATATAATCTGGAATCTTATGAATACGTCAGACGTGAAATTGGTTTTCCAAAGACCCCACAACAAATTAGAGACTTCAGTCCTAGATATGACAAAATTTGTCCTAAATATATTGGTATTGAAAATCAGAAAAAACAAAAGGAAGGTTCCAGAGCTGGAAATTGAATTTTTTTTTCTAAACTAAATAGCTAAAACAAATTTTTTGTCTTCATGAATTGAACATATTTACATATGAAATTTAATTGAAATGAGTGAATTTTGATCAGGAATAATTTCTTAATCGGGCTTAAGTTCAGTATTTTCGGCACAAACGAATATAGCAAAATTAATCCTGATTATCACACGTCAGGTCTGACTAATCAAGTCTTGAGTTTTTAAGAGATAGAGAGGAAAAGAGAATGGAGAAGGCTACAGACTTGACCGTACCAGTACCAAGTTTGCTTTTTCGTTTTGTTTTGTAATTTGTAATACTCTACGACCACGCAAATTTATGAAACTTGATGAAACAAACTTGACGGTTTGTATGAACGCAAATGCAGGCTCAAAAGAAAATTGAACAAAAACTGATCAGGTAAACCTAATGTGTGTGAATCAGGAATTAGTTGTTTTTAGGGTTCCGTACACCAAAGGTGAAAAGGAACCCTATTGTTTTCGCTACGTTGTCCGTCTGTCCGTCACACGGTATTTTCTCAGGAACCGCAAGAGCTACGGACCTGAAATTTGGACAGAGTATGTAGAACCTTGGTCGCTACAATAACAAATACATGAGAATTCAAAATTAAAGGGTGTTCCAAAACGAGCAACGAAAAATGTTAAAATCCCATGTAATATACATACAATCGTATATTGAAACTTGAAATTTGTAAAATTAGTGTATTTTTATACAGACTACAACAATTAACACTAAAATTTAAAAAAAATTAAAATTAAAGGGTGGTCCATCAGTTAATGCAATTTTGACTATGTAATTTTGACAATTTGCTTTATCTTGGAAACCGTAAGAGGCAAACACTTGAAATTTTCAAAAGCGGTAAAATTAAAAAAACCGAAAATTATAAAATCGCCAAACCAAAAAAATAGCCAAAAATTAAAAAAAATCGCCAAAACGAAAAAAATCGCAATAAATTTAAAAAAAAAATCCAACACTAAAATAAATCGCCAAATTCGAAAAAACGCCCAAATTAAAAAAAAACGCCAAAAATCGAAAAAATCACCAAAACGCGAAAATGTCGCCAAAACTAAAAAAAATTTATATTAAAAAAAATCGCAAAAATGAAAAAAATCGCTAAAAATAAAGAAAATCGCCAAAATGAAAAAAAACGCCAAAAACAGAAGAAAAAATCGCCAAAACAAGAAAAGAGCCAAAACTTAAAAAAATCGCCAAAACCGAAAAAAACGCAAAAACCGCCAAAACAAAAAAACCGAAAAGACCCCAAAAACGAAAAAAATGCCAAAACTATATATTATATAGGATGAAGTTTGTATTAAATTACATATCTAGTATTCATACGGAATCCTTCGTGCGCAAGTCAGAGTCGCACCTTACTGAATTTATTTTAAAGTTATGCTCGTAATTGCAGACACAGGAGCTTGAACGCGATTAGCGACACTATTACAGCTATAATTATTTATGTTTTAATTCCTTTATTTAAATTTTTTAGTTTTCGTTTTCTTTATTTTGCTCTTTTCGTAACGAACGAGATGCCAGATGACTTACTAATAAGAAATTTAATAAAATAGGGGGATTTGTTTTGTTTTATATATAATAATAAAATAAATAAATTGTATGAATATTAAATAGTTTTGAAAATATAAATAATTTTATGGCATTGTTATTTAACACATGAAATTTTTTGTATATAACTAAGTAGCATAGCTCTAACCGGATGTCTTTAGACAACTCTCTTCTTTTTCATGTAGATTGAGAGATCCAAATAGTGGGGTTCCACTTTATCGAATGTGAGGTAGGGATTATTGAACTGTCAGATCTGTTAATTTCAATTTATATACAGTAATTAATTAATTGCATAAAAAAAGTAATAGTTTTTTATGCAATTAATTGTGGTTTTGCTCTTTTAGTTAAGCGGGTATCAATTAAGCGGACATTACTGTATTGTTTAACAATAAAAAAACTTACTATTTTTCACAATGGCTTAAACTTTTCTTAATCCAATGTCAATTTGTTAATTTTAATTGCCGCGCTGCCCAGAGTAAAGGTAAATTTGTTGTAGACCTTGACTTAGGTTCAAGAGTTATTTCTTTAAATCATTTATTTGCTTTTGATTTGTGTTTTAAAAATTCTTTTTTACTTTTAATGCGAAATTGTTGCAACGCTATATTTCAACGATAAAACCATAAGTTATTAAACATTAAACAAACTACATTTCGCTCATTTACTCACAAAATGTAATAACTCAAAAAAAGTGGATTTTTGAGTTAATGATACAGAATTCATCCTCTTATCGTTCTTCATATTGTGTAAAAATTTCTTACTCAACTCTTCAAAGTGAAATAAAATTTTCTTTTTCCATTGAGTTGTGTTTAAACTGATTTTTTTTTTTCGTTATAACGTTGTTGGAGCAATTGAGCGATATGTCTTCTCTATAAAATTTGTTCGCTCAATGAGACCTGAAAAAAAGAAATAATTTCGCTTAATTTACGCTTTAACAAATGGGTCGTTCGTTTCATGTCATGACCATTATTTTCCCACCATAAAAAAATGTTTGATAATAAAAGTTTTTTTTCACCGGCAAGTGTTGCACATTAAAAGTGTCTTTGTAAATTTTTTAAAGCTAGATTGCAGTCTTAACTCGATCCAGCCGGCCCTAGCGGGCAAAATTTTAAAATAAGCTTGAAATAAAACAAACATTTGACCCTCTAACACCATTTTGACAAGAACGTTAGCAAAACAGAAGAGACACGTTAAAATTTAGTTGTCTTTTCTTTATTACATACATTTTTTATTCTGTTTTTTTTTGTCAGCTTTTAAATGTCTTGTTTTAAATTTTGGGTGGGCAACTTGTCAGACCAAAAAAGGTTTATATCTTTATATCTGGTTTTTATTTTTCGAATTAACAAATTCTGTTATTATTTTTATTGTGTCATGTTGTAGTAACGAGTGAATGAACGAACGTTATGAGAACATAAACCTTTCAAGTTCCGTTTATAAGACAATTTTCATTTGCCTTGACGCCTAATGACTGCTCAAATGAGAACAAAGCAGCGTTGGAACGAGAAACCCGTTTGTTCTTATGAACAAAGTGAATATGAAATATTAGAAAAGTTAATTTGTAAAGAAGAAAAATTGTAAAAGACAATGTCATGACACCTGATTAAAGTTTTTGTATTTGTCATTTACTAACATAAATAGATGCAAGAATATTTGTAAATCAATAATTAATTTGATAGTGTCAATGAAGAGAGAATTGATGTGGAAACAATTAATGCTGCAGTAGGAATTATTTTAAAAAAATATATTTTATTCTAACTTACGCCCTGTTTCCATAACCCAAACATACGACTGAAGTAGAAAATTTTGTATGCAAAGCCCTAAGTTTTATTGAATAATTTTCATGATGATAAAAAGCTTGTCCGAAAACGTCCAGCATTAAAGATTTAATATGTAAACAAATTTGCCACAAAAATCAATAAAGAATTACAAACCAATTTAAGGTCAATATTAAAAATGCCATATTTTCCGGACTAGGTAACTGAGGTCCAAATTCACAGTCTATACTTAACTAATGCTCGTGGATTAACTAAACGATTTTTCTTATCGATTTCATTGGTTAAACCACCTTCATTAAGGCCGTGATACACTATCATACAAAGTCGTTCGATTTTCGAAAAAATGCAAAAGACAATAACAATTCATCACACTTGGTTTGTATTGTTTCGTAGATCGCACGACTTTGTATGATAGAGAGTCATGGCCTTTAGTTAACTAAAGACTGTGAATTTGAGCGTTAATGATAAATAAATTTTATTTTGAAATACACTGCTAACTAATACTATGTTAATTATATGCAAACTCGAAAGCATTTCCTTTCGTTTCGAGTTACAGAGTATACCCCTGAACGTTCTTAGTACAGTATCCAACTTTACTGATTCCCTAAAGCATCAGCTTAATGCTGAACGCATGCATCTGTCAGTATTTTTTTTTTTTTTTTGTTGCTTAAGCTATGTACAGACGATTGTCAGATCTTACAATATTGTCAGATCTGGCAATGTGCTGACAATGTACTGGCAATCGAAAATTGCCAGCACAATATTCCTTGTCAGTTCACACGGTTGTCAGAAAATCTTACAATTTATTGCCAGACGGTTGTATGACAATAAATTCATCTGACAAAATCGTCAGTAGAAAAATTGTCAGTTCACACGGTTGTCATATGCACAAATTGTTAGATCTGTTGTTATGCGTTGCCAGACTTAAAGCATTTATTAGAAATTGTTAAATATTTATCGTTTGTGTTTGTATTAATTGTAAAAAGTGAAAGTATAAATTATTATGGACCATTAAGAAGCAATTGCAATGATTTTTTCTGCATATATTTTATTATAAATTTTTTCTTTTAAATCAAGCGTGTGCAGTGTTGCGCATAGAAAGAATTCTCTTACAATGACGCCATTGTGAGATGCATAAACTTTGCACATCTGACAATATTAAAATGTCTGACAAATATCTGGCAATAATTTTACAATGTGTTCACTAGATTGTAAGATGTCTGACAATTTGTTGTCAGCTGCTAGTTTTGCAATGGACTGACAATGCTTTTTCTGACAACGACGTCTGACAAAAATTGTCAGTTCACACGGTTGTAAGAAATTTTTAGCACATTTTACTGGCAATATTGTAAGATCTGACAACCGTCTGTACATAGCTTTATTTTTTAATTTGACAACGTTGTATTCTGGATTTGAGAGAGAGAGAGAGAGAGAGAGAGAGAAGTTTTCAAAAAGTCAATAACGTTTACTTGTGCTGTCATTTTGTGGTGCAATTTTTAAAATATTTGTAACGCCGTTTCCATTATGTTTTTATATGAAAAACAATGACACACAACGAAAAACATCGAAAGTGACAAACTTTGCCAATAGCATACATTATTGCTATGTCACAAAATTCCATAGCGTGTACTCGATATTAGTTCCTTATGGCGCGCCATGCATTTGAAATAAAAATTGTTTTGAAGAAGAAAAAATACTGGTTACAAATACTGGTAACAGCTACTTAGCATAATGGTGCTGCCGAGAAGTATCTGAGAATTCCTGGGATTTTGGAAATGTTTTGTGTCTTTGCTAAAAGGTTTGGGACTTGGATAAGTGGTTCGTGGCAGTGATAGCTAAAGGTGTCCCTGCTAACTAATTTTCTAAATACGAAAGTATATTTGAAGTGTCGCAGAACAAAACGTGCTTTTTTTTTAGAAAATGTTTTTTTTATGTATTTGCATTAATTTTTTTAAGTTCTATTAGAAAAAATCTTATTTGCCTAATATTTCTTGCTTATTAGTCTTTAAAAAATTTCTGCGGAACAAAACGCGTTTTTTTCTTTTATTTTAACAAAACGTAGTTTTTTATTACAATTTATTTATGTTTGTTAAATTATAACTAAAGATGAGAAAATTTCGTGATTTTCTGAAATCACGCATTATTGTCGCTTGAGCGAGCGTGCGTGATAACTCTCACGCACATCTCTAACAGTAATTTTCGAGGAATGACTTATTTCATATAAATAATAATAATAATAATCAATAATTTGATTAGTATCTGGTATCTGAAAGTTATTAGATATAACATAGCAGCCTAAAAAGTATAGTTAAAAGATGGAAGATAAATACTGAAACACGAAAGAAATATAAATTAAAAAATCTTAATAGTGTAAATATGTATATCGAGTTATTTTTAAAGATTTTGTTTTAAATGTGTAAATATATTTCGAATATACGATATTTCCATATCGAAAATACGGATACCAAAACGTCCTTTTTGCATTTTATTTGAAACAAAACGTACCTTTTTTGGTTTTATTTTAACAAAACGTGCTATTTGCATATTAAAATTCCATTAATTTCGTACATCGGTAACATTTATTGTTGCAACTTGTTGTGGTCTGATGCATTTTATAGGTATAATAAGGAAAGCACTTGTTATATATTCTGGTTTTATGCTATGAAATAATCGGGTGAAAAAAATAATGTTTGATTTTCCAATATTTTGCAGTAATCGAAAAGACACGTTTTGTTCTGCGACTCCTCATTTATTGTTTGTTGCGCTTTAACGGCTAAACCATAGAATCGATTTTAATGAAATTTAGAACATAGATAGATCTAAGTTTATATGGGCCTCTCAGAAACTATCTAAACGATTTTGATGAAATTCAAAAAATACGTAGATCTGAAGTCCTATTTTCAAAAACAGGACCACGAGGGTTGGTAAGGTGAAATTTCTTACTCTTTGAAATTATCTATGCGATTTTAATTACAACACGCAGGGATTCAAGTATAATCTAGATGATTCCATTTGGAAAGGACCACTCCACTCATCGGTGTCAACCTATGTAGAACCGTATGTGAGTTTTCTGATACGCTAATCGTTACTAGATCCAACCCGTCGCGTTGAGATATCTGATAAGATCACTTAATCTCAAATAAATCTGTAAGATCGTTTAGTATACATACGACTGTCTAAAAAGATGCAAAGCTGAACATTCGCAAAAAAAAAGTGGAAGATTGTCCGTTCTTTGTTTTCTTCTCGACAACTTCGGCAGAACTCATTATAGGACAGACCTATCCTACTAGCATGTCTACCCATCTTCCACTGCCCCATCATGACTGCAACGAGCCTTGAGATGTCCTAACGGTGCCTATTTGTTAATTGTATTGACATATTCAGCTTTATAGAGTTAGTGTTTGAATATATACGGCATGGCTACCGATTCGACATTGGAGGTGTTCAAAGCTCTAACCAGATCGTCCACCTGTTAGTTACCTGAAAACTTGCTATGTGGTGGAACCAAGATGAAGGTGAGATCAGCCTGACCACCCAGTCTAGATAGCAAACTCTTACATTGCCCGACTAGAATATACGAAATGATATCTGATCTTAGAGATAGAAACGCTGCTTAGCTGTCGACAAAGATGAGATTTTACCTACATCTTTGAAACTATCCATTCCATTTGTATGACAGATTGATCTGAGTCTATAAGAAGACATGGTTTATACATATTTTTAAAAAATATGAGAAGGTGGGAGGTAAACAGAAATTTATTTCTCTTTGAAACTATCTAACCGATTTTCATGCAATTCAAAACATACACAGAGAAAACAGTGCCTCATAAAATAGAACAAAATTAATAAGAAATCTCTATGGTTTTTTTTTTCAATAAGGAAATCTTATTAATTTCATAGAGAAAACCTTTTTGAAAAAATCAAGAAGAAATCTTGTAGTTTTTATGAGGTTATCTTATTGATTTTTTTAATAAGGTTTTCTTCTTGATTTTATGAGGCGACCTCATAAAATAAAAAAAAATTATTACATGTTGTCCCGACGTTTCGTGAATTTTTTGTTCACTTTTTCAAGGGATGTCGTTGTATTTTTTAAAATTACATGAATACTATAGCAATTAAACTTTGTTGAAAACAGTGTATTGTGAAAAAATAAAAATAAAACTACAAATTAGCAATTGTCAAAAACCTGTGATACACCAAAAGGGGAAAAACATTTTATAATTTTTATTTTTATTTTTATTTTTATTTTTTCACAATAAACTTGTTTTCAACAAAGTTTAATTGCTATAGTATTCATGTAATTTTAAAAAATACAACGACATCCCTTGAAAAAGTGAACAAAAAATTCACGAAACGTCGGGACAACATGTAATAAATTGCATTTTTATTGACATTAAACACGGTAGGCCTGATAGCTTAAAGAAAACTATAACTAACAGAAGATTTTAATGGGCCAAATATATCAACAAAAACAAAAAAAAAATTATGTAACTCCATATACTTTGTGCTTTGCTTATATATTTTCATTTAAATTCTATACCATATACTTTGAAAGGAGACAAGTATTGAACCAGCAAACTTCTGACTGATAGACAAACGCTCTAACCAATATGCTAACAAGCAGTCTGAATAACCATTGAAATAATTTTGCAAACATGCTTATACAAAAACGAAAAAGATCATGAAAAAAATTGTCTGTGTCTATTTATAGATATGAAATAACAAGACACCTCATAAAATCAAGAAGATTTCCTTATTAAAAAAATCAATAAGATGCTTTACACATAATCATATAGGAACCTAATAAAATCAAGAAGAAAACCTTTTTAAAAAAATCAATAAGGCAACCTAATAAAATCAATAAGAAATCCATATAGTTTACAATTTATAAGAAAACCTAATAGAATCAAGAAGTTTTTCTCTATGGATTGTTTTTTTTTTTGGTGCCAAAAATAACGGAAATTGAGTAAAAAAAAGTTGGGAATAATAAGATTTCTTCTTGATTTTATGTGGTTTTCTTCTTGATAAAATTAATAAGATTTACCACATAAAAACAATAAGAAATCTCTATGAAAAAATCTTCACTTCTTTCTGCTGGGATACCGCTTAGCCTAAAAACGTTTCATAGAGAAAATCTTATTGATTCAATGAGGCAGTTTTTTCTCTGTGTATATAGATCTGAATCTAGAAGGACACAATTGCTATATATTTTATTAAAAATTAGCCCACTTTGGAGTAAGGGGCAATTCCTAAGGTAAGTAAAACGTAAGGCACTACATTATTAGCCGATATTCCATGACAACGTGCGTTCTTTTTTTCTTTCATTTAATTACACAAGTATACACGGCTTTGGATCTAAGCAACCAACGGTTATTTGAGGCGCTGAATCCGAATCTGCACTCCGTTTTCTGATATTGATTCTAGTGTTTGAGATATTAAATAAAAACATTTTTTACAATTTTTGACAATTAATCTCCATTTTATTCATTAAAAAGTGTTAAATTAGAAATGAAGAGCAGTCGCACTGAGTCGCTTGTACTATTTGGGATTTTGGACGCATTAAAGTCCAACAGTGGTCGCTCATCGTGCCCTCGTCCAAAAATCCTTGGTATCGTTTTTCGATTGGTGTAGTCGCTCTCCTTGCTCGCCGCTTGTGTCACCCAAGTTTTCAGGAAAAAATTCGAGATGGGAATGCAGAAAATGTACTTTGAGAGACATTCGAGCTCCAATCTTGCAATAATTTTGTAACAAACTGTCGATTATCTGCTTAAAATCCGGGGATTTGCGGTTACCTAGAAATTTGTGAACAACATCTTGAAATGATACCTATGCTGCTGCTTCATTGGGCGTTAAACATTTTGTAAAGTTTCTGTCGGCCATTAATTTTCATATATCAGGTCCGACAAATATTCTCTCTTTGATTTTGGCGTACGACAATTTGGGAAATAACTTTCTCAAGTACTCAAAAGCTCGAGTGCTTTGACAAAGTTTTTGATAAGTCCAAGTTTTACATGGAGAAGCAGAGGATCATTGCTCGCACGGGGAACTGGCTTAGACACTGATGAGACTTCAGGATATTTATTAGTGATGAGCGATAGCGCTATTTTTTAAATAATGTTGCTCCTTGTGAACGTGATTTCTAAATCGCTGTTCTTTTAAACTGTGACTGTGATCACAGTTTAGCAGTATTTTGTTTGTAGCAGTTCTGTTATTTTGAGAAAATCTAATAAGAAGAGCAGCAGTGACTGTGATCACGGTTTAACACATTTCAGCTCTTCTGCTTTAAAAGTATTTATTAGTATTGGTGTTTTTATAAATACTAATCAGCGTTGTCAACTTGGTGCGTTTCGCACCATTTTGGGTGCTTTTTGAAATTTTTTGTGCGAAAAATTCCTTAGTTGGTGCGTGGTGCGCTTTTTTTTAAATTTTGGTGCGTTTTTTTAATTTTTGGTGGCAAAAACGCAAATTTAACACAACAATGGGTTAAAACTGGAAAATTTTTGTTGTGAAATTTACTAACTTCTTGGTAGTGTTAGTTACCATATTAATAGTAATGAAGTTTACAAAATATCACAATTTGAAATGAAATCGGTTGTATGATAATAATAATGATGAAATTATTAGCTTTTTTAGATTTAGTTGAACTGCAGTGAATTTTAATCATATAGACAAAGCTGAACCAACAGCAAATAAATTTTAAATTAATAAATATACTTATGACAATATGTCGAATAATGTATTTCTTAAATTTTTTTGGTTAAGTTTTTTTAATTATGTGGATATATTGTAAAAGGCTGTTTGTTTTTATTGTTGTATTTTTAACCCCCGACCAAAAAAGGGTTGTTATAAGTTTGTAGTGTGTATCTGTGTGTTTGTACGATTGATTTAGTTTTTTATTTTTGAAAGGTGACTTGATCGATAAGGTAGTTAGCTATGTTTTAATAAAATCGGTTCAGCCTCTTAGAAGATATTACATGTTTTCTAGAAATATTCGGGGGTTTTTAAAATTTTTAATTTTTGTTATTAATATGGATATATTAAGCTTCTGATAAAAAAAAAATTTAAAAATATTTGAATAGAATAATAAATAATGAACTTTTATTAGTTTTGAATCTTTTCTATTAATCGTTGATCTCTTTAAAAAGTTTTGTAGAGAATTTACGAAATTAAAAAAATATATATTATCTATGTACATATGTAAATGACGTGAAATCAGAATGTACAAATAATGAATACGGAGTGCCGCAAGGATCTATTTTAGGGCCATTGCTATTTATTATATATATAAACGACATGCCAAATGTGTTACAAAAATGTGAAATGATATTATATGCTGATGATACGCTAATTTTTACAGAAGGACATACAGATCAACAATGTCAAGACAATATGACAAATGATATAAAAAACGTGAATAAGTGGTTAAAAATTAATAAATTAAAACTAAATGAAAGTAAAACAAAAATAATGCAAATAAATATGAACAATGAAACACATTTTGAAATTAATAATAAAATAATTGAAAAAGTAAATAAAATTAAGTATCTAGGCTTTATAATAGACGATAAATTGAAATTCAAAGATCATGTAGAATACATATGTAAAAAAAAATTGGTAAAAAAAATCGGTTTCTTTAAACGAATACGAAATAAAATATCAACAATAACGGCAATAAATATATATAATACAATCATAAAACCCCATTTTGAATTTGGATCAACAATATTATATACGTGCTGTACTCTAATGCAAATAGAGAGATTACAAAAATTACAAAATAAAGCCATGAGAGCAATACTAAAATGCAACATATATACACCAATAACATATATGCTTAATTCATTAAAATGGTTAAACATAAAACAAAGACTAGAAATGAACACTCTCATATTTATTCAAAAAATGAAAACTGGCAATGCGCCAGAATATCTTTCAAATCAACTAAATTACGTTGGGCAAGTACAGCCATATCAATTAAGAAATGCGAGCAACTGCAGGCTTCCAAGAACAACAACTACTGCAATGCAACAACCGCTGTTTCACAAAGGACTCTATATGTAATTATAATCTAATTCTTAATTATATAAAATTTGAACTAAATAGTAATATTTTTAGAAGAAATATAGTATGCTTTGTAAGAAATAACTTAAATTAATACTTCCAGTTTATTTGTTTTTTCTCCTAGTGTATAATTAAATTAGATAAATTTATATATGTATATAAAGTAAAATGTTATACTGAAAGTATTTTAAATACTACTAATACTACTAAATAAAATAAAAATGTAGTACAAATGAATTTATTGTAAAAAATTTGCCAAGTCTTTTTAGGTTTTATTTTTTTAACCCTGATCTGTAAAAGCCTGTTTTAGTGTTACACTTGTAAAAAAAATTACTTTTTATGCAAAATTAATTTAATAAACATTTTAAACTAAAAAAAGATTCTAAGTTTGGTGCGTTTTTTTGCAAATGACGCGTTTTTTTCTCCATTTTGGTTCGTTTTGAAGTTTCAAAGTTGACAACGCTGATAGTAATAAGAAGAGCAGCAAGAACAAGCAATTAGCAATCAACCCCGTTCAAATATTGAGAATAAATAAAAAAAAATATATAAGAAGCAGAGAGACAATAAAAGCTGAAGGTATGAAAAAAAAATTAATGTGGTAGCTTTATTTATTGTAAAGTAAGCATGCAAGAACAATCACAGTTTGTATGAAAGAACTATATTTTCAAAACCTGTTACATGATAAATTCAGTTACAGTTGTGATTTGTGATTTTTCAATCGCTGTGAAAAAGTAACAGGTTTGTAAATATCGCTCAACTCTAATATTTATATTTTTTTGCTAATTTTTTTGCATTTAAATCGACGACATTCATCAAGCAAAAGTAGCAATCATCTACATGATTTTTCGGCTCTCTCCATAACATTGGCAATGAAAATGAAAAACATACTTTGTTTTTACCGCGTGACCACTTGTATGACATTGTGCTACACGCGTTACAAAGCAATTTCGGTACCCACGGCTTGTGAGTGTTTGATACAGAGAAAGCAAAATAATAAAAGTATGCATTTCTGATCACATTAGTAATAACTTTGACACTTTTTCTGATAATATAACATCCGCAAACCTAACAAAAACACTTTAAATCAACTTTACAATTCTGTCTTGGAATTTTTTACACGTTTTGGATTAAAAAAAACTTTAAAAATACAAATTAAATAATGTCTCTAGCGACGCCAACTGACTCTGAACGTGGAAGTACATACCACGCGTTACGCGGCAACGCTTTTCTGGCTTGTTAAACGTTTAACGCTATACAAATGGAAAGTTACACAACACGCTTTTGAGGTTTTTTTAGTTGTAAAATTTAAAGAATTTGTCGGTTATTTTTTTTTGTCTTGCACTTACGTTTCATATTTCTTTAAATCTTTAATGCATTTTTTTATCCATTGTTTAATGAGATTAATTTCTAATAATTTTTGTGTGTGTTAGCTTATGAATCTGGCAACACTAGCTTTCATTTTGTATACAACGCATGAAAGTTGAAGAATGTTCAACTTTTTGCGAGGTACGCGCGTCGCGAACTTCTCTATGTAACTTGCCTTATGAAAACACACTATTTTAACTTTTTTAACAGCCGTGTGTATCGCATATTAGCGCATTGAACGCGTGTTATGTGCTTCCACCTTGACTCTTATTATGATAGCGCAGTGCTGCCAACAAGCGCGAACTCACAAACTAGAATCAATTTTGAAAAACGAAAACCGGATTTGAACTCAGCACCTCAAATAACGTAAAGATTTGCTCTCATCTGCTCTGATCCAAAAGTTGAGCGGGACTTTTATACTTGTGTTATTATGAACGCGACCCCATTTTTATTAATACGAGGCTAGCAGTTTTTGAAAAATTTAAAATACATCATTTATAAAAAAAATTCTTTTAACTTTGGGCTTATTTAAGCGCTTTAAAAAAAACCATTCAAAGAATACATAAGAAACGAACAGTGCGAATAAATTTTGAAATTACTTTGAATGATTTTTATCACACTTTTGCAAAAACTGAAAGACAAAAAAAAACAATTACATATCTTACAATGGCGGGTGGGTGCTTAAAATATATATTTTTTTTAGTTAAAATTTATTAGAGTTTTTGATGTGGTTGCCGGTATACGGCCAGTCATTCATTAATTACAATTCTTGTGTGTAATCATTAAGTTTTTATCAGTTGAGTTTAAAACAATGTAAAGATATTAAAATTTTAGTTTCGTTTTTTTTTTGCAAATGAATGGTTACATTAAAAAAAATGCCAAAAAATAAACAAAACAAAAAAGACAAAATGCGCAACTGTGCGAAACATACAAAACACTCGTTACGTGTGTGAAGAAGTGGCGGGGCTGTGGTGGTAAGTGGCACCTGCCCATGGTGAAATATTACCCACTGCCAGATAAACAAAACACAATGAAAACTTAATAATAACACATAAAATAAAACAGACATAAAACTACTCGTACAGCAAATAATACGAGTACTCAAAACATAATGTGCAACATTTGGAGAAATAATGTTAGTCACGGTTTACACTGTGATATTTTTTTCTTCAAAAAGTCTGAGCTTATGGGTGAGAGAAAAAAAGAAAGAATGGTATAACTATAGATAGTTCTTATGAATTTTTCAAAGCAATTGCGACGAGTCTACTGTAGGACTGTTTTAAACTCATATTTTGCATATTTTTAAATTAAATTTTTGCATAACTAACTTTAATTTTTATTTTGGAAATGTCAGCGAAAAGGAAAGTAATGCTCGAGAACGCATGCAAAGAAAGTAAAACTTAAAAAAAATTTGGTATCTAGGACACGAATAAAAGTCCAAACATGAATTTAAGAAATTTTCCATAGTGTAAATACAGACTTAAATAACCTCGAAAAACAACAGCAAAAACAAATTGTCGTCATTTGGCACTAAAATATTTTCATTGTTTTTTTTTAACACTTTTTCGTTTACTATTTATCTTTTTTTTAGTTTTTAACCAAATAATGGCTGGTTTATATCTTATTGTTGAGTTACGGCCGCAATATTTGAAGGGTTTTGTTTAACAAATTTTATTTATTTGTCTTTTTTGCGAAAATATGTATGATTAAAGTGTCGCTGGAGGAAAATTGCATGCTTGGATGAACCAACTGTGTTTTCATATCGCTGTTTTCTTCTTCTTCTTCTTTCAGACGATTAATTGTTTAGGGTTAAATTAATTTTTTTTACGCAGCTTTCTTTCATAAACATTTAAAAAAATTAAGATGGAATGTTGAAATGTTAAATGATATTAAATAGTAATGAAAAAGAAAAAGTTAAAAAAAATATATTGAAAAATAGTGTAAAGTTAAAAGTCCAAATTACTTTTTTTTTAAATATTTCTGACTGTAAATTGAAGTAAGTCATGGCGGTTAATTCCTGCACTCGTGATCGAAATTGCATTCGAATAGAAATTAATTCCGATAGCAAGAAATTTACTGACGATGTCACTCGATACCAAGCGAATCGAGTTTTTCTTTCAGTGTTTAAAAAGGGCAAGTAAATTCATTTCACAACACTGAATAAATTGTAAGAAAAAACATATATTTGTATGTATGCATGCGTGCAAAAACATATGTATGTATTAGTCTCCTGCATAAGACATCTTATAAGAACTTTCTAGACATGAGGGATTTTTCAAATGTTCTACTACAGCGAAATCTTATAAAACAAACGTTAACAACACTGTTTGCAAGAAATTTTTTTGAGTATTGTAGGTATAAGAGTAAAGAAGAAAACACTTCGTGACGAAGAATTTGTGATACTTGCTTCTTTCTACGCATGAGCGCGTGTACAAACGTCATGCATGTATGTGTGTATGATTTTATATTTTTCTGCGCACATGCAAAGGCACACACATGCATTAACATTAGTTGTATGCGGTTAATCACATAATAGCTTACCATCTACATATTACACACACACACTCAAACGTACAATATGAAAAATAACAAGCCTACACTAATCAACAGTACTTCTTTTGAGTGTTTGTTACAAACCAACTGTCTTGCTACATCGCTTGTTACGACTGATATACACATACACCAATATATCCATCGTGCTTCGCTTATAGTACGACAGCATTTATTATTGGTTTAGTATAATACATGCGACGTGAATACATTTAAAAATCATGACGTTTTTACATTTCAAGACTGTTTACGCAGCTCTCTAGTATGTATGCATGTTCTTACACACATAATGGGTGTTTTTTATTGAGGTATAGAACTTTAAGTTGGCATCACTTTTTTAACTGGCGGCCATTTTGTCAGCTGTCAAGTGATTAATATTTAGTTTGGTTTGCCATTTCATTATGAACAGGTTGACAAAAGAACAACGCTTGCAAATCGTGCAAATTTATTTCGAAAATAATGGTTCAGTTCGCGAAGTTTACCGCAAGCTCCGTCCATTTTATGGTCGACATAATCGTCCATCAGAGCAATTAATTCGGTTAACCATGGATCGTTTTCGCACTACGTTTACTCTATGTGATAATACGCATCCGCAGAGACGTCGAACAGTGCGCACCGAAGAAACAATTGCCGCTGTAGAGCAAAGTGTTGAAGAGGACCCGAATGAATCGATTCGCCACCGTGCACAGCAATTGGAGCCGACTAACCGACTATTTTGTTCCCGAATTGGATGGCATGAATGTGGATGAGTTGTGGTTCCAACAAGACGGCGCTACATGCCATACAGCGCACGTCACAATCGATTTATTGAAGGAAACATTCGATGAGCGCATAATTTCGCGGAATAGACCTGTCAATTGGCCACCAAGATCGTGTGATTTGACACCATTGGATTATTTTCTTTGGGGATATGTGAAGTCGCTCGTCTACGCCAACAAACCAGAAACGTTAGGAGACTTGGAAGCCAACATTCGTCTCGTTATTGCCAACATACGGCCCCATATGCTCGAAAAAGTAGTTGAAAATTGGACCTGTAGAATTGGCTTTATTCGAGCCAGCCGCGGCGGCCACATGCCCAAAATCATATTTAAACATTAATGGCATAAAATTATCCTTCCAATAAAGCTAAATTGATGGACATTAAAATGATTTTCTTGTGTTTTATTTCAATTCGAAGTTCTATACCTCTTAAAAAACACCCGATACATATGTACCCAGCAAACCAAATGCAACGAAATCGTTCAGAGTTCATAACGACTTTCTGCGCAAGTTGCCGATTTCGGGACTGATTTCGTCTCGAAGTCGACACGAAAAATATATGAAGTGGTTGACACGAGTCCTGCAAGAATTGTCGGGGGAAATTCCCTTAACTTCACAGATAGATCTGTCTGATATCTGAACGATGTCTGATGTTATTTCCTAGGGAAATTCTGGATTTCCGTCCGATATTTCCAATCGATGTCTGACAGAAATCGTACTTGTAGTCGTTTAAAATTCGCATAGTTTTTGGAACAGTTTGTACAGATATATGCCAGAAATCTGACAATAAATCGTTTTTATTGCTGAAATGATTGCCGACAAATCGTGCAGATTTGTGGAAGAAATGTAGACAAAAATCGTTGAAAACTCTGAAACTTTTGACGATTTATCGTAGAAAAGTCTGACAGAAATCTGACATTAAATCTTCAACATTTTCAGATTGAATAAATCAGATTTTTGTCTATACGAAAACAATTTTTATATGAATTGAAACGTGTTTATTTGCCTGAATTGAAAAACTCGACCGATATTTCTATTTATAAAAATTATTTATTACTAAACACTTTATGTTTTTAGCACGTCTTCTCTTTCCAAATTCACTCGATACACTGCTGTCAACGACGATTATTAAAATTTTTTCTTTTCTTCAAATTGGATAATCCCGTTAGACACATTAAATTTTTGTTGTAAACAATGATCAAACAAAGAATTGAAAAAACCTCGAAGTTTTGATCCGAGTTCTGTACGAAATCTTACAGATTTTTCTGCACAAGCAAAACATAAAAGCCATTGAAAAATCTATCAGCAGTCTGCAAGCTTTCGTGGTCCGAGATCTTTACGAAATCTTGCAGATATTTCTGCACAAGGAAAACATAAAAACCATTGTAAAATCTATCAGCAGTCTGCAAGCTTTCGTGCAGATATTTCTTAACAAATGAATATGAAAAATTCCTCCGAGGTTTCTATCTGAAGGCTGAACGAAATCCTGCAGACATTTCTGCATAAGCAAAATATAAAATTCTTCGAAATTTCGTTAACAATTTTTAACAAACTCTGTACGATATGTCGGAAGACTTACGAATTTGTACAGAATTGTCTTATATCAGACAAAATCTGTAAGTTTGGTTGGCTGGGTATATATTAGAGGGCTGCGTTAACAGTCTTGAAATGTAAATACGTCTTGTTTTTTAAACGTATTGTCGTAACATGTATTATAGTAAAAAAAAATAATAAATAATGTCGTTTAATAAGCGAAGCACGATGGTTGTATTGATGTTCGTGTATATGGGCGATAAGAAGCCATGTCGCGAAGACCTCTGGTTCGTAACAAGCACTCAAAAGAAGTAGTGTTGATGCGTGTATGCTTGTTATTTTGCATATACTTATTTGTTTTAGTGTGAGTGTGTGTAGGATGTAGATGGTAAGCTATTATGTGTTAAAGTGGTTGGTTTTTTTAAAGCAAGCGCACACAACTAATGTCAATGCATGCGTGCGTTTGTATGTGCGCACAAAAAATAAAAGATCATAAACACAACGTGTGTGCGTATTTAAATGCATGACGTTTGTAAACGCGCCCATGCGTTTGAAAAAGCAAGCATCACGAATTTTTCCGTCACGCAGTATTTTCTTCTTTACTCCTATACCTGCAATAACTGAAACAAATTTCTTGCAAACAGTGTTGTTTACGTTTGTTTTAGAAGATTTGGCTGTAGAAAAGCATATGAAAAATCCTACGTGTCTTACAAGTTCTTGTAAGTGGTATTTTGCTGCGGTATACTGTACATGATAATAAACTCGAGTAATTTTGGTAGGAATTTTTGTTTCTTAGTTCAAAGTAATATGGGTTCTTTTTTCTCTATTTCAACTGTCTTTTTTCTCTATTACAACTAATGAAGGTCCTTATTACTATGCTCGTCAAAATAACTTACTATCACCCTTATTTCAATTGTCGACATCGACGACACTTTAACACAATACCAAAAAATTGCGTCTTGTGTATCCACACGACATGTACAATGTTCATGTTTTACAGTGATAAATTTTACAAGTCGTCTACATGGATGGTGTACACATGAGTAGGCCTGAGCACCAACGAGCTACTCCATTAATCAAAAAAAAAAAAACACACAATTAACCCTTTCAGCTTAAATCAACTGATAATGTGTCCTAGCTGTTCAAGTAGTGGTTGAGAATTTTTTAAGTCCCATTTTGATGGTAAATGTTCATAAGTCTAGAATTCTTTAAAAACTTCCAATATTATACTAATAAAAGTACAGTCGATCTAATTATCTGTTATAATTTTTTTCTGTCAGTGAATTTTTCGCTAACAAATAATAAAATTCAAAAAAAAATTTATTATTATCATTATTTATGCCTAAATACTTTAGACCTGCTGTCTCTGCTTGTGTCAAACATTTAAATAAAAAACTGTGGATTAATTTAATTTTAGTTATTAATAACAGACATTCGCATTAATCAGATTATGGTATCATTAAATTAAACGATATTTGTATAATAAAAAATATATTATTTATTTCAGCTGACTGAATTTAAAATGGAAACAAGTGATGCGTATGTCAGATGTTGCAAAAATCATTATTTCAACTTGTCATCAAAATATTTTTATTGCAACTTTAATAAGTAAAGGGTGTTTTTTATTGAGGTATAGAACTTTAAGTTGGCATCACTTTTTTAACTGGCGGCCATTTTGTCAGCTGTCAAGTGATTAATATTTAGTTTGGTTTGCCATTTCATTATGAACAGGTTGACAAAAGAACAACGCTTGCAAATCGTGCAAATTTATTTCGAAAATAATGGTTCAGTTCGCGAAGTTTACCGCAAGCTCCGTCCATTTTATGGTCGACATAATCGTCCATCAGAGCAATTAATTCGGTTAACCATGGATCGTTTTCGCACTACGTTTACTCTATGTGATAATACGCATCCGCAGAGACGTCGAACAGTGCGCACCGAAGAAACAATTGCCGCTGTAGAGCAAAGTGTTGAAGAGGACCCGAATGAATCGATTCGCCACCGTGCACAGCAATTGGAGCCGACTAACCGACTATTTTGTTCCCGAATTGGATGGCATGAATGTGGATGAGTTGTGGTTCCAACAAGACGGCGCTACATGCCATACAGCGCACGTCACAATCGATTTATTGAAGGAAACATTCGATGAGCGCATAATTTCGCGGAATAGACCTGTCAATTGGCCACCAAGATCGTGTGATTTGACACCATTGGATTATTTTCTTTGGGGATATGTGAAGTCGCTCGTCTACGCCAACAAACCAGAAACGTTAGGAGACTTGGAAGCCAACATTCGTCTCGTTATTGCCAACATACGGCCCCATATGCTCGAAAAAGTAGTTGAAAATTGGACCTGTAGAATTGGCTTTATTCGAGCCAGCCGCGGCGGCCACATGCCCAAAATCATATTTAAACATTAATGGCATAAAATTATCCTTCCAATAAAGCTAAATTGATGGACATTAAAATGATTTTCTTGTGTTTTATTTCAATTCAAAGTTCTATACCTCTTAAAAAAACACCCTATACATACATACGTATAATTATGTGTGCTTAACGTTTTTATTATCACTAAAACCGACGTATTAACATAATATCGCTCATTTTCTCAAAGAACGTCATAACTCAGAAAAAATTAATTTGCCAGAAAACGTGTTTAACCCTTAAATGCTCAAGGCCGCCGATTACAACTAAAAAAATATATGATATAGATCGTTGCAAACCAGAAAACACTGCGTACTCAATCTTTCAAAAAAAAAAACTTTCTATTTAAAGATATTTAAAAAAAAGTGGTTGTATCTTAGAAGATACACTGAGCACTCTCCAGTTTATAATGTTCTAAGAAAAATAGAAAATAAAAATTTAAATTTTTAAAATATTTGTATTTAATTGAACTTAAAAAGCAATGTATTTTGTAATTTAATAATACATGAAATTTAGTTTACAAAAATACCTTAAATTCTAACTTAATTTAAGAATGTTTAGGAGCGATTGTAGTCATAAAAACAAATTTTCCCACGTTTAAACATAGATTCACCTAGCACTTTTGCAAAACAAAAAACGCCCGGAGCAGCTTGGTAGTTTACATCTCCCTTTTTATCCACCACAGCAAAATAATCTATCATGCGTGGTCTGGTGTCCTTTGGTGGCGCTTGATGAACATTTGGTTTTTGAATTTTTTCTTCAACTTGTTTTTCAACAGGTGGACGGCAACGCTGAGCGGGATGATCCAACGTGGAGGAAAATAAAACTTCTGCCATTTCCAACTTAAAATCTCATTTCTGATGTTTTTTGACATTTATTTTACATATCATATCTAGAAGACGATAAAATATTCTATTGGTCCACTTTGTGCTTCTCATCATAATTTTATGACGACCCATTGAACTTAGAATTTTTTTATTCTGTTCCACCGAATAGTACCTATTGCAAGTATAAAAATTGTCAAAGTATACTTTGTAGTTTTTAAATCGAGGTACTTCACGAAGCAATCGAACAACTATGTTCGCTCAGGCCTGAAGATCAGGTTCTCCTTCGGCACAAATTTCAGCTGCTCCACCATAAATTTCAAATTTAAAAGCATATCCCATAGTATCGCATACTACAAAAAGTTTAAATCCCCATTTTTTGGGCTTATTTGGCAAGTTTTGCTTCATAAAACTTCCAATTTTAGTGGAGAACATGTGCTTGTCTACACATAGCCTGCCCAGCTTTGGAACGGTACCAAAAGTTCTTTTAAGAGTTTCAATAATAGGTCGTAAAAGATAAAGCCTGTCGCGATAGCATCATCAGGAGCAGGAGCAGAAATGAATTATTTCACGAATTTTTTAAAAACGCCTTCTGCTCATTTGGCTTTTTATAACAGCAACGCCTCGATGATTTTTTTCAGACCAATAGTTCCGTGAATTTGGAAGCTCATAATAACTCTTGTGGAAAAGAATTCCTATAAATTTACGCAAGTCCGCTATTGTAAAATTGATTTGATCTATTCCAGAATATTTTACATACTCTCTAACTATGTGCTCTTCCAAGTTTTGTGGAAATAAATAATTCCAAACTTGGTATGGAGTCTGTAATTTGTTTATATCTTCTGGAAGATTACTGTCTCCTCCACATAGAAGCTGTTTTTTCACTAAACTATAGATCACCTTTTTCTATAACACTCTTTCCAAATCAGAAGATTTGGAATTTATTGTTATCTCACTAAATATAGAAGAAAACAAATTGGAAGAATTCAATGACAAAGTGTGTTCAAAAGAAGTAGATAGTGAGCATCATAATGAAAAAAGAATCATGTGTGGATGCATTTGAATCAATTTCATGCGCATTATCATTGTGCAAATTATCTTCATCAATTAATTGCACTTTAGATGCATCTGGAATACTAGTTCTTATTCTTCTTTCCCCCGCTTGGAAATTCCTCATCTCTAGGTCGTCAATATCAGACACTTCTTCATCAACTTTTGTAAAACTTGACATGACTTTCCCAAAAATTTGTTGGTTAAATTTAATTGAAATTCCGTTAATATTGTTAAACGTACTACAAAATAAATGCACAATACTTAAAAACAAACAATTTGCTTCTTCAAAGCTTAGCATGTGAATAAAAATAAACTATAAAGCAGTACAAAGTTTAAACAATCACGAATTTTTAATTTATTGGTGAGTGCTCCGTGTATCTTTAAAGATACAACCATTTACTATAGCTTAATTGAAGGACGTCGAATCAAACTTATTTATTTTCATTTCTAGCGGATAGCAGACATACTCTTACATTGCTTTTTATTTTTTTGAGACTCAATTTCAAATCTTCTTTGAAGTTTTCGCGTTGGAAAAATGCCGATTAATTTAATATGAAAAAAAAAATATTTTTAGTTTTCAAAGTCAACTAGGTCTACAATTGAAAAACTATTCGTTGAAAAATAGTTTGAAACAAACGTTTAATGTGTTCTTTGTGCATTAATGCTGTTTCTGTGCGATTTTGGTCTAAAGTATTAGAGCTATTTTAATGGTTGTGTGAGCATTTAAGGGTTAAAGTTTTCAATTTACACACAACTTAAGGGAAAAAGAAAATTTGATTTTCCTCTCAGGAATTGAGTAAACAAGACATTTGTATAAAATTTTTACATAATATGAATAACAATATGAGGATTAATTCTGCATCATTAACTCCAAAATTCCATTTTTTGAGTTATGACGTTCTTTGAGTAAATGAACGATAAGTATACATATGTATGTAGATGCGAAAGTAGGCCTTACACTGAGGAACAAATTCTCAAATATTAGAACTGAGTTTTGTGTTCAAATTAAAAGTAAATTATAGAATTGGCTGGGAGGGAGTATGAACTAAAATTAAGGGTATTCATTCTTTGTAGCATATATTTCATAATTAATCTCTAAGAAATGTGAAGCGACTTCTAAGTAAATGGCCAATAATACTTTTATATATCACTATGATATTGCAAATAGTTTAATATCTGCTTTAATTCAGTGTCAGCCCAATTTTTGTTACTACGTTTTAGCCGTAGTACGAGTATATCGGGCCAATTTACAATCTTGTGCAAATGGTCTTGCATCGTTGCATGTGCACAATGGTATAGTATATTGATACTCACCAGTTAACTATTCTTAGCGGTGAGTATCAATATACTATACCATTTTGCATATGTAACGATGCAAGACCATTTGCACAAGACTGTGAATTGGGCTATTGATTTAAAAAAAAAATTAATAAAAGCTAAATCATTGGCGGTATTCGATGTTTTATGCAAATGTTCTTGTGTTAGTACAAATCCAAAAGATCGTAGCTTTTCTTTCGATTGTGTGTGTATTTTGTTATTGGATTTTAAAGAAAAACTTCGATATTTTGCATTTGCACTAAGGCAAGAACATTTGCATCAAACATCGAATACCGTTATTGATTTTGTAAAGTGAACGATTTATAGTGTTGGAAGTTGGAATAGAATATTCTCTTACAACTGACAAAAACTAAATATACAATAAAATCCCACTGACAAGTCAGCTGTTAATAGTTTATTTTTGAAATCGCGTGATTTGAAATCAACATGGTTTTCAGAACAGGGGCCGCAACAATGAATTTTGCACTTTTTCCATTGAAAAATTTTGACACTAATGTTCACTATAACTGTCAAAATAATTTATTCTCACCATTGCGGACACACCACTAAACACTAGAATTGGTGCACACTTCAAATTTCATCGCAGCAGATTCCGGCCCCAGGCCCGTATGTCCGATTTTCATTTTTGGTTTCTCAATTTAATTTTTTTAATTTGCTTAATTCAGTTTTTTTTTTGCAAATTTTTTGTTTGTGATTATTCTTTTTTAATTACATAACGATGCACAATGGAACTTAAATAAATAAATAAAAAGTTAAAATAACTTTTTAAACGTGCTTAATTTTTTTTGACAAATTTGGTTCTGTTTTACAAATTTTTTGTTTGATTTTATTCTCATTTAATGAGCACAATGGGACTTAAATGAATAACTAAAAAGTAAAAATAATTTTCTAAACGGCAGTCACGTTTTTTTTTGACAGTTAAAGTTGTTTTTTAATTTTTTGTTTGTTTTAATTATAATATAATAACTTAACGATGCACAATGGGACTTAAATGAGCAACTAAAAATTTTAAATAAATATCTTAACGTACGTCACGTCACGTCTTTTTTTTTGACAATTTAAGTTTATTTTGCAAATTTTTTTGTTTGTCTTTATTTTCATATAATAACTTAACGATGTACCAATGGGACTTGAATTGACAACTAAAAATTTTAAATAAATATCTAAACGTACGTCACGTGTTTTTTTTTTTTTGACACTAGGTTTTTTTTGAAAATGTTTTGTTTGTTTTTATTCACATTTACAGCCTGATTTTAGAAAACATAAGACCTTTCGTTTTTATGTTTCGTTTATAAACGATAATGTTTAAAATTTATTTTTATAAAACATATTCTAAAGCTTTCGTTTTGACATTAAAAGAGCTTTTTAGGTATAACCAAAAATTCACACTCACAAAATTATTACAGTGAAGGAATACAAAAAATAATATCTATTAAAAAAATTTTCTATTAAAAATTTTAAATAAAATTCATTTCAAATTATTTTAAATTTTATCAATAAGGGAGTAAGCAATTTAATTTTTAATTGATTTTAGCATTCAATTGGATATCAATTTACCCATTAAAACAGGTTTTCATTGCATTTCGTGTTTTCCGTTTTTTTTTCTATAACATTTACTTTCTTTTGACTCAATACTTAAATTGTTTGTGATTTGTTTGACAGTTAAATTGTGGAAAATAAAGCAAAAGTTATTTGTTTATACTAAATTTGGTGTTGATTCTTTTACAGAAAAATTATAGAAGCAAGGGAAACATCTTTGCTTTGTACGGAAGTCGAGATTCGTACTTGTGCAAGTAAAATCAATCCGCTTAGTCCCAAATCACACTATGCAAGTCTTATTGCTAAACTGATTAGTTTATTAGGAGAGAGAGACGGGGGGAAAAGAAACGTTGCTGCTCCCCTCGTCTCTCTCTCCCTGAAACTAATCAGCTTAGCAATAAGACTTGCACAGTGTGATTTGGGACTTATAGAAAAAGCCATTTAGATTTTTTCGTTTAATTAATTTTTTTTTGTAATTTATAGTAAAAAATAAAAGGAAAAAATAGTTTTTCACTGTTTTAAGTCAGCTCACATTCTAACATTAAAAATTAAATAAAATTTTCGTTAAAATCAAATGAAAAATATGTAGACTGATTTTTAATTAATTTTACATAAAAAATTTTATGAGTGTGGTAAACTGAAAGCTCTTTTGTTGTCACACACATGAAAATAAATAAATGTTTTAAAAACGAAAACATGGTTTCAATCGTTATTTTAAAGAACGTACACACTTATTCATTTTCGAAAAAAAGGCTGTTAATAACTTAACGATGCACAATGGGACTTAAATGAATAACTTAAAAGTTAAAATAATTTTATAAACCTGCGTCACGTTTTTTTTTTTGACAATTTAGGTTTTTTTTAAATGTTTTGTTTGTTTTTATTCTCATATAATAATTCAGCGATGCGCACAATGATCCTAAAATGGACAAAAAAAAAAAAAGTTAAAATAATTTTCTAAGCCTGCGTCACATTTGTTTTGACAATTGAAGCATAGCCGCGAATAACGTTGTAAAAGACAATATTTACAAAACCAGTTTTTTCACAGATTGCCGTTAACATTACTCTCTTGCATTGTTCAAACATCAAACAATCCAAAATTATGCATGTTATCGCCGTCAAAATACAATTTACAAGCAGTCAGTAGTGAAAGAACTTTGTAAGTAACTGACAAAATCATGAAACGAAATTGTCGAAAATAATTGATACATGTAACAGAGATACAAAGAGAAACGTTAATACTAATTATCATTATTTTCGATATGCTGAAAAAAATTAAAAGAAAAAACAATCTTGCTTTAAAATATGTTTTTAGGCTCTCCTGAAAAATTATTATTTTGTCACTTACAACGTTATTCGCGGCTAACCTTCAATTTAAGAATTTTGTTTGCAATATTTTTGTTTGTTGTTATTCTCATCTGATAACTTAACGATGAACAATGGGACTTAAATGGACAACTTAAAAGTTAAATTAATTTTCTTATTTTCTAATTTTTAAATCTTTCACGTATGAACTAAGAAAATCTTATTGTAGTTATTAGTTATATTGCCTACAAGCTTGATTGATCCAATGGTTGTCTAGTGTGCACTCAGCATTAAAATGAAATTAAGTTAAGACTCGAAAAATGTTATGTAATTACTGATAAACAGGACAAGTTTTTTGTGGCACGACCCAGTAAAAAAAAATGGAAATCATTCTGAAGGAACCACATTTTCATTGCTTCCAAAAAATCGATATTTTTAATTTGCCGATAGTTAGCAGAAAACCAAGTAAAAGTTTATTTTAATCACACAAAACCTTGTAGTTTTTCCATAGTTTTAGTAAATACTCACCAAAATGTTCAAAAAATCGATTTTTTGAAAGAAATTTATGAACTAATTTTGGCCTAAAATTTAGAAGTTATTTGCTTAAATTTACATGAAAACACTGTTTCGCGTTTAAATTCGTATAAAAAGAAACGAATTGTTAAAATATGTAACTTTTTAAAGTTTTTCCTAGATGAAAATATTACCATAGAACACAAAAAAAGAAATTTTTCTTAAAATCGCTTCTAATTCGGTGACTAGGCATCGAAAAAGAGAAATTCTTGCAATGACAACCCTATGTAAAAATCATTAGATCGGATCGAAATTTGAACTACTTCCAGACTGCAAACTCTACATTTTCATGACTTCTTTGGAGTGTCTTTTTTTACTGGGGAGGAATGGTGCAAAATGGCTGGCATAAAACTCCGACATATAAAATTTTCTTCTGGGTTGCAAAAAGGTATTTTATGGCAATATGGACTAAGAACTGCTTTATATTTTTTAATAATTGAAGAAATGGCTATAAAGATAAAAACGGAATATGCTACAAAAAACTTGCCCTGCTGATGATAAACAAATAATCAACATTTGAAACATCATTTTTTTGTTTTCTTGTGACACAGTTTAATTATTCAGTTAAAACTCAACATAATTAAATAATCAGTTGGTTTTAAGTGACCATTTATCTGATACTTTGCGTATTAATACTTGCTATACGTGAAGTTTTTTTCCAACTAGTCTTTAATTTTTTATTTTTTTTTAATTTAAAGGACATAATTATTAATGTGCACACCAGCCCATATTAATCGCTGCAGCATGTTCAATGTACTCGTACGTGTAAATATGCTGCTCTGGCACAAGCAAAACTTTTATTTTTAATTTAAATTAGTCGGTGGTTAAATAATGAAAATGCCATCAGATAATAAAACAAATAATTAATGCAATACTGTCGCATATAAATACATATTAATGTTAATACTTGTGTTTATTGAATAAAAAAAATACTTGTTTGATTAATAATATTATTATTATTGGTTTTCAAAATTTTGGTAGCGAAAGAGAATTTTTAAATTGGGAATATAATTCAAATAAAAACATATACATAAACAATGTTTATTAAACATATGTATATAACCCTACGTTTACAACTGATATATTTTTATAATTTTTTTATGTTAGCTCTTTTTTCTATATGGAATTTGACATTTGTCTTGATAAAAATATATCAGGTGTAGACGTAGTGTAAAGAAAAAAATTTTTGAGTCATTTTTAGATTTTAATTGAACTATAGTGAATTTTTAATCAGAAATAATTTTTAGTCAGGCTTAAGTTCAGTAATTTCAATTCTTTTTATGGAATGAAATATTTTTTTTATTAATTAATATGAGTTTCTAAAGAAGAGAAGAAAAATTAAATTAGACTTTTTAAGCTGGGGGAAATACCGATATTTTTCTGTGCAGCAACGCACTTCATCAGCACCCTAGTCTATCTACTTGGGTAGAGATTGTTATTAACATCAGCTATTTAACGTAAATTCTAATGAAACGGAATGTGTGAAATGATTGTTGTGTACAATTATTGATTTACCTTTGGTAAATACATATGTAAGTATCACTATTTATTTCCCCTGTTTTTCCATATTTTCATTTTTCTATTTTTTTTTACTTGTTTATATGTTTGTGTAGGCTATCAGCAGCCCTAGATTAGGTAAAATTTTAGAAAAATTAAGCCACATTGTTTTGAGGTTAACCTACTGTTGCACGCGGCATATTCCGTCAAAATATATTTTACATGATGATAAATTCATTAAATGCATATTTAGCTGTTTATGTAAATTTTGACGGGACATCTTCAGTTCATTGACCACACTTTATTATTTAAAGATTAAGTTTGAAAATTATTCCACATTCATGCTGAAAACAAATAACAGATTAAACGAAACAATACATTAAATGAAAACAATTCAAGAGGCGAAAAATTAATTATTTTTTTTATTATTACACAAGTGAAGTGATGAGTGGTCAAAAACAGAAGCGAACCAACCACACAACCGGCCGCATTTAAAATAACAATTCATAGTGTAAACACACACAAATGCAACGAACACACCTTTTTCTTTACATCGCATGAAAATTCCAACAAGAAAAAAAAAGCATGAAAAAAAGTGTTAGAGATAAAAGATTGTGTGGTAACTACAGCGAAATAAATAAATTTCATGCCGCATTTTACAGTGAATGGGAGCGAGCAACAGTTCTGATATGGTGGTGGTCAAATAAAAAAATTATATTGTTTATGTTTGACCAATGACCAAACCCAATATTACCTATCGTTTTAATTTTACTTGTCAAGTATTATGGGCTATCAAGGGATTTGGAAAATATTGAAATCGAAAAGCCACACACAAAGAAAGCCGCGCGCTGTTTCAATTTCGTTTTCAACTCATTACTTTCCTGCATTAGAAATCAAATCGTAAGCAAGTATATACATATGTATTAAATTAATTGAAATGTTTGTTGTTCGTTTTACTTTTCTTTGCCATAATAAGCTATTATATTGATAATTATGACCATGTACAGGGTGTACCAAGATTTCAGACTATAATCATAGATGTGGGTGATTCTCAATTTGAGTTTAAATTAAAAAAATATCGTAAATGAGAAATTTTGCGACACTAGCTAGGCAACTGGAATGTAAATGCAACATTAGGAAACAGCTGATCGATATTGTAACATTCCATTATCTGAGATAGGCTTACTTCTAAAACGTATATTTATTTATATTATGTTTAAATACACCAATACCCCGGTTTGCGTCGCTTCGGTTTGCGTTGTTTCGAAGTTGCGTCTTTTTAAGATTTCTGTGATTTCGAAGTTGCATCGTTTTTGTTTCAGTTTGCGTCGCATGGCTTCAAAGTTGCATCGTTGGTGGCTTCGATTTGCGTCGTTAACATGAAAATGTTTGTACGAAGCCAAAACAGAAAAAGGGGAATCCCGTTTAAGTCTAATGCAAATATGTATGTGAAGGTTGTCTGCTGTTTGCAAGTTTAAAATCTTTAGCAGTTTCAAATGCCATTAAGTCAAATGGTAATTGAGAAGAAAGCTTTAATTTTATTTGAAAATTTTAAAGAAAGTTTCGTTAACAAGTGCCGAAAGTGCGGAAGAATTTGAAGCAAGCAGAGGTTGGTTTGACTGTTTTAAAACCCGTGGAAATTTGCACAGCATTGCATTAAAAGGGGAATCTGCTAGTGCAGATACTTCAGCTGCAGAAAAATTCAAACTTGAATTAAAAGCAATTATTGAAGAAGGCGGGTATTCTGCACAACAAGTTTTTAACGCTGATAAAACGGGACATTTTTGGAAGCGTTTGCCAGGAAGAACGTACATTTATAAGTCCGAAAAATCTTCGCCTGGTTATAAATCTAGTAAAGATAGGCTTACACTTCTTTTGAGTGGAAATGCAGCGGGAGATTTTAAATTTAAGCCATTTTTAATTTACCACTCTGAAAACCCGAGAGCTTTTAAAAATGTTAAAAAGAGCGATCTCTCTGTTCACTAGCGTGCAAATAAAAAAGCATGGATGACTGCATCCTTATTTAGAGATTGGATGGAAAATTGTGCTGTTCCCGAGCTAAAACTTATTGTTCTTCAAAAAATATTGAGTTTAAAGTGCTATTGTTACTTGACAATGTACCAGGTCATCCTGTTTTTTCTGACGATTATTCGGAAAATATTAAAGTTATTTTTATGCCCCCAAATACCACATCTGTGATACAACCAATGGATCAAGGTGTTATATCCAACTTCAAGTCATACTATCTGCGACGAACTTTTAGTCAAATTCTAAAAGCAACTGACGGAGATAATTTGCCTTCCATGAAAGATTTTTGGAAGAATTACAATATCATGATGGCTATTGATAATATAAACCTATCCTGGAAAAAAGTAAAAGAATCGTGCATGAACGGAACTTGGCGTCAATTATGGCCCGAATGCATTCTCAAAGATATGGTAGATATTAATGATGTTCCACACATATGTAAAGAACTTGCAGAGTCAGCTGGAAATGCAAATTTTTATGGAGTGGAAGAACAAGATATTAATGAGCTCCTATTATACGACGAAGAGCTAAATAATGAAAGTTTGATTGCAATCCAGAGTAACAATGCGCTGGTTGATGAAGCACTTCCGCTTGAGGAAAACAGAAGAAAAAAAACTTACTGCTGCTAAAATTTCTGAAGCGATGCAGTTGATATCGCAAGCAATGGACATTTTTGAAAACAATGACCCGGACGAAGATCGCAGTTTAAAAGTGTCTAGAAATGTGGCCGACGCTATTAATTGTTATAAGGAAATTCATTTGGAAAAAAAGCTGTTACAATCCAACAAACTTTGGATAACTTCATACAAAAATCAGCAAGATTGATAAATCCAACCATAGAAATGGTAATCGATTTAGATGACACAAACTCAGAATAAAAAAATCAACACATCGATGTAGACTTTTGCTTTTTACTTTGAATTTCTTATTTTTAACAGGGCGTCTTGACGAACAAATTTTTTGTTACAACATTTGTCAAACTTCATTTATAAAAAACTCTGAAAAATGTTAGTGCTACTTCTTCATATAAATTTTGACTTTTGTCAAGACAAATAATTTGCTCATCATACGAACTGTAATTTAAATTACAATATGTTTGTCGTGTTTTTTTACGTTTTTCTAATGAATTGTTATATTTTTATTTTAATAAAAACTGTTAAAAAATAAAAAACAAATGGTATTTTTTATTAAAACATATATTTTTGCAGCTAAAATTAGGAATCTCGAAATCAATACAAATGTATGGGTATGGAAAATCGTGCTTCGGTTTGCGTCGTTTCGGTTTGCGTGGCGTTTCTCCGGTCCCAATTAGCGATGCAAACCGGGGTATTGGTGTACAAAGTTGCGAAACATTGTAAGCATGCAGCATTCTTAATACAAGTACTTGTCAATGACATTTTGTACTGGTGTGCATTGTCAACGTACTTTACTACGGCGGTAATGCTAATAAATAAGTATATTAATTACATTTCCATTCCAGAATTCATCCGGAGAGACTTGGTGGTGGCCATTTTAAAAATCCCAACGGAACAAGGAACTAGACAAGTAGTCTGTGCGTCAGCATATTTTGCAGGTATACCACCCATTGGGGTGAAGGAACTGCTAAGTTACTGTCATGATGTGAGGGCATAAGTTGGGCTCAAAGCCAACTTTTGTTAATGCCATCAGGGAAGAGGTATTAGACCTCACCTTATCTAGTTCATTTATTTCTAACTACATATCCCATTGGAGGGTCTCAGACGATGTATCCCTGTCGGATCATCGATACATAAGGTTTGATTTTCCAGGAGACATGTCCGTTACCCAACAATTAACGAGTTGCAAACATATTAACTGGGCTACGTTTAAAGAAATGGTAGACTCGAGAGCCAATCTGCTAACTTCCAATATTTCTTCAGTGGAAGAACTAGAAGTAGCAGCAGATCAGCTTAATCAGATCGTTATTTCCTCATATCATGATAGTTGTAGTCTGAGATTCCGAAAAACAATACAAAAAGTACCGTGGTGGAGTGACCTTCTTCATGATATGCACAAAAAAGTTGGAAGACTATTTAATTACGCAAGGCATTCAGGTAATTGGAAAGTGTACACAAGGTACATAACCAATTACAACAAAGAAATTAGGAAATCCAAAAGGGAGTCCTGGAGAAAATTCTGCAAGAATATCTAGAATAATTGCATAAGGCTCTCTCCTGCTCTAAAGTCAGCCAAATCAGTCTTCTAAGGAAATCTGGTGGTAATTTCACCAAGAACCAAAGAGAAACGCCGGAACATTTACTTAGTGTTAATTTTCCTGAGTCGATTCCCAAGGTTCAAAGTGGTGATGACCTGACGATTTGATCTCCTGTTTCATACAGAACAGCTCTCAAATTGACTAAAGTCATCTTTGATCCGGATAGGATAAAATGGGCTCTTGCCTCTTTTCAGCCTTTTAAGACTTCCGGGGAGATGGTATATTTCCAGCGCTTTTGCAAAGCTGCATTGATACACTGCTTTGTGCCCTCGTCCTATTCAGAGCTAGTTTTATCTTGGGACACATTCCCCTGCTGTGGAGGAAGGTTGTCGTTGTATTTATACCTAAAATGGCCAATAGGCCAGCAAATTTGGCCAAATCATACAGACCAATTAGACTGACTTAGTTTTTGCTAAAAACTATGGAGAGACTAATTGATCTGCACATTAGATCGACGGTTTTGAATACCACCCCCTTGCATGCAAATCAATATGCATACGCTAAGGGCAAATCTACGCGAGCATGCTCTTCGTCATCTTGTTACAAAGATCGAGGAAGCTCATGGGTCGAGTAAAATTACGTTGTGTGCTTTTTTTTTAGACATTAATGACGCATTTGATAATACAGAATATGACTCAATAGAGTGATCTCATATGCCTTAATTGTGTTGGACGCTTGTATCGTCTTGCCTATGGACGAAAAATAGCCGCAGTTGTGATTCTTTAAAACAATTTTTATTTATTGTCTATGTTAGAAGGTTCGGGCATTTGTTTTATGATTTTGTTCCAAACATTATTTCTAACACATATTTTTTCATATGTTTTTCAAGCTATTGTTTAATGTAACATTAGGATTAGTATCCGCTGAAGATGGTGTAGTTCAGTGACAATAGTCTACGCCTTCATCACTTGAACTTTCCTACAACAACTGATGTATCAGAGACACTAATGCATGTTAGAAAAATGTGTAGTGTTGTTATTTAATAACTGTTGGAGACCGGTCTTGAAACCAGGACCTTCGGTTTTGTAGTCAACGTGCTAACTACTTCAGCCAACGGAAGTCACGCATAGTATTCATTAATGAAAACTTGTTATTTTTTAATTCTGTTTAATTATTACGAAATCAACGCTTTCAAATATTATTTTTTCTTCTTTATTACCATCACTCGAATTTTGTAATACCCTTTATAATTATGTATGTTAGTATGTATGCATGTGTTCATCTCAGCTTGGATTATTGATTGAATGGAAATGGAGTGCGTAGTATGTTGAAAACTAATCTATCAACAACAACATATCTATCTATCTATCTATCATCACATTGGTAAGCATCTACAACTGCAACATACTACACGCATATGAGCACATGCATCATCAATTGTAGCATAAAGTCGAATAAAATCTAAATCTTGACACAGATGCAGCGCAAGTTGTACTCGTGTTGCAACAGCATGCCATATCAACATCTCTGCATCTATGAATTGTAAATTGATCTTAAGCTTTTTTTAAATTTCGAAAAATGGACAGGCGATTATTGTTGCAATGGGAATGAACGCTGCAAATGGGCGTTAAACAACTCGACATGGTGGGTAATAAACATCAAAGTTATAATTACCGCTTCTCAGGCTCACATGCACTCAAACGCTTACTACCACAAAGGTAAGTGTGAGCACGTGTGTGTGTGTTTGTGTATTTCCATTGTTCGACTTACGACAGACTATTGGCGTCCTCGCGGTGGGGAATCCCCAATGTTTAAGTTTTTTTTTTAGATCTTTTAATCATACATACATCCATCAAACAGCGACTTTGGTCAATAGATTAAACAGTTTTAAGTCAATTTTATGCTTGGCGCAATGCACATCATCATCATCATCATCATAAATTTCATAGTCAATCAACAGAACAATGCGATATTTGCTTCTCTATCGCCTAGAACTTACAAATAGACGATTAGCAGTGGGTAACGTTTTTTTTTTTTTTTGATTTGATTTAAATGTGTATATAAACTCATCTCCAGCATGTGTAGCTGATAGTTTAATAACATTAAAAGTTATTAATTAATTTAAGCCCAGCTCTTCAAAGCAATCGTGATAGAACTGTAATTTGACCAAGAAGACCACACAAGTTTACACAATTTAAATGCAACGATGCATTTAGGTACGTGCATAACTAAATATCTTATGCAGCTAAAATATTTGTGTGCAAAAATTGAGCTTATAGCGACTGAAATTGCAATATTGAGGAATTTTCATTAAATATATTCTATTTTCTAATATGAGAGTTTAAGATGCTTCCACACGGACTGTTTTTTACATCTGACTTGTCATCTGCAATCTTCTCTATATTTTTAACACTACTGGCACTGTTATCACAGAATACACAGAAGTGAAGAAAGTGACAGGTAAAAAAAACTCCAATCAGGTTTTTGTTAAAATTCGTGGAAAAAAGAGAAAAGCATAGTGTATTACTACTTACCAATTAACACAGCTAATAAAAATTTATTGCACTAGAAAGACGTAGCAAAACAAAAACGACGACAAAATTTGAGGGAAAACGAGACAAACAGAAAAATACCCGTATCTTCCGTCTAGTGACACTTCTGTATGTTTTGTGCTGTTATGATACCAAAACAGCTGATGTCAGATCAAAATAGAAAGCGCTCCAAATGAAATTTTGTCAGCTGATATTGCAGCCTGACTCTTAATTTCAATGCTTTCAGTCGACATATATATTCATACATACATACATATCGTCCCTACCACGTCAAACTGTCCAATATGCAAAATTGTTTTTTTAGATTCGTTATCTTAGTACCCTAATTTTAACGATATGCCTCGTTTCAAAATGCTGAAATTCTCACTGACGATAGATAACTCAAAAAGAAATATATGAAGCTCTGCACTTTTATGAATATGCTGACTTTAAATTCAAAATTGACGGGTCTTCGCGCTCTTCTGAAAAGTTCAAATTTGCATATTGGATAGTTTGACGTGGTAGGGACGATATGTACATTAGAGCGACTCAACTTGTATGGAAGAGAAAAAAGTGATTTTGTTACCCATCTGAAAATAAAGCTTGATATGTTTTATGATGATTCCCAAAATATTTTGGTTCTAGCGTTGACCATTCGTGAGCTGGACCATTTTTAAAAAAGGTCTTTTTTTCAGTTTTTCGAATTTTTTTGTGCATTGCTCCAAAACGACATAAATAAAATTTGGTATCATCGAAAAGAGTTTTTGAAGTAGCATCCAATGGTATATAAAACTTGACCATTTGCGACCTACTAATTAAGATATTTAACTGAATACATATTTTCGTTTCGGGTTTTCATACAAATTCTAACTGCCCTATTCATAAAAAATATTTCAGGTTTATTGAGCACTTATTTGACATATGTAACTATTTCTATGGGAAATTTGTCAAATAAATCTGTAATAAACCTTAAATATTTTTTATGAATTAGACCGTAAGTGTTTGGAAACAATGTTTTGCTTTTCAAATTGAATTTTATAAATATTATACTTTCATACATATGTACCATGATACAATAATATAAAGGTAAAATCATTCTCTCTTTTCGTCGCCATATTAACCTTCTGACGTTTGTCCCGATTATTTTTTACTCTCAAAATTAATGCTACCTTATTAATTTATGAAATCCGAGTTTGTTATAAATTTTTTGACGTTTTTGAAGATAATAGAAAATATTTCAATTATTTCATAAATTTATAAAAAATGAACAGCAAATAAGTTACAGCAGCACCAACAACGGCAGCAAGCAAGATACAACAGGAAAGAAATTTCTAACTGAATCAAGGCGGAACTTTGTCATTATACTCTCTGGTGTATTGCCTTACATCAACTGCGTCCAAGCTATACGCACTATGTGCAAAGTTTTACAAAAGACCTTTTATGTTTTCACACTGATGAGAGCACAACATCCAAGCAGGGGGCAGATCGCGGCAATCGTTATCGAACGTAATTACGAAATATTTCAGTATAATTTATATGGAAATATTTCGTAATTCGATAACGGGTGCCGCGATTTGCCTCCAGATTTCGGCGACATCTTTGGTCTTTGCAAAGAAACAATAACAAAGCTGTTTATCTGAAATACATATATTAAAGTATGTGTGTTTGGACGTACGTAGCTGCCTTACATTATTAGGATAAAATTGTTAACGGGTTGTAGCATCCTTAAGGACTCTATTAGACCACGTGGTCCATTTTAAGGAGAAATTTGATAATTACATGTTCCTAGTCCAATCATAGGCCATGTCCTTAGCAGGACAGTGTTTTGTATATATCAACAAAGCATTAACTCTTATTCAGCTACGTCCAAGCCATATGCACCATGTGCAAACTTTTATAAAGAGCTTTTTGTACTTTCTCACCGACGACAGCACAACAGGCAACCAGATCTCGGCGACAACAATGCTAGCTGTTACTTTGCAAAGAAACAAGAACAAATTTAAGAGCCTTGAAAGGTGTTTACCTCAAATGCAAATGTCGCAGTATGTGTGTTGTGTTTGATGTAAAACAGCAATAAATTTGCACACGAAGTATATGCGAATGTGTATAATATATGTATGAAACAACCGTGAATTCCGCTAATAAAACATCGATGTATCGCTTCTATTTACGGCGTTTCTATATATCGATGTTTTTAAGAACGAAGTTTCATCCCAAGTCGTGAGGCTTTTTTTGTTATCTATTGAATTAAATAATTAATCAAATATTTGCTTTTGTAGGTCTTATTACACACAGATTTCGTTATTCTCATGTTCAATTAACATTAAAAAATGTGTGTTTAACTACAATTTCTAAACTCAAATTACACATTTCAAAAAGCATTCCATTGCCATTACATGTGTGTGGCAACGTTCTCCTCTCTATTTACAAAAAAACAGTAATCAAATAATCGGGGAAAAAGTCATAATTAATTTTGTACGTCAAATGTGGTTGTACCTTTATATTATTGTATCATGATATGTACATATAAATATATGTACATGTTTTAAAGTTATTTTTACTTGTTTTGATTGAATAGAAACTGTTGAAGTGGTAGAAAATTACGGCTCCTCGATACAGAACGAAGTTACAAAACTTTGAAATACATGGAAATATGCATGTAAATATTTTAAAATTTCAAGGGTATCGAATGCAGTAATTTGCCTCGCTTATTTTTTACATAAAAAAATTAAAAATGTTTTTTTAACTAGATTTGCTTCTGACTTTAACATTTAAATATGTATGTATGTAGGTCAGTGTGCACACTTAATTTTTTTTAATTCGGTAGAATTGACAAAAATAATCGGTAGATTCGAATGAAATTCTGTAGAAATTTTTTTTATTCAGAGAAACATAAAAAATAACAATTCAAAGAAACATAAAAAATAACAAAATACATGTACTTATATATAAAGGGTAAGTCCAAAGAGTATTAAACTAAACAGGTTCCAAAAGCGCATTTAAAACTTCACATGTGATTGGAAATTAAACTGCCATAAACAATGAAGCATTTCCAATAAAAAAAAGTGTCATCCCGAGTTATTTGCCCTTACCCTTTATATACATAGATAGATATGCTATGCAAATACAAAATAATATACATAAATAACAGGAATTCAGTTTTTGTACATAGGTTTTATAAAGCTATTAAAATAACTTTTATTTATGAATTTAAACTTTTGTACAAAAATTATTAAATCATTGGTAGGAATAATTATTTCATCCCCAAGGCACAATTCTTTGGCAAATATTAGGTTACTTATAGTTTCAGCTTTTAACCGATTTCTTTGTTCTGTTTTAATGATTTTCATGACAGCAAATGACCGCTCTGCGGCCGCACTGCTATGTGCCAAAATAGGCAATTTACACGCATATATCGACTTAAATTACTAAATAACAATATTCGGTAGATTTCAGGCCTTTTTCGGTAGAATTGGTAGATTGTTAAATTCACAAACATATTCGGTAGAATCTACCGAATATCGGTAGAAGTGTGCACACTGATGTAGGTATAAATACATATCGCTCATTTGCTTCAATAGTGGCATAACTCAAAAAATGAGTTTTTTGAGTTAATAATGCAGAAAGATGCGGCATTTTGTATTTTATCTTGTGTAAAAATTTCATATACATAAATAGCTTGTACCATCACCTCCTGAGAGAAGAATTTTTTTTCATTTCTCCATTGAGTTGTATGCAAAATAAAAACTTAAAACGCGTTTTCTGCAAAACTGGTTTTTTTGAGTTGTGCCACTATTGAAGTAAATGAGCGATATGTTCATACATACATACATACTACATACATACCTATAGATATGTAGGTACCTATGATGACTTTTTGACATTTTTCTAAAATATTCGTTAAGATTGTGATGAATTGTGTTTACAAATTTTTAAAATTTTTAGATAAAAAATCCTAAGCGGCTACACCTGAATCCATAAAATAAATTAACCCTCTCAACCCACCGCGACAGTAAAAATTAACACCGATTCGGGTAATTACATACAAAGTGTCAACACTGTTCAATAATAACATAATAATTACATACAAATTAATGCATTTAATTCCTAAGAGAAAAAGAACCTGTTTATGCAAAAACACACACCAAAACACACACCAACACACACACATACATCCATAAATCAATGCTTTGAACTTAGTATGTTAATTGAACATCATCTTTTAGTTCCAGATCATTGTTAAAAGTGTTTGGTTGTTAATTTGTGTGTGAGTGTCTTTAATTAAATATTTAATGTAGTAAAAGTGCATTAAATTTAATAAAATTTGTGTTAAATTAAAGGTGAGATCAAGTGTAATTAAAGTGTGAAAAAATTAAAGCCAAAGGTTTTACAATAAAAAAGTTATAGGTAGTTGTTTAAATATTCCCATTCAATTGTCGGGATGATGCAACAAGCAAAGGTTATGCGAAAAAATTGGTATGTATAATAAATTTGTTTTTGGTTGTTTTTGTTTTTTATTTTAATCAAAGAGTGCGTAAGTAAATGCACGACAGAGCGTAATACAATTGCGTTTGTTCGTCTCTCTTTGTTTTTAATTTTTGTGTGTTATAAAAGGAATACCTAACTGTTTTTTGATTGTTTCTTTTGGTATTTTATTTACAATAGGGATGTCAAAACAAATTTTCAAATTGTACCTACTAAGTTTCTAGAAAATTTGTACTTTTTTCAGTATGATTGATTGTACCAGATTGTATCACCTAATTCACACGAAAACTTTTATGAAGTCTATTTTTCGACGTAACTTTTTGTTTGTTAGCGAACGGTGTAGAGAAGAAAGAGGGGTAGAAAAAATGACTCGATTTCTGTTTTCCATGGTTTTTTTCATATTTCTCTTTACATTGCTCTTGTTGTTATTGTTGTTACGTTTCAATGTTACTCTTCTATCTTATTGTTATTTTTTATTGTTACTCTTCTAGCTTATTGGCTATATGAGTGGAGAGAAGTAAAATTAGACGTCGAAAAAAACATCGTATGAGTGCAAGGAATTTTTGGTAGCAACTTCAAAAGAGAATTAAGAAAAATAGACGTCATAAATTTCACCGTGTGAACTAGCACTATGTACCTACATGCTAGTGGTGCACGAGTATTCGTATTCGAATAGCCGATTATTCGGCCATTTTTAAATATTCGTACTCAAATTCAGGCAAATACGAATACAAATATTTTTCCAAACAAACGAAACGAAATTTAAATAAATGGATAAAAATATTAGTTTGCACGAATCCATTAAATTTTTTTTATAGAAATTTGTTCTTCGTATCATTTTAAAATATTATTTACTGACGATCATTATAACTTTGTGTAGTTTTTATTAACTTTAAAGTATGCCAACAAGAGTATGAAGTTCTTTTTTCATAACAATTTTTTAATATATCATATTGCAGGCGTAAGTAAATAGAACCCTAATTTAATGTCTATAAATTTCACATTAAATATTCGTATTCGTTTTCGCGAATATCGTTTCAAATATTCGTATTCGTATTCGCGAATATCAAAAATTGACATTCGTTACATCACTACTACATACTTACTACATATAATTTTTTAAATTTTGTTTTAATTAACTAAAAACATACCTTTGTAAAAATTGTAGAAATTGAATTCAAATAAATTTTATACTATTTTCGTTAATGTCATATTTTTCTTCCTCCTTATTTTTAAATTATGTAACATTTATGTTTAACTTCAAAAGGTACAATAAATTCAGTAAAGTGCGACTTTTGACACGCGCACGTCGCTTATTTTATTTTTTGCGATTTTTTCAGTTTGGCGATTTTATTACAGCAATTTTGACTTAGCTGCACAATCAACTTTGCACGACTTTTTGTGCAGATAAGTCAAAAATTCTGTTATATTACATAAATGCACTTACCTGCCTAAATGTACAGGTATACAATTTTGGACTTAAGTAGTATACAAATAGTTACATGGTTGCATATTTATGTAGTCACATTTTTTTAATGTGTGCAGCTAAATTTTTAATATGAGAATAATTTAAAACTGCCAGAAAATATGTTAAGTGCGCAGGTATAGAAGTGCACTTAAAAAAGGATTTTGAACAATAATTACAAAAAAAAAAATATGTTTTGTGCAGTTAAGTCAATGTGCAGCTAATATTGATTTTTTGTTATGAAAATATTTTAAAATTACCAAAATTTTAGGGCACTTATCTTAAATGTGCAGGTATAGAAAGTGCACTTAAAAAACGAATTTGTATGGGATTTTAAGGAATAGTGACATAAATTTATCATTTTAGACGGTTAAGTCCAAAGTGCACTTAAATAAAAGGCAGCTAAATCAAAACTACTGTAAATGTCGTATTACAGAGCAAAGGAGGTGCAAAAAAATATTAAAATATAAATATTTTTTATGAACTAGAACAATAAACTATATAGTGTTCTCACACTGACATGGTTAAAAAAAAAATGGTTTTAACGTTAAAACCTGGTTTTACCATACAAATTGTTTTTGTTAAAACCAAATTAAAACCATTTTTGAATTGGTTTTAAGTTGGTTTTATGAAATGCAACCTTGTTTTCGCTGTGATAAATTCAGTGCTGCCAAGTTGAAATCACCGACAGCAGCTGATAATGTTATACCAGTGAATAACAATAGATGGCGCTTGAAAAATTTTCAACTTAAAAATGAACAATCAAAAAATTATGGGGAAAAAAGAGTTTTTTTTTGGAAGGAAAACAATGAAAATATTTTAAATTGAACTGTGGAAAGTGAAAATAGACAATATGATTGACATTCATCTGCCTATAAAAAAGGTTTATCTTGTAATGTATTTGTGCATTTTTATATTGTTAACAATATTTCGAAGCACTTCTTCATTCTGTATAAGAAGTTCCATAATTTAAAAAAATTATATTTACAAAATATAAAATAATTTCCATTTTAGAGCGCATTGTGAAATATCTCAGATTTTCATACAAACAAAAACAGTTGAACAGTATGTCCAATAAGTGTTATTAAAAGGCAGAAAAAATGCAACAACAAATGCACGCATTTCGGCAGGAGATTTATTTTTATATTGAGCAAAGTTATTAGACATCCTGTAAGTTAAAACCTGAATTTAACAAACTTGCAGTGTGAAAGCAAAATCAGCTGTTTGTGGTTTTAACGTTAAAACCAGGTTTTAACTTTCAGTGTGAAAACACTAATAGAGTATTACCTCGTTTATACGCAAATCTTATTTGCAAATAAAACTATTTACAAATACTGAACTCACCGTTTATACGTATATAGAATACATTACTATCTGTGAATGATATTGCCACACATTGTAGAATTTGTATTAAATTTCTTACAAAACAAAAACAATTGGCAACATTTTACACTTTATTTGCAAATAGTGCGCTATTTGCAAATAGTTTTCGTGAGTTATTAACTTACAATAAAAAAAATTATACGGCAACGCTTTCCAGTTTTATTTGCAAATAAAGCAGCCCATACACGATTCAATTCAATTTTCAATTGAGTCGGTCGTTGTTCAAATCAAAGCGTGTATGGCTTTGTCAATTGATTAGTTTGGCAGTTGTCGAGTTGGTTGAAGAAAAATCAAAAGATTTTGATTTTTCATGTTGACTAGCAAATCTTTCAATTCGATTGTGCTGTGTGTGATCGAGTCTCTTGATTAGCTGTCAAAATTTATGTTTGTAGCTTTATTTTGTATAGAAAAAGTTATGTATTTTGAAAATTGTATTTAATTTGATAGAATTCTAAATATAAAATATAAAAATAAATGAATATATACAATAGAAGTTTTAAATTTTTAAATCTTTATTTATGAAAAACATATAAATTTGACAGTTGAATGAGAATCTTTCAATTCAGTTTATGAAGTGTGTGGCCCAGAATCAATTCAATTGAAAGACTCAATTCAGAACTGAATTGAAACGTGTATGGATGGGGTGCTTAAGAAGTGCGTATAAACGGGATATATGTATACTTTTCTGTGTATTAAAAACTGAATTTTTTTAATTTTTTCATAAATATTTTCTTTTTTTTTCAATAATTATTTGTTTTAATATAATTTTATTTTTTCCAAGGAATGATACGGCAAGAATTTTGTTGATAAAAAGTCTTGCATATAACGTATTTTTTTTTTGGGGGTATGTAGAGTTTTCTTTGCCACTGTATGTAAAAATTGTAGAAATTGAATTCCAATAAATTTTTTTCTATTTTGATAATGTCATATTTTTGTTTCTCCAAAATTTGTTCACCATATGTACATACATTATGTAATTGTTTTTGAATTACGTAACATATATATATGTTTAACCTCAAAAGGTTCAGTAAATTCAGTAAAGAGCGACTTTTGACTCGCTCACGAAGGGTTCCGTACGGACACTACATACATATGTATAAAATATTATAGGGACTTTAGCCTGTATAAATATACTCGGCTTTGAGTGCTTTTTAATTTGGCGTTTTTTTTAGTTTTTGGCGTTTTTTCCGTTCTGGACGTTTTTATGGTTTTTACGATTTCTTTAGTTTTGGCGCTTTTTTCTTGTTTTCTTGTTTAGGTTTTTTAGGTTTTGGGAATTTTTTTCATTTTGGCGATTATTTTTGGATCTTGACGTTTAATTTTAGTTTTAGAATTTTTTTAATATGTTTTTTTTTTTGTTTTGTTATGTTTCTAATTAGTTTTTTCGATATTTTTCCGGTTTTCGGCGATTTTTTTTCGGTTTGGCGATTTTATTATGTTGTAATTTTACGGTTTCCAAGATACAGCAAATTGTAAAAATTGCATAGTCTAAATTACATTAACTGATATATCAATGTCGATCAGCTGTTTCCTACCGTTGCAGTTACATTACGTTACAGTCGGTTAAGTGAGCCTTTAAATAGTCATTCAATTAACGAATAAGAAACGAGAAGGTAATGCACAACATGTACATATAATATTTAATACTAGTGTTCAGAAATTTTTCTAGGAAAGTAATAAATTATTTTTAAATTTTTGGCGTATGAATTCTGTGCTACAGTACATTTTTTCATATAGAAAAGTCGACTAATAAAATAAAGACTTGAAATTTCTCTGTTTCATTGCAACTTGAACTTATAACTCTTTATAAATTTCATATAAAGACTTATTTGATAACATATTGCAAATTATGCCGCTTTTTTTGCTTTAATTTCAATAATTTCAATTTCTATTGATGTTAAAATTTGATTGAAAGCCAAACAGGAGATATGTACATGCAGTGGAAATGGGAAAATAAATGATTTTTACTATGATTGAACTCGTTAGAGTCCCAAGTGAAAACGTATTGAATTAATTAGTTTTTTTTTCCTCATCTTTTACTATTTTCTTTGATTATTTTGATTACAAAGCAGATGTGCTGACATTCAAATAGACCCCTAAAGCTTTTTGAATGATGCCTGCACGTTTAAATTCAAATTAAGTTCAAAACATGTTCATTTACATCTTCCCAGCAAACACAAGTTTAAACGTGGAAATATAATCTTCTATATAATTAATAGGCGAACATGTTTTTTGTAATCCCTTTTACGCTGGTACCACTGCACCGATTTTAAAAAGATTTACATGGTTTTAAAGGATTTTCTGTACAGATGTGCAGAATCTATATTTTATTGAAATCGGTTTAGTGTTTTGGGAGCTATAAGCGTTTAAAGTTGCTACTAGTTACTACTACATGCACACATATTACACACACATTTATTAGCTTACAAGTAAAAAAGAAACAAAACATGAGTGTGTGTGTGTGTGTGTGCTTGTACTATTTCTCTTGATCTAAATTTTTTTTTTGTCGTTGTATGAAAGCCATAATACTTAAAGGAAGAGAGTTGAATAAATTTAATTAGGTTGGTTGAAGGGATTCTGTTTATGTTTTTTTAATTTCATGTTTTATTTAATTATGCTTGCATATGTATGTAAGTTTGTGTGTGGCTGTGTTTTAATGAATTTTTTATGACGTTTAGACACATACATTTTCTTTGAATCTTAAATTATTTACATTTTGATTCTAGAATACGGACGAGTGTGTCGTCCGTTTGGTATATCTAGTCTTATCTTATCTTATAATATATATAAAAATCAAAAACACGTTTATTTGTTAGGGGTGGGTGAACTCTTCAATGCCCCAACAGATTTTCGCCTTCCACCCCACAAAATATTTGTAAAAGACCGGCGCGTGTTTTTATGTATATTCTACTCCGGTAAATGCTACGCCCCTTTCAGAAATAGTGATTTTAATAATAATATATAAAATTTTAGTGTGTGTTTGTTCGTAACGCATGATCTCTGGAACTATAATAGCTGTGGGGCCGAATTTTTTAACACAGGAAGGTTTTTGTTTTGTTTCGTACCAAACAAGTGACCACGGTGTGAAGTAATTTTTAGTTAAAAAAATATAACATAATTGAGGGTAATACAACGTTTGCCGGGCTCAGCTAGTGTTTTATAATTTCTCACACACAAAGACAGATTTTTTCTAAATTTTTTTTTATTTTCAAATAAATATTGACAGGCAGGAAAAAATATTAAGCTGAGAAATGACAAATCGAACAGATTCAATAACAAATGAATTTTCTAAATTGTTTGTTTAACATTTTTTAAAAATGTTTTAAAATTTTTTTATGACTGATGAAAGTATTTAGTTGAGAATATTTTTAGCTTTTGATATATGTATGTACACATTTTTATTGAAAAAATTTTAAGTAAATCTGACTTTACCCATATGTTTCAGACAAAATTTTTGGCCGGCAAATTTGATTTTGTATGTAGTTTGACATTTTTTTTAAGTCTATGGCATTGTCTATTATTATTAATTCAAAAGGGTATTCATTAGTATTTACTAGTTACGCTTTTTTGTCCAAATATTTGCACAAGTGTGAACGTACCTAAAGTCTTTCTTTTATTTTAAACCCTATATTTTTTTCGCTATATTTAAACCATGATGAGATATGTATTACTCGATATAAGGCTGCCAAATTTGACGATTTATCGTTATTTTAACGAAAATAGCAAAATGACGATTTGACGATTTTTTCTTTAAACGTTACGATTTTTTATGAGTCCTAAATATGGTAGTTTTTTTTGTAAAAAAAAATGGACTATCATATATAACATACCTGCTAAAAGATTTTGGTGTAATTTTGCCAACTCTTTATTTTATGTTGATCTCTGTGTTAATTGATACTCTAAAAAAACCATAAATGTAAAAAGCCAAGTTCTTATCAAAAATTACGGCCATCAATAGTAGTGAGACCAAAACTTGGACCTACTTAGCAATATTTTCCATACAGAACAATTGCTTAAATTTCCCAATAAATGTACAAAAAAAAAACATATGAATACATGTTGGAAAAAGAAATCATTTTGATATGTCCGATTTTTCTGACGAATTTTCGAGTATAAAATGACGATTATTTAATAGTTGATGGGTATAGCATACAATTATTTTAAATTTGAGATAAATTTTAGTCAAGGCTGCGTGAGTGTTTGCTGGGTGTAACATAGCGAAATGCAAGCAGTTATTGATAAATCGGTGTTAAAAAAATTTTATCTTCAGTATGTAAAAACATTATGGTGCATTGCTTTGAGAAAATTAATTAAAAAGAAAATGGAAAATCAATTAAAAACTTATTGTTTATGTGACTGGGTTGATAAAGGATTTTCTATTTTGATGGAAGTGCGCGTTAGATTAAAAGATAAATGCTGAATGTAATAAAAAGCCCTGACACGCATACATTTTATAAATTTCATATGAAAAATATACAGTGTGAAATAAAGGTAAATGATAAGGGGTTGTGTTATAAACACTCAGCACATAGGTAAGGCTAGCAGTTATACAGATCCAGCTCACTTGGGCTCTGTTATGTTGCACTGAATTAAGGCTCAGACGTGACATAACCATAGCCATAGAAAACAGCCGTTCGAACCAAACTAATGGGCAACACTGTATTCGATTATACGTGACTCGCCATAACGCCACAACTCTCACCATAGAAACCAATTGAATTTTGGTTTCGTTATGGCTATGGCATTATGGCTTTGTCACGTCTAATTTAAGCTTTAGAGCTGTGTCGTTCATGAACGAACGGATACAATTGAACGAATCAGTAAAATTAATGAAGTGAGCTGGTCACTTTACTGAGCTATTTTGGCTCAGCAGTACTGATAAAAAGTACAATTGAACGAAATGAACAAACGACCGCACTTGGGTGTTTTTGTTTTATTTTTTTTCTTGTTTTTTCTTTATTCATGTGAGATTTTTGTCACATTCTGGTTTTCATTTACCTTTTTGCATGCTTTTAGTAACAGTATGACCATTATGAAATTAATAAAATTGCCATTAATATTTCTTAAGTTTTTAGAACATATTAAGAGTTTTTTTAAAAAATACATAAGTAGATATTATAAACAGTTTATTTTTATTCTTTATATGTGGCTCCTTTGGCAATATGAATATTTTGATTTCTTATTCCAAGGAATATAAAATACCTTAATATTTTAAAAGTTCTTACTTGCTGATTTTTTTTCTGTTTCCTATATTTGCTTTTTTTTTTGCTTATTTTGCTAAATAATTCATGACAAACTCACTGCATTTGTACCTTCTTATTTGACAAATCAACTGTTTGTTTGTTTTTATTTCGTTTTTATTTCTTGAAAAGAGCGGATGAACGAAATGAACGAACTCGTTCTTTTTTAGAAAATGAACGAAAATGAGCGGTCACTTGAATGAACGATTTGGCACAGCTCTACACTGAATTCCCACAGCAGATGAGACGTAAGTTCAAACTTCTCTAAATCCCTCGCTCTCATTCTTCTCAACACTAAATGGTCCTGAGTTCCACAATTAAAAAATTAATTAAATTTTCACCTATAAACAATTTGATAATATCAATTAAGTTTTTCCAATCAAATTAATTAATACAAGTAAATTTTTAATTGAATGAATTAAAATTTTAATTAAAAATATCATTTGGTGAATACTTTTTTCTGTGCACAGAAAAAACTAGTCGGTCTTAATTCAATTTGCCTTTGTTTTTAATTATTAGCTATTTAGTAATTCTCAATTCTGCAGTTCGATTTAGTAGCTCTTAATTATATTTTCGGATTTCTTACATCAAGACGGATCCAAGACAGATTTTGGTGTGGTTGGAATCGTATTTATTTTCCGTTTTCAACACCGAGAGAGAAAGAGAGAAAGAATTAAGCTACAGAAACAATCCAGCGTTTTACAGGCTGCAATATTAGCCATAAAAAGGGCAGATAACTGGGTTGGGGTACTATGCGATATATGATGGATATGTCCCAATCGGAAAGCAAAGCTGCGATCAATGCTGTATCAGGTGTCTATACAACATCCAAGCTGGTATATGAATGTCGGATGTATCTAAACGAGACAGCGAGAAATTCACACTAGGAACTACTCTGGCATAACAAAGTGCCCAGGAAGATTCTAGCTTGAGACATAGGCAGATGGGGAGCTAGGATGCAGATTTGTGATACGAATCTAAAATGATTTTAGACCAGTGTCCCGCAAAATAAAATATGTCTGTATTGGTGAGAAAAATGAGAGTAAAATAAACTTGCACTTGAAGAAAAGTTTTGTAATATAAAATACATGATGTGGTTATTAGTTGTTTGATTTTTTTTTTTTTTTTTTTTTTTGTAAATAAGCAATTTAATTAAAACTTAAATAAAAAGTAAAAATTTAATAACCATTCAACAATTTAGTGTATAAATTCAAAATTAAGTTTATTCACAGCTCTGTGGCTACTATTAAAATGCCTTTTTAAACCATTTTCCCTATTATTTTTTAATGTTTCATAACATAAAATGCATTGCATATTGCGAAAAGCATTTTTCATCACGAAATTTTTCTTAGCTTCCATAATTATATTGTCAATTTTTTGTCTATAGAAATTTATTAAATTTGAACTTTAATTTCGTTCCGTGTGCTCAAAAAAACTAAACCAAAAACCAGGAAAAAATTAATACATGCGTGCAAAACTTGATTCGTCGCTTTCTCAGTGACGAACTAAATGAAAGAGCATAAGCATGTATGTGATTTTGATCAGCACAATTGTGCTATGGCTTGCGGGTTACTGTTTTAGGGCCAATTTCACCAACTCTATTTAAATATCAATTCATATTTAAATGTCGATTTTGATTAATTTTTGTATGGAAAAATTATTTTTAAATATGAATTGATATTTAAATAAGTTGGTGAAATTGGCCCTTAGACCCAATTTCAGCAAGATTTATTTACGACCACACATACCAGCTTGTCTAACGGAGTCACCTGCTCGAAAGCGAGGGCACACCTCGCGGGCAAATACTCACACTTGTTGTGGCCAGGTCTATCAGATATGGCGATTTCTCGCCAAACGAGAAACTTGTTTGGCGTCCAAATTTTTGGTTTGGGGACATGGAGATTTTCTGGTGATAAATACATTTATTGGCGATTTTTCTGGCAATAAATAAATTTGTTGGCGATTATTATAGCTATTTTTCAACAAAATTTAACTTCAAAATGTTTCTAGTTGAGGAAAATTTGTTTATTGAAAGAGTAGTTTCAAAAATAAATCTTACCAAAACTCGTCTGCAAAAAGTTAAAACAATTTAATTTTGATAATTTTTCTTATATATATTAATTATAGAAAAATTTACAAAAAATAATTTTTGGCGATTTTATTTCTAATTTTGGCGATTTTCGGATAAATTTTGACACCATCATTTTACAAAAATTTATATTAAAAAAAGTGTTATATGAAAACAAATTTATTATCAAATATTTACTAAGAAAAACTACATAAAACTGACTTTTAGCGACTTTTGGCGATTTTTAAAATCAATTTGGCCAAATAGGACGGAAAAAGTCTGACAATCCTGGTTGTGGCAATTACAGGACAAGCACGACAGGAGATCAGATCTACTTTATAGGGATTTTTTTTACACAAAAGAAAAATCCAAATGTAAAATCACCATGCAAAAATTTTGATTTGAAATCATGTTCGGCCATGTTCTGTAAACCGATTCCGAGCAAATTTCTCGTTTTAAAAAAATAAGTAATGGACCCATTGTTGTGTTTTCAATCATAGATACCAAATTAATTTCAGATATTATATTTAAAGTTCTAAAAAATATAAAATTCCAAAAAAGTCTGAAAAATGTGGATTTTTCTAAATCGAGCGTTCTTAAATCCACTCGATTTACAGAGCAGGGCGGGATTAAATCATTTTAAATTAAAGTTTAAATCTGATGGTGTGTATTGTGGCTGCAGCGGTAAGCGCGTGATGAGTTCCGACTTCAAATCTTGGCAGGTAAAACCAATTATATACATACAAACATTTTTCTGATGCCTTTTCCAATTTACACACGTTAAAGTTAAATAATTAATAAAGTACAATGACTACATTAAATTCAATTCATGTTGTTTCAACTTTAAATTACTTTGATGCTACATTATTCTTTGTGTGGTTTCAGCATCGAACTTACGTTGTTACAATTTGAAATAACTTTGATTCAACATGATTCTTCCTTTTAATTTAACATCATTCATCTTTTGAAAATATTCTTTTTCTGCGCATCTTCGTCACATCAGCCGATAAACATAAACACAAACACAAAAAATACGTGTAGTTGGAGCAATTTTGTTAATATTTCGATTTCTTAGTAATTTTGACGTCACACCCGCACACTTCAGTTAACAGACATGCGCAATGCGTAATCTTTGATTCATGACTGTAAATCATGTTAGATTAACATGAAACACATGTGAAGCAAAATCGATGCCGTAAAATATTAAATAAACCTTGTATAAGTAGATTTTAAGTTGAAACTCTTCTATGTGTATAAGTTATCACAATAAGGAGGAGGAAGAGAATGTAGAACACCTTTTCTAGCTTTTGTCCGCTTTCGCTCTCTTTCTGAGAAAATAGTGGCTTCAGTGAGCAATCCGCAGCTGCAGGATTTGCTAGGATTAGCAAACTGCAACATTAGATGCGTAAACTTATTTAACCTCTCATCAGGTTGCTTGAGCACTGAACCGAATGGAGCAACGTAGTAGAAAATACTCCTCTTTTTGTCTCTATTCCAGGTAATACAATGGGACCAACTAGGACCCAAGTGGGTTCCTGTTACCATTTCATTTAGCAACATGTGCAACATTACTGACATAAAGATTATTGTTATTATTTTTAAAATTTATTATAATTTAAATTATAATAAACTAATACAAAGCATTAGCTACTACATGTCCAAAATAAGTAGCGGTTATGGCTCTATATTTCTAATATATGGTCTGCTTTGGAGGTTTCTGCTTCTTGTATGTCATTTAGTTGTCATTATTATGGTAAAGGTTGCGCAAGTCTGGTCTGAAGTGAAGCGCATATGAATTTAAACCTCTAAGTTTTTTTTTTAAGTAAATCTTAGAGAGGGTTCATATAAATTCCATGATACACTATCATACAAAGTCGTGCGATCTACGAAAAAGTACAACGCTGTTATGATGGAGTTTATGAAAATTTTCAAAAGACAATAACAATTCATCACACCAGGGTTGTATATTTTCGTAGATCGCACGACTTTGTATGATAGTGTATCACGGCCTTAAGCGGCATTCTTAAAATACCGCCTAGAGCAATTGCTCTTAATAGTAGTTCTTAAATTTAAGCATAGATTTTATACAGAAAATGTGTGATCCCTGGGGTATACCTGATCTAATATATACCAAGAGAAAGCAGCGACTTTGTGACTACGGGCTAAAGGCACAAAACATACAGAAGTGTCACTAGACGGAAGATACGGGTATTTTTCAGTTTGTCTCGTTTTCCCTCAAATTTTGTCGTCGGTTTTGTTTTGCTACGTCTTTCTAGTGCAATACGTTTTTATTAGCTGTGTTAATTGGTAAGTAGTAACACACTACAGTATCAAATACACTATGCTTTTCTCTTTCTTCCATTAATTTTAACAAAAACCTGATTGGAGCTTTTTTTATCTGTCACTTTCTTCATTTCTGTGTATTCTGTGCTAAAGGCCCAACTATAATATGAATAAGCTGGCTTAAGCTAATGTCAGAATTGAACGATAAGTCTGTCAAATGCTTAAACATTTCAGATGTGACTTTTAGGTGGCCATAATGTACTTACAAGCACTTAAGTATTCTTTAGCCACAGCTGCACATCTAGGTATTGTCAATAATTTTGTAGTAATTTGTTTTCTTCTCATAACTCCTAAATGAATGCAATTCAATCAAACTAACTTAAAAGAATGTCCTAATCTATTAAAAATTCACATATAAATATATCCATCACTTTATTACTTGTTTTATTTGTTTTGCCTACTAAAAAGTACAACAGTGAATATACATAAGTAAATACATGTGCATGTGTGTATATGTGTATTGTAAAACAACCCTGCAGGAGAATAGGCGATAATTGTCTAAAAGCTAGTAGTATAATTACTAGAATAGCAAGAACTAGTGCAAAATGGGTTAAAGTTGTTGTGTAAAATTACTAGTGCTGATGAGTACTAGTATATGAAGTAGTTCCAAGGCACCATATTGCAAAATAAATTTTAACTGTCTAACAGAGCTCTTGCACTGTATGAAAATTTGTATCATATAATTACTAAAATTTTAGCTTGATCTAAAAATAATTACAATTAAACAATTATAATTACCCTTTTGTATTTCTGAATTTTGGTAAATAATTGCAAATTTTAACTAGCGTTGTCACTGGGTAACAAAGGAATAAAACCACTAATTTTATAGAATTTTTCTTTACAAAAGAACTGGTAATAAATTAGTCCTAAACTAGTACCAATGGTACTAGTCGTTTTCTAAACACACTCAATGCTAATTTGAGCATTAAGATAGTATAGGAAGGGTTACAGATGGGAACTAGTGGTGGTGATTTATGTACCACTAAAATACTAGTTGGACACCAGTTCGTTCTCCTGCAGGGAAACAATGAAAATAAAAGTTTTGCTTTATTTTCCGAGTTTAAAATAAGAAACAATAAAAAAATATTTAAAATCAATGAATATTTTCTGCTGCTGCTTGTTTGTGTTCAAAAAATGCACAAACAGTTGTTTCCTTACGGAATGTGCGTTCAGTTTGACATTTTACTTAAGCAAATGACATTTGACGAAACTTGACGAAAAGTTTGTTAAGTACATTATAGTTTGCCACATGCGTTTTATATGTAACCGCACAATTGCTTAAGCTAGCTTATTCATATTATAGTTGGGCCTTAAATATTTCTATAACTTAAGCTTTAATGCAAACTTGGTTTAATTTCTTTCTTCAGCAACTTAAGAAAAAATCTGTGACTGCAAAAATTTGTGTATGAGTTGCAATTAAAAAAAAAAAAAAACAAAACAAAACGACTTCTTTCATTTAAGCTTAAAGAATAATAACAAGTTGAATCTCTTCTGCTTAAATAAATTCTCATTTGACAATAACAAAAAAGTTATAAGAATTTTTCATCATTTCATTTTCATTTATTTTCATTTTTCATTAAATTTTTCTCAAAAAAAGAAAACGGAAAAATAAACAAAAATTGCAATGCCTGCAGTTTTATCTTTTTAAATACGAGCATAAAAAGATATTTTCGAAAGCCAAGGATTCTTGTTACAAAAAAAAAAAAAAAAAAAAAAATAATGAAAGCAATTGCAGTTCAGGCAAAGAAAGTGTGATAAAAGACAAAAATAAAGAAATTTTAACTCGACTTGCAGAAACGTACTATTTATTACTACCAACAGTGACAGTTTTTTTATTTGTTTTTCAATTTTTACTTCTCCTGCTGATGTCGAAATAACCGTTTGTAAAACATAAAAAATTAAAAAAAAAATAAAAAATATTTATGAAATATGATTTACAAAAATGTTAAAAATTTATTACAACTGATGGTGTGAATTAAATGCAATTTATGTGATATTTTACTATTTTATGGTATTCTTTATGTATGCAAGTAGTTTTCTCTACCCTACACATAGCAAACTCAGCCAAAATATATGAATGCATAAAAGAAATATTTAGGGATACTCTGGCTGGCAGCAAAACTATTGGCAATTTGCAATGACGCTTATTTTGATGATGGGCATTAGAAATCACAGATTACACGAGTTAAGCTGAATCATAAATTTTGCATATCGCCTTAACGATGGGAATGGGTAAGAGCAAATCTTTTGAGTTTGTCCTTGCTTTTGCAGATCTTGAAATGTAGAAATCAATATATAGTTTTTAAAAGCATTGCAAAATAAGCCAATAAATTGGCTCTCTGCCAAGCTTTTACACGATTTCTTCGAAATTTTTCTGCAATGAAATCTCACTAACGAATCATCAAATTTTATTCAAATTGATGAATCGACTTGTATTCTTCAGCTTAAGAGCTGATTATATATTCATTATATGTATTAGTACTTTAAAATTAATAAAAAAGTTTGTGGAAATTTTATTTACGAAAATTTTCGAATTTTTAAAATTTACCAAACTGAATTTATTCACTATTTTAGTAGTCTAAAATTGGTTTGAAAAAAAACAAACAGTTTTTTGAAAATTGCATTTTCAAACATTTTCGAATTTGCGAAATGTACCAACCCAAATTGACTGACAATCTTACCCCTAGTTTTTTACTTATAAATTAAGTACGTAATTAGCTAATTTTTATTTAAAATTAAATTGTAATTAAATACGATTTCATTTTTTCAGTGGTTAATTAAAGTTATTATTAAATTGCGTTGAAAGTACGGCAGCACTCAAAAATTTCCAAATATTATGGAAAGCTTTCCAAAGAACAGCTGTTTAACATAAACAAAAAAGTTAGGTTATCAAAATGCAGAAAATTAAAATTGCATAAAAACACATTTTATGAAACGAAAGGAGCATCAGAATGCATTTTTCTATTTATTTATACCATGATATGAAACTATGAATTGTCTATGTTATGTATTTATGCAAATTAAACGAAATTCGTCCTAATACGAGCACATGATGTTTTCAACCCAACCACATGATGTTCATGTGTATGTTTGCAATAAAAGCTCACACGCATAAAAACATATGGTGCGCTCATAAAACTTAAACACTACTTAATTACACAAGGTTGGACATTTAATTATTATTTAATTATGCACTCAAAAACACAATTTCGTATTTAATTAGAACTTAAAAATAATTACAGTTTGATTAGTAAGTCAAGAAATGGGCATTAGTAGCTCAAAATTTATTTAAAAACAAAACAGTTTTTTGAAAATTTCATTTGCGAAAACTTTCGAAATTTTGATACTTACGGAATTAAATTCACAATCTTAGTAGCTTAAAACTAGCTTCAAATTTATTAGAAAAAAAAACAAACAGTTTTCTGAAAATTTTATTTTCGAATATTTTAAATTTACCAAGTCGAATCGATTCACTATCTTAGAGTAGCTTAAAATTTATTTGATATAAAAGCAGTTTTTTCAAAATTTACGGATTTGCAAAATTACTGAACCGAACCTATTCGCTTTTTTTCACATTTATCGAAGTCGATAAATTTACTTTCGATATACATGCACACACATACGTACATATGTATGTAACTACACACACAAACACATTAACGAACATCATCGCGAACATGTAAAAAGCGAGTCCTGGTACCTCAAACCGCCTAAATGAAAAACATTTTTCAGAAAATTTTATTTTCGAAAATTTTCGAAATTAACCGAACCGAATCGATTCAATTTCTTTCGCGTGTATCAAATCTGACAAAAAATTTTTTATTTTTTTTCGAGATATACACACACATAGTATCACACAGCTACATGTAATTTGGCTTACAAAGCGATACAAACTTTAGCCTGATCAAAACCATAAATATAGAAACAAATAAACTCCGAACAATAATAATTATGATGAAAAATCGATTTTCGAAAATTGGGGTAGTCAGTAACTTCTTCCTATAGCGGGAAAAATAGAAAGAATAATTTTTTTCCATAAAATCTTTTGTTTAAATTTCATAATAAATCATAATGAAAATATTCCAAAAAAATTCATAAATTAAAATCTGAAAAAAAATCTTACAGCCTGTTTCCACAAGTCAAGCAGACGACTCGTCTAAAAAATTTGTATGAAAAATCATTCAAGTAAATGAGGGCTTCTCACTCAAGAAAATGAGTGCTTCCCACTAAAGAAAATTAGCTCTTTTCACTCAAGCATATAAATGCTTGTCATAAATATATTTTTTACACAAGCCGACCGTTCGGGTTGTAGAAATAGGGGGTTCAATCTTCAAAAATTCAATATTTCATAAAAAGTCGTATAAAATTAATAATAAAAATTACATAAACATTGTTTATTAGTCACTCGTTAATTAGTCTGTAAATTTTCTTAACTTTATGATTTTAGCATAAAAATTTTTCGCTATATTCGAAAATGCAGTAACAGTCCACAACTACTGCATTTTAATGGTCGTAGCTTCTTCCACTTTATCAATTAAGAGATACCAATTTTGAAGACACGAGCTTGTGTCATTAAAAGATATTTAAGTTTGGGCAAATCTGAAAAGTTTAGCAAAAATCGACTTAGTATAAATGCAAGAAATATTATAATGAATTTGCATGGGAGTAGCTCCACCCACTTTTAGATAATCACAACATTTGGCGACATCGTCGTCACAGCAATTAGGGCTTTTTTATGAACTCTCGAGAACAATTTTGTGCTATGACAGTCTATATTTGTTTCCTAAGGTCTAGGGAAGAGCATAAGATTTTCAAAAGCAGTCAGTTGTTTTCGACAGGGTGTACATAAGCCCCAACTTTTTGGTATTTAATTGACGCGACGTCGATGTTTATAACTGAAATTAAGATGAATGGCACCAAATGGCAGCTAAATATCCCCTTTATGTAAAAAGGTATAATACATATTTTAAACTGGTCCACAAGTGACCTGAATGGCCTGAATTGAGAGTCTAATCCTTTTTTGAATTCGATTCGATTACAATGCGACCAAAAGCAGAATATAACAAAATTTTTTTTCAAGTTGATTTTGCTTAAATTTACCCTTATGCAGATGACTCAGACTGTGATATCCCTTAATTTAAATATGACGTATACACAGCATGCAGTAATAAAAATTTACCATGTTGCTAAGAGAAATTATAATATTTTATAATAGAAATACTTATGTATGTATATGAACATGAATAAATCTTTTATTTGCATAAACAACTAAAAAAATATTTTTTATTAAATTTTTTTCTTATTTTTACATATTCAAAGAAAAAAAGGATTATTTGCAAAATTTAAATTGAATATTAAAAATTTAATTACGAGTAAGAAGAGAAGAGAAGATTCTGCAGTGGTTTTTTTGATGGAATAGTTTTTAACACCCTGTTTGTGTAAAACGTTTGAGTTAAAAATCATGGCGTTTTTGTAATAGACTAAAGCAAACTTGTACAACTTTTCTTTAATATATTGCAGAAACGCCAATATTTCTAACTCAAATGTCTTACACAAACAGGGGGTAAAAGTTTAATATTTGCATAACTGAGGCTATCAACGCAGAAGTGGTGTAACTAACATTTGATTTTTGATTGCTGTTCTGATGATAAATAGATTATTTGCATTACCAACTATCAGAAAAAAAGTAGAGCAAGCCACATTTTGGTATATTAAAGAAAATGGAGCTGAGAAATCGATTATGCACAGATCATAATATTGCAAAATAATAAAGCAATTAAATAAGTAAAAAGAACAATTGTTTAAATATTTAATGTGGGTTACAAAACTTTTGCGCTAATAGCCTCAAATATAGCTTATGGTACTCGTCATTAGACATCACCCAAACGAAAAATTGAATAGAAATGCTTGTTTTGTAAGTGTTTGTTGGAGGCTTTACAATTTATTATGTTTGTATGTTGTGATTCTCAATAACATAGTAAGAGTCTTACTAAAAGTATAAGAAGTTGTTTAGCTCTGTTCAAATATCGATGGGGTTAAACTTGATTGATGAGTTCCATAAGCAGGAACGAAATGCTTATGGACGTCCCTTATTAAAAAAAAAAAACAAGCAAAATTTCCCAATACTAACGATTCATTGTGTGGGAAATATAAATTTTTTTTTGTGATTTTTACAATAATGCAAAAATTTCTCTCTTTGTGTTTATTAGACAATAAATGAATGAGTGTTTTAAACAGCAAAAATAACAATTGCAATAGCAAAAATCTCACACATTATTGCATATTGATGAAAATTTCCACAATTATAAAGGATTTAATTGAACGTTGAAAAATTAGCATTAATTTTGCAGTCAAGTGTCTGTTTGTCATATTTATCAAATGGTGCCAAAATATTAAATGACTATTGAAAGCAAAACGAATTAAATCATGCGTTAAATTTCATTTAGAAATTTTTGATTTGAAATATGCTTTGTTCACATCAAATAAACTTAATTAAAAACTAATTGATGTTCATTGAAAAATCAGTTTGAAACAGATGCTCAAAAGCAAATAGAATCGAAACGTTTTAAAATTAAATAATAAAATCCTGTTAATAAATATTCCGTGAAATATTATTAATTAAAGGAAATGACAATATTTTTTTTTATTTCACTACAATAGAATCAGTCAATTGCATAATAGATAAATATTTTTTATTAATAAAATTCAGTTTTGTAATGTAACTAAAATTCATATATGTATAGTGTTGACCCAATCGTGGAGTTCTAAGGAAATTTTATCAAAATGCAGACAACGAACTTAAAAATAAAAAGACAAACACACATTACTTCATTCAGCAATCCATGCAGCCAGCAAAAAATGTTTGTGTGTTCCAAAGAAATATTCACTCGTGTTAATATTTTGTTCCCAATAAAAAAATAAATAAAAAAATAATAATAAATAAAACATGCCACACCACATCTCTCATACCAAAGCATACTGTGTTACTCGTGTGTTGTTGTATTTTGCGTTGCTGGACAGTGTAAATGCCTGGTAGATTTAATATTTAATAGATACAAGATACAACATAAAACCATTACCTCTCGCACCTTTTTTTATATTTGTTTTTTTTTTTTTTTGTTATTGTTTTTAACCATTAATTTATTATTTTGTTTTAAATTTAAAAAAAAAACCTACAACGGAGTTCCGAAACGTATCGTTTTATATGCAACTGGCAACAGCTTACATTTATTTGAAAGTGTACGAGCATGCATCCACAAGAGCAATCGAACAAGTGCAATTCGTAGTAAAAGCAATAAACTACGACGGGTTTCAGTTTAAACGTTGCGACAATTGGATTTCAATTCTACGAAATATTTGTCCAAGCAAACGCACAAAGTGAATAATTTTACAAAATACTTTCATCGTAGAAATTTTAAAATATTAATTAATTATGATTAAATTAAATTTATAAAATATATATGTGACTGACTCATCCCTTGTTGATTAAAAATTTTAAGTGTCCTAAATTTAAAATTTAAAATTATCAATTTGGCATGAATTTAAAAACTTTCTAAAGAATTTTATATAAAGCTTACACTTTCTAATTTTTAAATATGTAATTATATAACAGTTGCTAAAACGATTTTCTTCTGCTATAGAAGTGCTTTGCTTTTTGGAATCGATAAGTCAAACCTTCAGAACATAACTCTTATGCTAAAATTCAGGTACCAAATTTAATAAATTAATTTATTTTTACTTGAACTTTGTCATCTCTGACTAACAATAAAATCAGGTAGCGTTACCAATTGTCTGCATTAAAAATTGTCTGATTGTAACCCATAATCATTACATAAAAATGCCACACAAGGACACTCACAGTTTTATTACTGTGTCAACATCAATATGACACCGTGACTTCGTCATCGTCATTTGAATGAAATATGTTTTATACTAGAGCTGCAAAACTATCGATGGTACTATCGATAGTTTTATATTAAGTAGACTATCGATATTTTTTTTCGATAGTGATACTATCGACAAGAACACGCTACTAAAAGAGAAAAAATCAAAGTCAATAAAAACAGAATGATGGCGACTGTGTAATAAAAAATGCAACATTCAAATTTCGCCTCCTGTAAACCTTTATAATAATGGTTATCATTACATAAATATATAAATGTGAAAACAAATTAATAAGTTTTGATTTGTTTCAACATAGGATGTCAGTTTTTATCTACTAGATGCAAATTGCATAAAAATACAATTATTATATACCAACGGCTTTGATACATGAAGAAATTTGACGGCTACTGGACTGTCTACGCTGTTTACTTTTAAAGAACAGGTGACGCTAAATAGTTTGCTTCTCCTTCTGTTAAACCAATACTTTTTAGCTAACTGCAATAGTTTAACCTTCATAGGGTTTTTGGGTCAATTTTGACCCGTTTTAAAGTTTGGAAGTGTTGTGTCTGGTATTTTTTGTAAAATAATGAATGATAATGAAATAGAAAATGGCCTGCATACATTATCAGACGATTTTGAAAATATAACACGACTGCATATAATTTTTTTACATCTTACCGGTTGAACAATAAATACTGAGATCACAAATCACTTTATGGAATCACAATGGACCCAATTGGGTCTCCAAGTGGAGGTGCGGTAAAGCACCACTCTTCCTAAACTAACCTAACCTTCTTAGTACTTTGCATCATATCTCTAAAGTTAGTAATCACCAAGACAAGAAACTGCAAATATGATTAGATTACAATAAATAAAATGGAAGGGTTTATTTGCTGGACAAAGCTAGATCATGTTTTACTTGCAAAAGGAAGACTAATCAATGTTGTCAAATGGTGGTTAGTAACCTGGTAGATATATAAGCTTACAATGCTTTTGTGATATCTACATCAGCTAATAGCGGCTGGAAATAAATTGTTTTGCAAAACGTCGACACTTCTTAGAAAATTTAGGATTGCAGCTTACTATGCCTTATATAAAGAACCAAAAAAGGTTATCAATATCAGTATTTTCACAGAAAGTTGCACTAAAACTACGTGAGGTAAATGAGTAGCCGTAAACTTCAACTAAATCCAAAGAAAAAATGCTTGAAGAGGGTGAAAACAGATCCAAAAGAAGTCGTTGCCAGTTAGGCCTCAACGCAGAAAATAAAACACCATTAGATACTATTATAACTTGCAAAAACTTGATACGAAAACTGCACTCTGAAACCATTACTTTATGTACAATTAATAATAATATCGATTTAATATTACGGTTTTATCTATCATATATTAATCGAATTAAATATATGAAATAATGTTCTCTTTCATTGGCAATAAATGAATCACAAATAAATGAAACCAATAAATAATTTTCAATTTGGGTCAAATTTGACCCGAAGATCGTTAACGTCAACGATTTTAAAGACCCTATGAAGGTTAAGTAATGATGAAAGATTTTTTTTTATTTTATTCCTTTTTAATTTATTTTTTTACTGATCCATCTATCTTTTTTTTTTGCTTTTTCGTTTATTCTTTTATAGAACTGTTGAATATGTGTATTAAAAACATTGGAACTAAAAGTTTTAAAAAAATCAAGTTTCTTTTTACTTTATGGAATGATTAAAAAATTCAAGAGTTTATATTAGAAAAATACATAATTGATAAGTTTCTAAGAATCAAAAACTATCGATAGTATCGATGGCATCAAAAAATACTATCGAAACTATCGAATGGAGCCACTATCGATAGTTTTGCAGCTCTATTTTATACCCCTGCAAAAAACCACTTGCAAGAACTTTTAAGGCATGAGGGATTTTTCACATATTTTACTACAGCAGAAATAAATAATAATAAATTCAGCAAAGTGCAACTAAAACAAAGCAAAATAAGGAAAATAAAAAAATAAACTGGTCAAACTAAAAGTATTTTTCGTCTTTGAGATTGTCGTTCATACGGACAACAAGAAGTACACGCAAAGAAAAGATATGATTGTAGAATGGTTGAGAAAATAATATTATGTTCTCTGAAAGAAATGTGTGGTCGTCGAAAACTAGTTATTGTTATTTTAAACATTTATTTCGTTACGATAAACAGAGTAATGTTTGAATTTAATAATTACATTATCACATACAAATAAAAGTGTAATATGGTTAGAGTTTAACAATATAGTTTTGTTAAAAATTTATGACTACAACATAATTTGCATTATTATTTAAAAATAATATGATGTAAATAACAATATCATGTTTTCCAAAACCATACTATGTTAAGTTAAAAAAAAAATCTTTTTCAGAAACAGCTGTCAGTTCAGTATTTCGTTTGTAAGCTATCGGTATTGTTAAATAAATGAATAAATAATTAAAGTATAAACAGAAGGGTAGATCAATAAAAATATATAAACATTTGTATATCTTTTTATACAGACATGGCTGTATGTCGTGTAAGTATACATTTCTATATATACAATTTATTTCAACAATATTAATTTATTTTTATTTCGAATTTAACACACAGCTGTTTCTACAATAAATATATAATTCAATCACAGTATGTATGTTGCTGTTTGATTATGGTTACCTCAACCATATTTTTTCTTTGCGTGTACGATGTTAACTATTTGTACTTAAGGCATTTACCATAGATGGGCACTTTGCAGTACTATTAAAATTTCAGTAAAAATAATTTTTTAACCAGTAAATTTTTCCTGATTACTACAATTTTGTTCTGCAATTTTTATAAAGTGCCTAAATAATTTATTATATAATGAGGTGTAATGAATTTTCAGTAATCAGTAGTGAAATTCTACCAAGTGGCTAAATGTTTTTCATACAAAAATTTAAAAATTCGAATGAAAAAAAACTTTGCAACTTGCTACAATTTTATTATGAATACGGCCCTACGATTTTACTGGTAATGCAAATTAAATTTCATTACCAGTAAAAATTTATTGAATTTTTTCAGTAATCAGTAAATTTACTGCTTACTGCAATTTTTAAAGCAGTACATACATATATACTGCAGTATGCCCATTTACTAACCAAATAAGTTTAATAAAAGAAACAAAAACCAACAAATTCATATGTATTTACAATATTGAAAGTTTTGATACTTTTAATTGATTAATTTAAAAAAATATACTAAAAGCATAAGTACTTCCAACTTAAAAAAAATTTCATTACTAGATATTTGCACATCTCCTCTGTCATCGGACTCACATTGCTTTTTTTATTATGGCGTTGTTTTGCGTTTTAGCGTTTTTTTTTCGTTTAAACGATTTTTTTTAGTTTAAATTTTTTTTAAGATTTGTCGCTTTTTTCGGTTTTGAAGTTTTTTTGACGTTTTGGTGGTTTTATTCCTTTTGAAGATTTTTTTCGATTTTTCCGGGTTTTCGCAATTTATTTTAGTTTTAGAATATTTTTAATTTCGTGCCTTTTTCGTTTTGGCGATTTTTTTCGGTTTGGCGATTTTATGATTGTGGAGTTTTGCCGTTTGTGAAAATTTAAAGAGTTTTGCTCTTACTGTTTCCAAGATACCGCAAATTATCAAAATTACATAGTCAAAATTACCTTAATTGATTTTTTAATTTAATTAAATTTTAATTAATTTAATTTAGATTTTTTGTAAATTTTATTGTTAATGGTTGTAGTCTGTTTAAGAATACACTTACTTTAAAAATTTCCAGTGTATATACATACAATTGTATGTAATTTTTCACTCTAGTGTATTTGTTGTTGTAGCGGCCAAAGGTCTACCACTCTGTCCAAATTTCAGGTCCGTAGCTCTTACGGTTCTCGTGAAAGTAGCCTGTGACAGACGGACGGACAACGTAGCGAAAACAATAGGATTCCTTTTCAGCTTTGGTGTACGGAACCCTAAAATCAAAACCTATTTACATTTCAGGACTGTTTGCGCAGACCTCTAATATGTATCAATAATAAACAACAACCAAAATATCTATTTTATGCTTAAGGCAAAACAACAAAGCACCCATTCCAAAAAAGGAGTAAAAGGACTTGTAATAAGAGACAAATATAAAAAGCCTGTATCGTGCTTGCAAAACAAAATTCTCAATTAAATGAGAAAAAAAAAACAGACAATGGGATAAATAACAATAACAATCCACGCACACTTAAACAAACAATTCAATAAAATAAACAAAAGGACAAACGACGACATCATGTAGAGCAAAAGGCTCTTGTCAAGTGCTATATTTGATAATTTATTTGCTATTAAGTGAGTAGTAGACTGCCAACCAATTTGACTCCTGCAACAATATTTACAAAAATTAGTGCATGGTTTTTGGTTAAGTATATTATATCTGTATCGATTCGTAGCATTAGCAGTTGCTTAAAAAACCCCTTCCCCAGTACACAACAAACTGGACAAACAATTAACACAACATTTTATGGTCATGACGAGAGGAGGGCTACTGAAGAGAAAATATTACTTTAGTGTTAATTTTCAAGGTGTTTGACCTCGTCTAGAGCAATGTTTCTTTATGGTAGATAGATACTCGTAAATTCCTTCTTTTGGCGACTCGAACATTTATTTACTCATCTCATTTGCTATATTTGGAACAACACCAACAACAGTCAGTCAAACAGTCAACAACAGCAGATACTGTGAAATAATAAGATTGTATACTCTATAGTACGAGCATGTCTTTGTGTGTCAAAACAATAACAAACATAATAAAGGATATTTATGATATTTATGTGTGTATGCATGTGTCAGTGCGTGCGTGTGTGTGTGTAAATGTGCGTGTACATTGTGCTGTTGAGCGAGCGTTGAATGTGAATGTGACTGTCACTGTGACTGCTGCATGCAATTGTCCTTTTTGCGGTTAAGTAATTGTTTATGGGTTTGATGTTTTTTTGCTTTTAATGCTCTTGCATGATTCTTCTGTTGTCCTGCAAATTCAATAGCACTGCATGCAGAGACTTCAATTCCAAGTCGTGATAAAAAGCAATTTAAATGCACTTACGAAAATATGCTTAAATAGCCACATACATACTCGTATGTATGTACGTATGTATGTATGTATGCAACCATTTCTAATTTAGGAGCGAAAAAAAACATTTCATAGTGCATCTATATTTGAGCAAATTCTAGTATTTACGAGATTTCGAGCAAAATCTAGTAGATTTGCCATACAAAACAAATCTACACACAGAAAAATTTCAACTTAAAATCTACGTTAACAAGCTTAATTTAAACTTTTTCGGCAATAATTTTGCTTCACATGTGTTTCATGTGAATCTAACATGATTTGTAGTAATATTCAAAGAAATATTTTCCTTTTGAAATAACTTTATTTCATGTTGATTTAATATTTACGTACTGTTAAAATCGAAAAGAAAAAATATGTTGTATCAAAGTTACTTCAATTTGGAACAACGTAAATTCGTTAATAAAAATAACACAACAATGTTGAATCAATGTTATTTCATGTTGAAACAATATGAATTTAATTTAATGTAGTAATTTTATTTTATTAATAATTTAACTTTAAATTGTGTAAATTGAAACATTCATCATAAAAATCTTTGTATGTATATAATTGGTTTTACCGGCCAAGATTTACGCGCTTAACCCTGCAGTCACTACTACTTTTAATATTCCTTGGATACACATTACATATATACCATGATGAATAAAATGTTAATTCAACATGATTTAATTGATCATTTAACATAGAATTTATTTGAAAAGTTTTAGTTAAAAAATACAAACTGTGAAGCTATCTACTATGATTTGTCTCTAGTATTCGAATCTGGGATCCCTCCAACTATAAGACTAGTACACTGCCTACCAAAAAGCTATTTACAAACATCAAATTAAACAACAATATTTCAAAAACAAGTCACAAAACTAAGCACAACAGTGCATTGCAGCTATAAACAAAGCAAATAAACACCAACACACTTAAACAACATACTCTTATGATTTCTTGTACACGCAAAGAAAAAATATGGTTGAGGTAACCATAATCAAACAGCAACATACTATGATTGAATTATATGGTTGCAGTCAAATCATATTATTGTTAATAGAAAAAATCTTTAACAATATTATTATCTGAGTTAATTATAATATTATCTGAGTTAATCATAATATTATCTGAGTTAATTATATTATAATCTTAGTATTGTAAATATGACAACACTATTGTTAGATGTGACTAAAATATAATTGTGACTCACCATACCATCTTCTAATATTATATTAATATTGTTAAATACATACGACCACAGTATTATTTAATATAATAATACTATTTTGTTTTTTAATCATATATTTATTGTAGAAACAGCTGTGTGTCAAAATCGAAATAAAAATAATTTAATATTGTTGAAATAAAATGTATATATAGAAATGTATACTTACACGACATACAGACATGTCTGTATAAAGAGATACACAAATGTTTATATATTTTTATTGGCCAACCCTTTTGTTTATACTTTATTTATCTATTAATTTATTTAACACCACCCATGCACTACCGATACCTTACAAACGAAATACTGAACTGACAGATGTTTCTGAAAAATATTTTTTTTTAAACTTAACATAGTATGGTTTTGGAAAACATTATATTTTTATTTACATCATATTATTTTTAAATAATAATACAAATTATGTTATAGTCCTAAATTTTTAACAAAACTATATTTTCAAACTCTAACCAAATCACACTTTTATATGGATGTGATAATGTAATTATTAAATTCAAACATTACTCTGTTTATCGTAACAAAATAAATGTTTAAAATAACAATAACTAGTTTTCGACGACCACACATTTCTTTCAGACAACATAATATTATTTTCTCAACCATTCTACAATCATATCTTTTCTTTGCGTGTACATTTAAATCATAATTTTTGCATGATGATTTTACATTGGTATTTTTTTCTGTTTGTATCGCTCGGATACTAAAACAACGTCATGACACCAAAAAATACTAGTTTGCCAGAAAAGGAGTTCAAGGCTTTCAATTTACACACAAGTTAATGGAAAAAAATTTAATTTTTTTCTCAAGAGTTGAGTAAACAGGATATTGTTATGAAATTTTTACACATAGGATTAATGCTGCATCACTAACTCAAAAATTACATTTTATTTTAAAAATATGTAGGTACATATGTATATAAATGATTGTCAAAGTTAAAGCATTTCTTAAACCGGTTCTCTTATACGCAGTTCGTATTTTAAATCAACAATAACATTAACAATCTTTACAGCCGTATTCATAAAAATTTTAAACAGCGTTTCAAATATTGTTTAAACAAAATTCGCTAAAATTGTATTCATAATAGAATTTTAGCTTAAAAAACGGTTTTTAAACCTTGCGTAAATCAGCAAATTTTAAAATTGACTGCCCCCATGTTTAAACCAATTTTAAGATGACGTTGTTGTAATTTTGCTTCGTTTTTGTTTACATTTTGAACTTTACCTGTATGTACATATGTGTGTATGTATGTATGTACTTATGTATGCATGTATGTATGCATATGCCAGTGTTATTTAGAAGAAAACAATGTAATTTTTTTATAGAAACTATTGCCGAAATAACAAATATACTCCAAAGAATATTTAAAAGAAAAGGAGCGATCCAGTTTCCATTCCCAGTCATTGTTTTCTCATTTTATGTGTTAAAAAAATAATATAATTGTATAAAATTAACTAGTGATGTATAAACACTCAAAACAAACAAAATAAAGCTCGTTATTCTAGTGCTTCTTAATCTGCAATAAAATAAATAATATAAAAAGCACTTTTAACAAGGATTTGTTGTGAACTATTTTTATTTTTTTATTAAATATCTTATTTTATAGAAACAATATTTATCTGAAAAGCGACAAATAAACAAATATAGACACGAGTACTTTGTGAGTTAAAATCGTTGTTTTGCAGAACTAATATGCAAGTAACAAATAAAGAATACAGTGTTGCCACGATATTTAAAAAAAAATCTAGTTACAGTCAAATCCCGATAATTCGTAATCGCAAGGGACCGGCCATTTCTTACGAATTATAGGGGTTTTTGATTTAGCGGGGTTTCGATTTAACGGGGTTAAAATAAAATAAATACGAATTAACGGGGTTTTTCAATTTCTTTACTAAAACGATAAAAAAAAAACAAAAAAATTTTTAAAAATAAAATACAAAATAAAAATTTGTTGTTTTGGCAACACTGACTGAGTTTTATGCGTGCGCTTTAACATTTTTGATTATTATTCATTAATAGACATCTGCATGAAACTAAATAATGATGTTTATGAAACTTTCGCTTTAATTTTTTATTCGTTTCATTTCTATTTCATACAGGTGAATAACTATGAAACAAGAGCAATGAATACTCAATAGTTAAGAACGCAGTAAAATGATGTTGGTTTGTTTACTTATACAAGAGCATTCTAACATTTACAAATGTGAAACAGAACATGTGTTGAGTAAATCTCGATTAAGTTCATGTAAAAACAATATGCTTTTAAATATCAGTGTTGCCAGTTGTAGAAAAAGGGAAAATATAAGCATAATCGCCGAAAAGGAAGTTAAAAAATTACACATAATTATCTTTCTTTTCAATGCAATATTATTGTTGTTTAAAATTTCGTATTTTTTCATAGGGTGATGATAATCAAATTTTTTGAGTATTATTAAAATTTTAATTTCAAAAATAATTGTTAAATATATATTTGCTTGGAAGAATATAAATAGTTATTTTCGCTTGGAAACGAGTACTTTTGTTGTGTTTTGTTTAATTTTGTCAATTTCAATTTTTTTATATCATATGAAATTAAAAAAAAGCACGTGACCAAAACCGTTAGACACCTACATAACTAATAATCAAATTTGCTTAAGAATATATTAATTTCTCATAAAGCAATTCCTTTCTTTCATTTTTCATCTAAAAGTGTGTGTTTCTTTCCATAGCATTTCATTTTAGGGTTGTGTGCAGTTCATTACAAGAATATATAATATATTAAAATAGTTTAAAGATTTATATTATTTAAAAATGCAAATAATAAATTAAAATATGTATTACTAATATGTATGGAATATACATATGTACTTAGTTATGTATGTATGTGTAAAAGTTAAAACTTTAATTTAAAAGTGAAACCTATTACACATGTGCGACCCATATAAAAAATTCCATGATTTCACTATATTGGCAACATTGCTATTGCGGATTAATAACAGAGGATGAGATGAGAGAAAGCAGCATGAACAAAAGCAGCGTGACCGTTTGACCGACTAAAGTGTCAATTTGCCACTTTTTCGACTGCGTTTCCCCTTTTTTGACTGGCTTGCCACTTTTTGACCCCCTTTATTTAGGGTGAGTTATATGAAAATACATTAAAAATAAAAAGTTTAGTGCAGTTTTCTGTTTTTTTTTAATTTTGCCCCTTTTTTTCGATAAATCCCCCATTTGGTGCCACTTTTTGAAAAATGTCATCGGTCACCCTGAACAAAAGTCGTTTCAATGAACAATCTCTTTGTGTTAACAGTATGAAACGAAACGTTTTCGCTCACAGTATGATAAAAGCAACAGTTTGTTGAGTATTAACATATTTATTCGAAGTTGGGCTTTAGTAAACAAACATTTCAGTAGTTTCATGGATGGAATTGTTCATGCAACTCTATATTCATTAACAAACTGATCTCAAGAAAATAAACACACACGCAAGCAAAAGCAAAAACCCACGCAAAAAAAATAGCGGTAAACAAAAAATCATTATTTTCATGTTTCTGTTGTTTTTATTACGAATTATAAGTGGTAGTTAGCAAACAATTACGATTTATAAGAGGTAAAGAAGATTTTATATGAAAAAAATTACGAATTAGCGAGGGGGCCAAAATGTATGGAAATTTTACGAATTAACGAGATTTTCTCAAGGGACCGACAGTTTATTACGAATTATCGGGAATTACGATTTATCGGGGTACGAATTATCGGGATTTGACTGTAATTGATTTTTAGTTAAAAAACTCATTATGAATACCAATGTTTAAAAAACGTTATTTAGCCTTAAAAATGTTTTTTAACTAATATGAATTTTAAACCTCAATCAACTTGTTTTATGAATACGGCTGTTATAATATCTTGCTTTTCAACTTCATACAATCTATTTAATTATTAATTATTTTAGCTGCAATTAACTCAAAATTAATTCTTCTTCTTTAGAAACTCACATTAATTAATAAAATATTTCATTCAATAAAAATAATTGAAATTACTGAACTCACGCCTGACTAAAAATTATTTCTGATAAAAAATTCACTATAGTTCAATTAAAAATCTAAAAATGTCTCAATTCATCATGGGCACGTGACAAAAATATGTTCACTTGGCAATCACTGTTCACTTGGCAATCACTAATGTTCGAAAACCAAATAAACGGGAGAATGCAACAACAAAGTAACATAATATCCACTACTATAATACTCATATGCATGTACCGACGGTACATCGAATAAGTAAAAATAATTAATGTGATGATCGTAAAAAGATAAGCAAGAATAGTAGTATACGTAGGTAGAGTAATATAACTTCGTGCTAACCTAAATAGAAAAATGGAAAAACAGAGGAAATAAATAGTGATACTTACATATGTATTTACCAAAGGTAAATCAATAATTGTACACAACAATCATTTCTCACATTCCGTTTCATTAGAATTTACGTTAAATAGTTGATATTAATAACAATCTCTACCCAATTAGATAGACTAGGCTGCTGATGAAGTGCCTTGCTGCACAGAAAAATATCGGTATTTCCCCCAGCTTAAAAGTCTAATTTAATTTTTCTTCTCTTCTTTAGAAACTCACATTAATTAATAAAATATTTCATTCAATAAAAAGAATTGAAATTACTGAACTCAAGCCTGACTAAAAATTATTTCTGACTCAAAATTAATTTTAATTTTTTACTTGTAAAAATATAAAATTTTTATGCATTATAATTTATTGTTATTATTTCGTAAACATGCTTTTGTGGAAGGATTTAAAATTTATGTTTTTGTATAAAAATAACAGCCTGTTTGTAGAACGCGACAAGGGCGACTCACGACGAGCCAGTTCATGGACGACTACGTAATAAAAAGCGTTTGTATAACGCGACTCGACTTTGTCGTGCAGCTTACGTTAACTCGCCCATATGTCAAATATGTACTAAATCGTACTGTTGCCAACATGTTAAAAAATTGTTTTAGTTTATATTTTTTCATACAAAATGTTTTTTCAGCTTAAAAAAACGGCAACCCTATTCTAGAAACACAACTAGGGATGCCAATACCGAAATCCCGAATAGCGAAAACCCGGGATTATTCTAAAAAAGTGAATCCCGAATCCCGGGATTTTTAAGCAGAAATCCCGGGATTTCGGTAACACTAAAAATCTAACAATTTTTTTTATTAAATGCAACTATGTTTACGTTTTGTAAATAAACATGAGTTGAAATTTAATCATAGTAGCCATGAATCAAATGCTTTTTACTGGCTATAAAAAGGAGTCGTAGGCGAAAAAAATATTATATATTATATGTATGTATATATATGTATATATATATATATATATATATATATTATATATTATTATTGAATTTTGTTCCACACAAAACAAAGTCGGAAGCTCGGTTTGGTGTTTTTTCTTGGTGGATGATAATGGAACTGCGCACGCAAAAAGCAAATTTTGCAAAAAGGTATTAAAAACTTTAGGGAGGTTCTACCAAAGATCTTGTGACACATATTAATGTAAGTATACTTTGTCAGATAAATATATGAAAGAAAATGTTTTAAATATTTTTGTAGACCCATGGTATTCAGCTAGAAGGTTGTACCTCAACCAAAAATACTACAAATTACTAACTTTCTTGGCCCACAAAGAGAGGTGTCGCTTGGCGCTATCAAATAAAGCCCACGGAAATAACGGCCAAATAAGAAAATGAAATAAAGTCCAATAAAATTAAGGAATTTTTAATTGGGCTCTATTTCATTTATATTGGGATTTATTTCATTTTGAGTTTGGTTTCATTGGGCTTTTTTAATTGGGCTTTATTTCATTTATATTGTGTTATTTCATAAATTTGCTCTTGGGCCTCAACTCATTTTTTGGGTTTTATTTTATTGGGCCTTATTTCATTTCTTATTTGGGCATTATTTCCCTGGGCCTTATTTCATAGCGCAATTACAGCACCAAGCGAACGTTTTTTTTCGTCAGCAGCTTATATTTGCAATAAAATAAGATCTCGATTGTCGGCTGCCACCCTAGATGCATTAATTTTTTTAAGAAGTTTCTTTTTCTTTAATTATTCCTACCAATAATACATTAAAAATGTTTTATTTGATTCTGTAATGAATTTAACTTTCTTCATGAATTAAGAATTTTTTTTAATACTTATACCTACATCAATAATAAATTTTAATTCTAAAAGCTAATAAATGAGATTATCTACATAATATTTTTTACATTATAAAATCCCGAAAAATCCCGATCCGTTCCGGGATCCCGTTTTTTTAAATTGAAAATCCCGAATCCCGGGTTTTAGAAAACCTAGTCCCTTTTGGCATCCCTAAACACAACTGACATGCACATAAATAAAATAAACAATTAAAGTAAACAAATTGTGCATGAAATTTTTTAATGTTTAAAAAAGTATTTGTATAAAGGTAAGTACTCTAAAGCTGTTTAATATTTTTAATAAGTGAGTTTCCTGCAAGTGATGTGCATGCATAAATGTTTGTATGTAAATGCATATGTATGTATGTACTCATAAGCAAAGAAACACCATCAATCATAGTAGGAATCTGCTTTGTTCGATTTTCAGATTTGCAAGTAGTCCAGGCCGAAGAGAACGTACGTGGCGTAACAATCGTAAGAGCAGTAGGAGATGAAATTCGTAATATTGGCGAGTTGGTAAGTAAAATTGAACCATTAACGGTCAGGCGTTATTTCAAACAAAACCTTTGTTTATTTTAACTTTTAGCTCGTACATTCTGTATTAGAATCGTTGAAGATTACTGAGAACGAGTGGCTGGATGGATGGATGGTGGTCAAATAAGATGAAATACGAGTGTTCTAAGTTTATAATGTGTGTCTGTGTATCTGTGTGTCTGTCCGTGTCCACGTACAGACCAAACGGCTGCACCGATTTTCATTTAGTTTTTTCTGTTTGAAAGGCGACTTGATCGAGAGGGTTCTTAGCCATGGTTTAAGAAAATCGGTCCAGCAGTTTAGAAGAAGATATCGCATCTTCTCTAGATATATTCGGGGGTTTTTAAAATTTTATTTTATTAATTTTTGTTATTATTTAAATAATTTTATAAAGTGTATTAACCCTAGACACATAACCTTCGTCGAAACGACGAACACCGGACGAAAAATTAGCTATTTCTTTTTAACACGTGCACCGATCGCCGCTAAATTTCTTGCCAACTTAGTTTTCGCTGAGCTTTTGCAGGAGACAACCAAATTCGGCGCGTGAGCACGTAATTATTGAGATATGATAAACTTGTTCGTCGCTTTCACGAGTGTTGGCGAGCATAAAGTTGATTTCTGCACACAATGCGCTTCAAAAAATTAATTTTATATATTTTTTTAAATGACAATAGTGTTATAGTTAAGTTTTGCCAAAGAGAAAAAGGCTTTTTTGTTTTGTTCGTTTATATAAATTTTATAACAATGTGATCTCAAAAAAAAAATGCTTTTTGGAAAAATGGATTATAATAAATATCCTTGTAACAGAATAGAAATATATAGTTGTATTTACTAAAAAAGTACTTGCTAAAGGTATGTATGTGTTGCAAGTACAAAAATATATATGTTTAGAACCGATATTATACGCCCCAAAAAGTGCTCGTCGAAACGACGAATGGTTAGGTTTAGAGGGATACGTTCGAAGGTTATGTGTGCAGGGTTAAGTATAAAATGAAGTTAAGTTAAGTTAAGTTTATTTGAGACTTCAAAAAAAAAAACATTACAAAGTAAAAAAAAACTTAAATCTATAATGTTTTGAAATAATAACCCAAGGGAGAGTAGTAGAAATTGTTGCAAATACATTTGAACATTAAAAAAAATAGTATGAAAGAATTTGTTTATTTAATGAAAAAAATATTGTAGGTAGGTTTATTAGTATTAAAAAAATGATCCAGAATTGTTTTCAAATGATTCTTCTTAAACCAAACCATCTGTGTATACATATGTACGAGTATACATCAAATGGCTGGATCGATTTTGATTAAGTTGAAAGGAGACTTGATCGAGTGTTATTAGCTAGAAGCTGAAGGAAATTGGTCCAGCCGTTTAGAAGTTATCACATCTTTTCTATATATATTCTGTTGACTCTGTGTGTCTTTGACGCCGTAGCTCCCAAACGACTAAGCCAAGTTTAATTTGGTTTTCTTTTCGTTTGAAAGTTGACTTGATTTAATATCTTCTAGTCTATACTTGAAAAAAATCGGTCCAGGCTTTTGGAAGTTATCATAAAAAAATAAATTTTTTTGTTGATGAAACGATATCATTTCTGAGGTATATATGTACATATGTATGTTTGAACAAAAATCGGTTGAGCCATTGGAAGTGAAGAGTTCTCTTCTATCTGTATCTGTGGCACCATAGCTCCTAATATATAAATGGCTGGACAGATTTTCTTCAATTAAAGATTAAAAAATATTAAATCAAGTCACCTTTTAAACGAAAAAAAAAACCGAATAAAAATCGGTCTAGCCGCTTTGGGAGCTACGGCGTCAGATTCAACAGAATATATCTAGAAAAGATTTGATAACTTTTAAAAGCCTGGATAGATTTTCTTCAAGCATAAAGTAGAAGATATTAAATCAAGTCAGTTTTCAAACGAAAAACGAAAATATTTGATATTTTCTCAACGGTTGGACCGTTAAATAAGAACACTCGATTAAGTCACCTTTCAAACAGAAAAAAAACTATATCAAAATACGTTCAGCCGTTAAGTCTGTACATGGACTCGTACAGATATATATAAATTTATATCACCCCTTACTGCTACTAAACTGTAAAGTTCCCGTGGTCAGGTGTGAAAATTGATCCATACATGCCATCAATTGGCTAAGCTGCAGCCCTGTTGTCATTTTCATGCTAAAAATTTAGTAATCAAAACAAGAACAATCTTAATATGAAAGTTTACTTACGTTTTTCATGTTGGATGTTCCATTTTTTTATTTTTTTTAATTAATTATTAATTTTTTTAAAGTTTTGTTTATTTCATGAACTATTTTTGTAAACACGATTAGAATTTTTTAATCGGCGGCTTTGACGTTTATTGTGAGTCAAATCGTATTGTACAAACCTAAACAAATTGACATTTGTTACGTTTTTTAGCAAAAAATTGTCAACACTCGTCTTCTAAAACCCCAACAAATAAATAATGCTAACGTTTTAGCGCTTTTTATTGACGAGTCGTGTTCTACAAAAAAATTATCATTGGCCAACGAATACTTTTTAAAACCAATTTCTCAATGCCTTTCAAAACGGAAATACAAATAAATTTTTTAACGACCGAAAACAGAGAGGGATGTTTTACATAAATTTAAACATGTCAAAGCACACTAAATATTAATTTATTTTTATTTTATTTTGTTACACTGTCAAGAGGCATTAAAAGTTGAAAATATTTTACAACCGAGTAATTAATAGATTTGAAAGATGCATTTGTTTGAGCAGCAATAAACATAAATCTCGAAATGTCAGCGAATAGCTGCAAATGACAGACAGGAGGAGTTGGTGCGTGGTGCATGTATTGAATTTTACGAGCAACATTCTGATTTAAATAAAGTTTTCAAATTAGAAATTTTAAATATAAATTCATTTTTGGTCCCCTAAAATTTTATAAAAAATATTTGTATGGAGTTTTCTTTTTAACAAAAAAATTTTACATTTTTATCTAAAAAATGCAAATGCAAAATTTATAAAATAAAAATTATTTGCTCTGTGAAATGGTAGCATTTTTTATTATAAAAAATCACCCGCACTAATGCTGGAAAATGCATTTCACTTTACACCGGTAAAAGAGTTGACTTTTTAACCGACTTCAAAAAAGGAGAAGGTCAACAATTCGTGACTACTTTTTTTGGGTGTTACTTCATAGTTCGGTACATTCTAGACCGATTATAAAAAAATTCTCTTTTTTTTTGTCTGTGAGGGTATAGCTTCCCATTGGTCCCATTATAAAAAAGTGGGCGGGGATACACCCACAATTTTTTTAATTTAATTTTATGATATTCTTCTCATTTGATTGCTGCTAAACCTTTGGTTCTTGTAATTACACAATTGAAAGATAAAAAAATGGACGGGGTTACGCCCATTAAAATTTACTGTAATATTTCACGCGGTTCTACCTAGCCTAATTTTAAGAAACTTGCCACACACCTTGAGCTCTAAAACAGATACAATCCTCCATTTAAATAAAAGTGGGCGGATTCACACCCATTAAAATTTAATATTTTATTTTAAGTGGTTCTACTTTACCGATTTTTACAAGACTTAACACGCACCCTGAGCTCTGCAAAACACGCAATTTTGTGAAGTCAATGGGTACCTTGAGTATTTTTCTCTACCTGCAATATTTAATAATTATTTTTTTTTTATTGAACGTCTTGTATATTTTATGGACATCATAAACTGATCAGACTTCTGCTTTTTTCCTTTTATAATTTTTATTTTTAAATAAAAATAAAATATAAAACTTAGAATGAATTTTTAATTTTTATGATCATATTTGCTTTTACATATTTTGTATTCACATACATATGTACCCTTAATTATGAAAATGGTCTAAGTCACATATGTATGTCTTTAGTCGAGACATTTAGTAGATTACATTTGAACAATACAAATTATTTTTATATCATGCAAAATTTTAATTTAGACTTGTACTAGCCTCGATTAATATAAATTTATTTGATATTTATTAAATATTTATTTATATTTATTATTTAGCAATGCTGGCCTCTCAGTCCAGAGGTCGTGGGTTCGATTCCCGCCATAGACCCTGGGTGTTTTCCGCAGACAAGTTAATCGCTTCGCGGATTGTGTTGTTTGTGTTTGTTAAAAAAATTAAAGTTTTTTTAAGAGTTATTTAATAACTCGAAGACAAAATTCATATTACTTAGACCACTTTCATAATTAAGGGTATACAAGTCATTAAATAAACATATACAGGGTGGGCCAAAAGAAACCAAGGGGTGTAAAAGTTTAATAACTTTTTTGTTTATTAACTTTTTTTTATTTTTTCTTTCAGATTATATAATATACAAAATGGAAATTTTTTTACACTAAGTATGAAAAATGATGTCTCTTAAATGACCACCGTTTTCAGCTTCGCACTGATGGGCTCTTTTTAGAGCATTTTCCATAACATCTTTCAAAACTTGTGGCTGTAGCGTTCGAATTTCTGCAACAATGTTTGCCTTGAGTTCAAGGATTGTCTCTGGCTTGTTCACATACACTCGCTCCTTCAAAAAACCCCAAAGAAAATAGTCGGGTGCTGTCAAATCTGGCGATCGCGCTGGCCAAATAATTTCCGAATTTCGAGAAATTATTCGCTCTCCAAAAATTTGACTTAAAAGTGCCATTGTGTCTCGGGCAGTATGGGCAGTGGCTCCGTCTGGTATGTGGCTGAAACCACATACCAGGTCTGTTTTCAAGAGCAGGACGTAAAAAATGTTCTATCATAAACCGATACCGCTCTCCATTTACGGTTACAGCACTTCCATCTTCATTCTCGAAGAAGTAAGGCCCAATGACATTTTCAGATGTGATCCCACACCATACTGTACACCTGATGGGGTGCAATTGGCGTTGATGAATGGCTCTTGGATTTTGAGAACCCCAGAACCCACAGTTCTGCTTATTAACAAAGCCATTCAAATGAAAATGAGCTTCATCACTCATAATCAAATTTTCAATAAAGTTGATTTCATTTCTGGCCAACTCTTGAAATTTAACTGCAAAATTTAGACGTTGCCGATGATCTGCGGGTTTTAATTATTGGACCAATCGCACCTTATATGGGTATAACTGTAAATCTTTTTTTAAAATGCGCCGTAGTGACGTACGAGACATTTCTAGCTGAGCAGAACGCCTTCTGCCAGATGTTTCTGGTGCTTCGTTAACACTTTGCTGCACTCGTTCAATATTTTCCGCAGTGCGACTTAAACGTGGTCTACCGGCTCGAGGCAAATCTCTTACGCTGCCATGTTGATGATGACGATTAACTAAGCAACGAATCATCGCTTCAGAAGGCGAAATTCTGACGTTAAAATGTCGACGATATGCTCTTTGCGTTAAAATAATTGATCTCTGGTTTAAATAATAAAATTCTATTGTTCTGGTTCTCTGTTCAGTTGTGAACCTCTCCATTATAAATTCTCCAAGTGTTGTCTATATAATCTGAAAGAAAAAATAAAAAAAAATTAATAAAAAAAAAGTTATTAAACTTTTACACCCCTTGGTTTCTTCTGGCCCACCCTGTACATATATCATGATCTATAGCAATGCTTAAAAATAATATACTTTAAACCAAAAAACAAAATCAAATATAGAGTATCTTAAATTAAAAGTAAAAATAGATTTTTTACGATTTGTTTATAAATATTTACAAACAGACACCAACTCTATGGCAACGATTATTTCATTCATTCTTTTACACACTCCTCCATCATTTAATGATGCCCATCAACACTAAAATCATAATTATTCAAAACAAACAACATTCGATGCAACTGCGAGTTGCATTTACTATTCTGCTCTTATGGCTGTTGATGAAGTTTAGTTTTTGTTGTTGCTGGTGGCAGTGGTTTTCCATGGCGTTGTTTATGGTGGTCGCTGGTTGCTGCAGTTTACAGTGGAGCTGATTGAAAGCTTAATTGATAAAAATATTAATTTATGTATTACATCCTAACGTTCAGTTTTATTTGAATGGAGTGGCATTTTCTATGAGGATGTTAAGTATACATATTTTTCAAATGTCAATACTTTAATATACTTTTTAAAAACAAACTTGTTTAAATTGTTATATTATAAGCAGCATATAGCTACTAAATTATATAATAAATACAAGTTTAGTTTTTAAAAGAAATGCTTGTTAAAGTCCTGGGTCTATTAATACTGAAACTTTTTTTCATTTGTCTAAGTAAATAAAGGTATTTCTGGAACTTGCTGAACCGAAAAAGTGCCGCTATATTTGGGTCTTACATGCCTAAGATTAATAAAAATGTCATTAGTGAATCAAACTTAAATAACTTTGAAAGTTAATAAAATATTTTAAAACTTTATGTCATACTAAATCTTTAATTATTATTTACTTTTCTTAAACAAAAAAAAAGCAATGTGAGTCCGATCACAGAGGAGATGTGTAAACATATAGTAATGAAATTTTGTTTGTTTTATTAAACTTATTTGGTTAGTAAATGGGCACACTGCAGTATATGTATATGTACTGCATTCAAAATTGCAGTAAGCAGTAAATTTACTGATTACTAAAAAAATTCAGTAAATTTTTACTGCTAATGAAATTTAATTTGCATTACCAGTAAAATCGTAGGGCCGTAATCATAATCAAATTGTAGCAAGTGGCAAAGTTTTTTCATTAAAATTTTGTAACTTTTGTATGAAAAACATTTAGCCACTTGGTAGAATTTCATTATGAATACGGGCATTACTGATTACTGAAAATTCAATGCATCTCATCATATAACAAATCATTTAGGCAATTTATAAAAATTGTAGAAAAAAATTTTAGTAATCAGTAAAAATTTACTTCGTTAAACATTTTTTTATTGTTTCATTGTTTTTACTTAAACTTTAGTGGTACTGCAGTGCTCATTTATGGTAAATGCCTTTACTTTTACTTTTTAATTTTTAATTCCTGTTCATCGTTTAGTTGTTGCTGTTCTTGTTGTTGTGTAAGCATTGAAATTAAAATAAATTCAGTAAAGTGCGACTTTGACTCGCGCACATTCCGTTTTGAGCATTTTTTTGATTTAGCTTTCTTCCTTTTTTAAGTTTTTTCAGTTTAAACGATTTTTTTTTTCAGTTTTATCGCTTTTTTCTCGTTTTGGCGTTTTTTCTCTTTTTGGGTTTTTTTAATTTTCGCAAGTTTTTTCATTTTGGCGATTTTTTCATTTTGGCGATTTTTTATGTTTTTTAGGGGCTTTTTCATTTTGGCGACTTTTTTCTGTTTTTGGGGTTTTTTTATTTAGGCGATTTTTTTCATTTTGGCGATTTTTTCATATAGGCGATTTTTTTGTTTAAGGATTTTTTTTTCATTTTGGCGATATTTCCGATTTTTCGCGATTTATTTTAGTCCTAGAGATTTTTTTTAATTTGGTGCTTTTTTTCGTTTTGGCGATTTTTTTTTTGTTTTTGGCGATTTTTTATATTTGACGATTTTAAATTTTTTGGATTTTTAGTTTTACCGTTTTTGAAAATTTCAAGAGTTTTGCTCTTACGTTTTCCACGATACAGCAGGTTGTCAAAATTACAAAGTCAAAATTGCATTAACTGATGGAACACCCTTTAATTTAAATTTTTTAAATTTAGTGTTAATTGTTGTAGTCTGTTTAAAAATACACTAACTTTTAAAATTTCAAGTGTATATATGTAGATACAATTGTATGTATATATATTACATGGGATTTTGACATTTTTCGTTGCTCGTTTTAGAACACCCTTTAGTTTTTAACTCTCATGTATTTGTTGTTGTAGTGGCCAAATGTCTACATATTGTGTCCAAATTTCAAGTCCGTAGCTCTTACGGTTCATTTTCACCTTTGGTGTACGGAAAGAACAGAAAAATAACCGGCGGCGGCGCACCGTCGGCTTCGAGCCGGTCGACTTGTTTCTCTGCTTGGTATTGCTTCTTTCAAACACTAATACACTCATACATAGCTCACACCGATTTGACAATGCAAAGAAATCTCAGCAAAGAAATCAAAGTCAAAAGATTTTTACCCCCTAGCGTATAGACGTTTACACATAAAAAAAAAAAAAAAAAAAAATTAAACTTAAACTTAAAATTTTTTAGTGATTGTTTTTGAGAATTGTTACAATTTAAGTTTAACATTTATTAAAGCACTAATAATCCCAAATTATTATTTTATTTATTCAGTAAAATATTTTTTTTTATTAAATATACATTGAAATTGATTATTAAAGGGTTTAGCTGGATCCTATACACACTGTTGCTATTGCAGATCATCAGGGAACCTTTACCCAAATTTTTTTTCCTAGCACAATTCTAGTTATTATTTTAAACTTTCATTTAATCAAATGAGAAGCTAAACTACAATTCGAGCTGAAAAAAGTCAGACAATGTAGGAAAGTAAGAAAATAAAAAAACTTGTTGATTATTGAGTTCTTGTTTCAACTGTTATTTGTTGAGCTTCTCATTTGTTTAAATGAAAGTTTAACATAATAACTCTAACTGCAAAATTAACAATTGAAATTGGTTAGATTAACCAACGATTGCAGAAAATTTCTCTCTATACGAGTATGATTTTCATTGCCAGGTCTGGCATTTTCATTAGTTAAAAAGCATTCAACTTTCAAAAAATTCTGCTAAATACTTTCTGGCAGAATTTGTTGACAATAAAAATTTTAATTTGTTAAAAATATTCTTCGGTATATAGGATTTTTCTCATAAATCCATATGCATTGCAGGGTAAAGGGTCCCCGATGATCTGCACTAGCAACAGTTAAATGCTCATATGATTCAGAGAACACCTCAATAATCAATTTCAATGAATTTTTAATAAAAAAATGTTTAACTGAATAAGTAAAATAGTATTTTGAGATTATTAGTGCGTTAAAAAAATTTTTAACGTATTTGTAACATATCCAAAAATGACCAATTATTAAAGGCCGGGGCACAATGAATCCGTCATACGTTAAACTTTGCTTTTTTTAACTAACAGCGAAGTTGAAATACATGGTTTCTTATGAGGTCTGTTACATTCAGTACGTGTCCGTTAACGCAAAGTACAAAATTTGGTCAACCTTTAACTTTTTGTGTACGTTGAGTAGTTTGACAGATATTGGTAGGTTTTTTTTTGTATGTTCTGATTTAGGGTTTTTGTGTTTTGGCAGCAAAAATAAAATTAAACAAAAGAAATAAACGACATAAATAAAAAAATTTAATTTCATAAATAAAATGGATAATCAACATATGGAAGCTGTCCAAATACTTCCGTCAATAAAGTATTCATTTTGCCAACCGTCTCCGTCGTTGCGTTAATGTCAGCTGAAAAAGGCGAAGTTCAACGTATGACGGATTCATTGGGCCCCGGCCTTAACTATTTTATGTTTGTATGTGCTATAAAAATGCCTGTGGATCTACTGTGTAATTCGAAACGAAAAAATGCTTTCGAGTTTGTATGCTTATAACATGTAAATTCGAAAAGATTTTCTTTGAATTATAGAGCGGACCCCCTGTAAATACTAATAAGTTTGTATAAACATGAAATTCAAAGCTATTTCAATAATTTTCATTTAAATCTGGCATTACACATTTGTTCTGTAGATCATTTTAGTAGAATTTTTTGACCGATTTAACATTCTCTCATCATCATTTTCTGGCAACACTATCCCTAAAGGCCGTGATACACTATCATACAAAGTCGTGCGATCTACGAAAAATCACAATGCTGGTATGATGGAGTTTATGAAAATTTTCAAAAGACAATAACAATTCATCACACCAGGGTTGTATATTTTCGTAGATCGCACGACTTTGTATGATAGTGTATCACGGCCTTAACTGAACGACAGGCACCACTGTGCACCGCCTCATATGTGGTAAATGTGGTAACGACTGTTAATATTAAATTGAAATATGTATGCTCGTGCCACTCATGACATTACAATGAATGTGAAGAGTGAGTATTATTAGTTTGTGGGAAATGCTTGTAATCTTCAAACTTAATTAGAAGCTCTGCTAATTGGATTTAATATCAAAGTTATTTCAATTGCAATTAAAATGTTAATCGAACTTTGAGGAATTTAAATAAGCCGACATTTAAAAATCAATACAAAATTTTTCCTTTAATTTTATAATTTTCTGTGTTTTTTATTATATCAAAAACTTAGGAATTTGAGTGTCACATGTTGAAATGTGTTTTTTTTTAAAGAGAAGTAGCAGTCGGGCAATGAATGCCTAGTACTATTTCTGGGTCTTACCTTCTTTAGGAACGGTATAGTGATAGAGAAGACAGGCGGTGAAGGGAAGACACGGAAAAAGCTTTATTCTCTTACAACACTGCTTTTTGCATGTTTTTTTTAATAATACAGTGTTGCAGAGCCTCTGGTGTTAAATGAGGCATATTATTTTTTTTAAGCTGTGGTTAGTAGCCATTTTATCGGTTATTTCATTACATTAGGATTAGTATCTGCTGAAGCCAATATAATTCAGTGACCAGTAGACCATGCCTTCATCACTTGAACTCTCCTAAAACAACTGACACAAAGGGACACTAATGCTTATCAGAAAAATGCGTGGTGTTGTTATTTAATGACTGTTGGATACAGGGATTGAACCCAGGACCTTTGGTTTTTTAGCCAACGTTTTAACTACTTCAGCTAACGCTGATATGTCATTGCATTGCTGCATTGACGGAATAAGCGAAGGTTTGTTGCAAAATGTGGTTCAAAATTTTGTGAAAAGAGCCGTCGTGCTGAAACTGGACATTTGCCTGACATCATATTCCATTATTAATTCCCATATCATTAGTATCAATAGAACTGAATTTTGAAATTTGCCCACCTTTTATATATTTACATATCTACATATCGTTACCTTAATATAGAAAGACGCCAACTCATAATTTTTTTTTCAAATCGAGATTTTCGCATGTTTTAATAGAAAAACTTCTAATGTATCGAAAAATGCAAAAAAAAATGATTTCGAATAAATAGTGGGTTAGGGCCTTTTCATATCTAACTAACAATATGTAAAGGGTGTTTTTTATTGAGGTATAGAACTTTAAGTTGGCATCACTTTTTTAACTGGCGGCCATTTTGTCAGCTGTCAAGTGATTAATATTTAGTTTGGTTTGCCATTTCATCATGAACAGGTTGACAAAAGAACAACGCTTGCAAATCGTGCAAATTTATTTCGAAAATAATGGTTCAGTTCGCGAAGTTTACCGCAAGCTCCGTCCATTTTATGGTCGACATAATCGTCCATCAGAGCAATTAATTCGGTTAACCATGGATCGTTTTCGCACTACGTTTACTCTATGTGATAATACGCATCCGCAGAGACGTCGAACAGTGCGCACCGAAGAAACAATTGCCGCTGTAGAGCAAAGTGTTGAAGAGGACCCGAATGAATCGATTCGCCACCGTGCACAGCAATTGGAGCCAACTAACCGACTATTTTGTTCCCGAATTGGATGGCATGAATGTGGATGAGTTGTGGTTCCAACAAGACGGCGCTACATGCCACACAGCGTACGTCACAATCGATTTATTGAAGGAAACATTCGATGAGCGCATAATTTCGCGGAATGGACCTGTCAATTGGCCACCAAGATCGTGTGATTTGACACCATTGGATTATTTTCTTTGGGGATATGTGAAGTCGCTCGTCTACGCCAACAAACCAGAAACGTTAGGGGACTTGGAAGCCAACATTCGTGGCGTTATTGCCAACATACGGCCCCATATGCTCGAAAAAGTGGTTGAAAATTGGACCTGTAGAATTGGCTTTATTCGAGCCAGCCGCGGCGGCCACATGCCCGTAGTCATATTTAAACAATAATGGCATAAAATTATCCTTCCAATAAAGCCAAATTGATGGACATTAAAACGATTTTCTTGTGTTTTATTTCAATGCGAAGTTCTATACCCCTGAAAAAAACACCCTATACATGCAATTTTGTTAAAAAATACGTGCACAGAAAAAAATGTTCTCCTGTGAACACCTTTAATTGGAAATAAAATACAAATCATCAATAAAAAAATTTAATTAAAACAATTACAAATTTAATCGAATAAATTAAAAATTTTGAATTGAATTAAAAATTAAATTGAAGCAATTAAAAATTGAATTGAATAAAAAAAAATAATTGAATTCAATTAAAAATTTAACTGAATCAATTAAAAATTTAATTGAATCAATTCAGCTTTTGTTTCAAAATTTAATTGGTTCACAGTTTAATTAAAAATTTTATTTTATAAAAAAGTGTTAATAAAATAAACTATTTTTTTGTGTAGTATGCATATGATTCGTTATAAATGAAAATTATCCTCAAATTATGTTTATTTTATCAATCACATTTTTGTAAACAATCTTACCAAATATAGTGCATGTGAACTCTTCGATATCAATAAGATGCTAAAATGAGTTCATTAAACGGGTAAAATTAAGACTGTCTATTATTTTTTGTTTCGATATAAACAAAATTATTTACAAGAATATTTTTCTGTTTACTTTTTATTTGCGAGACTATTTATTGTTTCAAGGCACCAAGTGTTTTATTAACTTTGTAACATAATTACAAAGCTGTAGTATAAAAATTGCCTGATGGGCTGCAATGTGTGTGGTTTAATTTTAGTTCCAGTCTAAGCAACAATTATTATATTAACTAGAAATTCATTAAAGCCGAAACAACATCCTATAGTGGTTTATTAAAGTAAGCAAAAGGATTTATTTATTTATGCATATGGATGGTATTGAAAAAATAAAGTTATTTAAATTTGAAATTAATTTGACTAGTATCAGTATAATGCCACAAAAGCAATCAATATGTTTGATAAATAAGTTCTAATTTTGAAAATAATTACTGGACATATTTTACTTGATACCCGATAGTTCATTTTATAATTGAAGAAAGAGCTATTTTTGGTATAGATAAAAGCTACATAAAAGTTTGACACGTAATTCTTGCAAAAAATAATCGACTATAAAACAGACAGGCGGGCAGACAGACAGATAGTCAGACAGAGAGACAGACTGACTTTCATTAAGAAATTAAACAAATTCGTTAAATATCCTAAATGATCATTCAAAATGAAAACTCATAAGAGAAACCTAAAGATAATTTTAAAATACCTGTCCAATGATAAACGTTTTGATATATGTATATAGTTCGCGACTTTTTATTTTTTTATTTTTTATAAAATGGCTTCTGTTGCACGCCATATTGAGTTTTTACTACATATATATCTTTAGTACCACTTCCATAATTAAGACAAATCTATTGATGTAAGAATCACCAACATCGGTGCCGCAAAGGAACGCATATACATGGATAGTCCGATAAACACAATAGCCTTATCAGACCCAGCTGCCGTGCAAATTGTTAGACCAGCGCTTTGTATTTCCCTTTCCTCTGTGACTATTCTTTGATATCAATTAAAATCTAATAAAAATCATTATTCTACTCCTTGTTGGCAAATATTTGATTCTTTTCTTTATTAAAAAGCAATTAATTTTTATATTGGGGATTTTTTAAAATTTTTTCGGGATAGTAAAAAAACATCTGGCAACCTTGAATACAAAACAAAAATCATATTTGACAGGATTTCTTTTAAAAATGTTGGTTTATCTTATCTAAAAACAAATATAACATTTGTGAGAAGTGGCAGGATGTGGGGGGTACCATGTGTAATGTAAATATATTATAACACAAATTAAAGCTTAAATTAGACGTGACTATAGCCATGGCCATAGCCATAACCAAACCAAAATTCAATTGGTTTCTATGGTGAGAGTTATGGCGTTATGGCGAGTCACCTATAATCAAATACAGTGTTGCCCATTAGTTTGGTTCGAACGGCTGTTCTCTATGGCTATGGTTATGTCACGTCTGATTGAACCTTAAATTTCTGCAATTGGAAGTCAAGGAAGGGATTTAATCATTGAATAACTACAATATCTGTAAGATCTCAGTGGACCATCTGATTGAATTCCTCGAAGATATTCACATATAAAAATATCTTGCTTTACCTTCTCTTTATTTAGGGAACTGCTCTGATACCTCTTTGTTCTCCTATAACTCCAGGGTATAAGTATATTTTTTTGTATGTACCTAGATGGCTTATATTTAGATTAAATTTTAGGCGTTGACAAAATTTAATTATATTGTTGCGGTGCAAAATGTAAAGTATTGTCGTAGTACGTATAATCACACCCACAAACACAAAAGTTTTAAAATTAACATACGAGCATACACCCAGCAAACAACAAGGTTTTAATTCGTATCGAAAATGATTTTCTATACAGTAATGTAATGTTTTTTTTTTATTTCTTAAAGATGTTGTTTTTTTCGTTCAAATATCTGCAATTAACTAATTATTCTCAGTGTACAATTATTAGCAACTAAAAAAACTTTAATTACTAAACTCTAATATTTAGAACTTTTAAACACACACAATGTTAACTAATTCACAGCTTGTATACTACGATGTTAAGCTCGCTGTTGGTTACATAAAACATACTGTGCTCTTCTTCATACAATACTGACTGCGCTGGCTCTGACTAAGCAGCATAGCTATAGGGTGTTTTTTTGAGGGGTATAGAACTTCGAATTGAAATAAAACACAAGAAAATCGTTTTAATGTCCATCAATTTGGCTTTATTGGAAGGATAATTTTATGCCATTAATGTTTAAATATGATTTCGGGCATGTGGCCGCCGCGGCTGGCTCGAATAAAGCCAATTCTACAGGTCCAATTTTCAACCACTTTTTCGAGCATATGGGGCCGTATGTTGGCAATAACGCCACGAATGTTGGCTTCCAAGTCCCCTAACGTTTCTGGTTTGTTGGCGTAGACGAGCGACTTCACATATCCCCAAAGAAAATAATCCAATGGTGTCAAATCACACGATCTTGGTGGCCAATTGACAGGTCCATTCCGCGAAATTATGCGCTCATCGAATGTTTCCTTCAATAAATCGATTGTGACGTGCGCTGTGTGGCATGTCGCGCCGTCTTGTTGGAAGCACAACTCATCCACATTCATGCCATCCAATTCGGGAACAAAATAGTCGGTTAGTCGGCTCCAATTGCTGTGCACGGTGGCGAATCGATTCATTCGGGTCCTCTTCAACACTTTGCTCTACAGCGGCAATTGTTTCTTCGGTGCGCACTGTTCGACGTCTCTGCGGATGCGTATTATCACATAGAGTAAACGTAGTGCGAAAACGATCCATGGTTAACCGAATTAATTGCTCTGATGGACGATTATGTCGACCATAAAATGGACGGAGCTTGCGGTAAACTTCGCGAACTGAACCATTATTTTCGAAATAAATTTGCACGATTTGCAAGCGTTGTTCTTTTGTCAACCTGTTCATGATGAAATGGCAAACCAAACTAAATATTAATCACTTGACAGCTGACAAAATGGCCGCCAGTTAAAAAAGTGATGCCAACTTAAAGTTCTATACCTCAATAAAAAACACCCTTTATAACCGGGTGTCCTAAGACAACTCTCTTATTTTTCTTTAATTAGTGTTTTATCGGAAATTGTAACAATTTAAGCTTAACATTTGTTATTCTAATTTTTTTTTTTTTTTTTGTACATATTCAATAAAATACTTTTTGATTAAAAATACATTGAAATTGATTACTGAGGGGTTTAGATGGATCATATGCGCATTTCAAATCTACCCAAAAATATCTTAGAACAACTAGAGTTATTATGTTATAAACTTTCATTTATAGAAAGGAGAAGTTAAAAAAACAACGAAAGTTGAAACAAAAACTCAATAATCAATAATGTTTTTTATTTTCTTATTATTTTTTATTTCTTGACCAAAATGTTGTAGTCGAAGTCGAAATATGCTAATCACGATAAGGCCCATTATTTTATTGTTGATCTCATCAAATATCAAGGCTAAATGATACCATGTGATCTCGATTTGCAACTCTGCATATTCTCTTTTTTTATTTGTTAGTGTAAAATTTCCTGCTGAACGTTTTGCTTTGATTTGACAGTAGAGAAATTAACAGCTGATCGTCAGCTGTTGAATTGACTTCACCTGGTATAAATTCCCCTTGATTAATTATATTTAAACCTATGTTACCTTTTTCAAATTAAACATTATTGAATTAACTTTAGTTTCCTTTTTTAATTCCAGGAATATGGGATTTGCCAAATAGCTGAGAACGTTGGCCATCAGTTTGAAAACCTTTGACAATATGTTTGTTGGGTTGGCTTCTATCGTATGAGTGAGTATTAACAATTTGTTGACAGCACTTTATGTACGATGTGATAATTAATGTCATCGTAAATGTTTTCTCACAAAATATATTTATTTTGAAGCGGAAAATTAATTAATTTATTATTGCTTTTAGTGTTTGCATAGTTTGTACATTTTACACACACACACACAACACACACACACACACAGGCACACACACACACACACAGGCACACACACACACACAAACACACACATACACACACACACACACAAACACATTCCTACACAGAAAAAACTAAATTTCGTTTTCAGTAACCAAATTCATTGAATCAGTAAATTTCTTGTGTGAATGCGGAGAAATTTGTAGATTCTGATAACAATTTTGTAAAAATTTAACTGAAAAAAAACAATTTATTTTTAGTTAACTTATTATGGCATTAGAGAAAAAAGTTAACTGAAACTCAAAATATTTTCAGTCAAATTTATTAATAGGAACAGAAAAACATTTTTGCAGATTTTTTTTTGTATTCTTCAGCAATTTTTTTTTATAATTTACAAACACATTCACTAAAATTTTTCGTATTATCAGAAAATAAATTAACTGAATCAATAACAATTCTTAAATTTTTTTTTTTTTAAATTAGTAAAAGTTTTATCTGAAATAAATAACTGAATCAAATGAAAGGTTCAACTATTTTTTTTAATTTCAAAAATTGGCTTGTTTTTATGGTTAAGCATTTCTTTCCCGTTTTTGGAACTCGTCAGTAGACTTCAACCCAAAAATTTTTTGAATTTATCTAACAAACTCCGTATGTTTATTGTAAGACTCTTAATACTATATTGAGAATCACAATATTCAAACATAATAAGTTTGAAAACCGCAAACAAAAATCTTAAAAAAAAAATATAATGTTAAAATAAATCAGACAAATTTTTTTACAGTATACAAAATTAAATTTAACTGAAAATAACAAATTTAAATAAAAAAAAATAAATCTAAAAATTTTTTTTACAAATTTTACTTTATATAGATAATTTTCATTCTATACAGTTTTTTTACATAAAATAAAATTGGAACAAATAATTTACTGGAACAGTAAAAAATATTTACTGAAACTAAATTATATTTCAAAACACACGTTTGTTTGAAAATTTTTTGGGAATAATTTTTTCTGTGTATCAGGTTTATAGCAATAATGCGGTCTAAATAATTCCTAAATAGTTTCCTTAACGAAGGTATTCAATATTTGGGATTAAAGTGCAGTAGAAAAATTAATATAAGTCCCAATTTACACTATGCGAGTCTTATTGCTAAGCTGATTAGTTTGTTAGGGGAGAGAGACGGGGGGAAAAGAAACGTTGCTGTTCCCCTCGTCTCTCTCTCTCCCTGAAACGAATCAGCTTAGCAATAAGACTTGCATAGTGTGATTTGGGACTAAATACTAAAAAAAATTGGAAAAATTAATTTGTTTTTTAAATCGTCGACAAATTACATAACTTTCAATGAGTTAATTGATATTTTCAATGCTCATACTGAACTCTTTTTCAATTTTGCTACTTATGCTAATTTTATGCCAGTTTTTGGTTATAGTAATAGGCTGTTAGTTTTTAATTGATTCAATAAAATTTAATTGATGCAATCAAATTTTCAATTGAATATTTGTATTTTATTAGTCCGAACTTTCGGAAATAAGTCTTTAATCGGATTATGTATGTTCAAATTTGTTTTTTATACAATAAATTCGTCGAATGAACTTTTATATTTAACTGTACTTTTTATGCCATTCGTCAATTGGCGTAGGTTTGCATACAAAAATTTCGGTGAATTTAAAATACCAGATTTCAGAATTTTTTTGTTTTGTAAAATTCTTTCTATACTCACTTGTATAATGTTTATTTCGCACCAGCATTCTGGCCAGACATCTATCTATATAAATAGCTGTGTATCTACGAGTATAAAAGAGTCTATAAATCTTTATGAAATACAAACTTTTATACATACTCGTACTTTGCCAGATAGATATAATATTTAATAGCTGGTGGGCGCATTATAATTGCGTGGGCGTTCCTGCTACTCAAGTGAATTTTGTGACACTAAAATTTATTTTTTATTTCAAGATCGCAGCAATTCATGTCTCAAAATGATCAAAGAAAATAAATTTTATTATACACATAATAAATATTTATTTTTTGTTTGTTTTTTTTTGTAGAAAATATCAAAGTGCTAAAGTCGTCAGACTGCAACTGGAAATATTTTATTTGTTTTATGACTTTTACTTTTATATGGCGTTTTTTTTGAGGAGGTTTACAATTTGGAATTTGTAAATAATACTCAAGGAAGTGCTATAAATATAACTTTATACAGTTGATACAGTAGACTTTGGCTATAACGAACACCGATTCGCTATGAATTTTGCTTATAATAAGCCACTTCTGTGCATTTACATATCCTATATGTTTGTCAAACAACTGTTCTCATGACTGAGAAATAAATAAGTAGTTGTTAATTTTTAAATTGCTTTTCAAATTTCACGAAAGTAGTTTTATAATATAAAACAATTATGACAAACAACAAATCAAAAAAGTTTGTCCTAAGTAGATCAAAAATAAGCAAATTAACTAACATGTGTATAACTACTAAAGGTACGGTCACACTTGTCAAATATTTGCCCAAAAAAGCGTAAAAACACTAATGAAAAAAGTTTTGATCCAGACACTTGTTTATCAAATTAAATAGTCTCGAACCACTGTTGCCAGAACTTCTAGGGGTGAAATCGTCAAAAACTACAGATTTCTGTGCAAAAAATCGTCAAAATCGTTTAGTCATTTTAGAAAATCGTCTAAAAAACGTCAAATCAAAAATATTCAATTTTTTGTATTTTAATTGTTTTATTAAAAAAAAACTATTACTATGGCTCAAACTTATTATGCTTTCAACAAATATACACATATACATTAAATATATGTATATTACCTAAACATGAAAACCATTAAAATTAAAAGTTAAAAAAACTTAAAATGAAATCAGAATTCACATACGTACATATATATTTATTTTTAAAACAGATAATTTATAAAGCAATAATTAGCATTTTTGTTATAGAAACATTTTATGTATAAATATCAGAATTTAACATTTTGAACACAAAAAAATCATAACATAACAAAAAACCAACTCTAAAAATGCAGTACTAAAAAAAGTTTCCATATATGTTAAATTTAGAAAAATCGTCATTTCTGGACCTAAAATCGTCACTAGTGTATTTTGAGAGGTGAAAATCGTCAATTCTGGCAACAGTGTTTCGAACACAAATAATAGATAATGTCATAGAATCCAACATTATTGGATACTAAAGGGTGTCCCAACAAGAACGCAAAATTTAAATTTGGCGCCATTCGAAGTGTCATTGTTTGACATTTGATCAATTGTTATTGTTTGCTAGCAGAAGGTACGAGGTTAGTAAAAATGGAGCGCTACACGAATGAACAACGCATTCTCATTGTTAAATTGTTTTACCAAAATGGTGAAAGTTTTGCGGCTACAGTTCGCAAATTTGCGATCAATTTGGGGTCACAATAATGCTCCAAAAGAGTCAAGTGTAAAGACATTAATGGATAAATTTGCCGAAACTGGGTCTGTTGGTGATGTAAAGACAACAACGCGCCTTCGACCAGGTCGATCGACCAAAATGTCGCAGCTGTACGTGATGATGTCGCTCAAACGCAGGTCAAGCGCAAACAGTCAATGGTGTTCGGTATCGTGAAATGATAACCAGTTTTTTCGTGCCTAGAATTGAAGAAATGAATGTGGAGGGCATGTGGTTTCAACAAGACGGCGCCACATGTCATACAGCCAGAGAAACAATTCAATTGCTACATCAGTCATTTCCCGGTTGTGTTATTTCGCGTTTTGGAGACCAGAATTGGCCGCCTAGATAGTGCGATTTAACACCATTAGACTTTTTTCTTTGGGGTTTTTTTTAAGTCGATGGTTTACGCGAATAAGCCGACGACGACTCAAGCCTTAAAAGAGGAAATTGGACGCTGCATTAATAAAATACCGCAGCATTTATGCAAAACGGCCATTGAAAATTTCATTAAAAGATCGCGTGTGTGCCAGCAAAGCCGCGGCGGCCATCTGCCCGATTTGTTGTTCCACACATAACCTCATTTTGTCTACTTTACGATATAATAAAGTTTCACATTTTTTTTTTAAATATCTGTGTTTTATTTAAAATTTAAATCTTGCATTCTTGTTGGGACACCCTTTATTTAACTTGACAAAATTTTGGATGATTTGAAAGATTTTTCATTAGCATTTAGTGGTTACGCTTGTTTGGGCAAATGTTTCACAAGTGTGACAGTAGCTTAAGTCCTAGTTTACACTACTGTTGGGATTTATGGTACAATTGTACCAAATTTGGTACAATTACATTTGCATTGGTACACTTTATACCTCAGTGGTACAATGTGAAATTTTTTTTTAAGTTTGTGCATTTAGCACACAAAAGTGAAGTTCTTCCTACCGATTTTTTTTTTTTTTTTTTTTTTTTTTTTTTTTTTTTTGCAGAGCAGTAATATTATTAACTTTGCAGGCATTTGTTTAATGATATATTATCAGCATAAAACCTTTTAAAAAGCATAAATAATATAAATTTTTTTATAAATAAATAAATTTTACAAAAAAAAGCTTAGATCTCGAAATCGTGGGAAATCGCGGGATTTTCAAGAATCAATCCATTAATCAATGTTTTTTGGCAGAACAGTTGTGAATTTCGTAACTGTTCTCTGTTTCCTTGTAGCCAGTGATGCCAACTTTTTTTTTTGCTCTAAAAGCACATCAAAATTAAAAAAAAAACACTAAAAAGCGTAATTTTGAGTTTTAAAAAGCTTAATAAGCACTAAACTGAAAAACGAGTGAAATTACATAATGTTTAATATTATCTAGGCTAAGAAATCCACCATCCGACATATTGTCAGAAGTTCATCCTAATCCGAAATTTATTCGCTAGTGGGTCAGCGTTGTCTATATATTTCATTTCGGATTAGGATGAACTTCTGACAATATGTCGGATGGTGGATTTCTTAAATGTTAAATTTAGATTTTATTTTTCATTTTGCCTTATAATTACTTTTATTGTTAGCCGATGGATTTCTAATTGTATAAAGGTGTTGAAAAATAAAATAGATTCATATCGAATATAAATTATTTGCTGGGTTTTTGTATTAGTTTCTGAGCCTACTACGCTTATTTTTCTTTTGTGATTTTCAAAAATACTATTATTTGTGAATTCTCAAATAGTTCTTGAAAGTCTGTGAATAAGATGAGAGGTTTGTGACTATTCAAAATGTGTGGTTGAAGTCTACTGATGATTTGTTACAGCAACAATGAAATATATAGACAACGCTGAACCACTAGCAAATAAATTTCGGATTATCTAGGCTATTCTCTATTTTATGAAATGTTTATGTCAGACGAAAAAGGTTGCTTTACACTGAATAAATTGTATGTAAGTACACCAAGTTTTTATTAAAGTAATTTTAAGAAATACACACATTTCTTAAAAGCACTACTTAGTGCTTTTTCTTACTTTGGCATTAACGCTCAAAATTTGGCGTTTTGAGTCTTCAAAAAGCTCTAAAAATAGTACGAAAAGCAACAAGTTGGCATCGCTGCTTCACGGCTAATTGATGCAGCCAGTTGATCATTGCAAATAGTGCTTTTGGTGGGGTGGTGCGCGGTGCAACTGTGATCATCAAACAAGTATGAGTAGAATCCTTTCTATGATTCGCAAGTATATGGTTTGGTCTAGTGCGGTCCCCCATCTCTAGTGTATATAAGTAAGCACACGGGTCTCATGGGCCATATTGAATTGCCATTTGCAGTTTCCGGGCTTTATTCCTCAGATCTTCAATATGGCGCCGGCCTTTCTACATGCATATAGTATATAAATTGAAAAAAAATATTTTTGTTGAAATTTTTGGTTTAATGATAACGTGAATTTCAGACCATTCTTTGCAAATAATACACCAACAAAAAGTCCTCTCTCGTGTTAATGGGATTGCAATTAAATCACAACAAAAAAAGGATAATCCTTTTAGCTGCACCTTTTCTATTTAATTTTTATTATACAAATGCACATAATGCATACAAGTTTTTTCTTACTTTTTTTTTGGCATTTAAACTGGCAATTGGTCGCGCCCATAAAATAAAATAAAATAAAATAAATAAATAAAAAAAAAATAAAAAATGACGCTTAAAAATCCTAGACATACAAACATTTGAAAAAAAAAGAAAGAACGATATAAGCATTTTCCATTTTAGTTCCACTCTTAAATTTAGTAAACGACTAAACTGCGTGGCTGAAGGTCTGACGATTTTCTTACTAATGTTCTTATTTTTTTTTGAAGCAAATGCGTTGAAATTCGCCAGTCCTTTTTGGAAATAATAGTTTGCAGTTTTTATATTTCTTTGAGCTGTTGCGTGGTGGTCCCATTTAATACGACTATTGCGTATATAAATTGAAATTTTGTTTAAAACATAATAATTCAAATCGTAATTGCCGTCTAGAAAAGGATGACGTCAATTTGTACTAGACGCCACTGTGACGAAATATGAAAATATGTATGTATGTCCGTTGCAAGAAGTGAACTGAACTGCGCATGCAACATAAACACTAAAAAGGCAAAAAACAAAGTGTTTTTGTGTCTTGGCCAATTATGTTTATAAATGTTGAAACACTTTAAAAAGTGTTTACCTACAATTTGTTACGCTTAATGCAAACTACATTAAAAAGGATCGCTTGTTCTGCTTTTTAATTTTAAATAAAAATATTTTTTTTCTAATAATATATAAACGACATTTTTCACTAGAGTTTAACAATTATTATAACAATTTACAAATTTCGTAGTAGGTACTCGAATATAAAATGTTTAAATTGGAGATACTTTTGATAGAATTTGTAAAAGTTAATGAACTTTATTATTTGAATTTGTTCATTAATTTGAAAACCAACGAAATACACCTTTTGTTGACATTTAAATACGTCAAGATGTTGTTTGGGATCTTATGCTGCATACGAGTACGAGTATGTATGAAAAATATGCGCAAATGGGGAGCAGATGCTCCTGGTCATATTCCTTCTTGTCTTCCTTATTCGCATTTGCTTCTTTATTTTGTTGTATTCTTATTAAATGAGAACATAACTTTAACTTTATGCGGTCCATTAAAAGTCAATTTGCATGTTGTTTAACGAAAGATTTATGCATGTGACTGAATGAATATGTCTTTTCATACATACGTAACGTAAGTCAACAAAGTGGCCAGATTTGTGCAGAGAAACTCGCTTTTAAATAATGAACATGAATTCCAAGAAATTGCAAAATTAAACCAGCAGCGGTAATTCTTTGTGGGCGTATCGGTGAGATACATAATTCATCGTGGTCGATCTCTCTAAGAAGATTTTTATTGTAAGCAAAAAAAAAAAAACGAGTCTAAGGCCCAATAAATAATTGACTTCTCAATTATGTGTCATTTATATTTAAGTGTCTCTTAAGTACAGAATTCATTTTTTCAGTATAAAGTTGAGAGCCATTTAAATGCCCAACTTTGTCTACAGGGTGGGCCAAAAGAAACCAAGGGGTGTAAAAGTTTAATAACTTTTTTGTTTATTAATTTTTTTTTTTCAGATTATATAGACAACACTTGGAGAATTTATAATGGAGAGGTTCACAACTGAACAGAGAACCAGAACAATAGAATTTTATTATTTAAATGAAATCAACTTTATTGAAAATTTGATTATGAGTGATGAAGCTCATTTTCATTTGAATGGCTTTGTTAATAAGCAGAACTGTAGGTTCTGAGGGTTCTCAAAATCCAAGAGCCATTCATCAACGCCAATTGCACCCCATCAGGTGTACAGTATGGTGTGGGATCACATCTGAAAATGTCATTGGGCCCTACTTCTTCGAGAATGAAGATGGAAGTGCTGTAACCGTAAATGGAGAGCGGTATCGGTTTATGATAGAAAATTTTTTACGTCCTGCTCTTGAAAACAGACCTGGTATGTGGTTTCAGCAGGACGGAGCCACTGCCCATACTGCCCGAGACACAATGGCACTTTTAAGTCAAATTTTTGGAGAGCGAATAATTTCTCGAAATTCGGAAATTATTTGGCCAGCGCGATCGCCAGATTTGACAGAACCCGACTATTTTCTTTGGGGTTTTTTGAAGGAGCGAGTGTATGTGAACAAGCCAGACACAATCCTTGAACTCAAGGCAAACATTGTTGCAGAAATTCGAGCGCTACAGCCACAAGTTTTGAAAGATGTTATGGAAAATGCTCTAAAAAGAGCCCATCAGTGCGAAGCTGAAAACGGTGGTCATTTAAGAGACATCATTTTTCATACTTAGTGTAAAAAAATTTCCATTTTGTATATTATATAATCTGAAAGAAAAAATAAAAAAAAGTTAATAAACAAAAAAGTTATTAAACTTTTACACCCCTTGGTTTCTTTTGGCCCACCCTGTATTTAAATCACACTTAAGTCTTACGATCATACCATATCTTATTTTGCTTGTGTGTGTTTATTGAAAATATGTACATGAACATCATGTGGTCGTATTAAAAAGAATTTCGTTTAATTTTCATAAATATATAACATATACAATGCATAGTATCATATCATGGAATAAATAAATAGAAAAATGCGTTCTGATGCTCTTTTGGTTTCATAAAATGTGTTTTTATGCAGTTTTAATTTTCTACATGTTGATAACCTAACTTTCTTATTTACATTAAACATCTGTTTTCTTTTAGACCTATCAACATTTCACAGTGCTCCCATACTTTCATAGTATTTAAGTGATCATTTAATTTTACGACTGAAAAAATTAAACTGCAATTAAGTGCAACTTAAAATTTAGTGGCTATTAGCTAAATGACACTTAATTGAGAAGTCGATTATTGGGCCTTATAGTATGTTTCCACCGACTTTAAATCAGGTAGGTTTAAGTAAATCACTTCAAAGTGTTTCCACCGGGCTTGTGAGTGATTTGTTGTTCGAATTTTCGTATTAAATTTAAGCACGTGCCTTGTAAGGTGAGCGCAGCAGCTGTAATGTGAATTTTATTCACACTTAGTTGACATTTAAGATTGATTAAATATTCCTTACGGCCCTTTTCACAATGTGCAATTAAAACTTAACTGGGACTTTAACGGGAAGTTTTGTATGAAGAACTGTCAGTTAAAGTTCACGTTAACTTTTAATCATACATTGTGAAAAGGGACGTTAATGTCATTTTTTCGAAATTGTCAATCACTATTGATGGATGACCCAGGAATGGAGTTGGTTATTTTAAAATTAACGCAGGGTTGCATATATAAATTGAGTTCGAAAAATAGTATTTTCGACATTATTTAAAATAAATCAACTACTTTGAAGTGATTTATCCATATGGAAAATGTATGGTAAATCATGATTTGTCTAAATCATGCCGGTGGAAACATACTATAAAGTACCCTTTAGACGATCAAATAAACTCATCAATAGTTGTATGTGTGCAGTCGTTTTAGTTTTCGACTACACGTATGTGTTGTTAGAAGTGATTGATAAAAATCAGAAAGTTTTAATTTTATTTTCTGACGGATGATTGATATTTTGATCGTGTCCCACTCTGATTGACAAAAGAAAAAAAACATAAATTTTTTTAGACCCTTTTACAATTGCGTGGATGATGAACACTACAAATAGTGATTGCCGTGTTTATTTTTACGCTTACACTCACACATATAAAGTGATTGACGGGTTTATTTGACAGTCTCCAGCGCACTTAAGTTACCTAATCAGGTTATAAATGACATAGAGATATGCATCAGTGATCCGCAATGAATTGTTTTTTCGCTCTCCATACTTACCCATGAAATTTTAAATATAAGTGAGTAGACATCCTTTATAGTGTTTTCACACTGACATGGTTTTAATAAAATTAGGTTTTAACGTTAAAACCAACTGTTAAAACCTGGTTTTACCATACAAATTGTTTTTGTTAAAACTAAATTAAAACCATTTTTTAATTGGTTTTAAGTTGGTTTTATGAAATGCAACCTTGTTTTCGCTGTATAAATTCAGTGCTACCAAGTTGAAATGACCTGAATAACAATAGATGGCGCCTGAAAGATTTTCAAATTAAAAATGGATGCAGCAGCAACAATAATAAAAAAATTGTCGGGAAAAAGAGTTTTTTTTGGAAGGAAAACAAAGAAAATATTTTCATTGAACTTTGGAAAGTGAAAATAGACAATATGACTGCCATTCATCTCAGTTTTTCATACAAACAAAAACAGTTGAACCGTATTTCCAACAAGTGCTATTAAAAAGCAGAGAAAATGCAACAACAAATGCACGCATTTCGGCAGGAGATTTATTTTATTTTGAGCAAAGTTATTACACAGCCTGTGAGTTAAAACCTGAATTTAACAAACTTGCAGTGTGAATGCAAAATCAGCTGTTTATGGTTTTAACGTTAAAACCAGGTCTTAACTTTCAGTGTGAAAACACTATTAAACTCAACTACTCTCAACTACTCTGATTTACGCATACTCATGATGACATTGATTTATAAGTATAGGTTGAAATATGAATGCGTCGACGACGTCATAGTCATACCACAATCAAACTCATAAATGACCTCAGTTCAGAGCTGGCCACCGAGAGAAACACGAGAGTAATGTATTGGCATATGTGTATTCATTTGTGTAAGAAACCGATTGATGTTAGGCACTCTGGTGCTACTTTGGGCATCTAAGGCTCAGTTTGATTTCTAATTTCAGGAAAATACCTATACTACTCACATTGATTCAGGTCACTTAACTCATGCATGTATGTTTATTTAAAAGTTTATTCATTAAACAATTTGCAAGTAGTATACAATAGTAGTAAATAAAGTTGTTTTTCAATTTCTGCAAAAAAAAAAAGCAACAGAGAAACACATAACCACAAAAATGAGAACTTTAATGTTCGTATGCGAAGTTAGCATTGAGAATCAATCATATTTATTTTGCCTCGTCCATAAGGTTCAATCAGACGTGCCATAAACATAACCATAGAAAACAGCTGTTCGAACCAAACTTATGGGCAATACTCTGTTTGATTATAGATGACTCGCCATAACGCCATAGCCTTTACCATAGAAACCAATTGAGTTTTGAGTTAAGGAGAGTCCAAATCAATAACGTGATAAATGTTGCTCAGTATGAGTTCGCTGCTTACTATTATATTGCAATAAGTACAGGAAATTATAAGTCATTATTCAACTCTACTCACTTTTTTACTACTCATTGCTGTTCTCTGATATGCATGCACTTAAGCCGAGATTCCACTATCGGTGTAATGCAACGATTTTCGACGGCTCACTGCAATAAAGTCAGAAACACTTTATGGGTTACAAGACCATATAGACTTATTCCAGAATTAGTTGAGAAGTAAGGCCATTTTGGTTTATTATTATTATTATATTTGGTATGACTTTAATGCAGTGATTCGACGAAAATCGTTGCATTGCGCCGATAGTGTGTGTTTGTCTGGTAGTCTGGCAACCTTTCTGTTTGCAACAATAACTGCAACGAATTCAATTATGCATTTTGTACTTTTCGCATTATTTGTAAAATCAGAACCCATGATAATCACGTCGACAATGACGATGATGATGATCATGGTTTTAGCCCCATTTGGTCCATACGGACACTGACTAAATATTTATTTATTTTATTTTTTTCTTTTGAAACATTAAGCAACAACAATGACAAAATCATTAACATCTGATCATAAATTAAGCTTATACTGCATTAAGTATTTTCGTAGTTCATTGGCTTTATTTCGTTTCGTGTGAGTGAAAACGCTTCACGTATAATTACACACAATGATAATATGTATTTAAAGCAGAAGAAAGAATAAGAAATTTATTTTGGGGGATATTTCTTTTTTTTTCTCTCTCGCAAAGTGATAATCTTAAATTGTCATCAAGTCCATTGGCATAATATTTATGTCCTTTATTGTATTAAATATTGAATATATGGTAATTGTTTGCCTTGCAGTATGTTCTGGCTTGGTTTTGCTTTGCAGCAGGGTACGAATACAATTAAGAGGCAACGTTCCCTTTCGTTTTAGTTTATTATTGTCAGTGAGTAACACAAATTGAACTATTTTTGAGCGAAAATTGTAGTTTATTTGAAATGTACATAGCTAGAAGAATAAAACTTTGACAGAGATTTAAGAAAAAATAATATTTGAAAAAAAAACTTAAAGGGAAAGGAAATTGAAAACGGTGATCGCGTTATGGCCGCAAATCTTCATTGCTTTTCCAGACTATGTGACTCAATAGCCAAACGTTTAGGATCCAGTCGTCTCACCGTGGATCAGAATAGTTTTTCATTGGCCAAAACTCTGTAAGTTTTGAACTAATGAATATTTTTTGTAATTAATTTTTTAGTAGATATGGTTTTATGCGGTTTTAGAATCAGTACAGTGGTTTTATATGATTTTAATTTCATTACAATCAGTACTGTGGTTGTTGAAGGTTTAAACTTTAGATTTTTTTTTAAATTGTGCATAGAAATGTGCGCTTGTTGTTGTTAAAAAAAGCTTTATAGTAAAAATTAAATCATCTTCATACAAACAAAAAAGTAGGTTTTGGAAACTTTAATACATATGGGTAGTTTTTTCAGTCATAAATAGATTTAAGTTTACATTACGTTATGTCCACAGGTATTAAAAAAATAAAAATTATGGAACCCTTTCAATTAAAAAAAAGTTTGAAAATCTGTTCAAATATGCTTTATGCTTTTGCGTGGTGGAGAAGCCAATTTGTCATCCGAATTTCCAAAAAAAAATATGCTATAAATCTGCTCTCTTCAAACAAAAAAAAAAATATTATTTTGAAAATCGGTTTACAAAAGAAAATTAGGTTTTGGGGCAGGGGAGAGGGAAGGGGAGAAAATAGATTTTCGAAACAAATTAAAGGACCGAACTGCAAGTTTGCAAAAGGGGAGAACAATTTTCCCCTCCTGTATCTGAAAAAAATATTGAACCAAACTTCTGGCAAACCCTTTAAAAAAAAAAAAATTTTGCATATCGGGTCACAAATGACAGAGTTATACAAAAGCGGAGCAAATTTTCCCCTCCGATTTCAGAAAAAGTTAAGAGACCGAATTTCTGGTAAACCCTTTCAAATAAAAAAAAAACATTTTGAAAATTGGTTCACAAATGACAGAGTTATGCATGAGGGAGCCAATTTCCCCCTCCTCTGCTAATTTGCCTACCTCAGACATCTTTTTATATGCTGACGACATTCATCTAGTTTTCCTTGGTGAAAAGCAATTTCTTGACTCTTTGAACGAGTGCGTTAATCATAATTTAAGTATTACTGACTCCTGGATGAGAAGTAATTTTTTACAAGTCAATGCGAATAAAACCAAAGCTATGTGTTTTGGCATTCCACATAAATCTCTTCTCAAATTTAATATGAGTGGTACCGTCATTGAATTAGTTGATAATATGCGTTGCTTGGGCATTGTTTTGGATGACAAATTTAATTTTGTGAGACATATTAACGGTATCAAATCTAAAGTATGCTTTGTATTACGAAAACTGTACAGCCTTGGCTGCTATCTTTCAACTGGCGTCAAAATTTTGCTTGCGAAATCTTTACTTCTCTCAATAGTCAACTATGGCATTGAAGTTTACTCATCTACTAACCGCACAACTCTAAAAGAAGTTAATAAAATTATTAATAGAATTGTTAGATATGTCTTTAACTTAAGAATACGAAATCATGTCTCCCCTCATGTTGAGCGATTTCTTGGTCTATCCTTCGTTAACTATATTAAGTTGAGACTAATTTTGAGCTTTTATAAAGTTATCTTTCTGAGACAACCTGTATACTTATTTAATAGTTTTAATTTTTCGCACTCAACTCGATCTCCGCAAATTATAATTGATAGAATCTTTTACGCTTCTTATGAGCGCTCCTTTGTTGTCAGGATTGCATGCATATGGAATTTCCTTCCCAACAATCTCAAGGTTTTCTCCTTTTCACTATTTAAAGCTAAGCGCGTTTTTCGTATGTTCCTTTTATCCCAATTTTAAGGTCCCTTGTTATACTAATTTTTTAATTGTATTCTTGCATCATATTGTATTACTATAGACTGATAAAATAAAAATTAAAATTAATTTTGTATTCTTTTGAATATTATAATGAATTTTCTCTAATTTACGAATTTTGCACATTACTAGTTGTCATACTATTAACCATATATGGCCCATAAGGGCTCGGTTTAATCTAATCAAATAAATAAATAAATAAATAAAAAATAAATAAATATTAAGAGACCAAATTTCAGACAACTCTTTTTAGACAAAGAAATTATTTTTAAAATCGGTTAGCAAATGACAGAGTCATACATAAAGGGATAAAATTTCCACTTCTGATTTCGATTTTTGCTTTAAACTGCAAGCAAACCGTTAAAAAAATTAATTTTAAAAATTGCTTCGCAAATGCCGGAGTTGTACATAAGGGGAGCAAGTACCCCCACGAACGACGTAAATGACTGAGTTGTGCATGCGAGGAGCAAATTTCCCCCTCCGGTTTTCGAAAAAAGAAAATGTTTTCGTTCAAACTACAGGCAAACCCTTTCAAACAAAAAACTATTCAAAATCGGTTCACAAATAACAGAGTTATGCAAGGGAGGGTAGTAAATTTCCACCTCCGAAAGAAATGTTCAATGTGTTCACACTGCAGACATATACTAGGGTTTTTTAATCATTTTTGAATATTTTCATTAGAGTGAGACATTTTTAGATTTTAATTCAACTATAGTGAATTTTTAACCAGAAATAATTTTCATTAATTTCAACAAAAGAATTGAAATTACTGAACTTAAGTCTGACTAAAAATTATTTCTATTTTCATTAGAGTAAAAAAAGTTTTCTACAGGCAGTTCGTGCGGGTGCAAGTATTTATAATGGGTGTTTTTTATTGAGGTATATAACTTTAAGTTGGCATCACTTTTTTAACTGGCGGCCATTTTGTCAGCTGTCAAGTGATTAATATTTAGTTTGGTTTGCCATTTCATCATGAACAGGTTGACAAAAGAACAACGCTTGCAAATCGTGCAAATTTATTTCGAAAATAATGGTTCAGTTCGCGAAGTTTACCGCAAGCTCCATCCATTTTATGGTCGACATAATCGTCCATCAGAGCAATTAATTCGTTTAACCATGGATCGTTTTCGCACTACGATTACTCTATGTGATAATACGCATCCGCAGAGACGTCGAACAGTGCGCACCGAAGAAACAATTGCCGCTGTAGAGCAAAGTGTTGAAGAGGACCCGAATGAATCGATTCGCCACCGTGCACAACAATTGGAGCTTTGTCCATCAACTTTATGGAAGATTTTGCGCGAAGATCTTGGCTTGCGACATTACAAGATCCAGCTTGTGCAAGAATTAAAGCCGCGAGACCATGCAATGCGTCGTGATTTTGGTGTATCGGCCGAAAATGAGATTGATCTCGATGCTGATTTTCATCGCAAAATTTTGTTCAGTGATGAGGCTCATTTTTGGTTGAATGGCTACGTCAACAAGCAAAATTGCCGCATTTGGAGTGAAGAGAATCCACATGAGACCCTTGAGACGCCATTACATCCACAAAAACTGACTGTTTGGTGTGCTCTATGGGCTGGTGGAGTCATTGGGCCATACTTCTTCCGAAATAATGCTGGAGAGTCAGTTACCGTTAATGGAGACCGGTATAGAGCCATGATAACCGACTATTTTGTTCCCGAATTGGATGGCATGAATGTGGATGAGTTGTGGTTCCAACAAGACGGCGCTACATGCCACACAGCGCACGTCACAATCGATTTATTGAAGGAAACATTCGATGAGCGCATAATTTCGCGGAATGGACCTGTCAATTGGCCACCAAGATCGTGTGATTTGACACCATTGGATTATTTTCTTTGGGGATATGTGAAGTCGCTCGTCTACGCCAACAAACCAGAAACGTTAGGGGACTTGGAAGCCAACATTCGTGGCGTTATTGCCAACATACGGCCCCATATGCTCGAAAAAGTGGTTGAAAATTGGACCTGTAGAATTGGCTTTATTCGAGCCAGCCGCGGCGGCCACATGCCCGAAATCATATTTAAACATTAATGGCATAAAATTATCCTTCCAATAAAGCCAAATTGATGGACATTAAAACGATTTTCTTGTGTTTTATTTCAATTTGAAGTTCTATACATCTAAAAAAAACACCCGTTACATTCTTAAAGCAAACACTTTCATCTTTATTTGGATGGTGTCACTTTTTTGAGTCTTTTTGATCTGATAAAGTTATATACTGCTTAAAATTTGACGAAAATATGGGGGGTTTAAAATTTATTACATAGCACCCTAACTACAAATTGTACAGGGTGTGCACGTACCATTTATTAAAAACAAGAGTTTACTCAACATAACACACCCCGTTATCGATTATAATTTTCGAGCAATCATAATTTATTTCCTATCACTACTGTGAATATTTTGACCAACTTTTTTTGGCTACCTTAGTTTTGATGTGTTTCCTTTCTGATGGCGTTAAAATTTTAATAATCTATTTAATCAAAAATTTAAGAATTTATTCTGAACCACTGTGGAACGTAAGAAATAGAAATACAGAAATATATTACAGAGCTCGCCGCGTGTGGCGAATTTTGCCCATCGGCATGTTTGTGTGTATTTGCATATACACAAAAATATGTTTTAAATTTTGGCGACTAATATTGGCAACCAAAAATTTGTATTTCATCCCAGTTGTGTTCTCTCTCAACATCATTTTATAAACATTAGTTAAATATTTTGTATACAAACTTCATGGACACTCTGTATTTTAGTGCAAAATGATTTAACTTTCAGTTTTATTACTCTATACACACATGCTTTTGAATTTCTTTTTTATCCATTTCTAAGAATCGTCTTAATTTTGTTTTGTGGAGTGGAGTGGAGTGGAGTGAATGCGTTTGGATTTTTAAGATTAAATCTTTCTTACCTACATGACTGTATGACTCTGTGGACAACGTCGTCTGGCTGTCTGTCTACATATAGCTGTTTGCCCACAAGTAAGAAGTGTACATCTGCAAAAAGAATTCTCGCTTTAAGAAAATAATCTACGGCTGTCAGAGATGTTCTTGTTGCTTACATAAGTCCTGGGAAAATGTGTGGGTGTTGGAGTTAAATAGACACGCACTTTATGGCATTTAAAATATACAAGTATACATATATTTTTTTAATAAGCTTAGGCTTATCCAAAGAATGTACTCGTATAACTAAGTGACATCGCCCAGTTATTGCTGGCGCCATTTATGAACTTACATAAAATAAAGATTAATTTTGAAATCTTTGATTGTTTAAAAATAGAGATGCATTCGTATTAGTGTCCTGCAAAATATATCTTATAAGAACTTTCAAGACATGAGTGATTTTTCAAATGCTTTGCTACAACGAAATCTTATAAAACTTAACGATTGACACTGTTTGCAAGAAATTTGTTTGAGTATTGTAGGTATAGGAGTTAAGAAGAAAACACTTCGTGACGGGCGATTTTGAGATACTTGCTTCTTTCTACGTACAAACGTCATGCATGCATATGTGTATGATTTTTTATTTTTCTGCGCACATGCAAATGCACACACATGCATTAACATTAGTTGTATGTTGTTAACCACATAATAGCTTACCATCCACATATTACACACACACCCAAACGTACAATATGAAAAATAACAAGCATACACTAATCAACAGTACTTCTTTTGAGTGTTTGTTACAAGCAAGCTGTCTTGCGACATCGCTTGTTACAACTGATATACACATACACCAATACATCCATCGTGTTTCGCTTATAGTATGACAGCATTTATTATTGGTTTAGTATAATACATGCGACGTGAATACATTTGAAAATCATGACGTATTTACATTTAAAGACCTTTTACGCAGGTCTCTAATTCGTATTATTACAATTCTAATAAGCTGAACTGGTAGAGATTTGGGTAGTTAAAGTTATTTAAGATTTATTCGAGTTTAAAACTTAGTTTTAAATAAAAAAAACAAGTTGGTTATTCGTTAAATAATAAAAAATAAATAAAGTTATAAAAGGAATGAAACAGAACTCTGGAAAACTTTTTTGGAGACTGGTAAATGACATTTCGGTTTCATTAATTACTGAGTATAATTCGGAAGTACGGCTGATTGGCCCATAGCATTCTAGACTGGTTCTGGGGCTGCCAGTTGTACGCAACAGTCTGGCCTGCATAAATATAAGTCTGCGATCGACGGACTTCTAAGCGAAGATTGTTGAAGTTGCTTTATTGCCTACATGTTGGGACGTCTAGTTAGTAGGAGACCAGTAGGATAAGTCGCCTATTGTTTTGTATTGCTGTTAGCTTGAGATGCTCTCCATTGACCTTACCGGAAAGGGAGGCGCTAGCAGTAGCAAAGCTGCAGCCGGCATCGCTCTCAGGATTATTGCACCTGTTAAACCCTCTCACCAAGACGAGGTCGTAATTACCGCGAGGTAAACGGCCCTCTGTTTCTCCTAGGAATTAAAGGATTAAATATGTAAGTGACATTAATTTAATTCAATAATCGTAACTACCATATGCATTAATAGTCGGCCCGCTATCATGGCCTTTGAACACCCTCTTCCGAGAACAACAGCACTATTTGACAGTTTATCATCTCTAAACGTGTTAGCAGATTAGTTTTTGATTAGAATCATCTGAATCCCAAAGCTAATGGCCTGTAGGAAAACTATAGCGATGATGAAATTGCCAGAATTGGGCCAACCTTACAAGTTCTTCTGAATATGGAATTTTTAGGCAACAAATAGAAAATGGCTACGGTTTATTTGATTTCCAGAAAAAGGTCACAATAGTGCTCGTAAGTTTACTTAGGTCAGAGAAAATTTTCCTTTTTTATAATCAAGTTTTCTTGAAGTTTAAGGATTATAGAATTAAAAAAAAAATTGAGAAACGAAAATGAATTAGCTAAAAATTATTATTTCATGTCTTTCTTCTATTATAAAGGGTCCGCCAGCAAACTTCTTTTTTTTCAACTAGTGCTTATTTCATGAATGGTAACACTTAGCTCATGTCTGATTTGACAGATATTAGTTTCATCCTTCCGCTGAACGAGCCAACTGACCATCCAATGCGTTTTCGCTTCGCTAAGTGGGCCTGCGATCGACTTACAGAAGATGCCGATTTTGCCAAAAAAAATCATCTTTTCAGATGAAGCTCATTTTGATCTTGGCGGGTATGTAAACAAGCAAAATCCGCACGCTTACATTGAAAAGCCGACGCACCCAAAACGAGTCACTGTTTGGTGCGGATTTTGGTCCAGAGGCATAATTGGGCCATTTTTTTCGAAAATGAGCAAGGACTGGCCGTTACAGTCAATGGCGATCGTTATCGGGCCATGTTGAACGAATTTTTGTTCACAAAAATTGAAGAGGAGGATATTGGCAACATTTGGTTTCAACAGGATGGCGCTACGTGCCACACAGCCGAAGCTTCAGTAGTTTTTTTTATAGCATTTTCAAAAAAAAAAAAAAAAAAAAAAAAACAAAAGTTATCTGGCGGACCCTTTATTACATCTTCTTATAAAATACATACAACAGGCCAATACATTGATTTAATAAAACAAAACTTAAAATAATTTATTTTTCTCTTGCCTTACCTAACCTAGAAAAATAACTCGGGACAGTATATTTCTTTAAATACATGTCTGGTATTGAGATCATTTAGTAAAATCAAAAATAGATAATCAAAGTCATTCCCAATTTGATGCCACATCTGTTGATATGAACAACTTCATTTGCAGACGGAGGACCACACAAAAACCTTGAATTACTACATGTCAATAAACAAGTTCGCTTGCGACAAGCATTCAATCAGCAAGCACTGAAAGAAATAAATTATCTCATGAAAATCAATAAAAATAATATTTGTTTCGCACACACAGAAACAAAGTTTTAATTAAAAAAAAAAATGCAAATAATCAATTAAAAAATCACATAAGTTAACAAAATATTTCATTACATTTATAAGAATTATAAGAAAATACTGAATTTAAGCCCGATTAAGCAATTCTTACCCATTAAAATTCGTTCTATTTAAATTCAGTTTAAATATGCATTAATTAATTAATTTAACTTAGTCAATAAATATTTTTTGTTTAAAAATTTTAGTTGATTAAAAGTTTAATAAAAACTTAAGTGAGTTAATTAAACTGTTGTTTAAAAATTTAACTGCTTTAATTAAAACTTTTTTTTTAAATTTAATTGATTAAAAGTTTAATTGACTGATTAAAAATTTATTAGAAATAATTAAATTTTTAATTGATTACATGTTTATATATTTTAAACTAATTTTTTATTTAGTTGAAACCATTAAACTTTTGCTTAAAAATTCAATTAAAATTAAATAAAAACTTAATTGAGTCATTTTTAGATTTTAATTGAACTAAAGTGAATTTTTAATCCGAAATAATTTTTAGTCAGGCTTAAGTTCAGTAATTTCAATTCTTTTTATTGAATGAAATATTTTTTTATTAATTAATATGACTTTCTAAAGAAAAGAATAAAAATTAAATTAGACTTTTAAGCTGGGGGAAATACCGATATTTTTCTGTGCAGCAATTGATTGAATTAAATTTTTCTTGAAAAATTATTAAATTAAATTAATATAATTGAAATACTTAAATTTTTAATTGATAGTTTGTATTTTTATTTTTTCAATTAAATGTGTTTTTCTGTGGAGACCCTGCTATTTATATTTTCAAGTACTTGCAAGAATATGTCGCTAAATAAAATTCTTTAATCTTTCTCAGTGTACTTTTGCAGTGAGTATTTATTTAAGAGAAATAAAAGTCAGGCTAACAAGTAACAAAGAATCAAGAAAAAACATAAACCTTAATGGGCGAAAAATGCCGACCAAAAAGTTGGAATTCCAAACCAATTTCAGTGTTTTGAAACGTTAGCAAGTAGAGTATGTCAATCAATTGTACAAACAAATTCTGCAGCCGATTTTTAAGTAACTCGCATTTGATTCTGTAATAATAAAAAAACAAGTTAAAAAGCCTGTTACGAGTATTAAGTTGTCCTCTTAAGCAAATGCAAAGTACACACAAAAAAAGGACAAATTTAAAAAAAAACTACATAAAATGCCAACAGCCTTGATGATAAAACCATGCAAGTACGAAGCTCAAGAACATTCTATATGTTGGTGGCATGCCACAAACATTGTAGCCATTCATTGGCAATCAGACGTCGTAGTTAGGGGTTCGTGGTTCAAGCAACTCTTTTGTAATGACTTTTAAACTGTTTGGTTTTGTAATACGTATCAGGAGCAAAAATTACGCCTTTGATGAGACATTGATGCTTTAATCTTGCAACAATTGAAAATGTGAAATGACAAAACAAATGTAATTTTTATGCATGAACTTGACAAAGAGAAAAATCAGGCAATTTAAGAAAATACATCAATGGGAATATTTATACCTAAGAACGGTTTTCGATGTCAAGCATGAAAAAAAATGTAAGTCTGTTCGACTTTTAACTTTATGCAGAATGTGAAAAAAAAACTTGAAAAATCCGTAAATAAATGAAAATAAAGCCTACTGAAGCAATACAGGGTCATAAATAAATTCAGTAAAGTGCGACTTTGACTTGCTCATGAAGGGTTCTGTACGGCCACCAAATATTTAATCCTATACGAACTTTAGCCTGTATAATCAAATGTCTTACTGATGCACGTGGATGGATCATTAACTTAGTGTCTTTTTTAATTTCCCGCCTTTTGATTGAAGATGCAACTGTCCGTTGACTCCTGTCTAAATTTGAAAAAGCTGTGTCATTTAGTTTGTGTTTCTTTTGAGAAGAAAATGGAAAAAGTGAATTTCGAGTGCTCGTTAAACATTCGGGTATGTGATGAAAAACGATTTAGACACAAAACCAATTTGAAAACGATAAAAGGTGTGATGGGTTTTCTACAGTCGTTTTGTCAATAATTTTAAAATTTGTTTTTAATTATTTTTCCAATTTTTATTTTTGATTTCTTTTCACATCTCTATTATACAATTTATGTTTTATCTTTTAGTGTGCTAGAGATAACAATCAAACATAGTAGTTTAAAATTGGCTCAAAAATCATATTCAAAATCGATCGGAATTTATAACATCTTTTCAAAACGATTAGTTTGAAACCGCTTTGAAAACGATCGTTTTCTATCACATACCTAATTATTTTTTGCGAAAAAAAAACCAAGGAAAAGCCCGATAAATACTATGTTGACTCTGCACCATCGATTTCAATGGTAAAAAAGTGTTTTACTGACTTTAGTTGTAGTCGCACAAGTACAAATGACGCTGAACGTTCTGTACGACCAATTGAGGTGAGTACACCCGAAAATGTTAAAAAAAATCCACGATATGGTGCTGGCCGATCGAAGAATGAAAGTGCTTGAGATTGTTGATGCTATAGGCATTTCATATGGCAGTGTGGTTTCGATTTTAAAAGATCAGGGGCAAATTACGGCACTCGTTATCGAACGAAATTACGAAAGATTTCCATATAAATTCTATTGAAATATTGCGCAAAATCGTTCGATAACGAGTGCCGTAATTTGACCCCAGCTGTGTTTAAGAAAGTTGTCTGCAAGATGGCTGCCGCGTTTGCTCTCAATTGACCACAAACGTAAACGTGTGACAACTTCAAAGAATTGTTTGGAGTTGTTTAACCGCAATCCGAATGAGCTTTTGCGGCGTTTTGTAACTGTGAATGAAACATGGATCCATTACTGTACTCCAGAGACCAAGCAGCAGTCTAAACCTGCTCCGAAGAAGGCCAAGGTGAGTTTGTCTGCCAATAAAGTGATGGCAACAGGTTTTTGGGATGCACGCGGGATAATCCACATCAATTACCTTCAAAAGGGAAAAACAATAAACGACAAATTTTACGGCAACTTATTAGACCGATTTAATCAGGATTTAAAAAGAAAACGATCACATATGGCAAAGAAAGATGTTATTTTTCATCAAGATAATGCACGAGTGCACATACATATGTGCAGTCTCAATGGCTAAACTCTATGAATTGGGCTACGGATTGGTACCCCCTTCGCCACATTTTCCGCATTTAGTCCCTAGTGACTACTTCCTATTTCCAAACCTAAAGAAATGGCTCGGAGGAAAGACATTTAGCTCCAATGATGAAATTATTGCCTATTTTAAGGATCTCTAAAAATCCTATTTTTTTGGAAGCGATACAAAAACTGGAGAAACATTGGACTAATACCTGATTTACATTAAGCATTTTTTCATGAAATTTCATGAATTTTGTTGCACGCAACTTTTTCTATTTGCTAATTGCAGCGCTATAAAATAGAATTTTGTATAAAAAAGGGCGTAAAATGAATCCCTGATACATTTTTAACAAATTTTTTGATACGAGTTTGTCCTCCAGGCCTCCTATTGACAAATAAAAAATTTTCATGCAACTAGTTTCATGAAAAAAATGCTTAATGTAAATTAGGTATAAGTGTATTGAGTTAAAAGGAGATTATGTTGAAAAATAATTTTTGTTTTGTAAGGAAAAAACTGTGTTTCATTCAAAAAGTCACGGACTTATTGAGCCGCCCTCGTATAAATTTAAAATAAAATTAAGTACTTGGTTAACTTTTTTCGGTTTTTGCTTGGCGATTTTTTAAGTTTTGATGCCTTTTCGTATATTTTGCGCTTTTTTCATATATGGGATTTTTTCGGTTTTTGGCGTTTTTTAGTTTTGGCGGTTTTTTGAGTTATGGCGTTTTTTTCGTTTTGGTGATTTTTTAACGTTTGTTGGCAACTTTTCGTTTCCACATTTTTTTTTAATTTTTGTTTTTTTGTTTTTTTTTGTTTTAACGTAAATTGAAAATTTCAAGAGCTTGCCTCGTACAGTTTAAATGTTACAGCAAGTTGTCAAAATTGCATTAACTGATAGAATACCCTTTAATATTGTTTTAATTGAATTTAAGTGTTAATTGGTGTAATTTGCATAAAAATAATTTGCTAATTCAAGTGTCTATATATGAGGCTATCAGCGCGGAAGTAGTGTAACCCACTTTTGTTTTTTGATTGCTATTTAAATAAAAGTAGAGTAAGCCACCTTTTGTTATTCTAAAGAAAATGGAGCTGAAATATCGTTTTTGCACAGACCTAGATATAGCAATTAAATAATTAACAAACCTATATATACCCTTTTACCATTTTTTGGTAAAGGGTATAAAAAAGTGCAATTGTTTAAACGACAAGAAGTGGGTTACACCACTTCTACTCTGATAACCTCATATAATTTGCCTGTATATTACATTAGGATGTCAAAATGTTTCGTTGCTCACTTCAGAAGATCCTATAATTTTTAACTGTCATGTATTTGTTGTTGTAGTAGGCAAACTTTTACATATTCTGTTAAAATTTCGGGTCTGCAGATCGTACAGTTCTGGAAAAAACAGCCTGTGACAGACAGAGAGAGAGAGAGAGAGAGAAGCAGACGGAGATTGTAGCGAAAACAATAGGGTTTCTTTGACCTTTGGTGTTCGGAATCCTAAAAAGAACTATCCACCAAATCCCAGTAAAAAAAAATGGAAGTCATTCATTGCTTCATTCATTGCTTGCAAAAAATCGATATTTTTAATTTGCCGATAGTTAGCAGAAAACCAAGTAAAAGTTTATTTTAATCACACAAAACCTTGTACTTTTTCCATAGTTTTAGTAAATACTCACCAAAATGTACAAAAAATCGATTTTTTGAAAGAAATTTATGAACTAATTTTGGCCTAAAATTTATAAGTTATTTGCCTAAATTTACATGAAAACACTGTTTCGCGTTTAAATTCGTATAAAAAGAAACGAATTGTTAAAATATGTAACTTTTTAAAGTTTTTCTTAGATGAATATATTACCATAGAACACAAAAAAAGTAATTTTTCTTAAAATCGCTTCTAATTCGGTGACTAGGCATCGAAAAAGAGAACTTCTTGCAATGACAACCCTATGTAAAAATCATTAGATCGGATCGAAATTTGAATTACTTCCAGACTGCAAACTCTACATTTTCATGACTTCTTTGGAGTGTCTTTTTTACTGGGATCGTAGAGAAGTATATAGAAACGTTCCACTGCTAGCTCAATAATTGTTCCCAATAAGTTCTACTCCATTAGAAGATTAAAAAATCGCTATAATTCTTTTGTATGTGGCTATGACACAAGGATAAAAAATATTGCCTAGTTAGCAGCTTGCCTAGAAATAGAGTTTGTCTCTTGGCGCTATTTTTATATTTATATTATTTATTATTGTGAGCAGAGTTTCTCGTAGATAGTGTATGTCTAACAAAATACTTTGTTTTAATTGTATTGCATCTGAGTATATCCATTATTTAATTTTTTTTTGGGTTTTAGTTATTTACTGGCTGTTTGCTATTCAATTTCAAGTTTAAGTTCACGATTGAATTGTTACTTACTTAAGTCTGTACCAAGCTCTCTTTATTTGAAGTTCCTCTTTTTCATGGTTACGTTGCTCAAGCCAATGAACAGTGGGCCCGGCCCGTGTTAACAAATTTTTGTAATAAATATTAGTTACTGTAGAGTCGAATACATTAGTGGAAATGACTCTTCGTTGCAAACCACTGGTGCAAGTATTGCAGATGTAGCAAGTCTGTGATACATGCTAGATATGGCAATAGTACAACTACAAATTATGAAACTGAAATCTCCCACACAAATTCGTATGTGCAACACAAAAAGCCATTGCATAGTGCAAATATTTGCAATGCTAAAACAACTGTGGTTTTTGTTTGGTTTATAAAATCAACTCCTGCGCTGGCGAAGTTTTAAGGTGGGACCGCTGCCATGCAAACTGCCGCAAGGCACTAAAATTCTGTACTTCTGAACATGTTCAAACGGCTTAAACTTATAAAAGGTTGAAATTTAACTTGAAAGTATATTCATTTACCTAATTTTACCACATAGGCATATTAGCGGTCGCGTTGACGTTCAAATATTGACCACGGCTAAGCTTATGCGGGCTTTGTTTACTTATTGTATACTTTAATATTTCAAAGTCAACAAAAATTCAAAAATCTTATTGCATATATTCTAAAGTTAAAGATATGTAACGAAGAGTGATCTCCGCTACTGTTTTAAAGACAAAATGATTATAATGCATTTTATGAATGGTAATTAGGGAGGTATCATCATCCTGTATCCTTAAACGTTTCAATAATATTTCAAATAAATAAACTATATTACTACTAAGTTATATGAAAAATAAGTGAAAGTTTATTTTAATGCAATGGTGGTATTCGGTGTTTGCTGCAACTGGTCTTGCGTAAGTGTAAGTGCAAAATACTCGTATCGTGGCTTTTCTTTCAAATCCAACAACTAAATACACACACAATCCGAAAAAATGCTACCATATTTTGCATTTACACTTACGCAAGACCATTTGCATCACACACCGAATAGCGCTAATATTTAATTAATGTTTTAAATTTATATAAAATTTTTTTAATTTTTTTTTTTTGCAAGTTTCACAATACTAGTGCGTTTTTCTACGAGCGCTTCATCTTACCATAAATTTTATCCAGAAACTCTTGCCTAAATTTCAATAATTTTGCAATCTAAAACTAAGTAGTTCTCAGCATATATATGTACTTACCTATCGTAAACCACGGTGCAATGCGTTAAACCTTGAATTATTTGACATGGTTTAGTTGACATTAAATCCATCAATCAGCATTCTCCATTGACTGCAATTTAATTCGTTTAACAATATTAAAACCAAAAAGAAGAAGAAAAAAATATGTACCTCCAAAACAATTCAATTTTTGTTATTGATCGTTCGACCAATCGACCGCCTTAAATATCATTAATTAAAATGAAATGTCCTCAGGCAATAAGCGAAATATTGAACGCTTTTCAGTTTAATACAAATTTTTTATACATACATACATACATATTTATGTTTGTGTGTATGTTTGTATACACAAGTATGTTTATTGCATGTGAGACTTGGCTGTAGCACAGTGTTGGCATATTTATTTTTCAAAAATCTTCAAGTCGAGCAAAAAAAAATATTTTTTGTTACCAAAAATCTTTTTTGTTATATTTTAGAATGAAAATGAAATGTTTCCTGTGAAGTATTAAAAGTAAAGCCAAATAACACTAAATATTTACTGTATAGAATATGTGTAAGATCATTATGAAGCAAATCAGAAAATTTGTAAGTAGTTTGGTCAAAAAATCCAACAATAATATATTAAAAGTACCAAAAGTAAAATTTTTTGAAAATCTTATTTTTAGATAAGAAATCTTTTTTGTCGTTTTAATATGTCTAAAAACTTCAAAAATAAGATAAATCTTCACATATGGTAACACTGCTGTAGCACAAGAATTTTTTTATGAAAGAGAGTAAGGAGAGACTAATGCTCTAATTGCTTAAATCATGTCCGGGGTTGCCGTTGACAATTTCGAAAAAGTATCATAAAAAGGGTATTTAAGAAAAAAAAGGTCAAAAAAGGTCAAGTTTTTGGTGAACAAAAAATAACGGTTATTTCAATTAACAAAAAAAGAAACACGAATTTTAACAATTAATGAAATACATTAGACTAAAACAAAATTAATTAACATACTAGTACATACTTTAATTATAAATCAATGTTAGTCCTCTAACTGACCAGATCGTAAAAATGATCGGATGAAGCTAATAATTTTTTTAAGTTGATTTAATCAAAAGAACCGTTAGTTTTAATATACAGGTGAAAAAAACATTAGGAACGAACGCCAGGTAAAGAATAGTGAACACCGCCTGTAGAAGGTACCGGGTAGCAAAAATTGTATTTATAAAAAGTTATATTAAGACTGAAGATGAAAGTAAGTTAAAATACATATTTTTTAATTGTGATACTCCCAGAAGTTTGCATTTGGATGTCAGGTTTTTAGCAATATTTTCACCATTTATTGGATTTTGTATCGACCAAAACAGTAAAATGATCGACACCATCGAACCGAATATCGCCAACTGGACGAACAGCTATTTTTCTGACACCTGATATGCTAGACTGTGCTTCGTCCAATTATTTGAGCATGTGATTGTCCTACGGCATACATATTTTTTAAATGATACAAAAGGATAAATTAAAAAAAAAGGGTCATAAAAAGTGTCGTTGGCACGAAAAAGGGTCAAAAGTGATACTTTAGTGTCACAACGGCAACGCTGATCATGTCACCAAATGTTGGTTTTGTTTTATACGAAAATTCTGCACCAGAGAAAGTCAGACTTTCATAATGTCGAAGGTGTATGTCATGATTTTTTACATCACGAAATCCAGTATCTGGCGTACGGAGTTGAACCAAGTTCCTCCTATTAGGTAACCTTGTAATCGTAGCTGAAACTATGCTGAATCGAATGACCCTGTTGATCACTTATCGACTAAGGCACGTTCAGTTTCTGCATTTTTTATAAACTTTTTTTGCAAACAAAAACAAAAAGAATGATTTTAAAAGTGAAGCTAGTAACATTTAGAATTATTTTTTACACCACAATTAAATTTAAAATCTCCAATTTTAGATGCAAGAAAAAAAGTTTGCGCAAGTTTGCGCCATTTTTATTTTTGATTTTTTTTTAATTTCACATTTTTTTCTGTTTTTGCTTATCTTGCATGGATAAATATGAGTAAGAAACCTTTTTGTCAATCATGAAATATTTTGCTTTGTGGGGAGAGATACTCCCCCTGGCCCATTAAAGCTCAAAATTTTAATTTATTTTAATCTTTACATTATTTTTACAAATAAAATTTTTTCACCGCCCAAAAAAGGAAAGCGGGGACGAAACTGGCGTCTTATGTCTCCTGGATTCAATTTTACGGTTTTCAACTTTCGCTGACGTTAAAATTTGTATATGCTAAGCAAAAGTATGAAGAAAGTTAAGAAAAAAATTAATTTTTCAAAGGTTGGATTACTTCCTCTATGGGGAACTTTTTCCCCCTTTGTTCCTGTTTTCAAGGTTTTATAGCCTAGAACTATAAGACATATTTCTGCTAGGTTTCATTGATCTAGGGACGGACACTCAATAACTTTTCGCAAGCAATCTAAACTAAAAAAAAAACAGTACTGGCCAGCTCTTTGGCTCAAATACTTCTCTGTGCTCTGGGAAATAGTCCGATATGATTGTCATTCTTACGGTTCCAATATTTTGAGATATAAGGAGGATATACAATTAAGTCTGATTTTTTTTATAAAGAGTGTAAGGTGTTTCTCTTTTATTGTGATCAAAGTTTTATCATTTTTAATCATTGTACGAGTAAATATTTGAGGAACGCCACTATATGAAAATGGCTGCATCAGTGCTTTGGCCTTAAGCCTGAAGAAACCAGTTAGACTTCATTTGCGCTCGAAATATCATTTCGTTTGATTAGTCGACCAGTTTACGCCACAAAAGGGCTCTGAACACATAAAAGCAATAAAGAAAAGCCTCCTCGTCAATTCATCTGCTTCTTCGTTACTTGTAGAGTAATTCGAAAAAAAGTTGTGCCAGTCACCCCTTAGGATTAAAGATAATGTAAAAACAATTCCAAAAATATTTAATTTTTATTTTTTGCCACGCCTACAAATACCACCCTTTTAGTATTTTGCTCACTGTGTCGCCATTTTTAGTCCGATCATAATATTTTATACCGGTGTTCATGGTTCCGTAAGGGCTACATTTTTGTGTTTAATAATTTTTTTACTATAACGTCATATTCTAGTAAAAATGGCGACACAGTGAGCAAAATACTAAAAGGGTGGTATTTGTAGGCGGGACAAAAAAATAAAAAAATATATATTTTTGGAATTGTTTTTACATTATCTTTAATCCTAGGGGGTGACTGGCAAAAAAAAATTTTTTTATGGAATGCGAACCACTCTACTGCTGTTTCTAGCTGGGTCTCTAGTAAATGGAAGCCTTGTTTCGTATCGAAAGCTTCTGTAGTGATTCAAAACATCATAAAACAAGCTTGGAAGGGAATTGCCATTAGAGGAGGGACTTAAAATATGGATGTCGGCCCTTACTTAAATTATTATGAGCCCTCTTTGTGATCGCCTGTACTTCCGCCTGAAATACTATTTCCGATGGACTCAGAGATTTCCACGTTGGGCCCACAAACTCCAGCGCTAACTAAATCTTCCGTTGAACTGGCATCCTCTAGAACTTAACTCAACCTAACATATATCATGGCCGCAGGGTCGTTTTTTTTTTAAAATAAACTTTGTCACAGTACGAGTGGTCGTCGATAAGATTTTTCGATATTAAAAATTCCAATTTCGTAGATTTTGGTTTTACTCTTGTTGCCTTATTGAAAAATTTGTTAATGAGCTTTAGATATATCGGCGTTTCACCACTGTGGCTTACATCTTCCTCCGCAGATGTTTACTGATTCTGTATGATCTGAGTTTGTGTTAAAATATAAACAGAACTTTCATCAATATTAGAGAGATGTTGTCTTTTTTTTTAAACACGCCGTTTCTCATAAACTTAAATTAATATTTGTTAACATTTATAAATAAATACTATGTACTGCAACAGCCATAACAAAATTGAAAAGATAATTAATTTTTGCTTTTCATCCATAATCGTCCACCAAACAAACGATTTCAAATCATACATATAATTATTGCAACATGTTTTTCTGTGTTTTTGCTCCAAAATAATTGAATAATTAACCCCAGTATTATTATTTTAAAGAAAAAAAAAGAAAAAAAAAACATTCAAAAGTCTCATATAAAATTACTGTTGCCACAAACATACAATTTTTGAGGGGCGAAGCAAAAACCAAAGCAGCTCGCTCGATAACAAATGTTCAATTTGTGGATCAGGTGGCTGTTAAAATAATGCTGCCCAATAATGTGATATGAGACCAAAAACAAAAAAAAAAAAAAAATCAGACCATATGTGTTTGAAAAACTACAAGAAATCGAATTATTTCACCAGTTTATTTTAATCTTTAAATACTTTAAAATGCCACAAAAAACATTTTTTTTTTGGGATTTGTGGCCGCAGGGTATAAATTATATCAAATGTGGTTGGTGGTGGCGGTGGTCAGTTATTGAAACATCATTCCATACGTACATATGTATGTATGCAATCGAGTGAATTGGCTGAATGCAGCCAAAACACTTCGAAAAAAAAACTGATAAATTAATGAAGAATGAAATGCAGAACAAAAAAAAACCTTAAATGCCAGTGTATACACATACTAAATACATGTGTGTGTGTGTGTTTGTGTGTGTTTGCATAAATACCCTGCAGAAAGTGCGAATAGTGAAATTGTAGTGATTTACTACTGACATTGTCATCAGTACTACTGACCAAGTGTGCCCCAGCCAATGTAATCATCTATTGACATTTAACATTAGCTTGTCATTGAAAATCTACCACTAGACTGTAGCACTACTGACTAACTAGTTCTTTTGGGACCACATGGAGACATTGACACCAAAGATTCACTAGTAAATTTTATGAGCTCTAGTCAATAGTAAGATTATAGTGATTTTCTAGTGACATTGTCGATAGTGCTACTGACTAGGTGTACCCAAGCCAATGTAAATGCCTATTGACACATAACATAGGGTTGTCGTTAAAAATCTGCCAGTAGACTTTAGCACTACTGAGAAGGTAGTTCTTTTACGACCATATGGAGATATTTGAACCAAAGATTCACTCGTAGAATTTAGTGACCCTCGTCTATATATATTTTTTTAATATTATTGCACAACATAATAAAAAAGAAAAACAAACTATTGACGCGTTTACTGACAATATCACCAGAAATACACCTGAACTGTTGTCTCTAACGTATCTCTACTCACGCATAGAAGGAAAGTTGTCGACATTTTAACTAGTGCAATTGTCGCTGGAGAAAGAGTATTGACATAGAGACATATGTTTATAGGCTGACTAGAGGGTATGTATATGATTCTTGTATGAATTTTTAGCATAAAGAGTTTGTGGTTTTTATGTCGTCTGCGAAATTTTTGCGAAAAGAAACAAAAACATAATTGAATACCAAAAGGCAACAAAATAAAAAACTATAAATAAAAAACTGTTGTGACTGTCGATCAGCAGCATCAATACTAGAGCAAAGAACGCATCAATAGCAAACAAAAAATACAAAATTGCACAAATTGTTATGCGAAAAGGGGAAAATAAGTGTAACAGCAAAAACCTAAACTAACCAAAAACGACTTAAGCGTTTAAGCCATTCCACTAAGTCATCAAAAGTGAACACACTGACGTACACACTCGCACATTTTGTGTGTGTTGCCAAAAGTGAGATTTTGTAATTTTACTTCCAAACATGCATCGCAAAAAGCTGCCGCCTCGTGCTGAGCAGAAGCCAAAACACTCAACTGCACAGTGGTTTAAAAAGAAATCATCTACTTTTTTAACTTGACATAAGGTGCAAACTTTTCTTGAAATTTATAAATTTCCGCGATTTGTGACTCGCAGAGGCTTTTTATGCCGTGTTCTGCCGAAGGATTTATTCAAGCGATACTCCGTAAATTCTATAAAGAACTAATGCAAAAGGTTTATAAAATTTAAAAATCCAATAAATATATGATTTAAAAAACAAAATTTTATTATTATATCAAATAATACTGTGGTCGTTTTTAACAATATACACTATTATACTAATATTAGAACATGATATGTTAAGTCTCGATTATATATTAGTCACATCTAAAAAGAGTAAAATTAATTAATTATTGACTGATTCGACTGCAACCATATAACTCAATCATGTTGCTGTTTAATTACACCGCGTTACACACATTCTGTCCTATGAACCAAATATACTTTTTCGGAAAGGGGAGAGAAAATAAAAATACACGTGTATCGGCGATTTTCATGTACACGTCAGAATTTTTTTTTGTATAAAATATAAAGCTCGTAGTGTCTGTCTGTCTGTCTAAAAAACTTTGGATAAGTCTTTAACCCTTTTTCCGTGATCCAATCGAGCTGAGTTTTTGCAGGCAGACTCGTTGAAATGTCTGTATCATGTCAAATTAAAAAAAAAAAAATACATTTTTATCAATTCTCAAATTTTTTTTGAAAAATTTGTTATCGGTTTTTTTGTAACGGTTTCAGCTCCTTAAAAAACGATTTTTTTTATTAATTTTGTTATATTAACATTGAAAATTGTTACATTAAAAATTTTAATGCCTTTAAAGAAACTTCGGCCTTTTATTCTTGCGTTTGTAAGCATTTGTGTCACCATCGAGACAAATAGACCAACAGTATTCGCCAAGCATATGCGTAATATCTTGCCCTTTAAAGCGCTTTTCAATAGCCGCAATCTTCTGATGGAACCTTTCGCCATGCTCATCGCTACAAGCTCCTAAATCATCAGGGAAAAAATCTAAATGATTGTGAAGGAAATGGATCTTTAGCGACATTAATATGCCCATTTCGCCATATGCCGAAATCATATCTGCGACAATATTTTTATAATTGGCAGCGCGTTTGTTGCCAAGAAACTGCTCAATAACGGCAACTATGCCTTTCCATTCACGTTGTTCGATAGCATTCAATTTAGATGAAAATTCATAACTTGCAACTATTTTTTTTATCTGCGGACCATTGAAAACTCTTAAATCATACACATCATTAAAAAAAATTTACTGAATGACTTCTTAAAAAGTACCTGCATGAATCTTTGCGCCGCTCAATTTTGGAAAAATTTTGCGCAAACTTGCAGTCGCCTCGCCCTCACGATCCAGTTTTTTAACAAAATTTGATACGAGACCGAGCTTAATGTGTAGTGGTGGCAAAATGATTTGAGATGGCTGCACCAATGGTAGATGCTCTATACTTTCTACGCCTACTTTGTAGCATTTTCGCGGCTTCCACTTAAATTCAGTGTAATGATGATCTCTTTTGCGACCTTCCCATGTACACAAAAAGCACTGGTGAGTTGGAAATCCACGCTTAACACCCATGAGTAATCCGACCACTTTCAGATCGCAGCATATTTTCCAATTATGCTCTTAGTACTTTACCAGCTGTAATATTAATTCCATGCCTTCGTATGTTTCTTTGATGTTTGTGGCATATGCGATCGGGACAGACGGATGTTTGTTACCTATATGAAGCAGCACGACTTTAAGGCTGTTGACCGATGCATCGATGAAAAGCCACCACTCCTCTGAAATATGAGGGTAACTAATTTTTGCAAACATCGAATCAATATCATAACAATAAGCCAGGTTTTTTTTCCCGATCTTCGTGCAATTTAAAAAATTCGTCATATGGAATAGTGCTATTATTTTAAAATCAGCCGCCACTATATTAAAACGTGATGCAAAGAGTTCCGCTGTTCTCCTCGACAAATTTCCGTCTCGTACAAGGTCATTGAAGTCGGCTTGTGTTATTAAATGCGGCACTGCAGTCCCAAGTTCACTGGATGTTGGTACATATTCCGATACTTCTGAACTCTCGCATCTCGCATTTGATGCAAGAAATGTTGGTAGCATTGTTGGAACTACTGTTGATTTTCCATCGCTTATTTTGGGAACATCATCAAAATTCTCCACTGAAGCCGCTATACGTTCTTCTGGTGAGTACAGAACCGCTGGAATAACCGATTCCACATTAGCGTAGCGAACTTTGTTGCGGCGAAAGTATTGATGCCCTTTAGTTTGAGGAAAAGTTACGCAAAAGTAGCACAATTCATTGCAGTGCTCCGTACGTGGTAGCCAAATTGTTGGTACAGCGTACTTTATTGTTGACCTTCCATTAGTAAACTTGCATAAATTTCAGTCGCACACGCCTTCCAGAGTATACCACAAGTAAGGAACATAAGCAGTCTTGAATATTTTCTGAAACGAATTAACCACTGTTTTCGTAATATTTCTCAAATTTTTACTTGGTGCGAATGAGCCACAAATGTAACAAAAGTTATTTCGAGTCGGGCACTGCATTGATAAACTGCAAATACATGGAGTAGGATGGGTCGAAAAACAAATCTTTTTTTTTCCGGAACGTTTTAGTAGTTTAAAAATTTGGAGTCCCTTTAAGTTATGCTGAAAAAAGAGAAAAAAAAATTTAAAAAAAAATCTGAGAATTGATAAAAATCTATTTTTTGTTAAATTTGATATCATACAGACATTTCCACGAGTCTGCCTGCAAAAAGTCAGCTCGATTGGATCACGGAAAAAGGGTTAAAAACTTATCCAAAGTTTTTCAGACAGACGGACACTACGAGCTTTATATTTTATACAAAAAAAAAATTCTGACGTGTACATGAAAATCGCCGATACACGTGTATTTTTATTTTTTCTCCCCTTTCAGAAAAAGTATATTTGGTTCATAGGACAGAAAAAAAGTTCGTTTTTGTAACGCGGTGTTATGGTTAGCTCAACCATATTTTTTATTTGGGTGTGCCTGCAATACCTTTGCACCATTGTCTATATAATTTCTGATCATAAAAAAGTTATAGTCCGTTGCAAGAAGAATAACAAAACTTGTATGTATTTGCTGCTTCTGTAAACTAAAAATGTAGAATGTTCAATTTAATATAACCGTATGATATGCAGCTCAGTGTAGCGCTATGCTTTTCTTCAATTATTTCAAAAAAAAAAAAAATTGTTATCATCGACCTATAGTGTTTGATATTTGTACTGATTGCCTGGCCAACGAAACACAGACAAATGACGCTTCCAGTGCTAAATCTACACCAAAAACTTGCGATAAACGTTTCCCGAAATGTTGCCCGAATAGGACACCCAATCTGATATCGAAGATTAGAGTTGAGCCCAACAGATTTTTTTGAATTAGTTCGTTCGCGTTCGAATCAAAAAATTGATTAAAATTCAAACCTATTTAATCTACGTGTTTGACCGAACTTGACCCTAACAGCTCATTTTAGTTAAAAATAGCTGTTGGATACAACTCTGTCGAATGATATTTACGTCCATGTTGATTTAGCAAAAAGTACGAATAAGCCAATTCGGCAAATGTAGCTTCAATAATATGGTCCACTATCAAATGTCAAAGTTCTGAAGTCTTTTTTTTTTAAATAAAGAGAAGTAATACTCAGGCAATGAATGCCTACTAAAGGTATTTTTGTGTAGATATGCACAATATAACTGCCAGTTTATAGAAGCCATGTAAAAATTCTCGGCTGTCTATTTGTAATGAAAACAAAAACAAATTTTGAGAATTTTCACATGGCTTCTATGAACTGGCAGTAAATGTTTTTTTCTCAAATTTATTGGCTCAAAAGTAATAAAAAAAATGTAAATTTGCTTGAAAAAAAAAACGCAACTTTCTCGTTTGTGTTTTTTTTTTTTTTTTGTAAACATGTATTTATAATAAATAAAGACACACTAGGAGTCAAGTGGTCTAATTTAGACCATCGGGCGATCCTAGTAATTAATAACAACAGCACACGCAAAGAAAAAATATGGTTGAGGTAACCATAATCAAACAGCAACATACTATGATTGAATTATATGTTTGGAGTCAAATCATATTATTGTTAATAGAAAAGCAAAATTTAATAATATTATTATCTGAGTTAAAAATAATATTATCTAAAAAACAATGAACTTTGTTACACCTAATCTTAGTATTTTAAATATGACAACACTTTTGTTAGATGTGACTAAAATATAATTCAGACTCACCATACTATGTTCTAATATTATATTTATATTGTTAAATACTACCACAGTATTATTTAATATAATAATACTATTTTGTACACAAATGTTTATATATTTTTATTGGTCTACCCTTTTGTTTATACTTTATTTATTTATTCATTTATTTCACACCACCCGTGCACTACCGATAGCTTAAAAACGAAATACTGAACTGACAGATGTTTCTGAAAAAAGATTTTTTTTTAAACTTAACATAGTATGGTTTTGGAAAAGATTATATTTTTATTTACATCATATTATTTTTAAATAATAACACAAATTATGTTGTAGTCATAAATTTTTAACAAAACTATATTGTTAAACTCTAACCATATCACACTTTTTTATGGATGTGATAATGTAATTATTAGATTCAAGCATTTCTCTGTTTATCGTAACGACCACACATTTGTTTCAGAGAACATAATATTGTTTTCTCAACCATTCTACAATCATATATTTTCTTTGCGTGCATGTATCTTAAATTACAAAACTTTTCTTCAAGTGTAACTTTACTTTACTCTCATTTTTCTCACCAATACAAACATATTTTATTTTTCGGATTACTGATCTAATACGGCTGTTCACTGGATCGACCTTGAGATTCGAACAAGTAGAGTTTCATCTTTCAAAACGGAATCTCATGGTTCTGCTCGATTGCTTGGAGGTAACAAGCAGCCATGTAAACCAACCAACTAATAATCTTAAGCACCTTCATTCCAGTTGTCAACATCGACATCATTTCAATACAATACTAAACAATTTGGCGTTGCCTATCCATTGTCGAAATCTACTAATTGCTATTGTGACAGGCTCGTGTTCTTTTCTAGACCTTTGGGGAACAGAAAAAAACTGTCAAAATAAGAAAATTTATTCTCGACAGCGAGTAAACAAGTCTGAGTATTGTATTGACGTGAAGTCGATGTTGACAATTGGAATAAAGGTAATTCTGTTAATATCTATTGCGATCAGTGTTGCCAGAATTTCTAAGGATAAAACCTGCAAAATTTAACAATTTTTCACGAAAAAATGTTCAAAATCTGCATTTTATTTTTAAAATCTTCAAAAAATCTTCAAAGCAATTTTTAAAATTACTTTTTTTATATTTTATTCAAAAACTTCACATAAATATGGATGTAATTACATATGTAATATAAATATTTTTCATTAACCCATATTCATGAAATTTAAACTCGGCTTAAAATGTACTTTATTTTAACTTTCTTAGAAAAAATTGATTTTTTTTTATGAATATAAGCCTTTAATGTATGAAGAATGTGTATTTCGTTTCTGCTTAAGAAACTCATTACAGACTTCACCAAAAATGTTTGAAATAAGGTTAAAAACTTCATATGTTTATAGAACGACTATCAATATGTTATTAAGAATTACGTACACAAACATAATAGGTATACTCATAAAACTAAGCGTAAAGGCTTCAAGCAAAAATCTTTACAAACCAACATCTTCGATTTTCAATCCACTGTTATTTTCTCATTACCTTTTTAAAATTAGCTGCCACATTGGTTGAAGTCTGCGGATGAATTTGGCGGTTTTTCCACACGCAAAGTCTTGAGTTTGAGAACATAGAATAAGATCTCTTTTCTCCTACAAACTCAAGACTTTGCAAAGTAAAATTTGTGTGTGGAAAACCCGTTTTTTTGGAGAAACGAAATCCATATAACCAACAAACATATATAAAATTTTTATAGTTACATATGTTCAAATAATATATAACAAAAATTAAAAATTTTAAAAACCCCCTACTTTTTTCAGAAAAGATGTTATATCCTCTAAAAGCCTGGACCGATTTTCATCTTTCAAACAGAAAAAACTAAATGAAAATCGGTCCAAACGTTTGGCCTGTGCGTGGACACGGACAGACACACAGATACACAAACACACACTACAAACTTATAACACCCCTTTTTTAGTCGGGGGTTAAAAATGAATGAGAAAAGAAATCGGACATAAAAATGTATACAAAAAACCATTTAATTTGTTGCATAAATATCCAAAGGACTTCGAAGTTTTGTTTTATTCAAGTTCACTTGACTGAAAATTCTTTCGACATTTGCAAATGAATGTGGTAAAGACTACATTTTGAATAAACTAAGGGCTGCAAAGTCGTAATCAGAATAAGCTCGTTTTATATCAGATATTTGTTTCCAGAAGCTTGCCAAAATTACTTCTTCTTTTTCTTTAATGATGTCTTCTAAGGGCGTGTGCCAAATGGTAGAAAAGTACTATGGTAAAAAAATATTTTCCTGTGGGGAAAAAATTTCATTTTTCTGCTGTGCCAAATGAATTTTGACAAATTCGCTTTAGCATAGAAAGAAGCTGATGAAATAATTGCTGCGGCGGCGAAACAGAATATTTGACTACAAGCCGCCGGCTACCAACAATTTTTTAAAGGGACATTTTTATATAAAACAATATTTTGTAGCAAAAAATTATATAATTTTATTTATATGATGCAAAATTTTTCGCAAATTGAAATAAACAATGCATTTTTCACAGTCTAAATACATTTAAGAGTCCTAAAAATCTATGTATTGAGCGAAGCGACGGCGGTGGTTTTACCTTTTATGATACCATGCTCCTTATATGCTGCTTGTCAAAAATTTATCTGTGGTGTCAAAAATTCTACTAGCCCCCAGGGCTAGTGAAATTTTATTCACCTCAAAAGTGTCAAAAATTTACTTACGCTAGTACTTTGCTACCGTTTGGCACAGGCCCTAAGTTCAAAAATTGTAACTCTCGAAACTATGAGTCGTTCACACATAAAAGAAACAAGAAGTAGTAGCAATAGTAGGAAACATGTAAAAAATGCACTATAATTGGAGTTGAAAAATCTGCGTTTTTAGGCCAAAAACTTCAAATCTGCATTTCGTCTTTTTGGAGGGTAAAAATCTGCAAAATCCAGATAAATCTGCATTTCTGGCAACCATGATTGCGATCACTGTGCAGCGCAGTTGTTCCATGCTTATGGTCACGTGTAGGGAAGTAAGTGTGTATGTGTGCATGTGTGTGTGTGTGTGAGTGTTTGTGTGAGCATTGTTTTTTTTTTTTTTTTGAAGCAAAAAAATAAATAAATACCAAATGCAAAACGTAGCTGTGCAACATTAAATTAACCAAATTACTGATTGCATTTGTGGCTTGATTCAGTTTTTTTTCCTCTTCTCTTTTTCGTTAATGTTGCTGCCACTTTTGAATTATTTTTTGTCGCATTCGCTGCTGCCGTATGATGAGTAGCACGAAACTAACATGCAACGTTACTAATATTATTACGCTGTTATTGTAGTTCTGTGCATGCATTTAGCTTCTTCTTCTTTTTCTTTTGTGGTCCATGAAGTTTTATGAACAAAGTGCTGTTGTCCATCGTGTTTATAAGTGGAAATATGTACAACAACATATGAGCGGATTAACATTGAAAGTTATATTGTACTCGCTTTATGAGTTTAGGCGATGTTTGATGTATTTTTTGCTCTTCAGAGGTACATATATTTTTTTATATATTTTTTGTTAGTTTTGGTTTCAGTTTTAATTTTGCATCTGAATATGATGATCACTGACAACAAAAAAAAAAAAAAAAAAAAGAGTTAACGGCTGTAATTTACATACATTTGCTAGCTTATTTGTATGCCCTACATTGGGCATTGCAAGGATTTGTGAAAAATTAAATAAATATTTAAATATTTTTAAGGAAAAAGTCATCATTTTAAAAAAGAGAAACAGGAAACATTAAGGCTTACTGTATAGGACGTTTTCGTTAAAAATGTTGTCGTTTTTATAATAGATTAGAAACAACTAGTACAAGTTAGATTAATTCCCATAAGCAAAATAATTTCAATATTTTTGTCCAGTCCCAGTTCCCACTATCCAAGTCTTAGGGCCAATTTCACCAACTCTGTTTAAATATCAATTCATATTTATTAATTCTGTGGCAAAAAGGAAAAAGTGCTCAAGTCGAGATAAGCTGATTTTGAGTTAATGGTACCTTCGCAATCTGCATATTTGAAAGTACCCCTGGCGAAAATCTCAACTAATTTTGTGCGATTTTTCAAGAAGTTATAGCACTATGACTTGCAACTTATCTTTTTTAGACTTCTAATTTAATTTAAAATAATAGATTAATTGAGGTTATAACTACTTTGGTATATTTCTACTTAAATGTATTACTTGTAGTGTGTAAAACGATGTTTGCTTAAAAAAATTAAGTTAAACTAAAAATTTTCCAATTTAAATGTAAAAGAAAAAATTTCTGTAAATCGACTTGAAGGCTTAAAAACGCTCTCCTGTAAAACAGTCAAATATGACTTAAGCACTTTTTCCTTATTGCCACAGAATTATTTTTTTAATTAATATTTAAATAAGTAATAAGTTCGCACTGTGAGGACGTCGATGAAAGTTTAAAGAAGAAAAAGTGATAAGCTTAGCGATAAGAATTGTGTAGTGTGAACTGGGACCTAATAGTGTTTCAGCAGATAAGTCTAAATACACTTATGCTAGGAACAGAACTAGGACGAACGACGAATTTTTCGGTGCGAACTTTCGTCATAAAAAATAAAACACATTTGTTCATATTAGTGTCCTGCACAAGACTATTTATAAGACCTTTCAAGACATGAGAGATTTTTTCCAATGCTTTACTACAGCGAAATATTCTAAAAGAAGCGCTAAACAACACAGTTGGCAAGACAAACCACCGAAAAAAATTACTTGCCTACAGTGTTGCTTAGCGATAGATTTATTTCTATTTTGTACGCCGACGAACGACGAAAAAACAATTTTCTCGCACTCTCTTTACATACACAATAAACAGTGTGACCAGATTTTAAAATAAAATTAAGCTAAATCACGTATGTCTTTATTATATTTTTTAGAGAATACGCAATTTGGATTAACAAAAGCTAAAAAAGCTAAATCCGTTTATTAAAAAAGCTAAAAAAGAAGCTAAGAGCTTAATAAAAATTTTAAAGCTAAATCCAGAAGAAATAAGCTATATTTAGCCCAAAATTAACCAATATGGTAACACTGACAATAACCAACCTTATCAATTATAAGAGCTGAATTCGCTGAGTAAATTCGTCGTTATTGTGCTTCACACGACGAATTTACGCAACGAATTTTTGTCAACGAATTCGTCGACATGGAGGAAATTCGTCGTTCGTCTCAATTGTGTTCCTAGCATTACTCTGAGATTTGCATTTGAGGTAAGCAGCTTTGAAAGCTCCTGCAATTTGTTCTGGTTTCTTTGCAAAATAAGCTACAAACATTGTTGTCGCCGAGATCTAATTGGCTGTTGTGCTCTCGTCAGTGTGAAAGCGCAAAGCTCTTGCGTAAAAGCTCGCACATTGTGCATATGGCTTGGAAGTAGCTACATTTCGCTGTTAGTGTGCTCGTTTTGTGTAGGCAAAGGTGCTTGAATATGGTTTCATTACTTTTTTTTTCTCGTAGAATCCGTTGACCGATTATCTGCTGAAGTTAATTTTTTTTTGCCTTTTTCGGTTTCGTCTTTTGTTGATTATGAAAATTATATCAATTCGTTTAAACTTTGAAAATGTTGTTGTATTATAAATTGTGAAAAAGTTGCCAATTTTTGCTGTAGCCCGTAATTTACTGCATGCTTCGATAATGTTGTCTCTTCCCTGTTTGCGTCTTTTCTTTTGTGGTATGTTGCAGTGGCATTAAATTAAGCGTAATTCTTTTACTTTTTGATCTACAACTTGCAGATTGCAGATGTTTAAAAAATAATAACACAAAGATACCAATACAAATGTGTACAAAAAAAAATAAGTTTCTTATATTTCCAGTGAATTACTTAAGTGACCACAAAACTTTATCAATTATTTATCATTCATGCACTCACACCGGTTGAAAATTACTTTTCGTATATGTACATAGATGTGGTTTACTTATTTTCCTTTCAAAGTTTCACAAATTAAATATTTCGGTTTATTTGAAAAAAGTTGTGGCATGAGAATTAAAATATTTAAAATTCTTTGCGCTAGTTGAAGCTGTAACAGTGTTATTCTCTCCATAGACCCCCTTCATAAATATGAATATGTACAGTGATTTCCCGGTTTAACGAACTCATTCATTAAGTCGATATACTCATACATATATTTTTGTAAAATAAATAAGTCGTTCAAGGGAAGGTTTCATACAAAACCGCTTTAAAAAATGCGCTCTCTTTGCTAAATAAACGGCTTTAAGTTTTCTCTTTTGAGCTAAAGAACTTAGTTAATGATATCCCAGAAGAAATTGTAGGGCTTCGAATTCTGAAGATAAGAGGTTTGTGACTGTTCAAAATATGTGGTTGAAGTCTACTGATGATATGTTACAGCAACAATGAAATGCATATAGAAAACGCTGAACCGCCAGCAAATAAATGTCAAATTAAAATGAACTTCTGACAATATGTCGAATAATGAATTTAGGAAATTTTAACATTAATCTTTAGTGATAAATATCTACTAAAGGGTCCGCCATCTAACGTTTTTTTTCAACTAGTGCTTATTTCGTGAATGGTAACACTTAGCTCATGTCTGATTTGACAGATAATTAGTTTTATCCTTCCGCTGAACGAGCCAGCTGACCATCCAATGCGTTTTCGCTTCGCTAAGTGGGCCTGCGATCGACTTACAGAGGATGCCGATTTCGCCAAAAGAAAAATCATCTTTTCAGGTGAAGCTCGTCTTGATCTTGGCGGATATGTAAACAAGCAAAATTGTCGGATTTGGGGCACAGAAAATCCGCACGCATACATTGAAAAGCCGACGCACCCAAAACGAGTCACTGTTTGGTGCGGATTTTGGTCCAGAGGCATAATTGGGCCATTGAGCAAGGAGTGGCCGTTAAAGTCAATGGCGATCGTTATCGGGCCATGCTGAACGAATTTTTGTTCACAAAAATTGAAGAGGAAGATATTGGCAACATTTGGTTTCAACAGGAAGGCGCTGCGTGCCACACAGCCGAAGCTTCAGTAGTTTTTTTTATAGCATTTTCAAAAAAAAAAAAACAGCAATGTGAGTCCGATCACAGAGGAGATGTGTAAACATCTAGTAATGAAAATTTTTTTTTTAAGTTGGAAGTACTTATGCTTTAGTATCTTTTTTTAAATTAATTAATTAAAAGTATCAAAACTTTCAATATTGTAAATACATATGAATTTGTTGGTTTTTGTTTGTTTTTATTAAACTTATTTGGTTAGTAAATGCCCAGCAAAAAATTTCAAAAAAGGTAATCGAGTTTGGAATTAAGCATTTTTGGTGGAAGCACTTCCCTACTGGATTAACAAGGCGTGAGACTAAAATAATCGATTCTTGAGAAGTACTTACATTTTTTTATTTGTCAAAATTTCATGTAATCTATTTCGTCTATAAAAATCATTCTCTTCATTTAGCAACTTGCACGTCATTTTTTGTAATTTTAGGTAATGTGATTTGTAAGCGAGTAATGAAAATTGGCAATCAGAAAAGTAAGTCATTATATGGCAAGTAGTTCTAATGGTAATGTGTAATTTTTTGCTGGGTGGGCACACTGCAGTATATGTATATGTACTGCATTCAAAATTGCAGTAAGCAGTAAATTTACTGATTACTAAAAAAATTCAGTAAGTTTTTACTGCTAATGAAATTTAATTTGCATTACCAGTAAAATCGTAGGGCCGTAATCATAATAAAATTGTAGTAAGTGGCAAAGTTTTTTCATTCAAATTTTGAAACTTTTGTATGAAAAACATTTAGCCACTTGGTAGAATTTCATTATGAATAAAAGCATTACTGATTACTGAAAATTCAATGCACCTCATCATATAACAAATCATTTAGGTAATTTATAAAAATTGTTGAAAAAAATTTTAGTAATCAGTAAAAATTTACTTGTTAAACATTTTTTATTGTTTTTACTGAAACTTTAGTGGTACTGCAGTGCTCATTTATGGTAAATGCCTTTACTTTTACTTTTTAATTTTTAATTCCTGTTGTTCATCGTTTAGTTGTTTCTGTTCTTGTTGTTGTGTACGCATTGCAATTAAAATAAATTTTTAGAGCATTTTTTTTGATTTAGCTTTCTTCCTTTTTTAAATTTTTTCAGTTAAAACGATTTTTTCAGTTTTATCGCTTTTTCTCGTTTTGGCGTTTTTTTTTCTCTTTTTGGGTTTTTTTTTAATTTTCGCAATTTTTTTCATTTTGGCGATTTTTGCATTTTGGCGATTTTTTTTTCTGTTTTTTGGGGTTTTTTCATTTTTGCGATTTTTTTCTGTGTTTGGGGTTTTCTTATTTAGGCGATTTTTTAATTTTGGCGATTTTCTCATATTGGCGATTTTTTTGTTTAAGGATTTTTTTTCATTTTAGCGATTTTTCCGGTTTTTCGCGATTTATTTTAGTCCGAGATTTTTTTAATTTGGTGCTTTTTTTCGTTTTGGCGATTTTTTTTGTTTTTGGGTTTTTTTAATTTTCGCAATTTTTTTCATTTTGGCGATTTTTGCATTTTGGCGATTTTTTTTTCTGTTTTTTGGGGTTTTTTTCATTTTTGCGATTTTTTTCTGTTTTTGGGGTTTTCTTATTTAGGCGATTTTTTAATTTTGGCGATATTTTCATATTGGCGATTTTTTTGTTTAAGGATTTTTTTTCATTTTGGCGATTTTTCCGGTTTTTCGCGATTTATTTTAGTCCGAGATTTTTTTAATTTGGTGCTTTTTTTCGTTTTGGCGATTTTTTTTGTTTTTGGCGATTTTTTATATATGGCGATTTTATATTTTTTTGATTTTTTAGTTTTGTCGTTTTTGAAAATTTCAAGAGTTTTGCTCTTACGGTTTCCACGATACAGCAAGTTGTCAAAATTACAAAGTCAAAATTGCATTAACTGATGGAACACCCATTGATTTAAATTTTTTAAATTTAGTGTTAATTTTTGTAGTCTGTATAAAAATACACTTACTTTTAAAATTTCAAGTGTATATATGTACATACAATTGTATGTATATTACATGGCATTTTTAAATTTTTCGTTGCTCGTTTTGGAACACCCTTTAGTTTTTAACTCTCATGTATTTGTTGTTGTAGTGGCCAAATGTCTACACATTGTGTCCAAATTTCAAGTCCGTAGCTCTTACGGTTCATTTCCACCTTTGGTGTACGAAAATATACAGAAAAATAACCGGCGGCGGCGCACCGTCGGCTTCGAGCCGGTCAACTTGTTTGTTTCTCTGCTTGGTATTGCTTCTTTCAAACACTAATACACTCATACATAGCTCACACCGATTTGACAATGCTGTGAAAGAAAAGCAAAGAAATCTCAGGAAAGAAATCAAAGTCAAAAGATTTTTACCCCCTAGCGTATAGATGTTTACACATCAAAAAGTTATCTGGCGGACCCTATAGATACATATAAAATCCTAAACAATTTAAATCATTTCTATTTAACTAATTTAAAAAATAAAATAATAATCTTTAGTAATATAGCTAGAAATAATTGTTGTAAAATATTGTTAACCCATTACAAAATATTTTTTTGTAATGCAATACAAAAACCAAAAAACTTTTGATTCTATTCAATATGGTTTGCCATGCGCCCATATTATAAACACACAGGCATGCAACACAAATCATTCGTTATAACAGTAATGCACTGTATTCAAAGAACATTGCTTAAAATTATTTATTTAATCTGTTTAATCTCCATGACGATGCTAATACAAACCTTGTTTTCTAAAATCTTCAAAGACAATTTGAGTAACAGCTCTTTAAGCCTTCCAAAGTCGTTTTACACACGTTTAAATGATTAATGAAATGGAATTGTACCTACTTAGTTTTTTTTTTTGCAAGCACATGTTTATTAAATAATTATTTTTTGTTTTCATTATATATTTATGTAATTGATTAATCTTTATGACTTATTTGCTACTTTGCTTTTACAATTTAATTCTCATTATTTAAGGAGATCTTATTACACTACATATGTATGAACTTAATTCTTAAGAGAAAAAAAATATGTCGTAGTTTTCATTGATAAATTTTTATTTTATTGTTCATGTCATTTCACGATTGAGCAAAAAAAAATATTTTTATTTTTTCTTTATATAAGTTACGTAGTACATATCGTGCTATAACCGGTATTAGAGGCTTAAGCGACATAATTTTGAATTTTGATTATCCACCATCGTAAATAATTGATTTTCGTAAAAAAAAGAAGTTAAAGAGTATATCACTTAAGCGCTCTTGACGCTTATGGCTTGATATACATATGTATGTATGTACCTGTGGCAAACAGGAAAATGCTAATTTTGTGTTAGTGACACCAATGCAATCTACATACTCGTATTCAAAAGTACATTAATTAAACTTATACTTTGGTACGAGGGCGGATCAATAAGTCAGTGACCTTTTAAATGAAACACAGCTTTTTTTTTGCAAAACAAAAATTTATTTTTCAACATAATCTCATTTTAACTCAATACACTTAGTTTAACGTTTCTTCAGTTTTTGTATTCCTTTCAAAATTTTTCGATGTTCTTAAAATTGGTCAATAATTTCATCGTTGGAGCTAAATCTCTTTCCACCGGGCCATTTCTTTAAGTTTGGAAAAAGGAAGTAGTCACTTGGGAATAAATTCGGAGAATATTGCAGATTCGTAGCCCGATTCATAGAGTTTTGCCATTGAGACTGCACACGTGTGCAATCGTGCATTATCTTGATGAAAAAGAACTTTTTTTCGATGCCATATGGGATCGTTTTGTTTTTTAATCCTCGTTAAATCAGTCTAATAGGTTGGCATAATATTTGCCGTTTATTGTTTTTCCCTTTTGAAGTTAAGCGATGTGGATTATACCGCGTGCATCCCAAAAAACTGTTGCCATCACCATATTGGCCGAAAAACTCACCTTGGACTTCTTCGGAGCAGGTTTACCCGCAGAAACCCATTGTTTAGACTGCTGTTTGATCTCCAAATAACAGTAATGGATCCATGTTTCATCCATTGCGGTTAAAAAACTCCAAACAATCCTTTGAAGTTGTCACACGATTACATTTATGATCAATTGAGAGCAAACGCGGCACCCATCTTGCAGACAACTTTCTTAAACCCATCATGATCATTTAAAATCGAAACTACAATGCCATATAAAATGCCTATGGCATCAATAATCTCAAGCACTCGTAATCTTCGATCGGCCATCACCATAGCGTGGATTTTTTTCGACATTTTCGGGTGTTCTGTCCTCAATCGGCTGTCCAGAACGCTTAGCGTCATTTGTACTTGTGCGATCTCAATGAAAGTCAGTAAACCACACTTTTTTACCATTGAAATCGATGGTGCAGAGTCCCCATAGTATTTATTGAGCTTTTCCTTCTTGGTTTGATAGACGGTTTTTTTTTCGCAAAAAATAATGTTCAATGAGCACCAGAAATTCAATTTTTTCCATTTTCTTTTCAAAATGCGATGTAGGCTGTTATCAACGGCTGCCAAACACAAACTAAATGACACAGCTTGTTCAAATTTAGACAGAAGTCAACTGACAGTTGTCTCTTGACAGGAGCAGTGTTGCCATTTCAATCAAGAGGCGGTAAATTAAAAAAGATACTGAGTTAATGATCCACCCTCGTATATATCAGATCTATATATATGTATATATATAAAAGAGGATGTGTGTATGAATGTGACGTATGGACTCCAAAACGGCTGGGCCGATTTTGATAAAATTTTCAGGGAATCTTCAGAATATTCAGGCGGGTGACACTGTGAAGTCTGCTTTTTGATTTTCGGTCTGGGGCGGAGGGACGTGGCAAAATCCATTTTTCATATTGCACCACCAATGCCATATATATTTATATATATATTAATTTTTTTTGCTTTTTTTATTTTATTTTGTTTTTATTTTTTTGAAAGCTGTTGTCGTGTTTTTCAAAACGAGATATCAAACTCTTAAATCGGTTATATAGTTCCGCAGACATTTACAAAAAACCTATGTTAATAATGATCACATATCAAAGTTTTAAAACTTTCGAAAAAAAAATACAAAAATATTTACATCATTCGATAACACGATGGGGGTAGCGAAGCACACCGGGTGCATCTAGTTGAGTATACAAGTTATTGTGTGTTGAACGAAATTCTCCTAAATAGAATAAAAGTAAACCAAACAATTTCTCAATTTTTGCTGTAAAACAAATAATTTTCAGAAAATATACTTGAAAGTTTAAAAAGTTTAAAAGTAGACTTAAGCGCTTTTTCCTCATTGCCACAGATATAATGTTAACCATGGTTAGTCAACATATTTACGGGGTTTGTCGACAACGACGTCACTTTAACACAATACCAAAAAATTTTGGGGGTTGTTGTGAACCCGTTGTCGCAAACAACTGACTCCTGTTGGCAAGTTTATGGCATTTTTTACACCTTATTAAACGGACCCAATTGTTCTCGAGAGCGAGTAAACAAGTTCCAATTTGTTGATATTGTGTTAAAGTGACGTCGATATCGACAACTGGAATAAGGGTGAATAATTGTATTATATGCCTTTTCTTATCTTAAAGTAATTAAACAAGTGTCCGTAGGGTTATTTAAAAGTTTCATACATCTTCCCCATTTCGCTTTTTTGCACTTCTTGCTGTTTACAAAAAATAAAATAAATAAAAATATTAAATTACATTTTTGTGAATTTTATTAATTCAATTTGATTACTTAATATTTTCATAGTAAAATTCATTCATTTATTCGTTGAGCAAAATTTGTCTGTCTTGTTTTCTTTTTTTATATTTATTATGTATTTTACATTTAGTATTATTCATTGATAATGTTGCAATTTCGGATTTTTTATTTTTTTGCTTGAATTACAACTTATAGTTAAAAATTAATGTAAAATAAATCATTTATTTGGTTATAACCATGTTATTTAATACGTTTGTTTTTTTTTTGTTTTTCTTTTATGATTTTTTATTACAAATATTCTTTTCTTTGGTTATCTGTCTGCTAATAAATCATAAATAAATCATTACTTATTATATTATGTATATTTGTTCAATGGGACTAGTTATCTTTACAATATTATTTGGAAAAACTTTTTAATTTCACTTCAGTTAAATTTTTTGTAATTTGTATGGAATTATTTAAAAAATCAACTTACTCATCAATTTAGTGCAAGCATAAATAAGCTTTGTAAATAATTGGCTAGGGTTGCCAAGTGTTAAGAAAATGCAAATTAATTTAAGGATGGAAGCCTTTCTTTGGCAATTATAGTGATTATGCTGCTGGGAGCATATTCCCTTTCTTTGGGAATTAGTTCTTTGTGGTTTTACATCAAGACAAAAATAAGGTCAATTTTTCCATAAGTTACAATATTTTTGGACTTCTCCTATATCATAAAAGATTAAATAAAAACTTTAATTCTCGGAAAAAATTTATTTTGGACAGCAAGCAATGGGAGAGTTTGAGCCCTCAATTCTGCACTGAAACACAAGTGAAAATGTAAGTTTTCAACATAAGCTTATCTTTCATTAAGATTTTATTAATTTAACTCGAAGTAATATGAGCGGTATGGCTTATGCGAGGGGGTAGTAGGCTAACACTTTTTAAGAACGTTGCCTAATCAAATCGGTAGAAAAAATCATTACTGGAGCTGAAAAAGTAGTTTTGAAAAGAACATGGAGTAAGGTGCGAAACGCTTTACCACAGCAGTGTTGAGGGAAATAAAATTGCCGATGAGCCGGCAAAAATATAGTCGGCGTTAGATGAGAGAATATGTGGCAGATCGGTGAAATTACCAATAGGTCATACTACAGGGAACTCAGAATTGGCTGGAGAGCAACAACAACCAGAGAGCTACGTGGCCAAAACTAGACTGCTTTCGAAAATTAATAGGAAAGCGATGCGAGTCATGATAGGCCCGTTGACTGGTCACTGCTCGGTCAGAGCAAGAACCAGAATTTGGGAAATTGGCACTCCCGGTTTCTGTAGGATATTCGGGGATGAAGAGAAACTAGAAACGATTGAACATATTGGGCCTTATTACGAGTGTCGTATTACGACTTCGACTCCGATGATTTTGCACTGGACTAAAGAATATTGCAATATTTTCTCTTTAATCTAGTATAAAATCGTCGTAGTCGTAGTAGAGTAGAAATACGACACTCATAATTATCTGCCATTTACCGAAGCTGCAACGCCAAAGGCTTAGAAATCTGAGCCGACACTTCCATGAGAGTATTACTGATATCGTAAAGTGTAAACTGGAGGATATCAGGGGCTTCATCATGGGAATTCAGTAACTTACTGCGGGGTCCAATTAACTAGGGGTCTGCTGCGTAATTCGAAACTAAAGAAAATGCTTTCGACTTTCTATGCTTATAACATATAAATTCGGAAGCATTTTTTTCGTTTCGAATTACAGGGTAGACCCCTAGTTAATTGGAGCTGCTCTAGGTACAAATGGGAATACAACTTATTATTAAAGGGTATCAACAGAAGGCAATAACAATAGACCCAAATGGGTCTCTGGCTAAAAGTGTGTTGTAGCATCACCTTTCCTAACTCAACCTAATCTAAGGTTTGAAAAATTATGTCCCTTTATTCATCGAACTAAGAAAGAAATCTAGACCGGAAATCAAAGCATTTGTTGCAAAAAAAAAAATAATAAAATGCTAAGAAGAAAGAGGGATGGTATTATTTGACGAGGGAAACAAATAAAAGTTGAAATGCTTGTTGAATTTTGATGCATAAGTGACAGCTCGAAGTTAATTTCGAGTAAGAGGAAGTCTCATAATCTGAGGTGAAAGAGGAATATTTATAAAGATCGCAAGGCTTTTAATCAGACATAAAATCTGAGTGTTGGATAGCTTTTCAAACACTCAATTCTTAAAAGTTAACAGCCTGCATAGGGGGTTAGTTTAGGTTAGGTTAAAAATGAAGTTAATCAATATTCGTTTCGGATTACTCGTATGCCCTTATAGCATGTTCTGCCCAATAAATAACCTAATAAAAAACCTATCAAATTAAGTCAGGTTAGGAACCGAGTTTCCTCAATAAATTCTCTCTTTGGGGTTTTCCGGTATAAATTCCTAAGATATTCCATATCTGTTATATTTTTCAGATGAAATATTTGTTTTCCAATTTGATTGAATGCTGGCCAGTGCTACAAGTAGCGTTCAAGAGTTTCATAATCTTCATGGCAAGCTCTACACCACCCATGCGAGCCAAATTCCGAAGTCCTTGCCTTTTTAAACTTAGAATTTCTAATGTCTCTTCACTATTTGGGTTTTCCCATAGCATGTCGGTCACTCCTACAACAGTAGAATTTTGTCAAACTCTGTTGTGTTGTTCTATAGCCCATTGTTTCACTTCACAGAGAATTAAGTGCTTCAGCTAAGAAGAAGAACCAGGAACATAATAGTCAGAGTACCCAGCAAACAAAATTCTGATTTAGAAGCTGAATGTATTGTTTCTACCTGGCTCATCTGGAACAAAAAAAAATGCCTTATTCGTGCTCAACAGCAAGTGATTCTGTAACATTGTCCACCTTACAAATACGCTCTGGGAAGCAGTAATTTTGGCTGGGTATTGGATCATGTGAACATAAGATTCGGCACGAACAGAGATTGCAGTTACACACTAACTATATGATCCTAACAGTATAACATCAGAATGAGATGCAATGAACGAAGCTGATAATAATCGAGGCACCGTGGAATTATCTTTGCATAACATCAGACCTTTTAAGAGTCTCAAAGAGGGATTCGTTGGCTAAAGTAGTTAGCACGTTGACTACAAATCGAAGGTCCTGGGTTCGATCCCTGTGACTGACACATTCATTAAAAAACAACACCATGTATTGTTCATCAGAATGAGATGCAATGAACGAAGCTGATAATAATCGAGGCACCGTGGAATTATCTTTGCATAACATCAGACCTTTTAAGAGTCTCAAAGAGGGATTCGTTGGCTAAAGTAGTTAGCACGTTGACTACAAATCGAGGGTCCTGGGTTCGATCCCTGTGACTGACAAATTCATTAAAAAACAACACCACGTATTGTTCTTTCAGATATGCATTAGTGTTCCTTTGTTAAAGCGATTAAAGATACTGGTCACTGAAATACACCAGGTTCAGCAGTTACTAATCCTAATGTAACATCAGAGCATCCTCCTGCGACGGTATTGTGTAGCAGAATAATCATTGAAGTAAAATAAACAATAAAATGGCTACTAAACACTGCTTTGAAAATTTAATGCACCTCATTCTTTATCACTATCCATCCCTTTCCTAAGAAGGTAACACTTACTAATAGTTAAACGCCTGAGTGTTCTTGCTCTTAGAAAAACACAACTCAAACAACGGACGATTGAAGAACATTAGAGAGTTTAGAAAAATGCTACTGTGCGATAGGTAACCAGAATTCTGTGGAGTGATCCGAATCAAGAAAGTGAAAAGAGATGCTAAGATGAAACACTCCGGATAGTGGTCTCATCTAGCTCGCAAGGGATGACGAGACATTTTAACCCTAACTGTGTAATTTTGTCTTAGGTAGGATGGTTAGGGAGAGAATGCATAGAAGAGACTAGTTTGAACGGTTTATCGAAGAGGTTTTTTTTGTGCATTTAGGTATGTTTGGGGATAGCTTGCATCTTCAGGTAGAGCGCTCAACATAACAAATTGGGTATAAGTATAATGACATATGACATTGAATCAATGTCGTTTCCCCCATTTTTAAGTGCAAGTTTGCGCAGTTGCCTTTATTTTCAATCTAACCTAAACTTTCGTATTGTAGAAGAAAAAAATTCATTTGAACATATTAAATCAACTAACAAGGCAAATTAATAACTTAAAATTACCAACTTATAGAACAAATACATTCAGTCTTTGGCTTTATCACAACGTTTTAATTTCATGTTTTGGGCTTAAAACTGTTTTAATTAAAGTCCTTAAAGCTTTTAAAAATTAAAGAAGAACAAACTAATTAACTAGTACGTGTGTAGTAAGTTTTAAAATAACGAGATGTGAATTTAATTTATGAAATACCCAAATCATGAAATAAATGTTGTCGTATAACTTCGCCTTCTTCCTCCAGCTTTTGAGCAATGACAGTATTGACCAGGTTAAATGCAATTGCGAATAGAGTAAAAGATGCATAGACGCCAAAGGCAAGCCAACGTAATAAATTCGATTCGTTTTTATGTTCAAAATTTCTTAATACTAAGAGGCCAATAGTGAAACCGGCCACAGATCCAGTCAAATGTGCTATATATGATACAGAAGGTATTATATCTAAAGAGTCTTCGTTTATAAATTTACTATAGAAGGCATAGCCGGTGTCGCAAAATACTGGAAATTCAAAATAAATTAGATTACGTTGAAATATTTTTTTTTAGTTGACAACTTACCAAAAATCAATACGGCCAGTAGTTGAGGTACGCCGTAACGCATTTGTCCAAAATTGATCATAACATTTGCCAATTGTGCTGCCAGCAGCGCATAAACTCCGCCACTCGCTCCCACCAAATACACTTCCGAATCAATGACACTGGTGCCTAGAGAGCCGGCTAAAACGCCGGCCAAGTAGATAATGGCAATGCGAGCGGAGCCGTGTACCATTTCCAAGGGCAAACCATACAGCAGTTGCACACTGACATTGAAACTCAAATGAAACCAATTTGCATGCAGAACCATGTAAGTTAGGAAACGCCATATCTGGAGGCGACGATCTGGGCGGTAAATCAGTAGTGACTCACTCGGTATGTTGGTATTATTAAATCCCCTTTGACTTCTTACTGTTATGTAATCGTATAGGAAAACACCGATCTGCAATTAAAGCAATAAAAATAATGTTTCCTTGTTTTATTTATTTTCCAAAGAGAGGTTAAAATTTATAGCAAAAAATAAAAGAATAAATATAAAAAAATATTTATCTAAAGCCAGAACTCTATTTCATTGACCCCAATTTCCCAGCATAAAATCTTTTGTATTTATGGCAGCAAAATAGCAAAGTATAAAAATAACCCAACAACTACGACTACGTAAAATAAATAATCGATTGATACAGACTTTCTGACGGCGACCTTACACCATACAAAATCGTTTGCACAAGAGGATGAGTTGCAATAAAATTCTGTTATTTCCCTCAGTGCAAAAAAAAAATAACAACCGCTTTCCACCAACCACCAATAGATACGAGTACATTTAGTGAAGAAGTATTACAGCTTTATTTTATTATATAAATTTAATACTTTATTTTGTTGTTTTCACAACACACATTTATTTGGTTTGACTTGAATATAAATCTTTATAAGGGTGGCAGCTTTTTTGTACGATTTGTTGTTAAATATAAATTGACATTCTTAATTTGAAAGGAAGTAATTTAAGGTTTATATGTGTCCAGTAAATTTAGTTATGCTGCAATAGAATTTTTGAGTGCTTGGAGAGAAATAATGGGTCGCTTATGTTTGATGCTATTAATGCTACAGTGATGCTATGGTTTTGCTAAATTTTTGCTAAATTTTTGCTAAATCTTGTTTTAGCTTGATTTTAGTAACTAATAATCTCATAGTAATCAATTATGAAAATTATTATTACAATTTTTGTTTTTCGATAATTAAACTAAATCATGCTGGAAAATAAAATCAACTGTTGAAAGCAAAAAACAATGTAACATAATAGCCACTACTATAATACTTACATGTAGGTGCCGACGGTACATCGAATAAGTAAAAATAATTAATGTGATGATCGCAAAAGATAAGAAAGAATAGTTAAACATACTTATAGTGTTTTCACACTGAAAGTTAAAACCTGGTTTTAACGTTAAAACCACGAACAGCTGATTTTGATTTCACACTGCAAGTTTGTTAAATTCAGGTTTTAACTCACAGGATGTCTAATAACTTTGCTCAAAATAAAATAAATCTCCTGCCGAAATGCGTGTATTTGTTGTTGCATTTTTTTCTGCTTTTTAATAACACTTGTTGGACATACTGTTCAACTGTTTTTGTTTGTATGAAAATCTGAGATATTTCACAATGCGCTCTAAAATGGAAATTATCTTATATTTTGTAAATAAAATTTTTTTAAATTATGGAACTTCTTATACAGAATGAAGAAGTGCTTGGAAATATTGTTAATAATATAAAAATGCACAAATACATTATAAGATAAACCTTTTTTATATGCAGATGAATGTCAGTCATATTGACTATTTTCACTTTTCACAGTTCAATTTAAAATATTTTCGTTGTTTTCTTTCCAAAAAAAAATTTTTTTTCCATAATTTTTTGATTATTGTTGCTGCTGTATCCATTTTTAAGTTGAAAATTCTTCAAGCGCCATCTATTGTTATTCACTGGCATAACATTATCAGCTGCTGTCGGTCATTTCAACTTGGCAGCACTGAATTTATCACAGCGAAAACAAGGTTGCATTTCATAAAACCAACTTAAAACCAATTCAAAAATGGTTTTAATTTGGTTTTAACAAAAACAATTTGTATGGTAAAACCAGGTTTTAACAGTTGGTTTTAACGTTAAAACCAACTTTTATTAAAACCATGTCAGTGTGAAAACACTATTAGGTAGAGTAATATAACTTCGTGCTAACGTAAATAGAAAAATGAAAAATGGAAAAACAGAAAATGAATAGTGGTACTTACATATGTAAATATTTACCAAAGGTAAATCAATAATTGTACACAACAATCATTTCTCATAATCCGTTTCATTAGAATTTACGTTAAATAGCTGATGTTAATAACAATCTCTACCCAAGTAGATAGACTAGGGTGTTGATGAAGTGCGTGTCTGCACAGAAAAATATCGGTATTTCCCCCAGCTAAAAAGTCTAGTTTAATTTTTCTTCTCTTCTTTATAAAATATTTCATTCAATAAGAATTGAAATTACTGAACTTAAGACCGAATAAGAAATTATTTCTGATTAAAATCATGATATGTTTAAAGATCTGAAACGTAATTACCAAATGCCAACTTGCTATGATAACATAAGTGATGGCCTGGGAAATTTACAATCGCGTAAAACCATCAATTCAAATATTTGAATGCTTCGACTATTCGAGTAAAAAATTCGACGAACTGTTAGCCTGAATAATTATGAACTTAAAAATTAGTAGAAATTTAAGCATCTGTAGTATGTTCTTGTACGATAAGCCGACTTAATCTTTTTTATGAATTTTTTTATGTATATTTATATAATAAAATTTCTGAATGCAAAATGAATTGCGTGAATTGTAATAGGATCAGAAAAGAAGAGAGCCGGACAATGCAATTTGCATTGCTCACTGAAAAAAATGCGTCCTTCAAGTCTCCCTTAACATTATTTTTTTTTAAGAGAAGTAACACAGACCAAGGCGAATTCACATAAGGTGATCTTAATTTGCCACCTGACATAAATTCCCTGCTGTCAAATGAACCAAAACGTTAAGAAATCAAGACCACATTGTATCAATTCGCCTTGACTCAGACAATGAATGCCTTTACTATCACTAGGTGTTACCTTCTTTAGAAAATGGATAGTGGTAGAGAAGATAAGGTGTGACTGTAGAGATAGAGGAAAGCTCCATTCTTTTACAACTCTGCTTATTGTTAATTGCGTCGTGGACGTCACATCAAGACGACAGTAAATATTGTCACTTGTCTGCTCTTTATCGGCAAAAATTGACTCTTATTGACAATTTCTTACTAATCTCTAAGGCTTTGAAAAATAATATAGCATATTAATAGTAGTCAATTGCTGTCGACAGAGAGTAGAGAAGTAACAATTTTTACTGTCGTCTTGATGTAACGTCGACAATGCCATTCACAATAAGGGGAATTGTTGGTTCACTGTCTTGTCCGCGTTTCACAAATTTCAGAACGAAATTAGATCAGCCTGCAAAAATTAAATACCGCATAGGAAACACTTCCATGCCTCACAGTTATTTACCGCTATTTCGCTTATATATTTTTTTAAACAAGTTTCGCGTAAGCTCTCGTACAAATTAGTTGCGCACGTGTTTGAGTGTTTATGCAACATGAAGCAATAAAATTGTGACTTTGTTTTACGGAAAAGCCACAAACAAATAAATTATGAACTTGTGTGTAAACTACAACAACATTTATTTGTTTTCCCGTTCAAGTCTATATGAATACATCCATGCACAGTATTTTATTTATATATATTTGTTTCATCGGTATTTTTCAACTCCAAAAGCCATTATAAAAACTTCAAGGCAATCTCTTGACTGTCTGACACGGTGTCTCGTCTAAAAAATATTTACAATTTTTCCATTTTTATTGTTGTTATTTACAACTTGGTGCTCCCCGTTACAAACGAATTTTTATTGAAAATATTATAGTGTGTGTGTGTGTGTGTGTAAAAATTTGTTTGATTGCATGCGGGCACTTGTAGCCAAGACTTGGGGAGTTTTTTTTGTTCCTTCTTTTTTATTTCCTTACATATTTTTGTGCCAATATGAATTTCCAATGATAACCCAGTGAATATATTTTTACGAATTCGGCTGTTTACTTATAGTGTTTTATTATCATATGCAAGTTGTTTATTAAAAACTATGTTGGCTATGTTGGATGAGGTAACTCTTGCAGTACTTGGCATGAACAAAGGGTATGTTCTTAAATGCGTAACTGCACTGCATCGTGCGGGCAAACTTTAATATCAAATGCAATACAAGTTCGCTGATAATCTTTTTTAGTAGTAGCAAAATCCTACATATTCTTACATTCGTCCGATTACTCAGTGCTCCGAGGTATGCGAGAGGCCTTCTACCAAAGATTAGAAACAATTTTGTGCTACTCGTTTTTTCGCCCAGCAAAGGACTAAAGAACTGAAAGTGAAAATTGTTCAACATTTGAATGTTGTCTTTTTTAGATCGCCAACTTTCACATAATTTTTAGGATTCTTAGAGGAAGCATTAATATTAATAAGTGAAGTAAGAGGGATGCCACAAGGTGGAATGATGTTTCCCCTACTTTGGCTTCTCCTTTTTAATATAATTCTCATTGGGTCGGATACTAAGGGCATAAAATCCGTAGCGGAGACGGATGGTATGGTAATGTTGGCATAATAGCGTAGACAGACGACAGCGTTAATTTGAATTAAAAATTTACCCTGACAGACGGCAGTATTTGCATTAAGTAAACAAAATCTGTACATCCCTTTCGTGCCACACACTTCGATAACTTTCCTTGGAAATATTAAAATGGAAAAAATGTGTCTCGATTTTAATATTTCTTTGTTCTTCTTTCTTTGTTCTAAAAACAATTAAAATAACTTATATTTTCTGACCGAATCGCATTTTAATTTTGAAAACCAAAACAACATTTAATTGATTGTTGACGGTGTTACCATATTAGGACTGTGTTATCATATAGCTAAATTCAGTATTAATTAACTGTCATTTAGTGCATTTACGGATGATGATAATTCACAAGTTAATTTGCATTAAGACAGTTAATGCAAATTAACGCTGTCGTCTGTCTATGCTATAAGGGATGTTGATGGACTTTACAATGGATGTCACGTTCAATCTCTTGAGTGTACTTACCAAGTGGGTCACATACTGTGCTCTAGCGATTTAACACAAATAAAATAGAACTGGTGCAATTCACCACAAGACTTAAGGCTACAAAATCTGCTGATCTTATCTGCTTTGTTGGATCCGGAGTTTTCCGTAGTGGTCTGTACGTACAGATCGTGCAAGTGTATTTCAGGCTAAACTACTGGCCATAAAACAGGCAGGTAATTTACTCTGCGAAAGAAATTCTAGGGCGAAAATCGACATTTTTGTTCGACAGAACTTTTTGCGGTAAGATTACTTGAAACCACCCTAACTTAAGTTAACAAACGAAAGGATGTTTTATACAGTCTGTTGTCAGACTAATGTCGTCATTTAGCACCTTTAAAAATAATATCCTCAAACACTATTTTCAGAAAGCAGAAGATAGATCAAAAAACGCCCACAGCAATTAGCTTTATAAAATGGGGAGAGGATTTCGCGGTTCATCACGGATTGGCAGACATGCTAATAGGCTTGGCCTTCCGCTTAACATATTCGTCTGTAGCAGCTGTCAAGTTTAAGATAAAGAAGAGACAGTTTCTCAACTATTCTGCGTGAGTTTAAGAGGGAGATGTTGGTGGAAAACTTCAACATTTCCCTTCAGATACATTACAGTGTATATTTTAAAAATACCAATGCTAGTGTACCAGAGGCAGTCGTTTGAACCTGTTATTTGGGAAAAAATTTCATTTAATTGTACAGTGTAATAAATAAAAAGTGCAAATGCTGAAATAACTTTATTTCTTTTCCATATGTATGAGGGCGGATAAATAAGTCCGTGACTTTTTGAATGAAACACAGATTTTTTTTTGCAAAAAAAAAAATTTATTTTTCAACATAATATACTTTTAACTCACTAATCTTAGTCAAAACGTTTCTTCAGTTTTTGTATCCCTTCCAAAACATAGGATTTTTCGAGGTCCTTAAAGTAAGCATTTGTTTGGTGATTAATTGCATCGTTGGAGCCTCTTCCACCGAGCCATAAGTTTGGAAACAGGAAGTAGTCACTAGGGGCTAAATCCGGAAAACATGGCGGGTGGGGTACCAATTCGTAGCCCAATTGATAGAGTTTTTTCATTGAGACTGCACACGTGTGCACTCGTGCACACTTTTTCTTGGCCATATGGGATCGTTTTCTTTTTGATTGCTAATTTAATCGGTCTAATAAGTTGGCATAATATTCGCCGTTTATTGTTTTTCCTTTTTGAAGATAATCGATGTGGATTATCACGCGTGCATCCCAAAAAACTGTTGTTATCACCTTATTGGCCGACAAACTCTCCTTGGCCTTTTTCGGAGCAGGTTTAGACTGCTGCTTGGTCTCCGGAGTACAGTAATGGATCCATGTTTCATTCATAGTTACAAAACGCCGCAAAAGCTCATTCGGATTGTGGTAAACAACTCCAAACAATCCTTTGAAGTTGTCACACGTTTACGTTTATGGTCAATTGACAGCAACCGCGGCAGCCATCTTGCAGACAACTTTGTTAAACCCATCATGATCATTTAAAATCGAAACCACACTGCCATATAAAATGCCTATAGCATCAAAAATCTCAAGCACTTTCATTCTTCGATCGGCCAGCACCATATCATGGATTTTTTTCTTTTTCGAAATTTTCGTGTGTACTGACCTCAATTGGCGTCATTTGTACTTGTGCGCCCTTAACGAAAGCCAGTAAACCACTTTTTTACCAATGCAATCGATGGTGCAGAGTCCCTTTGGTATTTATTGAGCTTTTCCTTGGTTTGATTGACGGTTTTTTTTTTCGCAAAAAATAATGTTTAATGAGCACTCGAAATTCACTTTTTTCCATTTTTAGATAAATACACGAGGTTGCATGTTTTGAACAGCTGTTAAACGCAAAGTAAATGACGACACTTGCTCAAAATTTGACAGTAGTCTATGTAGTATTAACAGGTGGCACTTGATGGGAACAGTGTTGCATTTCATATAGTTATAAGGGATGTTCGAAAAGTCACAGACTTATTGATCCGCCCTCGTATATGCAATACCACACGTATTTTTAAGCTAAACAAATACGTAATATCTATCTAAGTATGTTTGTGCATGTGTATCAAATGTATGGATAAAAAAAACTTTAAGTGTTATAAATGAAAACACATTTTCCACATATTTGCTATTAGACATGGTAGTTCCTTGCTTGCCTTTAGCTTTATATGAAACAATGGCCGCACATACAGCATTCAGTTGAGCAAAATGTTTTTATATATTTCGTATATAATGCATCCTTATTTCAAAATTACTTTCGATAACACAAATATATATTTATTTCTGAATATTCGAAAAAAAAATTATATAAATGATATAAATTTTAGATTTGTTGCGGTTTGATTACATTCTCCCAACATCTTCAATGATTAATGACCTGTCTTGGTAAGTTGTACAGGGTATTTCCATAAGACGTTTTAATAGTCTGTCATTTTAATAGTTGACTTATGATTAACTATTTAACAGATAAAAATGAACCAATATCGTGCTAAAACCGTCAAAAAAAGCTCAAGCGACATAATTTTGGAACTTCTTTTTTTTACGAAAATGAAATCCCCTTCAAAAAAATAACGAGGTCCAAAAAGATGTGTCGGTTGAGCTTCTTTTTGGTGGTTATGGCTCGATATTCGCTTCAGCCAAAAATTTCGTGGTCAAGAGTTCGCAAAAATAAAGCGATTTTGGGTCGTCGTAAACTAACTTTTCAATTAGCAATTGTGAAATCGGTGTAAAAATTTGAGCTGATGGCACAAGTTACTGATGTGAAGAATCGAACTTGTGCACGTCACTCAAGAACAGTTCTAGCCATAACCGCTAAAATAGCTTATGCGACACATTTTTTGGACTTCGTTTTTTTGACGAAAATCGACTATTAACGATCGCAAATAATCGATTTTGGTCAAAAATTGAAGTTTAAAATTATGTCGCTTAAGCTATTTTGGTGGTTATGGCGCGAGTTGATAATACTGCTGTTGTAGCCCATACTGTTGAGGAGAACCCAGCTATGCCCATTTCTGGTTAATTTGGTTCGATATACGCTTCCACCAGGCATTGAAATTAATAAAAATCACTAGAAATATGATAAAAATGTCGCGGTAAGAGTTTGCAAAAATAAAGCGTGAACTACCTTCTCGACCAGCAATTGTCAAACTGATTGAAATTTTTGAGCAGGTTGGACAAGCTACAGATGTGAAGAATCGAAATCAAGAAGAACTGAGAATAATGCTGTTGCAGCCCATATTTTTGAGGAAAACCCAGTTTTGCTTATTTCTCGACTATCTTTGGAATTGGGCATACCACAAACGACATTGTACCGTATTTTGCATAACAACTTTGGTTTTAAGGTCTCTGAAGGTCAGTTTACCATCAACATCGTAGTGGCCTTGCAGATTGGGTCATTGAAATGCATCAAATTGATCAGGAATTTCTTCGGAAAATCTTCTTGAATGATTAGACCCATTTTCATCTCAAATTCTACATTAACAAGTAAAATTGTTGCATTTGGGGCTTAGTAGAACCCAAGAATTATTGTTGAAAATTCTATCTATCTTCAACGTGAGAGTGACGGAGTCATTGGACATTAACTTTCCGAAACTGAGGTTGGAGCAACGGTTTCGGTGAATGGTTTGCGCTATCATATGACGACTAAAGATTTTGTATCGCGAGAATTGGTAGATATTCACCCTTATTCCAGTTGTCGACATCGACGTCATTTTAACACAATACCAAAAAATTGGGGCTTGTGTACCCGTTGTCGAAAACAACTGACTTTTGTTGGCAGGTTTATGCTATTTTGTAGACCTTAGGGAACGGAAATAGATTGTTAGTTGCACAAAATTGTTCTTGAGAGCAAGTATACAATCCCGAATTTTTTGGGTTTGTGTTAAACTGACGTCGATGTCGACAGCTGGAATAAGGGTGATTAATGTGGACTACATATATTTTTAGCAAAGCGGACCTTTTACGCCAAAGGTTTTCTGAGCGTGTGAATTTTTTAAGAGACAATCACAAATGGCCACCGAGATTATGCGATTTAACGCCCTGACTTTTTTCTTTGGGAGTAGATGAAAGATAAAATTTATGGAAATGACTAGCAGCCGACAGAAGACCTAAAAGATGGAATTTGTAAAGTTATAAAGGATGTACGTACAGCTGTAAATGTGCGAATTGGTGATAAAAAATTTATTTTTTTTGCTGTTAGGTTAGGTTAGCAGGCTGCTGGTAAGGAAGGGTGAAATTTAGATTCCAGATAACTTGAGTCCAATATAGTGATACCTTTGTGCTACTTGCGAGTAGAAGAGAAGTTAGTGATAGGGAAAGGATAGCGATAGAGAAGACAGGTGATGAAGGAAGACATAAAAGCTGCATTCTTTTACAACTCTGCTTATTGCTCGTTTTTTAATAATGCCGACTTGCACCGCCTCTGGTGTCAACAAGGCGTATTAAATTTTTAAAGCTGTGCTTTGTACCATTTGATTGGTGATTTTATTTTGCCGATGATTCTGCTACACAATACCAATGAAAGATCCAATGTTACATTAGGATTAGCATCCGCTGAAGCCGGTGTTGTCCAGTGGGCAGTGCTTCTCTGCCTTCATCACTTGAACTTTTCCAACAACAACAGCTACAAAGGGACAATAATGCTAATAATAAGAATGCGTGGTGTTGTTATTTTTAGTGACTTTTGGAGCCCGGGCTCGAACGCCAATGTTTTGGCGTATATCCGTTCATTTGGTTCAATAAAACAAGATTTAATAATATTTTCCACTAGAGAAATATCTCTTTTATTTATTCCACTGTATATTATTTTCACGTTATGCAACGTGCTAAGTACTTCAGCCAATGCCAGCCTATTACAGACCCTTGTCCTCTTTATAAAAATAAAGACCTGATGATTTGGCTTTAAAGTATGTACATGCTTTTTTACATATCAAAAGTAACCCTCTTATTGGAATACCCTTTATTTTGGTTCGAAATAAAAAATCTTGCACACATTGCTTGAGCAAGAAAAAAAAACTCGATACTATTTCCTAGAAAATGATTTTTTTTTTGTCTAGACAGTGTGAATCAACCCCGAATTTGCGAAACTTTTTCATTATATTACTGTTTCGTTTGTTTTTGTTGGAAGTTGTTCTTTTTAGGCTAATAAAAAAAAACTTTAACTTCAGATAACTAACAGATTTTTTTCCAATCAAAAACTATTCTAAGAGTTCCAAATGTGTTTAGGGTATTTTTTTTAGTAATATAGGGAAACGATTAAACGTTCAAGCAATATCGATAATATTATTATTATATTATTATTTCTCATAAACTAAATGAAGGCATGTATGTATGCATTTATGTACGGGGTGCTTTAATGCTATACGGAGTTATATTATAATTTATCTATAAATTTACTGAAAGTTATAATGTTTTGTTTTCATGCCAACCACCCTCAAACTATTTACTAATAAAAACGAAACATTGCAATTATAAAAGTTTGTCAAGTGCGTGCTGACATCTTCTTAAATATTGGAATAGCAGTAGAGAGTAGAAAGAAAATAATAAACGCTTAGGATAAATAAATGGTACGAGTATTTTCACGTTCAAAAAGTTCTTTAAAGTTTTTACACTTACACTTACACTTTCATATGAAAAATTATAAATACAGAGTGACAGAGAAGAACTAAATTTACACACAGGATTAAATAGAGCTTCCAACCCTTGCCGAGAGGATGAGAAGTTTTTGTTCCCTGCTCTTGAATGTTCTGTTAGATGTCTGCACTTTGGTGACTTAAAGCCCTTACAAAGCACGAGCTTCTTACTAAGAAATTATTATCTAAATTTCCTAGATTTGGTTTTTAGCCACAGCTGCCAAGTGATCTCCTTCGGGACTTGCAAATAATTAGTTCAGAATATGAATCTCTCTCCAACCATAAACTAATTTAACTTCGCGCTTCATGTACAATGGCTCCTATCGTGGTTGGCGTATTTCGAGTTCTATGACAAAGTTTTCATCTTAGATTAATGAAGAAATGTACTGATGTTCCGAAAATTTAAAAAAATAAAAGAAATTTTATTGGGAGAAACTTGTACGCAAAAATAGGTCGGTCAAAAGAAAAATTTTAGAAGAAAAATTACCACAGGCTTGAAACCAGAGCTGTTAAATTACGATTACCATTAGTAATCAATTAGATTGCATTTTAAAAAAATTGTTCTCATTATATAATTCCCTTTAAAAGAATTTCTGATAAATAATTGATTACGATTACTAATAATCGAAAAATAATCTGCATTACTTGAAATTACTACAAAATAATATAAAAGAATCAAAATTAATCAAAAAGTAATCCGATTACTTTCAAAGATTACTTTTGATTCTTATTGATTATTTTCAAACAAACTGAATTAAGATTACTTTGTTTTGAAAAAGTTCTAAAGAAATTTATATAATTAGATGTTTTTTTAAAGAAATTCTTAACATATCCGTTTATATAACAACATTAATAATAATATCAATCTGAGAAAAAAAATATAAAGAAAAATATAAAGTGAAATTTTTTGCTGGTGGTTAAGCATTGTCTGTATGCATTTCATAGTCGCTTCGACGAAACGTCAGTAGACTTCAAACCACACAATTTGAACAGCCACAAAACTTCTTATTCACAGACTTTTGAAAAATGATTTGAGAACTCACAAAAAATATTTTTGAAAATCACAAAAGAAAAAAAACATATAAACGCCAATTTTTTGAAAGACAATAAAATTGTATCAACAGATATCTTTCAATCTTTCTTAAAAGTTTTGCTCATTTATCAAATTATTAAATATTTTAAATTTTAATATAAGTGAAATGCAATAAACTTAATAAATAATCAAAAAGAATTAAAAGTAATCCTTAGAAGTAATTGGATTATTTTTTTAATACTTTTGGTTCTTTTTGATTATTTTGTAGTAATTTCAAGTAATTTAGATTACTTTTCAATTATTAGTAATCGTAATCACGATTACTAAGTGCGAAACTGAAATAATCGTAATTTAATCATTACTTCAGCTTTCAAAAAAGTAATCAAATTAGTAGTAGTCATTACGATTAGAAATCATTACTTAACAGCTATGCTTGAAATCGAATTATTCCTTTTGTGAAACTGAACATGATTGTAAATATATTTAAAATACATCAACACGGGAATCCATAAGTATTTTCATTATAATAAAAAGTAAAGTTTGCTCGTTTTTAATCGTTTTGATCTTTCAAAAGATGTCATATGTATCAGTGGTTGCCCCTGTGGCTGAGTTGTAGCGATGCTAGCCTGTCAGTCCAGAAGAAGACTCTGGCTATTTTCCGTAGACATGCTAATATTTGCGCGGGTTGTGTTTGCTAAAAAAAAAGTTACAAAATGAATAAAAAAATTCACGAAGTAATTAAAAGTTTTATTTCTTGGATTTTTATGAAAGAACAATTTTTAGCTAAGCGTATGAATATAATTTTGTGTACAAAATTTCATCGTTGTGCAATAACTTTTCTATTTATAGCCGGTCTTTTTATATGAAATGGCGACACTGTGCGATGGAAAGAGCGTTACAGTTAAAGGTGACCGCAGTAGAGTGGAATCACTAGATTCCATTTCGATACATTGATCGGTAATTTTTTTTACCAAAAACTGAATGCCCTTAATGTTGAGGAGTAGTGGTTTAAACCAAACCTTACAACACGGTTTGGTTTATTGAAATAAAAGTTTGAAATATTTTTGCACAATGGGCCGGTGAATTGGGCACTAAAATCAAGCAATTTAACATTGCTCGACTATTTTTTGGTGCAGTCTTTTGAAGTACCTGGTCTATGTCTTACAAAACAAAACACGGTATCATTGGCATATGATGGCCCCTATTGCTATACAAAAGCTTAATCGACACCAAAAAAAGGCAAAACATTTTTGTCTTTTAAGTCAAACGGTGTGATTTGTCTCGTAAGAAAAAAAAGTGGTTTGTCTTTTGTTGGTGTAGGCACCGCCTAAGTGCAGAAAAGTGGAACTTCCTTCCAGCGAGCCGAGTTGACCCTAAATCTTCACATTTCTCAAAACCAAAAAGGGCAAAAACATTCTTTCGAATGAAGCCAAATTCACAGCAATTAACACCATTTACTGCAATTTAATGACTCGATTATGTATGGTAACCGAACTTTATAGTGTTTTCACACTGACATGGTTTTAATAAAAGTTGGTTAAAACCAACTTAAAACCATTTTTGAATTAGTTTTAAGTTGGTTTTATGAAATGCAACCTTATTTTCGCTGTGCTAAATTTAGTGCTGCCAAGTTAAAATGCCCAGAAGCAGCTGATAGTGTTTATGCGAGTGAATAACAATAGATGTCGGTTGAAAGATTTTCAACTTAAAAATGGATGCAGCAGCGACCATAAAAATTATGGAAAAAATATTTTTTTTTGAAGGAAAACAACGACAATATTTTCATTGACCTCTGGGAAGTGAAAATAGACGACATGACTGATATCGATCTGCCGATAAAAAAGTTTTATTTTGTGATGTGTTTGTGCATTTTTAATATACAATAACTTGATTTCCAAGCACTTCTTCACTTTGTATTAATAGTTCCATTATTAACCTCCGACCAGAAAAAGGGGTGTTATAAGTTTGTAGTGTGTGTCTGTTTGTCTGTACAAGTCCACGTACAGACCAAACGGCTGTAAAATTTCCGAGTTTTTCATACAAACAAAAACAATTGTTGTACAGTTCGTCAAATAAGTGTTATAAAAAGCAGAAAAAAATACAACAACAAATACAAGCATTTTCGCAGGAGATTTATTTTATTTCTGAGCAAAGTTATTAAACAGTCTGTGAGTTAAAACCTGAATTTAATAAACTTGCAGTGTGAATGCGAAATCAGCTGTTTATGGTTTTAACTTGCAGTGTGAAAACAGTATTAGTTGCATTGCCAGTAGCCAAAATGGAATTACGGATGACAACTGGCAATTAACAGGTGTTATTTTCAGTTGCCTTATTTGACAGGAGAAATTTTTAAGTGCCGGATAGTTTTTAAAGCGAATCAGTTTTTGAAAAAATTAAAACTAAATTAAATCAACTGCTTCTTATTTATGAAGTAGTACATTTACCACTACTGTTACATTTACTTCCTAATCTTCATCGAAGAAAAAAATCCGCTGAATTAATTATCTTTATGATAAGTATTTTTTAAAGCATTTTTAATTAACAATTTTCTTTTTAGCACTTATATTTTACAGCTTTATTTCTATTATTTACAGTTCCCAATCTGTCATAATCGCAACTGGAAAAAGTTACCATACGTAATAATAACTTTAATATCAGTTGCGTTGCCAGTTGAGAGGTCAACTGAAGTTCGGTTGCTATAGGTTTAATGAATCTCAAAAATATATATAAATAATTTATTTACAGCAATTATTGCATAACAATGATTGCACGATATCATGTTGGAACATTTATATGTTACCCTGTAACGTTAAGTACGGTAGAGACAAATATAGAGTTCAACCCTAATGTGAATAGAACTTTTATTTGAACGTGATAAAAATAATAATGGAAAACTTTTTACAAACTGCGTACATACATGCGTACTCATGAGTATTTATATACAACTTAAATGAATGTAAGAAAACAAATACGAATGCACTTGTTTTAGGTAAAATAAATTAATGTCTTCAATGTCTGCATATGTAATAGACCCCTGCAAAAGACCACTTATAAGAACTTTTAAGACATGAGATATTTTTCAAATGCTTTACCACAGCGAAATCTTATAAAACATAATCTTCTAAACAACACTGTTTGAAAGAAATTTGTTTCAGTTATATCAGGTATAGGAGTAAAGAAGAAAGTACTGAGTGACGCAAGAATTTGTGATGCTTGCTTCTTCATACGCATGGTTGCGTATACAAACGTCATGCATGTAAATACGAATATTCAAACGCACACCTGCATTCATATTATTTGTGTGCGCTTGCTTAAAAAACATCTCCCTTATCATCTACATCTTACACACACACACACAAACGTACAATATGCAAAATAACAAGCATAAACGCATCAACACTACTTCTTTTGAGTGTTTGTTACGAACAAGAAGTCTTCGCGATATCGTGAAACACAAACATCAATAGAACCATCGTGCTTCGCTTATTAAACGTCATCATTTATTATTGGTTTAGTATAATACATTCTACGATAATACATTTAAAAAACAAGACCTATTTACATATCAAGATTGTTTACGCAGCCCTCTAATGTGTAAGTGGGGGCTGAATATACATGCATAATTACATATGTAAGTTTTTGGGGTAAAGTTCTATTTACCACCCACGTTTGCTTAATGTATGACTTCATTCCACTTGTTCAAACCAAAGTGTTGCCATAGTGGCGCTAAGGACCCACAACACACAATGAAAAAAAATAAAATTATTTAATTTTTTTTTGCCTGAATTTCAAGTAAGTGTGGTCGCTTTAATTTGCTTGCTTGAGCGGCATATTGTTTTTATACAAACAACATTTGCTTGGTGGCCCCCTTTTTTCCAACAAGATTTTATTTAGTTTCTTAATGTCTGATTTATACGTAATAAAAGCCAAAAAAAAAAGAATGTAGAAGGGTTAGTGTGGCATGATATTGCTCGTATGTTGTAAGCTTGTTTATTCAAGTTTGGCCATGACAATTTTTTTAAAACTTTTTCTTCGTCATCACGTTTGTTTTTTTTTTTTTTTTTTTGTCTTCAAACATATTCAGAAATCATTGAACCCTTAGAACAAAATTAATATAAAATTAAGAAAAAAAGCTCCCACATGTCATTTCATTATATACGTGCGTTCGCAAGTCTGAAGGCAACATGTTTTCTTATGGTCATTTCAAGGCAAGTGTTGGATATGATGATGATGATGATGATGTAGATCATGTTTTGGCGAACATACTTTTTGTTCATAAACTGAATATGAAGCATATGAAGATATGTAAGTAAGTCTGCGTTTACTCAATGATGAGGCTACTTTTGAATTTTTGGGATCGATTCGCTTTTTCAAGCCACCCAAGTGGCTGTTGAAATTTTACTTTGGCTCGCTGTAAAGGTTTGTTAGTTGGGTGACTGCTGCTTGATTTCTTAATTGTATAGACAGATGTAAGCATGTGTGTATTCGTATTTTGGTGGTCATTTGGTCAGCGCTTTTCTTAACTATAATTTCGCTTGTTCGTTTTGTTTTAAATTTAAGTTAGGGCGCATAATTTAGCATGAGTTAATTGACATTTAAATATATAAAATAGTCTGCATCAGTAGGGTCCAAAAAAATGAGTAGAATTAAAATTACATTTTCGAAAAAAAAATTTCTTAACCATTCACTGGGTTTGGCTGCAAACTTTAATTAAATGTTATACATATATTGTGGACGATTTATTTTAATACTGTCAAACTGGAAATTTGAAGACAAAAAACTTCAAAGATTAAAACAAGGATGCATGCCAACCTTTTGTGGGAGTGCAGATTTCTGGGAGTGCAGATTTCTTATGGACTGAAAAGTTTTAATTATTAATACATAATCATGTTGGTCATAAGTAAAATTCCACATAAAAATTTCCGTGCGTGTGAACAGTGTGGTGAAAATTTCGGAATGTAAAAATTTTTAAATTCCGAAAAATTGCTTGTGAATTTTGACAATTTATGAAGCAACTTATTCACAAAAATTTGTCTATGGGAAAAATTGGAAATAAGTAAGTTTTAGATTTTAATGGAATTGTTGATACGAAATTAAAATTCATGTGAACGAAAAATTTTAATCCGAAATTTTCAAATGTGAAATTCATGATAAAGCAATATACAAAAATAAAATAAAATATTGCCAGCCCATTTAGTCATTCCGAAATTTTCGACATAAATTATTTTAAACGAGACATTTTTAGATTTAGTTGAACTGTAGTGAATTTTAATCAGAAATAATTTCTTATTCGGGCTTAAGTTCAGTAATTGCAATTCTTATTGAATGAAATATTTTTATTAATTAATGTGAGTTTCTAAAGAAGAGAAGATTAAAATTAAATTAGACTTTTTATTAGCTGGGGGAAAACACCGATATTTTTCAGGGCAGCCACGCAATTCATCAGCAAGTCATATTTCTCATACTTTCATGTATGTAACATATATACCAAAACATTCGTTTTAAATCCTGAGATAAGGCACTGGCTTTATATGATTTTAAGACGAAAAATCACACTGAGTAAGAAAAAAAAATACATATTTTTGAAATTTTCCAAACACCCTCAAAATCTAGAGTTACGAGTAAAAACACTGTTTTCCGTAGCCGTATGCACTTATCAACGTCTAGATAACGTAAATATCAACCGACTTTAAATTTATAAACGGATTTAGAAAGAAAAGACTTGGACCCTTCCAACAATATATACATATATATATATGTATATATATTTATTTCAGAAAATGTTAAACATACTTGGGTATTTTTTTTAACAAAAATTATTTTTTGTTTTTTTTTCGCAATCTTTCTACTTTGTATTTGTTCTTACGCAGTATTTTTATACAAAAACCGTACTATTATTATCTTTATTGATAAAACTTAATTGCTTGCCAGTAAAACGCAGGTGTGTGTTAAAAAATCCCTTTGAAATTGACTAAGTTATTAAATATTTTAATAGAAGACATATTGTTAAAAAAAAAACTACCTGTATAATGTGTGTGTATTTAAGCGTCCAAGATGAAGAATTTAATAAATAAACGTATGTCAACACACAGTACAAAATTTGTACAACAGTGCTCGCTAAACTTTTTTTACTTGAGAGACACATTTTCCATATACACCAACCTAACATTTCGAAAAATTTCAATTACTCTTAATATTTTGACATGAATTAAGCTTTTTTTTTTTTTTTTTTTTTTTTTTTTTTTTTTTTTTTTTTTTGTATAAAAGTGATTTACAATTTGCGGCCCTCAGACTGTACAAATTATATTAGTTATGGTACTTATAGGGTACTAATTAAATATGAACATAGAATGCAAATAAAATATCAGTTATTATCCATTGCAATATTTCAAACAATGATACCCACACCAAAATAAATTTTAATTTGGTGTAAATTAAAGAAATTTAAGTTTGGTGCATGTAAAAAATATGGCTCTCAAGGAAAAAAGTTTAGCGACCACTGTTGTATCAATTATGTATTATTTGTTGATCTATGTTTGTTATATTGTTTTTCCATCATCCTGAAAGCTTAAATACCTTCAAAACACATAAATAGAATTATCATAAAGATAATTAGTTACTTCAGATCTATTAGTTTTCGACGAAGAGAAGGATGTATGTATAAAATATAGCATCTGTTGTAGACTTGAGCCGCACTCGCTCACTAGCTCATTTTTGACAGAAATCTATGATCAAACCCATGCAAATTAAATTGGTCATTGTTTTTTGAACTAGAGAACGAATAATACCCAGGCCTAATCTATTAGATGTCACTTAAGCGACAACTCAAATCCTCTACTGCGAGTAACTGTTTTTGCCTAAAATAAGTTTTCACTGACAATTTATTCTTTAAGTGGGAGGGTTAATAAGTCTGTGACTTTTTGAATTTCCCTATTTTTAACTGGAAATACTGTCTGTTGATTCCTGTGAAAATTTCAACAATCTTGAGTCATTTAATTTATGGTTCACAGCTATTTTATAGCACACAGCAGCGTTATTTGAGAAAAAAAGTTAGTGACATGAATGACCACATGTATTACAAGTCTTACTTTTTGCTGAAGAAAATCATCACTCAAAGCGAGGCTAAGCTTGATAAATACTGTAGGAACTCTGCGCCATTAATTGTAATTGCTAAAAAGTGGTGTACTGAATTTTTTTGTGGGCTTCCAAGCATTCAACATATCGAACGTTTGCAACTCCCACCGGAGGTCTCTACACCCGAAACAATTGAAAAAAAAATTCGCGATATGGCGTTGGCCGATCATAAATTGAAAGTGAAAGAAATTTTTTCTTTCTTTTTTACAAGAGAAGTAACACTCAGGCAATTAATCCCTAGTACTATTACTAGGTGTTACCTTCTTTAGGAAAGAGCTAGTGACAGAGAAGACAGGTGGTGGACAGGTAGAGAGATTGAAAAAAGCTTCATTCTTTTACAACCCTGCCTTTGGCAAGTTCCTTTTATTAATTGATAGTTGCAGCGCCTCTAATGTTAATGAGGCGTAATAAACTTTCGAAGTTATGCTTAGTAGCCATTTTATTTAGTTTTTTTAGTTCTCCGATGATTCTGCTACACAATATCAAAGAAGGAGGGCGCTCTGATTTTACATTAGGATTAGTATCTGCTGAAGCAGGAACTTGAACTTTCCTACAACAACTTATACAAAGGGACACTACTGTGCATCAGATAAATTCATGGTGTTGTTAGTTAATGACTGTCAGAACCGGGCTAGAACCCAGGACCTTCGGTTTCGTAGTCAACGTGCTAACTACTTCAGCCAACGCCACTCTGCTTTAAAAAGAACGCTGACAATATTATTGCAATTTTGTAATTGAAACTAACATCGTTTAGTTGTCAAATGTCATACATAATAATATAGCAAGTGGCAACGCAGCAAAAGTGCTGTTGCCATCCATAGTCCAGCCATTAGACAAAGAAAGGGAAATAGTTATGAAGCTTCAAGCTCTAATGCTGTAATGCTTAAGATTGTTATTCAATTTAATATACATACATATTTATATACGTGCACAGAAGACGAAAAAATACATAAAAAAATATGTATCAGCAGTGAAAATAAGATGAATTCCATTACAAATCTAAACAAAATTATTTCCTCTGGGGAGTCTGGAATATGATATGTGATAGATATATCTATGGCCGAGTTTACATCTGCGTGCATTAAGCACCCCATACACGTTTCAATTCAATTGTTAATTGAGTCTTTCAATTGAATTGATTCTTGGCCACACACTTCATAAACTGAATTGAAAGATTTTCATTCAACTGTCAAATTCATATTTTTTTCACAATTACAAATTTAAAAATTTAAGACTTCTATTGCATTCATTCATTCATTTATATATTTTTTATATAAAATTCAATGAAATTAAATACAATTTTAAAAATACTCAACTTTTTCTATACAAAATAAAGCTACAAACATAAATTTTGACAACTAATCAAGAGACTCGAGCACAAACAGCACAATCGAATTGAAAAATTTACTAGTCAACATGAAAAATCAAAATCTTTTGATTTTTCTTCAACCAACCCGACAACTGCCAAACTAATCAATTGACAGATCCATACACGCTTTGATTTGGACAACAACTGACTCAATTGAAAATTGAATTGAATCGTGTATGGGGTGCTTTACTACTAATTACTAATGAAAAACTGTTTGATTCAGACATGTATTTATTGATTTAAACAGTTTCCAATCATGTTGGATTCTATAAAATTGTCTAGTAGTTATTTATGAAACTGGAACACAGATGTAAACCCGGCCTTGGTTTCACTCAAAACGTCACAGAGTTGTGTTCGGCTTCCCAAAGAAGAAGTAGTTTATTTTTATTCAGCAGTGAAAATAAGATGAATTTCATTAAAAGTCGAGACAAAATTATTTCCTCCGATTACTTTTAAATCGGAAAATTTTTAATATGACTTTGTTAGTGATAGATAGATATGATTAGATTAGAGTGTTCTGAGTGAAACTGCTCGCATATATATCACGTTCTCATCTCTATTGCACACTTATCACATTTCAGTTCAGCATGCCACCAGTGTTAATTTTTAATTAACGTATGTAAATATGTTTCCTTTAGCAATCATTCACTACTCACCTCCAACAGCGATACGAAAACAATGAATATTGGCGGAGGCCAGCTACGTTTTCTATCGGCCAAATAGAGTTGCTTTTCCTGAGATTCGCCTTTGCCATCAATTCCAGCGACATCGAAGACACAATTGCCAACTCCACTTATCACACTTGGCAACAATGTAAACTTTGTTGTCGTTGGCAATTCATACAAATGCACTGAATTCATGCAGTGATGATGATAAAATCCAAACGAATTTGACGAAACACAATGAGAACTTTCAATATCACAATGACATTTTACATTCAGTATAACGGCTACATCAAGATTATTTGATTTCTTTTTCAAAAGTTGTTTGGCGGTTTGTTGTTGCTGTGCTTTTGTTGGTGACGACGGCAGATTCATTAAATTCGTTAAATTTTCATTGTTAATACTCGTACCAGTGGATGTTGGGAGTTTTTCGATTTTTTTTGACTTTGTGGTGGAGACATGAAGCGTTTCCGCTTGCTGTTCATGGGATATCATTGCGCTAAGCACACCAATTGTAGTTGGTAGATGTTGATTGTGTCAACAACTATGGATTTGTGTGTGTGTGTGTGTAGTTGCAGTAACAAATCCCTTTATTTTTTTATTTTAATACTTTGCTGGTAAATACAACGGAGACATCTCATGTTCTGTTGCCGTTGATGATCCCTTTTTTCCTTTTTATTTTTCGCTTCTCATTTATATTTTCCTCAACTGCTTGACTGACGTACTAAACGCGGGCAGCAGCAAGCAACATCAAAATACATCCAGGCAATGAATTACTACAATTCTTTTGAGTTTTCTGAGATTTTTTCTGTTAAAGTTTTTTTTTTTTTTTTTTTTTTTTGTTTTTTTGTATTTTCCTGACGTTGTTTGTTGATGCTTAATTTAAAATGTAGGAACTTTGATTTACATGGGGCACACTTGGGGTGGCGATGCTGGGGCTGTCAGTTGGTGTCGGTTTTGTGACAGTGACACTGTTATTTAATGGCAGCGACGGCGCTAAGTAGTGCTACTGTGCCACACTAAAATCATGTTACATGTCACTTCTACAGCAGCATGTGGCGTGTACGACTTGAGCCCGTTGGCAACATTTCACTTTTCTTCGGCTGCAAATAAGAAACAACTACAAATTACTAAATATTTGCGTATGCAAAAATAAAGCAAGCGAAAATATAAGCGAACAAACAAAAAAGAGCAAAATACACAAATCTTTAAATAAATACACGCATTTGTAAATAATTTGCAAATGAAAATGTCTTTGCAGTAATTGGCTCAAGGTTAATTTAAAATAAACTACAAATCGACTTGAACAATTTAGCACCTCGTGCACAAAATTGCCAACGAAAAAAAATGCACTTGTCATTGCACAGATAATGACTAGTTCAAAAAAAAAAAAAAAAAAAAAAAATAGAGAATTGCTAAATAAATAATAATGGACAATTTCCTTTTTGACTCTTAAATGGGAAAAAATTGTTTTAATTTCTTTTTTGACACGACTGTATGAAAGTGTATTTCACTTTGAATTTCCCTTATTAGGAATAAAAATCAGGAAAGAGCCAAAGAAATCATGAGCAACGCCTGTTGGAATAGAAACATGAGTTTTTATCATCAATGTCGCCATTACTTGACGCCGCCAGTGTCAGACGTTTGCTGACTTTTCTCTTTGTTTTTTTTTTGCCGTACTTTGCATGTTGCAAAAATGTCTGCGGAGTTTTTTATTGTTCTATTTTCTTGCCAACAAAACGAAAATTGTTTGTTACTTTTATTTTTTTGGAAACTTGTCAACAATACAAAAGTTTTTTCACCTACCGAAATTGCAGTTGCCATTAAGGCTAAAAGTTCTATAATTCACTTAGTCCTCGTCCACACTTGCAATTTTTTTAAATTCCGCTTTGAAATTGCAGAAGTGTCCACATTAGGAAATTCTAGTTTTGTAATTATGTATTAAAAAATTCCACTACACAACAATTATCCCTGAAAAATTAACAATTATATTTAATTTTTGTTATATTTTGTGTTTTTCATACAACTGAAGAAAGAAAATAACATAAAACGTCAAATACATTTAAACTAACAAGGGAGAATTTCAAAACAAAAGAGAACTGCAGAAACTGTGTTACCCCTCCCCAATCTTCTCACCTCTCTTGCCTATAAACTCAAAAATTGTTGCAACAAAAATTGCAAGTCTAGACAGGGACTTAATAGTGCATTTACATTTAAGCAAAATCCAGAACTTAGTAGATTTCGGCCCAAATCTAGTACATTACTCATATAAAAAAAAATCTACCTTGTCACTAGATTTTGTCAAAATCTACTAAAACTTAGTGATGCAACTGTAGTTTTTTTTTCTTCAAATTTTTAGTAAAAAGACAGTCTCTGTACTCAAAAAGGTGTACGAATTGGCTAAATTGCAGTTGTTTGGTTGTAGTTTAGGAAAATGTTCAGTTAATGGGTTTTGTTTTATATAAAAAATCTTGATAAATATTATCAAAACAAAAAAAAAAAAAAAAATATGGAAAGGGCAAACAAAGATTTTTATAAAGAATTTAATTGAAATCTACTAGATTTTCTACAGGTGTAAATGCCCTATAAGTCTGAAGCTTAAGTATAAATATTTTTTGTGAATTTCAATCCCGAATAATTTCTTAATCGGGCTTAATGCCCTAATTCTGTTCAACGATTGTATCGTCTTGTCTATGGACGATAAAAAACCGCAATTGTGATTCTTTGAAACAATTATTATTTATTGTCTATGCTAGAAGGTTCGTGTATTTGCTTTATGATTTTGTTCCAAACATTATATCCAACACATAATTTTTCATATATATTTTTCAAACTATTATATAATACTTTAATTTAATTTTTATGTTTTAAAAACATGTCAATAATATTTTTATTTTTCAATATCAAAGACAACAACCATTTTTGAAGAAAATAATTTAGAGAATTCAAAAACAAAGAACTCAAAAGTATTTTCAAACAAAAACGTTCTAAATCTTCTTACTGAATTAGGGCATAATAAGTTCAGTATTTTCAATTACTATTGAATGGAATATGTTTATTAATTAATTTGAGTTTTTAAAAAACAGAAGAAAAATTAAACTTTAAAACTTTACCGATATTTTTCTGTGCAGCCACGCACTTCATCAGCACCCATGTCTTTCTACATACTTATTTTTCTTGTCTTCTTTAGAAACTTACATTAATTAATAAAAATATTTCATTCAATAAGAATTCAAAATACTCAACTTGATTAAGCCCGATTAAGAAATTATTCCGGATTAAAATTCACTCAAGTTCAATTAAATTTAAAATATCTATATTTGTGTATATTAAATCAAATCAACTCCCTTAAGATAGATAAGCGAATAAGCCCGTCCTAGAAAAGGAAAAGCTTCTCCCCTGGAAATTTTACCATTGTTCAAGTTAAGCGAACGACAGTCATGTTAACATCATAAATTTTTCTTTTATGCATTGGTCTATACTTATGGATGTCACAAAGTCATCGTAGTACACCTACTTACCACCAGAGGTGCCGCAATGGTGCATATTTTGAATATTTTTTTTGCAATAGCAGAGTTGTAAAATGAGTTAAGCTTCGCCATCTGTCCTCTCTTCGGGAGCCTTTTCGAAAACGAGGTAATGGTGTTTTCACGCCCAAAGCTAAAACCTGGCTTTAACGTTAAAACCCTAAACAACTGATTTTACTTAATTTAACTATTATTGTTCGAATTTTATTTGTGTCTATATTTATGATTTAAACAGGCCTTGTAAACGTTCGCACTGCAAGTTTGATAAATTCAGGTTTTAACTCACAGACTGTCTTATAATTTTGTTGGTGTATTTTATTTATTTATTTATTTTTTTTTGCTTTTTATAACACAAACTGTACAACAACTGTTTTGGTTTCGTATGAAAAATAGAAATTATTTTATATTTTGTAAATAATTATCTTAAAATTATGGAACATCTTATACAAAGTGAATAAGTGCTTGAACATAAAGGTTTTAAACACATATAAAAGTGCACAAATACATTATAAGATAAACCTTTTTTATAGGCAGACGGATGCCAGTTATATCGTCTATTTTCACTTTCCAGAGGACAATGAAAATATTTTGTTTTATTTTTCTTTGTTTCCATAATTTTTTGATTATTGTTGGGGCTGCATCCATTTATAAGTTGAAAATCTTTTAATTGGTATCTATTCTTATTCACTGGCATAAACATTATCAGCTGCTCCCGGTCATTTTAACTTGGCAGCACTGAATTTAGCACAGCGAAAAAAAGGTTGCATTTCATAAAACCAACTTGAAACCAATTCAAAAATGGTTTTAATTTGGTTTTAACAAAAACAATTTGTATGGTAAAACCAGATTTTAACAGTTGGTTTTAACGTTAAAATCAACTTTTATTAACACAATGTCAGTGTGAAAACACTATAAATGTTATAAAGGGTGGGCAAATTTAAGGTTAGGAAGTAAATAAGCTGTCAAATAATGAAATATCAAGAAATGCGCTGCCATCCCCTGACATTTATATAGTAAACAAAATTGGGAAATTTTAACCATGGAACGCTACACTCTTGAACAAAGAATTTTAATTGATGAAATTCTTGCAAAATATGGTTAAACATTTTGTCTAAGTAGCAGACGTTGCTGGCGTGTTAGAGGTGAACATTTGCCTGATATCATATACCATTATACAGTGCAACACAAAAAAATATAACTATAAACGGTTATAAAAGACAAAAAAAAAAAAAAAAAGACATGTGTCTCCCAGTTTTGCCCCAAGTCATCTACTTTTTTTATGGGACCCCAAAGATTTGGGGCATTGGTGTCATTTTTGCATTTTCTTAGACTCATATCTAGCAAAGTGTTCGGAATTTTGATTTACTCTGTGAGACAAAGTTGTAGCTCTCTATATAAAGGTAAAAAATTGTGAAGACATAAAATCATAAAAAACTCATCTTCAAGATCAAAATCTCGAACAATTTAAAAAAATCGACTTTTTTATCTTTTTTCCCCCTGACATAGGTAGCAAACCATTCAAAATTCAAGGAAACAATCAACCAGAAATATGTACCTAAGATCTCAATTAAAACATTTCTAGAACATATTAACTTGCTAGGAATTATTCTTAACACCGTTTAGGTAAAATTACGTAAAGGCCTTTATTATGAGCAACTTTCGATCTTCGACTGTAGTCGAAAGTACTGATCGAACGAATTTTCATTAGGTATTATGACGAGCATTCGACAAAAAATGTCCTTATTATGAATATCACTCAAAGTGATTTATAAACTTTTAACAACTATACCTAAAAAATAAATAACAGTCGTTTATATTTTTTTTTTTCATCAAAAGATAAATTCTGTTCGATAGAAAATTCGTTGGTCAACGAAATTTTCTATGCTCATAATATGAGTTAAACATACGATTTTCAGTGTTCGATTGCCAGCGAAAATCCAATGCAACTCATAATAAGGGCCACCACAGTGTAATATTAATCAGCATATCGAGTCAAAACCGCCATTTTGGGTTTCTAGTAATTTTTTAGATCAAAGCAATCTTTAACTGTCATTAATATACTATGATTATAGTTTTTTAATTCTCAATAATCTATTGAGAGTTTTGTAAACTTTTTCGAATTGTTTTTGAAGTATACTGATGTCTTGCTTGAGCAGCAACGATACGCATCTAGGCGTGCTTAAGCAACAACAAATGAATATTTTAAAGTCGTATTCATTTTGACTCGCGTGAAATGAAACAAATTTTATTTTTCATTTTGAGTTCTAAGCGCATTAAATGTTTGTAATTTCTAATTATTATTTTTATATTAATACGATTAAAATTATTTAACTCCTAAGCAGCAGAATTTCTTGTGATTGTATTTATAGTAATTTCAAGTATTTTAATATCTTCTCATACTTCATGAGATTATCTCTTCACAGCCTAACCGTATTTCAAAGGCAATGAAATGAAAAATAATATTTTAAAGTTGACTAAAACCCTTTAAGGTCATAAAATGCGATATTCAATATATCATTAGCACTAGACTAGATAATCAGAGGCGGCATGCAGAAGCAGTATTTGAGAGAATTAAGTTTATTTTTTCCAGACAAATTTGCATACAAACATTAGTACTCGTATGTATAATAACATTTCAGGTTCATTTGTTTGTCAATATGTTGCCCTTGGTAATGAGTTTTAACTTGCTAATAATGATTACAACTTTGGTGAAGTTCAGGATACGAAAACATTGGCTAGACAATGGCCACAACCAAGAAAAACAATACCAGTAGAGGAAATGAGCCAAAACGAGGAAAAAATATATGTATGTGTACATATATGAAACAACTTTAACCACAAAAGTTGTTATTTGTTATTCTAGCCACCATTTCAAAAGCCCACAAATAAAATGAATTTGAAATAAGATACATATATGCATGCGATACATGTTAACAAAACAAAAACCTTCCTTCTACATATAAATACACAATTATTAAAGCAAGTTAAGCGTAGACTACTACTGCTACTTTCACAAAAAAAAAGGATATCACTAATAAAAGCAGGAAAGGAATCAAACAGTTACAAAATATGAGCATGTCCTCAATTTGTGCATTAAAAACCAGTCTTCTGCCAAAACAACCAAAAATCAAGCAACCGAAGCGAAAATAAAGCAGACCAAGTTAAATAACAAACAAACTGCCAGAGTCGTAACTAACGGAAGTGTTTGTTTCCTACCGGGAATTGTCGTGTGCGTCGTTATCGATGTCGTCTAGAAACGAACCTGTTTCTACTTTTGCAGCGAATGAACTAAAAAAGAAGGAAACTGGATTTATTTATTTTAGCTTTCATTTGCACGGTAGTTTGACTTCCTAAAACTTAAAAATTGCCATATAGAGTATTGCACAGTGGGACTCTTGGCCATAAAACTTATTATGTAAAAATGTTTTATTTTTCTACCGACGGAAATTGCTTTAATTTTGAATGAATATGAATACCTCAAATTTGATCTAAAGCACTTAAATTATTCGGGAGATATCATTAAGAAAGTTTTGAAAAAAAAAATATTTCTCAAAATCCTCCAAAAATCTGTGGATTTTTCAGGGCTTTGGGCTTGAAATTAGCTTGAAATTTCAAAATTGGCCTGAATTTTTCCCATTTCAAATTTTTTTAAATATGTTCAAGCGACATAAAAAATTTAAATATAAAGGAAATCGTTTGAGCCGAGTTCAACAATAAGAACTAAAGATATGATTCTGTTCTGAAAATCATCATGATTTCAAATCACGCGGGGCTTTAGTTACTGGGTTTTTTTGTTGAGTTTTTTCATTTATAGTCGAATATTTGATTCTAAATACCAACATTACAAATAGAGATCGATAGAGCAGAAATGATTTAGCTTTTATTGAAGCCACCGTGTTATGTATGATATGTAGTGTTTTTCATACGGGATTACCCGGGAAAAATTTCCCGGGATCCCGCACATTTTCCGGAAAAAAAATCCCGGGAAATTTGTGCGGAAACTCCCGGGATTTTTTATTATTTTGTTATGGAAATTTTAGTTTGTATGTAGCAAAATAGCTAAAACTATACAACAACTAAGGCCGAGTTTACATCTGGTACACATGTGCTCTGAGACTTAGAGGCCTTTATTTGCCAAAAGCGGAACGCGACTTTCAAAATTTAATTCTACAACAATTCGTAAAAGTAAAAACAGAAATGCGCAAGGAAATAAAAGAAAACTTACAAAATAATTACAGATTCTCTTTGGTAAAAAGAACGATTCTATTAATGCTCATCCTGTACTAAAGTCTTAGGGTCGTATGCAAAAAAACTTAACAAAGCTCTACCAAGCAATGTTAAGTAAAGTTGTATTCTAAAAAAAAATTATTATATCAAAATTCTAAAGTAGGTACCCACGTTTGTTAAGACTACTCTAAGTGAAGAAGTGCTAGCTCTTATTTTAAATTTATTATTTTTGTCATTTGATGGAAAACATCAAAAAATTAACCAACTGATTCGAAATACATAGCAAAATCCATAAAAAAATATTAAAATAAATCGAAATATACAAAAATGTTTTAGGGATACACATACAATCAAAACGAATCGAAAAAAGCTGGATATTCAAATACTCATTTCATTCGAATAAAACATATTGTGATAATTTTTTATATCCTTTTGCTTTTACTTCATAGAAATGTTTATCTGTTTTCCTACTAAGTCAGAAGCTCATATTTTTTAAATTAGGTTGCATTACTTGAAGATAATAAAAATGTATTTAATAAAACAAAAAAATTATTTGAAAACCCGAATGAAATTGTATTCGATTTTTTACATCATACTTACTTTTAAGGAGATATTTCGTAAGATTTTTTTAATAATATAATTTGTTTTTTTTTGCGTTAAATCAATGTATTTGGCTTTGCATTTACATATAATATTTGTATTTATGCGTTACTAATATATAAAGAACTCAAGTGTTATTATTTTTTTGACTAATCGTCGGGTGGTTATTATTGCCGCAATAATAATGTATTTTAAATATAATCAGCCTTATTTATAAAACTTAAAAAGTCTTTATAAAGGTTTCTTAAAATCAATTTTCATACAAAATTTTTCTTAAAAAGCCTTTATAAAGCCTTTTTAAGTTTTATAAATAAGGCTGAATGTTTATAATACGTTATTATTTAATCGATATCATGAATTTTAATTTGTTTTTTGTTGATATAGATTAAATTAAAAAATATTTTGTATTAGTTTGCATTGGGCGGGAATTCCCGGGAAATGAAAAAGTCCAGGAAAAGAAAAACTCTAATGATATGTCGTGATTTGCAGAATAGGCCCGATGATTAAGTTTCAGTTATAATTTGAACAAAAAAATAATTATAATTAGCCATACTTTTTCATTCTAGTATTAACATTTATTCACATATGTAATTGCAATTTTTTCTGAAGAGTTGAATATCGTTGGTCTCAAGTAGAAAGGCCCTAACTCATACATATAATTGTAACTTTACAGGAGAAGTTAAAAACATAATAATGCACAGTACAACTGCATGTAGAACTGCTTCGTTCAACTGCTTGTAAAAACGTTAATTTTTACTCTATTGCAATAAATTTTTGCGACGAGGTGTATTTGTTTGAAATATATTGGAATCAGTGAAAACCTGAAATTCGTAAAAAATACGAGTTAGGGCCTTTCTACTTGGGGCCATCGATATATATATTTAATATATATATTTATATAAAATTTTTACACAATGTGAAAACCAAAACGAACGGTCATTTTTGGAGTTATGACATTCTTCAAGCAAATGATCGATATGTGTTACCCACAGCGATATTCGACTATACATCGATATTATCAAAACTTACATTTATCGCACATACTCATTCATCATTTCTATATAATAGGATTATATTTGCGATAAGTCCCACTGTGCAATAATACAAAAAATGTATTCTGCACAACTGAAAACACAGAAAGGACACACAAACAGGACATTTGTTGGTACCAGTTTGACTGACAGAAATTAACCAACCGTGAATACAAAAATAAGAAAGAAAAAAAAAACGATTTTATATTCACAACGACACTAGCATTTATTAACGCTTAATTTTGAACTGTATCCTTTAAGTAAAGACTTTATGTTATTTGTTTTTTTTTTGCAGATACCGTGACTTTTAATAATCGCTTGACAAAAGCTTATTTAAGTTTGAGTGGCAGGTGTCAAGCAATTCTTTTCTTCGACGTCAAAAGTGTCCTGTTCGCAATCAAATCAATTTCATAAAAATTTTGATGGATAGTTAATGGGCATCACACAAAAGCAAATATTACTCCAGGTAAGAGGAAATATATATTTGTCTAACACTAAAAATACTCGCAAATACATAAACCAAGACTTATTGATACCGTTGTGTAATGTCGCTTTAATAGCATCAAATTACATTGTGTGGCACCCTGTAAAACTTATTGGATTCTATTAATTTATATATTATATATTTATTTATATAATATTGTTATACTTATGGAGGAGCAAAAACATGATTTACTTAGCTTATATCTATTATAAAAATTATAACTGTAAAGACACCACTTAACATTTTGTACCAGACCTGCATCAGTCTTTTCATAAACTGCACTTAACTACTGTATAGTACTTTCAAGCACTGAACTGCACTTCATCTTTTACTGTACAATTAAAAATCTATGTGCTTGTTTCACAACAATAAAAAAAAACACCACATCAATTGAAAAGCTCAAAGCTAATATCAATGATTTTAAAAAATGTCATGGCAGTAATTAAATAAACAAAAATAACGCTTAGTATTTCAGATAGAAGTGTAAAGTATTGATACATATACATATGTATGTATTTTTTAACCAAATACTATACTATGCTAGGGCTGCCATACGCCCTGGTTTTGCAGGATTTGTCCTAATTTTAGACAAATTGTCCCGGTGTCCTGGTTCACTCTTAAATTTTCCTAGTTTTTTTTTGTACAGGAAAATTTACCAGTAACTAGAATAAATTTAAACGAGAGCCAGTCTGATTCAATTTTTGTTTCAAGTAAGGCCCTTATTATGAGCAACTTTCGATCTTCGAGTGAAGTCGAAATTACTGATCGAACGAATTTTCATTTGGTATTATGACGAGCATTTGACAACGAATGTCCATATTATGAATATCACTCAAAGTGATTTTGATTTGAAAAAAGAATCGTTTATAAAAATTTTTTTCATCGAAACCTAGATTCTTTACGATAGAAAATTCGTTGGTCAACGAAATTTTCGATGCACATATGAATTGAACATTCGATTTTAGATAGCCAGCCAACTCATACTAAGGGCCTAAGTGAATGAATTTAATTGAATTTCTTATTTTTGTTTATTGTTTTGTATCTATAATAAATGATGGACTTAATTCTACAATATATGGTTGATACATGTATCATAATAAAAACTTGTTCGAGTTAATTTTTAAACAATTAGTTCTTGGAGTATATGTACATATGTATATGTCGTCTTTCCATTCGGGGTTAAATAGATGATGTTCTGGATTGGGTTGGTGCTGGCATTCGTGGGGCTCCAATATGAGTGGTAACGCTATGCCGGTAATTGGTGAGAAATTCTCTTGAAGAACTCGCAGATCACAGGGGATCTTACGTTGCGGCTGCGGTTGCTACCAAAAATCCCTGGCAGAATAGTCGTGCTTCCCCAGTGTCAATTCAATGCTAGTGATGACTGTGACGCGGTCAGTCAGGTGCGGTTGTCATACAACAGAAGCTGTTTTCACTACGGTTTAAGTAGCAAGAGTTTAGGTAACTCGAAGTACCTCATTAAGATATATGTTCATAATGCAGGAATAACTATGTTCAAAAGATTGTAACCTATGTGTTCTCGACAAGTCACATAGTGATTTCGAAGGGCGCATGGAGGCGATAGTTAGACGCTAAACTTGAGCCGGTAATTAGACCTTCGTCAGATAAGGCCGTAAAGGCAGGTGCTCACGTTAATTTGAAAAACATCAGTATATGGAATGTTTAGCCCTATCCCTACTCTCCTACTCTCATGCAAACTCAGACTCAGGCGCAAGGTTGAGAAATAAACAGCAAGAAATTACTAAACGATCACCAGGCAGTTAGTTATAGACTTAAATAAATAAAAGAAAAATATGATTCTCGGTTTTAGTCTCTGTGCTGATTGGACATTAGAGACCTGCGTAAAAGGTCTTTAAATGTAAATACGTCATGATTTTTAAATGTATTCACGTCGCATGTATTATACTAAACCAATAATAAATGCTGTCGTACTATAAGCGAAGCATGATGGATGTATTGGTGCACGTGTATATCAGTTGTAACAAACGATGTCGCAAGACAGCTTATTTGTAACAAACACTCAAAAGAAGTACTGTTGATTAGTGTATGCATGTTATTTTTCATATTGTACGTTTGTGTGTGTGTGTAATATGTAGATGGTAAGCTATTATGTGGTTAACCGCATACAACTAATGTTAATGCATGTGTATGCCTTTGCATGTGCGCAGAAAAATAAAAGATCATACACATATACATACATGACGTTTGTACACGCGCTCATGCGTAGAAAGAAGCAAGTATCACAAATTCTTCCGTCACGAAGTGTTTTCTTCTTTACTCTTATACCTACAATACTCCAACAAATTTCTTGCAAACAATGTTGTTAACGTTTGTTTTATAAGATTTCGCTGTAGTAAAGCATTTGAAAAATCCCTCATATCTTGAAAGTTTTTATAAGATGTCTTATGCAGGAGACTATTGGACATTGTCTCTTTAGCAGGTATGCACAGAGTTTAATATCACCTTTCAAACCTTTTTAATAATGCAAATGCAATCATATGCCTTACTCGCATTTCTATTAATTTATCAACTTAAAAATCCAGTTCTCTTCAAAGATACCGAAAGAATGAATTAAGAAATCTTTTAACTACATATACAATTTCTGTACATACTAACTACTCTTGAATGAACTGCAATTAATAATAAAGTAGAACATCACTGATAGTGTCGCGTCATACAGCAGCGAGCCCTTCAGCATTCCCTCTCCACTATTCACGGTTCAGTCTGTCCTTCAATATTTCCATCTGGCGTTTAGTTACAATACATGTAGCATGTAACAAGTAAATAAATGTTGCAACAGTTAATAAAGTTAATGGCTTTTTTGTTGTTGTTGTTGTTGTTGTTTTGCTGATAATGATAATAATCATGATACTTGTGTTGTTCTTTTTGTTAAAATATTAAATTTAATATCACTTACTTGAATAATTTTATTATTTTTTTTTTGTCTCATTTAAATTGTTTAATGTGGACATAATAAAATTAACTTAATTAAATATATATATTTTCTCATTTTTTTTGTGTGCCCTGCTTAATGCTTAGGATTATTGTGTTCTTGATGATATAAGAAACAATAAAGATAAGAAACGATTTTTGGCGTTAAAATAACCGGCTGATATCCGAAAGTGAACGTACAACTCGTCACATAAAAATACCATTTTCAGATTATGACATACGTGAACGTACTGAAATCTCATTCAGCTTTTACGATTGACTTATACTTATGGCGTTTTCTTTTCTAAAACAAAAGTGTAAAATATATGTTACATGTGATTTGGCAACATTTTTAAATGCTCACCTGATTTTTAAGAAGTGTTGCATATTTTACGTTTACTAAAGAACAATTTTGTAACAAGATTTGTCATAAAACAATGACGAACGAGAAAATGACTTATTTTTTTCACAGACAATAACAAAAACAGCTGTTAATTTAATGCTGCACTCATGCCCCTTTAATGAAAATGAGTGTTGAACATGTAACATTTTTCTTTTTTTTAAGGGTAACATCGTCAGAAAAGAACGCGTTCCATTTTTTAAATAACACATACTTTTCAGAAAAGAACAAAAAGAAATGTAAAAGGCAGTATAAATGTAGCATATTGCTCAGAAATGAAAACGCCATTGATTTTTTCGGTCACGGATGTGAAGATTTGAACCCAGGCGTTAAAAAACGTTTTGTAAAATTTTTGTTCAGACAGGTGAAGTGAAAACAAACAAAAAAAAATTCTTAAAATTCTTAAAACTGTAAAGAAAATGAATAGCCCCATTGTCGTTCTCAACTTAACATAGTTTCCTTGTCTGAGAGTTAACCCAACTTCTACATTATAAAATTTTTTTTAAATATTGTGAATAATAACTAATTTTTACTTGAACATTTTGTGGCACCAGAGCAATTTGAACTCTATCGTTATTTGAGTTGTGAGTAGCAATGCCAGTATAGAAGTTGCATGGATTCTTAGACAACAAACTGTGTTGAGTTAAGAACGATAATACGACAACTATCGCACAGACGGTCAAAGCAATATAAATGCTGGGGTCTAATCATCGCTTTCGATAACGAGCTGATTGGATAACGTTTTTCAATTTGAGATTATGGCATTAGGTATCGAACCATATTATTACATTGCTCGATAGCGAATGCCATAATCTCAAACTGCAGAAACGTGATCTAATCAGCTCGTTATCGACAGCGACGATTAGTCCCATCACTTATATAGTTTTGACCGCCTGTGCGATAGTTGTCGTATTCTAGATCAGTGATGCCAACTTTTTTGGCTCTAAAAGTATATCAAAATTAAAAAAAAACACTTAAAAGCGTAATTTTGATATCTAAAAAGCGCAAAAAGCACTAATGTGAAAAAGGAGTGAAGATTCAAATCAGTAAAGTTTAATAATGATTAATATTTCCTAAGCAATTCTCTATTTCTGTAATAATATCATCTTCAATGAAATATATCAGACGAAAAAGGTATGCTTTAGACTGAAAAAATAAATACACCAAGTTTTTATTAAAGTAATTTTAAGAAATACTAAAATTTTTTAAAAGCACTACTTAGTGCTTTTTCTTAGTTTGGCACTAACGCTCAAAACTTGGCGTTTTGAGTCTTCAAAAAGCACTAAAAATAGTGCTAAAAGCACCAAGTTGGCATCGCTGTTCTAGATATCGTTCTTAAACATAGTTTGTTGCCTGAGAATCAACGCAACTTCTACATTGGCATTACCATTCGCAACTTAAATAACGTTTGAGTTTGACAAAACGTGATCGAATCAGCTCGTTATCGAAAGGGGACGATTAGACCCCTGCCCAGAGTGTCTTGTAATCGTATTTCACCACTTCAATACAACAAACTTTTCCCACTGGCCGAAGTTAACAATTTATAATACTGTGACTTTATAATTTCATTAAACTTTTAATTTCGTTTGTTTTTTGAATCAAACAAGAATTACATGCCATCATACTCGTAAAAAGCGGACTGCTTGAGATTAGGGAACTGTCAGAGCATGTGCTGCGTGACATGAATGAAATGGATAATGAAAACATATGGACACTTGGCACTTAACACACTAACTTACTGTTCGTCGGCTGTCTGTCCGTGGTTGTCTGCTTTTTTTCGTACAGTGACTTTTGAGCACAAAGTTGTAATTTTTTTTAATTCATATTTTCACATCGCAATTATGTTTTCTTCTTTCTTATTGTATCTTGGCTTGTTGGGTCTTTCCAATATTTGCTTTTTTTTGCTTTTTGTCCATCTCCCAGCTTTAATGAGTTGAGATGAAATATCACGACTTGAAGTATATGTTCTTTAAATGCGTGTGAATTGTAGTAAGTACTTTGAATTTTATTCTCTGGCAGAGTGTGCCATCTTCGTAGTTGGAGTACATACTTGAAAATAAATTAATTTTTTTTTTTGTGGCAGACACACCAACAGATGACAAAAGTCTTAACATCATATTTATGCAATAAAATACTTTTAATGTAATTAAACCATAATAAAAAGAAAGAAAAAAGAAGTATAGAGACATAAAAGGTCAGAGCCGGAATACAAACAAAGAGAAAATATTCGCCAATATATTTAAATGAATGTGGCAAATAATTATTTACGAAAACACATTAAAAATATTCATTCACTTCATGATACATCTCAAAATTAATTACCATAAAACAAAAGCCTTCCAAAAACTTATCAGTTTTTATCTTTAAATAATTATTAATTGTTGTGGAGACAGATTTTTTTACGCAATTTAAATTCTGCTATGATACTTTAATTTGTTTTAATTCAACCTTCATTTTTACGAATTTCATAATAACTTTCCTATTCATCAGTGTTTCATCTATTTAAGAGTTTTATAAAACTCCTCTACTACTCGTAAAATATAAATATATAAATATATGTAAGTAGTCCAATGTCTCGGTAAATGTAACTAGGTGGATGGCATTTTATTGGTAAAAAAAAGTGTGGTTTACGCTTAATTGATCTCCGGTTTTTTGATTTTTTATTTATTTATTTATTTAATTCAGTGGATAACTCTTTGGATAATTTCCTTACAGACTATTTAAATACAGCAAACTCTTTGAATTTGAATTTTGCTATAGGATTAAGTCAAGATCATATGATACAATATATAGAATAAAATAAAATGACATTTCGTTTGACAATATCAGAGTGGGGTTATTATGTAATTCGATTGGAAAAGAAAACTGTTCGAATTTGTGTGTTATTAACATTACAATTCGAAAACATTTCCGCTCGAATAACCCCCAGTGTTCAACGAAAAGTCTTTAAAATTATAAATTTCATTAAAACAAGTGCATAATCTCTTAAGCGGATCAGACATAGCAAAGTTAGTAAAGGGTGGTTGAATTTTAAGGGCCGATGTTGATTTTGAATAAAACACAAATTATTTAGGAAATTATTGTCATTTCTTTATCTTATGATAATATGGTATGGTTCCATTATGTATGGGGCAAAATATCGGCCAAATGGCCGCCGCGACCTCGGCGGCACACCTCTATCCGATGGTCCAAATTTTCAATGACACTGAGGCATAATTAAGGTTTATATAATAAATGAGGTTTATGAACTTGTCTGTTCTGCAGACAAAGACAAGGACCTTAACCAACTTTGCAGGCAGGCAAAAAGAACTCTCATCATTGCGCTAAACTGGGCTTGGTCTTGAGGACTAGATATTAACGCAGACAAAATTAATGTAGGTCTTTTCACCAGAAAAGCAAAGCTTTTGCAGTATATTGATCCTAGTTTTCAGGAAAAGACCGCCAACTTATCCGATAGGACTGAATATTGAGAAGTAATTCTAGAGCGGAAACTGTTGTGGAAACACCATATAAAGGAAAGAGCCAAGAAGGCTATTTTGTGCTGGTCTCTCTGCAGAAGAGTCATTGGGTCCAAATCAGAACTCAGGTCTTTAGGAGTGTCATCAGACTATTTCTAACATACGCATCGGTAGTATGGTGGAGGTAAATGGGAAGAAAGTGCAACACTTATAATTTGGAAAAAGTTCAGCGAATTTCCTACCTTGATATAAGTGGCGCTTTGGGAACTACATCCACCAGGTCATTAAAGTCCATTTTTATGTCCAGCCTATAGACATTCGCAAAAGATACAAAGCAGCTCTTGCTGTAAAACGTCTACAAGTGATGGGAGAATGGTTCCGTCCAGATAACATACCACACCCTTAGAACACATGGACTTCACTGAATGGATATGACCAGACATTGGAAATGTCCTACCGTGTAAGTGATTCAGAATTGTAACTGATTACGAGACATTGATACCGAAATGACAATGCTGGACCAATTGAAACCTAGAACAAACAACCATGGAAGTTTGCTGCTACACGGTTCGCTCGAAGCTAAGGGAAAGAACGGGTCTAGGAGACCAAAATTTAATATTTTAGGCGGAAGATAGTGCTATTATGGAGGTTTTAAAATGGGTCAGTTAGGGCCACAATTGTCAACATATTAATTGACATCAAATCGGTAATTAGAGCAATCACTACCTGTCCTAGTACTTACTCTTTCGTTTTAGATTACAAGAATATGATTAACGTTTACGGAGGGAATGGCAACATTTGTATCGTTTATTGTAAAAGTGTTGTAACTCCATACTTTTAACAAATACATTTTTTTTTTGGAATAACATCACATTTAGTCATATCTTTCGTAATAACAGTGAAGCAACTGCAATATTTGCACCAAATATGGCATTACTTGTTTACTTTTTTGCCTACACAATAGTTTTTAAAAGCCTCGTTTTCTCGAAATTTAATTACAAGGAGATAATTCACTGTTATAATGAACGACACATTTATTGAAGGCGGCGTTGACTACAAAAACGAAGGACCTGAATTCGAGCCGGATCTCCGAAAATCATTAAATAACAACACCACGAATTTTTCTGATGTACATTGGTGTCGCTTTGTATGAGTTGTACAAAAGTTCAAGTGACGAAGGCATAGATACTGGTCAGTGAACTATACCGACTTCCGCATATATTAATCCTAATATAATATCAGAGCGTCCTCTTTCGTCAGTAGAGGACTTAAAAATGTACTACGCCTCATTAATACCAGAGGTGCTGCAACACTGCAATATTAAAAACGTGGAAAAAAATTGTAGAGTTGTTAAAGAATGTAGCTTTCCTCTATCTCTTCCTTCACCACATGTCTCCTTTATCAATATCAATTTCCTAAAGAAGGCAACACCTAGTATTAGTAGTAGGCATTCATTGCCTGAGTGTTACTTCTCTTTATAAAAAACCCGGCTTATAATTTGTTGTTTTTCATTTTCCATTAGTATCCGTTTTGATTAGGCCTGAACAGGAAATAAATTAAAAATAAATATATTTTGCTATACCTTGCCTACTCTAATGCAGGAATAAGTGCTTAAAATAAATATATGTAATCATTTCTCCTTTCCATTTGTTAAAACATGAAGATGCGAAATTATGCACTTCCCCAACTCAATTTTTGTCTTATAGTGTCCTGCACAAGACTATTTATAAGACATTTCAAGACATGAGCGATTTTTTCCAATGCTTTACTACAGCGAAATATTCTAAAAGAAACGCTAAGGAACACTGTTGGCAAGTCCTTTTTTCGGTTTTTTGTCTTGCCAACAGTGTTGTTTAGCGATTCTTTTAGAATATTTCGCTGTAGTAAAGCATTGGAAAAAATGTCTCATGTCTTGAAAGGTCTTATAAATAGTCTTGTGCAGGACACTATTGTCTTATAATCGGGAAAATAATTTAAAAAAAAAAACAGCCGCCAGTCAAGTCAGTCAGGCCTCCCAACTAATTGCTCGTTACACTTTTCAGAAAAAATTGTTCTATTTATTTTTATTGTTTCGTCTGTTTTTCGCGTTTTAATTATTTACTAGAGATGTGCAAATGTCGTGATTTTATCGTGTCACGCGTGATTCACGTGATTCGTAATCAAATATTATAACTAATCACGCGTGAGTGCGTGAGCGTGATTGAAAAAAATTTACTCATGCGTGATCGTGCCTGAGCTTTTTTTAATAATCACGCACGAATTCTCACGCTCACGATATAACATTCCTGCATAGGTACATACATATGTAACTGTATTCAATCATTTGAAGTGAATTATTTTATAATAATAAATGCATATATGTATGTATGTATAGTAATATGTATGGTAGTATGAGCTTACAAACATAATGAATACCCCCAAACAAAATGATTCGACTTTTTCTGAAGTCAGACTCGTCGTACCGAATTCGTTAAGACATTTCGGTAGTTTCTCTGAAATTTTTTTTAAACATTTGATTTTTGAATACATAAGTAAAAGTCTGTGAAATTTTTTTTAAAATAAATATGTATGTATATGTTGATAAAAAAAAGGATTGTAACAAATATTAAAAAACTTAAGTATGTGCAAATTATTTCGACAATGGCAGCAACATAACGGTGAAGCGGTACTCTGCTATAAAAGCAAAAAGAAATCGTACCGACATATCGTTACGAAGTCGTGTCAATCATTTCATACAAAAATTGTTACGATTTCGGTAATATTTCGGTGCCGAAATCGGACGATTTTGTAGACCAATCGTTACGAATTCTTTACGAATTCGTAGCATTTTGTTTAATGTATACATACACCTTTGTAAGTATGTATGTATGTTTCTTAGATACCCTGTAGGAAGTATCAATTGAGAAACACTACTGATTCAACAGTGCCTTTGTCAACAATACTACTGACGAATTGTACCGCAGAAAATGTACCGTTACGTAATATATGGGCCGTCCATATATTACGTAACGCTGTAGGGGGGAGGGGTGGGGTTCGAGTTTTGTTATGATTTGTTATGATTTGTTATGGTGGGGGTGGGGGTGGGGGAGTCTTTGAAAATGTTACGTAACAGAAACATTTTAGTAATTTGTATGTTTTCTCATTTACGTCCCTTTTCACAATGTATGGTTAAGAGTTAACGTGAACTTTAACTGCAAGTTCTTCATACAAAACTTGCTGTTAAAGTCTCTGTTATCTTTCAACCAGACATTGTGAAAAGGTACGTTAATATGCTTTTCTCATTTATTTGATTATCATTTATTTAATTGATCATACGTCTTACATACCTCCAGATTTATATTATGTATGTATACATACATACATGTGCGGAATGTCAATTTTTGATATACGACAATTCGAATTCGAATATTTAAAATGATATCCGCGAATACGAATATTTAAAACGATATTAAATTAAATTTGCTTTATTTTAATTTACATTGTAAATTTTACAAAAACACGAGCATACATACATATATACATAGATATGTACATATGTATATGTAACCCTAAAAAACATGCAAATTATATTATAAATATACTTTTTCGTGAGCGTGCGTGATCGTGATAAGTTGTAAACCACTCGTACGTGATTAAAAATATTTTATTCGTGAGCGTGCGTGATCGTGAAAATGTTCAAAATCATTCGTGCGTGAGTAAAATATTTTTCCGCGTGAGCGTGCGTGTCGTGAGTCAGAAAACACTCACGTGCACATCTCTATTATTTACCACCATTTCACTGAGTTCGTCGCTACAATATTTTTTTTTGGTCTGCCGGTTTTAATTTGGATACTTTTTCTCATTGTTTTTGTTGTTGTTGTGGTTTGTTTGTTTGATGTGCTGTGATTTCTTAAATGATTTCGTCAAACATCGTAATCTGCTCAAATCACCCCACCACTTTAAATTAATTCATTCCATACATTTATCAGGGGAATCCAAAGTGAAATAAAATTATTTTCCTACACTGCCTGCGCTCGTCCAAAGTGAATCATGAGCGAATGAGCTGGCTGGATGGATGAGACTTGTTTTTCCAGATCATCAAATTAATTTTTATTTTTTAATTTTTTATTATATTTAGATAAAAAAAAATAAATTCTTTCATTATGCGAAGGGTTGGCTGGCTAGAGCTACTGGGGACCCACTTATGTGTGTGGGTGTGTGTGTGTGTGTGTAAGTGTTGTTTATTCTTTGTTTTGAAAACGATTTAATGTTTTCAAAATAAACAAATACGAACAAATCCAAAAGACATTTTTAAGATTTTGTTTTGTTTATTTATGTTTTATAGCAAAAGTGCTATTTATAACGAAATTACAAATTTAGTTTCATAAATTTTGTTGCGGGATGATTTGTGGTTATTTTTGATCAGTATACGATTTTCAACTTAGAAACAATTTGTTGTAAAGATATTTTTAAATTGAATTTATGTACATGTTGGCTATAGTTAATTTATATTAAACGCCAGATCTCTTTGACATTCATTAAAAAGGAATTTGAAGTGAGCTTAGGGTAAGTTTAGTCGCTGCGAATACTTGATGAAATTGTTAACACGCTAGAATTTTCTATAAGAAAATCTGTGATGTAAAATATTAGACTTTTCTATAAAAAGAAGTATTCTATAAGGCAGTTGTCTTTTCTATAAACAAAAGTGTGCTGTGACGCAGGCGAATTCTCTGTAAGAGAAAGTGTGCTAATGAACAGTCGACTTTTCGAAAAGCGAAAGTTTAAAACTCACAGTTAACTTTTTTTGTGCATAAACTCAGTCGACTTTTCCATAAAGAGGAGTGCTCTCTTACAGAGTCCACTGTGAAATAGTCTTATTTTCTATAAGAAGGGGTCTGCTGTAATACAGTCCACATTTCTATAAAAAATGAGTTTGCTGTTAACGATTTGTCATATCTATAAGAAAATGTGTGCTGTGAAATAGTTTTCTCTTCTATAAGAAAACGTATGCTGTTGACCACTTGTCCACTTTTTTAAAGGAAGGAGTGTGCTCTGTCACAGTAGATTTTCCTGGAAAAAAGAGTGTGCTATTCTAAAGTTGACTTTTCTTTATGAAAAAGTATGCTGTAAAGCAGTCTTTATTTATAAGAAGGAGTATTATGTTGTACAGTCTACTTTTCTATAAGAAGAAGTATGGTCTAACACAGCTGGGGGTCTGCTCTGTAATTCGAAACGAAGGAAAATGTTTTCGAATTTGTATGTTAATAGCACACAGTTTCGAGAGCATTTTCTTTCGTTTCAAATCACATAGCAGACCCCCTGTTACCGAGTCGGCCTTGCTAAAGAGTATTTTTTAAAGAGATATAAAACTTTAAGTTGGCAATACTTTTGTAACTGGCGGACATTTTGTAAGCTGTTTTGGCATTTCAGCATAAATAGACTGACACCTGAACAACGCTTCCAAACTGTGGGAATTTATTTTGAAAATCTTGGTTCTGTTCGAAATACGTATAGCGCATTTTTACGGTCAACATAATCGTCCATCAGAGCAATAAGTTCGCATCCAAAGAGACGTCGTAAAGTGCGTACAGAAGAAGTCATTACTGCTGTAAAGCGTAGCGTAGAGGAAGACCCGAATCAGTATATAAAGAGTCTATAAACAGGCTATAGAGAAATGATTACCGACTTTTTCATTCATCAATTGAACAACCATTATGTGCAAGAACTGTTGTTTCAACAAGAAGGCCCAACATGTCACACAGCTCGTACCACAACTAATTTATTAAAAGAAACGTTCGGTAATCGCATAACTTCTGTGAGTATATGTGAAGTCGGCAGTCTACGCCGATGATCCCGAAACGATTGAACACTTGGAGGACAACATTCGCTGAGTTATACGGCCACAAATTTTGGAAAAAGCCTTCGAAAATTGAACCTCCAGATTAGACTACGTCCGATCCAGCCTTGGCGGTCATACGCCAGCAGATTATAAAGGGTGTCCCAACAAGAACGCAAGATTTAAATTTGGCGCCATTTGAAGTGTCATTGTTTGACATTTGAACAATTGTTGTTGTTTGCTAGTAGAAGGTACGAGGTTAGTAAAAATGAAGCGCTACACGAATGAACAACGCATTCTCATTGTGAAATTGTTTTACCAAAATGGTGAAAGTTTTGCGGCTACAGTTCGCAAATTTGCGATCAATTTGGGGTCACAATAATACTCCAAAAGAGTCAACTGTAAAGAGATTAATGGATAAATTTGCCGATACTGGGTCTCTTAGTGATGTAAAGACAACAACGCGCCTTCGACCCGGTCGATCGACCGAAAATGTCGCAGCTGTACGTGATGATGTCGCTCAAACGCAGGTCAAGCGCAAACAGTCAATGGTGTTCGGTATCGTGAAATGATAACCAGTTTTTTCGTGCCTAGAATTGAAGAAATGAATGTGGAGGGCATGTGGTTTCAACAAGACGGCGCCACATGTCATACAGCCAGAGAAACAATTCAATTGTTGCATGATTTCCCGGTCGTGTTATTTCACGTTTTGGAGACCAGAATTGGCCGCCTAGATCGTGCGATTTAATGCAATTAGACTTTTTCCTTTGGGGTTTTTTGAAGTCGATGGTTTACGCGAATAAGCCGACGGCGACTCAAGCCTTAAAAGAGGAAATTTAACGCTGCATTAATGAAATACCGCAGCATTTATGCAAAACGGCCATTGAAAATTTCATTAAAAGATCGCGTGTGTTCCACACATAACCTCATTTTGTCTACTTTACGATATAATAAAGTTTCACGATTTTTTTTTTAAATATCTGTGTTTTATTTAAAATTTAAATCTTGCGTTCTTGTTGGGACACCCTTTATTTTGAACAAAGTAAATTTCATGTCAATTTAAAAAATAAATCTTTGTTTTATTAAAAAACACCGTATGTTTGGCATTTATAAACCACCGCAGAAACCAGTCGTGAAGTAGAATTTGTTTTATTTGGACAACGTCTTGTTCTCTCAAAAATGCCACCAGATCCTCATAAGATTTTAGACATTTTGTAAACAAAACCATCTGTTTTTGACGCTTTGGCGTAAAGAAACTAGTAACAAATACATTTAAAGAAACATTTGATTGATTAAATTAATTATGTGTAAAAAATGTATAAATACTAAATGTAATGTTAAAGTTTTGTGAAGTTTTAGCTGTTGACTAATGTATTTATTTATCATTGCTCTGAAAGTAGTTTTCATTTTAAGGTGCGGTCTTAATCTGTTTCAGCACTTAGTGTTAAATTGATTTGTTGGTCAAAGAACATTGTAGAGTATAGTAGAGCTTTGAGGTGATCTCGTATTAAAAATTTGCACTTGTTATTGTTAACTGAATTTTAAGGGCTTTTTTTACTTGCTTTAATTAAAATATAAAAATTGTTAAGTAGTCACTAAAACTTTTATTTTTAACTTGACTCTTTTTAGTACTTTCCTTTTTGTGCATACGGATTTTCATATCGTATTTCCATTGTTTTTAGTTTTAAATTTCATTTCCATGCGTTCATTTTTTGGAAAGGAAAATACTGCACTGAATAGTATATTTAATTTACAAAGATGCTACAATAAGGTGGTACAGATGAAGCTCTTACCATAAAATTGAACGAAATTTTAGATTTTGATAATAAGTTTTTCTTAAAATATTTTTAAAACTAAATTTAAGGCTTTTACAGACGCTGTTTCAAGCTAAATTTGTAATATTTTTTATAAAAAATTACAAAATCAAAAAAACTTAAACGAAACCTAGAAAATATTTTATAATACAATTTAATTTGCTATTACGCACTGAAACTCCTTCTTAAAATATAAATAAACCTGTGTACTTGTGTACTAAAAATAAAAATGTGTATTTCTTTCTGCCAAAAAAAAAACGACTTCAATTCAAAAGTCTGATAGAAGAAGATAACAAGAAGTACGTGAAATTTAAAACAAAGTTTTAATGGGCATGCTTCCGCCCATTTTTTAAATGCAATATTGTTTTTTTTCAGAGCTCAGGGTGCGTGTTAATTAAGTCTTGTAAAAATCAGTAAAATAAAATATTAAATTTTAATGGTCGTAAAATTTTTTTAAATGGGGTATGGTGTCTATTTTAGAGCTCATAGGGTGTGGTAAGTTTCGTAAGAATCGTAACAATCGGTTAAGCAGAACCTCGTGAAATATTATAATGGGCGTCAACTTTCAAATTGTGTAATTATAAGAACCAAGGCGTTTTATAGGTTTCGCAGTAATCAAATAAGTAGAATACTATTAGAATGGGACCAATGGGAAGCTGTACCCTTTCAGACAAAAAAAAAGAATTTTTACAATCGGTCTTAAATGTACCAAGTTATGAAGTAATACCAAAAAAAAAGAGACGAATTGTTAACCTCCTCCTTTTTTTGAAGTCAGATAATTAAGTAAAACTCTCCACTTGGGATGCGAGTTTAAATATATTAATCACTCTACCCACTTAAGCCCCGTTCAGACTATTATACAAGTATTAATACTTTCATCACATTTTACGATACAGAAATCTAAATACATTCGTTGCGACTGTCAAAAAATCTAACGTAAAATCACATGTTGTGTTCAGACCATCACACTTCAAATCAAATGTCTAATACTAGTAGAAAATAACAAAAATTAAAAATTTTCAAAACCCCCGACTTTTTTCAGAAAAGATGTTATATCTTCTAAACGGCTGACTAAGAACCCTCTCGATCAAGTCATCTTTCAAACAGAAAAAACTAAATGAAAATCGGTCCAGCCGTTTGGCCTGTACGTGGACACAGACAGACACACAGATACACAGATACACAGACACACAGACACACACTACAAACTTATAACACCCCTTTTTTTAGTCTGGGGTTAACAAAACAGCTGTTCAATGAAAATATGTGTGCTATTCATTTACTAGCGGCGTTAAAGCGGTTTCATGCAGGCGGGGACGTGCCGACACTTGAAAAAATTCAGCAGTTAAAAATATTCTATGTAAATAACAGAAAATAAATTTAAGAAAAGATATTACAAGAACGTTAAAAAATTACGTCAACGAAATATACTTCCATACGATTCACTTATTCAAAATTTTTAGCCGATATACATATGACAAAACATTACATCAATGACGACACGCTATCGGCGGCGAAACAGCCGACTTGGAAGTTTGGTTTGTGTGAAAATGCAACCCTGATCTAATGAAAAGTATTATCGTTTAGAAAATTTTCTAAAAACGAAAAAGTCTTATGGGATGTCAAAATTTTTATCGTATTATTTGCCTCTTTTATGATATTTTGCGTCAGACTATCACACTTGCACGTATTATTTGAATTTTTGACAAGTATAAATACAAAGTATAATAGTCTGAACGAGGCTTTACATAGATTTAGCCGAGTTAGACCTGATTGACACACCTCAAGTTTTCTTGCTCAAGTTACTTATTACAGCTACGCTCTTAATGTCACGGCACTATAGCTAACATGTGATTTTCGCAACAAAAATAAAAGATTTTTCGATTTCTTTGTACTTAAAAGCAGCGTAAGAAAATAAACGAAACAAAATATTTGTTTTTCTTTTGTTTCGTTCTTTGAAGTGAGTAAAAGAAAAACAAAACAAAAACAATGAGAACGATTGCTCAATTTGTGTTTGTATTGTTTTTGCTCATGTGCACTTAATCGTACGCAGCTAGAAAAAGAAAACAATGGGAACTAAATGGAAACGTTTTGAAATATTTGCAGCGAATTTGACATCTTCATGTAATGTAATTTTATGACATTCTTATTTATTTTATATAGCTAAACAGCATAGCTATAACCGGGTGTCCTAAGACTCTTCTCTTCTTTTTGTATGTGCATAGTTTTGATATATAAAGACAGCAATATAAAATTAATCAATATTCAGAATGATCAGCTCTTATGCTTTATAATTCATTACAATATCCATCCAAAATTCATTACGCATATTGCAGCATATTTTAAATTTAAATTAGCAGCCTCCTTAATTGGCAAAAGAGTTTGATAATTGTCGCTCAAGTAGTTTCTGAGTGACAAAACATCAAACAATAAAAAAAAGAAAGTGTTTGTTGCCAGTTTTAATTTTCAAGCTAAACTTAAATGTAACTAAATCATTCATAAGACAACAGTATAAAATCATACAATTTTCACTTTTTTCTTTGTTTTTTTTTTATTTAACAAGAACTGCACATTATTTTTCCTATTAAATGGCACAAGGCTGCCAGATTGGAAATTTTTATAAAAAAGTTAATGGATTAATATTCATGAAATAACTGAGAATTATGGGAATACCTTTTTTTAAGTCAAGTATACTTTTTGGATAAAAAAACTGTGTGGTAGCAGAAATCTTTCAAGGTCATTAATAAGTTAATGCTGGCCAACCATGATGCCAAACGATACTGATGATATATTATGTATACATATTGATTGCTTTAGTTCATATAACGAGCGTATGGTCGCTGCTGTCCGACCTTTGCAGACGTACAGCTACCTGTCAAGAATAACCTAAGCTTCCCAGAAATAAACAAATACCACTGAGACACGTCACTGCATCTCTGTCCCGTTCATAGTTGTCAGGAGCCTCCTTTTTGACGACATTTTAGAAAATACGCAGTCAATAGGTTCCAATGGTCCGAAAGCGTACAAAGACCACAAAGGAGGCAACATTGTTTATTGATAAGCCTTAAGCGCCAGTTTCTTTGATATAAATGATTATTAATTAATATTAAATATTAGCGGCTTCCATGACCACACGAACGAATGTAAAACAACATTGCTAACATGAAATTTGTGGAGGGAATCTTGCGTATAATAATTTTGGTGGAGAATGAATAAAAGCATCTGGCAGCCTTGATTGATCTCAATAACGAAAGTAAAGAACAAAATCAGCCTTCAGTTTATAAGTTAATACAGTGAAGAGTGAAGCAAAAAAAAAAGACAACAATAAAATTCCAACTGAATTTACCAAGTGTCTTCTTATCTTATAGGCACAAACCCACATTGCGTAGAGTCTTAAGATATAAATTTCTGAATTTGAATTTGTGTTGTCTGTCTGTCACTTGTTTTTGCTGCTCAGTAATTGCACAATAATCAACAACTTAATCGCTTCGCAAGTAAGAAAAAATAAACTTGAATTTCTTTTAATAACTATTAAAGTCGAAAATAATAAAATCTTAAATATAATAATAAAAAAAAACTAAATAAAACTTTTAAATCAAATTAAGTTTGGATAATAAAACAGCAAGATATAAAATCTGTCATCACACAATAAGAAATGAAAAAGAATTTCGTTTTTACGGAAGAAAACATGAAATAGAAATCTGGCTTTAGGGAAATTTCTTTTGATGCTTTTTTTTTCAACAAAAAATGCGCACGTTTCACTTCAATTGAAGTTGTTTAAACATAATACGACAAAAAAAAAACTAAATAAGAAAAGAAAAGCTTACAAGAATTATATATTTAATTTGGTAAATTTACTTCAAAAATGTAACAACTCAAAAACAAAAAAAAAAAACAAAAAACAAACAAATATGCTTAAAATTTTTAAATTTGCACACAACTTCTTGGAAAAAGAAAATTGTAGTTTTTTCACAAGATATTAGACACTAGATATTAAATTATGAATTGAAAATTCGCTTAGTGTGAATAACGACATGTGAGGCTTAATTTTGTATTTTGTGAGTTATGATGTTGTTGAAGTAAATGAGCGATAATAATACGTGTATACATATATATTAGACCCCTGCCCAAGACCACTTACAAGAACTTTTAAGACATAAGGGATTTTAAAATGCTTTACTACAGCGAAATCTTTTAAAACAAACGTTAAACAGCACTGCTGGCAACACATTTGTTTCAGTTATTGCAGGTATAGGAGTAAAGAAGAAAATACTGCGTAACGGAAGAATTTGTGATGCTTGCTTCTTCATACAAACGTCATGCATACACATACGCACGCACGTTGTGTATATGATCTTTTATTGTTCTGCGAACATACAAACGCACACATCCATTGACACTAAATGTGTACGCTTGCTTTGAAAAACCACCCTTAAATACATAATAGCTTATCATCTACATCTAACACATATGTACATACTCAAATGTACAATATGCAAAATAACAAGCCTACACGCATCAACACTACTTCTTTTGAGTGTTTGTTACAAACAAGAAGTCTTCGCGACATCGCTTGAAAGTACTCATATACACTTACACCAATACGCATATTAAACGACATCATTTATTAGTGGTTTAGTATAATACATGCTACGACAATACATTTAAAAAACAAGACATATTTACATTTCAAGACTGTTTGCGCAGCCCTCTAATACATATGTATGTACTCGTACATGTTGTTCTATGCTTGTTAGCACGTTTTTTTTTCTTTCAAGAGCTTACATGCATCTGATGACATGGCCAGCAGCCAGCGAGAGTGACAGACGTTGCATTTGAATAGTTTAATTTAATTGGTTATAAGTTAATTTTCATTAAAAATTTTCTAAGTTTTCAAATTAAGTGAATGTCATTGCATTTCTAAGAAATTTTCCTTTTCAAGAAAGCACGTAGCGAACGAATTGTAAAAACAAAAAATTGTACTATTCGACAAATTTTTTCAAAAGCTAGTTTATCAATGTTATCTTCTTTTTTTTTTGGGGTCAATCATTTCATTTCTAATTTTACAATATTTCAAATAAAGCAAGTTTTTTTAGTTTTAAAAAAGTCTTGTGCTATAATGTTGATGTCTTCATTTAAGTCAAATTATTTATAGTCGCACTGATGATTTCTTCAACCATAGAAAAATAAAATAATCATTTCAAGTTGAATGTGCAAGCAATTGAGATAAACCGTATTAGGTAAAAGAACCTGTTACAGAACACGTTGAGTGACCAGTTCCAGGTACTAGCAAGTGGTTAGAGTTTTAGAACTTTATATGACAGGGACTGGTAACTTTTACATGGGGGGGATAAATTGACATAATTAAGACACCCGGGGATCTGTACTTAACTTAGTACATATATTTTTTTTTTAAAGAGAAATAACACTCAGGCAATGAATGTTTTTTTTTGTAACAAAAACAGCGATTAGCTTGTCTGCAGAAAACACCCAGGGTCTATAGCGGGAATCGAACCCACGACCTCTAGACTGAGAGGCTAGCATCGCTACCACTCAGCTTCTTTAGGAAAGGGATAGTGATAGAGAAGACAGGCGGTGAAGGAAGAGACAGAGAAAAGCTTCATTATTTTTACAAATCTGCTTTCTGCACGTTTTTAATAATAAAGTGTTGCAGCGCCTCTGGTGTTAAATGAATCGTATTAATTTCTTTTTGAAAGCTGCGGTAAGTAGCCATTTTGTGGGTCATTTTACTTTGCCGATTATTCTACTACACAACGAAGGAGGGCGCTCTGATGTTACATTAGAATTAGTATCTGCTGAAGTCGCTATAGTTCAGTGACCAGTGGCTATGCCTTCATCACTTGAACTTTCCTACAACAACTGATACAAAGGGACACTAATGCACATCAGAAAAATTGCGTGGTGTTGTTATTTTAATGACTCTTGGATACAGGGATGAACCCAGTACCTTCGGTTTTGTAGTCAACGAGCTAACTAATTCAGCCAACGCCAACCTCAAACTTAGTTTCAAAAATATCGGTAATATTCAGTGATTTTTTTAAAAGCTTTCGGATTTTATTTTAAAAAAAAAACATTTAAATTTAGAGAAATGTATGAAATGTTTATTTGAGTCGGTAGAACGATCTATATATATAATTCAATGTTTAAAGAAGATTTTATGTAAATGTTGACTGCGGATACGCCTGAAATGGTTTATACGCTGGGTCCAATTTTTGCTACTCTCTCCAACATATCGCCCGGTATTTCACGAATATATTCGTCAATATTGTCTTCCAGTGCGTCAACTGTTGCGGGCATGTCCTAATAGACATAATCCAAAGGCGTTAAATTGCACGATCTAGGTGGCCAATTGAGCGGCCCCAAACGTGAAATAAACTGTTCACCGAACTCGCCTCACAATTAGGACATTGTTTCGCGTGGTGTGTGGTATGTGGTTCCGTCTTGCTGAAACCACATGTCAGCGCAGTCCAGCTATAAAATTTTGGACAAAAAAAATGTAGAGGCCTAATTGCTGGGAATGGCGCCGAATCGGGTCATCAACAACAATTTCGGATACAGCTGCGATATTTTCCTCTGTCTACTCTACATATGCGTGTTGGTGGTTTATTGTTCAAGTAATTTTGGCGCAAAATTTAGTCACAAGATTTTTAATAGCCGCCTCAGAAGGTCGCCCAAACTGACCATAAAATGGAAGAAATGCTCTTAACCGAGCATGAATTTTGATAATAAAATTTAATGATCTGCAAGCGTTGTTCATTTGGAAGTCGATTCATGATTAAATTATGAACCAAACTAAACATGTTTAACAGTAACATGATACACGAAAACAACCGAGTTGCCAATGACAGTGTTGCCAAAAATTATAATTGCTAAAAAATCAGCCTTTATAACATATTTTGCATCCAAAAAACTCAAAAAAATATACATACAAATCTTTCGATGTGACTACGAGTGAGAAAATTTTTTTTAGCACTTTTATTCTAGTTTTGTAATATGTCCTCTTTTCACTAATTACGCTTCAAGAACTTCTTGGTAAATTCTCATTTTTACAGATATGATATGTCATCCATATAAGTATGCATCACTTATGTGTTACTACTTCACCAAAACATTTGATTTTGCTTCAAACCAATGCCGAATAAATCTAACAGGTGTAAATGTAATAAAAATTATTATTTTAAATGCTTAAAAATACTTCCTGGGCTTCTTTAATTCCACATTTCGTTCTCACTTAAAAAAAATTCATGCAAAACCTCCCGTCAAAATCAGTTTTTATTTTGCCTAAATAGAATTAATTTTTTTATAAACAGAAAATATTTTTATGGGTCGAAAATGGATGGCAACCACACTTTCGTTGCGTTGCCATTTGATAAAACCGTGTTGCTGCCAACCGGTTCTGGCAATCAGGAAATTGAGGTTGCCACCGTTCATGTAATTTTTCATTCATCTCATATCGTTTTTTTCCTACCAAAAGTTGGTAAAAATATTTTCGTTGTTTTCCATTCAAAAGATTATTTTTCTTCGCAATTTTTTTGATTTTTAATGCGGCTGTATTCATTTTTAAGTTGAAAATATTTGAAACGATCTATTCTATTAACTGGCATTAAGCATTATCAGCTTACTTAAAACCAATAAAAAAACGTTTTAAATTGGTTTTAATAAAATCATTTTGTATTGTACTCGTAAAACCAGGTTTTAACAAATAGTTTTAATGTTAAAACCAACATTTATTTAAATCATGTCAGTGTGAAAACACTACAAGCAAAAACATTGACTGCAATTAGCGCACAATTATTTATATTTTCCTCGAGCTGCTTAAAGCAAAAACTCTTGCCACACTTAATTTTCCTTTTTAACAAATTATTCACAACAATAAATACATTATCAATACTCGTACAACATAAACAGATGACGATAAATTTAATGATCATGAGAGCGCATTCAACAATTCTAATTTTCAAAACAATGATGAAAAAAAAAACAAAATGAAAGCGTTTTACTTTAAAAGCGAAACCATTAATTAACCTGCTTTCTTTCAACTTGATCCACTTTTATTCTTGCAATTTATGCGGTCGTCCATTTAAATATGAAATTAAACATTTAATAATAAGACTGAAAACATTGAGAGCTAAAACAAAAAACAAATTAAAAAAAAAACAAAGACAAACTAAAATAATAAGAGCGAACGGCATGCAAATGACATAAAACAGAGAAAATTAAGATCAATGATCATCAACACGTTCCCCACGATACGGATTCCCAAACAAATCATCGCATAAAATCTACAACAACCAGCAGTAAACTGGCAACAAATCATGTGCAGCAATAAATTCATACATAATCCAGGGACGGGCACAAGTCACATGATTTATGTGAATAACATGTGGCCACGAGTGATCGTTATGGTCCCTTTTATTTAACTTTTTGTCTTTTGGCATTTAATCACAGTCGTGGGTAAAAGATTAAGGCTAGTAATCACTATCATACACCAGCATACGACTCTGGAAAAACTACAACCCTAGTCTGGTGAATTTCTATTGCCTTTTGAAAAATGTTCATAAACTCCATCATGACAGGGTTGTATTTTCTTAAAAGTCCTTCGACTATGTAGGATAGTGAATAGCAGGCTCTTCTCAAACTTTCATCTCTAATATGAGAGCAACAAACTACAAATGCGGACAAGAATTAGTGTAGGGACAGAAACATCAAAATGAATTATTTTTTATTCAAATAATCTTGTTTTCTTACTGAGAACTTATTTTGCAATGTAATTCCAACAATGAAAATGTATTTTCTGGTTTTTAAATTCCAATTTATCAAAGCAGGTACGTTTTTAAAGTTTACAAAGAAGCTTTTGGTGCTGCTTTTATATTTATTTAAAGCCAATTTTATACTGTCTGGTATTTCATAGTAAATTTCTATACGTACCTCCGACAGATTTGTGTAAAAACTTTAGTTTCATGCCATTTACCAGTCTCTTCAAAGTTGCGTTTTGGTCAGAATTTGAAAATTATGAGAAGTCATTAGAACCCAACCTGGATCTCTAAAATAATTTAGAGAATACAATAATTCTATGTCAATACGAAAAAAGTTCTTAAGTCTGATTTTGTAGTTGTTCAGTAAATCCCTTCTTTTAGGGCTAGTTTTTTACTAGTCAGTTAAACCTAGTTTAACATACGTTTGAGTTGACCAAGAAACAAAGTTAAACGGGTTTTAACCACCCATGCTGTTTTTCAGTGATGGATTAAAGTTGTCAATTTAGCTAGAAATGCCATACTTTGCTAACAATATAGATATGGCATTCTTGAAAATATTTTATATAAATGGGGCAACACTTAAAAAGTGATATGACAATTCTTTAAATTTATATTAAAAAAACTTCTATAAGTTTTCTGAAATTTTTAAGAATTTAAAAATAAGTAATATGGACTTAAAAATAATGATGCTCCAAAAATAAACTACAAAAAAACATAAAATTTTAAATCCAAGGAAATATTTGAAAGAATTCCAATTCATTACACACATAAAAATGATTTTGACGTGTTCTTGTCTTCTTTATATTTCTCACAATTGTCCTATCCAAATTATTATAGGTTTAATAATCGCTAAAATTTTCGTCGTCATAAGAAACATCCAATTTATTTATTTATTAAACTTTTCAGTAAAACTGTTTTTTTTCAATTGCGTAGTATTTATTTTATAATATGTGCATATGTATCTATGTATATTTATCAATTGACAGCTCTAACTTGAGTTTAACTGCGCAATGTTGCTCGGTTAAACCTAGATTTTTAATTAGATAATCTTTATCTGAAAAACAAAGTTTTAAGTTTAAACTACAGTTAACTGACAAGAAGAGTTTATCTTTATGTGAAAAACTAGCTCTTAAAGTTTGGATTTGTTAAAGCACGTCAACATAATACTAAATTTTAATAGAAGTGCATCCGTCCACTTCTTAAGCTGTAGTTTGGTTCACTGCCAGACCCCAAGATGTGTGCCAAGTTTCGTAATAATCGCATAACTAAAAGTAAATCAAATTAAAAAAAAAATAATAATAATGGGCGTGGTTCCAGCCACTATTTCCGATGTGGAGACAAACGCAAGCTATGCACTTTTTTATTATAAACATATGGCATTTCTTTTGTTGTCATTTTGTGGTGTCATTTTTAAAATGTGGGCAACGCCTTTCACATTATGTTTTTTATATGGAAAGCAACGCCATACAACGAAGAATATCGGAAATGACAGACGTGTTTCAGATTAACGTGGGCACTTGCATTTACAGCATTATCTCACGTTGGTCTAAACACCGGGTGACGGTTGGGCGCTTACCATCGCCCCCATGCGCTCTTAGAAAACTCCATGTGCATTACCAAGAACACATAGGTTGCGACCTTTGAACCTAGTTATCCCTGTAGTATGAACACGTACCTTGCTGAGATACTTCGAGCTATTTAAACTATTGCTGCTAAAGCATTGGTGCGCTGCAAATGAAAATTTAAATGTTCTTAACTGCTTCACTGAAGTAGATAACGCACAAATAAATGTTAAACATCCCAGTAAAAAAAGACACTCCAAAGAAGTCATGAAAATTTAGAGTTTGCAGTCTGGAAGTAGTTCAAATCCGATCCGATCCGATCTAATGATTTTTTACATAGGGTTGTCATTGCAAGAAGTTCTCTTTTTCGATGCCTAGTCACCGAATTAGAAGCGATTTTAAGAAAAATTTCCTTTTTTGTGTTCTATGGTAATATTTTCATCTAGGAAAAACTTTAAAAAGTTACATATTTTAACAATTCGTTTCTTTTTATACGAATTTAAACGCGAAACAGTGTTTTCATGTAAATTTAAGCAAATAACTTCTAAATTTTAGGCCAAAATTAGTTCATAAATTTCTTTCAAAAAATCGATTCTTTGAACATTTTGGTGAGTATTTACTAAAACTATGGAAAAACTACAAGGTTTTGTGTGATTAAAATAAACTTTTACTTGGTTTTCTGCTGACTATCGGCAAATTAAAAACATCGATTTTTTGGAAGCAATGAAAATGTGGTTCCTTCAGAATGACTTCCATTTTTTTTTTGTACTGGGATGGTGTACAAATATGATTATAATCAATAAACAAATAAAATTTTGCATTTACGATCACATCCATTGTCAAAGCAGCTTCTGTTGTAGGGCAACAGCAACTAGAATAGTGTCTGGCTGACCGCGTCACACCAATCACTAGTATTGATTTAATACTGGGAAGTCAAGACTATTCCTCCAGGTTTTTTGGTAGCAACCAAAGCCACCACGTACGATGCTGCGTGATCACACGCCGCGATCGTAATTGCCCTGCAGAAAATTTTGTGACAATTGATCAAAACGTTCTCGTCCTATGACTTGAGAAAATGCGAGTGTTATCAAAAGTGCGGAGAAGTGTATGGTGAAAAAAGACATATCGTGTAAATGGTTACATATTCACCATTTTCGTGATGTATCGTCTTGATCTTAAGCCAATTTAATTTGGACTCAGTGCAATATTGTAGTAAACGGCACTGGACACTGTCGATGTGGGTGAATACATGGACCTATCAAATAGTGTAAATATAATGTTAATTGCTCCCTTCATTGTGACTCTGGAACCAGTCCCGTAACTATACTGAGATATTAACCTAAGCTTAACTGGTATTTATACTTTTGAAACATGAGTGACCCTGTCGTTGAGTGGGTAGTGTGCAAGCCTGTCATGCGCGAGGTTGTCGGTTCGAATTTCAAAAAAATTTCTGCTTAAAAATCATGTCGGAATGATATTTATATATAATTTATATTATTCTTCACCGAATAGGTCCCTGTAGGAAGCGTTAGAACTCAAACTAGTCCCTATCATTTGAGGACCGCTCACGTGACTAGTATTGTGTCAGTTCGATTTCCTGCAGGGTGGTAACACCCTCAGGGAGGTCTCCAAGAGAACTCCTCACCATTTCCGGGCACAGCTCAAGCACTCATCACAGCCAGACAAATGTCTGAACCGACACAATCCAGAAATCGACCTTTTAGTAAAAGATCATGCCGACACCTCACACCCGTCGAAGTCCTAGAGCAGCTTGGCTGTTGACCCACCGGTACGCGTGGTTAGACCTCGAAGTTTCACCCCGAATGGCTTCACTTCTATCGTTTGTGAACTTAGGGCAGTTCTAGGTGACAACGCATCTGTAAGGCAACATACATCCTTTTATAAATGTGTGCACATCATTTGTTTTGTTATTTTAGAGATGGGGTAGTAACACATAAGTTTTATGGGTAAAAAGCCAGAGGTATTCCTTTTAGAAAAAGCTATTTTTCCCCAGCTTGGATCCCCGGGATCACAACACCCGTAATTTACTAATATATCCCCCTGGGGGAATCGGAAATTACATACGCTGCCATTAGTAAAGGCCGTGATACACTATCATACAATGTCGTGCGATCCACGAAAATATACAACCCTGATGTGATGAATTGTTATTGTCTTTTGAAAATTTTCATAAACTCCATCATACCAGCGTTGTACTTTTTCGTAGATCGCACGACTTTGTATGATAGTGTATCACGGCCTTAAACAATATTGCGATGTCACAAAATGACATAGTGTGTACTCGGTATTACACACATACAAATATTTAATTCAAACGAATTGAATGAAACCTCCTGGTTTTTAGTAGTCAGTTTAAAGTAAGTTTCATTATGTGAATGAAAATTTCATAAATGTAATGAAAAGTTTTACTTTATTACTGAAGCTTGTTGTTGTATTAATTAAAAGGATTCGGCGCAATGGGATTTCATTCCCGTTTTTCTTTTAGTGTAGTTTTGTTGCATATAAGTTTTATTTTTATTTAAACAAAATTTTTTTTTTATTTAGCTATCTCTCGCTTAAATTAAATTACAGCCACTGTTTTGTGAAAAAGTTTTAGTGATTTTATTTTCTCTAACACTGCATAAGACCTTTAAAATTTCACTATCTAAAATGATGAATGTTAACAAAAAGGTGGTAATAAACAATAAAAATTATGACAGAGTCCAAGTATGCAATAAAAAAAATATCTCCTTCAACGAAATGCATTTACAACACTTACACAAGTATCTAGTTATTTTTTTTTTATTAGAGAAAAAAAACGTTCTAAAAACGTGGCTAAGAATTTATTCATTCTGCATCATTTCCGTGTGAATTTCCGTTCAAAGTTTGTGTCATTCCACCTTTAAAGCGTATATTTTTGTATGAATGCAAGCATTTGATTGTATAGCCTTGGAAAACACCCCACTTTACCCAAAACTCACACTTTTACATGCAAACAAAATTCCTACATAATGTTACGACGGAACAAAAATCATTGTTGAATTTTCTTTGAAATAATAAATAAATAAAAAATTAAAAACTACAAAAGAAAGAAAACCATTTAATTGGTTGTTATATAAATGTGCTCGTATGTCTATTGTTTTTGTTCTTTTTTTTTCTAACAGTAGAAAAGAGACAAGACCTTGCAAGACCTTTTACGGTTTGCGTTTGTTTTAAATTAACCTTGTTTGTTGAAAAGCCTCTCTTTTGCAGTGACTTTGGTTTCCCATGCAATTTGTGGTGGATTTTTCCTACTCTGTGTCTTAATTTATTGGCATTCTATTTAAATCAAACCAAATTAAAAAAATAACTTGTTTTTATTACAACAAAATTAGTAGTTGCAGCGATAACAAGCCATAAAATGTTTTAAAAAAACAAGTGCAGATTACTTAGTACGCAGTAGTGTAGGGTCGTTTCAAAAATTATGTTCAAAATAGGATTTTACATAGGCGATGAAAATATGAGCAAGGCAATGAGCAAATGTTTGAAGGTTTATGTGAAACTAAGCTTTATTTAACAAAAACAACCTGAAAAGCGACTAGCTTGTCTGCAGAAAACACACATGGTCTATGGCGGGAATCGAACCCACAACCTTTGGACTAAGATGCTAGCATCGCTGTTAAGGTGGAAGTACATATCACGCGTTACGCGGCAACGCTTTTCTGGCTTTTTAAACGTTTAACGCTATACAAATGGAAAGTTACACAACACGCTTTTGAGGTTTTTTTAGTTGTAAAATTTAAAGCCCATGCCGGCTATTTTTTCGTCTTGGATTTACATTTTATATTTCTTTAAATATTTAATGCATTTTTTATCCATTGTTTAATAAAAAATTAATTTCTAATCATATTTGTGTATGCTAGCTTATGAATCCGGCAACACTAGCTGTAATTTTGTATACAACGCGTGCAAGTTGAAGAATTTTCAACTTTTTGCGAGGTACGCGCGTCGCAAACTTCACTGTGTAACTTACCTTATGAAAACACACCATTTCAACTTTTTTGACAGACGCGTGTATCGCATTAGCGCATTGAACGCGAGTTATGTACTTCCACCTTTACTCAGCCACAGGTTCCCTGATCGTCTACATTAGCAACAGTGAAATACTCACAGGATCCAGCTAAACCCCTCAATAATGAATTTCAATGTATTTTTAATAAAAAAATATTTTACTTAATAAGTAAAATAACAATTTGGGATTATTACTGCGTTTAAAAATTTGTTGACATTATTTTAAAAAATCGTTGAATAACAAAAATTAAAAATTTTAAGAACCCCGACGTACAGAACAAACGACTGGACAAGTTTTCTTCAAGTGAAGGCGTGAAGATATTAGATCAAGTCACCATTCAAACAGAAAAGAACAAAATTAAAATCGGTCTAAGACACCCAGATTTAATTGAATGTATCTAGAAAAGATGTAATATCTTCTAAACAGCTGGACCGATTTTCTTCAAACATAGCTAAGCTCACTCTCGCTTAAGACACACAAATACACAGACACTCTCTACAAACTTATAACACCATTTTTTTTTTTGGTCGGGGGTTAAAAGAAGAACTAACAATTTATTAATAATAAATATATCAGTAATAAAAAAATATGCACTTTTACATAAACACATCAATAAATGCATAAAATATTTTTTAATCTGAAACAAAAACAACTAATTACAAATTTCATATCGCATTAAATATCTATATGATTTTCCTTTTACTCCCTTCGTTGAGAAAGGCTATCAGCGGTTACGGTTCGTTGGCGAATTTGCATATACCGCAAAACTTCCACTATGCGCTTGTACTTGTACGAGTGTTCTACCCTCCAAATTAATTGTTACCAAATTCTTTGCTTGCTTAAATATTTTAATTATAAGGTTGGTTGGTAATGTACAACAAAACAAAACAAACTGACAAGAGAAATAAAGTTTTTTTTTATTCATAAAAATAACAAATGACCACAACAATTAAAATAGTTTTCGGGGCTTTAAACAACTATAAATAAGTCTTTTTTTCGACTAAAGGGAAAATGCGTTCAAATATAAATATTAATTTAAGCTTAGCATGTGCACAGTCATTTATAAGACAATTAAGTAGAGTTTCACACATTTTATGTTATTTAATCTTTATGAATAACTTTCAGCCCCACACGAATTCCATTGGATTTTCACGGAGGCGGAAAATTCGCCTCGAAATAAAAAAAAAAATAGTGGGAGTTCTTGTGGAAGCCCTGGGATTTAAAGGGAAAATATACTATCGAATTATTGGTTAAAGACAAATTTTGAAGCATTACCGTCTAATTACAATTACATTAAAAAAACTACGCAATTTAAAAAAAAAAACATTTGGGGCAAATTTCTGTAGTATATTTATGTAACAATGCTGGCGGATTCTGTTTGCAGCATTTGACAAGTCAAGGTAAATTTTTTTTAAAATAAATTCAAAGAAAATTAAAATTTCTTAAAATAAAAATGCAGGTTCTCATCCTCTGCCCAAGTAGATAGACATGGGGGCTGATGAAGTGCGTGGCTGCACAGCCGCAGCTAAAATAGTCTAGTTTAAGTTTTTTTTTTTTTTTATAAAATCACATTAATTAATAAAAAAAAGCAATGTGAGTCCGATCACAGAGGAGATGTGTAAACAGTTAGTAATGAAATTTTTTTTTTAAGTTGGAAGTACTTATGCTTTAGTATCTTTTTTTAAATTAATTAATTAAAAGTATCAAAACTTGCAATATTGTAAATACATATGAATTTGTTGGTTTTTGTTTGTTTTTATTAAACTTATTTGGTTAGTAAATTCCCAGCAAAAAATTTCAAAAAAGGTAATCGAGTTTGGAATTAAGCATTTTTGGTGGAAGCACTTCCCTACTGGATTACCAACTTAATGATTTTAACAAGGCGTGAGACTAAAATAATCGATTCTTGAGAAGTACTTACATATTTTTATTTCTCAAAATTTCATGTAATCTATTTTTCGTCTAAAAAATCATTATCTTCATTTAGCAACTTGCACGTCATTTTTTGTAATTTTAGGTAATGTGATTTGTGAGCGAGTAATGAAAATTGGCAATCAGAAAAGTAAGTCATTATATGGCAAGTAGTTCTAATGGTAATGTGTAATTTTTTGCTGGGTGGGCACACTGCAGTATATGTACATATATGTACTGCATTCAAAATTGCAGTAAGCAGTAAATTTACTGATTACTAAAAAAATTCAGTAAGTTTTTACTGCTAATGAAATTTAATTTGCATTACCAGTAAAATCGTAGGGCCGTAATCATAATAAAATTGTAGCAAGTCGCAAAGTTTTTTCATTCAAATTTTGAAACTTTTGTATGAAAAACATTTAGCCACTTGGTAGAATTTCATTATGAATACGGGCATTACTGATTACTGAAAATTCAATGCATCTCATCATATAACAAATCATTTAGGCAATTTATAAAAATTGTAGAAAAAAATTTTAGTAATCAGTAAAAATTTACTTGTTAAACATTTTTTATTATTTTTACTGAAAGCTTAGTGGTACTGCAGTGCTCATTTATGGTAAATGCCTTTACTTTTACTTTTTAATTTTTAATTCCTGTTGTTCATCGTTTAGTTGTTTCTTTTCTTGTTGTTGTGTACGCATTGCAATTAAAATAAATTCAATAAAGTGCGACTTTGACTCGCGTACATTCGGTTTTAATCATTTTTTTTTTTTATTTAGCTTTCTTCCTTTTTTAAGTTTTTTCAGTTTAAACGATTTTTTCAGTTTTATCGCTTTTTTCTCGTTTTGGCGTTTTTTTTTTCTCTTTTTGGGTTTTTTTTTTAATTTTCGCCATTTTTGTCATTTTGGCGATTTTTTTCTGTTTTTTGGGGTTTTTTTATTTGGGCGATTTTTTCATATTGGCGATTTTTTTTTGTTTTTGGCGATTTTTTTATATTTGGCGATTTTATATTTTTTTGATTTTTTAGTTTTACCGTTTTTGAACATTTCAAGAGTTTTACTCTTACCGTTGCCGAGATACAGCAAGTTGTCAAAATTACAAAGTCAAAATTGCATTAACTGATGGAACACCCTTTAATTTAAATTTTTTAAATTTAGTGTTAATTGTTGTAGTCTGTATAAAAATACACTAACTTTTAAAATTTCAAGTGTATGTATGTACATACAATTGTATGTATATTACATGGGATTTTAACATTTTTCGTTGCTCGTTTTGCAACACCCTTTAGTTTTTAACTCTCATGTATTTGTTGTTGTAGTGGCCAAATGTCTACACATTGTGTCCAAATTTCAAGTCCGTAGCTCTTACGGTTCATTTCCACCTTTGGTGTACGGAAATATACAGAAAAATAACCGTCGGCATCGAGCCGGTCGACTTGTTTCTCTGCTTGGTATTGCTTCTTTCAAACACTAATACACTCATACATAGCTCACACCGATTTGACAATGTTGTGAAAGAAAAGCAAAGAAATCTCAGCAAAGAAATCAGAGTCAAAAGATTTTTACCCTTAGCGTATAGATGTTTACACATCAATATTTTATTCTATAAGAATTGAAAATAGTGAACTTGAGCCCGATTAAGAAATTATTCCTGATTAAATTTTTTTTAAATTATATGAACAGTCATAGAAATGGGCATTTGAAGGTTAAAGGAATGTGCCTTATTACGAGTGTCGTATTACGACTTCGACTACGACGATTTTGTAGAAGACTAAAGAACGTTGCAGCATTTTTTATTTAATCTAGTACGAAGTCGTCGTTGTCGTAGTCGAAATACGACATTCGTAATTAGGCCCAATAATTCTTTTGAAAAAAAAAATAATTTAGAAGATTTCAAATACGGACAATAAAAAGTTTGAAATGATTTAGTTTCAGTTAAATAAAACGTTTTGTTAATTAATTTTGTTTAGCGTTTATTTATAATGTCGGTTCATATTAATATTTAAGAAAAAAATATTTATTTCAAGACGATCAAAAAAATTCATCAGCATCTTTCATATCAAGCTGCAAGTAAATTCGTAAGCTAGACAAACGCTTTTGCAACTACATTAGAAACGTTTTTCATTTAAATAGTATATTATCTATTTAACTAATGCATTATTTTATATGTATTAGATGAAAGTAATAATAAATTTTTATGAGCTAATTATACTTTTAATGTTTATTTTAAACAAATCCAACGTGATTTGGTGCTTCTTCATTTCATTTTAAATTTCATTTTGAATTATTGTAGTTGAATAATGATTTATGCAATTTCTTAATTTCTTTATTTATTTACTTTCATATTTTGCCTTAATTTACATGTAAAATGTTTAAGTTTCCTTTACACTTCAGTAATTAACTGTTTGAATTTTGATTGCATGATACACATTAGACATGGGAGAGATCATGAAAATAAAATAAATTAAAATTTTTAAACGTAATAAAAAGTAGTTACTCTAACACTTTCATATTTCGTAAAACTGTTGCACAAACAGACAAAAAAAAAAAAAAAAAAAAAAAAAAAAAAACCGAAATCATAAACAATTTGGGGGTATTTGAGCAAAAATTAGCAATAAAATTTGTGTTGAACACGACTATATACTCGTACATGCATATATACATACATATGTTTATATTTTTATGTACATATATAAATGAGTACATATTTTCGTAGTTACTCAAGCCAAAATTTCAAAACGTTTGAAGGTAGCATAATTCATTCATAAGTAAGGAAGTAAGTACTCAAAAGAAATTTACAAAAGTCTTAATTTTAGTAAGAGTTTTAATATTAGTAACTGCCTATAATAATAATTGTAGCTCAAACAATTCGTACGCCCACATATTTTCTCTCACGCAACTAGAACTATAGCCGATTCCAACACAAAGGAGCATCTCTATTTTTTTATGCGAAAAACTAAAATACCCTGCAATTAAAAGTAAAAAGGCACATGTGTATCAATCATATTGTATCTCTCTCTCTCATACTTAAAGCCTGAGTATGCCTAGGTTATGGATATTTAATCGGACAAAAAAGTATATGAATGATACTCGGAATATTTATTCAGCATTCGCTACTGTATATATTCATTTGTGTATGTAAAATGGAATGGAAAATGTGTTGTTGTGTGTGCGGCTTTATGTGTATGTGTGTGTGTGTATGTAAAAAAAAGAGCTGATTAATAGTCAGAGTATTTTATAGCTCATATAGTCTATAAATGAGTTATAGTTATTTGCTGTGTAATTTAATAACTGTGTACTCGTATAAAATTAGTTAATGGAAGTTTATAGTTATGCGTATTCGGCTTAAAATACGATTTTGCTGCTTGCACGCCATTAAAAGAAATAGTTTTTACATCGAATCATTAGTTGCTTTGAAAAATGGTTCTATTAGGACAACCCGAAGAGCAATAAATTATCTGTATAGCCCCACCAATCTGCCGAATCAAAGCCAAAGCCGAATATTCCTGACGCCAAACTGATGTATTTGTTGTGGCCACAAGGCTTCCATCTGTTGTGAGCTGCTGCAATCGCACGAGACGATCACAGAAAACCTGTACCGAACAGAATTGATTTACTCGAAGCGAGAATATCTGATTAGACATGAAGCCGTAATATTCAATTATGACAACGCACGGCAACATGTTGCAAAACCACTTTAAAACTATTTAAAAAATAGAGGCTGAGAAGTTTTGCCTCATCAGCCATAAAGTTCCGATATTACCTCGTCCGACTACTATTTGTTTCGATCGATTCAGAACGATCTAAGTCGAATACGCTTCAGCTTAGAACAGGATATTTGAAATCGGTTTGATTCGTACTTGATTTCAAAACATTTGCAGTTCTCTAGGCAGGGAATCCATATGTTGCCGGAAATATTTGGAAGGATCAGAGCTAAAGATAACCAATAATTTCAGATGTAAAATTCAGTTAAAAATTGTGAAAAAAACCCATTTTCCAAAAAAAAATTATGAATTGTAAAGGGTGGGCAAATTTGTTAGGTCAGGCAGGAAGTAAATTGGCTGTCAAATGATGAAATGTCAATAATTGAGCTGTCATCCTTTGACATTTATTTAGTAAGAAGTTGGAAAATTTTAACAAGCATTGAACGATGCACTCTTGGAAAAAGAATTTTAATTGTGAAATTTGTGAATTTTTATTTGAAAGGCCAGAAACAACTGACGCACTGATGTAATTCCGCGCTGCATTGACGACATAAACGAAGCTTTGTTGCAAAATGTGGTTAAAAATTTTGTGCAAAGAGCAGACGTCTTCCGCCGTGCTAGAGCTGGACATTTTCCCGACATCATATACCATTTTTAATTTCCATATTTCTACTTTGTATTGAAATCAATAAAACTAAATTTGTTTAAAAAAAATGCGTTTTTAAGCCAGTTTACTTCCCAACCTTAAATTTGCCCACCCTGTCTTATAAGGAATATTTACGACTTGTATCGAACTCTTTCAGTAGCTCGTTTTTGACACAAACCTATGATAAAACCCATTTAAATTACATGGCTTTGATCATTGCTTTCTATCAAAAACGAGCTACTGAAAGAGTTCGATACAAGTCTAGAATATTTTTACTGAAGATTACGTTCCTAAATTTGGCAGCTATGGTCCAAAAATGATGGAAAAATATATAAAAAATTTAAAATTCTTAGTTTTATTTGTGATGCACTAGATGCAGTCTTTTCGGGTTTGTTTCTCCTAGTCTATAACTACAATTATGCCGAAGACAAACCAAATTTAATTCCAATTGATTTCTGAAATATAGCCGTGAGAAAGTTGCATGTTCTTCGGAAAAAAATCAAGTTTTAGCCGTAATATAAATGAGGCAATAAAATGCTGACATCACATCACCATGGAAATAATTTCTTACTCGGGCTTAAATTCATTAATTTCAATTCTTATTGAATGAAATAAGAATTGAGAAGTAGAGATTGCTATTAACATCACTACGTTAAAAAGTAAATTCTAATGAAACGGAATACGAGAAATGATTGTTGTGTATGCAATTATTGATTAATTAATAAAAATATTTCATTCAATAAGAATTGAAATTACTGAATTTAAGCCCGAATAAGAAATTATTTCTGATTAAAAAAAAAATTATGCAAGTGCGTTTCCAAATTGCATAAAAATGTTCCTTATTGGCTAAAAAGTGCAGTTTGATAACGTTGGCTATTTGATGATAAGTCGTAAAAAGATTTAAATCAAAGCGATGCAAATAACACACAAGTTGTTAAGAAAAAATTTTATCTTGTATCTTACAAAAAAAAAAAAAACAATAATAAAAAGAAAATAAAATTTTACCACCTGGAGTTGTGTGTTTACGATTAAAATGAGAACGAAACTTAAATTGCATTATTTTCATTGTTAAACAAGATACCAACGTAACAGCAAATATGTACACAAAAGCATTAAATAAAAAATAAAAAAAAAAACATAATAAAAAACTACTTAAAATACGGAAAAATTGTATACAAGATGAAAATGCAGGAAATGCAACACAAACTAAATGAACACCTTAGAATGCACGTTGTACAGTGGGTTAATTGAAATTTTAAATGGAAACAAAGAAACTGCAGTTTTTAAACGGATTGAATTTGTAGTTTGTATTCCCAGAATAAGTCACCTCGGGTAAATGAAAGTTTTTTAGTCGACTTTAAAAATTTTAAAACATATGACTTCCTCTAGTGAAGTTCTACAAAAAACCTTCATAACATAAATAACACTGTGCCGAAAAAAAAATCTGACTCGCGCACGAAGGGTTCCGTACGAACACTAGACATGTAATTTAATGCAAACTTCAGCCTATATAATATATAGTTTTGGGCTTTTTATCGTTTTTGGCATTTTTTCGGTTTTTGGCGTTTTTTAATTTTGGCGGTTTTTTGGCGTTCTTTTTTTTGTTTCTGGCATTTTTGGCGATTTATTTTGGCCTAAGATATTTTTTCTTTTGGTTTTTTTCGGTTTTTGGTGATTTATTTTAGTTTTAGAGATTCTTTTAGTTTGGCGATTTTTTTCGTTTTGGCGTTTTTTCGGTTTTTGGCGATTTTTTTCGCTTTGACGATTTTATAATTTTGGGATTTTTTAGTATAAGCGTTTTTGAAAATTTCAAGAGTTCGCCTGTTACGGTTTCCAAGATAGAGGAAGTTTTCAAAATTGTATTAACTGATAGAACACCCTTTAATTTTGATTTTTTTTTAATTTTAGTGTTAATTGTTGTCCTTTGTGTAAAAACGCACTAACTTTCATAGGATTATAACATTTTCGTTGCTCGTTTTGGAAGACCCTTTAGTTTTTAAGTGTCTTATATATTTGTTTTTGTAGCGGCCAAAGTTCTATACATTCTGGGAAAATGTCAGGTCCTTAGCTCTTACTGTTCTCGAGAAAACACTCTGTGACGGACAGACGGTCAGGCGGATAGACGGATATCGTAGCGAAAACAAGAGGGTTCCTTTTCACCTTTGATGTACGGAATTCTGAAAAATGTACTCTTTGGAAGGATTAGTGGTCATTGTGTAAAACTGGAGAACTGTGCAGGTAACCTACTATAAAGAATTGGTGCTCCGAATGCCTCTTTGAAGAACAGATTTAGTGGTATTTCCAAAATAATATTTGAACTTTCGAAAAATTTATTTCCTGGCATGAAAAGACTTTTTTTTAATTATGCAATATATAGTAAGATACAATCGGAATCTCCCATTAAAAAAGTTCATTCGGAGATGCAAAAAGAACTTCGCCGGTTGGAATATCGGAAAATTTTAAACTTTGAATTGACTCCTGCAGCTAATTTTCACCAACTTTGAACTTCCCCTCAAGCAACAAAGCAGAAAGAAATGTCTGTCGGACCAAGCATCGCCAGGGAACCAAGGAGTGATTTCTAGGCAGTCAGGTATGGGAATTCGGTCAAAGCTGGGGCCGCTATTATGACTCCCCACAGTTCAAGCCACTTAAAATCGAAACCAAGTTATGTGAGAAAGTCTAAAGCACACAACACATAACTTCCTCTTTAATTTTGGGAGACGTACTCTCTTTTACTTCTTCACCTGTTTATATAAAGCAAATAGTATTTTTTTTTCTTGCATACAAATTTCACTGCTGCTTGTGTACAAATAAATATGCAATTGTTAACGCAAGCACAAAATTTGCAAAAGTTTTTTTTTTTTTTAAAGAAAATAGAAAAAATATGTGAAAACTCATGGCATTCGTTTCACTTGAATATGTGTGTGCAATCGTGGAAGTATTAAGGACAGAAGGAAATTCACAAAAGCGGAATTATTTTGTTGAAACAGCAAATTTGTTACGAATGCCTTTAACTAGATTAGACACAAAAGCACTGGTTAACTAAAAACGCATCACACACACCAACCAACTAAGAAATAAAAAATCCTTAATATTAAGGAAAAGTAATTTAAAAAAAAAAAAGAAGAAATAGAAAAGAACACTGAAATAATATTTTGTGAGATATAACTACATATGAATAGATTTTTGCTTTGGAGGATTGTGATTGTTGATCTATGTAAAACGACTTGCAATAAGAGGTTTCATCAATCTCATGTTTATTTAATTTTAAAGAAGAGGGCCTGTTATTAATAATGAAGAACAACCTGGCACTATGCGCCCACGATTTGTCGTAGACAAATTTGTAGACAATCACCCTTATTCCAGTTGTCGATATCGACGTCATTTTAACACAATATGTACTTAAAAAATTTGGGGATTGTGTACCCGTTGTCGAAGTATCAGTTCCTGTTGTCAGGTTAATGCCATAAAATGCATAAAATTGTTCATGAGAGCGAGTAAACAAGCCCCAATTTTTTGGTGTCATGTTAAATTGACGTCGATGTCAACAACTGGAATAAGGGTGAATAATAATGGAAAACGATATCAGCCAAATGGCCGCATTGGCTACGCTAACAGAACCACATTCTTTTCATGAAATTTTGCTTCACCAATTCGCACATCTGCTGCTGCGGTCCATTGGCATATACTATACTTCACGCAAACCCAAAGAAGAAAATTAAAAGGCATTAAATTGCTACATCTCGGTAATCATCTCTTCTATAAATCAGACGGACATGAAAGTTTTCACGCATAACAGCTATGGTATCGTTACTTGTATGGCACGTATCACCGGCTTGTTGAAAATACACGTCAATATCTTCAGATTTTGGCTATAAAAAATCATTTGTTGAACACCCAATTCCAAAGATCGTTGATAAACTGCTACACGCAGCACTATGAGCTACAACAGCTAAAACCAGTGGTGCCTGAGCGGCGTCCACGAGTTCGATTCTTTAGATCAGTTAACATTTCCCACAATTTTCAATTTTCGGCCGAGATAGTACTTCACGACGAGTTGACACAAAATGTTTTTAATTTTGCGAAGTGTGACCGAGAAATTTGCATCATTTTTACAGTGAATTGTATAATTTCAATGCGTGGTTGATTAATGGAGTTTGATTGGTTGGTTGGTTGGTTGCTTCACGCAAGCATTTAAGTAGAATATAGATGATTATTTTTCGGACTGACCATTTCACGCGTTGGTGTCAATCAATGAAGGATTAGATACCAATTACTTGAATACGGTAATTGGTACTAGAACCAACCCGTCGCATTGAGATATATGAGAAGGTTAGTTTAGGAATGGTGGTAATATTAACGCCCCCCGCCTTTTGGATCAGTCAGTGGCATAGTGATGAAGTTTCTGATATCCTCCAGTCTACAATTCCCGATATCACTAATGCTCTCATGAAATCATCTGCTCAGCCATCTAAGTCTATGACGGGTCAATGGTTTCTGGTTCCTCTTCATCCCCGCACATCCTACAGAGATCTGGAATGTTAGTTTCCCAAATGCTGGTTCTTGCTCTGACTGAGATTCTGACACAATTCGCTTTCCTTCCTATACCTATCCAGGATCTTTCTGAGTCAAGTGTTGGACACATAGCCCTCGACACTTTACAATAAAGTTACTCAAACCAGTCTCTGATAACATATTCCATTTGCAATAAAAGCAGAATTCTGCATCAACTGACACCACACCCAGTGAAACAAACACAAAAGCACGCTGATGTTGAAGGTGTAGTGACCTTCGAAAACAGCTAGTTGTTCCGTTCTACTAAGTGTTTGTCAGAATATTTACAATTAACTTTGGTGTTAATTGTTCATTAATAATTATCACATCCCAGCTAAAAACATTATATATGGTCCATATATTTTTAATATATAAATGTATATAACTATATATGAGTATGTATGAATTCATGTATGGAAATGTATGGGATTATACATGGCAAAACTATTATATATAAACTAATATATGGACTAATATATGAAATGTATTATAATATATGAACTCAGATATGGAAATTTTAATTATGAAGCTCTTCATATGTGGATCCATATATAGAAATAAGATTTAATATATGGAGTCATATAAGAATGTATGCATACATAATATTTTACATAAGATCGTTGTTTGGATTTTATCACTGGTGAATTGGAAATCCATTAGAAAATACACACCTTATGCAAAGTTTATATGCGTTTAAGAACGAAAAAATTTTGTTACAAAAAAAATCATTCTTGTATGATTTTATACATTGTGGCCCCCAAATAATCAAAAGGATAATCCAGTCATTAATTATAGAAAATAACAAAATTCTCTAGATAAGAAACAAAGTTCATATTTCTGCAAAAAAATTTATTGAAAACTATTGTTAGACGGATTTTTTTTATAATTAATTGCATTAGTTTTTAATCTTATTTCTTAAATTAAATTTTCTGTACGAATATGAGTTTTGTGTTTTTTAAATAATCGATTCACCTTTTTTTTTTAAATGATGAATACAATTCCTTTTAGTTAGTTTTTAAATATTTTGTCCACACAAATGTTTCATTAAATACAACCTCCTCCCTTTACAAAAACTTAGAAAAAAACTAATTTTAGAAATTTTATTTATTGCACAGCAGTGCGCTTTTTTGATTCAAGAAAGTATGATTATGAACTTTTCATACCGTATAGGGAATATTTATACATGCATGTATGAAAATGTATGAATATATATAATCATATATGGCCATATACCCTAATTTTTCGGATCCGAACCATATATGGGATATCATGTATGCTCCATACGTATTTTTTTAGCTGGGATGTAATTTGGCTTACAAAATGATACGAACTTTAGCCTAATCAAATCATAAATATAGAAAAAAATGAAGTTCGAACAATAATAATAAAACGATTTGCGTTGCTGCCGTCAAAACAATCTTTGTCATATAAACTTGTGTATTCTATTTTTGACATACTGAAGTCGGTAGCCCGCTGTGGTGAATATATTTAATGCTTAAGGCATTTTCGACCTTAAATTTATGTATTTTATTTTTAGGGTGCCCCTGTGTCTGAGTGGTAGCCATGCTAGCCTCCTGCTCCAGAGGTCGTGGGTTCGATTCCCGCTATAGACCCTGGGTGTTTTCCGCAGACAATCTAAACGCTTCGCGGGTTGTGTTTTGTTAAAAAAAATAAATAAATAAATTTTGGTATTCTAGCAAAAATACTGAAATAAAATTTTTCTTCAAGTGTAAAATGCTCGAAAAAAAAAACTTAGAACAACTAAATGCAAAATACTTTACAACGCATTTTATATGCAAATAAATGGAAGCAGTTGAAAATAGATGGAAAATATTCCAGCGGAAATGTTGCAACTGTAAACGATAGAATGAAATAAATAAAGTTGTAAAAAAAGAAACTTTTCTTCTTTGATGAAAATATCTCACTGAAGAACACAATGCAAACAACAACAACAACAACAACAGCAACAATAGAAATACTGACTTGAATGCTGGAAAAGTGCTTTTATTTTGACCAGAAATAACTTAATACAGCAGCACTAACAACTTTAACTTTAACTCTTAGAGGAATTTCATATTACACAGCACAAACACTAAAGATAAAGAAGAATGTTTGCTACAGTGGGGCAGACGTGAGTGAGGAGGGGGAAAAACAAGAAACTGTGCGTTAAAAAGCAGCTGCTAAATATTCAGGTATTTATTTCTTTTTTTTTATTATTACAACGGATTTTGAAATTGTTTGTTAATGATTCATTTATTTTTTTATTAGTTCATTTATTTCATACTCATGTTAAAAGCTAAGCTGTCTAAAAAAAATGTTCATGGCTAAACTTGTGTAAAGCGTTATAGGAAACCCCCACCAAGCATTCTTGTTTTTATTTTTATTTTTTGTTTTGTTTGTTTATTTGCCAGTAAAACGAAACAGGCTCTTTGTACGAGCAGTTATCTAAAATATTTAAAAAATGTTTGTAGTTTAAATAAACTATTAATGTTGGTTTGTGTGAATGCTTAATGTGTCTTTTAAATATTAAACATAATCTTATCTTACTGTCACTTCATACAATTTGCATACGTATAAAAATTTTATGCTTGCCTGTCTGCTTTAAGCTACAGAGATGAGCAGAACTATAAGATACTGGTACTGATGTACATATACATATGGTGATGTTGCGCCAATAATGTTAACTTGATGTAAAAATAAGCAACAGATGCTAAAAAAAATATTTGTTATTTTTGAAAAAGTTTCTTAGCATATTGAAGTTTTGTAATTCTCAATAATTTATTGAGAGTTTGTCCATAAACATTAAGGTATTTTGAATTGTGGTTGAAGTCAACTGAAGCGTTTGCTTAGCAGCGAAGAAATGCATCTGTAACTGGATTCAGTAACTTTTATTACGATAATCGTATCGTTATAATAAGTATAACGAAAATTTAGCCACTTTGCTATTCAGTAACATATTTTAACGATTGGAGGAAAAAAAATTAAGTCATAAGATCTAATTTGTTGAGTTTTTCTTAATTATTCTTTGTGCTTTTCGCTTGTTTTCACATTTTCTATACAGAGATGCCACATGATATTGAATTAAATGGTGAATAAGATAAAGCGGGAGACTATCGTAAAAAGAAATTACATAATCACATACATTATCGTTATCGCAAGCGAATAAATATGTCGATAAATATTACGATTTTCGGTTCGCAAAAACTTACAGAATCCAGGTACTGGACTAGCTAAACCAACAATAAATAAGTGTTTATTAAAGCAAGAAGTATTTTAGTCTGATTTGGTTATTTTTCGGGAGAGTACTTTAAACTTTTAGTGATTTTGGTATTCAAATATATTTTTCTATTATTTCATGAAAAATAGCCCAAACTAATTAAAATTTAACTCGAAAGTACTTTAAAATTGGGAAATCATATTGGCGGAATTATTTATGTATTTCCGTTTTAGCTTAACACGACTTAAGAAATTTTTCCATTTTGCCCTAGAACTGTGAAAAAAATCTCTAACTATTTTCTTTACATTGAACAACTACCAGGGGAAGCATTTGCAGCTTAGTCGAACATTTGCTTAGATATCTGTTAAGTCTAGAGCTCTTTGTCTTTCACAATGATACGGCTTTTGAGAAAATACAACCCTGTTGTAATGGAGTTTATGCAAACTTTCAAAAGCCTTAGAACTCATTAGATCATTATTTGTATTCATTCATTAGAACTTTTTTTTTTTTTTTTTTGAAAAGTCGCACGACTATGTAGGATTGTAAGGCTTTTGCACCAGCTGATTTGATTAAACTTCCTATAACTTCCATCAGACTCTCTGACATACATATACAACATCCTACAAGAAAAGTAAACTGTCATTAAAACAAACAAGTGTAATCGATTAGCGATATTAAAATTATAACCGATATAGTCAGCCGGCAATCCAGGCCCTAGCAGGTGTGTACCAGAAACGACAAAAGTATTATTTTGAGTACTCTTTGCGTATTGGCCGTCAAACAACTATAAATGCGTACAGCTAAAAATAAAAACCATGCTTAGAACAAACGCATTAATAATAAACCGAATATGTATAAACAAAAATAACCAACAACTATTGTTATACACATTTATTAAATTAAGCAGTACACACAACTATAACTTAAATTTACATACTGACTGTGAGCTACAATTATACGTATGAGTATAAAAATACTCGGAGTAATAATCAGCTACACATGCGTTTATACACTGCTATTTTATCTACTCACACATAAAGCATATTTCCCACAGCCAAAACACATTTTCCATTTTATTTTATATACACGAATGTATGTATACGGTGGCGAATGATGAATATATATTTCGAGTATCATGCGTATATTATTTTTGTACGACTAAATATTTATAATCTGAATATAAGCATAATCTGACCATAAGTATGACATATAATAAATACGCCTGATACGCATGTGCCTTTTTGTAGTTGTAACGTATTTTAATTTTTCGCATAAACAAAGTATAGGTGCGCTTATATGTTGAAATGGCTATATTCATAGTTGCTTGTTAGAAAATATGTGAGTGCACGAGTTGGTTGCGCTACAATTATTACTATACGTAGTTACTAAAATTAAGACTATTAACTTAATTATTTATTTTTTTTTAAGAGAAGTAACACTCAGGCAATGAATGGGATAATGATAGAGAAGAGAGATGTGTTTCAGATTAACGTGAGCTTGTGCCTTTACGGCCTTATCTCACGGTGGTCTAAACACAGAATGAACCAATGGCCCATTCCTCAAGGTACATAGGTTGCAATCTTTAAATACAGTTATCCCTGTACTATATTCAAGTACCTTGCTTAGGTACTTTGAGCTATTTAAACTCTTCGCCGTAATGACTTTGTCAAAGCAGTACTATCTGTTGTATGACAACAGCACCTAAAACAGTGTCTGGCTGACCGCGTCTTGCCAGTCAGTAGCATTTATTTAACACTGGGAAGCCAAGACTATTCTCCCAGCGTTTTTGGTAACAACCACAGCCCCTATATACGATTATCCAAGTTCTCACGCCACGAGTATAGTTGCCTACACCCACAGTGAGATCTCGCAAGAGAATACCTCACCATTGCCGGTACAGCTCAACCACTTATCAGAGCTTGGACGCATGCCTGTGCCGCCAAATATCCAGTGCCACACAGGTCAACATCATACCTATAACCCCGTGGGGTAGGACGAAATCGATCTTTTAGCAAAGGATCCTGACGACCGCTAGATACACACAAACTCCTAGAGCAGCCTCACTGTCTGACAATCGGCATCCGTGGAACCAGAAGTAGCCTCTGGAGAGACCTCAAAGTTGCACCACAAGGGCTTCACCTCTATCGTTGACATAAACAGACCTGTTTTCCTTTTATAAATATGTACACATCCTTTGCTCTGTGGCCAGAGATCGGGTAGTAACACATAAGTTCTATGGGTAATGTACCAAAGGAACGTCAGCGGAAAAAGCCACATCAACCCAGCTGGGGCCCGGGATTGCCAACACCCGTAGTCAAAAATAGACTCCCTTGGGGGAATAGAGAAGACAGGTGGTAAAAGAAGAGATATAGGAAAGCTTCATTCTTTTACAACTCTGAGTTTTACGTAATTTTTTAATAATGCAGAGGTGCTTAGTAGCCACTTACTTATTATTTTACTTCACCGATTATTCTGCTTCATAATACCGACGAAGGAGGACGCTCTGATGTTACATTAGGATAAGTATCCGTTGAATATGGTTTAGTTCCGTCACAAGTGTCCATGGCCTCGGCTGAAGTAGTTAGCACGTTGACTACAAAACCGAAGGTAATGGGTTCAATCACTGTATCCAACAGTCGTTAAAATAACAAGCTAATGCATTTTTCGGTTGCGCATTAGTGTATCCTTGTGTCAGTTGTTGTAGGATACTTCGAGTGATGAAAGCATAGGCACTGGTCACTGAACTATACCGACTTCAGCAGATACTAATTCTAATATAACATCAGAGCGCCCTCATTCGTTGTATAGCAGAATCATCGGCGAAATAAAATAACTGATAAAATGGCTACTAACCACAGCTTAAAAAAAAATTAATACGATTCATTTAACACCAGAGGCGCTACAACACTGAATTATTAAAAAACGTGCAAACAGCAGAGTTGTAAAAGAATTAAGCTTTTCTCTATCTCTTCCTGCGCCGGCTGTCTTCTCTCTATCACTATCTCTTTCCTAAAGAAGATAACACCTAGTAATAATACTAGGCATTCATTGGTAGTGAACCTTCCTACAACAGCTTATACAAATGGACACTAATTGAGACTTGGCTCGAACTCGTTCATGAGTTCATTTTTGTCATAAATCTATGATCAAACTTTTGTAATTTAAATGGGTTTGATCACTGGTTTGTGGCAAAAATGAACTAATGAACGAGTTCGACCCAAGTCTAACAGTAATTGCATATCAGCAAAATGCGTGCTATTGTTATTTAATGACTGTCGGAAACCGGGTTTGAACCTAAGACCTTCGGATTTTTAATCAAGGTGCTAAATACTTCAGCCAATATTACCTCTCTTCTGTGTTTCATACACAGTGATAATAAGTTTATCGACTGAAGAAGTTCTCCCATTCATTACAGACCTTTTGCTGGGAAAATATTAATTAAAAATTATGAAAGCTGGCAATATCTCTAACATGGTCTTATCATTTGCAAAGTAGTTCAAACTTAAAAGCGTTTTATTTACAAGTCAGTATAAAATTAATTAGTATCCATATATTTAAGCACAACTGTTTCATTTACTTTTACTTACAGCATACTTTAAGCTTAAACAAAATAAAGTAAAATAAATAAAGACGTAAAACAAAACTGGGAGGGAAACTTAAACAAAAATTAAATACAGAAACAAAAAAGTTATAAACTAAAATGAAAACGCCGATATCATCATTAGATACAAAAAAAAATGGGGTCTACACCTTGAGAAAATCATAAACTTGTACGTAAATGTTTGTTTCTTCTTTTTTTTTTTATTTTTGTCTTTCTAAAGTAAATGTGGAACAACTATACGCATAGTTGCTTAAAGATAAAAGTAAAAAATATGAATAACATAACTACGAGTTACTTTTTGTAAACTACTCGTATATAAACATAAACATAAATATAAGAAGCAAAAAAAAAAAGAAGAAAAAATTATTATAGTTACAGAGATACATATGAAACCTTCACTTTGCCAAATGATACTGTACAATATGCTTTCAGCCATACGCATAGCCAATGTACATACAAGTGTAGCTATTTAGCTGCAAATCTGTGGCAAAAAGAAAAAAGTGCTTAAGTCGAGATAAGCACGTTTTTTGAGTTAGTGGCACCTCCGTAATCTACATATTACAAATAGACTTGTATCGAACTCTTTCAGTAGCCCCTTTTAGATGCAAACCTTTGATCAAACCCATTTAAATTACATGAGTTTGATTATGGGTTTATGTCTAAAACGAGCTACTGAAAGAGTTCGATACAAGTGTAATTGAAAAGTACCTCCGACACAAATTTCTTTATTTTGTGCTATTTTTCAGGAAGTTATAGCGCAATAAATTGGTGCTTATCTTCCCAGTTGGCCAAATCGTCCTAGACGAGATTGTCTTCGACGATTAATGTGCGTCTGTCAATTAGATTTTCTAATCGACAATTTGAAGGAAATCATCCTTCATGACTATCTGAACGACAATGTTACACGTTTTGTCTCCTATAAAACTTTGTTGAGAATAATCTGAGCGACAATGTCCCTCGTTTTGTCTTCAATAAAGCCTTGATGAAAGACAATGTCGATCAAAGCGTCGCACTGTGGGGTGAAAGCGTTCACAAGTGGCGATTAATTCAAAAGATGAACTTTAACTTTCACAATCGTATTTGGTACCATATGAAAGTGGATAAAATTCTACATCACTAAATGCAATAATAAAAGTTCTTGGTAGTTTACTTTATTTGCAGTGTGTGTTCAAAGTTCAATAATTTTAGTTATTTTTGCGCGCATTGATTAAAAGAGAAAATTTTGATATTTCAAGTGATTATAGCATTTTTTTTAATGCATGTATTTATTTATTGTATCTTCATATATGAACTAACAATAAGTATTCAAATCTTAAATCTATAAAAAAAAATTTATTAAACCCGCCCAGTGTCGGACATAAACTTAGTGATAGTTATAAATAATACATTAGTAGTGATAATCAAAAAAGGGGAAAAAAGTATTTTCAAATAGTCCCATCTGGAGTGTTAGGTATAAGAGCCCGTGTGTCCCTCTTTCTTAGTCGGATGTGTCCAGTAAAGTTCAAAATATTACGAGCAAGCGGATTAGGATGTGATTCGAGTTTTGTTAAATATTTGCTTGCGTATTTTGCAATTTCTTCAGTCACTAGTGGCATATTTAAATCACGATGTATAATAGAATTTTGGATGTACCATGGAGCCGATGTTATTAACCGTAAAATTTTGTTTTGCCTTCGTTGGATTCTCTCGACATTGGAAGCTAAAGCAGTGCCCCATAACTGAATTTCGTAGCACCATATTGGCTTCAAAAGCGACTTGTATAATAAAAGTTTGCAGTCTAAGCTGAGTGTTGAGTTTCTGCCAATCAACCAATAGATTTGAGTTAACTTAAGTTTCATCTGAGTTAACTTAGAGTCAATATGATGTTTCCATGTAAGTCTTCGATCAAGGTGTATACCAAGGTATTTCACTTGGGAATGTTGAGGAATATTATGATTGTTGATTCGAATGGGGGAGCAAGTATCTCTTCTTAGGGTGAACGTTATATGTACACACTTTTGTTCATTGACTTTAATTCTCCATAAGTTCAACCATATTTCCAGCTGGGTAATATGTTCCTGTAGATTGCGGGATGCCTCATAAGGGTTTTCGTGCACACTCATACCGGCTGTATCATCGGCAAAAGTAGAAATATGGATATTATTGCTTACAGGCATATCACAAGTATATATTAAATACAAGACAGGACCCAGAATACTACCCTGTGGCACACCAGAATATATAGATTCGGGCACACTCGTGAACTCCCCTTCCACAACAGTGAACTTCCTATCAATAATATAACTTTCCAAAAGCTTTTGAATGTTTATTGGCAGATATGTCTTCAATTTTAAAACTAGGCCTTCGTGCCATACTTTATCAAACGCCTGAGAAACATCAATAAAGAGAGCAGAACAATACTTCTTTTCTTCAAATGTTCTTCTTACAACTTAGACCAGTCTATGCGTTTGTTCAATCGTGCTGTGCTGACTTCTAAAGCCAAATTGATGGCCCGGGATGCACCCATTATCAGTTAAAATTTTGGACAATTTAGTCATGAGCAGCTTTTCGAAAAGGTTTGAGATTGTAGATAGTAAGCTTATGGGCCTATATGATTCAGTCTTGGTAAGATCTTTGCCCGCCTTTGGAATCATTTTGATCTTGGCAAGTTTCCAGTTATGTGGAAAATACTGCATTCTTAAAATAGCATAAAAAATAAATAGCAGGATTCTTATTGCAATATGAGGCAAGTTCATGAGCATTTTGTTACTAATTTCAAGTGATTATAGCATAAGCAAAAATTTTATAATGGAACCGTCAACTACATGAGCATTTAAAAAATTATTTTTTGTTTAGATAAATGTTTTAGAAATATTTAAAAAATAAATGAAATTGCTCTAAAAATGTGGTATTTTTGATATATACATTGAGTTTCAATAACTTTGCGGATGAGTGCAGGGAAAAATTATTTTATGCTCTTAAAATATAAGATTTTAGCAAAAAAAAAAAAAAAAAAATCGAAGAATACCTACTTGCGCATTTGTGTGATTTTTGAGTTATAAAGGTTTTTTTTTCCTTTTTGATTATCAGTACTTATGTATTATTTATAACTATCACTAAGTTTATGTCCGACAGTGGTCGGGCCTAATAATTATATTCTAGATTTAAGATTTGAATCCTTATTGTTAGTTCATATTTGAAGATACAATAAATAAATACATGCATTAAAAAAAATAAATAAAGCTTTTGTGAGAGAATTCCAGTTGCTAAAAGTCAATGTGAAAAATACGTATTAACCCCCATATTCATAAAAAATTAAAATGATTTTGAAATTCATTTTAGGAAAATTTTGTATGAAAAATTTGAAATAAAATGAAATTCAAATTCATTTTAAATTTTATGAATATGGTGTAAATATTTATTTGTTTTATAGCGTAGACAGACGACAGCGTTAATTTGCATTAAAATATCACTAATGTGAATTAAAAATTTACCCTGACAGACGACAGTATTTGCATTAAGTAAACAAAATCTGTACATACCTTTCGTGCCACACACTTCGATAATTTTAAAATGGAAAAAATGTGTCTTGATGTTAATAATTATTTCTTTGCTCTTTTTCTAAAAACAATTAAAATAACTTATATTTTCTGACCGAATCGCATTTTAATTTTGAAAACCAAAATAATTTGCCAACATTTGATTGATTGTTGACGGTGTTACCATATTAGGACTGTGTTATCATATAGCTAAATGCAGTATTAATTCACAGTCATTTAGTGCATTTACGGATGAGGATAATTCACAAGTTAATTTGCATTAAGACAGTTAATGCAAATTAACGCTGTCGTCTGTATATGCTATTATTTGAACAAAAAATATATTTTTTTAAAGGCACATCAAGTATGCTCTAATTTACAATTTAATTTACTAATTTATCTGTTTTCACTCCAAAGTTACAGCAAAAATAGCCAAATAAGACCATTTTCTCCGAAAAAAAAGCCCAAAGGAGGTTAAAAAAATTTTTTTTCAAAAATTTTTTTAAATGCTGGTTTTTTATGTATTTATTAATATTCATCAATAAAAAATAACAACACTTTAAAATTACGACTTCTATGAATTAATCTGCACTTTCTCTACCATTCACCCCACTGTGCGTCGTTAAAGACATCATGAGAGGCAATGTCGCTCATAACATCCTTCAAGACAATATGAGAAACAAACTTGCCAGAACAGTCATAAGTGATCAGATAGCGACTATATCGCTTATGTAGTCGTCGACGATAAGATTGTGGATATTGTCTTTTAATAGTCGTCAGTGATAATGTGGAGGAATTGTCTTTGTTGAGGAACATGTCATTGAGAAAAGGTCAACGACAAGCTGAGCGACATTGTCGCTCATATTATCTTGTGTGACCTAGCCGCCGTTTGTATGAAAATTTCGTCGACAACTTGTATGGAGCTGTCTTCAATATGCCTTCTACGACTTACCATTGTCTGGTACCCGTCGTCAAAGATGCCTTATAGACATGGCCAACAAGGTTCAACTTTTAATTTAATAGTGAATAATAGCTTAATTAAGTGTATACTTTGATATTCACCCTTATTCCAGTTGTCGACATCGACGCCACTTTAACACAATACCAAACAATTGTGGCTTGTTTCCTCGTTCTCGAGAACAATTTTGTGCTACTAACAATCTATTTCCGTTCCATAAGGTCTAGAAAACAGCATAAATCTGCCAACAGAAGTCAATTGTTTTCGACAACGTTTACACAAGCCCCAATTTCTCGGTATTGTGTTAAAGTGACGTCGATGTCGACAACTGGAATAAGGGTGATTATTTCAAATTCAATTAATTAGTTACAGGGTGTAAAACGATGTTTTTCTAAAAAAAAATTTAAGTGAATACCGAATTTCCAAATTTAACTGCAAAATAAATCGACTTAAAATTTTAAAACTTTTCTCCTGCAAAACTGTAAAATATGACTTGAGCACTTTTTCCTTATTGCCACAGAAATATCCAGGTATCTCTGAATATGTTTGTTGTATATTGGCAAAAGTATCTACAATAAGTATTTTTTTTTTAATTTTTTTTATAATCTTATTTTAGTTGTACATTTTATTTTATTGTTATTGCTGCATGAGCAATGTAATGCAAACAAATTGTATGACTTAATATAATTGTATGTAGATTTATAGCATACAGACACACAGACGCAAGGACGGACGGTCGGACAGACAATTGGATAGATAAACAGATATTTTTCTTAAATATAATAAATACCAGAAATACATAAAACTATTGTAAGTATACAATGTGTCGTCGTGAGTGCTGAGGTATGTGTTATATTTTAATGCAACTATTTGTGTCGCTACATTCCAATATTTGTGAACAGATACAAAATTTTATTATTCATGCAAAAACATTTATTAGCAAAAGTGGCAAGAAAAAAAACAACTGCAAATGTTCACACCAAACCGGCATTAAAATAAATGTGGCCGGCAACTCAAATGCGCTGCCCACAGTAACATGTTTATTGAGAGGAAAAAAAAAACAAAAAGAACAACAATTAAACACAAGTTAAAATAAGAAATAAAAATTCAGTAAAGTGCGACTCTGACTCGCGCACGAAGGGTTCCGTACGAACACTAGATATGTAATTTAATACAAACTTCATCCTATATAATATATAGTTTTGGCATTTTTTTTTCGTTTTTGTGATCTTTTCGGTTTTTTTTTTTTTGTTTTGGCGGCTTTTGTGTTTTTTCAGTTTGCGATTTTTTAAAGTTTTGGCTCTTTTTTTAGTTTTAACACTTTATTTTCTTATTTTGGCGATTTTTTTCGGTTTTTGGCGTTTTTTTATTTTGGCGTTTTTTTTATTTTTGGCGATTTTTTTCATTTTTGCGATTTTTTTTATAATTATAAAAAATTTTTTTAGTTTTGGCGACATTTTCGCGTTTTGGCGATTTTTTTAAATTTTTCGCGTTTTTTTCATTTTGGCGTTTTTTTTCATTTTGGCGATTTTTTCGAATTTGGCGATTTATTTTAGTAATAGAAATTTTTTTTAATTTTGGCGATTTTTTTTAATTTTTGGCGAATTTTTTTTTGTTTGGCAATTTTATCATTTTCGGTTTTTTTAGTTTTACCGCTTTTGAAAATTTCAAGTTTTTGACGATTTTTTTTTTTGAGTTTTGGCTCCTTTTTTAGTTTTGACACTTTATTTTCTTGTTTTGCCGATTTTTTCGGTTTTAGGCGTTTTTTCATTTTGGCGATTTTTTATTTTTGGCGACATTTTATTTGGCGAATTATTTTAGTGATAGAAATTTTTGTTTAATTTTGGCGATTTTTTTTAATTTTTGGCGTTTTTTTCATTTTGACGTCTTATTTTCATTTTGGCGATTTTTTCGAATTTGGCGATTTATTTTAGTACTAGAAATTTTTTTTTTTAATTTTGGCGATTTTTTCGTTTTGGCGATTTTTCTTAATTTTTGGCGATTTTCTTTTTGTTTGGCGATTTTATAATTTTCGGTTTTTTTAGTTTTACCGTTTTTGAAAATTTCAAGTGTTTGCTTGCCTCTTACGGTTTTCAAGATATACCAAATTGTCAAAATTACATAGTCAAAATCGCATTAACTGATGGACCACCCTTTAATTTTAATATTTTTAAATTTTAGTGTTAATTGTTGTAGTCTGTATAAAAATACACTAATTTTACAAATTTCAAGTTTCAATATACGATTGTATGTATATTACATGGGATTTTAACATTTTTCGTTGCTCGTTTTGGAACACCCCTTAATTTTTAATTGTCATGTATTTGTTGTTGTAGCGGACAGCGCAGCGAAAACAATAGGGATCCTTTTCACCTTTGGTGTACGGAACCCTAAAAATTGTCATGAAACTGAAAATCAAATAGAATAAAACTCAAACAAACGACGTCATTAAAATCCTGTTAAAAATCTTGAAATTTTTAGCGCACCTGAACAATATTAATTATATTTTATCTTAATACACAGATATTGTTTGCGCTGCACTCATTTGTGTGCCATTTGCCAGGAATGTTTTGTGCCAAATATTGCTTGAATTTATTTAAGGCGGCAAATGCCATGCCACCTTCATACAAGTCCTAATGATATAACAAGCTGCAGCGTTGTCAAATCACTGCCATAGTAGCACCGCGCCAGCTGAAGTCGACAGTTGTGAAACAAATATTTAGTTTTTGGTTGCTACTAATTTAATTAATTATTTTTAAAATTATTTATTTTTAATTTTTATTTTTTTTTTTTTTGCTTTATGCTAAGAGTGTGAGAGAGGTGTTCTAACGGAAGGGCGTTTCGTTAAAAATAACGAAAAATTAGTACACAAGTTCTTAAATTATTTTTCGTGTACGTCATTGATCGTCTAATCAAAAAAAATAAATTGAATTGTGGCCAAGTTTTGGGGAAAAACATCCGATATTGTTTGTTAGTTTTTAGTCCGTTCTGTGGCCACAAAAAAAATTAAATTATATATTGTGTATGCAAAGAGTTTTTCAATAAGGGCAGGTCATTATTATTATTTTTTTTAAAGAGAATTAACACTCTGGCAATAAATGCCTACTACTATTACTAGGTGTAACCTTCCTCAGGAAAGATATATTAATAGAGAAGATAAGTGGTGAAGGCAGAGGTAGAGGAAAGCTTCATTCTTTTATAATTTTATGCAGAGTTGCTGCGCCTCTGGTGTTAATAAGGCGTATTAAATTTTTGGAGCTGTGTGTAGTAGCTATTTTATTCTGCTACACAATACTAGGGATGTAACGAATACCAGTTTAGCGAATGCGAATGCGAAAGCGAATAATGCATTTGAATTTGTGCGAAAGCGAATGCGAATGCGAAAGCGAATGCAAATACTTACAATACGGAAAAAAATCACATGAAACTAAATTTGTTTAAGAACATGAAGTTGTATTATATACATAGATGTACTACATATAGCATTTTATTTAAATTGAGTCTTGAATTGAGCAAATATTAAAATTTTTAAAACAAAAAAGTTTTATATATGAAATTATATTAAAATAAGTATAGATAATAAAAAATACATTTACAAAATGTTAGGCAATTAACCCATTCGTACTTTGGTCCTAAATCATGGTACCCTGTTCAACATTTCATGTGAAATGCTCTCAAAATACATATTACGAAAAATTGCAATGAATTCATGAAAAATTTTTGGAGTAGTAGTACTTTGTTCATCTTGGGAAAACATATGAAATATATCTTCAACATTTTAAGTTTTCATGCGAAATAGTATGCGTGGTACTTGTTTCGCATAGAATTTAAATAAACAACGGCTAGTTAAAATTGTTTACATTGAAAATTTTCTGTACGAAGTAATGAATGGTGCTCAAAATTTTTCAAAAGTTTGAACACATTAGTCTTAAGTATTTTTCAAAAACTGATAAATATTTCCAAACACAGCTGGATTTTGGTTTAGTATTCGCTTGAAATATTCGCATACATTTTAGCGAATGCAAAAGCAAATGCAAATAGGAAAAGTAAGCGAATAATTTGCGAGTGCCAAAGCGAATGCGAACATTCGTTACATCCCTACACAATACGGACGAAGGAGGGTACTGTGATGTTAAAATTGGGATTAGCATCAGCTGAAACAGGAGTAGTTGAGTGACCAGTGTCTATGTCTTCATCACTTCAACTTTCCTACAACAAGTGATGCAAAGGGACACTAATACACATCAGAAAAATGCGTGGTCTTATTGTTTAATGACTGTCGGAAACCGGGCTCGAACCCAGGACCTTCGGTTTTGTAATCAACGTGCTAACTACTTCATTCAACGCCACCCTCTGTGGAAGATCATTATTTAACAGCCTTGTTATTCCATTTTTGTTATTAATTATTAAAACCTGACCTCTTGGCCTGGAACTAGCAGGCTCGTTTCCCGCCAAATTTATGTTTCTGCTATGGACAAGGCTAACTAAAAAGCAAGCAAAAAACATTGTCTCAGTTTAAAATTTTTTAAACGCACTAATAATCCCAAATTAATATTTTACTTATTAAAATAATTGAAATTTATTTGCTGGTAGTTTAGCATGTCTATATACGTATTTCATTGGCGCTTGAACCAAATCATCAGTAGACTTTAACCACAAATTTTAAACAGTCACAAACCTCTTACTTTATGCATAGACTTTCAAAAACTATATGAGAATTCATAAAATAATAATACTTTTGAAAATCACAAAAGAAAAAATAAGCTTAGTAGGCTTTGAAACTGATACAAAACCCAGCAAATAATTTATATCTAAATGAACTCATTTTATTTTTCTACATCCTTATACAATTAGAAATCCATTGGATAACAATAAAAGTATTTACAAGGCTAAATGAAAAATAAAACATTAATTGAACTTTAAAGAAAATTTATTATTTGACATATTGTCAGAAGTGTACATAAAATAATTGAAATTTATTTGCTGGTAGTTTAGCATGGTTCAAGCGCCAATGAAATACGTATATAGACATGCTATACTACCAGCAAATAAATTTCAATTATTTTATGTACACTTCTGACAATATGTCAAATAATAAATTTTCTTTATTTTTAAAACATTTATCTAAACAAAAAATTATTTTTTAAATGCTCATACACCTGAAGTTGACGGTTTCATTATAAAAATTTTACTTCTAGAAGTCTTAGCGAAAACTATAATCACTTGAAATATCAAAATTTGCGCAAAAATAACTAAAATTATTGAACTTTGAACACACACTGCAAATAAAGTAAACTACCAAGAACTTTTATTTTTGCAGTTAGTGATGTAGAATTTTATCTACTTTCATATACGGTTCAATACGGTTGTGATAGTTAAACTTCATCTTCTGAATTAATCGCCACTTGTGAACACTTTCACCCCACAGTGCGACGGGTGGCAGCTTTGTCATCCTTTGTCTAAACAGGCTCTTAGATGAGCATTTCATAAAAAATTTGGCAATATCCCATTTTTTTTCTATACAGACTCGAAACTTAGATAATCCTAATAATAATAAAAAAAATTCAATGCGTCCCCATATTGCAAAACTGGCACTGTCCTTTCTAAAGTTCTTTTAAAATAAAGATAATTCACATAAATATCTCAAAATCGACAAAAATCGAAAAGCACAAATGTACACCAGCAAATTGTAAACACAAGATTCCATTAGGAAGCAATGCGTACTGCCATTTTTGGGACACTTCGCCGTCGATAAGACGCATTTCTTAAAAAATTATTTATTTAGCGGTGCGCGGAGAGAATGTGGTTATGTTTGATGAAATCAAGGTAATATGACACCAACATCATGATAATTCACCTTGCCAAAATTTATGTTAAGGTGTTGCCCTTAGAGGCCACATTCCAAGTGATATACAAGGGGTTCTACTCTGTAATTCGAAAAGAAAGAATATACAAATTCGAAAGCATTTTTTTGTATAGTAGACCACCAGAATTCTTAAACTCTTAAAATTATTTCATAAACAACGCTTTCACTGCCTTATTTTAGCCTGTAACACTCGGTCTTATTCAAAAACCCTTTATTATAAAAAAAAATATTTTATTTAAAATATTACACTCATCATGTCATACGCTCTGCCAGTGAACACTATTTACTTTTTAATTTATTTGACACGCCACATTACAAACTATATGAGGTTTTACAACAACCAAAAATTTAACTCAAACTATTTAAGTAATTTCAATTATGCTCATTGTTGGTTAAGGACTAATTACAAAGAAAATAATTTGAATTCATGCATAGATCTAAAGTATAATTAATTGTGTCATTTATTCGTCGTAAGTAAAAGTGGTCTGTTACTAGGAAATTAACAGTACCAACTATTCAAGAATTCTTCTTGTTCTTGGTCGATTTTAAAAGGCCTGGATACGATCAAATAAACCCGTAAATCAGAGCACATACGAGTAAGTGAGTGTCGATTAAAAGACGACGTAAAAATAAACATCAATTCCACAACCACAATTAATCACAATCAATCATTTATATTTATGCTTCCTAGCGTTCCCGACTTTGTCAAAATTGTCTTTTTGATTAAATTTTAAACTTGATCGGCTTTTATTCATTTTCATAATGTATGTTTACTTTATTATTTGCGAAAAATTTACTAATTCGTTGTTTGTTTAGTTTGCATTAACTGGCAGTCTACTCTGTTATTCGAAAAGAAAGAAAACACTTTCAAATTTGTTTCGAATTACAGACACCCTGACACCACATAGAGCGAACCAATTATGTGAACGCAGATCGCGAGGTGTAGCGACCTTCAAAACCAAAATGTTGTTTGCAGGTGTTAGTCAAAATAATTTAAATTTTTGGGGTTATTTTGTTTTTCTTAAAAATTATCACATATAGGAGGTTATATGAAATTCAACACTGTTCCCATCAAGTACCACTTTCTAATAGACTACTGTCAAATTTTGAGCAAGTGCCGTCATTTACTTTGCGTTTAACAGCTGTTCAAAACATGCAACCTCGAGTATTTTTCTAAAAATAGAAAAAAGTGAATTTCGAATGCTCATTAAACATTATTTTTTGCGAAAAAAAACGTCCATCAAACCAAGGAAAAGCTCTCTCTGGTTACTCTGCACAATCCATTTCAGTGGTAAAAAAGTGGTTTACGGAATTTCGCTGTGGCTGCACAAGTACAAAGGACGCTGAACGTTCTGGACGGCCAATTGAGGTCAGTACACTCGAAAAGCTTGAAAAAATCCATGACATGGTGTTGGTCGATCGAAAAGTAGAAGTGCGTGAGATTGATGCCTTAGGCATTTCATATGGCAGTGTGGTTTCGATTTCAAATGATCAGCTGGGTTTAAGAAAGTTGTCTGCAAGATGAGTGCCGCGTTTATTCTCAATTGACCATAAACGTAAACGTGTGACAACTTCAAAGAATTGTTTTGAGTTGTTTAACCGCAATCTGAATGAGATTTTGCGGCGTTTTGTAACTGTGGATGAAATATCCATTACTGTACTCCCGAGACGAAGCAGCAGTCTAAACCTGCTCCGAAGTAGGCCAAGGTGAGTTTGTCGGCCAATAAGGTGACGGCAACAGTTTTTTGGGATGCACGCGGTATAATCCACATCGATTACTTTCAAAAGGGAAAAACAATAAACGGCGAATATTATTCCAACTTATTAAACCGATTTGATGAGGATTTAAAAATAAAACCACCCTATATGGCCAAGAAAAAAGTAATTTTTCATCAAGATAATGCACGAGTGCACACGTGTGTAGTCTCAATGGCAAAACTCTATGAATTGGGCTACGAATTGGTACCCCATCCTCCATATTCTCCGGATTTAGGCCGTAGTTACTAATTTAATCCAAATTTAAAGAAATGGCTCGGTGGAAAGCGATTTAGCAACAACGATGAAATTATTGACCAAACAAATGCCTATTTTAAGGACCTCCAAAAATCGTATTTTTTTGAAGGGATACAAAAACTGGAGAAACGTTGGACTAAGTGTATTTAGTTAAAAGGAGATTATGTTGAAAAATAAATTTTTGTTTTGCAAAAAATAGTGTGTTTCATTAAAAAAAAGTCACGGAATTATTGATTCGCCCTCGTACATAGTTTGGCTTCCTCAAATAAAAGTAGCCTGAGCGTGCAGTTGTGCTTTCCAGGTACACGCAAACGTTGTCCGCCATGGTTGATGAAAATTAAAAAGATTATTTTTCACTTGATGGCTGACTATTTGATCGTCTACAACTCTGATTGACAAAAAAAAAACATAAGTTTCTTTATTATTCTTCTTAATGTCGAAGAAGTGTGTGGACGAGCAAAAGTTTATCAGGGCAATTATAAATGAAATTCCGCGAGAAATTTTTCCAGGGGAACAATTCCAACTAATAGCAAGTAATAGGAAAAACAAAAAATTCTAGTTGGAAAACGGAGAAATTTCTCGCGGAATTTTATTCATAATTGCCCTGTATATTGCTTTGCGAAGTCAAAATAAAAATGGTGATTGAAGTGATTATTTGTACGTCTCTTTTCAAACGACAAGCATACTACACTCGCCCATATGCACTGATTGATGGGTTCACCTTATCGTCTTCAGGATACTTTAGAGACTTTATACATATCAACAAACAAACAAAAATATATGTATCTCAGGCTCTGTGAGCGGATAAATTTGGTGAAATTTTTTTTATAAATTTTTATAAAATTTTTATTTATAAGAATTTTGTTTTTATAGAATAATCGCAAATATCTATGAATTTTTAATTAAAACATTTAAGAAAATAAAATTTAAAAATTTATTGCATCTTCTATGGTGTGATTTTAATATTTTTCTCCTACAACTTTTTCACTTTATCTGTCATAAATACTTTTTGTTCGGTGTGTGGGCCAATTCAAGAATGACAAATAATGACACGCTGTGTTAAGGAGAAGAAAAAAAAATTGCCATAATAATTTCGTCTATTCGCCTATCTGTATGTATTATTAACGCCTCTGTCCGTCCGCTGGTGCTTTCATCTTTTCGTGATCATTTGTTGGCTATTTGTTTCTGCCATTGCCAATGGTGCTAAATATTGTTCATAAAATGTCTTAATAATTTGTTGTGGGTGATTTTTATGGCCAGACGAATGAGTATTTATTTCTTTATTAATATGTACATATATTTATGAGATACATTTTTACTTATATTTGTAGTAGAATGTATTCATTACTTGGCCGCTTGCTGAAGACATTAGCAAATTATGTTGTATAAAATTTATTGCAGAGCAAATGTGTGTTAAATTTATATATAGCATCAAATTTGTGAATAGCGGCTATAAAATATTATTTTTTTTATCTTAATTGCTAAATACTTAACAGTTCAAAAGCAAAAATTTCTATACCTGTCACAATGCTTATAATTTCTCTATTAGCATAAGTCATTTATTTATAGCGAAATTGAATACAATACATAGATGGTCATTAAGGCCGTGATTCACTATCATACACAGTCGTACGATTCATTCACTGGAAAATCGGATTGAATTCTGTCACACTCCAAAACAAATCGCAACAAAATCTCTTGTAGGTGCCACACTATTCCCCAAAAAAGATGAAAAAACATTAAAAATAATTTTTATGTTTAATCATTTTGCATTTCTAAAGAAATAATAACGCAAAATGCAATTTTCAAAATGTATCTCCCTATCTTTAACTAAATGAAGCAGAATTGCTGTTTTCTTATCAACTGATTTGCAAAATGCATCTCTGATCTAATAGAAATTATCATTTTATGAAAATTTTCATAAACTTTTGGTAATCGGACAGACTTGTCAAAAAATCTGTCACACATTTCAAATTTTAATCCACACTGTCATACTTTTTGAGCACACACGATTTTTTTGACAGATCGAACGACTGTGTATGATAGTGTATCACAGCCTTTATTGACGTGAACAGACGATACCTTGATGATCTAATATGACGGTAGTCTTGCTAATGCGTGAACCAGAGACCTGCGCCGACCGGCTGACAGCCGGCTGACCCGAGCGGCCGAAGGCTTTATGTCAGCCGCCGCCGCCGAATTGTTCTCGGCTCGAAATCGGCTAAGATTAGCCGCCGATTGATGATTTTTTTTATATTTTACTTGAGGTTTTTAGGTTTTTTCACTAATCCATTCACACTTTTACATTTTTATACAAATTAGTTATCAAATGTTCTTTCCAATTGATATACCGTCGGTTGGTTATTGGTTTACTGCAGACATAGTGAATTTTGAATATACTGTGCCACAAACCAACAACCACCCGACGATATGTATATCCCGTTTATAAGCACTTCTTATTTGCAAATAAAAGTGGAAAACGTTATCGTATATAATATACAAAAATGTAAGTCTGAACCGGGACTTAACGACTAAATTTCAGAGAAAACCTGCTGTAGTCCGCGTTGCCACATTCTGATTTTGTACCACAAACAAAGCGAAAAAGATCGCTAGAAAATTATTATATAACAAAAACAAATTCCATTTTACAATGATTTAATGTGTAATAAGAAGTGGTTCTTTTTTGATATATAACAATTTTCTAACAATTTTTTCCGCTTTATTTGTGGTACAAAATAAAAAGAACGTGGCAACGGTGATTAAATCAGTTTTCCCTGAAATTTAGCTGGTAAAAATAAATCATTTTTAAAAATTTTGTGAATTTACTTTGACAAAAATTGTGAAGCCGACTCAGCCGACCCAGCCGAATTTCAGCCGATTTTCAGCCGCCGCCGAACAAATTTTCATGAGCCGCCGCCGCCGACGAAATTGTTCGGCGCAGGTCACTGGCGTGAACTCAACACATTGAATTGATAAGTAGGCAGCCAGCAGATCTTGTGCCATTTGTACCACTTGCTGTGAAGCGTGAGACATTCAGATATGATAATAAATTTTAATGCACGTTATTGTCATCCAAATCTGAGCTATGGGTAAAATTTGAAGTATTTAGCTTATTGGATAGACTATCATCTAAATTAATTACATACATTCTTTAACAAAAACCCAAAAGACCCAAATGGAGTTAATAGATGCAAACAGCAGACAACCAGCAAATAACTTAATAAGAACGTCAAAATGCCACTTTATTTTGTGCAATAAATGTATGCATGCATCCAAGCATCATCTTCTTTCACACAACACTCTCACTCATTAATATTTCAAATATTTTATTCTTACTATGGCCAAAATCCAAAAGAGTTGAGTAAAACTGCTTAATTCATTGTAAAATCCAGCAAACAAAATCCAAAGCTATTATTCTATTTTAATTTCTAACACTTTGATGGCAAGACCTTTAAAACACTTAATTCTTTATGAAAATAAAAAAAATAACATCTCGTATATTTTTATTTAAGGAATTTCATCTCTCTTATGAAGTATTGTAGTAGACTTTTTTTTACGTTTCGCTCAAACATTTCTTGTAAAATACATTAAGGTTCCTATTTTGTCTAACGTAACGTTTGTGAATGATTTAAATTTGCAATATTTAAATTTCGAAAACGTTCCCCTAAATGTTTTTAAAAGTCTCAATAACATTTTTTTTAGATATTTCTCTAAACAGTCTTAAACATTTCTTTAAAGGTTTTAAACGTTTCTCTCAACGGTTTTAAACATTTCTCTAAATGTTCCTGTAAACGTTTTGAAAAATTTTAAAACATTTCTCAAAATTTTTGACGCGTTTCCCTTCATAGTTTGAAAAGTTTCTTTTTCTAAATTTTCCAGGCGTTTCCCTTCATAGTTTGAAAAGTTTCCCTGAACGTTCTTAAAGGCATCTTTAAATTTTTAAAAAGTTCCTTTCACGTTGTTGAACTAATTCCTTAAACGTTTTAAAATTTTTATACGTTGCGAAAGTTTTCCATCTTACACGGTTTGTTGCTGTTATTTTCATGCCTTCAATTGTTAGATTGTACTGCCCGAGTTCTTGGAGTATCGTGTTTCTCCAGGTGTTTTTTTGGTCGGCCTCCCTTCTTTAGAAACGTTTCCTTAAAGACTTCTGAAAAATTCTAAAAACATTATTAAATGTTTCTCTAAACGTTAGTGAACACTTTTGCAAACGATTAACTAAAAGTTTTTAAACGTTTTTAGGAGTTTCTCAAAAAATTTAGAATCTTTTTAAATATTTTCCCTTACTGTTTTGAAACGTTTCCGAAATGTTTAAGAAAATGTTTCAACAAATTTAAAAAGGTTTAAGGAAACGTTTCAAAACGTTGACTAAAATGTTCAAAACTTTTAATAAAACGTTTAAAAAACGTTTCCCTTAATTGTTTTGTAGCGTTTTTTCAAGGTCTGGCTCGTTTTGTTTAAAATTTTTAAACGATTCCTTAAACGTTTAGAATCGTTTTCCTAAATGTTTTGAACCGTTTTCATAAACGTTTTTGACATTTCTCTAAATATTTTCAAACATTTGCATGTCATTTCTCGGCCTTATTTTTAATATCAGTAACAGCCCTTTTCACAATGTATGATTAAGAGTTAACGTGTACTTTAACTGGAAGTTCTTCATACCAAACTTCCCATTAAAGTCTCTGTTCGTAAGCTTTTTATATTCAGGCTTTCAATGTCTTTCATTTGTAAGCTATTTATTAACGTTTTTAAACGTTTCCCAAATATTTTGAAACATTCCGTTAAACGTTTTCTAACATTTCCCTAAATGTTTTGAAACATTTTCTGAAATGTTTACGAAAGCTTTTCAAAACGTTTAATGACACTATTAAAAAGGTTTAGGAAAACGTTTCAACACGTTTCAGAAAACGTTCAATACCTTTTAGAAAATGTTTCAAAGCAATTTAGGGATACTATTTTAATAGGTTTAAGTAAACGTTAAAAACGTTTCTATACATTGTTCTGAAACGTTTTTTGAAAGGTTTTCAACTTTTTTTTAAACATTTTGAAACGCTTGCTTAAGCTTGTGAATCGTTACCCTAACTGTTTTGAACCATTTTCTTAAACGTCTTTAAAATTTGTAAGCTTTTTCTTAACGTTTTTAAACGTTTCCCCAAACCTTTTAAAATGTTCCCTTAAAATTTTTCTAACAATTCGTCAGAAGTATAGAATTTTAAGTTGTCACTGTGTTACTCGATATGTCTGTAATATTGTCACTTGTCGTGTTTGGTTTACCAGATCGTCGTGAATAGACTTACACCTGAACAGCGCCTGCAAATTTAACAGAATTTTTGCGAGTCTTAGTTCAGTTCGAGAAAATTTACAAGTTTTTCGTCCATCCATCGACATTATCATACATCAAGGTAATTATTTAGAGCAATCGCAGATCGTTTACAAGGCACCTATTTTCTAAAGGAGATAAAAAGACACCTTACAATGCCCTTCATAAAAGATCTTTCTGTTGTAGCGCGTTGTATCGAAGTAGCCCCAAAGTAGTTAAATTGTCATCAGAGCACGTCCACTTCTTTGTAGCACAGTTGAATGCCCTTAATGCTGAAATTTTAGCAGCATTACTAAAATATTCCGCACAGACCATAAATTTCATTCTGCACATACTTACGTGCAACCATATCGTGCCATAACCGCCAAAAAAGCTTATGCGACATAGTATTAGAAATTAATTTTTTTTAACAAAATCGATTATTTGCGATCGTAAATAATAGATTTTCGTCAAAAAAAAACGAGCTCCAAAAAATTTATCGGTTAAGCTCTTTTGGCGATTATGGCTCGATATATTGTTGGGGTATTCACACGGTAGTGTTAAAGTCATAACGTCATAATGTTCTAAACTTTTAAACTAGTTTAAAATGCGACTGTTGTGAACAACCCCTCATATTTTAGTGTTTTAGTTGAAACATAAACAATATGATACAAAACAAATGAGAAAAAATATTGCAAAAATTAAATAATCACCCTTATTCTATTTGGCGTCGGCAACATAACACGACGTCGTTTTTAATGTTTTTTATCAAATCGGTATTCCCGTAGATACTATTGCCATTTATCGATGACTGTCAGCATATGTTTGGTATTCTGAAAGAAACATTGATGTTGATGTTGCCGTTCATTTTGTCGTCAGTGTTTTTGATGTCGTGTTCTGTTGTGTGCATGCCTCAACGAATTTCAAAAATAATTTAAATGGTAAAAAAGTGAAATATAAGTAGATATAAAAATGTACATATTTATTTGAAAAAAGTTCTTAAAAAAAGTGAAAAATATAATATGGACAAAATTAAAATTACCAACCCCAACCAATTTGAAAAGCTTGTGGAAGAGTTGGAAAAGTCCTTCTTTTGCTAGAGGATTCCTCAGGGGTAGTTTCCTAATAATTTCAAGGTGCAGTGAGAAAGTGAGACTGCACTAAGTTCCCTCGGTCCACCAATTAGAACTAGTGGTGGATGGCAAAATGTAAGGTAAATAGTGTGTTGGGAAAGTATACTGTATGATAAAATTTTTTTACAGGTCTGGCGCGACTTGAGGTTTAAATTAAAAAAAAGGTTACAAACAACAACAGCAAAGCAACTGAAGGCGAGGTATATAAACAATTAGCACTGAGTACCTTTGGAGGAAGCTCCAAGCTCCAATAAACGTTGATCTGATCCCTTCTGTTTCAAAAGTTAGGCTCTATTGTATCCAATACATTCCTAAATGATGTTTTGTTCAACCGAAAATATTTGTATTATTTTCCAAAAACTTTTCCTTGGGTAACTGGCAAATGCATGACTTTTGTCTGAGAAATCTTATTTTTACTATTAATATTTTTTTTCATCGTCTCAATAGGAAAGAAAAACATTTTATTTTAATTTATTTACAAAGCTTTTACTTATTCAAGAATACTTTTACCAAAAAAAGTAAACAAAATGAACCAGCTGACTCAAATATTGGATATGTGTATTGTATTTATCGATAAACAGGCAACGTCGTCATAACACTGTTAGGGAATACAAAGTTAGCATTGATGTTGTGTTATATTGATGTTGTTCCAAAATTGATGACGATGTTGCCGACGCCAAATAGAATAAGAGTGAATATTTGGTACGAATATGCAAAATTATGAGAAAATTATTTAACGGCTTCTATCTGTTTCCGATAATTATTTGCGAATTTTTGCAATATGTAAAACAAAATCTTTTCGAGCACTTGACCTTTTAAAATTTTAAGGCTTTGGAATTTATTTGCAAATTTTCTTAAGTTTTGCGATCAGGTAATTTTTGATAAAGCTTATTGCTCTTGTGTGTAATTTTAACAAAATAGGATTGAATCAAGCCACATCATTGTCTGATTGAATTATTTTTGTTGTTGCAGTTTTTGTCTTTTTTACACATTTGACGACTTTTATTTTATGGCGTTTTCTTTTCTGAGCAATATGCTGCATTTATGTTGCCTTTTACATTTCTTTGTGTTCTTTTCTGAAAAGTATGTATTATTTTAAAAATTTAACGCGTTCTTTTTCCATGATGTTATCCTTAAAAAGAAGAAAAATGCTACATGTTCAACACTCATTTTCATTAAAGGGGCATGAGTGCAGCATTATATTAACAGCTGTTTTTGTTATTGTCTATGAAAAAAATAAATCATTTTCTAGTTCGTGATTGTTTCATGCCGAAACTTGTTGGAAAATTGTTCTTTTGTAAACGTAAAATATGCAACACTTCTTAAAAATCAGGTGATCATTTAAAAATGTTGCCAAATCACATGTAGCATATATGTTACACTTTTCTTTTAGAAAAGAAAACACCATTATATCACACTTTGCTATCATTTTGGTATTAGCAAGTTTTTGCAAATTTTTATTTTCGCGAATTTTTCCGATTTTTTGGAATTTCTTATATCTTTAACAGTCTAATTCATAAAAAATATTTTAGGTTTATTACAGGTTTATTTGACAAATTTTCCATAGAAATATGTCAAATAAGCGCTTAATAAACCTGAAATATTTTTTTATGAATAAGGCAGTAAGTATTTATGTGTTATTTTAGGGCTTGCCTTTTTATCATTTTACCGATTTTTAATACATCTATCTATTTGTGCGAATTTTCATAATTTTGCCAATTTTCTGTGATTTTTGGAATTTCTTAGATTAGTTATTTCGAAGTAATTTTGGAGCTTGTTTAAATTTTTGCAATTTGTTGCAATAAAAGTGATTGTTCCCAATTCTTTATTATTTTTTTTTAACAGTTTTAAACTTTTTTTTATTAAGTATCAGACTTTAATATATTTTTGATGTCACCAAGTTTTTGCGAATTTTCGTAATTGCGGATTTTTAAAAGTTTTCTGCATTCCTTACAATTTAAGCATTTTTTAAAATAAATTTTAAGTTTTTTTTTTAATTTTTAATCAGAAATAATTTTTAGTCAGGCTTAAGTTCAGTAATTTCAGTTCTTTTATTGAATGAAATATTTTTATTAATTAATGTGAGTTTCTAAAGAAGAGAAGAAAAATTAAATTAGACTTTTAAGCTGGGGGAAATACCGATATTTTTCTGTGCAGCAACGCACTTCATCAGCACCCTAGTCTATCTACTTGGGTAGAGATTGTTATTAACATCAGCTATTTAACGTAAATTCTAATGAAACGGAATGTGAGAAATGATTGTTGTGTACAATTATTGATTTACCTTTGGTAAAATTAAAAAATTATTCGCGAATTTTCGCAAATTTTTTGCACGTGAGATAATTTTTGATTCATAAAATCTACTGAGTTTGCTCGTTTACAGTTTTTGAGGCTTTGGAAATGTTTAAAAGATATTCGCATTTTTGCAAGTTTTCGCGATTTATATGCTGTAAGTGTATACTCGAGTTATTAATTTTTTTGCGGTCTATATAATTAGCTTTGGGATATTGTTTCCATTATTTTAATCCCTTGCGAATTTTTATATTTTTTGCAATATATAATGATTTGAGTAGAAATTTTGCTTAAGAAAAACGCCACGTATTTAAACGTAAATGGACATTTTGTCGAAAAAGAAAAGTAAAAAGCAAAATAATTAGTTATGACAGTAACAAATACATAGAGTGAAGAATTGTATTAATATAGTACTCCTTTTATATGAAAGAAAATAAAAATAGTTTTAAACTGGTTTAAAATGTTAGGACTTTATGACTTTATGACACTTAGGACGACACCCTTGTGAATACCCCAAATATGTGTAAAGTCAAAAAAATTTTTTATAAATTTTAAGTATATTAAGAATAAATTTAAAATCAGTTCACTCTTTTATAAAAATATAGATTTTCTAAAGTTGGAAAATAAACGTGACTTGATATAAAAATTCACTGAAGCTTATGGTGAAACAACAACAATTAAATACTCGCATAGAGATGCAATAATTTCGCTTCCTCCTAACACAACAGACAGACGTTAAGCGGCACAGCGGCGTACAATCATCTAGGCGTGAATAATTGCCACACGGCCAAGCCAACAAAACAAGCACAAGAACCAACACACTATCTATAGTGGCAGCAAGAAGTAGCAAATAGAAGCAAAAAACATGATTGTATTTACAACAACAAGCGTCAAATCATATTAAATAGAAGTACACAAAAATAGTTCAAGTGTTAGACACAAACTGAAAACAAAAACAAAGTCTATTATAGAACTTTGAGATACTGTCTGTCTGTCAGTTTGTTTGTCTGTCGGCTGATACTCGTCGTATGCAGTCGTTTGAAAAAGGAAGCATAGAGAAGAACAGAAAGAAAATAGAAGTTAATCAATGTTAAGCTCTGACTTTATTTTCTAACATTCAAAAGGGTGTTCATGTGGGCTTGGGTAACGTTAGACTTTTGTTTGAGATTAATTACATAGCGGAGCCGCTCAAGCACAAGTACATTATCTACATATCGGGGCGGTTAATGTAAAGAACAGCATATGTACAAATAGAAAAAAATACAAATGTAAAATCAATATGCAAAAATGTTGAGTGCAAATCATATTAAATTTATTAGAAATAATATGATGTTTATTTGCTTTGCTTGTAGCCACAATGCACTGTTGCGTGACTTGTTCTTGTTTTGTTGTTTGTTTAGATATTCTTTAATAGCTGACAAGTTTGGCGTAACCAGCAAAAAGTTTCTGCAGCTAGCTAGTAAGCAGTGTATTAGTCTTGTAGTCGGAGGGTCGCAGGTTCAAATCCTGCAGACATGCCAAAGTAAATAAAAATTCAAATAAAATTTATTTTAAATTATTAAATAAATAATGTTGAATTAAAATGTATCTTAAGAATATTTAAGGTTATTGTGGCTGCAGCGGCAAGCGTGCTGATTACCACGCGATGAGTTCTGAGTTCAAATCTAGGCAGGGGAAGCCAATTATATATATACTGAAAGGAACATCATTCATTCAGAGAATGAAACGGTTTCATTAAATGTTCTGCATTATATTAATGAAACTTTTCATTAATACAATGAACAATTTCATTGTATGCATGAAATCTTTCCATCTCGGCTCTTCATGTGTTCTTCATAGTTCATTGTATTAATGAAAATCGTTTCATTGTTTAAACGAATTTTCTTTTTGGCGAATTTGGGGCAAATATAAATAAATTCCAAAAATTTTATTTTCTTACTGTATTCAGTTTGTCAAACTTAAATAAATAAAAAGTTATTTTCTTAAAATATATTTTCTATTTCTTACTTTTCCAATCCTTTTAATTTCAAAGCAGTATGGTCATCATAAATGCAATGAAATCATATCATTTATACAATGTAATATTCTTCATTGTATAGCAGATATCGGCTTACTTAAACATTATTTGGGTTGAACTCTACTGATGAGTTCCTTAAATTTTAAATGTTTTACGTTAATAAATAACTACATACATATGCTTATATATTAAGTACATATGTATTTCTATATATTAAATAAAATAAAAAAATCTATATATCTTTTATTAAGTAGGTGGTTTGGAAGGGATATAATTTCATGTTTTTAATACAAAATTTTCATTATTTACTGCTTATATTTCATTATATATATGCAATTTTCCTTATATTAATGAATAAACTTCATTTATAGTATGTAAAAACTTCATTAAATTAATGAAACAACTACATTATATTCATGAAAAAGTTTCATTGAACTAATGAAATAGTTTCATTCTATTTATGATATAGCAGCCAAAATTAACTTCATAAATACAATGAATCATTCTTCATTGATCCAATGAAGGGCTTCATTAGCTGACTTTTAATGAAACATTTCATTAATACAATGAAGAATTGCATTGTCTGAATGAAGGTTTTCCTTTCAGTGTATACATACAAAAACGTTTCTGATGCCTGTGCCAATATATACACAAAATTTAAATAACTAATAATAAAATAAAATGACTACATTGAATTAAATTCATGTTGTTTTAACTTGAAATAACTGTGATTCAACATGGTTGCTGGTGATATTTCAGTATAGAATTTACATTGTTCCAACTAGAAATAAGAAAGTCTTTATTTTGCATGTTTTTAATATTTAAATGAATATTTAAAATGAAAATCAAATTCAAAATCTTATATGCATGTAATAAGTATTGGCGTTTGTGTGTTGGTGTAAACAATTTGTTTTAAATCTGTCACATCAAATAACGTATTAGTTCTTTAACACTTTTGAAGGTATAAATCGACGCCAGTGGGACTTTCGTATTCATGCTTTCAAATTTCAATTTAGTTGTACGAAACCCAGACAGCTCTAAGCTAAAAGCAAACACATACTCAACTAATTTATGTTCGTCTAGTTAAAATGTAGAGTATTAGAAAATACAGCGCACCATGGGCCAACATTTTCATTTATTCACTCAGAAAAATTTCAACTTAAAATCTACGTAAACAATTTTAATATAATCTTTTTCGGCAATGATTTTGCTTCATATATGTTTCATGTTAATCTAACATGATTTATAGTAATTTCCAAAGAAAATTTTTCCTGTTGAAATAACTTTATTTCCCGCTGATTTAACATTTATGTACTGTTAAAATCAAAATGAAAGATGATCATGTTGAATCAAAGTTATTTCAAGTTGGAACAACATAAATTTAATTCAAGGTAGTAAATGTGTTTTATTAATTATTAAACTTACGTGTTTATATTGGCAAAGGCATCAACGTGCTTACCCCTGCAGCCAAAACAACTTTAAATATTCTTTAAATACACACTAAATATGTACCATAATGAATAAACTTTTAATTCAATATTATTCTATTGATCATGTAACTTACAATTTATGTGAAAAGTTTTAGTTAAAATAAATACAAAATACTTTGAATTGAAAAGTTATAGTTAAAAAAAATACTTTGACTTGACTCCAGGATTCGAATATGCGATCGTCCAACTGAAGGAGTAGTACACTGCCTTCCAGCCAGTAGCAGTATGTCGGGTGTTTACAAATGTCAATTACAAATACAAAATAACTCACACAACTAAGCACAAAAGTGTATTGCACCTATAAACAAGGAAAATAAACAGCAATACACTGAAACAACATATTATTTCTTGTAAATTTAATGTGATTTGAATGAAGTTGAATCAAACCTTTTGCATGGTGATTTTACATTGGTATTTTTTTGTGTGTTCATGTTGCTGTAATTGTTAAGCAATATAAATTTATAACAAATTAATTGATTTAGTGTATATACATAAATATGTACGTATGTATATAGTCAGATGATTATCTTGTTGTTCTATTATATTTTTAACCGACTTCGAAAAAAGGAGGAGGTTAACAATTCTTTTGGTGTTACTTCATAACCCGGTACATTTTAGACCGATTTTTGCAATCTTTCTTCTTTTGTCTGAAAGGTTATAGTTTCCCATTGGCCCTGTTGTAAAAAAAGTGGGCGGGGATACGCCCACAATTTTTAATTTAATTTTCTGATATTCTACTTATTTGACTGCAATCAAACGCCTTTGGTTCTTGTAATTACACAATTTGAAAGTTGAAAAAATGGGCGGAGTTATGCCTATTAAAATTTATAATAATATTTCACGCGGTTCTACTTAACCAATTCTTACGAAACTTACAACATACTTTGTGCTCTAAAATAGACAAAATCCCCATTTAAAAAATGGCCGGAGTCACGCCCCTTAAAATTTAATATATTATTTTACACGCACCCTCAGCTCTGAAAAACACACAATCTTGCATTTAAAATATGGGTGGAAGTACGCCCCTTAAAATTTAATTTTATGTTTTACGCACTTCTTCTTATCGTCTTCTATCCGATCTTTGCATTGAAATCGGGTTTTGTTTTTGGCAGAAAGAATTATTTTTTTATATATTTTAATTTTTTAAATGGTAACTTAACTAAAGTAAAGCTGATTTTCTTTAATGTATGTACGTAGAATAATCTTGCTTTGAAATATTGAGACTATTTCTATGCTTTCTAAGCAGAGATAATGCAGCCCATAGTGTTTTCAAATATTTAAAGTAATACCTAATAACCTGAGGGAGTGTAAAAATGTGCCTTCGAGTGAACTTTCGTTTTAATCAAATTACAATTTACAAATCAGACGCCTCACAATAGCACATTTTGGGAGAATGTTAGCCTTCGATTTAAGCTGTAAGACCTGAAAACTGAGTCAATGCATATTAATGCACCAAAGGGTGCAATGAAGTCTGCGGGGGTGATAAAATGAAGTCTGCGTGTCTGTTGTAGATTGGTTTCACTCTATATTGTGACAATTTTGTATATGAAACAAAAATTATGGCCTGTTTCACAATAACGAAAGAAAAATTTCGACTTGCAACTTATATTGAAAATTTTCATATTTTATTATTGTTTTCAATATAAATTTTCAGTCGAAAGTTTTCTTTCGCAATTTTCTGAGCACAATTTTGCGATAAGACATCGTCAGAGTTGCGCAAATTGATGCCTGATTTTCAAGGTAAATCTGTGCCTCGTTTCTGTAAGGAATGAAAGAAAAGAACTCTTCGAGTCGAAAAAATTGTTATCATCCTGTAAAATACTTTTGTAAGTTTTTATATGAATAACTACGTGTAAAATAGGACAACCAATATAATTATTTTTAATTTTTCTAGATGCGAGAAATTCTCACAAGTTACAGCAACGAGACTTTAGATGATTTGATAGCGTTGCCAACTGATTTACCAGAGTATACTGATAATAAATGTCAAAAAGTGAGCGCAGTATGAAAGTTAATCGTTATGTATATACTAGTGATGCACGAATATTCGTAATGGCACATCCGAAATCTGCATATTTTAAAGTACCGGTGGTCAAAATCTCAGTTAATTTGCCTGATTTTTCAGGAAGTTATAGCACTATGACTTGCGACTTATCTTTTTTTAGACTTCTAATATCATTTGGAATAACTGCTTAATTTAGGTTATACGTTGGTATATTTCAACTTAAATGTATTACTTATAGTGTGCTTAACGATATTTGCATACAAAACTGAAGGTTAAAAAAGAATTTTGCAATTTAACTGTAAAAGAAATGTATTTCTTAAAATCGACTTGAAGGCTTAAAAGTGCTCTCCTGCAACACAATAAAATATGACTTAAGCACATTTTCCTTATTGCCACAGATACATATATGTACATACATATACTGAAAGGAAAATCATTCAGAGAATGAAACGGTTTCATTAAATGTTCTGCATTATATTTATGAAACTTTTCATTAATACAATGAACAATTTCATTGTATGCATGAATTCTTTCAATCTCTGCTCTTCATGTGTTCTTCATAGTTCATTGTATTAATGAAAATGGTTACATTGTTTAAACGCATTTTCTTTTTGGCGAATTTATAGCAAATATAAATAAGTTCCACAAATTTCGTCTTCTTACTGTATACAGTTTGTCAAACATAAATAAATCAAAAGTTATTTTGTTAAAAAATCATTTCTATTTCTTTTTTTTCTAGTCCCTTTTTATTTCAAAGCAGTATGGTCGTCATAAAGGCAATGAAATCATTTCATTTATACAATGTAATATTCTTCAGTGTAAATCAGATATCTTTCTCTTTCTCGTTTTTTATCCATTCACGTTCCTCACCTCTATACAAACACAAGAAGATTGTGCCATACATCTCATAAAGACTCTTGTTTTGTTAAGAGTTTTGTTTGATTCTTTTAAACTTGTGTTTGTTTATTGTGATTCTCAACAACATATTAAGAGTTTCATTATAAACATGTAAGTTTTTCGGCTTACTTAAAACATTATTTAGTTTGAACTGTACTGATGAGTTCCTTAAATTTTAAATGTTTTACGTTAATATTAATATTAAGTACATATGTATTTGTATATATTAAATTAAATAAAAAAATCTATATACATATCTTTTATTAAGTAGGTCGTTTGGAAGGGATTATATTTCATTATATTAATGAAATTTTCTTTGTATTAATGAATAAACTTCATTTATAGTATGTAAAAACTTCATTAAATCAATGAAACAACTACGTTATATTCATGAAAAAGTTTGATTGAAATAATGAAATAGTTCCATTCTAATTATGACATAGCCGCCAAAATTAACTTCATAAATACAATGAATACATTCTTCATTGATCCAACGAAGGGCTTCATTAGCTGACTTTTAATGAAACATTTCATTAATACAAAGAAGAATTTCATTGTCTGAATGATGGTTTTCCTTTCAGTGTATGTATACATTTTTCGTATATTAAAACCGTGAAAAGTATCTTTCACATACAGATACTTTAGAAAATTTGTAATACATGTAGTGTTATGTAGTTTAACTACATAATGTTAAACTACATCAATAATCAATCAATAATTTATTTATGATAGATTAGACTAGATTAGATTAGATTTCAATGGTAGAGCAGTTACCACCGAAATCTAATCCTTATGTTACTTGTGATTAGGGATGCCAGATTTAGATTCGAAAAAAGCTGGACATTGGGGTTTTAAAAGCTGGACTTAAAAAAAATTAGTAAGTAAGCTTTAATTTATGTTATTTGTAAACAAGTTTTATTAAAATATATTTTTTGCACTGTTATCAACATATATTAAAAAGAAATAATAAAATAGAATAACAATTAAAAATGTTCAATTCATTCTTTAAAATTCCTTACTGAATTCCAGCTTATTCATTGAAATTAAAATTCTAATATTTATCGATATGTATTTCTATTTATACTGCAAGTATTCGTGGTGTAATTCTGTAATTTTTCTATTACGATAGTGTACAGTGATCTTGTAGTCATATCTTGTGGCATCACAACATGTGAAATAAGAAAAAATAAGAAAACTAAATGAATTTGAGCTTCTGTTATTAGTACTTTTTTTTAATTCAACCGACAACGAATATCATTAAAATATCTTACCGATATCACAGCGCCCTTTTTCGTTATATACCTCATTAAATGGCAACACCGTTTGAAGTAATGTACAGACTTAACAGTAGAGCCGCTGCAACTATGCTATAAAAATTAATAAGAACGCCTAATAGCAGAGTTATAAACCGATAAAAGCTTAATAATTTAATACTTCACCACCTGTTCTCTCTTTACTATTTCTTTCCTTAAGAAATTAACATGCATATTAATTCTGTTTATAAAAGAAATTCACATTTGCATATTTGCTTTCATATTAAGCTGCTAACGAATACTGTTCGATTGTTTAAATTATTTTCGAAAATTTCGAATTATCGAAAAAGTTCTAGTTTTTTGTTTATTTATAGTTATTTAATCAGATTAAGTTTATGTTTATAAAAAATTCCAATTGCTACTTTTTTATTTGCCGCTTACTAAAGCTTAAATGTAAAGAGTAATAAGAGTGCTTTAAGTAGCTTTTAGTAGACTTACGAATTATTTATATAGTGGGATAACTATGGACAATGACAAATCAATAGATATGTACGAGTATATTAAAATACTCGTACCTAAAATTAAATATGGTAAAATTATTTTTCATGTTAACAAAACAAAGTTATCCCATCTTTAACCTTTGCTCCAATAATAAAAAAAAAAAAAAATATACGGCCTATTTACCGAAATGCGTAAAAATATTATTGTGTACGAGTAGCCTTTAATTATTCCACAATGAATTTCGTTTCACGCTTGTTCAAATCGATATTTTTGACTCACCAATTTTTTACTTCCTTCCTCTAAAAAAAATTGTATTGTTAATTAAGTTTCGTTTGAGTCCTATCCTATTCTTAGGGCCATTATTACAACATAAAGATAGTTAAAAGTAGGATTTTATCGGACGTATAAAAAGCTTTCCATTATTGCAAATTGGATTTAACTTACCAGGTAGGATAAATTTGCCTATAATTTATCGCTCACTTTAGGTTAAAGTAAAATTAAGCAAATGATAAAGTTTTTATAGGTCCGACAAAATCCTACTTTTAACTAACTTTAAGTTGTAATAATGGCCCTTAAAGATCTAATTCCAAAAATGAAAAATTTCTTAAAATATTCTCTTTTATTTCTATAAAGTACGAATGTGCCAACAAGACGTTTCATTTTCAACAGCCCGCCATTTTAAGATTTTAACATGACTTAACCGTAAAATTTAATATTTTAAGATAACTCAACCTGTAACTGTTTGACAGCTGGCAAGTAAAAATTACGTCATTAATAAAAATGGAACAATATATTATAATTCAACAATGCACTGAAATTATTAAAATGCACTAAAAAATTTTTCAAATTTCTCGGTCACAATTCCAAAAACTAAACTTTCAGTCGGCAATTGTGGAACTGAAGGAAAAATGAGTTTTGTCTACTTCTCGCCTATCTTTGGAATTAGAATATCCACAAACAGTAATATAGCGCAATTTGCTACACAGCAGGTGGCGTATCTTGGAAACCGTAAAAGTCAAACTCCTGAAATTTTCAAAAACGGTAAAACTAAAAAATCCAAAAATTATAAAATCGCCAAACCAAAAAAATCACAAAAAAAAATCGCCAAAACGAAAAAAAAGAATTAAATTAAAAAAAATTCTAACACTAAAATAAATCGCCAAAACCGAAAAAATCGTCAAAATGAAAAAAATTGCCAAAATGAAAAACCCCAAAAAAATGTGAAAAAGGCGCCAAAAACTAAAAGAACGCATAAATGAAAAAAATCGCCAAAAGCCGGAAAAATCGCAAAAACGAGAAAAAAGTGCCAAAATTAAAAAAGCTCTAAAACTTAACAAAATCGCTAAAACCGAAAAACCAAAACTAAAAAAACGCTCAAAACACCCAAAAACGAAAAAATACCAAAACTATATATCATATAGGCTAAAGTTCGTATTAAATTACATATATAGTGCCCGTGCGGAACCCTTCGTGCGAGGATCAAAGTCGCACTTCACTGAATTTATTTAATTTTGCAATTTTTAGCTTTAACGTTTTTGGCATGTGCAAAATTACATTAACTGGTAGAATACCCTCTAATTTAGATTTTTGTTTTTAATTTCATTGTTAATTGCTCTACTGTGTATAAAAACTTTGAAAATTTCAAAATTTTATACAAAACTGTAAGGCCCAATAATCGACTTCTCAATTAAGTGTCATTTAGCTAATAGCCACTGAATTTTTAGTTGCACTTAATTGCAGTTTCATTTTTTCAGCCGTAAAATTAAATGATCACTTAAATACTATGAAAGTATGGTAGCACTGTGAAATGTTGATAGTTCTAAAAGAAAACAGACGTTTAATGTAAATAAGAACATCAATATCAACATGTAGAAAATTAAAATTGCATAAAAACACATTTTATGAAACCAAAAGAGCACCAGAACGCATTTTTCTATTTATTTATTCCATGATATGATACTATGCATTGTATATGTTATATGTTTAATGAAAATTAAACGAAATTCTTTTTAATACTACCACATGGTGTTTATGTACATGTTTTCAATAAACACACACAAGCACAATAACATATGGTATGATCGTAAGACTTAAGTGTGATTTAAATAGACAAGGTTGGGCATTTAAATGGCTCTCAACTTTATACTGAAAAAATGAATTCGGTACTTAAGAGGCACTTAAAGATAAATGACACATAATTGAGAAGTCAATTATTGGGCCTAAGTATATTACACTAGGATGTCAATATTTTTCATTGCTGGCTTTAGAAACACCCTTTAATTTTTAACTGTCATATAAAGCTGGCATTGTTGCGAAAACATTAGGGTTCCTTTTCACCTAAAAAGTGTCATCCATAATCTATAGCAAAAGAAAACTGACGAAACAGTCGAATAAAAATTTATTAGAATTCGAGGTACTGGTGTTCTTTCGACACAGTGGAAGAGGCGGTAAATAACTAATCGTACTTGTTCTGTAAACCGAATCAGTGCAAATTTGTCGTTTTCAAAAAATTAATAATGGTCCTGTAGACGTGTTCAAAATCATTCACGATAATTTTCTTTCAGGTATGATATTTGAGAATCTATGTAATAGAAAAATTAAAAGTTATCGGAGTTAGTTTTCTAAAATCGTGTGATTGCAAATCGATTCGGTTTACAGAACAGGACCGAATATTTTTTTCAAATTGTGTGCTGTAATGATTCCGAAAGGGTATTTTCTTGTGAATAATTTCTTTGGTCGGTTATATATAAAATTTAGGTGTTACATACCGCTTTCTTACTATAACAAAGTAATAACTCAAAAAGATTACTTTGATCGAAAACTAGCTTAAAGCTTGCAAAAGACCTAAAAGAATTTATTTCATTTTTCAAGCAAGAGTTGAATATACATACATGAGTATAAACGTTTTTATAAAATTATTATACAATATAAAAAACGATATGAGGTAGATTGATTTTGCATTGTTAACTCAAATCCCATTTTTTGAGTTATGACTTTATTATGGTAAATGAGCAATATTTATAAATAGATCAGTGAAGTCCATAGCAACTTTAAACTAAAACTGGAAAAATAATTTCATAATATAAATTTACTGCAAGTTTATTGAAGAAGGCAATCAAAATAATCCTCGTCTGCCTATTTATGTAATAAATATTTGAAAACAATAACAAATTTGAGTGTTTTGTTTTTGTTTTCAGTATAAATAGACAGACAAGAAGTTTTGTTTGTCCCAATTTACACTATGCAAGTCTTATTGCTAAGCTGATTGGTTTGTTAGGCTAGAGAGACGGGGGGAAAAGAAACGCCCCTCGTCTCTCTCTCCCTGAAACGAATCAGCTTAGCAATAAGACTTGCATAGTGTGATTTGGGACTTTGTCTTCGATAAACTGACAGTTTTTGTGTGTGTATTTTTGCATATAAATGAGAATAAATTATTTATGTACTATTACAAAGTTATTTTATTTTTTTGTTTTTTGTCTATTTTTTGTTACTTACCAGGTTTGGAAACTCGAGGCTTATTTGATGTTTTCGGCATGACGACGATTGACATTGACAGTTGGTAAGTGCTATGAAATAATTTCTTTTATAACATTTGATATTTAAAAGTTCAAAAAAATATATACATATAGTATTTTTTTGTGTGCAACACACTGCCAACAATTAGCGCCTTAAAGTCTTGCTAAAGACAGTTCATGCATCTAGTGCATGTGCTTTTGCTTGTTACACTTAACAAACAATAAAAAAATGACCTACAAAAAATTATTTTTCGCCAAAAAAAAAAGAAGAAAGATAGAAATGAAAATTTTTTTTATAAAAAAAAATACGGGGACAAACATATCGAACCATAAGCGCAAAAAAGGCTTAACCGACACATATTTTGGACTTTGTGTTTTTGACTAAAATCGATTATTTCCTATCGCAAATAGTGGATTTTGGTAAAAAAAAAATTAAGTTCGAAAATTGTGACTTAAGCTGTTTGGGCGGTTATGGCACGATGTGTACATGTGTTTGGATGCATTTTGTTTTTTTTTCTTTATTTGTTATTATTATTTTTTTTTTTTTTTTTTTTTATATTTAGTATATTTAGCAAATTTGTGATGACAGATGGTTTGAAATTTGTTTCTTCTCTCGTTTGTCTTATTTTGGTTTTGCATTCTGGCAGCCGCAGTTTTTTTTACATGCTCAAACAATTTGCTAAATATAAATCATCAGATGTCTTGATCACAACAACTATGTAAATGTAAAAAAAAATATGCATACAACTGAAGATGAAAAAATCATGCTCGTAATATAAAAACACAAAACACTCACACACACACACACAAGCATACAGGCCATTACGAACTCACGCACTAACTCACTAACACATAAACAATTCTTAACATCCGCCAACAAGTCAGATGCAGATACTTTTTGAATAAAAATATTTCTTGAAAGTAAAAAGTTGAGTAAATTTAAAACTTTGTTGTGAAGAAAAAAAAACTAACTTTTTTAAGGACTCAAATTCAGCCTGAAAGCGACTAAGTTTTATAAGGATAATTACAATAATATTTAAAGAGTTGATTTTTTTTCATATAGGTTTTCGGAAATCTTGTAACTTAAAGATGCAATTTTATTTTTGTTTTTGTATTTTTTGTTAAACAATTTATAGCAGACCATGTGTCTTTATTATTGTTGCAGCTGAAGCAAATGAGCCAGCCCTTTAAATTCTGGACTTTTTACGATGAAATTTGCAAATGTTATTACGTCACATTTATTGCCTGAAACACGCTTTTTTCAAAGTACCGTTCGCAACTGAGCTCGTTTTTTAGGCGAACTGATAGTTTTATAGATTTGCCAAGTTCCCAACTGGCACTTGTGCTTTTGTAAGGTGTGTTTTTTTGTTGCTTTTATTTGTACTGTTTTTTTTTTTGTTGTTGGAAATACTTTTTTTATATATGTATTTTTGTTCTTGTCTGCACGGCAATAGCGTCTGCTTATACATATGTATATATTTTTCTTATTATTTTGCGATTCCCATTTGTTTTGCTTGGTTTGTTTCGCCCCAAAAGTCAAACTTCTGTTGCCATTGCAACAAGGCCAACATGTTTGAAGCACACTAAATCGAACACACCACCTAAAACCACTCCAGCACCACCACCATCGACTACCACCACCACAATAAAACACCTGAAATGCACATGTATGTATATGTGCATTAATAAGTAGCCGCAGCAATAACAACACACCGACAACAACAAAATCAAAAGCATTATTTACTGCAAATGACCATCACTACTGCTTGAGCCATCACCCCAAACCACCTTTAGGCGCATGTTTTGTTTTTTTTTTATTACACAATACTTGAAATGAAAACGAAAGCTTTTATATATTTTGTATTGAATAATTGGCAAAAGTGTACGGAATTCTACAGATGGGACTTTTTACGAAAGACAAGAGATATAGAAACGCTTTATAAATATACGGCACAGTGAATGTCAAAACTTACAGACGAGTTATTGTTAATAAGAGCTGAAAGGTGTCGAAAACTTTCAATGGGCAAGCAACATTGTTATCTATCCTATCTATCTATCTATCTATCCGATAACAAAGTCAAATAACTGGACACTGAAAAAAATTTACCTGCATTTTTGAAAAAATAATTGAAAAATTTAAAAAATGCATTTATCTAATGGCAGGCCCTCAGAAAATAGAAAATGGACATCATGATTTGATAGTTAAAGAAATTAGTCAAGGCCATGACTCACTATCCTACACAATCGCACGATCTACGATAAAAATACAACCCTGATCTGACGAATTCTTATTGTCTTTTAAAAATTTTCATAGACTCCATCATACTATGGTTGCATTTTCTCAAATATCGCACGATTGTGTAGGATAGTATATAACGGCATTTAGTTGTAAACTTAAATCTTAATACGAAAATCTTAAATCTTATGAAGAAAATTTCTGAAAAAGTGTAGAAAAGTATTCATTAATTTCGAATCAGTTTAAATAATGTAATAAAAAATAACTACATACATATGTAAAGTTTTAAGTTACCTAGTGTAGCTCTAATAAAATACCTAATAAATGTTTCTAGGTGATGTACATTTTAATTAAAATTACTAAAAACTTTTTTTAGTTTTTTAGTTTTTAGTATGTAGGGTAACCTGATCAGACATCCCGCTTTAGGCGGGGTTATCCCGCTTTTCACAGGTTGATCCCGCCTTATCCCGCTTTTTAGAGTTTTGAAGTTTTCAATCTCTTAGGGCCATTATTACAACTTAAAGATAGTTAAAAGTAGGATTTTATCGGACGTATAAAAACTATCATTTGCAAAATTTTACTTTAACCTAAAGTGAGCGATAAATTACAGGCAAGTTAATACTACCTGGTCAATTAAATCCAATTTGCAATAATGGAAAGCTGTTTATAGGTCCGATAAAATCCTACTTTTAACTATCTTGAAGTTGTAATAATGGCTCTTAATCAATTTTTTTTAATGTAACTGATAAAAATTCATTACAAATATTTTTTAGGAGTCGTCAATGCTTAACTAGCCAAAAACCAGTGTGCCTCGCTACACCCCATAAATATACGTTTTGAGATGAAAAAAAAATTATACTATACTAGAAGTGCCACGTTTGCGATTAAATCTTCACTATTTTGTAGAATATAATTCTCATTATTAACATAAATAGTCATGAAGAGTAAGTAAACATGTTCTTTTTTATGGATAAGCAATTGTCTATATGCATTTCGTTCCCGCTTTCGGAACTCATCAGTAGTCTACTGAAACAAGCAAATATTTCAAATTAAATAAATAAAGACTTCGGAAATAATAAATATATAAATAAATATACTTCGGAATTTCATGCATGTAGACATTTTCTCTATTTAAGAGGAGCCAAGCTTCCCTATTCAATCCCGATTATTTTGTATCATCAGCTTAATCAGCGGAATTTCAAGTTTGTGTTTGTAGTAGATACCAAGATATTGATAAGTCAATATTTAATTTACTTCATTATTAACTCCTTTTTATAATACTTTTTCGTTATTGGCGTTACTGCTTACGAAAAATTTTAAAATTTCGACTCTTTTTGCTTAAAAGATGTCTTGAAATATATATATATATATATATATATATATATATATATATATATATATATATATATATATATATATATATATATATATATATATATATATATATATATATATTTATATAAGTCAAAAGAAAAAAATTTAAATTAATAGCCTATTGCTCCTTCAAGACCATCAATAATACAATATGGGCAAATCAGCAAGATCAAATAGACAGAAATTTGAAATTTTTGATAGGCACCACGCCATTTCTGAAATTGTTCCCAGAGACAATGCACATTATCAACAGAGTTTGTACCTACAAAATTTTAACGTTTTCCCTATATTAGTTTTCTAGATATCTTAAAGTAAATATTTTCTCTTTATAGAAGGTGCCACACCCCCCTGTTCAATGTAGATTATAAAATCATTACTTACACCAAATTTCACGTTTCTTGCTGCATTAGATGCAAGGATATTCCAAAATTAAAAAAATTTATATATTTGTGGTGCCACGTCCACTTTTCCTATTTTATTCCGACTTTTTGTTTTTAACAGCTTATAAAGACAATGGAGGGCCACATCCACTCCTCAATAATATTTTTTAATTACTAGGAATACTAAAAAAATTGACAAATCGGTCCAGCCGTTCTTCGATTTTAGACAAATTAAAAAAGTGACCGGGACAAATTTTTTGGCGAAAAAATTAAAGTTAGGTTATGACAAATATAAAAAAAATTCAGTAAAGTGCTACTCTGACTCGCGCACGAAGGGTTCCGTACGAACAGTAGATATGTAATTTAATACAAACTTCATCCTATATAATATATAGTTTTGGCATTTTTTTCGTTTTTGGGGTCTTATCGGTTTTTTTGTTTTGGTGTTTTTTGCGTTTTTTCGGTTTTGGCGATTTTTTAAGTTTTGGCTTTTTTTTAGTTTTGACACTTTATTTTCTGGTTTTGGCGATTTTTTTCGGTTTTTGGCGTTTTTTCATTTTGGCGATTTTTATTTATTTTTGGCGATTTTTTCATTTTTGCGATTTTTTTTATTTAAAAACTTTTTTTAGTTTTGGCGACATTTTCGCGTTTTGGCGATTTTTTCGATTTTTGGCGTTTTTTTCATTTTGGCGATTTTTTCATTTTGGCGACTTTTTCGAATTTGGCGATTTATTTTAGTGTTAGATTTTTTTTTTTAATTTTGGCGATTTCTTTTTCGTTTTGGCGATTTTTTTTTTGGTTTGGCGATTTTATAATTTTCGGTTTTTTTTTTAGTTTTACCGTTTTTGAAAATTTCAAGTGTTTGCCTCTTACGGTTTCCAAGATATAGCAAATTGTCAAAATTACATAGTCAAAATTGAATTAACTGATTGACCACCCTTTAATTTTAATTTTTTCAAATTTTAGTGTTAGTTGTTGTAGTCTGTATAAAAATACACTAATTTTACAAATTTCAAGTTTCAATATAAATATGTTCACACAATTGTATGTATATCACATGGGATTTTAATATTTTTCGTTGCTCGTTTTGGAACACCCTTTAATTTTTAGTTCTCATGTATTGGTTGTTGTAGCGGCCAAGGTTCTACATACTCAGTCCAAGTTTCAGGTCGGTAGCTCTTACGGTTCCTGAGAAAATACCGTGTGACGGACAAACGGACAGCGTAGCGAAAACAATAGGGATCCTTTTCACCTTTGGTGTACGGAACCCTAAAAAATAGCGAAATCGGTGCAGCCTTTCTTAATTGACGCGATTACCAACAAACTACATTTGATTTTGATTTATGTAGAAGGATATACTTGTTTATAAACGGTTTTGTTTGTTTAAAGGCGTTTCTTTTGAGTTGAAAACAATGTTTTCTACATCCCGCTTTCTAAAAAATATTTATTTTGAAATCCCGCTTTTTTGCGGCATTTTCTTCAAAAAAAATCATCGTACGGATGTAAAATGTTTTTGGAAGCAACCTTTAAAGAGAATTGAAGATAAAACAAGATTTTTAAATCCTCATATGAATTGGGCATTAAAGTTTTTTCTGTAGAAGACATTATATAATTAATAAAAAAATATTATTAAAAATATATATTGACAAAAAAAAAATATTTTTTAAAATTAAAGATATTCTTTTTTAACTGGAAAAATTTTATTTTAGTTGGTAACTGGACAAGGATCCAAAAAACTGGAAATTCCATAATAGGTTTAGCATATTGGCAAATAAACTTAGTCTTTTTAATTTTGATTTACCCGCCGATTTCCCATTTAGCAATTTGAATTTTCAAATCGTCAAATTGAAAAATACTGAAAATCGTGTGTCTTAAAATACAAAGCTTATGTGTACTTTAAGGTCCATGTTTATATACATAAGTACGAGTATGTTTTAATGTACATCAAAGGCGATTAGATAGGTTAGGAAAGGCAGAAATTACCCCCATCCCCCTCGCGGTCATAGTTTAAAAAAAATTATGAAACCTGCTTTGAATTTCATAAAAATACGCTCGGGAATTCGGAAATTCCTCCTACCCCTTTTTTGGCCGGAATCTTAAAAATACATAAAATAAATAAATATAAAAGCCCGCATACGAAAACAAAATTGCCCTTGCCGCTAATAAGAAGAAATCATTATTCGATGACGACTTATTTTAATGCGAAAATTGCAAAGTATTCTTTCAAGCGACAAAGATACGATACTCACAAATTTGCATTGATTGACGGACTTATTTGGTCGTCTACAGGGCCCTGCAGGGCTTATTAGGCTGGTTATGAAAGGGTTTGCTGAAACTATTAAATTCTTTTGAAAACATCAAGCCATACTTCCGGAAACTTCCAAAAAATATATTTTTAATTGACAGTAGACATTTTTTGCAAGAACAGCTTAGTGGAAAGTGGGACAACTATTTTTTTTATTGGAATTTTTTTTTTTAATTTAAAGAGAATCAAATATATTAAAGTGAAATGATATAATCGGGAAAAGTATACACATACTTACATATGGACCACTGAATTGCTTGAAAACATAAATCATACCCGTGAATCATGGACTTTGGTTCAATTTTGCAAAAATAAAATTAAATTTTCTATATAAGTATATGATTTAATCAGGCTAAAGTTCGTATCGCTTTGTAAGCCGAATTACATGTGATAATTGTACTTTTAATTATGAAAGTGGTCTAAGTCATGTTAATTTTTGCTTCGAAATATAAAAAAAATCTTTGAAAAACTTCAACTCTGAATTAAAATGTTGCATGATATAAAAACGCTTTTTAATTTGTTCAAATTTAATCTAATAAATATATCCACCAAAGAAATATTTATATGACGTAGACCACTTTCATAATTAAGGTCACAATTATTAATGAACAAATAACACCAAGGTCAATTGTAAATATTCTGACAAACACGTAGTAGAACGGAACAACTCGCTGTTTTCGAAGGTCACTGCACCTTCATCATCAGCGTTCTTTGTTGTTTGGTCCACTGTATGTGGTGTCAGTTGATGTAGATTCAGCGCAAATGGAAAATGTGAATTGTTTTGAATTTTTTGATTGTAGTGAAAGCTAGGCTGATCGATTATTCGACTTTTTCCAGAAACCGAATAGTTCGAATATTTGAAATTATAAAAAAATCCGGTTTCGGTTTTTACAAATCAGAAAAAACCTATCAACCGGGTTTTTTAAGCAAGAAAATTATTATACAAAAGTTTTGATTTTAAATTGCTTTATTAAAAAAAAATTTGTAGTATTAAAATTTTATTTAAATACTACAAAACAATACAAAAGTTAAAGGTAAAACATAAAAATTAACTTCATATACTTACATATGTACATACATATGTATAGTGCATATGTACCCAGCAAAAAATTACACATTACCATCAGAACTACTTGCCATATAATGACTTACTTTTCTGATTGTCAAATTTCATTACTCGTTTATTTATTAATCTCATTACCTAAAATGTAAAAAAATTATGTACAAGTTTCTAAATGAAGAGAATGATTTTTTTAGATTAAATAGATTACGTGAACAAGTTTCCAAATAAAAAAAGGTAAGTACTTCTCAAGAATCGATTATTTTAGTCTCACGACTTGCTAAAATCATTCAGGGCTATCATGAATAAAATTCCGCGTGAAATTTTTCACTGGGAATAATTCCAACTAATAGCAAGTAATAGGGAAAACAAAAAATTTTAATTGGAAAAGGGAAAAATTTCACGCGGAATTTTATTCATGATAGCCCTGATTAAGGTGGTAATCCAGTAAGGAACAGCTTCCAACAAAAATGCTTAATTCCAAACTCGATTACCTTTTTTAAAATTTTTTGCTGGGTATATATAATATATGTATATACAAATGAAGGATATCTACCTCTATATAAAATATAAAGCAAAATGTCAATAAAACTAATAAAACTTTTTTTTGCAAATGGATTTTGATATCCATTGCACACCATAAGGCCAATTTAATTCGCCTCTGCCACCACCTCATAAAATAATTTCGCTTTAATTTCATATTGGCATGCTCAAAAATCAACATAACACGTTGCTCTAAGTTTTAACATAGTAAAAACTAATTTTATTGCAAAATATACAAATCGAAAAGTATTCGACTCAGCCTGTTTTTAAATTGTAAAAAACCGGACTTTTCGACATTCGAAAACCGAGTCGATCACCTTAGTGAAAGCTCAATTTTACCACCTCTAAATTTATAACAGTCTTGCCATTGTCGTTTTTTCTAAATTTGTTCTAAGTTGTTCTAAATGCAAATTTCATATTAAAGCATTTATATAAAAACTGCTTTATTCTCTTTTTGAAATTTAATGGTCGAAAAATAAGGGGTTTGATCCCAAAATCCCATGGAACAAAATGAATTAAAAAACCGAATTAGATAGGACCAAATCCAAAACTCACATCAGTAACAGTACGACCTCATATAAATACAATAAAATAAATAAAATTATATTTCTCACAATCATGTTCCGTTCAACGCAAACGGTATCGACTATAAACTCTTAAAAACTAAATAATAAATTTCCAACACAACACGGAACATTCTGTAAATCGAACAATAAAGACAAGTTAATATGTGTGAATAAAAATTTAGATTGAAATTGGCATCGTAAAATAAGACCTCTAATGGTGCAGTAGCCCATGTACACCAATACAATTTGCAGCAATCATTGTATGCACAACTATCAGCAATTGTTGCAAGGAAAAATAAATATTGCTTAGTAGCAACAACAACCTGCTGTAAACAGTAACAATTCTTAACAGTGCATATATGCTTGTGTGTGTGTGAGTGTGTGTGTGTGTGTGTGTGTATTTGTGTTTACATACATATGTGCGTTGCTGTATAATATGCATTGCTTTGTCGACGGATTAAAGTGGCAAATACGAGGGTGGCACTAAAACTAACCGGCAGTAGTTTGGAAAAAAATTCTCTCTCAATGAATTTTTAAACATAGAAAAAATTGCTCAACGTTATGTAACACTGTGTGTAATTTTTTAAGTCATGGAAATATAACCATATACCGACACCACTACGTGATAAAAGACCGACAAAAAAGACCCGTGTCTCCCAGTTTTGCCCCAAGTCATGCACTTTTTGTATGGAGCCCCAAAGGTTTGGGGGCTCGGTGTCAATTTTGCAAAAAACTGATCATTTTCCCAGGCTCATATCTTGCAAACCGATCAGAATTTTGATTTACTCTCTGAGGCAAAGTTGTAGCTCTTGTTACAAAGAACATATTAAATCAAAAAACTTCATATTCAAGATCAAAATCGCAAAAAAATTAAAAAAAAAATCGATTTTTTTTTTACCTTTTTTCCCCTGTTCAGGTCCATAGGTAACAAACCGTTCAAAATTCAAGTAAACAATCAACTACAAAAATGTATCTAAGATCTCAGTAAACAACTTCCCAGCAAAAAAATTCAAAAAAGGTAATAGAGTTCGGAATTAAGCATTTTTGGTGGAAGCTCTTCCCTACTGGATTACCAACTTAATGATTTTAACAAGGCGTGAGACTAAAATAATCGATTCTTGAGAAGTACTTACTTTTTTATTTGACAACTTGTTCACGTAATCTATTTAATCTACAAAAAAATCATTCTCTTCACTTAGCAACTTGTATATCATTTTTTTAAATTTAAGGTAATGTGATTTGTAAGGGAGTAATGAAATTTGGCAATAAAAAAAAATAAGGCATTATATGGCAAGTATTTCTAAAGGTAATGTTTAATTTTTTGCTGGGCTTCTAGAGCATTTGAACTTCCTGCGAATGTTGGGTTTGATCATAGGTTTGTGACAAAAATGAACGAATGAACGAGTTGGACCCAGCTCTACATCGCGCGCTTTACGCTAGACTTGGTTCGAATTATTTGAAACGGTTATCTTAAATGGATTGGGTCATGGGTTTGTATCTAAAATGGCTAGATTTGGCACTCTCCGACTATCTTCTATTTCCAAACTTCAAAAAATGATTTATTCGGTGGCAAACTACTTGGTAACAATGAAAAGGTGGAGGCAGCGGTTAATGGCTATTTTAAGAAGCTAGACAGTTTTCGTACTCCCAGAAAAAAGATTGGTTGGAAAACGGTTAGTCCAATAAAATATCATTTGCATTAACTATATTTCAGTTCACGCTATCAATTTTCTGTTAATCCAAAAAACAATCCATGTTCATTGGCATAAGGGCATAATTCTAACAAATATATGATTGTGACAATACTTAAATTGATTGCCTCAACCGAGCGTATGATTTTGTCATGACTAATAAACTGATTGGTTAACCCAACCGAATAAAGTATTACGAATTGAATTTTACTACCAACTTTTGGTATTAGCAACTAAAAAATTGTCGTTCTATATTAAAATTAAAATAAAAACTTTCAATCAGTTGCTGCAACTAACTAGAGGTTGAGTTTACTTACTATCATAGTTTATAGCAGCAAATTAAAAAATTAACTTTTGTGACTTTCAAAGGTATTATGATTTTTGAATTCTCAAATGGTTTTTGAAAGTCTGTGCATAAGATAACAGGTTTGTGGCTTTTCAAAATGTGTGGTTGAAGAAATGTATATAGACATGCTTCACCATTAGGAAATAAATTTCAATTAAAATAAACTTATGACAACATGTCAAATAATAAATTTCTTAAATTGTGTATTTTTATTTGCGTTTATTGTTTATTTTTATTTCACCAAGGAAGGCCAATTTTTCTTTTACAGGTACCAATTATGATATTGTTTTAATTATATTAACCAAATTTTCGGTAGCAAGAATAACATTTATTTCAAATTCCATACTGTCAACCAATTTTTTCTGTTGCTGCAACTATTGAGTTGAGGGTTATAATTAAAATATAGTGGTACCACAAGAAAATTTCAGTCGCTATAGCAGAATTCTATGATAATTGCTGCAACCGCCAAAATTCAATTGGCAACAAATTCGGTTGCCACAACTAATCTGTTTTCTCTGTGTAGTATCGAAGCTATTGAATATCTCTAGTAGAAGTGTATCGAGCCTAAAGGAGATTATGTTGAAAAATGAAGGTAGGTCTGCTAATTTTGGGACTGCCCTCGCACTTTCCATTACATGTGTGTGTGTGTGCGAGTGTGTGTTTGAAAGCGTGTATACACTTTGATCAGCAGCTGTTTCAATAACACGTTTTGTTTTTTGTACTTTTGCACCGTCTATTTTCCCCCCATTGTTGTTGCCATTGTTATTGTTATTGTTATTGTTATTTCGCTGCATTTGTTGTTGCATTTTATTTATACATTGGCTTGAACAAGTGATGTAATCACTTGTACATAAATATTTTATAGTGGAATTTGTGCGATACTCCGTTATTTGTTTGCTAATGTTTCTAAGGCTGTTGCCGAAGCTGTTTGCTATTGGAGCCGTTGCTCTTGCTGCCATTCTGTTACTATGGCCTGTTGCTAGCCGACATTTGCTTTTTTCTCATGCACAACAAGCCAACAGACAAACAATCGATTATAATTTATTGGAATTCACTTAACTATTTCAAAGTAGTTCAAGAAAGTTTAATCACATCTGTTCGATGCAATCTTCTACAAGAATTTTTCTTTGCATATTTGCAGTTTTTGCCATTTGCGGCGTAACTTCAATTTGAAATGGAACAAAACAATTATTCAATTTAGAAAATTCATTCATCCGTCTATTTAGATGTGAAGCAATGCAAAATAAAATCATTTAAAAATAATTGCAGAGATTTATTCATTCATTTGCTGGCCTGCGTGGCCTGTTAATGTCGTTAAGAAATTAATTTATAAAGAAAGTAATTGGGAAATTAAATCTGTTTGGTAATTAAAAAGTGACACAGATTGTAGTTAGTAGTTAACTATCAATTTCATGCGTAAGAGATATAACTCCATAAAGAAAGAAAGGAGTAATTTAAAATAAAAAATAATAAAGCAAGAAAATAAAAAACATGTTGATTAATGAGTTTTTGCTTCAATTATCATATTAGTTGAACTCATTTGTTTAGATAAAAGTTTAATATAATGTCTCTAATTAGTCTAACAAATTGTTGGGTAAATGTTCAGTGATGATCTGCATTCCAAATAAGTTCGAGGTATTTTTCTTCTTCTTTTATTGTATATCCAAATTTTAATATAAACGACTACATGCAAGGTTTTTTTTTAACTTAAAACTACATTAATATATGTACAATTTATAAAATATTGTTTATAATTCTAGTAAAATCATCTCTATTTCTTGCAGTATGTATTAGTTCCCCAATGGTTCTCAGACCAGTCCAGTTTCTAATTTTTCTTAACCACGACATTTGTTCTCTTCCAATGCCTCTTCTTCAGCGATGCCAATTTAGCTCGTTTTAACTATACCAAACGCACTTTTTTCCGTCTTAGCGCGTTTAATAAAAAAAAGCGCTAAATTAGCGCGGTTTGAATAAAGTCAATAATATCATTTCAGTTCAATATTTTTTAACTTTTTTTTAAATTTAACAATTTTCTAATATCCAAAACACCGATAAAATTTTTTAAATTAGTTAATGAATCAGCTGTCGCAAACAAAATTCGCTTGAGTGTGTTTAGAATAAAAAACCCATTTTTAATACTGCAATGATAAATATTTTGAAATTTCACAAATAAAAACATGTACTACATACGATGACCAAAAAAATGTACATAACTTGCAAAGCATCTATTATAGCTGAAGTACAAAAAACATTTGAATCGCAAAACTATTCGACAATTTATGTTATTGCAAAATCTTAGAAATAAATTAAAAGTAAAAATTAAGCGTTTCGATTATTTGGAAGGAGATTCTGATTCTGTATTAAATGATTTTATTAATTTTTCCAATTTTTCGACCTTTTTTGATAAATATATGTATGTAATTAATGAGCTCTAGGTCAGTTTTTAATAACGTTATAAATATTTATTATTTTATAATGGTCGATATTTCGATATCCTCCGGATATCTTCTTCAGGACGATATTTTTAAATAAATTTAACAGTTAAACAACAATATACATATAAATAACAGCAACACTAAATTTGTTTTTTGGTCTTTTTGTTTTTTATAAATTAAATTAAAAATTGTTTGTGATGAAAGTTAATAAATATTTTGTTTTTTGATATTTCAAATTAATTTTTTCTTTTACACCTAATTCACACGGTGAAATTTATGACGTCTATTTTTCTTAATTCTCTTTTGAAGTTGCTACCAAAAATTCCTTGCATTCATACGATGTTTTTTTAGGACGTCTAATTTTACTTCTCTGCATTCATATAGCCAATAAGCTAGAAGAGTAACATTGAAACGTAACAACAAGAGCAATGTAAAGATAAATATGAAAAAAACCATGGAAAACAGAAATCGAGTAATTTTTTCTACCCCTCTTTCTTCTCTACCCCGTTCGCTAACAAACAAAAGTGACGTCGAAAAATAGACTTCATAAAAGTCTTCGTGTGAATTAGGTGTTAGTTATTTTTTCAATTTAAATTTCCTATTGATTTTCAAAATAACTAAAAGAAAAAATTAATTTGAAATATCAAAAAACAAAATATTTATTAACTTTCATCACAAACAATTTTCAATTTAATTTATTAAAAACAAAAAAACCAAAAAACAAATTTAGTGTTGCTGTTATTTATATGTATATTGTTGTTTAACTGTTATATTTATTTAAAAATATCGTCCTGAAGAAGATATCCGGAGGATATCGAAATATCGACATTATAAAATAATAAATATTTATAACGTTATTAAAAACTGACCTAGAGCTCATTAATTACATACATATATTTAAATGATTTTAGTTAATTAAAAGATAATAGCCCAATTCACAATCTTGTGCAAATGGTCTTGCATCGTAGTATATGCAAAATTGTACAGCATATTGATACTCACCATTTAACAATTCTTAGTGGTGAGTATAAATATAAAATACCATTTTCCATATGCTACGATGCAAGACCATTTGCACAAGATTGTGAATTGGGCTAATGTCAAGGAAGCAATATTGCAAAATCTGAAAAATTAATTATATATACGAGTTCTAATCCATATATACATCGACTTTTATTGAAATTTAATTTAGCGCGTTGAAAATAGCGCATTTTTGCTATAAATATTTGACAATGCTGTAACTTAGCGCGTCCTAGCTCGTTCGGGTTATAAATAGTTGGCATCGCTGCTCTTCTTCCTTCTATACGGCCTTGTACGATCAGTTGCAGCAGTTCATATTTATCTCCTCTAATAATGTGACCGAGGTACGCAGTTTTACGTCTTTTTATAAATTTTTATATTTGTAAGAACAATTAATATTTTACTGAATAAGTAAATATTAAATTTAAGAAAAAGGCCGTTTAAAATATTAAACTTAGCCCAATTCACAATCTTGTGCAAATGGTCTTGCATCGTTGCATGTGCAAAATGGTATAGTGTATTGATACTTACCACTTAACAACTCTTAGTGGTGAATATCAACGATGCAAGAGGATTTGCACAAGATTGTGAATTGGGCTATAGTATTTAATCAGTGACCAGTGCAAGTAGATATTTGCAATTGTCGCATAATTTGCATTAAACATTTGTGATCATGCGTGAGTATGAGTGAGTAAATTTTAATTCTAATCATACTAGCAGATATTAACATAAGTAAAAATTATTTGGGGTGCGTGAGTGATGGTGATGAATTTTGAAAGCAATTACAGACAAAAACTGTCGTCAATTTAAAAATAAGTACCGGGAGTACTTTGCGATCATAGTCTTCCATAATTCTTAATATGCTCTCTGAATACTCTTCCATGCATGCATGTACGTAAGCCAAAAAAAAAAGAAGAGAGGTGTATTAGGACACCCGGTTAGAGCTATGCTGCTTAGCTATATATAAAAAGCTATATAAAAACTTTCATGTATTAAACAACAGTGCAATAAAATTCTGTGATATTATGTGTCCATTTAGTTCCAATTATTTTATGTTCTATGCAAAACCAAATTGAGTAACGTTCTGATTGTTTTTATTTTGGTTTTGTTTCACCCACTTCAAAAAACGAAACTAACCAAAATCAAACATTTTATTTCGATTTTTTCGTCTCTGGTTCTAAGTACAATGAAATCAAAACAAAAATAAATTTATAACTGTAATGGTGTGTCGATTAGTTTAGTTACAGAAATCACGGCCTAGCTGCTGTGTTTGACATAAATAGCATAGCTCTAAAAAAAATGAATAGACACCCGCGAGCTTGATTAATGGATTCAAAGTTTAAATAAAAATTTGATTGAATCAATTAAACTGTTGTTTGCAAATTTAATTAATCAACAAGTTCAATTGACAAAATTAAATTTTTATTTGAGTTTTTAATTTTTTTTTTTTGCAATTTTTTTTTTGTGTAATCAGATGATAAGCTACTACAGGCCCATGAAAGAATATTCCACTGCATCTGTATAGACGATCATTTTTAATAATAGAGTTGCATGAATTTTCCTCCTTATTGAGGAGCCTGAACTTTAACAACAATCAATAACTTGTTGTTATTGCACTTTTATATAATTTTAAATCAAACACAAAACGATGACAAAGTTCGTATCAGTTGTCAATCCTTAAATATATTTTGCAATTTCTACTTACACATGTTTCGTAAATTTTATTTATAATTTTTAAAATGCGTGTGCCGCAGTTTTTTCATTTTTTTTTTTTTTTTTTTTTTTGCTTAATTACAATTTTGTACATCTGTTCTTGAACGACGCTGACAAAACTAAAAGCAAACAGCAACTATATTTGATCTAAATGTGTTACGTTGTGCCACAGCAACATCATGAAGCAACAGAAATTTAGATGAGCAACATCAACATCAGAAGCAGCAGGAAAGACACCAAACAACGTCAACGCATTCTCCTCATCAATATCGGCCTGTCTGACTGTCTGAACGAACGTCTGGTTTTGGGTTTACCAATATTTATTTTTTTGTTTGAAATGTTTTCTTTTTTCGATCTTATTTTTTCAAATAGTTGTCTTCTCTTATCGTCATCGACCAACAGCAGACGACAAACATTGTTGATGTTGATGTTTATGTTGTCGTTATTGTTTTGTTGCTAATATTTTTTCTGAATACACTACCACAGTAGAGTGCACTATGGTCATAAATTGTTATCTAGTTGTACAAACTTAATTGAAAAATAAATTTTTTATATTTAATTAGACTTATGATGGGATAACAACTGGGAAGAATTAAAATTTCGTCGCCAAAAATAAAATATGTATATTTCTGTATATCGTTACCTTAATATAGAAAGGATCTAACTCGTTATTTGTTTAAATCGATTTTTTTTATACATCGATAGGAGAACATTTAATGTGTAAATATATCGAATAAGGCAAAAATCTCGATTAAAAAAAATAATAATGAGTTAGGGCCTTTCTATATTAAGCTAGCAATATGAAAATGAACATAAGGCAGGTATTGGCCAAAATTCGCCTTACGCGCTGAATCCCAAAAAATATATTTTTTTTCAGAAGCTGTGCACCGACGATTGTCAGCTCTGATATTTGCTGACAATGTACTGAAAATTAAAAATTGCCAACATAAGGAACAAAATCTTTAAACTTATTGTCAGACGATCGTATGACAATAAATTTATCTGACAATATCGTCAGTCAAAAAATTGTCAGTTCATACGATTGTCATGTGGTAAAAATATTAGATCTGTCAGATCTGTTGATATGCGTTGCCAGACACAAAGAATTTGACGGAAATTATGAAATACCAACCGTGTGTGCTTGTGTTAAATATTAAAAGTGAAAATAAAATATATGCCCTTAACGAATGAATTGCAATGATTCAGTTTGCGTATATATTATTATATTTTTGCTTTTTAATTTTTCTTTAAAAACAAGTGTGTACATTGCTGCCAATAGAAAGAATTCTCTGACAATTATCTGATGCCGTCGTCAAAAACATAATTTTCGCATATCTGACAACAATAAAATATCTGACATATGGACAATAATTTGACAATGGCAACGAAATGTATTCACACGATTTGTCCGATGTCTGGCGATTTGTTGTCAGTTGATAGTCTTGCAAGGGACCTACAACTCGTTGCTGTACCGTGATCACACAAAAAAATTTCAGTTCACATGGTTGCAATAAATTTTTATCACATTTTACTGACAAAATTTTAAGATTTGACAATCGTCTACACAGAGCCTTACGCTAGTGGATGATGAACAAATCAGTCCATGTGATCATGTTTGATTTAAGTTTTTGTTGCTTTTTGCTTTGATAGTTTTTTTATTTTTTAACATTTATAATAAACATACCGAATAATTAACTATAAAAATTAGTTTCAGTGGTCTTTTTGTTAATATTTAATTTTAAGACAAAATTGAGTTTTATATGCTAAAAAATTTTACAAACTAAATCCCAATGTCTCTAACGAAGTTTATTATAAAGATATAAAGATAGAAATATTGGCCTAAGTCTTAACAAAAGTCTAATAAATTTTTTAATAAAAGCCAAATTACATTCAAAACCAAATTGTTATAAAATCTTGGGTGCATTCATTAATACCATAATAATTTAGTAAAAAACACATTCATATGTTGAAAGTGGATTTTCTCCAAAATATGCTTTGCAACGCTATTATCGCTTGTGACCACAGATATCATGTTGCGCTTAGTCTAGATTCAAACACTTCAAGTTTCCTTGTGCAAGTTTTAATTCAGTTAAAAGAAAGGCAGAGCAACACTCTGTTGTTTTTCTGTCTCTCTCTCTCAGCTGAATTAAAAATTTCGCACAAAAAAACTTGCACTGTGTAAACCTAAACTTATTATAGATTTGTGTATATATTTTGTATTGAAAATATTAATTAATGTTTAGGTACGAGTATGTACATTACACACGATATTTTCAAGACGTAAATTTTTTTCACCCGAAACTTTTAATTTTACCTCAAAGGTTACATGTTATTTAATTATTAAATTCGTTTTATCATAAGGCCCACAGTGCAATATGTGTTTTGTGCAAAAATAAATTGTTATTCTTTTTATTGTCTCGTCGCTGATTGCTAAAAATACACACATTTTTCATATGGTTCCACCACAATTTTGCTGCAGAAAGAAGAAAAAACAAAAAACAAAAAACAAATGCATAAAATAATGGTTTAGTAAAAAAAAAAATATTAAAAATATATAAAACTCAACATAGACATTGATATAAATAAAATAAACATTATATAAAATACTTAGTACGAGTACAAATACACAGAAGAGCGCAAATGTCTGTTGGAGTCTCGTACGTGCAGCATACCACATTTACCTACATTCATATACTACATACATATATTTATATACATATGTTTATGTATTAGGGTGATCGATTATTCGACTTTTTCCGGTTTTCGAATAGTTCGAATATTTGAAATTATGAGAAACCCGGTTTCAGGTTTTACAATTCATGAAAAACCGGTTAACCGGTTTTTTTAAGTGAAAAATTATTATACAAAAGTTTTGATTTTAAATTGCTTTATTAAAAAAAAGGGTTAACAGTACATGTAAATACTATAAAACAATACAAAAATTAAAGGTAAAACATAAAAATTAACTTCATATATGTACTTATGTATAGTACATAAATATTTATATATAATATACAGTTGAGGAATAAACTCTACATACAACCATAATTTTTTGGGTTTGTGGAAACTTGGGAAGAAATCAAAAAAAATTATATATGCCAATATTCAGGTTGCTAATAAATATGTTTATACAAAAAATAAAAAAATAATTATAACACCTACAGTAGCAAAAATATTAAAAATACATAGGAGAAGAGTCTACATACAGGCATAAAATACATGAAAAAATACGTGCAAAATGTTTGATGTCGTCAACTTGTTTGAAAATTCTGTGATTTCCGTTACCAAGCCGTCAACAAATGGGTCCCAAATATGGTCTATTATGTTGTTATTATAATTATTTTTAATTTTTTATTTTTTTTTTTTTTGTATAAACATATGTATATCGAGCCATAACCGCTAAAATAGCTTAAGCGACACATTTTTTGGACTTCGGTTTTTTACGAAAAACGACTATTTACGATCGCAAATAATCAATTTTGATTAAAAATTGAAGTTCGAAAATTATGTCGCTTAAGCTATTTTGGCGGTTATGGCGCGATATATTAGCAACCTAAATATTGGCATATTTAATTTTTTGAATTTCTTCCCCAGTTTCCTCAAACCCCAAATATTATGGTTGTATGTAGTGTATTCCTTAATGGTATATATGTACATATGAATGTATGGACAGGTGGATATCTACCTCTATATAAAATATGAAGCAAAATGGTAACAAAACTAAAAAACACTTTTTGCAACTGTATTTTGACATCCATTGCACACCATAAGGCCAATTAAATTCGCCTCTGCTATTACCTCATAAAATAATTTCTCTTAAATTTTACGTTTCAGTAAATGATGCCAATGCTCTAAAAAAGCTTTGAGCTTTTACACTAAAAAATACTTATGAAAATCAACAAAACATTCAAAATGTACAAATCGAAAAGTATTCGACTCAGCCGGTTTTTAAATTGTAAAAAAACCGGACTATTCGACATTCGAAAAATCAACATTTTGAAAAAACCGACAACCGTATTTTGAAAAAACCGGGTCTTAAAACCGGTTGAAAAACCGAGTCGATCACCCTAATATGTATACACATATAAACATCTTTACAATGAGTGAATTTATTAACTTACATCGTAGTGCCTGCAAATGTTTCTATAAGTATAAAAATGTAATGTGTATGCGATATAGCCCATTCCTTTGCTATATATGGAATCATACATTTTTATTATAGAACATATTAAATGAATGAACGAATAAATGAATGAATGAATGAACGATGTAGTCATAATAATAAAAATTATACTCGTTATTATATTTAGGAGCACATTATAAATACTTATTCCATATAAAAAAATTACACTCAAATTACATTCTTATGGCCAGATTTTGTAAAATAAAACGAATTTTCGTTTTCGTTTCTGGTTGGAGCGTAAACGAAAATATTGTAGATTTTGTAATACGCTACGTTGTTTTCGTTTCATAGCAAAATATTATAATTGAAAAATAAATTATTCCCTATTATTATTAATAAAAAAAATCAAATTTTATTTCATTATGAAATATGCCCCAACGAAAACAAGAAATTTGGAATTAGCAGCGTTAAATAAGGGCCCATAATAACTTATTGGATCTTTCTGAAACTTTGAAACATTCAATATTTCAGTGTTGGGGTAAAATGCTATTGTGGATGGATATTTTTTTTTATCACACAAATGGATACGTTTGTCAAGGTCAAGTCCCTATCAAAAATCTCACAAATGCAATCGTCAAGGTCTCATATTATTTCTAGTCAACTTGCTTACTTCACAACATTTTTCTCTACATAAAGAAAAAAGAGAGATGTCCGCTATTATCTTCAGTATTAAAAGAGTAAAAATATTGGCAAGTATGCAGGTTGCATAGAAATAATATGACACCCTAACTATTACAAATTAATATAATATTGTGATAGGTAATGTGCTAAACAAGATCTTAATCAAACGTTTTCTCACTACTTTTGATGGCCGAAATTTTGAATAGGAACTTGGCCTTTTCTGACATTTATATTTTTGTGAAGATATAACTATTTTTGTCTTCTCTAATAATACTTGGCAAATTTAAGATTCGTCGTCTCTTATATTTCTAAACAAAGATCACGGCGCCAGTTTAAAAAGTTAGAGAGTGATATATAATAGTATAACATTATGTTAAATTTGTATGAGCACGGCCCAGCCTCTTTGAGCTCTCCAGCTAGAGCTAAGTGCTTCATCAATTTGATGACTGTGTCAGTGGTTAGTGTGTCAGTGAGTATGTCTTAAAAATGCACTTTTTGCATCTCCATTTATCAGGAAACTTTTATTACAAACTTTCAAACTTCACATATGACGACGAAGTGTTCTGAAGTTCTAATATGGACACTACGTGCATAGGCCGAGCTGGCCTGGAGCTCTATCCTGCACCTAGATACAAATTTAAAAATTATTGCAGCAAAACTAATGCAATAATGTTGTTAAAACTTTTACAACGAATACAATTTAACAAACGTTTTCATATGATATTTGAGTAGTTTGAAAACGTTTGCTACTGTTTTATAAAATACATTTATTTTACGTAAGATTGAATTTTCGTTTTCAAATGTTTAAAAAAAATTAGAATTAAAAATAAACCAAAATTTTCTCTTTGAAACGTTTCGTTCTGTGTTACAAAATTAGGACATTAGTGTAAATTATAGCAGCAGCCTGGTTGTGTAAATCGTAATGAAGTTCTATCCATGACAATATTGTTCTAGATTAAAGAAAGATTGTACATTGTACATTTCATTAACTAAGCGTTTACACATGTAAGTTCAAGTTCGAAAAACTCAATACACTCAAACTTTTTTATTAACAGACTTACCTTTCCGGAACTTGCATCCAATCGGGATTCTTTTACAGTGAAGTTACTTGTAATTACTTACATGTCTAAACGCTGGGCTTGTAAAAAGTTGTACTAGAAAAAAATTCGATTTGACTTTAATTTAAAACTACTTAGAATATAAGGCTCAATCAGACGTGACATAACCATAGCCATAGAAAACAGCCGTTAGAACCAAACTAATGGGCAACACTGTATTTGATTATAGGTGACTCGCCATAACGCCATAACTCTCACCATATAAACCAATTGAATTTTGCTTTGGTTATGCCTATGGCATTATGATTATGTCACGTCTAATTTAAGCTATAAGAATACCGAAGTATATTTATTTAGTATTGAGTCTTTAATGTATTAAATTTGTTCGTTGGTTTTCTTATTGAAAAAATTCTTCCAAAGCAGAAACGAAATGCAAATAGAAATGCTCTACATATTTCGATTTCAAAAAATAATTAGATAAGCCAAGTACACTCATCCGTAACATTGATTGTTTCGCCTGAAAAATTTGACTTGTAGTAAATGTAGCCCAACTTGCGTTTTTTATACATTTCTCAAGTATGCCACATTGTTAGAATTCCGTGCTCATGTTGTTTCGCAGCAGAAACTAAAATGATGGCAGATTCACTTTGCATGGAAAACATGCTGCCAGATAAATTTTACGTGTTTTTCGCAATAAGAATATATTTCGCAAATAGTTCATACCAAATAATTTTACATGTAGTTTGACTGCATTTCGCACGAAATTGTGAACTGAGTACCAGGCTTTAGGGGCTTTCTGTATTAAGATATCGATAAAGACGTTGCTTAACCAACAAAACAATAAAAATCATAAAAATTTTAAAATTATGAAAGCAAATTCTCTTTACATATTAAGGATTTTTTGCTTTTATCAAAAACGCTAAAACTAAAAATTCCAAAATTAAAAAATCACCAAATCGAAAAAAATCGCAAAAAAAAACACCAAAACGCCAAAATGAAAAAATCTCTAACTAAGATAAATCGCAAAAAATCGCCAAAATTAAAAAAAAACGCCAAAATTAAAAAAACACCAAAAACCGAAAAAGCATTAAAAATAAGAAAAACCGCCAAACTAGTTTAAGCGACATAATTTTCGAATTTAATTTTTTACCAAACTCTATTATTTGCGATGGTGAATAAACGATTTTCCTCAAAAAAAAAAAAAAAAAAAAAAATGTGTCGCTTAATTTTTTATTTGTGGTTATGGCTTGATACGATAGTTTCGCGCACAGGGGTCCATATGATCATAACCTTTTGGCTCCGCTCCGCTGTATTGTTGCATAATATATATAAAAAGAACCCGATATATTAAAATTGCGAAATCTTATCAGATGAAGCTCATTCTGATCTTGGCGGGTATGTAAACAAGCAAAATTGTCGCATTTGGGGCACAGAAAACCCGCACGCATACATTGAAAAGCCGACGCACCCAAAACGAGTCACTGGTGCGGATTTTGGTCCAGAGGCATAATTGGGCCATTGAGCAAGGAGTGGCCGTTACAGTCAATGGCGATCGTTATCGGGCCATGTTGAACGAATTTTTGTTCACAAAAATTGAAGAGGAGGATATTGGCAACATTTGGTTTCAACAGGACGGCGCTACGTGCCACACAGCCGAAGCTTCAGTAGTTTTTTTTTATAGCATTTTCAAAAAAAAGTTATCTGGCGGACCCTTTACATACGGTTTAATAAAACTTAACTAAACAACCCCTTTCGTACGTGACTTTAAGAAGAAGAAAAACAAATTTCAAAATGAAGCCTTTAACTGCCAATGTATCAAATAATATGAGTGTTTTGAACACAGAACACGAAAAAAAGCAAATAACATGTGTAAGAAATTTTAGCCATGACCATCACTAGATCAGTTCAAGGTAACACAACAGTTCCGTTGCAACGCGTGCTTCCTAACTGCACTATAGTGAAGAAAAAAACAAGTTGTGTCTTAGCAATATCAAGAAATAAGGGATGAGTGATGTTTTGCTCTGATATATAAAATACTTATGGATATGTAAGACCAGTGTGACCAGATCTCAAAAATTACAATAAGTATAATATATAATAACAAAATGTTTACATTTCAGATATTCTTTTTTTGTTTACACAAACTTTTTGGTACATACCTATTTTCAGAGTTGAAATGATTTACGGTTCCTTGGATGGCTCAGAACCTGTTGCAACAAGCTGGATATGGTGTATGGTGAATTCGCGATAGTATGAAATAATAAAATCCAAGCCAGTTCCGTTTTGGAAGATTGTTCATTAGGCTTATGCGTATTTTTTAAACACAAAGGCTCATTAGGTTTTCATATGAGGGCTAAAATTCTAACACAAACTGCGTTTTTACTTTTTTGATATCTTAAAAAAAAGTTCCGCACCAAATGCATTTTCTGCAGCAAAAATGTGGATTTTTCAAATCCAAAAAAATCTCATATTTTCCTAATGACAAACATTTTTTTTTGTTAATAAACCATCTACTAGTACCATAATTTCAAAGATTTTGATCCTTTCCGGAACTTGCATCCAATCGGGATTCTTTTACAGTGAAGTTACTTGTAATTACTTACATGTCTAAACGCTGGGCTTGTAAAAAGTTGTACTAGAAAAAAATTCGATTTGACTTTAATTTAAAACTACTTAGAATATAAGGCTCAATCAGACGTGACATAACCATAGCCATAGAAAACAGCCGTTAGAACCAAACTAATGGGCAACACTGTATTTGATTATAGGTGACTCGCCATAACGCCATAACTCTCACCATATAAACCAATTGAATTTTGCTTTGGTTATGCCTATGGCATTATGATTATGTCACGTCTAATTTAAGCTATAAGAATACCGAAGTATATTTATTTAGTATTGAGTCTTTAATGTATTAAATTTGTTCGTTGGTTTTCTTATTGAAAAAATTCTTCCAAAGCAGAAACGAAATGCAAATAGAAATGCTCTACATATTTCGATTTCAAAAAATAATTAGATAAGCCAAGTACACTCATCCGTAACATTGATTGTTTCGCCTGAAAAATTTGACTTGTAGTAAATGTAGCCCAACTTGCGTTTTTTATACATTTCTCAAGTATGCCACATTGTTAGAATTCCGTGCTCATGTTGTTTCGCAGCAGAAACTAAAATGATGGCAGATTCACTTTGCATGGAAAACATGCTGCCAGATAAATTTTACGTGTTTTTCGCAATAAGAATATATTTCGCAAATAGTTCATACCAAATAATTTTACATGTAGTTTGACTGCATTTCGCACGAAATTGTGAACTGAGTACCAGGCTTTAGGGGCTTTCTGTATTAAGATATCGATAAAGACGTTGCTTAACCAACAAAACAATAAAAATCATAAAAATTTTAAAATTATGAAAGCAAATTCTCTTTACATATTAAGGATTTTTTGCTTTTATCAAAAACGCTAAAACTAAAAATTCCAAAATTAAAAAATCACCAAATCGAAAAAAATCGCAAAAAAAAAACACCAAAACGCCAAAATGAAAAAATCTCTAACTAAGATAAATCGCAAAAAATCGCCAAAATTAAAAAAAAACGCCAAAATTAAAAAAACACCAAAAACCGAAAAAGCATTAAAAATAAGAAAAACCGCCAAACTAGTTTAAGCGACATAATTTTCGAATTTAATTTTTTACCAAACTCTATTATTTGCGATGGTGAATAAACGATTTTCCTCAAAAAAAAAAAAAAAAAAAAAATGTGTCGCTTAATTTTTTATTTGTGGTTATGGCTTGATACGATAGTTTCGCGCACAGGGGTCCATATGATCATAACCTTTTGGCTCCGCTCCGCTGTATTGTTGCATAATATATATAAAAAGAACCCGATATATTAAAATTGCGAAATCTTATGCTGTTAGTCTCGCGAAAATCAATGAAACTCCTCCTTAAGAAATATTAAAATCCTTTAATATTTATCTTCTGTTAATATTTTCCACATTTTGAAAAGCAAACTTTAACTGCCCATTTCTAGTAAATACTTATTATATTAAGTGCTTAACTTTTTGCTGAGTTTTCTAATCAATTCTAATAAGCAATCTTAGGAAAATTCTCATATATTCTAATAAATATTTTTCATTTTCCCCTCGATGGTATTGTGTTTTTTCTCATTCTTTATATGTTGATTAAATTTTTATTTTGTGCTTTTTCCGTTTGTTTTTTTTTATTTTTCTGAATGCTCCCTGGGGATTGTTTTCCCATTTGACTTGAGTTTTATTGTATTTTGTTGTGTTTATTGATTGTTCCATTGAAGTGATATCATGTGCTTTTTATTTTGGATGAGTATTAAGATATAAATAAATACATATAGTATCTACCCTGTTGGAAATTCTGTTAACTTTAAACTAACTTTAAGCTAACTATTTCGCAAGTAGTACTGACTGACATTTAGATTACTTTTCAATGTAATCAACTGACTATTTTAACATTGCGATGTCCTAGGCGGTAGTCAATTGTCTCCCTCTGCATTACTTTCCAACTAACTTAAAGTTGATTTTTTTAAATCACCTGGTAGTCAGTAAATTTAAATTTAAATTTAAATTGTGTACTCAACGCGCTGCTACCCATCAGGTAAAATCTGAAATATTATCACGAAATTGTTAATATAAAACTGAAAGCATTTTCAAAGTAGCTGAGAATAATTTTGTTGGCTCTAATTAAATTCGATTACGTACTCAACCTTAGAATTAATTTAGGATCTGTTCTGGATAACATTGCAGTTATCTTTTAGTCAGTCTAAGAAAAGTTAACTATATATTAACTGTTTTTGTAGTCAACCACACATTCCCCGACAGGGTAACTTCTACGTTTGAATGTATTTATACATCTACATATATACATATATACGAGTGTATATCTGCATAAGCTTTGTTTTAACTTTCAACATTTTAATTCTGTTTTTACTTGAAAAATAAAGATAAAAAGCGAAATCGTAGAATAGAAAATCGATTAAAAATTACGGTAAAGTTTATTTATTAAAATGTTTGTAGACTCTACACTGTACAATTTGTATGTAAATCTACACATAAACACGCAATCAAATAATATTAATTTTGTCCTTCTTTGCAAGGATAATAAGATAAAATTTATTTGTTAATCAATGTTCTCAATATTTATTTAACTTGAGACACTTTAATAAGCATATAAATTATAACGCTTTTAAGTAAAATATCTTTTAAGAAAAAGTAACTTATTAAATTACCTTTAAAAAACGCTCTAAATATTGCTGCACTATGGTACTTTTTTGTAGAGATTGGAAAATTTAAAACTTCGATGCAGGCTTATGAGTTAAACTACAAAACATGCGTTTGTTTATTGGTTTTAATGTTCAAAAAATGATTTGACGAAGACTTTTGAAGTTATTGGAAAAAAAACGATTTTTTTTCCAAATTTTTCCTCTACGATATGTCTGGAATGATCTTATTCCTTATTCCTTCGGCTGGTGGTGTTATTGCGTCATTAAGAAAGTATGTGGTACGAAATATATCCTTAGTTCTACGGATTGCTTGCTCAGATGGACCATTATGTGCCCAATTAAAATCACGAATTCCGATTGAGCTAAAATTGTGTATACCTGTTTAGTTTTTATGACAAGGCATGGTTAGCTGTATGAAATCATTATAAATCCAACATGGCGAAGCACTCAAAATTTTCAAACTAACTGTTTTTAATACACTGCTACAATATGTGTATAAAATGAAACGTCTTGCTGACAACAACCTTAAAAACAAAATGGCGTCACTCTAAATACAATTTAGAGGATTTCTTAATATTGCGGACAAATTTTTTATACTTTTTTTTATATGGGTATTAAATGAAAGATCTTGATGAAACTAAGTCGAAAATGAAATGATCACTAAAAATTTTGTCCATTAAAAAAAATTAAAGCCAAAAAACTTCTTTAAAAAAAACTTTTATTTAAATGCGCTGAAATAAAATAAAATAAAATTCTCTTTCAAAACTTTTACTATCAACTTATAACGTCATTACATAATTTTTATGATATAAAAGCTTATCGCGTGAATCATTTGTATAGATATCTACGACAAGCTTTTATATCATATAAATTGTGTAAATATGTTGTAGTAAAAGTTTTAAAAGAAAAGTTTATTTTATTACTTTTAGCGCAGTAAAATAAAAGCCTGTTTTTAAAGAAGTTATTCCTTTTCAATCTTTCAAAGTAAATCTAGATAATTTTGAAGAAAGCGTTGCTTAAGCGTCAAACTATTCATGCTGATTTGCCAGAGTATGTACTGATCGCAAATGTCAAAAATTGAGCGCAGTATGACAGTTTGTTTGACAGTTAAGCCTATCGTAAATTATATTAGGCTCAAAAAAGTAATATTTACAAATAATAAAAAAATACAGGTGCAGCGGTGTTTCGGCTTTTGTAAATACTACTTGGAAATTGTGACTAAAGCGCACTTGAAGTACAAATTAATCAATTTTTTTTTTGCATAAGGGATTAAAGCTCTAAACTAAATTTAAACATCAGAAATGGTATCTTTTATATGATGCAAGTGATGTCTCGTGAATGTTATTACTTTTAACTCACAAAAAAAATCATTATAACCAAAATGTACGTAAATACATACATACATATGTACATATGTACATTTGTACTATATAAAGGGTCCGCCATCTAACTTTCCTTTTCAACTAGTGCTTATTTCGTGAATGGTAACACTTAGCTCAAGTCCAATTTGACAGATAATTAGTTTTATCCTTCCGCTGAACGAGCCAACTGACAGTGATGCCAACTTTTTTGGCTCTAAAAGCACATTAAAATTTTAAACAAGCACTAAAAAGCGTAATTTGGAAATCTAAAAAGCGTAAAAAGCACTAACGTGAAAAACGAGTGAAGTTTAATAATGTTTTCTAAGCTATTCTCTATTTCGGCAATATTATCAACATTTTTAATGAAATATATTAGACGAAAAAGGTATGCTTTACACTAAACAAATAAATACACCAAGGTTTTATTAAAGTAATTTTAAGAAATAAGCAAATTTCTTAAAAGCACTACTTAGTGCTTTTTCTTAGTTTGGCACTAAAGCTAAAAATTTGGCGTTTTGAGTCTTCAAAAAGCACTAAAAATGGTGCCAAAAGCACCAAGTTGGCATCGCTGCCAACTGACCATCTAATGCGTTTTCGCTTCGCTAAGTGGGCCTGCGATCGACTTACAGAAGATGCCGATTTTGCCAAAAAAAATCATCTTTTCAGATGAAGCTCATTCTGATCTTGGCGGGTATGTAAACAAGCAAAATTGTCGCATTTGGGGCACAGAAAACCCGCACGCATACATTGAAAAGCCGACGCACCCAAAACGAGTCACTGGTGCGGATTTTGGTCCAGAGGCATAATTGGGCCATTGAGCAAGGAGTGGCCGTTACAGTCAATGGCGATCGTTATCGGGCCATGTTGAACGAATTTTTGTTCACAAAAATTGAAGAGGAGGATATTGGCAACATTTGGTTTCAACAGGACGGCGCTACGTGCCACACAGCCGAAGCTTCAGTAGTTTTTTTTTATAGCATTTTCAAAAAAAAGTTATCTGGCGGACCCTTTACATACGGTTTAATAAAACTTAACTAAACAACCCCTTTCGTACGTGACTTTAAGAAGAAGAAAAACAAATTTCAAAATGAAGCCTTTAACTGCCAATGTATCAAATAATATGAGTGTTTTGAACACAGAACACGAAAAAAAGCAAATAACATGTGTAAGAAATTTTAGCCATGACCATCACTAGATCAGTTCAAGGTAACACAACAGTTCCGTTGCAACGCGTGCTTCCTAACTGCACTATAGTGAAGAAAAAAACAAGTTGTGTCTTAGCAATATCAAGAAATAAGGGATGAGTGATGTTTTGCTCTGATATATAAAATACTTATGGATATGTAAGACCAGTGTGACCAGATCTCAAAAATTACAATAAGTATAATATATAATAACAAAATGTTTACATTTCAGATATTCTTTTTTTGTTTACACAAACTTTTTGGTACATACCTATTTTCAGAGTTGAAATGATTTACGGTTCCTTGGATGGCTCAGAACCTGTTGCAACAAGCTGGATATGGTGTATGGTGAATTCGCGATAGTATGAAATAATAAAATCCAAGCCAGTTCCGTTTTGGAAGATTGTTCATTAGGCTTATGCGTATTTTTTAAACACAAAGGCTCATTAGGTTTTCATATGAGGGCTAAAATTCTAACACAAACTGCGTTTTTACTTTTTTGATATCTTAAAAAAAAGTTCCGCACCAAATGCATTTTCTGCAGCAAAAATGTGGATTTTTCAAATCCAAAAAAATCTCATATTTTCCTAATGACAAACATTTTTTTTTGTTAATAAACCATCTACTAGTACCATAATTTCAAAGATTTTGATCCGTTGATCACGAATCTGCTGTTTATTTTAAATTCCATTAAGTGGTTTTAGAGATGTGATGAGTAGTTTTCCAGTTATTCGCTAATTCAGGTTTTGCAAAAAGTTACTTATTTTTTCAGCACAATATCATTTATGCACATTCATACAGTTTGGTCCGCTGATTATAAATCTATCATTCATTTTTTAATATATTGAGTAATTTTTGCATAAGGTCATTTGATATAATTTGATATCTCTGCATATTATTATTATAAGTATTACACTATGTGACAAATTTTTGTGAAATTGTATTTCGCGTTCTATTTATACGCTATCGATGTATTTAAGCTTTCAGGATGATGTAAAATCAATTAAATAGACATATACCAACCAAGAGTACAAAATTTGTATAACAGTGGTCGCCAAACTTTTTTCTTGAGAACTACATTTTTTACATATACCAACCTTAATAATCGCCAAAATTATTATTAATTATAACATTATAATTATATAAGCTCTCTTTGCAAATTTCTAATACAACAAGTAATTCTGTGAGCAAAAGAAACTGAGTGATAATTTCACAAATTTGCAATAGTCATATCTCGAAAACCACTTAATGGATTTTAAAATAAACAGCAGATTCGTAATCAGCGGATCAAAATATATGAATATGAAAAAAAAAATCTATGAATAAATGAATATGGAATTCCATTTGAATTTTAGCGTAAACAAAAACGTTTATGTAAGAAATTTTGGTTGACAGCTGAAGACAATTTAAAAGCAATCAGTTGAATCAGCATTTAGATTTCAAAACGGTTTTCATGCAAATGCATGTTTTTCCCCTTAACTCTGATAATGGCTGGAACGAAATATCTTTACGAAACAATGAATTTGCGTAAAAGTGGCATCGATTTGTTAGTGCATATTTTTGCATATTTTGCTGAAAATTCATATTTTTGCATAATTTAGTCATAAATGCATATTTTTGTCTCATATTTTGATATAAATGCTGATTTTGTGTCATTATTTCTCAAAAATTCTAATTTCCAAAAATATTTCAAAACAATTTTTGGCAACTGTATTCGCTTGCATTGTTATAGAATTGTGGAACGATTGTACAAGCACACACCTACCAAATTTAATGGAAATTGTAATTTTGATAATTTCAAATTGTCTGCTATTAAAGCCGAAAGTAGTGAAACAATTATGCTTAAACTTGATATTGTTTTTAAAAATTATAACGGATTCAAAAACCAAATCTATTAGCTAGTATTCAATCCATTGTAATGGTTGAGTTAAATAAATATACAACATTATATAAAAAGAATCATTTAAGTTTGAGCCGATTACATCCACAGACGTTACAAGGCCTTTTTCAATGCACAAAGCTTTCTAAGAACAAATTGATTGGACTTCACATTCAATAATACATATGTATGAATAATAAAAAGATTTTTAATGAAAATCAATAAATAACAACACTTTTCTTTTTCTATTTACGTATCGCTCCTTTAGTGTAATATAAACATACATATGCATCTCGAAAATGCGAGTTTGGAGTTAATAATGCAGAAAGAATCATTATACCATATTTAATCTTGTGTAAAGATTTAATATAAAAGGCTTGTACACGCACCCCTTGAGAAAACAAAATGTATTTATATCTTTATTTAGTGATATGTAGATTGAGAACTTTACTTTTGAATAATTTTTTTTAAAGATATGTGCATATTTTATTGTTTTTAGTGCATATTTTGCGTTTTTGATGTCATATCTTAGGCGCCTAAAATACCTTTTTTAAATGCATGAAGTCCTTGTCCCTGATAATAAATAACAATATACAATAATATTTGCAATAATTTCAAATACATACATGATAACATAAAACTCAGAATAGAAATTCCCGGCAACACTATGAAAAAATCCTCAACGATTTATTTAAATCTCCAGTTTTTTAAATAACCTAGGGGTTAAGATTCCTAACCTGGCAACACTGCTCAGACTCTTTTGCGTGAATCTCAAATTACTCAGGTGTTGTCTGAGAGTTGCAAATTTTTTTCTACTCTACCAATTTTTTGTTTGTTTTTTTTTTATTTGCTTGTTTTCGTTTATTTTTCGTAAACATCATTTCGGGGGTTTATTTCATAATTAATAAGATCTCTTGCTGCTGCTGTTGTTGTGGTTAAAGCGGAAGCAACTGCAGCACGACAAACCAAAAGTAAAAGCCGAATTGCTTATGAAAAAAATAATAATAATTCTGTAGTCTTAACAAATATACACGCACGTTCATGCATAAATATGTATTAATAATAAAAAAAATTACAAGACAACAAAAAAGGAAAAAGCAGCGAACAAAAGAATAAGTGTCTTATTAAAGGAACGAGCCGTTTTCTACAACACAGTTGTTGACAAAAGAAGCAGCTGCAAACAAAAAATATCGCTAAAGAGCACACAACTATTTTATCGTCTTTTTTTCGGTTTTATTTTCCTTTTCAATATTACAACTGCATTTTTATAGTTATTTAAGATACAAAAACCCAACAATTGTGCCTACGTTAAGCTTGTGCTTGTGCGTATTTTTTTTTACTTTTGGATACATAAAGAGGAAGAGACTCAGTATCAAACCTTGCCTTACATATATGTATGTATATATGTACATATGCATATGTATATATGTATGATTGTGAGTATGCACATGTATTTTGTATTTATTTTGTTAAAAATGAACAGGCTCAGTCATGCCAAATAAACCACACACACACACACACGCACACATATCCAGCCACAAACACACTCATGCATTTGCGGAAAACGGAAAGAGAGGAAATACTGCAATACAACAATTTACACACACACACACATGCAAAACAATGGAATGAATACTCCTGCTTGTACTTTAGGAGTACAATATCAACAAAAAGTTCATATGATTGTACGAGTATGTATGCATATTTACATTTTACATAAGTAAGAGTATTAAGGCAGAAGTTGAAAAGTATAAAATCTTGTTTTCAAAAAATATGCAACTTGCGTGGAAGAATAAATATAAAAAAATTAAAAAAATACTATAAGCTTTTAGAAACGCATTCTACCTAGGTACTTTAAAAATAAGATTATAGTACATGGATTTTCCTTTCCGAAATTATGTTATACATATGGGTAATTCCAGAAAAAGGTCAACCAAAGAAAATTTTTTCTGCTCAAAAATGTTTGTTTAATTTTTATAATAAAGTTGAAAGGTCGATACTTTATACACTCAAAATATTCCATGCTTAAAAATACGAAACGTTTTTTCGTAATTTAATTTTTGTACAATAAACGAAAATTTTGTACATTTTATGAAAATATTTGTAGCTTGTGCAGGAAAACAGATTTCGTAATTTTACAAATTTTTTTGAATTACAAAAATTATTTTGTACAATTATTTTCGTTTATAGTACCATATTTTTCTTTTATTTGATTGAATTTAAGAGAAAATAAAACTTTTTTTTTATAAAATTGGAAATTTCGTGAAATAAACAAATTTTGCTTTGTTATCATTTTCTTTACTTGGGGGCCAAACGTTAAATTTTTGACTTTCAATTCCATTCAATTTTCAATACACACACACTTTTTTCACAAATACCTAATTTACATTACATTATTATTAAGCATTTTTTTTCATGAAATTAGTTGCATGAAAATTTTTTATTTGTCAATAGAAGTCCTGGAGGAGCATCTTATATCAAAAAAAAAATGTCAAAAATTCATCAGAGATTAATTATACGTCTTTTTTTATATAACATTCTCTTTTATAGCGCTGCAATTAGCAAATAGAAAAAGTTGCGTACAACAAATTTCATGAAAAAATGCTTAATGTAAATCAGGTAAAACACAATCAAACTTTTTAAATTGAAAACTAGATTGATTTCAAATTCACCTATCCATTTAAATGGCAATTTAGTTTTCAATTTGAACGGCTGGTCACAGCACACATTGATTGAAGCTACAAATTTGAGTTGTTTCTTCGTCGGTGGCATTTAAAAAATGAAATTGATTATCAATTTGTGCCACAGCTATCAATTTCAAGGCATTTTGACACAAAATATTTGTAATGAAATTGAAAGTCATTTATTGAACATGTAGCTGCAGCGTTACAGTACAAAATTATTCTTAAATCTACATAAGTTTTGTGAATTTTACGAAAAAAAATTTTAAAAACTGTTGTTTTGTTTTATTTTTTAATATTTTCCCCATTTATTTTCCTGTCATTGTATAAGTATATGTGTATTGTATAAAAATTATTAAATAAATTTAAACTAAAATAAAAAATTATTTGAATAAAAAATTAGTTTTTGGTTTATGCTGGGAAGACAACTGGAACGAACGATAAATCTCGTCCACGGCACACCAACGAAGAATATATAACAGATCTTATGATATATAATTTAATAATTGTTTATTGTTTTGCAACGAGAGAGAAAATTGTTTTTTCGTCGTTCATCGGCGTAAGAAACAGAAATAAATTTATCGCAGAGATCGTTACGCATGAGGAATTTCGTTCGATGTCGGTTTTATATACTTATGTATGTATGTTAATTTTCATATGAACAAATGTGTTTTATTTCTATGACGAAAATTCGCAACGAAAAATTCGTTGTTCGCCCCAGTTGTGTTCCCAGTTTAAATCGTGAGGTTCAGTGCAAAATATGTATGTACAGTGTTGGAAAAAATAATAAGAACAACTACCTATATGGAAATAATTTGCTATTTAAATTTAACGTGGTTGCTATTCTTTTGGTAAATACTGTTGGTTTTCAGGAAATATAACAGTAAGGGCAAATTTCACCAACTCTATTTAAATATCAATTCATATTTAAATGTCAATTTTTATGAATTTTTGTATGGAAAAATGACTTTTAAATATGAATTGATATTTAAATAAGTTGGTGAAATTGGCTCTAAATCACTAAACATGTGCATTTCATCGCATCTTTTGAAATTTTAACTTTTATCGCATACATTTTGCAACAAGCTGAATTTTCTTTGGAAAAAATGATAAGAACAAATATTAGTTTATAATAACAAAAGCGAATTTCTGCTTAATTTATTCAACAAAAAGGTGAAAATAAAAAGTGTAAGTGCAACTGTTTTTTTTTTTCATTAGTTATTGGTGTTTTTAAATTTGTCTAATATTATTAAAAGTGTTAAAAATGGGTGTTGGTAAGCACTGCACACTAATTGAAAAGGAAAAAAGGCAAATCGATGTCCGAAATAGCGAAAATTATGCAATATTCAAAACAAAGGTTTTTAATGCAATTCACAGGAAAGTAAAATCAGAAACAGGAGGTAGAAAACGAAAAACTTCAGCTAGATTAGATACAATTTTAATTCGCAAAAGCAAAATCGACCCTTTTTTTTATCATCAGAAGAGCTAAGAAATAATTTATGTGCACCAGTTTCGAGTCGTACTATCAGAAACAGGCTCCGAGAAGCTGGATTAAAAGCTTACAGTTCCAGAAGAGTGCCATTATTGAGTAAACAAAACATCACTAAGAGGTTATGTTTTGCAAAGCAGCATCTGCATCGTAAAAATTGGAGTAATGTGCTTTGATCAGATGAAACCAAGATTAATTTGTTTGGTTCCGATGGTAAAACATTTGTACGCAGACCGAAAAACAGAGAATATGATCCCAGGTACACCAAAAAGACTGTGAAACATGGAGGAGTTTGTTTTTCTTCCTCCGGGGTTGGACCAGTTTATTGGATAGATGGAAAAATGTGCGCTGTAGATTACGTGAACATTCTTGAAAATCAAATGCTTCCATTTGCTGAAGAGGAAATGCCACTTAAGTGGGAATACATGCAAGATAATGATCCAAAGCATTCCTCCAGGCTAGTAAAAACATGGCCATCTCTATCCTCTGACTTAAATCCGATTGAGCACCTGAGTTCTGAAAAAGAAAATCGGACATTATAAATCAAAAAACAAAAACGATATGTGGGAAAAAATAAAGGAAACCTGGTACTCAATATCTCCAGATATATGCGCAAATCTAGTGGGAAGTATGCAACGTAGGTGTGAGGAAGTGCTAAAGATGAATGGAGCTTCAACTAAATATTAATATAAAATTTAGTTAGTGAGGTAGCTGTTGGCGAAAAGTCAAACCAACTTAAAGAATTGTAGCGTTCTTATTATTTTTTCTAGGTCGTTTTTACGAATTGGTGATTTAAACATCAAGGTTAAGAAGCATCATTTTAATTTCAAGTTTTTTTTTTTTATATAATACTAAAAACCTTTAAGTTAATATTTGTAATTTTTCAATACATCAATAAGATTTAAGAAAATCATACCGAAAGCACTCGTTCTTATTATTTTTTCCAACACTGTATGTATGTATTTATGCGTGTGTGATGTATGACGAATACAGAGCTTGTAGCAAATCCCCTAAAACTATTTCTTCTTATAATTGTTTAAAGAATTACAGATTATTCTACAAAATTATTTCTCAAATGTAAGAAAATATTTTTTTTGCAGATTTTAATTTTTTTACAGATTTTAATTTTACACAAAATTTCGTATATAACACAAAATTACTGCTCATGATTCACGAATTTATTTTGTAATATAATCATGGTTTTTCGTAAATTCACGAAAAAAAATTTGTAAAAAGACAAAATTTTGTTATTTGCAGACAAAAAGTATTTCGTAAAATAAACAAGTATATTTTCCAGTATGTACGAGGCATTTCGTACCGTAAAAACAACGAATATTTTCGTAAAATGAACCACATTTTTCGTTTATTTTACCTATGAAATATTTTGAGTGTAAGTATAAACCCCCTTATTGTAAATGGCGTCATCGACGTCGCATTAAGACGACACTAAAAATTGTCACTTGTCTACTCTTTGTCGACAAAAATTGGCTAATATTAACATGCTCCATTAATTTACAAAGCTTTAAAAATTAGTAAGAGATTATCAATAATATCCAATTTTTGCCGGTAAAGAGTATACAAGTGACAAAACTTGCTGTCGTCTTGATGTGACGTCGACGACGCCATTCACAATAAAGGGGAAAATCATTTTTAATTTTTTGATCGAAACATCCGACTGTAAAAAATATTTTGTTAAGCATTTTTTATCGATTATTTAAAGTAGGTGGTATTATTTTTTATTTTTGTAATTTACAAATTTTCTACTTACAGTAATATTTTGCATTAGCACAAAAAATGATGAACAGAGTTCTAATAACATAATTTTTTTGAGTTTGTTTTGCACGTATACATTAAGGTAGAATCCGTCGCATAAAATAAATATTTGTTAATTTTTTTCAGCAGTAAATAAGCATTTATTGTTGTTACTGCGTTTAGTTCTCTTGGAAATAAATTTTCGCGTCCACCTTGTCATGTCCGTATTTGGACTTTACCCATTTAAAAAAAAATTAAAACAAAATTTTCATATATCATAAATCTACACATAAACGTCCTTCTTTCACCTTCATTTCCACATTCTCAAAAAAAAAATCTTCATAAAATTTCGCTGAATTATGTATATTTCTATAAGTGCACAACAATAACTTCTATTTTGATCGCGTCCGTTTCTCGCTGACATTTGTTTATATCTTTTTTTCTATATTATTGTTATAGCCTGAAATTTTTTCTTAAATATACTAGTCCTTCATTGCTTAAAAACACTTAAGATATATGTATATTGGATCTCTCTATTCCTTTTTTGTTTTTTGCTCAACTAAGAGTGTAGCAATTTGCGCCCGTCGCCCGGGCATTGCCCATATGTATGTATGTATGTGTTCCTTTAATTCCCACTGGACTATACCCAGCTAGCATTTTGTATCATAATCGAATATGAGCTAATTTTTCGATCATAAATGCTACTCCCGTTGTGAGAAAATGGTACACTATAGATGAATCATACCAGAGAATCATTTATGATACGATTTGCTGAATCATTTTTGAGCAATTTTTTGGTAGTATTTAAATCATTGGGTTTCTTTTTGCGGCTTATTTGCATATGCTAGCTGGGTTGATAGATTTTATTTTTTGTAGCAATTTCGGTACTAATTTCTGCTAACACCATGATAATTGTTTCCTTAAATGTAATGAAAGTACATACGTTTTATAAAGATTTGTATTAATTTTAAGATAGAATATTTACCTCGAAAAAACAGAAGAAAATAAAATTGTATCATATCAGGAAATTTCAAAAATAATAAAAACCCCCAAAAATTTTTCATAAAATATGAATAAATATGGTTAATACTTTTGGGCAATTTTTCGGTTTATTTTATTTTTGTTTCATTATGCAGGAATATCAAAAGAATTTATGAAATATCCCCGATAATTTTTAGCGTTATTTACAGCCTTATTTATACAAATTATTAAGGCTTAATAAAAGGCTTATAAAACAGACTTCCATACACAATTTTTCTTATTAAGCTTTTATGAAGTCGTAATATTTTTTATAACCCTACGTCTCCACTAGTCATCGACTTGGACATGACGCCGGCAGAGCAACTGTGAAATTCATCAATTTCTTTGTTGTGGTGAATACGTGCGATGTCCATGTTCAAGCATATCAGATCAGTATTTTGCGTTAGTGCAATAGAGATGGAATATTTACCAATTTTGCAAATGGTTGCGGACGGCGAATCTCATGGCGAGCATTGTTGCTCAGACATACATATGTATGTTCGGGCATCCATGTCAGTGCATGGATGAAACATATAGCGATTTCTTTTCTGACAAATATGTTGCATATATGTTACATGTTTTACATTTCTGTGTTCGTTTGTACAAAATATACAACTGTGGGAAAAATTTTCAATTTCTTTTCTGAATATGTTGCATGAAAAACATGTAAGTATGTTACATATTTTACCCTCACTTTATTCAAGGTGTACATACTGCCATTTTTCCAACTGTAGCAACGAAGGTTTTATTTTGCATGTCATGTTTATAATTTCGAGAGAAGGTTTCTTAAATACAAAATATAAAAATTAATATAAATAAATATGTATTTATTTAAATTTGTGGCTGCTTTCATTTTTTTAGACGTAATTAGTGATGTCAATGTGTGCTTAAAAATCATAAAAATGTGCGTAAAATATCTCAAACAGCCTTAAAAACCACTACATTACATTACATTACTGATAAAATGTAACTGTTGTAAATAAAAGCAACTAATCTTGTTCGTTTGTAGAACAGAATATGCAGCACTTTGAGTGATTCTAGGCAACATTTAAAAATGTCTCATATGTATAGTGTAACATATTTTTTTAGAAAAGAAATCGCCAATAGACATGAACAGTCTCCATTAGCCATTTGCGATGTCAGACATGATGCCCATACCAAGTTCATGGCTAGTGCAGACCGCTGGTAAATAAGGCAGATATAATTTAAGGGCATAAAATTCTTTAAATGATGAGAGTTTCTGCTTTAGCTAAAATAATAAAAAATTACCTACTTTCTTCAAAAAAGAAAGCGTAACTTTCCTTAAAAAAGACTCTTCAAGTAAAACGACTCTATAATGAATTTAAGTCTCGTTTGGAAAAAATTAATTCCTTTACATTTCATTTCCTTGATTTGGCCCTTGATATAAACAAAATCAACCTAAAGAAAACTAAAAATAAGAATCAAGCGATAAAGAACACAACACCATTATTGGAACACTGATTTCGTTGTATTTATTTATTTTTTAAACGAAAACAAAACCGAAGAAACAAGAAACCAAAATAAAAATAAATTCAACTTGTCTCACTAGAAAGAACAGCCGAATTAAAACCCAAAATGAAAAGAAACAATCGAAATGAAAAGAGGAAAAAAAAGAATTACAATGCTTCAAGAATTTGTTGACGATGTCTGACGCATAATAATGAAGTTGTATCTGTTGGTTTACTCATATTAAATAATAAACCGATCGAAAGTATAATATTGTGAAATAAGTAAATTGAAAATATCTTGCTCTGTAGTTAGTGCAAGAGTTTATTATGAATTGCAGAATAAGAATATCCACTTTGATACTATTGAAAATATATACAATAACAACTACAACGACTGCTGTTGAACCCTACTGTAGAAATAACTTTGAATAAATATAACACACAATTTTGTAAATTGAAGTTAATATTGAAGAAAAAAATTGTCATATGATCAATCATATGACATACAAATATGACAAGTATGATGCAAGAAATGCTGCGAATGCAGAATACACTGCTTCAAGCATTAGTTAATAAACCATGAACACGTTAAAAATATGTTTCTGGAACGCAAACGGCATTCGCCAACATAAAAATGAACTTGAGCACTTCCTCATGGAAAAAAATATTGATATAATGTTGGTTTCTGAGACTCATTTGACCTCAAGAAGCTTATTTAAAATAAATGGTTACACTTTATATGATACAAAGGACCCGAGAGAGAGAGCATGTGGTGGATCAGCAATTCTGATTAAGTCAAGACTCAAGCACTATGTCCTTGACAACGTTAGTGAAGAATATTTGCAAGCAACGAATATTTTCGTAGAAAATTTTTGTGCGAATTTCGTGATATCATCAATTTACTCACCTCCCAGATTTTCAGTTAGCGAAGATCAGTATGAGAAGTTCTACAAATCGCTTGGATCTTGTTTCGTGGCAGCTGGTGACTACAATGCAAAACATACGTACTGGGGATCGCGTCTTGTTACACCTAGAGGTCGAGCCTTGTTCAATACAATTTCAAAAATGGGCTTAGATGTCATTTCGAGTGGGGAGCCTACTTACTGGCCTACTGACGTAAGAAAAATTCCAGATGTTATAGATTTTGCCGTCACGAAAAATATTCATAGGGACTTAATTCATGTAGAGGCCTCTCTAGATCTGCCCTCCGATCACTCTCCCACAATAGTTACAATTTTCAACCCACTAAGGAGTGATTTAACTAACTCATATGTGAAGATGATTAATGGAATCAACTGGCTGGTATTCAAAAAATATCTTAGTAGTCACTGCGTAGAAAACATTCAGCTTAGATCATGCGATGATATTGAATTTAATATTGCCAATCTTAACGAAAATATTAAACAGGCTGCTGAACACGCCACTACCTCCTATCCGCAGACCGGCTTTAACAGAATTTATTCTACGGAAATTGAACGTCTTGTATGTGAAAAAAGGAGAGCTAGAAGAGAATGGCAACAACACAGATCACCCCTAAATAAAATCAGACTTAAAGAATGTACTAAACGACTCAAAGAGCTGCTATCATCGGAAAAAACTGCACTACTGGAAAAGTATTTAGAAGGTCTTGATGTAACGTCCGCATCTAATTACTCTTTATGGCGCGCTACTAGAAATCTTAAACGACCCGTTGATCTTAAATCACCATTGCGTACTGCGACCGGAGGCTGGGCAAGAAGTGATAGTGAGAAAGGTAACTTATTTTCTGAGCATTTAAAATCTGTATTCACTCCCAATTCATGTACGGGTGCTGCTGATTTACCGAGTGTAGTTTCTCTACCCCCTCGTCCCTTAAGGTTTAAGATGCGTGAAGTACAAAAAGTAATTGCTGAACTCAACCCGAAGAAAGCTCCAGGTATTGATGGCATTAGTAACAAAATGCTCATGAACTTGCCTCATATTGCAATAAGAATCCTGCTATTTACTTTTAATGCTATTTTAAGAATGCAGTATTTTCCACATAACTGGAAACTGGCCAAGATCAAAATGATTCCAAAGGCGGGCAAAGATCTTACCAAGACTGAGTCATATAGGCCTATAAGCTTACTATCTACAATCTCAAAGCTTTTCGAAAAGCTGCTCATGACTAAATTGTCCAAAATTTTAACTGATAATGGGTGCATCCCGGACCATCAATTTGGCTTTAGAAGTCAGCACAGCACGATTGAACAAACGCATAGACTGGTCCAAGTTGTAAGAAGAACATTTGAAGAAAAGAAGTATTGTTCTGCTCTCTTTATTGATGTTTCTCAGGCATTTGATAAAGTATGGCACGAAGGCCTAGTTTTAAAATTGAAGACATATCTGCCAATAAACATTCAAAAGCTTTTGGAAAGTTATATTATTGATAGGAAGTTCACTGTTGTGGAAGGAGAGTTCACGAGTGTGCCTGAAACTATATCTTCTGGTGTGCCCCAGGGTAGTATTCTGGGTCCTGTCTTGTATTTAATATATACTTGTGATATGCCTGTGAGCAATAATATCCATATTTCTACTTTTGCCGATGATACAGCCTGTATGAGTGTGCACGAAAACCCTTATGAGGCATCCCGCAATCTCCAGGAACATATCACTCAGCTGGAAATATGGTTGAACTTATGGAGAATTAAAGTCAATGAACAAAAGTGTGTCCATATAACGTTCACCCTAAGAAGAGATACTTGCTCCCCCATTCGAATCAACAATCAAAATATTCCTCAACATTCCCAAGTGAAATACCTTGGTATACACCTTGATCGAAGACTTACATGGAAACATCATATTGACTCTAAGTTAACTCAGATGAAACTTAAGTTAACTCAAATATATTGGTTGATTGGCAGAAACTCAACACTCAGCCTAGACTGCAAACTTTTATTATACAAGTCGCTTTTGAAGCCAATATGGCGCTACGGAATTCAGTTATGGGGCACTGCTTCAGCTTCCAATGTCGAGAGAATCCAACGAAGGCAAAACAAAATTTTACGGTTAATAACATCGGCTCCATGGTACATCCAAAATTCTATTATACATCGTGATTTAAATATGCCACTAGTGACTGAAGAAATTGCAAAATACGCAGGCAAATATTTAACAAAACTCGAATCACATCCTAATCCGCTTGCTCGTAATATTTTGAACTTTACTGGACACATCCGCTTAAAAAAGAGGGACACACGGGCTCTTATACCTAACACTCCAGATGGGACTACTTGAAAATACTTCCCCCCCCCCTTTTTTGATTATCACTACTAATGTATTATTTATAACTACCACTAAGTTTATGTCCGACACTGGTCGGGCCTAATAATTTTTTTTTATAGATTTAAGATTTGAATACTTATTGTTAGTTCACTTATGAAGATACAATAAATAAATACATGCATTAAAAAAAAAAAAAAAAAAAAATATGATCAATCAAAAATCTTGGTAGCAGCACTGGTATCTTCAATATTCTCCTACATTTATCGACACACATGCATTAAGTCCAATGCCATAATGAAACTAATTGGGAGTCAAGGTTATAAGAAATGGTGTAGACACATTGCAATGCTTACCATTGACATCATTAACCAAGGTTGGAAATCTTTTCATGTAAAGTAAATATTCAAAATTTTCACTAATACGAGAGGAATGTTTGTAAGTTTTTCGAATAATTCAAGAGCATGGACTTTTTTAAAACCTTTTGGTCTCTAGGTTCTTTTAATCTTTTTATGCGATTTCTAACTTATTGCCATCAAAAATAGGAAGTTACGAATTTCACTCTGGTTCTCGAAAATTTAGTTTTCATCAGATCTCCGCGATGATTTCCTTGTGCATGTATGTATGTGTGTGTGTGTGTGTGTCTGTGTGTTTCATACTCTAAGAATGACTTAACCAATTGGAACTAAATTCTAAGGACTTTTACACCTCACTTACAAATAATGAACCGATTCGCTTCTGTAGATTTTGAGAAAATAAATTAAATAAATTTTGCGGCCTTTATTAGAACTTGGCAGTAGTGGAAATTACGATTTTATCGGACGTATAAAAAGTTTTTTATTATAACAACTTTACTGTCTAATATATTGCATACACCACAATGGCATGAAAAGATCAAGAGTTGTTTTTTATGTTGAAAGATCTTTTGAAAGTATGGAATGGAAGAGAGCAACAGTAATAGGGAATAACTATCCTTTACACGAATAGCTCAAAATTTGTAAACCGATCGAATAGCGGATTTTATGACTTGAGTCGTAACATATGGACTTATGTATGTAAATACTTTCGCCTGCCGAATCATACTATGAACACCTTTTTCCTTGAGATCACGGCTATAACGGAAGGCATTAAATATCTAATTGATCGAGGCTTTAAGAAATCGTAAAATTCAATCTCGTAGCGCCTTTCAATGCAAAAATGAGATAAACTCATACAAACCTTGTCGAGAAAGGGAAATAATATGGATTCCAGGACACCAAGTCTATTCGCTCTGAAAAACTTTTATGTAATAGTGAAGTTGGCATCCCGCGAGTGTTTGACAGAATAATAGTAAATTGGTGCTTAAAAATTATCGCAAAAAACAAATTAAGGAAGAAAAACCGATATTTTTCAAAACTTTTTAAATTTAAAAAGTCTTAAAAACTTATAAATATTAGTTGTAGTTTATAGAGAAAATTTTATAAGAGTAAAAGTAACGACAACTTGCTAATATCTCTTAAGTTGCAAAAATCGAAGAATGCACTAAAAGCCTGCAAACATACCTCCGCAAAATAGCGCTGTTGTATATCCCACTTCCGTGTGCTTTTCCTAGCCTTATGTTATTAAAGCTTAAATTAGTCGCGCCATAGTCATAATTCCATAGTCATAACCAAATCAAAATTGAATTGATTTCTATGGTAATGGCTATGACGTTATGGCGAGTTACCTGGGACCTAATTCCTGCACTCGTGATCGGAATTGCATTCGAATAGAAATTAATTCCGATGGCAAGAAATTTTCTGATGATGTCACTCGTTACCAAGCGAATCGAGTTTTGGTTTTAGTGTTGGAAAAAGGCAAATATATTTATATATAAATTCATTTCACAACACTGAACAAATTGTAAGCAAAAGCATATGTTTGTATATATGTATGTATGCAAAAACATATATATGTACGTATATACACACGTATATGCAGAAAAAAGAAACGAATACATAAATGTTATTTTCATTTTAATTTTATTAATAACTTAATAATAATAAATTAGTGTAAAGTTAGAGAATAGAGCACTAGCCACATGTTCGATTCTTTTATTGCTTGACCAGAAGCATTTAATTTGTTATTTAGGTGCTCCCAGAGTTGGTTGATTTTTTTTTTATTTTTCCCGAGATAACTCTTTGGCAAAACATTATGTATTTGCCAAGCCAGTGTGTTTTGTTATATTTAAAGTCAACTAGAAATTTTTTAATTTGAATTTTTTTATAAGTACATTTGTGGATTCATTCATTTTTAAATTAATAAGTAAAATATTGAACATACATTTTCTATTTCTTCGTTTTTTCTATGTTAAAAATGATTTCGAATGCCTTTTTGCTTGCGAGTAAAAACACGAACGGTTGCATTCGAATGTATACACGTTACCGAATGCTGTCATTAGAAATTTCAATATGTGTTACGCACATTCGAATAATAACTCGCTCGCAATCGAATGCGGGAATTAGGCCCCTGTAATCACATATAGTGTTTCCCTTAAGTTTAGTTCGAACAGCTGTTTTCTATGGTTACGGTTATGGCACGTCTTCTTAAAAGCTCAATCAGACGTGACATAACCATAGCCATAGAGAGCAGCCGTTCAAACCAAACTAATGGGCAACACTGTATTCGATTATACGTGACTCGCCATAACGCCATAACTCTCACCATAGAAACCAATTGAATTTTGGTTTGGTTATGGTTATGGTTACGGCGTTATGGCTATGTCACGTCTAATTTAAGCTTAAAAAACAAAGTCGTTAAAAAAGCAAAACAAAAAAAATGTTTACTCTTAAAAAAATAATTTTAAAATTGTCTCTTGTGTTTTACACTATTTGTGTTGTTATTTCTTTCCGTTATTGTCAATATCATTTGTAGTTGTTTTTATTTTTGTTGGCTCAGAAATCGAAATTGTTTTTCGTAACAACACATGAGTGACACATACTTACGTTAACTGCCAACAGACAAGCAGCCAGTCCGTCAGCCTGCCATTGATACTTTGAGACCCACCACCAACAGATACAATTTACATTGAGCAACAAAACAAAAAAAAACTAACCCAAAACAATAAACTTAGACAAATGAATATTATTCAAAATTTTCTAAAGTCATGAGTGGCATTTTTTTCGGTACCAGATACTGGCCTGACAATTCTCTACAGCACTGCTACAGACATTTGAACATAATCATCAGCGCCATACTCAATTGACTTGGTCATTGATCACCGACAGACAAAATCACACTTGATTTTCACCATAAATAAAAAAATTTAAAGAAAAAATATGTAAATATATAGAATAAATATCAGCAAACATAACAGCAAGTGCTTTTGTTTTCTTCTTAAGTCTGATGGCAACATCTGCTTGCAACTCCAACAAAGCGAGCAGCTGTGCAACATGTTCTACATCGGACTGCAACTTGTTGAAGTCTCATGTTGCGTAGAAGAGTTTGTTATAATACATGTTGCGGTGTTGTAGTTGTGTATACGAGCTCTGCAGTGTTTGTCCCAAAGATTTGTTTTTGTACGCTCAAACAGAAACCATCAAACACAGCAAACAAGTAAGTTCGATGCAGCTAATGCAATCTTTCTTGTTGGTGTTGTAGTATTAGTAGTATAGTAATTTGTTGTTGTTGCTATTGTTGCAATTTATTATTTGCATTCAATGTAATTTTTTTCAAGTCTTGATTTTTAATTTTTTCTTGTTGTCAATTGAATAAAATAGTTTTATGCATAAAAATTAAAATTGATAAGAATAATAAAATTAAAAGTGCTTTAAAAACTAGTGACATAAGAAATTAAATACAAAAATTGTTTGCCTAATAATTCATATATTATTATGTTGTTTGATGGCAATGTGCTAAAAAAAGGCAGTGAATGATTCTGTAGACTATCCAACTTTCCACTGAAAACGGCAACTCTCTTTAATTTTGTGAGATTGATTGCAAGGAAAATAAAAAATATCCAAAAACTACGTCTATTGCATTGACAACAGAATATGTGTCTAGAATAGATTGATGAGGAAATCCGCCCAAAAACTTTAAGAACCTGGTACAGTGCTATGAATGCCTTCAAGTGGTACTATTAGAAACGGTATATTCAAGGACTATCTCTATAAGGGTGAATTCAGATGGCGCAATATAGTCACGTGCAAGGTTGCTTCAATGATAGGCGCTCAATACAACTACCAAATAAGAACCGTAGTGACATCTCGAGGCTCGTGGCAGTAATAACGCGGCACTGGACGGTCGGTAGACATGCTAGTAGGATATTTTTTGTCTTATAATGACACAATCTTCCAGTTTCTTTGCGAATGTCCAGCTTTGCATTTCTCGAGAAACAAGTTTTTAGGCAGAAATGTAGTATGTATTTCTAATATAAAATGGGTAAATAAAACCATTTAACAAAGTCAATACGCATTAAATTAATCTATGGAAAACACGCACCTTATCAGCCCTGCCTTTCAACTTAGGCGTAAACAGTTATTGGCATCAGCTATTTCAAACTAAATTTTCAATGAAAAAAGGAGAAGTGTTGTTTTTTAATTATTAATATGTATATATTTACATCTTCAGTTTCTATGTTATACATTTTGCTTATTCAACTATTTTTGTTTTTCGCTTTAACCACCGACTCAATTTTTTAAATTCCCGCTATCAAGATTTGATATTTGATAACTTCGATATTGGAAAAAAGAAGAATATGTGTGTGGGCATGTGTGTGTGTTTGTTTGTTTGTAAAGGGTCCGCCATCTAACGTTTTTTTTTCAACTAGTGCTTATTTCGTGAATGGTAACACTTAGCTCAAGTCTGATTTGACAGATAGTTAGTTTTATCCTTCCGCTGAACGAGCCAACTGACCATCCAATGCGTTTCCGCTTCGCTAAGTGGGCCTGCGATCAGGGTGACCGATGACATTTTTCAAAAAGTGGCACCAAAAGGGCATTTATCAAAGAAAAGGGGCAAAATTAAAAAAAACGAGAAAACTACACTAAACTTTTTATTTTTAATGTATTTTTATATAACTTACTCTAAAAAAAGGAAGACAAAAAGTCGAAAAAGTGGCAATTTGCCACTTTAGTCGGTCAAACGGTCCGCTGCCTGCGATCGACTTACAGAAGATGCCGATTTTGCCAAAAAAAAAAAGGAGCGGCCGTTACAGTCAATGGCGATGGTTATCGGGCCATGTTGAACGAATTTTTTGTCACAAAAATTGAAGAGGAGGATATTGGCAACATTTGGTTTCAACAGGACGGCGCTACGTGCCACACAGCCGAAGCTTCAGTAGTTTTTTATAGCATTTTCAAAAAAAAAAAAAAAGTTATCTGGCGGACCCTTTATGTGTCATCAGGCTTAGCTCAACTATAATGTGAAAATAATGTCAGAATTGAACGATAAGTCTGCCAAATGCTTAAGCAATTCAGATGTGACTTTTAGGTGGCCACAATATACTTACACGCACTTGTTCATTGTTCATAATTTTGTAGTAGTTTTGTTTCTTCTCATAACTCCTAAATGAATGCAATTCAATCAAATGAACTTGTTGAAATGTCCTAGTCTATTAAAAATTCACAAATAATTATATCCATCACTTATCACTTGTTTTATTTATTTTAGCTACTAAAAAGTACAACAATGAATATGTGTATGTGTATTAAAAAACAATGAATGAAAATAAAAGTTTTGATATATTTTCTGAGTTTAAAATAAGAAACAATAAAAAATATTTAAAAGCAATGAACATTTTCTTCTGTTATTTGCTTGAGTTTAAAAAATGCACAAACAGTGTTTTCCGTACGGAATGTGCATTCAGTTTGGGACTTCGCTAAAGCAAATGACATTTGACGAAACTTGACGAAAAGTTTGTTAAGTAAATTATAGTTTGCCACATGTGTTTTATAAGTAACCGCACAGTTACTTAAGCTAGCTTATTCGTATTATAGTTGGGCCTTTAAACTGAATACGCTTAAGTACATATAAGCAACCAACTACTATGTTCATACATATTCCTCAAATTACGCAGCACAAACGACTAAAAGTAAAATTTATACACCGCATTAGCTACAATCATACATACATAAGTATAAAAATACTCTTAGGGCCAATTTCACCAACTTATTTAAATATCAATTCATATTTAAAAGTAATTTTTCCCTACAAAAATTAATGAAAATCAACATTTAAATATGAATTGATATTTAGAATTTATTCGGCTACACCTGAATATATGCAGAAATATTTAATTTGCATGCACTTCAAGCATCAGTGTTGCCAGAAAAATTAATTGGCAAAACGAATGGCAATAACAATGGTGTTTAACTAATTGCATCACAGGGATGGAAAGTGTGATTTGAAAAATTTCGACTGTGCTAAAAGCATTTTTAATTAAATATTTACAAGAAATATTTTTATAACTTTACGCTTAGGTAGCCGCAAAAGTGAAAAACTTCTATATAAATGAAAATAAAAATTTTTCGGGAAATTGCTCACTTTTGCGGCTACCTAAACGGTGTTAAGAATCATTCCTAGGAAGATGATATGTTCTAGAAAGTTGTTTACTGAGATCTAGATACAACAACTAGATGCTACAACTTTGCATCAGATATGAGCCTGAGAAAATGCAAAAAATGACACCGAGGCCCAAATATTTGGGGGCCCACGGGAGACACGGGACGTGACACAGTGTAATTATCCCGATTCACAATTCTGAGCTGTTAACTCATATTTTACACAAACATTGAAATAAAGCACTACTTACAACATATCGTGCCTTTACCGCCAAAAAAAAAAGCTCAAACGACATAATTTTCGAATTTAATTTTTTTTTTTGCGAAAATCGATTATTACATTCATAAATAATACATTTTCGTTGGAAAACGAAATTAAATAAATTTCGCTTAAAGAGCTCGATTTTCGTAAGCTCGAAGTCCATAGTAGACCAACATTCTCTAAGGCAAAATTGTTTAGAATTATTCATAGAATCATTTTCAAAATTGCTTCGATTAAATAAGCTCAAAAATTTTCAAAGTATTTTTTATTAATCTCACCCCTGTTAATGAAACTTTAAAAAGTTGAAATGCACACTAAAGAAAATAATGTTTTATTTCTTGTTTTTTTTAATAAAATAATTTTTAATGCAAACAAATTGGTGGTGCTTACATGTTCATAGTTATCTGTTTATTAATAAATTATAATTATGTATATTAGAACGTATGCATATTTTCAATGACAACCTTGAGAAATTATTTTCTTTTTTCTTCAGTTTCTAATGTCAAATGAAACGAATAAATTAAAAATTTATTACTTATACGAGTACATATGTACATACATATGTATACTAACATATAATTAGAAAAAAATTAAGTAATGTAAAATAAATAATTTAATAAGTTTGCCCAAAGTTCAGTTCTTTAAATGACGGCATTAATGTTGTGTCCATTTTGTGGAAATAAAAAATAAATTTAAAGTTGAAGAGAGGAGCCTTTTACACTCATGTCAGACGACATACACAATAGGTCTATACTGGCCCATATGATAAACATCTTTTGTTCATATTCAGTTTTTAAAATATACTTTTAAGAAATTGTGCTTTTTGATAAGGTACTTTTTTAAAAATTTGCCTTTTTCTTTAAAATGAACTGTTCAAAAAATGTACTTTTCTAAAAATAACTCTTTTCAAAATGTACTATATTTATTTACTTTTTTTAGCTACAATAACTTCCCGCCATCCCTACCTGCCATCGTCACCTGCACTCAAACCATCCCCCTTAACAATGAAATGCCGTCAACATTAGCGTGGACGAGGTCCCAAATTGGAGCCCAAAATATGGAGGTACGTAATATTATTGATAATTTTTTTATGTACATATTTTCAATTTAGTATTAGCAGCGACCAGTGTTGCACGACCAAAAAAATGCTTGTAACTATCAACATCTTTTGCCTTTATGACTTTAATCTAAATCGCATGTAATATGTATGTTATATATGGATATGTACTTTGAAACCATAGACATAGGCGCTGATGAAGTGCGTGGCTGCACAGAAAAATGCCGGTATTTTCCCCAGCTAATAAATATAGTTTTATATTTCTTCTCTTCTTTAGGAAATCACATTAATTAATAAAAATATTTCATTCAATAAGAATTGAAAATAATGAAGAAAGAAATTATTCGAGGTTAAAATTATTTACTTACCTTGTAAATAAAACCCTGAACAAGAAAATAAATCCCATCTTAATTATTATCTCAACTTTAGATTGTCATCTTAATTTAATATTACTATTTGCTGTAAGCTTTCCTTGAAATAGCCCACGATAGGGATACATAGGAAACATAGACTGGAGTTTGATAAACACCATATTTCTATACATTTTCAATGCCGGTTTTTTTTCAATTTAAGTTTTAGTTTAGGCTCAGCAGCGCTCAGGGTCCTCTTACACAAACTTGAAAACACTTATTTTGTTTTAATGTTCCTGTTTAAATCCACTTGAATGCCAATACACCTCATATATATGTATGTATGTATATTTATATGTAATTTAAAGAATTTATTTGAATTTAATTACTAATTCCATTTTGAGTTGTGAATATTAATAGCTTATGAATTTAATTATTAGTACTTTAAAATTCCCATCCATGAATTTACAGGATTGTGAATTATTTAACGAAACGTTCTAACTTATACAACTATGCATGTAAATCTGTGGGTCGAGAGCGCCAAGTTTTGGTGTAGTGAGGAGTCAAGTTTTCCACAGCGATTAAGAAAGTGCTCGACACCAAAGGTTCTCTCCACCAACAAATTCCCGCAATTGTACCAAGTAAACTGTATCTACATACATATTAAATAAATAATGTAAGTTAATGTTGAAGAAGTTCGTGTTTTATCATTTAATGGTCAAAATCAGGGAACCATCCTGGCAACAGTCGTAATTAAGACTTAACTATCGCCTCATTAAGAATTCTTCGTGTTAGCGGAACTTGAAGGTAATAACCTTCGACTATTCCTTGAGGTTACCTTGTCCTCAATACTTTTGCTTTTCACCCTTACAAACATTTAAATACAACCAGCTCTAGTTTGTCATTATTTCCCTCTAAATAAGACAAGTTAAAATACAAATTTGTTATTAACTATCCCCAGTTAAGGCAATTTTTGAACAGTTCCTTTGTCTTTTTTATTTGTTTCACTCTACCACACAATTAAATATATAAATCTCTCTGGATGACATTACAAACAATTGACTAGTTTTTCCCGGATACCAATTCAGAACTTGTTCTGTCTTCTGATAAAAATTAGAAAGCTATGATTCCGAGTGACAATCTTTGAAAATCCTCTGTCCTCTGACCCTCCTCGACTATATGAAAATCTAATCCAACTCACTGCTAACTTGAGTTCTTAAGTCACTTGCACTATTGTCATCACTTACATTCCAGTGCCATCTTTACTTTCATCACTGTTTGTCACTTGATGTTGCAACTGGGATAAATTCAGCCGCATCCAGCGTGCTCTTACATAGAATTCAAAAGAATTATTGTGCTTTATTTTTATTCAGACCTTCTCAAGTCCTTGCTGGGGCAACAATGTATAAGAAGTCTGAGAAATCGCTATTTAAGAAACTATCACTAATACTCTTCACAAAAACTCTTATATATTTTATAAGTGAGACTTCACTTCAAGAAGTACTGTACATAAGTATAGCTCTCTACTTGCTTCTTCTACAACAAAACAATCTACATACATATTAGACGTCTGCACAATACCACTTACAAGAACTTTTAAGACATGAGGGATTCTTAAAATGCTTTACTACAGCGAAATCTTTTAAAACAAACGCTAAACAACATTGTTTGCAAGAAATTTGTTTCAGTTATTGCAGATATAGTAGTAAAGAAGAAAATACTTCGTGACTTCTTGTTAGTACTTCTTACGAACAAGAAGTCTTCGCGACATCGCTTCTAAACACTTATGTATATACACGAACATCAATGCATCTATCGTGCTTCTCTTATCAAAACACATCATTTATTATTGGTTTAGCATAATACATGCCACGAGAAATACATTAAAAAAACAAGACGTATTTAAATTTCAAGACCGTTTGCGCAGCCCTCTAATACATATATATGTTTCAGTTAAAAAGCATCTATCGGCAGAAATATGAGTGACCGTATCTTGTGGAGACCAGGGTTGTCAGATTTTTCTCGACCTATTTCGCCAAATTGATTTTAAAAATCGTCAAAAATTGCCAAAATCTGTTTTATGTAGTTTTTTTTAATATATGTATGTATGTATATTTGATAATAAATTTGTTTTTATATACATTTTTATACAATAATAGTATGCAAATTTAGCAAAAAATCGCCAAAAGCTGAAATAAAATCGCCAAAAATTATTTCTTGTAAATTTTTCTCATTCAAATCCAAAACGCATTAATTACTTTAATTAATATTAGAAAAATCATCAAAATCAAATTGTTTTAATTCTTAGCAGATTTATATTCTGAATTACAAAAATTTTGAACCTCAATTTTGTTAAAAAATAGCCATAAAAATCGCCATCAATTTTTTTTATCACCAGAAAAATTTCCATGTTGCTAAAAAAAATATTTGGAAGCCAAACAAGTTGAAAAATCACTACATTTGGCGAGAAATAGCCATATCTGACAGCCCTGGTGGAGACTCAAAAAAAGAAATGGATATTTCAAATGCTAAGAAGAAGTAAGAAATCCGATCCAAGAAGTTGCAAAGAAATTATTCAGAAATTCATGCTACACCAGTTATAAAATGCCACTCTCTTCTTTCGCACTGCTTTAAGCAAACAAATTTCCTAACAAATTTCATGATGTGAATTGCGCGTATTAGTTTCATAATTAAATCCGAATTAATTTAAAAACTCTCTGTAAAATATCTCAGCCAATACATTTAGTTCGAAATGGATATCTTCATTTTATTATGCTGCAGCTATTTTCGTTGTCTTACGTACCCTCCCACATTTGACCATCATCGTCATCATCGCTGGTATTTTGACTACCTGTTTTCCAGATCTTGCCTTTGGCATGCTGTCGTCTGATTGGATGCAAGAAAACTGGTTGAACAACTGCCAGACTTTTCAAAATGACCTTTGTGCGCTTCCAAGCATCTCTTGAACAATATTGGTTGGTTTTTTTTTTAATTTTGGCTGCTGATGTGATTTACTTCAAAATTTCTTCTTTGTTTTAAGACACTCCCACAATTTAATATTTTTGGTTAAGAATCCAAGAATATTGGTTTGCTTACTTTATTTAAGAACATTTGTAGAATCGCAGCTTAAAAGTCTATGTACTTTATGAATGTCATTTATTCACAAGAAGAATATGGCCCTTATTATGTGCAACTTTCGATCTTCGACTGTAGTCGAAAGTACTGATCGAACGAATTTTCATTTGGTATTATGACGAGCATTCGACAAAGAATGTCCTTATTATGAATACCACTCAAAGTGTATAAATGATTTTTCTTTACTTCTTATCTTTACATATAAATCTTATCCTTGGCAGTCCTGATGCTAACCTGCATTCACTGCTTATGGTGAAGTTTAAAACAGTTCTTATGTTTTGATCCTAAAACTAAAATAATTGAAAAAGAAACTTGGATTTAATCACAGTTAAATTTAACTGCTTGCAAAACTGGAGTTGCTACAATGAATGATTTGAATCGCTGGTTGAAAATTAGCCAAATAGCCTGCCCCACGATGTGCACAGATAATGTTCGATCGATATTGTAAGTAAAAACTAATTTTTTTATTTTTAATACAAGTATTATATATATGTATGCATTTATTTTGAGGCCCTATGCTCCTTATTAGGAGCCAAAAATGAACTAACAATAAGTATTTAAATCTTTAGCCTGGATCACACTATCGGCACAATGTACCGATTTTCGTCGGCTCACTGCAATAACGTCATAAGTACTAGTAATAAGCCAAAATGGATGGCATTATTACTCAATTAATTATTGAATAAGTCTATATGGCTTTATTACCAACGCAGTCTGGTGCAATTATGTCCTTTTTATTTCAATTAGTTGAGAAACGAGGCATATTTAGCTTATAACTTTTGATTTTATTTCAGAGAACCGACGAAAATCCGTACATTGTGCAGAAAGTGTGATCCAGGCTTTAAGTCTAGATAAAATTATTAGGCCCGATCATTGTATGACATAAACTTAGTGGTAGTAGTTAATAACACACAAATGTCAAAGTAATCACAAAAATATTTTGAATAAGTTGTGGAGTGTTTCCTATTAGACCTAGTTTACACTATGCAAGTCTTATTGCTAAGCTGATTAGTTAATTAGGAGAGAGAGAGACGAGGAGAAAAGAAACGTTTCTGTTCACCTCTTCTCTCTCTCTCTCCCTCAAACTAATCAGCTTCGCAATAAGACTTGCATAGTGTAAACTAGGACTTAGGATCCTTTTTTAAGCGGATGTGCCCAGTAAAGTTCAAAATATTACGAGCAAGCAGATTAGGATGTCACTCGAGTTTTGTTAAATATTTGCTTGCGTATTTTGCAGTTTCAATACAAGCTGGTGGTTAAAAGTTGTCTGTCGACATCGTGGGTGATACCGTTAGTTAAGGTGAGACCTTTTAGAACCCATATAAACCAATATATTTAATTCCAAAGTCAAAAGAGACGGCTACGCTTGCAAAAGTATATTCTTTTCTTTCATTAAATTTTACAGCACCAATGCTCACACTTGGTACTAGTTATGTATATATCCGTTTTTGCGATATTGAACGGATTAAGGAACCTTGCATAGACCTTTTTTATGTTGCTTCAAAGAAAAAAGTGTAAAGGCCATTATTATGACTTGACGATAAAGTTCCGGATAGTTAATCTTAACTTTAGAAAAACAAAACTGTAAAGTGACCTTTAAAATTTGTCCATTATTACAACTGTCCGATAAAATAAATATTACAGTTTTTGTTTGGTGGCAACATATCTGTGGATTTTGTGGATATTGATTGTTAAAAATGCTTAGTGGCAACTTGCTTTTGTTTATTTGCCAAATTACAATCTAATGAAAACAGTTTTGTCAATTCTTTTGTTTTTTGTGTTATTATTATGTGTTTTGTGTTGTATTGTTTTTGTTTTATACCATATTTTAACCAAATAAATTTGGCAGTAATTTATAAAGTAGAAAGTGTGGCAAGGGATGAAAATATGGCAACTTCAAATGACTATTATACCTCACGATAAAAATTACAGGTAGGATGAACTTGTCTTTAACTTATCGTTCACTTTTGGTTAAAATGAAGTTGTAAGAATGAAAAAGTGTTTATCCATCCAATAAAATCCTACATTTAGCTAACGACAAGTTATAATAAATAATGGCCCTAAAGGTGTTGAATCACAAGATATCGATGGAGAATTGTGATCGCCTCTTCGAGAAATCTCACAGTCAGCGTAGAGAGATGTATGTTATCACTATTTGTGAGGCACGTAGCGCCGTCTTGTTGAAAAAAAAAGCCACATCAATTACTTGACGTAGAATTAATTACGCTCTATACACAGAAAAAATTTAAAATCAACTTTAATTAATATTTTAGTTAGAAATTTGTACTATTATTTAAATCCAGTACTGATTTTCGTCCTGCAAACAAATTAATAATATCAATTAATGAATTTATAAAAATGAGGTTTTCCTGCTGTTTGAGATCAATTAATAGAGTTAATTGAAAGTACGCGTTTATTTTAAACAAATGATTAATTGGCCCAATTAAATTAATAATTGAATTCAGAGATTTTAAATTAAATTGTTCGTTGAAGGAATTAATAAAATTGTATAAAATTTTAAAAAATAAAAGTAAAAAAATTTTAAATAAAAAGTAATTTTTTTTATTTATTTATTTTAACTTACTTATTTTATTTACTTGTTTAATTCCGTAACTTACGCTGCAGGCTTTGAACACAAAAAAAACTAAATTTCATTTTCAGTAACCAAATTCGTTGAATCAGTAAATATTTTATTTGAATGCGGTCCTACAAATAATTTTGTAAATTCTGATAAAAATTTTGTAATAATTTAAATTAATCATAGTTCGGCTGAGAGAAAATATTTCAGTGTGTTGGTGTTTATCTTGCTTGTTGATAGGAACAACGTGCTGTTGTGCGGTTGTTGTTGTTTAGTTGTTGTTTATTTTGTTTGATCGTGTTGTATACATGTAAATGCCGAAATGTAGCCGACAAACATCGTGGCCTGTTTCTTCTCTATACAGTGTTTTGGTACAAATTAATTTAGTGGAACAGTACAGAATATTTACTGAAACTAAGTTTGATTTCAAACAAATATTTGTTTAAAAATTTTTTGGGAATAATTTTTTCTGTGAACATGGTACCTCCATTCTAACAGGGTAACACACATCCACTAGGCTATCGTGGCAAATTATTTTTCATTCAATTATTGTACTTATGTAGGTGTGTGTTCTTATTTTATTTTTTAACTTACAGTGCTGTCATGCTTCGAACTTGGTACTTCTAAAATAACAGGCTGACACACTTCCATGAAAACATGAACAAACACAAACTAAAATATTTTTTTTTCTCATTAAACAAAGATAATTCAAGCAATCAAAAAATTGGTTGAATTTTTAATAATGCGTACAAAAGTTTAATATTCGTCTGTATGTTCGCATATTTGCTAACATCCATACAAACATTAAACTTTTTTGTTTTCAATCAACAAAATTTAATTGGAACAATTATAAAATTGTTTGAAACAGCATTAATTCATTTAATTGGAAGCATTTTGGTTAAAATTTTTTCTGTGTAACAAACATTAAAAAATCCTACGTCACCAAGCAAATTAACTTGATAAAATGTGGACTTTTGTATTTTACCAAAATATTCGTAATCAGATACGTATTTTGTATTATGAATGATTACATTTCTATGAAATTAATAAAAACTTCCAACACAGAAAATTGGTGCTTAAATTCAAGATTTGTTAAAGAAAACCCTCTGCATTGAAAGTAATGCATGTAAAAGAGATTTTTTTGAAACAAATACCACACTCTGTGCATCAAACGTCTGAAGGTTGCCGTGGTTGTCAAATAGTTAGATATGCCTTTATCCATCACATGAGCACTTCGCTACTTCAAGGCACAACCCTTCCCTCTTATTCTGTAAATAAATTCAATCACTAAAATTCTGATCAAGCGCAAAATTGAAATTTTTTTGCTTTGACATAAAACAGTAAAATTTCGGCAGATTATATTTCTAAGCAGCAACATAAACCTCTGGCATAGCAACCAATGCCCATCCAGTTGGAGATACGTAGACAAATGGCGCTTAGAAAGCAAATCGACGACATTAGCGGAATGGCCATCGACAAGGCCAACGACATATTGGAAGACCTGTTCATACTTGGAGGAGACAGCTGGATACCGACAGCTGGAGCGAAATAAAACGCATCGCAAATCATAGAGATGATTGGAAGAACTTTGTTGTGGCCCTATGTTCCTTCTAGGGATTACATGATATAATATATATAGATTTGTAAGCCATTGCCTGATTTACCAATATACGTTTGAAAATTGTATTCGTAACAGAAAATCAATAAATCGACTCTATAGATTTTTAGCGATAGAGATTTAGCTTTAGCCAGTTACTCAAAAGGGGGCTGAGCCCTACTAGGTTAGATAAGATTGAAGAGAGGACCCATTACGCTCATGTCAGCCTAACTAAACTAATTTCAAATTTAAAGCAAGCTTTCTAACATTACAACAACAAGCAGCTTTCGATTATCTTTGAACTTTTTTATATACGAGTACTTCATGATAAAATGATGAGTTTTTATGGTTTATTTATTATTAGTACTCATATTTCATTTACATTTTCTTTTTTTGAAGCCAACAATAATTTCTATTTTAAATTATGAATTTTTGATGCACACAACAAAATGTAAGTATCTTTATAAACTAAAATACCCAGTCATCTTTTAGGCACTATTACATTTCAACATAGAAAATATGTATGTGCATAAAATATGTGAAGATATTTCGTTCAAAGTCTAAAGCACCCTTGCGAAATCAACGAGTACATGATGCATCATTGTAACTACACTGAGATATTTTGCTCACGCAGAAATATCAATACGTAGGAGTATCTGCATAAGGACGTTTACGCATACATGCACATATATACACATAAATACATTTATATAAAGATACTACCGGTTACTTTGCTGCAATTCAAAAAGCATATATTTACATATAAATAAACTTTTGTAAACTTTTTACCCCTGGAGTTACTTTGCCATGAACTAAAGTAAATATTTAAAGTTTTATTTGACTTTGAGTTGATGTCTAATTGTTGTAGCAAAATACTTGGTCGTCTAGTTACGAGGAAAAGAGAGAGAGGAAAGGAGATAGGCAGACTTAAAATAAACTTAAACAGCAAAAATTTTCAAGACAATAATTTTAAGTGTTAGCAGGCAGGCAGTACTACAGCGCTACAAGGTATTCATTAAAAGTAGGCCACTCAGCATATCGAAGTTCCTCTACTAAAAAAGCTATAGCTAATAGTCGCTAAAAACATCGTGTTTAACAAATACATACATATGTGACACGGAAAGTCAGAAAATAAGTTTTGGATGAAAACGGCTGAAGTTAACAAGTTGATTTGGATGAACCTGAACGCTTTTATGGCTTGAAACTCCCCTTACCTTAAGGTCGTTTATTACGAATCTGGTATTAGATTTTGAAAATTCAAAATGGCAGATCCAATATGACAGACTATTTTTTGTAATATTTTCTGATTTACTTGAAACTCTGGGGTTTTTGGGGCCGCTGATTACGAAGCTGTTATTAGACTTTGAAAATTTAAAATGGCGCCTTCACTATTGCAGACTATTTTTTATAATATTTTTGGATTTGCCTAAAAGTCGTCAGCCAAATTGGATCGGCAAAAACCTTTGAGTAAAGATTTTAAAATAATTCCGATTAATTGAAAAAAAAACTCACACGCCATATTACATGCGCCATTTTGGATTTTAAAAATCTAATATCAGATTCGTAATCAGCGACACCCAAAAACCACTGAGTGGCGAGTTTCAAGCAATTTAGATAAATTGGACAAAAGTTTGTTACATCTCGGATTCTTTTTTAATATTTTTTTTATAAAAAGTGTAATTTGAAGCTAATTTATGACAAAAGTAATGTTGGTAGAAAGCTGCGGTTTTTTGCATTAGAAAGAGAGTGCTGTCTACTATAAGAATCACTAAGGAAGTAAAAATCGATTTTTTCGACTATTTTAACTTTCCCTGATACATACATACAATAAAAATTTACTTTAGAGACATAATCATATTTAAATAGGGTCTTGCGTAAGGCTTCTGAACTACTTCATTTGCCTTTAGAACTTTTTATTATTGTAAAATTTTTTGCACACATTTAACAACTTTAATAATTCCTTTCATATTTACAGACAAGACAAGTAAATAGAATGAAGTGCCTTAATACTTGTATGGGCACAAAGTGTTTTCACAAAAATTTGAAGACATGTTATTTTGATGAAATATTTGGCAGAAATTTTTACATTAAAAGTGCTTGCTTTTTAAGAGGAAGCAAAAAATTGCGAAAGTAGCTCACCAAAAAAAAAGAAACGCTCGCAAAAGTTAATAAGATCCAAATATTGTGTATAAATGCGAATTAATTTCACATGGGCCTACAGCCATTTTGCAGACGACGAAAAATTTGTAACGCCAACCGATGCATAAACTTCTAAGCAAGAAATAGCGCCCACGGAACACACTCCGATTTCTTTCGAGCGACTAAACAAATAACAACATAAAACTAATAGAAAAGTAAATTTAATATAGAGTAACAATTATACTTTAATATTATACATTTAGTTATTTTAAATATTCTTTTTTAACAAAAGTTTGTTATTTGTTCAGCACATAAGCGTAGAAAGGCCATTCTGGAATCGCTTTTGCACCTCTAGGATTATTAAAAATTGCGTGTAATTATCTATTTTAATATTACTTATGAAAATCAACAGGTGTAATGCCCCTCGTCTTAAACTGTTTTTAGCTCCACCAGTGGTTAAGCAGGTCCAGATGCATTTCGTTGTTAGTTAAACAACTCATCAGTGGACTTGAACTACCATTCAAAAAAAATTCAAATCATCCAGTCTTAAACATAAACTTCCAATAAATTAATGAGAATTACAAAACAGCAACCATAATAGCGTAGACAGACGACAGCGTTAATTTGCATTAAAATATTACTGATGTGAATTAAAAATTTACCCTGACAGACGACAGTATTTGCATTAAGTAAACAAAATCTGTACATACCTTTCGTGCCACACACTTCGGTAGTTTTAAAATGGAAAAAATGTGTCTCGATTTTAATATTTCTTTGCTCTTTTTCTAAAAACAATTAATATAACTTATATTTTCTGACCGAATCGCATTTAATTTTGAAAACCAAAACAATTTGCCAACATTTGATTGATTGTTGACGGTGTTACCATATGAGGACTGTGTTATCATATAGCTGAATTCAGTATTAATTCACTGTCATTTAGTGCATTTACAAATGAGGATAATTCGCAAGTTAATTTGCATTAATGTTTGAAAATATAGGGCAACCCCTGCAAAACTGCCTTCCAAAAAGGAGTAGTTATATCTGTGGGAAAAAGGAAAAAGTGCTTAAGTCTTTTGCAGGAGAGCACTTTGAAGCGTTCAAGTCGATTTTTAGAAATTTATTTCTTTTACACCTAAATTGGGAAATTCTCCCTATAAGTAATACATTTCATTGAAATATACCAAAAGGCTGGTTAAATTTTGATGTTGATTTTGAATAAAACACAAATTATTTAGGAAATTATTGTCATTTCTTTTTATTATGATAATATAGTATGGTTCAATTATGCATGAAACAAAATATCGCCGCAGCGACCTCGGCGGCACACCTCTATCCCATGGTCCAAATTTTCGATGACGCTGAGGCATAATTGAGGTTCTATGCCGTTAATGTGCCGAATTATCTCATCCTTTAGCTCTTGAATTGTTACTGGCTTATCGATGCACACCTTTTCTTTCAAATAACCCCAAAGAAAGAAGTCCAACGGACATCACGTAAGATAACACGACCATTGAATTTGTCGCGCAAAAGAGCCATTGTTGCGTTAGATGTGTGGCAGGTGGCACCGTCCTGTTAAAACCACATATCGTCCACATTCATATCTTCCAATTCGGGCCATACAAAGTTCGTTATCATTTCACGATAGCGAACCCCATTCACAGTAACTGCCTGACCGGCCTCATTTTGGAAAAAAGACGGCCCGATGATGCCGCCAGCCCATAAACCGCACCAAGCAGTCACTATTTGTGGGTGTATTTGTTTTTCGGCAAATTGCGGCAATTCTGAATGTGCCTCATCACTGAAGATGATTCTCTTCGATATGCATTTTGATTTGAACGCCAATTTTCATAATAAGCCTGAATAACTTTAACGTGTTGCTCGATTATGTATCTTTCCAATGTTCAAATTGAGTTAGTCTGAAATTGAGAAATTTTAAATGAAATGCAGAAAAACCACCCTGTGTAACCTAAATTAATCAATTATTCCAACTGACATTAGAAGTCTAAAAAAGATAAGTGGTAAGTTATAGTGCTGTAACTTTTTGAAAAATCACACAAATTAATTAAGATTTTGACCAGGGCTATTTTCGGAAGATTACGGAGTTACTATTAACTCAAAATCAGCTTATCTCGACTTAAGCACTTTTCCCTTTTTGGCAAACATATATTACAAGAATGTACTAGTTTTTGCTCAGAAATGTCTAAAAATTAATGGATTTATTTTTGACTACAAATACTTAACTTTTTTCAGAAAAATTATAGTAATTTTAATGTAACATAGGGTCTCCACCTAACATAATATGTAAGGTAAGAGCGTCAAATTCAATCGCAGAGAGAATTATGTTACGTCTAGACTGCAAATTAGTGTTATGTCAATGTTATAAGATTTATCATAAGAGCGTTGTTATAAGAAATCCTATAACAACAATCTTATGATATGAACTGTCAAAAAACTACACGTACATGAAAATAAATTAGTGTGCATGTGTGAGCGTTTATTAAAATAAATGAAAAACAATGTTTTGGACAAAATTTCTGGGATTTTATATGATTAATTGATTTATAAATTAAAGTTTGTGGGAAAAAGTAAAAACAAAATAAATAGTTATATAAAATTAATACATGTTAACTCGATGAGAATTTGTATAAAATGAAATGTTATAAGAAAAGTAAAATTACGTTGTCCTGTTGCATGACATGCAGAGAAAAATCGGCATTTTATTTTTGTTATTCTGCCGACGTTCTCTCACATATTATGTCAAGGTTAGTCGCAGTTATAGACGCTATGTCAAATCAAAGTAAATTTATTGAAAACTAAAGTACGAATCTTCGTTTTTTTTTCGTTTTTATATCAAACAAAACCATAAAAAGAAGAAAACTAACTATGTTTTATTATTTATATTCGTTCTTAGTAGCTTTCTGCTAGCAATTATGTTTCTTATTTAATTTATAGAATAGAATAGAAAACAGATTTTTGTTCGTTATATGTATTTATAAGGTACTCAATAGAAGAAAATTGGATGTTCGTTAAATGCGATATTCACTAAATCGAATGTTCGTTAAATCGGAAAATTACTGTATTTCATTAATAGCTGGAAAGTAAAAATATATGTACTTTAACATAATTATGTAAATAAGTGTTTATTTTATTCATTACGGCGCAGTCAATATCTTGCATATAATATAATTAGATAAATAAGTGTCACACATTACTTTGTAAGCCATTAAAAGATTACTACCCTTTACCAAATCTCTAAGTTTTTGCTGGGTTAATGCTTTTAAAAAAAATTACATATATGCTTTGATAACTACTCGTAATTTGAATGTCCCTATTTAACATTGTGATCACACAGTAACAATCTGTTAATAGAGCGTACAGTTATTAAATTCACAATGTCTTTATGTTCCAAGTAGTTCATGTTAATTTTCCCTAAATATACTCTTTATATTCGAACATGTAAAACCGAAAAAAAACATTCAAACTATGTAAAAGTTTTACAACTCTAATGTAGCATGTTGCCGGTATATTAAGCATTTTGCAACTTCTAGCCAACACACACACACACACACACACACACACACACACACCCATTAACGCGTACCAATAGCTAGTGTTGCTAGGTATGTATATCTGAAAAATTTAACCTGAAATATTTTTAATTAAACATACAAAAAGAATTCCAGCTTAAAGCCTGATACTCTGTTCAAAGTTGTGAAAAAATTTTCAGCACCATTGATTATTTCGCGTGAAAAATTTGACATGTACTAAATGTAGCACAACTCGCGGTTTTTTTTACAAATTTCTCGCTTTTATTGCTTGAAAGTATGCAACATTGTTAAAACTCCGTGCGAAAATAGCACTGCTTATGTTGTTTCGCAGCTAAACTAAAATGATGCCAGACTAATTTTGCATGGAAAGACATGATTTTACGTGTTTTTCACAACAAAAACAGGGGGGTTACTCTCTATTGCGATGCGAAAGCCAGTTCGATACGAAAGGTAAATGCGTGAAGAGTACTAATTGGTACTCTGTATTGCTGACGCAAACGCTTTCGCAAAATAAGTTAAAAAATAAGCAACACTGGCACCACATAATTCACAATAGCGACGAATTACAACATGAAATGTCAAAACTTGTAAACAAAATAATAAAAATATTTAAAAAAATTTCTTGTGATGTTCACGGTTTTGTTAAAAATAAAATAAATAGTGATGGATTCGGTGGCATTATGGTTTGAGGAAGAAAATGAACATACTGAACGTATTACAATGAGAGATATACTCTCCCTAAATGACTACATGTAAGAAAATAGGAGTAGATATCATGTGCAAAATGTTTTCAAATATTCCTTTTTTATAGCTTTATACAAAACTTTCGACTCAATAAAGATGTATGTACTAAACGCTATTCAAGACGACCTCATCGTTCCGAAGAGATTCACAGCAATTCCAACTGCAATAAAAGTGGCCGCAGCTTTGAAACTGCTTGGGCAAGGTGGATATCAACACCAAATTGGTCAGGACCATTTATTAGGTTTATCGCAACAATCTATGTCGCGTTGCTTACAAGAAGTTCGTTTTGCGATTGAACGAATATTGTGTCCCAAGCACATACAATTTGAGCTAACTGCGGAAGAGGAAAACGAAATCAATACATGTGGTATTCCTATAAACCTATATACAAACATACATGTGTAATTATATTATACTATTAGTGTCACATTTCATTATAGATATTACTTTTTGCCAACCAGCTATATCCCTCACAGGAGGTCCAGTAGAATTTAGGTCGTCTGTCAATTTTGTCCACAAATTATTTGCGGCTTGTTTGCCATTTGCTGACTGCAACTGTCCCTTGGCCATGAAATCCATTAAAATTTCAAACTGCCGTTGTTTTTTCTGTAATTTTTTAGCTTTTTCCCTAAAAATTACGATTTAAATATTAAATATAAATATGTTTTTCAACGTACTTACATGTTTTTCTCACTTTGCGTTTGGTATTTAGCTATCGCAAGATATTTGCGCTTATTGCGCCATTTTGACAGTCGCTTTCGCATTACAGAGTACGGTGATACAGGACTTGCGAAAGGGAAAATAAAAGATCGTTCGATTTCGTACCATTTTTCTTTCGCATCGTAATAGAGAGTAACCCCCCAGAGTACTACTTTTGCGAATTTATTTCGCAAATATTTCATACCAAATACTTTTATATGTAGTTTGACAGCATTTCGCACGAAATTGTGAAGAGAGTACCAGGCTTAAATCAAAAGTTAAGCCAACTGGAGTCTTTCTAAAATTAACAACTCAATATCCTAGGCGTATATAACCAGCTTACAATTTTATGCTCTATGTGCTTTGTATCCGACGAATGTCAAACACTTCTTTTTGTTTTGGTACAATTATTTTTGTGCTTTTGGTGTTCTTAGGTTTTTTGCATAGCTACATATGGTTGCCGTAATTTTCTACACTAAATCCTTATGCAGCCACCTGGTATAATTGTACCATGTCAATATCTAAGCAAATTAACTATAACATTTTCAACAATATGGCAACACTTATATAACTGAAAATTTAACATAAACATACAATTGTATTCATGTATGTATGTGTATGTATTTGTCTGCTGATGAATGAATAACTTACAAACACGAAGGACCAACTTATTCGTTACTACTAGGGTTTCTAATTTCCCGGACTTTTTCAATTCCCGGGAATCGAGAGAAAAAATTTTCTATTCCCGGGAATTCCCGAGAATTTAAAAACATATAAATTTAATTAAATGGCCAAAAAAAATTTAATTTGATGAAAACAACATACAACATTTAAATTAAAAACAAAACCCTCACCTACAAGAAATGGATGACTGAAACTAACACAAACAAAATTTTTTTCACTAACACATTTGCAACAATTTTACATTGAATTCAATAGTGATAGTCAATTAACTAATCATTTGATCGGAAGTGATAAAGGATTTATTTATTAATTATAGTACTCTACTCTAGCATCTATGTTACAGTGGAACATCTAAAGTATATATGTATGTCAAAACTTTTCAATATCGAGTTTTATTTAAAAAAAATACAGTTCATTCAGTCTGTGAAAATAAAAGTTTATTAAAATGTTAAAAAGGATAAGTAAAATGGTCAACAAAATAAATTCACAAAGTTTAATTTAATATGTATATTTCTCTTTAAAATCTTAGATATATGTATGTAAAAATTAAGGCGCGTTGGAGATGAAAAGGTGTGAAGAGGGCTAGGATACCGCTTAAGTTTTTTGGTGTTTTGTTTATTTGTTTTAAATTTGTTATTTACTTGTGTATTTTAAAGCTATGTTTTATAATAAAAAAATTAAATTATATCAAAATTATATTTTTGTCAGTATATCAATCATGTATGATTGCTCAATTGTGACTAATATATCCAGTCAATTATGATCAGTCAAACTTGAGTAATATTTATGCTTTCATTGATTAGTAAAAAGCATTGCGACTATATGTTTTATAGTCGCTAGAGTGAGATGCAATATCACACGTACACAAAAGTTTCCATCACATTTTTCATTTTGCCCTTAATAATGTGGTACAAACTTTGTTCTACGCAATGATGAATATAGCCTACCTGACTTCCGATTTAATGACCAGTCAATTGACTGGTACTATTCTTGTAGAGTTCATTCCTTAATTTCAAGAACAACAATATTTCAAAAACAAAAACAAATAAATTCAATTGCTTTGAGTTATAGCATGGATGGAAATTCCATCTACATCTGCCAATCTAGATACTATTTCCTATAAAGAGTGTTTAGGTTGAAAATATTTCGTAAAGCTTGAAGTTGTTACAGTCACCTCGGAAACCTCTATTACATCTGCTTCTATGCATCGTTACAAAGTTGTATTTTTAAGTAATAAAACAACGAACAGCAATTTAAAGAAAAATGCAGATTCAAAAAACGTACATATTAAATTCCCGAAAATTCCCGCTGAAAATTTCCCGGGATTTGTAAGAAAATAATTCCCGGGAATTCCCGGGATTTTTTTCCCGTGTAGAAACTCTAGTTACTACCTTAACACACTGCTGACTGCTTAATATAAAATGTTGTCCTGCATAACCATTGCCTGCTTAACTTCACTTAGAATTCAAAAGTCTAAGGTACGTAACTTTAGATTTTAGTGCTGGAAGTTTTATTTTTCTCTCAACTTCTTAAAAATATGCATAGAAAAAAGCCTTAGCACCAGTACCTGCATTCGTACTCAAACTCATACACACTTACACCCACCCACTTATCCCAACACAGTTAAGGTCGTATGCTAATTTTCTAATAACTACACAATGAATTATTCAGGTCAGATTAAATGTTCCGACTTTCACAAAATGTACACGCACTTAAATATACAAGTACTTGTTACAGCGGGAGTAAAAAGGAACAGAAAAAAAGGTGAAAATAGTTTGAATATTTTTAAAGGAATCCCAAGTCGTATGCGGTTGTTCCAAAACAAAAACAAAAAAAAAACAAAAAAAAGAAGAGTTCATGATTATATCATTATTTTACAATACATGTTGCCACAACTGTGGTACATCTGTTTATTTAAATACGTTGGCATCTTGATTTTTTTTTAATTCAAAAAGAAAGAGGGTCAGTTTAGGAGTACCGAAAATAAATAATGCATACAGAAATTAATATAATGAGCTGAATGCTGGCACGTAAATGGCATGAACTGGCGACCCACATACTCCCCCGAGGATAATCTGACTGCCTTTGTCTCTTCACCGATATCAAAAGGAGGGTGGCGTTAGCTGAAGTAGTTAACACTTCGACTACAAAACCGAAGGTGCTGGGTTCTAGCCCTATATCCAACAGTCATTAAATAACAACACCATGCATTTTTCTGATGTGCATGAGTGTCCCTTTGTATCAGTTGTTGCAGGAAAGTTCAAGTGATGAAGGTATAGTCACTGGTCAATGAACTAATACCGACTTCAGCAGATACTAATCCTAGTGTAACATCATAGCGTTCTCCTTCGTTGTGTAGCAGAGTCATTGGCGAAGTAAAATAACTAATAAAATGGCTACTAAGCACAGCTTCAAAATTTAATACGACTCATTGACACCAGAGGCGCTGCAACACTGCATTATTAAGAACGTGCAAAAAGCTGTAAAAGAAAAAGCTTTCCTTTATCTCTTCATTAACCACCTGTATTCTCTATAACTATTCCTTTATTAAAGAAGGTAACACCTAGTAATAGTAGAATGCATTCATTGCCTGAGTGTTACTTCTCTTTAAAAAAAATCAAAAGGAAAAAATTTACAAAAAGCCCCACCCACATATATGTTTTTCCTAAAAGGAATACCTTTATTAAGCGGTATGATGACAAACACTTTTATTCCGTACATAAGTGAATCGAAGTATTATGCACCATTTTTTGCGTTATTTTATGCTCTGAAATTCGAAACGAAATAAATAGAAAGAAAATTCTTTTACATTTATATGCTAATAACAAGCAAATTCGAAAACATTTCCTGTCGTTTCGAAATCGCTATGTATGGTGATGGGTGTTCTATTCGGGCAACGTTCCGTGCACTTAGCCCACTTTAAGGTCACCAGCGCTATAGGTCGATGATTACTAAATTCTTCTGGCCAGAATTGGATGATTTGCAAACCAATGGCTTGTCAATCACTTCCTGCAAGAGTTCAACTGTCTCAAAAAATGGCCCTGATTCCGATATTCCCACCAAATTCATATTCACGAACCTCTTGTAATTTTGTTTGTAGCGGGCCCCCTTTTCAAGCCCTGGATGCGCACACAGAAAAAAGTACAAATGTAAAATCTTCATGCAAAAATTTTCATTGCAATTCATATTAAATTTACAAGAAATGATATATGCAGTCTTACAGTCGGAGGATCGCAGGATAGAATCCGGGAGATAAGTCAAAGTAAAGGGTGTTTTTTATTGAGGTATAGAACTTTAAGTTGGCATCACTTTTTTAACTGGCGGCCATTTTGTCAGCTGTCAAGTGATTAATATTTAGTTTGGTTTGCCATTTCATCATGAACAGGTTGACAAAAGAACAACGCTTGCAAATCGTGCAAATTTATTTCGAAAATAATGGTTCAGTTCGCGAAGTTTACCGCAAGCTCCGTCCATTTTATGGTCGACATAATCGTCCATCAGAGCAATTAATTCGGTTAGCCATGGATCGTTTTCGCACTACGTTTACTCTATGTGATAATACGCATCCGCAGAGACGTCGAACAGTGCGCACCGAAGAAACAATTGCCGCTGTAGAGCAAAGTGTTGAAGAGGACCCGAATGAATCGATTCGCCACCGTGCACAGCAATTGGAGCCGACTAACCGACTATTTTGTTCCCGAATTGGATGGCATGAATGTGGATGAGTTGTGGTTCCAACAAGACGGCGCTACATGCCACACAGCGCACGTCACAATCGATTTATTGAAGGAAACCTTCGATGAGCGCATAATTTCGCGGAATGGACCTGTCAATTGGCCACCAAGATCGTGTGATTTGACACCATTGGATTATTTTCTTTGGGGATATGTGAAGTCGCTCGTCTACGCCAACAAACCAGAAACGTTAGGGGACTTGGAAGCCAACATTCGTGGCGTTATTGCCAACATACGGCCCCATATGCTCGAAAAAGTGGTTGAAAATTGGACCTGTAGAATTGGCTTTATTCGAGCCAGCCGCGGCGGCCACATGCCCGAAATCATATTTAAACAATAATGGCATAAAATTATCCTTCCAATAAAGCTAAATTGATGGACATTAAAACGATTTTCTTGTGTTTTATTTCAATTTCAAGTTCTATACCTCTAAAAAAACACCCTATACCTTCTATAACTTTCATGTTTCATGTTAGATGTTGAATTAGCATCTTTATTCATGATGGTATTTGTTTATTGTGTATCTAAAGAATATTTAAGGTTGTTAAGGCTGCAGCGGTAAGCGCTTTGAGTACCACGCGATAAGTCCTGAGTTAAAATCTAGGCCGCGGAAGCCAACACACAATTACTTTCTTTATGTCTGTGCCAATACACACATTAACGTAAGTTAACTAATTAATAAAATACAATGACTACATTAAACAATTACATGTTCTTTCAACTTATAATAACTTTGATTCAACATGGATTTTCCTGGTATTTCAGTATCGAAATTATGTTGTTCCAACTTAAAATAACTTTGATTCAATATGATTCTTCATGTTATTTTAGTATTGAATTTAAATTTTTTTTCAACTTGAAATAGCCTTGATTCAACATGATTCTTCATTTTGATTTAACATTACGGGAATCTAAAGTCACCATGAAATAAAGTTATTGAAAACGAAATGATTTCTGTGAAAGTTCCTGTAAATCATGGTATAGCGTTGTAAAAGTATTGAGTATTTGAGTACTGAGTACTCAATACCGGGAGTTTTTCTCGGTACTCCATACTCAAAAGTAACTACTCAATACTTTCAGGGTTGCATTTTGTAGTATTTAAGCTAAAGTCTTCCTTTAAAACACATCAGAATTATACAACTCTTGATACAAATAAATATGACTCTGAACCTCATAGAGTTAGTGTAACAAATAGCATTTCTGTTAGGATTATTTTGATACGAAAACAGCCACGAAAAAAAGTACTACAAAATGCATTATTGAACTACTTTAGTCATTAACAAATACTATTGGAAAGAAAAAGTGACCCTTTAGAATAGTGGAAGGAAGGCACGTGATAAAATATAACCAGCAAGTCAGGTCCTCACAAACAAAAAATATTTTATTTCCACATTTCAACAATGACTAAGTAATTACATCAATTGTGAGAAAAAAATGTTTATTAAGAAATATTTAGAAGATAATTTAAGAGATTAATGCACTAGAACTGTTAAGAGTACGTTAAAAAATGTTTATGTACAAAAACTAATCTTCAAACTTATTTATTTTCATTTGTTATAAATTAATTTCAATATACTTGTATTTAATCTTTGTTTTTCCATATTGCATCATCTTAAAAATAATATTAATAATAATTTTTAACTTCCCATATACATACATATATAAAGTATTGAGTAGTATCGAGTACCCAATTGAAAAAGTATCAAGTAGTACTGAGTATTGAAAAGTAGCCGCTTTTTACAACACTATCATGGTAGATTAACATTAAACACATACGACGCAAAATGAATGTCAAAAAACTTTAAATTAACCTTGTTTGCGTAGATTTTAAGTTGAAATTTTTCTGTGTGCACAATGTTTTTTTAGATTGAATTAAAAATGCAAAAAGAAAAAGACAAAAACATTATTTTTGTTTTGATTGAAAATTTGATTATTTAAGTACGAGATTTCATTTTCAACAGCAACCTGCTAACCTAACCTATGCAATAACTGACTGACCTTTTAAGACACATATGCATGTACATACACAGCAGAGCTCTAAGTATGAATTCGATAACTTTAGGAGCGACCCACTTCAAATTTAACTATCCTTAAAACTCAAAATATCATATTAAAACTGTCAGAGTACACGAAAGAAACCAACTTTTTAATTTCTTTTACAACTTTTTGTGGTTTTGTGGCAGGAATTCATAATAGTCATTACAGCATATATCTAAGTATATGCCACAAAATGGTTTGTACAGGTACTTACAACAAAATGGTGAAGCATACTTACAAGTAAAAGCAATTTTGAAAATAAGACATTTAAATATGTGGCAAAAGAACAAAATGGTAGTTTATCAATGTCTTCCTGGTTTTATACGAGCGAGTACTTACGAATGATTGTATTATTTATTTTTTTTAAATATTCCATTAAATTCCTGTTTGTAAACGGAGACAACAACATTTTAATTGTCACTTCATAAACTACGTGTAAAAATGTTGTTGATCAAAATATTTATTCAAAACACCGCTGCTAATAATTTTCACTAACATTTGGAGAACAACATTTGAAATGGCAGATTAAGCATTTTCTTAAAGTACTTTTTTATTAATTTTAAAATGTAGGAAATATTTTCGAATGAAATTAGGCTTATCGACAATTTTCAATATATACTTACCAGCATATTCATAAAATTTAAAATAAATTATATTTATTTGCAAATTTTCTTTTAGGCAGTTTTTTTTAATAAAAAATAAAAATATCCCCGAAGAAGTTAAACAAAGTTTAACGAAAAGAATACTGTTTATTGCTAAATAAAAACTTTTATTCAATAAAACTGACATTGTGCTTAAAGAAAATTTCCAAATAAATATAATTTATAAATAAATTCAGTGAAGTGCGACTTTGACCCGCGCACGAAGGGTTCCGTACGGGCACTAGATATGTAATTCAATATGAACCTTAGCCTATATAATATATAGTTTTGGCTTTTTTTCGTGTTTGGGTTTTTTTTCGATTTTGAGCGTTTTTTAGTTTTAACGTTTGTTGCACTTGTTCGGTTTTGGCGATTTTTTTTAGTTTTGGCACTTTTTTCCCCGTTTTGGCGATTTTTTCGGTTTTTGGCATTTTTTCATTTTGGCGATTTTTTTTTTTAATCTTCCTGATTTTTCATTTTGGCGATTTTTTTCATATAATTTTTTTTTAGTTTTTGCGCCTTTTTTCTCGTTTTAGCGAATGTTTTCGGTTTTTGTCGAACCCCAGAACCTACAGTTCTGCTTATTAACAAAGCCATTCAAATGAAAATGAGCTTCATCACTCATAATCAAATTTTCAATAAAGTTGCTTTCATTTCTGGCCAACTCTTGAGATTTAACTGCAAAATTTAGACGTTGCCGATGATCTGCGGGTTTTAATTCTTGGACCAATTGCACCTTAACTGTAAATCTTGTTTTAAAATGCGCCGTAGTGACGTACGAGACATTTCTAGCTGAGCAGAACGCCTTCTGCCAGATGTTTCTGGTGCTTCGTTAACACTTTGCTGTACTCGTTCAATATTTTCCGCAGTGCGACTTAAACGTGGTCTACCGGTTCGAGGCAAATCTCTTACGCTGCCATGTTGGTGATGGCGATTAACTAAGCAACGAATCATCTCTTCAGAGGGCGAAATTCTGACGTTAAAATGTCGACGATATGCTCTTTGCGTTAAAATAATTGATCTCTGGTTTAAATAATAAAATTCTATTGTTCTGGTTCTCTGTTCAGTTGTGAACCTCTCCATTATAAATTCTCCAAGTGTTGTCTAGATAATCTGAAAGAAAAAATATAAAAAAATTAATAAACAAAAAAGTTATTAAAATTTTAATCCCCTTGGTTTCTTTTGGCCCACCTTGTATATTACATGGGATTTTAACATTTTTCGTTGCTCGTTTTGAAACATCCTTTAATTTTTAACTCTCATGTATTTGCTGTTGTAGCGGCCAAGGTTCTACATACTCTGTCCAAAGGTCCGTAGCTCTTACCGTTCCTGAGAAAATAGCCTGTGACGGAGAGACGGATAGCGTACCAAATACAATAGGGTTCTTTTTCACCTTTGGTGTACGGAACCCTAAAAAGTCGAAGAAAAAAAGTTAATCATTTAAAATGAATTTTCAATGGAATTTATTTAAAATTTTTCTTAAAAAATTTTCTTAAAATAGATTTCAAATACATTTTATGTTATTATGAATCTACACATTAATTTTTATTAATTTGTATATGTACATAGAAACATATGTACGTGTTTTTAATTCAGTGTCATATAAATAAAATTTTTCGATAATTTAAGACAAATTTCGTATTTTGTAATAAATTTTAAAATTTTAATTGCACTTACATTATCTTACTATTAGATTTTGGCACCCTTGGAATTATCCCCCTTGATCCGGACTTAACTGGCCGCTACTGGATATTGCGTTACATTACTGAGCAGAACACAAGACACAAATAAAGACAGAAATGGGCAGAGATGGAAGTTTTCAAAACTCAAAATTCATGTAGATTCACTCGCACGTGAATTGCTCTTAATACTAGTTCTCAATACAACGTATAGCATAGTACAACATGAAAAAAATAACGAGTCGCTGACAATGAATTCTGGTAGAGGAGGTGCCATAGGAAAATACCAAGGTATGTACAATGTTTCGGTAGAATGACTTGGGATATAGATATAAGCAAAATGTTATGTTAAATTTTAAGGTGTGTGCGAAGTTCCGTAGGAATTAGTTGGGCAGTAGTACATAAAACTAGAGATTGGAATTTGATGGATATGACAACGCTCACTTTCATAAATGCAAAGTTGTATCATTACAAGTAGAGATGCTAATCGGGACAGGTTTTTAGAAATCCCGAGCTTCGGTATTTAGTGATGGAGTCTCGAAATCCAGAACTGGGATCCCGGGATTTTCGGGACTAACAAAATCTCGAAAAAACTGTGAACAAATGTGTCTTTATATTAAAAATAATATTTTTATTTAACAATTTTTTTTTTTATTTTTGCATATTTAAAAGGTGCACACAGACGAACATATGTACATATGTATTTATGCATGTACTTATATAATTCAGACTTTTAATTAAAATATTAAACACTACTGCCGTTTTCGTTTCTAGAAAAATTTTCAAATTTTTTATTTTTTGCTATTAAATTTGGCGTTCGTGTGATACAACAATTTCTAATAAACTTTCTATTTCAAAAAACCATTTTATTGCAAATTTTCATTTCATGTAATATTTTTTCCGAGGAAAGATGACGTTTTCTTTTCTGTGGCAAAAAGGAAAAAGTGCTTAAGTCGAGATAAGCTGATTTTGAGTTAATAGTACGAAAGTATCACAATTTAAAATCTCAATAAATTTTTCAAGAAGTTATAGCGCTATGACTTGCGACTTATCTTTTTTAGACTAATAATCTCATTTGGAACAATAGCTTAATTTGAATTTTACTTTAGTATATTTCAACTTAAATATATTAATTATAGTGTGTAGAACGATATTTGCTTAAAAACTAACGATTAACAGGGAATTTTCCGATTTCACTGTAAAAGAAACAAATTTCTGAAAATCGACGTGAAAGTTGAAAAGTTCTTTCCTGCAAAACAGTAAAATATGACTTAATCACTTTTTCGTTTTTGCCACAGATATATATTATGTACCTCTACTTGTATTTACTTTTTATTTTAACATTTATAACAGGGATTTTGCAATAATTTTTAATATAGAAGATGACAGTCAAAAACATTATTTATGCAAAAACGGGATTCAGAAAATCCCGAAAATCCCGGGCTCCGGGATTTGCATAGTCCCGAAATTCCCGGGATTTCTTGTTTAGCATCTCTAATTACAAGAGCTCAAGACGTATGCAAGGTTTTGAAAAAATTGGTTGGCCAAAAGTAGGTGAGTTGTCTTAGTACACTCGGCTAGAGCTATGCTGCTTAGCTATATAAAATAAAATTGATGTGATAAATATTTTTTTTAATTTAAACATTTGGCTTGTTTTTAGAGTTAAGCAATTGTCTATATGCATTTTGTTCTCGCTTTTGTAACTCGTCAGTAGACTTCAACTCAAAAATTTTTTTGAATTTAGCTAACAAACTTCGTATGTTTATAGTAAGACTCATAATACTATATTGAGAATCACAATATAAAACCATAATAAATTTGAAAGCCGCAAACAAAAATCTTTATTCGAATAAAGAAGCTTCTTTTGTAATGTGCCGATTATTTTTGTTACGAAAATCACGTCTTAGTTGCTATGTCTGACATAAAGACCATAGCTCTAATAAACGTTTGATGGGCATGACTCCTCCTACTTTCAAAAATTCAAGATTGTCTTATTACAAGAGCTCAAAGTGTGTGCAATGTTTTGTAAAAATCGATTTAGAAGTACGTGAAACAGTATGTGTGTGCACACTTTTAATAGAATCGTTTGTATTAAAAACTTTTAAAATTAAATATTAATTATGAAGTTTAATAGGTGTGGCTGGTTTGAAAACATTTTTATAAATAGTGGAAGGTCTCCTAATATTTGATAATTGTTCAGTGAGTCAGTCACTCCTATTTTGCATTCAGTTAGGCAAAAATCGAAAAGGGTATTCCAACAAAAAACTGAATCATAAGAAAAAGAAGAAAGATGACAAGAATATTTATAAAACCAGCTGTTTCGCTGCTGGAATGTACGAAATAGGAAAAGAAAAAATAAGCAATTTTCGAAACTTAGTGCAAATAAAACAGTGATTTAACAATTTGAAACAAATAAAAATTACGAGTACATATTGTGGGAACTTTAATTTAATTAATACATCAGTTCAGCACTAAAAGACCAAACAAAAAGATAAGTAAGAGATGCTTTTTATTTTTATTTACAATTTTTATCTATGGATATCATATCTTTACAGAAAATTAAATAGTAGAATAACATCCCAGTAAAAAAATTGAAGTTATTCTGAAGGAACTACATTTTCATTTCTTCCAAAAAATCGATATTTTTAATTTGCCGATAATTAGCAGAAAACCAAGTAGAAGTTTATTTTAATCACAGAAAACCTTGTAATTTCTCCATAGTTTTAGGAAATACTCACCAGAATTTAAAAAAAAATCGATTTCTTTTAAAGAAATTTATGAACTAATTTTGGCCTAAAATGTTTAAATTATTTACTTAAATTTACATGAAAACACTGTTTCGCACTTAAATTCGTATAAAAAGAAACTAATTGTTAAATTATGTAACTTTTTACCAATTTTCCTAGATGAAAATATTAGCATAGAGCACAAAAAATGAAATTTTTCTTAAAATCGCTTCCAATTCGGTGACTAGGCATCGAAAAAGAGAACTTCTTGCAATGACAACCCTATGTAAAAATCATTAGAACGGATCGAAATTTGCACTACTTCCAGATCGCAAACTCTACATTTTCATGACTTATTTGGAGTATCTTTTTTTACTGGGATAGTAAATACAAATAAAGTACAAAATTATTGATTGTTCAATAAGACGATAATATTACGTTTAATAATATTTGCATGCCGTTGTGAAGAATCCTGTCGCCCGAAAAGGTGATATTTTAATTTTTTTATACATAACTGCAGCACAAAAATACATTTTAATTTGCCAGATTTTCATACTATTCGGGTGTTGTTGTTGTCGACCTGCAATAAATTAAAAGAATTGCATATCAGTAAAAAATCAAAACAGAAAATCCTTTAAAACATTAATGAAACTTTCTAGAATTACAAATTTTAAAGATAAACAAACAAGAATCGAAAGATGATCCTTTATCTAGGCGCACGGCAGTGCGCCAGGCCAAGTTCCGGCCAATGCACGCAGTGTGTATATTTATTAAAATATGTAACAACTTACGTTGTTATGCTTTTAATGCAGAATGTACACAATCCTAAACAAATTTAAACTAAACTAGCGGTCTCTATTAGCCAAGATATGAGCATCATATCGGACATCGTCCATGTTATGACATCGATGCTGCCCGAACATATGGTGGAGCACCAATGTTCGCTATGCGATTTAACGTCCGCAACAATTTGCATTAGAAAGAATAGAGATAGAACAAAATTGGTAAATATTCCATCTCTATTGCACTACCGCAAAATACTTTGATAAGACAAAGTTGAAGAATTTTTCACAGTTGCTCTGCTGGCATCATGTTCATGTTAGTGAACATATTTCCCATGTAATATTACCTTTCCCCAATTTTTAACTAATTATGTAAAATTTTTTGATTTTTAAAAAGTTATCCTGTATAAAGAGGAGTAACACTCAGGCAATGAAAGCCTAGTACTGTTACTAGATGTTGCCTTCTTTAGAAAAGGGATAGTGATAGAGAAGACAGGTAGTAAAGAAAGAGATGCAGGAAAGCTTCAATATTTTACAACTCTGCTTTTTGCACGTTTTTAATAATTTAGAGTTGCAGCGCCTCTGGTGTCAATGAGGCGTATTACGTTTTTGAAGCTGTGCTGAGTAGCCATTTTGTTATATTCAGAGTTTCTGGAGACAAAACTGAAAATATATATACATAATATGCATTAGTTTCATTTGATAATAGATATTATTTTTAATCAGTAACAAATTCCATGACTGGTGAACAGAAAATTTACACATACATACATACAAAAATACATACAAACATGTGCACAAATTTGTTTACATATTTATTTTTAATTTTCCCCGGTCGTTCGAAGATCAATATTAATAATAATAAAAACAATTCATATTAACAAAAGTATTTTATTTATATTATTGTTGCTTTTTAGCGCCAACACTTGAAAGGTTTCGTCAACAATTTAAAGATCATTTTAGAAAAAATTAAAAACAAGCAATAAAAATATGATGAGTTCCGAAACATCTAATATTGTTCCCCACTTACGGAACTATTATTTCTCTAACGAACCCTTAATACTTGAAGTGACTCAAAATAAAATATAGCAAGGAATGCCTTTATAAATAAATAAGGCATGCATAAGTATTAAGAAAAAAAATAATAATAAAAACTTATAAAAATGAAAACAGACATAACAATTTCCGCATGGTAGAGAGGAAGTGAAAACAAATTTTCAAGTACATACACGTATCACAATTTTCAATAACAGAAGCAATAACAATTCTAATGTAAAGTGTTTGAATGAAAAATCTTAAAATAGAAGTAAATCTCAGTTATTCCTTCTAAAGAGGATATGATCTTGTAAAGGGTGTCCCAACAAGAACGCAAGATTTAAATTTTAAATAAAACACAGATATTAAAAAAAACCGTAAAACTTTATTATATCGTAAAGTAGATAAAATGAGGTTATGTGCGGAACAACAAATCGGGCAGATGGCCGCCGCGGCTTTGCTGGCACACACGCGATCTTTTAATGAAATTTTCAATACCCGTTTTACATAAATGCTGCGGTATTTCATTAATGCAGCGTCCAATTTCCTCTTTTAAGGCTTGAGTCGTCGTCGGCTTATTCGCGTAAACCATCGACTTCAAAAAACCCCAAAGAAAAAAGTGTAATGGTGTTAAGTCGGACGATCTAGGCGGCCAATTGTGGTCTCCAAAACGCGAAACAACACGACCGTGAAATGGCTGATGTAGCAATTGAATTGTTTCTCTGGCTGTATGACATGTGGCGCCTTCTTGTTGAAACCACATGCCCTCCACATTCATTTCTTCAATTCTAGGCACGAAAAAACTGGTTATCATTTCACGATACCGAACACCATTGACTGTTTGCGCTTGACCTGCGTTTGAGCGACATCATCACGTACAGCTGCGACATTTTCGGTCGATCGACCTGGTCGAAGGCGCGTTGTTGTATTTACATCACTAACAGACCCAGTTTCGTCAAATTTATCCATTAATGTCTTTACAGTTGACTCTTTTGGAGTATTATTGTGACCCCAAATTGATCGCAAATTTGCGAACTGTAGCCGCAAAACTTTCACCATTTTGGTAAAACAATTTCACAATGAGAATGCGTTGTTCATTCGTGTAGCGCTCCATTTTTACTAACCTCGTACCTTCTACTATCAAACAATAACAATTGTTCAAATTTCAAACAATGACACTTCGAATGGCGCCAAATTTAAATCTTGCGTTCTTGTTGGGACACCCTTTATAAATGGGAAAAACTAGTGTATGGCTGTCATGCCATCATACACACCGTCATAAATGCAGTTGCATTCTAGCAGGTGTTTTGTTTTAGTCTACTCCCTCAATCACTTCTGATTGTAAGATATTATGGACACAAATACTACTTGGAATGGAGCGAGTGGAGGAATAAATGTCGCAGGAACAAATCTTGTAGGCGAATATGTGCGTTCTAAAGCTAACATCATAATTAGGCTTAAATGTAAAGTTGCTAGTAACTCAATAATAATGTTGCTTAATAATAATAACAAAAATTAAAAATTTTAAAAACGGGCTTCTTTCGTATACGAATAACCGGCAGCATTAATTGTTAATTTTACTGTTGTTTCTTGCGACGAGAGACATTTTTGCAATCCAAATTTTTTGCGATCCAGATAATTTTCCGGAGAGCAAGCCAAGAAGCATTAACTCACACTTGGAAGGTAGTGAAGAATTTCAATCCGTCGTGACTGGACATTCATATTTATTGTGGAAGGCATTGGAAGTGAAAATGCTGGCATTCTTGTTACTAACAGATCTTGCGATAGGAACTTTAGGGTTTTGGCAATTGAAAGCGTCCATATTATTGAAGCTACATCTGTCGACTTGATTGTCATTGTCACCATTTTGCAAATCACCATAGACAGATGTAGCGCTCAAGAGCACGTTATCATAAAATAATAAAGGTTTCGCGTACTTTACCCATTTTACCGTCACCATACACAGAAAAAAATTTTGAATTTCCTATGATACAGCTTTTTGTATACTGTTCCATGGAAATGCATTGATTCAATAAAAATAAAAGTTGTTGAATTTCCGTCACAATGATCTTTTCCATATTTGATTAAAAAAAATCTTGAAAAATCTTTCTAAAAAAATTTACTTTCAACAAACATTATCGGATCTGTTCTGGACCGTTTTTCAAAGCGAGAATTTTTCAAAAACGAGTAAATGTTTATTTGGTGTTACTGATGTTGAATAAATTATTTGAACGTCAAAGTCAGTTTTAAATAAAAAAATAAGCATTTAAAATGACCGGCTCTAAATCTTTAACAGAAAAAGTGTTTTTATTCATACAAATAATTTTTCTTCATTCTTGGAGCAAAACTAGAAACAAACATTATTGTACATTTAAATGTATCAAACTGAATGTAATTTGGTTATAATTTGGAATTAAAGACCTCAAATTTTTAATGCTAATTGTTTTTTGATGTTTTTTCAGTGATTTATTGGAATAATACCATATTCGATTTACTTTACTCGATTTAAAAATGACCCAGCAAAAAATTACACATTACCATTGGAACTACTTGCCATATAATGACTTACTTTTCTGATTGCCAATTTTCATTACTCGCTTACATATCACATTACCTAAAATTTAAAAGTTGCTAAATGAGGAGAATATTTTTTTTAGACGAAATAGATTACGTGAAATGTTGGCATATAAAAAAAATGTAAGTACTTCTCAGGAATCGATTATTTTAGTCTCACGCCTTGTTAAAATCATTAAGTTGGTAATCCAGTAGGGAAGTGCTTCCACCAAAAATGCTTAATTCCAAACTCGATTAACTTTTTTGAAATTTTTTGCTGGGGAGTAATAATGTCTGAATTCGGTTTAGAGAACACCAAAACTTTTATTTCGTTTTGAAAACGAGAAATTTGCTCGGATTCGGTTGACAGAGTTGGGGCGGATATTTGAATCAAATACAGGTTTTATTGAATTTCATGCTATTTTCGAAACTTACCGTTGTTTTTTTTCCAGTGTAATCGCCCTACGGAAAGGACCATTCTCATGGATCACTGAATATCTAGTAAACAATCAACTCGAACGTCTGCCGAAACTACAAATATCACCGCTGTCCCTGAGAGACGTCGCTAACAAGTCGTGAATTAGGCCTTTAATCGTGTAAAAAATTGAACTGAGCCAAGAGATGAAATACCATAGAACCGATGTATGTTCGCTGAATGGTGTTTGCAGCGGTTTGAAACTGAATCTAACTTCAATCAAAAAATCATCTTCAATGGTGAGACCCATTTGTGGATGGTTGGTGCGTCAACAAAGAGAATTGTATAATATGGCGCAATACCAATCCCCATGAGATGTCTTAAAGTCACTGTTTGGTGTGGATGTTGAGATGGCAGCGTCATCGGTTTGTACTTCTTTGATAACGACGTTGGCCATGACATCACCGTCAACGACGAGCGCTAAAAGTCAATCATTAAGTTCTTAATTTTGACTTGAATTAGATGATATTGATACCAAGGACATGTGGTTTAAATGGGACCGTGCGTCGTGCCGCATAGCGTTCATGAAACATTAGGCATTATGTGAGATGACCTAAAATCGCTGGAGTGTGAGGTCATGTCACGAGTAACGTGAACGTAATGTACGAAAGGTTTCGTGCATATGGAGCAGAGTGATGAGTTTTAATAGATAGTCTATATTTAGTCAGAAAACTGGTGGAGCATAAGCTAAATGGGCCCGCTAAGTTACCCCAATAGAAAAATTATTCCGCTTTTCAATATCTGAAGAGCTATATAGAGACATTTGCCAAGGCATTGATGTTAGAGTCAGAAGTTGGTTAACTTCGCTGTAGGTTACTTTTGAAGTATACTACGTGGGTAAATATTATTTTGGCGGACTAGAAGTGCAAAATATTTTTTTTTTCGATTATATATTATAGCCAAATTTCAGTTCCCTTGCCAACCGGGGACTAAAATTTCTTGATTGCCAGGAGTCCTAAATTCGTAATGAAAAATTATTTGACAGTCAAAAACAAAAATTTCTTGGTTTTTGAAGGCGACAGCTGTTATTTGCCAGCTGATGCCGGCAATACAGTTTTCAGCACACAGAAACGTAATCTAAGTTTAGTTGCAATCCATAATCGACCCATTAATGGTTTTAAATCTAGAGAGAATTATTTTAAAACAAAATCAAACTTGGTGTGTGCTACTTAAAAAATTCCGGATAGAGAGGGATACGGGTGTAAAGAAGTTGTACATTGGGTTCGGTTAGTGTAATAAAAGTTGAGTAATTTTCTATTCTTTTAGGTATAGCTTTGCCTTGCATTAGCCCTGAAGAAGACCAAATTTCCTAGTGCATAATTTAGATCAAACCATTAATCTTAGACTTAGTTTTATAAATACAATTTTCTTAAAAGCCTTAAAACATTTTAGCTGGAATTTAATCAATGTTTAGCATCTAAAAGTAAATTAATTTCATCGGTGGCTCTCGATTGCGCCCTTAAAGACATAAATAAAAAATATTAATATTTCTAAATATAAATTTTAACATTAAGTACTTAATCTGTTTAATAGAAGTTCAAGTGTTGACATCTTAAAAAAAGGAATGTGTTGAAGAAAAAACAAGAAATAAACTGAAAAAAAACCAAATTGTGTTGAAAAAGCCAAAGACAAAATATAAATCATTCTATTCCGGTGGCATTGGAAGAAAATACATAAAAACACTTAAGGGTTCTTACACGTTACACGTCAATACGAGTTACAAGACAGCCAACCAGCGCTACTAACAAGTACAAGTTTTACAAAAATATCGGAAAGAATAAAACTATTATCCAACAGATGAGTTCATAAATCATTTAAATGCGTTATAATTACCATTAATTAACGCTTCAAAATAAATAATGCGCATTTGTACAAGACGTTGATAATTGTGCCAAAGAACTGAAATCATTGTTTGAAATTGTTTTACCTTTTAATAAAACACAATTCAGGGGAATGAATGAAGAATGTCTTGTGGTTAATGCCCTAAACTGTTTGTAAATTCAACAGATAGTTTTGGGGGTTGCACATTTGAAATTCCTTAGGTCTTAAGCTATTATAAAAAAATTTCTATGTAGTAGGTAGGTATGTGCTTTTCTATGTTTTAAAGGAGACCGCATATGTTGTGTGGTTTGTTTAAAATATTTTTAATTAAAATACATTTTCTATTTTGAAGCTGAAAATGTATTTATAGTTCTCCTTCCAGCAAAACAAGAACAAACAAAATTGTTAAAGTAGAATCGGTCAACGACCTATTAAAACCACACCAAAACTATAAGCTTAATTGTGTGTAAGTTTAAAGTTGGAATTTATGCAAAATGTATTTTTTTTTTATCACTAAATTGAAAATCTATGCTACATATTATCCATCGCTAAACATTACTTTTTTCCATGTCTTCGTTAATGGGCAACTAACGCTTCGAAGGAATTGATCAGTCTTTTTTTAAGGATATTTCCGACTCAATGAAGTTTTTAACTTTTTAGATACTCAGCTCCATAGTCATAAAATTTTAAATTAATTTGAAATGTAACTAGGTTATTTAAAATTTTTCGGACAAAATTTTTCTCAAATGAACTTTAAATTCATTTTATTTTTTATGAATATGGGGGTCAATCCTTTATTGATTAGGAATGCCATGAATGTGCGCGACTTGGGACCAATTCTACGATATCGATAACGTTCGACTAGTGTCACACTTAAATTTGAAACAACAACGAAATATCCCAAGTCTAGGTCGAACTCGTTCAGTAACTCGTTTTTGACATAAACCCATGATCAAACCCATTTAAATTACATGGGTTTGATCATAGGTTTGTGTCAAAAACGAGCTGCTAAAAGAGTTCGATACAAGTTCAGAAATATCGAAGTTTGTTTTTGTTTTGAATGTACGTAAGTATACATATATGTAAGGGGATTGGCCCCTAATGTTGAATCATCGGCAACTAGTTCGCTTGATTTTTTTTTATAACAAAACTTGCCCTCAAGGGATTGACTCCACCCACATAATGCATTGTGAGAAGAAATATATAGAAAGTGCTGTTTTTTATATTCGATTGAAATATTTCGACAATGAAAGTGGCAGGAAATACGTCTGTCTCTCCTTGAGTAGTTTATTAAAAATACAAATTTTATTATTAACGTATTCTCTCAAATAGACTTGCTCTTAATGTGCATAAAAATATGTTGGTTTTGGGAAAAACTTCCCTGATTTTATCAGAAAAGGTTTTTAATTGCCATAGTTACATTTATAATTGGTTTTTGTTTTTTTTAATCAAATGCGTTTATGGAAGAAAAATTATTTTCTGTGCAGCTTTGATGCATTTATTAACCCTGCATGTCCAACGTCATTTTGGTTATTGGTTTGCGGCACAGTACATTCAAAACACATTATGTCTGCAGCAAACCAATAACCAACCGACGATTAGTCAATACGACTAACACGCACTTAATATAGATTCTGTGAAAATTTCGGTGTATGCAATTATTAAAACTTGATACAAAAGAGAACAGAGACACCCGGTTAGAGCTATGCTGCTTAGCTATATACATAAATCAAATTTCATGTGTTTAATAACAATGCAATAAAATAATTTGTATTTTTAAAAATATTTATTTAATATTCATACATAATCTACAAAACAAATTAAATTTGTCACAGATATTCGCATATGTGACAGCGCATAGAGAAAGGGACCTAAGGGTAAAAAAAAATCAATTTTCACTTTTTTTTTTTTTGATGTGGACAACATCTGAGCATCGAATAAGACCGATCCCATGCCCCAAAAGTGTTCCCTCCCAGAGATATGCGCGTTTTATGATGTGATGGTACACCAAAAATACACGTATTTAAATCTTTAAAATGGCTCTCCTGAACAAAACCGGTTTTTACCCGTAGGTCCCTTTCTATTTTGCGCGTCACATATGCAAACGCAGAGTCAGTACTCTTGTTTTTTTAAAGTTCTTATAAATAAATTATCTTATTAGTAAATGTTCGAATTTGTATGTTATTAACATTACATTCGAACACATTTCCGTTTCGAATCGAATTACATAATAACCCCCATGGTATCTCCGTCTTTACGAACAGAAAAAATAAAGAAAACAAAAACTAAAAAACTTAAACAAAGAAATCAAAACAAAAATAAATTTATAATTGTAATAGTGTCGATCGAATATTTTTTACGAAAATCACGTCCTAGCTACTGTATTTGGCACAAAGAGCACAGCTCTAAAATTAAAAACAATCCATTTATAATTTCAAAAATATGTTTTAGATTTATTTTTTTTTAAATTACCAATTGCTGTCTGAAGTCAGTCTTGGTAATACTAACTTAAGAGCTTAAAAGGCTACTTTCCCTAACTTTACATGTTATATAAAAAAAAGTAATAAAAAAAGTTTATAAATTAATGTTTTTTACAAAAGTAATAAAACCCAACTCCATTCCATGCATGCGCTTTTCGTCTATTTTTTCGTGTATTTTACTTCTTGAAAACTCACTACTCTATCACATTCTTCCAGACTGCTTTTGTGACATTCACTATCTATTATATGTTCCAGTGGATTTTTTCCATTATCTTTTTCGAACAATTTTCTACTTTTTATTGTTAAAAGTCTTAAGACCTTCTTATTCATAAGTACTTTAATTTTCATCGCAGATATTCTCGTTGTAAGCATTTTTTTGTTTGGAAAAAAATTTCTACTAGCGCTACGTGCTTTTTAAAAATTGTAAGAGAAAAATGCAATGGCGTTAGTCGAAACGACTAGCATTGGTTATCCAGGGTTAAAGCCAAAAAGCAATACGCCGTTAAGTTTCCCTTTTCTAAAATATTCTAATAGATTTAAAAAAAAAACAGTTCCCTTTGTAAAAGGATTAAGGGACTATTGAACTTTTACATATTGTGGTATTAAACTTAAATTCCATTAGCAACAATGGCAAAACATTAAATAAAAAGTTGGCGTGTTCCAAAACTCCAATCTGAGTAATAAGAGAAAATAAATCATTGAAGTCATTTATAGGTGTCAGAGTAATTGTACGTATTTTCTTTGGAAAAAATTCTATGTTGATTTTCTAACAGACGAGGTGTGTGAATGTATATGTTGTTTTTTCTTTAGCAAAAGGTGTTGTTCGTATTTCCTAGGTGTACGAAGTATTACGGCTGTATATTTTTTTAGCAACGTCTAGCAAAGCTAAAAAATTGAAACTACAATACATAAACATGTATGAAAATACCCTGTCGGAAAATATGTGGTTGACTACAAAAATAATCAACTTATAGTTAACTTTTCTTAGGCTGAGTTTACATCTGGCATTTCTTGTGTGTCATTTGCTCAAAAAAGCGCAACCAACTAATTACTAATGAAAAACTGTTTGATTCAGACATGTATTTACTCATGTTTTAGACTCGGCAGTTTTTCTTGAAGCAAGTCTGAGTTTATGGGAGAGAGAGGAAAGAAGAAAGAAGAGGGGTACTGACTTGCTTGTACAGAAAAGTTACTTCAATTCTCTTTTGTTATTTCATTCGCAGCATTAAAACGATAGGAAAATTGAACAGAAGCCGTCTGAGTGTAAACAAACGAGCAGTTTTTAAAGAGAATTGAAGATAATTGCTTCAAGAAAAACTGCCAAGTCTAAAAAATGACTTATTGATTTAAACAGTTTTCAATCATGCTGGATTCTATAAAATTGTGTATTAGTTATAGACTTGGGTCGAACTCGTTCACTAGTTCATTTTTGCCACAAACCAATGATCAAACCCATGTAATTTAAATGGGTTTGATCAGTGGTTTGTGGCAAAAATGAACTAGTGAACGAGTTCGACCCAAGTCTAGTCTGAATCCAAAAGTTTTTCATTATTAATTAGCGGTTACGCTTTTTTACGCTTGTGTGGCACATGGCACACAAATGTAAACCCGGCCTTAGACTAACCTGAAAGAACTGACCCAAATTAAATTCTTAAGTTGGTTACGTAATCGGATTTGATGAAAGCCAACAAATTAACTCTCAGCTACTTTGAAACTCATGTAAATTTTATCTTAAAATTTTGGTGTTATTACTTCAGATGGTACCTTAGCTGGTTGATGGCGTGTTAAACTATACAGCTTTTAATACACAGTTCGAACCCCAGCAAAATTTTTTTTATAAATTTACTGACTACCAGGTGAATTAAATAAAACTAGCTTTAAGTTAGTCGAAAGGTAATGCAGAGTGAGACAGTTGACTACCGCGTAGGACATCGCAATATTTAAATAGTTAGTTGTTTCCATTGGAAAGTAATTCAAGTGTCAGTCAGCATTAATTGCAAAAAAGTTAGCTTAAAGTTAGTTTAAAGTTAACTTAGTTTCCGACAGGGTAAGTACGAATAATGGACTGGATTAAACTTTTTCTTTGTGATAGTGTTTCTTGGCATGACTTTACATTAATACTCGTAGATTAATGTGAATGTTAAACTCCTACACTTCCTTTTTTTTTGAAATTTAAAGCTTTAAATATACGACGACCTAAAGCAATTAACATTATGTCGTTTTATATAAAAATATAATTTCATGTAGGCCTTGGAAGCAATGAAAATCTATTTATTTGGTGATGACTACCTGTTATTTTTTTACTTGTGATGGACATTAAGATATATATTCAAATAATAATAATAATGGCATGTATCACATGATACAATTTTTTTTTAAAGTGTCCTGATTCCATTAAATTATTTTTTTATTCTTAAAAAAAACTTCCTTTAGCTATTGAGTTGAAAAGTGGGAATAATAGAAGATCACTACTGCAAACGCTAAAGAGAGGAAGCAAATGTTTATGAAAGCAACTTATAAACCACCACAAGTACATGTATATATGCAAACATATATACATACTTACGTATGTATGTATTTGTGTATAATTGTGCATGTGATCTTATAAAATACAAAGTGCACGCGTGCGGTTTCGTTAAACATCTGCGCCGGTGTCTGCTGTTTTAAACAATCAATATTTAAAGATACAAAAACCAAATATCCAAAATACCCCTACTAGAGTTTTTTCACTCTTTGAATATTCAAAGGGCATACAAGCAGCTTCTTTAGCTATTCAGCCACTCTTATAAATGAATATGTACGAATGCAGTTTAGATTAAAATAAACTGTAAGTATGTGTGTATTGGCATGTGGATCTTTCTTTTGCTTATTGAAAATTTCAAAACCCAAAAAAAAAATAATAAAACTGATATCGTATCCGTACTAAAGAAATTATCATTCATAAGATTAACAACATGTGCAACATGTTTATTTATTGTTATTATTATTATTATTGAAATGAAACATAATAGACGGCAGACACATATTTCGGAAATTCTTTGCCATTTCTGATCATTTAATTTTTTTTTTATATTTTTTACAATACAAATCAACCATATGTTGTACATTGATTTAAAATTTGTGTTTAAATTTTGCAAAATATAGGCTCACAAAAGATGTAAATTTTTCGAGTTCTATATTATTCTACTGAAATTTAAATAAAATATGACATGAGCTGTCGAAAAAAAAATTTGATTTTGTATTAACAAATTTTTTATTGGTATTTATTAAATGCCACAAATTTCGAAAATCAATAAACTAAATGGACTACATATGGTAAGTATTTCTTGCAAACAGGTTTTTCACGAGAAAAATGGACTAGGTATGGCAAGTTTTTCTTAAAAAAAATTTTATGAAAAAAATTTAATGGACTGTAAATACATCGTCTATTTTTCGTGAAAAAAGCACTATACATAGTACGTTTTTCTTCCAAAAAAAATTTTTATGATAAAAAGGACTATACATTGAACGATTTTCTTGAAAAAAATTATTTTATGAAATAAATTTAATGGACTATTATACATCGTCTATTTTTCGTGAAAAAATGAACTATATTTGGTACGTTTTTCTTGCAAAAAACATTTTTCTGAAAAAAATTTAATGGTGAAAAAAATGGACTATATATACATGGTACGATTTTCATGCAAAAAATTATTTTATGAAAAAATTTAATCGTCTATTTTTAGTGAAAAAAATTGACTATATTTGGTAGGTTTTTTTTGCAAAAAAAATTTTTATGAAAAAAATTTAATGGACTATTATACATTGTCTATTTTTCGTGAAAAATTGGACTGTATTTGGTACGATTTTCTTGCAAAAAAAAATTTTGTGAAAAAAATTTAATGGATATACATCGTCTATTCTTCGTGAAAAAATGGACTATATATCGTACGTTTTTCTTGCAAGAAATATTTTTATAAAAACATTTAATGGACTATACATCGTCTATTTTTCGTGAAAAAAATGGACTGTATTTGGTACGATTTTCTTGCAAAAAAATTTATGAAAAAAATTTAATGGACTATACATAGTCTATTTTACGTGAAAAAATGGACTATACATATATGGTACGTTTTTCTTGCAAAAAATTTTTTTATGAAAAAAATTTAATGGACTATACATCGTCTATTTTTCGTGAAAAAAATGGACTGTATTTGGTACGATTTTCTTGCAAAAAAATTTATGAAAAAAATTTAATGGACTATACATCGCCTATTTTTCGTGAAAAAATGGACTATACATATATGGTACGATTTTCTTGCAAAAAATTTAATGGACTATACATCGTCTATTTTTCGTGAAAAATGGACTGTATTTGGTACACTTTTCTTGCAAAAAAAAATTTTTATGAAAAAAATTTTAAGGACTATTCATCGTCTATATTTTAAATGAAGAAAATGGACTATAGGTGGTACGTTTTTCTTGAAAAAAAAAACATTTTTAATAAAAAAAAAAATTTAATGGTCTATACATCGTCTATTTTTCGTGAAAAAATGGACTATATTTGGCACGTTTTTTTGCAAAAAAAAATTTAATGGACTTTCCATCGTCTATTTTTCGTTAAAAAAATGAATTATGAAAAAAATTCAAAGGACTATACATCGTCTATTTTTCGTTAAAAAAAAAAGGAATATATGTATATGGTACATTTTTTTGCACAAAAAAAATTTTATGAAAAAAATTTAATGGACTATTTTTCGTGAAAAAATGGACTATATTTGGTACGTTTTTCTTGCAAAAAAAAATTTAAGAATAAAACTTAATGGACTAAAAGTGTAAAAAAGTAAGAAAAGTGGTACGTTTTTCTTGCAAAAAACATTTTTATGCAAAAATTTTAAAGGACTATACATCGTCTATTTTTCGTGACAAAAAATGGACTGCATTTGGTACGTTTTTTTTGCAAAATAAAAATTTTGAAAAAATGGACTATATATCGTACGGTTTTCTTGCAACAAAAACTTTTATGAAAAAAATTTAATGGACTATATATACATCGTCTATTTTTCGTAAAAAAATGGACTATATTTGGTACGTTTTTCTTGCAAAAAATTTTTTTATGAAAAAAGTTTAATGGACTATACATCGTCTATTTTTCGTTAAAAAATTGACTATACATGGCACGATTTTCATGCAAAAAATTATTTTATGAAAAAAATTTAAAGGACTATACATCGTTTATTTTTCTTGAAAAAAATGGACGATATATAGTACGAGTTTCTTGCAAAAAAAATTTAATGGAAAAAATTTAATGGACTATATATATATCGTCCATTTTTCGTGAAAAAAATGGACTATATATCGTACGTTTTTCCTGCAAAAAATTTTTTAATGAAAAAAATTTAATGGACTATATATATATCGTCTACTTTTCGTGAAAAAATGGACTACAATATCGTACGTTTTTCTTGCAAAAAAAATTTTTATGAACAAAATTTAATGGACTATATATACATCGTCTATTTTTCGTGAAAAATGGACTATATTTGACACGTTTTTCTTGTAAAAAATATTTTTAATAAAAAAATTTAATGGACTATTTTTCTTACAAAAATGGACTATATCTTGTAAAAAATTTTTTTATGAACAAAACTTAATGGACTATATATACATCGTCTATTTTTCGTGAAAAAAGTGGACTATATTTGGTACGTTTTTCTTGCAAAAAATATTTTTATGAAAAAAATTTAATGGACTATTTTTCTTAAAAAAATGGACTATATATGGTACGGTTTTCTTGCAAAAAATTATTTTATGAAAAAAATTTAATGGACTATACATCGTCTATTTTTCTTGAAAAAATGGACTATACATATATAGTACAAGTTTCTTGCAAAAAAAATTTAATGGAAAAAATTTAATGGACTATATATATCGTCTATTTTTCGTGAAAAAGGGACCGCAATATCGTACGTTTTTCTTGCAAAAAATTTTTTATGAAAAAAATTTAATGTACTATATATATATCGTCTATTTTTCGTGAAAAAATGGACTGCAATATCGTACGTTTTTCTTGCAAAAAAAATTTTTATGAACTAAATTTAATGGACTATATATACATTGTCTTTTTTTCGTGAAAATGGACTATATTTGGTACGTTTTTCTTGTAAAAAATATTTTTATGAAAAAAATTTAATGGACTATACATCGTCTATTTTTCTCACAAAAATGGACTATATATGGTACGTTTTTCTTGCAAAAATTTTTTTTATGAAAAAAATTTAATGGACTGTCGTCTATTTTTCGTGAAAAAAGTGGACTATATATCGTACGGTTTTCTTGCAAAAAATTTTTTTAGGAAAAAACTTTAATTTTCGTGATAAAAATGGACTATATATGGTACGTTTTTCTTCGAAAAAATTTTTTTATGAAAAAAATTTAATGGACTATACATCGTCTATTTTTCGTGAAAAAAATGGACTGTATTTGGTACGATTTTCTTGCAAAAAAAAATTTATGAAAAAAATTTAATGGACTATACATAGTCTATTTTACCTGAAAAATGGACTATATGTATATCGGACGGTTTTCTTGCAAAAAATTTTTTTATGAAAAAAGCTTAATGGACTATACATCGTCTCTTTTTCGTGAAAAAAATGGACTATATATCGTACGGTTTTCTTGCAAAAAATTTTTTTATGAAAAAAATTTAATGGACTATACATGGTCTATTTTTCGTGAAAAAATAGACTATACATATATGGAACGTTTTTCTTGCAAACAATTTTTTTATGAAAAAAGTTTAATGGACTATACATCGTCTATTTTTCGTGAAAAAATGGACTATACACATATGGTACGATTTTCATGCAAAAAATTATTTTATGAAAAAAATTTAATGGACTATACATCGTCTATTTTTCTTGAAAAATGGACTATATAAAGTACAAGTTTCTTGCAAAAAAAATTTAATGGAAAAAATTTAATGGACTATATATATATCGTCTATTTTTCGCGAAAAAATGGACTACAATATCGTACGTTTTTCTTGGAAAAAAATTTTTATGAACTAAATTTAATGGACTATATATACATTGTCTATTTTTCGTGAAAAATGGACTATATTTGGTACGTTTTTCTTGTAAAAAATATTTTTATAAAAAAAATTTAATGGACTATTTTTCTTACACAAATGGCCTATATATGGTACGGTTTTCTTGCAAAAATTTTTTTTATGAAAAAAATTTAATTTATTTTTATTTTTCGTGAAAAAGTGGACTATATATCGTACGTTTTTCTTGCAAAAAATATTTTTATGAAAAAAATTAATGGACTATACATTGTCTATTTTTCGTAAAAAAAAGTGGACTATATATCGTACGTTTTTCTTGCAAAAAATTTTTTTATGAAAAAAATTTAATGGACTATACATCGTCTATTTTCCGTGAAAAAAGGGACTATATATCGTACGTTTTTCTTGCAAAAAATATTTTTATGAAAAAAATTAATGGACTATACATTGTCTATTTTTCGTAAAAAAAGTGGACTATATATCGTACGTTTTTCTTGCAAAAAATTTTTTTATGAAAAAAATTTAATGGACTATACATCGTCTATTTTTCGTGAAAAAATGGACTATACATATATGGTACGTTTTTCTTGGAAAAATTTCTTTATAAAAAAATTTAATGGACTATACATCGTCTATTCTTCGTGAAAAAAATGGACAATATATCGTACGTTTTTCTTGCAAGAAATATTTTTATAAAAACATTTAATGGACTATACATCGTCTATTTTTCGTGAAAAAGTAGACTGTATTTGGTACGATTTTCTTGCAAAAAAAAATTTTGTGAAAAAAATTTAATGGACTATACATCGTCTATTCTTCGTGAAAAAATGGACTATATATCGTACGTTTTTTTGCAAAAAATATTATTATAAAAACATTTAATGGATTATACATCGTCTATTTTTCGTGAAAAAAATGGACTGTATTTGGTACGATTTTCTTGCAAAAAAAAATTTTGTGAAAAAAATTTAATGGACTATACATCGTCTATTCTTCGTGAAAAAATGGACTATATATCGTACGTTTTTTTGCAAGAAATATTTTTATAAAAACATTTAATGGATTATACATCGTCTATTTTTTGTGAAAAAATGGACTATACATATATGGTACGTTTTTCTTCCAAAAAATATTTTTATGAAGAAAATTAAATTAAATTAATTATACATCGTCTATTCTTCGTGAAAAAAATGGACTATATATCGTACGTTTTTCTTGCAAGAAATATTTTTATAAAAACATTTAATGGACTATACATCGTCTATTTTTCGTATAAAAATGGACTATATTTGGTACGTTTTTCTTGCAAAAAATTTTTTTATGAAAAAAATTTAATGGACTATACATCGTCTATTTTTCGTGAAAAAAATGGACTATATCTCGTACGTTTTTCCTGAAAAAAATATTTTTATGAAAAAAATTAATGGACTATACATTGTCTATTTTTCGTGAAAAATGGACTATACATATATGGTGCGTTTTTCTTGCAAAAAAATTAATGGACTATACATCGTCTATTTTTCGTGAAAAAAATGGACTATACATCGTACGTTTTTCTTGCAAAAAATATTTTTATGAAAAACATTTAATGGACTATACATCGTCTATTTTTCGTGAAAAAATAGACTGTATTTGGTACGATTTTCTTCCAAAAAAAATCTTATCAAAAAAATTTAATGGAGTATATATCGTCTATTTTTCGTATAAAAATGGACTATATTTGGTACGTTTTTCTTGCAAAAAATATTTTTATGAAAAAATTTAATGGACTATACATTGTCTATTTTTCGTGAAAAAAATGGACTATATTTGGTACGTTTTTCTTGCAAAAAATATTTTTATGAAAAAATTTAATGGACTATACATTGTCTATTTTTCGTGAAAAAAATGGACTATATCTCGTACGTTTTTCCTGCAAAAAATATTTTTATGAAAAAAATTAATGGACTATACATTGTCTATTTTTCGTGAAAAAAAATGGACTATATATCGTACGTTTTTCTTGCAAAAAATTTTTTTATGAAAAAAATTTAATGGACTATACATCGTCTATTTTTCGTGAAAAAAAATGGACCATATATCGTACGTTTTTCTTGCAAAAAATATTTTTATGAAAAAAATTAATGGACTATGCATTGTCTATTTTTCGTAAAAAAACGTGGACTATATATACGTTTTTCTTGCAAAAAATTTTTTTATGAAAAAAATTTAATGGACTATACATCATCTATTTTTCGTGAAAAAATGGACTATACATATATGGTACGTTTTTCTTGCAAAAAATATTTTTATGAAAAAAATTAATGGACTATACATTGTCTATTTTTCGTGAAAAAAATGGACTATATATCGTACGTTTTTCTTGCAAAAAATTTATTTATGAAAAAAATTAATGGACTATACATTGTCGATTTTTCGTAAAAAAAAGTGGACTATATATCGTACGTTTTTCTTGCAAAAAATTTTTTTATGAAAAAAATTTAATGGACTATACATCGTCTATTTTTCGTTAAAAAATTGACTATACATGGCACGATTTTCATGCAAAAAATTATTTTATGAAAAAAATTTAAAGGACTATACATCGTCTATTTTTCGTGAAAAAATGGACTATACATATATGGTACGTTTTTCTTGGAAAAAATTTCTTTATAAAAAAATTTAATTTAATTCTATTCTTCGTGAAAAAATGGACTATATATCGCACGTTTTTCTTGCAAGAAATATTTTTATAAAAACATTTAATGGACTATACATCGTCTATTTTTCGTGAAAAAATAGACTGTATTTGGTACGATTTTCTTGCAAAAAAAATTTTATGAAAAAAATTTAATGGACTATACATCGTCTATTTTTCGTGAAAAAATGGACTATATATCGTACGGTTTTCTTGCAACAAAAACTTTTATGAAAAAAATTTAATGGACTATATATACATCGTCTATTTTTCGTAAAAAAATGGACTATATTTGGTACGTTTTTCTTGCAAAAAATTTTTTTATGAAAAAAGTTTAATGGACTATACATCGTCTATTTTTCGTTAAAAAATTGACTATACATGGCACGATTTTCATGCAAAAAATTATTTTATGAAAAAAATTTAAAGGACTATACATCGTTTATTTTTCTTGAAAAAAATGGACGATATATAGTACGAGTTTCTTGCAAAAAAAATTTAATGGAAAAAATTTAATGGACTATATATATATCGTCCATTTTTCGTGAAAAAAATGGACTATATATCGTACGTTTTTCCTGCAAAAAATTTTTTAATGAAAAAAATTTAATGGACTATATATATATCGTCTATTTTTCGCGAAAAAATGGACTACAATATCGTACGTTTTTCTTGGAAAAAAATTTTTATGAACTAAATGTAATGGACTATATATACATTGTCTATTTTTCGTGAAAAATGGACTATATTTGGTACGTTTTTCTTGTAAAAAATATTTTTATAAAAAAAAATTTAATGGACTATTTTTCTTACAAAAATGGCCTATATATGGTACGGTTTTCTTGCAAAAATTTTTTTTATGAAAAAAATTTAATTTATTTTTATTTTTCGTGAAAAAGTGGACTATATATCGTACGTTTTTCTTGCAAAAAATATTTTTATGAAAAAAATTAATGGACTATACATTGTCTATTTTTCGTAAAAAAAAGTGGACTATATATCGTACGTTTTTCTTGCAAAAAATTTTTTTATGAAAAAAATTTAATGGACTATACATCGTCTATTTTCCGTGAAAAAAGGGACTATATATCGTACGTTTTTCTTGCAAAAAATATTTTTATGAAAAAAATTAATGGACTATACATTGTCTATTTTTCGTAAAAAAAGTGGACTATATATCGTACGTTTTTCTTGCAAAATATTTTTTTATGAAAAAAATTTAATGGACTATATATATATATACATCGTCTATTTTTCGTCAAAAAATGGACTATATATCGTACGTTTTTCTTGCAAAAAATATTTTTATGAAAAAAATTAATGGACTATACATTGTCTATTTTTCGTAAAAAAAGTGGACTATATATCGTACGTTTTTCTTGCAAAAAATTTTTTTATGAAAAAAATTTAATGGACTATACATCGTCTATTTTTCGTGAAAAAATGGACTATACATATATGGTACGTTTTTCTTGGAAAAAATTTCTTTATAAAAAAATTTAATGGACTATACATCGTCTATTCTTCGTGAAAAAAATGGACAATATATCGTACGTTTTTCTTGCAAGAAATATTTTTATAAAAACATTTAATGGACTATACATCGTCTATTTTTCGTGAAAAAGTAGACTGTATTTGGTACGATTTTCTTGCAAAAAAAAATTTTGTGAAAAAAATTTAATGGACTATACATCGTCTATTCTTCGTGAAAAAATGGACTATATATCGTACGTTTTTTTGCAAAAAATATTTTTATAAAAACATTTAATGGATTATACATCGTCTATTTTTCGTGAAAAAAATGGACTGTATTTGGTACGATTTTCTTGCAAAAAAAAATTTTGTGAAAAAAATTTAATGGACTATACATCGTCTATTCTTCGTGAAAAAAATGGACTATATATCGTACGTTTTTCTTGCAAGAAATATTTTTATAAAAACATTTAATGGACTATACATCGTCTATTTTTCGTGAAAAAATAGACTGTATTTGGTACGATTTTCTTCCAAAAAAAATCTTATCAAAAAAATTTAATGGACTATATATCGTCTATTTTTCGTATAAAAATGGACTATACATCGTACGTTTTTCTTGCAAAAAATATTTTTATGAAAAACATTTAATGGACTATACATCGTCTATTTTTCGTGAAAAAATAGACTGTATTTGGTACGATTTTCTTCCAAAAAAAATCTTATCAAAAAAATTTAATGGACTATATATCGTCTATTTTTCGTATAAAAATGGACTATATTTGGTACGTTTTTCTTGCAAAAAATATTTTTATGAAAAAATTTAATGGACTATACATTGTCTATTTTTCGTGAAAAAAATGGACTATATTTGGTACGTTTTTCTTGCAAAAAATATTTTTATGAAAAAATTTAATGGACTATACATTGTCTATTTTTCGTGAAAAAAAATGGACTATATCTCGTACGTTTTTCCTGCAAAAAATATTTTTATGAAAAAAATTAATGGACTATACATTGTCTATTTTTCGTAAGAAAAACGTGGACTATATATCGTACGTTTTTCTTGCAAAAAATTTTTTTATGAAAAAAATTTAATGGACTATACATCGTCTATTTTTCGTGAAGAAAAATGGACCATATATCGTACGTTTTTCTTGCAAAAAATATTTTTATGAAAAAAATTAATGGACTATGCATTGTCTATTTTTCGTAAAAAAACGTGGACTATATATACGTTTTTCTTGCAAAAAATTTTTTTATGAAAAAAATTTAATGGACTATACATCGTCTATTTTTCGTGAAAAAATGGACTATACATATATGGTACGTTTTTCTTGCAAAAAATATTTTTATGAAAAAAATTAATGGACTATACATTGTCTATTTTTCGTGAAAAAAATGGACTATATATCGTACGTTTTTCTTGCAAAAAATTTAATGGACTATACATCGTCTATTTTTCGTGAAAAAAATGGACTATATATCGTACGTTTTTCTTGCAAAAATAATTTTTATGAAAAAAATTAATGGACTATACATTGTCGATTTTTCGTAAAAAAAAGTGGACTATATATCGTACGTTTTTCTTGCAAAAAATTTTTTTATGAAAAAAATTTAATGGACTATACATCGTCTATTTTTCGTGAAAAAATGGACTATACATATATGGTACGTTTTTCTTGGAAAAAATTTCTTTATAAAAAAATTTAATTTAATTCTATTCTTCGTGAAAAAAATGGACTATATATCGTACGTTTTTCTTGCAAGAAATATTTTTATAAAAACATTTAATGGACTATACATCGTCTATTTTTCGTGAAAAAATAGACTGTATTTGGTACGATTTTCTTGCAAAAAAAATTTTATGAAAAAAATTTAATGGACTATACATCGTCTATTTTTCGTGAAAAAAATGGACTATATATGGTACGTTTTTCTTGCAAAAAATATTTTTATGAAAAAAATTAATGGACTATACATTGTCTATTTTACGTAAAAAAACGTGGACTATACATCGTCTATTTTTCGTGAAAAAATGGACTATATATCATACGTTTTTCATGCAAAATATTTTTTATGAAAAAAATTTAATGGACTATACATCGTCTATTTTTCGTCAAAAAATGGACTATATATCGTACGTTTTTCTTGCAAAAAATATTTTTATGAAAAAAATTAATGGACTATACATTGTCTATTTTTCGTAAAAAAAGTGGACTATATATCGTACGTTTTTCTTGCAAAAAATTTTTTTATGAAAAAAATTTAATGGACTATACATCGTCTATTTTTCGTGAAAAAATAGACTGTATTTGGTACGATTTTCTTGCAACAAAAACTTTTATGAAAAAAATTTAATGGACTATATATACATCGTCTATTTTTCGTAAAAAAATGGACTATATTTGGTACGTTTTTCTTGCAAAAAATTTTTTTATGAAAAAAGTTTAATGGACTATACATCGTCTATTTTTCGTTAAAAAATTGACTATACATGGCACGATTTTCATGCAAAAAATTATTTTATGAAAAAAATTTAAAGGACTATACATCGTTTATTTTTCTTGAAAAAAATGGACGATATATAGTACGAGTTTCTTGCAAAAAAAATTTAATGGAAAAAATTTAATGGACTATATATATATCGTCCATTTTTCGTGAAAAAAATGGACTATATATCGTACGTTTTTCCTGCAAAAAATTTTTTAATGAAAAAAATTTAATGGACTATATATATATCGTCTACTTTTCGTGAAAAAATGGACTATATATCGTACGTTTTTTTGCAAAAAATATTTTTATGAAAAAAATTTAATGGACTATACATCGTCTATTTTTCTCACAAAAATGGACTATATATGGTACGTTTTTCTTGCAAAAATTTTTTTTATGAAAAAAATTTAATGGACTGTCGTCTTTTTTCGTGAAAAAAGTGGACTATATATCGTACGGTTTTCTTGCAAAAAATTTTTTTAGGAAAAAACTTTAATTTTCGTGATAAAAATGGACTATATATGGTACGTTTTTCTTCGAAAAAATTTTTTTATGAAAAAAATTTAATGGACTATACATCGTCTATTTTTCGTGAAAAAAATGGACTGTATTTGGTACGATTTTCTTGCAAAAAAAAATTTATGAAAAAAATTTAATGGACTATACATAGTCTATTTTACCTGAAAAATGGACTATATGTATATCGGACGGTTTTCTTGCAAAAAATTTTTTTATGAAAAAAGCTTAATGGACTATACATCTTCTCTTTTTCGTGAAAAAAATGGACTATATATCGTACGGTTTTCTTGCAAAAAATTTTTTTATGAAAAAAATTTAATGGACTATACATGGTCTATTTTTCGTGAAAAAATAGACTATACATATATGGAACGTTTTTCTTGCAAACAATTTTTTTATGAAAAAAGTTTAATGGACTATACATCGTCTATTTTTCGTGAAAAAATGGACTATACACATATGGTACGATTTTCATGCAAAAAATTATTTTATGAAAAAAATTTAATGGACTATACATCGTCTATTTTTCTTGAAAAATGGACTGTATAAAGTATAAGTTTCTTGCAAAAAAAATTTAATGGAAAAAATTTAATGGACTATATATATATCGTCTATTTTTCGCGAAAAAATGGACTACAATATCGTACGTTTTTCTTGGAAAAAAATTTTTATGAACTAAATTTAATGGACTATATATACATTGTCTATTTTTCGTGAAAAATGGACTATATTTGGTACGTTTTTCTTGTAAAAAATATTTTTATAAAAAAAATTTAATGGACTATTTTTCTTACAAAAATGGCCTATATATGGTACGGTTTTCTTGCAAAAACTTTTTTATGAAAAAAATTTAATTTATTTTTATTTTTCGTGAAAAAGTGGACTATATATCGTACGTTTTTCTTGCAAAAAATATTTTTATGAAAAAAATTAATGGACTATACATTGTCTATTTTTCGTAAAAAAAAGTGGACTATATATCGTACGTTTTTCTTGCAAAAAATTTTTTTATGAAAAAAATTTAATGGACTATACATCGTCTATTTTCCGTGAAAAAAGGGACTATATATCGTACGTTTTTCTTGCAAAAAATATTTTTATGAAAAAAATTAATGGACTATACATTGTCTATTTTTCGTAAAAAAAAGTGGACTATATATCGTACGTTTTTCTTGCAAAATATTTTTTTATGAAAAAAATTTAATGGACTATACATCGTCTATTTTTCGTCAAAAAATGGACTATATATCGTACGTTTTTCTTGCAAAAAATATTTTTATGAAAAAAATTAATGGACTATACATTGTCTATTTTTCGTAAAAAAAGTGGACTATATATCGTACGTTTTTCTTGCAAAAAATTTTTTTATGAAAAAAATTTAATGGACTATACATCGTCTATTTTTCGTGAAAAAATGGACTATACATATATGGTACGTTTTTCTTGGAAAAAATTTCTTTATAAAAAAATTTAATGGACTATACATCGTCTATTCTTCGTGAAAAAAATGGACAATATATCGTACGTTTTTCTTGCAAGAAATATTTTTATAAAAACATTTAATGGACTATACATCGTCTATTTTTCGTGAAAAAGTAGACTGTATTTGGTACGATTTTCTTGCAAAAAAAAATTTTGTGAAAAAAATTTAATGGACTATACATCGTCTATTCTTCGTGAAAAAATGGACTATATATCGTACGTTTTTTTGCAAAAAATATTTTTATAAAAACATTTAATGGATTATACATCGTCTATTTTTCGTATAAAAATGGACTATATTTGGTACGTTTTTCTTGCAAAAAATTTTTTTATGAAAAAAATTTAATGGACTATACATCGTCTATTTTTCGTGAAAAAAATGGACTATATCTCGTACGTTTTTCCTGAAAAAAATATTTTTATGAAAAAAATTAATGGACTATACATTGTCTATTTTTCGTAAAAAAAGTGGACTATATATCGTACGTTTTTCTTGCAAAAAATATTTTTATGAAAAAAATTAATGGACTATACATTGTCTATTTTTCGTAAAAAAAAGTGGACTATATATCGTACGTTTTTCTTGCAAAATATTTTTTTATGAAAAAAATTTAATGGACTATACATCGTCTATTTTTCGTCAAAAAATGGACTATATATCGTACGTTTTTCTTGCAAAAAATATTTTTATGAAAAAAATTAATGGACTATACATTGTCTATTTTTCGTAAAAAAAGTGGACTATATATCGTACGTTTTTCTTGCAAAAAATTTTTTTATGAAAAAAATTTAATGGACTATACATCGTCTATTTTTCGTGAAAAAATGGACTATACATATATGGTACGTTTTTCTTGGAAAAAATTTCTTTATAAAAAAATTTAATGGACTATACATCGTCTATTCTTCGTGAAAAAAATGGACAATATATCGTACGTTTTTCTTGCAAGAAATATTTTTATAAAAACATTTAATGGACTATACATCGTCTATTTTTCGTGAAAAAGTAGACTGTATTTGGTACGATTTTCTTGCAAAAAAAAATTTTATGAAAAAAATTAATGGACTATACATTGTCTATTTTTCGTAAAAAAAGTGGACTATATATCGTACGTTTTTCTTGCAAAAAATATTTTTATGAAAAAAATTAATGGACTATACATTGTCTATTTTTCGTAAAAAAAAGTGGACTATATATCGTACGTTTTTCTTGCAAAATATTTTTTTATGAAAAAAATTTAATGGACTATACATCGTCTATTTTTCGTCAAAAAATGGACTATATATCGTACGTTTTTCTTGCAAAAAATATTTTTATGAAAAAAATTAATGGACTATACATTGTCTATTTTTCGTAAAAAAAGTGGACTATATATCGTACGTTTTTCTTGCAAAAAATTTTTTTATGAAAAAAATTTAATGGACTATACATCGTCTATTTTTCGTGAAAAAATGGACTATACATATATGGTACGTTTTTCTTGGAAAAAATTTCTTTATAAAAAAATTTAATGGACTATACATCGTCTATTCTTCGTGAAAAAAATGGACAATATATCGTACGTTTTTCTTGCAAGAAATATTTTTATAAAAACATTTAATGGACTATACATCGTCTATTTTTCGTGAAAAAGTAGACTGTATTTGGTACGATTTTCTTGCAAAAAAAAATTTTGTGAAAAAAATTTAATGGACTATACATCGTCTATTCTTCGTGAAAAAATGGACTATATATCGTACGTTTTTTTGCAAAAAATATTTTTATAAAAACATTTAATGGATTATACATCGTCTATTTTTCGTATAAAAATGGACTATATTTGGTACGTTTTTCTTGCAAAAAATTTTTTTATGAAAAAAATTTAATGGACTATACATCGTCTATTTTTCGTGAAAAAAATGGACTATATCTCGTACGTTTTTCCTGAAAAAAATATTTTTATGAAAAAAATTAATGGACTATACATTGTCTATTTTTCGTGAAAAATGGACTATACATATATGGTGCGTTTTTCTTGCAAAAAAATTAATGGACTATACATCGTCTATTTTTCGTGAAAAAAAGTGGACTATATATCGTACGTTTTTCTTGCAAAAAATTTTTTTATGAAAAAAATTTAATGGACTATACATCGTCTATTTTTCGTGAAAAAATGGACTATACATATATGGTACGTTTTTCTTGGAAAAAATTTCTTTATAAAAAAATTTAATTTAATTCTATTCTTCGTGAAAAAAATGGACTATATATCGTACGTTTTTCTTGCAAGAAATATTTTTATAAAAACATTTAATGGACTATACATCGTCTATTTTTCGTGAAAAAATAGACTGTATTTGGTACGATTTTCTTGCAAAAAAAATTTTATGAAAAAAATTTAATGGACTATACATCGTCTATTTTTCGTGAAAAAAATGGACTATATATGGTACGTTTTTCTTGCAAAAAATATTTTTATGAAAAAAATTAATGGACTATACATTGTCTATTTTACGTAAAAAAACGTGGACTATACATCGTCTATTTTTCGTGAAAAAATGGACTATATATCATACGTTTTTCATGCAAAATATTTTTTTATGAAAAAAATTTAATGGACTATACATCGTCTATTTTTCGTCAAAAAATGGACTATATATCGTACGTTTTTCTTGCAAAAAATATTTTTATGAAAAAAATTAATGGACTATACATTGTCTATTTTTCGTGAAAAAAATGGACTATATTTGGTACGTTTTTCTTGCAAAAAATATTTTTATGAAAAAATTTAATGGACTATACATTGTCTATTTTTCGTGAAAAAAATGGACTATATCTCGTACGTTTTTCCTGCAAAAAATATTTTTATGAAAAAAATTAATGGACTATACATTGTCTATTTTTCGTAAGAAAAACGTGGACTATATATCGTACGTTTTTCTTGCAAAAAATTTTTTTATGAAAAAAATTTAATAAACTATACATCGTCTATTTTTTGTGAAAAAAAATGGACCATATATCGTACGTTTTTCTTGCAAAAAATATTTTTATGAAAAAAATTAATGGACTATGCATTGTCTATTTTTCGTAAAAAAACGTGGACTATATATCATACGTTTTTCTTGCAAAAAATTTTTTTATGAAAAAAATTTAATGGACTATACATCGTCTATTTTTCGTGAAAAAATGGACTATACATATATGGTACGTTTTTCTTGCAAAAAATATTTTTATGAAAAAAATTAATGGACTATACATTGTCTATTTTTCGTGAAAAAAATGGACTATATATCGTACGTTTTTCTTGCAAAAAATTTAATGGACTATACATCGTCTATTTTTCGTGAAAAAAATGGACTATATATCGTACGTTTTTCTTGCAAAAAATATTTTTATGAAAAAAATTAATGGACTATACATTGTCGATTTTTCGTAAAAAAAAGTGGACTATATATCGTACGTTTTTCTTGCAAAAAATTTTTTTATGAAAAAAATTTAATGGACTATACATCGTCTATTTTTCGTGAAAAAATGGACTATACATATATGGTACGTTTTTCTTGGAAAAAATTTCTTTATAAAAAAATTTAATTTAATTCTATTCTTCGTGAAAAAAATGGACTATATATCGTACGTTTTTCTTGCAAGAAATATTTTTATAAAAACATTTAATGGACTATACATCGTCTATTTTTCGTGAAAAAATAGACTGTATTTGGTACGATTTTCTTGCAAAAAAAAATTTTGTGAAAAAAATTTAATGGACTATACATCGTCTATTCTTCGTGAAAAAATGGACTATATATCGTACGTTTTTCTTGCAAAAAATTTTTTTATGAAAAAAATTTAATGGACTATACATCGTCTATTTTCCGTGAAAAAAGGGACTATATATCGTACGTTTTTCTTGCAAAAAATATTTTTATGAAAAAAATTAATGGACTATACATTGTCTATTTTTCGTAAAAAAAGTGGACTATATATCGTACGTTTTTCTTGCAAAATATTTTTTTATGAAAAAAATTTAATGGACTATACATCGTCTATTTTTCGTCAAAAAATGGACTATATATCGTACGTTTTTCTTGCAAAAAATATTTTTATGAAAAAAATTAATGGACTATACATTGTCTATTTTTCGTAAAAAAAGTGGACTATATATCGTACGTTTTTCTTGCAAAAAATTTTTTTATGAAAAAAATTTAATGGACTACTATACATCGTCTATTTTTCGTGAAAAAATGGACTATACATATATGGTACGTTTTTCTTGGAAAAAATTTCTTTATAAAAAAATTTAATGGACTATACATCGTCTATTCTTCGTGAAAAAAATGGACAATATATCGTACGTTTTTCTTGCAAGAAATATTTTTATAAAAACATTTAATGGACTATACATCGTCTATTTTTCGTGAAAAAGTAGACTGTATTTGGTACGATTTTCTTGCAAAAAAAAATTTTGTGAAAAAAATTTAATGGACTATACATCGTCTATTCTTCGTGAAAAAATGGACTATATATCGTACGTTTTTTTGCAAGAAATATTTTTATAAAAACATTTAATGGATTATACATCGTCTATTTTTTGTGAAAAAATGGACTATACATATATGGTACGTTTTTCTTCCAAAAAATATTTTTATGAAGAAAATTAAATTAAATTAATTATACATCGTCTATTCTTCGTGAAAAAAATGGACTATATATCGTACGTTTTTCTTGCAAGAAATATTTTTATAAAAACATTTAATGGACTATACATCGTCTATTTTTCGTATAAAAATGGACTATATTTGGTACGTTTTTCTTGCAAAAAATTTTTTTATGAAAAAAATTTAATGGACTATACATCGTCTATTTTTCGTGAAAAAAATGGACTATATGTCGTACGTTTTTCCTGAAAAAAATATTTTTATGAAAAAAATTAATGGACTATACATTGTCTATTTTTCGTGAAAAATGGACTATACATATATGGTGCGTTTTTCTTGCAAAAAAATTAATGGACTATACATCGTCTATTTTTCGTGAAAAAAAGTGGACTATATATCGTACGTTTTTCTTGCAAAAAATTTTTTTATGAAAAAAATTTAATGGACTATACATCGTCTATTTTTCGTGAAAAAATGGACTATACATATATGGTACGTTTTTCTTGGAAAAAATTTCTTTATAAAAAAATTTAATTTAATTCTATTCTTCGTGAAAAAAATGGACTATATATCGTACGTTTTTCTTGCAAGAAATATTTTTATAAAAACATTTAATGGACTATACATCGTCTATTTTTCGTGAAAAAATAGACTGTATTTGGTACGATTTTCTTGCAAAAAAAATTTTATGAAAAAAATTTAATGGACTATACATCGTCTATTTTTCGTGAAAAAAAATGGACTATATATGGTACGTTTTTCTTGCAAAAAATATTTTTATGAAAAAAATTAATGGACTATACATTGTCTATTTTACGTAAAAAAACGTGGACTATACATCGTCTATTTTTCGTGAAAAAATGGACTATATATCATACGTTTTTCATGCAAAATATTTTTTTATGAAAAAAATTTAATGGACTATACATCGTCTATTTTTCGTCAAAAAATGGACTATATATCGTACGTTTTTCTTGCAAAAAATATTTTTATGAAAAAAATTAATGGACTATACATTGTCTATTTTTCGTGAAAAAAATGGACTATATTTGGTACGTTTTTCTTGCAAAAAATATTTTTATGAAAAAATTTAATGGACTATACATTGTCTATTTTTCGTGAAAAAAAATGGACTATATCTCGTACGTTTTTCCTGCAAAAAATATTTTTATGAAAAAAATTAATGGACTATACATTGTCTATTTTTCGTAAGAAAAACGTGGACTATATATCGTACGTTTTTCTTGCAAAAAATTTTTTTATGAAAAAAATTTAATAAACTATACATCGTCTATTTTTTGTGAAAAAAAATGGACCATATATCGTACGTTTTTCTTGCAAAAAATATTTTTATGAAAAAAATTAATGGACTATGCATTGTCTATTTTTCGTAAAAAAACGTGGACTATATATCATACGTTTTTCTTGCAAAAAATTTTTTTATGAAAAAAATTTAATGGACTATACATCGTCTATTTTTCGTGAAAAAATGGACTATACATATATGGTACGTTTTTCTTGCAAAAAATATTTTTATGAAAAAAATTAATGGACTATACATTGTCTATTTTTCGTGAAAAAAATGGACTATATATCGTACGTTTTTCTTGCAAAAAATTTAATGGACTATACATCGTCTATTTTTCGTGAAAAAAATGGACTATATATCGTACGTTTTTCTTGCAAAAAATATTTTTATGAAAAAAATTAATGGACTATACATTGTCGATTTTTCGTAAAAAAAGTGGACTATATATCGTACGTTTTTCTTGCAAAAAATTTTTTTATGAAAAAAATTTAATGGACTATACATCGTCTATTTTTCGTGAAAAAATGGACTATACATATATGGTACGTTTTTCTTGGAAAAAGTTTCTTTATAAAAAAATTTAATTTAATTCTATTCTTCGTGAAAAAAATGGACTATATATCGTACGTTTTTCTTGCAAGAAATATTTTTATAAAAACATTTAATGGACTATACATCGTCTATTTTTCGTGAAAAAATAGACTGTATTTGGTACGATTTTCTTGCAAAAAAAAATTTTGTGAAAAAAATTTAATGGACTATACATCGTCTATTCTTCGTGAAAAAATGGACTATATATCGTACGTTTTTTTGCGAAAAATATTTTTATAAAAACATTTAATGGATTATACATCGTCTATTTTTCTTAAAAAAATGGACTATATATGGTACGGTTTTCTTGCAAAAAATTATTTTATGAAAAAAATTTAATGGACTATACATCGTCTATTTTTCTTGAAAAAATGGACTATACATATATAGTACAAGTTTCTTGCAAAAAAAATTTAATGGAAAAAATTTAATGGACTATATATATCGTCTATTTTTCGTGAAAAAGGGACCGCAATATCGTACGTTTTTCTTGCAAAAAATTTTTTATGAAAAAAATTTAATGTACTATATATATATCGTCTATTTTTCGTGAAAAAATGGACTGCAATAACGTACGTTTTTCTTGCAAAAAAAATTTTTATGAACTAAATTTAATGGACTATATATACATTGTCTTTTTTTCGTGAAAATGGACTATATTTGGTACGTTTTTCTTGTAAAAAATATTTTTATGAAAAAAATTTAATGGACTATACATCGTCTATTTTTCTCACAAAAATGGACTATATATGGTACGTTTTTCTTGCAAAAATTTTTTTTATGAAAAAAATTTAATGGACTGTCGTCTATTTTTCGTGAAAAAAGTGGACTATATATCGTACGGTTTTCTTGCAAAAAATTTTTTTAGGAAAAAACTTTAATTTTCGTGATAAAAATGGGCTATATATGGTACGTTTTTCTTCGAAAAAATTTTTTTATGAAAAAAATTTAATGAAAAAATTGGACTGTATTTGGTACGATTTTCTTGCAAAAAAAAATTTATGAAAAAAATTTAATGGACTATACATAGTCTATTTTACCTGAAAAATGGACTATATGTATATCGGACGGTTTTCTTGCAAAAAATTTTTTTATGAAAAAAGCTTAATGGACTATACATGGTCTATTTTTCGTAAAAAAATAGACTATACATATATGGAACGTTTTTCTTGCAAACAATTTTTTTATGAAAAAAGTTTAATGGACTATACATCGTCTATTTTTCGTGAAAAAATGGACTATACACATATGGTACGATTTTCATGCAAAAAATTATTTTATGAAAAAAATTTAATGGACTATACCTCGTCTATTTTTCTTGAAAAATGGACTGTATAAAGTACAAGTTTCTTGCAAAAAAAATTTAATGGAAAAAATTTAATGGACTATATATATATCGTCTATTTTTCGCGAAAAAATGGACTACAATATCGTACGTTTTTCTTGGAAAAAAATTTTTATGAACTAAATTTAATGGACTATATATACATTGTCTATTTTTCGTGAAAAATGGACTATATTTGGTACGTTTTTCTTGTAAAAAATATTTTTATAAAAAAAATTTAATGGACTATTTTTCTTACAAAAATGGCCTATATACGGTACGGTTTTCTTGCAAAAATTTTTTTTATGAAAAAAATTTAATTTATTTTTATTTTTCGTGAAAAAGTGGACTATATATCGTACGTTTTTCTTGCAAAAAATATTTTTATGAAAAAAATTAATGGACTATACATTGTCTATTTTTCGTAAAAAAAAGTGGACTATATATCGTACGTTTTTCTTGCAAAAAATTTTTTTATGAAAAAAATTTAATGGACTATACATCGTCTATTTTCCGTGAAAAAAGGGACTATATATCGTACGTTTTTCTTGCAAAAAATATTTTTATGAAAAAAATTAATGGACTATACATTGTCTATTTTTCGTAAAAAAAGTGGACTATATATCGTACGTTTTTCTTGCAAAATATTTTTTTATGAAAAAAATTTAATGGACTATACATCGTCTATTTTTCGTCAAAAAATGGACTATATATCGTACGTTTTTCTTGCAAAAAATATTTTTATGAAAAAAATTAATGGACTATACATTGTCTATTTTTCGTAAAAAAAGTGGACTATATATCGTACGTTTTTCTTGCAAAAAATTTTTTTATGAAAAAAATTTAATGGACTATACATCGTCTATTTTTCGTGAAAAAATGGACTATACATATATGGTACGTTTTTCTTGGAAAAAATTTCTTTATAAAAAAATTTAATGGACTATACATCGTCTATTCTTCGTGAAAAAAATGGACAATATATCGTACGTTTTTCTTGCAAGAAATATTTTTATAAAAACATTTAATGGACTATACATCGTCTATTTTTCGTGAAAAAGTAGACTGTATTTGGTACGATTTTCTTGCAAAAAAAAATTTTGTGATAAAAATTTAATGGACTATACATCGTCTATTCTTCGTGAAAAAATGGACTATATATCGTACGTTTTTTTGCAAAAAATATTTTTATAAAAACATTTAATGGATTATACATCGTCTATTTTTCGTGAAAAAAATGGACTGTATTTGGTACGATTTTCTTGCAAAAAAAAATTTTGTGAAAAAAATTTAATGGACTATACATCGTCTATTCTTCGTGAAAAAATGGACTATATATCGTACGTTTTTTTGCAAGAAATATTTTTATAAAAACATTTAATGGATTATACATCGTCTATTTTTTGTGAAAAAATGGACTATACATATATGGTACGTTTTTCTTCCAAAAAATATTTTTATGAAGAAAATTAAATTAAATTAATTATACATCGTCTATTCTTCGTGAAAAAAATGGACTATATATCGTAGGTTTTTCTTGCAAGAAATATTTTTATAAAAACATTTAATGGACTATACATCGTCTATTTTTCGTATAAAAATGGACTATATTTGGTACGTTTTTCTTGCAAAAAAATTTTTTATGAAAAAAATTTAATGGACTATACATCGTCTATTTTTCGTGAAAAAAATGGACTATATCTCGTACGTTTTTCCTGAAAAAAATATTTTTATGAAAAAAATTAATGGACTATACATTGTCTATTTTTCGTGAAAAATGGACTATACATATATGGTGCGTTTTTCTTGCAAAAAAATTAATGGACTATACATCGTCTATTTTTCGTGAAAAAAAGTGGACTATATATCGTACGTTTTTCTTGCAAAAAATTTTTTTATGAAAAAAATTTAATGGACTATAATACATCGTCTATTTTTCGTGAAAAAATGGACTATACATATATGGTACGTTTTTCTTGGAAAAAATTTCTTTATAAAAAAATTTAATTAATTCTATTCTTCGTGAAAAAAATGGACTATATATCGTACGTTTTTCTTGCAAGAAATATTTTTATACAAACATTTAATGGACTATACATCGTCTATTTTTCGTGAAAAAATAGACTGTATTTGGTACGATTTTCTTGCAAAAAAAATTTTATGAAAAAAATTTAATGGACTATACATCGTCTATTTTTCGTGAAAAAAAATGGACTATATATGGTACGTTTTTCTTGCAAAAAATATTTTTATGAAAAAAATTAATGGACTATACATTGTCTATTTTACGTAAAAAAACGTGGACTATACATCGTCTATTTTTCGTGAAAAAATGGACTATATATCATACGTTTTTCATGCAAAATATTTTTTTATGAAAAAAATTTAATGGATTATACATCGTCTATTTTTCGTCAAAAAATGGACTATATATCGTACGTTTTTCTTGCAAAAAATATTTTTATGAAAAAAATTAATGGACTATACATTGTCTATTTTTCGTAAAAAAAGTGGACTATATATCGTACGTTTTTCTTGCAAAAAATTTTTTTATGAAAAAAATTTAATGGACTATACATCGTCTATTTTTCGTGAAAAAATGGACTATACATATATGGTACGTTTTTCTTGGAAAAAATTTCTTTATAAAAAAATTTAATGGACTATACATCGTCTATTCTTCGTGAAAAAAATGGACAATATATCGTACGTTTTTCTTGCAAGAAATATTTTTATAAAAACATTTAATGGACTATACATCGTCTATTTTTCGTGAAAAAGTAGACTGTATTTGGTACGATTTTCTTGCAAAAAAAAATTTTGTGAAAAAAATTTAATGGACTATACATCGTCTATTCTTCGTGAAAAAATGGACTATATATCGTACGTTTTTTTGCAAAAAATATTTTTATAAAAACATTTAATGGATTATACATCGTCTATTTTTCGTGAAAAAAATGGACTGTATTTGGTACGATTTTCTTGCAAAAAAAAATTTTGTGAAAAAAATTTAATGGACTATACATCGTCTATTCTTCGTGAAAAAATGGACTATATATCGTACGTTTTTTTGCAAGAAATATTTTTATAAAAACATTTAATGGATTATACATCGTCTATTTTTTGTGAAAAAATGGACTATACATATATGGTACGTTTTTCTTCCAAAAAATATTTTTATGAAGAAAATTAAATTAAATTAATTATACATCGTCTATTCTTCGTGAAAAAAATGGACTATATATCGTACGTTTTTCATGCAAGAAATATTTTTATAAAAACATTTAATGGACTATACATCGTCTATTTTTCGTATAAAAATGGACTATATTTGGTACATTTTTCTTGCAAAAAATTTTTTTATGAAAAAAATTTAATGGACTATACATCGTCTATTTTTCGTGAAAAAAATGGACTATATCTCGTACGTTTTTCCTGAAAAAAATATTTTTATGACAAAAATTAATGGACTATACATCGTCTATTTTTCGTGAAAAAATAGACTGTATTTGGTACGATTTTCTTCCAAAAAAAATCTTATCAAAAAAATTTAATGGACTATATATCGTCTATTTTTCGTATAAAAATGGACTATATTTGGTACGTTTTTCTTGCAAAAAATATTTTTATGAAAAAATTTAATGGACTATACATTGTCTATTTTTCGTGAAAAAAAATGGACTATATCTCGTACGTTTTTCCTGCAAAAAATATTTTTATGAAAAAAATTAATGGACTATACATTGTCTATTTTTCGTAAGAAAAACGTGGACTATATATCGTACGTTTTTCTTGCAAAAAATTTTTTTATGAAAAAAATTTAATGGACTATACATCGTCTATTTTTCGTGAAAAAATGGACTATACATATATGGTACGTTTTTCTTGCAAAAAATATTTTTATAAAAAAAATTTAATGGACTATTTTTCTTACAAAAACGGCCTATATATGGTACGGTTTTCTTGCAAAAATTTTTTTTATGAAAAAAATTTAATTTATTTTTATTTTTCGTGAAAAAGTGGACTATATATCGTACGTTTTTCTTGCAAAAAATATTTTTATGAAAAAAATTAATGGACTATACATTGTCTATTTTTCGTAAAAAAAAGTGGACTATATATCGTACGTTTTTCTTGCAAAAAATTTTTTTATGAAAAAAATTTAATGGACTATACATCGTCTATTTTCCGTGAAAAAAGGGACTATATATCGTACGTTTTTCTTGCAAAAAATATTTTTATGAAAAAAATTAATGGACTATACATTGTCTATTTTTCGTAAAAAAAGTGGACTATATATCGTACGTTTTTCTTGCAAAATATTTTTTTATGAAAAAAATTTAATGGACTATACATCGTCTATTTTTCGTCAAAAAATGGAATATATATCGTACGTTTTTCTTGCAAAAAATATTTTTATGAAAAAAATTAATGGACTATACATTGTCTATTTTTCGTAAAAAAAGTGGACTACATTTAATGGTCTATACATCGTCTATTTTTCGTGAAAAAATGGACTATACATATATGGTACGTTTTTTATAAAAAAAAATTTAATGGACTATACATCGTCTATTTTTCGTGAAAAAAATGGACTATATATCGTACGTTTTTCTTGCAAAAAATATTTTTATGAAAAAAATGAATGGACTATGCATTGTCTATTTTTCGTAAAAAAACGTGGACTATATATCGTACGTTTTTCTTGCAAAAAAATTTTTTATGAAAAAAATTTAATGGACTATACATCGTCTATTTTTCGTGAAAAAAAATGGACTATATATCGTACGTTTTTCTTGCAAAAAAATTTTTTATGAAAAAAATTTAATGGACTATACATCGTCTATTTTTCGTGAAAAAAATGGACTATATCTCGTACGTTTTTCCTGCAAAAAATATTTTTATGAAAAAAATTAATGGACTATACATTGTCTATTTTTCGTAAGAAAAACGTGGACTATATAACGTACGTTTTTCTTGCAAAAAATTTTTTTATGAAAAAAATTTAATGGACTATACATCGTCTATTTTTCGTGAAAAAATGGACTATACATATATGGTACGTTTTTCTTGCAAAAAATATTTTTATAAAAAAAATTTAATGGACTATTTTTCTTACAAAAACGGCCTATATATGGTACGGTTTTCTTGCAAAAATTTTTTTTATGAAAAAAATTTAATTTATTTTTATTTTTCGTGAAAAAGTGGACTATATATCGTACGTTTTTCTTGCAAAAAATATTTTTATGAAAAAAATTAATGGACTATACATTGTCTATTTTTCGTAAAAAAAAGTGGACTATATATCGTACGTTTTTCTTGCAAAAAATTTTTTTATGAAAAAAATTTAATGGACTATACATCGTCTATTTTCCGTGAAAAAAGGGACTATATATCGCACGTTTTTCTTGCAAAAAATATTTTTATGAAAAAAATTAATGGACTATACATTGTCTATTTTTCGTAAAAAAAGTGGACTATATATCGTACGTTTTTCTTGCAAAATATTTTTTTATGAAAAAAATTTAATGGACTATACATCGTCTATTTTTCGTCAAAAAATGGACTATATATCGTACGTTTTTCTTGCAAAAAATATTTTTATGAAAAAAATTAATGGACTATACATTGTCTATTTTTCGTAAAAAAAGTGGACTATATATCGTACGTTTTTCTTGCAAAAAATTTTTTTATGAAAAAAATTTAATGGACTATACATCGTCTATTTTTCGTGAAAAAATGGACTATACATATATGGTACGTTTTTCTTGGAAAAAATTTCTTTATAAAAAAATTTAATGGACTATACATCGTCTATTCTTCGTGAAAAAAATGGACAATATATCGTACGTTTTTCTTGCAAGAAATATTTTTATAAAAACATTTAATGGACTATACATCGTCTATTTTTCGTGAAAAAGTAGACTGTATTTGGTACGATTTTCTTGCAAAAAAAAATTTTGTGATAAAAATTTAATGGACTATACATCGTCTATTCTTCGTGAAAAAATGGACTATATATCGTACGTTTTTTTGCAAAAAATATTTTTATAAAAACATTTAATGGATTATACATCGTCTATTTTTCGTGAAAAAAATGGACTGTATTTGGTACGATTTTCTTGCAAAAAAAAAATTTTGTGAAAAAAATTTAATGGACTATACATCGTCTATTCTTCGTGAAAAAATGGACTATATATCGTACGTTTTTTTGCAAGAAATATTTTTATAAAAACATTTAATGGATTATACATCGTCTATTTTTTGTGAAAAAATGGACTATACATATATGGTACGTTTTTCTTCCAAAAAATATTTTTATGAAGAAAATTAAATTAAATTAATTATACATCGTCTATTCTTCGTGAAAAAAATGGACTATATATCGTAGGTTTTTCTTGCAAGAAATATTTTTATAAAAACATTTAATGGACTATACATCGTCTATTTTTCGTATAAAAATGGACTATATTTGGTACGTTTTTCTTGCAAAAAATTTTTTTATGAAAAAAATTTAATGGACTATACATCGTCTATTTTTCGTGAAAAAAATGGACTATATCTCGTACGTTTTTCCTGAAAAAAATATTTTTATGAAAAAATTAATGGACTATACATTGTCTATTTTTCGTGAAAAATGGACTATACATATATGGTGCGTTTTTCTTGCAAAAAAATTAATGGACTATACATCGTCTATTTTTCGTGAAAAAAAGTGGACTATATATCGTACGTTTTTCTTGCAAAAAATTTTTTTATGAAAAAAATTTAATGGACTATACATCGTCTATTTTTCGTGAAAAAATGGACTATACATATATGGTACGTTTTTCTTGGAAAAAATTTCTTTATAAAAAAATTTAATTAATTCTATTCTTCGTGAAAAAAATGGACTATATATCGTACGTTTTTCTTGCAAGAAATATTTTTATAAAAACATTTAATGGACTATACATCGTCTATTTTTCGTGAAAAAATAGACTGTATTTGGTACGATTTTCTTGCAAAAAAAATTTTATGAAAAAAATTTAATGGACTATACATCGTCTATTTTTCGTGAAAAAAAATGGACTATATATGGTACGTTTTTCTTGCAAAAAATATTTTTATGAAAAAAATTAATGGACTATTATACATTGTCTATTTTACGTAAAAAAACGTGGACTATACATCGTCTATTTTTCGTGAAAAAATGGACTATATATCATACGTTTTTCATGCAAAATATTTTTTTATGAAAAAAATTTAATGGATTATACATCGTCTATTTTTCGTCACGTTTTTCTTGCAAAAAATATTTTTATGAAAAAAATTAATGGACTATACATTGTCTATTTTTCGTAAAAAAAGTGGACTATATATCGTACGTTTTTCTTGCAAAAAATTTTTTTATGAAAAAAATTTAATGGACTATACATCGTCTATTTTTCGTGAAAAAATGGACTATACATATATGGTACGTTTTTCTTGGAAAAAATTTCTTTATAAAAAAATTTAATGGACTATACATCGTCTATTCTTCGTGAAAAAAATGGACAATATATCGTACGTTTTTCTTGCAAGAAATATTTTTATAAAAACATTTAATGGACTATACATCGTCTATTTTTCGTGAAAAAGTAGACTGTATTTGGTACGATTTTCTTGCAAAAAAAAATTTTGTGAAAAAAATTTAATGGACTATACATCGTCTATTCTTCGTGAAAAAATGGACTATATATCGTACGTTTTTTTGCAAAAAATATTTTTATAAAAACATTTAATGGATTATACATCGTCTATTTTTCGTGAAAAAAATGGACTGTATTTGGTACGATTTTCTTGCAAAAAAAAATTTTGTGAAAAAAATTTAATGGACTATACATCGTCTATTCTTCGTGAAAAAATGGACTATATATCGTACGTTTTTTTGCAAGAAATATTTTTATAAAAACATTTAATGGATTATACATCGTCTATTTTTTGTGAAAAAATGGACTATACATATATGGTACGTTTTTCTTCCAAAAAATATTTTTATGAAGAAAATTAAATTAAATTAATTATACATCGTCTATTCTTCGTGAAAAAAATGGACTATATATCGTACGTTTTTCATGCAAGAAATATTTTTATAAAAACATTTAATGGACTATACATCGTCTATTTTTCGTATAAAAATGGACTATATTTGGTACATTTTTCTTGCAAAAAATTTTTTTATGAAAAAAATTTAATGGACTATACATCGTCTATTTTTCGTGAAAAAAATGGACTATATCTCGTACGTTTTTCCTGAAAAAAATATTTTTATGAAAAAAATTAATGGACTATACATTGTCTATTTTTCGTGAAAAATGGACTATACATATATGGTGCGTTTTTCTTGCAAAAAAATTAATGGACTATACATCGTCTATTTTTCGTGAAAAAAATGGACTATACATCGTACGTTTTTCTTGCAAAAAATATTTTTATGAAAAACATTTAATGGACTATACATCGTCTATTTTTCGTGAAAAAATAGACTGTATTTGGTACGATTTTCTTCCAAAAAAAATCTTATCAAAAAAATTTAATGGACTATATATCGTCTATTTTTCGTATAAAAATGGACTATATTTGGTACGTTTTTCTTGCAAAAAATATTTTTATGAAAAAATTTAATGGACTATACATTGTCTATTTTTCGTGAAAAAAATGGACTATATCTCGTACGTTTTTCCTGCAAAAAATATTTTTATGAAAAAAATTAATGGACTATACATTGTCTATTTTTCGTAAGAAAAACGTGGACTATATATCGTACGTTTTTCTTGCAAAAAATTTTTTTATGAAAAAAATTTAATGGACTATACATCGTCTATTTTTCGTGAAAAAAAATGGACCATATATCGTACGTTTTTCTTGCAAAAAATATTTTTATGAAAAAAATTAATGGACTATGCATTGTCTATTTTTCGTAAAAAAACGTGGACTATATATCGTACGTTTTTCTTGCAAAAAATTTTTTTATGAAAAAAATTTAATGGACTATACATCGTCTATTTTTCGTGAAAAAATGGACTATACATATATGGTACGTTTTTCTTGCAAAAAATATTTTTATGAAAAAAATTAATGGACTATACATTGTCTATTTTTCGTGAAAAAAAATGGACTATATATCGTACGTTTTTCTTGCAAAAAATTTAATGGACTATACATCGTCTATTTTTCGTGAAAAAAATGGACTATATATCGTACGTTTTTCTTGCAAAAAATATTTTTATGAAAAAAATTAATGGACTATACATTGTCGATTTTTCGTAAAAAAAAAGTGGACTATATATCGTACGTTTTTCTTGCAAAAAATTTTTTTATGAAAAAAATTTAATGGTCTATACATCGTCTATTTTTCGTGAAAAAATGGACTATACATATATGGTACGTTTTTCTTGGAAAAAATTTCTTTATAAAAAAATTTAATTTAATTCTATTCTTCGTGAAAAAAATGGACTATATATCGTACGTTTTTCTTGCAAGAAATATTTTTATAAAAACATTTAATGGACTATACATCGTCTATTTTTCGTGAAAAAATAGACTGTATTTGGTACGATTTTCTTGCAAAAAAAATTTTATGAAAAAAATTTAATGGACTATACATCGTCTATTTTTCGTGAAAAAAATGGACTATATATGGTACGTTTTTCTTGCAAAAAATATTTTTATGAAAAAAATTAATGGACTATACATTGTCTATTTTACGTAAAAAAACGTGGACTATACATCGTCTATTTTTCGTGAAAAAATGGACTATATATCATACGTTTTTCATGCAAAAAATTTTTTTATGAAAAAAATTTAATGGACTATATATACAACGTCTATTTTTCGTGAAAAAAATGGACTGTATTTGGTACGATTTCCTTGCAAAAAAAAATTTTATGAAAAAAATTTAATGGACTATACATTGTCTATTTTTCGTGAAAAAATGGACTATATATCATACGTTTTTCATGCAAAAATTTTTTTTATGAAAAAAAATTAATGGACTATACAACGTCTATTTTTCGTGAAAAATGGACTGTATTTGGTACGATTTTCTTGCAAAAAATATTTTTATGAAAAAAATTAATGGACCATACATTGTCTATTTTTCGTAAAAAAACGTGGACTATATATCGTACGTTTTTCTTGCAAAAAATTATTTTATGAAAAACATTTAATGGTCTATAATACATCGTCTATTTTTCGTGAAAAAATGGACTATACATATATGGTACGTTTTTTATAAAAAAAAATTTAATGGACTATACATCGTCTATTTTTCGTGAAAAAAAATGGACTATATATCGTACGTTTTTCTTGCAAAAAATATTTTTATGAAAAAAATGAATGGACTATGCATTGTCTATTTTTCGTAAAAAAACGTGGACTATATATCGTACGTTTTTCTTGCAAAAAATTTTTTTATGAAAAAAATTTAATGGACTATACATCGTCTATTTTTCGTGAAAAAAATGGACTATATATCGTACGTTTTTCTTGCAAAAAAATTTTTTATGAAAAAAATTTAATGGACTATACATCGTCTATTTTTCGTGAAAAAAAATGGACTATATCTCGTACGTTTTTCCTGCAAAAAATATTTTTATGAAAAACATTTAATGGACTATACATCGTCTATTTTTCGTGAAAAAATAGACTGTATTTGGTACGATTTTCTTCCAAAAAAATCTTATCAAAAAAATTTAATGGACTATATATCGTCTATTTTTCGTATAAAAATGGACTATATTTGGTACGTTTTTCTTGCAAAAAATATTTTTATGAAAAAATTTAATGGACTATACATTGTCTATTTTTCGTGAAAAAAAAATGGACTATATCTCGTACGTTTTTCCTGCAAAAAATATTTTTATGAAAAAAATTAATGGACTATACATTGTCTATTTTTCGTAAGAAAAACGTGGACTATATATCGTACGTTTTTCTTGCAAAAAAATTTTTTATGAAAAAAATTTAATGGACTATATATACATCGTCTATTTTTCGTGAAAAAAAATGGACCATATATCGTACGTTTTTCTTGCAAAAAATATTTTTATGAAAAAAATTAATGGACTATGCATTGTCTATTTTTCGTAAAAAAACGTGGACTATATATCGTACGTTTTTCTTGCAAAAAATTTTTTTATGAAAAAAATTTAATGGACTATACATCGTCTATTTTTCGTGAAAAAATGGACTATACATATATGATACGTTTTTCTTGCAAAAAATATTTTTATGAAAAAAATTAATGGACTATACATTGTCTATTTTTCGTGAAAAAAATGGACTATATATCGTACGTTTTTCTTGCAAAAAATTTAATGGACTATACATCGTCTATTTTTCGTGAAAAAAATGGACTATATATCGTACGTTTTTCTTGCAAAAATATTTTTATGAAAAAAATTAATGGACTATACATTGTCGATTTTTCGTAAAAAAAAGTGGACTATATATCGTACGTTTTTCTTGCAAAAAATTTTTTTATGAAAAAAATTTAATGGACTATACATCGTCTATTTTTCGTGAAAAAATGGACTATACATATATGGTACGTTTTTCTTGGAAAAAATTTCTTTATAAAAAAATTTAATTTAATTCTATTCTTCGTGAAAAAATGGACTATATATCGTACGTTTTTCTTGCAAGAAATATTTTTATAAAAACATTTAATGGACTATACATCGTCTATTTTTCGTGAAAAAATAGACTGTATTTGGTACGATTTTCTTGCAAAAAAAATTTTATGAAAAAAATTTAATGGACTATACATCGTCTATTTTTCGTGAAAAAAATGGACTATATATGGTACGTTTTTCTTGCAAAAAATATTTTTATGAAAAAAATTAATGGACTATACATTGTCTATTTTACGTAAAAAAACGTGGACTATACATCGTCTATTTTTCGTGAAAAAATGGACTATATATCATACGTTTTTCATGCAAAAAATTTTTTTATGAAAAAAATTTAATGGACTATATATACAACGTCTATTTTTCGTGAAAAAAATGGACTGTATTTGGTACGATTTCCTTGCAAAAAAAAATTTTATGAAAAAAATTTAATGGACTATACATTGTCTATTTTTCGTGAAAAAATGGACTATATATCATACGTTTTTCATGCAAAAATTTTTTTTATGAAAAAAAATTAATGGACTATACAACGTCTATTTTTCGTGAAAAATGGACTGTATTTGGTACGATTTTCTTGCAAAAAATATTTTTATGAAAAAAATTAATGGACCATACATTGTCTATTTTTCGTAAAAAAACGTGGACTATATATCGTACGTTTTTCTTGCAAAAAATTATTTTATGAAAAACATTTAATGGTCTATGCATCGTCTATTTTTCGTGAAAAAATGGACTATACATATATGGTACGTTTTTTATAAAAAAAAATTTAATGGACTATACATCGTCTATTTTTCGTGAAAAAAATGGACTATATATCGTACGTTTTTCTTGCAAAAAATATTTTTATGAAAAAAATGAATGGACTATGCATTGTCTATTTTTCGTAAAAAAACGTGGACTATATATCGTACGTTTTTCTTGCAAAAAATTTTTTTATGAAAAAAATTTAATGGACTATACATCGTCTATTTTTCGTGAAAAAAAATGGACTATATATCGTACGTTTTTCTTGCAAAAAAATTTTTTATGAAAAAAATTTAATGGACTATACATCGTCTATTTTTCGTGAAAAAAAATGGACTATATCTCGTACGTTTTTCCTGCAAAAAATATTTTTATGAAAAAAATTAATGGACTATACATTGTCTATTTTTCGTAAGAAAAACGTGGACTATATAACGTACGTTTTTCTTGCAAAAAATTTTTTTATGAAAAAAATTTAATGGACTATACATCGTCTATTTTTCGTGAAAAAATGGACTATACATATATGGTACGTTTTTCTTGCAAAAAATATTTTTATAAAAAAAATTTAATGGACTATTTTTCTTACAAAAACGGCCTATATATGGTACGGTTTTCTTGCAAAAATTTTTTTTATGAAAAAAATTTAATTTATTTTTATTTTTCGTGAAAAAGTGGACTATATATCGTACGTTTTTCTTGCAAAAAATATTTTTATGAAAAAAATTAATGGACTATACATTGTCTATTTTTCGTAAAAAAAAGTGGACTATATATCGTACGTTTTTCTTGCAAAAAATTTTTTTATGAAAAAAATTTAATGGACTATACATCGTCTATTTTCCGTGAAAAAAGGGACTATATATCGTACGTTTTTCTTGCAAAAAATATTTTTATGAAAAAAATTAATGGACTATACATTGTCTATTTTTCGTAAAAAAAGTGGACTATATATCGTACGTTTTTCTTGCAAAATATTTTTTTATGAAAAAAATTTAATGGACTATACATCGTCTATTTTTCGTCAAAAAATGGACTATATATCGCACGTTTTTCTTGCAAAAAATATTTTTATGAAAAAAATTAATGGACTATACATTGTCTATTTTTCGTAAAAAAAGTGGACTATATATCGTACGTTTTTCTTGCAAAAAATTTTTTTATGAAAAAAATTTAATGGACTATACATCGTCTATTTTTCGTGAAAAAATGGACTATACATATATGGTACGTTTTTCTTTCTATTCTTCGTGAAAAAAATGGACAATATATCGTACGTTTTTCTTGCAAGAAATATTTTTATAAAAACATTTAATGGACTATACATCGTCTATTTTTCGTGAAAAAGTAGACTGTATTTGGTACGATTTTCTTGCAAAAAAAAATTTTGTGATAAAAATTTAATGGACTATACATCGTCTATTCTTCGTGAAAAAATGGACTATATATCGTACGTTTTTTTGCAAGAAATATTTTTATAAAAACATTTAATGGATTATACATCGTCTATTTTTTGTGAAAAAATGGACTATACATATATGGTACGTTTTTCTTCCAAAAAATATTTTTATGAAGAAAATTAAATTAAATTAATTATACATCGTCTATTCTTCGTGAAAAAATGGACTATATATCGTAGGTTTTTCTTGCAAGAAATATTTTTATAAAAACATTTAATGGACTATACATCGTCTATTTTTCGTATAAAAATGGACTATATTTGGTACGTTTTTCTTGCAAAAAATTTTTTTATGAAAAAAATTTAATGGACTATACATCGTCTATTTTTCGTGAAAAAAATGGACTATATATCGTACGTTTTTCTTGCAAAAAAATTTTTTATGAAAAAAATTTAATGGACTATATATACATCGTCTATTTTTCGTGAAAAAAAATGGACTATATCTCGTACGTTTTTCCTGCAAAAAATATTTTTATGAAAAACATTTAATGGACTATACATCGTCTATTTTTCGTGAAAAAATAGACTGTATTTGGTACGATTTTCTTCCAAAAAAATCTTATCAAAAAAATTTAATGGACTATATATCGTCTATTTTTCGTATAAAAATGGACTATATTTGGTACGTTTTTCTTGCAAAAAATATTTTTATGAAAAAATTTAATGGACTATACATTGTCTATTTTTCGTGAAAAAAAATGGACTATATCTCGTACGTTTTTCCTGCAAAAAATATTTTTATGAAAAAAATTAATGGACTATATATACATTGTCTATTTTTCGTAAGAAAAACGTGGACTATATATCGTACGTTTTTCTTGCAAAAAATTTTTTTATGAAAAAAATTTAATGGACTATACATCGTCTATTTTTCGTGAAAAAATGGACTATACATATATGGTACGTTTTTCTTGCAAAAAATATTTTTATGAAAAAAATTAATGGACTATACATTGTCTATTTTACGTAAAAAAACGTGGACTATACATCGTCTATTTTTCGTGAAAAAATGGACTATATATCATACGTTTTTCATGCAAAAAATTTTTTTATGAAAAAAATTTAATGGACTATATATACAACGTCTATTTTTCGTGAAAAAAATGGACTGTATTTGGTACGATTTCCTTGCAAAAAAAAATTTTATGAAAAAAATTTAATGGACTATACATTGTCTATTTTTCGTGAAAAAATGGACTATATATCATACGTTTTTCATGCAAAAATTTTTTTTATGAAAAAAAATTAATGTACTATACAACGTCTATTTTTCGTGAAAAATGGACTGTATTTGGTACGATTTTCTTGCAAAAAATATTTTTATGAAAAAAATTAATGGACCATACATTGTCTATTTTTCGTAAAAAAACGTGGACTATATATCGTACGTTTTTCTTGCAAAAAATTATTTTATGAAAAACATTTAATGGTCTATACATCGTCTATTTTTCGTGAAAAAATGGACTATACATATATGGTACGTTTTTTATAAAAAAAAATTTAATGGACTATACATCGTCTATTTTTCGTGAAAAAAAATGGACTATATATCGTACGTTTTTCTTGCAAAAAATATTTTTATGAAAAAAATGAATGGACTATGCATTGTCTATTTTTCGTAAAAAAACGTGGACTATATATCGTACGTTTTTCTTGCAAAAAATTTTTTTATGAAAAAAATTTAATGGACTATACATCGTCTATTTTTCGTGAAAAAAATGGACTATATATCGTACGTTTTTCTTGCAAAAAAATTTTTTATGAAAAAAATTTAATGGACTATACATCGTCTATTTTTCGTGAAAAAAAAATGGACTATATCTCGTACGTTTTTCCTGCAAAAAATATTTTTATGAAAAAAATTAATGGACTATACATTGTCTATTTTTCGTAAGAAAAACGTGGACTATATATCGTACGTTTTTCTTGCAAAAAAATTTTTTATGAAAAAAATTTAATGGACTATACATCGTCTATTTTTCGTGAAAAAATGGACTATACATATATGGTACGTTTTTCTTGCAAAAAATATTTTTATAAAAAAAATTTAATGGACTATTTTTCTTACAAAAACGGCCTATATATGGTACGGTTTTCTTGCAAAAATTTTTTTTATGAAAAAAATTTAATTTATTTTTATTTTTCGTGAAAAAGTGGACTATATATCGTACGTTTTTCTTGCAAAAAATATTTTTATGAAAAAAATTAATGGACTATACATTGTCTATTTTTCGTAAAAAAAAGTGGACTATATATCGTACGTTTTTCTTGCAAAAAATTTTTTTATGAAAAAAATTTAATGGACTATACATCGTCTATTTTCCGTGAAAAAAGGGACTATATATCGTACGTTTTTCTTGCAAAAAATATTTTTATGAAAAAAATTAATGGACTATACATTGTCTATTTTTCGTAAAAAAAGTGGACTATATATCGTACGTTTTTCTTGCAAAATATTTTTTTATGAAAAAAATTTAATGGACTATACATCGTCTATTTTTCGTCAAAAAATGGACTATATATCGTACGTTTTTCTTGCAAAAAATATTTTTATGAAAAAAATTAATGGACTATACATTGTCTATTTTTCGTAAAAAAAGTGGACTATATATCGTACGTTTTTCTTGCAAAAAATTTTTTTATAAAAACATTTAATGGACTATACATCGTCTATTTTTCGTGAAAAAGTAGACTGTATTTGGTACGATTTTCTTGCAAAAAAAAATTTTGTGAAAAAAATTTAATGGACTATACATCGTCTATTCTTCGTGAAAAAATGGACTATATATCGTACGTTTTTTTGCAAAAAATATTTTTATAAAAACATTTAATGGATTATACATCGTCTATTTTTCGTGAAAAAAATGGACTGTATTTGGTACGATTTTCTTGCAAAAAAAAATTTTGTGAAAAAAATTTAATGGACTATACATCGTCTATTCTTCGTGAAAAAATGGACTATATATCGTACGTTTTTTTGCAAGAAATATTTTTATAAAAACATTTAATGGATTATACATCGTCTATTTTTTGTGAAAAAATGGACTATACATATATGGTACGTTTTTCTTCCAAAAAATATTTTTATGAAGAAAATTAAATTAAATTAATTATACATCGTCTATTCTTCGTGAAAAAAATGGACTATATATCGTACGTTTTTCATGCAAGAAATATTTTTATAAAAACATTTAATGGACTATACATCGTCTATTTTTCGTATAAAAATGGACTATATTTGGTACATTTTTCTTGCAAAAAATTTTTTTATGAAAAAAATTTAATGGACTATACATCGTCTATTTTTCGTGAAAAAAATGGACTATATCTCGTACGTTTTTCCTGAAAAAAATATTTTTATGAAAAAAATTAATGGACTATACATTGTCTATTTTTCGTGAAAAATGGACTATACATATATGGTGCGTTTTTCTTGCAAAAAAATTAATGGACTATACATCGTCTATTTTTCGTGAAAAAAATGGACTATACATCGTACGTTTTTCTTGCAAAAAATATTTTTATGAAAAACATTTAATGGACTATACATCGTCTATTTTTCGTGAAAAAATAGACTGTATTTGGTACGATTTTCTTCCAAAAAAAATCTTATCAAAAAAATTTAATGGACTATATATCGTCTATTTTTCGTATAAAAATGGACTATATTTGGTACGTTTTTCTTGCAAAAAATATTTTTATGAAAAAATTTAATGGACTATACATTGTCTATTTTTCGTGAAAAAAAATGGACTATATCTCGTACGTTTTTCCTGCAAAAAATATTTTTATGAAAAAAATTAATGGACTATACATTGTCTATTTTTCGTAAGAAAAACGTGGACTATATATCGTACGTTTTTCTTGCAAAAAATATTTTTATGAAAAAAATTAATGGACTATGCATTGTCTATTTTTCGTAAAAAAACGTGGACTATATATCGTACGTTTTTCTTGCAAAAAATTTTTTTATGAAAAAAATTTAATGGACTATACATATATGGTACGTTTTTCTTGCAAAAAATATTTTTATGAAAAAAATTAATGGACTATACATTGTCTATTTTTCGTGAAAAAAAATGGACTATATATCGTACGTTTTTCTTGCAAAAAATTTAATGGACTATACATCGTCTATTTTTCGTGAAAAAAATGGACTATATATCGTACGTTTTTCTTGCAAAAAATATTTTTATGAAAAAAATTAATGGACTATACATTGTCGATTTTTCGTAAAAAAAAGTGGACTATATATCGTACGTTTTTCTTGCAAAAAATTTTTTTATGAAAAAAATTTAATGGACTATACATCGTCTATTTTTCGTGAAAAAATGGACTATACATATATGGTACGTTTTTCTTGGAAAAAATTTCTTTATAAAAAAATTTAATTTAATTCTATTCTTCGTGAAAAAAATGGACTATATATCGTACGTTTTTCTTGCAAGAAATATTTTTATAAAAACATTTAATGGACTATACATCGTCTATTTTTCGTGAAAAAATAGACTGTATTTGGTACGATTTTCTTGCAAAAAAAATTTTATGAAAAAAATTTAATGGACTATACATCGTCTATTTTTCGTGAAAAAAATGGACTATATATGGTACGTTTTTCTTGCAAAAAATATTTTTATGAAAAAAATTAATGGACTATACATTGTCTATTTTACGTAAAAAAACGTGGACTATACATCGTCTATTTTTCGTGAAAAAATGGACTATATATCATACGTTTTTCATGCAAAAAATTTTTTTATGAAAAAAATTTAATGGACTATATATACAACGTCTATTTTTCGTGAAAAAATGGACTGTATTTGGTACGATTTCCTTGCAAAAAAAAATTTTATGAAAAAAATTTAATGGACTATACATTGTCTATTTTTCGTGAAAAAATGGACTATATATCATACGTTTTTCATGCAAAAATTTTTTTTATGAAAAAAAATTAATGGACTATACAACGTCTATTTTTCGTGAAAAATGGACTGTATTTGGTACGATTTTCTTGCAAAAAATATTTTTATGAAAAAAATTAATGGACCATACATTGTCTATTTTTCGTAAAAAAACGTGGACTATATATCGTACGTTTTTCTTGCAAAAAATTATTTTATGAAAAACATTTAATGGTCTATACATCGTCTATTTTTCGTGAAAAAATGGACTATACATATATGGTACGTTTTTTATAAAAAAAAATTTAATGGACTATACATCGTCTATTTTTCGTGAAAAAAAATGGACTATATATCGTACGTTTTTCTTGCAAAAAATATTTTTATGAAAAAAATTAATGGACTATGCATTGTCTATTTTTCGTAAAAAAAACGTGGACTATATATCGTACGTTTTTCTTGCAATAAATTTTTTTATGAAAAAAATTTAATGGACTATACATCGTCTATTTTTCGTGAAAAAAATGGACTATATATCGTACGTTTTTCTTGCAAAAAATATTTTTATGAAAAACATTTAATGGACTATACATCGTCTATTTTTCGTGAAAAAATAGACTGTATTTGGTACGATTTTCTTCCAAAAAATCTTATCAAAAAAATTTAATGGACTATATATCGTCTATTTTTCGTATAAAAATGGACTATATTTGGTACGTTTTTCTTGCAAAAAATATTTTTATGAAAAAATTTAATGGACTATACATTGTCTATTTTTCGTGAAAAAAAATGGACTATATCTCGTACGTTTTTCCTGCAAAAAATATTTTTATGAAAAAAATTAATGGACTATACATTGTCTATTTTTCGTAAGAAAAACGTGGACTATATATCGTACGTTTTTCTTGCAAAAAATTTTTTTATGAAAAAAATTTAATGGACTATACATCGTCTATTTTTCGTGAAAAAAAATGGACCATATATCGTACGTTTTTCTTGCAAAAAATATTTTTATGAAAAAAATTAATGGACTATGCATTGTCTATTTTTCGTAAAAAAACGTGGACTATATATCGTACGTTTTTCTTGCAAAAAATTTTTTTATGAAAAAAATTTAATGGACTATACATCGTCTATTTTTCGTGAAAAAATGGACTATACATATATGATACGTTTTTCTTGCAAAAAATATTTTTATGAAAAAAATTAATGGACTATACATTGTCTATTTTTCGTGAAAAAAATGGACTATATATCGTACGTTTTTCTTGCAAAAAATTTAATGGACTATACATCGTCTATTTTTCGTGAAAAAAATGGACTATATATCGTACGTTTTTCTTGCAAAAATATTTTTATGAAAAAAATTAATGGACTATACATTGTCGATTTTTCGTAAAAAAAAGTGGACTATATATCGTACGTTTTTCTTGCAAAAAATTTTTTTATGAAAAAAATTTAATGGACTATACATCGTCTATTTTTCGTGAAAAAATGGACTATACATATATGGTACGTTTTTCTTGGAAAAAATTTCTTTATAAAAAAATTTAATTTAATTCTATTCTTCGTGAAAAAATGGACTATATATCGTACGTTTTTCTTGCAAGAAATATTTTTATAAAAACATTTAATGGACTATACATCGTCTATTTTTCGTGAAAAAATAGACTGTATTTGGTACGATTTTCTTGCAAAAAAAATTTTATGAAAAAAATTTAATGGACTATACATCGTCTATTTTTCGTGAAAAAAATGGACTATATATGGTACGTTTTTCTTGCAAAAAATATTTTTATGAAAAAAATTAATGGACTATACATTGTCTATTTTACGTAAAAAAACGTGGACTATACATCGTCTATTTTTCGTGAAAAAATGGACTATATATCATACGTTTTTCATGCAAAAAATTTTTTTATGAAAAAAATTTAATGGACTATATATACAACGTCTATTTTTCGTGAAAAAAATGGACTGTATTTGGTACGATTTCCTTGCAAAAAAAAATTTTATGAAAAAAATTTAATGGACTATACATTGTCTATTTTTCGTGAAAAAATGGACTATATATCATACGTTTTTCATGCAAAAATTTTTTTTATGAAAAAAAATTAATGTACTATACAACGTCTATTTTTCGTGAAAAATGGACTGTATTTGGTACGATTTTCTTGCAAAAAATATTTTTATGAAAAAAATTAATGGACCATACATTGTCTATTTTTCGTAAAAAAACGTGGACTATATATCGTACGTTTTTCTTGCAAAAAATTATTTTATGAAAAACATTTAATGGTCTATACATCGTCTATTTTTCGTGAAAAAATGGACTATACATATATGGTACGTTTTTTATAAAAAAAAATTTAATGGACTATACATCGTCTATTTTTCGTGAAAAAAAATGGACTATATATCGTACGTTTTTCTTGCAAAAAATATTTTTATGAAAAAAATGAATGGACTATGCATTGTCTATTTTTCGTAAAAAAACGTGGACTATATATCGTACGTTTTTCTTGCAAAAAATTTTTTTATGAAAAAAATTTAATGGACTATACATCGTCTATTTTTCGTGAAAAAAATGGACTATATATCGTACGTTTTTCTTGCAAAAAAATTTTTTATGAAAAAAATTTAATGGACTATACATCGTCTATTTTTCGTGAAAAAAAATGGACTATATCTCGTACGTTTTTCCTGCAAAAAATATTTTTATGAAAAACATTTAATGGACTATACATCGTCTATTTTTCGTGAAAAAATAGACTGTATTTGGTACGATTTTCTTCCAAAAAAATCTTATCAAAAAAATTTAATGGACTATATATCGTCTATTTTTCGTATAAAAATGGACTATATTTGGTACGTTTTTCTTGCAAAAAATATTTTTATGAAAAAATTTAATGGACTATACATTGTCTATTTTTCGTGAAAAAAATGGACTATATCTCGTACGTTTTTCCTGCAAAAAATATTTTTATGAAAAAAATTAATGGACTATACATTGTCTATTTTTCGTAAGAAAAACGTGGACTATATATCGTACGGTTTTCTTGCAAAAAATTTTTTTATGAAAAAAATTTAATGGACTATACATCGTCTATTTTTCGTGAAAAAAAATGGACCATATATCGTACGTTTTTCTTGCAAAAAATATTTTTATGAAAAAAATTAATGGACTATGCATTGTCTATTTTTCGTAAAAAAACGTGGACTATATATCGTACGTTTATCTTGCAAAAAATTTTTTTATGAAAAAAATTTAATGGACTATACATCGTCTATTTTTCGTGAAAAAATGGACTATACATATATGGTACGTTTTTCTTGCAAAAAATATTTTTATGAAAAAAATTAATGGACTATACATTGTCTATTTTTCGTGAAAAAAAATGGACTATATATCGTACGTTTTTCTTGCAAAAAATTTAATGGACTATACATCGTCTATTTTTCGTGAAAAAAATGGACTATATATCGTACGTTTTTCTTGCAAAAAATATTTTTATGAAAAAAATTAATGGACTATACATTGTCGATTTTTCGTAAAAAAAAGTGGACTATATATCGTACGTTTTTCTTGCAAAAAATTTTTTTATGAAAAAAATTTAATGGACTATACATCGTCTATTTTTTGTGAAAAAATGGACTATACATATATGGTACGTTTTTCTTGGAAAAAATTTCTTTATAAAAAAATTTAATTTAATTCTATTCTTCGTGAAAAAAATGGACTATATATCGTACGTTTTTCTTGCAAGAAATATTTTTATAAAAACATTTAATGGACTATACATCGTCTATTTTTCGTGAAAAAATAGACTGTATTTGGTACGATTTTCTTGCAAAAAAAATTTTATGAAAAAAATTTAATGGACTATACATCGTCTATTTTTCGTGAAAAAAATGGACTATATATGGTACGTTTTTCTTGCAAAAAATATTTTTATGAAAAAAATTAATGGACTATACATTGTCTATTTTACGTAAAAAAACGTGGACTATACATCGTCTATTTTTCGTGAAAAAATGGACTATATATCATACGTTTTTCATGCAAAAAATTTTTTTATGAAAAAAATTTAATGGACTATATATACAACGTCTATTTTTCGTGAAAAAATGGACTGTATTTGGTACGATTTCCTTGCAAAAAAAAATTTTATGAAAAAAATTTAATGGACTATACATTGTCTATTTTTCGTGAAAAAATGGACTATATATCATACGTTTTTCATGCAAAAATTTTTTTTATGAAAAAAAATTAATGGACTATACAACGTCTATTTTTCGTGAAAAATGGACTGTATTTGGTACGATTTTCTTGCAAAAAATATTTTTATGAAAAAAATTAATGGACCATACATTGTCTATTTTTCGTAAAAAAACGTGGACTATATATCGTACGTTTTTCTTGCAAAAAATTATTTTATGAAAAACATTTAATGGTCTATACATCGTCTATTTTTCGTGAAAAAATGGACTATACATATATGGTACGTTTTTTATAAAAAAAAATTTAATGGACTATACATCGTCTATTTTTCGTGAAAAAAATGGACTATATATCGTACGTTTTTCTTGCAAAAAATATTTTTATGAAAAAAATTAATGGACTATGCATTGTCTATTTTTCGTAAAAAAAACGTGGACTATATATCGTACGTTTTTCTTGCAAAAAATTTTTTTATGAAAAAAATTTAATGGACTATACATCGTCTATTTTTCGTGAAAAAAATGGACTATATATCGTACGTTTTTCTTGCAAAAAAATTTTTTATGAAAAAAATTTAATGGACTATACATCGTCTATTTTTCGTGAAAAAAAATGGACTATATCTCGTACGTTTTTCCTGCAAAAAATATTTTTATGAAAAACATTTAATGGACTATACATCGTCTATTTTTCGTGAAAAAATAGACTGTATTTGGTACGATTTTCTTCCAAAAAAATCTTATCAAAAAAATTTAATGGACTATATATCGTCTATTTTTCGTATAAAAATGGACTATATTTGGTACGTTTTTCTTGCAAAAAATATTTTTATGAAAAAATTTAATGGACTATACATTGTCTATTTTTCGTGAAAAAAAATGGACTATATCTCGTACGTTTTTCCTGCAAAAAATATTTTTATGAAAAAAATTAATGGACTATACATTGTCTATTTTTCGTAAGAAAAACGTGGACTATATATCGTACGGTTTTCTTGCAAAAAATTTTTTTATGAAAAAAATTTAATGGACTATACATCGTCTATTTTTCGTGAAAAAAAATGGACCATACATCGTACGTTTTTCTTGCAAAAAATATTTTTATGAAAAAAATTAATGGACTATGCATTGTCTATTTTTCGTAAAAAAACGTGGACTATATATCGTACGTTTATCTTGCAAAAAATTTTTTTATGAAAAAAATTTAATGGACTATACATCGTCTATTTTTCGTGAAAAAATGGACTATACATATATGGTACGTTTTTCTTGCAAAAAATATTTTTATGAAAAAAATTAATGGACTATACATTGTCTATTTTTCGTGAAAAAAATGGACTATATATCGTACGTTTTTCTTGCAAAAAATTTAATGGACTATACATCGTCTATTTTTCGTGAAAAAAATGGACTATATATCGTACGTTTTTCTTGCAAAAATATTTTTATGAAAAAAATTAATGGACTATACATTGTCGATTTTTCGTAAAAAAAAGTGGACTATATATCGTACGTTTTTCTTGCAAAAAATTTTTTTATGAAAAAAATTTAATGGACTATACATCGTCTATTTTTCGTGAAAAAATGGACTATACATATATGGTACGTTTTTCTTGGAAAAAATTTCTTTATAAAAAAATTTAATTTAATTCTATTCTTCGTGAAAAAATGGACTATATATCGTACGTTTTTCTTGCAAGAAATATTTTTATAAAAACATTTAATGGACTATACATCGTCTATTTTTCGTGAAAAAATAGACTGTATTTGGTACGATTTTCTTGCAAAAAAAATTTTATGAAAAAAATTTAATGGACTATACATCGTCTATTTTTCGTGAAAAAAATGGACTATATATGGTACGTTTTTCTTGCAAAAAATATTTTTATGAAAAAAATTAATGGACTATACATTGTCTATTTTACGTAAAAAAACGTGGACTATACATCGTCTATTTTTCGTGAAAAAATGGACTATATATCATACGTTTTTCATGCAAAAAATTTTTTTATGAAAAAAATTTAATGGACTATATATACAACGTCTATTTTTCGTGAAAAAATGGACTGTATTTGGTACGATTTCCTTGCAAAAAAAAATTTTATGAAAAAAATTTAATGGACTATACATTGTCTATTTTTCGTGAAAAAATGGACTATATATCATACGTTTTTCATGCAAAAATTTTTTTTATGAAAAAAAATTAATGGACTATACAACGTCTATTTTTCGTGAAAAATGGACTGTATTTGGTACGATTTTCTTGCAAAAAATATTTTTATGAAAAAAATTAATGGACCATACATTGTCTATTTTTCGTAAAAAAACGTGGACTATATATCGTACGTTTTTCTTGCAAAAAATTATTTTATGAAAAACATTTAATGGTCTATACATCGTCTATTTTTCGTGAAAAAATGGACTATACATATATGGTACGTTTTTTATAAAAAAAAATTTAATGGACTATACATCGTCTATTTTTCGTGAAAAAAATGGACTATATATCGTACGTTTTTCTTGCAAAAAATATTTTTATGAAAAAAATTAATGGACTATGCATTGTCTATTTTTCGTAAAAAAAACGTGGACTATATATCGTACGTTTTTCTTGCAAAAAATTTTTTTATGAAAAAAATTTAATGGACTATACATCGTCTATTTTTCGTGAAAAAAATGGACTATATATCGTACGTTTTTCTTGCAAAAAAATTTTTTATGAAAAAAATTTAATGGACTATACATCGTCTATTTTTCGTGAAAAAAAATGGACTATATCTCGTACGTTTTTCCTGCAAAAAATATTTTTATGAAAAACATTTAATGGACTATACATCGTCTATTTTTCGTGAAAAAATAGACTGTATTTGGTACGATTTTCTTCCAAAAAAATCTTATCAAAAAAATTTAATGGACTATATATCGTCTATTTTTCGTATAAAAATGGACTATATTTGGTACGTTTTTCTTGCAAAAAATATTTTTATGAAAAAATTTAATGGACTATACATTGTCTATTTTTCGTGAAAAAAAATGGACTATATCTCGTACGTTTTTCCTGCAAAAAATATTTTTATGAAAAAAATTAATGGACTATACATTGTCTATTTTTCGTAAGAAAAACGTGGACTATATATCGTACGGTTTTCTTGCAAAAAATTTTTTTATGAAAAAAATTTAATGGACTATACATCGTCTATTTTTCGTGAAAAAAAATGGACCATACATCGTACGTTTTTCTTGCAAAAAATATTTTTATGAAAAAAATTAATGGACTATGCATTGTCTATTTTTCGTAAAAAAACGTGGACTATATATCGTACGTTTATCTTGCAAAAAATTTTTTTATGAAAAAAATTTAATGGACTATACATCGTCTATTTTTCGTGAAAAAATGGACTATACATATATGGTACGTTTTTCTTGCAAAAAATATTTTTATGAAAAAAATTAATGGACTATACATTGTCTATTTTTCGTGAAAAAAATGGACTATATATCGTACGTTTTTCTTGCAAAAAATTTAATGGACTATACATCGTCTATTTTTCGTGAAAAAAATGGACTATATATCGTACGTTTTTCTTGCAAAAATATTTTTATGAAAAAAATTAATGGACTATACATTGTCGATTTTTCGTAAAAAAAAGTGGACTATATATCGTACGTTTTTCTTGCAAAAAATTTTTTTATGAAAAAAATTTAATGGACTATACATCGTCTATTTTTCGTGAAAAAATGGACTATACATATATGGTACGTTTTTCTTGGAAAAAATTTCTTTATAAAAAAATTTAATTTAATTCTATTCTTCGTGAAAAAATGGACTATATATCGTACGTTTTTCTTGCAAGAAATATTTTTATAAAAACATTTAATGGACTATACATCGTCTATTTTTCGTGAAAAAATAGACTGTATTTGGTACGATTTTCTTGCAAAAAAAATTTTATGAAAAAAATTTAATGGACTATACATCGTCTATTTTTCGTGAAAAAAATGGACTATATATGGTACGTTTTTCTTGCAAAAAATATTTTTATGAAAAAAATTAATGGACTATACATTGTCTATTTTACGTAAAAAAACGTGGACTATACATCGTCTATTTTTCGTGAAAAAATGGACTATATATCATACGTTTTTCATGCAAAAAATTTTTTTATGAAAAAAATTTAATGGACTATATATACAACGTCTATTTTTCGTGAAAAAAATGGACTGTATTTGGTACGATTTCCTTGCAAAAAAAAATTTTATGAAAAAAATTTAATGGACTATACATTGTCCATTTTTCGTGAAAAAATGGACTATATATCATACGTTTTTCATGCAAAAATTTTTTTTATGAAAAAAAATTAATGGACTATACAACGTCTATTTTTCGTGAAAAATGGACTGTATTTGGTACGATTTTCTTGCAAAAAATATTTTTATGAAAAAAATTAATGGACCATACATTGTCTATTTTTCGTAAAAAAACGTGGACTATATATCGTACGTTTTTCTTGCAAAAAATTATTTTATGAAAAACATTTAATGGTCTATACATCGTCTATTTTTCGTGAAAAAATGGACTATACATATATGGTACGTTTTTTATAAAAAAAAATTTAATGGACTATACATCGTCTATTTTTCGTGAAAAAAAATGGACTATATATCGTACGTTTTTCTTGCAAAAAATATTTTTATGAAAAAAATGAATGGACTATGCATTGTCTATTTTTCGTAAAAAAACGTGGACTATATATCGTACGTTTTTCTTGCAAAAAATTTTTTTATGAAAAAAATTTAATGGACTATACATCGTCTATTTTTCGTGAAAAAAAATGGACTATATATCGTACGTTTTTCTTGCAAAAAAATTTTTTATGAAAAAAATTTAATGGACTATACATCGTCTATTTTTCGTGAAAAAAAATGGACTATATCTCGTACGTTTTTCCTGCAAAAAATATTTTTATGAAAAAAATTAATGGACTATACATTGTCTATTTTTCGTAAGAAAAACGTGGACTATATAACGTACGTTTTTCTTGCAAAAAATTTTTTTATGAAAAAAATTTAATGGACTATACATCGTCTATTTTTCGTGAAAAAATGGACTATACATATATGGTACGTTTTTCTTGCAAAAAATATTTTTATAAAAAAAATTTAATGGACTATTTTTCTTACAAAAACGGCCTATATATGGTACGGTTTTCTTGCAAAAATTTTTTTTATGAAAAAAATTTAATTTATTTTTATTTTTCGTGAAAAAGTGGACTATATATCGTACGTTTTTCTTGCAAAAAATATTTTTATGAAAAAAATTAATGGACTATACATTGTCTATTTTTCGTAAAAAAAAGTGGACTATATATCGTACGTTTTTCTTGCAAAAAATTTTTTTATGAAAAAAATTTAATGGACTATACATCGTCTATTTTCCGTGAAAAAAGGGACTATATATCGTACGTTTTTCTTGCAAAAAATATTTTTATGAAAAAAATTAATGGACTATACATTGTCTATTTTTCGTAAAAAAAGTGGACTATATATCGTACGTTTTTCTTGCAAAATATTTTTTTATGAAAAAAATTTAATGGACTATACATCGTCTATTTTTCGTCAAAAAATGGACTATATATCGTACGTTTTTCTTGCAAAAAATATTTTTATGAAAAAAATTAATGGACTATACATTGTCTATTTTTCGTAAAAAAAGTGGACTATATATCGTACGTTTTTCTTGCAAAAAATTTTTTTATGAAAAAAATTTAATGGACTATACATCGTCTATTTTTCGTGAAAAAATGGACTATACATATATGGTACGTTTTTCTTGGAAAAAATTTCTTTATAAAAAAATTTAATGGACTATACATCGTCTATTCTTCGTGAAAAAAATGGACAATATATCGTACGTTTTTCTTGCAAGAAATATTTTTATAAAAACATTTAATGGACTATACATCGTCTATTTTTCGTGAAAAAGTAGACTGTATTTGGTACGATTTTCTTGCAAAAAAAAATTTTGTGATAAAAATTTAATGGACTATACATCGTCTATTCTTCGTGAAAAAATGGACTATATATCGTACGTTTTTTTGCAAGAAATATTTTTATAAAAACATTTAATGGATTATACATCGTCTATTTTTTGTGAAAAAATGGACTATACATATATGGTACGTTTTTCTTCCAAAAAATATTTTTATGAAGAAAATTAAATTAAATTAATTATACATCGTCTATTCTTCGTGAAAAAAATGGACTATATATCGTAGGTTTTTCTTGCAAGAAATATTTTTATAAAAACATTTAATGGACTATACATCGTCTATTTTTCGTATAAAAATGGACTATATTTGGTACGTTTTTCTTGCAAAAAATTTTTTTATGAAAAAAATTTAATGGACTATACATCGTCTATTTTTCGTGAAAAAAATGGACTATATCTCGTACGTTTTTCCTGAAAAAAATATTTTTATGAAAAAAATTAATGGACTATACATTGTCTATTTTTCGTGAAAAATGGACTATACATATATGGTGCGTTTTTCTTGCAAAAAAATTAATGGACTATACATCGTCTATTTTTCGTGAAAAAAAGTGGACTATATATCGTACGTTTTTCTTGCAAAAAATTTTTTTATGAAAAAAATTTAATGGACTATAATACATCGTCTATTTTTCGTGAAAAAATGGACTATACATATATGGTACGTTTTTCTTGGAAAAAATTTCTTTATAAAAAAATTTAATTAATTCTATTCTTCGTGAAAAAAATGGACTATATATCGTACGTTTTTCTTGCAAGAAATATTTTTATAAAAACATTTAATGGACTATACATCGTCTATTTTTCGTGAAAAAATAGACTGTATTTGGTACGATTTTCTTGCAAAAAAAATTTTATGAAAAAAATTTAATGGACTATACATCGTCTATTTTTCGTGAAAAAAAATGGACTATATATGGTACGTTTTTCTTGCAAAAAATATTTTTATGAAAAAAATTAATGGACTATACATTGTCTATTTTACGTAAAAAAACGTGGACTATACATCGTCTATTTTTCGTGAAAAAATGGACTATATATCATACGTTTTTCATGCAAAATATTTTTTTATGAAAAAAATTTAATGGACTATACAGCGTCTATTTTTCGTCAAAAAATGGACTATATATCGTACGTTTTTCTTGCAAAAAATATTTTTATGAAAAAAATTAATGGACTATACATTGTCTATTTTTCGTAAAAAAAGTGGACTATATATCGTACGTTTTTCTTGCAAAAAATTTTTTTATGAAAAAAATTTAATGGACTATACATCGTCTATTTTTCGTGAAAAAATGGACTATACATATATGGTACGTTTTTCTTGGAAAAAATTTCTTTATAAAAAAATTTAATGGACTATACATCGTCTATTCTTCGTGAAAAAAATGGACAATATATCGTACGTTTTTCTTGCAAGAAATATTTTTATAAAAACATTTAATGGACTATACATCGTCTATTTTTCGTGAAAAAGTAGACTGTATTTGGTACGATTTTCTTGCAAAAAAAAATTTTGTGAAAAAAATTTAATGGACTATACATCGTCTATTCTTCGTGAAAAAATGGACTATATATCGTACGTTTTTTTTGCAAAAAATATTTTTATGAAAAACATTTAATGGACTATACATCGTCTATTTTTCGTATAAAAATGGACTATATTTGGTACGTTTTTCTTGCAAAAAATATTTTTATGAAAAAATTTAATGGACTATACATTGTCTATTTTTCGTGAAAAAAAATGGACTATATTTGGTACGTTTTTCTTGCAAAAAATATTTTTATGAAAAAATTTAATGGACTATACATTGTCTATTTTTCGTGAAAAATGGACTATACATATATGGTGCGTTTTTCTTGCAAAAAAATTAATGGACTATACATCGTCTATTTTTCGTGAAAAAAATGGATTATACATCGTACGTTTTTCTTGCAAAAAATATTTTTATGAAAAACATTTAATGGAATATACATCGTCTATTTTTCGTGAAAAAATAGACTGTATTTGGTACGATTTTCTTCCAAAAAAAATCTTATCAAAAAAATTTAATGGACTATATATCGTCTATTTTTCGTGAAAAAAATGGACTATATTTGGTACGTTTTTCTTGCAAAAAATTTCTTTATAAAAAAATTTAATGGACTATACATCGTCTATTCTTCGTGAAAAAAATGGACAATATATCGTACGTTTTTCTTGCAAGAAATATTTTTATAAAAACATTTAATGGACTATACATCGTCTATTTTTCGTGAAAAAGTAGACTGTATTTGGTACGATTTTCTTGCAAAAAAAAATTTTGTGATAAAAATTTAATGGACTATACATCGTCTATTCTTCGTGAAAAAATGGACTATATATCGTACGTTTTTTTGCAAGAAATATTTTTATAAAAACATTTAATGGATTATACATCGTCTATTTTTTGTGAAAAAATGGACTATACATATATGGTACGTTTTTCTTCCAAAAAATATTTTTATGAAGAAAATTAAATTAAATTAATTATACATCGTCTATTCTTCGTGAAAAAAATGGACTATATATCGTAGGTTTTTCTTGCAAGAAATATTTTTATAAAAACATTTAATGGACTATACATCGTCTATTTTTCGTATAAAAATGGACTATATTTGGTACGTTTTTCTTGCAAAAAATTTTTTTATGAAAAAAATTTAATGGACTATACATCGTCTATTTTTCGTGAAAAAAATGGACTATATCTCGTACGTTTTTCCTGAAAAAAATATTTTTATGAAAAAAATTAATGGACTATACATTGTCTATTTTTCGTGAAAAATGGACTATACATATATGGTGCGTTTTTCTTGCAAAAAAATTAATGGACTGACTATACATCGTCTATTTTTCGTGAAAAAAAGTGGACTATATATCGTACGTTTTTCTTGCAAAAAATTTTTTTATGAAAAAAATTTAATGGACTATAATACATCGTCTATTTTTCGTGAAAAAATGGACTATACATATATGGTACGTTTTTCTTGGAAAAAATTTCTTTATAAAAAAATTTAATTAATTCTATTCTTCGTGAAAAAAATGGACTATATATCGTACGTTTTTCTTGCAAGAAATATTTTTATAAAAACATTTAATGGACTATACATCGTCTATTTTTCGTGAAAAAATAGACTGTATTTGGTACGATTTTCTTGCAAAAAAAATTTTATGAAAAAAATTTAATGGACTATACATCGTCTATTTTTCGTGAAAAAAAATGGACTATATATGGTACGTTTTTCTTGCAAAAAATATTTTTATGAAAAAAATTAATGGACTATACATTGTCTATTTTACGTAAAAAAACGTGGACTATACATCGTCTATTTTTCGTGAAAAAATGGACTATATATCATACGTTTTTCATGCAAAATATTTTTTTATGAAAAAAATTTAATGGACTATACAGCGTCTATTTTTCGTCAAAAAATGGACTATATATCGTACGTTTTTCTTGCAAAAAATATTTTTATGAAAAAAATTAATGGACTATACATTGTCTATTTTTCGTAAAAAAAGTGGACTATATATCGTACGTTTTTCTTGCAAAAAATTTTTTTATGAAAAAAATTTAATGGACTATACATCGTCTATTTTTCGTGAAAAAATGGACTATACATATATGGTACGTTTTTCTTGGAAAAAATTTCTTTATAAAAAAATTTAATGGACTATACATCGTCTATTCTTCGTGAAAAAAATGGACAATATATCGTACGTTTTTCTTGCAAGAAATATTTTTATAAAAACATTTAATGGACTATACATCGTCTATTTTTCGTGAAAAAGTAGACTGTATTTGGTACGATTTTCTTGCAAAAAAAAATTTTGTGAAAAAAATTTAATGGACTATACATCGTCTATTCTTCGTGAAAAAATGGACTATATATCGTACGTTTTTTTGCAAAAAATATTTTTATAAAAACATTTAATGGATTATACATCGTCTATTTTTCGTGAAAAAAATGGACTGTATTTGGTACGATTTTCTTGCAAAAAAAAATTTTGTGAAAAAAATTTAATGGACTATACATCGTCTATTCTTCGTGAAAAAATGGACTATATATCGTACGTTTTTTTGCAAGAAATATTTTTATAAAAACATTTAATGGATTATACATCGTCTATTTTTTGTGAAAAAATGGACTATACATATATGGTACGTTTTTCTTCCAAAAAATATTTTTATGAAGAAAATTAAATTAAATTAATTATACATCGTCTATTCTTCGTGAAAAAAATGGACTATATATCGTACGTTTTTCATGCAAAAAATATTTTTATGAAAAACATTTAATGGACTATACATCGTCTATTTTTCGTATAAAAATGGACTATATTTGGTACGTTTTTCTTGCAAAAAATATTTTTATGAAAAAATTTAATGGACTATACATTGTCTATTTTTCGTGAAAAAAAATGGACTATATTTGGTACGTTTTTCTTGCAAAAAATATTTTTATGAAAAAATTTAATGGACTATACATTGTCTATTTTTCGTGAAAAATGGACTATACATATATGGTGCGTTTTTCTTGCAAAAAAATTAATGGACTATACATCGTCTATTTTTCGTGAAAAAAATGGATTATACATCGTACGTTTTTCTTGCAAAAAATATTTTTATGAAAAACATTTAATGGACTATACATCGTCTATTTTTCGTGAAAAAATAGACTGTATTTGGTACGATTTTCTTCCAAAAAAAATCTTATCAAAAAAATTTAATGGACTATATATCGTCTATTTTTCGTGAAAAAAATGGACTATATTTGGTACGTTTTTCTTGCAAAAAATATTTTTATGAAAAAATTTAATGGACTATACATTGTCTATTTTTCGTGAAAAAAATGGACTATATTTGGTACGTTTTTCTTGCAAAAAATATTTTTATGAAAAAATTTAATGGACTATACATTGTCTATTTTTCGTAAGAAAAACGTGGACTATATATCGTACGTTTTTCTTGCAAAAAATTTTTTTATGAAAAAAATTTAATGGACTATACATCGTCTATTTTTCGTGAAAAAAATGGACCATATATCGTACGTTTTTCTTGCAAAAAATATTTTTATGAAAAAAATTAATGGACTATGCATTGTCTATTTTTCGTAAAAAAACGTGGACTATATATCGTACGTTTTTCTTGCAAAAAATTTTTTTATGAAAAAAATTTAATGGACTATACATTGTCTATTTTTCGTGAAAAAAAATGGACTATATATCGTACGTTTTTCTTGCAAAAAATTTTTTTATGAAAAAAATTTAATGGACTATACATTGTCTATTTTTCGTGAAAAAAAATGGACTATATATCGTACGTTTTTCTTGCAAAAAATTTAATCGACTATACATCGTCTATTTTTCGTGAAAAAAATGGACTATATATCGTACGTTTTTCTTGCAAAAAATATTTTTATGAAAAAAATTAATGGACTATACATTGTCGATTTTTCGTAAAAAAAAGTGGACTATATATCGTACGTTTTTCTTGCAAAAAAATTTTTTATGAAAAAAATTTTATGGACTATACATCGTCTATTTTTCGTGAAAAAATGGACTATACATATATGGTACGTTTTTCTTGGAAAAAATTTCTTTATAAAAAAATTTAATTTAATTCTATTCTTCGTGAAAAAAATGGACTATATATCGTACGTTTTTCTTGCAAGAAATATTTTTATAAAAACATTTAATGGACTATACATCGTCTATTTTTCGTTTTATTTTTCGTGAAAAAAAATGGACTATATATGGTACGTTTTTCTTGCAAAAAATATTTTTATGAAAAAAATTAATGGACTATACATTGTCTATTTTACGTAAAAAAACGTGGACTATACATCGTCTATTTTTCGTGAAAAAATGGACTATATATCATACGTTTTTCATGCAAAAAATTTTTTTATGAAAAAAATTTAATGGACTATATATACAACGTCTATTTTTCGTGAAAAAAATGGACTGTATTTGGTACGATTTCCTTGCAAAAAAAAAATTTTATGAAAAAAATTTAATGGACTATACATTGTCTATTTTTCGTGAAAAAATGGACTATATATCATACGTTTTTCATGCAAAAATTTTTTTTATGAAAAAAAATTAATGGACTATACAACGTCTATTTTTCGTGAAAAATGGACTGTATTTGGTACGATTTTCTTGCAAAAAATATTTTTATGAAAAAAATTAATGGACCATACATTGTCTATTTTTCGTAAAAAAACGTGGACTATATATCGTACGTTTTTCTTGCAAAAAATTATTTTATGAAAAACATTTAATGGTCTATACATCGTCTATTTTTCGTGAAAAAATGGACTATACATATATGGTACGTTTTTTATAAAAAAAAATTTAATGGACTATACATCGTCTATTCTTCGTGAAAAAAATGGACTATATATCGTACGTTTTTCTTGCAAAAAATATTTTTATGAAAAAAATTAATGGACTATGCATTGTCTATTTTTCGTAAAAAAACGTGGACTATATATCGTACGTTTTTCTTGCAAAAAAATTTTTTATGAAAAAAATTTAATGGACTATACATCGTCTATTTTTCGTGAAAAAAAATGGACTATATATCGTACGTTTTTCTTGCAAAAAAATTTTTTATGAAAAAAATTTAATGGACTATACATCGTCTATTTTTCGTGAAAAAAATGGACTATATATCGTACGTTTTTCTTGCAAAAAATATTTTTATGAAAAAAATTAATGGACTATGCATTGTCTATTTTTCGTAAAAAAACGTGGACTATATATCGTACGTTTTTCTTGCAAAAAATTTTTTTATGAAAAAAATTTAATGGACTATACATCGTCTATTTTTCGTGAAAAAATGGACTATACATATATGGTACGTTTTTCTTGCAAAAAATATTTTTATGAAAAAAATTAATGGACTATACATTGTCTATTTTTCGTGGAAAAAAATGGACTATATATCGTACGTTTTTCTTGCAAAAAATTTTTTTATGTAAAAAATTTAATGGACTATACATCGTCTATTTTTCGTGAAAAAAATGGACTATATATCGTACGTTTTTCTTGCAAAAAATTTTTTTATGAAAAAAATTTAATGGACTATACATCGTCTATTTTTCGTGAAAAAATGGACTATACATATATGGTACGTTTTTGTTGGAAAAAATTTTTTTATAAAAAAATTTAATGGACTACATCGTCTATTCTTCGTGAAAAAAATGGACTATATATCGTACGTTTTTCTTGCGAGAAATATTTTTATAAAATCATTTAATGGACTATACATCGTCTATTTTTCGTATAAAAATGGACTATATTTGGTACGTTTTTCTTGCAAAAAAATTTTTTATGAAAAAAATTTAATGGACTATACATCGTCTATTTTTCGTGAAAAAAATGGACTATATATCGTACGTTTTTCTTGCAAAAAATATTTTTATGAAAAAAATTAATGGACTATGCATTGTCTATTTTTCGTAAAAAAACGTGGACTATATATCGTACGTTTTTCTTGCAAAAAATTTTTTTATGAAAAAAATTTAATGGACTATACATCGTCTATTTTTCGTGAAAAAATGGACTATACATATATGGTACGTTTTTCTTGCAAAAAATATTTTTATGAAAAAAATTAATGGACTATACATTGTCTATTTTACGTAAAAAAACGTGGACTATACATCGTCTATTTTTCGTGAAAAAATGGACTATATATCATACGTTTTTCATGCAAAATATTTTTTTATGAAAAAAATTTAATGGACTATACAGCGTCTATTTTTCGTCAAAAAATGGACTATATATCGTACGTTTTTCTTGCAAAAAATATTTTTATGAAAAAAATTAATGGACTATATATACATTGTCTATTTTTCGTAAAAAAAGTGGACTATATATCGTACGTTTTTCTTGCAAAAAATTTTTTTATGAAAAAAATTTAATGGACTATACATCGTCTATTTTTCGTGAAAAAATGGACTATACATATATGGTACGTTTTTCTTGGAAAAAATTTCTTTATAAAAAAATTTAATGGACTATACATCGTCTATTCTTCGTGAAAAAAATGGACAATATATCGTACGTTTTTCTTGCAAGAAATATTTTTATAAAAACATTTAATGGACTATACATCGTCTATTTTTCGTGAAAAAGTAGACTGTATTTGGTACGATTTTCTTGCAAAAAAAAATTTTGTGAAAAAAATTTAATGGACTATACATCGTCTATTCTTCGTGAAAAAATGGACTATATATCGTACGTTTTTTTGCAAAAAATATTTTTATAAAAATATTTAATGGATTATACATCGTCTATTTTTCGTGAAAAAAATGGACTGTATTTGGTACGATTTTCTTGCAAAAAAAAATTTTGTGAAAAAAATTTAATGGACTATACATCGTCTATTCTTCGTGAAAAAATGGACTATATATCGTACGTTTTTTTGCAAGAAATATTTTTATAAAAACATTTAATGGATTATACATCGTCTATTTTTTGTGAAAAAATGGACTATACATATATGGTATGTTTTTCTTCCAAAAAATATTTTTATGAAGAAAATTAAATTAAATTAATTATACATCGTCTATTCTTCGTGAAAAAAATGGACTATATATCGTACGTTTTTCTTGCAAGAAATATTTTTATAAAAACATTTAATGGACTATACATCGTCTATTTTTCGTATAAAAATGGACTATATTTGGTACGTTTTTCTTGCAAAAAATTTTTTTATGAAAAAAATTTAATGGACTATACATCGTCTATTTTTCGTGAAAAAAATGGACTATATCTCGTACGTTTCTCCTGAAAAAAATATTTTTATGAAAAAAATTAATGGACTATACATTGTCTATTTTTCGTGAAAAATGGACTATACATATATGGTGCGTTTTTCTTGCAAAAAAATTAATGGACTATACATCGTCTATTTTTCGTGAAAAAAATGGATTATACATCGTACGTTTTTCTTGCAAAAAATATTTTTATGAAAAACATTTAATGGACTATACATCGTCTATTTTTCGTGAAAAAATAGACTGTATTTGGTACGATTTTCTTCCAAAAAAAATCTTATCAAAAAAATTTAATGGACTATATATCGTCTATTTTTCGTGAAAAAAATGGACTATATTTGGTACGTTTTTCTTGCAAAAAATATTTTTATGAAAAAATTTAATGGACTATACATTGTCTATTTTTCGTGAAAAAAATGGACTATATTTGGTACGTTTTTCTTGCAAAAAATATTTTTATGAAAAAATTTAATGGACTATACATTGTCTATTTTTCGTGAAAAAAAATGGACTATATCTCGTACGTTTTTCCTGCAAAAAATATTTTTATGAAAAAAATTAATGGACTATACATTGTCTATTTTTCGTAAGAAAAACGTGGACTATATATCGTACGTTTTTCTTGCAAAAAATTTTTTTATGAAAAAAATTTAATGGACTATACATCGTCTATTTTTCGTGAAAAAAAATGGACCATATATCGTACGTTTTTCTTGCAAAAAATATTTTTATGAAAAAAATTAATGGACTATGCATTGTCTATTTTTCGTAAAAAAACGTGGACTATATATCGTACGTTTTTCTTGCAAAAAATTTTTTTATGAAAAAAATTTAATGGACTATACATCGTCTATTTTTCGTGAAAAAATGGACTATACATATATGGTACGTTTTTCTTGCAAAAAATATTTTTATGAAAAAAATTAATGGACTATACATTGTCTATTTTTCGTGAAAAAAATGGACTATATATCGTACGTTTTTCTTGCAAAAAATTTAATGGACTATACATCGTCTATTTTTCGTGAAAAAAATGGACTATATATCGTACGTTTTTCTTGCAAAAATATTTTTATGAAAAAAATTAATGGACTATACATTGTCGATTTTTCGTAAAAAAAAGTGGACTATATATCGTACGTTTTTCTTGCAAAAAATTTTTTTATGAAAAAAATTTAATGGACTATACATCGTCTATTTTTCGTGAAAAAATGGACTATACATATATGGTACGTTTTTCTTGGAAAAAATTTCTTTATAAAAAAATTTAATTTAATTCTATTCTTCGTGAAAAAATGGACTATATATCGTACGTTTTTCTTGCAAGAAATATTTTTATAAAAACATTTAATGGACTATACATCGTCTATTTTTCGTGAAAAAATAGACTGTATTTGGTACGATTTTCTTGCAAAAAAAATTTTATGAAAAAAATTTAATGGACTATACATCGTCTATTTTTCGTGAAAAAAATGGACTATATATGGTACGTTTTTCTTGCAAAAAATATTTTTATGAAAAAAATTAATGGACTATACATTGTCTATTTTACGTAAAAAAACGTGGACTATACATCGTCTATTTTTCGTGAAAAAATGGACTATATATCATACGTTTTTCATGCAAAAAATTTTTTTATGAAAAAAATTTAATGGACTATATATACAACGTCTATTTTTCGTGAAAAAAATGGACTGTATTTGGTACGATTTCCTTGCAAAAAAAAATTTTATGAAAAAAATTTAATGGACTATACATTGTCTATTTTTCGTGAAAAAATGGACTATATATCATACGTTTTTCATGCAAAAATTTTTTTTATGAAAAAAAATTAATGTACTATACAACGTCTATTTTTCGTGAAAAATGGACTGTATTTGGTACGATTTTCTTGCAAAAAATATTTTTATGAAAAAAATTAATGGACCATACATTGTCTATTTTTCGTAAAAAAACGTGGACTATATATCGTACGTTTTTCTTGCAAAAAATTATTTTATGAAAAACATTTAATGGTCTATACATTGTCTATTTTTCGTAAGAAAAACGTGGACTATATATCGTACGTTTTTCTTGCAAAAAATTTTTTTATGAAAAAAATTTAATGGACTATACATCGTCTATTTTTCGTGAAAAAAAATGGACTATATATCGTACGTTTTTCTTGCAAAAAATTTTTTTATGAAAAAAATTTAATGGACTATACATTGTCTATTTTTCGTGAAAAAAAATGGACTATATATCGTACGTTTTTCTTGCAAAAAATTTAATGGACTATACATCGTCTATTTTTCGTGAAAAAAATGGACTATATATCGTACGTTTTTCTTGCAAAAAATATTTTTATGAAAAAAATTAATGGACTATACATTGTCGATTTTTCATAAAAAAAAGTGGACTATATATCGTACGTTTTTCTTGCAAAAAAATTTTTTATGAAAAAAATTTAATGGACTATACATTGTCTATTTTTCGTGAAAAAATGGACTATACATATATGGTACGTTTTTCTTGGAAAAAATTTCTTTATAAAAAAATTTAATTTAATTCTATTCTTCGTGAAAAAAATGGACTATATATCGTACGTTTTTCTTGCAAGAAATATTTTTATAAAAACATTTAATGGACTATACATCGTCTATTTTTCGTGAAAAAATAGACTGTATTTGGTACGATTTTCTTGCAAAAAAAATTTTATGAAAAAAATTTAATGGACTATACATCGTCTATTTTTCGTGAAAAAAAATGGACTATATATGGTACGTTTTTCTTGCAAAAAATATTTTTATGAAAAAAATTAATGGACTATACATTGTCTATTTTACGTAAAAAAACGTGGACTATACATCGTCTATTTTTCGTGAAAAAATGGACTATATATCATACGTTTTTCATGCAAAAAATTTTTTTATGAAAAAAATTTAATGGACTATATATACAACGTCTATTTTTCGTGAAAAAAATGGACTGTATTTGGTACGATTTCCTTGCAAAAAAAAATTTTATGAAAAAAATTTAATGGACCATACATTGTCTATTTTTCGTGAAAAAATGGACTATATATCATACGTTTTTCATGCAAAAATTTTTTTTATGAAAAAAAATTAATGGACTATACAACGTCTATTTTTCGTGAAAAAAATGGACTGTATTTGGTACGATTTTCTTGCAAAAAAAAAATTGTATGAAAAAAATTTAATGGACTATACATCGTCTATTTTTCGTATAAAAATGGACTATATTTGGTACGTTTTTCTTGCAAAAAATTTTTTTATGAAAAAAATTTAATGGACTATACATCGTCTATTTTTCGTGAAAAATGGACTATATCTCGTACGTTTTTCCTGCAAAAAATATTTTTATGAAAAAAATTAATGGACCATACATTGTCTATTTTTCGTAAAAAAACGTGGACTATATATCGTACGTTTTTCTTGCAAAAAATTATTTTATGAAAAACATTTAATGGTCTATACATCGTCTATTTTTCGTGAAAAAATGGACTATACATATATGGTACGTTTTTTATAAAAAAAAATTTAATGGACTATACATCGTCTATTTTTCGTGAAAAAAAATGGACTATATATCGTACGTTTTTCTTGCTAAAAAATTTTTTATGAAAAAAATTTAATGGACTATACATCGTCTATTTTTCGTGAAAAAAAATGGACTATATCTCGTACGTTTTTCCTGCAAAAAATATTTTTATGAAAAACATTTAATGGACTATACATCGTCTATTTTTCGTGAAAAAATGGACTATACATATATGGTACGTTTTTCTTGGAAAAAATATTTTTATGAAAAAAATTAATGGACTATACATTGTCTATTTTTCGTGGAAAAAAATGGACTATATATCGTACGTTTTTCTTGCAAAAAATTTTTTTATGTAAAAAATTTAATGGACTATACATCGTCTATTTTTCGTGAAAAAAATGGACTATATATCGTACGTTTTTCTTGCAAAAAATTTTTTTATGTAAAAAATTTAATGGACTATACATCGTCTATTTTTCGTGAAAAAATGGACTATACATATATGGTACGTTTTTGTTGGAAAAAATTTTTTTATAAAAAAATTTAATGGACTACATCGTCTATTCTTCGTGAAAAAAATGGACTATATATCGTACGTTTTTCTTGCGAGAAATATTTTTATAAAATCATTTAATGGACTATACATCGTCTATTTTTCGTATAAAAATGGACTATATTTGGTACGTTTTTCTTGCAAAAAAATTTTTTATGAAAAAAATTTAATGGACTATACATCGTCTATTTTCCGTGAAAAAAGGGACTATATATCGTACGTTTTTCTTGCAAAAAATATTTTTATGAAAAAAATTAATGGACTATACATTGTCTATTTTTCGTAAAAAAAAGTGGACTATATATCGTACGTTTTTCTTGCAAAATATTTTTTTATGAAAAAAATTTAATGGACTATACATCGTCTATTTTTCGTGAAAAAATGGACTATACATATATGGTACGTTTTTCTTGCAAAAAATATTTTTATGAAAAAAATTAATGGACTATACATTATCTATTTTTCGTGGAAAAAAATGGACTATATATCGTACGTTTTTCTTGTAAAAAATTTTTTTATGTAAAAAATTTAATGGACTATACATCGTCTATTTTTCGTGAAAAAATGGACTATACATATATGGTACGTTTTTCTTGCAAAAAATATTTTTATGAAAAAAATTAATGGACTATACATCGTCTATTTTTCGTGAAAAAAATGGACTATATCTCGTACGTTTTTCCTGCAAAAAATATTTTTATGAAAAAAATTAATGGACTATACATTGTCTATTTTTCGTAAAAAAACGTGGACTATATATCGTACGTTTTTCTTGCAAAAAATTATTTTATGAAAAACATTTAATGGTCTATACATCGTCTATTTTTCGTGAAAAAATGGACTATACATATATGGTACGTTTTTTATAAAAAAAATTTAATGGACTATACATCGTCTATTTTTCGTGAAAAAAATGGACTATATATCGTACGTTTTTCTTGCAAAAAATATTTTTATGAAAAAAATTAATGGACTATGCATTGTCTATTTTTCGTAAAAAAACGTGGACTATATATCGTACGTTTTTCTTGCAAAAAATTTTTTTATGAAAAAAATTTAATGGACTATACATCGTCTATTTTTCGTGAAAAAATGGACTATACATATATGGTACGTTTTTCTTGCAAAAAATATTTTTATGAAAAAAATTAATGGACTATACATTGTCTATTTTTCGTGGAAAAAAATGGACTATATATCGCACGTTTTTCTTGCAAAAAATTTTTTTATGTAAAAAATTTAATGGACTATACATCGTCTATTTTTCGTGAAAAAATGGACTATACATATATGGTACGTTTTTGTTGGAAAAAATATTTTTATAAAAAAATTTAGTGGACTATACATCGTCTATTCTTCGTGAAAAAAATGGACTATATATCGTACGTTTTTCTTGCGAGAAATATTTTTATAAAATCATTTAATGGACTATACATCGTCTATTTTTCGTATAAAAATGGACTATATTTGGTACGTTTTTCTTGCAAAAAATATTTTTATGAAAAAAATTAATGGACTATACATCGTCTATTTTTCGTGAAAAAATGGACTATACATATATGGTACGTTTTTCTTGGAAAAAATTTTTTATAAAAAAATTTAATGGACTATACATCGTCTATTTTTCGTGAAAAAATAGACTGTATTTGGTACGATTTTCTTCCAAAAAAAATGTTAACAAAAAAATTTAATGGACTATACATCGTCTATTTTTCGTGAAAAAATGGACTATACATATATGGTACGTTTTTCTTGCAAAAATATTTTTATGAAAAAAATTAATGCACTATACATTATCTAATTTTCGTGGAAAAAAATGGACTATATATCGTACGTTTTTCTTGCAAAAAATTTTTTTATGTAAAAAATTTAATGGACTATACATCGTCTATTTTTCGTGAAAAAATGGACTATACATATATGGTACGTTTTTCTTGCAAAAAATATTTTTATGAAAAAAATTAATGGACTATACATCGTCTATTTTTCGTGAAAAAAATGGACTATATCTCGTACGTTTTTCCTGCAAAAAATATTTTTATGAAAAAAATTAATGGACTATACATTGTCTATTTTTCGTAAAAAAACGTGGACTATATATCGTACGTTTTTCTTGCAAAAAATTATTTTATGAAAAACATTTAATGGTCTATACATCGTCTATTTTTCGTGAAAAAATGGACTATACATATATGGTACGTTTTTTATAAAAAAAATTTAATGGACTATACATCGTCTATTTTTCGTGAAAAAAATGGACTATATATCGTACGTTTTTCTTGCAAAAAATATTTTTATGAAAAAAATTAATGGACTATGCATTGTCTATTTTTCGTAAAAAAACGTGGACTATATATCGTACGTTTTTCTTGCAAAAAATTTTTTTATGAAAAAAATTTAATGGACTATACATCGTCTATTTTTCGTGAAAAAATGGACTATACATATATGGTACGTTTTTCTTGCAAAAAATATTTTTATGAAAAAAATTAATGGACTATACATTGTCTATTTTTCGTGGAAAAAAATGGACTATATATCGCACGTTTTTCTTGCAAAAAATTTTTTTATGTAAAAAATTTAATGGACTATACATCGTCTATTTTTCGTGAAAAAATGGACTATACATATATGGTACGTTTTTGTTGGAAAAAATATTTTTATAAAAAAATTTAATGGACTATACATCGTCTATTCTTCGTGAAAAAATGGACTATATATCGTACGTTTTTCTTGCGAGAAATATTTTTATAAAATCATTTAATGGACTATACATCGTCTATTTTTCGTATAAAAATGGACTATATTTGGTACGTTTTTCTTGCAAAAAATATTTTTATGAAAAAAATTAATGGACTATACATCGTCTATTTTTCGTGAAAAAATGGACTATACATATATGGTACGTTTTTCTTGGAAAAAATTTTTTATAAGAAAATTTAATGGACTATACATCGTCTATTTTTCGTGAAAAAATAGACTGTATTTGGTACGATTTTCTTCCAAAAAAAATGTTAACAAAAAAATTTAATGGACTATACATCGTCTATTTTTTGTATAAAAATGGACTATATTTGGTACGTTTTTCTTGCAAAAAATATTTTTATGAAAAAATTTAATGGACTATACATTGTCTATTTTTCGTGAAAAAAATGGACTGTATTTGGTACGATTTTCTTGCAAAAAAAAATTTTGTGAAAAAAATTTAATGGACTATACATCGTCTATTCTTCGTGAAAAAATGGACTATATATCGTACGTTTTTCTTGCAAAAAATTTTTTTATTAAAAAAATTTAATGGACTATATACATCGTCTATTTTTCGTGAAAAAATGGACTATACATACATGGTACGTTTTTCTTGCAAAAAATATTTTTATGAAAAAAATTAATGGACTATACATCGTCTATTTTTCGTGAAAAAAATCGACTATATCTCGTACGTTTTTCCTGCAAAAAATATTTTTATGAAAAAAATTAATGGACTATACATTGTCTATTTTTCGTAAAAAAAACGTGAACTATATATCGTACGTTTTTCTTGCAAAAAATTTTTTTATGAAAAACATTTAATGGTCTATACATCGTCTATTTTTTCGTGAAAAAATGGACTATACATATATGGTACGTTTTTTATAAAAAAAATTTAATGGACTATACATCGTCTATTTTTCGCGAAAAAAATGGACTATATATCGTACGTTTTTCTTGCAAAAAATTTTTTTATGAAAAACATTTAATGGTCTATACATCGTCTATTTTTTCGTGAAAAAATGGACTATATACGGTACGTTTTTCTTCCAAAAAATATTTTTATGAAAAAAATTAATGGACTATGCATTGTCTATTTTTCGTGAAAAAAAATGGACTATATATCGTACGTTTTTCTTGCAAAAAATTTTTTTATAAAAAAATTAAATGGACTATACATCGTCTATTCTTCGTGAAAAAAATGGACTATATATCGTACGTTTTTCCTGCAAGAAATATTTTTATAAAAACATTTAATGGACTATATATACATCGTCTATTTTTCGTATAAAAATGGACTATATATACATCGTCTATTTTTCGTATAAAAATGGACTATATTTGGTACGTTTTTCTTGCAAAAAATTTTTTTATGAAAAAAATTTAATGGACTATACATCGTCTATTTTTCGTGAAAAAAATGGACTATATCTCGTACGTTTTTCCTGAAAAAAATATTTTTATGAAAAAAATTAATGGACTGACTATACATTGTCTATTTTTCGTGAAAAATGGACTATACATATATAATGCGTTTTTCTTGCTAAAAAAATTTTTATAAAAAAATTTAATGGACTATACATCGTCTATTTTTCGTGAAAAAATGGACTATACATATATGGTACGTTTTTGTTGGAAAAAATTTTCTTATAAAAAAATTTAATGGACTACATCGTCTATTTTTCGTGAAAAAAGTGGACTATATATCGTACGGTTTTCTTGCAAAAAATTTTTTTAGGAAAAAACTTTAATTTTCGTGATAAAAATGGACTATATATGGTACGGTTTTCTTCGAAAAAATTTTTTTATGAAAAAAATTTAATGGACTATACATCGTCTATTTTTCGTGAAAAAAATGGACTGTATTTGGTACGATTTTCTTGCAAAAAAAAATTTATGAAAAAAATTTAATGGACTATACATAGTCTATTTTACCTGAAAAATGGACTATATGTATATCGGACGGTTTTCTTGCAAAAAATTTTTTTATGAAAAAAGCTTAATGGACTATACATCGTCTCTTTTTCGTGAAAAAAATGGACTATATATCGTACGTTTTTCTTGCAAAAAATTTTTTTATGAAAAAAATTTATACATCGTCTATTTGTCGTGAAAAAAAATGGATTATATATGGTACGTTTTTCTTGGAAAAATTTTTTTATGAAAAAAAATTTAATGTCTATTTTTAGTGAATAAATGGACTACATTTGGTACGTTTTTCTTGGAAAAAATTTTTATGAATTAAATTTAATGGACTAATCGTCTAATTTTCGTAAAAAAATTGACTATTTATTACGATTTTCTTGCAAAAAATTATTTTATGGAAAAAATTTAATGGACTATACATCGTCTATTTTTCGTGAAAAAAATTTACTGTATTTGGTACGATTTTCTCTCAAAAAAAAATTTATGAAAAAAATTTAATGGACTATATATAGTACGATTTTCTTGAAAATAAATTTTTATGAAAAAAATTTTAAGGACTATACAATGTCTTTTTTTAGTGAATAAATGGACTATATTTGGTACGTTTTTCTTGGAAAAAATTTTTTTATGAATTTAATTTAATTAACTATACATCGTCTAGTTTTCGTAAAAAACAAACAAACAAATTTAATGGTATATATATTTGGTACGTATTGCTTGCAAAAAAAATTTTATGAAAAAATTTAATGGACTATACATCGTCTATTTTTCGTAAAAAATGTTCTATATATCGTACGGTTTTCTTGCAAACAAAATTTTTATGAAAAAAATTTAATGGACTATATGTACATCGTCTATTTTTCGTGAAAAATGGTCTATATATCGTACGTTTTTCTTGGAAAAATTTTTTTATGAAAAAAATTTAATGGACTATATATACATACGGTGACCATCCGTTTTGCATTATACAGAACAGTACGGTATTTGAGCGTCCTGTTCTGTATAAATTATTCATTAGGAAATAACGTTGAAATGTTCTGTATTTTATTTACTGTTCAGTATTTGTTCTGTATTTTCATAACTTAAACTGCATTTAAAAAATTACCGCAGTTTCTGCAACAACACTGTTTTAATCAACACTGAAAAAGGCCTTAATATATCAACTATGCCAATGCCGCAGTTCTATAAAAATGCAGAAACAACATAAGTTTTAATTTTTTTCCCTTGAGAGCGTGAATATGAAATTTGTCACTGTTAGATGTTAATAACAATCTCTACCCAAGTAGATAGACTAGGGTGCTGATGAAGTGAGTTGCTGCACAGAAAAATATCGGTATTTCCCCCAGCTTAAAAGTCTAATTTAATTTTTCTTCTCTTCTTTAGAAACTCACATTAATTAATAAAAATATTTCATTCAATAAAAGAATTGAAATCACTGAACTTAAGCCTGACTAAAAATTATTTCTGATTAAAAATTCACTATAGTTCAATTAAAATCTAAAAATGTATCAAAAAATATTTTTATGAAAAAAAAATAATTGACTATACATTGTCTATTTTTTGTGAAAAAATGAATTGTATTTAGTACGTTTTTTTTTGCAAAAAAAAATTTTATGAGCAATATTTAATGGACTATACATCGTCTATTTCTCGTGAGAAAAATGGACTTTATATGGTACGATTTTCTTGAAAAAATTATTTTATGAAAAAAATTTAATGGACTACACACGTCTATTTTTCGTGAAAAAAATGGACTTTACAAGGTACGATTTTCATGCAAAAAATTTTTTATGAAAAAAATTTAATGGACTATATGTACATCGTCTATTTTTCTTGGAAAAATTTACTATACATGTAAGTTTTTATTCCAAAAAATTTTTTTATGAAAAAAATTTTAATGGACTATACATCGTCTAGAAAAACATACCATATATAGGCCATTTTTTCAGAAAAATAGACGATGTATAGTCCATTAAATTTTTTTCATAAAATTTTTTTTTTTGCAAGAAAAACGTACCATCTATTGTCCATTTTTTTCACGAAAAATAGACGATGTATAGTCCATTAAATTTTTTTAATAAAATTTTTTTTTCAAGAAATCCGTACCAAATACAGTCCATTTTTTGTTACGTAAAATATAAAAACGTACCAGATATAGTAAATTTTTTTCACGAAAAATAGACGATGTATTTTGCATGGAAAACGTACCATATATAGTCCATTTTTTTTAACGAAAAAGCGTACTATATAAAGTCCACTTTTTTAACGAAAAATACATGATACATACATACATAGTCCATTAAATTTTGCTCATAAAAAAATTTTTTCCATGAAAAAATAAAATTAAACTTTTTTCATTAAATTTTTTTTTGCAAGAAAAACGTACCAAATATATTCCATTTTCCATTAAATTTGTTTCATAATTTTTTTTTCCAAGAAAAACGTACCATATATAGTAAATTTTTTTCATAAAAAATTTTTTTGCAAGAAGAACGCATCATTTTGTATATGGGAATTAGAGAAATTATTGCGATTTTTTGCACTTCTGTATTTATTACAGAGTTTTATTTAGCTAATACAAATTTCCTTGGCTGTCAGCTTTTGATGATGTTGATTGAATGTCTTGTGCCTAGATTCTACCAAGCTCTGCTGAAAAAAATTAAAAGAATGTAATAAAGATATAAGTATGTGAATATTAATAAAGTATGAAATATATACAAAGTGGTGTGTAAGTGCTCGTAGATGAAGAAACACTGTGGCTGGAGTAAAACACAAGGTGAATTTTCGTAGGATTTCACTTTATTAAAGACTTATATATGCAGATAGCTCGTGATGAAACATGAGTGAATCGTTATCAAATGATATTGAAAAATAAATTTGTTTGTTATACTCGTACTAGAGCAGCATGTGCTATCATCCTCATCAACAACAACTTCTACAGCATTATCCTCTTACACTTAGCGCATACATGCAAGTATGCATGTATGTTAGTGTAGTGGAAGTGGAATATTTTTGCACATGCCGGATATGTATGGATGAATGGTTGAATGTATGTTTTTTTTTGTTCCTTACGAGACTTTATTTGCCACCACCGCCACACTATCATTAAGGCAAGCACTAGTATTAACAATCCAACACTTACTTTCCTAAGTCTGAGTTGAAATCTTGAATGACATCTTTTCCTTATTTTTTGGATTTTTTTTTTTTTTTTGTTTTGTTTTGTTTGATATCAGATTCCAGCAGTTGTATTTTACTCTACTTCATCATCACCGGCATCGCCATTTACATGGATATTTTCATCTTGTTTAATCGTAAGACACATTTATTTTGTTCAGAAGGATATTTTTATCCTATTTCCGGATGTTTTGTTTTTTTTTTCAACAATCCTGATTTCTTGTTATTTGTTTTTATTGTTTCTGTTCACGTTCATATGATTGTATTTGTGTTGGTTTTTTGTGTGTTTCTGCTTGTAGAAGTGCCGCATGTGGCACGCGCATTTACTAGGAATTTTTAAAACAAACAAAATATTGCACCTTGTCGTATTTGTTTGCAACAGAAATTTCAATCTTATGAACCCCAGCCAATGTGTTTTATGTTATTTTGTGTCTCCAAACAATTGAACTCCATGCAATTCATAAGTAGTTGTCAGATTTTCTGAACCTGGGGTTCCTGAGGTCAATGAGAAAAAAACCAAAAGAGATTTAAATTACTTAAAGTTTTAATTGTATATTGTATGTATTAAATGCTTGTGTGCTCATTAAGTAATAAATAAAAAATTAAACAAAATTAATGAAAATTGCTGTGTTTTCCTTTGTTAAACGTGTTGTGTGCTATTTCTTATTAAAAAAGGAAGGGGAAGAAGACTTTGATGAATATCTTAATGATTAATTGATTATAACAAGTTCCCCTTTTTATATACTTTTTCCATTATGGTAATGAGATCACTGAATAACAGTGTTAATATCAGCATACCTGCCGCACACAACTGCAGGAAGAATGAAAAAAAACATCATACATATTCGTACTTTGGTTTAGGAATAAATTGTTGACATGAGCTTATTAATAGGACAATGAATGCATGTGCTGCATGTGACCAACTACTAAGCATGCAATTGTCACACAATTTCATTATTATTCTCATGGGTGTATTGACAGGTTAATTCCCGATGATTACAGTCTTAAAAATAAAGCGGGTTGCTTTATCATATCAACCATGGTAAGCCGCTGGCTACATGACAGCTGACCTGACTTTTTCTTTAGCAAAGAAGAATGTCTAAATTAAAAGATACTCACTCTGGATTTTAAAAGTCCAAGTGGAACTGCCTAAACTACATAACCTAACTTAACCTTAATCATCCAGTCTAATCCAATTCAACTTAATCTAGACTGACTTAATACAATTTTGAGAACACCCTTTTGCGCTGAGAAGAGGGAAGTTAATTTCCAGCGCGGAAATATAGTTGTTTTTAATGTAATATGTATATCACAGACAAAAATGTTCGGTTATTTCTTAAATATGTTAATGAAAGTTAATTTGATCACATTTAACAAACACTTAAGAAAATGCATTGTTAGTCCCAGTTCACACTAGTCAAGTCTTACTGCTAAGTTCATTACTTTTTCTTTTTTGAACTTTCATGCTAGTCTTACTTTTCAACACATATTTTTATGCATAGTTATGTGTGTGCATGTGTGATTTTTTCAAGCTTACGAAAGAGAAAGCAAAACGTATTGACAGTACATTAAGCTGAGTACTCGTTTCTTTTCCCCTCGTGTCTCTCTTCTACAAACTAATCATCAGCTTAGCAATAAGACTTGCATTGTGTAAACTAGGACTTAGCGAGCGGCTAATGCTAGTTATTGTCATTGAAAAGTCTATGCCTTGACTCATCCAAATAGACCAAACAGGTGCTTTGCACGACTACATGTTTGCATGTGTAATATAAATTATGCAGGAAAAAATATGACAAATATAATTAGTTAGTTGGTCCCATTTTAATAATGAACTAAGTATTTATTAAACGCCTGTAAATCTTTTTAACATGTAACAGTTTTCCATTATTCCTGCAATTTTATTATAACAATTGCGGTAGTTGCAGCTCTTTGTTTCATTTTATGGTTGCTTGTTTCAACATGAATGAAAATTGTTTAAACCTCTACTTTTTTTTTTTGTTGCATAATATGCCAACCCCTCTCGAAAGAGTTTGTAAATAAAATTAAAGTAACAAAAGTATAATAAAATCCATCTCATAGTACTAAAATATTAATTACACTGTGCGGCAAAATAAGAATACCTAACATCGGAATTTTTATCGATGATAAATTAATTTGGGCACCAAGTACATGACCACGCCTAATAGATTCGACGACTATTTATGTATCTTCAAAAGCTGTTTGTTGGAACTTAATGATTTTTTTCTTAAAGTTAACGTTTTTATTGATTGCATGGACCGTTGTTAATTTCCTTAAAACTAATTCTTAAATTCGTTCAAAATATAACGTCTTTAAATGCCGCTACCTGCACTTGTCGCCTTTGGAGACGGCAGCGGCATCATAAGCACCTGATATTCAAGTATTGCAGTGGTGCCACCCTCAAATATTTTACATTTATAAAAATAAAATTACTCTTTTAAAATGTACTTATGTCATGTATTTAAAAGTATAAAGATTAATCAATTTATTTCTTTACATCAATTTCAGGATATTATTTCTGTTAAATACCATGAAACAATTGTAAGGTATAAGTCATTGAACATTTTGTATTATGCTGGCAACACCATATTTGTTCATTGTTCCTAAAAAATAGAAATTAGTTTAATTTAACACTACAAGGATAAAATCAGCATGGACAACAACTTGCCACCGCACAGAAAAAATATTCCTGCAATAAAGAATTTTAATTGAAATTAAAACCAAAACTGAATTAAAAACGTATTTAAGTCAATTAAACTTTTGCTTAAAAATTAATTATTTTTGCAATAAACAACTGTAATTGAAAATAAAACCAAAACTCAATTAAAAATGTATTTAAGTCAATTAAACATTTGTTTAAACATTTTATTAATTACAAAATTTAATTGACTCAAATAAATTTTTAATTGATTTTTGGTTTTATTTTCAACGAAAGTTTAATTAACTTAAATACGTTCTTAATTGATTTTTAGTTTTAATTTTAATTAAAATTGTTTATTGCAGGAATATTTTTCCTGTGCGTGTTGCCTTGCTGTCGTCAAAAAAGCATTCGCTGTAAACATGTGTATTATATCTTGGACGTTTTGAAGTCGGTAGCTTGCTGGCGTGAATGTGTTTAATGCTTTATGCTTAACGTTAATTATTTTGTGAGAAGTTTTAAGTCGAATAAAATTTATCAAATACAAATTATTCGAATAAAAACTATTCGATTGCAACATTTGCAATGAAATAAATTTTGCAATGAAATAAACAAATTGTATTATTCGAAAAAAAAAAATTAAAAAATAAAGATATTTAGAAAAACCCATTAGCGATATTTTAAAATATATAAATAAATTTTTAGAAATTTCTGCTTCAAATCATTTTAGTATTACTAACCGACTAAAGATAATAAACTTTCAATTGGGACTTCCAAAATTTTACTAATGATAGCGGCCGTAGGAATAAATTTTGAGGGGAGTATAAATTTAACGTGGGCGGTATATTATCCGTAAAATAAACATAGAATAATTTTTTTATATACGAAAGAACTATTTATGTATATTTATAAATTCACATTCGCAATAGTGACTGGTGATTTTTCAATCACTGTGCTGAAGTAACATGTATGGAAGAAATATCACTCATATCTACCCGATATTTAAAAAAAAATATATAAAATCGCTTGCTCAGATCAGCATATTAATAAGAATAAATTTGTAACATATGTATGTATGTATAAAATTACAACAGCTAAATGCAATATTCGAATAATTTTTTTAGCACATCATCATACAGAAACAATATCAGCACACAGCTTTGTTGTCCTTAAATACTTGATACTCACTTTCTAGTAAAAAAATATAATGTGTAAGTGGCATTTACCTTTTAATAAATTATATAATGAAGTCCTACAAGTCTGTTTGCCTGCTTGGCACTAAACAATTACAGTTTATTATGGTTGAATGCAGTAGCAAAAATCCAGCATCCAGGAAATTCTTACTACAACTACAATGAATGCCAAACGTAAAATTTCTTTTCGTTTAAATGTGAGCAAGTGTGTGCAAGTTGTGTGTCTGTATGTGCACATACTCCAGATGTTCCACTTGTTCCGGTGTCGTATTGCATATTTTTTATTTCCAGTTTTATTTTTCTTTTCAAATTCTATTTAATTTTTATAAGTAAATATAAAGGCTGCATTTGTGCAGCAGTAGCTATTCAATTTATTGTGCTACAAAATCAAATAGAAGAAATAATGGTAGAAGTGGACTCTAAATTGGTAGGATATAATAACAAAACAACAACAACAACAACAGCAATTAAATGCTGCTTCTGTAGGAATGTTTGCAGTTGAAGATGTGAACATGTGGCGCTGATGAATTCTCATTTATTTTTTTAGTTATTGCTAACATTTAAATAAGTGAATTAACTGAGGAGTTCATTCTAGAGCTAAATTAAAAATATTGCCTAGATCTTAAGTAGTTTCGAACACATGAGCCAATATAGGCCTCATATCTTAAGTAAACTTTGATGCTATATGCAAAAACTGCTTTATTTGCAAAAATAACTCATGATAATTTTTCTGTGACAATAAATTTAATTAAAAATGATTAATCAATTGTTTTCGCTTCTCTATTGCCATCAATACGCTAACTAATTTAGCTTAGAAGCACCCTCATTGTAATATTTTGCTTTGTAAGTTTAAAATAAAATTTAAATTCCAACAACGAAAACTTTTATCATATTATTATTCATGTTCCTGCCACAGTTTAAATAATGACTTCTTCACAATAATATTCGCTCAGCTTCGTAAGAAACAATTACAGCCAAGAGTCATTTAATCGGTCTTTAACAAGTAAATATAAATTATTTTCTTCTCTTTAGCAATAAACAAGCAGAAATTTAGATTCCTTTTCATTTCAAACATACAAACACATTAAATATAATTGAGTGAATGTCTAAAAGGATGCGAGTAAGTACATTTAAACAAACGAATAATTTGTATACATGTTGTGTATTTAAACTATGGGGAGTCGGCTTTTGTTAAGTCCTTTTAGGGTAAGACATTAAAAGTAATTTTTGAAATGGGTTTTAAAATCAACCACATCGAAATGATTACATTATACAGAATCTTGGCAATATTATAAGCACATATATATATATAAACACATAAATACAAACGTGCATATGTTTATCTATATATGCATATATATGTGTGTGCGTTTTCAATATAAATTCATACTAACAGATGTACGAACATTTACAATTTAAGAGGATTTAATAGCGCTATAATCCCCTCAAATCATTATGTCAAAGTCAAAGGACAATGAGTTAACTAACAGCGGCATGCCTAGAAAATGTAAATAGAGCTATTACGAGAACAGCAATAACAACAAACTTTTTGAAAAATATAATACGAGTAATAAGAAGCAAAAAATAAAAATTAGAAAATCAAATTAATCGAAATATTAAACGTGATGCTGTACATATTGAATGGATGACATCCAATATGGCGGCTTAAGCAGTTGGAGTGAAATTGTAAAACCACTAAAGCAATTTATTTTCTGTTTGTTTTCCTCTTACAGCCATCCCTAAACAAAAGCGGCAAGCGTTTTTTAGCTGTCAAAAGTTCTCATGTCCATACATTTTGTATGGAGCATACCGAAATAACGCGGCGGCAACGCTTTGCTATTGGAAAATCCGATTTTGAAATCGCGTTTCACAATGAAGTTAGTTGCAAAAGAAAACAATTGCCTTCTGTTTGCCATCATCAGCGTTACCATTTGTGAAGATTTATCTTATTTTCGAAGTTTTTCGGGATGTTAAAAAGACTAAAAGATTTCTTTGTTAAAAAAAAGATTTTTATGAATATGATAATTGGAACTCTTAGGGCGGCTTTTTTAATTCAAGATTAGAGATTAAATTAACCTTAATCTTCATTTGTGATTTTTGGGTAGTCGATTATATGGTTTACTTGCTAGTTTAAGCGGGCAATCGTGGTGGTTTAATCATACATTAACATTGACAACATACACTTGTGAAACTTATAACTATTTATAAAAATTATATTATAAGATAATTTAAAAACACATAAATAAATATATATATTTTATATTATTTATCTATTTTCTTTAACACGCGCAATATTTTACTTGTGAATAATAAAACATGGCAGTTTCTTCTTCTTTCCACAAAAAATCAAAGTGTGTTTATAACACGTATGACTTTTACACAGAAAATGTTGCCATTATTTTGTTCCTCAGTATGGTAATACTACAAATAATAAGAAGTTTAAACTACCACTCAAAAATATCAAACTAATTAATTTGAGATTAAGTTAATTTTCGGATTAGCTAATTATAGAAATAAACTAATCTTAATCTCGTACCCAAAAAGTCGCCCTTAGTATATTATTTAATGTCCTTTTGACTAAAGTACAGATATATTTCTTCTTTCCGTCATCAAAAGTATGAATTATGTGCATACATATATGTATTTATCTTATACATGTTCTATTCAGTAAATAAAATTATATTTATATACACATATATACTAGTTGAACACGGCAAACGTTGTTGTATCCTCAATAATTTATTTTTTAACTCTATCACATTTTTCATTTGGCCCTTAATAATATTATAGAAACTTTGTTCTACGCAATGATGAATATATCCTGCATGACTTACGATCAAATGACCGGTCAATTGACTGATACTACTCCTGTAGGGTTAGTTCATTTGAAACAAAATAAAATGTTCCTAAATTGGAATTCAGTAAAATCAATGCATATTAATATATTTTGAGTAAGATCGCAAAAAAAAGATTTTTAATGAGAAAAAGAGATTTTTTGCTCGACTTGAAGGTTTTTGAGAGAAAAAAAATATATGGCAACGATGACCATCATCCTTAACACAAGCAAGTTTTCCAAATCTTCTAAATAACTAATTTTTTCAAAATTATTTATTATTTTATTTTAATTTAAATAATAAAATTTATGTAACCAAATATTAATAACGAAATCACAAACAACAATTTCGTCCGTCCGGCTGTTAAAATAATCAGGGTTGTTTTATTTATTTGTTTCATAACCCTGTTTTTATCGTTTTGACATAACGTTGCCGCTTTTGTTTAGGTATGGCATTTCAGCGTTAAAGCTCGGCGGAAAAAAACGTTCCGCTTTCCGTCCTTGTTTAGGGATGGCTGTTACTGATGGCAATCGTAATAGAATTTTTAGAGGGAAGAAAACTTCGAAAGATTAAAACGAGAAGTCGGATTGCTTAAAAACTTTGATTGCTTGGAGATCCTTAATTTTTGCGTTAAAGAGACAATTTTCTATGGTAGCATATTATATGTGCGACTCTCTCTACTTAACTTGGTGTTACGACTTAAAGATATGATATAAATTCCTCGGTCTACTGGAAATTGGAGAAGTTCCTTCTCATTCTGATTTCAATATTCCAGTTTCCTTATCAAGACTTTAGCTTGTGTACTACCATCCAAATATAAAATAACAGAGTAAAGGTAGAATTAGTAAAATCGTATCATTCTACTTTACAGCTTGCCGTATCGTTCAACTTTGTGCACAAGTTATAGAAAATGTAATAGTTTGCACAGCACATTTTTTTGTCTGGCATTAAATGCGGCGTTTTTGACATTCGCTACAGAAAAATCTGTTTTCTGCAGATTCCTACGTCAGCAGTGCTACCACCACATATTTTATAACTAGTAACATGCATTGTATTTATATGGTACGGTTTTTGTCAGCTGACACGCAAGATCACGATACGATTTTACGAAGTACTTTGAGCTCAAAAGTCTATAGAAAGGAAGTCTTTCACGCAGGAGTTCCGAGGTTTAACCAGTGGCTTATTACTGGTACTGAGGGCAGCGGTGCCTGATTTTTTTTAAAGAGAAGTAACACTCAGGCAATGAATGCCTACTATTATTACTAGGTGTTACCTTCTTTGGGAAAGGGATAGTGACAGAGAAGACAAATGGTGAATGAAGAGATAGAAGAAAGATTCATTCATTATTTTACAACTCTGCTTTTTTGCACGTTTTTAATAAGGCAGTGTTGCAGCGCCTCTGGTTTCAATGAGGCGTATTGAATTTTTAAAGCTGTGTTTAATAGACATTTTATTATTTATTTTACCCCGCCGATGATTCTGCTACACAATACTGATGAAGGAGGGCGCTTTGATGTTCATTAGGATTTGTATCCGCTGAAGCCGGCGTAGTTCAGTGATCAGTGTCATTTGAAGTTTTCTACAACAACTAGTACAAACTGACACTAGTGCACACCAAAATGTTGTTATTTAATTATTTTGTCGGTAACACGGCTCCAACCCATTACATTCGTTTTTGTAGTCAACCTGCTAACTACTTCATGCAACACCACCTCGAAGATTTAATGGGTGATGCCACAATTATGGTCCCACTATTCATAGTGACAGAAAACCAATTGTGGACTTCACTTTTATCACACGTGACTGAATAGAAAATGGTTACCAACGGCAAGTAAGTCTTGAATATTGTTTCACTGCGCACTTCGTTACAGGCCCTTACTTTAAGGGTATTAATGATGCTTCATCCTGTGATAGGTGGTTGGTCTTTTGTATAAAAGGTAGAGGCTGTGAGCCACAATGGTCGCAGCGTTTGATCTCGGATGAGCATACGTAGTGCCTATGCTGGCTACCATAGTCGTTGGCTACCAAAATCGTTCTACCATTTCTAGTGGTTGATCGGAGGCTATCAAATGGATATCTTTCTAGTTGTCATTGCCATTCCTCAGATGCTTTATGTGATGGTGACGGATGGTTACGGTAATGGAGGATGCCTTTGCAGTGAATGGTATGATTCCTCTTGTTTGGTTTATCCTTCTCACTGGAGCCATTTTCCATAAGAATCTTAATCAGTGCTGGAGATAAGATAACTCAAAGCTGCTCAGCAATATGCTATATCATAGCTAGGGACAACTGTGGTCAAAAACTTTAACCTATGTACGTGTCCTAGCAAGTTACATTGCTGCTTTGGTGCGCATAGGAGTGATATTAAAACCTTTACTTCATCTAGAGTTATTAACACCGTAGCAAAATTATAGTCTGCAGATAAATCTAAGAAAATTTTCCTAAGAAAGCATAAATCTAAAATGAAATCAAGCTTAAATCATATAGACACAAAATTTTTCTGTTCATATTCCCTAAGAGTTTAATAAAACAAGTATACAAGATTTTAAATTAAACTAATTGAAAATTGTCTTTATCTTTGTCTCATGTGGTAAGATTGTATGTGCATAAACACATGGTTTGTATACATTATTAATGACTGTTATGCCAATATGGAAACGATTGATAAAATTGAATTAAAACAAAATTAACAATTATTTTAAGCATTATTTATAAAACTGAAGCCAATATCCGGAAAATTTATGCTTCGACACGTGCTCTTCTTACGAAATTCCCAGACAAGGAAAAATGCAACCTTTAAGGATTTATTCAAATTCTTTGCTTCAATAATACTTATAATCAAATATGAAGAGAATTGGGAGTTTCAAATAAATAATGAATTATTGTTATATTTTCCCCCTAAAAAATAAAAATCATAACTTTAATATGACATGCAGGATGCATACCAAATGAATTCATTTGTGAGGTTTTAATATTACTCTCTTCATTGACACTGTGATATTTTCTTAAATATTTTAATGCCACAGTTCAAAGTATAATGATAATAGAGATTTATTTGTCTCCTAATGAATGGACTATTATAAATGTCAGGGTTATGCTCGCATATTTACAAAGGATGTGTTTTAGTTGAACTGTGAATGAAATTGGGCATGTTAACTACGAGTAACTTTTGAAGTAATCTCGAGACTAATCATGGAATATTTGTTTGCCTCAGGCCTTACTTAATCTAAATTCCCGCACGATTCATATAGATAGGGTATTTCAGTAAGCGCTTCCTATCTTTAAAATTAACTTTGCAGATTGATGTGTGTAAGGTACCACCAAAATTATTTATTCGTTTGAAAGACCTAGCGATGTCATTATGTATATAGAATAACATGGTGCATATATTCGGTGCAACTTCGCTGGGTGACACGAATTCAAAATGTCCAACTCACGTCCCCTCCACGTGAGAAAACCAGTCTCGCTAGTGCAGAATGCGCAATGTGGCATGAGCAGCTGAGTCCGAACAGCGGGGTTCTGATTCTACTGAAACATATTTATCTTGTCTTGGCTAACATACGAGTATAAGAAGACTAGATTTGCACACGGTATTTTTAGTTGAGCAACTTTTTAGTCTACAAGCTCAAAATAGCTCATTTAAAATTTCCGTGTGTGAACCGGTCTAACAAAGCTTTCCACTATCTCTTCCTTCACCACCTGCCTTTCCTATCACTAGCCCTTTTCTAAAAGACGGTAATACCCAGTAATAAGCCGTAGAGTTACTTCTCTTTAAAAAATGCTACTCAGTAACTATTTCAAATTATTTATTGCTTTGAACAAGAAAAATAATTTTTTCGTCCGAATTGCAAAAATAATTCGCACTAAAGATAAATTAATAAAACCACATTTGTTAGGTAAACCAAAAAAAAAAAAAAAAAAAAAAATTTGGTGAGTCCAAGAAGTCCAACAAGGACTAACGTGATCAGTAGAACTTACAATTAAAATTGGATAAATTAACTTACTAGCGTGAAGGAATGGTACTCCATGTAAAACAAGAGGTGTTGCATTTTACAAAGATGGTTCTAAAACTCAAATAGATTTGAATTAATGAGTTTACCAACGCACATAAGGGGTTCGTCATGACCTTACAATAACTAGGAGCATATTGTTTTTAAGAAAATGCCTACTACTATGACTGGGTTTTACCTTCTTTAGGAAGGGGATAGTGATAGAGAAGACAGGTGGTGAATGAAGAGATAGAGGAAAGATTCATTATTTTACAACTCTGCTTTTTTGCACGTTTTTAATAAGGCAGTGTTGCAGCGCCTCTGGTGTCAATGAGGCGTATTAAATTTCGAAGCTGTATTTAATAGCCATATTATTGGTTATTTCAATTCCCAGATGATTCTGCTACACAATGCTGGCGAAGGAGTGAGCTCTGATGTTGCACTAGGATTAGTAACCGCTGCAAGCGGTTGAGTTCAGTAACCAACGTCTATGCCTTCATCACTTAAACTTTCCTACAACAACTGACACAAAGAGACACTAATGCTTAGGTTTACCCATCTCTCTTGCGAACTCATTCTAAGGCACAAGAATGAGGAAGAAAAAAACAGAAGGTGGGCCAAAAGAAATGACTGCATGATTACTAGCCAGTTATGGACTCAGCTAGATAAGAAAAATACGGGTTCTCTGACTTCAAGAGATAGGAAAGAAATCTAGGTTTCAGTGTGCGTGTTGACCGGAAACTGTCTCATAGGCAGATATGCGTAGAGGTTAAGGCTTGAATACAATGAATTTTGCGAAGACGTTGCGGAGAAAGAAAACGTAGAACATTTTCTGTATAATTACCCTGGATTAGCAAGAAAGAACATGGGAGCCATGGGAGTTCAGGGAACTTTTTGAAGTTGATCGCTGGTTGATTCGACGATGGGAACTCTGCTTAATCAGAGTCTCCGTAGTATCACAATAGATTAGATTTCATAGCTTCTTTTCTTTAATTTTTTCTATTTTTTTAGGGAAAGTCCCATTTTAAAAAGTTTTTTGTTGTTGGTTAATCGCATTTAGATGCTTTGTATCTTAATCACATCGCGGCAAGACTATTACAGATATTTACTCTATTCAACACATTTTTTTGCAATTTCTGAAGGGATTTTATTGAAGAATAATTGACAGGATGTCTTCTTTGTATATTGAATAATTTTTCAAATTTAATTCATGCAAAATCATCTGCCACATAAATTTCAACGCCTTGTTACGCCTTCCATTAGATTTTAAATCAGCTCAATCATACGCCTCATGACTACAACCTAAAAAGGTGGTTTGTTGGTATTCGCGCTCATACTCCGGTAAATAATAAAATAATATGACTAGAGCTAAAAACAAAAAATTCAAAAAAAAAAAAATAGAAATTGAAGACAAGCTGACTCAGTGACACAGTTGAAATAACAACAATTGCAGCCACAATCATGGGAGATGCTGTTGTCATCCTTTTAGCATCCTTCGCTAGAGTCAGCGGCAAATGCAAAAGAAAATTCGTTTATTCAATCAATTCGTATGTAAATGCAATTTTTAACATAAAACATAGAAATAAATTGAGACTGACACAGAAGAATGATAATAATTGTGTAACAATAGCATGAGGTTCATCAATATAAAAACAAGTAAACAAAATGATGGCATATGAAAATTTGCCAATAACAAATTGTTTAATAGTATTAGTGGTTCGTGTATGTATTTGTATGAGCCCGCAAACATTTGCCAGATGGCAGGAAACATTAATAACTGTGATTCCCTTGGTCGTGTATGAGGATTATAATTTTCAGGGGTAATAACTATTACCCTCCCAGTAAAAAAAGACACTCCAAAGAAGTCATGAAAATGTAGAGTTTGCAGTCTGGAAGTAGTTCAAATTTCGATCCGATCTAATGATTTTTACATAGGGTTGTCATTGCAAGAAGTTCTCTTTTTCGATGCCTAGTCACCGAATTAGAAGCGATTTAAAGAAAAATTTCCTTTTTTGTGTTCTATGGTAATATTTTCATCTAGGAAAAATTTTAAAAAGTTACATATTTTAACAATTCGTTTCTTTTTATGTGAATTTAAACGCAAAACAGTGTTTTCATGTAAATTTAAGCAAATAACTTCTAAATTTTAGGCCAAAATTAGTTCATAAATTTCTTTCAAAAAATCGATTTTTTGAACATTTTGGTGAGTATTTACTAAAACTATGGAAAAACTACAAGGTTTTGTGTGATTAAAATATACTTCTACTTGGTTTTCTGCTAACTATCGGCAAATTAAAAATATCGATTTTCTGGAAGCAATGAAAATGTGGTTCCTTCAGAATGACTTCCATTTTTTTTACTGGGCTGTGGTAGTAAATTCTGAAATTATGTCTTGTGTGTGAGAGAAGTGTCAGAAAAACTGAAATCCAGAGAACTACATCTGAACTCCAATTGTGAATAGATTAACGGCCTGGGAGTTTCTTAAATTTATTTTTTTTTAACACAAACACAATTCGCAAAGTGATTAGCTTGTCTGCGAAAAACACCCAGGATCTATGGTGGGAATCGAACCTAAGACCTCTGGACTGAGAGGCTAGCATCGCTACCACTCAGCCATAGGGACACCCTGAGACACTCAGACACCCTGTGGCTGAGTGGTTATCTAAGTTATCAAATAAATGTTCATAGTCCTTACATCTCTTTAAGATCCTAAAAACAAATTGACCATCTTAGAGTATTCAGTTTAAAATTCCCCAGCTAAAAGTGTTTTCCTTTCAACTATTAGCCATAAGATACTTATGCGAATCTTATAGAATCATCGCCATGCCAAAATGATTGGGGGGTAGTAATGCATTGCGCAAAAAATATAAAATAAACAAATACATTCACTTCTTTCAACATGCAACCCCTAGTTTTTCCAAATCGGAAACACCATTAAAGTGGCACGTACTTTATTCTTAAAAGTGTTTTTCTAAAACATATGCCTCGTTAAGAAATCATATGTGTAATTTGAGATTTTCTGTTATATTTTCAATGTTATCAGACTATCATTTGATTGATACCAAAACGATATTGAAGATAAACCGCAATTGCACATGTCTATCTTGTGTTTCGTCTTGCAGATTGTTAAGTTAAGAAAAGGTGAAAATTTAAATAAAAGAAGAAAAAAATAACTGTACGAAGGCGTGTAAAGCTTAACGCAAGACACATTACTAAGGAATATGCAGGCGGACTTTTTTTCGGTGAGCTGTTTATAAAAAGACTGAAATACGGGGGTCAATAAGCTCGTGACTTTTTGACTGAAGCACTACTTTGAGCTCTATACATTTTTTCGAAGTTTGTAAGATGATTTCATCTTTGGAGTCAAATATCTTTCCACCGAGCCATTTCTTCAGCGTTTGGGAACGAGAAATAGCCTCTTGATGATAAAAACGGAGACAAAGGCGGATGAGGGAGCAATTAGTAGACCAATTCATGGACTTTTTCTATGGAAACTGCACATATGTATGTGTACTAGGGCAGCCGTTATTTTTTATTGTTTTTTTTTTCTTCTGCTCTCACCCACCAAATCGGTTCAGTTTTATGTAAAAAAAAATACAAAAAAATTTCATACCGATAAGTTGTGTTTTAGAGGGTGCGTCCGGCCCTCAAAGTTGGCCCTCAAGCCCATATATTCAAATTTTTTTTGTTTAGTTTTAATATGAAATAATTTAATATATATATAAGCTCTTATTGTACATGCTTAAAATAAAAAAATTATAAATATAATTTTGTTACATAAAATTTTTGGTATTTTGTTGGTTATTTTCCTCATATTATTTTCCTAAAATATAAATTTTAGCAAAAAACTTTCTACTGTTGTTGACTTGAAGAGCTAAAATATTGCCATATATCATATTCTTGTAAAATGATTTTTTAAAAAGATAGGCTTAGTTTAAATCTGGCATTTCTTTTATGTCATGTGCCCAAAAAAACGTAACCACTAATTACTAATGAAAAACTGTTTGATTCAGACATGTATTTATTGATTTAAACTGTTTCTAAACATGTTAGATTCTATAAAATTGTCTATTAGTTATGTATGAAACTGTTTAACTTAATGACCCTCATTCCAGTTGTCGACATAGACGTCAATTTAACACAATACCAAAAAATGGGGCCTTGTGAGCTCGCTCTCAAGAACAATTTTGTGCAACTGACAATCTATTTCCGTTCCCTAATGTCTACAAAATAGCATAAACTTTCCAACAGGAGTAGGTTATTTTCGACAACGGGTACACAAGCCCCAATTTTTTGGTATTGTGTTAAAGTGACGTCGATGCCAACAACTGGAATAAGGGTGAATAAATACGTGTCTGAATCAAACTGTTTTTCATTAGTAATTAGTGGTTTCGCTTTTTTACGCTTGTGTGACCCATGGCACACAGATGTAAGCCCGGCCATAGTCATATGCAAAAAATTACATTAAAAAATGGACTTGAAGGCCAACTTTGAGGGCCGGACGTACCCCCTAAAACGAAACTTATCGGTATGAAATTTTTTGTATTTTTTTTTTTTTTTACATAATTTGGGGGGTGAGAGTAGAAGAAATTAAAAAAAAGTATCCATACAATTAACGGCTTTTCTAATGTGCAACCTTTCATTGCACATTGGGTAATTTTAGGCCAAAATTAATTTCAGCCAAGGTTTTGGACCGATATGGCTGAAATTTGGAATTTAAGAGTTTTTCATGTCCACGCACAGCCGGATTTTGTTTGATTTTTGTAATAGCATAAATTTTCAGGATTGCCTCCGTTTAAAAAAGTTAAAAAAACTAATTATATCGATAACGAACAGATAATTTTTTTTTTAAATTCGGGATGATTAAAAATACGCAAGGGACTAACAAAATGCCGCATAAGTCGAGTAGACAAAATTTTGCTTTGGAAAAGTCGTTAATTTTTATGTGGGACTTGTGTAACCTTAACGATAAATGTTTGCAAAAAGTGTATACTATCTTTTGCTTCAACGAAGCCAAATCTTGTTTCGAAACATTAACCCTTTAATACAATTTTTGGCATTGAGGCTTGTGTAGCCGTTGTCGAAAACAACTGACTCCTGTTGACTTTATGCTATTTTATAGACCTTGGGGAACAGAAATATATTGTGAGTAGCACAAAATTTTTCTCGAGAGCGAGTAAACAAGCTCTAATTTTTTGACATTTTATTGACGTGATGTCGATGTTGACAACTGGAATAAGTAAGGGTAATTATTTAAATCGATTTCACTGATAATGAAATTGTAAATCAGTTTTTTTCCTTTTTATACACTTTCACAAATCCAAACATTAAAAAAGAAAAGAAAGAAAATTATATAAATCTAAAAACCGAAAAAAACCGAAACGAAAAATAAAAAAAAATTAATCCAGAATTATTTTCTCAACACCTTTCATTAAGGAAAAATACACACGGCAGTCCACGGCCAACATTGTCAAAAGCTTATGTATAGTTTATATCTATGGAAAAAGTCTTATATTTGAGGTTAGGTTAGAATTACACGTTTTGTTAACAATGGCAATAAAGTCTACGAAAATATTTAGTTTTCTTTAATTACTTATTATCCCCTCTTCTCTCTATATTATGCACGATTTTTTATTTATTTATTTATTTTGTTTAATAACTTATAAAAAAAGTTACTTGCAAATGTCAATTTCTACTGCCCATAAATCGGCTGATATTTGTTTTTACAAAAAACCAAATATGGAGTTATTGGCTATGATATATTCTTAATTGAACTTCATTAACAAAAACATTATTATTGCTAGTGCAAAAAATTATTTTTTGTCAAGATTTCGGGTCAAATTACCTACTGTGCATTGTTTTGGTTGAAAAGAACTTTTTTATCCAAGTAATCCTCATTAAATCGATCTAATAAGTTGGCATAATATTCGCCATACCTAAGTGATTATTAAAAATTTAAATATCTGAGATGAAATATCATGTGAGATGCCTATTGCTTCCACAATTCCTTTCAATTTCAAGCTCCGATTAGCCAATACCATATCATGGACTTATATATTGTTTCGTGTGTAGAGTAGTGTTGTCAGATATGGCAATATCTCACCAGACGTGGCAACAAAATTTTGTTTTTGGCGATGAAAGTTTTGAAATGACGATTGGCGATTTACTTGGCGATATTTGAACTCCTTGACGATATTTTTGGCAATATTTTTTCGATTTCAATACAATAGCATACTGTTAAAAACATGTTATTTTTAATGTAAGGACTTTTTTTTAACATAAAATATTTCGTGCAAAAGATTCTAAATGTGGTAACTCTTTAACTCAAACAAAATTTTCTGGAATCCCAGAAATCTAAAAAAAAATTAAAGACCACACAATCTCATTTGGTGTTTATAAAACAAAGTGCGGAAAACTTCCTTTTATAAATTGGTTCTAACATTTTGATAATGAAGCATCAAAAAGCCTTCAGGAGCTCTCACCTAGAGGGCATAATTACGACTATGCTGCTGGTACTTAACACACTCTAAAACAATTTTGTTGAAAATTACGTCAATAATAGTAGGCAACACTTTACAGACTACTTTCGACCTAAAATTACACAACTATATTTTTTCAACGTTTTGTTGATTTTTGAGCACTATATGTTTAATTTTGAACAAAATATGTTTAACAATTTTACGCAATTTGTGTTTAGTTTCCCCCTTGTGTTTAATTTTAAAATATGTTATTTTTAATAAAATGTGTTTAATTAAATTTATTGATAAAAAGGTTTACTGAATTAACATAAAAAATTCACGTTTTGCTTTAAATTTTACATGTAATTTTTAGAATTTGAATAAAAATGAAAAATAAATTTCTAAAATTTGAGTAATTTTGTTTCTAACATAAGTATGTATACATATCGCACTTGTTTAACAATACTGTCTTGACTCAAATCCTTAATTTAATAATTTTTTTACTCAATTTGTGCATTATTTACAATATTGACTTATCACTATTTATATAAAACACATACAATTATTATATAAAAAAGCTTTATTTTAATTTTAATTAATTTTATATTAATATGGCGTGCTTCTGTTAAAACATGTGTACTTTTGAGCTTCTTCTTTCTTCTTTCTTCTTGTTAAACATATTTCTGCTGATTTACGCACATATGTTTGGTTTTCAACATTTTGACGTTATTTAGGCATATGTAGCTGTTTTTTAAGCACACTTTGTTTAAAAATAAACACATCTAAAAGCAGATTTATATTTTTGTGTAAAATGAGACAAATGTTGTTTTTTTGATACAAATAACTACACAATCGATATAAATTTAGACAATAAGAATATTTCAACAACAATTTAGACAAAATATGATCCTAAATTTGGGCTAATGTTTTAGAGTGCACTTCAAGGATAACATGAGTACTCAAATACATATTTAAGTAAAAGTTAATTCAGTTTTATCACAAGATTTAATTAATAATTTCGATCTTGGTGTTTAAGTTCAGTTTATCCTATTTAGTTAATTTTAATTATTATTCGAACTCCATTTGTTTCTATATTTGTGATTTAAACGTGCTAAGGTTCGTATTGCTTTTTAAGCCAAATTACATGTGATAATTATTAATGAACAAATAACACGAAAGTCTGTTGTAAATATTCTGACTAACAACACATAGTTGAACGGAACAGCCAGCCGTTTTCGAAGGCCACTAAACCTTCATCATCAGCGTTCTTTTGTGTTTGGTCCACTGTGTGTGGTGTCAGTAGATGTAGATTTCTGCTTTATATACTTAGCATTATTACAAATGGAATGTGTGAATTGTTTTGATTCATCTTATTTCAATTTGCTGAAAGCTTTTTTTTTTTTGTAATGAAAGCTCAATTTTACCATCTCTACAACAGTCTTACCATTGTCGTTTGTTCTTTACTAATTATGCACATGTTAGTTAATTTGCTTATTTTTGTTCTACTTAAGGCAAACTTTTTTGATTTGTTACTATTAAGTATATTTTTTATTTTTAATTTTTGCCACAGGCCCATGGCTATTAATTTTAGTTAATTTTAATTATTATTCGAACTCCATTTGTTTCTATATTTGTGATTTGAACGTGCTAAGGTTCGTATTGCTTTTTAAGCCAAATTAAAAAAACTATTTAGATTGATCTTTTGGAATAAATTATTTTTAAGTATTTTTTGTACGCCAGTATTTATATGGTAATGTAAACAGTTTTCTTAATTTTTCTTAAACAACATAATTTGTATGTTTTACCATAGACTTTACGTACTGAATTTAAAATTTAACAATATTTGTAATGTAACTACAAAATAAAAATAGTTTTTGTAGCTAAAATTTAATGCTTTATTATATTGTGAATATTTGGCAATATTCGACAAGTCATTTGGCGAGGAGGTGGAAAATAAATCTGACAACACTAGAGTAGAGACATCATAGTCATATGATCTCTTTTTACATGTCGTATAGACTTTACTTATCAAATAGTTTGTCAGTGGAAGTTTGTATTCTTAATTTCGTGAAACTTACTTGTGGGTGAATATTTTTTTCCGCAATATCGTGCTTTTTTTTAAGTGTAAAAAGGTAAAACACAAATTTTAACACATTTTCTGTACTGTTACGTAACAGACAGCATTATTTCTATCTTTCATTAAGAGATTTTTAAAATTCTATTCCCTTGTTTTAAATAATTATTGCTTGTGCAAATATTTGAACTCTTCAAGGGCTCATAAATTGTTAACAACTGTTTATGTTTCTATTCATCGTGACAAATAAGTAAATTTAAAAAATCTGGGCACCCAATTCAAAATCAATTCGTTAATGACACAAACTACAATCAATCATGCTTTCAAATGGGGATACGAGCAATTTTTGCAAACAGAACCGACTTTTAAAGGCTTCAATTAATCAGATTTTATGTAATGAAACCTTAAACCTCAATAATATTTTCAAAATTAAATGATCATTAATTTCAATACACATTCTGCCATACAAAAAAACAAAAAACAAAGGAAATCTGACGAGTACTTGCACTTTTAGTTGAATGAAAAATCCAAGAAACATTTTCATTTAATTAAAACTAAAAAAGGGTGCTAATGCCAGCAACAATAACATGAGTTGAACAAAAAATAAACACAATGGAATACAAATGTTGATGCCACCATTACTCGTACTGTTCGAACACTAAAAATAATTATTTTGTTACGAGTGAGTGGAAAAAGTGCAAGTTGTAATTGGAAACCATCAAAATTTAAAAAGAATGAATGGGAAAAAAAGCTGAATGGAAATGTTGGCGAAGATGTAGAAAATGTTGAAACAATCGAATTATATTAGCAGTTTAAATGGAGAGCCCACCCGCGGCCACATGAAAATAATCAGAAGCCATCAACTAAAATCCAACTATTGGGAATGTAATGGCAAACAATTGCGCTTTTTATCAGGGCAAGAGTACGTGTACAAACATGAGCAGGAGGGGGTATTACTCGCACCATTGAAAGTTTTTTTTTGTACACAAACACAATGTCAGAATATGTTGTGATTTCTACAAAAAAAGTTAAAAACTCAAAATTATGAAAAATTATATTTGTTCTCTTTGTTACGAATATTATTTAACAATAAGAAACATATTACATCTAATTTTTCTTTATTTTGTTTTATTGAAAATAATTTTAGCTTCATCAGAACATTTGCGTGTTTATGAAGGAGATGAGGGCTGTTTTATTGTTATAAGGTTCGTCTTCGATTCATGTCGTCTTGATTTAATTTATTTGGATTTGTTGTTCCTTCCAGCCTTAAAATCATAATTATATTCAATTAAAATTGATTTTTTTTTTGCTTTCAGTGTGCATATATATAACGTTTTTCAATGATTTTAATAAACCACTCCCTGCGACGTATAGAGAAATATGCATGAGCCATGCCCTGTGAGGGCTGTAGTACACCGGTCTGTATGATATTACTTTACTTCAGAAGTGCCTGCCAAAGATGATAAGGAACCCTATTGTTTTCGCTACGATGTCCGTCACAGGCTGTTTTCTCAGGAACCGTAAGAGCTACGGACTAGAGATGGGCGCGTGTCGTGTTTTTTCCATGACACGAACATGCACGATTCAACATAAAGTGTTCGTGACGAAAAATCTGATTTCGGGCGTGTTCGGTTCGTTTCATGTTGAGCAAAATTGACACGAAAAACACGAAACGATTTTAGATGTAAAATACATACAGTATGAATGAATTTTCAGTAGAGAAAAATTTAATATTTTGTATCGCCAAACACACAACACCAGTATATTTGTTGATATTGTATGGGCCTCTGAAGCTTAAATAAAGTTTTAAACGTTAACCGATAGTATCAGCTGTGGTGGCAGATAGTATCAGCTGACACTGCCAACTCGGTGCCATATTTTGAAAAGCGAATTTTTCGCGTGTGTGCTCTTCGTACGTTTTGAGCTGCTTGGTATTCGTGTTCGTGACGTGTTGAAAAAAATCGACATGCGCCCACAAAATGTGTAGAATTTTGGCCGATATAACAACAAATATATGACAGTTAAAAATTAAAGACTGTTCTCAGCGAGCAACGAAACTTGTTGAAATCCTAATGTAACATACAGACAATTATATAAAGACACTTGAAATTTTCAAAGTTGGTATATTTTTGGGCAGACTACACCAATTAAAACTGAAATTTCAAAAATCAAAATTAAAAGGTATTCCATCAGTTAATTTAATTTTGACAATGCAATTTTGGCAACTTGTTGCAATTTGAAAACCGTAAGAAGCAAACTTTTAAAATTTTCAAGAACGCTAAAACTAAAAAATTTTAAAATTTTAAAAAAAAAAGTGAAACAAAAAATTGTTAAAATGAAAAAAGTGCTTTTATGGAAAATATCAACAAAAATAAAATAAATCCCTTGAATGCAAAAAAAAAATTATTTAAAATGAAAAAGGTCGCCAAAAAATTAAAAAATCGCCAGAATTAAAAAAAATCACTAGAAATAAAAATACGTATTCTAAGAAAACAAAAAAGAATCGCCAAAAACTGAATGAAATCGCCATAAACGTACATATCGTCAAAACAAAAAAAAAAAAAAAAAAAAAAAAAAAAAACAACTAAAAAAATCGCCAAAAAATGAGGCGTACGGAACCCTTCGTATGCGAGTCAAAGTTGATTTAATGTTGACGTAGTTCTTAATTCTTTCAGACTGCCGAATGAATGCAGCGTTTTCCAAGTTGAGATCTTGGCGATTCTCAGGGCCAGGGAACTAGTGGCCAAGAATCTATCTGAAGATGAGAAGGTAACCTTCTACGTCGACAGACAGGAAACTCTAAAAGCTTTGAAGGTACACAATTCAAATCTAAACGTTTTAATGACTGTAGGATAGCCGTCAACTTGCTTATGGACAAATGTAGTCTCAGACTATGTTGGGTTCCTGGTCACAGCAGTGTTGAGGGCAATAAAATTGCAGATGAGCTGGATAAGGGAATGTGTGACAGATCGATGAAATTACCGATAGGTCATAACAACAGGGAACTCAATAATTGGGTAGTGAGCAGGACCAACCGTTCATGGGGAAGTAGGGAGGATTGTAGAGTCTCGAGGGCAATGTGGCCAAAACTTGACTCAGGGAGATACAAACTGCTACTGGATATGAATAGAAAGGCGATGCGAGTAGTGATAGGCGCGTTGACTGGCAACTGCTCGATCAGAGCAAGAACCAGCTCTTGGGAAACTGGCACTCCAGATTTCTGTAGAATATGCACTGAAAGGAAAATCATTCATTCAGAGAATGAAACGGTTTCATTAAATGTTCTGCATTATATTAATGAAACTTTTCATTAATACAATGAATAATTTCATTGTATGCATGAAATTTTTCAATCTCTGCTCTTCATGTGTTCTTCATAGTTCATTGTATTAATGAAAATCGTTACATTGTTTAAACGAATTTTCTTTTTGGCGAATTTGTAGCAAATATAAATAAGTTCCACAAATTTCGTCTTCTTACTGTATACAGTTTGCCAAACATAAGTAAATCAAAACTTATTTTGTTAAAAAATCATTTCTATTTCTTATTTTTCTAATACCTTTTTATTTCAAAGCAGTATAGTCGTCATAAATGCAATGAAATCATTTCAGTTATACAATGTAATATTCTTCATTGTATATCAGATATCTCTCTCTTTCTCTTTTTTATCCATTCACGTTCCCCACCTCTATACAAACACAAGAAGGTTGTGCCAAACATCTTATAAAAATGCTTGTTTTGTTAAGATTTTAGCTTGATTCTTTTAAACTTATGTTTGTGTATTGTGATTCTCAACAACATATTAAGAGTTTTACTATAAACATGTAAGTTTTTCGGCTTATTTAAGACATTATTTGGGTTGAACGCTACTGATGAGTTCCTTAAATTTTAAATGTTTTACGTCAATAAATACATACATATGCGCATATATTAAGTACATATGAATTTGTATATATTAAATTAAATAAAAAAATTCTATATATCTTTTATTAATTAGGTGGTTTGGAAGGGATTATATTTCATTATATTTATGAAATTTTCTTTATATTAATGAATAAACTTCATTTATAGTATGTAAAAACTTCATTAAATCAATGAAACAACTACATTATATTCATGAAAAAGTTTCATTGAACTAATGAAATAGTTTCATTCTATTTATGACATACCCGCTAAAATTAACTTCATAAATACAATGCATCATTCTTCATTGATCCAATGAAGGGCTTCATTAGCTGACTTTTAATGAAAGATTTCATTAATACAATGAAGAATTTCATTGTCTGTACGGCTGAGCAGACGTATCCATGAGAGCATTAGTAATATTGGTAAGTGGAGGATATCAGGGGCTTCATCATAGGAATACAGCAGCTTAATGACGGATAATAAGGTCTGGGTATAAATGGAGACAAAATATTACTATAGCGGGTCAATAGAAGGAACTCACAATGGAACCAACTAGGTCTAAGCCTTTCCTAACCTAACCTAGGGAATAATTTCATTAAAGAATTATTCGAATTGTTTTTATATGTATGTATATCGGTAATATGTTTTTAAAATTGAAGGGCTTATTGTAAAAACACGATAAGCCACACGATTTCAGAAAGTGGTTTTATCAGTTCATTCAGTTCATTACAGTATCGGAACGTCCTCTTAAAGTATTGTACCTCTTTCCGTTTAATTTCCGCCTTAGCCGCAAGTGTCACTTTTTACATTTTGATTTTATTCAGAATTATTTGTCCCAAAAACTCGATAAGCCACAGCAATTACAAAGGCAGTATTAATAAATAGAAAAAATAATAAATTTTAAACTGCAAAAACACGATATGCCACTTTATTTCAACCAAAATAACAAAACTTTTGATATTCAAAAAAAAATAAAAAAAAAAAAAAATATGAATAAATTTCATGCAATAACTGGATAAGCCACAACCTTTTGCGATTTTAGCGATTTCCGAAGATTTCTTGGTGTACAGCGACGGGTATGTGATAGTAGTCTTCCTTAAGCACTAAATAAAAGTATCTGTATCATGATTTCATCAAATCCCTATTTTTTGCATTTATTTTAAACTTCAAAGGCAATTTTCTCAGTATTTTCATTTTGTGGCTCGATGTTTTTGCAATAAGCCCTTCAATTGTAAATATCGAGGAATTACATACATACAAACATATATTAATACTTATATATTATTTTTCTCTTTCTCAAACATATATAACATTGCGAAGATGTTTCTGTCATGTCTGCAAATAAATGCCATGAAAGATCCGAATATATTTTGCAATTTTTGTCATACACAGCTTCTTAATTACATAACAAAAAACTTAATTAAGATGTAAAAAAATCTTAAACAATAAATTCAAAGTCTTAACAAATAAACGCATACATACAACATACTTATTTTGTACAAGGAAGTATGTATGATCGGTGTGAAAATAATTTTTGCTTTTTAATATTTTTTTTTTTTTTTTTTTTTGAAAAATTCAATATTTGGAAATGTTGAATCTCATGATGGTAATTTTCGTAAAGCATTTCATTTGTTTGTTTTTTTATTCTTTCCCTTACGCAAGAATATGAACTCACCTGATTGTTTGGAGGAATTTCTAAAACATCTATCTTTTCACTTTAAACAGACATGGAAATAAAGACTCATGACCATACTTAATAATTTAAAGTAAATATATAGTGCATATACATACATACACACATATACATATGCATATATCAGAGCTGCCCACAGAGAAATGTGTATTCATTTGTATAAAAAGCCAATTGATGTTCGGCACTCTGGCGCTTCTCTGTGTCTTTATAAAAGAGGAAGAAGCATAAACTAAATGATTGGAAGCATGTGCTAGTTTCTTTTTAAAATTTTAAATAAAATATAGCAACATTTTCGCATTAAAACATTTCATATATGTATATCTAACGAGCTAATTGAGCAATCTGTAAATGGCCGTACACAAATTTGCAAATATGCAAAAAATTACATTGAAAAATGGGCTTGAAGGCCAACTTTGAGGGCAGGAAGCACCCCCTAAAATGCAACTTATCGGTATGAAGTTTTTTTGTATTTTTTATACATAAAACTGAACCGATTTGGGGAGTGAGAGTAGAAGAAATAAAAAAAAGTATCCATACAATTAACGGCCACTCTAACATAGACACTTGAAATTTTCAAAGTTAGTGTATTTCTATGCATACTACACCAATTAACACTGAAAATTAAAAAAACTATAATTAAAAGGTATTCTATCAGTTAATTGTTAATTTCGACAAGTTGAAAATTTCAAGAATGCTAAAACTAAAAAATCTTAATATTAAAAAAAAACTCAAAGCACAAATCGTCAAAATGAAAAAGCGCTTAAATGAAAAATATCACCAAAAATAAAATAAATCGCTTAAATTAAAAAATCATCAAAAAAGGTGGCTAAAAAAACAAAATAAAACATAAAAACCGAAAAAAGTCGCAAAAGAGCGCCGAAACTAAAAAAACAGCTAAAACTAAAAATATGTATAGAAAAAAACAAACAAAAAATGCCAGAAAAACAAAAAAAAAATCGTCAAAACAAAAAAACGCCAAAAACTAAAAAACTGCAATATTAAAAAAAATCGTCGAGAGCCGAAAATATCTCCAAAAAGAAAAAAAGGTCGTACATACATATGTAGTCTCGGTACGGAATCGACGAATCAAAGTCGCACTTTACGGAATGTATCGTATCTATTTCAATATGGTAACTCTAGTCTCAAATGAATTTTTCGCACAAAACAGATAGCAATAAAAATAATGAAGAAGATTACATGGTGCCGGTTAAGGAACCCTATTTGCTTGACATATGTTTTCATTTCATATTTCTCTCCTTTTGCATGTTTAAATTTGACACATGAAGAATTATATATATACATAATCCTCTTAGTACAAGTCAATATGTTTTATTTGTTGGGCTGGTAAACAATGTAAAGAAAATATTTAAATGCGGAAAAGAAAAATAAATAATACCTAATTTACATTAAGCATTTTTTTCATGAAATTAGTTGCATGAAAATTTTTTATTTGTCAATAGGAGGCCTGTAGGAGAAACTTATATCGAAAAAGTTGTCAAAAATGTATCACAGACTCTTTCTATGCCCTTTTTTATATAAAATTCTCTTTTCTAGCGCTGCAATTACCTAATAGAAAAAGTTGCGTGCAACAAAATTCATGAAATTTCATGAAAAAATGCTTAATGTAAATCAGGTATAAAACTATTTGTCTATTGACTAGAATTTGACTGAACTGTAAGAAACCTTAAAAGGGAAATTGAAAAGTAGTTGTTCATGATACTCGTAATTAACAATGTTCTTCTTTGTTTACTTTCGTAATAAAGTTTACAATTATTTTCAAGAATAAAATATACTGAAATCAAATTTCAACACAATTCTTTCATGAACAAAATATACATTGTAGTTATCGATTACTGAGTGTTATCTCTGTTATATTTATTATTTTTTAAGCAAGTGCAATGCTCATTTGAAGATGTGAAAAATCTGAAATAACACCTCTATAGGTATCGATGTTATTCGAGCTTCAGTAAATATATAAAGTAAAACAAGATTACTTTAGATGTACTACGTTAGTTTAGGAAGAGTGGTGCTATACCGCACCTCCACTCGGAGACCCTATTGGGTCCATTGAGATAACTAACTTTCTTTAATAAATTTTAACTCTCATCTATGATCAGGTATGAGATGAATTTGGCAGCTTGGGTTCTACTCATACATGAAATAAGGGAACAAATTTTATACATTTGAAAAACAAAATTATATGCATATTTTTCTTTCAATAAAGAAATGTAAAGAATCAAAAAAATTTTTGGAATAAAATCTTATTTTCAATGAATTAAATACAGACTTTTGTATTCAACAATACAGGTTTTTTAAAAAATTTTTGGATTTTTTTTTCTGTGCACCGATTTTAGTATCGAATCACCGTTTTGAAAGCTTTCTGTCTGAAATTAACGTAAGAGCAGGGGTCAAGTCGCTGCGAGGAACATTTTAATCCTATAACTCTTTTCTGCGTGCTCCATTTTTTCTTACTCACTCACATATTTTTCGCATTATTATTGGTGAAATTTGCCTACCTGTTGTTTCTCTATTAAAACAAAAAACCATTTCTACTTCCTGCGTGAAATCAAACAAAAATAAAGATTTTTCTTAAATAAAATTGTTAGTAATCTATTTTAAAATAAATTTTACAAATAAAAATCTATTTTAGCTTAATACGTCGTCGATTTGAACCGCAAAAAGAAATGTATTATTTTAAAATCAACGGCTATTGTTTATTATATTTATACTTAGTTTTTTTTAGAAACATTTACGTCACAGTTTGTTTACCTAAATTTTCAATTCAAATTTATTGAATTAGTCATTATTGATATACTAAGATTGTTTGTTCAAACAATTTTATATGTATGTACGGATGGATATGGATATAATGTTTAACCCCCAACTGATTGAAAATGCTTTAAGATTTCTTTTTTCAATTTATATTTCAGTATTAGCATGTTGTCTAATAGGCAGAGGTAAATTTTAGCTGGATGTGGGAAGTAAGTTTTTTTTTGCATCCTCAAAGTTTTCGTTTGTTATTTAGTTTAGTTTATTCAAGATTTCCTGATAAAACTTTTTACAGAAACTTTTACAGAAATCAACAATAAATCGTCAAGAAATCATCGCCACATATAGAATTTTTTTATTTATATTAAATGAAAGCACAAAAAGAAAAAAAAAACTTAACGAAATGTTTTAATATCAGCAATTTTAACAGCTATATAGAACCAATTTATAGATTAATTTAACTTTCGACAATTAGAATTGCCAAAAAAGTTCTTTAAATCATTTCAGTAAAAGTAGTAAAAATTAGCTTTTAATGCAATGCTCTAAATAGAAGAAAATAACCAACAATTGGATTAAATCAAAGCCATCAACTTATTACACTATACAATTTATGGAACATAAAAAACTCTTCACAATCGATATATTTACATTTATCACAGAAATTGCATAATGTAATAAATTTATGGATTTGATTTAATTAAATCGTTGGTTGTTTTCTTCTTTTTAGAGCTTTGAAACAGAAGTTTATTTTAAAATGTTTTACCCTTAATTTATGAAAAAAAAATCTACGTACAATAAATCGAATGTCTCTTTCACACTTTCCCGGAAACAGGATACTGAGGATGATAAAACAGTGCTATCAAATTACGCAAACGAACTGAAACGGTAAAAAGGTAACAGACTCAAAACGTACGGCCTGTCCTACGATGTCGACAACTTTCAACTTGTCGCACACTGACATTTGACAAAAAAAATATAATAATAAATTAATAAATTTTGTTTTTGTTAATGTTTATTAACCTCCCGACAAAAAAAGGGATGTAATAAGTTTGTAGTGTATCTGTGTATCTGTGTGTCTGTACGAGTTCACGTACGGACCAAACGGCTGGACCGATTTTGATTTAGTTTTTTTTTTTTTTTTTTTTTTTTGTTTGAAAGGTGACTTGATCGAGAGTGTTCTTAACTATGTTTGAAAAAAACCGGTCCAGCCGCTTAGAAGATATCACATCTTTTCTGGATATATCGGGGGTTTTTAAAATTTTCAATTTTTGTTATTTTGTATGTGATTATGATTTCATACATATCGTTACTGTAATATAAGAAGGTCCTAACTCATTATATTTTTGAAATCAAGTTTTTTGTATATTTCGATAGAAGAACATCTCATGTATCGTAAAATGCAACACACTACATTAAAAAAAAGGAGTTGAGAGCTTTCTATATTAAAATAACGACATTTAAAGGCGCTTGCAAATTGATGGAATAGAATAGTCATAGTAATTGTCATTCTCTTGTGGACTTCAATTATTTTTATTTTTTTCCCTGTCTGGGGTCGTTTTATATGGAGTTGCCTGTGAATAATGAAATTTATTTAACATTCATTAAATAATTATTATATATTATTAAATATTTTGAAGCAAAAAAAATATGTGACTTATAACACTTATAACACAATAAGGTTATAAAAATTTGAGAATCATATTTATAATCAATACTGTACTAGTACTATTCAAATCCACATACACATATACACACAATATACTTTTATTAAATCCCACGAAAAAAAAACACTTTGTTTCGAAATTATAAATCATAAACTTGTTAATATAGTTTTCTTTAGTGTCAGTAAAGCAGGTGTGAAAATGATTTTCATCAGCTAATAAAAAATAATTTTTGTAAACAAAGAAGCTTTTTAGTTCATTATGAAAAAGTTTATAAAAACTTATTTTGTACAATATTTTCATGTTACTTCTACTAAATATAGTATTATTCTTGGAATTAAAAATTATGTTCATATGATGACGTAAAAGTCTGAATTAATTGTTTGCATTCGGTTGAAATTAAAAAGGGGAAATATTTTGTTTGTTTTTTTTTCTTTTTAAATATTCATAGTTTTGAAGTTCGGTGAATTTTTTATTTTATATTTAAAATGATTGCATTAATTAATTATATGTATATTTCGTTTCCTAAAAGAACATTCTAACTCAGAAATTTGTGTAGTGCATCATCATAGTATTTCTCAAATTTCAATAGCGTGCGAGTTCGATTTGCTCAAACACGGATTATCGCAACACTCCGATTTACGCAACTATTATTTTTTTTACATTACAGTCTTTATAAGGGCAAAGTTTTTCCAAAAAATCATCAAAAATTGGTTGCTATTCAAGAACTTAAGGAAGTTTCAACTTCCCAAACAATATAAGGACTTTTTTTTTATAAAACAGTAATTTTGTAACCTTCACAGAATGAAACAAATAAGCAACTAAAATTTTAAATTTAATTGAGTCAATTAAACTTTTGTTTAAAAATTTTAATTGAGTAAATTTTTAATTGAGTAAATTTTTAAACTTTTGTTTAACAATTTTATCAATCAAAATATTTAATTGACACAATTAATTCCTTAATTGATTTTTTGAGTTTTTGTTTACAGTTGAAAGTGTTGATAGGAGATATATTTTTTTCTGTACAAATTAAATTATTTTATTTTTTTTATGGGAATTGTTATAATTTAAGTTTATCATTTGTTAAAGCACTAATATCAAAATTATTATTTTACTTATTTAGTAAAATATTTTTTTATTATTAGCTATTTTAGCTTCTTGGTTAGAATGATTGTTGTGTTAATAAGTTTCATCATTTCAAAGTTTGTAACTTTTAAGCAGTTTCTAACACAGAAAATAATTACCATTTTCACTACTTTTATTGCAAAGAAAAGCTTGCAATAAAAATTATTTATTTTTATGCACAAGAAATCTAATTTGAAAATTAAAAAAAAAATACAAAAAAAAGAGACAAACTCTTGTATTCTTAAATTTAATGTTTTGACTACCTCAAGACAAAACATACACGCCCACACTTCCATACATACATCTAATTTTGTATTGATTCCTACGTCATTCACACCTAGAGTTCAAAAATTTATTTCAAGCGAAAGTAAAAAAGTAAACATGTGTATATAAAGAAAAACAAAAATAAACTTGAGTAAAATATGAAAGAAACATTGGAACACTTCTCAGTAATTGTATTTGAATGTTGCGAAAAAAAATATTTATACATATATGAATATTAGAGTGGGTCGATTTGTTCGCGTGAGAAAAAAAGCAACAGACGTCTAGCAAAAATTAAATCTACACAAAATTCTAAGAATACTACTCTAAGAAACTAGGGTTGTAATATCAAAACCTAGCTCCCGCCGAGAGGCATAAAAATTCAAGCTTTTCGTTGGGTAAAAACATCTATAGCCAAATAAAAAAAGTATGTAACATTTTGAAAATGTTCGCTTCCGATTTTGGTAAAATTTTGTACGAATGATACCTTCGGATTCGGATTTTGCAAAATTTTCTAATTTTGAAGTCTCTATAAACTTAAACAAATTATCTAATATTGTTTGTCATAGACATTTTTATTTTTATATTGAAATTTTGCATTAATCCAGTCAAAGATAAAGTGTCTCTAAATTTAGTATGCATACATATATAAATCGTAATAGCGAATATTGCCTCAGAGATTCGTGTTTGCGAGCAGTGTTGTCAGATTTTTTCCCACCTATCGCCAAAATCAGTTTTATGTAATTTTTCCTAATATACATATATATGTGATAATAAATTAGTTTTAATATAACACTTTCACTTTTCGCTTTTTCATAAAATAATCGTATAAAAATTTAGCAAAAAATTCCCAAAACTAGAACTAAAAAAAAATATTTCATGTAAATTCTTCTCATCCAAATTCAAAACGCATTAATTACTGTAATAAAAAAATCAAATTGTTTCAATTTCTTGCAGACAAGTTTTGGTGCGATTTATTTATTTTAAACTACTCTTTCAACAAACTAATTTTCTTGAATTACAAAATTTTTTAAGTTTAATTGTGTATAAAAATAGCCATACAAATCGGCAAAAAAAAAAGTTTATTTATCGCCAGAAAAATCGCGATGTCGGCAAACCAAAAATTTTGACGCCAAACAAGTTAAAAAATCGCCACATTTGGCGAGGAATCGCCATATCTGACAGCCCTGTTTGCGAGTATCCATACATAAATAACATAAATCAACACGCGTGTATTTTTGTGTATTCACTAGGAAATTCTTTTTTTTTTTTGTGAGCACCCGTCAATGGACTATTATAAACAAATAATCCAGCTGCATAAAGTCCAAAGCATACTTTAGGGCTTTCGACAGTATTTGCTCACAATAAATACTCTACTGCTACTGAACACTATTATCACAATTAGCAAAGAAAATCTGGTAACGGTGCTGCCGGCTCGTTTAGACATGTCTTACCCAATGTCTACGACTAGATAAGGCAAGTGCAGTTAAGCAAATCTCTTCACCCCCATATAATGAAAAAGTACTTTTGTGGGTTATTGCTTGTTTTTGCAAATAAAATTATTTGTTTGGGAATTTATATTACAACAAGAATAAAAATTAAAATTGCTTTTGTTTTCAACATAAACTACCAACCGAAAATTTCTATTTTATTTAAAGTAACAGGAAGTTTTAAGGCCTTATTCAGAAAAAAATAGTTTAGGTTTACAAAACGTTTAACAAACAAATTTCAATACAAAATTTGTTTTGTAAACCTTTGGTAAATCAAAATAATTTTTTCTGAATACGGCAGTTAATGTTAAGCACTTCTAAACATTTGTTTCAACTAGCCTGTGAAAAATTAAAATTTCAAAACTATTCTATTCAAATTCGTACCTCTTTCTTCGAATTTGTACGTTTACAACAACATGTTAATTTTAAAGAATTTTCATTCGTTTCGGATTACAGAGTAGCGCCCCTGATTTGCCAAAATATCCGCAGTACGTGTCAAGTTATCAAACAACAAAGGAAAATTAATAACACATTACATTGTTATAAATTCGTTTATTATCTATCCCCTTGAGTTGTCCCTATTTTTTAATAATTAGTAATCTAGCTATATACAGACATATCGCTCATTTACTTCAATAGTGGCATAACTCAAAAAATAAGTTTTTTGAGTTAATAATGCGAAAAAATGCGGCATTTCGTATTTTATCTTGTGTAAAAATTGCATATAAATAGCTGATACCATCACCTCCAGAGAGAAGAATTTTTTTTATTTCTCAGTTGAGTTGTATGCAAATTGAAAACTTAAAACGCGTTTTCTGCAAAACTGGTTTTTTTGAGTTGTGCCACTATTGAAGTAAATGAGCGATATGTATTTATGTATGTAAAGGGTGCCCCAACAAGAATGCAAGATTTAAATTTGGCGCCATTCGAAGTGTCATTGTTTGACATTTGAACAATTGTTATTGTTTGCTAGTAGAAGGTACGAGGTTAGTAAAAATGAAGCGCTACAAGAATGAACAACGCATTCTCATTGTGAAATTGTTTTACCAAAATGGTGAAAGTTTTGCGGCTACAGTTCGCAAGTTTGCGAGCAATTTGGGGTCACAATAATGCTCCAAAAGAGTCAACTGTAAAGAGATTAATGGATAAATTTGCCGAAACTGGGTCTGTTAGTGATGTAAAGACAACAACGCGCCTTCGACCAGGTCGATCGACCGAAAATGTCGCAGCTGTACGTGATGATGTCGCTCAAACGAAGGTCAAGCGCAAACAGTCAATGGTGCTCGGTATCGTGAAATGATAACCAGTTTTTTCGTGCCTAGAATTGAAGAAATGAATGTGGAGGGCATGTGGTTTCAACAAGACGGCGCCACATGTCATACAGCCAGAGAAACAATTCAATTGCTACATCAGCCATTTCCCGGTCGTGTTGTTTCGCGTTTTGGAGACCAGAATTGGCCGCCTAGATCGTGCGATTTAACACCATTAGACCTTTTTCTTTGGGGTTTTTTGAAGTCGATGGTTTACGCGAATAAGCCGACGACGACTCAAGCCTTAAAAGAGGAAATTGGACGCTGCATTAATAAAATACCGCAGCATTTATGCAAAACGGCCATTGAAAATTTCATTAAAAGATCGCGTGTGTGCCAGCAAAGGCGCGGCGGCCATCTGCCCGATTTGTTGTTCCACACATAACCTCATTTTGTCTACTTTACGATACAATAAAGTTTCACGATTTTTGTTTTTTAAATATCTGTGTTTTATTTAAAATTTAAATCTTGCGTTCTTGTTGGGACACCCTTTATATTTACACATATTTTATGGCCTCATTCTGTAAACAAAAACATTTTTGAGCGTATCAAATTTCTATAAAAACTGGTGCGTTTAGAAGGAGTCTTTTAAAATAGAACAAAAACATGGTAGAGAAAAAAAACAAATTTTTTGACAGGACGAAGTCTATTGGGAGCCAACTAGTGCAAAAATAAATTTGCTTGGAAAAAAGTTTTGTCTGAAACAAATGGGTGAATTCAGTTTAAAAGTTATTTCTTTATAAATATTAAGAAACAAGATTAAGAATTTACATTTAAGTTCTAAAAAATTATTCGTATTAAAGATGCAACAAAACTTTTATATGATGTAGTATAATTTTGTTTTAATTGCATGTAACAGTATTTATTTAGTATCTTTGAAGTAATTAAATTTTATCATTCATATTATTTACTCGTAAAATTAAAATTTTGTTTTTATAAACTTACACAAGTTTTTATAATAACTTATTTTAATAAACATAAAAGTTGTATTAAATTAAAATTTGTACTTGCCTTGTCAATTAGTATGATATATTAATGTACAATTTCCTCGTATGTGCTACGTTAGGGTCGTCAACAAATTTATTCGGTTATTTGACTTGGTTAAATTTTTTAATATTTTGAAATTTCGAATGTCGAAAAACCCGTTTTTAAATATATTTTGCCTTCTGTTTGAAGTTTTTCATATAATTAAAACTACAGTGGAAATCACGCATTTCCTTACTTAAATTCGAACAATCATTTATGTAAATTACTACAAGTGAAGTATATTTTTTCATATATACTTTCTCCGTGCGCAACACTCTATATTCCGAGAAATTATACAAAGTTTTCCAATATTGCTTAATAAATATTTTACCTTAATGTGAAAAAATTTTAAAAACGCATCCTTAAGAAATGTAATGTACTTTAAAAAGGACAAAAGATTAAAAAATCCAAAACGAAGTACGCTGTTTCATTATGTTTTGTATTCAGATTAATGTGTGTAGATATAGTTGCATTGCTGCAAAAAAAAATATGTCACATGGTGTAATTATTATATGCAATCAAAAAATAAGCGAATCGAAAGAAAAATATATTTACGATGAAAAAATTAAACTGAAAAATAATTATTGCACGGCGAGTTAAAATTAAATATTTTTATAACAACAATTAAACACTCTGCTTTATTACGGTTGTCGAATTGTTCGATTAGACTTTGATGGTTTTGTACAAGATTAGAGATAATTTTTATTATTTTGATCATATCGTACTGTCCCTGAAATTAATACAATTTATTTTGTTTCATATTGTGTACATAAAACAGATGGATAATAGACATTTCAATGAGGATTCTAAAAATGCAGAAAACAGTTTTGCCTCGCCTATAAATACAGCTGATTTAGTTCTTTGGTCATACTTTTGAAAAAATATACAGCCGATGTTTTATGGACGCAGATGTACCTATGTTTTGAATTTCACAAAAATTTGTGGGACAGTTTCGGAGAGGCAGAAATTACCCCCTACATTCGCCTTGGTCCTAGTTTTTTTTTTAATATATGTATAGCATCCTATATCATCCATATGTATACTTTGCATTTCATCCAAATCGGTTCGTTTAGCGGTATAAAGCGTAACAAACAAACAAATTCACTCTTTTATTTATAAGGGGACTGCAGGGTGAACAGCACACTCATGTTAATAGGGTTAAAGGTTTCCTTTGAATACGGAATTATAAAAGCTATTGCTTTAATAGGTCTCTGCTAATAAATAGTTTCTGGGCATGAAGGCCCTGCTTCAGCGGTGCAATAACAGATATGTTTTATTTTCGTTGAGGGGTTTCATTCCACATATTGCTGAAAGAAGTATAGAAATCGGACCGTTGGTTCCGAATAGTATTCAGCGAATACTAACTCTTACAAATATGCAAACACACACATGCAATCATACAAGCATACAAACTTTACCTCTTTATTATATTAGTATAGATTAGAAACTTAAATTTAGTACGTAAATATCAAGATTTACAGATTATTTGTTGTCCCCCAACTGAAAATGCTGATTCCCAATCGCATATACATACATATGTAAGTTTCCCCAGTTTGGGAATAGACTCTCATCTAAACTGAGAGAAATAACAATTGAATACCAAACTACAGATACATTCGCTACACATAGATACCAGCGATGCCAACTATTTATAACCCAAACGCGCTACTACCCTTCTCAAAACGCGCTAGAACGCGCTAAGTTACAGCATTGTCAAATATTTATAGCAAAAACGCGCTATTTTCGGTGTATGTATGTATTAGTGTACTCGTATATACAACTAATTTTTCAGATTTTGCAATATTGCTTCCTTGAAATTATGTTTTAATTAACTAAAATACAGAATCAGAATCGACTTCCAAATAATCGAAATGCTTACTTTTTACTTTTAATTTATGTATTTCTACAACTTTGTAACAACATATAAATTGTCTAATAGTTTTGCGATTCTAATGCTTTTTGTAATTACTTCAGCTATAATAGATGCTTTGTAAGTTATGTACATTTTTTGGGTCATTGTATGTAGTACATATTTTTATTTGTGAAATTTCAAAATATCTGTCATTGCAGTATTAAAATTCGTTTTTTATTTTAACCACAGTCAAGCGAATTTTGTTTGCGACAGCTGAATCATTAACTAATTTAAAAAATTTTATCGGAGTTTTGGATATTAGAAAATTGTTAAATTTTTACAAAAAAAGTTTAAAAAATATTGAACTGAAATAATATTATTGACTTTATTCAAAACGCGCTAATTTAGCGCTTTTTTTAAAAAACGCGCTAAGACGGAAAACAGCGCGTTTGGCATAGTTAAAACGCGCTAAATTGGCATCGCTGATAGATACATTTATAGATGAATACATACAAATATGCACACAAACTTTACATGTACATATGTATATGTATGTGCACATACAACACTAAACTACAGCGATGGATAACTTAATTCTTGTTCTGTGTCAAGTATATGTGAATAGCATATATTTTGGCACGCAAAATTCTAAAGTTATATATTTTTTATGTTTGATTTTGACTTATGGAATCAGTTTTTAATGTTCGTTTGTCTGTCATAAAATATTTTCTCTAGAACCGTAACATATGGTCTCCACCTAACATAATATGTAAGATAAGAGCGTCAAATTCAATCGCAGAGAGAATTATGTTACGTCTAGACTGCAAATTAGTGTTATGTCAATGTTATAAGATTTATCATAAGAGCGTTGTTATAAGAAATCCTATAACAACAATCTTATGATATGAACTGTCAAAAAACTACACGTACATGAAAATAAATTAGTGTGCATGTGTGAGTGTTTATTAAAATAAATGAAAAACAATGTTTTGGACAAAGTTTCTGGGATTTTATATGTTTAATTGATTTATAAATTAAAGTTTGTGGAAAAAAGTAAAAACAAAATGAATAGTTATATAAAATTAATACATGTTAACTCGATGAGAATTTGCATAAAATGAAATGTTATAAGAAAAGTAAAATTACGTTGTCCTGTTGTATGACATGAAGAGATATATCGGCATTTTATTTTTGTAATTCTGCCGACGTTCTCTCAAATATTATATCAGAGTTAGTCGCAGTTGTAGACGCTATGTAAGAGCTACGGATCTGAAATTTTCATAGAATGTGTAAAATTTTGCCCGCTAAAGCAACAAAAATATGACAGTCAAAAAATAAAGAGTGTTGCAAAGCGAGCAACGAAAAATCGAAATCGTAATGTAATATACAGACAATTACATATAAACACTTGAAATTTTAAATTTTAGTATATTTTTATGCAGACTTCAGCAATTAACACTGAAATTTAAAAAAATCTAAATTTAAAGATATCCTATCAGTTTATGTAATTTGTACCATTTAAATTTGACAACTTGCTGTGTCTTGGAAACCGTAAGAGGCAATCTCTTGAAATTTCAAAAACACTAAAAAAACACAAAATAGAAAAATCGCCGAAACGAAACAATCGCTAAAGTAGAAAAAAATTAATAGAACGAAAAAAGCTGCAAAACTAAAAAAATAGCTGCAACTAAAAAATGCAAAATCTAAAAAAATCACCAAAAATTCAAAAAAAAAGTTTTTCATATACTACAGGGTGAGCCAAAAGAAACCAAGGGGTGTAAAAGTTTAATAACTTTTTTGTTTATTAACTTTTTTTTATTTTTTCTTTCAGATTATATAATATACAAAATGGAAATTTTTTTACACTGAGTATGAAAAATGATGTCTCTTAAATGACCACCGTTTTCAGCTTCGCACTGATGGGTTCTTTTTAGAGCATTTTCCATAACATCTTTCAAAACTTGTGGCTGTAGCGTTCGAATTTCTGCAACAATGTTTGCCTTGAGTTCAAGGATTGTCTCTGGCTTGTTCACATACACTCGCTCCTTCAAAAAAACCCCAAAGAAAATAGTCGGGTGCTGTCAAATCTGGCGATCGCGCTGTCCAAATAATTTCCGAATTTCGAGAAATTATTCGCTCTCCAAAAATTTGACTTAAAAGTGCCATTGTGTCTCGGGCAGTATGGGCAGTGGCTCCGTCCTGCTGAAACCACATACCAGGTCTGTTTTCAAGAGCAGGACGTAAAAAATTTTCTATAATAAACCGATACCGCTCTCCATTTACGGTTACAGCACATCCATCTTCATTCTCGAAGAAGTAGGGCCCAATGACATTTTCAGATGTGATCCCACACCATACTGTACACCTGATGGGGTGCAATTGGCGTTGATGAATGGCTCTTGGATTTTGAGAACACCAGAACCTACAGTTCTGCTTATTAACAAAGCCATTCAAATGAAAATGAGCTTCATCACTCATAATCAAATTTTCAATAAAGTTGATTTCATTTCTGGCCAACTCTTGAAATTTAACTGCAAAATTTAGACGTTGCCGATGATCTGCGGGTTTTAATTCTTGGACCAATCGCACCTTATATGGGTATAACTGTAAATCTTTTTTTTAAAATGCGCCGTAGTGACGTACGAGACATTTCTAGCTGAGAAGAACGCCTTCTGCCAGATGTTTCTGGTGCTTCGTTAACACTTTGCTGTACTCGTTCAATATTTTCCGCAGTGCGACTTAAACGTGGTCTACCGGTTCGAGGCAAATCTCTTACGCTGCCATGTTGGTGATGACGATTAACTAAGCAACGAATCATCGCTTCAGAGGGCGAAATTCTGACGTTAAAATGTCGACGATATGCTCTTTGCGTTAAAATAATTGATCTCTGGTTTAAATAATAAAATTCTATTGTTCTGGTTCTCTGTTCAGTTGTGAACCTCTCCATTATAAATTCTCCAGGTGTTGTCTATATAATCTGAAAGAAAAAATATAAAAAAATTAATAAACAAAAAAGTTATTAAACTTTTACACCCCTTGGTTTCTTTTGGCCCACCCTGTACTTTAAATAAAAACATGTGTACATCAGTCAATATATTCTATTATAAAAGGTAAAGATCATATAATATTACATATGTAGTGTCCATACGGAACCCTTTGTATACGAGTTAAAGCCGCACTTTACTGAAATTAACAATATTTATTTATTAACAATATTTCGACAAGCTTTTGTATGTATATCTTCTTCCAAATATTGTTGATAAATAATAATAAAATAGTTATTATATGATAACAAAAGGCCACGGAAAAGTTTCAAAGATCATTACGTTTTTAATTATTTACATACATATATGTATGTACGAGTAGAAATCCAACAATTTTGGAAAGAAGTAGGTACATGTAAAATTTGTGAACGTATTTACCCCCTTATGCAAAAACGTTTGTTAAAGTTAAAGCATGTGTTAAAACCAGTTTTGCATTACAAAATTCGTTTGTTAAACCAACTTTAAGTTTAACAATCGTTTTTGCATAAGGGGTTAGACTTCTGTGGCATAATATCTGTGGCGAAAAGGAAAAAGTGCTTAGGTCGAGATAAGCTGATTTTGAGTTAATGGCACCCCTGTAACCTCCATATTTGAAAGTACCCCTGGTAAAATTTTAATTATTTTGGGTGATTTTTCAGGAAGTTATAGCGCAAGGACTTGCAGCTTATCTTTTACTCAAATTTAATGGATTATTTATAATGTGTAGAATGATGTTTTTCTAAAAAAAAACTTGATGAATATCGAATTTGCCCATTTAACTGTAAAAGGAACATATTTCTGAAAATCGACTTGAAAGCTTAAAAGTGCTAAAACTAACTGCAAAACAGTAAAATATGATTTAAGCACATTTTCCTTATTGCCACATATATATTTACATACACATGTATATGTATGTACTAGTGATGCACGAATATTCGTATTCGTATTCGAATTGTCGAATATTCGGCCATTTTCAGGCGAATACGAATACGAATATTTTAAAAAGAAATTAAATAAATAAATGCATAAATCCTGAACGAAATTTAAATAAATGTCTAAAAATTTTAGTTTGTACAAATACATTAATTTTTTATAGAAATTTGTGCTTTGTATCATTTTCAAATATTATTTAATGACGATCATTAAAATTTTGGGTACTTTTTATTAACTTTAAAGTACGCCAACAAGAGTGTGAAGTCCTTTTTCATAACAATTTTTTAATATTTCATATTGCATATAATATTCGTATTCGTATTCGCGAATATCGTTTCAAATATTCGTATTCGTATTCGCGAATATCAAAAATTGACATTCGTTACATCACTAGTATGTACCTATGTATTTTAACAAAAAATTTACTATAAGCATGTAATTTTCCATCTCTGTACATTAAACAGCTTATTAACAGCGGAGAGCCGCCTGACACGAACAGTTGTTTAGCAAACGCGCAAGTAAAAACGTTGGAAGTGTGGAAGATAACTAACCACATACGTAAATAAATAAATAAATCTTCGTTGTGAAGTTTTAACAAAAAAGTGTTCTTAGCAAGCGGAATATATTGTATTTCAATACAAATTGTGAGTTGCATGAATAAAAACAAAAATAAAAGAAAATCTAAACAAACCTATATATACCCTTTTACCATTTTTTGGTAAAGGGTATAAAAAAAATTAATGTGTAGCAAGTTATATTACGAGTAAATTAACTTTTGAAGAAAAAAAATATAATATATTTTTGTCGTAATGTTAAAAATAATAGAATATTCATGGTGTTGATGTAATATTGAAGATACTACTACATATAAATAAATTAGAAAAAATTGTAACAAAAAAAAACAAAGAAATCGTAAAAATAAATGTATACATAGATATGTGTGTATGTATGTACTCATGCATACATACACACATGTTACAGAAGTTCATCAATATTGATTGTTCATATCTTTTGAGATACATAGTCAATTGACAAAAACAATAACTAAAAAAATTCTAAATTTTGTTGTTATATTTATTTGGACATTCAATAGATACATATATATGTATGTATCTACAAACATATATAAAATTCAATTGCAGGGATATGCCAAAACCGCATTTAAGGAATACATACATACTTACATACATATGTAGATGCACTTTTAGTTGAGACAAAATTAATCATACTTTTGCGTTACCATTCTTTTGTGATTTTAGGCATATGTTCTTACATTCGCATAGTCAAAACAGGAAGTAAGCGCAGTGATAGAAACAAATAATTTAAATCTCTCTCAAATAATCATAACGATGACAAATATATCAGAAATCACCGAAAACCAGAAACAAATTCTTGCAACGGTAAGTAAATATTTTTTTTTCATTGTATGATTTACGTATGCATGTACGAGGGCGGATCGATAAGTGCGTGACTTTTTGAATGAAATACAATTTTTTTTTTGCAAAACAAAAATTTCTTTTTCAGTATAATTTTCTTTTAACTCATACAATTGGTCCAACGTTTCTTCAGTTTTTGTATCCCTTCCAAAAAAAATAGGATTTTTCGAGGTCCTTAAAATAGGCATTTGTTTTGTCAATAATTTCATCGTTGGAGATAACTCGCATTATCTTGATGAAAAAGAACTCTTTTCTTGGCCATATGGTATCGTTTTCTTTTTAAATCCTTCCTCATTAAATCGGTTTAATAAGTTGGCATAATATTCGCCGTTTATTGTTTTCCCCTTTTGAAGGTAATCGATGTGGATTATCCCGCGTGCATCCCAAAAAACTTTTGCCATCACCTCATTGGCCGACAAACTCACCGTGGCCTTCTTCGGAGCAGGTTTATACTGCTGTTTGGTCTCCGGAGTACAGCAATGGGTCCATGATTCATCCACATTCACAAATCTCATTCGGATTGCGGTTAAACAACTCCAAACAATCCTTTGAAGTTGTCACACGTTTTCGTTTATGGTCAATTGAGAGCAAACGCAGCACCCATCTTGCAGACAACTTTCTTAAACACAGCTGAACACTTAAAATCGAAACCACAATGCCATATGAAATGCCTATGGCATCAAAAATCTCACGCCCTTTTACTCTTCGATTGTGGATTTTTTCGACATTTTCAGGTGTACTGACCTCAATTGGCCGTCTAGAACGTTCAGCGTCATTTGTACTTGTGCGACCACAACGAAAGTCAGTAAACCACTTTTTTACCATTGAAATCGATGGTGCAGAGTCCCCATAGTATTTATCGAGCTTTTCCTTGGTTCGATTGATGGTTTTTTTTCGCAAAAAATAATGTTTAACGGGCACTCGAAATTCACTTTTTTCCATTTTTAGAAAAATATCTGCAAGGTTGTATATTTTGAATAGCTGTTAAACGCAAAGTGAATGATGACACTTGCTCAGATTTTGACAGTAGTCTATTAACAGGTGGTATTTGATGGGAGCAGTGTTGCATGTCATATAACTACGAGGGAAGTTCGAAAAGTCACGGACATATTGATCCGCCCTCGTATATTGTATATTTGTGCGTGTATAACGATACAAAAAATGCAACGTTACAAAAGTTTTTAATATTTTACATAAGATAAAATTCTTTTCATGGGTAGAGTATTTTTATAACACAAAAAAATTACATATATGTATAAATGTCTAATGTCAGATAAGCCTGAAATTTATCAACGAACGCATTTCCACTTGATGAACTAGAATCAGTGAAAATAACTTTTTTAGAATTTTCGTTAGTTCGTTTAAAGCAAAAATTTACGCTCCTGGGAATTTTACAACAATTATTAATAAACTCTCTATATCAAAAAACCATTGTATTGTGAATTTTCATTGAACATTTTAATTAATTTAAAATTTTTTTCAAGAAAAGAAAATGCAATTACTTGCATTGCCAATTACCAAAATTATATTACGTATGACAAGTGCCAAACAACAGCTGTTAATTTCAGTTGCTGCATGGTTTTTAAAAACAACTTAAATTCAGCACAATTTAAATTCAGCGTTCCAGGTAACCTAGGAAATAACCTGAAGTCGTTAATTTAACACAAAGTTGGCCAGAATTTGTAAACTTGTGGAATCATTTCTTTTGATAAACTAACATAATCAACAAGAATTAAAAATTATATAAAGTTCGAAGTCGTTTTCGTCTTAATTTATTTACATATTTTAATTCTCATATAACTCTTTTCGAAGAAATAAACATGTAAAAACAGAATTCTATGCCTGCTTTTTAATTATATACTGATTCATAACTATTATTTTACTAAATAGTATAAAAATGTAGAAATAAAATTAAAAGAAAAATAAAATAAACCTGTTGAACTCCTCTCATAGTTACGTTTGCCGACCCGAATATCACTTTGAAGTCAAGACTTGTTTTGAAATACACAATGGTTTATTTTGTTGACATTTTGTAAATAAAAAATGTCATGGAAATAAAATTTTGCAAATTCTCTATTTAGATGAAATTGCAGAAGAAGTTTTATTTATTTTACAATTTTGTATAATTTATGTTGTTAATTTTATTAGACAAAAAAAAAAACGGTTGGCAAATAACCATCGCTGTTAAAATAGGTGTTCAAATACATAAATATATAAACATTGTAAGTTAATATTATCAAAGCATAATTTCATATATTTAAGACTCGATGCTGTTATAAATACTAATAAATATTTAAACTAACTCCTAATGTCGCAGCTTTTATCACGCCTGAAAATATCTTAAATGACGTGGAAAAACTTCGGATCACGCTTAATGTCAAATAGTGATAAAATATTTCCTATATTCATACAAAAGATTTTTTTAGATTTTTTTGTAAAACGTTGAAAATTATAAAATAATCAATTTATTCTAAAATACTTTTTGTTAAATTTTAATGTTATTTTGGTTGATGAATATTGAATAAAATTGATAGCGAATACAAAATTAAAAGCTAATAACTGAATTCATCAAGTATCACATCAAGTAAGAGGTGTTGTAGATGGGATCTCATCAAATGAGATCAAGATAAATTCAGGTGTACCGCCAGTTTGCCCTCTTTTTCCTACCCTATTTCTTATTTTTCTAAATTAGTACTTTCTATGTAAAACTTCCAATCCGTCTCATTTTAATAATAGACGAAGCGCATCGGAAATTGAATATTAAAGGCAAAATATGACTGATACACCTAACAACAATATCGCGCTGGTCTCTGAATGAGGCCCAATGTTGTACATTTATACATAAAGATATGGTGAATAGTCCCGTTTCATCTGTAAGTTTTTGGTGTAAATATGGTTGCATGTAACGTCCTTGAAAATAATGTCCATGGACATTATTCTTTTCGAAAAGGAAATAACGTCCAAAGTGCAAAGTTTGATTTATCAACAGACAAAAATTGTCTTCCCTCTCATATACAGCATATACAGTCAACTCTCGATAATTTGAAGCTCATGGAATCAAAGAAAAACCTCAAATATAAACGAGAGTTCTTACACATACTCGTATATTAGACTGTCTCAATTTGTTTGGGATCGATATTCCATTAGAAACGTGCATTATGCATGCCTACCTGTTATTGTTTCTGCATGTTTTTTTTTAAGTAAATAATCCTGTCAGTTATTTTCATGGATTGTAAAATCATGCTCTATATAAGTACAAAGATAAATATATCTGTGGCAAAAAGGAAAAAGTGATTAAGTCGATATAAGCTGATTTTGAGTTAATGGCACCACAGTAATCTGTATATTCAAAAGTACCCCTGGTTAAAATCTCAATTAATTTGTGTGAATTTTTATGAAGTTAAATCACTATGACTTGCGACTTATCTTTTTTAGACTTCTAATCTCATTTGGAATAATAGCTTAATTTAAATTATACTTTGCTATATTTAAACTTAAGTATATTACTTATAGTGTGTAGAACGCTGTTTGCTTAAAAAAAATTAAGAGTAACAGAGAAATTCCCTATTTAACTGTAAAATAAATAAATTTCTGAAAATTTAAAAGTGCTCTCCTGCAAAACAGCTAAACATGACTTAAGCACTTTTTCCTTATTGCCACAGATATTTTGCTTTACGGTAATACTATGTCTACTTTAATAAAAAAATTTAAATATGTAGTTGTAGTATTTAATATTATTATTAAATATTTTTACACAAAAAATCTTATTACACATACTAACCTTCTCGTGAAAAATCGGAGGCTGCATTACGATTTTAGAACTGTGTTTATTCGGAAAATTTTCTTGAAATTTTCTGCAGATTGATTGAAAGGCCCTAACTCATTTTTTTTAAATCGAGATTTTTTCATTTTTTCGTTACATTAAATGTTCTTATATCGAAATATACAAAAAACTCGATTTCAAAAAAATAATGAGTTAAGGCCTTTCCATATTAAGGTGACGATATATCGTGCGGTAACCGCAAAAGTTGCTGAAGCGACATAATTATCAAACCTCAATTTTTGAAAAAAATCGATTATTTGCGATCGTAAATGGTCGACTTTCGTCCAAAAACGTGTCGCTTAAGCTATTTTAGCGGTTATGGCTCTATATATAATATGTAAATGTTTGTGATGAGAAATATCCGGACTTCAGTGTTACTTAGGTTCAAATTCAAAATCTTTAGTTAACTAATGAAAGTGGTTTAATCAATGAAATTGATTAGAAATTGTTAATTAAACTACGGGCGCTAGTTAACTATGGACTGAGAATTCGGACCTTAGTGATACATTTTTAATTGATTTGCAATTTTTTTATTGAATGTAAAAAGCATAAACTAATTTAAAAAAACACGTTGCTGTAAGTTCCTAATAGAATAGAAAGAAATCAGCTACATTAACGAATTTTAAGACTAACGTTTAGAAATTTTGTTTAGACTATAAAAACAGTTTGAAATCTAATTAAATCTCTATAACAAGGCTAATCACGAAATTTTCCATAATGAATACTTAAGTACATACATATGTACATGTTTTGGAAATAACCCACACAACAGTTTAATCGCTCTCACTATCTCTTTATATTCCTTACAAGATTTTGAAATATATTTTTTGTAGAATTGTATCTAATAAATAATACATGAAACCAATTAATTATTTCTTGCAATAAACTTACAAATTATATATATATATATATGTATATGTACATATACATGTGTACATATGTATGTACATTAGAGCGACTCAACTTGTATGGAAGAGAAAAAAGTGATTTTGTTACCCCTCTGAAAATAAAGCTTGATATGTTTTATGATGATTCCCAAAATATTTTGGTTCTAGCGTTGACCATCCGTGAGCTGGACCATTTTTAAAAAAGGTCTTTTTTCAGTTTTTCGAATTTTTTTGTACTTTGCTCCAAGACGACATAAATAAAACTTGGTATCATCGAAAAGAGTTTTTGAAGCAGCATCCAATGGTATATAACACTTGACCATTTGCGACCTACTAATTAAGATATTTAACTAAATACATATTTTCGTTTCGGGTTTTCATACAAATTCTAAGTATTTGGAAACAATGTTTTGCTTTTTAAATTGAATCTGTTTTAAAATAATGTTATTTTATTATATTTTTGTAATTTTTCGCATAAAACGAGAAAATAGCGATCTATTTTATCTTTTTTTAATATAAGCAATATGGGTATCAAATTTTTTCATTTTTCAATTATAATAATCTGGTGATAAGCAAAAGACCTGTTTTCAAATTTAGGATGCTGTGAGATATACGTATGTATATAATTAAATAAGAAAAAATATTTAACTGCCGTATTTAAAAAAAAAAGTAATTTAGCTTTGAAGTGTATCTTAAAACAAAGTTTCCATACAAATTTTGATTAAACCGCACTTGAATTACAAATTAATTTTTTTAGAATTCGGCCCTAAATATTTTAATACGTGCATAAAGCCAAAAGGTAATAAAATTGAAAATAAATAAACGTTTATTGGTATTACACTGCGAGTCACTTAAATAACGAATTTAATCTGACCAATTTTGAACAAAAAAAATTGAACGCGCAAAAGCTCTTAACTTTTCAAAAAATCGGTAAAGCGATCCAGTACAATCTAGTATTGAGCTCCAGGCATTTTTATTACGTCCTTTAAGGACTCCTTTGTATCAAATTGTCTTAGTCGTAATATGCTTTTCTAACAAGCCACGCCCAAACATTTTTCGTTATGTCAAGATCCGGAGAATATGGAGGCCAATTTATCTTGCTCACAAGCTTAAAAATATTCGTTCAAAATTGATATTAAATGCCTCATGTGTGCCCCGTTAGCCTGATGTGGGTGTCGTGGGTGGGTTCGATTTCCACCAAAAGTTCTGGTCTATTTCACTACAACGGGTGAGGGTCTTTCTTACTATGCTAGTCAAAATGAGTTACTATATCCCAATAAAAAAAGACTCCCCAAAGAAGTCATGAAAATGTTTAATTTGCGATGCGGAAATAGTACAAATTGTCATTGAAAGAAGTTCTTTTTTTTATATCTAATCACCGAATTGAAAACGATGTTAAGAAAAATTTCCTTTTTGACGTTCTATAATACATAATATTTTCCTCTAGAAAAAATGCTAAAAAGTTATCCATTTTTGCAATCTGTTTCTTTTTATGCGAACTTAAATGTTTTCATATAAATTTAAGTAAATAACTTTTAATTTTTAGAACAAAATTAGGTCGTAAAATTCTTTAAAAAATCGATTTTTTTTAATTTTTTTTGTTTGTTTTTTTATGACTAAAATAAACATCAACATCATCCTTAAGAATGACAATTTTTTACTGCGACAGTTTGTAATTATAGTTGTAACATTTAATATAACATTTCATAAATAATAAATAAAATTCCATATTTAAGTGATTCGCACTGTATGTGCATCCATTAGTGTAACCTGTGGATTTGATCACGTGTATAACAAGATTTATGTATGAATCAGCAAATACAGTTTCATTCCAACCGCACAGTTTGATTAGATTTGTTTTCTGTAAAGCTCAGGGTATCCCAGTGTCAGTATGTATTTTTGCGATAATTGAAGGTCTGAGAACCAAAGGGATACAAGTGCCAAAACTAAAAAATTAAGGCATGTGCAGCAATCGGCACTAATATATATCTCTACTGATTAAATGTTGTACTACTGAAGCGGCTCAACCACTTGATATATATTTGTGTAATTTTTTGTATTGTACAATAATATCGCCAATGTGTATATCATATTCGTAGGTGGCACAATATATTGGCTTATATCAAAATACTTTTGATTTTTATTTCACAATCAAGACAATTGTGTAATGTGGTGGCAACATTGTTCAATGTTATTTACTTTTTCACTGTCAGGAAAATTGAGCAATATTTTCTTTGAAAAAAAAACAATAATATATACAACAACATATAAAATAATATTGTATAGTGGATGGGCCACTTTACAATAACAAACAAAACTTTGAAGCTTAACTACTCAGAATTTTCTCTTTTGTGCTTGCACAATTTTGGTTTTCAATCCCTCAATTATTGTAGTTGATAATCATGTTAACAATTCGTCTAACCGGCTCTGTTTTCGAATGCAATTTTTTAAATTCAAACTCACACTTCTGTGCATTTATAATTTTTTTCGTTGTATTAGATTAGTCACTAATCTTTAGTGTATTTAATATTATTTTTTCAAACGGTTTATCTAAACCTCGTTTCCTTCTTTTTTTAAAATCGATATTGCCTTGGCCAATTGTAGTAACTTTGATAAATAGCCATTGATAAGACACCAATTGAAATGTTTGCTAAAAGTCATAAGACTGTAGATAACCACAACTTGTTTTGTTTTTAATTTTTACGATACATGAATAAAGTTCATAATTTGTTTAACTCTTTATATTGTATGTACATATACATACATATATGTATGTGTGTATATACAAATGGAAACAAAAAGTTAAAACAACTACATACATATAGCATAAAGTATTATCAAACACTTAATGCACATTAATTTAAGCTTAATAAATGCTTAATGACACTTTTTTGTTTGTTTTTTGCTTAAAGTGCGATGACCTTCCTTGTATTACTTACTAGTATTCTAGTTTTTTTTTTATTTTTAACTTCAATTTGGATTTTAGTCTTTGAACCAAGATTTTTAGATTATGTTGATTGGAAAAAAAAGATTTGTTGGCATAAAATTCTCACACAGAAATGTTGTAATAATAAATCCTCACAAAAACATAAATGTGAAAAAAGGCCAAGTTCCTATCAAAAATTGCGGCCATCAAAAGCAGTGAGATATAAATTTTGACGAAGTTCTTGTTTGGCACAAAACCTTTCACTAACATATGCTATGCATTATATACATTTGTAATAGTAAGTGTGTCATATAATTTTTAATAAGTTTTATTAATATGGCTGTAAGTTTTCAGGTTCAAACAATAGTAGCGTGGCCCCGCCCATTCTGGTAAAATTTTTTGGTTTTTTAGATTTTTCTTGTTGGTTTCTCACCTAGACCTACTTGTGTATCAAATTGCAGCTCATAAGCGCAACTTTTAATTTTTAATTTTTATGGGCGCAGCTCCGCCCCTCTGACTAAAATTTCATGGTTTTCAGGCTTTTCTTGTTGTTTTCTCACCTATACCTACTCGTTTATCAAATTTCAGGTCCTTAGCGCAACTTTTAATTTTTAATATTTATGGGCGTAACCATGCCCACTTTTCCAAACTTAAGATTTTTTTCTGCTAGTGTTTATTATATGTGTCAAGTTTCGTTGCAAACGGATAATAATACATACAGAAATAGTATATCTAAATATGCTGAGCCGTAGAACACGAAAATGAGGTTGAAATTGTATGGGCGTGTCAACGCCCACTTTTTTAATGGACAATTTTTAGGCTTGCCCTATCGCAGTATGTATGCCGAATTTCAATAAAATAGCTTCCATTAAGCACCTTAGATTTGCTTTCTTAATTCTAGCCTTTATGGGCGTAGCCCCGACATCCTGGCCAAAATTTTTGGATTTAAAATTTTTTTTTTGTTTATTGCCCACCTAGACTTAGCTCTGTACCAAATTTCAGCTCACTAGCACAAATTTTAATTTTTATGGGCGTAGCCCCGCCCCCTTGGTTACAATTTTCGGGTTTTCAGATTTTTCTAGTTCATTGCTCACCTAGATCTAGACGTGTACCAAATCTTAGCTCTCTAGCTATAGCGGAAGTGCTTCATCAATTTGATGAGTGATCAGTGAGTCAGTGAGTATGTCTTAAAATATGCACTTTTTGCACCTTCATATCTCCGGAACCTTTCATTGTAAAACTTTCAAACTCTGCATGTGAGGTTACATGAATTTATTCTAATTATGGTTTAAATTTCATAATTTTACGGTCGCGGGGAACAAAGTTATGATGGGCGTAAAAACAGCTCGAATGGCTTCCTGTAAATATACACACTGCGTGCATTGGCCGGAACTTGGCCTGGCGCACTGCCGTGCGCCTAGATTAATTTAAAGATAGTAATATCAATTAGCATTTACGAACATATTTCTTGTACCATTTCATTTTAATTAATAAGTGTAATCACTTAAGTTGTAGGGATTATCTAACTCTCTTCAGTTCCCGGTAAATTACATTTTCGGAAGGTTGCCTAAATTGGCTTGTATTGCTGCAATGTAATTTTTTATTGTAATCTTTATGTAAATAAAAAAATATCTGATTATAAATTGACTATCTTACAATAATTCAAAAGCTGCAACAAATAATGAAATACGTTTTAGCATACGTTTTGTTCGTAAAAGGAAATTATTTTGTTTGTGCTCTTGTCGGTGAAAAACTAGAGTAGAACACCGATCATTAGTAATTGAAGGGAACAACTGTTTTTTACGAATAAGAGGAGTTTTCAAAACAAAGATATTTCGATTTAAGGAGGTTCTTCAAAAATACTAGAAACAAACTAATCTTAAGAAACACAATTGTAAACAAACTTGTGAAATACATTTCCATTTTTCTTTTATTTCGAATTATAAGAGGTTGTTTAGGAATAAAGGCTGGTATTCACTGTCCTACATGGTTTTAGGGGCGGCAAAATTTTAAGAAACCTAAGAATTTAGGTACATTTTAAATAGTTTGAAATTGATAATTTTGTGAATGACTTTTGCTTTATAATGAAAAATTTAAGTATATTTTGCATATTAATTTACGAAACAAGAGCGCACTCTAGTTAGGAGGTATTAAAAAAACAGCGTTTGAAAACTTCTGATTTGGGTAATTGCTTCTGCTTCTGAAAATGTAAACAGTCACAGTCAAAGAGAACGCATGAAGCGAAAATTTATACACAAGGGAGAATTTCAGCTGTCGATATGTTCGAACAGTTGTCGGTTTGACTGACTGCTCCTTTAAACAATTTCGGATGTTAAATTTTCGTTTTTTACTAGACTATATTTTTTTTGCAAAAAAATTTACTGAAATGAATATGATTTTTGAAAAAAAAAATTAAGCGCCAAAAAATTGTGAAATTTTTGAGTTAAAAAGTGGTCTGTATGACCTATTAGGGTGGCTAGACACGTTCAGATTATATTGCCAAGTATTGTTAGCAAAACACTAGAAGTCCCTGTTAGTTATTCTGAAAGAAATTAAAAAAAGTTACATTACTTTTGCAAAAACAAGTGCATGAAGAAATAATTTTTTTCTGCATAAAATGTTAATGAGATTTATTAAGTGGACTTTTAGCTACATTACTATCATATATAGTAAGGCGCTATCACTAAGTCTGAATTAGCTATTGGCCAAAAAATGTTAACACCATTTTTTTAAGGCGCACTGATTTTCGAAATCTTTGGAGGTTCATAAAAATTAATTGGTCACCAAAATCGCCAAACTGAGTATAGGGGTTTACTTTCCTTTGGTAATACTATCGAGTATATACTGTCAGGACCGTGCGAATATTTCAATGTTGCACAGTGTAATTTAAATGTTTATAAATTGCATATTTTAAAAAGTTTTTCTTCATAGAACAAAAAGGGCGGCATATTTCCCGGGCGACATCAAACATAAATCCGCCACTGAATGCAACCCTGATCTTATGAATTCGTATTGTGTTTTGGAAATTTTCATAGGCTCTATTATATCAGGGTTGAATTTTTTCAAAAGTTGTTTGACTATGTAGCATAGTGAATACAAGCCTTAAATACGATTCAGAGTGATCTCACTCAGCAGATTTTGTCGAATTAATGAGGGGATCAAAATTTATTAAATTTTTGCGAATTAAAGAGTTTTTCTTAAGGGACTAGCCTTTTATATGCAATTGTTGAAATTTTTAAAATAACGGGGTACAAATTATCGCGGTTTGACTGTATTTCTTTTGGTTTTTTTGATGTTAAAAAAAACTTAAAACTTTGTGTGTTTGCTAAAAACTTTTGCGAAATGTTCTTTTTTATTTTCATGCTCTGATTTAATACGTCACAGTAGGAATACAATGTGGGGCATGATTTGCAATTCTTTTATTTTTCACTACATATACATATGTACATATAGGCAAAAACAACAAAACCGCCACTATTTTGTTGCTTGCAGCTGTAGCCAACATTAAAATTAATCAGCCAACAAGTAAGCTGCCTTTCTCAAAGCATTTATTACATTACACTTGAAAAATAAATAAAAATGGACTTCCGCAAACTACTTAAGCGTATGGATTAGTTAATGTAGATACATTTGTTTGCTTCGATGTGTGAAAGATTTAGTATTTTTACGAATTCGTTTTTGATTTTGACTCCATTAAAAATAGTTTCACATGAGTAATTTAGACAGAAAAGAGAAACAGTAAACGTGTAGTGATTTAATAAAATATTATATCACAAAAACTTAAATTTACAATGAAAATATATTTTCAAATATGTTGCTTAATAAATGAAAATTTTGTGTTATAAATCCATCCATACACTTGCTTCCAACACGAACTTTTTTAAGTTAATAAACTTTTTTCCACTATGACGTTATCTTTGGTTACATTGTTACAACTTTGAAACCAATTATCTGGCAAAGAAATGTAGAGAATTTGTTAAGCAAGCATACAGTACACGATATGTAAAAATTCTCATGTGCATGTGGCTATAACGCTATAAAAATTTTTAGCATGTTGGCTGTGTTTTTTTTTTTTTTAATAAGTAAAATTAAAAAAAATTGAAATTTTGAGAGTACTTTTGTCTCAAAATCCAACTGTTACGAATATAGCCGAGGCCACTTCCAGGGGCAGCATATGTTACTAGTACGCGGCATTTAGCCAATGTAGCTTCATGATGAGGTCAAAATTATCTCAGAGCCACATACGCATGTTGCTTTTTACATGTCGTGTACTGCAGGCTTTAGCATTTTTAATTATATTCCAGTGAAAAAAAAATTGGAAGTAATTGGTGAGGAACTATTTTTTTCTATACTTTCAAAGCATCAATAAGTGTGTACTTTGAACTTTTCAAGAAGTCATTATCAACAACATCCATATAATTAATTAAGAAGTTATTTCTGAATACTATATTTGACCTTTCCAAGGGTGGTGGTGAGTTTATTCTAACACTGTAAAAGTAATGAAGAACTAATTTGTTTAAATTTATAAAAAACAAAACATACAAAAAATCAGATTTACTTAAAATAATGAGATGACTTCGGATTCACTGAAGATTTATCAAAAAAAAAAAAAAAAGATAACTTCTTCCAATGACAACTCCGTGTAAAAAGCATTGGAAATTATCCAGATTTGCACTACTTCCAGATCACAAGTTTGCGATCTTATTAACTTCCTTGGAAGCTCTCTTTTATTGCGATATTATGTGTATGTATGTATGCATGTGTATATGTGTTAGTACGTGTATAAAAAAATTAAGTTCATTGTGCATTTAAATTTATTTGTATCATTTCTCGGGTAATAAAAATATACATATAATATATTTTATAGATTTTTTACAAAATGATGACTCATATAACTTTTAGTTTTTTTGCTCTACAATTAAAATCAGATACTTTTATTTATAACTGTCTTTAAGTTAGCAAATGTAATGAAAAATATTGTAGTTTCAAACTTTGAACTTCAAGCTGAATCTTTATTAAGCAACGAAAATAAAATCTTTTTTAAACTTGATTTAATTAACAACAATTTAACCGGTTTTTCGGATAGAAAAATGTATTTTTTGTTGTATTAGAATATTTTCTACTTCATACATACATACATATGTACTTACATATGTACATACTACATGTGTATGTACGTACATAAAACGTGTTTTTTTAGAGGAATACATATAACTTGAAGTTGCTGACTTGTCTTATGCTTAGATCAATTGCAGTTTCATTGTGAATAGATTGATGCCTGAACAAACGCCTGCACAATATGCTGGGAATATCATCAAACAATTAATTCAAGCAACCAATCGTGGATTGATTTCACTACATTTCATGGTTCAATCAGACGTGGCATACCATAATGTCATTGCCATAACCAAATCAAAATTCAATTGATTTCTATGGCAATGGCAATGAAGTTATGGCAAGTCATCTATAATCAAATACAGTGTTGCCCCTAAGTTTGATTTTAACAGCTGGTTTGTATGGTTATGCTTATGTCACGTCTAATATAAGCTTCAAGGCTTCATTAAGGCTCAGTTAGCCGACTGTAATGTAACGTAACTGTAACGTAGAAAACAGCTGATTGATATTTTTATATGAAAAGTAGGTTACGTTACATTACATTACATTGCTGTTCTGTGCTGTGCCGTTCCGCTTCTAATTTTGAGTACTTACTTTTTATGTTATAACTTATCAGCTGTTTATGACTAGAAGAGTCGCAGTTTTCCACTAAAATAATGAGTTTTGCGTCGTCCATTGTTATGTTGCAATATAATTTTATGTTTTTCTTTTAAAAATTAAATTTTTTAAATTCAAAACACACATTTACATTTTATTTTAAAATATTTTTATTTAATTTATGCTGTCACTTACAATTAAATACTTATAAATTTTTTTCACAGGTTGATCCGAAACTGAACAGAACGAAACAGAAAAACTAATTACTTGTATTAGATTGCTATAAACAAAAAAGAGTCAGCTGATTCGTAACAGAACAGAAAGTAAAAACTAATTCTGCCTTCAGTTTGGTTCGAACAGCTGTTTCGTATGGTTATAGTTATGACACGTGTAATTTAAGCTTTACAGTGTGCATCGAAGAAGTCGTTGCTGCTGTATTGCATGGTATAGTGGAAGACCCAAATGAGTCCATTCGGCATTGTATTTAGCAATCAAAGCTCTATGTCCGTTTACTTTGCGGAAGATTTATTACCGAAACTTACGTACCTTTTCATAATGTATGGTTAAGAGTTAACGTGAACTTTAACTGCAAGTTCTTCATACAAAACTTGCCGTTAAAGTCCCTGTTAGGTTTTAATTGTACATTGTGAAAAGGGCCATTAATATCCTCAATATTTGGTGTCTACAAGACTATTCCCCCCAAATGTTTTCTTTTCAGTTGTAAATTTGATTTGTAACAGGGGAGGGGGATAGAAAAACTTAAAATTAGTGGACTTGTAGTTGCATTTTCTGTTTGTCTGAATGCGACATCAACTAGGTGAAGTGTATTCTAATAGGCACTTCCGAACTTTAGCAGTCTAACAAAACGTGCAAATGATAAGCGCTATTTATATCAATATGTGTGTGGTGATTGGGCAACATTGCGCGCGGTTGGTCTATTTTACCGTCAGGGGAGCTATAAGTTGATGACTACTAACTTATTTTGGCCAGAATTGGATGATATGGATATCAATGAATTGTGGTTTAAACATTGGTCATTCTGCACAAACGATTTGACGGTCTGGTAATTTCACGTAGAGATGATATGAACTGGTCTTCGAAAACGTGCGATATGATTCAGTTGAACTTTTTATTGTTTAGTTTTCTTAAGTCGCAGATTATTGCGAATTAACCACAGACCATACCGACCCTCAAAGCCGACATAAGCAACACTTGTCATCATTCAAAATGAGCCTGATTTATGTGCCTGCGTCAATGAAAATTAGACATTTCAGGTGCGCGCCGAAGCAGCGGAGAATATTTGCACATAGTATACAGAGACGACATAGTATCACGAGACGAAAGATAAGTGTATTTTTCTATTTGTCTCGCTCTCCCTGAAATTTTGTCGGCGATTTTGGTTTTATTCTTCTTTATAGTGCAATCAAATTTCACGAAATTAAAAAAAATTTGATTCGACCTTTTTTTATACTTCTTTATATATTCTGTGACATTTGCACGATGACATATTCCATACTTAGTGGCATCGTTTGTTAATTTCATTTCGCAGTTTTAAATAAAATATTTTAGAACTAACGAATTTGTGTTCAGCCAAGAATCCGGAGAGTATTGGGCAAAAACTTAAGAAATTTAGAAGGTTTTACATTAAATACGTTTTGAAATAATTCAGCAAATTTAAATCCCGTATTTAAATCCGACATTTAAAACATAATTTTTATGTAAATTTTGCACTTCAGGATTTATTTAAATTTTTTGGAAGAAGCGATAAAATTATGTGCATACACTGTCACACAGTACATGCCACAATTAATTGATTTAAAAAAGTTCGAAGAGCCAGTGCAGCCAGTGGTCTAACCCGATAATAAACAGATGTTTGACGCCCAGAAAAACAACATTCACCACGTTATCAGCGGCATATCACTTCCTAAGTGATGAAAAATTTTACTTATCTATGCCGAAAATCATATGCAATTAATATCTTTCGAATACTATTTCAATTATACTTCTGTACCTCTAAAAAAAACCACCCTTTACATATATACTTGAATATGTACGTACATATGTACATACTCTCTCGGAAAATTTTTAGCTGACTACAAAAATGGCCAATTTAAGTTAACTTTTATGAGCTAACTTTAAGCTATAAAAGTGTATGTTCTGCACAGTAAACTTTTTTTTTAATTAGTTAGTTAGTTAGTTGTCTTGATTTAACCAGGAAGTCTACTCTGTATTACGAAACAAAAGAAAATTCTTTCGTATTGTAATTTTAATAGCATACAAATTCGAAAGCATTTGCTTTCGTTTCGAATTACAGAGTAGACCCCCAGAACTAGTTGCGAAATAGTTAGCTTAAAGTTAATTTAATTGAGTTTCCGACAGGGTATATATCTCTATTATATTTAGATTCTTATAACAAGCAAATATAATTACAAACATATTGATTGTAAATATTTGTAACTATATTTAGAATGCTAACGATCGGATTTCAAGTCCTTCACAAGAAAAGTAAAGATTTTGGCATTTATAATTTTTATAAATTCGTATTATTGTATTTATCAAACTAGATGTGAACGTGCCTTGCTACACACACACATAACTTTTCAAATTTTGTTAAAAGTTAAGCACGGGTATGTCCTAAATAAGGTATTTTCACCAGGGAATTTAAATCAATTTGTTGTGAGTTTTGCTCCACATTTTGGCAGTTGGCAAAGCAACTAAAGTTCGGTTGCCATCTATACTCAAGCATTAAACACATCTCCAACTTTAGACTTGCTTTTTAAAAAAGCAAATAATTATAATTATATTTACTGATTTATAAATAGAGGCTTAATAAGATAAATTTTTTATGAAAATTTGTTTTAAACCCTTTATTAAGCCTTTATATTTTTTTATAAATTGGGCGATTATAAAACAATGTCGAAAGAAAATGTTCGTTCGAAAATTAATTGTCGAACTAAACTAATCTTTCGACATCATTGACCATAACTAAATAGTTTTACGCAACTTTAATTTCATTTATCGAATACTGTTCTAATTACTTTCTTGTTGTATTTTATTTCCAGTTTCGTTCCAATGTCAAGGATGTTTTAAATGACACGCACGATGACTACTTCTTGATACGTTGGCTGAGAGCCAGAAAATGGAATCCAGAAAATGCCGAAAAAATGTTACGCACTGTTAGTAACTTGAATTTAAAAAAAAAATTCAATATTATTTTGTTATGCTTGTATTTATAGAGTCTAAAAACTCGTGCCATGTGGAATATAGACAGTTTGGAAAAGTGGGATGCTCCCCAGGTCTTAAAAGAATATGTACCGTACGGTATGGTGGGTTACGACAATGAAGGTTCACCAAGTAAGTTTTTTTTATTTATTTGTGAATACTAAATCTACGGTTTTCATGAATAACTGCTCGTAAGTCGACTTAGATTTTTGTTTATTTACTTAATTTCGGATTGAAAATAACGTAAATTCTACCAGTAACGAAGCACAGTCGAAAATTATATTTTTAGAAAACTCAATTTCAAGATGATCAAAATGATGCAGTTTTGCAGAGAAATGAACTTATAGTTTCAGAAAAATTTTAGTTTTAGAAAATTTTAAGCAAAGTATATACAGATATCATATTGCTTGTTTTTTAGATATGGTCACTTTTAATATATTAGTACAGAGGGGTTCCGAAAAAAAATGATAATGTATGTATAACTTTTAAACTGTTAATCGAATAGAAACATTATGTATAGACCGATTATAATCAATGACATAAGCTTTCGAAATAGGTAATTTGGATTGACCCTGTTACACTACAGAGTGAGTTAGAGAGTGCTAAGGCTGACCACCTCGAGATGGAAGAGGCTTTCAGTCAGGCTTAAATTAGTTATTCTTTATGGTATTTTAAGTTTTTTCTTGTAGATTTTCAATTCTTATATCTCGTATTGAGTAAAAGATTTCACAAATTGATTAAAAAATAAATATATTCAAAAATATCATATTTTTTCCGATAAAATATGCTAACTCCATAAAAATATTTTTCTTTATCGACTAAAATATGCTATCTCATAAAAATACGCAAGCCAGTGCAAAATAAAATATTTTTTGCACACCTATAAATTAATAAGCATATTTAAACCATATTATGGAAGGCACATCATTTATTTTTACAATAATTAGCGAATTAACTAGTTTTTTCGTTCTGCTGTAAAGTTAGCTTTTTTGAGTTGACGTATTTTGAATATGGGCTCTCGATATAGTAAAAAAAATATGGGAATATCATAAACCGTTAGTCACCGTAAAGCCTTGCAATTTTTGTTGCAGCAGCTTTTTATTTTCTACTGAGAAAGAGCGAGAGGGAGAATACCAAATGTGTATATTTCCATTTCAACACATATTCAAAGAATTGCTGCAACGAAAATTGAAAGTCTGGGTGGGAAATTAAGAAGTATAAGTCACACATTCATCCAAGCTGTCTTCCTCGATCAAAAAATAATTCTCTGAACTACCGGAAGTATAGGTTAATGTTTTCTAGGCAACGCTGGCAATTTTCGTCTTAAGGCTTAAGGCATGAATAAGCCATTCAAACAGGATTTGAAATGTGACGTTATAGTCAAAGAAATGATAGATGTATAATAGTTTCTTGTCGAATGATAAACAAAATTCTTATCTATATTTTGTACGGGTTTCATGATTTTGATGAAACTTGTAACCCCCGACTAAAAAAAGGGGTGTTATAAGTTTGTAGTGTGTGTCTGTCTGTGTCCATGTACAGGCCAAACGGCTGGACCGATTTTCATTTAGTTTTTTCTGTTTGAAAGATGACTTGATCGAGAGGGTTCTTAGCTATGTTTGAAAAAAATCGGTCCAGCCGTTTAGAAGATATAACATCTTTTCTGAAAAAAGTCGGGGGTTTTTAAAATTTTTAATTTTTGTTATTATTGAACTAAATTTGAAGTGTTCTGCTTGAATATGAAAAATTTTATGAAAAAAAAAACGATTTTAATTGCATAGGCGGTGTGTGATTTTGATCTAATTTTATATTTTTCGTTAATTTTGTCAATATAATTCTCTGTATGAACCCATCCCATTTTGCAATGTAAGCCTGCTCCCGGTCTAGAGACTCTTTGATATATGTATGTACCACCCTTTTAATTTTAAAATACTTAATTGCTCATATCAATCATATTTTTCAATAATTTAATAGAAAATTCATATTGTTTTAGAGTAAATCTTAGCTAAATAAATTTTCTAATTTTAATTGCACTTCCATTATTTTACCTTTAAATTCTGGCGCCCTTTAAATTATCCCGCCTTAAGCCCGTGCCTAACGTGCCTGGCATTAAATACACCACAGTTTATTTTGAGAAAAGTAGTCTTTTAAAGAAATTTCGACCGAAATTTTTATAGTTTTTAAATTTATGTACGTGTTATTAAACCAAAGATTTAATAGTTCCATATTTAGGTTTCAATTAAGGTTATTTTGGATCCCTTATTCATGAACACCATAGAAATTGCATTATACATTTTTATATAATTATATATGTAACTATTTTTTTAATTATGCAGTTATTGTGTGTCCTTTCTACAATTTTGACATATTCGGCATATTGCATTGTGTCACCCGCTTTGATTTCCAACGTTATGTGGTCATGTTGCTGGAACGTTTTATGAAGGCCGGTTATGAGCAAAGTAAAATTCATGGACCAAAGGCTAGACAATTAGTTGTATATTTTGACATGAACGATTTTAATTTGAAACAATATGCCTGGCGTCCAGCTACCGAATTGGTAATTTCTATGATTAAGGAGTATGAACAAAATTATCCGGAAATATTAAAAATGTGCTATATAGTGAATGGTAAGAGAAACACTCTCTAAATTTTAAAAGTAATATACTTATACATATGCAATTCTCTTTTAGCTCCTAAACTATTTTCTGTGGGTTTCAATTTTGTCAAGAGATTTTTGGACGAATATACCATGAGTAAAATAAATATTTATAAGTTAGGCAGTGACAAATGGAAGGACGCTTTGTTCAGTCATGTTGATCCAGATATTTTTCCCAAATGTTTTGGTGGAAATTATGTGGAAAATGGCGATGAAAGATGCTGTGGCAAGGTAATGATATGCATATATTCAATCTTATTGTGGAAAAAATTAATCAAATATGTTATGATGGAGAACTATCATTTTCAAAAAGATTTCAAAAAGATAGTTTTGAATAGGCGAGATCCGCTATACATATTTTGAGAGTAATTTTTAAGTCAATCTGAAACTACTAACTTTTAAAAAGCACACTAGAAGATAAAAAAATATGTGAAACGAAATTTATGAAAAATTATTTAAAAAAATAAGAATTTTGGTTTGATTTGTTGGTTAAGCAACGTCTATATGCATTTTGTTTCTGCTTATAAAACTCTGCAGCAGACTTCATCCCAAAATTTTACTGAATGTCAAATAAATATTGTTACGTTTTTCTCTCTATAAAAACGCTTTTCGGTAGATCCGAAGATTTGCAAATGAATACAAGAGCCGAATGTAGTAATTAGGGTTAAGAATGATACAAGTTTTATTTACAAAACACTTATACTAAATTACTCAAGAGCTTAAATACACTAATCAACTTAAACTAATAAATTACACACAGATATTCACAACTGGTTACCACTACGCCTTCCTCGCTGTAGTTTACACACGTCTCTTATCTGGCTGCGCAAGTATTCACGTGACACCTCTCTGTCTGCTGCCGTCACTTACGCGACTCTCTCTGCCGTCACTCACAGTTGATACACCAATACCTCTTTGTCTGCTGCTTGTCACACACGGCACTCACTCTGCCGACACTCACAGTTGATACACCAATAAAGACTCAGTGGCTTTACTTACACCCTTATACACGTCTATTCGCTGCGCTGTTCCCTTTACTCCAGTCGACACGATAGACTCCACAATAATCTCAATTCCCCGACAGACTATTATTAATTCACAACTTAATTATCAACTGACTTGTTTACTTGCAAATGGCTGACTTGTTCGCGACTAACTTGTTCGTAACTGACTCACAACTGCAACTAACTAACTCATTGCCTGCGTCACCGCTTTTTATACTCCACACAAATACCACCAGAAGTTTCAAGCAATGTCTAGACGATCATTATCATCTTATATGCTGCCTAATTAAGTTCATGTGGTAACTATGTACATACATGTGTATTTGCGTACGTGTGTACATCATTAACTAAGCAACACACGGTGGTTGTTTATCTTTTACTTTTTCAGTTGAATTAGCATGTATGTATGTGTGTAAATATGTGAATCTTCTTAATAAGCAGACGCTTTTTGTTGTTGTTGCTTTTGCTTGTTTACGTGTTACGCACGCTTATTTAGTTGTTTGCTACTATTCTAGATTATTCGTTACATTGACCCTGTAGGAATATTTTCGCGTAACACTTACATTAACCCTGTTGGAATATTTTTGTGTAATGCTACTTAATCTTGTCGACGGCCATTTTCGTAACAATATACATACTTCGGTTTGTTATATTAAAAACATACATACTTGACAAAACGTACCCTTTATCATGACCATAAATATATATTTATATAATGCCCTTTATAGTTTTCAAATTAGGTTTGTGTCTAAATCGTTTTTCATTACATACCTGAGGCTCTATTCTGTAATTCGAAATGAAAGAATATTCCTTCGAATTTATATTTATGTTTATATCCTGCTAACTCGAAAGGATTTTCTCTAGTTTCGTTTCTAAATAGAATTTTGTATATACATATATTTTTTTTAATGTTAAAATGTTCGATTTTTGTTCACGATATGTGGCAGATATATTATATTTGAATGTTTTATTTACACAGATTGTTTGGGCGGGAACAATTCCCAAAGAGTTGTATGTGGAACAGAAAGAAGAATATGACAGCAGCAAAAACTTCATAGAGACGGTGGTTAATAAGGGCAATAAACTCAAACTTGAATTCGATGTGGGTGAAAAGAAGCCCGGCGAAGAAGATCAAATTTTATCTTGGGAATTTCGCACTATAGATTATGATATCAAGTTCGGCATCTATAGTGTGGATAAGAAAACTGGCGAAAAACGCAGTGAAGTTCACTTGGGCACGGTGTCCTCCAATGAAATGGATGAAATAGGTTTCTTTTTTACTCGCCCCAATACTAAATGTAAGTAGCAAAATTGCAATACCACCAATTGCTTAGAAATCGTTAACAGCATTTATTTATTTATCTTTTTAGATACGGTTGTTTTTGATAATTCAGGCAGTTATTTGCGTAATAAGAAACTGCGCTATTGGGTGTCTTTGATCTCGGAAAATGATGATATTAGCGAGCTTCCTTCTCAACAAGGTCATACTGAATTGGCTGCTGTTGATAAATAAATCAAAATCATAAATGCTCATACCGCATAGCATGTGTGTATGTATGTGAACATTTGAAGCTAGTAAGCCAAAAGCTAGTTAGATATTTAATCAATTAACACAATTAACTAACTGAAATAAAAAAACATTCCGAACGGGTCAATATACTTAATTTTCCATATTCATAAAAAAAATAAAATGAATTTGAAATCCATTTAAGGAAAATTTTGATGAAAAATTTGAAATAAAATTCAATTAATTAAATTAATTTAAAATTTAAAATTCATTTTAAATTTTATGAATAATGGAGGTAGGTTAATATCTAAAAATTGAAAATTGTAAAGAAAACTATTTTTGTATATAATAATTCATTCGAAGTTTTCATTATTTTCCTACTCGGGAAAGCTTTTTTTTCTGTTGTGAATGAATGTGATATTAAAGAAAAGTTTTATGGTTTTTTTCTTTCTTCATAATTAAGTGTATTTTTATAATTTTTATTCTTAAATATGTTTGTTTTTAATATTTTCTTTCTTTGTAAATACAATACATACTTATAAATTAATGTGATTATTATTAAGTAAATATTTTTGTTTTGTTTTATAAAAAATAATTTTTGTTTTGCCAAAAGTTTTGCAAATAATTACAAACAATAACAATCTTATTGCATTTTATCTCTACAATTTGATTAAAGATTCCTTTCGAAATTCCCTAAAGAAAATCTAAAACAATAAAGGACATTACATTAACAATTTGAGATATGAAAGGATTATTGTAATAACGTCACATGCCAAAATAAAATAAATTTGAGATAATCGACTTTAAGGATTAAAAAATATTTTAAAAAATATGTTGTCTTTCATGAAATTATGAAGAACTCCTTTAGTCGTTTTATCGTTGGACAAGAGCAACATAGAGGAAATCGCAGTTTTCAAAAACTAATGTGGGTATAAAAATAATTTATTGAATAATTTTTGCAATTTCTGCATTATTATGGTTATTGAAATAATTTTAAAATATTTTTTACAGCATCAAAAACCACTAATATATAAAAAAATTATATCTCGTGGGGTTTTCAGATTTATTCATCGACCCTTCACAAAACGTCTTTCTTTGTATACCCACTTATTCATGCGTGAAAAAAAAAGAAACATGACTCCTACAAAACTTCTACAAAATTAAACATTTTGAATTAAGCTTTGAAAAATTAGTGTGGCTTATTTCTCAAACAAAATTCAACAAAAACATTGAAATGTAAAAAGTCAATTATCGCCTAAATAAGAAACAAATTGGAAAATACCTTAAATCTTTTGAGGCGATGTTGGGATTATTATGATAAAAAGAAAACACATGAAAAACAGTTTTTCAATTCGGGTGGCTTATGATATTATTACAATAAGCCATTCATATAAAAGAAATTATTTTGTTACCAGCCGCCTGTGCTGCATCATCATATGTTAAGATTGGCTGCCGAGCGGCGTTTTCGCCTTCATCACTGTGGACCTGGATTTTGTGGCATCTGAGCATAACCTGGACCAACCTGTGGTGGTCCCACAGGTCCACCCATTTGTTGCATTGGTGAATGCATGATGGGGTTTGGACTCGAGCCAACCATGGCTCCAACCGGAGGCCCAATAGCCTGAAATATTTTCATAATAAATTTATTGTCAGGAACTATTCAAAATTATTTAGCGTTTATAATTTGTGAAAACATTAAACTACTGAGATTATTTTTATTATATAAAGAAATATAAAATTTACAGCATGAAATGAAATCTGTTGCATAAAAATTTCGCATGACGATACTTACAAAAGGGCGGCATAAATTCAGTAAAAGCTAAAAACAAAAGGTTTTCAGAAAATGAGCATTTACCTGATTTGGTGGTGGCACATCATTCGGAAGCTGCAGATTTATCAATAAATCTCTTACGGCTGGAAACAGAGAACATTGGCCATGTTGTACTCCGTATTCGGAGAAACGTCTTAATAAAGTACTGGCTGCTACAGCTGCTGGCGATTGTACTTGCTCGCGTTTCTCAGCCAATTGTGTTAAATTTGAACTGAGATCATAAACCATAGGTAAAACTAGAGAAGGGCTGTCCTTCCACTCTTTGCCATTGTAGGGTATGCGAGTAATTTGTAGCTTTAAATAACAATAAAAATTAACATATTTTGGAATGTATGTATGTAAATATTTGCTTATACTTACAAAGAACAATATTTTCAAACGCACTATCAAGACACCTGGGCTGCCAATGGGTATAATCGGAGCCGCCGATGGGGGTACACGCATGCAAAATTGTACAGTCCATTTTAATTGGTCTCCCCCTAAATCGGGTTTCATTTCAAGACGCATGATTTGTGTAAAATCTTTAAGTACTTGAGGTGCACAACTCAGAACTTTACAAAAACCCTGCAATGAATTTGGTCTGTAAGGTGGGGCTGCCACTCTTGTATCAAAAAACTGCTCCAATACTATTAAATCGTCGGGGCTAAGTTGAAAAGGTTGCTTGCCATCGGGAGTAGGGGGAGGGGGCAGCTGGGTTATTTTCAAATGTAGAGATTGCATGTGAACTTGATTAAGAATTACTTGGCATTGAAGATTATCCACCTTAAATGGTACTACTCCGGGTTCATTGGAATTTAAGACCGTTAATGTTTCGTCGTTTTGAACGTGTCGCTGCAATTGGCGCCTAATGTAAACACAGCCAAGAAAACGTTCAAGCGGACTTATATCTGGCGTAGCACCAATGTCCTTATTGGGATGTGGACTGGGACGACACAGTAAATCTAGTTTTTCATGGGTTAAAACTGTGGGCACAGCTCCGGCCCATGATCTGTTGGCTTGCGGTATGCGATTCATGCCTTGTGTATTTACGTTGCTATTGGAAGTGGCATTGGGCGCCGTGTTCCCAGATTGGCTGGATTTGTGATCAGGACTTTGTCCTGGTCGCGGTGAAGGTCTTGGCATGCTAGGCGATCCTGGCCAATTGGAATTCGCTGGAGACATAGCGGCAAATGGTGAATCTTGATGACCTTGCATGTACATGCTAGGTCCTGGACTGTGAACCATATGAGGACTTGGTTGAGGATTTAAGGGCGAGGAAGGCATTAGTCCACCTGGTGAGGGGTGGGGCATATGTGGTCCTGGCGGTGACGTTAGATTATAGTTCGGATGATTTTGCGTATTACCCACGTTGGTAGAGTTGCCACCGCCTGACGATGTATGAGGGCTTGCTGGTGTGTGGGGATTCGAGCTTAAAGGAGGCGTGTGAGGTGCTGGGAATCGTAATCCACTATCCCGTGGAGACTGTGGACCTCTCATGCCAGCACTCAGAAATGGTGAAGACCCACCTGTTCCGGAACCTGTTACACTACCCGGACCTGAAAAATTATCTTCCATACCCAAGGGCGATGGCGGATTATCATCTTCACTTTGGGAGCGACCTCGATAAACAGCATTTTCATCCACATATTTGGAAAGGAAGCCCTAAAATCGAAATGGAATATAATTAAGAGAGAACTTTTCATTTAGTTGTTAAACTTACCTTTAATCCTTGTATGGGTGTGAAATCTTCTATAAGATTTCTATCGAAGCGACTGTAAGCGCCATCTCGTATTGAAACTAAACGGCCAGAACGAAAACGTATCTCCAAACAAAACATGGCCTGATAAGCCAATCGTATTAGGCAAGGAGATTGAGGTAAAATACAAAAAGATAAAACGGGTACTTGTGGACGCTGAAAAACATAAAAAAATCATATTACAAATATATATGTACATATAATTATGAATTGTACTATTTTCATTAATCTTACCGGTATGCCCAAATGCGGTATGATGGGCAATTTGGCAATAGAAGACAGTGGATAATATGTTTCATGTAAAATGCACACCATTTGTGCCAAACTATGTTGGCTATTTAAATGTGTAGCCAATTGATCTTTCATCATCGAATGGGCATTCACGGCAGTTATACCGCCCATAAATATTAAACGAAAGCCACGTGATTGTGCTGACCAATAAATATTACAAATAACTTCCTTTTTAGGCCCATAACCCAGCAATAGATTTATATAATTGTAAGAGTTTATGGTAATAGTATCTGAAATATTTAAACGCTCTGAAAATATAAAAATTGTTTCATTTTAGTAAGACATTGATAGCAATTGAAATTTTAGATCGTTTTCAAAACTTACTATTTTTCATATGCTCTGAAAAATTATAAACCAGTGTATAGAGATAAACGATTTTGGACCAGTCTTTTAATAAATCTTCCACCGTTTTGGAAAAATCATGATTGATTTGTTCATAAGTGAGATAAATTGTTCTGCGATTTCCCTGCTCCTTGGGATGTGTACTCTGCAAGGGCGTGCTAAAGAATACAAACTCAACAACCCAAACACGAATTTGATTGTTCTTATTCATTTGCGAACGTATGGATATGGACAAAAGACGTTTCATTAAATCTTTACAAATATGAGGCTTGATAGCGGGCATATTTAAAATATGCGACTGCGGCTAAAAAAAGGCAGAAAATCAGTCAAAATAAATCTTCATACATGTAAATATGATATACTTTTTGTTCTTCTCCATGGTTTTGACCTGGCATGGGTAGTGTAAGAATTTTCAATACTAAAGAAGTGGCATTTGATTCAACTTGTAAGCCACTGTGCGGTATATTGTATCTTGTTAAGGCTTGTGCTAAATTCAGGAATGGTATCTTTTCATCACACATTGCAACAACATGTGCTAGTTCTGGTATAAAGTAAGCGGGATATATAGTTTTGGCTTGCTTGGCAGAAGGGGCTCCATGCTCATTACCCAATTTTCTTTTGTGTGGTGGAGTATCTGGAATAAATATATTAAAATTTTTTTTAATGCCGAACTAAAACTATATAGACATTTTCTTTTATTATTAACAATAATGTTTAAAGTCCAAAGAACAAAAGGTTTAATTTTTACATGTTTTTTTAATACTTGTTTGGAAGGCGTAACATTGAAGTGGAGTCAATTATCCTCATTTTGTTGTAAATAAAAACAAGTAAAAATTAAAAAAAAAAAATCAAAAAACCCCGACTGTGCGACCGACTTTAAATCTAAAAATCCTAAACGGTCATTCGAAATGAAAAATTATTAGAAAAACCTAAAGATGATTTTCAAATACCTGTCGAATGATACCCATTTTGAAATAGTTTGACGACTTTTTATAGTTTTCGTATTTAGAAAATTGACCCACGCTTTCGGTATATATAGAGGCTTGACATTTTAGCTAACGATACATATCTTTGGACACAAGCAGAAAGGCCCTAACTCAAATAAAAAAATCAATTTCGTTAAAATACCAGTTACGAAATTTCTTCTTGTGACCATCGATATATACATATGACGGCTTATAAACACAATACCCTTCTTTGTGTCGCGCAGTCGGGTAAAACAGTTGCCCGTTGAAATTTTTACCCGATTTGTTTAAAAACACATTAGTATATATGGTAAATGAAAAAAATATAAAATTATCTCGTTTTAGATACAAGTAATGTAAGAAAATCTTTTGTTCCGGATTTTCGAAATTTCTATTTAAGTTATTGAAACAAACATATTTAACCGAACGTCACTTACCATCAACATCCGTGCCTGGACCATGAGTTGCGACAAATGTATCGAATTCTATAAGTTTTAAAAGTTTTGTATAAACTTTAGGTACTTCAGCATTTGGAGTGCTACCGGGCTGCAGATTAGGGGGAGCCAGTACAGGTACCAATTGCTGAGATGATTCGTAACATGTGGGATCATTTTCATTTGTTTGAAATGCTACAAAACCTAAATGAAAGGTATATTCCATTTCATTGGGCATATTAGGTTTCTCTTTCAATTGTACAACCTGTAAAGTTTAAAACATGTCTACGATATAATTTTATTTAAAGCAAATAAAAAAAGTTAACTTACCAGTATAACACTTGGATGACGATGTAGCTTCACAAATATTTTATGTCTACCTGCTTGAAGTAGAGCGCTTTCGGGCATGGTAAGAAAAGGTAAACTTTCACATGCTGTAGCCGGCAAATGCTGTAAAGTTTTTTCACAACGTCTATGTGTTATCCAATATCTTAACTCCGACATAATTTGCGCTAATTTAGCGTGGTCATTGTTTAATGATGCTTGCATTTCCGGTATAATAGGACAGTCCAAATGCTTGGGTACATGACAACGCAGCATTCCGGTATGAGTATCAATAGTAATATGTATTTGTTCAGCTCTTAAGCAGGGCGTTAACACGGGAACAGTTAAAATAGCTGGTGTTCCCTCTAATTTAACTTTTAAAAAATAAAAAGATTAAAAATTGTTATATTAAAACTCAACCAGGATAAAGACTACATTTTAGGAAATTTACACTCACAATCAACATCTTTAAGAAATGCCTGAAATTCCAATTTTAAATCTGACAATCTCGACACTGATCTAATGTAAACTGTATGTACTATCAAACGTTCCATTGAAAGATGATCCGAACGCACAGCGCGATCTGCTACTTCCGCTGATTCTTTAGCACCCAAAGAAGGCACATGTATTACTGCAAGTGGTCGTCCAATTTCATTGGAATCCGTTTGTACAGTTAAGCGATAACCAAGTTCAGATTTGGGATCTTTACTTGTTAACTCTCGCCAATAAGATACTGAAACCTTAACACCTGGTATATATTCCTCTACTTGAATATTATCATCCAATCGCTCATAGCTGAGACGTAAAGTTTGTGTATATAACACTTCAAGTTGCAGAGATTGACAGAAGTAGTGCAAGCAGTTATATACTTCATTTAGCTCATTGGGATTTTCAACTAAACGTGCTTGAATGAGCCTATGAATATAATTTACCTGAAGAGGATGAACTAAGGCCTTTCCATCTAATAATAAATAAATAAAATATTGTAGAAATCATCATTTAAAAAAGAAGAAATGGTATTTTACCTCCAGTTTCTTTGTCTTCCACTAATATATCAATATCTAATAAACGCCAAGGTACATTGGGAGTATCTCCCATAACAGTTAGCGAAACATTAAATTCATGCTTGATTTCAAAGGTAACACGCCCATTACGAATCTGATGAAATTTATATATTAATTAATCAATTGTTTTGAATACAGAATCATCCATATCCCTACCTTGAATTCTCTCATTTGAGGCATTAGTTTTCCTGTTACCAAACGATGCTGAATAACTTGATTTAACCTAAGAAGTGTTTGTTTTTTCTCTTGTGGTGTTATGGGGTCTGGTGGAACAATACGTTCCCTTATACATGTGGGCAGACGATTGTAGGTACCAGTTGTTAAAACCTCAACGGCGGCTGGTATATGAAAATTGGGTAATCGAGCACGAACCAGGGTCTCACGAGACATGCGAGCTAACATGTCAGCGGTCTCTACAAACAGCATATTTTGCTTGTCCAAAAAACTCATAATATTCTAAAAAAAAAAAAAACATTTTATTTTGTTATACACCAATTTTTTAATGATGCTATATTTTAAACTCACCGCAGACTTGTCCACTTTAGAGACAGAATTGGCCCATTTAACTAAAGCAATTAAGCGTATGAACAGTTGTCGTGTTCTGGCCGAGAAATTATAAATTTCAATTTTACGCTCCATGTCTGACTTACGGGGTAATCTTAAAAACAAAATTACACAATGTAATTAATTACTTTTTATGAGGTTAATTAAATACTCACAGTTCTGCCAACACGGTTAAGTCATGATAAGTTCTCTGTATGATAAAATCTATAAGCACAGCAAGAGATATTGTATTCATTCGAGGACTGCCTTCCTGACCTTGTGGCAAATAACCGGCCAGACCCTGCTCGAGAGGTTGTGGTGCAGGTGCCATGCTGTGTCGTATTCACAGCTTTATTCGGAATATTTCGATGTATTTCAGTATAGACACTTTATATCTTTTTTTCATGTATTTTTTTAACAACTTTTAGCTTAAAATTAAAGCATCAAATACAATTTTCACAAGTTTACAATTTTTAACAAAAGGTTCGCTTGAATGAAGACACAAATTGACACATTTCCAAGGTTGGAAAAATGTATACTAACATAATGTGAAGTTGAAATGCAACCCTGCAGCTGATGTGTATCAATAATATGGTAACAAACAATATTATGTCGATAGCGCAGTTTCAATTCAACGAGGTTATGTTATGTTAACCATGCAGTTAAGGCTCAAACCATCGAAGTGTAATATTGTGGATGCACTAGCTAGACCACAGACCTTTTCAAGTGGAGACTTATTTATAAGTTCAAAAGCAAAGACCTTCCGTATATATGCTAAATTCTGGCATCCAGAATGCTAAGCAAATACCGTTAATAATCAAATTAAAATAACTGAATATTATATATTCACCAAGAATAGGTATGTATATGTATACATAGTGCGATTTCTGTGTTAGAAATGATTACAACTATCATTTAATTTCTAAATATGTTTATCAAGTGGTTTTAGTCCAAAGAGCCTGGCACAGGCAAACTCATTAATGTGTTAATTTTGTTGTACTTCTTTTTCTTGCTGCTGTTGTTGTTTGAGCGTCTGTGTGTTTTTAAATATTATTTGTTTTTGAATACAACGAAGTTCATTGGCCACATATACAACATTCCATACTAGATGGAATGGATGGTTTGTTTGTATATCTAGCATGTAGTTGTTTTCATGATGTTTATACATTTTTACATACAAACATGTATTTGTTTATTTTATTTTTGTATCTGTGCCTATTAAATTTTTGTTTTTGTTTGGAAAATTGCTACGCAATTGCTTCCGCTTTTTTTTAAAGAAAATATGTCTGTTTTTATGAATTTTATTGTGTTATATGTATGTCTTCTGTTGCTCTTAAATTTTCATTGCAAATCAAATGGAAGATCTAAGCACATTTGAATGAAAATGAAACTAAAAACTATCGACACTTTTGTTTCATAAAGTGAAATTATTTAATCGAAAATTATTTTTACAATAAACGTTCATTTTCAAAATTTATTAAGTACATTCATGGATGTTTCAGGGTGTGCAGCAGCAATCGGTGCAAATAATGAATGAGAAATACCCTATTAACATTTGATAAATATTTACGAAAATCAATAAAACTTGTAATTAATAAAGCCTTTAGTTTTCTAAAAAGAAACTTTACATTTGAATTAGCCTAAAATTAAAACTTTTACCTTATCGGAGTGAACAATTGGGGGAAGGGGGCATTCAAATAGTAGTCATAAAGGTCAGATTGTCATAATGTTTTAAATTATTTTAATATAATTGTATTTGCTTTATTTTTTCTTTCAGACAAAGATTTTAAAACATTATGACGTTATGGCTTTTAGGAGTACCGTTTGAATCCCCTAAATGTTTGATAAGAAGTCCCTATTTTAAATCTAAATTCTTTGAGAATTTTTATGTTCTTACTAAAAGTGAAGTTCTTTGGCACACACATCTCATATACTCTTCTTATAGAAAATGTGCTAGAATATGTGATAGCGTACTTGTCTTATAGAAAAGATGGTTGACTATGTGTCAGTACACTCTTCTCATAGAAAATATAATATCTGATAGAACATCTTATAGAAAAGAGAATTGGCAAAATATACTAGAATATGTGTTAGGATACTTATCTTATAGAAACTATTGTTGACTATATGGCTGTACATACTTCTTAGAGAAAATACGCTAGAATATCTGATAATACGAACGTCTTTCAGAAAATGTGGTTGGCTATATTGAAGTATACTCTTTTTATATCAAATGTGGTAGAACATGTGAAAGTATACTTATGCACCGCTTTTTTTATTTAATATGCATCAGTTACTATCACTTTCACTCGCAGTAGCAAAGCAGACTATGTAGAGACTAATAGGCTAGCAAAATACCTACCGGCCTCTCTAGTCTGTAATAATATTTACTAAATGAAAGGAGATATTGATACAATATATACAATCCATATTAATGCATAAATATAAACAAAAAAAGTGTTGTTTTTATTTGAGGTGATAAAAAATTTATTTATGTACATACATACATTTGTACATCAAACAATTATTGTTTGTTTTTATAAATAAATCTTGTTTAAGTAACAAAAAATAATCTATGAATTTGACTGCGATTCTTTTTTTCTTCTAGTAATATTATGAAAGAAAACAAACGCATAACGAAGGGGAACTATTTTTAAAATTTTAATTTACACGAAAATAACATTAAACATGCAACAACAACAACCGACGCAAATATCAATCAACCAAATCAAAAAAAAATATATATATATACATCCTCCGTCGGAGTTGCAGCAGTGGCAGTTAGTAGCAGCACACTTTGTAGGGACGCCTCTCTAACTAACCCCATGTTAATAGAAATAAAAAAAGTTCAATAAACAAATACATAATACAGTCGACTCTTGATAATTTGAAACTCGTTAATTTGAATCTCGCGGTAATTTGAACTGTTTTCCAAGTCCCTTGAAAAACACTCAATAAATTGAAAAATATCTATGTAATTTGGTCCCCTCAATAATTTGAAATTATTTGAATGGCATTTTGATCGCTGACTCGCTATAATTTGAATTTTTTGGCTTTACGCTCTATAATTTGAATTATTTTAATTGCTGTGTTTTATGCAAAATATAAATAAAATAAATAAAACAACCATTTATTTTAGTTTTTTGCGATGTGCTACAAAAATGACATCTTGCTCGCCAACGTTCTATAATTTGAAGTTCGGTTATTCTACACTCTTTAATTTGAACTCCTAATGTGATTTTGTTTCTGTTTTTGAAATAAATTTAAATCGTTTGCATTAGTTTATAAGCCACGATTTTAGTATACACCACTACATCGACAGTTGCTAACATAAAAAATTAAATTTCTTTGCATTGCTTTTGCGGAATTTAGTGCTCAATAAAACATTTGAAATTTTAAATAAACTCTTGTTAATTTGAATTTTTTCTAACTCTCTTTCGATATTTTGAGTCTCGTTAAAATGAAAACTCGATTATTTGAACTTTTTCTCTGGTCCCTTCAGTTTCAAATTATCAAGAGTCGACTGTATATGTATTTATATAGTATCCCAGCAAACATGCAGACATGATTTTAAATTAATAATAATTAAATCAAATGCAAACATTTTAATCAAACTCAAATATTTCATTAAATTTATTTAATGAAATTAAATTATTAAAATTATTAAAATTGCGGAATACGCAGGAAAATATTTAAAAAAGCTCGAATCACAAAGCTTTACTGGACACATCCGCTTTACAGAGAGGGACACACAAGGGCTCTAATACGCAACACTCTAGATCAAACTTCTTGAAAATATTTTTGTGCTTAAGGTCGTAACCCTATACACTTTCAAATTATGCTTGATCAGCCATGACAATAGAAAAAAATTTTGGATTGATGAGTGAAGCACTTCGAACTAATTTTCACCTGATATCATCATGATTTTTGTCATATTTCCTGTTAGATATGTTAAGTCAAAAAAACTGCGAAGAGAAAAATGCACAAAAAACGTTTATCAAACATCAAAATGAATTTTATCGCTAGAAACTCCATCTCTGGAGTAGCACCTTTTTTTATTTGTGCTAACTAAATAATAATAATATAAAATTAATTTTAATTAATGTCATATCTAAATTAGCTACTAGTGTGATAAAAAGCTATATTGTCTAATAATTCTTAAACATTTTGTATGCATATTGTACCAAAATTAAATAAAATGAAAGTATGCAAGTTTTTATTTCAAAGTTGCTATAAAATCGCAAGTACGGGACACACAGTATTAAAAATACTTGCAGATTAGATTAATGTATTTATAAATAGACAAATTTACATCATATAACAAAATTTGTTTCATTATGAAGTGCAACAGGAAAGAAACATCAATGGGAAGCGCACTTGCTCTCTTCCTTTTCTTTTGGTTTATTGTTTCCTGTTTACTCTTCTTTAACATAAAGAGTTCATACAAAACAAAGAAATGTAGATATGTATGTACGTATGTGAGTTATTCTTTTTATTCATATGTACATGGACTTAAAACCATGCTTCTATTATCTAAAAGATCCACATGCCACATGCCACTTGACTAATACCGTACAACATTCAGAACAAACATTGGTAAGCTTTCGAATAATGGTGTCGGTCTCAAAGTTGTTTATATGGCTATCGACTATCGTCAATTGTCAAAAAATGTAATATATATGTATCCTCACAAAAACATAAATGTGAAAAACGGCCAAGTTCCTATCAAAAATTTCGGCCATTAAAAGTTGTGAGATATAAATTTTGACCAAGTTCTTCTTTGCCACAATACCTAACACAGAAATATATTATGTATGATATAAATTTGTAATCGTAAGGGTGTCATATAATTTCTAGATAATCTGATAACTTGGCAATATTTTTACCTTTCCAAAAAAGGAGAAAATAATGTATAAATGTTCATTTATTTATATTGATAAAAATGTTGTTAGCGTGGCCCCGCTTATTCTGGTAAAATTTTTTTGGTTTTCAAATTTTTCTAGTTTGTTTCTCACTTAGACCTACTTGAATATCAAATTTCAGCTCCTTAGCGCCAGTTTTAATTTTTACGTTTTATGGGCGCAGCCCCGCCCCTCTAACTAAAATTTTCGGGTTTTTAGATTTTTCGAGTTGGTTTTTCACCTAGACCTACTTGTATATCAAATTTCAGCTCCTTAGCGCAACTTTTAATTTTTAATTTTTATGGGCGTAACCCCGTCAAAAGTTTTTTGGGTCAGTGCTTATTATTTGTGTCTAGTTTCGTTACAAACGGACAATAATAGCTAGATAAATAGTATATCTAAATATGCTGAGCCGCAGGGCATTAAAATGAGGTTTAAATTGTATGGGCGTGTCAACGCCCACTTTTTTAATGAAAAATGTATAGCCTTTCATTACCGCAGTATATATGCCGAATTTCAATAAAATAGCTTCCATGAAGCGCCTTAGATTAGCATTTTTAATTCTGACCTTTATGGGCGTAGCCCCGCCCCCCTGGCTAAAATTTCAGGGTTTTCAGATTTTTTTATTTTATTTCTCACCTAGACCTAGGTCTGTATCGAATTTCAGCTCAATAGCACAAATTTTAATTTTTATGGGCGTAGCCCCGCCCTCCTGGTTAAAATGTTCGGGTTTTCAGATTTTTCTGGTTCATTGCTCACCTAGATCTTCTCGTGTACCAAATTTTAGCTCTCTACCTATAGCGGAAGTGCTTCATCAATTTGATGAGTGTGTCAGTGGTCAGTGAGTATGTCTTAAAATATGCAGTTTTTGCACCTCTATATATCTCCGGAAGCTTTCATTGTAAAACTTTCAAACTTCGCATATGAGGTTATATGAATTTATTCTAATTATGATTTAAATTTCATAATTTTACGGTCGCGGGGAACAAAGTCATGAGGGGGGTAAAAACAGCTTGAATGGCTTCCTGTAAATATACACACTGCGTGCATTGGCCAGAACTTGGCCTGGCGCAATGCCGTGCGCCTAGATATATATATAGTATTAGTATAATTGATTTTGCAAACTTTTTTGCAACGCTACTCAGCCGCCAAAACCATAATGGGCTTTAATTAAAATAAAATTGCGCAACAAAGTCAAACTTATCCCAAAATACCAAAATCTAACAACTGATTATGAAAGAGGGGACCAGAAACTTTTACGTTGTCGATTTAGGTCTGGCTTTTGCTTATAGGGGGTTAAGTTTCCTTTTTTAAATTTTCCCTCCTTATATAGATTAATGTGGTGAGTGTGGCATCTTCAACCATGTAAGCCTGTCATTTTAATGGAAACTGGGGACGATCAAATGAACCCGTCAATCAGTGCATATCGCATACCAACGTACCTTTTCATAATGTGTGGTTAAAAGATAAAAGGGACTTTAACGGCAAGTTTTGTATGAAGAACTTGTAGTTAAAGTTCACTTTAACTCTTAAACATACATTGTGAAAAGGGACGTAAATCAAAAAAAAGCGGATACTAATCCTAATCACACTAAAAAGTAATATTAATAATTTTTTAATATCTATTAAAATATTTGTAATATTAATTAAATAATTAATTAAATTTTCACCTATAAACAATTTGATAATATTCATTAAGTTTTTCCACTCAAATTAATTAATATAATTAAAAATTTAATTGAATCAATTAAATTCTTAATTGAAAACATTAATTGGTTAATACTTTTTTCTGTATAATGTAACATCAGAACGCCCTCCTTCGTCGGTATTGTGTAGCAGAATCATCGGCGAAGTAAAATAACCAATAAAACGGCTACTAAGCACAGCTTTAAGAATTTAATGCGCCTTATTGACACCAGAGGCGCTGCGACGCAACAGAGTTATAAAATAATGAAGCTTTCCTCTACATCTTCCTTCACTACCTGTCTTCTTCCACCACTATCCCTTTCCTAAAGAACGTAACATCAAATAATACTAGTAATTAGTATGAATAAAAAAAGTATTTGCTTTTTACTTCAAAATTTGTTTTAAACCCCAAAATATGTATGCATGTGTTTTTTTTTTAATTTTTAAGTAAAAAGTAAATAGTTTTTTATTTTCATACTACCCAATAATAAAGTTTAATTTGCTAAAAATATTCTTCTGTATATAGGATTTTTCTCATGAATGTATATGTATTGCAGTATAAAGGTTCCCTGATGATATGCACTAGCAATAGTTAAATGCGCATAGCATCCAGAGAACACCTCAATAATCAATTTCAATGTATTTTAAATAAAAAAATATTTTACTGAATAAATAAAATAATATTTTGAGATTATTAGTGCGTTATAATTCACAAAATTTTAGATAATTTTGAAGTTCTGTGTAAAATTGAATGTGGATGCAGTGTTGTTGAAAAAAGAAAGAACATATGATAAAGGGCAAAAATTGAAAGAAAAATTTATATAACATGTAGTGATTTAAAAAATAAAAATAAAAAACCCGAATGCGACCAACTTTGAACCGCTAAATATCCTAAATGGTCATTCGAAATGAAAAATCATAAGAGAAGCCTAAAGATGATTTTAAAATACCTGTCGAATGATACCCACTTTGATATAGTTCGCCGACTTTTTATTTGTTTCGTATGTTGGCCGCCATATTGAGTTTTGACTACTGTCATATCTTTAGTGACACTCAATAGGATTAAGACAAATTGATTGATATAAGAATCATCAAAATCAATCCACGCTAGTGATTCACGAATATTCGTATTCAAACTGCCGAATGTTCGTCCATTTTTAATGCGAATACGAAGCATTCGTATTCGTCAAATTCAGGCGAATACGAATACGAATATTTTTCCAAAAAAATTAAACAAATAATGCATAAATCCTAAACTAAATTTAAATAAATGGATAAAAATATTAGTTTGTACGCATCCATTAAATTTTTTATAGAAACTTGTGCTTTGTATCATTTTCAAATATTATTTACTGACGATCATTAAAATTTTTGGGTAGTTTTTATTAACTTCAAAGTACGCAAACAGGAGTATGAAGTTCTTTTTCATAACAATTTTTTAGTAATTCATATTGAAGGTGTAAATAGAGCCCCAATTTAATGTCTATAAATTTCACATGAAATATTCGTATTCGCATTCGTATTCGCGAATATCAAAAATTGACATTCGTTACGTCACTAGTCCACGCATTCGGTTTATATAGTTCCACAAAGGAACACACATACATACACATACATACATACATAGGCTGATAAACACAATACACTTCTTTGCGTCGCCCAGTCGGGTAAAGAGATCTAAATTTTCCCACGAAAATTTTTCAAGTGAATTGCAAGATGTAAGTACGCTTATGTTAATGCTGAATAAAATGTAATGTAAACTTTTGTCGTCCATGCAATTCTCCTTTATTAAAATAACTACAAAGAAATTGATTTTTTTTGTCAATCAGAGCTGGAGACGATTAAATATGTAAATAATCAGCCGTCAAATAAAACAATTACAACTTTTTGATTTGCACCAATTATTGCCGACAACGATTATAGACGAGAGCACAAACAGAACTATGTGATTGATGAGTTTATTTGATAGTCTCTAGGGCACTTAAGAATACGATTTGTTCAGTTCTTTTGTGTAAAATTTAATTTTTATTTTATACTAGCGTTTGTTTGTTTAAAAAATACACAATAAAAACCGGTTTAAAACTGGTTACACAATCAAACCCAAAACGAAAATTACCCTAATCAGCCCAAAAATGTGTTTTTCGAAATGAATCCGTACAAAATATAGAAAACCGGATAAAAAATATCCTATATTTGACTCTGGTAACAAACTCACTTTCACATTTATAATATTAGTAAGGACTTTAGCCCCGTAACTCTTCGCCGTGCGGGTCTTTTTTGTCTCCTTCGAAGAAGCATAAAAGTACCCATACCATTTTTTTTTTTTTTTTTTTAACTAAGTAGATATATAAGTACCAGTTAGCTGACGATTTTCTCTTCTTCAAGATATTGCTTTCAATAGGGAGGAGTGCCGCCCCAAACCCACTGAAGAACAAGCAGCTGACGACCACGAGACTATATGACACAACTTCCTTAATCATTTCACAAATTTTCACTTTAAAATCAAATATATCGCAGGCTCTTGGTGTAATACAGCTGCATAAAATTATTTTTATCAAAAAAATTGCGTAGCCTTGCTGTATCTCTTTCTGTATTTTTAGTTTTATTTGTTTGAACCATTCTTACATTTTTTTTACATTTACTCAGAATTTTTCTTTCTTTGTGGGAATAACAAGAATGCCAAAAGTCTTTAACTTTTGTAAATCATTGGTAAGATTTATGTGCTTTTGTCTGTGTCGTCTGCTTATTCGAGTTGATCGCCTTCGTGAAGAAAAATATATATAGAATGACACGTCGAATAAAACCACCATTTTGATCTGACAAAGAAAATAATCTATTAGTACATTAATTTAAACAAAATAAATAAAAATTTACGACTATTCGTACTCTACTCTTCATTTCTGATCTGCACTGTTTTCCTCCACATGCATATATGTATGTATATACACACACATATGCACATATATACATGCATATACTACAATAATTCAAGCACTTTTTAACAATAATCCCTCTAGTCAGACTAGAACCATATGTCTCTATGTCAATACTCTTTCTCCAGCGACAATTGAACTAGTTAAATGTCGACAACTTTCCTTTTATGCAAGAGTAGAGATACATTAGAGACAACAGTTGTAGTGTATTTCTATTGATATTGTCAATGAACGCGTCAATAGTTTGTTTTTCTTTTTTTATTATGCTTTGCAATAATATTAAATAAATATATGTAGACGAGCGTCACTAAAACCTACTAGTGAATCTTTAGTTCAAATATCTCAATATCGTCATAAAAGAACTACCTTCTCAATAGTGCTATAGTCTACTGGTAGATTTTCAATGACAACCTTATGTTCTATGTCAATAGGCGATTACATTGGCTGGGGTACATATAGTCACTAGCACTATTGACAATGTCACTAGAAAATCAATATAATTTTACTATTGACAACGAGCGAGGAAATATCGATATTGTAGACTAGAGCCCCTAAAATTTACTAGTGAATCTTTGGTTCCAATGTCTCCATTTGGTCTCCAAGGAACTACTTAGTCAGTAGTGCTACAGTCTAGTGGTGGATTTTCAATGACAAGCTAATGTTAAATGTCAATAGGCGATTACATTGGCTGGGGTACACCTGGTCTGTAGTACTACTGACAACGTCACTGGTAAATCACCACAATTTCACTATTCGCACTTTCTGCAGGGATGTTCTTTAAATGTTCATGTATTAGGAAATCGTTGCATCTATCGTCTCTGTGTGTGTGTGTGTGTGTGTTAATTCTTGGCTGTTATATAAATCGTACAAATATTTATGCACACAGTGTTTGTTAGTTCATTATTTACGAGTACCTACGCAAAGTTGTTGTTCATGAAATTTAAAATTTTAAAATAAATAAAATTTTTGGTGGTACTGCAACAGGCGATTTCATTGCAGCCAACGCACTTTTATACCTCATGCGTATAGTGAGTGGCCGTATTGGTGAGGGAATGAGAGCATGAGACATAAAAGTACCCTCTAGTCAGACTAGAACCATATGTCTCTATGTCAATACTCTTTCTCCAGCGACAATTGCACTAGTTAAATGTCGACAACTTTCCTTTTATGCAAGAGTAGAGATACATTAGAGACAACAGTTGTAGTGTATTTCTATTGATATTGTCAATGAACGCGTCAATAGTTTGTTTTTCTTTTTTTATTATGCTTTGCAATAATATTAAATAAATATATGTAGACGAGCGTCACTAAAACCTACTAGTGAATCTTTAGTTCAAATATCTCAATATCGTCATAAAAGAACTACCTTCTCAATAGTGCTATAGTCTACTGGTAGATTTTCAATGACAACCTTATGTTCTATGTCAATAGGCGATTACATTGGCTGGGGTACACCTGGTCAGTAGTACTGCTGACAATGCCACTAGTAAATCACTACAATTTCGCTATTAGCACTTTCTGCAGGGTAAATCAGAAGGTACACACATACATATCTATGGACTATAAAAATTAAAATTAATGCACGTAAAGAAATAACTTGACAAATGAGCGCTGAATATGTACACACATAGATACATATATGCGAATGAGATTTATACAATCTATCACTTTTTATTTGATCGCTTTGGGCCTTCTCGGTTCGGTGGAATTAAGTAATCAATTTTGCACTTACTTCTCGAAGATATAAAGACTTGAAATTTTGAATATACTCGTAGGTCAGAATTAGAAGGCAGTACAATATAAAAAATATCACACCCACTAGAGTCCACTTAATTTTAATATTACATTTTTTAAATTCCAGCTAATCGATTATTACGAATCTTTGCCCATATGGCAACAATTTGGTTTCAATGGGTTCTTCTATCAAAATTTTAGTTAAAATTGAATAACTTTGATCAATTCTCATGAAACTTTGATGGCTCTTAAGAGTGGCTTTGAGTTTGTGTATTTCATATACCTCAACCCAACCGATTCCTACAAAATTCTGCGAATCATCTGCCAAATCAGTCATAAACCTCGTATGTTATGCACAGGCTTCCAAGAACTATTTGAGAATTCACAAAAATATTTTATTGTTATTTGAAAATTCAAAATATTATATTATTATTTGTGAATTCTCAAATAGTTTTTGGAAGCATGTGCATAAGATACGAGGTTTGTGACTGTTAAAAAAATATGTGTTTGAAGTCGCAGAATTTTGTAGGAATCGGTTGGGTTGAGTGAGGTACATATGTGTGTATATAAAATACACAATCACAAAGCCACACTTGAGAGTCATCTGATTGAAGTCTACTGATGATTTGGCAAAGCACCAATAAAATATATACATATAGACAATGATTAACCACCAGCAAATAAATTTCAATTAAAATAAACTTATGACAATATGTCAAATAATAAAATTCTTAAATGTAAAAATATTTCTTTTTAATTATAGCCCTTATTATAGTAGGCGGTTGTTGTTGCTGACCTCTCCGTCTTTTGAGGTGTTTTTACGATTTGATAGAATAGAGCCAAAAATTACCGTTATGTGAGGATAGGGTTATTATGCTTCACAAAAATATTTTCCTTAATATTTTCTATAAAGTTTCTGAAAATAGCTTAAGGTAGGTACTCACAATGCAATCTGTTTCCGCAATCTGGCAAATTGCATTGTAGATTGCATCGTTAGTATTCGTGTTTCTGATTTCACTTCGGGTTGCAATCCAGATTTCAGAAATATCAAAATATTTTGATATTTTGAGATTGCACTGATGTAGATTGCATTGTTGGTGCGTGATTTCTTGTTTTTACCTGTTCAGTTCATTGAAAACCAGCAAACTGTAAACACCTACACGCATGCGATTTTGTCAACCGCATAAAAATTCAATTATTTGTGTACCTGAATAAAATAGAAGCGTATTTCTCCCGCGATGTTTATGCCAATACAAACAAAACAGAACTGAACTGATATTGCGTTTATGATTTCATTGTTGATTGCCGAGTATGTGCTAAAACATGAAATCTTAACGAGAAATTGATTGCGGAAACAGATTGCATTGTGAGTACCTACCTTTAGAAATCAGATGTAAAGAATACATGCTCGGAACAGGCCAAAGGGGGAAATTTTAACCGCAACTAAAATAAAATTCCGATACGACCTTTAAAAGCAATTCCACACGTATTCTTTTTTATGTCTGTTGCTTCCATAATTAAGGTAAAGGTTCGAATTTTTTGTACAGTCTAATTTGTAAGCCTTGTTCTGGCGCAACTCTATTTGTTGGAAAATGGCCAATCAAGTTTCTGATGCGACGACCCCTTGACAGTTAAAGTTCAGTAGGAGAACTGTTCAATAAACGTTAAGCTGTACGATTTTTACAAATGTTTTAAAATAATTTTTTGCGTGTACAATAGATCCTCCCTCAGTAAAAGAAACAACAACAATATTTATTGAGTTGATACATACATACATACATACTAATGCATATGAACATAAACTTACGCATGTAAGTACTCGTATGCACATGCAACTACACTTCAATGTAAATACGTATCAAGTGGTGTAAGTGTGAATGTTTGTTTGAGATTATTTGTCTGTATTTGCTGAACCAACAACACCAGTTTACAGGAACAACAGCAGCAGCAGCAGTTGTTGCATCTAACAGTTCATGCCATTCAACACTATACACTTGCCAGTTTAACTAACGACAATGCCAACGATCTTATGAAGGCTGCTGCTTGCTGACTGACGACAATGATCACAATAAAAACGACACCAGAAGCGAAAAAAATAAAAATAAAAAATTAATGCAACAATAAATGATGATGACGACGACGACATTGCATTGAACAACTACCTAACTGGCGCTGAAGAAATATACAGAAAAATTGCCCCCTTAACAAATGTAAGCAATAAAAAAATAAATAAATAAAAAATAGATTAAAAAGGGGAAAACTAAAACGGATGACTTTAAGAGAATCCAGGACGAAAATAGATTTATTACAAGAAGTCTACGGATTGAGTATTTATTACTAAATTTGGCACCCTAGAGTGCTAAATACGTGCAGGTCTGTCTCTGAGTAATAAGCAGGCGATTGCAACTCGAAGGCCTGTTTGCGGTAAAAATTTTAAGTAGCCCCGCCCCACGTGGATATTTTTGATAAAAATTTAAATTCTATTTGTACATATCGTCGCTGTTTTAACTAACTGACCTAACTAACATTTTAAAAATTTAATAGGGGGTTGTTATGGTTGTTTTATATATTCATTATTATGGCTGCGTCAGAAATCGTTTTACTTATATAGGCATAAAAGTAATGGTCACAGTCATGAAAATTGTAGACAATGTGTATTATGACTTGTAAAGTCTAGTAGAGGACTTAACTCATTTTTCAAAAAAATATCAGTTAGGTCAGTTAGTTAAAACAGCGACGATATGTGACGCGCAAAATAGAAAGGGACCTAAGGGTAAAAACCGGTTTTGTTCAGGAGAGCCATTTTAAAGATTTAAAGACGTGTATCTTTGGTGTACCATCACATCATAAAACGCGCATATCTCTGGGAGGGAACACTTTTGGGGCATGAGATCGGTCTCATTCGATGCTCAGATGTTGTCCACATCAAAAAAAAAAAAAAGTGAAAATTGATTTTTTTTTACCCTTAGGTGCGCTGTCACATACATATACACATGTACATATATTTCTATCAAATTTATTATCACGAGAGTAGCGAGACAAAATATTGTCTATACACATTATAAATTTGGCCTGCACTTCACAACAGTTTAAAGAAGTAAGTAAACATCTTTAATTACCGCAGAGTATATGATTTTCCTTATTTGGTAATTCTAAAAAAATTCCTTTGTGACCCTCCCTCCAGATATTAAGTATTTGCATACCAATCTTGTGAGAAGAAATTTCATAAGAAATAATTTTTGTGTTGTTTTTAGGGCAGACTTATTATTGACCTGCACTGTAACAAAATTTAAAATTATCTTTTTTACATCCGAGATTTCAAAAACATCTGTCACATTATCTGATAGATTTTTAGGTTAGGTTAGGTTGAAAAGATGGCAACTATACGTTGACCCAATCCCATACCAGATTGCACTCATACGCGAGACGATATGTTGTGCTCTCTACCTAAAGATGTGGGGTACCCCCAACATGCCTCTCTGCTCAGAAAAACCTATTTGATAAACCAGTTATGCTAAGAAATCAGTCTGTTCCACGTATTCTCTTAGGTGTCTCCAATCTCTAAGGCATTGCAAGTTCGGTACGTGTCTCCATGGAAAATTTATCCTCTAAGCTGAGTAAGCGCTGGACAGTGATACATATCGTCCTCCTCCTCTCATGTAATACCTGTTATATCCTCTAACAGTACCATGCGAGCTAGATTAGACCTCAGTTCCGTGTGGCCGATTATTATGCTAATTCTATTGAGTCGGATTACGCCATAGGATCATGGTTATTCTTCCCACAGTATCATTTGGCCAAACTTTCTGATGTTCTCCAATCGCCCTTTTTATAAATAGAAGTAAAACTCAGGCACTGAATGCCTACTACTGCTACTAGGTGTTGAAGGAAGGTGGTAAAGGAAGCGATAGAAGAAAGCTTCAATCTTTTACAACTCTGCTTTTTTGCACGTCTTTAATAAGGCAGTGTTGCAGCGCCTTTGGTGTCCAGGAAGCGTATTAAATTATTGGTTATTTTACTTCGCCGATGATTCTGCTATACAATACTGATGAAGGAGGGCGCTTTAAAGGTTCATTACGATTAGTATCCAGTGAAGCCGGTGTAGTTCAGTGTCTACGCCTTCATCGGTTGAATCTTCCTACAACAACTGATACAAAGCGACACTAATGCACATCAGTAAAATGTTTGGTATTGTTATTTAATGTTTTTGTCGGTAATCCTTCGCTTTTATAGTCATCGTGGTAACTACTGCATACAATGCCAAAAATTATCCAATCTTGGCAAGTCTATCAGCCTCTTCGTTTCATGTTATACCTTGATTTCGCGGTATCCATATTATCAGTAAATCTCTGCAGTACGAATATACCTTTATCTCTATGTTTTTCCTTTACGAAAGCTTTGACAACTGCTTTATTAGCTGTGAAAATATAGTCTGCCATCCTGTTAACAATTTTCGTTAACCATTTAATGTTTTCCATGATTGCCATGATCTCAGTCAAATCCCATCGTATACACGCAAAGAAAAAATATGGTTGAGGTAACCATAATCAAACAGCAACATACTATGATTGAATTATATGTTTGGAGTCAAATCATATTATTGTTAATAGAAAATCAAAATTTTATAATATTATTATCTGAGTTAAAAATAATATTATTACAAAAACAATGAACTTTGTTACACCTAATCTTAGTATTTTAAATATGACAACACTTTTGTTAGATGTGACTAAAATATAATTCAGACTCACCATACTATGTTCTAATATTATATTTATATTGTTAAATACGACCACAGTATTATTTAATATAATAATACCCCAGTAAAAAAATTTAAGTTATTCTGAATGAACTACATTTTCATTTCTTCCAAAAAATCGATATTTTTAATTTGCCGATAATTAGCAGAAAACCAAGTAGAAGTTTATTTTAGACATAGAAAACCTTGTAATTTCTCCATAGTTTTAGAAAATACTCACCAGAATTTAAAAAAAAAATCGATTTCTTTTAAAGAAATTTATGAACTAATTTTGGCCTAAAATTTCAAAACTATTTACTTAAATTTACATGAAAACACTGGTTTGCACTTAAATTCGTATAAAAAGAAACTAATTGTTAAATTATGTAACTTTTTACCAATTTTCCTAGATGAAAATATTACCATAGAACACAAAAAAGGAAATTTTTCTTAAAATCGCTTCTAATTCGGTGACTAGGCATCGAAAAAGAGAACTTCTTGCAATGACAACCCTATGTAAAAATCATTAGAACGGATCGAAATTTGCACTACTTCCAGATCGCAAACTCTACATTTTCATGACTTATTTGGAGTATCTTTTTTTACTGGGACTATTTTGTTTTTTAATCATATATTTATTGTAGAAACAGCTGTGCGTTAAATTCGAAATAAAAATAAATTAATATTGTGGAAATAAATTGTATATATAGAAATGTATACTTACACGACATACAGCCATGTCTGTATAAAAAGATACACAAATGTTTATATATTTTTATTGGTCTACCCTTTTGTTTATACTTTATTAACCCCCGACTAAAAAAAGGGGCGTTATAAGTTTGTAGTGTGTGTCTGTGTGTCTGTGTGTCTGTGTGTCTGTGTATCTGTGTGTCTGTCTGTGTCCACGTACAGGCCAAACGGCTGGACCGATTTTCATTTAGTTTTTTCTGTTTGAAAGATGACTTGATCGAGAGGGTTCTTAGCTATGTTTGAAAAAAATCGGTCCAGCCGTTTAGAAGATATAACATCTTTTCTGAAAAAAGTCAGGGGTTTTTAAAATTGTTAATTTTTGTTATTTATTTATTCATTTATTTCACACCACCCGTGCACTACCGATAGCTTAAAAACGAAATACTGAACTGTCAGATGTTTCTGAAAAAGATTTTTTTAAAAACTTAACATAGTATGGTTTTGGATAACATTATATCGTTATTTACATCACACAGTATTTATCGGATATAAGAACATCTCATATAAGAACAAAACGCTTATAAGAAACATTTTCAAAAACGCCATGTCTTTTTAGTGATTTTTCTAATAAAAAAGGTTTCATATAAGAAAAACGCTTATAAGAAAAAAACTGATAAAAGAACATTTTTCTTAAACACCAAAACTACAAAATATATAGAAAAAGAATTTGTATAAGAAACTTCCAACGAAAACACATAATTTATGTAGTTTGCATGGACAACTCTGTTTATTGTTGAAGTTGTTTATTTTTTTTATATTTATTTACTAAAGCGGTTAATAAAATAAAAATTAACTACCAATCATGATTTGTTTTATTTTTCTATTTACATACATATATCTACGTATATGTATACATAAAAAGATAAAAAAGCTCGTATATTCATGTAAGAAACAAATCACCCTTATTCTATTTGGCGGCGGCAACATAACACGACGTCGTTTTTAATGTTTTTTATCAAATCGGTATTTCCGTAGATAGTATTGCCATTTATCGATGACTATCAGCATATGTTTGGTATTCTGAAAGAAACATTGATGTTGATGTTGCCGCTCATTTGTCGTCAGTGTTTTTGATGTCATGTTCTGTTGTGTGCATGCCTCAACGACTTTAAAAAATAATTTAAATGGTAAAAAAGTGAAATATAAGAAATACCAAAGTAGATATAAAAATGTACATATTTATTTGAAAAAATTTCTTAAAAAAGTGAAAAATATAATATGAAAAAAATTAAAATTACTAACCCCAACCAATTTGAAAAGCTTGTGAAAGAGTTGGAAAAGTCCTTCTTTTGCTAGAGGATTCCGCAGGGGTAGTGTTCCTAATAATTTCAAGGTGCACTGGGAAAGTGCGACTGCACTAAATTCCCTCGGTCCACCAATTAGAACTAGTGGTGGATAGCAAAATGTAAGGTAAATAGTGTGTTGGTAAAGTACACTGTACGATAAAATTTTTTTACAGGTCTAGCGGGACTTGAGGTTTAAATTAAAAAAAAGATTGCAAACAACAAAAGAAAAGCAATTGGAGTCGGGGTATATTAACAATTAGCACTGAGTACCTTTGGAGGAAGCTCCCAGCTCCAATAAACGTTGATCTGATCCCTTTTGTTTCAAAAACTAGGCTCTATTGTATCCAATACATTCCTAACTGATGTTTTGTTCAGCCGAAAATATTTTTAAAATATTAATAGGATGAACATTACCCATTATTTTCCAAAAACATGGCAGAATTTATCACTTACTTTTCCTTGGGTAACTGGCAAATGCATGACTTTTGTCTGAGAAATCTTATTTTCACTATTAATTTTTTTATTTTCATCGTCCCAATAGGAAAGAAAAACATTTTATTTTAATTTATTTACAAAGCTTTTAGTTATTCAAAAATACTAAACAAAATGAACCAGCTGACTCAAATATTGGCTATGTGAATTGTATTTATCGATAAAGAGGCAATGTCGTCATAACGCTGTTAGGGAATACAAAGTTAGCATTGATGTTGTGTTATATTGATGTTGTTTCAAAATTGACGACGATGTTGCCGACGCCAAATAGAATAAGGGTGAATGTCTTATGCCCATAGCTATTTATATAAGAAATAAGTTTTTTATATAAAATAATTGTATATAAGAAAGAAACGCTTATAAGATACTTTTTTCGTGGATTTTTTAAGTTTCTTATATCCGATAAATACTGTATTATTTTTAAATAATAACACAAATTATGTTGTAGTCATAAATTTTTAACAAAACTATATTGTTAAACTCCAACCATATCACACTTTTTTATGGATGTGATAATGTAATTATTAAATTCAAGCATTTCTCTGTTTATCGTAACGAAATAAATGTTTAAAATAACAATAACTAGTTTTCGACGACCACACATTTGTTTCAGAGAACATAATATTGTTTTCTCAACCATTCTACAACCATATCTTTTCTTTGCGTGTAGTTTACTTCCCGATTGGTTACAATTTTTCGAACTGTCTGTACAAATATCGGTGTCTGGATTATTTCCCGTTTCGTTCCTTGCATCTCATTTCGGTATTAGGGTCATGCAGTTAGAGCGTATGTATCAACATGGGATTCTGTCACACATATTTCTAATATCCTTTGGTGTCTAGTTATATGATGCCTGGCATCATCCAAATCTGCCACTTATTTAACCTGTACATTGGCAATATCAACCAAACGTTTACCACCACCTTTGTTGATGTGGTTCTCATATCGCCATAGCAGCACTGTCTTCGTATTTTTCGAACAGACTTTTTATTTACCTTCTTCTCTAATGACCACACTAACGATGCGCATAAGCTTGTGCAAAGCCAATTGACCGCGGATTAAAATACAGAAATCTTCCGCTTTCTTGTAGAGAAGCAAATTTCTATTTTTTTCGGTCTGTCATTTAGTCTTTAAGGCCTTGACCACTTGCGGAATATGTTGAGAGCCTCCTTTTCTATTTTAATTAGCATTCTAGGCTGATTAAGAGAAACCTCTCACGCAAAAGAGCGATGGCGTCCCTGGCACATAGCGCAATTTTTCTAGTCAATGTCAATAATTTCAATTAGTTGTTGGGTCATTGGTTTTTAGCTTGTCATCTGTCAAGATATGAATATTGGTAAAATGGCGGGCTATTGTAAATTAAACCTCTTATTTGCAGACCCTTTATTAACAAAAAAAAAAACTTAAAATAAACATCCAATCGAGGAGGTAAAATTCATAAAAATATGTATGTACATATGTACAACATTTCTGTTAAATCTTTTTTTTTTTATTTATTTATTTTAAAATAATTGAAAACTATGAGTAATTAAGTTCTTTTGTTTTTAAATGATTCTTTGTTCACTCTTTTGGTTTAATAGAAGCAAGTGCAGAGGAAAATATTTATTTCACAAATTCTTGCAGACCGAAATGGAACTTGTAAGCGTTTAATAAATTGAGTGAATTGTTTCCAAAGACTATCTTCCGGAGTTGTTCGAAAAATTTAGATCAATTTTGTTTATTAGAAGATTCAGTATTCAAATCGTTCAATATTTTTATATTAATAGAAGAATCTTACTCATTGCAAAAATGATATAGAAAAGGTGTCCATTGTCTGAATAAGGTCTGTGGGAATGACAACCAGCGATATTTTCCCACTTTTTATTGTTATTTTATTTATATTATTTACTTAATAAATACAAATGTTTCTAAGAAATAATACATCAGTACCTGGATTCAGTAAATTTTACTACGATAATAGTATCGCTATGATAAATATAACGAAAACTTATCGACTTTGCTATTCAGTATCATATTTTAACGATATTCGCTGTCGGTTGGAGAAAAAAAATTAGATCACAAGATCAAATTCGTTGAGTTTTTCCTTATTGTTCTTTGTGCTTTTCGCTTATTTTCACATTTGCTACACATAATATTGAATTAAATGGTGAGTAAGATGAAGCTCGAGACTATCCTCAAAAAGAAATTACGGAATCACATTATCGTTACCGGAAGCGAATAAATATGTCGATATATCTGTGGCATATTTTACTGTTTTGCAGGAGAGCAATTTTGAGCGAATTCTCTCTTGGCAAATTCTCTGTTAAACTTGGTTTTTTTAAGCAAACATCATTCTACATACTATAAGTTATACATTTAAGTAGAAATATACCAAAGTATAACCAAAGTTAAGCTGTTATTCCAAATGGGACTAGAAGTCTAAAAAATATAAGTAGCAAGTCTTCGTGCTATAACTTGCTGAAAAATCACACAAATTAAATGAGATTTTGCCCAGGTGTTTTGTCAAATATGCAGATTACTTATAATTATTTTTCCTTTTTGCAACAGATATATTACGATTTTCGGTTAGCAAAAAGTTACAGAATCCAGGTACACAACTGCGTTTAAATATAATTTGAAAGCTCCCTAATGATCGATATTTCACAAACAAGTCATAATAGAAATGATATTATTTTTAAATCAAATATCCTTTAAATAGAACATAAAAAATTCACAAAAAAATGTAAAACAAAATAAGTGTCTGTTTCACGACATCGAAAAGAAAAATAAAATTTCATATTTTATTGTTGTTTTCAATATAAATTTTCAGTCGAGAGTTTTCTTTCGATATCGTGAAACAGGTCATAAGAGCGCGATGAAATTAAATAAAATGGAACAATCGCAAAAAAATCTTAGTGAACAATTAAAAAGAATTTTTAAAAATTTTCAATTCCAGAAAAAGGTTGCTGAATAAATTGGTGAAAAAATTTTAAAAGTCAGGGGTCTAATCGTCGCTTTCGGTAACGAAGTGATTCGATCACGTTTTTCAGTTTGAGATTGTGGCAGTCGCTATCGAACAATGTAATAATATGATTCGATATCGAATGTCATAATCTCATAAATAAAATAATATAAATGTGGTCGAATCGGCTCGTTATCGAAAGCGGCGATTAGACCCCAAATAAAATTTTTTAAAACCTGAATGAAAGGTTTAACTTGGAAGGGCCACTTGAATATCTCTTAGCATAATTTTTGATGAAAAATGAGCCAATCGGATCAGAAAGTGTACTGAGTGCTGACTTTTACCGTATATGTATGTATTTGGTGCAGAAAAAAAGTTCATCACCGTCCCAGCCAGGTCCCCGTTGCAAATAATAAAAGAGCGTCCGATCTAATTTATTGTTATTACATCCTAATAATAACGTCTTTATATTATTTTGTATGGTTTCTTAAGCGATTATAGTTAAATTATTTAAATATGTATATTTAATTGGAAAGCCAATTTTATCAGGTTCAATTACGTTTTCATATTCCTTATTAAGATTGAAAGCTTCAAGTGATTGCAATAAGTTTTTATAAACAAAAATCAGACAACTTATATGACAATACTGGTAAGAAGAAATCATTTTCTATGGCACGTCATAAAATTAAATTTTAATAGAAAATTTTTCGTTATCAAATCGATATCTTGCTTATTAATTCGAATATTTACTAATTATAAAAAGAAATAAAATTTATAATTTCAAATGACAAACAAATGTGTTAGATAGAGATCTGCAAATTGGGAACTTCCAACAGAGATGCAAAGTGACCACACTTTCACACACGAAAAATAAAACAATTTTATATTTTTATTTATTTTTAGAAGTCAGGGGTCGAATCGTTACATCCGTGAACGTACAACTCCTCACGTAAAAACACAATTTTCGCATTATGACATACTGGAACGTATTGAAATCCTATTCAGTTTATACGATTGACGTATCATTTAATTTGTTTTCGTACGATTGCCGATACGATCACGTATGTAACGATTTGAAGCCTGGTTTTTAGGCTTCCGTACACCAAAAGTGGAAAGTGGAAACCTATTGTTTTCGCTACGCTGTCTGTCTGTCTGTATGTCACAGGTTGTTTTCTCCAGAACCGTAAGATCTACGGACCTGAAATTTTCACCGGATATGTACAACTTTGCCCGGTACAAAGGGCAAATTAAAGGGTGTTCCAAAACGATCAAAGAAAAATGTTAAAATTCCATGCAATTAATATATTTACATACAAACAATTATATATAGACACTTGAAATTTGCAAAGTAAGTGTATTTTTATACAGACTACAACAATTAACACTAAAATTTAAAAAATCAAAATTATCTATCAGTTAATGTAATTTTGACTATGTAATTTTGACAACTTGCTGTATCTTGGAAACCGTAAGCGGAAAACTCTTGAAATTTTAAAAAACGCTAAAACTAAAAAAATCCCAAAATTAAAATAGTTGCAAACCGAACAAAATCGCCAAAAACCTAAAAATCACCAAAATGAAAAAAATCTCTAAAACTAAAAAATCGCCAAAAACCGAAAAAAATCGCCAAAATAAAAAAAAACGCTAAAAATAAAAAACGCAAAAAACCCGAAAAAAATCGCCAAAACGAAAAAAGTTCCAAAACTAAAAAAACGCGGAAATTAAAATAAATTGTCAAAACCGAAAAACGCAAAAAACTCAAACCTAAAAAACGCCAAAACTAAAAAAACGCCAAAACCCGAAAAAATGTTTAAAACGAAAAAATGCCAAAACTATGTATTCGGCCATGTCACAGAGTTCAATTCTGTTCGGAAATTATATAGTCTAAAATTACTGTAGTATTACATATCTACTGTCCGTACGGAATGCCCAAAACTGAAAAATACATACATGCATATGTATGTATGTATGTATGTATGTATGTAGTGTCGGCACGAAGCCCTTCGTGTGCACGTCCTCTTCTTATAGCAGGGCTGCCACGATATATTTGATAAATATATGTAAAACTCTAATTTGAGTCAATTTCTTGTGTTCAAGAAGAGATTAATGCACATTTGATGTATTTTAAGTAGTATATAATAACTTTGTTTCAGATATGATTATTCAAGCTCTAAAAAGTAGATAAACTTGAAATTAAACTAATTTAAAAAGAATCCATTTGGTTCTAGTAAAATGCGACTACACAACCGGCATATAAAGGGTGTTTTTTATTGAGGTATAGAACTTTAAGTTGGCATCACTTTTTTAACTGGCGGCCATTTTGTCAGCTGTCAAGTGATTAATATTTAGTTTGGTTTGCCATTTCATCATGAACAGGTTGACAAAAGAACAACGCTTGCAAATCGTGCAAATTTGTTTCGAAAATAATGGTTCAGTTCGCGAAGTTTACCGCAAGCTCCGTCCATTTTATGGTCGACATAATCGTCCATCAGAGCAATTAATTCGGTTAACCATGGATCGTTTTCGCACTACGTTTACTCTATGTGATAATACGCATCCGCAGAGACGTCGAACAGTGCGCACCGAAGAAACAATTGCCTCTGTAGAGCAAAGTGTTGAAGAGGACCCGAATGAATCGATTCGCCACCGTGCACAGCAATTGGAGCCGACTAACCGACTATTTTGTTCCCGAATTGGATGGCATGAATGTGAATGAGTTGTGGTTCCAACAAGACGGCGCTACATGCCACACAGCGCACGTCACAATCGATTTATTGAAGGAAACATTCGATGAGCGCATAATTTCGCGGAATGGACCTGTCAATTGGCCACCAAGATCGTGTGATTTGACACCATTGGATTATTTTCTTTGGGGATATGTGAAGTCGCTCGTCTACGCCAACAAACCAGAAACGTTAGGGGACTTGGAAGCCAACATTCGTGGCGTTATTGCCAACATACGGCCCCATATGCTCGAAAAAGTGGTTGAAAATCGGACCTGTAGAATTGGCTTTATTCGAGCCAGCCGCGGCGGCCACATGCCCGAAATCATATTTAAACATTAATGGCATAAAATTATCCTTCCAATAAAGCCAAATTGATGGACATTAAAACGATTTTCATGTGTTTTATTTCAATTCGAAGTTCTATACCTCTTAAAAAAACACCCTATATGAATAGTCTGAAATTAATGTGGTAACCCTGATTGTAGTAACAATTGATTACACATTAAATCTGTAACCCGCAAGCCATAGCACAATTGTGCGGATGAAAATCACACCAGTGATGGGAATTGGAAATCTTGATTTCGTGCCAAATATGATTTTAAATAGTGCCAAAATCACTTGAATAGTGCCAAAACACTTTTGATATAATTTTAATGTTAGCACTTGATGTTTATTTGAACTATGGTTCTTGAATGATAATTTATTGTGTTTATGACTAGAAAAATTTACAAATATCAAAAAAAAACACGGTCTAAAATTAGTTGTATTTACACATTAATACATTTCGAGCCCCATTTTCGATATAATCGTGAGCGACATGTAGTAAATAAATTAACCTTTTTATTATCAAAATTGTTGATAACTTTTAAAATACAAGATGTAAAATTTATCGTGAGCGACAATTTACGTATGTACTCGTAAAACATATTTGAATGTTATAAGAAACCCTTCTCCTAAATCGAAAATAATCACCCTTTTTCCAGTTGTCGACATCGACGTCACTTTAACACAAGACTCAAAAATTGGGACTTATTTACTCGCTCTCGAGAACAATTTTGTGCTACTGACAATCTATTCCGTTACATAAGGTCTAGAAAATAGCATAAACCTGCCAACAGGAGTCAGTTATTTTTGACAACGGGTACAGAAGCCCAAATTTTTTGGTATTGTATTAAAGTATCGACGTCACAACTGGAATAAGGGTGAATGCTCGATATGTATGCATCATATATTAATAATTTCTACCTATTTACAAGAAATACAAATATAAAAATATTTTTTTACGTTAAAGTAATGCTGGGTTTTGTATCAGTTTCAAAGCCTACTAAGGTTATTTTTTCTTTTGTGATTTTCAAAAGTATTATTATTTTATGAATTCTCATATAGTTTTTGAAAGTCTATGCATAAAGTAAGAGGTTTGTGACTGTTTAAAATTTGTGGTTAAAGTCTACTGATGATTTGGTTCAAGCGCCAATGAAATACGTATATAGACATGCTAAACTACCAGCAAATAAATTTCAATTATTAAAGTAATGATTCTAAAGGACATACTTAAAGACTATAATAACCCTAAACTAATTTAAATTGATAAAATAACTTTTTCTTATATAGTATATACATCTAATACTTCATGACAATTATAGTTTGTGCTTTCTTCTTGTTAGTATATTTTCGAGTTGTAAAAATCCATGCACCTTAAAAGTAATAATAATTGTTAGCTATTTATTTAATCCAACAAAGATTCTATCGGTATAGTAGAATTTATATTGCTTTTTTACACTTCAAAAATCTTTACCATGAATTAAAGATGTTAAAGTTTATAATTGCAGTCCATTTAACACTTTAAAAATATTCTTTATACGCTTGATGAAGAGTAGAGAATAAAAAGAATACCTTGAACCATTCGATAAATATTACTCAAAAAATGTTCATTGAAACTACCCTGTCGGAAATTACATTAACTTTAAACTAACTTTAGGCTATCTATTTCGTAACTAGTACTTGGCACTTGGATTACTTTTAATGTAATCAACTGACTATTTTAACATTGCGATGTCCTAGGCGGTAGTCAATTGTCTCACTCTGTATTACTTTCAGCTAACTTAAAGTTGACTTTTTAAATTACCTGGTAGTCAGTAAATTTAAAAAATGTTTCTGGGGTTCGAACATGTATCATCACACATTGTGTACTCAACGCTCTACCACTCAGCTAAGGTAACATCTAAAATAACAACAGCAAAATGTTAATATAAAACTGAAATTAGTTTCAAAGTAGCTGAGAATAAATTTGTTGGCTCTCATCAAATTCGATTGCGTACTCAACTGGAGGATTAATTTTGGGTTTGTTCTGGATGACATTGCAGTTAGGTCTTAGTCAGTCTAAGAAAAGTTAACTATAAGTTAACTATTTTTGTGGTCAACCACACATTCTAAGCTCTTGAATTTTTTAAATCTTCAAAGTCTAGTATGGATCACTTTTAATTTTTTCACAACTTTATGCTGGAAAAATTAGTTTTTGATTATTAATTGTTCAATTTCAGTGCCACAATAATTTTCTTCTGTTGGAATATGGAGATAATTTCGTTCTATATTGTCAACATCAAAGTACAAGAAGATTACTTGTTAATGTTTGTTTAATGGACAAAAAGTGCCAGAAAAGGAGCGAGAGTCCCACAGTGCCAGGCAACATCCAATAGTGCCAAAAATGGTACAATTGTGCCACATTTCCCATCACTGAATCACACACATGCTTATGCTCAGTGTTGGTATCTCTAGGAAGATCAAAAGCACATTAAGCTGTTGCAAAAAGGGTAAAAAGCACGAAAATATTTTTTTTTTAATTTTAATACATTAAGCCATTTCAAAAGGAGAGTTTAGAGTGTAAAAGCTCAAAATATAATTAAAAAATTTTGCTTTAAAAATAAACAAAGTATTTGAGATGTAATAACAGAATTTATTAACATATTAATTAAAACAAAATATTGATTAATTTAATAAAAATAAGTATGTAAAAACAAATAATAAAAAAACCAGGAGTCAAATAATATAGTAACATATACACACATACATATGTACATACATACAGTAGTAGGTGAAGCTTAGGCTTAGATTAAGATGTGTATGTTACTGAAAAATCATTTACACATAAAGAATGCATTAAAAGCGTCACTCTTTTCTTGAGTACTCTTAACTTAAAAGTTTTTGTTTTTGCGATATTCACCCTTATTCCAGTTGTCAACATTGACAGCACGTCAATATGATATGAAAAAATTGGGGGTTGGCTACGCGTTGTCTAAAACAACTGACTGCTATTGTTAACCTCATGCTTTCAATCGAAATCGGCCCTTAATATTTAACCACTCTTGGCGTTGAATACAAATTTACCTCCATTTTGTTGTAAACGTGAACATTTTGATTTACTTTGCACTTACAAATTAACAGCCTTATGAAAAGTCCGAAATCGGCCCTTAAAATTAAACCACCCTAAAGAATGATTAAATATTTGTGTAATAGCACAGACAGACGACAGCGTTAATTTGCATTAACTGTCTTAATGCAAATTAACTTGCGAATTATCCTCATCCGTAAATGCACTAAATGACAGTGAATTAATACTGAATTCAGCTATATGATAACACAGTCCTCATATGGTAACACCGTCAACAATCAATCAAATGTTGGCAAATTGTTTTGGTTTTCAAAATTAAAATGCGATTCTGTCAGAAAATATAAGTTATTTTAATTGTTTTTAGAAAAAGAGCAAAGAAATATTAAAATCGAGATACATTTTTTCCATTTTAAAATTATCGAAGTGTGTGGCACGAAAGGTATGTACAGATTTTGCTTACTTAATGCAAATACTGTCGTCTGTCAGGGTAAATTTTTAATTCACACTAGTGATATTTTAATGCAAATTAACGCTGTCGTCTGTCTACGCTATAAGCTTTAACAAATGCTTATTGCATACTACTTTCAATCAATTATTATGCAGAGAATTATGTGGTACTTTCCAGTTACTCCCGTTTTTTATTTTGCAAAAAAAAAAATTAAGTTTTTTAATCCCAATTATGAAAAGTTTTCTACATTGTGTTTAACATAGTTTCCATTATTATCATTAAAATCAATTTAAGAAGCCTCAGTTAAAAGATGCTGATATTAGTGCTTAAAAGTGTTTTAGTTTTGTAAATTAAAAATATTTTTAATCAGAAATAATTTTTAGTCAGGCTTAAGTTCAGTAATTTCTATTCTTTTTATTGAATGAAATATTTTATTAATTAATGTGAGTTTCTAAAGAAGAGAAGAAAAATTAAATTAGACTTTTAAGCTGGGAGAAATACCGATATTTTTCTGTGCAGCAACGCACTTCATCAGCACCCTAGTCTATCTACTTGGGTAGAGATTGTTATTAACATGAGGTATTTAACGTATTTTTATTTAACAAAAAAAAAGCACCAAAAGCACTGTAAGAAATTGTCAAAATCACTGTAAATACCCGCTTTTTAAAGAAGGGTATTGCCCAAATTTCGCGTTTATTAAGAGGCAAAAAGCACCAAAAAATACCCGAAATCCACCAAAATACCATCACTGCTTATGCTCTTTCATTTAGTCGTCACTGAGCAAGCGACGAATTAAGTTGTGCACGTATGTATTAATTTTTTCCTGGTTTTTTGTTTAGTTTTTTTGAGCACACGGAACGAAATTAAAGTTCAAATTTAATAAATTTCTACAGACAAAAAATTGATAATATAATTATCGAAGCTGAGAAATATTTCGTGATTAAAAATGCTTTTGGCAATATGCAATGCATTTTATGTTATGAAACATTAAAAAATAATAGGGAAAATAGATTAAAAAGGCATTTTAATAGTATCCACAGATCTGTGAATAAATTTAATTTTGAATTTATACACTAAATTGTTGAATGGTTATTAAATTTTTACTTTTTATTTAAGTTTTTATTAAATTGCTTATTTACAAAAAAAATTCAAACAACTAATAACCACATGATGTATTTTATATTACAAGAGTTTTCTTCAAGTGCAAGTTTATTTTACTCTAATTTTTCTCACCAATACAAACATATTTTATTTTGCGGGACACTGCATTAAATTAAAATACAAATTATCTCTTATTGCTCTCTTCATTATTGTGAGAGCACTCGCACGCGTGCGCGGTTTTGAAGATCGCTGTATATCAAAAAATTTTTTTTTCGAAAACTTTGCGAAACATCTCAAAACATCATATACAAATGGCTGCAAAAAATGGTAGTTGAAAATCAGTGTGAAATATTAAACTTTCTATTTTCGAATTTGAAATTTATAAAGCTCTTGCTTAAAATTTATTTCGCAATAGAAACGAAAGTTTCGTTCATTTCACGAACAACTCGCATCCTGTACAACTCAATCTAATGTGAATTAATTGCAGAATATTGTTTACATTTGTTTTGAGGCCCAAGTAAATTAAAAATTACCTCTGTAATTTCTATGGAACATAAAAATCTTTCAAGATTAAGCTAGAATAATTTGAAAATGTAAAATGTTTGCTTAGTACACACGAGCAAGAGAGATTCCCTTTCCAGAACAGTTGGCATGCAAAAAATAAATATTTATAAATATGTATTAAAGGGTTGCATTTGTATACTCGTTTGTATAGCCAAAACAAATATACCATGGTATGTACCATATAATTGTAGTGTGAGCGACAGAACTAGTATCTATATAATTAATAGGCGAACATGTTTTTTGTAATCCCTTTTACGCTGGTACCACCGCACCGATTTTAAAAAGATTTATATGGTTTTAAAGGAAAAGAAAAAGAAAGAAAGAATCTATATTTTATTGAAATCGGTTTAGTATTTTGGGAGCTATAAGCGTTTAAAGTTGCTACTACTACATGCACACATATTACACACGCATTTATTAGCTTACAAGTAAAAAAGAAACAAAACATGAGTGTGTATGTGTGTGTTTGCAGTATTTCTCTTGATCTTACAATTGTTTTTCTCTTATTTGTTGTTGTATCAAAGCCATAATACTTAAAGGAAGAGAGTTGAATAAATTTCATTAGGTTGGTTGAAGGGATTTTGTTTATTTTTTTTTAATTTCATGTATTATTTAATTATGCTTGCATATGTATGTAAGTTTGTGTGTGGCTGTGTTTTAATAAATCTTTTATGAAGTTTAGATACATTTGCTTTGAATCTTAATAAAATTATTTACATTTTGTTTCTAGAATACGGACGAGTGTGTCGTCCGTTTGGTATATCTAGTAAGAGTTATTGTGTGTGCGTGCTTTTCCAAATTACAATACAATTGAAAACAAATAACAATTGCTTATTGTATTGCTGCTGAGCAACTGTTTGATCTGTTTTTGCTCAAAAATACATATTTGGGGTATTCAAATGGTACTCATAAATTAACACGTTTTAAAGTTATAAAACGAAAATATATGACTGCTGTGAGCAACCCCTTATAATTTACAATTATAAATATTGTACTTATTTGTATTTTGGTTTTAACACCTTGTACATTTCTTACTCTCTCTCTCAATTCCTTTGGTAAACTCTCACGCATTTCTACATGTAGTTATGACAAACAATAAACATAGCTGAGAAAGTCTTATTACTTTATGACCTTTTTGTTTGAGCCACAACAACAATTTTTTTAAACTATGTTAAAATGTTAAGACATTATGACACTTAGGACACTTAAGACACCCTTGTGAATACCCCAATTGTAAATTACAAATATATGAAAAAACCACTATTGAAACAAATACATGATGTGCAGATGTATGTGCGGACGCTCGTTATGTTATTTTGTCGCGCAGCCAAAGTATAGAGAGAGAAAGAGACAATTTTGCTCTGAGAGTAATTACAAATGCATGTGTTTCATGTAGATGTATCATTTGCTTACATATGTATGTGCAATTTTGCTTTCATTCATTCATTCATCAGCCATGGATATTTTTTCTCAACACATCATAGGCACTTACGGTAAAAGCAGTTTTATGTATGTTTATGTAATAATTGCTTAAAAAATCAACATTTACAACTAGTAACAGAAAACGCTAAATAACATATTTGTTCATACCAGAACCAAAAACACGCAAAACTAGTGCAAACAGATGTATCTGTGCAATGCTATAATATGTATCGCATCTCCCTCTTTTGTGAGCGACATGTCGCACATAAATCCGAGTCACCATTCCCACTTTGGCCAATTCTAAAGTCAACAAAAAACACATGCCAAAAATATTATTGGCAAGCCTAGTCGGCGACATTCTATGGAATTAAATATAGATCTGAAGAAAATACTCGCATGTAAATACATACATACAAACGAACATACTCATTTCTTATACTTACATACATACGTACGAATATTTTCATAAAATTTTATCAACAAAAACAAGCAACTGTTTTCAGTATCAAATCAGAAGCTCGTGCTACTGTAGACTTTGTTGCAATTTTATATGGTTTTCAATCTCCCTCAACTTATGTTGTTCTGTACTTGGATAATTATTTTATTATTTTATTTGCATTTCTTAATTAATTATTTCGATTAAAAATTCGTTAGCACAGTGTTAAGGCATTAATTTAATCGTATTACAGGAATTCTTTAATTTCTTACATTTTCTTTTCTTGTTATTTTAGCACATGTCACATACAAACATATGTACGTACTGTACATATTTACATTTATATGTATGTAAGTATATACAAACGTACAATATCCGGCAGGCGGTGCTGCAGTTTTTTTTTTTTTTTGGTTTAAAAGCTATAAATTTTACCAATCTCCCGGATGATGTTGGCATGTAAAAATCTCATTTATTCACTTTCTTTGTTGCGCTTAGTTTCCTTTGACAAACAGACAAACAAAGAAATTGTGGCGTGTGGCGTTTCACGCACCACGCATATGCCCCATAATTAGACCACACTTGTTCGTTTGAAGATGCAGAAATAAGAAAACATTAAAGCAACAGTTACGAATTATAAAGACAAATCTTAATTTATCTTGGCGACAATTTCCAGGTGCTACTTGTCACGGGACGGTAACGCAATTTGAATAATTTAAAAAGAAATTTGTTGCATGTACCAAATTTGGAAAGTTGCAAAGCAAATTCAAGCGCCCGTTCCGAAGTTAGTAGTAGATGGCCCATAGTAGCTACTGTTGTGTATACGATTAGAAATTCACCCATGGCCTCTATACGAATATGCGTTAAGAATGCACCATGTGAATTGGAAAGCTTGCATATGTATGTATATGTGACAGGGAAAGTTAAAAGGGACCAATGGGCCGAAAAAATATATTTTTATTTTTTTGATGATTCTTATAGTAGACCACACTTTCTTTCCAATGCAACAAACCGCAGCTCCATTTTTTGTTGTCATAAATTAGCTTCAAAATGCACTTTTGACGAAACAAAAAGGCATAAAAAATTGACTTAAAAAATAGTTTTTCTCTAAAACTTATTTTCCGAGCATAGGTAATTTTAACTTTCTATATCACATATATCGTTACCTTAATATAGAAAGGCCGTACTAACTCATACTGCCTGGCTCACGATGTCGACAAGAAATTTTCTTTTGCTTAAACAAAATAAGAAAATTTGTTTTTGTTGTCAATATAAATAAGGGAGATAAAATTTTTTGTCGACATCGTGAGCCAGGCAGATAATTTTATGCAAAAATCTCGATTTCAAAACAAAAACAAAAGTTAGGGCATTTCTATATTAAGATAACGATATGTATGTAGGTTGCAATCTTCGAGCATAATTATTTATCTCTAACTATTAGCAAGCACTCTGCTGATGTCTGGATTTATTTTCGATTTAATCGTAAGAGACATGTAGTAAAAAACTAAAATTTTTATTGAAATTTAAATTTGCGGGCCTAAGGGTATAGAATTATCAAAATGCTATTTTATCGAAAGTGATAATTTAAAAACCTTATTTTCAAAACTTTAATTTTTATCTCTAACGATTAAATAGACAAGTAGTAATTAAAAAAAAGTCAAAAAACCCGACTGCGACCAACTTTGAAACGTTAAATATCCTAAATGGTAATTCGAAATGAAAAATCATAAGAGAAACCTAAACATGATTTTAAAATACCTGTCGAATGATGTCCATTTTGATATAGTTCGTCGACATTTTATATTTTTTTCGTATTTACAAATGGCGCCTGTTGGCCGCGATGTTGGGTTTTTGGCTAATATCATATCTTTAGTGACACTTCCAGGATTCGATTGATGTAAGAATCATCAAAATATGTCCACACGTTTTGTTTATATAGTGCCGCAAAGGAACACACATACATACATACATACTAGAGCCTTACATAAGATCATTTAAAAGAACAGAAGACCTCTGCCCAAGATCACTTACAAGAACTTTTAGGACATGAGAGATTTTTCAAATGCTTTACTGTAGCGAAGTCTTCAAAAACAAACGCTTAACAACACTGTTTGCAAGACATTTGTTTCAGTTATTGTAGGTATAGATTTAAAGAAGCAAATACTTCGTAACGAAAGAATTTGTGAAGTTTGCTTCTACCTAAGCATGGGCGCGTATACAAACGTTATGCATGTAAATACATACATACATACACACATAAGTTGTGTTTGGAGTGTTTGTTACGTACAAGAATTCGTGACATCGCTTGTAAATACTCATATACACGAACATCAATACATCCATCGTGCTTCGCTTATTATACAACAGCATTTATTATTGATTTAGTATAATACATGCCACGACAATACACTTAAAAAACAAGACGTATTTATATTCCAAGAGTGCTTACGCAGGCCTCTAATACATAACAAATTGCAAATAATACAATGCAAATAACTCGACTAGCCCATACATGCATGTAAGGACTACTCCATAAAAGACCAGGACATTACAAACCTAGTCCAAATGTATGGATAAAACATGGTCGATTTAACATTGCGATGTCCTAGGGATGGACCACATGGTCCAACTTAGAATTACATCGGACCACTTTCAAAATTACCCCATATGGAATAGTTATAGACTACTCGCATACAATTTGTAAGTGCCTAGGAAGAACGATCATAATCCTTTAAACACGAACACATATCGTACAGGATTGAATGCTTGTGTGAAAACGACATGATCCATGGCTGCATTACATGGAACCGCTATGTAACTAGTCTGTTTCATCTAGATTGGACCACGTTGTCCAATATTATTTGCAGATGTATAAATACATAGGCTGATTAATACAATACCCTTCTTTGCGTCGCGCAGTACAGTAAAAATAGGGCTCTGAGTATTTTAATTTCTCACTGCTTAAGAGGCAGTGCAGAGGATTAAAAAACAAGAGGAGTTTACCCATGAATAGAAAACTCTAAAAGGCTTTTCATTTTCTTTCTTTTCTGCGTTCGGTCAACTTTGGATACTAATCATCTAAGAACTTTATTCTTGTAATTTTAAGTAAGTGCTACTACACGGGCACTTCTGAAGAAGATCTCACCATTCGCCTGATGCAGAGTCAGCCTTCTTAATATGGGTAGTGGAATAAAGTCCACAGTTAGACAGTGTTTTAGACTTTCTTGCCGACGGCAACCATAAACTTTTAAGCAACAAGGGGTCAGAACGAAGTCTGTCATTGGTCTTCGGCGCTATGAAATAAGACCCAAGGAAATAACGACCAAATAAGAAATGAATTAATAATAATAATAATACATACTAGAGAGCTGCCTAAACAGTCTTGAAATGTAAAAACGTTATGATTTTTAAATGTATTCACGTCGCATGTATTATACTAAACCAATAATAAATGCTGTCGTACTATAAGTGAAGCACGATGGATGTATTGGTGTATGTGTATATCAGTTCCCTGCAGAAAGTGCGAATAGTGAAAATGTACTGAGTCGCTTCTGACTTTGTCACTAGTACTACTCTACAATTATTCCCCATACAATACTTTATGCTATAGACATTTAGCATGTGTTTGTCATTGAAAATCTACTAGTAACACTAAAACAATTGACTAGGTAGTGAATTCATAGTTCTTATGGGAACATGGAGACATACCAACCAGACATTTACTGGTACATTTCTATACCTTACGTACATACAAATTTATGTATATTGACAAGTTGTTGCAAAATCCACCAGAAATACACCACATCTGCTTTCTCTATTTCTTTTATACTGACGAATAGAAGAGAAATTGTAGACAATGTAACTACTACTAGTATTTTAGTGTTGATATAGAGACACTTGGCCCCAGTCTGACTGGGGCCAAGCTCAGCTGTTTCTTACTGTTGCAGTTACTTTACATTACAGTCGGCTAACTGAGCCTTAGTACATACATGTATTGGAGACGGCTTTCTTTGCTCATTTAATTAAAAATTTTTTGCTTGAGGTTTTAAACATAAGCACACACACTTACATACACATACAAAAGTACATGTATGTAGGAATGCATATTTTTTTCTTATTTCTGTTAATTAACATTAACATTATTTACACGACATCACTTGACACTAAATAAATCTATTAGAAAATTTAGAAAAATACCACGTGCAGCATAAATTTGTCAATTTAAATTTAAATATCTAAAGGAATTAAAAATCGTTCGGAATTACACTGTGCTGCATTCACGTAAGCAGTGTTGTCAGATATGTCGATATCTCGCCAAACGTGACGACGAAAATTTGTTTTTGGCGATGAAAATTTTGAAATGGCGATTGGCGATTTACTTGGCGATATTTGAACTCCTTGGCGATATTTTTGGCTACATTTTTACGATTTCAATAAAATACAATAATGTTAAGAATATGAAATATTTTTTCAGAAATTTTTCTACAACATAAAATATATCGTGCAAAAAATTCTAAATGTTCTGACTCTTTATCTCAAACAAAATTTTCTGAAATTCAAGAAGTTTAAACAAAGAATATGGACCACAAAATCTCATTTTGAAACATAGTGAAGAAAACTTTCTTTTATAAGCTAGAACCAACGTTTTGATCATGAAGTACCAAAAATCTTATACGAGTTCTCGCCTAGAGTGTATGAATACGACGATGCTGCTGGTACTTATCATATCAAGGATATGTTATGTGTACTTAAATACACATTTAAGTAAATGTTAATTCAGTTGATATCACAAGAATTAAATAATAATTTCTATAATTTCTATTTAAATTGATCTTTTGGAATAAGTTATTTTTAAGTACTTTTTGTACGCCAGTATTTATATGTGAATGTAAACACTTTTCTTAATTTTTCTTAATTACTATAATTTTTATGTTTTGCAATAGATGTTACCTACTGAATTTAAGATTTAACAATATTTGTAATGTTATTAAAAAAATAATATATTTTTGTAGCTATAATTTAATGTTTTACTATATTGGCGATATTTGGCGATATTCGACAAGTCATTTGGCGAGGAGGCTCAAAATAAATCTGACAACACTGCACGTAAGAAATAAATACTAGGTGTGTTCCACAAGATTTCGTACAAGTTCGGACTAATGAGAGTAAAAAGAAAATTACTCTCTGAATATGCAAAAGTTATCCAAAATTGCTGGAACGCAAAAAACCATAATTGCCCATCTTAAAATACTAGTGCTGCTTACTTTTTAAATTCAATTTAATTTAAGTGATTTTAGTCGCTTAAAACGCATAACATTATAAAAACAAAAGTTTTGCATCATTGGCAACAGCTTTAAAAAGCAAATGAAAATGAGTTCTAAAAAGTAAATTATTTAAAAACAGCATTTTTTATATTAAATAAATAGGGAAATGTGTACAAATGTACTTACAACTTCAACTTTGTTCAAAAAACCTTCCATTTTGATTTTTAATAAATTTGTATGCAAATACTTTTTTTCCTATATTTGCAAACTTTCTGGTTAGTTTTTCAGTTCGATATGTAAACAAAGAACAGCTGATTATTTAATTCTTGCCCGAACTTACCCAGAAGAAAAAGTTCGTACTAGTTTGTACAGGAAATGGAAAAAATTACTCTCTCATTCGCTCTCAAAACTGCACGAAATTTGATATCTGGAACGCTTTTGGATAACTTTGTACAAGTTCGGACTGTTTTGTTATGCATCTGGAACAGACCTACTATTGTGCTAATTTTAAATAAACACGTAAGTATGTACATATGTGTGTGTATGTGTATGGATATTGAGTAGACTCAATAAAAAATTTCAGTTGTTGGAACGTAAGTAAGTTCCTTATGAGGCGCCGCGCATGTAAAACAAAAATTTTTTTTAAATGAAAAAATTCTGGCTGTTCAGGTTTTCAGTGTTGCTGTATTTTTGCGGGGAAGTTCCGGGGAACTCCTGAGGTTTTAGCCTAGTTTTTGGGAATTTCCATAATAATTAGTGTGATTTCTAAAAGGTGATAGAAGAAGGTGTGTCTGCTAACTAATATTATAATTTATAAATGTGAGAATAAATTTAAACCACGGAGCAGATTTTGATGAAATTTAGAACATAGATAGATCTAAGTCTAGATGGACACATATGTTACATGTCTTTTCTGCCTCTCAGAAACTATCTAACCGATTTGAATGAAATTCAAAACAAAGATAGATCTAGAGTTCAAATGACGAGATAGGAAATTTCTTTCTCTTTGAAACTATCTATACGCTTTTTATGAAATTTAAATCATAGATAGATCTGATTTTACAAAAAAAAAAAAAAAAAAAAAACAGGCAATTTCTAAGGTAAGTAAAACATAAGGAACTACGTTGCTACCCGGTGTCCCATGACACCGTGTATTCTTTTTTTAGATTTTCTTTGCGAAAAAGTTATACTAAACTTATTAAACTTTTATGATAGAAAATAATGGATAAATAAAATACATATTAATACCACTTTAACTCAAATTCTCGAATGCGCGCATGAATTTTGTCATTTAGTAATATTTGAATACTTTTTGAAAATAGCTAAAATCAAGGCAAATTAACTTACCGCTTTCAATAATAAAGCTGAGCCATTTTTAGGGTTGCGTACATTAAAGGATACGATGATATACGATGACCTGAAATAGAATAGAATATGTAAAACTTTGGTCGCAACTACAGCAAATATATGACAGTTAAAAACTACATAAATATATTATTATTATATATATATATATATATATATATATATTATATATATTATATATATTATTTATTATATATATATATATATATATATATATACTACGTTGAAATCTTAATGTAATATACAGACAATTATATGTGCACATTAGTGTGCATTAAAAAAAATTTCTTTTTGTAATTTCATGGAAATGGCATAATTTGAAAGCTAATGGGGTCAAATATTATTGAGATATTTTTTAGAGTTTTCGGGAAAGTTTTAGTGGTTGCACAAGCCGAATTTTCGCCAAAAATCGAGTTAGCCGGCCGTTTTTTTTTGTTTTCTTCATAACTTTGTCAAAAACCGCAAATTTCGTAAATGTTTATTAAACAATTTGAAAGAAAAATGTCCAAGTTTTATTCCTGTGTGCAAAATCTATAAGATTTTGTAATGAATTTGCTCATTTAGGTAGTCTACATTAAAATTTTTCGTAATTTTTCCATAAATTTAGTAAATAACGCTTTATAACTTTTAAAATTTTTGTAAAAAAAAAAACTAATGACGTAGCTTGAAAGTTCAATTAGTTTTAAAATATTAAAAAAAATGATTTTTGAATTTACTCTTACCATCATTCCTCAATAATAAAAATAAAAATCCAAAATTAAAAAAATGCCGAAACGAAGCGAGAGATTGAGCTCGAGCGAGGTACTGAATAAGGGGGCCTGATGTTTATATATATACTTTTATGACAAAAAAATATTAATATCTATGCCATACCTTGGAAAATATAGTCCACATGTTTTAGTATATATGTATGTACATATGTATGTATGTATGTATATTATAGATTCTTATATTTCGCTGACTAGAGAAAATCTAATTGAATTGTGATTTTTATCTTTAAGCAGGGTGTTTGTTGTTGTTGTTGTTGTTGCTGAGTATAAATTTTAAGGTTATTTGTTGTTGTGATCTTCATACAAAAAAAAATAATTATTTCCATTTGACAGTGTTTTAAAATATATTGTTTTGGCCGTGTTAAGTGAAATTATGTATGATTGTACAACACTTTTAAGTGTTGTATGGTCATTGTTATTTATGCACATTCACACCTGACAAATTGTCAAATAGATGAAAATATGTATTTACGTATCTACAATACGATTATATGTACATACGAGGGCGGATCAATAAATCCGTGATTTTTTTAATGAAACACAGTTTTTTTTTTGGAAAACAAAAACTTATTTTTCAAAACCATCTCCTTCTAACTCAATACAGTTAGTCCACCGTTTCTCCAGTTTTTGTATACCTTCCAAAAGATATGATTTATCAATAATTTCATCCTTAGAGCTAAATCTCTTTCCACCGAGCCATTTCTTTAGGTTTGGAAATAGGAAGTAGTCAGTAGGGGCTAAATCCAGAGAACATGGCGGATGATGTACCAATTCGTAGTCCAATTCATAGAGTTTTTGATGAAAAAGAACTTTTTTTCTTGGTCATATGGGGTCGTTTTCTTTTTAAATCCTCATTTAATCAGTCTAATAAGTTGGCATAATATTCGCCATTTATTGTTTTCCCCTTTTTTTAGGCCAATTGATGTGGATTATCCTGCGCGCATCCTAAAAAACTGTTGCCATCACCGTATTGGCCGACAAACTGACCTTGGCCTTCTTCGGAACAGGTTTAGACTGCTGCTTCGTCTCCGGAGTACAGTAATGGATCCATGTTACAAAACGCCGCCAAACCTCATTCGGATTGCGGTTGGACAACTCCAAACAATCCTTTGAAATTGTCACACGTTTACCTTTATGGTCAATTGAGAGCAAACGCGGCACCCATCTTGCAGACATCTTTCTTAAACCCAGCTGATGAAATGCTTATGGCCTCAACAACTTCACGCACTTTTACTCTTCGATCGGCCAACACCATATCGTGGGTTTTTCCAACATTTTCGGGTGTACAAACCTCAATTGGCCGTCCACAACGTTCAGCGTCATTTGTACTTGTGCGACCACAAATAAAGTCAGTAAACCACTTTTTTTACCATTGAAATCGATGGTGCAGAGTCCTTATAGTATTTATCGAGCTTTTCCTGTTATCAACAACTGCCGAATACAAACTAAATGACACAGCTTGTTCAAATTTATACCGGAGTCAACTGACAGTTGCCTCTTGACAGGAGAAGTTTTGCCATTTCAATCAAGAGGCGGGAAATTCAAAAAGAGTTAATGATCCACCCTCGTACATATGTATGTGTGTATGTATATTCGTCCACATTAATGCATTAACATAGATTTCTAAATACATAGACAATTCATATACATAGATGCATACATACACATACATATATATACAAATGTATATACATATGACACATATACATATGTGCCCAGAATTATGAAAGTGGTCTAACTCATATATATTTTTGATTCGAAATATTTAATAAATATTAAACAAATATTTAAGAGATTTTAAAAAAGGTTTAATTAGTCAAGAGTTGCATAATTCTAACTTAAAATATTGCATACATATAAAAATATTTTCTAATTTATTACATACATATGTATATATGTATATGTACATATACATATATAATCCGTCAAATGTCCCGCAAAAACAAATACGAGTATATATATATCACTTATGCCTAATTTTTGACTTAGCAATTAAATATAAACAGAATAAAAAAAATTCATTTCTTTTTATGCGAATAAATGCAAAACTTTGTTCTCATATAAATTTCAGTTAATAAAAAAAAAATAGATGAAAATTAGTTCATAAATTTCTTTAAAAAAAATAAATTTTTTAAAATTCTTCATGGATAAAGGAATTGCAAATTTGTTTATGACTGATATAAGTTTTTACTCGCTTTTCTACTAATTAGACGCATATTTTTAATATAGCTTCTTTGGAAGCAATGAAAATGTAGTTCCTTAAAAATTGCTTCCATTTTTTTTGTTGCAGCAGCTTTTTATTGTTTAGTGAGAGAGGAATAAGAAATCTATATATTTCTATTTGAACACTCTCACACATATTCAAGAATTGCTCCAACAAAAATTGCAAGTATTGACCGGGACTTATATATACTTCGCAAATTTAGCTGAGCAACTTTTGAATTTATGGAAGAGATACGAGATGTTAATAAAGGGAGCCATTATATTTTTCTCTATCGCTCATGAACTAAAAATTACTAAGTGAAAAACTGGAAGTTAGAGCACTTTCATAATTATGGACACTCATACATATGAATGTACACATCTGGATATCCCAGCTAGCATTTGGGTGACAATTTTTTGCAGAAATCTCTTATATGATTCTTCTCAGATCACTTTTGATGATTAAAAACTGATATACCACTTGGGTGATTGAAAAAGGATTCACTTGTGTTTCATCTTTATGATAAAATAATGATTTCTTAAAAATAGGGGAACAAAATATAAAGAAACCGCAAAAAAGTGATTTAATGATTTAATAAAATTGCTCCAAAAATTAATCAGCAAATCGTATCATAAATGATTCTTTGGTATGATTCATCTGTAGGGTACCATTTTCTCACAACGGGAGTATCATATATGATCGAAAAATGAGCTCATATGCGGTCATTTTTCCCGTCAAGCTGATTCGGAAAAGATACGATTATGATGGAAAGATGCTAGCTGGGATATATAAAGTTTTCGCTCAAATACAGGGTGGGCCAAAAGAAACCAAGGGGTGTAAAAGTTTAATAACTTTTTTGTTTATTAATTTTTTTTTATTTTTTCTTTCAGATTATATAGACAACACTTGGAGAATTTATAATGGAGAGGTTCACAACTGAACAGAGAACCAGAACAATAGAATTTTATTATTTAAACCAGAGATCAATTATTTTAACGCAAAGAGCATATCGTCGACATTTTAACGTCATTTGAATGGCTTTGTTAATAAGCAGAACTGTAGGTTCTGGGGTTCTCAAAATCCAAGAGCCATTCATCAACGCCAATTGCACCCCATCAGGTGTACAGTATGGTGTGGGATCACATCTGAAAATGTCATTGGGCCCTACTTCTTCGAGAATGAAGATGGAAGTGCTGTAACCGTAAATGGAGAGCGGTATCGGTTTATGATAGAAAATTTTTTACGTCCTGCTCTTGAAAACAGACCTGGTATGTGGTTTCAGAAGGACGGAGCCACTGCCCATACTGCCCGAGACACAATGGCACTTTTAAGTCAAATTTTTGGAGAGCGAATAATTTCTCGAAATTCGGATTTGATTTGAGATTTGACAGCACCCGACTATTTTCTTTGGGGTTTTTTGAAGGAGCGAGTGTATGTGAACAAGCCAGAGACAATCCTTGAACTCAAGGCAAACATTGTTGCAGAAATTCGAACGCTACAGCCAAAGTTTTGAAAGATGTTATGGAAAATGCTCTAAAAAGAGCCCATCAGTGCGAAGCTGAAAACGATGGTCATTTAAGAGACATCATTTTTCATACTTGGTGTAAAAAAATTTCCATTTTGTATATTATATAATCTGAAAGAAAAAATAAAAAAAAGTTAATAAACAAAAAAGTTATTAAATTTTTACACCCCTTGGTTTCTTTTGGCCCACCCTGTATATACATTTATATATGCACTACATACATATGCATGCACAGGTATATATGTATGTAGAAATGCATATGTATGTGCTATGTACAAATTTTCATGTTTAAAAGAAAAAGTTGATTTTCTAATTCTTAAACGTCAAATAAAGAACAACCAACACCTGTGATAAAATTGTTTAAATTAAAATAAACAACATGATTATTAACGGCAAAATTAGACACTTAAAATACTTAGGGATGCGAAATGCAATTTAATTTTTTCATGCATAAATTGTACCAGGTTTTTCATTAGGGTTTTTCGTGGCAAAAACCTTTAAATACAAAAGTTAAAACAAAGTCTCCATCCCTAACATGCTATAGAGCAACGATTCCCAAATTTGGTCCATTTCTGTAGTCGAAGACGGAAAAAACGTTATTTTTAAAATAACCATTAGTTCCAAATATTATTCAATATACTAATTTTTATGTTTAACCTTTTTTTATTTTGATTTTCACAGCCAATTTTTTTATTGACGTTTAATGGTAGAATAAAAGAACGTAAAGAATACTATATTTTCTTTACGTTCTTTTATTGAAGAATATTTAAAGTGAAAAAGATTTAACACACTGAAATTATTCAGTGTCTCATTTGGTTCGTATTGAAGCTTATGTAAATGTATCAAGTTTGGGCAAATTCTTTTAGCATTTAATCAAATAAGGCAAAGCAATGTTGACTTAATACACTAAATCAGTTTTTGTATTAAATTGACTCGACTCGACTCGTCATAATTTTACATGTTTAATTAAAAAAGCTACCAATAAATAAAAGATAAAATGTAGTTTATTGGAATCAATCATTAATGGAAATTATTTGCATTTTCAATACCTGTGGATGGGATTATTTTTCCTTCAAGTTTCTGAGTCTAAAATACCTGCAGATGAAATAGCATCATACCACTATTTCTTAGCCCACAGACTAGCAAACATGCTCTTTAATTACATAAGCATTTAATTAATACTGAATTTCGTTAATGAACAGAACTTTCAATTTAGAATTGAAACATGTTTTCAATTTAAATTTAAATAATTTAAAATTAATAAATTGGTAAAACAAAAAATAGTTGTGTTCATTGACTTTCCTAGCAGAAACTTGCAACGAGAGAGTAAGGGCCAATTTCACCAACTTACTTAAATATGAATTCATATTTAAAAATAATTTTTCCATACAAAATTTCATCAAAATCGATATTTAAATATGAATTGATATTTAAATAGAGTTGGTGAAATTGGCCCTTAGACTGAAATTTAAAAAATTACTCCGCCAAATACAAAAAAGTAAATGAATGTTTTACTTGTAAAAACTTGCAAGAAAATTTTATTCATATCAGAACCATGGACGGAAAACATTGTACAATTGTACTTTTTCTGATGTATTTTCGATAATCTTGTTTGATAATATTTTAAGTTACAAAATTTTTATAAATCGACATTTAATATGAAATGCTGTATACAGTTTCATGTATTTTTTTTACTAATTTTATGAATTTTTTCATTATTTCCAATTCTATTCTATTAACAAATTAAAAAATGTTACTTTCCATCTCTGATCATATGTATACGAAATAAAATTCTTTGACCATAAAATTGTATTTATGTGGGTTAATAAAAGAAAAACAATAAATTTAGAAAATATGCTTTCTACATATAAATATTTTTTTAATAAAGAAATACACATTTTGAGTTTACCTTTTCCAGATATTTTTCAAATAATTAATTTTTAAAACAAAATATAGAACAGCTGGTTTTATCTAAAGCAGGGGTTCCCACTAACTTTTGGTTCATGGACCCTTTGTAAATAATTTTTTTCCGACCGGACCTCAAATTAATATTTAGAACGTAACGTCGTTCATTTATACACAAAATTTTTTGTTAAAGAGAAGTAACACTCAGGCAATGTACACAGAAAAAAATAATTTATAAATACAATTAATTTTTTTGTTATATCAATTAAATAATTAATTGATTTTGAACCTACAACGATTTTTGTAAATACAATTAACGAAATTGTAAGTTGAAGGAAAATCTTAAAAATATTTTCAATTAAATATATCAACAAATAATTTGTTGAAATTGATTTTTTTTCAACATTTATTTTTGTTAAATTTCAAAGTTATTTCAATTAAAGTTATTGTTATATTAACAATGTGAATTGTTGAATTTCTGTATTATAATTGTTATATTAACAAGCTTTTTATACACAATCACAATCCTCGAAATGATTTTTTGCTTGTCTGCGAAAAACACTAAACGTCTTTGGGCGGAGTTGAACCGGCAACATCAACAATAATAAACTGACTCACTTACCTCTCAGCTAAAGAGCAACAGTTTAGTAAATACGCAAATGATGAATACACACAAAATATGATTTCTTGTTTCTTCTACATGTGCTCATTCCATTATGATATAATTTAACAAATAATTTTGTTTAGTAATTTAATTGACTACAAAAATTTAAATTTATTATATAAACAATGATGATTGTTAATTTTAAAATTAAATGTTAACAATTTGTTTTGTTGGTTGCATTTCGATGATATTTTTTTTCTGTGTATTACTGTTTACTAGTATTACTAGGTGTTACCTTCTTTAGGAAAAGAATAGTGATAGAGAAGACATGTGATGAAGGAAGAGATAGAGGAAAGCTTCATTCTTTTACAACTCTGTTTTTTGCACATTTTTTTTAATAATGCAGTGCTGTACCGCCTCTGGTGTCAAATGAGGCGTATTAATTTTTTTTTTTTTTTTTGAAGCTGTCATTAAGACTGTTTGATACCGGGCTCGAACCCAGGATCTTCGGTTTTTGTAGTCAACGTGCTAATTACTTCTGCCAACACCACCTGTGATCAAACACATTTAAATTACATGGGTTTGATCATAGATTTGTGGCTAAAATAAACGACTGAACGAGTTGGACCCAGCTCTATCAAAAATCGCAGCATTCGAAATCGTTTTGTGGCATCATACGCTATTACACAGAGTAAACACTTTACACCGCAAACAACATTCATCTTATTGGAACATTTGGAAGTTATTAATATTATAATACCTTGGAAGCAATAAGAATGCTACAACTTTCGTTTTTTGTTAATTTAATTTTTTTATATAATTATTTCGTTTTGCATATTATCCAAACTTAAAAATTTGTTGAGAAGTATGACAGTGAGGTTGCTTGCTACAGAACTGCTAATGCTGCAGTGAAATTTTCAAAGATCCAGCTCATCTAAATAGCCGGAACTGAAAATTCCTACCTTAATCTCGATAGAAACACAGTCTCACAAACGATAAGTTAATAAAGGTAAAATTTTCCTAATTTTTTCGCTCTTTCGGCAGAAAACTTCGTACCGAAAAACGTCCAAACCTATGTGCATCTGAGAAAATGTTCGATTTTCATGCAACCACTTGAACCCACTTCACTGAAGAATTCAACAAAATATCGAAACACGACGAGAAAAATATTTGCCTAATCACCTAAATGTCAAAAAACTAACATAGTTTATTTTTAAGAGCCAAAATAAGAACAACAAAAAATTAGAATTAAAATAAAAAATATATAAAAATCAATTGGTATTAAGCAAGAGCAAAAACGAGCAGATATTTGAAGAGCTTTAAACTGCAGGTAAGTTGGAAAATCATTTAAAAAATTAAAAGGAGAACTATAATTGTTTTCATGCTCTCTGAGACCGGCAAATGTTTTGTTTTTCTTATATTGTAATTAAAAATTCTGTTTAGTTTTTGCTTTTTTGTGCATTTTTCTAAGTTTTTTGACACTGGCCGCTTAATTATTTCATTGTGAGGGAGATAATTTTTTCTGCTTCTTATTTTAGTGTTTGAGAAATATTATTTAGTTTTCTTTTGTTTAATTTATGACCTTCTGCGCAGTGGCACAGAGCGGTACATTGACGTTACCACTGCAGAGCACACAGTTGAAGAAAATCATCAGCAATTGAAGATTTACGAGTACGATCTCTGTTTCTTTGCGAGTGTGCTTTAGTGGAGGCAAATTGTACGAGTATGTGTTGGTAATAATGGCCACCATTTGCTTAGAGGTGGCAACGAACCTGATGATTTTTAATTTTCCATTCTTAAAATGTTTTTATTACTCAAAGAAAGTGTGTATTAATTTAGTAACCGTATTCACTCGCAACAGCAGGATTTATAAAAAAGTATTTTTTTTACATTTGTTTTTAAACTTTTTATTTTAAGTGCACTGGATAAAATATTCTCTGGTTCATACATACTCGTATATCGCTCATAAACTTCAAAAACGTCAGAGCTCGAAAAATTTAATTTTTTTAGTTAATAATGGAGAATTAATCCTTGTTTATCATTGTTCATCACTTCAACTTGCCTACAACAACTGACACAAAGGCGCACTAATGCACATCTCAGAACCCTTGGTTTTGTGGTTCAATGCTAACTACTTTAGCCGTTGCGTTACCTGAAATTTTTGGTACATTCAAATACTATTTGTAGAATTTTCAGGCGAATATTTTTGTAGAACATTTTAATCTTTTAAATCCTAATTGACATATAATCTTTTTCTTTCGGAGGGAAGTTAGAGGCTCAAATTATTTAACTTAAACCTGATTTACATTAAGCATTTTTTTTTCATGAAATTAGTTGCATGAAAATTTTTCATTTGTTAATAAGAGGCCTGGAGGAGCAACTCATAGCACGTCCTTTTTTATAGAAAATTGTCTTCTTTACTACTGCAATTAGCAAATAGAAAGTTTCGTGCAACAAAATTCATGAAAGTTCATGAAAAATACTTAATGCGAATTAGGTATTATATATATATATGTTCCTTTCACTCCTCGAGGGAGCATAGGGCCATTGAATTAGGTATTACTGCACATTAAAATTACCATATCATACACTTAAAATGCTATACCGAGTCAAAACAATTACGTATAAAATGGTGGAACTGTGACCCTCAATTTTATTATTGTCTAAAGTACACTGAAGACGACTATCAATTTATGGAGTTCGAAAATTATGCCGCTTGTACTTTTTTGGCGGTTATGACACGATTTGATTGTCCTAAGCTCGCGTTGACAAAAATAAATGAGTTTTTTGTGATTCTTATTGATGACGAAGAACTCCACGGACGATTTTTTCTTGTTAACCGACTTCAAAAAAAGGACGAGGTTATCCATTCATTTGTTTTTTTTTTTTTTTTGGCTATGTTATTTTACAATTTTGTTTGGTAAGATTTTGACCGATTGTAATCTTTTTTTTTGTCTGAGAAGGTATATGTATATCGTTAACTTAATACGAAAAGGCCCTAGCTCATGTTTTCCATAGTTTACAGGAGGACGAAAAAACTAAATAAAAAAAGATGCAATATTGATACAAAATTTTTTTAAAGGCAATATTATGTGCTTATGTAAAGTGTTTTTAATAAATATTCCGTTTAAAAAAATTTTCTATCAATATTGCATCTTTTTTTATTTGGTTTTTTCCTCCTCCTGTAAACTATGAAAAACATGAGTTAGGGCCTTTTCGTATTAAGTTAACGATATGTAACGAAACAAGCTCGAAGTTAAAAAATGGGCGGAGCCACACCCAAAAAAAATAATATTATATTTCAGATGCTTCTACTTGACCGTTTTTTACAAAACTTGGCACACACCTTGAACTCAAAAAAAGACACAATATTGCATTTAAAAAGTGGGGGGGGGGCACGCCTATTAAAATTTAATATTTTATTTCACGTGCTTCTACTTTATTGATTTTTATGAAACTTGTCACACATCTAGAACTCTGACAAATACTTAATTTTGTGTTCAAAAAAGTGGGCGGGGTTACGTCTACTACGTCTACTTATCAGATTCCCGCAAAAATTCGCAGATTTTTGGATCTTAGAATGACACAATTTTGTGCTTAAAGAAGTGGGCGAGGCCAGACACATTAAAGATATTTTTATGAAACTTGGCACACACCTTGAGCTCTGAAATTGAAGCGATGTTGAATTCAGAAAAGCGGGCGCACACTAACATTTGCCAAATTGGGTGTGACTACGGCAATAAAAATATAAACTTGGCACTAAAAAAAAATTAAAATAAGCACTAAAAAGTTAAAAATAATTTAGATTTAATTAAATAATATATTTTTGTGTGTGTTATCTCTAATGATATTCAAAGTCGGTGACAATAATAATGATAACTAAAAGTAAATATAGAATTTGCTAGCCTGGGCTCAGATCGTCACATTTGTGATCGTATCGACAATCGTACGAAAACAAATTAAGTAATACTTCGGTCGTATAAGCTGAATGGGATTTCAGTACGTTCACGTACGTCATAATCCGAAAATGATGTTTTTATATTACGAGTTGTACGTTCACGGATGTGACGATTCGACCCCTGATTGGCACCCACTTCGAATAGCATTACATGTAACACATAAAAATATTTTATTTAACTGAATCTAAATTACTTTTAACTTTTTAGTGATTATTTTTCAATTAGGTTTCATTTTTATTTAAGTTTTTTCGTTCATCAAGCAGTCAATAGAACTAAATCATCATCCGATGATGACATTATTTGATACGAACGTTACGAGGTCAAAACACAAATGCTGACTGACATATTTACACATTTTTACGCCTCTTTTTAAGCAACAAGCATATGACACTCACACATATTCACTGATTGACGGCTTTATTGATCGTCTACAGGGCAGTTTAGTGCTTAAACTTTCAAAACATTTTTGGTCTTCTCTATCAGCAGCACTCCCGTTAAAGACTACTCCTTTAGAAAATTTTTATGATAACCACTCAAAAAAATTAGTGCTTTTCACATTTACATTGTATACTGATATTAGTTTTTTAAAGTTTTGAACAAAAATTTAATTTTTTTTTTATTGCGAAATAGTTAAAATTATCTTTCAATACAATAATTAATCAAAATAATTGCGTTTTGAAATGAAGTGCATATCCTTAATGATGAAAATTTTTGTTTTTCCGAGATTAACTATTTCATTACTTTTATTTTGGTTGCTCTACAATTCATTCAACCAACCCGTCAGTCAGCCATCCATATGTGAGCACATTTCGAAAATACGGTGTTTATTTTTAACCCCACACACACTTGTTCCTCTCGCGACTGCTTCTTAGTCTAGTAGTCTCTTTTATGATCTTTAAAGCATTATCCCTACAAATGCATGTACATACATATGTACATGTGTGCCCCACGGTATAATGATCTTAATGAACACGTATGATTTTCTTGTGTTCCTGAACTCTTGCAAGAATTCCTCAAGTATTCTCACATATTTATTTGTACTCGTAAAATAAACGTTTCAAAATGTGTTTTTTTTTTTGTTGATTTGAATTTTTTTTTTTTTTTTGTTTTTATTATTATATTTTTTTTTCTTTTTCGCTGAAACATTTCATTTTAATTTCCGATATGTAAAATGTAAGTGGCTGATTCGAAAATGTTTCAGTCCTTTGCGAGATTTTAAAATGGTACAACGTGTTTAAACTAAACGAAATATAAAATATATACTTACAATAAAATAAAAGAAAAGAGATATTCTTGAATAAATGTAAAGTATAAAACAGTGTTTTGTGACAGAGATTATCAAAAAATTTCTTAACAAATTTATATTAATAAATAAAAATGACATAAATAAAGGAAAGTTTCTTCTTTAAAAAATGATGTAATTGAATAAAACGCAAAATAATTGTGCTTGAAACGTCAAACAGATATAAGTACAATGCAATAATTTCTTCCAGTGTGCGTGTCTAGAAAATCCATTAGCATTAAACTTAAAAAATTCCTTATTTGAAATTATAAAAATTTAATTGAAATTAAATAAAATTTACTGTTTGTTTTGTGTATTGGCTGAATCATCGATCTATATTTATGGATATTTTTTGGTTTTTTTTTTGATTTTGTGGAAACACAAAGTGTTTTTGTTTTTTTTTCTGTTTTTACATTAATTTATTTTGATTTTTTTACATACACTTATTTTTGTTCTTTGTTGCGGGTGGTTTTTGCCTGGTAAGTAAAATATCGAAATAAATTTGTTTTAAATAAATATTGAATGTTTAATATGCGATCACTTTGTACTATTTTGTGTTAAAATGTACATACATACTCGTATATGTGCCCTTAATTATGAAAGTGGTCTAAGTCGAAATATTTAATAAATCTGAAAAAAAACTTTAAAAAATAATTAATAAGTATTTAATAAATATATATTAATAGACACTAGTACGTACAACTCTAAATTAAAATGTTGCATTAAATAAAAATATTTTTTCTTTGTTCAAATGTAATGTACTAAATATCTAAACCAAAAACTATATGACTTAGGGCCATTTTCACAACCTGTCTTTAGCTAAAGGCAGGATTTTGTCTGCCCGATAAATGGTCGTACATTTTAATAACTTCATTTATTATTTTTGTATCCGTTAAATATTATTATTATTGATAATAATACCAATAAAAAGTTTAAGTTGTAATAATGCAAAAATATTTGTCGGGCAGACAAAATCCTACCTTTAGCTAAAGGTAAGTTGTGAAAATGGCCCTTAGACCAACTCCATAATTAAAGGCACATATGTATAATATATCGATTATTTACCTCAATAGTTTTACAACTCAAGTAGTTTTGCAGAAAACACGTTTAAAGTTTTAAATTTATATACAACATACATACATAAAGACATCCCAAAGAGCACAAATAATTACTGGAATTTTGGTGGTAATCGGTAATATTGCAGGAATATTGTCGAAATAGTTTTTTGGTAATATTACATTTGCAAGATAGTACCAATATTATTATAATATTATAAAAAATTATTAGATGATATTAGATCTAGCAAAATTGTTTTTGTTAAATTAATAAACCGCGTTGCAGATGTCATAAGGGCATATGTACGTACCGACGAAAAGGCATAAAGGCGTATAATAAAAATTATCTTTTTTTTATATGCGAAAAAATTTAACTTGGGGACATTTTTTTTTATTTTTTTACGTTTCAGGTAAAAATACGTCGATTCCCAAAAAAAAATTTGTTTCCTTCAAAAATCCAATTATTTCTGTCTAAAAAAATTAAATTTTTGAGAATTTTTTTTTTACAATTCTGGACGTTTCAGGCGAAAGTATGTTAATTCTCAAATAAAAATATTTTATACGCCCTTATGATTCCCGTGTGACATAATAGACATTTTTGCAATATCTTTGCGACGTTGCAGTGCAATATTTCCTCAATCTTGCTGGCAAGACAAAATAGCGGACATATGCAGGTATATTGCAGGAATTCCAGCAATATTTTGTGCTCTATGGGATGAAAAAACATTCTTCTCTAAGTAGGTGAGTAGTATAAGCTATTTGAATGAATTTTTTACAGCAGATAATGTACGAAAGGGCGAATTATTCTGCATTATTAATTTTTAAAAAACGAACTTTTTGAGTTATGACACTATTGCAGCAAATGAAAGATATACTCGAAAATAATTGTTAATACAATATGTATATTTAGTGTATTTTAATAATATTTATTTTAAATATGTACACGTAGGATAATGATTTATGAGTCCTTTACGTCGAAGTTCTGAAATGTCGACTTTCAGCGAGTTTCGGGCAAAAAGTGCTGAGTTCATAGGCGTAGAAAGGCCATGCTGGGGGGTGCATTGCCCCCAATAATTGATGTTGCCTCCCTTAGAACTATTAAAAATTGCATGTAATTATTTATTTTAATATTGTTCATGGAAATCACCAGTAATAATGCTCCCCCCACTGAAAAAATTTATAGCTACGCTAATGGCTGAGTTCTTATTATATCGCTCATTTATTTCAAAAACGAGTCTTAAGGGCAGATTTTGTAAATTCAAACGATTTTTTCGTTTTGGAATTTGTATGAAAAAAATATTTTTTGAAACGAATTTTCGTTATTTTTCATACAAATTTGAAACGTTTAGAAACGAAATTTTTTACAAAATCTGCCTATTAAAGTTTTAAATTTACACAAAACTTAATAAAAAAAAACAAAATGTTTGCTTTGTCTTTCAGCATATTTGTATTCAATTTTTACACAATCAGTCCAATTCCCAATATTCCCCGGTATTCCCACGTACATAATTGAATATTTTCGGAAAATAAAATTTTCTTATTCTAAACATGTTGACCTAAACTTTTAAATTTAAGGGAGCCAGCTATTGAAGGCATTTATTTTGTTCCCAGTTGTTTTATTTTAACTAAAAGCTTGCAAATTGCTTTTTAAAATGGGGGCAACAATGAATAAAGAATAAACTCCCGCGGACATTTTATTCAAAATAAGTCTGAATATGAATAACAATATTAGGATTAATTCTGTAGTTACAACTCAAAAATCATATTTTTTTTCACTAATAACGTTGTTGAAGTAAATTTATGTATTTGTTTAACATTACTTAAAAATTTATTTTAAAACCCCAAATATGTACGTACATGTTTTTTGTTTTTTTTTTTAACCAAATTTTTAAGTAAAAAAGCAAATAATTTTTTTACTCACACTATCCATTATTCTGATTTCTCCGGTCATTGCCACTAAACAAAAAATTTGTTTGATAGTGTTAGAGTAGACAAGAAAAATGTTATTTTTATTTTTGTGAACATCATTTAACAATAATGTTTTAGTGTCAAATATTAAAAATATTTCTTCAATCAAATTTAAATTTATTAAATAAAAATATATTTGCTGTGATATTTGTTGAAATGTGTTGTAAGTCTCAATTATTTTACAAACATATAAGGTTCTTTATCTTTTTCGAAAAGCACATAGATAGCGATCATTTACTTGAACAACTGCATAACTAAAAATATGCGAAAAGTTATTCACATCAGGGATGGGATTGATAATTTTAAAATTGTAACAACAACTTTCAAAAATTGTACTCTTTTAACTTTGTGTATCTTTGCATCTAAACGGGTGGACCGATTTTGATTTACTTTTTTCTGTTTGAAAGGCGACTTGATCGAGAGGTTTCTTAGCCATGTTTGGAGAAAATCTGTCCAGCAAATTGGAAGATATTGCATCTTTTCTAGATGTGTTCGGGGATTTTTAAAATTTTTAATTTTTGTAATTTATTTTTAATATATCGGAAAATTTTGAAAAATAACTCGTATTAAATATATTTATGTACATATATACATACATGTGCTTTAACTTGTTTCTTTTGTAATTTATAAAAATAACTTTATTTGTATTAAAATATTCTCGTGTTTTCCATTTCATTCGCCAATTGTTAATGAGTGCGAGAATATTGTTGTAGTATGTATAGTAAATAAATAATTTCACCAGAAAACGCAAAATAATTAATGGGAATGAGCATGTTGACATTTCCTGAAAACCACAACAGCAACAACACTTACAGAAATAGCAACAACAATATGTTTCTTCTTTCAAGTAGATTCAAGAGTTCATGACAGGCGGGTATTTGAATTGGTATTTCGAACATGAGCATCATCGTTTTGAATATACATACTGCCCAGTGGGAAAAGGTACACTCAAAAAAAAAACTAACTAAAACTTTGGAAAATTTTCTAAATTTGAGTAAAAAAAAGTTGTCGTATGGCGCCAAAGCTGTTTTTTACTCGAAACCAGTAAAATATTTACTAAATTTTTAGTTCATTAATGAACTAGTTTATAGTAATTATATTTTAATATTTAAATAAAATTTTTCTAAGATTAAGTCAAATTTCTCCATAAAATTCGGAGAATTGCAAAAAAGGTTCTTCATCTTTTATTTCAATTTTAGTAAATTTTTCAAAGTTTTTTTTTTGTCTTTAATTTTGGTACTTTTTTGTTTTTAATTAAATTCTATACCACATGGTATGTTTTTTATTATATCTTCATATTATATTCTTAATTAATTCACCATACATACGTATTAATTCCTTGAGAAGGGGCAAGTATTGAACCAACAACCTTCTGACTGATAGGCAAGCACTCTAACCAATTGCCTAACAGGCAGTCGAATAAGCATTGAAATTTTTGTGTTTTAAAATTTTATTTTATTTTCAAAAAAATTTATTTCAAGTTCAAATATTCGTCGGATATATGAAAAATGCACTTGAATTTTTTGTTTAATGCAAATAAAAAATATATTCTATAATTTAAAGAAAAAATACTTAAAACTGGTAAATATATTTCTAAAATTTAGAATAACTTTTTATATCTTTCAAGTTAGTCCAATTTAATGAACTAATTAGGAGTAAGTCATGTCCTAAAATTTATTTTTTGATTTATAACGAGATTGACTAGTTTTTAGGATACAATTTCCCTAAAATTTTAAACCATTTTCCAATTTTTGGTAAATATTTCCTTTAAACCAGTAAACTTGACCTTGAATGTGAGAATTTTTGTGTGTATTTTTATGAACTACTTTTGAGAATATGAACTTTTTATTTTTTACTCATATTAAGTAATTTTTACTAGATTTTTGTAAAAATTTACTTAAACTTAGAAAAAATTACTTAAACTTAGAAATTTTTTTTACTTTAATTTAGAAAAATTTTTTCCTTAATAATAGTATATGTCTTTTTTTTGAGTGAAGTAAATAGTAAAGGAGAAGGTAATGCACAGCATGTATAATTTTTTAATTCCGGAATTCATTACTGTTAACACAGAACATGTCCCAGGAAAGTAATGAATTATTTTAATGCGTGCGAGGAATAAACTCTATAATTAATTTTTTTAATCAAAAGTATATGGTGGTTATATTTTAAAGGCCGATATTGATTTTGAATAAAACACAAATTATTTAGGAAATTATTGTCATTTCTTTTTATTATGATAATATGGTATGATTCAATTATGTATGGAACAAAATATCGGCTAAATCGCCGCCACGACCTCAGCGGCCGAATTATCTCATCCTTTACCTCTTGAATTGTTGCTGGCTTATCGACGTACACCTTTTCTTTCAAATAACTTCAAAGAAAGAAGTCCAACGGTGTCAAATCACATGATCTTGGCGGCCAATTGACATCGCCATCACATGAGATAACACAGCCATTGAATTTGACGCGTAAAAGAGCCATTGTTTCGTTAGCTGTGTGGCAAGTGGCACCGTCCTGTTGAAACCACATATCGTCCACATCAATATCTTCTAATTCGGGCCATAAAAAGTTCGTTATCATCTCACGATAGCGAACAACATTCACAGTAACTGCCTGACCGGCTTCATTTTGGAAAAAAATACGGGCCGATGATGCCGCCAGCCCATAAACAGCACCAAACAGTCACTCTTTGTGGGTGCATTTGTTTTTCGATAATCACTCTTGGATTATCATTCGCCCAAATGCGGTAATTCTGCTTATTGACGAATCCACTGAGGTGAAAATGTGCCTCATCACTGAAGATGATTTTCTTCGATATACATTTTGATTTGAACGCCCATATAACTGAATAACTTTTGCTCGATTGTGTATATTTCCATAGTTCAAATTGAGCTAGTCTGAAATTGAGAAATGTCAAATGAAATGCAGAAAAAAACTTGACGTTTAGGTGTGGTTCAAATTCAACATCGGCCCTTAAAATTTAACCACCCTTTATAATTCAATGCTTTTTATTGCTTATACATTTATAATTAATTATATGTGCCTACACTCAGGGAAAAGCTCGAACTTAAAAATAAGAACGCGTAACATTACTTCAATAATTTTCAATATAATAGAAAATGTGTATTGTGGTACTTAAAATTTAAATTTCAACATGACTAGACTTTCGTTAATGTTTCTTTTTAATTCAATATGGTTTTTATTGATTTTAAGCTGTTTTTTCTCTATGTGTACATACATATATTATTAATTAATTGTTTATTCAATAATTAATAAAATATTTGTTATTTTGTATTTTGCTTTTTGTTTGATCAAATTACCCTCTCGTTTCTAAGGAAATGCATTATCTTGCTTTGGAAAATAATACATTATTTCTACCATTATTTATGTAATTAATGGCCACTTTTCCCGCTGGGTATGTACATATTTCTTGTTGTCATTTATATCAATGTATGCATGTATGTATGTATCTACATGTGTCGTACCACATGCGAAGATCATCCAACTGTCTGGTTTTATTGTTGTCTGTTAGTCAGCCGTTCGAATTCAAAATCAGTCAGTGTTAGAATATTATCACGCAAATGGACAACTTTGAAAAATTCTTTCAAGTAAAATTCAGTGGGTGACCATGTTGTGTCTGTAATTATTATTATAACATATTCATATTTGTATTTGCTTTTTTATTTGTTATTTATCTTTTTCCTATTAATTATAAACTAATAACGCAATTAGAAAATTTCTTTGTTTTTAATTAACTTTTAAGTCAAAAATTTAATTTGTTTTGGCAGGAAAACGAAAGATGCTTACATATAATTATTTCTCAAAATCGATATTAGGACTGTGAGAACGTTGTTTAATTACTTTTTAATCGCACAATGATTCAAAAAATATTAAATATTAATAAAAATTGTCCAAATAGTTTGAAATAATTTATGGCAAATTTCGAACATATCGATCGATGGCTTAATATAAAAAGGGCGTGTCTCAATTTTTTTTTGAATTTGCATTTTTAAAGTTTTCTGGTAGCCTAAGTATAATTACATCCTGTTCCAAGAACGAAATAAGCAACAATTAAAAATAAAAGATTTATTTAATTTAAATAAACGTTCACCCTAAGAAGAGATACTTGCTCCCCCATTCGGATTAACAATCAAGTTGTTCCTCAACATTCACATGTGAAATATCTTGGTTTACACCTTGATCGACGACTTACATGGAAACATCACATTGACTCTAAGTTAACTCAAATGAAACTTAAATTAACTCAGGTACATTGGCTGATTGGTAGAAATTCAACACTTAGCCTAGACTGCAAACTTTTAATATACAAGTCGCTTTTAAAGCCAATATGGTGTTACGGAATTCAACTATGGGGCACTGCTTCAGCTTCAAATGTAGAGAAAATTCAACGAAGGCAAAATGGGATTTTGCGCATGATAACATCGGCTCCATGGTACATCAAAAATTCAAATATACATCGCGATTTGAATATGCCACTAGTGACTGAAGAAATTGTAAAATACGCAGGCAAATATCTAACAAAACTCGAGTCACATCCTAATCCGCTTGCTCGTAATATTTTGAACTTTACTGGGCACATCCGCTTAAAAAAGAGAGATACACGGGCTCTAATATTCAACACTCAAGATGATGAAGCTGCTTGAAAACACTTTTTTCTTTTTGTTGCTTATCACTACTTATGTATTATTAATAACTATCACTAAGCTTATGTCCGACATTGGTCGGGCCTAATAATTTTTTTATAGATTTAAGATTTGAATACTTATTGTTAGTTCATATTTGCAGATACAATAAATAAAAAAAACATGCATTAAAAAAAAAAAAATTTAATTTAAAAAAATTATTATTGCATGAAAATGCAAATAAGAAAATGAAAGACGAAATTTTTAGTTGATCTTTCTTTTATTTTTTTTTTTTTGACTTTATTTCATCTTGATATTGGTTTCATTAGACTTTTTAACTGGGCTTTATTTCATTTATATTGAGTTAGGTTAATCTGGGTGGTCAAAGACCTCGCATAGACCGGGATTGATCCTTAGCGATACCAGCAGATGAGAAAAGAATCTGTAAGTATGGCAGCAATCTACACAGTGCCACTCTCGATACAAGTTCAAGACTACGACAAGTGTGAGCACCAAGACAGTTATATCTAGTGCGGCTTAGAGCAGGACAGTAACACAGTAGTTGATCCATTGTTTCAATTACCCCAGGTTCCTTACATTTCCTTCAGGTACCGTCAAGTATTCGACCTATTTTGATAGCATGCAAAGCTGTCCAGCAGTGTCTAGTTAATACCCCCACTAGAAGTCTACAGTTGATTCTGGTTAGTGATAAAAGGAATTTAGTCGATTTAGGATTATAGGAGCTCCACATGATTTTAGAAGTTTTGCAAGTTTTCGTCGCACGCCAACATTTCTTCGCTTCTTCCCTCATCTTCGAGTCTATGATCCCTTTCATGTGTTGAATTGGTTTTCGGACATATACCGTTTCCTCAGCCGGTAATAGAATTCCCCTTTTAGCCAGTCTATCGGCCATTTCAGTTCCCTCAATTCCGATGTGCCCCCGGATCCAGAATATATGTAACTACTTGTCCACCAGCACATAGCATATTCAGGGCCTTCCTACATATGAACACAACCGAAGAGTAGTTGCAGTCAGCTGAAATTGCTTTAATTTGGTCCTTATTTCATAGTGTCTAATTTTTCGATGGAACTTCCCCGTTCAGGTGATATTTTTTTTTTCAGAAATTCTGATCTTGTTAAAAAGGGTGGAAATATTCATGAACTTTGTGTTCTGAATTCTAAAGCTAAAAAAGAAATTGTTAGTTAAAATGTATTTTAAGGAATAACATGCACTCACTAGAGGCGCTAGTTCTAAAGGATTTGAATTGTTCCTTAAATGTCGTCTAATATATTGAATATTTTGCATTTCTTTTTCTTCCTTTTCTTTATATTTATGATAAGTAATTCTTTAAGACTTCTACTTAACAAATTTCTTTTTAGCACGTGTAATACATTTGTTATGTTAGAAGCTTTATTCACATTATTTTCAGTTGCCAATCTGACATAATCGTATTTACCATAACTTTTTGGCAACTAGAGAAGGTTGCCTTACATAATAACAATTTTAATTTGAGTTGTGTTGTGTTGTCAGTGTCTGTATGTATATGCCATTGTCATTCATAATCAAGTCATAACTACTTTATCCTTCAAGTCCAAAAAAAAAACATCTACAAGAAGCTAGGAAAACTATTTGACAAGACAAATATTTTGAAATGAAAATGTCCAACGATATCTATAGAACCATTTAACAGACGAACCTGTTTATCAATCAAAACATTCTATTTGGCATGGACTTTTGGAAATATAAAAAATTACTTTTTTTAAATTTCAATAGCGATATTTCTCGAACCATTCAATCGATATAGAGAAAAATTTCAAGCACTTTCGGGTTTATTGTAATTTTCAGGTGTTGTTTTTTTAGCTCGGCTCAAAAGTTTGAAATTTATTTGAAAGTAAAAGTTTTTTCGAAATCTAAGTATTTAGGATCAATCTCTTAATAATCTCGCAAACTTCGTTGCCATTTGTTAAGGTTTATGACGCTCCTGTGTCTATAGTAAAAATGTGTTTTCTCCTGTTGATGTATCTACAGCCGCACAGTGGATCCAAAGGCCCTCTTTCGTGCATCAATTAATATCGCCACAACTAAAATAGTGAGGTTCACTAAATTTGATATGGGTAGCTCTCAGAATAAACTGCATGTTCTAACAAAACCTTAAAGGATGGGGGAGACTTGTACCTCTCATACAAAGTAATTACTATTTTTCTTATATCTTCAGAACTACAATAGTAATGCACTTTTAATTTTATGTACATAACTCCTAGGATAAATTTGGGGGCATTGGAGGTGCTAACCATTTTTTAGCTTAGCTCTTGTTTAAAAAATAATTAAGATTGAAAACTTAGTTAAACGTACCTAAAAATCGACTTTAGGGGCCCTATGTGCGCGTAAGATTGCTGTGCTTCTGCTGCATCAGTGATATGGAGATTGTGGGGTCCTCAAAATTTTTCGAAAAGAAACACTATACTTATTTTCCCTTCAAGAGAGTTAGCTCAAATTAGGGTTAATATATCAGTGCAAGTTAATCTCTATTTATGGTTTAAAATTTGTTTAAACCAGCAAACCTATAAATTAGTACAATACTTAAATCATCTAAACGCATACAATTGCGCGTTTAAACTAACAATACAGGCCATATGGTTTTGTTACTCACAGACCATATGTTTTGCATTAAAAAAGCACTCAACTTTTTTCAAAGCCTCTACTTTATCTTCAGATCTTTTTCGACCTGTTTTCTTACACTCTATTATCCTTTTATACTATTCTACTTCGCCAAGCAAAAATATTATTCCTTCCTCAGTAAAATTTGACGACCTTTGATTAAAATTGTTTAACTTTTTTGCCTTTTTTATTGTGAAAAGAATTAACAGCCTGCTGCAAAACGGCCGTTTTTTGACATTCATTCTAGTGCTGCCACAAAATTATTATTTAAATTATACATAAGGTATTGGTTCACTGATTTCCTTCTGTTGAGTTTAAACTACGTATGAATTTGAGTTTAGTTTAACTAAACCAGCGTTTAAACTTTGACTGATTTATTAGCCTTTAGCGTAGTATGTACATTAGGGATATAAAATTTTAACAATTTTTTAAAATATCAAAATTGGCATAGCACAGTCCGATAGAGCATAAAAAACTATAACGGAACGTATATTTATTTTTTTGCTAAGGTCAATAAAGTTCACGCACCAACCGCGATGGAGTTTTTTTTATTTTTGATTAAGAAATATTAATAATGGGCCATAACCATAGTCATAGAATAAAGTCGGTTCGTTTTAGAAACAACTTAAAATTAAAAACCTGTTCTTGAATATTTTTCTACTATAGTCAAAAACAAAGTGTGTGTTAATTTGAACCGACTTTAACTGGGTGCCACAGTAAATATTGGAAATTTTTCATATGATAGAAAACAAAATGTAAGGAAATGGCATCTCTGTCTCTCAACTCTCTCATCTCTGAGTTTAAAAACAAGATAAAATAAAACAACCGAACATAAAAATAAGTTAACAAATAATTAATATAGAGAAAATTAAAAAGGTATTTGTATTTTGTATTATTTTAATACAATAAACTGTTCAATGATTGGATTATAAATTGTTTATAGGAACAAACGAAGCCAAGAGATAGAAAGTCATACAGACATACATACATACATACATACATACATATGTGTTCTCTTTTATTTTAATGTGTTTTGTGTTGAACTAAAGAGCCAGAGTCGATGCTAATCTAGTTAAAAACAACTTCAGCATGTTTTAACTTTAGAACAGCGATCCCCACACACATACATTCAAACTTATGTTTGTGTTGGTGCTTCGTTTTTGAGCGTAATATCTTTTACTCTTCTTATAGCAGGGCTGCCACGATATATTTGATAAATATATGTAAAACTCTAATTTGAGTCAATTTCTTGTGTTCAAAAAGATATTAATGCACATTTGATGTATTTTAAGTAATATATAATAACTTTGTTTCAGATATGATTATTCAAGCTCTAAAAAGTAGAAAAACTTGAAATTAAACTAATTTAAAAAGAATCCATTTGGTTCTAGTAAAATGCGACTACACAACCGGCACATATGAATAGTCTGAAATTAATGTGGTAACACTGATTGTAGTAACAATTGAGTACACATTAAATTAAAATACAAATTATCTCTTATTGCTCTCTTCATTATTGCGAGAGCACTCGCACGCGTGCGCGGTTTTGAAGATCGCTGCTTTAGAACAGTAACCCGCAAGCCATAGCACAATTGTGCGGATGAAAATCACATACATGCTTATGCTCTTTTATTTAGTCGTCACTGAGCAAGCGACGAATTAAGTTGCACGCATGTATTAATTTTTTCCTGGTTTTTGGTTTAGCTTTTTTGAGCACACGGAACGAAATTAAAGTTCAAATTTAATAAATTTCTATAGACAAAAACTTGATAATATAATTATGGAAGCTAAGAAAAATTTCGTGATGAAAAATGCTTTTCGCAATATGCAATGCATTTTATGTTATGAAACATTAAAAAATAATAGGGAAAATGGTTTAAAAAGGCATTTTAATAGTATTCACAGAGCTGTGAATAAATTTAATTTTGAATTTATACACTAAATTGTTGAATGGTTATTAAATTTTTAGTTTTTAGATAAGTTTTTATTAAATTGCTTATTTACAAAAAAAAAAAATTCAAACAACTAATAACCACATCATGTATTTTATACATATTACAAAACTTTTCTTCAAGTGCAAGTTTATTTTACTCTCATTTTGCACTTGAAGAAAAGTTTTGTAATATAAAACACATGATGTGGTTATTAGTTGTTTGAATTTTGTTTTGTAAAAACTTAAATAAAAAGTAAAAATTTAACAACCATTCAACAATTTAGTGTATAAATTCAAAATTAAATTTATTCACAGCTCTGTTGATATTATTAAAATGCCTTTTTAAACTATTTTCCCTATTATTTTTAAATATTCCATAACATAAAATGCATTGCATATTGCCAAAAGCATTTTTAATCACGAAATATTTCCCAGCTTCCATAATTATATTATCGATTTTTTGTCTGTAGAAATTTATTAAATTTGAACTTTAATTTCGTTCCGTGTGCTCAAAAAAACTAAACAAAAAACCAGGAAAAAATTAATACATGCGTGCACAACTTAATTCGTCGCTTGCTCAGTGACGACTAAATGAAAGAGCATAAGCATGTATGTGATTTTCATCCGCACAATTGTGCTATGGCTTGCGGGTTACTGCTTTAGAACCAACTTTTTCCTTTAAAGTGCAGTTTTTCTCGTCTGTAGGTCAAAAGTGCATGTTTTAAAAAAGTGCATTCTAAAACTAAAAAAGTAGACTTTTTTGGTAACTATGGTTATGGCCCAATATGTTTATTTAAACCAAAAAATAAATAAAAAACATCGTATAAAATTATGAATATTTCAATATTGCATTAAGATGGCCTCGAAATAATTTTAGATTATGTAAAATAATATTTTTGTTTGTTAAAGTCCGTGTTTTAAGTGTTTAGAAAAACCAATCGGTGCGTCAACTTTTTTGAGAAAAATTACATAAGATTGTGATTTTCGTGGTTACTAGGACATGGTTGACCTCGTGGTACTTTGCCAAAAAATTGGTTACACCCCTAATGTACTCGTACATATGTCACACCATTTTAAAAAATTTTATTAAAGTTCCTATAAAAGCACAAAAAGACAAAAAAAATTATTTATAATATTATCTGATTGTAATAAATTAAGTTTGTGTGTATGTATGTATGTATATCACGTCAAACCTGTGAGTTTGTGGCTTAAATTAAAATTAATTTACAAAGATATGAAATTATAATTTAAGAAGAAAATAAAAATATACAATATAATTAATATCTCACTGATCCTTCAATATTGTTTATTTATTTTCTTTAAATAATTTTTTCTTACGTTTTATCTTATTGCAATCATGCATAAATCTTTTGCCAAAAACTATGAACTGATAGTTTGCTTGTCTATATACATATTCTATTGCAGAGTTTCCCAAACCCTAATAAGAGTAGGGTTAATATTTTATTTTTTTGACAGTTGTTGCAGGAAGCAGTTGCATAAATTAAAATTAATAATTTTTTAGCCAGGTTATTGTTCACTTTTATATCATTACACATGTCCACCGATTTGCACCAGTGCATGCATTATGGTAATTTTTACTCATTTTGGATCATAATTAATTAATTACAGCCAAAGCGCAGGACCGATTGAACTGATTTTTTGGAATCAAATTTTGGAAATTTCTCTCTTATCGTCCCTAAAATTTTTATCACTTAATCTCACTCACGCTTACGTCCTCTCACGCGTGAACAATTTCAAATAATATTAATTATACACCCACTTTCAACATTATTTTAAATGTATTTAATTTTCAAAAACTATAAATTTTTATTAAGAAGACCCTTAAGAAACTTGATCGTTATTTGAAATCACACACAAAACACTTGATAAAGTGATAATAATCAAGATTGCTTAAATCAACTTAAGCAATTATTCTATATTGTCACAGATTTTTTATGTAAACTTCACTTTTCTAAAAAAAAGCAATTTAACTTTCATTATATGTGACTTTCTCCGAGAAAAGGGACCTAGTGTGTGAAAAAAAAATCTAACTCATTTCATCTTATTATATACTAGTGTTGTTAATTATTCGTCTTTCATATTTGTTCGAATAAAATTTCATGATTTTCTTCTTGTTCGAACAGACGAATAATTTTGTACTTCTGTTCGAATATTGGAACGAGCAAAGAATAAAAAAATATATTCGAATAATCTTAAAAAAGTTTGCAAAAAACGACACGTATGTGTATTAGTTTAATTTTTTTTATTAACTACCGAAAAAATTATTCATTACACACGAAAAACATGTGATTTCAACAACAGATTTAGAAATATTAATAACAAAACTTAAAAGTTTTAAGAACCTTTGGCGCAGTTGACGCTGTAGTATAAGTTAAGAACTCTATGTTCCACTAATACTATTGAAGTAGCAGAATCGTAAAAAATAAGAGAGTAAATTAAGACCGATTTTCTTCAAGTATAAATTAGAATATATACGATCATGTAACCTTTCAAACGAAAACAAAGCAAATTAAAATCGGTCAAGCCGTTCGGGAGCTACGGCGTCAAAGACACAGAGATCTAACAGAATATATCTAAATACGATGTAATACCTTCTAAGCGGCTTAACCGATTTTCTTTAAACATAGCTAAGAACACTTTCGATCAAGTCACCTTTCAAACAGAAAACACTAAATCAAAATCGGTCCAGCCGTTTGGTCTGTACGTGGACTCGTAAAAACAAACAGATACACAGACACACACTACAAACTTATAAATTTTTTCTCTTTTTGTGACGTATTTTAAAAAGTTGGTATTTAATGTTTTTTACTTCGTTCAATAATTCGATTTTTAACGCTTTTGATTAGAGAAAATCAGTTTCTTTCTAATCTCTTTATCAGAAATTGTAAGACACCTTCTAATTCCATGAAAGAAGCATTACCTTTTCCTTTGAGTTTAGCGAACATATGTATATATACATACATATGTAAATATGTACATACAAACAAAGCTTACACAAGTATTTATAATTTGGAGTAATTTGATTACTTAATATCATATTGTTAACAAATTAAAAAGTAATGAAATGTAAAATACTTTTTATATAAAGTAATTAAGGAAATTGTTCGAATATTCGAATATTCGACAAAAATGATTCGAATAATTTTTTATTCTAAATTGAATATTTTTGTTCGTTCGAACAAAAATGATAAAAAGTTGTTCGAACAATTTTTGCTCGAATGACAACACTATTATATACCCTTTTATGTACCAGAATCCACTCTTAAGTCCAAACCCGTTTTTTGACACAATAGGTGCCTTTTTTAGGAGAAGGTCACATATAAAGATATGTATATAAATCGTTACCTTAATATAGAAATGCCCTAACTTATTTTTTAATCAAGATTTTTTGCACTTTTCGATACATTAGATGTTTTTCTAACGAAATACACAAAAAAAAAATCGATAAAAAATAATGAGTTAACCCCTTTCTCTATTAAGGTAACGATATAAACAATTAATTATTTGTCTAGCTGAATATTTTAAGAATCACTGACCCAATACATTTAAAATCGAACACTCTTGCATCTTTCTTGCATTCACACACAATTAACGTTAATTTATCTTTGTGAAGAAATAAACGCATTCAGCAACACTTGTTACAATTTATTATTAAGTATTATGAATATGAATTTTTTTCTTCTTGCAGTTTTTTGCTGATATTTTGACATTTTAAAAACGAAATGAACGAAAAATATGCGAAATATTTGAAGAAAAAAAATTATAAATCAGTATGCAAGAAATTATTATTTGTGTATTAAAATCTATGTATTTTCATAATTTTCTTTCGAACTCTCGCACTAACTGTAATCAATGTAATATATGTACATATGTATGTATGTGTATATGTATGTATATACATACACACATACAGTAGATTTATTTGCCAGAGATGTTATTGACAAAAATAATATAGAGATAATCCATGTCAACAATATGAAATTAAGAATAGTTCCTAATTTTTGTTTGAAAAAATTTCTGAGTGTTTGGTTTTGAATTCTATAAATTATTTTCTTAAAAATGGTTTTAGTCCTTGAAAATGAAAAATAAATATATTATTATAGGGCATTGACATCTGCACAAAATTTAGCGAGTTTAACAAAAACCTTTATAAAAATCTATACCGTTTATAGCAAGCTATTTTGATATTTGTCAAGACTTTTTTAACAAAACCCATTAACTGAATAATTTCTAAAACTAGAAGCAAACAACTGCAATGTAGCCAATTCAGACACCCTTTTAAGCACCTAATTTAATCATCTTTCATATAAATATCGCTCACTTTTACTCCAAGAACGACATAACTCAAAAAATGGATTTTTTGCGTCAATAATGCAGGATTAATCCTCATACCATTCGTTATATTGTGTATAAATTTCATTCAAATATCTTGTTTACTAAACTCTTGAGAGAAAAATTTAATTTGCTTTTTTCATTAAGTTGTTTTCTGGCAAACTAGTTTTTTTGAGTTACTACGTTCTTGGAGTAAATGAGCGATATGTTGTACAGGGTAGTAAAAATAAAATAAAATTATTAGATGTTGAATAGATTTCCTACAAATCTACTCACAAATTAGATTTTTTGTTTGTATGGGAAATCTAGTAAAAAGCAGCTGGATTCGAAATCTCGTAAGTACTAGATTTCGAGATAATATAAATGAAATATGAAAATATATGCGCTGGATATAGTGGTTTGGAACAAAATCATAAAGCATATACACGAAACTTCTAGCATAGTTGTTTTAAAGAATCACAACTGCGACTTTTTCCGTCCATAGACAATACGTCACAATCGTTAAACAGAATTAGGGCATTAAGTTCTGATTATTTTTTATAAAATAAAACTTAAAAAATTGAACAGACTTCAAAAATCAATACACAGAAAAAAATATCATCGAAATGCAACCAACAAAATAAATTGTTAATATTTAATTTAAAAATTAACAATGATCATTATTGATATAACAAATTTAAAATTTTGTAGTCAATTAAACTACTTAACAAAAGTATTTGTTAAATTATATGATAACGGAATGCCCACATATAGAAGAAACAAGAAATCATGTTTTGTGTGTATTCATCATTTGCATATTCAATTAACTGTTGCTCTCTAGCTGAGAGGTAAGTGAGTTCGTTTATTAGTCCTGAGGTTGCCGGTTCAACTCCGTTCAAAGACATTAAGTGTTTTTCGTAGACAAGCAAAAATAATTTCAGAGATTGTGATTGTATATAAAAATTGTTAATATCACATTTATGACACGAAAATTCAACAATTCACATTGTTAATATAACAACGACTTTAATTGAAATAACTTTGAAATATAACAAAAATAAATGTTGAAAAAATAAATAAGTTTCAACAAAATATTTGTTGATACATTTAATTGGAAATATTTTTCAGATTTTTCTTCAACTTACAATTTCGTTAATTGTATTTACAAAAATGGTTGTAGGTTCAAAATCAATTAACTATTTAATTGATATAACAAAAAAATTAATTGTATTCACAAATTATTTTTTTCTGTGTACTGCAGCCATCCAAACAGGAATTGGAATGTGACGATGTAATCAAAGATATGAAATATGAGTTATTTATTAAAGTTTTTTTTGCATGATAAACAAAATATAAAAAAACAAACTTAAGCCAACTAAAAAACTTGCCATTAACCGAAAAAATCGCCAGAACGAAAAAAAGCTTTAAAACTAAAAATTTATATCGCAAAAAAAAAACAATCGGCGAAACGAAAAACAAACGCCTAAACTCAAATAAGCGTCGAAACCGAAAAACCGCCAAAAAGAAGCAAGTACCGTGCGATTAAAAAAAGGCTAACAATGTGTTCACACGATTGTAAGATGTCTGACAATATATATGTTGTCATTTGCTAGTCTTGCAATGGACTGACAATGCTTTTTCTGGCAACGTCGTCTGACAAAAATTGCCAGTTCACACGGTTGCAAGAAATTTTTAGCACATTTTACTGGCAATATTGTAAGATCTGACAACCGTCTGTACATAGCTTAAGGATAAGAATATGTATTAAGAAAAAACAAAAAAAAATCGCAATAAACCTAAAAAATCCCCGAAACGAAAAAACGCTAAAAATAAATAAGCGTCAATACTAAAACAGCAGAAAAAATCGCCAAAAAAGAAACAACTTCCGTATAGGACTCTTCGTCGCACTTTACTGAATTGATTATTCAAACATTAAGTAACTTCCCAGCAAAAAATTAGACATTACCATCTGAACTACTTGCCATATAATGACTTACTTTTTAGATTGCCAAATTGAAGTACTCGCTTACAAAACACATTACGCAAATTTTTAAAAATAGGAAGCAGAAGTTGAACATATTATTTGGGTTTTAAAAGAAGACGTGAAAATATTGCCAAAATAAGTAGTTATTTTAAATAAATTATAAATATTTCTAAATTGCCTACTTATTTATTTTAAACTAAAAAATAAGTACTTACATTTTGGAAAATAATTATTTAAATATAAATAGTTCTAAATAATTTTTTTTTCATTTACGGTTTTAATAAAAGTTCATCAATGAAAGCAATTGAAATTTTTCTAAATATAGTATTTATAAGTAACAATAGAGGCACTGATACGATTAAAATATAACCCACTTCAATTGAGTTTATAAAAGAAATTTTACAAAGTGGTGTATTTCGTAGTAAAACAATAGGTTTTTTTTTTAATTATTTAAATTTTTCTTAAAAGTTATTATATGTATATTTAATCAAACTGAGTTTTTAACCAAGACCTTCCATTTACTCAAACAATGGCATATTTAAAAAAGTAGTTCAATCAAGAAAAAAATAACTATTTCCCACAACGGAAAATATAATTAATTCCTACAATAAACAACATAACTACTTCTAAAGAATCGATTATTTTAGTCTCACGCCTTGTTAAAATCATTAAGTTGGTAATTCAGTAAGGAACAGCTTCTACCAAAAATGCTTAATTCCAAACTCGATTACCTTTCTTGAAATTTTTTCCTGGGTTATTGGCAGAAGTATACATATTCTCATAAATATTTATTTTATTTCATTATGATGCGGTAGCGAGGCGCACCGTGGTTTAATTAAAAAAAAAAACACATTATTAATGTTCACTTTTTGTGAAAACTGTTATCGCATCACAAATAGTAATTGTCTTTAGTAGTCTGCAATTATTTTAAACTTTTGCACAACAAGAGGAAGTTAATTTTAAAAAATTTTCGCTCTGTATAAAATTGCCATAATTAACAAAATTATTTAAAATTTATAATCAAATCAACGGCTTTTCAATATTAATATGAGTCCAACAAATATTTTATTTCCACTAACACCCACATAATACAATTATAAAAGCTACAAATTAAACATTTAAATGTTATACAAAGTGTGAAAAATATTTTTAAAGTATTTAAATGCCAACATGTTGTGTAAAGTTGTAATAAAAATTAACCAATTAATTTTAGTGTAGTAGTTTCTTTTTTTTCTAGATAAAAGTTCAAAATCCTTTTAATGAAAATATAAACAATTGAATTGAAAACACAAACAGATCTTCAAGTTTAGACTGGCAGTCAGTACGATGTTCAGAGGGCAACAAAGATCGTTCAAGTAACCACCCACCGCTACAACACAAAACTATTTTTAAAGGCCACCGCTCTACTTCATTAACAGATAACGAACGCAGCCATTTATTCCTTTGTTTCCATTTGTGTTAAAACTAATCAAATACTGAAACTTCATATAAAATTTAATCTAAACAAATTGCTTTTTGTTTGCCTTGAAAGTAAATATTTGAAATGGTTTCAAAGTCTGGTTAATAAAATTAATTAACTCAGCAACCCTTTAATTTGTATAGACAAGTTTTGTAAAAGAAAATTTCGTTTAGTTTTGGTATGAATGCAAGGCTATATGATAAAGGGCCCCCAATGAAAATATACTTGTAAGCAATAATTTTTTTTTTTCATTTTATTAGTTAAGGTTCTTTCATCAATGAAAAGTTTCATTTTGATATATTGAAAAACGATCGACAACTTTTATTGAAAACAACAATAAAATAACAAAATTTGTTTTTGATTACAATATCAAATCAAACGAACCTTTTCTCTCTTTCTTCATTCATCAATTTTGCATCCCGTCCCTGGGCACATAACAAAAATTTAAAAGACTTTACAGCCAAACCCACGATATCGAACGTTATCGTTCGCAATCATTTTTAACGACAAACAGCTGATTTGGGACCCACTAAACTTGTTCAGCACGACAAGTCGATCGACAATGCATGCGAACGATAACGTAACCATTTCCATACAAATTTGGTACCCACTATGAAAATTCAAACGACAACAAATGTCAAAATCAGTCAGTTGGTTTGTGCTTGTCGACAAAGCAAAAAAGTACACATAAAAACCAAATTTTTAAAAAAATTTACATTTATGAAAATCATTTTGTCACATAATTCTTTTTGAATTACATACATACATATATAGGGTGTTTTTTTGAGGGGTATAAAACTTCGAATTGAAATAAAACACAAGAAAATCGTTTTAATGTCCATCAATTTGGCTTTATTGGAAGGATAATTTTATGCCATTAATGTTTAAATATGATTTCGGGCATGTGGCCGCCGCGGCTGGCTCGAATAAAGCTAATTCTACAGGTCCAATTTTCAACCACTTTTTCGAGCATATGGGGCCGTATGTTGGCAATAACGCCACGAATGTTGGCTTCCAAGTCCCCTAACGTTTCTGGTTTGTTGGCGTAGACGAGCGACTTCACATATCCCCAAAGAAAATAATCCAATGGTGTCAAATCACACGATCTTGGTGGCCAATTGACAGGTCCATTCCGCGAAATTATGCGCTCATCGAATGTTTCCTTCAATAAATCGATTGTGACGTGCGCTGTGTGGCATGTAGCGCCGTCTTGTTGGAACCACAACTCATCCACATTCATGCCATCCAATTCGGGAACAAAATAGTCGGTTAGTCGGCTCCAATTGCTGTGCACGGTGGCGAATCGATTCATTCGGGTCCTCTTCAACACTTTGCTCTACAGCGGCAATTGTTTCTTCGGTGCGCACTGTTCGACGTCTCTGCGGATGCCTATTATCACATAGAGTAAACGTAGTGCGAAAACGATCCATGGTTAACCGAATTAATTGCTCTGATGGACATTTATGTCGACCATAAAATGGACGGAGCTTGCGGTAAACTTCGCGAACTGAACCATTATTTTCGAAATAAATTTGCACGATTTGCAAGCGTTGTTCTTTTGTCAACCTGTTTATGATGAAATGGCAAACCAAACTAAATATTAATCACTTGACAGCTGACAAAATGGCCGCCAGTTAAAAAAGTGATGCCAACTTAAAGTTCTATACCTCAATAAAAAACACCCTTTATATGTATGTATGAATGTGTATACGTGCAATTTATCTAACCAATTCTAAACACTCAATTAGGCACATTACTCTTTCCACTTCAATAGATTGCTTGTCCCATTGGTGCTACTCCCGTCCATTCTTCATTACAATCCGCTTGCATTATTTTAGGAGTATCTACACATTTCAACTTATATATTTATTTATATTTCACACACAAAATTTTGAAAATAACTTTTTAATTTTTTTGTATTGTCTTATGTTTATCATTGTTGTTATTTTTATTATTTATTTGTAGAAACTTTAAGTAGCATAGAGTTGCATTTTTATGGAATACTTTTCACATTTCAGCGCTTTTTATTTGTAAAGTAGCGTTTTATTTGGGAAATTTTTGATGTGGCAATATGCTAATTTGACAATGAGTAAATGCATTACAAAATACGTTAACAACGTAAAGCCTGACGACCGACAAGTCGATAGTTAGTGGGTCGTTCAAACGAACTATAATGAGTGACTTGTCGTCAGTCGATCGACATCGTGGGTTAGGCTGTTAATTTAGTAAACTTTCCTTGAAGGATTTCCTGATGGCCGGCCTATTTAACATTTTCATTAATTACAGTAGTTGCCTTTGCTGTCGTTGACATTGAACTTAATTGGTTGATGTTGAGTGAAATAAAACATTTTCTGTTTCTGTTTTACACGGCTACGATGGGTTCGAGTATCATGCTTTATTTTTTGTGTTTAATTTATGTTTGTATATATTTATTTCATTTAATTTATAATCATTAAATCTGACATTGATTGTACGATTCGGTTAAAAGAGCAACAACAGAAACAGAAGAAGAAGAAGAAGAAAAATTTCAAAGACTCATAATTTAGTGCCAGAACAAATTAAAAATTAAGCAAATATTTAAAAAAAATTCTTTGATTTAATTATGTGCAAGGGTCATCTCTGACATAATATGCATATTTTAATTTAAGGTTACAGTTTTTTAAGCCTTAAAGCAAAGATTTTTCTTATACAAATACATATACATGTAAATGTATATGGAACGACATAGCGCCATTATATTTTATTTTTTAATTTATGAGCTTAAATGCACTAATGATTTAAAAATATACAAAATGATTTGACCCAGTTATTGCTTAAACTAGCTGATGATGTTTCAAACATCAACACAGCCTTTTAATTTATTTTATTATTCGTATTTCAATCGAAACGACTAATTTAAATAGTTTCTTAAATGCACATGCATACATACATACACACATACATTTAATGACAAAAGTCTTCGACCTTTCAAAATTTACAAATATTTATTGTATTTATTTGTGCAAAAAAACGTTGAAACCTAATTTTAATGTTAAAACCATAAACAGTGTTCACACTGCAAGTTTGATAAATTCAGGTTTTAACTCACAGACTGTCTAAAAATTTTTTTCGAAATAATATAAATCTTCTGTAGAAATACTTGTGTTTGTTGCAATATTTGCTTCTGCTTTTTATAACACTTATTCGACAAACTGTACCACAACTATTTTGGTTTGTCTAAAAAACTCGGATATTTTACAATGCCCTCTAAAATGAAAATTAGTTTATATTTTGTAAATATACATTTTAAAATTATGGAACTACTCATACAAAGTGAAGAAGTGCTTGGAAATCAAGTTATTGTATATAAAAATGCACAAATACTCGTACGTTACAAAATCGCCTATTTTTACTTCCCAGAGGCAAATGAAAATATTTCGGTTATTTTCCATCCATAAGATTCTTTTTTCCGCAATTTTTTTATTATTATTGCGGCTGCATTCATTTTTAAATTGAAAATCTATCAATTGGTATAAACATTATCAGCTGCTTCCTGCCCGTTTAACTTGGCAGCACTGAATTTAGCACAGCAAAAACAAGGTTGCATTTCATAAAACCAACTTAAAACCAATTAAAAAATGGTTTTAAGCTGGATTTAACAAAATCATTTTGTATGGTAAAACCAGGTTTTAATAGTTAAAACCAACTTTTATTAAAACCATGTCAGTGTGAAATCACTATAAGGATCTTTGGGCCATATTATGGGCAACTTTGTATGAAACATAAATCAACAAAATCGCCTAGTATTCATTAATTTCATTATTAAAGATGGTAAATAAGTCAGCAAGGGCACAGTTTTCAATATCATCCAGAAAAAGGCACTGGTAAATAAAAACAAATAAAAAACTTTCAGAAACGGTGTTATTTGGGAAATTCTGTTACAATGCGAAATGTTATTTACCTTGGCCTATGAACTCTTAAGGTACGATCACACTTGTCAAACATTTGCCCAAAAAAGCGTAACTACTAAATTCTAATAAAAATCTTTCAATTCAGACAAAAGTTTGTCAAGTAAAAGAGCAGCCAATATTGTTGGATTCTATGACATTGTCCATTAGTTGTGTTCGAAACTGTTTAATATGATAAACAAGTGTCTGGATCAAAACTTTTTTCATTAGTGGTTGCTGGGTACGCTTTTTTGGACAAATGTTTGACAAGTGTGGCCGTACCTTTACTAATATTAGCTAAATTTTAAACATGTTTAATTACACTGTAAATCAAATTCGAACTTTTTATAAATTTTGTAATTCTGACAATGGATTTACATTGAAATTTTCTTCAAAGAAATAACGCATTCTCTTATAATAACTTAAAAAAGAATTTGAATTTGAAACAAAAACTAAATTTTACAATTTATTTTTGTTTTGAATGTAAAGGCCGAGTCACATATAGACAACAACTGACATTAATGCAACGATGGAGAAAGTTGGCGCAATGAATATTTTTTTGACGAAAACGTTTGAGCAGCTTGAATAGACTTACACTAATAGTATCAGTCAATTGACTGATCATTTGATCTGTCATAATTGCGTAGAACAAAGTTAATATCACATTATTAAGAGCAAAATGAAAAATGTGATGGAAAATTTTGTATACATGCGATATTGTATCTCTCTCTCTCTCTCTCTCTCTCTCTCAGTAAGGAATTTCGTCGTCTATATAGAATATATTCGAACTACACTGCACTCTATTGCTTTGACTTATCATTGATAGCATAAATATTAGTTAAGTTTGTCTGATCACAATTGACTAATATATCCCTCACAATTGAGCAATCATATACGATTGATATACTGACAATAAATATACTTTTTATATTATTTTAATTGTTTTCTATTATAAAAAAGTAGCTAAAAATACATAAATAAATAAGTAAAAACACAAAATAACCTAAGCGGTATCTAGACCTATTCACACCTTTTTACCCTAAGAACCTTGCTTTTTACAAATATCTATCATACATGTATGTATGTATTTATATTAAATTAAACTTTGTAAGTTTCTCCTATTCATTATTTTACTTATCTTTTTTAACACTTTTATAAATTTTAATTTTCACAGACCGAATGAATTGTATTTTTTTTTTTGTTTGTATAAAACTCGATGCTTTAAATGTTTTGACATACTATGTACATTAGATGTTCCTCTCTAATACATCGATGGTCACAAGTAGAAAGGGGAACTCACGAAATTGAGTTTTTCAGTGATTTTAAGAGATTTCACACAAATACACTTCGTCATAAAAATGTATTGCCATAGTGTAAAAAATAACGCTTTTACAAGCAGTTGTACTGTTTATTTTTATATTTTTACCTTCTCCTGTAAGTTTACAGTTATTTGAGTTAAGGCTCAGTTAGCCGACTGTAATGTAATGTAACTGTAACGTAGAAAACAGCTGATCGATATTTTTATATGAAAAGTAGGTTGCATTGCATCTCTATAACCATTTTCATTACTTTTCACATAACAATATCGATCAGCTGTTTCCTACTGTTGCAGTTACTTTACATTACAGTCGGCTAACTGAGCCTTTAGGGCCTTTCTACTTGTGACCATCGATATATGCTAGAGTGGATCAACTATAGTTAATAAATAAATATATCATCACTACCGATCAAATGACTAGTCAATTGACTGCTACTATTGAATTCAATTTAAAATTGTTGCAAATGTGTTAGTGCAAAAATTTTGTTTGTTTTGTTAATTTCAGTCACTAATTCCTTGTAGTGAGGTTTGTTCTTCATTTCATTAATTAAACTTAAGGTTTTTTCTATTTATTTTATTTGTTGTATTTAATTCCTGCTCCACAACACAAAAAACCTAAATCAAAACATACCAACTTATAGCTGTCGAACTACTCAGCGTATGCTAAAAGTTAAAAGTTCTTTTATACTTTACGTTCACGGTGAGCTAATAAGAAACCCTATAATTCAACTTAGCTATCAGTTGAAAAAGGGCGAAGTTTAATGTATGACGAATTCTATGTTACTCGACCGTAAGTGTGCGACAAGTTGAACGTTGTCGACGTCGGTAAATTGGGTTTTTAAACAAACTGTTGCAAGAAATGCAGTAAAAGTGGAAAAAGTTTAAAAAAATTTCCAATGTTTTTTTTTTATATTTTTGTGAAATGTTGGTCGCTTCAAAATTATTTTATTATTCTTAAGATTACTAACTTAAACGATTTAGTTAATAATATGAAATAAGGCCCAAGGAATTAACGCCTAAATAAGAAAATGAAATGAGGCCCAATAAAATTAAGGAGTTTTTAATTGGGCTTTATTTAATTCGTTTAGGTTTTTTCATCTTGAGTTTGGTTTTATTAGGCTTTTTTTTAGTTGGGCTTTATTTCGTTTTATATTGGTTGTTTTTTCATAGATTTTGTCTTGGGCCTTATTTAATTTTTTTTTTCGGGTTTTATTTCATTAAAGTTTATTTCATTTCTTATTTGGGCGTTATTTCCTTGGGCCTTATTTGATATTGAAAAGCTGAAATGGCGGTAAACTTGAATATTATATTAATTTCAAATCACCTTTAATAAATCTATGATTTGCTTACAAATAATATTCACTTATACTGTACTCTTATATATTTTTTTTGCAACGGTACACAAAATATTTCACACTTATATTTTTAAAAATATTTAAATGGCCTTAAGATATTTCAATTGTAAACAAATTAATCAAAATTACTTTAAAGTAATTTTAAAACACCAAGTATGCCCACTCAAAATGGGCTCGATTCTTATTTATATATCATTAATTTTTAATTACGCCATACATACGTACATATTTCTTTTTTCACATTGAGACTTATGGGCTTAATTTCGCAAAAAAATAAATAAATAAATAAATCTTTACTTTTTAAATTTAAAAACAAAAATGCCAAAATGAAGAAAAAACAACGTCGTAGGTGTTGCTTAAATTGTAGCCTTGACTGTATGATGCCATTGTTAATTTAGCTGCTATTGTTTAGTTTTCGTAAATGTCTATGTGATATTTGTAAGTAAGAAGAGCATCCGTATAATTTTTATCCATAAATTGAAAATTGATAAAGTGGCCATTTAAGCAAATAAATTAAAACTAGTACACGCACACTGACAAACACACACATACTAACACACACACACACACACACACACACACACACACACACACACACAAGTGTTTAAAACTTTAAGTAAAAAAGCAGCAACTTGCATGTCGAGCACCCAACAACATGCTAAATAATTGCAAATATTAATTTTGCGCCAGTCATTATAATAAAATAAAAAACAAAAAGAAATTATACAAAAAAAAATTAAATATTGAACATAAATAAATTTTTTGGCCTCATTTCAATTAATTAGGAACAACGAACAACAAGTACAACAAAATAATACATATAGAATATTTAAGTAAAATATTTTGTTTAAACGATCCCATGTGACGCACTCAAACTGCATACTCGTACAACAGCAGGTTGTTAGCGACGACCACTGCTGTCAAATCATTCGAAAGATGTAGATTTTCAATTCGAACATTTTATCTCTAGAATACGTCATTTACTCTTTAATGTTTTCAAGATTGACGAAAATTTTAAATTGTTGTAGAAAATTAATTGACCGACGACATAGGATAACAACTACAATTAGTATATATTACATACATACATACATACGTATATTGTACATACATATATACATATTTAGCACATGTGCTATCGCATTAAATAGTAAATTTATGTACAATTTTTAAGATAATTATTATAATTCCCAAATAAAATGTATTAAAAATTTGCCAAATTTACAAAGTAATCATATTGTTAGGTTTTAAGGCTCAATCAGACGTGATATAACCATAGCCATAGAGAGCAGCCGTTCGAACCAAACTAATCGATTATACGTGACTCGCCATAACTCTCACCATAGAAACCAATTGAATTTTGGTTTGGTTATGGTTATGGCGTTATGGATATGTCACGTCTAATTTAAGCTTTAATTCTTTAAAAACGCTTTCACGTGGACTCGAAGATTTGCAGATGAATAAAGGACGTAAGTGTACTAATTAGGGTTCAGAATGACACTTCATTTACTAATAACACTTATTCTAATCAAATTCAAGAGCTTAAATACACACGTGTAGGTTACTTAAATATACTTCAACCCAGCAAATAATATTAGACTACGTGGTCCAATCTAAATATATGAAACAGACTAGTTACATCATGGTCCATTGTAATGCAGTCATGGATCATGTCGTTTTCATACAATCATTCAATGCTGCACTATAAGTGTTCGTGTTTAAACGATTATGATCGTTCTTCTTATGCACTTACAAATTGTATTCGAGTAGTCTATAACTATTCCATATGAGGTAGTTTTGGGGTTAGAACGATGTAATGCAAAATTGGACCATGTGGTCCAACCCTAGGACATCGCAATGCCAAATCGACCACTTTTTTCATATATTTTGAGTAGTTTTGTGGTACTCCTACTACTCTTTGGACTAGTCTTTACATGAATGTATGGACTAGTCGCATTATTTGCAGGGAAGTGGTTACCAGTACGTCTTCCCTGCTGTTGTATACACAGCTCTCACACAACTGACTGCACTGGTTTTAAAGCAAAACTTCCTCTCGGCTATTTGTCACACACACAAGACTTATTCTGCTGACGCTCACTGTGCGATGTCTTTACTTTCATCGATGTTGACTCGACTAGAATCTGATTTATACTGACTGACTCTCACACAGGGTAGCTCTTTTTATACTACAGAGAGCGGTTCGAGAACGTTCACCATGTGCTCATAGATGGCGTAATGAAATGTATGCACTTAGTAATGCCAAATGGAAGGAACTGTATTGCTGCATAACGATTTTGCTGCTATGCACGGTACCATCTGTGTTGTCATTTCCCCCAGGGGAGTCTATTTTTGACTACGGGTGTTGGCAATACCGGGGCCCCAGCTGATGTGATGTGTCTTTTTCCATTGACGTACCTTTGCTACATTACCCATAAAACTTATGTGCTACTACCAGATCTCTGGCAACAGAACAAAGGATGTGCACATATTTATAAAAGGGAGACAGTTTCCTGTTGATGTCAGTTAGGTGAAGCGTCACCTAGAACTGCCCCTGAGTTCAAAAGACGATAGAGGTGAAGTCCTTGTGGTGGAACTTCGAGGTCTCACCAGAGACTAGTTCTGGTGCCACGAGTGCCGGTTGCCCGACAGTCGAGCTGCTTTGAAGTTTTGAGTGTATGTAGCGGTCGTCAGGATCCTTTGCTAAAACGCCGAGTTCGTCCTACCCCACGGGGTTTAAGAGATCATTTTAGTGTGTGTGGAGTAGGCACCGGATTTTTGGCGACACAGGCATGCATTCATCTCGGATGAGTGGTTGAGCTGTGCCGGCAATGGTTGAGGAATTCTCTTGGGGACCTCACTGTGGGTGTATACACAACAAATGGGACGTGAGAACCTGGAGAATAAACGTGGTGGCTGTGGTTGCTACCAAAAACGCTAAGAGAATAGTCTTGGCTTCCCAGTGTTAAATCAATGCTAGTGGTTGGTCTGACGCTGTCAGCCAGACACCATTCTAGGTGCTGTTGCCATTCAACAGATAGTACTGTTTTGACAAAGTCATTACGGCGAAGAGTACCTCAGCAAGGTACTTGAATATAGTACAGGGATAACTATATCAAAGATTGCAACCTATGAGGAATGGGCCATAGGTTCATTCTAAAAGGGTGCATGGGGGCGATGGTCCGGCGTCTTACCTACACGCGGTGCTTGGCACTCGTGAGATAAGGCCGTAATGGCAGGTGCTCACGGAAAGCTAAGGCACATCTGTGCTGTCATTTACTATTGGTAGCCAGGTGATCAAGCAGTCTTCTAACACAATCTCGAAAATTCATGTTACTGTTTCTAGCTGCTTGTAGATAATTCAATTGGCCGTTATTTTGAATATCAGAGTAACGACTTTTTTTATGTTGGTAATACCGTGTATTACTGGTAATACAGGGTTGTTACCATATGTGAGTACACTTTTATGTGTATGTGTGTACGTTTAGTTCTTTAGCTAAATACTTCTAGATAGTTCTTTGCATTGAACCTGTAGGAATATTTTCGCCATTTCCGTCACAATATCACACTTTGTAATTAAGAGCAAAAGTTTTATTTTAAATAAATATAACAAACAGATAACCAATTGATGGATTTTTGTTATTGAAACTGCACATGTCAGCAATAAGTTGGTTTAATATTCGCCCTTTTTTGTGAATTTCATATACAAGAAACGGTCGCCATGATTTTATTGGTTGAGCAACCCAACATGGTTTTCTCTACCGCCTATTTTAACCCGAGCACCACTGTTGTGACCGCTGTTTGGTGGCTGATGTGCTGTAATGGCTACATTTCATTCACGGTTGCGAAGCGGCCATATTGCGGTTGAACAATGTAATAAAGTTCTGCGAAGTTGTTGTACGGTTGTTAGCAAATGCTTCACCCATTTTGTGGAAAGCTTTCTCATACCCAAGTTATTATTAAATATTTAAAGCACTGAGCTATGTTAGAAGACCATGGCTTTCAAAATCACTATCACTTTCAATCTCCGATCGGCCAACAACATAATTGTTTCGTGTATAGAGACCTCAACTGGCCGTCTAGAATGTTCGATATCTACCGCGTTTGTACACACAGAAAAATTTTATATTAAAACCTTGGTAAACGAGGTTAATTTAACATATTTCGGGAATGATTTTGCTGCATATGTGTTTCATGTTAATTCAACATGATTTACAGTAAATTCGAAGAAAATATTTCCTTTTGGAATAACTTTATTTTGTGTTGATTTGATATTCCAGTACTGTTAAATCAAAATGACGAATCAAAGTTATTTTAAGGTGAAACAACGTGGATTTGATATTAAAGTAACACGAATAAACATGTTGAATCAAAGTTATTTCCAGTTGAAACAACACGAATTTAATTTAATGTAGTCATTCTATTTTATTACTTTTGGGCACAGGCATCAGGAAAATATTTGTTTGTTGTAGTTATAATTGGCTTCACCGGCAAATATTTGAACTCGAGCTCATCCCGTAGTAGTCAAGGGAATTTACCGTTGCAGGCACAACAGCCTTAAATATTTTTTAAATACACACTAAATGAATATCAACATGAACAAAATTTTAATTCAATATTATTTAAATCATATAACTTGTCATTTAACATAAAATTTATTTGAAATTAAGGCTATTGTTAAACGAAGAAACAAAACTGCGAAACTTTTAATTTTTGCAATGTTTCAAAGTTCGAACTTAAATTCGAATAAAAATTTTTGGCACACTTTTTCTATAGTAGTAAATTTATCTAGGGATTCGATTTTGTAAACAATTAATGAAGAAATTCAAACTCGTTTAAAATATAATTAAATATTCTTAGGGCCAATTTCACCAACTTATTTAAATATCAATTCATATTTAAAAATAATTTTTCCACACAAAAATTAATCAAAATCGACATTTAAATATGAATTGATATTTAAATAGAGTTGGTGAAATTGGCCCTTAGGGCCATTATTACAACTTACAGATAGTTATAAGTAGGTTTTTATCGGACGTATAAAAACTTTATGATTTGCAAAATTTTACTTTAACCTAAAGTGAGCGATAAATTATAGGCAAGTTTATCCCACTTGGTAAGTTAAATCCAATTTGCAATAATGAAAAGCTTTTTATACGTCCGATAAAATCCTACTTTTAACTATCTTTAAGTTGAAATAATTGCCCTTATAGTGTATTTCTATATTGTCAAATAATAAATCGTTTTCAAAAATAATAGCATAAAAAATAATTTTTTTTTTCGTTTCAGTTTAGATATCAATTACTTCTGATAAAATTGAAAATGACCAAAGAACAAACGACCGTTATACCTGAAGAATTATACAATCTGACACAGCTGGCCGAAGTGGCTGCCGAGCGTTTGAGTAGCGATAAGATTGTAGCCAACGATTTCGTTGGTCACTCGAACATTGTGGAAAGAACAATGAATCAAACAATAAATGCCTTGCATAAATATCACAATGAGGCAAATGAAAATAAAAAGCCACATGTACTAACGAAAGACATGAGATCTGTAGAACAACAACAGCAGCAATCACAATATGATCATGCCCATTTACAACAACAGCAACAACGAGATGTGCAAGAACAACAAGGAACAGTAGACTCATCATCGTCCATTGTACTCACAAATTTGTGCTGCAACGTTAAATCAACGAAGAAGACAGAATACAGATTGCATACAACAATAACATCTGATAATTACCACAGACGCCCTCATCATCATTCTCACCACCACCTCCATCACCAGGACGAAATTCACCACCACCATCATGATCAGCAATACAATACAAATGTTGTGGGAACGTTTTATTCATCTTCTGACGACGATTCCAATTATTACAGTCACAAGGTATTTGACCGTAAAAAACTACGTCGTTCCACAATTTCTGATAATTCACGCTACGATGAACATTCGTCATGCAGTAGTGCTCCGAGTGCCAGCAGCAGCTGCAGCAGTGGTAGCACTAGTGGCGATGAACAACATTATGGACAAATTCATCAAGAATTGATTGAGGGAGAAAGTGCAGAGATTGGGAACCTCAAACAAATGCATATTGATTCATCGATTAGCTCTAATCTAAATCTGCTGGATGATGAACACATTTGCCCCGAGTGTGGTAAGAAATATTCCACATCATCCAATTTAGCCAGACATCGGCAAACTCACAGGTCAGTGGAAATAATGATTTTTTTTACTCATGAGTTGTTGTGATATTTCTAATATTAGTTTCTCCAATTTTAGATCGATTATGGATAAAAAAGCCCGTCACTGTCCTTTCTGTGAGAAAGTCTACGTTTCGATGCCGGCTTTTTCCATGCACGTGCGAACCCATAATCAGGGCTGTGAATGTCAGTATTGCGGAAAGAAATTTTCAAGGCCGTGGCTTTTACAGGGTCATATTCGGACACATACAGGTAATTAGGAGTACATATCGTTAGCTTAAATGCAAAAAGGCGTAACTAACATAAAATTCAAAATTGAGTTTTTGATTGATTATTGTGAATGTCTTTAATCTACATAATCTACATTAACATCATAAGAAAATTTTACATTTTTCTTTTAGTTTTCTACTGTAAAATTATATTTTTGTTAGTTACGCCATTTTGAATTTCAGCTAACGATATGTGCATATGCTTGCACATACACATTTTTACATTGCAGAGTAATAACTAATTTACATTATGGATTTTTTCATGAAATTTCATGTAATTTTGTTATACGAAACTTTTTCTATTTGTTAATTGCAGCATTATAGAAGAGAGTTATACATATGTGTATGTATATATTTTTGGTAATTAAAAAATATTCATGCAAGTAGTTTCATGAAAACATACATACATATCGCACTTAATAAACAAGAGGGTATTAACTCAAAATTTAAAAAATTTTCAGTAAAGATGGAAAACTGTTTGTAGTGACATTAACAATTTGATTATTTTTAAGTTTAGTATAGGCTCAAATCAAAATAATACCTTTTTAAATGAAAATATACGATACATTGCTATGTCCACTTTTATATTAACTGAAAATAATACCTTTTTGGTCATATAAATTTAGTCACTACACTATCACAAAAATGGTCCCAAATGTGGTTTTCGAGATCGGAATCGTTGAAATTCTTACAGTAGATAGATATGGATGTTGTTAGTTGATTTCTTGCAAAAATTTAAATTTTAAAAATTTTGATTTAATACCCTCTTGTTGTTTTTGCAAACTTTGAAGCTTGCCTGCTGCTTTCAGCATTTGTTTTCGAATTTTGTTCCGTTAAACGTTTTTTGAAGTTATGTGATTTTTAGAATTTGTTTTTTATTTTACTCCAAATCTGAGCAAAATAAAACTTGAGTCACTCAGGTAATAGTGACACGCAGCGTATAAGTATTATATTACTTAAAAAAAAAAATACTCATACGCTATACTAGTCCAGCGAGTAAATGAATCAATGTTGCATATTATTATGTCTCTTATTATTTGAAATAAATGGCAATGCAGGCACACGACTTGTCTAGAAAATTTCCGAATGTACCATTTTTAAACTCCGAAAAAAATAGCTTTTGAATTTTTGTTGCTTTCAAAAAGCTTCATACAATTGCGAAATACATATGTTGACAATTTATGAAGAAAATTATTCACAAAGATTTGTCTGCTCAAGTCGACCATCGGGGTTGTGGAAATTGATACGAAATTTAAAACCATGTGAACATAAAATTTCATTGGGAATTTTTCACATATGAAATTCATGTTAAATGATTAAACAGAATACCGGCATAAATACATTTTCCGTACAGATTGGCACAAAAAAGCAGCCCCAGAAAGAAGTCGTGAGATAGAATCTATTTTATTTTGAGAGCGTTTTTTCTTAAGGTGCAATTAGACGTGCCATAGCCATAATGCCATTGCCATAACCAAACCTAAATTCAATTGGTTTCTATGGCAATGGCTATGGCGTTATGGCGACTCACCTATACTCGGAATACAGTGTTGCCCATTAGTTTGGTTCGAATGGCTGTTTTCTATGGTTATGGTTATGGTTATGGCACGTCTGATTGCACCTTTATGCTCTCTCATATAATTACTCATTCTCTCAAAAATGTTACCATACTTTCAATAAATTTCATGCATTTTGTAAACAAAACTACAAAGAATAAAATAAGCAGAAAAGAAAATAAACATTTGAAGTTACTGCAGTCGATGTTATTATGGTCTTATATATGAGAGCGTCAAATTCAATCGCAGAGAGAATTATATTACGTGTAGACTTCAAATTACTCAGGGCAATCATGAATAAAATTCCACGTGAAATTTTTCCCGGTCAACTGTTGCAACTAATAGAAAGTAATAGGGAAAACAAAAAATTCTAATTGGAAAAGGGAGAAGTTTCACGCGGAACTTTATTCACGATAGACCTGTATGTTATCTCAATCTTATAATCAGGGCTGTCATGAATTAAATTCCGCGTGAAATTTTTCCCGGGGAACAATTCCAACTAATAGCAAGTAATAGGGAAAACCAAAAATTCTAATTGGAAAAGGGAGAAATTTCAAGTGGAATTTTATTCATGATAGTCCTGAATATGTTTTATGAGAGCAATATTATAAGAAATCCTATAACAATAATCTTATGATATGAACTGTCAAATAAAAACACGCACATGAAAATAAATTAGTATGTAGATGTGAGTGCTTATTAAAATAAATGAAAAACTATATTTTGGAGAGAATTTCTGGGATTTTATATGTACATTTAAATATGTTCAATTGATTTATAAATTAAAGTTTGTGTGAAAAAGTGAAAATAAAATAACTAATTATTATACAAATGTACATAATACATGTTAGCCTCGATGAGAGTTTGCATAAAATGAAATGTTATAGGAAAAGTAAAATTACGTGTTCCTCTTGTATGATATGAAGAGAAATATCTGCTTTTTTTGTTATTCTGCCGACGTTCTCTCAGATTTTATATGTATATGCCCTCTTTGCAAAATTTGTTAGCAGAAAAACTTTGTGTGTGCTAATTTCGGTCACTCATTTCTGATATATGTATTCATTTGTGGTCCTTCTTAATAATTTTTTTGATGTGTAAAAATCTATACGCTAAGGGGTAAAAATCTTTTTCACAATACAATCACAAATTTTGAGTAAGATCAAATCAGTGTGAGCTATGTATGATTGTATTAGTGTAATCATACAAACAAGAAGTACAAAGAAACTTAACAGCTGCAGAGAAATAACTCATCCGAATTTTAAAGCATACCTTCAGGGGGTAATTTTAATAGAAATTGCTTGTGAAGCGTAATAGTGTTGCCAGTGGGGATAATTTTGTTAAAAAGTTGAAAAATATAAAATAAATAAAATATGTATATGTGACAGCGCATAGAGAAAGGGACCTAAGGGTAAAAAAATCAATTTTCACTTTTTTTTTTTTTTTGATGTGGACAACATCTGAGCATCGAATGAGACCGATCCCATGTCCCAAAAGTGTTCCCTCCCAGAGATATGCGCGTTTTACTCAGTGATGGTACACCAAAGATACACGTATTTAAATCTTTAAAATGGCTCTCCTAAACAAAACAGGTTTTTACCCTTAGGTCCCTTTCTCTATGCGCTGTCACATATGTATATAAACTTTTAAATAAAAGAGCGTTTTAAATGTCAAATATTTGTTTAAAAGATATATAGCAGTCTTTATAAAGAATTTATAACATTACATTATAACATATCTTCATTACGTACTGTTGCCTTACACTGAAGCTGGTGCACGACAATTGGGTATCAATCTCCATCTCATGCCAATTATTATGGGTGGAGATTTTAATACAAATTTTGCAAACACACAGTCGCAAGCTTTATCAAAATTTTTATTTGACGTTTTCCACTTGTATATGAGAAATTCTCTACAAACCCCCATAACTAATAATTCCACTACTATATATGCAGTTTTCCATAGATTTTTAAATACAGTAGAGTCAAAAATTTATATATCTTATTTTAGTAACGAAAAGCCAATATTAATTATTTGTACTTAAGGCATTTACCATAGATGGGAACTTTGCAGTACTAATAAAATTTCAGTAAAAATAATTTTTTAAGCAGTAAATTTTTACTGATTACTAAAATTTTTTCTGCAATTTTTATAAAGTGCCTAAATGAATTATTATATGATGAGGTGCATTGAACTTTTAGTAATCAATAATGCTTGTATTCATAATGAAATTCTACCAAGTGGCTAAATTTTTTTCATACAAAAATTTCAAAATTTGAATGAAAAAAACTTTGCCACTTGCTGCAATTTTCTTATGAATACAGCCCTACGATTTTACTGGTAATGCAAATTAAATTTCATTATCAGTAAAAATGTACTGAATTTTTTCAGTAATCAGTAAATTTACTGCTTACTGCAATTTTTAATGCAGTACATATACATATACTGCAGTGTGCCCATTTACTAACTAAATAAGTTAAATAAAACAAACAAAAACCAGCAAATTCATATGTATTTACAATATTGAAAGTTTTGATACTTTTAATTGATTAATTTAAAAAAGTATACTAAAAGCATAAGTACTTCCAACTTTAAAATGTTTACACATCTCCCCTGTGATCGGACTCACATTGCTTTTTATATATATATATCAAGTTTCGTTTTCATAATGTTAATTCTTTTATTTTTAGGCGAAAAACCCTTCAAATGCAATGTTTGTACCAAAGCATTCGCCGACAAGTCAAATCTACGTGCCCACATACAAACTCATTCAAATACTAAGCCACACACTTGCAAGCGTTGTGGCAAAGCATTTGCTCTGAAATCGTATCTCTACAAACATGAAGAATCCTCTTGTATGAAAAATCATCACAAAAGTGCCGAGAAAGACCTACGATCAAATCGCACTGTGAACTCTGCACAAATCTCACCTCCGAAAAGTACACTATCGAATTATGCCACAGCCAGTACTAATTTGGCAGCAGTGCCATCACTTTCAGGACCAGAATCAGCTAAAACAACTTTAGCTTCCAAGCTAATGCAAAAAGAAAAGGAAAGACGACAAGCAGCGTTGCAGTATACGCACATGCCACACGGTCATGCGACCACCACCAATTCAGGTCTTCAGATTATAACCGTTAGCACAGATGCACCTCTAATTGATGGTACAAATCTCAAATCGTATACAATGTTAAGGAGTCCAATGGCCCAGGAAGACTATGATCATTACAAACGTATTAGTGTTATACAAACGCCAGCAGTGACTACTACCACCCCGCCTACTCTATTGCCATGTCCAAGCATCAGCTCCCCCGAAGTTCATCCCTTTTCAACTGCCAATTTAACAGTATCTCCTGCATTAACAACACCCACGCATATGCAAGTGCAATTTTACAATACCATCAAGACAATAAATGACCAAGAACAGATTCAGGAACAACCAATGGACTTTTCGCCAAAAAATAATTTCACACATTCAGCTAAGACCAGTCCATTTGAAGTGACCGGCAATTACGCCATAATGGCTTAAGTTCGTTTAGTACACGTGTACTATAAAACGACTAATTTGAAAAAGCACTGCGCACAATATTTAAAAAAAAAGACAATGAATCTGTGAGTTTTTACTAAATCAAGAATCTCAAAAGTAATTTCAAGAAAAATGGAATTTTCTTTTATAGAAATTTTTTTAATTAACTTTTTTAATTTATGAACTTTAACATGACTACTTCTTTTGTGAGAAACTGAAATGAGAAAAAAAATTAAAATTGTGATTTTTTTTTCATTATTGTTAATTGTTGTTTTGCTATTCATTGCCAAGAAAGCAATTATAAGGAATACACACAATTATGATACATATTTTTATTTTGGCAAAATATATAAAATTAAAATTTACTAAACACAATTGGAACGACTCAAGATTTGTGAATGAACATTGCCGCTGTACGAGTATGTATGTAGTATGCATTTAATGCCGTATTCATAAAAAGAAGTTTTGGTTTATAAAGTAAATTTTATATAGTAATTTGTTTATTAAATTGTAAGCTTAAATTAATTTTTATGAATAAGGCCTTAAGTATATGTATATATATGCATGTATGTAAGTAAATCGTACCTGCCCAGAGAACCGCCAGAGTGCCGAACATCAATCGGCTTTTTATAAAAATGAATACACATACGCTTATACATTTCTTTCGGTTTTCTCTCTGTGGGCAGCCATGAAGTAAATACATATGTATGTATGCGTGCATACATATATATGTATGCGTGCATACATATATATGTATGCTCCCTTAATTATGAAAATGGTCAAGTCATATGCATTTTGCTCTGAAATATTATATAAAACTTGAAAAAACTTTAATAAATGTTTAGTAGATATTAAATCAATTTTTATTAATGGAGAGTATAAACCCTCAAAATTAAAATGTTGCATATTATAAAAATATATTTTGATTTGTTCAAATGTAATCTACTAAATATCTCGACCAAAGAAATATATGACTTAGACCACTTTCATAATTAAGGGCACATATATCAGAAATTATTTTATTGTTGGCAAATATTTATTCAAAATGAAGGACGGAAATAGCAGCAATAAAAGAGATGTGATAGTAAATTTATTTTACGAGATATGCTTAATTATATATTATGTTGTATTATTACAAAAAAAAATCTATTAATAATATTAATAATAACTAACAATAATCGATGATTTTACACTGCACTCAAATGTGTTTAGGTAAGAAATATGTAGCTGGTAGTCTGTTCTTCACGTTCTCTTAATATTTTTAAGCTCTTTACATTACGGAAAAACCATGATACAATAAAAACCCATAATATAAACAGTAAAATTACAATTGAAACGGTTGGCGACAGACCACATCAAGAGATGGGCTAGATTATAATCAGCGTTGTCAACTTTTAAATTTCAAAAAGCACTGAAACCAGGAAAAAAACGCGTAATTTAAATAAAAAAGCACTAAATTAAAATATTTTTGTTTTATAAAAAAAATTTTGTATATAAAAAATATAGATATCGGTTAACCTTGCATTTTATCCCTAAAACTTCAAATTTGAAGCATCCGATACACATTTTGATTCTATGAGAATCAGTGAATTCTAAAATCAATTTGATGAAACCTTTTTAAGTTATTATAAAAAATTTTATTTTTTTCGTCAACAAAGAAACAAATCACATGAAATTAGTCAAATTAGCAGCAATTTGCAAGTCATTTTGACTTGCTGATTAGATTTTGAACTCGATGGGAGTAGTAGTTAATTTTTCAAAGTCAAGACTTTCAAAATTTAATTATTATTAAACAATGCTGTGGAAACATTCTTTCACAGCAAACGCAATATTGTTATTAATACATAACAATAATATAATATACAAAATTAAAAAAAAAGTAATTTGCTAGTTAACCAAGTTATATAAACTTAAATTATATGTACTATTATTTTAGAAAAAAGGAACGAAGTAGATTATAAATATGTAACCTAAAACGGCAGCTCTATTAGCAACACAATTTTCTCGTTTCAGGCCGCTTTTATATAAAGCCAAGTGTATAGACAATTTTTTACGTATTTGAGACTTAAATAAAGTAATAAAGGTAAAAACGTGATCAACTTCTGCGTTTAAACATTGAAGTTTGATGGGAATGCAATTTCGATAATGCCCCAAACGAGTTTATATCAAATTAATCGTTATAAGACTTTATTTCTGCCTAAAACTCGATAGGGAAATCAAAGTTTCTCCATTGCATTAAGTGAATTATTCTCTATTTACAGTATATACTAGAAAATATTTCGCTATTAGGCTATACTTGCATTATGTCTTCTTTGTCGTGTGGCAAAACACTGTTTCCATTAATTATGCTTAAAATGTGAAAGTTTGAGAATAAAATGCACGTATTTCATCAACCAAGTTTTGTACAATCTTATTAGAATATTTTGAAATGTTCCGTTTAACTTCAGTGCTTATGTTTTTTAAATGATAGACTTCTTCACACAAAAATATATACATATATTATATAAGGAAAATTCTTTTTGAATTTTGGGTTTAGTGCCACCGCCAAGAAATAAAAAGCACCAAAAATTAGTTTAAAAAAGCACCGAGCACTAACTTCAAAATTTTTCGCGTCGAAAATTTCAAAAAGCACTAAAAACGGTGCGAAAAGCACCGAGTTGACAACGCTGATTATAATAATCAGAAAGAGAGAGAGAGAGAAAGAGAAATAAAATATCACCCCTATCGTGAATGAAATGTGACTTTTGTTCTCATGAAATTTTTATATCCCATGAAGGGAAATTTCATGACAACATTTGTTGCCGCTATCAATTCGTAATGAATGTAAAAAACGGGGAGAAGATTTGTAAAGCTCAAAATTTAATTAAAAATCAGACAAATTTAAGTCTGATTGTAAGAAATACAGACATTTTTGGGTTACAATGAAATGCTTTTGAGCGTAAGTTGTGATTTTAAATATTTTAGGTGCCGTGGCAAAAATTCTTAAGTATATAAAACTTACTGCATGTGAACCAGAGAGATTTATATTCAATGAAAAAAATGTCTTTTAGGGAATTATTGTTATTAATCGAGGGGGTATAATATTAATATAAATGTTTCGAAGTATTATTATTAAATAATAGGATGCACAATATTGAAAATATCGTACGTGATATATTAATTCAGTTCGCCTGCAAGAATAAAATGCACAAATCCAATGGAAAAGTAAAAAATAAAAATATTCATGATAATGGGAAGCAAAAAGGGAATACATTTCTACGGAAAAATTAACCACGATGGCAATTTGTGGAAAAGGGGAAATAATTTTTACGATATGTATGTAGATGTACATATTTATAGATAAATAAGATAAAAGCTGTATGAATACAAAAACCATGTGCATTTTGTTAGTTTGAGTACAAAACTTTGAAATAAGTAAGTATGTCAAACAAATTCTTAAGGAATATAAGATCGTTTGATTTTATAGACCAAGGCACATGAATAGAATCCATTGTAGCTTAGTTGAAACATAGAGGACAAATTACGGCATTCGACAACGATCGATATTCTTAAAACTGTTCAGATAACTAAACTCCCAAGAGACGCCGCACAGTGGAGTTAAAGGCCTTTTTACGCGGATCAATTCATATCTTCACAACTACAACAGTGAGCGTGAGCAAATTTCATATGGATAGATTTTAGAACTGCATATTCCAAAAAAAAATCTTGGCAGTAAAGTAATTATTATTTTCCTTATATCTTCAGAATTACCATAGTGAGGCATATTAATTTTATGTGGATAACTGTCAAAACAAACTGCATGTTCCACTAAAATCTTGGAAAGCAGGAACAAATTGCATAAAAATGGAATATCTCTTGATTTTGACCTAATCTTTTAAAACGGCACAAAATTAAGTTGGGATGTCTCGGCGTTTTTCTAACTTCATTTTGACTTACTTATAGTGATATTCAAAATTACAACGAAAATTCATTTATCTTTCATTCTAGTAGAATCTGTTCTAGATATACTGTTTATATCTTACTTAACTAGGTTTATGTATAAGGACTATGTCACAAGGATGACATAACTGAAATGTACGGTAGGGAGAAGGAAATATTAATTTATTTAATTGTGTTTACACGACGTGCATTTGCCATATACATATAGTGTCACTTTACCTGACCATATGTAATTTTACAGACACATAAACATACAGACTTATATTCATTAAAAAATAAAATTGATTTGAAATGTATTTTAAAAAATATTTATGCAAAATTTTTAAATAAAATACATTTCAAATTCATCATTTCAAACGCATCTTTGCAATATGTATGCATAACTGACATTGAATATGGACAAATACACAACGTGGACACGGACTTTTAGTTTGTAGTAGTCTGTATTTAAATGATTGTACTTAAAACCAAAAAACGTTACAGTATTTCAAAACAATTTAAAATGTTTTTTTTTTACAAATTAATCTTTTGTATGTAGTTAGAGATTCCAAAGAATTAAAAAATAATTAAATATTTTAAATAACTTTATATAAATTAATTATAAGTAATTTATGAGCATATTTGGCTTTGATTTACAGTAATCAAAGCATAAAATACTCGTAGACGAGATGATCTAGTCTTTAAAATTAGTTGAAAATAATCGAATCACTTTCCAAATGATTGGATCGATTCATTTTTTTTTTTCATTAAGAACCATAATAATTTTAAGTACATGCTTAAAAATTACAAAAACTGGCCGTTGTTGGTGCAATACAAAAAAAAAATGATGTAAAATAACACAATTATTTGGAAAATTCAGAAAAAAAATCTATTAAAAATAATTAATGGCTCTTGGGAGATTTTTTTTTGTAACCGTATTAAAAAAATGTGAAAATTTATTTTTTTCTTGATAAAATAGAAAAGCATTTTATTTTTTTTAAATATATTTAATTTTTGTAATTTATTTTTCTTATATTTTTTATGTACAATTTTAGTATTTATGGCAAGTGTTATAATACATATAAAAACATGCAGCTAACTATACCAAAGAATATTTAATTCATAAAGTTTATATTTAAATTATTATTTTTTTTATTAGTTTTAGTAACCTTCTAGACTTTACTTTGAAAATTTTAAATAAATCATTTAAAGGCACAAAAATTAATTAAAGTATAAAAATGTGTTTTCATTCTATGAACTCAATTTAATTTCTCGACAGCCGATTGTTTCACAACACACTTTTCATATAAAATATGCCTTCTATATCACAGCACACTTTTCATACAAAAAAGTCGACTGGTTCACAGCAAACTTTTCATATAGAAAAGTCTACTCAAGGCACATTCACCAGGTAGTAGCGGAAATGCAGCTGAGCTATTTTTTTTCCAAATTAAAGTTCATCCGAAACTTCAAAAATTTTTTACGAAAGACAAATTAAAAAAAATGTTAAAAAATTTTCAATGTGAAAAATATTTTATTAAAAAAATTCTTTTGAAACAAATTTAAAAATATGAAAAAACTATTAAAACAAAAATTAAAAATTTTAAAAACCCCCGACTTTTTTCAGAAAAGATGTTATATCTTCTAAACGGCTGGACCGATTTTTTCAAACATAGCTAAGAACCCTCTCGAGCAAGTCATCTTTCAAACAGAAAAAACTAAATGAAAATCGGGCCAGCCGTTTGGCCTGTACGTGTGTGTATATTTTTTTTTTAACAAACACAACTCGCAAAGCGATTAGCTTGTCTGCGGAGAACACCCAGGGTCTATGAAATTCTGTTTTTGATATTTCGGATAAACTAAAAACCATGTTGTTTTTTTTTATTGTTGTATTTTTTCATTGTTTTTGTAATCCCGATATTACCTGGAAATAAATGTGCCTTGAGTCTACTGTTTCCCCGCACTTGTTTTTACCCTGCACTTACACATGTAAGTGATTCGTTGCAAGTAGTGTATACCTATTTAGCCTTATCATGAATTCCACATGTGAAAATTTCCGAATGAAATTTTTCGTTCACATGGATTTTAATATCGTATCTTCAATTCGAATAAAATTAAAAGCTTACATACTTCCACTTTTCCCAACATACAAATCTTTATGAATGATTTCCTTCATAAATTGTCAAAATATTTCGCAATCTTATGAAGTTTTTTGACACCAATTGTTCACATGTTCGGAAATTTCCATGTGAAATTTTATTCATGATAAGCCTGATTATCAACGAAAATTTCGAAGAAATAACCGAAAGTCTTGCAAGTTACTTGAGAGTTTACAAAGTCAGTTGTAAGTTTACTTTTCAATTTTTTCGAAGCGTACACGTCTTTTAAATTTTCTTTTCAATAAAAAAATATGTTTATTATTTTGAATCCAATATTGCCGTATTGCCAAAATCATAAATTACTGAAAACAATATTTTCTTCAACAACGTTTTTATAAAAATACATGAAATTCATATGTAAAAACATAATCAATATGCGTTGTTGCACAGTTTTGTTCTTTTTTAAATATTATTTTCTTATAAATAGGAAAGAAATCAGCAATAAATATTATTTTTATTATACGAAGTACTAAAAATTTATACAAAACTCATTCTCGGTAACACTGTTCCTTCAATTGTCATTTTACTTACAGAAATTTACTTACAAGGAAATTGTGTTGTAAGCTGACCCAGCCAGCAATTTTTGAAATTTTCAATCAAATTCGAGTCTTTTTTGACTCCTCTGCGCGATTAAAAAGCTAGAATATGCGCTCATTTTCTGATCATAAATTATACTTTTGTCGGTAGAAAAACGTGACTACCCGCGACTCTTCTTGATAAATCATTTATGAGTCTTTTTCTATATTAGTTTAGAGTCATTTTCGACCCCTTTTCTAGTAGTATTAATAATTAATAGTATTAAGATCTTTTTCGAATCGTTTTCTGATGATTTATTAGTCTTATTTCGCTTCATTTTTTACTCTTTTTCGAATTGTCTTTCAGTCATGTTTCTAATCGCTTACGAGTCATATTTGAGAAATTTATCAGTCAGTTTATGAGTCTTTTTATTGTCATTTATGACTGTTATTTGAATCATCTATCAGTCGCGTTTCTAATCGTATTTGACTTTTCTTCGAGTATTTTTTTAGTCAGCTTTCTGAGTCCTACGTTTAATGGTCAAACAGATTTAATGCACAAACACATTTTCCATACAAATTGACACCAAAAGGAAGTTACAGAAAGCAGTCCAGAGACAGAATCTATTTTATTTTGTCAGCGTTTTTTCTTATGTTACCACACTTTCAATAAATTTCATACATTTTGTAAAGAAAAATAAGCAGAAAGAAAATATAACATAAAGCAGAGAGCAGTTAGAGTTACTGCCGTTGATTTTATTATGGGCTCTGTTAATTTGAAATCGATTTTTCCTGAAGCTGCAGACTTATTCTGTCTCATCATTTAATTTCATATTCGATTTAACTTTTATAAGGAAAAAAAATAAATAAGTTTTTGACATTATACGTAAAGATTGCGCCGTTATACTTAGAAATAACATATCAAGTAGTGTTTAATCATCTATCTGCGTAAAATATGATCATATAAGACATAATTATAATCACTTAAAAACTTAAAACTTGCATGATTTGTTTTTGATTAAGCATTTTTCAGTCTTCCAGGTAAGCGAAATATGATAATAACAAAAGGAAATAATAGTCACATTTTACACATCTGGATGATTAATTTGTGATTGCTATACAATTTGTTATTGTATTTTAAATGGAACTATTTTTACCCATTAGCGCGAATCTTTTTCGAGTCCTTTTTTGATCGTGAATAGTGATCTAAAAAGACTCAGCAAGGTGATTTTTCAGAAAACTATCTTCCAAATGCTAGATGGGGAGCAGTAAGTACAAAAAATTTTTTTACTAATACAATAACATTTTTTGTACTTACTGCTCAGCTTACAACATAATTTCCTTGTAAGTAATTTTTGTAAGTAAAATGACAAATGAAGAAACAGTGTTACCGAGAATGAGTTTTTTATAAATTTAATAGTACTTCGTATTATAAAAGTAATATTTATTGCTGATTTCTTGCATATGTAATTATAAGAAAATAATATTTAAAAAAGAACAAAACTATGCAACAACGCATCTTGATTATGTTTTTACATATGAATTTCATGCAGTTTTACAAAAAAGTTGTTGAAAAAAATATTGTTTTCAGCAATTTATGATTTTGGCAATACGGCAATACTGGATTCATATATTTTTGAAATAAACATAGTTTTTTCATTCAAAAGCAAATAAATTTTCATAAGACGTGTACGCTTCGAAAAAGTTTGAAAATTGAACTTACAACTGACTGTGTAAACTCTCAAGTAAGTTGCAAGACTTTCGGTTATTTCTTCGAAATTTTCGTTAATAATAGGTATACACAACTTACAAGTAATCACTTACATGTGTAATTGCAGTTTAAGTTATATAAAATAAGCTTATTATGTCACAGCACACTTTACATAAAGAAGAGTTGACTGTGTCACACTTCAACTAGACAAGTCGACAGTGCCATAGCATAATTTTCATTTAGAAAAAACGAATGTACTACTTTATCATTAACCGTTCCACAGCACACTTTTCTTATTGAAAATTAAGTACATACATATCTACGTATGTATGTCACAGCACACATTTCATACAAAAAGTCGCCTGGTTAACTGCAAAATTTTTATATAGTCGACTTTTCTGACTGTGTTATACCACATTTTTTATTATATTAAAAGTTGAATATGGCACAGCACACTTTTTATGTTGAAAAGTCAAATGTGTCAACGCATAGTTCTCTTATAGAACAGTTAGTCGACTATGTCACAGCAAACGTCTCTCTTCTTTTTCTATAGAAGAGTCGGCTGTGTCACACTCTTTTTTAGAAAAATGAACTGTGTCGCAACACAATTTTCATTCAGAGAAGTCGACTGAGTCATAGCACGCTTTTCATAAGATATAAGACGACTCTGTCACAGCAAACTTTTCATATAGAAAAGTTGACTGCATCACATTACCCTTTTCGTACAGAACAGTCGATTGTGTTACAGCATACTTTTTATATAAAATAAGTCGATTGCATCACAGCACACTTTTCATATATAAAAGGTGGCTGTATCACAGCACACTTTTCATGCAAAAAACTCGATTGGTTCGCAGCAAACTTTTCATATACAAAAATCAATTATTATAAAAGTAAAGTATGTTAAAGCATAGTTTTCTTATAAAATCGTCGACTATAGCCATAATAAATTACACGTGACATAGCCATAATGCCATAGCCATAACCAAACCAAAATTCAATTGGTTTCTATGGTGAGAGTTATGACGAGTCACCTATAATCAGGTATGGGCACCACTACATTGAAAGCTTAGCATGTGTGGCATTGTATTGGTTTTTTATTTTTCTCATTTAGTGAGATCCGATGCACGTCTGCTTCGATCGAAATTTTCTGCTAGACTAAGCACAATATCATTCCTCTGCTTCGCTCATCAATTTTGTGTATGTACACATCGTTCGCTCTTTTTGCATTTTCATTTTGCATTTGCCCATACATGCCCCTATAATCAAATAGAGTGTTGCCCATTAGTTTGGTTCGAACGGCTGTTTTCTATGGCTATGGTTATGTCACGTCTGATTGAGCCTTATATCACAACAAAATTTTTCTCATATGAAAGCCGATTTATCATAGCCCACTCGTTTATAGAAAAATCAATTGTGTCGCAGTACTCTTTTCATTTAGAACTGACTGATTCATAGAACGAATTTCATATAAAATAAGTAGACTCTATCACAGCACACTTTTGATTAGAAAAGTCGACTATATCACATTACACTTTTCTTACAGAGCAGTCGACGGCACACTTTTCATATAAAATAAGTCACATGTGTAACAGCACACTCTTCATACAAAGTCGACTGGTCCACGCATACTTTTCATATTCAGTCCAATTATGAATAACAATTCACCGGGAATTTTTCCCTTCTCCCATTTCCCTTATTCAGCCCAATTAAGAATAACAAATTCCCGGGAGTTTTTTCCCCTTTTCCCATTCCTCCTATTATGAATTAACATTTTCCCGGGAAAACACTCCCAGGGAAAAAAGTGGGTATTTAAAATATAAGAGAGAGGAAGAATTTTTGAAGAGCTTTCTGCACAAACATTTTGAAGGGAACTAAATAAAAAATTTAAGTCAAATTAAAAAATTTTCTGAAACACGGTATAGGCATTAATTTAGAACAAAAAGCTTAAATAAGCACCGGAATATTATATTTTCCTCTTGTTTTTGCATTTTTATCATTACAAACACAAAGGTATAGATAAGTAAATATCTTGTGTATAGTTTATGGCCCATGATCAAGTTTGAGTCCGCGTTAAACTATTCATCTCATCATGTAAAATTATGATGGCGCCTAAAAGTGTTCCGCCTCAAAAAGAATCACCCGAGGTATTTGAAATCAATTACTCTTTCTATTGATAAACTTTGACCATTTGAAAATTATAAATTCACGCAAAATATGTATGCATATACATACATATATATGTAGTTATATTTTTAGAGTTTACCTCATGATTGTCGTTTCCATATGCAAAAGATTTCACATATTTATGTCTTATATTCTAAGAACTTAATCTAAAAGATAATGTTTTTCTGCTCGTCGTGAATTAAAATAAAGATTTTAATCAAAAAATCTATTATATTATACAAAAATTCAATTAATGGAATCTTAAATAAAATGATTTATAGTATTTCGTTAAAAAAAAAATTAAATAACATGTGGACTGTTCTTGTTCAGAGTACTCGAGAGTGTCGCGTATTTGCACTTAAATGTGTCACAATAATTAATGTTACAAATAATTTTTATTTACAAAAACAATAAAATATGTATAGAATTGCTTTTTATACGAACAATGTCGCCATTTAATTGACAAAACTGTAATTTGTTATACTTACATACATATTTATAATAGTTAAGAATAAATTTGCCTTGGAATAGGGTGACTATAGCTACACACTTCACTATACTATTTTACGGGGAATAAAGTAACTAAGACACTGCATACAGTGGGGAGCAGTGGTTAGTACATGTTTGTATTTTCTGCATTTGAAGGCGCATAAAAGTAGTAATAATGAAGCGATTTAATTTTAGTTTTTTGAATTATATTTATTATTTAGTTGGTAGCATAAATGCTTTTAAAACAAAACAAAAACCTACACATTCAAAGAAAAAACCAAATGAAATTAAAATAGCTCGCATGTACTCACTTTTGCTCCTTCAGGCAACATTTAAAATACCGAAACAAACCTCAAAAATCTTTGAGGAATGGCTGACAAGGAAAAATGTATATTGGTACAATCACCTCCGCAAAGTACCTACCACAATCCAATTGAGAATTTGTGGTCAATTGTGAAAATATGGTCGGCACAATATCGAACGGCCCTATCTATCTGAATCGAGCTGTGGCAATGTGTGCAGCTGGAGTGGCAGAAAATTCCAGGCGAAATTATCCAAAAATTAATCAAAAGTATAAATAAAGCATTCCAAAATAAATGGCTATGGATCAAGTACTAAAAATACATCATATTTTAAATATTGCCTGAAGGCGCAAAAGTGAGTACATGTGAGTTATTTTAATTTTATTTGCTTTTTTCTTTGAATGTGTAGGTTTTTGTTTTGTTTTAAAAGCATTTATGTTAGCAACTAAATAATAAATATAATTCAAAAAACTAAAATTAAATCACTTCATTATTACTATTTTTATGCGCATTCAAATGCAGAAGATACAAACATGTACTCACCACTGCTCCCCACTGTATACATATGTATATGATTGTAAATGCGTCGTTTTTTTATTTTAATTCGCTGTCATCTATACAGTGTTTGCCCTCTTTTGGTCATCTTTTTTTATTATCAGCCATTTTTTTTGCCATCCTTAATGTTAAAAGAATGATCAATATTTATTTTTATTGAACTTTTGCTTTCTAAAATACATGACAACACTTTTACGATGAGAAAGTATCGTAAGCTTAAAGGCATATGAAACATGCCTTCTCTAACTACCAACCAAGCTCCATACATACATTTTGTTTGTTTATTTTGGTTTTAAATGGAGGTTGACAGTTGGATTACCTGGTTTATTCCGTTGTGTGACACTCACTTTTCATACAGAAAAATCGACTGTATCACAGCACACTCTTCATATAAAATAAGTTGACTGTATCACAGCACACTTTTTATACAGAAAACACAACTCTATCACATCACATTTTTCTTACAGAAATGTCAACTGTGTTACAGAACACTTTTCATATTAAAAAAAATCGACTGCACACTTTTCATAAAGAAAATTCTACGGTTTCACAGCATTTAAACAGAACAGAACAGCACACTTATTTTGCCAAGTTTTAATAATGAACCCAAAACACTTTTTACATTTGGGGATTGGGAATTGTTGAAAAATAATTTATCCCTTGCCAGAGGATTTCGCAGGATTAGTGTTGCTAACGCCGAGTTGACCCTTCTTTTCCAAATTCCTTCCCTTCATACAATACCAACTGCAACGCTGTTAGTTTCACACAGCAATAACGCTCGTTCAAACCTAGATTATTGGCGAGATAGAATTTATGTAAAAAAAAACATTATACCATAATAAATGCAATTGATATTTATGCATAAACAGCAGACCATTCACAATAATTTTTACATTAACACAAAATTACAAGTGTTTATGCAAACACAGTCGTCATTCATACAATTATTCATGTACATGCATACATATGTATGTATGTATGCTTCTACATATACGAGGGCGGTCTAAAAAGTAGCCAAACTAACAAAGAAAATATAAAAAATGTAGCGAAAACGTTCTCTATTTCTCAACATACTCGTAACCCAGCAAAAAATTAGACATTACCATCTGAACTACTTGCCATATAATGACTTACTTTTTAGATTTCCAAATTGAAGTACTCGCTTACAAAGCACATAACGCAAATTTTTAAAAATAGGAAGCAGAAGTTGAACATATTTTTTGGGTTTTAAAAGAAGACGTGAAAATATTGCCAAAATAAGTAGTTATTTTAAATAAATTATAAATATTTCTAAATTGCCTACTTATTTATTTTAAACTAAAAAATAAGTACTTACATTTTGGAAAATAATTATTTAAATATAAGTAGTTCTAAATAATTTTTTTTTTCATTTACGGTTTTAATAAAAGTTCATCAATGAAAGCAATTGAAATTTTTCTAAATATAGTATTTATAAGTAAGAATAGAGGCACTGATACGAATAAAATTGAGTTTATAAAAGAAATTTTACATAATGGTATATTTCGTAGTAAAACAATAGGTTTTTTTTAATTATTTAAATTTTTCTTAAAAGTTATTATATGTATATTTAATCAAACTGAGTTTTTAACCAAGACCTTCCATTTACTCAAACAACGGCATATTTAAAAAAAGTAGTTCAATCAAGAAAAAAATAACTATTTCCCACAACGGAAAATATAATTAATTCCTACAATAAACAACATAACTACTTCTAAAGAATCGATTATTTTAGTCTCACGCCTTGTTAAAATCATTAAGTTGGTAATCCAGTAAGGAACAGCTTCCACCAAAAATGCTTAATTCCAAACTCGATTACCTTTTTTGAAATTTTTTGCTGGGAATATCCTTTTTAGCTCGATTAACTTTTCGCAGCGATATTCAATAGTTTCGATAGCCTGTTTATAGCAAGTTTGAAAATAGAAAATAATCCGAGGCAGCTAAGTCTGGCAAACAAGGTTCGTGATGAAGCAATTCAAACTTGAATTCATTGATTTTGTACATTGTCTTAATGAAACAAAACTTTATTTTTTCACCCAATTTCATCACTTAAACTTTACAATAAGTTATCATGATAACTGTCGTTTATTACTTTTCCTTTTCCACGCGCATAAAAAAACCAAAAGCACTAATGTTGACTGCAGTTGGAACTGTTTTCGTATTTCTTGGATACGATTCTCACCTGCCACTACACTACTTTAACTATTGTGTGCTGTGAAGTGGTATACCCATGTCTTATCCATGACTACGAATGGACCTAAAAATTCGGATTTATTGCGGCAAAACATCGCTAAATATTCTATTGAAACATCTTCACAACGCTGTTTTTGCTCTAAAGTGTGCAAAAGTGGCAGCAAGCTTGAGCACAGCTTTCTCATCTTAAAATGTTCGGTCAATATACAAAGTATAGCACTTTTTAAAATAAATATTATTGCAGCTAGCTTGAGACGGAGAACATACAATATCATTTTATAAATTTTATTAACCGCTTCGGGCGTGGATACCTCAAGTGGTCGACCACTTTGGTATTAGCTTTGGCAGCTCGTACGGCCTCGTTTAAACTCTGCCACTCAATCAGGGCTATCATGAATAAAATTCCGCGTGAATTTTTTCCCTTTTCCAATTAGAATTTTTTCGTTTCCCTATTACTTTCTATTAATTGGAATTTTACCGCAGAATCTAAATTGACCATAATATTGGTTATAGTGAGATGTTTGAAACAGAGAAGCGCAATAAGTAGTGAAAAAGTGAGTAGAGTTGACTCATGATTTATAATTTTTTGTACTTATGCGCACTCATACTTATTGCAATGTTGTCTATGAATCATATTCACTCGAAAGTTTGAAGTTCTCATCGCACTCATACTTAGCAAGATTTATGACGTTGTTGATTTCGACTCTCCTGAACTCAACGTTTATAGACGATGCAAAATAAGTATTGTATGGCAAAGCAAACTTCGTATACGAACATTAAAATACTCATTATGAGGTTGACTGCCAGTTCATAGAAGCCATGTGAAAATTCTCGTCTGCCTATTTATATTGAAAACAAAAACAAAGCACTCAAAATTTGTTTTTGCTTTCATTATAAATAGACAGCCGAGAATTTTTACATGGCTTCTATAAACTGGCAGTAAGTGTTTGCTCATTATGAGTTTAAAAATGTGTTTTTTATACATTTTATACTGTTGTAGTTGTAGTTCAGTGTCCCGCAAAATAAAATATGTTTGTATTGGTGAGAAAAATGAGACTAAAATAAACTTGCACTTGAAGAAAACTTTTGTTATATAAAATACATGATGTGGTTATTAATTGTTTGATATTTTTTGTTTGTAAATAAGCAATTTAATAAAAAATAAATATTTCCCAGCTTCCATAATTATATTATCAATTTTTTGTATGTAGAAATTTATTAAATTTGAACTTTAATTTCGTTCCGTGTGCTCAAAAAAACTAAACAAAAAACCAGGAAAAAATTAAAACATGCGTACACAACTTAATTCGTCGCTTGCTCAGTGACGACTAAATTAAAGAGCATAAGCATGTGTGTGATTTTCATCCGCACAATTGTGCTATGGCTTGCGGGTTACTGTTGTAGTTGTACTAAATGAATGAGTTGAATGAGCTGAATCAATATATAGCTGCTATCACACGATTGGCACAATGTACCAACTTTCGTCGGCTCACTGAAATAAATTCAAAAGTAACAAATCAAATTTTGCTTTATTTCTCAACTAATTGAAATATAATTACATAACTGCACCACACTGCATTTGTTAATAAAGCCATATAGACTTATTCAAGAACTAATTAAGTAATAATGTCATTTTGACTTATTACTTATGACTTTATTGCAGTGAGCCAATGAAAATTGCTACATTGTGCCGATCGTGTGACCCAGGCTTATGTAAGTAGTATAAGTATTTTTCTGAAATTATAAATCAAACTGAGGTAGGTAATTTATGAGTGTGAGTGTGATATGAGTATCCCTGCAAATAATATTGGAGTACGTGGTCCAATCTAGATGAAACAGACTAGTTACATCATGGTCCATTGTAATGCAGTCATGGATGATGTCGTTTTTATACAAACATTCAATGCTATACGATAAGTGTTCGTGTTTAAACGAATATGATCGTTCTTCTTAGGCACTCACAAATTGTATGCGAGTAGTCTATAACTATTCCATATGGACTATGGATGTAGTCCGATGCAATGCAAAGTCCAACCCTAGTACATCGCGATGTTAAATCGACCACCTTTTTTCATATATTTGGAGTAGTTTTGTGGTACTCCTACTCCTCTTTGGACTAGTCTTTACATGCATGTATGGACTAGTCGCCTATACATACTTATAAATCAATATTATTGTGAGTGTGCGTAAATTAGAGTAGTTGATTTTAAATGATATCTACTCACTTATGTTTAAAATTTTATGAGTCAGTATGAATAGCGAAAACATGATTCATTGCCAATCACTGGTTTGAAATACAAAAAAGGTGATAAATTTTCCCCATGTTTATAAATTTAAAGAGATCTTTTTTATTTGATAGTTTAAAAAAAATACTTAATAACATAGCGCCTTGAGTTTTAAAGCACATGTTTTAAAATGTTCCCAATTGTTACCAAAGTAATTTTTTCACAACTGCTGTCGTCATCGATACGTCAGGACGGCTCGTTTTGGGACCGCCTTCGTACATATTCAATAGATAAAATGCACTACACACACTCTACATAAGTCAGAACATACATATGTATTTGTGTATGTAAACGAAACGTTTGTCTTTAAAATATAAACACATGCTTTATAAAATTTCAAACAAACATAAAGTATGTATAATGGATATCAATATTATAATTTAAAATGGGCCAAAAGCCTCTAACAAGTTAATGGCTTAAAATAAAAATATCAAAACATCAAATAAGAATTGTCTAATATTAATTTCAATCACACTGACTGTTGGTGTTATGTGCACGCAAAGAAAAAACATGCTTGTGATTGCCATAATCTTAAGCGGCCCATCCATTATATAATATTATTGCATATGTTGTTGTACATATTATTGTCGTTTTGACCTATACTATGCAATAAATGGCCCAATATTTTCAAAGAAAAGATTCCCAAAAAAGTGAAAAAGGAAGTAATATTGAACAATGTTGCCACCGCATTACACAATTGTCTTGATTGTGCAATAAAAATCGAAAGTCTTTAGATATATGTAAATATATTGTGCAATATGGAATACACATTGGGTAGTATGAATAAAAAAAGTATTTGCTTTTTACTTAAACATTTGTTTTAAAATCCCAAATTTGTATGTATTTTTTGTTTTTTTAAACAAATTTTTAAGTAAAAAGCAAATACTTTTTTATTCATACTATCCATTGGCGATATTATTGTACAAATAGAAAAATTTCACAATTATATTAGAAATGAAAATCCCAAAAGAAAAATAAGCATAGTAGGCTTAGAAAGTTATACAAAACCCAGCAAATAATTTATATTCGATATGAATCTATTCTATTTTTCTACATGTTAAATTTAGATTATATTTTTCATTTTGCCTTATAATTACTTTTATTGTTGTCCGATGGATTTCTAGTTGTATAAAGGTGTAGAAAAATAGAGTAGATTCATATCGAATATGAATTATTTGCTGGGTTTTGTATAAGTTTTGTATAAGTTTTGTATAGGTTTTGTATAAGTTTTGCATCGTAGCATGTGCAATATGGTTAATATATTGATACTCACCACTTAACAATTCTTAGTGGTGAGTATCAATATACTATACCGACAACTTTCTCAAATAGAAGATTGTGTCTATTTGTAATCTCAAGGTGTGTGGTAAGCTTCGGTTAAGTAGAACGCCGTAAAATATAATAATAAATTTTATTGGGCGTTTCTCCGCCCATTTTTTCAACTTTAAAATTGTGTAATTACAAGAACCAAACGTATTTACTAAGTTTCGCAGCAATCAAGTTCTATTCTATTCTACTATATCATAATATCAAATAAAAATTTGTGGGCGTGTCCCCGCCGAATTTATTTTACAATGAAACCAATGGGAAGCTACACCATCTCAGACAATAAAAAAAATTTTTACAATTGGTCTAATATGAAGCGAGTTATGAAGTAACACTGCCAAAAATAAAAGTAGGGATGAATTGATAACCTCCTCCTTTTTTTGAAGTTGGTTAAAAAAGAGAGGTGTCTTAGGGCACCCAGTTAGAGCTATGCTGCTTAACTATATGAAACAAATTTCATGTGTTAAACAACAATTCAATAAAATTATATTATATGATGATATCGAATTCTCCACTTTTATTTCAAAACGTTTCCATTTATTTCTTATTATTTGCTTTTCTAGATGCCTACGATTAAATTAATAGCCCAATTCACAATCATGTGCAAATGGTCTTGCATCGTAGCATGTGCAAAACGGTATAGTATATTGATACTCACCACTTAACAATTCTTAGTAGTGAGTATCAATATACTATACCGTTTTGCACATGCTGCGATGCAAGACTATTTGCACAAGACTGTGAATTGGGCTAATGTATTGTTTGTGCTTATGTGCAAAAATAATACAAAACAAATTGAGCAATCGTTCTCATTGTTTTTGTTTTACTCACTCCAAAGAACAAAACAAAACAAAATCAACCATTTTGTTTCGATTATTTTCGTACTCTTCTTTTAAGTACAAAGAAATCAAAACAAAAATAAATTTATAATCTTAATAGTGTCGATTATTTTTGTTACGAAAATGAAGTTCTAGTTTCTGTGTCGTAGCATAAAGAGCAAAGCTTTAATTATTTTTTATTAATAAAGCAGCATAAAAATTGTAAAGCTTATAATATGTTAAAGCGTCAATAACTTCTTTGCCGCAGCGATATATGTATTACTGCAGAAAACTTATTGTGGTTGTCGCAACAATGTCACAACCATGTCTTTTCTCTGTGTGTACATAGTCCAATCAAATTGAATCTATTCAATTGTATACAATTGAAAGTTTGCAATTAAATTGGATGTCAGTGTTATCAATTCATAATAATTTCTTGCAGATATTTTTTAATCATGCATGTGAAAAATTGAACTTAAATTCCAGAGAACTGAACGCACTTCAAGTCCTTACCAACAGATGTCTCAGAAGAATAACAAAGATTTGATATGGCCAGTTATAATCTTCAACAATGATCTATGATAATTATGACATAAAAATCTCCATGAGATGTATCAGAAGTTCTCGAACGTTAATGGAACTCAGCAGGGAATATACTGCGAAAGCCAAAGGAAGACCTGGCGAACCAGAATCACTTAATTGGAAGCCGAAATATAGCGGAAGAAGAGGAAAACCCGTCCATAAGTGACAGCGAAAGTACGAAAACAACTCAAACATGAAATTAAATAAAATTGTTAGCTCTCAATGGAAGTTAATGGAATTAATTTGTAATGCCCACGTGTTCCACACTAGACCCTTGCACAAGACCACTTACAAGAAGTTTTAAGACATGAGGGATTTTTCAAATGCTTCACTAAGCGAAATCTTCGAAAACAAACGCTAAACAACAATGTTTGCAAGAAATTTGTTTCAGTTTTGCAGGTATATGAACAAAGAAGAAAATACTTCGTCCTACGCATGGGCGCGTATACTAACGTCATGCATGTACATACGCACACACGTTGTGTGTATGATCTTTTATTTTTCTGCGCATATACAAACGCACACATGCATTGACATTAGTGTGCGTCATTGTTTGAAAAAAAAACCACCCTTAAACACATAATAGCTTACCAGCTACATCTTACACACCCACTCCAACGTACAATATGCAAAATAACAAGCATACACGCAACAACACTACTTCTTTTGAGTGTTTGTTACGAACGAGAAGTCTTCGCTACATCGCTTAAAAACACTCATATAGACGTACATCAATCAACACATCCATCTCGTGCTTCGCTTATTAAACGACATCATTTATTATTGGTTTAGTATAATACATTCTACGACAATACATTTAAAAAACAAGCCGCATTTACATTTCAAGACTGTTTACGCACTTACTTTAATAACAAGTCTAATTGGAAGTTGATTCTATGATACTTGAAACTTTTGCAAGTTAATAAATACTTCTTATAGGACTTCCAACAATTCACACAAAACAAAAAACCGCTAAAATAGTTCACTTCAACCGACCATTAAAATAATTTTTTTTCTGGCACATCATTTTCGCACCCTCCATTTCAATTTAAAATAACAAATTTGACATTTTATGATCAAACATACATACTCGTACACATCTAATGAATGGAATCGCCGGCCAGTCCCGCAGTTATTGTTTCAGATGTTGGCGATAATGCGTGCCAAGATGAAAATTATGAATTACAGCAGATACAAAAATATCTGTGTTTGTTGATAGTGAGTGAGTGTACTCGTATCATTGTTGTGGCAATGTGTGTAGTCGTACATATTACGAGTATTGCAAAAGACACAATCTTAATCGTAATCTGAATACGACAACAACAACGACAATATTATGCATTTGTATAACTTCAATGTGTCTCTGGCTTGAGTTTTATTACATTCAAATGTGAGAAATTAAAAAAAAAATAAAACATGAAAAATTAACGAACATACGAAGACCATCATTCATCTCATCCATCCATCCATCCAACCGATCGATCAAGAAAAGTATCTGTGTGCAATTGTGACTTTTGTTTTAGTTTTATTTCTGTTTTAAGTTTTAATTTTTTTTCTGAATAAATTTCAATGTTTTTTTAAGTATAGCTCTTAGTTCTTTAGAATATTGTGCGTTATTTGGAATCCAGCAGTTGTCGCGATCGGAAGCATTCGAAATCGCCACTACTTCCTGCCTTGAAAAGTACAATAATAAAATTATGCTTTAAGAGAGATTGAAGCAATTGATAATTGAAAAATGATCTAAGTTAAATGTTAAAATAAATATAGCAAATAATAAAAAGGATTATGCTATTTTTAAAATCAATTGCTTTTGTATAAAAAGGAAAAACAAAGTTTAACAGAATTTGAGTTGAAAAATTAACAAGATTTCTTTTTAACACACAGTGATATAACTAAAAAGTTTAAGAAAAATAATAATATATGTAGTACATATTTCAAAATTAACGACCCTAATTGGGTGTCTACAGATAATCAAATGAATTTATAAATACTAATAATAAAAAACGATGCTGCTTATTAAAACAAAAGTGTGCAAATAAAGTGATAATTTGTTTTTTCAATCTCATTCTAGTTTGCTGGACGATTTAAATCGTGTCTTGGCAACAACTCATAAAAACCTAATAGAATTATATACATAGTGATTTTATAAAAAAACATAGTTCAAATATATATTTAGGTTTTTCTTTATATCAAAAAAAAAAATGTTGCCCTTTCGTTGGGGCCTCCTTGGTGTGGCGCTTCTTATCGCCTATACGCATGGAGCATCAATTGTAAGTGAAAATTATATAAATTAAAACATAAAATTTGCAACTGCATTAAGAATCAATAAAATAAATCATAAATATTATTAAACCAGGGGCAAATTACGACATTCGATATCGAAAAATGTTTTAATAAAACTTTAATTGTGTTTTTATGGAGATTTCGAACGATATCGATTCCCGTAATTTGCCCCCACATTTTAAAAAAATTAATATGCAGAAATGAATTTTTTTATATGTGACAAAAGTGTGAAGGGCGGTTGTAATTCAGTGTATATGAAAATTAATCTGAACTTTTTAATTTCATTTAAAAAAAGACGGTTAATAAATACTCGTAAATACGCAATAATATAAATACCATCAAGGAGTTTTCGGTGATCAGAGTAGTTTAGGGTGAGTAGCTGATTGACCCAGTGCCTCAGATCTAGGAGCTGGGGCTGCCAGCATTACCTCCAGGCAGGCAAATTTAACAGTCTATTCACACGTTAGCCGCTTGCCTTGTCGTTCAAGAATTATAGGCAGTCAGAATTTAGGTGGATCCCGGTGCATTGGGATTCCCTATCAGACATGTTTTTTTGGAAGTTTTGACGCTACCGCTAAGACACTAAAATGCTTTGAAGCATGTTTATAATTTCATGTGACCTTTTCTTTGCATAAATATCATTGCAATCACTGCAACTTACAACTGGGACATAATACATAATAAAGTTTCTTAAGCCGACTTAAGCGATTATTTTATATTGCCATGGATATATCTGTGGCAATAAGGAAAAAGTGCTTGAGTCATATTTTATTGTTTTGCAGGAGAGCACTTTTAAGCGTTCAAGTCGATTTTCAGACATTTTTTTCTTTTACAGTTTAATTGGGAAATTCTCAGTTTAAATTGATTGTTTTAAGCAAACATCGTTTAACACACTACAAGTAATACAATTAAGTTGAAATATACCAAAGTATAACCTCAATTAAGCTATTATTCCAAATGAGATTAGAAGTCTAAAAAACATAAGTCACATGTCATAGTGTTATAACTTCCTAAAAAATCACAGAAAATAGTTGAGATTTTGACCAGGGGTACTTTCGAATATGCAGATTACGGATGCACTATTAACTCAAAATCAGCTTATCTCGACTTAAGCACTTTTTCCTTTTTGCCACAGATATAATAATATGAAGCAAATTGTTGTTGATATCCTTTAAGTTTTCTCTAATCACAAAATTATTATTTTATTCTTAATTTTTAATCAACTTCATGAAAGGAGGAGTTCCCGATTTGTATGTATTTTAGACGGCTTCAAAATAGGGTTATATTTTAGCAGCTATTTTATTTTTTATGTTTGTTACATAAAAACTTTGTTTTTTTTCAACAATTTACACATTTTGATAAAGGGATAAAGGTTTCAATTAGATTCCTAACGGAGATTCTGGGTGTGGCCAAGAAAAAATGGACAGACTTCGAACAAAGTGTATTGATTGATTCATAACGCCGCTGTACAAAACGTTGACAATTGCACACCTTTTCAAAACGTCGTCCATGAGTATTAAGGACACTGCACAGTGGGGCCAAAGGCTCTTTTTTAGCGGATCAATTAATATCTCCACAACTAAAATAGTGAGGATTACTAAATTTTATATGGGTTGATATTAGAATAAACTGCATGTTCCAAAGAAATCTTGGCGGTATAGGAGGGGGAGACGGGTACCCCCGGAAACAAAGTAATTATTATTTTTCCTATACCTTCAGAAATACAATAGTTATTGATACTTGTGAATAACTCTCAAAACAAGGGCTTGTTCCAAAAAAAACTTGGGGGGTATAGGAAGGGACAGACGGGTACCTCCCTTAAACGAGAGGTAAATGCAAGCTGAATTTACAGAGAAAAAATTATTTGTAAGTGCAATTATTTTATTTTATATCAAATTAAATAACTAATTGATTTTGAACCTACAACGATTGTTGTAAATACTAGAGATGTGCAAATGTCGTGATTTTATCGTGTCACGCGTGAATCACGCGTGATTCACGTAATTCGTGATAAAATATTATAACTAATCACGCGTGAGTGCGTGAGCGTGACTGAAAAAAAATTTACTCGTGCGTGATCGTGCGTGAGCTTTTTTTAATAATCACGCACGAATTCTCACGCTCTCACGAGATAACATCCCTGCATAGGTACCTATGTAACTGTATTCAATCATTTGAAATAAATTATTTTACAACAATAAATGCATATTTGTATAATAATATGTATGGTAGTATGAGCTTACAAACATAATGAATACCCCCAAAACAAAATGTTTCGACTTTTTCTGAAGTCAGACTTGTCGTACCGAATTCGTTAAGACATTTCAGTAGTTTCTCTGAACAATTTTTTTTTTTAAATTAAAACTTTGATTTTTGAGCACATATGTAAGTAAAAGTCTGTAAGTAATAGCGTAGATAGACGACAGCGTTAATTTGCATTAAAATATCACTAATGTGAATTAAAAATTTACCCTGACAGACGACAGTATTTGCATTAAGTAAACAAAATCTGTACATACCTTTCGTGCCACACACTTCGATAATTTTAAAATGGAAAAATGTGTCTAGATTTTAATATTTCTTTGCTCTTTTTCTAAAAACAATTAAAACAACTTATATTTTCTGACCGAATCGCATTTTAATTTTGAAAACCAAAACAATTTGTCAACATTTGATTGATTGTGACGGTGTTACCATATGAGGACTGTGTTATCATATAGCTGAATTCAGTATTAATGCACTGTCATTTAGTGCATTTACGGATAAGGATAATTCACAAGTTAATTTGCATTAAGACAGTTAATGCAAATTAACACTGTCGTCTGTCTATGCTATAAGTTTGTAAGTATGTATGTATGTTTCTTAGATACCCTGTAGGAAGTATCAATTGAGAAACACTACTGATTCAACAGTGCCTTTGTCAACAATACTACTGACGAATTGTACCGCAGAAAATGTTTTTTGCTTTAGGGGCCATCCATATATTACGTACCGCTGTAGATGGGAGGGGTGGGGTTCGAGTTTTGTTATGATTTGTTTTTTTAAGAGTAAGTTTTTTTTTAACACAAACACAATTCGCAAAGCGATTAGCTTGTCTGGTGGGGGGAGTCTTTGTTACGTAACAGAAAAATTTTAGTAATTTCTATGTTTTCTTATTTAATATGCTTTTCTCATTTATTTGATTATCATTTATTTAATTGATCATACGTCTTACCTTCACATTTATATTATGTATGTATACATACATACATGTGCGGAATGTAAATTTTTGATATACGAGAATTCGAATTCGAATTCGAATATTTAAAATGATATCCGCGAATACGAATATTTAAAACTATATTAAATTAACTTTGCTTTATTTTAATTTACATTGTAAATTTTACAAAAACACGAGCACACATATATACATACATAGATATGTATATACATATGTATATCTAAGAACCTATTTTCAACCCAAAAAACATGAAAATTATATTACACATATACTTTTTCGTGAGCGTGCGTGATCGTGATAAGTGGTAAAGCGCTCGTGCGTGATTAAAAATATTTTATTCGTGAGCGTGCGTGATCGTGAAAATGTTCAAAATCATTCGTGCGTGAAAGTGCGTGAGTAAAATATTTTTCTGCGTGAGCGTGCGTGTCGTGAGTCAGAAAACACTCACGTGCACATCTCTAGTAAATACAATTAACGAAATAAGTAAGTTAAAGGAAAATCTGAAAAATATTTTCAATTAAATTTTTCAACAAATAGTTTGTTGAAATTTATTTATTTTTTCACCATTTAATTTTGTTAGATGTAAAAGTTAGAAGTTATATCAGTTAAAGTTATTGTTATATTAACAATACGAAATTTTGAGTTTCCGTACAAATTTTGATTATCACAATTATTGTATTAACAATGTGTTTTTATAGCCCATCACAATCCTCGAACAAGCAAGACTTTATTATTAGATACGCAAATAATGAATACACACAAAACATGATTTCTTATGTTTCTTCTACTAGAGCAATTTAAATTAAATATTAACTATTTGTTTTGTTAGTTGCATTTCTATGATATTTTTTTCTGTGTACCAATTGCTGTTAAAAGCGGGTGTGTGGAGTATTCTTAGATATCAGTGGCTCGAACTACTAGCATTTAGGATTTGCTAATATTTGGAAGTGCTGTTCGTTGAAGTATTTAGTGCGTCGACTATAAAGTAAATCACGGTCTCCGACAGCCCGAATTCCTTCCATACACCGACCCAGTCATGTGAAAATCGAAAATTTTTCTGATGAGTATTAGTGTCTATTCTGATGCATATCACAGCGGCCTCCTTTGTCGATATTTATAGCAAATCGCAGGCGAAGTGAAATAACTGATAAAAATGGCTACATAGCTTAAAATAATGTGACTACTTAACACTAGAGGCGCTGCAACGATGATACAAAAATTAGCAAAACTCACTAGAGCAGAGTTGTAAAAATTAAAATATTAACTAAGCTCCTCTTTTCTCTATCTATCCGTCAATTCACCCTATGTACATACTTGCACTATCCCTTTCCCACTCTCAGGTAACACAGAAGGACCTGTTATTGAGGGCCAGAGAAGCTGAAAGCTTGCCTGCTCTTCTCAGCAACCTGTCAAACCTAATTTAGCCTAGTCAAAGTGCATATCGTTAGCTGAAATGCAAAAACACATTCCGCGCAAGTTTTTAAACTTTACCCTTTTCTCCTATTATGAATTTGTTATTTCCCTTTTTTATACCCAATGCGGGAATAAAAAAAACTCCCCGGGAAAAAGTAGGTATGATGAACACCGTTGAACTTGGTTTTTTCACAAAAAATCTTTCCCTGCAAAACAGAAGGGAGTTTACATAATAATAAACTTGATAATCCATTAAACCAAAGTTTATATAAATAAAGTAATATTCAATAGTACTGGTCATGGTGGAATTATATAGGTGACTGCGTAAGGATTTGTTGCACAAAAATACGGCCAACCATAGCTGTGTAAAGAACCGAAGAATGTCAAAAGCACAAAAATAATTGTACTAAAACCAAAACAAAATTGAAGTTTTTGACATTCTTCAGCTACAAAGCACAAAAAATTATCAGCTGAAGCAGCGCTGCCACCTAGTTAGATACACCTTGGTTCTGGTATTTCAAAAAAAATTTGAAAATTTGTTTTAATTTATTTTTGCAAGTTGTTGAATTTCAACAGTTTTGCTTATGCTTGTACACAGCGTTGCCATTGTGACACTAAAGTATCACTTTTGACTATTTTTCGTGCCAATGACACTTTTTATGACCCTTTTTTAATTTATCCCTTTGTATGATTTTAACAAAATGTATGCCGTATGGCAATCATATGCTCAGAAATTGGACGAAGCACAGTATAGCATACCAGGTATCGGAAAAATGGCTGTTTGTCCAGTTTGCGATATTCGGTTCGATGGTGTCCATACAAAAGCCAATAAATAGTGGAAATATTGCAAAAAATTTGACACCCAAATCCCTGATGCCAAGTGCTAATTATTTCTGGGAGTATTACAATTAAAAAATATGTATGTAAATATGAAAACGGCTGGCTGTTCCGTTCAACTATGTGTTGCCAGAATATTTACAACTAACTTTGGTGTTATTTGTTCATTAATAATTATCACATGTAATTTGGCTTAAAAAGCGATACGAACTTTAGCCTGTTCAAATTATAAATATAAAAAATATATATTTTAACTAACTTTCATTTTCAATCTTAATAAAACTTTTTAATGATAAAATTTTTACAAACCGGCAAGACCGGTCTTCACTATTCTTTACCTGGCGATCGTTCCTAATGTTTTTTTTTCACCTATAAATTAAAAGTTACAGTACTTTTGTCTTAAAAAAAATAATTATTAGCTTCATCCGATGAATTCTACGATCTGGCCAGTTAGAGGGTTTACATTGATATATAAGTAAAATATGTAAGTTAATTAATTTTATTTTAGTCTGATGTATTTAACTAATTGTTAAAATTCGTGTTTCTTTTTTTTTAATTGAGATAAATGTTATTTTTTTGTTCATAAGAAACTTGACCCTATTTTACATAAGATACCCTTTTTGACCCTTTTTTTCTTAAGTGCCCTTTTTAGAATACTTTTTCGAAATTTTCAACAGCAACTCTGCTTGTACACAAAAAAAGGGAGAAAACAAAATGTCAACAAACATGCAAAACTACGAGCATCGTAATGCGGTGATGCCACGTATTACTCTTTTTTGTTCCAAAGGAATTTATCATTCCACGATTTTTTTTTTTCGAGAAAGAGATTATTTTCCGTGAGAAATAAATTCCGAGTAAATATTCATGATTGTTTTGCATTTCAGCTAACGATATATAACAAATTTAAAATGCATATATATTTTTTAGGCACATGTTTTTGGTTTTCTTGCTGATAACTTTACAAAAATAAATTTTAATTATTATTAAATTTATTATTTTTAAATATCAATCTGATTAAAAACATTTTTGAATTACTTATTAATAAGACTACACCATTTCCATTTATATGTGTATGTGCATGTAATTTTTGTAGGTGCGTAACATCCTTCATTTCATTTTCTTTTTTTGCTCCACCTGGTTCTTTCTTTTCATTACACAAACAATCAATCAAGATTTTCATTTTAACTACATCCGTTTCTAGTTTACACACATTTAATATCAAATTGTACAGGAAATTACAAAGATTCATGATAAGAGTTTTTTAATATTTATAATAATGATGCGTTCAAAGAAATGAAATACAAGGTCACTAAAATGCTTAAACAACTATTATTGAGAGCGAGAAATAAAGAAACTAATAATATAAAACAATATTAGACTGAAACTTAATATATTAAAATATAAAAAAAAATCACAAATCAACAATTGATGCGTGAAATTAATCCGTGAAAAATTCAAAAAGTGGGTCTTCTTGTTGATAAAGTTGACATTAAAGATGAACTTACTTATTTGAAATGCTTAATCACACACATTTTTAATTTTATTTGAAATTATTTGTACTGTACACACAGCACACTCTTGTTAAAATAAACGTTTATAAGTCTGTAATTACACTTATCATCAGACTTTACAGGGTTGGTGTGCAATTTTCGGTGTATTGTTAAGTCGAATTTGGCACATTAGACTTTCTTGGGCATAATAAGAGACCCTTATTACTCTTTCTTTATAAAAAATTAATGCTTGAAAAAGTCTTCGTTGTCATTTAATGCTTTCATGGATTAAGGATATTATTCCCCGTTTTTTGCTGGAAGAACCTTGTCATGACGTTATCCAGGACCATGTGGAAAAGTCAGGGGGAGGGAATACAGCATTATCTCACACCTGCTTTTACTGTTATTGGGTCGCTGGGAGACGCAACATGTTGCATTGTCAAACAACGCCTTTATAATCTCAATAATTTTGGTTACAGGCTGGTGAGTTCCAAATGGCCACATGGTGAAATAAGGTATCAAACGTTCTTTTGAAGTCGTTGAAAACCAGATATACAGAAGGTCTACATTCCACCGACTGTTAGATAAAAACTCGAAGGCTAATGATGTGGTCAATGCACGATTTTCGTGAATCCTGTTTGTTCATTTCGAAGTAGCGGGTCTAATTATTTTGTTAACCTTTTATTAACAATTTGTATAATGACTTTGTTTACTGTACTATATAACGCCGCTCTCTGCATTGCTAGATGTAAAACTCCCTTCTCTTAAGCTATAGCAAATCGAAATAATTGTCCGTAAATGTATTTATTATTGATTCATAGATAAGATTTGAGTTTATTTCAGGATGCTTTGAATACTACTTAAAAAAATCTAAAAAAAATTACAAATATTATTGAGAATAACGTACATGAATATTAGCTAAAAAGGCTCAAGCAAAATTTTTAAATTCACAACAAACATTTCTGTTTGATTTGGTATCTGTTCTTATCAAATCAATATGTTTGTTCTGAATTTAAAATTTCTCTTTGAGGCTTTTCAGCTCATCAGGCGTGTGTACGTAATTCTAAATAACTTTTTAAGAGTTTTTCTATAAACACATGCAATTATTTTTTTAGAATTTTTCAAGTATTTCTTGGCGGAGTTTCTGTTCATCCGTTAGCATTTGACTGAGTTATTAAATATTTTATTAGGTTAGGTTGGATTTCATCACAATGGACCCAATTGGGTCTCCGAGTTGAGGTACATTTTTAACACCACCCTTCCTAACCTAGGTTCGGTTGGGTAAGCAGGTTGCTGGTAAGGATTTGTGAAAATGAAGAGTCCAGCTCGCTTGGGTTCAATACAATGATCGCTTGGTGCTACCTGTGAGTTGAAGAGAATATAGAAAGAGAGAGAAAGCGACATAGAGAGAGAAAGGGTGGGGGAAAGGGTGATAAGGGTAGATATAGAATATATATAGTTAGTTGTTATAGAGATGAGAGTTGGTCGAGAATTGGAAAGAGAGGGGGGTTGGCGGTTATACTAGCCACTGCTCCCACTGCTAAATTTGTTAGTCCTATTTCCGATAACTCGGATAAGCTAGTGAAGGATAGCCTGCCAAGGAAGTGCAGAAGGGAGATCTTCGACAAAAAGCAGAGGATATGCAAGAGATGCAAGATTCTTTCCTCATCCTCACCACCTTCTCCTCCTCATTATTATTATAGTCATTAAACGGAAGACCCATATTTTTAGCATGAGTTCCGAAAGGGTAGAGACCGGTCAGAATGGCCACGTGATTCCTCAAGTGCTTCCTAGTGAAGTTCATGAGGGGTTTCCTTCTGTGGGGGTTTAGGCGAGGCCATAGGGTTCTCGCTATTGCACAAGTAGGCTCATTGCGTCATCTGTCTTGAGCTGATTCAAGAAAGGCAACAGCGAAGCGTCTTCAGATGAGAGTGGGAGACCACAGAGATTATCGATATCGACTTCTCTAAGTGGGATTCTCTTCTTTGCGAGGTCATCCTCAACTACGTTGCCTGAAATAGTCCCTGGTCCACGCACAGAGTTTAATATGATACGTGAGTGCTGCGCGAGCCTATCCAGGGCTGTGCGACATTCTTGGACAAGAAAAGATGTGGCATACACACCTATGAGGGACTTAATTGCAGACTGACCGTCAGTTATAATATGGATATATCTATTTTATATCAGATAGAACCTTAGCCAGTGTTTTACTTTTTTAATGGCGGATATCTCTGCATTTTAGTTCCGCGTTCAGGAATATATACGCCCCCACCAACTTTCCCTCCTTTTTTGAGCCGTCCATGAAAATATGTTCGTCTCCAGTCAGTGGGGACAACTCTTCTCTCAATGAAGTTCGAAACTTCCTATTGAAGTAGGGTTTCAGAGTGCAGTAGTCAACAAGATCCGATATGTTATTTACTGTATCTAGAATGCTAGCATGACCCCAAGATCGGTGGTTCCATGCGTCTATTTCATTTAGTATGACAACGGTCCATAGAGCTAGTTTCCTAGCCGTTAAGTCCACTGCAAGCTAACTCAACATAGCGAAGAGCTATGTTGTCATAAGTTCCATTTTGCGGAGAGTTCCCTGATCACTCACTGAGTCGAGTGCTTTCCACCAGACTGAAATTTCATAAAATAATACAGGTTTTATAACCATCTCTAGTATCCAGCCGACACCCTTAGGACTTCTTCTCCAAGCAGGGCCGATTGCATTCCTACAGACGTAGATTGCCGTTATAGCTTTCGCTACTCTTGCCTGAAGATTTGCCCTTCAGGAAAGTTTACTATCGAGAACAAACATTATCCGAGGGGGGGGGGGGGTTATATATCCTGCAAAAGAGCACCAGTTCTATTTGGCTGGGTTAACACTGAGGCCACTCCGTGACCATCGCGCTCTACCTCATTTAGTGCCGTTTCTAGTAAGTATTGCTGACAACGTATCTAAGTGAAATTCCTGATATTGCTATCGCTACATCATCTGCGCATGCAAGGGTTATAATATTTATGGATTCCAATTTTTAGCAGACTGTTGACCCTCACATTCCTCAACAGGGGTGATAGCACACTACCCTGAGGTGTACCTCTGTGGGCCTGACTGGTGACGGCAGCTGTTCCTATGGTGGAAGTTATGATTCTGCCTAGTAGCAAATTTTCAATGAGCTGATAAGTTTCTCGGCCAAACTCCAGCTCTCTAAGAGACTGAATGATTGCCGTCACATCGATATCATTAAAGGTACTTTCAATGTTCACGAAGGCTACCATGGTGTAGTTTTTATGCTCGAGTGACTTCTCTATATGTCCTACAAGGGAATGTAAGGCGGTCTCAGCCGATTTACCCTTGGTATATGCGTGCGAGAGGCTAAGAGGAGAAAGCCATCTAGGATTTTTTTATTTTATTTTTATTAAAGACTTAAAAACCCCGTCTGCACAAGTTTTTTCGTATTCTTTCTACACGCTTTATTTGTAGTGTGAAGCTTCTATGATAATGAAAGTACAATTTAATAATCATAAATCAACACATAGTACAAAATTGGTGCAACAGTGGTTGCCAAACTTGTTTCCTTGAGCGCCACATTTTCCACATACACCAACCTTACATTCAGCATCAATAGAATGTACATAAGTACGAGTAGTTTATATTAAAAGATTTTTATATTTTTTTTTTTATTTACAGAATTCGGCAGCAGCTAACGACGATGGCGAAGTTGAATACGAGTACATTGATGATGCTCAAAGATCGAAGAGGAGCTAGTAAGTTTGAAGTAATTAAAATAAGTTTATCAATTTCCATTGTAACGTTTTGATCCTTTATATCTCACAATCGCGAGTTTGTGTGTCCACATCAAGCGCGGATTCAGGCGTGGGGAAAAATTTATATTTCATTTTATTTCTTCCGGACGAAAATTAAAATTCAAGCTGAAAGATTTCCGAAAAAATTTACAATATTTTTCTTTAACAAGAAAAGAGACGGAAAAAAAATTTATTTGCAACAAATCGGTGAATCCATTATTAATGGCACTTATTTTTTATTCACGAGAGGAAAATACTGATATTTCAAAAGGCACATTTGTATTATATAAAAATTATCTCAACTTTAAACAAAGTTTGATTATAAATTAAAACAATAAATTATTAGAGCTATGCTCTTTATGTCACGACACAGGAGCTAGGATGTGATTTTTGTAACAAAAATAATCTACACTATTACAGTAATAAAATTAATTTTATTTGATTTCTTTGTACTTAAAACAATAGTACGAAAATAAAAAGCAAAATGTTTGATTTTGTTTTGTTTCATTCCTTGAAGTGAGTGAAACAAAAACAACGAGAATGGTTGCTCATTTTATTTTTAAATTGTTCTTGCACATGAGCGCAGACAATACATTAATTTAATCTTATGCAACTAGAAAAGAAAACAATAAGACATAAATGGAAATGTTTTGAAATATTTGCAGCGAGTTTGTTATTGAGCACATGGAATTTGTTTTATATGGCTAAGCAACATAGCTCTAACCCGGTGTCCTAGGATATCTCTCCTTTTTTTTATCAATTATTATCAGCTTATTATTTAAAATTTAGAACTTTCAATGTAAATTACAGCTGAAAATTGTGACAAAAGCATTTTCCGGTATTAAAATGTTCTGCAAAATTATGAATTGTATTGTAAGGAATATTTTTTCTGAAGCTAACGCTACTGAATTTGGCAGCTATAGGCCAAAAATGGAGAGATAATAACTCATTAAACAAATTTTAAATTTCAAAATCAAATCAGCTCTTAACTTAAAAAAAGAAATCGCGATTGATGTCTTTTTTACTAAAATGGCTTGATTGGTTTAAGAGATATCGTTGAAATATTTTGGAAAACAAATTTTCTAATAAATTTTTTAATTGATTTTAGATATTCACAAATTTTTATAGACTTAAAAAGTGTATCAGATGCTGAAAATTTGACTAAAATCTGTAAAATGGTTCGAGAGATATCGTTGTCGAAAATTTGCGAAAAAAAAAATGTTTGTAATTTTTTATTATTCGGTAATTTTTTTGGCAAATCTATTTTAGGTAAACATTTTCAGGGATGGGCTGCGAGCCAAACGATTGTCATGGTGACAAAAAAAAAAATTTTAAACGCACTACATACACTCCCGGTCAGATGAATAGAACCACTTTAATGAATGTTTTTAGTATGCCATAAATTTTACAAACATCAGAAAGAGTATTAATTGGACATCACAAATACTATATCAACAAGTGTTTTACAGAAAAAGATGAAATATTAAAATCATATAATTGAAACCATTTAATACTGTGTCCAGACATGCATTTTTAATTGAGTCAATTTAATTTTAATTGAGCAATTAAATTTACTGTTCACACATACTCAATTTAGCTGACTCAATTATCATTTGACAGCTGAAAAAAACATTGTTTTTATTTGTTTCGTGAATATTCGTGTTTATGAATTTCAAGAACTGATGCAAATTCGGCTTTAAAAGAAATTTCACTAATATATTACAGAAATGTCGAACTCTTCAAAATTAGCAGTGTTTAAAAAAAAGAAAACGAAAAACTTGATAATTCTATAAAGTGTTAGAAAGCAGCAGCTATTGCTTTTTACATTATGAGAGCAAAACTTGGAAAATGATAACAATTTTGATGATGTGGAAGAATCTTTGTGAATGAAAACAATATTTAAACACGATTCGTTTTTAATTTATTACAACTATTATTATTAATAAATGTACATCTCACGGACTTTATTGAAAACCAAACTGCTGTAGCTCATCTCAGCTTAGACGTGGCCATTTTGTCTTTGGCCACGAAACTCTACTCGTCATGGCCATAATTCCATCCGAGCAGCTGCCTTGGCCCCACTCAACGCCAGCCTCTTCCTCTTCAAGTTTTTTGCTATTTGTGAAAGATATTTGTTAAAAAATAAATTTATTTAGGAATTTTAATAAACTTACCTTCTTCAATAGCCATTTCCTTTTCCATTGTTTATTTGCTTTTTTTGACATTTGGTTCGCCATTGTAGGAACTTGTTCTGCTCACTGAACACAGTTCTCAACAAACACCAGGGTTGCATTTCGAGTTTTACGCAATTAGTGATACAATTAACTACTAATTGCTCAATTTATTAATTGACTTATTGTGTGGTAGATTGTGCTCAATTAAGGTCTTAATTGCATAAAATGCCCTAATTGCGCAATTAAGGGGTATGTCTGAACACGGTATAACTGACTTTAATTAAAAATTAAGTATTTTCTAATGCAATACTAAGAGCACATTTCACGAACTTTATTTATTAAAATGTCGTTTTGCCATACAAAAATTAATGGAAATCGACATTTAAATATGAATTGACATTTAAATAGAATTTGGTGAAATTGGCCCTAAGAACCATTAATATGTATGTACATACATACATATGTACTCGTATATAATAATAATGCGATATAATTTTGTTAGTAAGCGTGGCCAAACTCAATCTCAGTACTTAAATTTTGGACAACCGGAACTAGATGGCAAAGCCGAAGCCGAAGCAACAGATACCGGTTCTAGATCAACAGTGTGTATGTTGTTTTTTTTTTTCTCTTTTTAACTAAATTAAATAAAATATAAAATAAAACTTGCGATTTTTTATTTATAGCTGGAGCACATGGTATGGGGCAGGCTCAGAGTCAGTTTACAAGCGGGGACTGCAGTGGCTGCGGTGTAGGTAGTCCTGTTTATGGTAAGTTTCGACCAGTTACATTGTAATTTATAAGCAAAAATCTTTTATATTTTATTCTTTAAGAATATTCTACTGGATCGCCTGACCCTCTAACGTTAGGCGGAAATGTTAGTCCTTATTCAGATGGTAAACCTTCGTCAATAATTGGTTTGCACGGAACAACACCAGGTGGAGCCCCTGGTCCGGGTGGTTCTTTTGCAGGCGGTACTAGTGGTCAAGCCGGTGGGCCAGGAGCTGGTAGTGTTTTTGGTCCAAGTGCAGGTGTTTCATCAGGGCAAGTAGGACAGCCAGGAGTTGGTGGAGGTTTTGCTCCAGGTGGAGCAGCACCTGGAATGGGCGGTAGTTTCGCTCCCGGTACTGCAGGATCTGGACAATTGGGTAGCCCCGGCTCTAGTAATGATTATGCTCCCGGCGGTTCATATACTCCAGGAATTGGTGGTGGGCAAATAGGAGGACCTGGTCCTGGTGGCGCTTATGGCCCGGGTACTGCGTATGCTCCAGGTACAGGCGATGCAGGACAAATTGGAAGACCAGGTGCTGATGGAGCTTATGGTCCTGGAGGAAGTTCATATCCTTCCGGTGCTGGTGGTGCAGCACAAGTGGGAAGACCCGGCGCTGGAGGTGGTTATGCACCCGGCAGTTCATATGGCCCTGGCGCAGGTGGTGGTGGACAAGTAGGAAGACCCGGCTCTGGTGGTGATTATGCACCCGGTAGTTCATACGGCCCTGGCACAAGTGGTGCTGGAGAAGCAGGAAGACCTGGCGTTGACGGTAGTTATGCACCCAGTAGTTCATATGGTCCTGGCGCAGGTGGTGCTGGACAAGTAGCAAGACCCGGAGTTGATGGTGGTTATACAACCGGTAGTTCATACGGCCCTGGCACAAGTGGAGCTGGACAAGTAGGAAGACCCGGCGATCAAGGTGGTTATGCACCCGGTAGTTCATATGGACCTGGCACAGGTATTGCTGGACAAATAGGAAGACCCGGCATTGATGGTGGTTACGCACCCGCTAGTTCATACGGTCCAGGCACAGCTGGTGCTGGACAAGTAGGAAGACCTAGCCCTGGTAGTGGTTATGCACCCGGTAGTTCATATGGTCCTGGCACAGGCGGTGTTGGACAACTGGGAAGACCCTATGTTGGTGGTGCTTTTTCCCCTGGCTCTGGTAGTGCAGGACAAATAGGCTCTCCAGGTATGACACATTATTTTCAATATGATTAATAACTCTTTAATTAATTTGTATGTAATTTATGCGTCAGGTGGCACATATACACCCGGTGCTGGCGGTGCTTATGCTCCTGGTGGTGTTTATGCTCCAGGCAGTATATATAGTCCCGGTGTTGGCGGTGCAGGACAATTAGGAAGACCCGGTGCTGAGGGTGCTTTTCATCCTGGTTCTAGTGGTGCAGGACAAATAGGAGCACCAGGTATAACATTATAGTAATTGCATGTATTTTCGAAATAATATACATATGTATATGTAAATCTTCAATGAATTCTCGCAGGAACCTCATTTACTCCAACTTACGGTAGTGGTGGTGCTGGACAACAAGGAACTCCAGGTAAAGATAATTTCCGATATAATTGTGATACAATTTAATTAAAGAAACGCGTAATTACGCATGGTTTTCTAAGTGTGAGAGTGAGTGTTTCGTGATTTGAAATTTTTCTGCCATGTTTCAATACAGTGGCTTTTAATTTTTTCGTATCTCAAAATGAGGAAATTTCATAAAATTATAGACTGGTTCCTATCTACTCCAGAGTATTGGTTAATATAATTAGTCTGCAATTCTTTTGCTAATCATTTGTTTAAGATTGTTCTATTTTACTCATCCATTTTTTTTATGATTTATATTTGCGTTTGTTTGCGCAGAGTACACTGAAGAGTTGAATTTTTAAATTTTATTTCAAACTTCAACATTGCCCTTAGTTGCAACATTGCAACATAGCTTTTAATAGCTATGGGTTTTTGGCAAAAATTAAACATATAACTTAAAAGTAACAAACCACAAAAGTTTTACTTAAGTAGCACAAAAAACAATTAGTAAAGAACAAACGACAATGGCAATACTGTTGTAAGTTAGAGATGGTAAAACTGAGTTTTAATTACAAAAAATATTTCAGCAAATCGTAATACGATAAATCAAAACAATTCACATATTACATTTGCACGGAAAAATATTTATGTATATACATAAAGCTGAAATTTGCATCAACTGATACCACACACAGTGGACCAAACACAAAGAACGCTGATGGTGATGTGGCGTCCGGCCTTCGAAAACAGCATGTTGCTCCGTTGTGCTAGCCTTATTTTCGATTTAGTCGTAAGCTACAAAAATTAAAGTTTTCAGGAGAAGGTTTTTTTTAATATTCAGACATGTTTTACATATCGTTACTTTAATATCGAAAGGCCACAACCCATAATTTTTATAAAATCGAGATTTTTGCATTTTTCGATACATAAGATGTTCTCCAATCGAAATATACAAAACAAAACCGATTTTAAAAGTATAATGACTAGGTCCTTTCTATGTTAAGGTAACGATATATAAATTGTCGCTTAGGATACAATTTCAAAGTCTGGATTTTAAAAGTTATCAAAAATTTTTGCACTTAGATAATTCTAAACCCATGGTTTGGCCCATTAAATTTTAGTTCAATTGAAAAATTTATTTTTTACTATACGTCGGTTACGATTAAATCGAAAATAGGCCTCGAGTTGTTCCTTAGAAATTATCACATGTAATTTGGTTTCCTAAAAACACGAACTTTCTTTCGAAAAATATTTCCACCAACGATTGTCTGACAACGATGCCATTGTCAGATGCATAAACTTCGCACATCTGACAATAAAAAAATTTATGACAATAGCAACGAAATGCATAGTCTTACAAAATACTTTTTCGCAACTTCACAAAAAAAATTAACTTATCAAAAAAATAAATTTTACACACACGAGGGCTACTATTTATATTTTGGGAACTGGTAACACTAATATCAATAGCTAAAATCTGGCAACATAACAATAAAGTTTGACATTTTTCATCATAAACGTACTCACAACGTTTTTATTTAGAAGTGCTATTTATTTTGTTTACAGTGAGTTCAGAAAAACAATTTGACAAAAAAAAATGGAAATTTCAAGAGAATGTTTTCATTGGATTTTATTTTTCACAACTTTCGACGTGGATTATCTCAACAAGAATGTGTCGATGTACTCAGTTCTTTGCATGGCGATAAAGCACCATCAAAAACCACAGTATATCGGTGGTATAGTGAATTCAATCGTGATCGTAGTTCCGTCTTCGACGAATACCGCGAAGGTCGTCCAAAATAGGTTATTGCACCACAAAACATCGATGCAGTGCGTGAGCTGCTGATTCGTGACCGAGCAGATTCGGTCACGTTTTTTCAGTTTGAGATTATGGCATTCGATATCGTACCACATTATTACATTGTTCGGTAGCGAATGCCAAAACCTCAAACTGAAAAACGTGTTCGTATCAGGTGGTTATCGAAAGCGACAATTAGACCCCTAACTTGGCACCCACTGACTTCTTCTTGTTCCCGAATATCAAAGGTAAACTGAGTGGTCAACGATTTACGAGTATCGAAGAAGCAGTTAAATCGTTTAAAACCATGTTTTGGAGGTGTCTCAAGAGGACTGGAAAAACTGCATTGACAAATGGTATGAACGAATTCAAAAGTGTATTGATCACCTAGGGGAATATTTCGAAAAGCAATAAAGCCATTTTCGTTTAAAAATTTTTTGTTATGATTTGTTATTCCCGAAATATAAATAGTATCCCTCGTAATACTATCATTTAGTAAAATATGTTCGTCTTTTTTTAAGTAGATACCTCCACTATTGTAATTCATTTTGGTAAAATTTTATATATAACTAATTTTTGAAAATAATCTCTTTTTCCTTACTGCAATTTTTTACGACTCAACAGCTTGAAAACTTACTTTAAAAAAATGTTAATATTCACAGCTGTTTATATTTGAACTAGAAAAATTTTTCGGCATTTATGTCTTCGAAGTGTTAGGAATAGTGATTTTTTTTTTTTCAAAAAGTGAAAGCTAAAATTGTAATTGGACACATAGTGAGTTGTAAGAACTCGTTAGCACATTTTACTGATAATATTGCAGTAACTGATAACCGTTGGTACAGACCTTAACTTCTGGTGCATAAGTTGAACTTAGAGCTTTGACTGTAGAATTATGAGGCGAAATTCTTTTAGAATATTTTAATCCTTTATGACCCCGTTTCATAATACCTTTTTGAGCTTATTTTTCGAAAGATACAAAAATACTCATTTAGGAAAGAGTTACACGGTGTAAATGTTGCACAAAAATATTTCTCGTAGTATTTTACATAAAAGCGCTGAACACATCCAATACCTTATTATGGATGTGTTCAGTATAATTTTGAAGAAATGTGTATGTTTAATAATTTAAGAGCTTAAATACTTTTTTGTATTATTTTCACATACGAGGGTTTCGCAAGCCTGCTGGTGTAGGAATTATACAACAAGGTCAGAAGCAACCTCAGCGTCCACAATTGATTGCGCCTCCTGCACAACTACCGGGACATGTTCAAGGTACTCCATTGTCACTAATTTCGTCAAAATGTTTAAATAATTTAAATAAAAGAAGTAAGGACGGAATATTTGGCTCTTTCTTACACTTACATAAATTAGAAGAAAATAATTTACATGCACTTGACTTTAAAAATAAAAAATTAAAAATAATCGTGTATGTTCGTCCTAAATTTTAATTTCGTTTAATTTCACGTGGAACAGAGAACGTACTCGATTATGACTTTATGAATTTTTATTCTCTTATATTATTTTATATGTACATGTATTCTTATTTCACGTATTTATATAACCTCTCTAACAGTTTTCTCCCTTTTTACTCCCCCCAACACACTCCTGGTTAACAAATTCAATAACTTTTACATAGACTTAACATTAGTTCCCATACATTATTACCCAGCAAACAATTAATATAGCGTGCGTTTATAATGGTTATATGAAAAGAATATTTCATGCCAATAAACGCATTCGTCTTACAGATTCATAGATTTAAATTTATATTCTTTGGCGAAGCTTAGCGTAAGTAAAAAATTTAGTTGTACTTATGTACATATGTACCCAGTCAGCATTTTATGAAATTAATAATCATATTCGAGCCTTTTTCGCTTTCGAGGAAAATGGTACAGTGAGCGCGACACTTCTAAAAAAGTCTTTTATGACTCAAGCATTAAACACATTCACCACAGCAGGCTACACGAACACACGACTTCAAATGCCGCTAGCAGCATTTGTCGCCTCGTAGCCGGCTACTTAATTATTTTGGAGACGGCAGCAGCACCATCTGCAGTTGATGTACAAATACATTGTTCAGTATAGCCACTTTTATATGTTTTGCATTTATAAAAATTAATTACTCTTTTAAAATGTACTTATTTCACGTAAAAGTACAAAAATGAATCAATTTATTCCTAAAATCAATTTTTGGATATTGTTTCTGTTAAATAATATGAAATAATTGTACAAAATCATTCATTCAACATTTTGTATTATACTGGCAATACTGAATTTTCTCATTGTAGCCAACAAAATGGAAATTAGTTTAATTCGACAAAATCAGCATAGTCAACAACCTGCCGCCATGTTGCCTTGCTGTCTTCAAAAGAATTATTCTCATATAAACATGTGTATTCTATTCTTGACATTTGGTAGTCGGTAGCTTGCTGTGGTGAATGTGTTTAATGCTTTACACTTCTTATCAATTTCGACTCACTTTCGTGACACATATGTGGTAATACTTACAATCACTTGGAAATTTTTTCCGAGCCTTTTTCGACTCCTCTGCATGATTAAAATAGCCATTTGTACGCTCGTTTTCGAGTCGAAAATAACTGTTCTTTTCTGAGAAAATGGTACCCTGGCCGCGCCTATCAAAGGAAATTAAACTTTCACTATAAAAATAATTTTCACAATCATAATGAAACTTGTTTTCGTTACTTGTTTGCCCTAGTTCAACATCATTTAGGGCTAATAAATCAATGATATTTTCAATCCTGGTTCAGTTAAATTAAATTTAAATTTAAATGTCGTTTAAATTCAACAGGAGTAAATCAGTGAACCATATCTTATGTGTAGTTTAAACGTCAAAAAACAGCTGTTTTGCACAATCAAAAAGGCAAAAAATTTAAAAAAAAACTTATCAAAGTTCGCCAAATTTTGCTGAGAAAGAAATTATATTTATGCTTGGCAAAGTAGGATATTATAAAATAATTAAAGAAGAAGAAGTAGAGACTTGGAAAAAAGTTGATTGCTATTTTAATACAAAGCATATGGTCTGTAAGTGACAAAACCATATGACTTGTATTAGTATGTAATTTAAACGCCCAATTTAAGCTTTTACAGATGGTAGTGATTTGTAGGTTGGCTTGTTTAAACACATTTTAAACCAAAAATAAAAATTAGTCCCCCGTTTGTGAAAGACGTTGACGTTAGACATCTTGGCGTTTTTGTAATAGATTAAGGGAAACTTGTACAACTTTTCTTTAATCTATCACAGAAACGTCCAGATTTCCATCATGAACGTCTTACACAAACAGGCTGTAACTTTCAATGATTTATTAGCCCTTAGAAAATTTTCTTAACAATCCACTTTTTCCATTTTGAAACATAATAGTTTTTCGGATTCTTTTTGTAAAAATTCTCGTCTGTCTATTTATATTGAAAAGAAGAAAAAATGTCTTGTTTGTTGTTGTTATCTGTCGACGTCGTGGGGCAGACCGTTAATGTTTATATTTAATTTATTTGCTTATAGTGCAAGCTCTTATGTAAGGAGAAAATATTTTAAAAATTCTTCAACATAAGCGAGCGTTGAGGTTTCTGCTGCCTCAAAACGCGCTACCATAAAATATAAATTTTTGCGGAAGCGCGGTATTTCACTTGGGAGCTTTCTTGTTTACGTTAGACTATGCTTTCTTCAAAACATCAACAACAAAAATTAAGACATAAAAAAGAAATGGATGAAAGGAAAAGTTAATGTTTCATTTCACACGTTTCTTATTTTAATGTTGGTTTAAAATAAATATGGCGTAACTAAGAAGTCTCTTCATGCTATTTCTGCAATCTCGGCACCTATTTGAATTAGTGCATTTGAAAAAAACATGAAACATTTTATTACTTCCAGATAACTTATATATTTTTGCTGGGAGATCAATCTGATTGCTTTATATATTTAATGCTATTGGACTAATCTTGAAAATTACTTATATTGCATGGTGTGTACCAGGCTCCTTTTCCATATTCATACAACTAATATTGTACTAAACAATTTAGGCAGAAACCTTTACTATTCCTTCTCTTCTTAAACTTTAAAGAATGCAGCTATGGCATCTGCTAATAATACAACAATAAAATAAAAAAAATTTTCTCCTTGGGATCACTAAAAGCTATTCGTTTGATTGAAATATTTACACATTTAAATTTATTATAGGACAACAGACTGGAATAGGTTTTACTCCCCAAGTTCCTGCATATGGACATGGTCCTGGCCAACAAATGCCCTCTTCTTACACACAAGGAGCAAGTAAACAACAAATTCCTCAACAACCAACTGGTGGTCAACAATTGCCCACCTATGGAACGGATGGTCGTCGACCAAATGGTGCTATTGGACAACAGATCCCAACGTATGGGCAAACAGGGCAACAAATTCCTGGTTCCTTCTACAGACCAAGTAAGCAAAATAATACATGCATGTAAATCTCCAAAAAAAAAATAATTTGTGTTCATTTAAAGGTCCTGGATTTGCTCCTGGTCAACAACAAACGCCTCAGCATGGTACAGGTCAACAGATTGTCGGGTATCCACAGCCAAACGGATATGCACCAGGCTATGCAGGATCCACAGTTGGAGGAGCCGGGACTTTGCCGAGTGCAGCTGCCCAGCCAGGCATGCAATATCCAGTCACAGGTCCACAACAAATTTTGCAGCCCGCATCTGGTGGTATTCACCAGCCTAGTGCAACAGGCTATGGACAACCTGGAACGGGAGTTCAATCTGCTCCAGGGGGTGGCTATCAACCTGGTACTGTCTTCAGTCAGCCAGGAGGTGGGGGTCAACAGGGTGTTGTTTCACCCAGCAGCGCAATTGTTCAGCCTGGTGCTGGTTTTGGTAGACCGGGAGGTGTTCCTCAACAAAGCGGTGGAGTTTTTCAACCAGGTACTGGTTTTGTTCAACCCGCTTATAGTCAACAAGGTAGTGCTCAGCCAAGTGGTGGTTTTTTGCTTCCAGGTGGCGCTCAATCGGGAACAGGCTTCGGTCAGCCTGGAACTTCCGGTCAATATATTTCTCCTCAACAAAGTGGCGGTTATGTTCAACCAGGTGGAGTTCAACCAGGTGGTGGTTTTATTCAACCTGGTGGTGGCTCTTGGCAAGGCGGTATTCAGCCGACTGGTGGCCGTGTTCCATCAGGAGATGGTATCCAACCAGGCACCGCCTATGGCCAACCAGGTACTGCCATTCAACAAGGCTCAGGTATCTCACATGGACAACAAAGCTTAATAACTCAACCCGGAGGAATTGGCTATCAACCAAGCCAAGCATCGTCTGGTCCACATGGTGGTAAACCTGGAACTGGGATGCAACATATACCATCTAATGTTCAACAAGTGCCCGGTTATAGCCCCGGATTAGGGCCACAAGGTGGTGCTGTTCAATTAGGAGCTGGTGGTGGTTATCAACAAGGAACGACATTTGGTCCAACAGATCAAGGAGGAATGCGCCCAGCTGCAGGATATGGTCAGCAAAGTGTTGGAACACAACCAACTATACAACAAATGGGTCAACCAGGCACCGGACCTACTGCTGGTTTCGGACAACAAATCGGTAGACCTGGTCAACAAGTCTCTCCTCAACCCGGAGCCGGATTTGGTCAATATCCGGGAGCTGGTCACATTCCTTTACCTGGCGGAGGTGTGCAGCAAGGTACTGGTGGTAGACAACCAGTTTCCAGTTTTCCAGCTGGTTATGATAGTACTTATGGTCAACAAGGTGGAGGTCAACCAGATGCTGGTTATGGTCAACCACAAGGAGCTTCTCAATTTGGTCTGTCTGGAGGCAGTGTTGGACCCCAAGCTGGTTATGGTCAACCTTCTCATACTGGTGGTACGCAGTATGGTCAAGGTCCACAACAAATTGTTCAACCCGGCTCTACATACATTCCCGGAGGTGTGCCATCTTCTGCAGTACAACAAGGTAGCGCAGGAGTAGGAGGATTATGTAAGATATTTTTATCAAAAGAAAGCATTGCTATTAATAAATGACAAATATTTTATTTTTTAAGCTGGTGGTGGTGGTGGTGGTGATGCCGACGATGCTTTCTCTCAAGCTGAATCTTCTATTGGTAACGGTCAAGCAGCAGCTAGTGCTCAGGGTAAAAAGAATGGTGGTACAGCTAAAACTCAAGTGCAGGGTACGTACAGCTCAAGTGGCTCGTTCAGTGCCAGCGCTATGACTTCAGACAGCGACAGATCTTCAAGTTCGCAAGTGACTGGCGGTGTTGAGGGTGCTATGAGTCAATCACAAGGTCAAGGTGGAGCGGCTCAGTCTCAAGCCCAAGTTCAAGTAAACGAAAAAACTGGAGGTACAAAGGCATCATCTCAGAGTGGTGGAATAATTCATCAAAGTCAGAGCGAGGTAAGATAAAATTAGCATACACAAAAACACCCAAACATTTTATTTATTATTAACTCCACAATAGGTACAAGCCAATGATAAAGGTGGCTTGGCAGATGCTCAGTCAAGTGGTCCAGGCCAAACATCTTCTCAAGCCCAGATTGGTTTTAGACCTGGTCAAGATGGTGAAATCGTAAGATCGACAGGCGGAGGTCAAGCATCTGCCCAGTCGGGTGTGCATTACGGCAACAGTCAGTCACAAATTCAAGGAAATTCGAAGTAGAAACTGCAGTTTTCGAAAGTTTTATTTGATATATGATAATCTTTATTATCAATATTATTACAGATATGGCGTTTCCTATCATGGTGCTGCTCAGTCTGCTTCTGGTACTAAAGAACAAGTAGCAACCTATAGGGAACAGAACAGAGATCTCTTCAATACAATCAGCCATTTTGGAGGCACTGATGCGTAATATTGTTAATTTTGGTATAAATGTGAAGAAAACAATAATTTAATATTTCAATTACAGGGTAACTGATCGTGTCGACACTGTCTATAATCCAGCACTTACATCTGAATCTGATATCCCTGATTTGCAGTTGAAATCTTCCAGAACGAATAAAGAAGGTAGCTTGGTATTTGATGATTTAATCGCATGTTTCTGATGAGATCTTTTATGTAATTTTAGTGACTAGCACAAATAAATTAGATGATGATTCAACAATCTTAACTGATGAGGAAGAAGAAGAAGAACCCTACGATGAATACGATGACGAAGACGATTATTACAATGAAAATCCCATTAAAATGGAATCTAAGGCGAACGGCGATAAAAAATTAGACTCATCATCCCTGTATCGCACCCATACCCAAACATCACCCACTCAAACTCAACAAGTTGCCGTTGCTGATCCCAACAAAAAGTACACTGTAGTACAAAATCAAAATGGACGCGTCCAAACATATCCCACTCGCACAACTACCGAAACCGTGCCGAACGGTTTCCGTGGCACCGTAAACGTTGAGAAGAAGTTTCACACGAAATCATTGGAAACTCACAACTCGCAAAACAAATTAAACATAACTGCCGGAGAGAAATCTGGACATAATCCGCGCACTCCCGACAGCTTTGTCACAGTAACCAAGTCCATTACCGGCAGCATGGACAATTCGAAGAATCCTCCTCAAGATAACAAAAACTTCCAGTCCACTTATTACACCAAATCATCTACCTGTGGTTACTTTACCTTCTCCTGCAACATAGTGTATGGTGCAAATGGCCGCAGCAAAATCTGTCGTCCCAAAGCACCCACCAATGGCAAATGCTAGAATTAATCATGCACTATTTTATATATCTAGTTTTAAATATTAAAAGTAAATAATACATACATATATGTTCAATATCATCAAGTGCAACTATGTAAGTGTCGCAAGTCGTAGATAGCAATTCTTTTATTAATTTTATTGCTTTCTATATTTGCCACTTGATTATATAATAGTGTTTGTTAGGTTTTTCACTGTCCGAACGTATTTTAAATTTACATTGTTTTAAATGGTTTTTTTACTGAAACATCACTGCCCCTTTCTGTTAAATACACATACATACACCACACACACATACATACATGTTCTTTCTTCTTAATAAAATTTACCATAATACGAAAACTTCAAAAACAATGTACTGTTTCTTTTTTTGTCTCTATCTCTACCCCTTTCAATGTATACAAGAGGGCTCTTCGCAGAGTAAATGGTGACTTGTTATATCAGGTGCAGAACAGGTAAGTTTCCACAACATTGAACGCAAAGAGATGTACATACATATATATACTCGTACTTACCATCAGCCTCATGTATAAAGTATCCAGGAGACGATCAAATAAAAGCACCAATCACATAGTTGAGTGCGTGCAGTCGTTTTTTTGCGGCTACTCGTACACGTTGTCAGCACTGATTGATGAGAATCAAAACATTTTGATATTATTCATGGTAAAATTATACCAGGTACGTGTACGACTACAACAATTTTACAACACCAAAAAACACACAAACCGAAATTAGTCAAAAACAGATGTCTTTTGTTTTTAAAAATAGTAATTACAGGGTAACTAAAGTACACGGCATTCAAGGCCGAGGCACAATGAATCCGTCATACGTTAAACTTCGCCTTTTTCAACTGACAGCTAAGTTGAAATACATGGTTTCTTATGAGGGCTGTTACATTCAGTACGTGTCCGTCAACGCAAAGTACAAAAACTGGTCAACTTTTAACTTTTTGCATACGTTGAGTAGTTTGACAGATATTGGTTGATTTTTTTGGTATGTTGTGGTTTAGGTTTTTGTGTTTTGTGGCAGCCAAAAATAAAATTAATCAAAAGAAATAAACGAAATAAATAAAAAAAATTGAATTTAATAAATAAAATGGAGAATCAACCTAATGAAGCTGTTCAAATGCTTCCGTCAATAAAGTACTCATTATGCCAACATTCTCCGTCGTCGCGATAATGTCAGTTGAAAAAGGCGAAGTATAACGTATGACGGATTCGTTGTGCCCCTGCCTTCATTCGTGATTATAGTCATTCAGTGTTGCCAACACGTGTGTAATTACAAAGAGTGTGTAATTACTATCATGTGTAGGCCATATAATTAGGTTCGTGTATAATCTGTGGGTAATTCTACTTTGGGTTCTATTTTTATTTATTTTTGTTTTAATTTTGACCAACAAACAAGATGTGTAGTGTAATTCTCTTTAATGTGTAATTGGAAACACAGCTATGTATAAACTCAATGGCAACACTGTAATAATTTTATTCACAACACATACACTAACATTTTTCCCAGCTAACATTTTGGTGATAATTTTTTGCAGAAATCTCTTATATCATTCTCCTCAGATCACTTTTGATAATTAAAACCTGATATATCACTTGGGTGATTGAAAAAGCCGAAAACGGCTGGCTGTTCCGTTCAACTATGTGTTGTCAGAATATTTACAACTAACTTTGGTGTTATTTGTTCATTAATAATTATCACATGTAATTTGGCTTAAAAAGCGATACGAACTTTAGCCTGTTAAAAATCATATATATAGAAACAAATGGAGTTCGAATAATAATTAAAATTAACTAGGATTCACTTACGATTCATCTATATGATTTCTTGAAAATAGAGGAAAAAATTGCGAAGAAACCTCAAAAAAGTTATTTAATGATTTTGTGGCAGTAGAAAATTGTTCCAAAATTCGATTATGATACAAAATGCTAGCTGGGTGGGTTGCAGCTTGTAAACAAAGCTTGACAACTATTTGTATTGCTCTTTAACGAGCCAACAGGAGCACCATTTCTACATATATAGTGGGATATATGTACTATCTCCTATTTCCCACAATGACCAATAATCTTCTCCAGAAATATGACTTTTTTAAAATTAATTTTTGCAAAGTTCCAAAATGGTTACAGATATGCCACTTCATTTGCACTTTAAGGAGCCATCAGGAGCATAATTTCTATATAGTGGGATATATGTATGCACTCATCTCCTATTTCTCACAATGACCACTTTTCGTTCCTAGATTTCGTCACCGAAATAATATTCCTTTATTTTACTAGGACTGTTAAGTGCTTAACAGTCCGCTGTTAACTGCAAAATGAGCTCTGTAAAAATTTTTGGTTTTTGTATCTGCTAGTTAAATTTAAATTTATCTTCACACACATCCTTTAAAACAATGGTCACCAAGAATAGAAAACGCTTAAAAGCAGAACAGCACTAATACATGCTTAGTGCTGTTCCACTGAAAAAAATCGCTCTTGTAAATGTTTAATTTGGTATATAAAAATATTTTTATGGGTTAAGTTTATATGAATGGACGTTTGTATTTAGTGGTGCCTAGGACTGTATGTACTAATTTTTTTCAATTTCCTGATACATACTAGACACTCAGCATCTGCAAAATATTTAAGCCAAATAAAAACTTAGTTTTCAACTCTATATTCCACATATTTTTTATCTTTTTTATAACAATAAAAAGTGCTGTTATAAAAAGATTTAAATTAGATAATTTATTTTTATAAATAATATAGAAAAAATAAATTAAATCATTTTGGTAGTGTTTGAATACTCTCGGTGTATTTTTTTCATAAAAAATGCGACAGAAATCAGCTCTTTTTGTGTGTTTTATGCTCTTGCTTTAAATTTCTGTTAGTAGTTGTTCTGTGTAAGTATGCAGAGCAGAATTCTAGCAGAGCCCTCAGGGCAATGGGATGGTGGACACTGCTTTAAAATCATATAAATCTTTCCAAAATCGGTGCAGTAGTGCGGTCGTAAAATAATTATATAGAAGAAGAAAATGGGAATGGCGTTTCAAATACATACATACATTTGAAAATGACAACACGAGGAATGCCAAATATGTACTCGGCATAAGAATTTTATTCCCTGTTTCGATTATTTCAAAGTAAGGATATTTTTATTAATTATTCGAATAAAAATTTTGATTCCTTGTTTCTTTGAATATTTGAACAAGAAATTAAAATTATTTGTCTCTTCGAACAGGAAAGAATTCATAAAAATTTTATTCGAACATCGAAATGTTTATTTCCGGGAGCTCCTTTATACCGACATTAATATAAATCCTTAATCAGCGTTACCGTTGTGAGACTAAAGTCGCATTTTGCCACTTTTTCAACTGCCTTGCCACTTTTTATGCCCCTTACTTTTAAATCCCCTTTTAGTATCATTTGCATTATTTGTACGAGTACAATTACACACTCATACTTGATAATTCTAACTGTTTATTTTCGATATCTATTGTGAAAGCCAAATTTAATTAAAGTACATATTTTTAAAAGGCTGTTCTGTAAACCGAAACCGAGTTGAAATCGCATGATTTTAGAAAACTAAAACAGGCAAACACGTGGCCAATTCCCAAAAACAAATGATCGAAAAATATCAGATTTTTTTTCAAAAAATACTTATTTTCGGAGGAAAGTGACTATTGCTGATGATAAGTTGCAACTACTCGTTTAAGTCAATGGACAAATTGGCCAAATTAAACGCAAAAATATACCCAGATTCAGCAATTTCAAGGTCGGTGAGTTACACCTTATTTCATCTTTATAAAAAAAAAAATAAAGCGTAAACTTAAATTAGCATTGCTAAAAAATTTTCAAATAGACTGAAAGTAGACACTTGTCTGTCCATGCTGTCTGCTTTAAATTTATTTCAAAACGATTTGAAAGAATGGATTGCAAGTGAAGAACTTATTAAGAAATACAGATGTACAATTTCAAAAGAATTGATATTTAAGGTATTTAATAAGTATACATTATGCATAAAAATAATACCATAAATATATTATCCTCTTCAGAATCGAAGTTTAAAATTTTGTATCAAAACTTTAAATGGTTAAGTAAATTTTTTGAATTATACTGGTTTTTAAGTAAATAAGTGATATGCCCCAAAAGATGCCAACAAATTTATTAATGTATTTTTTAAATTTTTGTAAATCTTAAGAACTGGGGCAAATTACGGCATTCAATATCGAACGAAATTTCCATTTATTTTCTATTGGAATTTCGATCAATATTAAATGCCACATTTTGACCAGTGTTGCATTATTATCATAGATTTTATGATTTTTTATATTTAGTAGCTATCTATACTACGTTTAAACTCGTCTTATTTGTAAATAAAAACTGTATTTGCAAATACTCAACTAGCCCGGTATTATAGAAATATATTCTCAGTCGTCAAATAAACAATTGTAAAATCAAAACTTTCTTTTTCTGTATACATACATCTCATCCCCAGTAATCAGTAATTGTTCACGTGAGTTAGTACAGGCTTCATTATTCTTTACTTTCTGTTGATGTTCCGTGCTATGCCGTTCTATATCTAAATTTTAAAAGTTACATTTTATGTTATAACTTATCACCTGTTTCTAAGCAGAACGGCCACAGTTTTCCACTGAAGTGATGAGTTCGTCTATTTTTATGTTTCAAAATAATTTTATGTTTTTCTGATAAAAATTTAATTTTTTAAATTTTAAAAGCATAATCACAATTTTTATTCTACTTATGCTGTCACTTAGAATTACTTAATTTTTTTTGGATTTTCACAGGTTGAACCGTAACAGGGCAGAAAGTAAAACCTAAAGGCTTCATTAGTCTTTATTTTCTGTTGCTGTTCTGTGCTGTGCTGTTCTGCTTCTAAATTTGAGTATTTACTTTTTCTGTAGTAACTTATCAGCTGTTTCGGACCAAAGGGTCGCAGTTTTCCACTAAAGCGATGAGTTTTGCAACCCCCATTGTTAAGTTTCAATATAAATTTATGTTTTTCTTTCAAAAACTATTATTTTTTAATTCTAAAATCACAATCAAAATTTGTTTCAAAATACTTTTATTTAATTTATGCTGTCACTTACAATTACTTAACAATTTTTTGATTTTCACAGGTTGAACCGAAACAGAACAGAACGAAACAGAAAAACTAACGACTTGTATTAGATTTCTATGAACAATAACAAAAATTAAAAATTTTAAAAACCCCCGACTTTTTTCAGAAAAGATGTTATATCTTCTAAACGGCTGGACCGATTTTTTTCAAACATAGCTAAGAACCCTCTCGATCAAGTCGTCTTGAAAAAACTAAATGAAAATCGGTCCAGCCGTTTGGCCTGTACGTGGACACAGACAGACACACAGATACACAGACACACACTACAAACTTATAACACCCCTTTTTTAGTCGGGGGTTAAAAAAGAGTCGGCTGATTCGTAACAGAACGGAAAGTAAAAACTAATTCTGGCTTAATTCTGCCACAAGTTAGAATTTTTGCTTGCAAATAAAACGTACGAATAAACTTATATGAGTTGTCATAAAATTAATGTTTGTGTACTTTTTATACATGAGAAATTTGTTTTTATTGTTTGTTTTTAATAAAAATAGGTTGATAAATATGTTTTTTTCTTTAATTTTCTTTGATTTTAAAGCTGCCCCTTTTGTTCTCAGAAATTCCCTTTTTGTACCACTTTTTTTGGAAATCCTCTTTATATGCCCCTTTTTGAAATTTTGCAACGGTAACGCTGTCCTTAATAGATTTTCAACCAATTGTAGCAAGCACATTCCACAGCTAAGAGAACACACAACCACAGTAAATTTCATTACATAATATTAAAAATTATGGTCTCTATCTTTGTACAAACGGGAGAAATAAAACCAACATTAACTGCCTTATTTGTCCACATTTTTAAATAATACAAACAATGCATATTTATACTTATAAGGTAGACTCATTCCAATTCACTTTGAAAAATGCATACTTCGGATGTTAAGAAAATTTGCTGAAAAATTGTGCTTTTGGCACTATTTTTAGTGCTTTTTGAAGACTCAAAACTCCAAATTTTTAGCGTTATTGCTAAAGTAATAATAAAAAGCACTAAGTAGTGCTCTTAATAAATTTGTGTGTTTCCTAAAATTACTTTTATAAAAACTGTATATTTATTTTTCAGTGTAAAGCATACCTTTTTCGTCTGATATATTTCATTAAATAGAGAATAGCTTAGAAAATATAAAACATTATTAAACTTCACTCCTTTGGATCTTCACTCGTTTTAGTGCTTTTTAGATCTCAAAATTACGCTTTTTAGTGCTTTTATTAAATTTTGATTTGCTTTTAGAGTTGGCATTAGAGTTGCAAAACTATCGATAGTCGCTCCACTCGATAGTTTCGATAGTTTTATGTAAAACTATCGATACTATCGATAGTATCGAATAGTTTTATAAAAGTTGCCACATAAACTACATTTGACTCGAAAAAAAATCCAGAGTCCTCAACATTTTCATTAGTATATAAAAATATATCAAGCCTTTTTTTCGATTTTATCGTAAGCGGGGCATATTATCGAAAATATACTTTTTTATTGAACTTAAAATTTTATGGGCCTACCCATGGTTTAGAATTATCAAAATGCGAAAATTGTTGATAACTTTTAAGACACTAACTGTAAAGTTTTATCGTAAGAGACGATTGGCGGCCGTCGCGATAATAGTACCACCAAAATTTATCTTTGTGTCGACGATGTTGAATTTATTAAGATACTTGTGACTACTATTTGTCGAATAACACTTGGATTTATAAATAAATTCATATACATACATATGTATTTAAGTACTTGTGTATACAGAAGCAGGGATGCGATGTCATATTTACAAATTGTACTAACTTTCAAAAAAAAATTTATTTTTTTCAGTACGATTGTACCTAATTCTTTATTTATATTTTTTTAATACTTGTACTTTTTAATTAACTAAAAATCAATTAACAAAACGCCAGAAGGTGCACAAAGAATATTAGTTGCTGGGATCTGAATATAAAAGTAACATTTACGATATACTACGTTTATAACATTTTTTTTATTCGATTGTTCACAGTCGATGCAAATAGTCGGCTTCTCTCCTTGGTACGAAAATAAAATTTCCACATTTGCAGATGAATTTGGAATAAATAACATTCCTCCAGCAATTATTTAAGTACCGGAAAACATCGTTTGATTTACTTAATTTGCTAATACCTTCGAGCTAAAGATTAACCACCTTGTGCAAAAAAATAAGTGAACGTTAAAACCGGTTTTTCTATGGAAATTTTTTTTAATGTACACTTCAAGCACGCATTATTTTTTGCATAAGGGGGTTAATATATTTTAATGCAATTTCGGCATGTAATATAATATAAAGAGATTCCAGTAGTGCTAAATGGGTCATTGCGGTGCTACGGTACTTTTGGCATTCAAAAGCGCTAAAATTATACAATTGTACCAACTTTTCCATCGCTGTAAAAAAGCTTAAATCAACTACGGATAATTTGCTTCAAAGCTGCCGGCTACTGTTTACTGACTTCGATTATTTTTACTCTTTTAATTACTTGTTTTTTTTGCCGATAGTATCGATAGTGGAAAAAACTATCGATATTTCATTTACAACAAAACTATCGATACTATCGATAGTACTATCGATAGGTTTGCAGCTCTAGTTGGCATCACTGGACATGGATATTGAATTTACTAGCGGCGAAAATACTCACCAGTACAATTTAGACCACCTGATATGAAATCGACTTGAAAACACTTCAGTAATTTTTTTCATATGTGTATTTACTTTTGTTTATTATTTGCCTTTGATTTTTTCTTTGTCTTGTTTTTATGTTGTAATATATATAATTTTCATTATGTTCTTTTTTCTCTTCTTCATATGTATGTTACAAGGTTTGTTTTTTGTTTTAATGCCATACTATTGCACAATTTATTGCATATTAAATTGTTGTCACAAACTATCTGACAATAATTCTATAATGTTATTGTTGCTTTTTTTTTCTTTTGGTTTTGCTTAAAGAACTTACACTTACAATACATAAGAATAATAAAAGTTTGGTTTTGCAAATAGTGAGTATATAACGGTATTTTATTTGCACACACAAATGTAATTAATTAATGAGTAGTTAATTATTTGTTTGTTGGGCATGTGAGTTTAAATGGTTGTGTATGGCGTGTATGCGTGTATGCGTGTATGTATGAATGCAAGTGTTTGCAAAACAAACAAAAAACTCATGGACACTAATAAGTATGCAATAGTTTTTTTATACATATATATGTATGTTTGTATCGTATAGTCCATTTCCTGTGTACGATTACATAGGTATATATAATAAAAACCAAGTTGTATTTAAACATTTTGAAATACATAATAAATACAATCATTACATGTATTGAATATACAGTAATACGATTACAAGTAGATTTGATCTGTAGTAACTAAAGTAAAACATTTATATATATATATATATATATATATATATATATATATATATATAAATTACTAATTAATTTATTTTCTTGCTGTGTATAAATAATTTTATGCATATTAATATATATATGTATAGTATATACCTATTCATGGTGTATGTGAGTATATGTATGTATATTTTGTTTTTTAATAATATTTAATATTGTACATAATTTGCTTGTTATATAGTTTATTATTTTTTTTTGTAATTTAATGTATTATGCACATGCATACATATACATATATATATATATGCATATACATATGTATTACATAGAGAGCAATAGTTATTGATAACTTTATTGTTATTATATCTACATACATAAAAATGTTAAATTGATTTTTCTTGAAATATATAAGATGCACATACAAATAAGCAATCTGTAATGCACATTAGTACTCCTTTTTTTGTCCTAATTAACTGTTTTTCTTTTTTTTTCGGTTTTGTTTTATATTTATTTATTATATTTTGTGATTTGTATTTGTTTTTCTATGCCTATATTATTTTAAGTTTAACTATATTTATTTGTTGTATTTATGTGTTTAAAAAAGACACTGAATTTCACAAAAAGTTATTAATGTTCTTATGTTTGTTTAAGACTCCCCTATTTGTAATGTTTTTCTATTTTTATTTTTATTAATTTTATTTTCATATGTAAGTGTTTTTTACTTTTATTTTGAATTTGTTTGTTATTTGTTCAATTTACAAAACACTTTTGTATTGTTGTGAAGATTGTATTATTCTATGAACATTTGTTTTTGATAATGTTGAAGATATTAATGTGATATACAAGAAATATATTTAAAAAATTGTATTACCTTAAAGAATTAAAACATTCCGGCTTAGGGGACTTCAAGCGTGTATTACCCTAGCTGCAGGATTAAATATTTAAAAAAACTGTAGCACTAGCACTTTGGAACTTTATGATGGCAAAAAAATTTAATGAAAAATTTTTGTTGACATCTAACGGATATTCAAATTAAAAGCGGCGAACATATTCCCCTGAGCTGAGTTGAAACCACCTAATATAAATTTGCCTTGATCACCATTTTATGAATGATGGTCGATAATGATAGTCAAAACAATATATATATATATGTATATAATAGTTCAATAGATTTTTAGAATGGTCCTTGATTACATGTAATGTAATGAAAGTGTGATTTAATTAGTTTACATTAGTTTTTTAACTGCTTTGTCCTTCCTTTTCTTTATATTTGACATTATCAATTTGCAAAATTAGTAAATGAAATACTTAATACAATATTCACGACAGATTGTGAATTGAACAATTTATTTTTATGCTAAAAACTACTAGCTGCTATCAAATGCCAGAGTGTTCATAAAAATAGGTAAAATTGAACCTGATTGAAAGGCTTCAAGTTACCACTAGTGTCATCTATGTACGAGTATGATATGATGGTTGGATTTAGAAAATATCCAATCTTTTTGGAAAAGTATTTAAAAACAAAAATTCCATTTTTTTATTATGTAAAATGTACTATCTTCATTACGGACTTTCTCAGCATACTTTTTGAAGAATTTATTTATGTAATTCTTATTTGGCATGCATTTTATAAGAAAATCATTGATAAAAATGGTGCTGGCTCAGTGAAAATTTGTTATAATTTTGTCAATGGAAATTAATGAAGAAAAGTTGCAATATTAATAGAGGGAAAGGAACTGATGCCAAACTAGTGAATTGTTTCATCTAGAAGTGATAGGTGTCCCTTCCAGTTGTAATACTTTTCATGGAAAGTATTGAAGACTTTTACACAGCGTCCACAATTGATAGGGCTGTCATGACAATATAAAATCTTCCTTACCTCTTGAGTACTCACTACTCGCATAAATAAAATTACTAAAACTAGATGATGATGCATTGTGGTAGGAATTCGTATGCTTTCACTGCTATTATATATTGTTGTACTATTTTTATGACCACTCCTTTACACACACACACACTTACATGTATGTAAGTAGGCATGCATGTGTGTTGTATTCAAAATTTATTTATACTAATATAGTAAAATTGTTGTGTTAAAATGTATTACATAAATAATGTTTGATAAAATAAAATTATAATTATTATACTGCATATATGTAAATATTTAATTTGTGATATTTAAATGTTTATTATTGTTAGTTTTAGCATGTTTTAATGAGTTCTTTTATGCAAATATATTTTTAATTTAAATAATGTATGTATGTATTTATGTTTTCTACGACGGCTTTTTAATTAACTATCATTATTTTTGTTATTATTTGTATTTCTATTTTAGAATTTTGTAAAATACGACTTATTAAATTTATATGTACTTGTGTAGAATATTTTTGAGTTTGTTTCTTAAGCTTAAGTAATAAATAGTTTTTGTTGTTTTATTTTTAAGTTAAATATATTTTATAAATTGGAAATGTAAAAAAAAAATTAAAGAGATTTCAAACTTTCTTCATTCATGTTTATTTTGAAATTGTTTTGTTTTCCATACATATTAATTGTTAATTTGTAATTTTAACTTTAATTTCTAAAGTGTTTAAACAGCCATAAATTCAAATTTTTTCGTGTGTTGTTGTATTTAAATATTTCTAATTTGTATTTGTAATTTGTTTAATTTCAAATTTAATTTAATTAGTTTTTATGTATGTATGAGAATTTTTAAATATATATTTTTTGTATTAATCAAAAAGGTACGTGAATAAATATATATTAATTAAGTAATTTAATTTGTTTACTTTTTTGTTTTATTCTGTTTGGTAATTTATAATTATCGGTGTGCTTCGTTTTTTATACATACATATATTTGTAATTTCTAAAATGTTTTTTTTTTTTAATTTTTAATTACAAAAGTCAGCAATTTTATATATTTTCCTAAAATGGCTACCAAATAATTAAATTTTACATAAACACACAGATTTATTTAATTAATTTAAAAAAAACAAACAAATAAAAAAGAATTTTCTATGAAATTGTTAATTTATAAACAAAAAATATTCAAAAAAAAAATTTAATTTGGAATCATTCAGGAGCTACGACGAGTATTTATATAAAAATCGTTAGACAGAGAGAGAGAGAGCTATAGTGTGTTAGATTTAGAGAGGAAGGGACATTGGCAAATTTACACCAGCTTCAATAGCGTGCTCCTCTAAATTATGAAATTATGTATTTCGTTGTGTTACCTAAGGATTTATTATTAGTTTTATTTTTATTATTTTTATATAGTGGTTACTTAGACCTAGAATAAGAGGGGTTTCAAGAGACAATAAATAAATTTCAGATGTTTTTTTGGAGTTATTTTCTTTTATTTTTCGATCAATAAATTTATCAAAGGGAAATGAAAACATTATGTCACTTATTTAATGATTTAAGTAAGTACAGCTTCCACTACATTAATCACAATTGTAAAACAAAAGTATTTTATTTCACTAAAGTTGATACAATATACCACAGAAAAAATTTCAGTTAAAAAATTTATAAAACCCAGCACAAAATGTTTACTGGGCAGCATGCATAAAGTAACCAGATGGTCTTTGGAAAAAGCGAAATAAAGCTGATTTTAAGGAACATACCGCCAAAAAGCGGGATTTAAAAATAAATATATTTTAGAAAGCGACATGTCGTCGCTTGGTTTGTTGCATACATAATGTATTTTGAATACACTATGCCGCAAACCAATAACCAACTGACTATGTGTAATATGCACATGCAAAGTTTCGTATGTACTTAGGAAACGCAGTTTTCAACTCAAATGAAACGCTTTTAAATAAACAAAAATATTTTGCTTTGTATATAAATAAAAATTAAATGCCGTTCGTTGGTAATCGCATCAATTAAAGACGGCTGCAACGATTTCGCTATTTTTTTTTTAATATTATGACAAATATTTTAATTTATTTTATTATTAGAACGGCTGGAACGATTTTTACAATTTTTTTTATATTCGTAGAATTAAAAAAAATACTATTAAGGAGTGCATAAGTGGGCGTTGCACCTTCCACATATAGCAAATATTTATTTTGAAATATCTTGGGAATAAATATGGTAAAACACCTGAGATTGTATAGAAGTTACTCTATTGTCCTTATCAGCTGATAAAAAAGGAAGAGTCGGAATAAAGCAAGGGGGCTGGCCCTCTCATACAAAATTTTTCTAATTTTGGTATATCTTTGCATATAATGCAGCAAGAAACGAGAAATTTTGTGAGTTATATGAGTTGGGTTGCAAAAAAAAAAAGTTCGAATTGAATATGTGGGTGTGCAACTCCCATAAAGAGAAAATATTTACTTTGAGATATGTGGAAAACTAATGTAGGGAGAAGGTTGAAATTTTGTATTGATAACTCTGTTAATAATGTAATAATTGTCTACTCTGTAATTCGAATCGAAAGGAAATGCTTTCGAATTTTAATGTGAATAGCATACAAATTCTAAAGCATTTTCTTTCGTTTCGAAATATAGAGTAGATCCCCAGAATTGAAAAATTAGGCGTGGTGCCTCTCATAAAGTGCAAATTTTTATTTGTCTTCAAAAATAATACCAAATAGTACTGATCTAGAAGTAGCAATAGGCTATTAGTTTTTTAATAATTTATTAATTTGTTAACACCTAAAGTTGGCATGGCGCTGCTCACATCGAAGCAACATTTATTTAGAAATATCTTGGAAGCCAAACCAGCAAAAATTTTGAAATTTTTTCGTAAGCAGCTTTTTAATGTTTGAATTTGTAGTAAGAACAAAAATTAAAAAACTTATGCTATTTTATCATCAGTGAAATTGATTTAAATAATGTTTCAAAACAAGATTCGGCTTCGTTGAAGCCAAATGTATCGCTAAGATGGCACAAGGCCCAAGGAGAATTAACGACATTTTCAAGCAAGATTTTGTCTACATATTGTTAGCATTTTGTTAACACCCTTGTGTTTTTTCATCGTGGCAAATTTCAAAAAAAAAAAAAATTTGTCCGTTCCTTTTCGAGATATTTAGTTTTTTAACTTTTTTTCATATGTTGGCAACCCTAAAATTTCCACTATTAAAAAAATCAAAACACCCCATCGGCGCGTGCTCATAAAAAACACTTATATACTAAACTTCAGCCATATCGGTCCAAAACTTTGACTGAAATTAATTTTGGCCTAAAAAATACATAAATTATCTACTGGGCATTGGTAAGCAGATGTCTTAGGAGAATCTTGCTAAAGGCTCAACCATAAAGAATGCATAGGTCATACTTTAAGGAAGACTGAATGAAATATTGCCAAAAAAAAAAAAAAATTAATTCAATGGAACCAAAAAAGCAGCCGACGCAGAGGCAATCCCGTTCAAACATGAAGACGGAAAATTTAAGACGAAATAAGGTAACCGCATCTAACAACACTTTGTCACCAAATGTCACGAGACGGAAGATAATTGTGTTTGCGGACTGTGTCGCTCACTCAGTACCTGTGTCTTCTTTAATTCTTCTTTCGTTATGGCATTTTCATTTTATACTTTGTGGCCTCATTCGCTGTGTGATTTGTATAAAGGTAAAAGGTAAAGTTCATATTTTTTAATGAAAATGCTTAAAATAAAATCCGCAATCCTTTGCAAAAATTTTTTTTTTTGGCTGAGGTAGTTAGCAGGTTGACTACAAAGCCGAAGGTCCTGGGTCCGAGCTCGGTATCCAACAGTTATTAAATAACATCAGTGCATCTGTGTCCCTTTGTATCAGTTGTTGTAAGAAAGTTCAAGTGATGAAGGCATAGTCACTGGTCGCTGAACTATACCGACTTCAACAGATACTAATCCTAATGTAACAGCTTAGCGCCCTCTTTCGTCGGCGTTGTCTAGCAGAATCATCGGGTAAGTAAAATAACCAATAAAATGGCTACTAAACACAGCTAAAAAAATCAATACCCTCATTTAACACCAGAGGCGCTGCAACACGTGCAAAAAACCGAGTTGTTTAAAAATGAAGCTTTCCTCCAACTCTTCCTTCATCACCTGTCTTCTCTATCACTATACCTTTCCTAAAGAAGGTAACACCTGGTAATAGTAGTAGGCATTCATTGCCTGAGTGTTACTTCTCTTTTCAAAAAAAAATCTAATATTTTTTTAGATTCAACACAAAATATTCTTTCATTTAATTTTGTAAATATTTTCACTTTGTTCATTTCGCCAAATCATTATTTTGTTAACAAAACAATAGCAAATAAAATACAGTTGTCCCTTTCTCGCAGAAAGAAAGATGGTTCTAGCTTTTTTCGTCACTCATTTTCTTCAACTCTGCATACTTTGTGATATATAGTGTCGAATGAAATAAAATTGTTAGCATTAACAAGTGATTGGGAAATATTTTGTTGTGGCCCTACCTTCCGCCTGGGAACTTGGAGAATAACAATAATAATAACAACACTCATCTCTAGCGCGATATTTTAATTTTTCATTTTCAGCTCTATGCGAAACATAGAAATGTTTGTGCATTTTGATCGGGTTATATAGAAAATAACTCCAAAAATATACCCTTTTTAGACAGGGAAATTTTGCTGTACAAAGTCTTAATTCAACTGGGAGAAAGACAGCAGGAGATAGCATTTTTTCCTTAGTTTTTCACACAGCTCAATTAGACTTTGCAAAGTAAATGTTGCGCTTGTAAAACGGGTAATAGTTTCTACTAATTTATTTATTTTTTTAAATTTTAGCACTTGAATCTTTTTTACCAAAATAAAATTTTTCAACAAAAAAAATCCAAAAAATTACAACAACAAAAATTAGTTTGTGTGCTTGGTATTTATTTATTTGCTTTCTTCTTTTTTGTTGTTAAACATTGAATAGAGATTTTAGACATAAAAATTACAAAGAATTCCACTCGAACGCAACTAATAAAATCTATTAATTTATTTTTATTTTTTTCATTACAAAGTTTTAAATGGCTACAATTAATTTTAATGACATATAAAAATAATTCTAATTTTAAATTCTTTTGTGTTGCTTATTTATTTAATAATTTTTTTTAAATACATATTTTATTTTTTTATGAAAAATGTTTTAAATTGTTGTTGTTGTTGTTGTTGTTATAATCCCTCTAAAAAGTTGCCATATTTTATATATTGATTTTCTTGAGTTTGCATCACTACGTTTTTTTGTTAAATTTTTTAATTTATTGTGTTTTATTTTTATTTATTTATTAATTTTTTTTTAATTTTTATTTTGCCAAAAAAGGTACACTCTATAAATGTATATGTATGTATATATATGTAAAGTATGTATGTATGTATTTTTATAATTTGTAAGTATGTGTATTAAATTTTGTGTTTATTTATGTATGTATGTATGTATATTATTATTATTATTTAATATTATTTCATAATATTACTAAATTACTTGTTGTTTGTTTTTTTTTTTTTTTTTGTTTCTGTTAAACATTAGGTAGGAAAAAATGTACTAGTCTTATAAATTTCACACATCAACATTTCATTTAAGTTTTGTATTTTATTACATATAAGTTTAAAAGTTTAAAGTCAATTTTCTTTAAAGTTTGAAACAAAAACTAAGCAAAAATTATTAAACATTTATATATGTATGTAAGTATATGTATATATATGTTTTAATTTATGTATTTTCTTTAAATTGTATAATATTCAAGACATTGAGTAAAAATTATTTGTTGAGATAAATAATGCATCTACACATTTGTCATCTAGTGATAATTAATTGCTCATATATTTAATTTAAAAAAAAAATATACAACTCAGAGCACATTATTTTAAAGAGTTGTCTGTCTGTTAGTTATAAATCCTTCTTTTTATTAAGTTAAGAGTTCTTGACATAAATCTTCCTTAAGGAAATACATAGTTGTATATAATAAGTGAAATAAAGAAATAAATATATCAATTTCAATTCGAACAGTTTTTAAAGCTTCTTATACAAACGCTTCTTCATGCTTGCATTTATGAATTAATTTAATTAGATCAACACTTCTCAAGAAGGGTTTCGAAAATATTATCAAGCACATTCTTAAAATCACTATTCATCAAAAAAGTTTTTCATTGCATATAATTTTGTGATTTCAAAACGTTAAGCTAGTGCCTTTTGTTTTCAAATCACTTCGTTATTTTATGTGGCAAAACCTATAATAAATTATTTAAAATATTTTCTCAATGAGTTTTATAGGGCATTTATATATTGTCTCGAAATCTAGTACTAACGAGATTTCGAGCTAAGTCCAGCTGCTTTTTACTAGATTTTCCCTATAAAACAAAATCTATTTTGTCAGTAGATTTGTAGGAAATCTACTCAAAATCTAAAATTTTTATTTATTTTTTACTACAGTGTGCAACATATTTATAAAAAAAAAGATGAGTGAATTAGGAGGTACGGTCTGCTTAAAAAGGTGTGCGAATTGGCTAAATTGTAATTGCTTGGTTTTAGTTTTGGCAAATGTTCAGTCAATGAGTTTTGCTTTGGATAAAAATGTCAAAAAAAAAAACTTGGTGGAAACGGATTTATTTTTTATAAGGATTTTAATTAAAATATATTTGTGCAGGTGTTAATGCCCAATTATATAAAAAAGGTCAAAAAAATTTATACATATTTTCTCCTGTTAAAAATATTCGAAATTGCTACCACATCGCACAAAATGAAGAACTTGTGCATCATTCGTTTTGTCTTCTTACCTGCTAAAATATTTTTAATATCGATTTGAAGTTAGTAACTATCGTATAGGGGAATTTTTCACGTTTTAGGCTCTTTTGTTTGACATAACTCGAGAACCACTAGTCCGATTTAGCTGAAACAAATTTAGAAAAATTAAGAATTACAATTCCTCTAATCTGTTCTTATACCGTTTTCATATGTGTGCAACACTTTCGAAGTTAAAAATTAATGTATGAAGGGAAAAAAGTATTTTTTGCCTAAAAATTTAAATTTTTTTTTTAAAGTTCATAAAAAATCAAAAATGTATCTTGGAAACCGTAAGAGGCAAACTCTTGAAATTTTCAAAAAAAAAAAAAAAAAATGCCAAAATTATAAAATCGCCAAACCGAAAAAAATTGCAGAAGCACCAAATTAAAAACGAAGTTTCTAAAACTAAAATAAATCGCCAAAATCCGAAAAAATCACCGAAATGAAAAAAAATCGCCAAATTTAAAAAAATCGCCAAATTTAAAAAAATCGCCAAAACCAAAAAAATCGCCAAAAACCGAAAAAACGCAAGCAAACGACAAAAACTAAGAAAGCTCTAAATTAAAAAAAAAAGCTCAAAACCGAAAAAATCCCTAAAGGGAAAAATTCTAAAACTATATATTATATAGGCTAAAGTTAGTAGAGTATTACATATCTAGTGTCCGTACGGAACCCCTCGTGGGCGAGTCAAAGTCGCACTTTACTGAATTTATTTTTATTTAAATTTAAATTGTATTTAAATACGATTTCCTTTGTTCATTGGTCAATTAAAGTTCTTATTAAATTACGTTGAAAGTACGAAAGCGTTTATATATAAATAAGAAAGTTAGGTTATCAAAATAAAGAATATTCACCCTTATTCCAGTTGTCGACATCTACGTCACTTTAACACAATACCAAAAAATTGGAGCTTGTGTACCCGTTGTCGAAAACAACTGACTCCTGTTGGCAGGTTTATGCTATTTTCTAGACCTTAGGGAACCGAAATAGATTGTCGGTGGCACAAAATTGTTCTGCATATCGAGTAAACAAGCGCCAATTTTTTGGTATTGTGTTAAAGTGACATCGATGTCGACAAATGGAATAAGGGGTATTAAAATTACATAAAAACACATTTTATGAAACCAAACGAGCTCCAGAATGCTTTTTCCTATCTATTTATTCCATGATATGAAACTATATATTGTATTATGTTTGTTATATATTTAGGAAAATTAAACGATATTCTTTTTAATACGACTACATGATGTTGATGTATATGTTTACAATAAACACACACGCACAAAAACATATGGTACGCTCATAAAACTTAAAAAGACTTTAAATACGCAATGTTGGCCATTTAAGTATTATTTAAACATGCACTGAAAACACAATTTTGTATTTAAATAGAACTTAGAAATAATTACAGTTTAATTACCAACTCAAAAATTGGCTCTAATTTCATATAATACAATAAAATCTATTAAGAAATTTTAAATGATCTGGTGGCACATCAAAAGCAATCGCATGCTCAGCAGCAAAACTGTACGAATTGTATTTTTTTTAAACAAAATCTTACACAACAAATCAATAAATTTAAAAATTATATTTTGCATAAATTTATTTATATATTTTTTATCTCTTAATAATTTTAAGATACATATATATTTTTTATGCTTTATCATAATTATTATTATTTTGGTTCAATAAAATCAAATTTTATTTGGACGGGTTTTTATCAATCTTGTATTGTAATTTTTGTTTTTAATTAGATTTCATACTTATCGTTACACTGTTGCAAGTATTAGTTGGTAATTTTGTTATTTATTTAGCAAGAAAAGGTGTCAGTGTATATATTTTTCGTTTTTTTCATCTTTCAATTACATAATTCAACTTCATCCCTAAAGTATGCTACCATTTCATTTTAGCTTTTTTTTTTGTAACTAACGGCCTGTCCCACGATGTCACCAAAAATCGTGGGACAGGCCGTAAATCAGTTAAATTTGAATAGCAAAAGCAAATAATTTTATGGCAATAATAAAATAACGCTAATTAGTTGCTATTATTCTTTTTCTTTATTTTAAGTTTGTTGTAGTTTTTTTTTCTCTATTTAGTCACTTCAATGGATAAAATTATTTTGATAATTTGATTTGAGCTAATTGGTGTTATATTTTATTTTCTAGAAGGAATATTCAGTAGTGTGAAGTTACATATCTATTAAACTATTTGCTTGGGGTTTATTAAATTATTTAATAAGTTGTAGGTTGTTAAGTGTTTGTAGCTTTTAAATTAATTAACATAATAAATTTTTTACTTTTAATTTGTTCATAATAAATGCATATTATTTGCCATTGAAACACATACAATGAAGCGTTAAATTATTATTTTATTTTAAAATTAAAAGCTCATTAAAATTTGTTTCGTAATGCAAATGTTATTTGTTTTTTTTTTCTTGTTGATAAGTAATTGGTCATTAGTTTGTAACTTAATAATTTGTTTATATATATTTTTTTAATATTTTCATTTTTCTTTCGTTTTTGAAAATCATATACAAATTTTAGTGCATTTTCCTCAACATCTTTCTAAGGTTTTTTTTATTTGTTGTTTTTTTATAATTGGTGGGATAAATATGTATGTGCGAATATTTAATATATGTTTTTTGTAGTATATACTTTTACATTATTTATGTTTTTAGTTATATAAAATATTTACTTTTTTCCAATTTAATTATAAATTATACAAGTGGCTAGAATTCGATTCGTTTAAAGTTGGATCAGTAAATGCCAAAACGAGTTTATTAAAATATTAATTAATAAAAAATTTTAATACATTGAAGTATATGTGTATGTATCATATTTTTTTTAAGATTTATGTATATTTATTATGCATCGAAAAATTATCTTATTTTATTACTATTTTCGATGTTCTAAGAAATGTTATGAAACCACATTAACATACATACACATCTATTTTAAAGATTTTAAGCTTGATAAAAACACTAAATTAATATTTCCAAAATTTTGATAAAATATCTCTTTTTTAATTCTTTAACTTTTTTTTCAAAATTAGTTTTATGTTCAAAACATTCAAGTCTATGTGATTTGATTATTTTTGTTTTCTTCTAATTTATTTGATTTCTTTTACATACACTTTAACTTTAATTTTTCCACTTCAAATAAAAATCAAATAAAAATTTAAGCCATTTAACATAAAAAGGAAAAGAAAAACATACATATCAAAAAAATAAAAAAAGATGAAGTGTTTTAGGGCACCCAGTTAGAGCTTTGCTGCTTAGCTATATAAAACAAATTTCATGTGTTATATAACAATCCAAGAAAATTATATTATATGATGATGTCAAATTCGTCGCAAATATTTCAAAACGTTTCCATTGTTTTTCCAGCTGCGCACGATTAAATTAATGAATTGTTTGTACTCATGTGCAAAAACAAATTGAGCAATCGTTCTCATTATTTTTGTTTTGTTTTTGTTTCACTCACTTCAAAGAACGAAACAAAATAAAATCAAACATTTTGTTTTGTTTATTTGCGTACTCTGCTTTAAGTACAAAGAAGTAGTGTCGATTATTTTTGTTACGAAAATTACGCCCTAGCTCCTGTGTCGTGGCTAAAGAGCCAAAAAAAAAAGCTTAAGCGACATACTTTTCGAACTTAATTTTTTGACGAAAATCGATTATCTATGATGGTAAATTACCGAGTTTCGTAAAAAAACGACGTTAAATAAAAAAAATCAGATTACTTCCAGATTTTATAAAACGTCGCGTTATCAAAAGAGTACATCACCTATATCGTGAACAACAAGTGGAATTTTTGTTTCCATGAATTTTTTATTCCCCTCGAATGGAAGGGAAAATTTTCTCCGCTGTCAGTCCCGGGCAATATTACAAAAGGGAAGATCTGTGAGGCTCATAAATTAATTAAAAATCAAACAAATTTAAATTTAAAATTCTTTAGTAAGCCACCGCCATAAAATTTACTTCATGTGAACCAAAAAGTTTCATACTCTTGGATATTATTTATTGATCTCGATATTTATTATTTACTGATTTTGTCCCAAAAAAAATACTTATAACTTATTATATTTAATTGAAGGTATAAAATAGAAATAACGCGATATATTTATTCATGTCGCCTGCAAAAATTAAATGAATAAAACCTAGGGAAATGTGAAAAAATCTCCTCGAAAAAAATTATTCATGATAAGGGGTATTAAATAAGGGAAAACATTTCTAAGGAAAAATTATACACGATTGCAATTCAGGGAAGATAAAAATATTTCGAGGGAAAACAGTTTCATGATAGCTAGTGCATATCGTTACCTTAATATAGAAAGGCTCTAACTCATTATTTTTTTTTTGGAATCGAGTTTATTGTATATTTCGATAGAAGAACATCTTATGCATCGAAAAATGCAAAAATATGGATTTCAAAATAAATAATTACCCTAAATCAAGTTGTCGACATCGTCGTTACTTTAACACAATACCAAAAAATTGGGGCTTGTGTACCCGTTGTCGAACTGTCAATTCCTGTTGGCGGCTTTATGCTATTTTCGAGACCTTAGGTAGCACAAGATTTTTCTCGAGAGCAAGTAAACAAGCTTCAGTTTTTTGGTATTGTGTTAAAGTGACGTCGATGTCGAAAACTGGAATAATGGTAAATGAGTTAAGACCTTTATATACTAAGGTAACGATACGTATGTACGTATTCACAATACATTTAAACATGCATAGATATGTATTTGGCGGTATTCATAAATGATTATTGAATTTAATGTTGGCTTTAACAAACAAATTTTGTATGAAAACCCAGATTTAAAGAATGCTTTAACTTTAACATTCGTTTCCGGTGTTAAAATATACTTTGAATGTGCTGAAAATAGGTACTCCGTTGCTAACGGTCGAAGGTGTTAAAAAAAAGTAAGAATAATAAACATTTGTTTGCAGAACGAAAATTTTCTTGAGTTTTTTAAAGAAGAGACAAAAGAAATAAAAAAAATGTTGAATTTATTACGAAAACCATTTGGATGTTCCATAATAATTTTCCTTCCAAGGCAAATTATTTTATTGCATATTCCAAGCAGCTCCTTAAAGCCTGTATTAAGTCAAATTTTCCCTAGTAATGCCGTTAAAGAACTCGCTTGTCGACCGACAGCTAAAGAAAGAAGGCGAGTAAACCTGCAGCTGAATGGCATGCTAACACTGGCAACAAGGTTGACAACGAAGTCTTAATTAGTCTCAAGGAAGTAGGACTGTAGCCGATTTCAATATACAAGAGCATCTCTACTTCGATTATGCAAAAAACTAAGATACGCTACAAATAAAAATAAAAAGGCACATACGTATCAAACTCATTGACTCTCTCTGTCTCTCTCATACTTACACAATGAGTATGTATACTCATACTATGGATATTTAATCGGACAAGAAAATACACGCATACTTGGGATATTTATTCATGAGTATATAAAATGGAATGGTAAATGTGCGGGTGTATGTGTGGCTGTTTGAAAACATGCTTTATGTGCGTGTGTTAAAAAATTAGGCCTGTATATACGCATGTGTAGTCAGAGTATTTTTATACTTATACGTGGGAATGTAGCTCACAAAGTCTATAAATTTTAGTTACAGTGTTTGTGCTCCGTAATTTAAAAAATATGTATAAACATAGTTGTTGGATATTTATAGTTATATGTGTTCGGTTTAAAATTAATGCGTGTGTTTGCATATGAGCGTATTTTTTATTTTTAGCTGTATGCATTCATAGTTGTTTGACGGCCAATATTCAAAGAGTACTTAAAACTCTTATTCGAAAACAACAATCAGCCCAAAAACGCTTTAAAATATTCTGAGTGAATAGAGAGGAAACCAAGTATCGTCCTTTAGAAATGTATATGAAAACCACTAAATTTTTTAATCATTTCTAATTTTTAGTATATAATGTGGTCAGTACACTCGAAAAAATTATTGATTTTTTAACTTCCCACTGTCAAACACAGGAATTTACTGATATCAACCTGATTTTCGAAAATCTAGTTTTCATCAGATCTAAACGTTTCGACGATTTTTGTTATGATCTACATGGACATTTATAGAAAGGCTCATTATTTTTTAAAACCGAGATTTTTGCATTTTTCAATACGTTAGATGTTCTTCTATCGAAATATAAAAAAAAAATCGATTACAAAAAATAATTATCTTTCTATATTAAGGCAACGATATGCATATATGTATGTATGTATATACATATGTGTATATGTATGTGTTGTTTTGTGTGTATTTTACTTGTAGCTTTGAGAAACGAGCTCCTCCTGGTCTTGCAACGTTCAATGTTCAACGTTCGCACACTTCAACTTTTGTTGATCAAATCGTAATCCAGCTGTAAGAAAGAAGGAGAAGGAAATATCAATATCTCTTTTTTTCTTACAGCTGAATTACGAGTTGATCAACGAAAGTTGAAGTGTGTGAACCGGGAATTATGGAAATTGTCAGTTCTACAGGTACAAATCTGTGAGAGAGAGAGAGAGAGCGAGAGTGGCGGAAACAATCAGCTGGGCTGTTAAATACCACCTGATATGAGTACGCCTGGTAAATGTGTGTCTGTGTGTGTGTGTAGTTTGAAATAAAACAAATAAATTTGTATGCAATTTTTTCAATCATATTGAGTAATATAATATATTTTGTTGTTATAATAATATTAATAATAATAGTAGTATGTATTTAATAATTATTAAAATAAGAATTAATAAAGGATTTGTATTTAAACGGTTATTAAGAAATTAAAAAAAAAAGAAAAACAACTCTAAATCTAAATCAAATAAATTGTTTCATACTCATGGTATGTTGTTGCTTGTTTTTACAGCATTACAAGTGGTAATAATATTTAATTAATATTTTTACGTATTATTTTTTTTCTTTAGTTTGATAAATAATTTTTAGTGAAGCTGTAAACGAAATGTAGACAAGAATGTTTTTTAAATATAAGTTTAACGTTTAGAAAATTTTTTTATTTTTATTCAATCTAAATTTATTTTTATAAACAAATAAAGCATAATTGTGTGGTAGTCACATTGAAATATTGAACGTTTTAGCTACTTTTTTTTCTTCTTTGTTGTTTTCAGAATACTATCGACTGTTTGCAACGTATTGAGCTTTATCATGCTCTTGCTTTTTTTGTTATTTAATTAAAATTTTTTTAGTTTTATTTTTAGATATAAATATTTACTAATTATGGTCCATAAATTTCTATAAAACACTTTATTTAAACAGCTTAAATTAATTTAAATTATTTTTTTATAATTTAGTTTAAAATACAATGTGTATATTTGAAGTTTTTCGTTTAATGACAAACTAATGCTGCAGCTGCGTTTACACACATAATTCATTTCGAAATACAAGAATTTGTAAATTAATTGTTTTGTGTGGAACTATTATCTAAACCTTTTCGAACATTTTTTACTTATTGCCTGCTTCACGATTTTTGTAAAATCTCTCAGTTTTATTTCTTTTTTCTGCCTGTTCAAAGCCTTCGAAAGTATATGTATGTATGCTCCTTGTATAATTCAATTTTAGAATAAAACCAAATTTTTCTTATTTTATTGTTGTTTTTAATACACATTTTGAAGTGAACTTATTCTTTCGACATCGTTGAACAGACTTTAAATTTGAGAAGATTTCGTTCGAAAACATAATATGTATATGTTTACATAGTGAGTTTTATTGCCAGAATGTTTAGGCCCTAATAAGTCTAATAATATGTTTCCACAAATTAGACAGGCTGGAAAAATTTTATGAAAATCACTCAAAAAATTAGTAGATAAATAATATATAAATTTTCATCTCAAGTCGACCGTTTGTGCTACGGAAACACTTAGTAAATCATGCCACCAAAATGATTTTTACATGAAAACAAAACAAAATTTTAAAAGTTTTATTTTTGTTTTTCATACACAGTAATCACCGAACAAAAGCAAAGCAAATAAATTCAGGATCTAATTGGCCTTTCATAATTTTTTAGAATTTGTATGAAAAACAAACAAAAAAATCTTTAGTTTTCATATAAAAATCACTTTGGTGTGAAGTGTTTTATACAATTGGGTTCGTAGTTTTAGGCCAGATAAAAAAAAGGAATAGAAAGGAGTGCTTTAAAATTGATTTTGCTTTCTTATTAGAGGAAACAAGCAACAAATTTCCGCAGTAAGACTTCTGCTAGATAAATAGCAAAGAAATTTAAAAGAAAATATAATATTTCAAATTCGCACTCTCATAGAGAACAATTGAAGTTTCTTTTATTTCCTCAGTTTAAATATTAAAATATATATTTTGCCAAATAGCAAATACAACACTGTTGTATCACATTTCAATACATTTTACCTCAAATAAAATTACACTCGAGTATGTTCTCCATTCCACGTGAAATTAAAACGAGTGGAATTGCCATAAAATTGTTGTTGGAAATATGTAATTATAACAACAATGCTATGGCAATTCCACTTCTATAAATTTCACGTGGAATGCAGAACATACCCGACTAAATAGGATTTTGAAGCGGACCAGTCTTGTTTTTCGAATTGAATTTGCAAATGGCAATAGCAATAGCAGCGGCAGCAATTTTCACACTTTTATCTTTCTAAAATGCATACATCCACCGAAATGTATTTCAATAAAGTAAGCAAAAAGTGTTGTCCCGTATAAAAAGTAAAGAAAAGATAAGTGTAATAAGAAAATTATAATTTAAAATTACGTGTGAGCTTGTGCATGCCACTTGTACACAGAAAAGCTGTTATCTCCAATTAACACATTTAATTGAAAAAAAAATACAAATAAACAAAGTTTAATTCTGCGAATTCAAATTTAATTGATTAAAAGTTTGAATGAAAAATGTAATTGTTCAATTAAAATTTTTTTTAATTTCATTAATTAAAAAGTTTAATTGAAGCAATTACATTTTTAATTGATTTTTGGTTTTTTTTTTTTTTATTGGATAAATATTTTTTCTGTGTACGAAAGTGGTATGTATATATTCACTTTTTCCAATTTTTCAGCTTTCATACAAATTATTTCTGGTGCACAAACTTCACATTCCTTAAGGCACCACTTTAAACAGTTTTAAATCACAAAATTAAATAGGCAAATATATATTTTTTTTTCGATTCTAAAAGTATAGTATAAATATTCTCCTATCACTTCTATTTTCAAATGGAATTGATAAGCAATTTTAGTTTTTATAATTCGATTTTCATTGGAAAAGACGTGAACCTTGCACAACTAACAGAATTGTACTCTTGTGAAGATGTAATATGTTTTCAAACCTTTTTCCAAATTGTATTCACTTAAAATGAATGAATGGTTAAAGCTCAATAAAAAAAAAAATATTTCTATTTTAGAACACAGTATGTAGGTATGCTGGTGAGCTTTAACCTAGAGATTTTGACTCAATGTTCACTAGGCCTGAGTACGAGTGTCGTATTTCGAATTCGACTAAGACTATTTTGTACTAGACTAGAGCATTGTGACATTTTTCTTTAATCTAGTACAATATCGTCGAAGTTGAAATACTACCACAAAATACACAGAAAAGGGACGAGACATAATTGATAATTGTGTTTTTATGCTTTACTCGCTCTGCCATGAATTTTGTCGTTGATTTTGCTTTGATTTTCTTTCTAGCGCAACAAAATTTTAGACACACCATTGTTGAGCATGGCGTGTAGACATCTGCCTACTGTCCATGTCAACCTTGTTGCCCAGCACAACAAAGAGAAAATGTTCGGGATCCCGGGGACTGGCCTGTATAAGGAATTCATCGTGCCAAGAGTCTAAATTTTTGAATGAATTAGGCGATGTGACGTCATACTAACTAATACACAACAATCGGCCCCAAGATAGAAAGCAACGCTCAACGATTGGTAGCGCTCTTGACCCAGATTTGCAGTGTGACAACACGATCATATACCACCACTTATTTCGTACAAAAATCAGCACCAATGGAGGCCTTATATTGATTTGAGAAACGTTTGCTTACATATTGATTCATCAATGACGTTTTTCCAACACTGCTATCGCCCAAAATTATCAACAACAGAGATTTCTTACGTGTAGCCATATTTGGGAACAAATCAAGTTTAGGGGCACCTAACACCTATAGAAAATTGAGAAATAAGAAGAAAAAAGCTTTCCTGCTTAATAGCGTTTTCCTGCATGGCCGACAAAGGGTCTATTTTTACCATTTCATCAAAAGTATTCTCAAAAGCTTTAAGAGGATACCAATATTGGTCATATTCGTTGGAAAACACCGTATAATCACGATATTGTACTAGAATTTCAGAAGCCCATAACTCGGAAACTAAGCCTCGCTGCCAATTTTTTAATTAATTTTTTCTTCTTATTTTTCAATTTTCTATAGGATAGGATACTTTTTTTTTAAATTTCAGGGAGGTGCCCCTAAACTTGATTTAAGCCCATATTAGGGATTGGTTAATTGATTTCGATTCCAATCGAAAACCGATTTTATGTTAAAAAACCCGATTTTTTGTAATCGATCTTACGTTTGTGATTTTATACTGAAATCGATTATTGGGCTATAAAAATCGATTTTTTTATTATTATCAAAATTTTGGCAATTTTTTAAGTGTTACTGAGTGTAGAAGATTGTTTTGATAACTAATACTATTCAACTTTATTCCGTAACTTTTTATCGACATCAATGCCAAGACAATATCGAAAAAAGGGCACTTACTTTCTCTAAGGGCTAGAAAATAGCAAGAGTCGGTTAAAAATAAACAATTACTGAGAAAAAATAGTACTTAAGTGCCCTATTTTGACATTGCCTGACATTGATGTTAAAACATTTAAACTAATAATCCTTAGAAGTAATTTCTAAGATTTATTTTATGTAATATAAAAAATTGCTAAACTAAAGCAAGTTTACGAATTTAACAGGAGAGCAGTTTTTATGGTTGTTTTATATATTCATTCTTATGGCTACGTCAGAAATCTTTTTACTTATATAGGCACAAAAGTAATGCTCACAGTCATGAAAATTGTAGACAATGTGTATTATGACTTATAAAGTCTAGTAGAGAACTTAACTCATTTTTCAAAAAAATATCAGTTAGGTCAGTTAGTTAAAACAGCGACGATACATAAATTGTTAACTTTTGTTTTTGTTTGTTATTTGAATTTTTATAAATAAAGATTATTTTGTTTATAAACTAGCCAATTTGTCTTAAACGATTTTAAAATAGATTTAAAAATTGATTTTCACGTACGATTAATCGATTTCAAAAACCGAAATTAAAAAAGTTGATTGAAAAATCGAAAATAGATTTTTGAAAATATTAACCAATCCCTAGCCCATATTTGTTTTAGTTTTATCTCAACAACAATCAATTAATCAAAATTTTAAAACAACAAAAAATATTGAGGTTAAATACATGTTTCTTAGGCCGAGTTTACATCTATGTGCCACGTGCCACACAAGCGTAAATAAAGCGTAACCACTAATTACTTATGAAAAATAGTTTGATTTAGACACGTATTTATTAAGTTAAACGGTTTCATACATGACTAATAGAAAATTTTATAGAATCTAACATGATTGGGAACAGTTTAAATCAATAACTACATGTCTGAATCCAACAGTTTTTCATTAGTAATTAGTGGTAACGTTTTTTTGGGCACATGGCACAAGAGAAATGCCAGATGTAAACTCAGCCTTAGGATGGTGATCTTTGACGCAAGCGCACAACTAAGTGGATTAGATCAAGGTGATCAATTAATGATATGACGCCAGCAAAACTTCATCAACATAATCCACTTTAAAACAAACAATCCAACACCAATAGGTCCTTTGAAAATTTCTTAAACAGGATTGTTGCAAAATCCAAATAAGAATTGTCTTTTAGTAGAATTGAAAATCCACTATAATATGAATTAATAGCGGAATTCACGGTTGGCCTTGTACATCTTTCACATATTGTAGCTTTGGTAAATTTTGTTAAATTTAAAGCAAAGCAACAACAATTTACCAAAGCTACCAAATATAAAAGACTTACAAGGCCAACCGTGAATTCCGCTAATGTTATGAAAACGTTTAATTTCGTTTGAATTTTGTAGTAACATTTAAATAAACAAATTTTGGTACATTTTTAGATTTTTAATTGAACTATAGTGAATTTTTAATCAGAAATAATTTTTAGTCAGGCTTAAGTTCAGTAATTTCAATTCTTTTTATTGAATGAAATATTTTATTAATTAATGTGAGTTTCTAAAGAGAAGAAAAATTAAATTAGACTTTTAAGCTGGGGGAAATACCGATATTTTTCTGTGCAGCAACGCACTTCATCAGCACCCTAGTCTATCTACTTGGGTAGAGATTGTTACTATTTAACGTAAATTCTAATGAAACGGAATGTGAGAAATGATTGTTGTGTACAATTATTGATTTACCTTTGGTAAATACATATGTAAGTATCACTATTTATTTCCCCTGTTTTTCCATTTTTTCATTTTTCTATTTAGGTTAGCACGAAGTTATATTACTCTACCTACGTATGTTTAACTATTCTTGCTTATCTTTTACGATCATCACATTAATTATTTTTACTTATTCGATGTACCGTCGGTACATACATATAAGTATTATATTATATTATATTATAATATAATATAATATATTATGTTACTTTGTTGTTGCATTCTCCCGTTTATTTGGTTTTCGAACATCAGTGATTGCCAAGTGAACAGTGATTGCCAAGTGAACATATTTTTGTTACGTGCCGATGATGAATTGAGACATTTTTAGATTTTTAATTGAAATATAGTGAATTTTTAATCAGAAATAATTTTTAGTCAGGCTTAAGTTCAGTAATTTTAATTCTTTTTATTGAATGAAATATTTTATTAATTAATGTGAGTTTCGAAAGAAGAGAAGAAAAATGAAATTAGACTTTTAATAAAATATTTCATTCAATAAAAAGAATTGAAATTACTGAACTTAAGCCTGACTAAAAATTATTTCTGATTACAAATTTTGGTGTTATATCCTTAGTAAGGATTCCTTACTAATATTATAAATGTGAATGTGAGTTTGTTTGCTACGCTTTCAAGCCCAAACCGATAAACCGATGTACAATATATTAGAACTTCTAGAGACAGCGTAGGTAATAAGTACCAAGCAAAAAATTCTGATTTGGAAGCACTAACAACTGAGGGAAGCATACTTGATAGCAAAATGATACTGAAAATCACTTAGGTAAGGCAGGCTCTCTAACAAAGTAAAAAATCATCACAGGAAATTTTGCAAATAAAAACTAGCCAACATTTAAGAGAAACTCAACAGAAATCAAAACAAATATGCAAATCTGCTACCTGCCAGCAAAGAAAAATATATAAAACCTGATCTGGATATGACCTGGTTCATACACAACAAGTTTTCTTACTCAAGTTTTGATTTTGTATGGGAGAGATGAAAAATTAATGTACGTAAAGCCCTCTTATACCTCTCTAGCTATTTATCAGTATAATATTTAAACCTGACCAAGAAAACTTCTAGCCAGTTTATAGAAGACGACTTTCCGATAATAAGTGCAAACCATTTAGGTTTTCTTTCTTCTCGGGATTGTGGACTTTTTTCTGTTAAACAACATAAGAACTGTAAACTTATTTTGGCCTATAGGTACATCGCGGTTTGTCTTGTCGTGAGCATCAAGGTGGGCGATTAATATATTAAAATCGAGTTTAAAAAATAACACCAAAATAAATAAAATACTAACAAAAAAATATAAACTCAACTGCATACAATATAGTAAAAAAAAACTTACTTGTGTTCAGAATAATAACTCTTTTCAACGTGTGATTTTGGCAAGTAAAAGGTATCTATGGAACGGCAGGGCTTGATTGTGGAAGCTTTTGGCATCTTTGGTTTTTTTACACTCACACTATAGACCATTTAAAAACAAACATTAAATACTTTTTTAATGATTTTCTTCTTTTCTTCCTTAAAACACTTTTTTAATGCTCATATGAAAATGTGGAAATTCTTTTTCTCCACATTTTTCTTTTTTTACTTAAACACTTTTTTATGCTCATTTTTTTCTCTTTTTTTACTTAACACAACAAATATGTAATTTAATTTAATTTTGTAAAAATTAACACTTTTCCAATTACATACATATTTCCCATGATGAAATATTTAATATTTCATCATGCATATTTCCTACACTTGTGTTGGATTATTTTGCTCAAAACTTAATAACAAAAGAATACACTACATTTATACATTTGTAACACTGCGAAAGTCAAAGCTGATTTAGCTCATACCACACGTTTTTTAAAATTTTGCTATACTCTTTATTTTTTTCATCAAATAACAAGAATTTTTTTAAAATTATTAAATTTTTTAAACCAAATGAATATTTGATGCCGAACAAGATGCCGAATTTCTTTTGCTTATTCTTATCAGCTGTGTTTGTTTTTAGCGCGTAAGCAGAGTTACCATTTTGCAAGTTGAATATATAATTTTGTGGGAATTAGAAGAAAATCCCATAACACTTTTGTAATTCGATACGTAAGAAAATGCTAGAGAATTTATATATTTGTAATATGTAAATTTTAATGCATTTTTTTTTCGTTTCGAAATACAGAGTACACCCTCAGAGTTTCGTCGTCATCTACAAACTGGTTTTTTATGTGTTTTAGCCGGGTCTATGCCAGCCAATTCTGATTCGAATTTAAATCCCATAGCACATCCCATAAATCCCATAGCACACCAAAAAAAATTTTTTTCGATTTCAATTCTATTAACAACAACCATGAATGCTTCTAAAAGTGCTGGATTTTTTTGTAGTGAAGAGAGTATACTCGTACACGTACACAAATGTTTTGGTCATTTTTTTCACCAAGCCCCTAATAAACTAACTGGGGACTGTGACCGACTATCGCTACTAGTCAAATGACTAGTTAATTGACTAGTAGTCTTCTTGTAGGGTAGTGCGCCAGTTTAAGTTCTACAGACAGCGTTACCATACTTATTTCTAAAAATTATTAAGGCTTTATAAAGGATTTTTAAAACAGATTTTAATACAAAATTGTTCTTATTTAGTCTTTATAAATTTATAAAGCCTTTATAAAAAAGGCTGAAGATTTTCGAAAATGTGATAAATGGCATTTTTCCTTTTGTGTAAACAATTTTTACATTTTCTTTTTTGCTTCATAAAAAGTATGAAAAGAAGTAAAATGCTACAATATTTAGTTATTTCCTTCGATATTAAATTTCAACGTTTTCCTTTAAGTATACATACATGCAAAAAGCTGAGTGGTTACTGATTTGCCGCAGTAATAATGTATCTTAATATACTGTGCAGCAAACCAGTAACTAGCCGACGATATATAAATTGCAAATCATTTTTTAAAAGAAATATTTTGCTTAAATCTGGTAACAAATTACGGCGTAGATATCGATCGAAATTTCCATACAAACACAATTAAAATTTTATGAAAATTAGTATGATACCGAATGCCATAATTTATCTCCTATCTTTAGCTTGTGTGGCAAGTTCGCGAGAATATGCAGATAGAGTGTATGTATTTAGAAACAAAGTATTTATGTAGGTACTTTATTTTTCTAATTTACCATACGTATTCCCTGCAGCAAGCATTTTGAGTTACATATTTAGCTTCATGTTAGTCTGTCTAGTCCGTTATTTTAGCTCACTTGAAACAAAATAAATTTTAACTGAATTTGTATGCACTAAACTCGAGGTATGTTAACATTCTTTGAGTAAAATTATTTAAAAACAAGTGATACATATTAAATTTAATTGAACTAGAATGAATTTTAATCAGGAATAATTTCTTTATGAGACTTAAGTTCAGCTTTTTTAAATTTTTATTGAATAAAAGATGTTATTAATTATTGTTATTTTCTAAAGAGAAGGAAAATTAAACTAGGCTTTTTAACTGGGCAGAAATGTCAACATTTTTCTGTGACGGCATTCACTTATTTATTTATTTATTTAGTACATATTATACAAAGTAAATTTGTATAATATGGTGTTGCACAAGTATGGGCGGAGTAACTAGACCATATGCCCAAGATGGTATTAACAGTATTTTAAAAGTTTTTGTGACTGACTGTACACGACCTATGCCTTCACATAAGAAGTAGCAACGTGGTTGTTAAAGAAATTCCACAAAAAACCGCAAGATTATACGGTTATCCGTGGCAGATCAGTCAACCAGTGCGAGCGAGACGAAAAACTCTCGAAGGCCAAACAACACGCACAAGCCTGACCGCACTTAAGAAATAATTACGATGACGCGAGAGATGTTCCTCAACCCAGAGCTGCTTTACGACTGAGGGCATTCACCTATTATTATTAAAAAAAAAATTTTAACGACAAAAAATTTGTTTGGCCGAACTGACGATTTTTGAGAATAAAACATGGCAACACTGTCTGTAGATGAAATATGCATTTTGAAGGTATTAAAGGAAATAGGTAAAAGGAATTAACTAAAATTAAGCATACATACATACATATTTACATACGTATCGTTACCTTAATATAGAAAGGTCCTACCTCATTATTTTATTTAAATCGAGTCCTTTTGTATATTTCGATAGAAGAACATCTTATGTATCGAAAAATGCAAAAATAATGATTGAAAAAATATTGAGTTAGGGAGTTTCTATATTAAGGTAACGATATGTAGATACATAAATAAGTATGTTTATGTGTCTAGACTCTAGATTAGTGGCTCGATTATATGTAGATGACAACAGAACTTCACTTGCGTTGTCAAATGGAAGAGAAAGCAAGTTTTCAGCTCACTTGGGTCCAGATAACAGGTGCTTCTGTGTTACCTGAGAGTATGAAAAGCATAATGCAAGTACAGATGGTGAAGTGACAAATGGATAGAAGGAAGAGAATCTTAATTCAACCCTAAATTTTTTTTATTTATTTTTTAATTTCTCCACCACCTGTTTCCTGTTTGCGAAGCGATAAGCTTGTCTGCGGAAAACACTCAGTTTCTATCGTGGAAATCGAACCTACGACTCTCGGAATGACAGGCTAGCATCGCTACCAATCAGCCACGGAGACTTCCAATATTATTGCTATTTGACAACTAAAATTAACAGCTGTTAGTTGTCAGTTGCGACACGTAATGTCATTTTGCCATCCATGATCGAAAAATGTTTTTCAAGTTCCTTTTTGCTTATATTTTTTAAGGCATTAACATCAGTCGCCTTAAAATAATAAACCAAATCACGTAATCGAAAACTCTGAGAGCTACAAATAAATATTATCGCCCGTAACTCAACACAGTTTGATCGTCTAAAAATTAATCAAATTTTCACACAACCCAATTATGTTTTTAGTATTGTATCTCACAACATACAAACTCAACCGTTATTTAAATTGTGAATGACAATGCCAATGTAAAAGTTAGCTTGACAAGCAGAAAAACAAACTGATTTGAATTGAGAAAGATAATAGGGGCTTATAGTTAATTTAATCTCTTATTGCGTGTTGATAATTTTACACAAACACACGTAATTATAATATTATTTTCTCTTATTTCTAGACAACACTTTTGTTAACTTTATTGCTTACAACAGATATTAATTGTCAAAATAAATATGCATATACATATGTATGTATATTTATGTACATATATGTATATACGAAAAAATTGTGTTACATTTAGTGTATTCAAACGAAAGTATTAATTCAGCCTTATTGTGAGCGTCTTTGTGGTATTGTATAAAATTTTGTTCGTTATTGTGGAAATTTGTAAATTTTTTAAATTACAATTAAAGCTTTGAAATATCAAGACAATGACACTCAAAATAAGGGATCGATCGATCAATCAACAAGTCTTCATTAAATTTGCCATTAACGTAATGTGTTTTGTGTACTTTGCTAATAAATTTAATTGCAAAACACTATTTAAGCTTTATAAACATTTACTTGGAAATTAACAATTAGTCAAGATGTTAAAAGAAATAAAAAATTAATTAAACTTCACAACACTTTTAATTTGTTTTGTTTTACATGCTAAATGTATTTCTTTAATTTTTTTTTTTTTTTTTTTTTTTTGTTAATTTAATATAAATAATTTATAGTTATTATAGTTTAATTGTTTTACTATGTATGTTTTACCTACAATAATTATAAAATAATTTGTTATTTTTTTTCAATAATTTTTGGCGTATATAAATCATTTTTCTTGTTAGTTTTTTTTTGTTGCTTCTAAAAATGTTTTTGTTTTTTTTTTAATATAGTTGAATTTGCAATAAACACATTTTTTCAATTATTTATTATCATATTTGTCCAGTTATTTATGATTTGCTTTATATATGTAATTAAAAATACACACATTTATGTTAAGGGTTTTCATAAAAAAAGTTGATTTTTACTGTGTTTTCAATTTGTTTTTTTCTTCAAAATTTTACTCATTTTTGAAATAGTTAACTGTAATAAAAAGTGTAATTTGTGTTTGTTTGTTTTGTTAATATTTTTATTTCTTTTGTATTTTAAGCTTATGCAACTAATTTATTATAATTTGTTGATTTTCTTTGAAAATACTTACATACATATTTTACACATATGTATGCATGTATGTTTATAAGTATTTTGTAATAGTTGTCTGCTTTTAATATTAATATTTATTTTTAATAATAATTGTAAGATTTTAAAAAAGGTTTCTTTGATATTTTGTTTTAGTATTTTGTAGTATAAAAGTAAGACAGAAAAAATGATATAATAAAATTTATTGGTTACATTTAATAGTTTTGTATGTTTTTTTAATTATAATATTAAAAATCATTAACGTCATTTTGAATTATTAGTAATGTTTATATATATATAAGTATGTATATATTTTGTATTTGTTTTAATTCATTAATAATATTATTGTTAAATTGTTTTTAATTATAAACTACATCACAATAATTACAAGCTAATTTTATTTTTAATTATATGTATATGTACTTTTGTTTTATTTTTTATTATTTATTAAATATGCACTTTTTTGTTTTGTTTAAAACTATTTTGAATATTTAGTAAAACAAACTGTTAAATAAATTATATATAATTTGTAACTAAACCCAAATACATTTTCTTTTTAGTGGAAAGAATATTAGAAATATTAAGCTAGACTTAAAGAAAAAAACTAAATATGTAGGTGCAATTGTTTTAATAGAAAATAAAATAAGACTTCAAATACCGAAATAGTCATATTCATATTTTTAAAGAATGTTTCAGTTTTAGTTTAAAATATTCTTCAAAAATTTTCAGTTTCATATTTTTTTTAATAATATATTTTCAAAAATTTTAAGATGCATTTAATTTCGAGTGTTTCTGGAAATATTTACTTTCGAAATTTCCGCCAAAACTTTTATTTTCAAGTATTATTTATAGATATTTTGAATAAATTGTTATTGTTTTTGAATATTCTGCGAAAATGTTTATTTTATAAAGCAACATTTTAATTTTCCTCTTTTCTGGACATTTTTATTTAGTTTTCGAACAGCCTTTAAAAATATTTAAATTTGAATACTCTTCGAAAAACTGAATTAAAGCACACTCTTTTAAAATATTTATTTTTGAATATTTTTCGAATATTCTTTTTTTTCATATTCGATGAAAACTTTTAGAAAACTCTAAAATTTTTCTTCTTCGGAAATTAAATGAACTACTTCTGAAACTTCTCAAATATTTCTTTGAAAAGATTTAAATTCGAATTTTCTTCGAAGAACTTTAATAATAAAAATTCCATTTTTTAATATTTTTCGAATAGTCTTGGATGGAAAGTTTTTAGTTTTGGATATTTGTTAAAAATTTTTCGAAAATAAAAATATAAACAGAACTAAAACTTGAAAAAATAGTTTAATGGAACATATAAAAAAATACGAAAAATCAGATAAAAAAGTTTTAAATATTTCCTTGATAATATTTAATTTCGAATTTTCTTAGAAAAACTTTAATACAAAAATAAAATTTATTTTTGAATAGTATTGGAAAGTTTTTATTTTTGCATATTAATTGAAAACTTTTCGAAATTTCTATTTCCAATCTTTTACAAAAAATTTAATTAACTACTTCCGAAGCTTTTCAAACATTTCTATGAAAATATTTAAATTCGAATTTTCTTTAATTAAAAATTTCATTTTTGAATGTTTTCGCACATTCGCTGAAAACTTTTCGGAATTTATTTTTCGTATCTTCTTCGAAAATTAAATTAACTACCTTTGACACTCGTCAAAAATTTCTTTGAAAATATGTATTTAATTTCGAATTTTCTTCGAAAAACTTTAATAAAAAGAAAATTTATTTTTTAATATTTTTCCTTATATTCATATTCGTTGAAAGTTTTTCGAAAATTCTTTTTTGAATCGTCTTCGAAAATTAAATTAACTATTACTGAAACTTTCTTCAGCGTCTACTGTATGATTACTGTATGGTTTAATTGATTTAAAAAAAAAAAATTATACAAATATTGAATAAAATTTTAACTTCGGTTTAAGTTTATTATATAATTTAAGAAACTATTGCTGATTCAGCAAAAAAAGTAATAATAATGCTACAGCATGATTTTAAAATTTCGATGACATTTCACAAGCCCAATGGAAAATTCATAGGAGTGATTTTTGTTCATCTGACCAAAGTATATTTAAAATCTAAGCACTACAGCATAAAGAATTATTAGAATTATCAAACTTGCATGCTTTAATTGATAATTTAAATTATTTATGTTAATAATAAAACCATTTTTTTAGTATTTATTGTTTTTGTATCAAGAGTATAATAAAATTAATAAAATAACCAGTTATGTTTTGTATTTCACGAAAAATAAAAACGTTGCGAATTGTCATGGCATTTTCGTTGAAAATACATAAATATTTATAACAATTCTAAACGTTATGATTTCACAAGAAATACAAAACATACCCGAATACTTATATTAAATTTAATCACATAGTAAAAAAGAAAGTGTAGTTAAATTTTTTTTTTTTTTTTTTTTGCTAAAACAGAATTAAAATTTCAAAAAATAAAAGAAATTTTCTTTCTGACAATCAATTTCGCTTTAAGGTTTATTAAATTTCAAATCCAAATCCATTTCGAATTAAATAATTACGTGACTTTCAATACAACAAAAACAATTTTATGTATTTGCAAATAATACGAGGTTATAATGTCTTTTCAAATTCAAATTAGATTATAATCGAATTGATAAGAGAGAATTTAGTAATTTGTTTAAAAAAATGTATATACCAGTATATTCGTATCTCGATTATCTTACAAAACCATATACAAAATTTCTTTAGATGTTTCGTTATAAACGAGTTATTATTATATTATATTTTTATCGCATATTCTTTCTTTTTAAATGCGATAATGATTATATAGTTGTTTAAAGTTTAACTTCGGATTTCGCAGTATTAAATGGATTTGAATTTCCAGTTTGAAAGCAAACATTTGAAATCATTACAATTTCTTTTTGGCGATATTTAGTTTCTTTTTTAATAATAATCAAAATCAATTCCTCTTTTTAAGATCCCAGGAAAATTGTATAGCTTTTGTTTTTAAATCTAAACTAGTTTTAGAAGCCACTTCAAGTCAAGTTGAATTCAAGTCATCTTAGAAGCCGTTTTGAAAAACATATTGTGACACTTGGAAATATTTCAGAGCTACAAATTCGAGTTAAAATTATTGCAAATTGCACAATGAAATTTATAAATTTAATACATAAACTATTTAATACATAAACTATTTGAATATCAAAAAGACACCAAGAGAATATTTCGAATTTTTTTGAATAAAATCTTACTCACATGAAATATTACAATTGAAGCGAGTGATATATATGCAGTTCAAAACATTTTGGTCCTAGGTTAAAAAAATTGTGATTTTCTTTAATATTTTACAAAAACGTAGTAGTCGAAGTCGAAATACGCCAACCACGATAATGGGAACTAATTCCAATTGTTCGCAATTTTTTTCCTATATGCTCTTCCCAGCAATTACTTTATATTGGCATTAATTAATCAATATATTTGTTTTCAAAAATTTGTTGGGTAATTTTGAATATGCTTAACAGTTTTTAGAAAAATATTTTTTTTTTTGTTCAACGAATTGTTATTTATTATTGTAAATAATTAATGAAATCATGCTTTGCAAAGTGCGTAATAAACTGTTACTAATGGTATGCTAATTTATAAAGTGCCAAAGTGTAACTCTAAGCAAGAGAAAAAAACTATTTGTAATATTATTTTGAGTTTTTTTTAATGATTTTTTCGAATAAAACCATTTTTATTTAAAACTAAAAATTGTCGCTCAAAAACACAAGAAATGACTGACTATTTTGTTTACGATTGTTGTGGTAGACTCTTGTCAAGTTTATTTTATTAATCAGGTATCGTATCACACAGTGCTAACGGGATGCTAAACGGGATGAAAAAATTACGACATTCGTTATAGAAATAAATTCAAAAATATTTCAATAGATTTCATGGGGAAAATATCAAAATTTCGTAAGATTTCGAGTCAAAAATTAAAAAAAAAACAATTTGTTATACTAAAAAAAAAAATCTAAGATCAAATTGGCTTCCTTGGAGAGTACACACGAAACTCTGGGTGCTTTGCAGGCTTGATATAAGTACGGAAAAGAACTAGAATATAAATTTGCTTTGTAGGTCATGCACAATATTAGTTTGATAACTTGTAGTCCAGCCAATTATGAATAATATCTCCCCGGGAGTTTATTCCATATTCATTATTCCTCCATTTTAAAAAGTAATTTGCAAGATTTCAGTTAAAATAAAACAGATGGAAATAAAAAAGTTAACATCGGGAATTCAAGTTCTCCCTGCAATTTTAATTTTTAGCTCAATCTGTCTCAGATATTCGGATTTTATTTTTAGAAAAAAAAATTAATTCCGTGGGAATTGTTTCCCGGGGAATATTTAGAATTGGACTGAATAAATCCAGTCTGAAATTTAAAGTTTTAACATTTATATTTGTGGTGAATATGTAGAAAAATTCCATTATTTAGAAATAGCAAATATTTAGACCTTTTAGCAAGAGTTTAGCATGTAATTGAAAACAATTTACTAAGTTTATTATGAATTAACTTTATGTTAATATAACGTTAAGTTCTTGTTTTGGATAAATCTTATGAAAATTCACCAAGGGCAACAGTTCAAACAAAGACTTTTTAAACAACATAGAATTGGTTCTCGAAGTAAAAACAAAATCATCAGACATGTTCTGAAATCATGAATAGATTAGAAATCACAACTTTTCAGTGATTTCAAATCACTTTACTGCAAATTGATTTACAGGACACTCCTACATGAATTTAAAAACTACCCAGGCAGAAAAAGACAATCAGCATGACGTTGCTACGATCAGTACAACATTCGTTTACCAAGATTTTAATGTACTCATAACATTAAAATGATAACGCCGAATGACCGTCCTCCGACTCTTGCTTTCAATGTTGTCACAATACTCTAAATACACATTTCTAAGGTCGTCACAATGGAAATTTCCCAACTTAAGTCAAATTTTTGTATTTACGGTGTTGCAGCGGTAAAGAATTATTGTAAACGGGGTACTTGGGGAACTAATGTCAAATTTTTGTATTTACGATGTTGTAGCGGTATAGAATTATTGTAAACGGGGTATTGGAAAACTAACGTCGAAATTTTGTATATACGGTGTTGTTGTGGTATAACATTACTAAGAACGCGGTATTTGTAAACGTTGTCATATTGTTGTGTTTAGAGTACTGTGGTGGTACAAAAATTTTGGAAGAGTTGTAATTTTGTATTTACAGTGTTGTGGTGGTACATATTTTTTGGGCAGTCACAATTTCTGCCTGGGTAGTTTTCAATTTAAAGCACTAGCATAGAAATAATTTCAAAATGTGGCAGTTGGTTTTTCCTGGGATATTGCGTGTCTATATATGTATGTATATATTTTCTTAATAAAATTTCTTTTTTATTTTAAAACAAATTAAAAAGTTTATACCTAAGCAATTAGTTTAGATTTATTTTTTTGTTAATGAAAACAACATAATCTATTAAATACAAACCACTGATTGTTAATGCAATTTAATTATTAAAATATACATAAATCTAATTTAAAAAAGAAAACGAACAATATGAGCCCAATCATGAATATTCCGTCGGAAAATAATTTTCTTTACATAAAACGTTCCTCCAATCATAAATTCCTTGGCAAACTAAATATATTAATGCGTGGCATCACCGCATTTCGCAGCCAGCTGTTTTGCTTGTTGGCATTTTGCTTTTGTTGTTTTTGTTTATTGAAAAAAATATGTAAAAAAATGTTTAAAAATTATATACATATTTGTGCTTTTATTTGTGTTTTTTAGGGCTAATAAGTCCATGCAAGTTAATCTCTATTTTTGGTCTAAAATGTGTTGAAACCAGCAAACTTATAAATCAGTGCAATATTTAAACCATCTGCAAACGCATAAAATTGGGCATTTATACTACCAATATAGGTCATATGATTTTGTTACTTACAGATCATAACGCTACCTTAATATAGGAAGGCCCTACCTCATTATTTTTTTGAAATCCGAGTTTTTTATATGTTTCGATAAAAGAACATCTATTGTATCGAAAAATTAAAAAATTACGATATCAAAAAAATAATGAGTCAGTGCCTTTCTATTTATATTAAGGTAACGATATGTTTTGCATTTAGATAGCACTCAACTTTTTTCCAAGCCTCTACTTTTTCCTCAGATCTTGTTTGTTCTTGATTTCTTACACTCTTTTGTTCTTTTATACTATTCTATTTCGTCAAGCATTTATATACGGCCCTGTTCTGTAAACCGAATCGATTTGAAATCGAGCGATTTTACAAAACTAACTCCATTAAGAGAAATATTTTTTCAGACTTTTTGTAATTTTTCCATTATATAGATTCTCAAATATCATATCTGAAAGAAAATTATCGTGTATGATTTTGAACACGTCTGCAGGACCTTTATTAATATTTTGAAAACGAGAAATTTACTCGGATTCGCTTTACAGAACAGGGCCGATAATTTCTTTCTTTAGGAAAATTTGGCGACCTTTAATTAAAAATTGGCTTACAAAACTATACGAACTTTAGCCTGATCAAAAATCATAAATATATAAACCAGCTACGTCCAAGCAATATGCACAATGTGCAAACTTTTATAAAGAGCTTTTTGTGCTTTCGCACAGACGAGAATACAAAATCCTAACAACAACACAACAGATAGCAATGCTTGATCTTACTTTGCAAAGAAACAAGAGCAAATTTAAGAGCTTTCAAAGCTGTTTACCTCAAATGCAAATATCAGTGTATGTGTGTTTGGACGTAGCTGATATAAACACAAATGAAATTCGAATAATAATAATTGAATTAACTAAAACTGATTAAATTTGTTGTCTGTTTAATTGTGCAAAGAATTGATACCGTGCTGGAAGACATTTATTCTAGTGCTGCCACAATATTCTGCCTTATCGTGGTTAGCGTATTTCAAAAACGACTACGATTGTCTGGTAATAGATTAAAAAAAACTTTAATCTATTAGCAAACAGTCGTAGTTGTATTTGAAATACGCCACCCACGACAAGGCAGTTTATTTTTTAAACTACACATAAGTTAAGTTTAAACCACATGTAAATTTGAGTTTAGTTCAACTAAACCGGCGTTTAAAATTTCACTGATTTATTAGTTCTTAGAAATACAAGGACTTAAAATACCAATTAATGTGAATAAATTTCTCTTGTATGGAGTATTAATTATGTATATTTTTTAAGTGTAAATTGCCTTCTGTTTTGCAAGAGAAAGCTTTTTAGTGAAAAAAAAAAATTCAGACGAATTAATAAGCTCTTTCTTTTTTGAAGTGGGGTTAAAAACAAAGTCAACTGCGTTTATAATCCTCTGAGGAATTTTGTGCTTCCCGTATTTGTTCAAAATGGAAAAAACATTCTCAATAGAAGTTAAGGGAAAAGTGACCAAAACTCATAAGGAATTATTGTTTATGATTGGGCTGTATGTAAATAATATTAATATAGAAAAAGCTAATTAATTAAATATTAAGGTCATTTGTTTTTCTCTATATATAATACGTACTAAAGAAAAAGAACAAAAACTATTATAATTTTGTAATAAAAGTATATATGTATGTATGTGCTTTCTTTTGCAATATTTTGCATAAAATGTATATATGTATGTATATATGTGTGTGTAGCATATAAAATCCCAAATGTGTTAGCCATAATAATAATAATAAAAAATTCTAATAATATAAATATTAATAATATTCCATAAGTGAAAAAAAGCTCTTAGTATTTGAAGTTTTATATATAAAAATAAAACGGCAAAGTTATATAGTTAAAGTTAAATTAAAATATAAAGTATGTATGTATGTATTTAATATATTATATATAATTAATATTTCAGTTTTGTATGCATGAGGTTGGTTTTTGTTTTAAGATTAAATTGTTATGTTAATTAATTAAGAAAACAATGGTGTCTATTCTAGAATACGCGTCGATTTGGTGAAATTTGCATGTAAAACAAAAACAAAACTTTATAAATGTTAAAAATTTGTTTTTGTTTAACATATAAAATTCACAGTTTTAAAAAAAGAGAGCAACGCGTTGAAATTCTCACGTTTATTTTATTTTAGAATTGTGTGGAAAACAGCAACAATTTTTGAAACTTTGTTTTTGCTTTAATGTAAAGTTTCACTTCTTCGACGCGTTTTCCCGAATAGCCACCAATAGTTTATAATTGTTACAATAATAGTTGATCAAGAATACACAATAATATATATTAGCCCAATTCACAATCTTGTGCAAATGGTCTTGCATCGTTGCATGTGTAAAATGGTGTAGTATATTAATACTCACCACCAATAATTGTTAAGTGGTGAGTATTAATATACTACACCATTTTGCACATGCAACGATGCAAGACCGTTTGCACAAGATTGTGAATTGAGCTATTGTCTTTGCATAAAAGAAAATTAGTTTTTTTCAAACTTTTCAATAAAAAATTTCCAAAACGTTATTTAACATTTATGTAGGAGCAAAAAAAAAACACATATTTAAAAAAAAATTTAAATGAAATGCATGTCATTAAAATTCCAAATTTACTTTAATAGTTTCATACATTATTTTGTTTAATTTTAAATATCGTTTACGCTTTATTTTAATTAATTTGTTATGAAAAAATAGGATTTGTTAAAACTACTACCATTAATAATTATTATTTTGTTTCGATTTTTGTTTTTGTTTTTCAAGGTACAAACTACATTTATTGTATGCTTCATGTATTAATGTTAATTTATATGTATATTTACAGTCATAACAAAAAGGAATATTTGTTTTATTTACTTTTTTCTTCATAAAGTTTTGCAATTTCTTTTCAATTGCAATTAAAAACACATTTATTTTAAATTTATTTATTTGTTTGTTTGAGTGTCCTTCTTAAAGTGTTAGAAAATGGGCAGAGAAAAGTTTAAGTATTTGTAATAAAAGTTGTTTTTTTTTTTATTTTATATATATATAAAAAAAGTATTTTTTTTAGCTTAATACGAGTAAATTTCTTGTAAATCTTTTAAATTTCATGTGCTGGTTTTATATTTTGTAAAACATTTACTTTTTAATTTTTTCCTTAATTCTTTCTGTTTAGGTACTCTAAAATCTACATTAATTTTTTTATTTTACAAATACTTTTTATAGTTTTATTAGTTATTAATTTGTTTATTAAAAAAACCGTTGTTATTTTCAATTATTTTCTTTGTATATTGCATTTTATTTTTGTATAAAATTATTAATTATTTTTCATTTCCTTAAAAGTTTGATTTCTTTTCAACTTTTAATTGTTACAACAACATTTTTGTGAAATTCTTAGGTTTAATTATAATGAAAAAATATATATGTATGTAGACGTAAGCAAAGTTTTAAAAAATTTCGTATGCTATAAAACTTCGATAAAATGTTTGATAAAAATATTATTTAAAAAAATACATAAAAAGTTAAAGGTTTTTATAATTTCTAAACAAAACGAATATTTTCATGACCATTATTTTATATGAAAAACGAAAATGCTTATGTCACTGACATTTGCAACCCAATTCCAAATATTTCCCAGGAAATGATTCCCGAATAGTTAATTTTTGCCGAGAATCAAATTTTTCTATTTCAAATAGACGGCGAAAAAAAAATAAAAAAAAAGAAAGGAATTCATGCTTTACTTTTGCTTCCAGCTGTTTTATTTTACCAGCAAATTTACAAATCATTTTTGGAAATAGGGATAAAATTATCGGAGAATTGTAATTCAAAATCGGGCTGACTATTTTGCATTAAAGCGCGTGGTTCCAGGGCAAGTTAAAAACGATGCAATCCAAAAATAAAATTTCTATTTCTATCAAGTTCATAAAAAAATTCGAAAACTTTTCTACCAAAAATTCAAGCTGAATGAGCGCCCGCCTCACCAATTTCATAAATATTGGACTTGAAACGAATAACAAAGGCCTCAAACTAACCACCAATTTATATTTTGCGCTTCTAATTCAGTTTTGAAGTCCAGCAAATTTTTAAAGAATTTAATAAAAAGAAAACCTTTGATTATTTTACGACAATAATGGCATTATGGCTACCTTATGTAATTTATTTTATCCTTCCAAGCATAATGGATTTTAAAATAATATACATTTTCTTTTAGCTTGAGAATTTATATTGAAAGCATAATCAAAATTTAGTTTTTTTTAGTTTTCATTCGCATTTAGATGAACAAGCATTTAACTCTGGGTAACATATGCCCATACATAGATGAATAACACAGTAAAACACCAAAAAAAATTACGCGAATCTGACTAGGGATTTTGGCAGAGGAGACAAAAAAATATATGTACGTCTGTCGGCGTTTTGAAAGATGACATCAGAATTTTATTTTAGAGAGTGTTATAATTTTCTTCCTGGTTTTGGCCTGCTCCTGCAGCATATCTATGTGTCCTTTACATCTCAGGTCTAGGGTTTCTATGGCAACCTTGTAGACAATATGATGGCAAATATTTTTGTCTAACATATTAACCCTCTAACTACACCATATAACGGTAATTGTTGGCTCTATTCTAACAAATCAAAACAAAAACGCTAAAAAGAGGGAGGGAGGGGATCAAATGTTCTACAAAAATGTTGGCCATAAAATTTTGCTCCATATGTTAGAACACACCGAAGCCCAAAACTTATCTTTACAAATTCCTTTGTATATTTTCCTTTTAATATTTTTCGTAGTTTAATTGTCCCACAAGGGAATTTGTAGGAATGAAAATGGGAACTTTTGAGTTTTGGCTGGTTTTTGCTGTTTGCATTGAGTTTTGGACTTTGGTGTGTTCTGACATATGTAGTAAAATTTAATGGCCAACATTTTTGTAGAATATTTCATTCCCACCATCCCCCTTTTTTGGGGTGTTTTTTACGATTTATTAAAATAAAGCCAAGAATTACCATTATGTGGGGGAGTTCCACAAAAATATTAGCCTTAAGTTTTTCACATTACAAACATTCAACATGTCTAGAAAATTTTTATAGACGAAACACTCAAGGAATTGACTTTTTTAATGTTTAATGTTTTTAATGTTTCTTATGTGAAAATTGTACTTAAAGGCAGTTAGTTTTCTTAAGTCAGACGACCGACTGGAGTGGACAATTTATGTAAACAGCACTATTTTTTTTAGTGATTTTACCCCTGTTTCTACAACACACCCGGACGATCCGCTTGAGTAGAAAATTTATAAGAAAAGCACTAGTTTGTTTGAGTGATTTTCATAAAAAAAATTTAGACGAACCGCCAGCCTGAATTGTGGACACAGGGGACACAGGGTGTTAATTAAAATTTTCTGCACCAGTAGACTGCCTGTGGAAACAAAGTGTTAAAGGAAACCATTTCGAAATTTTGTTCGATACCGAATCCCGTAATTTTCTCAGATATGGAATAGAAATAAAAATAAATTATAAGTTTCAAATACCGAATTTAAAACTTATCATAAATAAAATTTCACATGAAAATTTCCGAAAGTGTGAGCAGTTGGTATCATGAATAAAATGTATTGTGAAAATTTTCGAATGTTTACAGTTTTAAACTGCGAAAAAAAATTGCTTGTGAATTGATTTGCTTTCAAATAAAAACTTCATACGATTGTGAAATATTTTGACAATTTATGAAGAAAATTATGCAAATTATGAAATTTTATTGAGAAATTTTCACAGACACATTTATATAAAACAATTTTTCTTGGCAATGTGTTTTAAATTCCCTTTTTAAACTTGGATTGTTTGAGGTATTTCAATTTTAACTGTTTTGTTCGGATTTCGCTATTCTAATAGCTTTATTTTTTCGGTCATATGACAAAACAAAGCAAGTTGTTTGCATTGACACCTCTATTTTTAGCGATATTCTCTTGGGCAAGTAAACTTGCTATGGATAAATTATATACACAATTATATATAATAATATATACAAGTTAATATATTATAGAAATATATTAAGTTAATTGTGAAACATGCAATGCACACTTTATATCCTAAAAAATATTAAAATAATAAACTACTAAATAAATTCACTTACATTCAATTTTGTTTAGAAATTATCTCTCGCCCTTTCAATGAATTTTTTTTTTTGCTTTTCTTTTCCTACAATAGAATTAAAAGTTTGAAATAAATCTATATGCAATAAAATAAAATAAAAACAAATAACTTTAATCGATTAATTTTTGTATACATTAGTATTTTGTTTGTTACTTTCGATATTAAACTAAATTACACATTTAAGTGTAAAAAATATGTATTAAGGCATAATTTTGTAAAACGCAATGCTCAGCGTTGAAAAATTTTGTATGCATTTTGTTTTTGTAATTAAGGGCCTAATTTTGTAAGACGCAACGCCAAGCGTTGACAAATTTTGTATGGAAAATTTTTAATTACAAAAACAAAATACATACATAAAAAATTTTTCAACGCTAAGCGTTGCGTTTTACAAAATGAGGCCCTTAATTTTTTTTTTAAACCTTGGCGTTGCGTTTTACAAAATTAGGCCCTTAATTTCTTAAATAAATATAAAAAGTAAAGCATTGCAATAAAAAGGAAAAGTAGTGATAGTAGAGGAGTTTATAGTGTGAATAAATATATAAATGTAATTCAGCGAATTTAAGCTGCTACGCTTAAATATGCATATATATTATATAGCTTTAGTTATTTGTAAGGGTATACAATTTTATGATTATATATGTATGTATGTAGTATGTGTATATAAGCTATAAATATATACGGTTTGTATAATTATCAATAATAAATATATATTTACAAACAAATTAATAAAATATAAAAATTATTATTATAAAAAAGAAAACTTCTATATTCTTTTGCAAACTTAAAAATCTAAATAAAGGAAGAGAGAAATAGCAAAAGGGATAGAAAAATAAACCAAGTCTTGTTGTGTGTGTGTGTTTGTATATATATATATATATATATATTAATATTGTATGTAACAATTATATACGTTGCATGCACGTATAAATGTACATACATATGTAATTAATAAGTGTATTTTTTTATACTAAAATTAATATTATAAACAATTTTTTAATCACTTCTTAGATTTAAGGTAAAAAAAAAGATTATTCAAAGATAATCGCAAAAAAAAAATAAATCGATTACATGCGCGTTAGTTTTACTGGTTCTTGTTGGTGTTGTTGTTGTTGTTGTTGTTATTATTAATTTTGATTTAATTTGTATTAAATCAATCAATTATTTTAGCTCTTTTATAGATGATTGTGGTATGATTACAAATTAGACGCACGCTGATGATCACGATCAGCGGCATAAAAAAAATTCAAAATGTCAAAATGATTTGCAGTTTCAGACACGGATGATGTTGTTGTTATTTCAGCAACGTTTTCGTCGTTATAATTTTTATTAAAGTTGTTATTGATGTCATTTAAATGTCTATTAGTTTGTTGCTGTTGTTGTTGTTGCTGTTGCTCAAATGTTGATTTATAATTAAATATCGTTTGCTGCATCATTAAAAACCACCACTGCGTTAATTGTAAATTTTGTATCTCTTGTACAGCAGCTGTTGTATTCAAGCACTTGGCGTTGTCAACACCATCCACTGCATCATCAGCAGCATCACTAATATTGCCAGTGATGTCTTCTCTATTACTATTTAATTGTAGCAATTGTTGCAAGTTATACATGTTAAGGTTACTATCATTTATTGTTTCCTGATCAATATCATTAGGATGTGTTGTTGTATTGATTTTGTGTTTTTGTGATATTAGCTGCTTGTTGCAATCATGCATAAACGATCTGAAATAAAATTGATTTTTTTTATGTTAATTTTTGGGGGAAAAAATTATACATATGTATATATTCCTTTTTAAGTAAAAGTAATCTATTCAATTATTTCATTTGTTTGCTTTTTAGCGCTTTGACTCACTCGTTATGTTTAAATCAGTGTTTATTCGCCCCCATACCATATATTTGTCGGTGCGTAGTGTGCATGTTTGCTGGCGGCTACCTGGGCTGGACTTAGGGGACCAAATTGGCTGTACTGCGTTGGAAATTGTATATGAGCGGGCAATGGATGGGATGGTATAACCTAAAGATACATTGTTTTAACAAAGGTATTTATATATACATATTTGTTAACGGCAACTTTTTAAGAGTGAAATTTGTTATTAATGTTTACAATAAGACCTAATTTACCTTCCCAGCAGAAACTAGCAACGAGAGCGTAAGGCAGAAATTTACAAAATTACTCTCCCAAATACGAAAAAGTAAATTAACGCTTTAAAGGCTCAGTTAAGGCTCAGTTAGCCGACTGTAATGTAATGTAACTGTAACGTAGAAAACAGCTGATCGATATTTTTATATGAAAAGTACGTTACATTACATCTCTATAACCATTTTCATTACTTTTCACATAACAAAATCTTACTGTTGCAGTTACATTACATTACAGTCGGCTAACTGAAGGCTCAGTTAGCCGACTGTAATGTAATGTAACTGCAACAGTAAGAAACAGCTGATCAATTTTGTTATGTGAAAGCAATGAATATGGTTATAGAGATGTAATGTAACGTAACCTACTTTTCATATAAAAATATCAATCAGCTGTTTTCTACGTTACAGTTACATTACATTACAGTCGGCTAACTGAGCCTTGAGCCTTAAAGCTCAATCAGACGTGACATAACCACTGTTGCCAGAATTGACGATTTCTCTGCATTTTGACGATTTTCACCTCTCAAAATACACTAGTGACGATTTTAGGTCCAGAAATGACGATTTTTCTAAATTTAACATATATGCAACTTTTTTTAGTATTGCATTTTTAGAGTTGGTCTTTTGTTATGTTATGATTTTTTGTGTTCAAAATGTTATAGCATAGACAGGCGACAGCGTTAATTTGCATTAACTTTCTTAATGCAAATTAACTTGTGAATTATCCTCATCCGTAAATGCACTAAATGACAGTGAATTAATACTGAATTCAGCTATATGATAACACAGTCCTCATATGGTAACACCGTCAACAATCAATCAAATGTTGGCAAATTGTTTTGGTTTTCAAAATTAAAATGCGATTCGGTCAGAAAATATAAGTTATTTTAATTGTTTTTAGAAAAAGAGCAAAGAAATATTAAAATCGAGACACATTTTTTCCATTTTAAAATTATCGAAGTGTGTGGCACGAAAGGTATGTACAGATTTTGTTTACTTAATGCAAATACTGTCGTCTGTCAGGGTAAATTTTTAATTCACATTAGTGATATTTTAATGCAAATTAACGCTGTCGTCTGTCTACGCTATTAAATTCTGATATTTATACACAAAATGTTTCTATAACAAAAATTCTAATTATTTTTTTTAACCCCCGACTAAAAAAAGGGGTGTTATAAGTTTGTAGTGTGTTTGTGTATCTGTGTATCTGTGTGTCTGTGTATCTGTGTGTCTGTGCATCTGTGTGTCTGTGTATCTGTGTGTCTGTCTGTGTCCACGTACAGGCCAAACGTCTGAACCGATTTTAATTTAGTTTTTTCTGTTTGAGAGATGACTTGATCAAGAGGGTTCTTAGCTATGTTTGAAGAAAATCGGTCCAGCCGTTTAGAAGATATAACATCTTTTCTGAAAAAAGTCGGGGATTTTTAAAATTTTTAATTTTTGTTATTATAAATTATCTGTTTTAAAAATAAATATATATGTACGTATGTGAATTCTGATTTCATTTTAAGTTTTTTTAACTTTTATTTTTAATTTTAATGGTTTTCATGTTTAGGTAATATACATATATTTAATGTATATGTGTATATTTGTTGAAAGCATAGTTAATAAGTTTGAACCATTGTAATAGTTTTTGTAATAAAACAATTAAAATACAAAAAAATTTAATATTTTTGATTTGACGTTTTTTTTTTGACGATTTTCTAAAATGACGACGATTTTTTGCACAGAAATCTGTAGTTTTTGACGATTTCACCCCTAGAAGTTCTGGCAACAGTGGACATAACCATAGCCATAGAGAGCAGCCGTTCGAACCAAAGTAATGGGCAACACTGTATTCGATTATACGTGACTCGCCATAATGCCATAACTCTCACCATAGAAACCAATTGAATTTTGGTTTGGTTATGGCTATGGCGTTATGGCTATGTCACGTCTAATTTAAGCATTATGCTAGGAACACAACTAGGACGAACGACAAATTTTTCGGTGCGAACTTTCGTCATAAAAAATAAAACACATTTGTGCATATGAAAATGAACACAACACCGCCGTCGAACGAAATTCCTCGTGCGTGACGAACTCTGAGATAGATTTATTTCTATTTTGTACGCCGACGAACGACAAAAAAACAATTTTCTCTCTCACTTTCTCTGTCTTTGTACACACAATAATCATCTTTACAAAATATTTGAGAGGAATTCGCTGAGTAAATTCGTCGTTGTTGTGTTTCACACGACGAATTTACGCAGCAAACTCTTATCGACGAATTCGTCGACGTGGACGAAATTCGTCGTTCGGCCCAGTTGCGTTCCTAGCATTACTTGTAAAAACTTGCAAGAAAATTTTATTCATATCAGAACCATGGATGGAAATCAAGATACAATTGTACTTTTCTGATACCCCCACGGGAGTCTATTCTATAGACTACGGGTGTGCCGATCCCGGGGCCCCAGCTAGGGTAATGTAGCTTTTTCCGCTGACGGACCTTTGGCTCATTACCCGTAAAACTTATGTGTTACTAACCAATCTCTGAACATAAACAGAGGAAAGGATGTGCACATATTTATAAAAGGAAAACAAATATTGTACGCCCGTTGTTGTCAGTTAGGTGCAGCGTCACCTAGAACTGCCCCTCAGTTCAAAAGACGATAGAGGTGAAGCCCTTGTGGTGGAACTTCGAAGTCTAACCAGAGGCTACTTCTGGTACCACGGGTGCCGGTTGCCCGACAGCTGGTCTGCTTAGAGAGAAATGCATTGCGGTTTTCAAAAATTCTGGTCCGAAATGGCTTTTGTCCTGGATACGACCCCAGGACACTTTCACTTTTTAGTGTCGGGTCTTAGTAGGCACAGAAATTTTGGTGGCGAGCTTGCGTTCTTCTCGCGTGAGTGGTCCTCGCTGCTCTGAAGTTTTGAGTGCTTGTAGCGGTCGTCAGTTTCCTTTGCTGAAATGCCGAGTTCGTCCTACCCCTCGGGGTTTACCCCACGGGGTTAAAGGGACGATTTTGGTAGGTGTGGAGTAAGCACTGGTTATTTGGCAACACAGGCATGCGTTCATTATGGATGAGTGGTTAGCTGTGCCGGCAATGGTTGAGGACTTTTCTTGGAGACCTCGCTAAGGTGTATACACAACACCTTAGCGTGGAAGCCGGAGAATTATCGAGGTGGTTGTGGTTGCTACCAAAATCGCTGGGAGAATAGTCTTGGCTTTCCAGTGTTAAATCAATGCTATTCTAGGTGCTGTTGCCATTCAACAGAGCTGCAATGGGCACGGACATAGCAGCAGAGTTTAGATAGCTCAAAGTACCTCAGCAAGGTACTTGAATATAGAACAGGGATAACTATATTCAAAGATTGCAACCTATGTGCCTTATGGAGTGGGCCATAGGTTCATTCTAAAAGGGTGCATGGGGGCGTTGGTCTGGCGTCTAACCCACACCCGCTGCTTTGGCACACGTGAATAAGGCCGTAAGTCCCAAAACACACTGTGCAAGTCTTATTGCTAAGCTGATTAGTTTCAGGGAGAGAGAGAGAGACGAGGGGAACAGCAACGTTTCTTTTCCCCTCCGTCTCTCTCTCCTAATAAACTAATCAGATTAGCAATAAGACTTGCATAGTGTAAACAGGGACTAACGGCAGGTACTCACGTAAAGCAATTGCACATCTGTACTTTTTCTGATATATTTTGTTTGACAATGTTTTAAATTGTAATTTTTTTTAATTGACGCTTTACACAGTTTTCATGTATTGTTCATAATTTTTTAATTTTATTCCATTGACAAATACAAAAGTGCGTTTTTTCATCTCTGACCAGATAAGAGAAACAAACAAAATTCTTTGACAATAAAATTAAATTTATGTGGCTTAATGAAAGAAAAACAATAAATGATCAAACAGAATAGTCCGTAACTTCAGGGAAAAACGCTGTCAAATTAACAAAGCCCATAATAAAGTCTACGGCAGTAACAAGGTGCATCTAACTAGGTGGCTGCGCTACTTCAGCTGATAATTTTTTGCTCTATGTGCTTTGTAGCTGAAGAATGTCAAAAACTTCGATTTTGTTTTGGTTTTAGTACAATTATTTTTGTGCTTTTGACATTCTTCGGTTCTTTACACAGCTATGGTTGCCGTTTTTTTGTATAACAAATCCTTACGCAGTCACCTGTATAATTACACCATGGACAGTAACTTCAATGCTCTCTCATTTCTGTTTTACTTTCTTTTGTGATTATTTTTCTTTGTAGTTTTCAAGGCACATTTATTTCCAGGTAATGTCGGGATTACAAAAATAATGAAAAAATACAACAATGAAAAAAACCAATATGGTTTTTAGTTTATCCGAAATATCAAAAATAGAATTTGTTGTAACACAATAATAATAAAAATTATTCACATAAAGTTGAAAAAATTTCTCCACGGCAGCTACCACTAACAAAATTTGCAACGTTTATCACTTTTTACAATTTTTTAATAGTTTTTTCATATTTTTAAATTTGTTTCAAAAGAATTTTTTAATAAAATATTTTTCACATTGAAAATTTTTTAACATTTTTTTTTTTAATTTCTCTTTCGTAAACAATTTTTGAAATTTCGGATGAACTTTAATTAGGAAAAAAAATACCTCAGTTATGGTAGTTTTGAATAGAGAACGTATGAAATTCATTGAAAGTATGGTAGCATTTCTGAGAGAATATTTATTTATATGTGAGAGCCAGTGTGCACACTTCTACCGATATTCAATAGATTTTACCAATTCTACCGAACAAGTCCTGAAATCTACCAAATATTGTTATTTAGTAATTTAAGTCGATATATGTATGTGTAAATTACATATTTTGCCACATAGCAGAGCGGTCATTTTCTGTCATGAAAATCATTAAAACAGAACAAAGAAATCGGTTAAAAACTGAAACTTTAAGTAACCTAATATTTGCCAAAGAATTGTGCCTTGGGGATGAAATATTTATTCCTCCCAATGATTTAATAATTTTTGCACAAAGTTTAAATTCATAAATGGATCTGGTATATAATCTTTGTAGTTACAAATGTTTGTCAAATAAAAGTTATTTTAGTAGCTATATAAAATCTATGTACAAAAACTGAATTCCTGTTATTTATGTACATATATTATTTTATGTATGCATAGCATATCTATATAAAGGGTAAGGGCAAATAAAAGGGGATGACACTTTTTTATTGGAAATGCTTCATTGTTTATGGCAGTTTAATTTCCAATCAAATGTGAAGTTTTAAATGCGCTTTTGGAACCTGTTTAGTTTGATACTCGTTGCATTTACCATTTATATATACGTACATATATTTTGTTATTTTTTATATTTCTTTGAATTGTTATTTTTTATGTTTCTCTGAATAAAAAAAAATTCACCGAATTTCATGCAAATCTACCGATTTTTTTTGTCGATTCTACCGAATTACAAAAAAAATTAAGTGTGCACACTGGTGAGAGCATAAGAAAACACGGTGTTAAAATAAAATAGATTCTATCCCTCGACTACTTTCTGGGCTTGCTTTTTTGTGTCAATTTGTATGTAAAATGTGTTTATGCCGCAATTCTGTTTGATCATTAAATTAAGAAAATCAGCCCAATTATGAATAGCAATTCCCCGGGAGTTTTTTCCCTTTTCCCATTCCTCCTATTATGAATTAAAATTTCCCCGGGAAAAAAACTCCCTGGGAAAAAAGTAGGTATTCTAAATATGAGGGAGAGGGAGAATTTGTTGAGAGGTTTCTCCCCAAACATTTTGAAGAGAACTAATGCAAAAATTTAAAAATCATATTAATAAATGTTGAAAAACAATAGTATAAGCATTTATTTAGAACAAAAAGTTTAAATAAATACCGAATTATTATATTTCCCTTTTGTATGTTGTATTTTTGCATTTTTATCTAAACACTGCGCATATGCACTTCAAAAACATAAACTACTTCTGTATTCAGAACAAATACTAAAACAATAATTTGCAATCAATTTTGCAGTTCACATAATAGGTAAATGGAAGATTTATTTCCTTCTAATATTATCAAGACCGATAAGAAAAACTTTATAAAATTTACAAATTTCCTTTGTACACACAGTCCACTGGACCTGACTCAGTTTTCACTCCACTTTCTCAGCACAAAGCTATTCCGCATGTCTGAATGGATACACTGTTTATTTAATTTTTATTTAAACAAAAACAAATATTATATTAACACGAAATCTTATTGACAATGAAAACATCACATTTTTAATAAATTTATATTGCTGAACTTTGCGTTAGTGCAGAAAAATATGTAAACATTAAACAGTTGATCCAGATTTTACTCTCTCCCGTATTTGCTTATTCCCCGGCTATTTAGAATAGGAGGATTATTCCCTGGGAACAAATGATAGGGAAGGGAAAAAAACTCCCCGGGAATATTCATAATTGGGCTGAATATGATATATATTTTTATACGTATACATATTTTTTAAATAAAGAATTTTCAGTTTTCCTTTTTCAGATATTTTTCAAATAATTAATTTACTAGTAAGTCCCTGTCCATACAGTGAAACATTTGCTGCAAAACTTTTGAGTTTGTCGATGAACGGGGAAAGAGGAATGGAAAAGGGTACTTTGTTTCATGTACATGCAGTTCTTGTTGAGTACGTCATTCTCGTCTTATTCTCATGAGAAATATATGAGAAAATGTATTAAGCTGCAAAACAAAAACTTCACAGTGTGGACCACTGTTGCCAGAACTTCTAGGGCTGAAATCGTTAAAAACTACAGATTTCTGTGCAAAAAATCGTCAAAATCGTCAAGTCATTTTAGAAAATCGTCAAAAAAAAAAAACGTCAAATCAAAAATATTAAATTTTTTTGTATTTTAATTGTTTTATTACAAAAACTATTACTATGGTTCAAACCTATTAACTATGCTTTCAACAAATATACACATATACATTAAATATATGTATATTACCTAAACATGAAAACCATTAAAATTAAAAATAAAAGTTAAAAAAACTTAAAATGAAATCAGGCTTCAAATCGTTACATACGTGATCGTATCGGCAATCGTACGAAAACAAATTAAATGATACGTCAATCGTATAAACTGAATGGGATTTCAATACGTTCACGTATGTCATAATCCGAAAATTGTGTTTTTACGTGACGAGTTGTACGTTCACGGATGTAACGATTTGACCCCAGAATTCACATACATACATATATATTTATTTTTAAAACAGATAATTTATAAAGCAATAATTAGCATTTTTGTTATAGAAACATTTTATGTATAAATATCAGAATTTAACATTTTGAACACAAAAAAATCATAACATAACAAAAAATCAACTCTAAAAATGCAATACTAAAAAAAGTTTCCATACATGTTAAATTTAGAAAAATCGTCATTTCTGGACCTAAAATCGTCACTAGTGTATTTTGAGAGGTGAAAATCGTCAAAATGCAGAGAAATCGTCAATTCTGGCAACAGTGGTGTGGCACGAATGCAGTTTCAAAAGAGAAAACAAAAATGTTTCGCAGCAAATGTTTCACTGTATGGACGAGAACTAATAATTTGTAAGAATTTTTTGGTGTCTCTATTTTTTTCTCTCTTTTGACGCTCCCTCCTTGCAAACTTTTTGAGTTAATGAACACTTTCCACAGTGATGCCAACTTTTGAGACTCAAAACGCGTAAAAATTTTTGAAAAAAGGGCTAGAAAGGGCTAAATTGAAAAAATATTCAAAAATAAAAAGATAGTAAAGTTTTTCGAAAAAGCGCGAAAATGGGCTAGTATTAAAATGTTTCTGTTGAAAATAAAAACATCAAATCAATTTTTGTAAAGTAATTCATTAGATTATAAATAACTATCATGAGATCAACACATACATAGCTTTAGAGCTTCAATATTGTACATATTTCATTTACATTTCATATTACATTTCAATAAGGTATGTACATACGTATATTAAATAGTTAGCATGTATGTATATATGTATATAATAGAAATATATATACATATGTATATTTACATAAGTAGATACATTTAAAATTGGCCGTTATTAAATAAAATTTCGATTTCTCTCTCTTCCAAAAACATACATTATCTATTTTAGGCTGTACTGAATAACTTTCAAGGTATAAAAAATTTGGAAAAAACAAAAGATTACTCTATATTATTCTTCTTTTTAAATTGGTAAAGCAATATAGACTTTTTACTCATTTCATTTTGCTAGATTAAAGGAAGAAAAAGTTCGCAAAGGTTTAAATGTAGCCATATCGAGCAAAAACTAAAAAGGGGCTAAAAGGGCTGAAAGATTATTGTAAAAAGTGCTAGGTTTGCGCCACGGATGGAAATCATGGTACAATTGTACACTTTATGGCACATTTTCGACCTTGTTGGTACCGTGGTACTACCGCGAGTTACTTGGTAGAATTTGAAAATGTCAATGTTTCACTATATAGTAACATTAATTTTGCCTATGTTCTCACATTAATTTTTTTGTGTGTGTTTTATTTTAATCTCTAATATAAAGTCGAATCTACGAATGTACCTTTATGAATGTGTATTTAATGTTTTTTTGTGTTAAGTTTCTGTTTTTTATTGCAAACTTCTGTATTTTTATACTAATTTTTTTACGTTTCTGTTTTTATTAATAAATATTAAAAGTTGGTACCGTCATGGTCTAAAAAGTACATTTTATTTTCATAATTGGTACAAAATCCAAGAAGTAATTTTCCTTCCCTGGATTGCGCCTTTTTTAGTTTGGGGCTAAAATTTTTTTTTCGCGTTTTGACTGACTGAAAACGGGCTAAATCTAGCCCTAAAAGGGCTAAGTTGGCATCACTGACTTTCCAGTAACAATTGTTACAAATTCGTAAAAATTTTTGTAAATGAACAAAACAATTGTGTAAAACTCGATGAATGAAATATGAGTTCGTGCTGAAATATGCTCACAATTAGCTAGACTTTTTTTTTAATAAACTTTTAAATATAATTCAATATATTTTTCATATTATCTGTCATTTGAAGGGGTGGAAATGAATACATATATGGTTCGAAGCCGTAGCAAAATCATCACATACTCTCACATTACAAAAATTGTATGTGAAAAATTATGAAATAAAGGGTGACTTTTTTGGCAAGTTTCTTTTTGGCAAGTTTCTTTTTGGCAACACTGTGTTTTTGGCAACTCAGCTGTTTCCGTTCATGTTCAATTTGGTCTATAATTTAACCATGAATCGACTTACAAATAAACAACGCTTGCAAATTATTAAATTTTATTATGAAAATTCATGGACGGTTAAGAAAGTGCATCCGTGCACTACTTCCATTTTATGAATTTGACACCATTCGCAGCAATTGGGCTTCCGTTACTTTTTTTTGCACAAAATCGAAGAGCTGGAGGTCTACTGTGTAATTCGAAGCGAAAGAAAATGCTTTCGAATTTGTATGCTCATAACATGTAAATTCGAAATACGGGATTTACACTATCGTGTCTGTCACGACTTTCGAACGTTTTCAATTAGAATGAAAATTTCCGAATCGCAAAAAAAAGATTTGGTGTCTGCATACTTCCGAATATTTTTGCAAAATTGTTTGCTAATGTGGGCATGTTTTTCATGTAACCTTTTCTATGTATTAAAACCAAATATATATTGGTTTAAATTTCCCAATTAGGTAGATGAGATGTCATGCCTAATTTTAAAAAAGATTTCGTTTAAATTAAATTAATTTTAATGTGGAAAAAAGGCGATTCTATTTACTTTCACATTGCTTGGTGCAGTCGAAAGTAAAACGAAAAAATTATTCGGAAGTGAATGTCAGGACACCAAAATATGCGGAAAAGATTCACTTTCACACGGATGTGAAAGTCATGACAGACACGTATGACTTTTTACTGTGACTTTTCTAGAGTTTATTGACAAACGGGGTACAAAGGCAATCAAAGAGGTAGCAACACAAAAGATAATTGAAGAAAAATGCAGGGGAAAAAGTCATCGTGTAAATTCCGTTAAAGCATTTTCTTCCGTTTCGATTTACAGAGTAGACCCCCTGGAATTGGCTGACATGTGGTTTCAGCAAGACGGTGTCACATGCCACAAATTATGCGAAATAATTGTCCAATTGAGAGGCGAGTTCGGTGAACAGTTTATTTTACATTTGGGGCCGCCTAGATCGTACGATTTAACGCCTTTAGACTATTTTTTGTGTGACTTTGTTAAGACTGATGTCTATAGGTAAGCACGCAACGGTTGACGAACTCGAAGGCAATATTGAAGGAAGAATTTATTCGTGAAATACCGGCCGATATGTTGGAGAACCATTTAAAAATTTACATGAAATTATCTTTAAACATTGAATTATATAGATCGTTCTAACGACTCAAATAAAGATTTCATACATTTCTCAAAATTTTTACGTGTTTTTTTCTTTTTTATAAATCACATCCGAAAGCTCTTAAAAAATCACCCAATAGAACGAATTTATCAACTTTGTACAAATTCTGTCACACAAGTGAACTCAAAACCATTCAATTAGTTCAGCTCTTTTTAAATTGGTAAAACAAAAACTTACCTGACGACTGGAGCTATTGTGAGCCGGTGGTGGGGCAACAACAGCGCGATTGTATGTATAAGTTGGAGTAGCTTGCGAAACAAAGACAGTGGGACGACGATACATGTCACTCTGCACGGCGGCAGCATAAATATCCTGCTGTAGAATGGCTGCGGCAGCAACAGCTGACGATGGGGAATTACCCATGGGAGTAGTCGTATTGGTCTGGTGCTGAGACTGTGAAGAATGTGAACCGGATGCTTGTTGCTGCTGCAACTGAGAGGTATGCGAAGGTTGGCGGTATATTTGAGGTGGACCCCAAGATGGCGGCCCCACAGGGGCAACGGCCGAGGAAGAGGATGTCGACGAGCTCTTTGAGTGAGCCATAGGTGGATGTACGTTGCCCGAAGTGCCACACGAGGCGGCCTGTTGGGCGTAACCGCTCGATGATGTGGGAGCCACCGATGGCGCTTCACGCTTGTGCAGGGCTAATGGTGGTGCTTGTTGTTGCTGCTGTTGAGAGCTACCTGACGATGCAGCCCACGAGGAACGTTTATTGTCAACATGCTGTGGATGCTGCTGCTGCTGTTGTTGATGTTGTTGTTGTTGTGAAGGATAATCGTAAAATTCAGTTGGTTCCTGTTTGGTGGGTAAATGTGGCAAACTTGATGACGTTTGGGAGCTGCTATTTGTGCTTGAATGAGACGGTGCCATGTAGCATTCATTTTGGGCCATTGCTAATATGCGTTTCTTCTGCGATTGGCCCGGTTCATATTTAACACTTGGCTGAGTATAACCCTGCGCCTGTTGCTGCTGTTGTTGTGGTTGTTGCTGGTTCTGCTGCTGCTGCTGCTGCTGGTGTTGTTGTTGTTGTTGTTGTTGTTGTTGTTGATGATGATGATGATGATGATTATGGTGCTGGTGATGTTGCTTTGGGCTATTGCTGACCGCATGAGTTGTATTGCGGCGTCGCATTTCATCGTGATCAGTATCACCTACGGTAACGCATGGTATTACTAGTTGTACATGTTTTGAGCGATGATGGTGTATAGAATTAGATGAGTTATTGGATGAGTTTGCTGATGATGATGTCGATGATTGTTGCATTGATGATGTGGCGTTCGTATTATTGGTGGTGGTAGAGGAATGAGGATTGTTTTGGGAATGATTATTGTGATTATGTGAGGAGGAAGAGGAGGAGGCAAATAGGTTAGAGGATATGGAAAAATTTGTATTGGTGGAGGAATGGGGAGCGGGGGCTACAACAGACGTCGATGAGGAGGAAGAGGAAGCAACAATATTATGATTGTTACTGCTACCGCCGCCACCACCACCACCACCACCGCCACTACCACCACCACCATACAATAGACTTGAAGTAGAATGTTTGTGATGATGATGTTGTTGCTGAGGTTGTGAGTTTTGGCTATTATTGTGTGTTTGGTGGTGTTGGATGGAAGAAGTGGAAACAGATTTGGTATTGGTGGAAGAGGAAGAGTGTATCAGACCACCACAGCTTAATTGCTGTTGGTGTTTTTCATTATTTGAATGTAAATGTTGTTGCTGTTGCTGTTGTTGTTGTTGTTGATTAGAATGATGATGGTTATGGTGTTGGTTTGGTTGCTGTTGTTGCTGCTGCTGCTGATGCTGTTGTTGTTGTTGTTGCTGTTTTTGTTGCTGCTGTTGATGATGCTGGTGATTATGACAATTTTGATTTGGTATATCGATAAAATTGCCGAATGAAGTTCCACTTCCGGTTCCACTTCCGCCAACCATAAAATCATTGTTATTATTACTGTTACTGTTATTGTGATTATTAGTTGATGTCATTGTTGACGATGACGATTTAATGGGCGCTAAAGAAGCAGAAGAAAAATGATTTGTATTGTTGGTATTGCTATGGGTATTTGTATTATTGGTATTGGTATTGGTATTGGTGGTAGTGGTAGGTGTAGTAATATTCATTGCTCTATTATTGCTATTGCTATTGCTATTACTATTACTATTATTATTAGTTTTACTTAAATGCTGTTCAAAGCCTGCAGTGGTAGCTGTTTTACTAATATGATGGCTACTGCTATGATTCATACTTAAATTCAGATTGCTATTGCTAGTTGTATTATTGTGATTATTGCTACGAGTATTGGTATGGCTATGGCTTGTGATATTATTATTGCTATTAGAATTAGAAGAGGATGATGATGATGAAGAAGAGGAAATATTACTTGTATTATTTTTCATAGCAGCAACAGTGTGCTGCATATGGTGTTGTTGCTGTTGCTGCTGCTGCTGCTGCTGCTGCTGCTGTGGATGTTGTTGCTGTTGCTGATGTTGTTGTTGTAGCTGTTGGGACTGTTGTTGCTGTGAATGATTTTGATTTTGATGCTGTGATGATGCATGATTAACATTCATCGACTGAAATTGTTGCTGTTGTTGTTGTTGCTGTTGTTGCTGATATTGTTGATATTTATTCGAATTGGAGGAATTGGTTGCTGCTGTTGTTGCTATTTAATTAAGCATATATACATATAAATATATATATTTAAGACATAAAATATTTGTAGGAATGAAACTAGTGATTTTTTTAAGTGGAAAGCGAATATATATCGCATATATCTACATATATTTATGTATATGCATGATAATTTCGTGGGGAAATTTTGAGTTTTATATGATGAAAACATAGAATGAGTTTCACTGAATTGCACGTAAATAAATGAAAATTATATACATATTTACATATATTTTGATGAAAAGAAGGAAAATTGCTTTTGAATAAGTTGATAGATTTTAAAAACCCTTTTCTCTCTTTAATTTTAATTTTGGGTCTCTTATTTTGCTGAATGTGGGGAAGTCTCATCTACTTCGGAAATTAACCACAACATTGAACAAAATATTGCGATTAGATACATTGCCGAAGGGAATCCCAAGGCGAATGAAACTTACCTCAAATCACAATAGTGTCAGCAGATTTGACAAGTGTCGATTACCAAAACCACAGCGCCAAAATATAAATTTTGGCTGTATGATCTTTTAAACACCCTTCAATACATAATCTGGGGTCAACTCGAAAGGAAAGCTAATGCTTTCGAATTATAATGTTAATAACATACAAATTGTTCTCGAGAGCGTGCAAAAAGCACGCATTATTTTGGTATTGTGTTGAAGTGAAATCGATGTCGACAACTGGATTAAGGGTGATTTTCTTTCGTTTCGAAATACAGAGTAGGGAGTCTACAGTTTCAATTGTTAGAAACCAATTTTTATGCATTAAGACATCAATACATCGAAACCGATTTTAGTCAGCAACAGCAAATAATTTCTCAAATTTAATACAGCATTTTTCTTTCAAACAATAATTCACAGTTAAAAAATTGTATTTTATTAAAGTGAGATATCACAAATAAACTATTTGACACAACCAAATTTTTCTTTTCTTATAAAATAAATAAACGTGACAACAAAACACAGAACAGCAGAGTAGATACGATGAATTTGATAAATTTTAAAGCGAAATAATAACAAACTTAAATACTACCAACCAATTGCTTCAATTATTATTACATGTATGTATGTTATGTGTTGTATTATTATTTGTATGGTCATTTTAATATTAAAAAATGAGACGACGAAGTGATAGTTTATATGCAAAACAAAAATAAAATATTCAGGGTTGTTATAAAATCCGATTGCTGTCAGAACCAGAATTGAAATCGATAATAAATTGATGTTAAGTGCGTTCGAGAACTCAAAAATTTGTACAAATTTTTACTATTTTTTACTGGATTGCGTTCGAGTACACAAAATCCAGTAAATGAGAGGGCGAATTGAGAGAGAAAAATGACAGTTCTTTTACTGAGTAAATGAATGCAAGTTTTTACTGGACAAATTTTTGCCAGTAAAATCCAGTAAAATGAAACCATATGTTTTTAAATATAAACAAACAATAGCAATGATATAAATATATTTATATCATGCTCTGTGCTTTTATTATTCATATAAGATGACGTGGCATTATGATTGAATATTTTCACGAGTAATAATAAAACATATAATTGCATGCAATTTTTAATAATTCAAGGGGGCGACAGCAATTCTTGTGGAGGCAATGTACCCCCAGAATGGACTTTCTACGCCTATGGTGGCAGCTCAGTTCAACTTTGGCTGAAAAATTAAAATAGTTGGCAGCTCAGGAAGAGAGACGTCTAACTACATTAAAAAAAATATCGTTCGGACAAAAATTTTGTTCGGAAACGGCAGCAGCATCATCAGCACCTGATATTCAATTACAAACACATATGTATGTATATCAGCATTGCCATTATGAAATATTTCGCATGTATAAAAATTAAATTACTCTTTTAAAATGTACTTCTATCCCGTAAAAAAATAAAAATGAATCAATTTATTTTTTGCAACAATTTCGTGATATCATTTCTGTTAAATAATATTAAATAATTATACGATATCATTTATTCGACAGTTTGTATTATAGTGGCAACACGATATTTGCTCATTATCGCCAAAGAAATAGAAATGAGTAAAATTGGACTATAACGACAAAATCAGCATATAAAACAATCTGTCGCCACCCTGGTGCCTTGCTGCCGTCAAAAGAATCAATCTCATATAAACATGTGTATTCTATCCTTGACATTTTGTAGGCGGTAGTTTGCTGCGGTGAATGGGTTTAATGCTTTATGCTTTTCAACATACTCGTACCGAATTTGTTCTTAAAATATCTCACTTGTTAATTAACTGTCCAATTTGTGCTTAAAAATGTAGGCAGCTAAACAGCTGATTCGAACATGCTTTTTTTCAAAACAGAATCGATTTTCAATTCTGATAAATGAAAATTCTGACTTGAATTCCATAACAGCGATGATTAAATGGCTCAAAAATTTGTAAACGCGATTTAATTTTGTACAAAAAAAAATTCTTGGTTTGAGTGTAAACAAACTATCACTTTGTCGTCGTCGAATTTTTCATAATTAGGCCCTTGTTTTTCTTTTAAGCTCTACTGTTCACACCCATAAAATAATAGAGTTATGTCAAAGAATATAAATTGTATAGAATGCGCATCTGAGCTAAAAAATTTAAAATTTTTTGCTTACGCTTTAGATGCGGGGCGAAAGTATAAAGCGCAAGCAAACACACACAAAAACACATTATATTCTTTGCTCTTATCACCAGCGTTGCCGTTGTGCGACTTAAGTCGCATTTTGCTACTTTTTCAACAGCAAAACATGCGGCCAATTGCAAAAAAACTATGTAAAAATATCCGAGTTTTACCACAAAAAATACCGATTTTCGGAGGAAAGTTGCTTTTGCTGAAATAAAGTTTGTTTTCAGGATGACAACTTTCCAAATTCTGCAGTTGTGAAGTCAGTGAATTACACCTTATTTCTTCATCTTTATAAAATATAATTTACAACAAAAAAAATTAAAAATTTTAAAAACTCCCGACTTTTTTCAGAAAAGATGTTATATCTTCTAAACGTATGGACCGATTTTATTAAAACATAGCTAAAAACCTTCTCGATCAAGTCACTTTCAAACAGAAAAAACTAAATCAAAATCGGTCCAGCCGTTTGGTCTGTACGAGTACTTGTACAGACACACAGATACACATTACAAACTTATAACACCCCTTTCTTTAGTCGGGAGTTAAAAAGAAAATGAATTAACTTCAGTTTTTCCATCTATATTTTACTTTACTTTTCTTGATGCTGATCATTTATATACATGTATACTTTAAGGCCTCAATTTTGATTTCCAAATTTACTTCATTTGAACCTATTTTAACTTATAAACATTTTATAAAAACTTACTTACTAACTTATAAAAAGTTTTATTAATATTAAGGATGAAAGTAAGTTAAAATACATATTTTTTTAATTGTGATACTACGAGAAATAATTTGCATTTGGAATCAAGGATTTGGGTGTCAGATTTTTGCAATGTTTTCACCATTTATTAGCTTTTCTATCCACCAAAACAATAAAATGATCGACATCATCGAGCCGAATATCGCCAACTGGACGAACAGCTCTTTTTCTAATACCTGATATGCTAACCTGTGTATTAGTCTTGTGTAGTTCATGAACGAACTAGTTCAAATGAACGATTCAGTACTTTGAACTATGTGAACTAGTTCAATTGTTTTACGCTCACTAGTTCAATTTTTGAACTAGTTCATTTTTTGAACTAAGAACTAATACACAAAATGAACTAACACAGAGGCTGTGAACTAAATGTTTTCAACGTTTTGCTTTACTTTTTTACTGTTTGTGATTTTATCTTCTATACTCATCCATATGTATGTGTGTATGTACATATATTTAGTTCTTATTCATCGCTGGCTAGTACCAAAAATGCAATAAACAAAAAAACACAAGTAAACACTTATACTACCCTATTCACAAAAAATATTTTGGATTTATGAGATTTTTTTATAAAGCAAATTTATTTATTAATTATTTAATTAATTTTAGTTTTCATAAAGTATTTTGATCACAGAATTTGTGTTTTTAATATTGTCAAAGACAACACTAATACATACGCATGTATAATTGTAGATGTAAAAACAGTGAACTAAAAAGACCTAACTAGTTCATTGAACTAAAAAGAGCGATTGAACTAAATGAACGAACTAGTTCATTTACAAATAATGAACTAAAATGACCGGTCACTGAAATGAACTAAATGGCACAAGTCTACTGTGTATATGATTGCCCTACGGCATACATTCTGTTAAAATGATACAAAGGGATAAATTGAAAAAAGGGTCATAAAAAGTTTCATTGGCACGAAAAGGGGTCAAAAGTGATACTTTAATGTCACAATGGCAACGCTGCTCTCAGCAATGCGAGCGTAGCATACACTGCAGAAAGAAATGAGAGTGTGTACGCTGGACGGGTAGTACTGGAAATACCCGTCATAGAAAATTTTAGCTTTTATGAGATGCGCATTCTATATGATTTATATTCTTTGTTTATGTATATGCAGATATAAATTTAAGAATTTCCATAACTCACCATATGTTTGTTGCTGCTGATGATGCATTTGTTGGGGTTGTTGTGGTGGTGGTGGTGGTTGCTGCTGTTGCGGTTGTTGTTGTTGTTGTTGTTGTTGCTGCTGTTGCTGTTGTTGTGATGTCTGCTGTTGTTGAGTTTGACTTTGCTGATGTGAATGGCCATGTTGATGAGCATTGTTTCGACAACTCAACGATGAAGAGGAAGTCGAATGTTGCAACATTGATGAGGTTGTTTGGGATTGAGCATGTGCTCTTTGTTTAATTGGTGCAACATTGCTGACAATTGTTGGTCCCTCAATTCCCTCATCCTCACTGTCCGATATTGTTATAACAGCTGACGGAGATGGTGTGTCGTGTATTGTGATGGTCTGTTGTTTGACAATGGCACCATGATGTTGTGACGGCGCTTGATGGACGTGTTGGGAATGGGAGTGATGCGACGAAATATGATGCTGTCCACCGGAAGATGATGACGAGGAGTGATGGTGATAGCCACTGCCACTACCCGTCGATCCACTTACAGCACCGCAATTGTTCACGATATGATGGCTGCCGCCATTACTGCCGTATACAGCGTTACTGCTAATAACATGCTGTTGATTCGATGAGGAATTAGTGCCACCACTGTGATGATGGTGATGACTACCGTTTGCATTGTTGATATCTAATGAAAATGAATGATAAAAATAAAACACATTTAAGGTACAATTCGCAAGAATGTATGTAAATGGAGAAAACAGTTTAATGTCAACTGTCACAGATACTTACTACCAGAAGAAGCTGAAGTAACAATAGCACCACCACTGGCACCACTTTGACCGTTATAACTGCCACCACCATTGCTGCCATAATTGCAATTATGGTGGTTATGATATTGTGGTGAAACGTGTGCTGTGCGATTGTAACGTTGCTGATGGGGTGGCGAACTTTCTTTAACACGCTTCTTAACGGGTGACAGTTGTTGATTTTCCTTCTTATCATGCCGCGGCACACGGTACGAATTGCCTTTGCTGCTGTATATGTTTGGGAGGAGAAAGAAAATGGTTGCACGTAATTTATTAAATGGATTTCAATTGATTTTCTGCAGTTTTCTATTAGTATATAGGCAAAATTATTATTACTATTTACTAAAGATGTTAAATGCTCTTAATAAATTTAATGAATTGAGCAAAACCACAAGTTTATTTTATAAAACATACATATTATGGGCCTTATCGTGATTGGCGTATTTCGACTCCAATTACGAGTTTCGTCCTAGATTAAAGAACACATGTTGCCGTGTTCTTTAATCTATTACAAAAAACGTCGTATTAAGAGGCGAAATACGCCAATCCCGGTAAGTCCCAAATCACAATATGCAAGTCTTATCGCTAAGCTGATTAGTTTTAGGGAAAGAGATACGAGGGGAACAGAAACATTTCTTTTCCCCCCGTCTCTCTCTCCTAACAAACTAATCAGCTTAGCAATAGGACTTGCATAGTGTAAATTGGGACTAAGTGGGGAATGAATGATATAAATAAATTTTCTTTTATTAAACCACTTACATCAAGTGATGCACAGGTGATTCCTTTTTGAGATCACTTCGTGGTATATTTAAGTGTTTTGGATAGATCTCCTCAACATTTAGGAAAGGTGCTGGATCCACAATTAGAGAATGGGCTGGCGCCTGTTGCGGCCATGATGGCACTAAAGCCATTTGACGTCCTGTTTGCGGCCAGGCTACACCGCTCGCTTGCACACGATTTGTTAAAAGCATACGTTGGCCGGAAGTTGGTTCAACCATTGAAACTGGTACTGGGACATTGACATATTGCTGCGGAGGCACCTGTGTAAAATAAATAATTAAATAATTTTTGTTATAGTTATTTATTTAAAAAAAACATTATCTAGTGCCGCGCAAAAAAATTTCCTTTCAAAGTATTTAATTAAAAATATAAAAAATGCTTTAAAATATAAATATTAGGTGTATATGCAATAAATAAGCATATTTGCTTAACAATATACAATAACTTTTAAATTTAAAATAAAATAAATGGTAATAACAATTAGACTCCTGCACAAGACCATTTATAAGACCCTTCAAGACATGAGAGATTTTTCAAATGCTTTACTACAGCAAAATATTCTAAAACAAACGCTAAACAACACTGTTGGCAAGGCATTTGTTTCAGTTTTTTGTCTTGCCAACAGTGCTGTTTAGTGTTTGTTTTAGAATATTTCGCTGTAGTAAAGCATTTGAAAAATCTCTCATGTCTTAAAAGGTCTTATAAATAGTCTTGTGCAGGAGTCTAATAACAATAATTTTAAATGATAAATAACGTAACTAATATGTGTCCTTACAACTTTTAGAATAGTGTGTTCATTCAAGCCTGATAGAACTTACGAAAAAATTAATTGTCAAACGGATGAACTGTCATACTATTCATCATCATCATGAATAGATTGGCCCTTGCACAACCCTACCAAATTATGCAGATTTACTGTGAAAATCAGTCATCAATTCGCATAACATACAGACAATGTTTTATCGCAGAATTATGTTCAACTATGAGGATCATTTTTGACCTCACCTTTTTATCAATACACAAAATTGTCGTATATGAAGTGAAACCAAACCACAACATACCCTACAGACTGCATTACATCCATAAAAAAGCACTGCTCAGTGCGGTTTACAGCTGGTGGCATCATTGGACCTAATTTCTTCAACTAGAAAATGTTGGCATAAGGACAAAAGTATCGTATATTTCTTCAGTAACTACCTTCCCCCTAGCCTATGGATCGAAGACTGTAAGCTTTGATTAGAAAGCCTCGTAAATGAAGCACCGGAATTACAGACCCACAGTGATTGCCGGAGACTTCAACGCATGGGCAGTTGAATGGAGCTTATCCTACACCGACCCAGGGGAGAATGTTTACTTGAGTTATTCGCAACTTTAGAAGTGAGCCTACTGAACTGCAGGTAAGGAAAAGTAGAAAATCAGAGTCCAGATCACTTGGGTCCAATACAATGATCACTTTGTGCTATCTCTAAGTTGAAGAGAAGATAGAGAGAGAGATAGAGAGAGGAAAGAGGGTTGAGAAGGGTAAAAGTAGAGAAGAGATAATATTTATTTTAGAGGAGGTGAAAGTGGGTCAAAAAGCGGTTATACCAGCTACTGTTCCTAATATAAGGGCTGAAGTTTTTGAGCTTAATTTCCGATAGCTCGGATAGGCAGCCGAAGGATATTCTGCATAGCAGGTGCAGACGAAGATCCTCCAGAGCGGGAGAAGATGCTCTAAGATTGACTTGAAATTCATCAGCGATGCACTGACAATAGACTTGTGCCATTTAGTTAATTTTTAGTGACCGGTCATCTTAGTTCATTATTTATAAATGAACTAGTTCGTTCATTTAGTTCAATCGCTCTTTTTAGTTCAATGATTTTACATCTGCATGCATATGTATGTATGTACATATGTATGTAGATATGATGTGGTTTTTGACAGTATTAAAAACACAGATCTGTGATTAAAAAACTTTACAAAAGCTAAAATTAATTAATTAGTTAATAAATAAATTTGCTTTACAAAGAGTTTATAAAACAAATTTAGTGTGAAAATCATTTTTAAAAATCTCATAAATTCAAAATATTTTTGTGAATAGGTTAGTATGAGTGTTCGCTTGTTTATAGCATTTGTGGTAGTAGCCAGCGACCCTCTAGTCAACCTAGAACCATATGTCTCTATGTCAATACTCTTTCTCCAGCGACAATTGCACTAGTTAAAATGTCGACAACTTTCCTTTTATACGCGAGTAAAGATTCGTTAGAGACAACAGTTCTAGTGTATTTCTGGTGATATTGTCAATGAACGCGTCAATAGTTTGTTTTTCTTTTTTATTATGCTCTGCAATAATATTAAATAAATATGTGCAGACGAAGTTCACAAAAATCTACTAGTGAATCTTTGGTTCAAATATTTCCATATGGTCGTAAAAGATCTACCTTCACAATAGTGCTAAAGTCTACTGGTAGATTTTCAATGACAACCCTATGTTGACAATGTCACTAGAAAATCACTATAATGTTACTATTGACAACGAGCGGGGAAATATCGATATTGTAGACTAGAGCTCCTAAATTTACTAGTGAATCTTTGGTGTCAATGTCTCCATGTGGTCCCAAAAGAACTATTTAGTCAGTCTAGTGGTGGATTTTCAATGACAAGCTAATGTTAAATGTCAATAGATGATTACATTGGCTGGGGTAAACTTGGTCAGTAGTACTGCTGACAATGTCAGTAGTAAATCGCTACAATTTTACTATTCGCACTTTCTGCAGGGGATGAACAAGAACTAAATATCCATACATACATGCATACATATGGATGAGTATAGAAGCAAAGCACGCAAACAGTAAGAAGTAAAGCAAACGTTGAAAACATTTAGTTCATTTTGTGTCTTAGTTCTTAGTTCAAAAAACTAACTAGTTCAAAAATTGAACTAGTGAGCGTAAAACAATTAAACTAGTTCAATTAGTTCAAAGTACTGAATCGTTCATTTCTTGTCTTGTGTAGTTCGTTCATGAACTACACAAGACTAACTGACAACCTCAACTAAATGGAATGTGTCTGATGTATGCACACATAGCGACCACATGCGCTGTATTATAGAGGCATGCAACGCAGCTATGGCAAAGAAGCATCATCTGCCCACAGAAAACACATCTATTAGTTGAATGCAGAAATAGCCGAACTAAGGCGAAAGTGCAACCGTGCGAGGCGGGTATGTCAAAGGGCCAGGGTACGTGACAACTTTACTGCCCTACAAGAGAGATATAGATCGTTGAGGAACAATCTAAAAAAGGCAATTGCGAAAATCAAGGCAAGCTGCTACAAGGAGATGTGTATCAATGTTGAAAGAAATCCTTGGGGCACAGGATATAAGGTGGTCATGAAGAAACTGAGCAGCATTTGCTCACCAGTCACAACATGTGCAACCAAGCTGAAACTAATAGTCGAATGGCTTTAACCGCAGACGGCCGAAATTACATATTCCGTGCAAGACAGTTAGCGCCACGATGCAATACCAGAGATCAGTAATCAGGAAGTTGAAGCAGTCTATAAGGAGATGGAATTGAAGAAAGCATTGGAGTTGATGGAATTGCAAGCATTGCATTTAGAACGGTTATTAAAAGCAATCCCGAGGCGTTTCGAGAAGTGTTTGATGCCTGCATCAAGGAGAGGACATTTCCCAAGATATGGAAAAGGCAAAGGATATATATCATCCGGATATCACCCACTCTATATGATTGATATAGCCGGTAATCTACGGAAGAAGATAATCTGGAAACGGCATTGGAAAGAGAAGGCTTGTCGGATCGCTAAATTTGTCTTCCTGAGAGCACGCTCTACGGTAACCGCTGTTGAAGAGGTCATAACTATGGCAAAAGATGCCATTAAAGGTGACCGCTGGCTTCAAGATGCTAAAGAATACTGCTTCATCACTCTGGATATCAAAAACGCGTTCAATTAGGCAGACTGGGACCTCATACTTGCTGCACTCGGCGGAAAGCACGTACGAGATACCTGCTGGATATAATTACAAACTACTTCAAGAACAATGTGCTTTTATACGACACAGATGATGGAAGAAAGTCCCAAGGGGGCTCAATTCTATGGAAAGTCATGTATAATGATGCACTGAAGCTTGAGTTCCATACTAGTGCTCAGAGTATTGGTTTTGCAGACGACGTTGCTTTAGTAATAACAGAGAAACACATTGACCATCTAAAAGGAACATGCAACGATGGCGTCACTATAGTAAGTGGTAACCAGTAGAAAGAAAACGAAGCTCAACACAACTGTGCGCGACCAGCGAATAACCTCTAAGCCTGCAATCAAGTACTTTGGGGGGTTATGATTGCCAACAGACTGACGTTCAAAGAACATTTTAAATATTTTGGAGAGAATTGGGCATCCGATGTTGCTGATGGGAGTATTCAAATCGATTGCCTTATATGCAGCTCCCATATGGACTGATGTTATGAGTAAGAAAACTTATAGAATGACAATACATAGATGCAGCTTATCGAAGCAGTGCTCTCAGGTTCATTTCTGCCTTCCGAACAGTGTCGACAAATGCAGCTTTGGTGATTGCGAGAATGATGACACTGTAGCTGGTAGCGGATATTGAAAAGGAAAAGCATATTGCAAGGAAAGCTTGGCTAGTGCATACCAACCAGTTGAGGTAGAATGCAACGGAAAGATGGCAACACGATTGGACCACTTCTACAAATGGAAGATGTACCAAGAGACTCATACCTAGAATAGCGAATTGGATAGAAAACAAGCACGGACAGGTGAACTTTCACCTAACCCAGTTTTTAACCGGACACGAATGCTACAGAGCAAAATGCGTAGATATAAGGGAAACTGCGGAGCGTGTCATCTTTGATTGTCCGCGATACGACATCTTGAGAAGTTTCCTAGAAACAGCCATCCGTTGCCAGATCATGCTCTTCAATCTTGTTGACCATCAATTCAGACTTGGAATTATGTGTGTGCGTTTTCGCAAATGAATTTTGAGTGCAGCAGAGAACATCGGAAAAAGAAAGATCTAATCTACTCGAAAGCAACATTCGATGCATTACCAGTGAAGTGAAGTAATAAAGGGTCCGCCAGATAACTTTTTTTTTTTTTTTTGAAAATGCTATAAAAAAACCACTGAAGCTTCGGCTGTGTAGCGCCGTCCTGTTGAAACCCAATGTTGCCAATATCCTCCTCTTCAATTTTTGTGAACAAAAATTCGTTCAACATGGCCGGATAACGATCGCCATTGACTGTAACGGCCACTCCTTGCTCATTTTCGAAAAAATGGCCCAATTATGCCTCTGGACCAAAATCCGCACCAAACAGTGACTCGTTTTGGGTGCGTCGGCTTTTCAATGCATGCGTGCAGGTTTTCTGTGCCCCAAATGCGACAATTTTGCTTGTTTACATACCCGCCAAGATCAAAATGAGCTTCATCTGAAAAGATGATTTTTTTTGGCAAAATCGGCATCTTCTGTAAGTCGATCGCAGGCCCACTTAGCGAAGCGAAAACACATTGGATGGTCAGTTGGCTCGTTCAGCGGAAGGATAAAACTAATTATCTGTCAAAGCAGACATGAGCTAAGTGTTACCATTCACGAAATAAGCACTAGTTGAAAAAACACGTTAGATGGCGGACCCTTTACTTAGAAGAGAATAGTCAGAATCCACTTCCAGGACCTCAAAATGTTAAAATATGATGAATACTCGATTTTAGAAAAATGGGGTAATATCATTAAATTAAAAAAGGTTATACCCAGCAAAAATATATTTGGTACAAGAAAGCACTAAGGCAAAAAAGGCGCTTCGGAAGCGCGGAAAAGCATACGGTGCATCCCTTCTGCCTTACGAGGATGCAATAACGTAAGTGAAAGACGAAATTGCACATAAACACTACGAAGTTGGTCGGCTGCTTATACTCAAAGTTTTTCATAGTGCATCCTCTCTCGCTTACGTCGATACAAATTTGGATGCGAATGAAATTTTTATTTCGTGTTTGTACGAAAATAAATATGTGCTTCGGTAGGTCAGTGGTTAGTGTTCTAGCTTAAAATGCGGAGATCCTGGGATCAACTCCTGATTCAAATATAAACAGCAAATTTTTCATATATATATATAAAAGGCTTGAGGTATGGGCTTCTTTCGGCACATCCTAGATGCATTCAGAAACTCATACCTGGAGAGCCACCAAGTGGGATATCACGAACAAAAATCATGTGATACCGAAGTAGTTTGGTAAGGGATACCCAGCAAAAAATTTCAAAAAAGGTAATCGAGTTTGGAATTAAGCATTTTTGGTGGAAGCACTTTCCTACTGGATTACCAACTTAATGATTTTAACAAGGCGTCAGACTAAAATAATCGATTCTTGAGAAGTACTTAGTTTGTTTATTTGGCCACTTGTTCACGTAATCTATTTAATCTAAAAAAGTCATTCTCTTCATTTAGCAAGTTGTACATCATTTTTTTTTTTAATTTTAGGTAATATGATTTGTAAGCGAGTAATGAAGTTTGGCAATCAGAAAAGTAAGTCATTATATGGCAAGTAGTTCTAATGGTAATGTGTAATTTTTTGCTGGGTAGTTGTGCTCTCTCTATCTTACCAACCTGCTTCCAGTTAGACAAATATTTTTGCTGGGTACAACCTACTTCAAAAATATATACATATTTTTGAAAAGATAATTTTTTGAAATGGAATACAGTGTAGTCTATATATTGGAGTCTTATTAAATGAAGTCATCTCTGCATTTATCTTCCTATTATGAAATATTTTATTCTGATACTACAGATTTTTCGGCTTGTGGAATAAAGTATCCGCAGATATCAATTAAAATAAAGGAAACTGCACAATTTAAGCTTTAAATTTTTTTTCTACATTCAGAAGAATGTACTGCTTAAGTAAAGCTTATTCAGAATAAAAATCAAGATATTTTTAATCGCAAGGGGCCACCGTACTCATGGGTGGTTATTGAAATCATGAAAATTCCTCACACTCTTTTACTAGTTCTCAATTTTGCTTACAAATAATAGAAGAATTTAGAACTAGTAGGTGCAATTTCCATGTACAGCCTAAAAGCCCACTTTTCGAAGTCGAAAATTAACCAGCAGGACAGAACAGAACTAAAACACCTGAAATAAAATAAAACCTGCAAACGCTCTGCTACTTTTGCTATTATCCATTTTTATTATAAGAAAAATTTATTATTATTTGTTCCATATTTCACTACGAAAAAAAAATCAAATACATACATTCCCCTGCCATATACTGAAATTTCTTATATTTTTTTTCGTTTATTTTATTTAAACATTAGATGATATAAAAATAATTTTTTAAAAACATTAAAACAATCATAATCTTAAATAAAAATTCGTATCAATGATTTAATTAAATTAATATGAATCGAAAATATTTTGTATGCCTTTGCTTATAAATAAAATTTTATTTTACGCGACATTTTCATTGGAAATTGCGAGTACAGTACACATACTATTAATAAAAATCAGTCAATTATTATATTAAATTTACTCTTTGGCAACCCTAGCATTTTTATATCGATATATTAAATAAGACTGCAAGTATTCATATTAAAACGTAAAATGCTCCATAACGAATTTATTAAAGGAAAATAACACTTACTTGCAGTGGCGGCTGCATCGTGCTGCCAACAACGACATGTTTGGTGGGACTGGGCATTGCTTGATACGAGGGTGGACATAAAATATTTGAAACCAATTGATGTTGGAACGTATCTGTACGACCCTGAGCGTACTGACGACCCACATTCCGTCCACCATAGATCTGATATAGATTCTCATAAGCCAAGGGCCTTTCACGTACCAGACGTTGCACTTGACTGGTCAATTGATTGTTAATCGTAAATGTCATATTCTCTGTTGTACTAGGTACGAAATTCGTAACCAAAGTTGATGTAGGCTGCACGCTAGATATAAAAATAATCAAATTTTTATTAGTGACAAAGAAATATATTATAAAGAAAATAAACTAAGTTCCTTACGGATGATAGTCTCCTCTTCGGCACACTTCCATCATTTGTACTGATGCCTTAACATTATTGCAATACACGTAGTCCACCAAGTGAGTGAGACGAGTAAATGAGTGATTTAAGGCCTCGGCCGGTGTTAAACGCCTTTCCTGATCAATGGTTAACATGCGCTTCAGTAAATCAATAAACTCTCGCCGATCTGTTTTTTCGGCTAACAATTGGCCACCCTCCAGATCGGTAGGCACGTTAACCTGACCAATATCGTCCAGACAATTAAAAATGTATTTGCGCGCCTCTTTACTTTTTGTGTTCGTTTCAGCCTCATATTCTTCTATGGTCTTTAGACGCCAAAATGGATACGTTAGATCCGTATCACGATAAAAGAATTTCGATGTCTTTGAAGCGCAGCTGAGCATATGTTGCGTTGGTAAACCTTGCGTTTGTGATATGTACCTGAAGAACAAAATATGTACACACACACAACGTTTAAATTAGAAAAAAAAACAACAAACCATAAATTACAACAATTACCTGATTTGATCGAATTCCGATGAACCGGGATACAGAGGCCAACCCAAAAACAATTCCGCCACTACACAGCCCAACGACCACATATCAATTGCTTCACAAAACGGCAATCCTAAAATTATTTCAGGTGCCCGATAGTAACGAGACTGTAAATATGTATTACATACAGTCTTGCTAATATGTGAAGCGCTACCAAAATCAATCACTTTTACTCTGTAAGCGTAGAAATTTAGGAAACTGTCAGCGACATATTTTCTTCAACATTTCTAATTTATAACTTACCTGTAGGGCTGTCTGACCGGATCCACCAACATTATATTTTCTGGCTTTAAATCGGCATGAATTAAACCCAGTTGTGAAAGTTTTAGTAATGCTGTTAAAACCTGAAAGGAGTTGAAAATTGGCAACAATAAATATTGAAAAGGTTAGATAATTTTGGATACTTCGAAAAAAATAAAAGGGCGCTGCTAAAACGTTTCTCATAACTTAACATTTCTTTAAAAATCCTATTGGAACTCGACTTTGCTAAAAAAAATTATATACAATAATGGAAAAATTTAACATTTCTTAAAAAATTTCTATAGAAAAGTTATCGATAGCTTTGCTAGTCTTGGGATATAACTTCGGTAACTTAATTTCTATGAAAAAGTTATCAATAATTTGAACTTTTTATAAAAAACAAAAATATCACAAATGACTGCGGTATCTTCTAGGAAAGTTATCGATAGCTTTACTTTTTTTTAGTTTTTTTTTTATCAAAAAGTTATTTGTTAATAACTTAATTTTTTTTATAGAAAATTTTTTTGATAGAAAAAACTATCGATAATTTTAATGTATAGATAAATTATCCATAACATAATTTTTTATGTTAACAAAAAAAGTCTTCGAATATTTTATTTTATTTTTTTTTATAAAAAAAATTATAAAGGCATTCACATCAGTTTTTTTCTTCTTGGAAAAATGGAAAAATTTAATTTTTTACAGCAAAACACAGGGAAAAATTCACCAAATGTTGAATTTAAAAACTCAACTTTATGTGGAATTTTTGTTCCTGTGTTTGTTGTAAAAAATTTACATTTTTCCATTTTTTCCAACAAGAAAAAAACTGATGTGAATACCTTTTATATAAAAAATATATTTCTTGATGGTTTAACATCGAGACATGCAACCATCAACAAATACATTTTTTTAAATCGTATTCCTTTTGACATCCGTTAAATAAAGATAAAATAAATATCTCTTGAAGTGTTTGAACCGGGACTTTGACGGCTCTGAACCAGGTCTTTAAGTCCCTGTTCACACACTTCAACTTTTAATTCAGCTGGTAGGAAGAGAGTTTTGTTTGAATTACGAGTTGATCAAAAAAGTTAAAGTGTGTGAACCGCGACAAAACAATTCAAGCTGAAAATGTACCAAACAAAGTCCCGGTTCACACGCTTCAACTTTTGTTGATCAACTCATAATTCAACTGTAAGAAGGAAGGAGAAGGAAATACAAGTATCTCTGTTTTTTTGCCTGCTGAATTACGAGTTTATCAACAAAAGTTGAAGTACGAGTATGCGAATCGGGACTAAATGAGTTCTCCAGCTCTATGGCTCAGCGATGACAAATTTTTTATGAACTCGTATAATATTTTTGTAATTTAAATTTTTTCTATATAAAATTTTTCAACGCTTAAGCTAGGGTCACACTTGTCAAGCGTAACCACTAAATGCTAATGAAAAATCTTTCAATTCAGAGAAAAGTTTGTCAAGTTAAAGACTAGCTAACTAATAGTGTTTGATTCTATGACATTATCTATCGAAACTGTTTAATTTGATAAGCGTATGGATCAAAACTTTCTTCATTAGTGTTTGGTGGTTACGTTTTTTTTGGGCAAATGTTTGACAAGTGTGACGGTAGCTTTAGTCTTGCGTTTTACAAAACAATAAATTTATTTATCAAAATTTATGAGAAATTACTGAAAGCCTTTTCTTCTATTTTAAAGTTTTACACGATATTTATTTTTTAATTAACATAACTCACCTGTTCCAATATTGGTCGTATATACTTCAGCGGTAGTGGAGAGAATTTGTTTTGTTTTAGAAAATCATATAAATTTTGTTCGAGCATTTCAAAAACCAAACAAGTATGGTTTTTGTGTTGAAAACACTCAAAGGCCCGAACAAAATTGAACTCGTCGGCATTTTCTTGACTCAAGCGCGATAATATCGACACTTCAATTTGACCCTGGCGTGCATAGGATGGGTGATTTTTAAGAATTTTTATAGCAACAATTTCGGAGGTGCCACGTTTCCAACATTTGACAACCTGGCCAAATGTGCCACGTCCCAAAAATTCCAAAACCTTGCAAAAAAAAAAAAAAAATATATATACGTTAAAATTTTAATTTACTTGCAAAAGAAATTAAAACAAGAAAATTTACCTCATATTCAGCTGATAAGGAGTATAGAACCTCGTGTTGAACCAATTGATAATCGCCATCAGCGCCGCTGCTAGAACGTTTACTGGGGGGCTGCGTGTTAGCGTGCCCCCCAGAGGTGGCAACTTTCGTATGGGCCGTCTTGATGCCGTTACTGGGAACAATCGCCACGGAAGACGCCACGTTTGTGCTGCTGCTTATAACACCAACGCTAATATCGTTGCCACCGCTAACGCCGACACCAATTGTCGATGAATTTTTACTGCTGGTAATGCCGTTATTGCTCTTAAAATTATTACAGCCACTATTGCCAGCAACAACTACTGTCGATGAATTGTATGAATCCAAGCAACCGCAATCACACTCTAAAATGAAAGACATGGAAATAAATTTTAGACTAATTTCAAACAAACTGCATTTCAAAATAATTAAAATTTATTATTAAAAACATTAGTCTAATTTTTGTGTGCACCTTTGTCAAAACTTTTACCAATCTTATAAACATTTCTTAAGATATTTTGAAATAACATTCTCAAACAAATTTCCAAAATTATTTCCACTATTTTAAAAATATTTAAACAAAATGGTCACGACAATATTTTACTCAGTTTATTTCGAAACTTGCGTGTGTTTGGTAGGGAAACTTTTCGAATAAACTGTTTGATTTTAAAAAGAAAAACGTTTTTATATTAAATATAAAAATAAAAATACGTAGTTGTTGGCGGCTGTTATATGAATTTTTTTACAAGGAACTGAAAAGCAGAAGTGAATATCGTAAAGGTGCAGAATTGTCGTAAATATTTTACATATGTATGTATACATACATGCATATACTTTATTGTTAAGCGTACATGAATGTGTACGCGCGTGTATATTTGTTAAATAAATTAACAATTTGCCGTCATACCGAGTCCAAACGAAGTCACAAGAAAAAGGAAAGACATTTTCATTTCATGCTGCCTTTTATTTTTATTTTATGGTATAGAAGCAGGGCTGGAAAAGTGTATGTACATATTTATATTATAGCAGAAAATGGAAACAATTAATGTCAGTATAATAAATTAATAATACACTGTGTAATTTAAGTAAAAAAAGACCCGTGTCTCCCAGTTTTGCCCCAAGTCATCTACTTTTCTTTTTATGAGCCCCCAAAGATTTGGGGGCTCCGGTCTAATTTTTGCATTTTCTCAGGTTCATATCTTGCAAACCGTTCGGAATTTTGACTTAATCTCTGAGGCATAGTTGTAGCTCTTGTCATAAAGAACAAAAATTGTAAACATATAAAATCAAAAAAACTTCATCTTCAAGATCAAATGTCGCAAAAAATTTAAAAAAAAAATCGATTTTTTTTTCCACTGTTCAGGTTCATAGGTAGTAAACCTTTGAGAATTCAAGGAAACAATCAACTACAAAAATGTACCTAAGATTTCAACAAACAACTTTCTAGAACAGATGAACTTCCTAGGAATGATTCTTAACACAGTTTAGGTAGCGCTTAGGTAGCCGCAAAAGTGAAAAATTTCCATACAAATGAAATGTTGGGATTGTTATGGTTGGCCGCCTTCTTCCCGTACGCATTCAAGTAGAATCTAGATCATTCCTTTTTGCAAGACCACTCAACTCGTCGATATCAACCTACATATGTAGAACCGTATCTAAGTATACGGATATGGTGATAGGTACTAGATCCAACCAGTCGCGTTGAGATATTTGATAAGGTGACTCAACCCAATCTCAGATAAATATGAAATGTCATCTAGTACATTACTGCCTAAAAACTTGTGATGCAAGGCGGGACATTCGCAAAGAAAGTGAAAGATTGTCTCTTCTTTGCTTTCTTCTCGGCAGAACTCATTATAGGACAGACCTATCCTACTAGCATGCCTGCCGACCTTCCAGTGTCCCGTGTCATGACTGCAACGAGCCTCGAGATGATGTTCCTAGGGTTCCTATTTATTAATTATATCGAGCGCCATCTGCATTCAGTCTTATAGAGATAGTGTTTGAATATACCGTTTCTAATAGTACCCAACGGCATGGCTACCGATTCGACATTGAAGGCATTCATAGCAGAGCCAGCTCGTCCGCCCGTTCGTTACCTAAAATGTTGCTATGTGCTGGAATCCAGATGAGGATGATGTCAACCTTACCACCCAGTCTAGATAGCACACTCTTGCACTGCCCAACTAGAATAGAGGAAGTGGCATATAATACTATAGATAGAAGAGCTGCTTGGCTGTCGAGAAAGATACCGACTTTAACCCTGTACCTTCTTATCAATCAGCACTCTGCCGCTTCACTTACCCCAAAGTTTCAACCTGAAATACAGTGGATTCGTTAGGGAGACGAAAGGAGCATTGTACACAAAGATCGTCTTAAAAGACTCCAGAGTCGACACCGCAAACCATTTTTGATCAGTGTATATTCTGACGTTATATTATCTTACTATTGTGCCTCCCTTCTACTCCCGTCTGGAAGGAATCAGACCTTGGCAAAGCTCAGACGAGGCATCATGTAATCTGTAGATTTCCTCAGCGTAGCGGGTAATTGATCCAGAGGTCTAATCGTCACTTTCGATAACGATCTGATTCGATCACGTTTTTTTCAGTTTGAGATTATGACATACGAAATCTAACCATATTATTACATTATTTGATAGCGAATGCCATAATCTCAAACTGTAAAAACGTGATCGAATCAGCTAGTTATCGAAAGCGACGATTATACCCCAGGATTCTGGCATGGCTATAGGACCTTGATCTCCACCGGCCAGATGCCGCTAATCTTGCCGCACTACTTGAGGATACCGCCAATATATGAAGATCGATCGGAATAAGGTTTGGTACAGCATTCAGAGCCTCCGAAGGATTAGTACGTAAGCATCCTGTATCTGGATCTCTGTATTTTATAAAGTTGATTAACATATTTCTTACTAGTGGCGGGCCACCATACAACAGAGCCATATTGCTCGATTACTGTATACATCCATTTAAGCATTTTGGCGTTTAGGCCCCATTTAGATCCAAACATCCTACAAAAGGATGCCGTTGTTCTGAGTGGAATACTCAGTTTTTTGGTCCAGTATAACTTCTAGATATTTTGCCTTGTCTGATAGCGACAATTCATGATTATTCAACCGAGGAAGCCCTGTACCTTGGTCTTTGTGATAAATAGTACCAGTTCCGTTTTGTTTGGGTTTACTCCTAGTCCACAGTCTGTAGCCCCCAGTTACTAAGTGTGCCCAAAGCATTGGACATGATATCGCTTATAACGTCCGTGAACATTCCTGAGACTATTATCACTACATCGTCCGCGTATGCTACAACTTTAACCCCCCGAGGCATCTAATCTGAAAAGTATTGCGTTAACCACAAGAAGCCAGAGCAAAGGTGAGATCACCCTACTCTGCGGTATTCTTCTGTATGCCCATTTTGACCTCTCGCTGTTACCTAATTTCGCAGTGACATTTCTTGCCCCAATCATCCAGTTGCTGATGTAATTTTCAGTATTCCGGAGAGCATTTTGGATAGCTGTCACCCATATATTATTGAAAGCGCCTTCTATGTCTAGGAAGGCAGCCAGGGTGTAGAGCATCCTAACAGCCGTTGCCTAATGTGGCTGTCTATAAGTCTTTCCAATGTCTTGATCAGGAGAGATGAAAGGCTGATTGGTCGGAAGTCCTTTGCGTCTTCATGACATCTCTTCTTCCAATCTTCGGAATGAAGACAACTCTGATTTTTCTCCAGCTAGTCGGAACGTAGCTAAGAGAGATATAGAGTTTATAGAATTTATATAGCCAGAGGATGATGGAGCTTTCCGCACTCGGTATCATCTTTGGCATGATGCACCCGGACCTGGTGATTTAAACAGTAAGAAACTGTCAACTGCCCAAGAAGTTTTATCTACAAACAGTAGCTCATTATCAACAGCGTGTTGTTGTCCACTAATAAAGCTGGGATGGTTATAATCAGTGCAATGTTTTATGGAATATGTCATTTTTCGCCATCTCTTCAATTATTGACATAAAAAGCCATTATTGGTCTCTGCCTTGCCATAAAATACCATTTTTGATGTGTAAACATCTATACGCTAGGGGGTAAAAATCTTTTTCACAATACAATCACAAATTTTGAGTGAGATGCACACCGCGTTGTCAAATCGGTGTGAGCTACATATGTATGAGTGTATTAGTGTTTGAAAGAAGCAATACAAACTTATTTAAAATATTGTAAATACATACATAGGAATTTGCTGGTTTTTGTTTGTTTTATTTAACTTGATAATTGCTTTATTTGGGTTCCGTACACCAAAGGTGAAAATGAACCGTAATAGCTACGGACCTGAAATTTGGACAGACATTGGAAATTTGTGTAGACATTTGGCCACTACAACAACAAATACATGAGAGTTAAAAATTAAAGAGTGTTCCAGAACGAGCAACGAAAAATGTTAAAATCTCATGTAATATACATACAATTGTATGTACACTTGAAATTTTAAAAGACAGACAGACTACAACAATTAACACTAATACCTGATTTACATTAAGCATTTTTTTCATGAAATTAGTTGCATGAAAATTTTTTATTTGTCATTAGGAGGCCTGGAGGAGTAACTTATATCAAAAAAGTTGTCAAAAATACATTAGAGATTCATTCTACGCTATTTTTTATATAACGTTCTCTTTTATAGCGCTGCAATAAGCAAATAGAAAAGGTTGCGTGCAACAAAATTCGTGAAATTTCATGAAAAAATGCTTAATGTAAATCAGGTATAAATTTAAAAAATTTAAATCAATGGGTGTTCCATCAGTTAATGCAATTTTGACTTTGTAATTTTGACAACTTGCTGTATCTTGGAAACCGTAAGAGCAAAACTCTTGAAATTTTCAAAAAGGGTAAAACTAAAAAATCACAAAAAAAATATAAAATCGCCATATATAAAAAAATCGCCAAAAACAAAACAAAAATCGCCAAAACGAAAAAAGCACCAAATTAAAAAAAAATTCTCAGACTAAAATAAATCGCGAAAAACCGGAAAAATCGCCAAAATGAAAAAAACCCTTAACAAAAAAATCGAAAAAATTAAAAAAATCGCCTAAATAAAAAAACCCCAAAAACAGAAAAAATCGCCAAAATGAAAAAAATTGCGAAAATTAAAAAAAAAACCAAAAATAAAAAAGAAGCGATATATTAGTTTTATCGCTCGTTTAAACTGAAAAAACTTAAAAAAGGAAGAAAGCTAAATCAAAAAAATGCTCAAAACCGAATGTGCGCGAGTCAAAGTCGCACTTTACTGAATTTATTTTAATTGCAATGCGTACACAACAACAAGAACAGTAACAACTAAACTATGAACAATAGGAATTAAAAATTAAAATTAAAGGCATTTACCATAGATGAGCACTGCAGTACCACTAAAGTTTCAGTAAAAATAATAAAAAAATTTTAACATGTAAATTTTTACTGATTAATAAAATTTTTTTCTACAATTTTTATAAATTGCCTAAGTGATTTGTTATATGATGAGGTGCATTGAATTTTCAGTAATCAGTAATGCCCGTATTCATAATGAAATTCTACCAAATGGCTAAATGTTTTTCATACAAAAGTTTCAAAATTTGAATGAAAAAACTTTGCCACTTGCTACAATTTTATTGTGATTACGGCCCTACGATTTTACTGGTAATGCAAATTAAATTTCATTAGCAGTAAAAATTTACTGAATTTTTTTAGTAATCAGTAAATTTACTGCTTACTGCAATTTTGAATGCAGTACATATACATATACTGCAGGTGCCCATTTACTAACCAAATAAGTTTAATAAAACAAACAAAAACCAACAAATTCATATGTATTTACAATATTGAAAGTTTTGATACTTTTAATTAATTTAAATATACTAAAAACATAAGCACTTCCAACTTAAAAAAAAATTTTCATTACTAGATGTTTACACATCTCCTCTGTGATCGGACTCACATTGCTTTTTTTTTAAATCATATGGTCAGCTGCGGTGCCCATATGCCCGAAATTATTTTTCCATATCATTGACATTGATATTTCGAAAGAAAATAATCCAAAATTATTTATTTATGTATGTATAAATGTGTAAGTACCTTTATCCATATCGGTAATAGTATTTAAAAAATATATACGAAAATAAAATCGATAGTCACGAAAGTTAAGATAACTGCACACTTAGAGATTGCAACTGATACTTGCAGTTGTAATTAACAGCAGGTTTCGTTTAAGCCTAGTGCGGGAATGATTGCGAGAAGAAGTCAGGATAGTTTGCATATTATTCTCTAGGCATACAAAAACAATAACCGACAATTTTTAGGTACCTGCAGTAAGTTTTGTAACGACTAACAAATGCGCGTATGTGAATAGGTAGAATATAAAACAAACCAACCATTATTATTCACGAATGAAAATGAACTTTTAATCGCATTTTAAGTGATTATGGCTAGTCATTGTTGCCATTTTAGCATTTTCACTGCGAGATTAGCATTGAAGTTTTAAAAAATTCTGCTAGATGCTTTTTTGCAGAATTTGTTAAAAATAAAAAGTTTTACTTCGTCAAAAAAAAAAAAAAAATTTCAGTATACATAATGATTATTCTCAGAAATGTACAACAAAACAGCTGTTCGCATCAAAACTATAAGGCCATATCGCCATAACCATAGAAACCAATTGGAATTTGGTTTTTGGTCGTAACGATAAACAACTGTTTGCTGGTTAGGCAGATTTGGTTTTGAAATTAATAAACAAATGAGAGCATAAACAGCTGTTTATAGTTATGGCAGCACTAATAGGTGAAGCAAATACATATTTATATTTGGTATTATGGTATGGCGCGTCTAATTGAAGGCAGAATTAGTTCTGAATCAGCTGTTTTGTTTCTGTTGATTTGAAAATCTGTATGTGTGGTTAGTTTTTACTTTTTCATTCTGTTCTGTTGCGGACAAATCTGTGGAAAATAGAATTAAACGTTAAGTGACATCCAAAAGTGTGTATGTATTAGTGTGTTGTGATATTTTGTGTACAAATGTAATCAATTCTATAGGTTGCCAGCTGATTTGTTTCACAGACAAAGTAATTGCAAAATATTTTATACAGAAAAGAACGGCACAGAACAGCAACAGAAAGTAAAGACTAATGAAGCCTTGAACCTTTAGTTGCGTGAAAATTGAAAACTTCAAACTCGTTTTCTGCCAAACTGTGTTTTTTAGAAAATATGAAATTGTTTGAGTAAATGAGCGATAGGTATTTATGTGCAATAAAAATACCTGTAAATACTAATAAGTTTGTATAAGCATGATTTTCAAAGCTTTTTCGATTTTAAATCTAGCAATATACCTTTTTTCGGTAAAACATTTTAGCAGAATTTTTTTTGCCGATTTAGCATTCTCTCATCATAATTTTCTGGCAACACTGTGAGCATTACATGCATCAGTGTTGCCACTTTCTGTACTATAAAGTACAAAAACTGTGCTGTATAAAATTATTTTAACTATTTTTGTATCATAAAATTTAACAGCCTTATTTATAAAACTTATTAAGGCTTTGTAAAGGCTTTTTGAAACAAATTTTCATACAAAATTTTTCTTAAAAAGTCTTTATAACGCCGTAGTAAGTTTTATAAATAAGGCTGTAATAATATTGAATTATTATTTTGTATTATTTTCCTTGTGGCTTAAAAATTAATTTTGAAAAATTCGGAAAATGAAATCGATTTGGAAAACTATGAATTAGTTTTCATAAAACCTGAATTGGATTAGGAAAATGTCGAATTTGAATATAAAACCCGATACCATCATCTTAATAGAGAAACGTCACAAGTAATTATTATTTTATCAAGTCGCGTTCTTTTCATATTTTGAAAAAATAAAGTTAACGATATGTTTTGAATAACAATATTTTAAATTAAAAATATAATGTCCCTATTTATGTATTTTGAATAAAAATAATTGGGGGATTGAGACGGTAGTCTTAAGTGTCACAATGTTTTAAAATTTTTGTGTGAAAGAAAACACAACAGCCCAATCAATTATATTAAAATAATTTAAAACACTACCGTTTGATTTCCCCAAATATGTTTTTATTAAAATGAAAAATATCATTGTCATATAGGTATGTGATGGAAATCGGTTCGATTTGAAATGAAATCGCAAGCTCAAAACGTAGAAAATTGTTTTTGGTGTGACAGAAAACGCATCGATTTCATATTCCAACTTTGTTTCATTTTCAGTTGGTTACAAAAAAAAATCAATTGTTTTTTTTATATTTTTTGCTGCTAACTGAAATTGAAGCCAATAATGCTGAAGTCGGCTGCAGGTTGCCAAACATATTTTCGACGGCGGCGAAACGAATATCGTTGTATAGTGGTTTGCTGAAGCAATTGTTGAATGGAATGGCATATTTTTTCTTAATTTCAAACACCGAGTTTTATAATGAAAATCTTTTATTTTTTATACCATGGAAAAGTCTTGCAAAAAAAATGGTCACGCCGACGGCGGCTAAGTGTTTTCAGTACATGTCGGCGGCAGATTTTAACTGATCGGCTTCAACATACATACAAGTGGATTGTTTCAAACAAAAATAAATTTATGTAAATAAAAATACCTTTTATTGTGGTATCATATGTCTTTAATTATTTTAAAGCATTTTACTTACATTTTCACGTAAGTTATTGCAGGAAAATTTTGCTTAGATATGGAATAATTTTTAAATCGTCAAGTCATGCTTACTCGATTTAAAAACGCAAAAACAACACAAATTCCGTTTTCCATCACATCTTTTTTTTACAAATATTTTCATAGAACAAGATGGGAAATGAAATCGATTTCGATTTAAAACAAAACCAGAATGAAATCGAAATAAATGTGTGCATCACAACTTTTTACGTTTTTCAATCGATTTTAAATCGAAAACGATTTCCATCACATACCTGATAGTGTCACAATGTTTTAATATTTTTGTTAGACAGAAAAAACCACAGCAAAAATAAAATAATTTTAAACATCATGACACTTAAGCCTACTGTTTGATTGAATCCCCCTAATATGTTTTGATAAAAATGCAAAAGAAATCAGTTGTCAAAAAGTTTTTTGTACTATTTTATTTTGGTTTTATACTATTTTTACTTTACTTCTGTACTGTACAATTTTCAGACTCTTTGGTGGCAACACTTGACAAATAGATGTGCATTTCATTTCAGGCATGTAAATTAGAATAATTTTAAGATTTTTGTGTTTAGTACTTGGGTAATAATTTCTTAATAAGAGGCAGCAGTGTCTCACAAATGCATTAATTATTGACAATTAGTTTTATAAATGTAGGCGAAAAATTTTCCCATACTTTGTATGTTTATTATTGCATTAATGCAAGAAAAGACATAGAGAACGGCCTTCATTCATATCGCGACTATTTTCATGGAATTTTTTTAAGACATATTGAGGCGTAGTTTCTCTATTACATTTATTCAATTTGTCAAAAAGCCATTATTACAACCAAACTATAAAGTTCCAGATTGTTAACCTTAACATTAGCTAACGTCCGGTAAAATAAAAAAAATATAAATTTATATATTGTGGCAACATTGCAATGAAAGCCGACTACTTTTATTTGTCAAAAATACTTTTTTTGTTTGTTCAATCACAATTATAATGAAACTATTCTGTCTTGTCTTTGTATTACTTTGTGTTTTATGTTGTTTTCTGTTTGTTTGGTTTATTTGGATCAAATTACAAACATATGTACATAAAATTTAATTTAATTGAAGTTTCCACATCTACATCAGAAAATATGGCATCTTTAAATGCTGTTAACTTATCAGTGATTTTTTAAGACTCAAATTCACACTCGTTAGTTAACTAATGATAGTGGTTTAACCAATGAAATTTATAAGAAAAATAGTTAGTTAAACCACGGGCGTTAGTTAACTATAGACTGTGAATTTGGACCTAAATTAATTCTAATAATAAAAAAATTTAATTTTTTAAATTAATTTTACCATTCAAAATTTTTCGAGTGATTTATATAAAAAAAAATGTGAGCTGTTTGTAACTGTGCACTATTAGTAAAAAAAAAATAAAATTTAATAAAACTGGAAAAATAGTCATAGGCCGGGTTTACATCTGGCACACAGAATCAAATAGTTTTTCATTAGTAATTAGTTGGTTACGCTTTTTTGGGAAAATGACATACAAGAAATGCCAGATGTAAACTCAGCCATAGAAATGTATACAGAAAGCAAAGATCGACGTCAAAATAAGAATTTTCAAGATTAATTTAAACAACCGTGTGTTTTGTATTTACATTTAAAGCATACTGAATAGTTTTGAGTTACTTAAATAGATAAAAATCATTTTGACTCTATGAACGTCAGAAAAGTACTGTAATATTGGAAAAATGTCTGATGGTGAATAAAAAATAATTAATTCTCCATCTCTGCATAGAAGCGTGTATCTTTTGAATATTTTTCGCAAGGCTTTGTATTGCCAAATGATAATCATGTTGTGTTAAATTTATAAATATTTCCACAATTTAGAAAAAAACGACAATGGCACAACAAAGAGAATTCAGTCAGAAAACAGAACAACGTGCGACTACGCACTTTGTTCTCTACCGGTCAAAATATGCACATATGTACATATGTTTATATATTATACATACATATGTACATACATCTCGTGTATGTACACATGTACCCGCAACAGTCATTGCTGTAATTATAAATATATGTACATGTATGTATGTATCTCAATATGAACAAATGATTCTAAATAAAAACAAAGAAAGATTTAGTTTCTGCTTTGTCCCAAATCACACTGTGCAAGTCTTATTGCTAAGCTGATTAGTTTCAGGGAGAGAGAGACGAGGGGAACAGCAACGTTTCTTTCCCCCCGTCTCTCTCTCTCTCTCTCCTAATAAACTAATCAGCTTAGCAATAAGACTTGCATAGTGTAAATAGGGACTTTTCAAATCATTGGACCGCAGTAAGAGGCTTGCCTTTTATCGCCAAGTCCAAAAACATAGAATTTATGTGCAAATACCTCGAATAAGTATTCTATGCTTGACAACAGATGGCAGCACTACTGATTATCTGGAAGCAATACTGAACATCTGGCAGCACCACACTCTTCAATATACAGTGGACGTCCAATAGTACGAATTATAAGTAGATTGTTAGAAATTTCGTATTATTGGACACAGTTTTTTTTCATTTTATATAAAATAAAAATATATCGTCAGCTAAAATCTTAAAGGCCGTAACAACAAAAAAAATTCAAAATGGACTTTTTGATTGATTATGATGTAATTAACCAAAACACATCTTTCCATATAATTTTACTCACATAAATACATATGTATGTAAATATGTTCAAAAATACCGATTTTATTCATTATTCAATTTGGCACCTATTGATACTCAACAATTAACAATTCTTAGTGGCGAGTATCAATATACTAAAAAATTTTGCACACGCTACGATGCAAGACCATTTGAACAAGATTGTGAATTAAGGTAATATAATGACGAATTTCCTCCACGGCGAAGAATTCGCCGATCAGTGTTCGCTGAGTAAATTATTTTTTTTTTGTCGTTCGTCGGTATAAAAAATGGAATTAAGCCTATCGCAGAGTTCATCACGCAAAACGAATTTCGTTCGACGGTAGTATGGTGTTAATTTTCATAACTATGCACAAATGTGTTTTATTTCTGATGACGAGAGTTCGCAATGAAAAATTCGTCGTTCGTCCTAATTGTGTTTCCAGCACATGTTGGGAATCGAAACTACAATCTACATGCATACATACGTACTTATATGCAGATTTTTCAAAGATATTTCAGACGTTCAAGACCTAAGCATTATCTCTTGTTTATTATTAAATCTTTCTAATACTCTGACCGAATGCACTAAAATGATGGGATTATTAAATTCATCAACTGACAGCTTACATTTGGCTGTCTTGGTAGATCAGTGTGTTGACGGGCAATAGAGATGATAGATAATGTACGCATTTTTTCTGGTATATTTTCCATTTGTGTGAGATGATGTGCGACCCCATCATTTTTCATATTCACATAGACATTTATGACTGATGTAATTATCGCTGTAGTTTGCTGTATGTCGTTGCGATTGCATCGTGCTTTGCGTTATCATTTTTATTGCCAGTCTGGTTCGCACATAATTCTGATATTTCTGATGATGCTGTTCAACAAGTTACATACTCGTAAATGTCTGGAATTGGTATCCCTTAAGGAAATGTCGATGGTGAAAATGTACTGAGTCGCTTTTGACTTGTCACCAGTACTACTCAAAAATGATTCCCCATACAATACTTTATGCTATAGACATTTAGCATGTGCTTGTCATTGAAAAACTACTATAATACTAAAACAATTGACTAGGTACTGACTACGCAGATCCTATGGCAACATGGAGACATACCAACCAGACATTTACTGGTACATTTCTATACCTTACGTATATACAAATTTATGTATATTGACAAGTTGTTGCAAAATCCACCAGAAATACACCACATCTGTTTTCTCTATTTCTTTTATACTGACGAATAGAAGAGAAATTGTAGACAATGCAACCAATACTGGAATTTTAGTGTTGACATAGAGACACTTGGCCTCAGTCTGACTGCAGGTATGTCTGCTCAGAGAACACACCATTCCATTTAATTATATTTATGTATGTATATTGCTCTGTTTAACAGCAACCACAAGAATACATTGAACTGTTTAGCAGCAACTCGTTACATTTGTAAGTTCCATATTGGCTAGGCAATTGTTTTGTAAATTAATTTTTAAAAGTTCAATTATGAAACTCTAACTAATTATCATTTAGACTTCAGAAGTCTATGGGAGTTATGTTGAATTAAATAAGAAGCAATTAATTATTGAATTATTGTGTGATAAAAAATCGCTATATGTAATAATTATTGTGTCAGTCAGAGTTTTAAAAGTAAGGAATTATTAGGAAACATTATGTGGTTAAATTAATTGAATCAATTAAAGAGTGAAATAAATTATATAATAATATATAATAAAGGAAAAGGTGTAAAAGTCTAATTCAACAACTTTAAGTGATTTTTTTTATATTTAAAATATCTTACTTTCGTGCGGAACCATGTCAAATGCTTGCTTGTATTGTAAAAACTATATACAGTAGTAAAGAAATAATAAATATAAAACTATGCTTAAATAATATAATATAATATAATATAATATAATATAACATAATATAATATAATATAATATAATATAATATAATATAATATAATATAATATAATATAATATAATATAATATAATATAATATAATATAATATAATATAATATAATATAATATAATATAATATAATATAATATAATTTAATATAATTTAATACAATATAATATAATATAATATAATATAATATAATATAATATAATATAATATAATATAATATAATATAATATAACATAATATAATATAATATAATATAATATAATATAATATAATATAATATAATATAATATAATATAATATAATATAATATAATATAATATAATATAATATAATATAATATAATATAATATAATATAATATAATATAATATAATATAATATAATATAATATAATATAATATAATATAATATAATATAATATAATATAATATAATATAATATAATATAATATAATATAATATAATTGAATATAATATAACATAATATAATATAATATAATATAATATAATATAATATAATATAATATAATATAATATAATATAATATAATATATAATATAATATAATATAATATAATATAATATAATATAATATAATATAATATAATATAATATAATATAATATAATATAATATAATATAATATAATATAATATAATATAATATAATATAATATAATATAATATAATATAATATAATATAATATAATATAATATAATATAATATAATATAATATAATATAATATAATATAATATAATATAATATAATATAATATAATATAATATAATATAATATAATATAATATAATATAATATAATATAATATAATATAATATAATATAATATAATATAATATAATATAATATAATATAATATAATATAATATAATATAATATAATATAATATAATATAATATAATATAATATAATATAATATAATATAATATAATATAATATAATATAATATAATATAATATAATATAATATAATATAATATAATATAATATAATATAATATAATATAATATAATATAATATAATATAATATAATATAATATAATATAATATAATATAATATAATATAATATAATATAATATAATATAATATAATATAATATAATATAATATAATATAATATAATATAATATAATATAATATAATATAATATAATATAATATAATATAATATAATATAATATAATATAATATAATATAATATAATATAATATAATATAATATAATATAATATAATATAATATAATATAATATAATATAATATAATATAATATAATATAATATAATATAATATAATATAATATAATATAATATAATATAATATAATATAATATAATATAATATAACATAATATAATATAATATAATATAATATAATATAATATAATATAATATAATATAATAATGGGTGTTTTTTATTGAGGTATAGAACTTTAAGTTGGCATCACTTTTTTAACTGGCGGCCATTTTGTCAGCTGTCAAGTGATTAATATTTAGTTTGGTTTGCCATTTTATCATGAACAGGTTGACAAAAGAACAACGCTTGCAAATCGTGCAAATTTATTTCGAAAATAATGGTTCAGTTCGCGAAGTTTACCGCAAGCTCCGTCCATTTTATGGTCGACATAATCGTCCATCAGAGCAATTAATTCGGTTAACCATGGATCGTTTTCGCACTACGTTTACTCTATGTGATAATACGCATCCGCAGAGACGTCGAACAGTGCGCACCGAAGAAACAATTGCCGCTGTAGAGCAAAGTGTTGAAGAGGACCCGAATGAATCGATTCGCCACCGTGCACAACAATTGGAGCTTTGTCCATCAACTTTATGGAAGATTTTGCGCAAAGATCTTGGCTTGCGACCTTACAAGATCCAGCTTGTGCAAGAATTAAAGCCGCGAGACCATGCAATGCGTCGTGAGTTTGGTGTATGGGCCGAAAATGAGATTGATCTCGATGCTGATTTTCATCGCAAAATTTTGTTCAGTGATGAGGCTCATTTTTGGTTGAATGGCTACGTCAACAAGCAAAATTGCCGCATTTGCAGTGAAGAGAATCCACATGAGACCCTTGAGACGCCATTACATCCACAAAACCTGACTGTTTGGTGTGCTCTATGGGCTGGTGGAGTCATTGGGCCATACTTCTTCCGAAATAATGCTGGAGGACCGGTATAGAGCCATGATAACCGACTATTTTGTTCACGAATTGGATGGCATGAATGTGGATGAGTTGTGGTTCCAACAAGACGGCGCTACATGCCACACAGTGCACGTCACAATCGAATTATTGAAGGAAACATTCGATGAGCGCATAATTTCGCGGAATGGACCTGTCAATTGGCCACCAAGATCGTGAGGATTTGACACCATTGGATTATTTTCTTTGGGGATATGTGAAGTCGCTCGTCTACGCCAACAAACCAGAAACGTTAGGGGACTTGGAAGCCAACATTCGTGGCGTTATTGCCAACATACGGCCCCATATGCTCGAAAAAGTGGTTGAAAATTGGACCTGTAGAATTGGCTTTATTCGAGCCAGCCGCGGCGGCCACATGCCCGAAATCATATTTAAACATTAATGGAATAAAATTATCCTTCCAATAAAGCCAAATTGATGGACATTAAAACGATTTTCTTGTGTTTTATTTCAATTCGAAGTTCTATACCTCTAAAAAAAACACCCGTTATAATATAATATAATATAATATAATATAATATAATATAATATAATATAATATAATATAATATAATATAATATAATATAATATAATATAATATAATATAATATAATATAATATAATATAATATAATATAATATAATATAATATAATATAATATAATATAATATAATATAATATAATATAATATAATATAATATAATATAATATAATATAATATAATATAATATAATATAATATAATATAATATAATATAATATAATATAATATAATATAATATAATATAATATAATATAATATAATATAATATAATATAATATAATATAATATAATATAATATAATATAATATAATATAATATAATATAATATAATATAATATAATATAATATAATATAATATAATATAATATAATATAATATAATATAATATAATATAATATAATATAATATAATGTAATATAATATAATATAATATAATATAATATAATATAATATAATATAATATAATATAATATATAATATAAAATTAAAATAATATAAGTTTTATATATGTACATAGGTGTGTATAAATAATTTGCAAGAATTATTTGGTTAAACTTTTTAATTAGTTGTATGCTTGAATATTCTAATAAAATTTAAAAGTTTTTATTTAAACGTGTCACATAATTTATAATTAAATTAAAACTTTCATGACACATAATTTTAAATTCAATGAAACTTTCAAAGCAATACAAAAAAATACCATTCTTGAATTTAGTACAAAAGTCTCTATTTGTTTAGGATTTTTCAAGTCAAGCACTGGAGAAATTCTGTCAAATGCTTTTCCATTCATAATAAAATATTATCACACACATACTCTTCATCTTCTAATCATTCACTCATTCAATACTCCGCTCATTTATTTGCTGAATATATACTCGCATACATACATATGTATGTATGGATATGTATACATAATATATATATATATTTTTTTTCATAAAAATTGTTTTTATTATAAAATAACAACTTGTTGGAACAGTAGAACATTAAAGGATTGATTGCGAACAACGCCTTGATATTTCGTAATTTATTATTTGATTGTATGTCTTTGTAAAAGAGATATTACAGTTTGTTTTTACTGAAATGTGTAGAAACCAAGTATTGCAACTAAATCTTTTCAAATACTTAATTTGATTTTATTTTAATAAAATATCATATAATTGAATGTGAAAGTAATACAACTATGTACTAACGAACACATTTTTTTAGTGTCAGTTAAATTGCGATACATTGATTAATATTTTATATTGTGAGATTTTTTATAAAAAAAACAGCAAGGAATATTAAAAAAAAACACAAATAACAAAATTTTAAACATATGTATATAACATAAATTCGAGTTTAATAAAAATAAAATGAAAATTAAAATATAATTGAACCCGTTTTTATGGAACTAAATTTTCATTGCTTCTAAAGAATCTTTTGGGGTATTTAATGTTTGTTGCAATAAACAAATTTGGGCTTGCTACATTAGTTCTAGTTTACACTATGCAAGTCTTATTGCTAAGCTGATTAGTTTGTTAGAGAGAGTGACGAGGGAAAAATAAAAGTTTCTGTTCCCCTCGTCTCTCTCTCTCACCAAAAAAAAAAAAAAAACCAATCAGCTTAGCAACAAGACTTGCATAAAGTAAACTAGGACTTGTGGATTTTTACAATACTGAAAATGGTACAGCTTTTTTGCCATTTGTATTGAGTTGTCATCACTAACTATGAACAGCTGTCATTTGTAAACAAGCAAATTAAAGGCCTGTCCCACCATGTCACCAGCAAACGTTCGATCCAAGGCGAATTCAGTATCAGGTGACCTTTTAAGCCCGGCTGATTATCAAAATGTCACAATTTGCTTAGAAATCTTCTGACAGATTGGTTTTGTAGCATAGTAAACTACATGTTGTTTTATGTGTTGCAAAATTGTTGTAGTGATATGGTCACCTGATCGATCGACAACTTGTATTGCAAACAATAATAACATTAGAAAATATGTTGCTGTTTTCAATATATGTAATTATCTGATCGACCGATTTCTGGGGACATCGTGGGACAGACCATAAATTAATTCAAAAAATTCGAAACGGAAAAATATTTTATTATATCCAATGTAGCAAACATTAACAAAACATAAGTTATATCTTTATTACATTTACCGCCGTACAATAGAAGAAAAACAAAAAGAAATCAAATTAAACTGAAATAACGACAGCATAATGTTAATGCGCATGTGCAACATAAATAACCATAATGCATGTTTTGCTAGGAAATATGTAAGAAGCATTAAAGCACATACATACATACATACTACATACATACATACATATGTATGCATGTATGTTTTCCCAGCGCGTGACTCGAAATAGTTAAGAAACACTTGAGGAGTGAGGAAGAGAAAATGGAATTTATACGTATTTTTTTAATGGAAGGAGTAAATAGTCCGCACAGCGTCCATAAAGAACCACGATAAATGTTTATTATATGTGTGTGTGCTAAGTCCCAAATCACACTGTGCAAGTCTTATTGCCAAGCTGATTAGTTTCAGGGAGAGAGAGACGAGGGGAACAGCAACGTTTCTTTTCCCCCCGTCTCTCTCTCCTAATAAACTAATCAGCTTAGCAATAAGACTTGCATAGTGTAAATAGGGACTAAGCAAATATGTAATATGGTCTACAGAATACTAGAGTATTATAGTTGGCGTTGGCTGAAGTAGTTAGCGCGTCGACTGCAAAACCGAAGGTCCTGAGATCGATCCCAGTCTTATGGGCTTTACTGTGCCATTCCATCAGTTGTTGTAGGAAAGTTTAAGTCATGAAAGCATAGTCACTGGCCACTGAGCTATACCGGCTTCAGCGGATACTAATCCTATGTAACATCAGAGCGCCTTTCCTCGACAGTATGTGTAGCAGAATAATCGGCGAAGTAAAATAACCAATAAAATGCTTACTGACATCAAAGGTGCTGCAAATTTGATTTGAAGACCTGTTGGTTAAGTACGTGAAATATAAAATGAAATTTTAATGGGCGTGACTCCGCCCATTTTTCATATGTAAGATTGTGTCCATTTTAGAGGTCAGGATGTGTGTTCAGTTTTGTAAAAATCGGTTAAGTAGAACCACGTGAAATACAATAATAAATTTTTCCAACTATAAAATTGTGTAATTACTTGAACTAAAGGTTTTTGCCAGGTTTTGCAGCAATCAAGTAGAATATCATAAAATTAAAATAATCTTGTTCCTAAGATTATAAATTTTGTTCATTTAATGAACAATTAAAACACACTGTTTAAAATTTAAACCACTTTTCTTTATGAACTTCAAAAAAATTTCTACTCGTCCGGTAACTTAATGCTGAACAGAGATACTTATTAGTTGAAGACAGAAATCAAAGTGATTTTATTCATTAAATTTATGCTGCTCAAGGCCTATTTATCAGGTCAATGCAATCGTCCTGATGATATTCTGTGTTTTCGTGTTTTAACTGTCAAAAGCCGTTTGCACCATACACTTTAGTTCATGTTTGTGTGTGTTTCTGACAACTGAAACACAAAGTTGTTTTTTTGTGTTGCTGTGTTTTTGTAGAGTTGCATAGACCTAATAAATAGGCCTTGATGCTGCTTATATATGTAGTATTTTCAAAACACAGTTGTAAACATATGTAAGTAGTAAAAAAAAGTGTAACATAGCAAATGAAATTTGACAACAATGCAAAATTATTTCCGTTAAATTCAAATGTTATTAATGAAAGTATGCAGGATTGTATTTTAGTGTTTGAATGAATTCAGTTAAATTTCAAATAGAGTTTTAAAAGTAAAAAGTATAGATAATAAAAATATAATAAGGGCGCTGCTTCAAAATCAAATAAAAAAATTTAATGGGCATACCCACTTTTTTTACAATGGGACTAAGTAGAAGCTATACGTTCTCAGAAAAAACAAAAATTTTTACAATCGGTCTGAAATGTTATGAAGTAACAATGTAAGAAAAGACAAATTGATAACTACCTTCTTTTTTTAAAGTGTGTTAAAAATAAAACAAAATAATTTAAAACTTTTGGATTTTCATCAACCATTGCCGGCAACGCGTACGTGTCGCTGTAAAAACATGATGGCATACACATAACTATGTGATTGAGTTTTGATCGTCTGCAGGGCAGAGGCAAAGGCATTGATTGGTTTTAAAGCAATGCCTTCAATAAATAAAATATACATGTTGTAATTATATGATTCCATGACAAATGATTCCATACTGGCCACTACCTCATATCGAAGTTTTATGTGTGGCTAATGAATTCGCCATTGCACGGCGATGTTATCATTTGTATTCACTTTTATTGAACACAAAATACTTATATTAATTTATAAGTTACATTGAAGTAATAACATTCAATTACACCACTTGTCGTTTTATATAAAAAAATAACAGTGGGCGAGAAAGTGATTTATATACATACATTCAGGGCTGGTGTCTTAATACACAAATTTAATTTTTCTATATTCAAACCGTGATTTTTAGCAAAATTTTAAAACGAACGCTCTGTCTGACTAAAGTATTATTTAGTTAATTATAATCGAAAAGTTTGACAAAACCAGAAAATTATAACAGAAAAGTAATAAAAATTGTATTGCCAAATGGCAATGGTGACACATTAGCGCAACGTGCTCAGATTTTAGTTTTTTCAAGCAAACACATCATTGTCATCAGCAGCATTTAAGCCACAATATGAACATGTACACATGTACATATGTATGCATGTGTGCACCAGTAATAGCGTAAGAGTATACCAGTTTTTTTTATTTTATTGGTCATGTGTATCAAGTAAATAAAAATTGTGCATTTGGCAGTATTTCAAGGGTAAAGAGACACAGTCATGCATTAATTTTATGCTTCTACACATTTCAATTTCATTTTTATTCCAATCTTCTATTATTATTTTTTTTTTCAACTATTTACTGGATTTAGTTCTGTGTGGTAACGACTGTAACTGTTTTTTTTTGAGACATCCAAATCGATGAAATGATACATTCATGTGTAACGCACATGTCTTTAAAACGTGCGTCTTGCGGCACGGCACAGTGTCTTGAAAAATTTTATTACCAAGAAAATATATATTAAATATAAATTAATAATAAAATAAACAAAATACTATTGCCATTGAAATAAAATAGTGGAAATCACTCTTTGTTGCATATCTGCAAATTTATGATATTATGGAAAAAGCTATTACATTTTTTCAGTTTGAGATATGACATTTCATTTTTTCAGTTTGACATATGACCATATTATTACATTGTTCGATAACGATTGCCATAATCTTAAACTGGAAAAATTGATCGAACAGCTGGTTACCCAAAGCGACGATTAGACCACTGACTTTTGAAATAATAAAATACACAATTAATATTGAACATCATATCACAGAATACACAGAAGTGAAGAAAGTGACAGGTAAAAAAAGCTCCAATCAGGTTTTTGTTAAAATTCATGGAAGAAAGAGAAAAGCATAGTGTATTTGATACTATAGTGTATTACTACTTACCAATTAACACAGCTAATAAAAATCTATTGCACTAGAAAGACGTAGCAAAACAAAACCGACGACAAAATTTGAGGGAAAATGAGACAAACTTAAAAATACCCGTATCTTCCGTCTCGTGACACTTCTGTATGTTTTGTGATCATATTAATGAAATTTATGCCGGCCATACACTACACAAGTTCAGTGCTCAAGTCTGGCACTGCGTAAACTAAGCTTGTGACACACACTATACAAGTAAACTGTGCAGTTTTTATTTTAAAGCTATAAGTGAAGACAACATGTGCAAATACTGCTCTATTTTATTAATTGCTGTGACAATAAAAACAGCCTAAATCCTAAATGTGTTAATCTTTTGAACAGCCATTTCTCTATTTGCATCGGGGCATTTTTCCTTTAGTTTATTAATTAATTTTTCGTAGGCTTCGATTTTCATAATTCTATTGCTATAATCACTGCTTTTAATGCGCCATAATGCAGGCGATTCTTTGTATAATTCTAGGAACTCTGTCCAGAATATTTTTTCTGCGCTCATTTTTTCTTTTTAACTCTTAAAAAATCACGACAAAACTGAGCGTTTGCTACATACACTACACAAGTTCACTGTACAGTTTTCAAACTTGAGCAAATATCATAATCGTTTTGATATTTACTCAGTTCACTGCGTAAATAGCACAACCGCCCCCATACACTACACAAACGCACTGTACAGTGCCAGACTTGAGCACTGAACTTGTGTAGTGTATGGCCGGCATTAGGTAAATTAATGCAGTTGCAATTTAAATTTTGACATTTTATAAATAAAGATATAAATATTTTAGCAGTTGTCCTTAAAAATATCTCAAATGTACATAATTTTAGTACCTGGCGGCAGTTTTCGTGGCGGCGCTGCACCATGAAATTTTGCCAGCGTCGGAGTTTTATCATTCTAAACAAAATGAAAAACACAGCTGTTTCAGCGTTGCAAACATTTGCACATCTCAGCCTGAAATTATGTAATTCATAACAAGAATAATTATTTTCGACGAAGAATGGATTCATTACAATCAAGTTATAGCTCAAGAAATCATACATATTTCAAGCACGGCCAACATGCAGAAAAAAAATTATGTATAGCAAGCAGGTTAACAAATGACGGAGTGTTTAAGTAAAAGAAAAAAACATACAAACGAATTAAGGACAATTAATGGATCAACTCTGGATTACAACTAAACTTGAGTTCGATAACTAATCGGCAACACCAAAGCTAGGTTGCCAGAAAGCAAAAAAAAAAATAAAAATCCAAATGAAAAACGACTAGACAGCCGGCAACCCGAAGAAGAAACCTGCTTGCTGCCCATTTATCTAACTAAAGCTGATTTCAAAACATTTTCTATGATTTTGATTGGTTTTAGTTAAAATTTTCTTGATTTAATGAATTTTTTTCTTCATCCTTAATAGTGTTTCACCCTTAATAAAGTTTCCGTTTTTTGATGTGTAAACATATAATACGCTAGGGGTAAAAATCTTTTTCACAATACAATCACAAATTTTGAGTGAGATGCACACCGCGTTGTCAAATCGGTGTGAGCTATATATGAGTGTATTAGTGTTTGAAAGAAGCAATACAAACTTATTTAAAATATTTTAAATACATAGGAATTTGCTGGTTTTTGTTTGTTTTATTTAACTTGATAATTGCTTTATTAGGGTTCCGTACACCAAAGGTGAAAATAAACCATATTGTTTTCGCTACGCTGTCAATTAATTAACAATTAACAATTAAATTTAAATTAAAGGGTGTTCCATCAGTTAATGCAATTTTTAATTTGTAATTTTGACAACTGCTGTATCTTGGAAACCGTAAGAGCAGAACTCTTGAAATTTTCAAAAAGGGTAAAACTAAAAAATCGAAAAATTATAAAATCGCCAAATCTAAAAAAATCGCCAAAAACAAAAAATAACCGCCAAAACGAAAAAAAGCACCAAATTAAAACAAATTTCTAGGACTAAAATAAATCGCGAAAAATCGGAAAAATCGCTAAAATGAAAAAACCCTTTAACAAAAAAATCGCCAAAATGAAAAAATCGCGAAAAATTACAAAATCGACACAATAAAAAAACCACAGAAACAGAAAAAATCGCCAAAATTAAAAAAATCGCCGAAATGAAAAAAACCGTTTAAACTGAAAAAACTTAAAATAAAAAAAATTAAAAATGTTAAAAACCCCCGACTTTTTTCAAAAAAGATGTTATATCTTCTAAACGGCTGGACCGATTTTCTTCAAATATAGCTAAGTACCCTCTCGATCAAGTCATCTTTCAAACATAAAAAACTAAATTAAAATCGGTGCTGCCGTTTGGCCTGTACGTGGACACGGACAGACACACATATACACAGAAACACAGATACACAGATGCACAGACACACAGACACACACTACAAACTTATAACACCCCTTTTTTAGTCGGGGGCTAATAACAAAAATTAAAAACTTTAAAAAACCCCCGACTTTTTTCAGAAAAGATGTTATATCTTCTAAACGGCTGGACCGATTTTCTTCAAACATAGCTAAGAACCTTCTCGATCAAGTCATCTTTCAAACAGAAAAAAACTAAATGAAAATCGGTGCAGCCGTTTGGCCTGTACGTGGACACGGACAGACACACACTACAAACTTATAACACCCCTTTTTTTAGTCGGGGGTTAACAATATATACTAAAAGCATAAGTACTTCCAACATAAAAAAATTCGTTACTAGATGTTTACACATCTCCTCTGTGCTCGGACTCACATTGCTTTTTTTTAGTGACAATTTTTACTGTCGTATTGATGTGACGTCGACGACGCCATGCACAATAAGGGGGATTATAACATTAAGTTAAATAATATTTAGAGAATATTTTAATCATTTTCAACTTGAATGAGTTATTATATCTATTAGCTATTGAATCATTTCAAAAATAAATATTTTTGAATCACTGTGCTAAAGTTTTTTCTTAAAAAAATATATATTTTTTTTTCTTCTTATTTCGTACTCCACTCCTTCCTTTTTGCGTTTTTTTTTCTACCTCAAGACACGTGTCCTTGATATGGAAATCAATATTCTATTGAATGTTAATTTGTTTCTAAAATAATTTTTAATGGATTCAAAATTATATTATCAGGAAGAAAATGTTAAATGAAATCAATCAATTATGTAGTTGATGTTGACAAGTTAAAGTTGTAGTCAATACCAAAATTTACACAGAAAAAAAACTTAATTTGTAATCAATTACTAAATTCAAAACTCAAATAATAAAATACACAGAAAAACCTTTATGTTGTTTTGAATCAAATAATATTTTTACTGACACACATTGGGGGATTTTAAAAAAAAAATGGAAATAATTCTGCAGTTTCTATTGGAGCCATCCGATTGTTATGAACAGCAATTGAGGAGGTGTTACAGAGCTTAACTCTGGAATTTGTACTACATATCTATAAAGTGAGCAACCTCTGCTTAATGAAAAATTCAAACTGATGTTTTTGATCTGATAAAAAAGATTTTTAGCAATGGGATTTTTCTATCCAAGAGCTAAAAAAAGTTTGCTACATTTATGGGGTTTCGCTTACATTTTAGGAGATATTCGAAGAAAAAAAATAAAATGTTGGGTTTTTAAACAACCTTGCTCCACTGTTCTGGTTTCTGGTAATGGAGAAGTCAAGTCTTGTTTGATTTATAAAAGGAAACATATTATGGATTTAGAACAAAATTTTCAGCATTTAAAAAAAGTTTGTATCAAAAGCACAATTATGTCAAAAGTTATACGCAATTTAATTTAATTAATTTTTTTTTTTTTTTTTTCTGTAAAATAGTGGGTTTCGCTATTATAAAAATTTTTTGCGAAAATATCAACCCCATATTTTTACTTATTCGAAAGGTAATACTATAAGAATTATTAAAAAGAAATTTTTTTGCTAAACATTTTCGTTATTGCAGCAACCGGATCGTTTCGAAATAGACCTATTTTTTGTTATAAATATAAAATTTAAGGAATTTTTTCTCAAATCCTAATAAAGCTGGAACCAAACAAATTTATCAATCCACCCTAAGACATGGTATGTTTTTAAATATTTCCAAAAATATTATCTGCGCCCGGCGAAAAATAAGAAGAATACAGCAAATATACTGGAAAAATTCTATTTTTGGGATTTTGCGATTTTTTTTTTGAATTGTCGGGAACTCAATTATAAATTCTATTTGTTTTAACTTTCGTCTGTGTACTAATTGCCTCATTTTCCACATAAGAGAATTTTCAGCCGAAATTATTGATAAATGCGAATTGTATGCGCATTCCTTTATGTAAGACTTCTGTCTGTCTCTCTCTCTCTCTCTCTCTTATTCTTCTTCGGTCGTAAAAATGAAGTAACGTCACAAAAGGTGCACTTTTCTGTGGAAGTGCCCGAATACATATGCATATTTTATTTACTGATACATAATTTGAAAAAACTTTGGTATTACATAGTTATTTTTCGAATTACTCAATTTTCTCGGCACATGACCCGCAAATCAAGGACTAGAGGTATTTATTTCACAACTGCACTGCACTCTTAATTACAAATTTGTTTACTGCTCCTTTTACTATTGGGAAGTACATACATTTTTGATGCAATCAATAAACAAAAGCCCGCAAACGAAACAATTATATTTTAATGTAATGTACTCTCGAATTTGTGAATTTGGTTGGGGTTTCTTGGGTTCGAATTGCACGTTGAAAAACTTTTCGTGGTCTTGGCAGTGTGTCTATTTGCCTTTTTTATTATTATTATTATTCAATTGATTTCTTTGAAAATGTTTTTATAGTTTTTTTTTGCAATATTTTTTTAACACAAACAATATAGACAACCAACTGCATAAATACTTTTTACATACATATGTATGTATATTTAATTTCGGTTTTATTTGTTAAAATCATTTTGGCGTAAATCCGCACAAATTAATTTCAAACATTTTGTAAAAGCAAAAAAAAAACTCCAACAATAAATTGCACTGACGGCTGGCAGTGAATGGGGTTGTTGCTGCCGCTGGTGTTATTGCCGGTATTGGATTTTATTTTATTGCAAATAATTTCAAAAAATACAACAAGTGGAAATAAACGTAGTAAAAATATAAAAAAAACACAAAACTCAAAATAAGCAACCATCAGTAGTAGTACAATAAGTAAAAAACGTTTTCATTTAATTTTTTTTACACACATTTAATAAATTTTACACAAGAAATCCTTTAAAATTTCAACATGTTATTGTTGTTGTTGTTGCTGTTTTATTTTAATTCCGTTCAAATAGGTGCATTAACATTTTACGCTGCAACTGTTTAAGCCAACAAAAAAAAGCAACCAGAAATCATCATTAGTATCTTCATCATTATTATTATCATTATCATCTACATAAACAACTAACAATAGCTACTAACAATAACCCTGCCAGCTGCTGCAGCAGCACCAGCAACAGCAGCAACACCAGCATCATCAACATCATTTGCAGTTGTTGACAGCAAATTTCATAAGTAAAAAGCGAAAATTAAATATTTTCAGTACAATGCATTTGAACAGACAGAGCTCTGAACGTATGAAATCTTTTACGTTATGAATATGCAGCCGATAATTAAATCTTTACCGTGCTTGCCAATGAAAATTAATTATGGTAAATGTGAACAGTTTCTCCAATAAGTAATACTCGTATAAACATTCCTATTGTGAATGAAATGTGAAATTTTTGTTCCCATCAAATGTTCATTCCCAAAGAAGGGAAATTTTCCATCGCAAGTTTCACGGAAGCTTTGCTCGCGCTATCAATGCACAGTGAATGCAAAAAAGCGGGAAGAAGATTTGTTAAGCTAAGAAATTAATTGAAAATCAAATAAATTTAAGTTTAATAGTAAGAAATGCACAAAAAATATATATATAAAGCCTGTTTGTCATTTGAGATGCAGATGTATCTATTCTTTGAGTTTCATAAAAATCATTTGGAAAGTTTCAGAGAGGCAGAATTCGCCCCTCTTATGCCCTTCTTGGCCCTAGTTTTCAAATATACATAAATAAGGTCTGTGTGTCCGTTTATACGCAGATGTATTTATGTTCTGTATTTCATAAAGATATAGCATCGGAGGGCAGATGTGTGATTGCTTTACGTGAGTACCTGCCATTACGGCCTAATCTCACGTGTGCCAAAGCACTGGGTGTGGGTAGACGCCAGACCAACGCCCCCATGCACCCTATTAGAATGAACCTATGGCCCACTCCATAAGGCACATAGGTTGCAATCTTTGAATATAGTTATCCCTGTACTATATTCAATTACCTTGCTAAGGTAATTTGAGCTATCTAAACTCTGCTGCTATGTCCGTGCCCATAGCAGCTTCTGTTGAATGGCAACAGCACCTAGAATAGTGTCTGGCTGACCGCGTCAGACCAACCACTAGTATTGATTTCACACTGGGAAGCCAAGACTATTCTCCCAGCGATTTTGGTAGCAACCACAGCCACCACGATAATTCTCCGGCTTCCACGCCAAGGTGTTGTGTATACACCCATAGCGAGGTCCCCATGAGAATTCCTCAACCATTGCCGGCACAGCTCAACCACTCATCCGAGATGAACCCATGCCTGTGTCGCCAAATAACCAGTGCCTACTCCACACATACCAAAATCATCCCTTTAACCCCAAGGGGTAGGACGAACTCGGCATTTTAGCAAAGGAAACTGACGACCGCTACATGCACTCAACTCTAAGCAGCTCGGCTGTCGGGCCACCGGCACCCGTGGCACCAGAAGCAGCATCTGGTTAGACCTCGAAGTTCCACCACAAGGGCTTCACCTCTATCGTCTTTTGAACTCAGGGGCAGTTCTAGGTGACGCTGCATCTAATTGACATCAACAGGACCTGTCTTCCTTTTGTTATAAATATGTGCACATCCTTTGATCTGCTTGTGTTCAGAGATCGGGTAGTAACACATAAGTTCTATGGGTAATGTACCAAAGGTACGTCAATGGAAAAAGCCACATCACCCCAGCTGGGGCCCCGGGGTTGCCACACCCGTAGTATATAATAGACTCCCCTGGGGGGGGGAGCATCGGAGGGCAGGAATTTGCCCTACCACCTTTTTAAAATTGTGTTATTTTAGATATACATCTATCCATGTTTCAATAAAATCTGTTCATCCGTTTAGCCGATAAATCACAAGCAGTTACTTTTGCATTCGCAAAGGGGCGGGCGTGCCTAGAGACGAACTGGACAGACAGAGAGGCAGACTGAAGGGAGAACAGCTTGGACTTGCTTTATTAGATCTGTGATAATAGATAATAAATATTTTTTGGGTACACCCAGAAAAAAGATTGGTTGGAAAACGGTTAGTCCAATAAAATATCATTTGCATTAACTATATTTCAGTTCACGCTATCAATTTTCTGTTAATCCAAAAAACAATCCATGTTCATTGCCATAAGGGCATAATTGTAACAAAGATATGATTGTGACAATACTTAAATTGATTGCATCAACCGAGCGTATGCTTTTGTCATGACTAATTAAGTGATTGGTTAACCCAACCGAATAAAATATTACGAATTAGATTTTACTACCAACTTTTGGTATTAGCAACTAAAAAATTGTCGTTCTATATTAAAATTAAAATAAAAACTTTCAATCAGTTGCTACAACTAACTAGAGGTTGAGTTTACGATCATAGTTTATAGCAGCAAATTAAAAAATTAACTTTTGTGACTTTCAAAGATATTATGATTTGTGAATTCTCAAACGGTTTTTGAAAGTCTGTGCATAAGATAACAGGTTTGTGGTTTTGCAAAATGTGTGGTTGAAGAAATGTATATGAACATGCTTCACCATTAGGAAATAAATTTCAATTAAAATAAACTTATGACAATATTTCAAATAATAAATTTCTTAAATTGTGTATTTTTATTTGCGTTTATTGTTTATTTTTATTTCAGCAAGGAAGGCCAAGTTTTCTTTTACAGGCACCAATTATGATATTGTTTTAATTATATTAACCAAATTTTCGGTAACAAGAATAAAATTTATTTCAAATTCCATACTTTCAACCAATTTTTTCTGTTGCTGCAACTATTGGGTTGAGGGTTACAATTGAAATATAGTGGTACCACAAGAAAATTTCAGTCGCTATAGCAGAATTCTATGATAGTTGCTGCAACCGCCAAAATTCAATTGGCAACAAATTCGGTTGTCACAACGAATCTGTTTTCTCTGTGTATGAATAGTTTACCGTGCAGCGAAACTATGTTAAACTGTTTAACGGGACATGACTCCATTGAGTCACTTTATAAATAACTTCATTATCAGTGTTGCCAGATTTTGTTTTCAGTTGTTTTAACAAGTTCAATGAAAATAAAAAAAATATTTTAAAAATATATTAACACTAAAAAATACAAACATTTGGCTTAAAATTCCCATTATTCCGTAGTTATCTGTCGACGTCATGTCAATATCATTCTAAAATATTGAAGCTTGTTTACTCGCTGTCGAAAGCAACTGCCTGCTATTGACTCTGTCATGCTATTCTCTATTCATACAATTAATTATTCTCTCAGTTAAATAAAACATTATTTTAAGGGCCATTATTATGACTTGACGATAAAGTTCCGGATAGTTAATCTTAACTTTAGCAAAACTGAACTGTAAAGTGACCGTTAAAATTTGTCCATTATTACAACTGTCCGATAAAATAAATAATACAGTTTTGTTTGGTGGCAACATTTCTGTGGATTTTGTGGATATTGATTGTTAAAAATGCTTAGTGGCAACTTGCTTTTGTTTATTTGTCAAATTACAATCTAATGAAAACAGTTTTGTCAATTCTTTTGTTTTTTGCTTTATTATTATGTGTTTTGTGTTGGATTGGTTTTGTTTTATACCATATTTTAACCAAATAAATTTGGCAGTAATTTATAAAGTAGAAAGTGTGGCAAGGGATGAAAATATGGCAACTTCAAATGACTATACCTCACGATAAAAGTTAGAGGTAGGATGAGCTTGTCTTTAACTTATCGTTCACTTTTGGTTAAAATGAAGATGTAAGAATGAAAAAGTGTTTATCCATCCAATAAAATCCTACCTTTAGCTAACGACAAGTTATAATAATGGCCCTAAGTGTCGTACGAAGTTGTATAATGGTTAGTGTAAAATATTTTATGATAAGCTATTTGATTCTCTTATTTTTTTCTTCTTAATGTTTCCATTCTTTAAAATGTCTGCCATTTAAACATCATGAGGTTGACTCATTGATTTCCCAACAGAACTGGAAACATAAATTGTGGCAAGATTAAAGCACGTACATAATTTAAATTTGACAAAAAAAAGTTTCGCTATTGTTTCAAGCGATACATTACAGTAGTTTCCCGTTAACTGGTTTTTGAAAAATTACAGTATTTTGATGCAATTAGCAGGGTACGCCATTTATGCGATATTATGGTAGTTGATTCGTATTCTTTAACTCGCTACAGATAAATTTCTATCGCTAAAAATCTATAGAGTCGACTTATCGATTTTCGGCTACAAATACAACTTTCAAACTTGTATTGGTAAAGCAGACGTTGGCTCAAAAGCGTATGTGCCGAAATTTTAGTGTTTTATGTCGTCGCCAAAAATTTTTAATTTTCTATTTGTTCACCATTTTAGTGATCGAATTTAGCTTTAGTTTTAGCGAATTACAGAATACGGGGGCAGGAATTCATTTTATTTAATGAATTAAATGCGTTAATGAATCAATGAAAGGCAACTCATTAAGCGGAATCTTTTAGCTATATTTTGTATTAAAGTTTTTCAAAGCAAGCTTTTCAGAGTAATTAGTATTGTAAATAAATTAATCGGGGAGCAGTTAAGCAGAAACTACTGTAATACAGAAATTCATCTTCTTCCTTAGTTCGTATCTAAAATTGTCAACTTTGAGACTTGACATACTTAAAAAAAAAAAACGGTTTCATAACTTCTTTAATCGCTCCGTTATTTATGTCTTTTTCTTTTAAACAAATATCTTAAATTCTTTAATAGTTCTGAAAAACGTTTTAAAATGGAGACAATTTAAACATACTCCGTGTAAAAACATGTAAATCAAGCAAAACAACGAACTAATTATTAAATAAATTATTGTTCGTTATAAAGGTGTAAGCAAAAGATCAGCTGATACTCTCTCCCTAATTCTACTAGGTACACGCTTTAATATGCCTAGGATTTGGATTACAATTACAATACGAAATATCGACTATGTTGTGGTTTCTGTGTTGACATATGTATGTATAATCCCCTCACAAGCTTGAGTAATTCGCCAACATTGTATCGACATTTTCCTTCATGTTATAATTAAACAGTTTTTCTGAAACAAACTTTTGTTTTGAATCACAAAATATAAATAGCAATATATATATATATATATAAGATTTTTTTTAAAGTTGTTTAAGCCAAACAAACTGAAGTCAATTTTTGTCTTGTTTCTATTTTTCGTGAATTATAAATTGCAGCAAGTAAAATGAATCAGAAATCTACAAAAACAAAACAAAAAACAAAGACAAACAGACAAGTGACTGGCGGGCGCCATAAATGATGCCCATTTGTTTTAATAATCTTTTTTCATGCGTAGTGGCAGCACAATAAGGAAAACTGTCCACCATGTTACAAGTTTATTTTTATTTTAATTTTTTTTGCTATTCAACGCATTTTTCTTTTGTTTTCTTCCAGTTCACATATGGCAATATTTTTTTTTTTCGTTTGTCGCATTTCTAAATTTGTATGTGTCAGTGGGGGATGAAAGAAGAATGGAAAGAGTTACAAAATTGCCTGTATGTACTCGGAATTCTTTTTGTTTTGACATTCGTAATATAAAAGAAAATTACAGAGCAAATTGTAAGCAATCAAATTGAGAATTGCTTTTTCTTCTTTGAATTTTATCGGCGTTCACACAATGCAAGTCTTGTTTTTCAGCTCATATTTTAGTTTTGTGTATGTATAAATGTGTGCTTTTTACGGTTCCGTACACCAAAGGTGAAAAGGAACGTAATTGTTTTCTCTACGCTGTCCGTATCGTATGTCTGTCAAAGGCTGTTTTCTCGAGAACCGTAAGAGCTACGGGCAGAATATGTAGAACCCTGGCCGCCACAACAACAAACATGAAACTTGAAAAGTTAGTGTATTCATTAGGGATGTATGAATACCAGTTTAGCGAATGCGAATACGAATAATGCATTTGAATTTTTGCGAAAGCGAATGCAAATACTTAAAATACGGTAATAACTTATTAAATTCTTAAAACGTAAAGATATATATATATATACGTATATATGAAATATATTAAAATAAGTATAGATAATAAGAAAAAAATTACAAAATGTTAGGCAATTAACCCATTCATATATATATCACAATGGACCTAATTGGGTCTCCTTTCTAACCTAACCTAAACCCATTCGTACTAAATCCTAAATGCTCTCAAAATACATATTACGAAAAATTGGCATGAATTCATGAAACAATTTTGAAGAAGTAGTAACGGGTGTTTTTTTTAGAGGTATAGAACTTCGAATTGAAATAAAACACAAGAAAATCGTTTTAATGTCCATCAATTTGGCTTTATTGGAAGGATAATTTTATGCCATTAATGTTTAAATATGATTTCGGGCATGTGGCCGCCGCGGCTGGCTCGAATAAAGCCAATTCTACAGGTCCAATTTTCAACCACTTTTTCGAGCATATGGGGCCGTATGTTGGCAATAACGCCACGAATGTTGGCTTCCAAGTCCCCTAACGTTTCTGGTTTGTTGGCGTAGACGAGCGACTTCACATATCCCCAAAGAAAATAATCCAATGGTGTCAAATCACACGATCTTGGTGGCCAATTGACAGGTCCATTCCGCGAAATTATGCGCTCATCGAATGTTTCCTTCAATAAATCGATTGTGACGTGCGCTGTGTGGCATGTAGCGCCGTCTTGTTGGAACCACAACTCATCCACATTCATGCCATCCAATTCGGGAACAAAATAGTCGGTTAGTCGGCTCCAATTGCTGTGCACGGTGGCGAATCGATTCATTCGGGTCCTCTTCAACACTTTGCTCTACAGCGGCAATTGTTTCTTCGGTGCGCACTGTTCGACGTCTCTGCGGATGCGTATTATCACATAGAGTAAACGTAGTGCGAAAACGATCCATGGTTAACCGAATTAATTGCTCTGATGGACGATTATGTCGACCATAAAATGGACGGAGCTTGCGGTAAACTTCGCGAACTGAACCATTATTTTCGAAATAAATTTGCACGATTTGCAAGCGTTGTTCTTTTGTCAACCTGTTCATGATGAAATGGCAAACCAAACTAAATATTAATCACTTGACAGCTGACAAAATGGCCGCCAGTTAAAAAAGTGATGCCAACTTAAAGTTTTATACCTCAATAAAAAACACCCTTTACAACGTAAGCTAGACAAGTGTACTATAAAAACTCATTTTGTTACGTACTCGCCTGTGTACCGCTTGCTTGCCTGAGAGCTTACTTGTTATGTAGAAACAGGCCATTAATGTCTACATCAGGTAAGATATTCCATTATATAGGCTAAAGTTGGTATAGTATTATATATGTAGTGTCCGTACGGGATCCTTCGTGTGCGAGTCGCAGTCGCACTTTACTGAATTCATTACGAATAAGAAAGAAAAACATATTGACAGCAGAGCTGTCATTATGGATTTTGAATTAGGATTAGAAAAATTTACAAGAAATAATTTTTGACGATTTTCTGATAAATTTTGATACGATCATTTTATAAAAATTTATGTTAAAAAAGTGTTTTAACAAAAATAAATTTATTATCAAATATTTACTAAGAAAAACTACATAACTACTACTATGGCGACTTTTTGGCAATTTTGAAAATCAATCTAGCGAAAAGGTCGGAAAAATCCGACAATCCTAATTGACAGTCAGGGATAATAAAGTTGGTACAATTGTACTTTTTTTTGTACAATTTAAACCTTAAAAGTACGTTGGTAGCCCCGTGACTCATTTGGTACTAGTTGAAAAATTCGCGAGAACCTAATATTTTTTTTTATACAAAATATAAATAGCGATAATTTAAAGTATATCGAGTTTGACAGAAAAGTGGCGAATTTGATTTGTTGTTGAGAGCGACTAACTTGTTAGATATGCATTACACTTGTTTGATTTATTATAAAGAACTACATCTAACTTCACCCGTGTTTCGTTTTCAATATGATAGCGCGCTATAGCGTCGTCTTCATTTATTTTATCTGTTGTATTACTTTTCTTATTAAAAAATATTCCCAAAAGAAAATGGAAATTATGATACTATTTCTAAATAACGAGTTTCGAGCTTTGAAAAACAAACAAACAAAATACACCTCGTCACAAAAATTTATTGCAATGGTATAAAAAATAAAAAAACTTTTACAATCATTTTTACAAAAATATTACAGGGGGTCTACTGTGTAATTCGAAACGAAAGAAATTGCTTTCGAATTTGAATGCTCATAACATCTAAATTCCTTTCATTAACATGTAATTCCTTTCGTTTCGAATTACAGAGTAGACCCCCAGAAAGAATATTACAGATTCTGTTGTGTTTTTACCTTATGCAAAATAACAATTATTTGAGTTAGGACCTTTCTTCTTGAGACCAACAACAAGTTTTTACTGCCTCTTCCACTATGTCGAAAGAAAAATCCTGCGAAAGAAGACTAGTAACTCGAATTCTAATAAATTTTCGTTTTTGAGTCAGATTAATCCTCATATAGGTCTTTCTATTTTTTTAAACAAAAACAAAATTTTCTTATTTCATTAAGTTGTGTATAAATTAAAAACTCTTAAACTTGTGTTCTGGCATACTAGTTTTTTTTAGTTATGACGTTATTTGTGTAAATGAGCGATGTGTTCTAAATATATAATAAAATAAAGTTAAGACAAAAAACCGAATTTAGTACTATTGGGGTCGAAAAAGTACAATTTTAAAAGTTAATTGGTACGAAATTAGTTTTCTCATTTGTCATCCCTGTTGAGTAGTCGTTTCTTTTCCTCTATCTCTCTCTCTCTCTCATACAAACTAATCAGCTTAGTAATAAGGCTTGCATAGTGTAAACTAAGACTGAGTTTCGTTCGATTTTAAATTCATATTATGAGCATGAAAATTTCGTTGAGAAACGAATTTTCTATCGAACAGAATTTAGCTTCCAATGAAGTATTTTAATATGAAAAAAATATTAAAAATCTAAGAGGGCAATTATGAATAAAATTCCGCGAGAAATTTTTTCCGGGGAATAATTCCAACTAATAGTAAGTAATAGGGAAAACAAAAAATTCTAATTGGAAAAGGGAGAAATTTCTCGCGGAATTTAATTCATAATTGCCCTGTAAGTGTTAAGGGCCAATCCCACGATGTCGACAACGTTCGACTTGTCGCACACTTACATTTGAAAAAACAATAAAATATTAAAATTTGTTTTTGTTTTGAATGAAAGTGTGCGACAAGTCGAACGTTGTCGACATCGTGGGATTGGCCCTAAATCTTAAAGTTGCTGCAAATTTTAAAAATATCAGTGAGTGTGATATTCATAATATGTGACGCGCAAAATAGAAAGGGACCTAAGGGTAAAAACCTGTTTTGTTCAGGAGAGCCATTTTAAAGATTTAAATACGTGTATCTTTGGTGTACCATCACTGAATAAAACGCGCATATCTCTGGGAGGGAACACTTTTGGGGCATGGGATCGGTCTCATTCGATGCTCACATGTTGTCCACATCAAAAAAAAAAAAAAAAAATGAAAATTGATTTTTTTTTACCCTTAGGTCCCTTTCTCTATGCGCTGTCACATATCAACATTCTTTGTCGAGTGATCGTCATAATTTTTTTTGTTTTTTTCAATACATGTATTTATTTATTGTATCTTCATATGTGAACTAACAATAAGTATTCAAATCTTAAATCTATAAAAAAAAAAAAAAAAATTATTAGGCCCGACCAGAGTCGGACATAAACTTAGTGATAGTTATAAATAATACATAAGTAGTGATAATCAAAAAGGAAAAATAAATATATAATCAAGCAGTCCCATCTGGAGTGTTAAGTATAAGAGCCCTTGTGTCCCTGTTTTTGAAGCGGATGTGTCCAGTAAAGTTCAAAATATTACGAGCCAGCGGATTAGGATGTGACTCGAGTTTTGTTAAATATTTGCCTGCGTATTTTGCAATTTCTTCAGTCACTAGTGGCATATTTAAATCACGATGTATATTTGAATTTTTTATGTACCATGGAGCCGATGTTATTAACCGTAAAATTTTGTTTTGCTTTCGTTGGATTTTCTCGATATTGGAAGCTGAAGCAGTGCCCCATAGTTGAATTCCGTAACACCATATTGGTTTCAAAATCGACTTGTATATTAAAAGTTTACAATCTAGACTGAATGTTGAATTTCTACCAATCAGCTAATGTATCTGAGTTATTTTAAGTTTCATTTGTGTTAGCTTTGAGTCAATATGGTGTTTCCATGTAAGCCGACGATCAATGTGTATACCAAGGTATATCACATGTGAATGTTGAGGAACAACTTGACTGTTGATTCTAATGGGGGGACAAGTATCTCTTCGTAGGGTAAAGGTTATATGTACGCACTTCTGTTCGTTTACTTTTATTCTCCATAATTTTAACCATAGATCAAGCTGTGTTATATGTTCCTGAAGATATCGGGATGCCTCATGAGGGTTTTCGTGCATACTAAGGCAGGCTGTATCATCGGCAAATGTAGAATTATGGATATTACTGTTCACAGGCATATCACAAGTATAGGGTGTTTTTTTTAGGGGTATAGAACTTTGAATTGAAATAAAACACAAGAAAATCGTTTTAATGTCCATCAATTTGGCTTTATTGGAAGGATAATTTTATGCCATTAATGTTTAAATATGATTTCGGGCATGTGGCCGCCGCGGCTGGCTCGAATAAAGCCAATTCTACAGGTCCAATTTTCAACCACTTTTTCGAGCATATGGGGCCGTATGTTGGCAATAACGCCTCGAATGTTGGCTTCCAAGTCCCCTAACGTTTCTGGTTTGTTGGCGTAGACGAGCGACTTCACATATCCCCAAAGAAAATAATCCAATGGTGTCAAATCACACGATCTTGATGGCCAATTAACAGGTCCATTCCGCGAAATTATGCGCTCATCGAATGTTTCCTTCAATAAATCGATTGTGACGTGCGCTGTGTGGCATGTAACGCCGTCTTGTTGGAACCACAACTCATCCACATTCATGCCATCCAATTCGGGAACAAAATAGTCGGTTAGTCGGCTCCAATTGCTGTGCACGGTGGCGAATCGATTCATTCGGGTCCTCTTCAACACTTTGCTCTACAGCGGCAATTGTTTCTTCGGTGCGCACTGTTCGACGTCTCTGCGGATGCGTATTATCACATAGAGTAAACGTAGTGCGAAAACGATCCATGGTTAACCGAATTAATTGCTCTGATGGACGATTATGTCGACCATAAAATGGACGGAGCTTGCGGTAAACTTCGCGAACTGAACCATTATTTTCGAAATAAATTTGCACGATTTGCAAGCGTTGTTCTTTTGTCAACCTGTTCATGATGAAATGGCAAACCAAACTAAATATTAATCACTTGACAGCTGACAAAATGGCCGCCAGTTAAAAAAGTGATGCCAACTTAAAGTTCTATACCTCAATAAAAAACACCCTTTATAAATCAAATACAAAACTGGCCCCAAGATACTCTCCTTGAGGTACACCGGATGAGATAGTTTCGGGCGCACTCATAAATTCTCCTTCCATAACAGAGACCTTCCGGCCTAAAATATAACTTTCCAAAAGTTTTAGAATGTTATTTGGTAGATATGTCTTCAATTTTAAAATTAGGCCATCATGCCAAACTTTATCAAATGCCTGAGAAACATCAATAAATAGGGCAGAACAATAGTTATTTTCTTCGAATGTTTGTTTTCCTTATAAATTGAACCAATCTATGCGTTTGGTTTGTTCAATGGTGCTATGCTGACTTCTAAAACCAAATTGATGGTCCGGTATGCACATATTATCTGTTAGACAAGGGGACAATTTTGTCATGAGCAGCTTTTCGAAGAGTTTTGACATAGTTGACAGCAAACTTATTGGCCTATATGACTCTGCTTTGGTAAGATCTTTGCCCGGCTTTCGAATCATTTTGACCTTGGCATGCTTCCAGTGTTGTGGATAATACTCCAGTCGTAATATGGCATTAAAAATAAACAGCAGGATTCTTATTTCAATATGCGGCAAGTTCATCAGCATCTTGTTACTAATTCCATCAATACCTGGAGCTTTCTTTGGTTTGAGTTTAGCAATTACTTTTTGTACATCACGCATCTTAAACTTTAAGGGTCGAGGTGGTAGAGCAACTACACTCGGCAAATCAGAAACACCAGTACATGTGTTTGGCGTAAATACGGATTTTAAGTGCTCAGCAAATATTTTACATTTTTCCGTATCGCTTCTTGCCCAATTTCCGGTAGATGTGCGCAGAGGTGGCTTAAACTCAACGGGTGTTTTAAGCTTTCTAGCAGCGTGCCACAAAGAGTAATTTGATGCTTGTGTGACATCAAGGCCTTCCAGATCATTTTTAAGAGATGCAGTTTTTTCAGATGCAAGCAACTCTTGGAGTCATTTAGTACACTCTTTAAATCTGATTTTATTTTGGGGTGATCTCTGCTGTTGCCATTCCCTTATAGCTCTTCTTTTTTCATACACGAGACGTTCAATATCCCTAGAATAAATTTTATTAAACCCAGTTTGCGGATGGGAGGTAGTGGCATGCTCAGTAGCCTGTTTAATATTTTCATTAATATAGGCAATGCTAGATTCAATATCATTGGGTGTTGTTAGCGTAATATTTTCCGTGCAATCCGTGATCGTCATAATATCAAATGAAAATTCGTTCGATCAGTACTTTCGATTTCAGTCGGTGATCGAAAGTTGGTCATAATAAGGTTCTAAAATTTTTTACTTTTGAAAGAAAACGAAAAAAGAGAATTTAAGAAAATTGCCACAAGAAAATGTTCAGTGTATTCACATGGTCCTTTCGGTGTTTTAGTACATATTCCTATTGATGTCGTGGGAAGCAGTTCTGGTCATCTACTCTCTAATTCGAAACGAAAGGAAATTATTTCGAATTTGTATGTTAATAATATGCCAGCTCGAAAACTGCTAGTTTTGCAGCAAATAAGTTTTAAATTTTTAACGAAGCAAAAAAAAACTTTTTTTTCTAAAGAACTGGGTGTATAAGGCTTTTATAAGAAATTTTTACACAAGAGTAAATTTGATATAAATTTTTTTCTGCATTATTAACTCTAAAAATGATTTTTTTTTCGAGACACATATGTCTATGTTGCAATAAAGGAGCGATATGTACATATACCAGCTGCCTATTAAAACTTAACATCATCATCAGCAACAAAAACAAAAAAAAAAAACTACTGTCGTCTGATGCAGTCCTATTGGCCTATGAACATACGCAGATATGTATGTATAATGTACATACATACATTTATACGTACGCACCCTGTCGGAAACTCAGTTAACTTTAAACTAACTTTAAGCGAAATATTTCCAGAACTAACGCTGACTGAAACTTGGATTACTTTCAAATGGAAACAACTAGACGATAGTCAATTGTCCCATTCTGCACTACTTTTCAACTAACTTAAAGTTAACTTTATTTAAGCCACCTGGTAGTCAGTAAATTTGTAAAGATGTTGCTGAGGTACCATCTAATATCGGGTGTTTTTTATTGAGGTATAGAACTTTAAGTTGGCATCACTTTTTTAACTGGCGGCCATTTTGTCAGCTGTCAAGTGATTAATATTTAGTTTGGTTTGCCATTTCATCATGAACAGGTTGACAAAAGAACAACGCTTGCAAATCGTGCAAATTTATTTCGAAAATAATGGTTCAGTTCGCGAAGTTTACCGCAAGCTCCGTCCATTTTATGGTCGACATAATCGTCCATCAGAGCAATTAATTCGGTTAACCATGGATCGTTTTCGCACTACGTTTACTCTATGTGATAATACGCATCCGCAGAGACGTCGAACAGTGCGCACCGAAGAAACAATTGCCGCTGTAGAGCAAAGTGTTGAAGAGGACCCGAATGAATCGATTCGCCACCGTGCACAGCAATTGGAGCTTTGTCCATCAACTTTATGGAAGATTTTGCGCAAAGATCTTGGCTTGCGACCTTACAAGATCCAGCTTGTGCAAGAATTAAAGCCGCGAGACCATGCAATGCGTCGTGATTTTGGTGTATGGGCCGAAAATGAGATTGATCTCGATGCTGATTTTCATCGCAAAATTTTGTTCAGTGATGAGGCTCATTTTTGGTTGAATGGCTACGTCAACAAGCAAAATTGCCGCATATGGAGTGAAGAGAATCCACATGAGACCCTTGAGACGCAATTACATCCACAAAAACTGACTGTTTGGTGTGCTCTATTGGCTGGTGGAGTCATTGGGCCATACTTCTTCCGAAATAATGCTGGAGAGTCAGTTACCGTTAATGGAGACCGGTATAGAGCCATGATAACCGACTATTTTGTTCCCGAATTGGATGGCATGAATGTGGATGAGTTGTGGTTCCAACAAGACGGCGCTACATGCCACACAGCGCACGTCACAATCGATTTATTGAAGGAAACATTCGATGAGCGCATAATTTCGCGGAATGGACCTGTCAATTGGCCACCAAGATCGTGTGATTTGACACCATTGGATTATTTTCTTTGGGGATATGTGAAGTCGCTCGTCTACGCCAATAAACCAAAAACGTTAGGGGACTTGGAAACCAACATTCGTGGCGTTATTGCCAACATACGGCCCCATATGCTCGAAAAAGTGGTTGAAAATTGGACCTGTAGAATTGGCTTTATTCGAGCCAGCCGCGGCGGCCACATGCCCGAAATCATATTTAAACATTAATGGCATAAAATTATCCTTCCAATAAAGCCAAATTGATGGACATTAAAACGATTTTCTTGTGTTTTATTTCAATTCGAAGTTCTATACCTCTAAAAAAAACACATAATAACATCAAAATGTTTATATAAAATTGAAATGAGTTTGAAAGTAGCTGAGAAAAAATTTTGTTGGCTCTCACCAAATACGATTACATACTCAACTTAAGAATTGATTTTGGATTAGTTCTGGATTACATTGTAGTTAGCTTTTAGTTAGTCTAAGAAAAGTTAACTATAAGTTAATTACACGGTGTTACAGTGAAAAGAAACTTGGAAAACGACCTAGCGTGAGTTGTACATTTTAAATTGTGTCAAAAAATTTCAGAAATACCCTCAAACTCAGAAGTTATTCTGAAAATACCGTTTTCGGTGATGTTCGTCAACTTATCGAACTGTAACTAAGTCAGTTTTTGTTAGATCTAAAATTTTTTAATACTTTTAGAAAGAAAACTGATTACGCTTTACATCAATGTGTATATCTTGATATATTTGTAAATTTTGAGTATTGTTTTTGTTAAGAATATTCAAAAAAAATTATAAAATTTATCAACTTTTTTGATTTGCGTAGCTTTTCATTGCTTATTTTGATATGAAAGCTTATGAAAATTTATACTAATATATAAAGCAAATTTAGTTCTTAGCAAAATATGGTTTTAATGATTCAAATCGGATAAAAATTGTGAAAGTTATTAAACTTTTCATTAACACCCTTTTTTAACATTTTCTAACTCCAGTGCGAAAAATTTTAATAAAAACTTAACTGTGAAAGAAACAAACTGCGAAAGAAACAAATTCATCAACTTAATTATGCAAATTTTTTTGTTCTTTTTTATAATCTTAGTTATTTTTTATTTTTTTTTGTATATACTTAGAGTCTTATACATAACAAAAACCTACATGCCAGTTAGCATAAGTAGCAAAATTGACTATATGTCTTAACGAGTTTCAAACTATTTGACATTAGAAGTCGGAGCATGATGTAGTTTTAACCCACTATTAAATCCTAGCCTGAATTGTAATGTAAAATTGTCTGGCAAAACTTGTTGGGACCATGTTCAGTTTCGTCGCTTTTTCCAATTTCTCGTTATGTATAAGGCTGTTAATAAGTAAAGTTATTATATTCGGTCATGCAAAAATAAATAAACTCTTTTTTATTGTCAATTTGTCCTAAACTGGAAAAAATTAGACTGGAAGATAGTACAGATGAATGGGGGTTATTTTGTCTTATTTTTTTAATTATTAAAAAAGTTTAGAATGTTTTTATAAGTAAATTTCTGCTATATATATTTGGATAAACACATAAAATAAACGAATTTAATACGACTACCAACACAATGTGGTGAAGGTTATTGTTTTTAGAAAAGAGTAAAAAATTGTAACTAGATTAATATTTATTTTAATTAAAATAAGTAAGTTTGTAGATTTTGTAATCATCATGCAGTGTGTGATAAGCATAATATTTTTTTTTTATGTTTGCGCTTTGAATTCTACTGGAATACCTGCGCGAAGCGAACAGCCACGCAAAAGATGCCTTCAAAATAGATTTTGACTGCTCATATAGTTCTAGGAAATGGCAGTATGAACCCGAAAGTACTTGTAATTACAAGCTGTTCCAGTGTAATTAAGAAAATTAAGTCTGAAGAGTTTATAATAACTTTTACAAATATTAATCGATTCTAACAAATGATATCTCATTCTTTTAAATATAAAATTTCCTTTAAAGGCAAAAAACATAGGTCTCATAGAAAAAAATTAAAATAACAATTGTTTATTTTCAAAAATTACGCAAAAAAAAAAATAAAAAAAAATTTAAATGTCCGATAAAAACTTACCCAATTTCTTGAAACATACAATTAATGCATACATTTTTTAAAAACCTAATTCTTTGCCTTTCCAAAACTGTTTAAAATTTTAAAATTGGTCAAAACATGAGTGAGCTAGAGGTACTAAAGTACTGCGGCCCACGTTAAAACAGTTTTTTCAAAATAACTCGAATTTTTGAGGGTGTTTCAAAATCTTTGAAAACGGTTCTTGTATGTCCTCACCTAGGCCTACAAGTAGAGCTGCAAAACTATCGATAGTACTATCGATAGTATCGATAGTTTTGTTGTAAATGAAATATCGATAGTATTTTCCACTATCGATACTATCGGCAAAAAAAAAACAAGTAATTAAAAGAGTAAAAATAATCGAAGTCAGTAAACAGTAGCCGGCAGCTTTGAAGCAAATTATCCGTAGTTGATTTAAGCTTCTTCACAGCGATGGAAAAGTTGGTACAATTGTATAACTTTAGCGCTATTTGAATGCCAAAAGTACCGTAGCACCGCAATGACCCATTTAGCACTACTGGAATCTCTTTATATTTATTACATGCCAAAAATAGCATTAAAATATATTAACCCCCTTATGCAAAAAATAATGCGTGCTTGAAGTGTACATTAAAAAAAATTCCATAGAAAATCCGGTTTTAACGTTCACTTATTTTTTTGCACAAGGTGGTTAATCTTTAGCTCGAAGGTATTAGAAAATTAAGTAAATCAAACGATGTTTTCCGGTACTTAAAGAATTGCTGGAGGAATGTTATTTATTCCAAATTCATCTGCAAATGTGGAAATTTTATTTTCGTACCAAAGGGAGAAGCCGACTATTTGCATCGACTGTGAATAATCGAATAAAAAAAAGGTTATAAACGTAGTATATCGTAAATGTTACTTTTATATTCAGATCCCAGCAACTAATATTCTTTGTGCACCTTCTGGCGTTTTGTTAATTGATTTTTAGTTAATTAAAAAGTACAAGTATTAAAAAAATATAAATAAAGAATTAGGTACAATCGTACTGAAAAAATTAAATTTTTTTTTTTTGAAAGTTAGTACAATTTGTAAATATGACATCGCATCCCTGCTTCTGTATACACAAGTACTTAAATACATATGTATGTATATGAATTTATTTATAAATCCAAGTGTTATTCGACAAATAGTAGTCACAAGTATCTTAATAAATTCAACATAGTCGACACAAAAATAAATTTTGGTGGTACTGATATCGCGACGGCCGCCAATCGTCTCTTACGATAAAACTTTACAGTTAGTGTCTTAAAAGTTATCAACAATTTTCGCATTTTGATAATTCTAAACCATGGGTAGGCCCATAAAATTTTAAGTTCAATAAAAAAAGTATATTTTCGATAATATACCGCTTACGATAAAATCGAAAAAAGGCTTGATGTATTTTTATATACTAATGAAAATGTTGAGGACTCTGGATTTTTTTCGAGTCAAATGTAGTTTATGTGGCAACTTTTATAAAACTCTTCGATACTATCGATAGTATCGATAGTTTTACATAAAACTATCGAAACTATCGAGTGGAGCGACTATCGATAGTTTTGCAGCTCTGCCTACAAGTCCAACTAGGTTGCTATTCAAGTTCTGACAAAAAGTGTTTTTTTTGTAATACCGTGTTATTATTGTAGTCGACTAGTGATTTTTCTACAGGGCACCTTTGAAAATGCTAATGGATTGGTATATGATGCCATACATATACCAATACATTAGCATTTCCATACATTGTATGGGCATGTGTGTGTATTGTATGCTCATCACCATCATTATCAACAACATTATTCTTATCGTCATTATCATGGTAGAGTGCAGTGACAGCAAATATATATAATATAACAATTATTGCACAGTGAGACAAAATGTAAAAAAAAACATATTGCAACATAGTCATAGCTCTAAAAATGTCGATTTACAGAAAACAAATATATGTAGGTGGAAAATGTCAAATCTTGTCACGAATTCAAGAACTAAAATAAATTTACAGTAGAGGCAGTAATTCGGAAAGTATTACAATTGTCTCTTGAATGCAGGTTAAAGTATGCCAAATTTTGTACTTTCTTCTCTTCATCGAAAACTAATTCTACTGAATTATGAAGTTTATGATAAATAGTTTTTTAAGCACTTTTACTTAAAGATTTTGGCTCATAGTCATAGTCATAAACAAAGTACACTTTAACCCCCTTATGCAAAAAAATATTTTACTTTAGCTTTAAAGTTCATAGTAGTTGATAAGCACTTTAAGGCTAACATAGCTTTGTTAAAAAATCATATGCAAAAGACAACTTTAAATATTTTGTGATTTAATAATAAATACTGGTAACACCACCGTGTTCAACAACCACTTCATAGCTTATGATGTACAAAATTGAATACAATTTCATTCGGGTATTCAAATATTTTTTTTATTTTATTAAATAAATTTTTATTATCTTGAAGTAAAGCAACATAATTAAAAAAATATGAGCTTCTGACTTAATAGGAAAACAGATAAACACAATCATGAAGTAAAAGTAAAAAAATGTGGAAAATTATCACAGTTTGTTTTATTCGAATGAAACGAGTATTTGAATATCCAGCTTTTTTCGATTTGTTTTGATTGTAAATATATACATCACTAAAACATTTTTGTATAATTGTATTTATTTTAATATTTTTTTTATGGATTTTGCTATGTATTTCGAATCAGTTGGATAATTTGGCGATGTTTCCCATTGCATGACAGAAATAATAAATTTAAGATAAGAGCAGGCACTTCTAGCTTCATTTTCAGATGTAACATGAATCAGTATGTGCTATATTAGTAAAAATATTTGAGGTACAAAATACACATTTTGGAAATATCAACTTAAAGTAGTCTTAACAAACGTGGGTGCCTACTTTAGAATTTTTATACAATAATTTTTTTAGAATAAAACTTTGCTTAATATTGCTTTGGCAAAGCTTTATTAAGTTTTTTTGCATAAGACCCTAAGAGTTATAACCAGTATTGCCATACAAACTACTGGTTTTAAACTCATAAAGTATATTTTGTTTTGACTATGACTATGCGCCTTTATTTTTAGAACTCATGTTTCTTACATTGTGAAGCTTTGTGTTATCAATTGGTAAAGCATTTAACTGCGGTTGTTATATAAACTTGGCAACGCAACTGAAATTCTGCTGGCATTCACAATGGAGCCATTTAAAAGCTGATTATTCAAACTGTCAAACTGTGGCCAATAGAAAATTAATTCAAACAAAAGTATGCTTTCATTTGGCGTAAATACATAGTCAAAATTTCCACAATCTATTTTTTTTTTGCATTCGCCCACACTGTACAAAAGTGCAATTGCCTTACATTGCCATTACGTTGCATGCATGTGATGACCTCAATTGAAGTTATTGTTTTCACAACCACACACATACAACTAAACTGTTAAATAAAGAATAAAGAGGAGAAAACAATAAAAAGTAATATATAGAAAATGATATATGTATAAAAGAAAAATTAATACAAGCTAATAAGCAGTGTTGGTATCTCTACGAAGAGCAAAAGCACATTAAGCTGTTGCAAAAAGGGCAAAAAGCACAAAAAAATACGAAAAAGCGGGTAAAAAAGCACGAAAATATTTTTTTTTTTAATTTTAATACATTAAGCCATTTAAAAATGGAGAGTTTAGAGTGCAAAAGCTGAATGTATAATTTCAAATGGAACAAATCAAGTTTAGGGGGACCTCCCAGAAATTTAAAAACAGTATACTATCCCATACAAATATGACCAATATTGGTATACCAAAAATTTAAAAAAAAGTACCGTCCCAATAAGCACTCAAAAAACTAAAATTCAAGCACTTGAAATTGAACTGGAAACAAAGCATTTTTTCAAGTAATTTTCAAGTTTGAAAATATTTTTAAATAAAAAATCAAACAACATACATATATACTCAAACCTTGTCAAATACGTAATTTATTTATTATTTAAACTGAAATTGTGCTGAATATATCAAAAACAAATAAATAAAAGTGAATTTGGAAAACAAAGGTGAGTAAAACGTGAAAACAATAGCGAAGGCAGATGTGCAGAAAATAAGTATTAGAAAACAAAGGAATTGCATTTTGCTTTCCATTTGAAAATCCTTGTTTTTGCTTTGTTTTTGTTTTGTTGTTGAATTACAGTATAATTCAAGGCTTGAATTAAACTGTACTACAAATGAATTGTTCGCATTGAGTTCAAGTTCCCTTTTCACTGGAGAATGCTATTGAATTAAAGTGTGTGATTTCAAGCAAAATTGCTTATTGGGGTATCTTATAGAAATTTGAAAAATAAGAAGAAAAAATTCAACAAAAAGACTGGCGGCGAGGCGAGGCTTAATTTCCGAGTTATGGGCCTCTGAAATTGTAATTAAAAGTATAATTTAATATATAATTATGGTGTTTCCCGAGACGGCGCAGCCTAGCAAAGATTTTCTGCCTTGCAAAGTTGTCTTGCCTAATAAAGATTTTTTGCATTGCCGGCCTTGGGCCGGGTTAAGGATTTTCTCCACCATGGTGTTTCCCGAGACGGCACAGCCTAGTAAAGATTTAATGCCTTGCAAAGTTTTCCTGCTTAATAGCGTTTTCCTGCATGGCCGACAAAGAGTCTATTTTTCCCATTTCATGAAAGGTATTCTCAAAAGCTTTAAGATGATATCAATATTGGTCATATTCGTTGGAAAACACTGTATAATCACAATATTGCATTAGAATTTCAGAGTCCCATAGCTCGGAAACTAAGCCTCGCCGCCAATTTTTTATATAATTTTTTCTTCTTATTTTTTAATTTTCTATATGATAGGATACTGATTTAAATTTTTGGGAGGTGCCCCTAAACTTGATTTAATCATGATTAATGTTCTAGTATGATTAAATATTTGTGTAAGCTTTAACAAATGCTTATTGCATACTACTTTCAATCAATTATTATACAGAGATTTATTTGGAACTCTCAAGTTACTTCCGTTTTCTATTTTGCAAAAAAAAAAAATTTAATCCCAATTATGAAAATTTTTCTACATTGTTTTTAACATAGTTTCCGTTGTCATCATTAAAAACAGTTTAAGAAGGCTCAGTCAAAAAATGCTGCTACTAGCGCTTAAAAGTAATTTAGTTTTATAAATTAAAAATATTTTTGTGAATTGAATTCTTTTTATTATTTAGCTGGTGAGGCCTATATTGTTTTATGTCAATAAAAACTCAATTTTTATTACATATTTTTCCCGACGTTTCGTGAATTTTATGTTCACTTCTTCAGGGGATTTTGTTAACAATCGAGTTGTGTTGTTGTTAAAACATCAAAAATAAAAAATATACAAGTTTACTTGAACTAAAAATTACAATATTAAGAAAGATGGCTTTAGCTGTTCCTTATTATCACACTGTAAAAAAAATATTTTTATTTATCAAAAAGCACCAAAAGCACTGTAAGAAATTGTAAAAAGCACTGTAAATACCCGCTGTTTAAAAAAGGGTATTAGCCAAAATTTCGCGTTTAAGAACAGACAAAAAGCACCAAAAAATACTCGAAACGCACCAAAATACCATCACTGCTAATAAGAATATATAAATACCCTGCAGTCAGACTGAGGCCAAGTGTCTCTATGTCAACACTAAAATTCCAGTAGTGGTTACATTGTCTACAATTTCTCTTCTATTCGTCAGTATAAAAGAAATAGAGAAAACAGATGTGGTGTATTTCTGGTGGATTTTGCAACAACTTGTCAATATACATAAATTTGTATGTACGTAAGGTATAGAAATCTACCAGTAAATGTCTGGTTGGTATGTCTCCATGTTCCCATAAGAACTATGAATTCACTACCTAGTCAATTGTTTTAGTATTATAGTAGTTTTTCAATGACAAGCACATGCTAAATGTCTATAGCATAAAATATTGTATGGGGAATAATTGTAGAGTAGTACTGGTGACAAAGTCAAAAGCGACTCAGTACATTTTCACTATTCGCACTTTCTGCAGGGTATGTATGTGTATGTGTTTAAAACACATAATACGCATACTATAAGGAATGCCAAATGATGCTATACGTTCCTGACATTTACAGGGTTTTAGGAAATTCCGAAAGTCTATCTTATTTTTAAAGAAGATTTACAATTTTATTGTGCAGCAAAACCTTTTTGGTTGCTACCAGAAGAGAAACTTTGTGGGTAAGATAAGAAAACTATTAAATGTTACTAATGAAATATGAAATCGAAAAAGACACATATGTACTAGTGCTGGGATACTATCGATAGTACTATCGATACTTTCGATAGTTTTAAAATATCGATAGGAAAAATATCGATATCGATATTATGCAGTTTTGAAAACCTGAGGTATTATTAAATTTTTTTAACTGACAGCAAAATTTTTCAATAACTGTCACCTAAAATAACGTTTGTAGATACATACATACATACATATTAAAATAAACATAAGACTATATACTTTCAATAAAGGAAAAAAAAACTAACTGTAACCTGATAAAAAATTAGTTATATATTTATTTCTCAGGTACAAACGTTCAGTCAATAGTAATATCGATAGTATCGATAGTGAAATCGGAACTATCGATATATATATATACATAGATAGTAGAAAATATCGATAGTATCCCAGAACTAATGTGTACATAAGAGTGTGGCATAAGGCATAAAAAAGGCTTACAAGGACTCTCATTAATTTCAAAATGTGCGTGTATATTGCTCCGTTAATGTTTTATTTATTATTTATTTATTTAAAAAATTTACAAACATAATAAATTATGCAAATAAAAAAAGGGGGGGGGGTCAGGTGCTAACAACAAAGGTTTTCGACCTTGTTTTATTTATTATGAAATGGTATCATATATACTTATGTACATTTACATACAATAATTTGTTAATTTATGTATATATGTATGTATGTATGTATGTATACATACAAATATCAATAAATAGTTTGCATGTTTGTGCTCGTGTTCTAGTGCACTCGATGTTTCTGCTATGATTTACTGTTGTTTTCTTTAATTCTCGCTTTTTGTTTTGATGTTCTACTTGTTTTGAGAACACTAGTACTAACAAAACTGCAGAGAAAAATTATTCGAATGACACTTGATTTATTTTAGTGAGAGTCATATTTTGTTAGTTTTGTCTTGTCATTTATGTTTACACTAAAACAGACTGCTTGGCAGTAGTGTGAAATAGAATACAAAACTTTTAGAACGTCTTACGCAGCCCTTTAGTACATAAGTACATACAACTTTTGAACGAGTATATTTTACTTGCAGAGAGAGGCATACTTGTTTAAGTAATTAATTAATTTCCCATGGAATACAGAACATACCCGATAAACTCTGTATAAGCTTTTGATAATGTCCGCCGTTGACTGCCGTATTTTTACTTAATGACAACTCTTAAGAAAATCATTCTGAATTATTTTTTTTATTTTCTTTTCGGTTTTTGATTTACATACATACATATATTATTTTCTTCCAGACAGCCTCAGCTTCAAATACCTATAGTGAACTTTTTAATAATTGGCTTTGTGAAAAGAATGAAAAGGAAAAAAATTATGCTGTTTACAATTTTATTATCAGTGAAATTGATTTAAACAATGTTTCAAAACAAGATTTGGCTTCGTTGAACAAACTTTTTGTAAAGTAAAAATTAACTCCTTTTTCAATCAAGATTTTGTCTACTCGAGTTATACGCCATTTTATTAGCCCCCTTGCATATTTTTATCGTGCCGAATTTATTTAAAAAAAATTAACCTTTCGTTTCGAGATATTTGGTTTTTTAACTTTTTTTTAAATATCGTGGCAAGCCTAAAAATTTCCTGTATTACAAAAATAAGAAAAACCCCAACTCTAAGCGCTCATGAAAAGTTCTTAAATAACAAATTTCAGCCATATCGCCCCAAAACATTAGCTGAAATTAATTTTGTCTTGAAAAAAAAAATAGCTCAAATTACCCAATGTGCTGTGGTTTGAAAAATATCAATTTGGCAAACTTATGTATAAGACATGTGTTTAATGGTAGGTACTAGTGATGCACGAATATTCGTATTCGTATTCGAATTGTCGAATATTCGGCCATTTTCAGGCGAATACGAATGGGAATATTTTTCCAAAGAAATTAAATAAATAAATGCATAAATCCTAAACGAAATTTATATAAACGAGTAAAAATTTTATTTTTTACAAATACATTAATTTTTTATAGAAATTTATGCTTTGTATCATTTTCAAATATTATTTAATGACGATCGTTAAAATTTTGGGTACTTTTTATTAACTTTAAAGTACGCCAACAAGAGTGTGAAGTCCTTTTTCATAACAAATTTTTAATATTTCATATTGCATATAATATTCGTATTCGTATTCGCGAATATCGTTTCAAATATTCGTATTCGTATTCGCAAATATCAAAAATTGACATTCGTTACATCACTAATAGGTACACGCTTTCCGACATGTTTATGCAACCATGGTTTCATTTCGTGTTCCACTCGAGTTTTCAAAAATATCATTGATGGTTTCATTGCAGATTGCAGTGTGTGTCAAAATATATGTATAATATGAAATATAAATGTGTTGCGTAAATACATTGCAAAGTGTGTAGCTACCATAAGCTCACACAGAGAAAAAACTGCCTCATAGAATCAATAAGATTTTCTCTATGAAACGTTTTTAGGCTAAGGGGTATCCCAGCAGAAAGAATCGAAGATTTTTCCATAGAGATTCCTTATTGTTTTTATGTGGTAAATCTTATTAATTTTATCAAGAAGAAAACCACATAAAATCAAGAAGAAATCTTATTATTTCCAACTTTTTTTACTCAGTTTCCGTTATTTTTGGCACCAAAAAACAATCCATAGAGAAAAACTTCTTGATTCTATTAGGTTTTCTTATAAATTGTAAACTATATGGATTTCTTATTGATTTTATTAGGTTGCCTTATTGATTTTTTTAAAAAGGTTTTCTTCTTGATTTTATTAGGCTATCTTATTGATTTTTTCAATAAGGTTTTCTTCTTGATTTTATTAGGTTTCTATATGATTATGTGTAAAGCATCTTATTGATTTTTTTTAATAAGGAAATCTTCTTGATTTTATGAGGTGTCTTGTTATTTCATATCTATAAATAGACACAGACAATTCTTTTTCATGATCTTTTTCGTTTTTGTATAAGCATGTTTGCAAGATTATTTCAATGGTTATTCAGACTGCTTGTTAGCATATTGGTTAGAGTGTTTGTCTATCAGTCAGAAGTTTGCTGGTTCAATACTTGTCTCCTTTCAAAGTATATGGTATAGAATTTAAATGAAAATATATAAGCAAAGCACAAAGAATAAAGAAAGACATAATTTTTTCTTATTTTGTGAGGTCGCCTCATAAAATCAAGAAGAAAACCTTATTAAAAAAATCAATAAGATAACCTCATAAAAACTACAAGATTTCTTCTTGATTTTTTCAAAAAGGTTTTCTCTATGATATTAATAAGATTTCCTTATTGAAAAAAAACCATAGAGATTTCTTATTAATTTTGTTCTATTTTATGAGGTAATTATTAGGCACTGTTTTCTCTGTGCACACTTTTTTTAGTACACAACAGACATACTTATGTGTATTCAAAAACAAAAAAACAAAAAAAAACAAATATTAAAATTTCAAAATGGGAAAATTAGGTTTAGGAAAGTGGGCGGGGCTACTACATGAAAATTTAACATAATACTTCAATTTCATGTATGTACTTCAATTCAGACGATTGCAGGTTTTCAGACAACTTGAACTTAAGATTTTGGAAACAGTAATATTGGAATGCCAAATTAGAGCAATAACATATGAAAGAGTTCAAAATAACTGCAGCGAATAATCCGGCCTGGGGTCTTATCGTCGCTTTCGATAACGAGCTGATTCGATCACGTTTTTGTGAACAAGTCAGTTGATAATTAAGTTGTGAGTTAATAATAGTCTGCGATACAGTGGTGATTTGATAGTTAAGAGCAGTCTGTGCTTTACACGTGAGTTGGGAAAAGGAGAAACTATAGGGCAGTCTATAGTGACAGCAGTCTGTCGTGGAATTGAGATTATTGTGGAGTCTATCGTGTCGACTGGAGTAAAGGGAACAGCGCAGCAAATAGACGTGTGTAATAGACTTGGGTCGAACTCGTTCACTAGTTCATTTTTGCCACAAACCAATGATCAAACCCATGTAATTTAAATGGGTTTGATCATTGGTTTGTGGCAAAAATGAACTAGTGAACGAGTTCGACCCAAGTCTAGTGTGTAAGGGTGTAAGTAAAGGCAGTGAGTCTTTATTGGTGTATCAACTGTGAGTGTCGGCAGAGTGAGTGCCGTGTGTGACGAGCAGCAGACAAAGGGGTATTGGTGTATCAACTGTGAGTGTCGGCAGAGTGAGTCTCGTAAGTGACGAGCAGCAGAAAAAGAGGTGTCACGTGATTACTTGCGCAGCCAGCGAAGAGACGTGCGTAAACTACAGTCAGGAAGGCGTAGTGGTAACCAGTTGTGAATATTTGAGTGTAATTTAGTAGTTTAAGCTGTATTGGTTTATATAAGCTCTTGATTAATTTAATTTAAGTGTATTTGTAAATAAAATTTGTATCATTCTAACCCTAATTACTACACTCGGCTCTTGTATTCATTTGCAAATCTTCGAGTCCACGGAAAAGCGTTTTTATAGAGAGAAAAACGTAATATTATTACATTGTTCGATAGCGAATGCCACAATCTCAAACTGAAAAATGTGATCGAATCAGCTCGTTATTGAAAGCGACGATTAGACCCCAGGCCGGAGTCGAGTCAAGTCGATTTAAAAACGCACGAATTTTTTTCAGACTTTTTTGCAGTTTTCTATATTTTAGAGCTTGAAATATCATATCTGAAATTAACCTAATATGTATGGTTTAAAACACATCAATGGGGCCATTATTTATTTTTGGAAAACGAGAAATTTATTCGAATTCGGTTTACAGAAAATTGCCAAACGTGACTTGTCGATATGAATATGAATAACATGTAAATATTCAGCAATATTTTCTTGAATGAAAGCCTTATTTAATTAGAATTGAGATCAATACTTTACCATGAGAATATTAAAAGTTTTTTTTTTTTAATTTGGATTGATTTACCTAAAAAGAAAGAAAATAATAAAAATTTTATTAGAAATGATGCCGAACATTTTTAATATACATATATATAAAATACTTTAGAAAGTAAATTTTTTAAGGTATGGCCGCACAAAAATGGTGGCTGGGACTGGGACCATATATTTTAACGTGTTATTAACATTATTTTTGCAAACCTTTTTGTGACTGCCAATAAAAGTCAGATCGTATATTTAAATACGTACATGTACGTACGTACGCGTATGCATTCTTTTAAGCTGAAAAGCTTAAAAAACCATATCAAGTAAGCAGATAAAGATTTATTCAGTAATATTTACGTAGATACATACATACATATGTATGCACACTCGTGCAAACAAATATTTTTTCATGTGTGATGTGTATAAGCTCGCTTTTTGTTTTATACAACAGCATTTAGAGAGGTTAAAGAGGTTTTAAGCAAACAACAAAAACAAAAAAAGAAAGACTAAGAAAAGTTTTATAGATTTCGTTTTACCTCCCACCCGTCCTCCTAACTCTTCTTCTTTGTACTCATTTAGCTTTAGGTATAGACAATGTGCTTGGAAAACGTTTACCACCCCGTATAAATACGTTTAATTCAACTAACACCATGAGCAAGGTTAGCAGCAGGCTCGGCAATCAAATGTAAAGGCGGCATTGCGAAAACAACAACGACAGCAAATGCAACACAAGAATGTGAAAAAAACCAGGATCCTTTTTCTTTACCTTTAACCGAAAGGGTATAATGAAATGCTTGGTGATTTTTAGGGTTCCGTACACCAAAGGTGAAAAGGAACCCTATTGTTTTCGCTACGCTGTCCGTCTGTCCGTCACACGGTATTTTCTCAGGAACCGTAAGAGCTACGGACCTGAAATTTGGACACAGTATGTAGAACCTTGGCCGCTACAACAGCAAATACATGAGAATTAAAAATTAAAGGGTGTTCCAAAACGAGCAATGAAATACGTTAAAATCCCATGTAATATACATACAATTGTATGAACATATGTATATTGAAACTTGAAATTTGTAAAATTAGTGTATTTTTATACAGACTACAACAATTAACACTAAAATGTAAAAAAATTTAAATTAAAGGGTGGTCCATCAGTTAATGCAATTTTGACTATGTAATTTTGACAATTTGCTATATCTTGGAAACCGTAAGAGGCAAACACTTGAAATTTTCAAAAACGGTAAAACTAAAAAAACTGAAAATTATAAAATCGCCAAACCAAAAAAAAAATCGCCAAAAATTAGAAGAAATCGCCAAAACGAAAAAAATCGCCATAATTAAAAAATAATTCTAACACATCGCCAAATTCGAAAAAATCGCCAAAATGAAAAAAAAAACGCCGAAATGAAAAAAAAAACGCAAAAAATTGAAAAAAATCGCCAAAACGCGAAAATGTCGCCAAAGCTAAAAAAAAAAAAAAATTAAATAAACAAAAAATCGCAAAAATTAAAAAAAATCGCCAAAAATAAAAAAAACGCCAAAATGAAAAAACGCCAAAAAACCAAAAAAATCGCCAAAACAAGAAAATAAAGTGTCTAAACTAAAAAAGAGCCAAAACCTAAAAAAAATCGCCAAAACCGAAAAAAACGCAAAAAACGACAAAACAAAAAAACCGAAAAGACCCCAAAAACGAAAAAAATGCCAAAACTATATATTATATAGGATGAAGTTTGTATTAAATTACAAATCTAGTGTTCGTACGGAACCCTATGTGCGCGAGTCATAGTCGCACTTTACTGAATTTATTTTTTATATTTTTATTCTCGTCATCATAAGAATTTGCATTCATTTAGAGAATATTAGATAAATTACAGAGTATGAAAGGTATGCAGACATTTTCAATGTGTTTAAGTTGTTCGTCTGCGCTTGGTGGGGATGCAGTGAAATGCTGAAAAAGTGAATTCTATGGGAATTCTTTGAAGCACCGGTTCCCAAAGGTGTGATCACGAAACGCTAGGGCTTAGTATCAATCATCCAAGGGGTCCGCGTGAGGAGCCGAAAAACACTGGCGCATATTCATAGTAAAACAAAGTATACTTTAAGAGTTTAAAACCAGTATATTGTATAGTAATACTAGTTTTAAATTTTTAGAGTATACTTTGGACTATGAATATGCGCAGATTTTTTATATATAATATAAGTTTTTATTTTCTTTCTACATACTTTTTTATGTTTTATTTATTTTTTAAATTTATATATTTACATCTGTATGTATTACAGTTGCGAAATTTTCAAATAAAAACAGCTAAATAGTAGTGGGAACTTTTACTCCGCACTGCTTAACATAGAATACTGCCGACTCTGCACAGACTGTTGGCAATAACAGAAACAGCTGATATTATTTGTACTCGTATTGCCATTTCATTTAGTCTGATAGAATGTGAATTAAAGATTAAATGACGTAATCATAAAATATTTTAAGTTTATTACAGGTTCGTTTGATAAATAAAAAAATTGAAAACCAGAGGTTTTAATTGAATTCTGTACACAGACGGGTTATATGCTGGATTGAGACAGGGGATAGTTTTTATTGCAAAAATGTCCCACCTTAACCCGTTATGGTTTTTAAAAAATCTTAAAACCCCATCAGGGGCACATTTTTGGTAATAGGACGAAAAAGATTCTTGAGAAGAAAGTTTTTAGATTTTTGCATGAATTAAGCCATTACTTGCCATAATCAGACTAATATTATACAGGCAAACCTAGGTATAACGAATCTCACTTTAACGAAAATATGATATAACGAACTTTTACATTAACAACATTATATAGTGAATACTATAATAATTTCATACTGGCTATAACGAATGATAACAAAAACTTCACAAAATAAAAAACAAAACCTTACTACCGATAAATTTTTTTGTAACATTTACTACCTTACATAGCGAATGTTTTTATAAATGTGCGCTCGATATAACGAACCGAAAAAACTATTAAACAGAAACTACAGAAGTAGCAATGTAAATGCAAAAAAGTATGGTATTGTTAGTTTGTAGCTTGTTTGAAAACAAATTGCTGTCATTCTTTTTGTTGTATTGCATCATTTCTACAATAATAATAAGTAAAATAACACTTAAAAAAAACTGTGACGTAACGAATTTTTTGATATGTATAGCGATATTATATCGTTCGTTATATCTGAATTTGCATGTAAATGTGAAAGTTTTTATGTTTGTTTACATGTTTGTTCCACTTTAAAGCAAAAAAAAATCGGCTTAATGGATTTGGATCAAATTAAGTAGATCCAGATTAAAAAATAAGGTGATTTTTAGGAGTTAAAACGGGTAAAATTTTGTACTTTTGGTACTTTTTCTGTTTTTGATACGCTTGGTATAAGTACAGTTTAAAGGGGAAGATAGGAGTACTAATTGTCTATATAAGCATGTTCGCTGCAATCTTTCTATGAATTGCTTATCCTCTGCCATCATCAGGAAATTCAAATACAACAGGCATCCACATACACGCAAAGAAAAGATATGGTTGTAGAATGGTTGAGAAAACAATATTATGTTCTCTGAAACAAACGTGTGGTCGTTGAAAACTAGTTATTGTTATTTTAAACATTTATTTCGTTACGATAAACAGAGTAATGTTTGAATTTAATAATTACATTATCACATCCATAAAAAAGTGGGATATGGTTAGAGTTTAACAATACAGTTTTGTTAAAAATTTATGACTACAACATAATTTGTATTATTGCTTAAAAATAATATGATGTAAATAACAATATAATGTTATCCAAAACCATACTATGTTAAGTTTAAAAAAAAATCTTTTTCAGAAACATCTGTCAGTTCAGTATTTCGTTTGTAAGCTATCGGTAGTGCACGGGTGGCGTTAAATAAATGAATAAATAAAGAATAAACAAAAAGGTAGACCAATAAAAACATATAAACATGTGTGTATCTATTTATACAGACATGTCTGTTTGTCGTGTAAGTATACATTTCTATATATACATTTTATTCCAACAATATTAATTTATTTTATTTCGAATTTAACGCACAGCTGTTTCTACAATAAATATATGATTAAAAAACAAAATAGTATTATTATATTAAATAATACTGTGGTCGTATTTAACAATATTAATATAATATTAGAACATGGTATGGTGAGTCTCAATTATATTTTAGTCACATCTAACAATAGTGTTGTCATATTTACAATACTAAGATCAGGTGTAACAAAGTTCATTGTTTTTGTAGATAATATTATTGTTAACTCAGATAATAATATTATTAATGTTTGCTTTTCTATTAACAATAATATGATTTGACTGCAACCATATAATTCAATCATAGTATGTTGCTGTTTGATTATGGTTACCTCAACCATATTTTTTCTTTGCGTGTAGGTTTTGGTCTTGTTGGTATGTACTTCTGAATTTAAGAAACCCAGCAAAAAATTAATATATTAATATATTAGTTACAGCACTGATGAACTCCGCTCCAAGTAGTTAAATTTTTGGTATAACATCAATGAATTTAACACATGCTTGTCATAGGACGGAAGTGATCCAAATATCTGCACGGTATGCGCTTAAAAGATTGTCTAGAATGTATGAATGATAGTGGTAACCTTTTGGAACTAGTTATGCCTTTTTTGCTGAAAAATAATTCACAATAGACGATCTTGTTCTTATAACATAACAGTAATTAAAGAGCATTTTGGCTGACATTTTTTTTTTGCAAATTGTTGTAATTTTTACACAAACAATTTGCGAGAAAAGAAACTCAAGGGCGGAGGGAGCAATAAGTTCGTAATTTTTTAATTGCCCGCCATTTAACTGAAAGGATAGCAATGCTCCTGTCCACACCCAGTTTTATTATAAAAAGTTCATGAAATTATTTACACTCTTTAACAGCTCTGAACAATCATCCTAAATAGCGCACTAAGCCTTTATGCACTCTTTACATCCCTTTCGTTTTGTTTTTTATTTTGTTTTTCCTTTAAATCTTTTGTAGGTAGGAGGTTATACCAGGTCATTTCTTGGTGCCATAACATCTGAAGGACATTTTGAAAAATAATTTTTTTTTTCAAATTATTTTCTTTTTGCGTGATAACGTTGAACAGACGTGAAAAATTTTCAAGAAGATAAAAAAGAAAAACTATTTTTAAGGCGATCAAGGAGAAACCTCAAGTCGAAGAAAAAATAAATGTCGAAAAATAGAATTAATTAAAATTAATTTAAATTTAATGCAATATAAAAAGTTGATTTAAATTTCTCAACAGATATAAGTAAAATTCAAAAGTTGTTATATCGAATTATTGCAAAATCGGATTATATCCAATTATTAATTAATTATTAAATGTACATATTTTCATACATGAAATTAATATAGCTCCCAGGGGCATGTTCACGATGGTAGAATAAAATGTATATAGCGAAGAAATTTTGGAACCGAAGCGTGATTCTACTTCAAAACTACTTATGTTAGTGATTTCAAATCATTTTACTTTATAGTGATTTACAGAACATGTCAGTATGTTGAGAAATAAAGAACATTTTTCCCCAATTTCTCTGTTAGATCCATTAGGTTTGCGACTCAACCTCATATGTATGTATGTACTAATTTTAATTACAAGTAAATGAGAATTATTTATACCCTACGTTTATATTTACACGAGTACCATGACTTTTTTTTAATCAAATTAATATGTACTATGGGTCTGAAGTTTACCTTAATTCACAGCACACACAGTGGACCAAGCACGGGAACGCTGATGATGAAGTTGTGCCTTCGAAAGCAGCATTTTGTTCCGTTCTGCTATTGTTTGTCATAATAATTTACAATTGTCTTTAGTGAAATTAGTTCCAAACCCTACGTCTTCACGAGCCATCGGCTTGAACATGACGCCGACAGAGCAATTATGAAAAACTCATCTATTTCTCTGCCTTATCAAAATATTATGCAGTAGTGCAATAGACATGAAGTATTTACTAATTTTGTTCTGTGTATTTTCTTTTTATTGCAAATGGTTCCTGACGGCAAATCTCATGGCGAACGTTGATGTTCAGACATATGTTCGGGCATCGATGTCAGAGCATGGACGAAACATGGACATGAACGGTATACATTAGCCATATGCAATGTCCGACATGATGCTCATACCAAGTTCATGGGCTAATGGAGACCCCCCGTTAAAAATTATCGCATGTGATGTTTTGAGATAACATAGCGCTACGAATTTTACTCTCATCGAATCAAAAAGAGAAAAACACTTTTAATTTTTAATACAATTTTTGTTGAAAAAATAACAAACAAACATGGCATGTGATGACATAAACGCTAAATTGTTATTGAATTGATGTTGACGTTGAAACAAAGTGATGTTGAAACTAAAATGTCGGCAACATTGACACAATGGCTACTGGAACAAGGTTGACTGTTGCTACGAGTATATTTGCATTACTTTCATTCGAACACTAGCCTTGATTACTTTCGAATAGAATTACTTTAGCTTAATTTTCAAGTAAAACAAATTGAGTACAACTTAGAGGAATATAAATTATATATTCTTATTGAAAAAAAGCTTAAACAAACTTATACACAGATAAATTGCACAATAAAGTTGATTATTACTTAGCTGCTGAAAACAAAAAATTTGCTAACAAAGACAATCACAATGCAAATTCATATTGGAATTGATGATTGACTAAATTAAAATAATAATAATAAAAAAGTGCAATATTGGACCAATTTAACACAGATCAAAGAGTAAAGTTCCGACATTAGAAGTAATTCGCGAATCGTTGTTGAGTCAATGCAACAGCATAATAAATCATGCCACAATAAGCCTTACGGGTGAAAAGTTTTATAGTAAAAAAATAAAAAAAAATGAAGAAGAAAAAAACAAAACTACGTGTATAAACGAAAAGTAAATGAAATGAAAAGAAAAAATAGCAATAATAATAAGGAAAAACAACAGGAAATTAAAGAATAAGGCCCGCAAATGGCAAAAATACTTTTGTAGTAACTTAAACTGCACAAGCAAATGTAACGAAACAATATCGGCAATAGTTATCAAACAATAAATAAAAGCTTGTGTAAGTAATGCCGGCCAATTTTACTGTTGCTAAGGAAATAAATAAAGAGATTAAAATAAAAGTTAAATGTAACAGAGCTAACAAACAAAACACACTTCACAACCCAAGCCAGACAAATATGTAGCTACAACACAAGTCCAATCATCGACCGACCGACCAACTGCTGCTATTCATCCATATTCATTCACTCATCCATGCAATTATTCATTCATCTATCTCTATGGTACATCTTTTCTTTCACTGAAATTTCTTATTTGGTTTAATACTCTGGTCAGTGTTACCATATGTAAAGATTTATCTTATTTTTGAAATTTTTAGACATGTTAAAACTACAAAAAATATTTCTTATCTAAAAATATAAGATTTTTCAAAATTTTACTTTTGGTACTTTTAATATGTTATTGAGAAATTTTTTGACTAAACTATACCTACTAATTTCCGATTTGCTTCATAATGAACTTACACATATTCTATACAGTAAATATTTTGTGTTATTTGGCTTTACTTTTAATAGTTCACAAGAAAACAAAACAAATTTTAACTCATTTTCATTCAATAAAAAAATAAAAAGATTTTTTGGTAACAAAAAAATTTTTTTTTGCTCGACTTGAAGATTTTTGACAAATAAATATGGCAACACTGACTCTGGTACATATTAAAACACGTTGTATGCACATTAGTGTCCTGCACAAGACTATTTATAAGACCTTTCAATACATGAGAGATTTTCTCAAATGCTTACTACAGCGAAATATTCTAAAAGAATCGCTAAACAACACTGTTGGTAAGACAAACCACCGAAAAAAATTACTTGCCAACAGTGTTGCTTAGCGATTCTTTTAGAATATTTCGCTGTAGTAAAGCATTGGAAAAAATCTCTCATGTCTTGAAAGGTCTTATAAATAGTCTTGTGCAGGACACTAATGTGCATACAACGTGTTTTAATATGTACCAGGACACTAATGCACATCGATGAAACTTAGTTAAATATTAGCACAAGCTCCTTAAAGGAATTAATTCAATGAATGATTTTATTTGCATTTTAAAATTAAAAAAAAACTGTAAATCAATATGGAATGTACGTAATATAATTTTCCAGACATCCACATTTCATAACACTGTAGTCTATGACAAAGCAAACTATTATTGCTCGCATTATCTCTTCCAAGGTGAATTGGGTGCCCCTGTGGCTGAGTGGAAGCGATGCTATCCTCTCAGTCCTGAAGTCGTGGGTTCGATTCCCACCATAGACCCTGGGTGTTTTCTGCAGACAAGCTAATCGCTTCGAAGGTTGTGTTTTTTATTAAAAAAAATAGAATTGATACCAGGTGGTCTCGATTTTTAACTCTGCATATTCGCCTTGTATATAAAACTGAAATTTTAGAATAAAAAAACTGATTCTCATGTGAAAAAACTGCTCATACGTCTATACCTGATATATTTTTATATCATGACTTGATAATGTTTGCCAAGTTGTTACGTTTTACCATCTCTCAGTTAAGAAAATATGGTTCTACAAATTTATAAAGCTTTTAATTAATTGAAATGGAAGTGTTTTAGTTGCACTATGGGATATTTCGCATTAAATTACACAGGGAAATTCTTTTTTTTCCGAATCAACCTAAAGAAGTAACTGGATCAAAAATTCCATAAATAAGGTAACTAAAATATTTGCTTTTGATTTTTAGGATTTTGTTTTATTTGAAGTGCACAATGATTTATTTATTTAAAGCACTTGCTTAGCCAAAATAAAATGTTGTTTTTTTTTGTGAATTACTGAAATTTTGCTAAGAGAGTCTTAAAAAAATATCTATGGCTTCAAAATATGTATATGGGATCTATCCTTTAATTTGATATATATGTACAAGTATTTTGTCGTGTTGTATCGCATTCTATAATTGATCGAATTATTTCAATGAAGAATTTTGTTTTTCTTTTTCAATGAGGCAATTTGAATTAATATTAATAAAAAAAAAAAGTGCTACGTCCGTATGAACCCAAATTGCAAACAAAAGACCAAATTTCATAAGGAATTTTTTCTTTGTGTTTGAAAAAGTACTGTTTAAAAATGTCTAAAACTATGGCTTCAGATATCGGAATTAAAATAACAATTTTGAGATAGATTAAAAATTCACAGAAAAAAATAGACAAGAATTATTTTCAATAAAACCATGTTATTGAATAAAATTTTAGTTTCAATAATATTTGCCAATAACTTGAATATTGTATTTATCAATTCCGCACATTTTAAAATATCATTTAATGTCATTTAAGCCGCGTTCAGACTATTATACTTTGTATTTATACTTGTCAAAAATTCAAATAATACGTGCAAGTGTGATAGTCTGAACGCAAAATGTTATCAATGTGGCAAATAATATGATAAAAATTTTGACATCCCATAAGACTTTTTCGTTTTTAGAAAATTTTCTAAACGATAATACTTTTCATTACATCAGGGTTGCATTTTCACACAAACCAAAGTTCCAAGTCGGCTGTTTCGCCGCCGATAGCGTGTCGTCATTGATGTAATGTTTTGTCATATGTATATCGGCTCAACATTTTGAATAAGTGAATCGTATGGAAGTATATTTCGTTGACGTAATTTTTTAACGTTTTTGTAATATCTTTTCTTAAATTTTTTTCTGTTATTTACATAGAATATTTTTAACTGTTGAACTTTTTCAAGTGTCGGCACGTCCCCGCCTGCATGAAACCGCTTTGCCGCCTTTAGTAAATGAATAAATAGCACAGACATTTTCATTGAACAGCTGTTTTGTTTTCTACTTGTATTACACATTTGATTTGAAGTGTGATAGTCTGAACACAATATGTGATTTTACGTTAGATCTTTTGACAGTCGCAACGAATGTATTTAGATTTCTGTATCGTAAAATGTGATGAAAGTATTAATACTTGTATAATAGTCTGAACGGGGCTTTATTTGTGTTGGTGTTTTCCTTGCTTGTTGATTGACTAAACCTGGTCATGTGCTGATGTTGTTGTTTATTTTGATTGTTGTTGTTGTATTCGTGTGCATTCGGACAAGAAGCCGAAAAACGTCCTGGCTTGTTTTTTTTACTCAACAAAGTTATTTTTAGATTAGAAGAAACAATGGAAATCATGTTTTGCATGTATTCATTATTTGCGTATCCAAAAACGATTTGCTCTTTAGCTGAGTGGTAAGCAGCGTGACCGTTTGACCGACTAAAGTGGCAATTTGCCACTTTATCGACTGCGTTTCCCCTTTTTCAACTGCCTTGCCACTTTTTCACCCCCTTTATTTAGGGTGAGTTATATGAAAATACATTAAAAATAAAAGGTTTAGTGCAGTTTTCTCGCTTTTTTTTAATTTTGCCCCTTTTTTTGATAAATCCCCTATGTAGTGCCACTTTTTGAAAAATGTCATCGGTCACCCTGGTGGTAAGTATGTTAGTTTATTAGTCAAGAAGAGATTGCCGGTTCGACTCATCCTAAACACATTTAGTTTTAGTAGCAGCCAAGCAAAAGCAAACAAAAAGGGGTTGAAAATTGTGACATTCATCACACACACAACACAATAACAATTATCACTGAAAATAAAATTTCAGTCAAAAACTTTTTTCTTTGATTCATTAAATTTCTTTATTGGCTGAAAAAAAATATATTCAATAAACGGGCATACAATTTTATTTATCAATAATGCAAAAATCGTCATCACAGAAAATTCGAAAGATTTTTTTATTGAATCAACGATTTTCGTATTCAAATATCAAAATCATTTTTTTCTGCGTTAAAAACTGCTCAATTTATAGAAAAACTTATTTTTTAAGCAAAAAACTCCAAAACTGCTCTATGCTTTAAAAAAAAAACTGCTAAAATCAGCTAAAACTGCACATTTGGCAACGCTGGGTATAATTGACTTAGTTCGCGTTGAAAAATTTATACTTTTGATAAAAGAGATATTCAAATTAACAGCGGCGAAAATAGTCACTCGAACAGTTGAGACCACTTGATATTGATTTGCTTTAATGTAATGTAAAAGCTTTAAAACTTTGCGGCAATGTTTTGATATGACATCACACAGCATTCCACATCAACTGTTTTGGTAAAACAACAGTGTGTTTGTGTGTGTGTGTGTGGTGGCAAAAATATAAAGAAAGAGGTTATGTCAAATGTAAATAAACATGTAAGTTTTATAAATACACTTAAGGGTTTCTGCGTTCTGAAAATTACATATATTGTCTGAAGGCTATTATTACTACTTAAGCTGGTTTCACACTCCGAAATTTGTGTTACGGAGTTTTTTTGGAGTTGGTTACCATATGAGCCAATAAATTCTGAAATCACACTATTGGCATATAAAATAAACCAATAATGGGTGCAATCGTGTGATCCTACTAACCTACTATTACCTTTAGAATTAGAGGTACAGTCTGAGAGAAAAAATTCGTTGTCAAAAGGTGTCAATTTGACAACAAATGTATACAAGTTGGCAACCAGCGCTATCAATAACCAAAAGTTGACAACTAGCATAGTTCAAAAATGTGGCAACGTAGGTTGTTATTTTGACAACAGGTGTTGCTGATTTTGCTAAAGGTACGATCACACTTATCAAACATTTGCCCAAAAAACCGTAACCAACAAACACTAATGGAAAAAGTTTTGCTCCAGACACTTGTTTATCAAATTAAACAGTTTCGAACACAACTAATAGATAATGTCAAAGAATCCAACATTATTGGCTACTCTTTAACTCGACAAACATTTCTCTCAATTGAAAGATTTTTTATTAGCATTTAGTGGTTACGCTTTCTTGGGAAAATGTTTGACAAGTGTGACCGTACCTTAAGTCTTTTCTCACTGTGGTGTAGCCTCTTTCTCATCAAAGACTTAAGAGTTTGCTTAGCTTTTCTATGTATATAATGGGGAAGGCACATGTGAGCTCTATGGGCATTATATAATTCATATTTTAACTGTGAAATAAATTTAAAGATATTTAAAAACTATCAGAAAAGAATATGTTTTCGAATTTAAATATAATTAATATGCAAATAGGAAAGCATTTTCTTACAGAGTAGACGGACGGACGGCCTTTTCAAATATGTAAGCAAATTCATATTCATATACATAATAATAAAAATTGTTTTTAACCAACGACTTCTTGCCCATCCACAGCAGATGACAATCTCCTCACCACTCACTATTATTATAAGTAAGTAAGTAGATTAAAAATCTGCAACAACAATCAAACGTGACCCAGAAGGCAAAAATTAAACTAAAATTGAAAAACCAAGTCAAAGAAGAAAAACACGAAAACTAAAAATTAGACAAAGAGCGGGAAACTTAAGGAAATCGTCAAATAAATAGAATTCGATTATAAAGCATAGAATATGCAAATCCGTCATGTAGTATATTTTATATTGATTGATAATAGCAAAAGGAAAAACTCATTGAAATTCCATTTTAATACATTTGCCACAATCTCCGGGGAGGAAGAGTGGCTGAATTTGAAGAAATAGAATAATGTTAGGAATATATGTATGTGCATATCGCACACTAAATCATAAACAGTCACAACTCAAAATGATCAAAGAGGTTTTGCTTTTTTAAAAATCATTTACCTGAACAAAACTCTAACGACCGCAATGATTTCTATTGCAATAAGGTCTTCTTGAAGAATATATGATACCGTTTTTATTGTTTTTATGTTACATACTTGCGTCATTTTTACAGTATCAACAGTTGTTTGCAACTACTCAGCATCTTAAAATTTTTGAGTTGTGAATCTTTATGATTTAGTGTGCGATATGTATAAATAAAAATCAAATGTAATCGGAAATACTTATTATTATTATTCTTTAGTTCTTGCAACTGCAAATGGTAAATTGGAGAAAAAAAATATTTATATGACAAACGCACAGACATGCCTTTTCATTTTAATAAAGTAATTTTCAATGTGTTGAGAATGGTCACCACAATGGAGGAAAGTGTTTTTAGAACGATAAGAAACTTTTTGCTGCCATGAATTATTATTTTTGACAATTTAAATTTACAAATCATAAACATTTTTTTAATTTTGTTAAATTTACTTTATTCTTACGAGCATGGCAACTATACACAGAAAAAAATGATTTGTAAATACAATTAATTTTTTTTTTAATTAATTGACTTTGAACCTACAACGATTTTTGTAAATACAATTAACGAAATTGTAAGTTAAAGGAAAATCTTAAAAATATTTTCAATTAAATATGTCAACAAATAATTTGTTGAATTTTAATTATTTTTTCAATATTTAATTTTGTTAGATTTCAAAGTTATTTCAATTAAATTTATTGTTATATTAACAATCTGAATTGTTGAATTTTCAATATCATATTTGTTATATTAACAAGCTTTTCATACACAATCACAATCCTCGAAACGATTTTTGCTTGTCTGCGAAAAACACTAAAAGTCTTTGGGCGGAGTTGAACCGGCAACCTCAGGACTAATAAACTAACTCGCTTACCTCTCAGCTGAGGAGCAACACTTTGGTAGATAAGCAAATAATGAATACATACAAAACATGATGTCTTGTTTTTTCTATATGTGCGCATTTCGTTATGATATAGTTTAACAAATAAATTTGTTGAGTAATTTAATTAACTACAAAAATTAAAATTTGTTACATCAACAATGATCATTGTTAATTTTTAAATTAAATATTAACAATTTGTTTTGTTGGTTACAATTCGATGATATTTTTTTCTGTGAACAATTTTATGTAACAAAATTATATTTATATGGAATTTTTTTTATTTTAAGCATGTACAATAAGAGCTTACATATGTGTATTAAATTATTTCATACATATACATATAGTCAAAATAAAAATAAACAAAACAAATATATAAAAAAAAAATTGCATTGAATATATGGGCTTGAGGGCCAACTTTGAGGGCCGGGCGCACCCCCTAAAACACAACTTATCGATATGAAATTTTCTTGTATTTTTTTTACATAAAACTGAACTGATTTAGGGGGTGAGAGTAGAAGAAATCAAAAAAATATAACGACCATCCTAATGTAGATAGTTGCAATCTGTCTGAATGAAATAAACAGCTCAATATAATATTAATAATTACACTGTGTGACAAAAAAATACCTGTAGCTAGTTACTAATTTTCTGGTAGGCATTGTCGAATATAACAACAATATGTATTTGAAAGTTTTCAAAAACCTCCAAAATCTTGAGTTACGAATTCCAAACCGGTTTTTCGTACCCGTATGCACTTATCAGCCCCTAACTAAGTTAAATATCAACCGATTTTAAATTTATAAACGGATTTAGAGAGGAACGACTAAGACCTTTTGAACCATACATATATATTTTGTTTCAGTAAATTTCAGATACATATGTATATGTACATATGTATGTGTGTACTTTTCCACCAAATATAATTTTTTCGATTTTTCGTCACTTTTCTAGTTTGGATTTGTTCTTACGCAGGTTTTTTGTACTGGAACCATATTATTTAAGAATTTATTTATAAAACATAATTGATTAGGAGTGAGTCGAAGGTATGTGTAAAACAGTCCTTAGAAATTGACTGAGTTATTAAATATTTTATTAAAAGACTTTTTGCTAAAAAAAAACTACCTGCATGATGTTTTCCGCCTTCTATTTATGCGCTTTCTGTGTATTTAAGCTTTCAAGATGATGAAAGTACAATTTATCAAACAAACATAGATCAACCCATAGTACAAAATTGTTACAACAGTGGCCGCCAAACTTTTTTCCTTAGAAGTCACATTTTTTACATACACCAACCATACAACGGTACATCAAATAAGTAGAAATAATTAGTGTGATGATCGTAAGAGATAAACAATAAACAAGAAAATTTCGTTATTAATTTCGTTTAAAATCTTCCTCATCACTGATAGATTTAGTTAACTCTTTCTTTTATTGCACTTGATTTCAAACGTGTTTAATTTTAGAACAGACATCCATTGTCTTTACAATTCCTCGTCTTAACTCGAGGCTATCATACTGATAAAAAAAATAAATTATTTGTGATCAAATTTAAATATTTCGCTGCGTATTTTATTCGATGCGTTCGTTCTCTTTCTTCTCTTAGAAATTGCTACGAGTATTATGTAAATATAAAAATTGCCTTCATTGTTTAAATAAGATTGCAACAGCAGTAGACGTCAATGCGCGACCAAAACCAAACAATTAATTAATGGATTTAGTACGCATTTTGATAAAAAAAAAAACATAAACACAAATACAAAAATTAAGAGCGAAAACATCAAACAAGAATTTAATTAAAAATAATGCAAGAGTATTTACGCGTAATAAAAGTCAAAAATTCAACTTTTTTTTGCACACATTTAGAGTCCGTATTAACCCAGTTTTATTAAAACCAATACGAGTTTCATTAATTAAGTGATTTAAGAAATAAATGCAGTGAAGACTAAAACTAATCGAACACAGATGACTCCCAAGGTTTTGTACAGGTAGTTTTGTTATGCCGAGCTTTTTTTTTTTTTGTAGTGCCCGCCCGTAGGGGCCGCGGTACAGGCTGAGTTCTAAAAATTAATTTACAATAAAATATGTAATTCATTTATGTTTTTCATTAAAAAGAAAGAGAAGTAGAGGTCACCATTCAAAGCATGGTGTGTACGTTAATTTAATGTAGAACATTTTTGGTAAAATCAATACCCCTATTTTCGTTCAGTTTGGTTTCGACTCAGTTTGGTCGTCGTCGTCGCACTAATTACCCCAAATTATTATTTTACTTTTTCGGTGTAATATAGTTTTCTTTTTTAAATTAAATAAAAAAAATTTTACTAGAAAAGTAAAATAATCTCCCTCATTCTGCAACTATTTGACGACGTCAGGTCAATACAATGCCAAAAAAATTGACGCTTAAATCGCTTAATTGGTCGCCAAATATTTATTTGTGCTTTCGATTCTCACCATAGACTCTAGTCTGTTTCACTACAACGAGTGAAGGTCTTTGTTAGTCCTAGTTTACACTTTGCAAGTCTTATTGCTAAGCTGATTAGTTTGATGGGGAGAGAGAACAAACAATCCTAACAAACTAATCAGCTTAGCAATAAGACTTGCAAAGTGTAAACTAGGACTTATTATTCTTGTTTAAATTAAGTTATGATATAATTTGTAATTGTAGTTGTAACATTTAATAATAAATAAAAAAACTTTTAATTTAAATAACATATCGTTACCTTAATATAGAAAGGACCTAATTCATTTTTCTTAAATCAAGTTTTTTGTATATTTCGATAGAAGAATATCTAATGTATCGAAAAATGGGAAAATCGCGATTTCAAAAAAAAAAAAAAATATTATTTCAATATTAAAGTAACAATATGTATTTGTTTTAAAACGAAAAAGTATGGATATAATGGAGGAAAAATGTTATGAAATTTTTGTTTGATTAGTTTGGGCTGACACTGTACATAATGTATACACATGTATTTTGCTTTTTGGTATCATTTTCCTTGTAAAATAAAAAAAAATCGTTTTGAGACATTTCCAAAGTATGGCAACATTAATTTTAATTCTTTTTCTCTTCCTTTACAATAAATAAGCAGAGTTGCCATTACTGGCGCACAATAAATCTACAAAAGAAAACATCAGCGTTTTTCATAACGGCGCAATTTAATCAATTGCCGGCGCCGACTTTTGAGGAAACGAAAGCAAGCCAGATCAATTTATAATGCTACATGCATTTAAATTGTAGATTTTTTTTGTTAGAAATTTCTGCAAAAAAAGCGAAATAATAATGCAGCATTATTACTCGTATGTTTCTAAGGCGTGCGCATGGGCGTATGTGTAAAACATTACTCACCATCTCATCTCTATTTCCGACTACACCCTACCACTGTTTTGGCATTATTTCCTTTTAATGTTTACTTTTATTTTAAATTTTTAAATTAAGCAATAAAAAAAGAGATATATATTTTTCAATTTTAATTTAAAGTTTGTAATCAGAAAATTCGACCTACACACCAAAATAATGGAAAAAATAAGGCTTTATTACAAAATCATTAAAACACAATATTAATTAATTTAAGTGATTCATGATAACATGTACATACTCAGTTAGTAGTAATTCCGTCTGCCCATGTGTCTGACTGTTCTAAAAATGGATGTTAGACAAATTTCGTAAGAAATAACAACTCAACTGCACAACGAACTTTGTTAACTTTACTAATTAAATAATTGCGAAAATTACAAGACAGACAGACAGTGACTGTTGCATCAAAAATACATAGAATTAAAAGGCAACGACAACGATAACGATGTCATTGTTGCAATCGTAGAATTTAACGCAGCCATATAGTTACATACATACTATAAAACTAATTATAAGAGAATTTTTAATTATATTGCAATAGAATTATTATAGTCTGGTTTATTTATTTTTATTATCATAAAATAAATAATATAGGTTGTGTTTTTTTTGTAGGTGTAGAGAAAAATATGGAAAAAATAAAAACGAATTGATTTATTTAAAAAGTTTTGAAATTAATTTCATTTGAAAGGGAATTTTTTTAAGACATTAAAATTTGATAATTATTTCGAACATGTAGGCGATATGGCTGGTATTGACATGTATAGTATTTAAGATCATGTGGTTAATTGCAAAATCATTCGACTACCTGGCAGCCAGTGATGCCAACTTTTTTGGCTCTAAAGGCACATTAAAATTTAAAAAAAAAAAAAAACAAAAAGCGTAATTTTGAGATCTAAAAAGCGTAAAAAGCACTAACTTGAAAAAGGGGTGAAGATCCAAACGAGCGAGGTTTAATAATGTTTAATATAAATTTGGCGTTTTGAGTCTTCAAAAAGCAGTAAAAATAGTGCCAAAAGCACCAGGTTGGCATCGCTGCTGGCAGCAGGCTAGCACAACTCTCCCTGCTTCACTATCACATGATTTTTGTTCGTGATGTCCCACATGGTAGCTCTCCAGGTATGAACTTCTGAATGCATATAGGATGTGCAGAAAGAACTTCATACCTCATGCATTTTTTATATGTATATAATCAAAAAATGTGCTCTATAGATCAGAATTTTATCTACTCTTAGCTTAACTTACAATACTTTGTCTGGTTTTTATATTTATTATATATTAAATACAATTGAACAATTTACAATTTACAATTTATACTAAAAAGTTAATTTATCAAATACTTTTTGTTCGCGCATTGAATCAGGAGTCGATGCCAGGACCTCGAGATGTTAAGTTAGAACACTACCCACTGAACTACCGAACCAAATATTTATTTTAGTACTTCCTTTACTGGAAGAGTCCTCTAGAAATGCATTAATTACCGGGTTTGTGTCAAATTTAACTACACACTCATAATTTTTCCCCGATCTTATAATCAAGACAGCAATCACATGAAATTGTGACACTTCTTGTTGCATTTATTTAATAAAGACGGGAAACGCTTTCTCCACAATCAGTGATAACTGTCAAATCGTCTATTAGAGGCCATTTTTGTCAATTCTCGTATCATGAAAGAGCACCCGTTAGCTATATAAGCTTTTTGTTTTTAATAAAACATGAATCAGACTTGTTTTTACATGACGGAGCTAGTTTTGCATTTAATTAATTTTTTTTTTATTTTTTTGTGCTTGTTTGTTTGTTTCCAATGAACACGTTAAGTGGGCAGAGAAGATGGCGACATCAACACTGCAACCAGCAAGCGTTGGTAGCAAGAAATCTAAACAAAACTATTATTTAATTTGTTTGTAACCAATGTTTGCTTTAGCGAGATTTTCTTACAAACTTTAAATGGAAAAATACAACAAAGTGTCTTTTTTAGGAGATTTATTAAATGAATATTTACAAAAGTTATAAATAAAAACAAACAGAATTAAATTAACACTGTTCGCTTGAAATGAGAACGCTTATATTGAATGAAAAGATAGAAAAATTAAAGAGGGCACAGTAACGAATGCGACATTATAATTTTAACCACAATGTATTTTCTAATAATGTTGGGTTGACACCCAGCACTCGATTAATCCGCACATTGTTCCACTATGACATTTTTCAAAAGCTAAACAGACTTGCGAGTTATTCAAAAGAAAGAAAGAAATTGACGAATTTAATAAAAAAAAAATTGTGAAACAGAATTTAATTTTGTGCACACGATTGGAATTTTACGCATACAAACTGTAGCAAAAAACATGTACGAGTATGTGTGACTAAATAATAATAATGTGTACAATTTAGAAAAATTTTACATTTACTTACATGCTCCGACAACTAGGCGATTGTCAAATTGGTAGGAAACAGCTGATTGATAGAAATTTAAGTCTCAGTTAGCCAACTTTAATGGAATGTAGCTGCAACGGTGGGAAACAGCTGATTGATATTGTTTATGTGAAAACAGTGGCGTTAATTAGCGCCGGCTACACTCGTGCCCATTAAGGGGCAATCATGCCACCAACCCAATAATAAACTATTTCTCTACATGGCGATCCTACATTACTCTACACCTGCCATCCCCACACATATACATTCACACTTATGTTTGTGTTGGTGCTTCGTTTTTGAGCGTAATATCTTTTCCTCTTCTTATAGCAGGGCTGCCACGATATATTTGATAAATATATGTAAAACTCTAATTTGAGTCAATTTCTTGTGTTCAAAAAGAGATTAATGCACATTTGATGTATTTTAAGTAGTATATAATAATAACTTTGTTTCAGATATGATTATTCAAGCTCTAAAAAGTAGAAAAACTTGAAACTAAACTAATTTAAAAAGAATGCATTGTTGTCTAGTAAAATGCGACTACACAACCGGCACATATGAATAGTCTGAAATTAAAGTGGTAACCCTGATTGTAGTAACAATTGAGTACACATTAAATAAAAATACAAATTATCTCTTATTGCTCTCTTCATTATTGTGAGAGCACTCGCACGCGTGCGCGGTTTTGCAGAACGCTGCTCTACACAGATATGAAAAAAGTTTCTGGTACCGATCCGCCATTTGGGAAAATTTCCCTTTTTTATGCAAAACTGTACTTTTTGCAAAACATCAGATGTGCATAATCATTAGTCATTGTTTTATTCGTTTCATAAAATTTGGCTGTAGATATACGATTATAAAATTGAGTAAATGGAATGAGTTTAGCAATGAAATTTTTATTTCGTTAAGTAAAGGTAAATTGCCGGCTAAATTTGGAGGGTTTGAGAATTAATTAAAATATCTCTTTAACTTCTATTGTCGCATCCTAAAAAGCACTTAAAAACAGCGCAGTATGTGCCATATAATTAATTCCTTGTTAATGAGAAGATTAAGCGATTTGGCATCACTGAACTTCCGGCCGTAGAATTTATGGAGTTGCCAATAAGCTGCAAATGATTGACGTCCTCAATGTAAACAAGTCGCATGTAAATTCTGCGGAGATGGGAATTGGTATATTATATATAATGGCTTAATAAGGTTTTTTCAATTCAGGGCGATTATTACAACGTGGCGTTATTGAAAGGTATGATTTTATCGAATATATAAAAAGTTTTTTATTCTTACAAATTTATTTTAACTTCAACTGAATTAAGCAAGTAAATCCTACCTGGTAGATTAAAGTAAAATTGTGATAATGAAAAACTTTTTAAACGTCGAAAAAAATCCTACCTTTAATAACTAACGCCCACAATTTATCTAAAAATCGACCTGCATCTATTGCAAAACCTCTTGAAAAACATGAATGGAATGAAATTGCACAAGTCAAATTTTCTACATAAATATTCTTTATAAACTCTGCAGTTGCTGCATTCGTTTTGTGCATTTACAAGCAGCTTTTCTGTAGCAAACATTTTTATAGAAATTGAAACTTGTCTTATATATTTGAAATATAAGAAAATCAGCGTTGTCAACTCGGTGCTTTTCGCACCGTTTTTAGTGCTTTTTGAAATTTTCGACGCGAAAAATTTTGAAATTAGTGCTCGGTGCTTTTTTAAACTAATTTTTGGTGCTTTTTATTTCTTGGCGGTGGCATTAAACCCCAAATTCAAAAAGAATTTTCCTTATATAATATATATATATATATATATATTTTTTTTTTTTGAAGAAGTCTAACATTTAAAAAAACATAAGCACTGAAGTTAAATGGAACATTTCAAAATATTCTAATAAGATTGTACAAAACTGCTGTTACTAATATTGCGTTTGCTGTGAAAGAATGTTTTCACAGCATTGTTTATTAATAAAAATCAAATTTTGAAATTCTTGACTTTAAAAAAATTAACTACTAATCCCATCGAGTTCAAAATCTAACCAGCAAGTCAAAAAGACTTGCCTATTGCTGCTAATTTGACTAATTTCAGGTGATTTGTTTCTTTGTTGACGAAAAAAATTAAATTTTTTATAATAACCTAAAAAGGTTGACTTTAGAATTCACTGATTGTCATAGAATCAAAATGTGTATCGGATGCTTCAAATTTGAAGTTTTAGGGATAAAATGCAAGGTCAACCGATTTCTATATTTTTTATATACAAAATTTTTGTTATAAAACAAAAAAATTTTAATTTAGTGCTTTTTTACTTAAATTACGCGTTTTTGGCTGGTTTCAGTGCTTTTTGAAATTTAAAAGTTGACAACGCTGAAGAAAATAAATAAACACTTGCAACCACGCAAAGTTGTTGTTAATCTGTGTGTGTTTTTTTTTTCTTCATTCTTTTTGTAAATGCACACACATCTCAGACACCAACAAAATTTCACTTTATGTGTTAAAACTAAATTTATGTGCATTTTTTTTTTTTTTTTTTTGAAGCGAAATTTCCATCTAAAATTAAATGTAAATTAATATTTGTGATACATAATTTTTGTTAGAAAAATGCGGAAATTGTTCAACATGATGTTTTTGAGCATTATTTTTATTTTTTATTTTTTGCTTTTCACATAAAGTACCCGTCAACTTTTATGCGCTATAATTAAACACAAACTAGTAAGCAGTTTGTTTAGCAAATGCATCCATTTTAGAGAAATGGGCATCGAACGCGGAAGGGATTGTGCATGAGCACGGATAATCGTGGGTGTTATATTCCTTTAGTTACATAAGCGAAAATGAGCAGAATTTAGACGCCACTATGGATGGGTTAATCAAAAATATAAGCGGTACTCAATCACTATTTGCAGCATATTTGCTAAAAATGTTTATACATATAATTATATTTAAGAACGTGACTGCTTCTTTTTAAGTTTACGAGTATGGCGAATTTACGATAACATAAAAGAGCATGTTAGAAAAAGTAATGAATAAGTAATGAAATGATTCCATTTTAAAAACTCTTAACCCTGCACTATCATACTTCGTCGAAATGACGACATATTTTTTGTGATTGTTTTGGTTTCGTTGTTCGTATAGCGTTAACCGCTAATGTTAGTTACTCGAAACTAATGTTGCTTTTTAGTTTAATAAATTTATTATATGAAACATACAAGACTTATGGAAAAAAATGTGTAATCTATATCTTCTATCTATATATATATAAAAAAGGATGTGTGTATGTATGTATGTACATATGTAACGTATGGACTCCAAAACGGCTGAGCCGATTTTGATGAAATTTTCAGGGAATCTTCAGAATATTCAGGCGGTTGACACTGTGAAGTCTGATTTTCGATTTTCGGTCTGCGGACGGAGGGGCGTGGCAAAATCCTTCTTAAATCGGTTACATAGTTCCGAACATATTTACAAAAAACCTATGTTAATAATGATCCAATATCAAAATTTTAAAACTTTCGAAATGTTGCATTAAAAAATCCGAGTTTTCGGTTTATTTACAAAATACTTACATCATTCGATAACACGATGGCGGTAGCGAAGCACACCGGGTGTAGCTAGTATTTCATACAATTGATGCTATAAATGCCAAGTTTAAAAAAAATGTCAATTGAAAGAAGTCTGTGAAATGTTAATTTTATGTTAAACAATTAAAAGAAATATATGAATTTCGTTATATGATAATTAAAAACTAACTAAATATCAACTTTTCGTACTTATTTTTGATCACAACGTTTTTTATTGGCTCTTGAAATAGGTACGACGTTTGCGATATAAAAATAAGTATAAACTAAAAAAAATCCCAAAATTAAAAAAAATGTCGTAACAAAAAATCGTCAAAATGAAAAATAGCACCAAAACTTAAATAAATCGTTTAAGGCCCAATAAAATTAAAGAATTTTTAATAACGATTTATTTAATTTATTTTGGGATTTATGTATTTCATCTTGAGATTGGTTTCATAAGGCGTTCTTAATTGGGCTTTATTTCGTTTATATTCGATGTTTTGTTCATAAATTTTCTTTAGGGCCTTATTTAATTTTTTTTTTTTGTTTTATTTTGTTGGGGCTTATTTTGGTTTTGTGGTTGGGACAATTTCTCAACCAGGCACAACCCTGCATCATCAGCACAAAACCAATACACACACAACTTAAAAACAGCAAATGTTAAGAGAATACAAAAAACACTAATGCAAACAAAACTGTTTACACGAATACATTTTTATGCCAGATGAATTAGTATCGTGTGTTCTAAAGAGAACAAAAATTGTACCGGCATAAAAATTACTCCCATCTGTGAAAGTCCAATGAGAACTAACATCGGGAGAAAATGTAACGGGAGATTCACGATAACATTTTTCCCTTCGAGGGAACAAAAAATTCCACTTCCCTATTGTGAATATTATTTCATAGAACTTTGCATGAAACACCTGATATGCCAGAAATGCAGACGTGAATGAGTACGAAATTAGACCTTACACGAATTTGCAGTTTTTTTGGCTAACTACTGATATTAAAGTTCAATTTTAAGGGTTAGTGTATTCAAAGACCTGTAAAATAACCTTAAGACGAATATTTTCCTTGAACATTTTGAGCCGTGTTATTCCCGTTTAATGATGCTTGTTTGCCCTTTTTGCGACAGGATGAAAAAGACTATGGTGCAGAGGAGTTAGAGGTTCAAAAGATTGTACAAAAATGTTCTAACTAAAATGCATGGGTCTCATGGTTTTCTACTCTCATTGATTCAGAATAAGGGGAGTTAAAACTCCCCTTTATATAAGGTCCTGACGATGGTACAAGCACATTTTGTTATTTGTCTCGTCTTCCACAATCGGCCATTGAACCGTGTAATTTATAAGCAAACTTGAACACTTGTTAGAGAGTATGAGGTGTTTTGGATATACCTGCTTTAAATGCTAGATGCAATTCAGTGAGAGAATAATTACTTAAAAACGAAATATTTGTACAAAATGTCTGGCTTACATATTGGCAATAATATCTTTATTGTATATAAAGCAGAAATCTACATCAACTGGCACCACACATAGTGGCCTTTGAAAACAGCTAGTGGTTCCGTTCTACTACGTGTTTGTCAGAATATAACTTTAGTTTTATTTGTTCATTAATTATTATCACATGTAATTTGGCTTACACAGCGATACGAACTTTAGTATAATCAAATCATATACATATATAAAATAATATCTTTATTTTTTACAAAGCCAAATAAGTTTATCGCACTTTTTTCTAACTAAAAAAAAAAAAAAAACCTTTGTTTAGTTTTATTTAATATCATTTGAGGTTTTCAAGAACTTTAAGTTTGAATAGTAGCCATTCCCACAAACAGTTTCAGTTAATCAAATTTACGAGTACTTTTGATAAAAATTGTATTTTTAAACCAACAAATTTTATTTAAAAAAACAACCATTCTCAGGGTAAAAAATAAAATTTGATTATTTCATGATATTGTGTCGTAAATTATACTAAAAAACCGACGCAATGATTCAACTATACACGTGTTCCATAATCAAGTTTGTCATTTAATTTTACTGCATTTGAAATTATTGTTATTTTTTAAGTTTTACGTAACCTTGAAAAGGACCCTAATGATTTTCATAAATTTATCAACATTTAAGGGAAATATTTTCATGTGCTTTTATTTTTGAAAGCAAAAAAAAAAATTTATATTTGTTTTTGCAAATATGCACACAAATATTTAATAATCTCCGCTAACGTAAGTTTTATGTAAATCTCTGTTTTGTTTAACTGTCAGCCGCATTTCTGTCATCATCATCGTCAATGTCATCGTCATCGGCATAGCAAACTGCTTTTAAAGAATATGCGGAAATCTCTGACGGCCAAAGCCCCACACACACCATCAACACAAACAGCTTCAACAGAATATTATGTTAAAACAAAATTGTATGTCGAAGGTTAGAAAAATTCATAAACAGAACAATTTTAGTATATAATACATTAGCGGTTAGATACAACACGGATACGAAACAATAACAAAAACCAAATTTTCATTTAAACAGAGTTACATACGAGTACATACAATCTGAATGTATTCATGTGCACATTATTCAAATGCGGGTTAAAGTTAAGATAGACACTTTAGATATGCATACTGATATTGTACGAGTAAGAAACAGAATGAATGAATGAAATAACACAAAGATTCACTGAAAAAGATTGTTGTAATAATAAAAATATTCAGACCTATGTAAGTCAATAGGAAGATACAACGCAAATATAGACGTAGATTGAACGTATGTATTCCATTTTACAGACTTTGGTAATTTTGTGTCACTGTCAAACAAAGACAAGACTTGCAATTTCCGATTTGCACATTTTATTGAAGTTATTAAGAAATGCAATTTTAAACTTAATGACTTCGTTAGTCAAGTCGTAACGTCTTACTTTTGAGGTTGACGTATCGTTTAAAGACTCAGTTAGCCGACTGTAATGGAATGTAACTGCAGCGGTGGGAAACAGCTGATCGATATTGTTATTTGAAAAGTAATGCAAATGGTTATAGAGATGTAACCGGAATGTAAGAATCTGTACATTACTTTTCACATAATAATATCGATCAGCGTTTCCTTACGTTGCAGTTACATTGCATTACAGTCGGCTAACTGAGCCTTAAGTCGGGATGTTAGTTAGTAAAAACGTGATGTTGCCAGCTGTTATTGTATTTATCTTTGCTTTATACGTGTGGGTGTGTGTATGTATACATGCCCTATCGGAAATTTGGCTAACTTTAAACTAACTTTAAGCTAACTATTTCGCAACTAGTACTGACTGACACTTGGATTACTTTGCAATGTAATCAACTGAATATTTTAACATTGCGATGTCCTAGGCGGCAGTCAATTGTCTCACTCTGCACTACTTTAAGCTAACTTAAAGTTGACTTTTTTTAAATCAGCTGGTAGTCAGTAAATTAAAAAAAAATTCTGGGGCTCCAACATGTAACATCACACTTTGTGTACTCAACGCGCTACCACTCGGCTAAGCTGTCATCTAAAATAACAACAGCAAAATGTTAATATAAAACTAAAATGAGTTTTAAAGTAGCTGAGAATAAATTTGTTGGCTCTCACCAAATTCGATTACGTACTCAACTTAAAAATTCATTTTGGGTTTGTTCTGGATGACTTTGCAGCTAGCTTTTAGTCAGTCTAAGAAAAGTTAACTATAAGTTAACTATTTTTGTAGTCAACCACACATTCTCCGACAGGGTGTGTGTATACAAGCCAGAAGTTGACGTTTCCACACAAAAAAAATATATTTTCGGTAGATTTTTACGTAACAAACGTTACCAATACATTTTAAATTACCACGTACATGTTTATTAAATGTTGAGGATTCTGTCTGCTGTTACCCAACAGCACGATACGATTCTAGTAATTATACCATAAGAGCTGTTGACTAGAGTTCCGTGGAAATAGCGAGTTCGTATAACTTCAAATGAATCTAAAATGTGTTAGCTATTCCCATAAAAGCATTCCAATTAACTGATTGTCTAAGAAAAATTAGTAAGGATGAATATGTTGTATAGTCCTTAAAATTTTAAGCTTAATAACTGACTTCCAATGGAATTTATGTATTTGTGTACATCATTTTAGTAACAATACAACTTTTCCTCTTAACATTTGCTTTTACAAAATAGTTCCTTTTAATTTATTAAAGAAAGAATATGAAAGAACAATTCCTTTGCACCTTTCAAAAGTTATTTACAAAGTAATAACATTTTATAGAATAAAATGAGCTTAACACATGAGTACAACTGACCCAGAATATATTTAATTCAGGTGTTTTAGCCTCGTTTCTTAATGACTTCATATGAAAATAGAACAACATGCACAATTACATACATGCATGCATACATACATACATACATTAACATTTCAGCCTGAATTGTCAAGTCAAAAATTTTCATATATTTTTTTCCCAACATGCGAGTTAGAAAAAAAAATATTTATATCAAGGGATTTAATTCAATTCATATAATTGAGTTCTAAACAATAATATTTAAGAATTTAAGTGGAAAAAGAAAACGCAAACAATATAAAAACAAGTATGTACGATAAGAACATTCGACGGTGCCGAATCTTATATACCCTTCACAGGTCATAAAATGTATACATAGACTACAGTTAGTCCATACATATCCATTACGAATTAAATTACTTCAGAATTTGTTGCCACTAAGCAAGTATCCAAGATTTGTCAAACTTTGGAATAACATTAATGGCCGGGTCCATGAGCCAAGTTATATGGAAAAATTTTCAGAAGAGCAAAAATAAATTTATACTTATGTCTTAAGTAAACATCTTTCTCAAATATAAAACACATTTAATCAATAAAGAAGGAAGGAACTTGTTTTAGTACTCTGGAAGTCACAAAGTACTATTTCAAAAAGTTTTATATACCAAACAAAAATTGGCATTTTCCCGCCCTGTACTCGAATCGTCACATTCGTGATCATATCGATAAACGTAGTGGCATCATGATAAACGATTGCAAATGGATCGTAATTTTCCTTAAAATTCACAATAGTATCTAACTTCCACAGCACTTTGAATTAGCGTTGCCATTTTGGTGCTTTTAGGATATTTGTTGGTGCTTTTATCCTTTCTAAGTACCGGAAACTTTATTACAATTTCTCGCAGTACTTTTTCAATAATGAAAATTTTCGCAACTTAAACAGAGCCAAGAAGCGAACGATTCGACTTCCTTATAAGAAATTTTTTATTCATTTGTTAACTCTTCAATTCCCAGTGTACATTGGAGACATTTTCAAGCATTCATATTGATACCTTTCGAACATTTATTTTTTATTTGTACAATTGTAACAGCCTATAGTGTTTGTAATTTTATTTTGAAAATTCTGGCATTTTCTTATCTGACAAATTTTTCTTATTCTTTCAACCAGTTTTTTGATTTCTTTGTACTGGAGTGCCTTGTGATAAATAAATTGTTGTAGAAATGTCAAAAGGTTAAGTAACGAAAAGATTTTTGCAAATTATTACTGTGAGATATTGAAACTAATAATTTGAAATTATATCGTTAAAAAATAAAATATGTGTTAGCGAAAATTGGAGAAAGTTTATGAAGTGTCACCTGTAGGTGACACTAGGTATTATTATACAGTATAAACAGATGTATGTAACAAAATTTGTGAATTATTAAATTTCACAATTGCTACTTGTATTGCTGTAGATTGAGTTTGAACGATATACTGGATATACTAGAATATTGAGTACGTAATCGGATTTGGTGCGAGCCAACACATTTATTCTCAGCTACATTAAAATTCGTTTAAATTTTATATTAACATGTTGCTGTTGTTATTTTAAATGGTACCTTAGCTGGGTAGTAGCGCGTTGAGTACACAACGTGTGATGTTACATGTTCGAACACCAGAAAATTTTTTAAGTTTACTGACTACCAGGTGATTAAAAAAAATCAGCTTTAAGTTGAAAAGTAATGCAGAATGAGACAATTGACTACCGCCTAGGACATCGCAATGTTAAAATAGTTAGTTGATTACTTTGAAAAGTAATCCAAGTGTCAGTCAGTACTAGTTGCGAAATAGTTAGCTTAAAAATAGTTTAAAGTTAACAAAATTTCCGACAGGGTAAAAACGAAATGACAAACTATAAAAGCACCAAAAAATTTCATATAGAATTTATAAAAATTTCTTAAAACATTTTTAAAACTATGTTCCTATAAAATATAGTCACTCTGTCAGTCAGTAGTATTGTGCAAATCGAATAACTCATGCTGCATATTAAGCACCCCATACACGTTTCAATTCAATTGTGAATTGAGTCTTTCAATTGAATTGGCCACACACTTCATAAACTGAATTGAAAGATTTTCATTCAACTGCCAAATTTATATTTTTTTCACAATTACAAATTTAAAAATTTAAAACTTATATTGCATTCATTCATCACTTTTTAAATTTTTTATCTAAATTTCAATGAAATAAAATACAATTTTAAAAATACGTAACTTTTTCTATACAAAATAAAGCTAAAAACATAAATTTTGACACCTAATCACGAAACTCGAGCACACACAGCACAATCGAATTGAACGATTTACTAGTCAACATGAAAAATCAAAATCTTTTGATTTTTCTTCAACCAACTCGACAACTGCCAAACTAATCAATTGACAAAGCCATACACGCTTTGATTTGAACAACAACCGACTCAATTGAAAATTGAATTGAATAGTGTATGGGGTGCTTTACGAATGAATACAAGTGTTCACTAAGAACACCAAAACATCAACAAAAAAAAAAAATAAAAAATTTAAAAAACAAAGTTTTCTAGTTTCAAATGCTGAAATTATTACTTTTTTTTAACACAACATGTTAACGTTTTGTTGCCAATCCACTTGTCGACACAGTAATACACTTCAGCAACTTGTAACTACTGTTGCCAGGAGAGTTATATTTTTTGTTTTGTTTTGCTTCAACTGCTTGTTCAAGGAATAACAATATTGAGGTTAGTTCAGTGATATGGCAATATTAAATACATATGTACATATATACAAATATATGTATTCTGTAACTTTCATAACAAAAATATTACTTATTGATATTTTTAATGCTTTCCAATGAAAAGTTTCACCGGCTATTAAATAAAGTTACACTTTTAATAATTTATAATACAAATTTTATAATCCTTTGAGATTAAAATTACACTGAAACTATTTTCAGATAGATATTAGCGAAAAAAGAGATGATGAGAAGCAATGTTGCCATCTTAGTACTTTTGTTAATATTATTGGTGCTTTTTTGGTGCCTTAGAACCACAAATTCTGTGCCAAACTTAAACAAGCACTGACTGGTGCTTTTTAAATATTTATTTGGTGTATTTATTTTAAATTTGAAAAACTTTTTATAAGTCCAATAAAATCCTACTGTTAACTAACTTTAAGTTTTAAAAATTGTACTTAGTAATTTTTCATTAGTTGGAAGAAGTTTTTCATTTTAGTTATTTGAACTTCTTTTTTATAGCTATGCTATTTATGTCACGACATAGGAGCTAGGACGTGATTTTCGTAACGAAAATAATCGATACTATTACAGTCATAAATTTGTTTCACTTACTTCAAAGAACGAATCAGAACAAAAGCAAACAATTTGTTTCGTTTATTTTTGAGCTCTGGTTTGAAGTACAAAGAAATCAAAACAAAATTAAATTTATAACTGTAATAGTGTCGATGTCCTGTGTCGTGACATAAATAGCATAGCTCTAAAATCTTCATGTTAATACATTAAAGACTTCACGTCATATAAATATACTCGTACTGCTTCAGTATTAAAAAAATACACAAATTTGTGATTAACTTTTAATTTTTTTGCTAATATGTATATACAGACAAAGAAATGAGTAAATGAAATGATTAAGAAAAGCATTTACATGCTAGGAGTAATCTATTCAGTACTTTAATGCAATTGGATTAAATATTTAAACTTATCCTACTGATTCGTACTTTTTAACCCTTTCCAGTAACGAAGCAGATTTGTATCGTTAATTAAAGTGTGCATGCAGTAGCAAAAATTTTATGAGTTCTAGTATGTCTCCTTTGTTTTTTTTTTTTTGTTTGTTTGATTTTTTCATTTTGCCTTGTTTTACTTTTTGTTTTAGTCCGTATAAAACTTGTTAACCTATTTACTTGCCACTTATTTTTTTTTCCTTTTTGTTTCAGATTTTATTAATTAACTTGATATTTACTGTTCTCATTTGAAGCAAAAATAAACACAATAAAGAGAAAACCAATAATTCTTCTCTCGTTCTATCTTGCATATGGCCACCACTTAAAGGCGTATTGTAAAGATATATGGATGTACGTACAATGTACGTATGTAGTATGTATGTAGGTATGTTTAATAAAACATATGTTGACAGATTTTTATTTGACATCTCTATATATGTACGTACGAAAATAAATTCTATATTCTCCATGGACCTATCAACAGCAACAACAATAACAATATTAATATGATTATAAATGTGTTTTTAGTTCGAAATACAAAAAAAAAATTATTGTCAATTGTAGACGCCATTAATGTTTATGACAGCAGCAACAAAAGCATTGACGTCAATGTTGGATGGATTATTGATTAAGGATAAAATTTTGAGCACATAAATAAGTATGTACATTCATACATATTTCATCAGCTTTAAATTCAGTAAACTTTACTATTCACGTAATAGAAGAGTGAAAGTGTCATTGTGCTCGACATTACACTGCACAACAAAATCAACATTTTATTTAAATAATAGCTAGTACCTACTAACTTTCTGATTTTGGCAGAAAAGACAACAAAAAATAAAATCACCCTCATCGCGAATCTCAAAGGGAATAATTTTAATATTGCCATGCATAACAATCTGGCATCACTAATTGTTAAGGAATAAAATAAACATATGTGGCTATTGTGAATTGATGTACTTTTTAGAAATTTCCCCCTTTGCCAATTTAAATTTATTTTGTTCTCCCTATTACTTGCTTTTGTTTGAAATTGTTCCCCGGAAAAAATTTCCCGCGGAATTTTATTCATAATTGCCCTATTTCGCCAAAATCAATTTATGTAGTTTTTCTTAATGTACATTTGATAATAATTTTTTTTTTTAAATTATTGTATAAAAATTTAGCAGAAAATCGCCAAAAGTCGAAATATAATTGCCAAAAATTATTTCTTGCAAATTGTTCTCATCTAAATTAATTCAAAACACATTAATTTCTATATATACATATATATATATATATATATATATATATAAATATATATATATATATATATATATATATATATATATATATATATATATATATATATATATATATATATGTGACACGCAAAATAGAAAGGGACCTAAGGGTAAAAACTTGTTTCGTTCAGGAGAGCCATTTTAAAGATTTAAATACGTGTACCTTTGGTGTACCATCACTGAATAAAACGCGCATATCTCTGGGAGGGATCACTTTTGGGGCATGGGATCGGTCTCATTCGATGCTCAGATGTTGTCCACATCAAAAAAAAAAAAAGTGAAAATAGATTTTTTTTACCCTTAGGTCCCTTTCTCTATGCGCTGTCACATATACATATTTTCACTTTTGCGGCTTCCTAAGCGCTACCTAAAATGTGTTACTAATCATTCCTAGGAAGTTCATATGTTCGAGAAAGTTGTTTATTGAAATCTTAGGTAAATTTTTGTAGTTGATTGTTTCCTTGAATTTTGAACGGTTTGCTACCTATGGACCTGAAAAGGGAAAAAACGTCAAAAATCGAATTTTTTAAAAAAATTTTGCGATTTTGATCTTGAAGATGACGTTTTTATTTTTATTTTATATTGTTACGTTTTTCTCTCTATAAAAACGCTTTTTCGTAGATCCGAAGATTTGCAAATGAATACAAGAGCCGAGTGTAGTAATTAGGGTTAAGAATGATACAAGTTTTATTTACAAATACACTTATACTAAATTACTCAAGAGCTTAAATACACTAATACAACTTAAACTAATGAAATTACACACAAATATTCACAACTGGTTACCACTACGCCTTCCTCGCTGTAGTTTACACACGTCTCCTAGCTGGCTGCGCAAGTATTCACGTGACACCTCTCTGTCTGCTACTCGTCACTTACGAGACTCACTCTGCCGTCACTCACAGTTAATACACCAATACCTCTTTGTCTGCTGCTTGTCACACACGGCACTCACTCTGCAGACACTCACAGTTGATACACCAATAAAGACTCACTGGCTTTACTTACACCCTTATACACGTCTATTCGCTGCGCTGTTCCCTTTACTCCAGTCGACACGATAGACTCCACAATAATCTCAATTCCACGACAGACTATTATTAATTCACAACTTAATTATCAACTGACTTGTTTACTTGCAAATTACTGACTTGTTCGCGACTGGCTTGTTCGTAACTGACTCACAACTGCAACTAACTAACTCATTGGATGCGTCACCTCTATTTATATTTCACAGAAATTCCACTAGAAGTTTCAAGCAATGTCTAGACGATCATTATCATCTTATATGCTGCCTAATTAAGTTCATGTGGTAACTATGTACATACATGTGTATATGCGTACGTGTGTACATCATTAACTAAGCAACACACGGTGGTTGTTTATCTTTTGCTTTTCGTTTGAATTGGCATGTATGTATGTGTACAAATATGTGAATCTTCATAATAAGCAGACGCTTTTGTTGTTGTTGTTGCTTTTGCTTGTTTAGTCAAGCTAGGCATGCTTATTAAGTTGTTGGCTACTTTCTAGACTATTCTTTGCTTTGACCCTGTAGGAATATTTTCGCGTAGCATTTACATTAACCCTGTTGGAATATTTCTGTGTAATGCTACTTAACATTGTTGACGGCTATTTTCGTAACACTGCCGCCCACTTAAGCCTATTCGTCCCGAATAGGCACATCATCGCCTTTCTTTTTCTGCGTTTTCTAAACGCCTTGTAGTTACGCTGGAGACGACTACCTCTTCCATATTTGTCGGCTTTAGTTCTGGCTCTGCCTCGTTTCTCAACTGGAACTTGTATTGCCATACGCTGGAGATGACTACTTCGTTGACATTTGTGGCCCCTGGTACTGACTCTGCTTCCTGTTTCCAATACAGCTTGCCTTGCCTTGCACTGGCGATGACAAGTTCTTCCACATTTGCAGCCCATGGTACTGAATCTGTCTGGTATTTCTACTACAGCTTGCCTTGCCGTACGCTGTAGATGACAACTCCTTCCACATTTATGGCCTTTGGCTCTGACTCTACCTTGTCCCTTGACTAGAGCTTGCCTTACCATTCTACATTTATGGCCCTTGGCTCTGACTCTACCTTGTCCCTTGACTAGAGCTTGCCTTACCATTCTACATTTATGGCCCTTGGCTCTGACTCTACCTTGTCCCTTAACTAGAGCTTGCCTTACCATTCCACATTTATGGCCTTTGGCTCCGACTCTTCCTTGTACCTTGACTAGAGCTTGCCTTACCACACGCTTTAGGCTCCGTATAGAAGTTGTCTTCTTCCTGACTGCTTTTATGCTACGCGCTTTGTATACGGTAGCATTTTCTTTACCCTGAGCAAGCGATACCATTTCACCCATAGCTTGCATAGCTTGTTTCTCTGTTTCACAGACCACATGTACATCTTCTACGTCACTAGCTTCATTTTCTTTGCTGAAAACTTCTGGCTCACGTCCAACTTGTTGACACTGCCCACTGCTAATTTCATCTTCTGCCTTCAGTCTTTGGTCAACGTTTTCCTCTTTGCCAGAAATGTCATCCAAGCCAGTATTCTTTTCATCAGATTTACTGACTTGCATTTCTACATCACATGCCCGTCTTTTTATGGCCTCAGAAATTTCTTGAAGTTTCTCGTTTGTGGCCTTAACTTCAGCTAAAACTCTCTCGTTGTTGGCTTTAGAAGTTTCTTGAAAATCAGCCTTCATAGCTCTAGAAGACTCCTGAATTTCAGCCTTCATTGCTCTAGAAGACTCCTGAAGTCTCTCATCCATTTGGCCTAGAAGTTTGTCGTTGTTTAGCTTAGAAGACTCCTGAAGTCTCTCTTCCATTTGGCCTAGAAGTTTGTCATTGTTTGCCTCCATTTTCTCATTGCTTGCTCTAGAAGTTTCTTGAAGCATTGTTTCCATTTTACTCATCATAGCAGCAAACATTGCACCAATGTCTGTACTGGTTGCCGCTGTACGAGTACATACCTCAATTTCTTCTTTTTCATCGAACTCATAAGTTTCAATGTCGATATTGCGCCGCTCTAACTCTTGCAGTAATCTCTCCTGTAGTATTACCTTGTCACCAGTTGTCGTCAATTTCCTCTTACTCAACTCTTGCTTGAGTTGATCCACGTTAAGCTCTTGAAATTTCATCTCTCCTCAAAAACCAATTGCTACGTTTAACCTTTTCAAACGTGTGAGATTCTCCTTTTCTTATTACTCTTGCTTTTCGCTTAACCCTTTTTAAACGTATCGCTTGTATTTGCAAATCCCACTTCTGACACCAAATGTTACGTTTTTCTCTCTATAAAAACGCTTTTTCGTAGATCCGAAGATTTGCAAATGAATACAAGAGCCGAGTGTAGTAATTAGGGTTAAGAATGATACAAGTTTTATTTACAAATACACTTATACTAAATTACTCAAGAGCTTAAATACACTAATACAACTTAAACTAATGAAATTACACACAAATATTCACAACTGGTTACCACTACGCCTTCCTCGCTGTAGTTTACACACGTCTCCTAGCTGGCTGCGCAAGTATTCACGTGACACCTCTCTGTCTGCTACTCGTCACTTACGAGACTCACTCTGCCGTCACTCACAGTTAATACACCAATACCTCTTTGTCTGCTGCTTGTCACACACGGCACTCACTCTGCAGACACTCACAGTTGATACACCAATAAAGACTCACTGGCTTTACTTACACCCTTATACACGTCTATTCGCTGCGCTGTTCCCTTTACTCCAGTCGACACGATAGACTCCACAATAATCTCAATTCCACGACAGACTATTATTAATTCACAACTTAATTATCAACTGACTTGTTTACTTGCAAATTACTGACTTGTTCGCGACTGGCTTGTTCGTAACTGACTCACAACTGCAACTAACTAACTCATTGGATGCGTCACCTCTATTTATATTTCACAGAAATTCCACTAGAAGTTTCAAGCAATGTCTAGACGATCATTATCATCTTATATGCTGCCTAATTAAGTTCATGTGGTAACTATGTACATACATGTGTATATGCGTACGTGTGTACATCATTAACTAAGCAACACACGGTGGTTGTTTATCTTTTGCTTTTCGTTTGAATTGGCATGTATGTATGTGTACAAATATGTGAATCTTCATAATAAGCAGACGCTTTTGTTGTTGTTGTTGCTTTTGCTTGTTTAGTCAAGCTAGGCATGCTTATTAAGTTGTTGGCTACTTTCTAGACTATTCTTTGCTTTGACCCTGTAGGAATATTTTCGCGTAGCATTTACATTAACCCTGTTGGAATATTTCTGTGTAATGCTACTTAACATTGTTGACGGCTATTTTCGTAACAATATGTTCACAATTTTTGTTATTTATATAGTTTATATATAATAATAAACTTTGCCTGAGAAAAATTTAAAAATGACACCGAGGCCCCAAATCTTTGGGGGCCCATAAAAAAAGTAGATGACTTGGGGCAAAACTGGGAGACACGGGTCTTTTTTTTTTGTCTTTTTTCACGTAGTGGTGTCCGTATATGATTATATTTCCATGACTTAAAAAATTACACACAGTGCAATCTATCAAATAATATTTTAAGAGAAGTTTAATTAAGAATAAATCACAATAAGTAAAAAAGAACCCTTTAGAACACGCAAAGTTTTTCCTAGTTTACACTATGCAAGCCTTACTGCTAGGCTGATTAGTTTGTTAGGAGAGAGACGAGTGGAAAAGAAATGTTTCTATTCCCCTCGTCTCTCTTCTAACAAACTAACCAGCTTAGCAATAAGACTTGTATAGTGTAAACTAGGACTTTGCAATTCAAAATTTTTATCAGATATGGGAAAAAATAATGGATAGTTTTGTTGTAAATGAAATATCGATAGTTTTTTCCACTATCGATACTATCGGTAAAAAAACAAGTATTTAAAAGAGTAAAAATAATCGAAGTCAGTAAACAGTAGCCGGCAGCTTTGAAGCAAGTTATCCGTCGTTGATTTAAGCTTTTGTACAGCGATGCAAAAGTTGGTACAATTGTATAATTTTGGCGCTATTTGAATGCTAAAAGTACCGTAGCACCGCAATGACCCATTTAGCACTACTGGAATCTCTTTATATTTATTACATGCCAAAAATAGCATTAAAATATATTAACCCCCTTATGCAAAAAATAATGCGTGCTTGAAGTGTACATTAAAAAAAATTCCATAGAAAATCCGGTTTTAACGTTCACTTATTTTTTTGCACAAGGGGGTTAATCTTTAGCTCGAAGGTATTAGAAAATTAAGTAAATCAAACGATGTTTTCCGGTACTTAAAGAATTGCTGGAGGAATGTTATTTACTCCAAATTCATCTGCAAATGTGGAAATTTTATTTTCGTACCAAAGGGAGAAGCCGACTATTTGCATCGACTGTGAACAATCGAATAAAAAAAAGGTTATAAACGTAGTATATCGTAAATGTTACTTTTATATTCAGATCCCAGTAACTAATATTCTTTGTGCTCCTTCTGGCGTTTTGTTAATTGATTTTTAGTTAATTAAAAAGTACAAGTATTAAAAAAATATAAATAAAGAATTAGGTACAATCGTACTGAAAAAAATAAATTTTTTTTTGAAAGTTAGTACAATTTGTAAATATGACATCGCATCCCTGCTTCTGTATACACAAGCACTTAAATACATATGTATGTATATGAATTTATTTATAAATCCAAGTGTTATTCGACAAATAGTAGTCACAAGTATCTTAATAAATTCAACATCGTCGACACAAAGATAAGTTTTGGTGGTTCTGATATCGCGACGGCCGCCAATCGTCTCGGATTTATTTTGACATACCCTAGCGTGTTTCCCTACAAATTTTTTTTTTAATTGTACCTACATACCTACATATCCAGCCTAATCGATGTAATCGTATGCGATAAAAATTAAATTCTTAGAAGAAGGTTAAAATTTTCGCTTACGATAAAACTTTACAGTTAGTGTCTTAAAAGTTATCAACAATTTTCGCATTTTGATAATTCTAAACCATGGGTAAGGCCCATAAAATTATAAGTTCAATAAAAAAGTATATTTTCGATAATGTGCCGCTTACGATAAAATCGAAAAAAAGGCTTGATATATTTTTATATACTAATGAAAATGTTGAGGACTCTGGATTTTTTTCGAGTCAAATGTAGTTTATGTGGCAACTTTTATAAAACTCTTCGATACTATCGATAGTATCGATAGTTTTACATAAAACTATCGAAACTATCGAGTGGATCGACTATCGATAGTTTTGCAGCTCTACAGAGTACAGACTCCTAAAGTTTGCTTTGCTCTTCCTTCGTTTCTTTTGTGTTTTCTTTCGTTATGGCAAAGTAAACTTTGCGTGTGCAAACGGGTTTTTAGATAACACAAAAAAAGATTAAATTAAAAATCTTTCAATTTCACTAATTGTAAATTCTATCTATGCAAAAAAAAAACACAAATTCTGAAACTGAATTATCTTACAATTGATAAGAATTATTTAACTGTACGCCAACTGTATGTAAACAACAGAAATCAAAAGTTGAACTTGATGATCATCTCTCAGACAATTGTGTGTGCGAATTGAATTGTATTGTATTGTTGTATATTGTTTACAAATGTCGTCAATGAATTTAAAAATTCCCACAAATATTAAACAAAATCTTTAGTGACGCACATTGCTTGCAAATGTATGTATGTATTAGTGTCCTGCACAAGAGTATTTATAAGACTTTTCAAGACATGAGAGATTTTTTCCAATGCTTTACTACAGCGAAATATTCTAAAAGAATCGCTAAACAACACTGTTGGTAAGACAAACCACCGAAAAAAATTACTTGCCAACAGTGTTGCTTAAGCCCCGTTCAGACTATTATACAAGTATTAATACTTTCATCACATTTTACGATACAGAAATCTAAATACATTCGTTGCGACTGTCAAAAAAATCTAACGTAAAATCACATACTGTGTTCAGACCATCACACTTCAAATCAAATGTGTAATACAAGTAGAAAACAAAACAGCTGTTCAATGAAAATGTCTGCGCTATTCACTTACTAGCGGCAGCAAAACGGTTTCATGCAGGCGAGGACGTGCCGACACTTGAAAAAATTCAGCAGTTAAAAATATTCTATGTAAATAACAGAAAAAATTTAAGAAAATATATTACAAAAACGTTAAAAAATTACGTCAACGAAATATACTTCCATACGATTCACTTATTCAAAATTTTGAGCCGATATACATATGACAAAACATTACATCAATGACGACATGCTATCGGCGGCGAAACAGCCGACTTGGAAGTTTGGTTTGTGTTAAAATGCAACCCTGATCTAATGAAAAGTATTATCGTTTAGAAAATTTTCTAAAAACGAAAAAGTCTTATGGGATGTCAAAATTTGTATCGTATTATTTGCCACTTTGATGACATTTTGCGTTCAGACTATCACACTTGCACGTATTATTTGAATTTTTGACAAGTATAAATACAAAGTATAATAATCTGAACGCGGCTTTAGCGATTCTTTTAGAATATTTCGCTGTAGTAAGGCATTTGAAAAAATCGCTCATGTCTTGAAAGGTCTTATAAATAGTCTTGTGCAGGACACTAGTATGTATACCTCTTCTTTTACACCTCTTCAACTTTTTTTCCCTATTGTTTTCTAAAGTCTTGTTACGGCCTATAACCCTTTTATCAATGTGTGTCTGAATGTACATCAAGGCGTTCGGTAGAATTTTTAATAAAAATAATTTAACTTTTCTTCAAAAAAAAAAAAAAATTTAGTTAATTTTCGAACAAGTTTTAAAGAGAATTTGAAACGGGTTATAAGAGGCGTGAACAACTATGTAACTATAGTTTATAAATAAATAACTACGAGAAACTTATACCCCCACATTAAAACCTGAACAAGTATAGAAAAAAAAAACTCAAAGCGTTTAAACAATTGTGTTGCTGGTGTTTAGCAACTCTGTCTGTACATAACTATATACATATTTACACATGTAACAGTGTTGCCATATTTATTTTTCAAAAATCTTAAATGCGACCAAAAAATTTTATTTAATATTTATTAATTTTAACGAAAACAAATTTCAGAAACTATAAGACGACATCTTCTAATTCCATGAAAGAAGCATTACCTTTTCCCAGAAAGAAAAAAGAGGATTTTAGCGAACATATGTATGTTTATAAAGGGTGTCCCAACAAGAACGCAAGATTTAAATTTTAAATAAAACACAGATATTTAAAAAAAATCGTGAAACTTTATTATATCGTAAAGTCGACAAAATGAGGTTACGTGTGGAACAACAAATCGGGCAGATGGCCGCCGCAGCTTTGCTGGCACACACGCGATCTTTTAATGAAATTTTCAATGGCCGTTTTGCATAAATGCTGCGGTATTTTATTAATGCAGCGTCCAATTTCCTATTTTAAGGCTTGAGTCGTCGTCGGCTTATTCGCGTAAACCATCGACTTCAAAAAACCCCAAAGAAAAAAGTCTAATGGTGTTAAATCGCACGATCTAGGCGGCCAATTCTGGTCTCCAAAACGCGAAATAACAAGACCGGGAAATGACTGATGTAGCATAGCAATTGAATTGTTTCTCTGGCTGTATGACATGTGGCGCCGTCTTGTTGAAACCACATGCCCTCCACATTCATTTCTTCAATTCTAGGCACGAAAAAACTAGTTATCATTTCACGATACCGAACACCATTGACTGTTTGCGCTTGACCTGCGTTTGAGCGACATCATCACGTACAGCTGCGACATTTTCGCTCGATCGACCTGATTGAAGGTGCGTTGTTATCTTTACATCACTAAGAGACCCAGTTTCGGCAAATTTATCCATTAATGTCTTTACAGTTGACTCTCTTGGAGCATTATTGTGACCCCAAATTGATTGCAAATTTGCAAACTGTAGCCGCAAAACTTTCACCATTTTGGTAAAACAATTTCACAATGCGAATGCGTTGTTCATTCGTGTAGCGCTCCAATTTTACTAACCTCGTACCTTCTACTAGCAAACAATAACAATTGTTCAAATGTCAAACAATGACACTTCGAATGGCGCCAAATTTAAATCTTGCGTTCTTGTTGGGACACCCTTTATATGTACATACAAACAAGCTTACACAATTATTTATAATTTGGAGTAATTTGATTACTTAATATCATATTGTTAACAAATTAAAATGTAATGAAATGTAAAATACTTTTTATATAAAGTAGTTAAGGAAATTGTCCGAATGCTCGACAAAAATTATTCGAATAATTTTTTATTCTAAATTGAATATTTTTGTTAGTTCGAACAAAAATGATAAAAAGTTGTTCGAATGACAACACTACTATTTACCTCAAATTCAAATATCACAGTGTGTCTGCTTGGACGTAACTGGTATAGATACTATATGAAAATTTAAAAACAGAAGACACTTAAGGAATTTTGCTACCGCCGAAAATGTCACCTTTTGGCGGCATCTTTGAGTCAGGCCAGAAACTTTCCGCTCAACCCTGAATTCTCTTTCAGAAAATCTTTTAATAAGATTTACAAAAGATTTTGAAATTGTTAAATAAATTGTAAGCACTATTCAGTGGAAAAAATTATTTTTGAAACATATTTCACAAAAACGTCAAAAAGTACTAAATTTTTGTATTTTAATGTAATTGTCTTTAAAAAAGAAAAGATAATTACTCGTATTTTACTTAACAAACAAAATTACAGCCCAAGTGATACGACCAGTACGTGCTGCTGTGTGTTATTAAAAAAAAAAAAAGTATTTATTTCGTAATGTACGAAAATAAAAAATTTAAATATTTTCTGTATAAATTTTATGGAAGAACACACAGTGAAAGAAAGATGTCAGTCATGATAATGATGACATGACATTGACAAATAAACAAATATTTCGTGTTTTATTATTATTATTGTTGTTTTTTTTTCGTCTCAGTAAATATGGAAACAAACAATGAAAATTTGAACCGAGAAGAAACTAATGAAAACTCTAAATGTGCCTGAGTTAATAGGAAAATCGTAAAAAAACATGAGTTAACATTATGGAAATGAAATGTGTATGTATGTATAATAATTACAAATAAATAAATACGTATGTTTTGCGCTTTTAGTTTCACGAAACATAAAAACGAATTTATGTATGCACATAATTTAGTGATTCGACATTCACAAGAAGAATAATACCCAGTTGTCCAAATCGTCCTAGACGACATTGTCTTCGACGATTCATATACGACATGTCGTCTGTAGATTAAGTTTTCTAATCGACAATTTAGAAGAAATCGGCGTTCATGACTATCTGAACGACAATGTCACACGTTTTCTCTTCAATAAAACTTTGTTGGGGACCATCTGAGCGACAGTGTCATACGTTTTGTCTTCAATAAAGCCTTGTCGAGGACAATCTGAGCGACAATGTCCCTCGTTATGTCTTCCATAAAGCCTTGTTGATGACAATCTGAGCGACAGTGTCACACGTTTTGTCTTCAATAAAGCCTTGTTGAGGACAATCTGAGCGACAATGTCGCTCATCTGGTCTTGTGTGACCTCGCCGCCATTTGTATGAAAATTTCGTCAACGATTTGTATGGAGTTGTCTTTAATATGTCTTCTACGACTTACCATTGTCTTGTACCCGTCGTCAAAGATGTCTTAAAGACGTGGCCAACTGGGTAAAAATGCTAAATAAAAATTGTGGTCATTTTCTTGAATTTTAAAAACCACACACTGGCTGCCAGTTTATTCACACTGCTACTGTTTGTTAACGTACATATGCATAGAAATGGTTCAGACCAAAAAAAAAAAAAAAAAAAAAAAAAAAAAAAACGCAAATATATGAACGGACATTGAAGGTCTCATTTGCACACACTCAGCTATAGGTACGGTGACCATCCGTTCTGTATTATACAGAACAGTACTGTATTTGAGAGACCTGTTCTGTATAAATTATTCATTAGGAAATAACGCTGAAATGTTCTGTATTTTATTTACTGTTCAGTATTTGTTCTGTATTTTCATGACTCAAACTGCATTTAAAAAATTAACGCCGTTTCTGCAACAATACTGTTTTAATCAGTGATGCCAATTTAGCCATTTTCTGGCTAAATTTAACTATTTTTCATCCCATTTAGCCGGAAGAAAAGTGAATTTAGCTATGAGCTATTTTTTTTTAGCCAAAGGGTCTTCTTTGTTTTAAACGAGTGAAAATAAAAAATGAATCAAAGTTTAAATGAAAGTTTAAAAAATAGAAAATGAATAAAAATTTTAAAGAAAAATTTCGCAAGGAATGGATTAATAACTCAAAAATTTAAAAACTGAATAGCAGAATGTACAAATGAATACAAGGCGTATTACAAGTATTGCATTGTCGCACTATATGCGCATTTGTTTGACTACCTGAAGAAAAATAACTTTATTTATTACTTACATTTGTTTTTATTTACTTTAAAAAAATTTCCGATTTGTTTAGAAAAATTAATGTATGAAATACCTTCTTGTTTTTGCTAAAGTTCATGATTTTTGCATTCGATGGCGCTTAGCCATTTTTTACCTAGTTTTTAGCCATTTTTTGTTTACATTTAGCCATTTTTGGTGAAGGAATTCTGGCATCACTGATTCAACATAGAAAAAGTGCTTAATATACGAGTATCAACTGCAGTAGTTCTATAAAAATACAGAAACAACATGAGTTTTGTTTCCTTGATTTTTTTTCCTTGAGAGTGTGAATATGAAATTTTTCTGTGTTAGTGCCATCTTATGTTTTAAATCTTATTTTTGACGATCCAGCTTAAGGAGCCTGGCTTTTCTTCGTTCATTGTCAAGCTACTTTATTTCATGTTTATATAACACAGATTGAGTTCCAAAAAAATATGTATGAGAAGTCTATCTCATTATTAATGAACTTAAGTTTAAAATTCACAACGTAGAGAGGAAATATTTTTGCTTATTTCTGTTTAAAAAAAAATCGTAATTGAGCTAAGCCAGAAAAATGTTATTGATATGGATTAGTCTAGCTAATGCAAGCCGATTTTAAGCAAATTGTATTGAATACTTAAATCATACTGCTTACCAAGAAGTTAAAATTCCTACGTGGAAAGATGTTAAATCCAGTTTTGTTTTCATTATGGATAAAATGAATGAGTTAAACATAAATGAAACCATAATTAGCTGTTTTGTATTTTAACAACCTAATCTAAAACTATGTATGTAACTATTAATATTTTGTACTGGGGGCCTACTGTGTAATTCGAAACGAAAGAAAATTTTTTGAATTTGTATGCTTATAAGGTGTAAATTCGAAAGCATTTTCTTTCATTTCGAATTACAGAGCTGACCGCCTGATATATGTACATATTTTTTTTTTTTTGTTAATTTTGCATTTAATTTAGTGTTTGTCAAAAAAATAAAAATTTGTAAAATCCATGAAATTCAATATGTTTAATATGTCTGTAAGGTTGTTTGTAATTTAGTTGCTGTTTGTTAAATATTTCCTTGTTCTGTATTTTGATTTAAAAATTATGGTCACCGTAGCTATAGGGCGATTCTATTCTAGACAACTTTTAACATAAATTTTCAAATCATTTTTGATACTTTTTTTGATGCCAATTTAAAGTAAAATATCTATATTTTATAATATGTTATATAATTTTTTTTATACGTAAGCTTTTAAGCTTTATTTAAAAATATAAATTTGTTGTGCACTTCGAAGCATTAAGATTCATATGGCGTTTTCTTTTCTGAGCAATATGCTGCATTTACACTGCCTTTTACATTTATTTGTGTTCTTTTCTGAAAAGTATGTGTTATTTTGAAAATGCAACGCGTTCTTTTCTCATGATGTTACCCTTAAAAAGAAGAAAAATGCTACATGTTCAACACTCATTTTCATTAAAGGGGCATGAGTGCAGCATTATATTAACAGATGGTTTCTAGATGTTCGTCATTGTTTTATACCGAAACTTGTTGGAAAATTGTTCTTTTGTAAACGTAAAATATGTAACACTTCTTAAAAATCAAGTGAGCATTTAAAAATGTTGCCAAATAACATGTAACATATATGTAATGGGTGTTTTTTATTGAGGTATAGAACTTTAAGTTGGCATCACTTTTTTAACTGGCGGCCATTTTGTCAGCTGTCAAGTGATTAATATTTAGTTTGGTTTGCCATTTCATCCTGAACAGGTTGACAAAAGAACAACGCTTGCAAATCGTGCAAATTTATTTCGAAAATAATGGTACAGTTCGCGAAGTTTACCGCAAACTCCGTCCATTTTATGGTCGACATAATCGTCCATCAGAGCAATTAATTCGATTAACCATGGATCGTTTTCGCACTACGTTTACTCTATGTGATAATACGCATCCGCAGAGACGTCGAACAGTGCGCACCGAAGAAACAATTGCCGCTGTAGAGCAAAGTGTTGAAGAGGACCCGAATGAATCGATTCGCCACCGTGCACAGCAATTGGAGCTTTGTCCATCAACTTTATGGAAGATTTTGCGCAAAGATCTTGGCTTGCGACCTTACAAGATCCAGTTTGTGCAAGAATTAAAGCCGCGAGACCATGCAATGCGTCGTGATTTTGGTGTATGGGCCGAAAATGAGATTGATCTCGATGCTGATTTTCATCGCAAAATTTTGTTCAGTGATGAGGCTCATTTTTGGTTGAATGGCTACGTCAACAAGCAAAATTGCCGCATTTGGAGTGAAGAGAATCCACATGAGACCCTTGAGACGCCATTACATCCACAAAAACTGACTGTTTGGTGTGCTCTATGGGATGGTGGAGTCATTGGGCCATACTTCTTCCGAAATAATGCTGGAGTGTCAGTTACCGTTAATGGAGACCGGTATAGAGCCATGATAACCGACTATTTTGTTCCCGAATTGGATGGCATGAATGTGGATGAGTTGTGGTTCCAACAAGACGGCGCTACATGCCACACAGCGCACGTCACAATCGATTTATTGAAGGAAACATTCGATGAGCGCATAATTTCGCGGAATGGACCTGTCAATTGGCCACCAAGATCGTGTGATTTGACACCATTGGATTATTTTCTTTGGGGATATGTAAAGTCGCTCGTCTACGCCAACAAACCAGAAACGTTAGGGGACTTGGAAGCCAACATTCGTGGCGTTATTGCCAACATACGGCCCCATATGCTCGAAAAAGTGGTTGAAAATTGGACCTGTAGAATTGGCTTTATTCGAGCCAGCCGCGGCGGCCACATGCCCGAAATCATATTTAAACATTAATGGCATAAAATTATCCTTCCAATAAAGCCAAATTTATGGACATTAAAGCGATTTTCTTGTGTTTTATTTCAATTCGAAGTTCTATACCTCTAAAAAAACACCCGTTCGTTTAGAAAAGAAAACGCCAATAGATTTGCACCCGTCATGGCTTAAAGAGCAAATTTCTTATTATTGGATTATATTTCTCTACGATGTTTGAATTGATAGTCATCGTCTGATATCTCATCTTTCACAATAAAAAAGAATAATACAATAAAAGTTTAAAAATTAACCGAGTTTTGTGTTTTTGTGTTATGATCTTATGAAAGTGGGCCAATTTGGTTGCACCCGCCATGCACTTTAAAGCTCTCTCGTGGCTATTTGAGCGTTTCATATAAATTCTTGTAAATTGATAACAATAGTATATAAAAAATGTTACCCCTTCTAGAAATAACTTAATTGAAAATGTGTTTCTTTCAATTAGTAAAAGGTGTTTAAAGCGTCTAAATGTTGCACCCGTCAGAATAGAATCGCCCTATACATACACATGTACATATGTATGTACATATGTACGCACATGAAAATGGAATTAAAAATAAATTAAGACGCCAAATCGCAGCAGGCCTACTTCAACCCGTTCAGTAAACACCATTATATAAACACCTGGTTACACCAGCACCAGGATTCAGTAACTTTTATTAGGATAATCGCATCGCTATAAAATATATAGCGAAAACTTATCGACTTTGCTATCCAGCAAAATATTTTAACGATATTAGACTTGGATCGAACTCATTCAGTAGCTCGTTTTTGACATTTGTTTATAATTTAAATGTACTTGATAATAGGTTTGCGTCAAAAACGAGCTACGGAATGAGTTCGATTCAAGTGTAAACGATATTCTTTCCCCGTTGCAGTAAAAGGAATGAGTAGAAAAAATTATGTCAGATTTTTCATATCTGCTCACTGTATATCGTTTTCTTACAAAAAAAAATTAAAATTGCAAAATTTTGAGTTGAACTAATTGCTGAAGAAAGTTACACTAAAAATTGTTAACAAAAAGCCAAAAATTAAAAACACCTGATTCGAACATCGGTTTTATTTACATACACTCGAAAACACCTAAACTAATATTGTTTTACAATTCTGATAAAAATTAAAACCTACTTGGATTCATTCTATGGCAGCTGTAGTTATCTATTTTCTTCTTTTGAAAAATTACTTTTACAGTACACGTATGTATACTTTGGTTTTTCGATAATGTTACAGATTAACATTTTATTTTTTTTAATTTTCATTTCTGAAAATATCGAATAATCACTTTTGAGTATCCAAATTATGTGGCAAATACTCGATACTCTGTACTTTGGCAGTACTAGTGCTGAGCCACAGCTCATGTCTAAGTTTTATTTTATACCTTATCCCCAATTTTTCATCTACAAAAATCCCCAAAATAATTCTTTTCTTATCCCCAAAAATCCCCACACAGTTCCTTAAAAAACAACGTATTATTAATTTATTAATATTTTTTAAATAAATTTATATTTGTACTTGAAATTTCAAATAAAAATAAAAAAAAATATGTAAAAAACCCACAAGAATAAAGCAATTATTTATCACTTCAAAAACTCCAAAGTCAAGATTTTCTATATGTCATTTGTATTAAAATATTTTAGCATTTGAGAAGATGGAATTAATTTGTCACAGCAAACTGAATAGTTTTTAAAGTTTGTATATATTGTACTTTTCTCTTAAGCCTAGTACTTTGCTCGAACTTGGTCATGTTTTAGACTTGGCAGTTTTTCATGAAGCAGTTATCTTCAATTCTCTTTTAAAACAGCTCGTTTGTTTACACTCAGACGGTTTCTTGTTCAATTTTCCTATTGTTTTAATGATGCGAATGAAATAACAAAAGAGAATGGAAGCAACTTTTCTGTACAAGCAAGTCAGTACCCCTCATCTTTCTTCTTTCCTCTCTCTCCCATAAACTCAGACTTGCTTCAAGAAAAACTGCCGAGTCTAAAACATGAGTTGTGAAAAATGTTTTCGGAAAAAATGTTCGTATTTATTGATTTGAAGTAGGCAACACTGATCGACTTTTGTTAACAAAAACATCAGCTGTCAATATTTCGCACGAAATAAATGCCAGTCTCATTATTTCACAAATAGCAAGAAAATGTTGCCAGATACATTTCATACATATTTCACGAGTTGAACAGAGTACAACTTTTGCAACATTATTTCATGTAAATTTCACGTGGACCTTTTTTGTATGGATTATGTCAACATTTCGCGTGAAATTATGGACAGAGTACCAGGCTTTATGCTCAAATAAGTATTTGCAGGAATGGTTAAAAACGTTAAAAAAAATGTTGGAAGTATTTTCTTCAAGAGACGTACAAAAATAAATTTGTTTTTTTTTTTTATTAGCTAGCATTCACAATTTTTAGTTAATTCACAATAATTGATAACACACATTTTTAAGACTTGCCAGACACAAATTTTTATATATTAGCCCAATTCACAATATTGTGCAAATGGTCTTGCATCGTTGCATGTGCAAAATGGTATGGTATATTGAAACTCACCACTTAACAATTCTTAGTGGTGAGTATCAATATACTATACCATTTTGCACATGCAATGATGCAAGACCATTTGCAAAAGATTGTGAATTGAGCTATTGAGATTTTTCATTGTTACCACCACCAGCAATAGGAAAAATATGATTATATGAATTTACAAGATATATAAAAAATAATAATGCTGCCAAGAAAAGATCTGGGGGCCTACTGCGTAGTTCGAAGCGAAAGAAAATTCTTTCGAATTTGTATGTTTATAACATGTAAATTCGAAAGCATATTCTTTCGTTTCAAATGACACAGTAGACAGACCCCCTGATAGAACATTTCCGAAAAAAATTTGTGGGACCAAACTGGAAGTAAACACTTTGTTTGAAAATCTGTTGGTTAAGAAGTACTTGAAATATAAAATTGCAAGATTGTTTGTTTTTCGGAGCTCAAAGTGTGTGTTAAGTTTTGTACAAATCGGTAAAGTAGAAACACTTATTAAAATACAATATTTTAATGTTAATGGGCGTGCCTCTGCCCATTTTTTAAATGCAAGATTATGTGTTTTTTTTAAATCAGTAATGTAGAACCACTTAAAATAAAATGTGAAATTTTTATGAGCATGATTTCGCCCATTTTGTTGTGGTAAGTTTTGTTAAAAACGATTAAGTAGAACCACATGAACCATCCATTTTTTCAAATTTAAAATTGTGTAATTCTAAGAACCAACGGTGTTTGCTAGGTTTCGCAGCAATCGAATAAGTAGATTATCATAAAATCAAATAAAAAAACAAGTTCCATTAAAAAAATTCGAATTGATCGGTACAATAATTTAATTCCAACTACATAAATTGATCACAAACAACAAGTGTATTTTTGCTTTACTTTTGTTATTTATTTTAAAGCTAAGTAAGGTTTCTTACATACATATATGTCTATATTTTAAGTACTTACTACAATAAATTTTTTCTATCAGAATTCATGCTTCATTTTTTCTATAAAAGTAAATTGATAAAAAAAAGGAAATAAATTGGAAATTTATGATTTTATAAATTTTATTAATAACAGGGAAACGATAAGTAAATGTTATTGGTTCATTTGCTATTGCGATATTAAAAAGCTATTTATTGGCTATACTTAAGCACGAATATCTTTTTTTCAGTTTTCAATTTTCGCCCATTACTGTAGTGAGAGTTGCCAATGCCCCACAGTAGAGCACTACACAGCACATACATACATACATACATACGTGCCTACAATGACACGCATGTGAACTAATCGTAACGCTACAAACAACAAACAACGAAATGGCTCTCAAGCGAACTCTATAAAAGATATACATAATCATTAAACAATAAAATAAAAATAATTAAATTAAGAAACCAATGGCCATTTCTTACTAGGAATGTACGTACACATACAAATATTTATGTTTGTAAAATTGTAGATAGAAAAAAGCACGTATGGTATTGGCCAAAACTAAAGCACACAGAGTTTGGGCGTTTTTTTTTTCATTATTTTTAACTCAAATTCATGCTGCGAACGAAGCCTTGAATACTCAAGTTCAAAACAACACTTACATTTTGCAGACTATTAAAATTAATGTTTCATAAAATAAAATAATATAGAAATAATGTGCAAAAACTAATGAAATTAAACAGATCCAACATACGAGTACAAAAGATTTTTTAACTCATAAACATTTTTTTGGACTTCATTAAAATTTCCTATTTTTTTTTATTTTCTTTAAGCACTTTGTATTATTAAATGATGGATTTTCCGGTTTTCTATTTTTTATTTTGATAAAACTCGTTATCCACTCAATAACTTCAATTATTGAGTTAAAAGTTTAAACATTTTGCGTAGTATAAATTATTGGATTTGTAAAAAAGTTCATCACAGGATATTTGATTGGATTTTTTTGACTGGATTTTTATTATTACCAATTATTATTAACTTGACTGCACCTCGTCAAAAATACTTGTGTGGCAACACTCTATTCTTGCTAAAGCAATGAATAGCTGTTATTATTTTTGACAGTAAAGGCTCAGTTACCTGACTGTAATGTAGTGTAACTGCAACGTAGAAAACAACTGATCGATATTGCTATATGAAAAGTAATGAAAATGGCTATAGATATATAACCGGAATGTAAGAAAATGCACATTACTCTTACATACCATTACAGTCGGCTAATTGAGCCTTTATTTTCTTTACATACTTCTTACAACTGCGCACAATTCCAGCTGAAAAAAAAATTAGCCAATGTAGCAATGGTAATGTACGAGTAAGAAAATAAAAAACATATTGATTATTGAGTTATTGTTTCAACTTTGTTATTTGTTGTTGAGCTTCTCATTTGTTTAAATGGAAGTTTAACTTAATATCCATAGTTGTTCTAAGAAATTTTTGGTTAAAGGTTCCCTGATGATCTGGATTATCAATTTCAATGTATTTTTAATAAAAATATATTTTACTGAATAAGTAAAACAATAATTTGGGATTATTAGTGCGTTAATAAACGTTGCTTAACAGTTTTCGCATACTCGAACACAGTACTATGCTTTAAGCGAAATGACATAATACATATAAAAAAAGTTCACATGAAATATCCATGAAAAAGTTTTGATAAACTTGTACTCTGTTCAACTCGTGAAAAATTTATAAAATGTATCTGGCATCATTTTCTTGCCATTTGTTGCTTATCACTACTTATGTATTATTAATAACTATCACTAAGCTTATGTCCGACATTGGTCGGGCCTAATAATTTTTTTATAGATTTAAGATTTGAATACTTATTGTTAGTTCATATTTGAAGATACAATAAATAAAAAAAACATGCATTAAAAAAAAAATTGTTACATAGGGTCTGTTCGTAAATGCATCACTGCATTGCAAATGAAAATTTAAATGTTCTAAACTGGTTTACTGAAGTAGATAACACACAAATAAATGTCAAATATGGTGTAAAAACATGATTACTACTAAAACAGATTAGCAGCGGACTTGTATTGCATTTTAAATAAAAGTTTGAACGCATTATGCAGAGCAGTGATGCATTTACGAACACAGCCATAATGTGACTCGCATTTATTAGTCGTGAAATATTGAAAGCTGATGTTTTTGTGTATCAATCAGTCGATCAATGTTGCAGCCTTCTAACCAATTAAAACGAAAAAAGTAATGTGGGCATCGCTTGTTACGTGTCAAATTTTTCACGCGAAATAATCAATGCCGTTGAAATTTTTCATAATACTAGGCTTTAAGGTTGAAATAGTTATTACGAAAACCAGTTGATAAAGTTGTGAATGATTAAGCAGGTCTTCGCAATTGTGAATATGCATTTGAAGGAAAAAAATATAACAGCTGGCAAATGACACAATTAAGATGTAGAGAATGTGCGGAATTTCTTTAAAAATTAGTAGAAAATTTCACTTAAGTGGACCTAAAGTATTTAACTCTGTCGTATATTTCTCCCATTATTTTCGACAACCGCTTTTGAGCAGAGTCTCTGTGCGATGTACTGGTTTGCTTTCACAAAACTTAAAAGACTTGGAACTGGCCTTTTGTTGCTCATAATACGCACTGTGCATAAAACCAATAATTTTGTTTTTTTTTAACGATATTTATTTATATATTTATATTTATTTACTACTTACATTTCGAGTGAATATTTTCTTCTACTATTTTGTAGTTGCAAAAAAGAGAATAAAATTTCCGTTAATAGCTATTCACAATATGTAGTGATTTTGTAGTTGCTTGTTGAAAAGTTAGGGTTGCCACCTCTTTTCAACCGCTGGTATTTCGTAATACTGATTTATTAACTTTGTTGTAAAAATTTATTTTATTAAAAGCACGTTTCAGTTCATAATAAGCCTGACCAAATTGACGTCTTCTTCCGAAATATTCTCCCCACTGAGCGGCTGTAGTGCAATTGCGTTGTTTTATCATCAGTATCTCTATAATAAATCTAACGAAAATTTATCGACTTTGCTATCCAACAATATATTTTAACGATATTCGCTGTCGGTTGAAGTGAAAAAAGTAAAATTCCAAGCTGAAATTAATTTAGTTTTTCTTCAATTTTTCTTTGTGTTTTTAGCTTATTTCGAAATTTTGAATGGCGAGTAAAAAACACAGATGTACACTAGCGTAAATAAAGTAATTACAGAATCACATTATCGTTACCGCAAATGAATTAATATATCGATAAATATTACGACTTTCGGTTCGCAAAAAGTTACTGAATTCAAGTATTGGAGTGAGCGTAATAGATTTTAGTAATTTAATTAATTGATTACAAAATTAATTACAAAACTACATTAAAACTAAATAAATTAATGGTCTATGAAAATAACACCTTTGATTAAGAAAAATAATAATAATAAAAATTGGGTTTGTTATTTGTTTTTCTATCCTCATATCGATTCATTTTTATGTTACTTGTATGACATTCTCTCTCTTTTATTACTTTATTTTTATTATTGTTATTTTATTTTCCTGTTTATTGTGTATGTACGTGGTTCTTTCTTTTTTCTAGTGGAATATGTTAAAAGCATTTTATTCATAGAATAAATAAATAAATTTGTGTGTGTGTGTGTCTTTTAAACATTTTATTTTATTTATTTATTTTTTTTATATGCCATAGTTCTTTTTATTTATTCTTCTTCTTCTTCTTGACATGATCCACATATTTTTATTATATCTAGTTTTTGGCATTTAAATGACAAGTGGAGCCTCAGATAAATGAAAGAAAAATATGTATAAAGCTGAGTTTACATCTGGCATTTCTTGTGTGTCATTTGCCCAAAAAAGCGTAACCAACTAATTACTAATGAAAAACTGTTTGATTCAGACATTTATTTATTGATTTAAACAGTTTCAAATTATGTTGGATTCTATAAAATTGTTTATTAGTTATGTATGAAACTGTTTAACTTAATAATTACGTGTCTGAATCAAACTGTTTTTCATTAGTAATTAGTGGTTACGCTTTTTTTACGCTTGTGTGGCACATGGCACACGGATGGAAACCCGGCCTAATAAATGTGCAAAGAACACGTCAAAATAAAGTGTATAAAATAATATTGTTTCCCGATGGATTGATTGTTGTTGGTACCAGGCAGGAAAAACAAAAATTTATTACAATTTAATTCAATAAAGGTATTCACATCAGTTTTTTTCTTGTTGGAAAAATGGAAAAATGTAAATTTCTTACAACAAACACAGGAAAAAATTCTACCTAAAGTTGAGTTTTTAAATTCAACTTTTGGTGAAATTTTTCCCTGTGTTTGTTGTAAAAATATTACATTTTTCCATTTTTCCAACAAGAAAAAAACTGATGTGAATACCTTTAATGTAAATAAATAGAAAATATTTGTTATTCTCATTTATTTTGACATCAGAAAAACATTTGTATTTTCAAGTAATTATTGGATTAATAGGGAGACCAGAAATATGCTTTTCATAAGAATTTTTAAGCACATATGTAAATAATGCTTTAGAAACTTCCAGCCTGATCCACGATATCGAAAACGTTCGACTTATCGCGCACTTGCATTTGAAACAACAACAAAATATTAAAATTTGTTTTTGTTTTGAATGTAAGTGTGCGACAAGTCGAACGTTGTCGACATCGTGGGTTTGGCCCTTAAATATCTAAATGTATTTACGAGGATGGATTCCGCATAACCATTTTCATTACTTTTCACAGCTGTTTCTTACCGTTGCAGTTGCATTCCATTACAGGCGGCTAACTGACCCTTTATGCTGCATAAGTTGCAAACAAAAAAGTACGTAACGAAATATTCAGGCTTTCTCTGCTGGTTACAGTCCTATTCACTATTCTCAACAGATTGATAGGAGAAAAAAAAAACAACAGCGGAGAAATTTAAGCTTTCAAATAAGCGGAAATTAAACATGTTTGTTATAATTTTGAAAGCCCATTTCAAGCAGCCTTTTTTTTATTGGTTATAAATACATATCAGCAAAATAGGGTCAACATGAATAAACAAAATGTGGGCGGTTGGGTTGGAAGAAGTGGCACAAGCTAATAATCTGTATGTTTTTCGTAATTGATACGTTTGTTGTTTGCTAAAATGTCCAAACAGCATGTAATCAAATCTTAACAGCAATGCAGGCCTTTCAGGATTGCGTGAGCAACTTTCCTTAAACTTCGTTGTAAACTTTAATATGTTATCAAATTCAATCATTTAATAAAGCACACACATTGAAGTAAATGTCTTAAAGTCACATCAGTTAAGAGGTACTAGTAACGAATTGTTAATACCAAAGTAGTGCCCGCCTCACTTAATAAGAGAGCAGTTTCCTGCTGCACTGCAACAACACTAACAATCAATTTACTAGTCATATGACAGGTAGTGATGACGGATATATTGCTCACAGTTTTTATTACATCAATGAAATTTTTAATTAACACAACAGTAAGTTTATTATAATAAAAGATAAGACAAATATCCACAGTTAGTAACAATTTGTAACAATAAAAGTTTACATTTGAGTCATAAACAGACATAACAATGTGCAAAATGGGGTACTTCAACAACAAGCCCCTCTCCCGAAAAATAGCCTACTCTTACAAAATTAGTCGTTCCAGAACTTTTAAAAGGGTTTTGTCAGAACTTTGGCTGGTGTACAGAAACACCCACAGCCTCCGAAATGAATCGAACCTGCGATCCTCCGACTACTAGACGAGCTTACTGCCTACTAGCCAAGATGGCACTCTACCATATTGGTGACTTTGCAATGAGCTGGAAGGTTGCTAATGTTACGCCAATCCCCCTAATAAAAAAGAGCAGAGGCTAATAACTTTGAAAATTACCGCCCAATCGCAATTTATTCTGCACTTTCTCAAGTGAAGGAAAGTATGTTAAACGTTTATCCTGAGAGGTATCCAGAGTACAACAGCTTACTTAACGACCGGCAGTCTGGCTATCGTAAAGGCCGCTCTATTGGGGTGACCTACTTGCCCTCCTCTCGTAATTGTATAATTCAATACACCATTTTGGTTAAAGTAAGGTACTAACTCTAGATAGATATAGATAGGTTCCTAGTAAAGTATATATTGAGGAAACTAGATCTCTAACCTGACTATTTTTGGGAGATTTTTATGGTTCTGTATTGGGTATCTCCCCAATATCTATTCTGAATAGAGCACAGCATGCTATGAAAGCATCAGTGTAATCCAAATCGGGTTAGGTCAATAAACCTAACCTAACTCTAGATATCTCCAAAACGTTTGATAGATTGTGTCAGACTGCTCTTTTATCAAAATTTATTGCTTTCGGAGTCAGTGATTGCTTCTTCAGGGATCGCAGTAGAGCTCTTGTTGATGAAACCTCACAAAAACTAGTTTAGGGTGGCGTTGGCTGAAGTAGTTAGCACGTTTACTACAGAACCAAAGGTCCTGGCTTAGAGCACGATTTCCTACAGCCATTAAAAATATCAACACCTCGCATTTTTCTGATGTGCATTATTGTCCCTTTGCATCAGTTGTTGTAGGGAAGTTCAAGTGATGAAGGCATAAACACCGGTCACTGAAGTACTCTTGCATCAGCGGATACTAATGCTAATATTACATCAGAGCGCCTTACTTCCACGGTATTGTGTAGCAGAATCATCGCCGAAGTAAAATAACCAATAAAATGGCTACTAAATACAGATTCGAACTCATTGACACCATTATTAAAAAAAAAAAACGTGCAAAGAGCAGAGTTGCAAAAGAATAAAGCTTTCCTCGATCTCTTCTTTCACCATCTGTCATCTCTATCACCCCCAGGGGAGTCTATTTATAGACTACGGGTGTGGCAATCCCGGGGCCCCAGCTAGGCTAATGTAGCTTTTTCCACTGACGGACCTTTGGCTCATTACCCGTAAAACTTATGTGTTACTACCCGATCTCTGAACATAAACAGAGCAAAGGATGTGCACATATTTACAAAAGGAAAACAAATATTGTACGCCCGTTGTTGTCAGTTAGGTGCAGCGGCACCTAGAGCTGCCCCTGAGTTCAAAAGACGATAGAGGTGAAGCCCTTGTGGTGGAACTTCGAGGTCTAACCAGAGGCTACTTCAGGCGCCACGGGTGCCGGTTGCCCGACAGCTGGGCTGCTTAGAGATAAATGCATTGCGGTTGTCAAGATTCTGTGCTAAAATAGTTGTGCGTCCTACCTCCTGGGTTCAAGGGGCGTTTATAAAGCATGATCGATTGTAGTAGGCACAGGATCTTGGCGGCGAGCTTGCGTTCTTCTCGCGTAAGTGGTCCTCGCTGCTCTGAAGTTTTGAGTGCATGTAGCGGTCGTCAGTTTCCTTTGCCAAAATGCCGAGTTCGTCCTACCCCACGGGGTTAAAGGGATGATTTTGGTATGTGTGGAGTAGGCACTGGTTATTTGGCGACACAGGCATGCGTTCATTATGGATGAGTGGTTAGCTGTGCCGGCAATGGTTGAGGAATTTTCTTGGGGACCTCGCTAAGGTGTATACACAACACCATAGCGTGGAAGCCGGAGAATTGTGTGTGTGTGGCTGTGGTTGCTACCAAAATCGCTGGGAGAATAGTCTTGGCTTCCCAGTGTGAAATCAATGCTAGTGGTTGGTCTGACGCGGTCAGCCAGACACCATTCTAGGTGCTGTTGCCATTCAACAGAGCTGCTATGGGCACGGACATAGCAGCAGAGTTTAGATAGCTCAAAGTACCTCAGCAAGGTACTTGAATATAGAACAGGGATAACTATATTCAAAGATTGCAACCCATGTGCCTTATGGAGTGGGCCATAGGTTCACTCTAAAAGGGTGCATGGGGGCGTTGGTCTGGCTTCTAACCCACACCCAGTGCTCTGGCACACGTGAGATTAGGTACTCACGTAAAGCAATTGCACATCTGTCATCTCTATCACTACTAGGGTGATCGACTCGGTTTTTCATCCGGTTTTCACAATATGGATTTTTCAACATGTTCATTTTTCGAATGACGAATAGTCCGGTTTTTTTACAATTTAAAAACCGGCTGAATCGAATACTTTTCGATTTGTACATTTTGCAATAAAATTAGTTTTTACTATGTTAAAAATTAGACCAACGTGTTCGTTGATTTTCCAAGTATTTTTTTCCAGTACAAAAGTTCTAAGCGTTTTTTGAGCGTGGCAACACTTATTGAAACATGAAATTTAAGCGAAATTATTTCATGAGGTGGTAGCAGAGGCGAATTAAATTGGCCTTATGGTGTGCAATGGATGTCAAACCCCATTTGCAAAAATTATTTTTTAGTTTTGTTGACATTTTGCTTAATATTTTATTTAGTTGTAGATATCCACCTTATAGTATTTCGACTTTCATGCTTTTTTACGACATGTACATGTACGAAAAACCGCAATTTGGTCCTTTGTTGCTATTTGAAATTTCATGAAAAGAAGTCTATTCTTTATTGCAGAGGTTTTGAAATATTTCATCGTAGTGGCTCAATATATTCCTCTGTGATCACCTGTGTTATTTTTCAAATTGATTAATAAATAACTTTATACTACTTAAAATGGTACTTCTATTTAATAAGGTGCAGAGGCACAGTCTCACTCATATACATGAAATCTTACGTAGTAATCGCTCGCATATTGCACTAATTTCGCAGACATTATCGATTTCTAATAAATTTTTCTATTAAAACAATATGGAACATTACATTGCAGAGTAGAGTGATATAAACACACACACACACACACTTAAGGTTTCTTTTAATTGAAAACACAGTCACTTGAGGAATTTGCGCTGCATGGGATGCATGATGGCTTTTACATTGCTATGCAAACCTCATGCTTCACTTATCACCAGCTAAACAGCACCATTACATTGACAATTGTGTCCAAAGCAATTAAAAACAAGCACACAACAAAAAATAAATACAAAAATAAATATACAAAAACAATATGTGTTGTAAGTAAACCAAGCAAGCAAGCAAACAAGCAAGCAAACAAACAAGCAAACAGATATCCAACCAACCAACCAACGAGCGTGCTCACATGTCAACGACATATTTATGCATCATGGATGTTTGTTAAAAAGCAGAAATAAATAATTATATGGAGTGGAAAGTTGTATCTTCTGGTATCAACCAACCAAAACCCAACCAACAGTCGAAGCAACAGAAACTCAAACCAGAACACAACACCACGGACGGTAACACAAGACTAAATATAATAAGGTGGCGTTAAAGATAAGCAGAAAAAGTTTTCAACAATATTAGTATTATAAGAAGAAGCGATACGAATGTTTGTATGGTTGGTTGGTGAAGAATTGAACATGGGCACTCATGTACACTCATACACACAATTTTTCATACATCTTGTATTTTCTTTACTTTTTTTTTATTTATTTTAGTTTCTTTTTTTTGTAGTTCTTGAAGATTTTGTTACACAGAGAGAAAGTACACAATTAGAGGAAGAGCGACTTGACAGCATAAATAATCACGAAAAGCAACTTTTTCCACAAAAACAAGAAACAAAAACTAGTTCAGATAAAAAAAAATATATATGTTTGTATGTAGTAAAAGGAATTACAAAAAAGGGTTACATGTCTGGAACTTTTCTAGAGGGTACTTAAAGATAAGTCAGTAAAATAAAGAGAGAGAAAAAAATAATATAAAATATTTGAACTATAAAAATGTAAAATATTAAAACGTAAGTAGAAGAAGGCAGTTTAGAAAATTCTCCGAGATGATGCAATAAAAATAAATATTTTTTTAAACCTTTGGCCGAAAAATTTTTAATTAAATATCGTTCATTTACATCATGTCTTATAAAATCTATTGCTACGAATCACTTAAGTAAGGGCTTAAGAGCCATTTAAAATTCAGTTATAACTCAAGCTTTAGCTATTGGACAGATAAAAAGTAGCTAGTACACCATTAATAATAATAAATTCAGTAAAGTGCGATATTCACTCGCACGATATGTACATATGTTCCGTACGGAAACTATATATTGCTCATTTATAACGTCATAACTCAAAAAAAAAATTAATTTTCAAATTAATGATACAGAATTACTCCTCATATCGTTATTCTTATTCACTTTTATTCCAGTAATCGACTTCGACATCACATTAACACAGTACCAAAATATTGTGGCTTGTTTACACGTTTTCGAGAACAATTTTGTGCAACTGACAATATATTTCCGTTCTCTAAGGTCTAGAAAATAGCATACACCTGCCAACGGGAGTCAGCTGTTTTCGACAACGGGTACACACACAAGCCCCAATTTTTTAATATTGTGTTAAAGTGACGTCGATGATTGTGTTAAAATTTCATACAAATATCTTACTTTACTCAAAATTTTATTTTTCCATTAAGTTGTGTTTAAATTGAAAAGTTTAAACTCGTTTTCGGGCAAACTATTTTTTTTAGTTATGGCGCTGTTTTAGTATATCAGCGATATATAATGCTATATCCGAACTTTAGCCTCAGTGCTTATTTTCGTTTTTTTCGATTTTTTTGATGTTTAAACATCTATACGCTAGGGGGTAAAAATTTTTTGGCTTTGATTCTTTGCTGAGATTTCTTTGCTTTTTGCTTTTGCTTTGCATTGTCAAATCGATGTGAGCTATGTATGAGTGTATTAGTGTTTGAAAGAAGCAATACCAAGCAGAGAAACAAGTCGACCGGCTCGAAGCCGACGGTGCGCCGCCGCCGGTTATTTTTCTGTATATTTCCGTACACCAAAGGTGAAAATGAACCGTAAGAGCTACGGACTTGAAATTTGGACACAATATGTAGACATTTGGCCACTACAACAACAAGTACATGAGAGTTAAAAACTAAAGGGTGTTCCAAAACGAGCAACGGAAAATGTTAAAATCCCATGTAATATACATACATTTGTATGTACACATATACACTTGAAATTTGTAAAGTTAGTGTATTTTTATACAGACTACAACAATTAACACTAAATTTAAAAAGTTTAAATTAAAGGGTGTTCCATTAGTTAATGCAATTATTACTTTGTAATTTTGACAACTTGCTGTATCTTGGAGACCGTAAGAGCAAAACTCTTGAAATTTTCATAAACGGTAAAACTAAAAAATCAAAAAAATATAAAATCGCCAAATATAAAAAATCGCCAAAAACAAAAAAAAAATCGCCAAATCGAAAAAAGCACCAAATTAAAAAAAATCTCTAGGACTAAAATAAATCGCGAAAAACCGGAAAAATCGCCAAAATGAAAAAAATCCTTCAACAAAAAAATCGCCAATATGAAAAAATCGCCAAAATGAAAAAAAATTGCGAAAACTAAAAAAAAAACCCAAAAAGAGAAAAAAAAAAGCCAAAACGAGAAAAAAGCGATAAAACTGAAAAAAATCGTTTAAACTGAAAAAACTTAAAAAAGGAAGAAAGCTAAATCAAAAAAATGCTCAAAACCGAATGTGCGCAAGTCAAAGTCGCACTTTACTGAATTTATTTTAATTGCAATACGTACACAACAACAAGAACAGCAACAACTAAACGATGAACAACTGGAATTAAAAAGTAAAAGTAAAGGCATTTACCATAGATGAGCACTGAAGTACCACTAAAGTTTCAGTAAAAATAATAAAAAAATTTTAACATGTAAATTTTTACTGATTAATAAAATTTTTTTCTACAATTTTTATAAATTGCCTAAGTGATTTGTTATATGATGAGGTGCATTGAATTTTCAGTAATCAGTAATGCCCGTATTCATAATGAAATTCTACCAAATGGCTAAATGTTTTTCATACAAAAGTTTCAAAATTTGAATGAAAAAACTTTGCCACTTGCTACAATTTTATTATGATTACGGCCCTACGATTTTACTGGTAATGCAAATTAAATTTAATTAGCAGTAAAAATTTACTGAATTTTTTTAGTAATCAGTAAATTTACTGCTTACTGCAATTTTGAATGCAGTACATATACATATACTGCAGTGTGCCCATTTACTAACCAAATAAGTTTAATAAAACAAACAAAAACCAACAAATTCATATGTATTTACAATATTGAAAGTTTTGATACTTTTAATTAATTAATTTAAAAAAAGATACTAAAAGCATAAGTAGTACTTCCAACTTAAAAAAAATGTTCATTGCTAGATGTTTACACATCTCCTCTGTGATCGGACTCATATTGCTTTTTTTTTGTTTTTATTAATTTTGGCGTTTTTCTTTTGTCTCAGCGATTTTTTCGATTTATTTACGTTTTAGCAATTTTTTTTTAGTTCTGGCTCTTTTTTCTAGTTTTGGAGCTTCTTTTCGTTTTGGCGATTTTTTTCGTTTCTTTTTTTTTGTAGTTTTGGAGCTTGTTTCTTTTTGGCGATTTTTTTTTTTTGTATTACGCTTTTTTTATTTTGGCGTTTTTTCGTTTTGACGTTTTTTTTTTAAATTTTTTGGGGCTTTTTTTCAATATTTTATTTTTAGTTTTAGCGGATTTTTAGGTTTGTTGTTTTTTTTTAATATTGCGGCGCTTATTTTAATTTGCGCGTTTTTTTCGCCTGGACGATTTTTTCAGTTTTTGGCGATTTATTTTAGTTTTAGCAATTGTTTTTTAGTTTTGGCGATTTTTTTTTCGTTTTTTACGGTATTTTTAGTTACACCGACTAACTTTTGATTTTGGCGCTTGTTTGTTTTTGGCGATTTTTTCGGGTTTATTTTAGTATGTTAATGTTTTTTTTTTCATTTTTAAAATTTTTTTAGTTTTGGCGTTTTTTTCGCCAGAACGATTTTTTCGGTTTTAGACGATTTATTTTAGTTTTAGTGCTTTTTTCATTTTGGAGATTCTTTTCGTTTTGGCCATTTTTTTCCTTTTTTAGTTTTTTTTGACGAAATATTGTTAGTTAAATTTGGCGATTGTTTTCTTGACGATTTTTCGCTTTTGGGGCATTTTTTTCAATGCATATTTTTAGTTTCGGTGATTTCTTAGGTTTAACTTTTGTTGCGAGTTTGACGATTTTTTAGTTTCTTTGCGACCTTTTAACTTTTGGTATTTTTTTTTTTTTTAATTTTAGAGATATTTTATTTTTGGTCATATTTTTCTTTTAAGCGTTTTTTCATTTTAGCGATTCTTTTTATCGGCGTTTTTTAATTTGAAGATTTTTTAGTTTTAGCGTTTTTGAAAATTTCAAGAGTGTTTGCCTCTTGCGGTTTCCAGTCGGCTGCAAAATTACGGGTAAATACTTAAAGTTACATGAACTGACAGAATACCCTTAAATTTTAACTTTTTAAATTTCGGTGCTAAATACACTAACTCTGCAAATTTCAAGTGTCTATATATAATTGTCTGTAAATTATATTAGGATTTCAAACTGCTTTGTTGCTCGCTTTAGAACACCCTTTAAATTTTAATTGTTATATATTTGTTGTTGTAGCGGCCAAAGTTTTACATATTTTGAGAAAATTTCAGAACCTTAGCTCTTACGGTACTCGAGACTGTGGCTGACATACGAACGGACATGGTAGCGAAAACATAGAGCTTTTTTCACCTAGAATGTATGGAACCCTAAAACCGAAACGATATACGCTTCTTAATCGCATTAAAGTTATTAGAATTCACTACAAAAATGTTGAAAATTTCATGGTCATAGTTAGCATAATTAAACATTTTTGAGTCGTCGTGAATCAGCTTCTCGGTCAGCAAATTGTGAAACTATTTACCATTATATCTTGTCAAGTCAAGTCAATTTGAAGATGGCCCTCGTATGTATTAACCAACATACAATCTGAAATTTATACACTCCGCTTGGGTTAACTTTAATGATATAAACAAAGAACAAAAATAATAATAAAGGCAAATAAAATGAAGGACGAAGAAAGAAATTCTAGAAATATGAAGTAATTCGTAGGCCAGAGATGGGAGTAGCTAACGTGGCTACTTTAAATTATTATTATTTTTTATTTCCATTAAAGCAAATGTGACTACATTATTTCCTTAGCACAGTTACTAAATGAATTTTTATTGTCTTTTGAAAATTTTAATAGACTCACTTTCTCAAAAACCGAACGATTGTGTAGGACTGTGGGCGAAATATAATTTTTTACTTAACACCAAATTTTAAACCTTTTATTTTATATATATATTCCTTTCACTCCTCCGCTTCTTAAATGAAAGGGCAACACTGCTGCTGTCAACAGGCAACTGTCAGTTGATTAATGTCAATATTTGAAGAAGCTGCGTCATTTGAGAAGAAAAGCAGCGAATTTGGTTAAGTGAATGTTACCATATAATTGGAAATTTGAGGGGAGTTACAAAGTTCAGTTCCAAAAAATTTTAATTATAAAATAATGAGTGTGACTCATTGCGATTTTAAGTATTTTCTTTTCTACCCAAATAAACGTGCATGAAAGGTTAGTCAATGAATAATTTCTTATTTTTGCTCGCGTGAGTTAAATTTTGCTCATAATCCCATCTCTACTGTATAAGTATAAAATAAAACACTTTTGAAAGGATATTCTCGAACAAAAACAAGCAAAAAAAAAACTTGTGAAACTTTAGAACACAAACTAAATAAAAAAAAAACAAGTAACAAGCTTCAGCTCCTCTTCTCTCATGAACACACTTATAACAGAGTTAGTGGAGCTTTGACAAGTACAACATACATACATACATACAAGCAGCTACTGATGAATACTTGACGTGGCATATCCGCAAAATATTTACAAGTACTCGTACATTATTTACTTTAACTGCAAAACAGAAATATGAGCTGGTTAAACTTTCCCTTCTTAAGTTTCATTTTAATGCGAACGAATATACGAGCAGAGCATACTCGTAAGTTTAAAAAAAGGACAAATTTTTATAAAACTTTTTTTTATTATACAAAAAAATTATAACAAAATAATCCCACATAAATTTTAATGTATCAAATACAAGCATAAATACTGTGCGTAAATAAAATGTGGATGTGGATTTATATATAAGAGAACAAAATGTAATACAACACTGGGATATTGAAGACTGACTCTATCGCCACGTTTATACGTGCACTTTTTGCAAATAAAACTATTTTCAAATGAAGTAAACCCACTGTTTATACGGCAAAGCAAAAGTTCAAAAACTTGGTAGCACTTCTATAAAAAACACTTATTAATCTTACAAAAAATTGGGTGAATGTATAATGGCCTATTTCCCACCTGCGAAAGAAAACGTTCGACTTACAATTTATATTGAAAACAACAATAAAATATGAAAATTTGTTTTTGTTTTTGTTCAATATAAATTGCAAGTCGAACGTTTTCTTTCGCAGGTGGGAACCCAGTTAGCATTTGGGTGATAATTTTTTGCAAAAATCTCTTTATGATTCTCCTAAGATCAGTTTTGTTGATTAAAAACTGATTTATCACTTGGGTGATTGAAAAAGGATTCACTTATGATTCATCTGTATGATAAAATAATTATTTCTTGAAAATAGAGGAATAAAATGAAAAAGAAGCCGCAAAAAGAAAACCAATGATTGAAATACTACCAGAAAATTGCTCAAAAATTAATCAGCAAATCGCATCATAAATGATTCTCTGGGATGATTCATCTGTTGGGTACCATTTTCTCACAACGGAAGTATCATTTATGATCGAAAAATGGGCTCATATGCGGTTATTTTTCCCGTCAAGCTGATTCGGAAAAGATTCGATTATGATACAAAATGCTAGCTGGGAAATAGACCATAAAGTAACAAATAATTACATATGTATGTATATGCATTTTATTTGCAAATAGTGCGTTACGGTCATGACTCACCATCCTACACAATCGCATGACCTATGAAAGAATACAACAATGATCTGATGAATTGTTATTGTCTTTTGAAAATTTACATAGATTCCATACATTACATTCGGGGTTGCACTTTCTCAAAAATCTGAAGATTGTGTGGAATAGTACATCACGGCGTTTAATTATGAATAAATTTTGTGAGTTATTATATTATATGGCAATCAATTTACAGTTTTATTTGGTTATTGTCTCTGCTACTTAAATTTAAATTTATCTTCACAAACATGTTTAACGAGTATATTACAATCAAAAGAAATAATTCTGTCAAAAAAAACCATCAATGCAAAGATCTGATAGAACATTTTCGAAAAATATCTGTGGGACCAAACTGAAATTAAATTCTTTCAAAGAAAAAAAAATAAAGTTTAAGGGTCTTATGCAAAAAAACTTAATAAAGCTTTGCCAAGCAATGTTAAGTAAAGTTGTATTCTAAAAAAATTATTGTATAAAAATTCTAAAGTAGGCACCCAGGTTTGTTAAGACTACGTTAAGTTGATATTTCCAAAATGTGTGTTTTGTACCTCAAATATTTTTATTAATATAGCACATACTGATTCATGTTACATCTGAAAATGAAGCTAGAAGTGCCTGCCCTTATCTTAAATTTATTATTTCTGTCATGCAATGTGAAACATCGCCAAATTATCCAACTGATTCGAAATACATAGCAAAATCCATAAAAAATATTAAAATAAATACAATTATACAAAAATGTTTTAGTGATGTATATACATCAAAACAAATCGAAAAAAGCTGGATATTCAAATACTCGTTTCATTCGAATAAAACAAATTGTGATAATTTTTCACATTTTTATACTTTTACTTCATAGTTGTGTTTATCTGTTTTATTACCATGTCATAAGCTCATATTTTTTAAATTAGGTTGCTTTACTTCAAGATAATGAAAATTTATTTAATAAAATAAAAATTTATTTGAATACCCGAATGAAATTGTATTCGATTTTGTACATCATAAGCTGTGAAGTGGTTGTTGAACACGGTGGTGTTACCAGTATTCATTATTAGATAACAAAATAATTAAAGTTGTCTTTTGCATATGATTTCTTAACAAAGCTATGTTAGCCTTAAAGTGCTTGGCAACTAATATGAACTTTAAAGCTAAAGTAAAATATTTTTTTGCATAAGGGGGTAAAATTTTAAGTAAAGGGTCCGCCAGATTACTTTTTTTTTTGAAAATGCTATAAAAAAAATACTGAAGCTTCGGCTGTGTGGCACGTAGCGCCGTCCTGTTGAAACCAAATGTTGCCAATATCCTCCTCTTCAATTTTTGTGATCAAAAATTCGTTCAACATGGCCCGATAACGATCGCCATTGACTGTAACGGCCACTCCTTGCTCATTTTCGAAAAAATGGCCCAATTATGCCTCTGGACCAAAATCCGCAACAAACAGTGACTCGTTTTGGGTGCGTCGGCTTTTCAATGTATGCGTGCGGGTTTTCTGTGCCTCAAATGCGACAATTTTGCTTGTTTACATACCCGCTAAGATCAAAATGAGCTTCATCTGTGGTTTTTTTTGGCAAGGTCGGCATCTTCTGTAAGTCGATCGCAGGCCCACTTAGCGAAGCGAAAACGCATTGTTTTTTAATTGAACTACAATAAACTAAAAGTATTTTTTGCATTTTAAAATATGTTCGTCCGACGCGTCGTTAGCATTCAACACAAAAAAAGCGATTAAAAGATGTAGATAAGCTTATTATATGTCGTGACCTGCTTTAAAACAATCAATATCATTTAAAAACAAGAAACGAGTGAAAATGTTTATATGTATGTAGGTGTGTACACAAACATATGTACAAATGCTAGTATTTATGTACATACATATGTATGTATATTCTTTGTTGCGTCAACACATTATTTGTTATATGCTAAATTAACAGTCTAACTTTTTGATATTATCATTTTGATTCTCTTTTAACATTTTTGTAATACTCGTATGTAGTTAACGATCAAAATTATTTAGGGGGCTTTTCAACAGAACAATGGCAAAGAAACGCACTATCACACATGGTCAACCATACTTGATGTTATTGCTATCAGCCAGCGATGGATGGATGCAGTCAGTCTACACACATTCAGGTTTAATTAAGTGCTCACAAACACATGGAAAATCAAACCAGGGATGGAAAAGTTGATACAATCATACACTAATATGATTTTGAGAAAATGCAACCCTGATCTATAGGAGTTTGTAAACATTTCCAAGAGACAGTAACAACTTATTATACCAGGGTTGCAATTTCTCATAAGACGACTATACATATATATATATATTAGTCTCCTGCACAAGATATCTTATAAGAACTTTTAAGACATGAGGGATTTTTCAAATGCTTTGCTACAGCGAAATCTTATAAAACAAACGTTAACAACACTGTTTGCAAGAAATTTGTTTGAGTATTGTAGGTATAAGAGTAAAGAAAACACTTCGTGACGGAAGAATTTGTGATACTAGCTTCTTTCTACTCATAAGCGCGTGTACAAACGTCATGCATGCATGTGTGTATGATCTTTTATTTTTCTGCGCACACGCAAAGGCACACACATGCATTAACATTAGTTGTATGCGGTTAATCACATAATAGCCCTGCAGTCAGACTGAGGCCAAATGTCTCTATGTCAACACTAACATTCCAGTAGTGGTTACATTGTCTACAATTTCTCTTCTATTCGTCAGTATATAAGAAATAGAGAAAACAGATGTGGTGTATTTCTGGTGGATTTTGCAACAACTTGTCAATATACATAAATTTGTATGTACGTAAGGTATAGAAATCTACCAGTAAATGTCTGGTTGGTATGTCTCCATGTTCCCATAAGAACTATAAATTCACTACCTAGTCAATTGTTTTAGTGTTACTAGTAGATTTTCAATGACAAGCACATGCTAAATGTCTATAGCATAAAGTATTGTATGGGGAATAATTGCAGAGTAGTACTGGTGACAAAGTCAAAAGCGATTCAGTACATTTTCACTATTCGCACTTTCTGCAGGGAGCTTACCATCTACATATTACACACACACTCAAACGTACAGTATGAAAAATAACAAGCATACACAAATCAACAGTACTTCTTTTGAGTGTTTGTTACAGACAAACTGTCTTGACGTCATCGCTTGGTAACACTGGTATACACGTACACCAATACATCCATCGTGCTTCGCTTATAATTAGTAAGACAGCATTTATTATTGGTTTAGTATAATACATGCGACGTGAATACATTTAAAAATCATGACGTTTTTACATTTTAAGACTGTACGCAAATATATGATCAATTTGTTGTCTATTTTAATACTTAATCAGCTCTATCGTGAATATATTTTGAGTCGAAATTAGTTCCCTTTTCCCTAAAGTTGCAATTGTGAATTATTCCCACTTAAAGAAACTCTCGAGTTCGAAAAAAGTATGGCATCACCGATTTTTATTACCGTGGGGTTTTCCCCAAAAGTCACGTGTTTTTTCACGTAATGGAAGTAGTTTTAGTGTTGTTTTTAAAATAGTTATTAATTGTTTGATTTCATTTTTAAAAGGAATGGAAATACATGCATTTATTTATATACATACATACATACATATCGCTCATTCACTGAAACAACGTCATAACTCAAAAAAACCAGTTTGCTAGAAAACGAGTTTGAAGTTTTCAATTTACACAAAATGAAGCAGAAAATTATATTTTTCTACCAAAAGTTGAGTAAACAAGATATTTGTATGAAATTTCTACACAATATTAACAACGATATGAGGATTAATTATTAATTTTGAAGGAATAAAAAGAAAATATTCCCTTGAGGTTCGCGATAAGGGTGAACATTTTCCAGTCTCTTAAAAGAACCGCAAATAATAAAAAAAAATTTGTTCATAAAAACAAAGACTCCCAGTAGAAAACTCATTAAGATGATTATTCGAAAAAATAAAAACAATCTACCTACCACCAATTAAATGCTGTGTGGCAACACTGAAAATATTAATTCACCGATAACACAAACACCATCATCGTGTTATGATGATAATTTCATAAATATTCCAATTTTGCAATAAGTATTAAGGTTCTTTTTTTTATTTTTTATGATGTTGTTGTCAGTGTTGTTTATTAAAATTTTATTTTTATTCAAATTACTGGTTGTTATCAGTATGTATTTCAATATTTACATATTTTCAAAAGTTTTTATTAACAATATGTTTGTAGATTTGTTGGTGATATTTTTTATATTTAACGTGTTTTTTTAATTTTTTATCTCTGCCAGTCGCATTTTGATGCTTTTTTTAGGCGTGTGTTAGAAGTTCAATTATTTGTTCCTTTTTATATTTCTTTTATATGTATTTTATTCTTTTCAAAGACATTTTGTTGTTTTTTATTTACATACATACATATATGCATTAGTAAGTATATGAGAGTATGTATATTTTTAACTTATTCAAGAGCTACCCAAGACCCACCACATGAAAAATGGAAAATGTATGGGTTCAACTTGAAAATTGAGTAGTCTCAGGGAATAATGAGTTAAAATTGTTCGCAAAAATTGTCGACGTAATATTTTATTTAGTCACTGATGAATACTTTAACGCCCGAGATCCAACTGAAACAACATAAATACGTCAAAACTCATATTAATCCCAGCAAACATTCAGTTTTAACTTATTTCGGGAGTGAGTGATTAAAAAGCATTTTCAATAAATAAAATTTATTCCCCATTTACAGCTTCCACAGAGTTTCTCTACAAATCCACAAATACTATTTGTATGACCTTCACGGGATAGCAGATAAATAACTGTTTAAAAAAAATATTCACCCTTATTCCAGTTGTAGACATCGACTAAAAATTGGGGCTTGTTTACTGCTCTCGAAAACAATTTTGTGCTACTGACAATCTATTTCCGTTTCCTAAAGTCTAGAATTTAGTATAAACCTGCCAACAAGACTCAGTTGTTTTCGACAACGGGTACACAAGCCCCAATTTTTTGGTATTGTGTTAAAGTGTTGCCGATATCGACAACTGGAATAAGGGTGATTATTAAGGCAATTTATTGTAAAGCGCTCGTGGCACACCATTCGAAACCGTATGGGACAGTGTTATGGAGGCACTTTCAAATAAAAATACACAATACATTTGAAAATTTTACAGTTTATGGTCATTTTTTTTTGGTAATTTGGAAATTCGTGGTAAATTTGAGGCGAGTTTCCAAAAGGCTGTGAGTAAATAGTGACATAAGGAGTCAACACAATTCTCGTATTCTATTTCAATTGAAAATTTGTATATAATAGTTAATTACATACATTGACAGAAAATGTTATACAGTGATGAAACAGGTGTATTGGCATGTTTTTCCGTTCTGCCAATACATGTTCGATTGATTAAAATTTTACGTGTGTGAAGATAAATTTCGAAATTTAAACCCAAGACACAAACCAATTGCATTAACAGAGCTATGTTAACCTGATAACAGAGCTTTGTTAGACATGAAAATCTTGGAAGTACACATTCCAAATCGAATCCTGGCCATATTTTTCAACAAAATGAGCTATAAAAAATGGAAACATGCAGACTATTATATTTTTCTTCATGAAAACAAAAAAAGTCTTAAAAAGTATAGAAACTATAATTTTTTAACTATCAAGTAAATTAATTTGTTTATGGAAATTTTTGAATTCCTGGAGAATTTATGAAAACATTTGCGTTTTTCATTAAAAAAAATCGTTTTTCTAAATTTTCAAATTTCGATTTTCACTAAAGGACGAATTTCAGGAAAACGAACATACTACACCTGGGCGGCAAAATTATTTTTTTAAATTTATGTCTTTCATGCCCTTTTATAATATCTAGATGTCAAAACCCTTATGAACTACATGTAAAAGTATTTGGTGTGAAATATTTGCGAAATAAATTCGCAAAAGTAGTACTCTGTTCGAAGTTGTGAAAAATTTTCCGTAACATTTCACGTGAAAAATATGACATGTACTAAATGTAGCCCTTCAGTTGACAGATTTTTGAACTTTTTAACCAAGCTTAGCCTTGGTTTTTTTATGATGTTTTTTTTCGCCAAAAAAAAAAAATGCTTAGAGTACACGAAATTCACTTATTCAATTTTTTTTCTCAAATCATGCGGTAGTCTGCTATCAATGGCTATCAAGCTAAAACTAAATGACGTAGGTTGCTCGAATTTTGACAGGCGTCGACTGACAGTGACCTGTTGAAAGAACGCAGTATTGCCCTCTAAGGAAAATTCAAAAAGTCACGGACTTATTGACCGGCATTTGTAAATTAAGTTCAGCAATATTTCTCTGCATCATATAATTTAATGAAATGACAAAATTTTGTTTGACATTTAATACCGTGATTATAAAATATATATAACAAAGTTCTTTAGAACCTTATATAGAACTCTCCAGCTTGATTAGTTCTGCAACCAGTTTCATATATTTTCATTATTTACATTTTCTTTTTACCACCAGTCGTTACGTCTGATCATCAAAAACAAATACTTAAGTAATAAATGTTTTTTGTTTTCATTATAACTTACAAATTATAATTTACATTATTTAGTTTTCTTTTTAGTTGTACATATAAAAAGTTTTGTTTATGTACTTTTCTAACATCTTTTTTTATAAGTTCAAATTTATATTAGTTTGCCTTTCATTTCACCTGTTTGTTTTTTGCAAGTCTTCTTTGAAAGTTGAGTTTTTTTCCTATATAATTGATTTTAGCCGCAAAAGAAAAGACGCAAAATGTTCTTTTTGCCAGAATTTACTTTTATTACACAAACATATTACGCAAAATGTATGTACTCGTATTTGGGTTTGCCTTGCAAAATGTTTTTTATTTTTTTTTACAATAAATTTTATTTTCTTTTCGCACAAACATTTTGTGGGTTTTACTTTAAGTAATTTTAATTAAATCTTGTGCCGAACGTTGAAAACAAAATAATGAATGTATGTATGTTTGTTATTTACAAGAAACAACAACTCTAAATCCACTCAGGGTTGTGTGAAAACATTTAAATAATAACAATATTATACTTTTGCCCATAAATAAACTTTAGTGAAAACTTCGTTAATGGACAAGATTAAATTAAAAAAAAAACGCAAACCTAATCTCTAGTGTATTTGAACCAGAGCTGTTAAATTTCGATTACGATTAGGAATCAGTTAGATTACATTTTAAAAAGAATTGTACCGATTATATAATTCCCTTTAAAAAATTTCTGATAAATAATTGATTACGATTACTAATAATTGAAAAGTAATCTGAATTACTAGAAATTACAATAAATAATCAAAGAGAATCAAAAGTAATAAAAAAATAATTCGACTACTTTTAAAGATTGCTTTTGATTATTAATAAATAATCAAAAAGAATTAAAAGTAATCTTTAAAAGCATTCGGATTATTTTTTAATTACTTTTGATTCTTTTTGATTATTTTTTCTAATTTCAAGTAATTCAGATTACTTTTCCATTATTAGTAATCGTAATCAATTAGTAATCGTGCGAAACAGAACATAATCGTAATTTAATTATTACTTTACCTTTCAAAAAATAACGGGTGTTTTTTTTAGAGGTATAGAACTTCGAATTGAAATAAGACACAAGAAAATCGTTTTAATGTCCATCAATTTGGCTTTATTGGAAGGATAATTTTGTGCCATTAATGTTTAAATATGATTTCGGGCATGTGCCCGCCGCGGCTGGCTCGAATAAGGCCAATTCTACAGGTCCAATTTTCAACCACTTTTTCGAGCATATGGGGCCGTATGTTGGCAATAACGCCACGAATGTTGGCTTCCAAGTCCCCTAACGTTTCTGGTTTGTTGGCGTAGACGAGCGACTTCACATATCCCCAAAGAAAATAATCCAATGGTGTCAAATCACACGATCTTGGTGGCCAATTGACAGGTCCATTCCGCGAAATTATGCGCTCATCGAATGTTTCCTTCAATAAATCGATTGTGACGTGCGCTGTGTGGCATGTAGCGCCGTCTTGTTGGAACCACAACTCATCCATATTCATGCCATCCAATTCGGGAACAAAATAGTCGGTTAGTCGGCTCCAATTGCTGTGCACGGTGGCGAATCGATTCATTCGGGTCCTCTTCAACACTTTGCTCTACAGCGGCAATTGTTTCTTCGGTGCGCACTGTTCGACGTCTCTGCGGATGCGTATTATCACATAGAGTAAACGTAGTGCGAAAACGATCCATGGTTAACCGAATTAATTGCTCTGATGGACGATTATGTCGACCATAAAATGGACGGAGCTTGCGGTAAACTTCGCGAACTGAACCATTATTTTCGAAATAAATTTGCACGATTTGCAAGCGTTGTTCTTTTGTCAACCTGTTCATGATGAAATGGCAAACCAAACTAAATATTAATCACTTGACAGCTGACAAAATGGCCGCCAGTTAAAAAAGTGATGCCAACTTAAAGTTCTATACCTCAATAAAAAACACCCACTAGTAATCAAATTAGTAATCAGTACGATTACTAATCATTACTTAACAGCTATGATTTAAACTTATGGGATGTCAATTACATATTGAACCAAACTGTACCTTTGGCGTTTTTTTTCTTCAAAATTTGTATGTTTTCAGGTTAATTTTTTAAGTTATTAACTTTCAATCGCATAGGAAAAACTATATTGTAACCCTAAAGGGCCATTAAGACTATTATAAATGTACCTATAAGCACTTTTATCACATTTTACGAGGCAGAAATCTAAAGACGACTGTCAAAAAATCGTAACTCGACATTTTGTGTTGACACCATCACACCTCAAATAAAATTACCCAGCAAAAAATTACACATTACCATTAGAACTACTTGCCATATAATGACTTACTTTTCTGATTGCCAAATTTCATTACTCGCTTACAAATCACATTAAGGGGCCCATACACTACAACAACATGCATGCGCAATCAAGTGTTTGTGCCAGCGGTTTGGTCGTGTATGGGCATTTTGTGCGATTGTACGGTTTGCTGTAGCGATGTCAAGTAGAGTTTGATATTTTGCTGATGGTACCAGCTCGCTGGTGTGGTATATGGTGAAATTAGCTCAGTTGAGCAAAGTTGTCATGGAGCAAACATGCATTTAAGTAATATAATTTGTTGAAATATAATTTGTTTCAATGGTAAACAGAATTTTAGAACTTTAGTTATAACTACATAGCTGCTAATTTTAACAACATACCAATAATAATTGCAACAAAATATGTGTCACTATTGATAACCACCCTTCCCGAAATTTTGTAAGAAATGAATATTGTACCAGCTTGCTGGTATGTTGTGTGGTACGAGCATGAATGCTCAATCGCTTGATTGTGCGTGCATGCTGTTGTATTGTATGGGCCGCTTTACCTAAAATTTAAAAAATGATGTATAAGTTGCTAAATGAAGAGAATGATTTTTTTTAGATGAAATAGATTACCTCAACAAGTTGCTAAATAAAAAAAGTAAGTACTTCTCAAGAATCGATTATTTTAGTCTCACGCTTTGTTAAAATCATTAAGTTGGTAATCCAATAGGGAAGACCTTCCACCAAAAATGCTTAATTCCAAACTCGATTACCTTTTTTGAAATTTTTTGTTGTTGTTCGGAATTAACATGCCTACTTTAATCGTTGACTTGCGACGGCAGAACAGTTTCATGCAAGCAGTGGTCGTGAAAGCCTTTGACGGCGGCTAAAGTAGTTGATTTAAATAAGACAAAGAAAAGAAAACACTATGGCGCATATTCAGAAATCGTAACCAAAGTCGAAACTAATAAAACAGAAATTAAAAAATAGTTCATAGATAGTTATAGCTCTTATTCACAATTCATAACTAGTCCAGCAACAGCTTTCAGCTGGTAAACGAAATGCAACCTTGCATATTGTTATGTAGAGAGCATAAAATGTCGATAATATTTTGAACGATAAATTCTGTAACTAATTGAAAAGCTTATGAAGCTATTAAAAAACAGTTTTATTTCCTGAAAAAATTATGCAAATTCTAAAAAAGTAATTTTTAAGTTATAGTCTGTATATAAATCAATTAAAATAAGTGCTTGTAAAAATAAAGTTATTCAATAAAATTTTTTTGACCAAAAACACATCTCTAATTTATTTTATTGCTTTATATGGATATTTTTGTTGACGCAATAGAAATAAATGCAAGAAGTAAAGATAATAAGGTAAGCTTATTATATAGGAAATTGTTAGAAAATAAAGAGTATTTGTTGTTTTGTGCATTTTAAAGAGCCACAAATTGATTTTATTTTTCAAATAAATTGTAAATGAAATCATTCAGCTGTTCTTTGAATGTATTAGTTAGCTGGCATTTAGTTACAGCTTTACCCATAATTAAGTGTAAACTATTACTGCTGAAAGTAAGGCCGGATTTCCATCTGTGTGCCATGTGCCACACAAGCGTAAAAAAAAAGCGTAACCAACTAATTACTAATGAAAAACAGTTTCATTCAGACACGTAATTATTAAGTTAAACAGTTGCATACATAACTAATAGACAATTTTATAGAATCCAACATGATTGGAAATTGTTTAAATCAATAAATATATGTCTGAATCAAATAGTTTTTCATTAGTAATTAGTTGGTTACGCTTTTTTGGGCAAATGACACACAAGAAACGCCAGATGTAAACTCAGCCTAATCAACTATGAATAACTTAAATAGATACTTAAAAAAGTTAACACTTAGTGATAATTTCTGAATATGCGCGTATAATTTCGTTAAATTTCAGACATGTCTTATGCGAAATATATGACATTACGATAAAAATATTCAATATTTAGTCGGTTTAAGCCGAAGAAATATACCATCAGATGAAAGTATTATCTTTTAGAAAAAATTTAAAAAAAATAGTGTTTTTATGGGAATTGTTACAATTTAAGTTTAAAATTTTTTTTAAACGCACTAATAATCCCAAATTAATATTTTACTTATTAAGTAAAATATTTTTTTATATTAAAAATACATTGATATTGATTACTGAGGGGCTTAGCTGGATCCTATGCGCATTTCACTGTTGCTAATGCAGATCATCAGGGAACCTTTACCCAAAGTTTCTTAGAACAACTAGAGTTATTATATTATAAACTTTCATTTAAACAAATGAGAAGCTCATAACAAATAACAAAGTTGAAACAAGAACTGAATAATCAACATGTTTTTTATTTTCTTACTCAATAATCAATTTCAATGTATTTTTAATAAAAAAAAATATTTTACTTAATAAGTAAAATATTAATTTGGGATTATTAGTGCGTTTAAAAAAATTTTAAACTTAAAAAAACGTTTAAGTCTTTATGGGATTCATCTCATTCAACTCATGCATGTATGTTTATATAAAAGTTTAGTCATTAACAGCCTGGCCCACGATATCGACAACGTTCGACTTGTCGCACACTTACATTTGAAACAACAACAAAATATTAAAATTTGTTTTTGTTTTGAATGTAAGTGTGCGACAAGTCGAACGTTGTCGATATCGTGGGCCAGGCTGTAAGTTCGCATTTTGAACCATAACTATTTTGCATCGTCCATAGGTATTGAGTTAAGGAGTGTCGAAATCAACAACTTCATAAATGTTGTTAAGTATGAGTTCGATGAGCACTTCAAACTTTCGACTTAATGTGATTCATAGACAATATTGCAATAAGTCTCTATTTACACTATGCAAGTCTTATTGCTAAGCTGATTAGTTTAATAGGAGAGAGAGACGGGGGGAAAAGAAATGTTTCTATTTCCCTCGTCTCTCTCTCCTAATAAACTAATCAGCTTAGCAATAAGACTTGCATAGTGTGATTTGTGACTAAGTATGAGTGCGCATAATTACAAGAAATTGAAGTCATGATTAAACTCTACTCACTTTTTCACTACTCATTGCTGTTCTCTGAAATGTATACGAACTTTGTACTGATACATTTTGGAAGTCAGTTACTCTCTAATGGCTGTTTGAACAAACAAAAATTAGCAAATAAATGTACTTAGTGTGAACACAAAACAAATTCTCTGTTGTTCTGGGAAAATATATATTTCATGTGACCGAAGTTCGATTACGGCTCAAGGCTCAATCAGACGTTACATAACCATAGCCATAGAGAGCAGCCGTTCGAACCAAACTAATGGGCAACACTGTATTCGATTATACGTGACTCGCCATAACGTCATACTCTCACCATAGAAACCAATTGAATTTTGGTTTGGTTATGGTTATGGCATTATGGCTATGTCACGTCTAATTTAAGCTTTAGGTCTGATTGGAACTTTGAAAAAATTTACTGAAATTCGGCTTCGGTCGTACACTTATTATTTATACAAATAAAAATTAGATATTATTAATAAAATAAATAAACCCACCTGTTGTTTCACGTTTTCTTTTAAAAGAATAACTTCTCTGGAGTGGAAACGGCTGCGGCTGCTTCTCCTGCTGCTCCTTCTGATATTTAATCTTCGATGCTGTTGTTGATGAGGCGGCGTTGTAGCGTATATTGTTTGTCAATTCTTTAACGCTGTCGTTAGCAACTTTATTGCCAGTATAGCTGCTACTACTGCTTCTGCTGTTGCTGTTGCTGTAACCATGCGTTAATATGCTGCTACTGTTGTCGTTGTCGCTGTTGTTGTGGCTGATGCTGTCGCTATTTGAGTTATTATCGTCTATACAAATTACAACACTACCACTATTGCTACTATTATTAGCAGCAGCAATATTTGCTGTATTTCTTGGTAAACTTGAATTATTCCCAATATTTTCTTGGAGTTGCTGCTGTGTTTCAATATCACTACTTTCACTGTCAGCTGCTGCAACAATAGTTTTATTTTTAATCCTTAAATCATCGAGAAATTTTCTCTGCAAGTGATGATAATCTTCCACAAATATGGAGCCTGCTGTTGTCGCTGTTGGTGATTCTAAAGATGTTGCAGAAGATGATGTTTGTTTGGTGTTGTAAATAATGCGGGAAAATTGCTGTTTTTGTTGTTGATGTTGTTGTTGTTGCTGCAGTGGTTGTCTTGACTGATGTCTTCTTATCAAACTTTGAGGTTCTGTGTCGAGAAATTCTTCATTTAAGGTTCTGCTGTCATAAAATTGTCGTTGATTCTGATGGCGCTGTGGATACGGTGACAAGTTGTGCTGCTGTTCTAGTTGCTGCTGTTGTCTTTCTAATATATATTGTTGCTGCTGTTCTTCACCCTCGTAGATGGGGCGACTTGAGTAGTCGAAATTATTTGCGCTTGAATTCGACGACGTTTTCATTTGTGTTCAATTACAACAGTTTGTATGCAATTTCTTTTCTTCTTTATCTTTTAGTTCTTGTTGTTGTCTTATTTATATGTTTTTGTTGCTTCTAACGTAACAATCAAATTGGGCCGCCGTTTGCTTATTTTGATTGTAACGCCGTTGTTGTTGTTTTTGTTTCTGTTGCTTGTTGTAGCAATTACTTGCGGTTGTATTCAATTTCAATTTGTGTATGAAACTTTTTGTTGCCAATTCCGTTGCCGCTGCATTATTTTTACGCTTCATTCGTAATTAACAAATGCTTTTTTTTTACTTTAATTCATTTTTTTTATTTTTAAATTTTTTTTTCTTTTTTGCAATTCACATTCTATTTTGTTTTAGAATTATTTTTATTTACTTTACTTTTTTCTTTTAATCTATTAAGCAATATTTTACAAATTAATTATAATTTAATTTTTTTCTCAACATTTGTTTCATTATTATTTTTGATCAAATTGTTTTTTTTTTACTATTTACATATATTTTTTAAGTTATCTATTACAAAGAATTTATTTTACAACTTTTTTTTGTTTATCATTAATTTTTATTTCATTAGTGTTTGAAACCAAATCAAAAAAATGAATAAAAACTGCAAAGAGAAGAAGAGAGAGAGAGAGAGAATACTGATATTAGTTAGATTTTTTTTATTTATTTATAAGCTTACAAAAGATTCAGCTTATGCTTTATCTTTTCGTAGATTAATATTTGTACACATTTTTACTCAACAAATTTATATTTTTAAGTAATTTAGTGAATAAAATTACGGCAATGCCGAACGCATGCATAGAAAAATAATTTTGTTTGAAATTTTCGCGTTAAAAAAAAATGTCGACTTTAAGGTTCAATCAGACGTGTCATATGGTTAACCATAGATAACAGCTGTTCAAACCAAACTTATGGACAACACTGTATATGATTATAAGTGACTCGCCGTAACGCCATAGCCATTAGAGCTGTGTCGTTCATGAACGAACGAGTACAATTGAACGAATCAGTAAAATGAACGAAGTGAGCCGGTCACTTTACTGAGCTGTTTTGGCTCAGCAGTACATCAGTACAATTGTACGAAATGAACGAACGAACGCACTTGTGTGTTTTTGTGTTGTTTTGTTTACTTTTTCTTTATACATGAGAAATTTTTTGTCACATTCTGGTTTTCATTTGCCTTTTTGTTTGCTTTTAGTAATATTATGATCATTATGAAATTAATAAAATTGTCATTAATATTGGTTAAGGTTTTAGAACATATTAAGATTTTTTTTAAACAAATTTGATACGTAGATATTAATAACAGTTAATTTTTATTCTTTATATGTGGCTCTTTTGGCAATATGAATCTTTTGATTTCTTATTCCTAAGAATATAAAATACTTTAATATTTTAAAAGTTTTTACTTCCTGATTTTTTTGATGCTTATATTTATATTGTTTGTTTTGCTTATTTTGCTAAACAATTCATAAGAAACTCACTGCACTTGTCCCTTTTTATTTGACAAATCAACTGTTTGTTTGTTTGTTTTTATTTCGTTCCATCCGTTCTTGAAGAGAGCGGATGAACGAAATGAACGAACTCGTTCTTTTTTAGAAAATGAACGAAAATGACCGGTCACTTAAATGAACGATTTGGCACAGCTCTAATAGCCATTACCATAGAAACCAATTGAATTTTGGTTTAGTTATGGCTATGGTCTGTCTAATTTTAGCTTTATTTTGTTTCCAACGGCTGTTTTCTAAGGTTATGGTTATGGCACGTCTGATTGCACCCTTAACCACATCTGACTGATGAGTGGAGTAGCTGGCCATACCATACTTTTAATCATTAAAATTTAATGGCAGCGATTTTGTTTTATTTCCTTTGTTGCGATTCTTACAAGTACAGCCGGCATACAGACACATTCTCAGCACACACAGTTGTGTTTATAAAAATAGGAGTGTTATTCCGGGAAAATTAAATTTGAAACTTGTACTAAAAAATTTTTAAGTTTTTTAATTTTTTTCCTATCGCAACTTTATGTCTTCTTTTATGTAATAATAATTATACAAAAAAAAATATAGCCTGAAGAAGTTAACCAAGGTTAACGAAATATCGCAATAACAAACTAAAACAAAACTAAAATTTACCTATAGCTTAATAAAATAGTTTCATTGAACAAATCTAAAGACTATTACATACTATGAAGTTCTTCAACCGTTATGTGTGTTCTGTAGCTCGTTTCTGTATTTCTTGCATCGTAAAATTTCCCGCATGAAACGAGGGAATCGTTACAAAAAGAGTGTAAATTGAAACACAAAATGCTTTTCTCACATAAATGTTTCTGTATCTTTACTTTGCGAGAACTATCTGCCATTTAAATAAATTTCCAGCAATTATTGGAAGGATGTGAGAAAAAGTGTTTCTGTAACAATATTTTGTGAAAAGTTTCTCGCAAGAATTGTCAAAACAAGTCGCATTTTAAATTGGTGCGAGGACAACCAAATTTGTACAAAAGCATATGAATTTTTGAATTTTTGTATAAAAATATAAAAACTAAACTAGTTGAAAAGATATGCAACGAATTGTTTGACTAAAATATCATTAAAAATTCGATATGTTTACATTTATTTAGAACTTTTATTTTGATCAATTGTCTTATGTAGAGACAGTAGATAGAAAAAACTTCTTTTGAGGATTTTACATTAATTTTATATTTTTGCTTATAATTTTATTTCCTTTTTCTTGTTTATTATTTCTTTTTTTTATTGAAATAATATTTTTGTGACATTTTATTTTCATTTGACATTCGATTACTGGAAATATTCCAGTAAAAACAGAATCAGTGTTGTCAGTTTTCGCATTTAAACACAGAAACACTTTTTTCTCACAAATCGAGAAACGATGGAATTTTGTGTTTCACACTTCATGTGAGATGCGAGAAATACAGAAACCAACTACTGTTTAGTCATAATAGAGTAGACAGAACACAGCGTTAATTTGCATTAAAAGCTCACTAATGTGAATTAAAAGTTTAACCTGACAGACGACAGTATTTGCATTTAGTAAAGCTAGCATAATCTGTACATCCCTTTCGTACCACACACTTCGGTTGGAAATCTTAAAATGGAAAAAGTGTATTTCGATTTTAATATTTTTTTTCTTTTGCTAAAAACAATTAAAATAACTTATCTTTCCGGGCTTTGAATCCATTTTAATTTTGCAATAGAAAACAGTTTGCAAACAGCTGATTGATTGTTGACGGTGTTACCATATTGGAATAGCTAAATTCTGTATTAATTCACTCTGATTTAGTGCATTTACATCAAATCTAATACCTAATGGCAACCATTTTTTTGTTGTTAAAAATATTGCTTATTATTAATCTGGTAACAAGGTTTTGAATTACGGAACTTATAGAAGACTGTTTGATAACTTCTAAAAAAATATTACAGGTGAACAGAATTTTTATTTAGATCTTATATAATATAATCATAATAAATTTAATTCCTTTGCACTAGAAATGGGCGCGTTTCGTATTTTTTTTCGTGACACGGACACGCACGACTCAACACAAAGTGTTCGTGACAAAAAATCTGACTTCGTGCGTATTCGGGTCGTTTCGTGTTGAGCAAAATTGACACGAAAAACACAAAAGGTTACCACAGATGATTGGAAGAAAGTTACTTGGTCCGATGAAACTAAGATTAATCAGGTGGGGTGGGATGAACGTAAATGGACATGGGTCGAAATAAATGTGTTGGCGTACAAGAACGTAACATATACCAAATTGTGAAATTCAGAGGTGGTTCACTGATGGTTGGGTGGATGATTGGAGGATTCCTATCTCTCAAGTTTACATACATAATGGGTGTTTTTTATTGAGGTATAGAACTTTAAGTTGGCATCACTTTTTTAACTGGCGGCCATTTTGTCAGCTGTCAAGTGATTAATATTTAGTTTGGTTTGCCATTTCATCATGAACAGGTTGACAAAAGAACAACGCTTGCAAATCGTGCAAATTTATTTCGAAAATAATGGTTCAGTTCGCGAAGTTTACCGCAAGCTCCGTCCATTTTATGGTCGACATAATCGTCCATCAGAGCAATTAATTCGGTTAACCATGGATCGTTTTCGCACTACGTTTACTCTATGTGATAATACGCATCCGCAGAGACGTCGAACAGTGCGCACCGAAGAAACAATTGCCGCTGTAGAGCAAAGTGTTGAAGAGGACCCGAATGAATCGATTCGCCACCGTGCACAGCAATTGGAGCCGACTAACCGACTATTTTGTTCCCGAATTGGATGGCATGAATGTGGATGAGTTGTGGTTCCAACAAGACGGCGCTACATGCCACACAGCGCACGTCACAATCGATTTATTGAAGGAAACATTCGATGAGCGCATAATTTCGCGGAATGGACCTGTCAATTGGCCACCAAGATCGTGTGATTTGACACCATTGGATTATTTTCTTTGGGGATATGTGAAGTCGCTCGTCTACGCCAACAAACCAGAAACGTTAGGGGACTTGGAAGCCAACATTCGTGGCGTTATTGCCAACATACGGCCCCATATGCTCGAAAAAGTGGTTGAAAATTGGACCTGTAGAATTGGCTTTATTCGAGCCAGCCGCGGCGGCCACATGCCCGAAATCATATTTAAACATTAATGGCATAAAATTATCCTTCCAATAAAGCCAAATTGATGGACATTAAAACGATTTTCTTGTGTTTTATTTCAATTCGAAGTTCTATACCTCTAAAAAAACACCCTTTATATTCGGATGAACGTGACCAAAACGATATATTAGTTTGTAGATGATGGCATCAAACTCCTTCAATCTCCACAATATCCTAATTTTATTTTAAACCACAATATGTATGTATATTTGCATAATTATAATACGAATATGTATGTCGAAAATTTTTTTGTGAACAGTTTTGTCATCGACTGTATACGAGTGCTTAAATATATGTATTTGTCTTGCATTTTTCACGTTTTTAGAAAAATTAAATAAATTCATTTTGTTTGTATAACGACAAATTGAAAAAAAAACACAATTCTAACGTAAAAACAAATTTTCTTGTATCTAGAGAAAACCAATTTACAGTCACTAAAATATATTTTGCAACTTTCAAGCAAACGCCCTAACGTATTTCTTTGGGACGTGCCACCACAATAGACATGCATACATATGTATGTATTTACATTGGGGTGGCCGTTATTTTTTTTTTATTTCTTCTACGCTCACCCCCAAATCGGTTCAGTTTTATGTAAAAATAAATACAAAAAAATTTCAGACCGATAAGTTGTGTTTTAGGGGGTGCGTCCGGCCCTCAAAGTTGGCCCTCAAATCCATATATTCAATGCAATTTTTTTTTAGTTTTATTTTGACTATATGTATATGTATGTATGAAATAATTTAATATATATCGTTAACTTAATACGAAAAGGCACTAACTCATATTTTTCATAGTTTACAGGAGGAGGAAAAAAAATAAATAAAAAAAGATGCAATATTGATACAAAATTTTTTTAACGCAATTTTTATTAAAAACACTTTACATAAGCACATAATATTGCGTTTAAAAAATTTTTTTATCAATATTGTACCTTTTTTTATTTAGTTTTTTCCTCCTCCTGTAAACTATGAAAAACATGAGTTAGGGCCTTTTCGTTTTAAGTTAACGATATGTAAAGGGTGTCCCAACAAGAACGCAAGATTTAAATTTGGCGCCATTCGAAGTGTCATTGTTTGACATTTGAACAATTGTTATTGTTTGCTAGTAGAAGGTACGAGGTTAGTAAAAAATAAAGCGCTACCAAATTAACAACGCATTCTCATTGTGAAATTGTTTTACCAAAATGGTGAACGTTTTGCGGCTACAGTTCGCAAATTTGCGATCAATTTGGGGTCACAATAATGCTCCAAAGGAGTCAACTGTAAAGACATTAATGGATAAATTTGCCGAAACTGGATCTGTTAGTGATGTAAAGACAACAACGCGCCTTCGACCAGGTCGATCGACCGAAAATGTCGCAGCTATACGTGATTATGTCGCTCAAACGCAGGTCAAGCGCAAACAGTCAATGGTGTTCGGTATCGTGAAATGATAAATAGTTTTTTCGTGCCTAGAATTGAAGAAATGAATGTGGAGGGCATGTGGTTTCAACAAGACGGCGCCACATGTCATACAGCCAGAGAAACAATTCAATTGCTATGCTACATCAGTCATTTCCCGGTCTTGTTATTTCGCGTTTTGGAGACCAGAATTGGCCGCCTAGATCGTGCGATTTAACACCATTAGACTTTTTTCTTTTGGGTTTTTTGAAGTCGATGGTTTACGCGAATAAGCCGACGACGACTCAAGCCTTAAAATAGGAAATTGGACGCTGCATTAATAAAATACCGCAGCATTTATGCAAAACGGCCATTGAAAATTTCATTAAAAGATCGCGTGTGTGCCAGCAAAGCTGCGGCGGCCATCTGCCCGATTTGTTGTTCCACACATAACCTCATTTTGTCTACTTTACGATATAATAAAGTTTCACGATTTTTTTTTAAATATCTGTTTTATTTAAAATTTAAATCTTGCGTTCTTGTTGGGACACCCTTTACATATCTCAAAAAGAGGGTTTTTTAAGTTAAGGCCGTGATACACTATCCTACACAATCGTGCGATTTTTGAGAAAATGCAACCCTGGTATGATTGAGTCTATGAAAATTTTCAAAAGGCAATAACAATTCATCAGATCAGGGTTGTATCTTCTGAAAAATCGAACGATTGAGTAGGATGGTGTATCACGGCCTTTAATAAAACAGATCGTATCTAATCTTCTGTGAAAATTTCATACAAAAAAGGCGTGTTGACACAGCCCTTGAGGAAAGAAAATATTTTTATATCTTCACTGAGTTTGTATCTAAATTAAAAATTTAATTCTGCAAAACAAGCTTTTTTGAATTGTGCCTCTGTTGCAAATTGCGTGACCGTTTGACCGACTAATGTGGCAATTTGCCACTTTTTCGACTGCGTTTCCCCTTTTTCGACTGCCTTGCCACTTTTTGGCCCCCTTTATTTAGGGTGGGTTATATGAAAATACATTAAAAATAAAAAGTTTAGTGCAGTTTTCTCGTTTTTTTTTTTAATTTTGCCCCCTTTTTTTTTGATAAATCCCCTATTTGGGGCCACTTTTTGAAAAATGTCATCGGTCACCCTGGTTGCAATAAAAGAGCCATATGTATGTATGTGCATTTTCTTTTATGTTACAAAAAAAATTTGATAGATACAGTTTGTCAAAAAAATATTTTCAATGTTCAAAAATTCTAGTCATTTCTCATTCAAACATAAATTGCAACAACAAATAAATTCCTACATTTATGATTTCATCAGTACGAAATCTGAACTATTTTGTTTTTAGCTATCATTAGAAATTTCTTGTTGAAGTGATATTAATTTTTTTTTTAAATATCCAAAATTTTTGTAATTTCACTTCAAACAAGCTGTTCTTTGAAGAGTATTTAATTTTTTACAGTAATGAAAACATTTTTTTGACAGACTACATATAATTTTGGGCTTGGTAAAAATATGTATGTATATGCGTGTGTTTATAAGTATACATACACATGCATCCAAAAAGTTATTTAAAAAAAAATTATTTTAATTTAAAATAAAATTGTTCAAACTACAAGTATGATGATGAAAACGTTTTGCACTAAAAGAAAAATCTAAAAAGAAACAACATGACAAAATAACAAACGAAAAATAAAACACTGAAACGACAGACAACGTCACAACAAGAAAAGAAAACGGCAATATAACCCTCAGAAAAAAATTTTTTTCTGAATGCTGCGCCGAATCAAATTTATAAAATCAAAACACAAAACTCATAAACAAGCACACAGATACACACTCACACAGTGACACGGGAAAAGACAAAAGCAGAGGAGGTAGCCATACACTAAGTACATTTCTACAAAAACAATAACAATAACAAGAGACGTACCATGTATTTGTAAATAAACATTAGCAACAGAGTCCGTTTAATTGATGCCGGAGCTCCATAAAATACATCAAAAACACAAACAGAATTGTGTTTATTATGCTTCTTCTTATTTCAACTTCTATAAAGACAAGGCAGAAGAAAATATAACAAAATGCACAAAAAGACAACCGAATAAATCAGAAAAGCCGGTTTTGTTGAGCAAAATTTATTTACAGTAGAGTTCGGTTATAACGAATTATCGCATTTAACTAACAACTTCTTCAGTCGCAACAGTTTTCCCACTAATATTTCAAACAAATTGGTACGCTTATAGCCAACTCCCAAGAACTATAAGTGAATTAAAATAATTATACAAGCACTTCATGCATTTAACACGTTAACCCTCCCACCCTCTCACTCCACAACATAACGGCAATTTTCGGAAATTTAATCACCCCTATCGTGAACAGTTTTTCCCTCGAAATATTTTCCCTTTTCCCCAAATTGCAATCGTGAATAATTTTTCCCATAAAATGTGTTTTCGTTTTTGATTCCCCTTATCGTGAATAATATTTTTCACGTGGATTTTTTCACTTTTCCCTTCGTTTTGTTCACTTTATTTTTGCAGGCGAACTGAATTAATACACTGCGTAATTTCAATATTATACTTGCAATTATATAGTAAAACTTATAAATAATTATTTTTGCGGCAAGCTCAATAAATAATGCCCACGATTAATAACAATAATTCCTTGGAACACCTTTTTTCATTGAACATGAATCTCATTGGTTCACATGCCGTAAATTTTATAGCTGTGGTATATTAAAAAAAAATTTGTACGGCGCCTAAAACAATTAAAAACACAACTTTACACTCTATAACTTTTCATTTAAAACCCAAAATATGTGTATTTCTTATTATTAAATTTAATTTGTTTGATTTTTACTTAATTTTGAAGCTTTACAAGTCTTCTTCCCGTTTTTTTACATTCACTACGCATTGATAGCGGGAACAAACGTTCCCATTAAATTCACGATTGTAAATTTCCCTTCATGGGGAATGAAAATTTCATGGGAACAAAAATTTCACGATAGGGGTGAATATTTAGTTCCACAAGGGAATTTTTAAGAATAAAAATTTTGCAATCTTGAGTTTGGCTAGGTTTTGCTGTATGCATTGAGTTTTGGTATTCGCTGTGTTATGGCCAACATTTTTGTAGAACATTTCAACCGCGCATTTATCCTTTTCAGGGTTCCGCACACCAAAGGTGCGCTACGCTGTCCGTCTCTCCGTCACATGCTGTTTTCTTGAGAACCATAAGAGCTGCGGACCTGAAATTTTGACAGAATATGTAGAGCCTTGGCCACTACAACAAGGGTGTTCCAAAACGAGCAACGAACATTTTTAAAATCCTATGTAATATACATACATACATACAAATATATGTATATAGACACTTGAAATTTGAAAACTTGGGGCCAATTTCACCAACTCTATTTAAATATCAATTCATATTTAAATGTCGATTTTCATAAATTTTTGTATGGAAAAATTACATTTAAATATGAATTGATATTTAAATAAGTTGGTGAAATTGGCCTTTAGTGTATTTTTATACAGACTACAATTGACACTAAAATTTAAAAAATTAAAATTAAAGGGTGTTCTATCAGTTAATGTAATATTGTCTGTGTAATTTTGACAAATTGCTGTGTCTTGAAAATCGCAAGAGGCAAGTAAATTCTTGAAATTTTCAAAAACGCTAAAACTAAAAAATCCCAAAATTAAAAAATCCCCAAACCCAAAAAAAATGCCAAAAATCGACAAAAATCGCCAAACCGAAAAAAAATCGCCAAACTAAAAAAATCTCTAAAACTAAACTGGGCAATTATTAATAAAATTCCGCGCGAAATTTGTCCCGGGAAACAATTCCGACTAATATGAAGTAATAGGGAAAACAAAAAATTTTAATTGGAAAAGGGAGAAATTTCCCGCGGAATTTTATTCATAATTGCCGTGAAAATAAATCGCGAATCCGGAAAACGCAAAAAAACGTGCGCGAGTCAAATTCGTACTTTACTGAATTTTTAAAGGTGTTTTCTACGAGTTTTTTAATCACCCTTATGCTAGCTGTCGACATCGACGTCACTTTAACACAATACCAAAAAATTGCGTGAATTTGTTTTATTCCCAAAAGAAACGACTTTTTCACTGATATAATCAACGATCTACCCACAAATTTGTATTCGTATAATTTGAAAAAAATATATATATATATTAGCCCAATTCACAATCTTGTGCAAATGGTCTTGCATCGTTGCATGTGCAAAATATTGATACTCACCACTAAGAGTTGTTAAGTGGTGAGTATCAACATACTATACCATTTTGCACATGCTATGATGCAAGACCATTTGCACAAGATTGTGAATTGGGCTATTGACTTTATTAACGAATAGCGTAATATTATGAAAAATTAGGTTAATGTTGAAATTTGTATAAAAAAAACTTAATTTTCTGGTTCTGTTGCTTGACAATATTTTTTATATATAGTGCCTTTATTATAGTAAACAACTCACATTTGTACTTAAATGCTGGAATTCCATATGTTAATTATTTTCTATTATATATTTTCATTTATTTATTTTTGTTTTTATTTTGCATTTGAATGCTATTCGCTATTGAAAATGTTTAGTGATATTGTCTGCTTGTCAGAGAATTCTTTATTAATTTATTTTTATTTTATTAACTATTATTATTTTTGTTTGGTAGAAAAAATATTTTTCGATATTTATACTTGAGTCCTACTTAATTTTAATTAAATACAGTAGAATTTATCTAACTCGAATTTTCTCTAACTCGAACTATTTAATAGAATTAGTGACTGTTTTTAATAATAAAGATAGCATACACACATGTCTGCAATTGATTAATTTTTTAATAAAAAATAAATAAAAAAATTCTATAACTCGAATAGACTTGTATCGAACTCTTTCAGTAGCTCGTTTTTGACACAAACCAATGATCAAACCCATGTAATTTAAATGGGTTTGATCATAGGTTTGTGTCAAAAACGAGCTACTGAAAGAGTTCAATACAAGTCTAAACTCGAAGTCTCCGTAAGTCGAAGTTTTAATTTTTTTTTTTTCTAATGGGAAAGTGAAGCGCAAGCAAATTTTTAAATTTGTCAACATAGCCACTCCTTTCCAATGCCACGGTTTTCAACTTTTAAAATAGTTTGGTTGGGATTGATAAATTTGCATTGCCATTCTCCACTAAGTTAACAGTTGTCTTTTCAGTTGTGTTTTGGTACTGTCATTTACAACTCTGCGTAAGTCTGGTTGAGAGGAGCGTTGAGTGTACACAACTGCTTTTTAGTAGTTGGGTCTGTGGTTGGGTTTTTTTAGTTACAGGTTGGTGCGATATAAAAAGCAGAAAAAGTTGAAAAATCGTAATTAGAAATATTTTTTATGAATAACATAAGTCGTAATAACATTGGTCGTGTGTAAGTTTGGTCTACTCTTAGACGACCAAACTGAATTTAGTTGAGAACCGTCATAGGGGCATAAATGTCAACCTCACCCACTGTCTAAAAGACTTGGTGTCCCTTGTCGCGCTAACGAGGCTCTGACGACCCACCTTGAGCGGGATACTCTAATATTTTGTATGGCTAAATACCTACATACTTCTACATGCCTGGTGGAGATGTTGGCAGCCCCAACACCAGGCCCTATGCTCCCTCGAGGAGTGAAAGGAACATATATATATATAGTTCGGCTGTAGTTTTTTTTTTTGGAAAGAGAAGTAACACTCAGGAAGGAAGAGATAGAGGAAAGCTGCATTCTTTTACAACTCTGCTATTTGCACATTTTTTTAATAAAGCAGTGTTGCAGCGCCTCTGGTGTTAAATGAGGCGAATTCATTTTTTTTAAGCTGTGTTTAGTAGCTATTTTATTGGTTATTTTAATTCGCCGATGATTCTGCTACACAACGAAGGAGGGCGCTCTGGTGTTACATTAGGATTAGTTTCTGCTGAAGTCGGTATAGTTCAATGACCAGTGACTATGCCTTCATCACTCGAACTTTACTACAACAACTGAAACAAAGGGACACTAATGCACATCAGAAAAATGCGTGGTATTGTTATTTTAATGACTGTTGGATACCGGGATCGAACCCAGGACCTTCGGTCTCGCAGTCAACGTGCTAACTACTTCAGCCAACGCCACGCTCAGTGCTTTTTCATATTCATATCCACCTATATCGTATTTTGAACTAAGGGCAGTTCCAAGTGAAGCTGCATTTGTAAAGCAGCGTAGCAATAATGTCTACACATCCATTTACTCTCTTATTCCAGATTCGGTAGCAATAGTTATATGGGTTTTATGGATAAGTAGCCAAAGGTGTGCTTAGAAAAAAGCTAGTTTACCCCCTACTGGGATCCGCGGGATTGTCATTCATACCCGTAATATCCCAAGAGATCCACTTTTGCGGGAGCAAATCCCAACTCCATTTCAGTCATTGTGCAATTATGCCAAGTGACTTCTTAAGGGATTATTGTACAACCATAAAACAACCCATAAATAATCTCAAAGCACGTCAAAAACATAATGAAAATAGCTAGATCTAAAAATTACAGAGAATACCAGAGGCGACACGAGACGGAAGATAATTTTGTATTCGGATGGTCTCGCGCACTCATTGACTGCCGTCTTCTTTAATGCTTCTTTCGTTGTGGCATTAATTTAACGTATTTTCCAAGGCGAATTGATCTGCATATTCGCCTTATATATTTGTTGGTGTAAAATTTCCTGCTGTCAGAAAATTTCTAAACGTTTTGCTTTCATCACTATGTTTTATGTTTCTATGTTTTAAAATTATATTTTTATGTAAACACCCTTCTGAAAGATTTTTACTGAAAAAAGGGCGCGAAATTTTTGCTTACGATTAGGCTAATATAGTTTAAAGTGGGCTTTGGTTATTCTGGGGAAGTATCCTTGATATAAACCTCATCCTGGTACATATGTACATTAGGGATATAACTTTTTAACAATTTTTTTTAAATATCAAAATTGGCATAGCACAGTCATAGCATTGGCATATCATTAAAAACTATAAGGGAACGTATATTTATTTTTTCGCTAAGGTCAAAAAAGTTCACGCACCAACCGCGGTGGAGTTTTGAAAATATTTAATATTCTTTTTGGTTAAGAAAAATTAATAATATGTTTACTTAAAACAAAAAATAAATAAAAACACCGTATAAAATTTTGAATATTCAATATTGCATCAAGAAGGCCTCGAAATAATTTTAGATTATGTAAAATAATATTTTTGTTAGTTGAAGTCCGTGCTTTAAGTGTTCCAAATTTTTTATACACCTGTTTAGAAAAACCATTAGGTGCGCGAACTTTTTTGAAAAAAAAAGTACAAAAGATTATGATTTTCGTGGTTACTAGGACATGGTTAACCTCATATGCCAAAATAATTGGTTATACCCCTAATGTACATATGGGCATTTCCGCGGTCACTCACACGACTTTCGGGAGCAAAATTAAATTTTAAATGTTAAATAAATCAAACACAATTAAATTTTTTACAATTCACCACTAATAATTTTTTGTAGTATTTTGAGAGTATTATTAATGGTAAAAAAAATTGAGAGCCTCCGGTTTTTATCTTTTGAGATACAAGCCACAAAAGAGCGGTGACTCACCTGACTTCAAATAGACATGGCTTTAGACATCATTGCTAATAATCGGCAAACTCTGCGAATTGTGTGAAAATTTTGAACTGTAAATATTTTTGACATAAATAAGATATATCAAGCTTTATTATTAGACTTATGATTTTTAAAAATTTGGTCTGCCATTTTTTTTTCGAAGGATTCTTCTGGGTCAATCACGCGACATTTTTTCCACTGCAGTTTTGTGTGCAGTTATATATACAATTATAGTCATAACATAAGTATTTAAGCTAAGAAGAAGAAGAAGAAATAAAAAAGATATCCATATCGTTGTATTTTTTTATTCAATACATCAAGAACAAGGGTGCAGTGTCCCCTCTGCCTTCTTTACGCCCTTTCCAAGAGATTGCTTGCTCCAAATACCTATCACTTTTCTTGTTCTCCACTTGCCGATTAGTCCGAATCATTTTTACTCTCGATCTATCATATTCTCTCTTTCTTTTTAACTTGCTATCGACTTGTATTGGATTCTCTGGCACTTTTTTTATTCTGTAATTTCGGGACAATTCTCTTTGTTTTGCTCTATAACCCATCAGTTTTTGTGGTTTATTTTTTATTTTGCCCATGTATCGCATTTGCTTTTAATTTTTTTATTAATATTTTGTTGATCCATCTAAATTTGAATTTAAAAAGCTAACAAATAACTAATCAAAAATAGTTTTTTTAGAAGGGATTGCACTTACACGGTCACTCACGCGACAAACTTTCGCAATGAATAAAAAATAAATTATTTGAAAAAAATGTTATTTAATTTTATTTTACTGATTGTTGAACAAATCTCACGTAAACTACAAATTTGCCTCCACTTTTATCAACAAATTCAAACGTTTTGACAACTTATGCTGTTTTTCTGTCACTCACGCGACAAAAGAAGATCAGATTAAAGATTAACACAAATACGTTTAATTCGTGCTCTGTTGTCTCTCTTTGTACTTTTTACCGTAACTTCACTTATCCAAGTACAATTAAAGAAGAGAAGATCTACGGTAAGAGAAATAAGCCTTGAAAACGTACCCAGTGCAAGAAACAACAAACGCAACTTCGCTTACAATTATTTTTTACATATAAACTTTTATTCACTATTTTAACCCAAAAATATTAAATTTCCATACTTCTTAATAATATATAACCGCCCGTCTAGACTGGCAATAAAATCATTAACATATATTGCAGCAAATATCAAATGATTGATATTGCCAATGGAGACAGCTCATTGCCAGTACTTGCAATAATTGTGGCAATAATTGTCAACAGTTTTCCGTTGACAATTATTGCGAACGTGAAACGTCAAACTCGGTGTTAATTTATGTTCGACTTTTCTGTATTGCGTTTGGCATTTCGATAATATTATTGAAATTTATAAAATATGTATATGTATGTATGTATATTAAAAAAGGAAAATAGTCTCTTAAAAACGTGTGTAGTGAATTAATTTGTATTATTATAAGTTTTTAAATATAAAAAATTTTTCGATTAACCAGATATTTACAAGTGAATTATATTTTTATTCTGCACCTTCCTTCCCTGTTGACTTTTTCCATATTGTGGCTACGATTTCCCATAGCCTTAACATAAGTAAAGCAATAAGCAATATTGTTCCGCTATTCAGCCGGCGTTATTGCTATATTGCCAACACATTTATTGCCAGTCTAGACGGGGGGTAATGAAAAATGGCAAGATCTTCGGTAGTTTTTTTTTTGGAACTCTTGGTTGACCTTTTCGCGAAAATGCCCATATAATAAATATGTACATATATCAAAAACATTTTTTATACATAAAAGTTGTACGCTTTCCTTCTACTAACATTAATCATGTGGCAACTACGATGGTGCTAGCTACATCACGTCCATTAATGACAATTATTAAAGAATAAAAGTTGTATTCAAAAAAAATTATTATATCAAAATATAGGTGCCTACACCTACATTTGTTAAGGCTACTTTAAGTTGATATTTCCAAAATGTGTATTTTGTACTTCAAATATTTTTGTTAATATAGCACATATTGATTCATGTTACATCTGAAAATGAAGCTAGAAGTGCTAGCTCTTATTTTAAATTTATTATTTTTGTCATGTGATGGAAAATATCACTAAATTATCCAACTGATTCGAAATACATAGCAAAATCCATAAAAAAATATTAAAATAAATACAATTATACAAAAATGTTTTAGTGATGTACATTCAAACAAAACAAATCGAAAAAAGCTGGATATTCAAATACTCATTTCGTTCGAATAAAATAATTGAGATAATTTTTCTATGTTCATTATATTTTTTTTACTTTTACTTCATAAAAATGTTTATCTATTTTGTTTTCATGTCAGAAGCTTATATTTTATAAATTAGGTTGCTTAAATTCAAGATAATAAAAATGTATTTAATAAAATAAAAAATTAGTTGAATACTCCAATGAAATTGTATTCGATTTTGTACATCATAAGCTGTGAAATGGTTGTTGAACATGATGGTGTTACCAGAATTTATTATTAAATCACAAAATAATTAAAGTTGTCTTTTGAATACAATTTCTTAACAAAGCAATATTAGCCTTAAAGTGCTTGGTAGCTACTATGAACATTAAAGCTCAAGTAAAATATTTTTTTGAATAAGGCTGTAAATACATAGAAAAATTTATCATGACCATGATGTTGCAACCGATTTTAAATAAAAGTCTCTGCTAAAAAAAAATAAACGTCAAGAGTACAAAGTTTATGTCAAATTGGAGCAACTATTTATGAAATGAAAAATGTATTTATCCAAAAAATAAAATAAAAAAATAATAATAATAAAGCAAACACAATTTTACTGAAAGCAAACCGACCAAATAAATTCAATATGATACTCGTGCAAAATATTAAAGTTGAACAAATTTATGACAATTACGTATCAATTATTTATGCAAAAAAAATTAAAGAAAAAATAAAAAATTTACTGTGTCACAAATATTGAATGTGTTCAGTCATCATTGTTGCTGCAATGCCGGCAAACAATGAACGGAAATTTATTTTATATTTTTGTTAACAATCCTTGTTTTTTTTTTTATTTATTTACAATAGCAAAGGAAAAGCATACATATTTTAAGTATTAATAAAAAAAATAAAAAAAAATAAATGCGACCGAGGGACGGTTACACCAAATGTTATTTTTAGCTATTGACATTTCTTTTTTTATAAACCGCACCTCCATGGAAATACTTATCGCTATTTTTTGAGTGTGATTTCAATACAATTAGAAAGAAATTTTTGGGAAGGTGCTTTTATATAATTATTTCCAATTACTTAAAGAATACTATGGTTTCAATTTACTTGAAAAGAAATATAAAAATAAAAATACTTGGGTGTTTTTTAGAGTAGTGGGAAAATAATAATGAAATTTGATATATAAATATAAATAAGTCTTAAAGAAATAAAAAATTATATTCAATGTTCGAAAATTTATTCATAAAGTCAGTAATAATTAACTTAGATCAGTAGCAGAAAATGTTTTTCGATTTTCTATTTACTTCTCGATAACACTGCGCGACACAAAAGTGTAAAATTTTATGAAACAAGTTTTCTTTTTTGCAAAAAGGGCGACATTTTATTTTAAAAATGTAATATGGTGTTAATTTCTAGAAAAAAAATGCTTTCCATTTTTAAAGAGTTGTATGTGCTATACTAAAAATGTCACACTAATACCTGATTTACATTAAGCATTTTTTCATGAAATTTCATGAATTTTGTTTCACGAAACTTTTTCGATTTGTTAATTGCAGCGCTATATATATAAGAGAATGTTATATAAAAAAGGACGTAGAATGAATCTCTGATGCATTCTTGGCAACTTTTGTGATATAAATTGCTTATCCAGGACTCCTATTGGCAAATAAAAAATTTTCGTGCAACTAATTTCATGAAAAAAAAAATGCTTAATGTAAATCAGGTATTACTTATCACGAAAGGCATTACGCCCCCATAAATAAATTGACATTGTTGTTATAGCCCTTTTGTGATAATAGCATCTGTTTCTCTATGGGGTTACCAGACTATACATTGCAATGCTGGAAAAAATCGCATCGATTCAGGATAATAAAAAAGAGTAATGGCCGTATTGTACTTTATTTCAAATTTTTGTGGAAATTAAGTTTTATCTTCAAACTCAAACTATTTCGTATTTTTAGAATACGAAAGTAATTTTCTAGTTTATATTTACGTATATTGTTATAAAGATGGTTTTTTTTAGAAACAACTAAACAATAAAGCCTGGTTCCCTTCATGGTGGGTTTTTCATCGCAGTTGCTATTAGCGCGGTCCAAATTACACTCCACATTTACACATTCTAAGCTAAAACAATAATAAAAAGTCTGGCAACTCTGTCCCCTGCTATACTCTTATAGCGCGCCATTTTTAATACCCGTGATGACGGTAACATCGCAGATCCTAAAAGCACCCTAACCTAAAAAAATAACAAAGTATGGCAACCATGCCTCTGCTGTACTCATACAGCGCGTCGTCTTTAATACCCTTCGTGACGGTAACACGTGATTTTTTTTTCATCGAAGCTGCCAAGAGCGCCATCTATCGGCGCTGACCAAACTACATTCTACATCTATACATCATAGGCTACAATAATAATAAAAAAAAGTCTGGCATCTCTGCTCCCTGTTGTAATAAAGTAGCGCATCTTTAACACACCTCATGTCGGAAACAGGTGGTTTTTTTCGTCGCAGCTCTTAATGGTAGGTACAGACTTTGCAACTTGCTTACGCAACACGTTTTCGAATATTTTGTTACAGACACTGCAACCTACAATACAACCGTCAATGCAACCTATTAACATCAAAAAATTTGATATTTTCGAAACTTCGAATGCAACTTCGAACGCAACCATAAACAAGAATACAGACCAGGGATGGCAAAGTTTGTACAATTGTACCTTTTTTGGTACTAATCAAACTCGGAAAGTACAATAGTACACCAATGACTAATTAAGTACATTTAAAGAATCTCGCCAGTTTCACTTTTGAACCATGCAACTCAAATTATTTTCACTTAAAAACAGTCGTGCAGCGAGAAAATCAAAAAATGTGAACCTGTCCTTTTCCAAATAATTTTTTTTTTTTTTGCGTAAACACGTTGCTTAGTGTGTACGTGCCATAAAATCGCCATCTACATATCACAGGCTACAATAATAAAATATTTGGTAACCCTGGCCCCTGTTGTACCCCAATAGCGCGCCATCTTTAATACCCATCATGTCGGTAACAGGAGATCTTTTTCATTACAGCTCCTAAAGCGTCATCTATCGGCGCGACCCAACTACATTCCATTTCATTTTTACTGCCTTTTCATGTTTACACATGAAATTCTCATTTACTTCAACAACGTCATAACTAAAAAAACTAAAATTTTCGAGTTAATATTACAGAATTAATCCTCATATCATTATTCATATTGTGCAAAATTTTCATACAAATATCTTGAGAGAAAACGAAAATTTTCTTTTTGCATTAAATTGTGTGTAAATTGAAAACTTTAAACTTGTTTTCTGCTAAACTAATTTTTTTGAGTTATTGAAATGAAAAAAAAATAGATAAAAAGAAGAAATTGTTAAACATGATTTTTTTTAAATAAGCAGTTAAAAATACTCGTATGTATGTTGCACCATTCATTATATGTGCAGAAGTGACAATAACTCAATTACTGGATCTTCCTCCTCATTTTTATATGTTGAGTCACAAAGTTTCTGTGTGTTTTGAAGAACAACCTTATCTAACAGCTGCTAAAAACACTTTTTTCATAAGTTGTGTAGTGTTTTCGTCACAAAATATTATTGCCGCAGGGATGGGAAAATATTTTATACATGCACCTTTTAACCTTTTTTTTTCTTTTTTTCTTTTGGGAGAAAATAAAACACCATAAGGTATTTCTATAACTACTTCAGAAAAACATTTGAATATAATACATGAAACACATTCACAACAGCAGGCTACACGAACACAGGAGAATCATAAGCAGCTGATATTCAAGTACATATAAATATACACATATTTCAGTGGTGCCAACTTCAAATATTTCATGTGAATAAAAATAAAATTACTCTTTTATAGTCTTTTCACACTGACATGGTTTTAATAAAAGTTGGTTTTAACGTTAAAACCAACTGTTAAAACCTGGTTTTACCATACAAGTTGTTTTTGTTAAAACCAAATTAAAACCATTTTTGAATTGGTTTTAAGTTGGTTTTAAGAAATGCAACCTTGTTTTCGCTGTGTTAAATTTAGTGCCGCCAAGTTGAAATGACCGACATTAGCTGTTAATGTTTATGCCAGTGAATAACAATAGATGGCGCTTGAGAGATTTTCAACTTAAAAATGGATGCAGCAGCAACAATAATCAAAAAATTATGGGAAAGCGTTTTTTTTTTTTTTGAAGGAAAACAAAGAAAATATTTGCGTTAAACTCTGGAAAGTGAAAATAGACAATATTACCGACATTCATCTGCCTATAAAAAAGGTTTATCTTATAATGTATTTGTGTATTTTTATATATAATAACTTTATTTCCAAGCACATCTTCATTCTGTATAAGAAGTTCCATAATTTAAAAAAATTTTATTTACAAAATATAAAATAATTTCCATTTTAGAGCGCATTGTGAAATATCTCAGTTTTTCATACAAACAAAAACAGTTGAACAGTATGTCCAACAAGTGTTATTAAAAAGCAGATAAAATGCAACAACAAATACACGCATTTCTGCAGAAGATTTATTTTATTTTGACCAAAGTTATTAGACAGCCTGTGAGTTAAAACCTGAATTTAACAAACTTGCAGTGTGAATGCAAAATCAGCTGTTTATGGTTTTAACGTTAAAACCAGGTTTTAACCTTCAGTGTGAAAACACTATTAGAATGTACTCATATCACTTAAAAGTATAAAAATTAGTAAATTTATTTATTTATTTCAAGTTTGGGATATTATATTCAATAATATTAAATAATTGTCAGCTTATCATTGAGGTAATTTACACCAGAATAATTTTTAAGTCGCACAATTTTTGTTCCTCTCCAAATTACACGAGACTAATTCATCTGGCATAAAATGTATACGTATACCCAGCTTTGTCTGTGTTAGTGTTTTTCCTATTCATTTAACATTTGATGTTTTTTAAGTTGTGTGTGTATTGAGTTCCCTGCAAATAATGCGACTAATCCATACATACATGTAAAGACTAGTCCAAACTAGACAAAACTACTCCAAATATATGAAAAAAAAGGTGGTGGATTTAACATTGCGATGTCCTAGGGTTGGACCACATGGACCATTATATCGGACTAACTCAAAAACTACTCCATATGGAATAGTTATAGGCTACTCGCGTACAAGTTGTGAGTGCCTAAGAAGAACGATCATATTCGTTTAAACACGAACACTTATCGTACAGCATTGAATGCTTGTATGAAAACAACATGATCCATCACTGCATTACATGGGACCATGATGTAACTAGTCTGTTTCATCTAGATTGGACCAAGTACTCCAATATTATTTGCAGGGATTTGGTGTTTTTTAAGTTATGTGTGTATTGAGTTCCCTGCAAATATACGACTAATCTATATATGCATGTAAAGACTAGTCCAAAGAGGACTAGGAGTAACAAAACAAAACTACTCCAAATATATGAAAAAAAAGGTGGTCGATTTAACATTGCGATGTCCTAGGGTTGGACCACATGGTCCAACTTTGCATTACATCGGACTAACCCCAAAACTACTCCATATGGAATAGTTATAGACTACTCGTATACAAGTAGTGAGTGCCTAAGAAGAACGATCATATTCGTTTAAACACGAAAACTTATCGTACAGCATTGAATGCTTGTATGAAAACAACATGATCCATCACTGCATTACATGGGACCATGATGTAACTAGTCTGTTTCATCTATATAGATTGAACCAAGTACTCCAATATTATTTGCGGGTTGTAGCTGGTTGAAAAATTATGCCAACTCTTCACCGAATTTGCCAACAAACTGCCATGTTATGCCAGCATAATTATGCCCGTGTAAATCAGCACATTTATTACACATTATGTATCACATTGGCAGCACTATTTTTGCCCATTGTTGCCAACGAAAATAAAAATTAGTTTAATTTAACTGCAACGACAAAATTAGTATGGGCAACAACATGTCGTCATATTGCCTTGCTGTCGTCAAAAAAATCATTCTCATATCTATAAAAATCTGTAACATATTGAAGTCGGTATTTTACTGTGGTGAATGTGTTTAATAATTAAGAATAACATTTTAAACTCATGTATTACTTTCAAAATAGAATCAAATACCTATAACCCTTATATTTTAAGGGCCTAATTCATCAAAATATTTTTATTTTATAAAAGGTTTATTAATCAAATTTCCATAGAAAATTTGTTTTATTAATCTCTTATAAAACAGAAAAAATTTTATGAATAAGGCAGTAAATTAATAAAAAATTTCGATATATTTATAAATATACTATAGTATACTTTGCGAGAACTATCTGTCATTTAAGTCAATTTCCAGCAATTATTGGAAGGATGTGGGAAAAAGTGTTTCTGTAACAATATTTTGTGAAAAGATTTTCGCAAGAACTGTCAAAATAACTCGCATTTTAAATTGGTGCGGGAATAATCAAATTTGTACAAAAACAAATGAATTTTTGAATTTGTGTGTGAAACAACGAATTGTTGAACTAAAATTATTATTAACGAGCCGATATGATTATGTTTATTTAGAATATTTTTGTGTAATTTTCATATGTAGAGACAGTTGACAGAAAAAACTTATTTCAAGCATTTTACATTCACTTTTTATGCAAGTTCATTATTTTATTTTCTTTTTCTTGTACATTTTTTTTTGTTATTAAAATAATACTTTTGTGACATTTTGTTTTCATTTGATACTCGATGACTGGAGATATTCCAGTAAAAACAGAATCAGCGTTGTCTGTTCTCGCATTCAAATACAGAAACACTTTTTTCTCACATATCGAGAAACGATGGAATTTTGTGTTTCACATTTCATGTGAGAAACTTTACGATGCGAGAAATACAGAAACGAGCTACTGGCTGCCGAACTTCAAACGGTTTCTTATACAAATAAACAAATATACTTTTCTCGTTGGCCAGCACTGCTCTAAAGCTTAAATTAGACGTGCAAAACCATAACCATACAAAACAGCTGTTCGAACCAAACTAATGGGCAACACTGGAGGTCTACTCTATGATTCGAAACGAAATCAAATGCTTTCGAATTGTAATGTTATTAACATTTCGAAAGTAATTTTATTTTTTCGTTTCGAAATACAGAGTAGACTCCCCGTATTTGATTATAGGTGACTCTCCGTAACCATATAAACCAATTGGATTTTGGTTATGGCTATGGCAATATGACATGGCACGTCTAATTTAAGCTTAAATCAGCGATAGCCAACCTATACTATTACATTTTATGATTGTATAAGTTATAATACAACCACAAACCGGCGTTGCCAGTAGAATTTCGTACCACTTCCATAATTTAAAATTTTAAATCTCCACAGGAAAACTCAATTTTAATATGGTCAGGAGAAACACAAGTGTTTTGTCTTTTGTCGTAAGTAAAGCAGTAAAATGGCTTTATTTTTCAATTAATTGAAAAACAATTACCCTGATTGCGCTCCGCTTTAGTGGTAATAAGGCCATATAGCCTTATTTAAGAATTAATTGAAAAATAAATCCGTTTTGGTTTATTACTTTTGACTTGATTACAGTGAGCCGACGAAAATCGGTACATTGCGCCGATAGTGTGATCTCGGCTTTAGGACATTTTCTTAAAATAATTTTTATATATATGTATGTACATATGTATGTATGTATGGTTTTCCTTAAGTTTGAATGTAAATGGTTTTATTTGTACGTCTTCTGGGCACTTAACGAGTACAATGAAAATTTTGGCTAAAGTTTTTAATAAATCATAGAAATTTAAAAGGATTTTTTTAATATTCCAAGTTGGATCAAATTTTTTTACTCTGGCAACGCTGATTCTTAACAGTATGCGATACATAAACTGTTTAAATGCTCAGTTAGCCGACTGTAACGGAAAATAACTGCAACGGCATGAAACAGCTGATCGATATATATATATACATAAATATAGTTATGTATTAAGTAATGTACAGATTCTTGCATTCCGGTTACATCTCTATAACCAGTTTCATTACTTTTCATATAAAGATATCGATCGGTTGTTTCCTACCGTTGCAGTTACATTCCATTACAGTCGGTTAACTGAGCCTTAAGACTGTAATGTAATGTAACTGTAACGTAGAAAACAGCTGAACGACATTTTTATATGAAAAGTATGTTACGTTACATTACATCTCTATAACCATTTTCATTACTTTTCACATAACAATATCGATCAGATGTTTTCTACTGTTGCAGTTACTTTACATTACAGTCGGCTAACTGAGCCGTTAATGTTGCTTATTTCTCTACAATGCGTGTGTACAAATATGTAATAGAAGAGTAATGTGTGATTACACATCTGGCATTTCTTGTGTTGTCATTTGCAAAATGTGTGAAACGCCGTAAACAAGCCCTAATTTTTTGCTACTGGAACGTGGGTGATTGTATTGTCAACAACACATATGCGAGCCAGGTGATTCTTTGAAGTCTGTATGCCCTGTTATTATGCTAACCAATTTCAGAAGTGCTGGCCTTTTTAAAATAGGAAATTCATTTGTTTTTTCACTATTTGGGTGTCCTCCCTCTTACGTCATTGTAGGTGCAAGTATTGTGTGCACTCGTTCCCTGATAAAGACCCCTGTTTCCATTTCTATGTCTAGCTTGGACCCTGCTTATGTTTAGTGCCTTGCTTTCAATTGTAGCAAAGATTTATTCCGGTTATAACCAAATTTCGAACGAACAAAATTGTTGCCAAATCCGTCAGAGTTCGTAATAACCTGACTCCACCGTATGTTAGATTTAATACAAAATTCCATCGACAAAGTCCAATTTATCAATGCCTGCAAATGAACACAAACACCAAAGATCATTAGTGCGTGTTTGACTGCAATTTTATGGTTTGGATTCATCTATTTTTTGGTTCTATAAGCATTTATTTACTTCTGCCCCTATCTGACCTGAAAAGGTGAGTGGAAAAATGCTCGAAATTTTGCTCACTTTAAATTATTTTTTTTCGCAATTTGTCTGTCTATCTCTATATAGAGAAAATTGAGAATCATATAACGATTTCATGTAACGTTATCCATAATACTTTTTTTTATTTTCGTTACATAAAATCTTGCTGGGTTAAGTATTATCATCAGCAGTATGTACAAAAACAAGTATTTGTATCCAAGAAATTTATATATTTATTTATTTGTATGGAGATAGCGAAGGTTAATTTATCATTGTTGTGTTTATATTGAAATTCTTGTTTTATTGAAGAATATACGCACATACATAAGTATATACATACATATGTATGTATTTATGTATGTGTGATGAAAAAAATTAACAATATGTCAAATGAAAATTTTGTTATATGGCAGATAGATATTTTAGTGTTAAATAAAACCCAAGAAATTACTTACAGCTGTTATAATCAACACCATTTCTTATCATCTTCTATATTATTTTAATTTTTTTTTTCGATTTTTGTTACTTGATATTAAAACGTTTAATAAAGAAGCTCTTTGCTCTCGTATTCGAATAAAATACCGCCAACCACAATACGAGTAGAAATCTTTATATTTAAAAAGGATCCACCTTGTAGAGAAATAAAATGAAATAACTATTTACAAAAAAAAAGTACATACAGATGTACATACATATGTACATACATATAATCTCTTTAGAATTTCTTTCTTTCACAATATTTTTATTCACTTCAATACAACGCGCGACGGACGAGGGTTCCTGATAGCGCAATTAACGGCGATACTTTTTAATTTTTAACCGGAGCTATTTTTTAAACACATACACACACATACACAGACTCGACTTCACACCCAAACATATGCCAAAGCAGCAAAAAGCTGGCCAAGAAGAGAAACATCAAGTAAAGGAGGACTCAATGTACGTCGACGACCGTTAAGCGTAAAAAATATATACATACATGAATACGTACTACGTATGTACTCGTATATTCTGTGTCACCTCGAGAAAACGCTTAAAAATTTAAAACTAAAAACAGCATTTACTACTTTTTTTTGGTTTACTTTGTTGTGCTGCTGCCGTTTGCTTTATTATTTATTTATTCAGTTTTGTTTTTTTTTTATTAAATTAAAATATGGAAAAATAACAACGAGGTTCGGTTGCCATTCCGTAACTGGTGTCCGTATACGACGGTGTTATGAATCACTCTGAGTTGCGAAAAAAAAACATTGATTGCAAAGCACTGGTGAGCATTTGTAGTAGTAGCTGAGCAGCAAAACGAGCACCCAGCAAGCAGCAAGCAATACAAACAAGTACACGTCAAACAAGAACCCAACCAAGCGAAAAAAAATACAAAAGATAGAAAAATAATAAAAGAGAATTTGCAAGAAACAACCCGTTAAAGTATTGACGGGGAGAGATAGACATTTAATTACACACAGAGAGAGAGAGAGAGAGAGAGAGCAAGTTTTATAAATTATGTAGTGCAAAGTATTGCCATATTGCGGGCCATTATAAAAAAGCCACTTACAATATAAAAAAACAACATTGGATTCGCTGCTGTGATAGTAAACAATCCACTGAGACACAAGCTATATATGGCTATATTTTTTACTGTTCAGCAGAAATGGGTATTTTTTTTTTGTCTAAAAAACTCAGACAACGCGGTAAGTTACATATTACAGCGTTTCTATGGTCCTTCGAAACAGATTGTAGTTGCCAGATAGCTGTTAACGAAGTTGCCAAAACCACAACAACACGAGGCGGCCAAATAATGGCAAAATGCAATGTTCATAATCCGGAAAAATGTTGATAGTTTTTTTATTTTTTGTATACAGGGTGGCTCAAAATGAGCTATATGGTTTGAGTTCTTTATAACTTTTTTAATTATTATTCTTTCTTTGTTTTTTTTCAGCATTTTGTGAATAAGATTGATAATTGAATTTTATTTTTCAAACCAGCAATCATTGTGTTGACACAGCGTACATATCGTCATTTTAATGTGCACATTGCACCCACAGTTTTCTTTGGGGATATATGAAAGAAAGAGTGTACGTTAACAAACTAAGAAACCTACTCCAACTAAAAACCAGCGTTGTCAACTCGGTGCTTTTCGCACCGTTTTTAGTGCTTTTTGAAATTTTCGACGCGAAAAATTTTGAAGTTAGTGTTCGGTGCTTTTTTAAACAAATTTTTGGTGCTTTTTATTTCTTGGCGGTGGCACTAAACCCAAGATTCAAAAAGAATTTTCCTTATATAATATATATATTTTTTTGAAGAATTCTAACATTTAAAAAACATAAGCACTGAAGTTAAATGGAACATTTAAAAATATTCTAATAAGATTGTACAAAACTTGGTTGAAGAAATACGTGCATTTTATTCTCAAACTTTCACATTCTAAGCACAATTAATGGAAACAGTGTTTTGCCACACGACAAAGAAGACATAATGCAAGTATAGTATATATAGCGATAGTTGGCTATCGAGTTTTGGGAAGAAATAAAGTCTTATAAAGATTCATTTGATATAAACTTGTTTGGGGCATTATCGAAATTGCATTCCCATCAAACTTTAATGTTTAAACGCAGAAGTTGATCACGTTTTTACCTTTATTACTTTATTTAAGTCTAAAATAAAAGCGGTCTGAAACGAGAAAATTGTGTTGCTAATAGAGCTGCCGTTTTAGGTTACATATTTATAACCCACTTCGTTCCTTTTTTCTAAAATAATAGTACATATAATTTAAGTTTATATAACTTGGTTAACTTGCAAATTACTTTTTTTTTACTTTTTCTTTGTTGTGAATATTGCGTTTGATGTGAAAGAATGTTTCCACAGCATTGTTTAATAAAAATCAAATTTTGAAAGTCTTGATTTTAAAAAAATTAACTACTACTCCCATCGAGTTCAAAATCTAATCAGCAAGTCAAAAAGACTTGCTAATTGCTGCTAATTTGACTAATTTCAGGTGATTTGTTTCTTCGTTGACGAAAAAAAATTAAATTTTTTATAATAACTTAAAAAGGCTTCGTCAAATTGATTTTAGAATTCACTGATTCTCATAAAATCAAAATGTGTATCGGATGCTTCAAATTTGAAGTTTAAGGGATAAAATGCAAGGTCAACCGATTTCTATATTTTTATATACAAAATTTTTTTTTATAAAACAAAAAATTTTATTTTAGTGCTTTTTTACTTAAATTACGCGTTTTTTTCCTGGTTTCAGTGCTTTTTGAAATTTAAAAGTTGACAACGCTGCTAAAAACCAACATTCGAAATGAAATCATGGCCATTACACCCGAATTTTTCCGAAAAGTTATGGAAAATATGAGATGTATACTCTCTATCGCTAAAAGGAGCACTTATGCGGGAAGCATAAAATGGACATCACTTACAGGATATTATTTTTATATATATACTGTATTTAAAAAAAAATTATAATAATCTCATAAATAAAAAAGTTATAAACCATTTGAACCATATCGAGCCTTATTTTCGATTTAATCGTAAGCGACATGTTATCGTAAATAGACATTTTTATTGCAATTAAAATTTTATGGGCCTGTCCATAGTTTAGAATTATATAAATGCCAAAATTGTTGATAACTTTTAAGATGCGGGCTGTAAAATTTATCGTAAGCGACAATTTACGTACAAAAACATATTTGAATATTTTTTAAAAACGTTCTCCTGAAAAATTTAATTTTTGCCGCTTACGATAAAAACGTACATAAGGCTCGATATAGCTCATTCTGCGCCAGACGGTGAAGGAAGACACAGAAAAAAGCTTCATTCTTTTACAACTCTGCTTTTTGCACGTTTATGATAATGCAGTGTTGCAGCTCCTCCTGGTGTCAAATGAGGCGTATTAAATTTTTTTGAAGCTGTGGTTAGTAGCCATTTTATCGGTTATCGATAATTCTGCTAAACAACGAAGGAGGGCGCTCTGATGTTACATTAGGATTAGTATCTTCTGAAGTATAGCTCAGTGACAAGTTACTATGCCTTCATCACTCGAACTTCACTACAACAACTGCAAGCAAAGGGACACTAATGCACATCAGAAAAATGCGAGGTGTTCTTATTTAATGACTGTTGCACGCAAAGAAAAGATATGGTTGTAGAATGGTTGAGAAAACAATATTATGTTCTCTGAAACAAATGTGTGGTCGTCGAAAACTAGTTATTGTTATTTTAAACATTTATTTCGTTACGATAAACAGAGTAATGTTTGAATTTAATAATTACATTATCACATCCATATAAAAGTGTGATATGGTTAGAGTTTAACAATATAGTTTTGTTAAAAATTTATGACTGCAACATAATTTGTATTATTATTTAAAAATAATATGATGTAAATAACAATATAATGTTTTCCAAAACCATACTACGTTAAATTAAAATTTTTTTTTTCAGAAACATCTGTCAGTTCAGTATTTCGTTTGTAAGCTATCGGTAGTGCACGGGTGGCGTTAAATAAATGAATAAATAAATAAAGAATAAACAAAAAGGTAGACCAATAAAAATATATAAATATTTGTGTATCTTTTTATACAGACATGGCTGTATGTCATGTAAGTATACATTTCTATATATACAATTTATTTCAACAATATTAATTTATTTTTAATTCGAATTTAACGCACAGCTGTTTCTACAATAAATATATGATTAAAAAATAAAATAGTATTATTATATTAAATAATACTGTGGTCGTATTTAACAATATTAATATAATATTAGAACATGGTATGGTGAGTCTCAATTATATTTTAGTCAAATCTAACAATAGTGTTGTCATATTTACAATACTAAGATTATAATATAATTAACTCAGATAATATTATAATTAACTCAGATAATAATATTGTTAAAGTTTTTTTTCTATTAACAATAATATGATTTGACTGCAACCATATAATTCAATCATAGTATGTTGCTGTTTTATTATGGTTACCTCAACCATATTTTTTCTTTGCGTGTGGATACAGGGATTGAACCCAGTACCTTCGGTATTGTAGTCGACGTGCTAACTACTTTAGCCAACGCCACCCTCAATTAAATAATATGCACTCTGACTAAGAAACAAAACAACAACAAAAAGAACTAAACAAAAAAAATTAATTTTTTTGCCGCAGCTATAGAGCGTCAAAGTTGCAAGTTCAATATTTTTTTATTAAAATATCGAAAATTAGTGCCAAAGAAGTAAATTACATTGATTTGGGTAAAAACAAACTGTACTATATATGTACATACATTATATACTGGAATATGGTTTGAATACGGCAATGCTGTTTTGATGTTCAAATCAGTGTTGCCAACTCCGAATTTTTCTTAGATATATATATAGATTCTATGTGAAAAGAGGTAGTTTCCAACAAATCTTATTTTGAAAAGAGCTATATCTGCTATCTACGAGGGCTACTATTTACATTTCGGGAACAGGCAACACTAATGTCCATAGCTAAAATCTGGCAAGTTTGACATTTTTAGCATAAACGTACTCACAACGTTCTGATGTCAAAGTGCTAGTTGTATTGTTGACAAAAAAAAAAAAAAAAAAATGGAATTTTCAAGAGATGGGTTTCGTTGGATTTTTTTCACAACTTTTGACATGAATTATCTCAACAAGAAAGTGTCGATGAACTCAGATCTTTGTATGACGACAAAGCGCTATGAAAAATCATAGTTTATAGTGGTAGTAGTTCCGTTATCGACGAATTCCGTGAAGATCGTCCAAATTCGTTTGTTGTGCCACAAAACATCGATGTAGTGCGTGAACTGATAGTGCAAGATCATCATATGACATATTGTGAGATAGAGGCATCCTTGCATATTAGTTCCATACTTTATCACTCGCGCAAAAAAAAAAAAAGGCTGACGTCAAGTGGTGTAGGGAAATGATTAAAAAGTTCAACCAAGGTGCTTCAAAATGCGTGTATATATCTTACAGCAAGCGACCATGTGAGTATTCCAAGACGAGCTACATATACCCAACAAAGTTGTTCGTGGAAGAAGCACAGCGAAGCAAATCGTAGCCTGCTTTTTCGGGCGAATGGGTCATGTGGCCACTGTTCCGCATGAGCAACATAGAACTATCAATTCTGATATTTATTTGCCGCAAGCCTTCGGATAAATTCGTAAAACTAACCCCGAAAACGAATCATTCTTCATAATGACAATGTGAGCTCTCACAACATCTCGTCAAACAAGTGAATTTTTTAGCATTCAAAGCATTTAATGGATGACTCATCCTCCGTACAGTCCTCATTTGGCACCCAATGACTTCTTCTTGTTCTCGAATATCAAAGGCAAACTACGTGGCCAACGATTTACGAGCAGTTAAAGCGTTCAAAAACGATGTTTTGGAGATGCCTCAAGAGGAATGAAAAAACTGCTATGACAAATGGTTTGAAAGAATGCACTAGTGTATTCGAAAATCAATAAAGCCATTTTCATTTAAAACTGTTTATTATTATTTGCTATTCCCGAAATATAAACAGTAGCTGTCGTTTTATATAAAAATTAAAAAAAATTTGTAGAAATCCGAATGAGTTAAATTTTAAAATGTATAACCCTTGACACAAACCTTGCGGTTTAACAGAGCTCTGTTAGCGTGTTAACAGGACTCTGTTAAGCTATAAATATTCGATTAATGCCTTTCGAAATGACTTTTTCAGTAAATGAAGCAACCGAGACGGAAAAAAATAACGCAAATTAATAGAGAAAGTTGTTTTTTCTTATTGCCCATGAGTTCATTTCTGAAAATCGTGAATTTGAACCAGATATTGCCAAGTTTTAAACTAGGCATTTTCTGAGGAATACGTACTTGTGGGAAGGAGTCAATGCAGGTGGACAATAGTGTTCACCTATTATGGGCCAGGATTGGACTCTAAGAACGTGCATACTCAGAATTTCTGGAAGTTAGAGTTTCAGTTTTTTTTTTAACTTTAAATGTGGCCTACCACATAAAAGTTTTCCAAGATGTGACAAAATTTTCCTGAGAACGAGTTGATGCGGGCGGACAATAGTGGTCATCTAGTATGGGCCAGGATTGCACTCTAAGAACGTGCATACTCAGAATTTCTGGGAGTTTTTCGAAAATCTTTAAGTTTGCCCTACTGAGATAAACATATAATTTGGTAGGGATGTAAGGCATAATATATTATAATGTAAACACAAAATTTCAAAGAGCTGGTGCAGTTTTTCTATCCAATATAATATTTTTTAATTTCAGGATATATGGGAAGGACTTGAAGCCTTTCCCCGACCTTTTCCCCGAGATTGAACGACAAAATAAAATTAAGAATGTTTACTTAATTTAAATATATAACTTTTAAATAAATTTCCTTGCCGCAAAATTTAAATACCCACATTTCTGGCAACGCTGTTTCTTTCAATGTTTATTATTAACATGACACCGACATATTGCTCTCTATCTCAATAATATTTTTCTTTTTCTTTTTTTTTTTTTGTTTGTTTTGATACAAATATTTCTTCTGTTCGTTCGTATTCGTACCATTTCAGCACAAGCAGTTTAACTACTTTCTCTTTGCTAACGCAAGCGCCGCATTAAAATCTCAATACCTATATTCAATAATTTTTTTTTTATTACATTGGAACGAGTATTTTAGTTTTTGTGGATTTCTTTCTTGTAATTGTTGTCATCGTCGTTGTTGTTTGCGGTCTTCCCAACAAACACAAATTCAAACGTTCAAAATAAGATGGCATTCGAAATTGATGGCAAAACTCATTTCGCTTCAATTCGTTGGAAAACGTGTAAACACAGGTTGCAGATTGTCATACATAATAATAATATGGCAGATTTTTTTTTAGTTTATCATCTACTAATCTCAAATGAATGTCAAATATTAGAGTGTTATAAAATATTTTGCATATATATACATTCATATGTATTAAGACCAAAATGATCTTACTAAATAAGATTGATACTGTGCGTGAACTGCGAATATTCACCCTTATCGGGAATAAAAGGCGCGAACATTTTGTTCACGTGGTGAACAAAATTAGAAAATCGTACACTGATACAACAACGATCGCAATTTTAGGGAAATGGAACACATTTCACGTGAACTTTTATTCACGATAGGGGTGATTAGTATAAAGATACAGCCGCACTTTTTCTGCTTAAAATGATTGGAAATAGCGACTACAATGACATAAATTCTGTGCCACAAAATTCTACAAACGAAGCTTCATATTTATGTGAAATCCCCATGTCTCTAACGGAATCCCAATTATGAATAACAATTCCCCGGGAGTTTTTCCTTTCCCCATTCCTTCCATTCAGGGCAATCGTTAAGAAAATTCCGCGAGAAATTTCTCCCTTTTCCAATTAAAATTTTTTGTTTTCCTTTTTACTTGTTTGAAATTGTTCGCCGGGAAAAATTTCTGGTGGAATTTTATTCACGATTGTTCTCATTATAAATTAAAATTTCGGGAAAAAAGTAGGTATTCTAAATATGCGGGAGAGGGAGCATTTTTTGAGAGTTTTCTCCCCAAACATTTTGAAGGGAACTAATGCAAAAATTTAAAAATCAAATTAATAAATGTAGCAAAACAATAGTATAAGCATTTATTTAGAAGGAAAAGTATAAATCAGCATGGGAATGTTATATTTCCCAATTGTTTTAGGCATTTTCATACAAGAACTACGCACATAAACTTCAAAAACATGAACTACTTCTGTTTTTAAAAAAAAAATATTAAAACCCTAAGTTTAGCCCCGACTCCTTTAAGTTCACATAAAAGTTAAATGGACTATTTTTTCCCCTCTAATATTATCAAGACCGATAAGAAAAACTTTATAAAATTTACAATTTCCTTTGTATTTACATACAGTCGGTGGGGAATTTAATTCATTCGCATCTGGCTAGTTTTAGGTCAATTTCTCAGCATAAAGTTATTCTACATGCTTGTGAATTGTGAGGCTGTTTATTTAATTTTTTATTAAAAAAGAAACAGATATTAACACACATTATTACTGACAATGAAATCATAAATTGTTTATTAAATTTGTTTTACTGAACTCTTGCGTTAGTGCAGAATAAAATGTAAACATTAAACAGCTGATCCAGGTTTGTTCTCTCCCGTATTTGCTTATTCCCCGGATATTTAGAATAAGAGGATTTTTTCCCCGGAAAAAATGGAAGAGAAAAAATTCACAATTCTTGTGATAAAAAAGCGCCAAAATAACTAAAAATTGCATTTTCATTAAATCTTGGGTGCATTCGATATTACATTCATTTTCACTTTACATTAAAGTTATTTTAATATGCGGATTTTTTTTTTACTGATTATGTTATTGCTTGCTGATTATGTTATTGCTTGTGACGCCAGAATTAAAGGCTCAATTAGACGTGACATAACCATAACCATAGATAACAGCTGTTCGAACCAAACTTATGGGCAACACTGCATTTGATTATATGTGGCTCGCCATAACGCCATATCCATTGCCATAGAAACTAATTGAAATTTGGTTTGGTTATGGCTATGTCACGTCTAATTTAAGCTTTACTTCACTTACAATGCACACTTGAGAAACAATAGAGATTGTGAAAAATTTCCCGTTATGAGAAAAATCTTCCCTTGAGAATTCAGTTTGTTATGCCATACAAATTTGTTTTCTAACATGAATCATAAAAGTTTGATATTAAATCATTCGCAATTTTTTATTAAACCTAAGTATTTGCTGGGTTGATGTAACAAACGTAAAGCAAAAAAAAAAATAAAATAAAATCCTTTTGCACTTTTTATTTAATGAGAGTGTGTGTGTGCATGGCTATGAGCGCTTTAATGCCGGGGGTCTTCTTACGTTGGGATTTTCCGCCTGACATTGTTGCTGGTGGATTTTGAAAGGCATTTGAATGACTTCGACATGTAAAAACTAACAGCATGTAGAGTATAACAAAGTGAATGTATCTTGAATATTATATACGATACGATACATACATACATACGCACACATTTGCCTTTTTCTCTGCGTAGGTGGACTTGTGAAAAAAAAAACCGAGCCAGGGAGATTTGAATTTATCACTCTTACAACATTTATTATATTTTACACCACTACAACTGATGCGACGAGTATGTACTTGTTTGAAACAAGCAAATAAAACAAATTGTCACGCTCACCAGCGCTCTACCCACTGTTGGGCGAAGTCGATAACAACCCTCTAGTCAACTTAGAACCATATGTCTCTATGTCAATACGCTTTCTCCAGCGACAATTGCACTAGTTAAAATGTCGACAACTTTCCTTTTATGCGTGAGTAGAGCTACGTTAGAGACGACAGTTCTAGTGTATTTCAGGTGATATTGTCAATGAACGCGTCAATAGTTTGTTTTTCTTTTTTTATTATGTTGTGCAATAATATTAAATAAATATATGTAGACGAGGGTCACTAAAATCTACTAGTGAATCTCCGGTTCAAATATCTCCATATGGTCGTAAAAGAACTACCTTCTCAATAGTGCTAAAGTCTACTGATATCATTTGAATGACAACCCTATGTTATTTGTCAATAGGCATTTGCATTGGCTGGGATACACCTAGTCAGTAACACTATTGAAAATGTCACTAGAAAATCACTATTAAGTTTACTATTGACAACGAGAGAGGATATATCGATATTGTAGACTAGAGCCCCTAAAATTTACTAGTGAATATTTGGTGCCAATGTCTCCATGTGGTTTCGAAAGAACTACTAAGTCAGTAGTGCTATAGTCTAGTGGTGGATTTTCAATGACAAGCTAATGTTAAATGTCAATAGATGATACCATTGGCTGGGGTACACTTGGTCACTAGTCCTACTGACAACGTCACTAGTAAATCACCACAATTTCACTATTCGCACTTTCTGCAGGGAATGTTTATAAATATGTACATACATATATGTATGTATGTATGTATGTATGTATGTGTACGTGTTGGTGCACATTTTGTTTGTTTTTATATTTCTCAAATTCCAAACTCATTCAATTGCCAGCGCATACTCTCTTTTTCTATATGCTGTAATCATAGTGTACTGTACATTAGGCCTATAACTTTTTTCTTTAAAATTTTTGAAATTACATACATACATACATATTAAAATCGTAATTAACACAGCAGTGACCATCCTGTGGTGTTAGAAACTAAACTTTGTTATCGCCCTGTTGTACATGCTGTTGAGGTAGGTAGACAGTGTTGTTGGTTGAGTGTTTGTCGGGTTTATTAGTTGTGCTACTTGCTACATGTACAAATGTTTGCGCAAACAAGTTTGCAGCTAGTTAAATTGCGGAGAGGGAGAGAGAAAGTGAGATAGAGAAAGCGCCAATGATGTTAGAATTGCCGGGTGTTAATGTGTTTGTAATATGTGTATATACATAAAAAAGAGTTGCCAAGTGCATCAAAATGCCACAAGAAGCGCATCAGGGCCAAATTACGGCATTCGTTATCGAAAAAAATTCTATTTTATTATATTTCCATTCTAGTGAAATTTTGATGTTCTATATGAAAAAAAAAGAAGTTCTCAATTCGATTCCATTTTTGTGTGTGTTACTTTATGACGTTGATGGTGTTGTTGTTAACCGATATTGAAAAATTCATGTGCGAGAACGCGACCTTTAAAGTTTAATATTTTATTTCACAATTCTTACTAAACTTGGCACACATCTTAGAATCCCAAGACGTGAAAATATTGCATTTCCAAAACTGGGAGGGGCCACGCCCATTATTTTTATAATGCTATCTTAGGCTTTTGTTCTTATTACCACTGTAGTCCAAATAATCATAAAATATTTTTAGTATGAGACTGCATTTACACAATGAAGTATTTTATAAAATTATTTGCATGCAATTTAAAAATAATGTTTCCAGCATTCATACTCATATTACACCATTTCTAGGCCTTCGTACACCCCCAGCAAAAACAAGCACTGAGGCAAAAAGAAGCACACAGTGCATCCGCTCTGCCTTACGAGGATGCAATAACGTAAGCGAATGACGAAATTCAACATAAACACTACGAAGTTGGTCGGCTGTTTATATTCAAATTCTTGAAGTTTTTTATAGTGCGTCCTCTCTCGCTTACCTAGATACACAGGTTTGCTGCGAATGAAATTTTTACTTGTAGTTTTCGTTTTTTAATTGAATTGTGTACGAAAATAAATATATACGTGCTTCGGTAGTTTAGTGGGTAGTGTTCTAGCCTTAACATACGGAAATCTTGGGATCGACTCCTGATTCAAAGCGGGAACAAAAAGTATTTGATTTGATATTGAATATAGACAATTAGACACTTGAAATTTTATGTAGACTAACACTGAAATTTTAAAAAAGAAAAGTGTATTCTATCCGTTAATGAAATTTTGAATATATAATTTTGACAACTTGCTCTATATTGGAAACCGTAAGAGGCATATTTTAAAATTGGAATTTTCAAAAACGCTAAAGCTAAAAATTCCCAAAATTATAAAGTGCCGAAACGAAAAAACACCAAAATAAAAACAAGTGCTTTAATGAATTTTTTTTAATGCATGTTTTATATTTATTGTATCTTCAAATATGAACTAACAATAAGTATTCAAATCTTAAATATAAAATATAATTATTAGGCCCAACCAATGTCGGACATAAGCTAAGTGATAAAAAAAAAGAAAAAAATAAATAAAATAAATCAATGAGTGCAAAAAATCACCAAAATTAATTAATTAATTAATTAGCGCCAAAATAAAAAATCGTTAAAACTAAAAATATGTATGTATTGTAAAAAAAAACAAAGAAAAATTTAAAAAAAACCCCAAAAATCGCCAAAAACAAAATACACTAAAGCAAAATAAAAGCGTCAATACTAAAAAATCGCAAAAAAACCGAAAAAATATCTAAACTAAAAATATGTATTATAAAAAAACAAAGAAAAATTGCCAGAACCCGAAAAAATTGCCAAAAGAAAAAAAAACGCTAAAGCAAAAAAAAAAGGCTTCAATGCTAAAAAAAAAATCGCCCAGAACCGAAAAAAACTAAAATATGTTTTGTAAAAAACGAAGAAAAATCGCCAAAAACCGAACAAGTCGCCAAAAAGGATAAAAACGCAAAACTAAAAATAGCATCAATACTAAAAAAACCCCGCCAAAAACCGAAAAAATCTCCAAAAAGTAACAAGCGCCAAAAATAAAAAGTTCGTTCGGCCTTTTGGATTTTATGTGTCGATATGTAGTGTCCGTTCGGAACCCTTTGTATTTTTATTTTTAAGAATAACAATAACAAAAATTTGTTTAAAGCAATGATGTCAGTTTCATGGCACAATTGTGCAAACTAAAATCACACACATTCTTATTCTCTTCCATTTAGTAGAGCTGCAAAACTATCGATAGTCGCTCCACTCGATAGTTTCGATAGTTTTATGTAAAACTATCGGTACTATCGATAGTATCAAATAGTTTTATAAAAGTTGCCACATAAAGCACATTTGACTCGAAAAAAATCCAGAGTCCTCAACATTTTCATTAGTATATAAAAATATATCAAGCCTTTTTTTCGATTTTATCGTAAGCGGGACATATTATCGAAAATATACTTTTTTATTGAACTTAAAATTTTATGGGCGTACCCTACCCATGGTTTAGAATTAACAAAATGCGAAAATTGTTGATAACTTTTAAGACACTAACTGTAAAGTTTTATCGTAACAGACGATTGGCGGCCGTCGCGATATCAGTACCACCAAAATTTATCTTTGTGTCGACGATGTTGAATTTATTAAGATACTTGTGACTACTATTTGTTGAATAACACTTGGATTTATAAATAAATTCATATACATAAATATGTATTTAAGTACTTATGTATACAGAAGCAGGGATGCGGTGTCATATTTACAAATTGTACTAACTTTCAAAAAAAATTTAATTTTTTCAGTACGATTGTACCTAATTCTTTATTTATATTTTTTTAATACTTGTACTTTTTAATTAACTAAAAATCAATTAACAAAACGCCAGAAGGAGCACAAAGAATATTAGTTGCTGGGATCTGAATATAAAAGTAACATTTACGATATACTACGTTTATAACCTTTTTTTTATTCGATTGTTCACAGTCGATGCAAATAGTCGGCTTCTCTCCTTGGTACGAAAATAAAATTTCCACATTTGCAGATGAATTTGGAATAATAACATTCCTCCAGCAATTCTTTAAGTACCGGAAAACATCGTTTGATTTACTTAATTTTCTAATACCTTCGAGCTAAAGATTAACCCCCTTGTGCAAAAAATAAGTTAACGTTAAAACCGGTTTTTCTATGGAATTTTTTTTAATGTACACTTCAAGCACGCATTATTTTTTGCATAAGGGGGTTAATATATTTTAATGCAATTTTGGCATGTAATATAATATAAAGAGATTCCACTAGTGCAAAATGGGTCATTGCGGTGCTACGGTACTTTTGGCATTCAAATAGCGCTAATATTATACAATTGTACCAACTTTTCCATCGCTGTAAAAAAGCTTAAATCAACTACGGATAATTTGCTTCAAAGCTGCCGGCTACTGTTTACTGACTTCGATTATTTTTACTCTTTTAATTACTTGTTTTTTTTTGCCGATAGTATCGATAGTGGAAAAAACTATCGATATTTCATTTGCAACAAAACTATCGATACTATCGATAGTACTATCGATAGTTTTGCAGCTCTACCATTTAGTCGTCAATGAAACAGCGACGAAAACACATGCGCAGCGGTTGTATTAAGTTCTTTATAGATACAATGGAAGAAAAAAAGTGGTATGCGAAAAATATTCTATGATCAGTAATGCTTTTTGCGACATTCAATGTATTTTATGTTACAAAACTTTTAAGGAAACAAATGAATATATATTAAAAAGACGTTTTGGTTTTTTTTTTTTGTAGCAGATTCACTAAACTGCATTTTAAATCAAACTGAAAAGACCAATAACTCGGGAAATATTGGTCGCAGTCAATTTTTTTGTTTAATTTTTTCTTCTTATTTTTCACGTTTCTATCAGATAAGATATTTAAAAAATTTATTTTAAGAAATTCTTCATAGTTTCCTATGAAAGGTTCACAGCCCCGTAACTCAGAAAATATGGGCCGCCCCCAAATTTTTTATTTAATTTTTATTCTTTATTTTTTAGTTTTCTACTCCTTTTTATATGTTTTGACCTGCTTCACTAAACTGCATTTGTTGCAAATATTTATTTTTTTCGATGTACTTCAGAGACGATTAAGACAATTTTTCTCACACATACAACTATAGTTTTATTTTTGACACCACTGGTTTAAAGCGTTCTCAAAATGGGATTATCCAATTGCAAAGCTTTGCCACCGCGTTATTTCAATTTTCTTTATACAAATTGTATAAGCATGAGAATTTTTGAGAGCTAAAAAAGCTTGTCGCTTTTGTTTAGGTATGTATGATGCACGCATGGAAATCATGGTACAATTGTACTTTTTATGGTACATTTTTGACCTTGTTGGTACCGTGGTACTACCGCGAGTTACTTGGTACAATTTAAAAATGTCAATGTTTCACTATATGGTAACATTAATTTTGCCTATGTTCTTTTAATTTTTTTGTGTGTGTTTTATTTGAATCTCTAATATAATAGTCGAATCTACGAATGTACCTTTATTAATGTAATATTTAATATATTTTGTTATTTTTTATTGTATACTGAATTTTTATACACATTTGTATTAATTTTCTGTTTTTTATTGTAAACTTCTGAATTTTTATACTCATTTTTTTACGTTTCTGTTTTTATTAATAAAAATAGCTACACCCGGAGTGCTTCGCTAGCCCCATTGTGTTATCGAATGATGTAAATATTTTGTAAATAAACCGAAAACTCGGATTTTTAATGCAACATTTCGAAAGTTTTAAAATTTTGATATTGGATCATTATTAACATAGGTTTTTTGTAAATATCTTCGGAACTACATAACCGATTTAAAAGTTTGATATCTCGTTTTGAAAAACATGACAACAGCTTTCAAAAAAAAAATAAAATAAAATATGCAATATGAAAAATGGATTTTGCCACGCCCCTCCGCCCGCAGACCGAAAAACAAAAATCTGACTTCACAGTGTCACCCGCCTGAATATTCTGAAGATTCCCTGAAAATTTCATCAAAATCGGCCCAGCCGTTTTGGAGTCCATACGTTACATACATACATACACACACCCTCTTTTATATGTATATATAGATATTAAAAATTGGTACCGTCACGGTCCAAAAAGTACATTTTGTTTTCATAGTTGGTACAAAATCCAAGAAATGATTTTCCTTCCCTGGTATCATGTAATCCAGGACACAATTATCTTAACATGAATAAATGTTTGCTTCAATATTCTTCCAATAAACAATTACGGATAAATGTTAATACGAGCAGTAAATATGTACTTATCTATGTAGTTCGAAAGCTTACATTTTATTATGTTTTATAGTTTGGTTATTATACATAATTTCCGACAAATTTTCAGCAAACATTAACCCTGGCAACACTATAATATCGAATAAACCCATCCATTGAACATACGTAATCAGGTTTTTGCGTTATTCTAAATATGTAGTTGGAGTATCTAATTTTGACAACAAAAGAGAAGCAAAGAAGAAGAAGAAGAAGAGCATTAAATTAAGGAAATTCCTAGAAAATGTAATAATAAAAGTAATCATAAAAATAAATATAACGTATAAGCACACAGAGAAAGAAAAAAAAACGCACAAGCTACCACGAGAACAATATTCCTTTTAAAGTTTTTTTTTATTACTGAATGAAAATAGGATAATAAATTGGAAGGACGAGAGAAAGAGAGGCAAGCAATTCTTACATACAAAATGTATCCTACAATGTGATTCATTAATATAGAGGTCGGGCTAGGAGCAGTGTGCACACTTCTACTGATATTCGGTAGATTCTACCGAATATGTTTGTGAATTTAACTATCTACCAATTCTACCGAACAAGGCCTGAAATCTACCCAATATTGTTATTTAGTAATTTAAATCGATATATGTGTAAATTGCCTATTTTTACCACATAGCAGTGCGGCCGTAGAGCGGTCATTTTCTGTCATGAAAATCATTAAAACAGAGCAAAGAAATCGGTTAAAAACTGAAACTATAACTAACCTAATATTTGCCAAAGAATTGTGACTTGGGGATGAAATATTTATTCCTACCAATGATTTAATAATTTTTGCACAAAAGTTTAAATTCATAAATGGATCTGGTATATAATCTTTGTAGTTACAAATTTTTGTCAAATAAAAGTTATTTTAGTAGCTTTATAAAACCTATGTACAAAAACTCAATTCCTGTTATTTATGTATATTATTTTATATATGCCTAGCATATCTATATAAAGGGTAAGGGCAAATAACTGGGGATGACACTTTTTTATTGGAAATGCTTCATTGTTTATGACAGTTTAATTTCCAAGCACATGTGAAGTTTTAAATACGCTTTTGGAATCTGTTTAGTTTGATACTCCTTGCACTTACCCTTTATATATAAGTTTGAAATTTATTTGCTGGTGGTTCAGCGTTGTCTATATGCATTTCATTGTTGCTGTAACAAATCATCAGTAGACTTCAACCAAACATTTTGAATAGTCACACGCCTTTTATCTTTAACACAGACTTTCAAGAACTATTTGAGAATTCACAAATAATAATATTTTTGAAAATCACAAAAGAAAAATAAGCGTAGTAGGCTTAGAAAATAACACAAAAAACCCAGCAAACAATTCATATTCGATTTGAATCTATTTTATTTTTCTACACCTTTATACAATTAGAAATCCATTGGATAACAATAAAAGTAATTATAAGGCAAAATGAAAATGTTAAAGATAAAAGGCGTGTGACTATTCAAAATGTTTGGTTGAAGTCTACTGATGATTTGTTACAGCAACAATGAAATGCATATAGACAACGCTGAACCACCAGCAAATAAATTTCAAATTAAAATAAACTTCTGACAATATGTCGAATAATAAATTTCTTTATATATAAGTACATATATTTTGTTATTTTTTATGTTTCTTTGAATTGTTATTTTTATGTTTCTCTGAATAAAAAAAATTTCTACCGAATTTCATTAAAATCTACCGATTTTTCTTGTCGATTCTACCGATTTAAAAAAAAAATTAAGTGTGCACACTGGCTAGGAGCAACGTGAGTGACTATAAAAGTGACTACATATACACAAATACGTGTGTAGGTACATATATGTATGTATATAGTCGTACATATATACTTATATATGTACATACCCAGTTGTCCAAATCGTCCTAGACGACATTGTCTTCGACGATTCATGTACGACATGTCGTCTGTAGATTAAGTTTTCTAATCGACAATTTAAAAGAAATCGGCGTTCATGACTATCTGAACGACAATGTCACAGGTTTTTCTTCAAAAAAACTTTGTTGGGGACCATCTGAGCGACAGTGTCATACGTTTTGTCTTCAATAAAGCCTTGTCGAGGACAATCTGAGCGACAATGTCCCTCGTTGTGTCTTCAATAAAGTATTGTTGACGACAATATGAGCGACAATGTCCCTCGTTATGTCTTCAATAAAGCCTTGTTGATGACAATCTGAGCGACAGTGTCACACGTTTTGTCTTCAATAAAGCCTTGTTGAGGACAATCTGAGCGACAATGGCGCTCATCTGGTCCTGTGTGACCTCGCCGCCATTTGTATGAAAATTTCGTCAACGATTTGTATGGAGTTGTCTTTAATATGTCTTCTAAGAATTACCATTGTCTTGTACCCGTCGTCAAAGATGTCTTAAAGACGTGGCCAACTGGGTACATATGTTATTGTGTATGTATGTATGTATGTATGTATGTATGTACGGTACGTCTGTAGGAGTGCTGCTCTCCGCATAATGAAACTTACACGTTCGTATTGCTTTTCGACGTTTTATTTAGTTGAATAAGTTGTGGAAAAAACTCGAAAATTAAACGAAGGCAACTTAGAAATAAACTTTGATGATGGTGAAATAACGACAGCGTCAACGTTGGTGGTAAACCATACTTTTAAACAATTCAAATTGTGTATTCCCAGCAAACATTATACTTTGAACATATAGAACTTCTAATTATAACTATTTTATTTTATTTTATAATAGTTTTAAGTTTATTTGATATCAGGTATTATTTGTACTGTTATGTAATGTTTTTATTTGCCCTCTGTGGCTTTATATTACATATTATGTAAATAAATGAAATGAAATGAACTCGAAAATGCTTTGAAATGATATACATACATACATATGTGTACATACATTAGAATGGCCGTTAGTTGCATGGAGATTTTTTTTATTCTATTCTCTCACCCCAAATCGGTTCAGTTTTATGTAAAAAAAAAATATACAAAAAATTTTCATAGCGATAAGTTGTGTTTTAGGAGGTGCGTCCGCCCCTCAAAGTTGGCCCTCAAGGCCATTTATTCAATGTAATTTTGTTTGTTTTTTTTTTAGTTTTCTTTTAAAATAATTGAAATAATTTAATAGATACAAGCTCGTATAGTACCTTAATATAAATAATTTCCATGCAAATATAATTTTGGTATTTTGTTGGTTATTTTCTTCATTATTTTCAAAAATATGAATTTTAGAAACAAAAACTTTCTTTGAGACTAATGTTGTTGACTAGAAGAACTAAAATATTGCAACAAACAACAGTTTACCCGGCATAACAAAAAAAAAATCCGCAGACGTTATCGATAATAGTTTTCGAGGAATCATAATTTATTTCAGTACTTGGATTCAGTAACTTTTATTACCATAGCCATATAATGAATATAACGAAAACTTATCGAATTTGCTATTCACTAACATATTTTAACGATATTTGCTGTCGGTTGGAGAAAAAAGTTAAGTACAAGACCAAATTCATTGAGTTTTTCTTTATTTTTTTGTGCTTTTCGCTTATTTTCACATTACCTATACAGAGATATCACATAATATTGAATTAAATGGTGGGTAAGATAAAGCTGGAGACTATCGTAAAAAAGAAATCACGGAGTCGCATTATCGTTACCGCAAGCAAATAAATATATCGATAAATATTACAATTTTCGGTTCGCAAAAAGTTACAGAATCCAGGTACAGATCCAATATGAAAAAATTATTTTGTTTTAGCAGCATGCCACGCCCACGACTTTGAATATTTTGACAAATTTTTTTGGCTACCTTACTTTTGTTATGTTTACTTTCTGATGTTGTAAAAACTTTAAGGATTTATTTCAAGAAAAAATTTTGGTTTTGGCCAATTAAAATTATTTTCGAACTACCGTGCGTCGACCGCAACCATCGACTTATTAAAATCGAAATTTGGAAATAAATTGATTTCGAGAAATCGACCTGTCAATTATACTCCAGGATCGTTCAATTTGGCACTGCACGATTATTTCCTGTGGGGACACGTCAGTCACTGGATTATGCTGAACGACCAGCAATGTCCTGTCGCTTTTAACGTGGGAAAGTTTAAATAGAATGTTCACAGGCACTACCCCCTCTATTCTCCTCTCCATAACTTATTTTCCTAGTTTTAGCACAATGCATTCAATGAGTAGGAGTTATCCACTGAGTGCTGGTCCTACTTGAAGAAAAAAAAGTGGACCGAAGTTGAACGTCTAGAGGGCGCTTTGCCAAGAACAGCCGCGTTGGTCATATGCCCGAAATGATTTCCAAACGTTAATAATGCCAGGTATGACTTTTTCGAAGTTTTTTTTATTAAAATTAAACAATTTAAAAAGTTATATCGAGCTTAGAAACATTCTTTATTATGAAACTGTGACATGCAATAATATTTATTTTCAAAATAGAAATAATGTCCACCGAAAATGAGAAGTAGCATAAACGGACTTAAGGTGGAGGTACATAGCACGCGTTACGAGGCAACGCTTTTCTGGCTTGTTAAACGTTCAACGCTACACAAATGGAAAGTTACACATCACGCTTTTGAAGCGTGTTATGTACTTCCACCTTTACGTTGCTTGCCGGGCAGAAAATCCCTAAGTCTGGCAGGTGCCCGATTAGGCAAAAAAAAAATCGTTACTCGGCGAAGTCCATATTCGACAAGGCAAAAAATCTTTCCTCCTCGACAAAGCCTGTTTCATGCTAGATATTTCCCCTTATTGTGAATGGCGTCGTCGGCGTCACATCAAGACGACAGTAAAAAATTGTTACTCGTTTACTCTTTGTCAACAACAATTGACTAATGTTAACATGCTCCATTTATTTACAAGCCCTTACACTACGACCACACGAGCAATTTGATGTGTCTTAATACATGCAATAACGCCGGCAGAATGATGACGTCAAATTGCTTGTGTTCAACAATGTATCTGGAGGTGGTGAACACGTATATTCAAATCAGGGATGATAAAGTTGGTACAATTCTACTTTTTTTGGTACAATTTAAACCTTAAAAGTACGTTGGTACACCTTTGACTCATTTGGTACTATTTTCCGAGAGACTTTTTTCCATACAAAATTTAAATAGCGATCTTTTTTTTTTTTAGTTAATTTTAATTATTATTCGAACTCCATTTGTTTCTATATTTGTGATTTGAACGGGCTAAAGTTCGTATCGCTTGTTAAGCCAAATTACATGTGATAATTATTAATGAACAAATAACACCAAAGTCTGTTGTAAATATTCTGACTAACAGCACATAGTTGAACGTTTCTGTCCAGTTTGACAGAAAAGTGGTGAATTTGATTTGCATTACACTTGTTTGATTTATTATAAAGAACTACATCTAACTTCGCCGGTGCGAATTTGTAAAGAATATTTTCATAATCATAATGACGACTTGATAGTCTAATACAAACAAAAGACTTATTGAAAGTCCCTAACTCGTATTTTTACGATATTGAGTTTTTCAGTGATTCCCATACATTTCACACAAATACACCTCGTCAAAAAAAAATTATTACAATAGTGTAAAAAATATCGCTTTTACAATCAGTTGTACAAAAATATTACAGAAAGAAGATTACAGTTTATATTGTGTTTTTTACATTCTCCTGTAAAATAACAATTATTTGAATCAGGGCTTTTCTAATAATATATAATATAATATGTCGAAAGAAAAACCCTGCGAAAGAAGACTAGCATCACGAATTCTAATAAATCTTCTTTTTGGAGTTCATGATGCAGATTAATCCTCATATCGTTTTTTTTAACAAACGTAAAATTTTCTTTTTTCGTTAAGTTTTGTGTAAATTAAGAACTAAATTTGTGTTCTAGTAAACTAGTTTTTTTGAGTTATGACGTTATTTGAGTAAATGAGCGATATGTTCTAAAAATATAATGAAAAAAGGTTAAAACAAAAAACCCGATTTTAATACTATTGGGGTCGAAAAAGTACAATTTTTAAAGCTAATTGGTACGAAATCAGTTTTCTCATTTATCATCCCTGATTCAAATATATTTGCTTTTTATTCACATAAATGCTTGAATTATCAATAATTTTATCCTTTTCTAATTTTAAATTGAACTTTTATTGGTTTTATGTGGTTAAAACTTTTCTTTTCTACTTTTGTGTTGAAAAAAACTTAATATAATTTGTATTTGACAGCATGTGTTAAGAGATTGTTGCTCAGCAATGTATTTTAACATTTATTGCTGAATATATATTTGAACACATATTCATACGGTCCACACGCTAATATCTTGTGTCGGCAATCGAATTTGACAGTTGCCATGGCACTAATTGGCAAGATTATTGCTCGTGTAGTCGGCATGTTAGAGATATGAAAGAGATTGTCAATAAGATGCAATTGTTGCCGATAAAGATTATGCAAGTGAGAATATTTACTGTCGTCTTGATGTGACGTCGACTAAGCCATTCACAATAAGGGGGATTATATTTAAAAAAATTATTTCAGTGAACAGTTTCACTTTCCTCTACGAGATGTCCATTGGACTTGATCTCCGCGGACATTTTTGCCTGAATCTTATTAAAAGCTTTTGACAATTTTGTGTGCGTGTTTGCGTGGGTGTGTATGTGCGTTGTGCGTGTGTGTGTGTGAGTGATCAAATTTAAAACATTATTCGCTGGTGTTTCCTGGGTAATGAAACCGTTCACTACTATATCGCTACTTCTGACAACAGCAATACATACGAGTAGCTTTAGTTGTTTTCGTTATTGCGTTTATAGTTATACTGTCGAAATGGAGGTTATCCGGCCATAAATGAACCAATACAAAGTATGAGTTTATGTTTTTTAAGGAAAAACTAATGACGCGTCTAGCTAACAAAATTATAAAAAAAAAGTCAACCACCACAAGGAGAAGGACAATGAAGACGTCAAATATTAAAAACAGTCAGTGGAATTAACCAATATTTTATTATTTTTTATAACTTTATGTTGGTTTTTTCTCTATTTCCATAAATTATTTAACATTTCAAGTACGAACGAGAATCGCACATTCACACCCTGCTTTTGGCGCATTTATGAATATGGAAAACTCCAAAAAGAGAGGACGCCAAAAAAAAACCCAATCAAACTATGAATCACTTCGCTGGAAAATATACATCAGCAAAATAAAACTTAAAAAGAAAGGTGTTATGGCCGATGTAGTAGGGAATGAAGGAGGGGGATTTTCTTTATTATAACTAATTTTCTAAGCGTGGTGGGAAGGTTGACTGCGCCGGCAATACAACAAATTTGATGTTAATTAAAATGAATTCGAATTGGAAGTAAATATGTAATTATTAATAAGGGAATTTCATAATAGCAAAGGAAAATTACTGCATTCTTATCAATAAAAAAAATAGAAAAGTTAGAAATATGTAAACTCATACTACAATTGAGGTCATTAGCGCAGAAATGGTGTAACCCACATCAATTTATTTAAATAATTGCTCTTTTTAATTATATAATAGCTTTATTACTTTGCAATATTATGATCTGTGCAGCTCCATTTTCTTTAGAATACCAAAAGGTGGTTTGCTCTATTTTTTTTTTTTTTTTGCTAGTTGGTAATGTAAATAATGTATTTATGTAGCACCAAAACAGCAATCAAAAAACGAATGTGGGTTATACCACTTCTACGCTGATAGCCTCAATTGTTCGTTTCTTTCTTCATAAGTCACTTTCTGCAACTCTGTATACTTTATGTTGTGTACAGCAGCACCTAAACCATTGCCTGAGATATACATATGAATGAATGCATCTCAATGATTTGGGGCAATTTTTATACCATTACAACCACTAGAAAGAGATGGAGATGGATCGGACATAACATCGGATCGGATTGGAATCCTTCTTAAAACAAAATAAAGAAGTGGCAGCCTAAAAAGTACTAGAAAAGGAACGTCGGCGAAGGACATACAGAGCAGATAATGATAAAAATATCGCTTTATGTGCGCTTTGAAAATGGCCGCCAAACAACTATTAATGCGTACTAAAAATAAAAAAACACGCTTTATACACATTTTTCAAATTACGAAGCACAAACAACTAAAACTAAGAATGTATGAGCTATAATCATACGCATTACGATAAAAAATACTCTGAGTATTAATCGGCAATACATGCGTATATACAGGGCTATTTTATTTACACACACACATAAACCATGTTTTCAAACAGCCACACACACTCCCACATATTTTCCATTTCACGAATGATGAATAAATATCCTGAGTATCATCTGTATATTCTTTTTTTGCCGACTAAATATCCACACTCTGAATATAAGCATACTCCGATTATAAGTATGACAGAGAATCATACGTATGTATGTGCCATAACTCAACCGATTGTAAAAATTAGTTTTTTGTCTGGAAGGGTACAGCTTCCAATTGGTCCCATTGTAAAAAAAGTGGGCGGGAGGGAGCACGCCCACAAACTTTTTTATTGCTTTTTATGATATTTTGCTTGTTTGATTGCAGCAACGTTGGTTCTTGTAATTAAACAATTTTAAAATTGAAAAAAGGTATTATTATATTTCACGTAGTTCTACTTTACCGATTTTTACAAAACTTAGCACCCTTAGCTTTGAAAAACACACAATCTTGCCTTTAAAAAATGGGCAAAGTTACGCCCATTAAAATTTAATTTTATATTTCACGTACTTCTTCTTAACGAATAGATTTTACAAAAAATTTTTGTTTGAAAGAGTTTACTTCAAGTTAGGTCCCATAAATTTTTTTTTCGAAAATGTTCTATCAGATATTTTCATTGAAGTCGGTTTTTTTGGCAGATTAATTTTTTTTTTAATTCGACTGATTGTTCTGATAAAGGTTTGAAAATTTGTAGAGACATGTTTTTCGATATAATAGTTAATAATTAATTTAAAATGCAATTTTGAATTATTTGTTAGTTATGTGGTCTTGTATTTCAGCTGACGATATGCTGCTCAAAAAAATAAAACGGAAGAGAAGAATAAGAAGATTTAGCAATGAAAGCTTTATTCGTACCAGATATTCAGCCTGCGGAAACCCAATGAGACCAGAGAAACAATACGTCTTAGAAAGTTGGCGACGGTTTGGAGTAGAACCCTGTACAAGACCACTTAGAAGAACTTTTAAGACATGAGCGATTTTTTATGTTTTAATGTTTTACTACAGCGAAATCTTCTAAAACAAACGCTGAACAACACTGTTTGCAAGGAATTTGTTTAAGTTATTGCGGAATAGGAGTAAAGAAGAAAATACTTCGTGACGAAAGAATTTGTGATGCATGCTTCTTCCTACGCATGGGCGCATATATGTACAAACGTCATGCATGTACCATTAGAATGGCCTTTAGTTGTATGGAGAATTTTTTTTTATTTGTTATGTTCTCTCCCCCCCAATCTGCATTTACACATACACACTCAAACTTATACCATCCCAGCCAGCGTTGTCAACTCGGTGCTTTTCGCACCGTTTTTAGTGCTTTTTGGAATTTTCGACGCGAAAAATTTTGAACTTAGTGATCGGTGCTTTTTTAAACTAAGTTTTGGTGCTTTTTATTTCTTGGCGGTGGCACTAAAATCAAATTTCAAAAAGAATTTCCCTTATATAATACATATCGTCACCTAAATCCAAAAGGTCGTAACAACCAAAAAATTCAAAATAGACTTTTTGATTGATTATGATGTGATTAACAATAACAAAAATTAAAAATTTTAAAAACCCCCGACTTTTTTCAGAAAAGATGTTATATCTTCTAAACGGCTGGACCGATTTTTTTCAAACATAGCTAAGAACCCTCTCGATCAAGTCATCTTTCAAACAGAAAAAACTAAATGAAAATCGGTCCAGCCGTTTGGCCTGTACGTGAACACAGACAGATACACAGACACACAGACACACACTACAAACTTATAACACCCCTTTTTTTAGTCGGGGGTTAAAAATACATATTTTCCTAAAATTTTACTCACATATGTTTAAAAATACCGATTTTATTCATTATACAATTTGGCACCTAACATATAAATAGTATTAAATTTAAGAAGTTTTTTGCTTCTCATGTAAAATAGTAAAAAGTGTACTTACGGCCTCTTGGAGTTTAGGTGACGATATATATATATATTTTTTTTTGAAGAAGTCTAAAGCACCCCATACACGTTTCAATTCAATTGTGAATTGAGTCTTTCAATTGAATTGGTTCTTGGCCACACACTTCATAAACTGAATTGAAAGCTTTTCATTCAACTGCCAAATTTATATTTTTTTCACAATTACAAATTTAAAAATTTAAAACTTCTATTGCATTCATTCATCACTTTTTAGATTTTTTATCTAAATTTCAATGAAATAAAATACAATTTTAAAAATACATAACTTTTTCTATACAAAATAAAGCTAAAAGCATAAATTTTGACACCTAATCACGAAACTCGAGCACACACAGCACAATCAAATTGAACGATTTACTAGTCAACATGAAAAATCAAAATCTTTTGATTTTTCTTCAACCAACTCGATAACTGCCAAACTAATCAATTGACAAAGCCATACACGCTTTGATTTGAACAACAACCGACTCAATTGAAAATTGAATTGAATAGTGTATGGGGTGCTTAACATTTAAGAAACACATTTCAAAATATTCTAATAAGATTGTACAAAACTGCTGTTATTAATATTGCGTTTGCCGTGAAAGAATGTTTTCACAGCATTGTTTAATAAAAATTAAATTTTGAAATTCTTGATTTTAAAAAAATTAACTACTACCCCCATTCGAGTTCAAAATCTAATCAGCAAGTCAAAAAGACTTTCCAATTGCTGCTTATATGACTAATTTCAGGTGATTTGTTTCGTCGTTGATGAAAAAAATTAAATTTTTTATAATAACTTTAAAAAGGTTTCGTCAAATTGATTTTAGAATTCACTGATTCTCATAGAATCAAAATGTGTATCGGATGCTTCAAATTTGAAGTTTCAGGGATAAAATGCAAGGTCAACCGATTTCTATATTTTTTATGTACAAAATTTTTTTCTATAAAACAAAAAATTTTAATTTAGTGCTTTTTTACTTAAATTACGCGTTTTTTTCCTGGTTTCAGTGCTTTTTGAAATTTAAAAGCTGACAACGCTGCATTTTTACTCTAGCCGGTTGCAATTTTGAGCCGAGGCTAGCCGCTTGGATCGGCGGCGGCTTGAAGTTACATTGAAAGTCGGCGGCGGCCGACTTATTGTTCTGGTTTGTTTGTTTTAATTATATACAGAGTTCCAAAGACAATACATACATAAATAAATATGTATGGACACCTGGCGAGACATTCATTAATTTTGTTGCATGCAACAAGTAACAAACATACAAAAATTAGGGTGCAACTGAAATTTAAAAAAAATTATATCGAAAAATTAAACTGAAATTAAAGCATATACAAAGATTTATATTCTGTGTAGCAAAAAGCTGTGTATTTCTTGCAAAAAAAAAGATAATATGAATGGCCGATCGATGCCTTTAATTTTGAAAGAAAATGTTTTTTTTGTCTTTACTGTCATACAATTTGAAAAGGGCCTAAACGTGTTTTTGAAGTTTTCGTGTTTTTTTCCAGTTTGGTTTTAAGTTTTGGGTCTAGTCCACAGCAAGTTTGGCTTAAACTTTTTGTTTCTCTTTCAGTTTTTTTATGGCTTTTTCACGTTTGCATTAAACAGAGTAAGTAAAATTATTTTTGATGGTATGATTGTTGTGTACGTACACATAAAAATTAAACAGTAAATAAGTACAAGAAGAACTGGTATTTCTTTTTTTAATTTTTTTTTTATTTTCTTGGCTTGACTGGTAGAATTTTAAAGCTGTTGTTTTTGAACTGCTTTGTTTGGTAAGCTAAGGAATAAGATCAAGTATGTATGAAGCTGTGCATGAGCAAATGAATTGATCTGCAGCATAAAAGAAAGAACTGAAATACAAGAACTTTATTAAAAAAAAAAAATTAAAAAAATAACTAGAAATAAACAGTTGATTATACCAAGACTGAGTGGAGGATTGGAACGTTCTTTTTGTGTAAGGGTTGCACGAGCATACAACGTTTTGCCTAATTATTTGAAAACTTTTAATGTCTCACCGTTCACGTATAAGAAAAAACTATTTTTAGAACTCTCTAGGAATGATTTGTAGTATTGATTGATAATGTATAAATAACTATTTTGCAAGATAGCTATTGTTGGCAATTTCTCACTTCTCTTTTATAATTTTTTTATATTTTTTTTTTCTCTTTTTCTCACTAATATTACATTTTGACCAATTGGGATGGTCCTATTGTTCTTACATATTTTCCTAATTGTTAAACTTTGTTTTTATTGCATATATTTTATTGTTTTTATATTGTATAAGTTATATTTTTACATACTAATTTAAAATAATATTATTATAGTAGAAATTTGTAACCGTTTATGGCCTGCATTGGCTAGGTTATTGGTAATAAATAAATAAATAAATAAATAAAGAACAGTCTTAAACTTTCACATTATTTTGTAAAATTAGTGTCACTTTAAACATGACAATGCACAGTGGCGTGAAATAAAATGAAACGTATATATAACACATACATACATACATATGTATGTCTTAATATAAAATTTTTAATTTATATTTTGTAATTAAGCTTCACAACACAAACGGCAGGGCTGTGCCTTTTACAATTAACGTACATATGTATTTATGTATGTACTTTAAAAAATCGGAAATCGCGCCCCCGCCAGGTTTTAAGTAAAAAAAATGTGTTTCAAAAATTAATTTTACAAAATATCACGAACAGCGTTGCCGTTTTGGTTACTTGTAACCAAAATTGGTTACTTTTTTTCCAATGTGTACTTGTGTACTTTTTTTCCATTTTGGTTACTTTTTTTCAACACAAAAATAACCATTTTTATACATACGTATATAAACGTATACATATGTACATTAGAGCTGCAAAACTATCGATAGTCGCTCCACTCGATAGTTTCGATAGTTTTATGTAAAACTATCGATACTATCGATAGTATCGAATAGTTTTATAAAAGTTGCCACATAAACTACATTTGACTCGAAAAAAATCCAGAGTCCTCAACATTTTCATTAGTATATAAAAATATATCAAGCCTTTTTTTCGATTTTATCGTAAGCGGGGCATATTATCGAAAATATACTTTTTTATTGAACTTAAAATTTTATGGGCCTACCCATGGTTTAGAATTATCAAAATGCGAAAATTGTTGATAACTTTTAAGACACTAACTGTAAAGTTTTATCGTAAGATACGATTGGCGGCCGTCGCGATATCAGTACCACCAAAATTTATCTTTGTGTCGACGATGTTGAATTTATTAAGATACTTGTGACTACTATTTGTCGAATAACACTTGGATTTATAAATAAATTCATATACATACATATGTATTTAAGTACTTGTGTATACATAAGCAGGGATGCGATGTCATATTTACAAATTGTACTAACTTTCAAAAAAAAAAAATTATTTTTTTCAGTACGATTGTACCTAATTCTTTATTTATATTTTTTTAATACTTGTACTTTTTAATTAACTAAAAATCAATTAACAAAACGCCAGAAGGTGCACAAAGAATATTAGTTGCTGGGATCTGAATATAAAAGTAACATTTACGATATACTACGTTTATAACCTTTTTTTTATTCGATTGTTCACAGTCGATGCAAATAGTCGGCTTCTCCCTTTGGTACGAAAATAAAATTTCCACATTTGCAGATGAATTTGGAATAAATAACATTCCTCCAGCAATTCTTTAAGTACCGGAAAACATCGTTTGATTTACTTAATTTTCTAATACCTTCGAGCTAAAGATTAACCCCCTTGTTCAAAAAATAAGTGAACGTTAAAACCGGTTTTTCTTTGGAATTTTTTTTTTAATGTACACTTCTTGCACGCATTATTGTTTGCATAAGGGGGTGTTAATATATTTTAATGCTATTTTTGGCATGTAATATAATATAAAGAGATTCCAGTAGTGCTAAATGGGTCATTGCGGTGTTACGGTACTTTTGGCATTCAAATAGCGCTAAAATTATATAATTGTACCAACTTTTCCATCGCTGTACAAAAGCTTAAATCAACTACGGATAATTTGCTTCAAAGCTGCCGGCTAATGTTTACTGACTTCGATTATTTTTACTCTTTTAATTACTTGTGTTTTTTTTGCCGATAGTATCGATAGTGGAAAAAACTATCGATATTTCATTTACAACAAAACTATCGATACTATCGATAGTACTATCGATAGTTTTGCAGCTCTAATGTACATATGTGGTATGTTAAATTTGCACATAACTAATTATCTTGATAAAAGATCACAATTTAAGCGTTTTTAATGCGTTGTAAATACAACACTGGTTAATCAACATAGCGTTTAAAGCACCCCATACACTATTCAATTCAATTTTCAATTGAGTCGGTTGTTGTTCAAATCAAAGCGTGTATGGCTTTGTCAATTGATTAGTTTGGCAGTTGTCGAGTTGGTTGTAGAAAAATCAAAAGATTTTGATTTTTCATGTTGACTAGTAAATCGTTCAATTCGATTGTGCTGTGTGTGCTCGAGTTTCGTGATTAGGTGTCAAAATTTATGTGTTTAGCTTTATTTTGTATAGAAAAATATATGTATTTTTAAAATTGTATTTTATTTCATTGAAATTTAGATAAAAAATTTAGAAAGTGATGAATGAATGCAATAGAAGTTTTAAATTTTTAAATTTGTAATTGTGAAAAAAATATAAATTTGGCAGTTGAATGAAAATCTTTCAATTCAGTTTATGAAGTGTGTGGCCAAGAACCAATTCAATTGAAAGACTCAATTCACAATTGAATTGAAACGTGTATGGGGTGCTTAAAACAAATACATGTCTGTCTCTGAACATAACAAGCGTGGTTTCAAAAATCTGATTCATTCATGGTTGCAAAATCTTTAAACGTCAAACACTACCAGCCCAATTATGAATATTCCCGGGGAGTTTTCTCCCTTCCTTACCATTTGTTCCCGGGGAATAATCCTCTTATTCAAAACAGCCGGGGAATAAGAAAATACGGGAGAGAGTAAAATCTGCATCAGCTGTTTAATGTTTACATATTTTTTGCACTAACGCAAAAGTTCAACAATAGAAGTTTAATAAAAATTTTACGTTTTCATTGCCAATAAGATTGTGTGTTAACATAAATATTTATTTATGCTTAAATAAAAATTATATAAACCACTAACACTAACCATTCACAGGCATACATACGTAATAACTTTGTGCTGAGAAAGTGGAGTGAAAACTGAGCCAGGTGCAGATGCAAATTGATTAAATTCCGAAGGACTGTATGTACAAAGGAAATTGTAAATTTTATAAAGTTTTTCTTATCGGTCTTGATAATATTACAAGGAAACAAATCTTCTATTTACCTATTATGTGAACTTAAAGGAAGCCTGCAAAATTGAGTATTTAGTATTTCTTCTGAATACAGAAGTTGTTTATGTTTTTGAAGTGCATGTGCGCAGGGTTTAGATAAAAATGCAAAAATACAAAAGGGAAATATAATTATTCGGTATTTATTTAAACTTCTTGTTCTAAATAAATGCTTATACTATTGTTTTGCAATATTTATTAATATGATTTTTAAATTTTTGCATTAGTTTCCTTCAAAATTTTTGGGGAGAAAACTATCAACAAATTCTCCCTCTCCCTCATATTTAGAATACTTACTTTTTCCCGGGGAGTTTTCTCCCGGGGAAATTTTAATTCATAATAGGAGGAATGGGAAAAGGGAAAAACTCCCGGGGAATTGCTATTAATAATTGGGCTGTATGTAAAAAGTTAAAAGAAAAATTTTTTTGTATTTAAAAGCTCAGTTAGCCGACTGTAATGTAATGTAACTGTAACGTAGAAAACAGCTGATTGATACTTTTATATGAAAAGTAGGTTACCTTCCATTACATCTCTATAACCATTTTCATTACTTTTCACATAACAAAATCGATCAGCTGTTTCTTACTGTTGCAATTACGTTACATTACAGTCGGCTAACTGAGCCTCAAGTTTGAGAGCGTAACAAGCAGGGAACGAAGCCGATCGGCTGTGAGTCGGCTAACAGCCGCTCCTGGCAGATTTTCTAAATTAGAAGTAAGTGCTGATATGGACATAGTTTATTTTTGGGACGCAGTTTCAAAACATACAAATGGATTGAACGAAAAATGTTTTTATGATTTGAATAATTTTGTATATAATTTAATGTCACTGCCACACAGTTCGACTGCTGCTGAAAGGATATTTTCGCAGCTAAGTCTAGTCAAAACTAAATATAGGAATAAGTTCGATTTTAAGGCTGTAAAGTCAATAACGCAATCTAAAGAATTGTGCATCAATCGAAACAATTCCTATTATGTTTGGTCTGCCAAAGATTTGTTTTAATATTAACAAATTTGATACTTTGTCTATACAGTCTTGTGTTTTGATAACTAATGTATGTAATTAAATTACATATTATTTTTTTGTTACTAAAAATATTTTTGGTTTGGAGTTTTTAATAATATTACCTGAAGTATTTTTGTTACAAAATTGATTTTATTGACTTTTAACCCCCGACTAAAAAAAGGGGTGTTATAAGTTTGTAGTGTGTGTCTGTGTATCTGTGTATCTGTCCGTGTCCACGTACAGGCAAAACGGCTGGACCGATTTTCATTTATTTTTTTCTGTTTGAAAGATGACTTGATCGAGAGGGTTTTTAGCTATGTCTGAAGAAAATCGGTCAAGCCCTTTAGAAGACATAATCACATAACATCTTTTCTGAAAAAGTCGGTATTTTTTAAAATTTTTAATTTTTGTTATTAATTATAATAAGATATACTTATAAAACTGAAGTACAAATTTAAATGTAATGGTCCATTTATATTACCTATATATGATTTTGTAATAATACATATTAATATATGTATGTATATTTCTCAACTGAAGTACAAATAAAACAGTATTTTAAATATATAAAAATTTTGGTTACTTTTTTATGCATTTGGTTACTTTTTTTTGTATTTTGGTTACAAAATTTTTTTGGTCGTGGCAACACTGATCACGAATCAATAAAATACAAAGTCTCTTTATAAATTTTCATCATTGATATCTCTCTCGATTTTGAGAAAATTTTCGGCATCCGAATTTATAAGTCTATAAAAATCAGTAAGTACCTAAAGTCGATGTGGCGAAGTCTTTCGAGGTTATTAGAAAAAAAACTATTTCTTCGCTATTTGTCGTAGACGAATAAAATTCTATATGAATTTTTGAGGTTAGGAGCTGAACTTGATCGGCTCACCAGTCAAAAATAGGCACTAAAAAGTTAAAAATAACTTGATCAGTTAAATAAAATACATATTTTTATATATTACAACCTATAGTGCTATTCCGAGTTGGTGCCAATCAAGTTCGCAAATTCTCTATTTACATATTTAAAGGGGCGCAGTCACGCCCACTTTGAATATTAGCCAAAGTGGGCGTTATCTCATTAATTTTTCTAAATGCAAAATATCGTCACTTTTAAAGCTCAAGGTGTGTGTCAAGTTTCGTAAGAATCTGTGAAACAGAAGCTCATGAAATATAATATTCACATTTATAGGGAATAAAAGTTCAAGCGAAATTTTTGCGTTGTTGTGCCAGTCTACTATTTTCTAATTTTGTTCACCATTTTTGGTCCACGAGAAATAGTTCAGGTGAACAAAATGTTCCCGATAAGGGTGAATACCTATAACAAATGTCAACACGCTGACATTTTGCTTTTGTGCCTGCAATGCTGCCAACTTGTACTAACAACTGGCAGCGTCAGATGCGTAAAAAGTTTGTGAGATAATGCCACACAACGAAAAATGTCGGATATGACAAACGTTTTTTACTTGCGATGTCACAAAATGCCATAGTGTGTACTAGACTGATCGCAAACATTTTTTTTCTTTAATTGACGCTATCTAAAATATGCGGTTTGCTGTCATAAAGGCTGTCTTAATTTTTTATTTCGATCCGACGGTGCCTTCTGTAACAGAGCTTAAGTCTAGACTATATATCCTTAAAGGGAGCGGAGCCACAAAGCCCCAAAGTGGGCAACCTTGCGTTAATAAAAATTACAACCCATGCCTGATAAGGTTTTTTGCAAATGGATTTTTTTTTCTATCCAAGGACTAATAAAATGTCTACTACATTATGGGTTTTCGCTTAAAGTTTAGGAAATTTTCGAAAAAAAATAATTAAATTTTGTTTTTTTTAAAAACCTTGGTTCACTGTTCTGCTAATGGAGAAGTCAAGTTTTGTTCGATTATGGATTTAGAACAAAATTTGTAACATTAAAAAAATTTTTGGTATCAAAAGCACAACTAAGTCAAAAGATATAAGCAATTTAAATTAAAATGCTGAAAATAGTGGAATTTTCGCCGCTTTTTTTTAAAGAAAAAAGTAAGTTATTTCGCTATTATAAAAAATGTTTGCAAAAATACCATCCCCATATTGTTACTTATTCAAAGGCAATGTTATAAGAAATATTACAAAGAAATTTTTTGTTCAAAACCAGATTATTATACTTGAAAAATTAAAAAATTTGATACCCATATTGCCTATATTAAAAAAAAGATAAAATATATCGGGATTTTCTCGTTTTATGCGAATAATTACAAAAATATAATAAAATAACATTATTTTAAAACAGATTCAATTTGAAAAGCAAAACATTGTTTCCAAATAATTAGAATTTGTATGAAAACCCGAAACGAAAATATGTATTTAGTTAAATATCTTAATTAGTAGGTCGCAAATTGTCAAGTTTTATATACCATTGGATGCTGCTTCAAAAACTCTTTTCGATGATACCAAATTTTATTTGTGTCGTCTTGGAACAAAGTACAAAAAAATTCAAAAACTGAAAAAAAGGACCTATTTTAAAAATGGTCCAGCTTACGGATGGTCAGCGCTAGAACCAAAATATTTTGGGAATCATCATAAAACATATCAAACTTTATTTTCAGAAGGGTAACAAAATCACTTTTTTTTGAGTCGCTCTAATGTACATACATACATATGTAAATTCCAATTTTAAATATTCTTCCAAGTAGTTTATTTTAGCGAAATGGTAAAATTCTATTCACGTTTTTCCAAATTACATTAGCATACATGCATACATATCGTTACCTCAATATGTATATAAAGGCCCTAACTCATTATTTTTTGAAATTCAAGTTTTTTGTATATTTCGATAAAAGAACATCCATCCAATCTATCAAAAAAGGCAAATATCTCGATTTCAAAAAAATAATGAGCTACCTTAATATAGAAAGGGCAAAACTAGAAATTTTTTGGAAATTGAGTTTTTTGTATACTTTGATAGAAGAACATGTAATGTATCGAAAAATTCAAAAATCTCGATTTTAAAATAATAATGAGTTGAACCTTTTTATATTAAGGTAACGATATGTATTAATTAAAAATAACAAAAACAGCATTAACATTACATTGCAGGGACAAAAATCATTATCCAGATTTTAATAATACATTGATACATTGTTGCACAATGTTATAGACATTTAGTTAATAGATAACAGAATGTAAAACATTTTTCAAACTGTAACAGACACCAACATTTAAAATAATTTTTGTTATGTGTTTATTTGAGTTAAAATACTATTTTTTCAATGTATAACAAACTTCATATTATAATTTTTTGAGTTTTTTGATTTACCGCCTTTTTATAAAAAATATTTTTTCATTGTCAATTATTATACAAACATATTTCCCTGAAGAAGTTACCCATTGTGGCAACGAAATATTGGAAAATAAATAAAATTTGTTAATTCTTTTATAAAAAAATAATAATAAAAATAAGATCCCAAGCTTAATAAATATAAAAACACATTAAAAACAAAAAGATCGAAGAAATTTAAGCAAATAAAAATTAAAAATTTTAAAAACCCCCGACTTTTTTCAGAAAAGATGTTATATCTTCTAAACGGCTGGACCGATTTTCTTCAAACATAGCTAAGAACCCTCTCGATTAAGTCATCTTTCAAACAGAAAAAACTAAATGAAAATCGGTCCAGCCGTTTGGCCTGTACTTGGACACGTACAGACACACAGATATACAGACACACACACACAGACACACACTACAAACTTATAACACCCCTTTTTTAGTCGGGGGTTAAAAATAGTAGGAAATTTCACCATTACATTTCAAAATCTTACTCGACCAGCCCTCATTGTTGACAATACCTCATAATGAAAAAAAAAAGAGTTAAAAGCAACATTAATTTTAAGAACGGCGTGTCAATCAATCATAATGCATATTGTAAAAAAAAATTAGAACAAAAGCTTACAACAATAAAAAAATAGGAAAAAATATATAAGTATTAACTTACAATGAGATTACACGAGACAAAGTTTGGAAATTTTTGTGTTGGCAATTGTCAAAATCTGTTGCTAACAGTGAGATTACACGAGACAAAGTTTGGAAATTTTTGTGTTGGCAATTGTCAAAATCTGTTGCTAACACAAAATATGACTGTGTAAACCGTAAATGTTAGTGTTCGAACTCATGTTTGGAAACAATTGCTCAAACACAAGTCTGAGCAATTATGTTAGGACACAAGCTGTCAAATTTACTTTTTCCGTAGAAAATAATGGCGGGAAACTAGAAATAATAAGTTTATTACAAAAAAAAAAAAAAAAAAAAAAATCAAGCAGAAGAACAAAATATATGATCTGTGGCAGAAGTATTAAAAAATTAAAACGTAAAACGAGCACTTTGTATGCATACGACAACCTAAATTTTGAGTTTTAACATTATACGTCTAGCCACCCCTTAAAATTAGTTTCCCTCCAAGAAAAATAAACGTAACGCATTTTGCGAAGCGAAAACGAACCGCATACGGACCGCCATTTCACTAACACTTGCATAGTTTTTCATATAAAAATAAGAAGAAATTAATTCTGCGTAAAACTCTCCGTAAACGTGCCGTTTTTTACAATACGAAACGGAAGTGATTTTTCGTAATGGAAACGAACTGCTTTAAACCTATAAGTACCTAAAACAGTCCGTTTACGTGCCGCTTTTGCGATACGAAAACGAAATGATTTTTCTTAATGGGAACGGACTGCATTAACTGTTTTTGCTTATTGGGGCAGCCATGTTGACAGAACACTGGAATTGTTTTAGTTGATGTTTGAAGTGTGCTAGTCTGATTGTTGTTAAATCAAATCAGCTTTTGTAAGTATTAATATAATTTCAAAGTTAAAAATGGACAAAAAGGATACTATGAAGTAAAGCAGGAAATTAGAAGTATTTGTGAAATTAGTGGTTGTGTAAAAAAAAACAACAAAGAATTCATAATCATTGACAATATATGTAACATTAATTCTTCAGTCTAAAAAACCTTATATTATTTTGATAGAGAAATTCAGTACGGAAACAGAACGTTTTGCGGATACAAAAACGTACCGCTTCAGCGTTACGTACACGTGCCGCTTTGTGCTTTACAAAAACGTACCGCTGCACTGTTACGTAAACGCAACACTCTAGTATTACGAAAACGGACCGCTTTAGTGTTACGCAAAAGTACTACTTTAGCTAAGCCTTGGCGTACTACCAATACATTCAAATTACTACGTTTTTTTTCTAATTCTCTTATTCCGAACTTAACGTTTACGGTTCATTTAAGTATCGCAAAATCGGTTCGTTTTCGTAGTCTTGTATGAAAAAATTACTTCGCCAGCGGTTCGTTTTCGTGCCGTTTTTCTTAGAGGGTTGAACACAAACTTTTTTGTGACGTCATTCTGCCGACGTTATTTCTTATGTTCAGAAATAAAAATTGCTCGTCTATTCGTAGTGTTAACAGCTGCTTTATTTGTTGTAAACACATGCAAAATAAAAACAAAACACATGCAAAACAAAAATATTTCAAAGCAAAATAAAAATTAAATTTTCAAATTATTCACGAGAGCAACACAATTGTGATATTGAATAAATTTGTTGGTTTGCACAAAAATTAAGCTATATTATTACGCTTGTTTTTATTACTTTGATTTAATTCTTTTTTTTCTTAAATAAAAGCCTACATTTAAATTTTAATTTGTCGTATACATAACTGAAACTCATTTTGGTTGAATTAATTTGAATTCAGTGTTTATGTACATGAGTTTTTTGCAAAAAAAAAAATCCATACCATATATAAAAAACCGTTTCCGAACCGGATAAAAAATACATACATATAAAGGATTATTTGACGCTGGTAATGTAGCTTTCCATTGATGAAAGAACGGTTTAGCGGTTAAGGCGTGAAAGCGTCACAAAAAACTCACTTTTACATTTATAATATTAATAAGAATAGAAGGTGCTGTAAGTGCCACTTTAATGGTGAGATCCTTTAAAATATGTATGTATATGTATTTGATTTCACACCAGGAATATTTCTTATATTTAAAAAGTTTTGGGAAATTTCATGTGTAGCTATTTTTATGAACTTTTAGAAAAATAATTAAAGTAAATGCAATTTGTATTCGCGTTTGCTAGTATGCGAAACTTCATATAATTTTTTTAATTAGTTTTTGCGATTGTAACAGTTACCAAAATTCCCGTCTCTGACGAAGAAGCTCGCTGTGCTGTTGTGATCAGCTGTTAAAATTAAACATAAGGTTGCCAGATAAATTGAAAGATGCAAGCAATCTACTTGTCAATTTCAAAAGTATGAGTGGGTAATTCAAGGCACATTATTTAATGTTCCTTACGCTACATTTACACATGAAAGCACTTTCTTGAAATTTCTGTATACGTATAATGAATAAAAATTTTAATGAAATAAATGACTTTCATGAAAATTTCTTATTAACTTTCATAGCAAAGGGAAAGTTCATTTTAAAAATGTCGGCGAAAAATAAAGTTGAATAAAATTGTTTTGTTCACTTCTTAATTAGAGTTACCAAAAATGTCACCTACACAAATTCATAAGGCAATAAATTGGGAATAAGTATTAGTGTTAATATTGTAATAATATTATTGTTTTCAAAATGCATGAATTGTCTTCTTCCTGTACATTTGAACGTAAGATATTATAATTCTTTAAATATTTATACAAAATAAGAATAATTTGTAATATCTATTTACCACAATCCTGTATATTTGTACAAATCTTTAAAGGGGGTAACACTGTTAACATTTTTTTCATTTTACTTTCTGAAAATATCAAAAATTTACTTTCTTGAAAAAATCGTTGAAAGATGACTGGAAATCAAAAACAATGTGAGTGTGGTAGTGAAAATATATGATTGTATTGCTACTTTCTTGCAATTACATAGTTTCATGTGTAAATGGTAGGTTAGTGCAATGTAAGTAAAAACAAGTGTGAGTGTATTAAATAATAATGTCTGCCAAAAAAACTTACTTCAATGCAAATATTTGATTGAAGAAAATAAGAAGTGCGTGAAATATAAAATTAAATTTTAATGGGCGTGCATCATCCTCCCTCTTTTAAATGCAAGATTGTGTGTTTTTCAGAGCTCAGGGTGCATGTTAGGTCTTGTAAAAATCGGTAAAGTAGAACCACTTAAAATTTAATATTAAATTTTAATGGGCCCATTTTTAAATGGAGGATTGTATCTATTTTAAAGCTCAAGGTGTGTGGTATGTTTCGTAAAAATCGGTTAGGTAGAACCGTGTGAAGTATTATGATAAATTTTAATGGGCGTAACCCCGCCCATTTTTTCGACTTTCGAATTGTGCAACTACAAGAACCAGCAGCAATCAAATAAGTAGAATGTCCTAAAATTAGTTTTGAAAATTGTGGGCGTATCCCCCCCCCCCCCCACTTTTTTTACAATAGGACCAATGGGAAGCTATACCCTCTCAGACGAAAAAGAATTCTTAGAATCGGTCTAAAATGTACCGAGTTATGAAGTAACACAAAAAAACAATTTAGACGAATTGTTAACATCCTCCGTTTTTTGAAGTCGGTTAAAAATTAAAGGAATTGAAAAGCAAAGGCTGAATTCATAATGCAGCTTGCAATCCAACACTGCAAAGATATTAATTTACAAGGCAAAGCAATACTTTATGGCAACACTATTTTGACAATGAATGAAATACATTTTAGTTCATTTATGAACGCGCAAGAGTTGTTTAGTTGTTTCATTAAGTATAAATTTTGTAAAATTAATTTTTTTAATGAATATTTAGCAAACATGCGCTAATCTTTTCAAAACCGCTTTTGAATTGGCTTATAATGGCTTAAAAAATATACCAAGCACAAAAGAATCATAAATGAAAGCAATGCACAAATTTGACAGGTGTTGCGCATTGAAAATCATTGCCTTGCAATAATGAACTCACGGCATTGCCAAAAATAACTCTGCTGTATTTATGAACACTACGCATTTCAGTTTTGCATTGCATGCTGCATTATGAAGTCAGTCAAAACTTGATCGTGAGGCCCTCAAGTTACCAATCAGAGAGCACTAATCAGCTATTGAAATTGCAAGTATTTTTGGCAGTTTCCGCCAATAAATCATCATCTGGCAATGCAACTGAAGTTTGGTTGATATACATAATATAGCGTCTGGACGATAAATTGTGTCATAACAGAGGCATATTTGTTATAATAATAAATTGCTCAGCTGGACGGCTTGTTACTGTATGTATTGTCCTTGTTAGTCCCAATTTAGACGGACGAACATTTGGAAGGAAAACATCTGGAATTCTCTTTTGTTGTTTCCTTCGCGTCCACACAGGCGAAAATGTTGCCGGCGACATTCCAATATTACTGCATAAAAGCAAGCATATTTGTAAATGTATGCGTGTATATGTAGCAAAGAATATGAAAACAAAGCGTGTCGCCGATTATCGAACACAAAAATGATTCTCTCTTCCCCACCCGTAAATTGCTCACAAACTAAATGTTTCCCTTCCAAATGTTTTCGTGTCTAAATTCGGTCTTATAACATTGTAACAAGTTGAAAATATTACAGGCAGAGCGAACAATAACATCACACGTTGTGGTCATATAAAAGAACGTTCCAAAATGTTGTTAACTGATTATTTGCACGCAATTTATCTTAATTTTTAGGACAATAACGAATTGAATCATATAAATTTTATTGCAATATTTCGTAATTTCGTTCGATAACGGGTGCCGCGATTTGCCCCCTGATATATGATCAATTACAATGAATATTGAGACGTTGGCCTTAAAATAGATCGCATGTGGCTGTGACGTAACGAGAATTTTCAACATGTTAGTTGCATATTATCAAATTAGTAGTAGTGGTTATATGCCGCCAAAATTTTATAGTATTTTTCTCTCCAAATTGAAATACATGAATATATGAAATTTAGCCGAAATAAACACATTTTCGAAGGCTGCACATGTATAAATATGTGAATTTCTACATTTACATGTGCTACTATTACACGGCATGCAGCCAATATAGCTTCATGATGACATCAAAATTACGTCAGAGCCACATGCACATGTGGATTTTTACTTGCCGTGTAACAGGTACAGGCTTAACGCCTATTGGGCGGTGTAGTTTAATACTTTTTGTCATATTCTACAATATAATCAACAATCATTTTCAAGAGTAAAAAGCTAATAAATAATTATATACGGCTATTGTACATTTTTAAAAGTAAAAAGCAAAAAATAAATTTAAAAAACAGCACAAAGTAAAAAACATAGAATAGGTAAAAGAAAAGATAAAACAATTTATTTTTCATTTTTGCTTACATGTATGTATTTGTTTGTCCTCCTTGTTTATTTCTTGTTCGCTTCCTCTGCTTCTTCTCGTTGCTTTGCGTCTATAGCGGGCATACACACACAATTACAAATGTCGTGCACATGCACACAAACATGAAGACTCACTTGTAAAATGACACCGTGAATAACACACTTTTCTTATTCTTATTAATTTTTTTTTACAATTATGTATGTATATTTAATTTTTCAGTTGGATTTATTTCACTATCGAATAAGAGTTCACAAATTATACTACAAATTACTGTTCAATATATACACAGTATTTATTAGCATTAAGTTTTTTTAAAGTTTTAAAACTATTTTATTTGTATTACTCGCCATTTTTTTGGTGTCGAGTTTTTTCCGACTTTTCGTGCCCAATTACAAGATTTTATTTAGTATGAAGCGGAGAAACTTTACTTTGTTGGTTAAAATTTCATGTGTAAATAATCGAATTGCACGTAAATCTTGTTTAATACGCGACGACTTTACATTGAATTCTACTTTTTGCTTATTTGAAATTTAATTAAAACTACACCTAAAATTTACAAAAATTAATTAAATTCTCTCGTTGATTTTAATTATTTTTCCCAAGATATTTTTCTTCTGCAATAAAAACGCGTAATACGCGACGAAGTTCACAAAACTGACACACTGTTGCCAACATTCAAGACAGGGAAGGCATTGACAATTTTAAAATTGTACCAACACCTTTCAAAATTGGTAGTTTTTTAACCTTAGTTGTACCAAAAGATTTTTTTAGTTCATATTACATATTTTTATTTGTTTTTATTGAAATAATCAGCTTTTTTCTGACTACCGAATCGTTTTCACAAATTTGCTTGTAAGTTGGGATGTTAAAGCATATGGTTACACCTGTTTAAGTTTAAATTTAATATATACAAGCTACGTACCTTTTCACAATGTATGGTTAAAAGATAACAGAGACTTTAACAGCGAGTTTTATATGAAGAACTTGCAGTTAAGGTTCACGTTAACTCTTAACCATACACTGTGAAAAGCGAGGTTAATAGCATTTGCTTAAGCATCCGAATTTAGAAAAAGAAATTATTTGACAGAGGACAAGTTAAAATTTCTGGATTTTCTCGCTGCGTTTTGCTTTCAGAGGACTGTTTTCAAGTGAGAATAATATGAGTTGCATGGTTCAAAAGTGAAACTAGGGAGATTCCTTAAATGTGCTTAATTAGTCATTGGAGTACTTTGGACATTCCATATTTGAATAGTGCCAAATAGTTGGTACAATTGTATCAACTTTGCCATCCCTGATTCAAAACGAGCACATCGGCACAATGCTGCCAACTTTTTCATCGTAACCAGGGATGGATGGATGATAGTGATGGCAAAAAAGCGAAAAGTACTTGATTGTTTATTTCTTAACATAGCGTCTATACCTGATATAATATCAAATATATTTCTATCAGTAAACGTCAAATTTCATAGCAGAGCGAATTATATTACGTGTGGACTGCAATATTAGTATTATATTAATATTATATCAGATATTATAATATTGTTTTCGTAATATATATTTAGAAAACAATATTATGATATCAAGTGTCAAAAAACGCACACATACATAGATACGAGAAGAGAATTTTGTGAACTTAAATGAAAATGAATATTTTTTGATAACAAAGTGGTGGAATGCTTTAATTATACACGATGTATTAAGGAAATCACGTAATTTTTATGAAATACACATTACTATTCAAATAAACAAAGATGTTCACTGCACGGCCGCCTGATAACTATGAAATATTATGATATTTACAAGTGTAAAGTATACTACATAGATATTAATATTAATATAAATATATTTTTCTATTCATTCTGCCGACGTTCTCTCTCATATTATATCAGATTTAATATCAGGTATAGACGCCATGTAACATATACTTAAAACACTGTGTTGACAAAGCAGTTTTTGTTATAATAGAGTTGAAATCGATGTGACAATATGTTATAACAATTTTTGGCTTATCAATCTGCTATGTAAGGCAAAGAAGTAGGAAATATTGTGAATTTATTCTATCAACGTTTTTCCTTTTTTTGTTAACACATGTATTGCGAACATATTTCTTTCATAACATATTTTTTTATTTAACCGTAACCTAATGTTTACACATGTACGTACATCTGCAAGTAACGCAATACATTGAAAGTTTTTTATTAATACAATCATACTGGGCTCACTCTCAAGATATTTTGATTACAAGTGATTGTTTTACTGGCACGTTGGTAAATTGTCAAGTGTAAAACAGTGTTTTACGTGGAATCATATCTAAAATATTATTTCAACATATATATAGAAAAAACAATATAAAATGTAAAAAATTGTAATTATTATTAATTTGGAATATAAATTTATTATTTATTTTGCTAAAAAGTTGTTCAATTACTTTGTTTCCCTGCAATATTCCTTTGCTGAAACTTTGGCAACCTAGACATTAAAAACTTATACAGACACGAAAACGTAGAAACAATACACGGAACAACTCTATTTATAACCTTTGCCTTCGACGAGATTTTAAAAATAAACTTGCACTTGCATTTGTAAATAATCACGCAAGTTGTAAGTGTTTTTATTATATCATTCGATATCTTAAGCACCCCATACACGATTCAATTCAATTTCAAATTTCAATGAGTCGGTTGTTGTCCAAATCAAAGCGTGTATGGCTCTGTCAATTGATTGAGTTGATTGAAGAAAAATCAAAAGATTTTGATTTTTCATCTTTCAATTCGATTGTCAATATTTTAGAAGCGATTAAAAATTTTTTAATTAAAAATGTAAGCATGTTGTGTCTCTATAGCGATCAGAAATTTCAGGTGAATTGGTGCAATATATTTTAAGTCCTGCAAGGTAAAAATGGACAGCTTAATGGGTGCAAATAACGCGTTTGTGCACTGCCTCCATTCTTTCTAGTTTTGGAATTTGACGGATATAAGCCCGTACTCCTAGACTTCAAGGTGTTTCTGATGTACCAGCACAATTCAAAAGCGACCAAAATTCATCATGCATAAGAAAAATGCTTATTTAGTGTATTGTCGAACGACGTAAAAAGGTCTTAACTTGGTAGTAAAACTGTCACGTTTTGTATTTTCAATGGTATTTTAGCAATTTATCTTTATATATCTAGAATTTCTGTTATATAAACCAGTGTTTGTATTATATAAACGTCAAAAAAAAATATACAATATATGTACTAATGACTTATTCAGAAAATTCGAAACGGCACAATGTAAATTAGATCGAACTTCTTCATTGTCCCATTGTTATTGTTAATTGTGGGTGGCATCACTGCGTGGAAAGCAAGGTTGGCAGAAATGCTGGTGTAATTATATTTTTTATTTAGTAAAGATACAAACCGTATATGTTGAATAATATTAATAGTTAATACTTTCATCTTTTTTTGTTTTGCTTGATGTTTGAAGTGTAGATGGCACTGTAGCTCAACGAAAACATTGGTCACACTACATACATAATTATTTAGAGGAAATATTAATCAGTACCAAATTTTTTATCGCTGTTCACCTTAGCGGTGACATACGTTCAATACGGATTTTCCTCTACTCTAGTTTCAAGCCAACCGTGTGCAATGCACAATGTGCATACATTTTAATTTAATTTAAATTTTTATAGTTTTTAAATTATTGAGTGTTGTTAAGATTTAGAAAAGATTTCTTGATGAATATTAATTGGAAAGAACATTCGCAATATCGTACGCGCTTAACGACGTCCTTGCAGTTGCAATTGGCTGCGCTGCCAACTTAGCCGACCACATATAATATGTAATTATGTAAGTAAAAATATATACATATATATATATATATATATATATAAATATCTACATAAAAATAAACATAATAATAAAACCTTAAAATAAGTAAATATGAAATTGCAAAAAAGTTAATTGGAAGAGAGAAGCAATTAAATATGATTTTTTGCATCGTATTAGTTTTGCTGTAAAGCATGGTACACAGCGTTACCGTTGGTGCTAATAAATTAGCAATTTGACACTTTTACGACTGCTTCGATACTATTGTGCAAAATGCACACAAATGTGACACTTTTTGTAATACTTGCTATTTTTGTGACACCTTTTCCTAAATGAAGAGATATTTTTTATACTTTCTGTTTTATTAAAATTGGAGTCATAACTAAAAAAACGTGTTTTTTTTTAGTAAATAATGCAGAATTAATCCCAGAAACTATGGATATATCGACGATACTATCGTAATAGTATCATAGTTGTATGTTGTATTGTAATGTATGTATTTAGTGCAAATCGCCAAAAACAGCTAAATGAAGGAAAGCCCAAAATTTTTCGGTGACTAGCCCAAGAATAACCCAAAAGTGCAAAATGAATAATCGCCCGAAATTTTTGGGTGTTTGTTCATCACATGCAATCACCCGAATTTGGAATGAATAAACGCCCAAAAATTTCTATTTGGTTTTTTTTTAACGTTTCGAGGAAGTTAGACAATTATTCATTATGAACAAACACTCAAATATCTAAAAATATTGAAGCGCCCAAAGTCGATGACTTTCGTACAGTCTTTATTTACACTAATTGCCTTATTCATAAAAAATATTTCAGGTTTATTAAGCGCTTATTTGACATATTTCTATGGGAAATTTGTCAAATAAACCTGTAATAAACCTAAAATATTTTTTATGAATTAGACCGTAAATATTCAAAGCAAAAATAAAATTTGAACAAAATAAATCAGAACTAAATATATTTCTCAGTTCAATAAACAACAAAAGTAAGATAATTGCGAGAAAAATAATTGAAGATCAGTGGAAGAGATTTTAAGCCCAATCATGAATATTCCATCGGAATTTATTTCTCAAGGAACATAATTTTATCGGGAAAACATTCCTCCAATCATAAATTCCTTGGGAATACATGGCATTACCGCAATACAAAGATCGCTGTTTTGCTTGTTTGTTCACATTTTGTTTCACCTTTTTTTTTAAAGAGAGAGTAAACAAAATTATTAAAATTCGCCTACTTGAAAATATATGTAAAAAAAATTTATAAATAATTTATTATTTACTACAAAATACAAGTTTATGTATATAAATTTTGTTTTAATGGAGTGTTAACTATGTTTTTATGTAAACTCCCTTCTGTTTTGCAAGTGAAAGATTTTTAGTGAAAAAAGCAAGTTCAACTGAGTTCATAACACCAACTTCTTCCCGGGAGTTTTTTATTCCCGCTTTTGGTAAAAGAGAAAAAAAAATAAATTCATAAGTTTTTAATTTATTTTCTCATAGAAGTAATGTTTTTAGTTTCTAAATATGTAAAATCTGATTTCAATGGTTGATGTTTTTAAAAATAAGCCAGTTTATTTTAATTTTTATTTGTTTTTAAGGTTGGCCCTTTTTTCTCTTTGAAATAACATTTTAGTGCCATCTTTTTATTAAAAATCCCCTTTTTGTGTCCCTTTTTTCAAATTTCCCAACGGTAACGCTGATGGTGGAGATAAGGCCGGGGCACAATGAATTCGTCATACGTTAAACTTCGCCCTTTTCAACTGACATTAATGCAACGACGGAGAAGGTTGGCACAATGAGTACTTTACTGACGGAAGCATTTGAACAGCTTCAAATGGTCGATTCTACATTTTATTTATTAAATTCAAATTTTGTATTTATTTCGTTTTATTCTTTTGATTAATTTTATTTTTCCTGCCACAAAACACAACAACAAACAAAAAAAAACCAACCAACATCTGTCAAACTACTCAACATACGCAAAATTTAAAAGTTTACCAAATTTTGTACTTGCCTTGACGGACAAGTACTGAATGTAACAGACCTCATAAGAAACCACGTATTTCAACTTAGCTGTCAGTTGAAAAAGCAAAGTTTAACGCATGATGCATTCATTGTGCCCCTGCCTATACAAATACTTTGCGTACGTCGTAATTTTTTCTACATACATTCCTATGTATGCACATCCCTATAGGGAATGCGAAAAACATTATAAGCTTTAGGGTATTTAGTTCTTAGGTCAAATTTCACCAACTCTATTTAAATATCAATTTATATTTAAATATATTACTATATATAAATAAGTTGGTGAAACAGGCGGCTCTTAGCAGCGTGTTTTAAATTTGACAAATAAAATGTTTTTTATTTTGATTTCGATGCACAAAATGTATTTGCAAAAGTAGCGCAATGTGCAACTACAAACAGCAAAAATAGAGAAATTATCCAAGAGTTCATCAAACGTCTCCAAAGCATTGAAACATCATCGATCATGTTTACACACTTGTTTAAAATGCCTATTTATATGTTTGTATGCATTTATGTATACAAACATTATTAATGTACACATGTATGTAAACATTTTTTGCGTGTTTGCTTACATTGTTGACATTCTATATTAGTTATTGTTTTATGTCAGGTGCGTTCGGTTACTAGTTCGTAGTTCGTGTTTTTAATTAACAATTTACGTGTGGAAAAAGTGCACTGATTTTAATCAGATTACTTTTAAATTAAAGCTGTAAGCAAATATTAATAAAGTGTGAAAAAATTAAAGTGCCTTGTCTTGTATTAAAAAAGTTACGGATGTGTAAAATATTTATGTTCAATTGCCGCAATGATAGTGCAAAAAATGTGTAAGTATACTAATTTTGTTGTTGTTTATTTTTCATGTTGATGGGAAAGAGAAAGAAATAACTCATTGAATCAGTGTTGCCAGAAACACGATTAATAAAATCATCATTATGGGTGGGAAAAATTATTTAGTGAATAATAAAATCAGAAAAAATCTTATTTTATTGCAAAAACTTCCATATTTGCTTATAGGTAATTATAAAATTTCTGTTATCAGAAATAGAGCAGGATGATCAACCTTATTAAGAGCACCGATTTCGACTGCAACTTGAATGTAAAGAAAAAACTCTGTTGTAAAACAGTAGTTTCTCCTGCACTTTTTTATTTCAGAGTTGGTTTTATAATATAACTTTTTGATTCCAACAATTTTGAGAAATATACAGCATGGGAAAAACCCTCAATACATAAAGTTAAGATATCGAAATAACTGTTCAGTAGCAAAGGTCTTGTTTAGACCGTATGCTACCCACAGACGATGGGACATTCTAAGAACAGGGACCGTAAATGTTATGAATTTAATTATAAAAGGCAAAAGATAGCAGTTATGTTTTGATTTTTATATTTTTGAGCAGAAATAATTGCTACTTTAATATTTTTATTTTTATATTTTATATTTTCATCGTAGTAGCTATGTACATAGAGACATACAAACGTTCTAAAATCAAGATTTTAAGCTCGAAATCAAATCATTTCAATATAAACAGTCTGTTAAATGCGAAAATTCTTGATTCCAGAATAAAATCTCATTTTAAGACCGGATTCCAGATTTTGTTCTTAAAATTAGATGATCTTAAATTTAGATAACATTCTTAAAAATTTAAGAATTCGATCTTAAAATTAAGATTACCTTCTTTATTTAAAAAATTCGTTCTTAAAGCTTAAGACCAGGTTCTTAAATCGAAGATTACCATCTTAAAATTAAGATTGCGTTCTTGGTCTTAGAATTCATTTTAAAAATTAAGAATTTGTGTTTAAATTTGAGAACATTAATCTCATAGACAGCGCTACCATATGTGAAGATTCATCTTATTTTCGAAGTTTTTCGGGATGTTAAAAAGACTAAAAGATTTCTTTGTTAAAAATAAGATTTTTAAGAATATGATATTTGGTACTCTTAGTATATTATTTAAGATTCTTTTGACTAAAGTACTGACATATTTTCTTTTTTCCTTCATCAAAAGTATGAATTATATGAATATGTACATATATTTATCTTATACATGTTCTATTCACTAAATATTTTGTGTTATTTACCTTTACGTTTGTTATTTCATTTGAAAAAAATAATTTTTCCTGAATTTGAGTTCGGTAAAATCAATGCATATTAATATATTTTGAGTAAAATCACTAAAAAAAAAGATTTTTAATGAAAAAAAAAAGATTTTTTTTTGTTTAACTTGAAGGTTTTTGAGAAAAAAAATATGGAAACGCTGCTTACAGACCAAAATTTCAATGTTGAAATCTTAAGATTTCTGCAATCTAAATTCAAGAACTTTGTTCTTAAATTTAGATCGTCATTTTTCTCTTACACACAGAAAAATTTCAACTTAAAATCTACTTAAACAATTGCTTCATATGTGTTTAATGTTAATTTAACATGATTTATAGTAATTGTCAAAGAAAATTTTTCCTTTTGAAATAACTTTATTTCACGTTGAATTAACATTTACGTACTGTTAAAATCAAAATGAAGAATCATGTTGAATCAAAGTTATTTCAAGTTAGATCAACATGAATTTAATTTAATGTAATAATTTTATTTTATTAATTATTTAACTTACGAGTGATTGACATAGACAGTAGAAAATTTTTTGTATATATAAATTAAATTTGAACTCGGAACTCATCGCGTGGTTGTCAACGTGCTTAGCCCTGTAGCCACAACAACTTTATATATTCTTAATATACACAATAATATGTACCATCTTGAATTAAATTATAATTTAACATTATTTCTTATCATTTAACATAAAATTTATTTGAAAAGTTTTAGTTTTAGTTTAAAAAAAACAAAATGCTCTGACTTCAAAAGTTTTAGTAAAAAAAAAAAATACAAAATACTTTGACTTGAATCCAGGATTCGAACCTGCGATCCTCCGAATGCAAGACTAGTACACTGCCTACCAGCCAGCAGCAGTTTGTCGGCTGTTTACAAACATAAGAAAACAACAACAATACAAAAACAACCTACACAACCAAGCACAAAAGTGTATTGTAGCTATGAACGAGTCAAATAAGCACCAACACACTCAAAAAACATATTATTTCCTGTAAATTTAATGTGATTTGAATGAATTTGAATCAACCTTTTTGCATGGTGATTTTACGTTGGTATTTTTTTCTGTGTGTAGTATATGTATTAGACATCTGCATGAAACTAAATAATGATGTTTATGAAACTTTCGCTATAATTTTTTATTCGCTTCATTTCTATTTCATACAGATGAATAACTATGAAACAAGAGCAATGAATAAATACTCAATAGTTAAGAACGCAGTAAAATGATGTTGGTTTGTTTACTTATACAAGAGCATACTAACATTTAGAAATGTGAAACAGAACATGTGTTGAGTAAATCTCGATTAAGTTCATGCAAAAACAATATGCTTTTAAGGATCAGTGTTGCCAGTTTTAGCAAAAGGGAAAATATATGAATAATCGCCGAAAAGGAAGTTAAAATATTACACATAATTATTTTTCTTTTCAATGCAATATTATTGTTGTTTAAAATTTCGTATTTTTACATAGGGTGATGATAATCAAATTTTTTGAGTTTTATTCAGGGACATAACAGTTATAAGAGAAATGACAAAAAGGTTATATTTAACCATTAAAATTGAGAAATTCAAATAATGGTTACAATCAACGATTATCGTAAGATATATTTCATTTTGGTTATTGTAACCAATTAAAGTGAGAAATATATTTTTTGGTTACAAATAAGTATTATAGCAACCAAAAAAATTTTTTGGTTACCAATAACAATTATTTAAAGAATTTAAATTTTTTGGTTATTGCTACCTAAAATACGGTGTTTTAGAAAATTATTGAACGACTTCTACCTGCATCCGATATGTAAAACAAAATTTTTTCGAGCCCTTTTTAAATTTTAGGGCTTCAGGATTTATTTGCGAATTTCAGTAAGTTTTGCGAATCAGGTAATTTTAAATAAAACTTATTGCTCTTGTGCATAACTTAAATTTTTTAATTTTAATTTGATTGCAAATTTTCGCGAATTTTGCCAATTTTTTGGCATTCCTCATAATTTCACTTAACAATTTCGGGGTTGTTTGCAGTTTTGTGCCAATTTTCGCGATAAAAGTGATTTTAAGCCAAATCTTGCCATTTTTCCGATTTTTAATCCATCTATCTATTTGATGTTAGAAATTTAGTGCGAATTTTTATAATTTGGCAATTTTTGCAGTAAAAGTGATTGTTCACAATTCTTTGTTTTATTGCAGTTGCACTATTTTTATCAGACTTGGATATATTTTTGATGTAACCAAGTTTTTGTGAATTTTCGCAATTTTTTGCACATGAGATTATATTTTATTCTTAAAATCTACGGATATTTTTTTAAAGATATTCACATTTTTGCAAGCTTTCTCGAGCTATTGCCTTTTTGCGGTCTATATAATCAGTTTTTGGGGATATTTTCCATTATTTTAATCCCTTGCGAATTACTATTTTTTTTTGCAATAAATAATGTTTGGTAATGATAATAATTGGACATTTTGTCGAAAAGAAAAGTAAAAGTAAAATAGCTAGTTTAAATACCTTAATTACTATATTTATGAAATTGATAAATATTTTTTTATAAAACTGCCCATTTTTGTCCTGCATAACCCCTTACAAATGCTTCTTTTACATTTAAAATACCATATTTTAGGCAGCAATGACCAAAAAACTTAAATTACTTACATAATAGTTATTGGTAACCAACAAAATTTTTTGGTTGCTTTAATTGTTTTTTGTAACCAAAAAAAATATATTTCTCACTTTAATTGGTTACTATAACCAAAATAAAATATCTCTCACGATAATGGTTAAAAATGACCCGAACCAAATAAAACACATTTTTCAGTAACCTTTTCATTTCAAATAAAAAAATAACAATTATTTTCGGTCCCTGGTTTTATCACAAATGTTAATTTCAAAAATAATTGTTAGTTATATTTTTGCTTGGAAGAATATAAATAGTTATTTTCGCTTAGAAACGAATACTTATGTTGTGTTTTGTTTAATTTTTGTCAATTTCAATTTTTTTATATCATATAAAATAAAAAAAACAAGCACGTGACCAAAACCGTTAGACACCTACACAACTAATAATCAAATTAGATTAAGAATATATTCATTTCTCATAAACCAGTTCCTTTTTTCCATTTTTCATCTAAAAGTGTGTGTTTCTTTCCATAGCATTTCATTTCAGGGTTGTGTGCAGTTCATTACAAGAATATATAATATATTAAAATAGTTTAAAGATTTATATTATTCAAAATTGCAAATGACAAATTAAAATATGTATTATTAATATGTATGGTATATACATATGTACTTAGTTATGTATGTATGTGTAAAAGTTAAAACTTTAATTTAAAAGTGAAACCTATTACACATGTGCGACCCATACAACAAATTCCATGATTTCACTATATTGGCAACATTGCTATTGCGAATTAATAACAAAAGATGAGATGAGAGAAAGCAGCATGAACAGAAGTCGTTTCAATGAGGTAGTTTAGACGAGAACAATTTTTAAGCCGCACAATTTTTGTTCTTTTCCAAATTACACGAGACTAATTCATCTGGCATAAAATGTATTCGTATACACAGCTGTGTGTGTGTTAGTGTTTTTAGTATTCATTTAACATTTGCTGTTTTTTAAGTTGTATGTGTATTGGTTTTATGCTGCTAATGCGGGGTTGAAGCTGGTTGAAAAGTTATGCCAACCGCAAAACCACTCTCTTTGCCTCTCTCACCCACAAACTGGCAGTTATGCCAGCACAATTATGCCCGTGTAAATCAGCGCAATGAACAATCTCATTGTGTTAACAGCAGCGATGCCAACTTGGTGCTTTTGGCACTATTTTTAGTGCTTTTTGAATACTCAAAACGCCAAATTTTGAGCGTTAGTGCCAAAATAAGAAAAAGCACTAATTAGTGCTTTTAAGAAATTTGTGTATTTCTTAAAACTATTTTAATAATTACTCGGCGTATTTATTTTTTCAGTGTAAAGCATACATTTTTCGTCTGATATATTTCATTAAATGGAGAATAGCTAAGAAAATTTTAAACATTATTAAACTTGACGTTAATTTACGTTATGGATTTTCAGTCGTTTTTCACGAAAGTGCTTTTTACGCTATTTAGATATCATAATTACGCTTTTATGTGCTTTTTTTAAGTGTTGATGTGCCTTTAGAGCCAAAAAAGTTGGCATCACTGGTTAACAGTATGAAACGAAACGTTTTCACTCACAGTATGATAAAAGCAAAAGTTTGTTGAGTATTAACATATTTATTCGAAGTTGGGCCTTAGTAAACAAACATTTCAGTAGTTTTATGGATGGAATTGTTCATGCAACTCTATAGTATGTATGCCAATATTCACATTCTAATTCCCAAATCATCGGCCCTTTAAGATATTCGTATTCGACCGAATATTTGTCGAATAGTTTTTCAATAAAAAAATTAAAGAAAAGGGAAAAAAATATTTTGGAAATTAAAAATTTAACAATTAAACAAGCATTGAAAAAAAAACAAACAAAAGATATTAAGAGAGGTGGCCTTTTGCCTTAATTTTGTTGCATTTCCAATAGTAATTCAATCCATAATTAGGGACGTACTCGTATAAACAAAGCAAACAAAGAAATTATTAAAGAGTTCAACAAACGTCTCCAAAGCATTGAAACATTATTATTCATGTTTATACACTTGTTTCATTCAATTAAAGGAAAGGTGCCTATTTATACGAATATACATATGTATGTATGTACACATTTACTGCATGTTTATATACATACATACACATTTACTTTGTTGACATTCTTCTTTTAGTTTTTGATCTTTGTCAGTTCCGTTCGGTAGTTAGTGCGTTGGTGGTGTTGTTAATTAACTATTTAGGTGTGGTAAAAGTGAAGTGATTTTAATAAAATTAGTTTTCAATTAAAGCTGAAAGTATTTTTTATCAATTTATGAAAAATTAAAGTGATATAGTTTTGTAATAAATAAGTTGTCGCTGTGTAAAATTCCTATGCAACTGCAGCAGTGATTGTGCAAAAAAATGTGTAAGTATACTAATTTAATTTTGTGTTTGCCAATTTTTAATGTTGGTGAGAGAGAGAGAGACAGAGAGAGCGATTTCATTGAATCAGTGTTGCCAGAAACATGATTAATAAAACCACCATTTGATAGAAAAAAATTATATAGTGAACAATAAAATTAAAAAAATAGGTTTTTTTATTGCGATTATTTTAATTTTCTGCTTATAATTTTACAATTGCTGTCAATGCTGTCTTGTGCTTTTAACTTGAAAAATGTTGACAATGCTGGTAATGAACTTTGCATAATAGGCTTATAACAAAAAGTAAGGTTTTAATTTTTGATATCATTGATGTAAACAATTTATCAGTTTCTTGCTCTCAAATATCTTTTGTGTCACGGCACAAACAATTACCAAAGCAGATTTTTTCTTATTATTATTATTTTCTTATGCAATCAACTGGAACTGTGTACGATTTTAATTTTTATTCAATAATTGCTTAAAAACTAATAACTGCTATCAAACTTAAAAGGTTTTTGTACTTGAAAACTGTTTTTTTTTTTGATAAATTTATTCACTTTATGGAAGGAAAAGTTTAAAAACCTTCAACAAATTAACCACAATTTTATGCCCTTTTGAAGCACGTTTAATGAATGGACTTGAAAATGCTGTATCATGCTGTAAGTGATTTTTTTTCATAAGTGGGAACGAAGAGGAGATGTGTATAAACCAGATCAGTGTTATACGGATCTCAAGAGTATCAAGCAAATTTTACTTTATTGTTAAAAAAAAATGCTTAAAACTGATTCCCCAATTGCATTTCCATACATACATATGTATGTATGTATGTTAGTTGAAATCAACACATTTACAATGGATAGAAGAAATAAAGACCACAGGGATTTTTTTAATCTACATTAATAAAATTTTATGTATGAGTATGTACCAGTGATGGGAAACGTGGCATTGTGGATTGTACCATTTTTGGCACTATTGAATGTTGCCTGGCACTGTGGCACTCTCGCTCCTTTTCTGGCACTTTTTGGCCATTAAATATGGAAACTTTTCTTTTTGCAGTAATAAGTACTTACCCTACGTCTCCACTAGCCATCGACTTGGACATGTCATGGACATGACGCCGGCAGAGCAACTATGAAAAATTCATCAACTTCCTTGTTGTGGTGAACACGTGCGATGTCCATGTTCAGGCATATCAAAGTATTTTGCGGTAGTGCAATAGAGATGGAATATTTACAAACTTTGTTCTGTCTCTTTTCTTTCTATTGCAAATGGTTGAGGACGTCAAATCTCATGGCGAACATTTTTGCTCAGACATATGCTCGGGCATTGATGTCAGAGCATGGACGAAAGTTGGACATGAGCGGTCTCCACTAGCCATTTGCGATGTCCGACATGATACCCATACCAAGTTCATGGCTAGTGGAGACCGCTAGTTAAGGCTCAGTTAGCCGGCTGTTTCCTACATTGCAGTTACATTACATTACAGTCGGCTAACTGAGCCTTTAGTAGCATTTGAGGCTGACAACTGTTCGGTTCTGATAGTTAAAAGTAACGGTTTGTCCAGAGACATTGACGAATTATTAAAATGAATATATAAATTTGTTTGTAACAGCTCATGTCGTAGAGATGATTTTATAAATGTTTAGAAATATTTCAACTCTGAAATTTATGAAATTCTTAAGTATTCCTTAAGAAACCTTTGGTGTCTGGTCAAGTTGTTGCAGATAGAGTCTTTTAACAGTGGGACCCCTTGAAATATTTCTTCATATTAAAATTTTCAGTCATAATGCAATGATAAAACTTAATTCATATTAAATAGTTTAATGGATAATATAAGCAAAATGTATTTTTTTATCTTATGTCCTTGAAATTGTAAATTATCGAAATGTAATCTAAAAATGTGAGACTAGATTTAATTTTAAAAGGGCTTTTTTATTTCGTCAATTATGTAGAAATTTTTTGACAATATACATAGATCAAAATTATCACTGAAATTTAACTATAAATAATCAAAGACTAATTTTCCCATCATAAAGTTGTAGAATTCAAGAGTGAGTTTTTGGAAGACATGGAGACGTAAACAATAGTTTCAATGAAAAATTTTTAAGTAATATTTATCGAATCGTCAATCAAGGTATTCTTTTTATTCTCTACTCTTCATCAAGCGTGGAAAGTATATTTTTAGTTCAAAATTTGATAAAAAGTAAAATGTTAAATGAACTGCAAGTATAAACTTTAGCATCTTTAACACATGGTAAAGATTTTTGAAGTCTAACAATATATCTTGGTATAATCGTAATGCATATAAAATGATGAACCAAAAAAGCAATACAAATTCAACTATACCGACAGAATCTTTGTTTGATTAAAATAAATAGCTAACAATTATTAATATTTTTAACGTGCACGAATTTCTCTAACTCGAGAGTATATTAACCATAAAAAAAATCACAAACTATAATTACATAACTGTCACTAGGTATATATGTACATCTAACAAGAAAAAGTTATTTTATCATCTAAATTAGTTTAGGGTTATTATAGTATTTAAGTATGTCCTTAAAAATCATTACTATAACGTAAAAATTGTTTTTATATTTGTATTTCTTGTAAACAAGTACAAATTATTAATATATGATGCATATCGAGCATTATTATTTTCGATTTAGGAGAAGGTTCTTACAAGTACATATGTACGTTACTTTTCGCTTGCGATAAATTTTATAGCCTGTTTTTTAAAAGTTATCAACAATTTTGCAATTTCGATAAAAAAAGTTAATTTTTTACTACATATCGCTCACGATTAAATCCAAAATAGGTCACGATATGTATTAATGTGTATATACAACTAATTTTAGACTGTGTTTTTTGTGATATTCGTAAGCTTTTTATTTAGCTATAAACACAATGAATTATCATTCAAGAACCATAGTTTGAATGAACATCAAGTGCCAACATTAAAATTATATACAAAGTGGTTTGGCACTATTCAAGTGATTTTGTGGCACTATTTGAAAGCAGATTGGGCACGAAATCAAGATTTCCAATTCCCATCACTGGTGTGTACATGAAAAATACCAGAAATGCCAGTGTTGCCAGAAGTTTATTTTAGTTATATATCTGTGGCTGAAAATTTTTATTTGTTTGCAAAATGATGTATGTAGTTAATTCAAATATAATAAAAAATTAGATTTGACTCTGAGTTCGCGGCTATTCCCTGAGAAATTTTGGAAATCCCCCCAAAAAATGGATTTTTTCAGTATTTTTGCTATAAATATATTTCTTATTTTTCGCCGGAGCAAATAATATTTTTTTTTTACATATTGAACAAAAGTGAATTTTAATCAGGATTAATATCTTAATCCGGCTTATGTTTAGTATTTTCAATTCTTATTGAATGCAATATTTTTATTAATTAATGTGATTTTCTAAAGAAGAGAACAATTAAACAAATCTTTTTAGCTGGGGGAAATGTGCATTTTTCTGCGCAGCCAGGCACTTCATCAGCACCCATGTCTATCTAATTGGGCAGAGATACATTTGTAAGTATCACTATTTATTTTCTGTTTTTCCGTTTTTTTTCATTTTCGTCCATTAGTTTACTTTTCTTTGCGTCAGACATGCCATCCCACCTTAAATCTTTTAAAAAAAGAACCAAAACTTTCAAGAGATTCCGTGTGGCATCACCGCTGCGAAAACAACTTAAAATTCCAACGCGTGTGTGGTGTTCATCGAAGTAACACTTGGTCATTTTCGAAAATGATGACTGGGCAATATTTCCAAATGATTTAAGCTGTCTTTTATACTTTTAAATTGGGTGATCACAGATCATCACTCACCACAATGCACTCAGACACACCTCATCTCTTCTTAAGAACCCAAAAATATTGAATGAAATTATTGAAGAAAAAATAATGCCATGAATTGCTTAATAGAGTAATATGTAAAAAAAATTATTCAAAATCTTACAAAAAGTTTCCTTCAGCTTATGCCATACCATCTCTACCGCACAGTCACTCGTATTTACCATGACACCAAATATTTAACTGCTGTAAATGACATCAACTCCTTTTCAAAAAAAAAAAAAAAAAAAAAAAAAAAAAAAATTATCAGGAAATCTTTAAGCAAGATCACGTTTTGTTTAATTTTTAATCACATGCAATTGTGCGATGCGATGGAGGGTTTCAATTTCACTGCGTCTTCTTTATTTAATATTATTTTGTACAAACAAATATTTGATAAAATTTTGCCAAGTCATCATTAAGATGCATCCAGGCAAATTATAGTGTGTGTGTGTGTGTGGACGTGCCTGTCTTTGAATGTTCCATAAATTATAATCGACCAAATGAGCCAACTTGCTGATGACAGGGCGTCAAAATATTTTACCTTTTGCGATGATGAATCATTTTGTTAAATCTTTATTTTAACTTGTTAAGCATAATTATTAGAGCTTTTCTTTTCCCGGACTTTTTCATTTCCCGGGAAAGCGGGAACGACTTTTTGGTTTCCCGGGGAATCCCGGGAATTCTCGCGCAGTGCAAAACAATACAAATATAAATATTCTTTAATTTAATTTATTTTAACAAAAAACAAATTGTAATTCATGAGATCGGTTAAATAATAACGTTTTATAAACAAATTAAGGCTTCATTAGCCTTTACTTTCTGTTACTGTTCTGTGCTCTGACGTTCTGCTTCCAATTTGACTACTTCGTTTTTCTGTAGTAACTTATCAGCAGTTTCTGATCAAAAGGGTCGCAGTTTTCCACTAAAGCGATGAGTTTTGCATCGTCCATTGTTAAGTTTAAATATAATTTATGTTTTTCTTTTAAATTAAATTTTTTAAATTCTACAAGCATAATCACAATTAATTTCAAAATATATTTATTTTATTTATGCTGTCACTTACAATTACTTAAATTTTTTTTTGATTTTCACATGTTAAACCGAAACAGAACAGAACGAAACAGAAAAGCTAACGACTTGTATTAGATTTCCATAAACAAAAAAGATTCAGCTGATTTGAAACAGAACAGAAAGTAAAAACTAATATTGCCTTTAGTCAAAAAATAATAATATTTCAGTTCTTTATATAATAAATAGTAATGCTTAAATATCAATATTATATGTAAATCCAAGGCGAAATGCATTGATATAACGTAAAAAGAAACAAATTATGTTATTAAAAATATATTCCAAAATATTTGCTTGGGAATAGGACTTTAGTAGAACATTAATAGAATCGTTCATTTTACCAAAGAGAATCTGTAATTATTTTGTAATTTTTCTTTTATTACCTGTTTTTACTTTTATGAATTGTTGTAGAATTAAATTTTGAACGTCGTGTTCCGCTTTTGATAAATAAGGGCCTCTAAGTCTCACAGCACATGTGTGCCAGATGTAAACTCGGCCTTAATTGTTGTAAGATTTTAGCTATTGTGCTAGTGCCATCACCTTATTATTACACCATCGCATTCATAAAGTTAATAACGACACTAATCAATGAATTTGTATATGCAAACTAAAGTTGCCATAATAAAATCAAAAAAATCCCGGGAATTGCCGCAAAAATTTCCTGGGATTTCTTTCCCGGAAAATGTGCGGGATCCCGGGAAATTTTCCCCGGGAAATCCCGTATGAAAAACACTAATAATTATGTATATTGCAGCGTAATATTTTGGGTAATAGAGAGAGAGAGAGAGAGAGAGAGAGAGTTTTCATGTCCATAATCTTTTTTGAACATTTAATCCATGTCTTTGGTTGATTACGTTCAATTAGAATTAAATTTTTATCTGCTGGGACATTATATTTGGATTTTAGATGGGAATGATTATTATTACTTTTGGTAATACTGAAAAGGAAGTAAATGATATGCATTCTGGTGGAACAAAAGACTGAACTATGTATGTATGTATATATATATATATATGTATGTATATGTGCTGAGAGAATGTCGAGGCAGATCAGTGAAGTTCCAGGTTTCTTTTCTATCTTCTTCACGCCTCAATTATCAATGGGACAGATATTTATTTGTTTGATCTAGCTATCATCTTCTAAGATTTTCATCTTATCCAAATGATATCTGAAGTTTCTTTCTAAGTTCTGTATTTAACGCAGTTATCCAGCTTAAGGTAAAGGGTCTCCCAATTGAAGATATCATTTTTAAGGGTTCCGTACGGACACTACATATGTAATACTGTACGAAATTTAACGTATGTAAACGAATATCTCACCTGTAGTGCTATTCACTAACTTTTTTTTGACGATAATCGCATCGTTAAAATAATTATAACGAAAATTTATTGAATGTGCTATTCAGTTACATTTTTAACGATATTCGCTGTAGGTTAATGTCAGCTGTGTCATTATTTAATCGACAATAATTTATGTGCTGTTAATTTTATCGACAAAAATCAACAGAAAATATCAGCTGCGTACTATCGTTAAAAAGAAGTTACAGAATCACACAATCGTTATTGCAGGCGACAAAATGTATAGACAGAAATTACGATTGTCGGTCGGATCGTTAAAAATTACTGAATCGTAGTACTGATGTAGACATTTTTTTTTTTTAAATTTCAAATGCCCGGTAAACGTTTTTTCTGCTATTTGCGATTTTTTAGTTTTGGAGCTTCTTCTTAGCTTTGACACTTTTTTCGTTTTTGGGACTTTTTTCGATTTTTGGGTTTTTTTACTTTTTCCGTTTTTTGGTTTTGGCGTTTTTTCGTTTTGGCGAATTTTCGGCGATTTTTTAGTTTTAGAATTTTTTAGCTTTGGCGCTTTTAGAAATTTCAAGAGGAAACCGTAAGAAGCAAACGGTTTCCAAGATACAGCAAGTTGTCAAAATTACACAGTAGATTACATTAACTGTTTGAATACCCTTTAATTTAGAATTGTAAACTTCATTGCTAATTAAAATTTTGAAAGTTTCAAGTGTTTTTATGTAATTGCCTGTATATATTTTTAGCTATCACATATTTTTGTTGTGGAGAAAATTTCAGGCGCGTACCTCTTACGGTTCTCGAGAAAACAGCTTGTGGTAGGCAGACAGATGGATATCGTAGCGAAAACAATCGGGGTTCTTTTCACCTTTGGAGTACGGAACCCCAGAAACGAGTATTTTTCAGTGAAATCATCGGATGTTTATTTACTTGTAAAGAAGAGGCTATGGCCTCAATAATGCAGGTTCATACTCTTTATGTAAAAAAAATAAATTCAGTAAAGTGCGACTCTGACTCGCGCACGAAGGGTTCCGTACGAACACTAGATATATAATTTAATACAAACTTCATCCTATATAATATATAGTTTTGGCATTTTTTTCCTTTTTGGGGTCTTTTCGGTTTTTTTGTTTTGGTGGTTTTTGCGTTTTTGGCGATTTTTTTAAGTTTTGGCTCTTTTTTTAGTTTTGATAATTTATTTTCTTGTTTTGGCGATTTTTTCGGTTTTTGGCGTTTTTTTCATTTTGGCGATTTTTTTCCTTTTGGAGATTTTTTTTTTAATTTTTGGCTATTTTTTTTTTTGTTTGGCGATTTTATAATTTTCGTTTTTTTTTAGTTTTACCGTTTTTGAAAATTTCAAGTGTTTGCCTCTTACGATTTCCAAGATATAGCAAATTGTCAAAATTACATAGTCAAAATTGCATTAACTGATGGACCACCCTTTAATTTTAATTTTTTTTACATTTTAGTGTTGATTGTTGTAGTCTGTATAAAAATACACTAATTTTACAAATTTCAAGTGTCAATATACATACATATGAATGTATGTACCTACATACAATTGTATGTATATTACATGGGATTTTAACATTTTTCGTTGCTCGTTTTGGAACACACTTTAATTTTTAATTCTCATGTATTTGTTGTTGTAGCGGCCAAGGTTATACATACTGTGTCCAAATTTCAGGTCCGTAGCTCTCACGGTTCCTGAGAAAATAGAGTGTGACGGACAGACGGACAGAGGGACAGCGTAGCGAAAACAATAGGGTTCCTTTTCACCTTTGGTGTACGGAACCCTAAAAATATTTGCGGCGGTATGTCTTCGATAACTTCATGAATTCCATATCCCATTGGAGGATTTGGGAAAACTCTTTAGCAAATTCTAATTCATGTTAATCTGGTTTTAAATAACCAGATATCGGTGTTGGCTTTTCAGGAAATCACACGGTCGGGAAATTTTTAATGCAAAAGAGCAATGTTATCGCTGTTTGTATGGCACGTACCATCGACTTTTGGCCATACAATATCATTTGTGGAATGCCCAAATCGAAAGATCGACGAGATGTGGACAAACCCATAGTGTTGACGAAAACCCAGTCAACACTATGGGCTAAAACAGTGAAATCGCAGGATGCATTCGCCATGATCCAAAAATGCATTAGTTTTTGCAAACTGTGACCGAGAAATTTAAATTCTAATAATTTCTATGGGTTGTATATCGTTGTATTTTTTATTATATTTATATGATATTTAACATGAATTTTTAATGAAAATGGAATATGAGAATTGGTTTCATGGTATACAAAATTACCGATTTATTGCCGTTAAATGCATTTGTAACTATAACTTTTCATTAAAATTCATTCATTTTCAAAATGTTAGTTTGCATTTTCTTTAACGATATGTGTGTATTCATATTTAATTGCCATATGAGTTTACTCGATAAAAGAAATGTCCATAGAAATCTCAATTTGTTTTCTAAACAATTTTGATCTTAAAAGGTCTTTGTAAGTATGTTCGTTCACTTCATAAAAAAAGAAGCCTTAGTTAAGAAGAAATTATTACTTTGTTATTATTATTTTAGCTGCCATTATTATTATTCTTTGCTGAATTTTCGGTTACAGGCCTCCCCAAATTGACAATATTTAACAACAATTACAACATTAAATCAGCAACAAATAGCTGATACAGCTTAATTGTTATAAGATAACTCAAACGTGAATTGAATGGTTTTATAAACACCTTGAAAAATAAGACAAGAAAAATTTTATTCAAAAAAGAAAAAAAGTAAGCAACTGTTGTAACAATTGCATTTGCAGCAGATAATAAAAATTTAAACAACAAATAATTTTTTGTTGTTTATTTTTATTTTTTTATTTTTATTTTTTTGAGATATACATACAATAAAAATTCTGCACTGGTAATCCTGGCCTGTGGCTTTAACAAACAACAGCTCGAGACAAGATTACATGGAAGGGGAGAGATAGAGAGAGATTGTGCGCATGTATGTGTGTTGTTAGTGTTGATTAATAATACCCCAGTTGACCTTAGATTCGATAAAAACGAATGCTCACTAAAGCGAAGAAATTTCGAAACAAAATTCTTCGATATATGTTCGCTAATCTAAGGAAGTTCGAATGTTCGCTAAAACTTCGAGCTTCGAACTTCTCTCGATAGTTTTTCGAATGTGTGACGGTAGCCGAGTGGATGTGTATCAGCCTGTTAGTTTAGAGGTATCAAGTTCGATGCATGACAGCACTGCAAGTTAAAAAATAAAATAAGAACACGTAGCTACATATGTGCAATAATTGCACAGAAAAAAATTTGTCACGATAGCCTAGTGGATGTGTGTCAGTCAGTCTGTTAGAATAGAGGTACCATGTTCAAATCCTGCATCGTAAGTTAAGGTATTAAAAAAATAGATAAAATAAGTAAATTAAAATAAATGAATAAAATAAAAAAAAAATTAATTTTTTACTTTTTCTGCTGAATTTTTGAGGTATCGAAATTAGTTCGATATTCCCTCACTTTTAATATTGCTAGCGAAACTTTTTTTTTTAATGCATGTATTTATTTATTGTGTCTTCATATATGAACTAACAATAAGTATTCAAATCTTAAATCTATAAAAAAAAATTATTAGGCCCGACCAGTTTCGGACATAAACTTAGTGATAGTTATAAATATTGTATTATTTAGTAGTGATAATCAAAAAAAAAAAAGGGGGGGGGGAAGTATTTTCAAGTAGTCCCATCTGGAGTGTTAGGTATAAGAGCCCGTGCGAAAACTTCGAGATGGAATGTTTTTTGGGACAAAACTGAGCGACAGGTGAACATTTTTCGATTCATTTTTGAGTGTCACTCTCGATAGTTTTACAAGATAAATGTTCGAGATATATTCGAAATCGATATCATTAACGAAAGCCGTGGTCAACTGGGACATGCCAATAAATAATAGCAAAAAAAAAAAAATGTGATGCTTACCAACTGGGTGATCTTCATTTAATCCAGATTTGATGAAATTGATTGGCATGGCCATCATTGTTGGCCTTTTTGTTTTTTCTTTGTTGTAGAAAGTAACATATACACATGTCTATATACATCTGTATGCATGCATGTATGTATGTATGTATGTATGTATATATGGATGTGTGTATTTTCTGTTCTTTTATTTAATATTTTAAAAATTAACTTCAATCTTTTAAGAGCTTCTGCACTTAAACATAGAATAAGAAAGAAAGAAAAAAATTAACCTACGCACGTGTAAACTTTTTCAAATTCATTGTAACTAATAAATAAAAATCATCTTTTGAAATTTTCGCAAATTATCAAAGTATTTAAAAGTGTCATAAATATTTATATTTGCAGTACACTGGCGTAGTGCTCAAAAGGCAAAATTCTAAAGCAAAAAAATAATAAAAAATAAAAACAAAGAAAATCATTGAAAAAGAAGAGGGAAAACCCCACAAAATGTGGGACGAATAAACACATGGTGTTGAAAAATGATTTGTTTCATGGTGTTGATTTATTAATTACCTTCATTTCCCCTGTTGTTGGTTACATATTGCCCTACAATTTTATGAGCGGTGTTTGCCAATCATAAAATGAATATGTATGTATGTATGTATGTTTTATATGTGCATATGTGACAGCGCATAGAGCAAGGGACCTAAGGGTAAAAAAATCTATTTTCACTTTTTTTTGTTTGTTTTGATGTGGACAACATCTGAGCATCGAATGAGACCGATCACATGCCCCAAAAGTGTTCCCTCCCAGAGATATGCGCGTTTTATGATGTGATGGTACCCCAAAGATACACGTATTTAAATCTTTAAAATGGCTCGCTCTCCTAAAAAAAAACGGTTTTACCCTTAGGTCCCTTTCTATTTTGCGCGTCACATATAGAAATAAAATTCTAGAAAGTGTATCAAAGTCTTAATTTATATTCTGCAAAATTGCGCAAGGAGGACGATTGAAAAATAAATGAGGAGGAGATAGGGACAAGCAAGGAAAAGTCAGTTTCTGTTATTTTTTTTAAGGTAGAATCGAACTGGTTTTGCATGAAAATATTTCGTAACTTCATAGATGTTGGAGACTCTTTGATTGCAGTTTTTGACTTCACATTTTTTTATACCCTTTACCAAAAAATGGTAAAAGGGTATATATAGGTTTGTCATTCCGTTTGTAATTTCTAGAATATTAATAAGCGAGCCATAAAGTATATATATTCTGGATCCTTATGCATAGGGAAGACGAATAAGTGATGCCCGTCTGTCCGTCTCTCTGTACGTGAAATCGGTTTTCCGAAGCTCCCAGAAAAGCTAGAGACTTCGTTCTTGGACTGGTGCGTCAGAAATGGTATTGAAAATCAGCAAAATCGACCAGATGGTTTCAGAGCTGGGAAGCTTAAACTTCATTTTGCCATACAAAATAACTACCGAAAACTAGTTATTATTTTTTTTTATTAAATAAACTTATTTTATACTTCAGAATGAATAAAATTAATATTTCTTAACAAAAAAAAAAAAAAATAAAAAAAATAAAAATAAAAAAAAAAAATTAAAAAAATTAAATAGACGTTTCCAGGGTTGAAAAACTTTAACTTTTTTATACAAAATTAATTCACTAAAACAAATTTTTCCTTTTTTCTATAAATTAAATAAATAAAATAAATTATATTCTAAGAAGAAAGAGATTGGGTTAAAAAGTCAGAAAAATCAAAAAGGATAATTCCAGGGTTGGGAAACTTAAAATTTTTGTGATATAAGAAATTAACTACCGTAAACAAATTTTTATATTTTTTTTTATTAAATTAACTTATTTTTTATTTCAGTACAAATTAAATTAGTATTTCAAATTAAAAAAGAAAGTTAAAAAAAATTAAAAAGACGTTTCCAGGGTTGGAAAACTTTAATTTTTTTTCATATACAAAAGTAACTTACTAAAACAAATTTTTTTCTTTTTCTCCATAAATTAAACATATCTTAGACTCTTAAAAGAAATAGATTGGTGTAACAAATCAGAAAAATCAAAAAGGATGATTCCAGGGTTGGGAAACTTAAACTTTTTGTAATATATAGAAGTAACTAAGCCTTACTATTTATTATTTTTTTTTTAATTAAATTAACTTATTTTATACTGCAGTACACATTAAATTGATATTAAAAATTAAAAAAAAGTTTAATACATGAAAAAGACATTTCCAGGGTTGGAAAACTTTAACTTTTTTCTTATACAAAAGTAACTTACTAAAACAAATTTTTTCTTTTTCTCTATATATTAAACATAGATTATATTCTTAAAATTAACATATTGGTGTACGAAATCTGAAAAATCAAAAAAAAAAACGGTTCCAGGGCTGGAAAACTTACACTTTTTGTGATATATAAAATTAACTACCGAAAACTAGTTTTTATTTTTTTTTATAAAATAGACTTATTTTATACTTCAGTACGAATGAATTTGGTATTTCAAATTAAAAAAAAAAATTAAAACGAAGTTTCCAGGGTTGGAAAACCTTATTTTTTATACAAAAGCAACTTACTAAAATAAATTTTTCCTTTTTTTAATATAAATTAAACATATCTTACATTCTTAAAAAAAAAGATTGTTTTTAAGAACACAGAAAAATCAAAAAGGGGGATTCCAGGGTTGGAAAACCTACGATTTTTGTGATATATAAAATTAACTAACGAAAACTAATTTTTATCTATTTTTACGAAATAAACTTATTTTATACTTTAGTACGAATGAATTTGGTATTTCAATTAAAAAAGAATTAGCAAAATTGAAACGACATTTCCAGGATTGGAAAACTTTAACTTATTTTATACAAAATAACTTACTATATAAAATTTTTCCTTTTTTCTATAATTTAAATGTATCTTATATTCTTAAAAGAAAGGGATTGCTGTAAGAAATTCGAAAAATCAAAAAGAATGATCTCAGGGTTGGAAAACTTACACTTTTTGTGATATATAAAAGTAACTAAGTCTAATTAATTTTTATCTTTTCTTTTATAGATTATACATATCTTACGTTTTGGAAAGAAAATTTTGGTGTAGAAAATTATAAAAATAAAAATCACAGATCCAGAGCTGGAAACTTTGACCTTTTTTCTGGATATTAAAGTAACTAAATAAAACATTTTTTTTTAATTTCCTTTTTTCTTTTCTTACTTAACACACTTTCTATATTTTTTTAAGAACTACTATATTGATATAAGGAATCAGAAAAATCTAATTTAATGATTCTAGGGTTTGTAAATTTATTTTTTTGTACATAAAAGTAACTAGGTCAAATTATTTTTTTCTTTTTGTTTATACCTTATGTATGTGCTTATGTGTGTATCTACATACTACATAAAAACACTTTGGTAAAGGGTATATAAGATTCGGCACAGCCGAATATAGCACTCTTACTTGTTTATAATTAATTATTGTTTTAAGCCGCAAGTGGTGAAATTAATTCAGTAAAGTGCGACTTTGACTCACACAAGAAGGGTTCCGTACGGACATTAGATATGCAATACTATACGAACTTTATTTAGCCTATAAAATATATACCCAGCAAAAAAAATACACATTACAATCAAAACTACTTGCCATATAATGATTTTCTTTTCTGATTGCAAAATTGCATTACTCGCTTACAAATCACATTACATAAAATTTAGAAAAATGCTGTAATAAATGAGGAGAATGATTCTTTTAGATTTAATAGATTACCTAAACATGTTGCCAAATAAAAAATAGTAAGTTCTTCTCAAGAATCGATTATTTTAGTCTGAGGCCTTGTTAAAATTATATGAAAATAATAATCCAGCGGCCACTCAAACTTTTTTATTAACACACTTACACTTTCGGCACTTACAGCCGATCGGCCTGTTTTTGCTTTTGAAATTTTCATTGATAATACCAACACAGAACTTACATGCAAGTATGTACTTGCAGGCTAAATCTAAATATCTACGTACTCTAAACGCAGGCTAATCCTTCAGTTCTTGATTCAGTCCACTTAGCGTTTGATAAATGTAGAACTATATTTAAGCATTGGATATATGACTCGGTTCTTACATTATCTGTAAACAATTTATCATTAAAAACTCCCCTCCTTATAATTGTACATATTTAGTAAATAGGTGCCACCCTAATGTGCAGTTACAGAGATGCAAACAAATTATACTCCAACTTAAATGGCGCTAGATTATAAATCTTTTAAAACATAAAAATGTAAATTATTTTATGCTCCAAAGCACCACAGCAGAGTATTCGTATCGTGTTTTCTTTTTATTTTCACATTTTCCTTCATGCATGTCTATAAAAATTGCTGCTGCTGTTGCTGTTTATAAAATGCGGATCGGTATTTAACCCCTTTTGCTGTATTTCAGACTTTTCATGTGGTTTTTGTTTGTGCTTTTCAGTTGTTTGAAATTTTCGCAAACATTTTCACACTTTTACAAATAAACTCATCATCATCATCATCATCATCATCATCATCATCAAGAATCATCAAGTCGCGTGTAGAAATTCTTAAAAGATTAAGAATGGAAAATTAAGTTATACTCGGTCGTACTAGTGAAACAAAATATATGTTTTTTTGTATACATTCATCATTTTATGTGGTTTTATGAATGAAATAATCTTTATGATCTTTGGCTGCTGTTTTCCTCCTGCAAACAAATTGCCACCTTTAGTCGCCCCTTGAGTTTTATTACGAGAAGAAACTTTTTTTTTTTTTTTTTTTTGGATACTAAATAATTGTATGAGTGCGAGTACTTGTATATCTGCTGGCAATTTTGATTTTATTATTATTTAGCAGTCGATCGGCAAAAGATCAAAGCGGTGCGTGTGTATTTTTGTATTCATTCATATAGATGTGTTGCCTGGGCTGGCGAAATATTCGTATATAAAACAAAATATCGGCAATAATCTTTTGAATTTTTGACTACTCTTGATATCAGATTTGTTTAGAGTTGTGAAGTGGCGGCGTTTGATTTGCCTCCAGACATACATATCTGGTGTTTTTTTTATTTCCTTTTTTCTTATTTAGTAGAAATAAAAATGATGAGGTGAAATAAATGGATTTATTATATAAAATTTATTATTTAAGTTTATTTATGGTGTGAATCTATTATAATTTCAAGTGCAAAGGTTTATTTTTGTTAATTGTGCCATAAATATTTTAAACTTTAATTAATGAGCTCACGTTCTGCACTGCACAAAAGTTATATATACTTTAAAATAGCCAGTGCAGGTTATCCTAGTTTGAACAAGGCTGGCAGTGAGAATCCCGCAATCACTTAAGGTACGGTCACACTTGTAAAACATTTGCCCAAAAAAAGCGTAACCAACAAACTCTAATGAAAAAAGTTTTGATCTAGACACTTGTTTATCAAATTAAACATTTTCGGACACAACTAATAGACAATGTCATTGAATCCTACATTATTCTATACTCTTTAACTTGAAAAACTTTCGTCTGAATTGAAAACTTTTTCGTTAGCATTTAGTGGTTACGCTATATTGGGCAAATGTTTGACAATTATGACCGTAGCTTTAGACCTTTATGGCCCTTTGTGATACCACGGAGAGGCTGCTTAAACGGAGTACCCACCATCGAAGTAACCAGAGCTCAAAACAAAGCTACCAAACCATTAACCTTGCAGGTTAATGTCAGAAGTTCCCTGAACGCCCATAGTGATAATTCTCTTTCTTGCTAATCCAGCGCAATGACACTGAAAATGTTTCATATTTTCTTTGGCTCAATATCTTGGCAACTGCGGCAAAAATGTTTGTATTTAATCCTTAACCTTTGTGGATGCCGGCCTGTAAATACGGACACTTAATCCGAGATGTGTTTCCTACTTCTTAAAATAAAATCGTCTTTTTATTATTTCGGTGAGTCCATAACTTCCTGATGATCATGCAGTCATTTCTTGTTACCAACTAGAGAGCTGCGTAAACAGTCTTGAAATGTAAAAACGTCATGATTTTTAAATGTAATCACGTGGCATGTATTATACTAAACCAATAATAAATGCTGTCGTACTGTAAGCGAAGCACGATGGATGGATTGGTGTACGTGTATATCAGTGTTAACAAGCGAAAACGCCAAGACAGTGATTACCCTTATGGAAATGTCGATGGTGAAAATGTACTGAGTAATTTTTGACTTTGTCACCAGTACTACTCTTCAATTATTCCCCATATAATACTTTGTGCTATAGACATTTAGCATGTGCTTGTCATTGAAATTCTACTAGTAACACTAAAACAATTGACTAGATAGTGAATTCATAGTTCTTATGGGAACATGGAGACATACCAAACAGAAATTTACTGGTACATTTCTATACCTTAATTTATGTATATTGACAAGTTGTTGCAAAATCCACCAGAAATACACCACATCTGTTTTCTCTCTTTATTTTATTATACTAACGAATAAAAGAGAAATTGTAGACAATGTAACTACTACTAGAGTTTTAGTGTTGACATAGAGACACTTGGCCCCAGTCTGACTGCAGGGTAGTGTATGCTTGTTATTTTTCATATTGTACGTTTGAGTGTGTGTGTAATATGTAGATGGTAAGCTATTATGTGATTAACCGCATACAACTAATGTTAATGCATGTGTGTGCCTTTGCATGTGCGCAGAAAAATAAAAGATCATACACACATACATGCATAGGGTTGCCAAGCGGCCTGGAATGGCCTGGATTTTCCAGTTTTTAGAGCCTCATCCAGTTACCAGCACATAGAATTTATCCAGTTAAAAATTATTTCTTAAATTTTGAAAAATAATTTCTTTATCAATTATATTTTTTAATTAATTACACAGCGGAACAGTGGTTTTATTGCTTCATTTAAAATAGCCGATCCTTATGTATTTTTGTCTGCTGATTACGATGGCATCATTAGTTTTTCCCCAGCAGCTCCAGTTTTAAAGATATACATAGTGACAATTAGCATATGCTTAATTTATGCCCACTTTTTTATAATTCACTTAGTATATCACGAATGGTCCCCCAAACTTAAAAATACTTTCTGGATTATTAAATTTCATTAAATTCTATTTGAGCAGATGAACATTGAGTATATCATGATATCGTACTCTTATTACATGAATGTTAAAAATCGTGTCTTTTTGGTTTAGTTCTTAAATTTTTTTATTTAAATTTTTGAAATTAAATTAACTGGTTCTTATGTATTTTTGTCCGCTGATTACGAATATAGTTTTATTATTTATCTATCACCTCTAGTCTCACAAAAAAAAAGAATAAAATTTTTGCTCTCTTATGCCTTCCAAAAAATTTGATTTTTGTATCACATATCTGATCAATGCAATTATTACGTATAATAAATGTTGTATTGACCAGTCCAGAAAATGTTTGTTTTATTTGTAGTTATTATATCGAAATTTGCAGCTTTTACCAGAAAAAAAAAACAATTTTAAGGAAAAATTTTAATTTTTAATGCAAAATTATTGGGCCTAATCACAAGTGTTTGTACAAGACTAAAGAACATTGCTTTACAAACTCTTCGTATTCGAAATACGACACTCGTAATTAGGCTCACTAAAATAATCAGAACTTATCAAAAAATAGAGGCTACATTCAAAATCAGCGACGTCGTATTATTAGAGATAATATTTTTTGTTGGCGTAAGAAAAGAACAATTCGAGATATTATTTTTTAAATATAATGCACAAATCTCTGAATCTATTTTCGTAAATAGCGGAAAAAAATTCATAACGACTAGTTATTTAAGTAAAAAATATAATAAAAAAGTTTTATGGACTAAACTATGCTCCTCAATGTAAAGCTATCGAAATAAAGGAAATTATTTTACAGATTAAAACTAATGACGGAATCGTAATCAGGAGATAAAAATACATAAGGATCAGCTTTTCTTATTAAAACAAGGCAAAAATTTCTGTTTTCTGATTGTGTTTTTATATCTTCTAAGGAACAATTTTTAATACTATATAAAAAGAAACAATAGTGCTTGCAAATGTACAACCAGTTGTAATTTTCCCTAACACTGATTAGTTCTTCTATTTTGTACATCACTGGCAATTTACAACCAAAACAATATTTTCAAAAAGCATCAACACTTTGCTTTTTAAGCTTATTTTTAAATTGTCCAGTTATTTTTTCAGAATCCAGTTGAATTTTTTCCATTGTCCAGGTATTTGACTTTTGGTATCTGGCAACCCTATACATGCATGACATTCGTACACGCTCTTATGCGTAGAAGGAAGCTAGTATCACAAATTCTTCCGTCACGAAGTGTTTTCTTCTTTACTCTTATACCTACAATACTCAAATAAATTTCTTGCAAACAGTGTAGTTAACGTTTGTTTTATAAGATTTCGCTGTAGTAAAGCATTTGAAAAATCCCTCATGTCTTGAAAGTTCTTATAAGAAGTCTTATGCAGGAGACTATTACCAACCTTCTATTTGTTTCTTCCTCAACCTTGCGCCTAAGTCTGAGTTTGCACAAGAGTAAGGTTGAACCTAGGCATTCCATATTTATTGGAACTTGAAAGATTGTTCCATTTCTTGCAAGGTCATCAGGCCAAGAGTTTCCCTGGAAGCCTATTTGTCCGACTAAGTAGAGCTTGTAGGCTTACTTTAGGGCCTCAATTTTTTCTGATCGATCGGATCTCATCCTCAAAATCGAAAGTTATAGCCAAAATTAAACTAATTTGAAAGTTTCAGAAAAGAAGAAAAGGAAAAAAGAAGAAGAGTGAAGAAAAGAAAAGAAAAGAGAAGAGAAGATCAGAGGAGAGAAAAAAAGAAAAGAGATGAGAGAAGACAAAAGAAGAGAGGAGGGAAGACAAGAGAAGTGAAGAGAGGAGGGGAAAAGAAATGAGAAGGAAAGAGAGGTGAAGAGAAGGGAAGACAGAGAATAGAAGAGAAAGGAAGAGTAGGGAAGGAAGGAACGGGAAGAGAATAGAATACAAGCGAAAGGAAAAGAAGAAAAGGGAATAGAAAAGGACGGAAGATAATAGATGTAAAAGAAAAAGAAAAGAAGAGAAAAAAATAACAGAAGAGAAGAGAGGAGAAGACAAGAGAAGAGAAGTGAAGAAAAGAAAAGAAAAGAAAAGAAAATACAAGAAAAGAGAAAAAAAGAACAGAAGTAAAAGAGAATAAAAGAAAAAAGAAGTGAAGAGAACGGAAGAGAAGAGATGAGATGAAATGAGAAGAGAAGAGAGGGGAACAGAAGAAAAGAAAAGAGAAGAAGGGAAAAGAAGGGATGGGAGGAGAAGAAAAGAGAAAAGAGGAGAAGATAATAGAACAGAAGAGAAGAGAGGAGAGGAGAGGACAAGAGAAGAGAAGAAAAGACAAAAGAAGAGAAAAGAAAAGAGACCTGGCAAGTATATTTAAAGGTTTCGTTGATATTTGCTTAATCTAAGATGAGTAGCTGATTGGGGCTTGGGATTCTGCATCCGATCCTGGATCTGAGGCTTCCAGAGCGTCTCCAGGAACACAGTTGATAGATGTATTTCAGATTAACGTGAGCACCTGCCTTTGTGGCCTAATCTCATGGTGGTCTAAACACCGGGTGAACGTTAGACGCTTACCATCGCTCCCATGCACCCTTAGAAAGCACCATGTGACACTCCAAGAATACATAGGTCGTAATCTTTGAAGATACTTATCGCTGCACTGCGAAGAAGTGCCTTGCTGAGGTAATTAAAGCTATCTAAACTCTTGTTGCTAAATAATTGTCAAAGCAGCTTCTGTTGTATGGCCACAGCACCTAGAATAGTGTCTGGCTGATTCCGTCACGCCCATAACTAGCATTTATTTAACACTATGAAGCCAAAACTATTCTCTCAGCGTTTTTGGTAGCAACCACACCCACCACGTACGATTATCCGTGATCATATGCCACGAGTGTAATTGCTTACAACTACAGCGAGGTCTCCAAGATAATTCCTCACTATTAACCGGCATAGCTCAACCACTCATCATAGTCAGACTACACTATCCAATACCTACTACACACAGCTCAACATCATCCTTTTCACGCCGTGGGGTGGAAAGAAATCGATCATGAACGATCGCTACACACATTCAAGCTCTAGAGCATCCCGGCTATAAGGTCACCGGCACCCGTGGTACCAGAGACAAGCATCTCGTTAAACTTTGTAGTTCCACCAAGAAAGGCTTCGCCTCTATCGTCTTTTAAACTCAGGGCAGTTCCAGGTGATGCTGCACCTGATTGCCAACACAGACCTGTTTCCTTTTATAAATATGTGCACATCTGTTACTCTGTTATTTCAGAGATTGAGTAGTAACACATAAGTTCTATGAGTAAAAAGCCAAAACTACGTCAAATTGAATTAAATTAAATTACCCCAGCTGGGGCCCAAGATTGTCACGCCTCATCTACTAAAGATCCCCCTAGGGGTGAACACAGTTTACAGTGGAGATTTATCCGCCACCATTTGTAAGGGTTATACTACCCATGGTCGGATGTCAGAGCCTCGTCAGCTAACAACAGGATACTCCGCGTGTAGGTGAGGCTGACAATTGTGCAGGAGAGGCTGTGGGGTTGCAGCACTACACCATTAGTGGAGGCACTATGCTCCTTGTAGGAGCACGACTTTGTATGATAGTGTATCACGGCCTTTATAATAGATTTCCGCTAAGGTGATATTCCTTATATCGAGCTTTGCCTGTGTTATATATTTTAAACATAAAATAATAAGAAATCGTTTTAAGATTTGATGGAAGAACCTAATTTCATATTAATTGTAAATCTTTCTTCTAATTTATTTTGTGCTTCTCATTTTACCATAAATTATTTTAAAATACGTGGTAATTAATCTAGACAAGGAGATGGTGAAATTAAACTCTAAATGATATGTAATCGTTGTTGACAGAATGACAGACATGTGCATTAAATGTGATCAGATCGTATAAATTTACTAATGTGCCCTTTGAAATGTGACAGTTGAGGATGTCGTGTGGGGAGACAAGTGTTGGGTTTGTTGATTGCACTGCTCCAAATGCACACAATTTTTGAACAAAGAAAAATAATGTTAATTTTTTTTCTTATTCTATACACATGTGTGACATCATTTAAACAAATATTATCTATAGCTAATCACTTTTGATACAACAACTCAAAACTAATTATCGGATGTTTCAGAAGAAGAAAAAAAAAGTATAAAAATGCAAGACTTCTTGGTTTCAAACCCCTTATGTCATAGTTTAAAGCGTAAACTTTCAAAGCTCCGCTGGAAGTATAATATGTTTTGATATTTGTGATTTGAACGGGCTAAAGTTCGTATCGCTTTTTAAGCCAAATTACATGTGATAATTATTAATGAACAAATAACACCAAAGTCTGTTGTAAATATTCTGACTAACAACACATAGTTGAACGGAACAGCCAGCCGTTTTCGAAGGCCACTAAACCTTCATCATCAGCGTTCTTTTGTGTTTGGTCCACTGTGTGTGGTGTCAGTTGATGTAGATTTCTGCTTTATATACTTAGCATTTTATTGCAAATGGAATATGTGAATTGTTTTGATTCATCGTATTTCAATTTGCTGAAAGCTTTTTTGTATTGTAAGCTCAATTTTACCATCACTATATTTACAACAGTCTTACCATTATCGTTTTGTTCTTTTTACTAATTATACACATGTTACTTAATTTGCTTATTTTTTGTTCTACTTAAGACAAACTTTTTTGGTTTGTTACTATTAAGTATATTTTTATTTTAATTTTTGCCACAGGCCCATGGCTATTAATTTTTAGTTAATTTTAATATGTTTTGGTCTAGTCTGCCAGAAACTTGTTATATTGGAGTTAAAAAATCAATGTGGTGGGGGGGGGGGGGGGGGGGTTATTCATGCCCCCCCAAGAATGGCCTTTTTAAGCTAATGTGAATAAAATTTTATTTTGCTAAACAGTCTAATGAAAACAAAGAATTGGAGGCAATTTTAACCAACCAATCAGTCAAATTATTAAAACCAACCAAATAAAATAAATAATTTTTAAATAAATTTTTTTTAATAAAATTTCTACGGTTAAGATTCATGTAAATGGATTAAAAGCACTATATTTATGGTAACTTTACTGTATAAAAAGAAATTTAGGTATATGTAAATTTTTTTTGTCGATTTGTAGTAATTCTACTATACTATTTGTAAAATAACTATTTAAATAGTAACAAAAGAAAACAAGGGCTTTTATTTATATATTATTGTAGAACATATTTTTAGGAACTGCAGCCATCCATTATGCATCTATATACACTTACAGGTTAGCTTAGGAAGGATGGTGCTATAACGCACCTCAACTAGGAGATCCAGTTGGGTCCATTGTGATTCCCTTCTATTGCCCGTTAATAGTAATATTTACTCCCAATTATTATTCGTCATTAAGTCATTGAATTTCCATGTTGAAGCCCCTGATATCCTCAAGTTTACACTTCCCGATATCACTAATGCTCTAATGGAAACGTCTGGTCAGCCATCTAAGCCTATTACGTTGCAGCTTCGGGCATTAGCAGATAATATGTTTGATGGTTTCTGGTTCCTCTTCCTTTCCGCACATCCTGCAGAAATATGGAGTTTCAGTTTCCCAAATACGGGTTCTTGGTCTGTCCAAGCAGTTAACAGTCAAAGCTCCTATCACGCCTCGCATCGCCTTCCTATTCATATTCAGTAGCAGTTTGGATCTTTCTGAGTAAAGTTTTGGCCACATACCGCTCGAGACTCTACTATCCTCCCTACTTGGCCATGAGCTGTTGGTCCTGCTCTCTAGCCAATTACTGAGTTCTCTGTAGTAATGAACTATCGGTAATTTCACCATATTTCGTCCCTATTCTTTCTGTCACCAGGAACCCAACATGGTCTGACAGTATATTTATCCATACGCAAGTTCAGGGCTCTCCTACAGTAACTAATCGATTTGACATTGTGTCCTTTCAAGGCTTTTTAGCGCTGCCTGGCTGTCGACGTAGAAGATTACCTTCTCACCTTCAGCTAGCCATTAGTTCCGTGGCCTTGAGGATTGCCAAGATCTCGGCTTGGAAAACGCTGAATTCATTTAGCAGTCTGAAGGAACTATGAATGTTCGTTCCCAAGATATAAACACCCCTTTTACACACGGGAAGTTTACTTTGCAAAGTCTTAATTCAGCTGTGTGAAAGACAGAGGTAAGAATACTTTCTCTCTCTGTCTTTCTCTCAGCTGAATTAAGACTTTGCAAAGTAAACTTTCCGTGTGTAAAATGGGTAAAACATCAGCTCCTGTGTCTTCTTCTTATTGGATTTGACTTGATATTTCCTATCCGGAATTGCCAGTGACGATGTTCTACTGAAATCAATTTCAACGAACTTATAGTCCGTCAGCCCAGGCGTTACGTATCCCTGATCACTAAAACTGATCTCATTTAAGATTGATGTTCAACCTGTTATTCCTGTCCTCACCAAACCTGCTAGTCGTCGTTCTGACCGCAAAGTCCTCTATAGGAAGTAGTGGAAGAATGACGTTGAAGACAGCCTGAGGTGTGCTCCGCTGGGCACCTGTGATGACCTTAATTGTACTAAATTAACCTTTGGTGTACTATTGTACATTTCGAGTTTGAGTAGTACCAAAAAAGTACAATTGTAGCAATTTTGCCAACCCTAGTTAATTGTCGAAACGGTTTGAGCAATTTTTATCAAATTTCATATGTGTATTTGGTGGGTCTGAGAATAGCTTGTAACTCATTTTTCATACCCCTTTGAGAAGGAGGAAGGTGTCGCTAAGTGCCCGCCCTAATAATTGAGTCTGAAATAACTTACGTCATTTGTCGACTTCTTTTCAAAAGCATTTTGGAAGAGGTCCACAAAATTTTTCAAAATTCTTTTTGCATATGGAAAAGGTCTACGAAAATTGTTTCTTGTTTTAATCGGAAAAGCAAAGTGCCCGCCCCAAAATTGATTATCAAATATGTTTTCACATGGAAGAGGTTCACAAAATTTTAATTTTTTTAAAATTGAGGAGCGTGAAGTTTGTCTCAAATTGCCCGTCCCAAAACTTGATTATCAAACACCTTCGTCATTTGTAGACCAAGTTTCAAAATGCTTTTTGAATATGGAAGAGGTCCACTAAATTTTTTTTAAAGAGGGGGAGGCAAAATGTACCCGTGAAAAAATGGATGATTACATTACTTTGTCATTTGTGGACCAATTTTTTCTTTTTGCATATAGAAAAGGTACACTAATGGAAATTGTTGGAAGGGGGAGCAAAGTGCCCGCCTCAAAAATTTGTTATCAAATAACTTTGTCATTTGTGGATATGTTTTAATTTTTTTTTTGCCTTTTTGGAAAAGGATCACTGGAATTGTTTCTTTTTTTTTGAAAATTGGGGGTTAAGCTAGTATTCTATAAAATATCTTTTAATTCAAACTAAATTAAAGCGGTATACAGCGAGTATGCCTAAAGCGTGTTTTGTGTTCAACGAAAAAAAATATGTGAATTATTAATATTCAAAAATAAACTGAATTGTAACGATATGGAGTCATTGTCAAAAGAATTTTTTGTTATTCAATTCCAACAAAATAAACCATAAAAACACACTTTTTTGTGTTTTTGTAAACATGTGCAAAATTTATTTTGTATGGTTTGTGTGTCACATGTTTGGCCTTAAGGATATTTTTATTGCACATACACATCAGAGACGTTTAAAATAACGTGGTTGTACCCGCTAAACAACGCCCTTAACTGACACTCAATTCATTGAATCGCAGAAGTGGGTAATTGGTGAAGTATTTGTACAAACATTTTATGTTATTCCAATTGGCGACAAAGCGAAAAATTGGACAATCAAAAGAGCTGACAACACTTGCACCCAATTTAAAATGCAAAAAAAAAGAAAAAATAAATGGAATAAAGGAATGGAAATTTGTTGTAAAAGTATAAGGAAGGGTGTTTGATAGCGGAGTATAGAATATTTGTTTAGTTCACTGATCCAAAAGACGGACATTTGCGTAAATATGTGATGAAAATGGGTCGAGTTAAAAGCTTTCGTTTCCAAAAATTTGGATAAGAAGCATTTTGGGAGTAATCTTATAATATTCATATACATGGGTGCCCCGTTAAACTAGTGGGTAGTCTGGTAGGACTGTGGTCTCTTTCACTACAACTTGTGTTTGTTTGAATGTATGTATGAATTCAAATATGACGTATATCTATCATCTAATCATTTGTAGTCTAATATAATCCTGGATTGGAAAGCTGAAAGTCAATCCCGGACTCAGTAAATCTAAGCTTAATATTTTACATTTTTTTTTTACTTAAAACTAACACAAAAAGAAAAGAAAATTTCGAAATACTATTATCCAAAGTCAAAACAGAGGATTTGTATTTGTATGTTTGTACTCGTATTCTAATCGGCCAAAAACAAAAATATACATAAAAACATTAAGCCAACGAAGGAATCGTCTGCTTAAACAAATCCTTCGGCTTTAAATGCATTATTTGCTTTGTTATTGTCTTTTTGCGTTTGAAAAAGAAAGATATTCGAAAGAAGTTGAGAAAAAGTTTATTTATACAACATGACTTTACAAATGAGATTCAAATGACAGGCAATGTGTCAATATTATTATTAACTTTTTTGTTGGTCTTAAATAAATAAAGTGAAAGAAATAACACACACACACACACACACACACACACGAAAAGAGGAATTAACGTAACTGAAACCTTTATTATATGGTTTGTGAAAGAGTGTGAAATAAAATGGTAAATGGAAATAATTCAAACAAATAAGAGAGATGTAACGAATACTGTGCACGCTTCACCTGCATATGAAGTAAACATTTTTTTAAGTAATTTTTATGTAAAATAACGTGCGAGCAGAACAATTTTAAAATTTAAAGCCCAAGACACAAACCAAATGCATTAACACAGTTATGTTAACTTGATAACGTCGTTCTGTTAGACATGAAAATTTAACAGGCATATACGATGAATTAAAATAATTCACATATTCCATTTGCACTGAACATTTGAGTATATAAAGCAGAAATCTACATCAACTAACGCCACACACAGTGGACCAAACACAAAGAACGCTGATAATGAAAATGCAGCGAGCTTCGAAAACAGCTAGTTGTTGCATTCTACTATGTGTTTGTCAAAATATTTACAATTAAATTTGGTGTTATTTGTTCATCAATAATTATCACATGTAATTTGGCTTACAAAGCGAAGCGAACTTAAGACTAATCAAATCATAAATATAGAAAGAAATAAAATTCAAACAATAACAATTAAAACTAACTAGTATTATCTTTCTTTGTTAAAAAAATATTTTAAGTATTCACTTTTGCACTGTTGTATTTATATAAGAAGGCAGATTAAGTTTACTATTTATGTTCTAGGGACCTTCCTTCCTTATGCCGTCATCAAGGACTCTTTCTGTGGAACAAACCTTCAAGTAAACACACTAACTTTTTGAGACTTTTGAGGATCCTACAAGTGTTTGTAGAATGGGTGAGACCAAAATTCTTTCTAGTGTTTTAAAGAGAGACTCAGTGGACGGAAATCTTTCCAGGTCTCATGTCTTATTCTATAAATATTTGGGATAAAAGCTACTTTTGTGTTTCTCCAACTAGTCGGAACATATCAGAGAGAGAAAGCTATATCTGTATTAGGGTTTGTACAGCGATTATAATCGTAATCGTAATCCCGATTAATCGCACCTTTTAATTTTAATCGTAATAGAACCCATTAATCGCTCGATTATGATTAAAATTTTTTTCTCTTTTTAAGCAAATAATTTATGCCAAATTTGCATAGAGGGCAAATTCAACTCATAAAAAATTTTAATTAAAATTTTTGATACAAAATATATACATTTGGAATAAACATGTTTGCATTTCATTGGCGCTTTAATATATTATCAGTAGACTTCAACCATACTTTCGAAAATCATTTGGGAACTTACATAAGCTTTTTGGAAGTCCCAATAGAATAAGTAAGTAGGCTCAGAAACTTATACAAAACACAAGAACCGACCTTAATACAATAAAAGTATTATTAGACAAAACAATAATTAAAATCCAAATTAAGCACTTATTAAATTTACTATTTTATTTTAAATATTATATTCGCTTAATTTTATTTAAAAAACAAATATTTTTCATTCGGTTGGCAGACAGGTGCAGTTTGTTTTATCTTGGAACCTCGTATTGTTACAAAAAAAAGATAGAAATACTAAAAAAGGATATATGTACATAGTTATAAGTGAGTGTCCTCACGTGATGAATTTATATCATGATGGATGAACTACTTCGTATAAAAAACGGTATAAAAAATACTGTTTTTATATGAACTTGTTCATTCATTGTGATATAAATTCATCATATGTGGATACAAAATTAAATAAAGAATAAATTAAGAAAGTACTTCGTCCTCAAAAAGTTTCCTATCAAAACATTGATTTCCCATAATTCGTAAAATTCGTTCTTATTTAAGAACTTCATCTTACATTTTTTACAATTTTCTCAAAATAAAAACAAAATTTAATTGAACAAGTAAATTAAAACGCGAACTCAAGACAAAATAATTAAATTTATTTGGCCAAACCTATACAGTTCTACTTAAACTCATGACGCAATTTATTTTGGTTGTAATAAAAATTATATTAGTATATTTTCTTGGTTAATCGAGATTAACCGATAATCGCGATTAATCGCATATTTTTTAATCGTAATCGCGATTATGGAAATCTGCGATTATTTGCAAACCCTAATCTGTATCATCTTTGGCATGATGCCCGAGATTCTCTCATGGGCAATAATGTTCTGATTGACAGGGTCTAGATATTCTCTATTTCATTCAATTGTGCGGACTGTATCTGCGTAGCCAAGTGAGTTTTAAGAAGAATATTCAGGGATTCTTCTGAGAACCCATTATCCCTTTATACTAAAGCTGGATATTAGTACCTTACGGGCAGAATGCTACTAAAACTTGCAGAGTCCCTAGTGTTGTTTGCTGATGTGCAGAATATTTTGTTGAGTTCGTCTTGTAATCTAACTTCGAAGAAATTTATCAAGAAATAAGTCCGAATTCGGAAATATGAGGGTTAGTGAGCTATCAGATCGACATATTGTTAGTCTGTTAAGGTTAATGAAATATAAAAGATACTCACCCATCTCGCTAACTTTGCTGCTGCCCCAAATAGCATATATTGTATTAGTAGTATTGGACAGGAAGACGTTTTCACTAGTGCCAACCAATGTTATAAGTGCCCTTAATTCTTCTATCTATGCAGGTTTTTCAAGCAGCATGTAGTATCACGCGATGAAAAAGTTTCCCTCACAGGAAAGCTCGATCGTCGTGACTGTAAAATCCGTAGTGCTAAACTGCGTTTAAAGAAAGATGGTTATATATACATAGATATGTACTAGGCATACCACCTCCGAGAGCCTATTCAGGGTTCCTACACCACACAAATGTCTAGGTTTTTTTCGGGTAAGAGAAACCTTAAGTTATTTGAAGTACATAATGAACGTTTTAGATGAGTTTGGAGGATTTTTGTGGTCATCATTATTCGTAGCTTCAGCTTTCAAGAACTGTCTTAACATCATCTGCGTCCTTTCGCGTATCCATTGGAAACAGAAACCCTTACTTCAAATAATAGTTTGGAGCCTGGATTATCGTGTCCCAGGATCGTTGTCAGAGAGAATCAGCCAGATACCATTAATGATACGATACTCAGCGCGAATGATAGACAAACAGTTTAACAGAATAAAGCCTCAGATATTCCAGCATTTTCTGCCCACTGGTACCCAATTTCGGTAACCATATTCCCGCTTGCGGTCTTTTTGGGGTTTCCTTAGCAGGAACGAGTTTAAATCTCAATCCATAATCTTAGCAATGCTGTTGCTTAAGAATTAGGTTATGAAGAGTAATGCTATAACATACCTTCTCTCGGAGACCCAATTCGCTCCATTGTGATTCCCTTCTGCTGATACCGGTTAATAATAATTTTAATCCTCATTAGTTCCTAGAAGAGCAGCAATTACCTATAATTAAACCATTGATATCCTCCAGTTTACACTTAGCGATATCACTTATACTCTCATGGAAACGTCTGCTCAGCCATCTAAGGATATGGCGTTGCAGCTTCGGTCAATGGCAGATAACATGTTCAATGGTTTCTGGTTCCTCTTCATCCCCTTACATACCACAAAAATCTGGAGTACCAGTTTTCCAAATGCTGGACCGAAAAGTGACCAGTCAACACTTCTATGACGACTCGCATCTCCTTCTTATTCATATCCGGTTTGAATTTTAATGAATCAAGTTTTGGCCACATAGCCCGCAAGGCTTTGCAATACTACAATACTTCCTACTTCGTAATAAACGGTTAGTCCTGCTCTTCACCAAATTACTGATGGTGATGACCTATCAGTGACTCCACCGTTCTGTCACAAATTCTCTCATCTAAAGCCGACCCTATTCTTGCCAGCTCATTGGCAACTTCATTTCCCTCAACACTGTTGGTGCCATTAAGCTAACATAGTCTGATACTATATTTGTGGATAAGCAAGTTGATGGCTCTCCTACAGTGCTTAGGAATTCCCTTAGGAAACCTTCGAGTCTAAGGATTTGATCACCATGTATTTCTTATTAATATTAATGTAGAAGGGAATCACAATGAACCCAACTGGGTATGCAAGTGGAGGCCCTTTCTAATCGAACCTACCCTGGTGAATCTCACTAGAGTCCAAACAAGGATTTTGTTTGTTCCAATTAGTGAGCAGGTTTGTGGTTCATATCGAACTCAAACAATGTGGTTACTATGGTACGGCATTCCGCATCGAACTGGTCCTAGCTCCTGAGCTCACTGAAAGTCCTTATTTTGGTTGACGGTGGAGCAGACTTTAAAGAAGACACCTTCTATTGGACCTTTCTTATTTTCGGTCCTTACCCGCCTCTGCTTGATAGTATTAGTTCCTTGGAATATGCTGGAAGTAGTGAGTTCTTAAGCTTAAGATATTCATTCACTACCGCTTGGTACTTGGCCCGGTCTGCCACTTATCTCTGATGAATTACTCTACTTTCAGCTTTTTTGAATTTTGAAGATCACCTGGGAGTATGTGACTCTCATTTAGTCACTCTGACTTTTCTCCTTCTTGTTATTCCCTTGAGCTGCTTGTTATTCTTGACTGTCGGTGTTTGGAGGGAAGGCGTGGGGGGGCTTTAACAGTTTTTCGGGTGGATGGAATGGCTTTTACCATTACTATCATCACTATCCGAGAGGTCGACCACTGTCTTCTAACTGGAGGCAAGCAGATCGATCTCTAAGGGGAAGTCTTGCCCTGTGTTTTGTTGTTGTTATTTATTAATATAAACTATACAGATGTGCGATAGCTTTCCGTGAGCACCTGCCATTACGGCCTTATCTCACGGGTGCCAAAGCACCGGGTGTGGGTTAGACGCCAGACCAACGCCCCCATGCACCCTATTAGAATGAACCTATGGCCCACTCCATAAGGCACATAGGTTGCAATCTTTGAATATAGTTATCCCTGTACTATATTCAATTACCTTGCTGAGGTAATTTGAGCTATCTAAACTCTGCTGCTATGTCCGTGCCCATAGCAGCTTCTGTTGAATGGCAACAGCACCTAGAATAGTGTGTGGCTGACCGCGTCAGACCAACCACTAGTATTGATTTCACACTGGGAAGCCAAGACTATTCTCCCAGCGATTTTGGTAGCAACCACAGCCACCACGAAAATTCTCCGGCTTCCACGCCAAGGTGTTGTGTATACACCCATAGCGAGGTCCCCATGAGAATTCCTCAACCATTGCCGGCACAGCTCAACCACTCATCCGAGATGAACCCATGCCTGTGTCGCCAAATAACCAGTGCCTACTCCACACATACCAAAATCATCCTTTAAACCTCGTGAGGTAGGACGAACTCGGCGTTTTAGCAAAGGAAACTGACGACCGCTACATGCACTCAACTCTAAGCAGCTCGGCTGTCGGGCCACCGGCACCCGTGGCACCAGAAGTAGCCTCTAATTAGACCTCGAAGTTCCACCACAAGGGCTTCACCTCTATCGTCTTTCGAACTCAGGGGCAGTTCTAGGTGACGTTGCACCTAATTGACATCAACAGGACCTGTCTTCCTTTTGTTATAAATATATGCACATCCTTTGATCTGCTTGTGTTCAGAGATCGGGGAGTAACACATAAGTTCTATGGGTAATGTACCAAAGGTACGTCAATGGAAAAAGCCACATCACCCCAGCTGGGGCCCCGGGGTTGCCACACCCGTAGTCTATATAGACTCCCCTGGGGGGATATAAACTATACAGTGTTGTTCTTATTAGTAGTTCCGTATAGGGGCTGAACCGTCCATTAACCATTGATGGCGTGTGTGTATTAGACAATGTGTTATAGCCGGTCGATATGCTGCCATCGGAGGGGAGCTGTTAGCGATTAATCAATCTATTTTACCACTGAGTAGGAATTCAGATTAAACCTACTTCGTTCCAACCATCTTAACCCATGAAAAGCAGGAAGGGGAAAAGAGGGGTTATTTGGGAAGGATATGAAGGCGGTTTTGGTTAAACTTTTGTTGTGAAGACTTTTCAGTTTCATTACTCGTAAGCATGTCCTGCATAACAGAGACCTGTTTTAAAATACGATAATTTATAATATATTTGAAATTTTTATTTGAAATTTAATGTCAATAATTCTGTTCTTTTTAATATTTTGGGATTTTCGATTTGTTGTTACTGAAATCCCCAAATTAAACTTCAAAACTTTCATAATGACAAATAATCATGTTGAAGTTGTTCTAATCTATGCTCACATTATCCATTATGATGATACCAGTAATACGCAATTCATGTTAAACACATGTGTAATGTAAATCCTAAATTTCTACCTGCCGTGATAATTAAAATGTTCATGCAAAGTTGTTGCATCCACAAATGCTGCTGCATGTCGTGTTGTTTAACAACATATTTATGCCTTTCCTAAACATTTTTAAATCAATCAATGAAGGTGTCAGTGATCAGACAACACTGACGTGACTTCGGCTACTGTAGACGGTATTAGTCCGGTTCACCACAAATGATACAACAACAACAACAACAACAATTGCTTTTTATTGGTTGGTAATAAACGACCTTTTTGTTTTAAAAATTCAAATCTTTTAACTTGACAAATGACTTGACACTTTTAAGATATTTACGTGTGTGTGTATTTGTGTGTTTGTAAGAATTTTAAATAATAATACAGGCAGGTAGGTATCAATGAAGCAACAGAATAAAAGAAAGCAAAAATTATGAAAGAAATTGTATTTGAATTTTTCACTTTGTATGTCCAGACAACAAAACCTGAAAGAAGAAATAAGTTAAGTGGCCGGTAATGTTAATCGATGAGATTATTTCCTGTATTTTCCGGTATTTTTAGGCTTAAAGAAAATCTTATATGTACATAATTGCAAAATTTACTTGTGTATTAATTTTTACACCCAAACACTTTGTAACTGAGACAGACAGGTACGAGTTGATTGCTCTTTTCATTCCTTTTACTGAAATTCCTTAGAATCTGTTATTTTTTTTCGAAAGGATTAATTTGCTGCTAATAAACTAAGCGATAGAAATTATTTAATACACCCTGCGAAATTCTAAATTTTTCAGCCGTTTGTCGTTGTTGTATTTATGTATAAAGTACATCCGGATTTTTATTTACAGTTTCATAGATTTTTTTATTATTGTTTGTAGTCGTAGTAGTTGAATTTTTGTTATACATTTATTAAAGGAATAAAAAAATTGGATTGTATGTGAATCATTTACAATGCCCCACAATATGTAACAATAATTGTAATGGAAAAATCTCAAGGCATTCCCACAACTATTTGTTATAACCAGGGCTGTCAGACATGGCGATTTCTCGCTAAACGTGGCGATTTTTCATCTTGTTTGGCGTCCAAATTTTTGGTTTGGCGACATGGCGATTTTTCTGGCGATAAATAAATTTGTTGGAGATTATTATGGCTATTTTTTTTTTAACAAAATTGAACTTCAAAATTTTTCTAATTCAGGAAAATTAGTTTGTTGAAGGAGGAGTTTCAAAAATAAATCCTACAGAAATTCGTCTGCAAGAAATAAAAACTGATTTGATTTTCATGATTTTTCTTATATTAATTATAGTCATTAATGCGTTTTGAATTTGGATGAGAAAAAATTACAGGAAATAATTTTTGGCGATTTTATTTCCAGTTTTGGCGATTTTCTGATAAATTTTAATACGATAATTTTATAAAAATTTATATTAAAAAAAGTGTTATATTAGAACAAATTTATTATCAAATGTATACTAAGAAAAACTACTTAAAACTGATTTTTGGCGACTTATGGCGATTTTTAAAATGAATTTGGCGAAATAGGTCGACAAAAATCTGACAACCCTGGTTATAAGCAGGGAAACCGCAAATATGAAATTGCATGGTTTTTCTTGTGAGACGTATTAATGCGGAGACAAGATATTTATCCGTTTCAGAACTTTTTATGAATTTTGGCATTTTGGATTTGTTAGTGCATATTTTTGCATATTTTAACCTTTAAAGCATGTTTTTGCATATATCAGTCATACACGCATATTTTTGCCATATTTTCTAGATTTTAGAGCATAACTCATGCTTTTTGAGCATAATTTGATATTTTATATAATTTTTTTTTTTTAATTTTAATAATTAATAATTTATTTATTTTAGTCAGTTATTACGGAATTTAGTTTCAATAAAAATTCGGTTTTGCTATTTGTGCAGGACTCTGCCCCAACTAGATGTAAATATAAAAGTTTATTTAGATGTGACACGCAACGTTTTCTATTTGAAAATCTAGGCCAACAGTTTGTTGTTTATTACTGAAGTTAACTTTTTACGAGAGTACCAAAAAACAAAGAATTAATTTGTGTTATTTGCCATGGTCAAAATTTTTATGGCAATTTTGTTTTAACGTGCACTTGGAATCCAAATTGTTGTTTTTTTTAGTAAATACTTAAGTTATTCTTTGTTATTTTTGTTTATTGTTCCCTTTTTTTATTTTATTCTTGTCTTATTTTACATGCAAATGTTGTTGAATTTTTTAATTAAAAATATATTTTCATTTACAAATAAACCAAATTAATTTATTTTCAAGAGCATATTTTTTGAGGTTTTACTGCATATTTTCAAATTTTTAGTGCATATTGAATGCACATAAAACACTTGTTTTAGAGCATATTTCTGATTTCCCTGGTTATATATAATAAATACTAAAGGCAGGCTAGCACCATTGCCGTAATGCCATAATTATTGCCTCAAGGCTCAGTTAGCCGACTGTAATGTAATGTAACTGCAACGGTAGAAAATTGAAGACATATCTGCCAATAAACATTCAAAAGCTTTTGGAAAGTTATATTATTGATAGGAAGTTCACTGTTGTGGAAGGAGAGTTCACGAGTGTGCCCGAATCTATATCTTCTGGTGTGCCCCAGGGTAGTATTCTGGGTCCTGTCTTGTATTTAATATATACTTGTGATATGCCTGTGAGCAATAATATCCATATTTCTACTTTTGCCGATGATACAGCCTGTATGAGTGTGCACGAAAACCCTTATGAGGCATCCCGCAATCTCCAGGAACATATCACTCAGCTGGAAATATGGTTGAACTTATGGAGAATTAAAGTCAATGAACAAAAGTGTGTCCATATAACGTTCACCCTAAGAAGAGATACTTGCTCCCCCATTCGAATCAACAATCATAATATTCCTCAACATTCCCAAGTGAAATACCTTGGTATACACCTTGATCGAAGACTTACATGGAAACATCATATTGACTCTAAGTTAACTCAGATGAAACTTAAGTTAACTCAAATCTATTGGTTGATTGGCAGAAACTCAACACTCAGCCTAGACTGCAAACTTTTATTATACAAGTCGCTTTTGAAGCCAATATGGCGCTACGGAATTCAGTTATGGGGCACTGCTTCAGCTTCCAATGTCGAGAGAATCCAACGAAGGCAAAACAAAATTTTACGGTTAATAACATCGGCTCCATGGTACATCCAAAATTCTATTATACATCGTGATTTAAATATGCCACTAGTGACTGAAGAAATTGCAAAATACGCAGGCAAATATTTAACAAAACTCGAATCACATCCTAATCCGCTTGCTCGTAATATTTTGAACTTTACTGGACACATCCGCTTAAAAAAGAGGGACACACGGGCTCTTATACCTAACACTCCAGATGGGACTACTTGAAAATACTTTCCCCCCCCCCTTTTTTTTTTGATTATCACTACTAATGTATTATTTATAACTACCACTAAGTTTATGTCCGACACTGGTCGGGCCTAATAATTTTTTTTTATATATTTAAGATTTGAATACTTATTGTTAGTTCACATATGAAGATACAATAAATATATACATGCAAAAAAAAAAAAAAAAAAAAAAGTGGTGTAAACTTCATTAAATCAGAATAGCTCTCTCCTTCTTGTTACGCTTAAATTAGACGTGCCATAACCATAACTCCACAGTCCACAACCAAACCAAAATTCAATTGCTTTCTATGGCAATGGCTATGGCGTTATGGCGAGTCACCTATAATCAAATACAGTGTTGCCCATAAGTTTGATTCGAACAGCTGTTTTCTATGGTTATGGTTATGGCACGTCTGAATGAACCTTTAATCTAAAATTCTAGTGAAATCAATAGGAAATTGGAATTCCCTCTTTCAACAAATATTTAAAATAAAAAAACCATTAAAATAAAAAAAAACATCTGCAAGTTAAGCGTTTTGCGATTGCATATGAAAATTTTCAAATCAACTCAAGTGTTTATATTTTATTTTACTAAAAATGTCTAGCATTAAAAAAAGATCTTTAGTAGATTTCTCTGGTTCTCTGTTCAAATGCAACACAATTACTTTCTTCTTAAGTGGTTGACCGATCGATCAGCCCTGCCATGCCAGACATTGTGTCGCCTGATGCTTGCAGACAAGAAACCTGTGTAGAAGAAAAATGTCTTTTGTTTTATGGCACGACTTGGCATAGATCCAATTACAGCTGCATCGCCTCGTATAACGCTCACTATGACGAGTTTTGTTGTGAATGCGTGTTTGGAAGATGGGTTTCACGCTTGTGCTTAAGAATTTATTTATGGTTTTACTAATGACTCTTACGCCTCCGACATTTTTTACTATTATTATTTTTTGTTGAAATCATTAGTTCGATGATCGATCGTTTTGGGAACGTGTGTAATATTGGATAAATGCAGTTCAAATAAGTGTTTGTTTTCACGCACTGAAAGAAAAATTTGAGGATTGATTAAGCGAGTATTACAATAAAATGAAATTACTACATCCAATAACAGTGATTACGAAAAAAAAACAGAACGAGGCTCGTTACTGCAAAAGTATCATATCTGCTTTCGTTTCAAAGTACAGAGTATCTTCTTAGAGGAACATTTAATGTTAGTAGAAAAACAAGTAAGAGTGCTATATTCGGCTGTAATGAATCTTATGTACCCTTTACCAAAGTGTGCTTATGTAGTATAGAGATACATACATAACGTTAACTTAATACGAAAAGGTCCTAACTCATGTTTTTCATAGTTTACAGGAGGAGGAAAAAACTAAATAAAAAAGATGCAATATTGATACAAAATTTTGTTAAACGCAATATTATGTGCTTATGTAAAGTGTTTTTAATAAAAATTGCGTTTAAAAAAATTTTGTATCAATATTGCATCTTTTTTATTTAGTTTTTTTTCTCCTCCTGTAAACTATGAAAAACATGAGTTAGGGCCTTTTCGTATACCAATCTAGTAGTTCTTAAGAAATATAGCAAGTGTTTTAAGTAAAAAAGAAAAAAGGAAATTAAAAAAAAATGTTTTATTTAGTTACTTTAATATCCGGAAAAAAAGTTCAAAGTTTCCACCTCTGGAGCTGTGGTTTTTATTTTTATAATTTTCTACACCAAACTTTTCTTTCCAAAACGTAAAATATATATAATTTGCAAAGGAAAAGAAAAAAAATTAATTAGACTTAGTTACTTATATATATATCACAAAAAGTGTAAGTTTCCCAACTCTGGAATCATCCTTTTTAATTTTTCGAATTTCTTACAGCAATCCCTTTCTTTTAAGAATATAAGATACATTTAAATTATAGAAAAAGGAAAAGTTTGATATAGTAAGTTATTTTGTATAAAATAAGTTAAAGTTTTCCAATTCTGGAAACATCGTTTAAATTTTTTTAATTCTTTTTTAATTGAAATACCAAATTCATTCGTACTGAAGTATAAAATAAGTTTATTTAATAAAAAAAATAAAAATTAGTTTACGGTAGTTAATTTTTTATATCACAAAAATTTTAAGTTTCCCAACCCTGGAAACATACTTTTTAATTTTTCTGATTTTTTACACCAATCCCTTTCTTTTAAGAATATAAGATATGTTTAATTTATAGTAAAAAAGGAAAAATTTGTTTTAGTAAGTTAATTTTGTATAATTTTGTAAAAAAAAAATTTAAGTTTTCCAACCCTGGAAATGTCTTTTTAATTTTTTTTTCAATATTTTTATATTAGGAATACCAATTTTATTTATACTGAAGTATAAAATAAGTTTATTTAATAAAAAAAATAATAAAAATTAATTTTCGGTAGTTACACCCAGAAAAAAGATTGGTTGGAAAACGGTTAGTCCAATAAAATATCATTTGCATTAACTATATTTCATTTCACGCTATCAATTTTCTGTTAATCCAAAAAACAATCCATGTTCATTGCCATAAGGGCATAATTGTAACAAAGATATGATTGTGACAATACTTAAATTGATTGCATCAACCGAGCGTATGCTTTTGTCATGACTAATTAACTGATTGGTTAACCCAACCGAATAAAATATTACAAATTGGATTTTACTACCAACTTTTGGTATTAGCAACTAAAAAATTGTCGTTCTATATTAAAATTAAAATAAAAACTTTCAATCAGTTGCTACAACTACTCGTAACTAGAGGTTGAGTTTACTATCATATTTTATAGCAGCAAATTAAAAAATTAACTTTTGTGACTTTCAAAGATATTATGATTTGTGAATTCTCAAATGGGTTTTGAAAATCTGTGCATAAGATAACAGGTTTGTGGCTTTTCAAAATGTGTGGTTGAAGAAATGTATATAGACATGCTTCGCCATTAGGAAACAAATTTCAATTAAAATAAACTTATGACAATATGTCAAATTAATAAATTTCTTAAATTGTGTATTTTATTTGCGTTTATTGTTTATTTTTATTTCAGCAAGGAAGCCCAATTTTTCTTTTACAGGTACCAATTATGATATTGTTTTAATTATATTAACCAAATTTTCGGTAGCAGAATAACATTAATTCAGGCATTGAAAAAATAGAATAGGCAACACACGCTGAGTAATATGAATATGATATAAAATATTTTATATTAAATTTAATTTTATTATTATTTTTAAAAAATTTCAAAATTTTTTTTCAGTGTACATATGTAAGATAAAATGACTATTTGCTGCATGTGAACATGCTCTAGCGTGCACTTCTCATATGACAAAGTGATTATAAGGGGATGTACATATATTTCTTTTTCCAAAATACTCTCTCGGGTTATAAAGTCAAGTGTATGTGTAACATTACGATGTCAAATAAATCATCGTTTAAATGTTACGATATATTTATTTTTTTTTTCTGAACATCAATGTTACTGTAATTTGATTATGCCTTCTTTTAAGCGTTTCCAGAAATTTTTATAGTTTTTCCAGTTATTCCGGCTTTGTCTTGAAATTTTAAATACAGAGAAAATGACTTTGTAGACAAGAAAAGTGATATTAAAGAGTTTGTAATTGGTTTAGTGCTGCTGTACATAAACTGTATAATAAGAAATATAATAATGTTAGAAATTTTCTTGGACAGTTTTTTTTTTTGCTCTAAAAAAAACAGGGGGCAAATCGTGGCACTCGTTATCGAACGAAATTACGAAATATTTCCATATAAACTCTATTTAAATATTTCGTAATTTCGTTCGATGTCCTAGTTTTTTTATTTCGGTATGGGCAGTTTTTTCCTCAAATTTGTATGGCAACACTAGGTATACCGTATCTGTTGAATTGTTGTAACAGCGTTGTCAACTTTTAAATTTCAAAAAGCACCGAAACCAGGAAAAAGTGCGTAATTTAAGTAAAAAAGCACTAAATTTAAAATTTTATTATTTTATTAAAAAAAATTTTGCACATCGTCGATTGGTTACTGGTTTGCTGCAGACATAATGTATTTTAAATAAACTATGCCGCAATCCAATAACCAACCGACGACATGTACATAAAAAATGTAGGAATCGGTTGACCTTGCATTCCATTCCTAAAATTTAAAATTTGAGACATCCGTTACACATTTTATTTCTATAAGAATAAGTGAATTCTTAAATCAATTTGACCAAGTATTTTCGAGTTATTATAAAAAACTTTTTGTTCGTCAATGAACAAACGAATCTCTGGAGTTTAGCCAAATTGGCAGTAATCCACAACAGTGATGGGAAATGAGATTTGCATTTCGGTATCAATAAAAAAATTTTGAGTACTTTTTTTGTCCCGAGAGTACCAAAAACTATTATTTTTTGTAATTTAAATTTGATTAGCAAAAAATTATATAAAATTTATTTACAAATAAAATAAGGAACACATAGCATATACGTATGCATGTTCATCAGAGATGGGAATTGGAAATCTTGATTTCTTGCCGAGTCTGTTTCTAAATATTACCAAAATCACTTGAATAGTGCCAAACCACTTTTTATTCAATTTAAAATGTTTCAATAATAATTAATTTAAGAATTTCCAAAATTATTTGTTTACAAAATGACATATACATATGTGTGTATATGTATAATTTATTAATTCTTTGTACTTATTTACAAGAAATACAAATACCTGTGATCTGTTTACTTATTATTGGAACAAGAAAAGTTTCCATATTAATACGAGCCATAGCCGCCAAAGAGCTTAAGCAACATAATTTTCGAGCTTAATTTTTTCATGAAAATCGTTTAGTTACGATCGCAGATAATCGATTTTCGTTAAAAAACGAAGTTAAAAAGATATGCCGCTTAAAGTTTTTTTTTGGCGGTTATGGCTGGAATGGACAAAAAAGTGCCTGTGCCATCTAACATCCAATAGGGCCAAAAAATGGCACAATTGCGCCACATTTCTGATCACTGATTTTCACAGGTGCAAATGTTAAAGTTATAACAAGAAGAGTTTTTAGACTTATATAAATTTTTGGCCTGGATAAGACTTGATACTGTCGGAACATAAAGTCTGTTCATATGTTATGTTTTCATGAGATTTTGGTAAGAAAAAATCCTTTCGACATTTGCAGAGAAGTGAGGTATAGACAAAATTCCGCAAGCTACTTTCGATATATCACGAATCATGTATTCATCTAATGCGTTTTTAATTTTAGACACTCTAGACCAGAAACTGCATGTATTATTTTGTTAATGGTTTCAGTTCTTCAATATTAGCCAATGATCTATATTGGTTGTTAATATTTTAAAAATTTAGCCTTTCGCTGGGAGACATTTTAATTAAAAGTGGTATAATGCTGTTGGTTTTACCAGATAAAACATTTTCAGAGGAAATCTTATTAATCCAAACTAACATTTCATTGTCAAAGTCCACTTTAGAACTTGACAGAATTTAATATAAAACTATTTACAATTTTCTTTAAACTGATTTAAAACAGTTGTTTCAACATGATTTCTGTTTATATATAGATCAACTTCTGTGCCGCAGAAAATATCATTTGTTAAAATATCTTTATTAATAAAGTTTCATGCCATTTGTCGAAAAAGAAATTTAATTCTTGACAAAAATATATGCAAACGCGCGTCTTCTAACTGCATTTCTAAGTAGACCGTGAGAGTATCAAATGCGCTGTGGGAGTACTACGGTACTTTTTCATGTCAAATAGTATCAAAAAAAGTACGATCGTACCAACTTTCCCATCACTGATCCACAAGTCTTTCTGTTGTTAAGAGTCGAGTAGTCGTACCTTTTGAATGGGCTTACCAGTTGAAAATATTTTAAAATCAAGACTTACAAAATTTAGTTGTTATTAAATTATGCAGTGGAAATATTCTCTCGGCTGCAGCTGAACTATGTGACAAAGATAATAAATTTTGATCGAAATAAAAATGGTGTCGAAAGTGTTGTGCAGCAAACGCAATATAAATAACAAAGTTAATAATTAAAAAAAGTGATTTCCAAGTTTATTAATTTATATATAAAACAAATATTCACATGTATATATTATTATTCTAGAAAAAAAAATTAAAAATTTAAAAAATCGACATTGAGGAAAAAGTTACCAATTTTGGTTATAAACAACCATAACCGGCAGCTCTATTCACAACACAATTTTCTCGTTTCAGGCCGTTTTTTTATATAATGCAAGGCATTAATCATGTGTAAGAAAATTCTGTTACGTAGTTTAGACTTCAATAAACTCATAGACTTAAAAAACCCGATAGACTTCTGCGTTTCAATGTGGCAGTAACAGAGGTTTGATCAGAATGCAAGCTTGAATAATGCCTCAAACGAGTTATATCAACTGAATCTCTCAATAGTGGAGTGGACTCAATATTTTTGCCATTGCATTAAGTGATTCAATCTTTCTCCATCCATTGTCTATACTAGACAAAATTTCGCTTTTAAACTATATTTGAGTAAATACACAGAAAGAAAAAAGCCATACTAAATTCAAGTTTTTTCTACTTACTTTTAGTACGAATCGTATTTAAAAATTTAAGTACGAATAGAACTAACATTTACTTAAATCAAGCCGAAAACGGGATTACCTTAGGAAACCAATCCTGAAGTTTCTTAAATTGAGTATCAAGTGCTTAAATTATATTAAAAATTTTAAATCAAGTACAAAGTTCTTAAATTGAGTAAATAAAAATCTTATTTAAGGTACGACTGCGTGTGCGATATGAAAAGGAAAATAAAAAATTACCTTTTTTCCAAAAAAAATTCAAGTTCATTAGTGTGCTTATGATTGAAGTTCAATAATATTAAAAAATTAATTAAAAAATCAGTGCTTAACATAAAAAATAATAAAATATATCTGCATACGCACTTCCTAACTAAAAATTTAAGATCTAGAAGAAAAAAAAATTGTTATGTTTAAGTTTGATTAAATGCAGTTGATACTCTCAGGGCCAATTTCACCAACTCTATTTAAATATCAATTCATATTTAAATGTCGATTTTGATTAATTTTTGTATGGAAAAATTATTTTTAAATATTAATTGATATTTAAATAAGTTGGTGAAATTGGCCCTCAGCTTCTGAGGGATCGTGAAACTGCCAGTGAATATGTCGTATATAGAGTAAGTAGAAAATATGGGTTTATAAACAAACGCTTTATAGAACCTGTACATTTTATCGAGTTTAAGTGTTGTTTTAAATAAATCCATGTTCACATATGGAAATTTTAGCTGAGCAACTTTTTGGTTTATAGGCGAGAGAGGTTCTCATTTTCATTACCTTCTTTTTCATCTACAGTAGTTTTCGCTTATAGTCACATTTAAAATTGCACAGAAATTGTGGACTATATCGCTAAGGTGACTATAAGCCTAATTTTTTTATATGCCACGCAGAGGTATATAAAAGAATTTCCATACAATCCAATAATGTCAATTACAAAACAATGTTGTATTTAAAAGGCACATTTGTGTGGCCTTTTATGCAACAATATTTTGTTGTAAAGACATGTTCTTCCTTCTACTAAACAGTAGATGGAGGTTGAAATTTAGATTTACTTTTTGGTTTATGGCTTGAATAAATAACTAAAAAAATCTGTTGAAAATTTTTGTGACTATAACGCGAATTTTTTGCATACAATTTGGATTTTGACTACCACAAAGTTGGTGCATATATGTCAAATATGACTATATAGTAAATGGACTATATCGTCAACTTTTTGAATGAAATTAAGTTTAAAAGTCACAAAAAACATTAAATATGGACTATATCATTAATGTGACAATAAGCGGTAGTGACTATAAACGAAAACTACTGTATAAGCTCAAAAGTTGCTCAACTAAAACTGGCATGTGTGAGCCCAATATAATATATATATATATATTGCTTCTGTTAGAGTCTTTGCAAAATATAAAAAAAAACAAAGTACATATTTAAAAGATACTTTTTTTGGTAAATAGTGTCAATTAGAAATTAATCGTAAAAAATTTGTATGTTAATCTGTAGTTTTTTTATAGTTGTAACTATTATCAAACTACAAATAAAAAATATACATATGAAACCCCTCTGCATACGCATGCTGCATTAGTTCTGATTGAATAATTATTTCCTTTTGCTCAACTTGCTGTAAGAGCGGACTCAGAAAGATGTTATCGCTCTAGGTGACCAATAACCCCTAGCTTCTTAATGACATAGTTTCTCTTAGAGCACTGATGGGGTTGCACTTTTGGAGCGATGACGATTATAAATGTAATCAGCTTAGAAACGTGGGCTTTAGTTGAGAGCAAAACAGATAATTATTTATTGATGACAAAAATGCAGTATTATTAAAAAAGCATTCAATAAACTGGTAAAAGAACATATGTAAATTTAAAATCTATCATTTTTTCTTATCTAGAACAGAAATTTTGCTCTGATTTAGCATTCATCCATCAGAAGTTTTCTGGCAACACTGTTTACAACACATGCAACAGAGCGACGTAAGGAAAGCAATATCCGTGGTCTTCCTATGGAGTTTCATGAAAAGCTTTTCAAGTGGAATAAATTACAGGGGCCTAATTCCCGCATTCGATTGCGAGCGAGTTATTACTCGAATGTGCGAGTTTTTGAACTTTTGGGATTTTCGCATTCGGTTTCGAGTAACACATATTGAAATTTCTAATGACGGCATTCGATAACGTGCATACATTCGAATGCAACCGTTCGTGTTTTTACTCGCAAGCAAAAAGGCATTCGAAATCATTTTTAACATAGAAAAAACGAAGAAATAGAAAATGTATGTTCAATATTTTACTTATTTATTTAAAAATGAATGAATGCACAAATGTACGTATAAAAAAATACAAATGAAAAAATTTCTAGTTGACTTTAAATATAACAAAACACACTGGCTTGGCAAATACATAATGTTTTGCCTAATAGTTTTCTCGGGGAAAATAAAAAAAAAATCAACCAACTCTGGGAGCACCTAAACAACAAATTAAATGCTTCTGGTCAAGCAATAAAAGAATCGAACATGTGGCTAGTGCTCTATTCTCTAACTTTACACTAATTTATTATTATTAAGTTATTACTACAATTAAAATGAAAATAACATTTATGTATTCGTTTCATTTTTCTGCACATACGTGTGTATGTACGTACATACATATGTGTTTGCATACATACATATACACAAACATATGCTTTTGCTTACAATTTATTCAGTGTTGTGAAATGAATTTGCATATAAATATATTTGCCTTTTTCCAACACTAAAGCCAAAACTCGATTCGCTTGGGGTAGCGAGTGACATCATCAGGAAATTTCTTGCCATCGGAATTAATTTCTATTCGAATGCAATTCCGATCACGAGTGCAGGAATTAGGCCCCAGGTATTGTAAAAAATATGCACATGGAATGTATTTATATGTATATTAAAGGGTTGCATTTGTATACTCGTGTGTATAGCCAAAACAAATATACCATGGTATGTACCATATAATTGTAGTGTGAGCGACAGAACTAGTAATTATAAGAGTTATTGTGTGTGCGTGCTTTTCCAAATTACAATACAATTGAAAACAAATAACAATTGCTTATTGTATTGTTGCTGAGCAACTGTTTGATCTGTTTTTGCTTAAAAATACATATTGTAATAGAATTATATGAAAAAAACCATTGTTGAAACAAGTACATGACGGACAGATATATGTGCGGACGTTCGTTATGTATGTATGTGAAATTTTGCTTTCATTCATTCATTCATCAGCCAATTACATTTTTTCTCAACACATCATAAGGCACTTATGGTAAAAGCAGTTTTATGTATCTTATTTGCCTTAGAAAAATAAAAAAAAATAAATGTGTTGTTTTCATTTGCCCATTGCCCAACCATACAATAAGTGCTTTATAAATCAACATTTACAACTAGTAACAGAAAACGATAAATAACATATTTGTTCATACCAAAACCAAAAACACGCAAAAACTAGTGCAAACAGATGTATCTGTGCAATGCTATAATGTATATATACTAAATTATTTATTCATCGACGATGATATCTGTCCAATCAAAGGGCGATAACTGGAGGAAGATTTCCAAGGAAAACAAGTTTTGGTCCAGGTACAACCTAAGCCAGTTTCTTGTTACTGATAAAATTTTAATATTCTCCGCAGTAATTAAAACAAAAAATATTAATATGTACAATAAAAAGTTTATTAAAAATTAAATAAAAGATTTTTATTCAATAAAGCAAGTTTTTTTTAAATCAATATAATTTTTGGATTATTTCAAGTACGAATTCGCGATTAAATCAATCGCATTTTTAGATTAATTCAATCTCAGATTTTCTTAAATACACCGTGCTTTAGGAGTATTTCAAGTACTGATTTGAAATTAAATCCACTAGAAAATTCATTTCGAGTTGGATACAATCTCAGGTTTCCTGAAATCAATCTTGTTTTGGGTTTATTTCAAGTACGGATTCAGGATTAGATACGGATAAAATTAAGTATTTAGCATTTGAATAATACATACTTGAATCAAGCCTTCTGTACTTAATTTAAGTAAATTCGTACTTACCGTACTTATGACACCGCTTTGCATTGATTTAAGTACGAATGGATTGATTTGTCTTTTGAGTGTACTTGTATTATGTCGTTTTTGTTGTATGGCAAAACACTGTTTACATTAATTATGCTTAAAATGTTAAAGTTTGAGGGTAATATGACATGTATTTATTCAACCAAGCCTTTTAAAATCTTAGTAGATTTTTTTGAGATGCTCCATTTAACTTCAGAGCTTATGTTTTTGAATGAAAGACGTCCTCGAAAAAAAATAGGCACACAGAAAAAAATAGACAAGAATTATTTTCAATAAAACCATGTTATTGAATAAAATTTTTAATTTCAATAATATTTGTCATTAACTTGAATATTGTATTTATCAATTCCGCGCATTTTAAAATATCATTTAATGTCATTTATTTGTGTTGGTGTTTTCCTTGCTTGTCGATTGACTCAACCTGGTCATGTGCTGATGTTGTTGTTTTTTTTTGTTTTGATTGCTTGTGTTGTATACGTGTGAGTTCGGACAAGAAGCCGAAAAACGTCGTGGCTTGTTTTTTTTTTACTCAACAAAGTTATTTTTAGATTAATCAAGACAATGTGCACCAGTGATGGAAAAGTTGGTACGATCGTACTTTTTTTGATACTAAATATTTGATATGAAAAAGTACCGTAGTACTCCCGCAACACATTTGATACTCTCACAGCCAACTTAGAAATGCATTTAGAAGGCGCGCGTATGCATATTATTTTTGCCAAGAATTAAATTTCGTTTTCGACAAATGGTACGCAATTTTATCAGAGCAATGAATAAAATCCCGCAAGAGATTTTTCCTGCGGAACAATTTCAAGCAATATCAGGTAATAGGAAAAACAAAAAATTCTAATTGGAAAAGTGAGAAATCTAACTCAGAATTTTATTCATAATTGCCCTATATCAAGGCGAATTCAGTATCAGGGGACCTTTTCCGCCCGGCTGATACCAAATTGAGCAATTTAAACCAAAATGTCAAAATTTGCTTAGAAATCTTTTGACAGATTGGTTTTGTAGCACAGCAAACCACATGTTGTTTTTTGTGAAGTTGTATTGTTGTAGGGAAAATTTCACCTGATACTGGATTCGCCTTGTCCTGTATTAGCAAAGATATTTAAAAAGAGTAGCCCTTCACAATTAAATATGAACGAAAACCATATTTGTCATATGTAATCACAAAACATGTTGAAACAACTGTTTTAAGTCAGTTTACAGAAAATTTTAAAATTTGTATTGTATTCTGTCAAGTTCTGAGGGCAAAAGTGGACTTTGAGAATGAAATATTTTTCTTGTTGTACCTTTATCTAAGTATGTACACACATATTAATATTAGGCCGGGTCGATTTGGATGGATGAAAAAAAAAATTAAAAAGTCGTATACATGTATCATGTCGAGAGGTGCGGCATAGGGTTTGATTTTAGACCCATGGTATCTTGGCAGAATTTTCTCCAAATTTCGTGTAGATTGTGTTTTTGCTATATGATTTTTGAAAAAAAAATCCAACCGCTCTAATGTATACGCTTTGTCTTCCTTTTTTATTTCTTTGTAAATTAATTTTATATAACTTTTGTTAATAATAAAATAATAATTTTTAGTACTCTCGGGATCAAAAAAGTACTCGAACATTTTCTTTGATACCGAAACGCAAAGTTCATGTTTGGCTTCTATTCATTATTTGCTTATTCAAAAATGATTTGCTTTTTAGCTGAGTGGTAAGTACGTTAGTTTATTAGTCAAGAGATTGCCGGTTCGACTCCTCATTCCAAACACATTTAATTTCAATAGCAGCCAAGCAAAAGCAAACAAAAAGGGGTTGAAATGAAAAATGTAACATTCATCCGTACACACACACACAATAACAATTATCACTGAAAATAAAATTTCGGTCAACAACTTTTTTCTTTGATTCATTAAATTTCTTTGTTGACTAAAACAAAATATATTCAATAAACGTGCATACAATTTTATTTATCAATAATGCAAAAAGCGTCATCACAGAAAAATTCGAAAGATTTTTTTATTGAATCAACGATTTTCGTATTCAAATATCAAAATCATTTTTTCCTGTGTAAGGAAATTTTTCTTTGAGCTTTTGGTTTAGTGCCACCGCCTTGAAACAAAAAGCACCGCAAATGAATTTAAAAAAGCACTGAGCACTAACTTCCATAATTTTTCGCGTCGAAAATTTCAAAAAGCACAACGCTGAATTGTAAGGACCCAAATCTTGAGTACAGAGGTGCCATATCAGACAAAAAACATAAATTGAAAATATGTATTTATAAATTAGTTTATAAATATTTGTCCCACACTGTATACACACACACTCAGTTAAACACAAAAGAAGGTAATAAAATGTAAAAATTTATATTAAAATGCATACAACAACAACAACTATAACTACAATAACAATAATAATAATTCCTAGTTGAATTCAAAAACATTATTTTACGCATATAAATGAGTAAATTAATTAACACGTTTCGTTGCATTTTGTAATAATTTTCTCTATGATTTCCATAAAATCTCTTCTTAACAAAATACACACTTACAATTTTTAGCCTCAAGGTAAAAAAGAAAATCAAGGAGAAAGACTTTGAGCATGACGTTTCATTTTGTGAAAATGTAAAAGTGTGTTTTGTTTGTTCCTTTCAAATTCTGAAGCAGCAACAAAATTTCCAAGTTTATCTTTGCAATAACAAATATGTAAAGGGTGTTTTTTTTAGAGGTATAGAACTTCGAATTGAAATAAAACACAAGAAAATCGTTTTAATGTCCATCAATTTGGCTTTATTGGAAGGATAATTTTATGCCATTAATGTTTAAATATGATTTCGGGCATGTGGCCGCCGCGGCTGGCTCGAATAAAGCCAACTCTACAGGTCCAATTTTCAACCACTTTTTCGAGCATATGGGGCCGTATGTTGGCAATAACGCCACGAATGTTGGCTTCCAAGTCCCCTAACGTTTCTGGTTTGTTGGCGTAGACGAGCGACTTCACATATCCCCAAAGAAAATAATCCAATGGTGTCAAATCACACGATCTTGGTGGCCAATTGACAGGTCCATTCCGCGAAATTATGCGCTCATCGAATATTTCCTTCAATAAATCGATTGTGACGTGCGCTGTGTGGCATGTAGCGCCGTCTTGTTGGAACCACAACTCATCCACATTCATGCCATCCAATTCGGGAACAAAATAGTCGGTTATCATGGCTCTATACCGGTCTCCATTAACGGTAACTGACTCTCCAGCATTATTTCGGAAGAAGTATGGCCCAATGACTCCACCAGCCCATAGAGCACACCAAACAGTCAGTTTTTGTGGATGTAATGGCGTCTCAAGGGTCTCATGTGGATTCCCTTCACTCCAAATGCGGCAATTTTGCTTGTTGACGTAGTCATTCAACCAAAAATGAGCCTCATCACTGAACAAAATTTTGCGATGAAAATCAGCATCGAGATCAATCTCATTTTCGGCCCATACACCAAAATCACGACGCATTGCATGGTCTCGCGGCTTTAATTCTTGCACAAGCTGGATCTTGTAAGGTCGCAAGCCAAGATCTTTGCGCAAAATCTTCCATAAAGTTGATGGACAAAGCTCCAATTGCTGTGCACGGTGGCGAATCGATTCATTCGGGTCCTCTTCAACACTTTGCTCTACAGCGGCAATTGTTTCTTCGGTGCGCACTGTTCGACGTCTCTGCGGATGCGTATTATCACATAGAGTAAACGTAGTGCGAAAACGATCCATGGTTAACCGAATTAATTGCTCTGATGGACGATTATGTCGACCATAAAATGGACGGAGCTTGCGGTAAACTTCGCGAACTGAACCATTATTTTCGAAATAAATTTGCACGATTTGCAAGCGTTGTTCTTTTGTCAACCTGTTCATGATGAAATGGCAAACCAAACTAAATATTAATCACTTGACAGCTGACAAAATGGCCGCCAGTTAAAAAAGTCATGCCAACTTAAAGTTCTATACCTCAATAAAAAACACCCTTTATATACTTTGAATAATTCCAAGCCAAAGAGAGAGCAATCACTAGAAACTTTGGCAGACGGTTGATTGCATGCATTAGATAATTTTAAGCCCTTGTTAACAATAGAATATATTTTCCATTCCATCCATTCATTCAACAGCAGTTGTAACTTTGATTGTGGTTTCATGGAATAAGTCGTCTACCCTGAATTGAGAAAGTGTTTCATTTATGTATGCGTTCATGTAATGATGAAGTCTGCAATTTGTTTGATAATAAATACGAGTTTTTGGGTATTTATTTGTTGTTTTTGTGTCACTGTGAATAGTTTTTTTTCTCTTCCTTTTTATGAACGTGTGGTGTGGTGGCTGTGTCGTTTGTATTGTGCTTGTATGCTTGGTGCGGTAATGCTTTTGTGGTTTTCATCACTTTAGTGGCTATTGTTATGCTAAATTTCATTTTAAATTAATATTTTAAGAACAATGTTTGTTATCAGGAGCCCAACATGACTATACTACTAAAGTCAAAGTTAAACGTGGCAAATATGAGAAAATAGTGTTGTAAAAGTATTGAGTATTTGAGTACTGAGTACTCAATACCGAGAGTTTTTCCCGGTACTCAATACACAAAAGTAACTACTCAATACTTTCAGGGTCGTATTTCGTACTATTCAAACGAAAATATTCCTTTAAAATACTTCAGAACTATACAACTCTGTGAGCTTGATACAAACAAGTATGACTCTGAACCTCATGGAATTAGTATAGCAAATACGAAAACAGCCACTAAAAAAAAGTGCTATAAATTGCATCATTGAACTACTTCAGTGTGGAAGGTACGAGATGCAATATAACCAGCAAGTCAGGGCCTCACAAATATGAAAAATCTTTTAAAGTTTTTCAATGTCGGTAAAATTTTATTTCTACATTTCAACAATGACTAAGTAATAACATCAATTGTGAGAAAAAATGTTTATTAAAAAATATTTAGAAGATAATTTAAGAGATTAATGCACTAGAAGTGTTAAGAGTGCGTTAAAAAAATTGTATGTACAAAAACTAATCTTCGAGGTTATTTGTTTTCATTTGTTATAAATTAATTTAAATACAGTCGTATTTAGTCTTAGTTTTTTCCATATTGCATTATAAATAAAATAATATAAATAATAATTTTTAGCTTACCAATTCCATTCATACATATATAAAGTATTGAGTAGTATCGACTACCCAATTGAAAAAGTATCAAGTAGTACTGAGTATTCAAAAGTAGCCGCTTTTTACAACACCATGAGAAAAATTCATATGTCCCCGGCGTTTCACAAAAACTAAAAATTTATTAAAGAGTAAAAATTCGACAGAAATATTTTTATTGCTATTTCGTTGAATATTTAACATGTGTGAATTTACACAAAAGTCATAGGTAAATATACTCGTGGCAAATTTCGATGATTATAATTTCACCAACCTACAAAATTTGTTATACCTATTAACTAGTGCAAAGTAGTTAAAAAAAATTAATGCTAAATTTTGTTATACAAATTCTGCATATATACATATAAAGAGGTTATTTTTTGGCATTTGGAAAACGTGTTTTAGAAATTTAATTTCTCAATCAAGTATTTGTAACATCTATCCTTACAAAAACATAAATGTGAAAAACGGCCAAGTTCCTATCCAAAATTTCGGCCATTAAAAGTTGTGAGATATAAATTTTGACCAAGTTCTTCTTTGCCACAATACCTAACACAGAAATATATTATGTATGATATAAATTTGTAATCGTACGGGTGTTATATAATTTCTAGATAATCTGCCAACTTGACAACATTTTTATCAATATAAAGAAATGAACATTTATACATTATTCTCTCCTTTTTTGGAAAGGAAAAAATATTGCCAAGTTATCAGATTATCTAGAAGTTATATATATATATATATATATATATATATATATATATATATATATATATATATATATATATATATATACCCTTACGATTGCAAATTTATATCATACATAATATATTTCTGTGTTAGGTATTTAGGTATTGTGGCAAAGAAGAACTTGGTCAAAATTTATATCTCACAACTTTTAATGGCCGAAATTTTGGATAGGAACTTGGCCGTTTTTCACATTTATGTTTTTGTGAGGATCTGATTACTTTTTGAAAAGATTTCTATAATAACAATTTTAAAACTCAAAATTTCTAGTGTATTTTATTTCTATTTATGACCACTGTGCCAGTTGAAAATGGCAGAGTTACATAAAATAATGGGTTAGAGTGTGATGGGTGTTGAATTGTTGACCTTAAAAATGCACTATTGTGTCATTGCAACGGGTCGCCAGTGTGTATGCAATTTGGTAATAGTCGACTGGAAGAAACATGTAAAAGACAGCGTAAATTTTACTGGGCATGACCCCGCCTAATTTCTCAATATATTTGCACATTAAAGTCTGCTTAGCCGAAGTACATAAATCAAAAAGATATGCCCAATGTGTATGCAAAGTTTCAATAGGGTAGCTGGTGCTTTTAATTTTTGGATTTTCCGATTGAGTAAATCAATTACTATTTGTCTACAAAATGTCAGCTCTCTATAGTATAATATTACGTAAAATTTGCATGAGCCTGCTAGTGCTTATGGTTCATGCAAAGTTTGGTATTAAAAAGTTAATGAGAAATATATGAGTAATAAATTAAAAACTGCTAAGCCGAAGTACCTGAACGAAAAAGCTAAGATTTATGGGTGAAGTCACGGCTACTTTTCAAAATAGGGAATTTTTATTTTGAATAAGTGCAATGTGTATGAAAAGTTTTAATAAAATGTATATTAATTTTGAAGTGCTTGTGTCCGCCCTCTGATAGCAACTTCTGAGTTTTCAGATTTTTCTTAGTGATCTCTTATCTAGAGATCGTCGTGGTCCCGCATACCGGGTAAAACTTTTTGGTTTTAAGATTTTCAGCTCAGATTTGTCAGCTCTCTAGCGCGAATTATATCTTTAGATTTTATCAGCATTACCTCTCCCCACTATTCCTAACTCAAAATTTTGTTGTGAGCAGCGCTTATAATTAATGCTAATTTTCTTCTAAAATATGCTAGACCGATATATATTAAACACAAGGCTAACATTTTATGGGAGTGATCACGCCCAATTTTTAAGGTGATGCAAGATTTCACTAAATTGGCTTGAATTAAAAGCTGTATATTAAGTATTTAGTTCAAAACAATATTAGCGTGGCCCCGCCCATTCTGGTAACATTTTTTGGGTTTTCAAATTTTTCTAGTTTGTTTCTCACTTAGACCTACTTGTATATCAAATTTCAGCTCCTTAGCGCAATTTTTAATTTTTAAGTTTTATGGGCGCAGCCCCGCCCCTCTAACTAAAAATTTTCAGCTTTTTAGATTTTTCTAGTTGGTTTCTCACCTAGACCTACGTGTATATCAAATTTCAGTTCCTTAGCGCAACCTTTAACTTTTAATTTTTATGGGCGTATTCCCGCCCACTTTTCCAAAGTCAAAATTTTTTTCGGTCAGTGCTTATTATTCGTGTCTAGTTTTGCTACAAACGGATAATAATAGCTAGATAAATAGTATATCTAAATATGCTGAGCCGCAGGGCATTAAAATGAGGTTTAAATTGTATGGGCGTGTCAACGCCCACTTTTTTAATGAAAAATTTCTAGCCTTGAATTACCGCAGTATATATGCCGAATTTCAATAAAATAGCTTCTATGAAGCGCCTTAGATTAGCATTTTTAATTCTGATCTTTATGGGCGTAGCCCCGCCCTCCTGTCTTAAATTTCCGGGTTTTCAGATTTTTTTATTTCATTTCTCGCGTAGACCTAGCTCTGTATCGAATTTCAGCTCAATAGCACAAATTTTAATTTTTATAGGCGTAGACCCGCCCTCCTGGTTAAAATTTTCAGGTTTTTAGATTTTTCTGGTTCATTGCTTACCTAGATCTTCTCGTGTACCAAAATTTAGCTCTCTAGCTATAGTGGAACTGCTTCATCAATTTGATGAGTGTGTCAGTCAGTGGTCATTGGTCAGTGAGTATGTCTTAAAATATGCACTTTTTGCACCTCTATATCTCCGGAAGCTTTCATTGTAAAACTTTCAAATTTCGCATATGAGGTTATATGAATTTATTCTAATTATGATTTTTAAATTTCATAATTTTACGGTCGCGTGGAACAAAGTTATGAGGGGGGTAAAAACAGCTCGAATGGCTTCGTGTAAATATACACACACACTGCGTGCATTGGCCAGAACTTGGTCTGGCGCACTACTGTGCGCCTAGATATTTACGCAAAATATTTTCTGAGCCGGCTGACAAGCAACAAATTGCAGGCGTCAAAATTTTTTCAATTGGCTTCTATAGTTATGGCTATGGCGTTGTGGCGAACCACCTTTAAGGTTAAATGATACGTGATTGGGGCAACACTGTATTTGATTATAGGTGACGCGCCATAACGCCAAGGTTATTGCCACAGAAACGAATTGAGTTTTGATTTGATTATGGTTATGGTATTAAAGCGGCGACACGTCTAATTTAAGCTTTAATCAAATACAGTGTTGCCCATTAGTTTGGTTCGAACAGCTGTTTTCTATGATGAGTTTTTTTGGAGATTCCTCATCTAGAGAGATTCGCTTAAGAAATAATTTTGGTTTTGGATTTAAGGCGACTTCCTAAATGTTGGAAAAAAATAATTTTTCGGATTACGACATAGACGTGAGCGTACTACACGAAATAAAATTTGTGATTATGGCATACGTGATCGTATAACTGAACGTAACATAGTGTCCACACCTGATGAATTTATATCATGATGAATGTCAAATTGATATCATGATGAAAATTCATCACTTATAGACTCAATTTATTAATATTATGGCAGCGTTATGATATAATCATCAGAGCTCACAGCCTGATGAATTCATCTTGATATCAAATGTCATTTTATGTGTTATTGTGCATTTAACGTTTATTTATTAAACAATTTTCGTTTAAAAAATGCGGCGCAACAATTATTTCTGACCAAAAAATTAAACAACACGCAAATTATTTATTTTTGTCAAGTATTTTTCAAATATTTGTTGCATTCATCATAATATAAAATCATCATCCCTTTGTGTTGTTATTAATGAAAAAATTATAGTTATATTACGAGGTCTGATATTAAATCATCAGGTGTGGACAATATGTAAGATTTTTACGAACTGTCATCCGATCAAAATTCAATAAGAATAGATTTTATAAAAAATATAAATAAAGTAAAATTTTAATGAACACATTATATTTTTATGGGATTATTATAATTCCAAGACTAATTTTAATAAATTGAATCTAAGATATATTTGCAGAGAACATGAATGAACACATTTTCTCCATTTGTTTTAAATTTAGTTCATCCAGGACACGTAAAAAACTGCACCACCTTAGAAAGCGGTAATGCACAAATTTTGTGACACAGCCAATAGATTGCTCCGATTCCTTAGTATTATTTTTTTCAACTTCTTAAATTAAGTAATAATCCCGTTTCCATATTTACATTTGTAAAATCTAATTAAATTTTTTAATTATTTTGACAGTTCTACATCTATTGTGAATTTAATTACGGAATTCACAATAGCGTTTTAAAGTATGTTTTAAAATTGCATTGTTTCAATTTCAGTATTTTAATGTGGACTGGAAAGTTTGTTATTTTTGTGTGAGTGTAAATAAAATTTATTTATTTATTTTCAATATGGCAATATGGTCATGTTAAACTAAACAAATTAAAACTGTGTCCGCAGCTGTAGTTGCTGATATTTTATTTGTATTTTTCGCTGTCTTTAGGTATTTTGCAAAACAAAAGTTATTTTGATAAATTTATCCAATTTATCTAATTAAAAAATTTCATTATTTTAATACTTCACAATGTAAATTTTTAGATGGCACAATGTTGCCACATTAAAATTTTAAGACACTCATTCTAAATTCCATAAATCTACTGTTCAAAGTTCTGTGGAACTCAAAACTATTGTGAATTAAAAAAATTATGCTTCCGTTTGCAACCGTATGCCATGATGCCACCACGTTCATACGATTGACGTCGATTCGATCACGGATGTGACGATTCGAGCCCAGATTTTTCCAATTGTACTAAACTTCTCCACGTTTGGTTTTATTCAGCAATTTGTAACTATCTTAAAGTGTTTTCTAGAAAATTTTGATGTTTGAGACTTTCATTTGTTTCCTTAAATATACTATAGTTTTCTGACGATTTTTCTCTATTATTTCTAGTTTAGAAATAATAAACGATTTCGATCCGAGGCTATTAAGAGTGAATTTATTTCCTTCAGAATTTTAGTAATTTTTATCTTTAGAGAATTGGTTTTTAATTTAAGACTACGTCATTCATGATGAATTTCGGATTTATTTTTAATGATTTAATGATTCTCTTGCGACTTTTCGGAGTTGGCGGTTGAACTGAATCTAGAGATTTTCTCGCCAATTTTAGAAACTGTTTCCCATTTATTATCATTTTTATTATTATTTGCTTGTAATATGTAGTTCAAAAGGTCTACGTATGATTTTTCGGTAATTTTGAGCATACATTTTTAGCGACTTTGTTCTTTGTTAGTGTGGTACAATAATATTCCTGGTAATAATTGCAAGATTTTATAAGTTTGTTATGCTCGTTATTTCTTGTCTACTGCATGCATCAGCTCCAAAGTATCTTTAAATAAATATTCACACTATATCTGCGGTTAGAAACTTTGCTTTTCACATAGTACATGCATATGTGCCCATAATTATGAAAGTGGTCCAAATCATATAAATGTTTGCTTTGAAATATTAAATAAATCTTAAAAAAAATAAACTGTTAATAAATATATAAATTTATATTGATCGAGACTAGTTCATTTCTATAAATTTAAATGTTACATAAAAATATTTTTGATTTATTCAAATGTAATTTATAGAATATCTCGAAACAATAAATATATGACTTAGAACACTTTAATAACTATGGCCACGTAAATAAAAATAAACTAACGATAAAATAATAATATAAATATCGGCACTTTTTTAAGTTGAATTTACTTAAATTAATTAGTATAATAAAAGCATTGGAGAAGCAACCTATAAAAATATTAAAAAAAAACACAGTTAAAAAAAGATCAAAATGAATTTGGCGCCACTTTTGTTCCTTTTCTCTCGGATCTCAATAACTTCAACGCTTTCTGAGCAGCTGAAAAACAACACACTACAGTTGTGCTGTCACGCTACAGAATATTTTGACATCTCTCAATACAGCTGCGTGCCAATATTGAATAACATTGACATCAGCTGGCATCTGAAAATGCATTACCTTAATGAAACCGAAAAAGAAGTTCATATTTTGAAAAACTTTTCTTATAAAGTCAATTTACCCTGCGAAAAACCTGAAGCTCTGCACTGGCAAATTAATGAAACGATCGATATGGATGAGGCAGTGAGTTACTCATCATCATTACTTGTATTATTTTATTTGAAAAATAATTATTTTTCTGAACTAATAAGATATTATTATGGAACTTTTGCTTTTAAGCTAAATAATGAATTGTGTTACACGCCATATTATTTGGAGGACAAGCAGATGTATGCTCCCGTCCAATTGGATTGTCGTTTGGAGTTGCATTATTTCTTGGCATTTAAACATGAGTACAGTAAGTTGTGTTAAGGAAATATTTTTATAAGGCCTTAATAATATGATTATCAAGAAAATTAAATATTCCAAACGGCCAAAGTTCAGAAAAAAGCCAATGAGAGTGCGCATAAAAGTTTTAATATCCAATAAGGAAAATACTTTTTAAATATGGCATCTCCAAAACATCTAACTCTCTCTTTATAGTTCTCAATTTTGCCAACACGAACTTAGTATCAGGTGACCTTTTTCGCCCGGCTGATTATCAGCTGTTGGTGCCAAATTGAGCAATTTGAACCAAAATTTCAAAACTTGCTTAGATATCTTCTGGCAGATTGGTTTGGTAGCATAGCCAACCACATGTTATTTTTTTGTGTAGTTGTATTGTTGTAGTGATAAGGTCACCTGATACTGAATTCGCCTTGAATTTTATATGTTTGAGAATACCCATGATGAATTGCTAAAACAGCACAACTTAATAAATATCTTCATGCTGAAAGTTGGAGAAATTTGTGAAGATCATTTTTTTTATAATAAATATTATGAAAATGCAGCAATAACATGTAACTCCGAAAACAATTCTACTAAGAGAAAAACGATGGAATATTGGAAAAATAAACAGAAATCAGATGAAAATCTGCAATATTGAATTGAATTGTCAAATATTTTAAATCAAATTTCATGTTAATATCTAAAATATCTGCAGATTTTGAATTTTTTTATCCAATTAATATCGTAATCAAACGATATTATCGGTGGCTTAAAACCTACCCTTGACTGAAGGTCGCTGCAGATATGGTATGAAACTCCGAAAAATAATTTTAAATAAAACCTGCACAAAGTTAGGTTAATTGCTCTCAAATTCAAGTAACGGCAGCTGCAATAAAATTAAAAGTATAACAAATTCTTTTGATAATAAAAAGTCTCAAAATTCAGGTAGAACTTATAACTCCGAAGACAATACTTTTAAGATAAAAGCGATTTAAATTTGAGAAAAGACATCGAAATCAGAAGAAAATCTACAAAAGGCCAAAGATTTTAAGTAAAATTTGGTCACATTTCTAAATAGTTTAGAAAAAAATGAACTCCGAAAAAAGTTTAGAGATTTTTTAAACTATTTTCTTATTATGTATAAACATTTTTAAATCCGAAAAAGTTTCAAAATTTTTTTAAAACTTTTTGTTATGTATAAAAATTTAACTACGAAAAAAGTTGGGAGATTAAAAAAAATATTGAACTAATAAACGATATTATCGATGGGAAGTAAATTTGGTTAATATCGCTAAAATTTGAGCACTGAAAGCCGTAACAAAATTAAAACTAGAATAAACTCTTTTGATAATAAAAAATCTCAAAGTTCAGGAATAATTTAAAACTCCGAAAACAAGTCTTTTGAGAAAAATTTTTTATTGCATTATTGAACGATATTAGTGATGCTAAAAGCATGAGTAGCTGCAGATATGATATTAAACTGGCAAAAATGGCCTAAAGGAAAACGTGAAGTAAATTCGGATAATATGGCTAAGATTCAAATAGTTTTAAAATTGCTATTTTTGTATTTAGAAACCAACACTCGGAGACAATAATTTTAGGAATGAAGCCAATGACCAAATTTAGAAAATAAAATCAATACTCTTCAAAAACTTATCGAAATTCGGAGTTAATATGTTTATTAACTACGAAAACAGTTTTAGTCCGCTGAAAACAATTTGTTAATGAGAAAGATTTAATTGATCAAATTATTAAAACAAGCTTAATTTTTGAACGTACATACTATGTATGTATGTATGTACATATGTATGTGACCGAAATTCGGAAAAGAGAAAAAGAGCTTCGAACTCGATTTAAAACGGCAAAAAATGTAAACAATGGCCAAAACTAAACAAAGAAAAGATGTATTCTCTTGAAAAAATCATCGACATTCGGAATAAACATATTAACTCCGAAAACAGTTTTAAGCCGCTGAGAGCAACTATTGTTATTTTATCGCAAAAAGTTGTTTAAAAATTAAAGTCCAAACAAAAAAGTAATAAATTAAATATTACTCTAATACCTGATTTACATTAAGCATTTTTTCATGAAATTTCATGAATTTTGTTGCACGCAACTTTTTCTATTTGCTTATTGCAGCGCTATAAAAGAGAATGTTATAAAAAAATAGCGTAGAATGAATCTCTGATGTATTTTTGACAACTTTTTTTGATATAAGTTGCTCCTCCAGGCCTCCTATTGAAAAATAAAAAATTTTCATGCAACTAATTTCATGAAAAAAATGCTTAATTTAAATCAGGTATAATTCGGAAGTAATATACAGAATTGTAAAAAAAGCGTTGACAGTTAAAAAAAACCAAAATGAAATAGTGAAATCAAGGAACTTTCAGTGAATGTGCGTGAAATCATTAAAAAGAGCCTGAAATTATTTATGTGAAACCGTAAAAAAACTAAATATATCAGCGATAATGTACTTTAAGAAAAGTTTTCTGTGAAAGCTTTATTTGAGATAATTTTTTTTATTTCTTAACTTAATGATTCGTTAAATCTAATTGTAGCCTGTTTGGTCTTTTGTTTAAGTTTATTTTTTATCTGGATTCCTTCTGATACCAACGTTAATCGTTTACCTGGTGCTGCAGCCTTTAAATAAGAATCTGATGGGCAAATGTTTTATTTGTTATTTGAGTTCGGTGCTTGCAACAAATTCTTTTTACTTTATAATACCAAAAATGCTTATGATGAAATATCGTTTTCCAAATCTAGTCTACGTGTCCATAGGTCAGTCAGTATTAATTTGAAAAAAAGAAGAAAATTATTTAAAAACAATTTTACATTTTGAAAAACGCAGGTTTTACTCATTTCTACGTCAACATGGCCATTGTCTACTGGCTTAATGTTTTGGGCTTTGATGCCTGGAAAAACTTTAGAGGTTCGTACGCGGAGTTGAGTTCTATGGAAAAGCGAAAACGTTTTTGTTACTATTCTATTTATGTGTGGATCATGGCGGCCTTAACCACTCTGCCCACTGTGTTGAGAAATCTTTCGATCATATACGAATACTGCAATAAATATAAGCAGTCAAAATCCTGTGTAGTGTTGAGTATGTTGATGTTTTAAATAAAAATTTTTTTATAACAATTCAATGTTATGCCCTTATTATTTTCCAGCATATGGAATTTTATACACTGATATTTATTTTGCACCTGCTGTTATGGCAATTTTGACCGCAAACTTTTTAATATTCTGTTCGGTGTCTTGGAAGGTGTATAAGATACGAAGCAAATTTGCCACAACCATATACAATGAACGATTTCTGAAAGAAAAGTAAGTACCAAAATTAAATTATTAAAAATATTAAACTAGAATGAAGAACAAGTCAAAAAAGGCTAAAATCAATTTACAGCATCATGTATTATAATAGATCTATCGCTTTAGGGCAATTTCGCCAACTCTATTTAAATATCAATTTATATTTAAATGTCGATTTTCATTAATTTTTGTATGGAAGAATTAGATTAAATATAAATTGATAAATATACATATGTATGTATGTACATATACATACTTATATGTATGTAAGTATAAATAAGTTGGTGAAACAGGCGGCTCTTAGCAGCGTGTTTTAAATTTGACAAATAAAATGTTTTTTATTTTGATTTCGATGCACAAAATGTATTTGCAAAAGTAGCGCAATGTGCAACTACAAACAGCAAAAATAGAGAAATTATACAAGAGTTCATCAAACGTCCACAAAGCATTGAACCATCATCGATCATGTTTACACACTTGTTTAAAGTGCCTATTTATATGTTTGTATGCATTTATGTATACAAACATTATTAATGTACACATGTATGTAAACATTTTTTGCGTGTTTGCTTACATTATTGACATTCTATATTAGTTATTGTTTTATGTCAGGTGCGTTCGGTTACTAGTTCGTAGTTCGTGTTTTTAATTAACAATTTACGTGTGGAAAAAGTGCACTGATTTTAATCAGATTACTTTTAAATTAAAGCTGTAAGCAAATATTAATAAACTGTAAAAAAATTAGAGTGGCTTGTCTTGTATTAAAAAAGTTACGGATGTGTAAAATATTTATGTTCAATTGCCGCAATGATAGTGCAAAAAATGTGTAAGTATACTAATTTTGTTGTTGTTTATTTTTCATGTTGATGGGAAAGAGAAAGAAATAACTCATTGATTAAGTGTTGCCAGAAACACTATTAATAAAATCATCATTAGGGGGTGGGAAAAATTATGTAGTGAATAATAAAATCAGAAAAAATCATATTTTATTGCAAAAACTTCCATTTTTGCTTATAGGTAATTATAAAATTTCTGTTATCAGAAATAGAGCAGGATGATCAACCTTATTAAGAGCACCGATTTCGACTGCAACTTGAATGTAAAGAAAAAACTTTGTTGTAAAACAGTAGTGCAGAAGAATATTTCTTATTTCAGAGTTGGTTATATAACTTTATGATTCCAAGAATTTTTGAGAAATGTACAGCATGGGAAAAAACCTTAAAGATATCCAAATAACTGTTTAGTAGCAAACACCGTATGCTACCCGCAGACGAAAAGACATGCTAAGAACAGGTACCGTAACTGTTATGAATTTAATAACAATAAGCAAAAGATAGCAGTTATATTTTGATTTTTATATTTTTGAGCAGAAATAACTGTTTTTTTTTACATTAGAGCATCGTAGTAACTATGCATTTACGTGCTAAAATCAAGATTTTATGCTCAAAATGAAATCATTTCAATCTTAATGGTCTGTTAAATGCGAAAATTCAAGAGTAAAATCTTAATTTTTTAATAACGCATTTGAGATTGCAATCTTGATTGCATCTTGCAAAATCTAATTTTAAGATCGCAATCTAGATTTTGTTCTTAATAAAAATCTTAAACTAGGATCATATGATTAAAAACTTAACAGTCTTATTTATAAAAATTATTAAGGCTTTTTAAGAAAAAGTTGGTATCAAACTTTTATATTTCTTAATAAGTTTTATAAATAAGGCTGTAAGAATATCATCTTAAAATTAAGATTACTGTCTTGATTTTAAGAATGCGTTCTTGATTTTTAAAATTCATTGTGTAAGTTAAGAATTTATGTTTAAATTTGAGAACGTCAATCTTACTGAACAAATTTTAAGATTGAAATTTGAAAATGTCTACAATATAAATTCCAGATTTTTGTCCTTTAAATTAGATCGTTATTTTTCTATTAGTGTATGCTTAAAAATACATAGATATAAACTTTTTACCAAGATGTACATAACTTCAATTAAAATTGGTTTTTGTTTCTGCTCGTAAAAATATAAGAAGCAAAAAATAAGAATTATTTTGCTCGAAAAAATAGAAATAAATAAATATTATTGCTCAAAAATATAAAAATCAAAAATTAAAATTATTTCTGCTTAAAATTATAAAAAAATCAAAAATTTTAAAATAATTAGAGCTGCGAAAAATATAATTGAAAACAACTGAAATGGTGTGATTAGCCATGTTGTCCGATGTTTTCTTGTCCTTGATTTTTATTTTTAAAAATTCAAGAATAATTATTACTTTTGGGCCCTGGTTAAGAAACATGTCTTTCTATTAATTCCTCTGCCTTAAGCCCAGATAATGGAACCAAAAACGAATCATCAGTTTTGTGTTTTTAGCGAGTATATTACTACTAAACAATTATATACTATTTCAATTGTCTATGGTTTCATTATTATCAATTTCTTAATTCACAAAACCTCTTGTATCTTCGTATCGTATTGTATTATGATATAAATTCCATAGTGTAAAATTTGTTGCTGTAAATTTTCATATAAAAATGAAACACACTATTACACTTTTTTATTTTTTCATTACCCTGCAGGAGAACGAACTAGTGTTCAACTAGTATTTTTCTAGTACAGAAATCACCACCACTAGTTCCCAATTGTATTCTTTCCTATACTATCTTAATGCTCAAATTAGCATTGAGTGTGTTTAGAAAACTACTAGTACTATTGGTACTAGTTTAGGACTAGTTTATTACCAGTTCTTTTGTAAAGAAAAATTATATAAAATTGGTGGTTTATTCCTTTGTTACCCAGTGACAACTGCTACTTAAAACTCGCAATTATTTATCAAAAATTCAGAAATACAAAAGGGTAATTATAATTATTTAATTATAATTAGTTTTAGATCAAGCTAACATTTTAGTAATTATATGATACCAATTTTCATACACTGCAAGGGCTCTGTTAGACAGTCAAAATTTATTTTGCAATGTGGTGCCTTGAAACTACTTCATATACTAGTACTTATCAGCACTAGTAATTTTACACAACAACTTTAACCCTTTTTGCAGTAGTTCTTGTTATTGTAGTAATTATACTAGAAGCTTTTAGAATATTATCGCCTATTCTCCTGCAGGGTAAAAATACAAAATACATTAAAACAATACACACAGTGTGTTCACAATTAAAAAACTGAATATGTATTTGATACACAAATGCACGATACAAATTGTTGTGAACTAAGCAAATGTTTTTATATTCGTTTCTTAATTTTTAATTTGCTGCTGTTGGTTTATTATGTTTATTTTTGTAGCAATCACATTTTATATTCCGTAATTCTGGTGAATTTGTATATTCATTTATAATATTTCTCAAATTTTTATTATTTAAAATTATCACCATATTCGCCTCCTTTTTATTTACTCTGCATATTGCAAAACCACCGCATATCAGCAATGCGAACTCTTGGATCATATAAAAATAGGATAAAAATTAAAAAATTTAGCGCTTAAGAGCACTAATCTAAATATTCTCTGTTATTTATGTTTTATATTAATAAGCCTTTATTTTTTGTTTAGCTGTGATATAATAAATCACTATACTGGGCAATTATTTTAAAGTTGCATCAAATGCTGGTCTAAGCCATCTTTTGAACGCTGTATAATTCTTCTAAGCTTTTTCTATATTTTTGTTTTTCCATCTTAAAGAAATCCATAATAAGCTTTAACACAAAATAAATGTAAAACATGGCTTACGTGGCTGTCTTCTTCACGTATGCATTCAAGTAGAATCTACATAATGTCTTTTTGAAAATGTAAAACTTACTTTTAAGAAAATTTTTTAATTTCCTAAGAACTAAGAGACTTATTTGTTATTTCTTAAATTTGCACAAATAACAAATCTACGTTGTTTGTTGCGAATTAAAGTAGTAAAATCGTTGCTTAAGAAATTAATAAATATGATTTATTAATTAATTATATTAATTAATTATATTATTAATATAATTAATAAATATAATTTCTTATAAAGAATTAAAAAATAAAAACATTTGCTTCTTTGCTTTGTTTAAGCTGCAAGAATTTTGATTATTACAAGAGCACTGCGAGAAATTGTAAAATGCATTAAAAGTAAACGTTTTTCTGAAACGGATATATAACAAAGAAATTAGAAATTAGAAATAAAAAACGCACCAAAAAAATATCCGAATAGCACCAAAATGGCAACGCTGACTCATATAGTGTCTGCTCTCAACGAAATCAGACAGAAAAAACAGTAAACAGATCAGGGAAGGAAAATGATTTCTTGGATTTTGTGCCAACTATGAAAATAAAATATACTTTTTAGACCATGACGGTACCAATTTTTAATGTTTATTAATAAAAACAGAAATGTAAAAAAATGAGTACAAAAATTCTAAAGTTTACAATAAAAAAATATTAAATATTACATTAAATATTACATGATTAACATCAATAATAATAACAATCTCTACCCAAGTAGATAGACTAGGGTGCTGATGAAGTGCGTTGCTGTACAGAAAAATATCGGTATTTCCCCCAGCTTAAAAGTCTAATTTAATTTTTTTTCTCTTCTTTAGAAACTCACATTAATTAATAAAAAATATTTCATTCAATAAAAGAACTGAAATTACTGACTAAAAATTATTTCTGATTAAAAATTCACTATAGTTCAATTAAAATCTAAAAATGTCTCACTTGGTACGTTCGTAGATTCGACTATTATATTAGAGATTAAAATAAAACACACACAAAAAATTAAAGAGAACATAGCCAAAATTAATGTTACCATATAGTGAAACATTGACATTTTGAAATTGTACCAAGTAACTCGCGGTAGTACCACGGTACCAACAAGGTCAAAAATGTACCATAAAAAGTACAATTGTACCATGATTTCCATCCGTGAAACAGATATAGACGATGGAACATTTTGTTTGGAAACATGAGACATAAAAAAAATTTTATATTTGAGAAACCAAAGAGGCAGCGTTGCCGTTGTGACACTAAAGTGCTAATGACACTTTTTATGACCCTTTTTTTAATTTATCCCTTTGTATCATTTTAACAAAATGTATGCCGTACGGCAATTATATGCTCAAAAATTAGACGAAGCACAGTCTAGCATAAAAGGTATTGGAAAAAGTGTTAATAAATGGTAAAAATATTGCAAGAAATCTGACACCCATACCACGCGTTACGCGGCAACGCTTTTCTGGCTTGTTAACCTAGGGTTTACACGTGCAAGTGCAAGTTCGAAAAACTCAATACACTCAAACTCTTTTATTACACAACTACACTTTCGACACTGCAGTCTACTTCCAACTCAACTGCCAAGGAATTTTACAAGACAGTGACTTGTTTCACTTGCAGCAAGTAAATGGAAAGTTAGCTAACAGTGTTGCCCTATTAACACTTTAGTAGAAATTAACTGGATCTCAGTGTAATGTTATATGAGTTTTTACTAATTTTAAATACGTTTAAAAGCTAATTTAATATTTATTTTATTAAATATTCATAAATCAAGCGGTTAATGAATTTTTTAGACATAAATAACATTAAAATAACACGAGTTAAGTTCAATACTATCTGGTTCCCTCAAAATTAAACTTTTTTATGTTATGGACAACTCTGCAATAAAAGGCAAACATGCAAGTTGCAAGACAGTCGGGAATTTGTATGAAATTTTCGTTGATAATACGTACACAGAGCTTGCATGCAAGGTACTTGCATGTGTAAACGGAGGTTAAACGTTTAACGCTATACAAATGGAAAGTTACACACCACGCTTTTGAGGCTTTCTTAGTTTGTTAAATTTAAAGACTTTGCCGGATAATTTTTTTGTCTTGCACTTACGTTTTATTTTTCTTTAAATATTTAAGGCATTTTTTTTACCCATTGTTTAATAAAAAAATGCATTTCTAATAATTTTTGTGTATGTTAGCTTATGAATCTGGTAACACTAGCTGTCATTTTGTATACAACGCGTGAAAGTTGAAGAATGTTCAACTTTTTGCGAGGTACGAGTGTCGCGAACTTCTCTATGTAACTTGCCTTTTGAAAACACACTATTTCAACTTTTTTGATAGACGCGTGTATCGCATTAGCGCATCGAACGCGTGCTATGTACTTGCACCTTTAGTATCACAATTAAAAAATATGTATTTTAACTTACTTTCATCTTCAATCTTAACAAAACTTTTTGTAAATAAAATTTTTGCAAACCAACAAGAACGTTTACAAACGGTCTTCACTATTCTTTACCTGGTGTTCGCTCCAAGGTTTTTTCACCTATAAATCAAAACTTACTTAATCATCCGGTTATTTTTACGATCTGTCCAGTTAGAGGGTTAACATTGATTTAAAATTAAAGTATGTATATTGATTTATTTTATTTTAGTCTAATGTATTTAATTATTTATTAAAATTGGTTTTTCTTTTTGTTAAATTGAAATAAATGTTATTTTTTGTTCACAAAAAACTTGACCCTATTTTACTATAAAATACACTTTTTTTTTACGCTTTTTTCTTCTTAAATACCCTTTTTATGATACTTTTTCAAAATTTTCAACGGCAACCCTGCAAAGAGGAAAAGCAAGCAGAAAAAACTGCTACACTCGACGGAACATTTTGTGGAACAGGCCCTTCGTCTGAAAACAGCTTTATATACAGCTTTGGATTTTTTTTATCCCCAAAACAGTTTTTGTATTGTAATTGTTTCAAAAACACAATAATCTGAAATTGGAAATAAGGAGTAAAAAAAATACGAAATTCACATTTTTTCTGACTTAAAAACCACTTTTTATATCATCAAAGCTTAGCGTTTTTATCTCTTTACGTTTGCCTGAAATTTAGCGCTTTTTTAATATCGTTTTGCGCTTTTTACTGGGAAAATTTTGGCATCGCTGCGTATTTATGTGGATGTTCGTTCATTATTACATCATAATCAACTCGAAAATTCGATTAGAAATTATTTGCAGGCAAAAAATTGGAAAGTATGTATACATAATAGATACAATTAAAAAAAAACATCATTCATTCAGATAATGAAATACAACTATCTGATGAAATTCATAGATGCAATAAAACTATTTTTAGTGATAGAATGAAGAGCTAATGCAATGTAAAAATTATTATCTGACCGATGGGGTTTCTTTCTTTCAGTGTAACGATTTTGGTACAGCAGACCACCCAGAGTGGTTGAGCTTCATGAAACAGCATAGAAAATATCGGAGTTCCGTTATATTTTTGAACAATTGCAAAGTTTGTTTTTCGTTTTTAGGGATTTTTTTTTCCATCTTGTAAGATTCTTTGTTATTTTTATTCCCTGCTTCCTTTATTTCGCCACAATTCAATAAATCTCTTTAGTTGTCATAAAAAGTCCTCTTATTCCTTATTCTTTGGAATAAATATTTATTTATTACAAAAAAGCCTTTCTTTACTTGTATTCATTGAATATACTCTTAGTTTTTTTTTTTTTTTTTTTTTTTTTTTTTTTTTTTTTTTTTTTAATTAAAACTTATCTACAAACTTTAACTCAAAATATAATTTTTCTAACTTCTTTTAGTTCAACAATTTGCCTGCGTTTATTTGTTCTAATGGGACCTCAATGGATTATCATGTACATACTAAAGGACTATAAACATATAGAAATTTTAATATTTTCTATGAATTATATTGAAAGTATATTGATATTCATTCTATTTGTTCTTAGAAAAAATGTACTGAAATTAATTTTTCATCGATAAGTAACTAAAATTAATAACAATAAAATATTTAAAAAAATCGAACCTGGGGGCAAATTACGGCAGTCGTTATCGAACGAAATTACGAAATATTTCAAAAGAATTTATGTGGAAACATTGTAAAATTTCGAACCATATCAAATGCCGTAATTTGCCCCCTGTTCTGTAAATCGAATCGATTTGAGATCGTACGATTTCGAAAATTAATACTGGTCCTGCTGACGTGCTTAAAATCATATAGAATAAATTTATTTCAGATATGCTATTTGAGGCAACATATAATAGAAAAATATTATCGAAGTAAGTTTTCTAAAATCGTACGATAAATATTCTAATATTCTAAAACTAAGGTGAAGTTTCCTTTTACAAAAAAGTCAGCAGGTCTGAAAGGTTTAAAATAAAAATACGCCGATTTATTAGTGCAAAAAACCATCAGTGACTCTTATGCAAGCCACAGACTTTGCGACCTTTGGTACAAGACGTTGGTTTATCAAGTTGTGTGTTTTGGACACAAACTATACAACAACGTGTGCAACATTAGCGCACAACTTCATTTCACAAAAAAAAATTGAGTAAACATGACATCGGGTACTGTTGCGCATATTGTAGTCGGTGATTTTTTTCGTACAAAACGAAGAAGAAGAATGTAAAAAAGGGGCAGAAAAAAAATTTGGTAAAAAAAATTTTATTTATACTAAAAGAAACTTATTCTAACAACAAACTTTTAAAAACACTAATCTAGGGTTTACACGTGCAAGTGCAAGTTCGAAAAACTCAATACACTCAAACTCTTTTACTAACACATGTACACTTTCGGCACTTGCAGTCTACTTCCAACTCAACTGCCAAGGAATTTTACAAGACAGTGACTTGTTGAACTTGTAGCAAGTAAATGGAAATTTAGCTAACAGTGTTGCCCTATTAATAGTTTAGCACAAATAACCTGGATTTCAGTGAAATGTTATATGAGTTTTTACTCATTTTAAATACATTTAAAAGCTAGTTTAATAATTTTTTTTCTTAAATATTCATAAATCGAGCAGTTTATTAATTTTTTAGACATAAATAACATTGAAACAATACGAATAAAGTTCAACAGTATCTGGTTCCCTTGAAATTAAAATTTTTTATGTTATGGACAACTCTGCACTAAAAGGCAAACATGCAAGTTGCAAGACAGTTGGGCATTTGTGAGAAATTTTCGTTGATAATACGTACGCAGAGCTTGCATGCAAGGCACTTGCATGTGTAAACGCAGGGTAAAAGAAAGCGAGCCAAACGACTACAAAAATTACATTTGCATAACATTTTAAACGCACATTTGAATTCATGCGTGACGTTTTTTTATATCACACTACGAAAATAAAAACAAAATGAAATGAAGTTGTACAACATACTCGTAAATTATACAACCTGTCTATACAACTTGCCAAAAAATCAAATCTTTTTAATCTTTCATACAACCGAGACACAACTTCATACAACGACCCCACAGACTTTGCAATCTCATACACAACCTGCTCATGTTGTACCAACGGTCGCAAGGTCTGTGGCTTGCTTTAGAGCTATTCGGGACGTTTACACAATGAAGCCTACATGGCTGTGATTGGTTGGTAACTGTTGTGAGTGACGTCAGAGTTCCATCATGCGCAGAAATGTTTTTTTTTATTCTTGCGCGATGGCGTAATTTTTATGTTATCATTCTTGCTAACTGCAGGGTCTCTCATCTCAAGTTCTACTGCCCTGTTTTGTAAATAAAGTCGAATTCAAATCGTACGGCTTTCAAAGTTAATAATGCTTCTGCCGACGTTTTCAAAAACGAAAACAATCGCCACATCGACGTTACTTTAACAAAATACCCAAAAAATTGAGGCTTGTTTACCCGTTATCGAAAACAACTGACTCCTGTTGGCAGGTTTATGCTATTTTCTAAATCTGAGGGAACGGAAACGGATTGTGTTAAAGTGACGTCTATGTTGACAACTGGAATAAGGGTGAATAATTTTCTTTCAGGTATGTTATTCGGGGCCCTATATAAAATAAAAATTAAAAGCTTATTTTAGTTTTCTAAGATAATACGATTTAAAATCGAATCGACTTACAAAATAGAGCCGATACTCTCTCATGAGTATATTGCTGGACCTTTTGTAATTCGAACTTTCGTAATTCCCCCCCAAAATTAACTAGAATCAATAGCCATTCAACCAATAATAATTTTCTCTTCCCACAATCAAACATATTTAAAAACAATTATTAATCCAAACATACGAGTACATACATAATTACATTCGCATGTATAAAATAAAATAAATCTCTTTTTCAATTAAATTGTTACAAACAATACGAATTCTTAACAGGTGTTGATTGCATAAATATCTTATTCTCACTTTGTGAACGTCAAACAATAAGAAAAATAAAAATAAAAATCCCTGCTTGATTGACAGGACTCCCCCAAAAATGTACGAACATTTTTTATAAAAATTGATTTCGTCTTACGCACAATTTCATTATTATTCTTTGCAATTTAACGCAATTTCATGGGAAAACAAAAAAACAAAAAAAAGTACAACGCATCCAAATGTACTCAATTCAATTGAATTGCAACTATATGGATGCGTTGCATTGTGATGATGTCTTATTTTATTTTGTTCTTGTTGTTTTTGTTGCTTTTAATCCTTATGAAAATTGAAAACAAAAAGGAAACCCACACACTAGACATACATATTCACTCTTATTATTCAATGCGAAAATTGCAAAAAAGAAACACACACTATCAGCCGAATTTATTTTAGCTAGAGTGGAACGCAATTTCGCCGACCAAGCAGCAAAATATTGTAGTTAAAAGTAACAGTAAACGATTAAGTTATCAGCCTTGGGGGTATTTATTCCATTCAATTGCTTGTCTGCTCGTCGTCGTCCTTTTGCTCTCAGTCGGTCGGTATAGCGTTCAATTTTTGTAGCTCAGGATTTTTGTTTTTTATGTTTTGCTCACTTTTTTGTTTTTATCCTGCAGAACGTAAATTGTTTTTGCTTAAGGGCACATTACGTTAACTCCGTTCGTATCCAAGAGATGTTTTTTTTTTCAAATAAAGTAGGCAACGAACACTGTTAAGAACAGCCAGAATAAGTTATTAAGGAAGGCCAAACAAAGTGAATGTGAAATAGTGTGTTCTATATTTGTTACATGTCTATTATATGTATATGTTTACATATACATACACACGCATGTCAGACTTGGGCAGTAATGATTATATTTAGTAATTGATTACACATCGATTACAAAATTCTTGTAGTTGAAATTGCATGTAATTGTAACGATTATAATCATGTGTAATTTGTAATTGCAATTATAATTACATTTTGTACAATTACAATCTATTTTCATAAGTCTAACACAAAGCATCATTCCCTAAAATTTTACTTAATATCTGCAATATATATATAAAATATTCCTGCAATTAACAACTTTAGTTGAAAATAAAATAAAAAATCAATTAAAAATGTGTTTGAGTCAATTAAACTTTTGTTTAAACATAAAATATAAATAATAACTTTAATTGAAAATAAAACTAAAAATCAATTAAAAATGTTTTCAAATCAATTAAACTTTTGTTTAAAAATATAATTAATTAGTAAGTTTAACTGACTCAATTAGATATTTAATTGATTTTTGGTTTTACTTTAATTGAAAAAGTTGTTTATTGTAGGAATATTTTATTTTTAAACAAAAGTTTCATTGACTTAAATACACTTTTAATTAATTTTTGGTTTTAGTTTCAATTAAAGTTGTTTATTGCAGGAATATATTCTTCTGTGTGGGCCACCCAATTTTTTTAACAAAATTATGAATCCTGTGTAAATCAATATGACTGAGACTACACAGAAAAAAAAAGAATTGTAAATACAACTAATTTATCTGGGAATACAAATAAAATATTATTTAAAAAGGCACCTACAATGATTTTTGTAAATACAAACACACATTTGTAACATAAGAAAACAAAATCAACTCAATTATTTCCAATTAAAATTATTGTGTTATTTACAATTGAGTTTGTTAACAGAAAAGAAAAATTTTTAATGAATTTCTTTTTCAAATTCTAGTGTGTTGTTACGTTGTTTGTTTAATTTTTTTTTAGAACTTGGTTTTTTATTAAATTTTAATTTAAAGATGTTTGGGATGAGTCGAACCGGCAACCTCTTGAATAATAGACTAACGTACTTACCACTCAGCTAAAGAGCAAATCGTTATTAGGTACGCAAATAATGAATACACGCAAAACATGATTTCTTATGTTTCTTCTGCATGGCGCATTTCGTTGAAATAATCTAAGAATAACTTTGTTGACTAAAAAAACAACCCACGACGTTTTTTCGGCTTCTTGTCGGAATTTACACGTATACAACACCAACAATCAAAATAAACAACAACATCAGCACATGACCACGTTGAGTCAATCAACAAGCAAGATAAACACCAACACAAACAAAGTAATTTAAATGATATTTTAAAATACGCAGTATTGATAAATACAATATTTAAGTTAATGCCAAATATTATTGAAATTAAAAATTTTATTCAACAACATGGTTTTGTTGAACATAAATCTTGTATATTTTTTTCTGTGTAGTTTTATCTGTCAGTATTATTTGGCCAAACATTGTACGTCTTTATACTCCGAACTTTAGCAGTGACAAAAGAAATGTTCGGTGGTTTCTTGCTCTTATTCATTCTAAGAACATCTGCAATAGTTGTTCTAAGGTAGCTGAAGATTTTGGGCATGTGCCCCGAGTGGCCAGTGATCGGTGATTACTGCTATCAGGTTTGTTGCGTAGTTGAAATCTAGAAAGCTTTATTGCAAATCACGTTCGCTTTGGATTTTTTTTTCTTGAAGTTTGAGCTAGAGTGTCTTCTTCTCCCTGTTTCCAATATCCCAGATCGTCTCATTTGGTGTTTACATTACTGGCTACATGGCTTTAGCAAGAAAATCCTATTAGCCCAATTATTACCATCAATGTTCAGGAACCCATGTAAGGGTAACCGGCGAATGTCTCGCTATCTCTTGCAAAATCACCTGGAATTATTGCACAATTTTTGATGTGATATAGTGATATAATGGCCGCTTTGCTGTTAGTAAAAATGTGAATATCTGTAGTGGATATTAAAAGATACTGAACTTAATACTGCGCGGCTAGTTTAATAGTTGTAATTTTGGCTTGGTTAGCACCACAATAGTTTTTTATTTTCTTAGGACAGTTTTAAGTTTTATTGATCTAAGTATACATCGCATCCCAACCTCTCAAATTCTTGAAGTCCATCAATGAATATTTCGATTATGGATCATGCTTGTATGCATGTCACGAAATCTGGATCGAAGATAGGTTCAGTTATTGTATAATCAACTGTATGTTCCATGTTAGTAGTACTAAGATTCCTTGCATGATCATAAATATTAGTTTTTTATGCTTTATTTGGCTTTTAGATGCATTGCGATCTTCACTGATACTTCCTTCGCCAAAATATCTGCTGGAAACCGGTTGATAGTAGTATAGTAAGCAGAGCATTGGAAGGGGTGGTTCTAAGTGCGCTCGTTATCATGATCGCAATCATTCTCGTAATATGGTCATGCTGGCGTTGGTGACCACCGTAGGATAAAATTGATTTGATAACAAACAAGTCGTTTATTCAATATAGAATACAACAGTTAAGTGCAATTGCCTTTTTGGAGTAGTAGCAATTCGACGTTGGTTGGACTTACTTCTGACAGTTCACAGCACCATTGTGCCAAAATGATAAGCCAATTTTCCCACATCACTGGATCTTTACCACCCAAAACTGCTACTGCCGCATCATCCGCGCATGCAATAGTCTGGCAACTCCTTCGTTCATAATATTAATCTTCTAAAGGCCGGAACACAATGAATCCGTTATACGCTAAACGTCGCCTTTTTCAACTGACAGCTTAGTTGAAATACATGGTTTCTTATGAGGTCTGTTATATTTAGTACGTGTCCGTCAATGCAAAGTACAAAAATTTGTCAATTTTTAACTTTTTGCGTACGTTGAGTACGGCTGTTTCTTTTTTTTTTTTTGGTATGGTTTTTGGTATGTTTTTGTGTTTTGTGGCAGATGTGCAATTGCTTTACGTGAGTACCTGCCGTTACGGCCTTATCTCACGTTTGCCAAAGCACCGGTTGTGGGTTAGACGCCAGACCAACGCCCCCATGCACCCTTTTAGAATGAACCTATGGCCCACTCCATAAGGCACATAGGTTGCAATCTTTGAATATAGTTATCCCTGTTCTATATTCAAGTACCTTGCTGAGGTACTTTGAGCTATCTAAACTCTGCTGCTATGTCCGTGCCCATAGCAGCTCTGTTGAATGGCAACAGCACCTAGAACAGTGTCTGGCTGACCGTGTCAGACCAACCACTAGCATTCATTTAACACTGGGAAGCCAAGACTATTCTCCCAGCGATTTTGGTAGCAACCACAACCACCACGATAATTCTCCGGCTTCCACGCTATGGTGTTGTGTATACACCTTAGCGAGGTCCCCAAGAAAATTCCTCAACCATTGCCGGCACAGCTAACCACTCATCCATAAAGAACGTATGCCTGTGTCGCCAAATAACCAGTGCCTACTCCACACCTACCAAAATCGTCCCTTTAACCCCGTGGGGTATACCCCGTTGGGGTAGGACGAACTCGGCATTTTAGCAAAGGAAACTGACGACCGCTACATGCACTCAGAACTTCAGAGCAGCGAGGACCACTTACGCGAGAAGAATGCAAGCACGCCACCTAAGTTTCTGTGTCTACTACGGCAAGACACTAAAAAGTGAAAGAGTCCTGGGGTCGTATCCAGGACGAAAGCCATTTTGGACCAGAAATTTCCGGCAACTGCAATGCATTTATCTCTAAGCAGCCCAGCTGTCGGGCAACCGGCACCCGTGGTACCAGAAGTAGCCTCTGGTTAGACCTCGAAGTTCCACCGCAAGGGCTTCACCTCTATCGTCTTTTGAACTCAGGGGCAGTTCTAGGTGACGCTGCACCTAGCTGACAACAACGGGCGTACAATATTTGTTTTCCTTTTATAAATATGTGCACATCCGTTACTCTGTGTATGTTCAGAGATTGGGTAGTAACACATAAGTTTTACGGGTAATGAGCCAAAGGTCCGTCAGCGGAAAAAGCTACATTACCCTAGCTGGGGCCCCGGGATCGCCACACCCGTAGTCAAAAATAGACTCCCCTGGGGGTGTGTTTTGTGGCAGCAAAATAAAACTAAACAAAAGAAATAAACGAAATAATTAAAAAAGTTGAATTGAATAAATAAAACGGAGAATCAACCTATTAAAGCTGTTCAAATACTTCCGTCAATAAAGTACTCATTGTGCCAACCTTCTCCGTCGTTCCGTTAATGTCAGTTGCAAAAGGCGAAGTTTAACGTATGACGGATTCATTGTGAGCCGGGCTTAACGGCTAATTTAGATTTATAAGTAGGAGGCGCCTAGTATTGGGTCGATGCAGCTATACGTTGGATATGCAGCCAATGCTTATTCCTTATAGTTCAGGTATATTTCTATATGCCTAGGCCGCGATTTGCCACCTCTTCACAAAGTCTAAAAAATGGCATGAGCCTATCCGACAACGGATAGACAATCCGCAATTTTTGGATATTGACGTGACGTCGACGCTTACAACCGGATTAATTTAATTTAGTTTTAATATTCTTTTGTTCCAAATATTATTTCTTTGAAAGTATACAAGTTTTATTTAAGCTTTAGGTCCTTTGTTAAAAACAGATAAACATTTTTTCCAAAGGACCTAAAGCTTAAATAAAACTTGTATATGTGACCTTCTCCGAGAAAAGGGACCTAATGTGTGAAAATGAAGTTTTGAGAAAAACGCATTTCATTTTATTCTACACCCTTTTAGGTACCAGAATCCACTCTCAAGTCCAAACCCGTTTTTTGACACACTAGATCCCCTTTCTCGGAGAAGGTCACGTACATATATTAAATTAAAAGATCGAATAAATTATTATAATATTTCTATGAAAATACATATTAAACAGCATATTCATCTAATAAATTCATTCATTCAAAAATATTTTAACATTTTGATAAGGCAATTAACTGGGGACTACTGTAAATATTTGAAAAAAAAATTGCTTAACAGTTGCAAATATAAATTTGCTAAGTCGAGTTTTACCCGCCAGTCATCATTTGCTCTTATTTTTTGTTTAAAATTCTTAGTTTTGTTTGCCGCGTTATTTGTTTAGATCGTCTCTCAGCCCATTTAAGATACTTACATGAATTTATAAACAATTGAACAATTGTTATTGCAAGATGGATTAAGTGTAGCTCTCTGCATTGTGTGTGTGTGTGTTTTTTTATTGTTTGATTACGGCATTATTTTATTTTTTGGGTTTGATACTTTTTGCACAAATATTTGGAATTGTTTTTATTAATTCGTTGTGGTGTGGTTGTGATCTTTTGCCAAAGAGATTTGAATTTAGGTACGAGTACTTATATCTATTTGTTATTGGTTCCATCATTTTATCGTTGTCTATTTTGACGCTTTTTCAAAGAAGATTTAAATGATCTATGTATGTAATGCACCTACCGCAGCGGTAAGAAAATGCTTTTTGGACCATGAATAATTTTAATTGAAGTGTTTTTTGTTGGTGGTCTTATGATATGGAATATTTGATAAAACTGTGCTACAAAATATTTTCTGGGGGAGGCATAAAACTTAAAAGATGCCACACTGATGTTTTAGAGCAGGCGTTCCTACCAAATTCCTGTTAATGGAATCAGCTGTTTTTGATAGTGATGGTAATAACATCCAGTGCAGAGTTGGAGGTACTTTATATTAAGCAGTGAGAGGTAAAGAAAGTTGTTCTTGCATTTTTTGTGTTTTCTTTGTTAGGTCGGATCGTTTTGGGACCTCCCTCGTACAAAAATGCATACATATCGTCAAGTTAATACATATAAAAGCACCCCAACTATTTTTTTTTTCAAATCGTTTATTTTGCATATCTCGATAGATGCAAAAAAATTTAAAAAAAGCAATGTGAGTCCGATCACAGAGGAGATGTGTAAATATCTAGTAATGAATTTTTTTTTTTAAGTTGGAAGTACTTATGCTTTTAGTATATTTTTTTAAATTAATTAATTAAAAATATCAAAACTTTCAATATTGTAAATACATAGGAATTTGCTGGCTTTTGTTTGTTTTATTTAACTTATTTGGTTAGTAAATGGGCACACTGCTGTATATATGTATGTACTGCATTAAAAATTGCAGTAAGCAGTAAATTTACTGATTACTGAAAAAATTCAGTAAATGTTTACTGATAATGAAAATTAATTTGCATTAGCAGTAAAATCGTGTGGCCGTATTCATAATAAAATTGTAGCAAGTGGAAAAGTTTTTCTCATTCAAATTTTGAAACTTTTGTATGAAAAAAATTTAGCCACTTGGTAGAATTTCATTATGAATACAGGCATCACTGATTACTGAAAATATATAATATATAATAAATCATTTAGGCACTTTATAAAAATTGTAGAAAAAAATTTTAGTAATCAGTAAAAATTTACTGGTTAAAATTTTTTTTATTATTTTTACTGAAATAATAAATATGGTAAATGCCTTTACTTTTACTTTTAATTTTTAATTCCTGTTGTTCATCGTTTAGTTGTTGCTGTTCTTGTTGTTGTGTACGCATTGCAATTAAAATAAATTCAGTAAAGTGCGACTTTGACTCGCGCACGAAGGGTTCCGTACATTCGGTTTTGAGCATTTTTTTTGATGTGGCTTTTTTTTTCCTTTTTTTAAGTTTTTTCAGCTTAAATGATTTTTTCAGTTTTACCGCTTTTTTCTCGTTTTGGCCTTTTTTCTCTTTTTAGGGTTTTTTTTATTTTGGGAATTTTTTTCATTTCGGCGTTTTTTTTTTCATTTTGGCGATTTTTTGTTTGTTTTTGGGGTTTTTTATTTATGCGATTTTTTCATTTTGGCGATTTTTTTGTTTAAGGGTTTTTTTTAGTTTTGGCGATTTTTTTTTATTTTGACGATTTTTTCCATTTTTGTTTTTGTTTTTGGCGATTTTTTAGTCTTACCGTTTTTGAAAATTTCAAGAGTTTTGCTCTTACGGTTTCCAAGATACAGCAAGTTGTCAAAATTACAAAGTCGAAATTGCATTAACTGATGGAACACCCTTTAATTTAAATTTTTTAAATTTAATGTCAATTGTTGTAGTCTGTATAAAAATACACTAACTTTACAAATTTCAAGTGTATATATGTATGCATTACATGGGATTTTAACATTTTTCGTTGCTCGTTTTGGAACACCCTTTAATTTTTACTCTCATGTATTTGTTGTTGTAGCGGCCAAATGTCTACACACTGTGTCCAAATTTCAGGGACGTAGCTCCTACAGTTCTCGAGAAAATAACCTGTGACAGGCGGGCTTACAGCGTAGCGAAAACAATAGGGTTCATTTTCACCTTTGGTGTACGGAACCCTAATAAAGCAATTATCAAGTTAAATAAAACAAACAAAAACCAGTAAATTCCTATGTACATACCCTCTAGTCAGCCTAGAACCATATGTCTCTATGTCAATACTCTTTCTCCAGCGACAATTGCACTAGTTAAAATGTCGAAAACTTTCATTTTTTGCGCGAGTAGAGATACGTTAGAGACAACAGTTCTAGTACATATCTGCTGATATTGTCAATGAACGCGTCAATAGTTTGTTTTTCTTTTTTATTATGCTGTGCAATAATATTAAATAAATATATGTAGACGAGGGTCACTAAAATCTACTAGTGAGTCTTTGGTTCAAATATCTCCATATGGTCGTAAAAGAACTGCCTTCTAAATACACCTAGTCAGTATCACTATTGACAATGTCACTAGAAAATCACTATAATTTTACTATTGACAATGAGCGATGAAATATCCATATTGTAGACTAGATCCCCTAAAATTTACTATTGAATCTTTGGTGCCAATGTCTCCATGTGGTCCCGAAATAACTACTTAGCCAGTAGTGCTACAGTCTTGTGGTGGATTTTCAATGACAAGCTAATGTTAAATGTCAATAGATGATACCATTGGCTGGGGTACACCTGGTCAGTAGTACTACTGACAACGTCACTAGTAAATCACCACAATTTCACTATTCGCACTTTCTGCAGGGTATTTACAATATTTTAAATGAGTTTGTATTGCTTTTTTCAAACACTAATACACCTATGCATATGTAGCTCACACCGATTTGATAACGCGGTGTGCATCTTACTCAAAATTTGTGATTGAATTGTGAAAAAGATTTTTACACCCTACGGTATAGATGTTAGAGTTGGGCAAAATCGTTCCTTTTGTGGAATCGTTCCTACCGATCCAAAAGACTCAAGGAACTAGGTCGTTCCTTTCGTTCATCGTTCCGGTCTTATACTTTTAACAGTGAATAAACAAGGAACGAGAGAACGTGCCTGTTGCTCGTAAAAACGTCAACAGAAATTTTTTATGGTTTATTTTAATTTTCTTACAAACTAAGAAAAAATAAATCTTTGTTTTCATAAAATATTTGTAAAAAAAAAACTAATAGCCCACAATAAGCAATAAACTTTTGAAATTAGCAAAATTTATCATAAACATTACAAATAAGTGAACGAAACAAATGTAATACACGTTCTTAAACGTTTGTCTTTGACGTTTGTCAAAACAAATTAATTGCACCTCAAGACGATTTGCAATTACAGAAGGAGGAACGATAAAAAAGAACCTTTAAAAAGTCCGCACTGTTCCTTTTTAGGAATCGTTCCGCACGGATCCAATTAGGGAATCGTTCCATGGAACTAGTTCGTTCCGGAACGACACAACTCTAATAGATGTTTAAAGATCAAAAATAATAAGTTAGGGCTTTTCTATATAAAGGTAACGTTATGTATGCGTGCAAACAAATATGTCGCGATATAACACTTTCTGAATTTTCTAAACACAAATAATTGAATGTTAGTTAATCTTCAAAATTCTTTAAGATTTCTGACATAAGTTTTCAATTACAAAGACACTCCCTCCTAGAAATGTACTGATAAATAATTACAAAATAAATTTCTTATTTCTGCAAGAATCATACATAATCAATAAACGTTTATGAAATATATGTATTCCCCTTAGAATGACAGACAAACTGACGTTTTATGCTTAAAAAACAAGCTTGATGATGCCAATGGAAAGACCAAACAACCAACCATACATATGTCATTCCAGCCATTTAGTCATTTATTCAATAATAATCATGATGGTAATAATGATTGTTGATGTTCCCCAAGATCACATGATGAAATTAACACAAGACATACATCGTGCACCTCTAATTGCAAAATAAAAGATCCATTACTACACGTCATATTTGTTTAACCTCAAACAATTTTAAAATACAATACACATGCTCTGACACTACAAAATGCATGCATGCATGCATGCTTCTCTTCTAGCTTTAGTTCTTGCGTTGATTCCAATCATATGGATTGCGTTCTTGTTAGAGTTGAGTTGTTATTGGTAATTTGGTAAACTGTAAATAGATCTGTGCCTTCTTACAAATCGTCTAATTGTTTGTTGTTGATGTTTTGACAAAAAGGAATTTGTAGCATTTTTCTTTTTTTTTTCACATCATTCCCCATTCCCCATTCCCTTGTGCATTTTGTTGCTTATTCCACTAAATGTTTGTGAATTGTTTGATTGATTGATGGGCGAGTTGATTTATTTTTGGTGTTGGTAAATTTATTTGTTGTTTTAGTGGGGATAGAAAGAAGGGCAGGCTACTTCCGTATTTATTAGTTTTAGGAGGTACTATATTAATTTCTTATTGTGCTGTGCGCCTTATTGAACAGATGTTTTATAACATGTTAGTGCAGCACACAAACATACATACATACATATGTAAGTATTTTATTGTTTGTTTTTTTTTTGTTTATTTTGTAGTCTGTAAGATTGTTAAAATATTTATTATAAACTTTAAAGTTAATAATATCTAGCTATTGTGACAAAGCGAATCCGAAAATGTAGACATAAACACTTCTGAGTTAAGGCAGAATTATGCTATGCTATTTATTGCGCGATACAGGAGCTTGAACGTAATTTTCGTAACAAAAACAATCGACACTATTACAGTTATAAATTTGTTTTTGTTTTGATTTCGGTAAATTTGACATCATCACATATGTAATTAAATTTTATTGCATTGTTATTTCACACATGAAATTTGTTTTATGTAATCAAGTAGCATAGCTATAACCAGGTGTCCCAAGACACCTCTCTTCTGCCACAAATCTTATACAAGCCGTTAGTATTTCTCTTCCATACTGTTCTGTTTCGGTGCAACCTGTTAAAATTAAATATTTTTTAATTAATTTTTTTAAATAAACTGTAATTGTGCGTTTAGAATTTATAAAAATTTTATTTTTACAAGCTTATATGAAAAGAAAAACATTAAATTATATTGAAACGTAACAATGGACGATGTAAATAAAACTCATCACATTTTCTTTCTTTGTCAGAAACAGCTGATAAGTTATTACAGAATAAAATGAACAATTAAAATTTAGCAACATAACGGTACAGCATAGAGTAGCAGCAAAAAGTAAAAATAAATTTTGCCCTTAATCATAATAAATAGATAAGCAACAGTAAATGGAATTATTACTATTTTCTGTGTTGTATTGCATTATCTAATTTTTAACTGACTTTAAAAAAATTCAATAAAGTGCGAGTTTGATACGAACACAAAGGGATCCATCCGTACGGACACTACATATCGTCATGTGAGAACTTATGTAAGTGTCCAATATTCAATACATTATAGTGGCGTATTGGACACTTAAGTTCTCACATGACGATATGTAATATGTACTCGTACTATAAGATCGGTAGCCTATATACTCGAATATATTACGTGATGCAGACATTTTAACGCCTTTTTCGTTTTGCCGATTTTTTCAGCTTTTGACGATTTTTTTAGTTTCAGCGATTTTTTGGTTTTTTGCGGCGCTTTTTTCATTTTCGCGATATTTGTTTTTTTTTTGGTTTTTTGCGATTTTCTTTTAGATTTTTGACGTCTTTTTTACTTTTGGTAATTATTTTGCACTTTAGCGATTTATTTTATTTCTGGTGATATATTTCATTTAAGCGCCTTCTTCGTTTTGCCGATTTTTTCTGTTTTTGGGATTTTTTTAGTTTTAAAGACTTTTTTCGTTTTTAGCTATCTTTGTAGTCTTGGCGTTTTTTTCGTCTTAGCTATTTTTTCGGTCTTAATGATCTTTTTCGGTTGTTTTTTAGTTGTAGCGCTTTTTTCGTTTTGGTGATTTTTTCGGCTTTTGGCGTTTTTTTTTTTTTAGTTTTTTGACGGCTTTTTTACTTTTGGTAATTGTTTTGGATTTTAGCGATTTATTTTACTTCTGGTGATATTTTTCATTTCAGTGCTTTTTTAATTTTGGCGATTTTTTCGGTTTTTGGCTTTTTTTAGTTTTGATGTTTTTTTTTTGATGCTATTTAGTTTCGGCGCTATTTTCGTTTTGGCGATTTTTTTCGGTTTTTGTCGATTTTTTTTAGTTTTCTGCCGACTGTTTTTACTTTTGGTGATTTTCTTGCATTTTAGCGATTAATAAAAAAATTTGGTGATATTTTTCATTTAAACGCTTTTTTTCGACTATTCGTTTCTACATGTTTTTAATCTTGAGATTTTATAGTTTTATCGTTTTTGAAAATTTCTAGAGCTTGCGTCTTACACACAATTAACTGATAGAATACATTTAAATTATGATTTTTTAAATTCCAGTGTTAATTGGTGTAGTCTGCATAAAAATACACCAGTATTCTGTATATTACATTAGCATTTTAAAATTTTTCGTTGCTCGCTTTAGAACACCCTTTAATTTTTAATCGTCATATATTTGTTGTTGTACCGGCCAAAGTTTTACATATTCTGTGAAGATTTCGGGTCTACAGCTCTTACTGTTCTTGAGAAAATAGCATGTGGCTGACACACAGACTGACAACGTAACGAAAACAATAGGGTTCCTTTTCACCTTTGATGCACGGAACCCTATAAAGGAGGAAGTTAATTAACACTTCGTCTCTTTTTTTTTTTTTGCAGTGTCACTTCATAACTCGGCTCATATTCGACCGAGTGTAAAAATTCTGTTTTTTTTTTTGTCTGGTAGTCTTTAACTTCCCATTTGTCTCATTGTAAAAGAAGTGGGCGGGACACGCCCACAATTTTTTAAATTTAATTTTATGATATTCTACTTATTTTGTTGCTATCAAAAACCTTTGATTCTTGTAATTACAAAATTTGAAAGATGAAAGATGAAATGGGCGGGGTTACGCCCATTAAAATTTATTACAATATTTCACGCGGTTCTACCGATTTTTACGAAACTTGCACACACCTTGAGCTCTAAAATAGACACAATCCTCCATTTGAAAAATGGGCGGAGTTACGCCCATTTAAATGTAATATTTTATTTGAAGTAGTTCTTTTATCAAATCTTTGCATTGAAGTCGGGGTTTTTTTTTTGGCAGAAAGAATTATTTATATATCTTACTACGTCATTCTTACATTGATCTTAAACATTTCTTTTTTGTCTGAAAATTTATAGCTTACATTTGGTCCCATTGGGCACAGACAGGCCTATTAAATTTTTTGCTTTTTATTTATTTGTTATTTATTTCTACGAAACCTGACGTACATCTTTGCTTCTCGTAATGGCACAATCTCAAAATTTAAAAAATGGACGCAGTCACTCCCATTAAAATTTAATATTATATTACACATGCTTTCACTTCACTGATACGAAACACACACCGCGAGCCTTGAAAGTGACATTATTTTGCATTAAAAAAGGGGGGCAGAGCCACGCCCAATAAAGCTTAATATTAAATTATATATGTATACTTTTACTTATTCGATCCCCACGAAACTGTTTAGTCTCTTGGAATGGCATAATATTGTACCTAAAAAGTGGGCGGGGCCACACACATTAAAATATAATATTTTATCTCACGTGCTTCTATTTGACCGATTCTTAAGAAACTTGACACACACCTTGAGCTCTGAAAGTGGCGATATCTTGTGTTTAGAAAAGTGGATGGTATCAAAAATATCCTCATTTTCCTTTTCATTGCCGGCGATGTGCAGAGCTCTATTCTAGTGATAAAATAAAATATTCATAGAACTTGCTAGGCCGATTGTAGCATCAAATCGTTTTCACTATTAAAAAAAAATAAGAGACTACTTATTCTTAATGAAGTTTCTTTCATTATGCATGTGCTAGAAAACTAAAAAAAACTCATACTTTTATGCTGCAAGAATTGCAATTACTATTGCAACAAATAATGATTGTTTATTATGTCTACGAATTGATATTGAAGTATTGCAACTGCAATTAATTTCTTTCCATTCTATAAAGATAAATATTGAGTAGTGCCTTCAAATTAATTAATTATGAATTGAGACCATTGGGCCAAAGCATTTAATAACTAATTGATGAATTAATTGATTGTTTATTAAAACACTTCGTAAGAATCTTCTAAGATCAAGAAGTAGAAAAATAAGAAACAAAAACAAAAAGTAAATCTCATTAATCAAAATTGTAAACAGGAAATTAAGCAAAACGTTGCCAATAAAAACAAATTTGGAAGGGGCGCAGCAAGCAAGGTGAGCAAGAGGGAACAACTTTAGCTAATAATCGGAGATATAACAACATATTGTAGAATTATTTGCTCTGAGGAGTACATACATATCTATTGCACAGAAAAAGCGGAGATGATTAAAGCATTTCAGCAACCACTGCCACGAAAAGAAAAAATAAAAAATAAATGGGCAACGTATCGACCTCAAGTCAAGCGAATAAAACAAATGATTATTATATGTATTGATTTCTGAGGTACTCGTACTAGTTAATGATATTCCTAAGAAAAAACAACAAATATTTAGTTTAAATAGTCGCTAGCGCTGTTTGTGTGCATAAAATTATGTGATTTGTGCTGCTGGTTGCTGTTTGTTATAAATAATTTTCATGAGATTGTTTTATTGCCTGCCAGGCCTGTACATTAGTGAATTCTTTTTTGATGTGTAAACATCTATACGCTAGGGGGTAAAAATCTTTTGACTTTGATTTCTTTGCTGAGATTTCTTTGCTTTTTGCTTTTGCTTTGCATTGCCAAATCGGTGTGAGCTATGTATGAGTGTATTAGTGTTTGAAAGAACCCTGCAGAAAGTGCGAATAGTGAAATTGTAGTGATTTACTTGTGACATTGTCAGTAGTACTACTGACCAGGTGTACCCCAGCCAATGTAATCATCTATTGACATTTAACATTAGCTTGTCATTGAAAATCCACCACTAGACTGTAGCACTACTAACTAAGTAGTTCTTTTGGGACAACATGGGGACATTGACACCCAAGATTCACTAGTAAATTTTAGGGGCTCTGGTCTACAATATAAATATTTCCTCACTCGTTGTCAATAGTCAAATTATAGTGATTTTCTAGTGACATTGTCAATAGTGCTACTGACTAGGTGTACCCCAGCCAATGTAATCGCCTATTGACATATAACATGGGGTTGTCATTGAAAATCTACCAGTAGACTTTAGCGCTATTGAGAGATAGTTCTTTTACGACCATATGGAGATATTTGAACCAAAGATTCAATAGTAGATTTTAGTGACCCTCGTCTACATATATTTATTTAATATTATTGCACAACATAATAAAAAAGAAAAGCAAACTATTGACGCGTTCATTGACAATATCACCAGAAATACACTAGAACTGTCGTCTTTAACGTCGACATTTAACTAGTGCAATTGTCGCTGGAGAAATAGTATTGACATAGAGACATATGGTTCTAGGCTGACTAGAGGGAAGCAATACCAAGCAGAGAAACAAGTCGACCGGCTCGAAGCCGACGGTGCGCCGCCGCCAGTTATTTTTCTGCATATTTCCGTACACCAAAGGTGAAAATGAACCGTAAGAGCTACGGACTTGAAATTTGGACACAATGTGTAGACATTTGGCCACTACAACAACAAATACATGAGAGTTAAAAACTAAAGAGTGTTCCAAAACGAGCAACGAAAAATGTTACAATCCCATGTAATGTATACATATATACACTTGAAATTTGTAAAGGTAGTGTATTTTTATACAGACTACAACAATTGACATTAAATTTAAAAAATTTAAATTAAAGGGTGTTCCATCAGTTAATGCAATTTCGACTTTGTAATTTTGACAACTTGCTGTATCTTGGAAACCGTAAGAGTAAAACTATTGAAATTTTCAAAAACGGTAAAACCATGATACAATAATATAAAGGTAAAACCGTTCTCTCTTTTCGTCGGCATATTAACCTTCTGACGTTTGTCCCGATTATTTTTTACTCTCAAAATTAATGCTACCTTATTAATTTATGAAATCCGAGTTTTTTTTATTAATTTTTTGACGTTCTTAAAAATTATGGAAAATATTTTGATTATTTCATAAATTTATAAAAAAATAAACAGCAAATAAGTTACAGGAGCACCAACAACGGCAGCAAGCAAGATACAACAAGAAGGAAATTTCCAACTGAATCAAGGCGGAACTTTGTCTTTATACTCTCTGGTGTATTGCCTTAGATCAACTGCGTCCAAGCTATACGCACTATGTGCAAAGTTTTACAAAAGACCTTTTATGTTTTCACACTGACGAGGGCACAACATCCAAGCAGGGGGCAAATCGCGGCAATCGTTATCGAACGTAATTACGAAATATTTCAATAGAATTTATATGGAAATATTTCGTAATTCGATAACGAGTGCCGCGATCTGCCTCCAGATCTCGGCGACATCTTTGGTCTTTGCAAAGAAACAATAACAAAGCTGTTTATCTGAAATACATATATTAGAGTATGTGTGTTAGGACGTAGCTCCCTTATATTATTCGGATGAAATTGTTAACGGGTTGTAGCATTCTTAAGGACACTGTTAGACCACGTGGTCCATTTTAAGGAGAAATGTGATAATTACATGTTCCTAGTCCAATCATAGGCCATGTCCTTAGCAAACAAAAAAGAACAGTGTTTGTTTTATACATATATCAACAAAGCATTAGCTCTTATTCAGTTACGTCCAAGCCATATGCATCATGTGCAAACTTTTATAAAGAGCTTTTTGTACTTTCACACCGACGAGAGCACAACAGCCAACCAGATCTCGGCGACAACAATGCTTGCTGTTACTTTGCAAAGAAACAAGAACAAATTTAAGAGCTTTGAAAGGTGTTTACCTCAAATGCAAATGTCGCAGTATGCAGCAAATAAATTTTCACACGAAGTATATGACAATATGTATTATATGTATGAAAGAACCGTGAATTCCGCTAATAAAACATCGATATATCGCTTCTATTTACGGCGTTTCTTTATATCGATGTTTTTAAGAAAGAAGTTTCATCCCAAGCCGTGAGGCTTTTTTTTTTGTTATCTATTGAATTAAATAATTAATCAAATATTTGCTTTTGTAGGTCTAATTACACACAGATTTCGTTATTCTCATGTTCAATTAACATTAAAAAAATGTGTGTTTAACTACAATTTCTAAACTCAAATTACAAATTTCAAAAAGGATTCCTAATATAAAAGTTGCCATTATATGTGTGTGGCAACGCTTTCCTCTCTGTTTACAAAAAAACAGTAATCAAATAATTGGGACAAAAGTCAGAATTAATTTTATACGTCAAATGTGGTTGTACCTTTATATTATTGTATCATGGGTAAAACTAAAAAATAAAAAATAAAAAAAATATAAAATCGCCAAATATAAAAAAAATCGCCAAAACGAGAAAAAGCACCAAATTAAAAAAAATCTCTAGGACTAAAATAAATCGCGAAAAACCGCAAAAATCGCCAAAATGAAAAAAATCCTTAAACAAAAAAATCGCCAATATGAAAAAATCGCCAAAATGAAAAAATCGCCTAAATAAAAAAACCCCAAAAACAGAAAAAAATCGCCAAAATGAAAAAACCACAAAAACAGAAAAAAAATCGCCAAAATGAAAAAAAAAATTGCGAAAATGAAAAAAACCCAAAAAGAGAAAAAAACGCCAAAACGAGAAAAAAGCGATAAAACTGAAAAAAATCGTTTAAACTGAAAAAACTTAAAAAATTAAGAAAGCTAAATCAAAAAAAAAAAAAAAAAATGATGAAAACCGAATGTGCGCGAGTCAAAGTCGCACTTTACTGAATTTATTTTAATTGGAATGCGTACACAGCAACAAGAACAGCAACAACTAAACGATGAACAACAGGAATTAAAAATTAAAAATTAAAAGTAAAGGTAATTACCATAGATGAGCACTGCAGTACCACTAAAGTTTCAGTAAAAACAAAAAAAATTTTACTGATTACTAAAATTTTTTTCTACAATTTTTATAAATTGCCTAAATGATTTGTGTTTTTGTTAACGCGCGACTAAAAAAAGGGGTGTTATAAGTTTGTAGTGTGTGTCTGTGTATCTGAGTACCTGTGTGTCTGTCTGTGTCCACGTACAGGCCAAACGGCTGGACCGATTTTCATTTAGTTTTTTCTGTTTGAAAGATGACTTGATCGAGAGGGTTCTTAGCTATGTTTGAAGAAAATCGGTCCAGCCGTTTAGAAGATATAACATCTTTTCTGAAAAAAGTCGGGGGTTTTTAAAATTTTTAATTTTTGTTATTTAATATTCGAGCTTGAGGTCACTTTTTAATAATTATTTATTTATATTTAATTTTCACATATTTCGCCACTCCGTTGTGTGGCTTCTTCAGGGAATATTTTAAAATATAAACATATAAATTTAAAATAAGGTCGAAAAGAAGATAGATATACTACTAAATGATTTGTTATATGATGAGGTGCATTGAATTTTCAGTAATCAGTAATGCCCGTATTCATAATGAAATTCTACCAAGTGGCTAAATGGTTTTCATACAAAAGTTTCAAAATTTGAATGAAAAAACTTTGCCACTTGCCAATGAATTGTAATTGCCTCAGAATTGATTCTGGCAATAGTCCCCAATGCCTCATTTTAAACCCATCCGATTTGAATCACGCACCTAAATATTGTTGTCTTATATCTTAAAGCGATGAATTCATTCCTTAAAATTGCTGACCTTAAGAAAATTAGAAAAAAATGAAATATAAAATGAAATGATACTGACGTGTGATCCATCTGTAGATCTTTAATGATTTATGTATTTATGTATATGCATGCAATAGAGATGAGATTTGGAATGCATGCACATGCACATGTTTGTTTGGGCATGAACGAAACGGATTTTATACGCTTTTAACTTCATTTCATTCATTAATTTGATTGCTTTATGTCGAAATGATTTTACAGCGTGTTAGTTTGTTAATGTGGTTGTGGCATGAGTTTGTGCCATCTGAATGATTTTTTATGAATGATGGAAATGAAATGCATTGAAGTGAGTTATTGTAAACATGCACTTGTTAGACATTTTGTCGACAATATTTTCCAAGAACAATTAATTCAAAGGTGTTTAATAGTTCAGTTGCTGCTCTGGCCTCATCTTCAAGTTGTAAAATTGAATTGATTTCCTCTAAATATTCATAAATATTTCTGTATACAGTACTTAAGTTTTCTAGAATTTAAAGTTTTTATTATTCTCAATTTTTATTTATGAATTGTTTCCTTTTTTTTTCAACAGTATTTACGTTTCTAATTTTTTTTTTCAAATAATATAGAGAGAAAAAAAATTAAATAAAGATAAACTTTTGGTTTCTTATAATTTGGTTAATTACAGTAAATTGTATAAACAATTAGTCTGAAATTAGAAATTGAAATATAAAAAAAAAATAAAGGAATTAAATCGTCAGTGTAACGAGTTCGTTTCTGGGAAATTGTTAATGAATTTGTGTTTCAGTCTGCATGATTTTTTTTAATACTTCCGTTGGTTTGATGCTCATAAAAGTTTAAGAATTTAACTTAATTTAAGATTTATTTTATTTTGATATGCAGCATTTTGTTACGCAAATTGATATAATATAATAAATATTATGAATTTATTCATGGTTTGGCTGGCAGACTAAAGGTTCAATTAGGAGTATCATAGCGATAACAATAAAAAAACAGCTGTTCGAATCAACAGTATGGGCAACACTGTATGTGATTAAAGGTGACTTGACACAATGCCGTAGCCATAACGATAACAATAAAAATCGATTGAAGCTTAAATTAGACGTGCCATATCATATTGTCATAGCCATAATCGAAACCAAAATTAATTTGGCTTATATGTTTATGGCTATGGCGTAATACAGTGCTGCCCATTAGTTTGGTTCGAACTGCTGTTGTGTGTGGTTATGGCTATGGCACGTCTAATTTAGGCTATACTCTTGTTTTTTTGCTGTAACCATAATCAGCTGTTTAATGATTATAAATATTTGTTGTTTTTTGTGCTTTTATTTATTTATACTTTTCTTTTCGCTTTTTAAATACATTTATTGTTAACCAGTGGGGAAATGATTGTAAGAACATTGTGAAAAACAAAAAATTGGACGTGGCACGGGCCAATTTTTAAGCAAAAGACTCTGGAATTAGAACAACCCAAGGAATGTGTCAAGTTTTGTAGCAATTGAATAAGTAAAAGAACTTAAAGTCACTGAAAGTAATTTTGTAGGTGTGGTTCCGCCCACTTTTATAGCAACATATTTTTTGGGGCCGTTTTTTTGGTAATTAAACTTTAAGCAAATTTAACCAAGTTACAAAATAAATACTAATTTTAGTTAAAAAATAAATTTGTTTTATAAAGTGCTTATTTTTTTTGTGAATTAACATATTAATGATTTTATCAATATTTATTGTATCGTCATATATGAACTAACAATAAGTATTCAAATCTTAAATCTATAAAAAAAATTTTATTAGGCCCGACCAGTGTCGGACATAAACTTAGTGATAGTTATAAATAATACATTAGTAGTGATAATCAAAAAAGGGGGAAAAAAGTATTTTCAAGTAGTCCCATCTGGAGTGTTAGGTATAAGAGCCCGTGTGTCCCTCTTTTTTAGGCGGATGTGTCCAGTAAAGTTCAAAATATTACGAGCCAGCGGATTAGGATGTGATTCGAGTTTTGTTAAATATTTGCCTGCGTATTTTGCAATTTCTTCAGTCACTAGTGGCATATTTAAATCACGATGTATAATAGAATTTTGGATGTACCATGAAGCCGATGTTATTAACCGTAAAATTTTGTTTTGCCTTCGTTGGATTCTCTCGACATTGGAAGCTGAAGCAGTGCCCCATAACTGAATTCCGTAGCACCATATTGGCTTCAAAAGCGACTTGTACATTAAAAGTTTGCAGTCTAGGCTGAGTGCTTATAACACAAATTTTATATGGAAAACCAGGGTCTAATTGTTGCTTCCGATAACGAGCTGATTCAATCACGTTTTTTTTTTAATTTGAGATTATGGCATTCGATATCGAAGCATATTATTATTATATATAATCTCAAACTGAGAAATGTGATCGAATCAGTTCTTTTTTTTATAAATAAGGCCTTAAAATGTTAAAAACACTAGTAATTTGAATTTATTTAAATGAAACATTTTTATAGATATGTGTAGGCGAATGTGTGTGTGTTTGTGTGTGTGGATTTTTACTTTTAGTCCGTCATCTGGTTGTACGATAATGTTTATAAATAAAATTGGTGAATCCTTTTTTTTTTTGTTTTCCTCAAACAAACTAAAACACAGCAACAACTTAGGCGCCTTACAGCTAGCTACTGCCACAGTATTTTTCACAACAACTTCTAGCGCCATGTATTTACAACAACAACTTGCAACAACTAGAAACAAAAAAATAAAATGAAACCAAATAAATAGACTAACAAATTACTATTCCAAGATAAAGTGCAGTTAAAGTACGGAAAATTAACAACAACAATAAAAAAAAACAAGGAAACTAGAGAAGCCAAAAAAAAAATAAAATAAAACTAATCTACTGCTCAATTTTATAGTTTCAAACGAATCCGATTACAGTTCCAAGGAAAAATACAACCACAAGAAATTTTCAATTCAACTTGTTCGTCTTTCTAAAATTTCCGTACTTGTATTTTACTGCTCCCTAAGCAATGGACCAAATTCATATACAGAGCTTAGCAGACAAGGAGTTAAACAGTGTGTTTGTCTGCTTGCTTGTTTATGTCCGTTTTTGTGTATTTCTGCGGATGAGGAAATTAAAGTGGGGGAGACTAAAGTAAATATTTTGTTTACAAGATGAATTTTAAGCTGACACAGCAAATGCAACAAGAGAAACTACAGCAAATGAAAACAAACGAATATTTAAGAAGACCAAAAGTGACAAAACAAAATAAAAGTTTTGAATTTCTTTTAAGCAGAAAATAAGAAATATTTCCCAAGTACATACACATGTGCGTAGAAATTTTTTGTGAGCAGCAGCAATTCAATTAATGCATCGAAATTCGCATAATAATAAATGCATTGGTTAATTGATAAGTTTTTTTAAGCATAATAATGCTTATTTTGGAAATTGTGAGATTGTAGGTACTAAGCTATAATTCTTCGATAAAAATGACATATTTATTTTGATCGCAAGAACTTTTCCATAATCACCAAAAATATAATATACATATGTACATGTTACTTCATTTTATTGTATCGAGACATAATCCCCAAAAACGCTTAAGCGACATATATGTTGAACTTCGTGTTTTGACGCAAATTGATTATTTATGATCATAAATAACTGAGTATATGTATGTACATATAAGTACAGGTTTGGCATTCCGTTTGTAATTTCCAAATACATGCATATTAGAGGACTGGGTAAACATGTTAAGCAGCCCATACACGATTCAATTCAATTTTCAATTAAGTCGGTTATTGTCCAAATCAAAGCGTGTATGGCTTTGTCAATTGATTAGTTTGGCAGTTGTCGAGTTGGTTGAAGAAAAATCAAAAGATTTTGATTTTTCATGTTGACTAGTAAATCGTTCAATTCGATTGTGCTGTGTGTGCTCGAGTTTCGTGATTAGGTGTCAAAATTTATGTTTTTAGCTTTATTTTGTATAGCAAAAGTTATGTATTTTTAAAATTGTATTTAATTTGATAGAATTCTAAATATAAAATATAAAAATAAATGAATAAATACAATAGAAGTTTTAAATTTTTAAATCTTTATTTATGAAAAAAAATATAAATTTGACAGTTGAATGAGAATCTTTCAATTCAGTTTATGAAGTGTGTGGCCCAGAATCAATTCAATTGAAAGACTCAATTCAGAACTGAATTGAAACGTGTATGGGGTGCTTTAGTCATAAACACTCAAAAGAGGTAATGTTGATGTGTCTATGCTTGTTAATTTGCATATTGTACATTTGAGTGTGTGTGTGTGTAAGATGTATGTAGATGGTAAGCTATTATATCTATGCCAATAAATAATAATGGCTTAAGTCGAAATTTCATGTTTTGAGATATTAGGGGTTTTGTCTAAAATTAATTGTGTGTGGTTTTTATATAAAATTTTTAGCCTCCGAAAAAGATGCACATTTATTTAGAACAAAACAGTTAATTTTATAAAAAAAAAAAGAAAACGTTTTATCAGTTAATATTCGCTGTTTTTTAGTTAAGATGTTATGAAAAATTCCATTGTTAGAAAAATAAAATTTAAAGTGCACTTAAGCTATTATATTGAAAGGCAAAATAATTTTTATTGATGGTAAGTCGAGATGAGTGCTTTGGGATAAATTGAAAAATGCGGAAAACCTGAGATAAGATAATTTTTTAAAAGCTTAGTTAAATATAAGTTTTTATTTTAATGAAGAATAATTTGGATGGGATGTTAGTTATTGAACTTAAGTGTATACAAGTTTTTATGCTCAAATATTTTAATATTGACGTAGCTACCGAAAAAAATTAAGTTGAGATAAGATGTTATGGCTTACGTATTATTTTCCAAGAAGGCTTAATTTAAAATATAAATGCGTATAGTTTTATTAATAATGACATTTTTTAATTGAAATTTAGTTGAGTGATAGATCTTGAAGAGGAGAATAAGAATATGTAATAAAATGAAAAAAAGCACTTATGTCAACTTAAGACATTATTATTTATTGCCACAGATATATAAGAAGGGAAAATTTAAATTATTGTGAACCATAACGACGCAATTGCAATGATTTCTACAGCATATATTACATAATATTTTTTTCTTTTTCTTTAAAATCACACCTGGCACTTTTTCACGTAAAAATTGTACTACATGTACAAAGTCTTAGCGGCAACAGTCTCATGTCTGTGGGACTGTCATTTGCCAGACCTCCTCTGGCATGTTTCGTTTTATATATAACCCCAATTCACAATCTTGTGCAAATGGTCTTGCATCGTGGCATGTAAAAAGGTATAGTATATTGATACTCACCACTAAGAATTGTGAATTGGCCTATTGTGTACTGATTACGACATGCAGTACTTAAAGGAATTATTTAAATTATGGAATTACATATTTCTTACTTTCGGAAAAGCCTCTATCAAATAATAAATTCACTATGGTTTTGTCTTTCTTCTTCTTGTAGTCAGCTGTTTTTGACAGCTCGCCAAATTTTTTCTCACAAGCAAAATGTCGGTCGTATTTGTACTTCCTACTTGTTGTAGAGGTACATATATCAATTTACTTTGCTAAAAACTATATTTTAATTTTTAATGAACTTTAAATAAATATCTTAATTTTTTTTCACAAGTTTAATTATTTTACAATTGGTCATGAAAACAACTTAAATTATTTTTTTCATTCATGCGTTGTGCACTATGGGCTGGCTAATTAACAGTAAATGTCTTTTATTTAAAACATTTGTTTGAAGATCCTTTGAAAAAAAAAGTGTATATAAAAATGTACATAAAAATGAATATACAACCCTCCTCTACCAAAAAATAAAAATAAAAAATTAAAAATCAACCCCATATTAACGAAATGCGCTACGGCATATCACGTCTACGGCGAACCGAACGAACGTAAACCATTACTAATTAAACATTTGCCAAGAATTGCTAAACTTCAACCGAAGAGCAAAGTAAACGCAAAAGAACTACTTGAGCATTAAATAGCCAAATGAAAATTTTCTACAATTTCCCACCACCACTTCGCGGAGTATCTGTTAAAATGACTGAATGTTGTTTATAAATGCAGCATCTGTGTGCGTTGGTTGTTTGACTGGCTTGGCTGCATGTCTGAAGATTCATTTCTCTCTTTTTTGTTGTTGTTGTTGTTCTGGGATATATTATTGTTTACCCAAAGGATCAAACAAAATGTTTTCGTATGCTTGCGTTAATTGCCCATAGTGGCAAACGTTTAAAGCTCTTGTAAATCCTCACGTCAACAAGAAATAAGAACGAACGAACACTGTTTGTGAGAGTATTTTATTGGCTGTCGCCGCTGCACTAGTGAAAGAAATGATAAATGGTTTTTGCTACTGTTGCCACTTCTCAAACAAACTCATTATTTTACTTTAGAAATGATGAACAGCGAGATACTGTTGGTTGTGTGTTTGTAGCCAGCAGAACGACCGACCCTTAAGGTAACAAGGGTAAATACAAATAATTTTTTTTTAATTTTTTGGTGGTGCGCCAATATGTCTACACGTGTACAAACATACATACACATAAACATCCACAATCCAATGCCACTTTTCTTTTTAAATATGTATCAAAACACATTTTAAAAATTCCTCCCTGAGTTTGCCTGTTTGTCTGTCTGTCTTTTACTACCTCTGAGTTAATTGTGTGCTTTGCGGCTGTAAGCAGAAATTTAAACAACAAAGTATTTTTTTTTACATTGTAAAGTTAATTATAAATTAAATATTGATTCTTTGCTTGTCTTATCTTTTAGGTATACAAGATATGTACATATTTAAAATACTATTATTGTTTTACTTTAGTAAATATTATGTACATAAAAATTAGGGAAATTCCATTTATAGTTCATATCGTTATAACTCAAAAAACTAGTTTTATGGCAAGTGAGAACAAAGTTTTCAATTTACTCTAGGATTCCGTACACCAAAGCTTAAAAGGAACCTTATTGTTTTTCTTACGCTGTTCATCTGTCTGTCACAGGCTGTTTTTTTTCGAGAACCGAAGAGGGTGGCGTTGGCTGAAGTAGTTAGCACGTTGACTAGAAAACCGAGAGACCGGTTCTGAAAGTCATTAAATAACAACACCACGAAATTTTCTGTTATGCATTAGTGTCTTTTTGTATCAGTTATTGTAGGAAAGTTCAAATGATGAAGGCATAGACACTAATACTAATCCTAATGTAACACCAGAGCGCGACTAAACATAGCTTTGAAAGCTTTGATACGCCTCATTGACACCATAGGCGCTGCAACAGAGTTGTAAAATAATAAAGCTTTTCCATATCTCTTCCTCCACCACCTCTCATAACTCTGTTGTGTTCTTTGCCACTCAATATAGCTTTCATAAAAGATAACAGGACAGGAATGGAGAATTCGATATGTTCGTAATTTTGTTCATACTTCAATAGAATCATTACTCAAAATATGAATTTTTTGGACTTAATAATGCTGAATAATTCGGCGTTTCGCATGCCATCTTGTATAAAAATCATAATTATAAATAATAACTCCTGAGAAAATAATATTTGTACATGTCTTCATTGAGTTTTTTGTAAATTGAAAACCCTAGTATAGTATATTGATACTCACCACTAAGAATTGTTAAGTGGTGAGTATCAATATACTATACCATTTTGCACATGCAACGATGCAAGACCATTTGCACAAGATTGTGATTTGGGCTAATGATTCGTAAAACCAATGAGTGCCCATATTTTGCATAGCGTCAACAAAAGCTTATGGATGTAAGGTTAAACTAGATTTTTATAAAAAAAATTGGAGCAAAATTGCAAGAAAGTAAATACATTTCTAAAATATAAAATAAGTTCATTTAACCAAAAAAATTGTTTTGTAACCAAAAAAATATAACTTTCCAGCATTGCAATCGTCTTTATGATTTTGCTTATTTGCAACACAAATATATTTCTTTTTAAAGTATAAAATATTAGGTTTAGGTAGTTACTTTTTAACCCCCGACTAAAAAAACGGGTGTTATAAGTTTGTAGTGTGTGTCTGTGTATCTGTGTATATGTTTGTCTGTACAAGTACACGTACAGACCAAACAGCTGGACCGATTTTAATTTCGTTTGAAAGGTGACTTGATCGAAAAGGTTCTTAGCTATGTTTTGAAAAAATCGGTCTAGCCGCTTAGAAGATATCACATTTTTTTTAGAAATATTCGGAGATTTTTAAAATTTTTAATTTTTGTTATATATAGTTAAAACAAATCAATTTTCCAACCCTGGAACCGGCTTTTAGAGTTTTCTGGGTTTCAATGATAATATATTTAGGAAGAAGACCGACGTCTTTAGCTTTTCAGGGGGTTTCGAAAACCCGAATTCTCTTACAGAACGACATTCAGACGGATATCGTATATTCATCCTAACTATAAAAACTCAGAATATATCGAGCCATAACCGTCAAAAAGCTTAAGGAAAAAATTTTTTTTTTCAATTCGGTTTTTGGCGAAAATCGATTATCTACGATCGTAACTATTGATTTTCGTCAATAAATGAAGCTCGCAAATTATGTTGGTTCATCTTTTTGGTGGTCGTGGCGCGATATGCATTAGATCCCTGCCCAAGGCCACTTACAATAGCTTCTAAGACATGAGCGATTTTTCAAATGCTTTACTACTGCAAAATCTTCTAAAACAAACGCAAAACAACACTGTTTACAAGAAATTTACTTCAGCTATTGCAGGTATAGGACTGCAGAAGAAAATACTTCGTGACGAAAAAATATGTGATGCTTGCTTCTTCCTAAGCATGGGCGCGTATACAAACGTCATAAATGTACACACACACACACATTTGTCTGAGCACATACAAACGCACACATGCACTGACATTAGTTGTGTGCGCTTGCTTTAAAAAACCACCCTTAAACACAATAAATAATAATGGTTTAAGTTGACATAAGTGCTTTTTTTCATTTTATTACATATTCTTATTCTCTTCTTCAAGATCTATCACTCAACTAAATTTCAATTAAAAAATGTCATTATTAATAAAACTATACGCATTTATATTTTAACTTAAGTCTTCTTGGAAAATAATACGTAAGCCATAACATCTTATCTCAACTTAATTTTTTTTTCGGTAGCTACATCAATATTAAAATATTTGAGCATAAAAACTTGTATACACTTAAGTTCAATAACTAACATCCCATCCAAATTATTCTTCATTAAAATAAAAACTTATATTTAACTAAGCTTTTAAAAAATTATCTTATCTCAGGTTTTCCGCATTTTTCAATTTATCCCAAAGCACTCATCTCGACTTACCATCAATAAAAATTATTTTGCCTTTCAATATAATAGCTTAAGTGCACTTTAAATTTTATTTTTCTAACAATGGAATTTTTCATAACATCTTAACTAAAAAACAGCGAATATTAACTGATAAAACGTTTTCTTTTTTTTTTATAAAATTAACTGTTTTGTTCTAAATAAATGTGCATCTTTTTCGGAGACTAAAAATTTTATATAAAAATCAAACACAATAAATTTTAGACAAAACCCTTAATATCTCAAAACATGAAATTTCGACTTAAGCCATTATTATTTATTGGCATAGATATAACACAATCATAAGCAATTGATAATTGACAATTCCTATCAAATACTTTGAGTCTGAAAATTATGCGTATGACAGTTTTTTCCTGACAATATTGTCAGATAAATATATTGTCATATAGGGTATTTTTTTAGAGGTATAGAACTTCGAATTGAAATAAAACACAAGAAAATCGTTTTAATGTCCATCAATTTGGCTTTATTGGAAGGATAATTTTATGCCATTAATGTTTAAATATGATTTCGGGCATGTGGCCGCCGCGGCTGGCTCGAATAAAGCCAATTATACAGGCCCAATTTTCAACCACTTTTTCGAGCATATGGGGCCGTATGTTGGCAATAACGCCACGAATGTTGGCTTCCAAGTCCCCTAACGTTTCTGGTTTGTTGGCGTAGACGAGCGACTTCACATATCCCCAAAGAAAATAATCCAATGGTGTCAAATCACACGATCTTGGTGGCCAATTGACAGGTCCATTCCGCGAAATTATGCGCTCATCGAATGTTTCCTTCAATAAATCGATTGTGACGTGCGCTGTGTGGCATGTAGCGCCGTCTTGTTGGAACCACAACTCATCCACATTCATGCCATCCAATTCGGGAACAAAATAGTCGGTTATCATGGCTCTATTCCGGTCTCCATTAACGGTAACTGACTCTCCAGCATTATTTCGGAAGAAGTATGGCCCAATGACTCCACCAGCCCATAGAGCACACCAAACAGTCAGTTTTTGTGGATGTAATGGCGTCTCAAGGGTCTCATGTGGATTCCCTTCACTCCAAATGCGGCAATTTTGCTTGTTGACGTAGCCATTCAACCAAAAATGAGCCTCATCACTGAACAAAATTTTGCGATGAAAATCAGCATCGAGATCAATCTCATTTTCGGCCCATACACCAAAATCACGACGCATTGCATGGTCTCGCGGCTTTAATTCTTGCACAAGCTGGATCTTGTAAGGTCGCCAGCCAAGATCTTTGCGCAAAATCTTCCATAAAGTTGATGGACAAAGCTCCAATTGCTGTGCACGGTGGCGAATCGATTCATTCGGGTCCTCTTCAACACTTTGCTCTACAGCGGCAATTGTTTCTTCGGTGCGCACTGTTCGACGTCTCTGCGGATGCGTATTATCACATAGAGTAAACGTAGTGCGAAAACGATCCATGGTTAACCGAATTAATTGCTCGGATGGACGATTATGTCGACCATAAAATGGACGGAGCTTGCGGTAAACTTCGCGAACTGAACCATTATTTTCGAAATAAATTTGCACAATTTGCAAGCGTTGTTCTTTTGTCAACCTCTTCATGATAAAATGGCAAACCAAACTAAATATTAATCACTTGACAGCTGACAAAATGGCCGCCAGTTAAAAAAGTGATGCCAACTTAAAGTTCTATACCTCAATAAAAAACACCCATTACATTCGCCTCGTGATATTTTTTTTGAGAAATTTAATACGAGCGTGTGAACTGACAATAAACTTGTTCTGCTGGGGTAAATTACGGCATTTGATATCGATCGAAGTTTCGAAATATTTCAATATAGTTTTGTATGAAAATATTTTTAGATTTCGTTCGATAACGAATGACGCAATTTGCCGCCTGGTAATTTTTGATAGTCAGTAAGCATATTGCCAGATCTGACAATATTGTAAAATCTGACTAAATCGAATTGAGAATCAGGTGACCTAATCAGACCCTGATGATGATGCGAATTGAACTGTTTTAGATCCCAACTGTCAAAATCTGGTTTTTCTTATAGGTTTCAGATGGAAAAATCATTTAAATTTACTGTTTTTGACAGATGAAGTTATTTGAAGCCAAACGAACGTATTGTTGTACACAACCTACTATGATAAATTAAAAAAAAAAATTTAAATAAAAATATACTTAATAGTAGCAAACAAAAAAGTTTGGCTGAGTAGAACAAAAATAAGCAAATTACCTAACATGTCCATAATTAGTAAATAACAAACTACAATGGCAAGACTATTGTAAATTTAGAGATGGTAGAATTAAGCTTTAATCACAAAAAATCTTTCAGCAAATTGTAGTACGATGAATCAAAACAATTCAGATATTCCAATTGTACTGAAAACTTGACTATATAAAGCAAAAATTACATCAACTGACACCACACACAGTGTATCAAACACAAAGGACGCTGATAATGAAGGTGTAGTGGCCTTCGAAAACAGCTAGTTGTTCCGTTCTTCTACGTGTTTGTCAGAATATTTACAATTAACTTTGTGGTGTTATTTCTTCATTAATAATTATCACATTTTATTTTGCTTACAAAGCGATACGAATTTTAGCCTGATCAAATCATAAATATAGAAACAAATGAAGTTCGAACAATAATAATTAAAACAAGTTAGAGTGCTATATTCGGCTGTGCCGAATCTTATATACCCTTTACCAGAGTGCGTTTATGTAGTATAGAGATACATACATAAGCACATAGTTACTTCTATGTACAAAGAAAAAAATAATAATTTTCAAACCCTAGAATCATAATTTTAGATTTTTCTTATTACTCATACCAATCTAGTAGTTCTTAAAAAAATATAGAAAGTGTGTTAAGTGAAAAAATGATATTCAAAAAAAAATGTTTTAATTAATTTTTTTCATATCCGACGTTTCGTTGGGATTTTCCAACATCTTCAGGGATACTATTTTTATTGAAATCTGGTAACATTGATAAATAAAAGAACGATTTTAATGCAACAACAACAATAATAATAAAACATTTAATGTTTTGCTTTAACTTGCTTAAATCCCAACGAAACGTCGGATATGAGAAAATGAAATAAAATTGTCTTTTACATATTTGCATTTAAATCAATTTGAATGACCTTGGAAGCCTGAATAGAGTAATTCTATAAAAACCACATCATACGTTAAATAAAAAAGTCATATATATATATATATTTACAAAAAAATGTTTTATTTAGTTACTTTAATGTCCAGAAAAAAATCATAGTTTCCAGCTCTGGAGCTGTGGTTTTTATTTTTATAATTTTCTATACCAAACTTTTCTTTCAAAAACGTAAAATATATATATAATTTATAAAGGAAAAGATAAAAATTAATTAGACTTAGTTACTTTTGTATATCAAAAAAGTGTGAGTGTCCCAACCGTGAATTCATCTTGTTTGATTTTTCTGATTTCTTACACCAATCTCTTTCTTTTAAGAATTTAAGAAATGTTTAATTTATAAAAAAAGGAAAAATCTGTTTTCGTAAGTTGCTTTTGTACAAAAAAAGTTAAAGTTTTCCAAACCTGGAATCGTCTTTTTAATTTTTTAATTGTTTTTTTTTTATTTGAAATACCAATTTTATTCGTTATCAAGCATAAAATAAGTTTATTTAATAAAAATAGATAAAAATTAGTTTTCGGTAGTTAATATTATATATCACAAAAATCGTAGGTTTTCCAACCCTGGAATCATCCTTTTTGTTTTTCTGATTTCTTACATCAATCTCTTTCTTTTAAGAACATTAGATATGTTTAATTTATAGAAAAAAAGGAAAAATCTGTTTTAGTAAGTTACTTTTGTACAAAAAAAGTTAAAGTTTTCCAAACCTGGAATCGTCTTTTTAATTTTTTAATTGTTTTTTTTATTTGAAATACCAATTTTATTCGTTATCAAGCAAAATAAGTTTATTTAATAAAAATAGATAAAAATTAGTTTTCGGTAGTTAATTTTATATATCACAAAAATCGTAGGTTTTCCAACCCTGGAATCATCCTTTTTGTTTTTCTGATTTCTTACATCAATCTCTTTCCTTTAAGAACATTAGATATGTTTAATTTATAGAAAAAAAAGGAAAAATTTGTTTTAGTAAGTTACTTTTGCATAACAAAAAAAGTTAAGGTTTTCCAACCCTGGAAACGTCTTTTTAATTTTTTTTTAATTTTTTTTTTTTTTGTTAGAAATACCTATTTTATTCATACTGAAGTATAAAATAAGTTTATTTAATAAAAAATTATTAAAAACTAGTTTTCGGTAGTTATTTTGTATGGCAAAATGAAGTTTAAGTCTCCCACCTCTAAAACCGTCTGCTCGATTTTGCTGATTTTCAATACCAATCTTATTTCGACCATTTCTGACCCACCAGTCTAAGAACGAAGTCTCTAGCTTTTCTGAGAGCTTCGGAAAACCGATTTCACGTACAGACAGACGGACAGACGGACATCGCTTATTCGTCTTCCCTATGCATAAGGATCCAGAATATATATACCTTATGGCTCTCTTATTAATATTCTGGAAATTACAAACGGAATGATAAACCTATATATATCCTTTTACCATTTTTTGGTAAAGGGTATAATTAACTGTGGTGTAATATTTTAATTGTTAAAGTCGCCAAAACTTATTTATTTTCTACTTTTTAGTTCTTCTTTATAAGTCAGTGAAACTTTTTTAAATTTTTATTTTAATACAAAGAAAGTGTACCTTATAAAGCTCACTATATAATTATTTAGCTAAAAACGCAACTAACAACATATTAGGCGACAGCTTCAAAACGCACCTTAAAATATTCTTTAAATTAATTAACTGGGAAAAAACGACACCATTACACATTTTCATACATACACAAGACAATTAAATATGCACATGAAATTTCACATTGACAGTAAAAAAAAACTTTCAACAATGGTGGCGGCAGCTGTCAAAACCCATAAGGAAATAAAATATAGATAACAATAACAACAAAAAGCAACCACCATTGATAGAGGGGGTTTCCCAATGATTAAAACAGGAAATCCAACCATTGTTGAAAAACTCATGCAGGCAAACTCTTGAAATAATAAGACAACACACACAAATTACAAAAACAACATCAACAAATAAAACTAGTTAGTCCCAAATCACACTGTGCAAGTGTTATTGCTAAGCTGATTAGTTCCAAGGAGAGTGAGATGAGGCGAACAGCAACGTTTCTTTCCCCCCCGTCTCTCTCTCCTAATAATAAGCAATAAGACTTGCATAGTGTAAATAGGGACTTATTAGTAGTTTCATAATAAAAAGGTGGTGATTTTTGCCCACTTCTCTTGCTCCACAAAATCATACAGCAGCGTTGCCAACAATGCAACAATAAAAGTTTCATTAGTTGGTTAGAAATTATTCAAAGATAAATGAAATAAATACTCGTATATATGTACCTAGCACATATTGCTTTTTTTGCTAAAATTTTTTTATTTTTCTGAATGTCCAAGTACATTTATTCAGCATTCATGCCGAACATCAATCGGCTTCTTATATAAATAAATACACATACGCGAATACATTTCTCTAGTTGGCCAGCATTGGTCTAGAATAGGGTGATCGATTATTCGACTTTTTCCATAAACCGGTTTTCGAATAGTTCGAATATTTGAAATTATGAAAAACCCGGTTTCGGTTTTTACAATTCAGAAAAATCCGGTCGACCGGTTTTTTTAAATAAGAAAATTATTGAGTTAGGAGTTTATGTAAATACTATAAAACAATACAAAAATTAAAGGTAAAACATAAAAATTAACTTCATATACTTATACATAGTACATACATTATATACATATAATCTCCCTTATCGTGGGTGGCGTATTTCAAATACGACTTCGACTGTTTGGTAATAGATCAAAGAAAAATTGTTGAAGTCTTCTTTAATCTATTAACAAAAAGTCGTACACTCAGGGAAAATCTGCAACTAAAAAATAAGAACGCGTCACATTAATTCAATAATTTTCCATATTTTTGTCCAGACACAAATTTTTTTCCTGAGAGTTTTCTGCAGCACGGTTCATCCATTTCGAACATTTTGTCTGGAAAATCAAAGCTACCATATGAAATACATACGTGTGTAAACGATGCGTATTAATTTTACAAGTGGCATCACATCGGCAAATGATTACAATTCGCTGTGTCTTTTTAATTGTTCAATGCAATTCTTTCGTTCAACTCCATATGTATGTATATGTTTTATTTTACAATTTTGCTTTATTTCTATTGTAATTAATACAAGTGTATTCTGTGTTTTTATTATTCATATAACATGATGTGGCAGCCGAGTTCAACTTTGACTGAAAAATTAAAATACTTGGCAGCTCATTTCGATTTTGTCCGGACAAAATCAGCGTGACCGTTTGACCGACTAAAGTGGCAATTTGCCACTTTTTCGACTGCTTTTCCCCTTTTTCGTCTGCCTTGCCACTTTTTGACCCGCTTTATTTAGGGTGAGTTATATGAAAATACATTAAAAATAAAAAGTTTAGTGCAGTTTTCTCGTATTTTTTTTAATTTTGCCCCTTTTCTTCGATAAATCCACTATTTGGTGCCACTTTTTGAAAAATGTCATCGGTCACCCTGGACAAAATAGAAAATTAAACCAATTCAAACTGAGAATTGTTTGTAAAAAATATTTTCTCTCTCTCTCTCTCAAGAAGAGAGAAGTCAAACTACATATAACAAATATTTTGTCCGGACCAAAATTTTGTTCGGAAACAATGGGTGAATCCAGCTTTAAAAATAAATAAAATTAAAAAATTAATACTGTAAATTAATATATTTCCATATTGAAATAAAAAATTTCAACATGACTAGACTTTCGTTAATGTTTTTTATTAATTCAATATGGTTTTTATTGATTTTAAGCTGTTTTTTTTCTGGGTGTAGTCATATTTGAAATACGCCAACCACGATAAGGCAGAATATATATGTACAAATCGCCTCTGATACCACCTCATTAAATAATTTCGCATAAATTTCATGTTTCAGTATATTTTGCCATGCTCAAAAAGCTCTTAGAACTTTTACACTAAAAAAAAATAGTAAGAAAAATCAACAGAAAACCTTGGTCTAAGTTTTACCATAGTAAAAACTAATTTTAATGCAAAATGTACAAATCAAAAAGTATTCGACTCAGCCGGTTTTTAAATTGTAAAAAAACCGGACTATTCGACATTCGAAAAATCAACATTTTGAAAAAACCGACAACCGTATTGGGGAAAACCGGGTTTTAAAACCGGCTGTAAAACCGAGTCGATCCCCCTAGTCTAGAAGCTGCTTCTTAGTATACTTCAACCAAAATGATTGAAAGATATATGAAAACTTGCAAAAAATAATTGAGATCCATTAAATATACAAAAAATATACAAAAAAATCACAACCAAAGATGTGTATTAAGCGAACTATTCATTAAACAATATTATTGCATGTGTTATTCTACATATTATTGTCTTTTTGACCTATACTATGCAATAAATGGCACAATATTCTTGACAGTAAAAAAGTAAACAACATTGAACAATGCTACCACCACATTAGACAATTGAAGCATAGCCGTGCATAACGTTGTAAAAGAAAATTTTTACAAAACCAGTTTTTTTTACAGATTACCATTAACATTACTCTCTTGCATTAATCATACATCAAACAATCCAAAATTATGCATTTTATCGCCATCAAAATACAATTACAAGCAGTCAGTCAGTGAACGATAATAATTGATATATGTAACAGAGATACAAAGACAAGCTGAAAATAATTAAACGAAAAAACAATTTTTCTTTAAAATACGGGTTTTTGGCTCTCCTGAAACATTATTATTTTGTCACTTACAACGTTATTCGCAGCTAACCTTCAAGTGTCTTGATTGTACAATAAAATCAAAAGTCTTTTGACATATCGACCCCTTTGCGCGAAATTATTGTATGTTACAAAAAAGTAATTTTACAGGACAGCCATTTTTCTACTTTTCTCTGCTTTCGCTTGCAATATCAAAATGAAAATATACATGTGCTTAGATAATTAACTAATATAACTACACCTAAAAGTATTCCGGTGGAAAAGTTCAAGTTTTCCGACAAAAACGTATTTTTGGCACATACGATAATTTCATTCACAACATTTCGTAGATGCGTGTGTAGAAAATGCCACTTACGATATCATTTGTCAGTGTTAGAAATAAATTGAAACAAAAATTTATTTGTGGTTTTAAGTAACTATTTATTTGTTCATTATTTTTTAACTTAGAATTGTACAAAGTAATAAAAAAAATTTAATCAATATTTAACAGAAGCATGAATTCATTAAAAAAAAACTAAAAAACCAATAATAATAATGAGTTAATCTTCTTCGTCGCTTTCATTTAACATATATTTTTCGCGTACAGAATATTTTAAATTTAAATACTCATTGTGGTATTTTGACGGTATGCTATTTTTTAAACATAAATTTTTCAAATCATTGAATTTTTGCAAAGTGATACACAAAGGTGAATTGTACAACTTTTGTAACTTAAAGGTAAAATTAAAGTTATTTATAGTTTTTTAGTGGAATTGTCGAAATATCCGTAAATGAGTTCAATTGATTTTGATTTTTTGTCTAATAAAGCTATGCGAACTTTATTTATGTTTAGTTTAACTTGGAGTGGTTTACAATAACTGATTACCTCAAACACATGATCAGAAAAGAATGCTTGCTAAATGCTTCTCTTCAACTTTAATATAAATTGCGTTCGCGTACTCAAAAGTTTTTACAAATTTTTACTGAACTTTACTGCATTTTACTAAATTGCGTTCTTTTACCCAAAATACAGTAAATGAGAACACAAATTCAGAGAGTAAAGTGACAGTTCTTGACTGAGTGTTTTGCAAATTTTTACTGCAGAAATTTGTCGTAGTAAGGTTTAGTAAGACAAAAACATATGATTCAAAATGTAAACAAATGAAAAGTAAGCAAATGAAAAATGCAAAAATTTGAGAAAAGGTTAATTAAAAATCGTGAGTCATTAAAAAATAATTAATTTATAAATCATAGTAATAACAGCTGTTAATATACATATTTTGTAATATATTTTATTAATCCTTTTGTTTTGCAATTTATTTTAATTACTCAGAGTTGTAAAACTGTAAAGTATCTGAGTACTTAGTATCGTACTTGCTTTTAAGGTAATCAGTAACATTAACAAATAGTCATGTAATTTTTAGTAATTTAGCCAACAACAAAACAAGGAAATAAAAAAGAAATTAATTACAAATATTACATGAAATAAATTACAGAATTTATTCTTAGATTGTCCGTGTTATAATAATATTGTATCGAGTACCAATAGTTGAAAGAGTTGCATAGTCAAAAGGTTATATATATATTTTTCAACACTATGTGGAGTTAGAGTCAGCTGTTTCTTTAATCTTACTAATTTTTACTATTTTTTAGTTCGCGTACTTTTTTCGGTAACAGCTCTTTTTGAGAGTAAATTTTAAAATTTTCGCAGTAACTACTCATTTACTGCATTTTATTGCAAAAGTAAACGAACACACTTATAGCCTTTTCTGTAAAATTAACGGTAAAACGAATAGAGGCAAAATAAAGCGAGCAATTCCTTTTACCTTCTAATTCTAACTTAGAAAGAACTATGTAGTAAATATTGTAATATCTACAATATGTAAAATATTCTTCATTGGCAGATACGATAAAATCGCTCACAAGAAAAAATGGAGTGTAACATACGATAAATTATTCAATAAATTTTTGGAGCGACCGACGAAGTGGAATTCGCCTACAATATTTTGTCAGGTAACGTCTCTTTGAATGTAGAACAAGATTGCATCAAAAACTCAATTTCAAAAAAATTGGCATATACGATAATTTCGCGCAAAGGGGTCGATATGCCAATATATTGTGCAGCCTTCGAATATGATATACACATTGGCGATATTATTGTACAACCCGAAAAATTCATTCTTTCATCTTGTTGTTTTGCCCAACTAGCAAATAATTTTAAAAAGATTTGCAAGAAATATGAATTAGATTCAAAATTTAATAACAAATTAGGTTTATCCACTTGAGTTTGTGTGCAAAATAATTTCTTTTGCTTGTGGTCATAAGACAGTTTAATTATAATTACAGGGCCATTCACATATTACGTAACGCTATTTTTGGAGTTTTTATACCTCCCCCCCCCCCCTTAGTAACGCCTTTTAAAAAATTTTCAGTATACCTCTTTTTAACCGTAACAAATTCTTAGACCTCTCCCTGCCCTGCCAGAAGCGTTACGTAATATGTGAACAGCACCTAAGAGACAAAGAACTGGGTTTCCATAATTGTTCATAAGCCACTCACAATCACCCCTTTCGTGAACATTTTTTTCCTCGAAAAATTTCACCTTTTTGCCAAATTGCAATCGTGAATAATTTCTCCCTAAAAATATTTTTCCTTTTTTGATTCCCCTTATCATGAAAAATATTTTTTCAGGTGGATTTTTTCACTTTAATTTTGCACGCATAATTCCAATATTATCCTTCCAATTAAGTATTAAATGTTACAGAATACTTATTTTTGGGACAAGATCTGTATACAGAGTTCACGTATGTACATATGTATGTTAAAAATAATTCCCTGCAACACCTTTTCAGAAGATATTTAGAACGAACTACATAATTTATCAAAGAAAATTATGAAGTGATTTTTTGATATTTTTTTTTGGATACAAATTCAAATGCACAATGAAGCAAAAACTTAGAATTCTCGTTACAAAATATTTTTATAAAAATAAAATGATTGTTATCATAAAACACACACCCATTATAGCAAAATAATTTCAACACCTAAATACAGATTTTGTTTCATTATACAGAAAATGGCAACACTTGGTTTGGCAGTAATAAATGAGAGTCAGTCACATTTACTGTTTTTCATATCAATGTGTATGTATGTATGACTGTGTCTGTGTGTGAAAAATCAATTTTCATTTGATTGTAGTTGTTGGAAGTATGAAATTGTATTTATGTTTTATGTATATGAGAATGTTTTTGTTTATGGTTGAAAGGCTGTGTGCGCGTGTGTTTGTAATAATAAAATTCAATTTGGCCAGAAGGCGGAGCTAAAGTATTTAATAGCAAAATGCAGGAGAAAACGGAATATATTTTTTTGTGGCTAAAAAGTGAATTAAGAATACACAGGCATACTCGTACTTTTGTTGCAACCAACAACATGATGATGACGGTGGTATTGTTTTTGTATATCGGATTTTTTTACACTTGGCATGAGTTGGTGCGTATCTACTACGCTACAGACGTTGTTGGCGCTCGTTCATTCATTCACTTGCCTTATTTAAGAAAACAAAACGTTTTTATTTTGGAAGACAACACAAAATTAAGTAAAAAAATAAGCTTTAAGGTGTGAAATTCCTGTTTACGATTTTTTTCTTCTCTTTAGCTTTAATGAATGATTAAATGATGGATATTGGATGTGGATATGCATTGCAGTTTTTATTTTATTATTTCGTTATTATTTTTCGAATTTAAATTTCTTTTGCATTAAAGAAATCTTAAATTCATTTGCAAGTTTTTTTGTTTGTATGTTTGTACATATGAAAAAAGCAAAATTAGAGGAATACCTATTTTGCTGTTTTAAAAATAGTCACGAAAAAAAGTTACAGACAAATCTTACAAATTTCTACAGTTAAGATTAACCACTAAGATTGGTTAAGCTATCCAATGTAAAGCTGTAACAAAAATTTGAGACAAAAATTTATAATCCCCCATATTGTGAATGGCGTCGTCGGCGTCACATCAAGACGACAGCAAATATTATCACTTGTCTACTCTTTACCGGCAACATTACAAATCTCTAAGGGCCATTATTAAAACTTAAAGTTAGTTAAAAGTAGGATTTTATTGGACTTATAAAAACTTTATCATTTGCAAAATTTTACTTTAACTTAAAATGAGCGATAAATTATAGGCAAGTTTATCCTTCCTGGTAAGTTAAATCCAATTTGCAATAATGGAAAGCTTTTTATATGTCCGATAAAATCCTACTTTTAACTATTTTTAGGTTGCAATAATGGCCCTAAGACTTTGTAAATTAATGTAGCATATTAATAGTACTCAGAAAAAACTAAATTTCATTTTCAGTAACCAAATTCGTTGAATCAGTAAATATTTTATTTGAATGCGGTCCTACAAATAATTTTGTAAATTCTGATAAATATTTTGTAAAAATTTAAATTAATCATAGTTCGGCTGAGAGAAAATGTTATTTCAGTGTGTTGGTGTTTATCTTGCTTGTTGATAGGAACAACGTGCTGTTGTGCGGTTGTTGTTGTTTAGTTGTTGTTTATTTTTTTTTTATCGTGTTGTATACATGTAAATGCCGAAATGTAGCCGACAAACGTCGTGGCCTGTTTCTTCTCTATACAGTGTTTTGGTACAAATTAATTTAGAGGAACAGTACAGAATATTTACTGAAACTAAGTTTGATTTCAAACAAATATTTGTTTAAAAATTTTTTGGGAATAATTTTTTCTGTGTAGTCAATTGTTGTTGACAAAGAGTAGACCAGTGGCAATTTTTACTATCGTCTTGATGTGACTTCGGCGACACCATTCGCAATAAGGGGGAATATTATAAGTTCTGCGGAGGGAGTTTATAAGTAAAACTTTATACTTTTTAAGTAAAATATTAATTGTTTCTTGACCAGTTCTTTATAAATAAAAAATATAAAATTTATTTTGCTATCCTTCTTGTTTTAATACAATTTTGCAATAAAATGTCTCCATAATTAAGAAAGTGTCCTAAGTCATATGCATTTTTGCTTCGAAATATTATATAAATCTTAAAAAAACTTCAACAAGTATTTAAAAAATAGTATGCAAATAAATTTAACGCTTCAAATGATAATAATCCTAATGTACAGGGTGTCTGGTAGCAGACTTATATATTTTATAACTTAAATAAAAAACGTAATAATTGACACAAAGTTTTATTAAGAGCATTGAACGATAGAATGAAAATTATGATTTTATTTTTTAAAGAGTATGTCATCCAGATGTCTTCCGTCGAGTTGAATACACTGTTCAAAAAGGAGCCTTGTGCTCTGCGCCAGACGCTGCAGTAAGCTTGGTTTAACTGAGCTGATTTCTCGATGAATATTTTCCTTCAAAGACACAAGAGATTGGAGATTGTCATTAAAAACCCTATCTTTGTGGTAGCTCCATGAAAAAAAAAAAATCCATGGGAGTTAGATTAAGCGACCTTGGTGGCCAGGGGATGTCTCCGAAGCGACTGATCATTTTTTGGGGGAAATTTTCCCGAAGCAAATTCATCAAAGCTCTGGCTGTGTGTGCAGTCGCCCCATCCTGTTGAAACTGTGTGAGGAGTACGATGAATTAGCTCGTAGGTTTGGCAAAAAGAATTCCGTAATCATGCGTCGATAATTTTCACCGTTGACATTCGTCGCCTGGCCTCGAGAATTTTCGAAAAAAAAATGGTCCAATTCTCTCATGCGTGGATAAAACACACCAAACAGTTACAGTTTCAATCAAGGGTTGCATGGTCCTTGGAAACCATTAACGGCAGTTTTCCTTGTTGACGTTAAAATGAGCCTGGTCGCTCCAAAAAATGGGATTTACAGTGCGAAAACGCTCCAACATTGTTTCACAAAAATTTTTGCCTAAATCAAAGTCACTTTCTTTCAGTTCTTGAACGATTTGAATTTTAAAAGAATGGAACTTCAGATCCTTTTTTAAAATTTCATGAATAATCGCTCTTGGAAGTCCCAGTGAGGCTGCTCTTTTCCGTATTGAAAGTTGCGGATTTTCACGTAAACTGCTTTCAACCAGTTCAATGTTTTCGGGAGTCCTTGAAGGTCGACTGGGCTCTGGCCGTAGGACAGTCATAGCCTAAGCAGTTGCGCGGAATCTCTGCACCCACGATGGAATTTAGTTTACACTCGGTCCATCACGTCTGCACAGTGTTGTCAATTTAGGGGATTTGTCCCCAAATTGGGGATTTTTTTTCGAGATTGGGGATGCCAATTTCGAGTTGGGGATCTGGGGATTTGTTGGGGATGATAACCAAAATTAAAGGGATTGTTTGAGATTTTTTTTTATAACTGATGGTAACAAGAATGATCTTTGAGCTAAGAAATATGTGTCTGGCAAGTCTAAAAATGTGTGTTTCTATTCATAGTGAATGAATTCTATAGGTAGAAGTATCAAGGCAGATTAACCAATATAATGAACACTACCAAAACAAGAATACGTAACAAAATGAAATATGAATAAATATACTTTAAGAATAATTCCATTTGTTGTGACAAATTATCCTTCTGCTGAAATGCTAAAGCTTTTTAATACAAGTACTATGTACAACAAAATTTCTGAGGGTGATGAATCGGAAGATTTTGATTCTGAAATATTTGAAATGTTAAACTTTGGTTAAAATTTTTTTATACTTGTGTATATTAAACTATGTGTTATTTTTTCTTCGCAAGTTTTATAAGTACAAATTAAATTAATATGAATGTAAATATACATAGCTATCGATATAAATCTTATTTTTCTCATTATTTTTTTAATAAAATTAAAAAATTTTATCTTTTTCACAAAACAAAAAATTTTAATAAAAAAAATCAATTTGGGGATTTCCGGGGATAACAAATCAAAAATTGGGGATAAGCTCTAGAAAAAAAAATGGCAACACTGCATCTGCACAATTGATAATTTCGACAGCGCCGCCCTCCCTCCGCACTGTTTATTGCTTTTTCAAATAATCGTATTTGAAAATATAAATTTGCCAACAGACACCGTGTATTATCAGAGCCCCCCCCCCACCCTTCATCGGTATTTTGTAGCAGAACCATCGTCGATTTAATACGCCTTATTGACACCAGAGGCGCTGCAACAGTGAATTACTAAAAAAAACTTGCAAAAAGCAGAGTTGTAAAATAATGAAGCTTTCCTCTATCTCTTCCTTCAGCACCTGTCTTCTCTAGCACTATCCCTTTCCTAAAAGAAGGCAACATCTAGTAATAGTAGTAGGCATTCATTGGCTGAGTGTTTCGTCTCTTTATATAAAAAAATAACATATAAAATATAATAAATTTAATTCTATATTAAAATTTTGCATAATATAAAAATTTTTAATTTTTTTATTTATTCAACTGTAATCAACTAAATATCACGAAACATCGAATGTATGACTTATGCCACTTTCATTAAGCCGCGTTCAGACTATTATACTTTGTATTTATACTTGTCAAAAATTCAAATAATACGTGCAAGTGTGATAGTCTGAACGCAAAATGTCATCAAAGTGGCAAATAATACGATAAAAATTTTGACATCCCATAAGACTTTTTCGTTTTTAGAAAATTTTCTAAACGATAATACTCTTCATTAGATCAGGGTTGCATTTTCACACAAACCAAACTTCCAAGTCGGTTGTTTCGCCGCCGATAGCGTGTCGTCATTGATGTAATGTTTTGTCGTATGTATATCAGCTCAAAATTTTGAATAAGTGAATCGTATGGAAGTATATTTCGTTGACATAATTTTTTAACGTTTTTGTAATATCTTTTCTTAAATTTTTTTCTGTTATTTACATAGAATATTTTTAACTGCTGATTTTTTTAAAGTGTCGGCACGTCCCCGCCTGCATGAAACCGTTTTGCCACCGCTAGTAAATGAATAGCACAGACATTTTCATTGAACAGCTGTTTTGTTTTCTACTTGTATTACACATTTGATTTGAAGTGTGATGGTCTGAACACAATATGTGATTTTACGTTAGATTTTTTTGACAGTCGCAAGGAATGTATTTAGATTTCTGTATCGTAAAATGTGATGAAAGTATTAATACTTGTATAATAGTCTGAACAGGGCTTTATTATGGACACAACTATGCAGACAGAAATTTATTATTATGCCCATTTTTTTAATTCAGTTCTTTTAACAAGACAAATCTAACTATTTTTTAAATTTTTCCCCAATATTTTTGTTTATGAAAAGATTTAAATAAAATTAATTACTGCATCTATTATAATTATATTTATTCTAATTTTGCATTAAATGAATTTTTCTGATTTCGCAGTTAAATGTGAAATTCGCACTAAACATTTGGCGCTCTTTTAATTGGGATGATGACGATGATGACATTGATTTTTATTATATTTGTCGTAAAAGAATTTTGTGATTTTTTTTTCGCTTTGATTGGCAGCGCATAGTTTTAAATGTGATATATTTATTTGATAATATTTTTGGATTTCTTTTTTCTCTTTGGCTGGTAGTTATTTATTGTTTTTCATAATAAATAAATTTAATTTTGATTTGCAATTTTCATATGTGTGTTTTTGTAGCCTTTATCTCTGTTTAGTTAAAAAAACAATAATTCATTTGATTTCTTATTTATTTTAATTTAGAATTTAATTACTAAAACACATATACACGGTATATCTAACTAAGCGCACATGTAAAACATATGCAATTAAACGCGTTTGAAAACTTTGATATTTTTTTTTTGTTTTGAGTTATTAAAATTTTTATTAACAAATGCAAGTCATAAAAATTATAATTGCTTTAAAAATTAAATTAGTTGATGGAAAATATTGTTTCAGAGGGCATAATTGTGTTGATTCAAAATCATCGTCTAATTATTTTTTATATTATTCTCATTATTATGATTTCATGTATTTGAAAAGGTGTTTTTTTATAACAAGTTGTATTATTAAGTAGTCAGCTAATACATACATACATATCGTGTCATAACCGCCAAAATAGCTTAAGTGACATAATTTTCGAACTTTAATTTTTGACCAAAATCGTTTATTTGCGATCATAAATATTCGATTTTCGTCAAAAAAAAAAACGAAGTCCAAAAATGTGTCGCTTAAGCTATTTTAGCGGTTATGGCTCGATATATGTATATTATAACAACTATTTGTAAGATATTTATTTAAGTCTTTTATCATATTTAATTATTTGCTGTGGGCTATTCTGAAGGGCTAAACTGACTTTAAACACGCAATATGCAATTAAACTTTCTTCAATTCCAATTGTCAAAATTTATTCAAGAAATAGTTTTCTTTAAATCTTCATATGTACATATATATGTAGATATTAGAGAAAGGCAAAGTTAAATTTTTAATACTCATAACTTATAGATACTCAAACGAGTATGAGTATTAAAGTATATACGCATCAGCAAGCAGGATCATATTCAGGCATGCATACCTGTAACTGTTAACACAAATAAGTGTTCATATCGACAGGTGGCAGTTCGAGCAAACAAATATGCTACGGATATTCTTATGAATACGTATGTGTATGAGTATTTATAAGAGCAATGTTGCCTAGTATGCAGATAAAAATTTGGTTATCAATTAAGCAAACTAGCTACACATTAGAAAAAGACATTGAATAAAAATAAAAAAAATTGGAGACTCTAGCACAATTAAAAAAATTAGTTGGAAAGCCCCTTTACTTATATTTTTTTCTTCCATATCTGCCTTGAGTCCGTTTAGCAGAGAATGGACGATTTTTTTATTATAAAATTTTCTCCAACGTTAAGCCATTCATTCATACTTCCATTAGTCCTAGTTTACACTTAACAAGTTTTATTGCAGAGCTGATTAGTGTGAAAGAGAGAGACGAGGGAAACAGAAACGTTTCTTTTCCCCTCGCCTCCCTCTCCTAACAAACTAATTAGCTAGCAATAAGACTTGCATAGTGTAAACTAGAACTTAATGGTGCTCTTACCTAGGATTTATGTGAAATTGAGTGTTTTCGCACTCTTCGATCCAATTTCTTCCATATGTGCTTGTGGGTCTTAAGCCTAGAGGCTACGAAGGGTGTGGCAAGATGTGCCACACCCATTATTGGTAAACAAATTTTATTCATTATTACTTTTTTATTTTTTTTATTAAATGTATTTTTAATAAAAAATATTTTACTGAATAAGTAAAATAATAATTTGGGATTATTAGTGCGTTAACAAATGTTAAACTAAAATTTTACTACTTCAATTACTGCAAACAATTTTTGCAACACTGGCAACACTTATAAATATATTAAAAACAGAACGTGTTTCAATCAGGTCATCGGTATATCGATAGATATGTGATTTATAAAGAAGAACGAGTATCGATACAAAAAAGTATGAGAATGAATTGGTATGAATGTTTGATTATAGGTTTGTGTCTAAAATAGAACTGGGTCCAACTCGCTCGAACCCATGTAATTTAAAGGGGTTTGATCACAAGTTTGTGTCTAATATACTTGGGTCTAGACTTGTGGGTCGAACTCGTTCACTATTTCATTTTTGCCACAAACCAATAATCTAGACTTGGGTCGAACTCGTTCACTAGTTCATTTTTGCCACCAACCACTGATCAAACCCATTTAAATTACATGGGTTTGATCATTGGTTTGTGGCAAAAATGAACTAGTGAACGAGTTCGACCCAAGTCTACAATAATCAAACCCATTTAAATTACATGGGTATGATCATTGGTTTGTGGCAAAAATGAACTAGTGAATAGAGCTTTGTCCAACTCGTTCATTCGTTCATTTTTGCCACAAACCTATGATCAAACCCATGTAATTTAAATGGGTTTGATCATAGGTTTGTGGCAAAAATGAACGAATGAACGAGTTGGACCCAGCTCTACTAGTGAACTAGTTTGACCCAAGTCTAACCCAAGTCTAGTGTCCAAAAATTAGACTTGGGTCGAACTCGTTCACTAGTTAATTTTTGCCACAAACCAATGATCAAACCCATGTAATTTAAATGGGTTTGATCAGTGGTTTGGAGCAAAAATGAACTAGTGAACGAGTTCGACCCAAGTCTACTAGAAATACCGACTGAACGAGCTCGAACAAGTTGGACCCAGCTGTAGTCTAAAACGAGCTACTGAAAGAGTTTGATACAAGTCTAATATTGTCGAATATTTATGTTGAACCAACCGATCGTTAGTGTTAGATTTAGTGATTCATTTAATATACAAACTGATTATCGAACCCATATAACTTAGACTTGGTTCGAATTCGTTCACTAGTAGACTTAAGCCTAGTAATCTGTTCAAAGTTGCGAAAAATTTTCAGCACCATTGACTATTTCGCGTTTAAAATTTGACACGTAGTTAACAAGTGATGTCCATATTAAAAAACATCAGCTGTCAATATTTCGCACGAAATAAATGCCAGTCACATTATTTCACAAATGGTAAGAAAATGTTGTCAGATACATTTCATAAATTTGTTCACGAGTTGAATGGAGTACACATTTTGCAACATTATTTCATGAATATTTCAAGTAAACTTTTTTATATGGATGATGCTCACATTTCGCATGAAATTTTGAACAGAGTGCCGGGCTTTAGGTCGAACTCGTTCACTACTTAATTTTTGAAACAAAGCAATGGACCGTCGGATTGTGCAGAAATTAACTAGTGAACAAGTTCGGGCCACATTTCCTTTGCGATCATCACTCTATTCCATCTATCTTCTACTTTATGAATACATTGTTTGTAGATTATATTTTTAATGGTGCATCAATAGCAGAATTCTATGCGATCGAAAATTGGTTGGTGTTGTTGCCAGCTCATAATTTAAATAATAAAAAAACTTTTTATTTGTTTTTTTTTGCTAAGTCTTGAAACTAATTTCAAATTTCTCATGTCGTGTATCTATGTAGATATATGTATATGTATGTATGAATGTGTATTTTCTTGTTCGGTTGTAAATTAGCAAACGACGCGGAATGATATTGAAACCACTTCAACCATGATAAAGAATTAACACAACCACGCATCATTGAATTAATATTAAGACGAGTAAGTGCTTCTGCTTTAGGGAAGTATTTATTTTTAATATATGTATAGAGATAATACAGAGTGAATGATTTTAAGGAAACAGAAATAAATCTCATTTACTAGAACAACATCATAACCCAAAAAAAAACTAGTTTGCCAGAAAACGAGTGTAAAGTTTTCAATTTTCGCACAACCTAATGCAAAAGAAAATTTTAAATTTTCTTTCAAGAGTTGAATAAACAAGATGTTTGTATTAAATTTTTACATAATATGAAGAGCGATATGATGATTATTTTTTTAGTTATGATGCTCTTTGAGTAAATGAGCGATATATATATATATATATATATAATTGTTACACTGCACAACAAAATCAAACTTATTCCAATCGCACGACTTAAGAAAACATACAACCCTGATCTGATGAATTGTTGTTGTCTTTTGAAAATATTCATAAACTCCATCATATCAGGGCTGTATTTTCTCAAAAATCACACGATTGTATAGGATAGTGAATCACGGCCTTAACACGGCTCTAGCGACTGACTGCGGCAAAGGAGACCGAAAAGAAGCATATGCATACATACGTTTTTAAGTTTAAATCTGTGGTTTATTAAAAAAAAGTTGAAATCAATCTCCTTGTCACGTTGCTATATATAGTGAATCAGCATATCAAACTATTGCACTTGAGGTATAAAAGATGTTCAGCACTTTTATAGAGAAATCTCGCGAGGACATTTAACCCTCCACTGGGGACGAAATAGCCGATCGAACGAATTTGCCTGTCGTATTATGACTCAAATTCTAAAACTAATTTCGCTATGGCAAATATATACATATCTCTAAAAATAGGATAAACACGTACATATTTTTATCAACTCAGGCTGATAGCTGATGGGTCCATATCTGATCATCGAAACGATACATTGAGGACACTCAGCCTTATTGTTCCTGCCTGGAGTATGAAACTTGACAATAATGAATTGAAACAAAAGTTTTGTGTAATTATTTGTTTGTCACCCTGTACGAATAAATACTGCGAGTAATGTAAATGGTTTGTAAAAATTTTGGCACAATATACGATATACAATTCAAAATTTAAGTGCGACAAAAACTGCAGCAGGCTGAAGTGGCGGCAATGGCGGTGGTGTGGCATAACAAAAAAAAACCATTAATGTGAAATAAAAAGCGAAAACCAATACCAAACATTTATCCTTCAGAGAAGCTTATTTCCTAATTTTATAATAAAAAAGATACAAACCTATTCACACAATTGTCTAGATGACAATTCAATAAGCCATGACAGTAAATGTTTATTTATCATAAATGCGTTACGATGCTGCTGCTTCTCTCGAATGAAAATGGATGGATGCAGTTTAGTGACAAAATTAAACTGCGATAAAAAAAAATCAAGTTGTCATAAAGAATACAAAGCAAAGCATATACCCAATCAAGCTACAAACACACATTCATAAAAAGAGGCAGCAGCGTATCTGTATCGGAATTGTATTTGGCAAAATGAAGACTGACGGACGGACCACTTTGGCATTAAATACGATATGGACAGAACGCGCGATGGTGACAAAAGTAATAGCAGCAGTCAGCGGCAAATGGTGAATTGTTTATTTAGGATTCCATCCAAAAAAAAGAAAAAGAAAAACAAGAAATGAATGCAGGAAATTACTTTGTTGTCGCATTCAGTATGCTTCCAGCGAATGAGAGAAAAAATGCGTTGTATTGTGAGGCCGGTCACTAAAATAAATAAACTACCAGCTTCTGCTTCTCCAGAGACTTCATTCCGCTTCACATTAGTTTCGAGCGCTAAAATAATCATATTCGTTTAATTAATGCATTAAACACATTCACGACAGCAGACTACCGACTAGAATCTGTCAAAAATAGAATGCATGTGGGTATATGAAAATGATTATTTCAGCGACAACACAGCTACACGAGTCTACACTTTAGCCAACTTAGTCCTAGTTTAGACGGGCGAACATTTGGAAGGAAAACATCTGGGGGCAAATTACAGCACTCGTTATCGAACGAAATTACGAAATATTTCCATACAAACTCTATTGAAATACTTCGTAATTTCGTTCGATAACGAGTGCCGTAATTTGCCCCCTGGAATTCTCTTTTGTTATTTCCTTCGCGGTCACACAGACGAAAATGTTGCCGGGGACATTCCAATATTAATGAATAAAAGCAAGCATATTTGTACATATATGTGTGTCGCCGATTGCCGAACACAAAAACGATTTTTCTTCCCAACCCGTAAATTGCCTTCCAAATGTTTTCGTGTCTAAACGCAGTCTTAGACTAATCTCTAAAGGCCGGGGCACAATGAATCCGTCATACGTTAAACTTCGCCGTTTTCAACTGACATCATCGCAACGACGGAGAATGTTGGCACAATGAGTACTTTATTGACGGAAGCATTTGAACAGCTTCAATAGGTTGATTCTCCATTTTATTTATTAAATTCAAATTTTTTTTATTTATTTCGTTAAGTTCTTTTGTTTAATTTTATTTTTGCTGCCACAAAACCTAATTCAGAACATACCAAAAAAACCAACTGACTTAGCTGTCAGTTGATAAAGGCGAAGTTTAACGTATGACGGATTCATTGTGCCCCGGCCTTCATTTTGTTGGCAACAATGAGCAAATATAGCAGTGCTGCCAATATAATACAAAATGTGAAATGATTAATAGCTTACAATTATTGGATATTGTTTAAAGCGGAGCATCCATTATACAATATTATTGTATATGTTATTTATCATATTATTTTAATTTTACCCTATACTATGCAATAAGTGGCACAATATATGCCACACAACTTTCTCACAAATAAAATGTAAATATAACCTATATTTATCTAAAAATCCAAACAGACAAACTTTCACATTTATAATATTATTTTATTAAATTTAGCTTTCACTGAAACAAAAAATTTCTTTAATGATTGGCGTCATCTTTGCGGAAAAAATATTGTACAATATTCTAAACACATTTTTCACAGTATTAAGCATTTCTTTTTGTTGTACAATAACAATAAAAATCAAAAGTGTTTTGATTTTTGCGCCAATATGTTGTGCCACCTCCAAATATGACATACACATTAGCGATATTATTGCATAATAGGAAAAATTGCACAATTTCAATTATATTGCAAATGCGTGGCCCGCTTAACAGAAGGAATATTCCTAAAATTATATAATGAAATATATTTTTTGATATGCATAAGTACATTTTAAAGACTTACAAAAAATAACGTGTGCTTCAAGTGTACGTTAAAACCGGTTTTTGTATGGAAATTTTGTTTTAACGTACACTTGAAGTACACGTATTTTTTTGCATATGGGGGTGAGGGTCTGTCCCACAATGTCGACCACATTTTGTGAAATATTTGAAAGTGGCAACACGGAAATATGCATTTATGCTTGAATATCCGCTGCTTATGATGCTGCTGTCGTTTTCAAAAAAATTAAGTAGCTAAGCACATGGCGACAATTGCTGCTAGCGGCCCTTGTAGTCGTGTAGTGGGTAGCCTGCTGTCGTAAATGTGTACCCCCAGGGGAGTCTATTTTTGACTACGGGTGTGGCAATCCTGGGGCCCCAGCTAGGGTAATGTAGCTTTTTCCGCTGACGGGCCTTTGGCTCATTACCCGTAAAACTCATGTGTTACTACCCAATCTCTGAATATAAACAGAGTAACGGATGTGCACATATTTATAAAAGGAAAACAAATATTGTACGCCCGTTGTTGTCAGCTAGGTGCAGCGTCACCTAGAACTGCCCCTGAGTTCAAAAGACGATTGAGGTGAAGCCCTTGTGGTGGAACTTCGAGGTCTAACCAGAGGCTACTTCTGGTACCACGGGTGCCGGTTGCCCGACAGCTGGGCTGCTTAGAGATAAATGTATTGCGGTTGCCGTAAGTTTCTGGTCCAAAATGGCTTTTGTCCTGGATACGACCCCAGGACTCTTTCACTCTTTAGTGTCTTGCCGTAGTAGGCACAGAAACTTAGGTGGCGTGCTTGCATTCTTCTCGCGTAAGTGGTCCTCGCTGCTCTGAAGTTCCGAGTGCATGTAGCGGTCGTCAGTTTCCTTTGCTAAAATGCCGAGTTCGTCCTACCCCAGTGGGGTATACCCTACGGGGTTAAAGGGATGATTTTGGTAAGTGTGGAGTAGGCACTGGTTATTTGGCGACACAGGCATGCGTTCTTTATGGATGAGTGGTTAGCTGTGCCGGATATGGTTGAGGAATTTTCTTGGGGACCTCGCTTAGGTGTATACACAAAACCTAAGCGTGGAAGCCGGAGAATTATCGTGGTGGTTGTGGTTGCTACCAAAATCGCTGGGAGAATAGTCTTGGCTTCCCAGTGTTAAATCAATGCTAGTGGTTGGTGTGACGCGGTCAGCCAGACACTGTTCTAGGTGCTGTTGCCATTCAACAGAGCTGCTATGGGCACGGACATAGCAGCAGAGTTTAGATAGCTCAAATTACCTCAGCAAGGTAATTGAATAGAATACAGGGATAACTATATTCAAAGATTGCAACCTATGTGCCTTATGGAGTGGGCCATAGGTTCATTCTAAAAGGGTGCATGGGGGCGTTGGTCTGGCGTCTAACTCACACTCGATGCTTTGGCACACGTGAGATAAGTCCGTAACGGCAGGTACTCACGTAAAGCGATTGCACATCTGTCGTAAATGTGTTTAATGCATAACTTACTAACTAACGATTAACGACAAGATACCTAACGTTTATTATAGCGAAATAATTTCCTGGCCTTACATACTTTTGCAAAGCACGATATAATCTTATTTCAGAAGGTATTTTTTTGCTATTATGTGTGCTATTAATCCCACTGTGCGGCCACATTACATTTTTAAAGAAGTAGAAGTAATGCAGCCGCCACTGATGTCTCTATTGAAGCGCTGATGACTGACGATAAAATTAGCGATTCATATGTGTGAATGTGTGCGTGTGTGTAAGGATTTGGTGAAATGAGAATCGACCTCATGGTTTCTGCTGGGCAGATTTTTTACACCAAACTTTTTACTACTTCATGCCCTGTCGGAAACTCAGTTAACCTTAAACTAACTTTAAGATAACTATTTCACAATTAGTGCTGACTGACATTTGGACTACTTTGCAATAAAAACTACTAACTATTTTAACATTGCGATGTCCTAGGCGGTAGCCAATTATCTCACTCTGTACTACTTTTCAACTAACTTAAAGTTGACTTTATTTAAGTCAGCTGCTAGTCAGTAAATTTACAAAAAGATATTGCATAGTTAAACGCGCTACACCAGCCAGCTAAGGTACCATCTTAAATAATAACAGCAAAATATGAATATAAAATTGAAATGGCCTTTAAAGTAGCTGAGAGTAAATTAATTAATTAATTAATCTTGGTTCAGCTCTGTATGACATTGTAGCTAGCTTTTAGTTAGTCTAACCCCTAGTTTTTAAATTAATAATTAAGTACGTAATTAGCTAATTTTTATTTAAAATTAAGTTGTAATTAAATACGATTTAATTTTTTCAGTGGTTCTTATTAAATTACGTTGAAAGTAGGCAGCACTAAAGAATTTCCAAATAACAGCTGTTTAACATAAACAAAAAAGTTAGGTTATCAAAATGCAGAAAATTAAAATTGCATAAAAACACATTTTATGAAACCAAAGGAGCATCAGAATGCATTTTTCTATTACTTTATACCATAATATAAAACTTTGTATTGCATATGTTATATTTATTTATTTATTTATTTATTTAGTACATATTATACAAAGTAAATTTGTATAATATGGTGTTGCACAAGTATGGGCGGAGTAACTAGACCATATGCCCAAGATGGTATTAACAGTATTTTAAAAGTTTTTGTGACTGACTGTACACGACCTATGCCTTCACATAGGAAGTAGCAACGTGGTTGTTAAAGAAATTCCACAAAAAACCGCAAGGTTATACGGTTATCCGTGGCAGATCAGCCAACCAGTGCGAGCGAGACGAAAAACTCTCGAAGGCCAAACAACACGCAGAAGCCTGACCGCACTTAAGAAATAATTACGATGACGCGAGAGATGTTCCTCAACCCAGAGCTGCTTAACGACTGCATATGTTATATATTTATGCAAATTAAACGAAATTCGTCCTAATACGATCACATGATGTTTTCAACCCAACCACATGATGTTCATGTGTATGTTTTCAATAAACACACACACGCATAAAAACATATGGTATGCTCATAAAACTTAGTAGTATTTAATTACACAAGTTTGGGCATTTACACACAAACACACAATTTCGTATTTAATTAGAACTTAAAAATAATTACAGTTTGATTACCAAGTCAAGAAATGGGCATAAGAAAAGTTAACTATAAGTTGATGATTTTTGTAGACGACTAGAGATTTTCCGACAGGGTATTTAGTCAATTGCATATACATAGGTATTTGTATGCACTTATATATATATATACAATGTATTAAAAAACTATTAAAGACAGAAATGTAGCCCTTCCAGAGCCATAAACACCGGTATACAAAATGTTATGATCGGACTAAAAATCGCGACACAGTGAACAAAATACTAAAAGGGCGGCATTTGTAGGCGTGGCAAAAAAATAAGAAAAATATTTTTGGAATTGTTTTTACATTATGTTTTATCCTAGGGGGTGACTGGCACAATTTTTTTTTCGAACCACTCTAATATACGTACATATGTACATATATGCATATCCAGTGGAAAAAGTCACAAGACCTTCTTACTTCAGGCCTTATTAAAGCATTTTTTTTATTCAATTACTATTCTTATCTAACTGCTAGAGAATGCCTTATAGAAGGCCTACGCTCTTCTGTATAAATGTAGAAACAGAATAAAGTCTGCAACTTCAGGAAAATCGCTGACAAATTAATCAAGCCCATAAAAATATCGACGGCAGTAACTTCAAATGCTCTCTAATTTTTGTTTTATTTTCTTTTGTGCTTATTTTTCTTTGCAGTTTTGTTTACAAAATGTATGAAATTTATTGAAAGTATGGTAACATTTTTGTGAGAATAAGTATTTATATGTGAAAGCATAAGAAAAAACGCTCTCAAAATAAAATGGATTCTATCTCACGACCAGTGATGGTATTTTGGTGCGTTTCGGGTATTTTTTGGTGCTTTTTGCCTCTTCATAAACGCGAAATTTTGGCTAATACCCTTTTTTAAAAAGCGGGTATTTACAGTGCTTTTAACAATTTCTTACAGTGCTTTTGGTGCTTTTTTGTTAAATAAAAATATTATTAATTTACAAAACTAAAATACTTTTAAGAGCTAATATTAGCATCTTTTAACTGAGGCTTATTAAATTGGTTTTAATGACAATAACGGAAACTATGTTAAAAACAATCTAGACAACTTTTCATAATTGGAATTAAAAAATTAAATTTTTTTTGGAAAATAAAAAACGGAAGTAACTGGAAAGTACCACATAATTCTCTGCATAATAATTGGTTGAAAGTAGTATGGAATAACACATTTGTTAAAGCTTACATAAATTTTTAATCATACTATAGGGTGGTTAAATTTTAAGGGCCGATTTCAATTGAAAGCATGAGGTTATCAATAGCAGTCATTTGTTTTAGACAACGCGTAGCCAACCCCCAATTTTTTCATATCGTATTGACGTGCTGTTAATGTTGACAACTGGAATAAGGGTGAATATCACAAAAACAAAAACTTTTAAGCTAAGAGTACTTAAGAAAAGAGTGACGCTTTTAATGCATTCTTTATGTGTAAATGATTTTTCAGTAACATACATATCTCAATCTAAGCCTAAGCTTCACTTACTATTGTATGTATGTATGTATTCGAGTATATGCTACTATATTCGGGTATGTTCTGTATTTCACGTGAAATTAAATCCTTCGGAATTGCCATAGCATTGTTGTTGTAAATACATATTTCCAACAACAATTCTACGGCAATTCCACACGTTTTAATTTCACGTGGATGCAGAACATACCCAATTATTTGACTCATGTTTTTTTTATTATTTGTTTTCACATACTTATTTTTATTAAATTAAACAAGATTTTGTTTTAATTAATATGTTAATAAATTCTGTTATTACATCTCAAATACTTTGTTCATTTCGAAGCAAAAATTTTAAATTATATTTTGAGCTTTTACTCTCTAAACTCTCCTTTTTAAATGGCTTAATGTATTAAAATTTAAAAAAAAAATATATTTTGGTGCTTTTTTACCCTCTTTTTCGTATTTTTTTGCGCTTTTTACCCTTTTTGCAACAGCTTAATGTGCTTTTGCTCTGCGTAGAGATACCAACACTGCTCACGACTGGTTTCTGCGGCTGTTTTTCTGTGTCAATTTGTATGGAAAATGTGTTGAAGTCGGTATTCTGTTTAATCATTAAAAGATAAGATATACATTCCACATTTCCTTCTCTGAGAAGGGAGAAGAGAGGGAATAAAACTGTTTGTTTTATTTTTGTATTTGCCAAAGAAGACCTTTCAAAGTCTCTGGCGATAGAAGAGAGAGCGCAAGGCATACACCACAATCATGGCTGCCAGATAAAATTATCGAAAAATCGTCGAAATCCCGATAAACTATAAAATAATCGTCATTTTATACTCGAAAAATCGTCAAAAAAATCGGACAAATCAAAATGAATTTCTTAACGTGCATACTAGGCCGGGTCAAAAATCGTATAGTAAAAAAAAACTCTACATATCGCTACCTTAATATAGAAATGCCCTAACTCATTATTTTTTTGAAATCGTGATTTTTACAATTTTCGATACATTAGATTTCTTCAATCGAAAAATACAAACAACTCGATTTCTAAAAAATAATTCTAAGAAAATTTTGCAAAGAAACCATGGGTGTAAAATCAAACCCTATACAGCGCATCTCGGCATGAAATTTATTTCCTCTTCATGAGCTTCTTGTTTGGCTACTGCCTGCCTTATTTGAAGACATTGACTTTAAAGATGAAAATGGGGAACCAAATATTATGTATAAGTCTAAGGTGGCTTGCGAAAAAATTAAAAGCATTTAATTAATTTAGTAGCATTTATTTCAGTACATACATTTTTTATTTGAAAAAATTGTAATTTAAAAAAATATGTTCTCAAGAAGAGGAAATACATTTTCATGTCGAGAGGTGCAATATAGGGATTGATTTTAGACAGGTGATTTTTTCGGAGAATTTTCTCAAAATTTCGTGTAGAATAACGTTTTTGCTATACGATTTTTGCAAAATAAAATCGACATGCCCTAGTGTATACATATGTTTTATTTTACATGTTTATTGGGAAATTTAAACCACTGTAATTTTTTAACCCCTTATAACTTTTTTCCTCTCAGTGCTAAAATTATGAAAAGTATTGCCAAGTTATGTCGACATCTTGGTGTCAGTAGTCTTGATGCCCGAATTTTTTTATAGGAACTTGGCCTTTTTTCACATTTATTTTTTTAGAATATCAATTTATAGAGATATCAATACATAAAATTAAGAGTGGGCAGAATTACACTAAAATCTTTTAGAAGATAAGTAATACATGAATTGAAACAGTCGTTTTTTTTTATAAAAGAACTGTAATATATGGTCTTCTAAAAAATCGTCAATTTTAAGCGAAAAATGGTCAAATCGTCATTTTGCTATTTACGGCACCAAAAATCGTCAAATCTGGCAGCCGTGACTACAATGATATTATGTATAAAAAAAGAAAGAATGGCATTGAACATATAAGAGAAAGAATACAGAGGTCTTTTAGAAGGCATCCATACTCCTTCTTTTTCCCTCTGGATTGTTTTGTCCTTAGTTTGTTATTAAAATGTGTTTAAGTTTTTTATTTTATAATAAAATATTTTTAAAAAAGTTGCCATGAGGTCCTCGATATGGTGGCATCATTGGGGAGAAAATAATCTCATGCAAACTTTAAAGGCTATGTCAGATAAAACTTTTGCTTCGCGTTGCGTTGAGGATTCGCTTTGACATCTAAGATGAAATGAACATGCTTATATGAAAATTGTCACATAAACTACTTTTAACGCAAAGCGAAGCGAAAAGTTAAGCAACTCTAAACTTTTTGCGTGCTTTGACAATGAGTTGTTATACTTTTCTTAATTTGTTTGACCAAACTCGCATGTAAATGTGAAATTTGTATTAAAATTTCGGTAAATTTACGTAAAAAAGGAGTTAGTGGCATCAGAGTAATAGAATTGTGCAGTGTTTTTTGCATAAAACAAAACAGTGAAACAAACAGTGAGTGTTGTCAAAGTTTTTATTGTGTCATACACATTTTGCTTCACGCTTTTTTCACAAAGTTAGAAACGTCATGCAAAGCATTGAAGTTGTATCTGACACCGCCTTAACAAATTGTAAATAAACGATAAGAGAAAGATCAGAAAAATATGTAAAGAGAACAGGGGTCGTAATAACTCTCTGCAGATTTCAACTACGAAATCTCGTAGCGGTAATTACTCGTCAGTGACTATTCTAAGAACATGCTGAACCTGTGAGAATGAACAAGAGGAAGAAACCACTGAACATCTCCTCTCTCACTGTCCCAGATTCAGAGACTTAAGACGTAGGAAAATAGTCACAAGTAAGACCTATCTCAATGATATTAATGTATATAAAATTCAAAATTTTGTAAAACAAACTGGGTGGCCGGAGAATAAAGAAAGCCCAGATATTTATTTACTTATTTATTTATTTATTTGATTAGATTAAACCGAGCCCTTGTGGGCCATATTATGGTTAATAGTATGACAACTAGTAATGTGCAAAATTACACAAAATTATACAAAATTAATTTTAGAATTAATCATGATAAATTCTCATATCAGTCTATAGTAATACAATATGATGCAAGAATACAATTAAAAAATTAGTATAACAAGGGACATTAAAATTGGGATGAAAGGAACATACGAAAAACGCGCTTAGCTTTAAATAGTGAAAAGGAGAAAACCTTGAGGTTGTTGGGAAGGAAATTCCATATGCGTGCAATCCTGACAACAAAGGAGCGCTCATAAGAAGCGTAAAAGATTCTATCAATTATAATTTGCGGAGATCGAGTTGAGTGCGAAAAATTAAAACTATTAAATAAGTATACAGGTTGTCTCAGAAAGATAACTTTATAAAAGCTCAAAATTAGTCTCAACTTAATATAGTTAACGACATATCTAACAATTCTGTTAATAATTTTATTAACTTCTTTTAGAGTTGTGGGGTTAGTAGACGAGTAAACTTCTATGCCATAGTTGACTATTGAGAGAAGTAAAGATTTCGCAAGCAAAATTTTGACGCCAGTTGGAAGATAGCAGCCAAGGCTGTACAGTGTTCGTAATACAAAGCATACTTTAGATTTGATACCGTTAATATGTCTCACAAAATTAAATTTGTCATCCAAAACAATGCCCAAGCAACGCATATTATCAACTAATTCAATGACGGTACCACTCATATTAAGTTTTGAGAAGAGATTTATTTGGAATGCCAAAACACATACCTTTGGTTTTGTTCGCATTGACTTGTAAAAAATTACTTCTCATCCAGGAGTCAGTAATACTTAAAGTATAATTAACGCGCTCGTTCAAAGAGTCAAGAAATTGCTTTTCACCAAGGAAAACTAGATGAATGTCGTCAGCATATAAAAATATGTCTGAGGTAGGCAAATTAGCAGATTTGACGAAATCGTTTACATAAATCATAAATAGGAGAAGTCCTAAGATAGAGCCCTGTGGAATTCCACTATGACAGGAGAGTTTGGATGAGCTAGTATTTTGGACTGACACAAATTGTTGTCTAAGACAGACAGAAATAAGCTGCATAAACACTTACTGAACTTATACTTCGAATAAAGCTTGTTTACTAAATTGTTATGGTTTATTGTGTCGAAGGCTTTCGATAAGTCCAAGGCAATTAAAACCCCAACACCTTGATTGTTAAGACGCATCCTAATCCTATCAGTCAAGGATAGCAAAAGAGTTGTGGTGCTATGATTTTTTCTGAAACCGAAATGACAGTCACTAGTCAGTGAATTATCATACAAATACTTATTAATCTGTTTGGCCATGAGATGTTCGAAGACTTTAGAGATACAAGGGAGGATGCTAAGCGGTCGAAAGCAATCAGAACCTATGCCAGCTTTTTTTCTAATGGGTATCACTTTTGCAGTTTTCCAGGCATTGGGGAAAGTAGAGCTCATAACTATGGTATTAAAAATATGTAATAAGTGAGTTTCCAAAGAAGGGTATAGTATTCTCAAAAATTTAATGGATATGCTGTCCACACCAATAGCATTTGATTTAATGCAAGAAAAAGCTTCAATGAGGTCGGCTGCCACAAATCTAGAGAAAGAAAAACCACCATAGTCGGCCATAGGCAACAGTGGGCAAAAGTCGGTGGATTGATTAGATATGAAGGCATCGTTTAACGTATACGGATCCTCGGAGATGTTGGAGCGATCAGAATCGCAACAACCAATATCATTGAGAATTTTCCAAGCAGAATTATAATTAATGTTGTTGAATCTTTCACACAAAGAAAAAAATGATTTTGATATTTGAATACGAAAATCGTTGATTCAATAAAAAAATCTTTCGAATTTTCTGTGATGACGATTTTTGCATTATTGATAAATAAAATTGTATGCACGTTTATTGAATATATATTTTTTTTTAGTCAACAAAGAAATTTAATGAATCAAAGAAAAAAGTTGTTGACTGAAATTTTATTTTCAGTGATAATTGTTATTGTGTTGTGTGTGTGGATGAATGTCACATTTTTCAACCCCTTTTTGTTTGCTTTTGCTTGGCTGCTATTAAAACTAAATGTGTTTGGGATGAGTCGAACCGGCAATCTCTTGACTAATAAACTAACGTACTTACCACTCAGCTAAAGAGCAAATCGTTTTTGGATACGCAAATAATGAATACACATGAGTGAATGAATGCTTCTTCTAATCTAAGTCCAAATTTTCACGAGGCAATTTTACTTGCGCAAGTCTTGAATTTGAGGAACCAAGAAGTGAAGAAGAAGTGAGGAGTGTAAAAACCAGCAGAATTGCCGTACAGACTTGCCTGTACATGGCAATTCTGCTTTTGATATCATTCGGTCTATATTAAATTTGGCATTTCTTTTCATTTGTGTTTGTTTTCTGTTCTGGTTTTTCGTCTGTAAAATTCATTGTGGCGCGAAGTGTTTGTTTTGTGAGAATATTAATAACAATTGTTAATTTGCTTCAAATAAAAAGAAATAAAATCGTCAACAAAACTTGCTCTATCTAAACGCTACAGCAAGTTTAATAGAAAATTTTATGACTTGCGCAAGTAAAATTGCCTCGTGAAAATTGGGACTAAAAATAACTTTGTTGAGTAAAAAAAAACAAGCCACGAAGTTTTTCGGCTACTTGTCCGAATGCACACGAATACAACACCAACAATCAAAATAAACAACAACATCAGCACATGACCAGGTTTAGTCAATCAACAAGCAAGGAAAACACCAACACAAACAAATGACATTAAATAATATTTTAAAATGTGCGGAATTGATAAATACAATATTCAATTTAATGACAAATATTATTGAAACTAAAGTTTTATTCAATAACATGGTTTTATTGAAAATAATTCTTGTCTATTTTTTTCTGTGCAATTATCTTTTTTTTTTAAGTTTTCTTATAACATTCTTGACACGGTTGCGATATTTACAGTATGTAGACCAGTTTTCTTCGCTGTTACATTCGCAAAAAGCACGATAGGCAAGACTGTGTAAGTACGGAGCGGATTTGACCTCAGTTCTCTCCATATATGAACTAGTACGTCTGACAATTTTACGCTTAGGAAAAATTTATCATTTAAATACCTGATATCGTAATGGGACCAACCAAGCAACAATGCCAATTTAATCATACCTAAAGTAGGACCAGTATAAATGTTAAAAGCCATGTACATGCATACGTCGGCCGTTCCTCAGAAAGAAGATAATAATATTGCTAACCAAGAAACAACCAAGAAGAATTGAAATTTTTGATGAATACCACTCGACTTTTCCGAGTCCTTCCGAGCCTTTGAAAAAATATGCGTTCAATGCTTGTTCGAGTGAAAAGTAGTACAGTGTCCATCCCTTTGCGTTGAGGTATCGCATAAGGTCAGCTGGTACCTGCGATAGCTTGACTGGTATATGTTTACCTAAGAAGTTGTATCGTATTATGTGTGAGAGAATGTATTATGCGAAAATTATGGCCTACCAGCATGTCTGCCGATTGTCCAGTGGCCCATCAATACCAAAAATAGCTGCGAAATTCTCTTTCAATTTTTATTTACTATTTGTTCTGGGTGTTTGTCATAGAAAGCGTGGCCAAATTTTCTTTCCCATCCTGCAAGTGCTCAGACTATTCCAACTATCTTCTGCTTTCTGAAGATAGTAGTAGAGCATGTTGACGAATGCGACTAATACCGCATTAGAGATATCCATTGTTGCTATATGCAGGAAAAAGTCTTCATAACACATCCTTACATTGGCTGACCAAGACTGAGAAGTTTTTGTAGGACCTTAGCATAAGAACTGCTGCCTTTTTTTGCTATAAAAATTGCGACTTTAACAAGAGCACTTTACTTCAGCATTTCAACTGCTTACTTTACTTACATACATCATTTTGAACTGAAATGTACTCGAGAAGACTATGTGCACCAAAGTCCTTTCTGAAAATGGCCGTTCCAACACCGCAGATAGTTCTTGATCTGTCAGTGTAGACTCTGGCTTCAAAATCATTTTTTATTTCGCCCCTTCTCATTTTATTTTCTCTCCGAGAAAAGGACCTTAAAGCTTCTATCAAAGTTCATTTTGGGCAGCAGCTGATTGGAGCCTAAAATTGTTGCATGACCGTAGATTCTTGACCTCCACCAGCCAGATACCGACAATCTTGCAGCACGGCCATAATGTGTTGGTCTATAGGAATTGTATTTAGTATAGCACCCAAGACTACCAAAAAATATTACATTAACAGCCTGTGATTCCAATACATACATGTATATATATATATATATATATATATATATATATTCCTCTCGATTCTATAAGGAGACCCTATGCTCCTTATACAACAACTTCAATACATGAGGATCTTTTAACTATGTATAGTTGGTCTACCAAACTGGGTCATGCATACATTCATCTTACTCATCATTCATCTTAGAACTTAATCCACATTTCACATATGTGCCCTTAATTATGAAAGAGGTCTAAGTCATATGCATTATTGCTTGGAAATATTAAATAAATCTTAAAACAATTTCAATAAATGTTAAACAAATTTGTATAAATCAAGAATAGTATAACTCTAAATTAAAATGTTGCACAGTATAAAAATATTTTTTAAATTGTTCAAATGTAATCTAATAAATAGATCGACCAAAAAAATTTGTCTTAGACCACTTTCATAATTAAGAACACATATAAAAGAATTAAATGTGGCTTTTTTTTACCCTGTGCTGCACCTTTTTTGCCATGATAGCTTAGAGTATGGGATGACCCCCAAATATTTTTGTTACTGCATGATTTTGTAGCCCTGGTAAATAGTTCTTTTTGGGTTATATGTACTTATTTTTAGTACAAAATGTGTTGCCCGGTTACTGAGTACAACCAAAGCATTGGTCATGATATCGTTTACCACGCCCAGGAACATACTCGGTACTAGTATTACTACATCGGCCTCGTAAGCTACAGCTTTGGCTCCAATTAGGCGAGATATCACCATACTTTGCGATGAAACTCTTCTTGCTCCTCGCTTTTATTTTATTTATTTATTTCGGTCTATAGATTATAAATCCTTACAGACTAAAATTATAATACCAGTTGAATAACATTACCTATTTAAGTACAAAATAACTTTTCTTTTTATAATATCATTGCTCTCAGAAATATCAATAATATGATACAATTTATTAAAATGTTCACAAATGCGACGAAAAGAGTCGTATGTTAGCATAAACAGATCTGTAGTAATTCAGAGGGATTAGCTGAAAGTTACGAGTTGGCCTAACAGGAACGCAGAATCAACTATACCACAAATCAATCCTAGTAGAAAAGAGACATGGCATCGCCATTGTCAGCATTAGACTAACCCTGCCGGAGGTTGAGGCCATGCGACATAATATGAATGATACATTGAATTATGACTTAAGAGAAATTTCTGAATGAGGTTATGCCAATAGGGTCGATTTTAACTCTCGTAAGATCCAATTTTGTATGATTACTCATAGACACATCACCGAAAATGCTACTCCATCTTCAGCTAAGGGGTGGGGGGGGGGGGGGGGGTATACAAGTTAAGGAATCAAAAGCTTTTGGTGTTCTTGGCATGAAAATTCAGTGTGATATTCGATGGACTGAATACATTTTTCAAATCTCAAAAGAAACATTCAAGCGCCTATGATTTTTGAAACGGTGCAATCGATACTTCACCCCATCTAATCTCCTTAATATTTATAACACTTATAAGCGAACGAAAATGGAATACAACTCTGACATATGAGCCGGCGCTTCAAAGTCTATTTTGGGGCTGTTCGACCGCGTACATGAGAGGAAGAAGAAGCTCATCGGTGACAGTAGGGTATCCAACTTTATTGATTCATTGCAGCATCGATGTAATGTGGAGTGCATTTCTATCGCTACTACAAATGAATGTGTTTTAATGAAATTAGGGAGCTTGTTCCTGCAACCCGCACATTTATACTCATAACTCGTGCTTCATTGAGAACACATTCTTTTGTGCTCGATTGGCCAATAAATCACACTACATATTACAAGAGAGAATTCGTTTTTGAGCCGCACTGTTTGTATGTGGAACAAACTACCTGCGAAAATCTTTCCTGCCACTTTCGGCGTGAAAAACTTTAAATCGAATGTCCACAGGCATTACTCCTATCTCTATCCTTCTCCCCACAAACTATTTCCCTAGTTCTAGCACAATGCATAGCATGAGTAGGGGTAATGCCCTGAATGCTGGACCTATTAAAAAAATTTTATTAATGTTGTTAATCTCTGAATTAAATAACTAAATAAATGTCAAAGGATAACAGCTCAATTCTTGACCTTAGATCATTTGACAGCCAATCTACTTCCTAACCTCAAATTTGTCCACCCTTTACATCTACTATAATAAGGCTTGTTATAGTTCATAAATAGTTGACCACCCGTTGGGCTGGTAAGAATTATAGAATACGGTTGAATAGTTTGATTTAGCGAAAGTATTAAACAGCTACCTGATGGCTACCCAACCGTGGTAATCTATCTAAGGGGCAGATGTGCAATAGCTTTCCGTGAGCACCTGCCATTACGGCCTTATCTCACGTGTGCCAAAGCACCGGGTGCAGGTAAGACGCCAGACCATCGCCCCCATGCACCCTTTTAGAATGAACCTAAGGCCCACTCCTCAAGGCACATAGGTTTCAATCTTTGATATAGTTATACCTGTACTATATTCAATTACCTTGCTGAGACAATTTGAGCTATGTAAACTCTGCTGCTATGTCCGTGCCCATAGCAGCTTCTGTTGAATGGCAACAGCACCTAGAATAGTGTCTGGCTGACCGCGTCAGACCAACCACTAGCATTGATTTCACACTGGGAAGCCAAGACTATTCTCCCAGCAATTTTGGTAGCAACCACAGCCACCACGATAATTCTCCGGCTTCTACGCGAAGGTGTTGTGTATACACCCATAGCGAGGTCCCCGAGAGAATTCCTCAACCATTGCCGGCACAGCTCAACCACTCATCCGAGATGAACCCATGCCTGTGTCGCCAAAAATCCAGTTCCTACTCCACACATACCAAAACCATCCTTTTAACCCCGTGGGGTAGGACGAACTCGGCATTTTAGCAAAGGATCCTGACGACCGCTACATGCACTCTAAACTTCAAAGCAGCTCGGCTGTCGGGCAACCGGCACCCGCGGCACCAGAAGTAGCCTCTGGTCACACCTCGAAGTTCCACCACAAGGGCTTCACCTCTATCGTCTTTTGAACTCAGGAGCAGTTCTAGGTGACGCTGCACCTAACTGACATCAACAGGACCTGTCTTCCTTTTATAAATATGTGCACATCCTTTCCTCTTGCCAGAGATCGGGTAGTAACACATAAGTTCTATAGGTAATGTATCAAAGGTACGTCAATGGAAAAAGCCACATCACCCAGCTGGAGCTCCGGGCTTGTCACACCCGTGGTCAAAAATAGACTCCCCTGGGGCTATCTAAGGGGCAATGGCAACAGAGCTTAGGTAGTTATTAGGTGAAAGATTGGACAGTTGCTGTTCCTTACCAAGAGGTTTCTATAATAGAACTTGTAGCCATGTGTTATAGTGACATGTATATAAAACTAACAAGCTGTGGCGCTGATTTGTCCACCTGTAATTTGTCTGCAGTCATTTTGCAAATATTATAAGAAATACTCTATAGTAAAATATACCCAACGAATGAGAATCAATAAGAAAACAATTTGTAATCGCAATTATACGAGTATTTATAAAGCCTCGCATTACAATCATGTTTTTGATTGATAGCACAACAACATGAAATAGAACAACAACAAAACAAACAATATCTCGCTACAAAGAACCTAAAACAACAAACTTAACTCACTGAAATTAAAAAAAGAAAATGTAATAGGAAAAGCAACATATCAATAAAGGCAAATAAACTCTTCAATGAAAATAGAACCATAAAAAAATGATCACAAACAGAAAAAAACACGCAGAAAATTCTTACTGATAAAGTCATAATAAACAATATTGAACAACTGCAACAAAAACAACAACAACAATCCGCCGACTATTTGAAATCAATCTTAAACAAATACATAATATCAAACGACTAAAATTGCAAAGAGAAGATATTTATGCCGTCCCCGATTGCAGTGATATTTCAAAATGTAAATTTTGTGGTTTGACAGCGCCATCTGGTGGCGTTTGCATTTTACTGGTTGATCAAAAAAAAAAAAAAAAAAAAAGTGTAAGAAATTTGTTATTAAATAAATAAACTTTCAAAAACATACTGACACCTTTATTTATAGATAAAAATTTTGCAAAAACAAATTAATTTATACATATTTGCAAAATGTTTGATGCTTGCTGGTGTTGCTGCAAAAAAGTTATTAATTTATAGCAACAAAAAAAAAATGATTAACGAAAGATCAAAGATTTAATATTTTTTCATTTGTTGATTTCATAGCCGCCGATGATCGTCCTCTTCACCATCTGCCACAGCATCGGCAGCACCACAATCACACGGGCAGTCAGTCAATCAATCACAAAAGCAAAAACAAACAATATGATTCCTTTTCTTAGAGCAGGCAACTGCAGACATTATTGACAAGAGTTTTCTATAAAGAAGATGGCGGCGCATTTTGATTGTATGAAAGTTTTGAAAATTTTATTTTAAAACTTTTAAGTTTCTTCATTTAAAGAGTTTTTAGCAGGGCGGCGAAAATTATTGGCCATAAAATTTAATATAAACAATTTAAATTAAGTTTATCAAACACTCGTTTTAAGTTTTTGCAAATATAGATTAAACTTTTATGGTCCTAAAGGCAGATTGATTATTGAGAGAACTCTTTGTAGGCAAAACAGATATTTTTTTAGGGTTCCGTACACCAAAGGTGAAAAGGAACCCTATTGTTTTCGCTACGCTGTCCGTCTGTCCGCCACACAGTATTTTCTCAGGAACCGTAAGAGCTACGGACCTGAAATTTGGACACAGTATGTATAACTTTGGCCGCTACAACAACAAATACATGAGAATTAAAAATTAAAGGGTGTTCCAAAACGAGCAACGAAAAATTTTAAAATCCCATGTAATATACATACAATTGTATGAACATATAACTTGAAATTTGTAAAATTAGTGTATTTTTATACAGACTACAACAATTAACACTAAAATTAAAAAAAATTAAAATTAAAGGGTGGTCCATCAGTTAATGCAATTTCGACTATGTAATTTTGATAATTTGCTATATCTTGGAAACCGTAAGAGGCAAACACTTGAAATTTTCAAAAACGGTAAAACTAAAAAAACCGAAAATTATAAAATCGCCAAACCAAAAAAAAATCGCCAAAAATTAAAAAAAAAATCGCCAAAACGAAAAAAATCGCCAAAATTAAAAAAAAAATTCTTACACTAAAATAAATCGCCAAATTCGAAAAAATCGCCAAAATGAAAAAAAACGCCAAAATGAAAAAACGCCAAAAACCGAAAAAAATCGCCAAAACAAGAAAATAAAGTGTCAAAACTAAAAACAGAGCCAAAACTTAAAAAAATCGCCAAAACCAAAAAAAAACGCAAAATCCGCCAAAACAAAAAAACCGAAAAGACCCCAAAAACGAAAAAAATGCCAAAACTATATATTATATAGGATGAAGTTTGTATTAAATTACATATCTAGTGTTCGTACGGAACTCTTCGTGTGCGAGTCAGGGTCGCACTTTACTGAATTTATTATTGAATTAATAATATTAAATATTCTTTACAAGTATATTATTACATACATACGTACCCAGCAAAAAATTTCAAAAAAGTTAATCGAGTTTGGAATTAAGCATTTTTGGTGGAAGCTATTCCTTACTGGATTACCAACTTAATGATTTTAATAAGGCGTGAGACTAAAATAATCGATTCTGGAGAAGTACTTACTTTTTTTTATATGTCAATATTTCACGTAATCTATTTCATCTAAAAAATCATTCTCTTCATTTAGCAACTTGCACGTCATTTTTTTAAATTTTAGGTAATGTGATTTGTAAGAGAGTAATGAAAATTGGCAATCAGAAAAGTAAGTCATTATATGGCAACTAGTTCTAATGGTAATGTGTAATTTTTTGCTGGGTATGTACATATGTAACTTAAGGCCATGATATACTATCATACCCAGTAGACCCCTGACCGAAGTAATTTACAAGAACTCTTAAGACATGAGCGATTTTTCAAGTGCTTTACTACAGCGAAATCTTCTAAAGCAAACGCCAAACAATACTTTTTGCAAGAAATTTGTTTCAGTTATTGTAGGTATAGGGGTAAAGAAGAAAATACTTCGTGACGAAAGAATATGTGATGCTTGCTTCTTCCGAAGCATGGGCGCGTATACGTAAATACACAGACATGTTGTGTGTATGATCTTTTATTTTTCTGCGCACATGCAAACGCACACATGCATTGACATTAGTTGTGTGGGCTTCCTTTAAAAAACCACCCTTAAACACATAATAGCTTACCATCGACATCTTACACACACACTCAAACGTAAAATATGCAAAATAACACGCATACATGCATCAACACTACTTATTTTCAGTGTTTGTTACGAACAAGAAGTCTTCGCAATACCGCTTCTTAAAGCTGGATTCACCCATTGTTTCGGAACAAAATTTTTGTCCGGACAAATTTCTTTTATATGGAGTTTGACGTTTCCCTTTTTGAGAGAGAGAGAGAGAGAGAGAGAAGAAGAAGAGAACAAAATTTGTTCGGAACATTTTCTACTTGAATTGGTTTAATTTTAATTTTTGTCCGGACAAAATCGAACTGAGCTGCCAATTATTTTAATTTTTCAGCCAAAGTTGAACTGTGCTGCCACATCATATTATATGAATAATAAAAGAACAGAGTATACTTGTATTTATTACAATAGAAATAAAGAAAAATTAAGAAAAACATATCCACATGTATGGAGTTGAACGAAACCATTGCAGTAAACAATTAAAAAGATGTGTGCGACACAGAAAATTGTAATCATTTGCAGGGGTGCTGCCACTTGTAAAATTAATACGCATCGTTTACACACGTATTTCATATGGTAGCTTTGATTTTCCAGACAAAATGTTCGAAATGGATGAATCGTCTTGCAAAAAACTCTCAGTAAAAAAAAATTTTCTCCAGACAAAAATTTTGTTCCGAAACAATGGGTGAATTCACCTTAACACTCATATACACATACATCAATACCTCCATCGTGCTTTGCTTATTAAACGACATCATTTATTATTGGTTTAGTCTAATACATGCCACGAGAATGCATTTAAAAAACAAGACGTATTTACATTTCAAGACTGTTTAGGCAGCCCTCTAATACACATTTGCGCTATTTTTGACAAAGTACAACTCTGGCATACCATTTTGAAGATTTTCAGAAGACAATAAAGCTGGATTCACCCATTGTTTCGGAACAAAATTTTTGTCCGGACAATTTTTTTTTATATGGAGTTTGACGTTTCTCTTTTTGAGAGAGAGAGAGAGAGAGAGAAGAAGAAAACAAAATTTGTTCGGAACATTTTCTACTTGAATTGGTTTAATTTTAAATTTTTGTCCGGACAAAATCGAACTGAGCTGCCAACTATTTTAAAGTATATTTTTCCGAAACAATGGGTGAATTCACCTTAACCAGTGTTGCCATAAGATGTAAGAGGAAAAGTGATAGATTGCAGAAATAAAAGTGCTAAAATGTTCTACAGCACACACAAGAAAGTGCTAAAATCAGTTGAAATTTTTAATTTCACTTATTTTTTAAGCGGCCCTACACTTGCAATAAAATTATGAATTTTTTTGTATTTACATATATTATCGCTAACGTGTATATCATATTCATAGGTGGCACAATACATTTTTTCATAACAAAGAAAATATAATTATATTGTGTAATGTGTTGCAAGATTATCAGGCATGCTCTGCAAATCACTTTTTGTGATTTTTGTGATTTGAAATCACAAAAAAGGTGTTCTGCACACAAAACTTTTTGAATTTTTGTGATTTTAAACTTAAGTAATTTCGGCCGAAATCAAGTTGAAATTAAATAATTTTCCATACATTTTGGCATATCCCAAATTAAATAATTTTACTTAATTTCAACGAAGTTAATAAGAAAATAAAATGGACAACGCTGTTTTTGTATGAAAAACTCTTTTTTTTTCAACCATGAAGATATTTACAACCACGAGAAGCAATAAAAAAATTTAATGCGCCAATTTGGTTAGAAATTGTTTCTTTTAATTCAATATAAAATAAAAATATGAGTAAAAACTATTATATTGAAAAATATTGTCATGTGAAAAGCTTATTTAAATAATAAAAAGCCTTTATTTAACAGAAAATAATGTTCCAATGAATGCCGCAACGAATCAGCTGTTTGCGAAATTAACTCAAATGTCATTTAGTACCAGCATAAACACTTCTTATATCGTTCGTAATTTCATCTTGAACGGGCTATAAAAAAAATTTATATTTTCTTGTAGAAAACATTAACTTCTCCTATAACGATGAAAATTACCAGGTTCCTTTGAATTCCTTATAACTAAACTCCACGGTATTTATGTATATAATTAGTAAATGCTTTAAAACCAATAGGGAAATATAACAATTCACCATTGGACTAGGCTTGGAAACTCATTTATTCATATTAAATTATGTACTCGTATAAATATTGTTTAGATTAAAACTAATGATTACCACGCATATTTCTCGTTTTGTTTTTTGTATGCATTTTACGAAATGCTTCCCTCGCAACCATTTAACTAACTTATAATTATCACAAAATAAACAATAACAATAAGTTTTATAAAAAGTTGTGAATTTCGAAATCAAAACAATCGCTCGCATATGTCTTCAGAAGCAGAGCTACTACTGCAGCCGAACAAACTGACGGACATATTGTGCGTTCCCGGTCGTAGATCATCTTGATGAGATAAATATTAAGAAAACACAATTTAATGTCGTTAAAAATGAAGCAAAGAAAAAGAAAGAAATGACATGAATATCATACACTGCAACAGTTTTGCTGGATATCATTGAGGGCTGGTTAGAGCAGTTAGTAATGCTGTTGTTTTGGTTGTGGTTGCTGCTGCACGTCGCCAGCTTAAAATGTCAACCTCAACAATTTTAAGCGAAACAGAATACGACCGATCAACAGCCATAATCAGCCATAACAATTTTTATTTTGTTGCGTTCTTTTTCTAGATACTCGTACAACATTCAGAAGCCCATAATTTATACGAGTACGAAATTGAATTTTTTTTTATTATTTTCTTTTCGATTTTTTATAATCCTCAAAACAAACACAAACGCAACAATTCAATCCAGTGAAATGCCATTCAAATCTTTCCCACATTTAGCAACTCATCAGCGATAATTTTTGTTCATTTCATTATTTTGTTTTCAGTTAAAAGAAGAAAGAAAAAAAATTAAGAGAATTGTAGACATTTTTTTAAGTTTTTGAAAAAAAATCATGTTTATTTTAGCTGCATAGTGGCATTAGCTGGGAGAGGAATAAGGAGCTGAGGACTTTTTTCTTTTAATTTAAAGTAATAATAACAAAAGTTCGGCTGCATTCTTAAACAAACAATGCTGTGACAGTGAAGATGTCTGAAGAAGGAGATACATAAATAATTTGTAAGTGCTAATAGCTGTTGAATGGTTTTCCAATCGGGTCATATTTTTAAATGCATATACAGCACAGCACATGTCATCGTTAATTAATTTGAAAATTACTTATTACTCTGGCAAGTGGGTGTGTGTGTGTTAAGAACATGATTTTGTTTACTCAAATATTTTTATCAAATGCCAACAAAATTAATGCGTTGCTAAAATAACACCACCTGTTGTCGATTATAATTAATTATAATTTTCTTGCAATGGCTAATATTGGTCATTGGTTTAACATTCAATTAAGCGTGTCATAACCATAGAAAACAGCCGTTCGAACCAAACTAAAGGGCAACACTGTATTTGAATATAGGTGACTCACCATAACGCCATAACTCTCACCATAGAAACCAAGGCGAATTCAGTATCAGGTGACCTTATCAGCCCGGTTGATTATCAGCTGTTGATGCAAAATTGAGCAATTTGAACCAAAATATCAAAATTTGCTCAGATCTTCTGACAGATTGGTTTTGTAGCATAGCAAACTACATGTTGTTTTTTGTGTTCTTAAATTGTTATACTGATAAGGTCACCTGATACTGAATTCGTCTTGATAGAAACCAATTGAATTTTGGTTTGGTTATGGCTATGGCCTTATGGCTATGTCACGTCTAATTTAAGCTTTACTTTTTCGCCATAACCATAAACGGTTGTTTACTGGTTAGAAATATTTGTTGTTGCATTTTCGAAATGAATAAAGGCCGGCCACATAGAATCCGTCGTACGTTAAACTTCGCATTTTTCAAACGACAGATAAGTTGAAATACATGGTTTCTTATGAGGTCTGTTACATTCAGTACCTGTCCGTCAACGCAAAGTGCAAAAAATGGACAACTTTTAACTTTTTGCGTACGTTGAGTAGTTTGACAGATATTGGTAGGTTTTTTTGATATGTTCTGAATTAGAGTTTTGTGTTTTGTGGCAGAAAAATAAAATTAAACAAAAGAAATAAACGAAATAAATAAAAAACAATTGAATTAAATAAATAAAATGGAGAATCAGCCTATTGAAGCTGTTCAAATGCTTCCGTCAATAAAGTACTCATTATGCCAACTTTCTGCGTCGTTGCGTTAATGTCAGTTGAAAAAGGCGAAGTTTAACGTATGACGAATTCATTGTGCCCCGGCCTTTAAACAACTGAAAACATAAACAGCTGTTATGGTTATAGCGGCACTGAGAGCTGAAGCAAATATATATGTTTAATATATATGGTTTTGGCAATGGTTATGGCTATGGCATTATGGTATGGCACGTCTTAATAAATCAATCATCTTATATGGCCGGGCTTATATCTGTGTGCGATGTGCCCAAAAAAATCGTAACCACTAATTTCTAATGAAAAACTCTTTGATTCAGACACGAAGTACATATTAAGTTAAATTGTTTCATACATATAGACGATTTTATAGAATCCAACTCGATTGGAATCTGTTTAAATCAATAAATAGATGCCAGAAAAAAACATTTTTTCATCAGTAATTAGTGGTTAATCTTTTTGAAGCGTTTAATTTCATTTCAAGTCAGAGAAGTTATAGCTTGTTCTCATTGAGGTAGTTTAGACGAGAACAATTTTTAAGCCGAACAATTTTTGTTCTTTTCCAAATTACACGAGACTAATTCAACTGGCACAAAATGTATTCGTATACACAGCTGTGTGTGTGTTAGTGTTTTTAGTATTCATTTAACATTTGCTGTTTTTTAAGTTGTGTGTGTATTGGTTTTATGCTGCTAATGCGGGGTTGAAGCTGGTTGAAAAGTTATGCCAACCGCAAAACCACTCTCTTTGCCTCTCTCACTAACAAACTGGCATGTTATGCCTGCACAATTATGCCCGTGTAAATCAGCGCATTTCTCCTAATGCCAACAATAGTTGTTTTACACCTCATCAGTATGGTGAGTTTGTAAGTGGTTATGACAGTGTTGGTATCTCTACGCAGAGCAAAAGCACATTAAGCTGTTGCTAAAAGGGTAAAAAGCTCAAAAAAAAATACGAAAAAGAGGGTAAAAAAGCACCAAAATATTTTTTTTAAATTTTAATACATTAAGCCATTTAAAAAGTAGAGTTTAGAGTGTAAAAGCTCAAAATATAATTTCAAATTTTTGCTTCGAAATAAACAAAGTATTTGAGATGTAATAACAGAATTTATTAACATATTAATTAAAACAAAATCTTGTTTAATTTAATAAAAATAAGTGTGTGAAAACAAATAATAAAAAAAAACATGAGTCAAATAATTGGGTATGTTCTGCATTCCACGTGAAATTAAAACGTGTGGAATTGCCGTAGAATTGTTGTTGGAAATATGTATTTACAACAACAATGCTATGGCAATTCCGAAGGATTTAATTTCACGTGAAATACAGAACATACCCGAATATAGTAGCATATACTCGAATACATACATACATACAATAGTAAGTGAAGCTTAGGCTTAGATTAAGATATGTATGTTACTGAAAAATCATTTACACATAAAGAATGCATTAAAAGCGTCACTCTTTTCTTAAGTACTCTTAGCTTAAAAGTTTTTGTTTTTGCGATATTCACCCTTATTCCAGTTGTCAACATTGACAGCACGTCAATACGATATGAAAAAATTGGGGGTTGGCTACGCGTTGTCTAAAACAAATGACTGCTATTGATAACCTCATGCTTTCAATTGAAATCGGCCCTTAAAATTTAACCACCCTATAGTATGATTAAAAATTTGTGTAAGCTTTAACAAATGTGTTATTCCATACTACTTCAACCAATTATTATGCAGAGAATTATGTGGTACTTTCCAGTTACTTCCGTTTTTTATTTTCCAAAAAAAATTAAATTTTTTAATCCCAATTATGAAAAGTTTTCTAGATTGTTTTTAACATAGTTTCCGTTATTGTCATTAAAACCAATTTAATAAGCCTCAGTTAAAGTATGCTGATATTAGCTCTTAAAAGTATTTTAGTTTTGTAAATTAATAATATTTTTATTGAACAAAAAAGCAACAAAAGCACTGTAAGAAATTGTTAAAAGCACTGTAAATACCCGCTTTTTAAAAAAGGGTATTAGCCAAAATTTCGCGTTTATGCAGAGGCGAAAAGCACCAAAAAATACCCCAAACGCACCAAAATACCATCACTGGGTTATGACTAATAGCACACAGAGAAAACAGTGCCTAATAAATACCTCATAAAATAGAACAAAATTAATAAAAAATCTCTATGGTTTTTTTTTTCAATAAGGAAATCTTATTAATTTCATAGAGAAAACCTTTTTGAAAAAATCAAGAAGAAATCTTGTAGTTTTTATGATGTTATTTTATTGATTTTTTTTAATAAGGGTTTCTTCTTGATTTTATGAGGCGACCTCATAAAATAAAAAAAATTATGTCTTTCTTTATTCTTTGTGCTTTGCTTATATATTTTCATTTAAATTCTATACCATATACTTATTTATGTATATATGTAAGATGTTATTTATTTATACTATACATACTATACATACTTACATAGATACATACATATTATATTGTATTCTTAATTAATTAACTCACCATACATACATCTATATAATTAATAGGCGAACATGTTTTTTGTAATCCCTTTTACGATGGTACCACTGCACCGATTTTAAAAAGATTTATATGGTTTTAAAGGATTTTCTGTACAGATGTGCAGAATCTATATTTTATTGAAATCGGTTTAGTATTTTGGGAGCTATAAGCGTTTAAAGTTGCTACTACTACATGCACACATATTACACACGCATTTATTAGCTTACAAGTAAAAACGAAACAAAACATGAGTGTGTGTGTGTGTGTTTGTAGTATTTCTCTTGATCTAAAATTTTTTTCTATTTTTATTGTTGTATGAAAGCTATAATACTTAAAGGAAGAAAATTGAATAAAGTGAATTAGCTTGGTTGAAGGGATTTTGTTTATGTTTTTTTAATTTTATGTATTACTTAATTATGCTTGCATATGTATGTAATTTTGTGTGTGGCTGTGTTTTAATGAATTTTTTATGACGTTTAGACACATACATTTTCTTTGAATCTTAAATTATTTACATTTGATTCTAGAATACGGACGAGTGTGTCGTCCGTTTGGTATATCTAGTAGTTATTATTACTTGAAAGGAGACAAGTATTGAACCAGCAAACTTCTGACTGATAGACAAACACTCTAACCAATATGCTAACAAGCAGTCTGAATAACCATTGAAATAATTTTGCAAACATGCTTATACAAAAACGAAGAAGATCATGAAAAAAATTGTCTGTGTCTATTTATAGATATGAAATAACAAGACACCTCATAAAATCAAGAATATTTCCTTATTAAAAAAATCAATAAGATGCTTTGCACATAATCATATAGGAACCTAATAAAATCAAGAAGAAAACCTTTCTAAAAAATCAATAAGGCAACCTAATAAAATCAATAAGAAATCCATATAGTTTACAATTTATAAGAAAACCTAATAGAATCAAGAAGTTTTTCTCTATGGATTGTTGTTTGGTGCCAAAAATAAAGGAAATTGAGTAAAAAAAGTTGGGAATAATAAGATTTCTTCTTGATTTTATGTGGTTTTCTTCTTGATAAAATTAATAAGATTTACCACGTAAAAACAATAAGGAATCTCTATGAAAAAATCTTCGCTTCTTTCTGCTGGGATACCCCTTAGCCTAAAAACGTTTCATAGAGAAAATCTTATTGATTCTATGAGGCAGTTTTTTCTCTGTGCAAGAGTTGTATATTAATATGTTTAAAGACATAAATATATTATTATAATTATATTATATTTTTATAAAGCTATAAATAATCCGTGCTTTCCTTTTTTAACATAACACGATATATTCTCTGAAAGGCTAATTGCAAATTAATTCACCTCACTGGTTTGTACTATTTACACCCAATACTCTATGTCCTTATTTTAGCAACGCTAGTTTCAAGACAACCGTGTGTGTGCATGTGCAATATTTTCTTTTCATCAGCAAGTGTGAATTTTTTGTCCGGCTTTAATTTTTATAGTTTTTAATTGTTAAAAAGTGTTTTTTGAGTGTTTTTAAGATTTAGAAAAGATTTCTTGATGTATATTAATTGCAAACAACATTCTCATTATAATTACAAGTTCGCCGACGTCTTTGCAGTTGCAATTGGCTGCGCTGCCAACTTGGCCGTCAACAAATATGTTCATATGTATGTAAGTACAAATGTAGACATAAGTACATACATATGTACATAAAGTAAATATAATAATACCTGTATACTAAAACTGCAAATACTTAAACATTAAATGGCTTAAATGCAGTTTAGTGAAGCAGCTCCAAACAAAATATGGCTTAAATCAAGTTTAGGGGCACCTCTCAAAAACTGAAAACAAGTATCCTATCCTATAGAAATTTAAAAAATATGAAAAAGAAATAAACAAATAAAAATTGGCGGCGATGCTTAGTTTCTGAATTACGGGCCTCTGAAATTCTAGTACAATAGTGTAATTATACGGTGTTTTCCAACGAACATGACCAATATTGGTAAAATTTTAAAGCTTTTGACAATACATTTCATGAAATGGAAATGCAAGAAATTTTTATGAAGCAGAATATCTATATTAGGCTGCGCGGTGTCGGGAAACACCGTGGTGGAGAAAATCCTTAAGCCCCGGCAGTGCAGGAAAACCTTATTAGGCAAGAAAACTTTGCAAGGTAGAAAATCTGTTAGGAGAAAATCCTTAAGCTCGGCCAAAAGCCGGCAGTGCAGAATAACGTTATTAAACAAGAAAACTTTGCAATGCAGAAAATCTTTATTAGGCTGCTCCGTGTCAGGAAGCACCATGGTGAAGAAAATTCGTATGGCATAATTCTGTTCGACAATTGCGTCATTAGAGAAAAAAAGTCGTAGTCGTTGAAAAATACACCATATACCTGCCTGTTCTGTAAATCGAGTCGTTTTAAAAACGCTCGATTTAGAAAAATTAAATTCACTAATAGCGAATTTTTTCAGACTTTTTTGTAGTGTTCTATTTTTTAGAGCTTGAAATATCATATCTGAAATTAATTTTGTATGTATGATTTAAAACACATCAATGGGGCCATTATTTATTTTTGGAAAACGAGAAATTTACTCGGATTCGGTTTACAGAACATTGTCCATAATCACAATTTTGTACTACAATTTCAGAGGCCCATAACTCGGGAACTAAGCCTCGCCGCCAATTTTTTTATGTAACTTTTTCTATATTTTTCTATTTTCCATACACAGAAAAAATTATTCCCAAAAAATTTTTAAACAAATATTTGTTTGAAATCAAACTTAGTTTCAGTAAATATTCTGTACTGTTCCACTAAATTAATTTATACCAAAACACTGTATAGAGAAGAAACAGGCCACGACGTTTGTCGGCTACATTTCGGCATTTACATGTATGCAACACGATCAAACAAAATAAACAACAACTAAACAACAACAGCACAACAGCACGTTGTTCCTATCAACAAGCAAGATAAACACCAACACACTACACTGAAATAACATTTTCTCTCAGCCGAACTATGATTAATTTAAATTTTTACAAAATATTTATCAGAATTTACAAAATTATTTGTAGGACCGCATTCAAATAAAATATTTACTGATTCAACGAATTTGGTTACTGAAAATGAAATTTGGTTTTTTTTTTTTTTTAAATTTTTAAGAGGTGCCCCTAAACTTGAAATCCTTAGTAACATATATTTGACACCTCTAGGGACACTGTGGGGCTAGTTACATAATTGTGTAAAAAAATAATATTTTCTATGGGAGCCCCCTTAAGGTACGCCTATAGGTGGTTGGTACATATTAGTGTCCTGCACAAGACTATTTATGAGAGCTTTCAAGACATGAGAGATTTTTTCAAATGCTTTACTACAGCGAAATATTCTAAAAGAATCGCTCAGCAACACTGTTGGCAAGACATTTTTTTCGGTCGTTTATCTTGCCAACAGTGTTGTTTAACGATTCTTTTAGAATATTTCTCTGTAGTAAAGCATTTGAAAAAATCTCTCATCTTGAAAGGTCTTATAAATAGTCTTGTGCAGGACACTAGTACATATTGGTGAGTGGGTGAGGGGAAATATAAGTGGTTATGGGTCTTAAGTTTTGCCCCTCTAGGTGCAATTCAGGTACTGTTGTGAAGCTTTTTTGGATTTTGTCTCATTTTTCTTTAGTTTTGATCCCGATGACGTCCCACTTACACCAATCCCACCCCATGACTTTCGGCTCATGCATTTTTTTTTTTTTGCTAAACTTCACATGCATATCGTTAGCTTAATATACAAAGGCCCTGAATCATTATATTTTTAAATCGAGTTTTTTGCATTTTTCGATAGAAGAACATCTAATGTATGGAAAAATGTAAAAGTCTCGATTTCAAATAAATAAGGAGTTAAGGCCTTTCTTTATTAAGGAAACGATATGTATGTATGTGCGTACATGTCGTAGCCTCAAGTGGGCCAAGCAAAATGTAAAAATTTAATAATTTGATGTCGTCATATCCATGGAAGAATATGTACCTACTTCGTATTAGTGTTAAGGATCAGTTAAGGCTCAGTTAGCCAACTGTAATGTAAAGTAACTGCAACAGTAAGAAACAGCTGATCGATTTTGTTATGTGAAAAGTAATGAAAATGGTTATAGAGATGTAATGTAACGTAACCTAATTTTAATATAAATGTATCGATCAGCTGTTTTCTACGTTACAGTTACATTACATTACAGTCGGCTAACTGAGCCTTTATTTTGCAGTTTTCGCATAAGCAAACGATTGACGATCTGATAATTTAAATGCGTAGTTAAGATAATTTTCAATTAAATGTATTAATTGCATATCCGCAAACTGTGCGTATAGAATGTATGGCCTTATCAAGTGTTCTTCGACCACACACAAATTTATAATCACTTCCATACATTGTTTCCATAAAAAAAGAGAATGACATTGAAGCCTTTTAATAGGAAATCAAAGCTGACACAGCAGTTGTGATTTTTTTTTTTTTGTGACAAATAAACAAATCTCACAAATCACACAAAAATATTTTACACAAAAATCAAATTAAACTGAAAATATTTCAATATTCAATACATGTATCACATTTCCAAAAAAGAAAAAAAAAGAAACAATTTTTATTTAAAGTATTTAAGTACAAGCAGCATTCCCACAATTTCCGTTAACAATCAAAAAATACAAAAAAAAAATAATAAATATTGTTTAGGCAGCTTTAAATATTAAAAAATATTAAAGAAGAAAAAATTGTTTATTTAAATGCTGAAAGCACTCATGATTTTACATAAAATCATGAATGAATTCCAGTGAAGTTAAATCAAGAATTTCGCTAGACTTTGTGTCGGCAGATTCTACGAAATCTGGAACATCAATCGAAAGAACGAAAAATTTTTTTCTTTCAATAATTATATATTTTTTGTTGAAGAAAAGCTTTTTTAATTCTATTAAAAAATATATATTTTTTTATGAACAATTTATAAGTTACTTTGTACTTTGAATTGTTTTATTTTGCAACTAAAGAAATAAATGTTTGGTGTTCTTTTCTTTTATTCTATTCTAGGTAAAAAAAATGTGTCTGGTGTTTTTAAATGTAGTACAGTACATAAATGCGAAAGTATGTACAAAGTATGTGCATAAATTAGCATAAATGAGATAAAAATAAATTAAAAACTCATAGCGTACATGAATCACATCTAGGAGAAATTTTAAGAAACTTTTCCCAAGAATCAAACTTTATTACACCTCGAACGTCTTCAAGGTTCAATGAATATAACAATTATACTAGAAAAATTAATTCCATTACGATTTCAAAATCTATAGCAAGCTACTCGTAGTAGTGTAAATAAATTTTTGACACTTCCGAGGTAAATAAAATTTACTACTAGCCCCCAGCGCTAGTGACGACTTTAAAAAAGGCATTGTTTATTTTAATTTGCGAAAAATTTTGATTCATGTACATATATAATATTATATATTATTTTGCTACAAGAATATTGTTTTATATAAAAATGTCCTTCTAAAAAATTGTTGACAGCCGGCGGGTTTTAGTGAAATTTTTTGATTCGGCTCCGCAGCAAATTTTTCATCAGTTTCTTTTTATCCTAAAGCGAATTTGTCAAAATTTTATATGGTCAAAAAAGATATCATTTTGCACAGCACAAGGCGAATTGATATCAGGTGGTATCGATTTGCAACTCTGCATATTCGCCTGGTATATTTGTTAGTATAAAAATTCCTTTTGACAGCAGAGAAGTTATTTCAGCTGGTGAATTAAGATCACCTTATATGAATTCGCTTTGGCACAGCAGAAAAATTAAATTTTTTCCCCACAGGCAAATATTTTTCTACCGTTTGGCTAACGCCCTTGTTATTTAATTAATAAATATACTTATGACAATATGTCGAATAATAAATTTCTTAAATGTTAAATTTAGAGTTTATTTTCCATTTTGTCTCATAGGGCGTGTGCCAAACGGTATAAAAGTACTATGGTAAAAAAATATTTGCCTGTGGGGGAAAAATTTCAATTGTCTGCTGTGATATCTTTTTTGACAAATTTAAATTTTGACAAATTCGCTTGAGCATAGGAACAAGCTGATGAAACAATTGCTGCGGCGGCGGTTTTGCTTCGCCTGACTGCAACCCGGCGGCTACCAACAAATTTTTAAGAGGACATTTTTATATAAAACAATATTCTTGTAGCAAAAAAATATATAATATTACATATATGATGCAAAATTTTTCGCAAACTAAAATAAACAATGATTTTTTCATAGTCTAATTAAACCTAAAAGACGTAAAAATCTTTTATTGGGCAACGGCTCGAAGCAAACGCCGGTGGATTTAAATTTTATGATACCATGCTTTTTATTGCAGCTTGTCAAAATTTCTACTAGCCCCCAGGGCTAGTAAAATTTTATTCACCTCAGAAGTGTCAAAAATTTACTTACACTAGTACTTTGCTACTTTGGCACAGGCCCATAAATACTTTTATTATTATCCAATGGATTTCGAATATAGATATTTGCTGGGTTTTGTATTTATAAGTTTCTAACTGATGATTTATTACAGCGCTTAAAATGTAGCTATATCAGGTAAAAGTATAAAACTGAATCAATTTATGTCTTAACATCAATTTCGGGATATTATTTCTGCACAGAGAAAAAACTGCCTCATAGAATCAATAAGATTTTTTCTATGAAACGTTTTTAGGCTAAGGGGTATCCCAGCAGAAAGAAGCGAAGATTTTTTCATAGAGATTCCTTATTGTTTTTATGTGGTAAATCTTATTAATTTTATCAAGAAGAAAACCACATAAAATCAAGAAGAAATCTTATTATTCCCAACTTTTTTTACTCAATTTCCGTTATTTTTGGCACCAAAAAAACAATCCATAGAGAAAAAGTTCTTGATTCTATTAGGTTTTCTTATAAATTGTAAACTATGTATATGGATTTCTTATTCATTTTATTAGGTTGCCTTATTGATTTTTTTAAAAAGGTTTTCTTCTTGATTTTATTAGGCTATCTTATTGATTTTTTTAATAAGGAAATCTTCTTGATTTTATGAGGTGTCTTGTTATTTCATATCTATAAATAGACACAGACAAATTTTTTTTCATGATCTTTTTCGTTTTTGTATAAGCATGTTTGCAAAATTATTTCAATGGCTATTCAGACTGCTTGTTAGCATATTGGTTAGAGTGTTTGTCTATCAGTCAGAAGTTTGCTGGTTCAATACTTGTCTCCTTTCAAAGTATATGGTATATAATTTAAATGAAAATATAGCAAAGCACAAAGAATAAAGAAGACATAATTTTTTTTTTATTTTATGAGGTCGCCTCATAAAATCAAGAAGAAAACCTTATTAAAAAAATCAATAAGATAACCTCATAAAAACTACAAGATTTCTTCTTGCTTTTTTCAAAAAGGTTTTCTCTATGAAATTAATAAGATTTCCTTATTGAAAAAAAAACCATAGAGATTTCTTATTAATTTTGTTATATTTTATGAGGTAATTATTAGGCACTGTTTTCACTGTGTGTTAAATAATATGAAATAATTGTACGATATCATTCATTCAATATTTTGTATTATACTGGCAACACTATATTTGCTCATTTTTGCCAACAAAAATAAGAATTACATTAATTGGACTATAATGACAAAATCATCATGGACAACAACCTGCTGCCGTGTTGTCTTGCTGTTTTCAAAATATTCAGCCTTATTACGAGTGTCGTATTACGACTTCGACAAGACGATTTTGTACTAGACTAAAAAACACTGCAACATTTTTTCTTTAATCTAGTACAAAATCGTCGTAGTCGTAGTCGAAATACGACATTCGTAATAAGGCCCAATAAGTCTCATATAAAAATGTGTATCTTATCCTTGATACTTTGAAGTTGGCAGCTTGCTGTGATGAATGGGTTTAATGCTTTCTTGTACAAAAACTTCACATTTATCGTAAGGCACCATCTTAAATAATTTTTAACTTTACAAAATTAAAATAGCATATCGTTGGTCACAAGTAAAAAGTCCCTACTCAAATAATTGTAACTTTACAGGAGAAGGTAAGAACATAACATAAAACAAATAAACAGTACAACTGCTTTGTAAAAGCGTTATTTATTACACTATTGCAATAAATTTTTGTGACGAGGTGCATTTGTGTGAAATGTATTGGAATCACTGAAAGACTCAATTTTGTGAAAATATGCAAACGATATGCAAATTTATTTATAGATTTTGAAATGGTTTTGATAAAAAAAATTTGTAAGCATGCGAAGCACATGTAAAAGTCTACATGTCGCTTTATATCGTCTATATCGCTCATTTACTCAAAGAACGTCATAACTCAAAAATTCCATTTTTGAATTAATCCTCATATCGTTTTTCATGTGGCCCATGTATCTTCATGGTGACCTAAACATTACTTCAGAGAACCTGTGCTGCGTGCTGCAGGCTTTACAATGCACGTTTAAATAAATTTACCAGGCATTCAATTTAAATTTTATTCATATCTGGCGCTTAAACGCTTCCGCAGCTAAGTATCGTTTGAAATTGGCTTCTTGTTCTGGTAATGCTTACATATTAGACCCCTGCATAAGACCACTTACAAGTACCTTTAAGACATGAGGGATTTTTCAAATGCTTTACTACAGCGAAATCTTTTAAAACAAACACTAAGCAACACTGTTTGCAAGAAATTTGTTTCAGTTATTATTGCAGGTATAGGAGTAGAGAAGAAAATACTTCGTGATTGAAAAATTTGTGATGCTTTCTTCTTCATACGCATGGTCTCGTATAAAAACGTAATAAATGTACATACACACACATGTTGTGTGTATGATCTTTTATTTTGCTGCGCATTGACATTAGATGTGTGCGCTTGCTTTAAAAAACCACCCTTAAACACATCATAGCTTACCATCTTACACACACTCCAACGTACAATATGCAAAATAACAAGCATACACGCATCAACACTACTTCTTTTGAGTGTTTGTTATAGTGTTTTCATACTGAAAGTTAAAACCTGGTTTTAACGTTAAAACCATAAACAGCTGATTTTGCATTCACACTGCAAGTTTGTTAAATTCAGGTTTTAACTCACAGGCTGTCTAATAACTTTGCTCAAAATAAAATAAATCTCCTGCAGAAATGCGTGTATTTGTTGTTGCATTTTTTCTACTTTTTAATAACACTTGTTGGACATACTGTTCAACTGTTTTTGTTTGTATGAAAAACTGGGAAATTTCACAATGCGTTGTAAAATGGGAATTATTTTATATTTTGCAAATAAAATTTTTTTAAATTATGGAACTTCTTATACAGAATGAAGATGTGCTTGGAATTAAAGTTATTATATATAAAAATGCACAAATACATTATAAGATAAACCTTTTTTACAGGCAGATGAATATCAGTCATATTGTCTATTTTCACTTTACAAAGTTCAATGCAAATATTTTCTTTGTTCTCCTTCCAAAAAAAACTCTTTTTCCCATAATTTTTTGATTATTATTGCTGCTGCATCTATTTTTAAGTTGAAAATCTTTCAAGCGCCATCTATTGTTATTCACTGGCATAAACATTAACAGCTAATGTCGGTCATTTCAACTTGGCGGCACTGAATTTATCACAGCGAAAACAAGGTTGCATTTCTTAAAACCAACTTAAAACCAATTCAAAAATGGTTTTAATTTGGTTTTAACAAAAACAATTTGTATGGTAAAACCAGGTTTTAACAGTTGGTTTTAATGTTAAAACCAACTTTTATTAAAACCATGTCAGTGTGAAAACACTATTACGAACAAGAAATCTTCGCGGCATCGCTTGTTAGCACTCGCATACACGAACATCAATACATACATCGTGCTTCGCTTAAGGGGCCCATACACTACAACAGCATGCATGCGCAATCAAGTGTTTGTGCCAGCGGTTTGGTCGTGTATGGGCGTTTTGTGCGATTGTACGATTTGCTGTAGCGATGTCAAATAGAGTTTGATATTTTGCAGATGGTACCAGCTTGCTGGTGTGGTATTTGGTGAAATTAGCTCAGTTTAGCAAAGTTGTCATGGAGTAAACATGCATTTAAGAAATATAATTTGTTGAAACATAATTTGTTTCAATGGAAAACAGAATTTTAGCACTTTAGTTATACATAGCTGCTAATTTTAACAACATACCAATAATAATTGCAAAAAAAAAACTGTGTCAGTATACATAACCAATCTTCCCGCAATTTTTTAAGAAATGAATATAGTACCAGCTTGCTGGTATGTTGTGTGGTTCGAGCATGAATGCTCAATCGCTTGATTGTGCGTGCATGCTGTTCTAGTGTATGGGCCGCTTTATTAAACGACATCATTTATTATTGGTTTAGTATAATCATTGTTGCCATTTTAGCATTTTCACTGCCAGATCTGGCATTTTCATTGGTTAAAAAGCAGTAAACTTTTGAAAAATTCTGCTAAATGCTTTGTGGCAGAATTTGTTGACAATAAAAAATTTTAATTTTTTAAAAATATTCTGTTTATAGGATTTTTCTCATAAATATATATATATATATATTGCAGGGTAAAGGTTCCCTGATGATCTTTACTAGCAAAAGTTAAATGTGCATAGTATCCAGAGAACCCCTCAATAACCAATTTCAATGTATTTTAAATAAAAAAATATTTTACTGAATAAGTAAAATACTATTTTGAGATTATTAGTGCGTTAAAAAATTTTAAACGCAATTAAACATATCCAATTAAATTATTAACTACCTATTTTATGTTTGTATGCAGCGATGCCAACTATTTATAACCCAAACGCGCTACTACCCTTCTCAAAACGCGCTAAAACGCGATAAGTTACAGCATTGTCAAATATTTATAGCGAAAACGCGCTATTTTTTACGCGCTAAATTAAATTTCAATAAAAGTCGATGTACATATGTATGTATTAGTACTCGTATATACAATTGATTTTTCAGATTTTGCAATATTGGTTCCTCGACATTATGTTTTAATTAACTAAAATCATTTAATACAGAATCAGAATCGCCTTCGCAATAATCGAAGTGCTTAGTTTTTACTTTTAATTTATTTGTTAAACTTTGTAACAACATACACAGAAAAAATTATTCCCAAAAAATTTTTAAACAAATATTTGTTTGAAATCAAACTTAGTTTCAGTCAGGGCTGTCAGATATGGCGATTTCTCGCCAAACGTGGCGATTTTTCAACTTGTTTGGCGACGAAATTTTTGGTTTGGCGACATGGCGATTTTTTTTGGCTAAAAATAAATTTGTTGGCGATTTTACTGGCGATAAATTAATTTGATGGCGATTATTATGGCTACTTTTCAACAAAATTGAACTTTAAAATTTTTCTAATTCAGGAAAATTAGTTTATTGAAGGAGTAGTTTAAAAAATTAATCCTACCAAAACTCGTCTGCTAGAAGTTAAAACAATTTGATTTTGATGTTTTTTCTTATATTAATTATAGTCATTAATGCGTTTTGAATTTGGATGAGAAAAATTTACAAGAAATAATTTTTGGCGATTTTATTTCTAATTTTGGAGATTTTCTGATAAGTTTTGATACGAGCATTTCATAAAAATTTTTATTAAAAAAGTGTTATATAAAAACAGATTTATTATCAAATATTTGCTATGAAAAGCCACATAAAAATGAATTTTGGCGACTTTTGGCGATTTTTAAAATCAATTTGGCGAAATAGGTCGGAAAAAATCTGACAACCCTGTTTTCAGTAAATATTCTGTACTGTTCCACTAAATTAATTTGTACCAAAACACTGTATAGAGAAGAAACAGGCCACGACGTTTGTCGGCTACATTTCGGCATTTACATGTATACAACACGATCAAACAAAATAAACAACAACTAAACAACAACAACCGCACAAAAACACATTGTTCCTATCAACAAGCAAGATAAACACCAACACACTGAAATAACATTTTCTCTCAGCCGAACTATGATTAATTTAAATTTTTACAAAATTTTTATCAGAATTTACAAAATTATTTGTAGGACCGCATTCAAATAAAATATTTACTGATTCAACGAATTTGGTTACTGAAAATGAAATTTACAGCCAGGCCCACGATGTCGAAAGAAACTTTAAGCGAAAGAAAAGCAGTCACTCACTTTCATTCGAAACAACGGCACACTATCTTGCGACTTATCGTTCGAATCACTTTACGGTTCAAACGTAACCCAAATAAATAACTATATTGCCATATCTGCATTTCAACAAATTAATCGGCAATTTAGAAAAAAAAAACGCTTAAATGTATTAATTTTTCAATGAAAAATACAACTGTGTTCTACTTGAACTTGACAGTCAAAAAGTAAATAAACTTATTTTAGCGGGTAAACAATAAATAAAAACTGTGATTTTTTTATACTGTGTGCTTTTGCATTTCTGTTGTATCCTGGTGGGTGTAATTACAGCTACCACTGTGCTACTCCTGGGTGGTGTTTCTTTCAATAATTGAAATGGAATTGTGTGGTCAACTGCTTTGGAGTTGTTGCAATCTGGATAGCCGAAGTTACCACCAGTCGGTGCTGCAGATTTGGTTAAACCTACTGTTCTGTCAACTATTTGTTCCAACTCTGTTAAATTGCACATGCGGTACATACCACCACCACCAGTTTCGCGAAGGCTTTTTTTATTTTCCGCAATTTTCTTTTTGGTGCGGGACTTAAAGTCAGCCCAAGTCTGCAAATATACGTACATATGTATGTATGCATATTAAAACTAGCAAAGCAAATCTATAACACCTTTTTCCACTCAGCAATGGTACGTACAGGAGGCCCCAATGAATTTAATTTTTTTACCAGTTGCATCCACTGTTCTTCCGTTGTCATTTTGCTACTAACATAGACTGCGGTACCGCGAGCGAAATCTGGATGCTCTTCCATGTATTCCACGAGAGCTTGCAGTTGGTGATAGCTTGATTTTTTGTTGCTAAAATAAAAATATTATTAATAACTAACGTCTTTGAAATACGTATATACATACATATGTAAATATTATCTGCCTTATTCATAAAAAATATTTCAGGTTTATTAAACGCTTATTTGACATATTTCTATGGGAAATTTGTCAAATAAACCTGTAATAAACCTGAAATATTTTTTATGAATTAGACCGTATGTATTTAAGTATTTAGTTACAACATTATTAACATACCTTTTATGTTCCATTATGATTTTTTCCAATTTTTTAATATTTTTAGCAAAAGCTTCATACGCAAACGATAACAAGCAAACAAGTGACCGATTTTGACATTTGTGTTCGTACAAACGTCAGAGAAATGATATAGTGGGCCGCAATTTCGTACTGAGATACTTACGTTACCGTTCGCATTTATTTTCTTTCGACTAAGAATATATTAGTGTGCCGCAAATCAGCTGTTTGTCGTTTCAAACGACAACGTTCGATATGGTGGGCCAGGCTGTTAGTTTTTTCTGTGTATAAATTGTCGAATAGTTTTGCGATGCAAATGCTTTTTGTACTTCAGCTATAATAGATGCTTTGTAAGTAATGTACATTTTTTGGGTCATTGTATGTAGTACATATTTTTATTTGTGAAATTTCAAAATATTTGTCATTACAGTATTAAAACGCGTTTTTTATTGTAACCACAGTCAAGCGAATTTTGTTTGCGACAGCTGAAACATTAACTAATTTGAAAAATTTTATCGGAGTTTGGGATATTAAAAATTGTTAAATTTATATATAAAAAGCTAAAAAAATATTGAACTAAAATGATATTATTCACTTTATTCAAAACGCGCTAATTAAGCGCTTTGTTTTAATAAACGCGCTAAGACGGAAAAAAGCGCGTTTGGCATAGTTAAAACGCACTAAATCTAGCGCGAAACGCGCTAAATTGGCATCGCTGTTTGTATGTGCTATAAAAATACCTGTAAATACTAATGTTTGTTTAAACCTGAAATTCAGAGCCATTTAAATAATTTTCTTCATTTAAATCTGGCATTATTTATACTTTTGTTCTGTAGAACATTTTAGCATAATTTTTTGACCAATTTAGCATTCTCTCATCATCATTTTCTGGCAACACTGAGTATAATACATGCTACGATAATACATTTAAAAAAACAAGACGTATTTACATTTCAAGACTTTAGGCAGCCCTCTATTGTATATGTATGTATGTACATACTAAGCACAGCAGGTCCATTTTAAACTGGCCAAACCTTTCCTCATTACCAACAATATAAAAAATACTTTTCTTAATAGAAACACAGAAACAAAACAGCAAATTTATTCTTCCGCTAACAGTCACAATCAACAAATTTTGTGTTACGCATTTAAATACAAACAACAGACAAATCTTCCAAACAGACCACCAACCGCGTTTGGCTTGTTGCATGATTCTCAAATTTTTAAATGCAAAATAAACTGCCCTCAACTATTTGTGTTCCCGCAAATACTGATGAAGGTGATCATGATATGTAATGCCGCTAGTGGACTAGATAAATAAGAAAACAGAACCAACCAACACAAATCGTATTTTATTGCTGTTGTCCACCACATTCGATGGGTGTTAAATTAAAAAGATGAAAACTAAACAGAGTAAAATTTGCGTGTGCTGGAGAAAAAACCAGGTTGTCTCATTAGCGCATATTAAAATAGTCACACCTTTTTGCTTTTGTGTTGTAGTTTGGCGAGGATTATTTAAACACATAAATGTGCAATTAGAAGTGACATGGCCATAATGCCATAGCCATATCCAAACCAAAACTCAATTCGTTTCTTTGGTAATGTCTATGGCGTTATGGCGAGTCACCTAAAATCAAATGCAGTGTTGCCCATAAGTTTGGTTCGAACGGCTGTTTTCTATGGCTATGGTTATATGACGTCTGATTGCACCTTAAAGCATTAAACACATTCACCACAGCAAGCTACCGACTACCAAACGTCAAGGATAGAATACACATGTTTATATGAGAATAATTCTTTTGAAGACAGCAAGGCAACAGGGCGACAGGTTGTTGTCTATGCTGATTTTGTCGTTGTAGTCCAATTAAACTAAGGGCCTGACCCACGATATCGATAACGTTCGACTTGTCGCACAGTTACATTTGAAACAACAACAAAATATTAAAATTTGTTTTTGTTTTGAATGTAAGTAAGTGTGCGACAAGTCGATCGTTGTCGACATCGTGGGTTTGGCCATAATTTCTATTTCTTTGGCTACAGTGAGAAAATTCAGTATTGCCAGTATAATAGAAAATGTTGAATGAATGATTTTGTACAATTATTTCATATTATTTAACAGAAATAATATCCAAAAATTGATGTTAAGAATAAATTAATTCATTTTTGTACTTTTACGTGAAATAAGTAAGAGTAATTAATTTTTATAAATGCAAAACATATAAAAGTGGCAATACTGAACTATGTATTTTTACTTGAATATCAACTGCAGATGGTGCTGCTGCCGTCTCCAAAATAATTAAGTAGCTGGCTACGGGGCGACAAATGCTGCTGGCGGCATTTGAAGTCGTGTGTTCGTGTAGCCTGCTGTGCTGAATGTGTTTAATGCTTAATAATGACGCAATTAGCGGTAGAATACATACATACAAGTGTTTGTACTATATGCGTCCTAAATATCTACATATGTATGTGTTGACACTATTTGGCATTTCTCGTTGAATTTGTTTAAAATTTCAATAAATAGTTGATATTAGCTGCGTTCGAGAACTCAAAAGGTTTTACTGTAGTTTACCGGATTGCGACAATCGTGCAAAAATTCTGTCGAAGCGTTTTCGCGAAAAATCGCCTTAATCAAAAAAAAAAACCGTAGATGAATTTTTTCAGAAGCACTATTGGAGCTCCACTCCAAAATGGACAAATTTAACTTTTCCAAAACACTATGCGTTCCAACATCAATACTCTCAGTTGCTCTTGAGTGAAGTGCTGGAGTTCGAGCAAATTTTTCCACCAGTTTTACAATTGCTGGCCAAGAAGATCATTCAGGACGACTCAAAAATGCTTTAGTTTTGCGAACTCCCACCGCGGAAATTTTCATCGCTTTTGTAGTGAATTTTTATAATTTAAATGTTTCGTTTTATTTTTACATAGCGTCTATTTCTGATAAAAATTTATCATAACAACTAACAAAACGTCGGCAGAGCCGTTGTCAAATTTTTGTTAATGCAAGCATACATGCGAAGACGTTGTGGTTTTTTTATTATGATAAATCATAATTTCTTTGTCGTCGTGAAGAAAGTTTGTCCCAATAACTGCAATATTTCATTTCATATTTATTAAAAAGGTTTTATTTAATAAAAACATCAATACTTTTCTTTATTTTTATATTTTTTTCTGAAAATTACGTAAATATTTTATTTTTTACAAATACATAAATTAAAACGTTAAACAGTTTGCTTACGTTTTTTATCAAGACATATTTGTCTGAGCTTGAGGTCTGAAAAAATTGTCAAGACACTGCAATAACACTAATAAATGGAGTCTCTAACTGATATATTTTTCTCTTGATAACGATTTGATTTTTTTTATCATGATAAAAATTTATCAGGTTATAGACTCACTGTTATTAATGACATAGTTTTTGTTTTACTTGTCATTTGTTAAGTAGTTAAAGGTTGAGTCATGACAACTGTTAAAATGGCGGCCTATTCAAAATGAAACGACTTATTAGAACACCCTGTTCTGTATTAATATTGGTTACACTGCAGCCACACCTTCAATAAACCGCTTTCAATTTCATCGCCCATACTGTGTGTCAAAACTCCTTGAAATTGATAGCTGTGACACAAATTGATAATCAATTTCATTTTTTAAATGCCACCGACGAAGAAACAACTCAAATTTGTAGTTTCAATCAATGTGTGCTGTAACCAACACTTCAAAAGTTTGATTGTGTTAATAAAAAAAGTGTGAGTGTATTGAAAATTGAATTGAATTGAAAGGCGAAAATTTAACGTGTGGCCCCAACTTATATGCAAGCATTAACGTTGCATCCACACTTTCAAGAAATGGCTTTCAATTTCATTACACATATTGTGTGTCAAAATTCCTTAAAATTGATAGCTGTGATACAAATTAATAATCAATTTCATTTCTCAAATGCCACCGACGAAGAAACAACTCAAATTTGTAGCTTCAATCAATGTGTGATGTGACAAGCCGTTCAAATTGAAAATTAAATTGCCATTTAAATGGATAGGTGAATTTTAAATCAATCTAGTTTTCAATTTAAAAAGTTTGTGTTAGTGAAAAAAGTGTGAGTGTGTTAAAAATTTACTGGAATTGAAAGTCAAAAATTGAACGTGTGGCCCCCAAGTAACACCTAACTCACACGAAGACTTTTATGAAGTCTATTTTTCGACGTCACTTTTTGTTTGTTAGCGAACGGGGTAGAGAAGAAAGAGGGGTAGAAAAAATGCCTCGATTTCTGTTTTCCATGGTTTTTTTCATTTTTCTCTTTACATTGCTCTTGTTGTTATTGTTGTTACGTTTCAATGTCACTCTTCTATCTTATTGTTATTTTTTATTGTTACTCTTCTAGCTTATTGGCTATATGAGTGGAGAGAAGTAAAATTAGACGACCAAAAAAAAAACATCGTATGAATGCAAGGAATTTTTGGTAGCAACTTCAAAAGAGAATTAAGAAAAATAGACGTCATAAATTTCACCGTGTGAATTAGCACTAAGAGACGTTCTTAAAGTCATATTTTTGGATTTGAAGAATTTTTTCTCACTCTTCGCTTCACACGAAAAAAAACTCTCACATTCAAAAACTACTAAACAATAATTCTTCCATTATTATTTAAATATTTTTTTTACATATGTACGTGGTCTCCTGGTTAATTGAATTGTTAATAGAATTTCTTACATTTCCTATTTAGTGGCACATGTTTTATCTTAAGGAACTGCTGCAGTAGCAGTTAGCATTTTGTTTCTTGATTATAATTCACAAATGAACTGGCGTTAATCCGGAACATGCAAATGTGATTAATTTAACAGCAATCTTCAATGCCACTTAGAAAAAGACAACTAAAATAATATTTTCTATGTGCAGATTAATTATGTATTTGCCGCCCCTGACTGACCTGTTCTTAAAAGTCGTCTTCTTCCCGCTTTCATTTAACATTCAAAAGGCACTGAATATATTTAAATGCACATTCGTATTAATTATTTTTCAGTTACTCCGACCACTTCAAGAAACGCAGCAGGATTTCGCTCTCATCTGGTAAAATGAAATAAATTCCGTTACTCGAGTTCATGCCACCCTCGATGTAAAACTATAAATCTTTTGTTCCTGTTGAGTTCTGGATTATAATTTTATTTTGTTGGTCTAGCTCGCCTTAGAAAATATATATATGTATGTACTCGTATATGCATGCGTTTAATTTGCTGGTCGGTCTATTATTGGACACAATGCCTTCACTGTCTTCACTGACGTTCAAAGTATCCGCAATGATCTTCTCTGTTTACAATTGCAGTGGTTTGTTGGCATTTAACGATCCAACCTCAAGCTGCAAGTTCGCTAGAATATTTTTGATACTGCATCATGTCGTTATTAAACGTTTAAGTATTCAATTAAATTGTTTAAATTTAAACATCAACTCTGTGGGAGTTGTCTCATTTTAGGTGAATTTTAAGGGTTTACTGGCGCCAGCTAAATTAAGTTTCCATTACAAAATAAACAAGTGAAAAATTGTTTGCAAACAATACAATAAATAAATATTTAAAGTGCATTTACATAAACATTGAAAAATTGTAAAAAGAAAATTATGTATTTACATATGTAGCTTTAAATGATTTTGAGTACGTGTAGAAGATTCTCGCGGAACAAGTGTCTTGCGCATGAAGTGTTTTGAATTCCGTGTTATTTGAAAACTTTTAATAATGTTTTTTAGTAATATAAATTTATCACCACCTTGAATTTTATGTGCAGTGTGTTCGGAAAATACACAATTGTCAATACTGCAAATATCATGAGTTCAAAAAATGCAACTCCGCAGTATCAAAGTGTATTAATACCAATTGACCTTATCATCGCAGCTGATCGTCAGGTGTCTTTACACCAGCCCTAAAACTTCGTATAAAATAGCATAAAATCTTAACCCGAACTGAACTGTCGAAGATACAAATAAAAATAATCCTGCAACAAATTTGTTAAGAACAAAAAAGCATCAGCCACTTATCGTTGCTGCTGCAACGAATGCATAAGAATTTAATTATTTAGTTGAATTGTTTAATTTGTTTGCATCAGCTGAGCAAAACAATCACACATTTGCATCAGATGCAGCACATAGTACGAGTAAAAATTTCTTAGTATGTGTGTAGCGATGCTAAACGGGAAATACCGAGCCCGTTAATCCCTGGATTTTCGGGACTATGCAAATCCCGGAGCCCGGGATTTTTAAATTTTAAAGCCCGGGATTTTCGGGATTTTCTGCATCCCGTTTTTGCATAAATAATGTTTTTGACTGTCATCTTTTATATTAAAATTTATTACAAACTCCCTGTTATAAAAAGTTAAAATAAAAAATTTGCTTTGAATAAATAGTTTAGTAGATAATATTATATTGTGTTTACGAGTACATAATATATGTATATCTGTGGCAAAAATGAAAAAGTGATTGAAGTCATATTTTACTGTTTTGCAGGAGAGCAGTTTTGAACTTTCACGTCGATTTTCAGAAATTTGTTTCTTTTACAGTTAAATCTTGAAATTCTCTGTTAATCGTTAGTTTTTAATCAAATATCGTTCTACACACTATAATTAATATATTTAAGTTGAAATATACTAAAGTATAATCAAATTAAGCTATTGTTCCAAATGAGATTAGAAGTCTAAAAAAGATAAGTCGCAAGTTCTAGTGCTATAACTTCCTGAAAAAGCATACAAATTGATTGAGATTTTAACCAGGGATACTTTCGAATATGCAGATTACTGAGGTATCATTAACACAAAATCAGCTTATCTCGACTTAAGCACTTTTTCCTTTTAGCTACAGAAAAGAAAACGCCATCATTTCTAGGAAAAAATATTGCATGAAATTAAAATTTGCAATAAAATGGTTTTTTGAAATAGAAGAGTTTATTAAAAATTATTGTATCACACGAACGCAAATTTTTATAGCAAAAAATAAAAAATGTGAAAATTTTTCTAGAAACGAAAACGGCATTAGTGTTTAATATTTTAATTAAAAATCTGAATTATATAAGTACATACATACATACTATAGCATTGCACAGATACATCTGTTTGCACTAGTTTTGCGTGTTTTTTGGTTCTGGTACGAACAAATATGTTATTTATCGTTTTCTGTTACTAGTTGTAAATGTTGATTTTTTAAGAAATTATTGTATGGTTGGGCAATGAGCAAATGAAAACAACACATTTATTTTTTTGGTTCTCTCTCTATACTTTGGCTGCGCCACAAAATAACATAACGAACGTCCGCACATAAATCTGCACATCATGTATTTGTTTCAATAGTGTTTTTTTCATATATTTGTATTACAATATGTATTTTTTGATCAAAAACAGATCAAACAGTTGCTCAGCAACAATACAATAAGCAGTTGTTATATGTTTTCAATTGTATTTTAATTTGGAAAAGCACGCACACACAATAACTCTTATACTAGTTCTGTCGCTCACACTACAATTATATGGTACATACCATGGTATATTTGTTTTGGCTGTACAAACGAGTATACAAATGCAACCCTTTAATACATACATATGTACATATCGTCACCTTAAAGACCAAACGACCTATCAGCAGTTTTCAAAAGTTTACAGGAGAGAGAAAAAACGTTATAAAATTGGAACTATTTGCAATATTGAAACGAAAATTATATATTCAGATTAAAATGAAACCAGAAGTATATATCGGTTGAGAAAGCTCGGTTTTTCTAAACACAGCCTATAATATGGAGCTTAGGTTATTTGGAATTGTAAAAATCTGAAACCAAACAACTTATCAGCAATACTAATTAGTATGAATAATTAAGCATTTCTTTAAACACATGAATATTATTTAAATTAAATATTAACAGTTATAGTTTATTTTACTTGTTTAAACAAGAAAGTGCCTAATGTTTGCTTAAATTACACTATGCAACAAAATTAAAATTTTATCATGATTTTTGATGATTTATTTTGCTCTTTTTTAGTACGTCACGGCCTTCTAAAATATACATTTTTTATTTTTCCTAAAATTTTTAATTTTTAAATAAAGTTATTAAAAGTTATTAAAGTTAATTTTTCGGAAAAAATAGAACAATGTCGATTTGAAGCTTTTTGACAACATTTTGATGTGCACCCAGGTTCCATTTCTCTTGCCTTTCTGTAAACGATTTTGCCTTTTGAAAAATCTTCATATTCCTTACCGTTCATACGATTTTTATTTTTTTTTCTTCTTTTTTGTTGACTTTTTTAGGAACTTCCATATTTGCCCGTTTTCAGTCAGTCAAAACGCGAAAAAAAAATTTTTGGCCCCAAACTAAAAGAGGCGCAAACCTAGCATTTTTTACAGTAATCTTTTAGCCCCTTTTTAGTTTTTGCTCGATATGGCTACATTTAAACTTTTGCGAACTTTTTCTTCTTTAATTTAGCAAAATAAAATGAGTAAATAGTCGATATTGCTTTACCAATTTAAAAAAAGAATAATGTAGAGTAATCTTTTATTTCTTCCAAATTTTTTATGCCTTGAAAGTTATTCAGTATAGCCTAAAACAGATAATGTATGTTTTTAGAAGAGCGATAAATCGAAATTTTATTTAATAGCGGCCAATTTTAAATGTATCTACTTATGTAAACATACATATGTATATATATTTCTATTATATATATATGCTAACTATTTAATCTACGTATGTATGAAATATGTAAAATATTGAAGCTCTCAAGCTATGTACATATGTGTTGATCTCATAATAGTTATTTTTATTCTAATAAATTACTTTAAAAAAATTGATTTGATGTTTTTATTTTCAACAGAAACATTTTAATACTAGCCCCTTTTCGCGCTTTTTCGAAAAATTTTACTATTTTTTTTATTTTTTAATATTTTTTTCAATTTAGCCCTTTCTAGCCCTTTTTTCAAAAATTTGTACGCGTTTTGAGTCTCAAAATTTGGCATTACTGCATTTTATTGCGTTTTAAAACTTTTTTATTTTCTTTTCACTTCTAACAATAAATAAAATGTAATAAAAAACAAAGAACAACAAATCAAAAGTAACTGTTTCTCAAAAAGAAAAAATTCAAATAGTTACTCTGATTTCTTCTTTAGCATGAGTGCTGATAGGTTATTTGGTTTCAGAAAATTGTACACTTGCTGATAGGGTATTTGGAAATTTGGTAATAGCTTGTTTATTTGTAATATTAGGCGTTCAAAATTTTGCATATATATGCGTTATGATATACGGAATAATATTAAATAAAAAACTCAATTTTGAAATTTTTGCTGATAGGTTGTTTGGTCTTTAAGGTGACGATATGTTCGTCTGTATCCACCTTTTAAATAAAATAATAATAAAAAAAAAAAAATTGTTAAATAAAAATATTATTTTTAATATAAAGACGCACATTTGTTTGAAATTTTTTCGGGATTTTGTTAGTCCCGAAAATTCCGGGGTCCCGGTTCGGGATTTCGAGACTACATCAATAAATCCCGAAGCGCGGCATTTTTAAAAACCTGTCCCGATTAGCATCTCTATATGTGTGACACCGACGATTTTTTATTTACGGCCTGTCCCACGATGACACCAGAAATCGTCACTAGAAAATTTGTTGTTGTTTTCAATATAATTATTTGCTCGAAAGATTTCTGGAAACATGGTAGGACAGGTCGTTAATTTGAAATTTTGGCGTGCTTGCTGTCACATTTTAATGTGTGTATAGTGTTAATCCATCAAGCGCGAAACAAGTTTCATTATAATTATGTATTAATTTTTTCCGGAATTAAAAGAATTTAAACAAGTTTATTTGATCTTCCACAAGGCACTTAAGAGTCCGTTCACCTTAATAAATTTTTCTTGGTTTCTCTAATGTATTTACTTTGAGTAGTCGAAGGGTCGCGGGTTTAAATTCTGCCTGGCACTCTGAATGCTTCTGCAGACAAGCTTTAGCAAGCTTCGCAGTTGCTATTTGTTATAAAAAAATATACACATATATATATATATATATATATATATATATATATATATATGTATGTATGTATGTATATATAAAAATATGCACTCACCAGCCTTACACCAAACAATTTTTCATTATAACAAAATTAATTTCAAAATAAGTTTTAATTAACGATTAAAAAAAGCGCTATAAATAAATTACAATTTCTGTGAATATAAACAATATACGAAGTATGAAGAAATGTATTATATGTAATTTGTATCAGTGTTAGGCCGGGTTTCCATCTGTGTGCCATGTGCCACACAAGCGTAAAAAAGTGTAACCACTAATTACTAATGAAAAACAGTTTGATTCAGACACGTATTTATTAAGTTAAACAGTATCATACATAATTAAAAGACAATTTTATAGAATCCAACATGATTGAAAACTGTTTAAATCAATAAATATACATATGTCTGAACCAAACAGTTTTTCATTAGTAATTAGTTGGTTACGCTTCTTTGTGCAAATGACACACAAAAAATGCCAGATGTAATCTCAGCCTTACTCTACTCGTATTTATTTGATTAAATTCTCATGTATTTCGCAGATAGAGAATGTGGTATTTTTAATGACCAAATGTATCCTATCACTTGCATTTAGCAAGAACGATTGATTTTCATATATTATTTTTTTTTTTTTGTTCAATGGTTTGTTTTAAACGAATAGATAATACTCATGCCCGCCGTACATCATGTTCATATATCAAATTGATTTTTTGTTTATTTACAAATAATTGGAATGAAAATTTATCTGCGGCTGTGTGTACATTTCAACAAGAACAATTTTCTACCACATCAAACTAACACCTAATCAGAAGTCATCATAAAAATCAAACAAATTTCTCAATTAAAGTCATAAATTTACGCTAAAAATAATTATTTGTTTATGTTTTTAATTTTTTAATGGGATGCTTTTTCTCTGCTCGATGTCTCTTGCTTTTGTACGCACAATTATTTTTCAGCAATAAAATCCGTGAAAATTTCATTTGAAAAAAAAAATAATTAATTAAGTGAAAGGGAAATAAAACGTTTTGGAAATTTACATATGTACATTCAATTTAAAAGTAATTACACTGAACCAAAAAAAACATTTTTAAGCCAAGAATTTTGCGTTTTAGTTTTAAAAATGCAGCATTTTTAAAAATCATTTTTAATATAAGAATATTTCTTATAACATTAATAAATAACAATCTTATGTCTATAAAGACGCAGTTTTAAAACAAAAATGTGCGTTTTGGTTTTAAAAATGCAACATTTTTAAAAATTATTTTTAAAATAAGAATGTTTCTTGTATAATATTAATATATAACATTCTTATTTTTATAACGAAGCAATTTTAAAACAAAAATAAGCGCTTTCATTTTAAAAATTTCAAAAACAATAATGTTTTCTTATTAAAATAAAAATTGTAATTTTTGAAGTCATAATGAAAAAGAAAATGTATTTTTTAAAAATTTAAAAACAAAAATATTTTATTATTATATCAAGAATTAAAATTTTTAAAAATTAAGGAAATTATATTTTTCACCGAGTAAAATTTTATATTTGTGTCGTGTTAAAAAAAGAGAATTAATTTATTATTATGACCAAGTGTATATTAATGTCCATTACCCTGTATGATCCTCGAGCACAAAAAAATCGTCATAACCCAAATGAAAATTCGTTCCATTAGCGGATTGGACTACAGTCGAAGATCGAAAATTTGTCATAAAAAGGGCATTTTGATTCCAAAAAAAAATTAATATTTTAAATTGTAAAACGAAAATTCTATATTATTATTTTAAAACGTTTCATTCTTAATTTAAAAAGTCTACATTATTAATTTAAGACCTTTCATTCTTAACTTAATAATTCTATATTATTAATTCAAACGCTTCATTTTTGATATAAAAATAATAAGTTTTAAAATAAAAAATGCTTCATTATTACTTCAAGAACATTTCATTCTTAACTCAAAAACATAATCCTTTAATTTGAGTATGTTCAACTTTATATCAAGGTTGCTGTCCTTTTTAAACAAAAATATTCTTTTTTGATTTCAAAATATTTTTCATTTTTAAAACAAGAGTGAAAATTTTTCAAATAGCAGAAAACAAACTAGGTTCTATTTCATAAAGGTTACGTTTTTAAAATCAAATTGTTTTTTCTTGATTTTAAAACTTTTTTTTGGGTGTACGCTCGGAAAAAATTAAATATTTTTTTTATATACGAAAAAAACTTTAACTTGAAATACACTATGATTTTTACCGTGACTTTTCTAGAGTTCATTGACAAAAGGGGTACAAAGGTGATAAAAGGGGTACAACATAGAATTCAAGAAAAATGCAGGGGAAAAAGTCATCCTGTAAATTCCGTAAAAGAAGAAGCCAGAGGCGTATACACACACGAATTAGGAGGGAAATATTATATTTTCTAACTTCTTAAGTTTGCTGCTTTTGGTTATGTAGTGCATATAGATATGTATGTAGATAAGATAAAATCTGGTCCTAACACCGACATCGCTAGCTACACCATATCAATATCCATATCCAATATCTCTGTGACTCTCCTGATAAAATTCAACACAGAGAATGGTGCAGTCAGTCGTATATCTGCTGAACACAAAATTTTAAAGTGGTAGGCAGCATGCCTTCTACTATTACGAGAGGGAAAAATTGCTCCCTGCCCCCTTTTTTGGCCCTAAAATATAAAATATATAAATCTTTTGAATTTCATAAAAATCGGTTGGATAGTTTCGAAGGGAGAGAAAATACCCCTGCCCCTTTTTTGGTCATAAACCTAAAAATACATAAAGCAATTGTATCCTTTTGCATGTGTGTCTATGGTTTTAATTTCATTAAAATTGTTCGGATAGTTTTGGAGAGCAGATATTTCCACCAGATAATCTCTTGGACTTACTTTATTATTTTTCTTTTTAAACTGACCCTGCACAGTGGGGACGTTTGCAAAATAAATGGTAATAAATCTGGAAATTCTAAACTACTGATAGGATTTATATGAAACAAACGAACATCTTTAGAGGAGGACTTATAGTATGTTTCCACCGGCATGATTTAGACAAATCATGATGATTTGTGCAAATCATGTTAATTTATACATGATTTACCATACATTTTGCATATGGATAAATCACCTCAGAGTAGTTGATTTATTATGAATAATGTCGAAAATACTATTTTTCGAACTCAATTTATATATGCAACCCTGCGTTACTTTTAAAATTACAAACCCCATCCCTGGGTCATCCATCAATAGTGATTGACAATTGCGAAAAAAATGACATTCAGGAATATTTAATCAATTTTAAATGTCAACTGCATGTGAATAAAATTCACATTACAGCTGCTGCGCCCACCTCATAAAGCACGTGCATAAATTGAACACGAAAATTCGAACAACAAATCACTCACAAGCTCGGTGGAAACACTTTGAAGTGATTTACTTAAACCTACTTGATTTAAAGTCGGTGGAAACATACTATTAGGCTTTATAACACATAACAATATCGATCAGCTGTTTCCCACCATTCCAGTTACATTCCGTTACAGTCGGCTAACTGAGCCTTTAATGCTTGTTGGGAGGAAATACATATGTACATACATATGTATGTGATGAATGAAAAGTGTGTGTGTTGAAATTTAAAATGTTTTATGGAAACATTTAACATTGTATTAATTAAATTTAATTATATTGTATATAAAACAGATAATTTCAATATTAATTTGTGTATTGTTGCTCACCGAATTGGGTGATCGAAATTAAAACAAACAAATAGTGAAAGAAAAATAAAACGACGGACAGGCAAGCAAACAGACAGACACACCGCACCGTATTTAATGCGCTGAAAGATGAACAAGAATAAAACAAATAAAAAAAATTAAAATTTGTTTATTTAAAAGAGAGAGAGACTATTTTATTTGAATATTAAATAAATATTATTTCAAAATATCTTGTGAGAAAAATAATTATTATTCTAGTGCGATGCTGCCCGCGAGAATTTTGTAAAGGAGAGCGTTAAGCTTAAATTAGACGTGACATAGCCATAACGCCATAACCATAACCAAACCAAAATTCAATTGGTTTCTATGGTGAGAGTTATGGCGTTATGGCGAGTCACGTATAATCGAATACAGTGTTGCCCATTAGTTTGGTTCGAACGGCTGCTCTCTATGGCTATGGTTATGTCACGTCTGATTGAGCCTTTAAACGTAACATAATTTATGCAAAAGGGAAATTGTAGACTTGAAGGCGCAGCATGAATTCCCTCAATGTCTGACAGTGGATATTATTAAAGTGTTGAAGATTGTTTTTTATTACCACAATTATTATTGTTGCTGCTGCTGCTGCTGTTGCTGTTGTTATTGTTGTTGTATTTTATAATGTTTATTGTTTTGTTAAATAAACTCAAATATTTGGTCATATACGACGAGTACTCCTCCTCGAACAATGCGAACTGGAATTTTTGTATAATTTATGGATGGGCGATAATTTACATCTCTACCAAATTACAGATACAAACGCACAATTAGAGGAATATTAATGCATTTTTGCTTGGGCCTTCCTCATGTACATATATGTATATGTTACGATAGATTTAATTGTTTTAAAAAGTTTTCACAAATTTTATTTCGCCGCTGAAAAGCACAACTTGTTGTTGGGTGCTGAATAAAAAACAACCGACAAGAATGGAAAATATATATTCTGATTTTTTATATAACAAACTCACTCGTCTATACATATTTTTCACAATCGTTCTTTAAACTATTTTGTTGCATTCATTTGTACATACATATGTACATACTCGTACATTTTGTGTCTGTTGTTCTTGTTAAAAATAATTTCTGGCTTCCTTTACTTTTTGGTCGATATTTTTCTATTATTTCTGGGTTAAATAAACAAATATTGCTGTACATAATCGATGTTTGTTTTATTCTTGCCACGCTGCCTGCCACACCAATGAAATTTATCACATTTGTTAAAGAAATGAAATGAGAAAAATAAAAATAAAATAAAAATATATTAATCGACAAATGTGCAGTTTTTAATTTCGTGCTTCGTATATTTTTACATCGATTGTATAAGAATGAAGATGATAAAGGTGTGCATTTGTTATATGTATATTTGATGAAAATATCCGGCATTTCTATTTATTACATTAAAGTTTGTTTTTGTAGTTGGCAACACTGTTTCCTAAGGAAAAGCTGTTGCAACACTTCTAGTTTTGTAGGTTTGAAATTGATTGGGCTTGGCAAAGGAACAACGTTTGTAAGTTGTTCGTTCCAATTACATTACTATACATTTGTAGAAACGAAGCTCTCCACATTCTTCGCGAATTAGTGTACGAAATAATAGGATAGGTCGAGTAACCAGGAAGGAAAATCGGGCGTGGCCACTTTCTCAAACGTCATAAATGATGCTTTGTGCACCACTATGAGTTGGTGTGTTGAATAACGTTACATTTCTCTCTTAAGCTGGTTGCACACGATATGTATTTTTTTAACGTATGTTCCTTATGGCGCGCCATGCATTTATAATAACATTTTTTTTTTTAAATAAAAAAAATACAGATGAATACTGGTTACAAATACTGGTAACAACCAAATAGAATAACAGTGCTACCATTGCAAATGTTCTCCATTTTCAGTGTTGCCGTAATTTTCCTGGGAACTCTTCTGATTTTGGAGATTTTAACCTAGTTTTTGCGAATGTCCAATATGGTTTGTGTCATTGCTGACTTGGATAAGTGGTTTGTAGCAGTGATAGCTAAAGGTGTCTCTGCTAAATAATATGCTAAAGTAAATTTATTGTTTGTTGCACATTAACGGATAAACCACGCAACCGATTTTGATGAAATGTAGAGCATAGATAGATCTCAGTTTAGACGGACACATAGGTTATATGTTTTTAAAAACTGGGACCACGGAGGTAGATAGGGGGATATTTCTGCCTCTCATAAACTATCCAACCGATTTTGATTAAATTCAAAACATCGATAGATTTGAATACAAAAGAAAACAAAGACTATATACTTTTTCAAAAATAGGACCACAAGGAGAGTAGGGGGATATATGTATGTATGTTTCTCCTTATAACTATCTATCTGATTTTTATGAATTCCAAAACATAGATGTATCTGAGTCTAAAAGAAGACATATGCTATAGAGTTTATAAAGAATAGTATCAAGAGGGGAGGGAGGGCGATATGCCTTCCTCTTTGAAACTCTTTATCTGATTTTGATGAAATTCATAACATAGATAGATCTGAGTCTAAAAAGGAACATAGGCTGTAGAGTTTTTCAAAAATAGGACCACGAGGGGAGGTAAAGTGAAATGTCTTTCTCTTTGTATCTATCTATGCGATTTTGACTACCTTTTTTAAAAATAAGACCGCGAGGGGAAGTAAGGGGAATTTCTGACTCCTTGAAATTTTCTGATTTTGATGAAATTCAAAACATGTATAGATTTGAGTCTGAAAGGACACAAACCCTATATATTTTTATCAAAAAATAAGCCTACTAAGGGGGTAAGGGCCATTTTATAAGATAAGTAAATCGTAAGGAACTACTTTCTGCCCTTTTTTTTTTGTTAGATAATGCGACTCGTATGTAATGCCGTACATATCTGCCATTTCCTGTATTGTAATTTTTTAATGTCATTTTCAAATATTGTGCAACGCGTTACCATTATGTTTTTTATAACATAATGTCCATACCTGATGATTTTATATCATACATCGTAATATAACGCCGGCAGAGCAACTGTCATTTTTTCATTAATATCAACACAAAGGGGTAGACGTTGATGATTTTATATTATGATGAATCAAACAAATATTTGAAAAATACTTGACAAGAATAATAATAATTTGCGTGTTGTTTAAGTTTTTGGTCACAAATAATTGTGTTGCCGCATTTTTTAAAGGAAAATTGTTTAATAAATAAACGTTGCACAATAACACATAAAATGACATTTGATATCAAGATGAATTCATCAGGCTGTGAGCTCTGATGATTATATCATAACGCTGCCATAGTAATTATTAATAAATTGAGTCTATACGTGATGAATTTTCATCATGATATCAATTTGACATTCATCATGATATATGTAAATTCATCAGGTGTGGATTAAAGGGTTGCATTTGTATACTCGTTTGTATAGCCAAAACAAATACACCATGGTATGTACCATATAATTGTAGTGTGAGCGACAGAACTAGTATAAGAGTTATTGTGTGTGCGTGCTTTTCCAAATTAAAATACAATTGAAAACAAATAACAATTGCTTATTGTATTGCTGCTGAGCAACTAGAGCTGCAAAACTATCGATAGTGGCTCCATTCGATAGTTTCGATAGTATTTTTTGATGCCATCGATACTATCGATAGTTTTTGATTCTTAAAAACACCCCTTTTACACACGGAAAGTTTGCTTTGCAAAGTCTTAATTCAGGTGTGTGAAAGACAGAGTGATAAATACTATCTCTTTCTGTCTTTCTCCCTGCTGAATTAAGGCTTTGCAAAGTAAAGTTTCCGTGTCTATGAGGGCTAAAACTTATCAATTGTGTATTTTTCTAATATAGAATCTTAAATTTTTTAATCATTCCATAAAGTAAAAAGAAAGTTGATTTTTTTTAAACTTTTAGTTCCAATGTTTTTAATACATATATTCAATAAACATATATACATAGTTCTATAAAAAAAATAAACGAAAAAGCAAAAATATAGATGGATCAATAAAAAATAAATTAAAAAGGAATAAAATAAAAAAATCTTTCATCATTACTTAAACTATTGCAGTTAGCTAAAAAGTATTCCTTTAACAGAAGGAGAAGCAAACTATTTAGCGTCACCTTTTATTTAGCCGCCGTCAAGTTTCTTCATGTATCAAGGCCGTTGGTACATAATAATTTTATTTTTATGCAATTTGCATCTAGTAGATAAAAACTGACATCTTATGTTGAAACAAATCAAAACTAATTAATTTGTTTTCACATTTATGTATGTAATGATAACCATTACCAAACCAGGCGGCGAAATTTGAATGTTTCATTTTTTATTACACAGTCGCCATCATTCCGTTTTTATTGACTTTGATTTTTTTCTCTTTTCGTAGAGTGTTTTTGTCGATAGTAACGCTATCGAAAAAAATATCGATAGTCCTCTTAAAATAAAACTATCGATACTATCGATAGTACCATCGATAGTTTTGCAGCTCTATGAGCAACTTTTTGATCTGTTTTTGATCAAAAAATACATATTGTAATACAAATATATGAAAAAACCACAATTGAAACAAATACATGATGTGCAGATGTATGTGCGGACGTTCGTTATGTTATTTTGTGGCGCAGCCAAAGTATAGAGAGAGAAAGAGACAATTTTGTTATGAGAGTAATTACAAATGCATGTGTTTCATGTACATGTATCATTTACTTACATATGTATGTGCACTTTTGCTTTCATTCATTCATTCATCAGCCAATTACATTTTTTCTCAACATGTCATAAGGCACTTATGGTAAAAGCAGTTTTATGTATCTTATTTGCCTTAGAAAAATAAAAAAAATAAATGTCTTGTTTTCATTTGCTCATTGACCAACCATACAATAATTGCTTAAAAAATCAACATTTACAACTAGTAACAGAAAACGATAAATAACATATTTGTTCATACCAGAACCAAAAAACACGCAAAACTAGTGCAAACAGATATATCTGTGCAATGCTATAGTGTGGACACTATGTAAGGAAAGCAGTACTCGTCATAAGTCGTTGCCATCACTACACATTTTTCCCAGTCAAAAGTAGTCGGTATTCTCATTACTGTGTTGCCATAATATCAAAAGTAAGAAAAATTTTTATCGCACAATTGTAATAGAAAAAACTAAAAGTTTACATTATACTAAAGTCAAGTTTAACTATTACCAACTTGGTCTTAAAGTTGTAATAATGAATCGTAGTAGTCTAAAGAAACAATTTTTATATAGAAAACTATTGTTCAAATGTTAGAATAACAAAAAAAAAAAAAACTAAAAGTTCTCTTATTTACAAAAAAGACCCAGTGGAAATTTTGTCACACACATCTCCGATCTGAGACCAGTGACAATGTAAGAGCGACCCATCCAAAGCTTGTATCAGTGATCTGCATGACTACGCTTCAAACGGCATAATTTTGCATTTTCTAAAATGAATATTGAGCTAGCACTTAACATTAACAAAATGAATGATGCTATTGCATGATTCATATCAATGAGACTGTCGTCAATAAATGCCTGTCATTGCTTGAAATTTAGATTCATTCATATGACTCACTAAATCAATGAATCAGTATGATTGTTTTGAATACTTCTTAAACCACTTCTGACAAATATAGTTTTATGTAATATTGTAAAATAAAATAGCTAGGCCTATTCTTTTTTATAAATTATTTTAATATGAGAAAAACTATTAATTAACACAATATGAAGAGATAGATTTTTTCATTTTATTTAATTTTTTTACTACACGAAAAACTCCATTTTCGAAATTTTTTATTATTTCTGAATACATTCTGTTAAATTTTCTAAAAACACTTTTTAATAGTTTATTAACGCTATTTATTTATGTGTGGAAATATTTACTCAATGTTTTATAAACTGAAGACTTCATCTAGTCAACGTGCTTTTGTGAGTTATTTGATTACTATACAAAACAATCAAACAACAGTGCGAATTTTTTATTTATGTTATGTTTACTGACAACACTTAAGGCAGAATTAAGGCTCAGTTAGCCGACTGTAATGTAATGTAACTGTAATGTAGAAAACAGCTGATTGATATTTTTATATGAAAAGTAGGTTACGTTACATTACATCTCTATAACCATTTTCATTACTTTTCACATAACAAAATCGATCAGCTGTTTCTTACTGTTGCAGTTACTTTACATTACAGTCAGCTAACTGAGCATTTACCCGGCTGTAAATGTAGAACTGTAAATGTAAATGTGTCAGCTGATCGAATCTGTTGCATGAAAAGCTATGCAAACGCTTACCTGACTGAAATGGCACGTAAATGTAACGTCTGAACCTGCAGGAAATAGAATTTCATGACGACGTTACGTGACATTTGTTGACAGTGATGGGATGTATGTGTATTGAATGAGAGTATGGCATAATAGCCCTGATTTGGTACTTTTGTTTCTTTTAATAATTTAAGCTTTTGAGTGGTTAATTAATTTATTGTTAATATACATACATACACATATGTATATGCACATATGTATGAATTTGTAAAATATAAATACATATGTGCGTACAAACATACATTCAAGCGTACAAAAAAATATTTTTATTTAAAAATAATACCAATAAAAATAAAAATAGTTACGTATAATCTTAATAATTATAATGATAATAAAAATAAATTTTTTTTAAATTATAATACGTTGTAATGTAAATATGTATATACAGGTATGAAGCTTAAATTGTAATTTCACTAAATGTCAAAGTCATTACAATGTTTGTAAGTATAAAATAATGATTTGATAACATTTAAATAATTTTGGTACTTTTTCCATGCAATCAAAAATAATGTGAAGATGTTGAACTCTCATCAATGTTTCGAACGGCTGTTTTCCATTTTATATGATTTTTTTTATACTAATGAACACCCAGCAAACAAAAAGTCCTGTGTATGTAAATACATACATATGCATATATGTATTTTTGTTAAAAAATATACATATGTATATTGTTTGTAAATAAAACTAAATTATTAAGAGTAGGTACGAACATTAATAAGAAAAGGTTAAAACGAGAAAGTAAAGATGATATTGAGGTGCTACTGCAAGCATACACATTCTTGGAAATTAAAGAGCTAAATACTTCGTCCTTCCGATGAAGTTGCTCAAAATCTGTTCTGGTAATGTACAATGACAAATATTACGGTTGAGCGTTACAGCTGCTATTAAAATTATTACAATTGAGTTCATTTAAATAAAATAATAATAATAATTTTCAAAACCTCTAGGCGCATTTTCGTTCCAAAAGGTGTTATTTCAAAAACTCAATTAGTTTTTTCCAACAGGCTAAATCTTGCCATCAAAAGAAAGTAAATTAAAATAGTTTCAGCGAAATTATTAAAAAATTTTGGATTAATTAAAACATTACTATTTTATATATTATTTACTTATAAGTTCTAATACTCGTGTGTATGTCCGTATACATATGTATGTAAATTTCAATCAAAATGAATTTCATGAATTTAAATATTATACATACATACATATATGAACTTTCGCGTTTGACTTCAAATAACTCGCAATTTAAAATCAACAAAAATGCGTGTTTGCTGGGCACAATGCAATTAGCGTGTATGTATGTGTGCACAAAGAAGTTTTTTGTTTGTGTCGAAAACACATGACACGTTTTTAAGCGTTCTATAAGCGCTCAACGTTTACATTTACATTACATTTACATTTACCTTACATCTGCCATTTCTACAGTCGGGTAACGGAGCCTTTAAAAAAAGAGAGTGAGTTAAAGACAGTCAGTTGTTAGAGAGGCAACACTGCAAGCAATGTCATTAGTGCATATTGATGTTAAAAAACAAAACAAAAGCATTGTAAAAGTGAGTGGAGAGCGAAAGTGAATCAACTCATACAGTTTCACTGGCTTGTATACAATTTCTAATTACATTTACACAGCGTTGGCCTAGGCCATAAGATGTGTCCAACACTGTATACATTGTAAGCGAAGGTTGGATGACTTAAAATGACAGAGAGAGCATAATTGAAACTAATAAACAATATGATACATACTACTAAAGCTATGTACAGACGATTGTCAGATCTTACAATATTGTCAGATCTGGCAATGTGCTGACAATGTACTGGCAATCGAAAATTCCCACACAATATTCCTTGTCAGTTCACACGGTTGTCAGAAAATCTTACAATTTATTGCCAGACGGTTGTATGACAATAAATTCATCTGACAAAATCTTCAGTAGAAAAATTGTCAGTTCACACGGTTGTCATATGCACAAATTGTTAGATCTGTTGTAATGCGTTGCCAGACTTAAAGCATTTGTTAGAATTTGTTAAATATTTTATCGTTTGTGTTTGTGTTAAATGTGAAAAGTGAAAGAATAAATTATTATGGATCATTAAGAAGCAATTGCAATGATTTTGTCTGCATATATTTTATTATAAATTTTTTCTTTAAAATCAAGCGTGTACAGTGTTGCCCATAGAAAGAATTATCTTACAATGACGGCATTGTCAGATGCATGAACTTCGCACATCTGACAACATTAAAATGTCTGACAAATATCTGGCAATAATTTTACAATTTCTTCACACGATTGTAAGATGTCTGACAATTTGTTGTCAGCTGCTAGTCTTGCAATGGACTGACAATGCTTTTTCTGGCAACGACGTCTGACAAAAATTGTCAGTTCACACGGTTGTAAGAAATTTTGAGCACATTTAACTGGCAATTTCAGCACATTGCCAGATCTGACAATATTGTAAGATCAGAAAATCGTCTGTATATAGCTTAACCCATCCAAATCGGATGCTAGTGCAGTTGCTAAATTTTATAAGTGTCTGTTTTGTTCTTTGCTTCTAATTAACAAATAATTCTACAATAGGATAGCAGAAAGGCATATCTGAATCGGACGCTAGTTGTATGCGCTTCACTATTTCTTTTTTGCTTTTCAATTTGTAATGACTTGCGGACTACTGGGGATCTTCTGTTTAATGTTAACCACACGCAAAGAAAAAATATGGTTGCGGTAACCATAATCAAACAGCAACATACTATGATTGAATTATGTGGTTGCAGTCAAATCATATTATTGTTAATAGAAAAAAAAAACTTTAACAATATTATTATCTGAGTTAATTGTAATATTATCTGAGTTAATTATATTATAATCTTAGTAATGTAAATATGACAACACTATTGTTAGATGTGACTAAAATATAATTGAGACTCACCATACCATGTTCTTATATTATATTAATATTGTTAAATACGACCACAGTATTATTTAATATAATAATACTATTTTATTTTTTAATCATATATTTATTGTAGAAACAGCTGTGCGTCAAAATCTGAATAAAAATAATTTAATATTGTTCAAATAAAATGTATATATAGAAATGTATACTTACACGACATACTGACCTGTCTGTATAAAGAGATACACAAATGTTTATATATTTTTATTGATCTACCCTTTTGTTTATACTTTATTTATTTATTTATTTATTTAACACCACCCGTGCAATACCGATAGCTTACAAACGAAATACTGAACTGACAGATGTTTCTGAAAAAGATTTTTTTAAAAACTTAACATAGTATGGTTTTGGATAACATTATATTGTTATTTACATCATATTATTTTTAAATAATAATACAAATTATGTTGTAGTCATAAATTTTTAACAAAACTATATTGTTAAGCTCTAACCATATCACACTTTTTTATGGATGTAATAATGTAATTATTAAATTCAAACATTACTCTGTTTATCGAAACGAAATAAATGTTTAAAATAACAATAACTAGTTTTCGAAGACCACACATTTGTTTCAGAGAACATAATATTGTTTTCTCAACCATTCTACAACCATATCTTTTCTTCGCGTGCATAATCAATTTCCATGCTCATTCTTGCAAATTGCTATTCCTATTTTGGAAAATATATACCTACATACATATATGAATGGTAATAATAATAATAATAATAATAATAATAATAATAAATTAATGTTCAGTTCATTTCTTTTAGATTTCATTAGCTTTCTTATATTTCTTAAAGTAAGAAGGAAAAAATTTGTCCTGAGACTTACATCAAGTTTATTATCCACCAAGATCTTTGTTGATTATTTCTTATAAACCGCGCTGAGTTGATGGAAGATGATGATGATGGCCTCAACTCAATTTCGAAAATATGTTCAACCAATTTTAGATGTTGATGTGAACGTGTTTTGCTTCTCTTTAGCCATATATTTATCAATTAATTAGATTGTGAACAATGCAGTTCTATTTTTCTAATTTTATGCGTGTGCGAGTGTATTTGAATTTAAATTGTTTAAATTTTTCTTCAATATTATATTTTCATTGAAAACATTTAATCGCTTGTTATGTAAACATTTGAAAATCCATTTAAAAGTGCATTCGTTATTTTTGTTTTTTGTTTTTTTTTTTTTTGCATAAAAATGTATCATATGTGTGTAAACTTCTGTTTGCTTGCGCTTGTTGGATTGTGAGTTGGCGAATGTTGCATTTTATTTTAGTGTTTACAACTAAATGCCTCATAATTCACTTTAATTGTTTCTTATTAAAACCATTAAGAGTTTTTTTTTTTGCTTTGCCAAAGCAGAAACGCACTGTTTTGTATGAGTTTGTTGATGGCAGTATGCAATGCATCGCAATATTAAGGCAGGTGCAAAATATGCTTAAAAGCTCATGAAATATATTTATTTATTTTTAAGAAAAATTAAAATTATTTCAAATGCAAAGTATTGCTTTCGATTTTATTTAAATAGAGAAAGCTGATAGCTGCAACAAGCAGATCATCAAGAAATGTCTAATAAAAGGCATCTGCCAGGCACCTTAAATTCTTTAACTACTTCCTAATTTCAATGTTATTAAGAGCAACGCCCATTGTGCGCTCTTTTATTTTAAGGATACTTGATTACAAAAAAAAAAAAAAAGAAATTGCCTTAAAACACTTGAATGCCCATAGAAAAAACTCATGCGGTGTGATGCATGTGTTCTAATATTTCACTTCATTGTCTCATATTGTAAAAACAAAAGCAACCGCATAATTTCTTATGGTTATTTCCTTAAATAAAACAAGATGAGAAATACTACAACAACAACAACAACAAAAAACAGGAAATAAGGACGCGTTAAATGATCTATATAATGGTAATATCCTTAAATATTTAAAAATAGCACAAAATAAATCTGGTGCCAGAATGTCTGTTGTAAAAAGTAAAAATCTAAGAAACAAAATTTCAAACACACAGGCACACACACGCTTCCTTCCACTCGCCAGACTTACTAAAAAATTTTGTAAAATTGTTATTCCACCTTCAGGGGAAATCATGTGTAGAAATGTATTGTATCTGAAATGGAAATATTTTATTATTTATTTTAAAAATATTATTTTTAACGTGTGAAGAAATAAACAAATAAGAAATTTGTATGATTCATATACATATTCTGTCATATGAAGACAGTCAAAAATACTCTCAATAATTGCCTTCATCATAATCACGGCTATTTAATATTCATTCATTCATAATTTTGCTTTAAAAAAAATTTTTCATTTAGATCTTAAGGAATAGCAGAAGTTGTCTGTCGTCTATTCGGTTTAGGGCATAGAAAAGCTGTTTATTTTTAAAGAGTTAAACAATCAAAAACAAATCATGATATACATACATACAATTTTTTCTGTACATATGTATGTATTTAAATACAATAAAAATATTTTTTTATCTTCTCTCATGTAAATAAATATTTTAAAATATTTCATTTACACACACCCATAAAACGAAAATTATGAAGCAGTCTCTTCTTTCTGTGTATTTTATAAAAAATAATTAGCTGAAAATTACTTTCTCACATAACTTTTGTTATTACTACTTCCACTAAAAATTATTAATACTAATAACAAAGGTTTAGCAACAGCTTATACACTGAACACAGCAAGTTACCAACTAAAATGTTATCGATTTGTCTTAGCAACTCGTTAGCAAAGAGTTTATGCATAACAGCTTTTAACCTATCGCTTAATTTCTTAAATATCAACTCTGAGTTTTAGAGATGCCACATTATGATAATGAAATATATAAGCATTATGCCGGATTTTGACGTATTAGTTTATATATCGCTAATTTACGAAAACGAAGTTTTTTTTTCATACAAATATCTTAAGAAAAAAATAAATAAATTTTCTATCAGAAATAATTTTTAGTTCAGTAATTTCAATTCTTTTATTGAACTGTAGAAAGCAAAAACAAAGTAACATAATATCCACTACTATAATACTTACATGTACATATGTACCGACGGTACATCGAATAAGTAAAAAATAATTAATGTGATGATCGTAAAAGATAAGCAGGAATAGTTAAACATACGTAGGTAGAGTAATATAACTTTGTGCTAACCTAAATAGAAAAATGAAAATATGGAAAAACAGGGGAAATAAATAGTGACACTTACATATGTATTTACCAAAGGTAAATCAATAATTGTACACAACAATCATTTCTCACATTCCGTTTCATTAGAATTTACGTTAAATAGCTGATGTTAATAATATCTACCCAGCAAAAAAAAATTTCATTTCAAAAAAGGTAATCGAGTTTGGAATTAAGCATTTTTGATGGAAGCTATTCCTTACTGGATTACCAACTTAATGATTTTAACAAGGAGTGAGACTAAAATAATCGATTCTTGAGAAGTACTTACCTTTTTTTCATGTATCAACATTTCACGTAATTTATTTCATCTAAAAAAATCATTCTCTTCATTTAGCAACTTGCACGTCATTTTTTTAAATTTTAGGTAATGTGATTTGTAAGCGAGTAATGAAAATTGGCAATTAGAAAACTAAGTCATTATATGGCAACTAGTTCTAATGGTAATGTGTAATTTTTTGCTGGGTACCCAAGTAGATAGACTAGAGTGCTGATGAAGTGCGTTGCTGCACAGAAAAATATCGGTATTTCCCCCAGCTTAAAAGTCTAATTTAATTTTTCTTCTCTTCTTTAGAAACTCACATTAATTAATAAAAATATTTCATTCAATAAAAGAATTGAAATTACTGAACTTAAGCCTAACTAAAAATTATTTCTGATTAAAAATTCACTATAGTTCAATTAAAATCTAAAAATGTCTAAAATTTTCTATCGTTACCTGCTTCTTGACAGCATTTTTTCCCCATATAAAGAAGTGAACAAATGTCCATTAATCTCAAATCCCGAAACCTCGAGATTTGATTTTTTAAAATCCCGAATCCCGGCATCGTAAAAACCTGTCACGATTGGCATTCCTAATAGCAGATTGTACTTATAGGTATTATGCCAAACAAGAGCTTGATGAACATTTTTATTTCACTACCTTTGATGGCCGAAATTGTGGATAGGAACTTGTCATTTTCAGGGTTCCGTACACCAAAGGTGAAAAGGAACGTAATTTAAAATTTTTATGGTTTTGACCCCGCCCTTTTTCTAGGTCAAGATAATGCTATATATGGCCGGTGCTTATGGTTCATGTAAAGCTTCGTAGGAAAAAGCTTATGAGAAATACATAAGTAATACATTAAAATTTGCTAAACCGAAGTGCATGAGAGAAAAGCCCAAGATTTGTGGGTGTAGTTGCACCCACTTTTCAAAACAGAAAATTATTGTTTTAGAGAAGTGCAATGTGTGTTAACAGTTTCAATAAAATCGATCGATCAGGGCGTGTCCCCGGCCCCGATTAAAACTTTCGGGTTTTTTTTACTTTTCTTGGTGATCCTTGATCCAGATTTATTTGTGTATCAAATTTCTAGTTGGTTTCTTTTCTAGGCGTACTTGTGCATCAAATTTTAGATCTGCCTTAGAAATTTTAATTTTTATGGACATAATAGTGCCCAATTTTTTAAACTCAATTTTTTTGTTGGCCAATGTTTATCATTCGTGTCAAGTTGTGTTGGAAACGGATAATGATGAATACATAAATAGTATATCGAGCCATAACCGCTAAAATAGCTCAAGCGACACATTTTTTGGACTTAATTTTTTTGACGAAAATCGACTATTTACGATCGCAAATGATCGAGTTTGGTAAAAAATTGAAGTTGGAAAATTATATCGCTCAAGCTATTTTCGCGGATATGGCACGATATGTGACCTTCTCCGAGAAAAGGGACCTAATGTGTGAAAATGAAGTTTTGAGAAAAACGCATTTAAAAAATAAAATTTTAATGTATTTCTCATTTTTATCGATTTTCCCAAGTTCCCGTTTTTTGACACACTAGGTCCCTTTTCTCGGAGAAGGTCACATATATAAATGTGCTGAACCGAACTATGTACATGAAATAGGAGGATTACATTTTATAAGCGATGGGAGCTTCTCCACCAAAAACGCTAACCTAACTTGCAACCTCATTTTATGTTTTATGGCCTTGCCGCACTGTGCGGCCCTTAGATTTAATTACTGCTTGCATAAGAAAGAAACTCATATGAAAAACATTCACTGTACCCTTATGGAAATATTTTGTTTTCACTTCCAAATGTTGGGCATGGTTTTGTTTAAATATTCTATTGATGTTTGTTGCCTCTTGATGTTAAAATTACATTTCAGTAATATTCTGCTCTATACAACCAAATCATACATATGTTATTTCACACGTACTATTGAAAAAGCCGGGCGACTAAATTTAAGAGGAGGCCCTCATAGCGGAGATCTTAAATTGTTTTTTTTTGTTTTAATTAATAGCATTTTCTTTTCTGGAAAAAAATGTTACATTTATTACACTTTTCAATGAAAATTCGCAATAAAATGATTTTCAGAAATATACATTTTATTAGAAATTATTGTATCATCCCTTGTGAGCTTAAATTTTTTCTTTAAACGAACGCTAAATTGTATTTTCTTTAATAAAAAGTTAAAAAATGTGACACTTTTTCCAGAAAAGAAAACGCCATAAATTGTGGGACTTATGAGGGCAGATCAATCAGTCCGTGTTTATTTTTGATGTGTAAACATCTATACGTTAGGGGGTAAAAATCTTTTGACTTTGATTTCTTTGCTGAGATTTCTTTGCTTTTCTTTCACAGCATTGTCGAATCGGTGTGAGATATGTATGAGTGTATTAGTGTTTGAAAGAAGCAATACCAAGCAGAGAAACAAGTCGACCGGCTCGAAGCCGACGGTGCGCCGCCGCCGGTTATTTATCTGTATATTTCCGTACACCAAAGGAGAAAATGAACCGTAAGAGCTACGGACTTGAAATTTGGACACAATGTTTAGACATTTGGCCACTACAACAACAAATACATGAGAGTTAAAAACTAAAGAGTGTTCCAAAACGAGCAACGAAAAATGTTAAAATCCCATGTAATATACATACAATTGTATGTACATATATACACTTGAAATTTTAAAAGTTAGTGTATTTTTATACAGACTACAACAATTGACACTAAATTTAAAAAGTTTAAATTAAAGGGTGTTCCATTAGTTAATGCAATTTTTACTTTGTAATTTTGACAACTTGCTGTATCTTGGAGACCGTAAGAGCAAAACTCTTGAAATTTTCATGAACGGTAAAACTAAAAAATCAAAAAAATATAAAATCGCCAAATATAAAAAAATCGCCAAAAACAAAAAAAAATCGTTAAATCGAAAAAAAGCACCAAATTAAAAAAATCTCTAGGACTAAAATAAATCGCGAAAAACCGGAAAAAATCGCCAAAATGAAAAAAATCCTTAAACAAAAAAATCGCCAATATGAAAAAATCGCCAAAATGAAAAAATCGCCTAAATAAAAAAAACCCCAAAAACAGAAAAAAATCGCCAAAATGTAAAAATAGCCAATATGAAAAAAATTGCCAAAATTAAAAAAACCAAAAAAGAAAAAAACGCCAAGACGAGAAAAAACCGATAAAACTGAAAAAATCGTTTAAACTTAAAAAATTAAGAAAGCTAAATCAAAAAAATGCCCAAAACCGAATGTGTGCGAGTCAAAGTCGCACTTTACTGAATTTATTTTAATTGCAATGCGTACACAACAACAAGAACAGCAACAACTAAACGATGAACAACAGGAATTAAAAATTAAAAAGTAAAAGTAAGGGCATTTACCATAGATGAGCACTGCAGTACCACTAAAGTTTCAGTAAAAACAATAAAAAATGTTTAACAAGTAAATGTTTACTGATTACTAAAGTTTTTTTCTACAATTTTTATAAATTGCCTAAATGATTTGTTATATGATGAGGTACATTGAATTTTCAGTAATCAGTAATGCCCGTATTCATAATGAAATTCTACCAAGTGGCTAAATGTTTTTCATACAAAAGTTTCAAAATTTGAATGAAAAAACTTTGGCACTTGCTACAATATTATTATAATCATACGGTAATCATACGGCCTTACGATTTTACTGGTAATGCAAATTAAATTTCATTAGCAGTAAAAATTTACTGAATTTTGTTAGTAATCAGTAAATTTACTGCTTACTGCAATTTTGAATGCAGTACATATACATATACTGCAGTGTGCCCATTTACTAACCATATAAGTTTAATAAAACAAACAAAAACCAGCAAATTCATATGTATTTACAATATTGAAAGTTTTGATACTTTTAATTAATTAATTTAAAAAAATATACTAAAAGCAATAGTACTTCCAACTTAAAAAAAAAAAATTCATTACTAGATGTTTACACATCTCCTCCGTGATCGGACTCACATTGCCTTTTTTTAATGAAACTTGGGCTTTTGCATATAAAATCATCTTATTTTTCAACGAAGTCTCTTTTGCCCAACGTTTCTCTAACTTTTTGGACCCTTCCCAAAAATAGGATTTGTCGAGACTTCGAACGATTTTCCTGAACAATAAAAAGCTTATTAATGATTCATTAATAATTTTACCACATCATTTCTATTAAACATTTTCATTGACTTGCATACATTCACTCATAAACTCACATTCATTAAATTTTTTTAAAGGCCAGCTGCCAGGCCTCTCTCTAAAAAAACTTCTCACATGTGCACTTAACCATATTTTTTTTCTTTTACATGGTGTGAATTTTGATAGTTGTGTGAAATTGTTATTGTATTTTCGCGACATATTCTAGCGTTCCTTTTTGTTAGGCTTCTGCAAATTGTGAAGGATGCATATTGATGAAATGTTTATTATTTATTGTTATTGTTATTGTTATTGTTATTTTAGCTGTCATAACTGACCATACCATAAGGCCTCATGCATATATACTGATGGTAAATTTTTCTTTTGTCATAAATTTAATTGAAAATTTACAATTTAAAAATAAACGACTGAACAGGGAGTTAATTAATCTCGAAAAAAAAATCATTTATAAAAAAATCATATACATACATAAATGCATATGCATGCACATGTACATGTAAGTATATAAATAAATATGTGCTTAAATCCAGGCTTCCCAGAGAAGCGCCAGAGTGCCGAACATCAATCGGCTTTTTATACAAATGAATACACATACGCTTATACATTTCTCTCGGTTTTCTCTCTGTGGGCATCCTTGGCTTAAATCATTTAAAAATTCACTTTATGAGACCGTCATTTTGATGATTTTTTTGGCTGATACTTTCAAAAAAATCAATAATTCTAAAATTTAATTCAATGAACAGATGTAGTAAAGTGATTACACAGAAAAAATCATTATGGGTTTTTTTTTTCAAATACAGTACATAACCGATCTCATATCCGTATATCATAAAAAAAAACTATCGCTTATCAGAAAGTATAACAGAAACACCATGTTTTTTTTTCAATATTTATCAATATAAAAGGAGTTACTTACTGCCAGTTTATAGATATGAGTAACAAGCAAAAGTTCTCGCGTCTTATGCAAAAAAACTTAATAAAGCTTTGCCAAGCAATGTTAAGTAAAGTTGTATTCTAAAAAAATTATTGTATAAAAATTCTAAAGTAGGCACCCACGTTTGTTAAGACTACTTTAAGTTGATATTTCCAAAATGTGTATTTTGTACCTCATATATTTTTACTAATAAGCACATACTGTTTCATGTTACATCTGAAAATGAAGCTAGAAGTGCCTGCCCTTATCTTAAATTTATTATTTCTGTCATGCAATGGGAAACATCACCAAATTATCCAACTGCTTCGAAATACATAGCAAAATCCATAAAAAAATATTAAAATAAATACAATTATACAAAAATGTTTTAGTGATGTACATACAATCAAAACAAATCGAAAAAAGCTGGATATTCAAATACTCGTTTCATTCGAATAAAACAAATTGTGATAATTTTTCACATTTTTTTACTTTTACTTCATGGTTGTGTTTATCTGTTTTCCTATTAAGTCAGAAGCTCATTTTTTTTAAATTATGTTGCTTTACTTCAAGATAATAAAAATTTATTTAATAAAATAAAAAAAATATTTGAATACCCGAATGAAATTGTATTCAATTTTGTACATCATAAGCTGTGAAGTGGTTGTTGAACACGGTGGTGTTACCAGTATTTATTATTAAATCACAAAATATTTAAAGTTGTCTTTTGCATATGATTTTTTAATAAAGCTATGTTAGCCTTAAAGTGCTTATCAACTACTATGAACTTTAAAGCTAAAGTAAAATATTTTTTTGCATAAGGGGGCTCATCTTTATACACATAGGAAAAAAATACCAATGTAAAATCATCATGCAAACATTTTGATTTGAAATCATATTGAATCATGTTGAATTAAAGTTTAAATCATAATGTTTTATATATTTATTGTGCATCTAAAGAATATTTAAAGTTGTTGTGAGTGCAGCGGTAAGCGCGTTGACTACCATGTGATGAGTTCCGAGTTCAAATTACACAATTTACACACGTCAAAGTTAAATAATTAAATTAACCAAATGCAATGACTATACTAAATTAAACTCCTGTTGTTTCAACTTGAAATCACTTTGATTCGAGATGATTTCTCATTTTGATGGTACGGGAATGTTAAATCAAGAAATAAAGTTATTTCAAAAGGAAAAAATTTTCTTTGAAGATTAATGTTAATCATGTTATATTAACATGAAACACATGTGAAGCAAAATCATTGCCGAACAAGGCTAAATAAACCTTGTTTACGTAGATTTTAAGTTGAAATTCGTGTGTGTGTATTTATATTGAAAATACACACAAATTTGAGTGCTTTGTACGTTTAGTGATTGGAAAGGCAAACATAAAATCGAGACGTCTTAAGAACTTCTAATAGTGCCCTATTAAATAAAAATATTTCCAAATCAGCCTGGATGGGTTTAATAATTTTTTAACAATTTTGTTATTTTACTATTGGTATTCGAAAAGGTGGAAAACTCACAAACGTAAACAACGCCGGTTTTAATTAGTTTACGATACTGCGAGCGAACTGTACAAAATATTCAGAATTGACTCCTAGAAAAACTCAAAATGTCGAAATATGATGAAAACTCGATATTCAAAAATTGGGTTAAGATCAGTAACTACACAGAAAAAAATATTCCTGCAGCAAACAATTTTAATTGAAAATAAAACCAAAAATTAATTAAAAACGTATTTAAGTCAATTTAAGCAAAAGTTTAAAAATAAAATATTTTTGCAATAAACAACGTTAATTGAAAATAAAACCAAAAATCAATAAATAATGTATTTAAGTCAATCAAACATTTGTTTAAAATTTTTATTAATTACAAAGTGTAATTGACTCAATTACTTTTTTTTTATTAATTTTTGGTGTTTTATTTTCAATTAAAGTTGTTTATTGCAAAAATATTTTATTTTTAAGCAAAATTTTAATTGACTTAAATACGTTTTTTATTGATTTTTGGTTTTATTTTCGATTAAAATTGTTTATTGCAGGAATATTTTTTTTCTGGGTACCTAAAGCAAGAAGTTAAAAATGAGTGGAAGTGTAGAGCCCTCCTCTATCTGTCGTAAATCTCATTAAAAGGAAAAAAAATTTTTAAGCTCAACAGATTCAAATAGATTTTGTTTTATAAGAAATATCGAGTGGATTAATTAAAAAAAGCCATGTATTCTGATCATTGTGAAACACGAAAAAGAAACGTCAATCGATTACATTCTTGAAATAATTAAATGTCCTTTACAGTCAAGTAAATTTCAAAGTTTTGTGCTAGTGAACATAATGATGACGATGACATCTGGCGGCAGACGAAATTATTAAAAAGATATTGTGACAAAAAAAACCACAACACTCCAGACTCAGTAAAAAAATACACAATATCACTTTAAAACCGTGGTCGGCAACCTATACCATTACATTTTACGATTGCATGAGTAATACTCTCACCACAAAACGGTGTTGCCAGTTAAATTTCGTCTCATTTCCCTAATTTGAAATCTTAAATCTCTAAAGGCAAACTTGATTTTATTATGGTCAGAAGGAACACTCAAGTTTGGTTTATGAAGAAAGGCATCTTTTTTTGTTGATACGTGTCAATGTAATATTGAGTAAAAATATGGTTTTGTGGAAAATTTTCTTAAAATAATTTAAATATATGCTTGAAAATACCTTTGCATGTCACGTTTTTTCATGCATAACAACGCACGTTGACAAACCAAACTTTCTGGTTTGCCATAATAATTTTCTGCGAATAAAAAATTTAGTAAATTCTCATCTCACATATTTTCTTATTATTAGTAAAAAAAATTTATCTGGTAACGCTGATTCTTAAGAGTATGAGATACACACATCTTGTTCTCAACAATGCGTGTGTACACATACGTAGTAGAAGAGTATATTAAAAGGCGCGGCGATCTTATTTTGCCGACCACGGCTTTAAAAGCTCCCAAAAAGTCAATCAAATAAAAACAATTTACATATCTTGTCATCCACAACATTAAAGTTATGAAATCAAAAAGAATGGAAAAATCAGCCAAGATAATAATGTGTTGTACCAACAACTCGCAGGTAAAATATATATTTGTATGTATGCAATAGACAGTATAAGTTTTTTAATAAAGCCTATAAGATTTATTTCCCAAAATATGTTACTTGAACAAAAGTCCCACAAACAATAAAGAGATTTTAAATATTTTTTTTTTCATCCTAAAAAAATAAATTTTATTAAAATATGTAATATTTGCATTACAATTACGATTTGTAATCATAAATAATCTACTGAAAACATAGATCATGCATTCAATTTGTCTGCCTTCGTTATTGTGTTTGTGTTCCTTTGCCCTTAAACTCGAACAATGCGTCCGCCACCACTGCAGTGGCATGTGTTCACACACAGACTCACACTCCCACACAATTATTATTCACTCATTTATTATCTGGCACTTTTATGCATCAGCACTCAACTTTTCTTGCGGCAAAATGTATTATTTCAATTTGTGTGAAAGTAAGGGGTTTTGTTTGCTTTCTCTTACCTTTGCGGTATGGAAAAACGCCACACAAAAAAAGAAAAGAAATAAATAATTTTCCTTTGGAAATCGCAAACAGGGATGTCAATGTGCCATATCATGTGAAAAGCGCTACTATTTATAATATAATTTCAAAGGGAATACTTACCACAAAGCGAAGAGAGCTGAAACATGACTTAATACAGAAAAAAATAAAAATTAATTTTAATCATCCGATTGCTTGAATAAATAAAACATATTGTTTAATTTTACACATACATTTAAAAAAAAGTGATGATATTAATCATCAGAATAGCAAAATTTGAAAAATTATACAATTTTATTTTTCCAATTAATTGTGGCCTTTTTTCACCTGGGAAAAATGGAATTTCTATCGTTAATGAAAACGATTATTAGAAATAAATATAGCTTCAATTAAAGTGTTGTATTGAATGGATAAAAAAATTGTTGAAATAAATTTCAAAATTAAGCAATCTAATGATTGAATCAATCATTTCAAAAATCCAATAATTGGAATGTTGACCAGTCCTCGTATTCTGTAACGTAAAGTAAATTTATCGATTTTCGGCTACGAATGCAACTTTCAAACTTGTAATGCTAAATCAAGCATTGGCTCAAAAACACTAAAAAAAATTGGGATCTAAAATTGTGTACAACTTTTTTATCACAAATTAATAATTGGCAAATAAATTTGTCAAAAATCATCTAACGGATGAAAAGCAACAAATAAGAATTGTATCTATTGTTTTTTTTATGGGAATTGTTAAATTTAATATAATAAATATTTGTTTTATTAAAAATACATTGAAATTGATTATTGAGGGGTTTAGCTGGATCCTATGCGCATTTTACTGTTGCTAATGCAGATCATCCGGGAACCTTTACCCAAAGTTTCTTAGAACAACTTTAATTTAAACAAATGAGAAGCTCAACAACAAATAACAAAGTTGAAACAAGAACTCAATAATCAACATTTTTTTTTCTTACTTTACCATTAATACATTGGCTGACTCTTTTTCAGCTTCAAATTGTATTTGTAAGAGTATGTGAAAAGAAAATAAATTTAAGTCCCAATTTACACTATGCAAGTCTTATTGCTAAGCTGATTAGTTTGTTGGGAGAGGGAGACGGGGGGAAAAGAAACGTTGCTGTTCCCCTCGTCTCTCTCTCCCTGAAACGAATCAGCTTAGCAATAAGACTTGCATAGTGTGATTTGGGATTAAATAACAACAACAGCTATTTAAGTATAGAGTGTTGCCACACAAGTATTTTTTTGACCAGGTGCAGTCAATTTAATAATTAGTGTTTTTTTTATATGAATTATATCAGTTCATGATTTGTTTTTAACAAATAAAATTGTTGAAAAGAATTTGCTTTATGTTAAATGCATTGTGATGGTATTAGAGAAGATGTCCTGAGTGAACCTGTGGCTGAGCGGTAGCGATGCTAGGCTGTTAGTTCAGAGATAATGGGTTCGATGCCCGCCATGGGTAAATTGGTTTTTTCTGCAAACAAGCTAATCATTTCGCGGGTTGTGTTCAAAAATACGCATTAGATTACAAATCAACAAAAAAAATTGTAGATATGATAAAATATTTATACATACGAGTACTTATCATACTTATCGACAAAAAAATTGTTGGTCTGACAAAAATTTTAGTCAAAATTTTAATGTATGTATATTTAACAAAATGGTGAGACAAAAATTTTAGCTGAAAATTATAACAATACTCAACAAAGTTTTAAGTCAACACGATATTTTTGTTGTTGAATAATGAAAAAAAATAAAAAATTATTGACAAACAACGTCTACTGTATTCTTCAATATGACAAAAATCTTCATTGGTTGTAAATTGAAAAATTATTTCGTTGTATGCGCGTTTTTTGTTGCCAAATACGAATTTTATTTTTATCTGCGCATGTGTATTTTTACACCGCAATAAAAAACTCCGAGTTAGCAACACTTCCTGTAAATTCATATGGTTTAATTGTTGCACAAATTATTACGAGAGCAATCTGGATGAGGAGTAGAGTAGCATGAATATTTATATGATGTTGTTGGTGTGATGGGGATAATGAAAGTCTTTTTTTTGGCGTGTGGCATTTAATTCTTTCTTTTGTGTTTTTGTGGATTTTGCATCTTCAAATGGACGGCTTTAAAATTGAAAGCAAAAATAGTAACAACAATAAGAGATTATTTTATTGTTTGCATATCGACAGTTAAACATTCATTTCACACAATTAAAAAAATATATTTACATACGCACATATACATACATATTTATACACATATTTAAAAAATATTACATTAACGAACTATTCACTGAGGGAAAAACTGCAACTTAAAAATAACAACGCGTCACATTGATTCAATAATTTTCAATATATGTAATAGAAAATGTATATTGAGATACTTAAAAATAAATAAAATTAATAAATCAATGCCGTAAATTATATTTTTACTAGGGATGTAACGATACTCCGTTTTGCCGATCCGATACCGATACTCAAAAAGAAATATCGCCGATACCGATACCTATACTCATATTGAAATTGAACTCAAGTTAAAACTAACAAAATTCAAGTAGAGTAATTCTTAGGCCCAATTCATACGATGATTTAAAAATCTTGTTTTATTTTTGATTCTCTTTAAAATTTGATTCCAAAAACATTTTACATTCATACGATGATTTTTTCCATGTTTTTAGTTTTTATTATTTTTCTTCCAAAAATTGTATCAGTGTTGCCAGTAGATTTTTAAAAAATCCGTTTTTTTTCTTTCCCTACATGTTAAAAAATTTACCCCATACGAAAATCTACAAATTTTAGCAATTTAATTTAAAGAGAGATAAATTAAAAACATTTAAGGCCTCAATGATCAAACAGAATTGCGGCATAAACACATTTTCCATACAAATTGTCACAAAAAGTGGCGTCAGAAAGCAGTCGAGAGATAGAATCTATTTTATTTTGACAGCGTTTTTTCTTATCCACTCACATATAAATAAATATGCTATCAACAATGCTACCAAAGACACGCACTGTGACACCAAAATAATTAGATAAAAGTCTATCCCAATAAGCACTCAAAAAATTAAAATTCAAGCACACTTGAAATTGAACTGGAAACAAAGTTGAATTCAAGCATTTTTTCAAGTAATTTTCAAGTTTGAAAATATTTTTAAATAAAAAATCAAACAACATACATATATATTCAAACCTTGTCAAATACGTAATTTATTTATTATTTAAACTGAAATTGTGCTGAATATATCAAAAACAAATAAATAAAAGTGAATTTGGAAAACAAAGGTGAGTAAAACGTGAAAACAATAGCAAAGGCAGATGTGCAGAAAATAAGTATTAGAAAACAAAGGAATTGCATTTTGCTTTCCATTTGAAAAGCCTTGTTTTTGCAGCTTGAAATATACTTGAATTCAATTGTAATATAAGGTTGAATTACAGTATAATTCAAGGCTTGAATTAAACTGTACTACAACTGAATTGTTCGCATTGAGTTCAAGTTCCCTTTTCACTGGAGAATGCTATTGAATTATAGTGTGAATCAAGCATAATTCAACCCTTGACAATTGATTGTGTGGCTTGAATAACACTTGTTTTACACTTGATTTCAAGCAAAATTGCTTATTGGGATGTAATTTCGAGCAAAACAAACTTTGAAACCGTTTATGAGCAAAAATATATTTTAATATAGTTATTTTTACATTTATGCACAAAAAATGCAATATGAGAATAAAAAATACCTACATTTTGTCCAAAATAAAATATTTTTCCGATATTCCCTATACTCATATATTAGTGACAAAAATACCTACAGGTAACACTGGTTTGTATTAAAAAAAGCTGTTGTCGGATTCAATCAAAAAATAAATTAAAGCAACATAAAAAAAATTAAAATATGTGTAAAGAAAATTTAAAAAAAAACACGTAGAACGGAAAATGTGATTTTTGTCCTTCCCCTTTTGTTTTTCTATACCCTTCGCCTACAAACTCTAAAAATCGTGTTTCAAAAAATCATTGAAAAATCAACGTGTGAATTACGTGTTATATTATACATTCTGAAATTAACAAAAAACAAATTATTTTTTTAACAAAATACATTCCACTACTATGCACAGTGGGGACTTTTGCAAAATAAATGGTAATAAATCTGGAACTTCTAAACTACTGATTGGATTTATATGAAACCTCGAACATCCGTAGAGGAGGACTTAGGCCTTATAACAAATATCTTGGCAGCCGTCTGGCTTAAGCTGGACAGGAGTTACAGTGGGCCTAAGTTGACAACATGGGACTAAAAAAATTTGTTTAACACATGCACTTTTAAACCACATAGCGCTAAAAATAATCTATTCAGAATATGCTAAGAGCCAATTATTTTGTAAATTTGGGCATGCACCCTATATTCAGCAGTGTCAGAAAGTTGTCAATCTTAAAAATATTTTTTGTGCTTATGTGCTTATAAAAAGTTGTGGCGGTCGATAAGTTTTAACTATAGCATTTAATTGTAAGGATAATTTGCAACATGTTTAACTTAAATTTTTTACACCATTTTCATAAATGTGAACATACGCGCAAATTTTCTGAAAAATTTCAAAATTTTGGAAAAATTTTGTTTTGTACCATAAAAAATATATACATATGTATAAAAAAAATAATTTTCTTTTCTTATGTTGACCTTTTTGGCTTCTATAATAATAAATTATAAAATATGAAAATTATGAAATAATTATTCCAATATAATTAACTGATCTCGAGATATTCCGATTGTAGGGTGCAATTCAAAAAATATATAGACTGCGCTTAACTTTTTTCCCTTTATTCACACATCAGCTGTTTAAAACTTTTATGAATTCTGAAATTCAACCTAAATAGAAAAACAAAAATAAATTTGGAATGTTATCCAATAAGTCTATGTATATTTTTGGAAATAAAAAATATTTATGGTAATTATACCATATGTTTTTCCATGTATGTAAGTGTAGTTAATGCTAATAACAGGTAAGCATTTAACGAATAACAACACACATTTTTAATGGATTAAAAAAAAGGTTTTCGCGCATCATTTCACAGCGGCATCGGGAGGTGCTACCTCGGGCCTAATTCCTGCACTCGTGATCGGAATTGCATTCGAATAGAAATTGATTCCGATGGCAAGAAATTTTCTGATGATGTCACTCGCTACCAAGCGAATCGAGTTTTGGTTCTAGTGTTGGAAAAAGACAAATATATTTATATAAATATATAATATATTTATAGTAACTAAAAATTAATAGCCATGGGCCTGTGGCAAAAATTAAATAAAAAATATACTTAATAGTAACAAACCAAAAAAAGTTTGTCTTAAGTAGAACAAAAAATAAGCAAATTAAGTAACATGTGTATAATTAGTAAAAAGAACAAAAACGACAATGGTAAGACTGTTGTAAATATAGTGATGGTAAAATTGAGCTTACAATACAAAAAAGCTTTCAGCAAATTGAAATACGATGAATCAAAACAATTCACATATTCCATTTTGCAATAAAATGCTAAGTATATAAAGCAGAAATCTACATCAACTGACACCACACACAGAGACCAAACACAAAAGAACGCTGATGATGAAGGTTTAGTGGCCTTCGAAAACGGCTGGCTGTTCCGTTCAACTATGTGTTGTTAGTCAGAATATTTACAACAGACTTTGGTGTTATTTGTTCATTAATAATTATCACATGTAATTTGGCTTAAAAAGCGATACGAACTTTAGCCCGTTCAAATCACAAATGAATATATTTATATATAAATTCATTTCACAACACTGAATAAATTGTAAGCAAAAGCATATGTTTGTATATACATATGTATGTATGCAAAAACATATGTAATGTACGTACATACACACGTATATGCAGAAAAAAGAAACGAATACATAAATGTTATTTTCATTTTAATTTTATTAATAACTTAATAATAATAGTGTAAAGTTAGAGAATAGAGCACTAGCCACATGTTCGATTCTTTTATTGCTTGACCAGAAGCATTTAATTTGTTATTTAGGTGCTCCCAGAGTTGGTTGATTTTTTTTTATTTTCCCCGAGACAACTCTTGGGCAAAACATTATGTATTTGCGAATTGTATTTTTTTATACGTATGTACATTTGTGCATTCATTCATTTTTAAATAAATAAGTAAAATATTGAACATACATTTTCTATTTCTTCGTTTTTTCTATGTTAAAAATGATTTCGAATGCCTTTTTGCTTGCGAGTAAAAACACGAATGGCTGCATTCGAATGTATGCACGTTATCGAATGCTGTCATTAGAAATTTCAATATGTGTTACTCGAAACCGAATGCGAAAATCCCAAAAGTTAAAAAACTCGCACATTCGAGTAATAACTCGCTCGCAATTGAATGCGGGAATTAGGCCCCTGATTATGCTACTACTTAAAATAAATAACACTTCACAGTACCAGGTAATTTGACAAAATTAGCAAAGTTGCTTATAAAGTATGAGTCCCATGTTGTCAACTTAGGCTCACTGTAACTCCTGTCCAGCTTAAGCCAGACGGCTGCCAAGACATTTGTTATAAAGCCTAAGTCCTCCTCTACGGATGTTTGAAGTTTCATATAAATCCAATCAGTAGTTTAGAAGTTCCAGATTGATTACCATTTATTTTGCAAAAGTCCCCACTATGCTATGGTGGAAAGCTTTTAATATTTTGTTTCTCTTAGTTGTTGTGCAAAAATAAAGCGCTGAAAATTGAATAGTTTGTTCAAAACAGCTTTAAAAAAATTTAAGAAGTATTGTCGTATCGACAGTAAAATATCGCCGATACCGATATATCGGCAAATCAGAAGTATCGCCGATATATCGATATCGGTATCGGTGACATCCCTAATTTTTACATATTGAGATAAGAAATTTCAACATGACTAGACATCCCTTAATGTTTCTTATTAATTCAATATGGTTTTTAATGATTTTAAGCTCTTTTTGCTGGTGACATCGTGGAACAGACCGTTAGTAATGCGTATTACCATCGATTAGACACTGCGAGGTAAAGCGATTCTCTATATAATCTAGTGATAATTTTTTATTACGTTTCCGTGAACATACGACTTAAATATGTATGTACTCGTATAAACAAAATATGGAAAAAATATAAAAACACAATAAATTACATTACCCAATGGACATATCTATCTATCGCTCATTTACGCAAAGAACGTCATAATTCTAAAAATGGAATTTTTGGGTTAATGATCTAGAATTAATCCTCATATCGTGCTTGATATTGTGAAATAAGTTCATACAAAGATCTTGTTTATTATATATTTATGTACATATATCGTCACCTAAAGTCCAAAAATCCGTAATTGCTCTATTTATTTTATTTTTTTTTACAGGAAAAATGAAAAACTTTATTAAAGCTACATATTTCTTGGTAGCCAAGGTTAGAAAACCATTGCGGATGTGATCCAATAAAAAAAAGTGAAGAATCAATAGCCGTTCTTTCCTAATGGTACTTGGAATCGCTTCTTCTGAAAACAAAAATCGGTAAGTCATTAATTTTTTTTAAATAAAAGTAAGAAGAAGATGCATAATATTTAGTCAAATTATCCAGCAAAAATTCTCTTACCTAATCACCAAAAAAGTAACACTGTTCTGCAAAAAAAAAAATTAAAAAAAATATATGTTTTATATAAGAACATTAATGTCCTAAATTCAAATCCGTTTTCAGTTTTTATCTATTACGTACAGATTTTTTTATTGAGGGTGGCTAATATGACCCCCTAAACAATGCGGTCATGCTAACTTCGTTCAATATAATTCGATTTGTTGGATTTTAATAAATAAAACACTGAAAGATGAAGGATGAAATAAAAGTAATTTTAAGTCAAACTAATATCTGTGTGCAAAAAGGAAAAAGTGCTTAAGTCGAGATAAGCTAATTTTGAGTTAACGGTACCTCCGTAATCTACATATTCGAAAGTATCCCTGGTCAAAATCTAAATTAATTTCTGTGATTTTTCAGGAAGTTATAGCACCATGACGTGCGACTTATCTTCTTTAGACTTCTAATCTCATTTGAAATAACAGCTTAATTGAGGTTATACTTTGATATATTTCAATTTAAATGTATTACTAATAGTGTCGAGAACAACATTTGCTTAACATTGGGTTAACAGAGAATGTTCCAACTTAACTGCAAAAGAGATAAATTTCTGAAAATCGACTTGAACGGTTAAAAGTGGTCTCCTGCAAAACACTAAAATATGACTTAAGGTAGAATTAGTAAAATCGTATCGTGATATTGCGTGTCAGCTGACAAAAACCGTACCATATACGATGCATGTTACTAGTTATAAAATATGTGGTGGTAGCACTGCTGACGTAGGAATCTACATTCAGATCAGATTTTTCTGTAGCGAATGTCAAAAACGCCGCATTTAATGCCAGACAAAAAAATATGCTGTGCAAACTGTTAAATTTTCTATAACTTGTGCACAAAGTTGAACGATACGGCAAGCTGTAAAGTAGAATGATACGATTTTACTAATTCTACCTTTATGCTAGGAACACAATTGGGACGAACGACGAATTCCGTTCACATCGAAGAATTCGTCGATAAGAATTCGCTGCGTAAATTCGTCGTGTGCAGGGTGACCGATGACATTTTTCAAAAAGTGGCACTAAATAGGGGATTTATCAAAAAAAAAAAAGGGGGCAAAATTAAAAAAAAAGCGAGAAAACTGCACTAAACTTTTTATTTTTAATGTATTTTCATATAACTCACCCTAAATAAAGGGAGTCAAAAAGTGGCAAGGCAGTCGAAAAAGGGGAAACGCAGTCGAAAAAGTGGCAAATTGCCACTTTAGTCGGTCAAACGGTCACGCTGGTCGTGTGAATCACAATAACAACGAATTTACTCAAAGAATTCAGCTCTTATAATTGATAAAGTTGGTTATTGTCAGTGTGACCATATTAGCTAATTTTGGGCTAAATTTAGCTCATTTCTTCTGGACTTAGCTTTAAAATGTTTATTTAGCTCTTAGCTTATTTTTTTTACCTTTTTTTAAAACTTATTTCACTTTTTTTTATCATTTTTTAATCTAAATTGCGTATTCTCTAAAAATGTATTAAAGACATACGTGGTTTAGCTTAATTTTATTTTAAAATCTGGTCACACTGGTTATTGTGTATGTAAAGAGAGTGAGAGAAAATTGTTTTTTCGTCGTTCGTCGGCTTACAAAATAGAAATAAAGGCTCAGTTAAGGCTCAGTTAGCCGACTGTAATGTAATGTAACTGTAAAGTAGAAAACAGCTGATTGATATTTTTATATGAAAAGTAGGTTACGTTACATTACATCTCTATAACCATTTTCATTACTTTTGACATAACAAAATCGATCAGCTGTTTCTTACTGTTGCAGTTACATTACATTACAGTCGGCTAACTGAGCCTTAAATCTACCTCAGAGTTTGTCACGCACGACGAATTTCGTTCTACGGCGGTGTTGTGTTCATTTTCATATGAACAAATGTGTTTTATTTTCATGACGAAAATTCGCACCGAAAAATTCGTCGTTTGTCCCAGTTGTGTTCCTAGCATAAGCACTTTTTCCTTATTGCCACAGATCAGGGAAGGAAAATGACTTCTTGGATTTTGTACCAACTATGAAAATAAAATGTACTTTTTAGACCCTGACGGTACCAATTTTTAATATTTATTAATAAAAACAGAAATGTAAAAAAAATTAGTATAAAAATACAGAAGTTTACAATAAAAACAGAAACTTAACACAAAAAAACATTAAATATTACATTCATAAAGGTATATTCGTAGATTCGCCTATTATATTAGAGATTAAAATAAAACACACAGAAAAAAAGAGAACATAGGCAAAATTAATGTTACTATATAGTGAAACATTGGCATTTTTAAATTGTACTAAGTAACTCGCGATAGTACCACGGTACCAACAAGGTCAAAAATGTACCATAAAAAGTACAATTGTACCATGATTTCCCTCCGTGCCACAGATATTATTTTCTCCATTTTCAACGGTTTCAGAGTTATTCAGAGATTATTGGGGCAAAAACTATTTTTAATTCAAAATTAAGTTTTTGTTTTGTCTTCAATCAAAACGGCAAATGTTTTACATATTTGTTATTCATCGAAAAGCTAAATATGCCGGAAATAAAATAAGCTTTAAATAATAAAAATTTGTGCGAAAATTTCGAGTTTATTCACAAGTAAAGGAATTTTTTTTATGGTTTCGAAGGCCACTAAACCTTCATCATCAGCGTTTTTTTGTGTTTGGTCCATAAAGCAGAAATCTTTCGTATATAAAGCAGAAATCTACATCAACTGACACCACACACAGTGGACCAAACACAGAAGAACGCTGATGATGAAGGTTTAGTGGCCTTCGAAAACGGCTAGCTGTTGCGCTCAACTATGTGTTGTCAGAATATTTACAACTAGCTTTGGTGTTATTTGTTCATTAATAATTATCACAATTAAATTAACTTAATTTAATATAGTTTTAAATATTCGTATTCGCGGATATCATTTTAAATATTCGAATTCGAATTCTGGTATATCAAAAATTGACATTCCGCACATGTATGTATGTATGTATACATAGATACATAATATAAATGTGAAGGTAAGACGTATGATCAATTAAATAAATGAGAAAAGCATATTAAATGAGAAAACATACAAATTACTAAAATTTTTTTGTTACGTAACATTTTCAAAGTCTCCCCCAGCCCCACCATAACAAATCAAAACAAAACTCGAACTCCACCGCTCCCCCTTACAGCGTTACGTAATATCGGGTGTTTTTTTTAGAGGTATAGAACTTCGAATTGAAATAAAACACAAGAAAATCGCTTTAATGTCCATCAATTTGGCTTTATTGGAAGGATAATTTTATGCCATTAATGTTTAAATATGATTTCGGGCATGTGGCCGCCGCGGCTGGCTCGAATAAAGCCAATTCTACAGGTCCAATTTTCAACCACTTTTTCGAGCATATGGGGCCGTATGTTGGCAATAACGCCACGAATGTTGGCTTCCAAGTCCCCTAACGTTTCTGGTTTGTTGGCGTAGATGAGCGACTTCACATATCCCCAAAGAAAATAATCCAATGGTGTCAAATCACACGATCTTGGTGGCCAATTGACAGGTCCATTCCGCGAAATTATGCGCTCATCGAATGTTTCCTTCAATAAATCGATTGTGACGTGCGCTGTGTGGCATGTAGCGCCGTCTTGTTGGAACCACAACTCATCCACATTCATGCCATCCAATTCGAGAACAAAATTTGATGGACAAAGCTCCAATTGCTGTGCACGGTGGCGAATCGATTCATTCGGGTCCTCTTCAACACTTTGCTCTACAGCGGCAATTGTTTCTTCGGTGCGCACTGTTCGACGTCTCTGCGGATGCGTATTATCACATAGAGTAAACGTAGTGCGAAAACGATCCATGGTTAACCGAATTAATTGCTCTGATGGACGATTATGTCGACCATAAAATGGACGGAGCTTGCGGTAAACTTCGCGAACTAAACCATTATTTTCGAAATAAATTTGCACGATTTGCAAGCGTTGTTCTTTTGTCAACCTGTTCATGATGAAATGGCAAACCAAACTAAATATTAATCACTTGACAGCTGACAAAATGGCCGCCAGTTAAAAAAGTGATGCCAACTTAAAGTTCTATACCTCAATAAAAAACACCCTTTATATGGACGGCCCCTAAAGCAAAAAACATTTTCTGCGGTACAATTCGTCAGTAGTATTGTTGACAAAGGCCTGTTGATTCAGTAGTGTTTCTCAATTGATACTTCCTACAGGGTATCTAAGAAACATACATACATACTTACAAAGGTGTATGTACCCATCAAACAAAATGCTCCGAATTCGTAACGATTGGTCGACAAAATCTTCCGATTGCGGCACCGAAATATTACCGAAATCGTAAAAATTTTTGTATGAAATGGTTGACACGACTTCGTAACGATATGTCGGTACGAATTCGTTACGATAAGTCGGTACGAATTCGTTACGATAAGTCGGTACGAATTCGTAACGACGTGTAAGTACGATTTCTTTTTGCTTTTATAGCAGAGTACCGCTTCACCGTTATGTTGCTGCTATTGTCGAAATAATTTGCACATACTCACGGTTTTTAATATTTGTTATAATCCTTTTCTTTATCAACATATACATACATATTTATTTAAAATAAATTTTCACAGACTTTTACTTATGTACTCAAAAATCAAAGTTTTAATGTTTAAAAAAAATTGTTCAGAGAAACTACCGAAATGTCTTAACGAATTCGGTACGACAAGTCTGACTTCAGAAAAAGTCGAAACATTTTGTTTGGGAGTATTCATTATGTTTGTAAGCCCATACTACCATACATATTACTATACATATATGCATTTATTATTATAAAATAATTTATTTCAAATGATTGAATACAGTTACATATGTGCCTATGCAGGAATGTTATCTCGTGATAGCGTGAGAATTCGTGCGTGATTATTAAAAAAAAGCTCACGCACGAGTAAATTTTTTTCAGTCACGCTCAAGCACTCACGCGTGATTAGTTATAATATATGATCACGTGAATCACGCGCGAATGACGCGTGACACGATAAAATCACGACATTTGCACATCTCTAATTAAAAATGCATGCGATATTACGGGGTAATATATTTTCATAAAACAAGTTTTATCTCCAACAAATATCAAGAGTACAGTAGCTCACTGGTAGAGAGTGTGCCTTGAGAGTGAAAAAAACTCGTTCGTATGTATATTAAAATCATTTAAAAGATTATGACACCATGGCACTTATAAGACTACCGTTTGAATCCCCAAATTGTATTTGAAAGTAGCACGGATGTTGTCTTTGTTCTATTTTTTTTTTATAAAGAAAGTTTAGTTACTACTTTGACCTTTTGAATGTTCTGTTAATGAAATCGTTATAGGTGTAAGATTTTAAGAATATACATACGTATTTTTGTTATTTACATTAATATCAATTAAAAAGTATTAGGGCTTCACAATACTCGGTTTACTCGTAAAATATGTCTTAATATTGCCATATTTCAATTTTAATACTTTAATATGGGCTGGCTTGTATATTAATTTTGTTTGTATGTAAATCAAATTTATTATTAGATGGCAAATTTAAAAGTATAAAAAGCATGTCCTTTTTAATATAGCAATATGGTAATGGTAAACTAAACAAGTTAAAACTGTCAGCCCAGCTGTAGTTGAAAAAAAAATATTTGTATTTTAATTGTGCTTTTGGCATTTTCAGTACAAAAGTTTTTTTGAAACTCTCCGTGCGGAGAAAAAATTACAGTTTGAGGTTTTTCAATTAAGTGATTGCTTCTAAAAGTAATGGGCCTTATCGTGGTTGGCGTATTTCGACTTCGGCTGCGACGTTTTGGTCCTAGATTAAAGAAAAAAATGTTGCGGTATTATTTAATCTATTAGAAAAACGTCGAAGTCGAAATACGCCAACCATGATAAGGTGGTATATCTTTGATTAATATTTTAGCTAAATCTATATTTATTTTAATTGAATTTACTGCTTTATTACGCAAAATATATTTTATACTTTTTAGTTTGTTTTGGTATTGTAGGTTGTGTTTTTTTAACTTTTATTTATTTGTCTCTATATTTATGATGCGATTACGATTAAAGTTCGTATCGCTCTATAAGCCAAATTACATGTGATAATTATTAATGAACATATAACACCAAAGTTAATTGTAAATATTCTGACAACCATGTATATAGTAGAACGGAACAACTAGCTGTTTTCGAAGATTGCTGGTGTCAGTTGATGCTTTATATACTCAGCTTTCCAGTGCAAATAGAATATGTGAATTGTTTTAATTCATCGTATTACAAGTTGCCAAAAGCTTTTTTTTCTAATTAAAGCTCAATTTTACGATCTCTAAATTTACAACAGTATTTCCATTGTCGTTTGTTCTTTACTAATTATCCACATTTTAGTTAATTTGTATAATTTATTTATTTCGTTAATCGTTAATTATTTTGTTTTTCATTTTCCTCCAAAACGAAAATTCTCTGAGCAGTTACTTTCAAATTATTTTTAATATTATAAAAAAAAAACAATAAATGATAGAAAAAATGACTCCAAACATCATATGTATAAGAACATTATAAATAGAAGTAGAACTTTCGGCATTTGACATTGCCGAATTTCCTCTCTCACTGCTTCGCAATTTGAAGTATAAGAACAATTTCCAATATACCGTCGCAATACCAAAACCCAGACTGAGAAGATTTTATTATATTACATGAAATAAATTGATCATAGCTTACCCGTTCTAGTTTTGGATTCAGGGCTCATAATGTTCACGTTTGATAATACACATCTGTATTTTTAATAAATCGCTTTATTATAATTAGTTTTTAATTTGTCAGGCTTCATTTTAAGTTGATAAAAAATAAATAAAAATATTGATTTAACAGGAATCAAAATTCAAAAATAAACAATAAACTAATACTCGGTAATAACTATTTACTTAACTTAATTACGTTTTCTTTTTTTTTAATTTATATACATACGTTGTTTATTTGCAAAATTTTTGCTTACTGACTGAGAATTGTAAGAGCAGAATTTCATAATGAATTTTTTTGTTGTTTTTTTTTTGTTTTTGTATTTGTGTTTAAGCTATTTATAAGAGATTTTATTATAAATGCTTAGAATATTTAGGAATATATGCACACTACTTATTCTCGATTCTCTAGTTGTTTTAGTGGGGTTTATTAAAAGTATTTACAGGTGAAGGGGATTAGATTAAAATCACTTTAAACGCCATATTTTAGGCCGTAGTCTTGATGATAATGGCCGACATGAGATCTGTAGTGGGACAAATTGCTCAGATTTCCCAAGTTGCTTAAGTTCCCGCTCAAATGATGGTGATGGTGGTGATGATGATGCGAACTAATGAGGGCAGCGGCGGCAGCATTTGTCGCCACCGCCGACGATGCTGGGGGAGCTGGTGGACTGGCTGACTGTATGCTGCCCGTAGGACTACCAGTATCCATTTGGCATGACTGGTTCTGTTCGAAGATCATGTCCCTAAAGCCCAGAGAAGTGTGACCGGGCACTACCGACGAAGGACTACTGGTGGCAACTGAATGATTGTTGTTGTTACTGTTGTTATGGTGATTGTTGTTTAAATTGGTGGGTGTATGTGTGTTGAGGGAATTGCTTATTGGTTCAGAGGGTGGGGTTTCCGGTGTATACCAACCACCGTGGGCCGGACCATGAGGTGTGGCAATCGTTGTAGGTGAATTTCCCGAGGAAGTAGTGGTTGTGGTACCAGAACTTATGCCCCCCAATTGAACACCATTGTGGCTGGCCCCTCCTGGCGTCAGAGGATGAGCATGGCTGGGTACATGATGGTGATGGTGATGCCTTAATTGCTGAGCGTGATGAGCAGCTGCCGCATGATGGGCATGCATTTGTGTAGAGGCAGCCACGGTAAGATTTTCTTCATTTAAAGCATGATGATAAGGGTAAGCAGTGTGATGCAATCTGGGATTGTAGACATTCATGAGAGAGTCCACAGTAAATCCGGGATGATCCACGGCACCGGCTGTCAAATGATTCATTTGAGCTAAACTATCATGGCAGGAGTTCAACATGGCGGCGGTACTTATGCCAGCCGCCATAGAATCTTTGCCACTTAAACAACCCAAATCCATGCTTAAGGGCTCCTTTTTGAAGTGGTGGGCATGAGCCATGTGTTTGGCATCAATGATGCTGCCATTGGCAGTCATTAACTTTAAGGGTTTCATTTCGGCCAATTTTTCATTCATCATGGCCTGACGTTTCATGGCCTCCTCTTTTTCACGCATGACGTCCTTTTTCTTGAAACGTCGACGTCTACGCAAAAAAGAACCATTGTCGAACATATTGTATGAGTCAGGGTCCAAGGTCCAATAAGAGCCCTTGCCGGGCTTTTTGTCATCACGGGCCACCTTCACAAAACACTCATTCAGACTTAAATTGTGTCGTATGGAATTTTGCCAACCTTGTTTATTGTCACGGTAGTAGGGAAATCGTTCCATAATGTACTGATAGATGCCATTGAGGGTCACCTTTTTGTCGCTGGAATTCTGTATGGCCATGGCGATGAGCGCTATGTAGGAATACGGAGGTTTAACAATTTCCTTGTTCTGGTGAGGAGCTCCCAGTCCATAGGCCGAGGCAGGATAAGAATAGCGGGAATATTGATCATAAGCATAGTGAGCGGCTGTAGTCATGGCACCGGCGGCCGTGGCTGCCGAAGTGGGATAGCCGGCGGTTTGAGCATAATGACGTGAAAATGTATTTTGATCGGTGAACAAGGTATGCATGGCGAATCACTTCTTATATCTTTATTTTTAATTTCTACTCTCTAATTTATTCTATTATTTAATTTATTTATTTTTTATTTCATGTTTTTCTGCATTCAAATCAAATTTTTTTTATCAAGTATTGATTTATAATTTCTTTAATTTTGTGTACTCAATTTAAAATTTTTGCACACTTGTTTCAATTGCATACATACATTTATTTTTCTTTAAAATTTTTCATAATATTTTTTTAAGAACGATTATTTTTGTTTTTATTATTTTAAAGTCTACAACACAAACGGGGAAATACTTCAAGTTTATTAAAATATTTATTTGTTATTTTATTTATGTTATTGTTATAATTTTTTAAGTTAAGTAAAGCAAACACGATTAGTTTTTTTTATTTTTTTATTCGTGTTTTTATTTGTTGAACGATGCGTTCGAGCAAGTAACACGTCAGATACTGAATCTGTGACTGAAACAACATTCGACATGAGTCAGTACGGGCACATGAGAAAATCTCTACAAGCACCCGCACTTTTGTAAATGAAACGTATAAATAAAAAAAAATTAATACACGCACACATTCGTATAACAACAAAAACAACAATAGGCAGCCAACTCTAAGCTACAACTACATGCTTACAATATACGGATGTGGATGTTGTATGTATTCGGGTGGCTACGAGTGATTGGGTTTTAGTGTGCATGTGTGCGTATGTTTGTTGAAGATTTTAGTGTTAAATGTTGTTGTTTTCATAGCACAATTTCACCACCGTACAAAAACAAATTCACCGGTTTGATTAGTTTAGTCTAGTTAAAAACCTGAATTCTGCTCTATTTGTAATAACAGTTTAAGCAAGAACGAGAGAGCGAGTATTTGTTTTTTTTGCTCCCTTAATGGTCGCATACATGCATACATACATATAAGTATGTATTTACATATGTATATACAAAAACACAACAAAATTAAATTGAGGTGTTCGTGTGCATTTGTTTATTTGTACCTACCTACACGCACATGGACGCCATTCATGATTTGGAATGTCTTCTTTCCGTTTTAGAAAATCACAATGATTCTTTTTAGAGAATTCCCGCCTTTCTCTTGGCTCTTTTCAAATTATATCATTTGAGCAAGTGTAAGTGTGTGTGTTTTGTTAACGTTTTTCACTATTTAGAGAGCAAAAAGCAATAAAAACTAAGCAAACATTCCTTCCGTCAATTCTTAATAAACTAATCAGGCCCCTACCCACAACACAAACAATTCGAGGGTTTGTTTTTACTGAATAATTTACCTGATGTGAATTGCACTGTAACAGAAGCTCCCCTTTTTCAGGTTTATTTGTATTTATGTATGTTTAGTTGTTTCCATTAGTGTTGACTTCGTAGTTAGTTGGTCGTATTGGAATTTACTAAGCCAATGTGCCACCTAATAAAGGAATGACCAGCTCTGTTTTCATTGGTCATACGTGTGTGTATTTTTATTTTGCTGTATTAGTTATTTAAATTTTTCCTCAGGTCGGAGTTGCCAGCCATCGCCTATGGGTGCAACATCAGAATGGGGAATTTGCCTAATCAATAACAATTTTCGCTTTAGGAAGCTAATCATTTTACCCCAATTTTCGAATATCGAGCTATCACTGTATTTTAAAGTTTTGAGTTCCTGAAAGTCGATTCTGACTATTTTAGCGATGACGGACATTAGCGCTAAAATAGTGGATGTATGTATATGTGTATGCATGTATGTATTTGTGTGGTTGTGTGTACGTATGTGTGTTTGCATGTGTGTATGCAAGCACTTTATAGCTTCCCAGAGGTAAAACTCAGAAGACGTTGTTGGTGCAGACCTTAAAGGCTCAGTTAGCCGACTGTAATGTAACGTAACTGCAACAGTAAGAAACAGCTGATCGATTTTGTTATTTGAAAAGTAATGAAAAAAATTACTTTTCACAATATATGTAGATACTAAAACTCCAAATTTGTTTATAACTAAAGAAACCGTATTTTTTTATATTAAGGTGATCATGCAATCATTTGTTATGGCCCACGATCTATTTATTTCTTCCTAAGTTGGGTTGACTCTCAGACAACCAAACTAAGCTGAGTTGAGAACGGCAATGGGGGCGATAAATTACATAAATTGTGTATTCTTTTGGCAACTCTGTATCTAAGTTTTACAATTTGATTAGTTTCTTATATTATTACCCCGTTTCAACGTTGTTTTTGTTAAACTTTTCCATACCTATTTTGAATTTATTTATAACAAAGAGAAAAAAACTGGAGAATGAAATAAAGTCGTAGTCAGAAGGACAGGCAAACAGCTAGCATATCAATACATACATATATACATGCATACGTCCATACATGCATGAATACATACATACATAGATAAAAAGGCCATATGTAAATATGGCTTTTGGTTGGGATTTATTGTTTTTGTCAAGTTTAGTTTGTACAGGTTTTCCATGCCGCCTACAACTCTGCTGCCACTGCTGCTGTCGCTGTTGCTGCAATCCACAGTCTTTCAATTTTGTGGATGTGAAAGAGATAGACTGGATGACTGCATGGCTGTCAGCTTTTTATTTTAGCCTGGAATGCTTGTTGGTTGATTATTAATTATCTAATATTGATTGTATGTGAGTGGGTGAACGTGTAGATTTTTTGTTTTGTTGTCGTTGTTCTCTATATGCAGTTTGTATGGTTTTGTGTTGGGAGTTTTTTTAGCGCATTTTAATAGATTTAATTAATAGTTGCTGTATTGTACAAATATAGATTAAAATTTCTAATCGGTTTAATTTAGAGTTTTGTTGAATTTATTATGCTTAAGTTGGAAGAAATTAAAAATCTTCTTTAATGCATTATGACGGAAAACGTTAAAGATCTCTTCTCTACTGGCGTTATGAAGATATGTCTAATTTTAGCAATTTAAACTTTAATTGGACTTACTTCAGATTCAGATCTTCATAAGAACTTATACACACAGAAAAATTTCAACTTAAAATCTACGTAAACAAGGTTAATCTAATCTTTTTCGGCAATGATTTTGCTTCATATGTGTTTCATGTTAATCTAACATGATTTATAGTAATTGTCAAAGAAAATTTTTCGTTTTGAAAAACTTTATTTCACGTTAAATTAACATTTACGTATTGTTAAAATCAAAATGAAGAATCATGTTGAATAAAAGTTATTTCAAATTAGATCAACATGAATTTAATTTAATGTAGTAAATGTGTTTTTTTAATTATACATAGATATCAGACAAATGTTTGTTTGTAAATTAAATTGGCTTCCCCGGCCAAGATTTGAACTCGGAACTCAGCCCGTGGTAGTCAACGTGCTTACCCCTCTAGCCACAACAACTTTAAATATTCTTTAGATGCACTTTTTATATGTATGTACCATCATGACTAAAATTTTAATTCAATATTATTTCATTGATCATATAACTTAGAAATTATTTGAAAAGTTTTAGTTAAACGAAATACAAAATACTTTGACTTGAAAAGTTTTCGTTAAAAAAAAATACTTTGACTTGACTCCAGGATTCGAACCTGGGATCCTCCGACTGCAAGACTAGTACACTGCCTACCAGCCAGCAGCAGTTTGTCGACTGTTTATAAACATAAAAAACAACAACACAAAAACAACTCACACAACTAACCACGTGATTTTAATGAATTTGAATCAAACTTTTTGCATGGTGATTTTACATTGGTTTTTTTTTTATGGAGAAAGTCCTACGGTGCGCATATATTGATTTTCTCTGATAGTCAAGCAGCTCTAAAAGCTCCATTCATGAAAATTTCGATACAAGCTTGTTTTGGAGTGTTTTGATTTATTACAAAAGATTTGGGTATGAAATATGCACCCTTATCCCAGTTGTCGACATCGACATCACTTTAACACGATACCAACAAATTTGGGCTTGTGTACCCGTTGTTGGAAACAACTGACTCCTGTTGGCTGGTTTATGCTATTTTCTAGACCTTAGGGAACGGAAATGGAATGTCAGTAGCACAAAATTTTTCTCGAGAGCTAGTAAACAACCTCCAATATTTTGGTATTGTGTTAAAGTGACGTCGATGCCGACAACTAGAATAAGGGGTATGATTTCTATTTACCTGATACCGGGCCATAGTGGAAATTTGGGTAATGAATTGATGAATTAGATGAATTGGCCAAGAGGGTCGCTGCTGCTCCTCTGACGAACCCAAAGGCGTCAATTGGGTAAATAAGATCTAGGCACCAAAGAAGGTTTAGCTTCATTTTGAATGAATCAGACTTAGGAGTTATTGGAACACTCCTCGCATAACATTCTTCTACGTATTGACAAAATGATCTACAGCTGGTTACTAGAAACTACGGACTAAATTACGCTTTATAGAAATTTAATCACGATCTTTCGCTTTTGTGGCGCTTGTACATGGAGGAAGATTAAACAGGCCACTGCACATATTCAGTGTTAGTGTATGGCCTTGCGTAATAGTAGAATACAGGTCTGTCACTCTGAATTTTTGTGTTCAGAAGACATTAGGTGGGCTACATAATCTTCTGGATTGCCTTTCATCAGGAGATCAGATTCGATTATTTTTTGATTTAATGCACAAAAGTTGTCGTGGTGCCGGCCCTTGGACTAGATCGTATCTTATCATATCTTGTTTCATAATGTACATATTTTCTTGAATATTTATATTTTGAGCTTCCCATTATAGGCAATTACTGATTTTACCCCAATTCTCGAAAATCGATTTTTCACCATATTTCGACGGTTTGAGGGTCTGGTAATCTATTTTGGCTATTTTCGCGATGATGTTCATAAGGATGAATGTTTGTATGTATGTACTATATGTATATGTACTATGTATGTAAACATCCCATAACTTAAGAACTTTTCAACAGAACAGAAGCAAATTTGCCGCATTCGAAAGAATATCTCACGATATCTTTTGAATGAATCGATTCGGTTCTAAAATACAATATTCACAAAGCTTTTTGTTTAGTAAAGAAATTTTAAGCTATTATGCCGCTCAAGCTTAAATTCTAATCAGCTTTTAACCTAAAAAAAAAATACCACTCATTCTGCCAAAAGTTTCGAAATAATTCTTTTTAACTTCAAAAGTCTTCATAAAATCAATTTTAGATGTTTCACTGATTTTTATAGACTTAAAGTTGTATAGAATGCCGAAAAAAGCTTAATGCGAAACATAAGATAATAAATTTCAAAAATTCCGTGTACTTTTCTTTTGGAAGTCGGTATACTAGCAAATGGAAATTATTTTAAGAAATTTAGCAACCTGAATTTTCGTTAGTTTTTGTACACACATTTCTAATGGGAACCTGAATTTCTGCAAGAACTCAGCCCCGCCCAGCCTTAACATATAAAACTTGAGAACACACAAAATTTATAATAAAAAATTCTTGTACATACCTAGCTAAAAAAATATCATATGTGTATGAAGCATATATGATATCCCATATATGGTTCGGGTCCGAAAAATTAGGGTATATGGGCATATATGATTATATGTATATATTCAGACATTTTCATACATGTATGTGTAAATATTCCCTCTACTGTATGCAAAGTTCACAAAATCGCACTGTTGTGCAATAAATTAAATTACTAAAATTACTTTTTTTAGATTTTGAACAGGGAGGTTGTATTTAATGAAACATTTGTTTTGGACAAATAATTCAAAAAAAAAAAAAGTGAATCAATTATTTAAAAAACACAAAACTGATATTCGTACATAAAATTTAATTAAGAAATCAATAACAATAGTTTTCAATATATTTTTTCAGTAATATGAACTTTGTTTCTTATCTTGAGAATTCTTTTATTTTCGATAAAATTAATGACTGGATTATCCTTTTGATTATTTGATTCACTATGTATAAAATCATGCAAGAATGGTTTTTTTTTGTAACAAAAGTTTTTCTTTTTTAAACGTTGGGGGTACGCATTAGAAGCCTGCGTAAACAGTCTTGAATTGTAAAAACGTCATGATTTTTAAATGTATTCACGTCGCATGTATTATACTAAACCAATAATAAATGCTGTCGTACTATAAGCGAAGCACGATGGGTGTATTGGTGTGTGTGTATACCAGTGTTACCAAGCGATGACGTCAAGACAGCTTGTCTGCACGGTTGCCAGAAATGCAGATTTATCTGGATTTTGCAGATTTTTGCCCTCCAAAAAGGCGAAATGCAGATTTGAAGATTTTTGGCCTAAAAATGCAGATTTTTCAACTCCAATTTTAGTACATTTTTTTAATTTTTTCCTAATATGACTTTTCCTTCCTAATGACTTTTTTTACATATCTGATTTATTTTCTCATTCATTTTATATTATTTGCACATAACTATGAATAATTTTTATTTGTTTGTTGGTTATATGCATTTTGTTTCTCGTACGGAAAGAGGGTTTTCCACACGCAAAGCTTACTTTGCAAAGTCTTGAGTCTGTAGGAGAGAAGAGAAAATAGATCTTATTCTATATTTTTTTTTTCAACAAACTCAAGATTTTGCAAAGTTAACTTCGCGTCTGGAAAAGCCGCCAAACTTATCAGTAGACTTCAACCAATGTGGCAGCTAATTGTAAAAAGGTAATGAAAAAACAATAATGGACTCAAAATCGAAGATGTTAGCTTGTAAAGATTTTGGCTTGAAGCTTGTAAGCTTATTCTGACGTATTCATAAAAATAGTTTTGGTTCACAAAAGGTTTTAAAAACAAACTGCATGGATATTTGTTTGTTAAACGTCCTGTAACCCAAAATAATTTTTATGAATATTACCTATTATGTTTGTGCACGTAATTCTTAATAACATATTGATAGTCGTTCTATAAACATATGTAGTTTTTATCTTATTGAAAAATTTTTTTGGTTGAAGTCTACTGACGAGTTTCTTAAGCAAAAACGAAATGCACATTCTTCATAAATTAAAGGGTTTTATTTATAAAAAAATAAAATGAGCTTGAAACTTATTTTAAGAAAATTTTTTCTAAAACAATTAAATAAAATGCACTTTAGACCGAGTTTAACTTTTATGAATATAGGTTAACGAAAAAAATTTATGTTAAACATTTACATCCATATCAAGGCGAATTCAGTATCAGGTTACCTTTTCCGCCCCTCTGATTATCAGGTTTTGATAACAAATTGAGCAATTTGAACCAAACTGTCAAAATTTAATCAGAAATCTTCTGATAGATTGGTTTTGTAGCACAGCAAACTACATGTTGTTTTTCGTGCTGTAAAATTGTTGTAGTAATAAGTTCACCTGATACTGAATTCGCCTTGATCCATATTTATATACATTTTTTGAATAAAATATAAAAAAAGTTGTTTTAAAAATAGCTTTGAAGATTTTTTGCAGATTTTAAAAATGAAATGCAGATTTTGAAGATTTTTTCGTAAAAAATTGTTACATTTTGCAGATTTTATCCTTAGAAATTCCGGCAACACTGCTTGTCTGTAACAAACACTCAAAAGAAGTACTGTTGATTAGTGTATGCTTGTTATTTTTCATATTGTACGTTTGAGTGTGTGTGTGTAATATGTAGATGGTAAGCTTTTATGAGATTAACCGTATACAACTAATGTTAATGCATGTGTGTGCCTTTGCATGTGTGTGCCTTTGCATGTGCGCAGAAAAATAAAAGACCATACACATATCCATGCGTGACGTTTGTACACGCGCTTATGCGTAGAAAGAAGCTAGTATCACAAATTCTTCCGCCACGAAGTGTTTTCTTCTTTACTCTTATACCTACAATACTCAAATAAATTTCTTGTAAACAGTGTTGTTAACATTTGTTTTATAAGATTTCGCTGTAGCAAAGCATTTGAAAAATCCCTCATGTCTTAAAAGTTCTTATAAGATATCTTGTGCAGGAGACTAGTACGCATATACCGTATGTATTTTCTAATGGATTTGCAGTTCACCAGTGATAAAATACCAAATGGATTCACATATATATGAAGAGCTTCATAATGAAATTTCCATATATGAGCTCATATATTATAATACATTTCATATATAATAGTTTTGCAATGTATAATCCCATATATTTCCATACATGAATTCATACATACTCATATATAGTTATATACACTCATATATTAAAAATATATGGACCATATATAATTTTTTTAGCTGGGTATGTATATTTTTTATAACATAAATCATAAAAGTAAGCTGGAATATCTTTCATGCTCTAACACTTGCATGAATAAATGAACCCGATTTTGGAGTCTTTTGAAGTTCTTGCACTCTTAACCACACACAATTCTTAGAAATGTTCAATCAGCGGAAGAAATATTAGCAAATATCTATTTATGTATACATAAATTTATAGATATTCAACTACAACTATGTATATGCAGTCAGCTTAAAGCAAGAATAAATGACTTTTAAATTTAAATTCAATCCCTTTCTATCAACGAAAAGGAACACTTGGCGAACGACCCACATCTAAATAAAATGGAGTGCCACATCCAGTGGCCCACACACACACACCCAACAGCACCACTCAATAAAGAGTAAAAAAAATGCTAAGTAAATATTTTAATATCATCATACATTAAATATTTTTGTAACCTTTTTCCATCAACAAAAGATTAAGAGTCTCAAATAAATGTTAAAATATTTTTTTGTGTTAAAAAAAAATTAAATTGAGTCTGTGTGTTCGTGGGTTTATTCATGTGTTCGTATTGCGTTTTAAGTATGTATGTGTTAGAGAGAGAAGGATATATTTATTATTATATAAAAGGTATAAAAGAAATGAATGCAAATTTAAAATTATCTTTTGAATTCTACATGTCGCTCATTACCTTAATATAGAAATGCCCTAACTCATTCTTTTTTTTAGAATTTAGCTTTTTTCTGCATATTTCGATAGCTTAAAGGCTCATGCAAAAAATTTGATTTCAAAAAAAAAATATAATAAGTTAGGGCGTTTCTTTATAAAGGTAACGATATGCTGAGAGCGATAGTGTCCGGTCGAAGTCAGTTTGTAGGCCGATGCCACAGTCAAAGTTCGCCCAAATTGACATAATTTGGTTACATTTCGAGCTTCAGTGTCTTCGGATATTTTCCCCCTCTTTTTTCTGTATTCCAATATTTTCGAAAGGGCCCTAAAGATCCCTATAGTCAAGAGCTAGTGGTTAAAATATTCGTAAAATTTTATACAAAAGTGATGGACTAATACAAGACCTGAAAAATCAAGGGGTTTCATGGTGTTCTCTACTCATTCATTATAAAAATGTCCTTAAGGAGAGGGGTGAGGAGAGCTTCACCTTATACTTTACCTCATGCTTGTGGGGGGCGTTGCACAGTGGGGTGAATGGTAGAGAAAGTGGCGATTAATTCATAGAAGTCGTAATTTTAAAGTGTTGTTATTTTTTATTGATGAACATTAATCAATACATAAAAAACCTGCATTTAAAAAAAATTTAAAAAAAATGTTTAACCTTTTATGGCCTTTTCTTGTATTTTGGACTTTTTTTGTCTTATTTGACTATTTTTGCTGTAACTTTGGAATAATGAAAAAAGATAAATTAGTAAATTAAATTGTAAATTAGAGCATACTTTATGTGCCTTTAAATTTTTTTTTTTTAAATAAATAAAAAAAAAATATTTAATATGTATTTTTTACATTGATTTTTAGCAGCTGGAATTTTCTCACAAACTCACTTCATAACTCAAAAATCGCACAAATGCGCAAATAGGTATTCTGGGATTTATTAGTTAAAATCTTATTTTTTAAGAGCATAAAAAAAAGCATTTTGCCCTGCACTCATCTGCAAAGTTGTTGAAACTCAATGTATATATCAAAAATACCACATTTTTAGAGCAATTTAATTATATTATTTTTTTTTTCAATATTTCTAAAACATTTATCTAAATAAAAAATAATTTTTTAAATGCTCATATACGTGAAGTTGACGGTTCCATTATAAAACTTTTACTTATAGAAGTCTTAACAAAAACTATAATCACTTGAAATATCAAAATTTTCTCTTTTAATCAATGCGCGCAAAAATAACTAAAATTATTGAACTTTGAACACATACTGCAAATAAAGTAAACTACCAAGAACTTTTATTTTTGCAGTTAGTGATGTAGAATTTTATCTACTTTCATATGGTACCAAATACGGTTGTGAAAGTTAAAGTTCATCTTTTGAATTAATCGCCACTTGTGACGGCTTTCACCCAACAGTGCGTTGGCTGAAGTAGTTAGCACGTTGACTACAAAACCGAAGGTCCTGGGTTTCGACTATCATTAAATAACAACACCACTCATTTTTTTAATGTTCATTAGTGTCCCCTTATATCAGTTGTTGTAGGAGAGTTCAATTGATAAAGGCATAGTCATTGTACTCACTGAACTATACTGACTTCAGCAGATGCTAATTCTAATGTAACATCAGAGCAACCTTCTTCGTTGGTATTGTGTAGCAAAATCATCGGCGAAGGAAAATAACCAATAAAATGGCTACTAAAAACAGCTAAAAAAAATCAATACCCTCATTTAACACCAGAGGCGCTGCAACACGTGCAAAAAACAGATTTGTAAAAAAATTAAGCTGTCATATAACTCTTCCGTCACCATTTATCTTCTCTATCACTATTCCTTTCCTAAAGAAGGTAACACCCAGTAATAGTAGTAGACATTCACTCTTATTCCAGTTGTCAACATCGACGTCACGTCGAGCTTACTCTCAAGAACAATTCTATGCTATTGACAGTCTATTTCTGTTACCCAAGGTCTAGGAAATAGCATAAACTTGTCAAAAGCAATCACTTGTTTTCGACAAGGCGTAGACAAGCCCCAATTTTCCGGTATTGTATTGAAGTGACGTCTATTTTGACAATTTGAATAAGAGTGATTTATTGGCTGAGTGTAAGTTTCTATTTATTAAAAAAAAAAATTAAATAAAAATAATGATCCGAAGAAAGGAGTGAAATTACTTTCCCCTTTTTGGCGTAAACTTTTGAAACGCCTTTGCACATACATACATATATTTTTTTAAACTCCTTTACCAGAATTACTCGTTAAAACTTGGGACCTTATCGTGGTTGCAGTATTTCAACTTCGATTCTTATCTGACCTCTGGTCCTAGATTAAAGAACAAAAACTTCCCAATTAAAGTCTAAATACGAAAAAATAATACGAAGGCTGCTGATTATTTTGGTAAGAATTCGATTTTGTTATACAGTGTTGCAATAAATGGAACTTTGAAAATTTGGTTCATCATTAGGTCCGTTTGTTTACCCCAAAATTTGTGCAATTTTGTGCAAATTTGTACTGGATTTTACTGAAATGCATTCGTTTACACACAAAAATTGCAAAAGAGAGTGAAAATTGAGAGAGTAAATTGACAGTTGTTGACTGAGAGTCTGCAAATTTTTACTGGACAAATTTTTGCCAGTAAAATCCAGTAGACGAGAAAAACACATGATTCAATAAAATAAACAAAAGTAAGCAAATACAAAGTATAATTTTTTTTTTAATAAAAGCATTTAAAAGAAGAAAAGTTGAAGTAAAAGTTTAACAAAACAAAACTAAAAATTTTCATGTTCAAGATGAAACAAATTAAAGAATAATAATCGTTAAATATATCAGTTTGTAAATTTAATTTAATTGTGTTATTTACTTTAATTTTTTGAGAGATGTAAGGTTTATGTACATGTGAATACTTGTTTCTGCATACTATTCAGGGTAGCGAGTATCAGAAATCAAATATTGATGTATTTTCCTGTGCCATTTACCCAGAAAAAATAAAACTAAAAACCAAATACAAGCTTAAGCTTTCACACAACTTCTATATTAGAAATATGTATGTATATATCGCTTCAAATTTATAATTATAAAAATGTATGCATCAATTACCAAAAATATGTATTTGATGAGTTTCAAAAACAACAAAAACATACAACAATATTATCAGCTGTCTTGATTAATCTGCAAATTTTTGCAATTTTTCCGTTCGCGTACTTTTTTGTGCAAGAGACATTCTTGAGAGTAAAACTTTCAAATTACCCAAAATTTACTCAACTACTGGATTTTACTGGAAAAGTAATCAAACGGACCTATTGATTTAAGCATTTTGGTGATTAACAAAATTTTTGTTTTTATAAAAGAAATAATACAGTAAAAAAAATTTCTCGTGAATTGCAAAAAGCTATTTATTTTATGGCAAAGTACGAGTAGATTGAAATTAACTTTTTAACGAAACAATTAAAGAAATACGTAAAACGGAGAAAAATCTTTCCATAGTGAATAAAGGTTTATAAGACAGTTGGTGTGATTTATGTAGCTGCCACGCAGTACAAATCTATTTAGTCCCAATTTACACTATGCAAGTCTTATTGCTAAGCTGATTAGTTTGTTAGGGGAGAGAGACGGGGAAAAGAAACGTTTCTGTTCCCCTCGTCTCTCTCTCCCTAAAACTAATCAGCTTAGCAATAAGACTTGCATAGTGTGATTTGGGACTTAGATATGTTATATGCAGGGAAATTGCAAATATGCAATTGAATGTTTTTTCTTGTGCGACGTATTAATTCGTTTCAGAACTTTTTGTGAATTTTGGCATTGATTTTTTAGTGCATATTTTTGCATATATTAAAGCATGTTTTTGCATATTTCAGTCTTACACGCATATGTTTAGCTTTTTTTCGATTTTAAAGCATATTTGATGCTTATAGCGCATAGTTTGATACTTCATAAATTTTATTTATTTATTTTCCCCCGTCTAAATCTCATTTTCTATGTTCTTTGCATGTAGTGTACTGTGTATATATTTGGCTTATATATTACGCCATACTGTATGTATAAGTTGTTAATAAACACAGTTGCCTTAAATAAAACCAATCACTCTACAATTAGCCAACTTCTGGCTATTCAATAAAAATATTGGACGTTAATAATTTAAATAAAATTTTGGTTTTTGCTATTTGGGACGGACGTTGGTTACCTCGCTTAAATCAGTAGAAGTAGAAAGAAAATGTTCAATGTATAAAAGTATATTTATGTAGATGTGACAGGCAATGATTCTTATTTGAAAATCTAAGTGAATATTTATCCAAAATTTACTTTAAAATTTTTAATTCTGATATATTGTGAATTTGAAGTTAAATTTTATTTCTTAAGCATTAAACACATAGACCATGGCAGGCTACATGGCTACACGACTACAAGTGCCGCTGGCAACAAATGTTGCCTGGTAGCCAGCTACTTAATCACTTTGAAGACGGCAGCGGCACCATAAATATATATTCAGTGGTGCCGCTTTCAAATTTTTCACATTTAGAAAAATAAAATAATTTATTCAAAAATATAAAAACAAATCAGTTTATTTCTTTATATTTTTTTTTTTGGGAATTTTGCTATTCAAAGGTTTAGTAATTTCTTCAATGCATTTAGCAAGTTTTCGCTAACTTGCGATTTTTTCGCGTTTTTTTCCAAACTTTTTGTATTTTAATGGGTTTCACGATTTCTAAACAATTTTAGCGCTTGCTTCCGATTTTGCAAATTTTCACGATTTTTTGCAAAGTTCGTAATAAAAGCAACATTTCTTACGTTTTTAGTTTCCTAAGAGTTTTGGTGATTTTTAAACAATATTATAATTTTTTATCATTCCGCTATTAATAAATTTTTGCGAATTTACGCGATTTTTAGTGAATTTTTTGCCTTGTTGCCTTCAAAATAATCAACCTCATATAAACATGTGTATTCTATCTTTGACAATATGTAGCCGGTAGCTTGCTGTGGTGAATGTGTTTAATGCATTAAGGCTCAGTTAGCCGACTGTAATGTAAAGTAACTGCAACGTAGGAAACAGCTGATCGATATTTTTTTGTGAAAAGTAGGTTACGTTACATTACGTCTCTATAACCATTTTAATTACTTTTCACAAACAATATCGATCAGCCGTTTCCTACTGTTGCAGTTACATTACATTACAGTCGGCTAACTGAGCCTTTAAACGACTTAAGAAAGTGGAGTTTTTTACATTTTAGACCGATTGTAAAAGTTATTTTTTTTACTAAGAGGGTATAGCCTTCAATTGGTCCCATTGTAAAAAATGGGCAGGGATACGCCCACAATTTTTTTGCCTTAATTTATGATATTCTACTTACTTGATTGCTGCGAAACATAGCAAACAGCTTTGGTTATTGTAATTACACAATTTTAAAGTTTAAAAAATGGTTGGGGCTACGCCCATTAAAATTTATTATTACATTTCACGTGATTCTACTTCATGGCTGTCCATTTCACCAAACAATTGTTTAGAAGCCACACCTCATTTTATCTTATGCTCTTTTATTCAGTCGTACATGAAACAGAAACGAGTGAACATGCGTAGCGGCTATATTGACATTTTTACAAATACAATGGATAATATAAATGATAGAATAGAGAAAATACTTTTCGATATACAATGCCTTTGATAATGCGCAATGTCTTTTATATTATCAAACATATAAGAGGCAGTATAAAATGTTATTTAGAGGCGTTATTAGACTTTTCATATCAATACGGCTACATATAATGATGAGGAAAAATTAGGAAATAGTTGCAGTAGAAGAAACTAATGAAAACAAGTTATATTTTAATTAACGAAAATAACTTTCAAGCGTACTGACCTTATATATTGTTATGTAAGGTAGACGTTTACCGATAGAGTTTTTATTAAGGAATTTACTATTTGTTTTTAAAAAAGTAAAATTTAAAATGTGCTGAAAAGTTTTTAATTTTACCAAATCGGAAAATAAAAAATTCAGTTTGAATTATATCCTTTTGCCTTTTTTTACAACCAAAACAAATTCTTGTGATTAAATTTTAATTAAAATCTTTGTGTCCACTTTTTCGTTTCATTGTAATTCAAATTCTCTAGTAGAATCTACTTACAACTTGAGCTGCTCAATAGACACCAGTGATAAAAACTTAGCCCTTTTAGGGCTAGATTTAGCCCGTTTTCAGTCAGTCAAAACGCGAAAAAAATGTTTAGCCCCAAACTAAAAAAGGCGCAAACTTATAGCTTTTTAGAATAATCTTTCAGCCCTTTTAGCCTCTTTTTAGTTTTCGCTCGACATGGCTACATTTAAACTTTTGCGCACTTTTTCTTCCTTTAATTTAGCGAAATAAAATGAGTAAAAAGTCGATATTGCTTTACCAATTTAAAAAAGAAGAATAATATAGAGTAATCTTTTATTTCTTCCAAATTTTTTATGCTTTGAAAGTTATTCAGTACAGCCTAAAACAGATAATGTTTGTTTTTGGAAGAGCGAGAAATCGAAATTTTATTTAATAACGGCCAATTTTAAATGTATCTGCTTATGTAAACATACATACATATGTATATGCTAACTATTTAATCTACGTATGTACATACCTTATTGAAATGTAATATGAAATGTAAATGAAGTACATATGTGTTGATCTCATGATATTTATATGTATTCTAATAAATTACTTTACAAAAATTGATTTGATATTTTTATTTTCAACAGAAACATTTTAATACTAGCCCCTTTTCGCGCTTTTTCGAAAAATTTTACTATATATTTTTTTTTTTTAATATTTTTTCAATTTAGCCCTTTCTAGCTCTTTTTTCAAAAATTTTTACGCGTTTTGAGTCTCAAAAGTTGGCATCACTGATAGACACAAACTTTCATTTAAAAAATGAGCGCAGTCACGCCCATTAAATTTTTTTCGAATATGTTCTGTCAGATCTTTGCATTGAAGTGGATTTTTTTGGCAGAATTATTTTGTTTACTTTATTTTTGTCTTAATGATCAAACAGAATAAGTCTGCAACTTCAGGAAAAATCGCTGTCAAATTAACAAAGCCCATAATAAAATCTACGGCTCTCTAAATGCTCTCTAATGTTTTTTGTATTTTCTTTTGTGCTTATTTTTCTTTGCAGTTTTGTATGAAATGTATGAAATTTATTGAAAGTATGGTCAGCGTGACCGTTTGACCGACTAAAGTGGCAATTTGCCACTTTTTCGACTGCGTTTCCCCTTTTTCGACTGCCTTGCCACTTTTTGACTCCCTTTATTTAGGGTGAGTTATATGAAAATACATTAAAAATAAAAAGTTTAGTGCAGTTTTCTCGTTTTTTTTTTTAATTTTGCCCCTTTTTTTTTTTTGATAAATCTCCCCTATTTGGTGCCACTTTTTGAAAAATGTCATCGGTCACCCTGAGTATGGTAAAATTTTTGAGAGAATAAGTATTTATAAATATGAGAGCATAAGAAAAAACGCTGTCAAAATAAAATAGATTCTATCTCTCGACTGCTTTTTGGGGCTAGTTTGTGGTGTCATTTTGTATGCACAAATGTGTTTATGCTTATTTTATACGCAAATGTTATTGAAGTGTTGCAAATAAAAATTCATATCTTTTTCCAAATAAATAAATTTATATTATTATTTGATATTATTTTTAAAACCATAAGGCATATTTTCATATTTTTACTGCATAATAAGCATAAAATACTTTTTTTTTAGAGCATATTTGTGGTTTCTCTGATTATGAGCTTAATTTTTTAAATGTATAATAACAGAAAAAATATTAGAGAAACATCGTAAGCTCGAGCCGCAAAATTAAGTTCACACCTTAAATATTATGGAGATTTTTAAATACTTGTCTGTTGAGCTTTTTTTGTGTAAAACAGCATTTATTCACTTATTCCAAATTAGAGCTATGCTATATATGTCAGACACAGGAGCTGGGACGTGATATTTGTAACAAAAGTAATCGACACTATTGCAGTTATACATTTATTTTTGTTTTGATTTCCTTGTTTACATTTTTTGTTTTAGTTTTATTATCTCTGATCGTAAAGAAAGAGATGCCAGATGACTTACTAATAGGAAGTTTAAAAAACGCCTTTACATATGCAAAATGTCTGCACATGCAAACATTTACGGGCGAATTTATTTTGTTTCATAAATAACAAGCGGATCCCGGCAAACTTTGTCGTACCCTGAACAATTTATTTTTTTAAATCCAAATTACTCCACCCTGTGGTCACTTGTTGGGTTAAAAACAAAACGAAAAACTACCCGGTATTGACTCGAACCTGAATTTTAGCTCAACAGCTCTTATAGTTCCAGAGATCATGCATTAGGAATAAACACACACTACGATTATATATATATATATATATATATATATATATATATATATATATATATATATATATAATATATAAATTTTCTGAATATCAAACTGATAGTTTTAAAAATACAAATTATTTTATTGCATTGTTATTTAACACATATATAGTTAAGCAGCATAGCTCTAGCACGGGTGTCCTAAGACAATTCTCTGTTTTTTTTACGTTTTTACTCTAATTTACTCCCATATATCCAAGAGAATCGGTCTTACTTAAGATTTGCTTACCATTATGCGCTTTCCAATATTTGAAACAACAAGACCAGGGTTCGTTCAATCGGAATGAAATCTGAACGCCATGCAAACAGTTTTTTTAAAGTTAATTCCTACATATTCTTCTTGAATACATCTAAATTTATGTACACATTGGTCTATAGTATTTCAATAAAATTTTTATGAAATAAAAAGAAAAATTGTAGAAACTTTAATTATATGGTGGTGTGTTCTTAGTTTTGCTGACTACTGTATACAATAATTTTGTATGTAATTCATATTACAGCAATACCTTGACAATTTATTAACAAAAGTAAATAAATAGAAATGAAAATTAAAAAAATATACTTATATAAGAAAAAAAGGGGGAAAAATATTAAAAACAAAAGAAAAATTATTTGAGAAAATATTTATTTTAAAAGCAAAACAGTAGACATTGTGAAAACAATGTGAAAAAAACTATGTACTGTCATACAAAGTCTTTTGTATCTCCCTCCATATGTGTGTTTGTGTGTGTGTGCCTGTAGCTGCATGTATAACGTACCCAGTTGGCCATATTGCCTTGAACTTCAATGATTCTCTTACGACTTGGGGCCACTTTTTGAGTTCTAGATTAGAGTTTAAATTAACCCTAAGCTTTTATTGGCAATGGCTATGGCGTTATGATGAGTCACCTATAATCAAATACAGTGCTGCCGCTAAGTTTGGTTCGAACAGCTGTTTTGTATGGTTATGGCACGTTTAATTCAAGATTTAATCTTTATTTGTGCTTTTAGGTAATCGATTATATCTTACATTAATACTCACAACATATACTTATGAAACATACATATAACATTTTTAAGAAATTGTATCATAAAACAGTTAAAAAACACATAAATAAATAGATACATTTTATTTTATTTTTTTTTTTTTTTGTCTATTTACTTTAACACATACAATATTTTACTTGTAAATAATAAAATTAAACAGTTTCTTCTTCAAACAAAAAAATTAAAGTGTGTTAATAACATTATGACTTTTGCATAAAAATGTTGCCACTATTTTGTTCCTCAGTATGGCAATACTACATACAAAAAGAAGTTTAAACTACCACTGAAAAATATCAAACTCAATTAATGTAGGATTAAGTTAATTTTCGGACTAGCTAATTATAGAAAGAAACTAAGTTTAATCTCGAACCCAAAAATTGGCCCTTATACTCTGTTATTTAGTTTATTAGTAGACAATTCAAAGGAAATCGTCTTTCAAGACAATTCGATTGACAATGTCTTGCATGTTGTTCTCAATTAAACACATAAATATGTTGACCTCTTGTTGACAAAGGTTTAGGTAGATTATTATAAACATGCAGCTTCAGTTCGAATCCCAGCAAAGTCAGTAAATAACTTAAATGAAACGAAAAAATCAAGTAATCAAAAAAATTTAAAAATGTTTGTGTTAAAAATATTAATTAATTGAGACACATTGTCGCTCAAGAACTCACACTATCATTTTGTGAATGACAATCGTTTTCTATTGTGTTGTAGCCATCGTTTACGATGTCTGAAAGACATGGCCAACTGGGATGTTGTGCGCGTATATACGAAGAGTATCTGTGAGTAAAATTTATGTGCATATCAATGAATTTATTTCAGTTAAGAGAAAGAAAAAATCTGTCAAGAAAAACAAAAAAACCAAGAGGACGCAGCGAAAAGAAAAAAATTAATAAAATATGAAGAAATATATTTATAGTATGTACCTAAGTATATAGGATGAAAATAATGTCTCGCTGCTCAGGTTAAGGCAATATATACATACTTTGTGTGATAACAGACTTGCAGGTGATAATTTCATATTTTTTCGAATTAAAACGGCTTGGCTTGATAAATTCAGTAGAAGAAAATTGTATGAGTGATATTCGGTACTGTGGTGCCACTTTGGCCGACTATGATGAAGATATATTAAAACAAAACAAGTTTTTGGGTAGAGACATGACAACAAATGGCAAATAAATCCCTAAAGATTTAAGAAATTTATTATTCGACATATTGTCAGAAGTTTATTTTAATTTGAAATTTATTTGCTAGTGGTTCAGCATTGTCTATATATTTCATTGTTGCTGTAACAAATCATCAGTAGACTTTAACCACACATTTTGAACAGTCACAAACCTCTTATCTTATGCACAGACTTTCAAGAACTATTTGAGAATTCACAAATAATAGTATTTTCGAAAATCACAAAAGAAAAATAAGCGTAGTAGGCTTAGAAACTAATACAAAAACCCAGCAAATAATTCATATTCGATATGAATCTATTTTATTTTTCTACACCTTTATACAATTAGAAATCCATCGGATAACAATAAAAGTAAAAAAATTTTTATGACTTTTTCCAGAACTCCTCTGGTGCTATTTTATGAATGGCTTGTTAGGTATACAATAAATTTTAAGATAATCTAATAATTTGTAGAATTTAACCAGCATCCTTTAGGCCTGTTTATAAGCCAATTCCTTGGCAAAATTTAACTGGCTTTAGCACTCTCCACACAAAGTAAATAATACATACATACATACTTTTTTATTTATCATATTAAATGTTGAATTATTTAAATATTAATCAGTGGAACCCAAATAATCACAGCAAAATCTTATTTTCTCTACGCCATAGGAAGGAACTGGTGTCTGTAGCCAAGAGTAGTAAATTGTATTTAAATAACGTTCGTCAAACCAATTCTATCTTACCGGTGTGTTGTGCGGTGGGAGGCGTTGAGAAAACAAAGGCTTTGGAAATCCCTTGCTAATGTCCACACGTGTCCAGGGAAGCACTACTCAGGCGGCCGTCAATGTCATTCACCATTTTTTTTGTCCATCGAAATCTATGTAATGGGAACGGTGGCAAGTAGTTTCCCTTGGCTTTCGGAGTCGTGTTTGGTGTGGCCAAGACTAATAACTTATACAAGCATCCTGAATGAAGTTGTTCTTGTGGTCTTGCTTCCGGTAACCCTGGCTTTCGTAGGACACTCTCATTGGTGATACCTAAAGCAGCTTTTGGCGGCTATCAGAGTCGGGTTTGAAGTGGCCAAGACTAATGAGCCACTAAAATCATCAATGTGTTCGATCTAGGTGAACTGAATACCGGAAACTATGGGCTCACGAACTTTAAAGTCGCTGGTGATAGCCGATAGAGACTTTTGAGTCACATTGGGTCTACAATAGGAAAATCATCGTTTAAACCTAAGATTCTAAAAGTCATGTTATTGAAGTTGAGGAATTTACCCTCTACGCCAACATTTAAGTAGTACTACTAAAAGTTTTGAATGTGACATATTATCAAGTGAAAACTAGTTAGTGACTGTAAGAGAGCGCTCAGCGGACTGGTGAACAGGTATAGTGCAAGGATATGCTGGATTCCAGCCCATTGAAATGTTGAGGAAAATGAGACTGCTGATGAATTGGGAAGATTGGGATCAGAATTAGATGAGACAGTGTCAGGAGCGTCGGCGAAACCAACGATTAGCTAGTGGCTAATTCACGTAACTCAAAAATCAGATTTTAGAAGGAACAAAATATCGAATACATAATTAACTGGCAATTTTTATTTAAATGCTTTCAAATAGGTTGAAAAGATCTAGATATGGAACGAAGAGTGATATCAACTATTGTAGGAAATTTCTAAAAAGCTTTCACAAATGCATTGTTTTTTTAAAGATTTTGCAGATGCGTTTCTTCATGCCGCGAAAATGGAGTGGAACTCTAATGTACTTTAATAGATTATGCTCTAAAATGATGCTATTGCTTAATTCTAAAATGAAATATACTGCAGTGAAATCAAGATCTGCGCGATTTTGTGTAATTTTTTTCGCTTGGTCAGTAAATCATTGCAATACTCATAACACAGAAAGTTGACTATTTTATACGTACATTTGATTTTTGCAAAAAATCTCTGAAAAAGTCTTTCTCAACTTGTCTCATTAAATATTAAGCATCGAAGTGGTATATGCTTGGCAGAAGTGTTACAAAAATTATTTGAATTAAAACGAAAACAAAAATGTGGCAAATAAATCTGTCATTATTCAAGGTCATTTGACTGATGCTGTCTAAATAAATACATATAAACTAAAAAAAAATCAACTCAAAGTTAACGAAAAGCTTCAATTACATATTAGCAAAAGTTAAATCATTTTGCAATTTCACACTTAAAATCCCCAATAATTTAGTTATGCCAAATAAATCATCACAAGATATTATTTGCTAACGAAATTTATATTTATTTTTAAGAAACATTGACATTTCCTTGATACTTTAGAAATTTGTTACACTTAAAAATGTCAAATAAACATTAGGCATACGGAATTCAAATGACAAAATAATAATAAAAAAATCATCAAGTGACGCCATCATAAGCCACAAGCATATCGGAAAATATCTAAAAATAAATTCAAAATTCAAAAGTGTAGACACAAACCATTAAAAGAGGAGAATCGCTTGAGATGCAGAAATAAATAAAATTCAATAGAGAAGTTTTGAAAAATAAATTTTTATTAATACCAAGTAGTAGAAGAGCACATACCTAACTGCCTACTTGGCTTTTACTTGTGCACCACAGTTTTGCAACGAACAGACTGACAGACACTCCAAACTACAGAGAACCAAATGCAAACAAAAAAAAAAAAAAAAAAAAAAAAAACAAGTGTGACAAATTAATTTCTTCTGCTTAAATAAAACAACGAACAGAAGCAAATAAAATATGAACTGGAAAAAAATAATTTAAAATAATATTTATTTTGAAGACAATAAACGGAAACACTATAAAAGGAGGAGAAAGAATGAAGCAATAAAATTAAAATGTGACACAGCATGCATACATACATACATACATATGTATGTATGTATGTACATAGTTGTCAACTGAAGAGCATTGCCAAATGTAGCAAGATAACAAGTGAATTTCAAACAAAAATAAAGCAGTAGTGAAAGATTTTTAAGTTTAAATAAAAATAAAAATTAACTTGAAAAAATATTACTTTAGTAAACGATGCATGCACGCTGTGTGTGTGCGTACTTAAAATCCTGTTGCCAAACAGGATGCCTTACACGCACACACACTCATGTGTACATACATATATGTACATATATGTATATGTATGGAGGTATGAGGCCAGAGCACAATCTTATGAATATTCAGTTACTTTAATGCCAAACAACAACAACTTGCTAAACCAATAACATTTTAAGTTTTTCCCATCATACAACAACTCTTGCATTCATTCACTCGTTCTGCTTCACATTTTACCATTTCCAATGCTCACTCATTCTCTTTCCGCAAATCAACCATGTTTAGTTAACTCATACATGTTTGTTTTTCTTTCTTACACGCACTCACACTCGTGAGCGGAAAAACCACAATAAAAATGGGCGTTAACGTTTTTATTCTCTTACAAAACTAACTAACGCCTTTTCTAATTTGTTTTGTCTGAACAAATGTATATTATTTCACTTGCGGTCTCTTTCTTTCTTGTGCTATATATAAATCGTTTGCTTGCAGAATTATTTTAAACTCACCACTATGTTGAGCTTTGTGCATACATTGGGTAAATTTACGTGGTAGTGTGTGTAACAAATTTGTTAAAAATTAACTAACATTCTTCCGTTTGTCGTCAATTATCTTTCTTATTCAATTATTATGAATACCTAGAGAGAAATTTATTTTAAGCTTTTAATGAATAAAACTTAATTTAGGGAAGAAAGATTTTTCTATGATAAATAACACCTGTGCGCTGTTTCCCTTAAATAACTTTAAAAATTGGTGCAAGATAGAGTTGGGCAAAATCGTTCCTTTTGTGGAATCGTTCCGACCGATCCAAAAGACTCAAGGAACTAGGTCGTTCCTTTCGTTCATCGTTCCGGTCTTATACTTTTAACCATGATATACATAAATCATGATATAAATATAGAAGGTACTTCCATTCTCTCATTTTTTCTTGACATTCACCATCTGACAAGTATAAGTATTTTGAAGTTTCCGGTAAAATCGTGCTACCGTATTAATTTAATATTTCCCCCTCTGTTTCCTGTTTGTTTGAAATTTTTATTCAAAAGTTATTTAAAAATTGTTTTTATAAAATACAGAATGTATAAATTAAACAATAATTCCCAAATTCTGTTCGACGATTGTATCGTCTTGTCTATGGACGAAAAAAAGCCGCAGATTCTTTAATACAATTTTTATTTATTGTCTATGCTAGAAGGTTCGTGTATTTGCTTTATGATTTTGTTCAAAACATTATATCCAACACATATTTTTCATATATTTTTCAAACTTTTGTATAATAATTTAATATTATTTTTATGTTTTAAAAACATGGTAATAATATTTCAATTTTTCGTTATGAAAGACAACAACCATTTTTGAAGAAAATAATTTAGAGAATTCAAAAACAAGAAAATTATTTTCAAACAAAAAAAAAACGTCCTAAATCTTACTAAATTAGGGCATATGTAAAGAAATAAGAGTGCAGCATTTTTTAAATTCCCTTCATTTCCTGGTGTTCGCCAACAGTGGCTAAGAGCCTATAAGATCTGTGAAATAGTCTTGCCAAAATATCTGACAATCAACAAGAAACATATTATGTAGATTAAACAGAATGCACTATCAATTAATATTTGTTAAACTTAATCCAAATCATCAATCAATTTGGCTTCTCAATATAAAAAAATAAAAATATATTTAAAAGATTTGTATTAAGCAGAAAACTTAAAAATATGAGATAAGTTATTATATAATCACTTTTTAAAATTCACAGATATGTAGTTATGTATATTACTTTATTTATTCCCAAATTTTTGTTAAGATAATTACACATTTTTGTAAAAAAAATTTCTAGGGGAAGACTTAAATTTTTTATTATATGGGAACATTTTTCTTTATTTCTCTCAAAAAACAAACTTCAAAAATACTTATTTTTAAAAACAAAGAGAGAATGGAAGTACCTTCTAATTTATATCATGCTTTTAACAGTGAATGAATGAGGAATGAGAGAACGTGCCTGTTGCTGGTCAAAACGTCAACAGAAATTTTTAAATTTATTTATCATTATATTAACTTATAATTGAAATTATAAGCTAATAAAGCAAAAGAGCTTTAGCAACATAGGCCTTTAGCTCATGTTTTATTTTAATTTTCTTACAAACTAAGAAAAAATAATTCTTTGTTTTCATAAAATATTTGTAAAAATAAATAATAGCCCACAATAAGCAGTAAATTTTTGAAATTAGCAAAATTTATCATAAACACGTTCTTAAACGTTTGTCTTTGACGTTTGTCAGAACAAATTAATTGCACCTCAAGACGATTTGCAATTACAGAACGAGGAACGATAAAAAAGAACCTTCAAAAAGTCCGCACTGTTCCTTTTTAGGAATCGTTCCGCACCGATCCAATTAGGGAATCGTTCCATGGAACTAGATCGTTCCGGAACGACACAACTCTAGTGCAAGAGATTTTTCCATTGCCCACAACAATAAAAGAAAGGGTCTTGCATTTTTCCTTTTGGCAGATAAGGACAATGATGAAAACAAATATAATATGGACGGTCCAGTTAGATAACTTGTTATTTTCGCGAAGCTTGCATAGTTTTAAGTGTGTTACCTCGTAACTCCGAAATTTTTGGGCTGATATTCCACTATCGGCGCAATGAATCAATTTTCGACGGCTAGCTTTAATAAAGTCATAAGAAATAAACCGAATTCCGAAATGTTCTCAATTCGTTATATCGAGCCCAAATGATCAAACAGAATTGCGGCATAAACACATTTTTCATACAAATTTAAACAAAAAAGCAAGCCTAGAAAAAATTAAATTCACATATTTCATACAAATTGACACAAGCCCAGAAAGTAGTAGAGGGATAGAATCTATTTGATTTTAACACCGTTTTTTCTTATGCTCTCACATATAAATAAATATTCTCTCAGAAATGCTACCACACTTTCAATAAATTTCATACATTTTGTACATGGTGTAATTATACAGGTGACTGCGTAAGGATTTTTTATACAAAAATATGGCAACCATAGCTGTGTAAAGAACCGAAGAATGTCAAAGGCACAAAAATAATTGTACTACAACCAAAACGAAATCGAAGTTTTTGACATTCTTCAGCTACAAAGCACATAGAGCAAAAAATTATCAGCTGAAGTAGCGCTGCCACCTAGTTAGATACACCTTGATTTTGTATTAAAAACTACAAAGAAAAATAATCACAAAAGAAAAATAACACAAAAATGAGAGAGCACACTGAAAGAAAAATCATATTCATTCAGAGAATGAGAAACGGTTTCATTAAATGTTCTGCATTATATTAATGCAACTTTTCATTAATACAATGAACAATTTCATTGTATGCATGAAATCTTTCAGTCTCTGCTCTTCATGTGTTCTTCATAGTTCATTGTATTAATGAAAATCGTTACATTGTTTAAACGAATTTTCTGCTTGGCGAATTTGGGGCAAATATAAGTAAGTTGCACAAATTTTGTCTTCTTACTGTATACAGTTTGTCAAACTTAAATAAATCAAAAGTTATTTTGTTGAAAAATAATTTCCATTTCTTATTTTTCTAATCCCTTATAATTTGAAAGCAGTATGGTCGTCATAAATGCAATGAAATCATTTCATTTATACAATGTAATATTCTTCATTGTATAGCAGATATATCTCTCTTTCTCTTTTTTTATCCATTCACGTTCCTCACCTCTATACAAACACAAGAAGGTTGTGCCAAACATCTCATAAAGATGCTTGTTTTGTTAAGATTTTTGTTTGAATCTTTTAAACTTATGTTTATGTATTGTGATTCTCAACAACATATTAGAAGTTTTACTATAAACATCTAAGTTTTTCGGCTTACTTAAAACATTTATTTATTTATTTATTTATCATTATATTAACTTATAATTGAAATTATAAGCTAATAAAGCAAAAAAAAGAACTTTAGCAACATAGGCCTTTAGCTCAACATATTAATAAATTACATACATATGTGAATATCAATATATGATAAATTAAATATTATATGCAATATGCATATATATAAGGATGATATAAGTAAGAGTTTACAGAAAAAAAGAAGAAGAAAATAACAATTCGGGAAAAGCAAAGATAAAAAACAATTATATAATAAAACTGTTAAATTAGGATTTATATGATTAAGATCATAATTTAAATTACATTAGTAAATTATGAGTATAACTATTAAGTATATATACAGGGTGGGCCAAAAGAAACCAAGGGGTGTAAAAGTTTAATAACTTTTTTGTTTATTAATTTTTTTTATTTTTTCTTTCAGATTATATAGACAACACTTGGAGAATTTATAATGGAGAGGTTCACAACTGAACAGAGAACCAGAACAATAGAATTTTATTATTTAAACCAGAAATCAACTTTATTGAAAATTTGATTATGAGTGATGAAGCTCATTTTCATTTGAATGGCTTTGTTAATAAGCAGAACTGTAGGTTCTGGGGTTCTCAAAATCCAAGAGCCATTCATCAACGCCAATTGCACCCCATCAGGTGTACAGTATGGTGCGGGATCACATCTGAAAATGTCATTGGGCCCTACTTCTTCGAGAATGAAGATGGAAGTGCTGTAACCGTAAATGGAGAGCGGTATCGGTTTATGATAGAAAATTTTTTATGTCCTGCTCTTGAAAACAGACCTGGTATGTGGTTTCAGCAGGACGGAGCCACTGCCAATACTGCCCGAGACACAATGGCACTTTTAAGTCAAATTTTTGGAGAGCGAATAATTTCTCGAAATTCGGAAATTATTTGGCCAGCGCGATCGCGAGATTTGACAGCACCCGACTATTTTCTTTGGGGTTTTTTGAAGGAGTGAGTGTATGTGAACAAGCCAGAGACAATCCTTGAACTCAAGGCAAACATTGTTGCAGAAATTCGAACGCTACAGCCACAAGTTTTGAAAGATGTTATGGAAAATGCTCTAAAAAGAGCCCATCAGTGCGAAGCTGAAAACGGTGGTCATTTAAGAGACATCATTTTTCATACTTAGTGTAAAAAAATTTCCATTTTGTATATTATATAATCTGAAAGAAAAAATAAAAAAAATTAATAAACAAAAAAGTTATTAAACTTTTACACCCCTTGGTTTCTTTTGGCCCACCCTGTATATATAAGTAAGTGAAGTTAGGTAAAAATAATTAATTAATAAGTAATTAATTATAAAATTTAAATTAAATTATAAACATTAGTGATTTTGAGGAAATGTATAATACGCTGTATATTATCATTATTTAAGTTGAACTCTTCTGATGAGTTCCTTAAATTTTAAATGTTTTACGTTAATAATACATACTTATAAATATATGCGCATATATTTAGTACATATGTATTTGTATATATTAAATTAAATAAAAAAAATCTATATATTTAACTTAATAAAAGTTAAGTAGTTGGTTTGGAAGGGATTATATTTCATTATATTTATGAAATTTTCTTTATGTTAATGAATAAACTTCATTTATAGTGTGTAAAAACTTCATTAAATCAATGTAACAACTACATTATATTGATGAAAAAGTTTCATTAAACTAATGAAATAGTTTCATTCTATTTATGACATAGCCGCCAAAATTAACTTCATAAATACAATGAATCATTCTTCATTGATCCAATGAAGGGCTTCATTAGCTGACTCTTAATGAAACATTTCATTAATACAATGAAGAATTTCATTGTCTGAATGAATGTTTTCCTTTCAGTGCATTTGAAGTTACTGCCGTAGATCTTATTATGGGCTTTGTTAATTTGACAGCGATTTTTCCTGAAGTTGTGTGATCATTTATTTTTCGATTTTATCGTAAGTGACATGCAATCGAAAATAGAATTTTTTATTGAAATTAGAATTTTATGGCCCTACCCATGATTTAGAATTATCAAAATGTCAAATTTGTTGATAACTTTTAATATAAAGGCTGTAAAATTGCATCGTGAGCGACAATTTACGTCTAAAAAAAACCTCCTGAAAACTTAAATTTTTGTCGCTTACGATTAAATCAAAAATAAGGGTCGCTATGTATAGCTTTATTACCCATGCAGTATAGTGCAATTATGTCCTTATATTTTATTTAATTGAGAAATAAGGCAATTTTGGATTATTAATAATGACTTTATTGCAGTGACCCGGCGAATGTGCCGGTAGTGGAACTTCGACTTTAGGCCGATTATGAAAATTCTCTTTTTATCTTAGACAATAAATATATGTAGCTTTCATTTGGACGGGACCATCCTCATTAAATGTTTTCCTTTGATATTATGTACTTCTACTTAACAGCTTTAAGTTAGGTTACGTTAGGTTTAACAGGCTTCCAGCTTCATGAGAGACTGGCTCACTTGGATCCTGATTTTTTCTGTTGTGCTGCATGGGTGTGTGCGAATGATAGAAAAATATTTGCTAATTATCGCACTTACTTGGCATTAAACCCACCAGGGCTAAAATCGTCACATCCGTGATCGTATCGACAATTGTACGAAAAAATTGAGTGATACGTCAATCGTATAAGCTGAATGGGATTTTAGTACGTTCACGTGTGTCATAATCCGAAAATGGTGTTTTTACGTGATAAGTTGTACGTTCACGGTGGTGACGATGCGCACAATAGCTTTTGTTCGAATGTATTTATTATTCTAAAGTCGAATTCCAATATGTTTGCAAGGTCCTGCAAAAATTGCACGCTCACTGTAGTCGCTCGCATCAGCAAGCAATATGAGAGCGACCGTTTCCTACTCCTTTAACTCAAGACAACTTCAATAGAACTCATTATATGGAAGATTAGTACATACATATGTTTGTTAGTATTGTTGATTCCTCGGAATTATATCCATAATGGCGCAACATCTGGGATTGTAACCTGGTCAGGTTAGTTTTGAGGTAGAACAGGTAACCTCATTTAACTATTTAGTTTGCGAAATTGTAAAGAGTTGCTGCTCTATTTTCAATTTGCGGTGTTGTAAAGAAATACCACTTATGGAATTTCCGTCCCGCTTAGAGAGAATTCTCCGTAAAATGGTACCGATGATAACAGGTGCTCTGAGATTTTCGCCCACAAATGTTAAACTTAGCGTCAAACCTACAGTCATTAGTTAATTATTAATAAACTAAAATGATAACTATTGCTTAACTAATACTTCATATTCACAGTGTATTATTTAACTAAAGTTGTTAATATGAGCAAAGAATGGTAGCCCTACCAAGCTATTAAGTTTCAGTATTGGCAGCTCTGCTATAGCATATGGTTTTTGTTTACATTTGTTATATTATTTGTTAAAAATGGATAAAACAAGTCTCGCTCCTCTTAAATTTACCGTGCAAGACATTGAATTAGTTGTGAAATTGGTTCGGGAAAACCAAAATATAATAGAAACTAAAAAAAAAAAGAATTTGTTACAGCTAAATGCAAAGAAGATGTGTGACAACGTACATATGTGTGAAATGTGATATGTGTAAAATTTTTCACGAAACAACAATACTAGAATAGAACAGGAGTAAGATCTGATCCAAAGACCGACACTACGACACCTGATGGATCTTTTGTACCATAACAACAATACTAATAAAGTTTACAATGAATCAGCTGTTGTCTAACTATTTGTTAACCAATGACATTTGGTGGTTTAACTAATTGTAAACAAAAAGCTGTGAATCAAGTGTTATTGGTTAAACCATTGCTATTAGTTAACTATTAGACCCAAATTCACAGTCATTAATTAACTAATGAAGGTGTTTTAACAAATGAAATTGTTAAGACAATTTGTTAGCTAAACCATAAGCATTAGTTAACTAAAGACTGTGAATTTGAACCTTAACATTTTCTGAGGAGGGCTTAGATTGCTTTGGAATCCCCTGTCTACGCCAATGACCTCAAATACTGAAGATATCATTCGCTTTTAGATTTGTGTTTATTTTTTCCTAGAATTTATTATTATAATCAGGTTGTTGCAGGTTCAAGGTCTTGCATTTACTCGTATGTACATGTGCTTCTTCCTTCAAACACTCGCTTAAGAAATTTTCCAAATTCCTTAAAATCGCCCGCAAGTAACACAAAATTAACATAAATAATCATCCGGCATTAAGTGATATTAATCTAGATTTTGTCTTGTGAACTCAAGAGGTTAACGGGAAATTTCTTACGCGTTTCGCAGATTAATGGTCATACTCTTGAAGTAACCAAAATCACCAATCTAATAATAGTGTAATCCTCAGGAAATACCAACGAGTGTATTTAGTAATATGTACCTGATTATTTCGGTAGCAGCCAAATGAAGAAGCGTTGTAAATAAAATGATTGGTATACAAGCTCACGTAATCACGGAAATTCTTAATGCAATCCTTGGGATTCCCCACACTTGGACAGTTGACAATTTGTACCTGGCTTGCAGTGGCATATTTTTAATACTTAAGTTTAAGGGGTTTTCCGTTCGATTCTTAATACCAGACTCATCTTGAGTTTTAATATGCGTGTAACGATGATGATGATGATGATGATGGAAGTAATTGTTTGTTGTTGCGGTTTCTGGATTATGTGGTTTTCTTTTATGTCCTCCTCATAATAATCAAACTGACTGACCTGAGTCTGCATTTGTTGGTGTGTAACTATTTGTTTATGTGTGTGTGTGTGTGTGCGTGTATATGTGTTTATTAACCCACCACTTTGGTGCCACATGTTTTCTAACAAAATCTCCTTTCCCATTAATACTCCTGCTACCGATGTTGCTTTGTAAAAGTGTAAGAGGTATGTAGTAGATGCTGCTGAGTTTTTGTTCAAATATTTGTATTCCTGTTGTGTTTTAAGGTTAGTGAACAGGGATGATAAATGAGAAAACCAATTTCGTACCAATTTGCTCTTAGAATTGTACTTTTTCAACCCCAATAGTACCTAAACTCGTTTTTTTGTGTTTTAACTTTTTTTCATTATATTTTTAGAACATATCGCTCATTTAATCAAATTCCGTCATAACTAAAAAAAATACGCTCGACCTCTTTCTCACCTCACACCCTGATAAGTATGAAGTAAGTGTTAATGCACCTCTCGGCAATTCAGATCACTGTACCATTTCGGCCTCCTTTTCGTTCTCAGCACTTCATAGCGTTTCACCTACAGCTACGAAACGACTTAAATACATATACGAAAAGGCTCGTTGGGCTCAGCTCAACGAATTTTTTCGGTATTTTAATTGGAAGCTATGTTTCCTAGACAATGATGTCAATGCCATGGTCGAAAGTATAATTTTGATGGGCATGAAAGCTTTCATACCATCAAAAAAAATTCCGATTAAGCCCAAAGAGAAACTATGGTTTAATCAGACATGCAAAAACGCAGTCAGATCTAGAGAGGAAGCATTCAGCATTTGGCGAAGTAACCAAAATGCCGATACTGATTTGCTACGCAAAAGGGCGAGATCTTCGTGTGCCAAAATACTGAGGCGTGAAAAAGCTCTTTACGAGAATCGTCTCCGTGCTAAAGTTCTTGCTGCCCCTCGGGGTAGTAAGAGCTTCTGGTGATTCGTTAAAAGAGTAAAGAATAATGCTAGTTCTTCAATTCCGACTCTTTAAAGGATGACTTAATATTCACTGACCCGGCCGCTAAAGCTAACCTATTAGCTGAAATATTTGCAAGTAATTCCTACTTGCCGGAAAGCAATCAGCCTCTGCCTATACTAGAGAGAGTATCCACTACTATGCCTAAGATATTCTTTCGAGATCGGGCAGTAAAAAGGGTTTTGTCGGAACTCAACATAAACAAGTCTCCTGGGCCGGATGGCATTCCAGTACTGGTCTTGAAACAGTGCTCTTCGACGCTAGCACGTCCATTAGCTAATCTCTTCAGCACGTTGTACCATGTTGGTGAGTTCCCAGTGTGTTGGAAGATTGCTAACGTTACGCCAATCCCTAAAAAAGGAGAAGCTACTAACCCTGAAAATTATCGCCCAATCGCAATATGCTCTGCACTTTCCAAAGTGATGGAAAGTGTGGTAAATTTCCATCTTGTAAGGTATTTGGAGTCCAACAGCTTACTCAACGACCGGCAGTATGGATTTCGTAGAGGCCGCTCTACGGGAGACCTACTAGCCCTCCTCTCGGAGAAATGGTGTAATTCAGTCCACCATTTTGGCGAAAGTAAGGTGGTGGCTCTAGATATCTCCAAGGCGTTTGATAGAGTGTGGCATGGTGCACTTTTGTCAAAATGTATTGCCATTGGTGTCGGTGATAATTTCTCTCGTTTCTTATCGATTTTCCTCAGGGATCGCACTATAAGAGTTGTTATAGATGGGATCTCATCAAATGAGTTCAAGTTAAATTCAGGGGTACCGCAAGGTTCCGTTCTTTCGTCAACTCTATTCCTTATCTTCATAAACGACCTTCTATGTAAAACTTTCAACCCTATCTACTCTTTCGCGGACGACAGCAGCATTTGCCATTCTTTCTCATTCAGCAATAGACCTAGTCTGCCGCAGGTTGAGGATATGCGTCAAATAATGAATGAGACTTTAAACTATGATTTAGAAAAAATTTCCGAATGGGGCCATGTGAACAGGGTCGACTTTAACGCCCGTAAGACCCAATGTTGCATGGTTACACACAGACGTATGACCGAAAATGCTGTTGCCTCTTTAACTAATGGGGGGTATAAATATTAAGGAATCAGATGCTCTTGATGTTCTTGGCATGAAAATACAGTGTGATGTTCGTTGGACTGAATACATTTTTCAAATTGCAAAAGAAGCATTCAAGTGCCTCGGCTTTTTGAAACGGTGCAAACAATATTTCACCCCATCTGACCTCCTTACTATTTATACCACCTATATCCGTCCGAAAATGGAATACAACTCTCATGTATGGGCCGGCGCTTCAAAGTCTATTTTGGGGCTGCTCGACCGCGTACAGGAGAGGGCGAAAAAGCTCATCGGTGACAGTAGGGTATCCAACTCTATTGATTCATTGGAGCATCGACGAAATGTGGGGTGCATTTCATTGTTCTATCGTTACTACAACGGAATGTGTTCTAATGAAATTAGGGAACTTGTTCCTGAAACCCGCACATATGTACGTACAACACGTGCCTCATTTAGAGCACATCCTTTTGTGGTCGATTGGCCAATGCATCGCACTACGCATTACAGAGAATATTCCTTTTTTAGCCGCACTGTTCGTATGTGGAATCAACTACCTGCGGAGGTCTTTCCTGTCACTACCAGCGTGGGAGGATTTAAATCAAATGTACACAGACACTACTCCCTCTATCCTCCTTCCCTATAACCTATTTTCCTAGTTCTAGCACAATGCACTGCATGAGTAGGGGTTATCCCCTGAGTGCTGGTCCTATTAAAAAAAAAAAAAATAGTTTGCCAGAACACAAATTTAAAGTTTTCAATTTACACACGACTTAATGAAAAATGAAAATTTTGTATTTGTTAAAAAAAAAAACGATATGAAAATTAATCTTCATCATTAACTTTAAAATGAAAATTTGAAGCTGAAAAAAAGTCAGCCAAGGTAGCAGTGGTAAAGTAAGAAAATAAAAAACATGTTGATTATTAAGTTCTTGTTTCAACTTTGTTATTTGTTATGAGCTTCTCATTTGTTTAAATGAAAGTTTATAATATAATAACTCTAGTTGTTCTAAGAAGCTTTGGGTAAAGGTTCCCTGATGATAGGATCCAGCTAAGCCCCTCAATAATCAATTTCAATGTATTTTTAATGAAAAAATATTTTACTTAATAAGTAAAATATTAATTTGGGATTATTAGTGCGTTTAAAAAATTTTAAACTGAAAATTTATTATTAGGTTTAGAGACAGTGGAATAGGCAGTAAATACATATCATTGGTCTCAAGTAAAAGGGCTCTAACACAAATAATTGTTATTTTACAGGGGAAGGTAAAAACACAATACAAGCTGTAATATTTTTTCTCTAATATTTTTGTACAACTGATTGTAAATGCGTTATTTTTTAAACTAGTGCAATACATTTTTGTAAAAAATGCGAGTTAGGCCATTTCAACTTTTGAAAGGTACGGAAACATTAGCACATCCAACTAATTTTTCAAAGCGCGAAACTCGTTATTAATACTATCATAATTTCCATTTTCTTTTGGGAATATTTTTTAATGAGAAAGTTACGATACTACTAACATTTTCGGGAGTGAATTTTGTTAACCAGGTTAAAATTTCGCCATGAAAATTAACTTTATTTAGTTTCGCCAGAAGTTATCTAGAACTGTCTAACATTTCTTTTAAAATCCGTAACTATACAACTTTTAATTTTATTTCAAGATAAATAAAGTTTGTCATTTCAAAGTAAATTCTAATCGTTTACATATGTACATATGTAGCATACCCAGTTTCATTTATTTTCATCACTTAAACGATTGATATAATATTAATATAGCAAGTTTTTTATTTCTTATAAATTTTATAATAATACAATAGATAAAATAAATGGAGACAATGCTATCACATTGTAAACGAAAACCCAAACAAGTGTAATGCATATCAAACAAGGTAGACACTAGGGTGATCGACTCGGTTTTCCAACCGGTTTTAAAACCCGGTTTTTTCACAATACGGTTTTCGGTTTTTTCAAAATGTTAATTTTTCGAATGTCTAATAGTCCGGTTTTTTACAATTTAAAAACCGGCTGAGTCGAATACTTTTCGATTTGTACATTTTGCGTGTTTTGCTGATTTTCGTAAGTATTTTTAACCGACTTCAAAAAAGGAGGAGATTAACAATTCGTCTTTTTTTTTTTTTGAGGTGTGGATCTTCATAACTCAGTACATTTTGGAACGATTGTAAAATTTTTTTCGTTTGAGAGGATATAGATTCCCATTGGTCCCATTGAAAAAAAAAATGGGCGGGGATACGGCCACAATTTTTTTTATATAATTTTATGATATTCTACTTATTTGATTGCTGCGAAACCTATAAAACACCTTTAGTTCTTGTAATTACACAATTTGAAAGTTGAAAAAATGGGCGGGATTACGCCCATTAAAATTTATTATAGTATTTTACGCAGTTCTACTTAACCGATTTTTACGAAACTTGCCACACACCTTGATCTCTAAAATAGACACAATCCTCGATTTAAAAAATGGGCGGAATCACGCCCACTAAAATTTAATATTTTATTTTAAGTGGTTCTACTTTACCGATTTTTGCAAGACTTAACATGTACCCTGAACTCTGAAAAACACAATCTTGCACTTAAAAAATGGTCGGAGGCACGCCCATTAAAATTTAATTTTATATTTCACGTACTTCTTATCTTCTTCTATCAGATCTATGCATTGAAGTCGGGTTTTTTTTTGGCAGAAAGAATTATTTTTAGTGTAAAAGCTCTAAGCTTTTTTTGAGCATGTCAACATTTACTGAATCATGAAATTTAAGAGAAATTATTTTATGAGGTAATATAAGAGGCGAATTTAATTGGCCTTGTGGTGTGCAATGGATCTTGCAAAAAGTATTTTTTTAATTTTGTAGACATTTAGCTTTATATTTTATATACAGGTAGAAATCCATCTTGTCCATACATTAATATGTACATACACTGAAAGGAAAACGTTCATTCAGACAATGAAATTCTTCATTGTATTAATGAAATGTTTCATTAAAAGTCAGCTAATGAAGCCCTTCATTGGATCAATGAAGAATGATTCATTGTATTTATGAAGTTAATTTTGGCGGCTATGTCATAAATAGAATGAAACTATTTCATTAGTTTAATGAAACTTTTTCATCAATATAATGTAGTTGTTACATTGATTTAATGAAGTTTTTACACACTATAAATGAAGTTTATTCATTAACATAAAGAAAATTTCATAAATATAATGAAATATAATCCCTTCCAAACCAACTACTTAACTTTTATTAAGTTAAATATATAGATTTTTTTTTATTTAATTTAATATATACAAATACATATGTACTCAATATATGCGCATATATAAGTATGTATTATTAACGTAAAACATTTAAAATTTAAGGAACTCATCAGAAGAGTTCAACTTAAATAATGTTTTAAGTAAGCCGAAAAACTTACATGTTTATAGTAAAACTCTTAATATGTTGTTGAGAATCACAATACACAAACATAAGTTTAAAAGATTCAAACAAAAATCTTAACAAAACAAGCATCTTTATGAGATGTTTGGCACAACCTTCTTGTGTTTGTATAGAGGTGAGGAACGTGAATGGATAAAAAAAAGAGAAAGAGAGATATATCTGCTATACAATTAAGAATATTACATTGTAACTATAAATGAAATGATTTCATTGCATTTATGACGACCATACTGCTTTCAAATTATAAGGGATTAGAAAAATAAGAAATGGAAATTATTTTTCAACAAAATAACTTTTGATTTATTTATGTTTGACAAACTGTATACAGTAAGAAGACAAAATTTGTGCAACTTACTTATATTTGCCTCAAATTCGCCAAGCAGAAAATTCGTTTAAACAATGTAACGATTTTCATTAATACAATGAACTATGAAGAACACATGAAGAGCAGAGACTGAAAGATTTCATGCATACAATGAAATTGTTCATTGTATTAATGAAAAGTTGCATTAATATAATGCAGAACATTTAATGAAACCGTTTCATTCTCTGAATGAATGATTTTTCTTTCAGTGTATATACCATTAAGGAATAAACTCTACATACACCCATCATTTTTGGGGTTTGAGGAAACTTGGGAAGAAATTCAAAAAATTAATTATTCCAATATTTGGGGTGTTAATAAATATGTTTATACAACAAATAAAATATTTAAAAATAATTATAATAACAACATAAAATACCATATTTGGATGCCATTTGTTGACGGCTTGGTACCGGAAATCACAGAATTTTCAAACAAGTTGACGACATCAAACATTTTGCACGTATTTTTCCTATGTATTTAGAATATTTTTGCTACTGTAGGTATTATTATAATTATTTTTTTATTTTTTGTATAAACATATTTATTAGCACCCTAAATATTGGCATAATTAATTTTTTTAAATTTCTTCCCAAGTTTCCACAAACCCTAAAAATGATGGTTGGATGTAGAGTTTATTCCTCAACTGTCTGTTATATATAAATATTTATGTACTATACATAAGTCTATGAAGTAAATTTTTATGTTTTACCTTTAATTTTTGTATTGTTTTATAGTATTTACATGAACTGTTAACTATTCTTTTAATAAAGTAATTTAAAATCAAAACTTTTGTATAATAATTTTCTAACTTAAAAAACCCGGTTGACCCGTTTTTCCTGAATTGTTAAAACCGAAACCGGGTTTTTCATAATTTCAAATATTCGAACTATTCGAAAACCGGTTTCTGGAAAAAGTCGAATAATCGATCACCCAACAAATAAAATTCGCCACTTTTCTCTCAAATTGGATATTCTTTATTGATCGCGATTTATTTGTTGTATAAAAAAAAACAAGGGATAGTCTCAAGCAAATTTTTCAAATAGTACTAAATAAGTCACGGGGGTACCAACGTACTTTTTGGGTTTGAATTGTACCAAAAAAAAGTGCAATTGTACTAACTTTATCATCCCTGTTAGTGAAGGAAGGTGTTGTTCTATTAACACTCTGATTAGGGATTTCTGTTTGAATTTGAATTGGCCCAACTGTGAAAGCAGTAGAAAGAAAAAAATATAATATGTTTTCGATTAGTTTAAGGAAAATTTCCAGCCTTATTTTAAAAAAAATATGCTTTCTTTCTTACTTGCCAATATGGGAGGAATTAAAGGGTGCGTTTTGTTTTTAAAAATTTTCTAACAAATTGTTTGCAAATAAATAAATGCACAACATGACACATTTTGTTTGTGGGTTGAAAATTTTATATGTAATTTTCATTCTGACACAAAAAACGTAGGTACATGGGATTATTCAAGGGTAAAGAATTTCAAAGGATTTAATTTGGCTAAAAATGCATTCGTATGCAATAATTTTTTGCATTATAGGTTGTATGTTGACAATTTTGATTTTTAGTGCATCGAAAAGAGCCACACGACCTCACTCACGTACTTGTAAATGTCGGCAGTATAATCAAAAAAAAAAAAAAAAAAAAAAAAAAAAAAAAAAAAAAAAAAAAAAAAAAAAAAAACTAACTAAAACTTTGGAAAATTTTCAAAATTTGATTAAAAAAAAAGTTGTCGTATGGCGCCAAAGCTGTTTTTTACTTGAAACCAGTAAAATATTTACTAAACTTCTAGTTCATCAACGAACTAGTTTATAGTAATTATATTTTCATATTTAAGTAAAATTTTTCTAAAATTAAGTAAAATTTTCCCATAAAATTCGGAAAATTGCAAAAAAATTTTTTCATCTTTGATCTCAAATTTAGTAATTTTTTCAAAATTTTTTTATGTCTTTAATTCTGGTACTTTTTTTTATTTTTCATTAAATTCTATACAATACATACATATTAATTCTTTGAGAGAAGACAAGTATTGAACCAACAACTTTCTAAATGATAGGTAAGCACTAGGGATGCCAATCGGGATCGATTTTTGGAAATCCCGGTATTTTCGGGATCTCGGGATTTTCAGGACCCCGGGATTTTTCGGGATCACGGGATTTTCGAGATTTCGGGATCTAAATATTTTTCGTAAAATAAATAATTTTTTTAAATAAATATTACTTTAATAACAATTTAATGCATTTTAAAAGGTTTTATGTTCATAATTTATCATTGCACAATTGTCTTTAAAGTGAACAATTTTCTAATACGAGTATGAAATAAAAATCAAAAGAATTTTTCTCATCTATTTTTAAATTGATTAATCACAGACAATAACTAAATATGAAAACTTGTTTTTGTTTTCAATATAAATGTTTTTCTATTATCTAAACGAAAACGAATATACATATCGGTGGACTTTTAGTACTACCGCTTAAGTTGACTAACGAAAATTTTTAGAATCACTTTCATACAAATAAGTTGCAAAAACAATATTGTTTTGTTAAAAATATGTATATCCACTATATCTAAAGCCTACTACGCTTATTTTTCTTTTGTGATTTTCAAAAATATTTTTATTTGTGAATTCTCAAATAGTTCTTGAAAGTCTGTGCATAAGATAAGAGGTTTGTGACTATTCAAAATGTGTGGTTGAAGTCTACTGATGATTTGTTACAGCAACAATGAAATATATAGACAACGCTGAACCACCAGCAAATAAATTTCAAATTAAAATATATCTACTAACGTTTTTTAATTGCGATTGATCAACAACAAGTATAAAGGTAGAATTAGTAAAATCGTATCGTGATGTTGCGTGTCAGCTGACAAAAACCGTACCATATACAATGCATGTTACTAATCTGCAGAAAACAGATTTTTCTGTAGCGAATGTCAAAAACGCCGCATTTAATGCCAGACAAAAAAAATGTGCTGTGCAAACTGTTACATTTTCTATAACTTGTGCACAAATTTGAACGATACGGCAAGCTGTAAAGTAGAATGATACGATTTTACTAATTCTACCTTAACGGTTGTTACATATCGTCGTTGTTTTAACTAACTGACCTAACTAACATTTTACAAATTTAATAGGGGGCAGCTTTTATGGTTGTTGTATACATTCATTCTTATGGCTGCGTCAGAAATCTTTTTTTTTTAGGCATAAAAGTAATGGTCACAGTCATGAAAATTGTGGACAATGTGTATTATGACTTATAAAGTCTAGTAGAGGACTTAACTCATTTTTCAAAAAAAAAAATGTCAGTTAGATCGGTTAGTTAAAACAGCGACGATATGTACCCTGTGGCTGAGTGGTAGCGATGCTAGCCTCTCAGTCCAGAGGTCGTGGGTTCGATTCCCACCATAGACCCTGGTTGTTTTTCGCAGACAAGCTAATCGCTTTGCGAATTGTGTTTGTGTTTTTCAAAAAAAAAAAATAAAATAAAATTAAAAAAAAATTTATACCAAGCATTATCTAATTTTTTTTATCAATTTCGTTGCGACTATGACAACGATAAATAAGACTGTACATGTCGAAAAATTAATCAAATTCGATTAATTACGTCTAAAGATCACATTTTTATAGGCATATATATTAAAAGTTTGCCTGAGGACTTGAACAGTATTTTTGCTCTACTGAAAAATTTTAAATTCATACATAAGTTTTTTTCTACAAGTTCAACAGATATACAGGGTGGGCCAAAAGAAACCAAGGGGTGCAAAAGTTTAATAACTTTTTTTATTTATTCTTTCAGATTATATAATATACAAAATGGAAATTTTTTTTACACTAAGTATGAAAAATGATGTCTCTTAAATGACCACCGTTTTCAGCTTCGCACTGATGGGCTCTTTTTAGAGCATTTTCCATAACATCTTTCAAAACTTGTGGCTGTAGCGTTCGAATTTCTGCAACAATGTTTGCTTTGAGTTCAAGGATTGTCTCTGGCTTGTTCACATACACTCGCTCCTTCAAAAAACCCCAAAGAAAATAGTCGGGTGCTGTCAAATCTGGCGATCGCGCTGGCCAAATAATTTCCGAATTTCGAGAAACTATTCGCTCTTGAAATTTAACTGCAAAATTTAGACGTTGCCGATGATCTGCGGGTTTTAATTCTTGGACCAATTGCACCTTATATGGGTATAACTGTAAATCTTTTTTTAAAATGCGCCGTAGTGACGTACGAGACATTTCTAGCTGAGCAGAACGCCTTCTGCCAGATGTTTCTGGTGCTTCGTTAACACTTTGCTGTACTCGTTCAATATTTTCCGCAGTGCGACTTAAACGTGGTCTACCGGTTCGAGGCAAATCTCTTACGCTGCCATGTTGGTGATGACGATTAACTAAGCAACGAATCATCGCTTCAGAGGGCGAAATTCTGACGTTAAAATGTCGACGATATGCTCTTTGCGTTAAAATAATTGATCTCTGGTTTAAATAATAAAATTCTATTGTTCTGGTTCTCTGTTCAGTTGTGAACCTCTCCATTATAAATTCTCCAAGTGTTGTCTATATGATCTGAAAGAAAAAATAAAAAAAAATTAATAAACAAAAAAGTTATTAAACTTTTACACCCCTTGGTTTCTTTTGGCCCACCCTGTATATGTATGTATTCATACGTTCGCTAAGAGGAGTATGGCTTATTAGTGTACTGGCCTTTTACTGTGCAACTCGAATACAACTATAATTGAGTCGAACTCATTCAGTCGGTCGTTTTTGACTTAAACTATTTATCAAATCCATGTAATTTAAATGGCTTTGATCTTAGGTTTGTATCAAAAACGACCTAAACCGTCTAAGTAAAAAACAAAAACTGTAATGTAAAAAACATACATACATACACACTCGACAAAATACTCCGCATTATTCTGTAAATATTTCTCGCTTTTACGTCAACCCGACAACAAGAAGTTTTCACTTGCCTTGTATTGTATTCTACTCCAATTGTAAGGAGGTGTCAATAGTACTCAATTGTTACCGGCAAGTAGATAAGTGCTAATTTTTTTAGCGTTGAGGAGTCGACATACAGATGGTTATACATTGCAATTATAAATAAATTTCCGCAAGAAATCTCTCCCTTTTCCAATTAGATTTTTTGTTTTCCCTATTATTTGCTACTGTTTGAAATTATTCCCCGGGAAAAATTTCTCGTGGAATTTGAATTATAATTGCCCTCATAATATAGAATAAGACTGAATAAATTTGTCAAACTTGTGAATTTTTCAAATGTTATTTCCCTTCAAAAGGTAATATGTTTCTTTTGTTTTCAAAATAATTCTAAAGTTTGCATATTTGTAGCACCTTTGATGAAAATAACCGTAAGAAAGTAGTTTATTTATTTTGCTCTTGTTGTTAATTTATCAGAAATATGTCACGAATAGTCATTAAATTGTTAAAACTGTACGTATAAAATTGTATGGGACTTTTAAATATTATAAAAAATACTTTAGAATCAACTAAAATTTGAATTTATAAAGTTTTTATAAAAAAATTGCTAAGAAATCCCGAAAATGAAATCCCGGGATTGAATTTTACAAATCCCGGGATTCGGGATTTGCCAAATCCCGAAAATCCTGGGATTTCCGGGTTCGGGATTTTCCGTTTTGCATCCCTAGTAAGCACTCTAACCAATTGCCTAACAGGCAGCCTGAATAAGCATTGAAATTTTTGAGTTTTAAAATTTTATTAAAAAAAAAAAAAAAAAAAAAAATATTTCAAGTTCAAATATTCCTCGAAAATATGAAAATCTTACTTAGATTTTTTGCTTAATGCACACAAAAGATATATTCTATAATTCTAAGAAAAAATACTTAAAACTGGTAAATATTTTTCTAAAATTTAGAATACCTTTTTATATCTTTCAAGTAAGTCAAATTTGATGAACTAATCAGGAGTAAGTCATTTCCTAAAATTTATTTTTTGATTTAAAACAAGATTGATTGATAGTTCTTGGGATACATTTTCCCTAAACTTTTAAATCATTTTCCAATTTTTGGTAAATATTTCCTTTAAGCCAGTAAACTTGTGCTTGAATGTGAGGATTTTTGTTTCTATTTTTATGAACTATTTTTAAAGATATGAACTTTTTATTTTTTACTCATATTAGGCAATTTTTACTAGATTTTTGTAAAAATTTACTTAAACTTGGAAAAAATTACTTAAACTTAAAATTTTTTTTTACTTAAATTTAGAAATAATAGTAGTATATGTCTTTTTTTTTGAGTGTACTTTGAAATAAATTACTTCGGTGAAAAGTGGCAACCTTATCAAACATAGGCGTAATTACGGGTGTCGCGAAATGTCGTATTATGACTTCAACTACGACTATTTTGAACTAGAACAAAGAAAAAATCGTTCAAGTTGAAATACGACACTCGTAATTAGGCCCCATGTGTTTTAAGTATCAAGGCGCCACGAAGTTTAGTGTTACATTGAAGTTATTAAAATTAAATAATCCCAGTGAATTTGTAGACATGGAAAAATTTGGTCTCCCTTAAAATATTTAAATACATTTCTTGGAAAAGTCTCAGCTAGATTCTGCTTGGCGGGAATCAGCTCCTTCGTTTACGGCTATAAAATATTTGGTGGCAATTACCCTTATTTCGTGAAAAAAGGCCAATAGTTACTAGCCTAAAAATGTTCTTTCGCTCTAACAACAATTTGCTGCCATGAACGGAAACGTTTGGAAATATTTGCAGAGAATTTGACATCATCATATAATATAATTTCATTGCTGTGTTATTTCACACATGAAATTTGTTTTATATAACTAAGCAGCATAGCTATGACCGGCTGTCCTAAGTGTTTTCTTAGCTAATTTAGGGCCAAATTTTTTTAAATCTAAGGGGCCATAACTCTGAATTTTTATCCGATCAACACATTTAAAATATGGACTGATAAAGGAAAAACATATCTTTGTAATGTTGTTAAATTTGCTAAAATTTTAATAAACAGTTCTCAAAAACACATTTTTCGCGAATATCTCAAAAACGCTTCTTAAGAAAAATAAATGTGTTCAGCGACCCTAAATTACGGCAAAAAGACAAAAATTTGTTGCATAGTGGATCACTGGTTCACTGTAGCTAATGCATATCATTAGGGAACTTTAACCTGCAGTACATATACATTCATGAGAAAAATCATTCTCTGGACTGAAACATTTTTATTAAAAAATTGCACTTTTTTCATTTTAAACAAATACTGCCAGAAAGGCATTTAGCAGATCTAGCAGGGAAAATGCTAAAATGGCAACAATGAATACAAGCGCTACTCTAACAGTTCAACATTTCTAATCAAACTTCTCACAAACTCTATTAAAATGGTGAAAAAATCCCAGTGATTGGCGGATTATATTTCAAAGTTGCCATATGTTCACTTGAGCCACATTTGCAATAGCGATTATGTGAACAGGGAGCAAAATCCATGGGGAATTTTATTCACGATAAGCGTGCATATTTGGTTTTTAGATTTTTATTTCATTTATTGCATACACACAAAAACTAATATGAAAAATATTGTACTATGAATTAAGTTTTTCCACTAAAATTAATTAATATAATTAAAAATTTAACTGAATCAATGAAATTCTGAATTGAAAACATTTATTGGTGATTCTCTAACTGCTTTCAATTCTACTAGATTTATGTTTTTTTTTTTTAATGCATGTTTTTTATTTATTGTATCTTTAAATATGAACTAACAATAAGTATTCAAATCTTAAATCTATAAAAAACTTATTAGGCCCGACCAATGTCGGACATAAGCTTAGCGATAGTTATTAATAATACATAAGTAGTGATAAGCAACAAAAAGAAAAAAGTGTTTTCAAGCAGCTTCATCATCTAGAGTGTTGAATATTAGAGCCCGTGTATCTCTCTTTTTTAAGCGGATGTGCCCAGTAAAGTTCAAAATATTACGAGCAAGCGGATTAGGATGTGACTCGAGTTTTGTTAGATATTTGCCTGCGTATTTTACAGTTTCTTCAGTCACTAGTGGCATATTGAAATCGCGATGTATATTTGAATTTTTGATGTACCATGGAGCCGATGTTATCATGCGTAAAATTTTATTTTGACTTCGTTGAATTTTCTCTACATTTGAAGCTGAAGCAGTGCCCCATAGTTGAATTCCGTAACACCATATTGGCTTCAAAAGCGACTTGTATATCAAAAGTTTGCAGTCTAGACTGAGAGTTGAATTTCTACCAGTAAGCCAATGTACCTGAGTTAATTTTAGTTTCATTTGAGTTAACTTAGAGTCAATGTGGTGTTTCCATGTAAGTCGTCGATCAAGGTGTATACCAAGGTATTTCACATGTGAATGTTGAGGAACAACTTGATTGTTAATCCGAATGGGGGAGCAAGTATCTCTTCTTAGGGTGAACGTTATATGGACACACTTTTGTTCATTGACTTTAATTCTCCATAAGTTTAACCAAAGCTCCATCTGGCTAATGTGTTCCTGGAGTTTGCGGGATGCCTCATCAGGGTTTTCGTGCATACTAAGGCAGGCTGTATCGTCGGCAAATGTGGAAATATGGATACTACTGCTCACAGGCATATCACAAGTATAAATCAAATATAAAACTGGTCCCAGTATGCTCCCCTGTGGCACACCGGATGAAATAGTTTCAGGCCTACTCGTAAAGTCTCCTTCCACAACAGTGAACTTACGGGAAATAATGTAACTTTCCAAAATATTTAAAATGTTTATTGGTAAGTAAGTCTTCAATTTTAAAATTAGGCCTTCATGCCACACTTTATCAAATGCCTGGGAAACTTCAATAAAGAGCGCAGAACAATACTTTTTTTCCTCAAAAGTTCTTCTTATAAATTAAACCAATCTGTGAGTTTGTTCAATGGTGCTATGCTGACTTCTAAAACCAAATTGATGGTCTGGTATGCACCCACTACTAATTAGAATTGGGGACATTTTTGTTTTGAGCAGTTTTTCGAAAAGCTTTGACATAGTTGATAGTAGACTTATTGGCCTATATGACTCAGCCTTGGTTAGATCTTTGCCCGGCTTTGGAATCATTTTAACCCCGGCAAGCTTCCAGCTGTGTGGATAATACGAGGCAAGTTCATCAGCATCTGGTTACTAATTCCATCAATAATCGGAGCTTTCTTCGGGTTGAGTTCGGCAATTAATTTTTGTAAATCACGCGTCTTAAACTTTATGTGTTGAGGGGTAGAGCGACTACATTCGGCAAATCAGCAACACCAGTACATATGTTTGGCGTAAAAACGGATTTTAAGTGGTCAGCAAATATTTTACCTTTTTCAGTATCGCTTCTTGCCCAACTTCCGGTAGATGTGCGTAGAGGTGGCTTATACTCAATGGGTGTTTTAAGCTTTCTAGCAACGCGCCACAAAGAGTAATTAGACGCTGGTGTGACATCAAGACCTTCCAGATAATTTTTAAGAGATGCAGTTTTTTCAGACGCAAGCAACTCTTGGAGTCGTTTAGTGCACTCTTTAAATCTGATTTTATTTTGTGGTGATCTGTGCTGTTGCCATTCCCTTCTAGCTCTTCTTAGATTTATGTAGTTCATATTTTTATTTACATTTACATTTACAGAAATCATACTTTCACTTAAACCCTGTTTAACTTATTAATACATTTAACCAATAGTTATTGAATACAAATCTATGTATCTGCAAACAATGTTATTAAAATTATCGAGTTGTGAACAACAAAAGATGAAATACTACGATAAGAAACAAAAAGAACCAAACTGAAAGATGTCAACAACAATCCAATTATTTGAGTAATTGTCTCACTTTTATGAACAAATTAAAATCCCATAAAGTCAAATGTACCCAAAAATTAACATTTTCCAACAGGCTCACACACAAAAGCAAATTCCCGACAAACGACTAGAAGGCATACTGATGCAGGCGTATTAAAAATAACAAGGATGCGAATATTTAACATGACTAAAGCAAACGCTGTGTTGTCCATAAAATTAAACGGCCACACACACAAATGCGCCAAACTACCATACAACAATAAAACATCCTGCGAGCAAAGAAAATCGCATCAAAAAGTCGAAAGAACAAATGAAGAGAAATAAAGAAAAGAGGATGCTTTAACCGCCTGAGCGGATCAGTGAATAATGACGGTTTGCCCATTCAGTTGGTTTTGATTTTTAAAACAAGGAAAATATGACGATTGCAATGCAAAAATATTTTAATTTTTGTGCTGCTGTTTTTGTTGGCCAGTCAAAAGGATAATCAGGTTTAAATTCTTTTTTTTTTTAAGTTAATGTTTATGTACGCACCTACAAAAAATGTAAATGCCAAAGAAAATATTCATATTAATTTTTAAAAACGGCCAACTAAAAATGAGCAACAATAAGGACCGGAACAAAAATCTTAAAAAAATATTGTCACAAGTGCGAAAAAATCCACAAAGAAAACAGTTAAAGAATTAAAAAAAAAAGATTGCGGCTGTATGTGCCTTCATTTGTGTGTGCAAAAGAAAAAGTTTTGGCCAAAACTAAAAATATGTAATGAGGACTTAAAACCAAAACAAGGGAAGCGTCATTGCAAAAAAAAAACTAATAATAATAATAAAATAAATCCACTTTGAATAAATATTTAATTTAAGCATTAAGACCGGTGATCAAAAATATTAAAAAAAAAACGCTTAATGTAAAAAAAATATTAATTTATCCTTGGGAAAGACAAATAACTCGTTTGAAAATAATATTAATTTATTCTTGGGAAAACCAAGGACTGACTGACGGGCTGGACTTTACATTTCTTTTAATTATTTTTTCAAATGTCACAAATTCTAAAGAATTTTTTTTGTACATACTCGTAAATTATTTTTAAAACAATATTATTTTTCGCTATTTTCACTGCTGACAAATTCTTTTTATAAAATTCCTTACGCAGATTCTATTCTTAGAAAATTGCCATTAAAAATTTGCGTTTATTTTTGTGAATTTAAAAAAAGACGAAAATTCCTTTAAAATTAAATGCTTTTCAAATATGTGACAATTTACTTCTTAAGCAATCCATCCGAAGAATTTTAAACAAATATTTATTTAGCAACATCATGTTCTTATAAGCATGAAGTTATTTATGAATATTGATTTTTCTCTTACAATTGAAATTATTTTTAAGGTTTATACTTTGCAGGCAAAAAAATACTACAAATTGACAATAAATTAATCCATGATAAACGACCAGAACCTTAATGAAGTTCCTTCATTCTATTACGCCGGCAGTCTTCTGGCCACAACTGGCGAATCCAGCGTTACACAGTGGGACCAAATATCAATACAGATCTCCACAACTACAATAGTTAGGATCGGTCTCGAGTTCTTCCATAAAGAAACCTAGGACCACTTTCGTTCTTTCCCCTAGCTACGATCCGTGTGGCAGCAAACCCTCATGATTGTTTGTTCTAGGGTATGGTTGACCCTCACTCATTTTCCAATTCAAACACGAAATTTTCTGAATCAAATATTCATCCTTATAAATTCTTGGGAATAATTGTTTTTATTCCCATGAAGAGCAAATTGGCATCGCCAATTGTTAGGGAATAAAATTAACATCTCTTGCGAGTCGAACATGCTATTAGCCCAATTCACAATCTTGTGCAAATGGTCTTGCATCGTAGCATGTGCAAAATGGTATAGTACAGGGTGGGCCAAAAGAAACCAAGGGGTGTAAAAGTTTAATAACTTTTTTGTTTATTAATTTTTTTTTTATTTTTTCTTTCAGATTATATAGACAACACTTGGAGAATTTATAATGGAGAGGTTCACAACTGAACAGAGAACCAGAACAATAGAATTTTATTATTTAAACCAGAGATCAATTATTTTAACGCAAAGAGCATATCGTCGACATTTTAACGTCAGAATTTCGTCCTCTGAAGCGATGGTTCTGGGGTTCTCAAAATCCAAGAGCCATTCATCAACGCCAATTGCACCCCATCAGGTGTACAGTATGGTGTGGGATCACATCTGAAAATGTCATTGGGCCCTACTTCTTCGAGAATGAAGATGGAAGTGCTGTAACCGTAAATGGAGAGCGGTATCGGTTTATGATAGAAAATTTTTTACGTCCTGCTCTTCAAAACAGACCTGGTATGTGGTTTCAGCAGGACGGAGCCACTGCCCATACTGCCCGAGACACAATGGCACTTTTAAGTCAAATTTTTGGAGAGCGAATAATTTCTCGAAATTCGGAAATTATTTGGCCAGCGCGATCGCCAGATTTGACAGCACCCGACTATTTTCTTTGGGGTTTTTTGAAGGAGCGAGTGTATGTGAACAAGCCAGAGACAATCCTTGAACTCAAGGCAAACATTGTTGCAGAAATGCGAACGCTACAGCCACAAGTTTTGAAAGATGTTATGGAAAATGCTCTAAAAAGAGCCCATCAGTGCGAAGCTGAAAACGCTGGTCATTTAAGAGACATCATTTTTCATACTTAGTGTAAAAAAATTTTCATTTTGTATATTATATAATCTAAAAAAAAAAATAAAAAAAAGTTAATAAACAAAAAAGTTATTAAACTTATACACCCCTTGGTTTCTTTTGGCCCACCCTGTATATATGTATATTCACAGCCTTATTTATAAAACTTACTAAGGCTTTGTAAAGGCTTTTTAAAACAAATTTTCATACATAATTTTTCTTAAAAAGCCTTTATAAAGCCTTAATAATTTTTATAAATAAGGCTGTTAACTTATAAAATTTTTTACTGCTGGTTTGCAAGATAAATTCGTGAAAAATATCTCCAATTAAATTCCTTATCTAAATAATTCACAGTGTGTTTCATATTTTATTGACGCACATAAGTGAGAATGGACCTTTATGGCCACCAATTGATTAAAATTAATATTTGTGTCCCTATACGTTTCTAATGTTTTTCTATAATTTCAGCTTAAATAAACATTTTGTCAAGTGGTTGGTGATTTCAAACACGCTGCCTTTTCTCTTCTGCTCCTTCCACACATCAATTTTGAATGAGTTGTTGTCATGATGTTGCACGTTTGAATTTATGACGAATGCTGCGAGTATTTATCTACATATACGTGATGTGTGCTTGTGTTTTCCTTCCATAAGAGTATTTCCGGTATATATCTGTAAATGAAAGTAAGTATTCGTATCTCAATTGCTTCCAACATTTTTTTTTCCTTAAATATTATTTACAATATTTGCACTTTTGAATATGATATTGGTCATTTGTGTGTGTGTGTGGCTAAGTCGTCATTATAAAAATCCACAACACATGGTCATATTTTATAAGATATTATATGCAATCATGGTTGTGTATTACTTGAGTCTTAACAATTTTTTGTTGGTTTTTCTAAACAAACATCTAATGTGTGATAGATAAATATTTAAAATGATTTCTTGTCTTTAACAATTTTATATTATCAAATAGGAAATTGTATACATATGGGCATTTCCATCGACACCAAACAATTAAAAGCTATTAAAAAACTCTCGTAATCAAATTTTAATTCATTTAAAAAAAATTTACATTTATACATAAACCATTTCGAGATATACGAATGCAAAGTCACAAAAGTGTAACGTTTTTCCACTGACTTGTGCTCTTTGTTTCTGAGAGTCAAAAATGTACGGACAAGAAACTATGCGACTGCAAATAAATGTAAATTCTTTCTTTCTGATTTCTTGTCTTTAACAATTTTATATTATCAAATAGGAAATTGTATACATATGGGCATTTCCATCGACACCAAACAATTAAAAGCTATTTAAAAACTCTTTGTTTTATCGTAATCAAATTTTAATTCATTTAAAAAAAATTTACATTTATACATAAACGATTTCGAGATATACGAATGCAAAGTCACAAAAGTGCAACGTTTTTCCACTGACTTGTGCTCTTTGTTTCTGAGAGTCAAAAATGTACGGGCAAGAAACTATGCGACTGCAAATAAATGTAAATTCTTTCTTTGCAAGATCGCATATTTCTATGTCACGTGCGACCAACTTAGTTATTTTAATACAATTAAAATAAAAAGACCTTGATGAAAAATATAAAGATTTGTGATGACGGTACATATATAAAGTTGGTCACGTGCGACATCATAAGTGTAAAATTAAAAAAAGTACATACTTTTAAATTATTTAAATTGAAGTGAGCGAAAAACGGTGAAAAGAATAAAGAAAGTTGCAAACTGTGGAGAGATAAATCGAAGGAAAATCATACAAAATCATAAATTAAAAAACAAGAAAAAACAACAAAAAATTGGAAAGTGTTGGCTGAAGAAAAAATTAAATTGAAGAGAAAAGTTGGAATGACCGCATTATAATGCATTAAACACATTCACCACAGCAGGCTAGACGAACACACGACTTCAAAAGCCGCAAGCAGCATTTGTCGCCTCGTAGCCAGCTACTTAATTATTTTGGAGACGGCAGCAGCACCATCTGCAGCTGATATGCAAGTACAAATACATAGTTCAGTATTGCCACTTTTATATATTTTGCATTTATATAAATTAATTACTCTTTTAAAACGTACTTATTTCTCATAAAAGTACATCAATTTTTGGATATTGTTTCTGCTAAATAATATGAAATAATTGAACAAAATCATTCATTCAACATTTTGTATTATACTGGCACTACTGAATTTTCTCTTTGTAGTAAACGAAATAGAAATTAGTTTAATTGGACTACAACCAGTGTTGCCATATTTATTTGTTCAAAAATCTTCAAGTCGAGCAAAAAAAAACTTTTTTTTTTATGACCAAAAATCATTCTTGTTATTTTATTGAATGGAAATGAGTTAAAATTTATTTTGTTTCTTGTGAACTATAAAAAATAAAGCCAAATAACACAAAATAGTTAATGTATAGAATATGTCTAAGATCATTATGAAGCAAATCAGAAAATTTATAAGTAGTTTGGTCAAAAAATCCCTCAATAATATATTAAAAGTACCAAAAGTAAAATTTTTAAAATCTTATTTTAAGATAAAAAATCTTTTTTGTCGTTTTAACATGTCTAAAAACTTCAAAAATAAGATAAATCTTCACATATGGTAACACTGACTACAACGACAAAATCAGCATAGACAACAACCTGCCGCCATGTTGCCTTGCTGTTTTCAAAATAATTATTCTCATATAAACATGTGTATTCTATCCTTGACATTTGGTAGTCGGTAGCTTGCTGTGGTGAATGTGTTTAATGCTTAAAACACAAAGCTGGCAGAAGCTCCCATAAATGAATGACAAACAATAACAAAACTAGCCTTACAAATGCAATCAAATGTAAGCAAAACCTTTAAAAAAAAGTGGAGTATACGTTGCAACTTTTACTGAACTAATAAGTTGAAGTAAGAAGCATTGCAGGTATAGCGCAAGCGCAGTTGCAATTATTTTGCTACGATTGTCCAGAAGTAAAAGTAGCTAGAGCTGCTTATTTTGAACAGTTTGTACTTGGTTTTCCTGATAATATTTTCATTTATTTTTGTTTATTAATAACGCTACTGCTTCTTGTTAAGTTTGTTGTTATTCTGTTAAAATAAATACGTTGAACGCTTCTGTTAATTTGAAATTTTTTTTTCATCAAGTTTGTTTCTTTATAATATCGTAAAAAGAGCAACAGAAAGAATATAAATATCATGATCAAAAAACCAAATGTCACGTGGGACATGTCATGTGCAAATTTAATATAATTTTTTGCTTCAGGTTTCGTTGAAATCAGCTTTTTTCACTATCCGCAAAAACAACCTTTGCTTTTGTCACATGCGTATACACTGGCTTTTTGCAATTGTCTTGAAAACGTAAAATTGCTCTAAATCAAACATAGCACCAATTATAGGGCTAATTTAGAGATATAAGTTACGCTTTTTGTCAACATTAAAATCCGTTTAATTTTGACATTTTCCACTTTAAATGTGTAAAACGGTCACGTTCGACATCATGGAAATGCTCATTTATGTAAGTAGGTGTTAAATTTTTTGGTTAATATATAAACCATGTCACTGTCAGTCCCAGTGAATGTAAAAAAGGCAAGAAGATTTGTAAAGCTTAAAAATTAATTGAAAATCTGACAAATTTAATTGAGTTTGATTGATAAGAAAGAAAAACACAAATTTTAGGTTCCAAATGAAATTTTTTTAGCTTTAAAGTTATATTTTTAAACATTCTAGGTGCGTGCACCATGAAGTTTTCTGTGCGTGAACCAAAAAGATTCATCATACTCCATGAAAACAGGTGTTGCAGGGAATTATTTTATTATATTATATTATACATATATACATACATACATACAATTCGAAGGAAAATATCGAAATTATTCGATAGTAATTACTATACAAAAATAAAGTGAAAACACCAAGGGAAAGAAAAGTGAAAAAATTCACGTGAAAATTATTATTGACGATAAGGGGAATCAACAAAACAAGGGAAAAATTATTCACGATTGCAATTTGGGCAACGGAGAGTAAAGTCAAATGAGGCCTTTATTCTTGAAATCCACAAATATGTTCCAAAATCTGAGGTAGACCACAGAAAGTAAAACATAAAACCATACCATCTCGTGGTCACTGTTGTAATTAAACTAGCCAATTTGTTATTGTGCACTTGCTAGTGTTGAGTTTTCAACTTACCATGATAATACAGTTCCGGACACTGTGCTATCATTCATTATGTATGACTAGGTTGTTGTATTTGCTAATAACCACCAGAAAAAATTACCTGCATATTTGCAAACCATCATTATTTTAATTTTCACAAAGATAAATGCTGCAAATTCAAATTTGCTTTTAATTTACAAGATAAATATGTGACTTTTTTCACTGTGGCACTTTTTAATTTTTTTAGTTAAAGTTACCATTTTTTACTCACCTCCAAATTTTCCATTCATGATTTGGCCTTAGTTTTAGCATTTTTCAATTATATGTATTTTTTTTAGCATTTTAAGCAGTATTTCAAATATTGTTAAATAGACGATTACAAAAAATTTTTATATATAAAAATACAGATATTTCCAACAGACAAAAGAAATTACGGCACTCGAACAAAATATCAAAATACTTTAATGGAATTTATATGGAAATCTTTTAAAAAATCGATCAATATCGAATATCGCAATTTACACCCAGTGCCTTGTATCTGTAAGAAATGTGAGAACTTTTCGTGCAGAAAAAATTGTTATCATTCTGTTTATTTAAGTTTTTATATGAAACGAGTTTCAGAAACGAGGCACAGGTTCGACTACAAAATTTTCATGTGTGTGCCTGATCGCTAGTGATGATTTTTTGATGAAAATTAGGGTCAGTTTCCAACTGCTTAATATGCCATTTAGCCAACACACATTGTTGTTTATTATAGAGTTGCATGAACAATTCCATTCATGAAACTTCTGAAATGTTTGTTTACTAACGCCCAACTTCGAATAAATATGTTAATACTCAACAAACTGTTGCTTTTATCATACTGTGAGTGAAAACCTTTCGTTTCATACTGTTAACACAAAGAGATTGTTCATTGAAACGATTTTTGTTCTCTCATCTCATCTTTTGTTATTAATTCGCAATAGCAATGTTGCCAATATAGTGAAATCATGGAATTTTTTGTATGGGTCGCACATGTGTAATAGGTTTCACTTTTAAATTAAATTTTTAACTTTTACACATACATACATAACTAAGTACATATGTAATTATGTACATATATACCATACATATTAGTAATACATATTTAAATTTGTCATTTGCATTTTTAAATAATATACATAAATCTTTAAACTATTTTAATATATTATATATTCTTGTAATGAACTGCACACAATCCTGAAATAAATGCTATAGAAAGAAACACACACTTTTAGATGAAAAATGAAAAAAAGGAATTGGTTTATGAGAAATGAATATATTCTTAAGCAAATTTGATTATTAGTTGTGTAGGTGTCTAACGGTTTTGCTCACGTGCTTGTTTTTTTTTTATTTTATATGATATAAAAAAATTGAAATTGACAAAAATTAAACAAAACACAACAAAAGTACTCGTTTCCAAGCGAAAATAACTATTTATATTCTTCCAAGCAAAAATATAACTAACAATTATTTTCGAAATTAATATTTGTAATAAAACTCAAAAAATTTGATTATCATCACCTTATGTAAAAATACGAAATTTTAAACAACAATAATATTGCATTGAAAAGAAAGATAATTATGTGTAATTTTTTAACTTCCTTTTCGGCGATTATTCTTATATTTTCCCTTTTCCTACAACTGGCAACACTGATCTTTAAAAGCATATTGGTTTTGCATGAACTTAATCGAGATTTACTCAACACATGTTCTGTTTCACATTTGTAAATGTTAGTATGCTCTTGTATAAGTAAACAAACCAACATCATTTTACTGCGTTCTTAACTATTGAGTATTCATTGCTCTTGTTTCATAGTTATTCATCTGTATGAAATAGAAATGAAACGAATAAAAAATTACAGCGAAAGTTTCATAAACATCATTATTTAGTTTCATGCAGATGTCTATTGTTTATAGTCGTTCAACTTCAGATCTGGGGTGAGATGCATTTTCTACGGGTGCAAGCAAACATAAGTCATGACGCAAAATTTGCTGAAATTGTGATCTTCAAAAGGCCAAGTTCTTGTGAGCTACACCAAATCCACTGCCACGGTTTCTACTGCATACTCACGTATAGATATTTTATTTACTCGGAGTACGGGTATTTCTTGGTTGTTTACTGAACCAGTGGACTTAAATTTATCTACCATATTGCAAATAGTCCTCCCCTTTGGAACGATTATGGTGGCCGTAAAATTGGCAAAGGCGCTGGAACGTTGCCCGAACGAAAAACCCATTTGGATAAATCAATTTTATCATTATTAAGTGTTGTTGAACAATATATAGGCGCATGGTGATTTCGCTAAACAGACAGCCAATTCGACAGATGTGCCTATTGGAAGACCCCATAAATTGTGACCAAATCTGATTTTGTTATTTCACAACTCAACCTCTAGAGCAGCAGGGGTTCCCACCAAATTCCTGGTCACGGACCCATTGCAAACTTTTTTTGAAACCTAGGACTTATGTATATTGTAACCACTAAATATTAATGAGAAAATTTTTGATTCAGACACATATTTATTAAGTTAAACAGTTTTAAATATAACTAATAGACAATTTCGTAGAGCCCAACATTATTAAAAAGTGTTTAACTTAATAAACACGTGTCTGAATCAAAAGGTTTTTCATTAATATCTAGTGGTTATTGTTTAAACTTCATTTCTTTCTATATTTATGATTTGATTAGGCTAAAGTTCGTATCGCTTTGTGAGCCAAATTACAATTATTAATGAACAAATAACACCAAAGTTAATTGTTGATGTTTTGAGAAACACTTAGGGCGACTTTTTGGGTTCGAGATTAAGATTAGTTTATTTCTCCAATTAGCTAATCCCAAAATTAACTTTTTAATCTCAAATTAATTCAGTTTGATATTTTTGAGCGGTAGTTTAAACTTCTTATTATGTGTAGTATTACCATACTGAGGAACAAAATAGTGGCAACATTGTCTGTGTAAAAGTCATACAGGTTATCAACACACTTTGATTTTTTGTGGGAAGAAGAAGAAACTGCCATGTTTTATTATTTACAAGTAAAATATTGCGCGTGTTAAATGAAATAGATAAATAATATAAAATATATATATATTTATTTATGTGTTTTTAAATTATTTTATCATATAATTTTTACAAAAAGTTATATGTTTCACAAGTGCATGTTGTCAATATTAATGCATGATTAAACCACCACGATTGCCCGCTTAAACTAGCAAAAATCAAAAATCACAAATGAAGATTAAGGTTAATTTAATCTCTAATCTTCAACTCAAAAAGTCGCTCTTAGTAGAACGGAACAACTGTTTCGAAGATCACTATACCTTCATCAGCAGCGTTCTTTGTATTTTGGTCCACTTGTTTTATATACACTCAGCTTTCATTGCAAATGGAATATGTGAATTGTTTTGATTCATCGTATTACAATTTTATGTACTATATATTAAATTAAATAATCTTTAAAATATTGTCCCTTCCTTGACATGTTCAAGCTTCACTTCGGATTTTATCAAACTAAATGAAATGGCAGTAAAAACAATATCAGATGTTTTTGGTAGTGATGGCAATAATAGCAGCGTTACCGTTGAAAATTTTCAAAAAGGGGCACAAAAAGGGTATTTCTAAGAAAAAAGGGGCATCTGAAAAATCAAGTAAAATTGAAAAAACAGCAATATTTATTAAGTAATTCTTAATAACAACAAACAAATAAAACAAATTTCTCTGTACAGAAAAAGTGAAAATGAGCGAAAAGCAGAAAGAAAGAATTTGATCTTGTGACTTAATTTTTTTCTCCAGCCGACAGCGAATTTCGTTAAAATATGTTACTGAATAGCAAAGTCGATAAATTTTTGTTATATTTATTATAGCGATACGATTGTCGTAATAAAAGTTACTGAAACCAGTAGCTGAAAAAATAAGTTCATCGGAACTTATTTCAAAAGCATTACTTGATTATGACAATTCGTTGTATTTTTTTTTGCCTTAGCGACAAATCTAGAGATATAAAATGAACAATATAAATAAGGACGTACAGCGATAAATAAGAACATCTTTACATTTCATTACTTACTTGTCCATATTATTTATTTTTCATACAATATTATCTCCTTTATCATAGTTTTTCACTTTTTAAAATAATGTACTGTTTTCAAATTTGGCTTTCACAATTGCTGCGGAAAATACAGATAGTATATCAAAGTATGAGTGTATGTAATATTATATTAAAAAATCTTACACAAATTAAAAGATTCATACCAAGGCATATTAACACCACGTACTTCCACAGAAAATAATATTGTAGCATATGTACGTACTGTCTGTCAATTTTTCACAAACATTTTTTTTATATTTGTGCATGTTTTTATATGAAGTTTGACACAGGAAATAAAATCGTGTTGTCAAATGTGGTAAAATCTGTACGAATCTGACAAAATTTATTGTTAAAATAAAAACGAAAGTTGATTTTGAACAAAAAGGGGCAAAGGGCCACAAAATAATAGAAATTATACAAAAAGGGGACTTAAAACTAAGGGGCATAGAAAGTGGCAAGGCATTCCAAAAAGGGGCAAAATGCGACTTTAGTCGCACAGCGGTAATGCTAAATAACAGTCAGTCAGTGCAGAGTCCGGGGTACTTTATAGAGCTGCAAAACTATCGATAGTACTATCGATAGTATCGATAGTTTTGTTGTAAATGAAATATCGATAGTTTTTTCCACTATCGATACTATCGGCAAAACAAACAAGTAATTAAAAGAGTAAAAATAATCGAAGTCAGTAAACAGTAGCCGGCAGCTTTGAAGCAAATTATCCGTAGTTGATTTAAGCTTCTTTACAGCGATGGAAAAGTTGGTACAATTGTATAATTTTAGCGCTATTTGAATGCCAAAAGTACCGTAGCACCGCAATGACCCATTTAGCACTACTGGAATCTCTTTATATCTATTATATTACATGCCAAAAATTGCATTGAAATATATTAACCCCCTTATGCAAAAAATAATGCGTGCTTGAAGTGTACATTAAAAAAAATTTCCATAGAAAAACCGGTTTTAACGTTCACTTATTTTTTTGCACAAGGTGGTTAATCTTTAGCTCGAAGGTATTAGAAAATTAAGTAAATCAAACGATGTTTTCCGGTACTTAAAGAATTGCTGGAGGAATGTTATTTATTCCAAATTCATCTGCAAATGTGGAAATTTTATTTTCGTAGCAAGGAAAGAAGCCGACTATTTGCATCGACTGTGAAGAATCGAATAAAAAAAAAGGTTATAAACGTAGTATATCGTAAATGTTACTTTTATATTCAGATCCCAGCAAATAATATTCTTTTTGTACCTTCTGGCATTTTGTTAATTCATTTTTAGTTAATTAAAAAGTACAAGTATTAAAAAAATATAAATAAAGAATTAGGTACATCGTACTGAAAAAAATAATTCTTTTTTTTTGAAATTTAGTACAATTTGTAAATATGACATCGCATCCCTGCTTATGTATACTCAAGTACTTAAATACATATGTACATATGTATATGAATTAATTTATAAATCCAAGTGTTATTCGACAAATAGTAGTCACAAGTATCTTAATAAATTCAACATCGTCGACACAAAGATAAATTTTGGTGGTACTGATATCGCGACGGCCGCCAATCGTCTCTTACGATAAAACTTTACAGTTAATGTCTTAAAAGTTATCAACAATTTTCGCATTTTGATAATTCTAAACCATGGGTAGGCCCATAAAATTTTAAGTTCAATAAAAAAGTATATTTTCGATAATATGCCCCGCTTACGATAAAATCGAAAAAAAGGCTCGATATATTTTTATATACTAATGAAAATGTTGAGGACTCTGGATTTTTTTTTCGAGTCAAATGTAGTTTATGTGGCAACTTTTATAACTATCGATAGTTTTACATAAAACTATCGAAACTATCGAGTGGAGCGACTATCGATAGTTTTGCAGCTCTAGTACTTTATATTAACCAGTGAGGAGTGAAAGTTCCCACTAATATTTAGTTGTTTGTGTTTGAAGATTCTGCAATTGGTTATACAAACATACATATGTACATATGAATATGTGACAGCGCACAGAGAAAGGGACCTAAAGGTGGAAGTACATAACTCGCGTTCAATGCGCTAATGCGATACACGCGTCTGTCAAAAAAGTTGAAATGGTGTGTTTTCATAAGGTAAGTTACATAGTGAAGATTGCGACGCGCGTACCTCGCAAAAAGTTGAAAATTCTTCAACTTTCACGCGTTGTATACAAAATTACAGCTAGTGTTGCCAGATTCATTAGCTAACATACACAAATATGATTAGAAATTAATTTTTTTATTAAACAATGGATAAAAAATGCATTAAATATTTAAAGAAATATAAAACGTAAATGCAAGACGAAAAAATAGCCGGCATAGGCTTTAAATTTTACAACTAAAAAAACCTCAAAAGCGTGTTGTGTAACTTTCCATTTGTATAGCGTTAAACGTTTAAAAAGCCAGAAAAGCGTTGCCGCGTAACGCGTGGTATGTACTTCCACCTTAAGGGTAAAAAAATCAATTTTCACTTCTTTTTTTGTTGATGTGGTCAACATCTGAGCATCGAATGAGACCGATCCCATGCCCCAAAAGTGTTCCCTCCCAGAGATATGCGCGTTTTATGATGTAATGGTACACCAAAGATACACGTATTTAAATCTTTAAAATGGCTCTCCTGAACAAAACCGGTTTGTACTCTTAGGTCCCTTTCTATTTTGCGCGTCACATATGTACATGAAATCGCTATGGTGCGCGTTTCGCAAATCATTTAACTGAATTTTAAAGAAAAACTCACTTCTATTTATTTATGTATTTTATTTAATTAAGAACTACTTATAATTTATTTTTTGATAAAAACTTTTAAAGGTTAACTATTCTTCGAGTTTATTAATTATAAAATATGTATTTTTGGCAAATCTGGCTATGACTGAATTAAATTTTTTATACATATGTGAAATTTATTTTTAAATTATTATTAATTAGAATATTTAATGTCCTCGTAATACGAAGAGCCGCCGTTGCCGCCACTACCTGAACCGCTCGCTGCTGCTGCTGCTGCTGCTGCTGCTGCTGCGCCCACACTCAATTGTTGGGCATGCAGTGGCGACGTTGAAATTGTGCCGCTAGGTGGGGTTAATGGTGGCAAATAAATCGGTTTACGATCAATTAAATGTGATGTTGCTGCTGATGCGGCCGTAGTCGATGATGTGGACGACGACGTGGGTGGCAGATTTGTGGATGATGATGAGCTTGATGGTGGAGGTGTCATGGAAGTATTGTGATGTGCATGTTGTTGATGATGGTGGTGATTATGATGATTGTGATGATTATGTGGAGACATTTGTGTTAGGGACATAGAGCGCAAACCTGCAAGAAAATTCAATTGAAGAAATAATTTAATGAAACGCATTTACTAAAGACTACTTTCATATAACTACTCGTATTTAATATGCTATAAATTTAATGACGTTCATGATGTTGCAGTTTAGTTCGTTCATTTCTCTAAGAGGGCAAAATAGTTTGCTTCAGAAGAAAATAAAATTTATGATCTTTCATATTAATGTTTTGTGTTTTATTATTGCGTATAATAAACACATTTATGATTGACATGAACGCCCTGAACGATCGTTTTTTTTTTTAATTTTTAATGTTATTTGTTAATGTGAACGATGATGATGATGACTTACCATTGTCTATGTTGTAAGTGGCGCCTGTGGGCGATGAGCCATATGGATTGTAGGCTGCAGCATAATCTAAACTGGGATTTGATTGCAAAGCTGACGCCGTTATTGCAGAACTGACTGTTATTGGGGGGATAGGCGATGAATTGCTGGTTGATACATTTGAAATGCTGTGAGCTTGAGGCGGTGTAGGACTATTATTGTGCAAAGCAGAAGAAACACTTATATTTGAATATTGAGGTAGAGTGTTTTGGCCATGGCTGTGGCTATGTGGCGACCAAGCATCGCTAAAACCTCCTGCAGCTGTGGCCGATGAATAATCGTAGGAGGCAAAGGCTTGGGAAGCATAAAAGTTTGGATTATCCTGTGAACAGAAAAAATATAAATTTAATTTTATTTTTCATCGGTTTCTAGTAAAAATATTTAATATACCATTCCTGTGTCGTAGGAAGATGCGCCATAAAATCCATTCGCTGATGCATAAGGTTTTACTTTTAATTTGGATCTGTAACCTCTGGGTCTTCTACGCAAACTGCCTTCATCTGCAAACATGTAAGCGGAATTTTGTTCAATTGTCCAATAATTGCCTTTACCAGGTTTTCCCACTCCCATGCCCTTGGGCAATTTTTTGAAACATTCATTTAAGCTTAGGTTATGTCTCACCGAGTTTTTCCAACCCACATAAGAACCTCGAAAGAAATCAAATCTGGAAGGAAAAATTCAATTCATTTCAAATAACAATTTGTGACAAAATATGCAAAAATATTGCAGAAGATAGTCTGTAAGAAAGAGATAGAGAGAGATACAGAGAAATAGAGAGAGAGAGACAGCATTAGTACACCTCGCAAAACTAGTTTTTTTTAACAAACACAACTCGCAAAGCGATTGTTTGTCTGCTAAAAACACCCAGGGTTTATGGTGGGAATCGAACCCACGACCTCTGGACTGAGAGGCTAGCATCGCTACCACTCAGCCACAGGGGCACCCTTGAATAAGTTGAATAAGTCCTGTTTTGTCGAACATAATCAATAAACTACACTGAGGGAAAACGCCTGTCATCAATATAACCTCCAATTTGTGCAGGTTATTGACACCCCTTTTACAAACGGAAAGTTTAATTTGCAAAGTCTTAATTCAGCTGGGAGAAAGACAGAAAGAGTTAGTATTCCTCCCTCTGTCTTTCACACAGCTGAATCAAGAATTTGCAAAGTAAACTTTAAGTGTGTAAAAGGGGTATGATAACCAGGGAAACCACAAATAAGCTTTACAAACATTGTTCTATGCGCATTCAATACACAAAAAAAGATTTGTAAATAAAATTAATTTATTTATGAATACAATTAAAATATTATTTAAAAAGGCACCTACCTACAACCTCAACTCAAGCTGAGAGGATGCATTGAAATATTCTCCTTCCCCTACTTTTTTTTAAATGTAAACCTATTGCTTCATGAGGTTAATAATCTCTTTATAGCGAGTATGATTTTATTTATTGATTATTCAGATAATTCAATACGTCTTCAATACGAGTAGATACTGCATAACTTTATAAAAAAATAAATAAATAAACATTCGCTCTAAACAAAATCACAAAAGAATTGCTTTTAAAATTCTTTGAAATTGCATATTTTTTTAAGAATTAAATTAGGACTTTAATGTACGTACGACGACCCTCTTCAAATCTCCAATAACATTCTCGTATTTAAATGCGTCTAGTATATATTTTGTATCCGATTATTGTATTTATTGATAGTTACCAATTATTAAGTTTCGTATTACGTTTGTGTAAAATAAATGAACGCATTTATTCTAAATGATTTTATTTCAAAGGAGTTGTTGATGCATCAGCAGTAACAACATATTTTTAATGATTTTATAAATACACTGTACAACAAAATTAATCTTTTGCAAAAACTTCCAACATTTTAACTATGATTTTTTCCATATTCATACAAGCCAAGCTAACAAAACTAATTATTCATATTGACTATTTTTCTTTAATTTAGCTTAAAAAAATTTATTGAATGTATGAAAATTTCCTTGTTGCATAACATCATATTTTCTTTCGCTTTTTTACAGCTCCTTTTTTCCCAGGGATGAAAGCCCCAACCAGCTTTTACACTTTTGAGAGAAATGAAGGAAAAATCAAGTGAATGGCATAAACGAACAAATAGTTGAAGAGAAGACAGTCCTTGCGCACGTAGTCAAGGCGGTGCTGGTGGGTATTCGAGAAAAAATTCTTGCAAGGTATAAGTAACAATATGAGTTCGCTGTGAATACCGGGGCATCGTATGAACAGTCAGCTGTATGAGCTACATAAGTATATGCAGACATCGAAATAGTTAAACGCATCAAAATTAAAATCAAGAGAATGCTTTGTCAAGACCATGTTGTATGCTTTCCAAGACTTGTTCGAGCACGATAACTTGGGATGATTCACTCAAGTCGAACATCCCACAAATTGGTATTGGAAAATTGGAAAACTAGCGCAGAAGATATTAAGCGCTTGGAAATAGATTCTACGTTCTGTCGAAGATCTAGACAGATTGTAAACCGCCAATTTAACGAGGTAAGTGCTCTCAACAATCATTTACATATATAACTTCAATTAAAACTAATTAGTAGCGACATGTTTACAAAATACAACGACGTCTAAAATCGTCAACTATTTTACTGTTTGAAAAATCGACAGTTCTTTTTTTTTATAGCTATGCTATTTATTGCGCGATACAGGAATTAGAACGTGATTTTCGTAACAAAAATAATCGACACTATTACAGTTATAAATTTATTATTTTTTTCTTTGTACTTAACACAAGAGTATGAAAATAAACGAACAAATTGTTTGATTTTGTTTTGTTCTTTGAAGTAGAGATTGGCGCGTATAGAATTTTTCCAACACGACACGAACATGAATACCAAGACGCTCAACACGTACGAAACACGCTCTCGAAAAATTTCGTCAACACGATACTGCACAACACGCACAAAATATTATTGGTATGGTATTGAAGATCAGGGTTGTCAGATTTTTTCCGACCTACTTATTTCGCCAAATTGATATTAAAAATAGCCAAAAGTCGCTAAAATCAATTTTATGAAGTTTTTCTTTATATATAATTGATAATAAATTTATTTTTATATTGCACTTTTCTAGCGGAAAATCGTCAAAAGCGGAAATAAAATCGCCAAAAATTATTTCTTGTAAATTGTTCTCATCCAAATTCAAAACGCATCAATTACAATAATCTATAAAAATCATCAAAATCAAATTGTTTTAATTTCTTGCAGACGAGTTTTGGAAGGATTTGTCTAGAAGGATTTGTCCTGAATTACAAAGTTAAATTTTGTTTAAAAAAATAGCCAACAAATTAATTTGTCGCCAAGAAAATCGCCATATCGCCTAACAATATATTTGGACGGCAAACAAGTTGAAAAATCACCACGTTTGGCGAGAAATCGCCACATCTGACAGCCCTGTTGAAGATCAGAAAATTTAATTGATTTTTTACAAAAGTCGCTTTTCAAAATATGGCACTGAGTTGGCACTGCCAGCTGATACTGTCTGCCACCACAACTGATACTATCGGTTTACGTACAGAACTGTAAGCTTCAGAGGCCCATACAATAGTTATCAACAAATATGTGTTTGACGATACAAAATATTAAATATTTTCTCTACTGAAAATTCATTCATACATATTTTACATCTAAAATCGTTTCGTGTTTTTGTATAAATTTTGCTCAACACGAAACGACCCGAACATGCACGATTTTTCGTCACGAACACTTCCTGTAGAGTAGTGCTGCTCGTGTCACGAAAAAACAAGACACGCGCCCATCTCTACTTTAAAGTGAGGAAAACAAAAACAGAATAAAAACAATGAGAATGATTGCTCAATTGGTTTTTGTATTGATTTTGCACATGAGCACAAACCAGAGAACACAGACAATCGGCTGTAAGCCGGCCTACAGCCGCCATCGGTCACAAGGAGTACATTAATCGTACGCAGCTAGAAAAGAAAATAATGGGAAATAAATGAAAACGTTTTGAAATATTTGCGGCGAATTTGACATCATCATATAATATAATTTTATTGCATTGTTATTTAACACATTAAGTTTGTTTTATATATCTCAGTAGCATAGCTATAACCGGTTGTCCTAAGACACCTCTCTTCTTTTTCTTTTTTTTTTGTATATGTAACGCGATTTGACACGTCAGAAATGTCAAACCAAGTCCCATGCAAAATTTTAATAGTTGTTTGAAATCATTTTTTGTACACTAAGAATTTTTCTATATTTATGATTCATTTAGGCTAAAGTTCGTGTCGCTCTATAAGCCAAATTATATGTGATAATTTTTGAAGATATGTACAAATAACACCACATTTAATTGTTTATTATTCTGACAAACACCAGCAGAACTAAACAACATGCTGTTTTTGGTCCACTGTGTGTGGTGTCAATTGGTGCTAATTTCAGCCTTGTTATACTCGTATACTTAAATACATATTTTTCATGGCAAATGGAATATGTGAATTAATTTGATTCATCGTATTACCATTTTCTGAAACCTTTTTTGTGATGAAAGCACAATTTTTCCATCTTTAATTTACAACCGTCTTGCCATTGTTGTTTGTTCCTTACTAATCTGCACAGCATGTTGTTCCATTACCTTAATGTTTGTCAGAATATTTACAATTATCTTTAGTGTTTCTTAAAAATATCACATGTAACTATCTTGCTCAAAATACGAACTTTAGCCTGAATAAAACGAAATAAAGAACAAAACATAAAGTTCGAAAAGAAATTAACTATTTTTAACTATATTATTTGCTGAATAATATTGTTTGTTTTTTAAGTTTCTTAGACGCACTGTGTTTGCAGTGTTGTAATTCTCAATAATTTATTGGAAATTTTGCTTTCTGAATTTTAATAGATAACTGTAAATTACAATTAACGCTTTTTGAATTACACTGGAAAAGTAAGTTGAAGTGAGCTGCCTTAAGCATCAACGAAATGCGTCTAAACATGCTTAACCAACAACAAACAAACTTTTTTTTACGAAATCATAAGTCAGGTGAAGTTGGCAGGTTGCTGATAAGAGAAAGTAAGTTTTCAGCTAAGTTGGGTTCAAATAACAGGTCTCTTTGTGTTACCTTAGAACATAGTTGTAGGGGGTGCATTGCCCCCCTCCCCAAAAAGTATTTCTGTTGACTACCCTAGAATTATTAAAAATTGCATGTAGTTATTTATTTTATTATTACTCATGAAAATCACCCGTCACCCCCCCCCCCCTCTTAGAAATATTTATAGCTACGCCAATGCCTGAGAGTAGGAAAGGTTCAGAGAGACAAGGGAAGCCTAATTAATTTTTTTCGTTTTTACAACTCTACTATTGTGCGTTTTTGTTAAACTCCCCTATCGTGAATGACAAGTGAAATTTTTCCCCTTGAAGGGAAAAATGTTATCGTGAATCTCTAGCTCTATTGTGAATTGTTTCCCCGCTATCAGTCCCAGTGAATGTAAAATCGAACAGAATTTAGCTTTCGATGAAAAAAAAATTTTATAAACAACTGTTTTTTTATTTTTTAGGTACAGTTTTTGAAAATTTAAAAAATCTCTGATATTCATAATAAGGAAATGAAAATTCGTTCGATCAGTACTTTTGACTACAGTCGAAGATCAAAAGTTGCTCATAATAAGGGCCTAAGTTGAAACAAAAATTTAATCAGAGTGGCTCTCGTTTAAATTTCCTGTACAAAAAGACAGGATAATTTAAGAGTGGACCAGGACACCAGGACAATATGTGTAAATCCAGGACAAATACTGGAAAACCAGAACTTATGGCAGCCCTAAAACTTACATATGTGTGCCATGTGTCCAAAAAAAAAACGTAACCACTAATTACTAATGAAAAACGGTTTGATTCAGACACGTATTTATTAAGTTAAACAGTTTCATACATAACTAATAGACAATTTTATAGAATTCAACATGATTAGAAACAGTTTAAATCAATGAATACATATCTGAATCAAACCGTTTTTCATTAGTAATTAGTGGTTACGCCTTTTTGGGAACATGGCACACAGATATAAACCCGACCTAAGCTATGTAGCAAATTTACTTGTTATTTTACTTCTCCCACTATTAATTGCTATAAATATCGATGAAAGTGGGTGCTGCTATAAAAATACATTAGCGTAGACAGTAATAGTACGTTTACATTTGAGCAAAATCTAGTACTTTCGAGATTTCACACAAAATCTACTAGACTTCCCATACAAAATAAAATCTACTTCATTACTAGATTTTGTCGAAATCTACTTAAAATCCAGTAGAACTTAAGCTATAATGCCATAGCCATAACCAAACCAAAATTCAATTGGTTTCTATGGTGAGAGTTATGGCGCCATAACGCCACCTATAGTCACCTATAATCAAATACAGAGTGTTGCCCATTAGTTTGGTTCGAACGGCTGTTTGCTAAGGCTATGTCACGTCTAATTTAGCCTTAAATGCCACAACTATGGATTTTTTCTTTCAAAGTTTTTCATAAAAAAGTGTGTGAATTAACTAGACGGTGTGTGACTGTGTCCGGCCAGTGCTTGAACTGGGGATCTCGAAAAGCGTCATTTGCTTTGTAGTTAACACACTAGCTACTTCAGCCAAAAGCAGCCCCACTCGAAAATATAGAATTCGAAAAGTATACAATCTACTTTCTACATTCATAATGCATTAAACACATTCACCACAGCAGGCTACACGAACATACGACTTCAAATGCCGCAAGCAGCATTTGTCGCCTCGTTGCCGGCTACTTAATTATTTTGGAGACGGCAGCAGCACCATCTGCACCTGATATTCAAGTACAAATACAAAGTTCAGTATTTCCACTTTCATATATTTTGCATTTATAAAAATTAATTACTCTTTTAATGTACTTATTTCACGTAAAAGTCCAAAAACGAATCAATTTATTCTTTACATCAATTTTTGGATATTGTTTCTGTTAAATAATATGAAATAATTGCACAAAATCATTCATTCAACATTTTGTATTATACAGGCAACACTGAATTTTCTCATTGTAGCCAAAGAAATAGAAATTAGTTTAATTGGACTACAACGACAAAATCAGCATAGACAACAACCTGTCGCCCTATTGCCTTGCTGTCTTCAAAAGAATCATTCTCATATAAATATGTGTATTCTATCCTTGACATTTGGTAGTCGGTAGCTTGCTGTGGTGAATGTGTTTAATGCATAACCGTCATGAAAGATGTACGGACAGCGAAAAGCTTCGCAAATTACATGAAATGCAGAAAAACGTAGAATGCGTAGAAAATTTAAAATGCGTACACTGAAAATAATCCATACATCATTTTACGTTATTCGCGAATTAAAGCAAACTTTCGTACATACTTATAACGAAATACATACAAGGCAAGAGTTTTAAAAATCCTTAAGTAACGAAAAGTAAGTTTATTTTTTTGTTGAATATAAAATTTTAAATAGATATTACTTCGTGTCCCAAATTAGACAAATTTTAAAATTTTGTTGTTGCTATACATGTCTTTCATATTTATTTATTTATCTATTGATACATATTATACAATGTAATTTTGCATAATATGGTGGCACAAATATGGGCGGAGTAACTAGACCATATGCCCAAGATGTTATTAACAGTATTTTAAAAATGTTTTGTGACTGACTGTACATGACCTATGCCTTCACATGGGAAGTAGCAAAGTGATTGTTAAAGAAATTCCACAAAAGAAGCGCAAGTTAATACGATTATCCGTGGCAGATCAGTTAACCAGTGCAAGAGGGATGAGAAACTCTCGAATGTCAAACAACACACACAAGTCTGACCGCACTTAAGAAGTAGTTACGATGAAGCGAAAGCTGGGGATCGATTCTGGTTCTGTGATAATGTGAAGTGAAAAAAAAACGTTTCATTTTCGTTTTCATAGCAACTTTTCACACCATCTTTTCACAGTTTCACAGGTTGCGATTCTGGTTCAAGTAATGAAAAAATGTTTCATTCCAGTGTAGCTGTGAAAAGTTTGTATTCATGTTATTTAACTTTAATTGTCAAATACAGAGATCTAAGTTTCGCAGTTATGATGCCGCGCTAAGCCGCATGTAATTTTTTGTTATTGCTTGAGCCGCTGCCAGTGCTTATATTTATGATTGAAGTATATAATCTGGCTTATGTTTTGAGTCTGATTTATTTATTAAAAAACAAATATATAAATAATAAGAAATAGTAATTGTTTTTGCAACTACACACATATGTACAATGTACATACATACATACGTAATTTAAATACATGAGGAAGAGTTAAGTTCAAACAACACAGTTGCCTTGCTTTTTTTCATGCATACTCATGAACATGCATACATATGTATGCTATGTATTTTATTCTAGTGTGCATGTTTCTGGCAGGTAGAGAAAAGTGTAAAATACCAGCATAAACCAGGATTTTGAAAAAAGGATAAACAAGCTAAACAAAATGCGTTTTTTATCTATTTTTTTAAGAATGTGCATACGAAGATTTAAACATACATATGTACATATGAATGTACCAACACCCACAAATTAGCATACGTACATATGTACACATTTATGTAAATACACATATTTTTCATGTAGAAATTGACATATTGTTCTGCAAAGTTCCTCATAGTGCTTCACAAATAAAAATTTGTTTTTAAAGACTTTGGAATTGTTACATTGATTTCTCTTTTCAGTACTAGAATGCTACATATTTTCTTTCGCAATTGGAGTTTGAAACTTTTTTCAAGAAAACATATTAATTTTTGTGTGGTATGGCATTTTGATATATTAATTACTATAAAATTTCATAATAAAAACTATTATAAATAAAATTTCAAGTTAACTTTCACTCGGGGCCAAATTATTTTTTTGCCGCCGATAATAACTTAACTTATGCCTCCCTCGGGTTCTGATCAATTGCCAAATTATGCAAATATGAACATGAATAAAAATAGAAAATGTCTGGATAAAATGTTTTAATGGACCTATCAGACGAAATTAGGGATGAGGATAAGTGAATTAAATATTTTAAAAGTGTAGAAGTAGTATTTGTATGCGTTTTTCATGGGTTTCCATGCTTTTTCACTAATGAATTGTGTGTGTAAAAAAACTTTTCATATGAAAAGGTTTTGACATTTGTTTACACTTTTTCATAAAACGAGAATCAGTAATGATGTGTAACTGTGAAAACGCTTTGTTTCATTCCGATTGTTTTTTTCATATGAAATCATTTCAATTTGGTTTTCATTTTTTCACTGAACTAGAATCAGAAACACTATGATAAGATGAAAAAAGTTTTCATTTCACATTATCACAGAACCAGAATCGACACCCTGCTGTTCTTTACCCCAGAGCTGCTAAACGACTGATGTCTTTCATATATTTTGTAGGAAAATCTTCATTTGACCAATAAATTTTGTCATTAATAACGAGCTAACGTAAGAATTCATTGTATTAATGAAGAACTTCATGCATATAATGAAAACGATCAATAAGTTCATGAACAATTTCATTCATACAATGAAGAAGTATTAACGACTCTACTTCATTAGCTAAATGAATGTTTTTTTTTTTATTTTAGTGTACATATTGCGAAACAACAAAGTATATCCTATCTTTATCTTTCTTAATCCTAGTTCACAATTGTGAAAAATTTTTCGCTCTCCTTCCTTCTCATTTTACAAAAATCGAAAATAAAATTTTGATATTCTTATCTTGTTAATCCTTTTTCTTCTAAACACTACATAAACTTTTCTGGCTGGAAATGCAACTCACCTCGACTGTAGAAAGGTGTAAATTTCACTTAAAGTTAGTTTTCCTGTGGGCGATTCTTTAATCGCCATTGCAATCATATTTATATAGCTGAGCGCTGGTTTTTCCGGACGCCTGGAGCTCGATTTTTTCGTCGTATCCGGCGATGATAAATCCTGAGATGATGTTGGTGGCGTTTGCTGTTGTTGCCTAGATGAAATATGTCCCGTATCGCTGTTAGTGCTATTAATCGATTTAGCCGGAGAGGAACTTATGGTGTAGACTCTGGCTGAAATAACTTGATCAGAGTCATTATGAGAATTACTAATCGAAGTAATGACACCACCTGAAGTTGAAGTATGTTGAATGCGTTGCAAAGAATGTTGCAGCAGTTCATTTGAATTGTTGGCTTCTATATGATTTGGGTTGTTGTTATTGTTGTTGTTGTTGTTGTTGTTGTGATGGTTTTGCTGATGATTCTGTAATTCCGAGTGTTCGTTGTTTTGCATATAATCCGTCGAGGGCTTACTGGAACAATATTTTATGGTGGAGGTATAATGATAATTTAATTGTTGACTGGTGGGTAGAAGATGATTAGGAATTTTGTTGCCATTCGTGGTGTGATGATAATGTTGCAGTTCATTTTCCGTCGGTGTACGACGTGCTAAAGGCGACGAGTTACCAGAGGGTGGTGCCTCCTCATTGCCGCCACCTGCACTGCCAGCAGCAGCGTGATTTTGTTGATTGCACAAAAGTACACCGTATGGAGAGATGGGGCTTGATGAGCCCGGTGGTGTGGTCATGCTGTGCAAAGCTGTCAAACCATAATTCATTGAATCCGATTGAGTCATCATTGTGGCATAATATTTGCGCTCATTTGCATACGAAGGCAGTATTGAGGGTTTTTCATCTGGCATTTCATCAGGTGAGTCTTGATGCATACGCATCACTGACGAATTGTTCAGGTCGTGGTCACTAGTACTTGTGCCATACATGATGGGCTGAAAGTTGGATGATACCAATAAATTCGCAGGTAAATTACGATACAACGACGAGTGATGGCTGCTCAACTGATACGCACCACAACCGTTGCTATCCAACATATCTTCACTTTTAATCATTTTATTTAATTTTCTTTTTGGTATATATTCTTTTTTAATACAATATAATAACACGCTTGAAAATATTTTCTTTTATTTTAAATCACTTTGTATTTCATTTAGCTAATGTGCACAATTAGGTAATAATAAATAAAAAGCTTTGAATTATAAAATCTCCATTTAAACCGTTTATCACGTCTTAGCGGTTTCGTTAATCTAATCGAACTAAATTTTATGCTCCAGTTGTATTTTAATTGTTGCATTTATTAAATCAAATAATTGTTGCTCTAAAATCCTTTTCCTGAGTCATTTTTAATTGCTCGCTCGTTTAATAGCTCTCGTTTTCAAGTGTTTATATTTTCAGTTTCCTCTAGATTTCTAGTGCTCATAATGGGTTAAATTCACAAGTGTATGCGATCTTCGTAGAACGAAATACAGCAGCATACGAGTACAAGTGCTAGAGATGGGCACAGTGCTCACGTACTTGGCGTGAGAAACTTTTCAATTCTATAAGCATGCAGGGGCATTTGTTCAGGATGTTTTAAAAGTTTATATATGTATAATGGATCGATTAAAATTGCTTAATATTTACTTATTACTTTGTGTGATAAATTAAAAAAAAATCTATTAATTACGAATCTAGGTGTTTCCACGAACCAATCAATGCTTCCAAATTGCTTAACCCGTTTCTGCGAGAGCCAAAAACGATCGTTGCCATGTGGCAACGCCAGGCATTAATCGTACTTTTGAAATATGAAAGACATTTTCACTTCCATTTAATTTACTGTAGACTATGGAAATAGATAAATAAATTTTATTATTATCCAATTGAAGTTTGTGATTGCTCAAAGATATGGCTAAAGTCTACTGACAATTTGCTAAAGCACCAATGAAATTTAAATAGATATGCTTCTAAACATCATTCTCCAAATTGTTTAACCTGCCAAAAAATCCAAATTGTTGCCATATGGAAACACCATGCATTAACCACACTTTTGAAATTTTAAAAGAGACTAAATTTTTAATTTTTATAAAATTTACTGTAGGGACTATGGAAATAAATTAATGAATTTTATTACTATTTTTATGGTAAACATCAAAGCATTTGACATATAGGCCATTATCACATTTTTTACAAGCCGTGCGATCAATGCAAAACTATCCATCACAATACTGTATATTTGCTGTAGGTAGTACAAAGTAGCCTTAACATCATGCCATAGCGTATTTTCTATTGAATCCTGCTTAAAGCGTCTTAAGCGTAGAGTAGCTAAATTTACCAAAATACTATCTCGAAACTATATTTTTCGACTTACGCTGTTATCGTTTATGACCACAGATATACACATATGATATAATTAGGCAATTTGCTTTATTTATAATAGGGCATTTGCACCTGCCCAAAATTTAGCAGATTCTAATTAAAATCTTTATGAAACTCAATTCCGTTTACATAATTTTTTTGTTGATATTTATGAATATTTCTTATCCAAAACAAAACCCATTAACTGAAAAATTTCTAAAACCACAACCAAATAACTGCAATGTAGCCAGTTCACACACCTTTTTAAGCAGACCGTAGGTAATTCACTAATCTCTTTTTTATAAATACATACATATGTTGTACAGGGAAGTAAAAATAAATAAAAATATTAAATTTCCTAGAAATCAACTGACAAAATAGATTTTGTTATGTATGATGGGAAATCTAGTAAAAAGTAGCTTGAAATTTAGCTTGAAATCTCGTAAGAAATAGATTTCGAGACAATGTAAATGCCCTATAACTTTCTACTTTTCTGTTTGTTGCAATGTTTTTCAAAAAGTAAATTTTTTGCTAGTAAGTAAATGCAGGCCGTGACAATTCATATAAAGTAGACTCGCTTCAATTCGCTTTGAAAAAATTATGCCTAAGATGTCAAAAAAATGTTCTGAAAATGTGTGTTGACATCTGAAAGATATTAAAATTAAAAGCGGCGAAAATAGTCACCTCATGTGTATTCGCCTTGGAATGAATATTATAATCAATGCATATTGATTTAAAACAGCTACGTCCACGCCAGAGATCAGATTGAATGCCTTATTTTGCTGTTTTGAATGCAGTCACAAAAAACCTGCATATTGTTGTCAATCCACAACATTTGAAAAAAAAACAACGCATGGCACAATCAAAAGAGATGAGTGTGGCGAATATTATTGCCTGCATTGCTTGTTTTATATACATAAATGTTCACTGGTCTTGTCAAAAGCAGCGAATACTCAGTGAATGGTGCGAATACTTTTTATTGTGATTGAACACAACGTAATCTTGTATAAAACGTTCATATGTACATATGTGTGCTCTTACATTTGTATTCTTAAAACACGATATAGATTTGAAATGTATGTATTTATATGTATGTATGTATTTATATGTATGTATGTATTATACAAAAGATCAACGAATACTCCAGTGAATGGTATGAAAGAAATACATTCTTTCATGCTGCATCATTTCATTTCGCTGCTTGTATTATAACAGCATTGCAATAATAGAGTGGGTCAGAGCAATCAAAAAAAAACGAATTATAGCAAGGCAACTACATTTGTTATTGTTGTCGAATAAATGCATGGCAAAAGCAACGAATTTATGAATAGTTAGCAAATGTGAATGGTCTCACTCTGTTCACTGGTCCACGCCATATGCACAATGTGCAAACTTTTATAAAGAGCTTTTTGTGCTTTCACACTGGCGAGAGTACAACATCCACAACAACAACAGACACTAATGCTTGCTCTTACTTTGCAAAGAAACAAGAACAAATTTAAGAGCTTTCAAAGCTTTTTACCTCAAATGTAAATATCACTGTATGTGTGTTTGGACGTAGCTGATTTAAAATAAACTCACCTCAATTCGCTTTTAGAAAATTCATATATGTTGAAAAAAAACGTGATCACCTGATATGAATTCGCCTTGATTCAGGCATTTGCAAGCCGGTGAAAATTATTGCAGGAAATTTCAAAATATTTCAATGGAATTTATTAAGAATTATTTAAAAATTTGTATGGATAAAGAAGACGTAATTTGCCCGAGCTTAAATCACATTAAATGAAATAAAAAATTTTGAGAAATTTCTTCTCGATGAATTTTTTTCTCTTACGTGAATCCAAACTCAAAAATGTGCTGCACGCTGCAGCAACTTTTTACATCGTGAACATTGCTGATGGTGAGTGTAATGTTTTTTACCCATCTCCATCTCATGCCTTATGACACCACATGTGGGTTTTTGAGATATTTATTAGTTTGGTGCTAAAATCCTCAGGCACACACACATGGGGTACCTCCATATCTATAGTACATGTGTAAGTATGTATGTATATACTTTTATCGTATAGAGAACAATATGAACAACATGTAGTATGTAAATTTTGAAAACTAATTGGATTAATTTCACTCAAAATTATTTTGTGTATATTTCCTTCTCACTTTTTTTTATATCGTATTGAGTGAATGAGCGCCTTGTTGGGAGCAGAAAGTTTTTTTTTCAAGAAATCAAAAGACGGAGATGTTTTTTAGCTGATCCAGCAAAAATATTAAATAATTGTGTACAATAATTTTTTATTTTTTTTGTCATAAAGACCTTGAGATATTGATAAATTGATGTATGTACATATGTGTATGCAATTGATGTCGTTTAAAATAATTAAAGTGAACGTGATTTACTTTTTTTTTAATGTTTGGAAACATCAAAGAAATTCTTGGAATCTGACTTTTTCAGATAATATTATAGTATACATATGTAGTTGGGTAATTTTCAATAAAAGAAAGTTGAAAGTGAAAAATTCAATCATATTAAGGTTCAATCAGTTATGCCATACCATAATATCATACCCATAGCCATAAATATATTTATTTGTTATTATTTGTTATTATTTGTTATTAGTGTTGCCATAACCATAAACAGCTATTTATGTTTTCATTTGTTCATAATTTCAACAGTGTAAAAACAAATATATCTAACTAGCAAATATCTGTTACGTATGGTTACGGCGAAAAACCAAAATGCACTTGGTTTCTATGCATGGTTGCCACATTTTACGATTAATCATAATTTTGACGATTTTCGATGTCAAAAATAGCATTTCGACGACTGGGCGATTTTGCCCTTAAATTTGGCGATGTTTAAATATTTAAATTGACACTACTTTTAAAAAAGAAATTTAACTTGATCAAAAGGGATAAAAGGTATATAGGCAAATCTCGGTATGACGAATCTCGTTTTAACGAAAATCCGATATAACTAACATTAAAATGTTTTATATTAACACCCTTATATAGCGAATACTATCTTAATTTTCTACTGGACATATTTCTAACGGTTAGTACTATCTTATATAGTGAATATTTTGATAAATGTGTGCTCTGTATAAAGAACGGCAAAAAATATTAAACAAAATCTACAGCAGCAATGTAAATGGAAAAAAAGTGTTTTACGTTTTTATTTGCTAGCTTATTTGAAAACAAATTGCTGTCATTATTTTTATTGTATTGCATCATGCCCACTATAATAATAATTAAAATAAGACTTTGCGATTGCCTGACATTATGTCGATCGTTATACCGGGATTTACCTGTATTTATAGTATATCAATCTTAATTTTTGTATTAATAATATTGGTATTAAATGTTTTTTTATGCCTGTTGTTCTAAAGTTAGTTAATCAAATTGAAAAATGTGAAATCATTAAAAATTGTAAGTAGAACCTTGTGATAAGATTTTAATATAATGTGACTGAGAAGATAAATTCAAAGCCTTAAGGCTAATTGATCCACACAATATTATTATAGAAAGTAAAAGTTCTTTCCACGATTTTCTAAAGGAATTTTTTTCACGTTTTTGCAGAATTTTAAAGATGCAAATTGATTCTGAATTCAGACAATTAAAGTCCGAAAACTTTTTCCCTTATTTCCCACGTTAAATAATTTCATCCAAAAAATTTCTAGTTTTAACGCAATCTTCAGCAAATGTAAAAAGAGTATTTAGTCAAGTTAACTTCAACAAAACCAAAGTAAGAAATCGCTTGTAAATATCTTCTCTGGAAGTAATTTAAATAAAAAAATAAGGTTAGGTTAGGCTAGGTTGAAGAGAGGAGCCATTACGCTCATGTCAGTGGACATACACATAAGCCAGTATATGAATGTTGTGCGCTTTCATGTGAATTAAAAACCAACCCCACCTTTATAGGAACTGAGTATAATTTACGTAGTCCCTAGCTTCAAAGGAAGATTATAAGGCAAATGTTTGATATTTTAAATCTGCTGGATAATAAGTAAATGGATCAAATAGTTTGCTAAGAATTTGTGAGTATTGTGTACACAGAAAAAATTATTCCCAAACAAATTTTAAACAAATATTTGTTTGAAATCAAACTTAGTTTCAGTAAATATTCTGTACTGTTCCACTAAATTAATTTGTACCAAAAAACTGTGTAGAGAAGAAACAGGCCACGACGTTTGTCGGCTACTTTTCGGCATTTACATGTATACAACACGAGCAATCAAAATAAACAACAACTAAACAACAACAACCGCACAACAGCACGTTGTTCCTATTAACAAGCAAGATAAACACCAACACACTGAAATAACATTTTCTCTCTCTTTACAAAATTTTTTATCAGAATTTACAAAATTATTTGTAGGACCGCATTCAAATAAAATATTTACTGATTCAACGAATTTGGTTACTGAAAATGAAATTTAGTTTTTTCTGTGTACTAAAAATTTCTGTTATGTTATGATAAGGCGAAAAGTATGGTCTAAGGCCTAAAAATTGATTTTTTTTGCATTTTTCGATACATAAAATGTTCTATCGAAATATACAAAAAACTAGATTTCAAAAAAAAAAAAAATGAGTTAGGCCCTTCAATATTAAGGTAACGATATGAAATACTATACGAACTTTAGCCTGTGGTTTGCACAGTGATTATAATCGTAATCGTAATCGCGATTAATCGCACCTTTTAATCGTAATCGTAATCGAACCCATTAATCGCTCGATTACGATAAAAAAAATTTTCCCTTTTTTAAGCAAAGAATTTATGCCAAATTTGCATACAGTTCAAATTCAACTCATGAAAAATTTAAATTATTATTATATAATCGAATATCTTGCCTGATGTAACAACCATCTTTAATTTTTTTTTTTGTTTTAGCGTTTTTTTTTGCCGACTTTTTTTTTTTTTTTTTTTTTTTTGCTTCCGGCAACTTTTTTAGTTTTTGCGATTTTTTAAGTTTTGACACTTTTGTTCATTTCGGCGATTTTTTTTCGATTTTTTCGGTTGTTTTAGTTCTAGCGAATTTTGAAGTTTTGGCGTTTTTTTCCTTTTTGGCGATATTATTCGCTTTTTTTACTTGTGTTTTTTTTTTTGCATTTGAGCGATTTATTGTATTTTGCTGATATTTTTCATTTAAGCGCTTTTGTTATTTTGGCCATTTTTCGTTTCGGCATATTTTTAGTTTTAGCGTTTCTGAAAATTTCAAAATTACTTTAACTAATTTTTTTACTTTAATTTTGATTTTTTTTTTAATTTCAGTGCTAATTGTTGTAGTCTGTATAAAAATACACTAACTTTACAAATTTCAAGTATCTATGTACCTATATATAATTTAAAGGTGGCGGCCAAATTTTTACATATTCTGTGAAAATTTCGGGTCTGTTGCTCTTACGGTAGCGTAAATAGGATTCCTTTTCACCTTTGGTGTACGGAACCATAAAAATTAACTCATAAAGGTTGTAACGTATTCATTAATCCGGATAGCACATATTCGACTCAAATAGACTCACTATTTCTTTCTTAATTAAAGGAATATCTTCAAACCTGTTTAAGTTCTTTCTCATACCTTTGATCTCATTTGTTTGAAATGATTTACAACACAACACGCTCAGGCAGGTATGCAACATAATATAAAGGTAAAAATAAACGGCAGCAACATTCATTCATAAAGCAGTGAACACACACACAAAAATCATCCGCCATTGTTTATTTACAACTACAAAATGTCACCACCCTTAAATCAGAAATTAAAAGCAACAACAACAAGAAGAACAGATTTCTTTCTCCATTTCTTTTGATGCCTTGTATGTAAATCGTTTTATGTGTCAACATTTTATTAGTATGACACTTCAGTTTGGTCCATTAAAAGAACCAGGGGGATTTCTAAGGCAAAAATTTACTGCATATTCATTCGCATGATTGTGTACGAGCATGTAGCGATCATCATCATCATCATTGTTATTATCATTATCTAGATTATAAGCCAACAAACAAAATAGGCGGAGTTTTGTTTACATTATAGAAAGAAAGATGAAATAAGCAAAAATTGAAGATCACAAAAAAATCTATACACACTAAATAGTGTACGGTGTGCGTCAGCTATAAAAACGATTGGCAGGCAGGCAAGCAGACTGGCTCAGTGGCTGGTTGTTGGGCATTTCGAAAACGCATGTCTTATATTAAAATACAGTCACACATATAATAATACGTGTACCGACTCAAAATGTTATCGGTGGCGAACGCTTAAGTTCGCCCGTTGTTAGGAGGAAGAACGTCATATGAGTGCTTGTCTATTAGTTGGCAAGACAAACAAATGTCTTGCAAACAGTGTTATTTAGCGTTTGTTTTAGAATATTTCGCTGTAGTAAAGAATTTGAAAAATCTCTCATATCTTGAAAGGTCTTATAAATGGTCTTGTGCAGGACACTATTGTCTATCAGTCAGAAGATTGTTGATTCAATATGTGTCTCCTCTCAATGAATAATATGTATGCATGGTATCTTTATATAGGCATTTCCACAGAAATGTCAAATTTTTGTAGCGTGCAACACCAAGCGAATACGCTTGTTATTTTTAAAGAAAATTTAACTTTTTTTATATATTTGTATAGGCCGTCAGAAGATCTACATTGTAAAAAATTTTAAGAAAAATCGAGTCACATTGTTTTGAAATAGCTTAAGCTTAATTGCTTGCTGTCGCACGTGACAAAAATATTAAATTTCTAGTGGAAATGCCCATATAATAAATAAGATGCATCAAAATTTAAATTGCCTGAATTTGAGATCAAAGTTGAAAAAGTTTTTTCCGCAAAACTCCCAAATTTTAATGAAACATTTTACTTATTTTCAGTAAAATTTTACTTAAACATAAAAATATAATTCCCATAAACTAGTTTGGTAACGAACTGGTGATTGGTAAGTATTTCACTCGCGTCAAGTCAAAAACAGCTTTGGCGCTGTATGACAACTTTTTTTATTAAAATTATCAAAATTTTTCTAACTAACTGCCAGTTTATAGAAGCCATGTAAAAATTTTCGTCTGTCTATTTATATTGAAAACAAAAACAAAGCACTCAAATTTGTTTTTGTTTTCAATATAAATAGGCAGATGAGAATTCTTTCATGGCTTCTATAAACTGGCAGTAAATAAGTCTTACACTCTGTTTCCACAAGTACCATCAACCACCAACCACCAGTACCATCATGAACCAAATTTTAATTTAACATGATTTAATTGATGATTTGACATGAAACTTATTTCAAATTAAAGTTATACGAGTAGTTTTGTTTTGTTTTTTGTTATTCCAGTTGTCGACATAGACTTCACTTTAACACAATACCAAAAAAGTGTGGCTTATTTAATCGCTATGGGGTATAATTTTGTACTACTGACAATCTATTTCCGTTTCCTAAGGTCTAGAAAATAGCATAAACCTGCCATCAGTAGTCAGTTGTTTTCGACAACGGGTACACAAGACCCAATTTTTTGGTATTGTGTTAAAGTGATGTAGATGTCGACAACTGGAAGAAGGGTGAATATTTTTTGTGGGTTTAGAAAATATGTTGTATGTTTCCAGAACAAAATTTTTCTTGGGGATACGTATTATTATCTGTGTGACTGTATTTATCCCTTTATACATTTATACGTATTTACATACTAATGTAAATACTCGGGCATAAATATGTATGTAGTCTGTCTGTATATATATATATATATATATATATATATATATATATATATATATATATATATATATATATATATATATAAATATATATGTATATAGATTAATCGCTTTTGAAGATGTATAAAAATACTTTTAGGTGGATATTTTAATATGAAAACGAATTCACTTATAATAGAAATTACTGAAATGAAAATTTGCTTAGCTGTGATTGGGTTTTAATTATTCTTTTTTAGGCTTGATCTGTAAATCCTGATATTTTATGTATATTCAAAGTTAAGTTTTTAATGGGAACTCCTTCCTCAGTCACAGATTATCTAAAAATTGCATATTCAAAATATCCAGTCTAGGATAATTACTGAATCTCATGATGCTAAGAGGTGAACCGAAACCTAGGCGACCTCACATGTACATGGCGCCAGTAGTTAGTTTGAAAAAATTATTTCGGCGAAAAGTGGCAAACTTCCTTTACGACTATAAAATACTGGGTGCCAGAGTTTAAACGAGGCCATATGAGCTGTAACAGCATACTCCATAAAAGTAGAAATATTAAGGTTCACGCCAGAAATGATTAAAAAAATCCACAAGACCGAAAATTTTAAGATGAGAAAGCTGTGCGCAAGATGGGTACCTTTGACTTTGCTCACAATAGAACAAAAACAGTGTCGTGCAAATGTTTCCGTAGAGTGTTTCGGTAATGTTACGTCGACAATGTTTAATGGGCGATGTTTAACCGCAAAAACACCGAGGTTTTGCGTCTATTTGTAACCATAAAAGAGACATGGGCCATAATTTCACACCTGAGACAAGGAAAGAGTCCAAGTAGTAGACTGCAGTGCAAGAATTCTGTCCATAAAAGGTAAATGCAGTTCCATCTGGGAAATGAAAATTATTCATAAGAAAAACCTAAAGATGATTTTAAAATACCTGTCGAATGATACCCATTTTGATATAGTTTGCTGACTTTTTATTTATTACGCATTTACAAAATGGCGTCTATTGGCCGCCATATTGAGTTTTGACTACTGGCATATCTTTAGTGACACAGTACCCTTCTTTGTTTCATCAAGACAATGAACTAGTTCACACATCCCCTATTGCGATGGCAAATGAACGAAAGTTAGAAATGCTTCATCACACCAGCGATGCCAACTTGGTGCTTTTGGCACTATTTTTAGTGCTTTTTGAAGACTCAAAACGCCAAATTTTGAGCGTTAGTGCCAAAATAAGAAAAAGCACTAATTAGTGCTTTTAAGAAATTTGTGTATTTCTTAAAATTATTTTAATAATTACTCGGCGTATTTATTTTTTCAGTGTAAAGCATACATTTTTCGTCTGATATATTTCATTAAATGGAGAATAGCTAAGAAAATTTCAAACATTACTAAACTTCACATTAATTCACGTTATGGATTTTCAGTCGTTTTTCACGAAAGTGCTTTTTACGCTATTTAAATATCAAAAATACGCTTTTAAGTGCTTTTTTTAAATATTGATGTGCCTTTAGAGCCAAAAAAGTTGGCATCACTGCATCACACACCTTTTTCGCTCCTTAGAATTATTTTCGACATACAAACGTGAACAAATTGCTCTGTGGTAAAATATTTGTCACCAATGAAGAGCTGGAGTCAATACAAGGGCATCGAAGCTCTTGAATATCGCTATGAAAAGTGTGTCGACCCAAAAAAAAAAGATTACATTGGGAAATAAAGAAAATGTTTCTCAAATTTGTTGGGTTTTCTTTGTTGTGTCGGCCGTCGTAAATCGAATAATTAATGAAGTTACAAAATTAATTTAAGCTGGTCGGTCAGCTTGTAACTTTAATTTTAACAATCTTCCATAAATTAATATTTATTCAGTATATTGCATTTTTTAAATAAATTTAAATTTTTTGTTGCTAAAAAAAAAGTTCAATACAAATTTATTAAAATCATTTGCCACCATTTTATTTGCAACTAAATATTTGCTTTTTTCGCGTTTTATTTTTCTTTCTTGCGAATCCTCTCTACAAACTCGCCAACCAACAAATGATCTCCGCCAGAAGACAAGCCAAACAGACTTTTTCTCAAATGCCATCCAGTTAAAGACAAATAACAGCACGAAAGCAATAAAATCTTTAGCCTCGAAGAAACATTTAATTTGGAAAAGAAAAATCATTAAAATAAAATAAACTCAAACTGAAACAGAAAGAACATCGATAACAATTAAAATCCCACCAACACTGTTTTTTTTTCGATCATTATTTTGCCTGTTTGTTGGTTTTAAATATTAATGGCCACTTGGCTTTTTCATTTAACACTTTTCTTTCCTCTATAACTGGGTCATTTATCGCATTCACCTATAGTGTATAAATTTTGTGCTGTTCTAGCCTTTGTTCTGTTCAATGTTTAAATATTTTGAGGGGTTGATGATATTCTCTGGCTGCTGACTAAGTTATTTAATATACAAATTATTTTCCGAATTGCCATGAGTACAACACCGTCAAATGCTGCGCATTTAATACGTTCAATACATTTTTACTTAAAATTCGATTGTTACTCGTATTTACTTTTTTCCAGTGATACAAAATTTATGTGTTCTTTTTACCATAAATCACGGTTTATTGCAAATTTAAATTGAAGAAGTTTCTTTTCCGCCCAATCATTAATTGGAAATATTATGACGTGGTTCTTTTTCAATGTGATACACCATAGTCGTAGAACAAAGTAAAATATTTACATACTAGGATCCAGGGGGATGGAAATAAAAAGTTTCTTCGCCCTCTTTGATTAAATTATATATATATATATATATGTACAGTAAAACCTCTCATAACGGATACCTCCAATAACTGAACCCCTCTACTAACCGCACAAGTTTTGTAGATCCAAAATTAAAATAAAAGAATGTGTAACCCTCTCATAAGCTGACACCTTTAATAAGTGTCTGGTTATGAGAGGTTTCACTGTATATACTACATACATACATATTGTTACCTTAATATTGAAAAGTCCTAACTCATTATTTTTTGGAAATTTAGATTTTTTAATTTTTCGATGCATTATTATCTCCTTCTATCGAAATATACAAAAAACTTCGATTTCAAAAAAATAATTAGTTGGGTCTTTTCTATGTTGAAGTAACGATATGAATATGTATGTATGTAGGTACAATTATTTATTTTGTATACAGAGAAAACAGTGCCTACTAAATACCTCATAAAATAGAACAAAATTAATAAGAAATCTCTATGGTTTTTTTTCAATACGGAAATCTTATTAATTTCATAGAGAAAACCTTTTTGAAAAAATCAAGATGAAATCTTGTAGATTTTATGAGGTTATCTTATTGATTTTTTTAATAAGGTTTTCTTCTTGATTTTATGAGGCAACCTCATGAAAAGAAAATAAATTTATGTCTTTATTCTTTGTGCTTTGCTTATGTATTTTCATTTAAATTCTATACCATATACCATATACTTATGTATGTATGTAGAATATGTAGATGTTATTTATTTATACATACTTACATACATACATACATATTATATTGTATTCTTAATTAACTAACTCACCATACATACATAGTCCCAGTTTAGACGGACGAACATTTGGAAGGAAAACATCTGGAATTCTCTTTTGTTGTTTCCTTCGCGTCCACACAGACGAAAATGTTGCCGGCGACATTCCAATATTACTGCATAAAAGCAAGAATATTTGTACATGTATGCGTGTATATGTAGCAAAGAATATGAAAACAAAGCGTGTCTCCGATTACCGAACACAAAAATGATTCTCTCTTCCCCGCCCGTAAATTGCTGCCAAACTAAATGATCATGAAAAAAATTGTCTGTATGTCTATTTATAGATACACCCAGAAAAAAGATTGGTTGGAAAACGGTTAGTCCAATAAAATATCATTTGCATTAACTATATTTCAGTTAACGCTATCAATTTTCTGTTAATCCAAAAAACAATCCATGTTCATTGCCATAAGGGCATAATTGTAACAAAGATATGATTGTGACAATACTTAAATTGATTGCATCAACCGATAAGTCATGACTAATTAACTTATTGGTTAACCCAACCGAATAAAATATTACAAATTTGATTTTACTACCAACTTTTGGTATTAGCAACTAAAAAATTGTCGTTCTATATTAAAATTAAAATAAAAACTTTCAATCAGTTGCTGCAACTAACTAGAGGTTGTGTTTACTATCATAGTTTATAGCAGAAAATTAAAAAATTAATTTTTGTGACTTTCAAAGATATTATGATTTTTGAATTCTCAAATGGTTTTTGAAAGTCTGTGCATAAGGTAAAAGGTTTGTGGCTTTTCAAAATGTGTGGTTGAAGAAATGTATATAGACATGCTTCACCATTAGGAAATAAATTTCAATTAAAATAAACTTATGACAATATGTCAAATAATAAATTTCTTAAATTGTGTATTTTTATTTGCGTTTATTGTTTATTTTTATTTCAGCAAGGAAGGCCAATTTTTCTTTTACAGGTACCAATGATGATATTGTTTTAATTATATTAACTAAATTTTCGGTACCAAGAATAACATTTATTTCAAATTCCATACTGTCAACCATTTTTTCTGTTGCTGCAACTATTGGGTTGATGGTTACAGTTAAAATATAGTGGTACCACAAGAAAATTTCAGTAGCTATAGCAGAATTCTATGATAGTTGCTGCAACCGCCAAAATTCAATTGGCAACAAATTCGGTTGTCACAACGAATCTGTTTTCTCTGTGTATGAAATAACAAGACACCTCATAAAATCAAGAAGATTTTCTTATTAAAAAAATCAATAAGATGCTTTACACATAATTAATAATATAGGAACCTAATAAAATCGAGAAGAAAACCTTTTTAAAAAATCAATAAGGCAACCTCATAAAATCAATAAGAAATCCCTATAGTTTACAATTTATAAGAAAACCTCATAGAATCAAGAAGATTTTCTCTATGGATTGTTTTTTGGTGCCAAAAATAACGGAAATTAAGTAAAAAAAGTTGTGAATAATAAGATTTCTTCTTGATACATTTTTAGATTTTTAATTCAACTATAGTGAATTTTTAATCAGAAATAATTTTCAGTCAGGCTTAAGTTCAGTAATTTCAATTCTTTTTATTGAATGAAATATTTAATTAATTAATGTGAGTTTCTAAAGAAGAGAAGAAAAATTAAATTAGACTTTTAAGCTGGGGGAAATACCGATATTTTTCTGTTCAGCAACGCACTTCATCAGCACCCTAGTCTATCTACTTGGGTAGAGATTGTTATTAACATCAGCTATTTAACGTAAATTCTAATGAAACGGAATGTAAGAAATGATTGTTGTGTACAATTATTGAATTATTTCTTCTTGATTTTATGTGGTTTTCTTCTTGATAAAATTAATAAGATTTACCACATAAAAACAATAAGGAATATCTATGAAAAAAATCTTTGCTTCTTTCTGCTGGGATAGCCCTTAGCCTAGAGAAAATCTTCTTGATTCTATGAGGCAGTTTTTTCTCTGTGTATATTTTTATACGATTTCACTTAAAATATTTTGCTTTAGTGCGAAACTAAGAAAAATCGCAGATTTTTCTTTTTTTTTTTTGCTTCTTAAGCATTTTGCTATTGCCAAGTATTTCTTTAGCAAGCTTTGGAACTATGTATTAAAACATTTCTAATAAAAATATGCCCCAATAATGTTTATTTTAAAAGTTTTCCATAAAGTCAAAGAAAGGCTAGTTTTGTAACCGCAGAGGATGGATACCAGAGTTGAAGAAAGTGACTTAGTGACTCAGGTTCTGCGAGAAAGTGACAACTGTAGAATATTAGTTATTGAAAATATGCAAAAGAAGAATACAAAAATTACTCGTATCTTAAGTCTCGTGTCACCTATGGTATCCTCTGTGGTTGTAACACACATTTGCCCAGACACGCAATTGTATCCATTATTACTTATTTTAGGTTAAGAAAACAAAACAAAACATTAGTTTTATGCCCTAATTCAGTTCGACGATTGTATCGTCTTGTCTATGGACAAAAAAGTCACAGTTGTGATTCTGTAAAACAATTATTATTTATTGCCTATGCTAGAAGGTTCGTGTATTTGCTTTTTGATTTTGTTCCAAACATTATTTCCAACAAATATTTTTCAAACTATTGTATAATACTTTATAGGGCATTTACACCTGCACAAAATCTAGCAGATTTTAATTAAAAAATGAAAATTAATTAATGAAAATCGATAACGTTTACACCATGTTTTTTTTACATTTATCAAAATTTTTTATCCAAAACAAAGCCCATTAACCGAAAAAATTCACACACCTTTTTAAGCAGACCGTAGCTAATTCAATAATCTTTTATACAAATATGTTGTACAGGGTAGTAAATATAAAATAAAAATATTAGATTTTTAGTAGATTGTCTACAAATCTACTCACAAACTAGATTTTGTTTTGTATTGGAAATCAAGTAAAAAGCAGTTAGATTTAGCTTGAAATCTAGGAAGTAAGTACTAGATTTCGGGATAATGTAAATGCATTATTATTATACTTTAATTAAGTTTTTATGTTTTAAAAACATGGTAATAATATTTTTTATTTTTAATTATCAAAGACAACAACCATTTTGAAGTAAATTTAGAGAATTCAAACAAAAACGTCTTAAATCTTCTTGCTGAATTAGGGCATTATTTTATATATTTTATAAAACTACAGCACTAATTCTTCTCGAACGTTTTTAAGCTGTAGGTTCTTGCATTATTCCATTATATGTATGGAATATAACATTGTGCAAATGGTCGGCGTGGTTTCCGACAATGTCGCTGAATTGTGGTCTGTAGTTTATTCGCTTAGATTTACGAGTCAAGAAAACCGCAATAGAAAAAGTGTAACGGTGTTAAATCACACGATCTCACTACCTCCACGTGATTAACCAGTCCTTCAAATTGCTCGTGCAGAATGTTTAATGTGGCATGCGGTGTGTGGCACGTAGCGCCGTTCTATTGAAACAATTCTGGTCAAAATAAGTTGCTAATCATCAACCTATAACCTTTGGCGTTGACGGTGATACACCAAACATTGACTTTTTCGGGATACATTAGACGCTCATGGATGTCAGCTGGGTTGGTATCGTTCCAAGTACGACAATCTTGTTTGTTGGCGTACCATCCATAAATGGGCTTTATCGCTGAAGATGGTTTTAAGGGTCAGTTTCCATCCAGAGAATGACAATGATTACTCAAAAAATATACATAAGTATAGTCTTAATTGTAGTAACTGCGCATAATCATAATTGTAGCGCACAAAATTCGAATTCGTACGCTCACATATTTGCTGTCGTTCAACTGTCGCAATAGTGTGTACTAGTGGCAACGTTTGCTTTCCGTATAAAAACATAGTGTGAATGGCGTTGAAAATGACGCCACAAAATTTCAACACAAGAAATGCCAGATGTGTATTCAGCATACGACTATAGCCGATTCTAACGTAAAAGAGCATCTCTACTTGGTTTAAGCAAAAAACTAAAATACCCGACAACTAAAAATAAAAAGACACACGCGTGTCCAGGGCATTGACTCCCTGTCATATTTATAATTTAAGTATGCTTATGCTCCTCAGGCTACGGATATTCAATTGGACAAAAAATATATGCATGATACTTGGGATATTTGTTCATCATTCTCCACTGGACTGGAAAATGTGGTTTGGCTGTTTGAAAACATGCTTTATGTGTGTGTAAATTAAATATGTTTGTATATACGCATGCGTAGCTGATTAATAGTCAGAGTATTTATTATACTCATGGGTATGATTATAGCTCATACAGTCTATAAATTTTATTTATAATTGGTTGTGCTGCGTACTTTATAATAATTTGCATGACTTCGATTGTTTAATACTTACAGTTATACATACTTGTTCGGTTTAAAATTAATGCGTGTGTTTGCATATGAGCGAATTTTTACTCAAATAGTACTTAAAACAATACTTTTGTCATTCTCTGTTTCCAACTGCTTCAGGGCCCATTCAACGAACACACGTTGCCCTGGGAAGAATAATGGATTTACAAAGTCTTGAGCTTGTTGGTGATAAGGGAAAAAATGGGAGCTCTTCTCCCTTATCTCCAACAAACTAAAGATTCTGCAAAGTACACTTTTGCATATGTAAAAGCCGTCCAAGAGAGGACGGCTCATTTTACACAACATACACACATATGTACATATGTATGTATGTATGTATGTCTGCATAAAATTGGCCAAGAATACTTAATGATTCTATTGTTAAAAATGAAAACTTTAGTAATCTCAACCATTTTCTTAAGGGAGTTTTTAAAAATACATATGGGCATTTCCATGAGAAAGTTAACTTTTTTGTCGCGTGCGACAGCAAGCAATTAAGCTTGTATTTCAGAACAATGTCACTATATTTTTCTTAAAATTTTACCTAATATAGAGCTGCTGATGGCCTACACAAATACATATATAAAGAAGTAAAAAAAAAATTTCGTGTTCTTTGAAAACCCAAACATATTCGTTTGGTGTCGCACGCTACAAAAAGTTAAAATTCCTGTTGAAATGCCAATATGTATTTCTACATAATTTGAATTGTATTTTGGACTTTTTCTTCCTATTAAGAATGTAAATTTTTCGCAAACAAATGTTAACAGACATTCTTGCCTACAATCATCATTTTTAGCAGGAAGTCAACGACTATTGTATACTCATACATATATTGGGAAGTACTCGTTTTTTATTTAACATACTTATAAGCACATTGAACTTTAATTCTCCTAAACAAGTTATACATAAACATGTGACCACTTTATTATAAATATTTATTTGTTTCATTAATAAACAATCGTCCAGGCATAATCGCAATAGAAGCTGAACAACATCAACAACACGAGATGAAAAGATAAATAATTATAAAGATAGTAAACAATTGAGGGAATTCCCAACAAAAATAACAACAACAAATCTTTGAAGTAAACTAAGAATATTTGGTGGTAACGTTCTATAAACTACACAAAAATTCTAAGTTTTTTTGTTAGTAAAAGAAACCCCAATTCTAAAAAAAATTTCATACAACAACTATTCAAATTTTCTTTGCTTATTGAAGATTAACAATCATTAGAAGAGATCATGAGAAACAATAATAAACAATATAAAAAAATCATAATTGTTTAACAACCGCGTAAAGCAACAACAAGAAAAAAAGTATAAATAAATTAAATTGTTTAAATTTTAAATATATGCAGATGTAATTTTTATTATAAGAAAAGAAAAAGAAGCAAATTGTTTTTTTACTTCCTAATCTTCAGTTTGATAAATAAAAGCAACATCTAATTTTTTACATGATAGAACGGCTGCTAGACAGAGCTGCCAGATACCATTAGCTGTCGCTATGCCCAAATAACTATACAGCGCTTATACCCAATACATACTCGAATTAAAAAATTTAATAAACCTTTGTTAAGATCTTTTAAAATACACTTACGGCATTGCACGTGAACATGTGTTTTTATAACAACAATGCTATGGCAAGTCCGAGCGATTTACCTCCTATTATCATTATCAACTCAACTCAGTTTGTTTGCCTGAGTGTCAACCCAACTTACACATTCGTATTGCCATTCACAAGTTAAATAACGGTTGAGTTTGTTATTGTCTTCTGCTATAAAGTCTTCAAGTAAAAACTACTTGTGATTCACAATATTCACAAATTATTGGGTTGTGTGAAACGCAATAGGGGCATTAATTAAACGTAGAATATAAGAATACAGAACATACCCGTATGATACCCATTATATCCCCGTTAAGTCCCTGTTCACACTAGACAAGTCTTATTGCTAAACTTATCCCTTTTTCTTCTTTGAACTTTCATCAGCGTTTACACAATGCAAGTCTTATTTTGGCTTAGTAATAAGACTTGCATTTGCAAACGTGGACTAATGATACACATAATGCACAGCAAGTGCAAGAGTTTCATCGTATTCCCTGCCTATTCACCATACCAATGTTGAAAAGGGGAAAAATTAAAACCATATTTTATAATACTTGTACACCAAAAAAAAAAAAAAAAAAAAAATATTAAGTAAAACTTTGGAAAATTTTCTAAATTTGAGTAAAAAAAAAAGTTGTCCTATGGCGCCAAAGCTGTTTCTACTGGAAACCAATAAAATATTTACTAAATGTCTAGTTCATTATTGAACTAGTTTAGAGTAATTATATTTTTATATTTAAGTAAAATTTTTCTAAAATTAAGTAAAATTTCCCCATAAAATTCGGAGCTTTATAAAAAAATGTTTTTCATCATTGTCTTTAATTCTGGTACTTATTTTTAATTTTAATCAAATTCTATACCATATGATATGTTTTTTATTATATGTATCTTCATATTATATTCTTAATTAATTCACCATACATACATATTAATTCCTTGGGAGGAATCATGTGTTGAACCAACAACCTTCCGACTGATAGGGAAGCACTCTAACCAATTGCATAACAGGGCAGCCTGAATAAGCATTGGAATTTTTGAGTTTTAAAATTTTATTTTACTTACAAAAAATATATATTTCAAGTTCAAATATTCCTCGGAAGAATGAAAACTTTACTTAGATTTTTTGCTTAATGCAAACAAAAGATATATTCTATAATTTAAAGAAAAAAATACTTAAAACTGGTAAATATTTTTCTAAAATTTAGAATACCTTTTTATATCTTTCAAGTAAGTCAAATTTGATGAACTAATCAGGAGCAAGTCATTTCCTTAAATTTATTTTCTAATTTAAAACGAGATTGAATAGTTCTTAGGATACAATTTCCCTAAACTTTTAAACCATTTACCAATTTTTGGTAAATATTTCCTTTAATTCAGTAAACTTGCCCTTGAATTTGAGAATTTTTTGTGTGTATTTTTATGAACTACTTTTAAGGACATGAACTTTTTATTTTTTCACTCATATTAAGTAATTTTTACTGGAATTTTGTTAAAATTTACTTAAACTTGGAAAAAATTTCTTAAACTTTGAAAATTTTTTTACTTAAATTTAGATATTTTTTTAATTAATAATAGTACACAGAAAAAATGATTTGTAAATACAATTAATTTTTTTGTTATATCAATTAAATAATTAATTGATTTTGAACCTACAACGATTTTTGTAAATACAATTAACAAAATTGTAAGTTGAAGGAAAATCTTAAAAATATTTTCAATTAAATATATCAACAAATAATTTGTTGGAATTAATTTTTTTTTCAACATTTATTTTTGTTAAATTTCAAAGTTATTTCAATTAAAGTTATTGTTATATTAACAATGTGAATTGTTGAATTTCTGTATCATAATTCTTATAAATATTAACAAGCTTTTTATACACAATCACAATCCTCGAAACGATTTTTTGCTTGTCTGCGAAAAACACTAAATGTCTTTTGCGGAGTTGAACCGGCAACATCAACACTAATAAACTGACTCACTTAGCTCTCAGCTAAAGAGCAACACTTTATTAAATACGCAAATGATGAATACACACAAAATATGACTTCTTGTTTCTTCTACATGTGCGCATTCCATTATGATATAATTTAACAAATAATTTTGTTGAGTAATTTAATTGACTACAAAAATTTAAATTTGTTATATCAACAATGATGATTGTTAATTTTTAAATTTAATATTAACAATTTATTTTGTTGGTTGCATTTCGATGATATTTTTTTCTGTGTATGTCTTTTTTTTAGCCTCAGACATAAACTTTCAAATCGCCAAAATACGTACATACTCCTACATATACATATGTTCTCTCCTTTGCAAGGATCACTCGTTAAGCCCTATGTTCTCAATATATAATAGTCCAATCTTCAAACCAAAAATTCAAAACACTGGCAGCTCTGGCTCTCAAAATAAAACAAAAAGCTGATGTCGGTAAATCTTATGATGGAAAGAGACCAGAAAATGGCAATTTCTTTTTTCCTTTGCATTATTAGTATTTTCATTTTCATTTTCATTTTCTATTTGTTTATTAAATAAATATGTATGTACATATGTATTTACATAAATTATTGTTATTTTTAAAGTTAAACTTTGTTTTGATGTGATTATGACGCCACAAACAAAATTTTGTAAATGAAATTTAAATTTAATTTGACGTTAAACGTTGATGAGCAATGACATGAGTTAATTCAAGAAATGAAAATGTCAGACAGGCTGTCGTAGTGAATCACAGTGATCAGTTTGCTAAATTTTTGTATTATTTAAACATTGATTTTTTTGTGTGCAAATATATCCAGCAGTAAAAATGTAATTTATTCCATTCCACTAATAAAATAGTATAATATAATAATTTTTTCCAAAGTTAAAAATAAAGTAATTTTACCTGACTGCAATTTCATATTGAATACCTTTTAGATTACCATTTATGTGAAGATTGAATTTATTGTTGTATTTTTTTCTTAGTTTTTACACAAACAATTTTTGTATTTCATTTCAAGCGAAAAGCTTCTATATACTATTATAATTACGTAAACACGGATGATGAAGATGTAAAGGTGTTAAGGAAGAGTATCCCTGCAAATAATATTGGAGTGCGTGGTCCAATCTAGTAGATGAAACAGACTAGTTACATCATGGTCCCATGTAATGCAGTCATGCATCACGCCATTTTCATACAATCATTCAATGCTGTACGATAAGTGTTCATGTTTAAACGATTATGATCGTTCTTCTTAGGCACTCACAACTTGTATACGAGTAGTCTATAACTATTCCATATGGAGTAGTTTTGGGGTTAGTCTGATGTAATGCAAAGTTGGACCATGTGGTCCAACCCTAGGACATCGCAATGTTAAACCGACCACCTATTTTTCATACATTTGGAGTAGTTTTGTGGTACTCAGACTCCTCTTTGGACTAGTCTTTACATGCATGTATGGGGGGTGCCGTTCCGTTCTGCAAGTGTTTGTAGATATAATTACAATTTGCATTGGTCTATACTTCGCTTAGAAATTATCATATAATTAGTGAATTTATTTCTTTAATGAGACTTAACTTTAGACAAAAAATTGGTTAGAAAATCTCATTTCAGAATTAGATATGCGATTCATTATTCGGTAATAATAAGTTAATTAATAAGTCTTCCTCGAATGGACATAGAAAAAATATCATTGACTATATATAGTATACATCAAGCACAGTGTTCTTAAACGAGTCAAACTTTTAAGAGATTGGAAAAAATAAATTTATATAAAAATTAAAAACCACAAGCCGAATGGAAGAAAATGTAAAAATCCCAAAATCATTTTTAACACAAATAGCAAATATTATATTATTATATTAATATTTAAATGGTTAAAAACAATCCCGGGGGTCTACTCTGTCATGCGAAATGAAAGCAAAACTTTCACATTTATATATTAATAACACGCAAATTCACTTTCTTTCGTTTCGAATTACAGAGTAGGTATTCTGAATTCAATTACCCGCCACCGTGCTTCACGGTCTTTTTTGTGTACTTTGGGTCAAACTCATTGTTGGCAGCTCTAATATACAAAAGATGTTTCGCTTGATGCAAACAAATTGATGTTTGTTTCATAGGAACACAGTACATTATTAAAATTTTGACGGTGAAGATGTTGCATAGCAAATTGCAATCTTTTTACCCGCCTGCGCGACGCAAAAAAGGGTCCCACTTGACCTGAGATTCGGTATAAATGAATCCTCACAAAAGCGAAAAAGTTTCGAAATAAAATTGTTCGACATTTGTTCGCAAATCTAATAAAATTCGAATGTTCGCTAAAGCTTCGAAATTCAAACTTCTCTCGATAGTTTCTCGAATGTGTGACGGTAGCCGAGTGGATGTGTGCTAGTCTGTTAGTCTAGAAGTAACAAGTTCGAGCCATGACAGCATTGTAAGTTAAAAAAATAAAATAAACACATACTTATATACACAGAAAAAAATAATTTGTAAATACAATTAATTTTTTTTGTTATATTAATTAAATACTTAATTGATTTTGAACCTACAACGATTTTTGTAAATACAATTAACAAAATTGTAAGTTGAAGGAAAATCTTAAAAATATTTTCAATTAAATATATCAACAAATAATTTGTTGGAATTAATTTTTTTTTCAACATTTATTTTTGTTAAATTTCAAAGTTATTTCAATTAAAGTTATTGTTATATTAACAATGTGAATTGTTGAATTTCTGTATCATAATTCTTATAAATATTAACAAGCTTTTTATACACAATCACAATCCTCGAAATGATTTTTTGCTTGTCTGCGAAAAACACAACGTCTTTGGGCGGAGTTGAACCGGCAACATCAACAATAATAAACTGACTCACTTACCTCTCAGCTAAAGAGCAACAGTTTAGTAAATACGCAAATGATGAATACACACAAAATATGATTTCTTGTTTCTTCTACATGTGCTCATTCCATTATGATATAATTTAACAATTAATTTTGTTGAGTAATTTAATTGACTACAAAAATTTAAATTTGTTATTTAAACAATGATGATTGTTAATTTTAAAATTAAATGTTAATAATTTGTTTTGTTGGTTGCATTTCGATGATATTTTTTTCTGTGTACACACTCGTATGTTTTATGTGCAATAATTGAACAGAAAAAAATATGCCTCGATAGCCTAGTGGATGTCTGCTAGTCTGTTAGAATGGAGGTTCAAATCCTGCAGCGCAAGTTAAGGAATTAAAAAAATAAATAAAATAAGCAAGTGAAAATACACAGAAAAAAATGATTTGTAAATACAATTAATTTTTTTGTTATATCAATTAAATAATTAATTGATTTTGAACCTACAACGATTTTTGTAAATACAATCAACGAAATTGTAAGTTGAAGGAAAATCTTAAAAATATTTTCAATTAAATATATCAACAAATAATTTGTTGAAATTTATTATTTTTTCCAACATTTATTTTTGTTAGATTTCAAAGTTATTTCAATTAAAGTTATTGTTATATTAACAATGTGAATTGTTGAATTTCCGTATCATAATTGTTTTATTAATAAGCTTTTTATATTCAATCACAATCCTCGAAACGATTTTTGCTTGTCTGCGAAAAACACTAAATGTGGGCGGAGTTGAAGCGGCAACCTCAGGACTAATAAACTAACTCACTTACCTCTCAGCTAAAGAGCAAATAATGAATACACACAAAACATGATTTTTTGTTTCTTCTACATGTGCGCATCAAGTTATAATATAATTTAACAAATAATTTTGTTGAGTAATTTAATTGACTACAAAAATTTAAGTTTGTTATATCAACAATGATGATTGTTAATTTTTAAATTAAATATTAACAGTTTGTTGTGTTGGTTGCATTTCAATGATATTTTTTTCTGTGTACTCGTAAATAAATTAAAAAATTAACTTAATTTTTTATTTCGATTTTCTCTCACTTTTGATACTGCTAGCGACTTCGAGAGCGAATGTTTTTTGGGACAGAACTGAGCGACATTTTAGTATCATTCTCGATAGTTTTAATGTAGAAACAGAATAAAGTCTGCAACTTCAGGAAAATCGCTGACAGAATAATCAAGCCCATAATAACATCGACGGCAGTAACTTCAAATGCTCTCTAATTTTTGTTTTATTTTCTTTTGGGCTTATTTTTCTTTGTAGTTTTGTTTACAAAATGTATGAAATTTATTGAAAGTATGGTAACATTTTTGTGAGAATAAGTATTTATATGTGAGAGCATAAGAAAAAACGCTCTCAAAATAAAATAGATTCTATCTCACGACTGGTTTCTGCGGCTGTTTTTTTGTGTCAATTTGTATGGAAAATGTGTTGAAGTCGGTATTCTGTTTAATCATTTACACGATAACGTTTATACATTTCTCTCGGTTTTCTCTCTGTGGGCAGCTCTGATGTATGCATGTATGTATGTATGTGTGTTCCTTTGTGGAACTATATAAACCGAACGCGTGGACCGATTTTTATGATTCTTACATCAATCGATTTGTCTTTATCCTGAGAGTTTCACTAAAGATATGACAGTAGTCAAAACTCAATATGGCGGCCAACAGACGAATTGTTTGCTACCTTTATGAATTTTTTGTAAACATTTCATAGATTTTTAATTTTAGCAGGGTTTTAAGAAATTTCTTTCTTTCTTTTGTAACTTTTTCTAAAAAGCATAAAACATAAATATATATATTTTTGCCGGTATCAGCATCGTTTGGAGTCACTGTGTTCATTGAAAAATTGCTGTTTTGGTTACTTTTTTTTTGAACAATTTAAAATTTTAAAAATCGAAAAATATTTTGTTCTATTTGCAAGTATACATCCGAACGAAGAATCATTTATTAAAACTTTTTCTAAACAATGGCAATATAAACAAAATTGTTTAAAAAACAAACTGACATCAACAATAACAATTGCTTTAACAAAAAAATTATAATAATAATGATAGTGTTGTGGTAGCCGCTGCTTCTGGCATAATAGTGGCGTGGCAGTGGATGTTTAAGTAGTGTGATGATAGTTCATGTTATGTTTAGATTTGGAAGCAGTGTTTTCACTTATTTTCTTTTTTTTTTTTGTTAATTTTGCACACTGACCTATAACAACAACATGTTAAGATATAACCTGATTCCATTGAAAATAATATTTACACTCCCTGTCTTGCTAAATTGCTGAGAAGGAGATGGAGAAGGAGGTTTCAATTGTTTAACATTGATTTCTAAACAAATGAAGATAAATAAATTTCAATTTCAAAATATTTACAATTTCAACAACACCAGCAACATACATACATAAAAGCAAATAAAACAACTACATATATTAATGATGATCACCTTTATTTTAAATATTTACACAAGTCAAAAAAAAAATATATTGAAAGTTCTCATGCATTTATTTTCTAAGATTCAATGCAAGAGCACGTGCTTGTTTAGGAATCATAATAATTTGGGGGTTTTCTTTATATGAGTACATATTGTTGATTTTAAGTTCCATGTTGTTGTATTCTATCTTTTTAAAACAGATTTCCATACAAAATGTTGCTTATTAAGCCTTTATAAATCCTTGATCTTTTTTATAAATAAGGCTGCTTTATTCTGTGTTTCTTTCTGTGTTTGATGCGATAAGTGACAGGAGGCAGGGAGAGTGTGGCAGGGTGTAGAAACTTATTTAAACCACTTTAAAGTGGTTCAATAAACTGGACAATAGAACTTATGTTACAGCTCCATCGTTTACACATTTAATTGAGATTGTTTGTTGACTATTCCGGCAAAAAAAATCTTCAGCCTTATGCATTCATTGCGCTGATTTACACGGGCATAATTGTGCTGGCATAACATGCCAGTTTGTTGGTGAGAGAGGCAAAGAGAGTGGTTTTGCGGTTGGCATAACTTTTCAACCAGCTACAACCCCGCATTAGCAGCATAAAACCAATACACACACAAATTAAAAAACAGCAAGTCTTAAATGAATACGAAAAACACTAACACACACAAAGCTGTGTATACGTATACATTTTGTGCCAGATGAATTAGTCTCGTGTAATTTGGAAAAGAACAAAAATTGTGCGGCTTAAAAATTGTTCTCGTCTAAACTACCTCATTCACCACAGCAAGCTACCGACTACCAAATGTCAAGGATAGAATACACATATATATATATATATATATATATATATATATATATATGAGAATAATTCTTTTTAAGACAGTAAGGCAACAGGGCGGCAGGTTGTTGTCTATGCTGATTTTGTCGTTGTAGTCCAATTAAACTAATTTCTATTTTGTTGGCTACAATGAGAAAATTCAGTATTGCCAGTATAATACAAAATGTTAAATGAATGATTTTGTACAATTATTTCATATTATTTAACAAAAACAATATCCAAATTGATGTAAAGAATAAATTGATTCCTTTTTGTACTTTTACGTGCAATAAGTACATTTTAAAAGAGTAATTAATTTTTATAAATGCAAAATATATAAAAGTGGCAATACTGAACTATGTATTTGTACTTAAATATCAGCTGTAGATGGTGCTGCTGCCGTCTCCAAAATAATTAAGTAGCCGGCTACGAAGCGACAAATGCTGCTTGCGGCATTTGAAGTCGTGTGTTCGTATAGCCTGCTGTGGTGAATGTGTTTAATGCATTATGCATAACGAAAAACTGGTATGAAAGTTTACTTTTGGTACTTTTAGCAGTTTTGCTAAACTTGGTATAAATACAATTTATATAATAATAGAAGCTTCTTTCTTGATGCTAAAGAATTTGCAGGAATATGATAGTTATTAATTAACTTAACATTTGCTTAAACTTTTAGAGCTATGCTCTCTTTATGACAGACGCAGGAGCTATGACGTGATTTTCGTAACAAAAATAATCAACACTATCGATAGTACCATCGATAGCTTTCCACCTCAATCACCTATCACACACGAGAACAATTGTGCTGGCATAACATGCCAATTTGTGGGTGAGAGAAGCAAAGAGAGTGGTATTGTGTTTGGCATAACTTTTCAACCAGGCACAACCCCGCATCATCGGCACAAAACCAATATATATAGAACTTAAAAAACAGCAAATGTTAAAAGAATACAAAAAATACTAATAAACACAAAGCTGTGTGTACATATATGTACATTTTTATGTCAGATGAATTAGTGTCGCGTGTTCTAAAAAGAACAAAAATTGTGCCGGCATAAAAATTACTCCCGTGTCTGATACCCCAATGAGCACAAACAATATCGACATTAATTTAATCGTACGCAGCTAGAAAAGAAAACAATGGGAACTAAATGGAAACGTTTAAATTCTCTTTTCTCGGATTCAGTGTCATTCGAAGTAATTTTCATGATGTTAAGGAAACCTGTTGTGTTGTATGTGCTTTTTATATGTGCAAAGAACCCACGTTTTTATTACTTTTATAGACTTAGGAAAAACTCATCACCAACACCAACGAAATGCATCTAGATGTGCGCAACCACAACAAATAAATTTTTAAAATTTTTATTTAATTAATTATCTATGTGTTTTTATTTTTCCTGAAAAGTCAAAATACATACACACTTTTCAATAGAGAAAGTAGTTCCTCAATAATTAAAATCATATACATACATATGTATATAAAAACTGTCTATGTGAGTTTGAATTTTTGTCCCACTTTAACGAAAAAAACTTATACATTTGGATGAAATTAAATATACGGTTATCATATGGTTCAGATTATAAGGCACTTTTTAGGAGGTAGAACGGGTAAAAGTTTGGGCTTTTGGTACTTTTTCAGTCTTTGATAAACTTGATATAAATGCAGTTTACAGTGCAATTTTAGTGTCTCTCTGGATGCGAAAAAAGTCGCTGTACGATGCTAGTATTACATAAGATACATATTTTGTATGTTTAAAAATTTTCGAATTTTCGTATATTATTTCGAATTTTCGAAATTAGAAAAAAAACTCATGTTTAGGAAAAATTTATATAAAGAATGAAAATTTTATAAAAAAAATTAAAAATATAAGCTCCGGATGTGTTCGAAAGTTTCCAATTGGAGTTAATATTGATTCCTAAGACTTATGTAATCATAGTAAGCATTATTATTAATATCGAAACTAAGTTATCACCTTTTTTTGAACTTTAGCCAGATTTTTAGAAATAGTCGGCCCTGTTCTGTAAATCGATTCGGTGACAAATCACAAGATTTTAGAAAATTAGCATAGATAATAGAAAAATTTTTTCAAACTTTTTTTTAATTGTTCTGTTATATGGTGCCTCAAATATCATATCTGAAAGAAAATCATCGTATATGATTTTAAACACTTCGGGGCAGGACCATTATTAATTTTGGAAATCGTAGGATTTCAAATCGATTCTGAGTTATAAATAAATTCTTTTCATAAAATTTCTCTCTTTATTTCACTATTTCATTTGAATATTATTTGTTCATTCGAATCAATTTAATTTTTAAAAATTCCTTAAATTAAAATAAAATTGTTCTCCTTGAGTTTTGGTAAGATTAACCAAACACCACTAACACTAATCAAATCACACATACTATGTGCCGACTTTCGGTATCAAATTCCACTTGAAAATCAGTCAGACGTCTATTGAGAAACAGAAGAATAATGAAACAAAAACCACTTACAAAGGAATGCATGGAAAAATATCGGTATCAGCATAAATATTGTCAAATATCAACCTCAAGTGGTAGAGGTCTTGGTTGCCGTGTAAACAAACGAGATCATTATACATACATACATATTGTACATACATACATACATATTAACGCACATATTAGGGTTTTAATGCGTAAAGTATGAAGTATGGTATGTATAGCACATGCAATATATAATTTTTTTTTCAATTTGTTAAACTAATGAATTATGTATAATTTATCCGATACATTTTTGTCACTTTCTGTAACTAATGAACGTACAAAATATTTTGACATTTCGACACGCATTAGACACATCGGCTTCAATGTGATTTAGAATGACAATTAAAATTCGACAACCCAAAATTTTGACAATTGAAACTGGCGCCAGTTTTATCGCTGGACATTGTATAGCAACAATTATGTACGTATGTATGTACATATGTACTCGTACTTATATGCACACATACCATTAATATTAAAAGAATTATCTTTCCTGACTTCAACTATAAAAAAAGGCAAGAAAAAAAAACTCCAAGGAAAAGAAAAATTATTAGATTTTATTAATAAATTTGTGGAATTTTTAGGTTTTTTTTCTGTTTCTCTGTGTGGTCTTATTTTGTATACTTATGATATTGCTTGTTGAAGCAACTAGCAGTAGCCAAAAAGAAAACTACATACAAAAACTAAAATACGTATTTAAATTAAAAAAAAAAAATCCACATTTCCTTTAAAAATTCCACTTGCCTTCTATTGCTCAAGCAGCTTTTCGCACTCACTTCCTCCCACCAATTGCCACACACACATACAACACAAGAAATTGGTTGTAGTAACCTAAAAATAGTAACACAATTAGCGCGGTGCCATCATTCTATTGGCACACAAAACCACGAAAATTTGCACTGGCCCACAAACTAAAGACGCCATTCTATAGAAAACATTTATTTAACTGCCAATTCGCTTCTCTATACAATTACCTAGTACCCTTAACGTAATAAAAATGGAAATATAAAATAGCATACGGTAAAGAATTTTTAAGCAAGTTCGAAAATATTGTGCCCTGCAGGGAATTTTTATGAATCATGTACGCAGTGTAGGAAGGAAAAAATAAGATCGAATGTCTTTACTATGATATTGTTGAAGCTTTCATTTGCCTTTTGACAAATAGAAAAAAAACGTACAGCTGTGTTCAAAAGAATAGAAGTGTCTTTGTATCAGTTGTTGCAGGAAAGTTCAAGTGATGAAGGCATAGACACTGGTCACTGAACTACTCCTTCTTCAGCGGATAGTAATCCTAATGTAACATCAGTGCGCCCTCCTTGTTCGGTATTGTGTAGCACAATCATCGCCGAAGTAAAATAACAAATAAAAAATTTAATGCGTCTTATTGACACCAGAGGCGCTAAAACTATCCCTTTCCTAAAGAAGGTAACACCTAGTAATAGTAGCAGGCATTCATTATCTGATTGTTATTTCTCTTAAAAAAATATTTTTAGAGATAAGAGGTCTGCTAGTCTGGCAACTTCCGAAGCAAGCGATATTTTAACACGACTTTCAATGGAATGTGAGAAGAAATATTGCAAGCGGAATCATGTAAAAAATATAAGCTACGAGCTGAATGTAATTCATTCATTTCTAGTAGAAATTTTTTACATACCGTCAGCTGATATATAAAACCACGTAACTAAATAAAAATTCAAAATCGCCTTTATAATTAACTATTGATTATTATATCGAAACACATGCCCCTAGCAATTTCCTTGGTTCGTATGTTTTCTATTTTCATTTCAAATTCTCTTACTTACAATTTCTCAATTACTTGAGAAATTATAAGCCAAGGATTTATCATTCCGATAATCCTTAATAAATATATATTATTAAATCAAACGAATTAAAAATGAAAATAAAGAAACTTTACTTCAGTCACTTGAATAAAACATTCAATTCTATGCTTTTTTATATGTGACAGGGAAAGTTAATAGAGACCTATGGGTCGAAAAAATACATATAGCATGTTATAAAAATACAAATTAATAGTATTAAATACGTACATAAATATGTACATAGTTCATATGTACTAGAGGGCTGCGTAAACAGTCTTGAAATGTAAATACGTCTCGTTTTTAAATTTATTATCGTAGCATGTTTTACACTAAACCAATAATAAATGATGTCGTTTAATAAGCGAAGCACTATGGATGTATTGATGTACTTGTATATGAGTGTTTACAAGCGATGTCGCGAAGACATCTTGTTCGTCATCAACACTCAAAAGAAGTAATGTTGATGTGTGTATGCTTGAGTGTTGATGTGTAAGATGTAGTATTATGTAGTGTATTTAAAGCAAGCGCACACAACTAATGTCAATGCATGTGGGTGTTTGTATGAGCGCAGAAAAATAAAAGAACATACACACAACGTGTGTGCGTATGTACATGAATGACGTTTGCTTACGCGTACATGCGTATGAAGAAGCAAGCATCACAAATTCCTCCGTCACGTAGTATTTTCTTTTGTACTCCTACACCTGTAATAATTGAAACAAATTTCTTGCAAACAGTGTTGTTTAACGTTTGTCTTAGAAGATTTCGCTGTAGTAAAGGATTTGAAAAATCCCTCATGAATTAAAAGTTCTTGTAAGTGGTCTTGTGAAGGAGTCTAATATGTACATATTTATATAGTTGTATGTTGCTCTCCCACTGTGCCACTGCATTCACTTTATACGTGGCCATATGTAACATCAACTCACAATTTTTTACCCACTACATGCCCGAAACGACACAATTGTCGAGTGAAATGAAACAGGCAGGCATCGATTGAACATTTCGAAAAGCCAACAGCCAACAGCCAACCCAAATTATCCATTTCGAAGAATTACACTCTCGCATTCATATACATATTATACAAAGTACATACGTAAATACATGTACATATGTATGTATATATGTATGAATTTCTTTATGCATGTACATACATACATATGTACATGTATATGTATGTACATATATTAGTCGTAGTACGGTTGGCTTCCCTTCCCCATTCATTACCACTCACTTTTATTCATCCTTTGCGAAATAAACAAAATTTTCTGTTCGCATGAACAGATACATGTACAGGTGTATGTTGGTGTGATCGTTTAAGCAAAGTGTGTCGTTAACATTTTAATTAATGATAATGCTTAATAAAATTCCATTGACCAGGTAGCAATAAAACTGACATTCCCAAAATGAAAATTTCATTTTAATTTCCTTTTTCTGTGGCAACAGTTTAAACAAAATGACCCCAAAAGAAGTAAAATATTCGTTTCATCCATTTTAGTGCAACGATCCCTCTTACATTTCAACACTTGCTCTGGCTGAATATTTCGTAAAGAAATAAAGTTTTTATGGGTAGGTATAATTAATTGTTTTGTTACTTATTTTCCATTTTTTTTAATTTCATTACACGCATTCGGCCATTTTTTATTGTTTTTTTTTAATCCATTAAATTGGCAAATTGCTTTGTTAGAGCTTTTAACTTCATGTGTATCTATGTATGTATGTATGTATATGCATATAGGTGTGTATTTACGTTAGTTGAATGCCTGCCATTTCTGAACTGTATCTTTGAAAATATACATACATATGTACACAGAAAAAACTAAATTTTGTTTTCAGCATGGTACAATTATACTAGGTACATGCACGACTACAACAAAATTACAACACCAAAAAACACATTCATTTTGTTGGTATAAACAAACGAATAATTGTCAGAAACAGATGCCTTTTGTTTTTAAAAATAACAATTACCGGGTAACTAAAGTATATACAATTGCAGACGCGGCATTCCTGCATGATTATAGTTATTCAGTGTTGCCAATCTGTGTGTAGTTAGACAGTGTGTAATTTCTACTCACATGTGTAGGCCATGTAATTAAATTCTTGTATAATCTGTGTGTAATTCTACTTTGGGTTCTATTTTTATTTATTTTTGTTTTAATTTTAACTTACACAAAAGATGTGTAGTGTAATTTTCTTCGTGTGTAATTGGAGACACAGCGATGTGTAAATTCATTGGCAACACTGTAATCATTTTATTCACAAACATACACTAACATTTTTGCAGCTGGTAAACAAAGTTTGACAACTATTTGAATTGTATAATTAACAGGCTGGGCTTGTGCATGTACCTGTTATAATTGTATTATGGTTTTCAGTAACCAAATTAATTGAATCAGTAAATTTTTTGTGTGAATGCGGACCTACAAAGAAATTTGTAGATTCTGATAACAATTTTGTAAAAATTTAACTAGAAAAAAAATTTTATTTTTAGTTTAATTATTATGGCATTAGAGAAAAAAGTTAACTGAAACTCAAAATATTTTCAGTCAAATTTATTAATAGAAACAGAAAAACATTTTTGCAGATTTTTTTTTTGTATTATTCAGCAAATTTTTTTTATAATTCACAAACAAATTCACTAAAATTTTTCGTATTATCAGAAAATAAATTAACTGAATCAATAACAATTCTTAAAAATTTTTTTTTAAAACTAGTAAAATTTTTATCTGAAAAAAATAACTGAATCAGATGAAAGGTTTAACTATTTTTTTACTTTCAAAAATTGGCTTGTTTTTATGGTTAAACATTTCGTTCCCGCTTTTGGAACTCGTCAGTAGACTTCAACCCAAAAAATTTTTTAATTTAGCTAACAAACTCCGTATGTTTATAGTAAGACTCTTAATACTATATTGAGAATCACAATATACAAACATAAGAAATTTGAAAACCGCAAACAAAAATCTTAAAAAAAAAATAAAATGTTTTTTATATCTATAAAATAATTTGTAGAAAAAATTAAAATTTTTTTTTACAGTATATAAAAATAAATTTTACTGAAAAAATTAAAAAAATCAGACAAATTTTTTTACAGTATATAAAAATAAATTTAACTGAAAATAACAAATTTAAATAAAAAAAAATAAATCTAAAATTTTTTTTACAAATTTTACTTTATATATATAATTTTCATTCTATACAGTTTTTTTTACATAAAATAAAATTGGAACAAATATTTTACTGGAACAGTAAAAAATATTTACTGAAACTAAATTATATTTCAAAACACACGTTTGTTTGAAAATTTTTTGGGAATAATTTTTTCTGTGTATGTATGTAAGTAAATATCCACATCCACACAAATTTATTTATTGTATTGATTGCAGACCATGGCCCCATAAATTTCACTATTTTATTGTTGTGAATACAAAAATTCAATGGAAATTATACGACATTTTAATTGCTCAAGCTAAATGATTCCAGTTTTTCTCTTTTTCATTGAAAATATTCATTGTGTAGTTGTACTTTTTACGCAGTCTTTTGGAAAAAAAATCATTCCCACTTTTACTTTTGTTGTTCTCTTTCTATGAATAAAACGCCATTTTTCTACATGCAATTATTTGTTTAACCCTTTTAATACCAACTTATTAATGGCAAATAATGAAATTGCATTCTCGAGGCATAAAATTACACTTGGTTCACAAACTTGTTTATTTTTTTTTTGTAAAGGGTATTTTTTATTGAGGTATAGAACTTTAAGTTGGCATCACTTTTTTAACTGGCGGCCATTTTGTCAGCTGTCAAGTGATTAATATTTAGTTTGGTTTGCCATTTCATCATGAACAGGTTGACAAAAGAACAACGCTTGCAAATCGTGCAAATTTATTTCGAAAATAATGGTTCAGTTCGCGAAGTTTACCGCAAGCTCCGTCCATTTTATGGTCGACATAATCGTCCATCAGAGCAATTAATTCGGTTAACCATGGATCGTTTTCGCACTACGTTTACTCTATGTGATAATACGCATCCGCAGAGACGTCGAACAGTGCGCACCGAAGAAACAATTGCCGCTGTAGAGCAAAGTGTTGAAGAGGACCCGAATGAATCGATTCGCCACCGTGCTTAGCAATTGGAGCCGACTAACCGACTATTTTGTTCCCGAATTGGATGGCATGAATGTGGATGAGTTGTGGTTCCAACAAGACGGCGCTACATGCCACACAGCGCACGTCACAATCGATTTATTGAAGGAAACATTCGATGAGCGCATAATTTCGCGGAATGGACCTGTCAATTGGCCACCAAGATCGTGTGATTTGACACCATTGGATTATTTTCTTTGGGGATATGTGAAGTCGCTCGTCTACGCCAACAAACCAGAAACGTTAGGGGACTTGGAAGCCCACATTCGTGGCGTTATTGCCAACATACGGCCCCATATGCTCGAAAAAGTGGTTGAAAATTGGACCTGTAGAATTGGCTTTATTCGAGCCAGCCGCGGCGGCCACATGCCCGAAATCATATTTAAACATTAATGGCATAAAATTATCCTTCCAATAAAGCCAAATTGATGGACGTTAAAACGATTTTCTTGTGTTTTATTTCAATTCATAGTTCTATACCTCTTAAAAAAACACCCTATAGTAGGAATTAACCGAACCGAAAATCCATACAAGATTTAGGCCATTCCCATTTAACTTTAGAATGTCGTTCTAAAGGCTCAATCAGACGTGACATAACCATTAGTGTCCTGCATAAGACATCTTATAAGAACTTTCAAGACATGAGGGATTTTTCAAATGCTTTACTACAGCGAAATCTTATAAAACAAATGTTAACAACACTGTTTGCAAGAAATTTATTTGAGTATTGTAGGTATAAGAGTAAAGAAGAAAACACTTCGTGACGGAAGACTTTGTGATACTAGCTTCTTTCTACACATAAGCGCGTGTACAAACGTCATGCATGTATGTGTGTATGATTTTTTATTTTTCTGCGCACATGTAAAGGCACACACATGCATTAACATTAGTTGTATGCGGTTAATCCCATAATAGCTTACCATCTACATATTACACACACACTCAAACGTACAATATGAAAAATAATAAGCATACACTAATCAACAGTACTTCTTTTGAGTGTTTGTTACAAACAAGCTGTCTTGGCGTTTTCGCTTCTTAACACTGACATACACGTACACCAATACATCCATCGTGCTTCGCTTACAGTACGACAGCATTTATTATTGGTGTAGTATAATACATGCGACGTGAATACATTTAAAAATCAATCATTTCAAGACTACATATTTACACAGGTCTCTAATAACCATAGCCATATAGAACAGCCGTTCGAACCAAACTAATGGGCAACACTGTATTTGATTATACATAGGTGACTCGCCATAACGCCATAACTCTCACCATAGAAACCAATTTTATTTTGGTTTGGTTATAGCTTTGGCATTATGGCTATGTCACGTCTAATTTAAGCTTTAGAGGGTACACAAAAAAAACTTTTCACCTATAAACACTTTCAATTGAAAAAAATCAATTTTAATTGAGTTAACTATATTTTTGTTTAAAAATTGTATTGGTTAAAAGTTTGATTAAAATATTAATTGGGTCAATTAAAATTTTAAATAAAAAGTTTGACACACTCGTATGTATGTATCTTTTTAATTAAATGTGTTAATAGGAGAAATATTTTTCTTTATTAATGTTTTAGTTTGCTTCATATTGAGAGAGGCATGCCAGATCCTTTTTGCGGTCTAGTGTTCATCACTCATTGTTGGGGATTTTGCCGGAGACCTATTAACGGACATATAATGGAAATAGCAGATGCCCGGCAGGCTATTTTGTTGTGCAAGCGGAAACTTTATTTTTTATAATATGTTTTAAAAGAACTTCGGAAAATGTTTTCCCATTTGCAAAGTGCAAACCATGCATTGCTGCACCACCGTCTATTTATATTTGATTGGATAACCACTAGCACCAATTTAATGACTTTAACAAAGCGTGGGTCTAAAATTATCGATTCTTGAGAACTACTTACTTTTTTTTATTTGACAACATGTTCACGTAATATTAAATAATATTAAAACTAAAAGAAATCATTATTCTCATCAGTCAACTTCTACATACATATATTTTATTTTTAATTTTATGCAATGTAATTTATAAGCGAGTAATGAAATTTGACAATCAGAAAAGTAAGTCATTATATGACAAGTAGTTTTGCTGGTAATGTCTAATTTTTTGCTGGGTTATTTTATCAGTGAAAAATGTACATTGTATATTGGGTTACTGAATTTTGTTGTGGCCTTATAAAAAATTTAATAATGATATTTAAAGTGAAAGAGATTGTGGAAGCATCTCATATGGCTCCGTGGTTTAATTTTCAAATCATCACTTGTGTATGAGAAACCTTTTCGCAATGTGGGTGCCGCATTTGCTCACAATCGAACACAAACGGAATCGTGTGAGCGTTTGGCGTTGTTCAACCGCAATATGGACGAGTTTTTGTGCCGTTTTGTAATGGTGGACGAAACGTGGATCCACCACGCCAAAGAAGTCCGAGCTGAGTTTGTCAGCTAAGAAAGTCATGGCGATCGTTTTCTGGGATGCAGGCGGTATTTACTTGTGTATTAACATTGAATACTTTCAAAAGGGTGAAACAATTTATGGCGAATATTATTCAACTTACTTCATCGATTTATAAGGGTTCAAAAAAAAAAACGATCGCATGTTGAAAAAAGTTTTTTTCCAACAGGACAATGCAAGAGAGCAAAAGCCCATAAATTGGGCAATGCATTGCTCCTTTATCATGTGGCCTATTCTCCGGTCTTAGCCGCAAGTGGCTATTTTTTTTACCAAACCTAAAGAAATGGCTGCGGGGAAAGAGATTTGACTCCAACCATGAAATCATCATCATTCACAAACAAATACCTTTTTTGATGATATCGACAATCTTATTTTTTTGAAAGGGATATTTTTCGCTAGTATATGTTTATGGTATCTTCAAAAATAAACCAACAATATATATTAAAATTTTATATATGTATAAATATAATTATTAGGCCCAGACAGTGTGGGACATAATTATAGTAGATAGTAATTAATAATATAAAAATGTCGTATTAAGCACAAAAATATTTTCAAGAAGTTTCATCTGGAGTGTTGCGTACTAGAGCCCTAGTATAACTTTTTTAAGAGCTTAGGATGGGACTCGAGTTTTGTTAAATATTTACTTGCGTATTTTGCAATTGACTGCTGACTGCTGTTTCATTCAAAAAGTCCCACCACCATTGCAGTAGAGTTGTATAATAAGAAACCGATAGTTTATAGTATAGAAATCAAGTTAAAAAATATAGTAAATACCTAATTAATTCCTTACGAAGTACTCGCAGATAAGAAGAATTACGGGCAGCAATTTTCAGCATACCTATAGAATATATGAACATGTTTTCCAACCACAAATTAAGTTTTTGTACCGAGAACTTGTACATCACATGACTTTAAAACGCTCGCACTTAAAGAATAAATGTTCATATACGTAAATATGTAATTGAACTGTAGCCACCCAACCCCAGCAATTAGGAATACAAAACAGGAGGTGCCGAAAATTAAATGTCTGTCATTTTAAACACTTTGACGAACAAATAAGACGATCGTTGTAGTAGTCAGACAACTGTAATGCAAGACATACCACATGCCACAAATGAATGTTCTTTAAAGCAAGCCCATCACACCCAACAATCGATCATCTTCCATAACAAGACAAACGCAATCAATTTTACATTTCAACGCTTTAAAACGTTCAACGAAAAATCTTAAAAAGAAAAAATCTTTTTGCTGAATCTGAGTTTTGTTGCTTCCCTTGTTTTTCTTCGATAGATTTTCAATTTGTATCTGATATAATTTTCCTAACTCTTTGTTGGGGAATCTGCGTGTTTTTCTCTTTTATTTCATTCTTTCAAAAAAAAAAAAAAAAAAAAAAAAAAACCAAACCAAATCTAAATCATTGAAGTTTGCCGTCAGTGTCAGTCAGTCACTATTAAGAAAAAGAAAGAAAAAAAGTTTAGTGGTATCATCATCACCAGACACTACAATTGCAGCAGCAGCAGCAGCACAGCTAAAACAACACAAGATGATGATTATGTTCATCATATTCGTCATCAGCCAACATATCGCATTCATCATATTCAGCGCAGCAAACGTTGGCAATAATACTGCTTATGATCCCGCTCTAAACGATTTAGTTGCAAGCGAATGCTTGTAATTTGTAAGACAATGTGGTGCATAATGCCTGAAAGCATTTGGATCACTTGACACGGACCACCCATTGTGCATTGCCAGCCACATATAGTACACACAAATTCCACTACACATACACACACACACTCTCTTGGGATATACATATGTGTATAGTACGTTACATACATTGTGCATTCATACGTATGTATAAATGTATGTACGTTAAGCATTTAGATACAATCCCAACAAACATATAGCCACACTTTTGTTGCAGATTGGTCCTTTAGACAAGGACAGAAATCTGGAATTAATGACTCGATTATGAATGACAAACGAACTTCAGTTACCTTGTCATCCGGCAACGCAATTGAAATTAAATTTAGTATTACTCGTACGTATGACAGCTTTCTTCAGTTGATCAAGTTATCGAAAAAATTATTACGACAGATTGGCAACTGAAAATAATATAGAAAAAGTTTCAAAATAAAAGAAATATGTGTTCAAAAAAGAATTGTTAAGTAAAAGTGCTTAAAAATTACTTACCATAAGGATGATTATTTCAGTGGATTTATTTTTCTATGAAGGAAGTACAAAATGTGTCACCTATTAGAAGGCACCAGCAAAAATATCCGTCTACCTGGAAGCAGTTTAGTGAGGGGCAGAGCCCAACTCTCCCTGATACAGCTTCGGTATCCCATGATTTTTGTTTATGAGGTCAACTTGGCAGATCTCCAAGTATGAGCTTCTTTCTGCACATCTGAGGTGCATTAAAATCATGTCCTTTTATAGCTACATATTATAAAAAAGATTATTCTCGTTTCGAGACTTACCGAAGCATACATTTATTTTCATACACAATTCATCCTGCACTATAAAAAATTTCGTCGCTCGCTTACGTTATTCCATCCTCGTAAGGCAGAGGGGATGTACTATGTGCTTTCCGCATCTCCTTAGCGCTTCTTTCTGTCTTAGTGCTTACTTGTTTATTTTTACTGTACAAAATACTGTAGAACGGTAACCCGCAAGGCATACCACAATTGTGGAAAACAAAATCACATGTAACCACTAAATGCTAATGAAAAATATTTCAATTCAGACAAAAGTTTGTCAAGTTAAAGAGTAGCCAATAATTTTGGATTCTATGACATTGTCCATTAGTTTAGTTTGATACTGTTTAATATGATAAAAAAGTGTCTGGATCAAAACTTTTTTCATTATAGTTTGTTGGTTACGCTTTTTTAGGCAAATGTTTGACAAGTGTGACCGTACTTTGTTCTATGTTCTTTCATTTAGTCGTCACTCAGAAAGCGACGAATGACTTTGTACAAGCATGTACGAATTTTTACCTGTTTTTTTTTGTTTAGTTTTTTTGAGCACACCGAACGAAATTAAAGTTAAAATTTAATACATTTGTACAGCAAAAGAAGTTTAAATAATTATGGAAGCTAAGAACAATTTCGTGGTAAAAAAAATGTTTTTCGCAATATGCAATGCATTTTATGTTATGAAACATTTAAAAATAATAGGGAAGATAGTTTAAAAAGGCATTTTAATAGTACCCACAGAGCTGTGAATAAATTCAATTTGGAATTTATACACTACATTGTTGAATGGATTATTAGATTTTTACTTTTTACTTAAGTTTTTACTAAATTGCTTGTATACAAAAAGAAATTCAAACAATTAATAACCACATCATGTATTTTAAATTACAAAACTTTTCTTCAAGTGCAAGTTTATTTTACTCTCATTTTTCTCACCAATACAAACATATTTTATTTGTCGGGACACTGCTGTAGAATTACCGCCCCTACAATGTGTAAATGTTATTGCTTAAAATATTTTTTAACCAACAATTTCCCTTTTAGCTTTAAAGTAGATTTTCGCTTTCCCTAAGAAGGAATAGTTTATTTAAGTTACATTTTTTAAATGTTTTAAATTTACTACCTTTTTAACTTTAAAAACTATGTAAGAATTATAAATTTGTGGTTGCAGATATTGTTGTAATATAACTCATGTTATTTCTTTGGTAATTCTACAATTTTTTCCCTCATTATGAAATAAATCCCAATATTTTTCCTTTATGTCATTTTAAGTTTTTCATTTATGTATTTCCCTTCGATGCAAGCAGTTATTGAAGGAATATTTTATTTCTTTTAGAAATAATTTCTTGATATACATGTTCATATGTATGTATAAGTTGCACCCACTGACCTCTTATAGCACCTCTATGGACCTCTTTATAGCACATCATCTTAAATGATTAAAAGTCCAAATATACGTTAAAATCTAATCAATTACTCGAATCACAAGTTATTTAGGAAATTATTGGCATTTCTTTTTTATTATGATAATATGGTATGGTTCAATTATGTATGGAACAAAATATCGGCCAGATGGGCGCCGCGACCTCGGCGGCATACCTCTATCCGATGATCCAAATTTTCTATGCCGTTAATGTGCCGAATTATCTCATCCTTTACCTCTTGAATTGTTGCTGGCTTTTCGACGTACACCTTTTCTTTCAAATAACCCCAAAGAAAGAAGTCCAGCGGTGTCAAATCACATGATCTTGGCGGCCAATTGACATCGCCACCACGTGAGATAACACGGTCATTGAATTTGTCGCACAAAAGAGCCATTGTTTCGTTAGTTGTGTGGCAAGTGGCACCGTCCTGTTGAAACCACATATCGTCCACATCCATATCTTCCAATTCGGGCCATAAAAAGTTCGTTATCATCTCACGATAGCGAACACCATTCACAGTAACTGCCTGACCGGCCTCATTTTGAAAAAAAAATACGGCCCGTTGATGCCGCCAGCCCATAAACCGCACCAAACAGTCACTCTTTGTGGGTGCATTTGTTGTATTTCGACAATCACTCTTGGATTATCATTCGCCCAAATGCGGCAATTCTGCTTATTGACGAAGCCACTGAGGTGAAAATGTGCCTGATCACTGAAGATGATTTTCTTCGAAAATTTATCATCCTCTGTTGCCATTTCTTGCCACTATTCTGACCATTGACGACGTATGGAATGGTCAAGAGGCTTTAGTTCTTGAGTCAATAGCACCTTGTAAGCGTGTTAATGCAAGTCTTTATACATAATGTACATCAACGACGAGTGTGAGAGGTGCAATCGTTGGGCACGACGACGAGTTGAGGCGGACGGCTCTTCAGCCACACTATCGCGAACAGCAGAAATATTTTCTGCAGTACGAACTGTACGAGCGTGCACTGGTGTTTTCACATCCCCTACACAACCGGTTTGCTCAAATTTTTTCACGATTTTTCTACGCACATTTGGTCGATTCTGCTGACCGAAAAAATCACGAAGTGCACGATATGCATTTTGATTTGAACGCCCATTTTCATAATAGGCCTGAATAACTTTAACGCGTTGCTCGATTGTGTATCTTTCCATGGTTTAAATCGAGTAAGTCTGAAATTGAGAAATGCCAAATGAAATGCAGGAAAAAACTTGACGTTTAAATGTGGTTCACATTCAACATCGGCCCTTAAAATTTAACCACCATTTACATACATGCATATGTTTCCTGGGATTCTAGTAGATTAAGAATGTTGTGTATGTGTTCGTTTGGTCTTTTTGTTGCGGCAATTTTTTATTATTAATTTTTTTTATTCCCTTAAATGTCTTCTTTACAGAAACCGCAGAAAACATAATTTTTTACAAAGAAATAAAAGTGCTTTTTACGATCCATTGATATGATCAATTGTAATCGTAAAAATGAAATGATTACTGCATGTGTAAACATGTGTAAATCATGTTGCCAACGGCCGGCCACCCCCTTCTTTCATGCCAACAACATGTTGGCATTATACGAGTATTTTATCTCATGATGTGCATATGAATGTGCTGTTGATAGTTGGGAATTATTTTTGGAATGCGTTAAAAGAAATTGTTTAGATAAATGGAAAAAAATTTTAGCTTGTAAGTTGGAAAATTTTTGTTAAAAAATAATATTTTTAATGCAATTTCTTTCTAACACAAATATGAATGGTTAAATGTCTCTTAAATGTTAAACCTCTCGTAAAGGTTTGAATGCGAATTATATATATATATGTACGTATGTATGTTCCCGTCGCTTCTATCCTATAAGAAGCATAGGGCCGTATTGATCGTGTCTTTTAATTAATACGATATTGCAACACCGTTATATATGTATGTATGTGTTAACGTCAAATCGTATATTCTACTTTTACATCTCACATGCTCGAAAAGTCTTCTCTTACAAGTGTTATCTGTGTACACTAAAGTGTCATGAAGAAATCTCCTTCAACTTTGTTTATGTGACTTTGCACATTAGCATAGCATTGTACAGTAGCATTGTAGGTAACACATACAAACACATCGGTTGTCAGACCGGGTATTTCCTATGGTTGTGTGGTATGGTGGGAGGCCTTGAGGAAGAAAAGTCACAGGAGATTACTAGCTAAGGTTCAGAGGTGTGCCTCGCTGAGCATCACAGGCACCCAGGATAGCACACCTCAGACTGCCTTGGACGTCATTTGTTTACCTACTTCCTACAGAGGACTTTGTGGTGTGACTAAAAGTCTCCTTAGACTCGTAGAAGCAGGTATGGTGAGGACAGGAACAACAGATCACACATCAATCTGAAATGAGATCAGTTTTAGTGATCAGCGATCAGTAACCCCTGGGTTCACGGACTATAAGGTCACTGAAATTGATTTTGGTAGAACACTCTAACTGGTAATTCCGGATAGGGATAATTGGGTCAAATCCGATAAGCTACATGAGAGCAGTGCGGGGTAAAAAATGAGGGAAGGCACAGAGACTGGTGTCTATGGGTCTTATGCAAAAAAACTTAATAAAGCTTTGCCAAGCAATGTTAAGTAAAGTTGTATTCTAAAAAAATTATTGTATAAAAATTCTAAAGTAGGCACCCACGTTTGTTAAGACTACTTTAAGTTGATATTTCCAAAATGTGTATTTTGTACCTCAAATATTTTTACTAATATAGCACATACTGATTCATGTTACATCTGAAAATGAAGCTAGAAGTGCCTGCTCTTATCTTAAATTTATTATTTCTGTCATGTAATGGGAAACATCACCAAATTATCCAACTGATTCGAAATACATAGCAAAATCCATAAAAAAATATCAAAATAAATACAATTATACAAAAATGTTTTAGTGATGTACATACAATCAAAACAAATCGAAAAAAGCTGGATATTCAAATACTCGTTTCATTCGAATAAAACAAATTGTGATAATTTTTCACATTTTTTTACTTTTACTTCATGGTTGTGCTTATCTGTTTTCCTATTAAGTCAGAAGCTCATATTTTTTAAATTAGGTTGCTTTACTTCAAGATAATAAAAATTTATTTAATAAAATAAAAAAAAATATTTGAATACCCGAATGAAATTGTATTCAATTTTGTACATCATAAGCTGTGAAGTGGTTGTTGAACACGGTGGTGTTACCAGTATTTATTATTAAATCACAAAATATTTAAAGTTGTCTTTTGCATATGATTTTTTAATAAAGCTGTGTTAGCCTTAAAGTGCTTATCCAACTACTATGAACTTTAAAGCTAAATTAAAATATTTTTTTGTATATCTTTGGAAAGAACATTCGTAATTCTTTCAGACTACTGAATTAATGCATCGTTTTCCAAGCTGCGATTTTGGCGATCCTCAGGGTCATTGAACTAGTGGCCAGGCATGTAGCTGAATGTGAGAAGCTAAGCTTCTACGTCGACAGCCAGGCAGCGCTAAAAGCTTTAAAGGGACACAATGTCAAATCGAAACTTGTTAGTGACTGTAAGAGAGCTCTCAACTTGCTTATGGACAAATATAGTGTCAGAAGACTATTTTCGGTTCGTGGCCACAGCAGTGTTGAGGGAAATGCAATTACCAATGAGCTGCCAAGAATAGGGTCTGCGTTAAATGAGGGAATGTGTGACAGATCGGTGAAATTGCCGATAGGTCATTACTACAGGGAACTCAATAATTGAGTAGAGAGCAGGACCAACAGTTCATGGCGAAGTAGGGAGGATTGTAGAGTTTCGAGGGCTATGTGGCCAAAACTTGACTCAGAAAGATTCAAACTCCTACTGGATATGAATAGGAAAGCGATACGAGTCGTGATAGACACATTGACTGGTCCCTGCTCGGTCAGAGCAAGAACCAGCATATGGGAAACTGGCACTCCAGATTTCTGAAGGATGTGCGGGGATGAAGAGGAGCCAAAAACCATTGAACGTATTATCAGTCACTGCACTAAGCTGCAACATCATAGGCTTAGATGGCTGAGCAGACGTTTCTATGAGAGAATTAGTGATATTATCGTAGGAATTCAATATCTTAATGACGAATAATAGTGGCACTTCCGGGTACAAAAATAGGATGGGGGGGGAGGGGTTTGGTAAATATTACTTCTAAGGGGCAATAGAAGGGAATAACAATGGACCCAACTGGATCTCCGAGTGGAAGTGCGTTATAGCACCACCCTTTCTAACCTAACCACCCTTCCTAGCCTAACACATATAAAAATTATTTGTTTAACTGAATCTAAATTTTTTTTAACTTTTTAGTGCTTATTTTGGGCGTCAGTTTAATTTAAAAAAAGTATATTTTTCAGTAAATTTTTAGTATTTTTAGTGTAAATTTTTTATTTTTAGGCGTGTGGCCACGTCCAATTTGGCAAATATTAGCGTTCGTCCCCTTTTCTTATTTCAACATCGTTCACTTTCAGAGCTCGAAGTGTGCGCCAAGTTGCGTAAAATTCGATCAGGTGGAAGTACGGGAAATTTAATATTAATCCTTAAGAGAATAGCCCCCAATAATATTAAGCCACGCCCACTTTTTAAAAGCAAGATTAAATGTTTTTAAGACCCCAATGTGTGTGTTAAGTTTCGTACAAAATGGTTAAGTACAAGCACTTGATATATGTATAATATTAAATTTTGATGGGCGTGTCCCGATGCCGAGATTGTGAATTTTTTAGAGCTCACGATGTATGTCAAGTTTGGTAGAAATTGGGCGAATAGAAAACATGAAATATAATATTAAGTTTTAATGGGCGTGGCTCTGCCCATTTTTTTATCTTCGAGATTGTGTCATTACGAGAGCCCAAGGTGTTTTTGCTTTTTTTAAGTCGGCTAAAAATAGAATGGATTTGATCGTAAATTTTTCAATTTCTTGTTTCTATGAAATATAATGCGAGTATGCATATAAGCATTTTGAAACTGGAACATAATCTGTTATCCATTTGGCAACACTGACCCTAGCGAAACACTTACACACCATATGGTGCAAAATCATTATATTGAATTATATTTTGGGATTTCATTTTAACCCACACATGTGATTTATGTAAAACAGAAGAAAGAAATTCATTTTATTCATTTTCTATTTTGGCATGGATGGTGTGAATAACAAACACGAAAATGGACATAAAAAATAAAACAGTATTTGATCAGGTTATGCTACGAAAATTCTTAAAAAAAAAAAATTAATTTCGTTTTCTAAATTCCAGAAAAGAAAACAACAAACGTCGATACAAATATAAAAAGTTAAATCTTAAACCTATTGAGGGTCGTATATAATTATTGGTGGAAAAAATTCCAATTTAATGCTGCTGCAATTTATCCACTCACAGGTGCTTTATACATCATTAGATATGAACTAACGGGTGTTTTTTAGAGGTATAGAACTTCGAATTGAAATAAAACACAAGAAAATCGTTTTAATGTCCATTAATTTGGCTTTATTGGAAGGATAATTTTATGCCATTAATGTTTAAATATGATTTCGGGCATGTGGCCGCCGCGGCTGGCTCGAATAAAGCCAATTCTACAGGTCCAATTTTCAACCACTTTTTCGAGCATATGGGGCCGTATGTTGGCAATAACGCCACGAATGTTGGCTTCCAAGTCTCCTAACGTTTCTGGTTTGTTGGCGTAGACGAGCGACTTCACATATCCCCAAAGAAAATAATCCAATGGTGTCAAATCACACGATCTTGGTGGCCAATTGACAGGTCCATTCCGCGAAATTATGCGCTCATCGAATGTTTCCTTCAATAAATCGATTGTGACGTGCGCTGTGTGGCATGTAGCGCCGTCTTGTTGGAACCACAACTCATCCACATTCATGCCATCCAATTCGGGAACAAAATAGTCGGTTATCATGGCTCTATACCGTGCACGGTGGCGAATCGATTCATTCGGGCCCTCTTCAACACTTTGCTCTACAGCGGCAATTGTTTCTTCGGTGCGCACTGTTCGACGTCTCTGCGGATGCGTATTATCACATAGAGTAAACGTAGTGCGAAAACGATCCATGGTTAACCGAATTAATTGCTCTGATGGACGATTATGTCGACCATAAAATGGACGGAGCTTGCGGTAAACTTCGCGAACTGAACCATTATTTTCGAATTAAATTTGCACGATTTGCAAGCGTTGTTCTTTTGTCAACCTGTTCATGATGAAATGGCAAACCAAACTAAATATTAATCACTTGACAGCTGACAAAATGGCCACCAGTTAAAAAAGTGATGCCAACTTAAAGTTCTATACCTCAATAAAAAACACCCTTTACAACATAAGTATTTGTTTTTAAAGTTTCGAAACCATCAACAGCTCCGAGAACGTGAATTCCTCACAAGCAAATGATCACTTTACTTGTGAATAATTTAGGATACCGAAAAATATAAAAACTGAAAGCTAAAATGATTTTTTACTAAACCCGATTGAAATGCAAAAATGTTTCTTAAGTTGTTAAGTGTTATAAGATTTGAATAACTCTGCGATTTAAGCTAACTGGTAAACAATTCATATCTTGCGAGATAACTTCCTTGTTTGCCGAAACCGCATGCAGTAATGACAAACAGGATATAAATTGTAATAAATAAAATATTAAAGGCTGTTTGGTACAGATGTATGCTACATGATCGTTCGAATTTTGAGATAATGCAACCCTGATCTAATGAGTTGTTATTTCTTCCCTCAAAATATTTCCACTTTTCACTAAATTGCAATCCTGAATAATTTTTCTCTTGAAATTTTTTCCATGTTTTGATTCCCCTTATCGTGAATAATATTTCTCACGTGAATTTTTCACTTTCCCCTTAGTTTTTTTTTCACTTTCAGGGCAATTGTGAATAAAATTCCGTGAGAAAATTTTAGCGGGGAACAATTCCAACTAATAGCAAGTAATAGGGAAAACAAAAAGCTCTAATTAGAAAAGGGAGAAATTTCACGTGGAATTTCATTCATGATTGCCCTGTTTATTTATGCAAGCGAACTAAATTATTACATTGAATAATTTCGATATTTTCCTTTGAATTATACATTAAAAGTTATAAATATTTATATTTTGGACAATATTAATAAGCAAAGTTCATGATTCTTAACAGTAATTCCCTGCAACACCTTTTTTCATGGAGTATGAATATTTTTGGTTCACACACAGTAAATTTTCAGCCCAATTATGAATAGCAATTCCCCGGGAGTTTTTTCCCTTTTCCCATTCCTCCTATTATGAATTAAAATTTCCCCGGCAAAAAACTCCCTGGGAAAAAAGTAGGTATTCTAAATATGAGGGAGAGGGAGAATTTGTTGAGAGTTTTCTCCCCAAACATTTTGAAGGGAACTAATGCAAAAATTTAAAAATCATATTAATAAATGTTGAAAATCAATAGTATAAGCATTTATTTAGAACAAAAAGTTTAAATAAATGCCGAATTATTTTGTATTTTGTATTTTTGCATTTTTATCTAAACACTGCGCAAATGCACTTCAAAAACATAAACTACTTCTGTATTCAGAACAAATACTAAAACAATCAATTTTGTAGTTCACATAATAGGTAAATGGAAGATTTATTTCCTTCTAATACAGGGTGGGCCAAAAAAAACCAAGGGGTGTAAAAGTTTAATAACTTTTTTGTTTATTAATTTTTTTTTATTTTTTCTTTCAGATTATATAGACAACACTTGGAGAATTTATAATGGAGAGGTTCACAACTGAACAGAGAACCAGAACAATAGAATTTTATTATTTAAACCAGAGATCAATTATTTTAACGCAAAGAGCATATCGTCGACATTTTAACGTCAGAATTTCGCCCTCTGAAGCGATGATTCGTTGCTTAGTTAATCGTCATCACCAACATGGCAGCGTAAGAAATTTGCCTCGAACCGGTAGACCACGTAAGTCGCACTGCGGAAAATATTGAACGAGTACAGCAAAGTGTTAACGAAGCACCAGAAACATCTGGCAGAAGGCGTTCTGCTCAGCTAGAAATGTCTCGTACGTCACTACCGCGCATTTTAAAAAAAGATTTACAGTTATACCCATATAAGGTGCAATTGGTCCAAGAATTAAAACCCGCAGATCATCGGCAACGTCTAAGTTTTGCAGTTAAATTTCAAGAGCGAATAATTTCTCGAAATTCGGAAATTATTTGGCCAGCGCGATCGCCAGATTTGACAGCACCCGACTATTTTCTTTGGGGTTTTTTGAAGGAGCGAGTGTATGTGAACAAGCCAGAGACAATCCTTGAACTCAAGGCAAACATTGTTTCAGAAATTCGAACGCTACAGCCACAAGTTTTGAAAGATGTTATGGAAAATGCTCTAAAAAGAGCCCATCAGTGCGAAGCTGAAAACGGTGGTCATTTAAGAGACATCATTTTTCATACTTAGTGTAAAAAAAATTTCCATTTTGTATATTATATAATCTGACAGAAAAAATAAAAAAAAGTTAATAAACAAAAAAGTTATTAAACTTTTACACCCCTTGGTTTCTTTTGGCCCACCCTGTATTATCAAGACCGATAAGAAAAACTTTACAAAATTTACAAATTTCCTTTGTACACACAGTCCACTGGACCTGACTCAGTTTTCACTCCACTTTCTCAGCACAAAGTTATTCCGAATGTCTGAATGGATACACTGTTTATTTAATTTTTATTTAAACAAAAACAAATATTATATTAACACGAAATCTTATTGACAATGAAAACATCACATTTTTAATAAATTTATATTGCTGAACTTTGCGTTAGTGCAGAAAAATATGTAAACATTAAACAGCTGATCCAGTTTTTACTCTCTCCCGTATTTGCTTATTCCCCGGCTATTTAGAATATAAGGATTATTGCCTGGGAACAAATGATAGGGAAGGGAAAAAATTCCCCGGGAATGTTCATAATTGGGCTGTTTATGATGGTGCACCACGGTGGTATACTGAAAAATGTTTCTCCACTGCAGCTGGAATATTTAAAAATACAACAATACTAGGTAAAAAAAATCATTTGGATCCTAAAATTTGTGTATTTCTATTTATTTAACTTAAATTTGTGTGATTTTCAATTTATTTGTAAGAATTACAAAGCTTCTTCCCTTTTTTACATTCACTGGGACTGATAGCGGGGAAAAAATGTTACGGGAGATTCACTATAGCATTTTTTCCCTTCGAGGGGAATAACAATTTCACGTGAACAAATATTCCACTTGTCATAAACTCTATTACACCAGGGTTGCATTTTCTTAAAAATCTTTTTATTATGTAGGATAGTGGGAACAATCCTTAACACACTGTTCAGGACTTGCTCAACTTTGCTTATTGAAGCAAATCATACAGACTACACTGAATCACATACATACACATACATACTCTAGACTACAACACCAATTCAATGTAAACTAATTGTTTCGTATTTATCTGATAGTTATCAGTTTGTTGTGCTAAATGGCAAAAGTTCTAACTTACGTTCTCTGTTTTCTGGAGTCCCTCAGGGTTCTGTCTTGGGTCCGCTTCTTTTTGTGCTGTATGTTAATAGTCTACCGAATTGTGTTGACGTCTCAATGTGTGAGACTTTCTTATTTGCGGATGATGTTTTTCTACTATTTAAGGGGTCCTTTAACTCAGTAAATGTCTTGCAGAATAATATAAATCTATGCTTGGATTATATTCTTCAATGGACTTCACGAAGATGTTTGTCCATTAATCCATCGAAGACTAGGGCTATGATGCTTGGACCCACTAACCGTTTTTTCTTGGATCCCGATATATTTATAGGGGGAGTACGTATTGACTTTGTTGATAACCTTAAATGTTTGGGTGTGATATTGGATAGTAGACTATCCTTTGTACATCACGTTAACATGATGAGTGGTAAACTTTGTTCGATCCTGCGTATTATCTATTCTTCTAGTTTGTACTTGCCTATCCATGTTAGATCTAAATTATCATGGGTTTTATTAATGTCAAACATTTTATATGGTCCTGAAGTTTTTTATGGTACTAGTGCCATGTGTTTGGGTAAGCTTCGTCGTTTGGTTAATTCTGTAGTCAGGTTTGTCTACAAGGTTCGACGTCGTGATCACATCTCGAGCTTTGTTCATAGTTTTCTTGGTTGCTCTTTTGAAAATTTTATTAAATATCGCAATATTTTTTTTGCTCTACAAAGTAATTAAAAGTTGCAGGCCCAAGGCCCTACTCGACTCCTTTAGGTTTTCGCGTTCGACTAGGAACCCACAACTTTTTATAACTAGAATTATGTCCTCTTATTTTCAAAAGTCTTTTCGTGTTAGTGTTGCACGTTGGTGGAATTGGTTACCACTATCATTACGAATCTTTTCTCATTCTAACAATGTTTTCCGTTTAAAATTGTTAAAATTTTTTTCAACTCTATAATGTTTTTTTCTTGCTTATTCTAAAATATGTTGGATCATAACCATTTATTGCGTAATGTTCCTATTTTTGTTAGTCCCTATTTACACTATGCAAGTCTTATTGCTAAGCTGATTAGTTTATTAGGAAAGAGAGGCGGGGGGGGGGGGGGGAAAGAAACGTTGCTGTTCCCCTTGTCTTAATCTCCCTGAAACTAATCAGCTTAGCAATAAGACTTGCACAGTGTGATTTGGGACTTACTGAAGAGGCCGTTTACCTTTTTCAATTATTATACTTGATCTTCTCTTTATCTTCAGCTGGGGGAGCTGACAAAGTCTATTTCTTATATAGAAATGCTTTCGAAATACTTTTAGCTTTGTATTTACATATGTATGTATTTTTTATTTAAATTACTTAATTGTTTGAGTACCTGAATTTTACTCAAGTATACTAGTACCTTGATGTAATACTTTATTTTGGCCTTTTAGGCTTGTATTACAATCTGTTTTTTGAAATAAATAAATAACTAAATAAATAAATTCAATTTACAGGTTGTTGCGTATGTTGCCGTTAAACAAAAAAAAAACATTACAAAAATCTCAGTGATAATGCAAACAATTAGTGTATTGTTGTCTAAAATCTAAAGCCCTGGTCGTCACTATCAACGCCGCTCATGCTCGCGATATCTGTGTATTGATCACTGTAAGATCATTTCAAACGCGTGTCGTTCGTAGTTTACTGAAACAAAACTATTTTCGTATAGTTTTTGTTCCTGTTGGTTTTTGTATTTTTTTTTACCTAAACTTTTTACTATCGCAATTGATCTTTTAATATTTTATTTTCGTCTTTACATTATTACGTTATAAAGTCATTTTGTTGTTGTTGTTCATGTTGTTGTTGCTTTTGTGCGGAGGCAATATACCTGCCTCCTGATAATTTATGTCTTTCCCAGCTTGTATTTGTTAATTAATACTTTTTTTATTCTTCAAAATCTGAATGCGAGTGTTAGAATGAGTGTACATGTTTCCAATTCAATAATGTAAACAAAATTTGTTAAATTTAGCAGCAAATTGTACAATTTGGTGTTACTGGCAACGTACGAGTACGTGTGTACATACAGTCTGTCAAGAATGCGTTGGCAAATTGAAAGTATTTTAAATACTTAAAAATGTATTAATAATAAGTTTAGTTTGGATTTGTTACACATTTTTTTTAAACTCATATACTTGTTTATATAGTATGTGTATCCTGTATTTATAACAAATTCAGTGAAAGATAAATAATTTTTTTTTAGTGTCAAACAACTCTTCACAACACGGATTTTTTTTTTCTTTTTTGAAAACTCTTGACGATTGATATGCAATATTTGTTGAAAACACATCATAACACACCATTTGACAGAAATTGTCCATTATCATTCGTTTTTGCTTGCTTTAAATGTAAAAAGTGAGCATTTAAATTATTATGGACCATAAAGAAGACATTGGTCATGACTTTGGCTGCATATATTTTATTATATTTTGGCATTTTCCTTTTTCTTTAAAAGCAAGTCTGCACAATGAAATGTAATGAAAGAAGACAAAAAGCTAGTTGTTCCGTTCAGGTAGTGTTGCCAGAATATTTACAATTAACTTAATTATCACATGTAATTTAGCTTACAGAGCGATACGTACCTTAGCCTAATCAAATCATAAATATGGAATATTATTTGTTTTATTACAACTTGTTGCCTTTTTATTATTAAAGTGTACTTTTTTGTTTTGCAACTTGTACAAGTTTTCAAGATTTCCATCGTTAACGTTGTAAATAATATAAATAATTAGAATGAACTAAAAAAATTTTAATTAAAATAAAAAACAAACTTTTTTTTATCAAATAAGACATAAACGTTTATTTTTCTTTAATATGAACTCTTATTCTTGACATACTGTCCATCCGTCTTTGTATGGGAATTTACGAATAGTTTTATACACAGAGAAAAAAAATCGCAATCTTACATATTCCACCTGATCATGAGATTCTATGAAAATTGGATAATTCAATGTTTATCAAGCGTTTCTCCAACCATTTATGTAAGTGCATGTGGAACACTAGAGGAACGGAGCAACATGGGCTGGCTTTGAAAACGTATCAATACAAAGTTTATATAGTTTTCGGATGAGGTATTTTTATCCGTGTACACAAGCAATGTTGCGAAACATTGTAAACATGAGAATAATGGAACACTACACTACACTGCTATGAAGACAAAGCAATTGAAGTTTTGGAAGTCAGGGTTCGTGTGTTTAATTTCGTTCAACTATTACAGCAAATATTTCGTATTTGTAAATTTAGTCTAAGCAAGCAATTTCAGTATAAAAGTGACATTTCTTTCATGTCCCTGCTTGTGCTATGAATTAACCCCTTCGTGAATGGTTGCAGTTAACTATGAAGCTTAGTTAAATAAAATCAGTTTGATTAAATATCTCGTGATATTTAGCATAAGCCACATATATCACGCGAAAACAATGGCTTCTCACCGAAGCATGGGAAAAGTTCAAAGTTGATTTCAGAATTAAATTAAGAGTTAAACGATATTATTTTTCTTGGTTAATCTAATAGATAAACATAGTTGACAAAACTAACCCGTAAAAATGTAAAGCAAGTTAATCTAACCAATTGCATTAGTTAATTTTAGTGTAAAGAAAAGCTGTTGCGATTCGCTTTACCAAACTATTTTTTTTTTTTGATTAATTTAATTTATTTTTGTTTTTACTATTGAGACAACCAATTTAAATTGTTAATTTACTGTCCTGTTAGTTAAAATCTCTCTATCTATCTCTCTCCATTACCCTACAAGAAATGAATGACAGAAACTAACACAAAAGTAATTTTTTCACTAACACAATTACAACGATTTTATATTGAAATCAACAGTGACAGTCAATTGCTCTAGTTGCTCTACTCTAACATGTATATAAGAGTGGAACATCTAATGTACATATGCCAAAAATTAAAAAAAAAATCGCATTTTATTGTAAAATATACAATTCGTTCGGTCTGTGAAACTAAAATCAATATAAGTGTTAAAAAAGTTAAGTAAAAGTCAATAGTGTATAAAAGAAATTTCAAAAGTTTAATTAAATATATATATGTGACGCGCAAAATAGAAAGGGCCCTAAGGGTAAAAACCTATTTTGTTCAGGAGAGCCATTTTAAAGATTTAAATAAGTGTATCTTTGGTGTACCATTACATCATAAAACGCGCATATCTCTGGGAGGGAACACTTTTGGGGCATGGGATCGGTCTCATTCGATGCTCAGATCTTGTCCACATCAAAAAAAAAAAAAAAAAAATAAAAGTGAAAATAGATTTTTTTTTACCCTTAGGTCCCTTTCTCTATGTCACATATGTACATATGTATTTATTTTTCAAATTTTAGATACGTATTTATAAAAATCAAAGTGCGTTGCAGGTTGAAGGAAGCGTGAAGAGGCTAGACCACCTACATTATTTTGTGTTCTTATTTGTTTTTAAATATTTTAATTGTAATACTGAAGTATATTTATTTGACATAATGTCTTTATTTAATTTAAAAAATTTGGCTTGTTTTTATGGTTAAGCAATTGTCTATATGCATTTCGTTCCCGCTTGTGGAACTCGTCAGTAGACTTCAACCCAAAAAAGTTTTGAATTCAGTTAACAAACTCCGTATGTTTATAGTAAGACTCTTAATACTATATTGAGAATCACAATATACAAACATAATAAGTTTGAAAACCGCAAACAAAAATCTTTACAAAACAAGTATCTTTATTCAACTGTGCATATATTTTATTTTCCACCACCATTGTACATATCTTTATTTTTGTATAATAAAAAACAATTAAAACAATATGAAAATCATGTTTATTAATGTAATTATGTAGGTTTGACTAGTTTGCTATGACGGTTATATACATACATCAAGTGCGATCAGTCAGACGTGACTACCACATGCATCATCAATGACAAGTAAAAATACGGCAGATTAAGCACGTCAGCTATATATGTTCCATAGTAGACATTTTTAATTAGTTAGACAAAGATGCAAAATCACACGTACACAAAAGTTTACATTACTTTTTCCACATTGCCCTTAACAAACTGATAGAAACTTAGATAGATAAAGCCATCACCACTCCCAGTCAAATGTCCGGTCATTTAACTGGGAGTGTTCTTACTGGGTAGCTTAGTAGGCTTTGAAACTGATACAAAACCCAGCAAATAATTTATATCCAGGTGAACTCATTTTATTTTTCTACATCCTTATACAATTAAGTTCAATTAATGTTTTATTTTTCATTTAGCCTTGTTAGTACTTTTATTGTTATCCAATGGATTTCTAATAAAATTATTTGCTGGGTTTTGTATCAGTTTCAAAGCCTACTAAGCTTATTTTTTCTTTTGTGATTTTCAAAAGTATTATTATTTTATTAATTCTCATATAGTTTTTGAAAGTCTATGCATAAAGTAAGAGGTTTGTGACTGTTTAAAATTTGTGGTTAAAGTCTACTGATGATTTGGTTCAAGCGCCAATGAGATACGTATATGGACATGCTAAACTAATTACCAGCAAATAAATTTCAATTATTTTATGTACACTTCTGACAATATGTCAAATAATAAATTTTCTTTAAAGTCTGAATAACAATTTTCTTTCTCAGTACACTTAAACGCCTGCTTGTATTCTTTTCTTCCAGTGTATTTCCTATAAAAATTTATTAACAAAAAAGAAAACACTAAACAAAATTTATGATCCAAAGCGATGAATTTTATTTTCATTTTTATTATTTTCAAATTGTTGGTGATTTTTTTTGTTCTTGTTTTTTTTTTTTTAATAGAACATGTACTCGAATATTCCTGCAACATTTTATTCTTTAATTTTTTTTAATTACCCCAAATTTAAAAAAGAGCTAAAAATAATACATGAAATTAAAAGAAATCCAGAGAAATTTTATTTTATTAAGCAAAAAAAAAAAAGAGCAAAATAAAATTAGAAGAGACAAACGCAGTTGAAATAACTATCCTGTGAAAAAAAAAATCAATTTCAATTATTGAATATCTACAGGAATTTGAGTAGAACTTTCTCAGTCCAATATTTTGAAACAAAATAAAAAAATAGCCTTCGATATTAAAGGCTAATAAAGAAGTTTTGAAGCCAAACACCATACGTGCACAAGCCTTCAATTTAAGTATTTCATTTTAATACAAAAAAAAACTAAGTAATACCTTATGGCGGCATTCCCAACAATTCCGGTGCTTGAGAGTGCCAAGTCAAGTTAACGAAAAGAAAAAAAAAGTCGAAATGATCTGTTTATTTACATAAAAGACATATCGAAAAATAATAATTTTTCATTCCAAAGGCATAATAAAAAGTAGAGGAAGAAAGAAAAATTTTGATTTAATTTAATTAAAAAAATAAACAAAACTACAGCAAGCAGTTCAAATAAAATGAAACTATTTCATTGATGTGTAGTGCACGTTGTCGATGTGTGAATGATGTACATACATTTGTACATAATTCTCTAATTTTATATGCATCTACACTTTGTACACTGGCCGTTTCTATATTTAGAAACGTTTGTATCACACAAAATATAATGGGGAAGGCTCTGGGGTCGAAGGATCGGATCGGGCGTCTTTGGCTCGACACACTTGAAATTATCTGTTACGGGTCTTACACGGTAACTTTTTAGTGATATTTTGAGGTAAAAATTAGTTCAGAGGATTGATTGTCAAGACAAAAGTGAAACCAAGAAAATGTAAATTTTTAATTTTTTGTCCGATGATAACAATTTTACGCTTAGTACGTTTTATTTAAAATAAGTACAGGCTTAAACAATTTTAGATTTTTCTTGCTTAAGGGTGTAACTTAAAATAGTGAATTAAAAAAGAAAACCTAAAATCTTGAAATTTCTTCAAATCTAATTTTTACCCGACCAGCACATTATAAATATGGGCTGATAAAAACCGACTTCAATGCAAAGATTTAGAAAAACATTTTTAAAAAAAAAAAATGATATCACCAAACTGGAAGTAAACTCTTCTATTAAAAAAAATTTTTAAATATGTTGGTTCAGTACGTGAAATATAAAATTAAATTTTAATGTGCCTACTACAGATGGGCGCGTGTCGAATTTTTCCAACAAGACACGACACGACACGAACACGAATACGAATACCATGACGCTCAACACGTACGAAAGACACACGCGAACAATTTTGTCAATACGATAGTACACAACACACACGAAATATTATCGGTATATAGTTAATTTAATTATTATTTTTCGAACTTCATTTGTTTCTATATTTATGATTTGAATAGGCTAAAGTTCGTATCGCTTTTTAAGCCAAATTACATGTGATAATTATTAATGAACAAATAACACCAAAGTTAGTTGTAAATATTCTGACAACACATAGTTGAACGCAACAGCTAGCCGTTTTCGAAGGCCACTAAACCTTCATCATCAGCGTTCTTCTATGTTTGGTCCACTGTGTGTGGTGTCAGTTGATGTAGATTTCTGCTTTATATACGAAACTTTTTTTGCAAATGGAATATGTGAATTGTTTTGATTCATCGTATTTCAATTTGCTGAAAGATGTTTTGTAATGAAAGCTCATCTTACCATCTCTATTATCGGTATATCATTGATGATCAGAAAATTTAATTTATTTTTTTCAAGAGTCGCTTTTCAAAATATGGCACCGAGTTGGCACTGCCAGCTGCTACACTCTGCCACCACAGCTGATATTATCTGTTTACGTTCAGAACGTTAAAGGCTCAGTTAGCCGACTGTAATGTAAAGTAACTGCAACAGTAGGAAACAGCTGATCGATATTGTTATGTGAAAAGTAATGAAAATGGTTATAGAGATGTAATGTAACGTAACCTACTTTTCATATAAAAATATCGATCACCTGTTTTCTACGTTACAGTTACATTACATTACAGTCGGCTAACTGAGCTTTAAGGCTCAATCAGACGTGACATAACCATAACCATAGAAAACAGCTGTTTGAACCAAACTTATGGGCAACGCTGCATTTGATTATAGGTGACTCGCCATAACGCCATAGCCATTGCCATAGAAACCCATTGAAATTTGGTTTGGTTATGGCTATGGCGTTATGGCTATGTCACGTCTAATTTAAGCTTTAAGCTATGTCAGAGACCCGTACATTATCAACAAGTATGCTGGTGATGTGTGTTTCACCAAACAAAATATTAAATTTTTTTTATACTGTAAATTCATTCATATATGTATATTTTACATCTAAAATCGTTTCGTGTTTTTCTTGTCAATTTTGCTCAACACGAAACTACCAGAACACGTGCAAAACCAGATTTTTTGTCACGACACGCGCCCATCTCTGCCTATTTTTTTTTTTAATGCACGATTGTGTGTTTTGCAGAGGTATCATGGGTTAAGTTTTGTAAAAATCGGCAAAGTAGAACCACTCAAATAAAATATTAAATTTTGATGGGCGTAACTCTGCGCATTGTTTTAAATGTAAGATTGTGTATATTATAGAGCTCAAAGTGTGTGGTAAGTTTCATAAAAATCGGTTAAGTATAACCACGTGAAATATATTAATAAATTTTAATGGGCGTAGTCACGCCCATTTTTCAAGTTTAAATTTGTGTAATTACAAGAATCAAATGTGTTTGATATGTTTGGCAGCAATCAGATAAGTAGAATATCATAAAATCAAATTTTTACAATGGGACCAATAGGAAGCTATACCCTCTCAGACAATAGAAGAATTTTTACACTCGGTCTAATATGAACCGAGTTATGAAGTAACAATGTCAAAAAATAAAAATAAATACAGACGAATTGATAAACTTTTCTTTTTTTTTGAAGTCGGTTGAAAACATATTGCTGAAGTATTTATTAAACTTTATTTAAGTTGCTTGAATTTTCCTCAACAACTGCAGCTTCTAGGTAAAGCCCAGATCACACTATCGGATCAATGTACCGATTTTCGTCGGCTTACTGAAATAAAGTCGTAAGTAAAGCAGTAAAATGGCTTTATTTTTCAATTAATTGAAAAACAATTACCTGACTGCGCTCCACTTCAGTGGTAATAAGGCCATATACCTTATTTAAGAATTAATTGAGAAATAAATCCGTTTTGGTTTATTAATTATTACTTGATTACAGTGAGCCGACGAAAATCGGTACATTGCGCCGATAGTGTGATCTCGGCTTAACACTTCAAGAATGTGAAGCAAAAATGTCTATATGAATATAAAATGTCGAGAGAATAAATATACAAGCAGTTACTGATCCCGTGCTTACTTATTAACCAATCAGAGTACAGGTAGCAAAGTCAGCTGTTCAATATTAATCAGGGGAATATAGGGAGACATGAAGTGACTTTAATTAACACATATCTATTCGACGGTGTAAAATTTGCTTAATTTAAATAAACACCTGTCAATATTTTTAGAAATATCTTTGTAAGCTGCAACAAAAAAACACGTTTTTCGTGAATATCTCGAAAAGGCTTCTTCTCATAGAGCATTTACAGCTGCATAAAATCTATCAGATTTTAATTTAAATATTTATGAAAATATATCAAGTTTTTTTTACATACATAATATATCAAGATTTTTTTATCCAAAACAAAACCCATTAACTAAAAATTTCCAAAACTAGAACGAAACAACTCCAATTTAGCGAATTCACACACCTTTTTAAGTACACATGCATACTTTTTAGTACAAATTTGAAGAAAAAAAACCATAGTTGTATCACTAAGTTCTACTAGATTTTAAGCAGATTTTAACAAAAATTTAACAAAATCGAAGTAGAAAATCCGATTTGAAGGTTTAAATGTCAACATAAGCTCTCTTTGAATTTAAATTAAAATATAATAACTAAACACAAGAAATAATGATGAGTGAATTATAAAATATAATTGCGGATGCAATAAACCTAGTTCGAGTACGCTGAATCCAATGGTGCTAACCATTTTTTTTTAGGTTAGCTCTTGTTTAAAAAACGATTAAGCACCTAAAAATCGCAATTTTTCCCAGTTTAGTACTATTTATTCATTTTGATATAAATTAAAAGAACATATTATGGATGAACATGCGTCCTAAAAACATAAAAAAAATGCGAAAAAATATTAAAAAATTGCCTAAAATTAAAAAAATTGACGCAATAAATTCGAAAAAAAATTTAATTTTTTTTCCAAAAAGTTTTCTTAGGACGCAAGTTCATCAATACATGTCTTTTCAACCAATATACATATTTACATATATTAGCATGAAGGTTAATAAATGATAGAAAACTAGGAAAAATTGTGATTTTTGGGTGCTTTTACCCAAGATTTCAATCTTAATTATTTTTTAAACAAGAGATAACCTTAATAAATTCAGTAAAGTGCGACTCTGACTCGCGCATGAAGGGTTCCGTACGAACACTAGATATGTAATTTAATACAAACTTCATCCTTATAATATATAGTTTTGGCATTTTTTTCGTTTTTGGGGTCTTTTTGGGTTTTTTTGTTTTGGCGGTTTTTGCGTTTTTGGCGATTTTTTTAAGCTTTGGCTCTTTTTTTAGTTTTGACACTTTATTTTCTTCTTTTGGCGATTTTCTTTTGGTTTTTGGCGTTTTTTCATTTTGGCGATTTTTTTTTATTTTTGACGATTTTTTAATTTTTGCGATTTTTTTTATTTAAATTTTTTTTTTTTAGTTTTGGCGACATTTTCGCGTTTTGGCGATTTTTTTTCGATTTGTGGCGTTTTTTTTCATTTTGGCGTTTTTTTTCATTAAGGCGATTTTTTCAAATTTGGCGATTTATTTTAGTGTTAGAAATATTTTTTTAATTTTAGCGATTTTTTTTCGTTTTGGCGATTTTTTTTTTAATTTTTGTCGATTTTTTTTTTGGTTTGGCGATTTTATAATTTTCGGTTTTTTTAGTTTTACCGTTTTTGAAAATTTCAAGTGTTTGTCTCTTACGGTTTCCAAGATATAGCAAATTGTCAAAATTACATAGTCAAAATTGCATTAACTGATGGACCACCCTTTAATTTTAATTTTTTTAAATTTTAGTGTTAATTGTTGTAGTCTATATAAAAATACAATAATTTTACAAATTTCAAGTTTCAATATACATATGTTCATACAATTGTATGTACATTACATGGGATTTTAACATTTTTCGTTGCTCGTTTTGGAACACCCTTTGATTTTTAATTCTCATGTATTTGTTGTTGTAGCGGCCAAGGTTCTACATACTGTGCCAAATTTCAGGTCCGTAGCTCTTACGGTTCCTGAGAAAATACCGTGTGACGGACAGACGGACAGCGTAGCGAAAACAATAGGGTCCTTTTCACCTTTGGTGTACGGAACCCTAAAAATGGTTAGCACCATTGGATTCAGCGTACTCGAATTATGTTTTCCTACTGGTTTCTCAGCTTGTTACAAAAAAAAGTTTCGAAGTCGAGCACAGTGTTATTAGCGGTTTAATTAATTTTTTTAGCGGGTGCAACACCAAATTATTGCGGGTGCAAACCTGTCTAACTTTGTTAACTTTAGACACCATTCTGAGCAAATATAATAAGGATCAGAAGAGGAAATATAATACATACATACAAAATCTTAAACTTTACTTAAATTAAAAGCCGCATTGATACATTACTTTCGTTATGTATGACAATTTTTGTTTCTCCAAAACTTTGTTTTGTTTAGAATTTTTTAATTTCAAGGTTTTATTATGATCTTGATCTTTATTTGACTAAAACGAAAACAAAGAATTCAAAATCATTTTGTATTTCATAATTTTGTCTGGTTTTAAAACTTCCAACTGATTAAGAAAACAAACAAACCGCCCAGTGTTGAGGATTAAGTGCCAGTCTAATTTGTTTGCAATTTAATTTATGATCTGAGAATTTCTTTTCCAAGAAACGTTAATAATTTTTTTTTTATTCTCGCCTTCAAATGCAAATAAATAGTTTAAAAAAATGACGAGAAAATGTTTAATACTACAATATTTTTCAGAATACATACATATGTAACTACATACATACATACATATATAAAAATTTATAAAACCATTTAAACAGTTTTTCGAAGCGTTGTGTAACATGTGCTCCAAATTCAAAAATATTTAAATATGTATAGTCAGTCAGTGACTAAAGTTGATATACATACATACATTTGTAGGAAATTTAGGATTTCTAAAACATTTCTAAGTTCAGAATTTTACTCAAGTCTTCAATGTTTACGAAATAATTTCGCCCAAAAAATGGATTAATAAAAATGTATTGAAAGGAATGAAAATATATATGTATAAAAATTTTAAATTATTCAATCTGAAAATATATTAAAAAAAAACTATTTATAGAAGTTTTTCAGTGTGAACAGTTGAACAGAAAAAAATTAAAATAAAATACAAGAAAAAACATATCTCAAATGTTTTTTCTTCTTATATAAAAATTTGTAGGCATTTTCCCATTTCAATCATGAAAAATAAAAAAAATCCAACTATCTCTAGCTTAATAAAAAGGAAAGGCAAAAAGTTCAAGATCAAATAAATATAAACAATATTCATTAAGCGCCAACTACAGAGTTGTCATTGAAAATAGCCAGCGCAATTAAATACGGTCGCCATTTGAAAGAAAAAATTTTTGTTCAATAACAATATTCGTTTTTAGTTTTTATATGTATTTTGTTATGTGAATATTATTATTTTATTGTAAGTAGATTAATATATAAATGTTCGCAACAATGTATTTGATGTTTAAAAAATTTTTATTTAAATAGATTAATTAATCCCTTGAAAAAGTGAACATAAAATTCACGAAACGTCGGGAAAATATGAAATAAAAATAATTGCATTTTTATTAACATAAATCCTCATTGGCCTTATTAGCTAAAGGAAAATAATTCATCTAAAAAAATATTCATTTAAATTTAACAGAAATTAAAAAACGAAAAGCTCTCATTAATGTTAACTAAACAAACCTCACAAAGAGCATATAAAGACACCCGTTGAAATGCAATGAAGCGAAACAGATAAAACCGTGTCAGATAATGCAGTGTACCATTGATAGTGATGGTCACGATAAATATTCAAAGTTTATTATATTTAAAATTCATTAAAATTAAAAAAAATCGGCTTATCAAGGTGTTATTTTGACGTCACAGAAATTTCCTTTTAACTCTTATGTATGTTACGGGGTGACGTACACGTACAAAGTTAAAAGGCCGGGACACAATTAATCCGTCATACGTTAAACTTCGCTATTTTCAACTGACAGCTAAGTTGAAATACTTGGTTTCTTATGAGGTCTGTTACATTCAGTGCGTGTCCATCAACGCAAAGTGCAAAATTTGGTCAACTTTTAACTTATTGCTTACGTTGAGTAGTTTGATTTAGGTTTTTGTCTTTTGTGGCAGCAAAAATAAAATTAAACAAAAGAAATAAACGAAATGCATAAAAAAAGTTGAATTTAATAAGTAAAATGGAGAATCGGCCTATTGAAACTGTTCAAGTACTTCCGTCAATAAAGTACTCATTGTGCCAACCTTCAGGCCTGGGCACAATGAATCCGTCATACGTTAAACTTCGCCTTTTCCAACTGACAGCTAAGTTGAAATACATGGTTTCTTATGAGCGCTGTTACATTCAGTACGTGTGCGTCAACGCAAGGTACAAAAAATGGTAAACTTTTAACTTTTTGCGTACGTTGAGTAGTTTGACAGATATTGGTTGGTTTTTTTTGGTATGTTCTGCATTAGGTTTTTGTGTTTTGTGGCAGGAAAAATAAAATTAAGCAAGAGAAATAAACGAAGTAAATAAAAATGTTTGAATTTAATAAATAAAATGGAGAATCAACCTATTGAAGCTGTTCAAATGCTTCCGTCAATAAAGTACTCATTGTGCCAACCTTCTCCGTCGTTGCGATAATGTCAATTGAAAAAGGCGAAGGATAACGTATGACGGATTCATTGTCCCCCGCACATCTAGTGCGAATGAGTGAACATACTGCAAGCGATGCAGGGTTGCATTTGATAGAAATACAGCTCTGCTGACAATATAATTCACCACTTGTTATCCCACCACAAGAGATCTTTTTTTAAATTTCAACACAAGTTTTCGTCTGCTTGTCTTCGTTGTTGTCGGAGTGAAAAACAAGATTGTGAAAATATCAGAAGTAATTAAGCGGCGTTAAATTGTTTAAATAAAAGTGCAAAAAAGTGAATACAAGAGAACTATTAGAATAAAAACAAATAAGCTAAAAAGCGCAGTCGCAAAAGACGCCCGTTTATTATAAAGATTTTTGTTTCTGAGTGAAAAAAGTGTGTTTTTTTAGTGGGTGATTTCAAAGTAATATATAATTTCGATATTATTTACTTTAACAATTAATCAACAAAATGGGCTGCGCTATTAGTACTGCGCGAGATAAGGAAGCCATTGAGCGTTCCAAAAGTATTGACCGTGCATTGCGCGAAGAAGGCGAGCGTGCCGCATCAGAGGTGAAATTATTACTTTTGGGTGCGTCTACATTTTTCTTATTATCTTTTATTATATTTAAAGAATATGCATAAGCAAGGTATATCATGTGCCTGGATGCATAAGTGCACTTTTGTGCAAACTGATAAAGAATGACATGATTTGATCAATTTATCAATTGCATAGAATTGATGTAATACGTACGTGCATGTTATGTACATATGTATGTGCATACGAAAGTATGATGTATATATACATGCATGCATACATATGCATGTGTGTGTATATGTATATAAGTATTTCTTAATGCAAAATTACTCATCAATAGATTGACTTGTTTTCAAAGGGGGAATTTCTGAGAAATTCGTCAGTATTTTTATTTTTTTCAGTTTTGTTGTTCTTTGCGTTTGGTGTTTATTTTGCTTTTGTTTGTACACAGCCGAAGAGTCTGCCAACAGTATATATGATGGCAGTGCAGCAACAGAGGTGGAGTTTTGAGCTATTACAAGATCTGCCATTACATGCATATGTATGTATGTATATACATATGTACATACACATATTAAAGAATTTTTATTTTCGAATAATTTTTACTGAAAGAAAGTGTTTCAACTTTGAACAAAACACTCCCAAGACTTGCATTTTTGGTAACTAAAATTGTTTTTATAGAAAAAAAAGCTCATATTTATAATCTTTTAGTAATCTCTATTCCAATAGATTTTTATTTAGTAGTTACCTATACAACCTTAGTGTTCAAAGTAACATACATATGTACATTAATCACTTTTCATGAGATATACCCTATCATCGAATTGGACTTCTGTTTGACTTTCGAATCTTTCCATTCCTTTTTCGTTTTCTTCAATTAAAAGTGTACGAATGCCGGGACCGTCGCCCACGAATTTTACATATTGCAGTACATATTTTTTTTGCCATCCCAATTACATATTTTTCAAAGCAAATTGTGGCGATGGGTTGTCGAGACCACGTCGTATAATTTTTTTAAGTTTCTTAATCTACTATGTTTGTAGGTTTGTAATTCTCAATAATTTATTGGTTTACTGTACATGGAATTAAAATACACTAATAAGGCCTTTATGCATAACGTAAACTGGCATGAAGTTAGTATAATGGCAAAATATAACATGGGCTTAACGAGTTTGCCATACAATTTTAATAGTGGGTTAAAACTACATTATGCGCCGAATTTTTTTTATATCAAATTATCTATCTAGTTCTATTTCGTCACTTATGCTAACTTCGTTCCAGTTTATCGTTAAAAAAGTTTTTATTTGCACTGACTAACAGAAGTAATTTAAACTAAATTTGAATCATCATATCTAATAACGTTCAGCGATCCCAAATTGTAGAGAGGAAAAAAACAACACACAACAACATAACAGCAGCATAATAATAGCAATGAAATAAATATTCATGTACATTGTATGTACATATGTAAACTACATAGATATTTTGCTTAGACTATTATTTGAATAATAAAACAATTGAATTGTATCAAATATAAAAAAGAATGTGCGAAAAAAAGGTAACCTGAGTAGAGGGTAGTTTATTAAAAGCTCTTTCGTACGTACATTGATTCTTTTGGATATCATTGTGCGAGACAGCAACTGTGCAACATTTTATTAAAAAAATGGTTTATTTTTGTATTTATTATTAACAATTTAAACTGGTCAATATCCCAGTTGAATATAATTTATTTTTTTTTTTAATTATGTATTTTACCCTGCTTAGTTATTTCATGAAAAGAATTTCGTTTAGTAAATAACTGCAAATACATACATATGTACATACGAATGTACTCGTGTGTATATAAAATGTGTAAACAAAATGACAAACAACCTAAACGCTGATTTATGTACATACATATGTATATTTAAAAAGACCTAAACCACTACGACTTCATTACACCAAATAAAACAAATGTTGGTTAAAATTTCGATAAAAAGCAAAACCGAATTTCATTTTACGACAACATCAGTGATTATTTAGAAAAAATAAATTAAATCAAATGATCATTACACAAAGTAAAGCAAAAAGTGTTGCAAAATGACTTCTGCTCATTGGACTTCGGTGGTTAATAAGTTAATAAGCCCCAGTTCACACACCTCAACTTTTGTTGCTCAACTCGTAATTCAGCTGTAAGAAAATAAATTCAGTGAAGTGCGACTTTGACCCGCGAACGAAGGGTTCCGTACCGACACTAGATATGTAATATAATATGAATTTTATCCTATATAATAAATAGTTTTGGCTTTTTTTTCGTTTTTGCGTTTTTTTGGTTTTTGGCGCTTTTTTAGTTATGGTACTTTTTTTCGCGTTTTGGCGATTTTTTCGGTTTTTGCGTTTTTTTTTTCAATTTGTCGACTTTTTTTTCATTTTGGCGATTTTTTTTCATATACGCGATTTCTTAGTTTTGGCCTGTTTTTTCGCGTTTTATCGATTTTTTTCGGTTTTTGGCGTTTTTTTCAATTTGGCGATTTTTTAGTTTTGGCGCCTTCTTCGTGTTTTCACGATTTTTTTCGGTTTTGGCGTTTTTTCAATTTGGCGATTTTTTTCATTTTGGCGATTTTTTTTCATTTGCCCAATTTTTTTTAGTTTTGGCGCCTTTTTCATGTTTTGGCGATTTTTTCGGTTATTGGCGTTTTTTTTTTTAATTTTGGCGATGTTTTCATTTTGTCGATTTTTTCGGGTTTGCCGATTTATTTTAGTGTTAGAAATTATTTTAATTTGGTGATTTTTTTTTCGTTTAAGCAATTTTTTTTTGTTTTCGGCGATTTTTTTTTTTGGTTTGGCGATTTTATAATTTTCCTGAGAAAATACCGTGTGACGGACAGATGGACAGCTTAGCGAAAACAATGGGGTTCCTTTTCACCTTTGGTTGGTGTACGGAACCCAAAAAAGAGATATTTGAATTTCCTTCTTCGCCTTTCTCACAGCTGAATTACGAGTTGACCAACAAAATTTGAAGTGTGTGAACCAGGACTAACCAATCTCCAAAATCGGTGGATCTTAATTTGGTTGTATTTTTTTATATTTAATACCCACGTCATGCCTGCGTTTATATATTATTTATTTGTCCTTAAAAAAACGCTATTTGCTTCACAGCCGAAATAAGCAAATAAAAAATATAACTTTGGGAAATGATAAGAATTGATACAATTATACATAGTATGTACAATGTCACATGTATTGTATGCACATTAGGGCGTTTCACAAAAAAAAAATTGCAACTCTTGAAGCGGAATATTAAAGCTTGTGATCTAAAAGAATTTCGAAAATTTTTTGGGATTTTTTGAAGATAGTTGTGGGGTCGCTGAAATAGATTTTATCAAAAAAATTAGGTTATGGAGAAAAAAAATTTGTATTATTTTTTTCTGGTGCTTTTTGTTCATACAACTAAACAATTCTCTTCTTAATGATCCGATCCCACGATAAAAAATTTATTAGTGTGAAAAATTATTATATTAAAGACCACTTTGATAGTCTTAAAAGTGAAAAATTATTTTTCCTAGATTTCAAACCTCGATAACTTGAAAAGTTTTCAACATTTTTTCAAGATGTAAAATGCGTTAGAAATATAATTTAGATACCTTTATTTTGGTATGTATAAGTTTATAATTTACTTTTAAAAAAATGTTGAAAAAAATAAAAAATAAAAAAAATTTTTTATTTTTAAATTCACACTATTTGAATTTTAAAATATTTGAAGTAGCCCCTTTTTAAAATGTAACAAAATAAACAAAAATAAAAATATTTCAGACTATTTGAATTTTGCGATACATGAAGTCGGACATCTTTAAAAGTAGGTAATTGGCAAAAATATTAAATATTTCATTTACAATTGGTATACTGTATAAAGAAAATAAGAAAATAAAAGCATATATAAAACTGTTTTCTAAGTTTAAGCAACAATTTTCCTCTACAAATGTCTACAGATGTTAAAAAAAAACAGTACCGCAAACAGCAAAAGGGTTTTTGATGAATTAAAATTGCCCACTTCCTTTTTTTTCGCAAGATACACATTTATGGGAAAATGATGATGATTTTGTTTCTGCAAAGAAAAAACTAGAAAAACTATGTATGTGTTGTCAATGATTTATCAGAAATAATATATATATAACAAAAAAAATTACAAAGAGTGAGGATGATTTTCAAAACTTATTGATTAGCGTTGATAACAATCGAAAAATTATACGTAATGTTAACAAAAATTTCATTGAAAAAGCTCTTAAGAAACCAATTTGAAAATATTTCCACAGTTGTTCCACATTTAATGTTTAATGTATTGTAATTTTAGATACAAATTTACTTTTTAATTTTAATTTGCTCATTAAATATGTTGATTTTGTTTATTTAATATCTTTTGATTTGGTATGGGAATACAAATATATTAATGAATTGAATTTTTGATATTTTTATTAAAGCAATGTATTTTAGATGAAACACAATGAAATTCTTTTAATTTTCATAAAATTTGATAAATAAAAAAATTTTTCTCAAACTTTAATTTTTTTCTTATATTTTTCCAACAAGTAAAAATAAATCTATGTACCGAATGAAAGGTAATTTAAAGATATTTCTAACGCATTTTACATCTTGAAAAAATGTTGAAAACTTTTCAAGTTATCGAGGTTTGAAATCTATGAAAAATAATTTTTCACTTTTAAGACTATCAAAGTGGTCCCTAATATAATAATTTTTCACACCAATAATTTTTTTTATCGTGGGATCGGATCCTTAAGAAAAGAATTGTTTAGTTGTATGAACAAAAAGCACCTGAAAAAAATAATATAAAAATTTTTCTACATAACCTCATTTTTTTGATAAAATCTATTTCAGCGACGTCATACCCATCTTCAAAAAATCCAAAAATTTTTTCGAAATTCTTCTACATCACAAGCCTTAATATTCCGCTTTAAGTGTTGCAAAAATCGCAAAAAACGCCTTTGGTGAAACGCCCTAATGTACATGTATGTACATAGATATGTAATAACATAAACACAAATGTATTACATCATTTTATTCGTTTTTTGACTTTATTTCAAAATATTAAAGAAGAATGCAAATAAAAACTACATTCTTTAAACAGAGGATTCAGTGAAATTCCGAAAAAAAAATGTAAAAGTTATGCAGTACATACATACTGCATACATATTTCCATAAGACACCTACATATTTATTTTTCATAAAATTTATTTCATAAACCTTTTTCTATTTGCTAATATTTATCAGCACTAGGGAAAGGAGCAACATAAAAAATAGTGTAGCATTAATCCAATATATTGATATTGCGTACTGTTAGAATTATGTTTTAAAAGTTTGAATCATCAGGTTACTCAACATTTTTCTTTTTATCAACTAATTATTTGTGCACATGTGATAAATGATTAATCAAAAATTTTTGCTTATCGCTAAATAATAATAAGTGAAAATTATTATAGTTAGGGGATGGTCACACTTGGGCAAATATTTGCTCAAAAAACGTAACCACAAAATATTAATGAAAAAGCTTTCTATTCAGATCAGTGCTGCCAGAAGATTTTGATGAAAAATCTGCACTTTTTCGAAAAATTATCGGCATTTTCGGCACATTATTTTCGAAAATCGGCAAGAAAATCGGAATAAATAAAACTGAAGATCTTTAAGTTTTTCATTAATTAATGAGAAAAAGAGCAATCATCTGTAATTTCACGTATTTGATAACATAATAATACGTAGGCGGTATTCTGTGTTTGATGCAAATTGTCTTGCGTCATAGTAAATGCAAAATATCGTAGTTTTTCTTTAAAATCCAACTACAAAATACACACACAATCCAAAGAAATGCTTCGATATTTTGCGTTTGCACTTGCGCAACACCTTTTTGCATCAAACATCGAATACTGCCATAACTATTAGAAGCATAAACTATATATTTTTATAAATATAAACACAAAACGTTTGTATATGTAGATTTTAATATCATTTAACCGGATTTTACAAGCTAAAGTACATATTTCATATACAGGTATGAATACATTTCAGAATTTAAATTTCTTTCTAAACCATATTTAAAATGAGTGCCGAAACAATCGGATTTATTAAGTGTCAAATAATTTTTAGAATACAGAATTCCTTCTAAGGCTTCATTTTCTAAGGAACATAGAAATTTAGTTTTATTTAAATTGGTGGCACTGAAAATGCGTTCGACTTTTGCGGACGAATGTGCCAGAACCGTAAGTTGTTTCATAAATTCCGTTAAAACTGAAAAAAGTTTTGTTGAATCTAATCTCGTCGCTTTATTTCAGAAATGTTTTATCAAAGATTATATACACTAGTTTATGTTAGTTTCAAAATTTAACCATTTCCGTATTTGGGTGAGCATTTCTACATAAAAACTTACACAATTATTAGTTATATTGTTAATTTCAGATTTGCTTAGCTTAGATTTTAATCTTAAATCTGTGACATAAAACGCCAAATATATTTTATCAAATTCCAAAAAGTTAATTTTGTCTATGAAATCAATCAAACTAATTTCACTATTTTTTATAATATCTTTTTTTTTGATAAAGTTATACGCCCTTATTCATAAAAAATATTTTAGGTTTATTAAGCGCTTATTTGACATATTTCTATGGAAAATTTGTCAAATAAACCTGCAATAAACCTAAAATATTTTTTATGAATAAGACCGATAGAATATTGTTTTAAACACTCTTTCCATCTATTCATATAAATCATGTATTTTGTGTGTTTGAACACGGAGTTGTCGTGTTTTCAGTTGTATTGATTTAAATCGGCATTTTTTGACCTAAAATCGGCAATCCGCATTTGTTGGTTTTTTAATGGAAAAATCGGCAAAATGCCGAAAAATCGGCATTTTTGGCAGCCCAATAATGTTGGAATCAATGACATTGTCTATTAGTTGTTTATGAAACTGTTTAACTTAAGAAACAATTGTCTGAATCAAATGGTTTTTCACAATCATTGAGTGGCTACACTTTTTTGGGCAAATGTTTGCCCAGTGTGACCATACCTTTAGTTACATACAAATTAGCATAATGAAAATAATGTAAAACGAATTAGTTCTAATAAAGTAGGATTAATTAATAATAATAATACAGCAAGAATAGCATCAAATGAAATCAACGATTGCACCAGTTTACGATCATTGCCAGTAATTTCTTAGTGTACTTATAACTATCATGTACGATAAATTTTATAAGTCAAATTCTTTTTATAAACGTTAGGTACATATATCATCTGTATGTAGATTTGGATTTTACTCTCAAATACTTTAAAAACGTTTTTAACTCTTTTTTGTATTATAGCAATTTTGAGATTCTATCCTTATTTGCAATTTCAAAAAAAGTTTCTTAAAAAAGTGGTAACAAATAGAAGGAAAACTCATTTCAGTCTCACCTCAACTTTATATTTATGGCCGGCCCGACTACTGATTTATATCAAAACATTTTGAATTCTAAACTACTAAATAAAGTAAATAAAGTTAATGATCAACGGGCGGTCTTACCTTAATGAAGGCCGATTTGGTTTTGTCATCTTTCATTTTTAAATCATATACAAATTATGTGCATACATACATACATATGTATGTACATATGTATATTTACCTTGAAAGACAAAAAGACCCAAATATTCAAAGGATGTGTAAAATATACATAATTGACTCGATCTTTTATGAAAGGCCTCTTGCCACAAAAAGCAAACTTTTGGAAAATAAAAAAATGTTTATGCACTTATCAACATCTAACTTAGTTGAATATCAACCGATTTTACAATTAAAACAATGTATATGTTATTTAATTAAATTTCAGACATACATATGTACATACATATTTGGGTATTTTTCTACCAAATCTATTTTGTCGGTTTTTCGTAATTTTTCTACTATGGATCTTACGCAATATTTTTGTACGGGAACCTACTATTATAACTTTATTTTATAAAACTTAATTGATTACGAGTAAAACGCAAGGCTGCGTTAAAAAATCCGTTTGAAATTGACTGCGTTATTAAATGTTTTAATAGAAGATATTTTCTTAAAAAAGTACCTGCATAATGTGTTTCGTGTTCTACTTATACGTCTTCAAGCTATTTAAGCTTCCAGGATGCTAAAAGTACAATTAAACAAACATAAATAGATCAACACATAGTATAAAATTGGTATAACAGTGGACGCCAAACTTTTTTTTTTTTTCTTTGAAAGTCACATTTTTCACATACACCAACCTTACCCGGTTACACAAGCCGGTAGACCACGCACAACTCGGAGACGTTCCATCGAAACCGAAATGAGATCTATTGGGCTAACATGGAATCAATTTAGATATATAGCTCAAAATCGAGTGCTCCAGTGGCAGTTAAAGGAATAGATATATGTATGTATATACATTTCATTTGCCACTTAATAAAGGGTATAAAGGGTGGGTAAATTTAAGGTTAGGAAGTAAATTGGCTTAAAACCAATTTTTTTTTGAAAATATTAAGACGGCAGACGTCCGCTCTTTTCTTATCTCGTCAATGCAGCGCCGAATTTCATCTCAGAGCGTCAGTTGTTTCTGGTTTGTTCACGTAAAAATTCGGTCTTTAAAATTCACAAATTTCACAATTAAAATTTCAGACTTTTTACTAAATAAATTTCAAAGGATGACAGCTCAATTCTTGACATTTCATCATTTGACAGCCGTCAATTTATGCTAGGAACACAATTGTGGCGAACGACGAATTCATCGATAAGAATTCGTTGCGTAAATTCGTAGTTTGAAGCACAATAACGACGAATTTACTCAGCGAATTCAGCTCTTATAATTGATAAAGTTGGTTATTTTCAGTGTGACCATATTAGCTAATTTTGGGCTAAATTTAGCTCATTTGTTCTGGATGTAGCTTTAAAATTTTTATTTAGCTCTTAGCTTATTTTTTTTATCTTTCTTAAAAACTGATTTAGCTTTTTTAGCCTTTTTTAATCCAAATTGCGTATTCTCTAAAAATGTATTAAAGACATACGTGATTTAGCTTTTTTATAATCTGGTCACACTGGTTATTGTGTATGTAAAGAGAGAGAAAGATTGAAATTTGTTTTTTCGTCGTTCGTCGGCGTACAAAATTGAAATAAATCTATCTCAGAGTTTGTCACGCACGACGAATTTCGTTCTACGGCGGTGTTGTGTTAATTTTCATACGAACAAATGTGTTTTATTTTTTATGACGAAAGTTCGCACCGAAAAATTCATCGTTCGTCCCAATTGTGTTCCTAGCTTTACTTCCTAACCTCAAATTTGCCCACCTTATATACAGGGTGGCTCAGAAAGAGCTATATGGTTTAAATGGTTTATAACTTTTTTATTTATACGATTATTATAATTTTTTTTTAAATACAGTATATTATTGGGGAATTTTTTGCAATTAGCTTTGAAAAATGATATCCTGTAAGTGATGTCCATTTTCTGCTTCGCACATACATACGTGCTGTTTTTTAGCGAGAGAGAGAGTATACATCTCATATTTTGCATAACTTTTAGCAAAATTTCGGGTGAAATGGCCATGATTTCATTACGAATGTTGGAGTATGGTTCTTGGTTTATTAACGTACACTCTTTCTTTCAAATATCCCCAAAGAAAACTGTGGGTGCAATGCGCACATTAAAATGACGACGATATGCACGCTGTGTCAACACAATAGACTGTTGGTTTGAAAAATAAAATTCAATTATTTTTGTACGTTGTTAGATCGTGTAATGATTCATAATTAATTGCCCAAGTCTTCTTCACAAAATGCTGAAAAAATACAAAGAAACAATAATAATTAAAAAAGTTATAAAGAATTCAAACCATATAGCTCATTCTGCTCCACCCTGTACATATGCGTTAAGTTATAATTGAATTGCATTTTTTCAAGAGGAAGTAATTATCTAATAACTCGATTTGTAACCAATTATTTGTCAAATGTTAAAATCGAAGAAATGGGCATATTATATAGTATATGTACTATGTACATATGTACATATGCATGTTATTCATGAAGACTACAGAATTAAAATAGTTACAATTGCAATAATTGTAAAGGTCTTTGAAGTGATAATAACAATAAATTTAATTCATACAATTTTCAAATGGTGACTCAGGTTTACACACAAAAGATGGCAATTAAAAAAAAAGAAATAATAAATAAAATGTGATTTTTAAAACAAGAAAAACATTTACTCATTTAGATAAATGACGTTTGTTTTGTTGCTTCCCAGTCACACTTGTTGTTTAATAACAAATTCAGATTTAGCTTTATTTTCTTGTGCATTGTTTTTTTTTTTTTTTTTTGAGAAGGAAACTTTCAAACAGCCATGAATTTTTTTTTTCTTAGTTGTTATCCGAAATTTGGTAAATGTTTATATATTTTTAAACAAATAACAGGTGAATGTATGTGTATGTGTCTTACAAGCGGTAATAGTATTATCTCTATTTCTTTTTTTATTTTCTTAGGAAAGTTTTATTTATTAATTGTATTTTTCATTAATTACTTTGTTCGTAGATTTTAAAGAGGAGCAAATAAAAACAAACATTTATGTTTACACTTGAATGAATTTTAAGTATTATTTCTTTGTACAAACGTTTTTCCCACATTTTATTTTCGTGCTTGACTTTTCTTTAAATGATCCCTAATATTTTCTTGAACTCTCTTCACGACTGAATCAACCCTCTTCTTAAATAACTTCAAAGTCTAAGTACACACAATTTGTTGCATATTTCGTCTGTCCTTGTGGTATGCTATTTTGTTGAAATACAATCTTGTTGTCTTATAACTTAAAGAATTTTATTCTGAAATATTTTTATGGCCAACGATTTTATGATAAATGTTCTATAACTGCAAAGAGGTCAAAAAGAAAAATAAACTTAAAAAAAAGATCAATAAACTTGAAGTGAAATAAGGATTTTGGAATACGGCTACAATTTCTATAAAAAAAAATGTTTTTAATATGCAATAATAGTTGGAACTGTTGTGATGAGTATACTTCCATATATTTTGAAAGTAATTGAGGGACTTACAAGTGCAATTACGCTTCAAAGATATTTTTCTGTTGTAGTTGTTGTTGGTAGTAAAACTTTCGGTCAATATGTTTCAGTTTGAGTTATCTATCATATAAAGGGTGTCCCAACAAGAACGCAAGATTTAAATTTTAAATAAAACACAGATATTTAAAAAAAAATCGTGAAACTTTATTATATCGTAAAGTAGACAGAATGAGGTTATGTATGGAACAACATATCGGGGAGATGGCCGCCGCGGCTTTGCTGGCACACACGCGATCTTTTAATGAAATTTTCAATGACCGTTTTGCATAAATGCTGCGGTATTTCATTAATGCAGCGTCCAATTTCCTCTTTTCCTCTTTTTTTTTTATTCGCGTAAACCATCGACTTCAAAAAACCCCAAAGAAAAAAGTCTAATGGTGTTAAATCGCACGATCTAGGCGGCCAATTCTGCTCTCCAAAACGCGAAATAACACGACCGGGAAATGACTGATGCAGCAATTGAATTGTTTCTCTGGCTGTATGACATGTGGCGCCGTCTTGTTGAAACCACATGCCCTCCACATTAATTTCTTCAATTCTAGGCACGAAAAAACTGGTTATCATTTCACGATACCGAACACCATTGACTTTGAGCTTGACCTGCCTCATTTTCATAAAAAAAGGTCCAATGATTCCTCCAGCCCAAAATCCACACCACACAGTGACACGTTGAGGATGCATTTGCTTCTCGTGAATCACTCGAGGATTTTCCTAACCCCAAATGCGACAATTCTGCCTATTGACGAAGCCATCAAATTGATCGCAATTTGCGAACTGTAGCCGCAAAACTTTCACCATTTTGGTAAAACAATTTCACAATGAGAATGCGTTGTTCATTCGTGTAGCGCTCCATTTTTACTAACCTCGTACCTTCTACTAGCAAACAATAACAATTGTTCAAATGTCAAACAATGACACTTAGAATGGCGCCAAATTTAAATATTGCGTTCTTGTTGGGACACCTTTTACATACATAGGTCTGAATTTTTATAGAGTAAGTGCTGATTGCTGCATTTAACTCAATTTATTTTTAGTTTTGGCACTTGTACCCATTATTCTACTTAATTACAGCTAAAAATATATTTAAACAAAGTACTCGTATAAAAGAAAAAAAAATAAATTATAATTAATTTATCTCTTGTTAACTTACCGCTTTCAAAATTGATAATTTACAACAACAATGTCGAATGCTGCAAATTTGTTTAAAATCGATTAATTCGTTCGTAAGATATCGTTGAGGAAAAATTTCCAAAACAAGCGCTGGTTCACACACATCAGGTTTGACTCGTCAAGTCATGGTATAATTATACTAGGTACATGCAAGACTACAACAAAATTACAACACCAAAAAACACATTCATTTTGTTGGTATAAACAAACGTATAATTGTCAGAAACAGATGCCTTTTGTTTTTAAAAATAACAATTACAGGGTAACCAAAGTACAATTGCAGACGCGGCATTCATGAATGACTATAGTCATTCAGTGTTGCCAATAGGTGTGTAATTACACAGAGTGTGCAATTACTCTCATATGTAGGCCATGTAATTACATTCATATAAAATCTGTGTGTAATTCTACTTTATGTTTTATTTTTATTTATTTTTGTTTTCATTTCCACTTACAAAAAACATTTGTAGTGTAATTTTCTTCAATATGTAATTGGAAACACATCCATGTGTAATTTCATTGGCAACACTGTAATCATTTTATGCACACACATACACTAACATTTTTGTAGCTTGTAAAGTTTACAATGTAAACAAAGTTTGGTATTGTATACATTAACAGGCTGGGCTTGTGCATGTACCTGTTATAATTGTATCATGCGTCAAGTCTTGAGTTTTTAAGAGAGAGAGAGAGAGAGAGGAAAAGAGAATGAAGAGGGTTACAGACAGCGATGCCAATTTAGCGCGTTTCGCGCTAGATTTAGCGCGTTTTAACTATGCCAAGCGCGCTTTTTTCCGTCTTAAGCGCGTTTAATAAAAAAAGCGCTAAATTAGCGCGTTTTGAATAAACTCAATAATACCATTTCAGTTCCATATTTTGTAACTTTTTTTTTTTTTGTATAAATTTAACAATTTTTTAATATCAAAAACTCTGATAAAAATTTTTAAATTAGTTAATGATTCAGCTGTCACAAACAAAATTCGCTTGACCTTGGGTAGAATTAAAAACGCATTTTAATACTGTAATGGTAAATATTTTGAAATTTTACAACTAAAAATGTGTACTACATACAATGACCCAAGAAATTAACATAAACTACAAAGCTTCTACTATAGCTGGAGTACAAAAAGCATTTGAATCGCAAAACTGTTCCACAATTTATATGTTGTTACAAAGTTTTACAAATAAATTAAAAGTAAAAACGAAGGATTTCGATTATTTAGAAGGCGATTCTTATTCCGTATTAAATGATTTTAGTTTATTAAAACATAATGTCGAGGAAGCAATATTGCAAAATCTGAAAAATTAATTGTGATACGAGTACTAATACATACATCGACTTTTATTGAAATTTAATTTAGCGCGTAGAAAATAGCGCGTTTTTGCTATAAATATTTGACAATGCTGTAACTTAGCGCGTTCTAGCGCGTTTTAAGAAGGGTAGTAGCGCGTTTGGGTTATAAATAGTTGGCATCGCTGGTTACAGACTTGACCGTACCAGTCAAGTTTGTCTTTTCGTTTTGTTTTGTCATTCGTAATACTCGTATGACAACGCAAATTGATTTAACTTGATGATACAAACTTTAACTTATTAAAATTGAACAAAAACTGACAGTAAAGGGCGACTTTAACTAAATACATACTTATGTATGTAATACTATGCGAACTTTAGCCTATATAATCGAATATCTTACCTGATATAGATTTTTTGGAATTTTAAGTATTCCGTACCTTTTTTGGTTTTTGGCTATTTTTTTAGCTTTGGCGCTTTTTTAAGGATTTTGGCGTTTTTTCAGTCGTGTCATTTTTGTTTTTGGCGATTTTTTCCGGTTTTTCTGGATTTTAGTTTTAGCGATTCCTTTAGTGTTCTATATTTTTTTAGTTTTGGCGCTTTTTTCGGTTTTTGGTGTTTTTTAGTTTTGGCATTTTTTTGTTTTTGGCGTTTTTTTTGCATTTATTTTAGTTTTAGCAATTCTTTTAGTTCTATCGTTTTTTCGGTTTTTGACATTTTTTTTCGTTTTTTTTGCATTTTGTTCGGTTTTTGTCGTTTTTTTTTTTGGTTTTTCGTTTTTGACGATTTTTTTCGTTTTTTTTTGTGGATTTATTTTTGTCTTAGCGATTCTTTTAGTTCTGGCGTTTATTTTAGTTATTTCGGTTTTTGGGTATTTTTTATTTTGGCAATTTGTTTTTCTTTGGAAATTTTTAGTTTTAGCGTACAAGCACAGCAAGTTCTGAAAATCACATAACAAAAATTACATTAGCTGATAGAATACCCTTTAATTTGTTTTTTTAAAGTTCAATGTTAATTGTTGCAGTCTGGAAAAAAAATTGTAATTTGTAATTTTGATAAAAAGGGGCCCTTATTATCTCTCTCAATGTAGTAAAACATTACAGGGATGAGCTACTTATCTCCTGAAATAATTTCCTCTTGTAAAGCCTAGTACTCTGTACGAAGTTGTGAAAAATTTTCTGCAACATTTATTATTTCCCGTAAAAAATTCGACACGTAGCAAGTGATGCCCATATTCCTTTTTCGAAAAAAAATTTCGTTTTTATTGGCTAAAAGTATGCAACATTGATCGAATTTTGTCAACAAAAACATCAGCTGTCAATATTTCGCACGAAATAAATGCCAGTCACATTATTTCACAGATGGCAAAAAAATGTTGCTAGACACATTTCATACATTTTTCACAAGTAGAACAGAGTACAACTTTTACAACATTATTTCATGAATATTTCACATAAACTTTTTTTATATGGATTATGTCAACATTTCGCGTGAAATTTTGAACACAGTACCATGCCCTTAAAACAACCGGTAATTCATTATAATTCCTTGCCACTCTTACATAAAATGATCGCTTTAATAAAGTTGTAGCATAGGAATCCTCAACTGTCTATTTCTATGCGACCTACCGAACTCGAAGAACTCTGTTAGGTACAAAGGCACTTGTAATTTGATAACTTTGTAAAAGTGTATTAGGTTCCTAAACTTAATAAAATCAGCAAAGCACAATCCTAAGAATTTTTGCACATAAGGTGATACATGTTGTCGCATTTTAAGAGAATAGAGATATCTAATAACTCTATTGAATGTTAACTTTACTCTTCTGAGCACATGCCCATATGTTCCATAATACACTTCCAAAGTATATAATAACAATGGCATTATTGTATTCAATATTTTACATATTTTCTCAGTTTACAAATATGTTGAATGTTAACCAATTTAAATTGATATGGTAGTCAACTTAATTTAAATTGCGTAAAGATGCGTAAAGATTTGTAAACTTTCTTGTATTGAAAACCAGAAAAAATTCATTTCATTTACCAATACACATTTCGTTATCGCAGTAACACAGAAAAGCTTACCGTTAATACTAGAACGATGGAAGAAAGAAAAAATAACTTTATCGAAAATTTTAAGAGAAAGGCAGTAGCACATTTCGCTTACATTTTTATTTAATTTATTCAAAAAATTTAAATAAATCCGTAGTAAATTAATATGAAAACAATTTCATCTTTTACAGTCATTGACACAAAGTTAGATGGTTATATTAAAATATAAATATAAAATACAGTGCAGTTTGTTTATAACGAATATTGATTACAGGGAATTATGGCGTTTAATGCTTCTCGGGATATTTTTCGGATTAATATTTCATACAAATTGGTACATACATACATACATGTATAGCGAATTCCGGTTACAGCAAATCTTCACTTATAAATAAAAGGCTTGTTTTACATTTTGTTTAAATAAATAAATAAAAGATCAAGCTGTGCACGCTTTTAAAATTGCTCACTTTTATGTCTGCAAAAAAAAAAGATTTTCACAGTTTTAACGAACTTTGTTTATAACGACAAAACTGCAAGCTCGTTATAACCGAACTCCACTGTAAATATTTGTTTGAAAATTTAATTACGTTTAGTTAGCTTAAACTTAAATATTCGTTAGCATTTTTGTATATCAAGTATTTTCCTCCAGTTACATACGTAAGCTGTTAAATTGTTTCAGTTTAAATTTTGAAATTGAAATTTGATTGTTACGACAAAACTGGGAAATCGTTATAACCGAACTCCACTGTAAACAATTATTTGAAAATTTAATAACTTTTCGTTAGCATAAACTTAAATATACATACATATATATGGTAAAATGTTTTTTATTGTCAAGTATTTTCCTCCAGTTAAATACTTATTTATGTAAGCTAAAAATTTTGTTCTGTTTCAACTTTAAATTTAGTGTTAAAATAAAAAGATGAACTTAATTATTGTTAACGGCCCTTAAACAGCAAGTGCTGCTGAGTATTTATATATTTTTTATAATAAATTATATTTATATATGCATATACATAGTTGTATAATGAATGTAAAGCGACGACATCTTCTAATATTTATAGGATCATTTTTAATTTTATATTTGTTTGTGGGTCTGTCTTCCAATAGCACAATATCAAAAGAGGGGAGTTCTCAAACATTTTTGATTTAGGGTGTACAATTAGTCTTAACACCAAACAGAAACATTACTCATAAGCGGCTTTGTTTTCACTCACTCACTCGTAGACGTTGATGTGAATGCACAAATATAGTTTTCTTGCTCAAGTTTTCATTTTGTATGAGATACATATATTAGAAAGAAATATTAATAAAAAAAATTAGTTTGCTGAATAACTTGAGGGCTACACGATCAAGTTTTGCCTTTCAATTCCTTTCAATTTGCAATACAGTCACTTTTTTTACTAAGCACACTTACATTTTTTACATTGACAATCCATTTCTCTGGCAATTTGATGTTCAATTTTAACAGCTGATCATAACAGTACATTGCTTGAGTTGCTGTTCCTCGGAGGCATTTTTAAAATAAAGCTTACTATCAATTTGTGTCACAGTTATCAATTTATAATGATGGTATTCGGTGTTTGATACAAATGGTCTTGCGTAAGTGTAAATGCAAAACATCTTAGCTTTTCCTTAGAATCCAACAACAAAATACACACACAACCCAAAGAAAAGCTACGATATTTTGCATTTGCACATACGCAAGACCATTTGCATCAAACATCGAATACCGCCAATAATTTTGACACGCCGTATGTGTAATGAAAGGGTGGCGTTAGCTGAAGTATTTAGCACGTTGACTGCAAAACCGAAGGTCCTGGGTTCGAGCCCGGTCTACGACAGTCATTAAATAACAACATCACGCATTTTTATGATGTGCATCAGTGTCCCTTTGTATCAGTTGTTGTAGGAAAAGTTCTAGTGATGAAGACATAGACACTGGTCACTAAACTACATCGGCTTCAGCGGATGCTATTCCCAATGTAACATCAAAGCGTCCTCCTTCGTCGATATTGTGTAGCAGAATCATCGGCGATGTAAAATAAACAATAAAATGGCTACAGCTTCAAAATTAAATACTCCTCATTGACACCAGAGGCGCTGCTACACTGCATTATTACAAACGTGCAAAAAAGCAGAGTTGTAAAATAATGAAGCTTTCCTCTATCTCGTCCTTTAACAGCTGTCTTCCCTATCACTATCTTCTCTTCAACTCACAATTAGCACAAAGGGATCATTGTTTTGGACCCAAGTGAGTTGGACTCTAAATTTCACCCTTCCTTATCAGCAGCCTGCTAACCCAACCTAACCTAACCATGTGTCATAAACTTGAACGTGTGGCTGCAGCGCAAGTAAAATATTAGCTTGGGAAATGAAAATGATGAAAAATTTAAACTTAATTGTAACAATTCCCAAAAAAAACCCGAAATTTTTTTACTCGACTTACTCGAGTAATTTTTGTATAGTTATCAGCAGGGACAAGGACTTCATGCATTTAAAAAAGGTATTTTAGGCGCCTAAAATATGACATTAAAAACGCAAAATATGCACTAAAAACAATAAAATATGCACATATTTTAACAAATTTTTTGTTCGAAAATAGTTTTAAACTTACATTCAACTAATTAAAGATGTAAAAATATTTTATTTTCTCAAGAGGTGCGAATACAAACCTTTCATATTAAATTTGTACACAAGATTAAATATGATATAACGATTTTTTCTGCAATATTTACTCCAAATATGCAATATTTTTATATTGCAGAGAAGGAGCAATACGCAAATTGAAAAAGAAAAGTGTTATTTATTTATTTTCATTTAAAAATTTTCGAACGTGAAGTTCTATCAATTTGTTTTTAGAAAGATTTTTGGCATTGAAAAGGCCTTGTGTAACGTCTATAGACGTAATGGTCTCAAATTTAAATAACTATTTTTATATAATGTTATATATATATATTCATTTAACTCAACCATTACAATGAATTGAATAATAGCTATTAGTTTTCCGCAGAATTGTTTCACTACTTTCGGCTTCAATAGCAGAAAATGTCCTCTTGAAATTATCTACCAAATGACAATTTTTATTAAGTTTGTTAGGTGTGTGTGATTTTACAATCCTACAATTCTACAACAATGAAAGCGAATTAATTTGAAATTTGAATTTTTACTAAATATGACACACAACTTGTAATTATACCAAAATAGTTATGAGACAAAAATATGCATTTATGACCAAATTATGCAAAAATATGAATTTTCAGCAAAATATGCAAAAATATGCACTAACAAATCGATGCCATTTTCACTCAAATTCAATGTTTCATAAAGATATTTCGTTCTTGCCATTATCAGGTTTGAGGGGAAAAAATATGCATTTGCATGAAACCACTGTCCCTGGTTATCAGCATCTTGTGAACATATGTACATATTTAGAAGTTTATGATATATAAAGGGTCCGAAAGATAACTATTTTTTTTTTTTGAAAATGCTATAAAAAAAAACTACTGAATATTTTCTCAAATTTGTTTTTAACCCCCGACTAAAAAAAGGGGTGTTATAAGTTTGTAGTGTGTGTCTGTGTATCTGTGTCTGTCTGTGTCCACGTACAGGCCAAACGGCTGGACCGATTTTCATTTCGTTTTTTCTGTTTGAAAGATGACTTGATCGAGAGGGTTCTTAGCTATGTTTGAAAAAAATCGGTCCAGCCGTTTAGAAGATATAACATCTTTTCTGAAAAAAGTCGGGGTTTTTAAAATTTTTAATTTTTGTTATTTTATTTGAAAGTACAATCCTTCCGGTTAATAATGAAAAATAATTTCATTCAAATGGCTGCCTCGGCTGGCCATGCAGTAGAATACACGATCGGTCCAATTTTTAAGGACATTATTGATTGTGTGCAGCTGTATTTCACCAATGGCTTCACGAATATTGTCCTTTAAAGCGTCAATTGTCTCTGGCTTGTCGGCGTAACACTTATCTTTGACGGCACCCCACAAATAATAGTCCAACGGTGTCAAATCGCAGCTCCGAGGTGGCCAAACGACATCAGCTCTGCGGCTGATAATGCGATCTTCAAAAAAGGGCGCAAAACAACGAGTGTAGCTTCGGCTGTGTGGCACGTAGCGCCGTCCTGTTGAAACCAAATGTTGCCAATATCCTCCTTTTCAATTTTTGTGAACAAAAATTCGTTCAACATGGCCCGATAACGATCGCCATTGACTGTAACGGCCACTCCTTGCTCATTTTCGAAAAAAAATGGCCCAATTATGCATCTGGACAAAAATCCCCACCAAACAGTGGGTGCGTCGGCTTTTCAATGTATGCGTGAAAAGATGATTTTTTTTTTTGGCAAAATCGGCATCTTCTGTAAGTCGATATTTCCCAGCGTTGTTCAAGCGTATACACAACCATATTCGTTCAGCGAAGGATAAAACTAATTATCTGTCAAATCAGACATGAGTTAAGTGTTACCGTTCACGAAATAAGCACTAGTTGAAAAAAAACGTTAGATGGCGGACCCTTTATATTAAATTCCACGATTACATGACGTTCTGCTCTATAAACTCACCATAATTACGTCACGTTTTGATGGAATTGAATATATCCCTAATTTTCAAAATATATACACAAGAGGGAGACGAATTGTATGGAACAAAAAAACGACATATAAAATTTTCGCGAAGCATTCGTGCAAATCGACAAAAAAAAATGTTCAGCTAAAATTCATCCAGATGTGAATAAAAGTTTGGGAACTTGTAATTAAATTTCTTATTCGTCAGACCGGCATTAAACTCAGTACAGAATCTGCTGAATAAATTTTATAAAGTGTTTGAAAGATATCGATAACCTTGCATTTTTAAATCCTAAATAAAGTTTGAGAATCTCATTAAATACAAACGATCGAATTTTATGAACACATTTGGTTTGTAGTAGATGTCTACGATGTCAAAGATGATGACAGTGATGATAATGATTCATATTGTTATCTGCTCACATTCGCTAATTTCAAATATGGTTTTAATAAATTGCTAATATTAAAGAAATGTTTTTATAGTTGATGGAGTGCAATTTGTATTGAGTTAGTAAATTTCTGTTGATGTTAGTATTTTCTTTTAATTTTTTTTTTCATTTTTTCTAAATTAATTAGCAAGAAGTTGTACTTTGTGTATTTTAAATTAAATTAAATAATATTTAAGTGAAGCTTATAACATTTTTCGTTATTAATCAGTGAGTGGCAAAGTTGAAGTTTTGATCTTAAAAGAAACGCGATAAATTATTTTTTTAAGAGATATTGTTTGTTAGCTATTAACATTTCATCTTTTACTAATTAGTTGAACCTAGTTCAACATACATTTCAGTTAATCAAGAAACAAATTATAAACGGGGTTTTTAGCCGCCCGCGCTGTTTTTCAATAATGAGATAAGCGTTGTCAATTTAGCTAGAAGCAGGGCTGTCAGATTTATTTTCACCTTTTTCGCCAAATCCAATGTCAAAAATCGCCAAAATCGCCAAAGTCTCATTTCTTTAGTTTTTGACAATGAAATGTGTATTTTATAAATTATTAAAAATTTATTTTATAAATTATAAAAAATTAAATTGTTCCGTATAGCTAAAATTCGCCAAAAATGGGGAGAATATCGCCATTATATATATTTTGTTTATTTTTATTTATAACAATGTAAAAATGATTATGAACATAAAAAGGTACAATGTAAAGTAGCTTAGTATTCATCAAATATTAGATATATGTATGTACATTTGTATGTAGTGCCAGTTCTATTACATATCTAAAACGATATATACTTCATCGTCAAGACGTTCCATATTGTCTTCTTCTTTTGAATACATCGTATGAGAATTGAACTCTTTCAACATATCCCAGTATAAAAAAATGGAAGTCATTCTGAAGGAACCACATTTTCATTGCTTCCAAAAAATCGATATTTTTAATTTGCCGATAGTTAGCAGAAAACCAATTAAAAGTTTATTTTAATCACACAAAACCTTGTAATTTTTCCATAGTTTTAGTAAATACTCACCAAAATGTTCAAAAAATCGATTTTTTGAAAGAAATTTATGAACTAATTTTGGCCTAAAATTTAGAAGTTATTTGCTTAAATTTACATGAAAACACTGTTTCGAATTGTTAAAATATGTAACTTTTTAAAGTTTTTCTTAGATGAAAATATTACCGTAGAACACAAAAAAGGAAATTTTTCTTACAATCGCTTCTAATTCGGTGACTAGGCATCGAAAAAGAGAACTTCTTGCAATGACAACCCTATGTAAAAATCATTAGATCGGATCGAAATTTGAACTACTTCCAGACTGCAAACTCTACATTTTCATGACTTCTTTGGAGTGTCTTTTTTTACTGGGATATTGCGAAGGTATAAAAGAAGTGCAACATGTGCTATTTACATTCATATAATTTATAACTCGTAATAACGCGTCAAGAAGTTAATATTGCATGATATTTCGGAAGCGCGTTTTAGTTGAGTTCATTATTGAAAATACCCTTTCAACGCAGGCATTAGTTGTTGGAATTACCAGCATGTAAAGTACAGCCAAAGCAAGTTCTATAAAATGGTACGTGACTACCGTGTCCTTATAATCATAAACTTTTGGCCAAAACTGATTTAAGTTAGATGGAATATCACCATTAAAATAATCTTTCCAATCCACAAGCGGTAATTTTGTCCATTGTGTTTCATAAACATCTAGCGGCATGTTAGGATTCATAAAAATAATAAAAATATTTTTAACAAAAACAAATTTTGTTTGTGATAATGGATTGCAACTTTTTATAATGGAAAAATGTTCCTAAACTTTAAATATATTCATGTTTTCAGGTATTCTATTTATTAAATCTTTCACGAGCAACTTAAAATACGAAAAACAATATTCTCCAAGTATTTCAAAATGTTCATCAGCCATTTCAACATTGCTTAATTCAGTTTCAAATGCTGACCCAAAATCGATTGCATTTAGTGGGAGAAAAGTGTTTGGTATATCAATAGCTATAATAACATTCATTGGTTATCAATTTTTCGTTATTATGAGTTTCATTGGAAATTGTTGGCTTGAAAACTTTTGAGGAAAATGAAAGAAGAGTAGAATATAGCCTCTGATGCATACTGCCTGCATGCATGTTATCTGACTGAAATTCAAGATTTAAATGGTTTATTTCATTTACTATTGGATTTATAAATATCTAAAAAAAGTCTTGTCTTTTCGTCACATAATTCTTTGTATATGTTTGGGGCAGTCTCATCATTTTTGGCTGTTGAAATAAATGAAAAATGATGTTTAAGCTCTACCCATTACTCCAAAATTCGTCTTATACCCGCTCCATAAAACAACCAACGAGTTGCAGAAATTTGCCAAAGTTTTCTAAAACGGTTGCTGTTGATACCAGTATTAAATGTTCTTAGCACATTATCTACACGAGACAAATACCATAATAAAAATAATATTTAATTAACGATTTTCAAGCTAAATCATGGATCATCAAAAATAGCCAACAAAATCGCCAACTTTTTTATAAAACGCCAAAATATCGCCATGTCGCCAAATCGAAAATTAGGACGCCAAACTAGCTTTAAAGTCGCCACGTTTGGCGAGAAATCGCCACATCTGACAGCCCTGGCTAGAAGTAGCATTCTTGAAAATATATTATGGAAATAGGCGATGTTACAGTTCTTAAAATTAATAAAAAAAAACTTCAAACTTCGTCGTCATAGGAGACATCAATTTGATTTACGTATGGATGTAGTATTTTATTTATCCGCCAAACCAAAGATTTTGACTTTTTCTGAAGTCAGACTTGTCATAACGATTTCGTTAAGTCATTTCGGTAGTTTGTTTAATAAAAACTAAACAAATATCTTTCGGATATATTTATATGTATATTTAATGAGAGTTTGTGCGAATAATAATCTTAATTTTGATGAACAAGCATCAACAAGAACATTGCCGTTGAGAATTTTAAATTTAGTAATATTCGTAAAGGTATGTTGACATTTTCATTTCAGGATAATCAGGCATGTTCTGAAAATCACATTTTTCAAAGCACATGTGATTTCAAAAGTAATGGTGATCATGCAGATATTTTTTCACTCTTTATTTTAATTTTTTTTTTATTGTATAGAGCATCAAATATCATTTAGGAAAGAAATTTATCGTATATGATTTTAAAAACGTCAGCAGGACCATTATTAGTTTTGAAATCACATGTGATTCGATAAATGTGATTTTCAGAACATACCCCAATGTACATATGCGAATCCTTGCGCAGAAATTTTTAAAATTTATGATTTGACTAGGCTAAAGTTCGTATCGCTTTGTAAGCCAAATTACATGTGATAATTATTAATGAACAAATAATATCAAAGTTTTAATTGTAAATATTCTGACAAACACTTAGTAGAACGGAACAACCAGCTGTTTTCGAATGTCACTACACCTTCATTATCAGCGTTCTTTTGTGTTTTGTCCATTGTGTGTGGTATCAGGAGATGTAGATTTCAGCTACATATGTATATACTCAGCTTTTATTTGCAAATGAAATATGTGAATTATTTTGATTAATCGTATTACAATTTGCTGAAAGCTTTTTTTTGTAATGAAAGCTCAATTTTACCATCTCTAAATTTACAACAGTCTTGCCATTGTCCTTTGTTCTTTACTAATTATGCACATGTTAGTTTTTTTTTTTAATTTTATATTTGGTTAACTTTTAACAATTAAAACATCGGAGCCAATTTTCAACTTTTTACAATAACTCTTTCTAACTATTTTTGGCCGCTCGTTATATGAAAAGACGACATTGTGCGTTGTAGCCTCGCAATAAAAGAAAATAGCAAATTCTGCAGATTATGAAAACCAAGAAAGAGACACGACCAAACTGAATGTAAAGTTAATCTTTTTTTGCAACATGCATTTTATTTGAATCAAAACATTAAGATAAATGTAACAATGTTTTCTTGTTAAAACTAAATTTTGTTAATTAAGTTTTTCCTTAGTTATATTTAGTAGTTATTTATGTAAACACGTTAAATTTCATTTCTTTGTATTTTAACAAATGCCTCCTCGTATGATGGATGACTTTCACTTGCCTGCCACTAGTTTGTGGAGTCTTAGTACGTCTATCTACATTTAACAGCTATTGTATAAAAATTTTTATGTACAATTTCTGTTTCAATTGTGTTATTTTCTTCGCATTTACTCTTATGAGTATTAATATCATTATTATGTCTAGGGCAACGATATACATATGTATAATGGTGTCTGTTTGTTTCTTTATTTATTATGTATGTACAGTTTTATGAATGTGTTGTGTTGGTATTTTATATCAAAGTATATTCCACGCCGACAAAAGCGCTCTTCGCTATGTTAAGTTGGCTTCCATCCAGGAAGCTAGCTCTACGTACCGCCGTCAGACTAAATGCAATAGGCGCATGGATTATCGACATTGGGGTCATGCTAGCATTTTAAATACAGTAGATAACCTAACGGACCTTATGGACTATTGCACTCCGAAAGTCTACTTCAATAGGAATTTTCAAATTTCATTGACAGAAGGGTTTCTCAACTGAACGGAACCGTATAGGTTTTCTCGGACGGCTCAAAGAAGGGGTGGAGAGTTGGTGTGGGCGTATACATTCCGGAATACGGAATTGAAATGTCCTTCAGATTCTCGAAAGAATGTAGTATATTACAAGCAGAGTAATCTGTTATTAAAAGAGTGATAAGGTTCTATCGGATTTCAAATAGAGATATTCATATTATAACTGACAGCCAATCTGCAATTAAATCACTCATAGGTGTGTATCACACACCTTTTCTTGTCCAAGAATGTCGCAAATACCTATATAGGCTGGCGCAGCACTCATTTATCTTAGTAAACTGGGTGCGTGGACACGGGAATATTTCATGCAACATAGCTTCGGCTGACTTGGCAAAGATAGGAACCCTACTAAGAGATGTCGATATCTATGGTCTCCCACTCTCCTTCTGCTGAAGACGCTTCGATGTTTCCCTTCTTGAATCAGCTCAAGACAGATGGCGCAATGAGCCCATGGGAGAACCTTCTGGCCTCGCCTAAACTTTCGTAGAATCTCATGAACTTTAATAGGAAGCACTTGAGGAACCTCGTGGCCACTTTGACCGATCACTGCGCTTTCGGAACCCATGCTAAATCCATGGGTCTACCGTATAATGACTACTGCTTCAGTTGCAACGATGAGGAAGAGGAGGAAATTATTTTGCATCTTCTCTGCTTTTGTCCCGCTCTGGAGCATTTCCGTCTGTACCTCCTTAGCAGACTATACTTCAGCAGCCTATCTGAGTTATCGGCAATAGTACTCAAAAATTTGAGCCTCTATATTTGGAATAGTGCCTGGTATAGCCGCTGACTCCCCCGCTTATCCAATTCTTCACTCTATCCAAAGCTATCACCTCCTCCCCCCCTCCCTCTCTCTAGATTCTCTTCAACTCACAGGTAGCACAAAGTGATCATTGTAATGGACCCAAGTGAGCTGGACTCATCTTCCTTACCAGCGGTCTGCTAACCTAAACTAACCTATTTATGTACATAAAATAATAGGAAATGTAAGAAAACAGTTGCGTTCGAACTTTTCAAATGACGCTATGGTTTAATCTGTCGAAAGATTTCTCGAAATCGATGAAGCATAGGTAAAGTGGCGTTAATGTGGAGAATGAATGAATCCAGCTTGTTCTGGTCACAATACTCACAGTCTTAGTTTACCTGAGTTTCTCTCATTGGCGTAGCTATAAATTTTTTCTACGGGGGGCATTATGACTGATAACAAACTTTTCGTCTGGAAAATTTCTGACTAAAGTTGCAAAACATGGAAAATTCGATCATATTAGTGTATCGCTCAAACTTACTTTATGAAATTTGAATGAATTGTCAAGTCTAAACATACTTATATAAATAAGTTAATAAGGTGTATACTTTTGGAAACCATAAAAAGCTCTAAGGAATGTGTCTTGGAAACTCCTAATTCCCTTACGAAGGTATGGGTGGTTATTTGGTGCTTCCGGGAAAAGTTCTTACACTTTGGCTGCCTGATTTTGCCATTGTTGGTTCTAGACAGAAGTCAACAAAAAAATTTCTTTGCCATTTCATCATTTCCAACAAATTTAAAATAAAATTTGCATACATTCAGGGACTAAAACCTCCAATATGGCAGCTCTGACCGTAAAATATAAATCACTTTTACCTCTCTTTTGTTTTGCACCCAATATGTTGCATACTTGTGAGTAAAAGTAATTTAAATTAATTTCATATATTCACTTTTTAACATTTTTATATCATACGTGTTGTTTTTACCTATGGAAATCTAATAATTAGTATTCAAGCCCAGACAAATAAATGTTTAAACTGAAAAAAAATAATAATAATAATAATAATGATAATTACGTGTGTTTGTTTTATGTTGTTGTTCGTTTTTTATGCTATGCACACGATAAAAACAAACAATTTCAATAAAGAATGTTAAAACTTAAATCATTTAATTACTTAAGCAAAAAATTATTAAATATGTACAAGAGAAAAACAAGTGCAATTAAAATTTATTGAAATAAATAATTGTTAACTGAGTAAATAACAGTCAGTTAGTCAATCATACAAAATACGACATTCACTAGAATTTAGAGAAATAAAAAAAAACTATGTATTTCATTTGCTTCTTTTAATTCCAACAAATTATACTTCTATTCAGTTTTGAATAGTTTATGTGAGGCTCAATGAATGACTCGTTGTTGCTCATGATCATGATCTTTCCACCCAATAGAATAAAACACAAACCAAGTAATTCATTGATGTTTTTTTTTTAATTTTTTTTATTTTTTTATTTGAACTCCTTATTTGTTTTCTCAATGAATTTAATAATTTTGTTTTACTCTTGTATTTCTTGTTATTATTTTCAACTTGTATTCGTGCAAAATTGCTTGTATGCCAAAAGTAATTAAGTCTTCATTCATTACTTTGTTATTAGTAAGGGTCGCCCAATTATTCGAGCCCATTCAAAACTGTTTGGAATAAAAATTAGAAACATTTTTTCGAATATTCAAATAAATTTCAAGTTGTTTAATAATTTTTAGCAGAGTTTTATACGAAGAGATCTAAAAATAAAATGGGGCCATTCTGAATTCAAAATGGCGGCCGCCCCAAATGGATAATTATTTTTTATGATGTGAGTATCAAATAAAAGAGAATTTAAGTAATAGAATTCAAAATAAATGTATTTAGTATAAACGCAATATGGCGGACACCCCAAAATGGAGGACCACTATTTGTATTGAAACCTTAGAGGCAAAACTTGATCGTATAACCGCCAATTTAGAAAAGTTTTATTTCCCCAAATTAGTGTTTTTGCCTGATTATCACAAATCAGAATTCAATTTATTTATTAATACCTAATTTACATTATGCATTTTTTCATAAAATTTGTTGCGCAAAACGTAACTGATATAAATATGAGGCTATCAGCTCAGAACTGGTGTAACCCACAACTACTTAATTAAACAATTGCTTTATTTAATTATTTAATTGCTTTATTACTTTGCTATATTGGGTGTGTTCGTAAATGCATCACTGCACTGCATCATGAGAGCAAGCGTTTATTTAAAATGCAATACAAGTTCGCTGATTATCTGTTTTAGTAGTAATCATGTTTGTACACCTTATTTGACATTTATTCGTGCGTTATTTACTTTAGTGCAGCACATTTAAATTTCCATTTGCAGCGCAGTGATGCATTTACGAACAGACCCATTATGATGGATTAAAAAAAATAATAAAAAAACCCGTCTGCGACCAACTTTGAACCGTTAAATATCCTAAATGGTCATTCAAAATAAAAAATCATAAGAGAAACCTGTTGGCCGCCATTTAGTATCTTTAGTGGCACTCCCAGGATTAAGACAAATTGATTGATGTAATAATCATCAAAATATATATAGTGCCGCAAAGGAACACTCAAACATTCATACATACATGCATACATACATACATAGGCTGATAAACACCATACCCTTCTTTGCGTCGCGCAGTCGTGTAAAAAGGTGGGGTTTCCCTTTTTTTTTGATAGTTGATAATGTAAAGAACGTATTTATAATCAGAATAGCAAGCAATAAAAAAATGTGGGTTACACCACTTCTGCGCCGATCGCCTCATATAAAAAAAATGACAGCATGAACCTCTGAAGCATTTTTGCCAACTTTTTTGATTTGATTTGCTTCTCCAGCGCCTGGATTCTGAAACTTTTTGCGAACCTAACATAGCAATATACATATTTATATCGACATATTTATTCGTTTGTGGTAACGATAATGTGATTCTGTAATTTACGATAGTGTACATTTGTGTTTTACTCGCCATTTAATTGTATATCATGTGACATCCCTGCATAAAAAATGTCAAAATAAGCCAAAAGCACAAAGAAGAATTAAAGAAAAACTAAATTAATTTGAGGTTGTTGTATTACTTTTTTACTTCAACCGACAGCGAATATAGTTAAAATATGTTACTGAATAGCAAAGTCGATAAATTTTCGTTATATTTATTATAGCGATACGATTGTCGTGATAAGAGGCACAGGCCTCCTATTGACAAAAAAATTCTTGTTAAAATGCATAATGTATGTAAATTAGGTATAATAGTATTTTATATATGAAGCACGAGTATAAACTACGAGGGTGGATAATTAAATCATTGTCTTTTTGAATTTCCCGCCTGTTGATTGAAATGGCAACTCTGCTACTGTCAAGAGGCAACTGTCAGTTGACTCCTGTCTTAATTTGAACAAGCTGTGTCATTTAGTTTGTGTTTGGCCGCTGTTGATAACAAACTACCTCGTCTTTTGAGAAGAAAATGGAAAAAGTGAATTTCAATTTCGTATGTTCATTAAACATAATTTTTTTGCGAAAAAAAAAACATCAATCAAACCAAGGAAAAGCTCGACAAATACTATGGGGACTCTTCACCATCGATTTCAATTGTAAAAAAGTGGTTTAATGACGTTCGTTGTGGTTGCACAAGTACAAATGACGCTGAACGTTCTGGACGGCCAATTGAGGTCAGCACACCCGAAAATGTTGAAAAAATCCACGATATGGTGTTAGCCATCGAAGAGTAAAAGTGCGTAAGATTGTTGATGCCATAGGCATTTCATATGGCAGTGTGGTTTCGATTTTAAATGATTAGCTGGGTTTAAGAAAGTTGTCTGCATGATGGGGATTGCTTGGAGTTGTTTAATCGCAATCCGGATGAGTTTTTGCGGCGTTTTGTAACTGTGGATGAAACCGGAGACCAAGCAGCAGTCTAAACCTGCTCCGAAGAAGGCCAAAGTGAGTTTGTCGGCCAATAAGGTAATGGCAACAGTTTTTCGGGATATGCACGCGGGATAATCCACATTGATTACCTTCGAAAGGGAAAAACAATAAACGGCGAATATTATGCCAACATATTAGACCGATTTAATGAGGATTTAAAAACAACACGACCCCATATGGCCAAAAAAAAAGTTATTTTTCATCCAGATAATGCACGAGTGCACACGTGTGCAGTCTCAATGGCAAAACTTTATGAATTGGGCTACGAATTGGCTTAGTGGAGAGATTTAGCTCCAACGATAAAAGTATTGCCTATTTTAATGACCTCGAAAAATCCTATTTTTTGGAAGGGATACAGAAACCGGAGACACGTTGGACTAAGTGTATTGAGTTAAAAGGAGATGGTGTTGAAAAATAAATTTTTGTGTTGCAAAAAAAAAACTGTGTTTCATGCAAAAAATCACGGATTTATTGATCCGTCCTCGTATTTATGTACATATCTATGTATATTAAATTCGAACAAAAATTTATTGAAATTCATCGACTAATTAATTGAAATCAATTGAAATTCATCACACACCATTTTGTATAAGTAAAGTAAGCTCCATTTATTTTCATATTTTACATACATTGTAATATATTTTTACAATTTCCATTTATAATAACATTCTTTACATTATTATTCACTCATTGTGAATCAATTAAATTTTTCAAGAATTTTTGCACATAAATGTTGAGTTAATTATTTGTTTATATTTTTTCGACATGGTATTTCCGTTTTTTTCCTTTCATTTGCTTAATTTAATAATATCGTGTTAAGAAGAGTCTACTTACGGGTTTTTTTTATGAGATCTACATTTTAACTACGAAGTGAGTGGTTCATCAGTATGTGCGATGTTTTGACAAGTGTTTATTAAAATTTATAGGAATTTCTTTCTTAATTAAGTTTATTAAAGTAGCCCCTTTAAAATTTTAAACAGAAAGAATTGTACTTGAAATTTGAAATTGCCTTGTATAGCGATTAATTGAAATAGTGCATCCATACATATTACATACATACATATGTATGTACATCAGTGTGCACACTAATTTTTTTTTTAAATTCGGTAGAATCGACAAAAAAAATCGGTAGATTTGAATGAAATTCGGTAGAAAATTTGTTTTATTCAGAGAAACATAAAAAATAACAATTCAAAGAAACATAAAAAATAAAATATATGTACTTTAAGGAGTATCAAACTAAACAGGTTCCAAAAGCGCATTTAAAACTTCACATGTGATTGAAAATTAAACTGCAATAAACAATGAAACATTTCCAATAAAAAAAGTGTCATCCCCAGTTATTTGCCCTTACCCTTTATATAGATATGCTATGCATACATAAAATAATATACATAAATAACAAGAATTCAGTTTTTGTACATATATGTATGTAAGATCCATTTATGAATTTAAACTTTTGTGCAAAAATTATTAAATCATTGGTAATAATAAATATTTCATCCCCAAGGCACAATTCTTTGGTAAATGTTAGGTTACTTATAGTTTCAGTTTTTAACCGATTTCTTTGTTCTGTTTTAATCATTTTCATGACAGAAAATGACCGCTATGCGGCCGTACTGCTATGTAGCAAAATAGGCAGTTTACACATACATATGTATATCGACTTAAATTACTAAATAACAATATTCGGTAGATTTCAGGCCTTGTTCGGTAGAATTGGTAGCTTGTTAAATTCACAAACATATTCGGCAGAATCTACCGAATATCGGTAGAAGTGTGCACACTGATGTACATACATATGTGCATTAGAGCGACTCAAGTTGTATGGAGGCGAAATTCGTTCAAGGTGTACCCCCCTCAAAATAAACATTGGTATCTTTTATGATGACATTTAAAATATTTCGGCTCCAGCTTTGACCTCGCGTGAGCTGGACCATTTTGAAAAAGGGTTTATTTTTCCATGTTTCGTCAATTTGAGAATATGTTTCATTATCAACATATACAATATGGGTATCATAAGAAAGGTTTTTTAAGGCGCGTCAAACTGCATATACAATTTGTCCAAGGACGATCATCCATGTCCTTTTTTTTACGGATATTCTGTAAAAAAACGATTTTTGAATTTTTTTGTTCGGGTTTGTTTGTAATAAAATGCCAAATTGACATATTTTTATCTTTGGTCGATTTAATTAAATACGGCTCTCAGCTTTTTTTGAAAGTCGCGCCAGTTCGAGTTTTGACAAAAATGCAATGGGGTGGTAACCCTTCGTTTTAAATAGGGCAATATGGGTATCAAATTTTTTCTTTTGCCAAGTACATCATCTTTGTATGTAAATAATTTAGATTTTTGCAAATTACATGCATTTTACACGGTGCTCTGGAATATATATAAATGCAATTTTGTTGTAACTCTAATATGATAGCGGATTTAGTTCCTAGATCATGTACGGATGAAAATAGGAGGAAAGAAAGAAAAAAGAAATGATCCACGACTTTTTGGCGGCTTATTTTTTTCACAAATTTAAAAAAGTTATTGAATTTTATTATTTATATTTACAAAACTGTCCTAAAAAACGACTTGCGTATTTATCATTTTTCAATTTCAATTTTAAGTGAGCGACAAGTCGGACGTTGTAGACATCGTGGAACAGGCCCTTTATTTTAAATCCAAAATTTTAAATTCGTTTTGTGTTATTATTATATTCAAGTAAAGTTCTGCGACTTGAAACTACTAAAAATGGTTCTTAAAGGCTCAGATTGCTTCATAACATAAAAATATTTCAGTGGAGCATATTTCGTAGATAAGAATTTTCTTATGAAAATAATGATTAATTACCTTCTTAACAAGTGTGTGTGTGTGTAGTTACGAAACCATAAAACCGCACGTTTTTTAAATTACATAAATTTATTATTTATTTATTATATTGTGATAGTTAAACGAACCCCAACTATTTTTTTTTTTTAATTTAAGACAAATTTCTCGCATTAGATTTTTAATAACTTGCATTTTCTCATAATTGTATTATTTATTTTCAGGTGCCGGTGAATCGGGCAAATCGACAATAGTTAAACAAATGAAAATCATTCATGAATCCGGCTATTCACAGGAAGAATGCGAAGAATATCGACGTGTCGTTTACAGCAATACAATACAATCACTTATGGCAATTATACGTGCAATGGGTCATTTAAAAATCGATTTTGCTGATCCTTCAAAAACGGAAATAGCCCGTCAATTTTTCACATATGCCTCGGCGGCTGAAGAGGGCATACTTTTACCCGAACTAGTATTATTAATGAAAAAATTATGGTCTGATTTAGGTGTCCAACAGTCATTTTCACGTTCGCGAGAATACCAACTAAACGACTCAGCTGCCTATTATTTGAATTCATTGGATCGTATATCACAGCCGAATTATATACCAACGCAACAGGATGTGCTACGCACGCGCGTCAAGACGACCGGCATTATTGAGACACATTTCAAATGCAAAGGTTTATATTTCAAGTGCGTAAAATCAAAATATGTTTAAATATTACGTAATTTCTACATAATTAATTTGCTTGCATTGCTATTTGTTTTTTAGAATGTTTGATGTTGGCGGCCAACGATCAGAACGTAAAAAATGGATACATTGTTTTGAGTGTGTTACAGCGATTATCTTTTGTGTAGCATTATCGGGTAAGTGTGTCATATACGAGTAGATTCAACAATTTCATTTGTTTTTAAAAAGTTTATGATTAATCAATTTAATTGTTATATGGTTGTTCACATATTTAATAAACCAAAGTATCAGCGAGTAGTTCAGCGAGATTTTTTCGAATTAGTTAAAAAAAATCCAAACATGCATTAATAACTTACGACGTATCCATAAGAATGTGTGTATAAAACAATCATAAAAGCTACTCTCCTGTAAAACTTTAAAAATGTTAGTTTTTGTCGAATGAACTATAGCTGGCAAAGAACGGCACTGAAGCCTCTATTTTCGAGTCTGAATTCTTGTTTTAAATCTGAAAAGAAAACATATGAATGGAAAAGTTATAAATTTAAGAAAACAAAATATTTTACGCGGCTCTCGGCAAATAATCACAACACAACTTTCTGGCCCTTATTATGAGGTGCATTCGATCTTCGATAACTATTGAATGTCAAATTAATGTTATAAGCATCGAAAATTTCGTTGAGCAACGAATTTTCAATCGAACAAAATTTTGCTTTCGTTCGATCAGCACTTTCGACTATGGTCGAATATCGAAAGTTGCTCATAATAAGGTCCTCTGACTCCTCTAATAAGGAAAACTACCTTTTCAATTGATATGAGAAATCAGACAAAGAAACTACATACTTGTAGGAAAAATGTGTTGTATAAAAATTTAGTTCGAAACATATAAAGCACAGTCCGTCAATACGGGAATGATATGAGCGTGATATTTGTGTGGGTAGAATTTCCCCACATACATCGCTCAAATCACTTTGAACTCAAACGTCAACGAGCAAACATAAGCTGCGAAGCTTATGACTCATTTGCTCTTTGATTATTTATGTACCTGCTTAAGTGATTTCAACTGTTATCATTTTTTAAGTTTACAAAAACGGAATTCACTGTTCACATTAAAATTCTTTTAAATATGCTTTGATTTGTAACATCTAAAGGCTCAGTTAGCCGACTGTAATGGAATGTAATGACACAGTAGGAAACAGCTGATCGATATTTTTATGTGAAAAGTAGGTTACGTTACATTTAATGTGTATAAAGGCTCACCTATTCGACTGTAATGGAAACAGCTGATTGATATTGTTATGTAAAAAGTAATGAAAATGGTTATAGAGGTACAACCGGAACGTAATAATCTGTACATTACTTTTCACATAACAATCTCGATCAGCAGTTACATTCCATTACAGTCGGCTAACTGAGCCTTGAGCGTCAGCGACCTTTTCTTCTGTATTGTATGTCCCGGTTCACACTTCAATTTTTGTTGATCAACACGTAATTCAGCTGTAAGAAAGTCGGAGAAGGAAATACAAATATCTGTTTTTTTCTTACAGCTGAATCACAAGGTGATCAAAAAAAGTTGAAGTGTGTGAAGCAGGACTTACAATACAAGAGAACTGAGACCTCTGAGAGTATTTGTATGTATCTTGTTCTTCTTTTGTATCAACTCTTGCAAATAAATCTACAGTTTTTAGTACAGTGGATGGTGTAGACATTGTATGTAGTTAAATAAAAATATATGCATTTTGTTGTTGCCGTGTTTTAAATTTACAACGATTTACCAAAGCTGCAATTAGGGAGTTCACAATAGTGTTTTAAAATATATCTTAATTTTGCAATGTTTACATTTCAATTCCTTAATATGTGTTGTCTAGTTTGTTGTTTTTTGGTGTGTGTAAATAAAATTTAATACCAAGTGTCAAACTTAAACGTCTGGAAAGAATGTCACTTTCAATATGGCAATATGGTAATGTTAAACTAAACAAGTTAAAACTGTAAATAATCACCCGTATTGCGTATGTCGAGTCGAATATTCGTCTACGACAGTTTTGTCCTAGATTAAAGAAAACTTGTACACGTTTTCTTAGATCTAGAATAGTCAATCGTGAATTCCATTAATATATTTCTTATTTTATTTTAGGTTACGATCTAGTTTTAGCTGAAGATGAAGAAATGAACCGTATGATCGAATCGTTAAAACTTTTTGATTCGATTTGTAATTCAAAATGGTTCGTAGAGACCTCAATAATATTGTTTTTAAACAAAAAGGACTTGTTTGAAGAAAAAATCAAAAGATCTCCATTGACAATATGCTTTCCAGAATACACGGGTAAGTTTAATTTTGTTTTCAATACATACCTATACGTATAATATATATTATATATATTATACAGATATGTATATAATACACACATGACTGTAATTTAATAAAAAAAAAAAATAAATAAAAATATCAATAAATAAATTTCAGGATCGAATTCCTTCGAGGATGCTGCCTGCTATATACGCATGAAATTTGAAAGTCTTAATAAGCGTAAAGATCAAAAAGAAATTTATACACATTTTACCTGTGCCACCGATACAAATAATGTACAATTTGTTTTTGATGCCGTCACCGATGTCATAATTAAAAATAATCTTAAGGAATGTGGTTTATTTTAGAGCTGTTTCAAAACAAAAATACTAGTTTATATTATGCCCGTAATATTTAAGAGTAGTATATTTTCTTTATAGAAAACAAAATTTAAAAAAACAAAAAAATAATTAAAATAAGAAAACATGCACACATTCATGAAGCATGCATGTACATTATAAAAATACCGCGTATACATACAGTCATCATTCCTTAGAATTATTTTTATATTTTTCTGCTCATAAAACAATGAAAATGCATTGCATTTTTTAAATGCATTTACTTATAGTGAGTTTTAGAGATGAAGAAAATTTGTTTGAAAATATAAAGAATTCCACATGTTTTTACACACAATTCCATTTTAATTTAATTAGACTATTAAATAAATATTTTTTGTTATCAGTTATGTCACCGAATTTGAATGAGAGTGGAAAGAAAGAGAAAGTTCACCTTTTGTCACGTTACGTCGCGAAGCAATTAAGCTTGCATTTTAGAGCATAACTGTCCAAAGTAGCACCAGAGTGCCGAACATCAATCGGCTTCTTATACAAATGAATACAAATACGCGACAGTGGACAGCATTGTTTTAGAGTCATTCTGTTCGATGTTCTAAATGTAGAGCTAAATGCGCCTTAAAATAACATGCAAGTGTCTAAAACAATTTTTTCTTTGAAAAAGTAAGGTGACAAAAGTTTGACTTTTCTGTGGAAATTCCCATATTCATAGATTTTTGGTTTTACCTCCTTAGCAGCATTCATAAGTTTTTACAAAAACATTGTGCCACAAAATTTTCTCACACAAAGCTAAGTCCTAGTTTACACTCAGCCCAATCATGAATATTCCCTCGGAATGTATTTCTCACGGAAAATAATTTTCTCGAGAAAACATTCCTCCAATCATAAATTCCTTGGGAACAAAAAAGAGTAATATGTGGCATCACCGCATTACGAAGCTCGCTGTTTTGCTTATTTGTTGACATTTTGTTCTTTTGAGTGAGAGTAAACAAAATTATTAAAATTCACCAACTTGAAAAAATAAGTTTATAAATGATTTATTTGGGCATTATTTGTGTTAATCCAAATAAAACAACTACAAAATACAATATATAAATATATAAATAAAGTATATAAATTTTGTTTTAATGGAGTATTAAATATGTTTTTATGCAAACTCCCTTCTGTTTTGCCAGGGAAAGATTTTTAGTGAAAAAAGCAATTTCAATTGCGTTCATAATACCTACTTTTTCCCCCGGGAGTTTTTTTAATCCCACATTTGGTAAAAACACTGGAAAAACAGATTCATAATAGGAGAAAAGGGAAAAGTGAAAAAACTCGCGCGGAATTTTTGTTCATGATTGGGCTGACTATGCAAGTCTTATTGCTAAGCTGATTAGTTTGTTAGGAAAGAGAGACGAGGGGAACAGAAACGTCTCTCTCCTAACAAACTAATCAGCTTAGCAATAAGACTATTGAAGGATATAAATATTAATTTTTCACTCGTAAACATTTTTAATTGTTCTTCCCCTCTTTTTTCTCAGGGGAAAGAAATAAAAATTATTTTGCAAATGGCTTAAATATTTTCGATGGAACCACACTGGTGTTTCTATTAATCTCGTATTCAATATTTATAGATCATACGTGCTATTTTTGTACTTATACATATCTCATACTGAATCATAAACAGTCACAACTCGTGACTTGTGACTGTTTGTGATTTAGTGTGCAATATGTTCTTTGAATTATTAGTAACAAAAATGCAAATTTAATAACATGCAAATTGAGATGCATTTTCTTTCATTTCGAATTACGGGAGGTCTACTCTGTAATTTGTATTTATATTTTGAGAGTAATTTGATTACTTAACATCCTATTGTTCGTTCGAACAAAAATGATAAAAAGTTCGAATATTCCAATAATTTTTATTCGAATCTAAATGCTTTTTTTTCAAAATTCTTAGCATAAAAGTGGTAAAAGTGGTATTTTGTACTTGTAATTTAGAGAACCGGTCGAGCCTCCTAGTACATTTAAGTTTTCTTGGAAAATATTTTTATCATCTAGTAATTTGGATAAACTGTACCCATATAATTATGCTGAATCAAAATTTTTCCAAGATAATTCAAAAAGAGTACAAAGTTTTGTGGGTTCGTAATTTCCATGACTTTTGTACACTACTGTTTTTTACTAGAATTAAATTTTCTATCACTTAAGGTACTTTTTTTTAATTTTTATTTGGAGAAGCTTCGCCAAACTGAATTTGTTTCAAATTTTCATTTCCAACTTAAGTCGTTTCGATTTCTGTGACACAACTGTATATTTTATTAAAAATTAATGAAAAAGCTGTGAAGATTTATTAATAAAAGAAAAAATATACTGATATCAATATCTCTAGATTTTTGAAATTTCCATATACATACTTATGTATTTTCTGACATCAGACAGAACGATTTTCATTTAAATGTATGGTTTTTGTCAGACTTGGACAAAAACCATACATTTAATGTGATCACTAGACATTTTGTAATTGATTACACACCGATTGCAACATATTTTTTTTGTAATTGCAATTGAAATTTATCAATTACAATTACATTTTGTTGCAATTGAAAATTACAAAAAAAAAAAACAATTATATTTAAAATACTACGATCACGTGTGATTGTAATTGAAAAAAAATCAATTACAATTACATGTAATCGCAATCGAATAAAATCAATTACAATAACATGTAATTGTAATTGCCCAAGTCTTGTTTTAATTTGATAATTTATAAAATTATGCTAATACTGCTTTATTTCATGAAAATTGTTGCAAGAAACTTCTTTTAATTGCTAAAAGCCAGTTCACACACATCAAGTTTTCTGGCTCATTGTAGTCTGAGAAAGAAAGGCAGAGGTATGAATATATTATCTAATACAAAATTGAAACTTAAGCAAGACAACTTGTGTTTGCACCATGTCTAATGGGAGCGTTAGAAAGCTGTAGCTGGTTGCTGTATTTCTCGCATCGTAAAATTTCTCACATGAAGTGTGGAACACAAAATTTCATCGTTTCTCGATTTGTGAGAAAAAAGTGTTTCTGTATTTGAATGCGAAAGCAGACAACACTGATTCCGTGGTGTAATTATACAGGTGACTGCGTAAGGATTTGTTATACAAAAATACGGCAACCATAGATAGCTATGTAAAGAACCGAATAATGTCAAAAGCACAAAAATAATTGTACTAAAACCAAAACAAAATCGAAGTTTTTGACATTCGTCAGCTACAAAGCACATAGAGCAAAAAATTATCAGCTGAAGTAGCGCTGCCACCTAGTTAGATACACCTTGACTGATTCTGTTTTTACTGGAATATTTCCAGTAATCGAGAAGTGTCAAATGAAAACAAAATGTCACAAATATATTAGTTCAATAACAAAAAAAGAAATAATTTACAAGAAAGAGAAAATAAAATAGTGAAAAAGAATATAAAATGAATGTAAAATGCTTGAAAGAAGTATTTTCTATCAATTGCCTCTACATAACACAATTACGCAAAAAAATTCCAACAATTCATTGCATATCATTTCAACTAATTTATTTTTCACACACAAATTTAAAAATTCATATGTTTTTGTACAAATTTGGGTGTTCTCGCACCAATTTAAAATGCGAGTTGTTTTGACAGTGCTTGCGAGAAACTTTTCGCAAAATATGGTTACAGAAACACTTTTTTCTCACATCCTTCCAATAATTGCTGGAAATTTATTTAAATGACAGATAGTTCTCGCAAAGTAAAGATACAGAAACACTTATGTGAGAAAAGCCATTTTGTGTTTCAATTTACACTGTTTTTGTTGCGACTCCCTCGTTTCATGTGGTAAATTTTATGATGCGAGAAATACAGAAACGAGCTACTGGCTACAGAAAAATGGTTTACTTCATTGCGCCTTCATTTTACCCGCAAATAAAAAATGTTACTTGTAATAAATTTCACAAAATAATAAGTAGCCGTAGTGCAAATACAGTATATAATTTAAACAAATTAAGTGTATCATTTCTGCTCTCTAGTTTTAAATATTACCTTTTTTGTTGCTAATTTTTTCTAACTCTGGCTATATACACAAGCATACATATATACATACATATTTTATAAATTATTTATCCTAATATACGAGTACATATGTAACTGATATTCAATTTACATTTCCAACTAAACTTCTAGTGTAACTTTTATTAATAACTCTAATTATAAACCCTTATACATATGTATGTAGCAACAAAATTTTTATTTTTAATTTATGATGTAAACACTATAAAATTTATTATTAAATTTAATGAATTTCATTTAAGTTTTATAATTAATGCAAATAATTAAAAAAAAAAAAAAAAAAAAAAATATAAAAAGAAACAATTTTTGTAAATCGATCACTTAATTTGTGAATTTTTCAGCAATGTTATTCATGTATAGTTACATTTAAATTGGAATTTGTTTTAGTGGTTATTTAAAAATTAAAAGTTCAACAGCTGCTGTTTCGTTTTTAAAATCTTACGGAAATCATAAACGCTTTTTTAGCTAAAAATATACCCCACGTATTCTAAATTAATGATTTATAAAAAATTTTGATAAAAAACAAAAAGTTCAGTCAAAACAAAAAAAATAGCGCTTTTCAATTTAGATAAAATTTACCTAGCGAAAAAAGTGAGAAAAAAGAAGTATAACAAGTATTTATAAAAATAAAATTAAAAACCCGACTGCGACTAACTTTGAACTGTTAAATATCATAAATGGTCATTCGAAATGAAAAATTATAAGAAAAATCTAAAGATTATTTTAAAATACCTGTCTAATGATACCCATTTTGATATACATAGTTCACCGACTTTTTGTGTTTTTCGTATTTACAAAATGGCGTCTGTTGCCCGCCATTTTTAATTTAAAAAACTATCTTTAGTGACACTCACGGGATTAAAACAAATATATTGATGAAGAAATCATCAAAATCGGTCCACGCATTTGGTTTATATAGTGCCGCAAAGGAACGCACATATATACATACATAGTACATAGGCTGATAAACACAATACCCTTCTTTTCTTCGCGCAGTCGGGTAAAAAATAGAGCTACAACGAAGCAACCGTTTGAAAAACTTTTCAAGCTTATGGAGAAGCATCCTAAAACTTGCCGAGCAAGCCACGATTGGGATATCGTCACAAAACATACAGAAATGTCACGAGACGGAAGATACGAGTATTTTTCAGTTTGTCTCGTTTTCCCTCAAATTTTGTCGTCGGTTTTGTTTTGCTACGTCTTTCTAGTGCAATACATTTTTGTTAGCTGTGTTAATTGGTAAGTAGTAATACACTACAGTATCAAATACACTATGCTTTTCTCTTTCTTCCATGAATTTTAACAAAAACCTGATAGGAGCTTTTTGTACCTGTCACTTTCTTCACTTCTGTGTATTCTGTGATACCGCAATGATAAAAGCATAGAATTGTGAGAGGAATTTGCTGTAGATCTAAACAGATTAGACCCAGCATATAGAACAGCTCACTATTGGAGACGGATAAGTAATAATCATAAAATTTGAAAAATGCAGTGAGAGTGTAATGATAGTTTATATATCTTCCAGGTTTGGAAACACTATAATGTTAAATTTTCGAAGAAAGCTTGCCAAATGGTGGTAGTCCCTCGCAGTTGTAGTGATGAATAAAAAAGAGAAGGTGATTTATGTAAAGGATTTAATAGTTTAAGTATTTTCTTAGCACTTCTGCCGCATTATCCGAGCATTAAAATGCCCTTTGAGAATTAATACAATAAAAAAAGTTAACTATTGTTAATCAAATCAGTTCTGAAATTTATTTACAAAAATACCAGCTTAGATACTAAATATTCTATTGGTCAGTATTATTTTAAAAAACAAAATCAGTTCATAATTTATTGCCCTAGTGTGATTTTGTTGAAATAACAACACATGTTGTTCAAATAACATTTCAGTTGCAGTAAACCTTGACATTGAAATATTGTACAATACATGAACAATAACAATAATTTCCTACTGGCGATAGTACAAACAATTCATCTAAACATTTCTGTTGACCAATTTAAAATAAAAGTTATTGAAGTTCAGTGGCTTATAAAATAATTTAAACAAATAAAGTTCTTAAATTACTACAGTGTTGTGCATAAATACACATACACTACAGTGTAGAGCATCCGGCAACGAAGAAACGGTGGACAATTTTGTTTAAGGCTATACCTTGCAGAGGTTTATGGCACCGTTTCTTCAGGTCATTTAGCAGAAAGCAAAACGATTCTTTCGTTAAACGAAAGAAACCTATGAGCTGAAAATATTAAAATATTTCAAACCGATTCAATTATAACTTGGGAAGTTCCAAGGAATTACAGTAAATTTTAGCATCATCATAAAGTATATCATAGCTTACGAGTATATCCATTTTATCACTAAATATAATTCTATTATTTATTAAGCAAAAAGCTTAACAAAAAACTAAATTTATTTTTTTCCGCCACAGTAATAGTATGTTTGTTCATTTACTAAAAATTGTTACGAATTTGTAACAATTGTTACTGGGTTGTGTTCAGGGTTGCCGTTGAAAATTTCGAAAAAGTATCATAAAAAGGGTATTTAAGAAAAAAAGGGTCAATAAAAGGGTATTTTATAGTAAAATAAAGTCAAGGTATGGGTGCATCCCGGACCATAAATTTGGCTTTAGAAGTCAGCACAGCACGATTGAACAAACGCATAGACTGGTCCAAGTTGTAAGAAGAACATTTGAGGAAAAGAAGTATTGTTCTGCTCTCTTTATTGATGTTTCTCAGGCGTTTGATAAAGTATGGCACGAAGGCCTAGTTTTAAAATTGACATATCTGCCAATAAACATTCGAAAGCTTTTGGAAAGTTATATTATTGATAGGAAGTTCACTGTTGTGGAAGGAGAGTTCACGAGTGTGCCCGAATCTATATCTTCTGGTGTGCCACAGGGTAGTATTCTGGGTCCTGTCTTGTATTTAATATATACTTGTGATATGCCTGTGAGCAATAATATACATATTTCTACTTTTGAGGAAATATGGTTGAACTTATGGAGAATTAAAGTCAATGAACAAAAGTGTGTCCATATAACGTTCACCCTAAGAAGAGATACTTGCTCCCCCATTCGAATCAACAATCAAAATATTCCTCAACATTCCCAAGTGAAATACATTGGTATACACCTTGATCGAAGACTTACATGGAAACATCATATTGACTCTAAGTTAACTCAGATGAAACTTAAGTTAACTCAAATATATTGGTTGATTGGCAGAAACTCAACACTCAGCCTAGACTGCAAACTTTTACTATACAATTCACTTTTGAAGCCAATATGGTGCTACGGAATTCAGTTATGGGGCACTGCTTCAGCTTCCAATGTCGAGAGAATCCAACGAAGGCAAAACAAAATTTTACGGTTAATAACATCGGCTCCATGGTACAACCAAAATTCTATTATACATCGTGATTTAAATATGCCGCTAGTGACTGAAGAAATTGCAAAATACGCAGGCAAATATTTAACAAAACTCGAATCACATCCTAATCCGCTTGCTCGTAATATTTTGAACTTTACTGGACACATCCGCCTAAAAAAGAGGGACACACGGGCTCTTATACCTAACACTCCAGATGGGACTACTTGAAAATACTTTTTTCCCCCTTTTTTTGATTATCACTACTAATGTATTCGTCGTCTTAATGATTTTTTGGGGGATATGGCTTGTCGCTTTGAGCACATCGCTTTAATGGGTGATTTTAATAACAACCTTTTTGATCCTATCAAGTCTACCCTCGTCAGGGATTTTTGTAGAAGTTAAAACCTACTTTGCCACCACAATTCATTACCGACTCACTATGACGTTAGACATAATACAGCTTCTCTTATTGATTACTTCATTCTGAGCAATAATACCCGGATTAATTTCTCAGGGCAATTTCAGTCTCCCCATATATCCAAACATGCCTTCATTTGTTTAAGTCTAGAATTTCCCGCAAGTAATTGTGAAACTGTTTTTGAGTATAGAGACTACAACGCCATTGACTACGAACTTCTTCAACTTAAACTTAGAGGTTCTGATTTTAATTTTCTATATCATACAGCAGATGTTAACGATCAAATTGATCATCTTAATACGATTTTGCTAGATCTTTTGTCCTGCGTTCCTGTTAAGCGTAAAATTGTCAGACGTATTAGTTCATATATGGAGAGAACTGAGGTCAAATCCGCTCAGTACTTACGCAGTCTTGCTTATCGTGCTTTTTGCGAATGTAACAGCCAAGAAAACTGGTCTATATACTGTAAATATCGCAACCGTGTCAAGAATGTTATAAGAAAACTAAAAAAAAAAGATAATTGTGAAAGATTCAACAACATTAATTATAATTCTGCCTGGAAAATTCTCAATGATATCGGTTGTTGCGATTCTGACCGCTCCAACATCTCTGAGGATCCGTATACGTTAAACGATGCCTTCATATCTAATCAATCCACCGACTTTTGCCCACTGTTGCCTATGGCCGACTATGGTGGTTTTTCTTTCTCTAGATTTGTGTCAGCCGACCTCATTGAGGCTTTTTCTTGCATTAAATCAAATGCTATTGGTGTGGACAGCATATCCATTAAATTTTTGAGAATACTATACCCTTCTTTGGAAACTCACTTATTACATATTTTTAATACCATAGTTATGACCTCTACTTTCCCTAATGCCTGCAAAACTGCAAAAGTGATACCCATTAGAAAAAAAGCTGGCATAGGTTCTGATTGCTTTCGACCGCTTAGCATCCTCCCTTGTATCTCTAAAGTCTTCGAACATCTCATGGCCAAACAGATTAATAAGTATTTGTATGATAATTCACTGACTAGTGACTGTCATTTCGGTTTCAGAAAAAATCATAGCACCACAACTCTTTTGCTATCCTTGACACGTCTTAACAATCAAGGTGTTGGGGTTTTAATTGCCTTGGACTTATCGAAAGCCTTCGACACAATAAACCATAACAATTTAGTAAACAAGCTTTATTCGAAGTATAAGTTCAGTAAGTGTTTATGCAGCTTATTTCTGTCTTATCTAACTGATAGACAACAATTTGTGTCAGTCCAAAATACTAGCTCATCCAAACTCTCCTGTCATAGTGGAATTCCACAGGGCTCTATCTTAGGACCTCTCCTATTTATGATTTATGTAAACGATTTCGTCAAATCTGCTAATTTCCCTACCTCAGACATCTTTTTATATGCTGACGACATTCATCTAGTTTTCCTAGGTGAAAAGCAATTTATTGACTCTTTGAACGAGCGCGTTAATTATACTTTAAGTATTACTGACTCCTGGATGAGAAGTAATTTTTTACAAGTCAATGCGAACAAAACCAAAGCTATGTGTTTTGGCATTCCAAATAAATCTCTTCTCAAAACTTAATATGAGTGGTACCGTCATTGAATTAGTTGATAATATGTGTTGCTTGGGCATTGTTTTGGATGACAAATTTAATTTTGTGGGACATATTAACGGTATCAAATCTAAAGTATGCTTTGTATTACGAAAACTGTACAGCCTTGGCTGCTATCTTCCAACTGGCGTCAAAATTTTGATTGCGAAATCTTTACTTCTCTCAATAGTCAACTATGGCATTGAAGTTTACTCATCTACTAACCGCACAACTCTAAAAGAAGTTAATAAAATTATTAACAGAATTGTTAGATATGTCGTTAACTATATTAAGTTGAGACTAATTTTGAGCTTTTATAAAGTTATCTTTCTGAGACAACCTGTATACTTATTTAATAGTTTTAATTTTTCGCACTCAACTCGATCTCCGCAAATTATAATTGATAGAATCTTTTACGCTTCTTATGAGCGCTCCTTTGTTGTCAGGATTGCACGCATATGGAATTTCCTTCCCAACAACCTCAAGGTTTTCTCCTTTTCACTATTTAAAGCTAAGCGCGTTTTTCGTATGTTCCTTTCATCCCAATTTTAATGTCCCTTGTTATACTAATTTTTTAATTGTATTCTTGCATCATATTGTATTACTATAGACTAATATGAGAATTTATCATGATTAATTCTAAAATTAATTTTTTATTCTTTTGAATGTTATAATGTATTTTCTCTAATTCATGAATTTTGCACATTACTAGTTGTCATACTATTAACCATATATGGACCACAAGGGCTCGGTTTAATCTAATCAAATAAATAAATAAAAATAATTATCACTAAGTTTATGTCCGACAATGGTCGGGCCTAATAATTTTTTTTTTATAGATTTAAGATTTGAATACTTATTGTTAGTTCATATATGAAGATACAATAAATAAATACATGCATTAAAAAAAAAGTATTTTGGGAACAAAAAAATAACATTTATTTCAATTAAAAAAAGAAACACGAATCATAAAAATTAATTAAATACATTAGACTAAAATAAAATTAATTTACATATATATTTTAATTATTAATACATTTTCACCCTCTTACTGGCCAGATCCTAAAAATTATCGGATGAAGCTAATATATTTTTTTTTAATGGATATAGTCAAAAGAACCGTAAGTTTTAATTTACAGGTAAAAAAAAGCATTAGGAACGAACAACAAGGTAAAGAATAGTGAATACCGTTTGTAGACGGTTTTGCCCCTTTTGCAAATAATGAAAAATCACATTTGAATCTTATTTATAAAAAGTTTTATTAAGATTCAAGATGAAATTAAGTTAAAATACCAATTTTTTAATTGTGATACTCGCAGAAATTATTTGCATTTGGAATCAGGGATTTAAGCATCATATTTTTTGCAATATTTTTTCCATTTATTGGCTTTCTTATCGACCAAAACAGTATGTAAAATGATCGACACCATCGAACCGAATATCGCCAACTGGACGAACAGCACTTTTCCCAATACCTGATATGCTAGACTGTGCTTCGTCCAATTTTCGAGCATATGATTGCCCTACGGCATACATTTTGTTAAAGTGATACAAAGGGATAAATTTAAAAAACGGTTCATAAAAAGTGTCATCGGCACGAAAAAGGGTCGAAAGTGATACTTTAGTGTCACAATGGCAACGCTGGTTGTGTTCATTAAATCAAAAAGTTTGCAAGGAGAGCGTCAAGAGAGAAAAAAATTGAGAGGCAAAAAAAATCCTACAAATTATTAATAGTAAAATTTTTTCTTGCAACAATTATCCAACCACTTGTTGTGTATTTTGTTGTCAAATTAATTATTTAAAAAATATCTGAAAAAGGAAAATTGAAAAATGTGTATTTCTTTGTTAAAAAAAACATGTATACGTATGAAAAAAGAAAGCACATCACCTAATTCACACGAAGTCTTTTATGAAGTCTTTTTTTCGACGTCATTTTTGGTTTGATAGCGAACGGGGTAGAGAAGAAAGAGGGGTAGAAAAAATTACTCGATTTCTGTTTTCTATGGTTTTTTTTCATACCCTGTCGGAAATTCGGTTAACATTAAGCTAACTATTTCGCAAATAGTACTGACTTTGGATTACTTTTAATGTAATCAACTGACTATTTTAACATTGCGATTTCCTAGGCGGTAGTCAATTGTCTCACTCTGCACTACTTTCAGCTAACTTAAAGTTGACTTTTTTAAATCACCTGGTAGTCAGTAAGTTAAACGCGCTACCACTCGGCTAAGGTTCCATCTAAAATAACAACAGCAAAATGTTAATATAAAACTGAAATGAGTTTCAAAGTAGCTGAGAATAAATTTGTTGGCTCTCATCAAATTTGATTACGTACTCAACTTAGAATTAATTTTGGGTTTGTTCTGGATGACATTGCAGTTAGATTTTAGTCAGTCTAAGAAAAGTTAACTATAAGTTAACTATTTTTGTAGTCAACCACACATTCTCCGACAGGGTATGTACTGCAAATGTGTGTATAAACAATAAAATCAATAAAAATCAAAATCAATAAAAAAAATTAGACGTAAAAATAATCAATGTATGAACGCAAATAATTTTTAGTAGAAACTTCAAAAGGGAATCAAGAAAAATAGACGTCATAAATTTCATCGTCTGAATCCTGTGCATGTTTTCTTAATTTATTGTTTTTCTTTCATAAATTGAATTTTAATGGCAAATAATTTTGTTTGTTTCTCATATATGATCAGAGATGGAAAGTCGAATTTTTGTATTTGTTAATGGAATAAAATTAAAATATGAAAAATCCATAAAAATAGTAAAAATACATGAAACTGTGTAAAGAATTTCATATTAAATATCAATTTCTAAAAAAATTGCAATTCAAAATATTATCAAACAAAATACATCAGAAAAAGTACAATTGTATCATGATTTCCATCCATGGTTCCGATATGAATAAAATTTTCTTGCAAGTTTTTACAAGTAAAGGCTTCATTAGTCTTTACTTTCTGTTGCTGTTCTGTGCTGTGCCGTTCTGCTTCTAAATTTGAGTACTTACTTTTTCTGTAGCAATTTATTAACTGTTTCTGACCAGAAGGGTCGCAGTTTTTCACTAAAGCGATGAGTTTTGCATCGTCTATTGTTAAAGTTCAATATAGTTTTATTTTTCTTTTAAAAATTAATTTTTTTAATTATTTCAAAATATTTTTATTATTATTTTATGCTGTCACTTACAAATACTTAACAATTTTTTGATTTTCACAAGTTGAACCGAAACAGAACAGAACGAAACAGAAAAACTAATTACTTGTATTAGATTTCTATAAACAAAAAAGAGTCAGCTGATTCGTAACAGAACAGAAAGTAAAAACTAATTCTGCCTTAAAGCGTTCATTTACTTTTTAATACTCAGAAGAGTAATTTTGTAAATTTCTGCTTTACTCTCTCGTTGCTAGTTTCTGCTGGGAAAGTAATTGAACAGACCTAGTATCAGCTGCTTGATCAACTGTCAAGTTGGTGCTTTTTTATTCTGGCAACATCAATATAATTTCAACTTGAATTAGTTGTAATTCATAATACCAAAAATGAGCTGTTGTTTTAAAGTTGAGTTGTTTCAGTTTCAATTCAACTTATTTGAGTTGTCAACCGTAATAGGGTAATAAATTTTTTAACGTACAGAGTTGAAAGAAAGGTTTAGTAATGTTCCTTTAATGTCGTAGTCGAAGTCAAAATACGCCAATCACTATAATGTCCATTATTTTCAGTTGCCAATGTGTTATAATCGTATTTTTGGCAATTAGAAACAGATAATACTAATTTTAACTTCAGTTGCGTTGCCAGTTGACATCACAACTGAAGTTTGGTTGCCATCCATAATCGAGCTATTAGTTTCAAAATTTGAAATGTTAATCGTATGAGAAGTAGCTGCATATCAAACCATTCTCAGTTTGAGACCAGCAGTTTTCGCGCATACGAGCAAACTTTAATTTAAAATGCAATACAAGTTCGCTGATAATCTTTTTTAGTAGTAGCCATGCTTATATCGCATATATGACATTTATTTCTGCGTTATCTACTTCAGCGAAACACTTTAGGATATTTAAATTTCCATTTGCAGCGCAGTGATGTATTTACGAACATACCCAATTTTTATTGTCCAATTCAAAGAGAGAGACAGAAACTCAGCGCATTTTTATGCATTTTGTTCTTTAGTTCCGGTTCACACGCTTCAACTTTTGTTGATCACCTCGTTATCCAGCTGTAAGAAAGACGGAGATGGAAATACAAATATGTATCTCTTTTTAGGGTCCCGTACACCAAAGGTGGAAAGGACCCCTATTGTTTTCGCTATGCTGTCCGTCTTTCCGTCACACGCTATTTTCTCAGGAACCGTAAAAGCTACGGACCTGAAATTTGGATATAGTATTTAGAACCTTGGCCGTTCCAAAACGAGCAGCGAAATATGTTAAAATCCTATGATGGCTTAATATAAAAAAGGCCTAACTCGAATTTTCGATATTTTACAAGAGAAGCAAAAAACTGAAAAAAGAATAATGCATTTGCATGCAGAAATAGTTTTTAAAGTTGCCATAAGTCCTTGATTTTGAACTGTAACGTACTAAGATCTTCAAGGAGGATGCAATTATACGTTGTCGCCCAGAAAACATTAAAAACACGATTTTGAAAAAAATTGAGTTAAGCCCTTTTTATATTAAGCCATGGATATTTATATTGACACATGAAATTAGTAAAATAGTGTATTTTTATACAAATACAACAATTAACACTAAAATTAAAAAAATTTTAATTAAAGGCTGGTTCATCAGTTAATACAATTTTGACTATGTAATTTTGACAGCTTGCTATATCTTGGAAACCGTAAGAGGCAACCTCTTGAAATTTTCAAAAACGGTAAAACTAAAAAATCTGAAAATTATAAAATCGCAAAACCAAAAAAAATCGCCAAAAACCAAAAAAAAATCGCCAAAAACAAAAAAAGCACCAAATCAAAAAAAATTTCTAACACTAAAATAAATCAGCAAAACCGAAAAAATCGACAAAATGAAAAAATCGCCAAAATGAAAAAAAATCGCCAAATTGAAAAAACGCCAAAAAACCGAAAAAATCGCCAAAACACGAAAAAAGTGTTAAAACTAAAAAAAATCGCGTATATGAAAAAAAAAATTTCCAAAATGAAAAAAAACACCAAAATGAAAAAAGCGCCAAAAAACGAACAAAATCGACAAAACGGGGAAAAGTGTTAAAACTAAAAAAGCGCCAAAACCCGAAAAAAACGCAAGAAATGCCAAAACTAAAAAAACGCTTAAAACCAAAAAAACCCAAAAACGAAAAAAAGCCAAAACTATTTATTATATAGGCTAAAGTTCGTATTGAATTACATATCTAGTGTCCGTACGGAACCCTTCGTGCGCGGGTCAAAGTCGCACTTCACTGAATTTATTTTTTCTTACAGCTGAATTGCGAGTTGATCAACAAAAGTTGAAGTGTATGAAATACAATAATTCCTCATAAATTTAATTAAAACTAGTGTCCGAATTTTACTTTGCAGCGACTGTAGTATGATCACAAAACATACAGAAAATACACTATACTTTTCTCTTTTTTCCACGAATTAAAAAAAACCTGATGGAGTTTTTTTGACCTGTCACTTTCTTCACTTCTGTGTATAATCGTGTACTTATTGATATTTTGGTCAATATAAATACACAAATCTTAAAATGCTGAATTTATTTTATTAAAAATAGTAATATTTAACATTTTAAAATTAATAAGTTATAAATAATTGTATAAGAAAATCAATCACTAAATTATAAAGGGTGCAATAAATCTATTTCGATTTTATCTCTTTACGAGCATCTTCCATGCGTTTCTGCATCGTTTTCAAATTTTCTTGCACAGTGGAATTACTCATAACGTATTTTTGGAACAATTTGCGACACAAACAGAAAATGAAATACGTGAAATCCCATAAATATACCAGGACTTTAAATACAAAACCTTCAACTTGATCTCTGCTAGGAAGTTTTATGCCAGCTTCATCAAATGTACCTGCAGAAATTTCAGTGGTTTGATTTTTTGCTTCTTGAGTTTCTTTTAGAGAGGGTGGGGAGGAGGAATTCATTATAGGATTGTCAGATGATAATGATGGGCCTGAAATGTTATTGGACGGCGGAGCAGATGTCGATGATGGATTATTGGAATTTAAAGGGGTTTCTTTTAATGGAGTGGGTGCCAGGTTTGTTGTTAAATTTACGGACGAGGTAAAATAATTTTTCTTATTACATGATCCAAATGAAAATGGAGATGAAATGAAAACTAAAATGTTTTGCTTTCTATGTAAATTTGAAGATCTTATGAAACAACTTGCAACTCATTTACTATAATTTACCTGCAGTTTCGGCTTCTTTCGAGTAAGCTGCTGCCAATGAATGCCGCATTGATATTATAGCAGTTGATGGCAGCAGTATTGGAAGATTCCTAATACGTGAAGTCGTGACACGTTGGAAAGGGCGCACATACCTGACAGCAGCTAAACGTAAACTTCTAGTGGTCAGCATCCTAAGAACAATGCAGAATAAAATTTGATAAAATGAAAATTATTTTTGCGCGTGCAGGAACGTCTTACTTTTTAATAACGAGATTACTTTATTGCCGCTGTTTTAATGAAGAACCATAAAAAGAAACAAAAACTTGCGTATAACTTAAAGCTTTTATGTGTAGACCACATACACACACAGATATTGAAACTTGTTTTTTTTGCAAAGCTTTTTTGTGCAGCAAATTCAATTTAATCCGTTAATAGTCAAGTGATGTCATTTCAATTTGCATGGCATTTATTGAACACAAAATCAATGAAAAGTAGAAAAATTTTTTATTTCTAATTTTAAATTTTTAAAATTTTTGTTTTTCAAATAGTAGTAAAAAAAGTTGCAATAAGAATTTTTCGTTTTTGTAACCCCCGACTAAAAAAGGGGTGTTTTTTCCTATTTGAAAGGTTATTTGATCGTGAGTGTTCTTAGATATGTTTGCAAAAAATCTGTCCAGCCGCTTAGAAGATATCGCATCTTTATAAAAACGACATCGAGCTTAACAAATAATTAAAAATTCAGTAAAGTGCGACTCTGACAAGCGTACGGAGAGTTCCGTATGGACACTAGATATGTAATAATATACGAACTTTAGCCTATATAACCCTACGTCTACACCTGATATATTTTTATAATAACAAAAGTCAAACTTTATATTGAAAAATAATTTTTTTATGTTAGCTCTTTTTTTTATATGAAATTTGACATTTGTCATGATAAAAATCAGGTATAGACGTAGGGTAATAATTATATAGTTTTGGCATTTTTTTTTCGTTTTTAGAGTTTTTTCTGTTTTGAGCGTTTTTTAATATCGGTTTTTTAGTTTTCACGTTTTTTTTTTGGTTTTGAGAATTTTTTAGTTGTGGCCCTTTTTTCTCGTTTTAGCAATTTTTTTCGTTTTTTTTTTTCATTTTGGTGATTTGTTTCATTTTGAAGGTTTTTTTTCGTTTTGGCGATTTTTTCGGCTTAGTGATTTTATAATTTTGGGTTATTTTTTGTTTTGCCGTTTTTGAAAATTTTAAGAGTTTGCCTCTTACGGTTTCCAAGATACAACGAGTTGTCAAAATTATATAGTCAACATTACATTAACTAATAGAACACCCTTTAATTAATTTTTTTTTTAATTTTAGAGTTAATTGTTGTAGTCTGTATAAAAATACATATGTAACTACAAAATTTCAAGTGTCTATATACATACATATGTATGTACATTGTACATATAACTGTATGTTTATTACATGGGATTTTAAAATTTTTCGTTGCTCGTTTTGGAAAACCCTTCAATTTTTAACTCTCATGTATTTGTTGTTGTAGCGGCCAAAGTTCTGCAACTCTGTCCAAATTTCAGGTCCTTAGCTCTTACGATTCTCGAGGAAATAGCCTGTGACAGACAGACGGACAGCGTAGCGAAAACAACAGGGTTCCTTTTCATCTTTGGTACATAGAATATAATATCTGCAATATGTAAAAAAATGGAATTTTTGAGTCGATGCGGAATTAATCCTCATGTAGTTCTTCATATTGAGTAAAAATTTCATACAAATATCTTGTTTACCCAACTCTTGAAAGCAAAATAAAACTTTATTTTTTCATTCAGTTGTGTAAATTGAAAACTTTAACTTCTTTTTTTGCCAAACTAGTTTAAATTAGGGCTCTATTTACACCTGTAATATGAAATATTAAAAAATTGTTATGAAAAAGAACTTCGTACTCCTGTTGGCGTACTTTAAAGTTAATAAAAACTATCCAAAATTTTAATGATCGCCAGTAAATAATATTTGAAAATGATACAAAGCACAAATTTCTATAAAAAATTTAATGGATTCGTACAAACTAATACCATTATCCATTTATATAAATTTAGTTTAGAATTTATTTATTTAATTTTTTTTTGGAAAAATATTCGTATTCGTATTCGCCTGAATTTGACGAATACGAATATTCGTGCATCACTAGTACGTACATACTACACATATTAAGAATTTATTTTCTGCACATAATCTATTTCGACTACACAATCCTATTACATATCAAAATTTTGTAAATTGGTATTTTTACGGGTCTGCCTTTTGTACTGATGGAAAAAATGAAATAAAAAGACTAGCATTTTGAATGAAAAAAAGAGTATCGTATATTTTGGCTAATATTTTCAATTACATATTTTGTGGTTGAATAAATATATCATGTACATATGTTGTTCTTTTTAAGCAAAAGCATAGTTGTCTAGGAGTTTAGCCAAGTACTTGATAATTTTATGACGGGCTTCAATTAATTGCGGTGGGTCGGTTTTGCTTGGTTCATACATGTTGGCACAGTGGGCAGTACCTGAAAATAATTTTATATAAATACATATTTCAATTAAATGTGCGCATATGTTATAATATAAGCAAATTAATAAGTTTTTAGATAAGATGGCCTTGGCAGCCAGTGCTATCAATGTATATATTAATGTTATATTTTATATAATTTTAATATTAAGTAAATAAATAAGTTTTATCCTTACTAATATCGTGCACACAACCACCAAAAAAGGTTAAGCGACATAATTTTCGAACTTAATTTTTTGACCAAAATCGATAATTTGCGATCGATTTTCGTCAAAAAAAAAAAAAAAAAAAAAAAAAAAACGAGGTCCAAAATATGTGTCGGTTAAGCTTTTTTGGCGGTTATGGCTCGATTTTATAAATGTGAAAGTGAGTTTGTTTGTTTGCTACGCTTTCACGCCCAAACCACTAAACCGATTTTGAAAATTCTTTCACCAATGGAAAGCTACATTATCAGCGTCAAATATGGTTTTTTTTTGCATATTGTAGGTTTGTGTGTGTGTAAGATGTAAATGGCAAGCTATTACGAGTTTTAGGGTGTTTTTTTTAAAGCAAACGTGCACAACTAACGTCAGTGCATGTGTGCGTTTGTATGTGCGCAGACACAACGTGTGTGCGTATGTACATGCATGTCGTTTGTACATATATACGCCCATGCGTATGAAGAAGCAAGCATCACAAATTCTTCCGTCACGAAGTATTTTCTTCTTTGCGCTTATACCTGCAATAAATGAAACAAATTTCTACCGAACAGTGTTGTTTAGCGTTTGTTTTAGAAGATTTCTCTGTAGTAAAGCATTTGGAAAATCCCTCATGTCTTAAAGGTACTTGTAATAGGTCTTGTGCAGGGTTCTAATATGAATATCTAAAAAACTGTAAATGTCGAGCCTTTGCTGCAAGAGCGTTATAACGCAAAAAAAACTTGTTTTCAGAAATCGAATTTAGTTTTAAATTTACTAACAACTTAATAGTAACATAAAATGTAATTTGCTTCTTAAGAGGGGAGTAAAAAAATATTTGTACTAAAATTTTTATACAATATAAAGTACGATATGAGGATTAATTCTGTAATATTAATTTAAAAAAAAAAAGATTTTTTTTTATTTGTGACTCTCTTGCAGCAAAGGCTCGATATATATGTACATATGTATCTCACCTTCAATATAAATTGCCGGAGTTTTAGGATTTTTTGCATTTATCAAACCCAATGCATGCCAAGGATCAATAGAACCATGTACATATAAAACGTTAGTGGTGGAAGGGTTTAGGCCACCATAATATTTATTAGTTTCGGCAACTACGGAATTCAAATATTTGGCATCCATTCTGGAAATGAAAAAATATATTAATATAATTTTTGTACAAAGTTATAACTTGAAAGCATCTATCCTACTTTTCTGCATAAATATCCATGCACTGCTTGATGAAAAAGTCCACATTAAAGCGATCACCAAAAGTATCCGAGCTATTTTCGGCAGTTTGATAAAAACCGAACTCATTACATGTTTGCCAAGTCCATTGGCGCATACCTTCAGCCACTTTGGATGACCAGGAAACATCTTGCATTTCTTTTATCATTTTATCATATTTATAGTCAAGGCACTTCTCTTCAGACAGCATATCGTTGACGGCAGCCAAACGTGTGACCGGAGGACCCATGGAAGTATTTAACATTATATCGCATACATAATCTATGGTAAAAGTGGCATGAGGGCTATTGTCTTTATTATATTGAACTACACCCGCAAAATTGCCAGCAATGTTTTCAAAGAAATTAGAGATGTCTAACTTGTTTTCAATGGAATCCTTAATAGGTGTACAAGTTCTATAATAGATATTCAAAATTTAAAACATGCAAAAAAGCAGCAAGTATCTAGTAAAAAAAATACTTGAATTTTTCATCCAAATTACGTTGGCCAATCATATGCTTCATTAGAATCTCCACTTGAGCAAAAGATTTACTCACGACCTCTACACATTCTGCCTTATAAGTTCTCAACGATTCTCTCACCACATCGAAATATTCTGCGGGGGAAAATATAATGAAATTAACAAGGAAACTTGGTCGCTTTGAGTGTTTGCAGTTTTTACCAATGAAATCAACTTTAGCTAGTAGTGGTCCACTTGAACTTATGGATCCATATATTAAATCTGGATATTTTTCTCTCGCCCAAGCGGCTAAAGATCCTGGATAAGAACCACCAAATGCTATCCATTTCTGTGTTGGTGCCAAATTATATTGCTGCTTCATCGCCAAAATAAAAGAAGCTAAATCTGCCAAAGCTTGTTTAGATGTTAAATATTGTAAATTTGAGGTGGACAAATCACTGTTGATAAACAGAAATAAAATTGATAAATAAAAATACATACATATGTATTTATGTAAAGGCTGCCCAGAGAAGCGCCAGAGTGCCAAACATCAATTGGCTTTTTATACAAATGAATACACATACGCTTATACATTTTTCTCGGTTTTCTCTATGTGGGCAGCTCTGATTTATATACAGTTACTCTCAGAAATAATTTGCATGAATTTTCTTAGCAAAAAAATTAAATAAATTTATTAAAAATAAGAAATTGAGGCAACATGTTAAATTTATTTCTTTTGTAACTGAGCAAGCAAAGCCTATAGAATAGAAAATACTAAAAAAACAACAACTTTGAATTTAACTGTTACACTTTTGTTGCTTTTTCTTGTGTCAACTACGAAATTTCAACTTCACAAAAGTATTTTGCTTCTTTTAACGTTCCCGTTATTTTTTTAAATATTTGTGTTGTCACTTGTTTTTTTTTTTTGCTTTTCGTATGCAATAGCAATTCTTATGCGTTTTTATTTATAATTGGTTCCAATATTTTCTTATTGAGTGCAACACGTGAAGTTTTTGTTTAAAAAAAATGGCTAAAAGTGAAGGAATTAAATTGATCTACGAATAAGATCATTTTATATCTGTATGATAGGGCAAATCAGTCCAATATATTTGGGATATGTTTGGTCGATGTAGAAAAACATAGGAAATGCAATTAAACGTGTAAAAGAGCGCAATTACGTTGAAAATATTCCACGAAAAAGTCGAGCAAAGTTGTTAACGGTAAGAAAGGCACGACAAACTGTTAAAGAAAACAGGGAAAACCGCCACTTATATGTGCCGAGTCTTAAAAAAATGCTAACTACGGACGCACCATCCACAGGGTTCCAAAATCCAACAATACTAACGGTAGCGTAGCCACAAAAAATCTTTGATTTCTGAAATTAATAGACGGAATCGTTAGTCATTTGCTGAACTACATAAATTTCAGACTTTTGATTTCGGGAAAACGATAATATTTAGTGACAAAAGTAAGTGCATAAATTTTGGGTGAGATAAACAACGTATGGTGCGGCGCAAGCCAAATAAACCACTAAATATTAAGAATATAAGGCCAACAGTAAAACATCGTGGTGGTTCTCTCATGGTGTGGAGCTGTAAGTCGGTAATATGATTGGGAAAGCTGGTGTTTATATAAAGCACAATGGATAAACATCTTCATCTTCCATTCTTAGAGAAAATGTACATGCCAGTGCTGAACAAATGGGTCCGTATATCAATGGATATTACTTCCATCATTACAACGACCCAAAACATATAGTCCTGGACATTAAATTATGGCTCTTATATAATATCAAACATCTACAAATAAAACCACAAAGTCTCCACATGAGTCGTATAGAAAATCGTTGGGCTTATTTGGAGGGAAAACCCTGAGAAAATAGTATTTTATCAAAAGTGTACTAACGGAATAGTATTGGAAGAAGAAAGGTTTAAAAAAATACCTCAAAATCTCCGAAATTTAGTAGAATCTATGCTGTGTCTGCAAGTGATCATTTCTAATAATTGATATCACACAAAACATTAAAACATAGTTTGCTGCTATAATAATGAAAAATCTGTATAAAAAATTCAAAAAGCAAAATACTTTTGTGACCTGATATATAAGTGGTTTTTTCATTATTTTTTAAAAATTTCATAAAATATTTTTTTTAACCCCTGACTAAAAAAAGGGGTGTTATAAGTTTGTAGTGTGTGTCTGTGTATCTGTGTGTCTGTCCGTGTCCACGTACAGGCCAAACGGCTGGACCGATTTTCATTTAGTTTTTTCTGTTTGAAAGATGCATTGAAAGAGAGGGTTTTTGTTTTTGTTTTCAATATAAATAAGCGACAGATAATTTCTTGTCGACATCGTGGGCCAGGCCGTTAATCTATTATTATTTGCACTTTATTAGTTTTTCACTAACAATTCACGTAAAGAAATTTTAATCAGTTACAGCTACAGTTTGAAGTGGATAATCCAAAACTTGTTTCTCAAGCAATATGTATTTTATGTTCAATTCAAATCTCAATCAAGATTTTTCTTAAAAAAAAGTTGTATATTTGTCGGTCCTCTTTCTACAAAATAGTTTTTTAGCTGATTTGAAACGTTTCTATTCTACATATCGTTACCGTAATATAGCCCTAACTCATTATTTTTTTGAAATCGAGATTTTTGCATTTTTCGATACAAAATATATATACAAAAAACTCGATGTCAAAAAAAAAAAATGAGTTAAGGCCTTTCTATACTAAGGTAAAGATATGTATATATGGATGTATGTATGTTCGTATTTATTATATCGACGAAATTACAATTTGACTAGAAAAATTCTATGTTGGACCTTCATGAAATGCTCCAGTTAAAGTGATGACAAAATTTAAACTACAATTCGTTTTTTTACCTTAAAGAGCATCGACATTACGGACTGACAAGTTCTATTAAAAAAAAACTTTTTGAGGAAAGCCAGTTTCAACATTAAGCTTATAAAAATATCAATGTATTATACGGTATTGGAACTCACCTCGTTGGTCTAGACTTTCCATAGAAACGATGTTCCAATTGAATACATAAAGCTCCAAAATGTTCAGCATAATGTATCCAAGCACCTTCATGCATCCACTTTTTGGCAGCCTCAGCTTCGCCCCCAATCATTACAAATATGGGTGAGGTTGTATCATTTCGATAGAACTCATCATTGATAAAATAGCGCTGCTTCCAAGTGGCAGTGTTCTTATCGTCAAAATGGTCCAAACGTTGTTCAAACCACAAGTCAACAGTTTCGTCAGCGCTTTGCAATGAAGAAATTTTACTAGGTTCGCCAAGGAATCCATTCCAATAACGCCCCAAATGATATTTTTTGCTTAAGGCAACTGCACCAATATTATCAGTTGGACAAAATACAAAGAAGAAAAATAGAAACAGCCGACAAAGGCAGCTTAGATTACGAAGCGCTGAAACACTCATAGCTGCTATTTGTGAGTATGATTATTGAATTGTGTCTGTTCAGGTCAAGCTTTTGAAATGGTTTGATGAATGAAGCTGATACAGCAAACTAGAGAGCGAATATGTTTTTGTATGTATGTAAATATGTATGTAAACAAAACACAGAAAATTGATAACTATGTATGTATATAGAAAGAAATGTATGTACATACTTACATACAAACTTATCGCTCATTTATTCAAACAAAGTTATAACTCAAAATAGTAGTTTGACAAAAAATAAGTTTAAAGTTTACAATTTACACACAAATTAAGGTGCTATTCCCATATTACGTAACGCTATTTTCGGAGTTTTTATACGCCCCCTCTTGCACTGCAACGCTTTGTACAAAATTTTCAGTATAAATTCTTTAAACCGTAACAAATCCTTAACATCCTCCCTCCCCCTCTCATAACGCGTTACTTAATATATGTATAGCCCCTAATGGAAAAATAAAATTAAATTTTTCTTTCAAGAATTGAGTATACAATATAAGGTCTGTTCCAGATGCATAACGAAACATTGCGAAATTGTACAAAGTTACCCAAAAATGTTCCGGATAAAAATTTTTGTGCAATTTTGAGAGCGAATGAGAGAGTAATTTTTTTCATTTCCTGTGCAAACTTGTACGAACTTTTTCTTCTGGATAAGCTCAGACAAGAATTAAATAATCAGCTGTTTTTTGTTTACATATGAAACTGAGAAAATAATTAGAAAATTTCCAAATACGAGTAAAGGCAGAATTAGTTTGTACGTGATGTTCTGTTCTGAATCAGCTGTTTTGTTTCTGTTGAGTTGAAAATCTGTATGTGTGGTTAGTTTTTACTTTTTCGTTCTGTTCTGTTGCGGACAAATCTGTAGAAAATAGAATTCAACGTTAAAGGCCATGATACACTATCATACAAAGTCGTGCGATCTACGAAAATACACAACCCTGGTGTGATGAATTGTTATTGTCTTTTGAAAATTTTCATAAACTCCATCATACCAGCGATGTACTTTTTCGTAGATCGCACGACTTTGTATAATAGTGTATCACGGCCTTAAGTGACAGCCAAAAGTGTGTATGTATTAGTGTGTTGTGATATTTTCTGTACAAGTGTAATCAATTCTATAGGTTGCCAGCTAATTTTTTTTTACAGACTAAGTAATTGCAAAATGTTTTATACAGAAAGGAACGGCACAGAACAGCAACAGAAAGTAAAGACTAATGAGGCCTTAAGAAAACAAATTTTTATTCAAAAATATATTAAAAAGTAAATTGGATGGTTTTGTTGTAAAAAACTTGAATTTGTAAGTACATTTGTGCATATTTCTCCCATTCTTTAATATATAAAAGTTATTTTACGGATCAGGGGGTCTCCTGTGTAATTCGAATCGAATAAAAATGCTTTCGAATTAGTGGTGTACCATTTACTATCAATAGTGACTAAAAAAATATCGATTGTTTTCAAGTATTAATCGAGTGCAGAATTAAAACATCGATAGTCACAAAAAATTAACTATCGATAGTGCCATCGATAATTTTCCTGCCCCTAGTTCGAACTTGCACGAAATCTTGTGGAACACACGTCTATTTGTCTGAAATTTTTACACAACATAAATAACGATATGAGGAATAATTCATTATTATTAAGTAAAAAAAAATAACTTTTTGAGTTATAACGTTGTTTGAGTAAATGAGCAATATGTATTCATACATATTAATTTACCTAGTCCATATACCCAGCAAACATACATAAATGATTTTGAAATGTTTCGAAAAAAATGTTTGTATAATAACTTGAAAAAAGCATTTATGACCAACTTATCATCAAACCTTGTTCTCTAGTAATTTTCAAACGGGGACTTAAACACGGAGTCTGCGTAAATTTGTAAAATTAATGAAATTAATGACAGGAGTGTTTCTTTTCTTTTTGGAGAAAGTTCGGTGAAATAAGAACAAACTATGTATAATATCTCTTAATAAGAGACAATCATGTACAACAGTACGGGGATGCAAAAAAAAAAACAGAAAATTTTTATGTTGAGTACACATATTACTAAATTTCGTAACAAGCTCCGCCCACGAAAATCAAAAGTCATGATACGTACTACTAATTCTATACTTGTACTCCATGCCACCACTTTTGTAGACTATGTTGGTGACTTTTTTTGCGACATTGTCAACGCAGCGTAGAAAACATTTTTTCATACATTGGTTTGTTGAAAATAAATGTGGCGTCAAGCAAAATTTAAGTTTTTATAAAAATTAGTTCACGAAATACATATGTACATACATACATTTAAAAATTAGATATAAATTTATTAAGCATTAATTAAAAAAAAAAAACTAAATCAAAATTGGTGCAGCCGTTTGTTTGTACTTGGACTTGTATGCACACACTACAAACTTATAACACCTTTTTTTTTTTGGTCAGAGGTTAAAGAAAGAAAATGTTAAAATGAAACAGGCCCTTATTATGAGTTGCATTCGATTTTCGATTCATATTATGAGCATCGAAAATTTCGTTGAGCAACTAATTTTCTATCGAACAGAATTTAGATTTAGCTGAAGTATTTTAGTATAAACGGATGTTTTTTATTTTTAACCCCCGACTAAAAAAAGGGGTGTTATAAGTTTGTAGTGTGTGTCTGTGTGTTTCTGTTTGAAAGATAGATGACTTGATCGAGAGGGTTCTTAGCTATGTTTGAAAAAAATCGGTCCAGCCGTTTAGAAGATATAACATCTTTTCTGAAAAAAGTTGGGGGTTTTTAAAATTTTTAATTTTTGTTATTCTGTAAAGTTGTTGCAAATTTTAAAAATCACTTTGAGTGATATTCACAAGTACGACATTCTTTGTCGAATGTTATTAATAATAGCAAATGATACTTCGTTCGACTACAGTCGAAGATCGAAAGTTGCTCATAATAAAGGTCACAATTTTAAGTGAAAGTGTCAATTAGTTCCGTTTTTATATGTTTGTTTTTTATGCATCAGTTCCTTTTTTACACATTTTCTTAATAAAATACAAAATATCATTTGATAAAACGTAATTTTTTAAAAGTTTATTTTCAAATTATCTTCAGTTTCCTTCAAACCTCAGCTTAATCTTTAACAATAGTTTCAGTATTCAAACATTTGACTTTTTGTTTGGTGGGCATATTTTATTATTAAATTACATACCAGCACATACACACAGAACTTACAGTACGAAAAATCCCTGCAGAAAGTGCGAATAGTGAAATTGTATTGATTTACTAGTGACGTTGTCAGTAGCACTACTGACCAGGTGTACCCCAGCCAATGGTATCATCAATTGACATTTAACATTAGCTTGTCATTTAAAATCCACCACTAGACTGTAGCACTACTGAGTAAGTAGTTCCTTGGGAACCAAATGGAGACATTGGAACCAAAGATTCACTAGTATATATTAGGGGCTCTAGTCTACAATATCGATATATCCTCTGTCGTTGTCAATAGTACACTTATAGTGATTTTCTAGTGACATTGTCAATAGTCCTACTGACTAGGTGTAACCCAGCCAATGCAAATGCCTATTGACAAATAACATAGGGTTGTCATTCAAAATCTATTAGTAGACTTTAGCACTATTGAGAAGGTAGTTCTTTTACGACCATATGGAGATATTTGGAACGAAGATTCACTCGTAGATTTTAGTGACCCTCATCTACATATATTTATTTAATATTATTGCACAACATAATAAAAAAGAAAAACAAACTATTGACGCGTTCATTGACAATATCACCAGAAATACACTATAACTGTCGTCTCTAACGTATCTCTACTCGCGCATAAAAGGAAAGTTGTCGATATTTTAACTAGTGCAATTGTCGCTGGAGAAAGAGTATTGACATGAGACATATGGTTCTAGGTTGACTAGAGGGAATGTTAGCTACAAGTCTACATAAATGTAATATATTTACGACTATGTATGTGTTTACAGTACTGCGCAAAAACTGGGTGAAAATAGATGAGATAATATATTTCGGAATGTACATCATTAGAACCAAATATTGTTTCCATGACTTATTTATATTTTTAAATGAATAAACAAATTCATTTCATTTCTAATCAGATTCTAGATTTTCCAAGAGTTCGTTTTCAGTTTGCAATCATTCCCGAAAGCACTATACTTCCATATTTCAAAGAGACTTTCAATGGGGTTCATCACGTTTAAGTGCATTGTGGATTTAAATATTTTCTTTTATTAGCTTTCGTACCACTCTCGATTAATATTTCTGGTCACCATCTTGTTGAAACATATGTATGTACGTTGTAAGTATATGGACAGTATCCAAAAAAATTAATTTGTATTTCAAGTGTGCTTTAGTCAAAATTTGTACGGAAACTTTGTTCAAATTCAAATTATTATTTTTTGGATACGCAGAAATCGTTTTCGTCTCAACAATGTTTTTTGTTTTCTTGTTTGTAGATCGAAAGGCATAATCTCCTCTCTTTTAAATGTAATGGCTAATGACATTCTACCAAGCAATTAGCGATGCCAACTATTTATAACCCAAACGCGCTACTACCCTTCTCAAAACGCGCTACTACCCTTCTCAAAACGCCCTAGAACGCGCTAAGTTACAGCATTGTCAAATATTTATAGCGAAAATGCGCTATTTTCTACGCGCTAAAGTCGATGTATGTAAAGGGTGTTTTTTATTGAGGTATAGAACTTTAAGTTGGCATCACTTTTTTAACTGGCGGCCATTTTGTCAGCTGTCAAGTGATTAATATTTAGTTTGGTTTGCCATTTTATCATAAACAGGTTGACAAAAGAACAACGCTTGCAAATCGTGCAAATTTATTTCGAAAATAATGGTTCAGTTCGCGAAGTTTACCGCAAGCTCCGTCCATTTTATGGTCGACATAATCGTCCATCAGAGCAATTAATTCGGTTAACCATGGATCGTTTTCGCACTACGTTTACTCTATGTGATAATACGCATCCGCAGAGACGTCGAACAGTGCGCACCGAAGAAACAATTGCCGCTGTAGAGCAAAGTGTTGAAGAGGACCCGAATGAATCGATTCGCCACCGTGCACAGCAATTGGAGCCGACTAACCGACTATTTTGTTCCCGAATTGGATGGCATGAATGTGGATGAGTTGTGGTTCCAACAAGACGGCGCTACATGCCACACAGCGCACGTCACAATCGATTTATTGAAGGAAACATTCGATGAGCGCATAATTTCGCGGAATGGACCTGTCAATTGGCCACCAAGATCGTGTGATTTGACACCATTGGATTATTTTCTTCGGGGATATGTGAAGTCGCTCGTCTACGCCAACAAACCAGAAACGTTAGGGTACTTGGAAGCCAACATTCGTGGCGTTGTTGCCAACATACGGCCCCATATGCTCGAAAAAGTGGTTGAAAATTGGACCTGTAGAATTGGCTTTATTCGAGCCAGCCGCGGCGGCCACATGCCCGAAATCATATTTAAACATTAATGGCATAAAATTATCCTTCCAATAAAGCCAAATTGATGGACATTAAAACGATTTTCTTGTGTTTTATTTCAATTCGAAGTTCTATACCTCTTAAAAAAACACCCTATATTAGTACTCGTATATACAATAATTTTTTCAGATTTTGAAATATTGCTTCCTCGACATTAGGTTTTAATTAACTAAAATCATTTAATACAGAATAAGAATCGCCTTCCAAGTAATCGAAATCCTTAGTTTTTACTTTTAATTTATTTGTTAAACTTTGTAACAACATAATATAAATTGTCGAATAATTTTGCGATTCAAATGCTTTTTGTACTTCCAGCTATAACAGATGTTTTGTAAGCTATGTACATTTTTTGGGTCATTCTACTAGTACATATTTATAGTTGTGAAATTTCAAAATATTTGACATTACAGTACGCACTTCTTATTTGCAAATAAAACTGGAAAGCGTTGCCGTATAACTTTTTTATTATAAGTTAATAACTCACGAAAACTATTTGCAAATAAGGTGTAAAATGTTGCCAATTATTTTTGTTTTGTAAGAAATGTAATACATATTTAACAATGTGTGGCAATATCATTCACAGATAGTAATGTATTCTATCTACGTATGAACGGTGAGTTCAGTATTTGCAAATAGTTTTATTTGCAAATAAGATTTGCGTATAAACGAGGTAAGAGTTTTGAATATTAGAAAATTGTTAAATTTATACAAAAAAAAAAGATAAAAAAATATTGAACTGAAATGATGTTATTGACTTTGTTCAAAACGCGCTAATTTAGCGCTTTTTTATTAAACGCGCTAGGACGGAAAAAAGCGCGCTTGGAATAATTAAAACGCACTAAATCGCGCGAAACGCGCTGAATTGGCATCGCTGCAAGCAATAGCAAACAAAAGTACTTTAAAGTACGGTCAAACTTGATAAATATTTCCCCAAATAAGCATAACCATTTAATATAAATGATTCAGAGATAATAATACTCAATACATAATGAAAAATGCTGAGCATTGAAACATTTGATAGCTTTTGGAAGTTTGCTCTTCTTGCGTTTTGAAATATTTTGATTATTTGAAGCTTAAAAGCTTGACACTATTAGACTAACCGGAACCGACAACTATTCAAAACGAACTTCTATAAATAATAACTTAGGTGGTTACAGTTTATAATTGTCCAATTTATAGTCCATTAAATTTTTTTCATAAAAAAATCTTGCATGAATAATGGGCGATGTACATATATATATAGTCCATTTGATTTTTTACATGAAAAATAGACGATGTATAGTACATTTAATTTTTTGCATTAAATTTTTTTTATAAAAAATTAACAAATTTAACAATAGTCCATAAAATTTTTTTCAGAAAAATTTTTTTCCATGAAAAATGGACGATGTATAGTACTTTTATTTTTTTGCATACGAAATGGACGATTTATAGTCCATTTCCATTAAACTTTTTTATAAAAAACTTACAAATTTACGATATATAGCCCATTAAATTGTTTTCATAAGAAATCTTCCATTTTTTATGAAAATATATTTTCATACATAAAATACTGAAGTATATTTATTTGACATAATGTCTTTATTTAATTTCAAAAATTGGATTGATTTTATGGTTAAGCAATTATGTATATATGTTTGTATATTGTGATTCTCAATATAGTATTAAGAGTCTTACTATAAACATACGGAGTTTGTTAACTAAATTCACAAATTTTTTGGGTTGAAGTCTACTGACGAGTTCCACAAGCGGCAACGAAATGCATATAGACAATTGCTTAACCATAAAAACAAGCCAATTTTTGAAAAAATATTTTATGAAAAAAATTTAATGGATTATATATACATCGTCCATTTTTCAATTTTGTATGAAAAAAAAATTAGTAGACTATAAATCGCCCATTTAGTTATTTTTTTATGCAAAAATTGAATGGACTATAAATCTTCCATTTCGTATGCAAACAATTAAAGAAATGAAATGTACTATACATCGTGTATTTTTCATGCAAAAAATTAAATGGACTATCGTCCATTTTTCATAAAAAAAAATTTTTTATGAAAAAAATTTTATGGACATCGTAAATATGTAACGGCCTTATGTATAATTATATAATAATATAATTATAATAATTGACATAAGTGACGAAATTGAATTGGGTGGTATATCCGAGTTCCCATACACAATTTGACATTAAGTATGGCCGCAATGCGTAGTTTTAACCCACTACTAAGTCCTAGCGTGATTTCTAATATGAAGTTTTATGGCAAAACTCTTTAAGATCATGTTCAATTTTGCTACTTATGCTAACTTCATGGCAGTTTTTGCTTATACATATAGCCGTAAATTTTTTATGAAAAAAAAATTTGATGGAGTATACATCGTAAGTTTGTAAATTGTTTATAAAAAAAACTTAATGGACTATAAATCCTCCTATACATCGTCCATTTTTCATTTTTTTGTAAAAAAATTTAAAGGACCATTTTGTATACAAAAAATTAAATGTACTGTACATCATCTATTTTTCATAAAAAAATTAAATGGACTATATATCGTCCATTATTAATGCCAAAAAATTTTTATAAAAAAAACTAATAGACTATAATAATTACATCGTCCATTTTTAAATTTTTTATAAAAAAATTGAATGGACTATATACTCTCCATTTCGTATGCAAAAAATTAAATGTACTACACATCGTCCATTTTTAAATTTTTTATAAACAAATTTAAATTGTTATAAATCGTCCATTTCGTATGCAAAATATTACATGGATAAAATAAATCGTCTATTTTTCATGGAAAAAAATTTTTTATAAAAAAGATTAAATGGACTATACGCCTATTTTTCATGAAAAAATGGATTATATATGTATGGTAAGTTTTTCTTGACAAATTTTTTTTATGAAAAAAATTTCTAGTATTTCTATTTTCCTTGAAAAAAATGTTTATCAAAAAATTTATACAACAAAAATTCAATAGACTATACATCGTCTATTTTTCATGCAACAAACTAAATGGACTATATATGGTTTGTTTTTATTCCAAAAAAAAATTTTAAGCAAAAAAATTTAATGGAATATTTTCTATTTTTCTTGCATAAAATATTTTATGAAAAAAATTTAATGGACTATACAAAAAGAAATTAAATATAATAAATTAAAAATAATATACACATCGTCTATTTTTCACGCAACAAACTAAATGGACTATATGTGGTACGTTTTCCTTGCAAAAAAACTTTTATGAAAAAAATTTAATGGACTATATATGTATATATATGTATGTATATTTATATCGTCTTTTTTCGTGAAAACATTTTTATGAAAAAATTTAAAAAACTATAAATCGTCCATTTCTTATACAAAAGAATTAAAATACTATACATCGTCTATTTTTATGCAACAAACTAAATGGACTATATGATACGTTTTTCTTGCAAAACATTTTTTTATGAAAAAAATTTAATGGACTATATATACATCGTCTATTTTTCTTGCAAAAAGTTTTTTTTATGAAAAAAATTTAAAGGACTATATATACATCGTGAAAAAATTTTTATGAAAAAATTTAAAAGACAACAGGCCACGACTTGTCGCACACATATATTCAAAACAAAAACAAATTTTAATATTTGGTCGCTGTTTCGAATGTAATTGTGCGTCAAGTCGAACGTTGTCGATATCGTGGGTCAGGCTTTATAAATCATCCATTTTTTATACAAAAAAAAAATAAATAAATAAATAAATAGACTATACATCGTCTATTTTTCATGCAACAAAGTAAATGGAGTATATATGGTACGTTTTTCGTGAAAAAAATTTTATGAAAAAATTTAAAAGAGTTAAATCGTCCACATCTTTAACAAAAAAACTAAATAGACTATACATCGTCTATTTTTCATGCAACAAACTAAATGGACTATATATGGTACGTTTTTCTTGCAAAAAAATTTTTATGAAAAAAATTTAATTTAATTTTTCGTGAAAAAAATTTTTATGAAAAAATGGACTACATACAAATCGTGTATTTTTCGTAAAAAAATTAAATAGACTATACATCGTCTATTTTTCATGCAACAAACTATATGGACTATATATGATACGTTTTTCTTTGAAATTTTTTTTTTATTTTTCGTGAAAAAAAAATTTTTTTCATAAAAATTTGAAAAATGAACGATGTATTATAGTCCATTAAAATTTGTTCATAAAAAAATTTTTTTCATGAAAAATGGATCATGTGTAGCCCATTAAATTTTGTATGTATAGCCCATTTCATTTTTTCCTTGAAGAAAAGACGATTCATAGTCTATTTAATTTTTTGCATACGAAAGGGGCGATTTATAGCCCATTAAATTTTTTCATAAAAAATTTAAAAATGGACGATGTATATTTAGTCCATTAATATTTTTTCATGAAAAATGGATGATATACAGTCCTCATTTTATTGGGGCCTCCTAAAATCAAAATAAACAGTCCAATAAATTTTGGGTACGAAAAATAGGCGACGTATATAGTCCATTTAATTTTTTGCGTGCGAAATGGAAAATATATGGTCCATTAAATTTTTTATAAAAAATAAAAAAATGGAAAATTTATAGCCCACTAAATTTTGTATGTATACTCCATTTAAATTTTTGCATGAAAAATAGATGATGTATAGTCCATTTAATTTTTTGCATACAAAATGGACGATTTGTAGGTCATTAAATTTGTTCATAAAAAATAAAAAAATGGAGGATGTATAGCCCACTAAATTTTGTATGTATACTCCATTTAAATTTTTGCATGAAGAATAGACGATGTATAGTCTATTTAATTTTTTTGCTTACGAAAGGGACGATTTATGGGCCATTAAATTTTTTCATAAAAAATTTAGAATGTGGTCATAAAAATTTTTTTTCATGAAAAATGGATGATGTATAGTCCATTAAATTTTTGTACTAAAAATAGACGACGTATATAGTCCATTTAATTTTTTGCGTACGAAATGGACCTTTTATGGTCCATTAAATTTTTTCATAAAAAAATTAAATAATGAAGGATTTATAGCCCATTAAATTTTTTATGTATATCCCATTTTTCTTCCATGAAAAATAGACGATGTATAGTCTATTTAATTTTTTTGCATACGAAAGGGACGATTTATAGGCCATTAAATTTTTTCATAAAAAATTTAAAAATGGACGATGTATTATATAGCCCATTAAAATTTTTTCATAAAAATTTTTTTTCATGCAAAATGGATGATGTATAGTCCATTTAATTTTTTGTATGAAAAATGGATGATGTATATAGTCCATTTAATTTTTTGCGTACCAAATGGACAATTTATGGTCCATTAAATTTTTTCATAAAAAATTTATAAATGGAGGATTTATAGCCCACTAAATTTAGTATGTATACTCCATTTAAATGTTTGCATGAAAAATAGACGATGTATAGTCCATTTAATATTTTGTATACGAAAGGGACGATTTATAGGCAATTAAATTTTTTTCATAAAAAATTTAAAAATGGATGATTAAAAATTGCCCATTAAAAGTTTTTCATAAAAAATTTTTTTTTTCATGAAAAATGGATGATGTATAGTCCATTAAATTTTTTGTAAGAAAAATAAATGATGTATATAGTCCATTTAATTTTTTGCGTACCAAATGGACAATTTATGGTCCATTAAATTTTTTCATAAAAAAATTTAAAAATGGAGGATGTATAGCCCACTAAATTTTGCATGTATACTCCATTTAAATTTTTGCATGAAAAATAGACGATGTATAGTCCATTTAATTTTTTGTATACGAAAGGGACGATTTATAGGCCATTAAATTTTTTCCTAAAAAATTGAAAATTGGACGATGTATAATATATAGCCCATTAAAATTTTTCCATAAAAATTGTTTTTTCATGAAAAATGGATGATGTATAGTCCATTTAATTTTTTGGGATGTATAGCCCACTAAATTTTGTATGTATACTTCATTTAAATTTTTGCATGAAAAATAGACGATCTATAGTCCATTTAATTTTTTGCATACGAAAGGGACGATTTATAGGCCATTAAATTTTTTTATAAAAAATTTAAAAATGGACGATGTATATATAGCTCATTAAAATTTTTTCATAAAAAAATTTTTTTCATGAAAAATGGATGATGTATAATATTCCATTTAATTTTTTGTACGAAAAATACATGATGTATGTAGTCCATTTAATTTTTTGCGTACCAAATGGACAATTTATGGTCCATTAAATTTTTTTATAAAAAAATTAAAAAATGGAGGATGTATAGCCCACTAAATTTTGTGTGTATACTCCATTTAAATTTTTGCATGAAAAATAGACGATGTATAGTGCATTTAATTTTTTGCATACGAAAGGGACGATTTATAGCCCATTAAATTTTTACATAAAAAATTGAAAAATGGACGATGTATATGTACGAAAAATAGATGATGTATATAGTCCATTTAATTTTTTACGTACCAAACGGAAAATTTATGGTCCATTAATTTTTTTCATAAATTTAAAAATTGAGGATCTATAGCCCACTAAATTTTGTATGTATACTACATTTAAATTTTGCATATGAAAGGGACGATTTATAGGCCATTAAATTTTTTCATAAAAAATTGAAAATGGACGATTAAAATATTTTCATAAAAATTTTTTTTTTCATGAAAAATGGATGATGTATAGTCCATTTAATTTTTTGTATGAAAAATAGATGATGTATATAGTCCATTTAATTTTTTGCGTACGAAATGGACAATTTATGGTCCATTAAGTTTTTTCATAAAAAAAATTAAAAAATGGAGTATGTATAGCCCACAAAATTTTTTTTTTTTTTTTATTTAAATTTTTGCATGAAAAATAGACGATGTACAGACCATTTAATTTTTTGCATATGAAAGGGCCGATTTATAGGTCATTAACTTTTTTCATAAAAAATTTAAAAATGCACCTACATTAAAATATTTTCATAAAAACTTTTTTTCATGAAAAATGGATGATGTATAGTCCATTAAATTTTTTGTACGAAAAATAGATGATGTATATTGTGCATTTAATTTTTTGCGTACCAAACGGACAATTTATGGTCCATTAATTTTTTTCATAAAAAAATTTAAAAATGGAGGATGTATAGCCCACTAAATTTTGTATGTATACTACATTTAATTTTTGCATACGAAAGGGACGATTTATAGGCTATTAATTTTTTTCATAAAAAATTTAAAAATGGACGATGTATATATAGCCCATTAAAATTTTTTCATAAAAAATTTTTTTTCATGAAAAATGGATGATGTATAGTCCATTTAATTTTTTTTACGAAAAGTAAATGATGTATATAGTCCATTTAATTTTTTCGTACCAAATGGACAATTTATGGTCCATTAAATATTTTCATAAAAAAATTAAAAAATGGAGGATCTATATATAGCCCACTAAATTTTGTGTGTATACTCCATTTAAATTTTTGCATGAATAATAGACGATGTATAGTGCATTTAATTTTAGCATACGAAAGGGACGATTTATAGGCCATTAAATTTTTTCATAAAAAATCTAAAAATGGACGATGTATAGCTTATTAAAATTTTTTTCAAATAAACTTTTTTTTTCATGAAAAATGGATGATGTATATAGTCCATTTAATTTTTTGCGTGCCAAATGGACAATTTATGGTCCATTGAATTTTTTCATAAAAAAATTAAAAAATGGAGGATGCATAACACACTAAATTTTGTATGTATACCCCATTTAAATTTTTGCATGAAAATAGACGATGTATAGTCCATTTATTTTTTTGCATACGAAAGGGACGATTTATAGGCCATTAAATTTTTTCATAAAAAATTTAAAAATGGACGATGTATAGCCCATTAAAATTTTTTCATAAAAAATTTTTTTTGATGAAAAATGGATGATGTATAGTCCATTAAATTTTTTGTACGTAAAATAGATGATGTATATAGTCCATTTAATTTTTTGCGTACCAAATGGACAATTTATGGTCCATTAAATTTTTTCATAAAAAAATTAAAAAATGGAGGATGTATAGCCCACTAAATTTTGTATGTATACTACATTTAATTTTTGCATACGAAAGGGACGATTTATAGGCTATTAAATTTTTTCATAAAAACTGTTTTTTCATGAAAAATGGATGATGTATAGTCCTTTAAATTTTTTGTACGAAAAACAGATGATGTATATAGTGCATTTAATTTTTTGCGTACGAAATGGATAATTTATGGTCCATTGAATTTTTTCATAAAAAATTAAAAAATGGAGGATGTATATGTACGAAAAATAGATGATGTATAAAGTCCATTTAATTTTTTGCGTACCAAACGGACAATTTATGGTCCATTAATTTTTTTCATAAAAAAATTTAAAAATGGAGGATGTATAGCCCACTAAATTTTGTATGTATACTACATTTAATTTTTGCATACGAAACGGACGATTTATAGGCCATTAAATTTTTTCATAAAAAATCTAAAAATGGACGATGTATAGCCCATTAAAATTTTTTCATAAAACTTTTTTTTCATGAAAAATGGATGATGTATAGTCCATTAAATTTTTTGTTCGAAAAATAGATGATGTATATAGTCCATTTAATTTTTTGCGTGCCAAATGGACAATTTATGGTCCATTGAATTTTTTCATAAAAAAAATAAAAAATGGAGGATGTATAGCCCACCAAATTTTGTATGTATACTCCATTTAAATTTTTGCAATATTTTGCAAAAATAGATGATGTATATAGTCCATTTAATTTTTTGCGTGCCAAATGGACAATTTATGGTCCATTGAATTTTTTCATAAAAAAATTAAAAAATGGAGGATGTATAGCCCACCAAATTTTGTATGTATACTACATTAAAATTTTTGCAATATTTTGCAAAAATAGATGATGTATATAGTCCATTTAATTTTTGCATACGAAAGGGACGATTTATAGGCCATTAAATTGTTTCATAAAAAATTTAAAAATGGACGATGTATAGCCCATTAAAATTTTTTCATAAAAAATTTTTTTTTCATGAAAAATGGATGATGTATAGTCCATTTAACTTTTTTTTATGAAAAATAGATGATGTATAGTCCATTTAATTTTTTGCGTACGAAATGGATAATTTATGGTCCATTGAATTTTTTCATAAAAAATTAAAAAATGGAGGATGTATAGCCCACTGAATTTTGTATGTATACTCCATTAAAATTTTTGCATGAAAAATAGACGATGTATAGTGCATTTAATTTTTTGCATACGAAAGGGACGATTTATAGCCCATTAAATTTTTTCATAAAAAATTGAAAAATGGACGATGTATATGTACGAAAAATAGATGATGTATATAGTCCATTTAATTTTTTGCGTACCAAACGGACAATTTATGGTCCATTAATTTTTTTCATAAAAAAATTTAAAAATGGAGGATGTATAGCCCACTAAATTTTGTATGTATACTACATTTAATTTTTCCATACGAAAGGGACGATTTATAGGCTATTAAATTTTTTCATAAAAAATTTAAAAATGGACGATGTATAGCCCATTAAAATTTTTTCATAAAAAAATTTTTTTCATGAAAAATGGATGATGTATAGTCCATTTAATTTTTTTTACGAAAAATAAATGATGTATGTAGTACATTTAATTTTTTCGTACCAAATGGACAATTTATGGTCCATTAAATTTTTTCATAAAAAAATTAAAAAATGGAGGATCTATAGCCCACTAAATTTTGTGTGTATACTCCATTTAAATTTTTGCATGAAAAATAGACGATGTATAGTGCATTTAATTTTTTGCATACGAAAGGGACGATTTATAGCCCATTAAATTTTTTCATAAAAAAATTTAAAAATGGACGATGTATATGTACGAAAAATAGATGATGTATATAGTCCATTTAATTTTTTGCGTACCAAACGGACAATTTATGGTCCATTAATTTTTTTCATAAAAAAATTTAAAAATGGAGGATGTATAGCCCACTAAATTTTGTATGTATACTACATTTAATTTTTGCATACGAAAGGGACGATTTATAGGCTATTAAATTTTTTCATAAAAAATTTAAAAATGGACGATGTATAGCCCAATAAAATTTTTTTCAAAAAAACTTTTTTTTCATGAAAAATGGATGATGTATATAGTCCATTTAATTTTTTGCGTACCAAATGGACAATTTATGGTCCATTAAATTTTTTCATAAAAAAATTAAAAAATGGAGGATCTATAGCCCACTAAATTTTGTGTGTATACTCCATTTAAATTTTTGCATGAAAAATAGACGATGTATAGTTCATTTAATTTTAGCATACGAAAGGGACGATTTATAGGCCATTAAATTTTTTCATAAAAAATCTAAAAATGGACGATGTATAGCCCATTAAAATTTTTTTCAAAAAAACTTTTTTTTCATGAAAAATGGATGATGTATATAGTCCATTTAATTTTTTGCGTGCCAAATGGACAATTTATGGTCCATTGAATTTTTTCATAAAAAAATTAAAAAATGGAGGATGCATAACACACTATATTTTGTATGTATACCCCATTTAAATTTTTGCATGAAAATAGACGATGTATAGTCCATTTATTTTTTTGCATACGAAAGGGACGATTTATAGGCCATTAAATTTTTTCATAAAAAATTTAAAAATGCCCATTAAAATTTTTTCATAAAAAATTTTTTTCATGAAAAATGGATGATGTAGAGTATAGCCCACTAAATTTTGTGTGTATACTTCATTTAAATTTTTGCATGAAAAATAGACGATGTATAGTCCATTTAATTTTTGCATACGAAAGGGACGATTTATAGGCCATTAAATTTTTTCATAAAAAATCTAAAAATGGACGATGTATAGCCCATTAAAATTTTTTTATAAAAACTTTTTTTTCATGAAAAATGGATGATGTATAGTCCATTAAATTTTTTGTACGAAAATTAGATGATGTATATAGTCCATTTAATTTTTTGCGTGCCAAATGGACAATTTATGGTCCATTGAATTTTTTCATAAAAAAATTAAAAAATGGAGGATGCATAACACACTAAATTTTGTATGTATACCCCATTTAAATTTTTGCATGAAAATAGACGATGTATAGTCCATTTATTTTTTTGCATACGAAAGGGACGATTTATAGGCCATTAAATTTTTTCATAAAAAATTTAAAAATGGACGATGTATAGCCCATTAAAATTTTTTCATAAAAAATTTTTTTTCATGAAAAATGGATGATGTATAGTCCATTAAATTTTTTGTACGAAAAACAGATGATGTATATATTGCATTTAATTTTTTGCATACCAAATGGACAATTTATGGTCCATTGAATTTTTTCATAAAAAAATTAAAAAATGGAGGATGTATAGCCTACCAAATTTTGTATGTATACTCCATTTAAATTTTTGCATGAAAATTTTGCAATAATATAGTCCATTTAATTTTTACATACGAAAGGGACGATTTATAGGCCATTAAATTGTTTCATAAAAAATTGAAAAATGGACGATGTATAGCCCATTAAAATTTTTTCATAAAAAATTTTTTTTTCATGAAAAATGGATGATGTATAGTCCATTTAACTTTTTTTTTATGAAAAATAGATGATGTATAGTCCATTTAATTTTTTGCGTACGAAATGGATAATTTATGGTCCATTGAATTTTTTCATAAAAAATTAAAAAATGGAGGATGTATAGCCCACTGAATTTTGTATGTATACTCCATTTAAATTTTTGCATGAAAAATAGACGATTTATAGTGCATTTAATTTTTTGCATACGAAAGGGACGATTTATAGCCCATTAAATTTTTTCATAAAAAATCTAAAAATGGACGATGTATAGCCCATTAAAATTTTTTTCAAAAAAACTTTTTTTTCATGAAAAATGGATGATGTATAGTCCATTTTATTTTTTTTACGAAAAATAAATGATGTATGTAGTACATTTAATTTTTTCGTACCAAATGGACAATTTATGGTCCATTAAATTTTTTCATAAAAAATTAAAAAATGGAGGATCTATAGCCCACTAAATTTTGTGTGTATACTCCATTTAAATTTTTGCATGAAAAATAGACGATGTATAGTGCATTTAATTTTTTGCATACGAAAGGGACGATTTATAGCCCATTAAATTTTTTCATAAAAAAATTTAAAAATGGACGATGTATATGTACGAAAAATAGATGATGTATATAGTCCATTTAATTTTTTGCATACCAAACGGACAATTTATGGTCCATTAATTTTTTTCATAAAAAAATTTAAAAATGGAGGATGTATAGCCCACTAAATTTTGTATGTATACTACATTTAATTTTTGCATACGAAACGGACGATTTATAGGCCATTAAATTTTTTCATAAAAAATCTAAAAATGGACGATGTATAGCCCATTAAAATTTTTTCATAAAACTTTTTTTTCATGAAAAATGGATGATGTATAGTCCATTAAATTTTTTGTTCGAAAAATAGATGATGTATATAGTCCATTTAATTTTTTGCGTGCCAAATGGACAATTTATGGTCCATTGAATTTTTTCATAAAAAAATTAAAAAATGGAGGATGTATAGCCCACCAAATTTTGTATGTATACTCCATTTAAATTTTTGCAATATTTTGCAAAAATAGATGATGTATATAGTCCATTTAATTTTTTGCGTGCCAAATGGACAATTTATGGTCCATTGAATTTTTTCATAAAAAAATTAAAAAATGGAGGATGTATAGCCCACCAAATTTTGTATGTATACTACATTTAAATTTTTGCAATATTTTGCAAAAATAGATGATGTATATAGTCCATTTAATTTTTGCATACGAAAGGGACGATTTATAGGCCATTAAATTGTTTCATAAAAAATTGAAAAATGGACGATGTATAGCCCATTAAAATTTTTTCATAAAAAATTTTTTTTTCATGAAAAATGGATGATGTATAGTCCATTTAACTTTTTTTTATGAAAAATAGATGATGTATAGTCCATTTAATTTTTTGCGTACGAAATGGATAATTTATGGTCCATTGAATTTTTTCATAAAAAATTAAAAAATGGAGGATGTATAGCCCACTGAATTTTGTATGTATACTCCATTTAAATTTTTGCATGAAAAATAGACGATGTATAGTGCATTTAATTTTTTGCATACGAAAGGGACGATTTATAGCTCATTAAATTTTTTCATAAAAAATTGAAAAATGGACGATGTATATGTACGAAAAATAGATGATGTATATAGTCCATTTAATTTTTTGCGTGCCAAATGGACAATTTATGGTCCATTGAATTTTTTCATAAAAAAATTAAAAAATGGAGGATCTATAGCCCACTAAATTTTGTGTGTATACTCCATTTAAATTTTTGCATGAAAAATAGACGATGTATAGTCCATTTAATTTTAGCATACGAAAGGGACGATTTATAGGCCATTAAATTTTTTCATAAAAAATCTAAAAATGGACGATGTATAGCCCATTAAAATTTTTTTCAAAAAAACTTTTTTTTCATGAAAAATGGATGATGTATATAGTCCATTTAATTTTTTGCGTGCCAAATGGACAATTTATGGTCCATTGAATTTTTTCATAAAAAAATTAAAAAATGGAGGATGCATAACACACTATATTTTGTATGTATACCCCATTTAAATTTTTGCATGAAAATAGACGATGTATAGTCCATTTATTTTTTTGCATACGAAAGGGACGATTTGTAGGCCATTAAATTTTTTCATAAAAAATTTAAAAATGCCCATTAAAATTTTTTCATAAAAAATTTTTTTTCATGAAAAATGGATGATGTAGAGTATAGCCCACTAAATTTTGTGTGTATACTTCATTTAAATTTTTGCATGAAAAATAGACGATGTATAGTCCATTTAATTTTTGCATACGAAAGGGACGATTTATAGGCCATTAAATTTTTTCATAAAAAATCTAAAAATGGACGATGTATAGCCCATTAAAATTTTTTTATAAAAACTTTTTTTTCATGAAAAATGGATGATGTATAGTCCATTAAATTTTTTGTACGAAAATTAGATGATGTATATAGTCCATTTAATTTTTTGCGTGCCAAATGGACAATTTATGGTCCATTGAATTTTTTCATAAAAAAATTAAAAAATGGAGGATGCATAACACACTAAATTTTGTATGTATACCCCATTTAAATTTTTGCATGAAAATAGACGATGTATAGTCCATTTATTTTTTTGCATACGAAAGGGACGATTTATAGGCCATTAAATTGTTTCATAAAAAATTGAAAAATGGACGATGTATAGCCCATTAAAATTTTTTCATAAAAAATTTTTTTTTCATGAAAAATGGATGATGTATAGTCCATTTAACTTTTTTTTAATGAAAAATAGATGATGTATAGTCCATTTAATTTTTTGCGTACGAAATGGATAATTTATGGTCCATTGAATTTTTTCATAAAAAATTAAAAAATGGAGGATGTATAACCCACTGAATTTTGTATGTATACTCCATTTAAATTTTTGCATGAAAAATAGACGATTTATAGTGCATTTAATTTTTTGCATACGAAAGGGACGATTTATAGCCCATTAAATTTTTTCATAAAAAATCTAAAAATGGACGATGTATAGCCCATTAAAATTTTTTCAAAAAAACTTTTTTTTCATGAAAAATGGATGATGTATAGTCCATTTAATTTTTTTTACGAAAAATAAATGATGTATGTAGTACATTTAATTTTTTCGTACCAAATGGACAATTTATGGTCCATTAAATTTTTTCATAAAAAAATTAAAAAATGGAGGATCTATAGCCCACTAAATTTTGTGTGTATACTCCATTTAAATTTTTGCATGAAAAATAGACGATGTATAGTGCATTTAATTTTTTGCATACGAAAGGGACGATTTATAGCCCATTAAATTTTTTCATAAAAAAATTTAAAAATGGACGATGTATATGTACGAAAAATAGATGATGTATATAGTCCATTTAATTTTTTGCGTACCAAACGGACAATTTATGGTCCATTAATTTTTTTCATAAAAAAATTTAAAAATGGAGGATGTATAGCCCACTAAATTTTGTATGTATACTACATTTAATTTTTGCATACGAAACGGACGATTTATAGGCCATTAAATTTTTTCATAAAAAATCTAAAAATGGACGATGTATAGCCCATTAAAATTTTTTCATAAAACTTTTTTTTCATGAAAAATGGATGATGTATAGTCCATTAAATTTTTTGTTCGAAAAATAGATGATGTATATAGTCCATTTAATTTTTTGCGTGCCAAATGGACAATTTATGGTCCATTGAATTTTTTCATAAAAAAATTAAAAAATGGAGGATGTATAGCCCACCAAATTTTGTATGTATACTCCATTTAAATTTTTGCAATATTTTGCAAAAATAGATGATGTATATAGTCCATTTAATTTTTTGCGTGCCAAATGGACAATTTATGGTCCATCGAATTTTTTCATAAAAAAATTAAAAAATGGAGGATGTATAGCCCACCAAATTTTGTATGTATACTACATTTAAATTTTTGCAATATTTTGCAAAAATAGATGATGTATATAGTCCATTTAATTTTTGCATACGAAAGGGACGATTTATAGGCCATTAAATTGTTTCATAAAAAATTGAAAAATGGACGATGTATAGCCCATTAAAATTTTTTCATAAAAAATTTTTTTTTCATGAAAAATGGATGATGTATAGTCCATGTAACTTTTTTTTATGAAAAATAGATGATGTATAGTCCATTTAATTTTTTGCGTACGAAATGGATAATTTATGGTCCATTGAATTTTTTCATAAAAAATTAAAAAATGGAGGATGTATAGCCCACTGAATTTTGTATGTATACTCCATTTAAATTTTTGCATGAAAAATAGACGATGTATAGTGCATTTAATTTTTTGCATACGAAAGGGACGATTTATAGGCTATTAAATTTTTTCATAAAAAATTGAAAAATGGATGATGTATATGTACGAAAAATAGATGATGTATATAGTCCATTTAATTTTTTGCGTGCCAAATGGACAATTTATGGTCCATTGAATTTTTTCATAAAAAAATTTAAAAATGGAGGATGTATAGCCCACCAAATTTTGTATGTATACTCCATTTAAATTTTTGCAATATTTTGCAAAAATAGATGATGTATATAGTCCATTTAATTTTTTGCGTGCCAAATGGACAATTTATGGTCCATTGAATTTTTTCATAAAAAAATTAAAAAATGGAGGATGTATAGCCCACCAAATTTTGTATGTATACTACATTTAAATTTTTGCAATATTTTGCAAAAATAGATGATGTATATAGTCCATTTAATTTTTGCATACGAAAGGGACGATTTATAGGCCATTAAATTGTTTCATAAAAAATTGAAAAATGGACGATGTATAGCCCATTAAAATTTTTTCATAAAAAATTTTTTTTTCATGAAAAATGGATGATGTATAGTCCATTTAACTCTTTTTTATGAAAAATAGATGATGTATAGTCCATTTAATTTTTTGCGTACGAAATGGATAATTTATGGTCCATTAAATTTTTTCATAAAAAAATTAAAAAATGGAGGATGTATAGCCCACTAAATTTTGTATGTATACTACATTTAATTTTTCCATACGAAAGGGACGATTTATAGGCTATTAAATTTTTTCATAAAAAATTTAAAAATGGACGATGTATAGCCCATTAAAATTTTTTCATAAAAAAATTAAAAAATGGAGGATCTATAGCCCACTAAATTTTGTGTGTATACTCCATTTAAATTTTTGCATGAAAAATAGACGATGTATAGTCCATTTAATTTTAGCATACGAAAGGGACGATTTATAGGCCATTAAATTTTTTCATAAAAAATCTAAAAATGGACGATGTATAGCCCATTAAAATTTTTTTCAAAAAAACTTTTTTTTCATGAAAAATGGATGATGTATATAGTCCATTTAATTTTTTGCGTGCCAAATGGACAATTTATGGTCCATTGAATTTTTTCATAAAAAAATTAAAAAATGGAGGATGCATAACACACTATATTTTGTATGTATACCCCATTTAAATTTTTGCATGAAAATAGACGATGTATAGTCCATTTATTTTTTTGCATACGAAAGGGACGATTTATAGGCCATTAAATTTTTTCATAAAAAATTTAAAAATGCCCATTAAAATTTTTTCATAAAAAATTTTTTTTCATGAAAAATGGATGATGTAGAGTATAGCCCACTAAATTTTGTGTGTATAACTTCATTTAAATTTTTGGACGATGTATAGCCCATTAAAATTTTTTTCAAAAAAACTTTTTTTTCATGAAAAATGGATGATGTATAGTCCATTTAATTTTTTTTACGAAAAATAAATGATGTATGTAGTACATTTAATTTTTTCGTACCAAATGGACAATTTATGGTCCATTAAATTTTTTCATAAAAAAATTAAAAAATGGAGGATGTATAGCCCACTAAATTTTGTGTGTATACTCCATTTAAATTTTTGCATGAAAAATAGACGATGTATAGTGCATTTAATTTTTTGCATACGAAAGGGACGATTTATAGGCCATTAAATTTTTTCATAAAAAATCTAAAAATGGACGATGTATAGCCCATTAAAATTTTTTTATAAAAACTTTTTTTTTCATGAAAAATGGATGATGTATAGTCCATTAAATTTTTTGTACGAAAATTAGATGATGTATATAGTCCATTTAATTTTTTGCGTGCCAAATGGACAATTTATGGTCCATTGAATTTTTTCATAAAAAAATTAAAAAATGGAGGATGCATAACACACTAAATTTTGTATGTATACCCCATTTAAATTTTTGCATGAAAAATAGACGATGTATAGTCCATTTAATTTTTGCATACGAAAGGGACGATTTATAGGCCATTAAATTTTTTCATAAAAAATCTAAAAATGGACGATGTATAGCCCATTAAAATTTTTTTATAAAAACTTTTTTTTCATGAAAAATGGATGATGTATAGTCCATTAAATTTTTTGTACGAAAATTAGATGATGTATATAGTACATTTAATTTTTTGCGTGCCAAATGGACAATTTATGGTCCATTGAATTTTTTCATAAAAAAATTAAAAAATGGAGGATGTATAGCCCACTAAATTTTGTGTGTATACTTCATTTAAATTTTTGCATGAAAAATAGACGATGTATAGTCCATTTAATTTTTGCATACGAAAGGGACGATTTATAGGCCATTAAATTTTTTCATAAAAAATCTAAAAATGGACGATGTATAGCCCATTAAAATTTTTTCATAAAAAATTTTTTTTCATGAAAAATGGATGATGTATAGTCCATTAAATTTTTTGTACGAAAAACAGATGATGTATATATTGCATTTAATTTTTTGCATACCAAATGGACAATTTATGGTTCATTGAATTTTTTCATAAAAAAATTAAAAAATGGAGGATGTATAGCCCACCAAATTTTGTATGTATACTCCATTTAAATTTTTGCATGAAAATTTTGCAATAATATAGTCCATTTAATTTTTGCATACGAAAGGGACGATTTATAGGCCATTAAATTGTTTCATAAAAAATTTAAAAATGGACGATGTATATGTACGAAAAATAGATGATGTATATAGTCCATTTAATTTTTTGCGTACCAAACGGACAATTTATGGTCCATTAATTTTTTTCATAAAAAAATTTAAAAATGGAGGATGTATAGCCCACTAAATTTTGTATGTATACTACATTTAATTTTTGCATACGAAACGGACGATTTATAGGCCATTAAATTTTTTCATAAAAAATCTAAAAATGGACGATGTATAGCCCATTAAAATTTTTTCATAAAACTTTTTTTTCATGAAAAATGGATGATGTATAGTCCATTAAATTTTTTGTTCGAAAAATAGATGATGTATATAGTCCATTTAATTTTTTGCGTGCCAAATGGACAATTTATGGTCCATTGAATTTTTTCATAAAAAAATTAAAAAATGGAGGATGTATAGCCCACCAAATTTTGTATGTATACTCCATTTAAATTTTTGCAATATTTTGCAAAAATAGATGATGTATATAGTCCATTTAATTTTTTGCGTGCCAAATGGACAATTTATGGTCCATTGAATTTTTTCATAAAAAAATTAAAAAATGGAGGATGTATAGCCCACCAAATTTTGTATGTATACTACATTTAAATTTTTGCAATATTTTGCAAAAATAGATGATGTATATAGTCCATTTAATTTTTGCATACGAAAGGGACGATTTATAGGCCATTAAATTGTTTCATAAAAAATTGAAAAATGGACGATGTATAGCCCATTAAAATTTTTTCATAAAAAATTTTTTTTTCATGAAAAATGGATGATGTATAGTCCATGTAACTTTTTTTTATGAAAAATAGATGATGTATAGTCCATTTAATTTTTTGCGTACGAAATGGATAATTTATGGTCCATTGAATTTTTTCATAAAAAATTAAAAAATGGAGGATGTATAGCCCACTGAATTTTGTATGTATACTCCATTTAAATTTTTGCATGAAAAATAGACGATGTATAGTGCATTTAATTTTTTGCATACGAAAGGGACGATTTATAGCCCATTAAATTTTTTCATAAAAAATTGAAAAATGGATGATGTATATGTACGAAAAATAGATGATGTATATAGTCCATTTAATTTTTTGCGTGCCAAATGGACAATTTATGGTCCATTGAATTTTTTCATAAAAAAATTTAAAAATGGAGGATGTATAGCCCACCAAATTTTGTATGTATACTCCATTTAAATTTTTGCAATATTTTGCAAAAATAGATGATGTATATAGTCCATTTAATTTTTTGCGTGCCAAATGGACAATTTATGGTCCATTGAATTTTTTCATAAAAAAATTAAAAAATGGAGGATGTATAGCCCACCAAATTTTGTATGTATACTACATTTAAATTTTTGCAATATTTTGCAAAAATAGATGATGTATATAGTCCATTTAATTTTTGCATACGAAAGGGACGATTTATAGGCCATTAAATTGTTTCATAAAAAATTGAAAAATGGACGATGTATAGCCCATTAAAATTTTTTCATAAAAAATTTTTTTTTCATGAAAAATGGATGATGTATAGTCCATTTAACTCTTTTTTATGAAAAATAGATGATGTATAGTCCATTTAATTTTTTGCGTACGAAATGGATAATTTATGGTCCATTAAATTTTTTCATAAAAAAATTAAAAAATGGAGGATGTATAGCCCACTAAATTTTGTATGTATACTACATTTAATTTTTCCATACGAAAGGGACGATTTATAGGCTATTAAATTTTTTCATAAAAAATTTAAAAATGGACGATGTATAGCCCATTAAAATTTTTTCATAAAAAAATTAAAAAATGGAGGATCTATAGCCCACTAAATTTTGTGTGTATACTCCATTTAAATTTTTGCATGAAAAATAGACGATGTATAGTCCATTTAATTTTAGCATACGAAAGGGACGATTTATAGGCCATTAAATTTTTTCATAAAAAATCTAAAAATGGACGATGTATAGCCCATTAAAATTTTTTTCAAAAAAACTTTTTTTTCATGAAAAATGGATGATGTATATAGTCCATTTAATTTTTTGCGTGCCAAATGGACAATTTATGGTCCATTGAATTTTTTCATAAAAAAATTAAAAAATGGAGGATGCATAACACACTATATTTTGTATGTATACCCCATTTAAATTTTTGCATGAAAATAGACGATGTATAGTCCATTTATTTTTTTGCATACGAAAGGGACGATTTATAGGCCATTAAATTTTTTCATAAAAAATTTAAAAATGCCCATTAAAATTTTTTCATAAAAAATTTTTTTTCATGAAAAATGGATGATGTAGAGTATAGCCCACTAAATTTAGTGTGTATACTTCATTTAAATTTTTGGACGATGTATAGCCCATTAAAATTTTTTTCAAAAAAACTTTTTTTTCATGAAAAATGGATGATGTATAGTCCATTTAATTTTTTTTACGAAAAATAAATGATGTATGTAGTACATTTAATTTTTTCGTACCAAATGGACAATTTATGGTCCATTAAATTTTTTCATAAAAAAATTAAAAAATGGAGGATGTATAGCCCACTAAATTTTGTGTGTATACTCCATTTAAATTTTTGCATGAAAAATAGACGATGTATAGTGCATTTAATTTTTTGCATACGAAAGGGACGATTTATAGGCCATTAAATTTTTTCATAAAAAATCTAAAAATGGACGATGTATAGCCCATTAAAATTTTTTTATAAAAACTTTTTTTTTCATGAAAAATGGATGATGTATAGTCCATTAAATTTTTTGTACGAAAATTAGATGATGTATATAGTCCATTTAATTTTTTGCGTGCCAAATGGACAATTTATGGTCCATTGAATTTTTTCATAAAAAAATTAAAAAATGGAGGATGCATAACACACTAAATTTTGTATGTATACCCCATTTAAATTTTTGCATGAAAAATAGACGATGTATAGTCCATTTAATTTTTGCATACGAAAGGGACGATTTATAGGCCATTAAATTTTTTCATAAAAAATCGAAAAATGGACGATGTATAGCCCATTAAAATTTTTTTATAAAAACTTTTTTTTCATGAAAAATGGATGATGTATAGTCCATTAAATTTTTTGTACGAAAATTAGATGATGTATATAGTACATTTAATTTTTTGCGTGCCAAATGGACAATTTATGGTCCATTGAATTTTTTCATAAAAAAATTAAAAAATGGAGGATGTATAGCCCACTAAATTTTGTGTGTATACTTCATTTAAATTTTTGCATGAAAAATAGACGATGTATAGTCCATTTAATTTTTGCATACGAAAGGGACGATTTATAGGCCATTAAATTTTTTCATAAAAAATCTAAAAATGGACGATGTATAGCCCATTAAAATTTTTTCATAAAAAATTTTTTTTCATGAAAAGTGGATGATGTATAGTCCATTAAATTTTTTGTACGAAAAACAGATGATGTATATATTGCATTTAATTTTTTGCATACCAAATGGACAATTTATGGTTCATTGAATTTTTTCATAAAAAAATTAAAAAATGGAGGATGTATAGCCCACCAAATTTTGTATGTATACTCCATTTAAATTTTTGCATGAAAATTTTGCAATAATATAGTCCATTTAATTTTTGCATACGAAAGGGACGATTTATAGGCCATTAAATTGTTTCATAAAAAATTTAAAAATGGACGATGTATAGCCCATTAAAATTTTTTCATAAAAAATTTTTTTTTCATGAAAAATGGATGATGTATAGTCCATTTAACTTTTTTTTATGAAAAATAGATGATGTATAGTCCATTTAATTTTTTGCGTACGAAATGGATAATTTATGGTCCATTGAATTTTTTCATAAAAAATTAAAAAATGGAGGATGTATAGCCCACTGAATTTTGTATGTATACTCCATTTAAATTTTTGCATGAAAAATAGACGATTTATAGTGCATTTAATTTTTTGCATACGAAAGGGACGATTTATAGCCCATTAAATTTTTTCATAAAAAATTGAAAAATGGACGATGTATATGTACGAAAAATAGATGATGTATATAGTCCATTTAATTTTTTGCGTACCAAACGGACAATTTATGGTCCATTAATTTTTTTCATAAAAAAATTTAAAAATGGAGGATGTATAGCCCACTAAATTTTGTATGTATACTACATTTAATTTTTCCATACGAAAGGGACGATTTATAGGCCATTAAATTTTTTCATAAAAAATCTAAAAATGGACGATGTATATATAGCCCATTAAAATTTTTTTCAAAAAAACTGTTTTTTTTTTCATGAAAAATGGATGATGTATATAGTCCATTTAATTTTTTGCGTGCCAAATGGACAATTTATGGTCCATTGAATTTTTTCATAAAAAAATTAAAAAATGGAGGATGCATAACACACTAAATTTTGTATGTATACCCCATTTAAATTTTTGCATGAAAATAGACGATGTATAGTCCATTTATTTTTTTTGCATACGAAAGGGACGATTTATAGGCCATTAAATTTTTTCATAAAAAATTTAAAAATGGACGATGTATAGCCCATTAAAATTTTTTCATAAAAAATTTTTTTTCATGAAAAATGGATGATGTATAGTCCATTAAATTTTTTGTACGAAAAATAGATGATGTATATAGTCCATTTAATTTTTTGCGTACCAAATGGACAATTTATGGTCTATTAAATTTTTTCATAAAAAAATTAAAAAATGGAGGATGTATAGCCCACTTCATTTAAATTTTTGCATGAAAAATAGACGATGTATAGTCCATTTAATTTTTGCATACGAAAGGGACGATTTATAGGCCATTAAATTTTTTCATAAAAAATCTAAAAATGGACGATGTATAGCCCATTAAAATTTTTTTCAAAAAAACTTTTTTTTCATGAAAAATGGATGATGTATATAGTCCATTTAATTTTTTGCGTGCCAAATGGACAATTTATGGTCCATTGAATTTTTTCATAAAAAAATTAAAAAATGGAGGATGCATAACACACTATATTTTGTATGTATACCCCATTTAAATTTTTGCATGAAAATAGACGATGTATAGTCCATTTATTTTTTTGCATACGAAAGGGACGATTTATAGGCCATTAAATTTTTTCATAAAAAATTTAAAAATGCCCATTAAAATTTTTTCATAAAAAATTTTTTTTCATGAAAAATGGATGATGTATAGTCCATTAAATTTTTTGCGTACCAAATGGACAATTTATGGTCTATTAAATTTTTTCATAAAAAAATTTAAAAATGGAGGATGTATAGCCCACTAAATTTTGTGTGTATACTTCATTTAAATTTTTGCATGAAAAATAGACGATGTATAGTCCATTTAATTTTTGCATACGAAAGGGACGATTTATAGGCCATTAAATTTTTTCATAAAAAATCTAAAAATGGACGATGTATATATAGCCCATTAAAATTTTTTTATAAAAACTTTTTTTTCATGAAAAATGGATGATGTATAGTCCATTAAATTTTTTGTACGAAAAATAGATGATGTATATAGTCCATTTAATTTTTTGCGTGCCAAATGGACAATTTATGGTCCATTGAATTTTTTCATAAAAAAATTAAAAAATGGAGGATGCATAACACACTAAATTTTGTATGTATACCCCATTTTAATTTTTGCATGAAAATAGACGATGTATAGTCCATTTATTTTTTTGCATACGAAAGGGACGATTTATAGGCCATTAAATTTTTTCATAAAAAATTTAAAAATGGACGATGTATAGCCCATTAAAATTTTTTCATAAAAAATTTTTTTTCATGAAAAATGGATGATGTATAGTCCATTAAATTTTTTGTACGAAAAACAGATGATGTATATATTGCATTTAATTTTTTGCATACCAAATGGACAATTTATGGTCCATTGAATTTTTTCATAAAAAAATTAAAAAATGGAGGATGTATAGCCCACCAAATTTTGTATGTATACTCCATTTAAATTTTTGCATGAAAATTTTGCAATAATATAGTCCATTTAATTTTTGCATACGAAAGGGACGACTTATAGGCCATTAAATTGTTTCATAAAAAATTGAAAAATGGACGATGTATAGCCCATTAAAATTTTTTCATAAAAAAATTTTTTTTCATGAAAAATGGATGATGTATAGTCCATTTAACTTTTTTTTTATGAAAAATAGATGATGTATAGTCCATTTAATTTTTTGCGTACGAAATGGATAATTTATGGTCCATTGAATTTTTTCATAAAAAATTAAAAAATGAAGGATGTATAGTCCACTGAATTTTGTATGTATACTCCATTTAAATTTTTGCATGAAAAATAGACGATTTATAGTGCATTTAATTTTTTGCATACGAAAGGGACGATTTATAGCCCATTAAATTTTTTCATAAAAAATCTAAAAATGGACGATGTATAGCCCATTAAAATTTTTTTCAAAAAAACTTTTTTTTCATGAAAAATGGATGATGTATAGTCCATTTAATTTTTTTTACGAAAAATAAATGATGTATGTAGTACATTTAATTTTTTCGTACCAAATGGACAATTTATGGTCCATTAAATTTTTTCATAAAAAAATTAAAAAATGGAGGATCTATAGCCCACTAAATTTTGTGTGTATACTCCATTTAAATTTTTGCATGAAAAATAGACGATGTATAGTGCATTTAATTTTTTGCATACGAAAGGGACGATTTATAGCCCATTAAATTTTTTCATAAAAAAATTTAAAAATGGACGATGTATATGTACGAAAAATAGATGATGTATATAGTCCATTTAATTTTTTGCGTACCAAACGGACAATTTATGGTCCATTAATTTTTTTCATAAAAAAATTTAAAAATGGAGGATGTATAGCCCACTAAATTTTGTATGTATACTACATTTAATTTTTGCATACGAAAGGGACGATTTATAGGCTATTAAATTTTTTCATAAAAAATTTAAAAATGGACGATGTATAGCCCATTAAAATTTTTTCATAAAAAATTTTTTTTCATGAAAAATGGATGATGTATAGTCCATTTAATTTTTTTACGAAAAATAAATGATGTATGTAGTACATTTAATTTTTTCGTACCAAATGGACAATTTATGGTCTATTAAATTTTTTCATAAAAAAATTAAAAAATGGAGGATGTATAGCCCACTAAATTTTGTGTGTATACTTCATTTAAATTTTTGCATGAAAAATAGACGATGTATAGTCCATTTAATTTTTGCATACGAAAGGGACGATTTATAGGCCATTAAATTTTTTCATAAAAAATCTAAAAATGGACGATGTATAGCCCATTAAAATTTTTTTATAAAAACTTTTTTTTTCATGAAAAATGGATGATGTATAGTCCATTAAATTTTTTGTACGAAAATTAGATGATGTATATAGTCCATTTAATTTTTTGCGTGCCAAATGGACAATTTATGGTCCATTGAATTTTTTCATAAAAAAATTAAAAAATGGAGGATGCATAACACACTAAATTTTGTATGTATACCCCATTTAAATTTTTGCATGAAAAATAGACGATGTATAGTCCATTTAATTTTTGCATACGAAAGGGACGATTTATAGGCCATTAAATTTTTTCATAAAAAATCTAAAAATGGACGATGTATAGCCCATTAAAATTTTTTTATAAAAACTTTTTTTTCATGAAAAATGGATGATGTATAGTCCATTAAATTTTTTGTACGAAAATTAGATGATGTATATAGTCCATTTAATTTTTTGCGTGCCAAATGGACAATTTATGGTCCATTGAATTTTTTCATAAAAAAATTAAAAAATGGAGGATGTATATTTTGTATGTATACTCCATTTAAATTTTTGCATGAAAATTTTGCAATAATATAGTCCATTTAATTTTTGCATACGAAAGGGACGATTTATAGGCCATTAAATTGTTTCATAAAAAATTGAAAAATGGACGATGTATAGCCCATTAAAATTTGTTCATAAAAATTTTTTTTTTCATGAAAAATGGATGATGTATAGTCCATTTAACTTTTTTTTATGAAAAATAGATGATGTATAGTCCATTTAATTTTTTGCGTACGAAATGGATAATTTATGGTCCATTGAATTTTTTCATAAAAAATTAAAAAATGGAGGATGTATAGCCCACTGAATTTTGTATGTATACTCCATTTAAATTTTTGCATGAAAAATAGACGATTTATAGTGCATTTAATTTTTTGCATACGAAAGGGACGATTTATAGCCCATTAAATTTTTTCATAAAAAATTGAAAAATGGACGATGTATATGTACGAAAAATAGATGATGTATATAGTCCATTTAATTTTTTGCGTACCAAACGGACAATTTATGGTCCATTAATTTTTTTCATAAAAAAATTTAAAAATGGAGGATGTATAGCCCACTAAATTTTGTATGTATACTACATTTAATTTTTCCATACGAAAGGGACGATTTATAGGCCATTAAATTTTTTCATAAAAAAATCTAAAAATGGACGATGTATATATAGCCCATTAAAATTTTTTTCAAAAAAACTGTTTTTTTTTTCATGAAAAATGGATGATGTATATAGTCCATTTAATTTTTTGCGTGCCAAATGGACAATTTATGGTCCATTGAATTTTTTCATAAAAAAATTAAAAAATGGAGGATGCATAACACACTAAATTTTGTATGTATACCCCATTTAAATTTTTGCATGAAAATAGACGATGTATAGTCCATTTATTTTTTTGCATACGAAAGGGACGATTTATAGGCCATTAAATTTTTTCATAAAAAATTTAAAAATGGACGATGTATAGCCCATTAAAATTTTTTCATAAAAAATTTTTTTTCATGAAAAATGGATGATGTATAGTCCATTAAATTTTTTGTACGAAAAATAGATGATGTATATAGTCCATTTAATTTTTTGCGTACCAAATGGACAATTTATGGTCTATTAAATTTTTTCATAAAAAAATTAAAAAATGGAGGATGTATAGCCCACTTCATTTAAATTTTTGCATGAAAAATAGACGATGTATAGTCCATTTAATTTTTGCATACGAAAGGGACGATTTATAGGCCATTAAATTTTTTCATAAAAAATCTAAAAATGGACGATGTATAGCCCATTAAAATTTTTTTCAAAAAAACTTTTTTTTCATGAAAAATGGATGATGTATATAGTCCATTTAATTTTTTGCGTGCCAAATGGACAATTTATGGTCCATTGAATTTTTTCATAAAAAAATTAAAAAATGGAGGATGCATAACACACTATATTTTGTATGTATACCCCATTTAAATTTTTGCATGAAAATAGACGATGTATAGTCCATTTATTTTTTTGCATACGAAAGGGACGATTTATAGGCCATTAAATTTTTTTATAAAAAATTTAAAAATGCCCATTAAAATTTTTTCATAAAAAATTTTTTTTCATGAAAAATGGATGATGTATAGTCCATTAAATTTTTTGCGTACCAAATGGACAATTTATGGTCTATTAAATTTTTTCATAAAAAAATTAAAAAATGGAGGATGTATAGCCCACTAAATTTTGTGTGTATACTTCATTTAAATTTTTGCATGAAAAATAGACGATGTATAGTCCATTTAATTTTTGCATACGAAAGGGACGATTTATAGGCCATTAAATTTTTTCATAAAAAATCTAAAAATGGACGATGTATAGCCCATTAAAATTTTTTTATAAAAACTTTTTTTCATGAAAAATGGATGATGTATAGTCCATTAAATTTTTTGTACGAAAATTAGATGATGTATATAGTCCATTTAATTTTTTGCGTGCCAAATGGACAATTTATGGTCCATTGAATTTTTTCATAAAAAAATTAAAAAATGGAGGATGCATAACACACTAAATTTTGTATGTATACCCCATTTAAATTTTTGCATGAAAATAGACGATGTATAGTCCATTTATTTTTTTGCATACGAAAGGGACGATTTATAGGCCATTAAATTTTTTCATAAAAAATTTAAAAATGGACGATGTATAGCCCATTAAAATTTTTTCATAAAAAATTTTTTTTCATGAAAAATGGATGATGTATAGTCCATTAAATTTTTTGTACGAAAAACAGATGATGTATATATTGCATTTAATTTTTTGCATACCAAATGGACAATTTATGGTCCATTGAATTTTTTCATAAAAAAATTAAAAAATGGAGGATGTATAGCCCACCAAATTTTGTATGTATACTCCATTTAAATTTTTGCATGAAAATTTTGCAATAATATAGTCCATTTAATTTTTGCATACGAAAGGGACGATTTATAGGCCATTAAATTGTTTCATAAAAAATTGAAAAATGGACGATGTATAGCCCATTAAAATTTTTTCATAAAAAATTTTTTTTCATGAAAAATGGATGATGTATAGTCCATTTAACTTTTTTTTTATGAAAAATAGATGATGTATAGTCCATTTAATTTTTTGCGTACGAAATGGATAATTTATGGTCCATTGAATTTTTTCATAAAAAATTAAAAAATGGAGGATGTATAGCCCACTGAATTTTGTATGTATACTCCATTTAAATTTTTGCATGAAAAATAGACGATTTATAGTGCATTTAATTTTTTGCATACGAAAGGGACGATTTATAGCCCATTAAATTTTTTCATAAAAAATTGAAAAATGGACGATGTATATGTACGAAAAATAGATGATGTATATAGTCCATTTAATTTTTTGCGTACCAAACGGACAATTTATGGTCCATTAATTTTTTTCATAAAAAAATTTAAAAATGGAGGATGTATAGCCCACTAAATTTTGTATGTATACTACATTTAATTTTTCCATACGAAAGGGACGATTTATAGGCCATTAAATTTTTTCATAAAAAATCTAAAAATGGACGATGTATATATAGCCCATTAAAATTTTTTTCAAAAAAACTGTTTTTTTTTTCATGAAAAATGGATGATGTATATAGTCCATTTAATTTTTTGCGTGCCAAATGGACAATTTATGGTCCATTGAATTTTTTCATAAAAAAATTAAAAAATGGAGGATGCATAACACACTATATTTTGTATGTATACCCCATTTAAATTTTTGCATGAAAATAGACGATGTATAGTCCATTTATTTTTTTGCATACGAAAGGGACGATTTATAGGCCATTAAATTTTTTTATAAAAAATTTAAAAATGCCCATTAAAATTTTTTCATAAAAAATTTTTTTTCATGAAAAATGGATGATGTATAGTCCATTAAATTTTTTGCGTACCAAATGGACAATTTATGGTCTATTAAATTTTTTCATAAAAAAATTAAAAAATGGAGGATGTATAGCCCACTAAATTTTGTGTGTATACTTCATTTAAATTTTTGCATGAAAAATAGACGATGTATAGTCCATTTAATTTTTGCATACGAAAGGGACGATTTATAGGCCATTAAATTTTTTCATAAAAAATCTAAAAATGGACGATGTATAGCCCATTAAAATTTTTTTATAAAAACTTTTTTTCATGAAAAATGGATGATGTATAGTCCATTAAATTTTTTGTACGAAAATTAGATGATGTATATAGTCCATTTAATTTTTTGCGTGCCAAATGGACAATTTATGGTCCATTGAATTTTTTCATAAAAAAATTAAAAAATGGAGGATGCATAACACACTAAATTTTGTATGTATACCCCATTTAAATTTTTGCATGAAAATAGACGATGTATAGTCCATTTATTTTTTTGCATACGAAAGGGACGATTTATAGGCCATTAAATTTTTTCATAAAAAATTTAAAAATGGACGATGTATAGCCCATTAAAATTTTTTCATAAAAAATTTTTTTTCATGAAAAATGGATGATGTATAGTCCATTAAATTTTTTGTACGAAAAATAGATGATGTATATAGTCCATTTAATTTTTTGCGTACCAAATGGACAATTTATGGTCTATTAAATTTTTTCATAAAAAAATTAAAAAATGGAGGATGTATAGCCCACTTCATTTAAATTTTTGCATGAAAAATAGACGATGTATAGTCCATTTAATTTTTGCATACGAAAGGGACGATTTATAGGCCATTAAATTTTTTCATAAAAAATCTAAAAATGGACGATGTATAGCCCATTAAAATTTTTTTCAAAAAAACTTTTTTTTCATGAAAAATGGATGATGTATATAGTCCATTTAATTTTTTGCGTGCCAAATGGACAATTTATGGTCCATTGAATTTTTTCATAAAAAAATTAAAAAATGGAGGATGCATAACACACTATATTTTGTATGTATACCCCATTTAAATTTTTGCATGAAAATAGACGATGTATAGTCCATTTATTTTTTTGCATACGAAAGGGACGATTTATAGGCCATTAAATTTTTTTATAAAAAATTTAAAAATGCCCATTAAAATTTTTTCATAAAAAATTTTTTTTCATGAAAAATGGATGATGTATAGTCCATTAAATTTTTTGCGTACCAAATGGACAATTTATGGTCTATTAAATTTTTTCATAAAAAAATTAAAAAATGGAGGATGTATAGCCCACTAAATTTTGTGTGTATACTTCATTTAAATTTTTGCATGAAAAATAGACGATGTATAGTCCATTTAATTTTTGCATACGAAAGGGACGATTTATAGGCCATTAAATTTTTTCATAAAAAATCTAAAAATGGACGATGTATAGCCCATTAAAATTTTTTTATAAAAACTTTTTTTCATGAAAAATGGATGATGTATAGTCCATTAAATTTTTTGTACGAAAATTAGATGATGTATATAGTCCATTTAATTTTTTGCGTGCCAAATGGACAATTTATGGTCCATTGAATTTTTTCATAAAAAAATTAAAAAATGGAGGATGCATAACACACTAAATTTTGTATGTATACCCCATTTAAATTTTTGCATGAAAATAGACGATGTATAGTCCATTTATTTTTTTGCATACGAAAGGGACGATTTATAGGCCATTAAATTTTTTCATAAAAAATTTAAAAATGGACGATGTATAGCCCATTAAAATTTTTTCATAAAAAATTTTTTTTCATGAAAAATGGATGATGTATAGTCCATTAAATTTTTTGTACGAAAAACAGATGATGTATATATTGCATTTAATTTTTTGCATACCAAATGGACAATTTATGGTCCATTGAATTTTTTCATAAAAAAATTAAAAAATGGAGGATGTATAGCCCACCAAATTTTGTATGTATACTCCATTTAAATTTTTGCATGAAAATTTTGCAATAATATAGTCCATTTAATTTTTGCATACGAAAGGGACGATTTATAGGCCATTAAATTGTTTCATAAAAAATTGAAAAATGGACGATGTATAGCCCATTAAAATTTTTTCATAAAAAATTTTTTTTCATGAAAAATGGATGATGTATAGTCCATTTAACTTTTTTTTATGAAAAATAGATGATGTATAGTCCATTTAATTTTTTGCGTACGAAATGGATAATTTATGGTCCATTGAATTTTTTCATAAAAAATTAAAAAATGGAGGATGTATAGCCCACTGAATTTTGTATGTATACTCCATTTAAATTTTTGCATGAAAAATAGACGATTTATAGTGCATTTAATTTTTTGCATACGAAAGGGACGATTTATAGCCCATTAAATTTTTTCATAAAAAATTGAAAAATGGACGATGTATATGTACGAAAAATAGATGATGTATATAGTCCATTTAATTTTTTGCGTACCAAACGGACAATTTATGGTCCATTAATTTTTTTCATAAAAAAATTTAAAAATGGAGGATGTATAGCCCACTAAATTTTGTATGTATACTACATTTAATTTTTCCATACGAAAGGGACGATTTATAGGCCATTAAATTTTTTCATAAAAAATCTAAAAATGGACGATGTATATATAGCCCATTAAAATTTTTTTCAAAAAAACTGTTTTTTTTTTTCATGAAAAATGGATGATGTATATAGTCCATTTAATTTTTTGCGTGCCAAATGGACAATTTATGGTCCATTGAATTTTTTCATAAAAAAATTAAAAAATGGAGGATGCATAACACACTAAATTTTGTATGTATACCCCATTTAAATTTTTGCATGAAAATAGACGATGTATAGTCCATTTATTTTTTTGCATACGAAAGGGACGATTTATAGGCCATTAAATTTTTTCATAAAAAATTTAAAAATGGACGATGTATAGCCCAATAAAATTTTTTCATAAAAAATTTTTTTTCATGAAAAATGGATGATGTATAGTCCATTAAATTTTTTGTACGAAAAATAGATGATGTATATAGTCCATTTAATTTTTTGCGTACCAAATGGACAATTTATGGTCTATTAAATTTTTTCATAAAAAAATTAAAAAATGGAGGATGTATAGCCCACTTCATTTAAATTTTTGCATGAAAAATAGACGATGTATAGTCCATTTAATTTTTGCATACGAAAGGGACGATTTATAGGCCATTAAATTTTGTCATAAAAAATCTAAAAATGGACGATGTATAGCCCATTAAAATTTTTTTATAAAAACTTTTTTCCATGAAAAATGGATGATGTATAGTCCATTAAATTTTTTGTACGAAAAATAGATGATGTATATAGTCCATTTAATTTTTTGCGTGCCAAATGGACAATTTATGGTCCATTGAATTTTTTCATAAAAAAATTAAAAAATGGAGGATGCATAACACACTAAATTTTGTATGTATACCCCATTTAAATTTTTGCATGAAAATAGACGATGTATAGTCCATTTATTTTTTTGCATACGAAAGGGACGATTTATAGGCCATTAAATTTTTTCATAAAAAAATTGAAAAATGGACGATGTATATGTACGAAAAATAGATGATGTATATAGTCCATTTAATTTTTTGCGTACCAAACGGACAATTTACGGTCCATTAATTTTTTTCATAAAAAAATTTAAAAATGGAGGATGTATAGCCCACTAAATTTTGTATGTATACTACATTTAATTTTTGCATACGAAACGGACGATTTATAGGCCATTAAATTTTTTCATAAAAAATCTAAAAATGGACGATGTATAGCCCATTAAAATTTTTTTCAAAAAAACTTTTTTTTTCATGAAAAATGGATGATGTATATAGTCCATTTAATTTTTTGCGTGCCAAATGTACAATTTATGGTCCATTGAATTTTTTCATAAAAAACTTAAAAAATGGAGGACCCCATTTAAATTTTTGCATGAAAATAGACGATGTATAGTCCATTTATTTTTTTGCATACGAAAGGGACGATTTATAGGCCATTAAATTTTGTCATAAAAAATTTAAAAATGGACGATGTATATAGCCCATTAAAATTTTTTTCAAAAAAACTGTTTTTTTTTCATGAAAAATGGATGATGTATAGTCCATTAAATTTTTTGTACGAAAAATAGATGATGTATATAGTCCATTTAATTTTTTGCGTGCCAAATGGACAATTTATGGTCCATTGAATTTTTTCATAAAAAAATTAAAAAATGGAGGATGCATAACACACTAAATTTTGTATGTATACCCCATTTAAATTTTTGCATGAAAATAGACGATGTATAGTCCATTTATTTTTTTGCATACGAAAGGGACGATTTATAGGCCATTAAATTTTTTCATAAAAAATTTAAAAATGGACGATGTATAGCCCATTAAAATTTTTTCATAAAAAATTTTTTTTCATGAAAAATAGATGATGTATAGTCCATTAAATTTTTTGTACGAAAAACAGATGATGTATATAGTGCATTTAATTTTTTGCATACCAAATGGACAATTTATGGTCCATTGAATTTTTTCATAAAAAAAATTAAAAAATGGAGGATGTATATATAGCCCACCAAATTTTGTATGTATACTCCATTTAAATTTTTGCATGAAAATTTTGCAATAATATTATAGTCCATTTAATTTTTGCATACGAAAGGGACGATTTATAGGCCATTAAATTTTTTCATAAAAAATTTAAAAATGGACGATGTATAGCCCATTAAAATTTTTTCATAAAAAATTTTTTTTTTCATGAAAAATGGATGATGTATAGTCCATTTAACTTTTTTTATGAAAAATAGATGATGTATAGTCCATTTAATTTTTTGCGTACGAAATGGATAATTTATGGTCCATTGAATTTTTTCATAAAAAATTAAAAAATGGAGGATGTATATGTACGAAAAATAGATGATGTATAAAGTCCATTTAATTTTTTGCGTACCAAACGGACAATTTATGGTCCATTAATTTTTTTCATAAAAAAATTTAAAAATGGAGGATGTATAGCCCACTAAATTTTGTATGTATACTACATTTAATTTTTGCATACGAAACGGACGATTTATAGGCCATTAAATTTTTTCATAAAAAATCTAAAAATGGACGATGTATAGCCCATTAAAATTTTTTCATAAAAACTTTTTTTTCATGAAAAATGGATGATGTATAGTCCATTAAATTTTTTGTACGAAAAATAGATGATGTATATAGTCCATTTAATTTTTTGCGTGCCAAATGGACAATTTATGGTCCATTGAATTTTTTCATAAAAAATTTCAAAATGGAGGATGTATAGCCCACCAAATTTTGTGTGTATACTCCATTTAAATTTTTGCATGAAAAATAGACGATGTATAGTCCAATTAATTTTTGCATACGAAATGGACGATTTATAGGCCATTAAATTTTTTCATAAAAAATCTAAAAATGGACGATGTATTATTATAGCCCATTAAAATTTTTTCATAAAACTTTTTTTTTCATGAAAAATGGATGATGTATAGTCCATTAAATTTTTTGTTCGAAAAATAGATGATGTATATAGTCCATTTGATTTTTTGCGTGCCAAATGGACAATTTATGGTCCATTGAATTTTTTCATAAAAAAATTAAAAAATGGAGGATGTATAGCCCACCAAATTTTGTATGTATACTCCATTTAAATTTTTGCAATATTTTGCAAAAATAGATGATGTATATAGTCCATTTAATTTTTTGCGTGCCAAATGGACAATTTATGGTCCATTGAATTTTTTCATAAAAAAATTAAAAAATGGAGGATGTATAGCCCACCAAATTTTGTATGTATACTCCATTTAAATTTTTGCATGAAAATTTTGCAATAATATTATAGTCCGTTTAATTTTTGCATACGAAAGGGACGATTTATAGGCCATTAAATTGTTTCATAAAAAATTGAAAAATTAACGATGTATAGCCCATTAAAATTTTTTCATAAAAAGTTTTTTTTTCATGAAAAATTGATGATGTATAGTCCATTCAACTTTTTTTTAAGAAAAATAGATGATGTATAGTCCATTTAATTTTTTGCGTACGAAATGGATAATTTATGGTCCATTGAATTTTTTCATAAAAAATTAAAAAATGGAGGATGTATAGTCCACTGAATTTTGTATGTATACTCCATTTAAATTTTTGCATGAAAAATAGACGATGTATAGTGCATTTAATTTTTTGCATACGAAAGGGACGATTTATAGCCCATTAAATTTTTTCGTAAAAAATTTAAAAATGGACGATGTATATGTACGAAAAATAGATGATGTATATAGTCCATTTAATTTTTTGCGTGCCAAATGGACAATTTATGGTCCATTGAATTTTTTCATAAAAAATTTAAAAATGGAGGATGTATAGCCCACTAAATTTTGTATGTATACTACATTTAATTTTTGCATACGAAAGGGACGATTTATAGGCTATTAAATTTTTTCATAAAAAATTTAAAAATGGACGATGTCCCATTAAAATTTTTTCATAAAAAATTTTTTTTCATGAAAAATGGATGATGTATAGTCCATTTAATTTTTTTTTACGAAAAATAAATGATGTATATAGTCCATTTAATTTTTTCGTACCAAATGGACAATTTATGGTCCATTAAATTTTTTCATAAAAAAATTAAAAAATGGAGGATCTATAAGCCCACTAAATTTTGTGTGTATACTCCATTTAAATTTTTGCATGAAAAATAGACGATGTATAGTCCATTTAATTTTAGCATACGAAAGGGACGATTTATAGGCCATTAAATTTTTTCATAAGAAATCTAAAAATGGACGATGTATAGCCCATTAAAATTTTTTTCAAAAAAACTTTTTTTTTCATGAAAAATGGATGATGTATATAGTCCATTTAATTTTTTGCGTGCCAAATGAACAATTTATGGTCCATTGAATTTTTTCATGAAAAAATTTAAAAATGGAGAATGTATAGCCCACTAAATTTTGTATGTATAGTCCATTTATTTTTTTGCATACGAAAGGGACGATTTATAGGCCATTAAATTTTTTCATAAAAAATTTAAAAATGGACGATGTATATATAGCCCATTAAAACTTTTTCATAAAAAATTTTTTTTCATGAAAAATGGATGATGTATAGTCCATTAAATTTTTTGTACGAAAAATAGATGATGTATATAGTCCATTTAATTTTTTGCGTGCCAAATGGACAATTTATGGTCCATTGAATTTTTTCATAAAAAAATTAAAAAATGGAGGATGTATAGCCCACCAAATTTTGTATGTATACTCCATTTAAATTTTTGCAATATTTTGCAAAAATAGATGATGTATATAGTCCATTTAATTTTTTGCGTGCCAAATGGACAATTTATGGTCCATTGAATTTTTTCATAAAAAAATTAAAAAATGGAGGATGTATAGCCCACCAAATTTTGTATGTATACTCCATTTAAATTTTTGCATGAAAATTTTGCAATAATATTATAGTCCATTTAACTTTTGCATACGAAAGGGACGATTTATAGGCAATTAAATTGTTTCATAAAAAATTGAAAAATGGACGATGTATAGCCCATTAAAATTTTTTCATAAAAAATTTTTTTTTCATGAAAAATGGATGATGTATAGTCCATTTAACTTTTTTTTATGAAAAATAGATGATGTATAGTCCATTTAATTTTTTGCGTACGAAATGGATAATTTATGGTCCATTGAATTTTTTCATAAAAAATTAAAAAATGGAGGATGTATAGCCCACTGAATTTTGTATGTATACTCCATTTAAATTTTTGCATGAAAAATAGACGATTTATAGTGCATTTAATTTTTTGCATACGAAAGGGACGATTTATAGCCCATTAAATTTTTTCATAAAAAATTGAAAAATGGACGATGTATATGTACGAAAAATATATGATGTATATAGTCCATTTAATTTTTTGCGTACCAAATGGACAATTTATGGTCCATTAATTTTTTTCATAAAAAAATTTAAAAATGGAGGATGTATAGCCCACTAAATTTTGTATGTATACTACATTTAATTTTTTTACGAAAAATAAATGATGTATGTAGTACATTTAATTTTTTCGTACCAAATGGACAATTTATGGTCCATTATATTTTTTCATAAAAAAATTAAAAAATGGAGGATCTATAAGCCCACTAAATTTTGTGTGTATACTCCATTTAAATTTTTGCATGAAAAATAGACGATGTATAGTCCATTTAATTTTAGCATACGAAAGGGACGATTTATAGGCCATTAAATTTTTTCATAAGAAATCTAAAAATGGACGATGTATAGCCCATTAAAATTTTTTTCAAAAAAACTTTTTTTTTCATGAAAAATGGATGATGTATATAGTCCATTTAATTTTTTGCGTGCCAAATGAACAATTTATGGTCCATTGAATTTTTTCATGAAAAAATTTAAAAATGGAGGATGTATAGCCCACTAAATTTTGTATGTATAGTCCATTTATTTTTTTGCATACGAAAGGGACGATTTATAGGCCATTAAATTTTTTCATAAAAAATTGAAAAATGGACGATGTATATGTACGAAAAATAGATGATGTATATAGTCCATTTAATTTTTTGCGTACCAAACGGACAATTTACGGTCCATTAATTTTTTTCATAAAAAAATTTAAAAATGGAGGATGTATAGCCCACTAAATTTTGTATGTATACTACATTTAATTTTTGCATACGAAACGGACGATTTATAGGCCATTAAATTTTTTCATAAAAAATCTAAAAATGGACGATGTATAGCCCATTAAAATTTTTTTCAAAAAAACTTTTTTTTTCATGAAAAATGGATGATGTATATAGTCCATTTAATTTTTTGCGTGCCAAATGTACAATTTATGGTCCATTGAATTTTTTCATAAAAAACTTAAAAAATGGAGGACCCCATTTAAATTTTTGCATGAAAATAGACGATGTATAGTCCATTTATTTTTTTGCATACGAAAGGGACGATTTATAGGCCATTAAATTTTGTCATAAAAAATTTAAAAATGGACGATGTATATAGCCCATTAAAATTTTTTTCAAAAAAACTGTTTTTTTTTCATGAAAAATGGATGATGTATAGTCCATTAAATTTTTTGTACGAAAAATAGATGATGTATATAGTCCATTTAATTTTTTGCGTGCCAAATGGACAATTTATGGTCCATTGAATTTTTTCATAAAAAAATTAAAAAATGGAGGATGCATAACACACTAAATTTTGTATGTATACCCCATTTAAATTTTTGCATGAAAATAGACGATGTATAGTCCATTTATTTTTTTGCATACGAAAGGGACGATTTATAGGCCATTAAATTTTTTCATAAAAAATTTAAAAATGGACGATGTATAGCCCATTAAAATTTTTTCATAAAAAATTTTTTTTCATGAAAAATAGATGATGTATAGTCCATTAAATTTTTTGTACGAAAAACAGATGATGTATATAGTGCATTTAATTTTTTGCATACCAAATGGACAATTTATGGTCCATTGAATTTTTTCATAAAAAAAATTAAAAAATGGAGGATGTATATATAGCCCACCAAATTTTGTATGTATACTCCATTTAAATTTTTGCATGAAAATTTTGCAATAATATTATAGTCCATTTAATTTTTGCATACGAAAGGGACGATTTATAGGCCATTAAATTTTTTCATAAAAAATTTAAAAATGGACGATGTATAGCCCATTAAAATTTTTTCATAAAAAATTTTTTTTTTCATGAAAAATGGATGATGTATAGTCCATTTAACTTTTTTTATGAAAAATAGATGATGTATAGTCCATTTAATTTTTTGCGTACGAAATGGATAATTTATGGTCCATTGAATTTTTTCATAAAAAATTAAAAAATGGAGGATGTATATGTACGAAAAATAGATGATGTATAAAGTCCATTTAATTTTTTGCGTACCAAACGGACAATTTATGGTCCATTAATTTTTTTCATAAAAAAATTTAAAAATGGAGGATGTATAGCCCACTAAATTTTGTATGTATACTACATTTAATTTTTGCATACGAAACGGACGATTTATAGGCCATTAAATTTTTTCATAAAAAATCTAAAAATGGACGATGTATAGCCCATTAAAATTTTTTCATAAAAACTTTTTTTTCATGAAAAATGGATGATGTATAGTCCATTAAATTTTTTGTACGAAAAATAGATGATGTATATAGTCCATTTAATTTTTTGCGTGCCAAATGGACAATTTATGGTCCATTGAATTTTTTCATAAAAAATTTCAAAATGGAGGATGTATAGCCCACCAAATTTTGTGTGTATACTCCATTTAAATTTTTGCATGAAAAATAGACGATGTATAGTCCAATTAATTTTTGCATACGAAATGGACGATTTATAGGCCATTAAATTTTTTCATAAAAAATCTAAAAATGGACGATGTATTATTATAGCCCATTAAAATTTTTTCATAAAACTTTTTTTTTCATGAAAAATGGATGATGTATAGTCCATTAAATTTTTTGTTCGAAAAATAGATGATGTATATAGTCCATTTGATTTTTTGCGTGCCAAATGGACAATTTATGGTCCATTGAATTTTTTCATAAAAAAATTAAAAAATGGAGGATGTATAGCCCACCAAATTTTGTATGTATACTCCATTTAAATTTTTGCAATATTTTGCAAAAATAGATGATGTATATAGTCCATTTAATTTTTTGCGTGCCAAATGGACAATTTATGGTCCATTGAATTTTTTCATAAAAAAATTAAAAAATGGAGGATGTATAGCCCACCAAATTTTGTATGTATACTCCATTTAAATTTTTGCATGAAAATTTTGCAATAATATTATAGTCCGTTTAATTTTTGCATACGAAAGGGACGATTTATAGGCCATTAAATTGTTTCATAAAAAATTGAAAAATTAACGATGTATAGCCCATTAAAATTTTTTCATAAAAAGTTTTTTTTTCATGAAAAATTGATGATGTATAGTCCATTCAACTTTTTTTTAAGAAAAATAGATGATGTATAGTCCATTTAATTTTTTGCGTACGAAATGGATAATTTATGGTCCATTGAATTTTTTCATAAAAAATTAAAAAATGGAGGATGTATAGTCCACTGAATTTTGTATGTATACTCCATTTAAATTTTTGCATGAAAAATAGACGATGTATAGTGCATTTAATTTTTTGCATACGAAAGGGACGATTTATAGCCCATTAAATTTTTTCGTAAAAAATTTAAAAATGGACGATGTATATGTACGAAAAATAGATGATGTATATAGTCCATTTAATTTTTTGCGTGCCAAATGGACAATTTATGGTCCATTGAATTTTTTCATAAAAAATTTAAAAATGGAGGATGTATAGCCCACTAAATTTTGTATGTATACTACATTTAATTTTTGCATACGAAAGGGACGATTTATAGGCTATTAAATTTTTTCATAAAAAATTTAAAAATGGACGATGTCCCATTAAAATTTTTTCATAAAAAATTTTTTTTCATGAAAAATGGATGATGTATAGTCCATTTAATTTTTTTTTACGAAAAATAAATGATGTATATAGTCCATTTAATTTTTTCGTACCAAATGGACAATTTATGGTCCATTAAATTTTTTCATAAAAAAATTAAAAAATGGAGGATCTATAAGCCCACTAAATTTTGTGTGTATACTCCATTTAAATTTTTGCATGAAAAATAGACGATGTATAGTCCATTTAATTTTAGCATACGAAAGGGACGATTTATAGGCCATTAAATTTTTTCATAAGAAATCTAAAAATGGACGATGTATAGCCCATTAAAATTTTTTTCAAAAAAACTTTTTTTTTCATGAAAAATGGATGATGTATATAGTCCATTTAATTTTTTGCGTGCCAAATGAACAATTTATGGTCCATTGAATTTTTTCATGAAAAAATTTAAAAATGGAGGATGTATAGCCCACTAAATTTTGTATGTATAGTCCATTTATTTTTTTGCATACGAAAGGGACGATTTATAGGCCATTAAATTTTTTCATAAAAAATTTAAAAATGGACGATGTATATATAGCCCATTAAAATTTTTTCATAAAAAATTTTTTTTCATGAAAAATGGATGATGTATAGTCCATTAAATTTTTTGTACGAAAAATAGATGATGTATATAGTCCATTTAATTTTTTGCGTGCCAAATGGACAATTTATGGTCCATTGAATTTTTTCATAAAAAAATTAAAAAATGGAGGATGTATAGCCCACCAAATTTTGTATGTATACTCCATTTAAATTTTTGCAATATTTTGCAAAAATAGATGATGTATATAGTCCATTTAATTTTTTGCGTGCCAAATGGACAATTTATGGTCCATTGAATTTTTTCATAAAAAAATTAAAAAATGGAGGATGTATAGCCCACCAAATTTTGTATGTATACTCCATTTAAATTTTTGCATGAAAATTTTGCAATAATATTATAGTCCATTTAACTTTTGCATACGAAAGGGACGATTTATAGGCAATTAAATTGTTTCATAAAAAATTGAAAAATGGACGATGTATAGCCCATTAAAATTTTTTCATAAAAAATTTTTTTTTCATGAAAAATGGATGATGTATAGTCCATTTAACTTTTTTTTATGAAAAATAGATGATGTATAGTCCATTTAATTTTTTGCGTACGAAATGGATAATTTATGGTCCATTGAATTTTTTCATAAAAAATTAAAAAATGGAGGATGTATAGCCCACTGAATTTTGTATGTATACTCCATTTAAATTTTTGCATGAAAAATAGACGATTTATAGTGCATTTAATTTTTTGCATACGAAAGGGACGATTTATAGCCCATTAAATTTTTTCATAAAAAATTGAAAAATGGACGATGTATATGTACGAAAAATATATGATGTATATAGTCCATTTAATTTTTTGCGTACCAAACGGACAATTTATGGTCCATTAATTTTTTTCATAAAAAAATTTAAAAATGGAGGATGTATAGCCCACTAAATTTTGTATGTATACTACATTTAATTTTTTTACGAAAAATAAATGATGTATGTAGTACATTTAATTTTTTCGTACCAAATGGACAATTTATGGTCCATTATATTTTTTCATAAAAAAATTAAAAAATGGAGGATCTATAGCCCACTAAATTTTGTGTGTATACTCCATTTAAATTTTTGCATGAAAAATAGACGATGTATAGTCCATTTAATTTTAGCATACGAAAGGGACGATTTATAGGCCATTAAATTTTTTCATAAAAAATCTAAAAATGGACGATGTATAGCCCATTAAAATTTTTTTCAAAAAAACTTTTTTTTCATGAAAAATGGATGATGTATATAGTCCATTTAATTTTTTGCGTGCCAAATGGACAATTTATGGTCCATTGAATTTTTTCATAAAAAAATTAAAAAATGGAGGATGCATAACACACTATATTTTGTATGTATACCCCATTTAAATTTTTGCATGAAAATAGACGATGTATAGTCCATTTATTTTTTTGCATACGAAAGGGACGATTTATAGGCCATTAAATTTTTTCATAAAAAATTTAAAAATGCCCATTAAAATTTTTTCATAAAAAATTTTTTTTCATGAAAAATGGATGATGTATAGTCCATTAAATTTTTTGCGTACCAAATGGACAATTTATGGTCTATTAAATTTTTTCATAAAAAAATTAAAAAATGGAGGATGTATAGCCCACTAAATTTTGTGTGTATACTTCATTTAAATTTTTGCATGAAAAATAGACGATGTATAGTCCATTTAATTTTTGCATACGAAAGGGACGATTTATAGGCCATTAAATTTTTTCATAAAAAATCTAAAAATGGACGATGTATAGCCCATTAAAATTTTTTTATAAAAACTTTTTTTTCATGAAAAATGGATGATGTATAGTCCATTAAATTTTTTGTACGAAAATTAGATGATGTATATAGTCCATTTAATTTTTTGCGTGCCAAATGGACAATTTATGGTCCATTGAATTTTTTCATAAAAAAATTAAAAAATGGAGGATGCATAACACACTAAATTTTGTATGTATACCCCATTTAAATTTTTGCATGAAAAAAGACGATGTATAGTCCATTTATTTTTTTGCATACGAAAGGGACGATTTATAGGCCATTAAATTTTTTCATAAAAAATTTAAAAATGGACGATGTATAGCCCATTAAAATTTTTTCATAAAAAATTTTTTTTCATGAAAAATGGATGATGTATAGTCCATTAAATTTTTTGTACGAAAAACAGATGATGTATATATTGCACTTAATTTTTTGCATACCAAATGGACAATTTATGGTCCATTGAATTTTTTCATAAAAAAATTAAAAAATGGAGGATGTATAGCCCACCAAATTTTGTATGTATACTCCATTTAAATTTTTGCATGAAAATTTTGCAATAATATAGTCCATTTAATTTTTGCATACGAAAGGGACGATTTATAGGCCATTAAATTGTTTCATAAAAAATTGAAAAATGGACGATGTATAGCCCATTAAGATTTTTTCATAAAAAATTTTTTTTTCATGAAAAATGGATGATGTATAGTCCATTTAACTTTTTTTTATGAAAAATAGATGATGTATAGTCCATTTAATTTTTTGCGTACGAAATGCATAATTTATGGTCCATTGAATTTTTTCATAAAAAATTAAAAAATGGAGGATGTATAGCCCACTGAATTTTGTATGTATACTCCATTTAAATTTTTGCATGAAAAATAGACGATTTATAGTGCATTTAATTTTTTGCATACGAAAGGGACGATTTATAGCCCATTAAATTTTTTCATAAAAAATTGAAAAATGGACGATGTATATGTACGAAAAATAGATGATGTATATAGTCCATTTAATTTTTTGCGTACCAAACGGACAATTTATGGTCCATTAATTTTTTTCATAAAAAAATTTAAAAATGGAGGATGTATAGCCCACTAAATTTTGTATGTATACTACATTTAATTTTTGCATACGAAAGGGACGATTTATAGGCTATTAAATTTTTTCATAAAAAATCTAAAAATGGACGATGTATATATAGCCCATTAAAATTTTTTTCAAAAAAACTGTTTTTTTTTTCATGAAAAATGGATGATGTATATAGTCCATTTAATTTTTTGCGTGCCAAATGGACAATTTATGGTCCATTGAATTTTTTCATAAAAAAATTAAAAAATGGAGGATGCATAACACACTAAATTTTGTATGTATACCCCATTTAAATTTTTGCATGAAAATAGACGATGTATAGTCCATTTATTTTTTTGCATACGAAAGGGACGATTTATAGGCCATTAAATTTTTTCATAAAAAATTTAAAAATGGACGATGTATAGCCCATTAAAATTTTTTCATAAAAAATTTTTTTTCATGAAAAATGGATGATGTATAGTCCATTAAATTTTTTGTACGAAAAATAGATGATGTATATAGTCCATTTAATTTTTTGCGTACCAAATGGACAATTTATGGTCTATTAAATTTTTTCATAAAAAAATTAAAAAATGGAGGATGTATAGCCCACCAAATTTTGTATGTATACTCCATTTAAATTTTTGCATGAAAATTTTGCAATAATATAGTCCATTTAATTTTTGCATACGAAAGGGACGATTTATAGGCCATTAAATTGTTTCATAAAAAATTGAAAAATGGACGATGTATAGCCCATTAAGATTTTTTCATAAAAAATTTTTTTTTCATGAAAAATGGATGATGTATAGTCCATTTAACTTTTTTTTATGAAAAATAGATGATGTATAGTCCATTTAATTTTTTGCGTACGAAATGCATAATTTATGGTCCATTGAATTTTTTCATAAAAAATTAAAAAATGGAGGATGTATAGCCCACTGAATTTTGTATGTATACTCCATTTAAATTTTTGCATGAAAAATAGACGATTTATAGTGCATTTAATTTTTTGCATACGAAAGGGACGATTTATAGCCCATTAAATTTTTTCATAAAAAATTGAAAAATGGACGATGTATATGTACGAAAAATAGATGATGTATATAGTCCATTTAATTTTTTGCGTACCAAACGGACAATTTATGGTCCATTAATTTTTTTCATAAAAAAATTTAAAAATGGAGGATGTATAGCCCACTAAATTTTGTATGTATACTACATTTAATTTTTGCATACGAAAGGGACGATTTATAGGCTATTAAATTTTTTCATAAAAAATCTAAAAATGGACGATGTATATATAGCCCATTAAAATTTTTTTCAAAAAAACTGTTTTTTTTTTCATGAAAAATGGATGATGTATATAGTCCATTTAATTTTTTGCGTGCCAAATGGACAATTTATGGTCCATTGAATTTTTTCATAAAAAAATTAAAAAATGGAGGATGCATAACACACTAAATTTTGTATGTATACTCCATTTAAATTTTTGCATGAAAAATAGACGATGTATAGTGCATTTAATTTTTTGCATACGAAAGGGACGATTTATAGCCCATTAAATTTTTTCGTAAAAAATTTAAAAATGGACGATGTATATGTACGAAAAATAGATGATGTATATAGTCCATTTAATTTTTTGCGTGCCAAATGGACAATTTATGGTCCATTGAATTTTTTCATAAAAAATTTAAAAATGGAGGATGTATAGCCCACTAAATTTTGTATGTATACTACATTTAATTTTTGCATACGAAAGGGACGATTTATAGGCTATTAAATTTTTTCATAAAAAATTTAAAAATGGACGATGTCCCATTAAAATTTTTTCATAAAAAATTTTTTTTCATGAAAAATGGATGATGTATAGTCCATTTAATTTTTTTTTACGAAAAATAAATGATGTATATAGTCCATTTAATTTTTTCGTACCAAATGGACAATTTATGGTCCATTAAATTTTTTCATAAAAAAATTAAAAAATGGAGGATCTATAAGCCCACTAAATTTTGTGTGTATACTCCATTTAAATTTTTGCATGAAAAATAGACGATGTATAGTCCATTTAATTTTAGCATACGAAAGGGACGATTTATAGGCCATTAAATTTTTTCATAAGAAATCTAAAAATGGACGATGTATAGCCCATTAAAATTTTTTTCAAAAAAACTTTTTTTTTCATGAAAAATGGATGATGTATATAGTCCATTTAATTTTTTGCGTGCCAAATGAACAATTTATGGTCCATTGAATTTTTTCATGAAAAAATTTAAAAATGGAGGATGTATAGCCCACTAAATTTTGTATGTATAGTCCATTTATTTTTTTGCATACGAAAGGGACGATTTATAGGCCATTAAATTTTTTCATAAAAAATTTAAAAATGGACGATGTATATATAGCCCATTAAAATTTTTTCATAAAAAATTTTTTTTCATGAAAAATGGATGATGTATAGTCCATTAAATTTTTTGTACGAAAAATAGATGATGTATATAGTCCATTTAATTTTTTGCGTGCCAAATGGACAATTTATGGTCCATTGAATTTTTTCATAAAAAAATTAAAAAATGGAGGATGTATAGCCCACCAAATTTTGTATGTATACTCCATTTAAATTTTTGCAATATTTTGCAAAAATAGATGATGTATATAGTCCATTTAATTTTTTGCGTGCCAAATGGACAATTTATGGTCCATTGAATTTTTTCATAAAAAAATTAAAAAATGGAGGATGTATAGCCCACCAAATTTTGTATGTATACTCCATTTAAATTTTTGCATGAAAATTTTGCAATAATATTATAGTCCATTTAACTTTTGCATACGAAAGGGACGATTTATAGGCAATTAAATTGTTTCATAAAAAATTGAAAAATGGACGATGTATAGCCCATTAAAATTTTTTCATAAAAAATTTTTTTTTCATGAAAAATGGATGATGTATAGTCCATTTAACTTTTTTTTATGAAAAATAGATGATGTATAGTCCATTTAATTTTTTGCGTACGAAATGGATAATTTATGGTCCATTGAATTTTTTCATAAAAAATTAAAAAATGGAGGATGTATAGCCCACTGAATTTTGTATGTATACTCCATTTAAATTTTTGCATGAAAAATAGACGATTTATAGTGCATTTAATTTTTTGCATACGAAAGGGACGATTTATAGCCCATTAAATTTTTTCATAAAAAATTGAAAAATGGACGATGTATATGTACGAAAAATATATGATGTATATAGTCCATTTAATTTTTTGCGTACCAAACGGACAATTTATGGTCCATTAATTTTTTTCATAAAAAAATTTAAAAATGGAGGATGTATAGCCCACTAAATTTTGTATGTATACTACATTTAATTTTTTTACGAAAAATAAATGATGTATGTAGTACATTTAATTTTTTCGTACCAAATGGACAATTTATGGTCCATTATATTTTTTCATAAAAAAATTAAAAAATGGAGGATCTATAGCCCACTAAATTTTGTGTGTATACTCCATTTAAATTTTTGCATGAAAAATAGACGATGTATAGTCCATTTAATTTTAGCATACGAAAGGGACGATTTATAGGCCATTAAATTTTTTCATAAAAAATCTAAAAATGGACGATGTATAGCCCATTAAAATTTTTTTCAAAAAAACTTTTTTTTCATGAAAAATGGATGATGTATATAGTCCATTTAATTTTTTGCGTGCCAAATGGACAATTTATGGTCCATTGAATTTTTTCATAAAAAAATTAAAAAATGGAGGATGCATAACACACTATATTTTGTATGTATACCCCATTTAAATTTTTGCATGAAAATAGACGATGTATAGTCCATTTATTTTTTTGCATACGAAAGGGACGATTTATAGGCCATTAAATTTTTTCATAAAAAATTTAAAAATGCCCATTAAAATTTTTTCATAAAAAATTTTTTTTCATGAAAAATGGATGATGTATAGTCCATTAAATTTTTTGCGTACCAAATGGACAATTTATGGTCTATTAAATTTTTTCATAAAAAAATTAAAAAATGGAGGATGTATAGCCCACTAAATTTTGTGTGTATACTTCATTTAAATTTTTGCATGAAAAATAGACGATGTATAGTCCATTTAATTTTTGCATACGAAAGGGACGATTTATAGGCCATTAAATTTTTTCATAAAAAATCTAAAAATGGACGATGTATAGCCCATTAAAATTTTTTTATAAAAACTTTTTTTTCATGAAAAATGGATGATGTATAGTCCATTAAATTTTTTGTACGAAAATTAGATGATGTATATAGTCCATTTAATTTTTTGCGTGCCAAATGGACAATTTATGGTCCATTGAATTTTTTCATAAAAAAATTAAAAAATGGAGGATGCATAACACACTAAATTTTGTATGTATACCCCATTTAAATTTTTGCATGAAAAAAGACGATGTATAGTCCATTTATTTTTTTGCATACGAAAGGGACGATTTATAGGCCATTAAATTTTTTCATAAAAAATTTAAAAATGGACGATGTATAGCCCATTAAAATTTTTTCATAAAAAATTTTTTTTCATGAAAAATGGATGATGTATAGTCCATTAAATTTTTTGTACGAAAAACAGATGATGTATATATTGCACTTAATTTTTTGCATACCAAATGGACAATTTATGGTCCATTGAATTTTTTCATAAAAAAATTAAAAAATGGAGGATGTATAGCCCACCAAATTTTGTATGTATACTCCATTTAAATTTTTGCATGAAAATTTTGCAATAATATAGTCCATTTAATTTTTGCATACGAAAGGGACGATTTATAGGCCATTAAATTGTTTCATAAAAAATTGAAAAATGGACGATGTATAGCCCATTAAGATTTTTTCATAAAAAATTTTTTTTTCATGAAAAATGGATGATGTATAGTCCATTTAACTTTTTTTTATGAAAAATAGATGATGTATAGTCCATTTAATTTTTTGCGTACGAAATGCATAATTTATGGTCCATTGAATTTTTTCATAAAAAATTAAAAAATGGAGGATGTATAGCCCACTGAATTTTGTATGTATACTCCATTTAAATTTTTGCATGAAAAATAGACGATTTATAGTGCATTTAATTTTTTGCATACGAAAGGGACGATTTATAGCCCATTAAATTTTTTCATAAAAAATTGAAAAATGGACGATGTATATGTACGAAAAATAGATGATGTATATAGTCCATTTAATTTTTTGCGTACCAAACGGACAATTTATGGTCCATTAATTTTTTTCATTAAAAAATTTAAAAATGGAGGATGTATAGCCCACTAAATTTTGTATGTATACTACATTTAATTTTTGCATACGAAAGGGACGATTTATAGGCTATTAAATTTTTTCATAAAAAATCTAAAAATGGACGATGTATATATAGCCCATTAAAATTTTTTTCAAAAAAACTGTTTTTTTTTTCATGAAAAATGGATGATGTATATAGTCCATTTAATTTTTTGCGTGCCAAATGGACAATTTATGGTCCATTGAATTTTTTCATAAAAAAATTAAAAAATGGAGGATGCATAACACACTAAATTTTGTATGTATACCCCATTTAAATTTTTGCATGAAAATAGACGATGTATAGTCCATTTATTTTTTTGCATACGAAAGGGACGATTTATAGGCCATTAAATTTTTTCATAAAAAATTTAAAAATGGACGATGTATAGCCCATTAAAATTTTTTCATAAAAAATTTTTTTTCATGAAAAATGGATGATGTATAGTCCATTAAATTTTTTGTACGAAAAATAGATGATGTATATAGTCCATTTAATTTTTTGCGTACCAAATGGACAATTTATGGTCTATTAAATTTTTTCATAAAAAAATTAAAAAATGGAGGATGTATAGCCCACTTCATTTAAATTTTTGCATGAAAAATAGACGATGTATAGTCCATTTAATTTTTGCATACGAAAGGGACGATTTATAGGCCATTAAATTTTGTCATAAAAAATCTAAAAATGGACGATGTATAGCCCATTAAAATTTTTTTATAAAAACTTTTTTCCATGAAAAATGGATGATGTATAGTCCATTAAATTTTTTGTACGAAAAATAGATGATGTATATAGTCCATTTAATTTTTTGCGTGCCAAATGGACAATTTATGGTCCATTGAATTTTTTCATAAAAAAATTAAAAAATGGAGGATGCATAACACACTAAATTTTGTATGTATACCCCATTTAAATTTTTGCATGAAAATAGACGATGTATAGTCCATTTATTTTTTTGCATACGAAAGGGACGATTTATAGGCCATTAAATTTTTTCATAAAAAATCTAAAAATGGACGATGTATAGCCCATTAAAATTTTTTTCAAAAAAACTTTTTTTTTCATGAAAAATGGATGATGTATATAGTCCATTTAATTTTTTGCGTGCCAAATGGACAATTTATGGTCCATTGAATTTTTTCATAAAAAAATTAAAAAATGGAGGACCCCATTTAAATTTTTGCATGAAAATAGACGATGTATAGTCCATTTATTTTTTTGCATACGAAAGGGACGATTTATAGGCCATTAAATTTTTTCATAAAAAATTTAAAAATGGACGATGTATATAGCCCATTAAAATTTTTTTCAAAAAAACTGTTTTTTTTTCATGAAAAATGGATGATGTATAGTCCATTAAATTTTTTGTACGAAAAATAGATGATGTATATAGTCCATTTAATTTTTTGCGTGCCAAATGGACAATTTATGGTCCATTGAATTTTTTCATAAAAAAATTAAAAAATGGAGGATGCATAACACACTAAATTTTGTATGTATACCCCATTTAAATTTTTGCATGAAAATAGACGATGTATAGTCCATTTATTTTTTTGCATACAAAAGGGACGATTTATAGGCCATTAAATTTTTTCATAAAAAATTTAAAAATGGACGATGTATAGCCCATTAAAATTTTTTCATAAAAAATTTTTTTTCATGAAAAATAGATGATGTATAGTCCATTAAATTTTTTGTACGAAAAACAGATGATGTATATAGTGCATTTAATTTTTTGCATACCAAATGGACAATTTATGGTCCATTGAATTTTTTCATAAAAAAAATTAAAAAATGGAGGATGTATATATAGCCCACCAAATTTTGTATGTATACTCCATTTAAATTTTTGCATGAAAATTTTGCAATAATATTATAGTCCATTTAATTTTTGCATACGAAAGGGACGATTTATAGGCCATTAAATTTTTTCATAAAAAATTTAAAAATGGACGATGTATAGCCCATTAAAATTTTTTCATAAAAAATTTTTTTTTTCATGAAAAATGGATGATGTATAGTCCATTTAACTTTTTTTATGAAAAATAGATGATGTATAGTCCATTTAATTTTTTGCGTACGAAATGGATAATTTATGGTCCATTGAATTTTTTCATAAAAAATTAAAAAATGGAGGATCTATAGCCCACTAAATTTTGTGTGTATACTCCATTTAAATTTTTGCATGAAAAATAGACGATGTATAGTGCATTTAATTTTTTGCATACGAAAGGGACGATTTATAGCCCATTAAATTTTTTCATAAAAAAATTTAAAAATGGACGATGTATATGTACGAAAAATAGATGATGTATATAGTCCATTTAATTTTTTGCGTACCAAACGGACAATTTATGGTCCATTAATTTTTTTCATAAAAAAATTTAAAAATGGAGGATGTATAGCCCACTAAATTTTGTATGTATACTACATTTAATTTTTGCATACGAAACGGACGATTTATAGGCCATTAAATTTTTTCATAAAAAATCTAAAAATGGACGATGTATATATAGCCCATTAAAATTTTTTCATAAAAACTTTTTTTTCATGAAAAATGGATGATGTATAGTCCATTAAATTTTTTGTACGAAAAATAGATGATGTATATAGTCCATTTAATTTTTTGCGTGCCAAATGGACAATTTATGGTCCATTGAATTTTTTCATAAAAAATTTAAAAATGGAGGATGTATAGCCCACCAAATTTTGTGTGTATACTCCATTTAAATTTTTGCATGAAAAATAGACGATGTATAGTCCAATTAATTTTTGCATACGAAATGGACGATTTATAGGCCATTAAATTGTTTCATAAAAAATCTAAAAATGGACGATGTATAGCCCATTAAAATTTTTTTCAAAAAAACTTTTTTTTAAGAAAAATTGATGATGTATAGTCCATTTAATTTTTTGCGTACGAAATGGATAATTTATGGTCCATTGAATTTTTTCATAAAAAATTAAAAAATGGAGGATGTATAGTCCACTGAATTTTGTATGTATACTCCATTTAAATTTTTGCATGAAAAATAGACGATGTATAGTGCATTTAATTTTTTGCATACGAAAGGGACGATTTATAGCCCATTAAATTTTTTCGTAAAAAATTTAAAAATGGACGATGTATATGTACGAAAAATAGATGATGTATATAGTCCATTTAATTTTTTGCGTGCCAAATGGACAATTTATGGTCCATTGAATTTTTTCATAAAAAATTTAAAAATGGAGGATGTATAGCCCACTAAATTTTGTATGTATACTACATTTAATTTTTGCATACGAAAAAAACGATTTATAGGCTATTAAATTTTTTCATAAAAAATTTAAAAATGGACGATGTATAGCCCATTAAAATTTTTTCATAAAAAAATTTTTTTCATGAAAAATGGATGATGTATAGTCCATTTAATTTTTTTTACGAAAAATAAATGATGTATATAGTCCATTTAATTTTTTCGTACCAAATGGACAATTTATGGTCCATTAAATTTTTTCATAAAAAAATTAAAAAATGGAGGATCTATAGCCTACTAAATTTTGTGTGTATACTCCATTTAAATTTTTGCATGAAAAATAGACGATGTATAGTCCATTTAATTTTAGCATACGAAAGGGACGATTTATAGGCCATTAAATTTTTACATAAAAAATCTAAAAATGGACGATGTATAGCCCATTAAAATTTTTTTCAAAAAAACTTTTTTTTTCATGAAAAATGGATGATGTATATAGTCCATTTAATTTTTTGCGTGTCAAATGGACAATTTATGGTCCATTGAATTTTTTCATAAAAAAATTTAAAAATGGAGGATGTATAGCCCACTAAATTTTGTATGTATACTCCATTTAATTTTAGCATACGAAAGGGACGATTTATAGGCCATTAAATTTTTTCATAAAAAATTTAAAAATGGACGATGTATAGCCCATTAAAATTTTTTCATAAAAAATTTTTTTTCATGAAAAATGGATGATGTATAGTCCATTTAATTTTTTTTTACGAAAAATAAATGATGTATATAGTCCATTTCATTTTTTGCGTGCCAAATGAACAATTTATGGTCCATTGAATTTTTTCATAGAAAAATTAAAAAATGGAGGATGCATAACACACAAAATTTTGTATGTATACCCCATTTAAATTTTTGCATGAAAATAGACGATGTATAGTCCATTTATTTTTTTGCATACGAAAGGGACGATTTATAGGCCATTAAATTTTTTCATAAAAAATTTAAAAATGGACGCGCATTCAAATTTTTTCATAAAAACTTTTTTTTCATGAAAAATGGATGATGTATAGTCCATTAAATTTTTTGTACGAAAAACAGATGATGTATATAGTGCATTTAATTTTTTGCATACCAAATGGACAATTTATGGTCCATTGAATTTTTACATAAAAAAATTAAAAAATGGAGGATGTATAGCCCACCAAATTTCGTATGTATACTCCATTTAAATTTTGGCATGAAAATTTTGCAATAATATTATAGTCCATTTAATTTTTGCATACGAAAGGAACGATTTATAGGCCATTAAATTTTTTCATAAAAAATTTAAAAATGGACGATGTATAATAGCCCATTAAACTTTTTTTTTTTTCATGAAAAATGGATTATGTATAGTCCATTTAACTTTTTTTTATGAAAAATAGATGATGTATAGTCCATTTAATTTTTTGCGTACGAAATGGATAATTTATGGTCCATTGAATTTTTTCATAAAAAATTAAAAAATGGAGGATGTATATGTACGAAAAATAGATGATGTATAAAGTCCATTTAATTTTTTGCGTACCAAACGGACAATTTATGGTCCATTAATTTTTTTCATAAAAAAATTTAAAAATGGAGGATGTATAGCCCACTAAATTTTGTATGTATACTACATTTAATTTTTGCATACGAAACGGACGATTTATAGGCCATTAAATTTTTTCATAAAAAATCTAAAAATGGACGATGTATATATAGCCCATTAAAATTTTTTCATAAAAACTTTTTTTTCATGAAAAATGGATGATGTATAGTCCATTAAATTTTTTGTACGAAAAATAGATGATGTATATAGTCCATTTAATTTTTTGCGTGCCAAATGGACAATTTATGGTCCATTGAATTTTTTCATAAAAAAATTAAAAAATGGAGGATGTATAGCCCACCAAATTTTGTATGTATACTCCATTTAAATTTTTGCATGAAAATTTTGCAATAATGTTATAGTCCATTTAATTTTTGCATACGAAAGGGACGATTTATAGGCCATTAAATTTTTTCATAAAAAATCTAAAAATGGACGATGTATAGCCCATTAAAATTTTTTCATAAAAACTTTTTTTTCATGAAAAATGGATGATGTTTAGTCCATTAAATTTTTTGTACGAAAAATAGATGATGTATATAGTCCATTTAATTTTTTGAGTACCAAATGGACAATTTATGGTCCATTAAACATTAAATTTTTTTATAAAAAAAAATTAAAAAATGGAGGATGTATAGCCCACTAAATTTTGTATGTATACTCCATTTAATTTTTTGTAGGAAAAATAGATGATGTATATAGTCTATTTAATTTTTTGCGTACCAAATGGACAATTTATGGTCCATTAAATTTTTTCATAAAAAAATTAAAAAATGGAGGATGTATAGCCCACTAAATTTTGTATGTATACTCCATTTAAATTTTTGCATGAAAAATAGACGATGTATAGTGCATTTAATTTTTTGCATACGAAAGGGACGATTTATAGGCCATTAAATTTTTTCATAAAAAATTTTAAAATGGAGGATGTATAGCCCACTAAATTTTGTATGTATACTACATTTAATTTTTGCATACGAAAGGGACGATTTATAGGCTATTAAATTTTTTCATAAAAAATTTAAAAATGGACGATGTATATATAGCCCATTAAAATTTTTTCATAAAAAATTTTTTTTCATGAAAAATGGATGATGTATAGTCCATTTAATTTTTTTTACGAAAAATAAATGATGTATATAGTCCATTTAATTTTTTCGTACCAAATGGACAATTTATGGTCCATTAAATTTTTTCATAAAAAAATTAAAAAATGGAGGATCTATAGCCCACTAAATTTTGTGTGTATACTCCATTTAAATTTTTGCATGAAAAATAGACGATGTATAGTCCATTTAATTTTAGCATACGAAAGGGACGATTTATAGGCCATTAAATTTTTTCATAAAAAATCTAAAAATGGACGATGTATAGCCCATTAAATTTTTTTTCAAAAAACTTTTTTTTCATGAAAAATGGATGATGTATATAGTCCATTTAATTTTTTGCGTGCCAAATGTACAATTTATGGTCCATTGAATTTTTTCATAAAAAAATTAAAAAATGGAGGACCCCATTTAAATTTTTGCATGAAAATAGACGATGTATAGTCCATTTATTTTTTTGCATACGAAAGGGACGATTTATAGGCCATTAAATTTTTTTATAAAAAATTTAAAAATGGACGATGTATAGCCCATTAAAATTTTTTTATAAAAACTTTTTTCCATGAAAAATGGATGATGTATAGTCCATTAAATTTTTTGTACGAAAAATAGATGATGTATATAGTCCATTTAATTTTTTGCGTGCCAAATGGACAATTTATGGTCCATTGAATTTTTTCATAAAAAAATTAAAAAATGGAGGATGCATAACACACTAAATTTTGTATGTATACCCCATTTAAATTTTTGCATGAAAATAGACGATGTATAGTCCATTTATTTTTTTGCATACGAAAAGGACGATTTATAGGCCATTAAATTTTTTCATAAAAAATCTAAAAATGGACGATGTATAGCCCATTAAAATTTTTTCATAAAAATTTTTTTTTCATGAAAAATGGATGATGTATAGTCCATTAAATTTTTTGTACGAAAAACTGATGATGTATATATTGCATTTAATTTTTTGCATACCAAATGGACAATTTATGGTCCATTGAATTTTTTCATAAAAAAATTAAAAAATGGAGGATGTATAGCCCACCAAATTTTGTATGTATACTCCATTTAAATTTTTGCATGAAAATTTTGCAATAATATAGTCCATTTAATTTTTGCATACGAAAGGGACGATTTATAGGCCATTAAATTTTTTCATAAGAAATCTAAAAATGGACGATGTATAGCCCATTAAAATTTTTTTCAAAAAAACTTTTTTTTTCATGAAAAATGGATGATGTATATAGTCCATTTAATTTTTTGCGTGCCAAATGAACAATTTATGGTCCATTGAATTTTTTCATAAAAAAATTTAAAAATGGAGGATGTATAGCCCACTAAATTTTGTATGTATAGTCCATTTATTTTTTTGCATACGAAAGGGACGATTTATAGGCCATTAAATTTTTTCATAAAAAATTTAAAAATGGACGATGTATATATAGCCCATTAAAATTTTTTCATAAAAAATTTTTTTTCATGAAAAATGGATGATGTATAGTCCATTAAATTTTTTGTACGAAAAATAGATGATGTATATAGTCCATTTAATTTTTTGCGTGCCAAATGGACAATTTATGGTCCATTGAATTTTTTCATAAAAAAATTAAAAAATGGAGGATGTATAGCCCACCAAATTTTGTATGTATACTCCATTTAAATTTTTGCAATATTTTGCAAAAATAGATGATGTATATAGTCCATTTAATTTTTTGCGTGCCAAATGGACAATTTATGGTCCATTAATTTTTTTCATAAAAAAATTTAAAAATGGAGGATGTATAGCCCACTAAATTTTGTATGTATACTACATTTAATTTTTCCATACGAAAGGGACGATTTATAGCCCATTAAATTTTTTCATAAAAAATTTAAAAATGGACGATGTATATGTACGAAAAATAGATGATGTATAGTCCATTTAATTTTTTGCGTACGAAATGGATAGTTTATGGTCCATTGAATTTTTTCATAAAAAATTAAAAAATGGAGGATGTATAGCCCACCAAATTTTGTATGTATACTCCATTTAAATTTTTGCAATATTTTGCAAAAATAGATGATGTATATAGTCCATTTAATTTTTTGCGTACCAAACGGACAATTTATGGTCCATTAATTTTTTTCATAAAAAAATTTAAAAATGGAGGATGTATAGCCCACTAAATTTTGTATGTATACTCCATTTAATTTTAGCATACGAAAGGGACGATTTATAGGCCATTAAATTTTTTCATAAAAAATCTAAAAATGGACGATGTATAGCCCATTAAAATTTTTTTCAAAAAAACTTTTTTTTTCATGAAAAATGGATGATGTATATAGTCCATTTAATTTTTTGCGTGTCAAATGGACAATTTATGGTCCATTGAATTTTTTCATAAAAAAATTTAAAAATGGAGGATGTATAGCCCACTAAATTTTGTATGTATACTCCATTTAATTTTAGCATACGAAAGGGACGATTTATAGGCCATTAAATTTTTTCATAAAAAATTTAAAAATGGACGATGTATAGCCCATTAAAATTTTTTCATAAATAATTTTTTTTCATGAAAAATGGATGATGTATAGTCCATTTAATTTTTTTTTACGAAAAATAAATGATGTATATAGTCCATTTCATTTTTTGCGTGCCAAATGAACAATTTATGGTCCATTGAATTTTTTCATAAAAAAATTAAAAAATGGAGGATGCATAACACACAAAATTTTGTATGTATACCCCATTTAAATTTTTGCATGAAAATAGACGATGTATAGTCCATTTATTTTTTTGCATACGAAAGGGACGATTTATAGGCCATTAAATTTTTTCATAAAAAATTTAAAAATGGACGCGCATTCAAATTTTTTCATAAAAACTTTTTTTTCATGAAAAATGGATGATGTATAGTCCATTAAATTTTTTGTACGAAAAACAGATGATGTATATAGTGCATTTAATTTTTTGCATACCAAATGGACAATTTATGGTCCATTGAATTTTTACATAAAAAAATTAAAAAATGGAGGATGTATAGCCCACCAAATTTTGTATGTATACTCCATTTAAATTTTGGCATGAAAATTTTGCAATAATATTATAGTCCATTTAATTTTTGCATACGAAAGGAACGATTTATAGGCCATTAAATTTTTTCATAAAAAATTTAAAAATGGACGATGTATAATAGCCCATTAAAATTTTTTCATAAAATTATTTTTTTCATGAAAAATGGATTATGTATAGTCCATTTAACTTTTTTTTATGAAAAATAGATGATGTATAGTCCATTTAATTTTTTGCGTACGAAATGGATAATTTATGGTCCATTGAATTTTTTCATAAAAAATTAAAAAATGGAGGATGTATATGTACGAAAAATAGATGATGTATAAAGTCCATTTAATTTTTTGCGTACCAAACGGACAATTTATGGTCCATTAATTTTTTTCATAAAAAAATTTAAAAATGGAGGATGTATAGCCCACTAAATTTTGTATGTATACTACATTTAATTTTTGCATACGAAACGGACGATTTATAGGCCATTAAATTTTTTCATAAAAAATCTAAAAATGGACGATGTATAGCCCATTAAAATTTTTTCATAAAAACTTTTTTTTCATGAAAAATGGATGATGTTTAGTCCATTAAATTTTTTGTACGAAAAATAGATGATGTATATAGTCCATTTAATTTTTTGAGTACCAAATGGACAATTTATGGTCCATTAAACATTAAATTTTTTTATAAAAAAAATTAAAAAATGGAGGATGTATAGCCCACTAAATTTTGTATGTATACTCCATTTAATTTTTTGTAGGAAAAATAGATGATGTATATAGTCTATTTAATTTTTTGCGTACCAAATGGACAATTTATGGTCCATTAAATTTTTTCATAAAAAAATTAAAAAATGGAGGATGTATAGCCCACTAAATTTTGTATGTATACTCCATTTAAATTTTTGCATGAAAAATAGACGATGTATAGTGCATTTAATTTTTTGCATACGAAAGGGACGATTTATAGGCCATTAAATTTTTTCATAAAAAACTTTAAAATGGAGGATGTATAGCCCACTAAATTTTGTATGTATACTCCATATAAATTTTTGCATGAAAAATAGACGATGTATAGTCCATTTAATTTTTTGCATATGAAAGGGACGATTTATAGGCCAATAAATTTTTTCATAAAAAATTTTTTTTCATGAAAAATGGATGATGTATAGTCCATTAAATTTTTTGTACGAAAAATAGATGATGTATATAGTCCATTTAATTTTTTGCGTACGAAATGGACAATTTATGGTCCATTAAATTTTTTCATAAAAAAAATAAAAAAATGGAGGATGTATAGCCCACTAAATTTTGTATATACTCCATTTAAATTTTTGCATGAAAAGTAGACGATGTATATATAGTCCATTTAATTTTTTGCATACGAAAGGGACGATTTATTGGCCATTAAATTTTTTCACAAAAAATTTAAAAATGGACGATGTATAGCCCATTAAAATTTTTTCATAAAAACTTTTTTTCATGAAAAATGGATGATGTATAGTCCATTAAATTTTTTGTACGAAAAATAGATGATGTATATAGTCCATTTAATTTTTTGCGTACCAAATGGACAATTTGTGGTCCATTAAATTCTTTCATAAAAAAATTAAAAAATGGAGGATGTATAGCCCACTAAATTTTGTATGTATACTACTTTTAAATTTTTGCATGAAAAATAGACGATGTATAGTCCATTTAATTTTTGCATACGAAAGGGACGATTTATAGGCCATTAAATTTTTTCATAAAAAATTGACAAATGGACGATGTATAATAAATAGCCCATTAAAATTTTTTCATAAAAAATTTTTTTCATGAAAAATGGATGATGTATAGTCCATTAAATTTTTTGTACTAAAAATAGACGACGTATATAGTCCATTTAATTTTTTTCGTACGAAATGGACAGTTTATGGTCCATTAAATGTATACATTAAAAAATTTAATAATTGAATTTTGTATGTATAGCCCATTTAATTTTTTCCATGAAAAATAGACGATGCATAGTCTATTTAATTTTTTGCATTCGAAAAGGAGCGATTTTTAGGCCATTTAATTTTTTCATAAAAAGTTGGAAAATGGACGATGTTTTTTTATAATCCATTACAATTTTTTCATAAAAAGATTTTTTTCATGAAAAATGGATGATGTATATATAGTCAGTTTATTAAATTTTTTGTACGAAAAATAGATGACGTATAAAGTTCTTTTAATTTTTTTGTACGAAATGGAAAATGGACGCTGTATAGTCTTATATTTTATGAAATTGTTCTGCAGGAAAAATGTACTGTGTATAGCGCATTTAATTTATTTTTATGAAAAATTTACATTTTATAGCCCACGTAATTATTCTACATGAAAAATGTACTACGTATATACCAATTAGTTTGAAAATATATGAAAAATGTGCGAGGTATAGCCCAGTTAATTTTTCTATAAGAAAAATTTACTATGTAATGGGTGTTTTTTATTGAGGTATAGAACTTTAAGTTGGCATCACTTTTTTAACTGGCGGCCATTTTGTCAGCTGTCAAGTGATTAATATTTAGTTTGGTTTGCCATTTCATCATGAACAGGTTGACAAAAGAACAACGCTTGCAAATCGTGCAAATTTATTTCGAAAATAATGGTTCAGTTCGCGAAGTTTACCGCAAGCTCCGTCCATTTTATGGTCGACATAATCGTCCATCAGAGCAATTAATTCGGTTAACCATGGATCGTTTTCGCACTAAGTTTACTCTATGTGATAATACGCATCCGCAGAGACGTCGAACAGTGCGCACCGAAGAAACAATTTCCGCTGTAGAGCAAAGTGTTGAAGAGGACCCGAATGAATCGATTCGCCACCGTGCACAGCAATTGGAGCTTTGTCCATCAACTTTATGGAAGATTTTGCGCAAAGATCTTGGCTTGCGACCTTACAAGATCCAGCTTGTGCAAGAATTAAAGCCGCGAGACCATGCAATGCGTCGTGATTTTGGTGTATGGGCCGAAAATGAGATTGATCTCGATGCTGATTTTCATCGCAAAATTTTGTTCAGTGATGAGGCTCATTTTTGGTTGAATGGCTACGTCAACAAGCAAAATTGCCGCATTTGGAGTGAAGAGAATCCACATGAGACCCTTGAGACGCCATTACATCCACAAAAACTGACTGTTTGGTGTGCTCTATGGGCTGGTGGAGTCATTGGGCCATACTTCTTCCGAAATAATGCTGGAGAGTCAGTTACCGTTAATGGAGACCGGTATAGAGCCATGATAACCGACTATTTTGTTCCCGAATTGGATGGCATGAATGTGGATGAGTTGTGGTTCCAACAAGACGGCGCTACATGCCACACAGCGCACGTCACAATCGATTTATTGAAGGAAACATTCGATGAGCGCATAATTTCGCGGAATGGACCTGTCAATTGGCCACCAAGATCGTGTGATTTGACACCATTGGATTATTTGCTTTGGGGATATGTGAAGTCGCTCGTCTACGCCAACAAACCAGAAACGTTAGGGGACTTGGAAGCCAACATTCGTGGCGTTATTGCCAACATACGGCCCCATATGCTCGAAAAAGTGGTTGAAAATTGGACCTGTAGAATTGGCTTTATTCGAGCCAGCCGCGGCGGCCACATGCCCGAAATCATATTTAAACATTAATGGCATAAAATTATCCTTCCAATAAAGCCAAATTGATGGACATTAAAACGATTTTCTTGTGTTTTATTTCAATTCGAAGTTCTATACCTCTAAAAAAACACCCGTTTATAATACATTTAATTTTTCTACATTAAAAATGTACTATATAAAAAATGTACTATGTATGTATAGCCCATTATATTTTTTTACATGAAAAATGTATTATTTAAAAAATTTATATCGTACAGCCCATTAAATTTTTCTACATAAAAAAATTTTTGTCTATAGAGAGACCATTTAATTTTTCTATATGAAATATATACTGTTGTATAGCCTATTACATTTTTCATTGTTAGTACCACTGTATTTTTACTTTATCGTCAAATCATTTGACAGGCTCGTTGAGTTTTCAAAATAGAAAGCTTGCAGTCACTTTTAATATAAATTGTTTTTCCATAGACAGGACTTTTTCCAACATTTCAAAAAAGCTTAAAAAAACCTAACAATGTTTTCTAAATTCCCAGTTTTAACAAAAAATTTCAAGTACTCCCAACTCAAACCAATTGGATTGAAATATTTCTTTTACAATGAATGCAAGCATCTCATGCCGAATCGAAATTTTTGTATCCAAAATCCAAAGATTGTATTCTTAACTGCTCACAACACAGTTCCAAAAGAGCCGAAGATGCATAGGTTTATAAAAATTGCGTGCAATATGAGTTCCACTAATAAAGAGGGAAATGACAAAAATAAACAAATTACCGATAAAGTTAAGAAATCGTTACAACTACGTAAGAGAAAATTTACTCGTAAATCTAAACTTAAGGGCCTAAAGAAATCTCATGTGAATTGTAAACGCTGCAAGACGAATAAAAACCGGAATAAAATCGGTGAAAGATTTAAAGTTGAAGCTAAAATTCCTCGACTAAACTTACCGCACAAGAAAGGTTTATTTTTAATTTGCTGTTTTTTATACTGAATTTTTTTTACGATTTATAATTAATTTTAGAGAAGAAAATCATCCAATTGGATGTTTTGGAACCGAGAAAAAATCAAGGCATTTTAAAATCGCATTTACCAACTGAGAAAGGTAAATAAATACTCGTATATTTGTCATTAAATATTTGGTTAGAATAGAACAGATAGGATGGTAGTAGAAAAATATAAGAAGAAAAAAAGCCTTTGAACTGATCTTGCCACCCATAACTCAAAAATCAGTCTTGATTAAAGAACACGGCAACATTTTGTCCTTATTTCGGGACAAACCTTTCGAGGTCGAAGTTGAAATATGCCAAAAATGATAAGGCTACGAAAACAGCTAATTGGAGGAATTATACTGAAATTATCTACATACTTACATACATACATATGTAAGTGACACAGGGGAATCATCATTATTGGTCCCAAATGAATTGAAAACTTATTTTGTTAGCAAACCTGTCAATCTAATCCAGATACATACTAAAGGGTTGCATTTGTATACTCGTTTGTATAGCCAAAACAAATATACCATGGTATGTACCATATAATTGTAGTGTGAGCGACAGAACTAGTATAAGAGTTATTGTGTGTGTGTGCTTTTGCAAATTACAATACAATTGAAAACAAATAACAATTGCTTATTGTATTGCTGCTGAGCAACTGTTTGATCTGTTTTTGCTCAAAAATACATATTGTAATACAAATATATGAAAAAAACCACTATTGAAAGAAATACATAATGTGCAGATGTATATGCGGACGTTCGTTATATTTTTTTGTGGCGCAGCCAAGTATACAGAGAGAGAGAGAGACAATTTTGCTCTGAGACTAATTACACATGCATGTGTTCCATGTACATGTATCATTTACTTACATGTGTATGTGAAATTTTGCTTTCATTCATTTATTCATCAGCTATGGATGTTTTTTCTCAACACATCATAAGGCACTTACGGTAAAAGCAGTTTTATGTATCTTATTTGTTTTAGAAAAACAAAAAAAATAAATGTGTTGTTTTCATTTGGTCATTGCCCTACCATACAATAATTGCTTAAAAAATCAACATTTACAACTAGTAAAAGAAAACGCTAAATAACATATTTGTTCATACCAGAACCAAAAAACACGCAAAACTAGTGCAAACAGATGTATCTGTGCAATGCTATAATACATATATGTATTTATGTATGTATATGCTATCACTCAATGCGAATTGATAGCTCGATTATAGATGGTAACCGAACTAGTTGCGTTGCCAAACTGGTATCAGCTGCTAGTTTCGGTAAAAATATAAACTAAATAAGCAATTGTTAGGTAAGAAATATTTCAAGGAATAACATGTACCATCAGTAAAGATGTTAAGTCTAAAAGATTCAGTATAGATGTAAATTTTAAAAGATTCATTTTCCTGATCGAAAAAAGTTCCGCTGAGGTACAACAACAATATTGTTCGCTACGCTGTCCGTCTGCCAGTCACAGGCTATTTTCTCGAGAACCGCAAGAGCTACGGAAATTTTAAGAGAGTGTATCTTAGAAACCGTAAGAGGCAAACTATTGAAATTTTCAAAAACCGTAAAGCTAAAAAAAATCAAAAATTAAAAAAAACACCAAACCGAATAAAAGTCGCCAAAAACCGAATAAAAATCGCAAAAACAAAAAAAAGCGCCAAATTAAAAAAAAATAAAACTATAATAAACCGCCAAAATCGGAAAAAATCGCCAAAATTAATCGCTAAAATCAAAAAAAATCACCAAAATGAAAAAAGCGTAAAAAACGAAAAAATCGCCAAAACGAAAAAAGCGCCAAAAATAAAAAAATGCCACTACCGAAAAAAAGTCGTAAACGCAAGAAAACGTTAAAACTAAAAAACGTCAAATTAAAAGAAACGCTAAAAACCTAAAAAATCCCAAAAACGAAAAAAATGACAAAACTATATATTATATAGACTAAAGTTCGTACAGTACCGAACCCTTCGAGCGCTAGTCAAAGTCGCACTTTACTGAATTTATTTTAAACGCTTTTACTTAGCGATATTTTAGCACTTACATACATATATTTCTTACACATATTTAAAAGCTTTGTTTGCATTACTTTCAATTGCCAATCTGCTATAATCGTATTTTCGATAACTTTTTTCCACACATTATACTAAGTACTGTTTTAGACACATCACTTTTTCTTGACGCAAGTCAGATTTTATGGGAGAGAGAGAGAAGAAAGAATAAAAAAGAGGGGTACAGACATGCTTGTACTGAAAAGTTAGACGGCTTTTCCACACGCAAAGTTTACTTTGCAAAGTCTTGAGTTTATATGAGAAAATGGTGAAGAGAGAATGAGAGCTCTTTTCTTTAACTTAGTACAAAATTCTCGTAGAGCAATACTCGACTCGACATACGCAATACGGGTGGTTATTTAATGGGCTTTATCGTGTTTGGCATATTTTGACTTTGGATACGACATTTATTTATTTATTTGTTTGTTAATAGGTTTGTTCATTTACTAAAAATTATTACGAATTTGTAACAATTGTTACTGGATTGTGTTCATTAAATCAAAAAGTTTGCAAAGAGAGAGCTTCAAATTGAGGGACAAAAAATTCTTACAAATTATTACTAGTAAAATTTTTACTTACAAGAATTTTCCAACCACCTGTTGTGTGTTTTGTTTACAAATTAATTATTTGAAAAATATCTGAAAAATGTGTATTTATTTGTTAAAAAAGATATGTATACGTATGCAAAAAGAAAGCATCATGTTTTCTCAATTTATTGTTTTTCTTTCATTAAGCATAAATTCAGTTTTATTGTCAAAGAATTTTGTCTGTGGTCAGAGATGCAAAGTGGCATTTTTATGTTTGTTAATGAATAAAATGAAAAAATTTTTAAAAATTTATAAAAATAGTAATAATACATGCAACTGTGTAAAGAACTTCATATTAAATGACAATGTTTAAAAAATTTGTAATATAAAATATTATCAAACAAGATTATCCAAAATACATTAGATAGCAAAAGTACAACTGAATCATGAATTCCATCCATGGTTCTGATATGAATAAAATTGTCTTGCAAGTTTTTACAAGTAAAGCGTTCATTTACTTTTTCATATATGGGAGAGTAATTTTGTATAGAAAGGACCTAACACATTATTTTTTCGAAATCTAGATTTTTGCATTTTTCGCTATATTAGATGTTCTTCTATCGAAATATACAAAAAACTTGATTTCACAATAATAACGAATTATTATTGTATTTTGGCAATAAATAGATATATTGGCGATTCTTATAGCTATTTTTTAAATAATCTTCAACATTCTTATAATTTGGGAGAATTACTTTGTTAAAAGAGTATATTCAAATAACAAAAATTAAAAATTTTAAAAACCCCCGACTTTTTTCAGAAAAGATGTTATATCTTCTAAACGGCTGGACCGATTTTCTTGAAACATTGCTAAGAACCCTCTCGATCAAGTCATCTTTCAAAAACTAAATGAAAATCGGTCCAGCCGTTTGGCCTGTACGTGGACACGGACAGACACACAGATACACAGACACACACTACAAACTTATAACACCCCTTTTTTTAGTCGGGGGTTAAAAAAAACAAGAAATTAAAACAAATGCGATTTTGATGATTATTTTCTATATTAATTGTTGTGAATTTGGACGAGAAAATTTTACAAAAAATAATTTTTAGCTATTTAATTTGTACTTTTGCTATTTTCTGATAAATTTTTTTACTATCATTTTATAAAAATTTATTTGAAAAAAGCATTATATAATAAAAAAAAATTTATTATCAAATTTATACGAGTATTAAGAAAAATTACATAAAATTGATTTTGTCGGCTTTTTAAATCAATTTGGCGAAATAGGCCGGAAAAAATCTGACACAGATATAATGTCGTATTTCAACTTCGACTACTACGATTTTGTAATAGATTAAAGAAAAAGTTTTGCAATGTGCTTTAGTCAAAAACAAAACTGTCGTAGTAGAAGTCAAAGTACGACCAATATCATAATTAATTTAAAACTTTTTATTCAAAATTTAACGGCTAAGTTCTGAAAACCATTTCATTTTGAAATCGCAAAGATTCAAAAACGGAAAACTGTGCTCTCTTTATCAGATACATTAGTGCATTTGAAATTAAGTTCGAATAAAACGTCTCAAGCATATGAGATCTGAAAACCAAATAAAAAGCTGAAATAGGTGAGCTTTTTTTCGTTTTTTTTTTTCCTGAAATTTGTCGGTTTCAAAACGAAATGGTTTTCAGAACATGGCCGTAAGTTCTTTTTCAATCAGTATCTTCTTCAATTTTAACAGTTCATGTCGAATTTATGGAATCTCACAACTTAAAAGATTTTAATCTTAACAAAAGTCCCCCACCGCCCTTTAGTTCAAAAAATGTCGACCAAAAAACGATTCATATAAAAATTAAGCCCATAATAACTACAAATGGTAAGTTCAAATATAACTATGATCTTTCTTTATCAAAATTTCTATACACTCTTACTATGTATTTCATTAAGATCAAACAGCTTCAAATGCAAGCCACAATAAATCCAAGAAAGCTCTCATCTTTTTGAAACCTGATGACTCGAATAAGTCAAATGTTAGTTTTCGGAATAACCGCATTTCGAAAAGTGAAGAACAGGTTTTGAAAAAAGGTTAGTTATTTGTTACCAAATTTTTGTTTAATTTTACAAAAATAATGAGCTTAATGGAATTTTTAAGATCACGGTTTAATATATTTATCGCAAAAAAATTATAAACTTTATTAATTTATTTTTTTTATAAAAAAAATCTCAAAAGTCAACGTTTTAACTGTTTCAATATTGATAAACAATTCGAAAGAAGTTCAAATTCAGCAAAATAACATTGATATGTATAAAACCAAAGACAAAGGCATTCAAAAAACAAACCAACAGCTCCATAAGAAAAGCATTCCTTTCTCTTGAGCGGACAGTCCCCTTGTGCGGACACACACACACACACACACACACACACACACACACACACACACACACACACACACACACACACACACACACACACACACACACACACACACACACACACACACACACACACACACACACACACACACACACACACACACACACACACACACACACACACACACACACACACACACATATATATATATATATATATATATATATATATATATATATATATATATATATATATAGTGGAATCTCTCTTGAGCGGACACCGAAGGGACCATTGAAATGTGACCGCACAAGGGGACTGTCCGCTCAAGAGAAAGGAATGTTTTTCTTATGGAGCTGTCGGGACCTGTCAAAAGTGTCCGTCTAATGGGGGTGTCCGCCTATAGGAAGTGTCCATTAAGGGAGATTCCACTGCATATATATTTATATACAAAGAAACCATGTGTTTAAAATCAATCCCTGTACCACGCCTCTCGACATGAAAATGTATTTCCACTTCATGAGCTGCTTCTTGTTTGGCTACTGCCTGCCTTATTTAAAAACATTGACTTTAAAGATGAAAAAATTAAAAGCAGGGAGTACTTCGTACGTGGGAGGAAGAAAAATGTTTCGAATTTAGTAGCATTTATGTATTTCAGTAAAAAAAATTTCCATTTGAAAAAATTTTAATATATGTAAATTGTTTTTCTAGAGAAGAGGAAATGCATTTTCATGTCGAGAGGCGCGGTATAGGGATTGCTTTTAGACACGCGGTTTCTTCGGAGAATTTTCTCAGAATTTCGTTAAGATTACGTTTTCGCTATAAGATTTTTGAAAAATAAATCGACCCGGCCTAATGCACATACTAAGGGTGCCTTAAACGTTACATCACTATAATTAAAAAATCGTCTGTGGTATTCATAGGCGTGTAATTAGCAGATTTGTGTATTGCAATTGAAATTGTTTTAATTACAATTACAAAATGTAATTGCAATTGAAAACCATCAATTATTTGTTATTTGATTATATATAAATAATTTTTAGTTTCATATTCCATTTTTTTCTTCTCATATTTTATTTCATTAAAAATTCATGTTAAATACTCATAGTTGATGTTAACAATAATCTCCGCCTAAATAGACTGACATGCTGCTGATGTAGCGTGTGACGGCATAGAAAAATGTCGACATTTCTTCCAGCTAAAGTCTAGTTTAGTTTTTCTTCTCCTCTTAAGAAAACCACATTAATTAATAAAAATATTTCATTCTGTAAGAATTGAAAATACTGAAGTTAAGCCAGATTAAGAAACTATACCTGACCAAAATTTCTACTTTTATAAAATTTTCATGCAAATTTTCGTTTATAAAAAAGACTAAAATACAATATTTTCACTGTTTTTCACAAAAAAAAGCTCAAAATTCAAAGTCTTTAACTGCTGTACCATCAATATTGAAGAACAACTCAAAAGAAGTTCAAATTCCGCAAAATAAAATTGATATGTATAAGACCAAAGGTAAGCATTCCGAAAACAAATCCATTTATAAAGTTTCAATAAAATATGTTATTCCACAGGATCAAAATCTGAAATAAGAGTAACAAAAAAAGCATTTGATAAAAATGAAACGAAAACAACAGATCGTGATAAGAATATCGAAATGAAAAGTGAAAATGTGGAAAATCTAACAGTTTCAGAGAATTTTATCTTAAAAGGTAATAAATAACTTAAATTATCTTATATTTGATGTAATAAAGCTATTTGATGTAATCTAATGCTGAGTATACGTGATGGCTGTTTGTGACATCGCACAAGTGTGTACTAGTGGCAACGTTTGTTATTTCCAATATTTTTTCTTGTATCGCATTGCGTTTCAAACAAAAAGCATAACATGAACGGCATTGCACACATTTTGAAAATGACACTAAAAATTACAACAAAAGAAATGCCAGATGTGTACTCAACATAAGTTAGGGCTTCTTGCATAACGTTCAAAACAAATTATATTAATTAACAAGAAATTATTAATTTAAACAAGCTCAAAATCTAGCCATTATGTAGAAAATATTAAATGCATAAATAATGGCTGTCGGCGCAAAAGTGGTGTAGCTCCAAGCTATTTAATTATTTAATTGCTCTGTTACTTTGCTATTTTATGTTCTTTGCGACAGCAAGTTTTCAACTCCATATTCTTTTAAATGCTAAAAGACGACTTACTCTACTTTTGTACTGACAGTTGGTAATGGAAAGAAAGCAAAATATGTGGGTTACGCCACTTTTGTCTCAAATGGCCTCAAATATATCGCACATTCAGTTCAATAGTGACCTAACTCAAAAAATTCGTTTTTTGAGTTAATAATGCATAATGCAAAATTTCATATAAATAGCTTGTACTATCACTTCCTGAGAGAAGATTATTTTTACATGACTTCATTGAGTTGTATGTAAATTAAAAACTTTAAACGTGTTTTCTGCAAAACTAGTTTTTTTGAGTTGTGACACTATTGAAGTGGATGTGCGATATGTAAAGCAGAGCTGTCAAATTTCGATTACGATTAGGAATCAATTAGATTACATTTTAAAAAGAATTGTACTGATTTTAAAGAATTTCTGATAAATAATTGATTACGATTACTAAAAATCGAAAAGTAATCTGAATTACTAGAAATTAAAAGAAAATAATCAAAAAGAATCAAGAGTATTCAAAAAATAATTCGACAACTTTCTAAGATTACTTTTGATTATTAATAAATAATCAAAAGCAATTAAAAGTAATCTTTAAATATAATCTGATTATTTTTTGATTACTTTTCAATCTTTTTGATTATTTTTTTGCAATTTCAAGTAATTCAGATTACTTTTCCATTATTAGTAATCGTGATAAACTGAATATAATCATAATTGAATCATTACTTCACTTTTCAAAAAAAAGTAATCAAATTTGTATTCAGTACGATTACTAATCATTACTTAACAGCTACACAGAAAAAATTATTCCCAAACAATTTTTAAGCAAATATTTGTTTGAAATCAAACTTAGTTTCAGTAAATATTCTGTACTGCTCCACTAAATTAATTTGTACCAAAACACTGTATAGAGAAGAAACAGGCCACGACGTTTGTCGGCTACATTTCGGCATTGACATGTATACAACACGATCAAACAAAATAAACAACAACTAAACAACAACCGCACAACAGCACGTTGTTCCTATCAACAAGCAAGATAAACACCAACACACTGAAATAACATTTTCTCTCAGCCGAACTATGATTAATTTAAATTTTTACAAAATTTTTATCAGAATTTACAAAATTATTTGTAGGACCGCATTCAAATAAAATATTTACTGATTCAACGAATTTGGTTACTGAAAATGAAATTTAGTTTTTTCTGTGTATGATGTAAAGACTGTTTACATTTTGCAAAGTATGTGTCACATTACAAAAATCTAAAAACCTTCTTATATTCCTATTTTAATTAAATACATAAACTCAAAAAGAAACCTTGATTTCTGCCAATTTAACTAAAATCTGGAGATTTTACACATTAACAGCCTTATTTATAAAACTTAAAAAGTCTTTATAAAGGTTTTTTAAAACAAATTTTCATAAAAAATTTTTCTTAGAAAGCCCTTATAAAGCCTTTTTAAGTTTTATAAATAAGGCTGTAAGCTTTTGGACTTAAAAATTGGCGGAAAGTTTCAGCGAAGGCCTGCAAGGTCAACTGATTCTCATATTTTATTTTTTTTTCTCAAATATTTCGTTACTTAATTTTACTTAAATTTAAATGGATCACTTGAGTATCTACAAAATTTTCCACTTTTCCTATATTTTAATTGTATTTCATAGATATGAATAAGAATTCAAACTCTTTCATTGCTGCACCACAAGTAATTAAATCAAATCCACAGAGTAAGATGACGAGAGAGTTTAAGAAATTGTCTCCGACTGTGAAAACCAAATTAGATGAAGTTAAAATTTTGGAAAACAATATTCATATGTACAAGACTAAAGGTCAGTGCTAAAAAAATTTATTTTACTAATATTAATTTTTTTTTTGTTAAATTCTTCAGCACCAAAAAATTTAACGGAAATAAAAACAGATGATATTCAAGATAAAAATATATCATCAAGTCAAACTAGAAATACTGAACACTTAAGTAAAGAAGTTGGAAGATTCTTGCAAAATATCAATTCAAAAGGTATTATTACGAGTATATTAGTTTTAGAGATAACCATGTCGGAAACTAAGTTAACTTTAAACTAACTTTAAGATAATTATATCGCAACTAGTGCTGACTGACAAATTGGATTACTTTCCAATGGAATCAACTAACTATTTTAACATTGCGATGTCCTAGGCGGTAGTCAATTGTCTCACTATGCACTACTTTAAAACTAACTGAAATCTGATTTTATTTAAGTCACTTGGTAGTCAGTAAAATTACAAAAAAAAAACATTGCTGTATTATCACACATTGCATAGTCAATGCGCTACTACACAGCTAAGGTGACATCTAAAATAATAGCAGCAAAATTTTAATATAAAATTTAAATGAGTTTCAAAGTAGCTGAGAGTAAATTTGTTGGCTCTCACCAAATCCGATTACGTACTCAACTTAAGAATTATTTTCGAGTCAATTCTGGATGACATTATAGTTAGCTTTTAGTTAGTCTAAGAAAGTGAAAAGGAACCCAATTGTTTTCGCTACGCTTTCCGTCTGTCTGTCTGTCTGCCTGTCTGTCAGTCGTCACAGGCTATTTTCTCGAGAACCCTACCTAAGAGCTACGCACCTGAAATTTGGACAGAGTATGTAGAACTTTAGCCCCTACAACAGTAAATACATGAGCGTTAAAAATTAAAGGGTGTTCCAAAACGAGCAACAAGAAATGTTAAAATCCTATGTAATATACTACTTGAAATTTGCAAAGTTAGTGTATTTTTATACAGATTACAACAATTAACACCAAAATTTAAAAAAATGTAAATTAAAGGGTGTTTTATTAGTTAATGTAATTTTTACTATATAGGCTAAAGTTCGTATAGTATTACATATCTAGTTTGCTTACGGAACCCTTCGTGCGCGAGTCAAAGTCGCACTTTACTGAATTAATTTGTATTAGATTAAAGATTACAGGTTGGGTGTTACTTTCTTTAATCCAGTACAAAAAATAACATTGGCGCTTACGACAACGCCTTACACAATCAAGCACAATAGTATTGGGCCTAATAAAGAATGTCGTCTTTCGACTTCGGCGGTTTTGTACTAGACTAAATAACATTGCAATATTTTTTCTTTGGCGTAGTTGGAGTTGAGATACGATACTAGTGATTAGATCCCATTAGTTCTACAATTTTTATCTTTTTAGGGTTCATTTGAACTTAATATATATATGCTATTATTACAAATGTACATATACATTTTGCATACATTTTTAAGTTTGTATGAAATTTCTACACAAAATGAACTGCGATATGAAGATTAATTCTGATTATTTACTAAAAAAAAGACTATTTTTGGAGTTATTACGTTGTTGTATTAAATGAGCAAAATGTCTATATGAGAATTTTTAAAATTTGACACTACACCATTAAAAAAATTATAACTAAAAAAAATAGTATCACTGCTCGTTTTTGCAGTATCAATGAATAAAAAACCAAATATTTACAGGATGAGTTATTGTCAGTTTAAATTTTTGCAATTTTTTTTAGGCACTGGAACTTTAAAAACAAGCAAATTAACTAAATCAAAAAGATCACATGGCGGCGGCTGTCGTGGCGGCGGTGGTTCGGGTGATAATGCTGGCGATAAAAAATTGTTCAAAGGGCAAGAAACAAGTTCAACAAAAGGTGAACTTACTTAAAATTTGAAAGTTACAATATTTAACTGTAACAAAAAACTAGATGTACATACAATTTGATTTGATCTCGTTAATATCTACTAAACTGTGGCTTTGTTGCAGCTCGCCGCAAGAAATTCTGGCGTGCGTTTTCAATTACCATATTGCCATTTATCTTGGGCCTGACTATTTACACAATAAGCAGTGTAGGAGCCGTAGAGATGTTCAAACGCAAGCGTCATAATGCAACATCTATAGAGAGTCCTACTTTTCATGGAAATAGTTTGACAACGGAACAATTAGATTTGAAAGAAAGTGAATTACAAGATAAAGTTATTGAGGATAAAATTGACAGTTTAACAGAAAATGAAACTGAAAAGCAAAATGTAGAAATTGTCGAATTTCTCCATTAGTTGTGACTTCAATTATGTTTATATTTCCCTCTATGTAAATTTTTAAAGGAATAAATGGTACTGTATGTACATAGTTAATTACATACAAATATATATATATATATATATATATATATATATATATATATATATATATATATATATATATCCATTTTATTGCAATAACAATAATAAAGCGCAGAGTCAATCAAACTATTGCAATGAAATTTTACTAAAAACTGGAAATTTTTCAGGAAGTCATAAAAGATCGGAAATTCGAACAAATTTATATTGCGATTTGCCAAACAATTAGGAAATTTATATATGTATGTAAATTTATACTACTACATTATTATATTTATAATAACAAAAATTTTAAATTTTAAGATCCCCGACAAGAAAATTTATGATAACTTCCAAACGACTGGACCGATTTTATTCAAGTATAGGCTATATACAATATGATCAAGTCACCTTTCAAGCAAAAATTGAAATCAGTCCAGCCGTTTGGGAGCTACGGCGTCAAAGAGACACGGATTCAAAAGAAAATATCTAGAAAATATGTGATATCTTCTAAACGGCTGGACCGGTTTTCTTTAAACCTAGCTAAGAACACTCTCGGTCAAGTCACGTTTGAAATAGAAAAAATCAAAATCCATCCAGCCGTTTGGTCTGTACGTGAACTCGTACGGATACAGACACACACTACAAACTTATAACACCCCTTTTTTGTCGGGGGCTAAAAATATATTTATTTATGTACATACATATGTATGTACATACATAAATACATTCGGACTATTACTTTTTTAAATTTTTTACAAATATCAAAATGGGCCTAGCTAGCATATTTGTATAGGCCATTGAAAATTATTTAAAAAATGGTATAACGTTTTCGCAGTTGTCAAAAAATTTCACCCACAAAACGCGATAAATTTTGGCTCATTGAAGATGAAACAGTTCATTACAGGTAAAATAAGAGTAATATTTGAGACGACTATAAGCGAAAATAATAAAAAAATTAGCAGAAATAATCAGCAACAAAACTGAAGTAGTTCAAAGAGCTTGTCATTTCACGTCTTCTTAATTATTACATGAATTTAATTAATTTTTAATACTTTCCCAAATCCGAATAAATTCGTCATTATTTAAATGATTGATGATAACCCATTTATAAAAAATAATAATTTTTTAACCTATGAAAATAGTTCTTCGCATCAAAGAATATACATTGGTTCGATTTGTTAATTTTAATGAAGATTAATTTATTTCAATTCCCGCACAAACACATGATCTACAATGACAAGTTAATGTAAAAATCATGTATGTTTCCCCTAAAGGCAGAATTAGTTTTTACTTTCTGTTCTGTTACGAATCAGCTGACTTTATAGAAATCTAATACAAGTAATTAGTTTTTCTGTTTCGTTCTGTTCTGTTTCGGTTCAACCTGTGAAAATCAAAAAATTGTTAAGGATTTGTAAGTGACAGCATAAAATAATAATAAAAATATTTTCAAATAATTAAAAAAATTAATTTTTAAAAGAAAGCTAAAACTATCTTGAACTTTAACAATAGACAATGCAAAACTCATCGCTTTAGTGGAAAACTGGGACCCTTCTGGTCAGAAACAGTTAATAAATTGCTACAGAAAAAGTAAGTACTCAAATTTAGAAACAGAACGGCACAGCACAGAACAGCAAAAGGCCTTAAATCAAACTAGATCGTAATGGCCTGATTTCCATTATTCAAATCCATTTTTGTCATGTTCTTTTTTTTTTTTGCTGGATACACAAAGAAAAATAAAAGTACAGTCTTACATACTATTAAAGCTGTTAAATTTCGATTACGATTAGGAATCATTACATTTACATTTTAAAAAGAATTGTACTGATTATATAATTCCCTTTTAAAGAATTTCTAATAAATAATTATTTACGATTACTAATAATCGAAAAGTAATCTGAATTACTAGAAATTAAAAGAAAATAACCAAAAAGAATCAAGAGTATTCAAAAAATAATTCGACAACTTTCTAAGATTACTTTTGATTATTAATAAATAATCCAATTTTGGCTTTTAAAAACAAACAAAAAGTATTAGGGCAAAGTTATAAAAATCGTAGTCTCAATTTGTTGCATAGTGTTATGAACAAATAACACTAAAGTTAATTGTAAATATTCTGACAAACATGTAGTAGAACGGAACAACTAGCTGTTTTGGAAGGCGTTCTTTTTGTGTTTGGTCCACTGTGTATGGTGTCAGTTGATGTAGATTTCTGCTTTATATACTCAAATTGAATGTGTGAACTGTTTTGATTCATCATATTGCAATTTGCTGAAAGCTTTTTTTGTAATAAAAGCTCAATTTTAACATCTCAAGTTTTAAAAAAATTTACGTTTCAAGTATAAATGAATTTTTTCTAATTATCTATTTATATAAGTATGTAACTGAGATGCCCAAGTTCGCGGGTCCATGCACGATTGCCCCTCCGGATAATGTAAATATGTATGTATATCAATTCGGAAACCTTGTGAAATTTCATTAAGAAATCTTGAATCTTTCTATCTTCAAAATAAAACGCAAACAAGTCAACATTAAAAAAATTGGCGGGGGTAAGGCTAGCAAGAGGATATTTCATATTAAATGCGAATTTGGAAAATTTATTTGGTGTTGGTTAAGCAAATATAGATGTGTTGTTTGAGCAGCAACGAAAAGCATCTAGATGTGCTTAACCAACAATAAATAAATTTTTTTTACACATTGTTATAAAATTTTTGTCTGTGTATTATTTTAACAATTTCATTCAAGGCACATTTCAAAATTTTTGTCAAATTTACATACATACATACATATTTAGATTTATTAAACATAAAAATTAATTTATATTTTTTAGTGAGGAAAATTATTAAAATGTTAATGTTAAAATTGAAGCCTTTTCTATCAACCATATATCCAAGAATATTTTACAATTCCAATAAATTATATTGTAAACTTGCAAGTAAATTGGAGCCAACATCAAACTCACCAGATGCTTTGGATGGTCAAACGCTAACATCTTTCCCTAATACTGATTCTAAACTTGCATCCATTGATAAATCACCAGAGGTCTCAAATGCGGGAAATAGCTGTAGAGTTGAGGATAAAAAAGTTGCCAAAAAGGTCGATGACAAAAGTAAAATAGAAAAAAAATCCGTTCAGTCGAAAACAAGGGGGCCAAACGATCCTGGTCCTCCTGGGGGTTACATTCTAGATAAATGTGATATGTTTGATATACCGCGGCCTAATTCAAAAAAGTGGAGAAGGATTTCATATGCGGTGCTTCCATTAGTTCTTGGATTGTCAGCATTTATTATGGCCACTAAAGATGAACATAGAGAACCTGAATTTATACCATACGAACATTTGTACAGGCGCACTAAACGTTTTGCTTGGCGTGATGGTAAGACATCACTGTTTCACGGACCCAACAATTTAATACCTGAAGAAGAGGAAGAACGTATAAATCGTGAAAAGCAAAAAGAAGGAACACCCAGATATAAAAAGCATGCCGATGAAGAAGAAGAAAAAATAAATAAACAAAAGGAGGACGCTGTTGAAGAGTTGGAAAGACCCGAAGAACGGCATGAACAGGAACAAAATGAAAGTTAATGAAAAACCATCTAAATTTTTTTATAAAATAAATTTTATCTTCTAAAATTTGCATAAACGTGCACAAAACACAAATTTATTAATAAATTGTATTAACATTTCCTTACATCTGTGACGACACTGCAGTGCTCTTGTGGTTTATTTTTAACGTTGAGCGGCGGGCACTCGACAAAACAGACATCGTTTTTGGGAGTATTGGCCACTAGACGGCCAATGTTTTCCTTTTGTTGATTGTGATTACTTCGGCTAGTAGTTGATATTTTTGGCTCTGATTTAACAGATTTAACTTCGACGGATTTATTGGAAGGGTTTGGTTCAATACCGGCTTTACCCCAATATTCCTTAGAATAAAAAAAATGTATCAAGATTAATACTTTATAAATAGGGCATTTGTTATACCTGCGGAACATCCCATATTATTATGGCACCATCGATGCAGCCAGTTACGAAGAATTTTCTACATGGACTATATGCCGCACTTTTGACTGCCGATGCATGTTCAGAAGCTTGGGCCACAACAATTCCTTTATTATAGTCCCAAAGCTAAAGGAAAATATAAAATTGCATATTAAGCTAACACTGTGGTAGCAATTGACAAAGAATGTTTCGATAAAAATAATGAATTATAATAATTGTCTGAAGTTACGAAGGCAATGATCATTTTAATAATAATAGCAAAAATTAAAAATTTTAAAAACCCTAGACTTTTTCAGAAAAGATATTATATCTTCTAAACGGCTGGACCGATTTTCTTCAAACATAGCTAAGAACCCTCTCGATCAAGTCATCTTTCAAACAGAAAAAAACTAAATGAAAATCGGTCCAGCCGTTTGGCCTGTACGTGGGAACACGGACAGACACACAGATACACAGACACCCCTTTTTTAGTAGGGGGTTAAAATCAATATGTATTGGAATTTCTTGTTTATACAACGCATGCCATAATTAATACCATGATATAAATATATATTTATATCATGATTAATACACATTACAAAAAAAAAATCGATGCTGCCTAGGAAACTCAACAGTAGACTTCAACCACAATTCAAAAATGCTTATAAAACCCCAAAGCTTCTTGATAAATAAATAGCTGTTAAGTAATTAGTAATCGTACTGGTTACTAATTTTATGACATTTTTTTGAAAGGTGAAGTAATGACTAAATTATGATTATATTTAGTTTCGCACGATTACTAATTGATTACGATTACTAATAATGTAAAAGTAATCTGAATTACTTGAAATTACAACAAAATAATCAAAAAGAATCAAAAGTAATCAAAAAATAATCCGATTATATTTAAAGATTGCTTTTAATTCCTCTTGATTATTTATTAATAATCAAAAGTAATCTTTGAAAGTAGTAGTATTATTTTTTGATTACTTTTGATTATTTTGCTGTAATTTCGTGTAATTCAGATAACTTTTAAATTATTAGTAATCGTAATCAATTATTTATCAGAATTTCTTTAAAAGGGAATTATATAATCAGTACAATTCTTTTTAAAATATAATCTAATTGATTCCTAATCGTAATCGAAATTTAACAAGTCTAAAGTACACACCTACAAGCACAGTGGGCGAAAGAACAAACAATATTCTTGGCCTATTCTGTTTTCAATTTTGTAATTTGGAGGTTTGTTAGATTTCTTAAACTGTTGTTAAAGTCTACTGATGAGTTAGTTGCCTAAGCAAATCTAATTTTACATTTAAAAAAAATTTATAAAATTGCTCAAGTTAGGATTTTGGTTTATAATGCCGCTCTTCTTTTGAATGTAGGTACAGACTTAGCAACGTGTTTATGCAACAGGGCGGGTTTTATTGTCGGCCGCATAGTCTGTAGTCTTGTTTATGGTTGCGTTCGAAGTTTCGAAAATATCACAATGTTTTTATGCTTACAGGTTGCATTGTAGGTTGCAAAATATTCGAAAACGTGTTGCGTAAGCAAGTTGCAAGGTCTGTACATACCATAAGAACGAGGTTTAAACTTTGGGGGAATAATATGTGTTTTAATATAATGCACAATAATACTCGTAAACAAGAACTGAAATTTTTAATTTTTTGTCATTTAACTGATTTTAATTCAAGCAAATTGTTTTTATATCAAGAAATTCCTACCTTAACCATTTGATCACTGCTAACAGAAACAAAATAGTCCCCAGTTTCATTGATGGTCACAAAGTTCACTGATGTTTTGAGCGAGCCCTGTAGTTCACGGATCAAATTGCCATTGTAAACACTCCAATAGCCAATGCGACCGTCGGTGCCACAAGTTAAAATATGAACGCCAGAGGGAAAATATTTAGCAGTCATAAATTGTGTATTGGCCGTTAAAACAGTTTTGCGGGTTAATCGGCTAGATTTAATACAAATAAAAATAGTGTTACTATGTTCGGCTATGCCGAATCTTATATACCCTTCACCAACTTAAGAAAAGAGTGTTTTTAGTTCCTTTACTTGTATGTATTTTTCCGGTTATTTTTCTTTTTTTGCAACGTAAAAAGGATTTGCATCTCTTCCGAACTTTTCACCACTGTTCGAAGATTTCGAATTTTACAATTCCTTTGTACATTTTTGTCCACTTGTGTGTAACTTCAATAATTTTTGTATTTAAGCGAATTTTTGACATTCTTAATTTTTATCTACTCGTAAGTCTTTTTTAGGGTTCCGTACGGACAACAAATACATAACAGTTAAAAATTTTAGGGTGTTCTAAAGCGAGCAACGAAACATGTTGAAATCTTAAAATTTTCCCAGTTATTATATTTTTATGCAGATTACACCAATTAACACGAAAATTTAAAAAATCTAAATTAAAGAGTATTCAATCAGTTAATGTAATTTTGATAACTTGCTGTATCTTGGAAACCGTAAAACGCAAACTCTTTAAATTTTCACTAACGCTAAAACTAAAACAACGCCAAAATAAAAAATCGCAAAAACGAAAAGATCGCCCAAACCCAAAAAAAAAATCGCCAAAAATCGAAAAAGGCTCCGAAACTAAAAAAATCACTAAAACTAAAATAAATCACCACAAAGCAAAAAATCGACAAAAAAAACCCCGAATTGAAAATAAACGCTAAAACCGAAAACAAAAATTTACCGGGAATTTGAAAAAACGTTTACATCAGGTAAGATATTTGATTATATAGGCTAAAGTTCGTATACATATGTTGTGTCCGTACGGAACCCTTCGTGTTCGAGTCAAAGTCGCACTTTACTGAATTTATTTTATAATAATCTCTTTTAAGCTTATCTTGGAAGATTTTTTCCTACTTACAAAAATGTTCAAACATTTTCTTTCCTGTCTTGAATTATTTTTTATTTGCATTTTGAGAGATTTTCAACCAATTTAGGAGCTTTTTGATTTTTCTAATTTTTGGACTCAACTGAAATTTTTTATCTCATATGTATATTAAATGGTATTCAACGGTTCTGTCGGTTTGTTTTCATATTTCATTCCCTTAGAATTTCTTTCCTGACATGCCGAAAATTTATCCATAAAACATGTTCCTAGAAACTTGTTATAAATGGTAGACAGACGTTATATGCAAATGCTAGACGGACATTGTTAAACTGATTCAGATATTTGGAATATGGCAACAAAACGGAATGACATTTGTATATATCGTTAACTTAATACGAAAGGGCCCTAACTCATGTTTTTCATAGTTTACAGGAGGAAGAAAAAACTAAATAAAAAAAGATGCAATATTGATACAAAATTTTTTTAAACGCAATATTATGTGCTAATGTAAAGGGTTTTTTTAAATAAAAATTGCGTTAAAAAAATTTTTGTATCAATATTGCATTTTTTTTCCTCCTCATGTAAACTATGAAAAACATGAGGGCATTTTCGTATTAAGTTGCATGTGTTCTCCATATGTGGTAAAGGGTGTATGTAACAAAAATAACAGAAATCATTCTTTAAATTACTTAACATCCCAAATGACACAAGAGCCATCAATACTGGCCGAGATAACTTCAGTATCAGATTTATTGAAATCCAATGATGTTATAGGACCTGAGTGATCTTTTAAAACTCCCAATAGGCTTTGGCGAAATGGTTCAATTTTCCATACACGTACTTGACCTTCAATGCCACCAGTGACTAAAACACGGCCGTTCGACGAAATCGCTAAGGCACTGCAGCCTTAAATATTTAAAACGAAAATTTTAATTTATTTTCACACACAAACATATTTTGTTGATCAGCAAAATTTTTTCAACAGACATTACACTTACCTTTGTTATGAGCATTTGGTATGGCATATATAAGTCTACCGCTGATGGGTGTGAAAGCCCTGATGACACCGTCATTCCAAGCTGATACGATACTGCTGCCGTCATAGCTGAACTCAATGGCCGCACAATGTAAATTGTACACCATAATCCGTAATAGTTCCTGTAGACGTTTGGTAGACCAAATACGTATGGACTCGTAACCAGCAGTAGCAAAAACTGAAGACAAATTTCTTAAGCACAAAATTTTTGAATTGAATTGTTAGAGAGAACAAATTTGAATGCATTGAAAATTGTCAAATCTTACTTAGGAAAAACTATATTATGTACCGCCATTTTGTGAGATGTCTTCAAAAGTTTTAGAGTAAATAATTTTATATTAAGCAAATAAATCTCATTTGATTCTGTAGCTATATAATACTCGATGGTATTAATTTCTACAAATGATGATATAGTACCATTAACTTTGGTTTTCTTTAGCTGAATAGTAAAATGATAAATATGATAACAAATTATATGTATGTATGTTTCAACCACACATTTAACAAACGTACAGTCCTTAACATGGGCCAAGTGGGACTGGGATAGTTCTTAAACGCATTATCCTTTATATCTCTTCTCTCTTCAACTAGTTCGATAACACCGTCTCCGGCACCCATTAACAAAAGACCATCGCCAATAATATGCACCACCCTCAAACCATTTACATAACGATCACAGTCTTTCCCGAAGGGTTTACGACTATTATGTCTTCCATAAGCACCCAACATTGAAGCAAAATTACCCGGCTTTACAACATTCATTGTATCACAACAATTAAGAGAGATTTTAACCACATCACCTGTTTGAGTACCAACATAAGCATATTCATCATTTCGATCAATACACGCACAGACATAAATTCGCTGTTGTTTTCCCACGTAGACATCATGAACATTTACCTTTTTCATTTCTCGATGAATGCTCCAAATTCGCAAGTGACCTTTAAAATTAAGTTTTCGAAATAATAGATTAATCAAAGCAAAGTATATCCCTGTCCAGACTTGCAATTTTGGTTGCAGCAATTCTTGAGTTTATCAGTGAGGGGAGTGAGAACATTGGAGAGGGGTACACAGTTTCATGTGCTCTGCAATTCTCTTTTAATTTGAAATTCGTAATTGTTAATTTCAAGTTGTTAGTTGTACTGGACTTTTTTAGTTAGTTTATTTCTTCAGTTGTATGAAAAACAAAAAATATTAGAAAAAGTAAATATAATTGTTAATTTTTCAGGGAAATTTGTGGTGTAATAGAATTTTTTAATGCATAATTGCAAAATTAGAATTTCATAATGTGGACACTTAAGCAATCTCAGAGCAAAATTTTAAGAAACTGCAGAAACGAAAATTGCAAGTCTGGACGAGGACTATGTATATACATTAGAGCGCGTCGATTTGTATGGACTAAAATTAATCGATATTGTGCCATCGATTTTTCGATAGCTTTTGGCATGAGGATAAAAAAGTTCCACTACGACATATCAAAAAAATTATTTTCGAGGCTCCGGAATTGCAATTAATATCATGCAAAATAATTATTTTAAATTTATTTGCGCTTTAGAAAGAAATCTCCATATTATTTGAGAGACCGACAAAACTTCTACCGAGAACGTTCGTATCTTAAGTCTTTTGTTTTATACTGCAAGGTAAAATATTCGAGTATTGTTCTTAAAAAAAATTCAATTCTGACGCCTCGAAAATGATTTTTTTGATATGAAATAGTGTAACTTTTTTTCCTCATGCCAAAATTTACAAATTGCAAAATTTACCTACTCTAATGCAGGTATGTACATACATATGTATGTACATCAACCCGTATTTTATTTATCTTGAATTAAGACCTCGATATATAATTATATACTTTTCGTTTACTTACGATCTCCTACCGAAAGAAAGAATGAGTTATTCTTAAACAATCCGCACACCAAAAAGGGATTGCCATTAATGGATCGTGCGGCAACAGATCTGCAAATTGGGGATCTTTTGAAAGAAGCAATAAGCATTAAAAGTATTTTCCGTTTTACATATTTGAAAAATTCTTACAAAGTTTCTATATCGAATACAATTATCGTGCCGTCATCGCGACCACCAGCAGAAATCATATATTTATCCTGGGCAGTAAAGCAAATAGTTTGAACTCGAACCTGGTACAAATAATTTAAAATAAATAACGATACATTTAAGAATTGCATTCAAACTTATTTTGTGCAACCATATTATGCAAATTTACTTTGTATAATATTTATTTATTTCATATTCTACAAAGTAAATTTAGTAGAATATGGCTGTACAAGTATAGACGGAGTAACTAGACCATATGCCCAAGATATTATTAACAGAATTTTAAAAAGTTTTTGTGACTGACTATACACGACCTATGCCTTCACATAGGAAGAAGCTTTCTGGACTGACTTTGTATAATATGCTTTAATAAATAAATAATACTCAAAAGACATTTGAAAACCAGATGCTATAAAATGTTTATTATTAAATATTTTCGGCAGAAAATTCTGATGAATGCAGAGAAAATGACAACAACGCAATTCCCGGAAAAAATGTGGGCTAAGCCACCCCAGAATCGCTCTAGCCCCCTAGGAATTTACAATATTAGAGTAATTTTGTTGATACAAGCGAAATGTAGTGACTAATAGTGGCTTTAGCCCTCCTTGAAAAATGTCTAGATACGCAAATAAGCAACGTCTACTTAAGCAGAAACGAAACTCATATAGAAGTTGTTTAACCAACAAAATAAACAAAAATTTTATTTCAATCGCATTTTGTCCAAAGGTTGGTCAACTCAAAATTGTTTAAATGCTTTTAGGAATAATGATTTCTCTTCTATCGAACAGCATTTGAAATTTAGAAATTATTGGAAAATTTTTGCAAAACGGTCTACTCTAGTAGTACTAGACCATCCACATATTTCAAGTATAAAAAATAAGTAATAATTGACATTCGTAGATTAAAGTGAACTAAAAGAAGTGATCCCGTTTGAAATTTATTCTACCGCCTAAATACCACAAAAACGATTTCTGCAACGCAAAAGGCCTTTTATAATATACACATATTATGTAATTAATTCACTTACCTTGTGTAAATCATGCCTACATATTTCACGTCTTTCGGCAAAATCGAACAAAATCACATAACCAGGAAACCCCATATGATTTATTTGACCAGAAGCCATATAACGACCACTTACAAAATTGAAATTGCATTATTAGTATTTAAAAAAAGTTTAAAATATTATTTAACTCACCTGCGACTCAGGTCCAAACAAGATACATTATTTGTATGACCACCGACAAATTCCTGTCTATTAGTATCTGTATTGCAAATACCAATTTTAGTACCTAAGGGATATATAATGTGTTCTCCGTCGGGATGTAAGTGTAGGCCAAATGCAACTTTTCCATTTATGCCAAAAATAGCGCGAGGTTCTAAACGTTTAACGGAATCTTTGGTATCTGATGAATCAGACATTTTATAATAATAATAAGATTACCAAATATTTCGTGTTTATAAAAATATATGTATGTACTCGTATGTATTTTTTTATATTTGAATTGAAATAACTAATAAGAATATTAAAAATTCGATAAGTTTCTACACAAGCCGTTAAAATTAGTGTTGTTAATGGTAACTTTACAACAAAGTAATTAAAACAATTTATGGTTGCCATAGACTCATTCAACTCTCGCGAATATAATATACCCCCAAATTCAGTACACATTTATAAGTACAAGCAACGCCTGTAAGCAGGGACCGCAAATAACGGTTATTATCCAAATTTAAGTAGAAAGTCTAAATAAAAGTGGTAAATACACAAGGAATACAATACACCAAGATAATATTTGCTACATGGACGATTATTTTCTAGAGTTGTGCTTATCAGCTCTTTTGAGTGACCGCTCTTTTCAGCAGTCTTTTATACAGTGTGTGTGCGTGTGTGTGTGTGTGTGTGTGTGTGTGTGTGTGTGTGTGTGTGTGTGTGTGTGTGTGTGTGTGTGTGCGTGCGTGTGTGTGTGTGTGTGTGTGTGTGTGTGTGTGTGTGTGTGTGTGTGTGTGTGTGTGTGTGTGTGTGTGTGTGTGTGTGTGTGTGTGTGTGTGTGTGTGTGTGTGTGTGTGTGTGTGTGTGTGTGTGTGTGTGTGTGTGTGTGTGTGTGTGTGTGTGTGTGTGTGTGTGTGTGGTCGGTCATACATTACAAAACAAGGCAGATGAAGTATAAAAAAATAAATAAAACTAAAATACAAGTATTTTAATGAGTGGAATTTGTTATGTTATGTTATGTAAGTATATAGTATGTACAATCTAAATTAAACTTATTTAAGGTTTCAGATATTTTAATATTATCGCAAAACATATATAAAATTTTTTTTATGTACTTGTGCGACAAAAAAAATTGCTAAAACCACAAGACTTGTATCGAACTCTTTCATTAGGTCGTTTTAGACACAAACCTATTATCAAACACACCTAAAATACGTAGGTTTGTGTCTAAAACGAGCTGCTGAAAGAGTTTGATGGAAGTCTACATGTAATTTAAATGGGTTTGATTATAGGTTTGTGTCTAAAACGAGCTCCTGAAAGAGTTCGATACAAAACAAGAAACCACTCAGTACTGAGCTGAAAGCGCTCAGTGGATTGACCGGCTCACAGCGCTCAGTTCATTCATTCATGAGCTGCAAAACTCTATTATTTTCTGAGTTTTTTGTACTCCCCAGAAAATAAAAGTTATGATTTTTTAATTCCTGAGAAATAAACAAAACTCAAAACATAACTTTTATTTTCTAACCTTGGGGCTATACGTTCAATAAATTGCTTTCAATTTTTTCACACATATGACTTGTCAAAATTTGCTAAAATTGAGGTTGTGACGTAGGCTGCAAGCAATTTGATTTCTAATTTTATGTTCAAAATGCCGTTGAGGAAACATTTGAAAAATGTTTGATACATATTTTATTTCAGCAAAGAAAATTACTTTTGTTTTAAATTTTTTACAAACACAAAAATTATTTTAAAATTAAATTGAAAGAAAAATTTAATTCCACCTGGTATTCAATTCCCAAATGTGTGAATGTGGTAGTAAAAAAGTGTGAATGCATTGAACTTTGAAACAAAAATTTAATATGCAGCCTCCGAGTAAGCAAAAAATATCAATCAAAAAATAACTTTTATTTCTTGAGCAATAAATAAAAATTAGGAAATAACTTGTATTTTCCGAGGAATAAATAAAACTCAGAAAATAACCTTTATTTTCTAAGTGAAAAATAAAACACAAGAAATAATTTTTAAAATAAAACAACCGTTTGAAATTGCATTAGTGTACACATTATGAAATTCTAGGTTGCAATTATGTTTTAAAAAAATTCTGCTAAACCACAAATTTCCCTCAAAATTGTATTTAATTTTTTTTATTTTTGTGTTTTTCGTACAACTGAAGAAATAAAATTGAATAAAACGCCAAATAAAAGTGCAAGTCTGAATGGGGACCCAGCATGTTTTCATTTGATTCGACCATTACATTAAAATATATCGTCGGGTCCGTACTGGTTTGCCGCAATAATACAATTATGAGGGTGGCGTTGGCTGAAGTAGTTAGCACGTCGACTACAAAACTAAAGTCCTAGGTTCAATCCCTGTATCCGACAGTCATTCAAATAACAACACCACGCATTTTTCTGATGTGTATTAGAGTTCCTTTGCATCAGCTGTTGTAGGAAAGTTCAAGTGATGAAGGCATAGTCACTGGTCACTGAACTATACCGACTTCAGCAGATGCTAATCCTAATGTTACATCAGAACGCCCTCCTTCGTCGGTATTGTGTAGCAAAATCATCGGCGAAGTAAAATAACCAATAAAATGGCTACACTGCAAAGTATCTGGTTACTTAGTATTGCATATGCTTTTATGGTAATCAGTTACATTAACAAATGGTCATGTAATTTTTATTACTTTAACCAACAACAAAACAAGGAAATCAAAAAGAAATAAATTACAAATATTATATTACTAGTATCGAGTACCAATAATTAAAAGAGTTGAATAGCCAAAAGTTTATATATTTTTCAACACTATGTGGAGGTGGAGTCAGCTGTTTCTTTAATCTTAATAATTTTTACTATTTTTCCGTTCGCGTACTTTTTAACTACTGATTTTGTCGGTTTGTTTCTGCTTTGATGTATGGGACATTTAAAATAAATTGAGTTATTGATTGAATATATATGAATAATGTGTCCTCTTTCCAAATTCGTTATCAGTTTTCCGATATCTTGAATACATCTGGAGATATAGATGTGGAAATTTGCGTAATTTCCACAATTGTTGAATATTGGAAAGTCTGTTTTACGGTAATGGACCATTTTTTGATATGTGGTACATTTCCCACGTAAAAGTATTACGGTCTAATTCATAAAAAATATTTTAGGTTTATTAAAGGTTTATTTGACAAATTTCCCATAGAAATATGTCAAATAAGCGCTTAATAAACCTGAAATATTTTTTATGAATAACCTAGGGTTTACACGTGCAAGTGCAAGTTCGAAAAACTCAATACACTCAAACTCTTTTACTAACACATCTACACTTTCATCACTTGTAGTCTACTTCGAACTCAACTGCCAAGGAATTTTACAAGACAGTGACTTGTTGAGCTTGTAGCAAGGCACATCAATCAGGTACCCGCGATTCTACAACAAATATTACAACAGACACAACCACATGTACTTTGTTGGTATAAATTACCTTCTTAATTTTCAAAACAGGGTAGTATCGTCGGATTGCATGTTTCTTATAGGAAATGTCAAAAACCATACAAAACTGAATATTCGAAAGATTTTTATGTATACCCAAATAAAAGCATGCTTTTAGGCTTATACCTACACAATCCAAATTTGACATTTAGATTGGTATAATGACATTAGTCACCTGGTGTAGTGCTGTCACCTAATAAATGCGCCTTGGCTTGTACCAAGTAAATGGAAAGTTAGCTAACAGTGTTGCCCTATTAATAGTTTAGCACAAATTAACTGGATTTCAGTGTAATGTTATATGAGTTTTTACTCATTTTAAATACATTTAAAAGCTAATTTAATAATTTTTTTTTTTTTCTTAAATATTCATAAATCGAGCAGTTTATTAATTTTTTAGACATAAATAACATTGAAACAATACGAATAAAGTTCAACACTATCTGGTTCCCTTAAAATTAAACTTTTTTATGTTATGGATAACTCTGCACTAAAAGGCAAACATGCAAGTTGCAAGACAGTCGGGCATTTGTGCGAAATTTTCGTTGATAATACGTACACAGTGCTTGCATGCAACGCACTTGTGCATATGTACAATGACTGCAGCAGGGACAAAACCCTCAATGTCAAAATCGTACAAATAAATCCTCCTCATGTAAATACCACTATATATTCATTACAATTTCAAAACAAATTTTTCACAATCCTGTATTTATTTTTGTAATTTATACAAATTCGCATTTAATGTCCTCAACTACCATAAATAAACTTTTAAAAACAAGCCACGATGCTGGTGATAATAAAAACTATATTTATTTACAAATAAAGTGGGGTGATGAGCAATTTGAAATTAAAACCCTGGATTCAGAAAGTGGAAAATTTTATCAGGGCGTAGTAACAGCTTCAGCAATGAATGAAATAGCATCAAATTTGGATATGTCTTATAGCGATTACTATGAAGAAGTACGCCTAGCTTTATCTACATACATGACATTACCTGGGTTCTACTACAAACTAGAACCAGATATGCATGTTCTCAATGTTTGGAAGTCGCAAGTAGATTCCATACCCATACTATTTTTAGATATTGATATAAAAGAGATTAGGGGAAAAAATGAACTGTTAGACTCCGCTATTGAGTTATTGCATCATCAGGATAAATCTCTTACAGATCGAGTGGATAAAGCGCACAAGTTTGACGAGCATTCTCTAGAGCTATTAGAAGATTATAGATTGTGTGTAGAGGAAAAGAACCAACTGGAAAGAAAACTATTGAAGAAAGTAGCGGTATTATTAAATGCAAAAAAGGAACGAATAGCAAAACTTGAAGAACGTTTAAAGAAATATGAAGAATTAGAGGATAATGAAGATAACCCAGATTCGGAAGAAAATGATGATGGCCCAGAAACCAGCAAACGAAGACGTCTTGTTTTAATGGACAGTGAAAGCGAAAACGAAGATTACACGGCGGACACTCAGCCATTAACCATTCCCAACTAAGCAGCAAATTATTAAAAATTAAAATAATTGATATTGAAAACTTATTGTTTATTACATATATTACAAATACATATGCAATTGCATGTTTTTTCTTGTGTGACGTATTAATGCGGAGATAAGATATTTATCCGTTTCAGATCTTTTAATGAATTTTGTCATCGATTTGTTAGTGCATATTTTTGCATATTTTACCCTTTGAAGCATGTTTTTGTATATTTCAGTCATACACGCATATTTTTAGCATTTTTCCAATTTTGAGAGCGTATTTGACGCTTTTAAGGCATATTTTGATACTGTATAGAATTTTTTATTTTAATATGCTACAAGCCATTTATCTATTGTTCAATTTATTTTTTTTCACCAACTAAATCTCATTTTCAATGATCTATACATATAAAATTATAAATTTTTATAATTTTTTGCTTATTCCAATAAAAATTATAAATAAAATGCTTGTCTTATTTATCAAAAATATAGTTCCAAAGTTTTAATTCTAATATTGTAATCTCTTTTGAAGTTGAAGTTAAATTTTTACGGACGTCGTATACAATAGAAATTTATTTGTATTATTTCAAACCCAAATTATTTCTTTAATATGGAAGTTATTCGTTAATATTTTTCTTGATTGCTTTTTTGGTTTATTTTATTTTTGTCTTATTTTATATGCAAATATTGATGATTTGTTAAATTAAAAATATATTCGTTTACAAATAAGCAAATTCATGTTATTTAAGTGCATATTTTCAAGTTTTCAGTGCATATTGAATGCGCATAAAACACTTTTTTTTAGAGCATATTTCTGGTTTCCCTGTTTATTACTAATCGAACTGATTGAGATATTCACTGAATATTATTATTCAGTCAACTTTAAATATTCCCCCATATTGTGAATGGCGTCGCCATCAAGACGACAGTAAATATCGCCAGTTGTCTACTCATTATCGGCATCAATCAATTGGCTCTTATTGACGAATCTCTTACTAATCTCTACGGCTTTGTAAATTAATGCATACTATTTACAAGTAGTCAATTATCGACAAAGAGTAGACAATCGACTATTTTTACTGTCGTCTTGATGTGACGTCGACGACGCCGTTCGCAATAAGGGGCATTAAAGAAATAATATTGAATACGGATAAACGAAAACATTGTGGAAGTGAGCTTAGTTAGCAAATAAATAACCGTTATTGTTAGTTTTTAATTAATGGCATTTATGATTTAATAAAATGTAATAAAGGTAGGTATAATGGTTTGAGAATCAGTACAACCCAAATAAGATCTAGCTTATTACTACTGCTTGTCCCAATGTTTTTATGAAATCAATATTTTCCTGATGACATGCTATTACGTTTTTATTTCAATGTATTAAAAATGCAATTTCATCATTACTCTTTTTTAACACCAAGCATTTTTATAACTTCCTCTTTGTACTTATTTAAATTATATTCATTTTCTCCATCATTTATTAATTGTTCCACACTTTCAACAAATCCATCACTGCCTTCCAATTTATTACCTTCTTGTGACTTTTTGCCCCAATTAAGTATTGATTCCACCGATTCTTTCGATTTGTTCCGATCATATTTGTAATACTCCATGTCAGCTTCCACTTTAGAACTTTCCCACGGTTCAGTCACAAAAGATTCGTGATAACCCGCCGTTAACAAATACATAGCATATTCATAGTTTTGCTTACGCAAAGGACATCGATCTGCAACAATTGTTAAGACATCAGTTTCTCGATTATAACGATTGCCCACTAAACGCAAGAATTTATCTTTAGCATGTGAGTCAAATTTTAGTTGGGAAAGTTTAATAGTTAAAGTAACCCTTCTAGCTTCAGGATTGCGTAAAGTTGGTAAGGCTTGACAATAATCCGTACTTATTATGTCTACAGGGAAATGCGACTTCCACTTTTCTTCAGTTTCTAAACCTTTTGGCCAAGGAGAACAAAACTGTTTTAGAGCTTCACATTGTTGTTTAATGGCCGGAGGTGTCAAATGAAGAAAATTCGGAATTTTAATCAATTCAGCATTAGCATATTTAGAAGGTGGGGCAGCACCTTTTTCAGTAAATCCCTGGCGCAAGGGTAATGGTACCGATGAAGGATGGAATGAACGCGGTGCAGGCCAAACAGCAGTCCAATCCTGATTTGTGTCCATTTTCAACGTGCGAGGTGGCAGAACGTTGCGCTTTTTATATTCCTTTCTCTTTGTTACCCGTTGTTGACTTGCTCGAAAATTTAGGACACGAAACTCTAAATATAATATTCTTTTTAAATGACATCAATTATTTGTTACATTGCTATCTAACCTTCTTCAACATTATCATTGCTCGTAGATGTTTGTACACTGAATAACCGCAACTGATTGACACAATTCATATTACGTAAATTTCGGTCAATCAAACGTGTCAAGGAAGTCATGGTGATTAATTTGTGTTTTATACTGCAGTAAGCCACTTTTTGCCACAGAGAATAAACTTTTTTTCAATAATAATTAAATTTTTGCTTTAACAATATTTTCATGAGTTTACTGGCTTACACGCATTGGGACAGAACTGGTCTGTGGACAAAACTACACAATTTACTTATCAACAGCTGTTTATACACTGAACCAAAAAGTATTTTTATAACAAGAAATTTGGATTTTCGTTTTAAAAATGCATTATTTTAAATAAGAACTTTTCTTAAACAATATTAATATGTATGTATATAAGATTGTTGATTTTATAAGGAATAAGCTTGAAAACAGTGAGAGGGAACTAGCTTATACCATAAAGTACTTTTAGAGTTGTCACGAGACGGAGGGTTGTTGTTTTGTGTGGATCCACTTTGTAATTCGAAACGAAAACAAATGGTTTCGAGTTGTAATGTTAATAACATATAAATAAAAACCGTCAAAAGGAAAATAATTTGAAATACCTGGATCTATTTCGTTGCCATTATTTGCACCAATCAACGTTTTAGTGGCTTAATCAATTGGATGAAATAGATATGTTTTTAATTCGTCCAAACTCTATACTTATTTTAATAAAAGTATGTATTATTGAATAGAAAAAAAATTAGTTAGTTAACACAATGTTTTTTATCATACTACATACATTCTCCAATACTTTCAAATGTGCACGAATACTTTTATATATCACTGCATATATATACACAATTGCGCTCATAGATAAGATTGATAACAAGTGTGTACTGAAAAAAAACTAAATTAGTAAGCACCAGCAAGTCATTCCATATATACATATATATATATACATATTTAGAAATGTCTTCAAGTAACTGTGACGCAGGAGTTAAAAGACGTGTATTATCTATACAAAGTCATGTTGTCCACGGCTATGTGGGCAATAAAAGTGCAACATTTCCTTTACAAGTAACTAAAGATAGGAACAATACACTTCTTTTTATTGATATTTGGAATAAAAATAACTATTATAGGTTTTAGGCTTTGAGGTCGATGCTATCAACTCGGTACAGTTTTCTAATCATACTGGTTATAAAGTAGTTAAAGGACAAGTGCTACAGGAGAAGGAACTAGGTAAATTAAGATTACTTTAAATTGTATTCGTTTTTATCTTTCTTTTTATTGCAATTTAGATGACCTCTTTCAAGGCCTTGATGCAAACGATCTATTAAAATGTTATTCACATTTATTAACTGGTTATATTGGAAATGCTTCATTCTTGAAGCAAGTTGCTAAAATTGTAAAGAAATTAAGGGCCACTGAACCAAATTTAATATATGGTAAGTTTTAATTGGAAAAATTATTTTTTTTAACACAATCTATGGTACAGTTTGCGATCCGGTTATGGGCGATAATGGTGCAATGTATGTACCTGAGGACTTATTACCTATTTATCTTAATGAAATAATTCCTCTTGCTGATATTATAACACCCAATCAGTATGAAGTTGAGCTGTTAACTGAAATTAAGATTACAAATGAAGCAGATATATGGAGGGCGGTACAATGGTTTCATGATAAAGGAATTGATACAGTTGCTATTTCTAGCAGTGATTTAGGTAAACCTGGCGAACTTCGTTCTTTCCTTAGCAAACGCAATGGTTCTCGCTACGCTCTTAATATACCAAAACAGGGCAACGATATCTCCTTTACCGGAACGGGAGATTTATTTGCATCCCTCTTTCTGGCACACAGTTATCAAACAACAAATTTAGGATTGGCTCTTGAGCGAACCATCGCATCCTTGCAAGCTGTTATTAAGCGCACTATTGAAAGCATGCCCGTCGAAGTTCGCGCGGGAAAACGCATAGTAACATCCTTTGAACGGGAACTTAAATTGGTACAAAGTAAAAAGGAATTGGAAAATCCTCAAGTAACTTTATGTGTCGAAGAAATAAATTAAATTTAAATAAAGCATTTACGTGAGTATATATTTAATGTAAATTGTTTTAGGCCAAAATGTTGATGTACCTTTTAATTACTTTTAAAGAAATTTATTTGACAATAATATTAAAATATGCATACATATACCATGTACATCCATAATTATTAATTAATATTTTTTACACACCTAAAATATATACTAATATGAAATATATAGACACAAGCATAAAAATAAATATATGCATTTATACTCCTAAAATAAAAATAAAAATATAGTCAATAATGAGACATTTTTAGATTTTAATTGGACTATAGTGAATTTTTAATCAGAATTAATTAATTTTTAGTCAGGCTTAAGTTCAGTAATTTCAATTCTTTTATTGAATGAAATATTTTAATCTCTACCCAAGTAGATAGACTAGGGTGCTGATGAAGTCTGTTGCTGCACAGAAAAATATCGGTATTTCCCCTAGCTTAAGTCTAATTTATTTTTCCTTCTCTTTAGAAACTCACATTAATTAATAAAAATATTTAATTTTTTTTTTTTTTCATTACTAATTAGTTTTTTTTTTTAACAAACACAACTCGGAAAGCGATTAGCTTGTCTGCGAAAAACACCCATGGGGTCTATGGTGGGAATCGAACCCACGACCTCTGGACTGAGGTTAGCATCGCTACCACTCAGACACAGGGGCACTCTAAAGATAAAAGAATTGAAATTACTGAACTTAAGCCTGACTAAAAATTAATTCTGATTAAAAACATAGTCAATAATTGTAAGTAATTATACAATGATTGATAAAATCAACTAAACTTTGTGTTTCTTAATCTTCCAATTGCATTTCCTAGTTTTGTAACTCTTCATTGGATCAGATGGAATTAAAAAACATTTTGCATATCAACAGAATACATATATTCGACATAAAATGTATATAACAATAAACAATCTTAAATGCCTAAAATTACCTAATTCGAAATAATATATTTTAACATATATTTAGTGTGAACACTTGTCCCTTTTTTGAAAGACCAACTAATATTGAAATCAATATTTGGAAAGGCATCCACGGGGCTTTTTCTTTCTCATTGCCACGAAAGCTTCACCAATCCATCATTGAACCACCCCTAAATTTCACAGTTTGGCTTACACTCTTGTACACCAACACGTACATATATCAACCCATGTCCATTCATGTCCATCCGACCCCACGCGATTAATATTAGTTTTATCGAATCAAGTAACTTTCTTCCAATCATCTGTTATGAAGTCAGTCTTCGTACGCTTTAGCAAACTTTAATCGCGTCCTACGATGACTTCATTTAAAAATGCTTTTTCATGATTATTAGTGCCTTGATCACGTTATTTTTAGTAGTCTTATCACTCACGTTAACTCCTAAGTTCTTCTTAGTGCTCAATTTGCTTCCACTGCATTGTTTGTGTCCCGAAACTATTACAACGTTTGGCTATTTGTGAAACAGCAGGAGATAGCTTTTGAGGACGGCGCCAAAAATTTCGTTGCACTAACAAACTATTCTAATTTTTTATTTTATTCTTCGAATTTGAAAAAAAAAACGTTGTATTTGTTTGCAATTAAACGATAAGAAATGCAATTGTTTATTTTTTCTGGGATGCTTCTCTTCAAATCAGAGTTTACAACTCTTCCCTTTCCAAATAAACTGAAACTTTATTATTAAACTATGTTTTTTGTTTTTGTTAAAATTATTAAATTTATTTAATTTCTTTTAGTAAGACCACACATATACATATACATAATTTTTTACGTTATTATACAGTCTTTCAATAGTTCCGTTAGTTCCGTTCCGTTAGTTACTAGATTAATAATAAGCAACTTTTTTAACAATTAACGAGGGGTTGTCACATAATCATCATGTAGATCAAATCCGGCACAAATTCAAACTACATCTATTAGTCAACTCTTTTGTCCCCTACTATATTAAAGTTCTTCAGATATAGGAATATTAATGAGTCCATTGAACATATCATTACTTTCCCGATCGCCAGTAAAACGGACGGTCCAGCCGTTTGGCTTCGTATACAAAACAAACAAATACAATACAAATACACTTATTTTTATTTATATAAATGAGATAGATAATAAAATAGTGAAATATGTTTGTATATATGTAATTTATTTTATTCTATTTCTTTGCTCTAAACGAAGCAGCTCTATTTATTCTTACAACAGGGACATCAGCACCACCATTAGCTAAACGTTGTTTAACTAAACTTGCTGCAGCTGAATTATGTACTGAAAGTAAAAAAATATGTATAAAATGTGTAAATACAACCGACCTTATTCATAAAAAAAATTAAATGAATTTGAAATCCATTTTAGGAAAATTTTGTGTGAAAAATTTGAAATAAACATTTCAAATTCATACATGAAATACTGATGTATATTTATTTGACATAATGTCTTTATTTAATTTCAAAAATTGGCTTGTTTTTATGGTTAAGCAATTGTCTATATGCATTTCGTTCCCGCTTGTGGAACTCGTCAGTAGACTTCAACCCAAAAAATTTTTGAATTTACTAGTTAACAAACTCCGTATGTTTTTTACTATAAACATACGGAGTTTGTTAACTTAATTCAAAAAATTTTTGGGTTCATTTGAAATTCATTTAAATTTTATGAATATGGGGAGGAATATCTTTATGTATATAAGGAGTACCAAAAGAAGTATGTATGTATGATTTTTTTTTTTTTTTTAAACAACGTCTATATAAATTTTGTTCCTGCTTTTTGAAATAAGCATACATACGTTTCTTGAATAATAAAAAAATCAACAAATTTCCAAATTATAATATCTTTTATGTTTACTTATCTACGTGACCAAAAATCATGTAATTTTCCGCCATCCTACGTCAAATTTGGTTGATAAATATATCTCAAATACTTTGTATTAAAAATACATTGAAATTAATTATTGAGTAGAGATAGTTCCTATTTAGTGCGTTAAGGAGTGTTAAACGAAATTGCTGTTCATGGTTTTTAAAATGCTTTTCAGAGATGGAAGAAAAATCTTCTTAGTTAAGTATTCCACCATATATAGTAACGGCCCTATGTATAATGAAAAACTAGCATGAAGTTAGCATAAGTGGCAAAATTCAACGTGGTCTTAATGATTTTTGTCATACAATTTGACATTAAAAATCAATCCATAATTTAGTTTTAGCCCACTATTAAATCCTGACGGATTTTTAATGTAAAATTGTATTGCAAAACTCGTTAAGGCCATGTTCAATTTTGCCACTTATTCTAATTTCAATCGTGTTGAAACTGTGAAGTTTTTGTTTTGCAGCTTAATATATTTTTTGATATATTTTTCATGAGAATGAGATACTCAACAAGAACTGCATGTACATGAAACAAAGTACTCTTTTCGATACCTCTTTCCCCTTCTCCAGAAAGTCAAAAGTCCTGCAGCAAATGTTTCATAGTGTGGACAACGTCTAATATGTATATGTAAATATCAGCTAAATATATAAATACGAACTGAAAGAACTTTTTCTTTTCATTTGGTTACTAGAATAAAATAGAATAGAGGCGAAATATTTGGTCCACGGACCGGATCTGTGATACCTAGTGGATATTTTGTGTCATAGATCTGTAAATTAAATCAAGCTCTGTATGACTATCCTTATGAAAGCCAGCACAGAGGTTGGAAAAGCCCGCCTAATATCATCCGAACACAGAAACTCAGAATGAAAAACACGCCTTCTACTGTTACATAAGACCGTACTCTTGCAGAGAATGTGTGTCGTCGTCTCATCAGCTTCTAGGCATGAGCGACACATGAGGGTGGTAGTTCAGTCCAAAGTGACCAGAGATGAAACCAAGTCATAAGCTGTAAATTATTGATGTTAAGAGTGCAAGATGACACTATATGAAAAGAGGCGCATCAATGCTTTCGCCTACCCATTCACACTTCCTTAGCAGTCAAAATGTAATTTTCTTTGATTAGATACATACATGAAGGTTTAGTTACTAACTAAAACCTATGTATCACTTTATGCAGGTAAATTCACAATTGGATGAATTTTGGACATCTTTTTATTATTTACCTTTAGTAACGATATTTCGAGGACTTTTTCTTATACGGTTGGGACTAAATTTTTTGTTTTCCTTTTGAATTCCAGCCGCAACCGTCCTTAGAACATTATCGTGTGTGAATTTCCTCGACTTCAAAAGAACTGAAAAATAAAATGCATATTACAATAGACTTTTTTCTTCTTAATGAACTTTGAAACTAACCATTCTTCAATTTTTCTGCATTTGCAGGTGTTTTAACCACTTCATTTGACATAACGTTAGAAACTAAATTTGTTTTCAACGAAGATAGTACTTTGCTATTCTTTGTGTAAGAGTTTGTTTTCGGCATTTGGGCTGATGTGGAAGGGCCCATAAAAAATGTGGCATTAGCATTATTATCAAGTGTACTTAATACTTGAGTTTCATTCAGTTTGCGTGATCTTTTCATTGGTATTTTAAATGTTTTGCGGGTATCGCCCCTATCACCGCCGCCATCGTCCTCAGTAGTAGAACAATTTATATCGTCCAAATCATCCAACTCATAATCATCTAAACGCAAACGCTTGCTACATGATATATTCTTTTCTAGATCATTATCGTCACTGTGCAATTGATCACTATCTTCATCACTGGACGCTGGGTGTATGCCATTTATTGTATTTTCACCGATATTTACTTCATTGTGAACAGAAGCATTGCTGAAATGATGTTCCAATTGTTCGTAGTGATACCTTTGCTCAGCATTTAAACTACCATTTTTAATAACTTGACTTGCCAAACTTAATGCTTCCTGATGCCAAATTAAATTAGCATTTGCTTGCGAGTCCATTGCTGTTATATAATTATTTATCAACGACTTCTTCGACATTTCCACTTCCAAGTTTTTATACTTTAGATAAACTTGCAAAAAACTGGCATATTTAGATGATTTTATTTCGGTCTTTATCTTGTTTAAATCTTTATGAACATCGCAAACTTTTTGACGCCGGCTTGGAATTTCTTTCGATAGTTTATCAATTTGATTTCTTAGATGGCAAATAGATGAAGTAAAGCTGGAGAAATTCTATTGTATAAATTTATTAGCTTATCAATTTTTTTTTCAACATTTGCATAATTTTTTTGCAATACTTTTTTTATTGAAAATATGAGCGACATTTTCGCTCATATTTTCCCTGTCCCTGTAGAACTGATAATTTCTATAAAATTTTCATTAATTAACAATTTTACATTGAACGTTGCAAGACTAGCTTACGGACAATATCAACCAACTATTTTGATGCATGAGCAATCGAGTAGTTTTTCTTTTACCGAGTATTTTAGTACATGCGAAAATTCCCTAAGTAGACAACAAGCAAAAAATCTTCAAAAAAGCCTTAATTAAAAAAATTATGTCAAAAATACTGTGCGAAATTTTACTTTAAAAATATTTTGACATGATTCTGAGCTAAATTATATGCTTAATGGTAGTTTAATTCTAGTTTCATCCGTAAAATATAAAAATACATGGTCTGCTAAGTAACAAAAATTATGTGGGTCTAGTCAATTGAACACCTATGAGGGCTGTGGTTCTTCCTAGTAGGTTAAACTAACTATGGAACATAAAAAATATTTCAAAAAGTCCTCCCGATTCTCTTTTCATTCAAATTTAAAATATCTATTTTGACCGCACAAATACAGACGAATATCCACATATACATATGTACACATAAGCATCAGTTTATAGTTTATATAATTACTGATATAAACTTCAAGCTTAATTGTTCTTCTTAACATACCTCTTGCGATTCACAATCACCATACAATATTTTTCTTGAGTTCTCCATATCAGTCTTCACTTTTATACGTATAGTCAAATTTTTAATGCGACTTCTTAAAGATATATATTGCTCTTGTGTTTTTAATATCGCTGAAAATAATTGGTCAATGCGAATATACCAAGGCCTCAGTTCCACTTCGTCGAAAGTTGTTGCTTTGCTAGCTTGTAACTCTAGTGATGAATTAGACTTCTTAAGGCGCTCATTTTCCTCCATAAGCTCATTAACTTTCTTAACATAGAACTCCTTAGGCATGTTTGTTCTTAAAGCATTTTGTCTTAAAGTTGTACGTATCTTTTTCGCTCGACTAGCATACTATAGAAATTTATTATAAAATATATTTTTTTACATACTAAAATGAGTGTTTATACCTTTAATGTATTATAGGTGTCTTCATAAGTCAATGAACTCATCGAAACGTTTGCTACCATTAAGGTTTGACAATTTCCACCCAACGAGTCCTTTAAAATTCTTGTTAAATTTGAATCGCGGTAGGGTATATGTTTTGAACCATCCGCTAATCTGTTTATACAGTTTCCAAGAGCAAGTAAGCTTTTGTTAATACTTGCACCTTCTTTAAACCTAACTCCTATACCCTTTGTACTTGATGCTCGTTCACTCCCGGCTAAATCTATCATGGATAATTTTACCGTACGCTTTGTACCCGTTTTGCGATCTGTCATACGTATGTGAACTTGAAAAACTGCGTGCGATCGCGAGCTTTCCGCATTTGCATCTGTGGGGTGTTGGGTTCTGTTCGAATTTCCCAATGTTAGCATTCCCAATAACTCTTTTGCATTATAAATTGGTTTTAAAACTAAACCACTTACAACTACTCCATTGGAGTCTTCGCGTAACTTTAAAGGTTGACTTTTTGTCAGTAGGTTCATTACCTGTTCATTGTAGACTTCTAAATAACTGACACCTACGTCGAATTTTCGTACTTCGCTCTGTGCTTCAATTTTGTCGAAAAGATCTCTCATAGTAAGAAATGTCAAACCAGGACATGCTTCACTACCCAGCATAGTATATGTTTTTCCTGCGCCCGTAGCACCATAAACGAATACTGAACAGTTATAGCTGAAATAATAATATAAACTCACGTTCCAAAGAAATTCTTTTTTACCATCAAATTATATGCTTAAATGTAGTTTAGTGAGTCACTAATACAAATAATATCTGAGATGATAGAAAAGCGAATTAAAAGAAAGAAAAGAAGTTAAATACTACAAACCAAGTAAAGTCATATTTTCCGGCATATGAAGTTTTCATATAAAACAGAGACCACAGAATGATTTAGTTTATGACTGGGATTGTGCATAAAGTTTCTGGGTGTATAAGGATTACCTGGCTAAGAGCTCAGTATTGCGCTTTCCCCATATGTATGAACGTCCATGGGACCTTAATTTTGACTGACGAGAGTAAATAGGCATAATATATTCTGATCAGATGGACGTTCATACGTTTGGAGAAACCTTTTAGGAGAAAATTTAAGACCGATAGTGAAAAATGATTTAGTATGTTATGGTACGGGAAAGATTTAAGCTGCTCGGCCAGAAAGGATAAAACTATTACAATAGTAAGAAAACGATAGCAATAGTTTTGTTTTAAGGCTTATGGATTTAGGGATATATTCCACAAACAATAACAGTTTTCCCATTATAACTTTGAGCCACTATATTTCTTAATTTGAACTGCCTTACTAAACTAGATTTGTTCCAAATTACGCTTTGTACATACATGAATATGTATGATTTTTACATACCCATTTAAGACTGAATCCACCAAGGGTGCTGTACATTCTTCAAATATTTTCATATTTGTTGCATCCGTATCAAAAACACGGTCGTACTCCATTGACAACTTTTTATTAACACGTTTTGTAATATCACGATAGTTTAATTTGTTTCCTTGGAAGAAAAACTCATCATCCTCTTCGTCGGGGTCGAATAAAAGTGTCGTTTTATCCATAACCTTGACAATCGTCCTCTGATTTTGTTCTAGTTCTCGCCGATTATATGGCCTTACCCGTACCGCAACTTTAATATTCGTTTGTTCAGCAGGCATTTTCAATTTTGATATTTATTACTCAGCAACTTAATATAAATATATTTATTTTTCTTCACATAGAAATAAACTTTTTCCCCGGTCACTTTTTTTACACTTTAACAATTTGTGCTTTGTGTACGTTTTTTGTTGTTGGAATTGAGCGTTTGAAATTTGAATCTTGTGTTTATTGTTCATATGATGGTAGCACTGTTATCCAAATACAGCGTCACAATGATAGTTGCCAGACTGGTCATAGGCAGTGATGCCAACTTTTGAGACTCAAAACGCGTAAAAATTTTTGGAAAATGGGCTAGAAAGGGCTAAATTGAAAAAATATTCAAATATAAAAAAATAGCAAATTTTTCGAAAAAGCGCGAAAAGGGGCTAGTATTAAAATGTTTCTGTTGAAAGTTAAAACATCAAATCAATTTTTGTAAAGTAATTTATTAGAATATAAATAACTTTCATGAGATCAACACATACATAGCTTGAGAGCTTCAATATTGTACATATTTCATTTTCATTTCATATTAAATTTCAATAAGGTATGTACATACGTAGATTAAATAGTAAGCATATACATACATATATAATAGAAATATATATATATATATATATATATATATATATATATACATTTGTTTGTTTACATAAGTAGATACATTTAAAATTGGCAGTTATTAAATAAAATTTGGATTTATCGCTCTTGCAAAAACATACCATTATCTGTTTTAGGCTATACTGAATAACTTTCAAGGCATAAAAAATTTGGAAGAAATAAAAGATTACTCTATATTATTCTTCTTTTTTAAATTGGTAAAGCAATATCGACTTTTTACTCATTTTATTTTGCTAGATTAAAGGAAGAAAAAGTTCGCAAAAGTTTAATGTAGCCATATCGAGCAAAAACTAAAAAGGGGCCGAAAAATTATTGTAAAGTGCTAGGTTTGCGCCTTTTTTAGTTTGGGGCTAAAATTTTTTTTTCGCGTTTTGACTGACTGAAAACGGGCTAAATCTAGCCCTAAAAGGGCTAAGTTGGCAACACTGGTCATAGGCATGTTATGTAGAGGTAATCTCAATGCGCTGATTTACACGGGCATAATTGTGCTGGCATAACATGCCAGTTTGTAGGTGAGAGAGGCAAAGAGCCACTCTCTTTTTTTGCGGTTGGCATAACTTTTCAACCAGCTTCAACCCCGCATTAGCAGCATAAAACCAATACACACACAACTTAAAAAACAGCAAATGTTAAATGAATACTAAAAACACTAACACACACACAGCTGTGTATACGAATACATTTTGTGCCAGATGAATTTATTTTCAATATGCCGTTGATAAAAAAAACAGCTTAAGACAACAAAACTCCAAGACTGCTATATAAACACAAAAAAATTCATAGCCCAGCTAAAAACTTGATCGTGTAACCCTCAAGTTACTTGGGGGGCCACACGTTCAATTTTTGACTTTCAATTCCATTCAATTTGCAAACACTCACACTTTTTTCACTAACACAATCAAACTTTTTAAATTGAAAACTAGATTGATTTCAAATTCACCTATCCATTTAAATGGCAATTTAGTTTTCAATTTGAACGGCTGGTCACAGCACACATTGATTGAAGCTACAAATTTGAGTTGTTTCTTCGTCGGTGGCATTTAAAAAATGAAATTGATTATCAATTTGTGTCATAGCTATCAATTTCAAGAAATTTTGACACACAATATGTGTAATGAAATTGAAAGCCATTTATTGAACGTGTGGCTGCAGAGTTAGACAATGCGCGTCTTATGGTAGGTACAGACTTTGCAACTTGCTTACGCAACATGTTTTCGAATATTTTGACACAGACTATGCAACCTACAATGCAACCGCCAATGCAACCCATAAACATCAAAACGTTTTGATATTTTCGAAACTTCGAATGCAAATTCGAACGCAACCATAAACAAGACTACAGACTATGCGACCAACAATGCAACCTACCTGGTTGCATAAACACTTTAAGTCTGTACCTATCACGTAGCATAGTCTGTAGCCCTGTTTAAGGCCGTGATACACTATCATACAAAGTCGTGCGATCTTCGAAAAAACGCAACCATGGTATGATGGAGTTTATGAAAATTTTCAAAATACAATAACAATTCATCACACCAGCGTTGTATTTTTCATAGATCGCACGACTTTGTATGATAGTGAGTCATGGCCTTTATGGTCGCGTTCGAAGTTGCTTTCGAAGTTTCGAAAATATCAAAATGTTTTAATGTTTATGGGTTGCATTGTAGGTTGCATTGTCTGTGTCAAACTATCCGAAAACGTGTTGCATAACCAAGTTGCAAAATCTGTACCAAGGCACATTTACTACAGGTACTTCCATTAGGAAAAACTCTGTGGCAACTCTGTGCTTCTCACATAGCTTTACAAAGTAATTGTCAAAAATTTGTATGCATCAAACAAGGCACAAAAGTAATTGTCAAACGAATTCTTCGTTATAAACTTATAAACAAAAAATCAGCGGATGAGCAATATGCCTGATACGTGTACCTGTTTGATATGCCTTGGTCTGTACCTACTATTCTGGCCACAAAACATACAGAAGTGTCACGAGACGGAAGATACGGGTATTTTTCATTTTGTCTCGTTTTCCCTCAAATTTTGTCGTCAGTTTTCTTTTGCTACGTCTTTCTAGTGCAATACATTTTTATTAGCTGTGTTAATTGGTAAGTAGTAATACACTACAGTATCAAATACACTATGCTTTTCTCTTTCTTCCATGAGTTTTAACAAAAACCTGATTGGAGCTTTTTTTACCTGTCACTTTCTTCATTTCTGTGTATTCTGTGTTCTGGCTTTTAAACGTTTAACGCTATACAAATGGAAAGTTACACAACACGCTTTTGAGGTTTTTTAGTTGTAAAATTTAAAGCCTTTGTCGGATATTTTTTTGTCTTGCATTTACGTTTTATTTTTCTTTAAATATTTAATGCATTTTTTTATCCATTGTTCAATAAAAAAAATTAATTTCTAATAATTTTTGTGTATGTTAGCTTATGAATCTGGCAACACTAGCTGTCATTTTGTATACAACGCGTGAGGTACGCGCGTCGCGATCTTCTCTATGTAACTTGCCTTACATAGCGTCTATAACTGCGATTAACTCTGACATAATATTTGAGAGAACGTCGGCAGAATAAGAAAAATAAAATGCCGATATTTCTCTTCTCTTCTCATACAACAGGAACACGTAATTTCAGTTTTCTTATAACATTTCATTTAATGCAAATTCTTATCGAGTTAACATGTTTTATTTTTGTATAATTAGCTATTTTATTTTCGCATTTTCACACAAAATTTAATTTATGAATCAATTAAGCACATTTAAACATATAAAATCCCAGATATGTTGTCCAAATCATTGGTTTTCATTTATTTTAATAAACACTCACACATGCATACTAATTTACTTTCAAATACGTGTGTTTTTTGACACTTCATCTCATAGGATTGTTGTTATAGGATTTCTTATAACAACGCTCTTATAAAAAATCTTATAAGATTGAGATAACACTAATTTGAAGTCTACACGTAACATGATTCGCTCTGCGATTGAATTTGACGCTCTTATCTTACATATTATGTTAGGTGTAGACCCTATGTTATGAAACACACTATTTCAACTTTTTTGACAGCCGCGTGTATCGCATTAGCGCATTGAACGCATGTTATATACTTCCAACTTTATTGCTAAGCAGATTAGTTTGTAGGAGAGATGAGGGGAAAAGAAAGGAGTACTCAGCTTCATTTGCTGTCAATTCGTTGTGCTTTCTCATGTTAAAAAAAAATCTCACATGGAAACACCAAACTATGCATAAAAATTGTATTTGAAAAAATGAGTTATGCCCATTTCTTGACTTAATAATCAAACTGTAATTATTTTTAAGTTCTAATTAAATACGAAATTGTGTTTTTGAGTGCCTAATTAAATAATAATTAAATGCCCAATCTTGTGTAATTAATCAGTATTTAAGTTTTATGAGCGCACCATATGTTTTTATGCGTGTGTGTGTTTATTGCAAACATACACATGAACATCATGTGGTTGGGTTGAAAACATCATGTGGTCGTGTTAGGACGAATTTCGTTTAATTTGCATAAACAGATAACATAAACAATTTATAGTTTCATATTATGGTATAAATAAATAGAAAAATGCATTCTGATGCTCCTTTGGTTTCATAAAACGTGTTTTTATGCAATTTTAATTTTCTGCATTTTGATAACCTAACTTTTTTGTTTATGTTAAACAGCTGTTCTTTGCAAAGCTTTCCATAATATTTGGAAATTTTTGAGTGCTGCCGTACTTTCAACGTAATTTAATAATAACTTTAATTAACCACTGAAAAAATGAAATCGTATTTAATTACAACTTAATTTTTAAGTTAAAAACTAGGGGTTACACTGGTGAATCCAGATGAAATTTCAAAGAAGAAAAAGTGATAAGCTTAGTAACAAGACTTGACTAGTGTGAACAGGGACTAATTGTTAAAATATGTTAAGCAAGTCGATTTCATATCAGGTGACCTAAATTCAGCAGCTGTTAATTTCTCTGGAGTCAAATAAAAGCAAAACGTTCTGAAATTTTCTGTGACCCTTTCATCCTTTTTTGCGATGAAAAATTACCTAATTTGAGGCAAATGCACAAGTCTGGCAGCCCTGTTGATACTTGGACTACACACCAGGAATGGTAAAGTTGGTACAATTGTACGTTTTTTAGTACTATTCAAAGTCGGATAGTACAAAAGTACACCAATGACTAATTTAATACCTTTAAGGAATCTCCCCAGTTTCATTTTCAAACGATTGTATATGTCAATTTTCACTTTTGAACAATGAAACTCATATTGTTCTCACTTAAAAACAGTCTTGTGACATCAAAACAGAGCGAGAAAATAAAAAAAAATGTGAACTCGTCCATTTCCAAATCATTTTTCTTCTAAATTTTGATGCTAGAGCACATTTTATTAGTTTGTACATTTTGAATTTCAATTTAAACAGGTGTAGCCATATTCTTTAACGTCTCAAGTTACAAGCAAATTTGTGAAAATGATTCGGTTGCCAAAATAATGTCGATTATTTTAATAAAAACAGATATAAATATGTAATTTGAACTAAAAGAATCTTTTAGTACAATTAAGGTCAAAAAAGTAAAGTTGTTGGTACAATTTGAAAATTTTCAATGCCATCCCTGCTACACACATCCATACCTCCATACATATGTATTAGAGCTGCAAAACTATCGATAGTCGCTCCACTCGATAGTTTCGATAGTTTTATGTAAAACTATCGATACTATCGATAGTATCGAATAGTTTTGTAAAAGTTGCCACATAAACTACAGTTGACTCGAAAAAAAATCCTGAGTCCTCAACATTTTCATTAGTATATAAAAATATATCAAGCCTTTTTTTCGATTTTATCGTAAGCGGCATATTATCGAAAATATACTTTTTTTATTGAACTTAAAATTTTATGGGCCTACCCATGGTTTAGAATTATCAAAATGCGAAAATTGTTGATAACTTTTAATTTAACAATTGGCGGCCGTCGCGATATCAGTACCACCAAAATTATCTTTGTGTCGACGATGAATTTGAATTTATTAAGATACTTGTGACTACTATTTGTCGAATAACACTTGGATTTATAAATAAATTCATATACATACATATGTATTTAAGTACTTATGTATACAGAAGCAGGGATGCGATGTCATATTTACAAATTGTACTAACCTTCAAAAAAAAAATTTAATTTTTCAGTACGATTGTACCTAATTCTTTATTTATATGTATTTTTTTAATACTTGTACTTTTTAATTAACTAAAAATCAATTAACAAAACGCCTTTTTTTATTCGATTGTTCACAGTCGATGCAAATAGTCGGCTTCTCTCTTGGTACGAAAATAAAATTTCCACATTTGCAGATGAATTTGGAATAAATAACATTCCTCCAGCAATTCTTTAAGTACCGGAAAACATCGTTTGATTTAATTTTCTAATACTTTCGAGCTAAAGATTAAACCCCTTGTGCAAAAAATAAGTGAACGTTAAAACCGGTTTTTCTATGGAAATTTTTTTAATGTACAGTTCAAGCACGCATTATTTTTTGCATAAGGGGGTTAATATATTTTAATGCTATTTTTGGCATGTAATATAATATTCAAATAGCGCTAAAATTATACAATTGTACCAACTTTTCCATCGCTGTACAAAAGCTTAAATCAACTACGGATAATTTGCTTCAAAGCTGCCGGCTACTGTTTACTGACTTCGATTATTTTTACTCTTTTAATTACTTGTTTTTTTTTTGCCGATAGTATCGATAGTGGAAAAAACTATCGATATTTCATTTACAACAGAACTATCGATACTATCGATAGTACTATCGATAGTTTTGCAGCTCTAATATGTATTTTGTGATATAGGTTGTAGTTCAACAATTCAAAATTTTGATTAAATATCACAGAATAATAATTTCTGCAATGTTTTTAACAAAATTAACTCATTTTGTTCGCAATATTGCTGTACGTTCCTTAGTTTTGGACGCCAAAACATATATAAAACGAGAAACAAGCTTATTAGTTCCTGCAGAGCGTGAAACCATACAGAATTGTGTATTATTTTCTACAACAAAGATAAGTTATGCAAAAACTAAAGATAAGAAGAAGGAAAAGGTTGGCAAAAAAGTTTCCAAGATCGAAATTAATGAAGTGCAATTAAGAGAAATTTTAAATTATGATGCACTTAATGCACAAATGCAAAAGGCTATCGAGCAAATGAAGGATGACTTCATAAAGAATTTATCATTACGTTCGACAACAGGTGCTATTGATACATTACGAGTTACAATCGATGGCACAGAACATGAATTGCAAGAGTTGGCTCAAATATCACGTAAAAATCCTAAAACAGTTGTAGTAAACATGATTGCATTTCCGCAGACAATACCCGATGTGTTAAAAGCTATTGAAAAGAGTGGGATGAACTTGAATCCCCAACAAGATGGCACAACACTTTTTATACCAATACCTAAAGTCACTAAAGAACATCGTGAAAATTTATCTAAAAATGCAAAGTCTTTATTTATCAAATATAGAGATATTATTAAAGATATACAAAATTCGGATATTAAGAAACTAAAAAAACAAACGGAAATATCAAAAGATGATATGTTTGCTGTTCAAAATCAAATAACTGCAATAGCTGATAAGTATATTAGAGAAGCTGATAAAATGTTACAAATGAAACAGAAGGAGTTGTTAGGCGATAATTAGAGTAATAGTTTTTTTAATCGTCCATTGTAACGAAAAATTATGTCGATTTAATCTATAATTATTATTGAATCAAATAAAATGTTATGTTGATTTATAATTCTCCGAAAAGAACAAGTTCTTTGCAAATTAACCTTATAACATTAACATATTGGCTGACTGACTTCCAAAACGTATCAATACAAAGTTTATATACTGTTGGAATGCAATATTTATATCCTGTACAGATAGAAAGCTGCGAACATTGTAACCGCGAGCATCAAATTTGAAACCGATGTCAATTGTTTGTACTGCGGCGTTATTAAACACTACACTTTGTTCGAAGACAAAGCAATAGACGTTTTGGAAGTCAGCCCTTTCGATTCTACATCAACTTGGTGTACCAAATTTTTATTTAATTTAGTGCAACCTTCGCACTCTCGGCAGGTGGAGTAACTGAATAATCGGAAAAAAGTGCAACCTTCCGAAGTCGAATCGAAAAATTCGACAATAAAAGAAAATGCTTTAAAAAATGTTTCGTTATTGTAGAAAATTACTACTGCTGATAAATACTACACAAATTTTTAATGAAATTGAGAATATTCTAAATGAAATTGAGAATTTTGATTTTAATTACTTACATTTATAACCTGATTCCACAACTCAAGTCGACCGTCCAGGTTATAGAAACGAGGGTTAATTAAGAAAATTCCAAATGAAAATTTCAATTTGAAATTGACAAATTGCAAATAAAATTAAGAATTTCAATTTTAAATTGAGAAAATTCAAAATAAAGTTGAGAATTTCAATTTGAAATTGAGAAAATCCCACATGAAATTGAGAATTTCAATTGGAAATTGAGAAAATCCCAAATAAAATTGAGGAATTCAATTTGAAATTGAAAAAACGTATAAGCTCTTTCCACAAGTCAGGCAGGCGATTCGTCTAGAAAATTATTGTTTCCATATAAATTTTCTACCGAAGTCAACTGTCCGTCACAAAATACAATATGATTAATATTTAAAAAAAGACATTTTGTTTTATTTGTTGTACATTATTGTAGATATGCGGTTACCTGTAGTATTGTAACATGATGTCGATTTTTCAATAAGAATTTTATTTATTTATTATTTTAATCTTAAATCAAAAATTTTATCGAGCATATCTGTCGGGGCTATCAGCTCGGATTCCAAATAATAGGTGTATATGTAATGTATACATGTTTAGGTACTATAGTGGATATTTTTTTTTAATTAAAATGTTTGCTTCTTTTGTAAAATTGTAGATACTGTTGATGTTAGTTGTTGATGGATCCTGTAGGATTTTTATCAGATCGTTGTTATAAAAAATCCTGTAACAACAATCTTATGAGATGAATTGTCAAAAAAACACGCGCATAAAAATAAATAAGTGTGCATGTTTACGGTCCAATTCACAAAAAATATTTTAGGTTTATTACAGGTTTATTGGACAAATTTCCCATAGAAATATGTCAAATAAGGGCTTAAAACCTGAAATATTTTTTATGAATAAGGCAGTTAGTGTTTATTAAAATAAATGAAAAACTATGTATTTGTTAAAACTTCTGGAATTGTATGTGTTTAATTAATTAATTTATAAATTAAAATGTGTGTGAAAAATTGTAAATATAATAATTAATAATACAAAAGTTATACATATTAGCTCGAAGAGACTTTGCAATAAATGAAGAAATGTTATAACAAAAGTAAAATTACATGCTGCTGTTGTAAGAGATAAAGACTAATATGACACAATAAGATTGACTATGTAAACACATACTTAAAAAAATACAACTCTAACGTCTCCAAATTGACAGCCCGAAAAGATTGTCAAAGCGTTTTTATAGTTTTCGAAAAATATTTTTCGCCATTTTTATTTTTTACAAGTATTTGACAAGGAAAAAATTGCGTCCTTTGCAAAAAGTTAAATCAAATAAAATTTAAAGAAAACGAAAGTTAACACCCATTAAAGTAAACAATTTTGCTTAGGAAAAGATTGACTAGAATACATAAAAAAATTAATATGAGTGGAAAAGTATTATTTGCGTGTTCAAAGTGTTTCTCAAGACATCCATTTGAGGAATTGTCATCCGGAACTCAACTTTGCAAGGTGAAAACAAAAATTTACTGATAAATACATAAATACAATATGCGCGAATGAATTCAGACTTTTTGCAAAACAAAAACTAAAATATCTAAAACGCGGTAAAAATGAGCATTGTGTTTGGTGCATTCCATGTTCGAAAATAAATTAGATTCCTACACTGCGAAAAAAAATTCTAAAACGTTTTGTTTAATTTTCTAGAGTTGTCGTGGTTCAACATCTGTGGTTAAATGTTCTTATTGCCGTTCGGAGTTTCAGCCAATCAGGTAAGTAATCGACGTATTTGTTAAAAAGTGCTTATTGTATTTTTTTTTCTTTTACAATAGCAAATCTCAGAATATTTGCAAGAAATGCGAACATAATCTAAGTAAATATGGTAAACCTAGTGCCTGTGAGTGTTGTAAAATTGTTGCAGCTTTTGGCGGTTCCAAGTGCATGAGGTATGATTATTTTTCTTTTCAAAATTTATTGAATATGTGTGTTAGGTGTTATTTTATTGAGTACACAATAATTATTTAATGAATTACATATAAACAATACACTTATGCAGCAACTATTGACTATGGGTTTCATAATTCCTATTATTTTGCTTTTTAAATTTATTCAAAAGGTTCTAGGTCAGAATTTTTGCTATTTGACTAGATAATGCCACTTATCTAAATTTTTCAGCATAAATTAACTCCTTAAGTCCCAATTTACACTATGCAAGTCTTATTGCTAAGCTGATTAGTTTGTTAGGAGAGAGAGACGGGGGAAAAGAAACGTTTCTATTCCCCTCGTCTCTCTCTCTCCCTAAAACTAATCAGCTTAGCAATAAGACTTGCATAGTGTGATTTTGGACTAACCCTGCATCATCATCCTTCGTCAAAATGACGACGCGCAATTTTATTTTTCATTTAAAACATTTTTTTGTGTTTTGGTTTAATTTTTCGTATAGCGTTAGCCGCTAATGTTAGTTACTCGAAACTAATGTTGCTTTTTTTAGTTTGTTAAATTTATTATAAAAAACTACGAGTTAATGGGAAAAAAATGAATAATATTTCATACAATTGATGCTATAAATGCTATGTTTTAAGAAAAAAATGCCAATTGAAAGAAGACAAATGTTGATTTTACGTTAAAAAATAATAAACAAAAATGAATTTCGTTATATAATAATTAAAAAGTAACTAAATATTAATAATTAATATATTTTGGTACTTATTTTTGTTCACGACATTATAATGGCTCCTGAAATAGGTCGTAGTCAAAATGACGAAGGATGACGTTAGTGTACAAAAAATAAGGATGACGTTCTAGGGTTAATAGAACTCGAGTCCTTATTTAAGTATATTTATAATTTAAATTAACACGCAAAAACAATTTTTATTATTACTTATACATATATGTTTAAAAGCCTTAAATTGCCTGTGTATTCAATGATAAAAAAAATGAACATCAACATATTCCATAAAATTTTGATAAGTTTCCGTATAAATCCTTGAAGAATTTATACAAAATAACACAAATCTATAATATATTTTCCCACGTTTTATGAACGCAAACATTTTTCTTCTTCTCTTTTTCTTCGTATATTGAAAATAAAATTTTTAACGATCTAACTTTAAAACAACCCCTCTATTGATGTTTTGGAAATAACAACAACTGCAACAACTTTAACTAAGCGTGATACTACTCATTCATTTGAAATATAAAACATAAAGATGTGCAAGCTATGAAGCCAGATATGGGCCGCCCGTACAATGTGATGAATGTAGACTGAGATCGGCGTTCGATAGACCAGATGAAAATAAAAAGGTGGGACAGCAATCCAATGCTTCTTGATAAATAAAAATTGTTTTTAATATTTATAATTCAAATATTTCTATGTCGAAATAATGAAAGCTATTTAGTAATATATGAAGTAAATTATATTAAATATGGACATAGAAAGAAAGATATGTTTGCGTTCATAAATTTTATATTATCATTTTGTTAAAAAGCTTGTTATTAAATTAAAATTTTCTTTTTAGGTTAATGGTAAATTGTTGTGTTGGCTTTGTACCTGTGCTTACAAACGAGCCTATTTGAAGGCTCAGCAAGAGGGTCGAATATCATCGAAAAAGAGACCACATGAGAAAAGCCATCGTGAGAGTTCTGCTTCGGCCAAAAAGCCTTCGAGAGGGGATATTACGAAAACGGGTAGCAATAATCCAAATGTTTCTGTTTCTGCTGTTAGTGCTGCTGGACTTGATATGCCTGAAAAAATATCAAGGAGTGGGTCTTCAGGAAGTGGAAACGGTAGTATAGGTTTGGGTTCTATTGCAGCTCCAGCTGTAGTAAGTATTGACCCTAACTCCTCCGATCATGTTGTAGCCATGACAACATTAAAAGAAAGAATAGCTAGCCTCGAAAAGCGTTTGGGGCAAAAGGATAAGGAGTTGTTAGAAAAGGATAAACTGGTAATTTCTAATGCATTATGAATTAAAACGCATCCTCAAAACACGGCACACGGGAGTTCTTAGTAATAGAGTGTGAGGTGTTTTGGCGATGATCTGATCTAAAAAAAATCAATAATTAAATTTATATCAATTGTGATTTTTAAGCTCACTGAAATTAAAGGCAAAAACTTCGAAAAAGAAATTGAGATGCGTAACAAATTGAAGGATGTCGATAGATTAAATCAAATGAAAGTCGATAATCTAAACAGAAAGGTTGCCACCCTTCTAAAGGAAGTAGCCGTACTAAAAAAGAGCAACAAAAAGAATACTGTTGGTGGCAGCGTCGCTACAGGAGCAGTGAATCGGGAAAAGGAAAGAGAAAAACGTGAAAGAGAAAATGATTCACCTAAGGAAGAAATCACCACCGCAATTAATGCAACGGAGTCTTCTGATAAAGATGACGACAAGGATGATGTTAAAGATGATTTTAAAAGCGAAGAGGATTCACGTGATTCACGTGCTAGTACTAAAGAAGAGCCGAAACCGAGTAAAATAGAAGAGGAGACTAAGGAAGATGATAATGAAAAACGTGAAGAACGTGAAAAAAGTGTTAAGAGCGAAAAAAGTGACAAGAGTGAAAAAAGCGCAAAAGTCGGAAACACTGAAGCTGACAAGGACCATGAAGTTGAACGGTCCCGATCTGGCTCAAGGTCCGTTTCACGTTCAACGTCTCGTTCAAAGTCACCCTCGCGTTCTCGTTCTCGCTCACAGACCAGATCACGTTCAAGATCTCGTTCACATTCTCAATCACGATCTCGATCAGGTTCTCGCTCCCATTCAGGTTCACGTTCGCCCTCACGTTCGGGCTCAAATTCGCCAGATTCAAACTAAAGAAGTATATTTCTATATCAGAATTCTATTTTATATGAATATTTTATGTTATTAGAACAGCTACCAAGCCTATTTTCATTTTGTAATTGTTCAATTTTACCTCGTTTTTTTTTCAACTAAACTACATTTATGGAATATAGTAGTGCTTGTATGTGTATAAAACTGAATAATTTGGAATAAATATTTAAATGATTATAAATTTTAACTAGACTTTTTTTAAAAGATTTAAAATTTCCTTTTTAATAAATTGTTCTTTTATTTGCAGTTTTCCCCAAAAGCTAAAATCCTTTTTTAAACCTTAATCGTATTTTTTTGTTTGTTTTGATCTGATGATTATTAATTTCGAGTTTCATGTTTTTATTGTGAATGTATAAATTTATTTCAATTCTATATGTCGATTTATGTATTTCTGCACTCCATTTATGCGTGCTGTGTATAAAAAAAATTAAAAAAGTTAAATAATTTCAGCAAAAGTTTTATTGTTTTATATTAGTTTAAGAGCACTATTTAAATTCTTGTAATTAAAATTGTATTTTAATTAAAAATAAATAAGTTTTAAGAAATAAATGAAAGTGGAGATTAAAAACTGACTTTTTCTTAAATTGTAATACTTTTGGTATAATCGTAGATAAAATCGTAGTTGATTTTTTTGTAATGTAAATTTAAATTTTTTCCAATTATTAGAGGAATTTTAGGAAAACTTAACATAGATGTGTTAATTTTATTTAAATCGGTGTGAGCAGATATATTTACAGATTACAACAATGAAAATATGAAGCACAGTAAAGCACCAAACAGAACGCAGCGTATTACACTTGATAGTCTCTTTCCTCCAATATATGAGAGTGTGAGAAGTTATTGATAGCAAAAATAAATAAATATTCACTATCTTATAATTGTTAAAAGTCTGCTTCCAATATTAGATTTGTTATGCTACTAAGCACGTAAGTTATATTTTCAGATCTCATTTACAGAAATAGCCGGTAATATTTCTAGGAAACTTTGAATACAGAATGTATTTTTTATTAATAAAAAGATTTCATTTTCATAAATAAAAAGCAACAAAATTATTTATGTATAGAATGAATGGATTCATGTTATGTGTATATATGTATGTATTTCGGTTCGAAATACGCTTTTAACCGAATCTGTACACAGGGATCACACAAGTTTCTGTATTATAAACTTCTAATGAGGTTTTGGAGTATGACCATCGACATAAAAATTGCGTGTAGCCTTAGGCAAGGTCAATTCTATACCATCCAACTCTTTTGTTAAGATTATTTGACACCCCAGACGTGAGTTTTCTTTAAGGAAGGGAGCCATGTCTAATAAATCGTCTTCTTTTTCCTCGGCTGCTGTTAGTTTTCCTAAATAATCCTCATGTACATATACATGACATGTGGTACAAGCTAAAGAAGCCTCGCAAGCTCCTGCAAAATTATTATTAGTTCGATAGTAGCAAAAAATTATTCTATTCCTACCCTCCATTTCAATTTCGTAACGGTGAGCCAAATATAAGATATTATCCCCAACTTTGCCATTAACTTCAGTCCGTTTACCATTTTTATCAATATAAATTACCCGTACACTAAAATTAAATATTATTTAGACTAAAGAAAGGTATTTTAAATAAAACATTAGCCTCACATTTCATCTTTTGTTTTAGGATCTTGCCACTCATATTCACCATGGCTGTAAACTTTAAAAACATTAGGGAAATCTCATTAAAAATAATTTCAAACTGTTACAAAACTCACTCGGTGTTGTGTGAAGCGACCGAACTAATCCCATGTATGGAATTCTTTCGATATTTTTTGTAATAATACTTGCGGAAATTCTCGCTTGCCGGAGAAGTAAACAAAACATTTTTTCCTAATAGGTTATGAAATCATATTTCCAGCTGTTTAATGTTTATCTTTTTTCATTGTAAAGATGCCATAAATTTAAAAGGACTTTTTTGGCGGGGAACTATTTCTACAGTTTGGCGCACAAGTCGAAATTATCTTGCAGGTTTTGTTATTGACTATTTTCGCCACAAGTAATTTAAATGTTCATAAAACTTTTATTTGTTCATATATTAAAAATATATTAATTTTGTTTTATATTAGCATTAAAAATATAATACTGTAACTTTTCAATCACTGAGAAAAAATAAAGCATAATTAACAGTTAAACTGGTGATGACTGGTGAGGTCTGTTACATTCAGTAAAGGGGTATTACATGGAAGGGTATTACACATGGAAAGTTTACTTTGCAAAGTCTAGTAGGTAGTAGTACATGGACTGCATGCAGTCTCTTCCTGTCTTTCTCCCAGCTGAATTAAGACTGCGTTATAAAAGGGGTGTTAGACACGGAAAGTTTATACCCCTTTTAGACACGGAAAGTTTACTTTGCAAACGGGCCTGTTCTGCAAATCACGACATCACAGACGACATGTCAATCAGGGTAATTTCAAAAATTTAATAAAAGCTAAATCATTGCTTTTGTAAATTTCGCGACTTGTAGCGATGGAAGTTGGATTAAAATATTCTATTATACGTGACAAAAACTTAAAATACAGCAAACACCCACTAACAAGTGTTTTAAATCACCGTGATTTTCTGAACAGGCCCGAAAGTCTTAATTCAGCTGTGTGCCTTTCACACAGCAGAATTAAATGACTTTGCAAAGTAAACTTTCCGTGTCTAAAAGGATTATTACTTTGCCAAATTAACGTGTGTGAACCGGGACTTTGCGTGTCTCAAGGGAGTGAAAGTAAGTTTTGCGTGTATAAAACGGGTATAACATCAGCTGTTTAAAAATATCGAAAAAAAATTTTACAACTTGGATCACAATAAAAAATTTTTTGGACAATTAAGATACATACATATAATGACCAACCACACATTGCATTCTAAATCGAATCTATCTGGAGCAAAACGCAACAGGATTTTGGCTGCTGTGGCAGAAGAGGTTGTTATCAGCGATGATGACAGCCATGTCGAGGATGGATTGAACATATGTAATATAATAGAAAACCACCAAAGAAATGGATCCAGCCAAACAGAAAATTCTGGTGCATTGCATGTTCTGGGAGAGACGATAAGAAATACTTTGTTGGAAATCAATGAAATACGAGAAAAAAATCGTGAACGTCGCCATCGAGAACTGTTACAAATATTAAAGAAATTGGTGCAGCAAGAAAGTACTGCAAATGGCGAAGGTAATGACTCCATAGCAAATATCAACACTGAAGTTTTAAATCATGATAAACACAGTCAAACTTGTGAATATGATGCGGAGCAAGATTTCATGAAAACATATTTATCTAATGCAGATGAAGTTGCAAGTAGCAGTTCTTCAACAGATTTTAGAAATAGATCTGATAAAAGTGATATAGGTTGCACATCTACGTTTACACCCAGCTCTTCACCGGACATAAAATTATTGCGTACATCTGAACAAAATAATGAGCACACGAAGAAAATAAAAAAAACGATTGCAGTAAGTCGCGATGACACAAAGACAGAATTTCAGAAAATGCGTGCCAAAATGATGGAGTTACAGCGCCAAAAAATGGAAGATCGTGAAAGAAAAAAACTTAAATTCATACAAAAGCAAAATTTTTAAGATATACATACAAACATACACTTCATTTATACATGTACAAAATATCTTAAATTTCTTTAAATACATCCATTTTTATTAAATTTTGGAAAATTTAAGTTATCTTTTAGTGCAATTATGACTAAAATTCCGCGAGAAATTTCTCCCTTTTCCAACTACAATATTTTGTTTTTCCTATTACTTGCTATTAGTTGGAATTGTTCCCCGGGAAAAAGTTCTCGCGGAATTTTATTCATAATTGCCCTGAATGTATGGGCTAAATAACTGATTTATAATAAATATCAAGCAATAATCACAGAGAATACGCAATCGACATAGAAGTCATCTAAAATGTTATTGCCCTGGAACACGACAAAGTTGTCTTAAATTGAAAATTTGTTGTATAAGTGTCACCACTTTTTGTCGATTATTTCGAATTGTGATGCCTGTTAGGCATTAGTTCCTTTTTTATCTTTTAAGAAATTTATTATTTGGCATATTTTGTACATAAAATAATTGAAATTTATTTGCTGGTAGTCGAGCATGTCTATATACATACGTATTTCATTGGCGCTTCAACCAAATCATCAAAGCCTACTAATCCTATTTTTTCTTTTGTGATTTTCAAAAATAATATTTGTGAATTCAAGTTTAAAGTTTGTGCATAACTCTACGTCTCCACCTGACATGAAACTTTGCTGTAACTTGAAGTTATAACTGAGTTGTTAAAACAAATGCACTAACAATAATGTTATAACTTGAAAAAAGCATTAACTTGAGCAGTCTACACTTAACATTAACTTGAAGTTAATGTTAAAGTTAGTCATTTTATGTCAGGTGGAGACCGCGAGTAAAATAAGAAGTTTGTGGCTGTTCAGGATTTGTGGTTGAAGTCTACTGATAATTTGGTTGAAGCGCCAATTAAATACCGCCAGCAAATAAAATTTAATTTTTTTTTTAATTTTTAAATAAAACACTCGAAATGTGAACATGGCCATGGATTATCATGTTGCGCACAATGGACGTTAAATGAAAGTTTATTAAGAACTTTAATAAACGGATTGAGTCAATATTGTTGCCCCTCTTTTCAACCAAACCTAATAGTCCTTTATTATATGGAACATATCCTTAAATTTTTAACTTTTTTAAGAACAAACAAAACCCGCTAAGCCATTAGCTTTTCCGCGGAAAACACCCAGGGGGGTCTATGGTGGGAATCGAACCCACTACCTCTGGACTGAGAGGTTCGCATCGCTATCACTCAGTCACAGGGGCACCCTGATTATATACAGCCTTATCATGAATGTGAAAATTTCCGATCTATAGATCAACGTAAATAAAACACACAGGGTAAAAAAATTAATTGAGGGTATGACAATGTTTGCCCAGCTCAGCTAGTAACACATAAGTTGTATAATGTAATAAATAGAGCACTGAAATAAAAGTTTATTTTAAAAATGCTCTTTTTACCATTAATTTAGGCATCACAGTTTTTCAATATTGCTTATGTATAAATAAAAATGGGAGTGTTTATATATTTCTTGTTTGTTCCTTAGTCCCAAAACACACTGTGCAAGTCTTATTGCTAAGCTGATTAGTTTCATGGAGAGAGAGAGAGGCGAGGGGAACAGCAACGTTTCTTTTCCCCCCGTCTCTCTCTCCTAATAAACTAATCAGCTTAGCAATAAGACTTGCATAGTGTAAATAGGGACTTATAGAAGAAAAACGGATGACCCGATCGGTTTGAAATTTTGTAAACGTCTTTTAAGAAAATAAAACAGAACTATACATAGTTTGATTTAATTATGCTAAGGCTTTTTTGTTTATTTTTTCACAATGCGTTGAAAAATGTGCATCATATAAAATAATTACAATATGCAACAAATTAAGACTTTGTGAAAAACACACGGACTGGAGAGTATAGGTTCGATAGTATTACCAAAGGGTAGTAAAACCCTATACTGTTTGACGACCAAACCAAGTTTTTTTTTTATTTGTATGGAAATCTGTTTTATAAACCTTTTATAAATCAAAAATATTTTTTATCTATATACATACATACATATATAAAATCGTTGTGTGTGTTTGTTCTTAAAGCATGATCTCTGGAATTATAAGAGCTGTGTAGCTCAAATTTTCAACACAGATTCGAGTCAATACCCGGTAGGTCTTCGTTTTGTTTTTAACGCAACAAGTGACCACAGGGTGGAGTAATTTAGAGTTAAAAAATAAATTATTGAAGGTACGACGTTTGCCGGGCTCAGCTAGTATGTAAATAAAATAAAAAAATACATTTTTCTTATGTTGTTTATTTAATGAATAATGATTAATATCTTTAATAATTTTTAGGGCCATTATTACAACTTAACGATAGTTAAAAGTAGTATTTTATCGGACCTATAAAAACTTTATCATTTGCAAAATTTTACTTCAACCTTAAGTGAGCGATAAATTACAGGCAAGTTTACCCTACCTGGAAAGTTAAATCTAATTTGCAATAATGGAAAGCTTTTTATACGTCCGATAAAATCCTACTTTTAACTATTTTTAAGTTGTAATAATGGCCCTTAGAGTTTGAAATAGTATATAAAGAATTTTTGAGCTGAAAATAATTTTTAAAATGCTTGTTTGTTTTTTTTTAATTCTTGAAGAAAAAAAATTTAGTTAAAATGGTAATAAAATCCGTTGTGCTTAATATTAATATGTAAACATTTATAAACTGGAGTCTTAAGTTACGTATTCTACATACTTATTTACGCACATAGTTATATGTAGTTTTTTTTTTATTTTGCAGGAGAAAGAAAAAATTTATAAAATTTGTTGAAGTGATAGTAAGTAGTTGGGTGTCGACGACAGAAAACGTTCGATCGATTACTTATATTGAAAACAAAAATTAATTTTCTTATTTTATCAATGTTTTAAATATAAGTTGCCGATCTACCGATAATGTCTCAGCTTTTTATGTGAAAAGCTTAAAACAAAAACGCGATTTTGAATTTTGCGTTTTTTTTTTTCATTTAAGTTACATATTGAACGTGAGAAAATTGCTCAATTCACAATGCTTGTTATATCGATTAAAGTTGTACATATTTGAAAAAAATATTTTGGTTTTCAGAAATTTTATTTGAAATTTTCTTTTGATATACAACTTTAAACGATACTACAAGGATTATGAATTGAGCAAATATTTCACATAAGTAGGTATGTATGGAAAACTTTGAATATGCATTTTTTAATATGGTATATTTTAACTTTTGGTTGCAATTTAAGACTGCTGACATATTTTAAGGAAGAACCGAGTACTTAAATCATGGGTCAACCGTTATCCGAATGTCTACGAGGCAAGCAGCATAAAGTATGAAAATTTATGTTTTGATATTTTAGGATTGAAAACGAAAATACGAATCAACAGTTGAAGAACACAGTTTAATTGATGCAAGGATTGCAGCGTGTGGTCTTAGGATTAAGGACGATACAATTAAAAAATTTATATTGATTTTTTTGACATGGTTACATCTAGAAATTATCTTTGAGTAAATATTTTCACTTAACTGGACGTCTACTCCGTAATTCGAGACGAAAGAAAATGTTCTCAAATTTGTATGTTTATAACGTATCAATTCGAAAGAATTTTTTTCGTTTGAATTACAGAGTAGAATCCCTTAAATTATGTTACATTTATAACTATTGTTATTTAAATTATAAAATTTCACTATCCTCAAAGAGCAGTGCAGTGTATAAATGCAATTTATTTAATTGATTTGTTGATTTTTACTGTTTGTCATCATCCTTTGATTTATTGTTGATGCCGTTTTCAGCTTTACTCTTTAGGAACAAATCATTTGGCCCGGTCTGTTGTATGGGAATGATACGTTCTTTTGGTTCCTCACTTGACTTGGGCAATAGAACACTCAACACGCCGTCCGAGGACAGATTGCAAACTATAGCGTCCGGATTGTGGCCCTTGGGCAATTCATAACGACGTACAAAGTGACGGGAAACAAAACCAACATCATCAGCTTCGCGTTCCTCATGCTTACCCTCAATCAATAAATGGTCATTCACTATTTTCACATTCAATTCCTCCGGTTGAAAGAGTCCAACATCAATGTGAACCGCAAAGTCATGATCTTTGTCTTTGCTTGTACCTTTCACTGACATGTGAGCAAGGTCTTCTTTGGGATTTCCACTTGCTCCCAATTGGCGTATATGTGGAGCTAGTGCTGAAATCAATCCTATCGTATTCATATCGATGGGATGATGCTGCCTCGTGTGTAAACGACGATACACATTATTTGGAAACATTTCTGGGTTATAAAATGGATGTGGATCAAAATTTAATACAAATGGTAAGTTTGCCATTTTTTTCTCAGGATAAACTTCTTTTTAATCAATTTAATTTCTTCCTTGATTGTGTATGTATGTGTCACTAAATAATCCCCTTTAAAAACTACTTTATTTTCTTTTACCAAGGTACATATGTATGTATATTTTCCTTTTTTAAAACAGGACTTGCACTGCGTAGCGATAAAACTGTAATGAACATGTTTCGTTGTATTTGTGTTTTATATAGGAAACATTTTCGGCGCACATATTTATTCACATATGTATATTTAGATACATGGACATGGATACACCCATACGACCTGTATTTGATTTGTTGTTTTTGTAGTTGAAAAGCTTTATACCCAACGAACAATGAAGAAATAATGGGTTAAAAGTAAAAATTTGGTAGAAAGAAATAAAAGTGGATCGATGCATCATTTCAAACCTCTTGGAGGCCTCCTTAAGGTTTGGAGTATGGAAAAATATTAGTGTTCGGTCATACACTTTTAGAATGATAAGAGCGATGAGAGAGAAAAATTAAAGGGGTCAGTTTTATCATATAGCAGAACTAAGAGTCATCCAGGGCAGCTGTAGATATTTTTACTGTACACTATCGCACTTTTAATATTCCCTCTTATCATAAGGAAAAGGCGAAAAGTTTGTGCAAGTGAAACAACGGTTTTTTCCATACAAAAAAGCATAGTCTTTCCGCAATAATGGCCATTACATAGAAAGTGTGAAAGCGTTGAAAATGTGATATAAATAGTAAGTAAGCAAGGTTTGATAGGACCCTGGAGTTCAAATTTTGTTATTTGTTTCCATATAGATAAATATATTTGTTAAGATTTCATTGAGATTGAGGTAATTTATTTTTATATAACAATACAAATAGATATGGAAAAATCTATAAATAAAAAAAGTAAATAATAATAGAAGATTTACTTACATATTTTCCTTAAGTGTTTCGTCTCTATGAAAACTGAGGTAGTATTATTGGGAGCGCAAAAAATTTTCGCCGAACATCTCTGAAAATTTAATTAAAATTTAAATAAAAAATTTGCTTTATGATGCTATTGAAATGCAATTTTAAAGTTGCATTAGATAAAAAATTTGTTAAACAAGTTCAAGAATTGTACTTAGCATTTATTAATTTGCATTTTTTTAGCATTATATGCCAAATAACTAGTTTTTGTACAAAATAACCACCTTGACAATATTTATTATGTGATATTTAAATAACTTTCGGTATTTTTAGACAACTAAGGTGATCAATCTTGGAGTAATTTGTTTTTTTCGAAATTGGCCAAGTTTGAATAGATCTGGAAGGATAACGGTCATATTTTTATTTTTGCCTGCATTTTTAATAAGTCTTCTTCCAAAAATGGCAACGTTTTTTTTATTTTCTGAAAGAAATTTTTATAACCAAATTCAAATGCTTATAACTTTTAAACGAAACTAAACATCTTCATAAAATGTTTGCATTTTCCTTTAACAATTTCTTAAAAATGTAGCTGATATTGTAAAAAAATTTAATCTTGTAGTCCAAAATATTGATGAAACGGAATCCAAACATCCAACCCTATAAACATTCAAATTTATAATGTTACTTAGTCCCACGATGTCGACAGAAAATGTTCGATCGATTACCTATATTGAAAACAAAAACAAATTTTCTTATTTTATTGTTGTTATCAATACTCGTATAATGTTTCTAACGAATCTTGGGACATCAATTTATCTCACACTTTATGTGTGTATTTCCTTGGAACGAATATATGGTGAATATGTATATATCACACAAAAAATTCAAAATATACTTCTTTATACTTCTTTCCTTAAAATTTTACTCACATACATACATAGATATATACCTATGTTCAAAAATACCGATTTTATTCATTATTCAATTTGGCGCCTAACAAATAAATAGTCTTATAAGGTTTTTGTTTCTCCTGTAAAAAGTGTCTTACGGTCTTTTGGGTTTTAGGTGACGAAAAAAACCTATGGATGGAGTTGCTTGTTATCTGGGATACGGAAGTTTTAATAAGCTTTATATGTATGTATGTATCTATTTAAAAAAAATTACCTATTCATCGCTGCGTTATACTACGTTTTTGCGTTAACTCCTGCACATGCGCAGTTAAAGCTTACGAACCATTTATAACGGTGATTTTGGAAAAAGCTTACGGTTTTTAAGAAAAATTGAAAATCTATCCTATAAACAACACATCTACATATCGTTGGTCATAAGTAGAAAGGCCTTAACTCAAATAACTGTAACTTCACAGGAGAAGGCAAAAACATAATAATAAACAGTACAAGTGCTTTGTAAAACTGCTTGTAAAAGCGTTAATTTTTACACTATTTCAATAAACTTATGTGACCAGGTGTATTTGTGCGAAATGTTTTGGAATCACAGAAAAACTCAATTTCGTGAAAATACGAGTTATGGCCTTTCTACTTGTGACCATTGATATGTAGATATATATGTGTGCATTCAGGTCTGTTTGTTTTGAATGAAATAACAAAAGATAATTGAAGTAACTTTTCAGTACGAACAAGTCTGTACCCCTCTCCTTTCTTCGTTTCTCTCTCTCCCATAAACCCAGACCTGCTTCAAGAAAAACTACCCTTATCGGGAATAAAAGACGAACATTTTGTTCACGTGAAATATTTTTCATGAGCAAAAAATGGCGAACAAAATCAGAAAATAGTACACTGGCACAACAAAGCAATAATTGATGATTGCAATTTTAGGGAAAGGGAACACATTTCACGTAAACTTTTAAAGGTGAATATTATTCAGGGCTATCATGAATAAAATTTCTCCCTTTTCCAATTAGAATTTTTTGTTTTCCCTATTAGTTGCTATTAGTTGGAATTATTCCCCGTGAAAAATTTCACGCGGAATTTGATTCGTGATAGCCCGGATTAATTTAAATGTGTTTTACACTAGACTTGGGACGAACTCATTCACTAGTGCATTTTAACACAAACCAATTTTAATGAAGTAGTGAACGAGTTCGATCCAAGTGTAATCTAGACTTGACTTAGGCGAAGACCAAAATGGAATAATTTTGAAGTAACTACATACTTCTACTTTTGTATATTCTTTTTAACCCCCGACTAAAAAATGGGTGTTATAAGTTTGTAGTGTGTGTCTGTGTCCACGTACAGGCCAAACGGCTGGACCGATTTTCATTTAGTTTTTTCTGTTTGAAAGATGACTTGATCGAGAGGGTTCTTAGCATAAAAAAATCGGTCCAGCCGTTTAGAAGATATAACATCTTTTCTGAAAAAAGTCGGGGGTTTTTAAAATTTTTAATTTTTGTTATTTATAATGAAACCTAATTTCATTTAGGCAAAAGTAAAGACAAGAAAACTGGGTGTCTACTCTGTAATTCGAAACGAAAGCAAATGCTTTGGAATTGTAATGTTAACACACAAATTCGAAAATATCATGAATAAAATTTCTCCCTTTTCCAAGTAGAATTTTTTGTTTTCCCTATTACTTGCTTATTGGTTGGAATTGTTCCCAGGGAAAAACTTCACTCGTAATTTTATTCATGATAGCCCTGATAGTAGGTAGTTGCAAGAACTATCTCCTCCGGTAGCAGAGATGCAACAAATTCCATAACCGAAAAATCGACCACTAACAACTATCCCCTAGAATTAAAGAACCTTCGATTTAGTAAATCGTTTACGGAAATTCTTATATTTTATTAACAATTCAAAGGAATACATAAATTCATTTGCGAACAAACATGTGTAGGTATAGTGCATTTTGTTTTCAGTTCATTCAATACCTATGTATATGCGAAAAGTAATTTATTTGTTAAAAAAAAAAGCATACATATGTATGAAGAAATACAAATATTACATAAGTATTAAATACGTACATAAAATGAAATAAAGAACTTAAAACTAAATTCTGGAATTATGATTAGATATACTGGTGAGTCCAATATTATTATTTTTAGATGAGGTCATTCATTTATCTTCTTTATCGCCGCTAGATCCATTGGGAGCATCTCCAATTTTCTCTTCAGTGTTTTGCTTAACATTTAGATGGGCGGGTCCCGTTTGTTGAATCTGTATCACCCGTTCATTTGATTTTTGTTCTTCTTGTGGTTTGGGAACACTAACAGTTAATACACCATCCGAGGATAGAGTAGACACCACCTTATCTGCATCATAGCCTTTAGGCAAAACGTAGCGACGTACAAAATGGCGTTGAATGAAGCCATGTTGATCTTCGCGTTCTTCGTGTTTACCCTCAATGACTATACCGTTGTCGACAACTTTTACATTAAGTTCGCTGGGCTTAAACTGGGCCACGTCCATGCACACTTGGAAACCATCTTTGCCAACTGGAGATACACGGCATTCCTTCTTTTCACCACCACGGCGGCTGGCCTGTTGTTCACCAAGGCGATTCAGCAAAGCCAAAGGTAGAGTATAGCCTACCATACTGGATGGCACTGGCTCCCGATGCGAATGACGATGGATGTGATAGGGTGAAACACCCAGACCAAAATCGTTGCCGTAATAAGATGGATTGGATTCACGGTCCAACTCATCAATTAAATTCAATAATAGTGACAAACTAGCCATTTTAAATTTACTTTTCTTCTTGACAAACTTTAAGCACAAATTTTATAAATTTCCAAGAACTAGTATCAAACGATTATTTGACTATTCAACGCACAATTCTTAACTGACGTGGTTGAATACACTTTGTTGTCTTTTATACCAATTAACGGCACTCTAAAAAATGTTCAAGAATTTTCTAGAGAAAAACTTCTCTTTATTTTGTTATTTCTATTTATATTTCTCATCTTAATTGAGCATATTTTCTCCACTCTTCAAAAAACATACAATTTTGTTGTTCATTTCTCTTTAATGCAAGCGTTACAACTCTCTTAATAATTTAAAATTATGGCTGCCGCATAGTTGCCAGATCTGATCATTTATCGTCAATTCGTCGATTTTTAGATGTTTGATATTAAACAAAATTTTAAGTTTTAGTAAATCTAAAATTTAGATTTTAGATTCTAATTGATTTAGATTCTAAATTGATGGCATGAACACGAAAGAAGGAACATTAAGACAAACAATTAAATTTTTCTATTTATATATTCTTTTTGCCTGGAAAGCATATAAAACTTTTAGAAAATATGACATTCCGACATTGTATTTCTTTACATAACATATAGGCAAACACATTTACAGGACTTTCTGAAGAACACAAGAAAACTTCATTATCATTATTTTGACTGCGTTATTTTAAAAAGAAAAAATCAAGTAATACTTATAACAGCTGGAAACGTATTTTATAGAATTTTCTAATTTTGAAGATTTTTTTTTTATAAAATAACTATTTGTTCAAGAAAATGAATAGAGAATGCATGGAGTAATTTATTTAAATAATTTGTTATAACGTTCGCCATATCATAGTCGCAAGATTACCAAGCGATTTTAAAACGATTTAGACTTAGCTGAACGTTTTGAAATCTCAAAATTATATGCACAGAACACATGTTTTGTAGTTAAAAATCAATTTGATAAAATGTCAATTGCAGAATACGCCTGATTGTTTTAAGTAAACTTCATATGCATATTTGCCAAATTTGAAACAGCAATTTATTATCGTAAATATTTTTGTGCTTAATAGTAGAGAAGACTGGATATAAATTTTTTGCATTTTTGTTCACGATTGACTGGTTTTCGTTCGATATTAAAAATGTTAGTAGAAATACATTGAATTAAATTTTTCTTGCTCTGTTTTAATTTAATAAAATTAAATGTGTTGTTAAAAAAGAACTTTATATTTTCCTGAAAATTTTCTCACGATTTCTATGAATGCTTAGTTTTTCCGGAATTTTACGTCCAATTTGTGTTATTAAAGCAAAAAGTAACGAAACAATTAAGTTCAATACACATCATATCGCTCATAACTAAAAAAAATGTTCGCCAGAAGAAGAGTTTAACGTTTTCAATTTTCACACACAATTTAATGGAAAAAGAAAATTTTATTTTTCTCTCAAGAGATGAGTAAACAAGATATTTATATGCAATTTTTACACAATATGAATAACGATATGACGATTAATTCTGAATCATTTAAGTTGCTTGAGTAAATGAGCGATACATACATTCCTTTATTAAAAGTTTTAATAGTTGCTAAAATTATTAAAATACGATTTCAATCTTATGAAGCGTATGTAAATATATGTAACCCTTTTCCCAAAAAAAAAATGGAAATTTTTAAGAAACCATTTTTTTAGTGTTTTTTTATGGGAATTGTTACAATTTAAGTTTAAAATTTTTAAACGCACTAATAATCCTAAATTAATATTTTACTTATTAAGTAAAATATTCTTTTATTAAAATACATTGAAATTGATTATTGAGGGGTTTAGCTGGATCCTATGCGCATTTCACTGTTGCTAATGCAGATCATCAGGGAACCTTTACCCAAAGCTTCTTAGAACAACTAGAGTTATTATATTATGAACTTTCATTTAAACAAATGAGAAGCTCAATAACAAATAACAAAGTTGAAACAAGAACTCAATAATCAACATGTTTTTTATTTTCTTACTTTACTATTGCTACATTGTTGTTGTCTAGTTGTTCTAAGAAGCTTTGGGTAAAGGTTCCCTGATGATCTGCATTAGCAACAGTGAAATTCGCATAGGATCCAGCTAAACCCCTCAATAATCAATTTCAATGTATTTTAATAAAAGAATATTTTACTTAATAAGTAAAATATTAATTTGGGATTATTAGTGCGTTTAAAAATTTTAAACTTACATTTTTTTTAATTCTTTCGCTATTCGTCAATATTCTTTGATCTACATATTTTATTATCGTACATCTTTCTTTGTTCTATTCATAACTGAAAACAATATTGTTTTATATGATACAGTGATTTATATGATATATGATTTCAGTTTCATTAACATTTTCGATTTTTTTCATTATATAATACTTTTTTTATGTAACAACTTTTTTCATCTTAAAAAAAAAGTTTTCTGTCGGTAGTACATTGATTTTTAAATAATTTCTCGTTAACTTTTTCAGTAGTTGATCATTGATTGATCATTATCCTTTAAAGACATTTTATTCGTGTTATTAAAATAAACTTCTATTTTACTTTGGAAGCTTGAAGTATTTAAAATATATTTAAAACTATCAATTTCACATTTGTAGGAATGCAATCCAAATATTTGAATTTCTAAAAAACCATCAAAATTATGGTAAAATCGCTAATGGAATTTTTGAGGCCCAACATTTTCTAAAACACCATGAATCGTCAAACCTGGCATCTTTAATAGGCTACGTATCTGTGCGTGTGTGAAACTGTTCCACAGAGAGCACTTGTTTGTTAACTCTTTGTTTTATCAGAAGTTTACTCTTATAATATTTTCACTATGAATTTTCTCTTAGATAGCATGAATCAATAATTCAAGAGCATAACAAGTTTTCTTAATATAGTTGCCAGATTACACCAGTTTGAGTTGAAATGGGTCTATGTAAGATCGGACGATTTTTGTTTCAGCTTTGCGGATATTTGAAAAATTAATTTCCTCAATTATCTAAAAAACTTTAGATTTTTCGAAAAATAAAATAAAAAATAAAATATATATATTTATATAGCATTAAAGCTGCATACATATGTGCAAATGTTGTGCTTTGTATGTGTCACGCGTGAATCACCATTGCTCATGATTATATTTAAAATTGATCACGCGTGAGAACGTGACTGCATATATGTACATATACATATATGTAACATGTCGTAGTGTTTCCACACCTAAAGTTACAACCTGGTTTTAACGTTAAAACTATAAACAACATAAATTCAGGTTTTAAACAACATGTTGTATAATAAATGTATTCAAAATAAAATAAATCTCCTGTAGAAACACCTGTATTTGTAGCTGTATTTTTTATTCTTCTGTTAACAACAATTTTTTTACAAACTGCTCAGAAATTTTATACAATGCGCTCTAAAATCGAAATTATTTTATATTTTAAGATTATGGAACTACTTATGTATACAAAGTAGAGAAGGGCGCGTGTCGAATTTTTCCAACACGAACACGAATACTAAGACACTCAAGACGTACGAAACACGCACGAGAAAAATTTTGTCAACACGATATTGCACGCACGAAATATTATTGGCATAATATTGAAGATCAGAAAATTTAATTCATTTTTTTTTTGGCAGCTGGTACAGTCTGACACCACAGCTGATGCTATCGGTTTACGTACAGAACTTTAAGCTTCAGAGGCCCATACTGCTGGTGTTGGTGTTGACGATACAAAATATTAAATTTTTTTCTACTGGAAATTCATTCATACATATTTTACATCTAAAATCGTTTCGTGTTTTTCGTGTCAATTTTGCTCTGCACGAAACGACCCGAACAAGCACGAAATCAGATTTTTTTTTGTCACGAGCACTTTGTGTTGAGTAGTTCGTATTCGTGTCACGAAAAAAACACGACTCCCTCCCAACTCTAATACAATAAATAAAAATAGGAATAGGAATAAAGTTATTATGTATATAAAAAAAAGTTCACAAATTCATGCATAAGCTAAACCTGTTTATCGGCAGATGGATATCAGTCATATTGTCTATTTTCACTTCCCAGAGGTCAATGACAATATTTTCGTTGTTTTCCGCCCAATAAATACTTTTTTCTACATTTTTTGATTATTTAGGCGGCATTTCATAAAACCTACTTAAAACCAATTAAAAAATAGTTTTAAGTTGGTTTTAACAAAATCATAAAACCAGATTTTAACGTTAAAATCAACTTTTATTAAAAACATGTCAGTGTGAAAAGAAAACACTATAACATAATTACAGTGAATTACCAGAACCTTCCGTTGCCATTGAAAGTCATATTTTTATACAATTCAAACTATAAATTCATGGTTTCACGTACATACATATTAATTTTTTTTATTTGTAAGTCACTAGCATTTCGGTTTGATTACTTTCATGCTCATTAACTAAACGCAAACAAAAATTAATATTGAATTGTTATGAAAAATGATTTAATGAGTTTAAGTAATGCGACTGATTAGAATGGAGTTTGATTTGTCATCAAAATTATATATGTAAGTGCAATTGCAAATAAAATAAAAGGTTTTTCAATGGTACAGACTCTTCCGACCATAAATATAGGTATATAATGAAAATGCTCTATGTAACGGGTTTTGCAATAAGGAGTTCCGAACTTTGACAGTTGATAGTGCCCATATAAATAGTTGAAGATTTACCTATCGAATTAGCTGTTGAGTCTATTTTGGCAAATTATCATGAAGGAATAGAACGTTCAACAACACACGCTTCGTTCATTTTACGCCCGCCATAACCGTCCTACCGAGAGGACTATTCGCAGTTTGGTGGATAAATTTGAGTCTACAATTTCAGCAAACAATGGGTCTGTTCGTAAATGCATCACTGCGCTGCAAACGGAAATTTAAATGTTCTAAGCTGGTTCACCAGCTCCAAATAACACTCGTTTGTCGGGAACATCACTGATGTCTGTGAGAGGGTACAGGAGAATCCGAGGCAGTCATGGGTGCCCCTGTGGCTGAGTGGTAGCGATGCCAGCCTCCCAGTACATTCCCGCCATAGACCCCGCGTGTTTTCCGCAGACAAGCTAATCGCTTCGCGGGTTGTGTTTGTTAAAAAAAATGTGCGTTGTTCCTAGAAACTCTGACCACAAAATTTGCAAATTTTGCGCCGTGACTTGGGCTAGCACATGCACAAAACTCAATTAACTCAGGAGCTGACGGTAAACGATCAAAGACAGCGGCGAAACTGAACCTAATTTTCATCAAAAAATCATTTTCAGCGATAAGACGCATTTCTGGACGAATGGTTACATCAACAAATAAAATTTTCGAATTTGGGACGATACCAATCCACATGACATCCTAGAGTGCCCAAAGTATTCCGAAAAATTTACTGTTTGGTGTGGATTTTGGGCTGGCGGCGTGCCGCCATTGCTCTATATTTCTTTGAGAACACCGTTGGGTAGGTCATCACCGTCAACGGTGACCGCTTTAGCTCGATTTTTATCATCTTTTGGTCTGAATTGGATGATATGGACACCAATGTAATGTAATTCCATCAGGACGGTGCTAACTGCCCATATCTTATGTCACACTGCACATTCTGCACGAGCGATTTGAGGACCTGGCCATCTCACGTGGAGTTGATGTGAACTGGCGATTAAACCCCGTTACACTTTCTCTTTTGCTGTTTTTTAGTTTGCAGGTCTATGACGAATAAGCCACAAAGCCAACATAAGCCATATCATTGGTCACATTCATCCTAATTTATGTGCCAGAGTCATGGAAAATTAGCCGCTGCGGACACGATGCACGACGTCATATTCCATACGAAATGGCATCGATAACCTTTCAAACGAATAAAAACTTTCGATGATGTCTCACACACACTTTGTTTTATATAAACTTAAAGATGGTAATCGCTTAATGAGAAACCCTTTAAAAGTGTGATTGTTGGCTTAACATGTTTTTTGCTTCTATTACTTTTTCAAAATTTTAGATAAATTGAATGGATGGTTTGTATTTTCTGTAACGATATTCTGCCACAATGCATAACATTAATTGAATATAAACTACTTATAATTTCCCTAATATGAATATTAACTTAATAACATATAAATTATAAGCACAAATAGTTTTTTTTTAACTATCGTATTTTGTTTTCTCGTGGCAATAATTTTAACTTAACTTTGAACATAAAACTTAAAATATTTTTGAGGAGATTCAAATGGTAGTCATAAAGTTCGTATTGTCATAATGTTTTAAATTATTTTGCTTTTTCTTTCAAACAATTATTTTAAAATATTATGACACTTTGACCTTTAAGGTAAGTCATTATCTCAGGAGAAAGAGCAAAAAAAATCGCCAAAGCTAGCAAAAAGCTTAAATTTTAAGTCCGTAATCCCCGGTCTAGACTGGCAATAAATATGTTGGCAATATAGCAATAACGCCGGCAGAATAGTGGAACAATATTGCTGATTGCTTTACTTATGTTAAGGCTATGGGAAATCGTAACCATAATATGAAAAAAGTCAACAAGGTAGGAGCAGAACAAAAATATTATTCACTTGTAAATATTTGGTTAATCGAACAAATTTTTATAAACTTATAGCAATACAAATTTTTTCAATACACCTTTCTTAATATACATACATATGTATATGTATATATATTTTCTCAATTTCACTAATATTCACCCTCATTCCACTTGGCGACATCGACGTCACTTTAAAACAATACAAAAAAAATTGGAGCTTGTGTACACGTTGCCGAAAACAACTAACTCCTGTTGGCAGGTTTATGCTATTTTCTAGACCTTAGATGACGGAAATAGATTGTCAGTTGCACAAAATTGTTCTCGAGAGGGAATAAACAAGCCCCAATCTTTTGATATTGTGTTAAAATGATGTCGATGTCGCCAACTGGAATAAAGGTAGAGGTCCATAGCTCGCTTTTTGCGCGTTAAGCTTTCTATGCATCTGTCAAAAAAGTAGAATCAATGTAATAGTATGTGACAAGTTACATTGCAAAAAGCGCAGGACGCGTAGGCGCGTTCAAAGCAAAAAGTAGGTCTACTTTCTACTTTTGTACGCGTTACAAGCACCATGAAATAAAGTCAGCTGTTCTTGAAAGCTAAAGATGTTAAATAATACTTTATTTCTTACGTTATCGATAAATATTATTTTTATTTTTGGATAAATTTTTTCTTTTTTTTTCAATAAAAAAAATTTCTTAGTAAAAAAAAACTTGTTTAATAAAATATGTGATTATTTTCATTAATGCGATGTATTTTAATTAACTTTTCACCACACTTTTCTCAGTAACAAATTTTGCATATTAGTTATCGATTACTTTTACGTACTGAGTGTCATCTCCGCTAAATCTGTATTATTTACTTTATGTACATTACATATTTTTAAACAATAAAATGGAAGAAAATTTAATAAATTAAATATACAAACTCGACTAACTCCACAAATTCTTTTAAAAACTCGATTTCACTCTCCATTTTTTCTTTATAAGTATTTATAAACAAATGCACACAGATGATCAAAACAAAAATAAAATGGCGCGTGAAAAGCAGTGCATGTAACTCAACGCGAACAAAGTATAGAATGAAACAAGAGAATGAAACGCGTGTAAAGCATTACGCGCAAAAAGCGAGCTATGGACCTCTACCTTAAGGGTGATTATCTAAATGTCAAACAATACAGAAAAGTCGAACAAATTTTAACACCGAGTTTGAAGTTTCATGTTCGCAATAATTGTCAACGAAATTATTGCAAGCACTGGCAATGAGCTGCCTCCATTGGCAATATCAATATTTCGACATTTGCTGCAATATATATTAATGAATTTATTGCAAGTCTAGACGGGGGTTAAATAAAAATAATTAAAGAAAGCCAAAAACTTTGCAAAAATTACATCTTTCGCAAAAATCAAAACAAAAAAATTTTAAGCAAGCCACATAATTTTTATTAAAAATCGCTAAAATTCTAAAGAATGCTAAAAATTCAGGAAAAATCGCTGAAAAACTCGGTAGCACCGGCACAATAGCAAAGCTTCAGTTAGCCGACTGTAACACAGTGCAACACGAAAAAAGCTACAACTTTGCCTCAGAGGGGCAACGGTTTGCAAGATATGAGCCTGAGAAAATGCAAAAATTACACGGAGGCCCCAAATCTTTGGGTCCATAAAAAAGTGCATGACTTGGGGCAAAACTGGAAGGAGACACGGGTCTTTTTTTGTCTTTTATGATTGTCTAATATGATATATTTCCATGACTTAAAAAATTGCACACAGTGTAATGGAATGTAACTGCAACGGTAGGAAACAGCTGATCGATATTGTTATGTGAAAAGCAATGTACAGATTCTTACATTCCGTTTACATCTCTTTAACCATTTTCATTACTTTTACCGTGGCAGAAGTTACATTCCATTGCAGTCGGCTAACTGACCCTTAACTGAGCCCTTAAGGTTCAATTAAACATACCGCAACCATATAAAACAAACTTATGGGCAACTTAGGTGACTCGCCATATTGCCATAGCAATGACCATTAAATATATTGTGCACATTTTTTAAATTTTAATAGGTTGTGTGACCGCCTTTTGATCAAAAACTTCTCTAAGCCTTTTAGGCATCGACGAAACCAGATGTCTAGTTGTTTTAGCAGACATATTTTCCCATTATTCCTTTAAAACTGTACTTATTTGAGATGTCTAGCCATCGTCTCTATCTTGACGCCTCTGCTTCAAGGGAGCCCATAAATAATCGATCACATTTAAATCTGAAAAGTGCAGATGTGGAAGTTTCGGGTTTACTTTATAGAGCAATTATTCCTTAAACAGCCTTAAGTTGTGCTTAGGGTTATTATCACGCATAAATATATGTTTATCCTTAATAATTTGTCCACATTCTGCAAAAACTTATTATTTAAAATATCTAAATAGCCACGATGATCCATAATTCCATCAATAAAATATAATTCTCCAACCCCATCAGCACTTATGCGCTCCCACACCATAACGGAGTCCCGACCATGCATACGTTTTATTTTCTAAGTCAATATTACATTTTATATATGTTTTTGGTCGTTTGTCGTTTGAATTTATGATCGTCCGTAAAAATAACTCCTTCGCAAAACTTAGATTTATTGAGGTGGACGTCTCTGTATTCCAGATCGTAAGTATATCGTTTAGTTTTTTAATGGGACTTATGTATTGTCTTTTTCTGGCTATACACGTCTATAATCCAACTTTCTTTAAGCAAGGGCGAATTGTTTTAGCATCTACAAGAATTCAATAATTATTTTTAAGGTCCTTTTTCAGTTTTGTGCTACTTCTCTTTGTATTTTCCGTAATATCTCTTACAATTTTGAGCCTTAGTCTTTCATCACAAGCTTTGCTGTTCATCCCGATCGCGGCGAACTTTGATTATTTTGTAGGTTTAATGATAGTTTGGATTGTTAATTTAGACAAACTAAAGATTTATCCGGTTTTTGTTATTGAATTATTTTTATCTCAAAGCTTGATTACTAATTTTCGAACGTCGGTTGATAAATCCTTATTTTTCCATTTTTTTTCAACTACTGCTAATAACGAAAGCAAAATTTAAGCAAAATCTAACACATATTGTTAAAACAAGACTAAACTCTATCGGAAATTTGGCTAACTTTAAACTAACTTTAACCTAACTATTTCGCAACTAGTACTGACTACACTTGGATTACTTTGCAATGTAATCAACTGACTATTTTAACATTGCGATGTCCTAGGCGGTAGTCAATTGTCTCACTAGGCGCTACTTTAAGCTAACTTAAAGTTGACTTTTTTAAATCACTTGGTAGTCAGAAAATTAAAAAAAAAAAATTCTGTGGCTCGAACATGTAACATCACACGTTGTGTACTTAACGCGCTACCACTCGGCTGAGATGCCATCTAAAATAACAACAGCAAAATGTTAATATAAAACTGAAATGAGTTTTAAAGTAGCTGAGAATAAATTTGTTGGCTCTCACCAAATTCGATTACGTACTCAACTTTAGAATTAATTTTGGGTTTGTTTGCAGCTAGCTTTTAGTCAGTCTAAGAAAAGTTAACTATAAGTTAACTATTTTTGTAGTCAACTACACATTCTCCGAATGAATGAATGAACTCAAAAATATAAAATAAAAGCTGCTACTATATCTGTACTCAATACAATTCAAACCTGTATGTACACTATATTTATATCATGCTACTATATCTGTATTTAATTACAATTCAAACCTGTATGTAAACTTTTGCGACTTTGGCTAAGTGTCATTTTTCAGCATTTTTTAGTTTACCAAAGAAGTAACAGTAGTTTTTTAGATTTTTTATCTCGAAGTTATAAAATGGGTCCAATATAATACTCCAGATACAATATTTTCAAAAATTAAGCATTAAATAAAAATCGTATGTAGAGTTTTGCGACTAAGTGTACATATGTACGTATGTAAATTGCTTTCCGTGTATGGTTAATTTGCCTTGTATGATTTTAATGTAACACACTTCCTCCCATTTTGTTTAAAGTTGGAAAATTAATTTCAAATTTAATGTATATAGCTTTTTTTATTAGAACACAAATCTCTATATAAATTAGATTTTCACTTTAGAAATCAGTACAGATTATAAACACAAATTGCTGCTAACGTAACGTGTACACAAGTAATTTAATTTAATTGAAATATATCATCGTATTTAACATTTAGTTTGCATTTAAATATGAGACATTTGATTACTGCCTGCTTACTGATTCTGGCCGTTTTTCAATTTGCCGCTGCGGATAATGAAAACGGTGATTTTGCTACCTATGAAGAGGTCAAAGATATACCAAATCATCCTGAAAAATACTTAATTGAAGTGAGAAGCAGGGATTTAGTGGCAAAGGATGGATCTATTCCCGGCAGCATTAATATACCATGTAAGTTTCATTATGGACGAGTACTTTTCCAATTTACGTGGATGCAAACATTTTATTTTTTGGAATGAACAGTTACGGAATTGGAAGAAGCCTTAAAGTTGAATGATGCCGAGTTTTCTTTGAAATATGGTGCTGAAAAGCCACCCAAGGATGCTGTGGTAATATTTAGCTGCCTGGGAGGTCAATATGCTCAAATGGGTGCTGACTTGGCTAAAAAGAATGGCTGGAAAAAGTAAGTTAGTCGAAATCGAAGTAAAAAATATTTGAAAATTAGTAATGTTAATTTTTTGAGCGCAATCTCGAGTGAATAAGTGCTTATATATAGATAGATAAGTATTATTTGAGTTGTCGGAAAAATTTTAATTTCGATGCTTAACAGTGTGCTCTGAACCAATATTGGTGAACAAATAGTAAAAAGAGGAAAAAATGAGTTATTATACAACCAATGAAGATTTTCAGCAATTTAACACGCAGCGACTAAAATCACTTAAATTAAATTTAATTTAAAAAGTAATCACAATTAATATTTTAAGATGTGCAACTATGGTTTTCAGCGTTCCAGCAATTTTGGAAAACTTTTGCACATTCAGAGATTAATTTTCTTTTTTCTCTCATCAGTCCGAAATCTTGTGGAACACACCTATTATTTCACAAATGGAAAGAAAACGTTGCCAGATACATTTCATAAATTTTTCACGAGTTGAACAGAGTACAAGTTTTGCAAAATTTTTTCATGAATATTTCATGTGAATTTTAGTTATATGGATTATGTCAACATTTCGCGTGAAATTTTGAAAAGAGTACCAGACTTTTGGCAAAGAAATTAAATTGTGGGATGCGTCGAATTACTCGTATTAGATATCTACAATCAACAGGTCACATGCTTTGATTTTATCCGTGATTTTATTCAAATTTCAGTAAAAAAATTATTGAAATCTCTTTTTATTATTTGTTTAGCTATTAGACACGTTAGTTTGTGTTTATTAAAATTTTAATACAAATTTTATATCTGAACATTTTTTTTCTTTTCTAATTCAGTGCTAAGCCATATTTGGGATCTTGGCTGGAGTGGTCCAAAAGAGAAGGCTTATAATAAATCAATGGCTCTTTAAGAACAAAGCATGTTACTGATTAAATTAAACATATACTATATATTAATAAGAGAACGGTACTGAAAATAAAAATAATATGTGCATATTAAAAATAACATTTCATATATTTTTTATGAATACATATCTAGGTATGTCGGGAGCCTATATTCAAAATACGTCAACTCAAAAAAGCTATCTTTTCAGTAGAGCAAAAAAACTAAATAATTCGCTCATTATTAAAAAATAAATAAATGATGTGCCTTCCACAATATGGTTTAAATATGCTTACTAATTTATAGGTCTGTAAAAAGTATTTTATTTTGCACTGGTTTGCATATTTTTTTTGAATTAGCATACTGTAGTCGATCAAAAAAACAAATATTTTTTTAGAGTTAGCATATTTTGTCGGAAAAAATATAATTTTTTGGATAATATTAATTTTTTCATCCATTTGTGAAATATTTTACTCAATACTAGATATAAGAATTAAAAAGTTACAAGAAAAAACATAAAATATGTACCATAAAAAATAACTTAAGCCTGACTGAAAGCCTCTTCCATCTCGAGGTGGTCAGTTTTAGCACTCTGTAACTCACTCTCTAGTGTAACAGGGTCCCTCCAAATTATCAATTTCGAAAGCTTATGTCATTGAGGTAGTTTACACGAGAACAATTTTTAAGCCGCACAATTTTTGTTCTTTTCCAAATTACACGTGACTAATTCATCTGGAACAAAATGTATGTATACGTATACACAGCTTTGTGTGTTAGTGTTTTTTATTCATTTGAAGTTTGGTTTTCGTTATACACGTACCAGAACATACTTGGCGGAAAAATGGCGATAACAAATAATGAAGAATTGGCAATTATTTATTATTGGCAATATTTACTAAAAAATTAAAATAAAAAATTTTTTCATTATATTTTATGAATTAATGTGAAGATGTATTCATAGTTCTAAATAGTTACATTATCCAGAAGTACTTTTTGTAACTTCTTTTTATAAGAATTAAATAAAATCTCGATCATTTTATTTTCATATAATTTATTCAACACGGAAAAACAAAAAAGTAAGTAAACATTTTTAAAATAACTTGGATGAAACATAAAAACTATTAAACTTAATAAAAAGTGTTCACCTTAATTTTTTTTTTTGTTTTATGTCAGCAACAGTTACATTAGGTTTTAACTCCTGAATGGCCGCAGCAATTTCTTCTAGTGCTTCTTTTTTTTTGTAAGCTTTCAAATAGTCTGGATGTGTCACTTAATTAATTATTTAATTCTCATTAACAACAAATGTCTACGAAATTTGACACCTTATGTTCAACATTATTTCTTCGAAATAAGTTTGACCAACTATTTCGCAATTTATTTGCAAATAAATGTCTATTCGGTCCACACGTGGACATATGGTGTTGGAAAGAGAATTTGACAGTTGACAACATATGTAATTATTTCCAAGTTTATTGCGCGTGGAGACCCCAGTTACATGCGAGCTAGAATTTATTTTCACCAAAAAAAATTATACTTTGTGATTGCAGAATAAGAAAATTGATATAAAACGGTGAAAACCTTTTTTTGATTCGAAATTTATACTACAGATGAATATTGCATACATAAACTAAATTTGAGTTGACGTCTTTTCAATATAGGCTCTCGATGTACATACATATGTATGTACGTAGATAAAAAAATTTAATATTCTCCAGGCCCGGAACTGCGGGAATAGTATCAATATGAGTAGTGTAGACTAGAGTTACTAATATGTTCCAGTGGCTTTCAATTACATGCATGTGCATAACTGTCTAAGCATTGTCTGCAGCGTTGCCGTTGTGACACTAAAGTATCGCTTTTAACCCTTTTTCTTACCAATGTCAGTTTTTATGACCCTTTTTTAATTTATCCCGTAGGGCAATCATATGCTCAAAAATTGGACGAAGCACAGTCTAGCATACCAGGTATCGGAAAAATGGCCAACAGCCAGTCCAGTTGGCGATATTCGGTTCGATGGTGTCGATCATTTTACTGTTTTGGTCGATACAAAAGCCAATAAATAGTGAAAATATTGCTAAAAATCTGACACCCAAATCCCTGATTCCAAATGCAAATTATTTCTGGGAGTGTCACAATTAAAAAATATGTATTTTAACTTACATCTTCAATCTTAAAGCGCAGTATTCACGGTCAAAATGCATGACACAAGCATCGTATACGTGTACGTGAAGAACTCAGCATACACGTGCATGCATTGCACGATAAATTGATAGCATCTTGTTACAAGCTAATTGCAAGGCAATTGTCAAACTACATACAAAAACTTTTTACGTATAGAATTTGACAGTTCTTTGAAACCTCACTGCTTTGAGTAGTTTATCTTGATATGTTTGTATTGCATACATGCATGTGCAAAAATCAAAAAATTTAGATTTTGCTTCAAGCATCGTCGGTGTGACTTATACAAACAAAATTTAACTAATATTATCATAATGCAGGTCATGCATTTTGACCGTGAATAATACGCTTAATAAAACTTGACATTTGGCTTGGTATAATGACATTAGTCACCTGGTGTAGTGCTGCCACCTAATAACTGCGCCTTGGGTGACACGGTCAATAGTGAAAATTTTCTACAGGGTTTGTACACATGCATGTACATACATATGTGAAGGGTTGTCAGATTTTTTCCGACCTATTTCGCCAAATTGATTTTAAAAAACGCGAAAAGTCGCCAAAAATCAGTTTTATGTAGTTTTTCTTAGTAAATATTTGATAATAAATTTGTTTTTATATATCACTTTTTTAATATAAATTTTTATAAAATGATCGTTTCAAAATTTATCAGAAAATCGCCAAAATTAGAAATAAAATCGCTAAAAATTATTTCTTGTAAATTTTTCTCATGCAAATTCAAAATGCATTAATACCTATAATTAATATAAGAAAAATATAATCAAAATCAAATTGTTTTAACTTCTTGCAGACGAGTTTTGGTAGGATTTATTTCTGAAACTGCTCCTTCAACAAACTAATTTTCATGAATTAGAAAAATTTTGAAGTTCAATTTTGTTTAAAAAAAATAGCCATACTAATCGCCAACAAATTTATTTGTCGCCAGTAAAATCACTAATAAGTTTATTTATCGCCAGAAAAATCGCCATGTCGCCAAGCCAAAAGTTTGGACGCCAAACAAGTGGAAAAATTGCCCCGTTTGGCGAGAAATCGCCATATTTGATAGCTCTGTGTATGTGTGCAAAGATTACATTCTCTTATTTTGTGGCTTTTGATTATTCTCTTTATTAATTCGGTATGTTCTTTACTTTTTTTGTGATTCTCTGGGATGGAATCTACTAAATTTTTCTGGAACTTTCGTATATTTGTATCTACTGTGTATATACATACATATGTATGTATATACGTTTGTATGAATATATCTATGATTCATATGTACATGCAAGCTGTATAGAATGAACGTTGGTTGCGTGATTAATACAAACAGCTCTTAGTTGTGAAATTTATTTATACTCACTATTTTCTATTCTAAAAATTTGTACCTACATATTTACATACATATGTACATACATATACATAGTAAACACAGAAAAGAAATCACCTACTTCAAATTGAATAAGAATATGTAAATAAGTATGTATGTAAATATTATTATACATACACTGAACCGCAAAACTCTACATACAACTTAATATTTTAAAAAAACTGTAGTTGTTAAAGGAAATCATTAATTTTGTCAACTTTTTTTATTTTAAAATTGAAGTAATTTAAATTAAATTAATTAAATTTAAGAAAATACCTACAACATTTGATTTCAGTAAACAATATTAAACAAGCAAAAAGGTGATAAAATTCAATATTTTATCAGAATGCAAAAGTCTACATGCGATGTATTGTTGATATTGTGTACAATTTTTTAAAAAGTTGAATATGTTGTGTGTCCGCCTTTTGATCAAAAACTTCTCTTAGCCATTTAGGCATCGACGAAACTAGATGTTTAGTTGTTTTCGCAGACACATTTTCCCATTATTCCTTCAAAATTGTACTTATTTCAGATAGAGACGATGGCCGTCTATTATGATGCCTCTGCTTCAAGGGAGCCCTTAACAATCGATTACATTTAATTTTGGGGACTGTAGAAGGAAGCTTAGATTTAACTTTATAAAGAAGCCATTACTTAACCAGCCTTAAATTGTTCTTGGGGTTATTATCATGCATAACTATATATTTATATTTAATGTGCAATTTGTTAATATTCTGCCAAAAATTATTTTTTAAAATATTTAAATTACTACCTTCAAAAAATTTTAATTCTTCAACTCCATCAAGTTATGCACTCCCACACTATGACGGAGTCCCCATTTTTATGTTTTTGGTCGTCAGTCGTTTCCAAATAGGTTGAACTTACGCTCATCCGAAAAAAATAACTATTTCTTAAAACTTAGATTTGTTAAGATGGGCGTGTTTGTACTCCAGAGCATATCGTTTAATTTTGTTTATGGGACTTATTTATAGTCTTTTTCTGGCTGTACACGTATATAATCCAACTTTCTTGAAGCAAGGGCGAATTGTATTAGCATCTACAAGAATTCCGTAATTACTTTTAAGGCCCTTTTTCAGTTTTGTGGTAGTTTTCTTTGTATCTTTCGCAATTTCTCTTACAATTTCGCCCCTTATTCTTTCATGAAGCCATGCTATTCATTCCAATTGTGGCAAACTTTGATTCTTTTGTAGCTTTAATGATAGCTAGGATTTTAAATTTTGAAAAATTGAAGATTTGTCCGTCTTTTTCTCATGTAATTCCCTTCATTTGAAAGACTGATGACTAATTTTCGAACGTCGCTTGATATTTCCTTACTTTTTCCCATTTTGTTCAGCTACTGATAATAATCAAAGACAATTTTAATCAAAATCTAACACATATTTTTAAAACAAGACTAAATGAACACAAAATTATAAAATAAAAGCCGCTACTATATCTGAAGTTAATTACAATTCAAAAACGTATGTACACTTTTGCGACGTTGGCTAAGTGTAATTTTTAAGCATTTTTTACTTTAGCAAAAAAGTAAGTGTTTTTTAGGTTTTTTTTTATCTCGAAGTTATAAAGTGGGTCCAATATAATACTCAAGATAGGTATCTACAATATTTTCAAAAATTAAACAAATAAAAATTATGAAAAAGAGATCTCAAATACCTAAAATCGTATGTGGAGTTTTGCGGCTAAGTGTACTTTGTTTTACTTTCATTACTAAAGAATTATCTAGTATTATTTTTTTTATATCAATATTTATGTATATGTAAGTAATTAATATTTTTTTCAAACTACATACATGCGGTGTTTACTTTCATTTGACGCTCACAGTATGTATGTATGTAAGTATGAATTTTCAGACGCATCTCTTGCGCACAAATTTTGCTGCTCGAAAAATAATGCAATGTACCTACTTACATACATACATTGTGTTGATAAATAACATTTATTCTATGTATGAAATGATTTTATTTCTTTATACCAGAGAATTTCACAATGCTAAAATATTCTATAACTTTCTTGAAAGTTCGTTCAATGAACTACAAACGCACATACGTATGTATTTAACAGATATCCACCAAAATGCGTAGCTAAAAAAAACCAAAGCAAAACATTTGCAAATACACAAACACAACACGCGCATTCATAGATACAATTTTAAGTCTCTTTTTTTTCAAAAATATTCTCTTGTATTTCAATCTGTTTTTTTTTTGAAATAAATAAATAAAAAGGTAATTGATGCCAATGTTTTTCATTTCCCATTGAAATATAGAAAAAAAACGCCAGAAACAATGCCTGTTATGAACGAAACAGATAATTGTTCAGGATAGGCGAAAATCTGATTTACGCAAAAATTCTGTAAATATGAGGCAAACTATCTTCCACAATATTTGTTAATACTGAATCCTAGGCATACAAATAATACCTATAGCATTTCGCGCAATTCCCGGCGCTACGGTTGATAGCAGGTACATATGTATTACAATTATAAAAAGCGAATTAGTTTTGCATTTGAAGTATTGTTCTGCCCTGTTTATTGACGTTTCTCAGGCATTTGACAAAGTGTGGCATGAAGGCCTTATTTTAAAACTGAAATCATATCTACCAATAAATTTTCGGAATCTATTAAAAAGTTACATTACTACCCGGAAGTTCACTGCTATTGTTATCCGGTGTACCTACCACAAGGGAGTATACTGGGGCCAGTTTTGTATTTGATTTATACTTGTGATATGCCTGTGAGCAGTAATATCCACACTTCTAGATTTGCCGATGATACAGCCTGCCTTAGTATGCACGAAAACTCTCATGAGGCATCCCGATATCTTCAGGAACATACAGTAGTTTTCGCTTATAGTCACATTTAAAATTGCACAGAAATTGTGGACTATATCGCTAATGTGACTATAAGCCTAATTTTTTTTATAAGCCACGCAGAGATACTTATATAAAAGAATTTCCATACAATCCAATTATTTCAATTACAAAACAATGTTGTATTTAAAAGGCACATTGGTGTGGCCTTTTATGCAACAATATTTTGTTCTAAAGACATGTTCTTCTACTAAACAGTAGATGGAGATTGAAATTTAGATTTACTTTTTGGTTTATGACTTAAATAAGTAACTAAAAAAAATCTGTTGAAAATTTTTGTGACTATAATGCGAATTGTTTGCATACAATTTCGATTTTGACTACCACAAAATTTGGTGCATATATGTCAAATATGACTACATAATAAATGAACTATATCGTCAACTTTTTCAATGAAATTAAGTTCAAAAGTCACAAAAAACATTAAATATGGACTATATCATTAATGTGACAATAAGCGGTAGTGACTATAAACGAAAACTACTGTATAACACAGCTTGAGCTATGTTTAAACTTATGGATAATAAAAGTAAAGGAACAGAAGTGCGTACAGATAACATTTAGCCCACGAAAAGATACTTGTTCCCCCATTAGAATAAATAATCAAATTGTTCCTCAACATTCACATGTGAAATACCCATGTATACACCTTGATCGTCGGTTTATATTGAAACACCATATTGACTCAAAGCTAACACAAATGAATCTTAAAATAATTCAGATACATTGGCTGATTGATAAAAATTCAACACTTAGTCTAGATTGTAAACTTTTAATATACAACTCGATTTTGCTTGTTGTTTTTATATTGTTGTCCCCTACTAAAACTGATTTGTTTTGCCAACAAGTCTATAAAATTAATGGTGATGATAGCTGGTACCTATTGCATTGAAAAATCTAGTGGTTGATAGACATATAACAAAGATTAAAAAGAGATACCGAAATTAATTTTTTTCTCCCTGAAATTTGTGTCAGCGATGTAGATATCAAAAAGTGATATTCCCGGAATTGTTTGATAGCAGGTCATAAAAATAATCCTCGATATGTTGTCCAATTATGAATAACAATACCCTGGAAGTTTTTTACATTTTCCCATTTCTGCTATTATGAACTACAGTTTTCTTAGGAAAAAAAAACTCCCTGGGAAAAAAGCAGGCATTCTAAATATGAGGGAGAGGTAGAATTTTCTGAGGGAGAGGGAGAGTTTTCTCCACAAAAATTTTGAAGGGAACTAATGCAAAAATTTAAAAATCCATATAATAAATGTTGTAAAACAATGGTATAAATGGGTATATTTGAAATAAAAGGTTTAAATAAGCACCTGACTGTTATATTTTCTTCTTGTTCTAAACATTTCTATCCACGCGCACTTGTACTTCAGCCTTCAGAAACAATACTAAAACAATTAACTACTTTGGAAGATTTGTTTCCCTCTAATATTAGGACTGATAAGAAAAAGTATATAAAACTTACAATTTCCTTACTACATATAGTCATTGGAAATTTAATCCATTCGCATCTGTACCTGTCTCAGTTTAAGCTCCACTTTCTCAGCATAAAGTTATTCGGAATGCTTGTGAGTTTTATTGCCAACTAAAACATAAATTTTTTAATAAATTTATATTGCTGAACTCTCGCGTTAGCTGATCCAGATTTTACTCTCTCCAGTATTTGCTTATTTCCCAGATATTTTTCCCGGATATTTAGAATAGGAGCATTGTTCCCCGGGAACAAATTATAAAGAATAGATAAAACTCCCTTGGGAAAATTCGTAATTGCAGTGTATATTATAAAAACACAGTATTATGTACCATGAAAAATTTGCATGAAGTTGCCATAAGTGGCAAATCTGAACATAGTCTCAACGAGTTTTGCAATACAATTTTACATAATCGAATTTTGACGCTTATGCTAAGATCAAACCAGTTTTTCATTATGGGCCTAATTACGAGTATTGTATTTCGACTTCCAATAAGACGATTTTGTACTAGACTAAAGAATATTGCAACATTTTTTCTTTAATCTAGTACAGAACGCAGTCGTATACACTGTATGATTCTATTTTTGTGAAAATAATTTCTAATTTGCTTAAACAAATCTGTCAACTGATCAAAAACTTAGTTGTTTTTTGTCTTATTATTTTCAAACAGTAAACCTCTTTATAAATAATTTAATAATTTTCAAGCAACTACTTATGCAGGAAATAACTTCTTTACGTGCCGCCATTTAATAACAACAATAAAAATGAATTACGTGCTTAAGGCTAGAACTCACTATCCTACACAATCGTAACACGTTTTAACATTTGCATAAACTCCATCATACCGGGGTTGTATGTTCTCTAAAGTCGTACGATTAGGTAGTATAGTGAATCCTATACTTTAACGAGATGTTTAAACCTAAACCATCTCATTTGAGATGTTTAACAAAACAATTCAATGTGTGGTAAAACATCTCAAAATCATCGTGTTTAAGAACTAACCAAAACAATAAAAAAACGCTACTACTATCGGCAACAAAATCTTTGTGTTGGCAGCACAGATGAAAGCATAAACAAAAAGAAAAACAAAGAGAAATTTCTGGTTAACCCTAAAAAAATTAAGAGAAATTAATGGCAAAAAAATTTCCCAGATATAAATACAGCTGGCGTGCTTCCCTCTGTTATCAGTAAATAACAAACTTAAATACATACTAAACAACATTGGTGTAATAAATACACTTGACTAAATTTTTTTCAAAAAAAAAAAGGTTAACTCAGTGAATAAATTTAATACAACAAACTATAAAAATGCGTACTCTACCAATTCTATGGCGTATGGCAGAAGATTTAAGGCGCTTGGCTATGCCATCATCACCATTCTTTGAATATCCATTTGCTAGCACATATCGGTTGGCTCCTTGGAACCAGTTGAATCGTTTGATGCAAGAAGATTTGGCTAAAATCAACAAAGATGGCTATCAAGTTTCTATGAATGTATCCGAATTTAAGCCCGAGGAACTTACAGTCAAAGTAGTAGACAATCATGTGATTGTTGAAGGTAAATCGGAAGAGCAGCACGACGATAATGGGTACATCTCTAGACACTTTGTTCGTCGTGTGGCAGTGCCATCAGGTTTTGAAGCGGATAACGCAATTTCTACTCTATCATCGGACGGCGTTTTAACGGTTAATGTGCCCAAGCCACAAATCGAAGAAAAAGCTCGTGAGATTCCAATCCAACGTGTGGAAACACCTTCTATTAAATCAAAAGAATCTGAAGAAGTCGGTAAAAAGGAGCAGACTTAAAAAAGATGTTAAGAAATCTGAAGCAAATTGTATTTACATAAATTTCAACATAATTAGGACTGATTTGTATCGATTTAATTAGTATACATACATATGTAGTTCTAGAGCTGTTAAACTTACATAAAATAAGTTGTAAAAAATAGTTTAAAATAAATATTTATTCATACTTGTATGTACAATATGTACATACACTAAACATAATCTTGAAGGCGTTTTATTGACTAGTTACTGTGATAAGGATCGGCTCTCTGGCAGATTTTTTTCAGGAACCGAATATACTTAACCATATCGTGATTGGTATATTTCGACTTCGACATATTGGTCCCAGATTAAATGAAGAATGTGGCAAAGTTCTTTAATCTATTACAAAAAAATAAGGGGTAATAATAATTTGGAATTTAAAAAAAAAAAAAATTAAAAACACAAGGAATTAAATTTTTCTAAGCTCTAATTTTGAAATTTTCTAATTTTTTATTTTTTTTTTCGATCAGATATAATCACCCTTATTCCTAGTTGTTGATATGGACGTCACTTTAGAACTATACCATAAAATTGGGGCGTATTTACTCGCTGTAGAGATTAAAATTTTGTGCTACTGACAATCTATTTCCGTTCCCTAAAGCGAGTGCCGGACACATCAATATTCAGCTTCAATATATGTGGTATTGTGAATATTTTTTATAAAAAAAACGCACACAACCACACATATTGAAGCTGAATACTGATGTGTGTAGCACCCGCTTAAGATGTAGAAAATACCGTAAACTTGCCAACAGCAGTCAGTTACTTTCGACAACAGGTACACAAGCCCCAATTTTTTATATTGCGTTAAAGTGACGTCGATGTCGACAAATGGAACGAATGTGAGAACTTTTTGAGTCGAAAATATTGTTATCAACTATCACTCATAATTCTCTCAGGGAGGCCAATATTTTTGCTCTTAGGTCCATTGACCTCAAGTGTACCGTTCTAGTACTTACCCCCAAATCTCATTTCCTACCACCCTTATGTGACACCCTTATGTTAAAAATTTATAGCTCGCAAAAAATCATAAAACTTTTGCTAAGAAAATATTTCGATAATTACAGCACAACTATTTAAAAAATGCTTTTATAGATTCATTGTTGCAGACCGTAGAGGTCACCTTTTTAAATTTGTCAAGCTTCAGTATTTACACTTTTAAGTTTTGAGAAACGTACCCCTGTTATTTATATCCGCTTATTTTTCAAACGGTTCCACTGTACCATGCCAATCTTCAAGTTGGGTGGATTGGTAAAATCTGCAAAAATTAATTCTATGTACTTTATTTTATTCTTTTATATACATACATATTTTTTTTTTTTTAACAAACACAACTCGCAAAGCGATTAGCTTGTCTGCGAAAAACACCCAGGGTCTATGGTGGGAATCGAACCCACGACCTCTGGACTGAGAGGCTAGCATCGCTACCACTCAGCCACAGGGGTACCCATATGTACATAAATGTGTATGTATGTATGCATGTATGTGTAGGTATATGAATTTTGACCAATTTTTAAATTATATTTAAATTTTATGACCTTCAAAATAATTGTATTTCCTAAACATGTAAATACATTTTGCTTTGAATACACAGATCGGCATAATTAAGGGAGGGAATAATGAAAATTTTATTTATTTGGAATTTTACGATTATTACTTTATAAATCAGCATGTATGTACATAATGTAATAGGTATAAAGAGGGCCTAACTCAATTTTTTCCGAAATCGTGTTTTAATGTGTAAATCCTCCTTGAAGATCTTAGTACGTTACAATTCAAAATCAAGGACTTATGGTAACTTTAAAACTATTTCTGCATGTAAATGTTTTATTTTCCTTCAGTTTTTTGCTTCTCCTGTAAAATATCGAAAATTCGAGTTATGCCTTTTTTATATTAAGCCATCGATATGTATTTATGTATGCATGCAAAAAGATACACATAAATTTAAATATACGAGTAGTATGTTCATATGGCTCCATGAAAAATTGCCCAAAACCAAATCGCCCAAAAATGAAAATGAAAAATCGCCCAAAATTTCAAAATGAAAAATCACCCAAAAAAAAAATGAAAAATCGCCCAAAATTTTCAATATGAAAAATCACAAAAAAAAAAAGAAAAATCGCCCAAAAAAATTAAATATCGCCCAAAATTAAAAAATACAGAAAAAAATTAAAATTATAGCAATTTCATTTTTATATAAAAATGAAAAAAAAAGTTATAGAGAAGCGTAAATAATGTTCGTTCGTTCCCGAATTTTCTACACCATAGCGTCTCTCGACACGGCGCTGCCTAATAAAAATTTTCTGCCTTGCAAAGTTTTCCTGCTTAAGAAAGTTTTTTTGCACTGCCGGCCTTGGGCCGGGCTCAAAGGTTTTCTCCACCATGGTGTTTCCCGACAGGGCGTTGCCTAATAAATATTTTCTGCCTTGCAAAGTTTTCCTGTTTAAGAACGTTTTCTTGCAGTGCCGGCCTTTGGCCGGGCTCAAAGATTTTCTCCACAATGGTGTTTCCCGACAGGGCGCTGCCTAATAGAACGTTTTCTTGCATTGCCGGCCTTTGGCCGGGCTTAAGGATTTTCTCCACCATGGTATTTGGGTGTATTTTTTCCTTTAATTTTTAAATTAACAATTTTGGGCGATTTTTCATATGAAAAATTACTTAAAATTTGTATGAAAAAATTTTTGGGCGATTTTTCATTTTTATTTTTGGGCGCTTTGGTTTTGGGTGATTTTTCATGGAAACATTTTTCATATGAAAAATCGCCCAAAATTTCAAAATGAAAAATCACAAAAAAAAAATGATAAATTGCCCAAAATTTTTGGGCATTTTTTCATATGAAAAATCACCCAAATTTTGTATAGAAAAATTTTGGGCGATTTTTCATTTTTATTTTTGGGCGATTTGGTTTTGGGCGATTTTTCATGGAGCTTGTTCATATATTTTATACCCAGTTCAACGATATCGGAATAATACATTTGTGCCCATACAAAGCATTTCCACAGAAAAGTCTATTTTTTGTCACGTTACCCTTTTTGAATATTGGTTCAGAACGTAGTTAGCTCTAATTTATTAAAAAATAGGAACAAATCGAACAGCATGACTCTAAATGCAGGTTGTTCAAACTGGCACCAGAGTGCCGAACATCAATCGGCTTCTTATACAAATGAATGCACACACGCGAATACATTAATCTCGATGTTCTCTCAGTGGCCAGCCTTGCTCTAAATTACAAGCCATGATACAATTATAACAGGTACATGTACAAGCCCAGCCTGTTAATGTATGCAATGCAAATAGTTGTCAAACTTTGTTTACCAGCTGCGAAAATGTTAGTGTATGTTTGTGAATAAAATGATTACAGTGTTGCCAATGAATTTACACATCGCTGTGTCTCCAATTACACACGAAGAAAATTACACTACACATCTTTTGTGTAAGTTAAAATTAAAACAAAAATAAATAAAAATAGAACCCAAAGTAGAATTACACACAGATTATACAAGAATTTAATTACATGGCCTACACATGTGAGTAGAAATTACACACTGTCTAACTACACACAGATTGGCAACAATGAATAACTATAATCATGCAGGAATGCCGCGTCTGCAATTGTACTTTAGTTACCCTGTAATTGTTATTTTTAAAAAACAAAAGGCATCTGTTTCTGACAGTTATTTGTTCGTTTATACCAACAAAATGAATGTGTTTTTTGGTGTTGTAATTTTGTTGTAGTCGTGCATGTACCTAGTATAATTGTAACATGTTACAAGCTTAATTGCTTAATGACATAACGTGAAAACAACGTAAAGTGACTATGGAAATTGCCATATTGAAATCAATAATAAAATTATAAACTTTGTTTTTGTTTTGTATATAACTTTTCGAACGAACGTGTCCTTCCGATATCGTTGAACAGTGTATTAATTTTGTGTAAGTGAATGCTATTCTCTTTTAGATATTTTTGTTAAACACTTTTTTCGCAAAACTTTTTTATAATCTTTATTTACATTTATTTGTTTATATACATATATATTTTTGTTTTGTTGCTATGACGCAATTATTTACATTTTGAACTTTTAAAATCGTATAGACAGAAGACACTCATGAACTTGCACTTTTCATTCTTCACCGATTTCTTCAATGCTATTTGCCAATGCACTCTGCTTACGTTGTCCTTCGCTGGGTGTAAATTGCTCATGACGAGTGATTAATTAATATTTCCAAGGTATGGCATATTTGCCAGTTTGATTGACATTTACCGAACGTTCAATAGATTTAAATGTTTTCTTAGCTGGTGGTGGTGGTGGACATTTGATGGTCAAGTAACCATTAGTGGAGAGATCAGATATAACATCGTTAGGATTGAAGCCTCTAGGCAATAGGTATTTGCGAAGAAAGCGACGTTCCACATAGCTGTTGCCGCTATCGGTACGTCTTCCATGCTTACCCTCCACAATGATATAATCCTCGTTGGTCTTAACTTCTATTTCGTGAGGCCTGAATTGGCTGACATCGATATTTACTTGAAAACCCTTCTCATCAATGCGAACACGTTCTCCATTATACAAATTGCTCCAAACAAGAGGATACGACCAGTCAAGTGAATGGGATTGAATAAATTGATTTCGTACACGACGCGTTACTAATTCGTCCATTGGATTTAGCAGCGAGCTAGATGGCCACAAAAGACGTGGATCATCCCAAAGGTATGGATACAAATGAAAATCGTATGGTGGATAATAGCGCGGACGTTTGAATTCAAGCGCAAGATCACTGTAGGTTGTTGGCACAAGTGCCATTTGTTTTTATTTTTTATTCTTTTTTTGTAATTAGCGTTTAAATATTTTTTGTAACTAAAGAAAAATTGTATATGTATGTACTTATATTTTTTTTTTTTTTTTTTTGCTAATTTTAAAATTTCTGTGCTCGTGTGTTGTGATCGAAAAGTTTGGCTACTGAATGAGTTGAAAATTCTGCAAGATCTGCTGTTGAATGTGTGCAGCAAGCAAATTTGATTTTCCTTTATTTGGTTTTCTGTTTGCTAAAAATTGTTTTCAATCAATTTCAAAATACTGCCAAAATTTTATTAATTAAATTCATCATTACTTGTTAAAGTATTTGTGAGAGTAATCAATGATTTACTTTGTAATTATACTTTAAACAGTAGCGCAGATGGAAAAAATTTGTTCTTTCATATCTCATTTATGGTATTAAAAAGTAAATATGAATTAGAAATTCGGTGAAAACATTAAAAAAAAATTGTTTTTTTGTAAAATATTACTCGTACAATGGAAACCATTAGATTATCAAGTTCTTTTTAATCCAGTGCTATTGTACTTTTGCTCTTGTATTTGACTAATATTCCTAAGCTTTTGCTCTTTTCATTTTCTCAGTGTATATTTTTACGTCGTTTTTGCGCTGTTCACTGCAATTATGAAGATTTTTGGTAGTATATCGATAAATGAGTCATTTGTTTTGATTTTCATTTAAAGAACTAAATTTATTTTTATTTAAAAAAAAGTAAAAGTTGAATGTTTACAATATCGTTCTATTAATAACCATCATTACTTAATTCCTTAAAAAAAATAATTCTAGAAAAATGTCGTTGCATCAATGAATCCTTTTATTTAGATATACATAAGTATGTACGTGTTAAGCCTAGATCACACTATCGGCACAATGTACCGATTTCCGTCGGCTCACTGAAATAAAGTCACAAGTGCTGGGCAGATACATAATCTATGTATATATGCTGAACAGTAGTGTTTATATGGTAGTCAAATCCTTTTTGTATGGATGCCGAAAGGGAAAGTGTCCCGTGATTACTAAGATGTCCTGTCTCTGTGTTCGCGGGAAACTAATTGGCTGTGAGGTTATTTTTTTATACAAAGTCATAGTAGTTCCGGTCCAAAATTGCAATTTCTGTTGCAGCAATTCTTGAATATGTGGGAGAGTATTGAAATACATATACATATATATATATATATATATATATATATATATATATATATATATATATATATGTATATGCATATATTAGGGTGGCCGTTATTTTATTTATTTTTTATTTCTTCTACTCTCACCCCCCAAATCGGTTTAGTTTTATGTAAAAAACTACAAAAAAATTTCATACCGATAAGTTGTGTTTTAGGGGGTGCGTCCGGCCCTCAAAGTTGGCCCTCAAGCCGATATATTCAATGAATTTTTTTTTAGTTTTATTTTGTCTATATGTACATGTATGAAATAATTTAATATTTCTAAGCTCTTATTGTACATGCTTAAAATAAAAAATTTCCATATAAATATAATTTTGTTACATAAAATTGTTGGTATTTTATTGGTTATCTTCCCCATTATTTTCTAAAATATTAATTTTAGCAAAAGACTTTCTTTGAGACTAATGTTGTTGACTCAAAGAGATAAAATACTGCCATACATAATTATATCATATTCCTGTAAAATGATTTTTTAAAAAGATAGTCATTTGCAAAAAATTACATTGAAAAAAGGGCTTGAAGGCCAACTTTGGGGACCGGACGCACATCCTAAAACGCAACTTATCGGTATAAAATTTTTTTGTATTTTTTTTACATAAAACTGAACTGATTTAGGGGGTGAAAGTAGAAGAAATAAAAAAATCTCCATACAATTAACGGCCACTCTAATATATATATATATATAAATATATATATATATATATATCAATAATATATATATATATATATATATATATATACATATATATATATATATATATATATATATATATATATATATGGCAATAAGACTTACGTAGTGTAAATTGGGACTAACTTAATAATAATAAATTAGTGTAAAGTTAGAGAATAGAGCACTAGCTACATTTTCGATTCTTTTATTGGTTGACCAGAAGCAGTTAATTTGTTATTTAGATGCTCCCAGAGTTGGTTGATTTATATTATATTTTATTTTATTATTTGCCAAGTCAGTGTGTTTTGTTATGTTTGAAGTCAACTAGAAATTTTTTAATTTGTATTTTTATTATACGTACATTTGTGCATTCATTCATTTATAAATAAATAAGTCAAATATTGAACATACATTTTCCTTTTCTCCGCTTTTTCTATGTTAAACATGATTTCGAATGCTTTTGTGCTTGCGACTAAAAACACGAACGGTTGCATTCGAATGTATGCACGTTATCGAATACTGTCATTAGAAATTTCGATATGTGTTATTCGAAACCGAATGCGAAAATCCCAAAAGTTAAAAAACTCGAACATTCGAGTAATAACTCGCTCGCAATCGAATGCGAGAATTAGGCCCCTGGACTTGCAGGAAAGAGAATGGCCACAATAGGCGCTCTTGAATTCAGGGAACTTTCTGACGTTGCTAGTGTTGAACTTCAACGTATTAGTAGCTTTATAACATGGGTGACCAAGATAAATTTAAGGTTGTGTAAGTGAGCGAAAAAGATAAACACACAGGCAGAAACAATTAATAAAAGTAATTCGTATATGATTTTTTTTATGAAAGAATTTTTTTCTAGAAAACCGTTTCAACAAAAAATAATAAATAGACATTATTATTCACTTAAATTCTGAGTTTAAAACTACTAAAAACCAATTTGTAAGAGAAAATAATTTTGAATTTTCACGCAAGCAAAAGCATTTTTTAACATAAACAGCATCACAATAAATTTCTCGCAGTGCGTTTGAGAAAAATGAGTGAAAAGATAAGTAAAAATTTATCTCAGATAAGACTAAATTAAAGAGAATAAGAATACGTGTGAATTCGATTTGCAAAAATTTGCTACATGATGTTCACCCATGCTTTATAATGAGCTCTGGTTGGTTCGACGGTGGGGACTCCGCATAAGCAGAGTCTCCGTGGTATCACAATGGACCAAAACGGTCTAAGTGAGTTCGGGTTTCTGAAAGCCACCCCTACCTAACCTAACCTAATTGTAAGTGACAGCATAAAAAATTAAAAAATTTTTAAATAAATTGTAAATGTGTGTTTAGAATTTAAAAAATTACATTTTTAAAAGAAAAACATGAATTTATATTGGAATATAACAATGGACAATGCAAAACTCATCACTTTACTGGAAAACAGTGACCCTTCTGGTCAGAAACAGCTGTAAGTTACTACAGAGAAAGTAAGTACCCAAATTTAGAAGCAGAACGGCACAGCACAGAACAGCAACATAAAGTAAAGACTAATGAAGGCTTTACATATGTACATATTTAATTATGCTACGTCACTAAAAATTTAACTTTCTTATTCATAAAAAATTATTTTTGTTTGGAAATCTCTCTTATAAATCAAAAATAATATTTATCAATAAGGCCCAAGTCTTTAAAGGTTCAATCAGACGTGTCATAGCCATAATCATAGAAAACAGCTGTTCGAAACAAACTTATGGGCTGCACTGTATTTGATTATACATAGGTGACTCGCCATAACGCAATAGCCATTGTCATAGAAACCAATTGAATTTTAGTTTGGTTGTGGCTATGGCACGTCTAGTTTAAGCTTAATAGAAATCTGCGTTAAAAAAATTCTCTTGACTAGTAAGAATAACACGACCTAGGACTTCTCTTTATTAAAGTAAAAATATCTATGTATGTATGTATGTATGAATAAAAATTTTGCAGAGTTGGTAAAAATAAGAACACATGTTAGAATTTATTTATTCTCACATTAAATTTTGCAATTAATATGTTTATTGAATATCATTCAGAGAATTTTTATTGATTAATTTTCATTATCATCACCATCATTATCTTCGTATGTAATCAAGAAGTTGTTGCAATTTTGAAATCAAAAAAAATTTTTTTTTAAAGTACTTCATATATTTATGTATATATGTATATTTATTTGTGTTGTTTTATTATGTCATTAATTATTTCATAATTAATATTGGTTTTCTTTTAACTGTTTTTATTTTGTTTGATTTTTTTTTTAATTAAAAGTTGAAATGGTAGGTATTTGTATTTTAATTAATTTTATTCATTTCTTTTAAGTATTCATATCATTTTAAATATGTAATTATCTTATAATCGTTATTATTACATATTATGCTTTTTATTATTATTATTTTGAAATCTATTGTACTTAAATATAAAGAAAAAATATTTGAAAAAATAGGAAATTTTTTTATAAAATATAGGAAAATTGGCTGTGGTATCTTTAAGATTGTTTCGTACTGTCCTAGCCAAAGAAATTTGTATTTGTAAATAAAACAAAAGAACAATATCTATGTAAATAAAAATTCAGTTGAAATATGAATATTTTTCTTTATTTGTTTAAAAAGAAAGCGTTTACTGCTGCTGCATCTCTACACATGTACATACATACATACATATGTATGTATGTATGTATTTTGTATCTATGTATGTACCATTTTGCAAACAGTTTTTTTTCTGGATTTTTTCTTCAGTTAGAGTTTAGTATTATAGTATCTATAAGTGGTTGTTATAATTTTAAGTATACTCGTATTCTTACACGAAAGTATACTCGATGTCAGTTCCTCGTTTTATTTTATTTGAATTTTATTTAATTTTTATTAAGATTTTTGTTTTTAGCTTTATCTTTCTGTTGTTCGTTCGGTCTTTTTTTGCATTCAATAAGTCTCTTTATTTGTTGTTAGTTATTTGAGTAGAATTAAGGGAATGGAAGGAAGTGGGAAAGGTGATGGGAAAATAAAAAAAAAAATATGTAGACATTTTTAATTTGCCATTTCTTCGGTACCCACCAGTGGTGTTGCTGTTGTATTGTTGCCATTACCCAAATGTGTCTTTTTAGCAAACAGCGAACACTCAACACTATCGACAGTGGTGGCGGCGGCGGTTGGGCTCAAGTCTGTTGTAGTTATGCCATCCATGGATTCGGTGAGTATATCATTTCCATCTGTATTGACTGTAATAGCAGTTGGGTCAGCTGTTGCAGCTTTAAGCAGAGCAACATCATCGATGATGTCTGTTGTTGTTGTTGTTGTTGTATTAGTACATAGCACAGCTGTTTCAGTTTCGGTTAAAACCTCTTCTTCTGCCACAGATTCAGCCTTGTCGTCTGCTAAGCCTATAATTTTATTTGTAGTAGTGGTGTCAGCATCGCTGTCGGCAGAGTTTGCTATATCAAGTGGAATTTCGCCGGTTACAACACCATTTCCACCTTTAATAGAATTTTCTGTTTCGACTTCAGGGGAAGAGTTGTTGACGGTTGCGGTTGTTGTGTTGTTGTTGTTGTTGCTGCTGGTGCTGTTTGTATTTGAATTATTGTTATTGTTAGTGTTGTTAGTTGTAGTATTAGTGCTGGAAGTATCTGTGTTATTAGTTTTTTCTTTGTCTGTGTTGTCGATGTCTTCTGCAGAAAAATCGTTAGCAGCTGCTGTTGTAGTAGTCGTTTTTGTTTCACTATCGGCCGTTTTATTCGTGGCTACAACAATGTCTACATTGTCACTTTTTTCATCGTCATCATTATGGCCTTCATCTTCACCATCTACATCCATTTTAGTTATATTTTCAACACTTTCTTTAATTTTGATTTCAGCAGGAGTTTCGTTGATTTTTTCTGTAGCTTCGGCTGCATCCGCAACGATGCACGATTCTTCCATTTTTTCGCAAATATTTTTTGTGTCTCCATTTGATTCGGACACACACTCATCCGATAATTTATTTTCAGTCTCATCTATTATGTTCTCTTGCTCCTTCTCTAGTAGTTTTTCTTCCTGCTCAACAATTTCGGATTTTTTCTCTACATCATTTTTCATTTCAGCCACGTCGGGTGTTTGTGGCTGTTCTGTCTGTTTAACCACAATTTCAGTGATTTGTTCATCGACTTTTTCCATTTCAACATCGTTAGATTCAAGTTCTGTTTCTGTTTCTGCTGCTGGGACTGGGGGTGATTCGGAATCAATATCGTTTTCTGTCGCCGTGGATGGTTGTATTGGTGCTGCTGCCTCTGTAGGCTCTTCCGGCTCCGGTTCTGGAGGGATGTCCAATTTTTGCCTCTTTTCGGGCAACTGGCATTCCAAACGAGCCGATGGCACTGTTACCACTTTTTTCGTTGTTTCCTTCGCTGGAGTGTCCTTTGCAGACACCACCATTACAGGGGTTGGTCCCGGTGTCGGCTGAATTTCTATAACTCGCTCATTGGATTCATCGTTTTTTGCAGCCGGCGGTGGTGGTGGTGGAGCCTTCACCGTTAATATTCCATCCGAAGACAAAGTCGAGAGCACATCATTGGGATCGTAACCCTTTGGCAGCATATACTTGCGTACAAAATGCCTGGAAATAACACCATGACCATCTTCTTTGTCGTCATGTCTGCCTTCTACTACAATACAATTATCGATTGTTTTCACCGACAGCTCGTTCGGTGCAAATTGCTTTACATTCATGCTCACCTGAAAGCCATTTTTGTTGACAACAGAATAAGAGGCCGATTTCCCCGGAGTACCACCAATGCTTGAGGAGCTGGCATCCGATTTTTCAGGGTTTGCCGAAGTTTCTTCTCCAGACTTAGCACAGCAAGCGGTTTTTATGCGGTTATAAGGGTGATGGCGTTTCGAAGGCATCCAAAACGAAGAAAATGATGAAGTCCGACTGCGTCTGGGACTGCTTTGCGGCTGTTGTTGTTGCTGCTGCTGCTGTTGGTTCTGTTGTGGCTGTTGTTGATCCGTGCCAGTATATAGGCCAAATCCAAAGTCGTTTATATCTACACCACTGGCCAGACAACGGCTAAACTCATGGAGTTCATCTGCCAAATCCAAAATGAACGGTATCAGAGACATTTTAAATTTTTTTTAAGCGATATTAAACTTTTTCACTTTTTTCTTTATATTATATACTTTTTAATTTATGTATGTATGTACATATATTTTATGCACTGTATGTATCTATGTATATGTAGTCTTTTTATTTATTTTTTTCACCTCACTGTAATTTAATACTGCTTGTAATTTGGACAGAAAATATTGTTCTTCCGTCTGGTCTGAAACCGTTTGAATGCAATCGCCGATTGATGCGTCGTTGTCGTCGTCGCCAAAACACACACGCCCGTGTGATTTCTTAACTGGTTTTTGCATTTCGTAGCTCCTCTCTGTGGCTGAATGTTTGTTGTGTCTTTTGCCATTTCTAAACCAGTTTGCAGTGCTGAATGGAAATTATTAACGATGTTGGTGTTGTTGTTGCTGCTGTTGTTGATGTTGTTTGTACTCGTATGTGGAATGTCTCTGTCGTATCTTGGTTTTTTCATTGTTTCGCTACTTATGTATGTATTAATTCCTTGGGTTCGGGTATTCGTTAGTTTGTTGGTTTGTAATACCGGTACTTGTACGTCGCAGTTTGTATCTGTATCTTTGTTCATGTCTGCATAAAAATGTGTATTCGTTCGCCACAGTGTTTTACTCTCTTACTTTGTTGTTTTGTTTTTTGTTCTTTTTTTTCATTGTGTATTTATAGTTGTTTGATTTTATTTTTGTAATTTAAAAATTGTGTACGAGTACTACGAGTAGCCAGCAGTCTATCCTGCTGTCTGTTGTCGACTTTGGAATTCCATCCCCTTGACTCTTGCCCTACAATGCTTATGAAATATGAACAAGAATCCGACTTTGGCGACAACCACGAATATTATGTTGATGCTGTTGTAAAAGAAATATCGATTTTCTTAGTAACGAATCTGAAACTTCGTATTGAATTGAAAGACTGTGGAGGAAAAATTACTTGTGTAAACAAATTGAAATTGTTGGTGGACTGTAATGAATTGTCTGTAACCTAAAACTTTAAAGTTTTAGACACCATTAAAGTTTTATTTCGTTTTTTTTTTCATTATTCATGAAAGAGATCCTGGTGCTGTGTTACTTTCACTATTTTCTGAATATGTCACCAAGAAAATCTTTAACTTGGTGGAATCTCATGCATAATTTTCAAAACTTTCCAACCTGATTTTTTTTTAACCCTAGAATATCATACTTATTTTTATATCCCAAACGTCATACTTCGTCGAATCGACTACGACCTATTTCAAGAGCCAATAAAAAACGTCTTGAGCAAAAATAAGTACGAAAATAGATTTATTATTGATATTTAGCTAGTTTTTAATTATCATATAACGAAATTCATATATTTCTTTTAATCGTTTAACGTAAAATTAACATTTCACAGACTTCTATCAATTGGCATTTTTTTCTTAAAACATAGCATTTATAGCATCAATTGTATGAAATATTACACATTTTTTTCCATTAAGTCTTGTAGTTTCTTATAATAAATTTATTAAACTAAAAAAGCAACATTAGTTTCGAGTAACTGATATTAGCGGCTAACGCTATACGAAAAACGAAACAAAAACAATCACAAAAAATATGTTTTAAATCGAAAATAAAATCGCGCATCGTCATTTCGACGAAGTATGATAGTGCAGGGTTAAGGTAGATACATACATACATAACTATGTACATACATACACATGTACATATGTATGTACATATTTAGTGTATACAACCCTAGGCCCTCTTACGATGTGTGGACATTACCTGATATACTAGACGTTTACAGTTAGTCAAATGGCCAACTAGTACCTAGGTTATGACATAGTTGCATACATACATAATACATGCATAATAACTTCAAAAATTCTTTTCAAATCGGTTTTAGGTTTCACTGACTCTTCTGGACTCGAGAAACTACGTCGAAGTACAAATTTCTACGCGTTATACCCATACAATAGGGAGTCGCTGAAGACATTCAGGCGTTACAGCTTTCTAGTGGAGTGGATAGTTATCATGCTTAGTAGCAGAATCATCAACTCGAGTATAGGAAGGAGTTTTGTTGGCTCTATTGTGGTTGTTGACGATGAACGCAATTATTATACGTTTTTTTGACAGGAGCGGACGGAAGATAGTTGCATAGGCGGATGACGTGGTTTTACTGGTAACGGGAAAGTTTCTTCCCACTATCGGTGAAGTCATGCAGTCGGCGTTGGGCGATCTGTACCCCTGGGCCAGCAGCAAAGGGCTGGAAGTCAACCCAGAGAAAACCGAGCCAGTCCTCTTTACCAGGAGATACAAAATAGAAAGCTTTGTACTGCTTAGGATGGGAGGGGCAGTGCTGAGACTAGCGGGGTAGCGGAACCTGGGTGCTCTCCTAGATAGCAAACTTTCTTGGAAAAGGAACACACAGAAAAGTTTAAGATAGGGCTCAATGGCTACTATGCATGCAGGAGCTCCATAGGAAGTAACTGGAGTCTGCAACCGAAGATAGTAAACTGGATTTACACATCGGTTGTCAGACCGGTTATTTCCCATGGTTGTGCGGTATTGTGGGATGCACTGAGGAAGGTAAGTCACGGGAGGTTACTAGCTAAGGTTCAGAGGTGTGCCTCGCTGGGCATCACAGGTGCTCACAGGAGCACACCTCGGCTGCCTTGGACGTCATTATTCATCTACTTCCTAGGGACTTTGTGCTGAGAACGGCGAAGTCTCCCTAGACTCGTAGAAACAGGTTTGGTGAGGACAGGAATACCAAGTTACACATCAATCTTAAATGAGATCTGATTTGGTGATCAGGAATCCGTAACACCTGGGTTCACGGACTATAAGGTCGCTGAAATTAATTTTAGTTGAACACCCTCACTGGTAGTTACGGATAGGGACTATTGAGTTAAATCCGATAACCTATATGAGAGTAGTGCGGTCTTTAAAGATGGGTAAAAAATGGGGGAGCGAACATTCGTATTATTTCAGACGCCCGAATGATTGCAGCGTTTTCCAAGCTATCTTGGCGATCCTCAGGGCCACGCAGCTGGTGGCCAGGAACGTAGCTGAAGGTGAGAAGGTAGCCTTCTACGTCGACAGCCAGGCAGCGCTAAAAGCTTTCAAGGGACACAATATCAAATTGAAACTTGTTAGTGAATATAGGAGAGCCCTAAACTTGCTTATGGATAAATATAGTGTCAGACTATGTTGGGTTACTGGCCACAGTAGTGTTGAGGGAAATGAAATTGCCGATGAGCTGGCAAGAATAGGGTCGGCGTTAGATGAGGGAATGTGTGACAGATCGGTGAAATTGCCGATAGGTCATTACGTTATTACTATAGGGAACTCAGTAATTGAGTAGAGAGCAGGACCAACAGTTCATGGCAAAGTAGGGAGGATTGTAGAGTCTCGAGAGCTATGTGGCCAAAACTTAACTCAGAAAGATCCAAACTGCTACTGGACATGTATAGGAAGGCGATGGGAATCGTGATAGGTGCGTTGACTGGCCACTGCTCGGTCAGGGCAAGAACCAGCATTTGGGAAACTGGCACTTTAGATTTCTATAGGATGTGCGGGGATGAAGAAGAACCAGAAATCATTGATCATATTATCTGTCACTGCCCGAAGCTGCAACGTCATAGGCTTAGATGGCTGAGCAGACGTTGCCATGAGAGCATTACTGATATCGGGAAGTGTTAACTAGAGGACATTAGAGGCATCATCATGGATATTCAGTGGCTTAATGACGGATAATAGGCTCACTTCTGTGTACAAAGGGGGGCAAATATTACTTTTAATGGGCAATAGAAGGGAATCACAATGGACCCAAGTGGGTTTACGAGTAGAGGCGCGTTTTAGTATCAGCCTACCTAGCCTAACCTAACCTACCCATACAGTTTCTCACAAACATGCACAGTTCCAAATTTTAATATTAGTAGAATTATTGGCCAGTAATGGGTTAATTCATGCAAAGAATCTTAAAACTTTTTTCTCAAGAATTTATTTCATTATTTTAACTAAAATATGCCCTTAATTGAAATTTTAAAAATGATTGAGAACAACACAGGCCCATAATTGGTTAAACTGTGTAATTTTTTGCGATCAGAAGTATAATCTGTGTCAATCCAGTACATATATTTAGGTACGAGTACAACTAATCTGTGTACCGAATTGCATTAAAATCCCTTTAGAGGTTCGTTCGTTATAAGGTATCAAACAAACGTCCAAACCAAAATATTTCAGATTTAGAATATGTATTAGTAGGATAAGATTACACGGTAAGATTATACGAATTATTTTTTTTTTTTGGAAATTTTACTGCCAGTTCATAGAAGCCATGTTAAAATTCTCGTCTGGCTATTTATATTGAAAACAAAAACAAAGCACTCAAAAAAGTACATTTTTAATTTTTTAGTTACATAATGTGTTCCTTTTCCTCTTTGGCAGAAAGATGAAAATGTTTGACATGAATAGGATACAGATAATAAAGGGTGTGTTCGCAAATTCATCACTGCTCTGCATCATACGTGCAAACTTTTATTTAAAATGCAATACAAGTTCTCTGATAATCTGTTTTAGTAATTTCTTAACACCGCTTAGGTAGCCGCAAAAGTGAAATTTCCTGAAAATTTTTTAATTTCATTTGTTTCGAAATTTTTCACTTTTGCGGCTACCTAAGCGCTACCTCAATGGTGTTAAAAATTATTCGTAGGAAGTTCATATGTTCTAGAAAGTTTTTAGGTACATTTTTCTAGTCGAGTGTTTCTTTGAATTTTGAACAGTTTGCTACCTATGGACCTACACAGGGGAAAAAAGTAAAAAATAAAATCGAAATTATTTTAAAATTTTTTGCGATTTTGACCTTGGAGATGAAGTTTTTTTGATTTTATATGTATATGTATGTTCACAATTTTTGTTTTTTATGACAAGAGCTACAACTTTGCTTCAGAAAGTAAATCAAAATTCCAAACGGTTTGCAAGATATGTATGAGCCTGGGAAAATGCAAAAATGATACCGCAGGCCAAAATCTTTGGGTCCCATAAAAAAAAGTGGAGGACTTGGGGCGAAATTGGGAGACACGGGTCTTTTTTTTTGTCTTTTATCACGCAGTGGTGTCCGTATATGGTTATATTACCATGAGTTAAAAAATTACACACAGTGTAATATTACGGAAATCGCAAAAAACAATTAAAGAAAGTATTGTGGGTCTAGATGACTCCAGTTGGATATAAAGGGGTTAATATTATATCCTCTATGAATGCCTATGAGTCTTTATGACAAACAATGCGTTAATAGCATAAATACAAAATTAATTTTTATTAATAATAATACTATAGTGTATTTGCATACACAAAGTGGTGCATACTATCTTTAATTCTTTCAAATTCAAGTTCAGTTTATTGACACAATATATTATTTCACGACATTTCGTGATAAAATTTTCCCAAAGAAAAATGGCATTCGTCTTGCATAAACACAAAAAAAGCTCATGGAAGGAGAAAACTATATAGAGAAATTAAGAAAATTTAAAAATACATACAAGATATGGAACTAGCAAAAAAAAAATATTATGCAAAAACAATGATACCGGCAAAATGAGACCGGTTTTGCATGGAAAAATGAGTGGAAATAAATAAAAAATATGTGTACATTGTATATGTGGATATGTATGTATACGGATGTATTTGTAATAAAGCCGGCGCAAGTGTGTGTGACCATGAACACAGTCATTCATACTTGTGTGGATATGGAAGTATCTGTGTAAAGTATCTTGTTTGTTCATACCGGTTCTACACAACTAAAAATATACATTTCTGAAGGACAGAGAGTAAATCGACAAGAAATAAGGCCCTTATATGAACAAGGGCTCTTAAAAGTATAAGTAAATCGACAAAGAAATGAGTCCTTATGGGAACAAGGGCTCTTAAAAGTATAAGTAAATCGACAAAGAAATAAGGCTCTTATAGGAACAATGGCTCTTAAAGATATAAGTAAATAATTATGTATTTAACGAAATGTTTAAACATTTCACGGCAATGTGAAACATTTTTAACAAGTTTCCAATATACATACATATGTATATGTACATTTATGTAACATATAGTCAAGGACTAAACTCTCCTCCATACACCCAAAAATTTTTGGAGTTGGACGAAACCTTGGAAACAATTTTTAATAGAAATTATGCCAATATTTAGGGTGATAATAAATTTTTTATACCATAAATAAAAAAAGAAGTTCATATTTATATAACTACAACAGTAACAAAAATATCAAGCCCAATTTTCGATTCAATCTTTTCTGATGCATATAACAGAGATGGCAAAGTTGGTACACTTGTACTTTTTTTGTACTATTCAAACTCGGAAAGTACAATAGTACACCAATGACTAATTTAGTACATTTAAAGAATTTCCACAGTTTCACTCCAAATTTCTTTTCAAACAATTGTATATGTATATCAATTCTCACATTTGAACACTCATATTCTTATCACTTGAAAACAGTCTTGTGAAAGCAAAACGTAGTGAGAAAATCAAAAAATGTGAACTAGTCCATTTCCAAATAATTTTTCTTCAATTTCGGATTTCAATTTAACCAGTTGTAACCATATGCTTTAACATCCCAACTTAAGCCTAGTACTCTGTTCAAAGTTGTGAAAAATTTTCAGCACCATTGATTATTTCGCGTGAAGCTAAATGTAGCCTACCTCGCGGGTTTATTTTTATAAATTTCTCGCTTTTGTTGCTTGAAAGTATGAAACATTGTGAACAGAGTACCAGGCTTTATAAGCAAACTGTTGCTGAAAACGATTTGGTAGCGAGAACAAAGTCGATTATTTTAATAGAAACAAATAAATATATTTAATTTGAAATAAAAAAATCGTTTAGTACAATTAAAGTAAAAAAAGTAAAATTTTTGAAAGTTTTTGGTACAATTTTAAAATTCTCAATGCCGTCTCTGGCCTATAATATGCAGGCCTGAAAATTTTCCTGCTTGATACACTTACTCAATACTTGCATAAAAAAACACAAGCACAAACTTAGAGCGAATCAAACAGCAACAACAAAAAAACAGCTGACAATTACTAAAGAGAGTCAGTCAGAAGAAGCAGCAGAAATACAACAACATGCCGCATAAAATGCCGGTCATTGTACCGGCAACAAGATTATAAAAATAAAAATACATTTTTTTTAAGTACAACACCGCCAACAACAACAGCTGTTTGGTGGGCTGATTGCTTGTTGGTGTGTTTTGCATGCAAGTTGCATGTGCTCCACATTTTAATTGAAAAATATCCAAAATACCGAATAAGTAAAAAAATATTTTTATTATAAAAACCAGAAATATCTCCCTTTTATAAGTTTTTTTGTAGAAAAAACTAATTTTAATGAGAAACAACAAATAACAAAAACAACAATAAGTATTTTTGAAACGAAAATAATAGTGACATCAAACTTTTTTTTCTATTTCAAACAAAATTAGATTTTCAACCGACTTCAAAAAAGAGGAGGAGGTTATCAATCAATTCGTCTGTATTTTTATTTTTTTCCATTGTTAGTCCCAAATCACGCTGTGCAAGTCTTATTGCTAAGCTGATTAGTTTCAGGGAGAGAGAGCCGAGGGGAACAGCAATGTTTCTTTTCCCCCCGTCTCTCTCTCCTAATAAACTAATCAGCTTAGCAATAAGACTTGCATAGTGTAAATAGGGACTTACTTAATAACTACGTACATTTTAGACCGATTGTAAAAACTATTTTTTGTCTGAGAGGGTATAGCTTCCAATTTGTCTCGATTGTAAAAAAAGCAGGGACACTCCCACACATTTTTTTTATTTGATTTTATGATATTCTGATTATTTGATTGCTGCGAGTCCTAGTAAACATCTTTAGTTCTTTTTTTAATTAAACAATTTTAAAGTTGAAAAAATAGACGGGGCAACGACCCTTAAAATTTGTTACTATATTTGACGTGGTTCCACTTAACCGATTTTTACGCAACTTCCCATACACCTTGAGCTCTAAAATAGACACAATCGTGCATTTAAAAAAAAGGGCTGAGTCACTCATATTAAAATTTAAATGACTTTCATGAAAATTTCTGGTTCGTTTTCATTGGAAAGTGTAAGTTCCTTTTAAAAATGTTATAAATATCCAAATTCGAAAGCATTTTCTTTCGAATCGAATTACAGAGTAGAACTACCGATCTTTACATTGCAGTCGGTTTTTTGCAGAATTATTTTTGTTATGCTTTTGTTACAAATATTCTGTACCTACATGTGTATTAAATTGACCTCTTCCTGAACAGCTGGATCAATTTCGACGAAAATATTTGCATGTACATATAGTACATATTTTAGTGGATCCACCAATGACTAACAAATTATTTTCCTGATCAACCCTATGATAATGAAAAGGATTACTGAGAAGATTTTTAAAATTTAATTGACTTCCAAGTCTCAATTTTTTTGTATTGTATTGGCGTGACGACGATGTTGACAACTATAATAAGGGTGAATATGTCTTGCAATGTCATTTAAAAAGTAGATCGGAAGTAAACGGCAGTGATCTGGTATATATGTGTAAAGATTTAGTCCTATTTTACACTATGCAAGTCTTATTGCTAAGCTGATTAGTTTGAGGGAGAGAGACGAAAGGAACAGAAACGTTTCTTTTCCCTTCGTCTCTCTCTCCTAACAAACTAATCAGCTTAGCGCTAAGATTTGCATTGTGTAAACTAGGACTTTCTGCTGGATAAGGGTGAACAAGAAGTCATATCTATCTGCCAAGATGCAAAGGCTAGCATGACGTCGATTTTTTAGGCTAGTCTATATACAAGAGGAAATCGGTGCTACTTAAGACTAGCGAACAATAAATGACTACTTTTATGAATTTTTACCAATCCTCCCTAATTGTAATACCAAATAAGAATGTTGTATTTGGCACGTTCAGTCTTGTTTTTTACCGACGTAACTGTTTGAAAATAGACACTGGTCTATAAGGAACTTGATATTCCGTTAAGAATCAGCTTACCCAACTTTTGTACTATGCTCCACGCGGAGATTTACGAGGATGCAAGAGTAATATATTTTACATACTGTCAGCAGATAATGTCAGCACTTATCTAAATATGTAGGTAATCTTATCACTACCAGGATCATAACCTACTACAAGACATGAAACACTCCTTAGTGCTCAGTAAGCCGACTGTAACGGAATGCAACTACAATAGTATGTATAGTATACAGCTGATCGATATTGTTATATAAAAAGTAATGAAAATGGTTATAGAGATGTAATGCAACGTAACCGGAATGTACAAATCTGTACATTAGTTTTCACATAAGAATATCGATTAGCTGTTTCCTACCGTTGCAGTTACATCTTTTAATTTTTATTATTACAGTAATAGTGAACACTGGAGTAAAAATTTTCCACTGGAAAAATTGCGGTGAATTGTCAACACTGAAATTGGCGAATACGACTTTTTTTGGCTTATAATACAATAATAACTCACGTAAAGAAGTTAAATAACCTACGCAGAATAATTCGTCATATTTCATTGTTCACTCAGCTCTTGAGGAAAGAAAATGTTTCGATGTCTTGACTGAGTTGTATGTAGATTCTACATTGTAGAAGTAGTGATGCATGTAAATTAAAAACTTTAAACTCATTTTATGCAAAACTAGTTTTTTCAAGTTGCAACAATGAATGTAGTAAGTATGTAATAATAAAGAAGTGATATACCTATGTACCTACTTACTTAACTTTAAAAAAAAGTGGCAGAAAGAAGTTGTGGGCAAAGAATTGCATCTACTTACTTTTAAAGCTGTATCTACTGCATAGTATGAATAGTATATTGCTTTGTGATTTAGTACCAGTTTTCTGTCACTTTAAGACACTTGGCAACAATACAAACATATGTACATACATATATATGTATGTATGTATTTAAAAGTTTTCGCAATTGGAATCATGAAGCATGGAAGTATGCCTGCATTATAAGTACATACAAACATACATACATGCATATGTATGTATGACAGACACGCAGACACGAGTCTGATGGTACGCCATCAGATCATGTTGGCAGACCAAGTCGTACCATGTAATAGCCGCTTTACGTGTACCTGTTTGATATGCCTTGATTCGAATAGTTTTTCTCTGCAGTTTTGTTAGTGCTTGTGTTCTCAAAACAAGTAGACAGCGTTGTCAACTTTGAAATTTCAAAACGCACCAAAATAGAGAAAAAAACGCGGCATTTACAAAAAAACGCACCAAGCTTAGAATTTCGTTTTTGAGTTTCAAATGTTTATTACATTAATTTTGCATAAAAAGTATTATACTATTTTTCTATGTTAAAAATTTAACACTTAAACATGCTTTTACAGTTCAGGGTTAAAAAAATAAGACATAAAAACTTAACAAATTTGTTAATATTCATTTTTATTATATAGATAATATTTTTTTTTTAAATTTCATAAATTCTGTAAAAAAAAACTTTTTAAAGAGATCAACGATTAATAGTAAGGATTCAAAAGTAATAAAAGTTTCGTTTTATATCATTTTATTCAAATATTTAAAAGAACAATTTATCAGAAGTTTACTACATTTTCCCATTTTAAAAATATAACAAACAGGATTTTACAGTATATCTACATATGTATTAATTAAATAAATAAACTTAACTAAAAAAATTCGTAAATACATAGTATACATGTGCCCTTATTTATGAATGTCGTATAAGTCATACGCATTTGTGATTCGATATAGTAAAATAAATTTATATTAATCGAGACTAGTACAACTCCAAATTAAACTGTTGCATAATAAAAAATATTTTTGGATTTGCTCAAATATAATCTATTAAATATCTCGACCAAAGAAGTACATACATATGTATATGACTTAACAACTTCCATAATTAAGGCAACATACATATGTTTGCAAGATGATACATTTTTGTATATTAATTTTATAAATTGTGTTTAAAAATTTTTAAAAAGAGATCAAAAATGAATTATTCCAAATTAATAAAGCTAATATTTTCATCATTATTTTTATCATCGGGACATTAGACAGATCTCATTTCAAATTGTGATGTTTTATAAATATAATTAATATTAATATAGTAATTAACTCTAACAGGAAAATTGCAAGTTTCACGACAAGAATTTTCCGGTTGTTGTGTTAAATTTGCGTTGGTGCCACCAAAAATTAAAAAACGCACCGAAATTAAAAAAAAGCGCACCACGCACCAACTAAGGAATTTTTCGCACAAAAAATTTCAAAAAGCACCCAAAATGGTGCGAAACGCACCAAGTTGACAACGCTGCAAGTAGAACATCAAAACGAAAAGCGAGAATGAAACAAAACCACAGTAAATCATAGCAGAAACATCGAATGCACTAGAACACGAGCAGAAACATGCAAGCTATGTATGTATGTGTAGGTATATATGTATACATATATTGAAAATAAAAATTAACAAATTATTACATATAAATGTACATAAGTATGTATGATATTATTTCATAGTAAATACATAAAAACTTTTTTCAGCTTTCATATTCCTAACGAATCGCAATGTTTCTTTTATATGGAAAATTATCTTTGCTATCAAAACATTCAAACATGTTTTGAATTTGTGTGAATTTTGATGTTCTATTTCATTTTTGTTTTGAAAGGCTTGGTTTTACTTCAACATTGTTCTATTGCAGTTTTGTTCTGTACTGCAGTATTCTTATCGTAAAGCAAAACACATCTCTTTTGAAAGTTTTGTTTTAAAATAACGGAGCAATATACACACACATTTTGAAATTAATGAGTGCTTGTAAGCCTCTTTTTAGGGCTTGTGCCACGCTCTAATATGTATGTACATCAATACATATGCATGTACTTTGTACATTGGTCCGTGAAATAACCCACTCCTTCCTTTAACTGCACTGTTAACTTTCATATGTATGTATGTATGTAGTTTCCAGTAAAAGCTTTAACTTCTCACGAGGCAGCAGTGTAGAAATCATTGACGCTCGTTCTACTCCACATCAGGGCGTTGAGAATTCTGGAAAAACATTAAAGAGATACGCAACCGCATTGTGACTGCGACACAACATCGAAAAATGAAATAAAGCAAACAAATTCATACATACATACATATTGTTAAATTAATATAGAAAGGCCTTAACTCATAATTTTTTTAATCGATTTTTTTTTGTATGTATATTTTGGTAGAAAAACATCTAATGTATCGAAAAATGCAAAAATCCTGATTTAAAAAAATAATGAGTTAGGGCCTTTCTATATTAAGGTAAAGATATGCACATACAAATGTATGTACATACATACATACATTGTATATATGTACATATGTACATAAAAAGTATCTTGGCGATATTGTACTTCGTACTTGTATGTTTTTTTTGGTATTCTTTGTATCACGTACATATTTTACATACATACATTTGTATGTGCGTATATATGTATGTACATATCGATGGCTTAATATGAAGAGAGCCTAACTCAATTTTTTTCGCAATCGTGTTTTTAAGTTTTCTGGGCGACAACGTATAATTGCATCCTCCTTGAAGATCTTAGTATGTTACAGTTAGGGATGCCAAAAGGAACTAGGTTTTTTAAAACCCGGGATTCGGGACGGATCGGGATTTTATAAACTAAATATATTAGATAATCTCATTTATTAGCTTTTAGAATTAAAATTTATTATTAATGTAAGTATAAGTATTAAAAAAAATTCTTAATTCATGAAAAAAGTTAAATTCATTACAGAACCAAACCAAAACATTTTTAATGTATTATTGGTAGGAATAATTTAAAAGTAATATGGAAGTAATATTTGTATATTAAGTCGTATCTCTTAAGAAACTTCTTAAAAAAATTAATGCACCTAGGGTGGCAGCCGACAATCGAGATCTTATTTTAGTGCAAACATAAGCTGCTGACGAAAAACAACGTTCGTTTGGTATTGTAATTGCGCTATGAAATAAGGCCCAAGGAAATAACGCCCAATTAAGAAATGAAATAAGGCCTAATAAAATAAAACCCAAAAAAAAATTAATTGAGGCAAAGAGCAAATTTATGAAATAACACCCAATATAAATGAAATAAAGCCCAATTAGAAATTCCTTAATTTTGTTGGGCTTTATTTCATTTTCCTATTTGGCCGTTATTTCCTTCGGTTTTATTTGATAGCGCCAAGCGACACCTTTTTTTGTGGGCCAAGGAAGTTAGTAATTTTTAGTATTTTTGGTTGAGGTGCAACCTTCTCATGTCGTTTTTCTAGCTGAATATCATGGGTCTATAAAAATATTTAAACCATTTTATTTCAAATATTTATCTGACAAAGTATACTTACATTAATGTGTGTCAAAAGACCTTTGAACCTAGAACCTCAATACAGTTTTTAATACCTTTTTGCAAAATTTGCTTTTTGCGTGCGTAGTTCCATTATCATCCACTAAAGAAAACACCAAACCGAGCTTCCGACTTTGTTTTGTGTGGTACAGAATTCATTACTAATAATTTTTTCGCCTACGACTTCTTTTTATAACCAGTAAAAAGAATTTGATTCATGGCTACTATGATTAAATTTCAAATATTCAAAATTATTTTTAACTGGGAAACTCATGTTTATTTACAAACGTAAACATAGTTGCATTTAATAAAAAAATTTCAGATTTTTAATGTTACCGAAATCCCGGGATTTCTGCTTAAAAATCCCGGTATTCGGGATTCAGTTTTTTAGAATAATCACGGGTTTTCGGTATTTCGGTATTGGCATCCCTAGTTACAGTTCAAAATCAAGGACTTATGGCAACTTTAAAAACTATTTCTGCATTTAATTGCCCTGCAGAAAATGCGAATAGTGAAATTGTAGTGATTTACTTGTGACATTGTCAGCAGTACTACTGACCAAGTGTACCCGAGACAATGTAATCATCTATTGACATTTAACATTAGCTTGTCATTGAAAATCCACTACTAGACTGTAGCACTACTGACTAAATAGTTCTTTTGGGACCACATGGATACATTGACACCAAAGATTCACTAGTAAATTTTAGGAGCTCTAGTCTATAAAATCGATATTTCCTCGCTCGTTTGTCAATAGTAAAATTATAGTGATTTTCTAGACATTGTCGATAGTGCTACTGACTAGGTGTACCACAGCCAATATAATCGCCATTTGACATATAACATAGGCTTGTCATTGAAAATCTACCAGTAGTCTTTAGCACTATTGAGAAGGTAGTTTTTTTTACGACCATATGGAAATATTTGAACCAAGGATTCACTAGTAGATTTTTGTGAACCTCGTCTGCACATATTTATTTAATATTATTGCACAGCATAATAAAAAAGAAAAACAAACTATTGACGCGTTCATTGACAATATTACCAGAAATACACTAGAACTGTTGTCTCTAACGAATCTTTACTCGCGCATAAAAGGAAAGTTGTCGACATTTTAACTAGTGCAATTGTCGCTGGAGAAAGAGTATTGACATAGAGACATATGGTTCTAACCTGACTAGAGGGTGCTTTATTTTTTCTTCCGTTTTTTGCTTCTCCTGTAAAATATCGAAAATTCGAGTTAGGCCTTTTTTATATTAAACCATCGATATGTATGTATATCATTATGGAAAAGAAAATAAAATAATGCTAAAAATAACTTAAAACCTGGGAACATTAATATGGGGGAAAGAATTATCAACTTTCTGGATGAAACTGGAAGTATAAAACATGTTTGTATGTAGTATGTTCTCATGAAATACTTGAAAGTTTGTTTATCTTACGAATGCGAGATTGTGGAGACGCTATTTAACAAAAGAATAAATAAAAAACACCGACATACATACATATGTATGTATGTATACAATACTCGAATGCATAAGTATGTATATAAATTGTGTGTACACATGTGTGTATGTATATGTACATATGTATGTATGTACATCCATACATACATATGTATGTACACTATAGCGGCAGTTATTTTATTTTTTTTTTATTTTTTATTTCTTATGCTCTCAGCCCCCTCTAGCCAACTTAGAACCATATGTCTCTATGTCAATACTCTTTCTCCAGCGACAACTGCACTAGTTAAAATGTCGACAACTTTCCTTTTATGCGCGAGTAGAGATACGTTAGAGACGATAGTTCTAGTGTATTTCTGATGATATTGTCAATGAACGCGTCAATAGTTTGTTTTTCTTTTTTATTATGTTGTGCAATAATATTAAATAAATATATGTAGACGAGGGTCACTAAAATCTACGAGTGAATCTTCGGTTCAAATATCTCTATATAGTCGTAAAAAAAACTACCTTCTCAATAGTGCTAAAGTCTACTGATATATTTTGAATGACAACCCTATGTTATTTGCCAATAGGCATTTGCATTGGCTGGGGTACACCTAGTCAGTAGCACTATTGACAATGTCACTAGAAAATCACTATAAGTTTACTATATCAGTAGTGCTACTGACAACGTCACTAGTAAATCACCACAATTTCACTATTCGAACTTTCTGCAGGGCCTCTAAACGGTTCAGTTCTATGTATAAAAACCAATACAAAAAAATTTCATGGCGATAAGTTGTGTTTTAGGGGCTGCGTCCGCCCCTCAAAGTTGGCCTTCAAGCCCATTTTCAATGTAATTTTTTATTTTTTTTGCTTATGGACTATCTTTTTAAAAAACCATTTTACAAGAATATGGTATATGACTAACGTGACCAGGGGGCAAATTACAGCATTCGATACGTTTCGAAATTTTAAAATATTTCCGTATAAACTCTATTGAAATATTTCGTAATTTCGTTCGATAACGAGTGCCGTAATTTGCCCCCAGATGGTTTTTGCAAAAAGCGGGACATGATCGATCAAAAAGCGTGATTTTGAAGAAAATACCGCCAAAAAGCGGGATTAAAAATTATCTTTTAGAAAGCGGGATGTAGAAAACACATTTTTCAACTCAAAAGAAACGTCTTTAAATAAACAAAAACATTTATAAACAAAAATATTTTTCTATATAAATAAAAGCAAATGCCGTTTGTTGGTAATCGCATCAATTAAGAATGGCTGCACCAATTTCGCTATTTTTTTAATATTTATCATAACCTGACCTATTTTTTTACGCCAAAAAAATTGGTCACGCCCACTTTTTTTAATTTATCTAAAATCGGAAAACTGCTGGACCAATTTGTCAAATTTTTTTAATATTCGTAGTAATTAAAAGTAATAGTATTAAAGAGTGGACAAGTCCGCGTCCTTATAAGCTGTTAAAAAAGAAAAAGTCGGAATAAAATAAAAGTGGACATGGCACCTCGAATATATTTAATTTTTTAATTTTGGAATATCTTTGCATCTAATGCAGCAATAAACGTGAAATTTTGTGTAAGTTACGATTTTATAATGAACATGGTGGTGTGGCACCTCCCATAAAGAGGAAATATTTATATACTTTGAGATATCTAAAAAAGTTAATATAGGGAGGACGGTGAAATTTTCTAGGGACAAACTCTGTTGCTAATGTGCATTGTCTCTAAGAACAATTTCAGAAATGACGTGGTGCCTCTCAAAAATTGCAAATTTACCCACATTGTATTACTGCTGATTTGCCCACATTGTATTACTGATGGTCTTGAAGGAACAATAGGCTATTAATTATTTTAATATCTAAGGTTGGCATGGTGCTTCCCACATAGAAGCATCTTTCAATTCAATATTTATTTTTCTTTATTTTATTTATAATATATGTATGTATATATCTATAATATATCTTTTAAGCCAAAAACAAGAGCGAGAAGTGTATCAATTCCTAAGTAAATTAAATATTAATTTTTCATATCTCGGTATCTGCTACAAATACAAACCTGAAGTTCCGCTGATTCTGATGATAGAAAATAATCGGGATTGGACATGGACGCTTGGCTTCTCTCAAATAGAGAAAATGTTTACTTAAAAAAATATCTTGAAAACTAATGCAGTGAGAAGTTTAAAACTCTTCATGGCTATTTATGTTAATAATGAGAATTGTATTCTACAAAATAGTGAATATTGAATAGCAAGCGTGGCACTTCTAGTACAATTTTTTTTCTTTTCATCTCAAAACGTACTTATATGGAGTGTAGATTCAAGCAATAACTACACTCAAAAAAATACTTGGAATGCATTTTTATCATTTACATTTTAATAAGAGATTGAAAATTTCAAAACTCTAAAAAGCGGTATAAAGCGGGATCGACCTCTGAAAAGCGGGATATTCCCGCCTAAAGCGGGATGTCTGGTCAGATTATATATGACCAGTGATGCCAATTTAGCCATTTTCTGGCTAAATTTAGCCATTTTGCATCCTATTTAGCCGGAAGAAATTTGAATTTAGCTATTAGCTATTTTTTTAGCAATTTTTATTTTAATTTAGCTATTTTTTAGCTATTTTTGCAAACATGAATTTTATTTGTGATTTTTCATAAAAAATTTGAAGTCGCATCAAAGGAAGGAACACTTATTTACTACCAAAAAAAAACACAACAGAGTGTTGTTCCGCATTAATATCAATGCGCTGATTTACACGGGCATAATTGTGCTGGCATAACATGCCAGTTTGTCGGTGAGAGAGGCAAAGAGAGTGGTTTTGCGGTTGGCATAACTTTTCAACCAGCTTCAACCCCGCATTAGCAGCATAAAACCAATACACATACAACTTAAAACACAGCAAATGTTAAATGAATACTAAAAACACAAACACACACACAGCTGTGTATACGAATACATTTTGTGCCAGATGAATTAGTCTCGTATAATTTGGAAAAGAACAAAAATTGTGCGGCTTAAAAATTGTTCTCGTCTAAACTACCTCAATGAATCCCTGTTCAAACTTGTCTTTTTTTTTGTTGCAGCCAGCGTTACCATATGTGAAGATTTATCTTATTTTCGAAGTTTTTTCGGGATGTTAAAAATACTAAAATATTTCTTTGTTAAAAATAAGATTTTTAGGAATATGATATTTGGTACTTTTAGTATATTATGTAAGGTCCTTTTGACTAAAGTACTGTCATATTTTCTTCTTTCCTTCATCAAAAGTATGAATAATGTGCATACATACATATATTTATCTTGTACATGTTCTATTCAGTAAATATTTTGTGTTACATATTTACCTTTACGTTTATTAGTTCACTTGAGATAAAATAAATTTTTCCTGAATTTGAAATCAGTAAAATCAATGCATATTAATATATTTTAAGTAAAATCACTAAAAAAAGATTTTTAATGAAAAAGAAAGATTTTTTTGTTCGACCTGAAGGTTTTTGAGAAGAAAAAAATATGGCAACGCTGGTTGCAGCAGTTTGAAAGCGATTATATGAAAGAGATGACTAAATTGGTAGCAATAAGATTTACTACTCCGTTCTTAAGCTATGTACAGACGATTGTCAGATCTTACAATAATGTCAGATCTGGCAATGTGCTGACAATGTACTGGCAATCGAAAATTGCCAGCACAATATTTCTTGTCAGTTCACACGGATGTCAGAAAATCTTACAATTTATTGCTAGACGGTTGTATGACAATAAATTCATCTGACAAAATCGTCAGTAGAAAAATTGACAGTTCACACGGTTGTCATATGCACAAATTGTTCGATCTGTTGTTATGCGTTGCCAGACTTAAACCATTTGTTGGCCATTGTTAAATATTTATCGTTTGTGTTTGTGTTAAATGTAAAAAGTGAAAGTATAAATAATTATGGACCATAAAGAAGCAATTGCAATGATTTTGTCTGCATATCTTTTGTTATAAACTTTTTCTTTAAAATCAAGCGTGTGCAGTGTTGCCCATAGAAAGAATTATCTTACAATGACGCCATTGTCAGATGCATGAACTTCGCACATCTGACAATATTAAAATGTCTGACAAATATCTGGCAATAATTTTACAATGTGTTCACACGATTGTAAGATGTCTGACAATATGTTGTCAGTTGCTAGTCTTGCAATGGACTGACAATACTTTTTCTGGCAACGTCGTCTGACAAAAATTGCCAGTTCACACGGTTGTAAGAAATTTTTAGCACATTTTACTGGCAATATTGTAAGATCTGACAACCGTCTGTACATAGCTTTATAATCGTTGCAATGTTGTTATAAGTTGTCGGGCCTAATTGGTGGTTTATGATATCAATCAAACAAGGGTCATTTTTGTTTAAACGGTTGAAAATAAAAAATAAATCAAAGTTTAAATGGAAGTTTAAAAAATAGAAAATGAATAAAAAGTATAAACATAAACTTCGCAAGGAATGTATTAGTAACCCAAAAATTCAAAGACTGAATAGCAGAATGTACAAATGAATACAAGGCGTACTGCAAGTATTGCAAGTTTGCACTAAATGCGCAGTTTCTTGATTACCGGAAGAAAAATAATTTTATTCATTACTTAAATTTATTGTTTTTATTTACTTTAAAAAAGTTTCCGATTTGCTATAAAAAAAAATATATGAAATACCTACTTGTTTTTGCAAGAGTTCAAAAATTTTGCATTCGATGGCGTTTAGCAATTTTTTTGAAGGTGAAGGAATTCTGGCATCACTGTATATGACAATATTTAGTTCTTCTAGTGAACAACGTTAGTCTCAAAGAAAGTTTTTTTTTGCTAAAATTAATATTTTAGAAAATAATGAAGAATATACCAACCAACAAAATACCAAAAATTTTATATACCAAAATTATGGGCCTAATTGTGTAAAACGCAACGCATATGAAAATATCAGAAATCAAACAAAAAAAATTCTCCATACAACTAACGGCCACGAACAGCAAGGCTTGATGAAAGACCAAGGCGCAAAATTGTAAGAAAAATTTTCCAAAAATACAAATACAAGTAGCACAAAACTGAAAGAGGAACTTAAAAATAATTATGGAAGAATTCTTGTAGATGCTAATACAATTCGCCGTCGCTTATAGATAGTTAAATTATATACGTACGTGTATAGCCAGAAAAAGATCATACATACATAGTACATACATATGTACTTATGTATATTCAGAATACGTCAACACAAAAAAACTAACTTTTAAGTAGGTCGAAAAAACTAGTTAATTCGCTCATTATTGTAAAAATAAATTATGTGCGTTCCATAATATGGTTCAAATTTAACTTAAATTACTTCTATTTTAAAATAAAACAAAGTGGACAAAATTAATGATTTTCCTTGAAAAACTAAAATTTTTTTTATATATTATTATAAGAGAATCCAACGAAAGTAAAACAAAATTTTACGGTTAATAACATCGGCTCCATGGTCAGCGTTGTCAACTTGGTGCGTTTCGCACCATTTTGGGTGCTTTTTGAAATTTTTTGTGCGAAAAATTCCTTAGTTGGTGCGTGGTGCGCTTTTTTTAAATTTCGGTGCGTTTTTTAATTTTTGGTGGCACCAACGCAAATTTAACACAACAATTGGTTAAAACCGGAAAATTCTAGTTGTGAAACTTACCAACTTCCTGATAGTGTTAATTAACATATTAATAGTAATGATGATTACAAAATATCATAATTTGAAATGAAATCTATTTTATGGCCCGATGATAACAATAATGATGAAAATATTAGCAATATTAATTTGAAATAATTAATTTTTTATCTTTTTTTAAAAAGTTTTAAACCGAATTTATAAAATTAATGTGCAAAAATGTACCATCTTGTGCAAATGAATGCATAGATATGTATGTGCCGTTAATTATGAAAATTGTATAAGTCGTATGTTTCTTTGGTCGAGATATTTTGTAGATTACATTGGAACAAATCCAAAAATATTTTTTTACTATGCAACAGTTTGTTTTAGAGCTGTACTAGTCTCGATTAATATAAATTTATTTTGCTATATCGAATCAAAAATGCATATGAATGAAACCACTTTCATAACTAAGGGTACGTGTATACTATGTATTAGTGATGCACGAATATTCGTATTCGTATTTGAATTGCCGAATATTCGTCAAATTCAGGCGAATACGAATACGAATATTTAAAAAATAAAAAATAACTAAATAAATGCATACATCCTAAACTAAATTTATATAAATGAATAAAAATATTAGTTTGTACGAATCCATTGAATTTTTTGTAGAAATTTGTGCTTTGTATCATTGAAGTATCATGAAGTTCTTTTTCATAAAAATTTTTTAATATTTCATATTGCATGCGTAAATAGAGCCCTAATTTAATGTCTATAAATTTCACATGAAATATTCGTATTAGTATTCGCAAATATCGTTTCAAATATTCGTATTCGCAGTCGTATTCGCGAATATCAAAAATTGACATTCGTTACATCACTACTATGTATATACGAATTTGTGTAGTTTTTTTTTTGGCTAAGTTTTTTTAATTATGTACATATATTGTAAAACGCTGTTTGTTTTTATTGTTATATTTTTAATATTTTTAATTTAACATTTTTAGATTTTAATTGAACTATAGTGCATTTTACTAAACTTAAGCCTGACTAAAAATTATTTCTGATTAAAAATTCACTTTCAATTAAAATCTAAAAATGTCTCACTTAATTCATCATGGGCACGTGACAAAAATATGTTCACTTGGCAATCACTGTTCACTTGGCAATCACAAATGCTGGAAAGCCAAATCAACTGTAGAAAGCAAAAACAAAGTAACATAATATCCACTATTATAATACTTACATGTATGTACCGACGGTACATCGAATAAGTAAAAAATAATTAATGTGATGATCGTAAAAGATAAGCAAGAATAGTTAAACATACGTAGGTAGAGTAATATAACTTCGTGCTAACCTAAATAGAAAAATTAAAAAAATGGAAAAACAGGGGAAATGAATAGTGATACTTACAGAGGTATTTACCAAAGGTAAATCAATAATTGTACACAACAATAATTTCTCACATTCCGTTTCATTAGAATTTACGTTAAATATGTAGCTGATGTTAATAACAATCTCTACCCAAGTAGATAGACTAGGGTGCTGATGAAGTGCGTTGCTGCACAGAAAAATATCGGTATTTCCCCCAGCTTAAAAGTCTAATTTAATTTTTCTTCTCTTCTTTAGAAACTCACATTAATTAATAAAAATATTTCATTCAATAAAAGAGTTGAAACTACTGAACTTAAGCCTGCCTAAAAATTATTTCTGATTATATTTTTAATATGGATATATTAAAATTCTGATAAAAAAAAATTTTAAAAGTATTTAAATAAAATTATAAATAATGAACTTTTATTAGTTTTGAATCCTTTCTATAATCATTGATCTCTTTTAAAAGTTTTGCACAGAACTTATGAAATTAAAAAAAAATTAAATGAGTACAAATGAGTATAAACAAATTTGCTAAGTTTTTTTATGTTTCATTTTTTTAACCCTGAACTTTAAAAGTCGGTTTAAGTGTTAAACTTTTAACACAAAAAATAAGCATTTTAAACTAAAAAGAAATTCTAAGCATGGTGCGTTTTTTTTAGTAAATGGCGCGTTTTTTTATCCATTTTGGTGCGTTTTGAAATTTTAAAGTTGACAACGCTGCCCATGGTACATCAAAAATTCTAATATATGTACATATGATACATATGTATGTACATCGTGATTTGAATATGCCACTAGTGATTGAGGTAGTTTAGACGAGAACAATTTTTAAGCCGCACAATTTTTGTTCTTTTACAAATTACACGAGACTAATTCGTCTGGTACAAAATGTATACGTATACACAGCTGTGTGTGTGTTAGTGTTTTTAGTATTACTTTAACATTTGCTGTTTTTTAAGTTGTGTGTGTATTGGTTTTATGCTGCTAATGCGGGGTTGAAGCTGGTTGAAAAGTTATGCCAACCGCAAAACCTCTCTCTTTGCCTCTCTCACCAACAAACTGGCATGTTATGCCAGCACAATTATGCCCGTGTAAATCAGCGCATTGAAGAAATTGTAAAAAAAGCAGGCAAATAATTATTTAACAAAACTCGAATCACATCCCAATCCGCTTGCTCGTAATGTCTTGAACTTTACTGGACACATCCGCTTAAAAAAGAGGGACACAAGGGCTCTACTACTCAGCAATCCAAATTATACCTACTTCTTGAAAATAATTTTTGTGCTTAATAGGTACAACATTTACATATGTACATACATATGTGTTTTTAATTGCTGTCGATACTGGTCGAGCTTCATTATTATACATATGTATTTAGATTTAAGATTTGATTACTTATCTATCTATCTATCTATATAATTAATAGGCAAACATGTTTTTTGTAATCCCTTTTACGCTGGTACCACTGCACCGATTTTAAAAAGATTTATATGGTTTTAAAGGATTTTTTATACAGATGTGCAGAATTGAAATCGGTTTAGTATTTTGGGAGCTATAAGCGTTAAAAGTTGCTACTAATTACTACATGCAAACATATTACACACGCATTTATTAGCTTACAAGTAAAAAAGAAACAAAACGAGTGTGTGTGCAGCGTGACCGTTTGACCGACTAAAGTGGCAATTTGCCACTTTTTCGACTGCGTTTCCCCTTTTTCGACTCTCTTTCCACTTTTTGACTCCCTTTATTTAGGGTGAGTTATATGAAAATACATTAAAAATAAAAAGTTTAGTGCAGTTTTCTCGTTTTTTTTTTAATTTTGCCCCTTTTTTTATAAATCCCCTATTTGGTGCCACTTTTTGAAAAATGTCATCGGTCACCCTGTGTGTGTGTGGGTTTGTAGTATTTCTCTTGATCTAACAGTTTTTTTCTCTTATTTGTTGTTGTATAAAAGCCATAATACTTAAAGGAAGAGAGTTGAATAAATTGAATTAACTTGGTTAAAGGGATTTTGTTTATGTTTTTTTAATTTCATGTATTATTTAATTATGCTTGCATATGTATGTAAGTTTGTGTGTGGCTGTGTTTTAATGAAGTTTAGATACATTTTCTTTGAATCTTAAATTATTTACATTTTGATGCTAGAATACGGACGAGTGTGTCGTCCGTTTGGTATATCTAGTTGTTAGTTAATTTTTGAAGATACAATGAATAAATACATATGTGTAAACGAAAAAAATAAATATTAATTCGTATATAGAGTTATGCGGCTAAGTGTACATGCATACATATGTAAATACAATAATACTGTTATCATTTGCAAACAAAATATGAAATGAGTACATTGTACGTAAAGTTTACTTGAAATAATATACCTATCTATATGTTTATTTCGTAAACACAATATTACATACATACATACATACGTACATACGTAAACACGTTCACATAATTGCGTATTTTTTATTTAAAAAGTATCTATAAAAAATTTTATGCCATTTATATATACATATGTATGTATGTATGTATGTTTGTAAATACGTGCATACATACGTCTATACACACTTTTCTACACGTACACGCAATATTTAAATGTGAAAATGCTAGAATTATCGAGATATCGACTATTCCAACAATCAATATTTACTCTCTTCAATTCAGTTCGCATTTAGAAAATAAGAGTACCCAAATACGCAAATGCTCTAGCAGTTTTGTGTGTGAGAATTTCTTCCAAGTATAAATACTGGGCGCAATTTCCACAGAAGCATCAGTTGAAAACAAACTATACTAAATAATAAACGCAGGTATCTGCTTTATTCAAGTTAAAAGTCTCCAAGTTTAAATAATAACTACAAGAATAAAAATGGCAAATCTACCGCTGTTGTTGAACTTGGCCGATGACCTCGGTCGTCTTTCTTTAATCAACTCACCCTACTATGAATCACCGTTCTACTACGTACGCCATCCTGCTCTGTTGGCACTTGCTAATGCTGCAGATTCCTCACAGGAATTGCGTAATCGCGAAACGTCAGGTGCTGTTTCTACTATTGGAAAGGATGGTTTCCAGGTATGCATGGATGTGCAGCAGTTCAAGCCCAGTGAGCTAAATGTCAAAGTAGTGGACAACTGTGTAATTGTAGAGGGCAAACATGAGGAACGCCAAGATGATCACGGTTACATTTCGAGACATTTTGTACGTCGTTACGCTTTGCCCAAAGGCTATGATCCCAATAAGGTATTGTCCACACTTTCTTCAGATGGTGTTTTGACCGTTAGTGTTCCCAAGCCACAAATTGAAGACAAATCCAACGAACGACAGATTCAAATCCAACAAGTGGGTCCCGCCCATTTGAATGTAAAGGAAAACCCAAAAGTTGAAAAGGAGCAAGAAAGTGGAGAAGGTGATAAAGCTCAAGCCAAGCTTTAAGCGCCATTTGCCTTGAACCACGCACCACTAACTACTTCTCAGAGAGTTTTTGTTATTTTTTTATCATTTAAAATAATCCTATACTTTGTATAAAATTTTTTACTTTTTAAATTAAAAAAAATAAATTAAATTATAAAAAAGAAAATCGTTTTAAATTCTATACTATACTTGTTGCTGGGAGGGCGAAGCAAGGGGCAAAAAAACTTGATCCAGTTGCAGCTGGCTGTTCCGTTCAACTATGTGTTGTTAGTCAGAATATTTACAACAGACTTTGGTGTTATTTGTTCATTAATAATCATCACATGTAATTTGGCTTAAAAAGCAATACGAACCTTAGCCCGTTCAAATCACAAATATAGAAACAAATGGAGTTCGAAAAATAATTAAAAATTAACTAAAATTAATAGCCATGGGCCTGTGACAAAAATTAAAAAATATACTTAATAGTAACAAACCAAAAAAGTTTGTCTTAAGTAGAACAAAAATAAGCAAATTAACTAACATGTTCATAATTAGTAAAGAACAAACGACAATGGTAAGACTGTTGTAAATATAGAGATGGTAAAATTGAGCTTTCATTACAAAAAAGCTTTCAGCAAATTGAAATAATAAGATGAATCAAAACAATTCACACATTCCATTTGCAATAATGCTAAGTATATAAAGCAGAAATCTACATCTACTGACACCACACACAGTGGACCAAACACAAAAGAACGCTGATGATGAAGGTTTAGTGGCCTTCGAAAACGGCTGGCTGTTCCGTTTAACTATGTGTTGTTAGTCAGAATATTTACAACAGACTTTGGTGTTATTTGTTCATTAATAATTATCACATGTAATTTGGCTTAAAAAGCAATACGAACCTTAGCCCGTTCAAATCACAAATATTGAGTTAATTTTATTTAACGACTAACGGTCTTATTCATAAAAAATATTTTAGGTTTATTGCAGGTTTATTTGACAAATTTTCCATAGAAATATGTCAAATAAGCGCTTAATGAACCTAAAATATTTCTTATGAATAAGGGCGTAAAAATTTAAGAAACTTCAGAACTCTGAAAGTACAGACGACTCTCAATAATTTGAGTATCTCGACAATTTGAATTGTCTTGTTTGAAAAACATTCTATAAATTGACAAAAGTACATTTAGTATAGCCCTCTAGTTAAATTGAATTTATTTGGATGGTATCTTGATCGTCAACACGTTATCACTTTAACAAATCACCAAAAACTGGGGCGCTTGTCTACTCATTTTCGACAACAACTGACTGCTGTTAACAGGCGCATGCTTGCCCCAATAACGATTTCAACTTTTAAAATAGTTTGGTTGGAAAAATCGTAACGAGAGAAGAGATATTTGTTATGCTAGAATTTTCTTAATAGTTTCATTATCGGTGGTATACCACCCGATACTGTTAAAAGACAATAAAAATGCATCTGATCAGGGGGTCTAATCTGTGTTTCGAAACAAAAGAAAATGTTTTCGAATTTGTATTTTATTAACATTGCAATTCGAAAACGTTTGCTTTCGTTTCGAGTTACAGAGTAGACCCCCGAATTGTAATTTTTAGTAAATCGTGCGATTGTATATTTTATTATTTATTTTAAGTTTTATTAAAAAATCAACTTCATCAGATCAGAGTTGTATTTTTTTTAGTCAGGGTTAGATGCATTATTTTCTATTTGTTTTAAGTTTTATTAAAAATCTCAACTTTACCGATTACATACATACATATTTTATAGGTTTTATTTATTCCTAGGGTTGTTATCGCTTAATTTATAACAAAAGTACAGTAGAGGGAAAAAACTAGGACATTTACTTAAAAATAAGCATTTAAAAGTGAAACGATTTTTTTTTCCAATAATATTGTTACGTTTTTCTCTCTTTAAAACACTTTTCCGTGGACTCGAAGATTTGTAAATGAATACAAGACCCAAATGTAGTAATTAGGGTTAAGAATGATACAACCCTGTAGTCAGACTGGGGCCAAGTGTCTCTATGTCAACACTAAAATTCTAGTAGTAGTGACATTGTCTACAATTTCTCTTCTATTCGTCAGTATAAAAGAAATAGAGAAAACAGATGTGCTGTATTTCTGGTGGATTTGGAAACAACTTGTCAATATACATAAATTTGTATGTACGTAATAGTACGTTTCCATATACGTGATTTAGGTCAAAACATTTGATTTGCCCTAATTAAGTAATTTGCGAAGTGATTTGCCATACATTTTTCATATGAGCAAATTATCTCAAATGACTTAATTTGCTACAAATTAAGTCGAATTTGTCAATGCAACACTGCGCTGCTGCTATTATTACAAATGCAACTCTGGGTCATCCATTATTGGTGACTTACAAATCCGAAAAAGTGACATTTAAGTACGAATTAAAATGGCAGATTCTATTTGCTTATAAAAAGGAAAAAGTAATTTAAAAAAAGAAAGTTATTGTCAATGTTGTTTTCCATTCTTATGTATATGTTTTATTTATTTTGCTGTTCCAAATTATTATTAAACAAATTTTTGTGCTTCTTTTAGGTTATAAAAATAAATAAACGATTCAAACGTCAAATTGATTTCGAAAATTCGAACATGGAAACACTTACAACACATAATGGAAACACTTCGACATGATTTTCTCAAATCAACTTGATTTGCTCATAATGGAAACGTACTATAAGGTATAGAAATGTACTAGTAAATGTCTGGTTGGTATGTCTCCATGTTCCCATAAGAACTATGAATTCACTACCTAGTCAATTGTTTTAGTGTTACTAGTAGATTTTCAATGACAAGCACATGCTAAATGTCTATAGCACAAAGTATTGTATGGGGAATAATTGTAGAGTAGTACTGGTGACAAAGTCAAAAACGACTCAGTACATTTTCACCATCGACATTTCCTTCAGGGAAGTTTTACTTACAAATACACTAAAACTACATTATTGAAGAGCTTATATAAACTAATACAACTTAAACTACTGAATTACATACAAATATTCACAACTGCATACCACTACGCCTTCCTGACTGTAGTTTACGCACGTCTCTTAGCTGGCTGCGCAAGTATTCACGTGACACCTCTTTGTCTGCTGCTCGTCACTTACGAGACTCACTCTGCCGTCACTCACAGTTGATACACCAATACCTCTTTGTCTGCTGCTCGTCACACACGACGCTCACTCTGCCGACAATCACAGTTGATACACCAATAAAGACTCACTGGCTTTACTTACACCCTTACACACGTCTACTCGCTGCGCTGTTCCCTTTACTTCAGTCGACACGATATACTCCACAATAATATCAATTCCACGAGAGACTTTGGTGTCACTATAGACTGTCCTATAGTTTCTCCTTTTCCCAACTCACGTGTTGTAAAGCACAGACTGCTCTTAACTATCAACTCACTACTGCATTGCAGACTATTATTAACTCACAACTTAATTATCAACTGACTTGTTTACTCGCAACAGACTGACTTGTTCACAACTGACTTGTTCGCAACTGACTCACAACTGCAACTCGTTCACAACACAACTATAACTGACTTGCAATTGGATGCGTCACCCCTTTTTATACTTCGCACAAACACAAACACCACTAGAATTTTCAGGCAATGTTGTTTACAAAGTGCCCAATTAAGTTCATGTGGTAACTATGTACATACATGTGCATATGCATACGTGTGTAGATCATTAACTAAGCAATGCATGGTGGTTGTTTATCTTTTGCTATTCGTTTGAATTGGCATGTATGTATGACATACATTGTATGTACATACATACGCATGTGTATCCAGTGATGCCAACTTTTTTTGGCTCTAACAGCACATCAAAATTTATAAAAAGCACAAAAAGCGTAATTTTGAGATCTGAAAAGCGTAAAAAGCACTAACGTGAAAAATGAGCTTAATGTTTAATATTTTCTAGGCTATTCTCTATTTCGGCAATAATATCAGTATCTTTAGTAAAATATATCAGACGAAAAATTTATGCTTTACACTGAAAAAATAAATACACCAAGTTTTTATTAAAGTAATTTTAAGAAATAAACAAATTTCTTAAAAGCACTACTTAGTGCTATTTCTCAGTTTGGCACTAACGCTCAAAATTTGGCGTTTTGAGTCTTCAAAAAGCACTAAAAATAGTGCCAAAGGCAACAAGTTGGCATCGCTGTGTGTATCTTCTTAATAGTGGGTACACACTTTGCAACGTGTTTATGCAACCAGGCATATTGCATTGTCGGTCGCATAGTGTGTAGTCTTGTTTATGGTTGCATTCGAAGTTGCTTTCGAAGTTTCGAAAATATCAAAATGTTTTGATGTTTATGGGTTGCATTGGCGGTTGCATTGTAGGTTGCATAGTCTGTATCAAAATATGCAACATGAAATATAAACGTGTTGCGTAAACACGTTGCAAAGTATGTACCCACTATAACGAGCAGACTGTTTTTGTTGTTGTTTTTGCTCGTTTACGTTTAATCAAGCTTGTATGTTCTACGCATGTTTATTTAGTTGTTTGCTACTATTCTAGATTATTCTTTTCAATGGCCCTGTAGGAATATATTCGCGTAACACTTACATTAACCGTGTCGGAATATCAATGTGTAGCGCTGCTTAACTTTGTCGACGGCCATTTTCGTAAAAATATATTAAAAGTTATAAATAATTTATTTTAGGATAAGAGCAGTAAATAACGACAACGATTAATAAGAATAATTCCCTGCAACATCTTTTTATTTTCATTGAATGTGAACCCCTTTGTTTTACAGTAAATTTTATGGCGATGGTATACCAAAGAATTTTTTTAAACGACACCTAAAATATTTAAAAAACATTTAAATAGGTTAAAGTTCGTATCGCTTTTTAAGCCAAATTACATGTGATAATTATTAATGAACAAATAACAAATTAGTAAAGAACAAATGACAATGGTAAGACTGTTGTAAATTTAGAGATGGTAAGGTGAGCTTTCATTACAAAACATCTTTCAACAAATTGAAATACGATGAGTCAAAACAATTCACATATTCCATTTGCAAAAAAGTTTCGTATATAAAGCAGAAATCTACATCAACTGACACCACACACAGTGGACCAAACACAAAAGAACGCTGATGATGAAGGTTTAGTGGGCTTAGAAAAAGGCTAGCTGTTTCGTTCAACTATTTGTTGTCAGAATATTTACAACTAACTTTGATGTTATTTGTTTATTAATAATTATCACATGTAATTTGGCTTACAAAGCGATACGAACTTTAGCCTGTTCAAATCATAAAATAAATAAGTATTTACTTACTAACAAACAATGATGTTCTAATTTTTGTGCCATATCAGCCTTATCATGAATTCCACATGTGAAAATTTCCGAATGAAATTTTTCGTTCACATGGATTTTAATTTCGTATCTTCAATTCGAATAAAATTAAAAGCTTGCATATTTCCAATTTTCCCAACATACTAATCTTTGTGAATGATTTCCTTCATAAATTTTCAAAATATTTCGCAATCTTATGAAGTTTTTTGACACCAATTGTTCACACGTTCGGAAATTTCCATGTGAAATTTTATTCATAATAAGCCTGATTGGTTGCATATCTAAAAACTACTTACTTAGGTGACGAACTATTTCTAAAGAATATGATTTAGAGAGTTCAAAACCAAATACTAAAAAGTATTTTCAAACAAAAACGTCCTAAATCTTCTTACAGCCTGTCTTGTAACACTCAGGAAAAGAATGTCTACTACTATTACTAGGTGTTACCTTCTTCAGGAAAGGGATAGTGATAGAGAAGACAGGCGGTGAAGGAAGACACAGAGAAAAGCTTCATTCTTTTGCAACTCTGTTTTTTTTTAAATAATGCAATGTTACAGCGACTCTGGTGTTAAATGAGACGTATTAAATTTTTTTGAAGCTGTGGTTAGCAGCTATTTTCCCGGTTATTTTTACTTTGCCGATGATTCTACTACACAACGGAGGTGACCGCTATGATATTACGTTAGGATTAGTATCTGCTGAAGTTGTTATAGTTTAGTGACCAGTGACTATGGCTTCATCAATTGAACTTTCTTACAACAACTGACACAAGGGGACAGATGTGCGATAGCTTTCCGTGAGCACCTGCCATTACGGCCTTATCTCACGGGTGCCAAAGCACCGGGTGTGGGTTAGACGCCAGACCAACGCCCCCATGCACCCTATTAGAATGAACATATGGCCCACTCCATAAGGCACATAGGTTGCAATCTTTGAATATAGTTAGCCCTGTACTATATTCAATTACCTTGCTGAGGTAATTTGAGCTATCTAAACTCTGCTGCTATGTCCGTGCCCATAGCAGCTTCTGTTGAATGGCAACAGCACCTAGAATAGTGTCTGGCTGACCGCGTCAGACCAATCACTAGCATTGATTTCACACTGGGAAGCCAAGACTATTCTCCCAGCGATTTTGGTAGCAACCACAGCCCCCACGATAATTCTCCGGCTTCCACGCTAAGGTGGTGTGTATACACCTAAGCGAGGTCCCCAAGAGAATTCCTCAACCATTGCCGGCACAGCTCAACCACTCATCCATAAAGAACGCATGCCTGTGTCGCCAAATAACCAGTGCCTACTCCACACTTACCAAAATCATCCCTTTAACCCCTTAGGGGTCTACCCCTTTGGGGTAGGACGAACTCGGCATTTCAGCAAAGGAAACTGACGACCGCTACACGCACTCAAAACTTCAAAGCAGCTCGGCTGTCGGGCAACCGGCACCCGTGGCACCAGAAGTAGCCTCTGGTTAGACCTCGAAGTTCCACCACAAGGGCTTCACCTCTATCATCTTTTGAACTCAGGGGCAGTTCTAGGTGACGCTGCACCTAACTGACATCAACAGGACCTGTCTTCCTTTTGTTATAAATATGTGCACATCCGTTACTCTGTTTATGTTCAGAGATTGGGTAGTAACACATAAGTTCTATGGGTAATGTACCAAAGGTACGTCAATGGAAAAAGCCACATCACCCCAGCTGGGGCCCCGGGGTTGCCACGCCCGTAGTCCATTACAGACTCCCCTGGGGGGACACAAGGGGACACTAATGCACATCAGAAAAATGTGTGGTGTTGCTATTTTAATGAATGTTGGATACAGGGATTGAACCCAGTAACTTAGGTTTTTCAGCCAACGACGTTGGCTATGGAAATTTTCACGTTTTCGTAATAGATTAATGGAAACATGTGTAGGTTTATTTTTTTTCTATTACAAAAACGACAAAATTTTTCTAACGTCAACGCCTTATAGTCAGTCTGTCTCAAAATCTAGTACTTACGAGATTTTGAGTGAAATCTTGTTTCTTTCTACTAGATTTCCCATGCAAAACAAAATTTATATTGTCAGTAGAATTGTAGGATATCTAATCAAAATCTAATATTTTTATTTATTTTTTACTACACTGTACAACATATTTATAAAAAAGATGAATGTCTGCTTAAAAAGTTATATGAATGGGCTACATTGCAGGTGCTGGGTTATACATAGTTTTGGAAAATTTTCATTTAATGGGTTTTGATTTGAATAAAAAAAAATCTTGATAAATGTCAAAAAACATGATGTAAGTGGTATAGATTTTCATGAAGATTTTAATTAAAATCTGCTAGATTTTGTGGAGATGTAAATGCCCTATTACACAAACAGACTGTAACTCTTATTTTCTAAGCGAAAAATTAAGCCCAAGAAATAATATTTAAAAGTAATTTTTGAAATAAAATTTATAATAGTTACGGTCCCTGGATCTAAACTCAGTCTCATCTGGGAGAAATGAATTAAGTTTACTAATTGTTAAATGCTTGTTTTGCTTAAAGCAAGTAATCTGTGTACAATAGCCAGAGTTTAAGAAAAATTAGTAAGAATTGTTATTGATGCAGTTAATCACCCCTATTCTGCGTTTCGATTCGAATCGAAAGTTTCTCCGTTTGGCAACTTTGGTATTCTGCGTTCCGTTCTTCGATTTCTCTTTCGATTCTATGTATTCTGCATTTCGATCGTAACTACGTTTCTGTAAGTTGTTATTTTAGTGGCGGAGCGTTTTCAATTTTTGTTTGTTTAGCTTCAAAAAGTGATTAATTAAAAAAATAATGCAAGTATTAAATGCAAAAGAAGGTTTAATTAATAACACACAGTTTGTTTTGTTTTTCTGTACTTAAATGCGGTTTTTATTTAATTTATTACAGTATAAAAAGTTGACATACCTATTTAATGGCAACAAAAAACGATATTACCTACGTATTTAATTAAATTTAAAGAAATAAACTTTATTTTTGTGTTACAATTATGTGTAAAAAATTAAAATATCATCTCCGGCGCGACAGAATTCTTCACACTGGATAAGTTTGGCCACAAATACCTATTGCTTATCTGGTTTTTTTTTAATTTCTGTACTTAAATTTGCAAGAATCTATTTAATAAAAAATTTTACAATATTTAATTATTAATTGTTTTAATGGTAAATCACTGTTTTTTTTGCACTAAATTTAACTTTTTGCTAAAAATTTTGCAAAATTGCTAATTTTTCTGTTCCTATTTCACCCGTTTCAAAGCAAAGTAGCAGGTTTAAACATACTCTTCTCTTCTTCTTTTTCTTTCGATTCAGTTTTTTGGCAGAATACCTCTTTTCGATCCGTGCGTAACTGAATGCGGGAACGTAATCGAAACGCAGAATAGGGGTGAATATATTTTCTGACAATTTCAAAAATTTCTGTGAAAGTTTATTTTAGTTTGAAATTTATTTGCTGGTGGTTCGGAATTGTCTATATGCATTTCATTGTTGCTGTAACAAATCGTCAGTAGACTTCAACCACACATTTTGAACAGTTTCAGATTTATTTTTTCCAAAACATTATAAATTTAATATTAGCTTAAAACTAAAACAAAACCATAATTTTTTACATACTATGGTATTTTTCAAAGAATATAAAATCAATAAAATGTGTACAAATTTACATACAAATGTACATTCATTTTACTATTATTATAAAAATCTATTTAATAAATTCCAAAAAAAAAAACTAAGGAAGAGGAAGCTCTTGAAATAATACTCACAAAACTAAAGAACTTAAAATTACTTACTAGCTAATAACTTAAAAAAAAACTAAGAAATAGAATAAAAAGAAACGACGCCCTTATTCATAAAAAATATTTTAGGTTTATTAAGCGCTTATTTGACATATTTCTATGGAAAATTTGTCAAATAAACCTGCAATAAACCTAAAATATTTTTTATGAATAAGACCGAAAAAATATAATAAAACAACACTATGTGATGTGATATACTACACAGTATCAGATATGTTATCTGTGCCTCCTATCTTATGTACAGACTTTCAAAAACTATTTGAGAGTTCACAAATAATATTTTTGAAAATCACAAAAGAAAGATAACCTAGTAGGCTGGCTTATTTAAAAAAAAAAAATAGAATAGATTAATATCTAATATAAATTACTTGAATTCTCAAACAGCTTTTGAAAGTCTGTGACTGGTCAAAATGTGTGGTTGAAGTCTACTGATGATTTATTACAGCAACAATGAAATGCATATAGACAATGTTGAACCACCAGCAAATAAATTAAATTTTTTTTTTTTAAATTTCGTAATTAAACTTAATGTCCCTATCACTGTTCTCACACTAATTACCCCAGTATGAAATATATCTCAATAATCAATCACCCCTATTCTGCGTTTCGATTCGAATCGAAAGTTTCTCCGTTTGGCATCTTTGGTATTCTGCGTTCCGTTCTTCGATTTCTCTTTCGATTCTATGTATTCTGCATTTCGATCGTAACTACGTTTTTTTAAGTTGTTATTTTAGTGGCGGAGCGTTTTCAATTTTTGATTGTTTAGCTTCAAAAAGTGATTAATTAAAAAAATAATGCAAGCATTAAATGCAAAAGAAGGTTTAATTAATGTTTTTCTGTATTGAAATGCGATTTTTATTCAATTTATTACAGGTAAAACAGTATAAAAAGTTGACATATGTACCTATTTAATGACAACAAAAAACGATATTTAATTAAATTTAAATAAATAGACTTTATTTTTGTGTTGCAATTATGTGTAAAAAATTAAAATATCACCTCCGGCGCGACAGGATTCTTCACACTGGAAAAGTTTGGCCACAAATACCTCTTGCTTATCTCGTTTTTTTTAACTCTCTGTATTTAAATTTGCAAGAGTTTATGAAATGCAAATTTTTACAATATTTAATTATTTGTTTTAATGGTAAATCACTGTTTTTTTGCACTAAGTTTAACTTTTTGCTAAAAATTTTTGCAAAATTGCTTAATTTTTCTGTTCCTATTTCACCCGTTTCATAGCAAAGCAGCAGGTTTAAACACACTCTTCTCTTCTTCTTTTTCTTTCGATTCAGTTTTTTGGCAGAATACCTCTTTTCGATCCGTGCGTAACTGAATGCGGGAACGTAATCGAAACGCAGAATAGGGGTGAATTTCTATGTATTTTTGATTGACAAAATACATTTTAATAAAAAAGTTACATCATTTTGGAATAACTTCTGAATACAAATGTACAACGAATTGTACCGATTCCCAAGAGGCACCAATTAAAAACACGAGAATGTTCTGAGTAAAACTACTACACATTAGTTTTATTGTTTTTCAAACTAGGAGTGAAGACTTTTAATAACTATGTACATATGTACATATGTATGTAATGTTAACTAAACTTTGTTTAATATGAAAATAGGTCCTTGCAATAAAAAATTAATGAGCTTAAAAATACTTGTTGTACTACTATATAGGTATAAATCAATTCGGGAATAAACTACAAACACTGTGTAACTTATTTTTTCTCCGGTTTGTCGGATTCTCCGTTTTCAATATTCTTCGACTCCTCTGGTTGTTTGACACTCAAATGTGCAGGTCCAGTTTGTTGTATTTGAACAATGCGTTCATTATTATTCTTCGTCTTGCTGGGTGGTGGTGCAGCCTTAACTGTTAAAACACCATCTGATGACACAGTAGAGACAACATCCTTGGGATCGTAACCCTTGGGCAATGAATATTTACGAATGAAATGCCTTTGTATGAAACCATGTTCGTCTTCACGTTCTTCGTGCTTTCCTTCAACGACAACATTGCGATCCACAGTCTTGACACTCAATTCATTGGGTGTAAATTGTGAAACGTCCATACAAACTTGGAAACCATCTTTGCCAACATGGGGAACAAGTTCAGATTTGTTCAATGCATCCAATTTAGAACGGCCGGAACGCTGAAACTTAGCCACAGCGTATGGATTGTAACGGCGACGTGGCGGCGTTCGGAATACTAGTGAGCGATGGTAAGGACGGAAGATGTCTACTGGATGTATGCCTAGACCAAAAGTGTCTTCTAGCATTTGCTCCACGTCATTGAAGTCGTCGAATTCACTTAATATTGGTATCAATGACATTTTATTTTTCTTTTTATGTATCTTTTATTTATTTACAGAAATTATTTTATTTGGTTTTCGTCGCTGTATATTTTATTTTATGTAACTGTTTGTTCTTGCGTTATTCAATAACAAATGAAGAGATTTCTGAATTTATTACGCTTTTATACTCTTGCGTGATGGTAATAGAAAAGAGCGAGAAATGTCGAGAAACATCTGTTTGAAGAGAAATATAAAGAGCAGTTAATATGTTTTGTTTTGATTTGCTTTTATTATTTAAATTTTAAAAGATACAAAATACCGGTCTCTTCTTTGCATAATCAAAACATAAATAAGTTTAAAAAAAGTTGTTTACTTATACCTACCTACTACACTTAGTAAAGTAAAGTATAAGTCTTATAGGTATGTACGTCTTGTATTTATTCCATAAATTTTATGACACGTAAATATATATGTAAATATGTATGTATGCATATCCATACGTACAAATAGGTATATACATATATGTAAGTATTTATGTACTTATCTACCCTAACATGCTTTCATAAGATTCTAGAATGTTCTAGATTCTAGAATTTTATAATTCATATCAATTATACATATTTACATACCTATAAATACATACATACATGCACACATACATATGTATGTACTAGACAAAGATTTTTTAATTAAGTATACTTATGTGTACATATATATGTATATACCTACATATATGTATGTACCTATGTATGTAATTCCTTTTTACATATTTATATGTAAGTCTTATAATATAATAAGGCAAAATGTTGTGATTTTAATTGAAAGTATGTACTAAATAAATGAATAATTGAATAACGAAACCACTCCAAACATGCACATTTGTACATATACCTATATACATATCTTTATTTGTTATGTACTATATTTTTCTCCTTGAAAAGTGCTTTTATTTTTAACCGCTCTCTTTTAAATGCTTAAGTTAGAAAATTCCTGATTTTTTTAATGCAAAAAAAAACTTAAGACTCACAGCCTGGTGAGAAATTGGCAACTTCTCTTGTCAATAAACCTCTCTACATGTATTATCATATCTGTACGCACACACACGCATGCATACTATGGGCTTTTATTTACTTCATGGCTGTCCACAAAGAGAAATACGAGAGTAATGTATAAGCGTATGTGTATTCATTTGCATTAAACGCCGATTGATGTTCGGCACTCTGGCGCTAGTTTTCCTCTTAGTGGCTAGCAGTGATTTACTTACATATTTCTCTTTTAGATGTTATTATTTTTAGTTTATCAAGTTGGAAATTTCGAGAAAAAAATCTGCATGCACTGCAAACAAAAAAAAAGAAAATTATGTCGTCAAATCGAAAATTTGAACTTAAACGTCCTAAAATCGGCACTTTTAGCTAATTTATTTTTCACATCTGACAGACCTGTCTGTACTTGCTAATTTCTCTTACCAATAAATTTCTCTACAGACATGCGCTCAGCAACACACGCACGCACCTATGTATCAGTGATGAGAAATATGGCACAATTATGCCATTTTTGGCACTATTGGATGTTGTCTGGCACTGTGGCACTCTCGCTCCTTTTCTGGCACTTTTTGCCCATTAAAATATGGAAACTTTTCTTATTGCAATAATAAATACTTTTCTTGAACTTTTTACATTTTTAAGTAATGAAAACTAGGATTTGAGGCTGACAACTGTTCGGTTCTGATAGTTAAAAGTAACGGTTTGTCCAGAGACATTGACGATCTATTAAAATGAATATATAAATTTGTTTATAACAGCTCATCTCGTAGAGATGATTTTATAAATTTATGAAATTCTTAAGTACTCCCCTCGTCAAGTTGTTGCAGATAGAGATGCAATCTAAAAATGTGGAACTACATTTAATTTTAAAGAAGCTTTTTATATCATATACATATGGCGCAAATTTTTTAACAAAAAATATATTGATGATCTTCATGTTGACATGTGCTAGAATATATTCTAAGTGGAGACACAAATAATACTGTTCCTTTTAATAAAAAAAAATGCTTTTAAACGAAATAAAATACGTGAAAAAATTAAAAGTTAGTACAGATCCATATTAGACTTTGAAGATTTGAACAATTCAAGAACTGAAATGTGAGTGAGTTTTTGAAAGACATGGAGACATAAACAATAGTTTCAATGAAAAATGTTTAAGTAATATTTATCGAATCGTTCAAGGTATACTTTTTATTCTCTACTCTTCATCAAGCGTGGAAAATATATTTTTAGTTCGAAATTTGATCAAAAGTAAAATGTTAAATGGACTGCAATTATAAACTTTAACATCTTTAATACATGGTAAAGATTTTTGAAGTCTAAGTCTTAATAGTAATACATATAAAATGATGAACCAAAAAAAGCAATATAAATTCTACTATACCGACAGAATTTTCGTTTGATTAAAATTAATAATAAACAATTATTATTATTTTTAACGTGCACGAATTTGTACAACTCGACAGTATATGAACCACAAAAAAGCACAAACTATAATTGCCGCTTAGTATATACATATGTATGTACATCTAATTAGAAAAAGTTATTTTATCATTTAAATTAGTTTAGGCTTATTTTAGTCTTTAAGCCTTATTACAGTTGGCGACATCGACGTCACTTTAACACAATACCAACAAATTGGGGCTTGTGTACACGTTGTCAAAAACAACTGACTCATGTTGGCAGGTTTATGCTATTTTCTAGACATTAGGTAATGGAATAGGTTGTCAGTAGCACAACATTGTTCTCAAGAGCGAGTAAATAAATCCCAATTTTTTGATATTGTGACATCAATGTCGACGACTGGACGAGTACATACGTAAATTGTCGCTCACGATAGATTTTACAGCCTGTATTTTAAATGTTAGCAACAATTTTGCAATTTTGATAATAAAAAAGTTAATTTTTTACTGCATGTCACTCTCAATTATATCGAAAATAGGGCTCGAAATGTATTAATGTGGATATACAACAATTTGGCACTATGCAATTGACTTTGGCACTATTTAAAAGCACTTTTGGCATGAATCAAGATTTCCAATTCCCATCACTGCTATCTATATAATTATTTGTTATTGTTTATGTTTTTCTCTTTGTTGAATGCTTCGGTGTTTTGATACCTCTCTTTTACTTAAAAAATGTACAACATACGCTCATATAATAAAGAGGAATATACTAGAATGGCCAAGATACTTCCATATGTATGTACATTGCCAACATTCAAACTCATAGTAAACATGTATACATACATGCATACATACTAGATACAACAGCTGGAAACAGAAGTATAAATAGTCAGCCCGATTTTGTTCAAAACATCAGTTCAAAACAAAAAAGAGAATAAAACAAACAAAATATACATACTTTCAAGAAGTTGAATTATTTGAAGTTGAAGATAAATCAGAAAATGGCAAGTTTACCACTATTATTGAGCTTGGCTGACGAATTGAGCGACATTTCTTTGGCTGGGTCGCCATATTATGAGTCACCTTTCCACTACGTCCGCCATCCAGGATGTTTGGCACTGGCCAATATCGCTGATCCAAGACAACAATTGCTTAAAAGAGGAAAACAATCAGCTGGCCCCGTATCCACTATTGGCAAGGATGGTTTCCAAGTCTGCATGGACGTACAGCAATTCAAGCCCAGTGAGTTAAATGTCAAGGTAGTGGATAATTGTGTCATTGTGGAAGGTAAGCATGAGGAGCGCCAAGATGATCATGGCTATATTTCGAGGCATTTTGTACGCCGGTATGCCTTGCCCGAAGGCTATGATGCCAATAAAGTTGTTTCCACGCTCTCTTCTGATGGTGTTTTGACCGTAAGTGTTCCTAAGCCACAAATTGAAGACAAATCCAACGAACGACAGATTCAAATCCAACAAGTCGGTCCAGCCCATTTAAATATTAAAGGAAATACCAAAGACGAAAAGGAGAAGAAAGAAGGCGATGATGGTGATAAAGCGAAAAAGCAATAAACTTTCCTAAAATCCTTTGTGTAAATTAAATTTAACCAAAGATTTTTAAGTTAATACATACATTCAGATAGTAGTTAATATGTACCACCTACATACATATGTAAGTGCATACATACATACCAATCTGTTTAAGTTCCAACTAGTGTAAATAAATTGAAAGAAAGTATTATCAAAGATAATAAATTAAGTTGTGTTTTCTTTTGGTACGGTCAGTAGCGGAAAAAATTCAAAATCTACCTTTGTCGTGGTTGCTACCGTATTTCAACTTGGAATGCGGTATTTAGAATAGATTTGAGGGTATTGTGTTGACTGAAGGGGTTAGTGCGCGTTCACTATGGTATACTCTTAAATTCGAAACGAGTTAAAGAGTATTTCGTATTTCGACTTCTACTACGACTTTACGACTTTATCGTGCGTGATTGGCACTTTGACTTCCAATACGTAGTAAAGAAAAATGAGTCTGTTTGCAAATGCATCACTGCGCTGCAAATGGAAATTCAAATGTTCTAAACTGGTACACTGAAGTAGATAACGTCCAAATAAATGTCAAATATGGTGTAAAAACATGATTACTACTAAAACAGATTATCAGCGAACTTGTATTGCATTTTAAATAAAAGTTTGCACGTGTGATGTAGAGCACTGATGCATTTACGAACACACCCATTTTTACTACATTTTTATATACGTATGTACATACATATACATATGTATGTGCATATATGTATATGTATGTGCCCTCAATTATGAAAGTTATCAAGTCATATGTATGCATTTTTGCTTCGAAGTATTAAATGAATTTTAAAAAAACTTCAATAAATATTGAATGAATATTAAATATGTACATATATTTAGGGCCATTTTCACATTTTCTAACTTAAATTTTTTATTATTATCAACAATAATAATATTTAATGTATAAAAATAGAATCAATGAAGGTTTTATATATAATTCAAAGTCATTTATAGGTACGGTGACCATCCGTTCTGTATTATACAGAACAGGGGGTCTACTTTGTAATTCGAAACGAAAGCAATTGCTTTCGAATTGTTATGTTAATAACATACAAATTCGAATGAATTTTCTTTCGTTTCGAAATACAGAGTAGACCCCCAGTACAGTATTTGGGAGTCCTGTTCTATATAAATTATTCATTAGGAAATAACGTTGAAATGTTCTGTATTTTCATGACTCAAACTGCATTTAAAAAATTACCCCAGTTTCTGCAACAATACTATTTTAATCAACATTGAAAAAGGGTTTAATATACGAGTATCAACTAAAAATGCAGCAGTTCTATAAAAATACAGAAACAACATGAGTTTTGTTTCCTTAATTTTTTTCCTTGAGAGCGTGAATATGAAATTTGTCTGTGTTAGTGACATTTTATGTTTTAAATCTTATTTTTGACGATCCCGCTTCAGGTGCCTGGCTTTTCTTCGTTCATTGTCAAGCTACTTTATTTCATGATTATATAACGCAGATGACTCCCAAAAAATATGTATGACTGAGGAACTTAATGAACTTAAGTTTAAAATCCCACAACGTAGAGATGAAATATATTTGACAATTGATGTTAAAAAAATCGTAATTGAGCTAAGCCAGAAAAATGTTATTTGGATTAAATGGATTAGTTTAAAGCTAATGCAAGCCGATTTTATACAGATTGTATTGAATACTTAAATCACACTGCCTACGAAGAAGTTGAAACTCCCACGTGGAAAGCTTTTAAATCCAGTTTTGTTTTTATTATGGATAAAAGAAATGAATTAAACATAAATGACACCGAAGTATTTGATGAATTAACTTACATAGATATGTTAAAAGATATACCTCATTAGAAAAATTAAGTTAATAGAATGAGAATCAAAAATCTGCAGAAGAGCGGTGGGTAAAAATGTTTAAACATTTTAAATAAAGAGACATAAGTTTCCAAAATAGGTTGAAAGTTGTCGAATTCAGTTTATGTTTATCTGGTTTCAATGTCCTAACAGAAAGAGTATTTTCTGTTTTAAATAATATATGGAAAAAACTTAAATGAAGATGGATACCATCAAAGCGTTTTTAATTACTAAATAATTATGATTTATAAGTTTAAAGAATATTTAAAAGGAAATCAATACTTGGTTAAACAAATTTATTGCACAGAAATGTATCAAAATTAGCTGTTTTGTATTTTAACATTCTAATCTAAAACTTTTTTAATACTCTTGATATGTAACGAGTAAATATTCAGGGCTATCATGAATAAAATTCTGCGTGATATTTTTCCCGGGGAACAATTATAATTAATAGCAAGAAAACAAAAAATTCTAATTGGAAAAGGGAGAAATTTCACGCGAAATTTTATTCATGATAGCCCTGTAATTTTAATTTTATAGTTTTTACAACTTATGGGGTAATAATCTCCAGAAACTATGTACATATGTAGCTATTAATTTTTTGTACTGGGGGTCTACTGCGTAATTCGAAACGAAAGAAAATACTTTCGAATTTTTATGCTTATAACGTGCAAATTCGAAAGCATTTTCTTTCGTTTCGAATTACAGAATTGATCTTCTGATATACAAACATACATATAAATATATACATACATACATACATATGCAGATTAGCGTATGTGATTACATTGTTATGTTACTTTTTTAATTTTTTTTTTGTTTCATTTTGTGTTTGTCAAAAAAATAAAAATTTATAATAAATCCATGAAATTCAATATGTTTAATATGTCTTTAAGGTTGTTTGTAATTCAGTTGCTGTTTGTTAAATATTTCCTTGTTCTGTGTTTTGATTTAAAAATTATGGTTACCGTAGCTATACCAAATAATAGGTCTGTTCATTTACTTTCCCAGCAGAAACTAGCAACGAGATAGTAAGGCAGAAATTTACAAAATTACTCTCCTAAATTTGGAGAAATAAATGAACGCTTTACATGTAAAAACTTGCAAGAAAATTTCATTCATAGAACCATGAATGGAAATCATGGTACAATTGTACTTTTTCTGATGTATTTTCTTTGATAATATTTTAAATTGTAATTTTTTTATTAATTGACATTTAATACGAAATTCTTTACACAGTTTCATGTATTTTTTTACTATTTTTAGGCATTTTTCATAATTTTTTAATATTATTCATTAACAAATACAAAAATGCCACTTTCCATCTCTGATCATATCTATATCAGAAACAAACAAAATTATTTGCCATTAAAATTGAATTTATGTGGCTTAATGAAAGAAAAAAAAAATAAATTAAGAAAACATGCTTTCTTTTTACATACGTAGGTATATATATTTTTTAACAAAGAAATGTACATTTTTAAGTTTTCCTTTTTCAGATCTTAATTAAATAATTAATTTGACAACGAAACACACAACAGGTGGTTGCATAATTCTCTCTCCTTGCAAAATTTTTGAGTTAATGAACACTTTCCAGTAACAATTGTTACAAATTCGTAACAATTTTTAGTAAATGACCAAACCTAATAATAATAAAAAATTTAAGTTAGAAAATGTGAAAATGGCCCTAAATATATGTACATATTTAATATTCATTCAATATTTATTGAAGTTTTTTTTAATATTCATTTAATATTTCGAAGCAAAAATGCATATAATATGACTTGACCACTTTCATAATTAAGGGCACATACATATATATGCACATACATATGTATATGTATGTACATACCCTCTAGTCAACCTAGAACCATATGTCTCTATGTCAATACTCTTTCTCCAGCGACAATTGCACTAGTTAAAATGTCGACAACTTTCCTTTTATGCGCGAATAGAGATACGTTAGAGACGACAGTTCTAGTGTATTTCTGGTGATATTGTCAATGAACGCGTCAATAGTTTGTTTTTCTTTTTTATTATGTTGTGCAATAATATTAAATAAATATTTGTAGACGAGGGTCACTAAAATTTACGAGTGAATCTTCGGTTCAAATATCTCCATATGGTCGTAAAAGAACTACCTTCTCAATAGCGCTAAGTCTACTGATAGATTTTGAATGACAATCCTATGTTATTTGTCAATAGGCATTTGCATTGGCTGGGGTACACCTAGTCAGTAGCACTATTGACAATCACCCCCTATTCTGCGTTTCGATTACGTTCCCGCATTCAGTTACGAACGGATCGAAAAGATGTATTCTGCAAAAAAACTGAATCGAAAGAAAAAGAAGAAGAGAAGAGTATGTTTAAACCTGCTGTTTTGCTATGAAACGGGTGAAATAGGAACAGAAAAATGAGCAATTTTGCAAAATTTTTAGCAAAAAGTTAAGTTTAATGCAAAAAAAAAAACAGTGATTTACCATTAAAACAAATAATAATTAAATATTCTAAAAATTTGCATTACATAAACTCTTGCAAATTTAAATACAGAGAGTTAAAAAAAACGAGATAAGCAAGAGGTATTTGTGGCCAAACTTTTCCAGTGTGAAGAATCCTGTCGCGCCGGAGGTGATAGTTTAATTTTTTACACATAATTGCAACACAAAAATAAAGTCTATTTGTTTAAATTTAATTAAATCCGTAGACAATATCGTTTTTCGTCGTCATTAAATAGGTATGTCAACTTTTTATAATGTTTTACCTGTAATAAATTGAATAAAAATCGCATTTCAATACAGAAAAACAAAACAAAGTGTATAGTTCATTAATTAAACCTTCTTTTGTATTTAATGCTTGCACTATTTTTTTAATTAATCACTTTTTGAAGCTAAACAATCAAAAATTGAAAACGCTCCGCCACTAAAATAACAACTTACAAAAACGTAGTTACTATCGAAATGCAGAATACATAGAATCGAAAGAGAAATCGAAGAACGGAACGCAGAATACCAAAGTTGCCAAACGGAGAAACTTTCGATTCGAATCGAAACGAATGTCACTAGAAAGTTACTATAAGTTTACTGTTGACAACGAGAGAGGATATATCGATATTGTAGACTAGAGCCCCTAAAATTTACTAGTGAATCTTTGGTGCCAATGTCTCCTTGTGGTCCTGAAAGAACTACTAAGTCAGTAGTGCTATAGTCTAGTGGTGGGTTTTCAATGACAAGCTAATGTTAAATGTCAATAGATGATACCATTGGCTGGGGTACACCTGGTCAGTAGTGCTACTGACAACGTCACTAGTAAATCACCACAATTTCACTATTCGCACTTTCTGCAGGGTATGTATGTAAAAATGTAGTAAAAATGGGTGTGTTCGTAAATGCATCAGTGCTCTACATCACACGTGCAAACTTTTATTTAAAATGCAATACAAGTTCGCTGATAATCTGTTTTAGTAGTAATCATGTTTTTACACCATATTTGACATTTATTTGGACGTTATCTACTTCAGTGTACCAGTTTAGAACATTTGAATTTCCATTTGCAGCGCAGTGATGCATTTGCAAACAGACTCATTTTTCTTTACTACGTATTGGAAGTCAAAGTGCCAATCACGCACGATAAAGTCGTAAAGTCGTAGTAGAAGTCGAAATACGAAATACTCTTTAACTCGTTTCGAATTTAAGAGTATACCATAGTGAACGCGCACTAACCCCTTCAGTCAACACAATACCCTCAAATCTATTCTAAATACCGCATTCCAAGTTGAAATACGGTAGCAACCACGACAAAGGTAGATTTTGAATTTTTTCCGCTACTGACCGTACCAAAAGAAAACACAACTTAATTTATTATCTTTGATAATACTTTCTTTCAATTTATTTACACTAGTTGGAACTTAAACAGATTGGTATGTATGTATGCACTTACATATGTATGCAGGTGGTACATATTAACTACTATCTGAATGTATGTATTAACTTAAAAATCTTTGGTTAAATTTAATTTACACAAAGGATTTTAGGAAAGTTTATTGCTTTTTCGCTTTATCACCATCATCGCCTTCTTTCTTCTCCTTTTCGTCTTTGGTATTTCCTTTAATATTTAAATGGGCTGGACCGACTTGTTGGATTTGAATCTGTCGTTCGTTGGATTTGTCTTCAATTTGTGGCTTAGGAACACTTACGGTCAAAACACCATCAGAAGAGAGCGTGGAAACAACTTTATTGGCATCATAGCCTTCGGGCAAGGCATACCGGCGTACAAAATGCCTCGAAATATAGCCATGATCATCTTGGCGCTCCTCATGCTTACCTTCCACAATGACACAATTATCCACTACCTTGACATTTAACTCACTGGGCTTGAATTGCTGTACGTCCATGCAGACTTGGAAACCATCCTTGCCAATAGTGGATACGGGGCCAGCTGATTGTTTTCCTCTTTTAAGCAATTGTTGTCTTGGATCAGCGATATTGGCCAGTGCCAAACATCCTGGATGGCGGACGTAGTGGAAAGGTGACTCATAATATGGCGACCCAGCCAAAGAAAGGTCGCTCAATTCGTCAGCCAAGCTCAATAATAGTGGTAAACTTGCCATTTTCTGATTTATCTTCAACTTCAAATAATTCAACTTCTTGAAAGTATGTATATTTTGTTTGTTTTATTCTCTTTTTTGTTTTGAACTGATGTTTTGAACAAAATCGGGCTGACTATTTATACTTCTGTTTCCAGCTGTTGTATCTAGTATGTATGCATGTATGTATACATGTTTACTATGAGTTTGAATGTTGGCAATGTACATACATATGGAAGTATCTTGGCCATTCTAGTATATTCCTCTTTATTATATGAGCGTATGTTGTACATTTTTTAAGTAAAAGAGAGGTATCAAAACACCGAAGCATTCAACAAAGAGAAAAACATAAACAATAACAAATAATTATATAGATAGCAGTGATGGGAATTGGAAATCTTGATTCATGCCAAAAGTGCTTTTAAATAGTGCCAAAGTCAATTGAATAGTGCCAAATTGTTGTATATCCACATTAATACATTTCGAGCCCTATTTTCGATATAATTGAGAGTGACATGCAGTAAAAAATTAACTTTTTTATTATCAAAATTGCAAAATTGTTGCTAACATTTAAAATACAGGCTGTAAAATCTATCGTGAGCGACAATTTACGTATGTACTCGTCCAGTCGTCGACATTGATGTCACAATATCAAAAAATTGGGATTTATTTACTCGCTCTTGAGAACAATGTTGTGCTACTGACAACCTATTCCATTACCTAATGTCTAGAAAATAGCATAAACCTGCCAACATGAGTCAGTTGTTTTTGACAACGTGTACACAAGCCCCAATTTGTTGGTATTGTGTTAAAGTGACGTCGATGTCGCCAACTGTAATAAGGCTTAAAGACTAAAATAAGCCTAAACTAATTTAAATGATAAAATAACTTTTTCTAATTAGATGTACATACATATGTATATACTAAGCGGCAATTATAGTTTGTGCTTTTTTGTGGTTCATATACTGTCGAGTTGTACAAATTCGTGCACGTTAAAAATAATAATAATTGTTTATTATTAATTTTAATCAAACGAAAATTCTGTCGGTATAGTAGAATTTATATTGCTTTTTTTGGTTCATCATTTTATATGTATTACTATTAAGACTTAGACTTCAAAAATCTTTACCATGTATTAAAGATGTTAAAGTTTATAATTGCAGTCCATTTAACATTTTACTTTTGATCAAATTTCGAACTAAAAATATATTTTCCACGCTTGATGAAGAGTAGAGAATAAAAAGTATACCTTGAACGATTCGATAAATATTACTTAAACATTTTTCATTGAAACTATTGTTTATGTCTCCATGTCTTTCAAAAACTCACTCACATTTCAGTTCTTGAATTGTTCAAATCTTCAAAGTCTAATATGGATCTGTACTAACTTTTAATTTTTTCACGTATTTTATTTCGTTTAAAAGCATTTTTTTTTATTAAAAGGAACAGTATTATTTGTGTCTCCACTTAGAATATATTCTAGCACATGTCAACATAAAGATCATCAATATATTTTTTGTTAAAAAATTTGCGCCATATGTATATGAAATAAAAAGCTTCTTTAAAATTAAATGTAGTTCCACATTTTTAGATTGCATCTCTATCTGCAACAACTTGACGAGGGGAGTACTTAAGAATTTCATAAATTTATAAAATCATCTCTACGAGATGAGCTGTTATAAACAAATTTATATATTCATTTTAATAGATCGTCAATGTCTCTGGACAAACCGTTACTTTTAACTATCAGAACCGAACAGTTGTCAGCCTCAAATCCTAGTTTTCATTACTTAAAAATGTAAAAAGTTCAAGAAAAGTATTTATTATTGCAATAAGAAAAGTTTCCATATTTTAATGGGCAAAAAGTGCCAGAAAAGGAGCGAGAGTGCCACAGTGCCAGACAACATCCAATAGTGCCAAAAATGGCATAATTGTGCCATATTTCTCATCACTGATACATAGGTGCGTGCGTGTGTTGCTGAGCGCATGTCTGTAGAGAAATTTATTGGTAAGAGAAATTAGCAAGTACAGACAGGGCTGTCAGATGTGAAAAATAAATTAGCTAAAAGTGCCGATTTTAGGACGTTTAAGTTCAAATTTTCGATTTGACAACACAATTTTCTCTTTTTTTTTGTTTGCAGTGCATGCAGATTTTTTTCTCGAAATTTCCAACTTGATAATCTAAAAATAATAACATCTAAAAGAGAAATATGTAAGTAAATCACTGCTAGCCACTAAGAGAAAAACTAGCGCCAGAGTGCCGAACATCAATCGGCGTTTTATGCAAATGAATACACATACGCTTATACATTACTCTCGTATTTCTCTTTGTGGGCAGGCATGAAGTAAATAAAAGCCCATAATATGCATGCGTGTGTGTGCGTACAGATATGATAATACATGTAGAGGTTTATTGACAAGAGAAGTTGCCAATTTCTCACCAGGCTGTGAGTCTTAAGTTTTTTTTTGCATTAAAAAAATCAGGAATTTTCTAACTTAAGCATTTAAAAGAGAGCGGTTAAAAATAAAAGCACTTTTCAAGGAGAAAAATATAGTACATAACAAATAAAGATATGTATATAGGTATATGTACAAATGTGCATGTTTGGAGTGGTTTCGTTATTCAATTATTCATTTATTTAGTACATACTTTCAATTAAAATCACAACATTTTGCCTTATTATATTATAAGACTTACATATAAATATGTAAAAAGGAATTACATACATAGGTACATACATATATGTAGGTATATACATATATATGTACACATAAGTATACTTAATTAAAAAATCTTTGTCTAGTACATACATATGTATGTGTGCATGTATGTATGTATTTATAGGTATGTAAATATGTATAATTGATATGAATTATAAAATTCTAGAATCTAGAACATTCTAGAATCTTATGAAAGCATGTTAGGGTAGATAAGTACATAAATACTTACATATATGTATATACCTATTTGTACGTATGGATATGCATACATACATATTTACATATATATTTACGTGTCATAAAATTTATGGAATACATACAAGACGTACATACCTATAAGACTTATACTTTACTTTACTAAGTGTTGTAGGTAGGTATAAGTAAACAATTTTTTTTTAAACTTATTTATGTTTTGATTATGCAAAGAAGAGACCGGTATTTTGTATCTTTTAAAATTTAAATAATAAAAGCAAATCAAAACAAAACATATTAACTGCTCTTTATATTTCTCTTCAAACAGATGTTTCTCGACATTTCTCGCTCTTTTCTATTACCATCACGCAAGAGTATAAAAGCGTAATAAATTCAGAAATCTCTTCATTTGTTATTGAATAACGCAAGAACAAACAGTTACATAAAATAAAATATACAGCGACGAAAACCAAATAAAATAATTTCTGTAAATAAATAAAAGATACATAAAAAGAAAAATAAAATGTCATTGATACCAATATTAAGTGAATTCGACGACTTCAATGACGTGGAGCAAATGCTAGAAGACACTTTTGGTCTAGGCATACATCCAGTAGACATCTTCCGTCCTTACCATCGCTCACTAGTATTCCGAACGCCGCCACGTCGCCGTTACAATCCATACGCTGTGGCTAAGTTTCAGCGTTCCGGCCGTTCTAAATTGGATGCATTGAACAAATCTGAACTTGTTCCCCATGTTGGCAAAGATGGTTTCCAAGTTTGTATGGACGTTTCACAATTTACACCCAATGAATTGAGTGTCAAGACTGTGGATCGCAATGTTGTCGTTGAAGGAAAGCACGAAGAACGTGAAGACGAACATGGTTTCATACAAAGGCATTTCATTCGTAAATATTCATTGCCCAAGGGTTACGATCCCAAGGATGTTGTCTCTACTGTGTCATCAGATGGTGTTTTAACAGTTAAGGCTGCGCCACCACCCAGCAAGACGAAGAATAATAATGAACGCATTGTTCAAATACAACAAACTGGACCTGCACATTTGAGTGTCAAACAACCAGAGGAGTCGAAGAATATTGAAAATGGTGAATCCGACAAACCGGAGAAAAAATAAGTTACGCAGTGTTTGTAGTTTATTCCCGAATTGTTTTATAACCATTTATTTTAAGATCATCCATTGTTCATCACAGTGATTTATTTCATATTACATGTACATATGTATGTATGGAGTTACATACATGTGATATGCATGGATGTAGTATGTATGTAGGTATTAAGTTTTCATTCCAAATTTGAGAATCAATAAAACTACAGTGTAGTAATTTATTCAAAACCTGTTTTTTTTTTAATTCTCTACTTATGCGTATGTTTGCGATCAGATTCACACCCCACGTGTACGTTTGTATATCGTCACATAAAATCCAAAAGGACCGTAAAACACTTTTTTACAGGAGAAGCATGAAATTATGAATTTAAGTCAGAATGTATCTGTGCCTGGTTAGGCACCGTATTGAGTAATGAATAAAATCGGAATTTTTGAACATATCAAGCCTTATTTTCTATTTAATGGTAAGCGACAAAAATTAAATGTTTAAGGTTTTTTATAATATGTATTTAATTTTGTTTTGAATACAGCCCGTATCTTGAAAGCTATCAACAATTTTGGCAATTTTATAATTCTAAGCTATGGATATGCCCATAAATTTCAATGCCATTAAAAAAAGTAAATTTTCGATAACATCTCGCTTACGATAAAATTGAAAATAGGGGTGCTCTATATGTGAGTAAAATTTTAATGAAAGATGTTTCATCACAATCAATCAAAAATTCTAATTTGAATTGTTGGGCTGTTACGGCCTTTTCGATTTTAGGCGATAAATATGCATACACACACATATGCATATCGTTAGCTAAAATGCAAATAGGCGTAACTAACAAAAAAAAAAACAAAATCGAGTTTTGAATTGTTTATTATGAATGCCATTAAACTACATGTTTTGAATAAATTTTACAAATCACGATCAAAAATTAGGCTTTTATTAACAAAAAACAAGGGGATTTGACTACAAGTTTGCTTAGTTTTTTTTAAGTTTTTTTTTGCTTCTTTAAAATTATTACCCTTATTCCACTTGACGGCATCGACGTCGCTTTAACTCAATACAAAAAAATTGGGGCTTGTGTACCGTTGTCAAAAAAAAAAACCGACAGTGGTAGAGAGTATGCCTTAACAGTCAGAACAGCACGGTTCGTATCCTGACTGCGAAAATTTTTTTCGTTTTGTATTTACGTGAAAAAACGTCATCGAATCATAGATTCTTGCATGGGTTCTAAGCAGTCATTTCAAACGTAATCGAATCATGGGTTCTTGCATGGGTTCTAAGCACTCATTCGAATGATGAGCAGTTTTGCTAAATGTGAACCCATGCTCGTCAATGACACGCCTGTGTTAAAATCATGCGTTCTGCATCTAAGTTGAACCAATGCATTTGCAGTAGAACCCATGCATTAACTATTTCTTTTGCATGTCTTTTTTTGCTAGGTACATATATATGAAAGTGGTGTAAGTCAAATATTCATTCGGTCGAGATATTTAGTAGATTACATTTGAACAAAACAAAAAATATTTTTATATTATTCAACATTTTAATTTAAAGGTTTGCTAGTCTCTATTAATATAAATTTATTTATTATTTATAGAAATTTATTTAAGATTAATTTAAAATTTGGAACCACATTTAGACTACTTTCATAATTAAGGGCACACAAGTATATATGTAGGCACTAGTGATGTATCGAATGTCAATTTTTTATATTCGCGAATACGAATATGTATTTAATGTAAAATTTATAGACATTAAATTAGGGTTATATTTACGTCTGCAATGTGAAATAATAATAAATTCAGTAAAGTGCGGCTCTGACTCGCGCACGAAGGGTTCCGTACGAATACTAGATATGTAATTTAATACAAACTTCATCCTATATAATATATAGTTTTGGCATTTTTTTTCGTTTTTGGGGTCTTTTCGGTTTTTTTTTGTTTTTGCGTTTTTTTCGGTTTTGGCGATTTTTTTAAGTTTTGGCTCTTTTTTTAGTTTTGACACTTTATTTTCTTGTTTTGGCGATTTTTTTTTCGGTTTTTGGCGTTTTTTCATTTCGGCGTTTTTTTATTTTTGGCAATTTTTTTCATTTTTTATATTTTTTTATATAAATTTTTTTTTTTAGTTTTGGCGACATTTTCGCGTTTTGGCGATTTTTTTTCGATTTTTGGCGATTTTTTTCCATTTGGCGATTTTTTTTAATTTTTGGCGATTTTTTTTTTTGTTTGGCGATTTTATAATTTTCGGTTTTTTTTAGTTTTACCGTTTTTAAAAATTTCAAGTGTTTGCCTCTTATGGTTTCCAAGATATAGCAAATTGTCAAAATTACATAGTCAAAATTGCATTAAATGATGGGCCACCCTTTAATTTAATTTTTTTTAAATTTTAGTGTTAATTGTTGTAGTCTGTATAAAAATACACTAATTTTACAAATTTCAAGTTTCAATATACATATGTTCATACAATTGTATGTATATTACATGGGATTTTAACATTTTTCGTTGTTCGTTTTGAAACACCCTTTAATTTTTAATTCTCATGTATTTGTTGTTGTAGCGGCCAAGGTTCTACATACTCTGTCCAAATTTCAGGTCCGTAGCTCTTACGGTTCCTGAGAAAATACCGTGTGACGGACAGACGGACAGCGTAGCGAAAACAATAGGGTTCATTTTCACCTTTGGTGTACGGAACCCTAAAAAATTGTTATAACAAACATCTTCATACTTCTGTTTGCGTAATTTAAAGTTAATAAAAACTACCCAAAATTTTAATGATCGTCAGTATATAATATTTGATACAAAGCACAAATTTCTATAAAAAATTTAATGGATTCGTACAAACTAATATTTTTATCCATTTATTTAAGTTTCGTTTAGTATTTATTTATTTAATTTTCGCCTGAATTTTACGAATACGAATGCGAATATTCAAAAATGGCCGAATATTCGGCCATTCGAATACGAATACCAATATTCGTGCAACACTAGTAGGCACATGTCCTGATGGGAAATGTACACATGAGAAAATTGTGCCATTTGTGGAACTATTTCATGTTGTGTGGAATCATGGCATTCCCGCTCAGTATTTAATACATATGTATATAATTGTTTATTAAATAAATTGTTTTAAATAGGTAGTACTTACTTGGAAAAAGTTCTTTCTGGAACTAATTAACGAAACGCCCGAACCGAAATTTAATTTATTTAAATCAGCCAAAAAATATGTGTAGGTACATTCATACCTACATATGTACATATGTAATTGTGTATCTATGTAGGTATTAACACTTATTTAATTACATATTTATTTTAATTTTTTTTTAATACTTTGTAATAAAAGTAAGCCTCCAAGTCTTTATTAATACATACTTTTATTTATCAACACTTTTATTTTCTTTCATTAAAAATAACAAACTTATAGGTACGAAATTTATGCACACATTAGATTTTAAACTTTCTGACAAAAATTACTTTGATTTAATTTATTTGCCTCTTTATTTTTCCTTTTTTTAATAAAAAAAAATTGTTTTTCTGAAGGGCCTATTAAATAAATAGACATGGCTATGTATATACATATGTATGTACATACATATGTATGCACACATTTGCAATATCATTATAGTTTTTATCTCACCACACAAAACAATTTTACCAGGAAACATATTTTACTTCCAAACAAACACACACCCGTACACATTATAATATCCCAGCGGTAAAAACTAGATCTTCTTGGTGCAGGCATTATGTATAAAAGCCCTGCTTAAGATTTTTTTTAATTCAATTACTATTCTTAGGCCGGGTTTCCATCTGTGTGCCAAATGCCACACAAGCGTAAAAAAGCGTAACCACTAATTACTAATGAAAAACAGTTTGATTCAGACACGTATTTATTGAGTTAAATAGTTTCATACATAACAAATAGACAATTTTATAGAATCCAGCATGATTGCAAACTGTTTAAATCAATAAATATATGTCTGAATCAAACAGTTTTTCATTAGTAATTAGTTGGTTACGCTTTTTTGTGCAAGTGACACACAAGAAATGCCAGATGTAAACTCAGCCTTACAAAACTGCTAAATAATGCCTCATAAAATGGCTGGACTCTTTCGCATAAAAGATACGATACACATTCCACAATCCATTCTATGATAAGAGAAGGAGCAACATGTTTTGTTTTTTGTTTTTTTACCAAAGCAAAAGCAAAATTCATTAATTTGAAGGCATCCCTGAATCTCTGGCGAAAGATTCAAGAACAGAAGGCCTGCACCGCAATGACAACGCGTGTAAAAAAGATGAGAGAATGGAATGAGTAGGCCTTGCACATTTAAAAGGAGTGCTTTCTAAAGGCATGCTTACTCCTTCTTTTTCCCGCTGGGATGATTTTTTAATTGAACTATCACTAGCTTTAGAAAGCCATCGAACCGGACACGGCAAAGATATTTTGGTAACTGAATTAAATTATTCTCTTTCTTCAAAGTAAATGCACACATGCATATGTAAGTATGTATGCATGTACGTAATTAGATATGTCCAAAACAACTCAAATTAACGAAAAACTGTCACTCACTTTCGTTTGAAGAATTGTCCTGGACCTAACCTGCACAACAGTGTTGCCAACTTTTTTGGCTCTAAAAGCACATCAAAATTTGGAAAAAGCACAAAAAGGCGTAATTTTGAGATCCAAAATTCGTAAAAAGTACTAACGTGAAAAATGAGCTTGATGTTTAATATTTTCTAAGCTATTATCTATTTCGGCAATGATATCAGTATCCTTAATGAAATATATCAGACGAAAAAGCTGTGCTTTACACTGAAAAAATAAAAAAAAATCAAGTTTTTATTAAAGTCATTTTAAGAAATAAACAAATTTCTTAAAAGCACTACTTAGTGCTATTTCTCAGTTTGGCACTAACGCTCAAAATTTGGCGTTTTGAGTCTTCAAAAAGCACTAAAAATAGTGCCAAAAGCACCAAGTTGGCATCGCTGCTGCACAATAACAGATTATTACTTGAACTTTACGTGCATACATATGTATTCAATTCTTTGTCAATTGTGTGATAGATCAACAAAAGCAAATATCAATTAAGAGTTACTGCAAATAAAACCGTTAGTTTGGTTTTGCAATTAAGAGCTAATTGCAAATAAAGAGAAGTAAAAACAAGTGCATGCATACATACTTATGTATGTATGTATCTACATAGGAAAATAAAAACAAACCTCAAATTAAAAAAAAAAAAAAAATAGGTACCTATTAAAAACCTTTCATTAGTTAAATTTCTACTACATGCAGCGTGACCATTTGACCGACTAAAGTGGCAAATTGCCACTTTTTTAACTGCCTTTCTCCTTTTTCAACTGTCTTGCCCCTGTTTGTCCGTCCCCCTGTGAGTTATATGAAAATACATTAAAAATAAAAAGTTTAGCGGTTTTCGCGTTTTTTTTTTAATTTTACCCCTTTTTTTGATAAATCCCCTATTTGGTGCCACTTTTTGAAAAATGTCATCGGTTACCCTGACTACATGGAGTCAACCCTGGATTCCTATGGATTCTTAGTAGGTATTTTAATACTAATCGCAACTTGCCATCTGAGTAAAACACTCAAGGAGTGGATCTTGAAAACACAAATTTACTAAACATAGGCATTTATCTATGTACATATGTATGTAGGTGCAAAGGCATGGTGGCATTTATGCCTAGAATGGTAAACATAATTTCTAGCTCCTTAATGGTAAACTTCGCTTATGAGGCGACTTTTATAAAAATAACGCATATATGACTTTAAAAACCAACAAAATAATAAAACAAAAAGAAAACATATTAATTATTTATAAAGATGTACAACATGGGAATTTGCTTGTCGTGAACACCGACACATATGCATACATACATACATATGTATGTATGTATAAAAATATGCGCTAAGTCCCAATTTTCACTATGCAAGTCTTATTGCTAAGCTGATTAATTTGTTAGGCTAGAGAGACGGGGGGAAAAGAAACGTTGCTGTTCCCCTCGGCTCTCTCTCCCTGAAACGAATCAGCTTAGCAATAAGACTTGCATAGTGTGATTTGGAACTAATTTCCAGGAGGATGACAAAACATTGCACTACTTGTCCCACACTCCAGCGTTCGAGAAGAATAACTCTGCATAAACAGTCACAACTCAAAAAATTTCAGATGCTAAAAGTGGAAAACATCTGTTGATACTGTACAAGGCCTATTTATTAGGTCTACTCAACTCTACAAAAATACAGCAACACAAAAAACAACTTTGTGTTTCAGTTGTCAGAAACACACACAAACATGAACTAAAGTGTATGGTGCAAACAGCTTTTGACATTTAAAACACGAAAAAACAGAATATCATCAGGACGATTGCGTTGACCTGATAAATAGGCCTTGATACTGTACAAATAACGCGAATTAACATAAGAACAAGCATAACGGTATTTTATCGTCTCGATACATATTAAATAAACAGCAACATGTCTAATTTATGTTATAGATTTTGTCAGCTGAGCCTTTAACCGACTGTAATATAAAGTAACTGCAACTTAGAAGTTACCTTTTCTGTAATATATTATCAGCTGTTTCTGAGCAGAACGGTCACAGTCTTCCACTAAAGTGATGAGTTTTGAATCGTTTTATGTTTTTCTAGAAAAAATTAAATTTTTTAAATTCTTAAAGCACAATCACAGTTTATTTCGAAATGGTTTTATTTTATTTATGCTGCCACTTACAATTATTTAACAGTTTTTTGATTTTCACAGGTTGAACCGAAACAAAATAGAACGAAAGAGAAAAACTAACGGCTTGTAATTATAAGATTTCTATAAACAAAAAAGAGTTAGCTGATTCGTAACAGAACAGAAAGTAAAAACTAATTTTGCCTTTAGGCTTTATACCCACACAAACCAAATTTGGAATTTAGCTTAGTTAACAAATAAAAGTCACCTGGCGCTTGGCTGTTATTATGAAATTTATCTTTTTAGGGTTCCGTACACCAAAGGTGTTTTCGCTACGCTGTCCGTCTGTCCGTCACACGGTATTTTCTCAGGAACCGTAAGAGCTACGGACCTGAAATTTGGACAGAGTATGTAGAACCTTGGCCGCTACAACAAAAAATACATGAGAATTAAAAATTAAAGGGTGTTCCAAAACGAGCAACGAAAAATGTTAAAATCCCATGTAATATACATACAATTGTATGAACATATGTATATTGAAACTTGAAATTTGTAAAATTAGTGTATTTTTATACAGACTACAACAATTAACACTAAAATTAAAAAGAAAAATAAATTAAAGGGTGGTCCATCAGTTAATGCAATTTTGACTATGTAATTTTGAAAATTTGCTATATCTTGGAAACCGTAAGAGGCAAACACTTGAAATTTTCAAAAACGGTAAAACTAAAAAAACCGAAAATTATAAAATCGCCAAACCACAAAAAAAATCGCCAAAAATTTAAAAAAATCGCCAAAACGAAAAAAATCGCCAAAATTAAGTATAAATTTCTAACACTAAAATAAATCGCCAAATTCGAAAAAATCGCCAAAATGAAAAAAAAAACGCAAAAAATCGCCAAAACGCGAAAATGTCGCCAAAACTAAAAAAAATTTTTATATAAAAAAACGCAAAAATGAAAAAAATCGGCAAAAATAAAAAAAATCGCCAAAAACCGAAAAAATCGCCAAAACAAGAAAATAAAGTGTCAAAACTAAAAAAAGAGCCAAAACTTAAAAAAATCGCCAAAACCGAAAAAACGCCAAAACAAAAAAACTGAACCGGATGAAGTTTGTATTAAATTACATATCTAGTGTTCGTACGGAACCCTTCGTGCGCGAGTCAGAGTCGCACTTTACTGAATTTATTTTTCTTCGCATCACTAGCAGATATGTCAATATTGTTCAATTATATTCAGGGCTATCATGAATAAAATTCCACGTGAAATTTTTCACGGGGAACACTTCCAACTAATAGCAAGTAATAGGGAAAACAAAAAATTCTAATTGGAAAAGGGATAAATTTCGCGCGGAATTTTATTCATGATAGTTCTGATATAAAGCTCTTAAAAGTATCGAAACCCAATATTCGTAAATAATAACACGGTGCTACAGTGAAAATATACTTGGAAAGTGACCTAGTGTAGGTTGTAGGCATTATTAAGTAGATCATAAATCAATTTTTAAAAGTTCGGAAACACCCACAAATTTCGGAGTTATTCCGAAAATACTATTTTCGGGTAGGTCCGAGTACTTATGAACACGTAACTCAGTTGATTTTAATCCGATCTTAAATTTTTGAACGCTTTATGAAAGACAAAGAATAGATCTTTCCAACCGTATACATTTTATGCTACATTAATTAATTATTGGTAGTAATTTTCGTAATAACATCTGCAATTTTTTTTATTTTTTATGTTTTTTTAACTTTGAGTTCTTTTTTTTATAATTTTTTCTATAAAAGCAGATGTATTTGTATAAAAAATTTTAAATAGAATTTTATAACAAATAAAATGAACTTTAGTTTTTTTAAATCGGACAATATTTGTGAAAGTTATTAAACTTTATTTAAATTTAAATAGCAGTTGATACCCCCAAGCGGAAAAAATTTAAGTGAGAATAATTCTTTTTATACTGAGATAACAAAAGAGATAAATTAAATACTTTAGTTAAGTTGCAATGCTCTTTATGTTTTTGTTTTAATTTTGCCGTTAGATATTTTGACATTTATTTATTACTTGAGTGCATTGCACTTGATAATGCAGAATTTAATATACCCTTCGATAGCGTTCGATTTGTCGCACACATACATTCAAAACAAAACAAATTTTAGAATTTTGTTGTTGTTCCAAAGGTGAAGTAAATTTTAAACATAAAATATACTATAAGGGAAGTATTTTCAATTTCCTTTTCTTTTTGAAATTATAATAAATTAAATTTTTATGTAAGTATATAAATAGATTTGAAACAATGTTTTAAAATTTTTTTGTAAGCATTTTATGTCGATTGTAACTTTTGTGGTAAATACACAAACTGTAATAAATGAATACGTAATGACAAAACATACACACCTAAAGTAGAGGGTGTATAAGAAATAAATTGTTTATTATTTTAAAAATAAAGTGTTACTATTTGGAATTTGTGAAAAGATTAATGTTACTTAAATATTTAAATTAAAAAATTATGATTTCTAAACATAATTGTATTATTTTTTTTTTTTTTTTTTGGTATTTTTGTTGGTCCTCAAATCCGCAAAATCATGTTTGACGAAGAATTCACAACGAAACTAAATGTTGTGGAAAAAAGAGCATGGAGAAGCTTTATTAGTTTATGTGAAAATTTTTTGGGAAATAAAAAAAGTGAAAATTATATTGATGTAGTAAAAGAATTTCTGGAGGCTTATGCAGAAATGGGATGCAGAATGTCCATTAAAGTTCATTTCCTGCATGCACATTTAGATTTTTTCCCAGGAAACCTAGGACAATTCAGTGATGAGCAAGGCGAACGATTTCACCAGGACATTTTGGATATCGAAAGACGCTTCGAAGGAAAAAGCCAAGTAAGAATGATTTCAAATTACTGCTGGTCACTTAAGAGAGAAACAGACGATTTGATGTACAAGTGAAAGAGGTCTAGCAAGCACTTTTAATCATATATTCTTAATTTCTAAATAAAATAATTTGAATACTGTTATTTTAAAATATTTATATAATCATATCATTATAACATTAAAAAAATAAAGAAAATGTAGTAGCTATTGATGAATATTTGTAAAAGCAAAATTTTTAACTTTTGAAAAACCTTAATAACTTTTTTACTTTTTACTCGATTTTATTTATTGAAAGCTGGTTTAACTCAGAACTAAATTAGATTTAATTAAATATATACATAAGGGTATGTTTTTGAACAATCTAATTTAAAAAAATGGCGCCAAAGTTGAAAAACCTAGAGAAAATAAAATTAAAATCAGATATAATTGAAAATATCACTGCAAAAAGTTAATATATATACCAATAATATATATATATTTAGAAAAGCACATTTTTCTTCTTTCTGAAACCATTTAAAAGTTGTAAATCCGATAAAAATCAACTGAGTTACGTGTTCATAAGTACTCGGACCTACCCGAAAATAGTTTTTTCGGAATAACTCCGAAATTTGAGGGTGTTTCCGAACTTTTAAAAATTGATTTATGATCTACTAAATAAGGTCTATAACATACACTAGGTCCCTTTTCAAGTATAAAAAAAAGTACTCTTTTGTAGCAGCGTGTAATCGATGTATCGACACATCGGTTTTTGAAATATCGGCGATATATGTATATCGATATTTATTTTCGCAAATATTGATATTTCGATATTTTTGCCCATCTCCATTTCATACTGTTCTAGTTTCGTTATATTGCAGCCGGCTAACTGAGCATCTAGCCTGGGTTCACAAGATCGAATTTAAAAATACAGAGACATACCTACCTAAATACTGATGGGAAATGTGAGTCAATTGTACTAATTGTGACACTATTTCATGTTGTGCGGAATCATGTCACTCCCGCCCAGTAATTGATGTCTATGTATGTAATTTTTTTTATTAAATACACATGTACATATATAGGCACATTGTTTTAGATAGGTAGGTACTTACTTGGAACACGTTCTTTAGGAAAGTAATTAACGTAACACCCGAACCGAAATTTAATTTATTTAAATTAACCAAAATTTAATTTTAATATTTAAATTAGTCAAAATATACATAGGTACATACATAATTACATAAATATGTATGTATGTACGTATTAACACTTTTATTTACATATTTTTTATTTTTATTAATACCTACTTTGTAATAAAACAAAGCCAGCAAGGCTTTATTAATATTTTATTTATTAACACTTTTATTTTCTTTTATTAAAAATAATAGAAACTTATATATTTTATGCACACATTAGATTTTAAATTTTCTGACAAAAATTACCTTGATTTCATTCATTTATTTGCCTCTTATTTTTCCTTTTTTTAATAAAAAAATGGCTTCTCTGAAGGGCATATTAAATAAATACACATACCTATGTATGTACTTATGTATTTGCAATATCATTATACTTTTTTCTCACCACACAAAGCAATTTTACTTCCAAGCACACACACACACACATTATAATATGATTTTTTAATTCAACTATCACTAGCTTTAGCAAGCCATCGAACCGGACACGGCAAAAATATTTTGGTAACTGAATTAAATTCTTCTCATTCTCCACTAATCAAAGTACTTACATATGTACATACTTACATACATATGCACATACTTACATGCATGCATATGTATATATGTAAATATGTACAAAATAACTCAAATTAACGAAAAACTGTCACTCACTTTCATTTGAAGAAACGTTCCAATATCTTTGGACCTGAGTGATATTTTCCATCCAACGTGGACTGCTTTAGCTTGGAACGATTTTCCGTCATTCCGCCTCAAATTTATTTGATAAACATGCTGGCTTCTTAAAAGTATCGAAGGAAGCTCTGAAGAAGGCGCGCAGCTGTGCCGTGAGATGACTGAAAATCGTTCCAATTCTTTGTAACTATCATTCGTTTGGGATTACTCAAATCTGTACAATAACAGATTATTACTTGAATTTACATACGTGCAGGATGGTCATATATGTAATTACATGAATCCTCGATTCATGGGTCATATAAGTACATACATACATACATAAATACATACATGTATACATACATTGTGTGACAGATCAACGGAAACAAATATCAATTAAGAGTTACTGCAAATAAAACCGTTAGTCCCAAAACACACTGTGCAAGTCTTATTGCTAAGCTGATTAGTTTCGTGGAGAGAGACGAGGGGAACAGCAACGTTTCTTTCTCCTCCGTCTCTCTCTCCTAATAAACTAATCAGCTTAGCAATAAGACTTGCATAGTGTAAATAGGGACTTAGTTTGGTTTTTTTAATTAAGAGAAGGAAAAGCAAGTGCAAGTGTATGCACATACATACATACATACGTATGTAAGTCACTGCAGGCCAGAGAAGCACAGAGTGCCGAACATCAATCGGCTTTTTGTACAAATGAATGCACATACGCTTATACATTATTTTCGGTTTTCTCTCTGTGGGCAGCATTGCTGTAAGTCAATGCTGCACTCTAGAGCTTCTCTGGCCAGCAGTGATGTAAAGGCCGGGGCACAATGAATCCGTCATGCGTTAAACTTTGGCTTTTTCAACTGACAGCTAAGTTGAAATACATACATGGTTTCTTATGAGGGCTGTTACATTCAGTACGTGTCCGTCAACGCAAAGTACAAAAACTGGTCAACTTTTAACTTTTTGTGTACGTTGACAGATATTGGTTGATTTTTTGGGTATGTTCTGATTTAGTATTTTGTGTTTTGTGGCAGCAAAAATAAAATTAAGCAAAAGAAATAAACGAAATAATCAGTCGTAAAGCAGCTCTGGGTTGAGGAACATCTCTCGCGTCATCGTAATTATTTCTTAAGTGCGGTCAGGCTTGTGCGTGTTGTTTGGCCTTCGAGAGTTTTTCGTCTCGCTCGCACTGGTTGACTGATCTGCCACGGATAACCGTATAATCTTGCGGTTTTTTGTGGAATTTCTTTAACAACCACGTTGCTACTTCCTATGTGAAGGCATAGGTCGTGTACAGTCATTCACAAAAACTTTTAAAATACTGTTAATACCATCTTGGGCATATGGTCTAGTTACTCCGCCCATACTTGTGCAACACCATATTATACAAATTTACTTTGTATAATATGTACTAAATAAATAAATAAATAAATAAATAAACGAAATAAATAAATAAATTTTAATTTAATAAATAAAATGGAGAATCAACCCATTGAAGCTGTTCAAATGTCTTTGAAAATGTTACGTAACAGAAAAAATTACTAATTTTGTACAAAAATACGTATGTATGTTTTTCTCATTTATTTATTTAATTGATCACACGTGTTGCCTGCATATATTATGTACGAGTATGTATATGCCAACTTTTGATATTCGCGAATTCGAATTCAAATATTTAAAACGATATCCGCGAATACGAATATTTAAAACGATATTCGCGAATACGAATATCTATTGTATGTGAAATTTATGGACATTTAATTGGGGGTCTATATTATTCTGCAAAATTAAATAAAAAAAATGTGTACGGAAAAGAACTTCATAATTCTGTCCGCGTACATTAAAGTTTATGAAAACTGTCCAAAAATTTAAATAACATTTGAAAATTATACAAAGTTTTTATAATAAATTAAATAAATTGTAGTCAAACTGAACATACATGGTTCTGAATTCCTCATCTTTCTTTATCCATTTACATTTTTAAATATTCTTAATATATGTATGTACATAAAAACTTCTGTTTATATTAAACTGCAACATATATTAACATTAAATCCACCAAATACATAGAAGGAAATGGTATTTGCAGAAGTTTAGGAATTTGTCAATTCTCATAGACAAAAAAGTGTCCTTTCAAAAAATATATTCTTCCATATATGTACATGACAATATCAAATTATTTAGTTTTAAAATTTTTGTTGGTCAACTTGAGGCTACAATGTTTAAGTTTTGAGAGATGTGTTAATGGAAACTTGCATACATAGACGTATTTTCATAAAGATATTCAGGTATGTGATGAAAAACGATTTAGACACAAAAACAATTTGAAAACGATAAAAGGTGTGATATGTTTCTTATAGTCGTTTTGTTAATAATTTTAAAACTTGTTTTTAATAGTCTTTCTAGACATTTTTGATAAATTCCTTTTCACAGCTCCAAGATGTGATTTATGTTTTATCTTCTAGTGTGCTTTTTAGAAGTCAGTAGTTTAAGATAAGCTCAAAAATGATACTCAAAATCTATCGGAATTCATCACACCTTTTCAAAACGATTGTTTTGACATCGTTTTGAAAACGATCGTTTTCCATCACATACCTGATTATTTAAATTTTTATGCAACAGAACTTAAAAAAAATATTATGAAAACAACAGTGAAATGCGTCTAGGAACTAGATTGTGTGCCCCTCTAATTTTAAGGTATTTTTAAAGTATATCTTTTTTAATGGGCAAATATCTATTGAAAATGTAATGTTGTAGAAGGGACAAAAATCAAGAAAAGAAAAATTGCACATCTTTCGTAATTGACATCATTTTGAATCATTTGATATCCCAACAATCTCTATGTTTAAAGCGGGTTAAAAATGTTCTCTTTCAGAAAATGAAATATAATTCACCATAGCAACCTTTATTGATCCAAGATATGTATATATTTTTTTTTGTTTCACGCACATTTTACATTGATTTGAAGATGGCCAAACGGAGTCATCTTTAAGCTCTAAAATACACGACGACTTCACTTATAGAAAATAGTGAAAGCTGCTCAAATACTGCTCAGTCATCAATACGGAAAACTATAGCACATTATTTGGCAAACAACGCATAGCAAAAAATAAAAAAGAATTTCATTTTTAGTTATTACAAACTTATATTTGTGCGCCATTCATTTAAATTTTAAAAGACCAGTCAAATTTCTATAAAAAGCAAAAATGTGCTAAATGTTCAAGTATGTGAGTAAAACGATCGTTTTCAAAACGATTTCAAAACAATCGTTTTGAAGAGATATGATGACTTCCGATTAATTTTAGGTATCATTTTTGAGCCAATCCCACACTACTGATTTGTAAAAAGCACACTAGATGATAAAATATAAATTATGTATATAATTGAGATGTGAAAAGAAATTTATAAAAATTTTTTGGAAAAACAATTAAAAACAAATTTTAAAATTATTCACAAACGACTGTAGAAAAACACATCACACATCACACCTTTTATCGTTTTCAAATTGGTTTTGTGTCTAAATCGTTTTTCATCACATATCCGGTTATCTTTGTTTTTTTGTAAATATCACTTTGGTGACCTGGGGTCAAATCGTTACATCCGTGAACGTAGAACTCGTCACGTAAAAAAACCATTTTCGGATTATGTCATACGTGAACGTACTGAAATCCCATTCAGCTTATACGATTGAGGTATCACTTATTTTGTTTTCGTACGATTGGCAATACGATCGCGTATGTAACGATTTGAACCCTGATTTAGGCAATGAAAAATCTTGCAACACTTGCCTTAAGGTAGAAAATTATTGATCAGACTATCAATTGCAATTAAAATTCAGGGTGGTTATTATGTAATCCGAATCGATCGGAAATGTGTTCGAATTGTAATGTTAATAACATACGAATTCGAACAGTTTCCGTTTCGAATCGAATTACATAATAACCCACCAGCACTCAATTTTCGGCTGTGTTCGTAAACGCATCACTGCTCTGAATCATACGTGCAAACTTTTATCTAAAATGCAATACAAGTTCGCTCATAGTATGTTTTAGTAGTAATCAAGTTTGCACACCATATTTGACATTTATTTGTTCATCACCTACTTCAGTGAACTAGTTGTAGAACATTTAAATTTCCATTTGCAGCGCAGTGATGCATTTACGAACATACCCTTCTTCATCTTACAACACACGGCTGTTCCCATGTTAAAATTATATATATGTATGTAATTGTATCATGACTGATGCCTTTTCTTATAGCAATAGTCAAACCCTAGCATTTAAATTGATACTAAAGGTAAAACACATTTCAATTACATAAAAGTACAAAAATTACTTTGCTTTATTTTCATCAAAAATTCATTCAGTACAAAATTGATAAACTACACTGTAGCATACGTTAGAATTATACAAAAAGAAAAAAAGAATAGAATCTAACAAAACGAAAAAAATTAAACAGAATTCATGGGAAGATTATTAAAATTATGATTGATGTAATATAAGAACTTATAGTTGCTTATAAAAAAAAATACGAGATTTTTCACTTGGCAGTTTCAGCTTTTTCGCCGCCATTTGCATGAGCCTGTTGCTCTTTAATGGCTTGAGCCTGGTCGGGCTGTTTAACGTTCAAGTGTGCCGGTCCAGTTTGCTGAATCTGAATGATACGCTCATTTGTATTGGCAGATTTATTTGGTGGTGGGGGAGCTTTTACAGTAAGAACACCATCAGAAGAAACTGTTGAGACAACATCTTTTGGATCATAATCTTTTGGTAGTGTATATTTGCGTACAAAATGACGTTGTATAAGACCGTGGTCATCTTCACGTTCCTCATGTTTGCCCTCAACAATTACTGTATTATCCACGGTTTTCACACTCAATTCACTCGGCTTAAATTGCGACACATCCATGCACACTTGAAAACCATCTTTGCCAATGGATGGCAAGAGAGCAGTGCTACCAGATGATGAATCACTTCTATCTTTTTGCTGACGTTGGCGTCTGTTTAGCAAATATGGCGAATACAATGAAGAACGCTTAGGCATCAATTGGTGTCCCGGCGTATAGGACAAACGAGGACGGAATATATCCACGGGATTTATGCCAAGACCAAAATCGTCATCCAACAAACGATCCCAATCGTCCACGAAACCATGATGGTTATCGGTTTCCAAACCACGAGCCAAATTTACTAACAATGGTACAAGAGACATTTTGTTTTAACTTTTTTTTTCTTTTCTTTCGGCTTGGTGTATGAAACGATGAAAAATAATGTTCTTCAGCAAGGCTAGTTTTATTGTATATTTCTGAGTGCAGACTCGTTTGCTTTTGGTATTCAACTGAAGAGAATTTGCTTGAGCTTTTAGTTTTTATACCCAGTTGAGAGTTTTAAGAGAAGTATTCCATGTTTGGGACGAAGTTTCTAGAACTTTTGCTCTTAAACTAGAAGTTTCTAGTAGAATTTGTAACGTTTCTCTTGAGTAGAGCACATGATTGAGAGTTAAGAGCATTCTCAATTCCAAATTTTAAATGAAATTAGATATAGAGAAATATTTTCTTTCAGATATGCATTTGCATTAGTGTGTGTGTGTGTTAGTTGTATGCAAGGCTGCCAGACTAATTCCCATTCGACGATTTCGAATCCCAAAAATAGCTTGTTCATAGTTACATGATTCTGTCCGAATTTGAGGACTTTTTCAAATCGAAAGTTAATTTCTTAGTTTTAATATGAACATGTTATTTTTTTTTTCTTAATTAAAAAAGGGAAAAGTAACGGGTGAGACCATTCGATACTTTGGCCTAAACGTGGGCAACGCACGAGCTGCTATTCTAAACGATTAATTACAAGTTTCGTATATTTTTTCAACTTTTTATTTTGAATTATCCATAACATGCGTTTATATTATTATCGAGAAAAATCAGGCTTGTTTCTATACCGTGAAGTAGTAATTTTTAAACTATTAGGCTATTCAAGTAATATTGAATGCATACTATGTCTACTTATGTACATATCGCACATCCAGTTCAATAGTGTCAAACTCAATAGTTTAATGAGTTAATAACGCATAATAATAATAATGCATTTCTTATTTTATCTTACTATCACCTCGTGATAGAATAATCCCCCATATTGTGAATGACGTCGTCGACGTCACATCAAGACGACAGTAAATATTGTCACTTGCCTACTCTTTATCGGCAACAATTGGCTCTTATTGACAATCTATTACTAATATCTAACTGCCTTATTCAAAAAAAAAAAAAAAATATTTCAGGTTTATTAAGCGCTTATTTAACATATTTCTATGGGAAATTTGTCAAATAAACCTGTAATAAACCTAAAACATTTTTTATGAATTAGACCGTAGTAAGGCTTTGTAAATTAATGTAGCATGTTAATAGTAGTCAATTGTTGTCAAAAAGAGTAGACAAGTGACAATTTTTACTGTCGTCGTCATGCCTTCATTGAGTTGTATGTAAATTGAAAACTTTAAACGTGTTTTCTACAAAACTATTTTTTTTTGAGTTATGACACTATTGAACTGAATGCGCGATATGAACATTTACATATCGCTCGTTTACTAAAACAACGTCACAACTTAAAAAATGGGATTCCTCATATCGTTATGTAAAAATTTCATACAAATATCTTGTTTACTCAACTCTTCGAGAGAAACAATAAAATTTCCTTTTTCCATTAAGCTTAAATTAGACGTGACATAGCCATAATGCCATGGCCATAACCAAACCAAAATTCAATTGGTTTCTATAGTGAGAGTTATGGCGAGTCACCTATAATCAAATACAGTGCTGCCCATTAGTTTGGTTCGAACGGCTGTTTTCTATGACTACGGTTATAACACGTATGATTGAGCCTTTAAGAGCCTGTTCATCTAAATGCGAACGATAGATTCGATCGAATATTTATATTGGAAACAAAATTTGTTTTTGTTTCTAATATAAATTTTCGATCGAACCTATCGTTCGCATTTAGATGAACAGGCCCTAAGTTGTGTGTAAGTTGAAAACTTTAAGCTCGTTTTTTGAAAACTAGTTTTCTATTTGAACTGTGGTACGTATTCATTTATGCATAAATATTTACATATAAATTTTATATATATATACATATATATATATATATAATATATACATATTTACATATGTATATTTAAATCTATACTACATACATACTAAAATTTAGTTAACGTTCTCTTAAAATCGCTAGTTCCTCCGGCAGAGCATAAATTCTTAATTGTTTCTCAATTATCAGATCTTGCAAATGTGACAGCTCCTGCGGTACATAGGTTGCTCCATCTAAATATAAAGCCTTGCTCCAAGGGCATTCGTCTAAGGCAGTAAGTAGACATTTTTTACATGATTCAAATGTACAATTCAGATCGGATAAACAACTTAAATAGCAACGCCAAAACAAAGAGTTTCGCTGCAACGTGGAATATAAACACATAGATGGCACTGAAGTGCTTAAAGCTGTATCGCTGTGTATTAAAACTTTAAAAAGATTTAAAATTCGTTGCCTCACCAACTTTTCGTGATATTGAACATCATTGTGAAGCACCGGAAATAGTGGATGCGTTTGTGTAAATGAACTGGAAGTTAGAGAGTTAATGAAACGGCAACGTCCCAAAGATATGAGATATATAACTGATTTAATAGAAGGATTTAATTTTATGAAGCCTGCTCTTAGCTTATACCAAGGTACAGATTGTTGGCATCCCCATTTCTGCAGCAAATACAAATTATTAGGATATTCTTGTAGACCATCGTAAATAGTTTGCTGTATTAATTTATGTGATACATAACTGTTTCCTTTGGGTAGTTGTAGTATTTTAATATAAATTTCATAAATATGTTCTTTAAGGAAAAGATGACGAGGATTGTTATGTGTTTTAAATATTTCCAATAGCTTTTGTAAATATTCTAAGCACTGTTGCTTTTGCTGTAGCGTGTAACAGAGCACGCAGTAAATACTTATTTGATTTAACGTATAATCGCTCATAAAGTGCTGCTCTAAAAGCATTATTTCAACATTTTGTTCAATTCTTATGACACTAATTAATTTCTCCTTGATTTTACTTAAGGCCAAAAGTTTTTTGGCATTTGTTATATTTTCCAGCTGGCTTGGTTCCAAATCCAAAGCATATAATGAAAGGATTTGTGAGGCCTTTTCATATTGCTCCAATTTAACTAGGATTTCGGCATAAGTCAGGTACACATAAGAAAGCTCAGATTGCAAATTCTCTTCTTTATTATATGCCTCCAGAATATTCTTAAAAATATTCTCTATATTTTCTAGAGGTGCTTCATTTACTAGTTCAAACAGCGCTAATTCGACATAAAGCTGCAGACAGTTGCGATTTTGGCGTTGTTTCAGTAGAACTTTGAAACGTTTTCGTGCCTGTTGTGTGTAATCTAATGAGAGTTTGCCGCTTAATTTTTCCAATATTAAAAGAAATCTTTCAAAACGGCACCACAGCTGAAGAAATATTAATCTTTTCTTCTCATCGATCTGTTCATAAGACTGGGCACAATTTATCAGTAACTTTTTTAAACACTGCGAATATATTTCATGTGCTATGGAGTTGGAGAGATAAGTAGGTGCATTTGCCATCTCTTTGCTTAGCCCAAATAAACTGGCGAAAAATTCTTCATGGTCCCAAGAGCAAATATAATGGGGATTTACATACACCGCCAATAGGTCTTCAATGGCATCTGTATCGCTTTGCAACTGAATTGCCAATGTATGGCTGCTAATAAATGGAAGTTTCAAAAGCTTCAATATTGTTACCAAAAGTTTAAATGAATTTTCTTGGGATTTCAAAGGATAAACATAATGGCAAATGTCTTCATTGAATACTATACGCTGCGGGTCACTGCAGTTTGCGTTATTACATGGATAAGGTAGAAAATTAAAGCTCTGCCTTAACTTTTCTATTCTCAACCATATTTCATTCATAGGTAGTCCAGATTGTAGTATGATTTCTTCGTACTCCACCAAGGTATGTTCATCTTGGGCGTTCGGCTGAAGGTCTTCGAGAAGTTTAGCGCTCACAGCAACATTTAGCTCTATAGCCAGTTTAATAAGAGCAAAGAACTGTTCGTACAAACCAGCTTGCCTTAGGAATAGACAACAATTGTAAAACAATTCCAACATAACAGCATCATTTACTTGAGTATTTGTTGATTGTTTGTGATTATGAAACATTTTCTTCATGCATCTTTCGTAAATACGTAAAACCTCAGGTACAGTGCAGCGAGCCATAGTACCTTGAGTACACATTATTAATGCCTGCCACAAAGTAAGACTATAGGGATCTTTGCTTAGCAAGGGTTCCAACATTTTACTAACATCATGAGATGTATAGGCCTGAGTTATTATGCCAATGTATACTTTATATAACTCCTCCTTGCCCGGATGGTACGTCAAAGCTTTCTGAACGTAATCCAGCTTTTTCTCAGCAACTTTTAAGCGTGACCATTTATAAGGATTTTTATCTTGCAGCGCAATTAAATCCAGCCAATTTTCTAAATCTTGACACTTTTCTATGGTTTTGCGATTTAATTCACCAATTTTTGATATGAATTCATTTTCATCCAAAGCATAAGTATAATTGCACGCACTCCGATTTTCTTTTGTATCTTTGTGTCGATACCTATAATAGCGTTTCTGCTTAGATTTCTGACTGCTGTAATTCCTACCCAAGATGCGATATCCCACACGATATCTAGGACAAGCTGGTTTATGCAACGTTTTAACTGTGTTATACTGTTTGGCTCTATTCTTATCTATATAGAATTCTTCCTGACCAGTAAAGTCTAGAAGAGGTTCAGGGGGTGTCTCAAACAAAGCCTCGCACGAGTTTTTATTTCTACGTTTCTTTAGCGATTTTTTCAATTTCTTGGATTTACTAACTATTTCTTCACCTGATGATAAAGAGCTTGGCATATTTTCATCATTGCAATTTGAGTCTTGTGAATTTTCATCTGAAAAAACTTCAATTTGTTCGGTAGACTTACATTGTATTGATGTTAGTTTGGGACCACTGATTGGAAAACTATTATTCTCTAGCCAAGTATTTTTGTCATTTTCTGCGGATGATGATGTACTTTGTTCTTCACTTTTTGTTTTAGATTTATTATCATCAATGGAGTAAGCCGGAAAAAGTGACATCTTTTTATTTATCACAACCAAAAAATGCTACAGTTTACAATCTTTAACTTTTATAATATTGGCAGTCACTTTAAAATGTTAGCAAGCAGCTGTTTGCAAGGTCAAGCGACCACAGGGTGAACAATGCTTTTTCAGTTTTCGATTCAGCACAGGGTGAATCACACATTTCATTATAATTCACGTAAGCGTAAAACAGCGTTAAAGTACGTTTTTTTTAAATTATAATTTTTATTACAATTTGAAATAAGCTTTACGCTTTTGTTTAAGCTTAAGTTCAATATTATTAATTATGGTTAATGGTGCATTTTCTGTGGTTAAATGAACTTCATCAGACACCATGTCTATGTAATAATAGATAAAATAAAACTTTAATAAATGGTTTTTGCACTTTTTCATTAAAAAAAAAAATATGGAAAAAATTCGAATAATTTCACGATCTCAATCATGTTTAAAATAAATTTTCATTTTCAAGCTGAGAGTAAATTAATACCGAAAATTATTCAGTAAATTTAAACGGTATTTGAAAAATAAACCCAAATCAAATTTGATTTTCAATTTCGATGTACGTGCACTCAATTCTGACTTTTTTCGGCTGCAAATTTTAGTGAAAATCGAGATATATTTTCGTTCAATTTTATGTATCACTAGTGTTGTCAAGTTATTCGATCTTAAAATTGTTCGAATAAAAGTTGTAGAGGTTTTTCTTGTTCGAATTATTGGTGTCCCAATAACAACTCTAGGAAAGCAATGAAATCGAGCTGAAATAAAGTCGACCAAGTAAAAAAAATAAAAAAACATGTTGATTATTGATTTATAGCTTCAACCATGATATTTTTTGTGCTTCTCATTTGTTCAAATGAAAGTTTAGCATAATATCTCGAGTTGTCCTCAGATACTAGTTGGTTAAAGGTTCCCTGATGAGTTGCATCAGCAACAGTGAAATTCTCATAGGAAATAGTTAACCATTCAATAATAAATTTTAATGTATTTTTAAAAATTAATCAAAACTGAACAAGCAAAATATTAATTTTGGGAAAGTGTTTTTAAAGACATGATATTTTTGTTACTGCTTACCGGTACTATATTTATATTTGCTGCCAGAAAACAAAAAAAAAAAATCAACCGATTAAAGGCCCAGGGACATAGCATCCATCACACGTTAAACTTCGCCTTTTTCAACTGACATTAACGCAACAACGGAGAAGGTTGGCACAATTAGTACTTTATCGACGGAAGTATTTGAACAGCATCAGTAGGTTGGTTCTTCATTCTATTTGTTAAACTCAATTTTTTTATTTCGTTTATTTCTTTTGTTTTATTTTTTTTTTTGCTGCCAAAAAACACAAAAACCCAAATTAAAACATAGAAAAAAAACCCAACCAATATTTGAAAAACTACGCAACTTACGCAAAAAGTTAAAAGTTGCCCAATTTTTCTACTTTACGTTGACCGACACGTACTCAATGTAACAGACCTCATAACAAACCATATATTTGAACTTAGCTTTTAGTTAAAAAGGGCGAAGTTTAATGTATGAAGGATTCTATGTGCCTGGGCCTTAAGCCATATGGCTCGATTATGGATGGCAATCTAAATTCACTTGTGTTGCCAAAATGTTATTACGTAGTGCAACTGACAACTAACAGCTCTTAATTTCAGTTACCAAATTGCAATAATATTGGCAACCACAAATTTTTAGTTGCTGCATAGATTTTAAGGTAAAAAGGTAAAGGGAAGGCGAAAATACGTTTTAAAACAAATTATTAGTTAAAAATTGTTGCAAGCAAAAACATTCCATCGGTTGGTTATTGGTTTGCGGCATAATATATTCAAAATACATTGTCTGCAGCAAACCAATAACCAACCGACGATTTAAGGCTCATGAATGTAACTGTAACGGTAGGAAACAGCTGATAATGTAACCGGAATGTAAGAATCTGTTTCCTACCGTTGCATTTACATTCCATTTCAGTCAATTAACTGAGCCTTTACTAAAAGCGGTAATTCTGAAGAATTCCAATTATCCCTTAAGGTGCCACATTGTGTAATCGAAAAATTATTCCACTGAATTCATCATCTTTATGATAAATAATAATTTATTAAGCACTTTTATTAAAAAAATTTTCTTTTTAGCACTTACATATATTTCTTATATGTATCTATATTTTAAAGCTTTGTTTACATTATTTTCTTTTGCCAATTTGTCATAATCGTGCTTCCAATAAGTTTTGGGCAACTGATATATGTATATGACAACTATTTTTACTTATGTATACTAATTTTAATTTCGGTTGCGTTGCCAATTGACAAGGCAACTGAAGTTCTGTTGCGATCCATAATCGAGCCAATAATTTTAACCACCAATTATCGCCTGATTCAAATTTCCTTTAATCCAATTTGTACGTTTTAGTAATAAAAAAAAAAATTATAAACATGGCTTTAACATATAAAAAGTTAAGGTTTATTTGTTCTTCATTTCTTTTTATCTAAAATAAAAATTAAATTATAAAATATTTATTTTTAAACCTTGGAATAATTAACAAATAAAAAGCAAGAGGAAATGGACGCTTTTGAAACTTTTGTTGCGCAAACTATGTAATACGTAAATGGAGAGAAATAATAATTAAAAAAAATAAATACTCGGGTAGCTTCTAAATACAAACATATGAAACACTAAATAATGAAGCATAAAATCCAACCCTATTTTAAAAATTTTTCTTGCTTTTTCATTTGTTTAATTTTCACAATTCAATTAAAAATTTATGTATATGGATACTTATGTATTTTCTTTTCTTTTTGTTTAAACTAAATTCTATAAAAAAAACCAAACTCATGATATTGAAATGGAATTGCATTACACATTTTTGTAAAACAAAAAGAAATTGATTAAACTAAAATCAAACTAAAAAAGAAGACTTATTTCTTAATAAGACTTTCGCAACTGCTGCTTAGATTTGGCAACGATTTGAAAAATAGTCGGCTTTTGTCAATATGCTGATGGCTCTGTTGCTGTTGGGTGTTGCTTCTGCTGTTAAAAGTAGTATTGGTTTTAGGAACCACCGAATTGGCGGATTCTTTGCCCACATCTACTGTATGAACCGAACGTCGCATTAGTACTTGACTCTGCGGCATATTTTGTACCATGGCGGGGGACAATGGTGATTGTGGCAATTCCATATCGAGAACGGTATGTTGGTTATGGACTGCCGTAGAGGTTGCTGACTCAGAATGTTGTTTAACTAATTGACGCATGCGTGTCGCTGATGGCGGTTGAACATTTAGGCTTATTCTAGGGGCAGTTTCTGCTGCATAACACTCCAGCATGGGACCGCAAGCTTCGACATCTACACTGCCGAGCAGTTTTGTATCCGAATATCTACGCAAATCTTTGCCTAAATATTGTTCTAGCTTGTCGGTACAAGTGCCATCGCTGTCAGGCGGTGTTAGAATATTGGAATTATGGCCGCCATAATCATGATGCTTCAGATAGGGGCCAGTATCGAGATCTAAGTCTACAGAGTCATTGAGTATATCACGATTTTCTAGGAATATAGATGAATTAGAATAACGTTTTGTATGAGGTTTGTAGACAAATCCGCCCAAACCATTAGCCACCGCATGTGAAACGCCCGAACTAATGGAGGGAGCCTTATGGTCGCCACTACCTGAAAGAAAGAGTAGTAGAAAGTATTTTTTTAACTATTTTTGTTTTAGTAATATCAGTTATTTTAAGGCAGATTTAATGCCTTGCAAATGGAACTGATTATTCGTATTAGTCTTTGGTATTCGGACATTAATTTTGCCGAAATTTATCGAAAGCCGATTTTTTAACTTCCCGCTTTAACAAATTACTGATTTTACATCAGTTTTTGAAAATCGAGTTTTCATCATCATAAATCAATCCCACTTATTGTGAATGCCGTCGTCGACGTCACAACAAGACGACAGTAAATTTTGTCACTTGTATACTCTTTATCGGCAAAAATTGGATGTTATTGACAATCTCTTACTAATCTCTAAGGCTTTGTAAATTAGTGGAGCATGTTAATAGTAGTCTTTGTCGACAAAAAGTAGACAAGTGATAATTTTTAGTGTCGTCTTAATGTGACGTCGACGACGCCATTCGCAATAAGGGGGAATGTTTTGAGGTTATGAGAGTCGGTTCTGCAGAACATCATCATATGCATGAGTGTGTATGTATGTAAGCATTTCATAAATTAAGAAGGGGTCAACGGATCGGCAACAAATTTTCCGCATTCGAAAGATTTTTTTTTTTTTTTTTAAGAGAATGATTGCCTACTACTGTTACTAGCTACCTTCTTTAGGAAAGGGATAGTGATAAAGAAGACATGTGGTGAAGGAACATATGGAAGAAAGCTTCATTCTTTTACAACTCTGATTTTTTGCACGTTTTTTTGTTAATAAGGCAGTGTTACAGCACCTCTGGTATCAATAAGGCATATTAAATTTTTCGAAGCTGTGTTTAGTAGCCATTTTATTGGTTATTTTACTTGGCCGATGATTCTGCTATACAATACCAACGAAGGAGGGCGCTGTGATTTTACATTAGCATTAGTATCCGCTGAAGCCGGTGTAGTTCAGTGTCCAGTGTCTATGCTTTCATCATTTGAACTTTCCTACAATAACTAATACAAAGGAACACTAATGCACAACAGAAAAATGCGTGGCATTGTTATTTTAATGACTGTCGGAGACCGGGCTAGAACACAGGACCTTTGGTTTTGTAGTTAACGTGCTAACTACTTCGGAAGATGTTGAGATAGCCAATCGATCGACCGTACTTTATATTGCTGAGATTTCAGCCTGTGTTACAAAGCACTGATTTCTTAGCTTCAAATAAAATCAAATAAAAAATAATCTTTTGCCTGAAACGGGTAATAAATAAAAACTCCTCAACCCACATCTTTGTCCGATTTCTATCACTCTGTAAAAACATCTAGCACACCGGTAAGATTTTTTGACATAGTTTCATGCATGCCATAACATGCAGTAGTCTATATACTCCGAAAAATTTTCCTAATTGTTCCATTGTTTTCCATGCATTGCTTTCCTGAAGTATAAACTTTCAGTTCATTGTCATTTGTTTGACCAGCTGACCTGGCAGTTAGTGCATTATTGTGGGGAGGATGTCTATTATCCCTCGACAGGTGGCTTTTATTAGTGCAGGCCACCAAACTATCGCACCATAAATCAATATAGGATTGATCATTGTGTTGAAGAGCCATTTAGAATTTCTTGGGTTTATATCCCATGTTTTTCCTATGGCCTTCCTACACGTATGTACATACATAAGTATATGTATAAAACAATGGCTCCCATGTAAGTTAAGACTCAAATATTTCGCATAGCTTGACAGCTTAAGTTCTATTCCATTTAATTTTGGAATTGTGAAGGTTAATATCAAGGCGAATTGGCACGAATTGGCATTGGTGATCAGCTGTTAATTTCTCTCAAAGCAAAACGTTCGGAAACTTTCTGACAGCAGGGAATTTTGAAAGGAGAATATGTAGAGTTGCTAATCGAGACTACCTGGTATCAATTCGCCTAAGTTGTTATCTTGTACTCCTTCGTGAAGAGCACAAGATCCGTTTTGAGCGGGTTAACGCTCAGGACAGTTTCGTTTGTTCACTTGCTGATAATTTTCAGTGATGCATGCAGCTTTTTTAATACTTTGTAACGATACAGCCACTCTGATGTCATCGAATTGCGTTATACATACCTTGTAGCATCATCGAATCAAATTTCCTGAGAAAAGAATTCAAAGCAAAGTTCCACAGGAGAGGAGACAAAACTCCCTTCGTGGATTTTCCCTATTTGCTACTTTCATTATTAGCCTATCTTAGACTGTATATAATAACCCTATTGGTCCATAGTCTCCTTACTAGGTGGATTAGCGACTGTCGGATACTCAGTATTTGTAGAGCCTAAAAGCTAACAATGCGTGCTAGTTGCGCCCATTGATTTCTCTATGAAACCAACGAGTCTCTCCACTGATCTACCTTTAGTGCGGGCTTGTTGAGATATTGGTATGTATATAGTTCGGCTTTGATTGCCATTCTCAGGTGAATATCAATCAGCCTTTCCATTGTTTTCAGAAGTAACGAAGACATACGATCGGTCTGAATTACTTCGGTGTGCTGTGTGAGTTCTTTCCGCTTTGGGAATGAACACTACGGAACGCCTGATCCTTGACTCCAGTATACATATATAAAAAAAAATATATAATTACCTTTATTCCATTTGGTGTTGTCTTAACATTACTCATTGTTTGCAAAATGATGACTTTGATGCATGACTTCTGTCTGAGAAGTTTTTTTCCACTATTAACCTTTATTCATTTCTCTTTTTCTTTAATTTATTCATATTTATTTGTTCCAAATGGAACCAAAAAGGGAAAAGGCCAGGTTATCCCACGCGTAGAAACTTCCTTCGGTTGCTACAAAGGACCTATGTGTATGTTCGTATAAAAAGTAAGAGTTTCCACTCCTATAGTTTTTTATTGTATCCATCATTACAACTTATTAAAAACATTTGCACTTGATACTGAAAAATACAACAAAATAACTAACTGCAAAAGATACAGTTAGTTGCGGCCACCGTTAACAAGTGCAAGTGAGACACAAAACTCTCAAAGGCCAAGCAACACACACAAGCCTGGTCGCACTTAAGAAACAACTACGATAACGCGAGAGCTGTTGCAGTAACTTTTATTAAGATAATCGGTATCGCTATAATAAGTATAACGAACATTTATCGGCTTTGCTATTCAGCAACATATTTTAACGATATTCACTGTCGGTTGAAGTAACAAACAAGCTCAAAATCATTTGGCTTTTTTTAATCCCTCTTCGTGCTTTTATTAAAGTTCATGTGACCCAAATGTTTGATTTCAAGTATCTTGTTTTTAAAATAAAAATAATTTAGCTGACTTACCACTAAAACTACTCAGTTGTAATGCGTGCTCCCGCCCCGTATCAGTCGACAAGCCATCAGCACTCAAGTCCTGACGAGAGCCTACACATAAATCATTTACCGACACACGACTGGAGTCCTCAGAATGTTCCAGCACATTGTGTATGGAGTCATGGAAAGGTGTCATGCTGCCCGATCCTTGTGGGCAAGGACGGAACGAAGAGATCTGTGAAACAACATCGTCCAAAGCATAATCTCGATCATAATTATGATGTGATTGTGAGCATTCGATATTGGCCGCCACAGCCACTTGGCCGAGCTGTGAATGATGATGATGATGGTGATGGTGTAGATGCTGATGATGCTGGTGCTGTTGCTGTTGCAGGCTCATGTGATTAATGTGATGATGTTTTCCAACTAATACTCGCGACGGCAAACCGCCTGCAGATGTTTGTGATATCATAGAATCAACATCCAGGTCTGCATGTTGCAGCATATGATGCGGCGATGTTGGTAAATTATCACTGCCATCAGCCACATCTTCAACTTCGTTGACCTCTACAGTGGAAGCGTAATTATATGTAGGCCTTGGATTCGCCACATTAACATCAATATTTATATTGACACTGTGTGGCACTGAGTTTGCAATGTGTAACTGATTTAAGGGATCATTATTGCGACCATTATTACGCTGTTGTGTTAATGGGGAGGGTGGCGAATTGGGATGAATCTTTTCAGGAGCATTTTGTATGAGCAATATTCTGTAAAGAATAAAAATAAAAAACCCGATAAGAACCACACAATATTACAGCTTCTGTCATTAATCATGTTTTGTCATTTACTTTTCGGTAATTTGCAGACGACTCCTTACCTGTTTCTGGCTTTCCAACGATGACATAAATGTAAGTAGGCTTTGCATTGTATATACATAAAGACTATGCCGCCCGTTAGACCAACAGCAACCACCGCAAGTTTTGTCCAAAATGGCCATTCTGTTAAGGTGAAAAAAAATAAAGAAAACAGTGGTAAATCAAAATTTATAATTTATTTTGGAAAATGTTTATATTAAATAAAAAAAAGAAAGGTCTGCTTTTTAATTAAATATATAGAAAAGATCGAAAAATTAGATAAAAGAATAAAAAAAAAGAAAATTAAAACCCAATTCCCGAATGTCTACTCGAAAGCGTTTTCTTTGGTTTAGAATTACAGACTAGATCCCTTGATTTTAACTTTACTTATAGTAAGAGTATAATCAGAAAATGCTTTTGAATTCATAATAATACAATGCATTATAAAATGTCAAAGCCACGCCAATCAAAATTTAATATTCAGGGGCGTGCTGGAAAACGCGCGATTTATAGTACTAAACTCTTTAGTTTATGATCGATAGAGAAATATATGGCGGCTACCCTCTTCATTCAGCCGAATTGTGAATTTTCCCGGGGAGTAGTTTCTTTTCTCAATCATTTGTTCCTGCACAGAGAAAACAGTGCCTAATAATTACCTCATAAAATAGAACAAAATTAATAAGAAATCTCTATGTTTTTTTTTCAATAAGGAAATCTTATTAATTTCATAGAGAAAACCTTTTTGAAAAAATCAAGAAGAAATCTTGTAGTTTTTATGAGGTTATCTTATTGATTTTTTTAATAAGGTTTTCTTCTTGATTTTATGAGGTGACCTCATAAAGTAAGAAAAAATTATGTCTTTCTTTATTCTTTGTGCTTTGCTTATATATTTTCATTTAAATTCTATACCATATAATTACTTTGAAAGGAGACAAGTATTGAACCAGCAAACTTCTGACTGATAGACAAACACTCTAACCAATATGCTAACAAGCAGTCTGAATAACCATTGAAATAATTTTGCAAACATGCTTATACAAAAACGAAAAAGATCATGAAAAAAAATTGTCTGTGTCTATTTATAGATATGAAATAACAAGACTCCTCATAAAATCAAGAAGATTTCCTTATTAAAAAAAAATCAATAAGATGCTTTACACATAATCATATAGGAACCTAATAAAATCAAGAAGAAAACCTTTTTAAAAAAATCAATAAGGCAACCTAATAAAATCAATAAGAAATCCATATAGTTTACAATTTATAAGAAAACCTAATAGAATCAAGAAGTTTTTCTCTATGGATTGTTTTTTTGGTGCCAAAAATAACTTAAATTGAGTAAAAAAAATTTGGGAATAATAAGATTTCTTCTTGATTTTATGTGGTTTTCTTCTTGATAAAATTAATAAGATTTACCACATAAAAACAATAAGGAATCTCTATGAAAAAATCTTCGCTTCTTTCTGTTGGGATACCCCTTAGCCTAAAAACGTTTCATTGAGAAAATCTTATTGATTCTATGAGGCAGTTTTTTCTCTGTGTGGAAAAAATTCTCCTATTCTAAATAGCCGAGTTCTGCTAGTCTCTGGCTATTCTCTAACTTTTTAAGATATGCCTTTGTTTCAGTGGCAATCCCAAAATGTGCCTCCAGTAAAAAATTACTATAATTGTTTTATATTCTTTTTTGGGATTCCTTCAGGATTTTCCATGTTATTTGTTTTTTTTAAACCAAAGCTGTATTACAGTGAACAAATAATTCTTTCTGTCAAAAAAAAAACCAATTTCAATGCAAAGATCTGTTAGAAGAAGATAAGAAGAATTACGTGAAATATAAAATTATATTTTAATGAGCGTGTCTCCGCCCATTTTTTAAACGCAAGATTGTGTGTTTTTCAGAGCTCAGGGTGTGTGTTAAGTCTTGTAAAAATCGGTAAAGTAGAACCACTTAAAATAAAATATTAAATTTTAATAGACGTGACTCTGCCCATTTTTTAAATGGAGTATTGTGTCTATTTTAGAGCTCAAGGTGTGTGTTAAAATCGGTTAAGTAGAACCGCGTGAAATATTTTTTCAACTTTCAAATTATGTAATTACAAGAATCAAAGGTGTTTTATAGGTTTCGCAGCAATCAAATAAGTAGAATATCATAAAATTAAAATAAAAAAATTGTGGCGTGTCCTCGCCAACTTTTTTTTTTACAATGGTACCAATGGAAAGCTATACCCTCTCAGACAAAATAAAATTACAATCGGTCTAAAATGTACCGAGTTATGAAGTAACACCCCCCAAAAAAATATGAGACGAATTGTTAACCTCCTCCTTTTCTGAACTCGGTTAAAAAATATAAGTATTCAAATCGGTCAAGCCGCTTTTGAGTTTTAGTGAGACTAACACGCCTTTTACACGTGAAAAGTTTACTTTGCAAGGTCTAAATTCAGCTGGGAGAAAGATAAAGTATTCATCCCTCTGTATTTTTCACAGCTGAGTTAATACTTTGCAAAGTAAACTTTCCGTGTGCAAAAGGGGTGTATCGAACAACGATTTATTTTTATACATGTACATACATATACATACATATGTATGTATAGATGAATAGTACATAGATATATAGATTATTTTTGTTAACAAATTCGATCATATTAACTTTGTTTTGGTTTGCCTTAAGTGTTTTTCTTAATAAAATCCTTCATAAACAAACCACGAAATTAATTGAAAAGAGAATTCAAAAACTTTATGTCGCCCTTTAAATTTCTCAAATATAGGCAAGGCCAAAATAGAATTGCACAAAATGTTTGCCTTTCAATTTCCGATATGTAAAAGGAGTTTTAGCAGTATCCATAAGTTAGCTATAGTTTTTTTCTTTTTTTTATACGTACAAGGTGGCGCAAAAATAACCTTCCGATGTTATTTGGCTGTAATTAAAAAAAAAAAAAAAAAAATTAAAAACTTTGATTCTTCTTGTGGATTATTTTTATTTGGTCTTTTAATTTTTTTTACATCAAGTCGAGAATATGATGTCATGTAAATGGCCGCCGCCACAGTTGATTGTCATTTGAGTCCTTTTTATGGCATTTTCCATCACTTTGGCCAAAACTTCCGCCGATAGGTCCTCACATTCTTGACGGATATTGTCTTTAAGAGCTGCAAGAGTCTGAGGCTTGTTGACATAAACCCGAGACTTCAAAAAGCCCCACAAAAAGAAGTCTGCAGCGGTCAAATCAGGCGATCTTGCTGGCCAGTGCAAATCGCCAAAACGGGAGATTAGGCGCCCGAGAAATGCATCCTTCAGCATATCGGTTGTGGCACGTGCAGTGTGTGCCGTTGCACCGTCCATTGTTTATTAACGTGTATTTCGCATGTGTTTACTACACAAATGTCAAAACAGAACTGACATTAGGCGCCAATCGCAAAATTTATAGCATTTTCTGATAGGAGGATTACTTTTGCGCCACCTTGTACATAATTATGTTTTCTAAATAAATAAATTTCAACAGCTGTAATTTCGACATTGGTTAACTTTAACTTAACCCTTAGGCAGACAAAAAAAGTTAAAATGTCTTAGGCCCAATAATTGACTTCTCAATTATATGTAATTTAGCTAATTGTCACTTAAATGTAGTTTATTTTTTAAGTGGTTAATTAAAGTTGTTATTAAATTACATTGAAAGTACGGCAGCACTACAAAATTTCCCAGTATTATGGAAGGCTTTTCAAACAACAGCTATTTATCGTAAATAGGAAAGTTAGGTTATCAAAATGCAGGAAACCAAAATTGCATAAAAACACATTATCAGAACGCATTTTTTTTATTTTTCAATGATATAAAACTATATATTGTATACACAATAACATATAGGATGCTCGTAAAACTTAAGTAGGATTTAAATATACAAGATTGGGCATTTATTTAAGTTTCATTTAAATGTCTCTCAACTTTCTACAGAAAAAATGAATTCGGTACTTAAATGACATTTAAAGATAAATGACATTTAATTGAGAAGTAAATTTTTGGGCCTTAGAAAGCTTAAGTGTATTTCGTTCTTAAACAAAAAATTTCATAATGGAGAAATTAACTGCATGAAAAATAATACACCCTATATTTATTTTTAACTAAGTGGTTGGTCAAATAGATGCGATAACAATTGACACTAAGGCGTGGTGGCACAGAAAATTGTGTCAAAAACATTACATTAATTGGAAATTTGTATTTTTAAGGGAAACTTGGCTGCCTACAGTTAAAAAAAATATGTCAATTAGGTAAAAACAATGACATAACTGGATTCAAGCTACAACATGTAAAACAAATCAATATTGAATAAAACTATCTCATAATTAACCACCACCTCTCATAGACAAAACAGGTATTTGGAGAATGCTTTCGATATTATTACACAGTGGAGGTAGGTTAAAACGAACATCGGCTATAATAAATTATTGTACATAACGAGCAACTTTTCCTGTCCCAACATTTTTGCATTAATATTTCACAGATAATAGTGCATTTATGTATAGCGAATTTTTATTTTTCAATTCCTTTCAATGAAACTGCATGAACATCCCATGTTGCTGGCTGGTGATTTGTAAACAGCTGTTCTTTTTAAAAGATTTAGAAAACTCACTATAAACAATTAATATTGAAAACAAACAAAAATTTCATATTTTATTGTGGTTTGCAATATAAATTTTCAGTCGAAAGTTTTCTTTCGATATCATGAAACCGGCCATGAGATATTTTTTTTAATATTGAATACATTGTTTTGTTTGTGTTCTGTTACTTTGTTTACATCTAGAATGTATTTACTTCGCCTGTAACGAGCATTCGGGTTCGTTATAACCGAACTCCATTGTTTTATAAAATATTAATTTGGAAGGAACGTACATATACATATCGATCATTTGCTGTAACAACGTCATAATTCAAAAAAGGTAATTTTCAAATTAATAATGCAGAAAACTAATCATCATATCATTATTTATAATAGGCAAAAATTTCATACAAATATTTTGCTTACTCAACTCCTGGAAGAACAATAATTTCTTTTCCATTAAGTTGTGTGGAAATTAAGAACTTTGAACTAGTTTTTTTTTGAGTTATGCCATTGTTGCAGCAAATGAGCGACATATTTCTGAACAATAGATTAACGAGAACATACTATTATTGTTTCACGTTTATTTTAAAGGAAAACGTATGTAACTAAAAATAATTATAATAGAACTGTGATAATATCAAATTATAATTGCTATTAAAAAATAATGAAAATGTAATATAATTAAAGTATTTATGTTCTATATTTAATACGAAATAGTTAATCTCTGTAAGCTTTGATATATGTTCACACATATGTTTGTATATTAATACCTTCGGCCTCATGACAAATATAAGTTTATATTTGTTGCATAGAAAAATAAATAAATAAAATAGTTTCCAATTAATTTCATTAACAAATCAATTACTCGTGTGATCAAACACAAAATTATGGCACAACTTTTCATTGAAAATAACTTGTTCCTTAGTAGTGAAGTTCAAAAACAAAAATAATAGCACAATTCACAATCTTGTGCAAATGGTCTTGCATCCTTGCATGTGCAAAAAGGTATAAGCCCAATTCACAAACTTGTGCAAATGGTCTTGCATCGTTGCATGCGCAAAATGGTATAGTATATTGATACTCACCACTAAGAATTGTTTTTGGTGATTTTTTTCATTTTTGCGATTTTTTTTTATTTAAAATTTTTTTAGTTTTGGCTACATTTTCGCGTTTTGGCGATTTTTTTCGATTTTTGGCGTTTTTTTTCATTTTGGCGATTTTTTCGAATTTGGCGATTTATTTTAGTGTTAGATTTTTTTTTTAATTTTGGCGGTTTTTTTCGTTTTGGCGATTTTTTTTTAATTTTTGGCGAAATTTTTTTTTGTTTTGGCGATTTTAAAATTTTCGGTTTTTTTAGTTTTACCGTTTTTGAAAATTTCAAGTGTTTGCTTCTTACGGTTTCCAAGATATAGCAAATTGTCAAAATTAGATAGTCAAAATTTTAGTGTTAATTGTTGTAGTCTGTATAAAAATACACTAACTTTACAAATTTCAAGTTTCAATATACATATGTTCATACAATTGTATGTTGTACATGGAATTTTAACATTTTTCGTTGCTCGTTTTGGAACACCATTTAATTTTTAATTCTCATATATTTGTTGTTATAGCGGCCAAGGTTCTACATACTCTGCCCACACGGGCAATTTATTCAGCCACATCTAAGGAATTTGAATGTGCACACATACGAGTATATAAGTTAAAACTTTTGCCAGCCTTTAGCATATTGATACCGATACCGAAAACTTAATCAAGTAAGTAAAGGAATGTGTTTTTAACCGACTTCATTTAATTAATTTTGTAGTTATGACTGTTCTTTAGCGATATATTTTATGCTAACTCAATTCACTAACAATTAATAAGAAATCGTTGCAATTTGTCACCGAATGACCATGGATAATTTTTACCAAAAAAAATTTTATTTTCCAAACCTGGAATCTTATTTTTGATTTTTCTGATTTAATACTAATTTATTTAGTTATAAAATATAAGATGTTTAAATAACAAAAAAAAAAAAAAATTGTTACTTATACGTACTCGTATCCACAAAAAAAAATATTTTTTGAAAATGTTCCAGCTCTGGAGCTATTTCTGAAAGTTTTTATACCAAAGTCTCTTACCTTCTAAAAGATAAAATATATTTAATTTATAAAGGAAAAGAAAAAATTAATTTGACCTAGTTACTTTTATATAAGAAAAAATTTTAAAATTTTCCAACCCTGGAATCATCCTTTTAGAATTTGGTGCTTTGTTATGCCAAGCTTTTTCGTTTAAAAATATAAAATATGTTAAATTTATAGAGAAAATTAAAAAACTATTTGAGTAGGTTACTTTTATATACCAAAAAAATAAATAAATTATCCAACCCTGGATTATTTTTTTTATTTTTTGTTTGATTCTTAATACCAATTTAATTCTTACTAAAATTTATATAAATATATATAAATATAATTCTTTCTTCAATGCATAGATCTGATAGAAGAAGATAAGAAGAAGTACGTGAAATATAAAATTAATTTTAATGGGCGTCCATCCGGCCATTTTTTAAATGCAATATTGTGTCTTTTTCAGAGTTCAGGGTGCATGTTAAGTTTTGTAAAAATCGGTAAAGTAGAAACACTTAAAATAAAATATTCAATTTTAATGGGCGTGACTCCGCTCATTTTTTTAAAGAGGATTGTGTCTATTTTAGAGCTCAAGGTGTGTGGTAAGTTTCGTAAAAATCGGTTAAGCAGAACCGCGTAAAATATTATAATAAATTTTAATGGTCGTAACCCCACCCATTTTTTCATCTTTCAAATTGTGTAATTAAAAGAACAAAAGGTGTTTTATAGGTTTCGCAGCAATCAAATAAGTAGATTTTGATAAAATTGGATAAAAGAATTGTGGGCGTGTCTCCGCACACTTTTTTTTTGCAATGGGAAGCTATACTCTCTCAGACAACAAAAAAATTTACAATCGGTCCAAAATGTACTGAATTATGAAGATACACACCTAAAAAAAAATAGAGACGAATTGTTAACCTCATCCTTTTTTTTTTTGAAGTCGATTAAAAAATTAGTTTTAGCTACTTTTACATGGCAAAATAAAGTTTAAATTTTCCAGGTCTGAAACCGTATTTTCTTCGATTTTGCTGATTTTCAATACCAATCTATTTCGGACAATTTCTGATACACCAGTCCCACAACGAAGTCTCTAACTGGGAGTTGCCAACATGTCAAAAAATAGTTTTTGTTGATCTTTTTTTTTTTTCATACAAAATTACATATTCAACTTGAAAAATTGGCTACCCTGGGGGTGTGAACGTTGCTTTCGGTAACGAGCAGATTCAATCACGTGTTCTCATTTTGAGATTATGGCATTCGTTATCGAGTAATGTAATAATATTGTTAGATATCGAATGTATATAATTACTGAAACATTTTCGGTAATTTTTTTTCGATCTGGGGGCAAATTATGGCACTCGTTATCGAACGAAATTATGAAATATTTCAATAGAGTTTATATGGAAATATTTTAAAATTTCGAATCGTATCGAATGCCGTAATTTGCCCCCTGATTTGCATCTCCTATTGACAAGTAAAAAATATCCCTGCAATTAATTTCATGAAAAATTTCACAATGTCAATTCTGTCATATTGTCAATTGCCTTAAAACGTTTCGATGGGTTATTACGAGTATTATCTATTCTTTTGTTTTAATGTACTTATCTATTGTATATGTATTTGGTTTTCTTTCATACCTATATGTCCATGTTGTACATCTTCTGCAGCCCGTTCAATTAGTACACAAAGCGACCAAATGACACACAAAGCGGCAGCACAATGAAACAATACCGAACAACATAATCTCCTTCTTTCAATACCAGATATATCAAGGCTGCGCCACTGTAATAAAAAGCAAACAAGAAAACAAATATATAAAATAAGTATATTGATTGATATAAAAAAGACAAATCAACATACATACTATGTACGTTAGTAGTACGTAAGAAAATGTATACATCGTTACCTTAATATAGAAAGGCCCCAACTGATTATTTTTTAGAAAACCGAGATTTTTGAATTTTTCGATGCATTAGATGTTCTTCTATCGAAATATGGAAAAAACTCGATTTTAAAAAAAGTAATGAGTTAGGGCCATTCTATATTAAGGTAACGATATGTACAATGTATATTATACATAGAAAGAATAAAATAAATATTTAGCAGAATTTGAATTGAGGTTAAAATTACAATAATTCCTTTTTAAATACTTGCAGTATTATATTTAAGCACTCGTATTTGTAGATTGCACACATTCGAACATAACACTGATCGACAAGAGATTTTTGTTTGACAAAAGTTGTTGAACCCAGGGACCGTAAAGCTGAATTAAACCACTTATTTCAGACAACATTTTTTTTGTCCTCATTTATTAGGGTTCCGTAAAAAAGTCACCATGAACCGAAGCAAAATCGTCAAAACGAAAAAAATTGCCAAATTAAAAAAAAAATCTAAAACTAAAATAAATCGCCAAATTAAAAAAAAATCCAAAACTAAAATAAATTGCCAAAAACCGAAGAAATCAGCAAAGTGAAAAAAAAATCGTCAAAATGAAAAAAAAAACGCCAAAAACCGAAAAATATCGCCTAAACTAGAAAAAAGCGCCAAAAGTAAAAAAACGTCAGAACTTAAAAAAAACCAAACCGAAAAAACGCCAAAACAAACAAAAAACGCTCAAAACCGAAAAATCCCAAAAACGAAACAAAATGCCAAAACTACGGTGGTGTGCCATATTATTAGACTCACTAAAGAAAATAATCCAATATTTGGTTGTTATTGGTTTTTAATTATTAGATTCTAGTGCTATTTTTATTTTATTTGTTACCTATGGGATCGTAGTGTATAAAATTAATTGAATTTGGTCAGTTTTTATTATTTAATAATGTAAACAAATATATATAATTATATATCTAACAACAGTATTATCCTAAAATATTAATATTTTGTATGACCTCCTTTTGCATCAATGAGAGCTGCTGTTCTTGGTGGCATACTCTCCGCACAGCTCTTTACCACTTCTTGGAGGTGTTCATTTCGATGCCAAACGCCTATTATTTGCAGATCGCCTTCTTAGCCACTGTTACTCACAATTAGTAAACAATTCAGTATTGCCAAAAAATGAATGTTAAAATATTACAAAAACAATAACTAACATCATTACAGCATAATTTTATCAAATAATATCTATTACTGTAGTGTTTTAATTTGCAAAACTTATAAACATTAGCCCAATTCACAATCTTGTGCAAATGGTCTTGCATCGTTGCATGTGCAAAATGGTATAGTATATTGATACTCACCACTAAGAATTGTTAAGTGGTGAGTATAATATGCTATACAATTTTGCACATGCAACGATGCAAGACCATTTGCACAAGATTGTGAATTGGGCTATTAACTTTATTTTTATGTAGTATGAGTCTAATAATATGGCACACCACTATTTATATTATATAGGCTAAGGTTCGTATAGTATTACATATCTAGTGCCCGTACGGAACCCTTCGTGCGCGGTTCCAAGTCGCACTTTACTGAATTTATTTTATATGTACACATCGTCACTAGACTTGTGCAATTTAGTTCATTTCAGTGACCGGTCATTTTAGTTCATTATTTGTAAATGAACTAGTTCGTTCATTTAGTTCAATCGCTCTTTTTAGTTCAATGCACTAGTTAGGTCTTTTTAGTTCACTGTTTTTACATCTACAATTCTACATGCGTGTGTATTAGTGTTGTCTTTGACAATATTAAAAACACAAATTCTGTGATCAAAATACTTTATGAAAACTAAAATTAATTAATTAATTAATAAATAAATTTGCTTTATAAAAAATCTCATAAATCCAAAATATTTTTTGTGAATAGGGTAGTATAAGCGATGAACAAGAACTAAATATACCCTGCAGAAAGTGCGAATAGTGAAATTGTGGTGATTTACTAGTGACGTTGTCAGTAGCACTACTGACCAGGTGTACCCCAGCCAATGGTATCATCTATTGACATTAAACATTAGCTTGTCATTGAAAATCCACCACTAGACTATAGCACTACTGACTTAGTACCTCTTTCGGGACCACATGGAGACATTGGCACCAAAGATTCACTAGTAAATTTTAGGGCTCTAGTCTACAATATCGATATACCCCTCTCGTTGTCAATAGTAAACTTATAGTGATTTTCTAGTCACATTGTCAATAGTGCTACTGACTAGGTGTACCCCAGCCAATGCAAATGATTGACAAATAACATAGGGTTGTCATTCAAAATCTATCAGTAGACTTTAGCACTATTGAGAAGGTAGTTCTTTTACGACTATATGGAGATATTTGAACCGAAGATTCACTCGTAGATTTTAGTGACTCTCGTCTATATATATTTATTTAATATTATTGCACAACATAATAAAAAAGAAAAACAAACTATTGACGCGTTCATTGACAATATCACCAGAAATACACTAGAACTGTCGTCTCTAACGTATCTCTACTCGCGCATAAAAGGAAAGTTGTCGACATTTTAAATAGTGCAATTGTCGCTGGAGAAAGAGTATTGACATAGAGACATATGGTTCTAAGTTGACTAGAGGTATGTACATACACACACATGTGAATGGGTATAGAAGATAAAAACACAAAAAGGAAATAAATTCAGTAAAGTGCGACTCTGACTCGCGCACGAAGGGTTCCGTACGAACACTAGATATGTAATTTAGTACAAACTTCATCCTATATAATATATAGTTTTGGCATTTTTTTTCGTTTTTGGGGTCTTTTCGGTTTTTTTGTTTTGGCAGTTTTTGCGTTTCTTCGGTTTTGGCGATTTTTTGAAGTTTTGGCTCCTTTTTTAGTTTTGACACTTTATTTTCTCGTTTTGTCGATTTTTTCGGTTTTTGGCGTTTTTTCATTTTGGCGATTTTTTTCATTTTGGCGATTTTTTCGAATTTGGCGATTTTTTTATATAATTTTTTTTTAGTTTTGGCGACATTTTCGCGTTTTGGGGATTTTTTTTCGATTTTTGGCGTTTTTTTTTATTTTGGCGATTTTTTTCATTTTGGCGATTTTTTCGAATTTGGCGATTTATTTTTTAGTGTTAGATTTTTTTTAATTTTGGCGATTTTTTTCGTTTTGGCGATTTTTTTTTAATTTTTGGCGATTTTTTTTTTGGTTTGACGATTTTATAATTTTCGGTTTTTTTAGTTTTACCGTTTTTGAAAATTTCAAGTGTTCGCCTCTTACGGTTTCCAAGATATAGCAAATTGTCAAAATTACATAGTCAAAATTGCATTAACTGATGGACCACCCTTTAATTTAAATTTTTTTAAATGTTAGTGTTAATTGTTGTAGTCTGTATAAAAATACACTAATTGTACAAATTTCAAGTTTCAATATATGGAAGTTTATACCGGGACGTTGGTAGGAAATTTAAATCGTGTAGAAAGTATAATAAGAAAGATTGCCAGATATGTCTATAATATTAGATTACGTGATCATGAAATAGTATCAAACAGGATACCTGAATTTTTAGGTACATGTTTCAAAAACTATGTTAATATGCGTCTGCTTCTACAATTCTACCGGGTGATGAGAAGTGGGCAGCCTCTTACACTTGCACGCAGCTTCACTTTTATAAATTCAACACGTAATGTTCAGATTTATGTACCCCGTTTGCACATGTCAGTTTTTGAACGTTTTTTCTTAATTAGAATTTGTCGCATATGGAATTACTTACCGAATAATCTAAGGGTTTTTTCCTATACATACTATACTTATAGGAGAAGGATTTTTGAATTTCTCAGATCATGTGACTTACCTAATACATAATACGAATATCTAGTCTATTGGGCTCTGGTCACTGGCTACCAGAATCAAATTGATTTATGTATCTCTCTTTAATATCTTGTAATATTTATATGGCTGGGGAGCCGATTTCTTTCTTCCTTTTTATCTTCTTTTATTGAAAGAAAAATAATATTAATAATAATAAAATATCATTGCATACTCTGTGCATCCTATTTTTTATTTTTACATGTGATTTTATGACACATGCTAAGTGTTTATCATTAGTATTATTCTTGTAAATTTATTCTTCATAAAATAATCCTAAATTGTAAACTTAATCAGATAACATATATATTAATGATTGTTAGTCTATATAGACATGAAATTAAGCTATCAATACATGTATTATTGGCCGAACGGGCTTTTTATGTATTGAAACAACTGAAATAAATAAAATAAATAAAATATACATATGTTCATACAATTGTATGTATATTACATGGAATTTTAACATTTTTCGTTGCTCGTTTTGGAACACTATTTAATTTTTAATTCTCATGTATTTGTTGTTGTAGCGGCCAAGGTTCTACATACTCTGTGCAAATTTCAGGTCCGTAGCTCTTACGGTTCCTGAGAAAATACCGTGTGACGGACAGACGGAGAGCGTAGCGAAAACAATAGGGTTCTTTTTACCCTTGGTGTACGGAACCCTAAAAAGTAAAGCAAAACGTTGAAAACATTTAGTTCACAGCCTTTGTGTTAGTTCTTTTTGTGTATTAGTTCTTAGTTCAAAAAATGAACTAGTTCAAAAATTGAACTAGTGAGCGTAAAACAATTAAACTAGTTCACATAGTTCAAAGTACTGAATCGTTCATTTGAACTAGTTCGTTCATGAACTACACAAGACTAATCGTCACCTAAAATGCAAAAAAAAATCCATCATTTCGTTTTTGGTTGATAGTGGTACATCGCACTATAGGAAATTTTACTCACTTTGTGGTCATAATTAATTACAACCAAACGGCTAAAATGTTTGAAATGATTTTTTTGAATCAAACTTCGGAATACCCTCAAACGTCCTTAGAAATTTTAGCACTTAGGGCCAATTTCACCAACTCTATTTAAATGTCAATTTATATTTAAATGTCGATTTTCATTAATTTTTGTATGGAAAAATTACTTTTAAATATGAATTGATTATAATAAGTTGGTGAAATTGGCCCTTAATCTCATGAAGAAATTTTTTATGGCTCACGCTTATGTCCTCCCACGCGTGATAACTTTTGGCTGATATTAATAATACACTCACCTTCGACATTATTTTTACTTTTTTTATTATTATGAAAACCTTTAATAAACACAATCGTTAGCTGAAATCACCCACAAAACACTTAAAAAAGTAACAGTAAATCAAAATTGTCGAAAAATTAAAAAAAGTTGTTTTCTTTGTTATTCTTTTTAATTCAAAGCAAAAAAAAAATACTTTTTCACTCACGCTCACGCATTCTCACGCGTAACAATTTGTAAACATTCCCTTTTTTGGTTTAAGAAAAAAAATTCGAATGAGAGAATTTGAAAATTTTTTGGTATGTTTCTACAAATCGCCACCTGAAATGTAAAGGGCCTAACAGCAAACAAAAATCAAAATTTATTTTTGATTTTATTTTATTTATCTTATTTTTCAGAATTAAAGATTTTGTTAAATAAATTCAAAAGGGTATAACAAATGCTTTTTTTTTTACAAATCAAAGTCAACATATCAGGCCACACTAGAGACAAGCAATTTTGTCAGAGCAGATAGTTATTTCGGGAACATATCGCTCATTTACTTCAATAGTGTCATTACTCTAAAATTCGTTTTTGAGTTAATAATGCAAAATAATTCAGCATTTTGTATTTTATCTTGTGCAACAATTTCATATAAATAGCTTTTACTACCACCTCGTGAGAGAAGAATATTTTTTCATCCATTCATTGAGATGTATGTAAATTGAAAACTTTAAAGCCGTTTTCTGAAAAACTAGTTTTTTTGAGTTGTGACACTATTGAAGTAAATGAGCGATATGTAGACATTGGAAATAGAGACTCACTAGTATATTTTAGTAACTCTAGTCTACACCAAAGACGTTGCTACTATTTAATAGGTACTGCCTTTGTTTATATTATTGCACAATTGAAAAAAATACTCTTTGTGTAATATAGAGAATGCCACCGATAAATTATCAATTAGCTGTCACCAAAAGCAAATATTAATATTTAGACGCTCCGTTGACAATGTCGCCAAAGCAGTCGACAAAAATGATAAATTGGTACACTAAACTTCCAGCTTCCTACAGGGTATGTACATACACTTATACATGTACATATGTATATGTAAGAGTCCAACCTAAATTATTGCATCAAGCGTTGCCTTATCAGCAGGGTACGCATTTTCACTACATTTATACGTATAAAATATTATTTGAATGTACTATAAATACATACCCTGCTGCTAACGCAACGCTTGACGCTCTAATTTGGATTGTACTCTTAATAATAAATTTATTTTATAACTTAAGACTTCGCAAGCATTTTAGTTACTATGTTCATATGAGCTTTCGATATTTTTAAGTTTTGTTATCAAATTTTATGTCTCTGTATGGAAATCTTTCCTTAACAAATGTCCATTGTAATAAAACAAAAAATTACATCACTTTATTGTCCTGCCTGCTATTAAATAAAACCGAAAAGTAATTACTTTTTTATGGTCCCTACATTTTGTTTATTTTTAAACCATAAGCTGAAAAAACACTGCGTTGTAATCGAAAGATTATAATTGCCAATGTAAAATAAGTCGTTAGTAAAGAAGTACATAATTTATTTATTTATTTTATTTTTTTTTTTTTGTAATGTTAATAAAGGCAGATGCAAAAATAAAATTAAAAACCCAAAATTTCTTCTTTTTATATACTAATATATGATATATGGCTAATATAAAATTATTATCAGGGCGTCTTAAAAAAATGGCATTGCAAACTTTAAAAAAATATTACTGTCCAGTAAAAATATTGAAAGTAAACTTTTAGATAGTGTAAACACCTGAAGATTTTATATCATAACTCGTAATATAACACCGGCAGAGCAAATGCCATTTTTTCATTAACCCTGCTGTTAGGTTTGGACCATTTTGGTAATTTTTTCTTTCTTTTTTATTTTAAATTTGAAATGGCATATTGTATCAACTTAAAATGAAAGCTCAGGCGCTTTTTTTCTATTTTAATGCTTTTATTAAGGTTTTTGGCTAGTTGCGGTTAACTAGCGTGGAAGAAAATTAAAAGTCACAAATCTTAGGTTACGGACCATTTTGGTCCATGCAATATATAATATTTTTTATTTCAGTGAAATTACATAGTTATAGCCTATTAGTATTTTCGCTGCAAGGTTTACATATTGTTTTTCGATTAATTTTGCATATAAATCTGCTGCATATGATCACATTTCGACTTACAGCAGTTGCAAATTCCCCGTTTTCTTGGAGCTGAAACATTTATATCACGGCTTGCAGATGGTACACTATTTGATGACGAAGCTTGTTTTTGAGCCTTTTTATTGATATTGGTTTTAAGTTGAATAATCTCAGTTAAATATATCGTTTAAAATGTTTGGCAAAAAAAGTTTAATATTAAATTACTTATGAAAAATACAAAGTGGACCAAAATGGTCCCTTACCTAAGATTCGTAATTTTTTTTCAACCCAACAGCAGGGTTAATGTCAACACAAAGGTGTAGACGTTGATGATTTTATATTATGATGAATCAAACAAATATTTGAAAAATACTTCCAAAAAATATCTAATTTGCATGTTGTTTAATTTTTTGGTCACAAATAATTGTGACGCCTCCTTTTTTAAACGAAAATTGTTTAATAAACAAACGTTAAATGCACAGTAAAACATAAAATGACATTTGATATCAAGATGAATTCATCAGGCCATGAGCTCTGATAATTATATCATAACGCTGCCATAATATTAATAAATTAAATCTATACGTGATGAATTTTCATGATATCAATTTGACATTCATCATGATATAAATTCATCAGGTGTGGACACTATGTTAAGAAACTATATTTTCATTGCTTTTAAAGAATCTAAAATTTATTAACTACTTTGTTTTTGTTTTCAATATAAATAGGCAGACGAGAATTTTTACATGTCTGGCAGTTAAGCTTTTAAAAATTAAAATTTTTAATTCTAATTTTTAATTCTATTTTGCTGTCACTTACAATTGCTTAACAAGGTTCCACAGACTGAACCGCAGCAGCACAGAACGGAACAGAAAAACTAACGACTTGTATAAGATTTCTGCAAACAAAATAGTGTCAGCTGATTCGCAACAGAACAGAAAGTAAAAACTAATTCTGCTTTTAGATTTGGATTTAAAAAAAAATATATATTTGTACTCACCTCATTGAATGGTTTAATTTTTGTATGCATTATAAATGGAAATTTGCATAATTCGCAGGAATTCGTTTCAGATGCTGTTAACCATTGTTGCAGACACGCCTGATGAACATACTTTAGGCTGCCCGAGCAGTAGCATGGGGTTAAAAGTGGATTCTGTGGATCACTTTCACAGTGACATATGCGGCAAATATCGCCGCTACTTTGTGATGCTTGACTGCTGGCTGAACCAAATCTGCAAACAAATTAATAATAAAAGTTTCATAGTATAAATTGAGTCTAAAATATTAATTTTAATAAATATAAGCTAAATGAGAATTCTATCATATATTATGACATATAAAAAGTGCCATTTTTGTATAAATTGCAGACATTATAAATATTTGAGGCTATCAGCGCAGAGATGGTGTAACCCACATTGGTTTTTTGGTTGCTGTTCTGATGATAAATACATTATTTACAATACCAACTATCAAAAAAAAGTTGAGTAAGCCACCTTTTGTTATTCTAAAGAAAATGGACCTGAAAAATCGTTTTTGCACAGATCATAATATTGCAAAGTAATTAAGCAATAAAATAATTAAAAATAGCAATTATTTAAATTACTAGATGTGGGTTACACCACTTCGGCGCTGGTAGACTTCTTTATTAATGTGAATTACTCGTATAAAAAAAAAATATACAGTTATGGCTAAAATGCAACCGTGATCTAATGAATTATTGTTTGTCTTTTGCAATGAAAATGTATAGAAAATCTATCATAACAGGGTTGCATTTTCTGTAAAGTCGTAGGATTGTGTAGGATGGTGAATCCCATCTTTTATTGGTACTTTGCAAAAAATTTTCATTGAATGTTCTTTGATGTAAATAAAGAAATTTTTACAAAAGTTTGTCGTGGTTACTTTGTAAGGTAGGCTAGTTTTTGTCACCGTCCTGGTGTGCACAGCAGTTCTAAGCCAATGCTGCCCACAGAGAGAACACCGCTTCTCTGGCCAGCAGTGTTCTAAGCTCTTTTAGGTGTATTAAAACAGACATTGATGGTATGCCATGGAACGGGTAAGGGCGGCATACTTTTAATATGTTTCTTTTAATAACAAAAATTATTTCTGAACAAGATAATATGCAAAAGAGAACACAAAACCATAACACTTTATTCCATTAAACGTTAAATAAAAAAACCTATTAAACTGTTTCTAGGGCATACTTATTTATGAGGTTTGCGTGTCATATAAATGCATAGACGCAACGATAATGTAAAAAAAAAACACGTGTGATACTGAACTTGAATAATTTAAATACGAAATTAGTTTAAATAATTTAGGGCACTTGTTCAATAAATGCCATAACAAAAGTGATGACATAAATGCAAACGTAATAAAAATCAATTTCAAAACGTGTAATTAACTAAAAGAAGAACAAAACAATAAATAACAGATAGATATTAGAGACCTGCGTAAACAGTCTTTAAATGTAAATACGTCAAGATTTTTAAATGTATACACGTCGCATGTATTATACTAAACCAATAATAAATGCTGTTGTACTATGAGCGAAGCACGATGGATGTATTGTGTACGTGTATATTAGTGTTAACAAGCGATGTCGCCAAGACAGCTTGTTTGTAACAAACACTCAAAAGAAATACTGTTGATTAGTGTATGCTTGTTATTTTTCATATTGTATGTTTGAGTTGTAATATGAAGATGGTAACCCTGCAGAAAGTGCGAATAATGAAATTGTGGTGATTTACTAGTGACGTCAGTAGCACTACTGACCAGGTGTACCCCAGCCAATGGTATCATCTATTGACATTTAACATTAGCTTGTCATTGAAAATGCACCACTAGACTATAGCACTACTGACTTAGTAGTTCTTTCGGGACCACATGGAGACATTGGCACCAAAGATTCACTAGTAAATTTTAGGAACTTTAGTCTACAATATCGATATATCCTCTCTTGTTGTCAATAGTAAACTTATAGTGATTTTCTAGTCACATTGTCAATAGTGCTACTGACTGGGTGTATCCCAGCCAATGCAAATGCCTATTGACAAATAACATAGGGTTGTCATTCAAAATCTATCAGTAGACTTTAGCACTATACCATATGGAGATATTTGAACCGTAGATTCACTAGTAGATTTTAGTGACCCTCGTCTACATATATTTATTTAATATTATTGCACAACATAATAAAAAACAAAAACAAACTATTGACGCGTTCATTAACAATATCACCAGAAATACACTAGAACTGTCATCTCTAACGTATCTCTACTCGCGCATAAAAGGAAAGTTGTCGACATTTTAACTAGTGCAATTGTCGCTGGAGAAAGAGTATTGACATAGAGACATATTGTTCTAGGTTGACTAGAGGGAAGCTATTATGTGATTAACCGCATACAACTAATGTTAATGCATGTGTGTGCCTTTGCATGTGCGCAGAAAAATAAAAGATCATACACACATACATGCATGACGTTTGTACACGCGCTTATGCGTAGAAAGAAGCAAGTAACACAAATTCTTCCGTCACGAAGTGTTTTCTTCTTTACTCTTATACCTACAGTACTCAAACAAATTTCTTGCAAACAGTGTTGTTAACGTTTGTTTTATAAGATTTCGCTGTAGTAAAGCATTGGAAAAATCCCTCATGTCTTGAAAGTTCTTATAAGATGTCTTGTGCAGGACACTAATAGATATACATATAATTTATTTATGGGTTTCACAATGCACACATTAATTAAGAGAACAAAAAAAAGAATATTGCATTCTTTATCGTTACGTCTTTGAAATAAGCTTTCAATAAAATACATTAATATTGGGTGATTTTTCCTCGCGGATAATGTTGAATTTACATCACTGATTTAACAGTTTTCCCAATTTTGTTGTTGTTGTTGTTGTTGTTTTTTGTAACGATTTGACGTTGGTTTGATTGATAAACCGCTTTTTGCCAAGGCGAATTCATAAATAATTATTACTTAATAATAAAGTAATTATAGAAAATGTATGTGTGAAATAATTACTTTTTTATTAATTACAAAAATATTCAAATAGATTTAATAATAAACTTCAAAAATTATAGCAACAATCCTATTTGCATAATTAAACAAATAATAAGATATCATTAACTAAAACGTAAAACAAGTATTTATACAAAAAAAAAAATTCAAAAACCCGACTGCGACCAACTTTCAACCGTTAAATATCCTAAATGGTCATTTCAAATGAAAAGTTATAAGAGAAACCTAAAGATGATTTTAAAATACCTTTCGAATGACACCCAGTTTGATATATATTACATAGTTAGGTTAGGTTAGGAAGGGTGGTGCTTTACCGCACCTCCACTCGGAGACCCATTGTGGGTACATTGTGATTCCCTTCTGTTGCCCAAAAAGTAATATTTTCCCTCCCATTTGCAGCCAGAAGTGACCCTATTATACATCATTAAGCCACCGTATTCCCATGATAAAGTCCCTGATATCCTTTAGTTTACACTTCCCGATATCAGTAATGCTTTCATGGAAACGTCTGCTCAGCCATCTAAGCCTATGACGTTGCAGCCTCGGGCAGTGGCAGATAATATGTTCAATGGTTTCTGGTTCCTCTTCAACCCCGCACATACTAAAAAAATCTGGAGTGCCAGTCTACCAAATGGTGATTCTTGCACTTGAACTATTACATAGTTCGCCGACTTTTTTTCGTATTTATAAAATGGCGTCTGCTGGCCGCCATATTGAATTTTGACAACTGACATATCTTTAGTGACACTCCCGGGATTAAGAATCGATTGACGTAAGAATCATCAAAATCGGTCCACGCGTTCGGTTTATATAGTGCCGCATAAGAACAGGCATACATACATACATAGACTGATAAACACAATACCCTTTTTGCGTTGCGCAGTCGGGTAAAAAGGGCAAAAACTCAAAAATCGCCAAAAAACCGAAAAAGTGCCCTATACTTTTTTTAAATGTCTAATTCAAGGCTCAATTTACGGCATTCGATACGATTCGAAATTTTAAAATATTTCCATATAAACTCTATTGAAATATTTCGTAATTTCGTTCGATGACGAGTGCCGTAATTTGCCCCCAGGTAAAATATTCCATTATATATGTACATATGCTAAAGTTCGTATAGTATTACATACACTCAGGGAAAAGTTATAACTTAAAAATAAGAACGCTTCACGTTAATTCAATAATTTTCAATATAATACAAAATGTATATTGAGATACTTAAAAATAAATAAAATTAATTAAAAAAAAGCAATGTGAGTCCGATCACAGAGGAGATGTGTAAACATCTAGTAATGAATTTTTTTTTTTTTTTTGAGTTGGAAGTACTTATGCTTTTAGTATATTTTTTTTTTAAATTAATTAATTAAAAGTATCAAAACTTTCAATATTGTAAATACATAGGAATTTATTGGTTTTTGTTTGTTTTATTAAACTTATTTGGTTAGTAAATGGGCACACTGCAGTATATATGTACTGCATTAAAAATTGCAGTAAGCAGTAAATTTGCTGATTACTGAAAAAATTCAGTAAATTTTTACTGCTAATGAAATTTAATTTGCATTACCAGTAAAATCGTAGGGCCTTATTCATAATAAAATTGTAGCAAGTGGCAAAGTTTGTTTCATTAAAACTTTGAAACTTTTGTATGAAAAACATTTAGCCACTTGGTAGAATTTCATTATGAATACGGGCATTACTGATTACTGAAAATTCAATGCACCTCATCATATAATAAATCATTTAGGCACTTTATAAAAATTGTAGAAAAAAATTTTAGTAATCAGTAAAAATTTACTGGTTAAAATTTTTTTATTACTTTTACTGAAACTTTAGCGGTACTGCAGTGCTCCTCTATGATAAATGCCTTTACTTTTACTTTTTAATTTTTCATTCCTGTTGTTCATCGTTTAGTTGTTGCTGTTCTTGTTGTGTACGCATTGCAATTAAAATAAATTCAGTTAAGTGCAACTTTGACTCGCGCACGAAGGGTTCCGTACATTCGGTTTTTAGCATTTTTTTTTGATGTGGCTTTTTTTCTTTTTTAAGTTATTTCAGTTTAAACGATTTTTTCAGTTTTGTCGCTTTTTCTCGTTTTGGCGTTTTTTCTCTTTTTGGGGTTTTTTCATTTTCGCAATTTTTTAATTTTGGCGATTTTTTTCTGTTTTTGGGGTTTTTTTCATCTTGGCGATTTTTTTTCATTTTGGTGATTTTTTCTGTTTTTGGAATTTTTTTTATTTAGGAGATTTTTTCACTTTTTTTATTTTGGCGATTTGTTTTCATTTTGGCGATTTTTTTCTGTTTTTGGGTTTTTTTTCATTTTGGCGTTTTTTCATTTTGTCGATTTTTCCGGTTTTTCGCGATTTATTTTAGTCCTAGAAATTTTTGTTTAATTTGGTGTTTTTTTCGTTTTGGCGATTTTTTTTTTGTTTTTGACGATTTTTTTTAGATTTGGCGATTTTATAATTTTTTAGTTTTACCGTTTTTGAAAATTTCAAGAGTTTTGCTTTTACGGTTTTCAAGATACAGCAAGTTGTCAAAATTACAAAGTCAAAATTGCATTAACTGATGGAACACCCTTTAATTTAAATTTTTTAAATTTAGTGTTAATTGTTGTAGTCGGTATAAAAATACACCAACTTTACAAATTTTAAGTGTATATATTATGTATGTACATACATTGTATGTATATTACATGGGATTTTAAAAATTTTCGTTGCTCGTTTTGGAACACCCTTTAATTTTTAACTCTCATGTATTTGCTGTTGTAGCGGCCAAATGTCTACACACTGTGTAGGTCCGTAGCTCTTGCGGTTCTCGAGAAAATACCCTATGACAGACGGACGGACAGCGTAGCGAAAACATAGGGTTAATTTTCACCTTTGGTGTACGGAACCCTAATAAAGCAATTATCAAGTTATATAAAACAAACAAAAACCAGCAAATTCCTATGTAAAGGGTCCGCCAGATAACTTTTTTTTTGAAAATGCTATAAAAAAAAACTACTGAAGCTTCGGCTGTGTGGCACGTAGCGCCGTCCTGTTGAAACCAAATGTTGCCAATATCCTCCTCTTCAATTTTTGTGAACAAAAATTCGTTCAACATGGCCCGATAACGATCGCCATTGACTGTAACGGCCACTTCTTGCTCATTTTAAAAAAATGGCCCAATTATGCTTCTGGACCAAAATCCGCACCAAACAGTGACTCGTTTTGGGTGCGTCGGTTTTTCAATGTATGCGTGCAGGTTTTCTGTGCCCCAAATGCGACAATTTTGCTTGTTTACATACCCGACAAGATCAAAATGAGCTTCATCTGAAAAGATGATTTTTTTTTGGCAAAATCGGCATCTTCTGTAAGTCGATCGTAGGCCCACTTAGCGTAGCGAAAACACATTGGATGGTCAGTTGGCTCGTTCAGCGGAAGGATAAAACTAATTATATGTCAAATCAGACACGAGCTAAGTGTTACCATTCACGAAATAAGCACTAGTTGAAAAAAAAACCGTTAGATGGCGGACCCTTTATTTACAATATTTTAAATAAGTTTTTATTGCTTCTTTCAAACACTAATAACCTCATACATAGCTCACACCGAATTGATAACGCGGTGTGCATCTTACTCAAAATTTGTGACTAGACTTTCGTTAATGTTTCTTATTAGTTCAATATGGTTTTTATTGATTGTAAGCTGTTTTTTCTCTGGGAACCATTCGTATGTGAGTCAAAGGCGCACTTTATTGAATTTGTTTAAAATTCTTATCTGTTAAACGCAGTCGCAGTTAGTATCAAATTGGGAACGAATTGTTAAAAATATTTTGTTAACTTTCGGTATCAAATCAAACTTAATGCGTAATCAAATTAAGAAGAAACCGTACAAAAGTAACATAAGTTAATAAATCAAAAAAGATTTGTAGTAAAATCGTAAACAAATTGTTTTTAAGAAATTGATACCAACAGTTATCAAGGTTTGCTTTAAGATTGTCAAAAGTAATATCTACTTCAAATCCATAATTCCATTCACAAAATGTATTTTACCAACTCCAGAGGATGACATACGCATCCATGTCATAAGGGCACCTTTATCGTTGTTTTTAATAGCCTTTGCTTTGAATTTCAGTACGAGGTTTACATCAAGCGAATATTTTTCCATCTGTTACAAACATGCCCTTTTTGTAGATAAAATGAAAATACAGCTTTTTGGACCAAATGGAAAAAGATTCTTATTCTTATTTATTTTAAATAGCTGTTGCTTGGAAAGCTTTCCATAACATTTGGACATTTTTTTAATCTAATAAGAACTTTAACTATCCACTGAAAGAATTAAAACGCATTTAAATACAATTTAAATTTAAATAATAATTAGCTAATTACATACGTACTTAAATATTAAGTTAACAATCAGGGGTAAGTTAAATCCTTTTGACTTCTTACAAAAATTATCACACTACCTAATAACTTTAATGGAAATGCAATTGAATAACGGACTTAAATCCAATAAAATTAAAATTATTCATTGAATAACACTTAACATTTAAAAAGTTTCCAACAACAATGAAATTCCACACATTTTTATAGAGCACGAGTATAAGCAAAATATGTAAGTATGTATGTGCTACCAACAGAATAATTAATATGAATGTAAATACTTGTATATAAACATATAAATATCTACATACATATGTACATGAATCATTATATGTTAATTAAGTACTTCCATTAGTGATGACGACTGCTCACGTAATTAGCAACAATCAAGGCTCAATTAGCCGACTGTAATAGAATGTAACTGCAACGGTAGGAAACAGCTGATCCATATTGTTATATGAAAAGTAATGAAAATGGTTTTAGAGATGTAAACGGAATGTAAGAACACGCACATTAGTTTTCACATAAAAATATCGAACAGCTGTTTTCTACCGTTGCAGTTACATTACATTACAATCGGCTAAAGGCTCAGTTAGCCGACTGTAATGTAATGTAACTGCAACAGTAAGAAACAGCTGATCGATTTTGTTATGTGAAAAGTAATGAAAATGGTTATAGAGATGTAATGTAACGTAACCTAATTTTCATATAAAAATGTCGATCAGCTGTTTTCTACGTTACAGTTACATTACATTACAGTCGGCTAACTGAGCCTTAATTGAGCCTTGAGAGTCGTGAGTAAATTGTTACTTTTACCCATGACATAGTGTCCACACCTGATGAATTTATATATATGTATCATGATGAATGTCAAATTGATATCGTGATGAAAATTCATCACGTATAGATTCAATTTATGAATATTATGGTAGGGTTATGATATAATCATCAAAGCTCACGGCCTGATGAATTCATCTTGATATCAAATGTCATTTTATATGTTCCTGCGTTTATTTATTAAACAATTTTCGTTTAAAAGAGGCGTCACAATTATTTGTGACCTAAAAATTAAACAACATGCAAATTAGATATTTTTTTGAAGTATTTTTCAAATCTTTGCTTGATTCATCATAATATAAAATCATCAACGTCTACACCTTTGTGTTGATATTAATGAAAAAATGACACTTGCTCTGCCGGCGCTATATTACGAGTTATAATATAAAACCGTCAGGTGTGGACACTATGTGAAGTTGCCCTGCATTTATAACAGTATTGCCATATACTGATCAATGAAATGTGCCAGATTTCGTTGAAAAAATTGTTAAAATGGGCTATAAAATATGGAACAAAATATGGCAAAAATGCAATAAGAAATGTTTAATTTCACCTAGAAATCATTTTGGATTTATACTATTGCTATTTTTTTAAAACTGTATTAATTGGAATGAAGTATCTTTTATAAGCTGTTCACAGTTAAGCTTTTAAACTGAAAGTCTGGTATTCAGAATCTCGGAATTTCGGGATATGTCTTAGTTTGTAGGAAAGAAGCGAAAATGGAATGGGACCTCTTTTCCCTTCTTAACACGGCAAAGTAAACTTTCAATGTCGAAAATCATTCTTAGTGACTTTTTATAATCGAACGTGAAAATCCACTCACTGTGCCATCTCAATATTTTGCATATAAGTATTACAGGTTCTAAAAAAGTAATTGCAACTACCATGATGGTCAAAGCATATTTGACCACAACCATTAGAACGAACTTTTGTTTGCCTGTCTCACGTCCGTTTGTCTGTCTGTCTGTCTGTCTGCTCGTTATCATACAAATTGTTGCTAATTTAAAATAATGTGTTCTTTGTTGTGTAATTATTACTTTTACAAATTTAAATAAAATTTTATTTATTTGTTTTCAAAGATTCCGATAAAAATCATAGAATTAGAATTAGAATTCATATTATTTTAAAACAAAAAATCCACAAATATGTATGTATTAAAAAGTAACCTGGAATATTAATTATTACAGCATAAAAAAAATTGTATAATGTGTAAATAAATAAATGTAAAAGGTGTTTTTGGATCAACTGCGTAGTTTCGTTTTAATTAAATAAATTTTTTAAGTCATTGGTATTTTATGGAAAGTATGCAATTACAGTTTTTTTAATAATATCCGTGGCAAAAAGGAAAAAGTTCTTAACTCGAGATAATCTGATTTTGAGGTAATGGTACCTCCGTAATCTGCATACTCGAAAGTACCCCTGAGCTAAATCTCAATCAATTTGTGTGATTTTTCAGGAAGTTGTAGCACTATGACTTATCTCGAATTATCTTTTTTAGACTTATAATCTAATTTAGATATCTTAATTTAGGTTATACTTTGGTATATTTCCACTTAAATCGATTACTTATAGTGTGTAGAACGATGTTTGCTTAAAAAAAATAAAGTTAACAGAGAATTTCCCAATTTAACTAAAAAATAAATAAATTTCTGAAAACCGAATTGAACGCTTAAAAGTAATTCGTAAAAAAACAAATGGAAATAGTTCTGCAGTTTTTAAACGAGCCGATTGTTATAAAATTTCATACAGCATTTGAAGAGATGTCACAGAACTTAAGTCTGGAATTAATACACAGAAAGTAAGAACAAATAGAATTTGCTTTTGAGTTCCCGGCAAAATTCCTAAAAAAATTAGCATAATTCCAAAACTGGTATTTTTCAGTATTTTTGCTGTATTCTTCTTATTTTTCGCCGGCGTAGATAATATTTTTGGAAGTATTTAATAACATATACTGCCTTAAGGTAGCAAAATAAATTTTTTTAGTTCCAAGTTTGGAATTTGAGAAAAAAATCCTTAAATTTGATATTTATAAGAAAAATACGAGTACGTAAACTACGAAACGATCTGGTTCCTTCAATAACGAATGTTTTGAACAAAAAATTTCTTCGTAATATTTCTTATAGTATTACCTTTCGAATAAGTAAAAATATGGAGTTGGAATTTTTGCAAAATTTTTTTATAATACCGAAATAACTAATCCACTTTTTCCTGCAAAAAGCGGCGAAATCGAATTTTTTCCAAATCTATATATAAATAGGCAAGTGAAAAAAGTTAAGAACCATTTTAACTGACTTAAACTCAACGTATTCGCTTGATTTTTTTTTTTTTTGGTTGATAGATGTCAATAGGAGCAGTGCAGAATGTATGTTTTCTTCGACATTTTTGTGTCTAAGATAGTTAAAAACAGTTAAGAATATTAGCCAATCATAAAGCCATGATCTCTCTTTCTCTCTTAATTTGCTAAAAAATTACAACAAAAAACTCAAAATTAACTAATTAAATTTGGCTTGGCAAATCTGCAAACACTCAGAAGCAGTGATGGGAAATGAGATTTGCATTTCGGTATAAAAAAAATTTTTTTGAGTACTTTTTTTTAACAAAAAATTATATAAAATTAATTTACAAAGAAATAAAAATGAAACACAAAGCATATGGATAGGATGATTCTAAAAAAATCGTTTGTTTTTCTCAGAACCAGGTTTTAAACTTTTGTTAGGTAAAAAATAGGCCTGTTCAAATATCAGCTAATAATATTAATGGTGAGATGGTCCGTTCGATTTCCCATACGATTTACATGGTATAAATTGATTTTATTTATTCTGATTGTCATAAGTAAAGGGGCCCATACACTACAACAGCATGCATGCGCAATCAAGTGTTTGTGCCAGCGGTTTGGTCGTGTATGGGCATTTTGTGCGATTGTGCGGTTTGCTGTAGCGATTTCAAGTTGAGTTTGATATTTTGCTGATGGTACCAGCTCGCTGGTGTGGTATATGGTGAAATTAACTCAGTTGAGCAAAGTTGTCATGGAGCAAACATGTATTTAAGTTATATAATTTGTTGAAATATAATTTGTTTCAATGGTAAACAGAATTTTAGAACTTTAGTTATACATAGCTGCTAATTTTAACAACATATCAATAATAATTGCAACAAAATATGTGTCACTTTTCATAACCACCCTTCCCGAAATTTTGTAAGAAATGAATATTGTACCAGCTTGCTGGTATGTTGTGTGGTTCGAGCATGAATGCTCAATCGCTTGTTTGTGCGTGCATGCTGTTGTAGTGTATGGGCCGCTTAAAGAACGGAATGTCCTACAATAAACTTCTTGGTACGCTTTTGTAGAAAATTGAATTGATTTTTTTTAGAATCACCCTAATATGCATACACACATATGTATGTATGTATTCGTTCATAAGTACAAGTGCTAAAGTTATAACAAGAAGTGTTTTAAGATTTCAATAAATCTTAGGCCTGGATAAGACTTGATACTGTTGGAACATAAAGTATGTTCCTTTGTTTTGTTTTCATGACATTTTGTAAGAGAAAATCCTTTCGACATTTACAGAGGACTGAGGTATAGACAAAATTCGGTAAGCTACTGTCGATTTACCTGGAAACATGTATTCATCTAATGCGTTTTTAGTTTTAGTATCGGTAGGCCAAAAACTGCATATACAGGCCTGTTCTGCAAATCATGATATGTCAAAACACGGTGATTTCAAAAAATTAATAAACGCTAAATTATTGCTTTTGTAAATTTCACGATTTATGGTTTATACATGACTATAACTTAAAATACAATAAATACCCACGAACAAGTCAGCTATTAATTGTTTGTTTTTAACACCACTGTGATTTTAGGAACAAGCCCGATATTTTCTGTTGTTAATAGTTTTAATTCTTCCAAATCAGCCAATGCTCTATATTGATTGTTAATATTTTAAAAATTTTGCTTTTCGCTGGGAAACATTTTTACTCAAAGCGATATAATGATATTGGTTTTACCAGATAAATCATTTTCAGGGGAAACTTGCTAAGCTAAGTTAACATTTCATTGTGGACTTTTGCCCTTAGAACTTGACAGAATTTAATATAAACTTTTTACAATATTCTTTAAACTGATCTAAAACATAGATCAACTTCTGTACCACAGAAAATATCATTGAAAGAAATATGGTTTTTATTTACATATATTTAATTGTGAAGGGTTACAATTTTCTAAAATATCTTTACTAATAAAGTTTCGTGCCATTTGTCGAAAAAGAAATTGAATTCTTGGCAAAAATATATGTGTACGCGCGTCTTCTGACTGTATTTCTGGGTTGGCCTAGAGAGTATCAAATGTATTGCGGGAGTACTACGGTACTTTTTCATGTCAAATAGTATCAAAAAAAAGTACGATTGTACCAACTTTTCCATCACTGCTCAGAAGGAAATACTTATTTTATTTGTTCATTCTATTCTTATTTCCATTTTTGTATGTACTTAAACGATTATTGCTGAAACTAATAAAATTTGGATATTTAAATAACGAGTAAGTTAAATACATTACGGTACAGTATTATTTTTCTTTAGATGCTTAAAAATAATGGGCCATAACCATAGACAAACATTAAAGTCGGTTTTTTTTAGAGACAACTTAAATTTTAACATCTGTTGTTAGTTTTCTTTCAACTATAGTCAAAATTAGAACCGGTTTTAAGTTGAATCAGCTTTAAGTGGGTGATGAGTAAAATCTTGAAAATTTTGCATGCAATTTGGTATGAGTAATAAGCAAGTGGCATCTCTGAACAGCTGACAGAATAAAAATGACAAAATGTTAAATGAAATAGAATCCATTTTGGACAAAAAAAGTTGAAAAACATAAACCGGAACATAAACATAAACATCAAAACCGTTTCTATTATTTATTTGGAAAGCTCACATTAATAGATACAACTACTAAAGACCGGAGTAAGTAGGTAATACATTTTATTAGAAATGAAGAAATATATGACATTTTATCTGAGCGGTTTGTATTATTGCAATAATGGTTGAATTTCAACCACTGGGCGAACACTAGTATTAATTTAAATTGCGTATAACTTGTGACTAAATTGTACTTTTTATACCAAATTTTTTTAATGTTACAAATTTTGTTCTTTATTTCTAGTTTACACTATGCAAGTCTTATTTCTAATCTGATTAGTTTGCTAAGAGAGAGAGAGAGAGAGAGAGAGACGAGACGAGGGGAAAAGAAACTTTTCTGTTCACCTCGTTTCTCTCTCCCTCAAACTAATCAGCTTTAGCTAAAAGACTTGCATAGTGTAAACTAGGACTTGTTAATAATGATTTCCCTTTTCTAAATCAAACAAGATTTGACTTCTCCATTAGCAGAACATTGGACTAAGGTTGGTAAAAAAGCCAATATTTTGATTTTTTTATCTCGAATATTTTCTAAGCTGTAAGCGAACTTTTTTTAGTTCTTGGATACAAAAAAATCCATTGGCAAAAATCAGAATCAAATCAGATCAAAAACATCAGCTTGGCATTACTTTTAATTTTTCATTAACCCTAGGTTGCCCATTTTGGGGCTTTGTGGCTCCTGCCTCTTTTAAGATATATAGTCCAAATTCCAGACTTAAGCCACTTCAAATGGGGTATGAAATTTCATAACAATCGGACAGCTACTTTAGAAACTGCAGAGTTATTTCCATTTTTTTTTTAACAAAATCCCCATTGTGTATCGGGTACTTTAGGCCCCACTAGGCATATCATATTTTAGAAAGCGCACACACATACATATGTATATGAATTAAAGAAAAAAATTTGCGACCAGTCTAATGTACATATATGTATGTAAATTTAGTTTATGCTTCACTAAAAAAAATGTGTATGACATTACATATTTATCACGAGTTCAATTTAAACCAATTTGCTTGAAACAAACAATTTTCATCTTCTAACAGTATTGATAGCAAGCGGTGTTAACTAAAAATAAAATAAAATTAATTCATGTGTGTGAAGATAAATTCGAATTTAACTAGCAGAGACAGGAATCAACATTTCTAACATAGCATGTTAAGCACATAACAGAGCACTGTTAGCTATTTAACAGTAGTCGCTAAATGGATTATTATTCCAAATCCTTGGAACTGGATCGGGATAGATAAATTTTTTTTATTGGAAAAATTGCTCCAAAATGTAGTTTATGAAATTATAAAAGAATTTTGGTAAAAATATGTCTAGTAGAGCCAATAAATTAGATTTAAGAAAACACTGTTTTTTTTGAGAAGATAAGTGCTCCTTTGGGTAAAATATGGAAGAGCACACGTACTACACCATATAGGTGTGGTACCCTAGAGGGTCCTAAATGTGACCCATGTGTTCACGTTTCTGAAATAATTTTGGGAATTGAAATAATCGATTTTGAAAATAATGCTTTTTTAGTGAAATTTCTTGAGAAGATCAGAGTAAAATATGGAAGAGCACACGTACTACAATGTATAGGTGTGGTACTCTGAAGGTTCCTAAATACGTTCCAATCGGTCACGTTTCTCAAATAATTTTGGGAATTGAAAAAATCGAAAATTATTTGAGAAACGTAAACACATGGGTCACATTTAGGACCCTCTAGGGTACCACACCTATATGGTGTAGTACGTGTGCTCTTCCATATTTTACCCAAAGGAGCACTTATCTTCTCAATAAAATAGTGTTTTCTTAAATCTAATTTATTGGCTCTACTAGACATATTTTCACCAAAATTCGTTTATAATTTCATAAACTACATTTTGGAGCAATTTTTCCAATAAAAAAAATTTATCTATCCCGATCCAGTTCCAATGATTTGGAATAATAATCCATTTAGCGACTACTGTTAAATAGCTAACAGTGCTCTGTTATGTGCTTAACATGCTATGTTAGAAATGTTGGTTCCTGTCTCTGCTAGTTAAATTCGAATTTATCTTCACACACATAATTAATTCACGTAGAACCACTGTGATTTCAATACGAAAGCATTTTATTTATTTAAATACTCGTATCACGTAACAACAAGCCTCGTAAAGATTGCAATCTTTTTTTATTTTGCAATTGACAGACGGTTCTTTGATAATAAATATATGTATGTAAAAGAAAAGCGAAAATACAAAATCCAAACAAATAAAATTATATTAGCGGAGTTCGATGTTTGATGCAAACTGTATTGCGTAAGTGCAAATGCAAAATATCGTAGCTTTTCTTTGGATTGTGTGTGTATTTTGTTGATGGATTTGAAAGAAAAGCTACGATATTTGCACTTACGCAAGACAATTTGGATCAAACATCGAACGCCGCTATTGTAGATTTATGCAAATAGTGCAAACAAGCTCTCCATTTTATAGGGGAACACATGCTTTAACATCAAACGAAAATTCGCAGTCGGCCAAGCCAAATACTCAACGAAGCAGTTGAAACAAATCTCTGCGAGTGTGTGTCTGTGTTCAACAAAACAAACGCAATCATTAAGTATTCAAATTGGATTAATGACACACATATGTATGATTGATTGATAGGTTGATAGTATGATCGATAAGTGGACAGATGAATGGTTTCTTTTACACTTGATTAAGTTGTTTTTGTTGTTGTTGCTGCTAAACCCACAAATTAATTCCAGTATCATTTAATTCTTAATTCTGGCGCACATACTGTGTAAAAACTGGTTAAACTTGGTAATTTGATATTTTTTAAATAATTCCGATTTTTCATTGTTGCTTTATTCAGTTTACAAAATAAATTTTATTTTCATTTCACAGATATATACTAACACTAGACTTGTGCCATTTAGTTCATTTCAGTGACCGGTCATTTTAGTTCATTATTTATAAATGAACTAGTTCGCTCATTTAGTTCAATCGCTCTTTTTAGTTCAATGAACTAGTTAGGTCTTTTTAATTCAATAATTTTACATCTACATGCATATGTATGTATGTATGTTGTGGTTTTTGACAATATTAAAAACACAGATCTGTGATTAAAAAACTTTACGAAAACTAAAATTAATTAATAAATAAATTTGCTTTATAAAGTGTTTTTAAAACAAATTTAATGTGAAAATCTTTTTTAAAAATTTCATACAAAATCCAAAATATTTTTGCGATGAACAAGAACTAAATATACATACATACATGCATACATATGGATGAGTATAGAAGCAAAGCACACAAACAGAAAGAAGTAAAGCAAAACGTTTTGAAAACATGTAGTTGATAGATAGTCTCTGTTAGTTCATTTTGTGTATTAATTCTTAGTTCAAAAAATGAACTAGTTCAAAAATTGAACTAGTGAGCGTAAAACAAATGAACTAGTTCACTTAGTTCAAAGTACTGAATCGTTGATTTGAACTAGTTCGTTCATGAACTAAACAAGACTAACTAACACACAATAAAAAATAACAGAAAAGAAATTTAAAATGTGTTTTTTTTTGTATGCGTATCAGCTTTCCAGAAACACATTTTGTTTCGACATAAGGTTTTAACTTGGTTTAAAGTAACATTGAAATGAAGCTAAATGCGCTGTTTAGTACTAAAGTCCAGCACAAGACTATTCATATGACTTTTCAAGGCATGAGAGATTTTTCATATCGCTCATTTACTTCAATAGTGGCACAACTCAAAAAAACCAGTTTTGCAGAAAACGCGTTTTAAGTTTTTATTTTGCATACAACTCAATGGAGAAATGAAAAAAAATTCTTCTCTCAGGAGGTGATGGTACAAGCTATTTATATGAAATTTTTACACAAGATAAAATACAAAATGCCGCATCTTTCTGCATTATTAACTCAAAAAACTCATTTTTTGAGTTATGCCACTATTGAAGCAAATGAGCGATATGCTTTACTACAGCGAAATATTCTAAAACTAACTCTAAATAACACTGTTGGCAAGACAAACAACTGAAAGAAATGTCTTACCAACAGTGTTGTTTAGTGTTTGTTTTAGAATATTTCGCTGCAGTAAAGCATTTGAAAAATCTCTCATGTCTTGAAAGGTCTTATAAATGGTCTTGTGCAGGACATTATTTAGTACACATTCTCAGTTGTTCGAGTTCAAAATAATTCGAGTAGAAGATTAAAAAAAATGTAATCGAATATGCGAATACATTTATTTTAAGATATAAAATATTTTTTTATATAGTCCTGATTCACACACGTCAGGTCTGAGTCGTCAAGTCTTGATTTTTTAGGAGAGAGAGGAAAAGAGAATGGAAAGGGGTACAGACTTGACCGTACCAGTCAAGTTTGCTTTTTCGTTTTGTTTTGTCATTCGTAATACTCTACTACAACACAAAGTCCTGATTCACACACGTCAGGTCGGAGTCGTCAAGTCTTGAGTTTTTAGGAGAGAGAGGAAAAGAGAATGGAAATGGGTACAGACTTGACCGTACCAGTGAAGTTTGATTTTTCGTTTTGTTTTGTCATTCGTAATACTCTACTACAACACAAATTGATGAGACTTGATGAAACAAACTTGACGGTGTGTATGAACAAAAGAAAATTGAACAAAAACTGATCAGCTAAACCTGATGTGTGTGAATCAGGACATAGTTTCTTTTACAGCTCTGTACACTTATATTTACTTTATTTATGCATATAGATCTTTTTAATTTTATTAAATTATTCATTGATTGTTTCGCTTTTCTAAAATCGCCACCTGTGTGTGCCGGGCAAAGAGTATGAAAATGTGCAAGTCCACTCATTTTTTAATACATTAAACTAAATTATGCATTAGACACATTAACCACAGCATTCTATACGACTATTAAATCTTCCAGCTGCATTTGTCGCCTTGTAGCAAACTAATTCCAAATATCCAAGTATAAATAGATATTTCAGATATTTACACATTTATAAAAATCAAATTACTTTTTTTTAAATGTACTTTTCCGTACCGACACTAAATATAGGACCTTTCTATCTTTGGCGCTTCTTTCTTTCATTTCATTTTCATATGCCTATGGGACATAGTCGGTCACATCATACTACTCTTTTTGTAAAAATTACGTTATCATTACAAATTACAAAATTCACCAAGTTATCGCTGATGAGATTCCATTGTTGCAAAAATTACCGAAACCTATTCCTCCAAGTCAGCCGGGATAGACACACATATTCCGGAAAAGATCATATTCCAATAAAAACGACAAATAATTATTTTTGACTAAATTTAAATTAGTGGCAATTAACACAATATATTCCCTGGGGGCCTACACTGTATTTTATTTCAATTTTAAATTTTATACCTTAAAAAAAATACCCTCTTGCCTCAGTAGGGTCCTTAAAGCCTCACCACCAACATTTATGAAATTACATATCGTTACTTAATATGTAAAGGCCCTAAAACTCATTATTTTTTTTTTGAAATCGAGATTTTTTGCCTAACGAAATATACAACACTCGTTAAAAAAAACTATATTGAATTAGGGCCTTTCTATATGTATATAAGTAATTTTATTTTCCGCAAAAGAGTAAAAATTTTGATTCTGAGATCTCGATTTTCATGTAAAAGTTAATCTTATGTAAAAGAAAAATTTCTCATTTAGATAGTGAAATAATTTGATAAATAGTCATAATTATATTAACGAAACTTTTCAGCAATATAATAAACAATTACATTCGAAAAGTTTGTTATAATTCTGTGATACACATGGCTATCGGATCCATAAGTCCGAAAACGCGGCACCCATCTTTTAGAAAACTTTCTTAAACCCAGCTGATCATTTAAAATCGTAACCACACTGCCATATGAAATGCTTATGGCATCAACAATCTCACGCACTTTTACTCTTCGATCGGCCAATACCATATGGTGAATTTTTTCAACATTTTCTGGTGTACTGACCTGAGTTGGCCGTCCAGAACGTTCAGCGTCATTTGTACTTGTGCGACACTGAAAGAAAAACACTTCGTAACGGGAATGAAACCGTTACGTTGAACCCCTTTCATTAATATAATGGCAAATTTCATTAATAAAATAAATTTCATTAATGGATTGAAACCTTTCTAGTGCTTAATATTTTACATTTTGTAGTATCATTAATGTTACGAAATAATGTTCATTCGGGTAATGAAAAGCTTAAATTCATTATTTTATGTAGAATTCAAATAAAAAAAATATTTTAAATTAAATAGGTGACATAAAAGAAGATCAAAATTTAAAGTTCATAGATCAAAAATCAAACTACAATTGTAATTCAACTATAGTTAGGAAATTATAGTTTTGTTGCAACTTTAGTGAAATATTTTCGTAACTAGAATGAAGAAAACTTCCTGCTGCTCGCTAGTAGGCAGTGTGCTACCCAGGGTCGAATCCTGGAGATAAGACAAAGAATTTTTTTTAATGTATATATTTATATATATTTATTTTTAAGTTATAACTTTTACAAATAAATTAAATAATGTTGAATTAATTAGATTAATTAAATAATGTTGAATTAGAATTTCATTAATGATGGTATATGTATTTAGTATGTATCTAAATAATATTTGAGGTTGTTGTGGCTGCAGCGGTAAGCGCGTTGACTACCACGTGATGGGTTCCAAGTTCAAATCTTGGCCGAGGAAGCCAATTATTCATATCCATACAAGTATTTTTCTGTACCTGTACCCAATATACATACGTAAGTTGAATAATTAATAAAATACAATGATAATTAAATACATTAAATTAATTAATCAGAGTCATTACAACAATGACTAATGTTGTTATAACACAATGATAGATATTACCAAAAAATTAAACGCTACGTCTGAATAATGAAATACTCTCATGATATACATGAAGAATGTTGTTAATTCAATGAAATAGTTCGTTAAAAAAATTTAAGACTAACTCACTTCATTGTATATAAACTAAAAAGCTTCATTGCAATAATTACATTTTTCATTTAAAATATGAAAATATACGTTGCTTAGTAAAAAAAATGTCGTTACATGAATGAAAATATTTCGTTGTATACATGACATTTTTTCAGCTGATGAACCAATTTTCGTAATGTGAATGAAGCGTTGCATTGGTTGAAAAATAATGACAAAATCATAAATATAATGTCCTAAATCATTGCATTTACGAAGGTTTTTCTCTCAGTGGACCACAGCGAAAGTCAGTAAACCACTTTTTACCATTGAAATCGATTATACAGAGTCCCCATAGTATTTATCGAGCTTTTCCTTGGTTTTTTCTTTCGCAAAAAATAATGTTTAATGGGCACTTGAAATTCACTTCTTTCCATTTTTAGAAATATACACGAGGTTGTATGTTTCGATCAGATTTAAACGCAAAGTAAATGACGACACTTGCTCAAAATTTGGCAGTAGTCTATTAACAGGTGGTACTTGATGGGAACAGTGTTGCATTTCATATAACTAGGAGGGAAGTTCGAAAAGTCACGGACTTATTGATCCACCCTCGTACATATTTTTATATTATTTATACAGTTTTTAAAAATTAGTACCTCGGCTTTTGTTTTAGCCGTTTTGTTTTTCAAAATGATATAACAAATATTTTCTGTAAAAAACTCGCAAGAATTTTCCTTAAAAAAATTCAGTTTTTGTTCAATGTAATATTTCTAATATTTTAACACTACTTTTTTGTTACATTTATGAAAATCTTGTCATTACTTAAATAAAAAAGTTATACAGCAAATATCTTTCATAAATAATAAAGAAGTTTAATTAAAATGTTTAATCGTTTTTATTTATCATATGAAATAGTATCACCAAATCCATGAAACAATTACAAATACATACAAATAAAACATTTGTCATTGATTCAGTTAAGGCTGACTTTTATTTACAATTTTCATTGATGCAATATAAAAAATTCATTAGCTGAATGCATTTTTTTGTATCAAAATTTTCCGTTGCAAAATCGCTATAGTTACTTCTAATACGAGTGCAAAAAAAAACCATTTAAATTCCCAACTCAAATTTATATGTGCGCTTGTGTTAAACTATTCAATTTATTATATCAAATTACAATTTATTTTTACATCAAATGCATTTTAAGTATTGCTTTTAGTACATTACTTTAAGTATAGAAGATCGTTAACCATTAATGTCAACTTTTAACAGCTATTGTCACGTTTTCCAAGTTTATTTTTAAACATACATACACATAGAAAATAAATTGTCAATGTCCCTCTTTCGAGGGAACTGGCAATTTGATAGAACATGAATATAGAAAATATTTGTAATGAATAAGGCCCTAAATATTAACAATAATAAGACTATATACACTGGCGGCCATAACTAACTGAACAGAAGTTACATACAGGGAAAATAATCTATTTTGCGAAAAAAAAGCTTTCACAGGTTGCTTATTTGCAATAGAGTAAAACACTGACAGAATAACGACAAAATATTGCCTATTGCTTTGCTTATATTATAGGTTATGGAACACATCTTAACTTATAACATGAAAAATTCAAATAGAGAAGCTTCATAGCAAAAAAAAAATAATAATTCCCTCGTAAATATCTAATGAAAAGGAAAATTTTTTATTTTAATAAACTTAATAATTACTTTTAAGAAATATATAGACAATGCTTAACCACGAACAAACAAATTTCAATCTTAATAATTACTGTAAAAATTATTTTACTACACGTTTTTAAGGGATTAAAGCTTAAATTAGAGGTGACATAGCCATAATACCATAGCCATAACCAAACCAAAATTCAATTGGTTTCTATGGTGTGGGTTATGGCGTTATGGCGAGTCACCTATAATCAAATACAGTGTTGCCCATTAGTTTGGTTCGAACGAATGTTTTCTATGGCTATGGTTATGTCACGTCTGATTGAGCCTTATCTTCCAAGGCGAATTGATACCAGGAGGTCTCGATTTGCCGTTCTGCATATTCGCCTTGTATATTTGTTAGTTTTAAAATATCCTGCTGTCAGAAAATTTCCTAACGTTTTGCTTTGATTTGACACCAGAGAAATTAAAAGCTGACCATTAATCATCTGGTATGAAATCGCCTTGTTATCTTCCTTTTTCAACTTTACTATAATATTATTTAAATGCCAAACGCAATATAAAAAAACCCGAACATGAATTAACACTGAGTTTGACGTACATATTATGTTTGCAAGAATTGCTAACAAAAATTCGTTGACAATTATGGCGTCATAGATTGCGAGCACTGAAAATGAGTCAGCATTGGCAATAAAATAATTAAAATTAAATTTAATTTTAAAATTAAAATTATTTTTGATGCATACGAGAGTAAGTGATTTTTAAAGGTTCAATCAGATATGTCCTACCATAATGCCATAACCATTGCCATAACCATAATTATATTTGCTGCACTTATTAGTGCTGTCATAACCATAGACAGCTGTTCTTATTTTCATTTCTATATTCATTTGAAAAGTACAACAACAAACATGTCTAACCAGTAAGCAGCTGTTTATGGTTGTGGTTGAAAATAAACAAAAAAAAATCAATTGGCTTTGGCGAGTCAGCTACACAAGCAAATACAGTGTTGCCCATAAGTTTAGCTCGAACAGCTGTTTCGTGTGGTTATGGTTAGGCATGTTTAATTGAACCTTAATCGCGTTTGCGTCAGTAATAATAATGTCAGTCAGTTGTAATAATGGCTCTAAATATTATAATTTTAAGCATTTAGGAGATAGTTTATGCTTCTGCTCATTACATCAGCCATTTAATCTTAACAATATAATGCGAACATATCTTTAGTGCTATATTTATCGCCTTAACTGCACATAAAATTGAAATGCCAGCACAAAATACAAAATGTATGTAATGATATCACCAAAATAATTATTGAATCCATACAAAGTTGCACAATTTATTGTTTCAGTCAGTCAAAATACATATATTTACAGAAAGACATGCAAAGTAATGAAACATTCATTTATGGCGATAATGGCTATAATTTCAGCTGTTTAAAAATATTACATTCAAACATATTTACAGAATGGGTTTCTTAAATATTTACATACATGTATGTACATACTTATGTATATATATTATAAAATAGTGCGTTGTCATTATAATGCAAATAATATTGTGCATTAGCTGGCACAACTCCCCTGTCGGATTTTTAATTATTAGCTAGCTCAAAATATAGGTGACTTTTTACTACCTCATTTACAACTAGCTTCTAAACTAACTTATAAATGATGCAATGTGATTCAGTAGTTTTTTGTAGAATTGTCTTCTTCCCGATAAGTATTGAACTAACTTTAAGCTAACTCAAAACTGATGCTGAGATTAGTGAGTTGTGTTTGTACAACTAACATCTCCTCGATAAGTATTGAACTAACTTTAAGCTAACTCAAAGCTGATGCAGAGATGAGTCAAAGTTTATCGAGAATATTTCAGCGTAAGATTCATGTTTATGTTAACTCTGTGCCATCTTTATTTTATATGGCGCAATAGCCAAAGTGTTAAGTATGATGGCTGACAATCAAAGTGATCACAGTTCGATACCAATTACCGTCTCTAAAAAATTTAAATTTGTTTCAAATTTAAGTTGACTAAAAATGTTAATCATTAGTAAGTTAAAAATAATCGTTAGCTAAAGAAAGACCTTTTTTCTTCTTTTTTGATGAGCCACAAACTAAGTCAAAATGGGCTAAGCATTAGTTGGTCAGTTCGCAGCTAACTAATAGTGCACTTGCATTTTATCAACCAAAAACTGACTCGAAATGAGCTAACTTGTGGTTATTTGAAACTTATCATTGTCACATCATTGTAACTGTTACATTAATATGGCGCGCGGCGGCCTCACCATTGTTATTTACATATTTATTTATTTATTATACATATTATACAAGTAAATTTGCATAATATGGTGTTGCACAAATATGGACGGGATAACTAGACCATATATATGCCCAAGATGGTATTAACAGTATTTTAAAAGGTTTTGTGACTGACTGTACACGACCTATGCCTTCACATAGGAAGTAGCAACGTGGTTGTTAAAGAAATTCCACAAAAAAACGCAAGATTATACGGTTATCCGTGGCAGATCAGTCAACCAGTGCAAGCGAGACGAAAAACTCTCGAAGGCCAAACAACATGCACAAGAAATAATTACGATGACGCGAGAAATGTTCCTCAACCCAGAGCTGCTTTACGACTGTCACCATTGTTATTGTCTCTTTAAAATACAAATAACACTGTTCCACATTCTTTATGGGAGTATTACTTTACTCGTTATCCTCTGAAGTAACTACATACTTTGTATTATCAATTAATTTTAATTGAATTTAACAAAAAAAAAAAAAAAATAATGAAATATAATTGTGAGTAATTTTTGTGTTGTGCGGCATAAAGGCCACACCCTAAATTCTAGAGTAATTAAATCTGAATCAGTGCTAATTGCTATTTATGTAATGTACGAGTTAGTGTCCTGCACAAGACTATTTATAAGACTTTTCAAGACATGAGATTTTTTCCAATGCTTTACTACAGCGAAATATTCTAAAAGAATCGCTAAACAACACTGTTGGCAAGACAAACCACCGAAAAAATTACTTGCCAACAGTGTTGCTTAGCGATTCTTTTAGAATATTTCGCTGTAGTAACACTACGACCACACGAGCAATTTGATGTGTTTTAATACAAGCAATAACACCGGCAGAATGATGCCGTCAAATTGCTTGTGTTCAACAATGTATCTGGAGGTGGTGAATACGTATATGCAAATATATTTGCTTTTTATTCACATAAATACTTAAATTATCAATAATTTTATCCTTTTCTAATTTTAAATTGAACTTTTATTGGTTTTATGTAGTTAAAACTTTTCTTTTCTACTTTTGTGTTGAAAAAAAACTTAATATAATTTGTATTTGACAGCATATGTTAAGAGATTGTTGCTCAGCAATGTATTTTAACATTTGTTGCTGAATATATATTTGAACACATATTCATACGGTCCACACGCTAATATCTTGTGTCGGCAATCGAATTTGACAGTTGCCATGGCAATAATTGCCAAGATTATTGCTCGTATGGTCGGCATGTAAAGCATTTGAAAAAATATCTCATGTCTTGAAAGGTCTTATAAATAGTCTTGTGCAGGACACTAGTACGAGTACTCGTATGTTTTTGTGTTGTAAAAAAATTACACCATCTACAATACATTATAATATATTTTTTTGATGAAGACTATTGAATACAATTAAATCTTGCAATTAGTCGGATTAACGTCTCATATGTGAGAAACTATATAATAGATATAATAGCCTTACGCCACTTAATAGTTTATTTTTACTCTTCACATATGACGGCAAGAATTACAACGAGTTTTATGCAGAAATTTTTAACTGACAGCCAGCCAAGCGTTGTCAAGCAAAAAAAGCTTAACATGAACTAGTGTGAATATATTTTAAATAAAACTCAGTTAGTGTTTTTGGGATTTTTTGCAATTAATTTTAATATTTGTTAATGCACTAATTTATAGTTTACTTATTTAGTATTATTATTTGTTTTCTAAAAATACATTTAGGGACTTACAATAGAGTTTTAAAATCTGTCTTAATATTGCAACGTTGACATTTTAATTCCTTAATATGGGTTGGACATTTTTTTTATGTATATCAAATTTAATACCAACTGCATTACTTAAAAGATTGGAACGCATGTTATTTTCAATATGGCAAAATGGTAAAATATTAAATATTAAAAAAATTTTAATTTGGATTACAAACCGATACGAACTTAAGCCTGTTCAAATCATAAATAAAGAAACAAATGAAGTTCGAACAATAATAATTAAATTAACTGCAAATTAGTGCTCATGGGCCTGTGGCAAAAATTAAATAAATATACTTAATAGTAACAAACTAAAAAAGTTTTGACAATGGTAAGGCTGTTGTAAATTTAGAGATAGTAAAATTGAGCTTTCATTACAAAAAAAGCTTTCAGCAAATTGAAATAAGACGAATCAAAACAATTCACATATTCCATTTGCAATAATGGCTGAGTATATAAAGCAGAAATCTACATCAAGTGACACCACAGACAGTGGACCAAACACAAAAGAACGCTGATGATGAAGGTTTAGTGGCCTTAGAAAACAGCTAGTTGTTCCGTTCAACTATGTATGTGTTGTCAGAATATTTACAATTATTTGTTTATTAGTAATTATCACATGTAATTTGGCTTACAAAGCGATACGAACTTAAGCCTGTTCAAATCAAAAATATAGAAACAAATGAAGTTCGAACAATAATAATTAAATTAACTAAAAACTAAAAAAATTTGTTATTTTAATACTTCAATTGACTGTGTTTTATATAGTTGCATAGTGTAAACTAGGACTTACAATGAGAATTATAAGATGGCACAATATTGCCACATTAAACTTTTAAGATACTCATTGTGAATACCCTTGAAACTGATTGTTGTGAGGTTAACTAGTTCCTAAAGCATTAAACACATTCACCACAGCAAGCTACCGACTACCAAATGTCAAGGATAGAATACACATGTTTATATGAGAATAATTCTTTTGAAGACAGCAAGGCAACATGGCGGCAGGTTGTTGTCTATGCTGATTTTGTCGTTGTAGTCCAATTAAACTAATTTCTATTTTGTTGGCTACAATGAGAAAATTCAGTATTGCCAGTATAATACAAAATGTTGAATGAATGATTTTGTACAATTATTTCATATTATGTAACAACAACAATATCCAAAAATTGATGTTAAAAAGAAATTGATTCATTTTTGTACTTTTACGTGAAATATGTACATTTTAAAAGAGTAATTAATTTTTATAAATGAAAAACATATAAAAGTGGCAATACTGAACTATGTATTTGTACTTGAATATCAACTGCAGATGGTGCTGCTGCCTTCTCCAAAATAATTAAGTAGCCGGCTACGAGGCGGCAAATGCTGCTAGCGGCATTTGAAGTCGTGTGTTCGTGTAGCCTGCTGAAGTGAATGTGTTTAATGCTTAAACCTTTAGCCTTAATTTTCTTTAGAAAGCCAAAAAAAAAACATAATTTTTAAGAAACAAATAACACCAAATTTAACAGTAAATATTCTGACAAACACCAGCAGAATAGAACAACGTGCTGTTTTCGAAATCCGCCACACCTTCATTAATCAGCGTTCTTGTGTTTGGTACACTTTTTGTGGAGTCAATTAATATAAACTTTAGCCCTATGATCTAAATTTTGTCAGCAAACTAGAATCATTTCGTCACGTTTAAAAATTTTTTTGTTTACGTTTTACAAATATAGTATATGTGCACATACATAGACTTTAATTACCAGCTAATTTTTGATAACGACCAATTTTAATCTTTTTTTTTTGTAAAAAGAAAACAGAAGAAAACGTATAAATTCATGAGATTAAATTTTAACACATCTAAGAACATAAACATATAGAAGCAGATTTGTTTTGACATTAAAATAAACATGAGTTATCATTTTTCATAAATTTTTTGTTTAAAAATTTACGAAAATCGTGTTTATATGCTTTCACTCATACACAATTTTTTTATTATTTATTTCTGAAGTGTTAAAAAGAAATATTTTATACAATCTTATCATTGAAAATAATGCATTAAACACATTCACCACAGCAGGCTACACGAACACACGACTAGAGCTGCAAAACTATCGATAGTGGCTCCATTCGATAGTTTCGATAGTATTTTTTGATGCCATCGATACTATCGATAGTTTTTGATTCTTAGAAACACCCCTTTTACACACGGAAAGTTTATTTTGCAAAGTCTTAATTCAGGTGTGTGAAAGACACAGTGATAAATACTATCTCTTTCTGTCTTTCTCCCTGCTGAATTAAGGCTTTGCAAAGTAAAGTTTCCGTGTCTATAAGGGCTAAAACTTATCAATTGTGTATTTTTCTAATATAAAATCTTGAATTTTTTAATCATTCCATAAAGTAAAACGAAAGTTGATTTTTTTAAAACTTTTACTTCCAATGTTTTCAATACATTCAACAAACATATATACACAGTTCTATAAAAAAAATAAACGAAAAAGCAAACAGATAGATAGATGGATCAATAAAAAATAAATTAAAAAGGAATAAAATAAAAAAATCTTTTATCATTACTTAAACTATTGCAGTTAGCTAAAAAGTATTCGTTTAACAGAAGGAGAAGCAAATTATTTAGCGTCACCTTTTATTTAAAAGTAAAGAGCGTAGACAGTCCAGTATTCGTCAAATTTAATAGCCGTCAAGTTTCTTCAAGTATCAAAGCCGTTGGGACATAATAATTGTATTTTTATGCAATTTGCATCTAGTGGATAAAAACTGACATCTTGTGTTGAAACAAATCAAAATTAATTAATTTGTTTTCACAATTATGTATATATGTAATGATAACCATTACCAAACCAGGCGGTGAAATTTGAATGTTGCATTTTTTATTACAGAGTCGCCATCATTCCGTTTTTATTGACTTTGATTTTTTTCTATTTTAGTAGTGTTTTTTGTCGATAGTATCGCTAAAACTATCGATACTATCGATAGTACCATCGATAGTTTTGCAGCTCTACACACGACTTCAAATGCCGCTAGCAGCATTTGTCGCCTCGTACTTAATTATTTTGGAGACGGGAGCAGCATCATCTGCACCTCATACTCAAGTACAAGTACATAGTTCAGTATTGCCACTTTCATATATTTTGCATTTATAAAAATTAATTAATCTTTTAAAATGCACTTATTTCACGTAAAAGTACAAAAACGAATCAATTTATTCTTTACATCAATTTTTGAATATTGTTTCTGTTAAATAATATAAAATAATTGCACAAAATCATTCATTAAACATTTTGTATTATACTGGCAACACTGAATTTTCCCATTGTAGCCAAAGAAATAGAAATTAGTTTAACTGGACTACAACGACAAAATCAGCATAGACAACAACCTGTCGCCTTGTTGCCTTGCTGTCTTCAAAAGAATCATTCTCATATAAACATGTGTATTCTATCTTTGACATTTGGCAGTCGGTAGGTAGCTTGCTGTGGTGAATGTGTTTAATGCATAAAAAGTAAAGTGCGATATGAACACAAAATTACATTAACGTTCAAAACATTAGATATACGAAATGGCATCATCACAGAGTTTATATTAAAATTGATGAAGGACCTCTGAAGGACCATGAAAAGTTTGTTTTACCAGATTTTGGGATTTCGAGATTGTTTGTGATAACAATGTAGTGAAATGTCGTTATGAAATAGAAATTTTATTTAATACAAGAGTAAGTTCGTTGAAAACAATGTCATCCTTCAGACCTTGTGTTTTTAATTGCAAATATTGTTAATCCAAAAAGCAGTAACAAAACAATAAAAAAAAAACAAGAGATGGGAGATAAAATTGAAAGAAAAAACAAATATGTAGATCTCCAAACCTCTTCATCCGTTCTTGTCATTTTTATGGTTCACTAAGTGAACTTCACTTATCACTTTATTAGCAATATACCGTTATCATTATATACACGTAATTGTGTTTCAAGGGGGGAGCAAAAGGCTACATCACCAAAATTAAACCGACAATATATTCACTTAAATTATTGTAGCACAAATATTTTATGATACGAGTAAAAACACTTGAAATTTGTTGAACAAGAGCGCTAAAGTGGCTGTTGAAGTAAAGTGTTGAATTTAACTGAATAACTAGTTTGTTATCAACATTTATTTAAGTTACATAGTTTATATTTTATGTAAGAATTTATCGCAAAGAAAATTGGTTCAATTTATTGTTTATGTATATAAAGGGTGTCCCAACAAGAACGCAAGATTTAAATTTGGCGCCATTCGAAGTGTCATTGTTTGACATTTGAACAATTGTTATTGTTTGCTAGTAGAAGGTACGAGGTTAGTAAAAATGGAGCGCTACAGGAATGAACAACGCATTCTCATTGTGAAACTGTTTTACCAAAATGGTGAAAGTTTTGCGGCTACAGTTCGCAAATTTGCGATCAATTTGGGGTCACAATAATGCTCCAAAAGAGTCAACTGTAAAGACATTAATGGATAAATTTGCCGGGTCTGTTAGTGGTGTAAAGACAACAACGCGCCTTCGACCAGGTCGATCGACTGAAAATGTCGCAGCTGTACGTGATGATGTCGCTCAAAAACGCAAGTCAAGCGCAAAAAGTCAATGGTGTTCGGTATCGTGAAATGATAACCAGTTTTTTCGTGCCTAGAATTGACGAAATGAATGTGGAGGGCATGTGGTTTCAACAAGACGGCGCCACATGTCATACAGCCAGAGAAACAATTCAATTGCTACATCAGTCATTTCCCGGTCGTGTTATTTCGCGTTTTGGAGACCAGAATTGGCCGCCTAGATCGTGCGATTTAACACAATTAGACTTTTTTCTTTGGGGTTTTTTCGATGGTTTACGCGAATAAGCCGACGACGACTCAAGCCTTAAAAAAGGAAATTGGACGCTGCATTAATGAAATACCGCAGCATTTATGCAAAACGGCCATAGAAAATTTCATTAAAAGATCGCGTGTGTGCCAGCAAAGCCGCGGCGGTCATCTGCCCGATTTGTTGTTCCACACATAACCTCATTTTGTCTACGATTTTTTTTTTAAATATCTGTGTTTTATTTAAAATTTAAATCTTGCGGTCTTGTTGGGACCAGGGAAAGCCAAAAAGTTACTTTTTGAATGCTTAATACATATCGATACTCCAACGACAATGAGTATGATAGCACATTCGCATCAACAAACATGCTTACATACAGGAATACATATCTATAGCTATCAACACAAATAAGTGCGCATTTCGATAGGTGCGGGTTCGATCAAACAAATGTGCTATAGATATTCGTATCAATACATGTGCGCACAAGCATGTAATGACGAGTACGACTATATGAACAATGTTACCAAATACGTAAGTATATAAAAAAATCGTTGTGTATGAATGTAACAAATGCCTAATATATATTATGCATTTTTCATGAAATCTATTTCACGAAACTTTTTCTATTTGCGTAACATGAATTTCTGAAGAATTTTTGGCAACTTTTTTGATCTAATTTGGTTCTCTAGAAGCCTGTTTACAAATGAAAAAATTTTCATACAACCAATTTTATGAAAAAAAATTCGTAAATACGATGCGGGTTTCTTTAGCACATTTCTATTAAAATAGTTATGTATTGCAAAAATTATGCAAACTCGCAAGGATTAAATTAATAAAAAAAAATCCCCTAAAGCTGATTATTATTATTATTATTATTTATTAATAGATTATTCAAATAAAGCTGATTATATAAGCCTCAAAAAAGCAATAAGTCGAAAATTTGTTCCGAATATTAATCGCGAAAACTTGCAAAACTTCGAATATTATTTTAAAAAAATCTCCAAAACCTAAAAAATGAGAACGAAAATACTCAGTAGATTTTAAAAATCAAAAACAATCTCACTTACAAAAAGTTGCGAAAATTCGTGAACAATTTTTTAATTGAAAAAAGCCTCAAAATGTATTAAAAAAAAACACCAAAATTTTAGCGAATGTCAAAAACTTGGAAAAATTTGCGACAATGTCGAAAATTAGCAAAAACTCGGTAACATAAAAAAAGATAAAAAATATCATAGTCTGATACTGGTTGAAGATCTTTAAAACTGCAAAAAAAAAAAAAAAAAAAAACAAATAATTGGGAACAATCACTTTTATTGCGAAAAAAAAAGAAAACATTTGCGATAAATTTCCCTAAAATAACTTACAAGTACTTAAAGATCTAAGGAATGACGAAATGGCGAAAATTCGCTAACATCAAATAGATATGCAGATGGATTAAAAATCCTTAAAATGGTAAAAAGCCAAGATTTGGCTAAAAAGTCAGTTTCATCGCGAAAATTGGCGACAAACAAGCGCTAAAATTGCTAAAATTGTAAGGAATGCCATGGTTCAACCTTTCTTCCACTAATTCGGCTCTTAGCTCAGATCTAAAATGGAGCGTGTTTCTATACCCGCGGTCAAATTACTCCCTTAAATCTTTAATAGTGCTTTTAGAACTAAAGACTGAGAAGAGTGTGTGTAAATTGAATTTTATGTTAAAATAGTTTGAAAAAATACCTCAACAACTACAAACTAGTATTTCTGGCAACACTTATCAAAAAATATTTAAAAAATCGAATGTGTTGCAAGTCATGGGTATGTCGATAGATATGCGTAGATATGCGGGACGTAACGAAGAATGCGCATCGATACATACAAGTATGAAATAAAGTGCGCAGGGGTATACGCAAGTATGAGAATGAATAGATATCAACACGCACTAGCATAAAAAATGTTCGATATGTGCGGGAGTATCCAAAATTTTTTGTATCGATTGGCTTTCCCTGGTTGGGACACCCTTTACATATGTACTCGTATATTAAAATGAGTTTACAAAGATAAAAATATTTTAAATTAGAAATGGGCCAATAATAGAAACTTGCAATTGTCGTGATAGTATAACTCAAGGGTTGGTATTAATCATTACCAGTGTTGCCAGTAGATTTCTCGAAAAAATACCTACACATTTTAAAAAAATTCGATTTTCCCTAAACGTTGAAAAAATTTCCCCTGCAAAACTCCCTACGCATTTTTGTCATTAAAATAGAAGAACACCATTAATTATAAAAAAATATATACATATGTTTATTAAAGCATTGGTAAAAAATTAGTAAAAAAAACAAACAAAAAATATATACATTCAATATGTACTTTTAATTAAATTCAATTAAAACAACATAGTTTTTTAAAAATTAATATGAATAAAATTTTAAAGGATAAATTCAAGTTATCTTTCAACATTGAATAATATCTTAGAAAAAGCATATACCAAAGACAATTCATGTGGCAGGTGTTGCGAAGTTAACAGCTGCTTTTTGAGGAAGTTTGGCTTGTCAAATTTATTTGCAATAAAATTTGTAGGAAGTTTGATTTGTCAATTTTCATTGCAATAAGTCCTAGGCAGATTTTGTTGTTGCAGGCTAGACACCACCTGGCATATGAATTCGCCTTGGCATATACATACATATGTACAAATTAGTGTCGCTAACTTTTTAAACCACAAAAAGCTCTGGAAATATATTTTTAAGCGATTTTAACGGAAAAACATTTTTGAACCGTTTTGAAAAAAAAATTTTACTAAAAACACGTTATATTTGCATTGCAAAAAATTCCTACATTTTGGAGAAAATAAAAAAATCTGTCCGATTTTCCCCTAATTCTGATTCAATACACACTAGAGACCTGCGTAAACAGTCTTGAAACGTAAATACGTCATGATTTTTAAATGTATTCACGTCGCGTGTATTACACTAAACCGAAGCACGATGGATGTATTGGTGTACGTGTATATCAGTGTTAACAAGCGATGTCGCCAAGACAGCTTGTTTGTAACAAACACTCAAAAGAAGTACTGTTGATTAGTGTATGCTTATTTTTCATATTGTACGTTTGAGTGTGTGTGTAATATGTAGATGGTAAGCTATTATGTGATTAATCGCATACAACTAATGTTAATGCATGTGTGTGCCTTTGCATGTGCGCAGAAAAATAAAAGATCATGCACACATACATGCATGACGTTTGCACACGCGCTCATGCGTAGAAAGAAGCAAGTATTACAAATTCTTCCGTCACGAAGTGTTTTCTTCTTTACTCTTATACCTACAATAGTCAAACAAATTTTTTGCAAACAGTGTTGTTAACGTTTGTTTTATAAGATTTCGCTGTAGTAAAGCATTTGAAAAATCCCTCATGTCTTGAAAGTTCTTATAAGATGTCTTATACAGGACACTAATACACACATGCACAGTGGCAGGCAAAACCAACTGAACAAGTCATTTTACGGTTCTTCTCTGTATAGAGGAAATATCAACACTTTTCAGGAAAATGTCATTTACAACGAATGCTTCTCTACTAAAATTAAATAAATTAGACGAAATTTTGCTGCCAACACCGGTCCGTGCTGGGAGTATAACTCATACACACGTAAAACGTATTAGTATAGGTTGGCTATCACTGTATAATACATAAAATTTGTTGTTCAAAAGTAGTGTTGCGCAAAGTATTGAGTAATGGCTATCGAGTATTTTGAATATTTTTCGGATACTCAATACTAAAAACCAGTTACTCAATATTTTCACAGTTGTATTTTTCTTAGTGAATTTGAACGAAAGATTTAAATGATAAAAAATACAACTCTAGGTAAAAATACAATGCTTTCGCAACATAAAGAGCACGTCAAAGTTTATTTATATGTAATTAAGGGTATCCACTAGCCATGCACTTGGTATGGGCATCATCGCAAATGGCTAATGGAGACCGCTCATGTCCATGTTTCGTAAATGCTCTGACATTGATGCCCGAACATGCGGCGTTGCAACAATATTGCCCATGAGATTCGCCGTCCGCAACCATTTGCAATAGAAAGAAAAGAGACAGAACAAAATTGGTAAATATACCATTTCTACTGATGTTAATGTGTTAAATTTTCTAAGCTGTGTTTAGTAGCCATTTTATTGTTTATTTTACTTCGCCGATGATTTGGCCACACAATACCGGCGAAGGAGGATGTTGGAATAGGATTAGCATCTGCTGAAGTCGGTATAGTTTAGTGTCTAAACCTTCATCACTTGAACTTACCTTCAACAAAGGGACACTAATGCACTGTCGGAGACCAGGCTCGAACCGAGTACCTTCAGTTTTGTAGTCAACGTGCTAACTACCTCGACGCGTAAAACTTTAAAGTTTCAAATAATTTTACGTGATTTATTACGTGGCGGTAGTACTAAAACCGCAAATTCAAAAAGAAACTATCTTATATATTTTAGGCCTTATTTGTAAAAATTATTAAGGCTTAATGAAATTTTTTTTTTTTGAAAATTTGTTTTATAAACTCAATAAGGCCTTAATAATTTTCATAAAAGAGGCAGTTTATTTCCAGGAAGATTGCCAATTAAAAAACATAAGGTCTGAAGTTAAATTTTGCCATTTCAATAAATTCTAATAAATTTCTAAGAAGATTGGTTGTACGCAAAACAAAATAAGCACATCCAAATAAAGTCAAATATCGAAATTTTGTCTATAAATGACTACTAATAATATTTCTCATAAAATAAAAATTAATATTACTTACAAGCTGCATCGCTGACTTTTTCGGGATGTTGTGAAGCTTTAAATGCGTTGAATTTGTTTCTTGAATTAGAAAAAATTAAAGTATTACTTCATGATAGACAGAAAAGTTGCTCAAATTAAAAAAAAGTAATTTTTGCAATATTAATTTAATATTGTAAACTATTTGAATAATTATTATAAATTAATATGCCAAGCTAACTCCAAGGCGAACTCGTAATTTAGCAGGTGGCTTTAACACAAATAAATACAACAATACAAAAATATATTGATTGCTTGCTTAGTTGGCTCGATTTACATAAATGTATTTATATTATTTTTATTTTTGCAAAATTAAACAAATTTCAGTTACTTTTATTATAATTGTTCGAACTTCATTTGTTTTTATATTTATGATTTGATTGGGCTCGAGTTCGATTCTGACAAACACGTAGTAGAACGGAACAACTAGCTTTTTTCGAAGGCCACTACACCTTCATCATCAGGGTTCTTTTGTGTTCGGTCCACTGTGTGTGGTGTCAGTTGATGTAGATTTCTGCTTTATATACTCAGCCGTTATTGCAGATGGAATATTGAATTGTTTTCATTCATCGTATTACAATTTACTGAAAGCTTTTCTGCAATGAAAGCTCAATATTACATCTCTAAATTTACAACAGTCTTGACATTGTCGTTTATTCTTTACTAATTAATTAATTAATGTTAGTTAACTTGCTTATTTTTTTGTTCTACTTGAGACAAACTATAGGTCGATATTTACACTCGTAATAATTATAGATAAATACTTGCAATTTCAATAATTATGTGCAGGTTTTAGAATAAAAGTTTCAAACAAGGGTTTAAAAATGGGTTTTTGTTAACGCACTAATAATTGTAAAATATTATTTTACTTATTCAGTAAAATATTTTTTATTGAAAATACATTGAAATTGATTATTGGGGGATTTAGCTTGATCCTATGCGCATCATCAGGGGCCAAAAAAAATCGCCAAAAGTCGCCAAAAACACATACATACTTCTCTTTCCAATATAAGAAGAATTTTAATTTTTATGCAGTCTTTTTAAAAATATTTATTTATTTATGAATATTAATGGATTATTACTTAAATGCCCAATTAAATGTAAAATTATTTTATTCCTTTTCTGCAAAGGAAATCGTAATACTACGAAAATGTGCGTGATGTTGTAAGACTACTACTGTAGGAATAATTTTAAATATTAACGCAATTTATTAAAAAAAAAGTCATTGATAATCTAATTTTTGAAGTATACTTAAAATACACAAATTGCTGCTTAACTGACACATACTGAGAACTTAATTTGCATACATACCCCAGATTGTGTTGAAAATAATGTGGGGCCAAGTATTCGACACTTCAAAAGAAATTTATGCAAAAAAATAAAATAAAAATACAAATACCTCAACTTTAAACATGACCCTAATTAAAATATTTCTATAACAATTAGCAGTCAAAAGGTGTTTAGTCAAATACATATATTATATGACAAATTATCTAAATTATCAATTCTAACATTAAACTCGTTATTACTCACGGTCGTTCACATTATTCACATATTTTCGAGTATGACACTTTTAAAGTATAAAAAGATAAAGAAAAAAAAAAAAAGATTTTATCTCTTGAAGATATGACAAAGGCATGTAGCCCAAGAGCTTTATTCGGCATCTGCAAATGGACTAAACTTTCTTATAGGAAGTATGAATTTCCAAGATCCACTCCTCGAGTTTTTTTTGTGGTCTCCTTCAGTATACATAAATCTTAAAAACTTTTGCACTTTATAATGAAAAAAAAAAAGATTTTGAAAAATATCCGTTTTTTAGTGAAATTTCTTGAGACGATTAGTGACCGTTTTGGTAAAATCTTTCAAAAAAAATTCACTAAAAAATCTTTTTTCTTCTTAAATCTAATTGATTGGCCCTAGCAAACATATGTATTTCCAACATCCTACTTTTTAATTTCATAAAATACACTTTAGAGCAATTTTTCAAAATAAAATTTCTATCTCGTTCCAGTCCCAAGAAATTCGAATCCTACTCCATTTAGCGAATACTGTTAAATAGCTAACAGTGATCTGTTAAGTGCTTAAAATGCTATGTTAGAAGTTTTGGTTCGTGTCTCTGCTAGTTATATTCGAATTTATCTTCACACACATGCTTTACGACTGTTTTGCCGAGTACACAAAGTCGAAATACGCCAACCACAATAATATTGATTATTTTAATAATTTCTATTGTTTTCTGTGACGAATAGATTAAATGCATTTCATTCTTAAATATATTTATGTTAGGTTTTATAAAATATTTATTGTAAACTCTGACGAAAAAAGGTAGTTTTGCTGCAAATAAATTGCTTTATGACATTAAAAATAAAGTTCGACTTGAGTAGATTTTTAAAATGTAGATTTCCCATGCCTGACAAAAATTTGTACTATTGTGTATCTTTTTATTTTGGCGTAAAAGTATTTTTTTGTTTGTTTACTCTTTCATTGTCATTACCTTTTCTGTTTGAATTTTTTTTTTGTATTTGTTCTTTTCAAAATGTAAAAAAAAAAAAATTAGGTCATGACAATGCAGTGCAAAATACGATTTAAGTGAATACGATTTCAGTGATTTTTTTATTCAAGTTTATCGAAGACAATCAAGAATTCTCTTCTGTCTATTTATATTGAAAACCAAAACAAATTTTATTGCTAATCATTAGATCAGGTTTGTATTTTTTCAAAAGTCGTGTACGATGAGTGTGGAATAGAGAGTCCTAGCCTTTATTATATATAATAATTGAGACTTACATCCGTAAAGCGAGAGTATGTGCCACCAAAACCACGGGACTCACATTCCAAATTAATATTACGAGATACTACTACGAATACTACTGTTATTGCTCATTTACTTAAAGAACGTCATAACTCAAAAATTCCATCATCCTCATATCATTCTTCATATTGCGTAAAAATTTCATACAAATATATTGTTTACTAAACTCTTGACAGCAAAATAACTGATAGTTCATAGAAGTCATGTGAAAACAAATTTTGAGTGCTTTGGTTTTGTTTTCAATATAAATAGCCAACCGAGAATTTTTACATGGCTTCTATAAACTGGCAGTAAATTTTTTTCCATTAAGTTGAGTGTGAATTGAAAACTTTAAACTCACTTTCTGTCAAACTAGTTTTTTTTGAGTTATGGGGTTGTTTGAGTAAATGAGCGGTATGTACTTCATGTGTCAATAAAAATAAAAATAAAAACATTTTATAAATAGAAGGATTGCTTTATTTTTTTCTTTCTTTTTAATTTAAATCTTGCGCAAATTTCTAGCCACCCAGTATAAATTATAATTTACATTATTCGCATCAAGCAGAGATTATTGAAGATAATGAATATTTTTTTTTTATTTCCGACAAAGTTAATGAGTTTAATTTAATTTTTAATTATTATCACGCTCGATTCTAATAAGTTATTCTAAATCAGCGTAGTAGCAGTTTAATCAACATTCATACATATGTACATATAAAAGGGAGCTGTTTTAGAGGTGGAGATTTCTGACTCGATACGACACTTAAAAAATATTTTTATTATGCATGAAATTAAGTGCAATCACTTGCTTTTTAAAAGGGTAGAATATTAAACTGGAAACATTGCTTGATCTCCTACTTTGGTTGCTTGAAATATTAAAAGCTGAGATTATTGCCCATGATATCATATGACATCCATTGCTTCATTGTGAAAATATCCTCGGAGGGAGTAATACTTGAGGCACTTTTTATCATCAAAAAAATCAATCAATCAAAAATCTCATAACTGTCCCTGAGCCACTCATAGAAGGATGAAATGTAAAGGCAGAATTAGTTTGTACGCGCTGTTCTGTTCTGTTCTGAATCAGCTGTTTTGTTTCTGTTGAGTTGAAAATCTGTATGTGTGGTTAGTTTTTACTTTTTCGTTATGTTATGTTGCGGACGAATCTGTAGAAAATAGAATTCAACGTTAAGTGGCAGCCAAAAGTGTATACGTATTAGTGTGTTGTGATATTTTGTGTACAAGTGTAATCAATTCTATAGGTTACCAGCTGATTTTTTTCACAGACAAATTAATTGCAAAATATTTTATACAGAAAGGAACGGCACAGAACAGCAACAGAAAGTAAAGACTAATGAAGCCTTAAGACCGACCCCCGCTAATTCTTTCTCCTTCTACTATACTCCTAAAGGGTGTTCCCATACAAAAATAACATTTTTATAATTTTTAATTTAATTTTTCTATGGGAACAGCCTTATGTGTTGTTTCCACAATACAAGCAAGCGACTTGTCTAGCAAAAATATGAGCCTAAACACAATGTAACGATTATTTATTGCGGTGCGGTTTTTCATACGATTTTGAAGTAAAAAACGGTACTGCGGAATGGCACAAAATTAAAATCTATTTTATTTTCATTGCGGACTTTCTCATTCTCTCAATTTTTAACACTCTTTCTCTTTCTGATGTTGCCATAGTTTTTGAATAATTCAATTCAAAAAACATGATTTTGAAGTTCAAACATTTTTGTCATGAAACATAAAAGTTTAAAAAATATATCAAATATACCTGCGAGTGTATAAAATGTTAATCATTTTTTTATTTTTAGTTACTGTCATTACAAAATATTTAACACAGAGTAAATTTTTTTATAAAAAGGTATGCACAAAAAAAATTAATAAAAATTTAAACAAACAATGACAAGTATTGCCGTCGCCATCTTCCGTTGTATTATGTTTATTTTTCTCTCCCGCAACGAGAAATAGCACCGCACCGCAAACATTGTGTTTAGGCTCTATATGAAAAGCACTCAAATTTTTGAGGAATTCCTATAAAAATTTTCTAGACAAGTCGCTTGCGTGCATTGTGGAAACTACACATTAAGCAGTAGAGTAGGAGCAGGGTGTTGGTATATTCTGAAAATATGTTGGGGAGAAAGAATTTGTGGAGCGGTTCAGGGCAAGTTATGAATTGTTTCTTGAATTTTTAGCATTTTACCCTGAACATTGACCTCGATAACTGAGTGTGGAAGACATTTCCTTCCAAAACCCACATCGAAGCCGAAATGCTGGTTGACCATATGGGAAAAATTGCGAAAACTATAGGGGAGACCTTATTGCTGCTGATGAATATACATTTCCCAAATAGCAAGGAGGGAGCCACACTAGAACCGCCACAAGTGGGAAGTATGGCTCCCCAGGGGTCAACCATCACAATTGACATAGTTAGAAGTGCAATAAGTAGCTTCTCCGCTTTCAAGTCAAGCGGGCCGGATGGCATTTTCCTGCGCTTCTACAGAAAGTGGTTGACACCTTATCCTCCTAAAAGTTGGCAGGCGGCAAGGGTAGTTTTCATACCTAAGCCTGGCAAGGCGAATAACCCTTACTTCCTTCCTTCCTTCTTGCTGAAGACAATGGAACGGATAGTGGATGAAAAGATTAAAAGCAGGATATTAGACGATAACCTGAGGTTTAGGCAACATGCATATGTACATATGTCAGAGGAAGTTCAGTGGAAGCGGCTCTTCCCAGGGTGGTTAACTCATCGGAAAAGCTTGCAATGACAAGTTGTAAACGCTTGGCATTTGTATTGGCGCTTTCAACAGTGTGATTACCGACACTCTTACCCAATCCTTAGTACAGTTTCAAGTTGACCAATCAATAATTGATTGGTTAAACTTGATGCTGGGTAACTGGTGGATAAGCTGCGGTATGCACAACGTAAACGTCAGGAGCAGGGTGCAACGGGGGACGTCTCAAGGGGGAATAATTTCACCCCTTCTTTGGGTAAACACAATACATAGTCTGCCAAGTGACTTGACTAATGAAGGTTATGATCCTATCTGATATGCGGACGATGTCATGGTACTTCTTAGGGGCAAGTACCTTAACTAACTTTGCAGGGAGGTGGAAAGAACTTTTAACATTGCACTAAGCTGGGCTCGACCGAGAGCACCTAATATTAACCCAGAAAAAACAGACACAGGTTTTTTTACCACTAATACAAAGAGCATGCAGAGTTTACAGTGAAAGACCATCACCTTACATGATAGGATTCAATATTTAGGAGTGATCCTAGATCGGAGACACCACATAGAGGAAGGAATGAAGAAGGCTAACTCGTGCTGGAATCTGTAGATGGGCTCTATAGGAGTGTGATCAGACAATTCTAATATACCAATATGGTGGTCAATGTTTTAAAAGTGGAACACCAACATTTTGGAGAAAGTTCACCCAATGTACTGCCTAGGTATAAGTGGCGCTACATCCACCAAGCATTGGATATCATTCTTTATGCCCAACTTATAGACATTCGTATTAGATACGAAACAGTTCTTCCTACATTTCCAGACTTTGCAAACGTCCGGTCGAGTACGTGAGACTAATGGTAAAGGGTGTTTTTTATTGAGGTATAGAACTTTAAGTTGGCATCACTTTTTTAACTGGCGGCCATTTTGTCAGCTGTCAAGTGATTAATATTTAGTTTGGTTTGCCATTTCATCATAAACAGGGTGACAAAAGAACAACGCTTGCCAATCGTGCAAATTTATTTCGAAAATAATGGTTCAGTTCGCGAAGTTTACCGCAAGCTCCGTCCATTTTATGGTCGACATAATCGTCCATCAGAGCAATTAATTCGGTTAACCATGGATCGTTTTCGCACTACGTTTACTCTATGTGATAATACGCATCCGCAGAGACGTCGAACAGTGCGCACCGAAGAAACAATTGCCGCTGTAGAGCAAAGTGTTGAAGAGGACCCGAATGAATCGATTCGCCACCGTGCACAGCAATTGGAGCCGACTAACCGACTATTTTGTTCCCGAATTGGATGGCATGAATGTGGATGAGTTGTGGTTCCAACAAGACGGCGCTAAATGCCACACAGCGCACGTCACAATCGATTTATTGAAGGAAACATTCGATGAGCGCATAATTTCGCGGAATGGACCTGTCAATTGGCCACCAAGATCGTGTGATTTGACACCATTGGATTATTTTCTTTGGGGATATGTGAAGTCGCTCGTCTACGCCAACAAACCAGAAACGTTAGGGGACTTGGAAGCCAACATTCGTGGCGTTATTGCCAACATACGGCCCCATATGCTCGAAAAAGTGGTTGAAAATTGGACCTGTAGAATTGGCTTTATTCGAGCCAGCCGCGGCGGCCACATGCCCGAAATCATGATTAAACATTAATGGCATAAAATTATCCTTCCAATAAAGCCAAATTGATGGACATTAAAACGATTCTCTTGTGTTTTATTTCAATTCGAAGTTCTATACCTCTTAAAAAAACACCCTATAGAATTAGTAGAATCGTATCGTGAGTTGACGGATCAGCTAACAAAATCTGTAACATTAATAAAACCTGTTGCTGTTTATTTAAAATGTATCGTAATTTTACGTGAGGTAGAAATCTACAGAAAATAGATTTCTACATCAAATTCTCTCTTACATACATTCACACACATGTATAAAGCAAATAGAAATACAATAACAGCGGACACATTCGCTCGCAACCTCACGATTTTATTAACTAACATCCAGAATTGAGAGATACAACCACATCAAAAGTAACACGATACGATTCGATATTGATACCAGAAAGACACTCCTGGTTCAATCGAACCCTAGAACAAATACCCGTAGGAGTTACTGCTATATGGATGGCTAAAAGCTAGGGGAAGGAACGGGCCTAGATTTTTTCATAGAAGAACCGGAGATCAAAATTTAATTCCACTTACCTCACCTCACGGAAGTTTGAATATTAAGCCCACAGAGGTCAATATATTTACCAACAGCAAGTCGGTAAATAGGGCAATCACAACCGAAAAATTAAATTCTAGGACCATTTTAGATTACGGGAATATGATTAACAATTACGCAGTACATGACAACATTCGTCTTGTATGGCTGCCAGCCCACTACGACGTAATCGGAAATGAAGGTGAAAATAGACAGGGGAAAAAGGCCAGAACATCACGGACAGTAATACCTGGTTTACATTAGTCGTTTTTTAATGAAATTTCATGAAATTGTAGCACGCAAATTTTTTTATTTGCTAATATCAGCGCTATAGAAGAGAGTCATATATAAAAATTGATGTAGCATGAACCTCAGAAGCATTTCTGGCACTTTTTTAGATTTTATTTGCTTCTCCGGGCCTGCTATTGACAAATGAAAAAATTTTCATGCAACTTTTTTCATGAAAAAATGCTAAATGTAAATCAGGTATAACTCTAATTAACGCAAAGACTTTCAAGGCAGAGAAAATTGAGTTACAAAATTGGCCTAAAATGTCCCACAGGACACGATGGAATAGTGATACTGTGGGTAATCTAAGCAGGGTTCTAGGGGGCTGTTAAAACTAAACAAGCCCGAGCGAGGAAAGTCGACCGGCATCTTAACGGTGCACTATATATTACGAGGAAATTTGTATCGAATTGAAGCCACGGATGACAACGAATACAGGGCATACATGGAGGATATCTTTGACATTGTCCAGCTTTCTCCCAGCCAATATCCCGTTATTTTGAGCGTGACACCTTACCGAACATTACCCACCTTAGAGGTATTGACTGGAAATGTTTGAGAGACTACGTGAACGATACTGAGTTCTTATAAAGGGGGTTTTGGTTTTTAATTCACATGACAGCGCACAACAGGCATATACTGGTTTATGTGTATGTCCCCGAACATGAGCTTAATGGCTACTCTTTTCAACCTAACTTAGAATAACATAATCTTGAAATTTTTATACAACAATTTAAAAGGGTTCTCCATTAAATATTGCAACATTCATTAATAAATTCATTCACAATCTTTATTCCACGCAATCAAAATTCCACGAGAAATATCTCTCTTTTCCAGTTAGAATTTTACTTGCTATTAATTGGAATTATTCCCAGGGAAAAATTTCCTGCGGAATTTTATTCATAATTGGTTGGATTGTTTTGCCCGAATTCAATAATTTCTGTTTTCTTTCAATTTAAAGTTCAATTTCTAATGGACGCACAAGAAAGCGTGTTAATAATTTAGTGCTGCATTAAAAAAAAATAATAATGTGAATAGTGAGTTCGAACACTAACTATTTAGAACTTTTAATGCCTTTAGTAACATTTTTTTTTATATAAATTATAGTCTACTGGGTAACTGCATTGTGGAAAATTCTATATTAATTTATTGATTTTTATGTTTAAATAAATCAAACTTTGTTGTTTAGCCTTTCTGCACTTTAACTCATGGTTTCGAGTAAAAACCAAACTAAAGTATCACATGCATATACTAATTCGTTTTTGTATGTTTCATTATTATTATTTTAGGTGACAATTATTTTAAGTGCTTTTTATTTCTTATATTGACTGAAAGAAAAGAGGAAATAATAGAATGAGAAACTAGTTTCTTAATTTATTATTGATTAGTTAGTTCTTATCTCATATTTAAATATATGTATGTATGTTTAAACATCTTTTTAATAGTACGTTTTGCATAAAAAACATGATCTAAAAAAGATGTTTATATGCACATATGTATGTATGTATATGTATATTTATAAATGTATGTATGAGGTATTTATTTTGTAATTGGTTTTTTCGAATAATACAATATCCCAATTCACAATGATGCCAGACCATTTGCACAAGATTGTGAATTGGGCTAATAGCTTTTTTAAATGCATATTTAATTAACAAATTGGGTTACACAAAAAAGGGTGTAAGACAACTTTCTCAAAATAAGTTAAAATTACAGCCTCTTCCGCGATATCGATCGGAAAACTTTCGATCTATTACTTCTATTGCAAGAGAAAGCAAATTTTTGAAAATAAGTTAAAAGTACAGCCTGTCCCACGATGTCGATCAGAAAACGTTCGATCGATCACTTATATTTAAAACGAAACCTAATATTGTTATTTTATTTTTGTTGTCGATCAATCGTTTTCTGTCGACATTGTGGGAAACTGTTATTTTAATTTCTTTTGCGAAAGTTGTCTTAAACCATGTTTTGTGTGACCCAATTTTTTTGTCTATTTTAAATGCATAACTCGTAAAGTTCTATAGAAAAAAAATATATGTAAGTTAAGTACAAAAATGTTTAATATGCTAAAATCCATGAGAATAAAACAAACCGGATATTGCACAAGCCAACAAATTAGTGCTTAACAGGTACACGCGCAATAAATGTTGCAATACCTGGAATAAATGGAACATTGCTGACACTGCACATTATAACCAAAATAATTCACATTATCAATAATTGTATTAAAGTTAAGTTAGTTCTAATTCAACATTGAACGGAATAAAAAGCACTTCAGACTTTTAGTCTGAAGTCAAATTTTTTAAAAAAACAAAAAATAAAATTTTTGTTTAACTTGTATAAATAATAAAAACTTTGTTTGATTGGGAATTATTAAGCCCTTAATTCGATTTAGCAAACAAATTTTTGACAATAAATGTGAATTTTTGTTTGTATGGCAAGTATTAGTATTTCGTTTTGTCTCTATCATGTTCATTTACAGTTGAGCCTCGATTATCCGCGTGGCACGGGACCGGATCTAGCACAAATAATCCAAAAACACGGTTAACAAAGGTTATATAAAAGCACAAAGTGTGCATATTGTTGTAAATAAAACATAAAATTTTAGTTTGTATCAAAACATTAAATCTAATTTTTTGCACGGATAATAGATATATAGCACGATAAATAGAAGTATATAAAATGGAAGCACAGATAATAGAGGTAAAAGCACTGGTAATGGAGGTCAAGAAACAAAGAAACATCATGACGGATAATAGATGTGGACGGTTGATAGAGGCCCAACTAATCGCGGTTCAACTGTATATTGTAGTTTTGCGCATACATATGTACATATTTCGATTTTCACACTGACTCACAAAAGTGTTTGTTTTTCTTTTTGGCTTATATACATACACTTCTACATCTGCATACTTATTCAATAAAATAAAAAATACGCTTTGAAGTTTCTGAGCTAAAAATTTGCTAATATGAAATAAATAAAAAGAAATACATACTTTCACAAATTTTAGTAAGTTAAACCAAAAATGCTTTATTTATCTTTACGTTTTGCACAGATTTCTTGTTTCTTTGGTATTAGGATGGTATTGTTCGTGAGATAAAAACTTTCGAAAATATCATGCATATTCGTACAAATGTACGTATGCATTTGTACGAATATGTATAAGGTTTTCAAAGCATGATACCAAGCGATTAATTCGCCCATATTAATTGCTGATCAATAATCAATATCGCAATTTCGTTATTTTCTAATTGTTTACAGAATATCACATGGATTGCTCAGCTACATATACTTCACTACATCAATAACAAATCGATTACAATTAGCCAATTGACAAAGGCCTCTTAAGTGATAAATATTAAAGTATTATTTAAGTATTGTGAACAACAAAATGTCAAGGATAGAATACACATGTTTATATGAGAATAATTCTTTTAAAGACAGCAAGGCAACAGGACGACAGGTTGTTGTCTATGCTGATTTTGTCGTTGTACTCCAATTAACCTGAGGCCGGGTTTACATCTGTGTGCCATGTGCCACACAAGCGTAAAAGATGCGTAACCACTAATTTCTAATGGAAAACTGTTTTATTTAGACATGTATTTATTAAGTTAAATAGTTCCATACATAACTAATAGACAATTTTATAGATTCCAACCTGATTGGAAACTGTTTATGTCAATAAACATATGTATGTCTCACTCAAACAGTTTTTCATTAGTAATTAGTTGGTTACGCTTTTTTGGGCAAATGACACACAAGAAATGCTAGATGTAAACTCAGCCTAATTTCTATTTCCTTGGCGTGAATGAGCAAATACAATGTTGCCAACATAATACAAAATGTTGAATGAATGATGTCTTACAATTATTTAATATTATTTAACAGAAATAATATCCCGAAATTTACGTAAAGAATAAATTTATTAATTTTTATATTTTTACGTGATATAAGTACATTTTAAAAGAGTACTTTTATTTGTATAAATGTGAATATTTGATGTTAGTAATACTGAAATATGTTTTTGTACTTGATGTACTTTGTGCTGATGATGGATGATGCTGCCGTTTTTGATTATTGTGAGTTTTTGTCTCAACTTTGATATTTGTTGAAATTCTCATTTGTTTAAATGAAAGTTTAACAGAAACTTTGGAATAATAATAATCAATAATCAATTTCAATGAATTTTTAATAAATTAAATATTTCAACAAATTATGATACATATTATGAAGGCCGCCACACCTTTATCATCAACGTTCTTGGGTTTGGTCCACTGTGTGCGGTGTCAGTTGATGCGATACGAACTTTAGGCTGATCGAAACATAAATATTTTATATGTGCTTTTATTTTTGATTGAAAATAAATATGAGTCAAAAAGGAAACGGTTATTTGTTACGTTATTTTTCCTTAAAAAGCAGTTTCTTGTTACTAATAAAAATAAGTAAAAAATAAAATCTGCTTTAACATCTGTTTACAAATAAATAAATGTGTGGTTGAAGTCTACTGATGATTTGTTACAGCAACAATGAAATGCATATAGACAACGCTGAACCACCAGCAAATAAATTTCAAATTAAAATAAACTTTTGACAATATGTCGAATAATAAATTTCTTAAATGTAATGTAATGGTTCAGTAAGCAGAGAGAGCATTTGGCTTCAAATCTAAAACAGCATAGTTTCTAAATCCAGTTAAAACATGAAGAAGTGAGATACGAAAAAATAAATAATTATCCTTACTAATATTATAAATGTGATAGTGAGGCATTTTGTTTGCTATGATTTAAAGGCCAAACCGCTACACCGATTTTGAAAATTCTTTCACCAATGGAAAGCTACATTACCAGCGTCAAATATAGGATAGTTTTTATCCGGTTCGGAAGCGGTTTTTTATACTTGGTACGGATTTGTACGAAAAACACATTTTTGGGCTGGTTAGGGTAATTTTTATTTCAGGTTTGATTGTTCAACCAGTTTTTAAACTGTGCGGGGCAGAAGGTAAAAGCTGGCAAAAAATAAGTATAACAAATAAATAAGTAATTTCAGTGAAATTTACTATCAATAATTTAAAAAAGCAGCATAAAAGAAATGTGCGCAATAGTAGCCAATTATAATAAAGAAAAATGGAACATAAAAGTGGTTAAATATCTCCTCACAAAATTGCACAAAAACCGAGAATTTATATTGCAGGCATCTTAATGTAGAAAGGTAAAGCATCGAAAGCATTTCAGATATACAGAAGTAGCAAATTCTTGCAGACTTCACCTGTAACATTCATTAATTAGAATATATTTTATTTTAATCCCGTTATACGAGTATCTAAAACCTTGGTAATTTATAAAAGATGTCTAGAAACTTTCCATTGCAAACTATCGGAACGCAACTTTGTATAAAAAATCAACATGAATTTATTATAGTTTACTTTTTTTTCAATTTCATATTAAAAAGTCCGCATGTTTAAACAGCTTCAAGGCTTAAGCACCAAACTTAATATTATTCATATACAGGGTGTTCCAGTAAGATGTTACATTTTAAATAGCCCGCCATCTAAACAGTTGTTATAACTAAAACTATCACTATTTGACATCTGTCAAACAGTGATACGCCATTAATAAAAATGGAAAGATGTACGCTTCAGCAACGCATTGAAGTTAATTAAAGTCACTACAAAAATGATGAAAGTTTGGCGGTTGTGGTGAAGCACATTTTCTTGGGACAAGTGAATGATGTGAAGGACTCGTGTGCGCTCGCTAGCTCACTACCAATTGGGAAAATGTGCATTTTTGTACATTTCTCTAATTAATAATTTATTTTATATGCCCGGAATTGGAAGATATTGATGTGAACGACGTTTATTTAGCTTGAAAATTTTCCTGAATATGTGGTTTCTCAGATGTGGCCACCGTGAAATTAAAAATATTTTTGGAAGACCCTTTATTATATGTAACGCAAACTCGCATGAGATTTTTTTCTTTACATAGATACATTAAGTTTTTCTGTGTGTTTATTCGAAATAATCATGCCATAATTTCACTCTATACATTCGCTCGATTTGCCACCAAATCTTAAAGAAAATTTTATGCACAATTCCTTCTTAAGTAGGTATTAATTTTTGTAATTGTTATTGAAATTCTACGCAATATTTTGCGATTTTTCCCAGAGACATTGTGCAATAAAAAAAATCCCCTTTTAAAATTATTACTTTTACCACAAAAACCCAAAAAAAAAACAATAGTTTTATGAATTAGGAACACTACCTATAAAAAAAAACATTATTTATTTATTTAAGGGTTATAAAAAAAACGTTAAATAAATTTCAACAGATTCTATACGTGACTAGCAATTGATTGCAATACTAATATATTCATATTTAATAAATTTTCTGAAAATAAACAAAAATAATGAACTTACCTAACATTATACGGTTGACTAGTAGTGCCAGTACTCCAATCGGCATGTTCAATGTCAGAAGAATTCTTTGTTGTATTATCGCAGGGCATTGTTATTTGTTAATACGTTTTCTATATGTTTCACTTCAACAATTAAATTTTCCTGTCTTGTTTATTTGTTATAAATTTTTTTATAGGTATATATGTACATATGTATGTATTTTTTTGCAAAAATTTTAAAAGAAATCGATTCAAATTAAGAACAAAAAGAAATCGTTTATTTATTCATATTATTCATATATATTCATATTAAGGATTTCTTTATTTTTTTCTGGTTTTTAAGAATTTATTTAAAAGCAGCACTTGATCTTTAAGAAAATATTATGTTCGTTCTATTTTCTATTTATTTTTTAAGTAAACACATTACTTTTTAATTAACATACTTAAAATATGCATGTTTCTTTTCATTTTGAAGAGCGAAAGCAAAATGTCTTTGAGAAGAATCGACTTTATTGTATTGCGGTTATTACACACAATTGGATTGTAATATTTGCAAAATTTTACAGTTTCCATTTATTGAAGCCAAGATTTGTGAGCTATTAAAATATGTAAATATATTTTTTTACAAACCTATCAACCTGCTGTTAAAATTTTTCTTAATCCATGTGATTTGCTTAAAGTTGTAAAATTGGAATAGGTATCATGTTAATAAATGTAATCAAAGTAAAAAAAAAATACTTAATGGAATATTATAAATCAAAAATTCTAAATAATATAAAGATCGATTATTCAGAATTAATCATCGCAATAAACAATTTTCAAGTCGTATAAGTAAGAGCCATATATTTAACTAAAGGCATATGTATTTTCCCTCGATATAAAATTAAGAAATCTAATTGGCACAAATTTGTATGTAGGTATACTTTAAACTTAAATCACAAGTAGGTACATATTTGAAAGGAATTTTCAATGGAAAGAAATGAAAGGAATTTAGGTATAAATATAATCATATAAGACCACAAACTACCTACCTATTTATAATTAATAAATGAACAAAACCTTAATGTACATAGGAAACTTTCTTTATTAGGTTCTGTGAACGCAGCAGTAGTTTGCCCAAAAAAAGTATATTATTTCCATTTTAAAAGCGGAAGATATTTAATTAGTTTTTAAAGAGGTGTATTTTGCTTAAGAAATATTTTTAGGAATAAGTATGTATACTATATGTGTGTATTTTTGAATATGTACATATGTTTATATGTACATCAATATACATATGTATGTATACCACTTTTAATGCTCACTCTAGTGTGGCTTCCAATAAATTAATTTTTATTACCAATTATTTGTTACAACCGCATTATTATGTACATATTTTTATTTGCTTTCTTTTAATTCGAATTTCTCTAGCCTTTTCGATAGCTTTTAAATTTTTTACAATTATTAGAGTTTTCCAATATTTTGTTCGCCTATCAACAAAGTAGGTATGCATGCATATTCAATAATGCAAAGCAATAATAACAATATATACTCATTATTATATGCATAAACACATACATAATATGTGCATACACACATATCCATACATACATACATGCATACCCACCAGCGTGACCATATTAGCTTATTTAGGGCTAAATTTAGCTTATTTTTTTTGGGATTTATTTATTTTTTTTTTCTATTTAGCTTAGCTTATTTTTTTAGCTTTTTTCAAAAACTCATTTAGCTTTTTTAGCCTATTTTTATTCTAAATTGCATGTTCTCAAAAAATATGTTTAAGACAAAAAAGTTATATCAAAAATTAAAAATTTAAAAACTCCAACGTACTGACCAAACGGCTGTATCGGATTTTCTTCAAGTATAGGCAAGATTAAGTCACTTTTTAAACGACAAAAACAAAAACAAAACAAAAAACGATTCAGCTAAATATATCTAGAAAAGATGTGATACTTTCTACGGCTGGACCGATTTCCTTCAAACATAGCTAAGAACACTCTTGATCAAGTCTGCTTTCAAACTAAATCAAAATCGATGCAGCCATTTGGTATTGTTGCGGACTCGTACAGACATACAGATACACAGACACACACTACAAAATTACAACACCCCTTTTTTTTTGGTCGGGTGTTAAAAATGATAATTTGTTAACATTTAAAAATATAAAATTTTTTCATTTTAAAATGATTTAAAAAATACAAAATGTAAATTGCTTATTTATAAAAGAAATTGCAAATTTAAATATAGAGGACATTAATTGCAATTTTGGAGTTACATGGCAAAAGATAAATAATTAATATTACCCATAAGACTTTTTAAGACTTCCTTTGACTTGAGTTGAACGTGCATTCAGCGGCATGAATTTACTTAAAACAAAAATTAGAAATAGATTTAAAAAAGGTTTCGTATTTTAGTGTAAATGCTTTTACATTTTTGAAGACTGGCTAAGCTTATTTTGGGAAGTTTTTCTTTTGTTTTTCCTTAAACTCAAATATAATAATGAATAAATAATTTAATTAAAAAATTATTCAACATTTTTTTCAAATAATAGAAAACTATGATTGTGTATGTATATGTTAAACCTTATTTTAGGAATAAGAAACTATTGCATATTGATCAAAGTCGAAAAAAGTTTAGCTTTATTTTCTGGCTTAAAATTTAAATTTTTAGCATATTTTAGCTCTTTTTCAAACCTGGCTTCGAATCGTTACATACGTGATCGTATCGACAATCGTACGAAAACAAATTAAATGATACGTCAATCGTATAAACTGAATGGGATTTCAATACGTTCTCGTATGTCAAAATTCGAAAATGGTGTTTTTACGTGACGAGTTGTACGTTCACGGATATGACGATTTGCCCCCTGATTTAGCTTTATGTTATTTTAAAATCTGGTCACACTGATACCCACATAAATTAACAGTATTGTGCATTTTTGATGATGACAAAGAAAATTCAAACATAACAAAACCAAAAACGCATCATATTTTTATGTATTTGTTTTTATTTTATTTCAGTCACATTGTTGTTATTTTTCTCTTTGTTATTTTCTTTTATGTGGCCAATTTTTAAACACACACACATTCAGATGGCCAGTAGATATATAGAGATATGCATACATATATGTGTGTGAATGGGTATGTGTACAACGTCTGCAAGAATGGGCGTACATACAAAATGTAAAATTTTAAACAAGATTCTCTTTTTACCAATATCTTAATATATAAAGCACTTGAAATATTTTAATATTAAAGACATATCAAATTATTAAAACGGTCTAAAAGCAATTGAAACATATGGATTTTTCAATTATTCATTAAATATTTTATTCATACAAATATGTATGTACACAAAAAGCAGCAAGCACACACACACATACATCACATCATCATAGGTATGCTTATGCATTCCTAATTTAACTCTCTATTTTGCACAATTTACGAACTTTTTATGAACACAAGATCATTCGTGTTTTATATTATTCATTTATTTCTATAATATTTCAATTTTAAAAACTTTTTAACACTTTAAAAACTTCACTATTATATTATTTTCTTTCGCCAGCATTTCAACACCACACGCACCGTTTTGACTACTCTTAACGAATGAATTGAAATCTAGCCAGACGACAGAAATGAATACTGGCATCTCACAATGAATACAGTGCTACCGTTGCGAAATTTCAAAGTGTCACAAAAAGGAAATTTTCTTTAAAAAAATCTCAACAAAAACATCATATATATTTTAATTATTAAAATAATAGCTTAAAAAAATATTTATTCTTATCAAGAGCTATAATAACAATATGTGCGTAAAAATATCGTTTGGAGTTTTTCAATTGTTTTTGTATAATTTATTTGATGGTAACAGTGAGATTATACGAGACATAAGTTTGGAAATTTTTGTGTTTGCAATTGTCAAAATCTGTTGCTAACACAAAAAATGACTGTATAAACCGTAAATGTTAGTGTTAGAACACATGTTTGGAAACAATAGCTCAAACACAAGTCTGAGCAATTATGTTAGGACACAAGCTGTCAAATATACTTTTTCCATAGAAAATAATGGCGGGAAACTAAAAATAATAAGTTTATTATAAAAAAAAAAAAAATCAAGCAGAAGCACAAAATATATGCTCTGTGGCAGAAGTATTAAAAAATCAAAACGAAAAACGAGCACTTTGTATGCATACGACAACCTAAATTTTGGGTTTTAACATTATACGTCTAGCCACCCTTAAAAATAAGTTTGAACACAAACTTTTTTGTGACGTCATTCTGCCGACGTTATTTCTTATGTTCAGAAATAAAAATTGCTCGTCTATTCGTACTGTTACAGTTTTCCACCATACAAGAAAGTCATCATTGGCATTATCACATGATTAAATAGTTTGAAAAGAACATTAAAGCTATTTAGTTGTTTTATTGTAGTGATCTAAAATTAATTTACGGGAACACATAAACGCATTATAATTATCTTAATAACCCAATATATCCAACATTACATGCTAAATAAAAGCTTTAATTGCTAGTACCTCAGTCCTTAAGATTTACTATAATATATATTAAAATTACAGTATATTAAACATAAATCATTAGTAATAACATATATTTTGAAGAGCTGCCGTTGTGAGAGTACTTTGTATCAATGTGTTTACGTAACGCCGCCAATAATTTATTAACGACTCTTGTTTCTTATTCGTATATGTATGCAAAATCGTGAATAATCAAAACAAAAACTTGAACAAAAAAATACAGCTATACTCTGTGATAAAATGGTTCAACCGTTTACATACGAAACTTTGAAATATATTGCTGCTAATGATGTAGCAGTTCGGGACAATCTAGAAGACTTAAAGTATATGTTCCGAAATGAAATTGGATCTGCCCGCAACATGTATCGAATACACACTGTGGACGATTTAATTGATTGCCTGGAACGTCATGATGCATTATCTGAATTCAATATTGAACCTCTTCGAGAAATAGCTGATGAATATGGCGGTTCCTTGGCCGCAGTTATAATGGGCTACAACATACCAAAGGAACTATTAGAAGAGCAGCCTTATAATGAATATCGAGAAATACGCCTGGCCGACGAGTGTGCGAGACGTTTGAATATTGGAGGCGGAGTAAATATTAATGCTAATTGTGATTCATTTTCTGGGAATAAACCAAAATTGGAGCCAGTTTTTGCACAAGTTCTGACCAAAGAGCAGCGTGCAGCTATTTATAAATTAATAGCAGGAGACATTGGAACCGGTTGGCGATGTTTCGGAAGGGAACTTGAAATAAGACAGGGCACCATGGATGATATTGAGATACAGTATAGAGATCTAAATACGCGTGTTTACAAGTTGTTTCAAACTTTTGAAGAAGATGAATCAATAGATCCTAAAAAGCATTTACTAATTATATGCCATGCATTAGATGAATGTCGCCGCAAGGACTTACGGCGCAAAGTCGAAAAGATAATGTCTCATTAGCTCCAGTGTTTAGTGTAATAATTAGCTTTAAAATTGAGAAAATTTGTTTAAGAAAAATAATTTTATTTTAAGAATAACTGTTGTATTATCTAATTACTGTTTTTTTTTGTCTGTGAGACAGTTGTGGTTTTAGGGCTGGCACCATAACATGAATAAATATAAGAGATTACGAAAAACTTTTAAATACACACTTAACTGAATGTGTATTAATTTTTAATTTATATACGTATGTATGTTAAATTATTTTTAATTCACATATAATTACATATTCCAGTCATTTGGCCAATTCGAAGCAGTGTCATATCATATCAATCTTCGTGTTGATTAATTTAATAGAAATTTTGTATTCATTTAAAGCTAAATTTAGACAAATTAATTTTCCAATTTAAATCGCCTTTAAATTATGCCTCACTAGGCCCGGAAATAAATTGGTCACTATTCAACCTTTTTCGTTAGCTCTTGTTCAGGAAATTCTGTTGTACATATATGTACAAGTTTGCTGAATTTAATTCATCCTAAAGTTTTCAAAATGGATTTTACCATATCCATTAGCAAAACTATTAAAACTACCTCCTTCCGAAATAAAGGAATAAGTATGTACATATGTGTTTGAGTATCGATGTAAAATACATGAAGAGAAAAAGTTTGAATTCATTTACAGAATAGCAACCCGAATCAAAAAAGGAATGTTTTCGAGTTGGAATTTATTTTTTAATTCAACTTACAATATAACCACCCACTTTTACCATTTACTAAAAAAACAAGTGCCCTCCGCCACCTAAATTTTGACTAAGAATGATAAAATTTTGTTTTTACTGCTGTAAGGAACTTTAAAGGGCAAAAACAAAAAAATATTGTCGATTATGGATGGTGTAAAAATTTAAATTATGTACATTAATATTAGATGAAAATTATAGTACAGCTAACAATTTGGCAACTGCCGGTCATTATTTATAATAATCATTTGTAAAAGTTCTACAAATAATTTTTTAATCATTTTTATATTCCATATTTTTTTAAATTTACCGCAAAGATTTATTATAATTATTAAACACTTTTAAATAGAAATTAAAAGTTTTTTATATAAGTAAAAATTATTTTTTATTTTATTCTAAAGACAATGTAGATGAATTTCAAAAACTATTTCCCTACCTTTTCGAATGTTAATCAAAGTCCAGAATATTATGAACATCTCGTTCGTAAGACGGCAGAATTGCAAATCTGCAGTATATTATGCGCACATGTGTATCAAGAAATAGGCGATACAAGGACTGAGTAATATTTCAAAAGTTAGTTTTTGCTAAAAGTACTTTTTGCAAAATCTACCTTTTTCAAAAATCATTTTTGAAATGAGTGAATTGCTGTATCAAGGACAATTTGGTATATTTTTTCATAATCCAATTTTATTCACATTTTTTTCAAGACCAATTTGCTGTGTGTTTACATTAATTATAATAATGACATTCAAACAATATTTTTGTTACAATAGATTTTTTATATATATATATATTTTTATATTTATGTAAGTGTACGTAAGTATATAAAAAAATTACAATAGGAATTGAAACATAAAATTTTCAGTGTAACCACATGTATTAAAAAAATTAAAAATGTACATACGAATTCATTATTTCTTGCAATTTGTTAGTAAAAAAATTTTTTCTGCAAATATTTTTCAAATCTGACAAATGCCAGCTTTTTTTTTAAAGGCTATTACTTTTCTTTCTAGCACAAAAAAAAAAACAAAATTAAATAAGAAAAATGCCTTCTTAAGCTTTTTCTTTCTGGTAAATTTCTGTAGTTTTAGGTGATTAAAAATTTAATTTTCTCCTGTTGCGTAGTTTTTATTCTAAATGTGTATTATTGTTTTTTATACATAATTCACAAGTGAGGATGTGATATTAAATAGGTGTCTTGCAAACATTTCACATGAGAGTGATTTTTAATATATTTTTCTTCTCTATTTTTACTTTTACTACTACACACACACTCTTGCACTTGGCTTTTGAAAGAAAAACCAACAGATCTACAAAGTGTAAATGGATTTAACATTTGAGCCAGTTTTAATCATAGTGTCCTTGTGTAGCTGGTATTGCATACTCTGATGACCCGACAAACGTATATATTCTTTCAATTTATGGCCAATTTCTAAAGCAGCTTCTTTATTGTTACCATTAGCAGTCCAAATAGCTTAAAGAGAGAATAAAAATGTTATACAATTTAAAAATAAAAATATTTTTTTTTTAATAAAAAAGGTTTATAAAACAGATTTTCATACAAAATTTGTTTTATAAAGACAAAATTATTTGTTTTGTTTTGTATGAAAACTTGGAAAAAAATACTCACAAATTTTACTAGTTTTACGGATATTAATTACGGCTCCACATATTTCATCTGAATGCTCAACAACTTCTCCAATCAAACACAAAAGCTAGAACCAAAGTCATTATAGGTATTAGAAATTAAGTATTACACAAATATTATCACAAAAGAAGAATGCAACTTACCACATCTAACCACAAATTATCTAAATCATCAATAAGCTGACGAGTAATGGGTATAACCCAACGTCCACCTTGGTTGTTTGCAGCATCTTCCCACATTGGCCGGATGCCTTTTTTAAAAAGAGAATAATCGCTGCCAAGCTTAATGGCAGATGGCGGTTTAATATGATTATAAAGGCTGAAAGTTCAATAAAATAAAATTAAAATTATTTTGTGCATTACATTTTTTTAAAATATTTTTTATATAACAGAACAATCTGAAACAGGCACATGTATAATTAGTAAATAAAAAAGAAAAATAAGGCTTTCATTAAAAAAAAGGTTTCAGCAAAATGTAATACCATGAATCAAAAAAATTCACATAGGTATGTATGTACATACATAAAGCTGAAATTTGCACAGTGGACCAAACACAAAACCCTAATGATGAAGGTGTGTGGACATGTGTACCTACATATGTATGTATATTTTTTCAAACAAATACTCCATAGGAAGTTTTTTAAATAATTTCTATTTAATTAAGCAATTTACAACAACATCGTACCTCCAGAAATCTTCAACTGTATTAAAGCTGGTTATTTCATTTTGCATATCTTCCCAAGATTTATTTTTGTCATTTTCCAAATACCACAAAGTCCAGGTGTTCTGCAAGGGATGTTTGATCAAGTGTTCAGGATGAACTTCTTCTTCTTCGGGTTTGGCCGCAGTTTCTTCTTTCGCTTCTGGACGGCCGGCTGCTGGTGCAGGTTGACTAGCAGCTGCTGCAGTTTCCTTCTGTGTTGAAGAATTCTATAAAGTTAATGCAATCATTATAAAATTTTGACATTTTGCAATAACTTAAGAGATGATGAATGATATCTTACACCAAACAAATTTGGATTTGCAAAATTCTTCCTCCCACGTATTTGACTTTGTGACAACATGACACAAATATTTAATACGACGAATTGTGAGCAAAAATTAACGACCAAAAAAACTTCTTTTTCTTTGACTACAGATCGAGAGATAAAGTGAAGAAAATATGTAATCTGTGTAATATTTCACTTTTTTCTTGTTCTTTTTACTGCTACCACAAACAATCACAAGCACATAAATTTGTTCGGCTGCTTTTTTTATACTATGATTTTTAAGGTGGGGTACATAAACTTTATATTAGATTTATTAAACAAACAGGTGATAGAAAGAGAACTTTTCAAAATATGCAAAAGAGAAACAGAAAACTAATAAAAATTCGCGTTTTGGTAATATCAACTGATGATGAAGTTTCAATAAAAACAATTACTAAATAAAAACTTTTACAGAACTTATGAAATGTAAATTAATGGAACTGCTGCAATGGAGCATCCCTAGCGATCGCTATTTGATCATCATCAGGCTACAGTCTGCGAATTTCGTATTTGTTTTAAATAAAATACAATGTACTATGCTTTTGACCTCGTTTATTTCTGAATTCTCTTTAGCGGACCTGTTTTTTTTTCTTTGTGCTCTAGTATATGTTCATATGTATGTTTATATTCACGTGTGTTGCTTTTAGTTTTGTTATTCTTCTTTTATTTGAACACTGCTTTCTTTTTTTTTATTCTTGTCTGATTAATTTTTTTCTTTTTGGCTTTTTTTCTGCAAATTTCCAAAACTTTTCCTTTATTTTTTTAGTTTTCACAGGTTTGGAGAAAAAAAATTTATGTCGTGGAATGGCGAAACAGGCGGAAATTCAAACCAAATTTTATTAAACGGATCTCTCCATAAATTTTTTTTGAATGCAAGTGTCACAAAAATGAAAAAATAACTCAAATTCAAGGCAGGCTTGAATAAAAATTAAGTTTTTTAAGTGTATATATGTATATTACAAGTATATGTGTGTTTTTTTTTTAATTTTTTTTTATAAAATTATCGGTTTGCAAATTTTTATTTGTATAAAACACGAAAGTCGACCCACAATTTGCTGTTTAATAAATGACGTTTGCTTTTGTTGAACTGATTGTTCATGTGCAGTTAACAATTACGCAGATCACCGAGCCAATATTTAATACAGATCGGCGTCATCTAACCAAAAGTATACTACTGCACAAGCGGCTTGTCAAAATACTTATATTTTTCGATTTTTCCGCTAGCCGCTTGTCAAACACAATCTCAGAGAAATACACTATTCAAGCGGCTTGACAAAGTTCTATTCCACAAATCGGAAAATAAAAAACGTAACGTAACGTAAAATTATGCAACATACCGAAACACACAGGCTGTCACAAAATTTACCCAAAATGTTAGATTTTTTTGTATTATAAAAATATTTGCTACAAGAAATGAATTACTGAAACTATCACAAACGAAATTTTTTATCCGACATATTTGCAACAATTTTGTATTGAAGTCAGTAGCAATCGCTAGCGATGAGGGATATATCTATCAGTTATAGTTGTTCCACATTATATGTTACAGCTAAATTCTAAATATTCCCAGGAAATAATTCCCACGGAATTATTTTTTTCAATAAAACCAGCCTATCCTAAACAGATTGACCTAAAAATTAATGTTTGAAGGAGAACTTCGAATTTTCGACTTCATCTTTTTGTATCCAGTTGCTTTATTTTAACTGAAAAATTGCAAATAATTTTGCAATGTATAATGAATAAAACTCCCGGGGAAATATTATTTAGAATAAGACTATTAGGGTGAGACATATAATATACATATGCAAAAACTTTTAAAACATCGAGTTTTATTGTAAAATAAACGTTTGCGTTAAAATTTATGGTGGTTGTGAGAAGGAGGGTCCATTGGAGATGGAAAAAAGAGTAAAGGCGATATCTAAATAGTATTTTCTATTTTTAGTTTTTAAATATGTATATATTTCATATATTAGTCAAGATTTATTTAGTTACGAGTTGATAGGTATATCCATCAAGTATGATCAGTCAAATGATACAATTTATCAAGTAAAAAGTTGGAAAGTTTTAACACTCTTGAACAAAGAATTTTAATTGTGAAATTTACGAAATGTCAAGAATTGAGCTGTCATCCTTTGAAATTCATTTAGTAAAAAGTTGGAAGATTTTAAGTTTGGAATGCTACACTCTTGAACAATTTTAATTGTGAAATTTGTGAATTTTAATTTGAAATATGAATTTCGGCCCTGCATTGATGAGATAAGCGAAGCTTTGTTCCAAAAGTGGTTCAAAATTTTGTGAAAAGAGCAGACGTCTGCTAGAAATGAAAATATGCCCATCATATTCCAATATAATTCCCTTATTTCTACTTTACATTGGTATCAATAAAACTGAATTTGTAAAAAAAAGTGTTTTATTGCCTACATATTTACTTCCTAACCTTAGAATAACCCACCCTTTATTTGTGCTTTCAGAATATTTCCAAACGTTTTGCTTTGATTTTACACAAGAGAAATTAACAGCAGATCAAGTGGTGTCAATTCGCCGTAAATTAGACCAATTTCTATGTTAAATATCTATAACAAAAAGCATTGTCAGATTACTGATGGCAAGTGACGTCAATACATGGTATTGGTGGCTAAGTCAATATTGAATCAGTACAATTTTACTACTGATACTTCCTACAGGGTATTTAAACGTATCGAATACATAATTATTTATATATGTGCATATGTAAGACGATTTTAAGATATCAACATATTCACTTCCAAGTCACTGAATATAACCTATTTAAATCCAATATTGTTGAATTGTATTCAAATTTTACATAACTAACGAATAGTTACAAATATAACTATGAATTCAGATATATTTACTGAATATGAAATGAATTCCCCCAAAAACACATTGTTCATTACGTATGTATAGTTGCAGAAAGTCTACACTAACAATATATAACACATTCATTACCTTTTCGTTTTCCGCCAAAACCATTGTGTTCGAATAATATATTAGATTTTCACTGTCGACCCACTTTATTATCGATTATTTAGCGCAATATTTAATTTTATTAGAGAAATATCTAGAGTTCTTTTATTTTTTCTATTACCAAAAGTTTAATCGACGACTACGTTTGACACATGTAGCCAAACTGCAGTGTTGTAAAAAATAGGCAGAAAAATGGGGCTGCGGGCAGTGTGCACACTTAATTTTCTTAAAATTCGGTAGAATCGACAAAAAAAATCGGTAGATTTGAATGAAATTCGGTAGAATTTTTTTTTATTCAGAGAAACCTAAAAAATAACAATTCAAAGAAACATAAAAAATAACAAAATATATGTACTTATATATAAAGGGTAAGTGAAAGGAGTATCAAACTAAACAGGTTCCAAAAGAGCATTTAAAACTTCATATGTGATTGGAAATTTAACTGCCATAAACAATGAAGCATTTCCATTACAAAAAAAGTGTCATCCCCAGTTATTTGCCCTTACCCTTTATATATATGCTATGCATATATAAAATATTATACATAAATAACAGGAATTCAGTTTTTGTATATAGGTTTTATAAAGGTACTAAAATAACTTTTATTTGACAAACATTTGTAACTACAAAGATTATATGTAAGATCCATTTATGAATTTCAACTTCTGTGCAAAAATTATTAAATCATTGGGAGGAATAAATATTTCATCCCCAAGGTACAATTCCTTGGCAAATATTAGGTTACTTATGCATAGTTTCAGTTTTTAACCGATTTCTTTGTTCTGTTTTAATGATTTTCATGACAGAAAATGACCGCTCTGCGGCCGCACTGCTATGTAGCAAAATAGGCAATTTACACAGATATCGACTTAAATTAGTAAATAACAATATTCGGTAGATTTCAGAGCCTTGTTCGGTAGAATTGGTAGATTGTTAAATTCACAAACATATTTGGTAGAATCTACCGAATATCGGTAGAAGTGTGCACACTGGCAGTGGGTTATAATTTCAGGTGATATATGTATGTACAAACACTAGAGCAAAATACAAATTAATAAAGTTTTTAGTGTTTAAATTTTTTATTGTTCAACGAAAACTACAAATATATAAATTTGAAAGTATTTACATTTGAAGAAATAACGATAGTATCAGAGGATAGAAGTTTTGACTACCATTTTATACAACTAAGCAAAATGTATGTGACAACTGTGCCAGTTATTTGGAGTATTGCCAGTCCAACGTAGTATCAATTGCAGCACATATGGCAAGCAAGTGTTTTGTGCAAAGTTGGCTGCTAGAGAAGCTTATTAAAATAACAGTTTTTAAATTTAAAGTCAAAATATAACCCATTTAACAGTCTGTTAATATATATTTAATTTGTGTAAATTTTAATTGTTTGTTAAAAGTGCTTAATTTCTGTATGTAGCTTGTTTTACCCCATAACTGTTTGCCCTCCATTATTTTTTCTTGAAGTGGATATTGCAAGCCCAAATTTTTATTAATAAATTAGTATACATATATACATGCATGCAGATGCAAGTGCAAAACAAGTGAGAGTGTTTTTTTTCTTGTGAAATTGTGTATGCAAATATATCTAGTGAATGTAAAATTAATTTATTGCATATTGCAAGCCTAAATTTTTATTAATAAATTAGTATCCATGTTTAAATGCATACAGATGCAAGTGCAAAAGAAGTGAAAGTGTTTTTTTTGTCCTGTGAAATTATGTATGCAACTACATATTGTAAATGTCAATAAAATAAATTTAGTGTCGCGATATTGAAAAAATTAAGAAAAAATATATCTGGTAAATTAGTTTTTGTTACCAATAATTAATATTTTATGAAATATGCCTCGGCGACTGCGGTAAGTGCAATTTTCTATCCTTACATCCATACATACATATATACATGTGCAAGTAATCAGTGCAACATACTTTTGAGGTTATGTATAATAGCCAAAGTGTTCAGTTTTAATATTTGATACAAGTTTTACTAGAATAATTAACGCAATTTAAAAAAAGATATGTGTACATACAGTGTAAGCCAAAACTACTAAACGGAAATTAAAAATGTATGTATGCATGTACTACTTGTTTAATATATTATTTTAACGAGTTTTGCCATACAATTTTACATTGAAAATCACTCTAGGACTTAATACATAGTGGAGGAATTCATTAAAACCGTGTTCATTTTTGCCACTTGTGCCTATCTTCATGCTTGTTTTTCCTTATACATATGTACATACTTATGTATGTATGTACATACATAAGGCTGTAGCACTTTCAACAAAAGGTTTTTTCGTTTAATATCGCCTTATAAGAATCCGAGTTCTGCTCTGATTCCAATAGCTCTAAGAATTTGGATTACTTTTTCTACTGAAAAATAGCAAATTGTATAGCTGTTAGAGACCTATTTGAATCAGACCAAGGAACTTTCCAATAAGTAATTAAAGATTGCCTATTATTTGCATTGGAGAGCATCTCAGCTCTTGGGACACCTCTTTCTGATTGATCGTCTGACTTACCAATTTTTCAAAATTTTTTTCCAAGAAAGCAAACTGCCAGAATTGGGGTTCGATTTAAGAGAATCATTGGATATCATGTTTTTGTGCGGGAATTTGAATAAATTAATTTTCATTAAAATGAATGAATCGAACCATATCGAACATTTTCTCTGATTCGAAGATTCCTTCATAGGCTATGAACTATGTATAGTGAATTTTATTCTATGTACATATTTATATAGGATATAAAAATTAATCCAATTTTTTTTTGGCACGGCATCACGCGTGAATGGCTGAATCAATACACCCCACTCCTGTTTTGTTTGTTATTGTCTGGACAAGAAGAATATGAAAGAAAAAAATTAAGAAAGTTGCGCGGAACAGGGTAAGGCGGGAAAATTTTGTGCGGTTGGTATTTTTTCTGTTTTTGATCAAGCAGGTATAAATTCAGTTTAAAGTCTAATCAGTTTCTTTCTGGATGCGAATGAAGTCGCGGGGAAATTCTAGTCAGAAATAATTTCTTAATCGGTCTTAAGTTCACTATTTTCAATTCTTATTGAATGAAATATTTTTATTAATTAATAGGAGTTTCTTAAGAAGAGATGAAAAATTAAACTAGACTGACTGATATTTTTCTGTGCAGCCAAGGACTTCATCAGCACCCATGTCTATCTACTAGGGTAGAGATTATTATTAACATCACCTATATCGGTATTTCCCCAGCTAATAAAGTCTAGTTTAATTTTTCTTCCCTTTAGAAGCTTACAGCCTTATTTATAAAACTTAAAAAGGCTTTATAAAGGCTTTTTAAAAAAAATTTTGTATGAAAATTTGTTATAAAAACCTTTATAAAGAATTTTTAAGTTTTATAAATAAGGCTGTTAATTAATAAAAATATTTTATTAAATAAGAATTTAAAATACTGAACTTAAGCCCGATTAAGAAATTATTTCTGATTAAAATTTCATCAATAATTAAGGCTTTTGTCTTGAAAAAAAGTGTTTCGCTTTTTTTCACACCAGAAAACGCCATTAATTTCTTGTTAAGCAAAATATTTGTTAACAAAGTAGCAGATGATTGGGTAGAAAGCAGGAGTTAGCATTTAATATTTTTGTGATTGGGACTGACTGTAAGATGAATTTTTGTTCTTGAATTAATTAGATTAAAACGAAACTATCTCAATGTTTTTTATTATTTATTTAAATCTTCTGTTTATGAAAATACATTTAATGATTTATTTTTGTTTTTTTTTGCTTTTTGTTTGCTTATAAATTTCATTGATGATCATTTGTTAATAACGTACATCATCAATTTACATATTTTGATTTAACAATTTTCAAATAAGTTTCATAAATTTTACTTTTTATTTTTAATTAATAAAATAAGGTGGTAGAATTGGTTTAAAAAGCGTTTCCAGCTTTAATTTCAATTATTTAACAATGAAACTGATTCGTTGGTGAATATTTTTTTTTGAAGGAAAAAAATGTAGCTAAAATTTGATGATAAGGAAGGTTTTGCTTTTTTTTTTATTAATAAACCGATTTGAATTATAAACAATTATATTGTTTTAAGTTGTTATAAAGATTAGAAAGTTAAAAGAATAAAATATTTAAAAATTAGGAAAAATAAAAATTTGAAACAAAATAATAATAGCATATAAGTGAATAATTAAAAATAATAAATATTAAATAAAAACATACATACATACATTAATGTTTATAACTATAACCCACGGTTAGGAAAATCATATAAGTAAAATTAAAAAAAAATCACAACTGTTCCAATAAACGAGTGATTTTAAATCCAGCGATTCCTAATTTAATTTTCTATGTTACTGGTTTGAAATATTTTATTCGAATAATTTACTTTATGAAAAAAATACTATTTGGAGCATTATTGCTTTTGTTTTGGAAAACGTTCTATTTGATATCACTCGTCTTGTTAAGCAGGTTTCAATAATAAAGTTGTGTTTATATAAAACGTTCGTCTAACGAATCTAGAAAATTTATATGAACAGAAATTAATTCATTTTAAATGCTTAGTATTATTTTTAAATTGTTGTACGAACGCTTTAAATAAACTTTACTTAAATAAAATTTTATTTTTTATTCCAAAAGAACAAATTTTCTAATAAATGTTAAATATAGCTTGTGCATTTATTCTTAATTTGTTTTTTGAATAATAGAAAAATAGTTCTCCTCATCGTGGTTGGCATTTTTCGACTTCCATTCTGTTATTCTTGTAATATTTTCTCTTTAGTCCAGGACCGAAATGCCGTATTCGATGTCGGAATACTCCAACCAAAATAAGTCCAATTTTCTTATTTTTTTTATCTATTTCTTTCGTATGAAATGCAATTTTTTTTGTTCAGAAAAGCTGTAGTAGTTTCATGGATAATTTTAGAACGCATGCTGAGCACGGTCACTAATAAATATATTTTTTTAAATTAAAATCTTTGAAGTTAGTTCCATGGACAGATTCCAGAACCAGTTCTTTGATTAATATGTTCTATTTACAATTGTGTTTATATATTTATTTATTTTTTACCAAAGGTTTAATTTTTAATTTTATTACTTATAAGTTTACTTGAAAACTCTGCACGAGAGTGTATATTTTTAATTGTAAAACTGTTCCCTAGAATGAATTTTCGAATTAGTTTGTTTGTATACCTTTTTGTAACAAGCTATTCGAATTTAATTAGTTTGAAACCAAGCTACATTTCGTTACCTTAATATAGAAAGGCCCCAACTCATTATATTTTTGAATTCTTCTATCGAAATATGCAAAAAAACTCGATTTCAAAAAAATAATGAGTTAGTTAATATCGGGCTCGACAAAAAAAAAATTAAGTTCATAGAGCATTTAAAAGTCACGTTTCACACACTTCAACTTTTGTTGATCAACTCGTAATTCAGCTGTAAGAAAAAAAGGAGACATTTGCATTTTCTTCTCCGTCTTTCTTTCATAAAGGCGAAAAAAAAATCCGGTTACACGAACCGGTTATAAAAAAAACCGAAAACCGGTTTTAAAAAAATTTCTCATATTCAAATTGGTCGTAACCCGGTTTTTGTATATATCGAATATTTGATAACTCTAATATTGAAATCAAACTGAAAATTTAACTTTATAACAATATGCAGAGCTGGAACTTGCTGTTGCATTTGAAAATTTACTTAAAATAACAAATTGAATTATAAATCCTTAATGAATTATTTTAACTTGTTTCTTTATTATTCTCCTGCAAATTGTCAAGTTTTGGCACTTACGCTAAATTTCGCTCTAAGAAGTCGATATTACCTGGATATTAATTATCTTTTTTTTTGTAATGTTAATTAATTAAGTTACAATAAATTTTAAAGAAATTTCTTAAGTTTCTAGAATTATTATTATATTTTTTTAAATACATTTTATTGCTCCAATTTGTTACCATTGATTTTTAGAATTTGCATTATTTTGATTTATATAATGATGCTGTGCATTTTGTTTTTATGTGTGTTTTTACTTTTTCCTCTTCTTAATTTACATCAATTTTTGTTTGGCGCATTCGGGACAAATGATATCGGGTCCATCAGTTATAAAGCCGCGTCCGACCAGACTAGTCTTGCAGCTGGCACACACGAAGCAATCGTGATGCCAGTGACGATCTTCAAATGATATGAAACGAGTGCCGCCAATACCTAAAGATATAAAAAACATAATTAGTGTAATTCAAATGGTTTAAAACGCTTCTGCGTATCAACTCCATTACCAGTTATGGGCTTAACACATGAAGTGCAACGTTTGGCGAATAATTCACCAAAACAATCAGCGCAATACGGTTTCTCATCACGACTAGTAAAGCGTTGTCCGGCTAAAGTAATGTTGCAGTGAGTGCAAGTGAAGCACTCACGATGCCAGGGTTCGTTCTTATAGGTCACACCACCTGAAGTTATAACCTGGAAATAAATGAAACAAAAACCAATTGTGAAATATATATATATATATATATATATATATATATATATATATATATATATATATATATATATATTTACAGCCGCACGAAATCTAGCAGATTTTAATTAAATTAAATTAAATGTCAACTGTTTGACATATATAACGTTTTCTTATCCAAAACAAAACCCATTAACTGAAAATTTTCCTAAACTACAACCAAAAAATTGCAATGTAGCTAATTCAGATTTCGACAAAATTTAGTGACAAAAAATATATTGTTTTGTACTGGAAATCTACTAGATTTTGACCGAAATCTCGGTAAGCCGTGGATATTGCTCAAATGTAAATGCACTATTACTCATTTCTTCATAGCTGATATGATTCGAAGCTTGATTTCTATTTAGTATTTTATTGATTTTAAAGTGAAATTGGCTTTAGTCGATCTCAACGCCATTAAGTCTCTCTTCTTAGCGTGCGTAAAATCAGCATTTAGAACCTTTTCAGAACATTATAACGTACCGTTGAAGGATGGCAATGTAAATCTGATCGAAGACTGGGAAGGATTGCTGTTGACTGAAGTAGTTAGAGCGTCAACTACAAAGCAAATGACTGCCTTCATGAGTCAGAGTTCTATCCCAAACGAGACTTAGTCACACCAACATCTTAAAAAATGTCTTTGCTAATGTATATCGCAGAGCCGCCCTTCGTCGATATTTGTAGCAATTAGTCGGCGGCGTAGTAAAATAAATAACAAAATGGCTACATTGCTTAAAATAATGCCCCTACCAGATTAACATGGCAGGAGACGGTCTCAGATGCTCCACCATATTGAAAGGGCTCCCAGCAGAGATCAGTTTCATAAATAGTGGCTGTATTTACAGGTCATATACATATGTATATGAGCGCGCTAGGATATTGAATCTTCCGTACGTCTTCTGAACACCTCTGTCAACGTTAGCTAAGTTCTCGCCGAGGAAATGGTATGTCTCTATGGGAGTTTCAACTCTGTATAATCTTGCAAAAATAAAGGAATATGACATCAAAAGGTTAAACTCATTTCAACAGAACTTAGGTTGTTTTGGCACTGAGTAAATGCGACGATTTAGGATGCCTTTTCTATGCTTCTCGCAACGGGGACCCAATTGGGCTGATTCTTCAGAAACTGGAAACCTTTAAAACCTTGCATAATCTAAACTACACGGATTGTGACATTATTCGGAACTTTCAATGATTTGGCAATAGGCAGAGCAGAAAATTAGACGGTTTTTTTCTAGCCATGTGGTTTTGCAATTGACATAAAAAATACTCGACAGGACGCTAGTAATCCCTAATGTCTTAAGATCCAACGAAACCCAAGAAAAATAAGCACCGACATTGCTGAAGTAACATCGAGTATAAAGAAGGCAGGCCAATAAGTCCGTGACTTTCTGAATGAACCACAGATTTCACTTTTAAATATAGTCTTCTTTGAGGTCTATAAACTTCGTGGAAGGCATAGTTCCTGAAGTTTATATATTCGGAACGAACATTAGTAGTTCTTTCAGACTGCCGAATGAATGCAACGTTTTCCAAGCTGAGATCTTGGCGATACTCAGTGCTACAGAACTAGTGCCCAAGAATGTAGCTGAAGGTGAGAAGGTAAACTTCTACGTCACCAGCCATGAAGCGCTAAAATCTTTAAATGGACACAATGTCAAATCGAAACTTGTTAGTGACTGTAGGAAAGCCCGCAACTTGCTGATGGACAAATATAGTGTCAGACTATGTTGGATTCCTGGCCACAGCAAGGTTGAGGGAAATGAAATTTCCGATGAGCTGGCAAGAATAGAGTCGGCGTTAAATGAAGAAATGTGTGACAGATCGGTGAAATTACAGATAGGTCATTACTACAGGGAACAGAGAAAGAACCAGCATTTGGGAAACTGGCGCTCCAGATTTCTGTATTATGTGCGGGAAGGAAGAGGAACCCGAAACCATTGAAAATATTATCAGCCACTGCCAGAAGCTGCAACGTCATAGGCTTAGATGGCTGAGCAGACGTTTCCATGAGAGCATTGTTGTTATCGGGAAGTGTAAACTGTATGATATCAGGGGCTTCATCATGGGAATTCAGTTGCTTAATGACGGATAATAGGGCCACTTCTGGGTAAAATGGAGGGTAAATATTATTATATTAACGGGCAATAGAAGGAGCCGACTGGGTCTCCGAGTAGAGGTGCGTTATAGCACTACTCTCTATAACCTAACCTAGCCTTGTCCAATAATTCTCCAACTTTTTTATACCTTCGATTGTGTCGTCATACGTCAAGGTCATCAAAATAGGTATTTGGTTGTGTGATGATTTCATCATTAGAGTCAAATTTCTTTACGCCGAGCCATTTCTTCAAGTTTGGGGACAAGAAATAGCCAGTAGAAAAAAAAACGGAGAATAGAGAGGATGAGGGATCAATTAGTGGTCCAATTCATGGATTTTTACACCCTTGATATTAAAACCTTTGAGATATGTATGTGAGATGCTTATGGCTTCCATAATCTCCCTTATTTTCAATCTCTGATCGACCAACCCCATATCATGAATTTTGCCAATTGTTTCAGGTTTAGAGACCTCAACGAGGCATCCAGAACGTTCCTTATCTTCCGTGCTTTTACGAATACAACGAAATTCAGTAAACCGCTTTTTTACCATTCAACTTGATGGCGAAGAGTCCCTAAAGAGTCATCTGACTGTTGACAGGAACCGTGTTTTCCTTTCACGGACTTGTTGATCCGCCCGTACATATGTAATTATTCTATTTTGGTAGCGTCGGACTATGGTGCAGGTCTGGGGCAAAACGAGACAACAAGGGCAAGTAGCGTTTGCAAATTTTCAATTTTCAAAATCAAGTGAACAAACAAGTTACATTCACTGAGCACCTGAGAGAACGAAGGCAGTAAGACACATGTGTTGCAAAAATAACAAAGATTTCTTGTTGTTTTCACACATTACAACTAAAATAAGATTTGAAGTTTTATAACGGATTTGTGGAACTACGCTAGTATGTCTTGTCATTAAATATCTGCCAGTACTACTTCTAATTGCATTCAATTCTATACTTTGCATGTTCAATTGTGATCGCCTGATCTAAAATTTTAAAAAATATCAGTTGGAAGTCACTTTCAAAGTCATATGGGTGATTACCTATCGTGAATGTATGTTCCCTCCCAATATTTTCCTTTTCCCTAAACTTGCAATCGTGAATTATTTCCAAGTAAAAAAATCACATATTCGAAAAAATATGGCATCGCCTATTTTTTAAATAGTTTTTAATTGTTTGATTTTATTTTTAAAACGAATGGAAATACATTAATTTATTTATATACATATGTATATACTACCAACAATTCTTCATGTTTTCACTTACATACATACATTACTTGCGATAAACAAAATGGATTTGATGCATCTCTCAAATTTCGCATCTTTATTTTTTCCGATACATTTTTTTTTTAAATAACATAAATCGGAACGAAATGCTATTCATTTTGCTGAATAATGATAATTTATTAAAAGAAATATAAAAATCCGCGTAAAATATAAAATTAAATCAATTCACAATAGCATGTTCGACTTGCAACAGATGTTTATTTTATTCCCTAACAATTGGTGATGCCAATTTATTATTCATGGGAATAAAAAAAATATTCCCCAGTATTTATTCCCTTGGATTCCTGATAAGGTCTCCAAAATTTCAAATTGTTTTATTCGTAATAAATCAACTCTTAATTATTTTAATTTCTGTGCTTACCTTGTTGCATTTAATGCATCGAGTAGCAAACTTCTCCTCATAGCAGCCAGCGCAGTAAATTTCCTGTTCCCGCGGTATGAATGACTTGGTGCCGATGGCGGTTTTGCAAACGCAACAGCAGAAACAATTCTCATGCCATTGCCTGGTCTTATATTCCATTTTCTTTGTGCCTAGAATGAAAAGAAAATAAAGTAAAAGTTAAAAAAAAGGAGAAAAATCCTTGCTTAATTAAAGGAAATTAAATACAATTTCCAAATTCTTTTTTCGATAAAATAACAATAAAAAATTTTCCTGGACTTTGTCATTTTCAGATTTTTTTTAACAAATAAAATGATTAAAAAAAATTATTCCCAAAAAATAAAGTAAATCCCCAAAATCTTTAAGTTACATTTTAAACAAATAACTTGGTAAATGTATACAAAATTTTTTTGGGAGTTATTTCATTATTATTTTTAGAGATATTTCTTTGTACATTATTCCATAAAGGCATTGCACAGTACTATGAAAAACTTGAAAATTTTTTCAGTTTTCACTTCTTCGTGAACACCCCTGCTATGAGGTTTTTTTTATAACCAATTTTATTTGCCAATTTAAATAATTTTTCACATAAAAAAGTAAAAGTACTTGCATTAAGGTTTCAATAGTTTTATTTTATATAAAATAACAATGATAGATTTTTTTCTGCATTTATCTATGAACTTTTTTTTGCATTCTATGGATTTAAGTCACGCGATTGACACGAATGGGAATATAAGACCTTTGAATAAAATATTCTCAAATTTAATAGATCCTTTGCGAATAACAAAACAAACAAATTAAATGGAAAGTTTTTGACACTGAGCTGCTTTTTTTTATTGAAGAATAAAATAATTTGATAAAATCAATGATTTTATAAAACGGAAAAGAGTTTTATTTATGTCATGACCTTGAGTGTGACAAAAAAGAAAAAAATGTCTATATATTTTTTTTAAACACATTTTGAATAAAATCATTCCTAGCTTATGGATTTATTCCAGCAAAAATAAATATGGTACAAGTAAGCACTGAGACAAAAAGAAGCGCTTCGGAGATGCGGAAAAGCACACAGTGCATCCACCTGCCTTACGAGCAGCGTGACCGTTTGTGCTACTAAAGTTTCAATTTGCTACTTTATTACATTTTTGATACTTTTAGTGATACTTTTTTAAAATCAGCTAAATCTGCTACTTTTTATTACGCTTTGACCCTTTTAGACATACCATTACTTGATTTAATTTTTTTCGCTACAATATGCTTGTGTATTAGTATTATTTCTTAAGACAGACAGCGTTGTCAATTCGGTGCTTTTCGCACCGTTTTTAGTGCTTTTTGAAATTTTCGACGCGAAAAATTTTTTTTGGTGCTTTTTATTTCTTGGCGGTGGCACTAAACCCAAAATTTAAAAAGGATTTTCCTTATATAATATATATATTTTTTTTGAAGAAGTCTAATATTTAAAAAACATAAGCACTGAAGTTAAATGGAACATTTCAAAATATTCTAATAAGATTGTACAAAACTTGGTTGAAGAAATACGTGCATTTTATTCCCAAACTTTTACATTTTAAGCACAATTAATGGAAACAGTGTTTTGCCACACGACAAAGAAGACATAATGCAAGTATAGTCTAATAACGAAATATTTTCTAGTATATACAGTAAATAGAGAATAATTCACTTAATGCAATGGAGAAACTTTGAGTTCGCTATCGAGTTTTGGGCAGAAATAAAGTCTTATAACGATTCATTTGATATAAACTCGTTTGGGGCATTATCGAAATTGCATTCCCATCAAACTTTAATGTTTAAACGCATAAGTTGATCACGTTTTTACCTTTATTACTTTATTTAAGTCTAAAATACGTTAACAATTTTCCTTACACTTGGCTTTATATAAAAGCGGTCTGAAACAAGAAAATTGTGTTGCTAATAGAGCTGCCGTTTTAGGTTACATATTTATAACCTACTTCGTTCCTTTTTTTCTAAAATAATAGTACATATAATTTAAGTTTATATAACTTGGTCAACTTGCAAATTACTTTTTTTTTTTAATTTTGTAACTTTGTTATTATTAATATTGCGTTTGCTGTGAAAGAATGTTTCCACAGCATTGTTTAATAAAAATCAAATTTTGAAAGTCTTGATTTTAAAAAAATTAACTACTACTCCCATTGAGTTCAAAATCTAATCAGCAAGTCAAAAAGACTTGCCAACTACTGCTAATTTGACTAATTTCAGGTGATTTGTTTCTTCATTGAGGAAAAAAATTAAATTTTTTATAATAACTTAAAAAAGGTTTCGTCAAATTGATTTTAGAATTCACTGATTCTCATAGAATCAAAATGTGTATCGGATGCTTCAAATTTGAAGTTTTAGGGATAAAATGCAAGGTCAACCGATTTCTATATTTTTTATATACAAAATTTTTTTTTATAAAACAAAAACTTTCATTTAGTGCTTTTTTACTTAAATTAAGCGTTTTTCTCTCTTTTCAACGCTGATGACAGATAATTTTTTTATATCTACCTATACGAAAGCTGACATTTTTCTAACAAAGTTTGAGTTGATTAGAAGAATGATTAAATGAGATATGATATGATTAAATTTGTTGGAAGTTGATTTGGAAGATTGGAGTCCAACAGAAGATCTTGTCAAGAAATATATAGCCACATTTCCAAAAAATTGAAACCTTAGAAAATTTTGCATATATTATTTATTTAAAGTACAATAGTTTCTAATTTTATTATTCATATGTACATATCGTTACCTTTATATAGAAAGGCCCCAATTCAATTTTTTTTAAATCTAGTTTTTTGTATATTTCGATAAAAGAATTATGTTAGAAAACATGCAGAAATTTCCATTTGGAAAACAAATTAAGTTAGGGCCTTTCTATGGTAAGGTAATGATACGTACATGCTTATTGTTTCGATTAAGCAACGTCTATATTGATTTCTTTCCTGCTTAAGAAAATCATCAGTAGATTTCAACCCGAAAATTTTTGAAATAAGCTAAAAAACTTCATATGGCACAGTAAATAATAAACAGTACAATAAATATGAGTGATGCTTTTTCTTCTGACGGAGCTTTCTTTAATTTGGAAAGATTTTCGTCATCCACGTCAAATAATTATACTTCGGTATTTCTTATACATAAATATAAGATATTCATGAATCATTAACTAGTTTTTTTTTATCTATAAACTGTTAATGTTTTTATTATGTTTTTCAATTATTACTTGCAAATAAAATATAATCTATGAACAAATTAACAAAACTAACTCAAAATCGTGTTATTACTTTGAATTTTTGTTTCTAAAATAGTTGACCCTTCTTTGAAAAAAATCCCCTTTTTTGTGCCACTTTTATTTCTTAAATCCAATTTTTGTGCTACTTTTCGAAATTTCTCAACGGTCACACTGCTTACGAGGATGCATTAACGTAAGCCAATGACGGAATTTTACACAAACACTACGAAGTTGGTCGGCTGTTTATACTCAAATACTAATAACTTTTTTTATATTGCATCCTCTCTCGCTTACCTGGATGCTAATGAGATTTTTACTTCGTGATTTGATTTTTTATTTTTTCATTGAATTGTGTGTGAACATATGTAAATGTTTTACTCCACTACGACTTTTTGGCATATTCGCCAAACTAATAATGAACTGACGATATGTATGTATGTATGAAAAACAGTTCGCCTGCAAAAAGAAATTGAAAAAATGGGAAAGGGTTTTTTTGCTTGAACCATTTTTGCGGGAATTATTCACAACTGTTAAACGAGGGAAAAAGGGAAATATTTTAAGGAAAAAAAATTCACAATAGGCGAATTAACGATTATGCCATTATCATTATATTGTGCAAAGGTGTGCCGAGCAAAAATTTATTCAACGCAGTTTTTTTTGAGAGTTCAATATTTTAGAAAAGTATAGCTGTTGCCAAAGACAAATAAAAAGCAAAATTTAAAGATACTGGTAAAAAACATGTATAGTAATTGTCTATATAATTTATTATCAAAAGTTTTTTATGCCTGAGCATCTACTAAATTAAATGGGATGTCGTGTGGAAAATAAGTTAAATGCGATTTTTTATTGTTGTTGTTTTTTGTTTGTAAGTACAATAAGACAAAAAAAAAAAAAAAAAAGTAACAAACAATAAACAATTATTATGCTAATTTGGAAGTAATTGCCAAGCATTTGGGTCTATGAACTTTTGTGGAAAAAACTACTCGTACAGTTTTAATGTTGTTAAACATGAACAAAATTAATGAATAAAAAAATTGTACAGGTTGTTACACTTTTTTCCATTCAATTTACATTTGTATATTTTCATATGTACATATTTTTTTCTCTTTGTCAAAGTTTAAGTGCTATTAAGAAGCCAATTCTGGAGAAAACCAACATAATATTTTTAAATAATTTCAAGGAAATATGCAGTAGTTACTTCAGCGAAAGAAAAATTCTGCTAATATTTCGTGATCCACATACATAGTTTATTCATGGTGTGCAAAAGATATATAGAAAATAAGCATGTTACGTTCGTATACTTGTTAGTGGTCCTTCGAACTGTACTGTATGTACTAAATCTATATATTTTACTGCAAATTTAGTTTGTTTTTCTTTTTGAAATTACTAACTACGTTTGCTTATAACTTCTAATTGATATTTTTGATATTTTGATATTTTTTTTTTTGACAAAGTTTTTGATACCAATGTAAATTAGAAATATGGGAATTAATAAAGAAATATGATGTCGGGCAAATGTCTACCTCTAGCACGTCGGCAGACGTCCGCCATTTTCACAAAATTTTGAACCACATTTTGCAACAAAGGTTCACTTATTTCGTCAATGCAGTGCCGAATTTCATCTTTCAGAGCGTCAGCCGTTTCTGGCTTGTTCACTTACATCCGATCTTTCAAATTAAAATACACAAATTTCACAATTAAAATTCTTTGTTCAAGAGTGTAGTGTTCCATTGTTAAAATTTTCCAAATTTTTACTAAATAAATGTCAAAGGATGACAGCTCAATTCTCGACATTTCAACATTTGACAGGCAAGTTTTTATTTCATACAATAAAAAAGAGGGGTTGAAATTTCTTCCTCTTTGAGTATTCTTACACCGAACAAAAATACTAGTGGGTTAATCTATACAATTTAGGTTGTCAAGTGTATACAGTTCGTGTAAAGTTTTGCTGGAGTTTCTATTAAACACATTTTGTATGGTTTGTTATTGTAGTTTTAGTGAAAATTTTTGCTTCGATTTAGGTGTAAATACAATTTTCTTTGTTAAATAAACTAATTTTAATTAGTTACTGAATTACTAGTGTAAATTGTTGTTGAAAACGAAAAACTTTTTTTTTTAGTTAAAATAACCGAAATAAACACCAAACTATAAGGAAGTTTAATCTAACCAATTTCAGTTGTTAGTTTTACTAACAATGAAATGTGTTTTTATAATTAAATGAAAAAAACTGTTGGCGTGGTTAATTTAACCAATTTCAGCTGTTAATATACTGCCAATGTAAATTTACTATTTTAGGGTTTAATCCAATAAATAACTAGCTAACAAAACTTTAAAAACATAAATGAATGTTAAGCTAACCAATTTGAGCTGTTAATTTTACTGCTATCAAAGGTCGGGTAAACAATCTAATTTTACTAAATAATCTAATTAATTTTATATTTATGATTTTAACATGTGATAATTATTAATGAACAAATAACACCAAAGTCTGTTGTCAATATTCTGACTAACAACACATAGTTGAACGGAACAGCCAGCCGTTTTCGAAGGCCACTAAACCTTCATCATCAGCGTTCTTTTGTGTTTGGTCCACTGAGTGTGGTGTCAGTTGATGTAGATTTCTGCTTTATGTACTTAGCATTATTGCAAATGGAATATGTGAATTGCTTGATTCATTGTATTTCAATTTGCTGAAAGCTTTTTTGTTATTACTATTGAAATTACCAACGCAAATTGTCAATGAACTGCCTTTTTGGTTAAAAGCTTTCGCTCCTTTATATTCAGCTCATGCTTTTGCAACTTTGAGTCTTGTTGGCTGCTACAGTTAAGCCTTCTAAAAGCAAATCTACCCATGAATAAATAAACCCATTATTAACCGTCGAAATTGGTTAAATTTACTAATACCTTTTGTGTGTTTTTTTGTACTTTTCGCAAAAATTGATCAAATAAGTACCCTTAAACTTGAATATAATGGGTTGAAATGCTCTACAAAACTAATTCAGGCTTATAATGAACAGCAACGTGCGGTTGATAAAAAGAGAAATTTTTACAACAAAGTTGATAAATAAGTATTACGAAATGCCAGCGATTGAAAAGAGGTGGCAACCCTATCTTATCAACGATCTACTACAAAATCACTATTGTGAATAACTATTAACGGAAATGTAGTTCTCTTTTTTTGCAACTACAAAATAGTAGAAGAAAAATATTCACTGGAAATGCAAGGAGTAAATATATAGAAATATATAAATAAAATTTCGTTAAAAATAAACAAAATAATTGATTTTATGCAAAGGGCGCGTATTATGCAAGCTTGATAGAAGCAAACCTGGACATCTCAAAGGGACTCTGCTGAAAAGTTGTTAGTGAAAAAAAAATGGGAGGAATATACCACGAAGTTAAATAGTTTAGGTCCACCTAAATGAAATTTTCTAATAATTTTTAAACGAATTCCGCACATTCACTGCATCCTATTTTTGTCATTTATCAGCTGTTATATTCCCCCCCCCCCCCCCCCCTTCAAATGCATATTCACAATTACGAATACCTACTTAATCATTCACAACCCTATCAACTGGTTTTCGTAAAAACTATTTCAACCTTAGTTGACAAATTTTAGCACTTTTCAACCAGTTGAGGGTTGCTGTAAGCCTGAATGTAATACAATTTTATTAGAAGGCTTTGAATGCAATAAAGTCCGAAATTCAAAATTAACATTACATATTTATAGTTAAATGTTGGTGAAATTGGTAATTACTTCAGTCTAATAAATTACTGGCAAGTGTGTATGTATGAGCAGCTTATAACGGGAAAACTTCATATAGAGTGTAGACTGTAGACTCACACAATTTTGTTCGTTACAGGTGAAATACCTTACAACCGGATTAAATATTTCCTACTACTCAAAATAAAAAGCGAAACATAAATAAAATAATGCACTTTATCTTAAAACATGAAAATTAAAAAAAAACTAAAAATTAACAGTCATTCATTTAATTTTGCTCTCAAAAAACAAAAAAAGGACAGCTGTTTAAAAAGCCACCAGATAATAACTGGCTATTATTCCTTATAAACTTAAAAATAAGTTCTTTATAAGTGAAAATTCGTTATAACCGAAGCTCACTGTAAGCGTACTAGTTTGTATGAAATATTCATGCAAAACTGCTGGGACAGCAGAAATAGTTTGTTAAGTGCATTAATTTATTATAACCGGTATTCGTTATAAGCGTACTCCACTGTGTTGTAACCAGTATTTCAAAACTAATCTAATTTTAGGAATGGTTTTCCTAAATGATGTCATCTTAAATTGATCTTTATATTGGAGGAAAAATCTCAACAACATGATTCATCTATTTTTAACAGTAGTTTTTATTTTTTTTGGCAAAATTCGTTTACAATTTTTAATTTATTAAATAAAAACTTTCTGAAGTGGGCGTTTATCACAAAAAAAAATACGTCTTAGTACGTATTCACAAAAAAAAAATTTAATTAAAAAGAAATTTTAAAACTGATGTCATAAATTTACATATACAAAAAATTTAAAATTTTGCTGCAAATGACTCACTTTCGTGTTTTATTTAAATTTGTATATTTACCTGCTTTTGTCAATTTCGGATCTCCTAAACGACAAGAGTCACCGAGAGCACAATAAAATTTTAGATTTTCCTCACGTGCCGAAGCGTTTGGCAGGAACATACTTAACACCGCAATGTCTTCATTATTTTCTTTGGCTTTTTTAATGCGATCGGCACCGATCGTTTTCGTTTGCAAATGCAAACGGGATTTCATGCGTGACGATAAAACATCAACGTCGGTCATTTTTCAAAATTTTATTTATATTTTATATTTAATACGATTGTTTTTAAGTAATTAAACAAAAAATTGTCGCGCTTTATTTTTATTAAGTGAACTTTAAAATTAAAGAGAAAAATTTTATTTATTTTATATTTGAAGTGGTAGGATTTTATGGTTTTTTCAAAGTTGTAGGTTTTTGATATTTATTTAAAAAAACATAATTTAACCTAATAAAAAAGCATTAATAAAATATAACAAAAATTAAAAAATTTTAAAAGCCCCCAATATTTCTAGAAAAGATGTGATATCTTCTAAACGACTGGACCGTTTTTTTTTAAACATAGCTAAGAACCCGCTCGATCAAATCACCTTTCAAAAAAAAAAAAAAAAAAAAAAAAAAAAAAACTAACGGCCTGGCCCACGATGTCGACAAGAAATTATCTGTCGCTTAGTTATATTGAAAGCAAAAACAAAATAAGAAAATTTGTTATTGTTTTCAATAAAAGTAAGCGATAGATAGTTTCTTGTCTATATCGTGGGCCAGGTCGTAAATCAAAATCGGCTCAGCCGTTTAGTCTGTAAGTGGACTCGGACAGACACACAGATACACATACACACACTAAAAACTTATAACACCCCTTTTTTTGGTCGGAGGTTAAAAATAATATCAAGGAATAATTTGTCTATATTTTTAATTCTTTTTTCAGCAGTAATGATTGAACATTTTTTTTCTTTATTGATGTTATTTTCTTTAATTTAGTTTGGTTGGGAAAATTCTGAATTTTCTGTATCAGCACACTACACAACCCATGATTATCCGTCTATAGGCAAATTACGGCATTCGAAATCGATAGAAATTAAAAATTGTATAAAAATTTGTTCGAACTCGAATGCTGCAATTTGCCCCCTGCTCTTTAATCTGAACTTTTAAATGAAATGGAATAAGAGAATTGCTTCCGTCGTCATTTTATGTTCAGGTTGGCTCAAAATTGTATATAACTCTGTTTAAATATATTCAAATATTCTTGCATATTCCTAAAATTGTATCGTGAATGGAATGGAAATGTTCCACCAATTTTGAACTCCCCTTATCATGAATAATCCCCCTTATCGGAGAAAAAGCGCTAGCAGTTTCTTCACGTGAAATTATATTTTTTCCATAAAAATTTCCGCCTTTATTCCCTATAAGGGCCAATTTTTTCAAGGGCATTTTTTAACTTTTCCTTAGTTTTTTTTCTTAATTTTTTCAGGCTAACTGAATCGCGTAATTTCAGTACTTTGCGTCCAATTTGCATAGAAGTATGAAGATCTTTATCTCACATGCAGTAAATTTTTTGGCGCTGGTATACTAAATAATATTTTCCCACTACACCTAGAACATTATATTTCAAATTTGAAACCCAAAATTTGTATATTTATTGTTCTTAAAAATAAAATTGTTTGTTTTTCAATTAATTTTTAAGATTTAAAAACCTTTTTACATTTTTTTGGCATTCACTAAGAACTGACAGTGGTGAAACAATTCACAGAAGATTCACAATAGAATTTTTCCCCTTCGGGGGGAGCAAGAATTTAATGGGAATGTTTATTACCATTAAATTGGGAAATTGATAAAAAATAAACATTACACTTGTTATTCACAATAAGGGGATTATTTTATTGTTGTTGTTTTCATCAACTTGTTTACTTTTCAGTGCATCATATTGAGTGTAGTCAACTAACAACCAGGGTTGTCAGATTTTTTCCGACCTATTTCGCCAAATTGATTTTAAAAATCGCCGAAAGTCGCCAAAAATCAGTTTTATGTAGTTTTTCTTAGTAAATATTTGATGATAAATTTGTTTTTATATAACACTTTTTTAATATAAATTTTTATAAAATGATCGGATCAAAATTTATCAGAAAATCGCCAAAATTAGAAATAAAATCGCCAAAAAATATTTCTTGTAAATTTTTCTCATTAAAATTCAATGACTATAATTAATATAAGAAAATCATCAAAATCAATTTTTTTTAACTTCTTGCAGACGAGTTTTGATAGGATTTATTTTTGAAACTACTCCTTCAACAAACTAATTTTTCTGAATTAGAATAATTTTAAGATTCAATTTTGTTAAAAAAAAATAGCCATAATAATTGCCAACAAATTTATTTATCGCCAGAAAAATCGCCAACAAATTTATTTATCGTCATAAAAATCGCCATATCGCCAAACCTGAAATTTGGACGCCAAACAAGTTGAAAAATCGCCACGTTTGGCGAGAAATCGCCATATCTGACAGCCCTGCTAACAACAAACAAAATTATTCACAAATATTTGTGTGTCGGGAAAAGTGGAAATATATACTTAAGTTTTTAATTTCAATTGAATTGATAATGCGAAATTTTAATCCATGTGAACGAAAAATTTTATTCGAAAATTTTAACATGTTGATTTCATGATAAGGCTGATTAAATCTCAGCGCCACGTCAAAATCAATTACTAGAGATGTGCAATTGAGTGTTTTCTGACTCACGACACGCACGCTCACGTAGAAAAATATTTTCCTCACGCACTTTCACGCACGAATGATTTTGAAAATTTTCACGATCACGCACGCTCACGAATAAAATATTTTTAATCACGCACGAGTGGTTTACAACTTATCACGATCACGCACGCTCACGAAAAAGTATATGTATAATATACTTTTCATGTTTTTTGGGTTGAAAAATAGGTTCTTACATATACATAATATGTATATATTATATACATATCTATTCACATATATATTATATACATATCTACGTATATATGTATGCTCGTGTTTTTGTAAAATTTACAATGTAAATTAAAATAAAGCAAAGTTAATTTAATGTCGTTTTAAATATTTCTATTCGCGGATATCATTTCAAATATTCAAATTCGAATTCTCGTATATCAAAAATTGACATTCCGCACATGTACATATGTATGTATACATACATAATATATGAAGGTAAGACGTATGATGAATTAAATAAATGATAGTCAAATAAATGAGAAAAGCATATTAAATGAAAAAACATACAAATTACTAAAGTTTTTCTGTTACGTAACATTTTCAAAGACTCCCCCAACCCCACTATAACAAATCATAACAAAACTCGAACTCCACCCCTCCCCCCCTACAGCGTTACGTAATATATGGACGACCCCTAACGCAAAAAACATTTTCTGCGGTACAATTCGTCAGTAGTATTGTCGACAAAGGCACTGTTGAATCAGTAGTGTTTCTCAATTGATACTTCCTACAGGGTATCTAAGAAACATATATACATACTTACAAAGGTGTATGTACCCATCAAACAAAATGCTTCGAATTCGTAAAGAATTCGTAACGATTGGTTGACAAAATCTTCCGATTTCGGCACCGAAATATTACCGAAATTGTTACAATTTTTGTATGAAATGGTTGACACGACTTCGTAACGATATGCCGGTACGAATTCGTTACGACATGTAGGTACGATTTCTTTTTGCTTTTATAGCAGAGTACCGCTTCACCGTTATGTTGCTGCTATTGTCGAAATAATTTGCACATACTCACGTTTTTTAATATTTGTAACAAACCTTTTTTTTTTTATCAACATATACATATTTATTTAAAAAAAAAATTACACAGACGTTTACTTATGTACTCAAAAATCAAAGTTTTACACCCTAATCCAAAAAAATATTTTACTTGAGCTTTAAAGTTCATAATTAGTAGTTACCAAGCACTTTAAGACTAACATTGCTTTGTTAAGAAATTGTATTCAAAAGACAACTTTAATTATTTTGTGATTTAATAATAAATTCTGGTAACACCACCGTGTTCAACAACTATTTCATAGCTTATGATGTACAACATCGAATACAATTTCATTCGAGTATTCAACTAATTTTTTATTTTATTAAATACATTTTTATTATCTTGAAGTTAAGCAACCCAATTTATAAAATTTAAGCTTCTGACATGGAAGCAAAACAGATAAACATTTTTATGAAGTAAAAGTAAAAAAATATGATCCACATAGAAAAATTATCTCAATTTATTTTATTCGAACGAAATGAGTATTTGAATATCCAGCTTTTTTCGATTCGTTTTGTTTGAATGTACATCACTAAAACATTTTTGTTAATTGTATTTATTTTAATATTTTTTTATGGATTTTGCTATGTATTTCAAATCAGTTGGATAATTTAGTGATATTTTCCATCACATCTAGCTTCATTTTAATTTTCAGTAACATGAATCAATATGTGCTATATTAAGAAAATTATTTGAGCTACAAAATACACATTTTGGAAATATCAACTTGAAGTAGCCTTAACAAACGTAGGTGCCTACTTTAGAATTTTGATATAATAATTTTTTTGAATACAACTTTACTTAACATTGCTTTTCAAAGCTTTGTTAAGTTTTTTTGAATACGGCCCTTAATGTTTAAAAAAAATTGTTCAGAGAAAGTACCGAAATGTCTTAACGAATTCGGTACGACAAGTCTGACTTCAGAAAAAGTCGAAACATTTTGTTTGGGGGTATTCATTATGTTTGTAAGCTCATACTACCATATATATTACTATACATATATGCAATATGGAATGTTATCTCGTGAGAGCGTGAGAATTCGTACGTGATTATTAAAAAAAGCTCACGCACGATCACGCAAGAGAAAATTTTTTTCAGTCACGCTCACGCACTCACGCGTGATTGGTTATAATATTTGATCACGAATCACGTGTAACTCACGCGTGACACGATAAAGTCACGACATTTGCACATCTCTATCAATTACTACCCAAACGTAAAAGTTGTTTTGTTGTTATTTCACGAAAAACGAATTCAAGACTTACATATTTCGTTTTAATTCGCCCCTAGGGCAAAATTGTATTTATTTAGGTACTTTTCTTTTAAAACACTTGCAACTATAATAAAAATTGAATTGTACCAAGATGATTTTGGGTATTTTAACCAAAGTAACTTCAACGACGTCACTAAGAATTTATTATAAATGCGCTGACCAACATTTCATTGCTTTTAAAATTAAATATCTACATTTTTTATTTATGTATGTATGCCTTAAATAACTATCGGAAACAAATGTTAAAATTAATTTAATTAAACATTCCTAAAACAAAATTTTGATTAAAAACTCAACGAATCGTGTGTAAATTAGATTTTCTAAAAATGGCGTTAATTTCCTCTGGAAATTTTTATGTCGCAGCCATAGTAATTTCCTTTCTAAAAAAACTCATTTTGAATATGTATATATTAAAAATCCAAAAAAAAAACAAGTCTGTCTGTTAGCAAAATAAATAACTCTTTTATAAAAAATTTGTTTTTAAATTTTGTTTAATAATTACACAAGATTTATGCGAAAGTAATTTATTATAATTTTTAATTTGAACCCGTATGAAATGATGTCATCTTCAGATTTAGCTACACGAAAACGATTTCTGTAGACTAATGGTCTACTACAAAAGATTGCGCCAAAAGAATAACGATTTTTTCCCTAAAATTTATTTTTAAAATGCTTTTAAGGAAGCATTAAATAAAATAATTACAAAAGTATTAACAAAAAAAAACTAATTGTTTAAATGTTTTCTAAGAAGACAAGTATTTCTGTTATGAATACTTAAATAAGTACAATAGCTTTAGATATAATTACGAGCATAAGTGTACCATTAGTAAAAAAAATACAGTGAAAGCCATTCTGATGGGACTTTTGAATTATCTTGCAATAAGATGTTTCATTTTGATATGAAAAAAAACGAAAATTTTTAAGTGAAATCATCGGATGTTTACTTAATTGTAAAGAGGAGGGTATGCGCTTAATAATAGAAAACGATGTCAGACAAATAGACGCCACTGCTACGCTCGCAGGACTATTATATTTTTTTAATGAAGTTTTGCCATCACCATTCAAAAATATGTGCAAAGATGTTGTGCTTAAGAATGGTTTGGAAAGAACTCAGGCTTATTATGAACAGCAACGTGCGGTTAATAAGAGAAATTTTTACAACAAAATCTATAAATCAGTATTGCGAAATGCTAGCGATAGAAAAGAGGTGGCAACCATAACTTATCAACGAGCAACTAAAATCCACTTAAATTTAATTTTATACTTATTTTTAAACGAATTCCGCACATTCACTGCAGCTTACCCCTTCAAATGCATATTCACAATTGCGAATACCTACTTAATCATTTACAAATTTATCAACTGACTTTCGTAGTAACTATTTCAACCTTAGTTGACAAATTTTTGCACTTTTCAACCATTTAATGGTTGCTGTTCATAACAGCTCAAGGTTTGTTCAAAGTTTCAAAGGTATTGTCTGTTGGCCGGAAGTATGTGTTACATATGTTTGTAAAGCTAAATTTTAAACGGCGTAGACCAACAATTTTTAATTTTTGTTTCAAATCGGGAAGATAGTGTAAAATCTATTAAAAAAGTCTCTTCTTCTTCTTAAACAAAATTAGCAAAACCTTTAAAAGTAATTTTTTATACTCCTCAGAAAATTACTCTTTTATTAAACAATTTCGTTTAAAAAAGAAAGCAGCTAATATAGCCGACTTTATGAAACAAAAAGTCTGACATCTCTCTTACAAACTTGATCAGGTGTAACAGCCCGTTTAGATGAAGGGTGTCGTAGCTGCGATGAAGCTTACGTTCCCCTTTGGGACCCTTTTTTTTTGTCGCAATAGTCAGTCGTAGCAGTGTTGCCATAATGAATTTAAATGTTACATAGTTTGGGAAATGAAGAATTAATATTTCGATATAATTTTACTGCTTTTAATTTACCACCAAAATACAATAATTTCTTTTCTCTTCTGAATTTATTTGTTTGTAATTTTTATACTATAACTTTAATTCAACAAATTTTTCGTTTGTAAATAGCAAACATTGCTCTATTTATCTACATATGTATGTATGTATGTATGCATGTATGTATGTATGTATGTATGTATGTATGTATGTATGTATGTATGTATGTATGTATCATACTGCTACGTATGCAAGTGCAAAAATTTGAGATATTAAATACGTTCTCAAAAAATAAATAAATTAAATGAATTAAATGATTTCTGTTATTAACAGCCAACTGATCTATTTATGAATTTAGTGTATGTACAGTCGCTGGGCAAATTATTAGGCCCAACTTAACAGCTGTTTTCATTTAAATTTTTAATATTTTAAAATTCATGTAGTGCGGCAATGGATTTTTAAAAATATAATAGGTATTTTAAGTATTTAAAATTAAAAAAAACTTGCAAACAATTACCAGTTTCCAGTTTGTTATTTAGTTCGTTCTATAGTGTTACATCTTGACCTTGAAACCGAAAAAAAAGTCCAACCTCATATTTGTTTTTTTCCTACCTAAATTCCTGACCTGGTTCCCGTTTCTCAAAACTACAAATTACAAATCTACAAATAAAATACACACAAAACAACAATAAAATTTGTAAAAGTGTTGTTGTTTCGTGTGTATTTTACTTGTAGATTTGTAATTTGTAGCTTTAAGTAACGGGCCCCTGTTCTACAGTATGCAATTATATACTAGTGAATCTAATAATTCAACTAAAAACTGTTTTTATTCAAATTTTTTATAAAGAATCTTACATACTACATACAAATATACGAATATCACACACTGTAATTAATATGAATACCACACATTTGACTACGTTTGCTACATAAATGTCTATTTGTTATATTTAACTGCAAGTATGTATTGTTAGATATCGTATTTAATGGCAAATATTAAGCCTACAGTACACGGCATGTAAAAAACCACATGCGCATGTGGTTCTGACGTAATTTTGACGTCATCACGATTCTACATATGCTACATGCCGTGTGCTAGCAACATATGTACATGTATATATTAACATGTTTACAGACGAGCTGCCCCAGAAAATGTCTTCGATTCGGCTACATGGGACACATCTGTATTTTGGAACAAAAATACTATAAAAATTTTACGGCATCTAGCCACTACTAGTAATTTTAGAAAATGCAACTAACATGCTGAAAATTCTCGTGACGTCATCGCTACATACGCATGTGGCTTTTTACATGCCGTGTACTGTAGGCTTAAATGCGATGATGTAAATTGGTAGATTCAGAAACAAAGTTAAATGTAACCATACATATCAAAGTGTGCATAATATTAAAATTACTCCCAATATCTGTCAAAAGGTTATGTATAAATAAATAAATATAAAAGGTTATGTATAAATCAATCAATCTATATGATAGCATGAATTACAAAAGAAATATGTATACAATAGTTTTTATTAAAAGTTCCTACACATATGGCCGCAAGTTTATTTATATATATTGACATTTATTTTTAAATTAAATAATCTATAATTTGGTATTTTATGGCTTGACACATTATGTAATAAAAATGTGTATGGAAAGTAAAACTTTGTTATAACGAACCACCAGCAAAAATATTTTATTGTAAACAAAAGGATACATTTTAAATCTATCTACTCTCAACTGCAAATTGGATTACAATATGACATACATACATATGTAAAAAAAGTTAGAAAAGGACTTAAAATTTAAGAACCGCTATTTTCTGCTATAATAATACAAGATAGATAATAGTGTCCTGCACAAGACTATTTATAAGACCTTTCAAGACATGAGAGATTTTTTCAAATGCTTTACTACAGCGAAATATTCTAAAAGAATCGCTAAGCAACACTGTTGGCAGGTATTTTTTTTCGCTGGTTTGTCTTGCCAACAGTGTTGTTTAACGATTCTTTTAGAATATTTCGCTGTAGTAAAGCATTGGAAAAAATCTCTCATGTCTTGAAAAGTCTTATAAATACTCTTGTGCAGGACACTAATAGATAAACCGAACCCCTACCGTGAATGATATGAAATTTTCATTCCCCTCTAAGAAAAATATGCTATCGTGAATATCTCGTGATTTTTTTACTCGCTATCAGTGTACAGTGAATGTAAAAGCAAAGACGATTTGTAAACCTTGAAAATTAATTAAAAATTCAATAAGTCTATCTTTTCTAATAAAGAAACACAAACTTTTGAATTTAAATGAAATAATTTTAGATGTAAACTTGTGTTTTTAAATATTCTAGTTGCAATTCGTTATAGTCGTATTTTACTGCTGATACTTTTGTTCGTGTGATTGCTTTCAGTTTTGAAAGATAATTTTTTATACGTATTTATGTAGTTGTGTTGAACATTTTGTAAATCAAATTATTTCTCTACAACAGGTACACTCACATATGTATACGCCCCTGCATTTTTTTTTTGTTTTACCTGATTTTCATGTTATGTTAAGGTTGTTAATTTAAAGCTTTAATTTTGTTAATGACCACCAGCAGGTCTTATTAAACAAAAAAAACGTAAATTCCGGAAATTCATAAACAAAAATGTAAAAGTAAAATTAATTGTGTTAGAGAAAACGTCAGTTCGCTAAAAATAAATTAATATCTTAAAACAAATAAAGTAGAAGCTAAATTAAAAAAAAAATAATAAAAATATTAATATATTTTTTTACAATTGGCAAGCTAAATTAAAAAATATTAAAATTTTTTTACAATTAATTGCGCGACCTAAAAAACTTGTAACTGTCCCTCCCCTGCTCACAAATTATAATTCTGCAATCAATTGGTGCAGATCGGCTGTAGATTTCGATTTTCTCCAATTCAAGAAGTCAAATTTAGAACTCGCACAAATGGCTCTTATTCTTCTTATATCAAGGTTATAATGTTGCCAGACGCTTAGCCTTATTTACGATATGACGTTTTGCATGCGATGATTTCTAACAGGATTATTACAAAATTCAAGCCAGAATAGTTATTTACCAAAATTTTAAATCGGTTGTGATATGAATTGATATCAGGAAGCCGTTCCAAAATTAACAAACCCCACCTTCGAATCAGTTGTTTTCTTTTTGGTTTTATTAGTTAATTTTTATTTTTAACCGACTTCAAAAAAAGGGCGGAGTTACGCCCTTTAAAATTAAATATTTTATTTTAAGTGGTTCTACTGTATCGATTTTTAGCAAAACTTAACGTACACCCTGTTGAAAATTTTCATAGACTTCATCATACCAGCGTTGTATTTTTTAATGAATCGTGCGATTGTGTAGGATAGTGTATAACAACCTTTATAGAAAAACTCTCAAAATGTTATTGAGAATTGCGTAAAAAAATAGGTTAAACAGCCCCAAACAAGAATTTTTACAACACACATCTGATATGGAGTTTTTTTAGCTTTTCTCAAAAAAAAATGTTTATTTATTTTTTTTAATTAAATGTAAATAGACAGACGTACTAATTAAACATTCCGATTGTTACTTCAAAATAAAGAATTTTTTTTTTGATTTGTAAATATTTCCCATCATGTTACATTAAACTTAGTATCAAATTTATATATACATATATATATAAATATTGCATTAAATATTTTTTTTTACAATTAAACATTATTTTGAAGGTAATAATTGTTGTTATTACTTTTTTTCCTTTAAAAGACTATTGAGAATCGCTGATTATTTATTTAACTACATGTTTGACATACAATTTTCTATTGCAATTTTTATGCCAATTGTTGTCTTTATTAGTTTCACATTGACATTATAGTGGAAATTGATTGTCCATTAAATTAAACGCCATGCACCATTAGTTTTGCACTATATGTTTGCATATGACTAAATGATAAAGCAGAATGCGAATACTGCTGTGAGAGAGAGTAACAGGCCCCATATTTAAAATAACGAAACTAATATCATATTAATACTAACATTATTATGGTTGAATTATGATTCTTTTTCTGTTTTCTTTTTATTTCCCGTTACGATAAAGCATTAAATAAATACACAAAGTTTTGCTTAGGGAAAAGAGACAAAGCTTGTAAAAACAACATGGCATCATTGTTGTGATGTGCAGTGAGTGCCAGTGATGGAAAATTAAGTACTATTGTACTTTTTTGCACTTTATTTTACTCATTACAGAGAGCGCATTAATTGGGCAACCAATAACTGGTTTTAAAAATACTACTACTAAAAAACAATTTTTTGAAAAGATACTTCTTCAAAGGTATTTTTTCAAATGAAACTTTTGGATAAATTATATGCTTTTCTACAAATGTAGTTTTTCCATGTTTTTTTGTAGGTGATAATTTTTTTTACAAAAAATATATATATTTTTCACTAAAATTATTTTTGTAAAAAGCAGCGCTCTAACTTTTGGGAATTTGTTTGCCATATAGGGATTTGTTTTTGTATTTGGGGATAAAAATAAATAAATTCACTTTTTCGCTGGGGATTTCTGGGGGATAATACTCGTATATAATTAAAAGTCCTGTTATTTAGTTTTTCTTTTTAATAATTGTTTCAAATTCATGTAATCATATTTTATATAAATTTTGCTTTTGGTAACATCGAAAAATCTCAATATATGAAAATTTATGCCTGGCAAGTCCAAAAATGTTATGCTATTAACTACAGTATTGGGGCAAAAGTTATCACTCGCTGTTCTTTTGCTTTAATTTTTTTTTTAATAAAAAAATTAAATTTTTATTTTTTCCGCTTTCTTGTGAAGCAAACCGGGTCATGGCTTGCCGATTTGTATTCTGCGTCTGTTTACTTCACATTTTGCACCATTTGCAAAAGTTATAGCGTTTCCCAATAGGGTGATTACTTTTACTCCAACTTGTATTATGAACCAAATTGTGAATGCTAACTGGAATAATGACAATTTTATTGAATTTTCGGAACTTTTAACACTATTGCTAAGATATTAAACGGCTATAAAACGCATGATTCTACTTTCGTGTGATATTTGCTATGTATAACTTTCAACTCCGCATAATAAAGCCAAATTTACTTAATTAGAGTTAAACGATTATTTCATATTTGTAAATCGTTGCCGCCCTAATAGTTTTTCTGCCCACATGCTCTACACGTAAAATGTTTCCTATTATGTAAACAAATAGTTTCATATTAATAAGGCAATAAATATAAAATATAATAATAAAGAAAAACCATAAAATATTAATAACAACATGCAAATGCTAAACAAAATCACAAAACACGTATTAAAATTATTTTACTGCAAACATTTAATAACGTATTTTAATAAATTGATCAATTATTCAGTATGGCTTTACTAAATATGAACAAAAAAAAAAACTTTCAACACCAAAAATAATAAAAATATAAACGCAAAAAAATTTGTACTTGCACTTTCATTTCTTTATTTTAGGTGCATATAATAGCTGAAGCAGAGGCAGGCAAATATTTGGTGCATGTATTTAGTACTTTTTCTTGGTAAGAAGTGACTATTCGAATATGTAATTTTGTAAAGTGGAAGTATTATCATTTAAACTCCGTTTAAGAGAGGCAAGATTCTCATGTGGCAGGCAATAAATAAAACATAAATGCGAAAAAAGGTCAAGTTTCTAGCAAAAATTTCGGCCGTGAAGAGTAATTACTGAGTTCAAAATTCCGAAGAAGTTGTGGTTTGTTACAATACCCACATATCATTACAATCTGGTATAGATCTCATTTCGTAATCTTCAGGGTGCCATTTCATTTCTGGGCAACCTGCTAACTTGCCAAACATGTTTCCCATATTAATTTTCTCCTTTATTAGAATGCGAAAAATATATGAATTTAAATTATTTTCACTTTGAACTGGAAAGATGGACAATAAATAGGCAACGTTTTTTATTTAAATAATTTAAAAGATATTTTTAAAAGCTAAGATCTCATTCTCAAAGTAGAGAGCCTAAAAAGTTTCGAGAGATTCCGACTGACAGAAAATAATTAAAAAAACTGTTTCAAAATAGTCGCATGTATAGAATGGAATAGTAAGAAGACCATTTATAAATAACAATTTCCCTTTTCCCATTCCTCCTATTCACCACTCTTGTGAATATATTTTCCCTCGAAATATTTCCCTTTTTCCTAAAGTTGCGATTGTAAATTATTTCCACATGAAAAAACTCGCATATTCGGGAAAAATATGGCATTGCCAATTTTTATCCCCTTAGGGTTTTCCCCAGAAAATTATGTGTGTTTTTTCACAAACGTTTTGTTTGCGAATAAAAAAAGAAGCACAAAATAGTTGTACATATGTTTGATTTTATTTTTAAAAGGAATGGAAATGCATGAATTTATTTATATACTGTCTGTCAACTTCACTTCTTAAAGCTCTGTCAAAAACTAACTTTGCAACAGAACAGCGTTGCCATCGTGTTATTTCGATTTGATTCCTACAAACTGTTTGTGAATTAATAAAATTTATTCAATTCAAATATTTTTGAAATTAAATTATTGTAATAATTTAAGGCGGCTAAACTGTAAACATGTACTTACATACATATACATATATGTATGTGTAACATTTAGAAATAAATAAATAATTTTTTTTGCTTAATATGTATGCGGTATGTATGTTTTAATCTTTCTTTGTTTTATTTTATTTTATTTTTTTTGTTTTAATAATTTTTGAGTTTCATTTTGTCTTTGAAATTGACAAATCGCTATTATATTCTTACTTGTAAGCAAATCTCAAGTCTCTTATTTGTTTTAATTTGTTTGCATCAATGCCATTTAAATCAATTATAATCACATCACAATCTACAATTTCTAGGTGAAGATTGAAATCTTTTGAAATGTTTATTGAATGCCAATTGAAATCTCAATTTAGTTGGTTTTCAAAAAAAAAAAAAAAAAATATTAAGTCTCTTGCCATAAAACAACATAAATATATTTAACTGAATATTAACATGAAAATATGCCATAATTTATTTGACCTTTAAATTTTTTTCTCAAACTCCTACAAGTTGTAGCAACCAACTAACAACTGATGATTCTGTTTTCGTGACACTGAATATGAGTACATAAATATGTATTTTTGTTTGTTATCATCATTGATTAAAGTTGGTTTAACTGATAAAAAAAAAAACATAAAAAATTACACAATTTTTATATGTAGTATGTACTGATGTTTCAAGATAATTAAGATGTTTTTGCTCTTATTGTCAATTACATAGACTTACAGATGTTATATTTATTGATATGATGATATTGAACTTAAATATTGTGTTTTTTTTTTTTTTTGTTTTATGCTTGCAATTGTTTTGCAATTTGTAGACTTTTGTTTTGAGAAAAGGCGAGCAAGAGTAGAAAACTTAATTGTTTTATTAAAAGAGGAAACAATTGAAAAGAAACAATAGTTATATACAAATATAACTTGAGTACAATGTAAACAAATATGTATAACAAAAAATTAAGGCCAAACTACTTAACAATGCCTGCCATGTAAATTTTGCTGGGCCTTGGAAAATGAATTTTTCAGCACACACTCTCTAAAGTTTAGTAAATTGGAAGATTAGCACCAAAACATCAATATTAATTTCTTAAAATTTTTGAGACTGGTTTTTTATTAAATGGGAAAGCTTTTATAATATTAGGGCCATTATTATAACGTGGCGTTAGTTAAAATTAGATTTAATAAAAAAGTTTTTCATTTCATACATTAAATATTTCTCTACAAAACTGCATGGTTCGATTATTGAAATTTAGTGGTCAAAGAAATATGGTTTTTAGCACCAAAATCCCACTGTGCGTTGCAATCAAGGATTACGTGTAGTACGTATAGTGCGTATACGTAATATAAAAGGATAAAATATCAAACATACTAAATTAAAATACTTAAAATTGTTTCAGCACAATTTGAAACAATAAATTTTTGTTTAATATTGAGAAAAATGCATAAAATCCCACCACTTTACTTCATTAGTTTTTTTGTATAAAGAAAAATTCATTAGAACTGCACGGTTTTTTTTAACAATCTGTTTATAATAACAAATCCTTTCACACTTAATTCGTTGTTTTAAATTATGTTTTGTTTGCTTTCCGTCTTCTTGTTAAATTGGATATAAAAATGCAAATAAAGCTAAAACCCATAAATTAACCTACATGTTTAATTTTTAATAACACACACACACAACAATGCTCTACTACGTTTAATTTTGTTTACAAAAATTTGTTTCTTAATAAAAATTATTAAAAATTTTTGTTGATTTTATTTTCGTTAAAAGTTTATTTTGTTGATTTTGCTTTTAAAGATTTAGATTTCCGTGCAAATATTCCACGCTCACTGAATGCCGTTTCATTACTGAATTCATTTAAGCCGCTTGATGGTTGAAACGAACGCAGCAATACAATAACAGCACGTTTATGCCCGTTTTTATGTTGATTTTCTGCTTTGTTTTGTTTACTTATTGTTTACACTGTTCATTCGATTTGTTTTCAAATGGTTGGGAACAATTTTGTTTAGTTTTGAGTGTAAAGAGATTAAAGCGAGAGTTTAGACTTTGTTGTAATTGTTTACAACAATGAGTTGTTACTTATGACAAGGTTACCAGATCGATGATTTTGGTTTGTTTACAAATTTATTATTTATTTATTAAAAACATTAGAGAATAATAACAAGTTATAAACTTATGTATTAAAATAGAACATGCTAGTAGTCATGTCTTAGGCTCGATTTAGAAATTTAATAGTTTCTAAAGAGTAAATGATACAGAATATATCTGTTTTAATGAAATTATTATTAATTTATTTAGTAGTATTTGTAATACTTAAAAAAAATAAATAAAAAATTTCTAAAGAGTTAATAATGCGGACTATATCTTGAGACTAGAATATTTTTTATATCTTCATTGACGACTGCTAAACTCATTGCATTTTCTCTTCTTTCCGCTTAAAAAAGCCTAGTAAATTTACACTGAGGGTGTTTATTTTTATTGAGTTGACATGGTCTTTCAGTAATATACCTGTACCTGGATTCAGTAACTTTTTTAACGATAATCGTATCGCTATAATAAATATAACGAAAATTTATCGACTTTGCTATTCAGTAACATATTTTAACGATATTCGCTGTCGGTTGGATAAAAAGAAATGCAGTCACAATATCAAATTCATTGTGTTTTTCTATATTATTTTTTGTGATTTTCGCTTATTTTCACATTTTCTATACAGATATATCACATAATATTGATTTAAATGGTGAGTAAGATAAAACTGGAGACTATCGTTAAAAAGAAATTACGGAATCACATTATCGTTACCCCAAGCGAATAAATATGTTGATAAATATTACGATGTTCGGTTCGCAAAAAGTTACAGAATCCAGGTACAGCTCCGCACTATCGTTAAAAAGAAGTTACAGAATCACACAATCGTTATTGCAATCGAAAAAATGTATAGACAAAAATTACGATTGTCGGATCGTTAAAAGTTACTGAATCGCACTACTGTAGCTGGATTCTGTAACTTTTTGCGAGCCGAAAATCGTAATATTTATCCACATATTTATTCGCTTGCGGTAACGATAATGTGATTCCGTAATTTCATTTTTACGATAGTCTCCAGCTTTATTTTACTCAACATTTAATTCAATGTTATGTGATATATCTGTATAGAAAATGTGAAAATAAGCGAAAAGCATAAAAAATAATAAAGAAAAATGCAATGAATTTGGTCTTGTCAATGAATTTTTTTTTCTCCAACCGACAGTGATTATCGTTAAAAAATGTTACTAAGTCGTTATATTTATTATAGCGATACGATTATCGTAATAAAAGTTACTGAATCCAGGTACTGGTATCACTGGTGGAGAGTTTTATATACTTTACAAGCAGTCTTGTCAGATATGGCGATTTCTCGCCAAATGTGGCGATTTTTCAACTTGTTTAGTGTCTAAATTTTTGTTAATTTTAATTATTATTCGAACTCCATTTGTTTCTATATTTGTGATTTGAACGGGCTAAAGTTCGTATCGCTTTTTAAGCCAAATTACATGTGATAATTATTAATGAACAAATAACACCAAAGTCTGTTGTAAATATTCTGACTAACAACACATAGTTGAACGGAACAGCCAGCCGTTTTCGAAGGCCACTAAACCTTCATCATCAGCGTTCTTTTGTGTTTGGTCCACTGTGTGTGGTGTCAGTTGATGTAGATTTCTGCTTTATATACTTAGCATTTTATTGCAAATGGAATATGTGAATTGTTTTGATTCATCGTATTTCAATTTGCTGAAAGCTTTTTTGTATTGTAAGCTCAATTTTACCATCACTATATTTACAACAGTCTTACCATTGTCGTTTTGTTCTTTTTACTAATTATACACATGTTACTTAATTTGCTTATTTTTTGTTCTACTTAAGACAAACTTTTTTGGTTTGTTACTATTAAGTATATTTTTATTTAATTTTTGCCACAGGCCCATGGCTATTAATTTTTAGTTAATTTTAATTATTATTCGAACTCCATTTGTTTCTATATTTGTGATTTGAACGGGCTAAAGTTCGTATCGCTTTTTAAGCCAAATTTTTGATTTGGAGACATGGCGATTTTCCTGGCGATAAATAAATTTGTTGGCGATTTTTTATGGATATTTTTGCTTAACAAAATTGAACTTCAAAATTTTTTTTATTTTAGGAAAATTAGTTTGTTGAAGGAGCTGTTTCAAAATTACTCCTATCAAAACTCATCTGCAAGAAATTGAATTGAAATTTTTATGATATTCCTTATATTAATTACAGGAATTAAGGCATTTTGAATTTGGATGAAAAAAATTTACAAAAAATAATTTTTGGCGATTTTCTGCAAAATTTTTACAAAATTTTTTTTATAAAAATTTATATTAAAAGTGTTATATAAAAAAATATTATCCAATATATGTACAATGGAATCTCCCTTAACGGACACTTCATATAGGCGGACACCCCTTTAGATGGACACTTTTGACAGGTCCCGATAGCTCCATGAGCAAAGCATTGCTGTCTCTTGAGCGGTCAGTCCCCTTGTGCGGACACATTTCAATGGTCCCTTCGGTGTCCGCTCAACAGAGACTCCACTTTATATTAAGAAAAACTAAATAAAATTGATTTTGTCTATTAATTTGGCGAAATAGTTCGGAAAAAATCTGGCAACCCTGTCTACAAGTAATTGGTTCTCAGTGTGCGTATTCTCTATTGCTTTCATTGTACATTTTTGAAGCCAAAATACAAATAAAATTGGTATCAGTTACTTGGTTTGCGGTTTGTAGTTATTCGGTTATTAATTTAATTCGCTTTTTGTTGAAAAAAATTGTACCCTTCCCTTTTGAATTTAATAAATACGAGTAGATGCTTTTGTACATTTTATATTTGCTATTGTTAAGTTAAAAAAAATATTTTAAATATGGAAAACAGTAAGTTTTAGTTTTCATTTTTGTGTGGTAAACGAGTAATTTAAGCCGTCATTTTTTTTCTGTTTGCTCATTGACAGCTGTAGATCACATTTGAAGCATTCATATAAATGAATTTGCTAAAGAAGCGTTTTGTTCCATTCGAGTTTATTTTATAACAAGATCAAACAAAAAAATACATTTATACATGTGTATAAATATTAAAATTTTTTTGTTTATTTTTTAAAATTTTGTAAAAATTTTTCGATATTTTAATTATGCACAATCAGGTGTGTATGTATGTACATACGAGTATATATGTATGTATGTACATACATATGTGTACATCAATCATCAATTTTATTAAGTGCGTCTCATATAAATCAAATTTTTGGCGCACTTAAGGGCAGAATCATTCAAGCGGAATGAATCTCCATTTAACGCACAATTGACGCGTTGAATAAAATTTGCATAATTGCATAAATTACGCATTTAAAAGCTTAGATTAATGCTCAAATAACACATTAAAAGAATATTACAAGCATTTGAAAAAATTTTTATGTTTATTAATAAATAAAAGCAGATGTTCATGCAAACATATGTACATACATACATACATATACATATGTATGTATGTGTATGTAATTTAGGATAGGTAATTTTTTTTTCGTAAAAAACGTAAAGCGAATGGTCGATTGCCTATACGCAATGTATGTAAATGATAGTTTTCAGCAGCTAGCAACCCCCTAGAAGTTGAGTTGCAATAGACGCAAAATTTTAAGAAATATTTTACAAGAAAAAACCTGGAGTCTAATCGTCGCTTGTGAAAACGAGCTGATTCGATCACGTTTTTTCAGTTAGATATTATGGCATTCGATATAGAACAAAGTTATAATATTGTTCGATATCGAATGCCATAATCTCAAACTGAAAAAAAGTGATCGATTCCGGTCGTTAGCGAAAGCAATGATTAGAACCCTGGCCCTTACACCGAAATCAAAATCACTTCTATGTCAATAGCCAAAAAGATTTAATTTTAAGGGAAATTATTGCAACTTGGCGATAAAGTTCCGGATAGTTAATGCCAAGTTTAAGAAACTCAAGTAGATATTGTCCTCTAAATTTTTTCCCGTACTACAACTGTGGCAACATTGTTGTGCATACCGACTATCTTTGATTAATAAAAATACTTAGTGGGAACTTGCTTGTGGTTATTTGCTAAATTACACAAATATAATGAAACCATTTTTTGGTTATTTAACCGACTTTTTTTGGTGGTGTTACTTCATAACTCGGTAAATTTTAGACCGATGGTAAAAATGATTTTTTTTTGTCTGAGAGGGTATAGCTTCCCATTGTTCCCGTTATAAAAAAATGGGCCGATTAAAATTCTATATTTTATTTTAAGTGGTTCTACTTTACCGATTTTCGCAAGACTTAACACGCACCCTGATCTCAGAAAAACACACAATTTTGCATTTAAAAAATGGGCTGAAGCACGCCCACTAAAACTTAATTTTATATTTCACTTACTTCTTCTTATCTTCTTCTATGAAATCTTTGCATTGAAGTCGTTTTTTTTTTGGCAGAAAGACTTATTTGTTTAATTGTGTGTCTTGTGTCATATTTTGTTCAAATAAATAAACTTCAACTTTGCTGTAAGTTATAAAATAGCAAATCTGGCAACTTTAGAAAATGTGGCAACTTGAAATGACTAAATATCACGATAAAAGTTACAGGTAAGGTGAATTTGTCTTTAATTTATCGCTAACTTTTGGTTAAAGTGAAGTTATTACAATGGGAAAAAGGCCCTAAGCCTATTATTTATTTTTAGAGCAGATTTAAAAAATTTAAATAATTGCAAGTAGTAATTTTTAATAAAAAAATATATCAATTATAGGTGTTTTTATTTTATATTTGAACGTGTTATTGTTTGTTAATCGTTTTGAAGCGACACGTAAAAAAAATTTCATATGTAAATGATAATACGGTACTAGGGTAATAAGGAACATTTTCAATGTAAAATTGTTGTTTTAAATCGATACTCAAATGAGAATAGTCTGGATTAAAAATATAAATTATCGTTCTTAGATGTCATTTTAAAATGGTACTGCAATAATAGGCTCGATTGTTTACACATTAAGAGCACTTGTTTTTTTTTTAATTTATTTTAAGTTAATAAAATTAATGTCAGGTGATTTTTAAATGTTTTTATTATATACTTCCTTATGAAAACATTTTTGAAAAAAAAGATCGTTGTTCTAGTAATTGCTAATTATTGTCTGCAACCAACGCAAAAAATGCTCATAAAAACAAGACTTAATTTACAACATTGATGCAAGCCAACAATTTCAGCAACTAGACATGTATGTATGTACTTATAACAAGTTCATTAATAACCTCAGGCGCAATTGCATAAAATGTAAAATATGTTCACACTAAACGAAAAAAGAAATTAAAAACAATTTACACTATTTTATGAGAAAGAAAAGAAAACTAGATTAGTTCGAAGCTTTTGGCGCTTATAATTTTTTCTCCAGCAGCAAAAAACTTTAGAGGGCAAATTACTACATTTGATATCGAATAAATTTTCATACAATTTTTAATTATATTTGTGTGGACATTTCGATCGATATCGAATGCTTTAATTTAGCCCCAGTACTAAACTTATTAAAACAGCTGATTTCTCAGCTGACTTCAGTCCAACTCTTGAACTATATAAAAAATTATTTCCATCAATGTTTTTTGATAAAGAAATTTAAATTTGTTTAAAATTTTAATATTACTATTAATGGATAACTTGTCCTTAAATTCATACAGCCTTATTTATAAAAACTATTAAGGCTTTATAAAGGGTTTTTAAAACAAATTTTCATACAAACTTTTTCTTATGAAGTCTTTAGAAAGCCTTAATAATTTGTTATAAATATGACTGACAACATTATTAGAAATTTATTGGTGTCAATTAAACTTTTAAGTTAATACAATTTTTAAACAAAAGTTTAATTGACTCGATTAAATTTTTAATTGATTATTTGTACTTTATTTTAATCAAAACTGTTGTTTAAAGAAAAAATATTTCTGCAGAGTATTTAAATTTTTTTTAAAAACAAGCAGACATTAGGACGTTAATGTGAATTTTTCCTTGGAAAATATTATGAAAATTTCTTTAAAAAAATTTCATCGATTTGATAATCTCAATGGTAAATGGTTCTTGAAAAATATCGTTATAATAATCAGTTTGCTTCTCTACTTACTATTCACTCCAGCTTCAGCTATTTACGGTTGTACACTTTGCTGGACATTTATTTATTAAAAAAAAAATAGAAAATAAATGAAAATTTTAGTCCCCATTTCAGTTGGCATTTTTGAATACAGTGTTTAATTTCTTAGCTGTAAAAAAATGTACTTGTGTATGTAAATTTAGTTTAAATTTAAATTTAACACACAAACACCCTGGACAATAAGTTTTCTAAACTTGTTTACAGGCAGCAACAGGTAAAAAATAGATTTTTTTGTAATGCTAAAAAGTATGTAGAAAATGTTGTCTGTTGCACGCTTTGATGCGTGTGCCGTAGTTGCATGAAGGAAACATTTTTTAAGTGAGAGAACAAGTTTTTTTCTATAGATTTATTTATGCATTTAATATGCAATAAAAGCATGTTGTTAAACGTTGCCGTTATAAGAGGCTTTAAATGTGTAAAAAATCGTTTTATTGTCACAGAAAATAGAGTCTTGAAAGAATGTAAGCTTTTCGACCGACCGTGGCTTTGATTTTTATAAAAAAATGATCTTATTAGAATACGCAAAACATCTACTAAATAGTGATTTTTTTTTATTATTTTTTAGCTCGTATGCTAATCACTTTGTGTGCGAATTTCTTTTACTTTAACGAAAATGTTTGAAGATTGCGGGAATTAAACTGCCACATTGCTGTCATATCTGGCAGCTCTACTGCCAACCAGCATTCTCAGCTTTGAAGATTTATCCATTTATTCCCAAACAAATCAAATTTATTATCAGGTGGAAAATTTAGAAGTATAAAAAGCATTTTCAATATGGCAACATGGTAATGTTAAATTAAACAAATTAAAACTGTCACTGCAGTTGATGAAAAAATATTTGTATTTTTCGCTGTCTTTAGTCATTTTGCAAAACAAAGGTTAATTAAATAAATTTATCCAACAATAATTCTTAATTTAAAAAATGTTGTTATTTTAATACTTCAATATACGAGTACTGTGTTTTATAGCGTTGCCTGCTCACAATGAGAATTTAAGATGGCACGATGTTGCCACATCAAAATAAAAATGGAAGTTTATTTATTTTTTCAGTATAAATTGTCGATCGAACAATGTATATTATTTAAAAATAAATCAAGTTCATTGGAAAAAATTTTTTTTTAAAGAAATGATTTATTATTATTTATTAATTGAATTTATATATGTACCATATCATACAAAGACGATTATTTAAAAAAAAATAATGGCAGTTTTTCCTGTGTGTGCTTTCCGTACAACACAACGCTTGTGTGAAATACGTCTTGCAATACGGAACAGAAGGAACGTCCTGTGAATTATTTATTTATTTATTTGGTAAATTCAATACAACAAGAACACGTCTTATATGAAAGTATTGGTTAGTAATTTGGCATATTATTAGAAGCTCTGCACTATGTAAATACATATGTATACATGTGGTTTACTTTGTGGCTTGCAACAATTACCTACAACCAATAAAGTAGAGTTGTGAGAATCTATTTTGATAAATGCCACTCTACTCGCTCGAGTTCTAACCAAACCTATGCTAGATCCAGTGACCAGTTGTACTGAGGTCCCCAAATACGTATACATATGTACTTCGTGTGCAAATTAACATTTTAAATAACAAAAATTAAACATTTTAAAAACCCCCGACTTTTTTCAGAAAAGATGTTATATCTTCTAAACGGCTGGACCGATTTTCTTCAACCATAGCTAAGAACCCTCTCGATCAAGTCATCTTTCAAACAGAAAAAACTAAATGAAAATTGGTCCAGCCGTTTGGCCTGTACGTGGACGCGGACAGACACACAGATACACAGACACACAGACACACACTACAAACTTATAACAACCATTTTTTTAGTCGGGGGTTAAAAACAAATAAATTACAAAAATTTGTTTTACTTTTCAATATAAATTCTCACTGGAAACTTTATTTTATAATTTTAAATTTTTTTTTAAATTCATGTACATGACAATCTCCGTAATGACAATTAAACAAAAATGTTTAATGTCATACAAGTATTAGTGAACTTCGAAAGTCACAAGAAATCGCATAAACATGATAAGTAAACAATGGAGTATTGCATGAACTGCAATTAAACAATTAATGCCATCTGTTTACAATCAAGTTCGACCTTTTTTTTGGTGAAAATGAAATGTTCGTTACGAATGATTTTCCCCATTGTTAAACTACATATTATGTATTTGTTTTTGTTTTATTAATTACAATTTATTCAGTAAACAACAATAATAATAACAATTATAAGTGCAGTAACAACGTCATTCAAGTTCATTTTAATTTCGTATTTTTTTACCTTAATTTTTTTCTTAAGTTAAAAAAAACCCACATCATAATCTCAATACAATTTCACTTAATTTTGTTGTATTGTTCCCCCCAATTGCATGTTTGCATTTAAGGCCGTTACATGCAGACACACATGCACACTAACACATGTTAGTGTGTTACACTAATATGTGTAAATGTATATGCAGGTTTGTGTATGTAAGGGCTTTATGCTAAAACGGTTAAAAGTCTTTCGCCAGTGTTGCCAGAAAAGTTTTACTAAACAAATGTACAAAAATGTGTTGCAGGTGAATATTATTTACTGAAATTGTTCTAAAAAATAAATATTTATAATCTTTAATATTTAATTGGTAGAAAGATATTGACAAGAAATAATATGACAAAATCTCCTTGAAAAATATTATTCATGATGAGGGAAATTTAAAAAAAAACAGATTTTTGGTGCCCATGAAAAGAGACCACTCGCGTCACTTTTCAGAGCTCATATATGAACAATTTTCATACTATTTTTATTTGTTAATGTTACCAGATTTTATTAAAAAAATAGTATTCCTGAAGATGTTGGAAAATCCCAACGAAACGTCGGATATGAATAAATGAAATAAAATTGTCTTTTATTTGCATATTTAAATCAATTTGAATGGCACATTATAATTTTCATATTATTTTTTAATTGAGTTTTTATTGTCGTTATTTAGTGTGACTTTCTGCAATTATGTATATATTTTTAAAAAATATTTTTTTTTTAAATTCTTTAGAATTTTTTATTTTATTTTTTTTCCTTATTTTTGTGGAAAGAAATTTTCGTTTTTTGGTATTTCTGCATTTTTGGCGAATATTTGTTGAAATTAATTGCTAAAATATTTGAATTTTTAAAATTATTTTTCATTCTTTTAGTGTGGAACACTCTTTAAAATTCAATAATTTTCAATAATTCAATACTTTTGCTTTGAAGTGTATGACTAACAGGCAGTTTCTAGAAGACGACAAAATGGAAAATGGAACCAGCCGATACATACACGACTAAGTAAGAAATAGTGTTGAAAGAATACGCCGCATTTTGTGTGCGACTAGTAGCATTGCTTCTCGTACATATACATATGTATATCAACTCTGTGTCAAAACGAACGTTATGTTGCCAACGTTTTCAAAAATAGTTTTTATTTACCCTTTTTTTCATACAAAATTGTATATTAAACTTGAAGAAAAGAAACACAGCTGACTAGTAGAGAAATTCGGCATTAAAAATTCATTTGTTTTAAAAAAATAAATTGTGTTGTTACTTGTAGAACAATAAGTGTAATTTTTCTGAAAAAAAGGAAGTGTTATTTATTCTGGTGCATTTTTTTAATAAAACTAGAATATTTTAAACGCCCTCCTTGACGTTTCTGAAGAGAAACCGTGTTATACAATCTAAAATAAGTTGACAGATGTTACTTTTTTTAAAATAAAATTCGTTAACAGTCACGCCTTAAAACCCAAAAGGAAAAACGCTAATATGTTACCGATTATAATCAAGGAATAATAATTATTATCAAGGAGTCGAGTTCTAAAGGCTGCAAAGCACTTGAAATACAAATTAATTTTTTTTAATACGGCCGTATATGTTTGGGAAAAATATGTTTTAAATTTTTTTTATTGAAATATCGACAATGTGTATTTAGATTTCATTCTTTTCGTTCTTTTTTTAATCATAAAACAAATCGAAAACAACAGACAAACAAGTTTTTCAGTTTTCAAGCTACTGAATTTCCCATAAATTTTAAATGCTAAATTTGAATAAAAATTTTGGAAATAAATATATATGAGAATACTATGAAGGAAGTGTTAGAATTCTTGTAAAAAGATATAAATATGAAAGCATTTAAATTTTCTTCGTTAGAATATAATTATAATTTTTTTTTAATCTCTTGATAAATATTGCTCAAGGACGGCTTTTTTTAAGCAAAAAAAAAAATCATCTTCAAATCATATGATTGTAATTGTAAAGAAATCTTCAGTCTGGCAACACTGGTTGGTTTGTGTTCATTTACTTTCATATACTCATGTCAATGAACAATTTTAATATCTCAAGTAACAATGTCATTCAACCAACCATCCGAGTAATATTTATTTACTGTGTACTTTAAATATTTGCGGTTAATATATATTTCATTGAGACACAAAACAAGAAACCGAAATTTTTTTTATATACTATACATGTGTGTATGTATGTCTGCAATAAAATGTAAAAGAATTTACAAATAAATTTCATACCGATAAGTTGCGTTTTAAGGGGGTGCGTCCGGCCCTAAAAGTTGGCCTTCAAGCCAATTTTTCAATGAGAGTAGAAGAAATAAAAAAATAAATAAATAATGGCCACCCTAATGTACATAGATAACATGGTCGAATTTAGTCAAAGGCACAAGGAAAGTGCAGATGCTAACGACTTCTATCTCCAGCATATTTTTCATATTTAGGTAGAAGCATCGCAACGAAAAAAATAAGGAGATTTTATGTGTTGTATGGAGATAAATTTTAAATTTAACTAGCCGAGACAAAAACCAACAATTTTAGCAGAGCACATTTTGTAGTTAACAACGCAGTTTTCTTTCGTAAAGATGCTAGAAGGTCTTTAAAATTTTCTATAAATTTGATTTTAAGTCAGTTAAACCCAATCAACATGTCTAATTTATTTAATACTCGCATATTTTCTTTTAGTTTATTCTGATCAACATTTAAAGTTGTTTGATTCAATTATTAGATTAATCGATTTTGCATTTTTGTTCAACTAATTTTTTTTATTAATATGCAATTAAACACTTTCAATGAAATTATACATATTTTTTTAATACAAATAAAAATCGCATTAATGGAAAAAATGACATATATAAAACTTTTCAAACTTTTTTTGATTGATTCAATCAATTTGATGATTTAACGATTTTTCGTGGAAAATATATTTAATTTTTAAATAATATTTTAGTCCATTTTACCAAGTGGAAGAACGACCCACACTTCGAAGGGTTAATATATTTTATAGAAGTATTTCTTGAACTATGTACAGGGTGGGCCAAAAGAAACCAAGGGGTGTAAAAGTTTAATAACTTTATTGTTTATTAATTTTTTTTTTATTTTTTCTTTCAGATTATATAGACAACACTTGGAGAATTTATAATGGAGAGGTTCACAACTGAACAGAGAACCAGAACAATAGAATTTTATTATTTAAACCAGAGATCAATTATTTTAACGCAAAGAGCATATCGTCGACATTTTAACGTCAGAATTTCGCCCTCTGAAGCGATGATTCGTTGCTTAGTTAATCGTCATCACCAACATGGCAGTGTAAGAGATTTGCCTCGAACCGGTAGACCACGTTTAAGTCGCACTGCGGAAAATATTGAACGAGTACAGCAAAGTGTTAACGAAGCACCAGAAACATCTGGCAGAAGGCGTTCTGCTCAGCTAGAAATGTCTCGTACGTCACTACGGCGCATTTTAAAAAAAGATTTACAGTTATACCCATATAAGGTGCAATTGGTCCAAGAATTAAAACCTGCAGATCATCGGCAACGTCTAAATTTTGCAGTTAAATTTCAACAGTTGGCCAGAAATGAAATCAACTTTATTGAAAATTTTATTATGAGTGATGAAGCTCATTTTCATTTGAATGGCTTTGTTAATAAGCAGAACTGTAGGTTCTGGGGTTCTCAAAATCCAAGAGCCATTCATCAACGCCAATTGCACCCCATCAGGTGTACAGTATGGTGTGGGATCACATCTGAAAATGTCATTGGGCCCTACTTCTTCTCCGTAAATGGAGAGCGGTATCGGTTTATGATAGAAAATTTTTTACGTCCTGCTCTTGAAAACAGACCTCGTATGTGGTTTCAGCAGGACGGAGCCACTGCCCATACTGCCCGAGACACAATGGCACTTTTAAGTCAAATTTTTGGAGAGCGAATAATTTCTCGAAATTCGGAAATTATTTGGCCAGCGCGATCGCCAGATTTGACAGCACCCGACTATTTTCTTTGCGGTTTTTTGAAGGAGCGAGTGTATGTGAACAAGCCAGAGACAATCCTTGAACTCAAGGCAAACATTGTTGCAGAAATTCGAACGCTACAGCCACAAGTTTTGAAAGATGTTATGGAATATGCTCTAAAAAGAGCCCATCAGTGCGAAGCTGAAAACGGTGGTCATTTAAGAGACATCATTTTTCATACTTAGTGTAAAAAAATTTCCATTTTGTATATTATATAATCTGAAAGAAAAAATAAAAAAAAGTTAATAAACAAAAAAGTTATTAAACTTTTACACCCCTTGGTTTCTTTTGGCCCACCCTGTACATATGTATGTCGCATGAAATTATGAGGGCAATCATGAGTAAAATTCCGCTGGAAAATTTTCGCTTTCATACAATCAGGGCTATCATGAATAAAATTCCGCGTGAAATTTCTCCCTTTCCAATTAGAATTTTTTGTTTTCGCTATTACTTGCTATTAATTGGAATTGTTCCCGGGGAAAAGTTTCACGCGGAATTTTATTCATGATAGCCCAGAATATACATTTCAAATTAAAGGGCAGTTTGCGGTAAGTGGAAAAATAGTCAGTGCTATCATGAATAAAATTCCGCGTGAAATTTCTCCCTTTTCCAATTAGAATTTTTTGTTTTCCCTATCACTTGCTATTAGATAGAATTGTTCCCCTGGAAAAATTTCACGCGGAATTTTATTCATGATAGCACTGAGTATTTTTGCTCCAGAGTTGCCAGATTGGCAAAATTTTTAAACTATAAAAAATTTAGTATTGAAAAAATTTAAAATATATCACGGCGAGTGTAAAAATTATTATTTTTTGTGCAGAGTTGCCAGATTGGTAAAATTTTTAATTTCTTAAGAATTTTTGGTATCGAAAAAAAAAATTATTTCAATACGAACGTCTTGCGATCTGTAACGCTGTGCATTGTTAAATAATTCATATTAGAATTTCGGGCAGATAGCCCAACGTGCCGATGTGTGTATATGTGTTTCTTTTACTCCTGGAGGGAGCATAAGGATCGCACGTAGTGGCCAAATTTTTTACTTAAAAAACACCATTATCATGGTACATATACAAGAGTTCTAGGCAAGTAGGTGTCAAAAATGATATAGAACAACTCGCTAAGGGCTCCTTATGCCTATGGCGTTGGCTGAAGTAGTTAGCAAGTTGACTACAAAACCGAAGGTCCTTGGTTCGAGCCCGACATTCATATATACATAGCAATACCACGCATTTTTCTGATATGCATTAGTATCCTTTTGTATCAGTTGTTGCGGGAAAGTTAGTGATGAAGGCATAGACAAACACTGTTCACTGAACTACACTGGCTTCAGCGGATACTAATGCAAATGTAACGTAAGAAAACTGATCATGAAGGTGTAGTGGCCTTCGAAAACAGCTAGTTGTTCCGTTTTACTACGTGTTTGTCAGAATATTTACAAATAATTTTGGTGTTATTTGTTCATTTATAATTATCACATGTAATTTGTCTTATAAAACGATACGAACTTTAGCCTCATCAAATCATAAATGGATTATTTTTGTTCCACAAAATTTACAAATTTATTGCAATTAAAAAAAATAATTCGCAAAAAGGTCTATGTGTGTTTTGAATCGCTTTATGTGCAATTAAATCATCGAAATTGTATTATGAATTTGATGCCATCAAGTATTTTCTTGTTTAAAGATTGGCAAACGAATTTACTTTCATTAAATCCACAGTGAATTGAGACAAGAACTGAGAATGAAATTGGCCAGGAAATGTTAATTCGTAGCAATATGTGTTTGCTTTAACCGAACTCCACTGTAAGTTGTTTACTTTGAGTTTTTTATTTAAAGTTATTTTATATAAAGAAATGCCAAGTCAGATGAATTTTTTTTAATTTAGTAAATGTAATACGAGTAGTTAACTTATTAGCTTGTGCGATTTGTCACAGAATTTGTATGAAGTTAAAAAATATAAATGGTGTTATTTGTTCATTAATAATTATCACATGTAATTTGGCTTAAAAAGCGATACGAACTTTAGCCTGTTAAAATCATAAATATAGAAACATATGGAGTTCGAATAATAATTAAAATTAACCACAATTCCTAACGTTTAGATTATAAATACACATTTCATATTTAAATATTTCTCTACAAAACTGTATCATTCCATTTTTAATACTGAGTGGTCGAAAAATTTTGGAATACTCGTACATTCATAAATGCATACTGAGGCACAAATGTTATGTACATATTTGCAAAAAATTTTAAAGTGTTTATTTTTAATTAAAACGAAGAGAACCCACTTTCTCAAAATGAATATATTAGTATTTAATTCTAAAGCCCACTTCAAGTACTTGCATTAACAAATAAATATAATAAATAATAAAATAAATAACAAAAAAAAAAAATTAAGGACAGTTATTTGAAAGTTAAATTAAAGTTATTTTCAGTGTAGGATTATTGCTGTGGTATTTTACGAATCTATACAATGACATGCTGTCAAAGCAAACTTCCTGCTAGGGTTAAACAGCTTAAAATATAATTTGAGAGAGAGTTTTCAATGTCTTAGGTATTGTAGTTTAATGTAAAAAAAGACAGGGACGCCTTAATGAAAAATGATACTGAACGACAGCTCAATACTTTTTGCTTATAATCATTGTTAAATGATTATGAAATGAGTATAATGTATGCGTGTATGATTTTCAAGTTAATTGCTCAATTCACAAGCTTTGTTTAATTAAATAACAAAAATTTAAAACCCCCCTGGACCGATTTTCTTCAAACATAGCTAAGAACCCACTCGATCAAGTCATCTTTCAAACAGAAAAAACTAAATGAAAATCGGTCTACCCGTTTGGCCTGTACGTGGACACGGACAGACACACAGACACACACTACAAACTTATAACACCCCTTTTTTAGACGGGGGTTAAAAACCATTTCTTAAAAGATAAACAAACTACATATTTATGTAGTGTTTTTGTGTTAAGAAATTTTATTTAAAATTGTCTTCACAATGGAACATCAATGTAGATGCATTTATAGTTGTTGTTTCTGTATGGCATCTCCATTGGCTTAAGTGTTTGTGTGACTGTATGTTTCTAAACAAGCAGAAAGTATAACATTATAATTATTTTTCTTTGTGTCCTTGGTCTGTGTTTGTTTATATGTTTGTGTGCCTGTATATTTCTAAAAAAGCAGAGAGTATAACATTCAAGCTGTTATTATTTGTGCCTTTCATCTGCATTGGCTTATATGTTTGTGTGGTTGTATATTTCTCAATAAAGCTTCAAAAATAAAATAAATTTTCACGTATGCGAACGTTAGTCTGCAGTGACTTGTGTGGTCGTATTTTCCTTTATAAACAGAAAGTATAACATTATAGTTGTTTACTTCAACATCGTTTCATATGTTTGTGTGCTTGTATATTTTGTTCTTTACTAAATATTTTTGTGAAGACATTTATATTAGCTTGGTTTCACAATAATTTTTTAAATTATATTATAAATCTGCTTCACAGAGTTCTTAAAATATTGTTCGGTATCCTCAAAGTGTTTGCTGATCTCTATTTGGGAACCACTGCCTTATAACAATCATGATGCATTCACTATTGAAATATAAAATCAATGAATACAATAAACGTCCCATGACCGTTTTGAAAGACAGAAGGTAATTAATTAATTTTTCAAGAAAAAGTTCAAAAAGAAAATAAAAATATTTAAAAGCAAGCGGTGAGAAAAATTACTAATACTCGCTACTGAATCACAGGGTTTCAATTACTCACAAGCCATTATCAGGGGTGCGAGGCTTAAACAAAAGCACATATTACTACAAATACAACAATATATAACATTTTCAAAATAATGACTCTTTTCAGCTCAATTTTACTTAATAACTGTTTTATTTGAAATGTTTTAGTTGCCATGAACTTTTTTTCTCCATTATATTATGTGTGAATTTTGTGAATGTGAATCAACTAGAGCTTTTCGTAATACCAGTGATAAATTAAAATTAAAAAAAAAAAAATAATAATAACGTTATTCAATTGTTTGGCTATTTTTTCGCGTTTTGGGTTACACTTCAGCAACAAGTTTTTCTTACAAAAATAATACAAAAAAAAAAAAAACAAAATTGAAGTGTAAAAAGATAACTTACCAGCACGAAAGACTTCACCACAACCATCGCAACGTGATGCAAATTGAGCATCGTAACAGTTGCCACAATAGATTTTATCGGCCTTAGCGCCAAATTGTTTGTCCACCAATGACAGATGACACTTGAAACACAAGAAGCAGGCCTCATGCCAATGTTTGTCTTTGTAGGAAAGATCCTGCAAAAAATGTGATAAAATAATAAGATTAAATAAATTGAAATTACGTAATGTGATCTTGCTTAAAACGCAGCACAATAGCAGAAAGACATTTTTTAAATAAGATAATAATTATATAAATCTAATAATAGGAATGCAAGATGAGCTAAAACGGTTGATGCTCTTGGTTTGAAAACTCAGTGAAGTTTTGGTCACAAAGAATAAAATGTTCAAGTTTCAAAAGAAGTATTTTAGAGATGCTCCACTTCATCAGATATTTTTACTAATTATTCAACTATATGCAATAGTATCATCCCTTTTAGACACACAAAGTTTACTTTGCAAAGTTTTAATTAAACTGGTAGTGAGAGAGAGAGACAGAAAGAGAAAGTGTTACCTTTCAGCTGAATTAAGACTTTGCAAAGTAAACTTTCTGTGTATAAAAGAGGTGTATATCATAGAATGACAAAATTATCGTTTTAAGTACTCTTTACGTATTGACCGTCAAATAACTATGAATGCGTACAGCTGAAAAAAATACCACGCTCATATGCAAGCACACGCATTTATTTCAAACCGAGTATGTATAAGCAACTACTTTCATACACATTTCTTAAATTACGCAGTACAAGCGACTACAACTAAAATTAATACACTGTACATGAGTATAAAAATACTCTGGGTATTAATCGGGTACACATGCGTATATACAGAGCTATTTTATAGCATGTTTTAAAATATCCAAAATGCATTTTCCATGCGATTTTATGTACACAAATGTATGTATACGGTAGCGAATGATGAATAAATATCCCGAGTATCATGCGTATATTTTTTTGTCCTACTAAATATCCATACTCTGAGTATAAGCATACTCTAACTATAAATATTACAGAGAGTCAATATGCTTGATACGCATGTGCCTTTTACTTTATAGTTGCAGTGTATTTTAGTTTAAAGCATAAATGGACTTGAGATCCTATTGTAGGTTAGAATCGGCTATGAATATACGCACTTACTATAACTAACACTATTTACTTAAGTATATATTTGTTTGCGTTCTAATTGCCATTCTCTATTGTATGTAATATATATCCTCCAAAAAATAGTTTCCTAGTTGCAGCATACATTGCATGAGTAGGACTATGCCCTGGGAACTAATCCTATTATAAAAAAGGGGTTGCTTAGAGCAGCAGTATTTTTTATTTTCAATTTTACCTAAAATATAAATTTAAAACAGCGAATTATTAGAATTGCATTGGCACAAGTGGAATATTTTGGTTTGATAATGCCTGGTATTTGGAGCCAGTGTTGTGGTGATATGTTTTGGATGGTGCCACAGCACCATTTCGATGGTTTCATCTGCTCAATGAAAAATAAAACATTCCTCTGCAAGATTGGTCACCCCTATCGTAACTATATATTTCCTTTTCCCTAAAGTTGATATCGTGAATTATTTCCACGTGAAAAAAAACTCGACAAAATAAGGCCATCACCGATTTTTATCCCCACAAGGATTTCCCCAGAAAGTTATCTGTGTTTTTTTCACAAACGTTTTGTTTGGAAATAAAAAAAAGAAAAAAAAAGTTATCAAAACGCCTGTTTTTTTGACATTGTTATTTCATAATTCGATACATTTTAGACCGATTGTAAAACATATTTTTTGTCTCAGAGTTGGTTCCATTGTAAAAAATTGGGCGAGGACAAACCCACAAAGTTTTAAATTTGATTTTATGATATTTTACTATTATTTCTTGTAATTAAAAAATTTTAAAGTTGAAAAAAATTGGCGGGGCTACGCCTATTAAAATTTATTATTATGTTTTACGTGGTTCTACTTAACCGATTTTACGGAACTTAGGACACACTCTGAGCTATAAAATGGACACAGTCTTTCATTTAAAAAAATTAATATATTATTTTAAGTGATTCTACATTACCGATTTTTAAAAGACTTAACACACCCTGAGCTCTGAAAAACACACACAGCCTTATCATGAATTCCACATGTTAAAATTTTCGAATGAAATTTTTCGTTCACATGGATTTTAATTTCGTATCTTCAATTCGAATAAAATTAAAAGCTTACATATTTCCAATTTTCCCAACATACAAATCTTTGTGAATGATTTCCTTCATAAATTGTCAAAATATTTCGCAACCTTATTAAGCTTTTTGACACCAATTGTTCCCACGTTCGGAAATTTCCATGTGAAATTTTATTCATGATAAGACTGACAATCTTACATATAAAAAAAGGGGAAAGTTACGCCCATTAAAATTTAATTTTATATATCACGTACTTCCTCTTATCTAACAGATTTAATTTTTTTTTGTTTGAAGTAGTTTATTTACTTCCATTTTGGTCCCATAAATTTTTTAAAAAAATTTTCTATAAGATCTTTGCATTGAAGACGGATTTTTTTTGGCAGAATTACTTGAAATAGTAAAGGTATTCACATCAGTTTTTTTCTTGTTGGAAAAATGGAAAAATGTAATTTTTTTACAACAAACACAAGAAAAAAAAATTCACCAAAAGTTGAATTTAAAAATGTAAATGATGTGAATACCTTTAGTTTTTAATTGTATGATTTTATTTTTAAAAGGAGTGGAAATGCATGAGTTTATTTATATAGTCTTGTTTTAGACTTGGCAGTTTTTCTTGAAGCAGTTCTCTTCAGTTCCCTTTTAAAACTTCTCGTTTGTTTACACTCAGATGGTTTCTTGTTCAACTTTCCTATTGTTTTAATGCTGCGAATGAAATAAAAGAGAATTGAAGTAACTTTTCCGTGCAAGCAAGTCTTCCTTCTTCTTTCCTCTCTCTCTCTCCCATAAATTCAGACTTGCTTCCAGAAAAACTGCCGAGTCTAAAACATGAGATACTGCCAACAATTTTTCATGTTTTCACTTATATACATTAAGCTTAAATTAGACGTGACATAGCCATAACGCCATAGCCATAACCAAACCAAAATTCAATTGGTTTCTATGGTGAGAGTTATGGCGTTATGGCGAGTCACGTATAATCGAACACAGTGTTACCCATTAGTTTGGTTCGACCGGATGTTCTCTATGGCTATGGTTATGTCACGTCTGATTGAGCCTTTACTTCCGATAAACACTGTGGATTTGATGCATCTCTCTAATTTGGTTTTTTCATAAATATTTTTCTTCTTCTAATAACATAAACTGAAGCGAAATGGTATTCATTTTGCTGAATAATAAAAATATAAATATTAAGAAAATTATATAAAATACGCGTAAAAAATAAAATTACATCAATTCACAATAACATGTTTGACTTGCCAGAGATGTTTATTCCATTCCCTATCAATTGGTGTTGCCAATTTATTTTTCATTGGAATAAAAATATTATTCCCTTGAATTTATTATATCTAGAATTTATTCCTTTTAGAATTTATTCTCTTGCTGAATTAAATGAATAATTTCATACTAGAAACTTTGCATGGAATGAACCATATGCACATTTTTCAACAATTAAATTTAGCTTATTGCAACATTTTCGCGTACAAAATAAAAAAAAAACATCAGAATAATATTTTCTACATGCGTTTCATTAATTTCAATTTAAAAAACTGCAGCTAAAGTTTTTTTTCCACAACAAAACTAAAACAAAATGTGTGTCTGGGATTGCTTGCTATGGAATTCCTAACTCATCTTGCATTTGAATGAAATTAGATAGGCATTTGTTTTTTCTTTCTTTGTTTTAATTTGTGTTGTCTAATAATAAGTCAAAAATAAACCAAAAATATGATGTAATAATGAATAATATTAGATTTTGATGTCAAGAGACTAGACTAGAACTACTTATGTATTTGAAAAGAAGTTCGCTTACCTTGGAATCGATACCGATAATCTTGTTGCACTCTTCACAAGTGTTGGCGAACACATTCTCGTAACACTTGATGCAATAAGGATGATCGTCGCGTATTACATAACGTTGGCCGGTAAGACTTTCATCGCATTGCCAGCAACAGAAATGTCCAGAATGCCAATCCTTATCCATGGCCTTCGTATATTCACCACTGAAAATTAACTGCAAAGAATATAAATAGAAATAGGGAACATTGTAATCCAGTTGGAAGTATTCACAGTTTTTGTTTCACATTTTATTTTTATTTTTTGATTTTGTAAATAAAGAAATTTTGGTTTGTGTCGGTGTTAAAATATTTAGTTTAGAAAATTGTTGGTGTTATTGTTTGTTGTGCGTTTGTTTGTGTGGTGAAGAGTAAATAAACAGTAGAGGCTAGAGCAGTGGTGAGTAGTAGAAAAACAGGGTTGCTGTTCTGTGGAGTAATTTGTTTTAAATTTTCTTATAAAAATATCACTTTTGTTTTAAAATTTTGTATTTAATTTTTTTTTTAAATTTATTTCGAAAAATTTTTCTATATTCTAAATATGTATATTTTTCCACTGTTTTTGTGTAATTTTAGTGTGTGTATTTTTATTTGAATTTTTTTTTTATTTAGAAATGTGATTGTGCCTGGTATTTCTTTGTATAATTTTTGTTTGTATTTGTGTTCTTTTTAATTTATTGTATATATATTTTAATACCTTTGTTTTGTTAAAAAGGGAGTTACGTGTCGTTTGTAAAATTCATTTTAAGTTTTTCTGTTTGGAATATTGTTGCATATTATTGTTTTATTGATTTAATAAAATTTTTTATTGGAAAGTATTGAACTTATTTGAATTTTGGTTTCATGTTTTAAGATTCGTAGTATTACAGTTTATTTTGTGTAAAATGTTTTTTTCTTCATCTAATTTATACAAAAATTTTGGATGCAAAATTGGGTTTTTTTATAATATTTACTTTTTGAATGAAAGAATGTTTTGGATTTTGTTATTAACCTCGAAACGAGTTTTTTTTTCGAAACAACAATATGTTGAATAATGATAAAATAAGTAATTATTTTTGTCATGTTGCAATTTATTCTGCTTTTTTAATATATGACCTTAACGGCCTGTCCCACGGTGTCAACAGAAAATGTTCGATCGATTGTTAATATTGAAAACAAACCCAAATTTAATTATTCTATTGTTGTTTCAAATAGAAGTTGTCATCCGAACGTCTTCTGTCGACATAGTAAATATACTTAAAATTTTTACAGCCTTATTTATAAAAACTATTGAGGGTTTATAAAACAGATTTGCACATAATAAAACCTTAATAATTTTTATAAATAAGTTCTTTAAGCTTTATATTGCTGTTGTTAAAATTTATGTTGTCCTTTTGATTAATCTGACGTGGTCATAAATTATTATATGTGCATACGTTTATGTACATTTAATCTGCTTGACACTGACTTTGAGCAGCACTGTTCGTAATACATAAAATAAAATATTTTACTGAAACAAAATAATTTTTGGGAGCTATTTTTTCGATTTTTCGATTTTTTTCTTCATTGATTTTGTTTTAAAAAAAATTTATTTTTATTCATTCAACATGTTAAAATATATGAAAGTAAAGTCTGGCAACACTAATGATATTTCGAATATAAAATACTGCCTTATGGATGTGAACATTTTTATTAAAATCGGTTGAGTAGAAATAAAAATTTAAGTTTTATTCAACTTGTTCAAATTATTAAAAATAAAATCTGGCAGCACTGATAATATTTCTAATACAAAATACAACCTTTTCACCCCAAAAAAATGATCATAGCAAGTCTTATGAGTGTGAAAATTTTGTTTTTAATCTGTTGAATAGAAATACATAAAAAATTATGTAAAATTTGACTAGGCGTGACCACGCCCACTTTTGCATACATGATATTGTGTTGTTGTAAACGCCCAAGTTATGTGCAAAATTCATAGAAATCGACTGGGCAGAAGTTTATGCATGCATATAAAATTAAATTTTAATGGGCGTGGTTCAGCCCACATTTTCAAATGAGAGATTACATTGATACAAGCGCACAAACCGTACATAAAGCTACGTGAGTATAGGCTAATTAAGAGTACTTGAAATATTATATGAAATGTTAGCGGTCATGACCCCGCCCAAAGGGGGTCAAAGGTCAGAGGTAAAAAAAATTCAATAAAATTTTTCTCCTAGAGAACAATATTTTTAAAAGAATAAATAAATAAGAAGCCGAGCACGAAGCACGATTTTAGAAAACTTATTTCGACAATTAAAATTTTTTTTTAGAACTTTTTTTTTTAATATTTTTATTATATAGATTCTCAAATATCGTTTCTGGAAAAAAATTATCGTGTATGATTTTAAACACGTCTGCAGAGGATCATTATGAATTTTTTAAAAACGAGATATTAACTTGGATTCAGTTTACAGAACAGGACAGGACAGAACAAAAGTTTAGAATACAACAGAATTGAAATTGATCAAAATAAATTCAAGGCCAAAGGTCAGAGGTAAAAACAAAATTAAATCAAAATTCTTCCCCTATGGATCAACATTTTTAAAATACCAAATAACCGAGTCATAGAAATAAAATCACAAACGTTAAAATCGATCAAAATATGTATATTCAAGGTCAAGGGTCAGAGGTTAAAAAAATAAAATTAATTTTTTCCCCTAAAGATCAATATATTTAAAGCAAGAAAAAACCGAGTTATAAAAATGGAATCACAAAAGTTAAAAATACAACCGAATTGAAATCGAACAAAATATATTCAAGGCCAAAGGTCAAGAGGTAAAAAAATTATATGAAATAGAATTAAAAAAAGTTTGCTAATACTTTTCTACCAAAAAAAAAAAAAAAAAAAAAAAACAACGAGTAGTAAGCTAAAGAGGGATTATTAGATCCTTTATCAAAAATTCTTTGAGGTGATGAAAAGTTGGGACAGATTATGTGAAGGTCGTATGATTCATATATAATATCTAGATAGAAATATACACACATATATAGATATATTTTTCTTAGAATGAGTGGGAGATGTTAAGTATTTTCGAATTTACATACATCCATATATATTTTGAATTATTAAAAAAATTATTATTATACTAAAATTTAGTTTTTTTTAACCAGTTAAAAGAAAATCATAATACGATGTATAATAAGAAAGTTTCAGAAATTGTGCTTTTCAAAGAAAAATTTTGAAAAATGCAATAAAAGAACGCTTTTGACCTTTGACCCTGAATACAGTTTTTTGCAAATTCATTGAACTTTTTTCAGTTAATAGAAAACCATATTACGATTTAGAATAAGGATGTCTCAGAAATGGTGTTTTTAAAGAAAAATTTTAAAAAATTTAATGAGAACTGATTTTAACCTTTGACCTTGAGTGCAGTTTTTAGCAAATTTATTCAACTTTTTTTCTTATTTACACTATCCTTATAGAGTAACTTCCTTGTTTAGAAACAATAATTTTGTTTTTTAAAGGGTTCATAAAACATATTTTTTATTATAAATCGAAAATACTTTTTTATAAGATCTTCAATTTTTTTAAATTCGTTTTCATGTTGACAAGCGTTAAATAACATAATATATTAAAAAAATATTTAGGCAAAGCAATAAGTTAAATTTAAAAACTTATTTAATTAAAAAAAATATTTTCCAAGATTTTTTTTTTAAATTTAAAAATTTGTTTAATCAAAATTTTTTTTAAAAATAAAATTGCCTTTCACATGCCAAACTCATTAAAATTCTAATATTTTTGTATATTAAAAATTTATTCAAATTAAAAAAAAAAATGTTTCTCTAAAATCTCATACATTAAGAAGTTTTCGTTCAACACAAAACCATAAATTTTGAAAAATAAAGGATTTTTATTAATATTTTTTTTTTTTGGAAAATAATTCACAAAAGAAACAAACTTCCAAATGAACTTTATTTGTGGGATGAAAACTTTAGTTTTCACTTTAACGACACGTACCCCCTCTCATCATTGGTTTGTTCAACTTCGGTTATTTGAACTTCCGATTCGCGACGTTTCGAAGTTTTCTTGACTTTCTTTGTTTTCTTAACTTCCGATACATTTTGAATAATTTCAACATCCGCCATATTTGTTACTGGTTTTATTTTATTTTATTTTTTTGTCTAGGGTTAAATAATTTTATTTGAATCGAAATTTTTTTAAGCGTTTATCCGTTTAACGTTTGTATACCGCCCGCGTTTGACCGACTAAACTTTTTTGCTTGGAATTTTCTATTTTGGCTAATATAATTTTTGGTTTTTTCCCCTAAACAATTTTGCTCTCCGATCTTTTTTTTTTTTTGTATAAAAAAAAAGAAATATTGTACTTTTCTTCTACAATATTTCCTTTAGAACGCAATGTTTTTCACTTTCTCGCCACAGAATTTCAACTGTATGATTGCATGTTTATTTCAATTTTAAATGTCTTTTAGGAAAATAGAGAACAAAAAGTAAAAAATTATATGTGTGCATATACACATTTAAATAATAAAAAAAAAATAAGAAAACAATTTTAATCCTACAGTGAGTTGCACACATATTATACTCAATATTCTATTCGAAGTGAAACATATAAAACTTTCTTATGAATAATTAAATGCTGTAAGCGAATTAGAAATACCGTAAGTACACAAAGTCTCAGTGTAGGCAAATTTTAGAAAATAGATTTTATGTACAAGGCAATTATGAATAAGATTCAGAAATATGGCAACGCTATGTTGTTCAAGTAAACGAAAGATATGTTGTTACAATTCTTTAACTATTGTAAATTGCCATTTTTAGGTGTTCTTCAGAATGGAATTTAAGGTGAAATTAGACGTGCCATAGTCATAATGCCAAAGCCATAGTGCTATAGCCATAACCAAATCAAACTTCAATTGGTTTCTATTGTAATGGCTATGGCGTTATGGCGAGTCACCTATAATCGATTTCACTTTTTGCCATTAGTTTGCTTCGAACATCTATTTTGTATGGTTTTGGTTATGGCACGTCTGGTTGCACCTTTAAACCCTTTTTAGGGAAAATATGTCACTCTCACTCTCTCCCTCTCTTCTGAATATTTTCTATAAAATCTTACAAATATGTATGCATCTAAATATTTTATAAGAATAATATTTTCTTTGGCTAAAATTGTAGAGGAAGCGAATTTCGAAAGTCTCCACATAGCGGTACATACACTTTCTCCCTCTTCTCTTTATCTCACAGATATTTTGTAAAAAAAAACATCAAGTGCTTTTGTTGTTTCATACTAAAACAACAACAGTGGGAGCAGCGTTACCATATGTAAAGATTTATATTATTTTCGAAGTTTTTCGGGATGTTAACAAGACTAAAAGATTTCTTTGTTAAAAATAAGATTTTTAAGAATATTATATTTGGTACTTTTAGTATATTATTTAAGGCGGCTACAACCCCACAATTTTTTAAATTTAATTTTATGATATTCTACTTATTTGATTGTTGAGAAACCTATAAAACACCTTTGTTTCTTGTAATTACGCAATTTGAAAGTTGAAAAAATGGGCGGGCTGCGCCCATTAAAATTTATTTTAATATTTCACGTGGCTTTACTAAACCGATTTTTACGAAGCTGACCACACCACCTTGAACTCTAAAATAGACAACATTTTCCGCTTAAAAAAATGGGCGGAGTCACACCCATTAAAATTTGATATTTTATTTTAAATGGTTGTACTTTACTGATTTTTATAAAACTTAACATACACTGAGGTCTGGAAAAACACAATCTGCGTTTAAAAAAAGGGCGGAGGCACGCACATTCAATTTTATATTTAACGCACATAGTTCTTCTTAACCAACTGATTTAATTTTTTTTTGGTTTGAAAGAGTTGAATTCCAGTTTGGTCCCATACATTTTTTTCGAAAATTTCGGTTTGTCTGGCAGAATTATTATAGTCTAGATTTTTTTAATCCACTTTGCCAATCGTACAGTCCCACCGTGCAACATAATTTTAAAATGAGAGAAAATATTTCCCTCAAGATCTTGCTCGAGTAGTGCCTGATACAAATCTATTTTTTTTGGGAAAATTTAATTATATGTTGTTGTTGTTTTAAATTTATTTATTTTTTTGCAATGGATGATGGAAAACTCTTGCTCGTTTAATTTCACGAACTATATCGTTTGAATTTAAAGAAAAAATAAATAGAGCAGCAGATTGTTTCTCTCAAGAATATTTAATGCTAGGAACACAATTGGGACGAACGACGAATTTTGTTCACATCGACGAATGCGTCGATAAGAATTCGCTGCGTAAATTCGTCCTAAATTGTCAGTGTGACCATATTAGCTAATTTTGGGCTAAATTTAGCTTATTTCTTCTGGATTAGCTTTAGAATTTTTATTAAGCTCTTTGCTTCTTTTTTTTTGGCTTTTTTAAAAACGGATTTAGCTTTTTTAGCCTTTTTTAATCCAAATTGCGTATTCTCTAAAAATATATTAAAGACATACGTGATTTAGCTTAATTTTATTTTAGATTCTGGTCACACTGTTTATTGTGTATGTAAAGAGAGTGAGAGAAAATTGTTTTTTTTGTCGTTCGTCGGCGTACAAAATAGAAATAAATCTATCTCAGAGTTCGTCACGCACAACGAATTTCGTTCTACGGCGGTGTTGTCAGTGTGCACACTTCTACCGATATTCGGTAGATTCTGCCGAATATGTTTGTGAATTTAACAATCTACCAATTCTACCGAACAAGGCCTGAAATCTACCGAATATTGTTATTTAGTAATTTAAGTCGATATATGTGTAAATTGCCTATTTTGCCAAATAGCAGTGCGGCCGCAGAGCGGTCATTTTCTTTCATGAAAATCATTAAAACAGAACAAAGAAATCGGTTAAAAACTGAAACTATAAGTAACCTAATATTTGCCAAAGAATTGTGCCTTGGGGATGAAATATTAATTCCTACCAATGATTTAATAATTTTTGCACAAAAGTTTAAATTCATAAATGGATCTTACATATAATCTTTGTACAGGGTGGGCCAAAAGAAACCAAGGGGTGTAAAAGTTTAATAACTTTTTTGTTTATTAACTTTTTTTTATTTTTTTCTTTCAGATTATATAATATACAAAATGGAAATTTTTTTACACTAAGTATGAAAAATTATGTCTCTTAAATGACCACCGTTTTCAGCTTCGCACTGATGGGCTCTTTTTAGAGCATTTTCCATAACATCTTTCAAAACTTGTGGCTGTAGCGTTCGAATTTCTGCAACAATGTTTGCCTTGAGTTCAAGGATTGTCTCTGGCTTCTCCACATACACTCGCTCCTTCAAAAAACCCCAAAGAAAATAGTCGGGTGCTGTCAAATCTGGCGATCGCGCTGGCCAAATAATTTCCGAATTTCGAGAAATTATTCGCTCTCCAAAAATTTGACTTAAAAGTGCCATTGTGTCTCGGGCAGTATGGGCAGTGGCTCCGTCCTGCTGAAACCACATACCAGGTCTGTTTTCAAGAGCAGGACGTAAAAAATTTTCTATCATAAACCGATACCGCTCTCCATTTACGGTTACAGCACTTCCATCTTCATTCTCGAAGAAGTAGGGCCCAATGACATTTTCAGATGTGATCCATACTGTACACCTGATGGGGTGCAATTGGCGTTGATGAATGGCTCTTGGATTTTGAGAACCCCAGAACCTACAGTTCTGCTTATTAACAAAGCCATTCAAATGAAAATGAGCTTCACCACTCATAATCAAATTTTCAATAAAGTTGATTTCATTTCTGGCCAACTCTTGAAATTTAACTGCAAAATTTAGACGTTGCCGATGATCTGCGGGTTTTAATTCTTGGACCAATTGCACCTTATATGGGTATAACTGTAAATCTTTTTTTAAAATGCGCCGTAGTGACGTACGAGACATTTCTAGCTGAGCAGGACGCCTTCTGCCAGATGTTTCTGGTGCTTCGTTAACACTTTGCTGTACTCGTTCAATATTTTCCGCAGTGCGACTTAAACGTGGTCTACCGGTTCGAGGCAAATCTCTTACGCTGCCATGTTGGTGATGACGATTAACTAAGCAACGAATCATCGCTTCAGAGGGTGAAATTCTGACGTTAAAATGTCGACGATATGCTCTTTGCGTTAAAATAATTGATCTCTGGTTTAAATAATAAAATTCTATTGTTCTGGTTCTCTGTTCAGTTGTGAACCTCTCCATTATAAATTCTCCAAGTGTTGTCTATATAATCTGAAAGATAAAATAAAAAAAAATTAATAAACAAAAAAGTTATTAAACTTTTACACCCCTTGGTTTCTTTTGGCCCACCCTGTATTTACAAATGTTTGTCAAATAAAAGTTATTTTAGTAGCTTTATAAAACCTATTTACAAAAACTGAATTCCTGTTATTTATGTATATTATTTGATGTATGCATAGCATATCTGTATAAAGGGTAAGGGCAAATAACTGGGGATGACACTTTTTTTTATTGGAAATGCTTCATTGTTTAAGGCAGTTTAATTTCCAATCACATGTGAAGTTTTAAATGCGCTTTTGGAACCTGTTTAGTTTGATACTCCTTGCACTTATCCTTTATATATAAGTACATATATTTGATTATTTTTTATGTTTCTCTGAATAAAAAAAATTTCTGCCGAATTTCATTCAAATCTACCGATTTTTTTGTCGATTCTACCGAATTAAAAAAAAAAATTAGTGTGCACACTGGGTGTTGTGTTCATTTTCATAGGAATAAATGTGTTTTATTTTTTATGACGAAAGTTCGCACCGAAAAAATCGTCGTTCGTCCCAGTTGTGTTCCTAGCATAAGTCTGTTTTATTAAAATTATACTCTATTGCATTTATTTATTTTTACGTATGCGAGTGGGAACTTTGTATTTTATTTGGCCCGGTTAATTTAAACATCTGTTTTTTTTTCAGCGAAAATAATCGAGCAATCGAGGGCCATTCGCCACGCCACACTATTGATTGAGGGTATGTAAGTAAGTGCGTGTGTGTGTGTGTGTGTTGGTTGATTTTCAGCCAACGTCAACAAGTTTTTTATTTATTTGTTTCTGTATTTGGAAGCAAGATCAAAATGTAACAATGAAAATACATATTGTTGATTTTTTGTTGTTAGAAGCAAAATTTAATTATTATTTTAATATTTATTATACATTTGTACATTTATTTATTTATTGGTAAACTTTAATATAATTAATGTTATAAGCAAATTCAAAAGAGATTTTTCTGCTCTAAATAATATTTTTATAGTTCATTCGCCCGCTGTGGCTGGATGAAAAATGGGCTTCTTAATTTACCTATTTGAAAGGTGAAGGCTGCATAAATACTTTTATTGGAAAATTTAGGAATTTCTTATTTATCTGTTTATAAAAAATTTAATGTATGAAAGAAATAAAAAAAAAAATTAATGCAGTTTTTAATTTAGTGAAATTGTAAATGATTTATAAGAAAAAAAATTAAAAAAAAATATCTTAGGAGTTACTTCTTGTTCTCAATCATATGTTAAAAAATCTGGCTTTCAGGTAAAATAAAACTACTGGAAACGAAAAAACTAACTTCGAAAATTCGAAATTATCCGTAAATTTTAAAATTTTCTCCCCATCTGTTAAGGATAGCAGGATTTTATTTTCGGAAAAAATTAATTCACTGGAAATTATTTTCCGACTTCAGGGAAATAGACACAAAAACGTTAAAAATACTTTAATTAAAAAGCACAGTAGAAGTTCGTTAATCCGTCCGGATTACTGAATCATCCGGACTACAGTTCAAAAACTGTTAAAAACTTACATGTACTAAAGGCCGTAGACTTGGGTCGAACTCGTTCACTAGTTCATTTTTGCCACAAACCAATGATCAAACCCATTTAAATTACATGGGTTTGATTATTGGTTTGTTTCAAAAATGAACTAGTGAACGAGTTCGACCCAAGTCTAAAAGGCCGTGATACACTATCATACAAAGTCGTGCGATCTACGAAAAATTACAATGCTGGTATGATGGAGTTTATGAAAATTTTCAAAAGACAATAACAATTCATCACACCAGGGTTGTATATTTTCGTAGATCGCACGACTTTGTATGATAGTGTATCACGGCCTTAAAAGTGATTAAAACTATTCTTAAAATTTCCTTTCCCCATTGCATACACTTTTGTTTATCAAATTATGCAAAAATTGTCATTACAGAAAATTTCATAATTTTTTTTTTATTGAACCGATAAGTTTTGTATTCATATATCAAACTCATTTTGAATAGATAATTACGTCTTCTATTGTGATTATACATATACAAAAAAAAAAAAATAGGAAACATTTGAAGCAAAGACAATGAGATTTAAAATACATGTAGGTAAAAATTAAATTCAAAAGCATTAAATTTTATAATCAAAATATCTCGCAAAGTGTTGAAGGTATAAGAACTTTTTTTTTAAACCGTGCAACGCAAAGTCTATACTACTAAAATAAGTTAATATATTTTAAAACAAATAATAATTATTAGCAATAATTTTCTTTCAATGAAAAAAAACTCCGGCTCCGTACGGATTTTTTTTAGTTTTGGCGCTTTTTTGTTTTTTTTTTTTGGCGATTTTTCTAGGTCTTTGATGCTATGCTTCAACTTGTTTTTAGTTTTAGAGCTTTTTTTCGTCTTGGCAATTTTTTTTTATTTGTTGGCGATATTTTTAGTGAAAGCGATTAAATTTTGGTTTTGGCGCTTGTTTCATTTTGGCGATTTTTTCGGTATTTGTGCGAATTTTTAGTATTGACGTTTTTTAGGCTTTACGTTTTTTTAGTTTTGGCATTTTTTTTTGTTTTGGCTTTTATCGATTTTTGTTTTGCAAATTTTTAGTTTAAGCGATTTTATTGGTTTGAAGTTTTTTTTCCTTTTTGGTGCTTTTTTTTAGTATTAAAGTCTTTTTTTAGGTTTGGCGTTTATGTCGTTTTGACGATTTTTTCGGTTTTTGGTGAATTTTGTTTTTTACAATACATAATTTTTAGTTTAAGCGATTTTTCGGTTCTCGGCGATTTTTTGTTTTTACAACACATATGCTTAGATTCAGCGATTTTGTAGTTTTGACGCTTTTTTCCGCCTTTGCGTTTTTTTGCGATTTTTTAGTGTTGACGTTTTTAACGTTTGGCTTTTTTTGTGCTTTGGCGATTTTTTTACAATACACATTTTTAGTTTAAGCGATTTTTTCGTTTTGACGATTTATTCGGTTTTTGACGATATTTTTAACTACAGCGGCTAATTTTTAGTTTTGGCGCTTGTTTAATTTTTGGCGATTTTTTCGGTCTTTGGCGATTTTTTAGTATTGGCGTTTTTTGGGCTTGGCGTTTTTTTTGTGCTTACGCGATTTTTCCGGTTCTTGGCAATTTTTTGCTTTTTTTTTAGTTTTGGAGCTTTTTTTCGTTTTGAGATTTTTTGTTTGTTTTTTGGGCGATTTTTTTAGTATTGACGTTTTTTTTAGTTTTGGCGTTTTTTGTGCTTTGGAGATTTTTTTTTACAATACACATTTTTAGTTTAAGCGATTTTGTTTGTGTTTTTGACGATATTTTTAGTTACAGCGATTAACTTTTAATTTTGGCGCATGTTTCTTGTGACTTTTTCGATTTTTGTCGATATTTTTGGTATTGACGTTTCTTAGGCTTGCCGAGGTTTCGGTTTTCGGCGATTTTTTGTTTGTTTTTTTTTTACAATACATACATATTTTTATTTTAAGCGATTTTTTTCGTTTTGATGATTTTTTCGGTTTTTGCTTACTTATTTTATTTTTTTTGGCGACCTTGTTACTTATGTTATTTTTTTTGCATATTAGCGATTTATTTTATTTTTGGTTATATTTTTCATTTGAGCGCTTTTTCACTTTGGTGTATGGATTATATGTGCCACAAAAAAAATGTAATGGCGGCAGCAAGCGGATTTGCAATCTAACGGCTTGGCTGACTGCTCAGATCTTGCAATCTAACGGCTTGGCTGACTGCACAGATCAGCTGTTGTAAAAAGCAGGGACAATGTCATAAGCAATTGAGTGTTTGTGAGCGAATATTTAGCTCTTCTGTAAAATAAAAATTTTGAAATACTTGAATAATATATGATTCACAAACTGGCAATTGAAATGTAAAAAACATTTTACTTTGTGAAGTTGCATATAAGTGACAAGCCTTTCAAGTGAGTCATAGGCGGCACAAAACACAACCCTGTAGCTCGTTTCTGTATTTCTCGCATCGTAAAATTTCCCGCCATGAAACGAGGGAATCGCAACAAAAACAGTGTAAATTGAAACAATAAATAGCTTTTCTCACATAAGTGTTTCTATATATTTACTTTGCGAGAACTATCTGTCATTTAAATAAATTTCCAGCAATTATTGGAAGGATGTGAGAAAAAGTGTTTCTGTAACAATATTTTGAGAAAAGTTTCTCGCAAGAAATGTCAAAAGAACTCGCATTTTAAATTGGTGCGAGAACAACCAAATTTGTACAAAAGCATATGAATTTTTAAATTTGTGTGTAAAAATATAAAAAATAAACTAGTTGAAAAAATATGCAACGAATTGTTGGACTAAAATATCATTAAAAAATCGATATGTTTACATTTATTTAGAATTTTTATTTTGTGCAATTGTCTTATGTAGAGACAGTTGAAAAATAAACTTCTTTTGAGGATTTTGCATTCATTTTGTATTTTTGTTCATAATTTTATTTCCTTTTTCTTGTTAATTATTTCTTTTTTTTTTTATTGAAATAATATTTTTGTGACATTTTGTTTTCATTTAACGTTTGATTACTGGAAATATTCCAGTAAAAGCAGAATCAGTGTTGTCTGTTTTCGCATTCAAATACAAAAGCACTTTTTTTCTCACAAATCGAGAAACGATGGAATATTGTGTTTCACACTTCATGTGAGAAATTTTACGATGCGAGAAACACAGAAACGAGCTACTGGCCACCTTTGATTAGATATGCTCTGGTATTATGAATGTTTTTATGAACTTTTGAAATGTTGCCTATATCAAACAAATTTTTTTCTTTTGCAATTTATATTTTAAATAAAATTTAAGCTGTAGTAAAATATGAAAAAAAAAAAAATATTCTAAATTTTATAAAAATTCGTGTAGTATGTAATTTGGCACAACATGACGATCAGCTTTCAAAGTGATTTGTTTATACAGATAGTTTTTTTTTCTTTGTTTTATAATTGTTTATAACAAAGTCAAAACCAAAAACAAACAAAAAATAAATAAATAAATAAAAAAAACTATTAAAATACACTCGTCATATTTCATCGTATGCTGTTTTTGAGTCGTTTATCTTTAAAATTTAAATAACACAAAGGAAAATATTTTTATTATGCATGAATTTGTTTTAATTTAGAAGATAATGTTATGGCCTTGGTGCTGGAATATGCATATAAAATTTTTGGGCATATGGCCTCTGCTTTTAGTGCATACATGGCGTAATCTTTAGGTCTAATTTGTTTGGCAATATATAATTATATTATTGAATTTGTTTTTGGTTTATCGCTATAAGGCATGCGTCTTTATAATCTCTCCGAGCATTTGGTATCACAAATAATGGACACAATAAATAAATTTTCTTGCCTGCATTTACGATATGCCTTCCTGCCAGTAATTCTTGATTGTAATGATTTTAGGTGGCAATTTTTTGTTATTGTATTGACCTGAAGTCGGCAAGTAGTAATGAGTTAAATGGGATTGAAGGCTCAATCAGACGTGACATAACCATAGCCATAGAGAGCAGCCGTTCGAAACAAACTAATGGGCAACAATGTATTCGATTATACGTGACTCGCCATAACGCCATAACTCTCACCATAGAAACCAATTGAATTTTTGTTTGGTTATGGCTATGGCGTTATGGCTATGTAACGTCTAATTTAAATTTTACAACTCTACTCCAATTTTGAAAAAATTTCATTATGCACAACAAATTATGTTTTGAAAGTGCAATGCTTTCCTATAACTTTGAATATGGGAGAAGTATGTATTTATGTAAAGTTACAAAGCAGACCCACTATCGTTACTTTACTACTACCTTCCCTTCAATGACGTCATTAATCACCACATACAACTAATTATTAAAGCAATAATATTGTTATTATTTTCTAGTGAAACCAGCGTTGCCATATTTTTTTCTCAAAAACCATCAAGTCAAACAAAAAAAATCTTTAGTGTTTTTTGATGGGAATTGTTACAATTTAAGTTTAAAATTTTTTAAACGCACTAATAATCCCAATACTTATTAAGATCTGCATTAGCAACAGTGAAATGCGCATAGGATCCAGCTAAGCCCCTCAATAATCAATTTCAATGTATTTTTAATAAAAAAAAATATTTTACTTAATAAGTAAAATATTAATTTGGGATTATTAGTGCGTTTAAAAAAATTAAAAAAAAAAATCTTTTTTTGTAATTTAATTATTATTTTTTGGTGATTTCAATCAAAACCCCGCAGGAAATTGAACTGACACAATACTAGTCACGTGAACGGTCTCCAAGTGATAGGGACTAGTCCGAGTTCTAACACTTCCTATGAAGAGGAACAGTCACTTTTACATGGGAATGGCCTAGGATGGGGTTAATTCATACTTTTTATGCACCTTGTAACTTTGTTCCTGAACTATCCTATAGGGATCTAGTTATTCAATGTAGAATAATATAAATTGTATATAAATGTCATTCCGACATTTAACTGTAACAATGAAAACTTATAATTTTTTTTATTGTTACAAATGAAATTATAATATATTTTTAAGCAGAAATTTTTTTAAGATTCGAACCGACAACCTCGCGCATGATAGGCCTGCATACTACACACTCAACCACAGGACCACGCATGTTTCAAAAGTATAAATACCAGTTAAGCTTAGGTTAATATCTCAGTATAGTTACGGGACTGGTTCCAGAGTCACATTGAAGGTTCATGTATTCAACCACATCGGACATGTTCAGTGCCGTTTGCTATAATAATGCACCAAGTCCAATTTAAATTGCCTCAAGATCAAGACGATGTATCACGAAAATGGTGAATATGTAACCATTTCCACGATATATCTTTTTTCACCATACACTTCCCCGTACTTTTGATAATACACGCATTTTCTCAAGTCATAGGACGAGTACGTTTGGATCAATTGTCACCAAATTTTCTGCAGGAAATATATTAATATGCATTGATTTTACTTTTACTGAATTCAAATTCAGGAAAACTTTATTTTATTTCAAATGAACTAATAAACGTAAAGATAAATAACAATAAATATTTACTGAATAGAACATGTATAAGATAAATATATGCGTATGCACATAATTCATACTTTTGATGAAGGAAAGAAGAAAATATGTCAGAAGTACCAAATATCATATTCTTAATAATCTTATTCTTAACAAAGAAATCTTTAAGAGCCCGAAAAACTTCTAAAATAAGATAAATCTTCACATATGGTAACGCTGTATGAAACTAGATCTTACAGAGAGAGAGAGAGAGGGAGAGAGAGATAAATAGAGAGAAAGAGAGATAGATAGAGAGAGGGAGAGTTGGAAGGGTGAAAGAAAGTAGAAAAAGGGTTTAGAGCAGTGTCCCGCAAAATAGAATATGTTTGTATTGGTGAGAAAAATGAAAGTACAATAAACTTGCACTTGAAGAAAAGTTGTGTAATATAAAATACATGATGTGGCTATTAGTTGTTTGAATTTATTTTTGTAAATAAGCAATTTACTAAAAACTTAAATAAAAAGTAAAAATTTAATAACCATTCAACAATTTAGTGTATAAATTCAAAATTAAATTTATTCACAGCTCTGTTGATGCTATTAAAATGCCTTTTTAAACTATTTTCCCTATTATTTTTAAATATTTCATAACATAAAATTCATTGCATATTGCCAAAAGCATTTTAATCACGAAATATTTCCTAGTTTCCATAACTATATTATCAATTTTTTGTCTGTAGAAATTTATTAAATTTGAACTTTAATTTCGTTCCGTGCGCTCAAAAAAACTAAACAAAAAACCAGGAAAAAATTAAAACATGCGTGCACAACTTAATTCGTCGCTTGCTCAGTGACGACTAAATGAAAGAGCATAAACATGTGTGTGATTTTCATCGGCACAATTGTGCTATGGCTTGCGGGTTACTGGTTTATAGTAGAAAGTATTGAATTGACGTAGGCAGTAGGAGGCGGGGAAGGAGTGAGTGGAAGCTAAGAAGAAATGTGGTGAAGAGATAGCTGCTAAGGGGAGAGATGAGGCTTGGAAAGAGGATGAAAAACATGATAAGCAGTGTGACCAGATTTTAAAATAAAGTTAAGCTAAATCACGTTTCAAAAAGAGCTAAAATAAGCTAAAAATTAAAATTTTAAGCCATAAAATAAAGCTAAACTTTTTTCAGATTCTTTCACGTTGCAATAGTTTCTTATTGCTAAAATAACATTAAATATATAAGTACATATACTAAAACATATTTTTCTATTATTTGAAATTAAAATATTGAATAATTTTTAATTAAATTATTTATTCATTATTATATTTGAGTTTTAAAGAAAAATAACACAAAAAATTTTCCAAAAATTTAAAAACATTTATACTAAAATACGAAACCGTTTTTAAATTAATTAGTCTTATTAACAGAAAACCTATTTCCTAATTTTTCTTTCAAGTAAATTCATGCCGCTGAATACAAGTTCAAGTCAACTCAAAGAAAATCTTTAAAAGTCTTATAGGCAATATTAATTTCACTTTTACCATTGTAATACCAAAATTGCAATCAATGTCACCTATTTTTAAATTTGTCATATCTCTTATAAATGAGCATTTTACATTTTATATATTTAAATTATTTTTCAATGAAAAAAAAAACTTTTTAAAAAAGTTTGTCTTAAGTAGAACAAAAATAAGCAAATTAACTAACATGTGCATAATTAGTAAAGAACAAACGACAATGGTAAGACTGTTGTATATATAGAGATGGTAAATTGAGCTTTCATTAAAAAAAAGCTTTCAGCAAATTGAAATAAGATGAATCAAAACAATTCACACATTCCATTTGCAATAATGCTAAGTATATAAAGCAGAAATCTACATCTACTGACACCACACACAGTGGACCAAACACAAAAGAACGCTGATGATGAAGGTTTAGTGGCCTTCGAAAACGGCTGGCTGTTCCGTTCAACTATGTGTTGTTAGTCAGAATATTTACAACAGACTTTGGTGTTATTTGTTCATTAATAATTATCACATGTAATTTGGCTTAAAAAGCAAATATAGAAAAAATTTTATATATTTGAATGTTAACAAATTATAATTTTTAACCTTCCTTCGTCCAAAAATGGGTTTTATAAGTTTGTAGTGTGTGTCTGTACATTTGTGCATCTGTACGAGTCCACGTCGATTTTGAATTAGTTTATTTTTCGTTCGCAAGGTGACTTGACCGAGAGTCTTCTTAGCTTTGTTTGAAAGAAAATCGGTCCAGCCGTTTAGAAGATATCACATCTTTTCTAGATACATTTAGTTGAATCTGTGTGTCTTTGACGCCGTATCTTCCAAACGGCTAGACCGATTTTAATTTTGTTTTTGTCGTTTGAAAAGTGATTTGATCTCGCCTATAATTGAAGAATATCGGTTCAGCCATTTAGTCAGTACGCTTAAAATTTTTAATTTTTGTCATTATAACTTTTTTATGTCTTAAACATATTTTTTGAGAACATGCAATTTAGATTAAAAAACGGCTAAAAAGCTAACTGAGTTTTTAAAAAAAGCTAAAAAATAAACTAAGAGTTAAATGGAAATTAGCTAAATTTAGCTGAAAATAAGCTAATATGGTCACGCTGATGATAAGAGCGTAAAGGAGAGGTTGACAAATGAGAGAAAGCGGTGCAGAAAAGCGAGAGAGTGTGAAAGGAGTGAAAGAGGAGTGTAGATGAGAGAAATAAGGAAATAGGAGCAGAAAGAGTGAAAAAGAGAGAGAAAGCGAATAAAATAAAATCAAATAGAGTGAGAGAGATTGAAGGAGAAGAATATATAGTGCGAAACAGAGAGACAGAGAGACAGAGAGAGAGAGAGAGATAGAGACAATAAGAGATCCTCTAACTGTTAGCTTCCTGCAGCTAAGATATTGCTTCTTTGCTGAACTAAATATTATTTCTTATGTCATACACTTCCGTACCTATTTTAAGGGAGGTCGTACGGTGATAAAAAGGAGTAGAGAGTGGTGAACCTTTAAATAAGAGGAGCGTGGGGAGCAGAAAAGATTGCGGCAGAAAAAGAGGGGTGGATAGAGAGTAGTGCGAATGTTGGGAAAAGAAGTAGATGGTAAGAACCAAGGAAAAGAGAGAGCGTGAGTGAGAAAGATGGAGGCAGGGAAGAGGGGAAGTGAGTAAGAATTGGGGAAGAAAAACAAGTCAGCGAATAAGGGTAGAGAGATGGGTTGGAAAGGGGGGATACATTTTATATATGGGGAGAGTAGAGATAAAGATGGGGAAAGATGAGAGAGGGAGAGAAAAAAAAACATTGGAGAGATGAGTGTTAGAGATAAGTGAGATGGAGAAAGAAAGAAGGAAATATGTATATAGATAGAGAGATGGAGGACAAAATATAGAGTGAGAGATATGGTGGGAGAGATATAGAGTGAATGATATGTAGAGAGCATTATTGCAATTTTAGCATTTTCACTGCAAGATTTAGCATATTATTTTGTAAAAAAGCATTCAGATGTTCAAAAATCTATTTATTGCCTGTCCCACTACACAACTTATATTGAACACAACAACAAATTTTCTAATGTTATTGTTGTTTGCAATACAAGTTGTCATTCGAACGTTTGCGAGTGACATTGTGGGACATGCAGTTAAATTTAAAAGCTAGTACTTTATTTTTTCTTCTGTAGAACATTCTTGCAGATATTTTGCACCGATTAAGCACTGCCCATCATCATTTCCTGGCAACGCTGGTGGAGATAGGTAAACAAATTAAAGATAGAGAGACATGTATAGGTAGAAACACTGAGGTAGAGTGAGAGAGGGAGAGATGGAGGGAGTAAGAAAGAAGAAATAGTGATAGTGATACTGACTTAGGGAGGGAGAGACATACTTGAATAAGTAAAGGCAAACACCTGTGAAAATATTTCTTTTTTCTTCAGGACAAACTTTGTTATTAATAGATTATTGGATAGTGTGTTTCTGTGTGAGAGTCTGAAAGAGACACTCTAGTCTGCTTCACTGCAACGTTGTCAAAACAAGTTATTATGTAACTTAGAATTATATATGTAACATTTAATAAATAAATAAACTGTCGTCGTAATGTCTTAATTAATGATAGTTTTCAATATATTTTTCTTTTAGATCTGCAGAATCATTTTCGTCCCCAACTTCAACCACAATCATACTTTTCATCAAGCGTAATAAAGAAATACTCAAGGTAAGTGAATTTATATTAAATCCATTTATATATTGTAGTGTTGCTATAAAGGTTGCAACGTGTAAGGCAAATGCAGAAAATCAACAAAAAAAGACCTTTGCCATTTTTAATTTTGAAAAATTACTATATTTTATTTTCATTTATATGTTATAAAATATAATTAATTAATTTGATTAGGCTAAAGTTCGTATAGCTTTGTAAGCCAAATTACATGTGATAATTATTAATGAACAAATAACGTCAAAGTTAATTGTAAATATTGTGACAAACACGGTAGTAGAACGGAACAACTAGCTGTTTTCGAAGGCCACTACATCTTCGGAATCAGCGTTCTTTGTGTTTGGTCAACTGTGTGTGGTGTCAGTTGATGTAGATTTCTGCTTTATATACTCAGTCGTTATTGCAAATGGAATATGTGAATTATTTTGATTCATCGTATTACAATTTGCTGAAAGCTTTTTTTAATGAAAGCTCAATTTTACAATCAGAAAAAATTTCCATATAAAATTTCTTTTATTTTATTTTTTATTTTATTACTTTTGAAAATCAAAAAAAAATTTTTTTGTGAATACGGCAGTTATGAGCAAAATCTAGTACTAACGACGTTTAGGCCAAAATCTAGTAGATTTAGAGTACATTTCCGATACAAAAACAAAATCTACTTCGTCCCTAGATTTTGTCAAAATCTACTTAAAATCGAGTAAAACTTGGTGATGCAACTATGGTTATTTTTTCTTCAAAATTGTACTAAAAATTAAGCCCCTGTATTTAAAAAGGTGTGTGAATTAGCTATATTGCCGTTGTTAGGTTGTAGTTTAGGAAAAATGTCAGTTAATGGTTTTTGCCCTAGAAATTTTGATAAAGATTTCAATTGAAATTTTATTAGATTTCGTGAAAGTGTAAAGTGTCCTATTTTTTTTTGTATACAATTTAGTTTAAGTTTCTTTTAATCTCACAAACAGTATAAACAACTGAATTATATTTCTGGAAAATCCAACATTTTAATAAAGATTTCATGTTGTAAATTTTATAGTTTTCAATGAAGAGAATTTTATACCAAAACCAAAAGAATTGTAATGGCTATAAACGCAAGGAAGTTAAAAATGATCCATACTCCAAATGATTTGTTCTATCAGTATGCCCGGCTAACACCTCGACATGTTTGTTCTAATTAAATTCTTCTCTGCTGTAGTCAGAATCATTCATTAAGTTTTTTTCTTCTTGCTTACTTGACGTTTTAAACATTTTCATAAAATAAATAAAATTATAATACAATCGCGACATGATCATGTGCATACTCATCCATATGAAATTAAAAGTAAATTTATATATGTATGTACATATATAAAAAATACTAGATTCTGTTTTGAAATCTGTTTTTTTTTTCATTTGAATTTAATTTCTTTTGTGCACACGACACACTTGTTCTTTCATTTCAGCCAGTCGGACAAACACTTAAAACGACTGGTCCCGACTACACGGAAAAATCTGATCCATGAGATACTTTGAAAATCATGAAGAATAAAAGCAAAAAAATAAAAAAATAAAAACAAAAATAATGTATACGAGTGTTTAGCACACGTTAATACAATACTTGCACCAGTTAGGCCATTTTTTTTTTCTTAAAAAAGATTAACTTAATATACGTTGATATACATAAATACATACACATATATTTCTTTAATTTTTTGGCATTTTAATTATTTTTGATGAGCTTTTTCTTTTAGTCTCAAATATTTTTCGTTGTTGTTGCTTTAAATCGACATTTTTCAACTCAACAATGACGCCGGTCATTTCAAATGTTGTCATTCATAAATTGTATTTTTCTAAAATTAAGCCTTGGCTGCCAAAAGATCAATTGACGGGAGGATTGAAAGTGGAAAATTTAAAAACAAAAAGTGAAAGATATACTTGAGTAGAGAGACAATTATGTCAGATTTATCTTGTGAAAGTTTTTACACAAATTGAGAGCATAAACAATAATAAATTCAATAAAGTGCTCGCACACAAAGGGTTTCCTACGGACACTTTGTATATAACTAGCATTTACCCGCGGTTCCGCTCGTGTTGATCTGCTTAAAGAAATATATATAAAAACTGGGTTTGAAACTGGTTAAGCGATTAAACCCGAAACGAATATTACCCTAACCAGCCAGAAAAATGTGTTTTTCGGAAAAAATTCGTACCAGATATTAAAAACCGGTTGCGAACCGGATACAAAATATTCTATATTTGACTCTGGTAATTTATCTTTCCATTGAAGAAAGATTTTTCAAGATCTCAAAACTCTTGTTCACATTTTAATATTAGTAAAGGCCGTGATACACTATCATACAAAGTCGTGCGATCTACGAAAAAGTACAACGCTGGTATGATGGAGTTTATGAAAATTTTCAAAAGACAATAACAATTCATCACACCAGGGTTGTATATTTTCGTAGATCGCACGACTTTGTGTGATAGTGTATCACGGCCTTAAGGATACTATCTATGCGAACTTCAGCCTATACTCGTATAATCGAACATTTTACTTCAAATTAAGTTTTTTTATTTTGGCGTTTTTTACTTTGAGCACTTTTTCCGTTTTGACGTTTTTTTTGGTTTTTGGCAATTTCTTTTAAGTTTAGCGATTTTTTTTAGTTTTGGTGCTTTTTTTGTTTCGGCGACTTTTTTAGGCTTTTATCGGTTTTTTTGTTTTTTAGTTTTAGCGTTTTTTGGCTTTTGTTGATTATTTTCTGTTGTTTTTTCAGTTCTAGCGATGTTCTTAGTTCTGGCGTATTTTAATTTTTGGCCATTTTTTTTAGATTTTTTATCGTTTTTTAAATTTGTTTTCAATATTTTAACTGACCCAGGTGCTGGAAATAAATTTTATTCAAATACTATTACATTTCTTTTATTCGGTTAATAAAGCAGTGGTAGTGAGCTAGGATTTTTTAAGTGATTTTTAATGGAACATATTAATTAAAAAAAATTTTCAAATAATTATCAGCCGAACATATTTCAAGTAATTTTTTTCGATTTGTTTCATTCCATTAAGTAATTTATATTCGAATAATTCTTTTCGCTTTATTTTTATTCGAACATTGTTTATAAAATAAAAATTATTCGTATAATATTTAATATTTTTCAGGTAGTTTTAACCGATTTGCTTTATTCGATTAAGAAAAGAATGATAGTAGGATTTTTTCAAATAATTTTTGTTCAAAGAATTTCTGTGGTAGGTTTTATTAAAAAAATTTTTATTATAAAAAAAAATTATTCGAATAATTTTCAATCGAATATTTTTATAAAATTTTTAAAAAAATTTTTTAGCTGAATATCTTTCCAATAGGAAATGATGTTCCATTAACTTTTATTCCATTATTATTCGTATTGGAGTTATTCGATTAAGAAACCAGTAATACCCAGTAAACGTGCAATTTTTTTAAGCAGTTTGTATTCGAATAATTTTCTTTGATAACATTATATTCAAAAACTTTTGATTTTAAAAAATAAAAAATTTATTCGAATAACTTTTAGTCGAATATTTTTCAAGTAATTTACTTTTTACTCGATTTGTTTCATTCGATTAAGTAATTTTTGTTCGAATAATTTTTTTTTTCGCATGACCTCAATTCTAACATTGATTAATAACAAAAAGTTTTATCGTATTGTATTTAATATGTTTCAGGTAATTTTAATTTAAAGAATTTTCTGTGATTGATTTTATTCGAAAACATTTTTTTTGGAATAAAATTTTTTCGAATAATTTTTAATCGAATATTTTTATAAAATTTTTTTGAATTAATTTTAGCTGAATATCTTTCCAATATAAAATGTTCCATTAACTTTTATTCAATTATTATTCGTGTTGGAGTTATTCGATTAAGAAAACATTGATACCCAGGAAACGAGTAATTTTTAAACTAGTTTTTATTCGAATAATTTTCTTTGATGGCATTATATTCAACAACTTTTGATTTAAAAAAATAAAAAATTTATTCGAATAATTTTTAGTCGAATATTTTTCAAGTAATTTTATTCGATTTGTTTCATTCGATGAAGTCATTTTTGTTCGAATAATTCTTTTAGTATGATCTGATTGTTAAAAGAATTTTTTAAGTTATTTGTATTAGTATAATTCTTAGAATTTATTTTTAATCGAGTATATATAATTCTAAAAAAAATTGATTCGATTAATTTTTAGTAAAATATTTTTCAAACTTAGAAAACAATGATATCAAGCTATGCATTTATTAAGTAATTTTTTGGAACAATTTTCTTCGATTGATTTTATTCGAACATTTTTTATTCAAAAGAGAAAAATAATTCGAATAGTTATCAAGTATTTTTTATTTGTCTTAACCTATAAACCTAGAATGTTTTTGATTAATTTTTTGTCGCCTAATTTTTTTGATTGCGTTTTATTTTTAACCCCCGACTAAAAAAAGGGGTATTATAAGTTTGTAGTGTGTGTCTGTGTGTCTGTCCGTGTACACATACAGGCCAAACGGCTGGAACGATTTTCATATATTTTTTCTGTTTGAAAGATGACTTGATCGAGAGGGTTCTTATAGTGTTTTCACACTGACAGTTAAAACCTGGTTTTAACGTTAAAACCATAAACAGCTGATTTTGCTTTCACACTGCAAGTTTGTTAAATTCAGTTTTTAACTCACAGGCTGTCTAATAACTTTGCTCAAAATAAAATAAATCTCCTGCCGAAATGCGTGTATTTGTTGTTGCATTTTTTCTGCTTTTTAATAACACTTGTTGGACATACTGTTCAACTGTTTTTGTTTGTATGAAAAACTGAGATATTTCACAATGCGCTCTAAAATGGAAATTATTTTATATTTTGTAAATAATTTTTTTTTAAATTATGGAACTTCTTATACAGAATGAAGAAGTGCTTGGAAATATTGTTAATAATATAAAAATGCACAAATACATTATAAGATAAACCTTTTTTATAGGCAGATGAATGTCAGTCATATTGTCTATTTTCACTTTCCACAGTTCAATTTAAAATATTTTCGTTGTTTTCCTTCCAAAAAACTCTTTTTATCCATAATTTTTTGATTATTGTTGGTGCTGCATTAATTTTTAAGTTGAAAATTTTTCAGGCGCCATCTATTGTTATTCACTGGCATACCATTACCAGCTGCTGTTGATCATTTCAACTTGGCGGCACTGAATTTATCAAAGCGAAAACAAGGTTGCATTTCATAAAACCAACTTAAAACCAATTCAAAAATGCTTTTAATTTGGTTTTAACAAAAACAATTTGTATGGTAAAACCAGGTTTTAACAGTTGGTTTTAACGTTAAAATCAACTTTTATTAAAACCATGTCAGGGTGAAAACACTATTAGCTATGTTTGAAGAAAATCGGTCCAGCTGTTTAGAAGATATAACATCTTTTCTGAAAAAAATCGGGGGTTTTTAAAATTTTTAATTTTTGTCATTCATAAACATATTTAAAGTAGTTTTTTCTAATAATTTAATTTATTCGCATATTTTTGAAGTGATTTTATTAAGTTTTTTTTTTTTTTTGTAAATTAAGAAAACATTGATGACATTTTTTAAGCAGTTTGTATCCGAAAAATTTTCTTCAATTGATTTTTATTAGAATAATTTTTAATCGAACATTTTTCAACTAATTTCATTATATGTTTTCCAAACTAGAGTTTTTTAAGAAATTTTTATTCGAATTTTTTTTTGAATATTTTTATCGAATAATTTTCTTTCGAATAATTTTTAGTTAAATATTTTTCAAGTAATTTTATTAAGGAAACAGTCATATTAAGCTGACAACTTTTTAAATAATTATCTTGCGTGTACTTTGCTTCGACTAATTTTTATTAAAACAAATTTATTCGAATAATTTTTAATGGAATATTTGCAAGTTATTCATTCCGCTTAAGGATACAATGATAGAAAGCTAACCATTTTTAAGTACATTTTATTCGAATAAATTTTTTCGATTGATATTTATTAAAAAAATTTTATTCCATAAAATTTATTCGTATAATTTTTAGTTGAAAAATTTTCGAATTAGAGAACAAATGATAGTGAGCTAGGAAAATGTTTTCTATTTTTTTTCAAATAATTTTCTTCGATTGTTTTTATTCAACCGTTCCAAAAAAATCAATTTGTATAGTTTAGTCGAATATTTTTCAAGTATTTTGTTTTGCAAACTAAGAAAACAATGACAATAAGCTAGACATTTTTAAAGTTCTCTTTAGTCGAATAATTTTCTTCGATTAATTTTTATTCGAACATTTGCTTTCCAGAAAAATTAATTCGAATAACCTTTAGACGAATTTTTTAAGTAACTTTTTTTTAAATTGATTTTTATTCCAACATTTGTTTTTCCAAAAAATTTATTCGAATAGATTTTAGTCGAATATTTTTAAAGTAATTTTTTTTTACTGGTTTTATTAACTAAGAAAACTGTGATAGCATTCGAATAATTTTCTTCGATTGATTTTTATTTGAATAATTTTGAATCGAAAATTTTAAAGTAATTTTATGCGATTTGTTTTCTAAACTAAGCAAACAATGACTAAAGAATTTTTTTAATAATCTTCTTGGATTGATTTTCCAAACTAAGGAAACAATGATAGTAAAATACATGTACATACATAATTTTTTAAGCAATTTTCATTCGAATAATTTTCTTTGATTGATGTTTATTCGAACATTTTTTCTTTTATTATTTTTGTAAATTACGTTTTGTTAACGTCATGATTTTTCCAAGCCTCACTTATTTTTTTAAGTTTTTGGGAATTAAACGTGATTTTGACAATATAAAGACGGACACATTGGTTCGATACGAGAAATATGCTTAAACAATACTCGATTAAATTAGCTGAAGAAAAATTTTTACATATGCTATAAAATCTTTAAAAGAAGTTGTAATGATCTTACATGAAATTTCCTTTATATATTGTAAATTTAGAAGACTTATTCGTTTTATACTATGGGTTAATTTAATTATTCAAAAGAAATTAGTAAAATTTTGCATCGTCCGCAACATAAACAAAATCAATTGCAACTAATTAAAATTTTAACTCATTTCATTATATCAATTTCATTAATTATTTTCTTCACACAATTATCTAATAGTTTCTATTTAATTTTTGGCATTATAAATGGGAATTTAATAAAAAAAAGGAAATCAGTAAATATTTCATTTTGAACATTTAAATAATATTTTTCATTTATTAAAGGTTCTGAGAAGAAGAAAAAAAAAACATGCACTAATTAGAATAAATATTTTCGCTAAATTTTTTGCAAATTTCAAGGGTGTTTATTTTGATGTTGTGAAACATAATTATGCGTACTTAATAATTTATAATATAAACAAGATTTGGACACTTTCATGGGGAGAGGGGAAATAATAATTATGCAACACAAAAAAGAAACCAACATAAAAAAATTATGTTTGAGGTGTTTGTATTTATTTTTAGATATAAAAATAGGTGAAAGATATCAGTCAGGAACCATTACATGACCAAAAAAGAATATGCTGTATACTACTGCTTCTCTATAGATTATATAAAGTTTGTCATAGATGAAATTATTTTTTTAATACTAAGGGGTGCACATTACAATATCACCGCTAATAATCAAATAGTAAATTTTTATGTTGACCTACATACTGTACAGTATGTACTGAACTACTTTACAACCTGTACTTTACTATTGCAGTGCTGTGTACAATTGCAAGGCCTGTATCACTACGGTACAGTATGTATGTGCCTCCAAACACTGCTGTACTTCAATGAACTTAATTACCCTCTCCACATGCATCTTTATCACACTTTAATAAATTTTATTATAAATAAAAAAAAAGAAATATTTAACATGTTTCATATTTTGGCAAACATTTCTGTAATACATTTCTGTTTATACATGATTTGACTTTCATATTCAAATGATATTTCTTTGGTTTCTTGTGAGTAGGCTTGCACAAAAAGAGAAATTAATTTTTCACAATACGAATCTAGACCAAGCTAAAATAATTTTTTTTTCATCATGAATATGAATTTTCACTTTTCCTTCAGTATGCATTTTGTAGAGAAATGAAATTTGTGTAAATAGTTGAAAAAAAAAAAACCATTTGCATTCAACATCATTTTCTAAAAATATACGCAGCATTTGCACACATTTGCGTTTTTTTTTTTTTTTTTTTTTTTTTTGGGAAAATAAAATTAATAATTTTTGCACAAGATTAAAGCATAAAACTTTGTATTGCATTTGAAAAATGTTGTGGGATTAAAAAGATATTTTAGTTTTAAGGAAAATCTCTTAATTTACATTTTATTGTGAATAAACTGTTTATGTTGGCAACATTGTTATAACATTATGGCATTAATAATATGTAATTTATAAATATGTATATTCAAATTGAAGCATTCCTGTTAAAATTGATTGGGAAATAATTTGTCAATAAAATAGAATTTTGTCATCTAGAGCAGGCAACCACGAAAACACAGCACACACTCTTTTAATTCTAGTTTACACTATGCAACTCTTATTGCTAAGCTGATTAGTTTGTTAGGAGAGATAGACGAGGGGAAAAGAAACGCTTCTGTGTCCCTCGTCTTTCTCTCTCCCTCAAACTAATCAGCTTAGCAATAAGACTTGCGTAGTGTAAACTAGGACTTATTACATAAATTTTACGCACAAGGATGCCTGATCTAAAGAAGTTTTCTTCAAATACAACGTAATGCTATTCGAAGTCGATGCAAATAATGGGGCAAATTACGGCAGTCGATATCTTACAAATTTCCATACAATTTTGATTGTGTTTGTATAGAAATTTCGATCGATATCGAATGCCAAAATTCGCAATATAATTTGTAAATATAATTTAAAACTAAATTTTCATAGGCACCTGAAATATAATATGAAATTTAAATAAGGGTGGTCCCGCCCACTTTTTTAAATGCAAGATTGAATCTTTCAGATCACGATTGAGTCTTTATCAGAGCTCAAAAAGCGCACCAAGTTACGTAAAAATCAGTTCAGTAGAAGCACCTGAAAAATAATATTAAATTTAAATAAGGGTGGCCCCGCCTACTTTTTTAAATGCAAAATTTTGTATTTTTTAGAGCTTAGGGTGTGTGTTAAAGTTTCGTAAAAATTGTTTAAATAACTTTAAGTAACACAAGCACACAAATACAACTCGCAAAGCGATTAGCTTGTCTGCGAAAAACACCCAGGGTCTATGGTGGGAATCGAACCCACGACCTCTGGACTGAGAGGCTAGCATAGCTACCACTCAGCCACAGGGGCACCCTAAGAAGCACGAGATGTAATATTAAATCTTAAAGGGCGTGGCCTCGCCCTCTTTTTTAAATGCAAGATTAAATCTTTTTTAGAGTTCATGGTGTGTGTTAAGTTTCGTGAAAATCGTTTACGTGGAAGCACGTGAAATATAATTTTAATTTTTAATGGGCATGGCCCCGCCCCGCCCACTTTTTTAGGTGCAAGATTGTGCCTTTTCCAAAGTTCAAGGTGTGTGTCAAGTTTCATAAAAATCGCTTAAGTAGAAGCATGTGAAATATGATATTAAATTTTAAGGGGCGTGGCCCCGCCATCGTTTTGAAATACTAGATTGAATGGTCTAGAGCTCAGGGTGTGTGCCAAGTTTTATAAAAATCGGTTAAGTGGAAGCACTTGAAATATAAAATTAAATTTTAAGGGGCGTGACCCCGCCCCCTTTTTTGAATGCAAGATTGTGTTGTTTTTAGTGTTGTTAACCAGATTTGGTTAAAATGGATTAAGTAGAAGCACGTGAAATGTAATATTAAATTTTAAAGGGCGTGGCCCCGCCCTCTTTTTTATGTTCAAGATTGAAGCTTTTTCAGAATTGAAGATGTGTGCCAAGTTTCGTGAAAATCCAATAAGTGGAAGCACGTGAAATATAATATTAAATTCTAAGGGGCGTGACCTCTTTTTCAGAGCTCAGGGTGTGTGTCGAGTGGTCCCGCCCATTTTTAAAGTGAAAAATTGTGTCACTACAAGAGCCTTAAGTATGTGCTAAGTATCGCAGCAATCGGATAAGTATAAGATCATAAAAGCAAAGAAAACAAATTATATATATTAAAATTAATTAAAAAATTAAAATTAATTAATTATTTTTTTTTTACAATGGGACCAAGGGGAAGCTATAAAAAAATACAGACGAAGCCGGTTAAAAAGTAGGAGGTTATCAATTCTTTAAGATTTTACAAATGTGGGCGTGGTTACTCTTCCCATTTAAATTTAATTACATTTTGTAGTATATTGCATCCATAATAAAGAAGGATAGAAAATGTAACTTGAATCTGGTTAAAAGTATTAGAAGATTTTTTCTTCAATTCTTGTGCTGAAAGGCCGCCTTTTTCGATGAGAATAGTATATACACACATACACAAATACATATGTATGTATTTGTTATACTTTTCTATCATAATATTATTGTATTATTTAACAATAATAAACAAACAGCAGATAGTTTTCTTTTGGCAAGAAAATTAATTTTATTCTGCGCTGTTAGAATAAATTTATATATAACAAATAATTTATTTGTTATTTCATGTTCTAAAACGATTAAATGAAATAACACTAGCCTGCACTAATAAAAAATTGCTGGAAAAATTACAAATTAACTTTAATCTAAAGTTTATCAAATCGGTTTGGATTCTAAACCGATTTGATATTTTCCACCAGTGAAATAATTATTTTTTATAACGTATTAGTATTAACGAATTGCATTTCATTGAAATACCACTGGAGAGAGAAGAGCAGGGATAGAAAAGTACTTGCGTTGTAGGTGTGGCACTCTATATTCGATATCATCAAAACAACGCTCTTTTAATATTATTTCTCGATTTTACGTTCAATTGAAAAATTTTGGGTATGCCTCCCTGCTTCATACCTAAACTTATGTGCAGTTTTAATAAGTCAGGCTTTCCATATAAATTTTACACTCAAGTCGACCATCTTTGTTGTAAAAACAGGGTTAGACAATAAAAAATTTATTTTTTTTCTCGCTTGTCGGCTAGTGTAGTTAATGATTCGATCAGTTTAATGATCACATATTAAATAATTTATAAGATCGTTTGTTTACACATCGTTTACTTGAAAATTCTTGTAAATGATTCATAATTTGAGTGAATGAAATTTTTATCGAAATTCAAATGGAAAAATCTGTGATTTTCTTTAACAGGCGCGTAATTTATTTTATTGTTATTTTGTATTTAAAAACATCTTTAATTTAATGTTCTAGTAAACTCATGTGTGTGAAGTTGAAATGAAATAAAACGACAAAAATCTGGTAACACTGCATTGAAGTGATGCTGCTGAAGTGCGTAGCGGCACAGAAAAATGCCGTTAGTTCCTTCAACTAAAAGTCTAGTTTAATTTTTCTAGGCTTCTTTAGATCACATTAAGTAATATAAATATTTCATTCTATAAGAATTAAAAATACTGAACTTAAGTCGAATTAAGAAATTATTCTTCATTATCTGTTATTAATTTTCAATAGTTCTATATTCGAAATGAAATGACGGGACCCACCTTAAAATAGTAGAAAAAATCGAATTCCTTGACAGATTTTCTTTCCTATTGAAATATTATTTTGCATAGAATGCCATCAAATGGCTTTTAATGCATTTTATTGAAAATTTTATTAATGCAATTATTAAACGATTTTTCTTTCACAAAAAATAAAAAATAAATCCTTAGCAAACAGCAAATTTATTAAGATTATTTTTAAAGCATTTCTAACACGTTTTAAATGAATTTGCAATTTAGGAAATATTTTTGAAGCCTTAGTAGGTCTTCTTTTATATAAAATTTTTTATTTATATGTAATTTACATTATTTTCCTGGCTTCTTCAGGAAATAATATAATAATATGTCTGAGTATGTTATATTATTTTTAAATTAAAAAAATCTCAAACAAATCAGATAATTAGTTAATTAATGCATTTTCAAGAAAAAAAAAATAAATAAAAATAAAATAATAAATATTATGAAATGTAAATTTAAATACATAAATGATTTATTTTATGCATATATTTTAAATTTATGAAAATTTATTAATCGTGTGTTTGTGTGGGTTTTAATGTGTATAAAAATGATACATACACACGCACTCGCCCACCCACACACACACAGACACTCATATCGACCAAAAAAGCATTATCTCTTCCAAAAATATATAAAATAAATACGTTGGGGTTTTTTTGCTTTGATTTCGTCACAAATAAATCCTTTGCACACGACAAAAAAAATTTAATAATTCTTAAAATTAAAAAAAAAAATAATAATTTATAATAAAAAAACATACAACTGTTTACGAGTATTATTAAATTTATTGTCAATTATAATGAAACTAACCAAATTGTTGTCATGATTTAAATGGAATTCTCATAAATAAAACTATGAAATATGTTTCCTCTGTTAATATTTATCCAAAAACAAAAGAATTTGTCAAATTTCTTATTCACAGTTTTAATTTTTATACCAAGACCAATTAATTATACGCTTCATATTCGTGGGAAAAATATTTGATATTGTTTGTGATTAGTACAAAACAACGACAAATTTCGCCGCCCAACACGACGAATTCGTCAATAAAAATTCGCTGTAGAAATTAGTCGTAGGAGGCACAATAACAATCAAAAAAAAAAAAAAAAAAAAATAACAGCTGTTATAATTAATAAAGTTGTTTACTATTTGTAAAAAGGAAGGAAATATTGACAAAAAAATTATTGAACGAGTTTTAATTTTTATGAAACAGAAACGTTCACTAGGAACTGATAGTGCGACCATATTAAAAAATAATCAGCCCGATTATGAATTTTCCCGGAGTGTTTTTTCTCTTCCCTAACATTTGTTCCCGTGAAAAAATCCTTCTATTATAAATAGCGGGGAAATAAGCAAATACGGCAGAGAGAAAAATCTTGATCAGCTGTTTAATGTTTACATTTTATTTTACACTAACGCAAGAGTTGCCAAATTGATTGTGTAATAATATAAATAACTGTTTTTGCTTAAATAAATAAATAATAATAATAACAATAATAATAATAATAATAATAGATGGAATGAGAAAAGGGAAAAGATTACCGCGAATTTGTCGGTTGAATATTTAAAAAATTAAACATTGACAAAAAGAAAAAAAGAACTAAAAACAATTTTTAGAGTCATCAAATTTTTCTTATATTTATTTTTAATGCTATAAAATAAAAAAAATAAAAAATTTAAACTAATACCCAGCAAAAAAATCGGAACTAGTTCCATGCATACCAATCACAACAGATACTGAATTTAATATTCTAAGAGTGTTGCTTATATACGAGTAGTATAAAAAATTGTTCTAGATAACCTTTTAAGCGCATAACATTCAGTTATTTGGATCACTATGACAACCATGTGTTAAATTCATTGATGATTCCCCAGAAATGGAACTACTTGGAACTGGGCTCATCAATGCTGTAACTAATGATTTGAATTGTCATGACATGATCTGATAGAACATTTTCGAAAAAAAAATTATGGGACCAAACTCGAAGTAAACTCTGGAAAAAAAATTTAAAATCTCTTGTTTAAGAAGAAGTGCATGATACATATATAAAATTAAATTTTAGTGGGCGTAACTCCTCCCATTTTTGAAATGCAAGATTGCGTGTTTTTCAGTGGTCAGGGTTTGTGTTAAATTTCGTAAAAATCGATAAAGTAGAATCACTTAAAATAAAATATAAAATTTTAATAGGCGTGACTCCGCCCATTTTTTAAACGGAAAATTGTGTCTATTTTAGAGTTCAAGGTGTGTGGTAAGATTCGTTAAAATTGGTTAAGTGGAACCACTTAAAATAAAATATCAAACTTTAAAAGGCGTAGCCCCGCCCATTTTTTTAACTTTAAAATTTTGTAATTACAAGAAGCAAAGGTATTTGCTAGGTTTCGCAGCAATCAAATAATAAATAAAACCGCCCACTTTTTTTACAATGGAACCAATTGGAAGTTATACCCTTTCAGACGAAAAAGATAATAATTTTTACAATCGGTCTAAAATGTACGAAGTAACAATGTAAAAAAATACAGACGAATTGATAACCTTTTCCTTTTTGTGAAGTCGGTTAAAAAGTAAAAAACCAAACTTGGTCACATGTCACAAATGGATATAGAAATAAATCTATTGCAGAATTCACCACCTATTGCGAATTTCGGCCGACAAATTTCATACAAAGGGCGTGTGTCAAATGGTAGAAAAGTACTATGGTAAAAACATATTTGCCTGTGGAGAAAAAATTTCATTTTTCTGCTGTGCCAAATGATATCTTTTTGGACAATGTAAAATTTTGACAAATTCGCTTGAGCATAGAAAGAAGCTGATGAAACAATTGCTGCGGCGGCGGTTTTGCTTCGCCTGACTACAAGCCGCCGGCTACCAACATTTTTATATAAAACAATATTCTTGTAGCAATAAATTATATAATATTATATATATGGTGCAACATTTTTCGCAAACTAAAATAAACAATGATTTTTTCACAGTCTAATTCAAGGCCTATTTAATAGGTCTATGAAACTCTACAAAAACACGCATCACAAAAAACAACTTTGTGTTTCAGTTGTCAGAAACACACACAAACATGAACTAAAGTGTATGATTAAAACAGCTTTTGACAGTTAAAACACGAAAACACAGAATATCAATAGGCCTTGGTCTAATTAAACTTAAAAGACGTAAAAATCTTTGTATTGGGCGACGGCTCGAAGCGACGGCGGTAGATTTAAATTTTATGTACCATGCTTTTTATTGCAGCTTGTCAAAAATTTACCTGTTGTGTAAAAATTTCTACTAGTCCCCAGGGGTAGTGAAATTTTATTCACCTCAGAAGTGTCAAAAATTTACTTACACTACTACTTTGCTACCGTTTGGCACAGGTCCAAATATCTTGTTTACTCAACTCCTAAAAGCGAAATAAAATTTTCTTTTTCCATTAAGTTGTTTCTAAATTGAAAACGTTAAACTTGTTTTCGAGCAAACTAGTTTTTTTGAGTTATGACGCTTTATATTTTGCGACAAATATTCTTGGCAAAGAAATTCCTTATTCCAAAATGTTAATTTTCGTCCACTTTGTCAACGAGATGAATCTTTAAGACCCAAGTTTCTTTCAGTTGTTTCAGAATAAAATAAAAAAATAAAAAAAAAATAATTTTAAAATTTCCTACTTATTGAACTGACATTTGAAAATAGTTTGCGAAAAATAATAAATACATATTCTCATTTTAAAAATTAAAACCAAAATAAATAAAAAACAATTTACTATACGCATTAAACGCAGTATCTAGAATACATTAATCTCCCAAGAAATAATCTATAAAAATAATGACCTTATAAGAGTTTATTTTCTTAATCGGACAATGACAGTAAGCAATGAGTGAATAAAGAAAATTTTATAGCCGAAGAAAATTATTTTGCATTCAGTTTTTAGAGGCCACGTAATTTTAATAGAGTTTTCAAACCGACATTCGAGTTATTGGAAAACCGGATATTTTTTAAATTTTCCGTAGAAGGGGTTATCACCCGCCCAACTTTTGCTTCACGGTCTCCTTGTGCATAATTTTTTTCCCTTACAGTTCTGTGCGCTGCAATAACAAATTATTTAATTCAAACAGAGTGGGTGTTGGTGAAAACACAAAACTTATGAAAACTAATAAAGTAAAGTAATAAAATAAATAGTAATTAATAAGCTTATTAAAAACTGACGTTATGATATTTTTGTCCAAAAACACTCAAAAAAATTATTGAAAAACCACAGAAGCAAGATAATAAAAAAAAAACAATATGAGAAATACTCCTTGGTCTCACAATCGCTGACTTACCATAATGCCACAACCATAACCGTTGCCATAATCATAAATATATTTAATTCACCTATTCACCATAATCATAAACAGCTGTTTATGTTCTCATTTACATATTTATTCATTTCAAAAGTGCAACAACAAATATGTACATATGTGTGTCTAACCAGCAAATAGCTGTTTATGGTTACGGCGAAAAAACAAAATTCAATTGCTTTCTATAATTATAGTTATGGCTATGGCGTTATGGCAAGTCATCTATAATAAAGTACAGTGTTGCCCATTGGTTTGTTTCGAACAACTGTTTTGTATGATTATGGTTATGGCAGTTTCTATACGTCACAGTGTTGCCAAGACTAGGGGAAAATCCCCACATGTAGATACTTTTGTTAGTAAAATAGCAGCGTAAGAAAAATATCGTCAAATGAAATTTATTAGATTTAATATTATTATATTATATTATTTTTAGTTCATTTTTGAAGATACGAGTATGTATTTAAAAAATAAAATGAAATTTCAAAATAATCTTGTCCTTAAAAATCCTTGAAATAGTTCCCGGAAATAGTTCCCAAGGAATTAATTTTTTTCTAAGAATAAAATAATGCTATTCTAAACAGATAATGTTGTAAATAAATAAATAAAAAGTAATGACGTTTTCTTTTCTGAGCAATATGCTACATTTATACTGCCTTTTACATTTATTTGTGTTCTTTTCTGAAAAGTGTCTATTATTTTCAAAATGGAACGCGTTCTATTCTCATGATGTTACCCTTAAAGAGAAGAAAAATGTTACATATTCAACACTCATTTTCATTAAAGGGGCATGAGTGCAGCATTATTTCAACAGGTGTTTTTGTTATTGTCTATGAAAAAACAAATCATTTTCCAGTTCATCATTGTTTTATGCAGAAAGTTGTTGGGAAATTGTTCTTTTGTAAACGTAAAATATGCAACACTTCTTAAAAATTAGGTGAGCATTTAAAAATGTTGCCAAATCACATGTAACATATATGTTACACTTTTCTTTTAGAAAAGAAAACGCCATAAGAGAGAATTATTTTCCAGTTTTATTTTACCCGAAAGATTGCAAATGATTTTGTTCAATAGGGTAACAAGGAAAAAGAAACACTCCCTGAGAATTGTTATTCAAAGACAACTATCAACTCAACCGTGGTTTTAGTTCTGAATGGCAATGTCAATGTGATAGTCTGGTTGACCCTCAGACGACCAAGACGAGTTGATTTGAGAACGACAATAGGGGAATAAAAAAAAATTGAACTTTGCCATCAAAACCCGACACCTTACAAATATTAATATACATATGTATGTATGTTGCTTATATGACACTTTGAATACATATAACATTGAACGTCTGTATGTCTGTCTGTCTTCTTTCATTATGAAATTTAAAAACGATATTTTAAATCACTGCACTGATAGAATTCTACATTGAAAATATTCTCTAGAAGACTCATTAGCTCTTCCACTCAAACGTTATTACAGTTTTCAAATAAATCTGTCGATCAAACATTTAATAGTTACATTTACTGTATTTTGCTATCGAATCCACTGTTTGTTTTTTTTTTTTAATGAATAACTGAAAAACTATTTTTAATTTTATCAAAAAGAGCATAAATTTTATTGTGTACAACTAACACAATTTGTTTGTGCAATGTCTGTCAGCATTTATTTAAAAAATTGCGAAATGTGTCAACAAGACAAAAAACAAAATTACCTTATTTTTAACAAACAAAAAAAAATGTTTTAAATTTCATATATTTTTTTCCTTTTATTATGACTTTTTGTGTAAAATGTTTTCTTAAAAAAAATTATTTTATGACAGCATGATGATGATGATGATGTTGGCAACAAAAAAAAAAAAAAATCCCCAAATCCTGAAAGAAAACTGACATGAAATTGATTGAAGCATGCATATGTATGTACATATCATTACCTTAATATAGAAAGGCCCTAACTCATTATTGGTTTGAAATAGAGATTTTTTTAATTTTTCGATACATCAGATGTTCTTCTATCGAAATATACAAAAAACACGATTTCCAAAAAATAATGAGTTAGGCCCTTTTTATATTAAAGTAGCGATATGTACATATATGCATGTAATTATACTATATTTTCATGTACATACATATGTAAATATGTACTTTTTTGTTTCTATTTTATTTATTGTTTTAAAGAGCAAGAGATTTATTTAGAGTTTAGTGTGTGATAAATAACTGCTTGCATTTGTTGAGTGTATTTAGTGCAGGCAAATTATTAATACTGAAAAATTCTAAAGCATACTGTTAGGCTTTATAGAATACACATCCCATCAAACACAACAAATTGAAAATAGTTTATAATTTACGGCATGTCCCACGATGTCACCAGAAATCGTTCGATCGAAATTTGTTGTTGTTTTCAATAAAAGTTGTCGATCGAACGATTTCTGCCGAGCCTTTGCAGCAAGAAAGTCATAACGCAAAAAACACTTATTTTTATTTATATTCAGTAAAATATTTTATTTTATTCAAAATACATTGGGTAAAGTGAATAAAAAAAGTATTGGCTTTTTACTTAAAAATTTGTTTAAAAAATACATTTTAACTGCCTAATTCATAAAAAATATTTCAGGTTTATTAAGCACTTATTTGACATATTTCTTTCTTTTTTTGTTCACGCTACCCATTGAAATTGATTATTGAGCGGTTAGCTGGGCCTTATGCGCATTCCACTGTGGCTAATGCAAATCATCAGCAGGGAGCATTTATACAAAAATTTCTTAGAACAACTTGAGTTCTTGAGTTAAACTTCAATTTAAATTAAAGATCAAATCTTTTATAGTCTTAATTTACCATTACTACATTGGCTGACATTTTTTTCAGCGCGAATTGTAATTCTAAAAATTATGTAAGTCCCGGTTCACACACCTCAACTTTAGTTGAAAAACCCAAAAAAAAATCGCCAAAACGAAAAAAGCACCATATTTAAAAAGAATTTCTAACACTTAAATAAATCGCTAAGACCGGAAAAATCGCCAAAATGAAAAAAAAACGCCAAAAACCGAAAAAATTGTCAAAACGAAAAAAGCTCCAAAATTAAAAAATCGTCAAAATGAAACAAAATCGCCAAAATGAAAAAAAAACGTCCAAATCCGAAAAAATGGCCAACACGAGAAAAAAACGCCAAAACTAAAAAAATGGCCAAAACCGAAAAACGCCAAAAACTAAAAAAAAACGCTACAAACAGAAAAACCCAAAAAATAAAAAAATGCCAAAACTATATATTACATATATAGGCTAAAGTTCGTATTGTATTAAATATCTAGTGTACGTACGGAACCCTTCGTGCGCGAGTCAAAGTCGAACTTCACTGAATTTATTTTATATAAGAAATACCGAAGCCGGATCGAAATGCATATAAATAGAGCTAAATCAACAAAAGAAGCAAAACTTCATGAATGACTTTTACGAATTATTTAAAAATAAATTTTTTAACAAGCCTAAAGGTACGGTCACACTTGGCAAACATTTGCCCAAAAAAGCGTAACCACTACATACTAATGAAAAATGTTTTGATTCAGTTACGTGTTTATTAAGTTAAACAGTTGAAAACAAAAGTAATTGACAATGTCATAGAATACAGTATTATTGGCAACTGTTTATCTTAATAAATTTAAGTAGGAATTAAATTTTTTTTTTCACAAGTATTTATTGGTTACGCTTTTTTGGGCAAATGTTTGCCAAGTGTAAGCGCAGAAGGTTAAAAAAAATCACACACTTTATTTTTTTAGATCATTATTATATATAATTACAATCAGGATCATGCGTGACTCACACGTGACGATTGCGTGACTAAAGCGAAACTCACACAAAAATAAAATGCAGCGAATGTGCGGAATTCGTTTAAAATCTAGTACAAAATTTCATTTCATATTTGACTCTGCCGTATATTCCTCCCAATTTTTTTTCACTAACCGCTTTTCAGCAGAGTTCCTTTGCGAGGTCCATAATGCTTTTGTTTAGGTATGTCTGCTTGGTCATAATTATTAATTATGAGTTTATGTGTGTATGATCAAAATATCAGGAAAAAATCAAGCATTTTATTTTTCTTCTGCAGAAGAAATTAACTGAATTTTTTTTGCCGTTTCAGCATTTCTGTTATAATAATTTTCTGGCAACACTGCACATGCTATAAGCATATCTTCCTATACTCTATTTGCATGTACATACATACATACATTTGTATGTATGTTTGTATGTACATATGTGTTCTATTTCCAATATAAAAATGTTTGAAGGAAATAATTGTTAAATGTCAAATGTGATGTTTTTTAGCGGCTGCGAATTCTTTGTTTGATCTTTTTATTTATTTTTTTAGCGAAACGATTACACGCAAGCAAAAATCGCCCAGTATGTCCGCATGCCACATTAAAAACAAAATTAAAGCTAAAAATAAAAAGTAAAATGGAAATTGTTTAATTGTGTTTTCTTTTCTAAAAGAAAAGTGTAACATATATGTTACATGTGATTTGGCAACATTTTTAAATGCTCACCTGATTTTTAAGAAGTGTTGCATATTTTACGTTTACAAAAGAACAATTCTCCAACAAGTTTCGGCATAAAACAATCGCGAACTAGAAAATGATTTATTTTTTTTTCACAGACAGTAACAAAAACAGCTGCTAATATAATGCTGCACTCATGCACCTTTAATGAAAATTAGTGTTGAACATGTAGCATTTTTCTTCTTTTTAAGGGTAACATCATGGGATTCTTTTCCCATGATTTTTAAAATAATACATACTTTTCAGAAAAGAAAACAAAGAAATGTAAAAGGCAACATAAATGCAGCATATTGCTCAGAAAAGAAAACGCCATAAGTGTATGGACAGCTGTGCCACATTTTATTTTTTATTTATTGATTTAAGTAAATGAAACAACAATAAGCTTTGGAAGTGATTTTAAATAAAAACTATTTATTCAAAAGTTGTTTGTTTAAACTATTGTTCTACTGGGCATAAACATAATCGTACTATATAATTGATTTTTTAATCTTTATTTATATATAAAAATATATATAATTTAATTTTTTTTTTAGTTTTTATATATTTCAGTTGGCATTACAAATCATAAATTCAATTCATTCATAAACATTTCAAAACATTCTTGTTTGCATATGATGATGTTTTACGTCGAAATTCTGCTAAAGGGGGAGGAGATGGACCTTGTTGATGCTTGTCTGCCTCGGTTCCACACTTGAACCGAATTTGTTTGTGTGTGTTGCACTTTTTGTTTGTTGCATGTAACGTGTTGATGGGAGGTTGATGTTGCTTTTTTGCATTTGCTTTAATTTTTTATTTTTTTTTGCAAACATTCTCTCAAGGCAGGCACAAGGCAGGATGGGACGCACATTCGCAAAGCGTATGAAGAACACAACAAATAAAAATTATATATTTGTGCAATTTCGCTACTTGGGAATTTATTTTGATATTTTATTTCAATATTTTGTTCAAATTTCATGATCATGTCTAAAAAATAAAATAAAGAAAAAAATTAAGAAAAAAAAGATAAAAAATTAAATATACAAATATTAAAGCAAAAAATAAATAAATGAAAGAACATAGACCTAGAAACATTAAGCAACAGGGTAACAAACAAGATTAACAATAGAAAAAAAAACCAAACACCGCCACTTGACAACATTTCTACACATTTTTTTCTTTCAAATATTTACTTTTTTTTCTGTGAGAGTGACAGTCTTAGAAGAGGGGATAGAAGCTGGCATCTTTCAAAATATCAAATGAATCTACCGCACTGGAAGCTAAAGATGAGGTTCTTGATAAATTTCCACTAGGACTGCTATCCGTGGTTGAGGAACTTTGGTTAGTACTAATAGTTTCATTCAAATCTTCTCTTAACTCCTCATCTATGGAAGCTGGGGTAACGCAAACGCTGTGCTGAGGACTTAGGGTAGAGAGTATATTGGCGCTGGAAGATGCTGGTGTTATGACCGTAGAAACGGCCGCTATATCCGTGTTGTAGTTAAACTCTTCCCTGTTTTCAATGGGATTTTCGGCCACATTAGCCATAGTTTCCTTGACTTTCTTGCGCTTTTTCATTTTCTTGCATCTGGTAGTTTCCTGGACGACATCCGTAAATTCTTCCATAATGTCAGCTATGGGTGGTTCAGTGTAAGCAACACTGCTGCGTGGTGAAAAAACTCCCAAAGAATCTTCGTTCGTTATGCTACTCTTGGAATTGCGTCGTGAGCGTGACTTGCGCTTGGGAGAGTCTGTCTCCATTTGCAAGCTACTGCTGCGCCGGCTGTACACCTGATTGTCGTAGGCATCTTCATCTTCTCTATTCATAGTTTCTTCCAAAATGGCCTTGGATTCTTTGTGGGACTTCTTTTTGGTTTTCTTTTTCTTGGGCTTTTCCAATTTTTCCTCCTTAACTTCAGCCTTTGCTAAAGTTTCCTTATTTAAATCTTGAGCTTGCGCTTCGAGCGGTGGCTCTGGCAGACTTATGCTTTTCTCGGGACAGCGACTAAATAGGGTAACACTCTCGCCTCCTAAACTGAATTTGCGTAGCTCCGTCATCATTTGCTCTTTTTTCTCTTCTTCTTTACCACTCATCTCAATCCATTGTAGCTCTACTTCATGTGCATCTATATTTACATCATGCTCTTCTCGTTTACATATTTCTTCTAAAGTTATTTCCTTATCTTCTTTCACGCTATCGTCATCTAGTTTGAAATTTTTACGCCAATTATATTCCCTTTTCGGTTTGTAGTTCAGATCCACTTGCAAGTCATTATCGTCTAGGCACTTGGCCTGCAAAACCGGACTGTAGCCATAACGAGAGCGCAAGCGAGTGGATTGACGAGCAGTTATAGTGGCATCACCCAGATAGCGCAAGTCGGAGTCTTTGCGCTCATTGTCTAGGAAATTTGTCTGGAATTCTATATTCTTGGGGATCCTTTTGCCATTGGTTTTGGACCACAGCAAGTACTGTTCATCAATATCACTGTTAACCGACATTTGCATTAGTATGCTGTCATATTCACGTAAAATGCCCGATTGTTTGCGATTTTTTATGGCCTCATCATAAATTTGATCGATAGCAAAAGAATCCGAGTCATAAGGAGAAGTACTTAAGCCACCTACAGCACCTTCATCCTCATTATCACGATTGTCAGCTATGCGATTCCAGTCGCTTGCTTCGCGTCCAGCATAGCGATCCATTTCACGTTCAGCTTCCTCACATTCGGAGGTTTCGTGGTGGGACTCTTCAGCCGGACCACGTTCATTGAAATCGGAAATATCCTCATCGATTTCATCATCCACTTCAACTACTGTTTGCCGATCATCATCACTGGCATTTGAGTATTCTTCTTCATCATCTGCAGCAGGAATTCCGGCTTGGTAATCATTACCAACATCCTCATCAGCAGCCTCATCATCATCATCACCTTTAGCTGCCTCATTATTGTCTGCTTCAACAGATTTTTCGACGCTGTGCTCCCTTCTCGAGAGATATTCATCGACATTTTCACTATAAAAATCTTCCCGCAACCAAGTTCTTGAACCACTCCTAGTTCTTACCTCAACTTTTTGCACAAAAATGTAATCATCACCGGGATATTGTTCCTCTGGCTGTTCTAGTGCCAAAGAAAATCTACGATAATGATGATATTCTTCAGGCTCCAGGTCTAAATCAGAGGTTTTAGTAATATCTGCTAGTTGCATTAAAGCCGAGTCAGAAGCTCTACGCTCATTGTCAAAAAATTGTGCATTTAAGCGGCGAGAAAAGTCTTGAAAATTTTTAGCACTGCAAGATACTTCCTCGAGTGCTTTCTCTTTGGCTTGTTCTACCTCAAAGCTTGCCAACTCTTTTAATTGAGCTTTATGTAAAGGTGAGACACTTTTATTATCAGATCTTGTGAGTTCCTTATTTCTCTCTCTCAATTCTTCAAAGTATTCCGTTTCCTCCTCTGAGTGTTCAACGTAAGTGGAACGTTGAAAACTATTATTTAAAATCTCCTCTCTGATACGTTTGGTATCCTCAATTTCATCGTTAAGCGATAACTCTACTTCAATGGAAGAACTGAAACGTTCTGCCTTGGGTATGGCTCCTGTATTTTTGGCTTCTTTGCTATCAGTGGAGGATTTGCTGGTGGATGTGGTCAATTCTTGCAATATTAACTCCTGAATTTTACGCTTTTCTTCGGCATTCTTTTGGGCTAAAGCATTTTCAATAGCGGAAAATGTAGGCGAAGGACTACGAGAACGTTGAAATTTGGCGGTTTCCTTTCTCAAATGCTCGAATTCGCTACCCAAATCCATAGACTCTCCCACATAAGTGGAACGTTTAAAGCCTTTTTCTAGCATTTCTTGCTTAATTCGTTCGATATCACGCATCTCTTCGGATATGGTGCGATCATAGTCTGGGGTGGTAGGAGATTTCCTCAAAAGTTTGGTTCTTTCCGTTAAGGGTAATTCGGCTAAATAGTCATGGCTTAGTTGTTCATTTAGCTCATCCTTATCGCTATCGATTATCAAAGGAGACAAAGTTCTTAATTCCATTTCCTGCGCAGCATTCTCCAAGGCCTGCTCATCTAGTTGTCTTTGACGGTTGATTAGTTGCACAGATTCCTGTTCTTCGCTATTAATCGAAAGTGTTTTAATGTTTGATGCCTCTAAATTCTCATTATATTCTTCGGAAGGAGATGTTAAAGATCTAGTTGCAGTATTAGAGCGATAGGCCGCATTTGCTGCTGGTGATTGTGAATGTGAGCGTGAGGGTGACTTGGATCTAGAGTGCCGGGATCTTTCTACTTCCGGCTCGGGGGATTTGGCTCTTGCTTCTATTCTGTTCCTAGATGCTGATCTGCTTCTAGCCACTCGCAAAGATTGTATCAATGAATCCATTTTTTCCCTTGAACAATCATCCTCATCATCAAGGTTTGGTGATGCTCCTAAATTAGGTTCATCTTCTGAAAAAACAATAGAGATGGTGGGAACATTTGAAGCAGCTTCCAAGTGTTGTTGTGTAGTCTCTAGCATTTCACTATGTTCAAATCCATAAAAGGTCTTCGATTCAGCAGTTTCATTAATATTTTCTATTTCTTCTACACGCATGGGACTTTTGGAACTTGTTCTACTGCGTGCCGCTCGCAAGGATTGCACTAGCAAATCTATTTGTTCCCTCGAGCAATCCTCTTCTTCCTCTGTGGGTGATAAGGGTAATGCTTCATTTTGCTGAGAGCCAGCAAAGGCTGCAAATTCATAAACATGCTCCACCACAATAGTTGGAGATTCGGGAGTCAGTGAACGCTCTTCCAGCTGCTTGATGAGCTCATCGTTGCGTTCTATTAGTTTAGTGCGACGTTTTTCCAAACCTTTGCTTAAATTCTCAGGGGTAGGCAAACGCATAGGACTTTTCGATCTGGATCTTCTTGTATCGATTTGCAATGTCTGCCCTAAAGAGTTATTATCATTGTCTGTCTCTACATTGCCTTTAGTTGTTGTAATTTTTTCTATATCACGCTGCTCTTCTACTTCTTCCGGTGATTCCAGTTCGGGCAACAGTTTTGATTCAATTAGTTTTTCTAAAATGTCTTCATTATGCTTTATTAGCTTATAGCGGCGATTTTCTACGCTGCGCTTTAAGTTATCGGCCGTAGGCAAAGGAGATTTGGAACGCGAATGAGATCTACGACTTTGTTGTGATCTTAAACCGCTTACCAGGCTATTTATATTTGAATCGGTGGATGATGCACTAGCTTCAAAGCTGGCTGAGTCATGGACCTCTTCATCGTCTATTATATTAACTAAAGGCACTAAACTGGCTTGGTAGGCTGAGCTTTTGGAGGCATCATCAGCCACATACTGTAGTTGACTTTTAACCGCAACTTCTTCTCTTTGTAGGTTGTCATTGTTTCCTTCTTCAACTTCTGTATTGTTTGCATTGCCTTGGAAAGAGTCTATGAATTTTATTATGTTCTCCCTTTTTAATTCATTATTCTGTAAAGCCCCAGTGTCATCGTATATATCAACTGTAGTTGTCTCTTTCGCCTTCTCATTGGCAAGTTTCACCTGAAATGCCACATCTTTCGGCGATGGAGTATTGGGAGCTGTATTGGCTGGGGAAACATTTCTCGATGCCGATCTAGAACGTGAGGGATTCACTGACGCCGTAAAGTCATAGAAATCACTTAAGCCTTGCATTAGCAAACCATATTCATCTCGCCAGGGACCGTAATCCAAAGGAGCTTGTACGTTTATAGTTGGCGTATTTTGGGCAGTAGTGAATGTGCTTTTGTCACTTAAGTCCCTGGTTTCTTCCCCTGACTGATCTGTTTCTTCTATATGCGGGCTACGTCTTAAGCGTGGCGAGGCAGAGACTTGAGCCGATGATGCTTCTCTTTCAGCTGCTTGGGAGATTTGTAGCTAAGCATTATACAGTGCGGGGGGAGGGGAAAAGCATTTAAAAGTCAAGCGCAAATTAAGTTGGAAAGCAGCATAAAATTAAAGATTAAAATAAAAATTAAATATGTTTGGAATCAAGCTGAGGAAATGAAAATGATTTGCAGCAATGTTTGTTTTCAAAGAACTTCTCTTGACATTAATGTTAATGGGAGTTAGTTGAATTTTAAATTAGGGTTATAGAAAGTTGTTGTAAAGAAAGCTCTAAACAGACGGTTGTCAGATCTTACAATATTGCCAGATGTGGCAATAAAAAGTTGCCAGCCTAAAGTAGGTTGCACTAAATTTGTTAGAAAATTTTATAATTTATTGCGAGATGATTTGCGAACATCTAAAAACATTTTCAGTCAAAAAATTATCAGTTCACTTGGTTGTCAAGCGCAAAAATTGTCAGATCTGTTATTAGGTTTTGCAAGACTCAAAATATTTGACAGAAATTGTATGTTAAATCTGATGGACTAAAGAACCAATTGCAACTATTTTGGCTACAAATATTTTATTTTATTTATTTTTATCTTATTTTATTTTGCAGTATTGCCCATAGAATGCATTCTCTGACAAACTTCTGATAATAATAAAATGCCTGAAAAATTATTCACAATAATTTGATAATGGCAACAATCAAAATGTGTTTACACGATTGCCACATGTCTGGCAACTTGTTGTCAGCTGGTAGTTTCGTAATAGACTGACATTTCTTTTTTTTTGGCAACGTTGTCAGACAAAAATTTAAAAAAGTCTTGTGATTCGAAACAAAGGAAAATATTTTCGAATTTGTGTATTAATTATATGAAAATTTGAAAGCATTTTCTTTTGTTTCCTATTACAGAGTAGAGCGCCCCAGTTCACACGGTTGTAAGAAATTTTTTTAGGACATTTTATTGACTTCATTGTAAGGTTTGACAATCGTCTGTGCAGATCTAGCAAAGTTTCTGGTTTCAATTTAGCACTCTATATATATATATGTTAGTAAAAGTTGAATTTTAAATTTTGATATACCACAATCCCTGATTTTTTGAGATTTTGAAAGGAAAGAAAGAGCTGATATGATATGATAGCCCAACAAGGCTATCAGAATTGGAGATGAAAATCTAAAAATTCACCAAAAGCTCTACTACTGCCAGTCAATCGGCCTTATTAGAGAAGCGAAATGTAAGACCGACCGACTCCCATCAAAATTTGCCTCACAAAAACTGTGTTAAAAAATAAAATAAAATTAGTTTAATGCAATATATTGTTACTCCGGAAGGTAGATGGGAGCGGTTGCATCTGGGCCCCAATCGTTACATCCGTGAACGTGCAACTCCTCATATGAAAATACATTTTTTGGATTATGAAATTCACGATTGTACTATGCGAAATAAAATTTGATCGTATAACTGAACATACGATTTTTACAATATTGCCAGATGTGGCAATAATGTGTTGCCAGCCTAAAGTAGGTTGCCAGTTCTTAGGGTTATATCAAATTTGTTTGAAAAGCTTACAATTTATTGTCGCAAAATTAAATTAGAGTGCATAAGAATTTTAGATAATATTCCATTAAAAAATGTAAGTAAAGTAAGTCATGTTGTAGACTTGGTGTTTTTTTCTTGAAGCTAGTCTGAGTTTATGTGAGAGAGAGGAAAGAATAAAGAAGAGGGGTACATACTTGCTTGTACCGAAAATTTACTTAAAATTTCTTTTGTTATTTCATTCACTGTATTAAAACAATAGGAAAATTTAACAAGAAACAACTGTCCGTCTGTAAACAAACGAGCAGTTTTAAAAGAGAATTGAAGATAACTGAAGATTTGAATGAAAAATTATATTTTATTAAGTTTCAAAAACTAATTTTAATAAGTTGAATCCAAAGATATACACATTTCCACAGAAATATGAACTTTTTGTAGCGTGCGACATCAAAGAAATATGCCTTGTTTTTTTTTTCAAAGAAAACCAACTTTGGTGTTATTTGGTCATTAATAATTATCACATGTAAAAAGCGATACGAACTTTAGCCTGTTCAAATCATAAATATAGAAAACCAAAATGTTTTACTTCTTTTTATAATTTTGCAGGACGTCACCAGCTCTACATTAAGTAAAATTTTAAGAGAAATCGAGTTACATTGTTCTGAAATATAAGCTTGATTGCTTGCTGTAGCACGTGACAAAAAAGTAGAATTTCTTGCATAAATGGCCTTATAATTATGAATGAACATAAAAATTTGGCCAAACATTTCCTCCCTAATTACGCGCAAGGAAGAGCTACAGCTCTACCGCAGCTGTGGTATCCGATTATTTTACAGTTCATACAGGACACTTAAAAAAGTATGTTCGTTCAAACGGAACCTCTTTAGAAAGACGCAGTTTATACAATCTTACTTTGTATTCGACAGTGCCAATAGATTGCTCCGATAACTCAGTATTTTTTTAATCGTTTTCGCTATCACTCGAACTTGAATAAAATAATAATTCCGTTTCCATATTTGTTACATTTGTAAAATCCAATTAAATTTCTTAAGTATTTTGACAGTTCTAAATCTATTGTGAATTTAATGTACTATTCACAGTGCTGTAGAGCCCAAAAACTATTGTGAATTTTAAGGAAAATTACTATCCCTTTACAATCTTATGTCATGATAACAATACGTTCATACACGTTATTGTCTTCCGTACGATTCTCGATACGATTGCGGATGTGACGATTCGAGCCATGGGGTCTAATCGTCACTTTCGATAACGCGCTGATTCGATCAAGTTTTTTCAGTTTGATATTATGGCATTCGATATCGAAGCATATTACTATTACATTATTCGATAGCGAATGCCATAAATCTTAAACTAAAAAAAAACCTGATCGAATCAGCTCGTTTTCGAAAGCGACGATTAGACCCTGATTTTGTAACAAAACTAAAGAAAGACGTATTTAAAAGGTGTGTATCTGAGGTCGAAAAGAGAGAGAGAGAGAGAGAGAGCGAGAGAGAGAGAGAGAGAAAAAGAAAGTTATGTTCGAAAAACTGTTAGGAGAGAACAATAGAATTAAGGCTCAGTTAGCATTAGAATGTAATGTAATGTAACTGCAACAGTAAGAAACAGCTGATCGATTTTGTTATGTGAAAAGTAATGAAAATGATTCTAGAGATTTAATGTAACGTAACCTACTTTTCATATAAAAATATCAATCATCTGTTTTCTACGTTACAGTTACTTTACATTACAGTCGGCTAACTGAGCCTTTAGGCCGATCCTACATTTCACTACTTTCGGACTTAGCATGGGAGCAGCGGTTGAAGTTGTTTTCATAACGAACCTAAAGAAATGTATAAAAGCTGTATCTGGACAACTTAAAGAGTTGAGAAGAGAGAGAGAGAGTGAAAATTCTGAGGTTAAGCGATTTTGGAAATTAGTTATATACCTCACTAATTCAGCTGCACTCTGGGAATAGTAAGAGTGCTGGAAGAACATTACAAAGTACATCTCTCTGAGACTGGGTTTTACGCTCAATTTTTAATTGAGCAACTTTTTAGTTCATGGGCGAGAGAGGTAAATATTATGACTGCCTTCCTCATTATCTTCTCTTCTCTCTTTCAATAAGTTGCGCAACTAAAATGGCCACATATGAACCCAGTCTTATAGAGTGGAAACCAGTCTTAAGTGTAGAAACAACAAAAAAAAATATTTGGAAGAAAAATTAATGGTGCTCGGTTTTAAATTTTATTGCTATGGTAGAGCTTCTGGAGCAATTGTGGGGCTATTGGTGAATATTTAGTCTTTCAACACAAATTTGGACTCGCACATTTTCTGCTCAATTAAGAGTGCACAATATGCTATAAAAGCATAAAGACTCAGTTAGCCGACTGTAATGGAATGTAATCGTAATGGTAAGAAACAGCTGATCAATATTGCTATGTCAAAAGTAATAAAAATTGTTATAAGGATGTAACCGGAATGTAAACATTTGTAGATTACTTTTTACATAACAAGATCGATGAGATGTTTCCTACAGTTGCAGTTATATTCTATTACAGTCGGCTAACTGAGCCTTAAGTATAATCCGTTTTGGATTCATATTGATTGCCCCTCTTTTCAACCTAACTTAACTATTGATTTGGCTTATATATTTCCTTATACTGACTTAAATTAACTAAATTTTCTAATGCATACAAATCTTGTTACTAAAAGGCCTCCCTACCAAACTATCTCTCCTCCCGGAAAACACATAAGAAGAATTCAAGTGAAATTTTTTATGGGTTAAGAACGTTTTCTATAGCATAAAATCCATTAAGTATAGAAAACAACTAAAATATGAGTATCTGAAGTAAATTTAGAAACTTTCAAGTCTCTTTCTCTTTGAACCAGAAACACTTTAAATAAAATAGTTAAGAAGAAAGGAAACTTACATTTGTATTATCACTTCGAGTGGATTGTTCTTTTGCTGCAGCTGGGTCAGCTGTTGTTTGTTCCTATTTTAAGAAAACCAAAGAAATTTATAAATTTATTCATTCAATTATAAAAACTAAGAACTTACCTGTTTATCCTTTTTAGCAGAATGTCTTTGTAAAGCACTTAAAGCCTCCTGATTCTGTTTCTGGGTGGCTTCTTCAAACGATGAAGCGCTGGGCATATTGGTGGCTGTATGATAAACCACCTCTTCACTAGACGCTGGCCTTTCAAATTCCATTTCTTCGTCAATGGACTGGTTTTTTTCCCTTTTCCAGAATTCTGTATGTTTATAATGTTCGGGTTTTACTTCACCCCAGGGATCACTGGTCGTCTCCTCGCCCAAACATTCCAGGGAACTGCGTAAACTGTCATCGCCACGTCTCATGTCTTTGGCAGGGCTGCGCTTGTGACGTCGGTGATGGTGACCTTTTACTTTCAGTGTGGGTTCGTTGGTGTAACGTATCGGTGTAAATTCCGAATCAGCAGTGTCCTTCATTTCTTCCTCCTCCAGTGAGGTGAACATTTTCAATTCTTCATCACGTGAATGCCGAGACTCACGTGATGAGTTTGAACTGTTGCTGGAGCGTCGCTTTTTAAAGGCTCTGCGACGTCCCGAGCCATCTTCGCGCATAAGTGGTCGTTGCTTTATGCCATCCAAAGAGCGTAAATAATCATCCGAGTACTGCAAGTGTGTTAAATTATTATCCTCACCATCCGGTTCTTGGCGCTGTTGAGCAGGATATTGGGAGTCTGGTACCATTGTAATATCTTCCGAAGGTTGCGTACTAAATGAGGACTGTTTGCTGGAAGCAGGATCTATGGAAGAGGCATCATCTGATATTTCGGGAAAAAGCAAAGGCTTTGTTCTTACGGAATAGGGCTCATCCATGGCCTGGGCTAATTGCGTTTTAACGGTAGAATGTGAAGAAGACTCTCCGCCCTTTAAAGGGGAAAAACTTCGTTTTATGCAAGGTTCTTCTACGATGGGAGTTTGGGGAGCACTGTCTAAACTAACGCTAAACACTCTTTTTTCCACAGCATCCAAAAGCTTGGATTGCATTTCGGCCATCTCTTTTTCCGCTTCCATAAATAATAAAGCATTTTCTTCGATACGTTTTTGTTTGGCTTCTTGATCTCGCTCACGTTGTATCAGTCTTAAGGATTGCTCTTCTTCCGATTCTTCGCCTAACTGTTCACGTGCCTCTAGAATTTTCCTTAAGAGTTCTGCTTCTTTGTGTGCATTGCCCTCTTCTTCGTTTAAGTCACGTTTCTTAATCGCATCTATTAGTTGGCGTTCTTTTTCGGTGAGTTCTGCTTCTCTCTCGGCCGCCCTTAGTTGTTCCTCTAAACGGTGTTCCAATGCAAAACGATTTTTGGCGGCTAAATCTGCTGCAACTTCTTCTGCTGCTTGTTTTTGTTCTTTGGCTTGCTCTATATCCAGTAGACGTTGTATATTTTCTTCTACTTGTTCTATTTCCCGTTGTTTAAGTGTTTCTTGTTCTTCTTTCGTTTGCTCCTCAAGTTGCTGTGCTCGTTTTTCATTTTCTCTTTGTTTCTCTGCATTTTCTTCAGCCTCTTCACGTTGTCGTTGTTCTATTTCTCTTTGTTTTTCAGCTTCTGCTAATTTTCGGGCTTGTTCTTCGGCCTCTTTGCGCTGCTGCTCTTCTTCTTCACGTTTTATTCTTTCCCTTTCTTCTTGTTCTTCCGCTTTCCTTCTACGCTCTTCTTCAGCTTCTTCAAGTTTTCTTTGTTCTGCTTCCCTTTGTTTTTCAGCTTCTGCTAATTTGCGGGCTTGTTCTTCGGCCTCTTTGCGCTGCTGCTCTTCTTTACGTTTTATTCTTTCCCTTTCTTCTTGTTCTTCCGCTTTCCTTCTACGCTCTTCTTCAGCTTCTTCAAGGTTTCTTTGTTCTGCTTTCCTTTGTTTTTCAGCTTCTGCTAATTTTCGCGCTTGTTCTTTGGCCTCTTTGCGCTGCTGCTCTTCTTCTTCACGTTTTATTCTTTCCCTTTCTTCTTGTTCTTCCGCTTTCCTTCTACGCTCTTCTTCAGCTTCTTCAAGTTTTCTTTGTTCTGCTTCCCTTTGTTTTTCAGCTTCTGCTAATTTGCGGGCTTGTTCTTCGGCCTCTTTGCGCTGCTGCTCTTCTTCTTCGCGTTTTATTCTTTCCCTTTTTTCTTGTTCTTCCGCTTTCCTTCTACGCTCTTCTGCAGCTTCTTCAAATTTTCTTTGTTCCGCCTTTCTTTGCTTTTCCGCCTCTGCTAATTTACGCGCTTGTTCTTGGGCTTCTTTGCGTTGCTGCTCTTCTTTACGTTGTATTCGTTCTTGCTCTTTTTGGTCTGCCTCTTTTTTAAGACGTTCTTTTTCTTCTTGTGCACGTTTTCGCTGTTCTTCCTCTCTTTGCCTTTCGGCTTCGGCCAATTGGCGAGCCTTTTCTTCAGCTTCCTTTTTAGCACGTTCTTCTTGTTCGCGCTGCTTTTGTTCTTCCATTAACTTTTTTGCCTTGGCCTCCTCTTCCTGTTTAAGCTGGCGCTGATATTTCGCTTCAGCTTCGGCCAATTCCTTGCGCAGTTGCTCGGCTATTTTCTTTTGTTTTTCCAACTCATTCTCCAATTCCTGGCGTCTTAAGTCCGATAATTCCTTGTCTTTAAGCTGTGCTTTCAGTTGATCTATTAAAGCTTGTTGGGCCTCTAGCCGAAAGCCTTCCTTATAGGGAACGCCGTCTTTCATTACTTGTGTGCCGGCCAAATCTTCTTTGTTTTTGGCAGTGACCAGCTGCTGGCTCATGCTGTCTTGCAGCTGTGACACATCGACGCCGCCTTCGCTGGCGTCATGATTGCATGAGTAGTGATACAGATGACGTACGACATACAAAAATTCAATGGCACTGATGTAGCCAATGACCAATGTAAACACTAAATCACCGATTTCTGCAAATAATTCACCCATTTTTTTTCAGCAGAAAACAAAATTTTGTTTTTAATACTGAGTGTGTTTGTTTGTGTTTTTCTTTAAATTACTTTTTCGTTTTCTATTTTTTTTTGGCAAATTGTTTTTGTTGTGTTTGGTTTAATTATATTTTGCAATGTTTAACGGGTAATGAGAAGGTTTAAATTTATAAAATTTCTTGCGTAATAGTTTTTTTTTAATTTCTTAAATTTCAACTGATTTTCTTTTTAAATTTAATTTTCATAAAATTATTTAAACATTTCTGTTTCCTTAACACTTGATTGTCACAAACACACTATTTTCTTTTGTGTGAAATCTTTTAATATTTTTCCTTTAATATTCGTTTTATTATTTCAACATTATGTAAAATTCACCACGATTGTGTAATTCACCAAAATCACAATCTTAACACTTTTTTTTCTAATTAAATGGAAATCTTAAATATGGTAAAAAAAATTTAACTTGTCTTAAATTTATATTTAATTTTATGTTTTTTTTTTCAAAAATATTAGAGGAAGACTGCAGACAAAATTTTCAAGGTTGTAGTAAAACAACAAAAAAAAAAAAAAAAGAGTTGAATAAGTTTGAAGAGCAGCTGCTCTGCTGAAGCACTGAAAATGAATTGAATGACTGATTGCCTGCTGCTGATTGTTTTGGTAGGCAGGCAACGACCACTTTGCGTTGAATTTTTTATTTTATACCACAAAATAAAATGAAATTTTTATTTACAATAAAAAAAAATCACTCCGAAGATGTTTCGTGTTAATCGATCGATATGCAACTATTTATTTGAAATCGCTGATAAGTCGTTAAGATAATAGGGATTTTCGTTTCGTTGGAATTTTTTATTAGATTTTATTTTCTATTAAATTTTCTTAATTAGCAATTTAGAACACTAAAGAAATTAGTTATTTGCCATTTAAGCAATTTATAAATAGTGTGATTAAAGCAATTATGCGGCATCCAATAAAAATGAATCACGTATTGAAGAGATGAAACCACCCGGTCAATTAAAATGTTTCATTTTATTTAAAAAATTTCACACAAAACAAAAAACAAATATAATTAAAAAGTTATTGAGTGGGACCAAAAGTGTTTTATTATTTATTTCGAATAACAAGCAAAAAAAAAAAAAAAGAAAACACTAATAAAGTTTTATTTTGCAACAATTTTAGAATTTATTTATTTTTTATTTATTTAGAAACCGCGCGCACACCGTTCGACGAAATATTTTCAAGATACAAACGCTGTGTTTCCTCGCTAACAAATGCCAACAAGAAAATGAAATAAAAATATTTTGGCTGCACCTTTCGCTGTTCATTTTCTTTTATTTATTTATTTATTTTTTTTTTACTAAAATACTCTGAGAATTTTCCCTAATTTGTTAAACTTTTCAAATTAATAAATGCACGTTCGGTTGTTTGATGTGTTTTATTGCATATTTAGTTTAATATTTTAACCAATTTAACTCTGACAAACCAAAATAAAAAAAGGATGGTTTATCAAATAGACAATAAGAATAGCAAAGAACATTTTGCTCATTTACTCAAACAACGTCACAACTCAAAAAAAAAAAAAATATTTAAAGTTTTCAATTTACTTACAATTTAATAGAAAAAGAAAATTTTATTTTAATTTCAAGAGTCGAGTAAACAAGATGTTTGTATGGAATATGAGAATTAATTTTGCATCATTAACTCAAAAATTAAATTTTTTGAGTTATGACGTTCTTTGAGTAAATGAGCGATTTGTGAAAATATTTATTTACATAAATATATGCACGCATGTACATATGTATGTATGTATGTTTGTGATAACATAAACAATTATTGGTTAAGGGTCTTCTCAGTTAAATTCTTTAGTCATATTCCCTTGAAGAAAAAAATACACACTAGCCCAATTCACAATCTTGTGAAAATGGTCTTGCATCGTAGCCAGGGTTACCGCTGGGAATTTTTGAAAAGTCGTTTTATAAAAATAAAGTCGCACAAAAAAGTCGCATGAGAAAATAAAAGTTGCACATCTTTTTAAACGTTTGTTTTTATTAATAAAAAAGATTATGGAATCAAAACAAAAAGCTTATTGGATATTTCATAACATATATACAGTTGTATTATTGTATGGGCTTCAATACATATTTTGTTGTATGTATACTGAAGAAATCTACTTAAGTAGGAGTAGTACTTAAAAAGAACAACTTAAAAAAGTTAAAATTAAAATATATTTTTTTTTTACAAAATTCTAACATTTCGAACCAAAACCCCGTGAGCTTTTTACTTCAATTCCATTCGTTTGATCTTGGCGCCATATATCCTATTTTTTGGGTAAATGTACATATTTATACTTCAACATATGTACATACATAAATATTACTTTCTTGGAATCCACTCTTCTATATCTTTGCGAATTAAATTTAAAGCTCACAGCATTGAGTTGCATGTTTTTAAATACTTTCAATTTACTTTTAAGCAAAGCTAATTTCAAAATGTTCACATGTTAGTACACGCTTGTATATTTTACGACAACTTTTTCTTTCATTGACTCGGCAGCTAAAAACAATTTTGTGAAATAAGCAGTGCAAAAACCAGAAATTTTATTTTAAAAGCTTTTTTGCTAACACTTCTTTCTTTGAAATTTTTACTGAAAATTTGGGAAAAATTTCTTAAATACATTGTACACATGACAAGGTTGCAAGAAAGTAATATAATATAAAATAATAAAAGTTTTTCTAAATCAACAATAATCTGTGAATTGCTTTTAAATTTTGACGGCGTTTTTTTTTGTGATAAAAAATTTAATTTTTTTCAATTTAAATGTTCTTTGTAAGAATCTTTACAAAAAAAAGGTAATAAGTACCAAGAAAATCAAAAAAGTCCCAAAAGTCGGTCATAAAAAAGTCTCACAAAAAGTCGCAGACCGCTAAAAAAAAGGGTCAAATTGCGACTTTAGTCGGATGAACGGTAACCAGTGTGCCATAAGATGTAAGAGGAAAAGTGCTAGATTGCAGAAATAAAAGTGCTAAAATGTTCTACAGCACACACAAGAAAGTGCTAAAATCAGTTAAAATTTTCAATTTCACTTATTTTTTAAGCGGCTCTACACTTGCAATAAAATTGTGAATTTTTTTGTATTTTATATTATCGCTAAGGTGTATATCATATTCATAGGTGGCACAATACATTTTTTCATAACAAAGAAAATAGAATTATATTGTGTAATGTGTTGCAAAATTATATGGTATTTTATTAAGTTTTTTAGTGTGAGAAAAATTTCGCCATATTTTTTTAAAGATTTGTATCAATCATTCCATAGTATAGGTCAAAGCGACAATAATATCGATGGTGTTGCGTAAATTGTACGTTATTTTACCTTTTCACAACCTCAAAGATGTGAACAATAACATATTCAATAATATTGAATGTATAGGCCGCTTGAAATATTTAATTTATAAATTTTGAATCCAGCTGCGAATGTAATACCAAGAAAGAAAAAATCTTTAAGGGTGTTAAATATAGCATTTAAATAAAAATATATTTTATACATAGATAAATCCGATTAACCGATTTAATATATACCAATTGCACAAGTTGTATAGTTTTACTGAAACATTATCGTATAACCGACAACAAAAGTCGTGGGCTCATTTTAGCTTTGACTGTGCTTTTTGTTAAGATGATGAATAAACTTATTAACACTACGTTTTCAAAACAATAAAACTTAAAACAAGTTTTGTTAATTTACTTAGTATTTTAAATGGTGTACTAATATATTTGTACCCATATGTGTATCTATCAAAAAGCGGTTCAGTTATATGACTCCTGTCATACTTAACACTTAATGAAGATAAATAAATTTGATAAAAATATAATATTAATTGGCTCGCAATTTTATAAATTTAATGAAATAAAAAGTGCAAAAAATGCTAAATAGTTTTAAGAAAGTGCTAAACTAGCACTTAGCATTATTTTCAAAATCTTTAGTGCTAAACGAAGAAAAAAAGTGCTAAATCTAGCACTAAAAGTGCTAAAATGGCAAGCCTGACGGTAACCCTGCAACGTGGTTTGTGTCTTTAATAACTTATGTGATATTTTGGTGGGTAAAATAATCTCTCATTTAATCTCATTAAGTTACAATGTTGCCATATACGTTTGAGAAAAAAATTGCCCATGTCCAACAAGAAAATTATTTTTCTAAAGAAAAAAGCTGCCCAAGATAATTTCTAACAGTATTCTATTAAATTTCGTATATTTCTTAATAAAATTTAAAAAATTTACTATAATTGCTGCATAAGCTTATGTAATACTACAGCATACAATTATAAATATAAAAAACAATATCAAAACTTTTATTATTTTTTTTCTATAAAACTAAAATCAAACAATTAAAAACTATTAAAAAAAAACAAGAAAACTGCTCTTTTCTTATTCCCAAACAAAACGTTTGTAAGAAAAAACACACATATTTTTTGGGGAAAAACTCACGGGAAGAAAAATCGGCGATGCCATATTTTTTTCGAACACGCGGAAATAATTCACAATTGCAACTTTAGGGAGAAGGGAAATACTTCTAGAGAGAAAAAAAATTCACCATAGGGGTGGGTGAATGATTAATAGTTTAATTAATTAAGAAAAAGAAAAATTATAAGAAGCACTTTTGCCTTTATCCAATTTGTATATCGATGGCTTAATATAAAAAAGGCCTAACTCGAATTTTCGATATTTTACAGGAGAAGCAAAAAACTGAAGAAAAAAATAAAGCATTTATGTACATGCAGAATTATTTTTTTAAGTTGATATAAGTCCTTGATTTTGAACTGTAACGTTCTAGGATCTTCAAGGAGGATATAATTATACGTTGTCGCCCAGAAAATATTAAAAACGCGATTTCGAAAGAAATTGAGTTAGGCCCTTTTTATATTAAGCCATCGATATGTATATTGCTAAGCGTTGAGTATTTCGGCGTAAAAGTTTTTCTCTTGATAGAGACTTTTCTCCGCTTGTCTTCTTTGCTTAAACTATTTTTTTTAACAAAAAAGTAAAACAAGAGTTTTCTTTAACTTGGGAAAATAAAATTGACCTTCGACACGCATTTTAGTAAGAGTACTTTTCTTTTGATTTGTTTTGCGTTTGGTTTTGTTTTGACTGCATTTGTTTGTCAATGCCTTTAAATTGTTAATGATCGTATGTATTTATTTAATTTTTTTTTGTTAAATTTTAGTGCATTTCTCCCCCGATTCTATGGGATGGTGTGATGAATCTTTGATTTAATTTCGCCAGTTGCACTCAACAACATGATCTAAATTCTTTCAGAAATTTACTATTTTTTATTGTTTTTTTTTTGCTTTTTTCTTTTCATTGTTGTCATTAATTTATAAATAAACGTTTCATAAACGTTTTGGCTTATACATTTTGCAAAAGTTTTTACGGTCCTTTTGTCACTGTGAGTATGAAAAATTAATTTTCTTGTATATTTTCTTTCATTGAGATTTTCATTTTGTTTTGACATCATAATTAATTATATATTTATATACATATGTATGTTTATTTAATGGAATATTAAAAGCAATATTTTTGCATATGTCACTCACTGCAATGTCAAGTAGAAACAAAAAAGAAAATAAATAAAAATATGTTTTTGTTTTCCATAAAAATTTAAGTTATGCGTGGCATTTTGCAAATTGCTGCCTTGTAGGAAAATGACATTTAAAGTCCACAGAGTGTCTCAGAAGAAAGTTTGTATAAACTTAAAAAGACACTTCGCGATTGCTTACAATTTGACTAATATCGGGATAACTATATTGTTTTCAAGTTAAAGGAAAATTCGTTAAATCGATTTCAGATATGAAACTGAAATTAAAATAAATATCAGATGACCACAAATTAGACTAAAACCTGTAGCTTAGGCCAACCGATTCCCATATTAATTTTCTTTTATAAAATCTATTGCCAACACCTTTTTACACTTAATTTTAGTTTTTAACTTAATAAAAAAAATTTTGTATGGAAATCCGTTTTATAAACCCTTTATTAAGCCTAAATAATTTTTATAAATTATGCCTTAAGAATTTCTCCTATATAATTCTTTTGAAAATTGAGTGCATTAGTGTAACTTTCCAGCATTTCAAATTAAGATGTTATTTGGCAAATAAATATTTTTTATAATTGCAAGTAAACTTTAACCTAAAAGTCAACCATAAGCTAATGACAGGGTTGTTATGCATTTAAAGTTGCCATATGTTCTGCTGAAGATATGGTAACATCAACATAACAGCTCTTTATGTTAGATACATACATACATAATTTTAAATTATTTCAATTAAAAAAAATACAACACTAAGTTTTATAAAAATAAAAAGCATAGAAAAAGAGATTTCCTTATAACTAGTTTCAACTTAACAAAAAGGCAACAGCCAGTCGTTGCCACTACATATTTTTCACCACTCTAGTGTTGCCACAATATTAAAACTATTAAATTGATTTTATGATAACGTTATAATACGATTAATGAAAAAAAAGCTTAAAGCTAACTTTATCGTTTCTTTAAGCTAAAGTGAACTTATTGCTAAGTTTTATAATGACCCTTAAGTCTCAGTTTTTGAAAAATTTAATTAAATTAATTCTACTTACACTTCTTAAGACAAACAGGTTTATCATAAAAAAATTCTACATGGAAATTTCCGAAAGTGTGAACAGTCGGTGAAAATTTTAGAACGTTTACGTTTTTAAACTCCGAAAAAATTTGATTTCAAAAAACAATTTTAACAATTTATGACGAAAATATGCAAGTTTTTTATTTCAATAGAATTGATGATACGAAATTAAAATCCATGTGATAAAAATGAATAAAACAAAATTTCACAAACCACAAGCTGCACTTACATACATATATTTGTGTATCATAAATATATTAAACACGTGTTAAGCAGGCGATTCAAAATTTCCCCGAATAGCCCCTTTCAATATTTATTTGATGCACTTGGGTTTTTTTTTTGTCCAGAAATTTATTATTTTTCCTCTATCAAATTCTTAAATTTTTTTTACTAATATTTCAACACGCGAACAGTTTTTGCGTATTTGAACAAAATACCAGATTATTATAAATTAGTTTAACATTAACAACAACAACATGAACTTTACACAACAACTACACATAATCAAATGAAGTGAGTAGCTGAGTAACGGTATTGCGTTCAGCTGATTTCCTCTTTCCGTTTTTGTAATAGAAAAATTAAAAGAAAACTATATCTTTTCACCTCTGCATTAGCGCTGTACTTAAAGTAATCAAAGTTCAGTGTCAGGCTGGTGATGAAAAAAACAGGGGAAATTAAATTAAAAAAGAAAGTAAAAATAAAGTTCACATGTGTAGTACGTCCGTAATCGGGGGTATGATAACGATGATGACGATGATGACATATTTATTGCTTTCGACCACTCCTTAGAGTGGCAAATAAAAAACATTAGAACATGAAATTCATGTCTGAAAATAGTGAACATTAAGTTTTGTAAAGGAAATGCAAGGAAACTGTTCTTTTAGTTTTCATTTGGACACGAAATGTTTCTACTGCCAAGTTACTTTGGATAACATTTGATTTCCTCTCCTAAAAGGTTAAATTTGAAGAATGACATGTCAATGTTGATTTTAAAAGGAATTTTAAGAAAATTACAAAAAAAAAAAAAGAAATCGTATTGCGTGCTGATAACAGTTTGGCATTAGACACAAAAATAAAAATATGTATAAGTATGTATATCGAAAAACTTACCTCATCACAGCCTGCACAGCGAGGTTTCAAAAGTTCCGCATAATGACGCTCACAATATATTTTATCCTCATGAACGCAATATGTTAAATCGACCAGCAATTCATTGCAAGTATTGCAAGTAAAACAGCGTGGATGCCACATAACACTTTCCACAAATTTGGGAGCCGCCACTACCATATCCCCCACATTTACTTCGCCATCACAGTGGGCACAATGCTCATCGTAAGGAGCATCTTTTACATAACCTGGAACAAAAGAAAAAAAATTTTGTTAAGCTTGAAAAGAAAAACAAATTTTAAAGAATTTTACATTGAAAATGTACGGTGTTACCTCAATACGGTACTACCATTTCAATGTTAAATGATAATTTTTATGTGTCGTAAAACAGATGTGAAAAGTAGTTTTAACAAGGTACGGTACTACCATTTCAATATCCAGTTATCGTTTTTATGTGTCGTTATAAAACGACAGATATGAAAAACTATTTTAAAAAGGCCTTGAATTTTACATTAAAAATGAACCCTACTATCTTAGCACGGTATTATCATTTCAATATAAAATTATCATTTTTGTGTCGTTGTAAAACGACAAATATGAAAAACTATTTTGCCAAGGCCTTGAATTTTACATTTAAAAAGCACCGTGTTACCTTAGAACGGTATTATCATTTCAATATCAAATAATCGTTTTATGTGTCGTAAAACCGATATGAAAGACTGTTTTAACAAGGCCTTGAATTTACATTTAAATTTTACCGTATTACCTGAATACAGTGTTACCATTTAATATCAAAATATAATTTTTATGTGCCATTGTAAAATGACAGATATGAGAAACTGTTTTACCAAGGCCTTGAATTTTACATTTAAAAAGCACCGTGTTGCCTTAGAACGATATTATCATGTCAATATCAAATAATTGTTCTAAATATGTGCCGTAAAGCAGGTATGAAAGACTGTTTTAACAAGGCCTTGAATTTACATTTAAATTGTACCGTATTACCTGAATACAGTGTTACCATTTAATATCAAAATATAATTTTTATGTGCCATTGTAAAATGACAGATATGAAAGACTATTTATACAAGGCTTTGAATTTTGTATTGAAAATGTACCGTGTTACCTTAGTACGGTATTACCATTTCATTATCTAATTACAGTTTTCATGTGTCTTTGGATAAGACAGATAGGAATTTAAATTTTCCATTGAATGTGTATCGCTTTCAGTGTTATTTAGTAACTTAAGTCGATATATGTGTAAATTGCCTATTTTGCCACATAGCAGTGCGGCCGCAGATCGGTCATTTTCTTTCATGAAAATCATTAAAACAGAACAAAGAAATCGGTTGAAAACTGAAACTATAAGTAACCTAATATTTGCCAAAGAATTGTGCCTTGGATCTCACATATAATCTTTGTATTTACAAATGTTTGTGAAATAAAAGTTATTTTAGTAGCTTTATAAAACCTATTTACAAAAACTGAATTCCTATTATTTATGTATATTATTTTATGTATGCATAGCATATCTATATAAAGGGTAAGAGCAAATAACTGGGGATGACACTTTTTTTTTATTGGAAATGCTTTATTGTTTATGGCAGTTTGATTTCCAATCACATGTGAAGTTTTAAATGCGCTTTTGGAACTTGTTTAGTTTGATACTCCTTGCACTTACCCTTTATATAAAGGGTGTCCCAATAAGAACGCAAGATTTAAATTTGGCGCCATTCGAAGTGTCATTGTTTGACATTTGAACAATTGTTATTGTTTACTAGTAGAAGGTACGAGGTTAGTAAAAATGGAGCGCTACACGAATGAACAGCGCATTCTCATTGTGAAATTGTTTTATCAAAATGGTGAAAGTTTTGCGGCTACAGTTCGCAAATTTGCAATCAATTTTGGGTCACAATAACGCTCCAAAAGAGTCAACTGTAAAGACATTAATGGATAAATTTGCCGAAACTGGGTGTGTTAGTGATGTAAAGACAACAACGCGCCTTCGACCAGGTCGATCGCCCGAAAATGTCGCAGCTGTACGTGATGATGTCGCTCAAACGCAGGTCATGCACAAACAGTCAATGGTGTTCGGTATCGTGAAATGATAACCAGTTTTTTCGTGCCTAGAATTAAAGAAATGAATGTGGAGGGCATGTGGTTTCAACAAGGCGGCGCCACATGTCATACAGCCAGAGAAACAATTCAATTGCTACATCAGTCATTTCCTGGTCGTGTTATTTCGCGTTTTGGAGATTAGATCGTGCGATTTAACACCATTAGACTTTTTTCTTTGGGGTTTTTTGAAGTCGATGGTTTACGCGAATAAGCCGACGACGACTCAAGCCTTAAAAGAGGAAATTGGACGCTGCATTAATGAAATACCGCAGCATTTATGCAAAACGGCCATTGAAAATTTCATTAAAAGATCGCGTGTGTGCCAGCAAAGTCGCGGCGGCCATCTGCCCGATTTGTTGTTCCACACATAACCTCATTTTGTCTACTTTACGATATAATAAAGTTTCACGATTTTTTTTTAAATATCTGTGTTTTATTTAAAATTTAAATCTTGCGTTCTTGTTGGGACACCCTTTATAAGTACATATATTTTGTTATTTTTTATGTTTCATTGAATTGTTATTTTTTATGTTTCTCTGAATAAAAAAAATTTCTACCGAATTTCATTCAAATCTACCGATTTTTTTGTCGATTCTACCGAATTTAAAAAAAAAATTAATTGTGCACACTGATCGCTTTACCCTAGTACCGCATTTTCATTTTAATATAAAATTATCAAATGAGAATAAAAATACTCAAATGAGAATAGGCAGGATTTTTCTTTCCACTCTTACCTATATCCAAAGCTATTTCATTACGTGCCGTTACAAAATCCTCATACGAGGCGTCATGCAACTCCTCCAGATGCTTGCAGTGTTCCAGTGATAGATCCTGTTTGGGCAATTGATATGAGATCTGTTGTTCCCTATAGCGTGCTCCTTCACTTCCCACTTTTGGCACTTTTTCCAATGGCAATTGCTCGAAATAGCGATTGATGCGTGATGAGACGCGTATACCCGGCGGTACCCATGTGTAGCCCAAATCACGTGGCTCAACGCCCGATTCGGCCGGTGACACAACCTTGAAGCCCAAACGTTCGTGTACGTTTGTGGTTTGCTGTTGGTATATGGCATGAGCTTCGCGGGGACATTTGCAGGATTGGCAAGTTTTTCTGTAAGAAAAAAATATGAAAAATATTTAATAAAATATCATACAAACAATAGATTCAGCAATATTCTTCTCAGAATTTAAGGACGCAAATCATGGCTCCAGTGTATATGTAAATTGATAAAAATTTTGCTTATTGCTCATACGCTCCAAAGACAACAACAATGTATAACACTGCAAAATAACATTTTGTTGCAAAGTATTTATGTTAACACTGACAATAACATTACTCTGTTACGCAAAGTTTTGTTTGAAAAGCTTACTGTTGGTCAATGTGTATTAACATTATAAAAAAAGCTTTCTTATGCTTTTAAATGTGTAGCACACGTTAATTTTGAAAAAAAAGAACAAAAAAGCTTTCGGGAACATTTTGACATTGTTAGTAGCGGAACCGGAAATACATCAGAGTGCATGAAAATTGAGCCATATCTCTTTTTTCATATTTAACTTGACTTTTATTTTAGTTGATTTGTATTCTTGTTGTAATCGTGTGACACATTTTTTAATATGTGCCCATAACTATGAAAGTGGTCTATATCATATATTTCTTGTGTGGAGATATTTTGTAGGTTACATTTAAATAAATCAAAAAAATGTTTTAATATTATACAAAATTTAAATTTAAAGTTATACTATAGTCTTGTTTAATATTAATTTATTTAATATTAGTTAATATTTATTGCAGCTTTTTTTTCAGATTTATTTAATATTTCGAAGCAAAAATGCTCATGACATAGACCAATTTCATAGTTAAGGGCACTCTTAAGGCAACTCTCTTTAGGGTTCCGTACACCAAAGGTGAAAAGGAATCCTATTGTTTTCGCTACTGTGTCCGTCTTTCCGTCACAGGGTGTTTTCCTGAAATTTTGACAGAACATGTTAGAACCTTGTCCGCTATAATAACAAATATATGACAGTTAAAAATTAAAGTGTGTTCCAAAACGTGCAATGAAAAATGTTAAAATCTCATGTAATATACATACGAGTACACAGAGAAAACAGATTCGTTGTGACAACCGAATTTGTTGCCAATTGAATTTTGGCGGTTGCAGAAACTATCATAGAAGTCTGCTATAGCGACTGAAATTTTCTTGTGGTACCACTATATTTTAATTATAATCCTCAACCCAATAGTTGCAGCAACAGAAAAAATTGGTTGACAGTATGGAATTTGAAATAAATGTTATTCTTGCTACCGAAAATTTGGTTAATATAATTAAAACAATATCATAATTGGTACCTGTAAAAGAAAAATTGCCCTGCCTTGCTGAAATAAAAATAAACAATAAACGCAAATAAAAATACACAATTTAAGAAATTTATTATTTGACATATTGTCATAAGTTTATTTTAATTGAAATTTATTTCCTAATGGTGAAGCATGTCTATATAAATTTCTTCAACCACTCATTTTAAAAAGCCACAAACCTGTTATCTTATGCACAGACTTTCAAAAACCATTTGAGAATTCACAAATCATAATAACTTTGAAAGTCACAAAAGTTAATTTTTTAATTTGCTGCTATAAACTATGATAGTAAACTCAACCTCTAGTTAGTTGCAGCAACTGATTGAAAGTTTTTATTTTAATTTTAATATAGAACGATAATTTTTTAGTTGCTAATACCAAAAGTTGGTAGTAAAATCCAATTCGTAATATTTTATTTGGTTGGGTTAACCAATCAGTTAATTAGTCATGACAAAACCATACGCTCGGTTGATGCAATCAATTTAAGTATTTTCACAATCATATCTTTGTTACAATTATGCCCTTATGGCAATGAACATGGATTGTTTTTTGCATTAACTGAAAATTGATAGCGTGAACTGAAATATAGTTAATGCAAATGATATTTTATTGGACTAACCGTTTTCCAACCAATCTTTTTTCTGGGTGTACAATTATGTATATGTATATAGACACTTGAAATTTGCAAAGTTGGTGTATTTTTATACAGACTACAAGAATTAACACTAAAATTTAAAAAAAAAAATCAAAACTAAAGAGTGTTCTATCAGTTAATGATATTTTTACTTTAGAATTTGGCAACTTTTTTATCTTGGAAACCATAAGGGGCAATTTGAAATTTTCCAAAACGCTAAAACTAAAAAAATCCCAAAGTGAAAAATTGCCAAAACGAACAAATCGCCAAAAATCGCCTGAACGAAAAAGAAGCGCCGGAACTAAAAAAAATCGCTAAAAACTTAACTTAATCGCCAAAAACCCTAAAAATCGTTAAAAATTCAAAAAAAGTCGTCAAAACGAAATATGTATACGCTAAAAACCGAAAAACTCCCCAAAACGAAAAAAAAACGCCAACACCAAAAAAAACGCTAAAACTAAAAACATTGCCAAAAACCGAAAAATACGCCAAAAACGCAAAAAACGCTAAAAATAAAAAAAGGCCAAAAAAAACCGAAGAAATTCCAAAAACGAAAATCATTCCAAAAATTCGTATAGTATTACATATCTAGTGTCCGTACGGAATCCTTCGTGTGCGAGTCAAAGTCTCACTTTACTGAATTTATTTTAAACAATGGATATGTCCCTAGGGAAGTCCTACAAAAAAAAATTTTGCAAAAAATACATACAATTTATGGAGAATTTAGCGTTACGTTCCATTTCTTTAAAAATCGCTCAAGTTAAAAAAAATCCAAACATTTACTGAGGAAAACATGCAAAAGAAGTAAATGTCAAAAAGTTTTATTAAAAAAAAAAATACATTTTAAATAACAAAAACAATTCATTTGCATAAGAAAAATAAAATAAAGTTTATTCCAAACATGAAGGATTAAAATTAAAAGTCGGTTTCGCAAACAGTGTCTCGTTTCTGTAACTCGAGAAAAATTAAACAATTATAAGTTTAAAATTTTTAAACGCACTAATAATCCCAAACTAGTATTTTACTTATTAAGTAAAATATTTTTTTATTAAAAATACATTGAAATTGATTATTGACGGGTTTAGCTGGATCCTATGCGCATTTCACTGTTGTTAATGCAGATCATCAGGGAACCTTTACCCACCCAAAGCTTCTTAGAACAACTAGAGTTATTATATTATAAACTTTCATTTAAACAAATAACAAAGTTGAAACAAGAACTCAATAATCAAAATGTTTTTTATTTTCTTACTTTACTATTGCTACATTGGCTGACTTTTTTTCAGCTTCAAATTGTAGTCGTAAGAGTATGTAAAAGAAAATAAATGTAAATAACAAAACAGCTATTTAAGAATAGAGTGTTGCCACACAAGTATTTTTTTGACCGGGTGCAGTCAAGTTAATAATAAGTGTTTTTTATGGGAATTGTTAAAATTTAAGTTTAAAATTTTTAAACGCACTAATAATCCCAAATTAATATTTTACTTATTAAGTAAAATATTTTTTATTAAAAATACATTGAAATTGATTATTGACGGGTTTAGCTGGATCCTATGCGCATTTCACTGTTGCTAATGCAGATCATCAGGGAACCTTTACCCAAAGCCTCTTAGAACAACTAGAGTTATTATATTATAAACTTTCATTTAAACAAATGAGAAGCTCAATAACAAATAACAAAGTTGAAACAAGAACTCAATAATCAACATGTTTTTTTATTTTCTTACTTTACTATTGCTACATTGGCTGACTTTTTTCAGCTTTTTTTATTAGTGCGTTTAAAAATTTTAAACTTAAATTGTAACAATTCCCATAAAAAACACTTATTAAACAATTATATTTTTGTTGTTTTTATTTTTGAATCGTGTTATATAAAAATGGTGTAAAAATAGATCGTGCAAACAAATAGTTGAGAGTATATATATATTGTATAATTTTCAGAATATATGATTATGTAAATACATGTAGCCACCTAAAATCCAAAGGACCATGAGTACCTTTTGTATCTATTTTTTTTTCTAAACGTGAAAAGTATAAAATATAATAAAATATAATTAAAAAACTTCATAACTAAAAAGAAACGTAAACTAAAGTTGAAAGATAGTTCGACGTTCGCTTCAATTTTTTTTTCGATAATGATGGGACCGGGCAGACTGTTAGTCTTTGCAGTTTTCTGACATTAATATTAATCAATAACTTTTATAACTACGTAGTACATCCAATCGGCAAACTTGTAAGTTTTTATAGTGTATTATTAATTACTTTCACGATAGATTATTTGTGCGTAAATTTATTACTTTGTGATCACCGCTTATATTTATTACACTTCCATGATATCTAGGCAATTGTCGGTGTTTTGAGTATTCCAACAACTGGTTGATTATTTGTTTTTGATATAGATATCTGTGGCAATAAGGAAAAACTGCTTAAGTCATATTTAACAGTTTTGCAGGAGAACACTTTTAAGCTCTCAAGTGAATTTTTAAAAATTTTTATCTTTTACAGTTAAATTGGGAAATTCTCTGTTAACCTTTACTTTTTTAAAGCAAACATCATTCTACACACTATAAGTAATACAATTTAAGTTGAAAGTAGCAAAGTATAACTTAAATTAAGCTATTATTCTAAATGAAATTAGAAGTCTAAAAAAGATAAGTCGCAAGTTATAGTGCTATTATTTCCTGAAAGTTCACACCAAATAATTGAAATTTTGACCCGAGGTACCTTCGAATATGCAGATCATGGAAGTAGCATTAACTCAAAATCAGCTTATCTCGACTTAAGCACTTTATCCTTTTTGCCACATATATATATATATATATATATATATATATATATATATATATATATATATATATATATATATATATATATATATATATATATATATATATATATTAGTGTCCTGCACAAGACTATTTATAAGACCTTTCAAGACATGAGAGATTTTTTCAAATGCTTTACTACAGCGAAATATTCTAAAAGAATCGCTAAGCAACACTGTTGGCAAGTAATTTTTTTTCGGTGGTTTGTCTTGCCAACAGTGTTGTTTAGCGATTCTTTTAGAATATTTCGCTGTAGTAAAGCATTGGAAAAAATCTCTCATGTCTTGAAAAGTCTTATAAATACTCTTGTGCAGGACACACACATATATATATATATATATATATATATATATATATATATATATATATATTTACTGCGTATATTGCATTAAAGAGTAGAATAGATTTGAAGAAAAAAAAATATTATGGAAGATTGTAAAATATGAAGGAAGTTACAAAAACTACGAGAGGTTACTAAGAACATATTTCACCAACTTATTTAAATATCAATTCATAATTAAAAGTAATTTTTCCATACAACAATTAATAAAAATCGACATTTAAATATGAATTGATATATAAAAAGAGTTGTTGGAATTGGCCCTAAGAATCCAATTGCTATAAATGTGATAATTCGTGTGCTCATATTTTTCTTGGCAAGTTTCCAGTAAAAAAAATGTAAGAAGGCGGTCTACAATGTTAAATTTGACAAAATTAAGACGACAAAAATTAAAAAAAAAGGTTATTAAAAAAAGTTTTTTACAACGAAAAGTCGGGGAATTTTTTCCCGGGAAATACCGTATGAAAAACACTTTTTTTTTGCAATAATGATAATGTCATTCAAAATTTAATTTATAAGCTATTGTTTACGATAATGTACAGCTGTGTTTTACTCATCATTTAATTCTATATCAGGTGGCATCTCTGTGTACAAAACGTCAATTTAAGCGAAAAGCACAAAGAAGTATAAAAAAAACTAAAGTAATTTAAGCTTGTGATAATAGGTTTGTTCATTTACTAAAAATTGGGTGCATTCATAAGACGTAGCTGTTGCGCAACCATTGAGTGTTTGTCTTAGAAATGCATAGTTGCGTAATTCCGCTCCACTCAACAGTTGAGTAATTTTCCATCATAAAATTTTTTTCGCTACCTATAGTCAACGTGTTGTGATCAGCTTGAACAGCTGATCGAATAGAGTTATGCCTTTTATATGCTTTGTTAGGTGGGGATGAAGTAACGATATAAAGATATAAAATTAAATTATATCCATCAATTAACAATTGTTACTGGAAAGTATTCATTACCTCAAAAAGTTTGCAGGGAGAGAGCGTCAAAAGAGAGAAAAAATTGAGAGACAAAAATAATTGTTAACTAATTGTTAGTTTGGGAAATGTAGAATTAATATGTCCATATACTTTTATTTTTTTAATTTAATACGAAAATACAATAATTACTTTGTTTTTCCTTACTTTATTTCTTTAAAATTTTTATATTATAACTGTTTATTTCATGCATGTTATAAAAAATTGGTCTAACTGGCAACACTGCTTGTCCATAGTATAAGAAAAATACGAGAGAAAGAAATATGTGAGAGAGGAGTTAAATTTGTCGCTTCAATTCCCAGTACGTGCGACTTTTGCTACACCGCAAGCTTCTCTTCACTTCTCGCCTACAAACACGACTCGCAAGCGACGTGTCGCAGCTGGGCCACCCTTCATCTAAACGGCCTCTAAGTAAAATTTTTACTTGCAAGAATTATCCAACCACCTGTTGTGTGTTTTGTTTTCAAATTAATTATTTCAAAAATGTCTGAAAAAGAAAAACTCGAAAATGTGAATTTCTTTATTAAAAAAAAACATGTATATATACGTACGTATGTAAAAATAAAGCATATTTTCTTAATTTATTGTTTTTCTTTCATTAAACCACATAAAGTCAATCCTATTGTCAAGGAATTTCGTTTGTTTATCATATCTGATCAGAGATGGAAAATGTGTTTTTTTATATTTGTTAATACAATAGAATTAAAAAATAATGAAAAAATTCATAAAAATAGTAAATAATACATGAAAATGTGTAAAGTACTTCATATTAAATGTTGATTTTTAAAAATTTTATAATTTAATATACTATTATGATACAAGATTATCCAAAATATATTAGCAAAAGTACAATTGTATTATGATGTCCATCTATGGTTCTGATGTGAATAAACTCTTTTTTTTGCAAGTTTTTACAAGTAAAGCCTTCATTGACTTTTTCGTATCTGGGAGAGTAATTTTGTAAAATTTCTGCCTTGCTCTCTCGTTGCAAGTTTCGGCTAGGAAAGTAAATGAACACACCTAATGTCATTAAAATATGTTACTGGATAGCAAAGTCGATAAATTATCGTTATATTTATTTTAACGATACGATTCTCGTAATAAAAGTAACTGAATACAGGTACTGGTAAAAGTACTGCACTATTTACAAAACTGCAATACGATAATAGAATTCTGCATTCTTCTATTTTAAGAGCCAATTTCACCAACTTATTTGAATATCAATTCATATTTAAAAGTCATTTTTCCATACAAAAATTAATGAAAATCAACATTTAAATGTTAATTGATATTTAAATAGAGTTGGTGAAATTGGCCCTAAATCTTCAAATCTAAATATTTTTATTATGCATTTCAAACTTACCTTACAATGAGATCATAGATTTCTTTTTTATCAAATACTTTGCAGTAAGCGTGTAAAACATTAAGACAAGCATAACGCACTCCAGTCCAAGGAACTTCGTTTGAAGCTAATGCCTCCCATAGGGGGCAATCAGCATGGCGATCCATGTCAAGCATTTTTACCATTTTATTGTGATCAAAATTGTGACAGTGTTTAATTTTTTTTTTTTTTTTTTTGGTTTACTTTTAACAATTTTCACACATTGATTTGCACTTGTAATGTATTTATAGACTTAAAGCGTATATCACATGGCAAAAGGACTAGATATGTATATATTATTATTATTATTATTTTGTTATTATTGTTTATTTTAAATCTAAAATAAATCATATATATGTACATATTTATATGATTTCTATGGAATTTGCTTATTGCTTTCAGCGCTAATAAAAATATATCATATAGTTTTATTTGCTATAATATAATTTATCATCAGCAAGTCAAAAAAAAAAAAAAAAAAAATGACAAAACATAAAAATTAAACTGCGGTCTCATTGGTTTGGTAATTAAAAATTGTTTGTTAATTTCCTAAACATGTGTTGGATTTACCTCATCACATGTTCATTGACTTGTATGTACGTTTTCGAAAAATGCCCAATAACAGCGCACACCCACCCACGCGCTGGCAATAAGATCAAGATTTTTTTAATTTTAAACGTCATCATCGTATTCATCACCGGGGTAGATAGATCGTTGTAGAAATATCTTTTATTTTTGTTTTTGTAAATTGTTTGTTCTTCTGGCGGTTTTAAATGATTTTAATGGTGATGATGATGCTAATGTTTACCAACAATAAAAACAACAACAACAAGAATAAACAAAAGCCCACGGTGTGAGAGAGTTAATAAGCACAGTGGTTCTCTAGAAAATTGTACAGTTATTAAACAATTTTGTTATAAAACGAATAAAACTCATTTGTTAAATTCACGTACAAATACAGTGAAACCTCTCATAACCGGACACTCAACGTCACGGTGTTTTTGTATGGTTATTAGAGGTGCCCGCTTATGAGAGAGGTGCAAATTTTATGGCAGTTTATTGTAGTTTGAAAAATTATATGAAGAGTAGACTGTTTGCACTTAAATTGGTATAATTTCAGCTGTTGCGTTTCCAAATGACTTTAAATGTTTTTATTTGTTGAAATGCACGAAAGTCGTCTCTAGAAAAGTGATTCGAGGAGTTTGTATAATGTAAATGTAACAATACGAATTGTTAAAATTTGATTTTTCAAACTCGTTTAAATTTTATCCTCACAAAAACATAAATGTGAAAAACGGCCAAGTTCCTATCCAAAATTTCGGCCATTAAAAGTTGTGAGATATAAATTTTGACCAAGTTCTTCTTTGCCACAATACCTAACACAGAAATATATTATGTATGATATAAATTTGTAATCGTAAGTGTGTCATATAATTTGTAGATAATCTGATAACTTGGCAATATTTTTACCTTTCCTTTCCTTTCCTTTTCAAAATAGGGAATTTTTTTTGGATAAGTGCAATGTGTATGAAAAGTTTTAATAAAATGTATGTTAATTTTGAATTTGAAGTGTTTTCCGCCGTTTTCCGTTGTTTCCGCCCTCTGATAGCAACTTCTGGGTTTTCAGATTTTTCTTAGTGATCCCTGATCTAGATTTATTTGTGTATCAAATTTAAGCTCGCTAGTGCGAATTGGAGCTTTAACGTCGTGGCCCCGCATACCGGGTAAAACTTTTTGGTCTTAACATTTTCCCATTGGCTTACTTACGCAGCTACACTTACTAGTGTATAAAATGTCAGCTCTCGAGCGCGAATTATATCTTTAGATTTTATCAGCATTACCTCTACCCACTATTCCTAACTCAAAATTTTGTTGTGAGCAGCGCTTATGATTCATGCTAATTTTCTTTTAAAATATGCTAGACCGTTGTAGATTAAACACAAGGCTAACATTTTATGGGAGTGATCACGCCCAATTTTTAAGGTGATGCAAGATTTCACTAAATTGACTTGAATTAAAAGCTGTGTATTAAGTATTTAGTTCAAAACAATATTAGCGTGGCCCCGCCCATTCTGGTAAAATTTTTTGGGTTTTCAAATTTTTCTAGTTTGTTTCTCACTTAGACCTACTTGTATATCAAATTTCAGCTCCTTAGCGATACTTTTAATTTTTAAGTTTTATGGGCGCAGCCCCGCCCCTCGTAACTAAAATTTTCGGGTTTTTAGACTTTTCTAGTTGGTTTCTCACCTAGACCTACTTGTATGTCAAATTTCAGCTCCTTAGCGCAACTTTTAACTTTTAATGTTTATGGGCGTAACCACACCCACTTTTCAGAAGTCAAAATATTTTTGGGTCAGTGCTTATTATTTGTGTCTAGTTTCGTTACAAACGGATGATAATATCTAGATAAATAGTATATCTAAATATGCTGAGCCGCAGGGCATTAAAATGAGGTTTAAATTGTATGGGCGTGTCAACGCCCACCTTTTTGATAAAAAAATTTATAGCCTTGCATTACCGCAGTATATATGCAGGAATTTCATTAAAATAGTTTCGTTGAAGCGCCTTAGATTAGCATTTTTAATTCTGACCTTTATGGGCGTAGCCCCGCCCTCCTGGCTTAAATTTCCGGGTTTTCAGATTTTTTTTATTTTATTTCTCACCTAGACCTAGCTCTGTATCGAATTTCAGCTCAATAGCACAAATTTTAATTTTTATGGGCGTAGCCCCGCCCTCCTGGCTAAAATTTTCGGGTTTTCAGATTTTTCTGGTTCATTGCTCACCTAGATCTTCTCGTGTACCAAATTTTAGCTTTCTAGCTATAGCGGAAGTGCTTCATCAATTTGATGAGTGTGTCAGTGGTCAGTGGTCAGTGAGTATGTCTTAAAATATGCACTTTTTGCACCTCTATATCTCCGGAAGCTTTTATTATAAAGCTTTCAAACTTCGGATATGAGGTTATATGAATTTATTCTAATTATGATTTAAATATCATAATTTTACGATTGCGGGGAACAAAGTTATGAAGGGGGTAAAAACAGCTCGAATGGCTTCGTGTAAATATACACACTGCGTGCATTGGCCAGAACTTGGCCTGGCGCACTGCCGTGCGCCTAGATGATTATTTATTTACTGCGCAATTTCTCGTTAAAAAATAACTGAATCACAACTCGCTCTTAACCCTTTATAATGCGTTCGGTAGTATAAAAATAATTATTTGAAAATTCTAATTGAATTGCAATACTTATTGCTTGCTGGGTTAGTAAACATTTCAAAAGATTTAACATCCCATGGCAACTTCGTGTGAAGATGTGTTAGTTTTAAAGTGCTTCTGCTTTTCTTGCTTCTTTACTTTTAAGATTCTTGTTGAGTGTTTAAAATAATAAAGTGAAGCTTTCTTTTCTTAAGCTTTTTTATTTTTGCAATATAATATAACGATTATTGTTGTCTATTTTTTTTTATTATTATTTTAGTGATAAGATTAAAAAGCCATAAAGAAGTGTGATTATACTTTTTGGTATGTTGAAATAATGTTTGTTTTAATATATATATTTTTTTGTTTGTTTTTTTTTGCTCTTCAAATACTAGATGAATATGAATCTGTCTGTTAAGTCATTTTTATAAAATAAACTTTGAAAATTAAATTTTATTTCACGATGATTATGTAGTTAGGAGTTTTATAGATGCAAAGGACTACATAACTTGCAACAATTTTAAAACATTTTTAAGCAGTTGAATTAAATCTTCCAAAAGCCAGAAAATCTGCTTTATTGATTGAATTGTTATAAAATTTCGTTTTCGTTAATCAATTCAGCTTGTTGTCAAATATTTAGTTGACTTACGCTTTTTTTCTGTTTTATTTTGTGGTCTAAGTAAATATTTTATCAAACTAAAAATAACTATAAAACAGAAATTCTTTATTTAAATTAAATACTCATTCCTGTAGATTAATGATTAATGACATCTACTCACTTGACTTGAAAGGAAATAGAAATAAAAAAAATAAATAGATTACTCACTTATTTTAATCGTTTGTAGATAAATAACATAATATGCAGTATATTTTACTGAAATAAAAAATATGTTATTTAAATATTGTAAAAGGTGGAAGGCGGAATTAAAAGCAAATTTATGTTAAACAATTCTTTCATTCATCAGCGATATACAATTTTATGTAAGGATTTTTGGACCTCAGCATGAGCAACTTTCTTTCCTTTAACAAAATTCAATAAGAGTGCAGAAGAAGTTTAGTTTTTATATCATAAAAAATATACATAAGCAAACTAAGATTTTGAATAAAAAAATTATATATTTCAAGAACTAATTTTAATAAGTTGAATCCAAGATATAGACATTTGTATAATAATTACAACTTTTTGTAGCGTGCGACATCAAACAAATATGCTTGTTTTTTTTCTAAGAAAACTAAACTTTTTTTTACTTCTTCATATGTTTATGTAGGCCGTCATCAGCTCTATATTAAGTAAAATTTTAAGAAAAATCGAACCACATTGTTCTACGATATAATATTAATTTTTTGCTGTCGCAAGCGACAAAAAAAGTGAACTTTCTCGTGGAAATGCCCACATATGAATGAACACAAACATTTGGCCAACCATTTTCTCCCTAATTACGCGCAAAGATAGGCTACAGCCAAGCAGTTATGGCATCCGAATATTTTACAGTTCACCCAGGACACATAAAAAGTCTGTTCGTTCAAACGTAACCGCCCAAAACGAATTTTCTACAATCTTTCGTTGTATTCGACAGTGCCCGATTCATCAGTATTATATTTTTCATCTACTTCGCTATCACAAGAACTTAAATAAAATAATAATCCCGTTTCCATTTTAATTTATTTTGACAGTTCTAAATCCATTGTGAATTTAATGTACTCTTTACTCAAACTGTTGTGGAACTCAAAAATTATTGTGAATTTTAAGGAAAATTACGATCCATTTGCAGTCGTATGTCATGATGCCATGACGTAATTATCTTTCGTACAATTGTCGATACGATCAGCGTTACCGTTGGATAATTAAAAAGAAGGGATTTCTAGGTAAAAAGAGGCAACCATAAAAACAAAAAAAATTAAAACAAGCCGGTTTATTTTTAAAAACATCAACAATTTAAATCTGGTATTGCACATTTAAAGACTAACGTTCTAATTCATAATATATATATATATAGGTTCCTGTCGTTCCTACAAGGAGCATAGGGCCTCAATATAATACATAATAATAATAATGAACATATCCCTATTCTGCGCCAACGCCTTCACTTCTCCCCAACTTTGGCCGCTGCGGTGTAAACTGGGCGCCCCCTTCTTCTATTCCCTTGATGGTTCCAATCTACGGCAATTCTAGTAATGTCGTTCGTATGCCTTCTAAGGATGTGGCCAATCCAGCGCCATTTCCGTCTCTTTATCTCAATTGGTAAGGATTGTTGGGTTGTTCTTCTCCAAAGCATATGATTCGATATAGTTCTCGGTCAGAATATACGTAGAATCTTGCAAAGACAGCGGTTCACGAAAACTTGCATTTTTTGCAGGTCACGAGTGGCAGCATTCCATGTTTCACAACCGTATAAAAGGGTAGATTTCACATTCGCGTTAAATACAGCAATTTTCGTGCGCAAGGATAGAGATGGGGACTTCCAAATGGATTTTAGGCGGCCAAATGCTTGACTTGCCCTCTGCAAGCGGTTATCGATATCCGCGCCCGATCCTCCGTTTGTAGCTAAGGTAACAGAATTGGCTAACGTCTTCTATTTCACTAGCACCAATGGCAAACAAATCCTGGGAGTTTGTGTTAATGCGTAGGGTTTTTGTCTTCATGACGTTAATTTTCAAACCTGCTGCTTCCGCCGCCCGCGTTACGCTCTACAAGTTTTCCGTTAGATCTGAGTAGCAGATCGCCAAAAGACAAATATCGTCTGCGTAGTCAAGATCGTTTAGGCGACACTGCAAGCCCCACGTTATCCCCCTGCCATTATCAAGGGCTCTACAAAGGATTGTGTCCAAAACTATATTGAATAGCAGTGGTGATAGAACACAGCCCTGTCTGACACCAATCTCAACTCTCACCGCTCGACTCAACAATCCTCCATGCTTTATCCTACAGGATGCGTTTCGGTATAGGGTGTTTATAAGACGTATGAGTTTAAGGGGGATCCCAATGCATGCCAACGCACTCCAAATCACATCGTGGTTCAGTTTGTCAAAGGCCTTCTCGAAGTCTATGAAGCATAGATAAAGTGGTGAGCGCCATTCTACAGATTGTTCTACAATGACACGTAGACTGTTGATGTGGTCGATGGTGGACTTATGGGGTCGGAATCCAGCTTGTTCCTGCCTTAAGGATGGTGTTACCCTATTGGAAATTCTTTTGGCAATTATCTGGGCTATTACCTTGTTAATTACGCTTAGCAAAGTAATCCCGCGCCAGTTATTAGGGTCTGCGAGATCTCCCTTTTTCGGTATGTTTATCATAAAAAACATTTTAGGTTTATTGCAGGTTTATTTGAAATATATATATATAAAATATAGAAAGCGCTTAATAAACCTGAAATATTTTTTATGAATAAGGCAGTAAAAAATATTTCTATTTATCACAAAATTAAGCCACAAAAAATAAAAAATAGTTCATATAATCTGAGTTTACACGCAAAAATTCCTTACATATATTTTCTAAAGACACAGAAGCATTTTTAATATTTTTTTTTTGAGTTGGCACTTATTTACTCAAAAAAAGCTGAGTTAGCTTGTTTACTCCAAAGAATATTTATTTAAGTTTTGATAAATAATCTGAACATTAAATCTCACGAGAAGGTACAAGACAATTCTGTAAATTTTTTATACATACATTGTATATTAAAGGGTCTTAGACATTTTTAATAGTTATTGAATACCATTTTTTTTTTTTTTTGAAAATGTACTTTTTAAAAGGTTCTTCCCTTAAAACACCCAGTCTTCTTAATCACTTTGGTACAAACATGTCTCAATTTTCAATCTGTTAAATAATTGATTTTTTAATATTATTTAAATTGCTTATTTAGGGACTTTGCTTCAATAGATTCATAACTCCAAAAAACTTCTTTTGCAGAAAAAGAGCTTGAAGTTTTAAATTTACTAAACAACTTAATGGAAAAAAGAAACTTTTATACGTCTCTTAAGAAAAATTAAATGGCGATTAATTTGGCATTGTTAACTCAAAAATCACGTTTTTGAGTTATGACTCAGCAAAGGCTTGTTTTCGTACCGGCATTTCAGATTAGAAATGGGCGCGTGTCGTGTTTTTTCCGTGACACGAACACGTACGACTCAATACGAAGTGTTCGTGACAAAAAAATCTGATTTAGTGCTAGTTCGGGTCGTTTCGTGTTGAGCAAAATTGACACGAAAAACACGAAATGATTTTAGATGTAAAATATGTATGAATGAATTTCCAGTAGAAAAAAAATTTAATACAACACCAGCATATTTGTTGATATTGTATGGGCCTCTGAAGCTTAAAGTTCTGTACGTAAACTGATAGTGTCAGCTGTGGTGGCAGATAGTATCAGCTGGGAGTGCCGACTCGGTGCTATATTTTGAAAAGCGTCTCTTGCAAAAAATCAATTAAATTTTCTGATCTTCAATACCATACCAATAATATTTCGTGCGTGTTGTGCAGTATCGTGTTGACGAAATTTTTCGCGTGCGTGTTTCGTACGTGTTGAGCGCCTTGGTATTCGTGTTCGTGTCGTGTTGGAAAAATTCGACATGCGCCCATCTCTAATTAGAATCACTAAAATACTCAATTGCGTAAAAATTTTGGGGCCTTTTTACTAAATAAATATTTTGGGCCAAACTCATAGTCATAAACAAAGTATACTTTAAGAAATTAATACTGGTTTTAAACTCTTACTGCCGTATTCATAAAAAATATTTTAGGTTTATTACAGGTTTATTTGAAAAATAGAAATATGTCACATAAGCCTTTAATAAACCTTAAATATTTTTTATGAATACGGATGTTAAAGTATACTTTGTCTTGACTGTCCATATGCGCCATTAAAACAGTATAATTCATATTGAAGGTAGAAGTTTTAATAACACAAAAAGTACAAAAAAAAAAGAAAAGAAATATCTCTTCATTTAGCAAAAAGTATCATAAAAGTGGCAAGAATTACAAAAAGTGTCATATTTGCGTCCATTTTATACAATTGTCAAAATAGTATCCAAGCAGTTGAAAAAGTGGCAAATTGCTTCTTTAATGGCACCAACGGTAACGCTGGATACAATCACGCCTGTGACGATTCAAGCCCTGATTGAACGAATGTTCATTTGGTTTTATGTATGAAGCGCATTCAACGAAGAATGTCGCTATTGTGAATTTCACTCATCGTGATTGTTTGCAATAATGTGTTAGCTGGATGCTAAAAGTAAACTGCAAAATAAAAATTCATTTGCAAAATTTAATTTAAAATAAATTCAGTAAAGTGCGGTTCTGACTCGCGCACGAAGGGTTCCGTACGAACACTAGATATGTAATTTAATACAAACTTCATCCTACATAATATATAGTTTTGGCATTTTTTCGTTTTTGGAGTCTTTTCGGTTTTTTGTTTTGGCGTTTTTTGCGTTTTGGCGATTTTTTTAAGTTTTGGCTCTTTCTTTAGTTTTGACACTTTATTTTCTTGTTTTGGCGATTTTTTTCGGCTTTTGGCGTTGTTTCATTTTGGCGATTTTTTTTATTTTTGGAGTTTTTTTTTCATTTTTGCGATTTTTTTATATAAAAAATTTTTTTAGTTTTGGCAACATTTTCGCGTTTTGGCGATTTTTTTCGATTTTTGGCGTTTTTTGTTTTCATTTTGGCGATTTTTTCGAATTTGGCGATTTATTTTAGTGTTAGAAATTTTTTTTAATTTTGGCGATTTTTTTTCGTTTTGGCGATTTTTTTTTTAATTTTTGGCGATTTTTTTTTTTTGGTTTGGTGATTTTATAATTTTTGGTTTTTTTAGTTTTACCGTTTTTGAAAATTTCAAGTGTTTGCCTCTTACGGTTTCAAGATATAGCAAATTGTCAAAATTACATAGTCAAAATTGCATTAACTGATGGACCACCCTTTAATTAAATTTTTTTTTTAATTTTAGTGTTAATTGTTGTAGTCTGTATAAAAATATGTACACTAATTTTACAAATTTCAAGTTTCAATATTGTATGTATATTACATGGGAATTTAACATTTTTCGTTGCTCGTTTTATTAATTTAATTTTTAATTCTCATGTATTTGTTGTTGTAGCGGCCAAAGTTTTACATACTCTGTTCAAATTTCAGGTCCGTAGCTCTTACAGTTCCTGAGAAAATACCGTGTGACGGACAGACGGACAACGTAGCGAAAACAATAGGGTTCCTTTTCACCTTTGGTGTACGGAACCCTAAAAATGGCCACATGAAATTACTTTCACTACGTAGTGAATTTTCTCCGAGTCTTTGAGCAAATAAGTTTTGCAAATTGAAACCATCGATCGAAAATAGAAAATTTGTTGTTGTTTTCAATATAAGTTGTCATTCGAACGTTTGCGAGTGACATCGTGGGACAGGCAGTAAGTGAAAAATATGTTATTTAGTTTATGGCACAATTGCCAGCATTGCCATTGATGCTCAATTGTTGCAAGGGTTGACATCGTAATGATGAGTAGTGTCATGATGTCAAAAAGAAATCCATTGGTCAATGTACATATGTAAGTATGTATATATTTATGTCAAATTACGTCAGCGCAATGACGATTTTTCTATAATTTTTGTGTTAAAATCAATCATTTAGAAATAATACGTTATTTTATCTATCCATTCTGCAAATGCTATCATTTTGTTATCAATTATTCGTCTATGAATTGAAAAGGAAAGTGATAATAAATTTGTTTCTAACTAAAAAAGTGTGTGTGTGTGCCTGTTGGTGTCTAATTAATTTGCAATCTTTTTTATTATAACTAATCCCCCCCCCCTCCCTACATACAATAAAAGTTAATGGAATTGTAGAATTATTGGAATAATATGGATTTTTTTTTATCAATTAAATAAATGCTAGAATTTAGCAGATGTTTTTTTATTCCTCCTCCCTACAGCTAAAATTCTTTTATGATGAACTTAATTATTGGAAATCAAAGGAATTTAGTGTTATTAAAAATTTATTATTATATTATTTATATATCTTTTTTTTTTTTTGAATTGAATTGTAATTATTTTTCTTTGGTGTTTAATAATATTTGCGTTTTGTCTTTTTCCTTGTTGTTGTTGTTGGTTTATTTATTTATTTTTATTTTTTTTTTTTTTTTTTTGCTTAATTTGAACATTTATCAAAGTTTAAAACGTTTTTGTTTATTTTGTCTGTCTGTCTGTACGATTATTTGAGGTGATTTTTGGTTATGTTTGGATTTTTCGTATTTCAATAAATTTGTTTTTCATTCGCTGATTTATTTGCTCTTGACTTTGATTTTATTGAAAACGTAAAACGTAAAATTATGTATTGCGCTGGAATTTGGTTTGTTTTGTAATATCAAAAATTATAATTAAATTGTTCGATAAGTCTGCATGTGTTTTTATAATTAAAATTAAGTGTTTTCGACGGCGCAAAGTATGCAGCGGGATCAAAGAATTCTGATCGATTGAGGCATGCACCAGAAATCAAACAGGTACATACTATGCGGGCCTCACAATTAAATTAACGATTTATTCACAGTAACAAATGTCCATCGGACCCAAAGGCTTACTTATGTCGCTTAAGCTATTTTGGCGGTTATGGCGCGATATCATTAAATATTATTAATTAATTAATTAATTGTTGTTGTTGTGGTATTGCAAAATGTTGCTTATCTTGTATACTTGCAACATCTGCAATATTTGCACCAACAAATTGCAGCGAAGAGTGATTACCGCTAATAAATATGCATATTATACCATACTAGTGATGCACGAATATTTCGTATTTGTATTCGAATTCCCGAATATTCGTCCATTTTTAGATATTCGCATTAGTATTCGTCAAATTCAGGCGAATACGAATATTCGAAATAAAAAAATTTATTACAAAATCAAGAGACCTTAAAGCTTAATAAAATTAAAGAAAATTGTAAAATATTCTTTTGCATAAGGGGGATAATCTTTTCCCACTGTCCAATATAAATGATAAAATTAACAACTGTCTTGAAATGTTGCTCAGCAATTTATTACATCAATAACTTTATTAATATCTTGCGTTTGCACACAAACAGACAGACATTAATTTATTATCATTTTCCATTTAAATTTCTTTAATAGCAAACAACTCAATTAGTAATTAAATTTAACAAATGCTCGTTATTAAAAAAAAATCTCATCGATTTCGATAAACCGGAAATAAATGTTGCAAATTTAAAATCCCATGAATCATGTTGCCAATGATTTTTAAAGTCAAGAAATTAAACTGCAGTGAAAAGGACAGGTAAACAGACAAACGGACAGACGACAGACGCGACGCCACCAGCAAAAGTAAGTTGCAGTTTAAAAACCACAATATTATTAATATTATAAAAACGTGCTGAACTTGAGTAAAATTAATGAACATTTTAGATGAAAGAAAAAAATACCCAATTGACATTTTATGCAAATTTTTTTTTTTTAATAAACAGATTGCGAAAAAAATTAATTTAAGTATGCCGGTATCGTATTTACAAGGAACATGCATGTATATATTTATACAAGCATTAATTCATTTTGAAGGATAGGGTATTTAATAATAATGTGTTATTTTGCAAGTTTTGAAAAGCAACACATTGAGCGCCTGTCACATGGAAATGGTGGGCTTTTTACTTCTCGCCAACAGCGTGACCATATTAGCTTATTTTGGGCTAAATTTAGCTTATTTTTTATTGGGATTTAGCTGCAAAATTTTCATTTAGCTCTTAGCTTATCTTTTAGCTTTTTAAAAAATTAATTAAGCTTTTTTTTTAGCCGTTTTTTTTTAATCTAAATTGCATGTTCTCAAAAAATATGTCAAAGACATAAAAAAGTTATAATAACAAAAATTAAAAATTTTAGGAACACCCAACACACACACTACAACGTACTGACCAAATGTCTGAACCGATTTTCTTCAATTATAGGCGAGATCAAGTCACTTTTCAAACTACAAAAACAAAATTAAAATCGGTCTAGCCGTTTTGCAGCTACGGCGTCAAAGACACACAGATTCAACTAAATATATCTAGAAAAGATGTGATATCTTCTGAACATCTGAACCGATTTTATTCATATGTTATTTTAAAATCTGGTCACACTGCTTATAAACATTGTTACCAGCGTGACCGTTTGACCGACTAAAGTGGCAAATTGCCACTTTTTCAACTGCCTTTCCCCTTTTTCAACTGCCTTTCCACTTTTTGTCCCCCTGTGAGTTATATGAAAATACATTATAAATAAAAAGTTTGGTGTAGTTTTCGCGTTTTTTTTTTAATTTTGCCCCCTTTTTCGATAAATCCCCTATTTGGTGCCACTTTTTGAAAAATGTCATCGGTCACCCTGATTGTTACATGTATACGGAGAGAAAGAGAAAGAGAGAGATAGTGAGATATACATATATAGAGATAAAAAGAGATATATAGAGAAAAAATAAAGAGATTAAATGGTGGGATTTAGGAATGTTCAAATATTTGTTTTAAATTTATATTTAATTATAAATATTCCTTTATTTAGCTAATTTTTTTGGAGTAATTATTATTATTATTTTTTTATTTCTTTTCAGGTAAGTCAAATTCAAACAAAGAACTGCAAATACAACAATTACTTGAAATATGTAAGTGAAGTATTGATTTCCAATTTACATATACATATTTCTTCTCATGTAAAATACGAGTATTACAAGTTTTCTTTATGCTAAATTTTAAATGTCGATTTCTGCATTAGAAAAACAATATGACCAGTGATGCCAACTTTTTTGGTTCTAAAAGCACATCAAACTTTAGAAAAAGCACTAAAAAGCGTAAGTTTGAGATCTAAAAAGCGTAAAAAGCACTTACGTGAAAAACGAGTGAGTATCCAAACGAGTGAAGCGTAATAATGTTTAATCTAAGCTATTCTGTTTTTAATGAAATATATCAGGTGAAAAATGTATGCTTTACACTGATAAAATAAATTCGCCAAATATTTATTAAAATAATTTAAGAAATACACACATTTTTTAAAAGCTTTTTCTTAGTTTGGCACTAACGCTCAAAAATTGGCATTTTGAGTCTTCAAAAAGCACTAAAAATAGTGCCAAAAGCACCAAGTTGGCATCGCTGAATATGACAACCCTGTGCTCAACTTCTAAAAAGCAATATTGATGGCAGAAAAACGAACTGAGTTTTAGTTGGATTCTCTCTCAAAGACGATTTCTTGTATTACGGCCTGTTTCAAAACCAAAACAAATTTTCATATTTTATTATTATTTTCAATATAAATTTTTAGTCTAAAGTTTTCTTTCGATATCGTGAAAGAGGCAATTAGTCTTTACCATATTTTGGAAAGAAAATATTCTTTCCACGAATGTTAAGGAGTATGGAATAGAAAGAGTTCTTTGAAAAATTCTGTATAAATTTGTATGCAAAGGTATACCTAAACGATTGCTTATTATAGAAATCTTTTTCCATAATTTACTTCTACTTAAATCTTTGAGCTTCTAAATTTCTGGAACTTTATTATTCATTTGTTCTGTTTCCTTTGGAAAAAAGATTAATAGAGAGTCGTACAATACTATTGGCTTTCCCACTTAAAACATGATCTGGCGCAGGTTTCGGAAACCATTTTAAATAAAAATCTTTAAAAATAAAAATAGTCTTGAAAACGGAGAAAACTCCATTAAAGGTTTGAAGGAATTAGATGAATTTTGAGCACAGAGGGCCCAAATAGTATATATTTAGCGTTATTTTAGCAATAATAAACTATTGCAAAATGGAAGAAGTCGAAAAATGTTTAGCTTTATTTTCTGGCTTAAAATTTAAATTTTTAGCTTTATTTAGCTCTTTTTGAAACGTGATTTAGCTTAAGTTATTTTAAAATCTGGTCACACTGCTCGCCAAGCTTTATGAATGACTTAGAGCATTTTTTCCTGAGCTACTGTGAAAAGCGATTCACCCCTATTCTGCGTTTCGATTCGAATCGAAAGTTTCTCCGTTTGGCAACTTTGGTATTCTGCGTTCCGTTCTTCGATTTCTCTTTCGATTCTATGTATTCTGCATTTCGATCGTAACTACGTTTTTGTAAGTTGTTATTTTAGTGGCGGAGCGTTTTCAATTTTTGTTTGTTTAGCTTCAAAAAGTGATTAATTAAAAAAATAATGCAAGTATTAAATGCAAAAGAAGGTTTAATTAATAATACACAGTTTGTTTTGTTTTTCTGTACTTAAATGCGATTTTTATTTAATTTATTACAGTATAAAAAGTTGACATACCTATTTAATGGCAACAAAAAACGATATTAACTACGTATTTAATTAAATTTAAAGAAATAAACTTTATTTTTGTGTTACAATTATGTGTAAAAAATTAAAATATCACCTCCGGCGCGACAGAATTCTTCACACTGGATAAGTTTGGTCACAAATACCTATTGCTTATCTGGTTTTTTTTTTTAATCTCTGTACTTAAATTTGCAAGAATCTATTTAATAAAAATTTTTACAATATTTAATTATTAATTGTTTTAATGGTAAATCACTGTTTTTTTGGTGCACTAAATTTAACTTTTTGCTAAAAATTTTGCAAAATTGCTAATTTTTCTGTTCCTATTTCACCCGTTTCAAAGCAAAGTAGCAGGTTTAAACATACTCTTCTCTTCTTCTTTTTCTTTCGATTCAGTTTTTTGGCAGAATACCTCTTTTCGATCCGTGCGTAACTGAATGCGGGAACGTAATCGAAACGCAGAATAGGGGTGATTATGTCTAGATATCACATATCTTTATATTCATGCAAAAGTATTCATCATATCGTATTTTATGCAAAAATTTTATATAAATGGCAGGTCCGTAGCTTGCAAGATCTTTATTGGTTTGTATATAAATTTCATTTTGAAACGGTTAACCTTGCTCAGGGTGACCGATGACATTTTTCGAAAAGTGGCACAAAAAGGGGATTTAAAAAAAAAAAGTAGCACCAAAAAGGGGATTTTTAAAAAAAAGGGGCAACATTTAAAAAAATTAAATAACTGCAATAAACTTTTGTTTTTAATGTATTATGTTCAATTTATTTAAAAATAAAAGTTTACATTCCATGTAATATCTATATTATATATATTATGTTGAATTTATTTCAAAACAATTTAATACCTACATATCTACATGCATAAACAACACATACATACATATCGGTCATTTACTTCAATAGTGGCACAACTCAAAAAAACCAGTTTTGCAGAAAACGCGTTTTAAGTTTTCAATTTGCATACAACAATGGAGAAATGAAAAAATAATCTTCTCTCAGGAGGTAATGGCACAAGCTATTTCTATGAAATATGAAATACGAAATGCCGAATCTTTCTGCATTATTAACTCAAAAAAACTATTTTTTGAGTTATGCCACTATTGAAGTAAATTAGCGATATGTACATTATGATACCTTAAAGATTTATATCTATATGTATTACATATACATATAGTGTTTATATAACTACTAAAAATACATGTAATTTTATTAATTTAAATGATATGGTTTTGTTTAGTTTATTAAAAATACAAAAAATATAACATATCGTCGCTGTTTTATCTAACTGACCTATCTAACATTTTAAAAATTTTACAGGAGAGCAGCTTTTATGATTGTTTTATACATGTATTCGTATGGAAACATCTGAAATATTTTTACTGTTATAGGCTCAACAGTAATGTTTACAGTCATACAAATTGTAGACAAGGTCTATTATGACTCATAAAGTCTAGTAGTGGACTTAACTCATTTTTCAAAAAAAAGTTCAGTTAAGTCGGTTAGTAAAAAGCGACGATATGTATGTACATATGTAATTATAAACTAGGATCGCATGTACATGTGTACTTGGAACTACAAAACATATACGAATTAGAAAGTTGTTTGCTTTCAAGCGAATTCAAAACGCGATTTACAAATCTTATACTGAGAATTAAAAAAGCAATTTCATATATTGTGCATATCTACGAAAAAATATGTATCTTTTAAAGCAATATTGGTAGACGATAAGATACTGAAAAGTGTACTACAAAAAGTATGTGTCGTATTTATATAAGATATTATATAACCAAGATATTATCTGTAGTATGTATAATATAAAAATATATAAAAATAATTTTTGGTGTTTGAGGAACCTTTAAGAGAAATTTTAAAAACTGATTATACCAATATTTAGGGTGCTAACATACATATATGTTTATTTCACAAAAATTAATTCGAAATTATACCAACAAGAATATTAACAAGAAAATTAAAACTGCATTGGACAAGTTATGTTACAGGCATAAAGTACATATCGTACATCCAGTTCAATAGTGTCATAACTCAAAAAATTAGTATTTTCAGTTAATCATGCAGAATAATAATGCATTCCGTAATTTATCTTGTGCAAAAATTTCATATAAATAAAAAAGTACAATTGAAAAAAGGGGCAAAAAGGGGCAACATATCACAAAAAGTAGCAGATTTAGCTTAAAAAAAAAAGGGGACAAAAAGTGGCAAGGCAGTCTAAAAAGTGGCAAATTGCCACTTTAGTCGGTCAAACGGTCACGCTGACCTTGCTATCTTAATGTATTCTTTCTCAGGCAGTCCCAATCTTTCAGAACAGCAATGGTGAACATTATGGTAAACAATATTTAAATAAATTCAGTAAAGTGCGACTTTAACTAGCATACGAAGGGTTCTGTACGGCGCTTGTTTGGCAATTTTTTCGGTTTTTGGCGATTATTTTAGTATTGACGATTTTTTAGTTTTGTCGTTTTTTTTCTGTTGGGGGCGATTTTTTAGTTTTTGACGATTATTTTATTATTGACGATTTTTTATAGTTTGGTAAATTTTTTTCGGTCTTTGACGTTTTTTTACAATACACATTTTAAAGGTAGAGTTAGTAAAATCGTATCGTGATGTTGCGTGTCAGCTGACAATACCATATACAATGCATCAAGGCGCATTTGTTAGGTGGCAGCACTACAACAGGTGACTAATGTCATTATACCAATCTAAATGTCAAATTTGGATTGTCTAGGTTTAAGTCTAAAAGCATGCTTTTATTTGTTTATACATAAACACCTTTAGAATATTCAGTTTTGTATGGTGTTTGACATTTCCTATAAGAAAAATGCAATCTGACGATGCTACCCTGTTTTGATAAGTAAGAAGGTAATTTATACCAACAAAGTACATGTGGTTGTTGCTGTTTTAATATTTGTTGTAGAATCGCGGGTACCTGATTGATGTGCCTTGCAATGCATGTTACTAGTTATAAAATATGTGGTGGTAGCACTGCTGACGTAGGAATCTGCAGAAAACAGATTTTTCTGTAGCGAATGTCAAAAACGCCGTATTTAATGCCAGACAAAAAAAAATGTGCTGTGCAAACTGTTACATTTTCTATAACTTGTGCACAAAGTTGAACGATACGGCAAGCTGTAAAGTAGAATAATACGATTTTACTAATTCTACCTTAAGTTTAAGAGTTTTTCTCGTTTTGTGGCAATATTTTTTTCAATGCATATACATATTTAGTTTTAGCGATTCTTTTTAAGTCTTGGAGTTTTTTTTTTTTGTTTTGACGATTGGTATTGACGCTTATTTTAGTTTCGATGTTTTTTGCTTTGGCGATTTTTTTCTGTCGTCGTTTCTTGTTAAATACAATATATTTAGTTTAAGCGATTTTCTTTCGGTTTAGGCATTTTTTTTTTTTTTTTTTTTGCAATACATACATATTTTTAGTTTTAGGGACTTTTTCAGCTTTGGCGTTTTTTGTTTGTTTTTACCTATTTTTTCGGTTTTTGGCGATTATTTTAGTAATGATTTTAGTTTTGGCTTTTTTTTGTTTCGGCGATTTTTTTTCAGTTTTTGACTTTTTTTTAGAATACAATATATTTAGTTTAAGCGATTTTGTCGGTTTATGGCAATTTTTTTAGGCGATTTTTTATATATTTTGTGGAAAAACTTTTAGCGATTTTTTCGGTTATTGGCGATTATTTTAGTTTTGATGCTTTTATTAGGTTTGGCGCTTTTTTTAAGTTTTTTGGCGATTATTTTTTATTTTTTTACAAAACATATTTTTAGTTTGAGCGTTTTTTTAGTTTTGGCGTTTTTTTTTTGTTTTGAAATTTTTTTACAGTTTTTTTGTGATTTTTTTTTTGGTGATCTTTTAACTTTTAGTGATTTGTTGCATTTTAGCGGTTTATTTTATTTTTGGTGATATTTTTCATTTAAGCCCTTTTTTCATTTCGGCGATTTTTCGTTATGTAATTTTTTTAATTTTGGAATTTTTTAGTTCTAGCATTTTTGAAAATTTCAAGAGTTTGCATCTTACGGTTTCATTAACTGATAGAATACCCTTTAATTTTGATTTCAAATACAATTGTTTGTATATTGCATTAGGATTTCAATATGTTTTGTTGCTTGTTTTGGAGCACCCTTTAATTTTTAATTGCGATATATTTGCTGTTGTAGCGTTGAAAGTTTTACATATTTTATTAATGAATACTATTTTTCGTAAATTTATGTAAGTGTTAAATAGGATATCCAATATAATTATATTTACAGTCTTATTTATAAAACTTAAAAAGTCTTTAAAAAGATTTTTTAAAACATTTTCATACAAAATTTTTCTTAGAAAGCCTTTTTATGTTTTATAAATAAGGCTGTTAATTTTTTAACTTCTCACAAGTTACGGAAACGAGACATTGAAATTTACTAATTACGCCACACCCTGTCAATGTACGTTGAAATAATTTAAATGTTACGTGAATGCAATCTTGAAACGTTAATGCGGGTAATTGTTTCGTGTTTGTTTTCTTAATTTCTTACGAGTTTTTATTTTTATTTTTTGTACTTATTTGGATATTAAAAATATTCATTTGTTTAGTATTGTATGAATATTGCAATAAATTGTTAAAAATTAGTGGAAATTTGTGTATTTGACTGAGTGAAGTAAATGACAGTTATTTTTATAAAATGAATTCCCGGAAGACTTTATCCCAATATTAAACAATTGTGCATGTATGCTTGTACTCGTATGTTTGGTTCAACAAAGCAACAACCTTAAAGAAAACTAATAGCATTTCAAAGTCATTCTTCAGCAGAAATTAAAAGGGGAAATAATGCTCAAGGAATTGTCTCTCTACTCTTTATCTTGCATTTTTTTGCAACACTATGGCAGCCATCTTTAACTATATTTAAAAAGTTAGAACGAACGAATCGCCAAAACGCTAAAATACCTAATTGAAAAAATTACCCAAAACGAGAATAGCTAATAAAAAACGGCACGCAAAAAAATCGCAAAAACTTGAAAATCGAAAAATTTTTTGCCCCAAAAACTAAAAAACGCTAAACTTGAAAATTCTTATGCTTGAAATCCAACAAAATTCGCAAAACAAAAAATCGCCACAACGAAAAATCGCCACAACGAAAAAAACGCCAAACGAAAACATTTTTTTTGCAAAAACTAAAAAAATCTAACATTGCAAACTGTATTGCCAAATATCGTCAAAATGAAAAAAAAAAAACAGCCACAACGAAAAAAAAGCCAAACGTAAAAAAATTATAAAAAAAACAAATAATGCTAAACTTGAAAGCTGTATGTATTGCCAAAAATAAAAAAATCGCCAAAAACAAAAAAATTGCCTCAAGGAAAAAAATCGCCAAATATTTTTTTCAAAAACTAAAATTAATTTGAAAATTGGTTGCCAAAAATAAAAAAAAAATTGGCAAAACTTGAAAAATTTGCGAAACGAAATTTTTTTTCCAAAAAACTAAAAAAACGATAAATTTTAAAATTGTTTTGCAAAAAAAAAAAAACAAAAAAAAAAAAAAAACTACAAAAAAAAAAATCGCCAAACGAAAAAATTTTTTTCAAAAAAACTAAAAACTTAACCTACAAATTGTATTGCCAAAATAAAAAAAAAAATATCACCACAACGAAAAAAACGTAAAACGAAATTTTTTTTCAAAATACTAAGAAACGCTCAACTTGGCAATTGTTCTGCTAGAAATAAAAACCGCCAAAACCAAGAAATCCCCACAACGAAAAAAATTTAAAACTGTATTGCCAAAAATCAAAGCAAAACTAAAAAAATTTCCGAAACGAAAAAAAAAACGCAAGACGAAATTATTTTTATTATTTTGTTTCAAAAGCTAAAAAACGATAAATTTTTAACTTAAAACTTCAAAGTGTATCGCCAATAAACCAAAAACTTGAAAATTTTGCTGCCAAAACAAAATCGCCAAAACAACAAAAATCGCCACAACGAAAAAATCGCCAAACGAATTTTTTTTTTTAAGCTTAACTTGAAAACTGTGTTGCCAAGACCAAAAAACGTCAAACGAATTTTTTTTTCAAAAACTGAAAAACGCTAAAATTGAAATTTGTATTGCCAAAAACCAAAAAAACGCCACAACGAAAACAAGTCCTGCGATATTTTTTTTTTGTGTATACTGTACGTATTTGACCAAATTTTTTTTTCCAAAAACAAAAAAAAACGCTGAACTTTAAAATTCTATTGCCAAAAAAAAAAAAAAAAAAAAAAAAAAAAAAAAAAAAAAAAAAAAACATCTCTGAATATAGGAACACAATCATATATTTTAGGGCGATTACATTATTATTTGTTGTGATTATTAAACTCTTTCAGCTGCAAACCGCGCTCAGCTAGTCTGAAATGTTAAGATCTTGAAAGTTTTATCCAAACTTAGCAAATAGCGGAATTGGAGCAAAGTTTGTGTTTTATTTACTGCACTTGCATACTTTTGATCAGAAATAAAATCACAGTTTCGTTTCCAGCAAAAAGTGATTAAATTTTGCAAAAAAAAAAAAATTAAAAAAAACCAAGAATAGATTTACGTATAGCACATGAGAGAAAAAAGTTTTATTTACTTCAAACGGTCACTGAACGATAAAATATGTATCTTTGTGTGGATGGAAAATAAAAGACAATAAATTCAGTAAAGTGCGACTCTGACTCGCGCACGAAGGGTTCCGTACGAAGACTAGATATGTAATTTAATACAAACTTCATCCTATATAATATTAGTTGTGGCATGTTTTTCGTTTTTGGGGTCTTTTCGGTTTTTTTGTTTTGGCGGTTTTTTCGGTTTTGGCGATTTTTTTAAGTTTTGGCTCTTTTTTTAGTTTTGACACTTTATTTTCTTGTTTTGGCGATTTTTTCGGTTTTCGGCGTTTTTTGATTTTGGCGATTTTTTTTTATTTTCGGCGTTTTTTTTCATTTTTGTGATTTTATTTTATTTAAATTTTTTTTTAGTTTTGGCGACATTTTCGCGTTTTGGCGATTTTTTTCGATTTTTGGCGTTTTTTTTTTAATTTTGGCGTTTTTTTCATTTTGGCGATTTTTTTCGAATTTGGCGATTTATTTTAGTGTTAGAATTTTTTTTTCATTTTGGCGATTTTTTCGTTTCGGCGATTTTTTTTTAATTTTTGGCGATTTTTTTTTTGGTTTGGCGTTTTTTTTTTTGGTTTGGCGATTTTATAGTTTTCGGTTGTTTTAGTTTTACCGTTTTTGAAAATTTCAAATGTTTGCCTCTTACGGTTTCCAAGATATAGCAAATTATCAAAATTACATAGTCAAAATTGCATTAACTGATGGACCACCCTTTAATTTTAATTTTTTTTAATTTTTAATGTTAATTGTTGGTCTGTATAAAAATACACTAATTTTACAAATTGCAAGTTTCAATATACATATGTTCATACAATTGTATGTATATATATTACATGGGATTTTAACATTTTTCGTTGCTCGTTTTGGAACACCCTTTAATTTTTAATTCTCATGTATTTGTTGTTGTAGCGGCCAAGGTTCTACATACTGTGTCCAAATTTCAGATCCGTAGCTCTTACGGTTCCTGAGAAAATACCGTGTGACGGACAGACGGACAGCGTAGCGAAAACAATGGGGTCCTTTTCACCTTTGGTGTACGGAACCCTAAAAAAAGAGATGAAAGCATTTGCTTAACAAATGAACTGTGATTAGTTGTTTCATACCATCACTTCAAACATTATTTCTAAATGTTGGTGTAATGAAATTGATTTTGTAATTGAAATGAAATTTAATTTAATTTAATTTAATTAAAGTCAACAATAATAATAACAATAATACTCATATCATTATCAGATACTGGAACAATAGTTGGCAGTTTTATGCTGTTCACTTTTCTTGTTCTCGGATGGTTAAATATGTTTGCAATATTCAATATTTAAGCAACCAATTGGTCTAGTGAAACAAAAACCCAGCAAACATCTATCTGCAAGCCAAGATTATTGTTCATTATATTAAAAATATTTTTTTTAAGGCAACGACAATGAAAAGAAGACTGCTTGCAGTAATTAGAAAATAATCAAATTTTAATTCAAAATTGTTTAGCTTTGAGTTAAAATGTTTGTAGAGACATTTGGTTTGAAATCGTCTGAATTCGTTTAGCAGACAAATACAACAATTTGTTTTCTTTGGTGGGTGAAGAGGTCAACAAAGTAAATATTAAGAGGTGTAAATGTTTATTAAGTGTAGTTTTCTATTACAAACAGTTTCATTTACTGTTGACTTAATTTAATAAACGGGTGGTTTTTCAATAGCTTGCAAAAAGAAATTTAACAAGTTTTGAGACTCTGAAGCACGCCTGGGATGACTATCTTGAGTTTTGTGTTCAAATTTTAAAGTTGTGCACTAGCATGCAACTCTTTCTAATTATTTTTAAAATTCTTTTCACAATACTGCTTTTTTGAACGACCTCAAAAAAAAAGAAGAAACTTCTTGCTCAACTCCGTTGTACACATCTGGCATTTCTTGTGTTGTCATTTTCAAAATGTGTGCAACGCCGTTCCCATTACGTTTTTTATAAAAAAAGTTTCCATATACATACGAAAATGCTTTATTACACCTTTTTGTAAGTCATATAACTGTATTGTTGCTGAATACAATCTATATCGTTTTGGAATATTTGAAAGCTTAGCCTTAAAACCATTTCGATTCTGGCCAAAATTTTGACCATCAAAAAAAAGTTTCCATATGCTTTTAATATTTTTGCTTGCAAATGTTATAAAATATTTAATCTGTTAAGTTGGCAGTGTTCAAGTGAGAGATTTTGTCTTACATCACAGTCTCTGAGCGAAAGATATTTTTAAGTAACACAGGGATGCTAAAAACGAAGCTAACTGACGGAACTAACTTCGCACACATAACTAATTAATAAAATACAATAACTACATTAAATTAAAGTCATGTTATTTCAACGTCATATAAGATTGATTCAACATAGTTCTTCGGGTCGTTTCAGTATCGAACTTAGTTTGTTAAAACTTGAAATAAGTTTGATTCAACATGATTCTTCATTTTGATTTAACAGTAGTGTAATGTTAAATCAACATGAATGATAAAAAAAGTTATTTCAAAAGGAAAAATTTTCTTTGAAAATTACTGTAAATCATGTTAAACTAACATTATGGAATGCCCCACTGTACGATTGATCTTCCTGCTGCAATGAAATTTTCAATATTCATAAAATCACATATGAGTACATAACACAGTTGACACAAATTCTAACTAAGTTATAAAGAAATTTACTTAATAAATTGCAAGTCTTAAAAAGTTTATTTTTTTTTTTTTTGGTAATTCAACTTTCATAATATGGAATAGAAAAAAAAAGAATAGGAAAACCTAATTTACAATAAAAACAGTTGCAAGTGATGTCTTGTGCTCGTACACACTTTTCTAATGCACAGGAAAACATCAATAAAAGCACTTTAGATGAAAAATGTCATCTGATAATGGATATTAAAAAAAAGAAAACCGAATCTACAATTGCAATAAAAATCTTAGAGCAGTGTGAGCAAAGTTGTCGTGACATTTAAGTATTTTTAGAAAAATAAATTTGTACATATTTACATTTGCAAGCAGTGTTGCATTATGGCTGTGCAAGTGCTTGAAGCATAAGTGCTAAATTGCATTTGAAAGCCAATAATCTTCACAGAACTTAAGAACTTTACAACACACAGTCTTTGTTTAATGCACGTCGTAGTCCATTCTGTCATACAATATGTGGCAGTTGAATACTTTTTAGAATAAAACTTTTTCACTTGGAAATATTTATTTAAGGAATAACTTTCTAAATAGGCTTAAGTCGAGTATTTTCTTTAATTATTTGTTTGGAGTGAAATTTTTATTATTAATTAATGCAATTTATTGTAGAAAACAAGTAAAATTATATTAGACTGGTTACGGAAATAACACTTCTATTCGTCAACATCCACGTCTACAAATAACGGATAATTTAAAACATGTAAGCAGTGTCGATGTTGCCTCCCTCAGTTCGATATAAAAAGCTAAATGTGTAAAAATACGAAGCATGGCGAAACCTGTTTAATCGAGTACAAAACTAATAAGTTCAGTAAAGTGCTACTATGACTTGCACACGAAGGGTTCCGTACGGACACTACTAACTTTAGCCTATATACTCGTAATCAAATATCTTAACTGATATGTAGACTTATAAATAATTCTGCAAAAAAAAAAAAACCGACTTCAATGCAAAGATCTGAAGTACATATTCGAAAAAAATTTATAGGATGTAAAATTAAATTTTAATGGGCGTACCTCCTCCAATTTTTTTAAATGCAAGATTTTGTGTTTTTCAGAGCTCAGCTTTGTGCAAATCGGTAAAGTAGAACAACTTAAAATGAAACATTAAATTTTAATGGGCGCAACTCCGCCCATTTTTTCAAATGAAAGATTGGGTCTATTTTTGAGCTCAAGGTGTGTAAGATTGGGTCTATTTTTGAGCTCAAGGTGTGTGGTAAGTTTAGTAAAAATCAGTTGAGTAGAACCACATGAAATATAATAATAGAATTTAATGGGCGTAAAACCGCCCATTTGTTCAACTTTAAAATTGTGTAATTACAAGGTTTGCTAGGTTTCGCAGCAATCAAATAGATGAATATCATAAAATCAAATAAAAAATTGTGAGCATGTCCCCGCCCACTTTTTTATAATGGGACCAATAGGAAGCTATACCCTCTGAAACAAAAAAAAAAAGAATTTTTACAATCGGTCTAAAATACACCAAGCTATGAAGTAACACCGCCATAAAAATAGAGACAAATTAATAAGCTCCTACTTTTTTTGAAGTTGATTTAAAAAAAACTTAAGCTCCCGGTAAAGTTTTTTTTTGGTTTTTGGCGATTTTTCTTGTTTGGGAATTTTTATTTAGTTATGGTGTGTTGTTTTTTAATCACGTCCATTATTTCGGTTTTCCGCAATTTATTTAAGTTTTGTAATTTTTTTTTAGTTTGGCGCTGTTTTTCCTTTTTGGCGATTTTTTCGGGTTTTAGTGATTTTTTCGGTTTGTCGATTTTTTCTTAATTTTGGGATTCTTTAGTTTTAGCGTTTTTAAAAATTTCTAGAGATTTTGCTTCTTAGGGTTTCCAAGATACAGCAAGTTGTCAAAATTACATCAACTGATAGACTACCCCTTAATTTTAATTTTTTTAAATTTTAGTGTTAATTAATTTAGTTTACACTAGCTTTGCAAATTAAAAGTTTCTATATATAATTGTGTTTATATTACATGAGATTTTAAAATTCTTCATTGTTCTTCATGTTCATTTGGGAACATACTTTAATTTTTAACTGTCACATATTGTTATAGCAGCCAAAGTTCTAATTATTCTGTAAAAATTTTAGGCCCGTTGCTCTTACGGTTCTCGAGAAAACCGCCTGTGACGGACAGCATAGCGAAAACATTAGGGTTCCTTTCCAGCTTTGGTGTACGGAACCCTAAAAATTATCCCCATAACTTTTAACTTCCCATTCACTTTACGAAGTTGCTGATATTTTCCTAATTTTCGTAAATCGGGTTTTGAGGTCTGGTGAGTCGATTATCATTGTCTATGCATATAAACATTCATAACTTAAGAACGGGTCAATGGCTCCGGAAGCAAGTTTATCGCATTAGATGTCGCAACACAGTAAATCGATTCAGTTAGGTAGATTTTGCAAATTTATCTGAACAAAGTTTTCATAAAATTGTTTTATTTTAAACAAATTTTAATCTACAGAGCCGATTAAGCTCAAAAAGACACGTCGATTGCTGACAATTTGACTACAATCGAGTGATTCGCTCGAGAGACATCATAGATGAAAAATTTTGAAATTGCTACAACTTCAAAAGTCTTTGAGGGCAATTATGAATAAAATTCCGCGAGAAAATTTTCCCGGGGAACAATTCCAACTTATAGCAAGTGATAGGGAAAAGAAAAAATTGTAATTGGAAAAGGGAGAAATTTCTCACGGAATTTTATTCATAATTGCACTGTTTGTGAAATCAATTTTAGATATTCACTGATTTTTAAAGACTTAAAAGTGTATCTATAGCTTAGCGGGAAGTTTCAAGGAGGGCCCGCAAAGCAACCGATTGCCATATATTTTCTTTAATTAATGGAGAAATGCGATAATTTTAAAATATAGATTTTAAAGTCAAATGTTATTATAAAGAAAATTAGGCATGTGTGAACCAGTGAATTTTGCGAAAATATAACACATTTCTTATTTAGAATCCTTGCACGTTCTTCGCCTTGATTTTTCAAAAATAAACTACAATTCAAGGCGAATTCACATCAAGTGATCTCAATTCACCAGCTGACGATCAGCTGATAATTTGTCTGCTGTCAAATCAAAGCAAAACATCCTGAAATATTCTCGCAGCAGGAATTTTTACACAAACAAATTTACAAGGCAAATATACAGAGTTACAAATCGAGACCACCTGGTATCAATTCGCCTTGCTAAAATTTTCATTTAATTATTTCTCTATAAAACTGCATCATTGGACTTTTGAAATTGAGCTGTGGAAAAATAGAGGATTTTGCAACTAAAATCCCACTGTGCAATGTTGCTGTTTATTTGCCATACTCAACTGTCTCTATCTTCTTTTTCTTTTTTACAAAAAAATCTAATCAATTGTTGTAATTCGCCCTTGTATACGCTTATTCTTAACTCAAGTTAACTTGAGTTAATTTGATGATCAGACAGTTGGCATCACTGAAAGCAATCCATTTACATATTTTCTTTCATTCATGTTGTTGTCATTGTTGTTGTAGTCATCTGTACTGCTTTGTTGTTGTTGTTGTTGTTGTTGCTGCTGCTGTTGTTATAATCGTAATATGCCAGTAAAATGCTATTTTCATAATTAACCTGCTAACACAAGTGTTTGACAAATACTATTGAGAAGTTTTGTTTTTATTTTACGCCGCATTTGCTAAAATTAATTGGAATTTTTTTTTATGTATATTAAATATTAAACTATTTAATCATGTATATTAAAAATTTTTATATAATGTAGATAAGTATTTTCTTTTTGTTTAATTAAACATATCTATTATTATTATTTTTTTAATCATAATCTGCAACAATTTATTTTAAATTTTACAATAGAATATTTTTCTTTTTCTATTTAAAAATTTTAATGAGCTTGCAGTGGGTTTTTAAGTAAATAAAAGAACACATCAACAAAATAAAACCGCCAATAAAAATTAAGTGCAAAAAAAAATAAAATATATTGTTAATGATTATTTATGATGCCACACATGCTATCTATGCTGCACATCATTCCCCTAATATTGCATTATAAACGTAATCTTTTTATAATCTGTTAGATTAGACTTGAAGAGAATTTCAGTGGTCATGTGCATGAAGTGCATTTAATTGCACATACCTCTTCATATAAATCACAGTGAATTCGCTAGTGAATTGTTTGAAAAATGTGCCAATTGCAATGAAAGTATTTGAAGGTTTGAGAAAAGAATATGATTAATATTTTTTTTTTAAATTATAATTTTAAAGTACAGTGGAATGCGGTTGTAACGAATGCTGTTTTTTTTTGCGTTAATATATGTATGTATCTGTGGCAAAAAGGAAAAATAGCTTAAGTTGAGATAAACTGATTTTGAGTTAATGGTTCTTCCATGATCTGCATATTCGAAAGTACCCCTGGTCAAAATCTCAATTAATTTGTGTGATTTTTTTTTCAGGAAGTTGCATCACTTTTTAGACTTCTAATCTCATTTGGAATAATAGCTTAATTTAGGTAATTCTTGGGTATATTACTTATAGTGTGTAGAACGATGTTTGCTTAAAAAAACTAAGGTTAACAGATAATTTCCCAATTTAACTGTAAAAGATATACATAAATTTCTGAAAATCGACTTGAAAGCTTAAAAGTGTTCTCCTGCAAAACAGAAAAAATATGACTTAAGCACTTTTGCCTTATTGCCACAGATATGTTGATGTCTCATCAATACAATACCAAACCATTTAAAATACTGAAATAGAAGGCCTGGATAAGAAACATTATAACTTTTTCCTCTAGGCCGCACTATTCTTCTATGGTCTCTTATCATATCAGAATGAAATTGCGAAGTTTTAAATTTTTTGTTTGAAAATTGCGTAGCAGCCACTTCAGCTTTACTAAATTTAATTACTAGGAATACATATGTGTGTGATTGATGTTGAAAATATGTTTGCGTGACAAAACTTATTTTGCTTTTAAAAAGATGAAGAATAAGAATTTTGGTGTTGCGTTGTCTTATTAGAATGATATAATTTATGTGGTAAAGAAAATGCATAGATTTGTAGAAATGAACACAAACTTACATATGTATGTATGTATGTATGTATATTAGTATGTATGTATATATTTAGGTGGGCGGTAAACTACATGACGTTTTTTTAGGCTTACGTACACCAAAGGTGAAAACAATGTCTGTCTGTCACAGGCTGTCTCTCGAGAACCGTATGAGCTAAGGACTTGAAATTTTTACAAAATATGTAACTTTTTTGCAGCTGCAACAACAAATATATGACAGTTAAAAATTAAAGGGTGTTCTAAGGAGAGCAATGAATATCTATGTATGTTAAAGTCCTAAAAATATATAGACAATGATAATTATATAGATAGACACTTGAAATTTTAAAGGTCAGTATATTTTTACTACACCAATTAGCATTGATATTTAAAAAATCAAAATTAATTCTATCAGTTAATGTAATTTTGAGAACTTGCTGTATCCTAGAAACTGCAACAGGCAAACTTTTGAAATTTTCAAAAATACTTAAACTAAAAGATCGCAAAATTAAAAAAATACGGAAACGAAAAATCGCTAAAATAAAAAATCACTTAAATGAAAAATATCACCAAAAATAATGTTAATCGTTAAAACGCAAAAAAATAACATCAAAGTAAAAAAGTCGCCAAAAAAACTAAAAAATCGCAAAAAAAAAAAAGTTAAAAAATTCACCCAAACTAAAAAATTGGAAAAACCCGAAAAAATCGCCAAAAATGAAAAAAGCTCCAAAGCAAACAAAAAATCGCAAAAAACGAAAAACGTCGCAACAAAAATTTGTTAAAAAAATGTCTACATCGGCTACATCGACAATTTACTGAATTTATTTAAAATACGTTTTTTATACTGTCGAAGTCAGTAGTTTTTTTCCAGCAATAGGTACGTACATCCCAGTAAACCTTATTATTATACCAAGGAATACGTTCAAAAACAGCTGCTGGGCAAATAACACCCAAGTTCTTTTTAATAAGTAACAGTAATATTATATGACACCATTTTACTAAGGATCTATTCAATATAAAAAAATAATATTAAAGTTTTATAAAATATTCGGTGTAATTCAAATTGTTAATACTACAAAGATCAAATAAATCATTTTTGATTTTCAAAATATTTTGAGCTCTCCTGTAAAATGTTCAAAATATGACTTGGTGAGTTTGCCCGAAATCATATTAAAATGCTAATGCATCGTATTGTATGGACGTTTCGAATATCGTAAAAAATTTTGGATTAAAATTAAATTTTTACTATTCAAAAATTTGTCGTGTGAGCGTGTGTTTCAGAATTAATGTCTTAATTGTATTGCAAGGATGTTCAAAATTGTATTTTTTGTAGTCCTTAAAATGACATTAAAACTAACTAGGTATTTTCTGAAGAAAAAAAAATTAAAAATTCCAAGCAAAAATTTCATAGAAATCGTTATTGCGTACTTAAAATTTTTACCATATTTTAATTTTGTTTACTTTATTTTTTTTACTTATTATTTATAATAAAAGACCTTTTAGCAATTTTCTTAAATGCTTTTTACACTTGCTATTATTATATTTTCTTATTTTTTAATTATCGTATAGTACATTTAATTTATATATTTTTTGTTAAATGTTGAAATTTCTTATTATTGAAAATTGCAAAACTGCATTTCAAATGTAAACATATTAATGCGGAAAAAACTGCACTGTAAATCAAATTATGTCAACACTTTTATTACTAATCTCAAATAGGTATTAATTATTTTGTAATATGAATTTATGAATGTTTTTGTTTTGTTTTATAATTGGCACGAATTTTATTTTTATTTTCATATTCTGCAATTTTTAATTTAACTTTTTTTTTTTAAACGCACTCAAATTTCGACACCCGCTTTTTTTTTCTTTTTGAAAAAGTATGGGCGCGTAAATTGCATACGCGTAGGAAATTAATCAACAACACTTATACGCCACTTGTGACACAAACTAATATAAACAAAATATCAATAGGCAAAATGACGATGACACGTTACACACACCAATCAACCAATGTGTGATCAGTTCAACTTTCAAATTTAAACTGTTCTATTGAATTTATTCAAACATAAAATACAAGCAAAAACACTTGCACACTCACACACACACACACACATCAACAAAACTGAAAAACAACCGTTGTTTTGTTTATTTACCGACTGAATGGTTGGCTGCAAAACAAAACACGAACACACAACAGAAAAATCGTAAAAGGAGAAGAATGAAAAAATCAACAACAACGTAAACAGTAAAAACAGCGCCAATATAACAACAAGAATAACAAGAGCCATATAGCGGTTGAATTAGTAATTTCAAAAGGTAAAATGAAATAAAGAGCACACGAGTTAACCTCCCGCCACCGCCCCCACGAACACACACACACATACATAAGAACAAAACATTAAATGTATTTGTTGCGTGTTCTTTGGCACTTCGAAGTTGTTGAGAGAGATAGAGCTTAACTGTAATAATTATCATTATCAGTGTTTCACCAAATTTTAATTTTTTTTCTTAATCCCACATTTTCCTTTTTGAGAGAAAGTTTTGGTAACCCAAAAAAGGAAGCAGCAGAGTATTTAAAAACTGATGACGACAAATAAACTTAATAGAAAAGCCAGAAAAAACTCCTCAAAGTATGTATCTTCGTTTATATTTTTAGCCTGTAAACGTCATGCAGAACAATCCCCTTTATATACATATGTATGTATGTATGTATGTAGTCGTGTGTGTTCATGTCCGTTTTATTAAGTTCCGCTATCGTATTTCCTCGTTATAGCAAACAAAGACAACATTGACATTTACAACAAGAACAACAACAATGAGCGCGCTTTAGTTTCTGGGGGGTTAAATCACACGAAACCAGCTGATAAAAGTGCAGTCAATCAATTTATTCAGTCACTTTCTCTGTTTACTTTGGTTTCAAATGTTCATTATTATCATATAAATATTGTGATTGCAATTGTTGCTGCTGTGTTGTATGATACATATGTATGTATGTATATTTGTTTATTGTATAGTTTACTGTTTTATCCTTCCACGTGCTGTGTTTACATATGTATGTTGTGCAGTGTTGCCGTTGAAACAATCATTGATCGGGTTATTGGGCGTGAGCTAAACCTAAAAAATCCCAAAGTTAAAAAAATCGCCAAAACGAAAAAAATCGCCAAAAACCGAAAAAAATCGCAAAAAAAACGACAAACTAAAACAAAAATCTCTAAAACTAAATAAATCGACAAAAACCAAAAAAAATCGCCAAAATAAAAAAAAACCTGAAAACTAAAAAAAAACAAAAAGCCGAAAAAAATCCCAAAAACGAAAAAGCGACAATAATAAGAAAAAACCGCCAAACAAAAAAATTACCGGGTATTTAAATCTTAAAAAAAACTTCCATTATATAGGGGCTAAGCTCGTAAAGTATTTCACATGTATAAGAGGCCTGCGTAAACAGTCTTGAAATGTAAATACGTCTTGGTTTTGTAAATGTATTCTCGTGGCATGTATTATACTAAACTAAATCAGCTAAGCACGCCCATGCGCATGAAAAATCAAGCATCACAAATTCTTCCGTCACCAAGTATTTTCTTCTTTACTACTATACCTGCAATAACTGAAACAAATGTCTTACTAACAGTATTGTTTAGCGCTTGTTTTAGAAGACTTCGCTGCAGTAAAGCATTTGCGAAATCCCCCATGTTTTAAAAGTTCTTGTAAGTGATCTTACGCAGGGGTCTAATATGCATACATATAGTGTCTGTACGGAACCCTTCGTGTGCGAGTCAGCTGAATTTAACTAAATTTATTTGACCAAATTGGAGCTACATCCTTTCAGAGAAAGCAATTTTTTTTCAGATCGATCTAAAAATTATTTAGTTGTTATTAGCATACATAAAATAAAAAAATACAAGCTCCCAATTTTTGAAGTCGGTTAAGAATAGAAATTTGCCCTTCATGATATTCCGCAGCGGAAAAGTCACTTTAATAACACAACGTTCACACTTAAAGCTTGTGTGTGTGCATGTGTGTGATTAAGGCAGTACATACAAACATATATAATTATTAATTCGTAATATGAATTACAGTATGTATATTTTATTTGAGTATCTTTGATAATAGTTTACCAGCATGTAAATTTCGTAATATGTATGTTTGTATGACCTTTTGTGTACTTGTGCATTTACATATTAAATATATTTTTGTCTGCCTTCTGCTGCTATTAAGTTCATACAGAGACTGAATGATGGATGCATCGCGTATCTGCAACAGGTTGTGCACATCTACAAAAATTGGAGAAAATTTAGTGTATTTATTAATAAGCAAAATAATGATGGCTCTGCTTGCTATTGATTACACTAATAAATTTGAATTTTCTCTGTTGGGGAACAGAGCGCGCAAACAAAAATGTCAGTGTGTCAACTTGACATTTACAAAAGAGCACAAACAATAAAAATGTGTCAAACGATAATAATACAACCATGATTTCATACCCAATTGTGTGAGCTTTAGCATTCACATTTGTATTGTTAAACCCCCAGAAGAAGATTCTCCTCGCACCCATATTTATTAATTTACAAAATGTTTTATTTTACATTTTTCTTAAATACTACTCGGGGGAGACAGAGATTTATTGTAATATATTGTTTAAAAAAATATTTATTTTAGTTGCAAACTGTTTTTACACTGAGAAACAAAGTTTAAAGTGATTTAATTTGGAGAACATTTGTAAGAAAATTATTTTATTTGTTATTTGAATACTTAATGTGCCCATAGAAGTATGATTTGTAGGTGTTCGACGTCTGGTTGCGCGGTACAAAACACAAGTACTTGAAATTTTTATTTATGGGATGTCTCACTGGACAAGACGAATTGAGAAACAGGTGGTCTTACCAGCCCTGATGGTAAGTAGCTGATTGATGCCGAATCGAACTTATTTAGACACGAACTGTTAAAATCTTTTTTTCCAATACGTTTTAGATGGAAACAAATTTTAGTCCCCATTTCCCTATAGAATTTAAAAAAATATATGTATTTTCAACTATTTTAAAAAGTTAAAAAAGTTAAAAAAAAATATTTTTCATCTCCCGAAAAACTTTATTTTTCATCACACTTTGTTGTTTGATGAAAATCACAGAATAGTCTATACGACAAGCTGTTGGTTTTACCTTTAGAAAAAATGTTGTAGCCTGGTGTAATTTTAATCTTATTTATTTATTTGTTCATTTTGCAATATGAATTTTACAAAATCATACTGTAATAGCAAAAATAAGATAAATTGCAACGTCATAAGAATTTATTAATGCAATAGAATCAGTTTTTACCACTGAGAATAGAAACAACTAGACAATTATAATAAGCAGAAATACACAAAAAATGCACGATATTCTTTTAATTTAAAAAAATTATTTAATGTAAAATAGAATTTGTTTGCGAATCGATAAATTCTATTAAGAATTGATAAATTTGTTAGTGCAGAAAAAAGTTATAGGTAAATCTAAGCAAATTTGATAATGGAAATTGTAAACAATATTTGGAGCTATAATCGCTCGTCTTTTCTTTTGACGAAAATCGATTATTTACGATCGCAGATAATTGATTTTCATCAAAAAATTAGGTTCGATTTGTTTCCTTAAGAAGCTAAACACAAAGTTCCAGGGAACTATTCAAGCAAATTTTTAATGTGATATATATCGAGCCATGGCTGCCAAAAAAAAGCTTAAGCGACATTTTTTTACTTAATTTTTTGGCGAAAAATTTTTCGTAAAAAAATTAAGCTCGAAAATTATGTTGCTTACCCTTTTTTGGCGATTATGACACGATATGTATAATAAATTTTGTTCAGGAATAATTTATTAATCCAGCTCAAATTCAATATTTTCAATTTTTATTATAAAATGAAATGTTTTTTTTTTAATTAATGTGATTTCTTGAAGAAGTCAAAAAAGTTAAATTAGACTTTGCATGGGAGAAATGCCGCATTTTTCTGCGCCACCACGCAGTTCATCAGTACCCATGTCTATCCACCAAGCAGAAAGATTATTAATGTTGCTTAATTTTTGTGGAAAAAAATTAGGCCTAAAGCTTATTTAATAAAGTAGAAAATGTTTTTCTAAGCCAGATCAACGCGGCTGTTCTTGGCGAAGCGCATTTTCGATGTTAAATTTTGGGTCATATTTCACTAATAATACCAACAATTTTGGCCTTCAAAACATCAGTTGTTGCTGGCTTAAGCCTGGCATTCACAATTCTATATAGTCATTCGACTTTTAAGAAAATGCAGCCCTGATTGTTATTGTCTTTTGAAATTTTTTTTACAAGCTTCATTATTAGATTAGGGTTGCACTTTCTCAAAAGCGGAACGATTATGTACGATAGTGAGTAGCAACCAGCCTTTGTCAGCATAATACAGTCAAATCCCGGTAATTCGTACCCCGATAAATCGTAATTCCGGTTAATTCGAAATAAACTGTCGGTCCCTTGAAAAAAAATCTCGTTAATTCGTAAAATGTCCATACATTTTGGTCCCCTCGCTAATTCGTAATATATTTTTCAAACAAAATCTACTTTACCTCTTATAAATCGTAATTATTTGCTAACTACCACTTATAATTCGTAATAAAAATAACAGAATCATGGAAAGAATGATTTTTTGTTTACCGCTTTTTTTTGTGTGGGTTTTTGCTTCGGTTTGTGTGGCTGTGCGCACGCATAAAACTCTGTCGGTGTTACAAAAAAAAAAAACTAATTTTTATTTTGTATTTTATTTTTAACAATTGTTTATGCTTTGTTTTATCGTTTTAGTAAATAAATTGAAAAACCCCGTTAATTCGTATTTATTTTAAATCGAAAACACCGTTAAATCGAAACACCGCTAAATCGAAAACCCCTATAATTCGTAAGAAATTGCCGGTCCCTTGCGATTACGAATTATCGGGATTTGACTGTAGTGAGATGGCGAATCGCACTTTAACTTGGAGGCCAATTGATAGGTCCATCTCTTGAAATAAACTTATCGCCAAATTTCATTTCAGCGGATACTAATCCTAATGTAACGTCAGAGCTCCCTCCTTCGTCGGTATTGTGTAGCACAATCATCGGTGAAGTAAAATAACAGCTTGGGAGAAAAATTAATACGCCTCATTGACACCAGAGGCGCTGCAAACACTGCATTAATTAAAAAAAAAAATGCAAAAAGCAGAGTTGCATCTCTTCCTTCACCAGCTGTCTTCCCTATCGCTATCCCTTCCTTAAAAAAAAGTAGCATCTAGTAATAGTAGTAGACATTCATTGCCTGAGTTTTATTTCTCTTAAAAAAAATAAAAATAATTCGATGTTTGGGGTCAGCGCCATTTTCTTGAAGCCATATCTCGACCTCATCAAAGCCATCCATATTTTCAAATAAAAATCGTGCAGTGCGGTAACGATCTGCATTGATCGTACCGCGAACTCCACCATCGTGTAATTCGCACGGAACGGTGAATTTTTCTGGATGTAATGAAGTCCGTAGCGTATGCTGTGGATTGGTTTCACTCAGTAGGCTTCAATTTCGTTTATTAACAACCCCGTTTAGCCAAAATCTTGACTCATCGCTGAACACAAATTTGCGATAAAAAATCATTTACAAGTTGCGCGAGAATTGATGACTAATTTTCAAAGTAAATCTAGATAATTTGGTAGTGTTGCTCAAACGTCAATTCATTCATAATAAATCATAAATGTCAGAAAGTTAATCAGTTAATCCTTTCGCAAGTTCTAATGGGCTTAAAATAATACTTTCTATAAAAAAGTCGAAAAATTATAATAACAAATTTTTATTAATAAACACAATCAAAATAGTTTTCAGAGAAATAAAAAAAGAGTATTTATTTTAATAACAAATCTATTTTATTCGAGTCATAAATTCGCATGAACGAAAATAGGACATTTTCTCTTTTTGTGAGAAGCAAAAATAATAAATATTTGCCAATCGCAGCTTCAGGGCATAGAATTTCTTATTTTTATTATTACATTTTTATTAGTTTTTATATTGTATGATGTACATAAATCTCTTTGACAACCGAATGATTTATTAAATTTTTGTGAAAAAAAAAAGTCAAAATATATATTATTATCTACACCCAGAAAAAAAGGCTTAAAATAAATAAAAAAAACCATATTGAATTAATAAGAAACATTAACGAAAGTCTAGTCATGATGAAATTTCTTATATCAATATAAAAAATATTAATTTACAGAATTAATTTATTAATTTTAATTAGTTTTAAGTATTTCAATATACATTTTCTATTCTATTGAAAATTATTGAATTAATGTGACGCGTTCTTATTTTTAAGTTGCAGCTTTTCCCTGCGTGTATTAAATATTAAATTATGTATATGTGACGCGCAAAATAGAAAGGGACCTAAGGGTAAAAACCGGTTTTGTTCAGGAGAGCCATTTTAAAGATTTAAATACGTGTATCTTTGGTGTACCATCACATCATAAAACGCGCATATCTCTGCGAGGGAACACTTTTGGGGCATGGGATCGGTCTCATTCTATGCTCAGATGTTGTCCACATCAAAAAAAAAGTGAAAATTGATTTTTTTACCCTTAGGTCCCTTTCTCTATGCACTGTCACATATCATAAAAATGTTAACATCTTTATAAGTTTTCTGTCTGTTAGCTAAATTTTCCTATTTTTTATTTAATATACAATAAAAAAAAGTCATTCAAAGTATTTTAAACTCTTTTTACCCGGCTGCGCGACGCAAAGAAAGGGCTCACTTGACCTGAGATTCGATATTTGTTCGATATTCCATCCATTATCCATTAGAACAAAAAAAAAAAAAAAAAAAAAAAAAAAAAACCCGGGAAAATTTTTAAAAATAAATAACACAGGCCAACACTCAATTTGCTTCTTTGAATTTATCAACTGATTCTAGTTAATTTGGGTGCGCTGAATTCAAATCTGTAATCGGTTTGTCTCTATCAGCTCTAGTTTTCATGATATAGCTTTTTTTAAGTATTTAAAAAGTAAAACTTTTCCATAGGAATTAAAAAAAAATAAAAACAAAGAATTAAAACTGTTTCATACAGATTTATTAAAATAAAAAAAAAATTCTCACAAAGCATTAAAAACATAATATAAATATAATTCTAGTTACAGGATGTAAAGCTTCTGTTAAGAGACAATCTGGAATGAACAGCCGGATTAGAGTCTCTTTGCAAATTCCAACAGTAGTCTGCCTGTAGTGTATTTAAATCTACTTGAATAATGTTATACTTTAAAATATACTTGTTAAATATTTTATGTTCAGTTCCACTTCAATGTTTTATGTATCAAATATGATTTTCATTATAAAAATAATTCTTACAAGTGTAAATCGTTAATTTTATTATTTAAAAATAAATAAATAATTTTGTATAAAAATATAAGTTTTTTATTAAGAATATATACTACACTGCCATCATATGTGTATCTCACCTTCCCTGGTACCGATTCTCCATAATTTTGATATCTTGGTGAAACCTTTCTCCTTGTTCTTCGCTTAAATTACCCAAATTTTCGGGAAATCGGCCCAAGTGACTGTCCAAATAATGGATTTTAATACTCATGTTGCAGCCAAGGTCTCTGAACTTATCCAGCATATTCTCCACTAATTGAACATAATTTGGAGCTTTATTATTTCCCAAGAAATTTTTTATAACTTGCACGAATGATGTCCACGCATTTCGTTCAGTTTCGGCCATTGACTTATCAAAATCGTTGTCATTCATAAACTGCCTTATTTGGGGACCGTCAAAAACTCCTGCTCTAATCTTATCTCTACTTAGATTAGGCATTTTGCTGCAAATATATGCAAAAAATTCCCCATCGTCATTCAGAGCCTTAACAAACTGCTTCATGAGTCCTAATTTGATGTGCAACGGTAGTAGGACGATCTTTTCACGTGCAACTAAAGTTTCATTTAGAATATTTTTATCGCCAACAATCATTTTTTCTCTCGTAGGCCAATATTTTTGCCGCCAATGTTGTTGCTTGGATCTGCTATCCCAGAGACACAAAAAGCATGGGTACTTAGTACAGGGTGGGCCAAAAGAAACCAAGGGGTGTAAAAGTTTAATAACTTTTTTGTTTATTAATTTTTTTTTATTTTTTCTTTCAGATTATATCGACAACACTTGGAGAATTTATAATGGAGAGGTTCACAACTGAACAGAGAACCAGAACAATAGAATTTTATTATTTAAACCAGAGATCAATTATTTTAACGCAAAGAGCATATCGTCGACATTTTAACGTCAGAATTTCGCTTTGTTAATAAGCAGAACTGTAGGTTCTGGGGTTCTCAAAATCCAAGAGCCATTCATCAACGCCAATTGCACCCCATCAGGTGTACAGTATGGTGTGGGATCACATCTGAAAATGTCATTGGGCCCTACTTCTTCGAGAATGAAGATGGAAGTGCTGTAACCGTAAATGGAGAGCGGTATCGGTTTATGATAGAAAATTTTTTACGTCCTGCTCTTGAAAACAGACCTGGTATGTGGTTTCAGCAGGACGGAGCCACTGCCCATACTGCCCGAGACACAATGGCACTTTTAAGTCAAATTTTTGGATAGCGAATAATTTCTCGAAATTCGGAAATTATTTGGCCAGCGCGATCGCCAGATTTGACAGCACCCGACTATTTTCTTTGGGGTTTTTTGAAGGAGCGAGTGTATGTGAACAAGCCAGAGACAATCCTTGAACTCAAGGCAAACATTGTTGCAGAAATTCGAACGCTACAGCCACAAGTTTTGAAAGATGTTATGGAAAATGCTCTAAAAAGAGCCCATCAGTGCGAAGCTGAAAACGGTGGTCATTTAAGAGACATCATTTTTCATACTTAGTGTAAAAAAATTTCCATTTTGTATATTATATAATCTGAAAGAAAAAATAAAAAAGTTAATAAACAAAAAAGTTATTAAACTTTTACACCCCTTGGTTTCTTTTGGCCCACCCTGTATAACCACTCTGTTGTGCAAGAAGAAAATTTACCATTTTAAGATCAACACAAATGATCCATTGGTGGTCTTGGTATATACTCGTATTATATACCAATATTATATTATTTTTATATTTATATTATATATTATATTCTTCTTTCATTGTTGTGGAGTGCGCAATTGGAATTGATGCATACACATTGCCATTGTGCAATAAGACGCACTTCAAACTTCTCTTGGAACTGTCCACGAAGAGGCGCCAATCGCTAGGTAGATACTTGGATAGCTCCATTTCCTGCATAAGACCATTTATATTATTACAAAACACCAGATTGTCTTAGTAAAAAATGTTAAAAAAGCTTTATCCCTAGTGCGGTAATAAGTTATTTTTGTTCCACGTTCTAACAAATTCTTATCATTTAACCTCGAAGCTAACACTTCAGACGCTTCATTTGCTAAGGCCAAATCTCGAATTAAGTTATTCAACTCTCATTGATTAAAACGTTGAGGAATAGTTTCTGTGTCTTCAAAAACACTGTCGCAATCAGTTAGATCATTAGCGGTATTATGTTCAAACTCCGAACTCAGCTCTGAAGAATCATTCAGTTTTGGAATTGGAACATCTTCGGAATGGGGAATCGGACGGCGCGGCGCGCTGACGGTAAATCGGGATACTGCCATTTATTTCGATTTTTCCTATTAATACCAGCAACACTCACTAAACAGAAGTAACAGTCGTCCAAATGATTTCTGGGCTCTCTACAAACCATCGGCACACCAAACTTAAGCCTATTTCGTTTTCCTTGAGTCCACTGTCGCAAATTTACACAGCAAGTATTGCACACAATGTGTGGAGCCCAGCTTTTATCTTGGTCACCAAGATCAACTCCAAAGTAATCTAAATACGATTTTTTAACACATTCCGAAATAGGTCTTATGTTTTCTTTAAAGGTGTATTCTCCACAAATATAACAAAATGTGTCAGCTTAATTTTTACACCGTCTTCTATTGAAAGTCATTTCTATTTAGATCAACACTTTTTTAATAAACTTTGCCAACTGCATTAAACCACTTCTTGCAAGCAACTAACTTCTGATATGCAATTGGAGTGCAAAAAGAAAAAATAACGTTCTGAATAATATTGCACAAATAAAATTCCCGTTAATCAGCTAGCAATTACACAAAAAATAATATTTTTGGAAAAAACGGAATGACAAACTGATATATGTATGCCCTCCTCACTTACAGTGGAGGATATAAAAAAGCTATATCATGAAAACTAGAGCTGATAGAGACAAACTGAGTACAGATTTGAATTCAGCGCACCCAAATTAACTAACTAGAATCAGAAGCAAAAATCTTTTTTAATTTTGTCGGGCTGTGTAATATTTAAGTGAAGTAAAATTTTTGTAACAAAAACTATTCTGTAACATGACGATTTTTAAATAAATTTGAAAATGAAATAATTCCCCAAAAAATTTGTTGTGGATTTATTTCATTTTCATAAAAATGAAATAATTCCCCAAAAAACGTTGTTGTTGTTTTCTGTAACTTTTTTTTTTTGGGACTTATTTCCTGGGGATTTATTTCATGCCGCCGCACAGTGTTCGATGTAAGAATTTAGGACGACAAAAATCATAAATTTGTAAATAATTAAAGCCCATGTCAGATAAAACTTTTGCTTCGCGTTGCGTTTAAGATTCGCTTTGACATATAAGATGAAATGTACATGCTTATATGAAACATGTCACATAAAGCACTTTTAACGCAAAGCGAAGCGAAAAGTTAGGCAACTCTCAACTTTTTGCATGCTTTGACAATCAGTTGGTATACTATTTTTAATTTGTTTGACCAAACTCGCATGTAAATATGGAATTTTTATTAAAATGTCGATAAATTCACATAAAAAACGAGTTCGTGGCATCAGAGTAATTGAATTGTGCTGTGTTTTATACATAAAACCGAATAGTGAAACAAAGAGTGAGCGTTGTCAAAGTTTTCATTGTGTCATACACATTTTGCGCCATGCTTTTTCCCCAAAGTTAGAAACGTCACGCAAAGCATTGAAGTTGTATCTGACACCGCCTTAAGATACGAGTCCTAATTTTTTGTATTTCATATTAAATTTGTTCGCATTAAATTTATTTATATATTTGGGATATTCACAAAATATGTACTTTAAACTTATTTTCAATTTATGTTTATTGAGAATACCACAAATATATAAATAATTTTTTTTTTTATATTATTGTTAATTTATGAAATTTCTTTTACTTTTATATTTGTAAAATATGTGTGAAAATAAGTTTAAAGTACATATTTTGTGAATATCCCAAATATATGTATAAATAAATTTAATACGAACAAATTTAATATGAAAATACAAAAAATTAGGACTCGTATTTATTTTATTTTACAATAAAAAAAGTAAAAGAAATTTTATAAATTAACAATAAAATAAAAAATAACAATAACTTATTCTGAGTTGCTGCTCATATTGTACTTTTGAAAAAAAAAGCAATGTGAGTCCGATCACAGAGGAGATGTGTAAACATCTAGTAATGAAAATTTTTTTTTAAGTTGGAAGTACTTATGCTTTTAGTATCTTTTTTTAAATTAATTAATTAAAAGTATCAAAACTTTCAATATTGTAAATACATAGGAATTTTTTGGTTTTTGTTTGTTTTTAACCCCCGACTAAAAAAAGGGGTGTTATAAGTTTGTAGTGTGTCTGTGTCTCTGTGTATCTGTGTGTCTGTCCGTGTCCACGTACAGGACAAACGGCTGGACCGATTTTCATTTAGTTTCATTCTGTTTGAAAGACGACTTGATCGAGAGGGTTCTTAGCTATGTTTGAAGAAAATCGGTCCAGCCGTTTAGAAGATATAACATCTTTTATGAAAAAAGTCGGGGGTTTTTAAAATTTTTGATTTTTGTTATATTAAACTTATTTGGTTAGTAAATGGGCACACTGCAGTATATGTATATGTACTGCATTCAAAATTGCAGTAAGCAGTAAATTTACTAATTACTAAAAAAAATCAGTAAATTTTTACTGCTAATGAAATTTAATTTGCATTACCCAGTAAAATCGTAGGGCCGTATTCATAATAAAATTGTAGCCAGTGGCAAAGTTTTTTCATTCAAATTTTGAAACTTTTGTATGAAAAACATTTAGCCACTTGGTAGAATTTCATTATGAATACGGGCATTACTGATTACTGAAAATTCAATGCACCTCATCATATAACAAATAATTTAGACAATTTATAAAAATTGTAGAAAAAAATTTTAGTAATCAGTAAAAATTTACTTGTTAAACATTTTTTATTGTTTTTACTGAAACTTTAATGGTACTGCAGTGCTCATCTATGGTAAATGCCTTTACTTTTACTTTTTAATTTTTAATTCCTGTTGTTCATCGTTTAGTTGTTGCTGTGCTTGTTGTTGTGTACGCATTGATATTAAAATAAATTCAGTAAAGTGCAACTTTGACTCGCGCACATTCGGTTTTGATCTTATTTTATTTATTTTTTATTGATTTAGCTTTCTTAGCTTTTTTTTAAGTTTTTTCAGTTTAAACGATTTTTTTCAGTTTTATCGCTTTTTTCTCGTTTTGGCGTTTTTTTTTTCTCTTTTTGGGTTTTTTTTAATTTTCGCAATTTTTTTCATTTTGGCGATTTTTTCATTTTGGCGATTTTTTTCTGTTTTTTTGGGGTTTTTTTCATTTTGGCGATTTTTTTTTGTTTTTAGGGTTTTTTTATTTAGGCGATTTTTCATATTGGCGATTTTTTTGTTTGTGTTTTTTCATTTTTGGCGATTTTTCCGGTTTTTCGCGATTTATTTTAGTCCTAGAAATTTTTTTTAATTTGGTGCTTTTTTCGTTTTGGCGATTTTTTTTTGTTTTTGGCGATTTTTTTAGATTTGGCGATTTTATATTTTTTTGATTTTTTAGTTTTACCGTTTTTGAAAATTTCAAGAGTTTTGCTCTTACGGTTTCCAAGATACAGCAAGTTGTCAAAATTACAAAGTCAAAATTGCATGAACTGATGGAACACCCATTGATTTAAATTTTTTAAATTTAGTGTTAATTGTTGTAGTCTGTATAAAAATACACTAACTTTTAAAATTTCAAGTGTATATAAGTACATACAATTGTATGTATATAACATGGGATTTTAACATTTTTCGTTGCTCGTTTTGGTACACCCTTTAGTTTTTAACTCTCATGTATTTGTTGTAGTGGCCAAATGTCTACACATTGTGTCCAAATTTCAAGTCCGTAGCTTTTACGGTTCATTTTCACCTTTGGTGTACGGAAATATACAGAAAAATAACCGGCGGCGGCGCACCGTCGGCTTCGAGCCGGTCGACTTGTTTCTCTGCTTGGTATTGCTTCTTTCAAACACTAATACACTCATACATAGCTCACACCGATTTGACAATGCAAGGAAATCTCAGCAAAGAAATCAAAGTCAAAAGATTTTTACCCCCTAGCGTATAGATGTTTACACATCAAAAATTAATGGGGCAGCTTGGGCAGGAATTTTATATAAAGTCTAAAGGCGTAACTATAATATGAATAAGCTGGCTTAAGCTAATGTCAGAATTGAACGATAAGTCTGTCAAATGCTTAAACAATTCAGATGTGACTTTTAGATGGCCACAATGTACTTACATGCACTTAAGTATTCTTTAGCCACAGCTGCACATCTAGGTATTGTCAATAATTTTGTATTAATTTTGTTTCTTCTCATAACTCATAAATGAATGCAATTCAATCAAACTAACTTGAAAGAATGTCATAATCAGGGACAAGGACTTCATGCATTTAAAAAAGGTATTTTAGGCGCCTAAAATATGACATTAAAAACGCAAGATATGCACTAAAAACAATAAAATATGCACATATTTTAAAAATTTTTTTGTTCAAAAGAAATTTTAAAGATGTAAAAATATTTTATTTTCTCAAGAGCTGCGAATACAAGCCTTTTATATTAAATTTGTACACAAGATTAAATGTGATATAACGATTTTTTTTATTTACTCCTAATATGCAATATGTTTATATTGCAGAGAAGGAGCAATATGCAAATTAAAAAAGAAAAGTGTTATTTATTTATTTACATTTAAAAATTTTCGAACGTGAAGTTCTATCAATTTGTTTTTAGAAAGATTTTTGGCCTTGTGTAACGTCTATAGACGTAATGGGCTCAAATTTAAATAACTATTTTTATACAATGTTATATATATACATATTCATTTAACTCAACCATTACAATGAATAGAATAATAGCTATTAGTTTTCCGCAGAATTGTTTCACTACTTTCGGCTTCAATAGCAGAAAATGTCCTCTTGAAATTACCAAATGACAATTTTTATTAAATTTTGTTAGGTGTGTGTGATTGTACAATCCTTCTACAATTCTACAACAATGCAAGCGAATTAATTTGAAATTTGAATTTTTGACTAAATATGACACACAACTTGCAATTATACCAAAATATGAGACAAAAATATGCATTTATGACCAAATTATGCAAAAATATGAATTTTCAGCAAAATATGCAAAAATATGCACTAACAAATCGATGCCATTTTCACTCAAATTCAATGTTTCGTAAAGATATTTCGTTCTTGCCATTATCAGTTTTGAGGGGAAAAATATGCATTTGCATGAAATCCCTGTCCCTGGTCATAATCTATTAAAAATTCACTTATAAATACATACATATATCCATCACCTTATTACTTGTTTTATTTGTTTTGCCTACTAAAAAGTACAACAGTGAATATACATAAGTAAATACATGTGTATGTGTGTATATGTATGTGTATTGTAAAACAAACAATGAAAATAAAAGTTTTGCTTTATTTTCCGAGTTTAAAATAAAAAACAAAAAAAAAAAACAATGAGTGTTCGAACTCACGGGCGATGTGTTAACACCTTTTTGTTACACGGTACCTGTTCGATTTCTATGAACACAGACCCACAAACCCGGAGGTAGAGTTAATATAAAGTATTTAATGAAAAAGAATAGTTTATTGAATTCAATTTTACTTTGTATAATTTATTAATGTTATGTTTTCAGCACAGTTAATATATAATATATATATATATATATATATATATACACATATATATATATATATGTATATATATAATATATATATAATATATATTTATAAATTTAGTAGATGCACTCAAAATGAAAAAAATTAAACAGAAGTGCTAATGATTTCATTATTTTCTTGCTTAATACTTTTTATTTATTTTATATTAAACCCACAAAAAACAAAGAGAATGCAAAGCAACAGACAAATGTACATACATACATACATTGTTATGTTTGTACATAAGCTACATACGTTGCTGTCTTGCTATCTCATTTTTATATATGTACGTGTAACCGCGTCACTATTCTCTTTGCTATGCATAAGACAAAACCGAAGATCAACATAAAACACTTTTTTAATATTACTCCAAATTAATACTCCAAATTAAAACACTTAAATCTCGGCTCGCCGATATCGGATCGCCTTAATTTTTTTTTGGCCTAAACTCTTCGTCGAAACCCGCACTAGCCTTTTAGTACAAAAATTAATAAAATCGGCTATGAATTTCCGGAGAAAATCGCGTGGGAAAATTATATGAAAATCGCCCAATAATCACTTTCAATACCGACTGCCAAGCAACGAACAAACAAACGATGATTTATTTACTCTTACATACCTAACACTCGCGTATGTATTGAAACTGATAGTTTACTGCCCTAGAGGCGCGCGTATAGATGTTAACACATCAAAAATATTTAAAATCAATGAATATTTTCTGCTGCTGCTTGTTTGAGTTTAAAAAATGCACAAACAGTTGTTTCCTTACGGAATGTGCGTTCAGTTTGGCACTTTATTTAAGCAAATGACATTTGACGAAACTTGACGAAAAGTTTGTTAAGTACATTATATACCTGATTTACATTAAGCATTTTTTCATGAAATTTCATGAATTTTTTGCACGCAACTTTTTCTATTTGCTAATTGCAGCGCTATAAAAGAGAATTTTGTATAAAAAAGGGCGTAAAATGAATCCCTGATACATTTTTAACAACTTTTTTGATACGAGTTTGTCCTCCAGGCCTCCTATTGACAAATAAAAAATTTTCATGCAACTAATTTCATGAAAAAAAATGCTTAATGTAAATTAGGTAATAGTTTGCCACATACGTTATGGATACGGATGGATATCAAAAGATTTCGTCTGACAAAGTTAATTTGTTTGGTAATAATTGTAAAAACAAAAACTCACTTAGGTTAACACTTAATAAAAAGTCAAAAGTTACAATTGAATTTAAAAAAAATCAATATCGCATCTACAACGCCTTCTATTTACTTTTTAAATTGCCCAAAATACCCATAGTATTTTTTTGTTTTTATTTTTTTACTTTAACATGTCATTTAGAGTATCGTTATAAGCATACAAACTGAAAGATATACAAGAATCATATAGTTTTAAGCTAGTCTGGGTCTTCGCTTGCAAATAGTGTGGTCAATTTAAATTTTTAATTAACTTTATTTTTTTATTTTTGTCGTCCTATTTTCTGAAATCGAACACTGGCGTCGTTATTTTTTATGCCAAAATCTCAATAAAAGTTTTTCAAATAAAAGAGTGCAAGCAAACATATTTCTCAGATCTGCCGGGCAGTTTTTGTTTTTTTTTTTATCAATTCACATATTAAAGTTCTTGAATTAGCTTTGAAGTTTAATTTGGCTTTCCCGCTAGAAAGTTATTTATTTCATTAGTTGCTCTAAAGTAATAAAAAGATGCAATAAACATAAAATTTCTGTTAAGAAAATGTAATAGAATATCGAAAGCATATTGATTTATTAAATATTCATAACTTAAAAGATGAGGGGAATTGGAAGTAAAAAAAAATTTTTGAGAAAAAAGCTATTTTCTACGAATGCTTTTAAGCAAAAATAAAAAGGATATTCATATTAAATTTAAATAAAAGCGGTTTATTAAAGTGTGAAACGTGTTATTTATATCCTTCTCTTTCCTAGAACTATAAAATTTTGTACAAAGGACCTGTCCAACGAAGACGACAAGCGTTCGACTTTTCGTACACTTACATTTGAGAGAAAAACAAAATTTAAAAAAATGTTCGCTCATTTTCGACATCGTGGGACAGGCCCAAAATGTATCTCAGTATGTTTGAGAATTGGTTTCAATCCCAAAAAAAATGTTTGAATAAAAATTTTTTTAAATTAATAAATAGGGCAAGGAAATATAAGTATGTATTTTTTAAAAAAATATCCATTTAAAAAAATCTTTTCAATAAAACTGTTTCTAAGAAAAAACTTGCTAAACTTTCATTTGTCATCATCTGCTTTAAATGACCTCAATTTTTTCTAAAAAAGAAAAGTATTTTAAAATTTTCGTCGCTTTTTGTTGGTTTTTTTTATGACTGAAATTACTTACGAGTACAATAATACCTTTAATTACACTTTTTTATTTATTTTTATAATTTTTGTTTTTTTTTATTTCGTTAACATAAAATAATGTTTTACGCATTTTTGTAAACAATTGCTTCAGAATTATTTCGCAGTTTTTTTTTGTTTTCTTTGATTTGATATGCACACTGTAGAATGCTGTAGAAAAATTTTTAATGGTGTTTTTTAGAAATCGAAAAAAAATTAATTAAATAAAAAATCAACAAATCAACTACATAGTAAATAAACAATAATTAGTTTTCTTTTAATTGCTTTTTTTTAATAAAAATTTGCCAGAAAATAAACATAGTTTGCATATTTAAAAACACATTAATATCGATTGAACTTATTTAATTAACCATCTGTACGGATGCTTAGAAATATGGACAAACGTGTGCAAATGGTTCCTACTTCTTAAAGAGGAGAAAAAGTAAATTCTTCCCTTGTTAGAAAATTTTTGAAATTTTTCTTTCTTTCCCGAAGAACAATTTGCTGTCTTGAATTTCTCGTCAATTCTTGTTCTCTTCGAATATAGTTACTAACCTCTTGTCTGTCCTGGTCAAGGGGTTTCAATACAAAAAAAATATTTTTATAAAATTTCCGCCAGTTTCCTAACAAGGCTGAAGTTTCGCCTAGAGGAACCAAATGTATGACTGACCCATTTTTCCACCGCTACATTTTCTCTAAACACTCCAAGCCTCTATCTTTCCTCATAAGGTGAGAGCTCCCATACAAAAATAATAATTTTATTTTTCAAGTCGCATATTTGAATATTAGCACGTGCCTCATTGAGGTCAATGTTCGGTATAAAGGGCTAAAACTGCCTCTGACCCTTTCCCAGCAGGCTAAAATTAAGACCGACCCCTACCAGTACTTGCGCTTTTGCGGAGAAAAAAAATTAATGTGGACGGTCATACATTTGTTTCATCTAGGGGTAACCTGAACCAAGGAAAAATACGCTATAGAGAAATTCGTTATAGAGAAACAAAAATGTGAGAAAAGAAATCAAAATCAGTATTTTCAAAAATAATTCGTTATGGAGAAATATTTGTTATAGTGAAGTTCGTTATAGGGAAGTTCCAGTGTATTTTTTTTGCGCAGGCAACAAAACCAATAATTGTTTTTGGGTTTTGTTCAATAAAATTATAACAACAAAATTTGTTGATTATTCGAATAATTTTTATTCGAGTATTTTTTTTTATTCGATAAGTATTTTTTTAATTCGAATACATACATAAGTAAATATTAAATATTTTTGTTGTATTCAAGTAAAATTATTTTAATAAAATTACACGATTATTCGAATAAGTTTTGTTCGATTATTTTTTAATCGTACACATAAATAAGTTTTCAATATTTCTGTTCTATGCAAATAAAACTATTTTTATATTTTTATTTAAATATTTTTTCTATTCGAAAAAATTAATAAATTTTAAATATTTCTGTTCTAATAAAATAAAATTATTTTTATACAATTTTTCGATTTTTCGAATATTTTTTATTCGAGTACGCATATAAGTTTTAAATATTTCCGTTCTATTAAAATAAAATTATTCTAACAAAATTAATCGATTATTCGAATAATTTTTGTTCGAGTATATTTTATATTCGAATACATGGATAAATTTTAAATATATCTGTTCTATTTAATTAAAATTATTTTAAAAAATTACACGATTATTCGAACAGTTTTTACTCGAGTATTTTTTCTTTGATTTTTTTAAATATTTCTGTTCTTTTAAAATAAAATTATGTATCTAATAGAATTGCTTGATTATTCGAATAATTTTTATTCCAATACATAACTAAGTTTTAAATATTCTGTTAAAATAAATAAATAAATAAAATAAAATAAAATTTTATTAGAGTATGTAGTTTTTTATTCGAATACATAAATAAGTTTTAAATATTTCTGTTTTATTCAAATAATTTTACTCGATTGTTGGAATAATTTTTATTAGAGTATTTTTTTTTCGAATGCAGAAATAAGTTTTAAATATCTCTGTTTTATTTAAATTAAATTTTTCTACTAAATTACTCGATTATTCGACTGATCTTTATTCGAGTATTTCTGTTAGATTTTTTTTAAATATTGCTGTCCTATTAAAATAAAATTATTCCAATAAAATTACTCGATTCTTCGAATAATTTTTATTCGAGTACTTTTCATTCGAAGACATAAATAAGCTTTAAACATTACGGCTAATATGGTTTTATTAAAATAACTTAAACGAATAACATTTTTCAAGGAATTTTTTTATTCGAATAATATTGTTCGAATAATTTTATTCGAATATTTTATTTTTTATTTATTTATTAATTTTATTAAAATGATGTTTTGTTTCTCAAAAATTTTTTTATTTTCAAATAACATTTTTTTATTAAAAAGAAGCAAAATCTTTGCTAGTCACTCCTCACAATGATAGACATTTCAATGACTGCAAAAAAATTTATTCTGCCACGCCTTAAAGTACAGCTTATTTAATTTTTTGTATAGTGTGTGGCCCTTTTAAGTCCAAATAAAAAGTATTGAGTGAATTTTATTTTTGATAGTTTTGTAATCTTACGTCAAGTTCTTCTAATATCTAGCATACTTCCCCCAAACGCATAGCATACTTCCCAGATAGAAAAAAGTTTTTAGGACTATAATGTTCTAGCTTTTAACTATTAATTTTCATTAAATTATTAAGGTAGCACGATTTGAAGTAAAATATTACAATCCTTCTTTTTTTCGCAGTTAGTGAATACCAAAAAAAAAAATTAGAGAATCGCTTGTTTTTATATAACATGGAAAATATAATTTGATTCACATTCATAATTGAGTATGTACTTAATATTTATTTATTTATTTTTTATTATATTTTTTGCTTGTTCAAAAAGGTGTGCGAGCACGTTTTAAATATCTATTAACCAGTTTGCCCTGTAAGACATAAAATACAATTTTCTAATGACATTTAAAAAGGTTGACTTTATATAACTAGAGTCATGCATGCGGTTGCTGTAAAAAAAAAGAAACAAACTTAAATTGTCATTTATCAGCCCTGTTGACTCTGTGTCATTTCGTTTGCTGGTTGTTATATATTTATTTTTGTAGTTGTTGAAAAATTAGACAGACACATTTGCTGGCAAATGAAAATTAAGTAGTTGAAGTGCAAAAGAGAAACAAAAAGGGTTGGCAGGTCAAATGTTTGTAATGAGGGTGAGGTATGCAAGAAAATTTACACTTACTTTAAAAATAATAATGAAAAAAAAAATTAAGGAAATAATTAGTTCAAGTGTGATTTTTATTTATTAATAAGGTCAGAGTTCTATTTAAGCCCTTTTGAAATATTTTGAAACTTCGTTTCAATGTGGTCTTTATGAGCGTTTAGTTAGGGTGGCAAATCAAATTCATATTTAAATTATATGTTCACAAAATTTGTTCAGCTTTTTCAAATATTCGAATAATTTTTATTCGAATAAATAAATAAATAAATAAGTTTGAAATATTTTTGCTCTATTAAAACAAAAATATTCTAAAAAACTACTTGATTCTTCGAATAATTTTTATTCGTGTATTTTTTATTCGAGTATGAGCATAAATAAGTTTCAAATATTCCTATTCTATTGAAATGAAACAATTCTAATAAAATTATTCGATTATTCGAATAATTTTTATTCGACTACATAACTTAGTTTTAAATATTGCTGTTCTGTTAAACTAAGACTATCCCAAAAAATTATTTGATTGTTGGAATAATTTTTATTCGTGTATTTTTTATTCGAATACATACATAAATAAGTCTTAAATATTTCTGTTCTATTGAAAAAAAACTATTACAATAATGCAACGCGATTATTTGAATAATTTTTATTCGAGTATTTTTTTATTCGAATACATAAATAAGTTTTAAATATTGCTGTTCTATTGAAAAAAAACTATTCCAATAATACAACGCGATTATTTGAATTATTTTTTTTTCGATTATTTTTTTATTCGAATACATAAATAAGTTTTAAATATTGCTGTTGTATTAAAATAAAATTATTCTAAAAAATTATTTGATTGTTCGAATAATTTTTATTCGTGTATTTTTTTATTCGAATACATAAATAAGTTTTAAATATTTCTGTTCTATTGGAAAAAACTATATATTCCAATAATGCAATGCGATTATTTGAATAATTTTTATTCGAGTATTTTTTATTCGAATGCATAAATAAATTTAAAAAATTTTTGTTCTATTAAAATAAAATTATTCTAATAAAATACTTGATTATTCGAATAATTTTTATTCGAATATTTTTTATTCGAGTACGTATATAAGTTTTAGGTATTTCTGTTCTATTAAAATAAAATTATTCTAATAAAATTACTCGATTATTCGAATAATTTTTGTTCGAATATTTTTTATTCTAATAGTTTTAAATATTTCTCTTAAAGCACCACGAAAAGAGATTTTACTTTAACGATGAAATAATCTCGCAAAATAAGTAACTACATATTTTGAGCTCAACAAATCTTATTTTTTGAAAGGGTTAAAAAAAATTTGGAGAAACAACGTTGGTTAAAGTGTTTAGAGTTCAAAGGAGACTACATGGAAAAATAAAATGATTTTTTAATCAAAAAATCTGTGTTTAATTCAAAGAGTTACGGACTTTAATCATTTTAGCATTTTTTTTATTTTAAAAACTTTTTGTTTTAAAAAATTCTGCATCTACTAAAAATTTATGGTTGTTAATATTATTCCAATTTGGCAACCGAAATAAACAGCTGTTAGTTGTCAGTCAGTTGCCATATGCAATAACATTTTGGCAATTGGCAACGCCGCTAAAGTCCACTTGCCATGCATAATCGAGTCATAAAGTTCAAAGTAGTTTCTAAATTTTAAAATATTTTTTGCTTAATTATAATTCCTGATTCTTGCTTAAAGTTATCATCTGGCGATAGCGCTGTCATTTGCAATCATGCTGATAATTAAAAATTATTTTTCTTTACTCTATAAATAATAATGACATGCATGCATACATACATACATACATACATATGTACATATAAATACCAAGTATATTCTTGAGCTTTATCAGTTGTTGCAGTGCAAAGCCCAAAGTAATAAAATATGAAATACAACCCACCATGCACAGTGAGTGAGTGAGTGAAGTAGATTGAACTTTTATAAAAATTAATTTATATAGAAAATTAAATGCATGTGTTATTTACAAGAAAAAACGATTATATATTTTATGAAGAGTACGCGAACAAACCGGGAATAAAAATATATACACATAAAAATATTTAAAATGTTTTTCACACATTTCTTTATGTTTCAATTAAATTTTCACGTTCATTCATTCATTCATTTAATTTCTTCTGCAAAATTAAAATATTTAAAGGTATTTTGTTTTTTAATTTGTCCATGCGGTTGGATTTGACTTTTTAATTGCAACCCCAAATAAAAAAAAAATCGGGGTGAAAAAATTTTGTTTTGGTATGAACTTTTAATTGAATATCCTCCCACCTACATTTTTATAAATCATTTTTTTTATTTATTTATAATTTAAATAAAATTTATTTTTATTTATAATTTATCATTTGTGGTGTGTAGTGATAATTTTATTTGTGATTTGGTTTTGTTTTTTTTCTCTTCTTCTTCTTTGCTTTACACAATTCACGTTGCTTTAAATCAAATTCATATTAATTAATTATGACCGCGCCAACGTTTTATAATTTATTATATATTTTTTTTTTTTTGCTTTTTTTTGCATTTGAACATAAAACAAATGTGTATTTTGCTTATGGCAAATAAATTGTTGTTCAAATAATTTAAATATTCAGGCGTAATAATTTGGCGGGTGTATTCATTGCAAAATGTTTAAAATTATGTCAAAGTTAAATAAATGTTTAATAGGGAAATGCCATTTTTTAAATTAATATTTTTGACGTTTGTGTGAGTGTGCAGGTATAAGTGTCTCTCTCTCTCTCTGTGTATGAATGTGTGTGTTATTGTGCATTTGTGTGCATCTATTTATACGAGGCCATTAACATATGTATCTCTATAAATCTGAAAAAAAAATTGGTAACAGTACAACCATGATACAATAATACAGGTAACCGCGAAGCGCCAGCTGTTTTGCTTGTTTTCGTGATGTGATCTGCCAAATGGTGTTTATGTTTCACCAACACACGCGCACAGTGCCTATTAAAACTGTACTAATGCAAACATGCTTTGCAAAGCCAAGAGAAAACGCAAGTACATGTATATTGTTTTCCTCTCTTGTCAATCACAAAACAGCAATAAAAATTACTGTTGTTTTATTTGTTGTACATTTGTTGTAGATTCGCGCCTACCTGTATTATTGTATCATGAGTACAACATTAATCCCTTGATTTAGAAAAAATCGCCAAAACTTAAAAAGTTAACTTGATCGCTAAAAACGAAAAAATCTCCGAAAAAATCGCCAAATCGAGAAAAGCTCCAAGAAATAACTAAAAACTTCAATCAATCGCCAAAAACCGAAAAAACCGCTATAAATTTGAAAATTTCGCAAAAAGGAAACAAATTTTTTCGGAACTAAAAAAAAAAAATCGCAAAAAACTTAATCGGCAAAAAGCGAAAAAATCGCCAAATATGAAAAATAATACCAAAAATCTAAAAAATCTCAAAAACGAAATAGAAGCGCCAGAACTAAAAAAATCGCTAGAAACTTAACTTAATCGCCAAAAATCGCAAAAACGAAAAAAAGCGCCAAAACTAAAAAAAATCGCTAAAACTAGTAGTAGCCAAAAACTGAAAAAATACCCAAACAAGAAAAAAAAACGCCAAAACTAAGAAAAAGCAACAAAACTAACAAAAATTGCCAAAAATCGAAAAAAGCCGACTACTAAATTACTTGAAAACTTTTTTACATCATCTAAATCGCCAAAAAAGCAAAACATCGAAAAAATCGCCAAAACGAAAAAGAAGCGTCAGAACTAAAAAAGTTGCTAAAAACTTAACTTAATCGCCAAAAGCTGAAAAATCGCCAAAAATTCCAAAAAAATCGCCAAAACAAAAAAAGCGCTAGAATTAAAAAAATCGCTAAAAACTTAGCTTAATCGGCAAAAAGCGAAAAAAATCGCAAAAATTAAAAATAACGCCAGAAATAGAAACGGAAAAGAAGCGCCAGAACTAAAACCTGAAAAATCGCAAAAAATTCGAAAACATCTCCAAAACGAAAAAAGCATCAGAACTAAAAAAATTGCTTGAAACTTAATCGCCAAAAATCTAAAGAATCGCAAAAACGAAAAAGAAGCGCCAAAACTAAAAAAATCTCTAAAACTACACTTAGTAGCTAAAAACTGAAAAAATATCCAAACAAGAAAAAAAAAACGCCAAAACTAAAAAACGCCTAAAGCTGAAAACTTTAGGCGTGCCTTAATTAAAAAAAAGCATCAAACTAACAAAAATCGCCAAAAACCACTTAAATTAAAAAAAAAAATTATATCATCTGCAACACACAAAAAATTAATCTTCTATATAATAAATAGGCGAACATGTTTTTTGTAATCCCTTTTACGCTGGTACCACCGCACCAATTTTAAAAAGATTTATATGGTTTTAAAGGATTTTTAATACAGATGTGCAGAATCTATATTTTATTGAAATCGGTTTAGTATTTTGGGAGCTATAAGCGTTTAAAGTTGCTACTACTACATGCACACATATTACACACGCATTTATTAGCGTACAAGTAAAAAAAGAAACAAAACATGAGTGTGTGTGTGTGTGTGTTTGTAGTATTTCTCTTGACCTTACAATTGTTTTTCTCTTATTTGTTGTTGTATCAAAGCCATAATACTGAAATGAAGAGAGTTTAATAAATTGAATTAGGTTGGTTGAAGGGATTTTGTTTATGCTTTAATTATGCTTGCATATGTATGTAAGTTTGTGTGTGGCTGTGTTTTAATGAATTTTTTTATGACGTTTAGATACATTTTCTTTGAATCTTAAATTATTTACATTTTGATTCTAGAATACGGACGAGTGTGTCGTCCGTTTGGTATATCTAGTATGAATAATTTTGTAATATCAATTGAAATATTTGTAATATTACTTAAAAATTTAATTAAGTGTTCACCTATAAACAATTTGATAATATTAATGAAGTTTTTCCATTCAAATTAATTAATACAATGGAATCACTTTTCGACGTCCAAAATATAAATTTTCCAAATTGAGGCAAGTCAACTTTTTTTTCTTTCTTTAAACATTTTTATAAAACTTTATATGCTTTTGTCTTTTACTAATAGTAGTAAGATTTTTAAACGTTAATTTAAAAAAAAATATAAGTAAATACTGTTTTTTATATTTCTGAATCTATTGAAATCTTTATTTTACTACTTACTTCTCACAGTGGGCTATACAATGATGTGGTTCCACACATGGCTTCTTGCGCCTAATGGCAAAATGCCGCTCACGTGTTGGAAATTTTGGTTGTTTTCGTATAAATATGGGTTGAACTTCGTTGCACAAATTTACACTTTTATCACTAGCCAATGCATTATCATTAACCGTAGCAGCCAAAAGTGGTTCTTTGTAATTTTTATTAAGATCCGGCGTGCGCATAATTATATTTATTTAAATTTTTTTTATATAAATTTTTCTTTAATAAAAATGGTATACGTATTAATGAAATTACAAACGAAGTTTTGCTTGCTTTATTATTTATTGTCACAAATTAAAACATGAACTGATGAAAGACAAGATATTAATTTTAAAACGACTGAGTTAACATTTCAGCTTATAGATAGATAAGAAAAAATTGATGGTTGTATTTCACTTATTTATTTATTCGTCATTTTGTACTTTTTACTTTTTTTATATTTTATTTTTTATTTGTTTTTTATATGATGTGTGGTCTACACGCACACACACCTCTCTTTAGTAATAAAGTGTGTTAATTTTGTTTTTTTTTTTTTGGCTCTTAGGTTTTTTAAAACACTTGATATTTTTTTTTAATTGTTGATAAGATACATATTTAGTTTGTTTCTATTTTAATTCTTTCTTTTAGTTTAATTCAAAAAATTTTTATAAAGAAAAGCCTGGCAACACTTGTTGAGATATGGCAAAAGAGCGAGAGAGATGCCATTTAAATCAGGGATGGAAAATTTAATGGTATTTAAATTTTTTAAATACTATTGCTTTTCGTTGGTTGGAATAACTTTTGTTGGAATTGAAAAATTATTTCTGCACTGAAGTGTTTCTTGTTATTGTATTGTGATGATCCAAGGCCAAGTTTTTATTTGAAATTTTTAATTTAGGCTACGTTTCGTATCCATAAGAAGCCAAGTAATAAACATATGAGGATTATTTAATTAAAAATTCATGAAGTAATATTTAATTAGTGGACAAACACTAGCAGAACCACTACAACTTCATCATCAGCGTTCATGTGCTTGGGTCACTGCGTATTATGACTGTCGATGTTAATTTCAGTCTTATAGATTGGAATGTACTAAATGGAATGCGAGACTTGTTTTGAATCCAAACGGTTTTAATTTTGTTCGAAGTTTGTTCAGTAAGAAAGTTTTCGAATTGTATATACAATAAATTGTTTCTTACTCATAAAAAATTTGTCTTACAAATTATATTAACCATTTACAGCCTTATTTATAAAACTTATTACGGCTTTATAAGGAGTTTTTGTAACAAATTTTCACAAAAATTTTTTCTTAAAAAGCCTTTATAAAACCTTAATAAGTTTTATAAATAAGGCCGTTATATTTTAAATTAAATTTTTAATGCAAATGTGCGACTCTAAAAAAAGGGCAGCATTTAATTTATTTTTGGTTTTTCTACAGAAATTTTATATTTGGACATTGTAATATGCAATTTTAGTCATTTTCATTAAACCTCGCCGTGCATATGCAAAATATTCAGAAAGACCGCTAAATACTTCTAGGGACGGCTAAGGCACCTCAAAGGCTTCTAAGTATGCGTATCAAATTTAATCTACAGAAGTTATATGCAATAGAGTCACAACTCAAAAAATCTCGAGTGGCAAAAACGCAAGAAATAACCATACTGGTATTTAATATTGTTCAAGAAGACTGTGTTGCAAAATAAATATTTTGCGATCTAGCCTTTAATTAGGCGCATTTAGGAAATTACACAATTAATCGCATGGGGTCTCACGTGACCCCAAAATGTATTGCAAGTGTTGGATTACAAAGAAATACAAACGAATACATTATATTAAATTTTCAAAGTTATTTATTTAAATAATGTATAAAAAAAAACAAAAATAAAATTTCTTTCATTGAAAAACATAAATAAAATTCAATACTGTTTTTTTACAACTATTTTAACACTTATTTATTAAAGAAGTCGGTTAAAAATTAGTCAGACTCATGAGTAGGTTGTGATGTTCTACATCCTGCGCAGAATAATAGAACATTTTGCTGACGAACACATTTAGCACGTTTATTACATTTTCTTTAAACTTTTTTGTCGATTTTTCTTGGGCATAAAGAACACCACCCACTTTACATTGATTGATATAACTCGTCCTGTAGGTACATCCTGGATAAAAAATAGTTGATATCTGATAAATCTTGACATGCCTTTCTGCCATGTCTTCTATTACACTCTCCGAATTTTGTGACATAATCTCCTCTATGTCACTTACAATGTCGTTTTCTGAATCGGAACCAGCAATATCCAACTCATCATCGCACACTTCTAAACATTGTAGTATATGTTTTTCTGAATCCATTTTCAAAATGGAACACAAAAAGTGCACAAATATAATAATTAATACACAAAAACTTGAAAAAACAAATAAAAAGGGTAAATAAAATCACATCACCACGATCAAAAAAAAGTTACCCTATTAGTCGCATGGGGTCAACACGTATTAGTAAAGTGACACGTGTGTATGCTTTAACGATATAATCGCAATTAATTTATGTTCTCAATTCAAATGTATGAAGCTATAAAAAAGTTAAGTTCGCTCCGAACATTTTAACGTATAAATTTTTCAATCTTAATTTCTCCTGACCCCATGCGCCTAATTAAAGGCTAGACATCTGTTCAGCTAACTGGTTTATGAAAAAAAAAAGTGTGTGATATATCCCTTACTCCCAAAATGTGAGCTGCAGTTCGAGTTCGTTCCTGTGGAAAAAATTACTTATCCATATTTCCACTAGATGTTGATCTTTTTTGAATTTTTCGATTCGACTTGGACTTTTTATGCCGATAAGCCATAACATATTGCCAAAGTAGGAAACTACTCTCCCAGGTTCCGTCGCTAGAACCTTATTAGTTTGAAAAAATTTTCATTTTGTTGTGCAATGTATTCAGTGCAGATCTTAAACAAGTGCTAGACTAACAAGATAACACTGATGTGGGTTAAGGTATATATAGGCATCTTGTCCCAAAAACCGCACCCAAAGGTCAGGAAAAGAGTTTTTCGAGCCCCAAATGTAACAATTCTGTTTGTTAATTTAGACTCCGGGGTGGTCTTCCTCACTCAAGCCAATTTTTCGATTAAATTCCGGATCAGTTTTTTCAAGAACTCCATCAACAAAAAGATAAATACGACTTTGTTCTTGTGTTAACTGAACTTTGAAAGCCTCAAGACCCAAAATAAGGAGTATCTTTTTTTGTGGGGATGCCGTGTTCTAAAAATCGGCGAGAACTGGACAAACCTGTGTTTTATCCAACACTACAGGCTACAACAGCAGTATTATAAGCTTTTCTTGAGCAACGTGCAAGAGTTCAATTCTTCAAATCACTAAGTTGTTACAACCGCTTAAATTTTTCCTTCAGCTTTTCGAACTAGTAACGTGAAATTTTCACCGTTTTTATAGTAAATTTTAATAATTTCAATGCGTTGTTGAAGCGTACGTCGTTGCATTTTTACTAATGGCATCTGTCAAGTCGTTGGAGATTGAATGATGACAACTGTTACAATGGCTCAAAGTTCAAAATTAAACGTCTTATTTGCACTTGCAAAAATCATGGACCAGGGTAAAAATTATGTATGGACGTAAAAATAATTTTTGTATACTTATGTACTCGGTGTGTTAAAAAAAGTGCTTTTTAAATTTGGTTTATTGAACTGTCCATCCCTGCTTCGGTCTGCTAAGCAATACATATCAGGGTTGGCAAAAGTGGTACTATTCAAACTTGAAAAATACAACAGTAAACTAATGACTAATTTAGTACATTTAAGGAATTTCCCCAGTTTCACTCCGCATTTATTTTCAAACGATTGCAAAACGCAGCGAGAAAATCAAAAATTGCGAACTCGTCAATTTCAAGATCATTTTCCTTCTAAATTCGAATGCTAGAGCACATGCTATTAATTTTATTAATTTTAATATTTTAAACTTAAACACGTGCTTTAACATCACAACTTAAAAGCAAATTCTTGAAAAAGATTCGTTAGAACAAGTCGATTATTTTAATAAAAATAAATAAAAATATTTAATTTGAACTAAAAAAATCTTTTAGTACAATTTAGGCTATCAGCGCAGAAGTGGTGTAACCCTCATCTGGTAATTGAAACAATCGCTCTTTTTAATTATTTAATTACTTTATTAATTTGCAATATTATAATCTGTACAAAAACAATTTTTCAGCTCCATTTTCTTAAGAATAACAAAAGGTGGCTTACTCTACGTTTTTTTGATAGTTGGTATTGTAAATAATATATTAAGGTAAAAAAAATACAATTTTAAAATGCTCAATGCCATCCCTGATACATATACACTAGTTTTCATTTAAATGAGCTTCGTTTAATTGAGTGAACCGCTCAAAAAGCATAAGCTTGTGTTAGTGAAACGATTAAGAGCGTATGATATGTATAAATGAATTATTTATTAATAAAAAAATCAATTAAGCGGAAATTACTGTAATAAATGTCAAATATTATGCAAACATATGTATGTTTGTAATAATATAAGTACAATCAAAAACAAAAAATTGTTAACTGTTTTATTTTTTGATGACTCAAGCAGGGCTGTCAGATATGGCGATTTCTCGCCAAACGTGGCGATTTTTCAACTTGTTTGGCGACCAAATTTTTGGTTTGGCGACATGGCGATTTTTTTTGGCGATAAATAAATTTGTCGGCGATTTTACTGGCGATAAATTAATTTGGTGGTGATTATTATGGCTATTTTTCAACAAAATTGAACTTTAAAATTTTTCCAATTCAGGAAAATTAGTTTATTGAAGGAGTAGTTTAAAAAATTAATCCTACCTAATGTTTTTTCTTATATTAATTATAGTCATTAATGCGTTTTGAATTTGGATGAGAAAAATTTACAAGAAATAATTTTTGGCGATTTTATTTCTAATTTTGGCGATTTTCTGATAAGTTTTGATACGAGCATTTCATAAAAATTTTTATTAAAAAAATGTTATATAAAAACAGATTTATTATCAAATATTTGCTATGAAAAGCCACATAAAAATGAATTTTTGGCGACTTTTGGCGATTTTTAAAATCAATTTGGCGAAATAGGTCGGAAAAAATCTGACAACCCTGGACTCAAGTATCGTTTTAAAGCTCAACACATACATAGCTTGAGAGCTTCAATATTGTACATATTTCATTTACATTTCATATTACATTTCAATAACGTATGTATGTACATACGCAGATTAAATAGTTAGCATATATGTACATACATATATAATAGAAATATATATATATATAGAAATATATGTACATATGTATGTTTAGATAAGTAGATACATTTAAAATTGGCCGTTATTAAATAAAATTTCGATTTCTCGCTCTTCCAAAAACATACATTATCTATTTTAGGCTGTACTGAATAACTTTCAAGGCATAAAAAATTTGGAAGAAATGAAAGATTTCTCTATATTATTCTTCTTTTTTAAATTGGTAAAGCAATATCGACTTTTTACTCATTTTATTTTGCTAGATTAAAGGAAGAAAAAGTTCGCAAAAGTTTAAATGTAGCCATATCGAGCAAAAACTAAAAAGGGGCTAAAAGGGCTGAAAGATTATTGTAAAAAGTGCTAGGTTTGCGCCTTTTTTAGTTTGGGGCTAACAAATTTTTTTCGCGTTTTGACTGACTGAAAACGGCCTAAATCTAGCCCTAAAAGGACTAAGTTGGCATCACTGGTGGACTATGTTTTAAAGCAGCGATCTTCAAAACCGCGCACGCGTGCGAGTGCTCTCACAATAATGAAGAGAGCAATAAGAGATAATTTGTATTTTTATTTAATGTGTACTCAATTCTTACTACAATCAGGGCTACCACTTAAATATCAGACTATTTATAGGTTGTGTAGTCACATTTTACCAGACAACAATGGATTCTTTTTAAATTAGTTTAATTTAAAGGTTTTCTAGTTTTTAGAGCTTTAATAATCATATCTGAAAGTATGTTATTATATACTATTTAAAATACATCAAATGTGCATCAATCTCTTTTTGAACACGAAGAATTGACTCGAATTAGAGTTTTACAAATATATTAAAAATATGTCTTGGCAGCCCTGCCATAAGAAGATCAAAATATGTTACGCTCAAAAACGAAGCACCAACACAAACATAAGTGTGAATGTATATGTGTGGAGATCGCTGTTTTAAAGTGCCAAATTTCCATGCCTGATCAAATTTATAATCACATTTAATTGCTCGATTAAAAAATATGGCATCTTTTATAACTTATTTTTTTTGCATATTTTTTAAAGCAAATACTTATTTCATATTGCTTTAATTTTTTTTCTATTTCTCTAACGCTTTCATATGACAACTTGAAATTACTCACTTCACTCTTAAATTCTTCTAATATTCTACCTTTAAATTAACTTCTTTATACTAAGTAGTAATAAAACAAACTAAACTAAAACCACACACCGATAACACGCGTGTTTAAACGTCTAATCGCAACTGCCTTTTTTTTCAAATTTAACAATTCAATTCAAGACCCAGCGCCGACGCTATTTAAAACTATAAGCTGGGCTTCGAAATAAAAAATAAAAAAACAAAAACAATGGGCTCTCATTTCATTGAACGAAAATAAAAAAGACGCACAAACATAAAAAACACAAATAAAACAAATATAAACAACAAATAAATAATAAAAAAAACTCTGTTTGAAATATGTATGACTTTTTTTAAATTTTGCTGTAAAATTTTTATTGAAATTTGTGTTTGTGTTTGTTATTGACACATGAGTGTGTGTTTTAAAGTCCTGCACAAGACCCCTTATAAGACATGAGGGATTTTTCAAATGCTTTACTACAGCGAAATCTTCTAAAACTAACTCTAAACAACACTGTTTGTAAGAAATTTGTTTCAGTTAGCTATTGCAGGTATAGGAGTAAAGAAGAAAATACTTCGTGACGGAAGAATTTGTGATGCTTGCTTCTTCATACGCAATGGCGCGTATAAAAACGTCATGCATGTACATACATACATACACAATTAAGTTGTGTGTATGCTCTTTAATTCCCTTAAGGCAATTCCCCATACAATACTTTATGCTATAGACATTTAGCATGTGCTTGTCATTGAAAATCTACTAGTAACACTAAAACAATTGTTCTTATGGCAACATGAAGACATACCAACCAGACATTTACTGGTACATTTTTATACCTTAAATCCACCAGAAATACACCACATCTGTTTTCTCTCTTTCTTTTATACTGACGAATAGAAGAGAAATTGTAGACAATGTAACTACTACTAGAATTTTAGTGTTGACATAGTGATACTTGGCCCCAGTCTGACTGCGGAGTGGTTTAGTATAATATGTGCTACAACAATACATATAAAAAACAAGACGTATTTACATTTCAAGAATGTTTACGCAGGTCCCTAGTGTGTATGAGTTTATGTATGTATATGGATTAATGGATGTACACGGCACAGACGTTTTTTAATCGTTTAACAAAAATTAAGAATTAATGTACTAATTTACATTTACTAAATAAATATTATTGAAATGTTTGCATGTATGTTTGTATGTAATTAATTTTTTTTGCGTTCAAGTACACAATGTACACACAAACATACATACAGACACAACAAGCTGAACTAACAATTAAAACAGCAGCAATTTATAAAAAATAGTATGTACATATGTACATTTAAGCTTGAACAATAATTAATTGCTGCATCGAATAATTATAAATTTATTTAAAAAATTACAAAAAAGCAAAGTAAGTCATTTAAAAAAAGGACTAAAGGCTCAGTTAGCCGACCGTAATGTAATGTAACTGTAACGTAGAAAACAGCTGATTGATATTTTTATATGAAAAGTAGGTTACGTTACATTACATCTCTATAACCATTTTCATTATTTTTAACATAACAAAATCTATCACCTGTTTGTTACTGTTGCAGTTACTTTACATTACAGTCGGCTAACTGAGCCTTAAGCCTAAAAACTTACGTTAAATACCTATGTATGTATATGTATGTATTTTAATGAACATTGAAGTTAAGCAGGCCATACAAGTTGCCTTCGTTGGATTCTCTCGACATTCCAATGTCGAGAGAATCCAACGAAGGCAAAACAAAATTTTACATGTGATAACTTCGGCTCCATGGTACATCAAAAATTCAAATATACATCGTGATTTGAATATGCCACTAGTGATTGAAGAAATTGCAAAATACGCAGGCAAATATTTAACAAAACTCGAATCACATCCTAATCCGCTTGCTCGTAATATTTTGAACTTTACTGGACACATCCGCCTAAAAAAGAGGGACACAAGGGCTCTTACACTCAACACTCCAGATTGGACTACTTGAAAATAATTTTTTTCTTCTTTTTTTTTCTTTTTGATTGTCACTACTTATTTATTATTTATAACTATCACTAAGTTTATGTCCGACAGTGGTCGGGCCTAATAATTATATTCTAGATTTAAGATTTGAATACTTATTGTTAGTTCATATTTGAAGATACAATAAATAAATACATGCAATAAAGCTAAGAATTTTAGTATTTTCACACGAAATCCGCTTTTCCAAAATTGAACTAAAATTTAAGATTTTTTCGAATTTTTTACAAAAATCAATTAAAACTGTAACTGAGTCAATTATACTGTGTATTTAATAAAATGTTTAACCAAAAGTTTAATTGACTTCAATACAAAATCAATTAAAAGATTTTTGGTTTTATTTTTATTGCAGGAATATTTTTTTTTTCTGTGTAGACACCTGTAACTTTATAGCCGGATCATTTTAGAACAATTGTTGCGTGTTTAATAGGTTTTTATTTAATAATTGCTGCAGTTTCTGTTATATTTTTCTTTAAATAGATATGTTTTAACTTCTTAAGGCTCCGTATACCAAAGGTGAAAAGGAACCCTATTGTTTGCGCTACGCTGTCCGTCTATCCGTCACAGGCTGTTTTCTCGAGAACCGTAAGAGCTACGGAACTGAAATTTTGACAAAATATGTAGAACTTTGGCCGCTACAATATATGGCAGTGAAAACTAGAGGGTATACTAAAGTGAGCAATGAAAAATATTAATTATATTGAGCCATAACCGCTTAAATAGCTTAAGCGACACATTTTTTGGACTTTTTTTTTTTGACGAAAATCGACTATTTACGATCGCAAATAATCAATTTTGGTCAAAAATTGAAGTTCGAAAATTATGTCGCTTAAGCTATTTTGGTGGTTATGACACTTGAAATTTGCAAAGTTAGTGTATTTTTATACAGACTACAACAATTAACACTAAAATGAAAGAAAAAAACTCAAAATTAAAGGGTGTTCTATTAGTTAATGTAATTTTAACGACTTGCTGTATCTTGAAAACCGTAAGAGGCAAACTCTTGAAATTTTCAAAAACGCTAGAACTAAATAAAAAATCCCAAAAGTATAAAACCGCCAAAACCCGGAAAAATCACCAAAACGAAAAAAATGCCAAAATTAAAAAAAAACAAAAATTGAGATATTGCCATAACGACAAAAGGCACAAATAAATCGCTAAAACTGAAGTAAATCGCCAAAATCCGAAAAAACGCAAAAAAAAACAAAAACAAAAATAAAACACCAGAACTAAAATAAAACGCCAACACTAAAAAACGTCAAAACCCAAAAAAATCCCAAAAACGAAAAAAATGCTTACGTTCGTGTAGTATTACATATCTGGTGTCCGGATGTACGGAACCCTTCGTGTGCGAGTCAAAGTCGCACTGAATTTATTCAAAATTAGTTTATATAAATATAATTTTCTTTAATGAAATGTAAGTAAAACAAGTCAAGGCCGTTCTCGTATTTTACTGCGAACATAAAACCTACAATAATACTAATACAATTTCAAATATATAGGTTCATGCATGAAACAGCATTGAAAAGCTTTGGCCCATGTTTAAATGAACTGCGCTCACTTCAAGCAATTTGCTTATGTACCGCAAACGGCACTGCCGCAATTGTTTTAATTTGTATGCAAGGCAGATAGTGATTTCGGTTTCATATAAAGGGCTAATAAATCAGTGCAAGTTAATCTTTGTTTTTGGTTTAAAATGTATTTAAACCAGCAAACCTATAAATCAGTGCAATATTTAATCCATCTGTAAACGCATAAAATTGGGCGTTTAAACTATCAATACAGGCCATATGATTTTATTACTTACAGACCATATGTTTTGCATTTAAAGAGCACTCAACTTTTTTCCAAGCTTCTACTTTTTCTTCAGATCTTGTTCGATTTGTTTTCTTACACCCTATTGTTCTTTTATAATATTCTACTCTGCCAAGAATATATATAATTTCTTTCTCAGTAAAATTTGGGTACTTCAATTAAATTTTATTAAATTTTTTGCCTTTTTGATTGTGCAAAGAACTGATAGCCTGCTGCAAAACGGCTGATTTTTGACATTTATTCTAGTGCTGCCAAAATATAATTTTTTAAACTACACATATGGTTCACTGATTTACTCCTGTTGAGTTTAAACCACATATAAATTAAAGTTTAGTTCAACTAAACCAGCGTTTAAACTTTAACTGATTTATTAGCCCTAAGTGGATATATTTAGTAGAGATGTGCAAATGTCGTGATTTTATCGTGTCACGCGTGAGTCACGCGTGATTCACATGATTCGTGATCAAATATTATAACTAATCACGCGTGAGTGCGTGAGCGTGACTGAAAAAAATTTACTCGTGCGTGATCGTGCGTGAGCTTTTTTTAATAATCACGCGCGAATTCTCACGCTCTCACGAGATAACATTCCTGCATAGGCACATATGTAACTGTATTCAATCATTTGAAATAAATTATTTTATAATAATAAATGCATATATGTATAGTAATATGTATGGTAGTATGAGCTTACAAACATAATGAATACCCCCAAACAAAATGTTTCGACTTTTTCTGAAGTCAGACTTGTCGTACCGAATTCGTTAAGACATTTCGGTAGTTTCTCTGAACAATTTTTTTTAAACATTAAAACTTTGATTTTTGAGTACATAAGTAGTTAAAAGTCTGTGAAATTTTTTTTTAAATAAACAGAAGAACGCTGATGAAGGTTTAGTGGCCTTCGAAAACGGCTAGCTGTTCCGTTCATCTATGTGTTGCCTGTTCAAATCACAAATATATAGATATTAAATTAACTTTGCCTTATTTTAATTTACATTGTAAATTTTACAAAAACACGAGCATACATATATACATAGATATGTATATATATATATATATATATATATATATATATATATATATATATATATATATATATATATATATGTGTGTGTAAGAACCTATTTTTCAACCCAAAAACATGAAAATTATATAACACATATACTTTTTCGTGAGCCTGCGTGATCGTGATAAGTTGTAAACCACTCGTGCGTGATTAAAAATATATTATTCGTGAGCGTGCGTGATCGTGAAAATTTTAAAAATCATTCGTGCGTGAAAGTGCGTGAGTAAAATATTTTTCTGCGTGAGCGTGCGTGTCGTGAGTCAGAAAACACTCACGTGCACATCTCTAATATTTAGTTTAAACTATGAATTGCAGCAAACACAAATCAATACACTTCAATGTAAAATTTTAAGAATATGGCATGAATAAGCAAGGATTTCTAAACTCTAAAGCAAGATTTTTGTTTAAAAAACAATATTGAAATTTTATTTGTAGTGACTGCTAACACACATAATGTTACATTTTTTTTACCTTTTCAGAACGTTTACTTATTCTAGTTCGAAATTGCAAATCAAATAAAAGTCACCTGAATACAGCTTTAATTTAATTGGATCACTTTATTTAGAGCTTTTACACAACAACTGTCTTTATTCACAATGCGCGCGCACCACTAAGCTCTCAATCAGAGTTGCCATATTTATTTTTAAAAAATCTTCAAGTCGAGCAAAAAAAATCTCTTTTGTTACCAAAAATCTTTTTTGTTATTTTATTGAATGAAAATGAGTTACAATTTATTTTGTTTCTTGTGAACTATTAAAAGTAAAGCCAAATAACACAAAATATTTACTGTATGGAATATGTGTAAGATCATTATGATGCAAATCAGAAAATTTGTAAGTGGTTTGGTCAAAAAATCCCTCAATAATATTAAAAATATTAAAAGTACCAAAAGTAAAATTTTTAAAAATCTTATTTTTAGATAAGAAATCTTTTTTGACGTTTTAACATGTCTAAAAACTTAAAAAATAAGATAAATCTTCACATATGGTAACACTACTCTCAATATATAACCGTGGTCGGCAACCTATGCCATTACATTTTGCAATTGTGTGAGTTGTACTCTCACCACGAGCCGATGTTGCCAGTGAACTTTTCGTCTCATTTCCCTGGCTCGAAATTTTAAATCTACAAAACCAAATTGATTTTATTATGGTCATAAGAAACACTCAAGTTTTCTTTATAAAGAAAGACAACTTTTTTTTTTTGCTACATCAATGTAATGGTGAGTAAAGAGATAGTTTTTTTGCCTTGTCATGTCATATTTTTTCATACATGACAACATAATTTTACAAACCAAATCTTCTGGTCTGCCATAATAATTTTCTGAAAATAAAAAATTTAGCAAATTCTCATCTCACATATTTTCTTATTGTTGCGAAAACATTTTTTCTCTGGCAACACTGATTCTTAAGAGATATACTCAATTTGCTCTCAACAATGCGTACACACCAGTGTGCACACTTATTTTTTTTTAAATTCGGTAGAATCGACAAAAAAAATCGGTAGATTTGAATGAAATTCGGTAGAATTTTTTTTTATTCAGAGAAACATAAAAACTAACAATTCAAAGAAACGTAAAAAATAACAAAATATATGTACTTATATATAAATTGTAAGTGCAAGGAGTATCCAACTAAACAGGTTCCAAAAGCGCATTTAAAACTTCACATATGATTTGAAATTAAACTGCCATAAACAATGAAGCATTTCCAATAAAAAAAGTGTCATCCCCAGTTATTTGCCCTTACCCTTTATATAGATATGCTATGCATTCATAAAATAATATACATAAATAACAGGAATTCAGTTTTTGTACAAAATAACTTGTATTTGTACTAAAATAACTTTTATTTGACAAACATTTGTAACTTATTATATTATGTACATATATGTAAGATGCATTTATGAATTTAAACTTTTGTGCAAAAATTATTAAATCAATGTTAGGAATAAATATTTCATCCCCAAGGCACAATTCTTTGGCAAATATTAGGTTACTTATAGTTTCAGTTTTTAACCGATTTCTTTGTTCTCTTTTAATGATTTTCATGACAGAAAATGACCGCTCTGCGGCCGCACTCCTATGTGGAAAAATAGGCAAATTACACATATATCGACTTATATTACTAAATAACAATATTCGGTAGATTTCAGGCCTTGTTCGGTACAATTGGTAGATTGTTAAATTCACAAACATATTCGGTAGAATCTACCGAATATCGGTAGAAGTGTGCACGCTGGTACACACACACGTAATAGAAGAGTATATTAAAAGGCGCGGCGCCCTTATTTTGCCGACCACTGTATATTATACATATAACCAACCTCTTGCATGACACTATCACCCTTCTTATGCTCAACATAAGACTTATAGAGACTTGTGGCAACACCCAGAAACTTTAAGTCATTAACAGTTCTTTTGCTGTGCCTTGTGTATGTATGCATTGATATTATTCTGCTCTAGGTATTTAATAATCTTTATTTGAAGCATATAGAGCTCAACAGTTGTGAAACTGTTGGCAACCGTTGGCTCCACCCAATAGTTACGTCTTAGAAATGGCTTGATAGATATAATTTAATTTTATATCATTATTTCGTTACTTTATCGTATTTGTAATGTAAAATTTAACAAATATTTACTACTGCCACCTAACAAAGCATATACACGGTATAACTGTATTCGATCAGCTGTTCAGGCTGAGCACAACATGTTGACTGTCGGTTAACGAAAAAATGTCAACTGTTGAGTGGAGCGGAACTACCCAACTATGCGTTTCTTAGACGAACACTCAACGGTTTCGCAACAGCTGCGTCTTATGAATGCACCCAATGTTTACTCTCTTGTGATCATGCACATGAACAACATAGCAATGGAATTTTTCGTTATATGTTTGCGGAGTCTTAAGAAATATCGCTGAAAATCGGATTCGATAGCTCGATAACTCTACGAAAGGACTCAAAAAATTGAGAAATTTTTTATTTTTTTTTCAAATGACTTTAACTCACTAATGCCCATTTTTTCAGTTGATAATCAAACCGTAATTATTTTTAAGTTCTAATTAAATACGAAATTGTGTTTTTGAGTGCTTATTTAAATAATAATTAAATGCCCAACCTTGCGAAATTAAACACTACTTAAGTTTTATGATTGTACCACATGTTTTTATGCGTGTGTGTGTTTACTGAAAACATGCACATGAGCATCATGCGGTCGTATTAAAAAGAATTTCGTTTAAATTTCATAAATATATAACATATACAGTACAAAGTTTCATATCATGGAATAAAGTAATATAAAAAGGCATTATGATGTTCTTTTGGTCTCATAAAATGAGTTTTTATGCAATTTAATTTTATACATTTTTGTTTACGTTAAACAGCTGCTGTTTTTAAAAGCCTTCAATAATACTGGGAAATTTTGCAGTGCTACCGTAATTTTAACGTAATTTAATAAGAACTTTAAATAACCACTGAAAAAATGAAATCGTATTTAATTACAACTTAATTTTAAATAAAAATTAGCTAATTACGTACTTAATTTTTAAGTTAAAAACTGGGGGTAAGAGTCAAATTCACCGTCTTCACTTAACTAATGAAGATGGTTTAACCAATGAAATTTATCAGAAAAATCGTTAGGTAAACCACGGGCGTTAGTTGACTATAGACTGTGAATTTGGACTTTAGTGACAATTGCACCCAGGTTACTTGTAGAGATTTATAAAATCTATGAACAGAAAAAAATTTTATTGAATCGAATATTTTTCATAAATATTTAGCACTTTTCGTTGGCTTGAATTTAAGCCAGCTACGTCCAAGCCATCTGTACAATGTGCAAACTTTTATAAAGAGCTTTTTGTGCTTTCGCATCGACGAGAGCACAACTGCCAATCAGGTCTCGGTTATAAAAATAGTTGCATTTATTTGGCAAATAAACTAGAACAAATTTAAGAGCTTCCAAAGCTTTGTTTGCCTCAAATCAAATATCAGTGTATGTGTGTTTGGACGTAGCTGATTTAAGCTGTCATTAATACTTTTTGGATTGCTGGTTTGAGCCTTTCATCTAAAAAATATATTGCAATGGCTCAATTTACTGGTCTATCATCGATGTTCTTGTTCTATAACAATCTTGTAGAGTATCTCCGAATATTTTGAGTTTAACTTCTTTCTATTTAAAGCTGGCAACTCCGTGTTGTACAGTCATTCTTTCATTTTGCAGTGTTGTATTTAATTTTATTTGTTATATTTTAATCTAGAGTTAAATCGCCGTGTTGAAAGGTTGTCAAATTGTTGTAAAAAATTGACGAAGACATAGACAAATAGTTTTAGTATTTGAATTCTTCTCTGAGAATTTATTGAAAAAAAATCTTGAGTGTTTTTATAGTTTTAGTGCATTAAATTTAAACTAAAAACAAGAGTTCACTAGAAAAATTAAAAGAAAATTATAATCAAATTATTTTCAATGAACATTTTAACAACAAAAAATAATATTATTTGAATAGTTTTGTGATCAATACAAATTTGATTCTCCTATTAAATCATAAATTAAATAATAATTTACCACCAATTTATGGAAATTTAATTGACTAAAATCACTTTTTGAATACATTAAGCGAATAGAAATTTGAAAGTAAAATTTATACTAATAAAATGTGCATCAAATTAACGTCATTTTAAAAGCAACAGCAACAAATTGCAATGTGTGTGAAAAGAAAGCAAGTCAAGAATTATGTTTGACAGTCACAAAATGTGAAGTATTGGACACCGAGGTGATGCACCTTGCTAAACTCGTCATCTTGTTATATAGTGGTGGCCTTCTCCACGCATCTATTCTACAGGTTTTGATTGATCCTTTCAGTGTAAAAAGGCACACTAAATTTGACAACTCTTGCTTTAGCTATAAGATGTCAATATAAGATGTCAGTTTACTATAAGCTAATTAAAATTAATTTGTACAGTAGTTTCTGCTTAGCTGATCTCCAGTTCAAGGACTTACACACTTGATTAATTAAAAAAAAAAAAAAAATTAATAAACTTTATTAATGAATTAACAGAGTATAGCATAAATTATTAAATATTTTAAATGCAGCAAAAGTCGTGCATTTTCTAAAAATCAATTAAGAGGAAATTACTGTATGAGCATCACGATCAGATATCCTTCATACGATTTCGCCAATTTTTCTTAGACTAATCATATTGTTTTTAGGATAACACTTGGCCAAATTTTGAATACTACAAATATAGTGAAATTAATTATTCTGTCCCTCTCCTACCCTATTAGGCTTACTTTTGCACATGCTCAGTGTTTCCAAAGTAACCTAGAAATAATTTAAAGACCCAATTTTGTAATTAATCAGATAGAGGAAAACTAATCATTTTTATTTAGACTTGTGTCCAGCAGTTCTTTTTGAACTAGTTCGTTCAATTGGACACAAGTCCGGTTAAAAACATCAATGTAAAGTAAATGGGTTTGAAACTTTTGATTCAATCGCTCTTAAACTAATTCATCAATAACTGTTGAACACTAGTCCATTTTTATGTGTGGATTATACAGTACTGCAACAAGTATGATTGAGTTGTTGAGTCGTCTTATTAACTAGACTTTCGTCGAACTCATTCACTACTCGTTATACTTGAATCGCACTCATTCAGTAGCTTTTTTTTGATAATCAAACCCATTTAAATTAAACGGGTTTGATCAATGGTTTGTGTCAAAAACGAGCTACTGAATGAGTTCGATACAGGTCTACTACTCGTCTATTAAATAGTTAGAGCTGAATACAACTCGTTCATTCGTTCATTTTTACCACAAATGTATGATCAAACTCATGTAATTTAAATGGGTTTGATCATAGGTTTGTGGTAAAAATGAACGAATGAACGAGTTGTACCCAGCTCTATAGGTTAGTGTCAAACACGACCGAGTCAATGAGTTTGACCAAAATCTAGATACAATCTACACTTGTATCGAACTCTTTTAGTAGCTCGTTTTTGACACAAACCAATGATCGAACACATTTAATTTAAGTTCGAACATATTTAATTTAAATGGGTTGCATCATACGTTTGTGTCAAAAACGAACTACTGAATGAGTTCGATACAACTCTAATACAATTAAATCAAGGAAATCATTACAAATATTCCTGTTTGTTGAGAATAAGAGTACTTTAAACTGAGTGTTTGAAACGTTGAACAAAAAAAATCAGACTAAATGATGTAAAACTGTTTCGAGTTTCCATTAAACTTGCATCGAACTCTTTCAGTAGCTCGTTTTTGGCACAAACCAATGATCAAACCCATTTAAATTACATGGGTTTGATGATTGGTTTGTGTCAAAAACGAGCTACTGAAAGAGTTCGATACAAGTCTACTTTCCATGTTATTAACATACAAGTTCGAAAGAATTTTATTTGAAGTGCAGAGTACACCAACTGTAGAGCTCGTTCAGTCGGTAATTCTAGACATAAACCAATTATCAAACCCATTTAAATTACATGGGTTTGATCATAGCTGTGTATCTAGAACGACTGACTGAACCAGTTCGAACAAGTTGGACCCACTTATAACCCCTGATTACAAATTTTATCTTAAAAATAATAAATTGTCAGTGGTAAAACTAAAAAAAATTATTAACGATGAAATTTATCAGGGTGGAGCAGCATCGAGCAAAAACGATCCTGATAGAAAAGAAGGCCATAATTACAGCAGGTTGAAGGCATTGAATACTAGTCTAGTAGTTGGAGGGTTACAGGTTCTAAAATTTCTCATTGGAACCTTATATAGTTTATATTTAAAACTTATCTATTTACTTATTATTTCAAAATATGAATAGTCTTTTGAACCGGAAAATGTTCACAAAAAGTTCTAGCGAATTTCCTTTTAATTTTAGTTGAAATAAAAAAATAAATACATCATACATTTATAAACAATTCGTTTATTTAATAATTAATGTCTGCGTTTCATTTGATTGTTTATTATTGAGAGTATTTTAGTTTTCAATAAAAAAAAATGCAAAATTTAACATTAACAGAAATAATGAGGTGTAGTTGAAGCCAAAATAAATAATTGAAAAAAAATTTATAAAAATTTTCAACTAAAACCGCGTGTATTTCTTAAATAAATAAATAAATCTCAGTTTCTATTTAATTCATCTGCTAAATGCATTTCGTACTAAAACTGCATAAAATAGTGAAAAAATTTTGTGTAAATTTACAAATGGATTTATTAGTCACGAGGAGAAATGGTAGAATTTTCGGGAACGCTCTTTGATCATTTTGGTCTCTTTGAATACGAGTACTTCAAACTGAGTGTTTGACACGAAGCCTTTGGAATACAATCATTCCTTGTTGTTGAACAAAAAATAACTAATTAAAAAATCAAATCATAAAAAATCAGAAAAAATTATGTAAAATTGTTTCGAGTTTCCATCTTATTAACATAAAAGTTGAAAATAATTTTGTTCGAAGTACACCAGGGCTAGATCTAGACTTGGGTCGAACTCGTTCACTAGTTCATTTTTGCCACAAACCACTGATCAAACCCATTTAAATTACATGGGTTTGATCATTGGTTTTTGCCAAAAATGAACTAGTGAACGAGTTCGACTCGACCCAAGTCTAGCTAGATCCAACTCGTGTCTAAAATAAACAACTGAACGAGTTAGACCCAGGTCTAGTGAGTAGTATACTTTAGACTTGGGTCGAACTCGTTCACTAGTTAATTTTTGTCACAAACCAATGATCAAACCCGTGTAATTTAAATGGGTTTGATCAGTGTTTTCTGACAAAAAGTAACTAGTGAACGAGTTCGACCAAAGTCTAAACCCAAGTCTACTAGTGAGTAGTGGGAGTTGTGTCCAACATCTCTTTTTGAACTAGTTTGAGAGTGCTCGAATCACAAGTTGTTTCAACCCCAATTCATTTACATTGATGTTTTTGAACGCACTTGTGTCCAACAGAACGAACTAGTTCAAAAAGAGCTGTTGGGCACAACTCTATGAGTTAGACTTGGGTCGAACTCATTCATTCTTTAATTTTTGCCACAAACCAGTGATCAAACCCATTTAAATTACATGGGTTTGATCACTGGTTTGTGGCAAAAATGAAAGAGTGAATGAGTTCGACCCAAGTCTACTATGAGTAGTGGAGTTGTGTCCAACATCTACACTAGAGTTGTGCTCAAAAGTAGACTTGGGTCGAACTCGTTCACTAGTTCATTTTTGCCACAAACCAATGATCAAACCCATTTAAATTACATGTGTTTGATCATAGGTTTGTGTCAAAAATGAACTAGTGAACAAGTTCGACCCAAGTCTAGTTTGATCATTGGTTTGTGTCAAAAAAGAGCTACCAAATAAGTTCGTTTCAAGTCTAGAAAAATGAGCTGTTGGACACAAGTCTGGTCAAAAAGGTCAATGTATGTAAGTTAAATGGATTTGAGATATCTTTTGATTCGAATGCGAACGAAAGAGCTTTTGAGTAAAGTTGGGTCGAACTCGTTCACTAGTTCATTTTTGACACAAACCTATGATCAAACACATGTAATTTAAATGGGTTTGATCATCGGTTTGTGGCAAAAATGAACTAGTGAACGAGTTCGACCCAAGTCTACTTTTGAGCACAACTCTAGTGTAGAGTTGCGTCCAACAGCAAAATTACTATCTTCCAATTTACTAAAACACTTTCGTATAACTATTTATAAAGAAAACGCATCGTGCTTAATTTATTTTAATTAATTTAAATCTGTTTATATTCAATTGTCTACGTCAAATTTAGTAAAGAATTTTTTTCTTTTCAATTTTAATCTAAAGTAAACTAAATAATCGCTAATAAATAAATATTTGAAATGGAATTGTAAACAATTCAAATTGTACACCGTTTTACTCACATTGATTATTGTATAATTTCTATTGCAAATACCACAATTTACGTTAAACATTCTATTTTTGTTTTCGCTTTAAATCTGTCTATTATTATTTTTAGATGTGCTTTTGCAAATTTTTTTGTTAAAAGTGGAAAGCAAAAGTGTGTCTTTCGGAGTAACAGGTTTATGCATAATTAAGAATTGACATGAAGTTAAAATAAGTGACGAAAATTTAACTATTTCTTAAAGGGTTCTTCCATTCCATTTGACATTAAAAATTGGCGCAGAATATAGTTTTAAAGCACTAATAAATCCTAAAAATTCAAATCTGTACGATAACCTCAAACTGAACTCTATTGATTGAAAGTTTTACTAAAAGCAATAACTTAACAGAAAGAAAAGCTTCGAAGCTTAATTATTTAGAGTTTTATATTGTGTAGTTGTACCCTTAAGGGGGAAGTACCAACTTCAAATCCAAATTTTCAAAAGGTCACGTTCTGTTTTATATATAAAAAATTCAAAGATCAATTGAAAATAGTTCGACAGCAATAATAAATATACATAGAGCTTGAATTAATGAAAATTTTTTCCGAAGTTGGGTACAAAAATTTGGACCATTATCGGGAAGTTTTATGCAAAAATATATTACCTTGCACTTAATTACAGCTTGGTCCTACTCGTTCAGTCGTTCGTTTTAGACATTTAAATTATATGGGTTTGATCACAGATTTGGGTCCAAGCCATATGAACAATGTGCAAAGTTTTACAGAAGAGCTTTTGTGCTTTCAGAACGACGAGAGCACAACAGCCAATCAAAACTCAGCGACAACAATGCTTGCTCTTACTTTGCCAAGCAGCAAGAACAAATTTAAGAGCTTGCAAAGCTGTTTAACTTAAATGCAAATATCAAAGTATGTGTGTTTGGCCGTAGCTTGTCTAAAACGGCCCAACTTTACCCTTAATACATATTTTAATTTATTTATACATATAATATTGAAAATAAAAACTTTGTAAAATAATGCTAAATGATTTCGTACGAGTATTAAAAAAAAACATAAAAGTTTTGTGTAAAATGCAAAACGGAAATGAATTTATTGCAGCTTGTCTCGTTTAGAATATGATTTCATTTTTATGTGGAAAAAGAATTTTTTGCCAAATATTAAGACAAAATAATTTTTATCTCTTTTTTATTATTGTTATGGGTGTTTTTTTTTTTTTTTTTTTTTTTTTTTTTTTTTTTTTTTTAAATATAGAAGAGGAAAATTAATAAATGTTAATAAAGTGAGTGCATTTATTAGAAATTTTTAATGATCCTTAACAAAAATATTTGTATTTAGCCCCATTCTCTGCATCGAGTACTTTTAAAAACAAAGAATTTTTTTAAGTTTTACGAGGGACATGCAACCCAGTACTTGCATACATAAATATTTTATTTTAATTTATTTCCCTTTTCGATTATTTGTAACGATTTAAAATGTCTTGTGTCTTATATTCGTTGCATGGGGCTGATAGATAACTTTCGTTTTGTATTTATTAGTTTTAAGTGTTTTTTTTTTTTTTTTGTTGAAATCAAAGAAAATAAAAAGTTATTGAGCAATAAAAAAATATTTATTATTTTTTATTAAAAATAAACTATGTGGTTTTTTGCCATTTCTGTTAAAGTTCAGTGTTTCTAAAATTTAGAATTTAAATAAACAAAAATGTGTTTTAGAGCCATCTGGTGACTGTCGTGTGAAGATTGTTGCAGAGCAAAAAAAAAAGCTTTTAACAGTGTTCTGCTGTTAAAGCTTTTCATTCTACAGCGAATGTTAACAGATTTCATGTTGTTGCTTACCCAGCGTTACCAGAAACGTTGGTAATAAATTTATCATTTGATGATAAAAAATGTCATGTATCGTTACCCCCTTGTCACATGCCAGTAGTTACTTGCAAGTAGTGTATATGTATTACTAACGAAAATCAGGAGAAATGTAAAAAACACAAAAAAATTTTGAGTGGCTACACAGCACAGTGCAAGTTAAAATGTCGTCAACAAGTAAAGTTCTAGCTAACAGCGTTACTTCAACTGTTAGTGCAGTGTTGCCAGAAGTCAATGTTGAACTGTAATTGTATTTTTAATATATTTCTTTTATTAAAACATGAAATTTATGTTCCAACTTAGCTCTAAAATGAGTCTTTATGCCATTTGTCAATATCCTTTTTATATATACATAAAATCAGCTATAATACTAGCAAAATTAATGAAATAACTCTCTACTCGGCAATACTGTTTTTCTTTTTGTCACTTTACTTGCGACAAGTGTGAAAATTTACTTGCTTCAAAATTTCATTGCAAGCTGACTCGCAAGTGGCAAAAGTGTGGCTGTGTTATTAAAAGTCTGAGTGTATTCAGTTTTTTTTTTTTCACTTGCACTTGCATGTGGCAACGGGTGGTTATACAGAAAAAACGTAATTTAGATATCAATTAATAAATTCTAAATATCAAAAACTTCATTTTGTTTTCAATTGATAAATTTAAAAAATCAAATAATATTTTAACTGAAATAGAACCTAGTACGCAAAATTCGTAAAAGTTTAATAGAATGAAAAACACAAATTTTTTTCTTCATTCAAACCATTTTTTTCAGGCTCATAGCTTGCAAACCGTTTGGAATTTTGATTTACCCTCTGAGGCAAAGTTGTAGCTCTTGTCGTAAAGAACAAAAACTGTGAACATATAAAATAAAAAAAAAATAAAAAGCTTCATCTACAAGATCAAAATCATTTTTTTTACCTTTTTTCCCCTGTTTAAGGTCCATAGGTAGCAAACCGTTCAAAATTCAAAATCTCAATAAACAACTTTCTGGAACATATGAACTTTCTAGGAATGATTTTTAACACCGTTTTAGGCAACGCAAAAGTAAAAAATTTCCAAAGAAATGATATTAAAAAATTTTCGGGAAATTTTTGACTTTTGCGTCTACCTAAGCGCTACCTTAAACGGTGTTAAAAATCATTCCTAGAAAGTTCATTTGTTCCAGAAATTTGTTTATTTTGATCTTAGGTATATGTTTGTAGTTAATTCTTTCCTTGAATTTTGAATGGTAAATTCTTGTAGTTGATTGTTTCCTTAAATTTAGGACGGTTTGCTACCTATGGACCTGAACAGGGAAAAAATGTAAAAAAAAACGAATTTTTAAAAAAAATTTGCGATTTTGATCTTGAAGATGAAGTTTTTTTGATTCTATATGTTCACAATCTTCGTTCTTTATGACAAGAGCTACAACTTTGCCTCAGAAAGTAAATCAAAATTCCAAACAGTTTGCAGGATATGAGCCTGAGAAAATGCAAAAATGACACCGACGCCCCAAATCTTTGGGGTTCATAAAAAACTACATGACTTGAAGCAAAACTAAGAGACACGGGTCTTTGTTTTTGGTCTTGTATCACGTAGTGGTGTCCGTATATGTTTATATTTTTTCGTGTTGCACTGCGTAATATAATGCTTGACAAAATAATTGTTTAAATTTATGCAGAAAACCTTAAATTTGTTGCTATGACATGAAGATTTATTCCTTCGAAAGGTTTTCGCTTTTACCAAAATTGCAATCGTAAAGAATCACCCTTGTTATTGTTGCCGACAGCGACGTCACTTTGGCACAATACGAAAATATTGGGGTTTATGTGCCAGTAATCGAAAACCACTGACTTCTGTTAGCAGGTTGATACTATTTTCTAGACCTTAGGAAACGGAAATAGATTGTCAGTAAATTGTAAATTGTTCTCGACAGACAGCGACTAAACTAGCACCAATTTTTTGGTATTGTGTTAAAGTGACGTCGATAATTTTTTTTATTGCACATATGAATATTTTTTGTGGATATTTTTCCACTCTTCCCTTGGTTTTGTTCGCTTTATTTCTGCAGGCGAACTGAATTAATACATCGCGTAATTTCAATATTTTTTCTTTCTAATTGAATGTCAAAAGTTATAAATATTTATTTTTGGGACAAGATCAGCAATTTTCAAGATTTTTAACAATAATTGATTTTTAGCAATAGTTCCCTAAAACGCCTTTTTGCATAAGGAATAGACTTCTTTGTTTCAGATACAGAAAAATTGATGACAATGGTATACGAAAGAATATTTTCCCACTGCTCCAAGTGACACTTTAAAACTATTTCGTTTAAATCGCCAGAGTTTTTATGTCTTTATTGGTGAACATATCGAGCCTCTGCTGCAATCAAGTCATAACTGAAAAACGTAATTTTTGAGTTAATAATGTAGAATTAACTGCCTCCAAAAGTACTGGTATGTAAATAAAAATTATCTCCCTTATGCAAAAACTATTATTAAACTTAAGGTTTAACAAACGAATTTTGTATGACAAAACCGGTTTAACACATGCTTTAACTTTAACAAACGTTTTTGCATAAGGGGGTAAATAATTTTTATTCTGTTTTACCCAACGTTTCGTTTCTTTTTTACAAACTTCTTAAGGGGTGTTTTTTATTTATTGATATCTAGCACAAAAGTATAACCCTCATATTCATAAAAATATTTTAGGTTTACTACAGGTTTATTTAACAAATTTCCCACAGAAATATGTCAAATAAGCACTTAATAAACCTTAAATATTTTTTATGAATACGTCCGTAATAATTTAATATAATTTAAAAATCACAATGAATATATTATAATAGTCATGACTCTATTACAGCGAATTCTCGATACATTTGCATTATTTTTTAATTAATTTTTAAGCTTTACAAATCTGCTTTCTGTTTTTTATATTCCCAGGGGGGGGGGGGTTGGGGGGAGAGCGGGATAAAATTTCACAAAATAACCACGATAGCATTTTATCCTTCGAAGGTATTAAAAAATTCAATGGGAACAAAATTTCCACTTATTATTCACGTTGAATGAGTCAACATATCCGCATACTAGCAATCGGAAGGATTCTTTCATTTAGAACAAAAGTGTAGAATTCGATATACAACTAAAAATTATCTTTTACAAGAAAAAATCATCAAATCCTATTTAGTTTGAAAAATCAACCAAAAATATATTAATTCATCAATTCTGGCAACGCTGTGCTTGTATCTCTGGCAAAAACATGCAAACAAAAGGCCAAACAAACAACAAACACATTTCTATCACAATTCTAATCAACTTATTAAAAGCACGCGAAAGTTTCCACAATATTACAGAAAAAAAAAATAAAATTAATTGTTCAATATTAAACGTTATCTATCTATCTATATAATTAATAGGCGAACATGTTTTTTGTAATCCCTTTTACGCTGGTACCACTACACCGATTTTAAAAAGATTTATATGGTTTTAAAGGATTTCCTATACAGATGTGCAGAATCTATATTTTATTGAAATCGGTTTAGTATTTTGGGAGCTATAAACGTTTAAAGTTGCTACTACAACATGCACACATATTACACATGCATTTACATATTAGCTTACAAGTAAAAAAGAAACAAAACATGAGTGTGTGTGTGTGTGTGTTTGTAGTATTTCTCTTGCTCTAACAATTTTTTTCTCTTATTTGTTGTTGTATGAAAGCCATAATACTTAAAGGAAGAGAATTGAATAGAGTGAATTAGCTTGGTTGAAGGGCTTTCGTTTCCCAGCTGTCCAAATCGTCCTGGACGACATTGTCTTCGACGATTCATATACGACATGTCGTCTGTAGATTAAGTTTTCTAATCGACAATTTAAAAGAAATCGGCGTTCATGACTATCTGAACGACAATGTCACACGTTTTCTCTTCAATAAAACTTTGTTGGGGACCATCTGAGCGACAGTGTCATACGTTTTGTCTTCAATAAAGCCTTGTCGAGGACAATCTGAGCGACAATGGCCCTCGTTGTGTCTTCAATAAAGCATTGTTGACGACAATATGAGCGACAATGTTCCTCGTTATGTCTTCAATAAAGCCTTGTTGATGACAATCTGAGCGACAATGTCGCTCATCTGGTCTTCTGTGACCTCGCCGCCATTTGTATGAAAATTTCGTCAACGATTTGTATGGAGTTGTCTTTAATATGTCTTCTACGACTTACCATTGTCTTGTACCCGTCGTCAAAGATGTCTTAAAGACGTGGCCAACTGGGTTATGTTTTTTTAATTTCATGTATTATTTAATTATGCTTGCATATGTATGTAAGTTTGTGTGTGGCTGTGTTTAAATGAATTTTTTATGACGTTTAGATATGTACATTTTCTTTGAATTTTAAATTATTTACATTTTGATTCTAAATATTTAGAATACGGACGAGTGTGTCGTCCGTTTGGTATATCTAGTACGAAATTAAACAGCATTACAATCAGTGTGCACACTTCTACCGATATTCGGTAGATTCTACCGAATATGTTTGTGAATTTAACAATCTACCAATTCTACCGAACAAGGCCTGAAATCTACCGAATATTGTTATTTAGTAATTTAAGTCGATATATGTGTAAATTGCCTATTTTGCCAAATAGCAGTGCGGCCGCAGAGCGGTCATTTTCTTTCATGAAAATCATTAAAACAGAACAAAGAAATCGGTTAAAAACTGAAACTATAAGTAACCTAACATTTGCCAAAGAATTGTGCCTTGGGGATGAAATATTTATTCCTACCAATGATTTAATAATTTTTGCACAAAAGCTTAAATTCATAAATGGATCTTACATATAATCTTTGTAGATACAAATGTTTGTCAAATATTTTAGTTATTTTTTATAAAGGGTAAGGGCAAATAACTGAGGATGACACTTTTTTTATTGGAAATGCTTCATTGTTTATGTCAGTTTAATTTCCAATCACATGTGAAGTTTTAAATGCGCTTTTAGAACCTGTTTAGTTTGATAATCCTTGCACTTACCCTTTATATATAAGTACATATATTTTGTTATTTTTTATGTTTCTTTAAATTGTTATTTTTTATGTTTCTCTGAATAAAAAAAATTTCTACCGAATTTCATTCAAATCTACCGATTTTTTTGTCGATTCTATCGAATTTAAAAAAAAATTAAGTGTGCACACTGATTACAATCAATACGAGTATTAAAACATGCGCCGTAGATATATTTGAAGGATTCAAACTGTAGTCATAAAAGTCATATCGTCTTAATATTTTAAAAAGTTTTGTTTGAAAGTAAAAGCAATTCTATTAAAATAATTTAAAACATTACCACCTTTATCGGGTATGAAAGTTCAAGTGAAATGTGTTGCCTTTCCCTAAAGCTTTAATATCGCCAATTTTGGCGTTGTTGTTGCGTCAGTGTACTATTTTCTAATTTTATTCACCATTTTTAGGTTCATGGGAAATATTTCCCGATTTAGAAAGTCAGCCATTCCTTTTTTGTGACACAGTCGACTTTTCTATATAAGAAAAGTGTGCTATGACTACGGTGACCATTTTTGGGAAAGGAAAATACAGGACAAATACAAAATTATGTTAAAAATGAAAAGAAAAACAGAAAAAATAATCATATAATATATTTATTAATATTATTATAAAATTAAGTAACAACAAAAACAAGTCTTCTTGACTAAAATAAAAAGTTAAATAAAAAGTTTTTATAATATTATAATTTAAAAAAATAAATTTGGTTTTATAAACAGTCTTCTTGACTAAGGCTAACAAAAAAAAAAATAGAAAAAAAGTACATAAATGTTAAATTTAGTTATGAAGTTTGATATTTTTCCACAGAATGGATTTTTTTTAAAACATCTGGATTGTTAATTAAAAATCCTTTAAATTCTGAGCAATTCATTTTAAAATTGCATTTTGTAATTAATAATGATCTTAAAGTATTTACTTTTAATTGCGATTTTTCGGTGGTCCAAATATTATTCATTATTGAAAACAATCTCTCGGTAGCAGCATTTGAAGCTGGTAGACATAGCCAAATTCAACAAGTATCAATATGTTTTTATATGCAACCACATTTGTCTTAAAGTGATTAAAAATTTCAATCCATCTTTCATCTACTGATATATTTTTTACCCTCCAGTCTTCTATTTTTTCATTATTTGCAAAATTTTTCACGCAGCTCACTTCATCAAATAAATCTTCATTATTTATTTTTAAATCATTTCTAAATTCATTTAGATAGGATAAAGTTTTTTCAATCTTGTCCCAAGATAACATAAAATTTCTACATCTCTAAAAGCTTTATCCCACTGATTTAGGTAATCAATGCATGTTTGGTAAAAATTTGTTATGTTATGTTCTTTAGTTATTGTTTCATCAAAATCATTACTTTTCTGTAATTCGAGAATAATATGTTTGACGGTAAGGGGTAAAAACAGTTCCTTTTTCCGTTCGACCAATTTAAATTTTAAATCTTTTAAAATAGTTGAAGCCTCAGGCATTGAAATATTTTGTGATTCTACATTAAGAATAGCTTTATGAAACGTTGAAGCTTGGCTATATGCAAAAGATAACCATAATTCAGTACAAGGATTCATAAAAAAATTTCGTAATATTGTCGGACATTTTGGTTGAGACATTAAATATAATTTTAAAGCTTCAAATAGTTTTATGATTCTTTCCAAAGCAGGCATTAAAGTTAACCATCGAGTTTTGCTATGTCTTCACATATTTCTTTGAAATTTTCAATTCTAACTGTATAAATATAAAAAAAAGAATAAATTTTGACAATAATAACTTCAATATCAATAGGTAAGCATTCTGCTGCAGTTTGTATGCAGTTCAAAATATGTGCAGCGCAATTTACACCTATCAGTTTTTGGCCAATGAAGTTTTGCATTTTGTGAAAGATATTATTCTGACCTTTTCTGGCTGCACCACCAAAATTACAATTTGTGCTGTCTCCACAAAACGCTATCATTTTACTAATTATTTCATTTTTTTCAAGAGTCTCTTGCACACAAAGTATCGAATTAATATTGGACAAATTTTAACATTTTTGTGATTCGAAAAATCTAAATATATTGTGATACATTGAACGCTTGACAAATCTGCTTTGATTGTATTTAATGACATTGGTGTAAAAATATTGTTAACAATGGATTCACATTTTGTTCTAGCACAAGAATATTTTTCATTGAAACACGATTTGATCAGTTTTGATGTGCAATCGTTAGACCTAAATGAAAAATTGTGCTGAACACTGTGAAATGTCCAAGTACCTTCTACAATAGCCAGGTCCTTTTCTTTATCATTGAATGTATTACTTCTTAAAAAATTCGTTAAAACTTTACTTGATGATTTGGCTAAATCTGCTCTTTTATTCTTTGTGTTTGCAAATGCTGTTTAATATCAGTACGTCCACCATTTGCTATAGAAAAATGTGCCAAGCATTTTTCATATCTCACCTCATTGGAGCTACTTGTTGTTTTAATAAATGGAAACTCGCTTTTTAAGTCATCATTCAAATTACATTTTCTTTTTGTTGGAGCCATATCTCTTATAAAATGAATGCTATTTTAAATGTGAATTTAAATAAATAAATAAATTACTAACCACAAATCATTCACATTGTTATTTTAACAAGTTGACATTGACAATTCAATTTCAAGCTGACAATTCACAATGTTCCCAGATTATAGGAAATTTCCCATACCCCAGTAAACAAATTTTTCACTTTTGGAAATGTAGGGAAAATATACAGTTGGATTTTTATGATAATTTTATATTAATGTTCGTGCAATGTATATGCTAAAAAGAGGACATTTGCATATCAAATTAGGAAATAAGGGACATTGTACTGTCCTGTATTTACAAAAAAATCTCAAGGGACAGCATGTTAAAAAACAGGACTGTCCTGTAAAATACAGGACGGATGGTCACCGTAGCTATGACGCAGTCGACTTTTCTGTATTAAGCCTACAGTACACGGCATGTACAAAGCCACATGCATATGTGGCGATGACGTCACAAGAATTTTCAGCAAGTTCGTTGCCAATGTCGAGAGAATCCAACGAAGGCAAAACAAAATTTTACGTATGATAACTTCGGCTCCATGGTACATCAAAAATTCAAATATACATCGTGATTTGAATATGCCACTAGTGATTGAAGAAATTGCAAAATACGCAGGCAAATATTTAACAAATCTCGAATCACATCCTAATCCGCTTGCTCGTAATATTTTGAACTTTACTGGACACATCCGCCTAAAAAAGAGGGACACAAGGGCTCTTATACTCAACAATCCAGATGCGACTACTTGAAAATACTTTTTTTCCTCTTTGATTATCACTACTTATGTATTATTTATAACTATCACTAAGTTTATGTCCGACAGTGGTCGGGCCTAATAATTATATTCTAGATTTAAGATTTGAATACTTATTGTTAGTTCATATTTGAAGATACAATAAATAAATACATTATAAGACAAATGCTTTACACAAAAAAAAAAAGAAAAAAATGTTCGTTGCATTTTTTTTAAATTACTAGTAGTGGCTACATGCCGTAAAATTTTTATAGTATTTTTGTTCTAAAATACATATTGGCACATGTGGCCGAATCGAAGACATTTTCATGCATGTTAATGTCTACATGTACATATGGTGCTAGTACACGGCATGTAGCAAATGTAGCATCTCGATGACGTCAAAATTACGTTAGAACGACATGCGCATGTCGTTTTTTACATGAAGTGTACTGTATGCTTAAGAAAAGTGTGCTGTGTCACAAGCATATCCATCCGTCTTGTAAATAACAAGCGTCTAAAATTTAACCTTCATAGGGTCTTTGGGTCAATTTTGACCCATTTCAGGAAAAAACTTTGATTTTTTCTGAAAATTAGTGATTGATCTATGTATGTCATATTTTCTGACTTTTATTTAATTTTATATCTTAACAAATATAGTAGGTTTATATATCCGCAAACTTGCCAAAGAAAATTGTATGCACGATTTTACATTAGAGATCTTCGGGTCAAATTTGACCCGTTTTAAAGTTTGGAAGTGCTGTGTCTGGTATTTCTTGTAAAATAATGAAAGATAATGAAATAGAAAATGGCCTGCATACATTATCAGACGATTTTGAAAATATAACACGACTGCAGATAATTTTTTTACATCTTATCGGTTGAACAATAAATACTGAGATCACAAATCACTTTAGTTTAAACTACACATAACAATATAAATGAGTTACTACCAGAGATAGTACATGTGTTATTATCATGCGTGTTTATCATTATTTTTGTTTTACCAAAGATAGTACTCGTACCCTTCTTATATATATTCCGATAAAAAAAGTCTGTGAATCTTCTTAGTATAATATGGTCACTATTGGCTGCAAATGGGAGGGTAAATATTGCTTTTTTGGGCAACAAAAGGGAATCACAATGGACCCAATTGGGTCTCCAAGTGGAGGTGCGGTAAAGCACCACCCTTCCTAAACTAACCTAACCTTCTTAGTACTTTGCATCATATCTCTAAAGTTAGTAATCACCAAGACAAGAAACTGCAAATATGATTAGATTAAAATAAATAAAATGGAAGGGTTTATTTGCTGGACAAAGTTAGATCATGTTTTACTTGCAAAAGAAAGACTAAGTTGTCAAATGGTGGTTAGTAGCATGGTAGATATAATGGGTGTTTTTTATTGAGGTATAGAACTTTAAGTTGGCATCACTTTTTTAACTGGCGGCTGTCAAGTGATTAATATTTAGTTTGGTTTGCCATTTCATCATGAACAGGTTGACAAAAGAACAACGCTTGCAAATCGTGCAAATTTATTTCGAAAATAATGGTTCAGTTCGCGAAGTTTACCGCAAGCTCCGTCCATTTTATGGTCGACATAATCGTCCATCAGAGCAATTAATTCGGTTAACCATGGATCCTTTTCGCACTACGTTTACTCTATGTGATAATACGCATCCGCAGAGACGTCGAACAGTGCGCACCGAAGAAACAATTGCCGCTGTAGAGCAAAGTGTTGAAGAGGACCCGAATGAATCGATTCGCCACCGTGCACAGCAATTGGAGCTTTGTCCATCAACTTTATGGAAGATTTTGCGCAAAGATCTTGGCTTGCGACCTTACAAGATCCAGCTTGTGCAAGAATTAAAGCCGCGAGACCATGCAATGCGTCGTGATTTTGGTGTATGGGCCGAAAATAAGATTGATCTCGATGCTGATTTTCATCGCAAAATTTTGTTCAGTGATGAAGCTCATTTTTGGTTGAATGGCTACGTCAACAAGCAAAATTGCCGCATTTGGAGTGAAGAGAATCCACATGAGACCCTTGAGACGCCATTACATCCACAAAAACTGACTGTTTGGTGTGCTCTATGGGCTGGTGGAGTCATTGGGCCATACTTCTTCCGAAATAATGCTGGAGAGTCAGTTACCGTTAATGGAGACCGGTATAGAGCCATGATAACCGACTATTTTGTTCCCGAATTGGATGGCATGAATGTGGATGAGTTGTGGTTCCAACAAGACGGCGCTACATGCCACACAGCGCACGTCACAATCGATTTATTGAAGGAAACATTCGATGAGCGCATAATTTCGCGGAATGGACCTGTCAATTGGCCACCAAGATCGTGTGATTTGACATCATTGGATTATTTTCTTTGGGGATATGTGAAGTCGCTCGTCCACGCCAACAAACCAGAAACGTTAGGGGACTTGGAAGCCAACATTCGTGGCGTTATTGCCAACATACGGCCCCATATGCTCGAAAAAGTGGTTGAAAATTGGACCTGTAGAATTGGCTTTATTCGAGCCAACCGCGGCGGCCACATGCCCGAAATCATATTTAAACATTAATGGCATAAAATTATCCTTCCAATAAAGCCAAATTGATGGACATTAAAACGATTTTCTTGTGTTTTATTTCAATTCGAAGTTCTATACCTCTAAAAAAACACCCGTTATAAGCTTACAATGCTTTTGTGATATCTACATCAGCTAATAGCGGCTGGAAATAAATTGTTTTGCAAAACGTCGACACTTCTTAGTAAATTTAGAATTGCAGCTTACTATGACTTATATAAAAAACCAAAAGAGGTTATCAATATCATTATTTTCACAGAAAGTTGCACTAAAACTACGTGAGGTAAATGAGTAGTCGTAAACCTCAACTAAATCCAAAGAAAAAATGCTTGAAGAGGGTAAAAATAGATCCAAAAGAAGTCGTTGCCAGATAGGCCTCAACGCAGAAAATAAAACACTATTAGATACTATTATAACTTGCAAAAACTTGATATGAAAACTGCACTCTGAAACCATTACTTTATGTACAATTAATAATAATATCGATTTAATATTACGATTTTATCTATCATATATTAATCGAATTAAATATATGAAATAATGTTCTCTTTCATTGGCAATAAATGAATCACAAATAAATGAAACCAATACATAATTTTCAATTTGGGTCAAATTTGACCCGAAGATCGTTAACGTCCACGATTTTAAAGACCCTATGAAGGTTAAAACCATAAAAAATATAAAACTAATACACACTGTGCCTTACCCAGCAAACATAACTGTTTGAAGTCAATAAAATAAAAATAAAAATGTAAATAATTCGAGAATAATTTCGAGATTTCAATAATAAAATAGGAAGTTAAGTCCGGTTTACTTAAAAAGGTTTTCGACTCTGTTGCAACTCATTTATAAATATTATATATTGTTTGTGGTAGTTATGAACCAGAAATATTGCAAAATATTTTCTTTTCACTTACCTCCAATCGTGCGCGGCAAAACCAGAACAATTTGTTTTGCATTGTTCACAGCGAACACCGTCCTCCACTTCGCGTATAATGACACCCTGCAAATAATAAAAATATAAAAATCATTTCAATTGTTCTTAATTATAAGTCCTGCGTTTATGCGGCAGTCTTTTATCATAATGTTTGTGTTGCTGCCTTTTGTGACATAAAAAAAAAATTATACAGGGTGGGCCAAAAGAAACCAAGGGGTGTAAAAGTTTAATAACTTTTTTGTTTATTAGAGGTTCACAACTGAACAGAGAACCAGAACAATAGAATTTTATTATTTAAACCAGAGGTCAATTATTTTAACGCAAAGAGACATTTCAACGCCAGAATTTCGCCCTCTGAAGCGATGATTCGTTGCTTAGTTAATCGTCATCACCAACATGGCAGCGTAAGAGATTTGCCTCGAACCGGTAGACCACGTTTAAGTCGCACTGCGGAAAATATTGAACGAGTACAGCAAAGTGTTAACGAAGCACCAGAAACATCTGGCAGAAGGCGTTCTGCTCAGCTAGAAATGTCTCGTACGTCACTACGGCGCATTTTAAAAAAAGATTTACAGTTATACCCATATAAGGTGCAATTGGTCCAAGAATTAAAACCCGCAGATCATCGGCAACGTCTAAATTTTGCAGTTAAATTTCAAGAGTTGGCCAGAAATGAAATCAACTTTATTGAAAATTTGATTATGAGTGATGAAGCTCATTTTCATTTGAATGGCTTTGTTAATAAGCAGAACTGTAGGTTCTGGGGTTCTCAAAATCCAAGAGCCATTCATCAACGCCAATTGCACCCCATCAGGTGTACAGTATGGTGTGGGATCACATCTGAAAATGTCATTGGGCCCTACTTCTTCGAGAATGAAGATGGAAGTGCTGTAACCGTAAATGGAGAGCGGTATCGGTTTATGATAGAAAATTTTTTACGTCCTGCTCTTGAAAACAGACCTGGTATGTGGTTTCAGCAGGACGGAGCCACTGCCCATACTGCCCGAGACACAATGGCACTTTCAAGTCAAATTTTTGGAGAGCGAATAATTTCTCGAAATTCGGAAATTATTTGGCCAGCGCGATCGCCAGATTTGACAGCACCCGACTATTTTCTTTGGGGTTTTTTGAAGGAGCGAGTGTATGTGAACAAGCCAGAGACAATCTTTGAACTGAAGGCAAACATTGTTGCAGAAATTTGAACGCTACAGCCACAAGTTTTGAAAGATGTTATGGAAAATGCTCTAAAAAGAGCCTATCAGTGCGAAGCTGAAAACGGTGGTCATTTAAGAGACATCATTTTTCATACTTAGTGTAAAAAAATTTCTATTTTGTGTATTATATAATCTGAAAGAAAAAATAAAAAAAGTTAATAAACAAAAAAGTTATTAAACTTTTACACCCCTTGGTTTCTTTTGGCCCACCCTGTATTAAAAATTACAATATGAAACAGCAATACAGGAGAAAATAAAAATCTCATTAAATAATGTTAAATACATTGGCGTGTCCTAGACTAGATACATACGACTAATAATAGAATTATTTACCAAACGTAACGCAAAGTACAGCGTAGTAGGTCTGTCTATTTGATTAAATACACTTGATTGTAGTAAAAATAAAGTACTCGTAAAACAAAGAAGCGGTATAAACTAAAGCGATATACTATAAATAATAATAAAACATACATTGCTTGTGATATTATGAAAAAAATAACAGCAAAAATAGTTAAAAATCTTGCGGTAGAGTAACTAAAGCTTGTCCATACTTAAATATAATAACAAATGTGAGAAATTAATTAATAAAATTTCCTTGAATTATTTTCTTTGATGGATGATGTTTTTGGCAGCATATATATATATATATATATATAAATTGCATACCCCGGCTAAGATTTGAACTCGGAACTCATCGCATCGTAGTCAACCCGCTTACATCTACAGCCACAACAACTCTAAATATTATTTAGATACACACTAACTGCCTTTTAATAAACCTTTTATAAAATCAAAATATTGTTTTTTATGAATTAGGCCCTAAATATATACCATCATGAATAAAATTTTATAATTAGTTGTTTTTTATGGGAACTGTTAAAATTTAAGTTTAAAATTTTTAAACGCACTAATCCCAAATTAATATTTTACTTATTAAGTAAAATATTTTTTATTAAAAATACATTGAAATTGATTATTGAGGGGTTTAGCTGGATCCTATGCGCATTTCACTGTTGCTAATGCAGATCATCAGGGAACCTTTACCCAAAGTTTCTTAGAACAACTAGAGTTATTATGTTATAAACTTTCATTTAAACAAATGAGAATCTCAACAACAAATAACAAAGTTGAAACAAAAACTCAATAATCAACATGTTTTTTTATTTTGTTACTTTACCATTAATACATTGGTTGACTTTTAATTCAACATGATTTAATTGATCATTTAACATGCAATTTATTTGAAAAGTTTTGGTTAAAAAAAATATACAAAATACTTTGACTTGTCTCCAGGTTTCAAACCTGCGATCCTCCGATTACAAGACTAGTACACTGCCCAAGCTGCCAGCAACAATTTGTAGGGCTATTTACAAACATCAAAATAAACAAAGCAACAATACAAAAACAACTCACACAACTAAGCACAAAAGTGCCCAGTCGGAGAGTGTGTGGTTAACTACAAAAATAACTAACTTATAGTTAACTTTTCTTAGACTGACTAAAAGCTAACTGTAATGTCATCCAGAATAAATCCAAAATTAACTCTTAAGTTGAGTACATAATCGAATTTGGTGAGAGCTAACACATTTATTCTCAACCAGCGTGACAGTTTGACCGACTAAAGTGGCAAATTGCGAATTTTTCGACTGCCTTTCCAGTGTTTCGACTGCCTTGCCACTTTTTGTCCCCCTTTCTTAGGGTGAGTTATATGAAAATACGTTAAAAATAAAAAGTTTTGTGTAGTTTTCTCTTTCTTTTTTTTAATGTTGCCCCTTTTTTTTTTGATAAATCCAAAATTTGGCGCCACTTTTTGAAAAATGTCATCGATCACCCTGTTTTCAACTACTTTGAAACGCATTTTAATACACACTGAGGCAATGAACTACCGCCTAGGATATCGCAATGTTAAAATAGTCAGTTGATTACATTGAAAAGTAATCCAAGTGTCAGTCAGTACTAGTTGTGAAATAGTTAGCTTAAAGTTAGTTTAAAGTTAACGGAATTTCCGACAGGGTGTATTGCAGCTATGAACAAAGCAAATAAACACCAACACACTTAAACAATATATTATATCTTGTGAATTTAATATGATTCGAAATCAAAATTTTTGCATGGTGATTTTACGTTAGTATTTTTTTTCTGTGTGCACCTTTCCGAGTGTAGCCGTTGCTAGTTAACGCTACTTGCTCTAAGGTTGTAGTGATGCAGATGAAAATGCCGTTAGAAGCAGTTTGAATGCTTTTAAGTAATCAAAATAATTATTCTCTTAGTTTAGAACTTATCAAGGAGCTCTTTTGAAAGCAATTTATTGATTAAAAATTAATTACAAATTTGGTCAGCTTATATAGTAACTGTGAGTACGGAAAAATTAGCGGATTTTATTCTTACATATGCTAAATACAGTGATGGGAAAGTTGGTACGATCGTACTTTATTGGATACTATTTGACATGAAAAAGTACCGTAGTACTCCCCCAGCGCATTTGATACTCTCACGGTCTACTTAGAAATGCAGTCAGAAGACGCGAGTTTGCATACATTTTTGTCAAGAATTAAATTTCTTTTTCGACAAATGGCATGAAACTTTATTAATATGAATGATAAAATGATATTTTCTCCGGCACAGAAGTTGATATATAAATATATATATATAAACAGAAATCAACTGTTTTAAATCAGTTTAAAGAAAATTGTAAATAGTTTTATATTAAATTCTGTCAAGTTCTAAAGTGGACTTTGACAATGAAATGTTAGTTTGGATTAATAAGATTTCCCTTGAAAATGTTTTATCTGGTAAGCATTATACATTATACAGCATTATACCACTTTTAATTAAAATGTCTCCCAGCGAAAGGCTAAATTTTTAAAATATTAACAACCAATATAGATCATTGGCTTATATGGAAGAACTGAAACCATTAACAAAATAATATATGCAGTTTCTGGTCTAGAGTGTCTAAAACTAAAAACGCATTAGATGAATACATGATTCCTGATATATCGAAAGTAGCTTACGGAATTTTGTCTATACCTAACTTCTCTGCAAATGTCGCAATGATTTTTTCTTACCAAAATCTCATGAAAACAAAACAAAGGAACATACTTTATGTTCCGACAGTATCAAGTCTTATCCAGGCCAAAAATTTATATAAGTCTAAAAACTCTTTTGTTATAACTTTAACATTTGTACCTATGAAAATCAGTGATGAGAAATGTGGCGCAATTGTGCCATTTTTGGATCTGTTGGATGTTTGATGGAAAATTACTTTTTTGTCCATTTGAGCCATAACCGCCAAAAAAACTTTAAGCGGCATATATTTTTAACTTCGTTTTTTAACGAAAATCGATTATCTGCGATCGTAACTAAAAGATATTCATCAAAAAATTTGGCGGTTATGGCTCGTATTAATATGGAAACTTTTCTTATTCCAATAATAAGTAAACTGATCACAGGTATTTGTATATCTTGTAAATAAGTACAAAGAATTAATAAATTATACATATACATACATATGTATATGTCTTTTTATAAGCAACTAATTTTGGAAATTATTAAATTAATTATTATTGAAACATTTTAAATTAAATAAAAAGTGGTTTGGCACTATTCAAATGGTGATTTTGGTAATATTTAGAAACAGATTCGGCACGAAATCAAGATTTCCAATTCCCATCTCTGATGAACATACGTATATGATATGTGTTCCTTATTTTATTTGTAAATGAATTTTATATAATTTTTTTCTAATCAAATTTAAATTAAAAAAAAAAATAATAGTTTTTGGTACTCTCGGGACCGAAAAAGTACTAAAATTTTTTTTATTGATACCAAAATGCAAATCTCATTTCCCATCACTGGCTAAATATATCGAGCGACAAAAATTTAAATTTTAAGGAGAAGATTTTTTATAATATTCAATTGTGCTTTACCCTGCGTTTACACATGCAAGTGCCTTGCATGCAAGCTCTGTGTACGTATTATCAACGAAAATTTCGCACAAATGCCCGACTGTCTTGCAACTTGCATGTTTGCCTTTTAGTGCAGAGTTGTCCATAACATAAAAAATTTTAATTTTAATGGAACCATATAGTGTTGAACTTTATTCGTATTGTTGCAATGTTATTTATGTCTAAAAAATTAATAAACTGCTCGATTTATGAATATTTAAGAAATAAAAATTATTAAATTAGCTTTTAAATGTATTTAAAATGAGTAAAAACTCATATAACATTACACTGAAATCCAGTTAATTTGTGCTAAACTATTAATAGGGCAACACTGTTAGCTAACTTTCCATTTACTTGCTACAAGTTCAACAAGTCACTGTCTTGTAAAATTCCTTGGGAGTTGAGTTGGAAGTAGACTGCAAGTGCCGAAAGTGTAGATGTGTTAGTAAAAGAGTTTGAGTGTATTGAGTTTTTCGAACTTGCACTTGCACGTGTAAACCCTAGGTTACATACGAAAATTTTCGCTTACGATAAAATTGTAGAGCGCGTATCTCAAAAACTATCATCCCCCCATACCTAAATAAGAGCGGAAAGCGTTGCGTTAGCAGCAGGGTACGTATTTTCAGTACAATCAAAAAATATTTTTACATTCAAATGTACTAAAAATGCGTACCCTGTTGCTAACGCAACGCTTGCCGCTCTTATTTAGGTATGAGGGATCAATTTTGACATTTTGAAAATTATAAACTATAATGGGTAGGCCCATAAAATTTTAAGTTTAATAAAAAAGTTAATTTGCCACTACATGCCGCTTACGATTAAATCGAAACTAGGGCTCAATATGTATTTTGATTAGTTCCTCAAATTTATGATTGAGCAAATTTTTATTTTAATTTAAATGTAAAATTGGCTTGTGGGAAAATAAAATGTTATTTGATCCGTAATTTAAATAATCAGTGCCAGCACTGTTTTTGGCAACTCAGCTGTTTTCGTGCATCATGTTACTGTTAAACATGTTCTGTTTGGTCTATAATTTAACAGTGAATCGACTTGCAAATGAGCAACGCTTGCACATTATTAAATTTTAATATCAAAATTCATGCTCGGTTAAGAAAGTGCGTCCGTGCACTTCTTCCGTTTTATGGTCCATTTGGGCGACCTTTTGAGGCGGCTATTCGGAATGTTGTGATTAAAATTTCGCACCAAAATAACATTATTGAGCATTAAATCACTAACACTAACACACGTGAAGTGCCGACACAAAAAAATATCACAGCTGTATCCGCCAGTGTTGTTGATGACCGCGGATTTTCGATTCTGCGCCATTCGCAGCAATTGGCTCTCTCTTACTTTGGAAGAGCTGGACTTAGATGACATGTGGTTTCAGCAAGACGGCGCCGCATGCCACCCATCACGCGAAACAGTAGCCCAATTGAGAGGCGAGTTCGATGAACAGTTTATTTCAAGTTTATGGCCGGTCAATTACAAAAAATAATCAAAAAGAATCAAAAGTAATTAAAAAATAATCTGATTCTAATTCTTTTAAAGATTACTTTTAATTCTTTTTGATTATTTATTAATAACCAAAAGTAATCTTTGAAAGTAGCCGGATTACTTTTTGATTACTTTTGATTCTTTTTGATTATTTTTAGTAATTTCAAGTAATTCAGATTACTTTTCGATTATTAGTAATCGTAATCAATTATTTATCAGAAATTCTTTTAAATAGAATTATATAATCAATACAATTCTTTTTAAAATATAATGTAATTGATTACTAATCGTAATTGAAATTTAACAGCTCTGCTATAGAGACAAGCCCGCAACGGTTGACGCACTGATAGACAATATTGAAGAATTTATTCGTGAGATACCGGCGATATGATGGAGAAATAATGCCAAAATCGGACCCAGTGTATGAACCATTTCAAACATATCCGCCGTTAATATTTACATGAAATCATCTTTAAACATTGAATTATATATATTTCGTCTAGAAAATACTCGTATGTATTAAAATCACTCAGAAAAATGAGTGCTTTCCATAAAAATTTTATACTCAAGTGGACCGCCTACGTTGTAGAAATAGGGGGTTAGTGTTTGTTTTTAATAACTCCAAAAAATTTTGCCAAATCGATTTTTTTGGAGGAAAATTCGAGAGATGGTCTGCAAGATCAACTGTCTGTGTCTATTATAATTATTTTTTTTTTCTACAGTGAAATTGAGTGATAATTTTTTCCAGCTAATTTTTGAATCCAAGTGGAAAATCACCTTTGACTTTTGCATGCATAGTGAGAATTTCAATTACATATGGGTTTCCTTGGTATTTTTTTTTTTTTTTTTTTGCTACTGTATGTGCGTGCTACAGTTTCATGTTGAATGCAGCTCAAATCACAATCATAACAACAATTCTCTTTGCCAATATCCAATGCCAAAGACAAAATGTCTAAAACAAATGAAAACTATAAAAATAACAGCAGCCACTATAAGACGGTTTCTTTTGGAAATAATTTCAAAGCATTTTGGTTTTTTTATATATTAAAGAAAACCTAGAAGATGTATTTTTTTTTTGTTCATTATAACAACAAAAAATGCAGTGTATGAGTGGAGTGTCTTTAGTCCACGTACTTGTGCTTTTGAAAATGTACTTACATACGTACGTAACAAAGAACATGCTCTTGATTCAATAATACATGCAAACAATCCTCCAAACTCATGAGAAATAAAATATTGTGTTTCTGTTGTTTTGTTGCAATAAAAAAAAAAGAAAAGACAACATGTTAATTTTTATGATTTTATTGTTGTTTTAGTTGTTGCTTGCTTATGTTAAAAGCGGCTTCATTTTATTGTCAAACATTTAACCGGAAGTAGGTCATCGATTTTTAGCGTGAACTTTGAACGGAAATTGTGCCGTCATGTGCATGATAGACTTATACAAATGCACGCTAGCACACACACACACACTGGCACATCAATATGTACATTTCTTGAATAAACATTTGCCCGAATGTTATGTTATAATATTGGAAATTATGTTTAATTATTAACAGAAAACATTAACATAATTTGGGGGAGTTGAAGGGAGATTATACGGGGTTCACACAAAAGGCAATTTTAGCTAAGCAATTTTTGATCTTATGATAGAGAGAGAAAAAAGTTAATGAAGAGGGGAACCATCATATTTTCATCTCTGGCCCATGAACTAAAAATTTGCTCAACTAAAATTGCCCTGTGTGAAGCGGAACTAATATTATGCAAAAACGAAACCTTTCGAAGGCAATTTCCGTTTCGAAAATAAAATGGCCATTGTATTATTCGTTCGTAAATTGCACACACTTGTACATATTAAATAACGGGTAAAATCAAGTGATGCCATATTTTATACATAGAGAAAATTAGGTATTACTAGAATTATTTTAATGAGAACGTTGCCAGCAGTTGCGCATAAACGCCAAAGTTCTATGCAAACATATTAAACATTTTTAATTTTAAATAAAAAAAAAAGTGTTTTATTATATTCATTTAAAAAAATTATTAAAAAATAAGAAGAACAATAAATATTTCTGTATTTTTGTAGTCAATGGTTTTGTGAGTTTGCTTAAATTTTTATTCAGTTTATTTATAATGTTTTCTATTTAATGCAAATAAATATAAATTTAATCTTTTTAATTTTATGTTAAGTAATTGACGATATTTTCATGTGAATTTTTTTGAAATAAAATTACAAGCATTTTACAGATCAATCCAAATCAGCGAGTCCAGTGCCCAGCTTTACCCGTGAAATGCATACCTGCATGCCTAAATAAAAGCGCAACGTTGTGGCATGAGCAGTAACGCTAACTTATTCTGTTTAATACTCGTAAAACTCACTAAATATAGGGTAATTTTTTAAGAGCTTTTAGATTTGATTTATTAAAAAAAAAACACTAAAATTTGCAGAAACTTATGCAAATTTTATTTGAGTCGGTAGAACGATCTTTATAATTTAATGTTTAAAGATGATTTAATGTAAATGTTTACCGCGGCTACGCCTGAAATGGTTCATACGCAGGGTAGAATTTTGTTGTACTCTCGCCAACATATCGGCCGGTATCTCATGAATAAATTCTTCAATATTGTCTATCAGTGTATCAACCATTGAGAGCTTGTCTGAAAGCGTAAAATCTCACGATGTAGACGTCCAATTGACCAGCCCCAAATGTGAAATGAAATGTTCACCGAACTCGCGTCTCAAATGGACAATTGTTTCACGTAATGTGTGATATGTGGCACCGTCTTGCTAATACCACATGTCAGCCAAGTCCAGCTCTTCCATTTTGGTAAAAAAAAAATCAAAGTAACAGAGGCCAATTGCTGCGAATGGCACCGAATAGATTATCCACGGTAATCAACAACACTGGCTGATAAAGCTGTGATATTTTCCTCTGTTCGCACTCTACGTATGCGTGTTATTGGTTTAATATTCAATAATGTAATTTTGGTGCGGAATTTAGTTACAAGCTTCCGAATAGCCGCCTCAAAAGGTCGCCCAAATGGACCATAAAATGGAAGAAGTGCATGGATGCACAAGTTTGATATTAAAATATAATAATCTACAAGCGTTGCTCATTTGTAAGTCGATTCATGGTTAAATTATAGACCAAACTGAATATGTTTAACAGTAACATGATAATTACAAGAAAACAGCTGAGTTGCCAAAAATAATGTTGCCAAAAAGAAAGCTGCTAAAAAATCACCCTTTAGAAATAAAAAAATTGGGAGATAAAACCACTTGATTGATCTAAAAATAACTAAAATGCTATTACTTTTTAACAGTAAAAAAACAAACTGTTTCATAGCAGCCAACTTCACTACTAAACGTCAAAACTGTCAAAATTGTATTTTTCAATTGCAAAGCGTTCAATTTATATGAGCACAAGAATTTTTGGCACGCAGAAAACGCTTTCCTCACTAGTTTAGGTTTACCAATTTCGACTTTTTCATAAAATTTACGTGTTTTACGTTTTTGACATTGTTGCTTCATAACTCGGTACATTTTAGACCGATTTAAAAATTCTTATTTTTTCTAGGAGGGTATAGCTTCCAATCGCTCCCATTGCAGAAAAGTGGTAGGAGACACGCCCATCAATTTTTTTTTATAGTATTATGTTTACATGTTTGATTGCTGCGAAACTTAGCCAATACCTATGGTTCTTGTATTTGCATAATTTTAAATTTAAAAAAAATGGGCGGGGCTACACCCATTAAAATTTATTGTTACATTTCACGTGGTGCTACTTAACCGATTTTTACAAAACTTACCACACAACTTGAGCTCTAAAAAAGATAAAATCTTCCATTTACAAAAATGGGCGAAGTCACGTCCATTAAAATTGAATATTTTATTTTAAGTGGTTTTACTTTACCGATTTTTAAAAATTTTAACACACACCCCTGAGCTCTAAAAAACACACAATCTTGCATTTTAAAAAATTACATGCCCATTACAATTTTATTTTATATTTCACGTACTTCTTCTTAACCAACAGATTTAAATTTTTTTATATGAAAACTAAATGCTAATACAAATCTTTCAATTCAGAGAAAAGTTTGCCAAGTTAAAGAGTAGCCAATAATGTTGGATTCTATGACATTATCTTTTAGTTGTGTTCGAAACTGTTTAATTTGATAAAAAAAAGTGTCTGGATCAAAACTTTTTTCATTACTGTTTGTTGGTTACGCTTTTTTTGGACAAATGTTTGACAAGTGTGACCGTACCTTTACTGTTAAATAATTTATTTCATTTCATTTATATAACATTTTGTATTATACTGGCAGCATTATGTTTGTACATTGTTGCCAATAAAAATATAAATTGGCCTGAGTTGGCTATGCAACTGCAACCGTGGTTGTGTCGTCGTGTATCCGTGTTATCGTGAAAATAATCCCCTCATCGTGGTTGATGTAATTCTATCTAATCTGCTATGGTCTTTAAGATTTTACGATGAACAGGAATCATTTTCATATACACACATGTATTATATTTTTGACAGCTTGTGGTCGGTAGCTGGTTGTCATGAATGTGTTTAATGCACCAATATGTAAGAATTCGTAAATTTTTCTGATTCGAATAGAATTAGATAATAACGCGCCATATCTGAGAAATTGCCCAAAGACCAATTACCAAGTTTCACAGATCTGATGCATTGAATAATAAAACCTTAACAAAATATTAACTGTAACGTATCGTATGAATGATATTCTTTGGTATTCTTGTTATCACCCTAATGTTTACAAATTCTATACAAAAACTTGCGGAAAAAAATACCGCATTTCTAAAACCTTTTTATATTATTTTTGTTTTTAGCATAGAACTTGTATGCCAAAAAAGAGATTATCATCATCATCATTCAGTAGTTTGCCGTAAACGACAACAGAATAATAAGCTTTCTTCTATATTTTTTCTTTTTTCATTTTGCGCCAGTAAACTGAAAGCTGAAATGTGACAATAGGCTGCAAAGGACCTCAAATGTGATGTTTTAATTTAAAAAATTGCACACTCAAATGTGAATTGCTTTTCTATTGTAGCCACCCACAATAAACGTGACTGAAATAATGTATAAAAGAAACACGCATTGTAACGGAGAGTAAAAGAATAGTTCTTCTCAACGCTAAAAAAAAAAAAAAATTAAGGCAGAATTATGACATTTCTCTTAAGATTATAGAGTGCGCCTAAGTATTTGATCCTTTTTCCTTAACATTATCCTAAATAACTTGCCTTCTCTTTAAAACATAATTCAAAATGCCTAACGCGTGTAGATGATGCTTTGAGATGGTGGAATACACTAAAAAAAAATTGTAATGAAAAGTCAAAAATATTTCTTTTCTTTGTTATAATACTCAGGTATGTAACAGAGAATGACAATAAACATACTTAAAAATTTAGGAAGGAAGGAGTATTCTTAATTGCAAAGGGTGGTTAAATTGTAAAGGCTGATTTTAGTTAATTTATTTATTATTAGGGCTAATTAAAATATGCAAAAAAAAAATCAAAATATGCGCCAGAAATAGCACGAACAAATTTCAAAATATGCACGGTTATATGCACAAATATGCAAAATATGCAAGGATAAAATCAACAATTTTGTTACTTAAAAGTATTTTTATTCAAAGAGATCTTTATTATAATGAACAATCATTTGTTTCTTTAAATTTTCAAAAATAAATGAATGATCTTCTATTGTCACATAAAAAAAATTAATACATGGAAAATATGCGTTCAACATCAGTAGATGTAACAGGAGCGCATTTAAATGCGAGTATTTCAGATGGGGACAAATTTTCAATATATTCATCGGTTTCGGTTTTATTGAAATATACATACATATATAATTTTTAATTTCGATTAAGGTCTTCAGACCTGTGTTTCTGTTCAAAACTTTGTTGAATTTATCAATGAGTACATTTTGGTTTGTATTTTCAATACTTTCTTTCACACGTTCTATAACAGCTAAAGTTTCACTAATAGGAAGTCCTTAAGTTTCTAGTCGGGTGATGCTTGAGCAGAGGCATTCAAAATTATGTTTTATATAAACTAAGTCAGATTTCATTGACGCTTTTTGAAACAACAATTTTGCATTGCGTATAGACTCTGCCTCATCGTCATCAAGTTCATCTAAAACGTCACAAATTTCTTTGAAATTTTCAGAATAATATGTCTGAGCAACGACGTTCGCCATGAGATTTGCCGTCCACAACCATTTTCAATAGAAAGAAAAGAGACAGAACAAAATTGGTAAACATTCTATCTCTGTTGCGCTACCGCAAAATACTTTGATATGTCTGAACATGGACATCGCTCGTGTTCACCACAACAAAGAAGTTGATGAATTTCACTGTTCACAGCTGTTCTGCCGGCGTCATGTTCATGTCATATCCAAGTTGATGGCTCGTGAAGACGTAGGGTAAAGAAAGGTATTTTTGAATCGAACATCTGCAAGCAAACAATCATAAGCCTCCGGCGGTAATAGTTTCGGTTCGACTTTGTGGTAGAAGTTATAGAAAAGTAAAGAAAAAAATTAATAACATGCAGACATACATGTGCAAGAAGAGGAAAGAAATATATTTCATGTTAATTTCTTTTACACCAGTTTGAGTTATATGAGTCGTTATATATTAATCGCGTTGCCAGAGTGAAAAATAAGCTTTTTTATGCAAGGTGATCCAAAATAAGCATTTTTCTACAAAGAAATTAAAATATGCAAAAAAAATGCTTTTTCTGGCAAAAAGCCAGAAAAATTAGCCCTATTTATTATTAAATATTTTTATCTAATTTTTCGACCTTTTTTTATGTTTTAAATTAAACTATTTTCTTGAGCTTTCGGTCAGTTTATATTTTGAGTTTATTATCTTCAATATTTCGTTAACCTTCGGTTAAAGAAATAATTAGATATCATAAAAAACCAAAAAATATATATCCTGAAGAAGTTAACCGAAGGTTAACGAAATATTGAAGATAATAAACTCAAAATATAAACTGACCGAAAGCTCAAGAAAATAGTCCTATTTATTATTGTTCGAACTTCATTTGTTTCTATATTTTATGATTTGAACAGGCTAAAGTTCGTATCGCTTTGTAAGCCAAATTACATGTGATAATTGCTAATGAACAAATAACATCACCAAAGTTAGTTGTAAATATTCTGACAACACATAGTTGAATGAAACAGCTAGCCGTTTTCGAATGCCCCTAAGGGCTAATAAATCAGTGCAAGTTAATCTCCATTTTTGGTTTAAAATGTGATTAAACCAGCAAACCTATAAATCAATACAGTATTTAAACCATCTGTAAACGCATAAGATTGGGCGTTTAAACTACCAATACAGGCCATATGATTTTATTACTTACAGACCATATGTTTTGCATTGAACGAGCTTTCAACTTTTTTCCCAGTCTCCACTTTTTCTTCAGATCTTGTTCGACCTGTTTTCTTACACTCTAGTATTCTTTTATACTATTCTACTTCGCTAATCATAAACATAATTGCTTTCTTGGTACAATTTGGCGAAATATAATTGAAATTTTCTTAACTTTTTTGTCTTTTTGATTGTACAAAGAATTGATAGCCTGCTGCAAAACAGCTGTTTTTTGACATTTATTCTAGTGCTGCCACAATATTATTTTTTTAACTACACATAAAGCATGGTTCACTGATTTACTCCTGTTTAGTTTAAACTACAAATAAATTTGGGTTTAGTTTAATTAAACCAGCGTTTAAACTTTGACTGATTTATTAGGCCTAAACCTTCATCATCAGCGTTCTTCTGTGTTTGGTCCACTGTGTGTGGTATCAGCTGAAGTAAATTTCTGCTTTATATACTCAGCCATTATTGCAAATGTAATATGTGAATTGTTTTGATTCATCTAATTGCAATTTGCTTCAAGCTTATTTGTAATGAAAGCTCAATTTTATCATCTCTTAATTTACAACCGTCTTACCATTGTCCTTTGTTCTTTAATAATTATGCACATGTTAGTTAATTTGCTTATTTTTGTTCTAAGCTAAATTTGTTTTCATTTGCCCACCTCTTGTCACTTCACACAAAAACTACCTTAAAGTGTTAAGTACCTCGTTATGTTTATTTAAGATAAAGTACCCTTAACACTTGTATAAATTATATTTTCATGTATGACACGAATTGGAACAAATTTTAACATCATTTAAGTTTTACTTGAAACACAAAAACTACAATAGCATTTATACACACCCACTTTTTGTTGAGAACTTTCAAATAAATTGCTTTTGCTACTAGCAATGTTTCTAATGAATGGGTGGCGGGCGGCAGGCACTTGAACACTACAGAGTGCTCAGCACACAACAGCACTTAAGCGCGTAAGTAAGAATTTAAACTACCTACAATGATGTATGAAAAACTCAAAAAAATATTGTGCTCAAAATATTCATAACAGAGAGAATAAAAAACACACTCGCAAACTCGCAATAAAATAAAAGTATAAAACAATTCCTGTCAGTTTTGGAAACTGAAATGTCAAATATGTAACCATGTAATATGTAGAAGGTACTCGTATGTCTGAACTAGTTACACTGAAAGAAAAATTACCATTCATTCTCTAAATTTTCTTAGGTTAGGTTAGGTTAAATGTACATACGCCCTAAGCATAGCACACTTGGGTCCATCAATAGGTCTCGTTTTGATACCAAGCATTTAAATTATCTATTAGCCCTGAATATATAGAACATTTAGAGCTTGCCAGAAATATGATGAAATTCTCGAACACTAATGTATCACCGTCCATTATTCAGTCAAATTAAAACACAAATCTTCCATCTAGAAAATATACCAGATATGAAATTCTTACGGATTCAGATTTCAGAAACCTAAGAAAGTATATTAAGGAGACTAGATTTATAACCTGAATAAGTTACATTGGTTTTTATGGTTTTTATTGGGTATCTCCCCAATATCTCTTATTAAGAGCATAAGTGTAATCCGAAACGAAATGGTTCAATATTGTATGCTCATCTTTTCAACCCAATTAAAATGAACAAACATTTTATTTAAGTTTTTTAAGTCTGCTAACCTGCGGCAGCGACAGATTAGATGTTTGTCAATTTCTTCCTCTTCTTCATACTGACAAGTTCGGCAAAAGTCAGCATAATGTAATCGAAGTTCTTGTAAAGAGCTACTCAGACTATTATAATTTGTATTAATACATGCCAAAAATAAAAATAAATTCAGTGAAGTGCGACTTTGACCCGAGCACGAAAGGTTCTTTACGGACACTCGATATGTAATTCAATACGAACTTTAACCTATATAATAAATAGTTTTGGCTTTTTTCGTTTTTGGGTTCTTTCGGCTTTGAGCGTTTTTTAGTCTTGGCGTTTTTTCGGTTTTTGGCGATTTTTTTAAGTTAAGGCGCTTTTTTAGCTTTGGCACTTTTTTTCTCTTTTTATCGATTTTTAAGGTTTTTCGCGTTTTTTTCATTTGGGCGATTTTTTTCATTTGGGCGGTTTTTTAATTTTGGCGCTTTTTTCGCGTTTTGGCGATTTTTTCGGTTTTTGACGTTTTTTCATTTTGGCGATTTTTTTCATTTTGGCGATTTTTTCGGTTTTGCCGATTTATTTTAGTGTTAGAAGTTTTTTTTTTAATTTGGTGCTTTTTTTCGTTTGGCGACTTTTTTTTTGGTTTATGGCAATTTTTTTTTTGGTTTGGCGATTTTATAGTTTTCGGTTTTTTTAGTTTTACCATTTTTGAAAATTTCAAGAGTTTGCCTCTTACGGTTTCCAAGTTCTCAAAATTACATAGCCAAAACTGCATTAACTGATGGACCACCCTTTAATTTATATTTTTTTAAATTTCAAGTGTCAATATACATATGTACATACAACTGTATGCATATTACATGGGCTTTTAGCATTTTTCGTTGCTCGTTTTGGAACACCCTTTAATTTATAACTCTCATATATTTGTTGTTGTAGGTTCTATATACTCTGTCCAAATTTCAGGTCCGTAGCTCTTACGGTTCCTGAGAAAATAGCCTGTGACGGACAGACGGAGAGCGTAGCGAAAACAATAGGGTTCCTTTTCACCTTTTGTATACGGAAAACTCTAAAAATATGTGCAAGTGCGATGGTGGGAATGCAAAATGTCACGACAAAGCTGCGTTTATACGCACTTCTTATTTGCAAATAAAACTGGAAAGCGTTGCCGTATAATTTTTTTATTGTAAGTTAATAACTCACAAAAACTATTTGCAAATAACGCACTATTTGCAAATAAAGTGTAAAATGTTGCCAATTATTTTTGTTTTGTACGAATTTAATACAAATTTTACAATGTGTGGCAATATCATTCACAGATAGTAATGTATTCTATCTACGTATAAACGGTTAGTTAAGTATTTGCAAATAAGATTTGCGTATAAACGAGGTAATAGTCTTTATAAAACTTTTCAAATTGTTTTGCCAAAAAGCCTCTCAGATTTAATTTTAGTCATAAATTTCACTTTTTCCATTAGCAATACAAAAATAACCACTAAGGCCCAAATTCACAGTCATTAGTTAACTAATAGCAATAGTTTAACCAATAATATTTGATTCAGAGCTCTTTGTTTACCATTAGTTAAACCGCCAAATGCCATTGGTTAACAAATAATTAGACAACAGCTGGTTCGTTACTAAACTTTATTAGTATTGTAGTTTTGTGAAAAATTTTATACACATTTCACACATATGTACGTCGTCAAGCATCCTCTTTGCATTTAGCTGTAAGATATTCTTTTTATTTTATTTTCTATTATATTTTGGGTTTTCCGAACCAATTTCAGCATTAATTCAATATCTTGCAAGTTAAAGTTAGACGAGCGAGCACTGTTTTATAAATTTTTTAGAAATAATATAGCAAATGTAAACAAAAACCATATGCTATAGGATAGCTGCCAATACTGAAACTTAACAGTTTGATAGGGTTACCATTCTTTGCTCATATTAATAACTTTAGTTAAACAATGCACTGTGAATATGAAGTATTATTTAAGCAATAGTTATCATTTTAGTTTACTAATAATTAACTAATGACTGTAAATTTGGCCCTAAGTGTTTGTTCTCCATAGTATTCCAAAAACCAAGGTCTTGCTTGCACTACAACATTTTAGAAATTAAATTGTTAAATGTACAAACTTTTTTTGTCTTTGTATACGCGAAATGACCACAAATACAATACATACATACATATGTATGTAGATAGTTTTTCTTCATTTGCAATATGCAATAGAACTCACAATGCGGCATTTATAAACTAAGTCGGCCAAAAATTTAATTATAATTTATTGAAAAGCAATTAAAGTTGACCAAATTGGCCGTAGAATAAATTGCATTCAAGTGTACATAATACTCGTAATATTTGCGGCATATGCATGTGTTTTCTGTCTAGATAACATTTGTTAAGGGGATCTAATTAATATACGCGTACACCATTTCCAACACACTATTAGAGGAAACTAAGTAATGGAAAAATATGAGTTTTTTATTAAGCTAAAGAATTACATTTTTACTTACATTGTATTTTTACTGTTACAAAAAAAAATTGCAGGAAGAAATTATTTTTTCCGCGTTAAATGTTAACAAGATTTGTTCGGTGGACTCTTAGCTTCACTAATGCCGTATGTATGTATTTAGCGCTATCTCCAAGTATGAATTAGCTGCTGGCCAAAAACCGATGACAGTATTTTTTAGAGCGCACTGATTTTTTAAATCTTTGGAGGCCCATAAAAAAACTGTTCACTAAAATCGCTAAACTGTGTATAAGGTTTTATTACTCTTTGGTAGTACTATCGAACTTGTGCAGTCCATGTGTTTTTCGAAAAGTCTGCTTATTGATTGTAACAGAAACCAAATTGCGTACATATACTCGTATATCTGTGCTTAAAAGCGATAACATCATAAGAATCGGCGAAGTAAAATAAACAATAAAATGGCTACTAGACACAGCTTCGAAATTTAATACATCTCATTGATACCAGCGGCGCTGCAAGACTGCATTACTAAAAACGTGAAAAAGCAGAGTGGTAAAAGAATGAAGCTTTCCTCCATATATCTTCCTTCACCATATGTCTTCTCTATCACTATCCCTCTCCTAAAAGAAGGTAAAGCCTAGTAATATTAGTAGGCATTCATTTTCTGAGTGTTACTTCTCTTAGAAAAAAAAAAGTAGAAATATGTGAATTAATAATGGATAATAACCACTTCTAGCACGTCGGCATACGTCTGCTCTTTTCACAAAATTTTGAAGCACATTTTGTAACAAAGTTTGGCTTATCTCGTCTATGCAGCGCCGATTTTATCTTTCAGAGTGTCAGTTGGTTTTGTTTTGTTCACGTAAACATGGCCTTAAAAATTAAAATTCACAAATTTCACAATTAAAGTTCTTTGTACAAGAGTGTAGAGCGTTCCATGGTGAAAAGTTTTCAACTTTTTATTAAATAAATGTTAAAGGATGACTCAAAGGATTCTTGAAATTTCATCATTTGTCAGCCAATTTACTTCATAACCTCAAATTTGATAACTTGTTAAGTTTTTGGAAGCGAATTTTCGAAATGAAATATACAGACAATAGTACTAAATTTCCGAAAATGGCGAATTTTATTAAAAACTTCTGGTTCTTTCATGCTAGTCAGCCAACGTGGAAAAAATTTCAGTCAAGTAAATCCCAGCGGGACGAAAGTAGGAAATCGTTTAGAAAACGTGTAACTGGAAGGCATTCTTTACATAAAAGATGTTCTTAAACGAAATCAAATATATTGTGCTATAGGTTGTTTTTCAATATCGATGGATAACTTTCGACTGAAAATTTATATTGAAAACCATATGTATTTTGAAAAGTATGGTCAACTGTCGTTTTTTTTCGAATATAAGATGTGATTCGTTATTGACCATAAAAACTCCATTTTAAAAATTTATAATGCATAAATCAGAATCTTTAAAGCTTTAACAGCCATCCCTAAACAAGGACGGAAAGCGGAACGTTTTTTTCCGCCGAGCTTTAACGCTGAAATGCCATACCTAAACAAAAGCGTCAGCGTTATATCAAAAACAGGGTTATCAAACAAATAAATAAAACAACCCTGATTATTTTAACTGCTGCACGGGCGACATTGTTGTTTGTGATTTTGTTATTAAAATTTTGTTACATAAATTTTGTTAGTTAAATTAAAATAAAATAATTAAAGTTTGAAAAATTTTGTTATTTATAAGATTTGAAAAACTTGCTTGTGTTAAGGATTATGGCCAGCGTTGCCATATTTTCTTCTCAAAAACCTTCAAGTCGGACAAAAATTAAAAATCTTTTTTTTTAGTGATTTTACTCAAAATATATTAATATGCATTGATTTTACTGAATTCGAATTCAGAAGAAATTTATTTTGTTTCAAATGAACTAACTCTACATGAATAGTATCAGTCAATTGATCGGAACTCATGCAGGATATATTCATCATTGCGCCTAACAATGGTGCAATGATGCAAAATGAAAAATGTGATGGAAACTCTTGTGTACTTGTTATGTTGCATCTCTCTATAACTAATGAATATAACATTTAGTCGAACTGGTCACGAGTGCTTTTTACTAATCAATGATAGTATAAATATTAATCAAGTTTGACTGATCATAATTGACTAATATATCCCCCACAATTGATAATAATAATATTTATTATATTAATTGTTTTTATTTTAAAAAGTCAATTCAGAATATACAAGTAAATCAAATATTTAAAATTAAAGATAGAAATAAGCAAAAACAGAATAACCTAGGCGGTATCCAGCCCTCTTCACACCTTTTCACCGCTAACGCATCTTGCTTTTTACAAATATCTACAACTTTGAAAAGAAATATCTACATACATATATATTAAATTAAATTTTGTACATTTCTTTTATTCACTATTGTTCTTACTTATCTTTTTTTAACACTTAAGGGGCCCATACACTACAACAGCATGCATGCGCAATCAAGTGTTTGTGTTAGCGGTTTGGTCGTGTATGGGCATTTTGTGAGATTGTACGGTTTGCTGTAGCGATGTCAAGTAGAGTTTGATATTTTGCTGATGGTACCAGCTCGCTGCAGCTCGCAAACATGCATTTAAGTAATATAATTTGTTGAAATATAATTTGTTTCAATGGTAAACAGAATTTTAGACCTTTAGTTATACATAGCTGCTAATTTTAACAACATACCAATAATAATTGCAACGAAATATGTGTCACTATTCATAACCACCCTTCCCGAAATTTTGTAAGAAATGAATATTGTACCACTTTGCTGGTAGGTTGTGTGGTTCGAGCATGAATGCTCAATCGCTTGATTGTGCGTGCTTGCAGTTGTAGTGTATGGGCCGCTTTATGTATAAATTTTAATTTTCACAGACAGAATGATTTGTATTTTTTGTAATAAAACTCGATTTTTAAAAGTTTTGGCATATTTATATTAGATGTCCCACTCTAACATACATACATACATATATGTTAGAGTGAACAACTATAATTAAATGACCAGTCAATTGACTGTCACTATTGAATTCAGTGTAAAATTGCTGAAAATGTGCTAGTGAAAAAATTCTGTTTGTGTTAGTTTCAGTCATTCATTTCTTGTAGGGAACAAACGTAAACGTAAACGTAAATAACACAAAATATTTTCGGAATATAACATGTATAAGATAAATATATGTATGCACATAATTCATACTTTTAATGAAGGAAAGAAGAAAATATGTCAATACTTTAGTCAAAAGGACATTAAATGATATATTACAAGTATTAAATATCATATTCTTAAAAATCTTATTTTTAACAAAGATATTTTTTGGTATTTTTAACATCCCGAAAAACTTCGAAAATAAGATAAATCTTCACGTATGGTAACGCTGATGATGGCAAACAAAAGGCAATTGTTTTCGTTTGCAACTAACTTCATTGTGAAACGCGATGTCAAAATCGAATTTTCCAATAGCAAAGCGTTGCCGCCGCGTTATTTCGGTATGCTCCATACAAAATGTATGAACATGAGAACTTTTGACAGCTAAAAAACGCTTGCCGCTCTTGTTTAGGGATGGCTGTAAGGTTCAATCAGACGTGCCATAACTCACTCAAAAGAAGTACTGTTGACGTTTGAGTGTGTGTGTAATATGTGGATGGTAAGCTATTATGTGATTAACCGCATACAACTAAAGTCTATAGTACACGGCATGTAAAAAACCACATGCGCATGTAGTTCTGAAGTAATTTTGACGTCATCTGAAAGCTACATTTGCTACATGCCGTGTACTAGTAACGTATGTACATGTAAATATTCACATGATTACAGATTTGCTGCATCAGAAAATGTGCTCGATTCGGCTAAAAATGTCACATTTGTATTTTGGAACAAAATTTTGTATAAAAATTTTACGGGATGTAGCCACTGCTAGTAATTTAAAAAAAATGCAACCAACATGCTGAAAATGTCCGTGACGACATCGCCACATATTCATGTGGCTTTTTACATGCCGTGTACTATAGGCTTAATGTTAATGCATGTGTGTGCCTTTGCATGTGCGCAGAAAAATAAAAAATCATACACACATACATGCATGACGTTTGTACACGCGCTCATGCGTAGAAAAAAGCAATTATCACAAATTTAGACTTGGGTCGAACTCGTTCACTAGTTCATTTTTGCCACAAACCAATGATCAAACCCATTTAAATTACATGGGTTTGATCATTGGTTTGTGGCAAAAATGAACTAGTGAACGAGTTCGACCCAAGTCTACACAAATTCTTCCGTCACGAAGTGTTTTCTTCTTTACTCTTATACCTACAATACTCAAACAAATTTTTTGCAAACATTGTTGTTAACGTTTGTTTTATAAGATTTCGCTCTAGTAAAGCATTTGAAAAATCCCTCATGTCTTGAAAGTTCTTATAAGATGTCTTGTGCAGTAGACTAGTTCGAACCAAACTTACGGGCAACACTGCATTTGAGTATAGGTGACTCGCCATAACGCCATAACCATGACCATACAAACCAATTGAATTTTGGTTTGGTTATGGCTATGGCGTTATGACTATGGCACGTCTAATTTAAGCTTTATTGATTGGCAGATGATGGTTTAAATTGTTTGTAACATATTAATGTACATAATTTTTGTGGAAAGATAATTATTTTTATGCGCATTTATTTCAAACAAAAAATATCTACTCTTATCGAATTTTGAAAAGATTTAAATATGTTTTATTCGTTTTCTACATATGGATAATATTTCTAAATTTGGTTATTCTTAAAACAAATATAAAACAACAAAACGTATTTTTTGCAAATAAGGAAATTTTGATAAAAGTTCACTTTTCGAGGAATCGCCACTTGCTTCTGGTTATTGAATGAATAAAAGATGAGATTATAATTAATAATAAAAATTGCTATAAAAAAAATTCATAAAAGAGAAAAAGAATTCACTTATTTACAACAAATGTATGTGTGCTTGAGTAAAAAGTAATCGAAGTAAAAAAAAAATAGAAACCAAGTCTGCATAATTTTTAACTGGTTTTCGTTTTGTTTTGCCAAATGAAACCGGCATGAATACCAGAATGATGTCATATCATTAAGAAAGGGTAGCAAAAATGTATGGAAATATAGAGATACTCGTTAATTTTTAATCAGAAATAATTTTCAGTCAGGCTTAAGTTCAGTAATTTCAATTCTTTTTATTGAATGAAATATTTTATTAATTAATGTGAGTTTCTAAAGAAGAGAAGAAAAATTAAATTAGACTTTTAAGCTGGGGGAAATACCGATATTTTTCTGTGCAGCAACGCACTTCATCAGCACCATAGCCTATCTACTTGGGTAGAGATTGTTATTAACATCAGCTATTTAACGTAAATTCTAATGAAACGGAATGTGAGAAATGATTGTTGTGTACAATTATTGATTTACCTTTGGTAAATACATATGTAAGTATCACTATTCATTTCCCCTGTTTTTCCATTTTTTTCATTTTTCTATTTAGGTTAGCACGAAGTTATATTACTCTACCTACGTATGTTTAACTATTCTTGCTTATCTTTTACGATCATCACATTAATTATTTTTACTTATTCGATGTACCGTCGGTACATACATACATATAAGTATTATAGTAGTGTATATTATGTTACTTTGTTGTTGCATTCTCCCGTTTATTTGGTTTTCGAACATTAGTGATTGCCAAGTGAACAGTGATTGCCAAATGAACATATTTTTATCACGTGCCCATGATGAATTGAGGCTTAAGTTCAGTAATTTCAATTCTTTTTATTGAATGAAATATTTTATTAATTAATGTGAGTTTCTACTCGTTAATGCTAAATTAGCCTCAGAATTAAAACATTAAAAAATTGTTTCAAATATTTGGGGTTTATAAAGATGTTTGGTGAATTTGTGTCTTTGTTCGAGTGAAATACATCAACAGTCCTTATATAAATTGCATAAAAAATCTAAGGACGTTTCTTCTCTTTACCCGACTGAGCGATTCAAAGAAGGGTATTGTGTTTATGACAATGCTGCCCACAGAGAGAAAACCGAGAGAAATGTATAGGCGTATGTGCATTCATTTGTACAAAAAGCCGATTGATGTTCGGCACTCTAGCGCTTCTCTGGCCAGCAGTGGTTTATGAGCCTATGTATGTATCGTTGCCTTAATATAGAAAGACCCTAACTCATTATTTATTTGAAATCTAGTTTTTTTTATTAAGGTAACGGTATGTATGTATGTCTGTTACGATATGTACATACTCGTATGTATGTAATAATTTTGTTTTAATAGCCAATTCAGATAAATTAGTGATAATTTGTTATCAAAAAATTCAGTAAGAATCAGAATGGAACAAAATGGTACACTCACAAAATTATGTATATTTCAATCAATATTCGAGCGCGAATCGTGAATGTGAGTGAAAGCGAACCTCCATGTTTGTTGTCCGTGTGATCATGCTATTAGGAATGCTGAATTTCATTTTTCAATACATATCGCTCATTTATTCATTATTATAACTCAAATAAAACTAGTTTTGAAAAAAATGCTTTAAGTTCTCAATTTACATACAACTCAGTGGATATATTAATAAAGCTTTCTTCTATCAAGAGGTGAGCTTGCACGCCATTGCATGAATTTTTTTACACAAGATGAAATATGAATTGCCGGGGCATTCTGTATTATTAACTGAATAAATTAAATTTTTTGAGTTATGTCGTTATTATATTAATAGAGCGATATGTACTTATGTATGTATTTTCAATAGAAGACAATTAATATGTTAAATTTCATCGAGTTTGTTGACAATTTGGTAATAATTTTTTTCAACGATAGTATCGCTATCGAGAAAAAGCTATCGATAGTCTAATAAAAACACAAAACCATCGATACTATCGATAGTACTATCGATAGTTTGCAAGCTCTAACACAAGTGCGGATGAAGTGCGTAGCGGCACAGAAAAATGGCGGTATTTCCACCAGCTAAAGTCTAGTATAATTTTTCTTACCTTTTTTTTAGAAAATTACGGGAAACGCTTAGCGTTGACAAATTTTATATGTGTTTTGTTTTTGTATTTTAATATTTTTCCATATAAAATTTTTTAACGCTTAGCGTTGAACTTAAGTTATTCCCTAATTAATTTTAAAATTTTTTTTATTTTCATACAAATATCAAACATACATTCGTCTATCCAATTTATGTATATTAATTTTTATATAGCAATTTCAAAATACTAAAGCTAATTAAATTATTTTCTTTTGTTTCATTTTAGGTAAGTCCATAAAATATCATAAAACTATGTGTATCTGTAAAATTTTGTGAGTATGTATTTTTTATGCTGCGGCTGAGTAGGGTTTCTAATTTCCCGGACTTTTCCAATTCCCGGGAATCGAGATAAAAATTTTCTATTCCTGGGAATTCCCAAAACAACTTCATTCGTTCATTTCAAGAACAACAATATTTCAAAAACAACACAAAAACAAATAAATTTATGTTTAGAATTTTTAACGCACTAATAATCCCAAATTAATAAGTAAATAAAAAAATATGCATATATTTGCATATTTTGCTGAAAATTCATATTTTTGCATAATTGAGTTATTAATGCATATTTTTGTCTCATATTTTGATATAAATACTGATTTACTCAAAAATTCAAATTTCAAAAAATATTGCAAAACTGTTTTTGGCAACTGTATTCGCTTTCATTGTTGTAGAATTGTGGAACGATTGTACGAGCACTCACACCTACCAAATTTAATGGAAATTGTACTTTTGATAATTTCAAATTGTCTGCTATTAAATCCGGAAGTAGTGAAACAATTATGCTGAAACTTGATATTGTTTTTAAAAATTATAACGGATTCAAAAACCAAATCTAATAGCTAGTATTCAATTCATTGTAATGGTTGAGTTAAATAAATATACAACATTATATAATAAAAAAATAACGGCCTGGCCCACGATGTCGAAAATTTGAGCCGATTACATCCACAGACGTTACAAGGCCTTTTTCAATGCACAAAGCTTTCTAAGAACATTTGATAATACATATGTATGTATGAATAATAAAAAAATAACAGGCTGGCCCACGATGTCGACAAGAAATTATCTCTCGCTTAGTTATATTGAAAACAAAAACAAATTTTCTTATTTTGTTTTTGTTTTCAATATTACTAAGCGACAGATGATTTCTTGTCGACATCGTGGGCCAGGCCGTAAATAAATAACAACACCTTTCTTTTTCTACTTACGTATCGCTCCTTTACTGTAATATAAACATACATATCTCGAAAATGCGAATTTGGAGTTAATAATACCATATTTAATCTTGTGTAAAGATTTAATATAAAAGGCTTGTATACGCACCTCTTGAGAAAAGAAAATATTTTTACATCTTTATTTAGTGATATGTATTTAGATTGAAAACTTTACTTTTGAATAATTTTTTTTAAAGATATGCGCATATTTTATTGTTTTTAGTGCATATTTTGCGTTTTTGATGTCATATCTTAGGCGCCTAAAATACCTTTTTTAAATGCATGAAGTCCTTGTCTCTGTTTATAATATAGTAACTCTAGTTGTTCTAAGAAGCTTTGGGTAAAGGTTCCCTGATGATCTGCATTAGCAGCAGTGAAATGCGCATAGGATCCAGCTAAACCCCTCAATAACCAATTTCAATGTATTTTTAATAAAAAAATATTTTACTTAATAAGTAAAATATTAATTTGGGATTATTAGTGCGTTTAAAAATTTTAAACTTAAATTTTAACAATTTCCATAAAAAACACTAAATAGATTTATACCGCCGTATTCATAAAAATTAGTTTAGGTTTACTAAAGTCTTATTTTACATATTTATATAAGAAATTTTTCAAATAAGCCTGTAAGAAACAAATTTCCCATAAAAATGTGTCAAATAAGACTAATAAACCTGAAATATTTTTTTTTTATGAATACGGCAGATATGCTTTGAGTTATAGCATGAATGGAAATTCCATCTACATTTGCTAATATAGATAATCCCCCTTATTGTGAATGGCGTCGTCGACGTCACATCAAGACGACAGTAAATTTTGTCACTTGTATACTCTTTATCGGCAAAAAATGGTTCTAATTGATAATCTCTTACTAATGTCTAAGGCTTTGTAAATTAATAGAGCATTTTAATAATAGTAAATTTTTGTCGACAAAGAGTAGACAAGTGACAATATTTAGTGTCGTCTTAATGTGACGTCGACGACGCCATTCACAATAAGGGAGAATATTTCCTATAAAGAGTTTTTAGGTTGAAAATACATATTTCGTAACGCTTGAAGTTGTTGGAGTCTTATATTATGCATCGTTACAAAATTATATTTTTAAGTAATAAAACAACGAACAGCAATATAAAAAAAAACTAAATTCCAAAAATGTAATTATTAAATTCCCAATGAAAATTTCCCGGGATTTGTAAAAAAAAATAATTCCCAGGACTTCCCGGGTTTTTTCCCGCGTAGAAACTCTACTGCTGAGTTAATTAACTTTCAGATTAAAAAGGAATAGTTAACTCTAGAATTAAAAAAAAATTGGTTTTATAAAAGGTTTATTAATCAAAATTTATGAATAATAAGGCAGTTATTAAGTTGAGTAAACATCTGTATAAAATATATGTATTTAAAAAAAAATGTTTGATTAACAAAGAAAAAATAATTAGTTTCACTTCAGTGAAACACAGTGAACATGTCGGTAGACATCTGCTATTTTCAAAAAATTTTTAACCACAATGCAGCGCCGAATTTCATCTTTCAGGGCGTCAGTTGCTTCTGGCTTGTTCACGTAAACTCGATCTTTCAACTTAAAATTCAAAAATTTCAAAATTAAAATTCATTGTTCAATGCAGGGTGACCGATGACATTTTTCAAAAAGTGGCACAAAATAGGGGATTTATCAAAAAAGGGGCAAAATTAAAAAAAAACGAGAAAACTACACTAAACTTTTTATTTTTAATGTATTTTCATATAACTCACCCAAAAAAAAAGGAAACAAAAAGTGGCAAGCACACGTTTTGAATAGTCACAAACCTCTTATCTTATGAACAGACTTTCAAGAAATTTATTTATTTCAAATTAAAGTAAACTTCTGACAATATGTCGAATAATAAATTTCTTAAATGTTAAATTTTAGATTTTATTTTTCATTTTGCCTTATAATTACTTTTATTGTTATCCAATGGATTTCTAATTGTATAAAGGTGTAGAAAAATAAAATAGATTTGTATCGAATATAAATTATTTGCTGGGTTTTTTGTATTAGTATCTAAGCTTACTACGCTTATTTTTCTTTTGTGATTTTCAAAAATATTTTTATTTGTGAATTCTCAAATAAGATAAGAGGTTTGTGACTATTCAAAATGTGTGGTTGAAGTCTACTGATGATTTGTTACAGCAACAATGAAATATATAGACAACGCTGAACCACCAGTAAATAAATTTCAAATTAAAGTAAACTTCTGACAATATGTCGAATAATAAATTTCTTAAATAGTGGCAAGGCAGTCGAAAAAGGGGAAAGGCAGTTAAAAAAGTAGCAATTTGCCCCTTTAGTCGGTCAAACGGTCACGCTGGTTCAATGGTTTTATTAAATAAAAGTCATCATTTGACAGCCAATTTACTTCCTAACCTCAAATTTGCCCACCCTTTATATCAAACAAAATTTTCAATTTTCCAGCCCTGAAGCCATATTTGAGCACTAAGAATTGTTAAGTGGTGAGTATAATACTATACCATTTTGCACATGTTGCCGACATCGACGTCACTTTAACACATTACCAAAAAATTGAGGCTTGTGTACTCGCTCTCAAAAACATTTTTGTGTAGAAAATGGCATAAGCCTGCCAACAGAAGTCAGTTGTTTTCGACAACGGGTACACAAGCCTCAATTTTTTTATATTTTGTTAAAGTGACGTCGATGCCGACAAATGGAATAAGGGTGAATGCTAGAATTGTATTGGAAAATAATAAAATGCACTTGATCATGCATAGCAAACCTTCCGAACAGGGTTGTCAGATATTTTCCGACCTATTTCGCCAAATTGATCTCAAAAATCGCCAAAAGTCGCCAAAAATCAGTTTTATGTAATTTTTCTTAGTGTATATTTGATAATAAATTTGTTTTTATACAACACTTTTTTTAATATAAATTTTTATAAAATGAGCGTATGAAAATTTATCAGAAAATCACCAAAACTGGAAATAAAATCGCCAAAAATTATTTCTTGTAACTTTTTCTCATCCAAATTCAAAATGCATTCATTAATGATTATAACTAATACAAGAAAAATCATCAAAATCAAATTGTTTTGATTTCTTGCAGACGAGTTTTGGTAGGATTTATTTTTGAAACTACATACTCCTTCAATAAACTAATTTTCCTGAATTAGAAAAATTTGGACGTTCAATTTCTTAAAAAATATAGCCATAAATAATAATCGTCAGCAAAATTATTTGTCGCCAGAAAAATCGCCATGTCGCCAAGCCAAAAATTTGGATGCAAAACAAGTTGAAAAATCGCCACGTTTGGCGAGAAATCACCATATCTCACAGCCCTGCTTTCGAATAGTTTAGTCATTTCGAAACTTGATCTGTATATAGAATTAAGAAAAATAGTTTATCATCTGTGTTTTTTTTCACATTAAATACTGCATCGAGAGAAAAATTCTGTTCGATAGAAAAATCGTTGCTCCACGAAATTTTTGATGGTGCTGGCAGCTCATAATACGAATTCGGCATTCGGTACTCGATGTTCAATAGCCAGCGAAGACAGAAAATCGAATGCAACCCATAAGACAGTTTTTTGCAAAACAAAAATTTATTTTTCAATATAATCTCCTTTTAACTCAATACATTTAGTCAAACGTTTCTCTAGTTTTTGTATCCCTTCCAAAAAAATAGGATTTTTCGAGGTCCTTAAAATAGGCAATAATTTCATCGTTGGAGCTAAACCTCTTTCCACCGAGCAATTGCTTTAGGTTTGGAAATAGGAAGTGGTCACTAGGGGCTACATCCGGAGAATATGGCGGATGGGCTACCAATTCGTAACCCAATTCATAGAGTTTTGCCAACGAGACTGCACACATGTGCACTCGTGTATTATATTGATGAAAAATAACTTTTCTTGGACATATGGAGTCGTTTTCTTTTTAAATCCTCATTAAATCGGTCTACTAAGTTGGCATAATATTCGTCGTTTATTGTTTTTCCCTTTTGAAGGCAATCGATGTGGATTAAACCGCGTGCATCCCAAACAACTGTTGCCACTTACCTTGGCCTTTTCCGGAGCAGGTTTAGACTGCTGCTTGATCTCTGGAGTACAGTAATGGATCCATATTTCATCCACAGTTACAAAACGCCGCAAAAACTCATTCGGATTGCGGTTAAACAACTCCAAACAATCCTTTAAAGTTGTCACACGTTTAAGTTTATGATAAATTGAGAGCAAACGCGGCACCCATTTTGCAGACAACTTTCTTAAACCCAGCTGATCATTTAAAATCGAACACGAAAACCACACAGCCATATTAAATGCCTTTGGCATCAACAATCTCACGCACTTTTACTCTTCGATCGGGCAACACCCATATCGCGAATTTTTTCAAAATTTTCGGGTGTACTGACCTCAATTGGCCGTCCAGAACGTTTAGCGTCATTTGTACTTGTGCGACCACAGCGAAAGTCAGTAAAGTACGTTTTTACCATTGAAATCGATGGTGCAGAGTCCCCATAGTATTTATCGAGCTTTTCCTTGTACAGAAAAAAATATCGTCGAAATGCAATCAACAAAACAAATTAATAATATTTAATTTAAATATTAACAATCATCGTTGTTGATATAACAAATTAAAATTTTTGTTAAATTAAATTACTCAACAAAATTATTTGTTAAATTATATCATAACGGAGTGCGCACATGTAGCAGAAAAAAGAAATCGTGTTTTTTGTGTATTCATTATTTGTGTATCTAATAAAGTGTTGCTCTCTAGCTGAGAGGTAAGTAAGTTGGTTTATTAGTTTTGAGGTTGCCGGTTCAACTCCGCCCAAAGACATTTAGTGTTTTTCGCAGACTAGCAAAAAATCGATTCGAGTATTGTGATTGTGTATAAGAAACATTTGTACAAAAACTCAACAATTCGCATTGTTAATATAACAATAACTTTAATTGAAATAACTTTGAAATCTAACAAAAATTAATGTTGGAAAAATAAATAAATTTCAACAAATTATTTGTTGATATATTTAATTGAAAATATTTTTCAGATTTTCCTTTAACCTACAATTTCGTTAATTGTATTTACAAAACTCGTTGTAGGTTCAAAATCAATTAATTATTTAATTGATATAACAAAAAAATTAATTGTATTTACAAATCATTTTTTTCTGTGTGGTTTGATTGACGATTTTTTTTTCGCAAAAATTAATGTTTAATGAGCACTCGAAATTAATTTTTTTCCTCCATTTTTAGAAAAATACACGAGGTTTTATGTTCTGAACAGCTGTTAAACGCAAGGTAAGTGACGACAATTGCTCAAAATTTGACAGTAGTCTATTAACAGGTGGTACTTGATGGGAACAGTGTTGCATTCCATATAACTACGAGGAAAGTTCGAAAAGTCACGGACTTATTGATCCGCCCTCGTACAAAATTTTTGTTTATAATTGAATTGAATATATTTTTTACAAAATGAAAAGGAGTACATGAATGTTCTATATTTATAATTTAATGAAGCTAAAGTTCGTGTGGCTTACAAGCCAAATTGTTGTTCTCTATTAATTGAAAATTTCACATATTTCTGAGAACTTCAGCTTGGAAAATAAAATTCACATGATCATGTATTTTTTTATGTTTTTAACTTTAATTTCAAAGTTGAGTTTTCATGTGGGCATTACAGTCAGAGGTTGCTACAAATCTGGTTTTTTGTTTTTATTATTATTAAAACTAAAAATTATAATGAATATTGTTCACTTTGTAACTACATAATTTTCAAATTCTAATGAATTTTTATTTAACAACTATTCTTAACCAGTTTGGTTAAATAAAAAAAAACTACAATTAAAAAAAAAAGACTCGTAACCATCCGTCTTTATATTTTATTTTGCATTTCAAGTTACCAAATCGCATTTATTCATTTATTTGTGTCTAGTTTTAGTTTTTCGCTATTCAATTAACAAACAAAAACTTTGTGGTTTGTTCTGCAGAAAAAAAAACAATTTTTTTGTCTTTTGGTTTTATTGCGGTTTTGAATTTCATATACTTGGCCTCTTTTCCCTTTTATCTTTTGTCATGTCTTATTGCCTTGGAAGTCATTTATGAGAATTTTGTCTGCAAGTAATTCACATTGTTCTTTGATTCTTTGCAACAGCAAAACAAAAAAGATTATCTTACTACTTAATTTTTTAACAAACTACAGCCTCAAGCTAAACAACAAACCCAGAAAGTACTCGCGTAGGAAACTCTGTTCAATTGCTAAATTAATTAACACAATTTAACGGATTCGTATAATAATTTTATTTGCTATTTTTAGATTTTGATTGATGTGGAATTTGCAGAGGGAAAAAAATAAAAGAGCATTAAATCAATATAAAACCTTAACGCTTTCTTGAGGCTGTTAAAGCCTTAAAGGTTTATTATAAAAATTACTTTTTCATGTTTTAAAATTATTATTATTGCTTGTCATAATGTTATGACAGCGCTAATCGTTGACATAATCTTGTCACAATACGTTTTGACAAGCTTTCAAAGGTTTATGTTGATTTCCAATACAGAGCTGGGCATAGCGTATAAGCGATAGATTTTACTGTCTTCCTTTGGAGTCTGTAGAGTTATCTGGCTTGGGGATTCGCGACTTTGCTCCTTGAGGACAAATGTTTTGACTCTGCCACTGACCCCAGTGGCGATAATTCGATTTTTCCAGGCACTATCTTTAGCTGACTACCAGAATAACTTATGTATATGTTGCTAAATAATCTCAGAAATAACAGAGTAACGGAAGTATATTGTACATATTATTTAAAAGAAAGTACACTGGGAGAAAAGAACGGTCGAAAAGTTTACTAAGCCAGCTTGTCTTCAATTTATCAACCGGTGGCGTTAAAATTCAAAAACATTTAGTTCTTCTTTTATTAATAGTTTTCTTTTTCTTTGGTCTTGTAAAATACAATATTTAAAAATTAAAACTTTGCTCAAAGAACCTGGCAATAAGGCTTTCCTAAGGACTTGTTAGCCGTATTTTCTAAAAAAAAACGACAAATCTAAATGCATTTATATAATAAATTCAGTAAAGTGCGGCATTGACTCGCACAAGAAGGATTCCGTACGGCGCTTGTTTCTTTTTGTGCGATTTCTTTGGTTTTTTTAAGATTTTCATAACAAAAATAATCGACACTATTACAGTTATAAATTTATTTATGTTTTGATTTCTTTGTACTTAAAAGCAGAGTAGGACAAAAACGAAACAAATTGTTTGATTTTGTGTTGTTTCGTTCTTTGAAGTGAGTGAAGCAAAAACAAAACAAAAACAATGAGAACGATTGTGCAATTTGTTTTTGTATTGTTTTGCACATGAGCACAACCAACATAACTCAGCCGATCGGCTGCAAGCCGGCTAATAGCCGCCACCGGCCACAAACAATACATTAATTTAATCGTACGCCGCTAGAAAATAAAATAATCGGAAATAAATGGATAAATAAATGGATAATAAATGGTTTTGAAATATTTGCGGCGAATTTGACATCATCATATAATATAATTTAATGGCATTGTTATTTCATATGAAATTTGTTTTATATAACTAACCAGCATAGCTATAACGGGGTGTCCTAAGACACCCCTCTTTTTTTAAGCATTGACGCCTTTTAGTTTTGGCGTTTTTTTTTGTTTTCGGTAATTTTTCCGGTTTTTGACTATTTTTTAGTATTGATCGTTTTTTAGCTTTGGCTTTTTTATTTTGGCGATTTTTTTCGGTTTAGGCGTATTTTTTTTGTTTTTTTTTACAATACACATGTTAAGTAAGCTTTAGCGTTTTTTTTTTGCGTTTTAGAGATTTTTTTGGCTTAACGTTCTTGGCGTTTTTTTTTTGTTTTTTACAATAAATATTTTTAGTTTTAGCGATTTTTTTCAATTTGGTGCTTTTTTCGTTTCGGCGTTTTTTTTTAATTTTTTGCCATATTTTTTTTTGGTTTTTTTGTCGATTATTTTACTTTTTTTGATTACGATTTATTTAATTTTTAGTGATACGTTTAAGCGCTTTTACATTTTGGCGATTTTTCGTTTTGGTAATTTTTCCGCTTTGGCGATTTTTTTTTTGTTTGTTTTGCATATTTTTAGTTTTAGTGATTTTTTTAGTTTTAGTACTTTTTTTTGGCGTTTTTTTAATATTTACCAATTTTTTTTACCTTTTTCTTTACTGACCCTTTAAACTTTTGGTAATTTTTTTTAGCATTTAGCGACTTACCTTATGTTTGTTGATATTTTTCATTAAATCGCTTTTTCACTTTGGCGATCATTTCGGATAAAGCGATTTTTTGTTTGTTTTTACGTATATTTGGCTTTAGCGATTTTTTACTTTTTGGCGTTTTCCTAGCGTTTTTGCGACCTTTTTACCTTTGTTAATTTTTTTTATTTAAGCGATTTATTTAATTTTTAGTGATAGTTTTCATTTAAGCGCTTTTTAATTTTGGCGATTTTCGTTTTGGCGATTTTTTTTTATTTTTGGCGACTTTTTTTAGTTTTTTGGCCACCGTTTTACTTTTGTTAATTTTTTTTAAATTTAAGCGATTTATTTAATTTTTGGTGATATTTTTAATGAAGCCCTTTTTTATTTTGGCGATTTTTTTCGGTTTTGGAATTTTTTTTTTTCGTTTTTTTTTACAATACTTATTTTTAGTTTTAACGATATTTTTCGTTTTGGCGCTTTTTTCGTGTTGGCGATTTTTTTAGATTTTTGTTCACCTTTTTTTCTTATGTTAATTTTTTTTAAGCGATTTATTTAATTTTTGGTGATATTTTTCATTTAAGCGCTTTTTATTATTATTATTATATGGCGATTTTTCCATGAGGCATTTTTTTTATTTGTAATTTTTTTAGTTTTATCGTTTTTGAAAATTTCAAGAGTTTGCCTCTTACGGTTGCCAAGATACAGCAAGTTGTCAAAATTACATTAACTGATAGAATACCCTTTTCAGTGTTAAATTAAAAATTTCAAGTGGCTTTAAACAATTGTATGTAATGGGTGTTTTTTATTGAGGTATAGAACTTTAAGTTGGCATCACTTTTTTAACTGGCGGCCATTTTGTCAGCTGTCAAGTGATTAATATTTACTTTGGTTTGCCATTTCATCATGAACAGGTTAACAAAAGAACAACGCTTGCAAATCGTGCAAATTTATTTCGAAAATAATGGTTCAGTTCGCGAAGTTTACCGCAAGCTCCGTCCATTTTATGGTCGACATAATCGTCCATCAGAGCAATTAATTCGGTTAACCATGGATCGTTTTCGCACTACGTTTACTCTACGTGATAATACGCATCCGCAGAGACGTCGAACAGTGCGCACCGAAGAAACAATTGCCGCTGTAGAGCAAAGTGTTGAAGAGGACCCGAATGAATCGATTCGCCACCGTGCACAGCAATTGGAGCTTTGTCCATCAACTTTATGGAAGATTTTGTTCCCGAATTGGATGGCATGAATGTGGATGAGTTGTGGTTCCAACAAGACGGCGCTACATGCCACACAGCGCACGTCACAATCGATTTATTGAAGGAAACATTCGATGAGCGCATAATTTCGCGGAATGGACCTGTCAATTGGCCACCAAGATCGTGTGATTTGACACCATTGGATTATTTTCTTTGGGGGATATGTGAAGTCGCTCGTCTACGCCAACAAACCAGAAACGTTAGGGGACTTGGAAGCCAACATTCGTGGCGTTATTGCCAACATACGGCCCCATATGCTCGAAAAAGTGGTTTAAAATTGGACCTGTAGAATTGGCTTTATTCGAGCCAGCCGCGGCGGCCACATGCCCGAAATCATATTTAAACATTAATGGCATAAAATTATCCTTCCAATAAAGCCAAATTGATGGACATTAAAACGATTTTCTTGTGTTTTATTTCAATTCGAAGTTCTATACCTCTAAAAAAAACACCCGTTATATTACATTAAAATTTCAACGTGTTTTGTTGCTTTCTTTAGAGCACTCTTTAATTTTCAACTGTCATGCCTCTGTGGATGAGTGGTAGCCTCCATAGTCCAGAGGTCGTGGGATCGATTCCCACCATAGACCCTGGGTGTTTTCCGCAGACAAGCCAATCGCTTCGCGGGTAGTGTTTCTTTATCAAAATAAAATGCAAAACAATAAAAGTGTAGCGGCCAAAGTTTTACATGTTCTGTGAAAATGTCCGGTCCATAGTTCTTAAGATTCTTGAGAAAATAGCCTGTGACAGACAGTCGGACATCGTAGCGAAAACAATAGGGTCCCTTCTATTCACCTTTGGTGTACGGAACCCTAAAAAAGCAAATATTTTTTATCGCATTGGTTTTTCTGGCCAGATAGTGGAATGCCGTATATGGGATTGTGTCGATATAGTTCAATCTAACCTAACCTTACCTTATGACGATCTATGAACAATTAAATCACTTGCGTGTCTCCTAATCGCAAGTGGTAACGAAGAGATTGGATAAGACTTTCCGCGCCAATTTTGGGTTTTCCAATGTTGTTTTTAGTCTTAACAAACTCTTTGATATTTTTATTTAGAATGAATTGGGAGCCTATTTACCATGCGCTTTCCAGCCCTGAAAACCAACCCCTACATAGCGCCTGCATTCCCAAAACTCAAGCCAGTAACTATAAACTTTCCTTTGAGACACTCGCCATGGCAAGTGATATATTTCCGTAGAATTTTGCTTAATTTAGATCAAGTTGAATAAACAGAGAATTTACTAGATTGAAAAAAGGTCAAAAGTAAAACACAATAAAAAAAAATATGAATTACAGTGTAATTAAGAAAAACATTTTAGTTGTTTAACTGCTTATTTTATTACAAAACGCAAACAAGTTTAACACACATGATAACTTAAATCTAATTAATTACAAAAATAACAATTTTTACACATAATTAAAAAAATGCTTTTTTGCAAATTAAAAAAAAATAATAATAAAACGTTATAAACTTAATCATAATTGAAAGTATCAATGTCCTTATTAAAAAAAAAAACACATTTACAAATTATTTCATTACACTAAGTTACAGTCATCATCCATCAATTTGAAACTAAACTAAAGATTAAAAGCAATAGAAATAATAATAATAACACAGTGCAACACGGAAAAGAAATTACGGGCTTGTGACAATTGTCCAAAAAAAAAATACGTTTCTCAGAGTTTTGAAAGATCATATCGAAATTTTATTTTAAGGAAGGGGGGTGGGGTGGGGCTTATCTGCCTGTTCATGCAACATATCGGTAAAAACTTCCCTAAAAAGGGGAAGGACATATACGAAATGTTCCATACAAATGTTAGTCATCATAATGTTCTACTCACACAGACATTTTTTTAATCGGTCGTTTTGAAAGATCATATCAAAATTTTATTATCTTCCTGTTAATGCAGCATATTGGTAAAAACACCCCCTAAAAAGGGGAGGATATATACGAAATGTTCCATACAAGTGTTAGTCATCATAATGTTCTACTCACACAGACATGTTTTTAATCGGTTTTGGTTTTAACGTTAAAACCAACTGTTAAAAATTGGTTTACCATACAAAATGATTTTGTTAAAATTAACTTAAAACTTTTCTTCAAGTGCTTTTATAGCCCATTCAGGCTGTCGCCAAATTAAGCAATTTCGTGATTTCGGTCGAAATCAAGTTCAAATTAAGTAATTTCCCATACATTTTGACATTTTCCAAATTAACTTATTTTACTTAATTTCGATGAAATTACAATATACAACCCTGTTTTTGTACTAAAACTCCTTTTTTTCAAACATGAGTAAATTTACAACTATGAGAAACAACAATTAAAAGAAATAAAAATTTTGACATTCAATATTAAATTAAAAAAGGTTGAAAATGATTAAATTTATGAAAAAATTTTAAAGAAAAATGTGTTTAAGTGTAACAAAGAATTTATTCAACTGAAAAAAGTACTTCAATGTCTGCCGCAGTGAATAAAATGTTTCCGAAATCAACTCAAATGTCATTCAATACCTGTATAAACACTTTTCATTTCGTTCGTAATTTGAGCTTGAAATTACTTAATTTCGTGTCAGCCTGAATGGGCTATTAAATAGATTTTATGAACTGCATTCTTGTTTTCGCTGTACTAAGTTCAGTGCTGCCAAGTTAAATGACGGGAAGGAGCTGATAGTGCTTATAACAGTGAATTAGAGTAGATATCGATTGAAACATTTTAAACCTAAAAATGGATGTAGCCGCCACAACAATCAAAAAAAAAATTCTAGAGAAAAAATAAACCTTGGAATGGAAAATAACGAAAATATTTTCATTGACCTCTTGAGAGGAGAAAATAGACGATATGACTGACATGCATCTGCTGATAAAAAAAGGAAGTTAAGTTTAAAATGTGTGTGCGTATTAAATTTAAATATATGTGCAGGCAAATCCCGGTATAACGAAAGATATAATGTCAGGCCCATTCGTTATACCAAGAAATGTGTTATATCACAATGGAACTCAACAGTTGTGAAACTTTTAGCAACTGTTGGCCCCAACAGTTACGTCTTAGAATTATTTCGTTGCTTCATGGCATTTGTAATATAAAATTTAACAAATATTTGCTACTGCCACCTAACAAAGCAAATAAATGGCAAAGCTCTATTCGATCAGCTGTTTATGCTGAGCACATGTTGACTACAGGTAGCGAAAAAATTGTATGATGGAAAATTACTCAACTGTTGAGTGGAGCGGAATCACTCAACTATGCGTTTCTAAGACAAATACTCAACGGTTGCGCAACAGCTACGTCTTATGAATGCACCTATACTTTTTAAGTTTTATTTTAGTTATTAGTCCCAATTTTCACGAGGCAATTTTACTTGCGCAAGTCTTGAATTTGACGAATAAAGAAGTGAGGAGTGTAAAAACCAACAGAATTGCCGTACAGACTTGCCTGTACATGGCAATGCTGTTTTTGCTATCATTCGCTCTATATCAAATTTGACATTTCTTTTCATTTGTGTTTGTTTTCTGTTCTGGTTTTTCGTCTGTAAAATTCATTGTGGAGCCAAGTGTTTGTTTTGTGAGAATATTAATAACAATTGTTAATTTGTTTCAAATAGAAAGAAATAAGATGGTCAAGTAAACTTGCTCTATCTAAACGCTACAGCAAGTTTAATAGAAAATGTTATGACTTGTGCAAGTAAAATTGCCTCGTGGAAATTGGGACTTATTATTGTTGACATGACACAAGGCAATTAATTAAAAGAATGACAACAATTTGTTTTCAAATAAGCTAACAAATACCAAATGCTGTAAATTTGGTTTAAGATTTTTTCTTGCCGTTCGCTATAAAGAGCACACATTTATCAAAACATTCGCTATATAGAGTAGTACTAAATGTTACGATTTTTTCTTTATCATTCGTTATATCCAGTTTAAAATTATGATATTTAGTATTCGCTATATAAGGTTGTTAATATAAAAAATTTGGTCGTTTGTTATATCGGGATTTTCGTTAATGCGAGATTCGTTATACCGAGATTTGCCTGTATTACCACTAGCTCCTGAACTTTACACGGACACACTTCAACTGAGCTGCCAATAGGTTAAATTTTTTTACACAAAAGTTTTATTGATTTTTAATTGTGAATAATTGCTTATTTTTTTTTTTGTGAATAAGTAATTTTCTTTTTTGCCATTATTATCACCAAATCTTTGAAAATAGTTTAAAATATATAAAATACTTAAAGAAAATAAAGCAAAATGTAAACAATCGCTACAGTACTGACAACCTGTAAAATAATTACATACGGCAGCTTTGATTTAACGGACCGATTCTTTGCTACGAGTAGTGAGTGAATCGTGCTGCAGAAAACTCACTGAAAAAATTTAGTTCGGACAAAAGTTTGTTGCAGACATTATGGGTGAATCCACTTTTAAACTACAATATTATTAAATCCAAACTTTATTATTTTAAGTTTGTGTTAAAATGCTGCATATTCATTTGTTAAAAAGCAAACAATTGCAACATTAAACAAAAAGTGAGAGTATAAAGAAAAAATTTGCAAAATTTTACATTACAGTGAACTCGCGATAATGTAAACTAATAAAAACCAAGGTAAATAGTTCACATTATCGAATTTGTTCACATTTTCGATTGTAAAAATTTGTGGTGTCATGTTATGTTTTTTGCCTAAAAAAGTTTACAAAATATTGAAACTCTTTGTATTTTTAACATAAAATACAATTTATTGCAAACTTAACGATTTCTTTTAATTTTAAATTCACTTTTTATATTAAATATTTACTAAAAAAAATAAAATTAAGTACATTAATTCATTGTGCAACTATTATCAGTAAAAAAAATAGGTGTTCACATTACTGGATAGTTCATTATATTTGAAGTTCACATTACCGAGAGGTCGCTGTATATCGAAAAAGAATCAGTCACCTGAGCACTTGAGCATGTAAGTGACATAAATAAACTTTGCGCTCAAAAAACAATAATTTCTTTTTCCAACTGTCAAGGAAACTTCATATGTATTTATTTTCTTTTTATTTTAATTTTCTTCGCTGAAAGCAAAAAAAAAAAAAGTGCACAGCAGTAAAGATCAGCTGTATTATTATTAATAAGCACGTCTACCCTATTCAACTTGGAAAAGTCGTTTGTATTGCTGGTCTTAATGCTTAACATGCATCTATCTCTCTTCTTAATTTCTCTTTTTTGTCTGGTGTATATTTAATTCGTTTTCAAACCTGTTTCAAAACAAGCAAAAAATTACATTTCACTTATTTACGGTTTAATATTTTATTTCTATTTCTGTTTTTTTATTTTATTAAGCGTCGGCCTTAATAATAGCTGATCTTATATGGAAATAAATCCCCTTCTGGTCTCTTATTGCAAAAAAAAAAAAAAAAAAAAAAAGAATCCAGTGCTGATGATTCATCATCGGACTATAATTGAGTTTTTATAATATTTAATTTGCTTTTTATATTATATTTATTGTAGAAGTGAGATTTTAATAACAAACTGGCACAAAATACACGAATACTACTAAACAGAGTTGCCATGACCATGAATTAAATATATAAAAAAAGGGAAAGGTATATGTGTCCATAATTAGTCCCTATTTACACTATGCAAGTCTTATTGCTAAGCTGATTAGTTTATTAGGAGAGAGAGAGAGAGGGGGGGAAAAGAAACGTTGCTGTTCCCCTCGTCTCTCTCTCCATGAAACTAATCAGCTTAGCAATAAGACTTGCACAGTGTGTTTTGGGACTTATGAAAGTGGTCTAAGTCTTAGGTCGAGATATTTATTAGATTACATTTGAACAAATCAAAAAATATTTTAATATTATGTAATATATATTAATTTAGATTTGTAGTAGTCTCGATTAATATAAATTTATTTAATATTTATTAAATATTTATTGAAGTTTTTTTAAGATTTATTTAATAGTTCGAAGCATATGAATCAGACCACTTTCATAATTAATAATTAATTAAAAACACCTGATCTTAAATTTGTGTTCTTTAATTACTATTTAAGAAAATTGAAATTTTATTTCACTTTTAATTGAATGAAACTAAATTGCGAAAGCATATTCGCAGCTCTGACTTTAATAAGAGCGCAGTTGCTGATACTATTATTCATTATCACACGTCACCTTTTTTTTGACTGACTACTAAGTTGAAATACATGTTTTCCAATTGATTTTGTTGTTCAACTTTTAACGTAAGTTGAGTAGTTTGACAGCTGTCAGTCGATTTTTTGATTTGCCTTGATTTAGGTTTTGTGGAAAAAAATAAAAATTAAATTAAATAGAAAAGAAATAAAATAAATTAAAAAAAACTTAAGTTAACTTTTGAGGGTTACACAATCAAGTTTCCCCTTTCAAATTTCATACTTTCAAAATTCGCTGCGAATTTGCTTTCAAATTGTCCTTCCAATTCTAGGTTCAAAATTTAAAGGCAAAGAAACATCTGACAGCAATTCTAATGAGCACGTATTCTTCTGCTGTAGGTTTTTGCGCTATTTTATGACAAATAATGTTATATTACGCCGAAAAATAGTAATTGCATCAAAATAAATACATATATGTATATGTGAATAAAATAATAAGTATAGTGATGTCTGCCTAAGGCATCTTGAAAACAAAATTGCTTTGAACTTGTGTGCAGCTTACGTCACACCTTTCAATTCAAATGACTTTTGGCAACAATGTAACTTTAGCCTAAATAAAATGGAGAACAAACCTAAAATGTTTAAAATGTCTCCGTCAACAATTGCGGGGTACAACGACGGATTTCGTGTGCCTCTGCCTTCAGAGAAATTTGCAGTCTGATATTCAGACTTGTGCTAGGACCACACGATAACAATTTTAGAAAATAAGGCTTTTGAAAAGTTTCGTATGAATCGGTTGGGCAACAGAAAATATACAGTGTAGTATTTTTTTGGGGCGTTACCCGCCCACCGCCCACTTTTCTCAATGTTACATCATGCCACCGAAAGACCCCGAATTATGCGCCAAGTTTCATATGGATCCTATAAGTAGAAGTTAGTGAATTTTAAGATTAAATTTCGTAAACTCTTTCAAACACTAAAAAGTGTTTCAAGTTTCATGGAAATCAGATGGGCAAGAGAACAAAAAATTATAAAAAATTTGTTAACGACGGAGAAAACAATAAAGAGTTTTTCAAATGACGAAGTTGTGAACATAACATAACATAATAATTTTTATTATATTAGAAAAATAAAAAAAAAAAAATACAACCGAATTGAGAACATCCTCCCCTTTTTGTAAAAAACAATTTAAAATAAGTCAAATTAGAACACAAAAATTGCAACCCCGTTGACTACGCAACAATTCCTTGTTGTTCTCTTTATTTTCTGAAAATTTTTAATAATTTAAATGAAACTAAAATTTCGGCGCATTAAACTTTATGCCGCTGCCTGATCTAGTACTACAAGTTTCAAAATAGCATTCGTAGCCGAAAATCGATAAATCGACTATACATAGATTTTTAGCAAATAGAAATTTAGCCTGAGGGAATAGGAGATTGTTTTTTCTTTTTAGTTTAAAAAAAAGGTCTCCAAAACTTAGAGGAAGCAACTTCTTAAAGTAATGTTATATTTTTAGAGGCATTCTTGCAAACATTTTATTTTTTCCCATTTTTAATTTTTCATATTAATCCACGGCAACCCTGCAGTGTAATATCACATTTTAATCTACGCCTCGTGCTTATGAATGTAGTTAAATTTTAAAACAACAAAAAACATTCGTTCGCAGACTTATTCTGGTTCTATGAAAACTAGCAACAATTTGTGATTGTCTGTTTGTCTGTCCGCCTCAGAATGATTTTACGCCTACCGCCAGGGTATTTTAATTGGTGAACGAGAACGCCTCTGCCCGGCGGCTGCAAAACGCGTCCGTTGTAGTTGGTGTGGTTGCTGAGCCAGCTGGTAATGTTGCTGCTGTTGTTGTTGCTGTTGGCATTGTTTGAGGTAGGAGAGATTGTTGTTACTACTACTATTGCCGCTAATGCTGTGAATGTTGCTGACAGAATGTGCGGGCGTTGTACGTGTCGCAATAGTTGGTGTTGGTGCTGCTGCCGATGTTGCCAGTGAGCTGGTGGAGCCAAATAGTGATGGTGATGGTGTGTGATATTTATAGCCACCAAGGTGCGCTGTTGCCGTTTGTCTTGTTCTCAAGCCACTTGTTGAGCTGCTCAAACTCGAAGGAATCTGTGTAATTCTTGCTGTTGCTGGCGCTTCATCAAAATATGTTTGTTTGAGAGGGTGGGGGACCTGATTACCACTGCCGGCACTAAGCAATTGAGAGGAATAGTAGCGTTTGCCAAACGACGGTGATAGAGCTGCTATGTGTGCCTTCCTGTCCGGCTTGGAAGGTTCTAACTGTATGCGTGTAGAGAGCCGACTAGGGCGCACTGTAACTGGTGAATTTTGTGAAGGTTTCACATTTTTAATTTGCACCAAGGTTTGATAACGTCCCAGGCGGCTTGAATTTGAGCTTATTGCGCGTGAAGGTGATTCTGACTTAAGCCAAGGAGCTCTTACGGGGGAGAGATTGTTTAATCTGGTCATGGTAGAGCCCGCCGATGGCTTATTTGTGTAGTTGTTATTCAAGGGAGAAGGATCAATTCTCCGGTAGTAGTTGCTGTAAGTAAGCTGCGAGGGGATGGGCTTGGCCACACCCACCGGCACCATGCGTCCTGGTACATGAGGCATAATGGAATTTTTAAATTCTATATGTATAGAGTTGGTATTCTGCTTGGGTTTTGGCTTCGCAGCTGGTTGATCTAAACGGCTTAAGCGCTCTACTTTAAAGGTTTCGTTGCGCTTCACTGGTGAACGACGTGTAGAAGTTCTTACTTCTTTGCTTCTACTTAAATCCCTGATGGGGGACCTTGAGTCTGGTCTATAATTCTCATTCTCAAATACTAATAAGTCACGACGATTTTCTTTAGAAGCATCTCTCACTTCCTTTTGGTCTGCTTGCGCTGCCGGTGCTTTAACTTCGACAAACCAGGCGGGATTGTAAGCAGCAGCCTCTTTCTGTTGCTGGAGAAATTTCTCGCGAAAGGATCTGCGAAAGCTATTGAGTGTTACGGTTTTATATTTATCAGCTTTGGAATGTTCATCGGCATCATCTTCGTCCTCAACCTCGTGCTCTTTCTCTTCCACTTGAACTTTCTTTTTTTGTATTACATTTTCTTGCTGATTTAAGTCTTGATCCTTTAACATTTTTAATTGTTTTTTCAAATCATTGGGCATTTTAGTTTTACGATAAGTGGAAGAATCAAAACTAGTGGGAGAGGGTGAACTGTTCGATTTCGAGGAATCGCCGCCGTTGTTGTGCAAAGTCTTTAGACTGGATTGCTGTTCGTAGAGGAAATTAAAAGGATCGTTTTGAGAGTCATAATCCAAACTATTGCCGCCACCACCTTCGGCCTGCCATTTGTAATAAGTATTGGTGGCATCATCACTGGGATGATGTTCAAAGGCGGCCTTATCGGTCGTAGGGTTCTTCTTTCTCTTGGTAAATGTACTGAATTTCTCCAAGACTTTAGATTTTTTAGATTTTTTCTCCAAAGTAGAGCAATTCGAATGACTGGGTGTAGCATCCGGATCATCTAGAATGAAAGTATCGCTGCGATTGAACATTGAATCGGAACGCGATTCAATGGAATCTCGTCTCTTGCTGCTGCTGCTAGCGCTGCTGTTAAAAGAACTTATTATGCTGCCGGGTCGAGAGGTTGAGCGGCTCACAGGTGTGGTATCGCGTGACGAGGAGCGACCGCGTGTTATAGATGAACGCAAATTGCGAAAGAATGACATAATGGTGTGGTGAACGTTAACAATTTTCCAATTGAATACACACTTATATATTAGTTACACAGTTTTTCTTATTATTAATTATTATTTTTTGTTTGTTTTTGTTTTTTATTAAGCTTTTTAATCTGTTTACAATAATTGTAAAATTTGTTTTTTTTTTAATAGTGTAATAATTTTCTTTTTCAAAACTTGCGTAATATTTGGAAACTTTAGCTAAAAATATAATATTCTAATAACATTCGTATATGTTGTTAAATTTAAAACAACCAATTATGGTTACTTGTTTTTTCCAAAAATGAAATAGAAAAAATTTACACTTGCTTGTTGTGAAAGAAAAAAAAATCCAGCGTTCTGGGTAGACTTAACGCGCCAACTGTTAACGAACAACTGAAAACCTTACTCTAGAAAAGCTGCTGAAATTATTGTTTTAAGCTTGAAGCTGAGTTTGTAACTCAAAGTGTCTGCACGAAAAAAATACGAGTATCTTTGCTGAGCATCAGCCGGCAGGCAGCAAGAGCATTTAGTATGTCTACTTAGAAGTTTTGATCTTAGAGGAAACAATGCACAGTAAAAGCTTATATTCTTATATTCTTAAGCTTAACAATTGCAACTTATTATTTGTAAGTCCGTCTGTGTATGTTTCTAATTGTTTGTATTTTGTTTTGAACTTCAACACATACAGAGAAGTCATTGATTGTTTCACCTTGTTCAAAATAGAAAGATCAAAATTATCAAAATAAAATTAGAAGCAAACATGAAATGGTGAAACTAATTAACTTATTTATTCGTATTTTTTTTTTTTTTTAATTTTAGTTGTCATACACGAATGCAATTTCATTTCAAACTACGTAAAAGTTTAGTTCAACTTTTTATGATTTAAATTAATTGTTTTAAGAATTATTATAAACTAGCTGAGCTCGGCCCGCACTTGAATGCATACCAAAAATTCATTCGAGTCGATCCAGACGTTTAGAAGCAGTACAGTGACATACACACTTACAGTAGAATTATATATCGTCAGCCCATTACAGAGTAGCAAGCCGTAACGGCGCAGCTGGCGGCTAGCTGCTCAGCCGTTTTTTTTTAACAAGCCGAGCCGCCGCCGAACCACTCGGCTTATTGGCGGCTTAGTACTCAGCCGATATTTAGTCTTTTATTTTTTATACTTTTTGAATCATATTTTATATTGCGTCTACTTCACTTGCTTATAGTTTTTATTTATATTTCGTATTGAATATGATAGCGAGTCCCTGAAAAATGGTTGACTTTGCTTCCACATAGAGAGAATGCGTATATGAACGGTAAGTCCCGGTTCACACACTTCAACTTTTGTTGATCAACTCGTAGCTCAGTTGTAAGACAGACGGAGGAAGAAGTACAAATATCTCTTTTTTTTCTTAAAACCGGGACTAACGTAGCTGCGACAAAACTTACGTTCTCTATTGGAGTCCCTTCTCAAATCCATGGACGTTTACATGTTGCAGCAGTCAGGCGACTTTTTATAATTATTTGATCGTTCATCCGTAGCAGTGTTGCAATAAATGAAATTAATGTATAGTCTAGTTTCTATGGTTTAACAAATTATTTACGAAGTTATTTTTATTGGCATTTAGGACATCAATTACTGCCATATTCAAACTATTGCAATATAAATAATGTTACAACGTGGTGATTTAATAATTCACGTACTTTTCTAGAAACAGACTGGGTTCAAAAAATTATTTTATATACTTAAACAAATCGACGTTAAGCCGTTCAGCCGCCGCCGCCGAAAATATTTGTCTTTCAGCCGCCGCCGAAATTTTTTGGTCGGCTTGCTACTCTGGCCCATTATTGGTTTGCGAAAAAGTCGGAATGGAGAAAAACGACAAAGAGGTTTTACATGAAGTTTTCTCATACTTTGACATACGAGATCAATAATTCCGTGACTTTTCGAACTTCTCTTGTAGTTATATGAAATGCAACACTGTTCCCTACTGTCAAATTTTGAGCAAGTGTCGTTGTTTACTTTGCGTTTAACAGCTGTTCAAAACATACAACCTCGTGTATTTTTCTAAAAATGGAAAAAAGTGAATTTCGAGTACTTATTAAACATTATTTTTTGCGAAAAAAAATGTCAATCAAACTAAGCAAATAGTGTTTTCACACTGACATGGTTTTAATAAAAGTTGATTTTAACGTTAAAACCAACTGTTAAAACCTGGTTTTACCATAAAAATGGTTTTTGTTAAAACCAAATAAAAACCATTTTTGAATTGGTTGTAAGTTGGTTTTATGAAATGCAACCTTGTTTTCGCTGTGATAAATTCAGAGCTGCTGGTAATGGTATGCCAGTGAATAACAATAGATGGCGCCTCAAAAATTTTCAACTTAAAAATTAATGCAGCAGCAACAATAATCAAAAAATTATGGAAAAAATAGTTTTTTTGGAGGAAAACAACGAAAATATTTTAAATTGAACTGTGGAAAGTGAAAATAGACAATATGACTGACATTCATCTGCCTATAAAAAAGGTTTATCTTATAATGTATTTGTGCATTTTTATATTATTAACAATATTTCCAAGCACTTCTTCATTCTGTATAAGAAGTTCCATAATTTAAAAAAAATTTATTTACAAAATATAAATTAATTTCCATTTTAGAGCGCATTGTGAAATATCTCAGTTTTTTCATACAAACAAAAACAGTTGAACAGTATGTCCAACAAGTGTTATTAAAAACCAGAAAAAATGCAACAACAAATACACGCATTTCGGCAGGAGATTTATTTTATTTTGAGCAAAGTTATTAGACAGCCTGTGAGTTAAAAACTGAATTTAACAAACTTGCAGTGTGAAAGCAAAATCAGCTGTTTATGGTTTTAACGTTGGAACCAGGTTTTAACTTTCAGTGTGAAAATACTAAGAAGCTCAATAAATACTATGGGGACTCTGCACCATCGATTTCAATGGTAAAAAAGTGCTTTACTGACTTTCGCTGTGGTCGCACAAGTACAAATGACGCTAAACGTTCTGGACGGCCAATTGAGGTCAGTACACCCGAAAATGTTGAAAAAATTCGCGATATGGGTGTTGCCCGATCGAAGAGTAAAAGTGCGTGAGATTGTTGATGCCAAAGGCATTTTATATGGCAGTGTGGCTTCGATTTTAAATGATCATTTGGGTTTAAGAAAGTTGTCTGCAAGATGGGTGCCGCGTTTGCTTTCAATTGACCATAAACGTAAACGTGTGCCATCTTCAAAGGATTGTTTGGAGTTCTTTAACCGCAATCCGAATGAGTTTTTGCGGCGTTTTGTAACTGTGGATGAGACATGAATGTATTACTGTACTCCGGAGACCAAGCAGCAGTCTAAACCTGCTACGAAGAAGGACAAGGTGAGTTTGTCTGCCAGTAAGGTGATGGCACATTTTTGTGGGATGCACGCGGTTTAATCCACATCGATTGCCTTCAAAAGGGAAAAACAATAAACGGCGAATATTATGCCAACTTAGTAGACCGATTTAATGAGGATTTAAAAAGAAAACGACTCCATATGTCCAAGAAAAGTTATTTTTCATCAATATAATACACGAGTGCACACGTGTGCAGTCTCAATGACAAAACTCTATGAATTGGGGTACGAATTGGTACCACATCCGCCATATTCTCCGGATTTAGCCCCTAGTAACTACTTTCTAATTCCAATCCTAAAGAAATAGCTCGGTGGAAAGAGATTTAGCTCCAACGATGAAATTATTGCCTCCAAAAACTTTATTTTTTCGGAAGGAATACAAAAACTGGAGAAACGTTGGACTAAGTGTATTGAGTTAAAAGGAGATTATGTTGAAAAATAAATTTTTGTTTTGCAAAAAGTCAAGGACTTATTTAAAATATTTAATTGGCTGATGCATCTGGGTGATGATGTTTTTGTTTAACAGTGGCCTTTGAATTGTTCTTAGCCCTTTCCTTTTTTATTATTCATTTCTTATAGAAATGAAGCAAAGCAAAAGTTAACTTTACTTCGCATGTTTTTGTATGAAGAATTTGAGGCAAACGCCAAACTGTGGCATGTACAGCAAAACAATACTTATCAAACCTTAAAATAGTTAAAATGGAGCAAAATGAATGCTAAATATATCAGAAACCATAATTAATTTCGCGAAACATATTTTTTTGCTTCAGAAAGGAGATATTCAAAATATATATGTACATATACCCCATACCTAACTAATTTGTTTTTATAAATGCCACCCACTAAACCAATAATGGGCTGACGATATATCAAAATAAGATTGGAATGACACAAAAAAAAAATTCTAAAAAAAGTTTAAAAAAAATTAAATAGTTTCACTTAAATAAAACATTATTATGCCGAGTACACACCATATCTATAGTCAATTAATATATTACGTCCTGTGAAAATAAAGTCAATCGAAATGTCAATCATATAATATACTCGAAACTAGTACTGGATTCTGATTTACTCAACTCACAAAATATTTGCTATTTGCTTTTAAACATTTTAATGATTCAATTTTTATAAATTTCAAAGTGTAGGCGTTTTATACATGTACTTTTTGTGTCACTTCAAAAAAAATTATTCGCTTTTGCCGTCATCAGATATTTTTACAAAGACTTGAAATTCATACCAATAAAAAATATCCATATACAGACATATCGCTCATTTAGTAAAACAACGTCATGACTCAAAAAAAAAAAAAAAATAAAGAACTAGTTTGCCAAAAAACGAGTTTAAAGTTTTCAATTTTCATAACACCACTTAATAGGAAAATACGTTTTTATTTGCCTCTCAAGATATTTCTTTAAAATTTTTACACAATATGAATAAAAATGTGAGCATTAATTTTGCATCATTAACTCCAAAATCACCTTTTTTGAGTTATGATGTTGTTTTAGTAAATGAGCGATATGTATTAGACCCCTGCAAAAGACCACTTACAAGAACTTTTAAGATATGAGGGATTTTTCAAATGCTTTACTTTGTGAGTTTTTTTTTCATACGCATGGACGCGTATGCAAACGTCTTGCATGTACATCAGTAACCCGCAAGCCATAGCACAATTGTGCAGATGAAAATCACATACATGCTTATGCTCTTTCATTTAGTCGTCACTGAGCAAGCGACGAATTAAGTTGTGTACGCATATATTAATTTTTTCCTGGTTTTTGGTTTAGTTTTTTTGAGCACACGGAACGAAATTAAAGTTAAAATTTAATAAATTTCTACAGACAAAAAATTGATAATATAATTATGGAAGCTAAGAAATATTTCGTAATGAAAAATGCTTTTCGCAATATGCAATGCATTTTATGTTATGAAACATTAAAAAATAATAGGGAAAATGGTTTAAAAGGGCATTTTAATAGTATCAACAGAGCTGTGAATAAATTTAATTTTGAATTTATACACTAAATTGTTGAATGGTTATTAAATTTTTACTTTTTATTTAAGTTTTTAGTAAATTGCTTATTTACAAAAAAAAAAAAAAAAAAAAATTCATACAACTAATAACCACATCATGTATTTTATATTACAAAACTTTTCTTCAAGTGCAAGTTTATTTTACTCTCATTTTTCTCACCAATACAAACATATTTTATTTTGCGGGACACTGATGTACATCAATGGCCACCAAGAAGAGAAAACGCTTAAAAGCAGAACAGCTCTAATACATGCTTAGTGCTGTTCCACTGAAAAAAATCGCTCTTGTAAATGTTTAATTGGGTATATGAAAAATATTTTTATGGGTTAAGTTTATATGAATGGGCGTTTGTATTTAGTGGTGCCTGAGACTGTAGGTAATAGTTTTTTTTTCAATTTCTTGATACATACTAGACACTCAGCATCTGCAAAAGTATTTAAGACAAATAAAAACTTAGTTTTGAACTCTATATTCCACATATTTGTTCTCTTTTTTATAGCAATAAAAAGTTCTGTTATAAAAAGATTTAAATTATATAGTTTATGCATATAAATAATATAGAAAAAAAATTAAATTATTTTGGTAGTGTTTGAATACTCTCGGTGTATTTTTTTCATTAAAAATGCGACAGAAATCTGCTCTTTTTGTGTGTGTTATGCTCTTGCTTTAAATTTCTGTTAGCAGTTGTGCTGTGTACGTATGCAAAGCAGAATCAGGGTGACCGATGACATTTTTCAAAAAGTGGCACCAAATAGGGGATTTATCAAAAAAAAAGGGGCAAAATTAAAAAAAAAACGAGAAAACTGCACTAAACTTTTTATTTTTAATGTATTTTCATATAACTCACCCTAAATAAAGGGGGTCAAAAAGTGGCAAGGCAGTCGAAAAAGGGGAAACGCAGACGAAAAAGTGGCAAATTGCCACTTTAGTCGGTCAAACGGTCACGCTGAGCAGAATTCTACTAGCAGAGCCCTCAGGGCAATGGGATGGTGGACAGGGTTGTCAGATTTTTTCCAAACTATCCAAATTGATTTTAAAAATCGCCAAAAGTCGCCAAAAATCAGTTTTATGTAGTTTTTCTTAGTAAATATTTGATAATAAATTTGTTTTTATATAACACTTTTTTAATATACATTTTTATAAAATGATCGTATCAAAATTTATCAGAAAATCGCCAAAATTAGAAATAAAATCGCCAAAATTATTTTTTGTAAATTTTTGTCATCTAAGTTCCAAAGTGCAAGAAAAATCATTAAAATCAAATTGTTTTAACTTCTTGCAGACGAGTTTTGGTAGGATTTACTTTTGAAACTACTCCTTCAACAAACTAATTTTCTTGAATTATACAAATTTTGGTGTTAAACTTTGTTAAAAAATAGCCATAATAATCGCCAACAAGTTTATTTATCGCCAGAAAAATCGCCAACAAATTTATTTATCGCCAGAAAAATCGCCATGTCGCCAAACCAAAAATTTGGACGCCAAACAATTTGAAAAATCGCCACGTTTGGCGAGAAATCGCCATATCTGACAGCCCTGATGGTGGACACTGATGTACATACATACACACACAGGTTGTGTGAATGATCTTTTATTTTTCTGCGGACATACAAACGCTTGCTTTAAAAAAACTACCCTTAAACCAGTGTCCCGCAAAATAAGATATGTTTGTGTTGGTGATAAAAATGAGAGTAAAATAAACTTGCACTTGAAGAAAACTTTTGTAATGTAAAATACATGATGTGGTTATTAGTTGTTTGAATTTTTTTGTTTGTAAAGAAGCAATTTAATAAAAACTTAAATAAGAAGTAAAAATTTAATAACCATTCAACAATTTAGTGTATAAATTCAAAATTAAATTTATTACAGCTCTGTGGATACTATTAAAATGCCTTTTTAATCTATTTTCCCTATTATTTTTTAATGTTTCATAACATAAAATGCATTGCGTATTGCCAAAAACATTTTTAATCACGAAATATTTCCCAGCTTCCATAATTATATTATCAATTTTTTGTCTGTAGAAATTTATTAAATTTGAACTTTAATTTCGTTCCGTGTGCTCAAAAAAACTAAACAAAAAACCAGGAAAAATTAAAACATGCGTGCACAACTTAATTCTTCGCTTGCTCAGTGACGACTAAATGAAAGAGCATAAGCATGTGTGTGATTTTCATCCGCACAATTGTGCTATGGCTTGCGGGTTACTGCCTTAAACACATAATAGTTTACCATCTACATCTTACACACACACTCAAACGTGCAATATGCAAAATAACAAGCATACACGCATCAACACTACTTCTTTTGAGTGTTTGTTACGAACAAGAAGTCTTCGTGACAGCGCTTGTAAACACTCATATACACGAACATCAATACATCCTTGCATCGTGCTTCGCTTACACAGTGCAACACCAAATAATATAACCATATACGAACACCACCGTGTCTCCCAGTTTTGCCCCAAGTGATCTACTTTTTTATCGGCCCCAAAGATTTGGGTTCTCGGTCTCATTTTTGCAATTTCTGAGGCTCATATCTTGCAAACCGTTCGGAATTTTGATTTACTCTCTGAGGCAAAGTTGTAGCTCTTGTCATAAAAATCAAAAATTGTGAACATATAAAATCAAAAAAGCTTCATCTCCAAAATCAAAATCGCAAAAAATTTAAAAAAAAATAATTTTTTTTTACATTTTTCCCTGTTCAGGTCCATATGTAGCAAACCGTTCAAAATTCAACTAAACAATCAACCACAAACATGTACGTTAGATCTCAATAAAAAACTTTCTAGAAAATATGAATTTTCTAGGAATGATTCTTAACACCGTTTAGGTGGCGCTTAGGTAGCCGTTATCTAAGAAAACAGGACGTATTTACATTTCAAGACTGTTTACGCAGCCCTCTAACATGTATTAATGTACGTGTGTACATATGTATGTATCTCAATCACATACACATATTCAAAAATATCGCTACTTTTTTAAATTATCAGATATTAGGTAAAAGAACTTGAAGTCTGTAATCACTCCCATTCTTCTTTTCCTAAACTCAAAACTTTACAAAGCAAACTTTGCGTGTGCAAACGGCCGCTTTGTTTGGATTGGCAACGATTCTAATGGCATTATAAGCCACCAAATAATAAATAAATAACAACTTCATAGAATATTTTCAGTTTTTATTTTATTAAAATAGTTACTGTATACAGTAGATTGCCATACAATAGAAACTTTATTAAAAACTTAGTAAATAATTTGTTTGCTTCTGCTGAAAATTAAATTTTTTTTAAACAAACTTTCCTAAACTTTGCGTTCCAATGTACAATATTCTTCTGTAGGTTCTTACTCATGTAAAACTAATTTTAGTCAATTGGTGGAATCCTTCTCGTGTAGGGCTCGTCAGGAGGACTAGGTGTGGTAGTTGTTCGGCGTCTATACAGATATTTACCATTCGCTACGACAAAAAGGTATGTCAGAGTAATAAGCACAATTAGAAATATTTTTAATTGATACATTTTTTATATTATTTTCTTATTTTCACTAGCAGCAGCACTTCTTATCACTTCTTATTTCGTAGTTAATGAAACACTTTTATAAGCAAACTTAAACGAAAACATAAGTAACTTCGCACTTGGCTACAAATAAAAATAAGAACAATACATATACAATATATATATACATATACATACAATAAAATTAATTTTGTTAAAAAAAAAAAAATATATATATACATATATATGTGACAGCGCATAGAGAAAGGGACCCAAGGGTAAAAAAAATCAATTTTCACTTTTTTTTTTTTTTTTTTTGATGTGGACAACATCTGAGCGTCGAATGAGACCGATCCCATCCCCCAAAAGTGTTCCCTCCCAGCAGCGTGACCGTTTGACCGACTAAAGTGGCAAATTGCCACTTTTTCGACTGCCTTTCCACTTTTTCGACTGCCTTGCCACTTTTTGTTCCCCTTTTTTTAGGGTGAGTTATATGAAAATACATTAAAAATAAAGAGCTTAGTGTAGTTTTCTCGATTTTTTTTTAATTTTGCCCCTTTATTTTGATAAATCTCCTATTTGGTGCCACTTTTTGAAAAATGTCATCGGTCACCCTGCCTCCCAGAGATATGCGCGTTTTATTCAGTGATGGTACACCAAAGATACACGTATTTAAATCTTTAAAATGGCTCTCCTGAACAAAACATGTTTTTACTCTTAGGTCCCTTTCTATTTTGCACGTCACATATATGTGTGTGTGTGTGTGTGTACTTATTAGAAAAAATATGTGTGTTTCCTAACATTATTCATTAAAAAGTAAAATGGTATTTATATTTGGGTACAAGACCCTGCTACGTGAGTCAAGCTGGCATCAGATCTAGCTCATGCTTTACTAATAAATTTCAAAGTATTTTTAAGAAACAATTAATATACATATGTATTACTGAACAAGCTAAATATGTATTAATTTTGAGAAAAAGTGCCATAAAAATTTTAAACCCTAATATAAAAATATTCCTACTAAAGCACAAAGTCCTGTTGCGTATCAGCTGACAAAATCCGTATCATAAAAGGCTGTGATACACTATCATACAAAGTCGCGCGATCTACGAAAAAATACAACTCTGGTGTGATGGAGTTTTTGAAAATTTTCAAAAGACAATAACAATTCATCACACCAGGGTTGTAACGGGTGTTTTTTTTAGAGGTATAGAACTTCGAATTGAAATAAAACACAAGAAAATCGTTTTAATGTCCATCAATTTGGCTTTATTGGAAGGATAATTTTATGCCATTAATGTTTAAATATGATTTCGGGCATGTGGCCGCCGCGGCTGGCTCGAATAAAGCCAATTCTACAGGTCCAATTTTCAACCACTTTTTCGAGCATATGGGGCCGTATGTTGGCAATAACGCCACGAATGTTTGCTTCCAAGTCCCCTAACGTTTCTGGTTTGTTGGCGTAGACGAGCGACTTCACATATCCCCAAAGAAAATAATCCAATGGTGTCAAATCACACGATCTTGGTGGCCAATTGACAGGTCCATTCCGCGAAATTATGCGCTCATCGAATGTTTCCTTCAATAAATCGATTGTGACGTGCGCTTATTTTTTCGTAGATCGCACGACTTTGTATGATAGTGACTCGTGGCCTTTAATAAACACGTGGCACAGTGGAGTATTTTGAAGAAAAAAAAAAAATTTCATACAGAATATTCCACCTAACCTGAATACACAAACAGAAAACCAAATAGAAGTTTCTTTTGAGTTTCCGGCAATTCCCAAAAAGATTTCATAAAATCCCAAAAATGGGATTTTTTGCTATTTCTGCTGTATTTTTCTTATCTTTCGCTGGGCGCAGATAATATTTTAGAAAACATTTAAAGACATATGTATCATGTCTTAAGGTGGAATGACAAATTTTTTGGTTCCAGCTTTGGAATTTGAGAAAAAAAAGGCGCCTACGTTTGATATTTATAACAAAAATAGTATTACCTTTTGAATAAATAAAAATATAGGATTGGTATTCTTGCAATATTTTTTTTTAATAATAGCGAAATAATTAACCCATTTTTTGTGCAAAAAACGGCATAAAATCGACTTTTTTCAAATATTTAATTTAAATTGCGCATAACTTTTGACTTAAGGTACCAACAGACGACATGTTTTTCACATTGTATGTGCCAAAATTTACATATGTAAACGGAAACATGTCGTGTGTTACCTTTAAAACATTGCTTGTGTAAAAAACATGACAAAAGACATAAGACATTATTTGAAATAGAGCGTGCTCTATTTTCTTATGTTAAACATACAGCTCCAAATGTCTATATCATGCGAACAAATTCGTCGGCGGTTGATTATGTGCACTATCATTAGCCGTCTGAATGAAGTATTTTGCAAGACAAATTAATTATATATATTTTTTTAATTTAACGTTGTCGTTTTATTAAAATGAGTCCAAAAATGTATAGATTTTTAGATACAACCTCAACGTCTTGTTTAAAAAAGAAAAAAGTAAAAAAGCACATTTACGTCGCCAGTACTTCAGCGACGGAACCAAAAATATTTCGACGGCTGCAAGCCGTTTATAAAACAAACTACGTGGATATTTATGTACTGAAAAAGAAGAAGTGATACTACATGTACGTTTGTGTCCAAAAATTATAAACCTTATGTAAATTAACCAATATTGACAAGCATAAAGGAAACATGCGAATCGAAAACTTAAAAAACACATGTAAAAAACATGTCGTCTGTTGGTACCTTTAGTAGTGCTTTTGATATCAAATTTTCTTTTTAAATGTTAAAAATTTTGTTTGTAATCCATATCAAGTTTCTTTTTTTAAATCGAACAAGATTTGACTTCTCCAAAAAAACAAAATTTAAATTTTTTTCTCGAATATTTCCTAAACTGCGTAAATATAGCGACTTTATTTTTAGCTCTTGGATAGAGAAGTCCAGTTTCTTTTTTTTCAGATCAAAAACATCAGCTTGCCATCGGTTTATGATATAGATAAGAAAAATCATGAACTATTGGAAATGAGATTTAGATGGTTTGTAAGCATACTAAAACAAAAATATGTATAAAATATGAAAATATGCTTTTTAGGGCAAATATGCTCTAAAAATTCGAAAAAAACATATAGAAATAGGCGTTTAAGACTGAAATATGCAAAAACATGCCTTAAAGGGTGAAATATGCATAAAATATCTTATCGTCGCAGTAACACGAGTACGTCACCCAAGAAAAAAGCATTGTGAGTCCGATCACAGAGGAGATGTGTAAACATCTAGTAATGAAATTTTTTTAAGTTGGAAGTACAGGGTGGGCCAAAAGAAACCAAGGGATTTAAAAGTTTAATAACTTTTTTGTTTATTAATTTTTTTTTTATTTTTTTCTTTCAGATTATATAGACAACACTTGGAGAATTTATAATGGAGAGGTTCACAACTGAACAGAGAACCAGAACAATAGAATTTTATTATTTAAACCAGAGATCAATTATTTTAACGCAAGGAGCATATCGTCGACATTTTAACGTCAGAATTTCGCCCTCTGAAGCGATGATTCGTTGCTTAGTTAATCGTCATCACCAACATGGCAGCGTAAGAGATTTGCCTCGAACCGGTAGACCACGTTTAAGTCGCACTGCGGAAAATATTGAACGAGTACAGCAAAGTGTTAACGAAGCACCAGAAACATCTGGCAGAAGGCGTTCTGCTCAGCTAGAAATGTCTCGTACGTCACTACGGCGCATTTTAAAAAAAGATTTACAGTTATACCCATATAAGGTGCAATTGGTCCAAGAATTAAAACCCGCAGATCATCGGCAACGTCTAAATTTTGCAGTTAAATTTCAAGAGTTGGCCAGAAATGAAATCAACTTTATTGAAAATTTGATTATGAGTGATGAAGCTCATTTTCATTTGAATGGCTTTGTTAATAAGCAGAACTGTAGGTTCTGGGGTTCTCAAAATCCAAGAGCCATTCATCAACGCCAATTGCACCCCATCAGGTGTACAGTATGGTGTGGGATCACATCTGAAAATGTCATTGGGCCCTACTTCTTCGAGAATGAAGATGGAAGTGCTGTAACCGTAAATGGAGAGCGGTATCGGTTTATGATAGAAAACTTTTTACGTCCTGCTCTTGAAAACAGACCTGGTATGGGGTTTCAGCAGGACGGAGCCACTGCCCATACTGCCCGAGACACAATGGCACTTTTAAGTCAAATTTTTGGAGAGCGAATAATTTCTCGAAATTCGGAAATTATTTGGCCAGCGCGATCGCCAGATTTGACAGCACCCGAGTATTTTCTTTGGGGTTTTTTGAAGGAGTGAGTGTATGTGAACAAGCCAGAGACAATCCTTGAACTCAAGGCAAACATTGTTGCAGAAATTCGAACGCTACAGCCACAAGTTTTGAAAGATGTTATGGAAAATGCTCTAAAAAGAGCCCATCAGTGCGAAGCTGAAAACGGTGGTCATTTAAGAGACATCATTTTTCATACTTAGTGTAAAAAAATTTCTATTTTGTGTATTATATAATCTGAAAGAAAAAATAAAAAAAGTTAATAAACAAAAAAGTTATTAAACTTTTACACCCCTTGGTTTCTTTTGGCCCACCCTGTACTAATGCTTTTAGTATATTTTTTTTAATTAATTAATTAAAAGTATCAAAACTTTCAATATTGTAAATACATAGGAATTTGTTGGTTTTTGTTTGTTTTATTAAACTTATTTGGTTAGTAAATAGGCACACTGCAGTATATGTATCAGAGATCAGATTGAATGCCTTATTTTGCTGTTTTGAATGCAATCACAAAAAACCTGCATATTGTTGTCAATCCACAACATTTGAAAAAAAAAACAACGCATAGCACAATCAAAAGAGATGAGTGTGGCGAATATTATTGCCTGCATTGCTTGTTTTATATAAATGTTCAATGGTCTTGTCAAAAGCAGCGAATACTCAGTGAATGGTGCGAATACTTTTTATTGTGATTGAACACAACGTAATCTTGTATAAAACGTACATATGTACATATTCATAAAACACGATATAGATTTGAAATGTATGTATTTATATGCATGTATGTATTTATATGTATGTATGTATTTATATGTATGTATGTATTATACAAAAGATCAACGAATACTCCAGTGAATGGTATGAAAGAAATGCATTCTTTCATGCTGCATCATTTCATTTCGCTGCTTGTATTATAACGGCATTGCAATAATAGAGTGTGTCAGAGCAATCAACAAAAACAACGAATTTTAGCAAGGCAACTACATTTGTTATTGTTGTCGAATAAATGCATGGCAAAAGCAACGAATTTATGAATAGTTAGCAAATGTGAATGGTCTCACTCTGTTCACTGATATGTATATATACTGCATTAAAAATTGCAGTAAGCAGTAAATTTGCCGATTACTGAAAAAATTCAGTAAATTTTTACTGCTAATGAAATTTAATTTGCATTACCCAGTAAAATCGTAGGGCCGTATTCATAATAAAATTGTAGCAAGTGGCAAAGTGTTTTTCATTAAAATTTTGAAAATTTTGAATGAAAAACATTTAGCCACTTGGTAGAATTTCATTATGATTACTGAAAATTCAATGCACCTCATCATATAATAAATCATTTAGGCACTTTATAAAAATTGTAGAAAAAAAAATTTAGTAATCAGTAAAAATTTACTGGTTAAAAATTTTTTTTTTGTTATTTTTACTAAAATTTTAGTGGTACTGCTCATCTATGGTAAATGCCTTTACTTTTACTTTTTAATTTGTAATTCCTGTTGTTCAGCGTTTAGTTATTGCTGTTTTTGTTGTTGTGTACGCATTGCAATTAAAATAAATTCAGTAAAGTGCGACTTTGACTCGCGCACGAAGGGTTCCGTACATTCGGCTTGGAGCATTTTTTTGATGTGGCTTTTTTCCTTTTTTTAAGTTTTTTTTTTCAGTTTAAACGATTTTTTCAGTTTTGCCGCTTTTTTCTCGTTTTGGCGTTTTTTTTTTCTCTTTTTGGGTTTTTTCATTTTGTCGATTTTTTTTCATTTTGCGATTTTTTTCTGTTTTTGGGTTTTTTTTTATTTTGGCGATTTTTTCATTTTGGCGATTTTTTTGTTTAAGGGTTTTTCATTTTGACAATTTTTCCGGTTTTTCGCGATTTATTTTAGTCCTAGAAAATTTTTTAATTTGGTGCTTTTTTTCGTTTTGGCGATTTTTTTTGTTTTTGGCGATTTTTTTAGATTTGGCGTTTTTATAATTTTTTGATTTTTTAGTTTTACCGTTTTTGAAAATTTCAAGAGTTTTGCTCTTACACGGTTTCCAAGATACAGCAAGTTGTCAAAATTACAAAGTCTAAATTGCATTAACTGATGGAACACCCTTTAATTTAAATTTTTTAAATTTAGTGTTAATTGTTGTAGTCTGTATAAAAATACACTAACTTTACAAATTTCAAGTGTATATATGTATGTATGTACATACGTTGTATGTATATTACATGGGATTTTAATATTTTTCCTTGTTCGTTTTGCAACACCCTTTAATTTTTAACTCTCATGTATTTGTTGTTGTAGCGGCCAACACACTGTGTCCAAATTTCAGGTCCGCAGCTCTTACGGTTCTCGAGAAAATACCCTGTGACAGACGGACGGACAGCGTAACGAACACAATAGGGTTCATTTTCACCTATGGTGTACGGAACCCTAATAAAGCAATTATCAAGTTACATAAAACAAACCAAAACCAGCAAATTCCTATGTATTTACAATATTTTAAATAAGTTTGTATTGCTTCTTTCAAACACTAAAACACTCATATATAAGTAGCTCACACCGATTTGACAACGCGGTGTGTATCTTACTCAAAATTTGTGATTGTATTGTGAAAAAGATTTTTACACATCAAAAACATGCAATTGCATATTTGCGGTTTCCCTGGTCATAACTCGAAAAAAAGAAATACTTCAAACTCGTTTTTTTTTAGCTATGCCAGAAATGCAGATTTATCTGGATTTTGCGGATTTTTGCCCTCCAAAAAGACGAAATGCAGATTTGAAGATTTTTCGCCAAAAAATGCAGATTTTTCAAGTCCAATTTTAGTGCATTTTTTACATTTTTCTTAATACTGCTACTACATCTTGTTTCTTATATGTGTGAAGGACTCATACTTTAGACAGTTACAATTTTTGAACTTAGAAGACTTCATTAAAGAAAAAGATGAAGTAACTTTGGCAAGCTTCTGGAAACGAATATCTGATATAAAACGAGCTCATTCTGATTACGATTTTGTGGCCCTAAGTTTATTGAAAATCTAATGTTTTTATCACATTCATTTGAAAATGTCGAAAGATTTGTCAGTCAAGTACACTTGAATAAAACAAAACTTCGAAGTCCTTTGAATATATATGCAACAAATTAAATTACTTTTTTTTACATACAGTATTTACCGCTTATATGCACGCCGGTTGTAAGCATTTATCGTTTATATGCAGCCGAACTTGAACAATATTTCTTTTGTATATAAAATACACGCAATATTTTTTAATATATGCATTTCGCTTATATGCATTTCTCGCTTGTATGCACCAAAATTATATAGGATTTTGAGAAATTGCATGTAAAAAATTCTCATATATGCACTGTTTAAATTTTTCATCATAAATAAAGCAAATGTAGAAAAATTGTTTCATCGCAATTAAACAGCAAACTATTTCACCCCTATTGACTCATTTGTACTATTGCATATCAGATGTTCCATCTCTGTTTGAAATCAGTTGTCAGCTGTCTCTGTTTGAATCAGCTGTCGTAAGTTGGAATTGTGAATTTATGTTGTGACCAGAGAAACAAGCCGCATTAAAAAGTCGGCGGCGGCGGCTTAGGAACAAATAGTCGGCGGCGGCCCATAAGCCGGCTTGAGCGCTGACATTCACAGCCGCTAGTTTTGATTGTGATAAGATTTTTAAACATACATATTTCTATAAAGAAAATTTCATAATTTGTAAGATGTGGTAAAAATTTGCCACTACAAAAATAATTAGTCGGCTGCAATTTTAAGCCGAGGCTAGCTGCATGCATCGGCGGCGGCTTGAAATTACGTTAAATGTCGGCGGCGGCTCTTGAGCCGACTATGAGCCGATCGGCTTGTTTCTCTGGTTGTGACTTCAATTTGTGAAAAACGAAACAAATATAAACATCCAAAAAAATGAGTGCTAACAAAAGAGTAAGCTTATCAATTAAGCAAAAAGTGTCAATTCTTAATGAAATTAAACATTGCACAAAACAGGAAATTTCCAAAAAGTATGGTTGTTCTACGGACACCATAAACCGAATTCTTAGAAATAAAACTTCAATTCTCCAAAGCAGCAAAATATGCAGTAACTTGTCTCGAAAAAGAGATCGTGTCGGAAAGTCCAAGAAGGTAGACCAAGCAGTCGCAAAATGGTATGACCAAATGCGTCTGTCTGGTGCTGTAGTGACAAGTAACATGATCATGGAAAAGGCTAAGCAATTTGCCATTGCACTAAAGGAAGAATTTGAGCCAAGCCTTGGCTGGTTATACCGATGGCAACGAAGAGAAGGCATAAGTATAAGAAAAATTCATGGAGAATCCTCCTCAGCTGATCATGTTGGTGCTGCGAATTTTCAAGAAATCCTTCCTAGTTTAATTGCCGACTACAGCTCCAAAGACATATTCAACGCCGATGAAACGGGATTAATTTATAAAGCATTGTCTTCTTCCACACTCAATAGGAAAAATTTTAAAATCTCTGGTTCAAAGTCACCAAAAGATCGCATCACTATTCTTCTTTTGTGCAATGCAACAGGAGACTACAAAAAAATGTTTGCCATAGGGAAGCCGAAAAATCCTCGGTGCTTTAAAAATAGAGAAATACCAATGAAGTACTTTTCGCAACACAAATCATGGATGACGCAAGACATTTGGAGGGAAATAATGCTGGCTTTCGATGAAGAAATGATACAACAGAACCGAAAGGTCATCCTATTCGTAGATAATGCGTCAGCTCACAAGCAAGTACAGTTAAAGAACGTCGACGTTCGCTATTTACCCGCAAATACCACTTGCATTTTGCAGCCGTTAGATCAGGGCATTATTCATGCGTTTAAAGCGTACTATCGGCAAAATATAATACGCAAGCAAATTTGCTTTTCAGAAGCTGGGAAAAATATTGAAGATTTCAAAAAATCTATTAGCATTTTAACGGCATTACACATAGCCAAGCGAGCATTTTGGATGGTCACGCCCGACACGATTGTAAACTGTTTCAAAAAGGTAATTAATATTATTATGGATTAGTTTTAGTATAAAAATAATGTTTGTATAAACCCTTTACAGTGTAAATTTGCCCCACAATCAATACATCCACCAGATGTAGAAGATCAAGAAGATGAGATAATCATAATTCAAAACAATCCCGAAAATGCATCAAATTTTGAAAATTTCGTCGATTTTGATAACGATTTGCCTTGCTATGCACAACCAAATGACGATGAAATTATCTCTGAACTGCAATCAAGTGAAGACGACTCTGATGATGACGTGGACGACAGTGACGAATATATACCCGTTCCGTCTGTAAGTAGCGCTTTGAATTCTCTTAGCAATCTACGGGGTTTTCTTCTTTCAAAAAACGGATGTGCCGAGGAATTGGAAAAAATTGAACAATTTATTTTTTCAAAATGCTGCAGTAATGTACAAACAAAAATAACGAACTTTTTCGAAAAAAAAAATTATTTTCAGCTAAGAGCATTTACAAAAAATTAAATGAATTGCATTCAAATCTTCAACTTTTAACTTTAAATTATATATTTTTTGAATTATTAATTAAAAACCGACTGTATTTAAGGTGAAATATAATTTTAAAGTCAAAGCACTGATCTCAACAAAATTATAACATGTATATGTATATATTCATACGCATTTATTTCAATGAAATTGAATCTACAAAACCTATACATAAGTTATTTTTGTTTCAAATTGATTGATCTCAATAAAAATGTTTAAAAACACAAAACAAACTACATAGCAATGCGCCTGCATATTCTGTTTTTACAATTACATTTCTGAAATTCTGGTGCAAGCACTACAAAATACATATATAACATCTTTTTTATATAAGCACCACCGATGCAACTAAACGAGTTTTTCTACATGCATTGCAAATGCATATAACCGCATATCCCGCTTATAAGCACTAAATGTCGAGCAAATTACGAAGTGCATATAAGCGGTAAATACTGTATCTGATTTCTTTTCTCATTCATTTTATATTATTTGCACATAACTATGAAGAATTTTTATTTGTTTTTTTTTTTTGCATTTTGTTTCTAGTAAGGAAAGAAGGTTTTCCACACGCAAAGTTTACTTTGAAAAGTCTTGAGTTTGTAGGAGAAAAGAGAAAACAGGGGGAAAATTACGGCACTCGTTTTCGAACGAAATTACGAAATATTTCAATAGAGTTTCTATGGAAATATTTCGCAATTTCGTTCGATAACGAGTGCCGTAATTTGCCCCCAGATCTTATTCTATATTATTTTTTCTTCAACAGACTCAAGGTGGCGTGTGGAAAAGCCACCAAACTTATTAGTAGACTTCAACCAATGTGGCAGCTAATTGTAAAGATTTTTGCTTGTAAAGATTTTTGCTTGAAGCTTTTAAGTTTATTCTGCTGTATTGATAAAAAAAATAGTTTTGGTTTACAAAAGGTTTCAAAATCAAACTTTGCATGGAAATTTGTTTGTTAAACGTTTTGTAACCCAAAGTAATTTTTATGAATATTACCTATTATGTTTGTGTACGTAATTCTTAATAACATATTGATAGTCGTTCTATAAACAAATGAAATTTTTATCTTATTTCAGACTTTTTTTGGTTGAAGTCTACTGATAAGTTTCTTAAGCAGAACGTAATGCACATTATTCATACATTAAAGGGGTTTATTCATAAAAAATTAAATGAGCTTGAGACTTATTTTAAGAAAAATTTTTCTAAAAAAATTAAATAAAATGCACTTTAAACCAAATTTAAATTTTATGAATATGGGTTAACGAAAATATATTTATCTTACACATTTACATCAATATTTATATAAATTTTTAGAATAAAATATAAAAAAAGTTGTTTTAAAGATTTTAAAAATGAAATGCAGATTTTGAAGATTTTTTCATGAAAAATGGTTACATTTTGCAGATTTTATCCTTGGAAATTCTGGCAACACTGGCTATGACATTGTTTGAGTAAATGGACAATATGTGAATCACATACACATACTTAAAAAATATCTCTGCTACTTTTTCCTTTTCTCCTACAAACTCAAAACTTTGCAAAGCAAACTTTGCGTGTGCAAGCGGCCGCTTTGTTTGGATTGTCAAGGATTTTAATGGCATTATAAGCCACCAAATTATAAATAAATAACAACTTCTTAGAATATTTTCAGTTTTTATTTTATTATTATTAATATTAAAATAGTTACTGGATACAGTAGATTACCATACAATAGAAACTTTATTAAAAACTCAGTAAATATTTTGTTTGCTTTTGCTAAAAATTTAATTTTTCTTTCAAACAAACTCTCCTAAACTCTGCGTTCCAATGTACTCGTACAATTTCTTCTGTAGATTCTCTACTCATATAAAACTCATTTTAATAGGGCTCGGGTACCTTTTTTGTATAAGGCTCGTTAGGAGGACTGGGTGTTGTAGTTGTTCGGGGCCTTGGCACATATTTACCATTTGCTACGATGAAAAAGTATCCCAACGTAATAAGTACAATTAGAAATATTTTTAATTGATTCATTTTTTTTTATATTATTTTCTTATTTTCGCTAGCAGCAGCACATGCTAACACTTGCGTAGTTAATGAAACTCTTTGATAAGCATATACTTGAACGAAAAAATAAGTAACTTCGCAATTAAACACAAAAAACAATAAGAATAATACAAATAAAATTTTGGGGCAAAATACCTTATTCAAATGTAATAATTAATGTTGTTTATTAAAAAAAAAAAAGTAAGATAATATTTATTAGGGTATTTATTTAATCGGTCTTTTGCTTTAATCGCTGAATCGCTTGATTAATTAATCGATGTTTTTGCTGAAACAGTTAATAATGGGTTAATTTCGCTATTAACCGGTTAACCGATTAATAAAGTTTTTTCCTAACTCAAGTAATTTCAACAAATAAAAGTGTATAAATTATTTATTAATTTGATTTTATTAGTAAAACAAATAAAAATTTCACATATATAATAAGAATTCTTAAACTAAATCATGCAAAAAATAAATCCATAAACATGTAATAATTAAAAATTAATAAGTTTGTAAGGTCATTCATTCATTATACAGGGTGTCTGGTGGGAAAACTTATATTTTTAAATACGATTATTTCAAATTAGAATTATTGGATTTGTTAGTCACGATGTCGCATTGGTCGAGTGAGCATCGCGCGTTCGCTGTGAAGACATTTTTTAAGAATAATGATTCTTACGTAGTTGCTTGTCGACAATTTTGTTCAAAAGTTCGGTATTCGGCGAATACGTGATGGATCGAGAGTAAATTTAATTCGTTCGTGGTTACGGCCAGGGCCCAGCCGATCTTCAAGGACTCCGAAAAACATTAAACTGGTTGAAAGCAGTTTACGTGAAAATCCACTACTTTCAATACGGAAAAGAGCAGCCTCACTGGAAGTTCCAAGAGAGATTATTTATGAAATTTAAAAGAAAAGATCTGATCATTTTAAAATTCAAATCGTCCAAGAACTGAAAGAAAGTGACTTTGATGCACGAAAAAAATTTTGTGATTACGGCAAAACTGCCATTACTGGTCTCCAAGAACCCGCAACCGTCGATTGAAACATCAAAAACCATTGCATTGTCCCACTGATAACTGGATCATTTTTTTTTCGAAAATTCTCGAAGCCAGGCGACGAATGTCAACGTTGAAAATTATCGACGCATGATTACGGAATTCTTTTTGCCAAACCTGCGAGCTCATCCATCGTACTCTTTACACACGTGGTTTCAACGTGGATGGCGCGACTGCACAAACAGCCAGAGCTTCGATGAATTTGCTTCGGAAAAATGTCCCCCAAAAACTGATCAGTCGCTTTGGGGACATCCCATGGCCACCGTGGTCGCCCGATCTAACTCCCATATATTTTTTACGGGGCTAGCTCAAAGAGAGGGTTTATAATGACAAACCCCAATCTCTTGTGGCTTTAAAGGAAAATATTCGTCGAGAAATCACCTTAATTGAATCAAGTTTACTGCAGCGTGTGGCGCAGAACACAAGGCTCCGTTTTGAACAGTGTGTTCAACTCGACGAAAGACATCTAGATGGCATACTCTTTCCATTCTATAGTTCAATGCTCTTAATAAAACTTTTTGTCAAATATTACGTTTTTGATTTAAGTTTGAAAATATAAATCTGCTACCAGACACCCTGTATCTTTCGTAGACCATACATAATGGACAACTTTGTGCTTTCTTCGTTTGCATAATATTTTTAATAAACTTTAAAATCAAGACTATATATTACGTAATTTGATTTTTATTAAATTAAGCTGTGGAAAACATTCTATCGGCTGCAGCTCCAAAGATAATTAATTTTGTACGATATTAAGAAGATGTTGGTAGTGTTGGGCAACAAACACAATATAAACAGGTGAATATGAATGTCAAATATTAAAAAAAAATTACTAAAATTAAAAAAATATGCACATCTCCACATTGAAAAAAAAAATTGTTTGGTGCGAAATAACCAAAAACGGCAGCTCTGATTGCAATGTCATAAAATGCCACAAATGTGTAGTCCAACACACATTATTGCAGTTATTTATAAATACGCCTTAAGGTATGCTTTACATGTAGTCGGACAAAAAGTCATAATAATATTAACACAACACGATTGATTAATGGAAGTCCTGTTATTTAACATAATGTTGGTGATTCCATCAGGGACCGTAACGGTTATAACTTTTATTTTAAAAATTCTTTTTTAATCATTATTTCTTGAGTTTTATATGTATGTATATTCTTCAAAAAATAAAAGTTATATTTTTAGTGTTATTTTTTGCTTAGAAAATAATAGTTACTTCTTGATTTTTATTTTTTTTTTTTTGCTCAAAAAAGGTCATTTTTAAACAGAATAAATACAAACAAAAAAATTAATTTAATTTAACATTCCAAATTTTTTTTTACAAACTCTGGTAATAAATTTCATTTTAAATCGGTTAATATTAATTTTAGCGCAGAAAATGAGCGCTAAAAATTTCCATTTTTTAGCAAAAAAATAAAATCCAAAATTTAATTTTATTTTTTGAGGAATAAATAAAACTTGAAAATTTTTTCTAATTTTATTAAGCTTAAGGTCTCTTGATTTTGTAATTAAATTTTATATTTCGATATTTCGCTACTCCTTCCTTTGTGTGGCTTCTTCAGGAAATTGTTTTTGTTTAAAACTTAAAAAAAATTACTTTTATTTTCTGAGTTATAAATAAAAATCAAAGAATAATCTGTAAAGTTGATTGAGTCCCAACAAAAAAAACTACAAAAATTCCCTAAAACCAAAAAGAAATCACCAAAACGAAAAAAGCGCCAAAACCAAAAAAAAATCTCTAAAACTTGAAAAACAAGCAAAAAAAACGCCAAAAATCGCAACAAAAAAAACAAAAAACTCCAAAATAGAAAAATTTTAAAAATTTCTACATCTGTTAAGATATTCGATTACATAGGCTAAAGCTCGTATAGTATGCAAAATATTTCTTTGGTGGACATATATAGTAGATTACATATGACCCAATCAAAATACAAAATACAAAAACAAAATACAAAAAAAAAATTTAAACTCAAAAGTTTTCGTTTATAGTCACTACCGCTTATTGTCACATTATTGATATAGTCCATATTTAATGTTTTTTGTGACTTTTGAACTTAATTTCATTCAAAAAGTTGACGATATAGTCCATTTACTATATAGTCATATTTGACACACATATATGCACCAACTTTGTGGTAGTCAAAATCCAAATTGTATGCAAACAATTCGCGTTATAGTCACAAAAATTTTCAACAGATTTTTTTAGTTATTTATTTAAGTCATAAACCAAAAAGTAAATCTAAATTTCAACCTCCATCTACCGTTTAATAGAAGAACATGTCTTTAGAACAAAAGATTTTTCCTTAAAAGGCCACACAAATGTGCGTTTTAAATACAACTTTGTTTTGTAATTAACATAATTGGATTGTATGAAAATTCTTTTATATACCTCTGCGTGGCATATAAAAAAATTAGGCTTATAGTCACATTAGCGATATAGTCCACAATTTCTGTGCAATTTTAAATGTGACTATAAGCGAAAACTACTGTATATTTTTTTATTATGCATCATTTTAATTAAGAGTTGTACTAATCTCGATTAATAAAAAATTTATTTAATATATATTTACAGTCGTATTCATAAAAAAAAGTTGATTGAGGTTTAAAATTCATATTAGTTAAAAAAAATTTTAAGGCTAAATATCGTTTTTTAAATATTGGTATTCGTAATCATTATTTTAACTAAAAATCAATTAACTTGTTTTTTTTAAATATCATGGCAACTCTGTATCCTTTATTTGTCACTTGCATATTAGTTCTGCAAAACAACGATTGTTAATTCACAAAGTACTCGTGTCTATATTTGTTTATTTGTCGCTTTTCAGAGAAATATTGTTTCTTTAAAATAAAAGATGTGTTCCAACTTGTATTTCATAAAAAAATAAAAAAAAAATTCACAACAAATCTTTGTTAAAAGTGCTTGTTATATGATTTATTTTATTGTAGATTAAGAAGCACTAGAATAACGAGCTTTATTTTGTTTGTTCTGAGTGTTTATAGATACATCACTAGTTCATTTTCTACAATTATAATATTTTTTTTTAACACATAAAATGAGAAAATAATGACTCGGAATCGAAACTGGATCGCTCCTTTTCTTTTAAATATTCTTTTGGAGTCTATTTGATATTTCGGCAATAGTTTCAATAAAATAAATTACATTGGGTGCATTCATAAGACGTAGCTGTTGCGCAACCGTTGAGTATTTGTCTTAGAAACGCACAGTTGCGTAATTCCGCTCCACTCAACAGTTGAGTAATTTTCCATCACAAAATTTTTTCGCTACCTGTAGTCAACATGTTTTGCTCAGCATAAACAGCTGATCGAATAGAGCTTTGCCATTTATATGCTTTGTTATGTGGCAGTAGCAAATATTTGTTAAATTTTATATTACAAATGCGATGAAGTAGCGAAATAAAGATATAAAATTAAATTATATACATCAAGCCGTTTCTAAGACGTATGTAGATGTTGGAGCCAACAGTTGCTAGCATTTGCACAACTGTTGAGCTCAACAGCTACGTCTTATGAATGCGCCCATTGTTTTCTTCTAAATATCACTAGCATATACACACATACATAAGTACATGCGTACACACACAGGTAGAGTTAAAAATGTAAACAAAATTTTACAGATATCAAATTCTATTGATAATGACATGTTATATTCATAAAATATGATGATAAAAATGATAAAAATAATTTGATAAATATATTTAAATTGATCTCATTTATTTTTTCTATTCCAATTAGTAATGCTTTTTGTGAAAGAACATTTAGTACATTAAACAATTTATATTCTAAAGAAAGGAATAGAATGGGATTTGACCTTATAAAGGCTGAACTGTTAATAAGACAAAACTTTGATGAAAATTGTAAAAATTTTCAAAATTTTTTACTAACGCCTAAAGGAACAGAACTAGTTAAGTCTGTTACCAAAAGTACAAAGTATATGTGGAAAAATTAACATAGTTAAATGTAAATAATAATTATTTGACGTAGACTGAATTGTAATATATTTTTGTTTTTGTTTTTTTTTTTAAGTTTTTGTATAATTTGTTATGTTTTTATGTGTATGTTCCTTTTAATAAAATTTAGCAGTTTTTCTGCTATGTATGCATTATTTTAATTGTCAAGATATTTTTTTGAAATCAAGCTCATTTTAGGTGAGTGTCAAGCTGGCTGGCTTTTGGGATGTGGCAAGTCTAGACCCGAGTCAAAGTCCCATTTTACTGATTTTTTTTTTTTTACTTACTGCCAGTTTATAGAATCAATAAAATTCCATACAATACTCTTCTTAAACAAAACGTTTAGAAAATACTTTTTTTTAGTACATTAATTTTAAAATAAAACATGTGTAGGGCTTTTTTTTACTGGCTTTACTTGCCCGACTAACAATTGTTGCCTACACGTGTTTTAAATGTTTTTTTTTTTTTCGTTATAAGATTTTTTTTTTTAAAGTATTTCAATAGTATGTATCATTCCATGGCTACACGCAAGCGCAAAAAAAAACATTTATAAACCAGATTAAAAAAATAATAATAACAATAAACCACTTCATGTGAGTTTCATTTATTTATCTACGGTTTTAAAGTAAAATAAAAATAAAAAAATAAATACATAGTTTTTTGTACTATTCATTTTTATGTAAACTACATTCATTCATTCATTCAGACATACTGCTTCATTCAGAGTGGGCGATCATGTTTTGTTCACTTAAATTTTTGTTTTTCTGTTTGCTCTGCTGACACATAATTTCGCCTGAAGTCAATTATAGACAACTTCGAAAATAAAATTGCTTTGAAAGAATACTCAGCCAGACCACTATACATACACTCTTACAATTATTTGAGGGATTGAGGAGACCGCAAGTACTAAATCGTATTATACAAATATTAAAAAAAAAACGATTTAAAAAAGCCCACGCTTTTGTAAAAGTAAGTGAAAAATCTAAACCAATTTTGAGATTTCTAGATTTTGTTCAATTTATGTACTAGCAGCCAAAAAATTATACAGAAATAATGGGTTTGAAAAAAAAAATATTGCATCTAATTCTGAAGTAAGCACTAAAGTGTTAAAAAATTCTATTTCAATATTTTATTTATTTAACGCGTGTCAAAATAAATATGAATTTAAAATAAATATTTGTTGTTGTTGGCTTAGCACGTTTAGATGCATTTCGTTGCTGCTAATAAATATTTATTTTTAAGTTAACAATTTTATAAATCGTTCAGCAAATGACTTAAAGCTCAGTTAGCCGTCTGTAATGGAATGTAACTGCAACGTCAGGAAACCAGCTGTTAGATATTGTTATGTGAAAAGTAATGAAAATGGTTATAGAAATGTAACCGGATTGTAATAATCCATACATTATTTTTCACATAAAAATATCGATCAGCTGTTTCTTACTGTTGCAGTTACATTCCATTACAGTCGGCTAACTGAGACTTTAAGGTGCAGTTATGAAGTAACAAAAAAAAAAAAAAAAACCAATGGATCTTAGTGCTACAGCTCCCACGATGTCATTGGAAGGCAGGTGTTCAATTTTATATAAATTTTCTTCATTTAGATGAGTTTTTGTAACTAATGACATCTCTACGATTCCACTACGTTTTTTATTAATGTCTAGTAAAAATTAGAAAAAAAAATTTTCATTTTTTAAAAAAAGCAGAAGCATATATAATTTAATACTAAGTTTTAATGGGCCGAGCTCCGCCCACTTTTCTAACCTCAGGGCATATGCCAAGTTTTTACAAGTACAAGCACGTAAAATATAATACTTAAATGTAATGGGCGTGGTCCGCGTCCACTTGTTTTACGCCCACTTTTTTGAAATTCAAGATTCAGTCCTTTTTGGAGGTCGGGTGTGTACCAAATTTCCTAAAACTCGCTAAAGTCGAAGCACGTGAGATATAATATTAAAATTTAACAGGCTTACCCCCCGCCCGTCCACTTCTTTAAACGCTAAATTAACTCTTTTTCAAAGCTAAGAGTACGTGGCAAGTTTTGTAAAAATCAGTAAATTAGAAGCACGTGAAATATAACACATACTGAAATTTAATAGGCGTGGCCACGCCCACTTTTTTCAAACGCAAAGTTTAATTTTTTTCAGAGCCCAGAGTACGTGCCACGTTTTTTAAAAGAAATATTAAGCATTTTTCAGAGCTCCAAGTGCCAAGTTTCGTAAAAATCGGTTAAGTAGAAGCCCATGATATATAATCCTAAAATTTAAGGGGCGTGGTCTCGTCCACATTTTCAAATGCAAGATTGAATCTTTTCTAAAGCTCAGGGTGTGTGACTATTACTCATAGTCAAAACGAAGTATACTAAAAAAAAGTAGGCAACTAAAATAAATATAATCGAACCCTGCATTTGTAAAAATCTATTCTATTTTGGCTTCCCTGGACCCAATTTCACTTTATTTATTACTGAAATGAAATGTTTATTATGTCTTCAAACTTTTTCCAATAACAATTTACATATTTACTTGCATATGTAGGTACATATGTACGTGTGTATGTATGTAAAAATATTCAGGAAATGTGTACTATTTGTTTATATTAATGTGGCTTTTACTTTTTTTCCAATTTTTTCCGTTTTAAACTTTTTGTTTATTTGAACTTTTATGGAAAATCTCAAGCGGATATAAATGAAAAAGAAAAAAAAATTCAAATAGTATTTTTATGATTATTTAATTTCGTTAAATTTTAACATTTTGTATCGTCTATATAGTTTTTTTATTTAGTTTATTGACCCCAACGGTAGGAGGCTTTTATAAAATCATGATGATATAACATTGTGCACGGATTCGTGTTGTAGTTATTTCTATCAAAATTCTAAAATGAAAAATGCCCCAATGGTGTCTTGAGACACCATGTGTTACCAATTATTGAATTAAATTTTATTTAACTGCTTCACATTGGTTGATAATGGCCAGGGGAATGATTGTCATTCTCAGTACACAAAAAAATATGCATAAGTAAATGGTCTTAATTTTACAATTATTACAACAATTCGTACACTCATATATTTTCTCTCCACCAACTATGACAATAGCCGATTCCAATATACCAGAGCATCTCTACTTCGTTTTTGCGAAAAACTAAAGTAAGCTACAACTAAAAATAAAAAGGCACGTGCGTATCAAACGCATTGACTTTCTCTCTCATAATTACACTCTGAGTATGTTTATACTCAGGCTATGGATATTTAATCGGACAAAAAATTACTCATGATACTCGGGATATTTATTCATAATTCGCCCCCGTATAGATACATTTGTGTATATAAAATGGAATGGAAATTGTATTTTGGCTGTTTGGAAACATGATTTATTTGTGTGTGTAAATAAAACAGCCCTGTATAAACGCATGTGTAGCCGATTAATACTCAAGAGTATTTTTATATTCATGCATGTGATTGTAACTCACACAGTCTATACATTTTAGTTGCTGTAGTTTGTGCTGCTTAATTTAAAACAGTGTATGAACATAGTTATTGGTTGTTTATACTTATACGTATTCGGTTTAAAATTAATACGGGTATTTGTATATGAGCAATATGCAATAAGACTTGCATAGTGTGATTTGGGACTAAGCAATTTAATAAAAACTTAAGTAAAAACTAAAAATTTAATAACCATTCAACAATTTAGTGTATAAATTCAAAATTAAATTTATTCACAGCTCTGTGGATACTATTGAAATGCCTTTTTAAACCATTTTCCCTATTATTTTTTAATGTTTCATAACATAAAATGCATTGCATATTGCGAAAAGCATTTTTCATCACGAAATATTTCTTAGCTTCCATAATTATATTATCAATTTTTTGTCTGTGGAAATTTATGAAATTTTAACTTGAATTTCGTTCCGTGTGCTCAAAAAAACTAAACCAAAAACCAGGAAAAAATTAATACATGCGTGCACAACTTAATTCGTCGCTTGCTCAGTGACGACTAAATGAAAGAGCATAAGCATGTATGTGATTTTCATCTGCACAATTGTGCTATGGCTTGCGGGTTACTGGTGTACACCAGGGCTGTCAGATGTGGCGATTTCTCGCCAAACGTGGCGACCTAATTTTGGATTTGGCGACATGGCGATATTTTGGCGTTTTATTAAAAAAGTTGGCGATTTTGTTGGCTATTTTTGATGAGCCATGATTTAGCTTGAAAATCGTTAAATATTATTTTTATTATGGTATTTGTCTCGTGTAGATAATGTGCTAAGAACATTTAAAACTGGTATTAACAGCAACCGTTTTAGAAAACTTGGGCAAATTTCTGCAACTCGTTGGTTGTTTTATGGAGCGGGTATAAGACGAATTTTAGAGAAATGGGTAGAGCTTAAACATCATTTTTCACTTATTTCAACAGCCGAAAATGATGAGACTGCCCCAAACATATAGTTACAAAGAATTATGTGACGAAAAGACAAGACTTTTTTAGATATTTATAAATCCAATAGTAAATGAAATAAACCATTTAAATCTTGAATTTCAGTCAGATAACATGCATGCAGGCAGTATGCATCAGAGGCTATATTCTACTCTTCTTTCATTTTCTTCAAAAGTTTTCAAGCCAACGATTTCGAATGAAACTCATAATAACGAAAAATTGATAACCAATGAATGTTATTATAGCTATTGATATACCAAACACTTTTCTCCCACTAAATGCAATCGATTTTGGGTCAGCATTTGAAACTGAATTAAGCAATGTTGAAATGGCTGATGAACATTTTGAAATACTTGGAGAATATTGTTTTTCGTTTTTTAAGTTGCTCGTGAAAGAATTAATAAATAGAATACCTGAAAACATGAATATATTTAAAGTTTAAGAACATATTTCCATTATAAAATGTTGCAATCCATTATCACAAACAAAATTTGTTTTTGTTAAAGATATTTTTATTATTTTTATGAATCCTAACATGCCGCTAGATGTTTATGAAACACAATGGACAAAATTACCGCTTGTGGATTGGAAAGATTATTTTAATGGTGATATTCCATCTAACTTAAATCAGCTTTGGCCAAAAGTTTATGATTATAAGGATACGGTAGTCACGTACCATATTATAGAACTTGCTTTGGCTGTACTTTACATGCTGGTAATTCCAACAACTAATGCCTGCGTTGAAAGGGTATTTTCAATAATGAACTCAACTAAAACGCGCTTCCGAAATATCATGCAATATTAACTTCTTGACGCGTTATTACGAGTTATAAATTATATGAATGTAAATAGCACATGTTGCACTTCTTTTATACCTTCGCAATATATGTTGAAAGAGTTAAATTCTCATACGATGTATTCAAAAGAAGAAGACAATATGGAATGTCTTGACGATGAAGTATATATCGTTTTAGATATGTAATAGAACTGCCACTACATACAAATGTACATACATATATCTAATATTTGATGAATACTAAGCTACTTTACATTGTACCTTTTTATGTTCATAATCATTTTTACATTGTTATAAATAAAAATAAACAAAATATATATAATGGCGATATTTTCCCCATTTTTGGCGAATTTTAGCGATTCTGAACAATTTAGTTTTTTATAATTTATAAAAGAAATTTTTAATAATTTATAAAATACATATTTCATTGACAAAAACTAAAAAAATGAGACTGGCGATTTTGGCGATTTTTGACATTGGATTTGGCGAAAAAGGTGAAAATAAATCTGACAGCCCTGGTCTACACCTAAATTGGTTAAATCGAATACAGTCAAATCCCGATAATTCGGAATCGCAAGGGACTGGCCATTTCTTACGAATTAGAGGGGGTTAAAATAAAATCAAAGTGAATTAACGGGTTTTTTCAATTTATTTACTAAAACGATAAAAAACATAAAAAACTGTTGCTAAAAATAAAATACAAAATAAAAATTTGTTGTTTTTTTGTAACACCGACAGAGTTTTATGCGTGAGCTCTGACATTTTTCTTTATTCATTAAAAAACTGATCTTAAGAAAATAAACACACACAAGCAAAAGCAAAAACCCACGCAAAAAAATAGCGGTAAACAATAAATCATTTTTTCCATGTTTCTGTTGTTTCTATTATGAATTATAAGTGATAGTCAGCAAACAATTACGATTTATGTATAAGAGGTAAAGGAGATTTTATTTGAAAAAAAAAATTACGAATTATTAGCGAATTAACGAAATTTTTTTCAAGGGACCGACAGTTTATTACGAATTATCGGGAATTACGATTTATCGGGGTATTTGACTGTGTTTATTTGTACTTAAGCGTTCGCAACGGAGAGTGCGAGAAATAACAAAAAATTCTACAGAAGTGGGAATTGATTTTGCCACTTGTGAGCAGCGTGACCATATTATCTTATTTAGGGCTAAATTTAGCTTATTTTTTTGGGATTTAGCTGCAAAATTTCTATTTAGCTCTTAACTTATTTTTTAGCTTTTTTCAAAAACTCATTTAGCTTTTTTAGCCGTTTTTTTTAAATATAAATTGCATGTTCTCAAAAAATATGTTAAAGACATAAAAAAGTTATAATAACAAAATTTAAAAATTTTAAAAACCCCAACGTACTGACCAAACGGCCGTACCAGATTTTCGTCAAGTATAGGCAAGTTCAAGTCACTTTTCAAACGACAAAAACAAAATTAAAATAGGTCTAGCCGTTTTGGGAGCTACGGCGTCAACAACACACAGATTCAGCTAAATATATCTAGAAAAGATGTGATATTTTGTAAACGGCTGGACCGATTTCCTTCAAACAAAAAAAAAGCTAAGAACAACTCTTGATCAAGTCAGCTTTCAAACTAAATCAAAATCGATCCAGCCATTTGGTATGTATGTGGACATACAGATACACATACACACACTACAAAATTACAACACCCATTTTCTTGGTCGGGTGTTAAAAGTGATAATTTGTTAACATTTAAAAATATAAAATTTTTCCTTTGGAGAATGATTTAAAAAATACAGAATGTAAATTGGAATGGAAAATTTAAATATAGAGGACATTGATGGGAATTTTGGAGTTGCAATGGCAAAAGATAAATAATTAATATTACCCATAAGACTTTTAAAGAGTTCCTTTGACTTGAGTTGAACGTGCATTCAGCGGCATGAATTGACTTAAAACAAAAATTAGAAATAGATTAAAAAAAAGGTTTCGTATTTTAGTGTAAATGCTTTTACACTTTTGAAGACTGCTTAAGCTTATTTTGGGAAGTTTTTCTTTGGTTTTTCCTTAAACTCACATATAATAATGAATAAATAACTTAATAAAAAATTATTCAGTATATATTTTTTTCAAATAATAGAAAAATATGTTTGTGTATTAACGTTATTTTAGCAATAAGAAACTATTTCAAATTGATCAAAGAAGTCGAAAAAAGTTTAGATTTATTTTCTGGCTTAAAATTTAAATTTTTAGCTTAGTTTAGCTCTTTTTCAAACGTGATTTAGCTTAATGTTATTTTAAAATCTGGTCACACTGCTTGTGACTTGCAAAAGTTCAGTGAATGGCAAACACATTTAACCATTTTGATGGAATTATTTTAATTTTTTAACAAAGTATAAGTTAAGTCATTAGAACTTATGCATTAAACACATATACCACAGCAGGCTACACGACTACAAGTGCCACTGTCAAAAGTGATGCCTGGTAGCCAGCTACTTAATTATTTTAAAAACGACAGTAACACCATACGATCCTGATATTGAAGTATAAATATATATTTCCGTGGTGCCGCTTTCAAATATTTCACATATAAAGGGTGTCCGTCCCAACAAGAACGCAAGATTTAAATTTTAAATAAAACACAGATATTTAAAAAAAAAATCGTGAAACTTTATTATATCGTAAAGTAGACAAAATGAGGTTATGTGTGGAACAACAAATCGGGCAGATGGCCGCCGCGACTTTGCTGGCACACACGCGATCTTTTAATGAAATTTTCAATGGCCGTTTTGCATAAATGCTGCGGTATTTCATCAATGCAGCGTTCAATTTCCTCTTTTAAGGCTTGAGTCGTCGTCGGCTTATTCGCGTAAACCATCGACTTCAAAAAACCCCAAAGAAAAAAGTCTAATGGTGTTAAATCGCACGATCTAGGCGGCCAATTCTAGTCTCAAAAACGCGAAATAACACGACCGGCAAATGACTGATGTAGCAATTGAATTGTTTCTCTAGCTGTAAGCCATGTGGCGCCGTCTTGTTGAAACCACATGCCCTCCACATTCATTTCTTCAATTCTAGGCACGAAAAAACTGGTTATCATTTCACGATACCGAACACCATTGACTGTTTGCGCTTGACCTGCGTTTGAGCGACATCATCACGTACAGCTGCGACATTTTCGGTCGATCGACCTGGTCGAAGGCGCGTTGTTGTCTTTACATCACTAACAGACCCAGTTTCGGCAAATTTATCCATTAATGTCTTTACAGTTGACTCTTTTGGAGCATTATTGTGACCCCAAATTGATCGCAAATTTGCGAACTGTAGCCGCAAAACTTTCACCATTTTGGTAAAACAATTTCACAATGAGAATGCGTTGTTCATTCGTGTAGCGCTCCATTTTTACTAACCTCGTATTTTCTACTAGCAAACAATAACAATTGTTCAAATGTCAAACAATGACACTTCGAATGGCGCCAAATTTAAATCTTGCGTTCTTGTTGGGACACCCTTTATAAAAATAAAAGTGTTTATTCAAACGTATAAAAAGAAATAATTTTCTTTTATATTTTTTGCGAATTTTACTATTTACATAGTAGTAATTAGCTAGTAATTTCTTTAATACATTTAATAAATTTTTTTTCGCGTTTTTACCAAAATTTTTTTATTTTTAATGGCTTTGGCGATTTTTAATCAACTTCTCGCAAATTTTGCAAACTTTTTTGCTTTTATTTTTTAATAATATTAGACTTTATTATCATCCCGCTGTTAGTAAATTTTTGCAAGTTTTCGTACACCTTACAGTTTTAGCGATTCTTAATCAATATTATGGTTTTTTTTTTTTTTGTAAATTTTTACAGTAAATAATACTATTTTAATTTAATTAAACAATTAGAAGAAACCCCATAAAACGTAAATATTGTTTTGAGATAAAATACTCTTATAAGAAAAAGTAATGTTAGAGCTCTAAATGAAAAGTCCCGAAATCCCTCCGCACGAAATTCTGTCCCCAAATGAGAAGCGAAATCCCCATTTTGGGGACAAATCCCCTAATCTGGTGGCACTGATTATGGCTGTGTGCCATTTAGCAAATTATTAGCATTAAGCACGTCATAATCCGCCCTTTAACGAGGGCATAGTTCAGCCCTTAGTGTGTGGTATGACAAGAGGGGGAGTGTATTTTAATGTACATATGCATGTATTTTTAATCTATTTAATGTTCAAACATGAGTCTATAGCTAAATGAAAATAAGACTAAAATAAGCTCACATGTAAAATGAAATTTTAAGGTTGGTCTTCACCAAATAACCATACTAACAAGAAATGTATACACGTGCACGCAATCCTGGCATTAGCGTTCATTGAACTCTTAAGGATCTAGATTATTTAAAAAAAGAGATACGCTGTTTTGTAAAATAAATAGAAATAAACACACTTACGAATCATGCTGCGCAGTATAAATATATGCAAAATATTAATTTTTAAAGGATCCCAGTAAACACTTGTCGAGATTTTTTAATAGTTAGTAAGTACTAATTTAATGGCTTAAAAAGTAATGCATTTATAAGAGGTTTATAAAATAGTTTTTCATACAAAATTTTGTTTATAAACCCTTTATAAAACAAAATTAAGTTTAACATTTGTTAACGCACTCATAATCCCAAAATATTAGTTTACTTATTCAGTAAAATATTCGTATTTTTTTATTAAAAATACCTTGAAATTAATTATTGAGGGGTTTAACTGGATCCCATGCACATTTCACTTTTGCTAATGCAGATCATCAGGGAACCTTTGCCACAAACATTTCTTAGAGCAACTAGAGTTATTATGTTAAACTTCATTTAAATTGAATGAGAAGTTCAACGAATATCATGGTTGATGAAACAAGAACTCAATAAGCAACATGTGTTTTTTTTTTATTTTCTTACTTTATCATTGCTACATTGGCTGACTTTTTTGCAGCTCGAATTGTAATTATAAGAAGTATGTAATAAAAATAAATATAACAAGTATTTATAAAAAAAAAATTAAGAAACCCGAGTGCGACCAACTTTGAAAGGTTAAATATCCTAAATGCTCATTCCAAATAAAAAAGTCTTAAGATAAACATAAAGATGATTTTAAAATACATGTGGAATGATACCCATTTTGATATAGTTCGCCGACTTTTTATTTGTTTTCATATTTACAAAATGGCGTCTGTTGGCCGCCATATTGAATTTTGACAACTGGTATGTCTTTAGTGACACTCCCGAAATTAAGACGAATCGATTGACGGAAGAATCATCAAAATCGGTAAACGCGTTCGGTTTATATAGTGCCGCAAGGGAACACATACAGCAAGTTGTCAAAGTTACATTAACTAATAGCTTTTAATTTTTAATTTGTTAAATTTTTGTGTTAATTTTTGTACTCTGTATAAAAATACAATAACTTTGCAAATTTCTAGTGTCTATACATATGTATATAATTGTATGTATGTATATTACATTAGGGTTTCAAAATTTTTCGTTGCTGACTTTAGAACACCCTTTAATTAATTTTAAATGATCAAACAGAATAAGTCCGCAACTTCAGGGAAAATCGCTGTCAAATTAACAAAGCCCATAATAAAATCTACGGCAGTAACTTCAAATGCTCTCTAATTTTTGTTTAATTTTCCTTTGTGCTTATTTTTCTTTGTAGTTTTGTTCACAAAATGTATAAAATTTATTGAAAATATGGTAACCTTATTGAGAGAATGAGTAATTATATGTGAGAGCATTTGAAAAAACGATTCCAAATTAAATTAATTCTATCTCTCGACTGCTTTCTGTGAGTCTAAACACAATGTTTGCGGTGCGGTGCGACTTCTCATTGCAGGAGAGAAAAATAATGCAACGGAAGACGGCGACGGCAACACTTGTCATTATTTGTTTAAATTTTTATTAATTTTATTTTGTTCATACATTTTTATAAAAAATGTACTCTTTGTATTAAATGTTTTGTAATGGCAGCAGCTAAAAACAAAAAATAATTAAAATTTTATACATTCGCAGATATATTAGATACATTTTTTTAAGCTTTTATATTTTATGACAAACATTTTTGAACTTCAAAATCATGTTTTTTGTTGTGAACATAGCCAATTATTCAAAAACTATGGCAACATCAGAAAGAGAGTAAAAAATTGAGAGAATAAGAAAGTCCGCAATGAAAATAAAATAGATTTTAAATTTATCTTATCTTATTATTCTCGAGAAAACAGCCTGTGACAGAGAGACAGACGGAAATCGTAGCGAAAACAATAGGGTTCCTTCTTTTCAGCTTATGGTGTACGGAACCCTAAAAACATACATAACGGGTGTTTTTTTAGAGGTATAGAACTTCAAATTGAAATAAAACACAAGAAAATCGTTTTAATGTCCATCAATTTGGCTTTATTGGAAGGATAATTTTATGCCATTAATGTTTAAATATGATTTCGGGCATGTGGCCGCCGCGGCTGGCTCGAATAAAGCCAATTCTACAGGTCCAATTTTCAACCACTTTTTCGAGCATATGGGGCCGTATGTTGGCAATAACGCCACGAATGTTGGCTTCCAAGTCCCCTAACGTTTCTGGTTTGTTGGCGTAGACGAGCGACTTCACATATCCCCAAAGAAAATAATCCAATGGTGTCAAATCACACGATCTTGGTATCCAATTGACAGGTCCATTCCGCGAAATTATGCGCTCATCGAATGTTTCCTTCAATAAATCGATTGTGACGTGCACTGTGTGGCATGTAGCGCCGTCTTGTTGGAACCACAACTCATCCACATTCATGCCATCCAATTCGGGAACAAAATAGTCGGTTATCATGGCTCTATACCGGTCTCCATTAACGGTAACTGACTCTCCAGCATTATTTCGGAAGAAGTATGGCCCAATGACTCCACCAGCCCATAGAGCACACCAAACAGTCAGTTTTTGTGGATGTAATGGCGTCTCAAGGGTCTCATGTGGATTCTCTTCACTCCAAATGCGGCAATTTTGCTTGTTGACGTAGCCATTCACCAAAAATGAGCCTCATCACTGTACAAAATTTTGCGATGAAAATCAGCATCGAGATCAATCTCATTTTCGGCCCATACACCAAAATCACGACGCATTGCATGGTCTCGCGGCTTTAATTCTTGCACAAGCTGGATCTTGTAAGGTCGCAAGCCAAGATCTTTGCGCAAAATCTTCCATAAAGTTGATGGACAAAGCTCCAATTGCTGTGCACGGTGGCGAATCGATTCATTCGGGTCCTCTTCAACACTTTGCTCTACAGCGGCAATTGTTTCTTCGGTGCGCACTGTTCGACGTCTCTGCGGATGCGTATTATCACATAGAGTAAACGTAGTGCGAAAACGATCCATGGTTAACCGAATTAATTGCTCTGATGGACGATTATGTCGACCATAAAATGGACGGAGCTTGCGGTAAATTTCGCGAACTGAACCATTATTTTCGAAATAAATTTGCAAGCGTTGTTCTTTTGTTAACCTGTTCATGATGAAATGGCAAACCAAAGTAAATATTAATCACTTGACAGCTGACAAAATGGCCGCCAGTTAAAAAAGTGATGCCAACTTAAAGTTCTATACCTCAATAAAAAACACCCATTATATCTATGTATGTATATAATTTAAAAAATTTTAAAATTATATGGATGTACACATGTACGAGTATGTATGTTTTTATAATCATTTCTACTTAATAAAAAAGCGCGGCATATCAAATAGCGTGTAGGGCTGGACCAGCCCTAAATCCTCTACGAAACAGCAACCAAAAAAAAAAATAAAAGAAAAAATTGAGAAAATTCATACAATTAAATTTTTTTAAACCAATAATTTTTTGATCCCAAACTTCTTTTGTTTACCAACAAACGCCCTATGTTCTCAATGAACATTTTATCTAAATATTTTATTTTGTATTTTTTTGCATCTACATTATATTTTTTTAGATAAATAAAGGATATATATATATATGTATATATATATATATATATATATATATATATATATATATATATATAAACTTCTTTTGTTGACAGGGTTGTAATTTTTTCAATTAATTTGGTATGAAAAAAAATATACATACATACATACGAGTAAATATATTTTTGAAGTAGTTGGCAACATAACGTTTTGACACTAAAGGTAGAATTAGTAAAATCGTATCGTGATGTTGCGTGTCAGCTGACAAAAACCGTACGATATACAATGCATGTTACTAGTTATAAAATATGTGGTGGTAGCACTGCTGACGTAGGAATCTGCAGAAAACAGATTTTTCTGTAGCGAATGTCAAAAACGCCGTATTTAATGCCAGACAAAAAAAATGTGCTATGCAAACTGTTACATTTTCTATAACTTGTGCACAAAGTTGAACGATACGGCAAGCTGTAAAGTAGAATGATACGATTTTACTAATTCTACCTTAAGTTCATGTATCGCACGTCAAAATCGCGGCTGCTGGTTCTATGAAGGCAATTTTTTTTACGAATTTGTCTTTGTACGTACGGGCGTGTGTGAATGCATTTCAGTTTTATCGTCTTCTTTTATTTTTGATACCGGGAAGTTAAGAATAATAATTAAATTTTATTAAATATACATATTTAAATACATAATAATAATTTAATTGTCTATGAAGAAATGCTCTTATACATGTTTCTTTTTTTATTAGTACGAAGGCAGTTTGATAAGTGTCTGTGTTTCTGAGTTAAATAAAATATTTTCGGCAAAAAAGCTGAACAACAAGTCTGCTTTATGCTCGATCGATACCTTTAGTCTATATTATTTAATTTTTTATTTCCTCAAAATATTAAGATTTTTCAAGGATCATCTGTAATGATGTTTACATACAAGAAGTTTTCTTTTACAATTGACTGCCAAGTCAATTTTTATAAATCTGGCTTAAAATGACAATTTGATTTAATCACATTATCAACAATAAAATAATATTTTATTTCTTCGATTTTAATTAATTTTTAAATTATATATTTTGTTCGTTTTTTAAAAAATTTTCGGCTCATGTAAGTCAGCAATGACTTTGTTTTATTTCCCAGCAGCCATTTATCGATATTAGGCTATGATATATTCCGAGTTTAATCGTAGCCGCACAAAAATGGCAAGTAGGTGTACAGATGACGAGATAGCTCGTAGTAGACGTCTCAGAAAAAAAACGCAATCTACGAGTTATCTCATTTTCACCGAAGTTGAAACGATGTTAAGAATAATTTCCTTTTTTAGAGTAATATAATGATATATATCGCACATCCAGTTCAAAAGTGTCATAACTCAAAAAAACTAGTTTTGCAGAAAACACGTTTAAAGTTCTCAATTTACATACAACTCAATGAAGGCATGAACAAATATTCTTCTCTCAGGAGGTGATAGTAAAAGCTATTTATATGAAATTTGTATGCAAGATAAAATACGAAATGCATTATTATTAACTCAAAAAACGAATTTTTTGAGTTATGTCACTATTGAACTGAATGTGCGATATTTTATTTTGGGAAAGTGAGTAAAAAACGGCCCATTTTCGCAACTCGTTTCTTTTTATGCAAACTTAAACACCCAAAAATTGTTTTCAAGCAAATTACAGCAAATATTAAAAAAAAAATTACATATAAATTAGTTCATAAATTTCTTTTAAAAAAGCTTTCTTTATGATTAATATAAATTTTTACTGCCTGTTTTTCTAATTATCAGCATATTTTTAATATAGATTCTTTGGAAGCACTGCAAATGTAGTTGCTTGAAAATTACTTTAAATTTCTTTTTACTGGTTAGTCTAGTAATAGATAAAACAGTGTGACAATTTGAAAATGTGGCTCTGAAAGAAAAAAGTTGATATAATTATATTAAATTGTACTTTCATCATTCTGGAAGCTTAAATATACAGAAAGTGTATAAATAGAACGCGAAAAACATTATGCAGACAGTTTGTTAACAAAAAGTCTAATAAAATATTTAATAACTCAGACAATTTCCAATTAATTTTTTAACATAAACCTGCGAATTATTTTCAATCAACAGTCGTTAAGCAGCTCTGGGTTGAAGAACATCTCTGGCGTCATCGTAATAATTTCTTAAATGCGGTCAGGCTTGTGTGTGTGCTGATCTGCCACGGATAACCGTATAATCTTGCGGTTTTTTGTGGAATTTCTGTAACAACCACGTTGCTACTTTCTATATGAAGGCAAAGGTCGTGTACAGTCAGTCACAAAACTTTTTTACTTTACCCATATTTGTGCAACACCATATTATGCAAATTTACTTTGTATAATATGTTTCAATAAATAAATAAATAAAACTTTCAATCAATTATGATTTATAAATAAAGTCATAAACAGTATGGATCCAGTACAAAAAAAAACTGCCTGAGAACGAATCCAAACATGTTCCAGGTATTTAGATTTCATTAAAATTTGTCACTCACTATAATAGATAAAGATATCCGTGTTGTTTTTAAATTATCTACTGCACTGTGAATACAAAATTCACTTAATTATCAAACTGCCCTCGTAACATTACACACATTTTTTTCACTTCAATTCACGCCATTCAACAATTTTGTTTACATATTTTCATCTTCGCTAGTTTAATATAAGGTATGTTCCACAAGATTTTGTACAAGTTCGGACTAATGAGAGAAAAAAGAAAATTACTCTCTGAATATGCAAAAGTTATCCAAAATTGCTGGAACGCAAAAAACCATAATTGCACATCTTGAAATATTAATGTTGCTTACTTTTTACATTAAATTTAATGCAAGTGATTTTATTCGCTTAAAACGCATAACATTATATAAACAAAAAATTTGCATCATTGGCAACAGCTGTAAAAAGTAAATGAAAATGAGTTCCAAAAAAGTGAATTATTTAAAAAGAGCATTTTTTATATTAAAGAAATGGAGAAATATGCACAAATGCACTTGCAACTTAAACTTTGTTCAAAAAACCTTCCATTTTGCTTTTTAATAAATTTGTGTGTAAAGACTTTTTACCTATATTTGCAAATTTTCTGAATAATTTTTCAGTTTCACATGTAAACAATAAACAGCTGATTTTTAATTCTTGTCCGAACTTACCCAGAAGAAAAAGTTCGTACTAGTTTGTACAGGAAATGAAAAAAATTACTCTCTCATTCGCTCTCAAAATTGCACAAAAATTGCTATCTGGAACGCTTTCGGATAACTTTGTACAAGTTCGGACTGTTTTGTTATGCATCTGGAACAGACCTATAATTCTATAAATTTATTTCCAAGTCTACACTCTACAGTTGAATTTACATAGAACAATATTAATATTACAATATTAATTTTTTTTTTTGCTATAAAAAAAGTTATTTGTTTAACAAATTTCATCGATTTTTCCTTAATACTTTCTTCATTGATGCAGTTATGTCCTCATCCTTTGGTTTGCAATACTTTTTTACTTTTTTTTATTCGTATTTAATTTATATACTTACATATTTTAAATATCAGCTTATGCTGCTACAGATGATCTCATCTGCCGACGATTGCATCATGATATTTAAGACGAATAAATAAACAAACAAACAAAAATTAAAAATGTTTTGAATTCTTAGTATTTTGATACTTTATTTTTCACACATATAAAATTCCATTAAAGTTCCTCATTCATTTTGGTCAAATATACGTATGTATGTATTTTCATATATACTATCGTACATATGTATGTATGTACGTTGTACATACATATGTACCTATTGTATTTCTGTATGTAATTTTTAATCAAGATTGATGAACTCATAAAACTGCAAGAACTATACCTACCGAACTACATACAGACAGACATTTATAATTTTTAATGTGACAATTTTGTACGATAAAAAAAAATAACATGAACTTTAACTTTTAAGTTAATCTAAACTCCATTTCACAATGTATGATTAATTTTTGATAGGCACCATTTAACAAAGAAAACAATTTTTGTAATGAAACTGTCCAACACAAATTAAAATAATAATTTTCTAACGATTAATTCTGTCTGGCAGAGTAGATAAAAAATGTATCGTCAATATTATTGCACAATAATTAATACTAGATATACCAAACGGACGACACAATCGTCCGTATTCTAGAATCTAAATGTAAATAAATATGTATGATGATATGTAAATAATTTTAATTTTAATATTCAAAGAAAATTTATTTAAACGTCACAAGTAATGCATTAAAACACAGCCACACACATACTTACATACGTATGCAACAATAATTGAAGGTGCAATTAGACGTGATATTGCCATAATGCCGTATACCATAAGACTATTTATAAGACATTTCAAGACATGAGAGATTTTTTCAAATGCTTTACTACAGCGAAATATTCTAAAAGAATCGTTAAGCAACACTGTTGGCAAGTAATTTTTTTCGGTGGTTTGTCTTGCCAACAGTGTTGTTTAGCGATTATTTTAGAATATTTCGCTGTAGTAAAGCATTGGAAAAAATCTCTCATGTCTTAAAAAGTCTTATAAATACTCTTGTGCAGGACACTTATACCGTAGCCATAACCAAACCAAAATTCAATTGGCTTCTATGGTGAGAGTTATGGCGTTATGGCGAGTCACCTATAATCGAATACAGTGTTGCCCATTAGTTTGGTTGGAACGGCAGTTTTCTATGGCTATGGTTATGTCACGTCTGATTGCACCTTAAATACTACATGAAATTATAAAAACATAAATATAATCCCTTCAATCAAGCTAATTCATTTCATTTTACTCCTCTCTTCCTTTAAGTATTATGGCCAGTGTTGTCAGATTTATTTTCAGCCTCCTCGCCAAATGACTTGTCGAATATCGCCAAATATCGCCAATGTAATAAAAAAATTAAATTTTACCAACAAAATATATTTTTATTTTGTAATTAAATTACAAATGTTGTTAAATTTTAAATTCAGTAGGTAACGTCTATCGTAAAACAAAAATGATATTGTTAAGAAAAATTAAGAGATGTGTTTATGTTAACATATAAATGCTTGCGTATAAAAAATACTTAAAAATAACTTATTCCAAAAGATCTATACAAATAACTTAAATTGAACTTTAACACCACGATCAAAATTATTATTTAAATCTTGTGATAAAACTGAATGAGCGTTTACTTAAATATGTATTAAGTACACATATCATATCTTTGAAGTGGTAAGTACCAGCAGCATCGTCGCAATCGTACACTATAGGCGAGAACTCGTGCAGACTTTTTGGTGCTTCATAATCAAAATGGAAGCTTCCCCACTGTGTTTCATAGGCACCAAATGAGATTTTGTGGTCCACAATTTGTTTTAAAACTTCTTGAATTTCAAAAAATTTTTGTTTGAGATAAAGAGTTACAAACAACATTTAGAATTTTTGGCACGAAATATTTTATTTTATAGAAAAAATTCCTCACACAAAAAATTTCAATTATTTTAACATTATATAATATAGCCAAAAATATCGCCAATGAGTTTAAATATCGCCAAAAAAAATCGCCATTTCAAAATTTTCATCCCCAAATATTAATTTTTGTAGCCACGTTTGGCGAGATATCGCCACATCCGACAACACTGATTATGGCTTTTATAAAATAACAAATAAGAGAAAAAAATTGTTAGATCAAGAGAAGTACAACAAACACACACACACACTCATGTTTTGTTTCTTTTTTACTTGTAAGCTAATAAATGCGTGTGTAATATGTGTGCATGTAGTAGTAGTAACTTTAGACGATAATAGCTCCCAAAATACTAAACCGATTTCAATAAAATATAGATTGTGCACATCTGTACGGAAAAACCTTTAAAACCATATAAATCTTTTTAAAATCGGTGTAGCGGTACCAGCGTAAAAGGGATTACAAAAAATATATTTGCCTATTAATTTTATATTGCACAATAAAATTTATTGTATGTATTTATTCCTAGGAAAACGAGGAATACTTTGTAAAACACTTTAACCCTCTAAGAGCCAATTTCACCAACTTATTTAAATATCAATTGATATTTAAAAGTAATTTTTCCATGCAAAATTTAATGAAGACCGACATTTAAATATGAATTGACATTTAAATAGAGTTTGTGAAATTGACCCAAATCTTCTTCGCATGGCTATTTTTTAACTCTTCTGAAAATGGAGGCAAAAAATGCTTTAAGCCTGGAAATAGCGAATTCAAATAATTTTCAAAAATATTCGCCATAAAACAACTATTATATTGTTTTTGTTTTTAAAATTAAAAGGCTGACTATGTCTCGGTCCAGACGTGCATTTTTTGTTGCAGCAAGTTTTTATTTTTTAATGAGAAAGAGCAAAAGAGGAATACAAAAAGTATATATTTATATTTCAACACTCTTCTACATATTCAAGAATTGCTGCAACAAAAATTGCAAGTCTGGTCCGGGACTATGTAAGAGCAAGTGTTACTTTCTGAATTGCCAGCGCTTTGTACTCAGAAAATATCTTTTAGGTTAATCTAACCAATTCCAGTTGTCAAGTTTATAGTTCATGTAAACTTTTCTCATTTTTCTGGTTAATCTAAACAATTGGAATTTATTATTATTTATTTTGGGAATAAACTATTTTTCCGGTTGAAATAACTAATTCGAAACATTTATTAATTCAAATCAGCTACATTCAAACACACATACTCTGGTAGTTGCATTTGAGGTAAACAGCTTTAAAAGCTCTTAAATTTGTTCTTGTTTCTTTGCAAAATAAAACAGATCTGGGGGCAAATTATGGCACTCGTTATCGAACAAAATTACGAAATATTTCAATAGAGTTTATATGGAAACATTTTAAAATTTTGAACCATATCGAATGCCATAATTTGTCCCCTGGTTGGCTGCTGTGCTCTCGTCGGTGTGAAAGCTCAAAAAACTATTTATAAAAGTTTGCACATTGTGCATATGGCTGATTTAAATGATAGTGGAAATTGTTGTTACAATACGATCTGTTTATTTTGGTTAAAACAACCATAATAAATTTGTTGTTGGTTTGCATTTCAAACCTTTTATTTATTCTTTCTAATACAATTCCGTAACTTTATTATTACTCGAGTTTCTTGCAATATCTTAAGATTTCCTTCCAATGACACGTCAATGTAAAATTCCTTGGGTTTTTACCTAACTTTGAAGTCGTTTAATTCAGTAGACGTGGTGCTTAACTTAACTGAACTTAAATTGTTATTGTACCAATATTGCTGGTTAAAATCGCAATATCCTTTTTAATTTAAAGTCTCGTTATGGCTGAGGTGGTAAAGGCGTTTGCTTACAAAACTTGAGAGGAATTTGGCAGCCTGTTGTCAGCTCATACAGAATTTTTAAGGAATTCATTAATATCAAAAAGTTTAGATATTAAAATATCAAGTTTGTTTCAGCACTAGAAAGTGATAAATAATTCCTTTCTTGGTTTATGATGGTGGGATACTAATAAAATGATGGCAAATCTTTGCGCAACAACTTTGTGAGGGATTTGCTTGAAGTTGGGCTAGAATAAACGCCAACGGCATGAGAGAATTTGAATGGATAATGGAAGGGGCTGCAAAAACCATGCTGCCCTTAAATGGTTATTTTTGCAATTTTTGTTGTTTACAGAGTGGAAAAACTAATCTATGAAAATTTATGGGATTAAAATTTTTTAAATGTTTCACATTATTCATTTTAACCAATTTTGCTGGTTAGTCAAAATTGGTTAGATTTACCTATAACTTTTTTTCCTCTGTATTCATACCTAACACTTTACTAAATTTTTACAGCCTAATTTATAAAACTTAAAAAGTATTTATAAAGGTTTTTTAAAACAAATTTTCATAAAAAATTTTTCTTAAAAAGCCTTTCTAAAGACTTTTTAAGTTTTATAAATAGGGCTGTTAGCATTTAAAATTATGTTCCCGGTAGCCTTGACTCCTATTTTTACTTACTTTTTTTATTTTTAACTTGAATTTTAAACACTTAATGAAATTTTTAAGTCTGCAGATGTCATGCTTTTTATTAATCATTCAATTTGGTCATTTAAGCATATATTTGCTGAAAGATTTTAGCGTATTTTATCAAATACTCTTGTACATACATACATACATACATTTATACATGTATGTGTGTATTCATGTGTTTTTAAGTTTTATAACTTATCTCTAGCCCAGCTAGCAAACGTTGGCATATACGTTCATCTTTTCACATCTAGCTTTTATATATAAATATTCATTCATATTTTTATTTGAGCTTTAATCGTTTAATCTTAAAAACTAGGAAGAGTAGATGATTAGTCTACTGCATTACAGTACGTTGATAGGACTATCATCTAAATCCCCAAATTATCGGACTATCCGCAATCTGTCACCTGTCAATTAAAATTTTGCAATCAATTAAAACAATAATTAAATTTTCTCCTTTAAACAATTTGATAATATCAATTAAGTTTTTTTTTTCATTTGAATTAATTACAGCAATTAAAAATTCAATCAAATTCATAATTGAAAATATTAATTGCTGAATACTTCTTTCTGTGTAGGGTAGTTACAGTTCGTTTTGAATGAACAAAATATTTTTTTCTTGTTCTTCTGGCGCTTTCAACAATCATATTGAAAAACCCCTTTTTGTTAATTTTTATACTTTTGCGGTTGTAGTGCTGCATAAAATAAACAAAGACGCGTGTGGCAAATTGATTGATCCATGTTGAAATAAAATAATTTTGTATAGATGTTTTTTTTTTGCTTTATTTTTCAGTTTCTTTTTTTGTTTGTTCTTCAGTTGAGTTTTTTTTTTTGCAATTTCATTTGTGGTAATGCAAACTGAATATAAACCACTTAACCTTCCTATTAAACGCTACTAAATTGGTATTAAAAACATAAATTGTTGGTTGTTTATGGGAACAGAGGTAGAGCGTTTTAAAAATTCTGTCAGGGCTAAAACTTCTACTGGATAGTATTAGGGAATATAACTCAAAATTAATATATGCATGCATGTATATATATATATATATATATATATATATATATATATATATATATTGTTTATTTTAAAACATTTTATTATTTAATATTAAAAGAAGTTTGAGTTGTAATTTGTTCTTCGTAGATTGGTTAGAGTTGGCCTTTTCCCTGTTATTTGTTCACTATTGATCATTCAGGCATACGTTCATAGTTTTAGTTTTCAACCGGCTTCAAAAAGTGGGAATTTGAGTTAACTCAGAGCTAGTTAATTATCAGCCAAAAACTAGTCAGAGGTAGTTAAAATCAGCACTCATTCTGCATGTTAAAAGTGATCAGATTTAACACTGAGTGGCCGCAGGACGAGTGCATCAGTTTTGAACTAACCATGAGTTAGCTTGTGCCAAATAAAAAAAATAAACAAAAAGAAAGTTTTTTTTAGTTAATTATGATTTAGCTTATTATTTATTAAAATTTTTTAGTTAGCTTAAAGTTTAAACAATTTTAAATTATCTATTCTTATATATACATATCTATATAATTAATAGGTGAACATGTTTTTTGTAATCCCTTTTACGCTGGTACCACCGCACCGATTTTAAAAAGATTTATATGGTTTTAAAGGATTTTTTATACAGATGTGCAGAATCTATATTTTATTAAAATCGGTTTAGTATTTTGGGAGCTATAAGCGTTTAAAGTTGCTACTACTACATGCACGCATATTACACATGCATTTATTAGCTTACAAGTAAAAAAAGAAACAAAACAGGAGTGTGTGTGTGTGTGTTTGTAGTATTTCTCTTGACCTTACAGTTGTTTTTCTCTTATTTGTTGTTGTATCCAGGGTGACCGATGACATTTTTCAAAAAGTGGCACTAAATAGGGGATTTAGCAAAAAAAGGGGCCAAATTAAAAAAAGGCGAGAAAACTGCACTAAACTTTTTATTTTTAATGTATTTTCATATAACTCACCCTAAATAAAGCGGATGAAAAAGTGGCAAGGCAGTTGAAAAAGGGGAAACGCAGTCGAAAAAGTGGCAAATTGCCACTTTAGTCGGTCAAACGGTCACGCTGGTTGTATCAAAGCCATAATACTTAAAGGAAGAGAGTTGAATAAATTGAATTAGGTTGGTTGAAGGGATTTTGTTTATGTTTTTTTAATTTCATGTATTATTTAATTATGTTTGCATATGTATGTAAGTTTGTGTGTGGCTGTGTTTTAATGATTTTTTTATGACGTTTAGATACATTTTCTTTGAATCTTAAATTATTTACATTTTGATTCTAGAATACGGACGAGTGTGTCGTCCGTTTGGTATATCTAGTATATAATTAATACGCGAACATGTTTTTTGTAATCCCTTTTACGCTGGTACCACTACACCGATTTTAAAAAGATTTATATGGTTTTAAAGGATTTTCTGTAAAGATGTGCATAATCTATATTTTATTGAAATCGGTTTAGTATTTTGGGAGCTATAAGCGTTTAAAGTTACTACTACTACATGCACACATATTACAAACGCATTTATTAGCTTACAAGTAAATAAATTCAGTAAAGTTCGACTCTTACTCGCGCACGAAGGGTTCCGTACGAACACTAGATATGTAATTTAATACAAACTTCATCCTATATAATATATAGTTTTGGCATTTTTTTCGTTTTTGGGGTCTTTTAGATTTTTTTGTCGTTTTTTGCGTTTTTTCGGTTTTTTGGCGATTTTTTTAAGTTTTGGCTCCTTTTTAATTTTGACACTTTATTTTCTTGTTTTGGCGATTTTTTTCGGTTTTTGGCGTTTTTTCATTTTTGGGATTTTTTTTTATTTTTGGCGTTTTTTTCATTTTTGCGATTTTTTTTTTTTATTTAAAAAATTTTTTTAGTTTTGGCGACATTTTCGCATTTTGGCGATTTGTTTCGATTTTTGGCGTTTTTTTTTTCATTTTGGCGTTTTTTTTTCACTTTGGCGATTTTTTCGAATTTGGCGATTTATTTTAGTGTTAGAATTTTTTTTAATTTTGGCGATTTTTTTCGTTTTGGCGATTTATTTTTAATTTTTGGCGATTTTTTTTGGTTTGGCGATTTTATAATTTTCGGTTTTTTTAGTTTTACCGTTTTTGAAAATTTCAAGTGTTTGCCTCTTACGGTTTCCAAGATATAGCAACTTGTCAAAATTACATAGTCAAAATTGCATTAACTGAACTGAACTGGGACCACCCTTTCATTTTAATTTTTTTAAATTTTAGTGTTAATTGTTGTAGTCTGTATAAAAATACACTAATTTTACAAATTTCAAGTTTCAATATATACATGTTCATACAATTGTATGTATATTACATGGGATTTTAACATTTTTCGTTGCTCGTTTTGGAACACCCTTTAATTTTTAATTCTCATTTGTTGTTGTAGCGGCCAAGGTTATACATACTCTGTCCAAATTTCAGGTCCGTAGCTCTTACGGTTCTTGAGAAAATACCGTGTGACGGACAGACGGACAGCGTAGCGAAAACAATAGGGTTCCTTTTCACCTTTGGTGTACGGAACCCTAAAAAGAAACAAAACATGACTGTGTGTGTGTTTGTAGTATTTCTCTTGATCTAACAATTTTTTTTCTGTTATTTGTTGTTGTATGAAAGCCATAATCAGCGATGCCAACTCGGTGCTTTTGGCACTATTTTTAGTGCTTTTTGAAGACTCAAAACGCAAAATTTTGAGCGTTAGTGCCAAACTAAGAAAAGGCACTAAATAGTGCTTTTAAGAAAAATTACTTTAACAAAAACTTGATGTTTTTATTTTCTCAGTGTAAAGCATACCTTTTTCGTCTGATATATTTCATTAAAGATGTTGATACTATTGCCGAAATAGAGAATTGCTTAGAAAATATTAAACATTATTGAACTTCACCTGATCTTCACTCTTTTTTTCACGTTAGTGCTTTTTACGCTTTTTAGATCTCAAAACTACGCTATTTTGTGTTTTTTTTTTAAATTTTGACGTGCTTTTAGAGCCAAAAAAGTTGGCATCACTGGCCATAATACTTAAAGGAAGAGAATTGAATAAAGTGAATTAGCTTGTTTGAAGGGATTTTGTTTATGTTTTTTATGACGTTTAGATAGGTACATTTTCTTTGAATCTTAAATTATTTTGATTTTAGAATACGGATGAGTGTGTCGTCCGTTTGGTACATCTATTTTTTTCAAGAAACGAGAACGTGTATCGAACCGAGATCACTTTGTTTGTCAGCCATCATACTTAACACTTTGACATCGCGCCATATAAAATATAAACGGCGCGGACTTATTATAAACATGAATTTTATGCTGAGATCCTCTCTCTGAACTTTGACTGTATCAGCTTTGAGTTAGCTAAAAGTTAGCTCAATCAGTTTTGAGTTAGCTGCATCAGTTTTGAGTTAGCTTAAAGTTAGTTCAATACTTAAGCATTAAGCACATTCACCACAGCAAGCTACCGACTACCAAATGTCAAGGATAGAATACACATATTTATATGAGAATGATTATTTTGAAGACAGCAAGGCAACATGGCGGCAGGTTTATGTCTATGCTGATTTTGTCGTTGTAGTCCAATTAAACTAATTTGTATTTCTTTGGCTACAGTGAGACAATTCAGTGTAGCCAGTATATTACAGAATGTTGAATGAATGATTTTGTACATTTATTTCATATTATTTCACAGAAATAATATCCAAAAATTTATGTTAAGAATAAATTGATTAATTTTTGTACTTTTACGTGAAATAAATACATTTGAAAAGAGTAATCAATTTTTATAAATGTAAAATATGTGAAAGTGGCAATACTGAACTATGTATTTGTACTTGAATATCAACTGCAGATGGTGGTGCTGCTGCCGTCTCCAAAATAATTAAGTAGCCGGCTACGAGGCGACAAATGTTGCTAGCGGCTTTTGAAGTCGTGTGTTCGTGTAGCCTGCTGTGGTGAATGTGTTTAATGCTTTATCGGGAAGAAGACAGTTGTGCAAAAAACACCTGACTCACATCTGTATCATTTATGAATTAAGGTGGAAGTACATAAAACGCGTTCAGTGCGCTAATGCGATACACGCGGCTGTCAAAAAAGTTGAAATAGTTTGTTTTCATAAGGCAAGTTACATAGAGAAGTTCTCGAAGCGCGTACCTCGCAAAAAGTTAAACATTCTTCAACTTTCACGCGTTGTATACAAAATTACAGCTAGTGTTGCCAGATTCATAAGCTGACATACACAAAAATTATTAGAAATTAATTTCTTTATTAAACAATGGATAAAAATATGCATTAAATATTTAAAGAAACATAAAACGTAAATGCAAGACAAAAAAAAATAGCCGGCAAACAACTAAAAAAACTCAAAAGCGTGTTGTGTAACTTTCCATTTTTATAGCGTTAAATGTTTAACAAGCCAGAAAAGCGTTACCGCGTAACGCGTGGTATGTACTTCAACCTTTAGTTCATAAGCTAGTTGTAAATAAGTTATCAAAAAGTCACCCATATTTGGAGCTATGTAGCTAATAAAAATCCGACTGGGAAATGACAACACAGATGATAACGTGCAAAGCAGCAAAATCGTTATGCAGTAATCAGTGTTGCCATTCTTATTTTTCAAAAATCTTCAAGTCGAGCAAAAAAAATTTTTTTTTTGTTATTTTATTGAATGAAAATGAGTAAAATTTACTTAGTTCTTGTGAACTATTAAAATTAAGGCCAAATAACACAAAATAGTTACAGTATAGAATATGTATGTGTAAGATCATTAAGAAGCAAATCAGAAAATTTGTAAGTAGTTTAGTCAAAAAACCCCTCTATAATATATTAAAAGTTCCATAAGTAAAATTTTTAAAAATCTTATTTTTAGAAAATGAATCTTTTTTTGTCGTTTTAACATGTCTAAAAACTTCAAAAATAAGAGTTATGACACTATTGAACTACATGTGCAATATGTCCGTTGGGGCATACAAACTTTACCTCTTTATAATAAATATTAATATGAATTATGCGGCACGGATTTTTGATTAAAATTTACAAAAAGATGTCTTATTTTTTTTAATAAATAAATTTCAACCCTTTAAGAAAAAAAAATCCCAACTTTTTTTTACTCAATTTTTAAAATTTTTTTTTTTCTAAAAGATAATGAAACAACCATAATCTAAACTAAACACAATAAAAAAAAATAAATGCAAAAGTGTCCTTATCTTTATACTCCATTGAATGAGTTCATTTTCTATGAATATGTATTGGTAATTTTTTTATTAGTTTTTTTTATTTGATCGACACATTTATTATTAAAAATAACCATTTTTTTCTACTCGTATCACTGGCATTTCTCGCAATAAATTATATTGTGGAATATGTGCAGCACGTTCTATCAATTAAAAACCATATTGAGCATACTTTTGTTAATCTATTGAATGTGTAAAAAAATGCAACAAAAGCATTTTTCAATATATACACTTAACGAAAAATCCTAACAGAAATAATGGGCGACTGGAAGCAGTATTGTAAGGGTGAGAAAGAGAGAGCGAGAGCCAGTCTTTTGCTTACCAACCTGCTTGCGGATTACATGATTTTTGTATGGGATGTCTCACTTTTTAGCCTCTTTCTAATCATGCTAGATTCATACATCCCGGTCCAGACTTGCAAGTTTTGTTGCAGCAATTTTTCAATATCTGTGAGAGTGTTGAAATCGAAACTTTTTTTTTGTATTTTGCTCTCGCTCTTTTGCACTAAAATATAACAAGTTGCTGCAAAAAAAAAATTGCAAGTCTAAACCGGCACTAAATATCATATCCTTTTTTTATGCGAATGCTCTTTAGGTTAATGTGAGTTTAATGATTTTTTTTAACTCTATGGGACTCTCATTTGCTTGCGTTATTGCAGCTTCGTAAGCTAAACAGGATGCATGTATATAGGTCAGAGCTGCCCTCAGAGAGGAAACCGACAGAAATGTATAAGCGCATGCATGATACAATTATAACAGGTACATGCACAAGCCCAGCCTGTTAATGTATACAATACCTACAGTTGTCAAACTTTGTTTACAAGCTGCAAAAATGTTAGTGTATGTGTGTGCATAAAATGATTACAGTGTTGCCAATGAAATTATACATGGGTGTGTTTCCAATTATATGTTGAAGAAAATTACACTACACATCTTTTGTGTAGGTTAAAATTAAAACAAAAATAAATAAAAATACAAGCCAAAGTAGAATTACACACAGATTATACATGAATGTAATTACATGGCCTACAAATGAGAGTAATTGCACACTCTGTGTAATTACACACCTATTGGCAACACTGAATGACTATAATCATTCATGAATGCCGCGTCTGCAATTGTACTTTAGTTACCCTGTAATTGTTATTTTTAAAAACAAAAGGCATGTGTTTCTGACAATTATTCGTTTGTTTATACCAACAAAATGAATGTGTTTTTTTGTGTTGTAATTTTGTTGTAGTCGTGAATGTACCTAGTATAATTGTATTGTATTGTATAATCATTTGTATAAAAATCCGATTGATCTTCGGCACTCTGGTGTCAGTTTGAACAGCCTGGATATAGATATGCTTCTTTTCACAACCACAAATTTTTAACTCCCAAACTTATTTCTCCAAGTGTACAAACAAAGCTTTTATTTAGTTATTTTTTTAAGCACTTAATACTCATTGATATTTACAAAAAAAAAAAAAAAAAAAAAAAGAATAATAATAAATGTAAAAATATTTAAATAAAAATTCACTGCTAAAACAACAACGTCCAACAACAAAGAAAAAAACAATTGTATATACCTTAAATCTTAATAAAAATTTTGTACTTTTTTTCTCAATAAACTGCAAAAAAGGTATTTCGTTCGCATTTGCAATTTTAAAGCCGTCCGAATTACGTCATGTTTAAGGCGAGAACAAAAAAAAATCGAAACGAAAATTAAAATAAATTCAACGTTGGTCGTATAAAGAATTGACATTGCAAAAACTAAAACAAGAAGAAAAAAAAAACACAAAATTTTATTGCTTCAAATAACAAATAACTTTAAATAAAGAGAATTATTTTTGTTGGCAGTAGAAATCGACTTGAGAAATCAGTAGATTGTAAAATTGAATTTCTCTGCTTAAAAAAAAAGAGTCAAAAGTTTTAGACAAAACTCGGGAGATAATTAAAATTGTTCATTAATTCAAAAGCTTTGCATAAGAACTAAAAATTTTGCTGATTTCATTTGATTTTTAATTGATTTAATGCTAAATTAAAGGAAAAAAAATATATAAAAGTACAGTACTTTTCAAAATTATAGCAACACGGAAGTATTATTGGTAAATATTTAGAAAGCAGCAATAAAATATAACAGTAAACTTTTGAAGTAATTTTTTCTAATAGGGCATTTACACCTGCACAACATCTAGCATATTTAAATTAAAATCTTTACGAAAATTTATACCGCTTACACCATTTTTTTTTGACATTTATTAAGATTTTTTTTATCCAAAACAAAACCGAAAAATTTCCAAAACTACCACCAAACAACTGCAGTGTAGCCAATTCACACACCTTTTTAAAGCAGACCGTAGCTAATTCAATCATCTTGTATATAAATATGTTGTACAGGGGGTCGATTATGGTTCTGTGATAATGTGAAATGAAAACTTTTTTCAACTTTTCATAGTGTTTCTGATTCTAGAACAGTGAAAAAATGAAAAGAAAATTGAAATGATTTCATATGAAAAAAACAATTGGAATGAAACAAAACGTTTTCACAGTTACACATCATTACTGATTCTCGTCTTATGAAAAAGTGTAATCAAATGTCAAAACCTTTTCATATGAAAAGTTTTTTTACACACACAATTCATTAGTGAAAAAGCATGAAAATCCATTAAAAACCTATACTAATACTACTATAACACTTTTAAAATATTTAATTCACTTATCCTCATCCCTAATTTCGTCTGATACGTCCATTAAAACATTTTATCCAGACATTTCCTATTTTTATTCATGTTCATATTTGCATAATTTGGCAATTGATCAGAAGCCGAGGGAGGCATAAGTTAAGTTATTATCGGCGGCAAAAAAAATAATTTGGCGACGAGTGGAAGTTAACTTGAAAAGTTATTTATAACATTTTTTATTATAAAATTTTTTAGTAATAAATATATCAAAATGCCATACCACACTGAAATTAATATGTTATGTAGAAGAATGTTTCAAACTCCATTTGCAAAAGAATATATGCAGCTTTCTAATACTGAAAAGAGAAATCAATGCAACAATTCCAGTCTTTAAAAACAATTTGTATTTGTGAAGCACTATGAGGAATTTTGAAGAACAATATGCCAATTTCTACATGAAAAATATGTGTATTTACATAAATGTGTACACATGTACGTATGCTAGTTTGTATGTATGAATGTTCCTATGCACATTATTAAAAAAAATAGGTAAAAAACGCATGTTGTTTACAGCGTGACCGTTTGACCGACTAAAGTGGCAATTTGCCACTTTTTTGACTGCGTTTCCCCTTTTTCGACTGCCTTGCCACTTTTTGACTCCCTTTATTTAGGGTGAGTTATATGAAAATACATTAAAAATAAAAAGTTTAGTGCAGTTTTCTCGTTTTTTTTTTAATTTTGCCCCTTTTTTTTTTTGATAAATCCCCTATTTGGTGCCACTTTTTGAAAAATGTCATCGGTCACCCTGGTTGTTTAGCTTGCTTATCATTTTTTTTTTTTTTTTGAATCCTCGTTTATACTGATAATTTACACTTTTCTCTACCTGACAAAAACATGCACTCTAGCATCATAAATGGAACCACTTCATTGGACAAACATATTTTAAATTGTATTTCTCCTAAAATATTTTATTCTAATGTGAACTACATATTTGCTTTGTTGAGTGAAACTTAAAGCTAGTAAAAGGCTGAAAAAATATGAAAAATTTTAAATACTAATAAAAATAGTGTTATATAAATACATAAAAACGCAGAAACATATACATACATATATATGTATGTACATATGTATATACATAAATTCAACAAGAACTTAATCCCTGCCACGATTATCCCATTAAAATTAGATACATGGAATAAAAAAAATGCCTAAAAACGAACCAAAAAAACTTTACATATTTACGAACATACATACATACATATATATATATATATATATATATATATATGTACAATATATATATATATATATATATATATAAGTACGCATGAAAAAAAGGAAAGCATCTGTTTGTCTTGTTAGAACTTAACTTTTCCTCATATGTATGTATATTATACATATGTATGTAGTTGCAAAAAAGATTACTATTTCTTTTTTATTTATATATTTGTTTTTAATAAATAAATCAGGCTAAAAAAATAAGCCAGATTATATACATCCATCATATATATAAGAAGCTGCAGCGGCTCAAGCAATAATAAAAAATTACATGCGGCTTAGCGTGGCATCGTAACTGCGAAACTTAGATCTCTGTATTTGACAATTAAAGTTAAATAACATGAATAGAAACTTTTCACAGCTACACTGGAATGAAACATTTTTTCATTTCTTGAACCAGAATCGCAATTTGTGAAACTGTGAAAAGACGGTGTGAAAAGTTGCTATGAAAGCGAAAATGAAACGTTTTTTTTTCACTTCACATTATCACAGAACCAGAATCGACCCCCAGGGTAGTAAAAATCAAATAAGAATATTAGATTTTGAGTAGATTGCTTACAAATCTACTCACAAACTAGATTATGTTTTGGATGGGAAATCAAGTAAAAAGCAGTTAGATTTAGCACAACATAATTTTCTTTGCGTTACGAAAACATTTACGTAAGTTTTCATAGTAACAACATTAGGGGGGGTCACCGTTTCAATGCGGGATCAAATCGTCACATATGTACGTAATCGTATGGACTATCGTACGAAAACAAATTAAGTGATACGTCAATCGTAAGAAACGTTTTCATTTAATTTGTGCTGCCACAATTACTTATCAAGTTTTAGATTTTTACAGTTTGAAACGAAACAGAATAGAACGAAAAAGAAAAACTAATGATAAGATTTCCATAAACAAAAAAGAGTCAGCTGATCCGTAATAGAACAAAAAGTAAAAATTAATTCTACCTTTAGGTCTATACCCACACAAACCAAATTTGACATTTAGCTTATTCAACAAATACAAGTCACCTGACTTAGTGGGGTCACCTTAAAGATGGTCCTTGAATGTTGCTATGAAGTTTGTCTTTTTTTTATTATTCACATCACTAGCAGTGATGCCAATATCGTACAGTTAAAAACAGCTAAAATATCGAAACCCGTAAATAAGAATCGATATATCGGTTTTTGAAATATGAGCGATTTTATCGATATTTATTTTTTCAAATATCGATTTTTCGATATATCGATATGTTTTGCCCATCTCTAGTATCCATACTCTTTCAGACCAAAAAGGAATTTTTAAAAGCGGTCCAAAAATGACAGAGTTATAAAGTGCCTCGCAAACGAATTGATAATCTCATTTTTTTTAACTCGGTTAAAAAAAAATCAGCAAAAATAAGAAGAAAAACTTGTAAGAAAAGCTTTTTATATTAATGATTTGATCAGGCTAAAGTTCATATCGCTTTGTAAGCCAAATTACATGTGATAATTATTAATGAACAAATAACACCAAGTTAATTGTAAATATTCTGACAAACACGTAGTAGAACGGAAAAAATAGGTGTTTTCGAAGGCCACTAAAGCTTCATCATCAGCGTTCTATTGTGTTTGATCCACTGTGTGTGGTATCAGTTGATGTAGATTTCTGCTTTATATACTCAGCCGTTATTGCAAATGGAATATGTGAATTATTTTGATTCATCGTATTTCAATTGGCTGAAAGGTTTTTTGTAATGAAAGCTTAATCTTACCATCTCTAAATTTACAACAGTCTAGCCATTGTCGTTTGTTAATTACTAATTATGCACATGTTATAAAGTAAAATATTTTTTTTTTATAAAAATACATTGAAAAAAATATTTTACTTAATAAGTAAAATATTACTTTGGGATTATTAGTGCGTTAAAAAATGGTAAACTTAAATTTTAACAATTCCCATAAAAAAACATAAATTATTTAATAACTTGACTGCACCCGGTCAGAAAAAATACTTGTGTGGCAACACTCTATTCTTGAATAGCTGTTGTTATTATTTACATTTATTTTCTTTTTACATACTCTTACAAATACAATTTGAAGGTGAAAAAAAGTCAGCCAATGTAGCAATGGTAAAGTAAGAAAATAAAAAACATGTTGATTATTGAGTTCTTGCTTCAACTTTTTTATTTGTTGTTAAGCTTCTCATTTGTTTAAATGAAAGTTTATAACATAATAACTCTAGTTGTTCTAAGAAACTTTGGGTAAAGGTTCCCTGATGATCTGCATTAGCAACAGTGAAATGCGCATAGGATCCAGCTAAACCCCTCAATAATCAATTTCAATGTATTTTTAATAAAAAATATTTTACGTAATAAATAAAATAATAATTTGGGATTATTAGTGCGTTAAAAATTTTAAAGTTATACCGTAGACAGACGACAGCGTTAATTTGCATTAACTGTCTGAATGCAAATTAACTTGTGAATTATCCTCATCCGTAAATGCACTAAATGGCAGTGAATTAATACTGAATTCAACTATATGATAACACAGTCCTCATATGGTAACACCGTCAACAATCAATCAAATGTTGGCAAATTGTTTTGATTTTCAAAATTAAAATGCGATTCGGTCAGAAAATATAAGTTATTTTAATTGTTTTTAGAAAAAGAGCAAAGAAATATTAAAATCGAGACACATTTTTTCCATTTTTAAATTTTCGAAGTGTGTGGCACGAAAGGTATGTACAGATTTTGTTTACTAAATGCAAATAATGTCGTCTGTCAGTGTAAATTTTTAATTCACATTAGTCTCCTGCACAAGATATCTTATAAGAACTTTTAAGACATGAGGGATTTTTCAAATGCTTTGCTACAGCGAAATCTTATAAAACAAACGTTAACAACACTGTTTGCAAGAAATTTATTTGAGTATTGTAGGTATAAGAGTAAAGAAGAAAACACTTCGTGACGGAAGAATTTGTAATACTAGCTTCTTTCTGTACATAAGCGCGTGTACAAACGTCATGCATGTATGTGCGTATTATCTTTTATTTTTCTGCTCACATGCAAAGGTACACACATGCATTAACATTAGTTGTATGCGGTTAATCACATAATAGCTTACCATCTACATATTACACACACACTCAAACGTACAATATGAAAAATAACAAGCATACACAAATCAACAGTACTTCTTTTGAGTGTTTGTTACAGACAAGCTGTATTGACGTCATCGCTTGGTAACACTGGTATACACGTACACCAATACATCCATCGTGTTTCGCTTATAGTACGACAGCATTTATTATTGGTTTAGTATAATACATGCGACGTGAATACATTTAAAAATCATGACGTTTTTACATTTCAAGACTGTTTACGCAGCTCTCTAATTCACATTAGTGATATTTTAATGCAAATTAACGCTGTCGTCTGTCTACGCTATTATCCTCATCCGTAAATGCACTAAATGAAAATGAATTAATACTGAATTCAACTATATGATAACACAGTCCTCATATGGTAACACCGTCAAAAATCAATCAAATGTTGGCAAATTGTTTTGGTTTTCAAAATTAAAATGCGATTCGTTCAGAAAATATAAGTTATTTTAACTGTTTTTAGAAAAAGAACAAAGTAATATTAAAATCGAGACATATTTTTTCCATTTTAATATTTCCAAGGAAAATGATCGAAGTGTGTGGTACGAAAGGGATGTACAGATTTTGTTTACTTAATGCAAATACTGTCGTCTGTCAGGGTAAATTTTTAATTCACATTAGTGAGATTTTAATGCAAATTAACGCTGTCGTCTGTCTACGCTATTAGATTTTAATTCAATATTCTGATAAAATTTTTATTAAGGAATTTGCTATTTGTTTACTTCATAAAGTCGGAAAATTTTTACTTCATAAAGTCGGCGATTTCAGTGTAAACTGCATTTTTAACAACCAAAATATAATCATGTGATTAGGTTTTAATGAAATCTTTGTGTTTACTTTTTCGTATCACTGCACTTCAAATTCTCTCACCTATACAGCTGCAAAATATTTTTGGGCTTCTTGGCCAAAAGTGCCCTGGAGACGATAAAAGAAATGGTGATTGACGTGTTTATTTGTACGTGTCCTTTTAATTGACAGGTTTATTTGAATGTTTCTCCAGGTTACTTAAAGGAATTTCTAAAAACGATAAAATTGTCCACCAGGATAGAACTTTTTAAAATTATTTCTTTTTCAATGTAAGCACAGTGTAATTTAAAACAAATATTTTGGTTGCTTTCTTAAAATATTGTGGCACATCTAGGCGAACAGCTGAGCGATCAGTTTTTTTTGGACCCTGGCAACTTCCATTCTCCCCCAGCAAGTTGGACTTATAATTAAGCATAAAGTTACAAGAATGATTTTTCAAAAGTAGGGTATTTGAAAATAAAACAATTAAAAAAATATACATACAAACTTAAATGGAATTAAATCGACCCATAAAGCAGACAATGTGATAACTTTATTATTAAATTGCTGTTGCAGCGACCAGTGATGAATATTAAATAGAAATTAAAAATGTATAAAATATACATATTTGCAATATAATAGAGATCTATCAATAAATAGCTATTTTCTAAATTCATAAATAATTTAAATATGTTTAGTTGATTGAGAAGATCAAATAGAATGAAAATTACATATTTTTTATTAAATTTTTTTGCGTTCAAGGAAATTGACACACAATTTTTTCTAATATAAAGGGTCCGCCAGATAACTTTTTTTTTTTTGAAAATGCTATAAAAAAATCTACTGAATATTTTCTTAAATTTCTGATTTTATTTGAAAGTACAATCCTTCCGGTTAATAATGAAAAATAATTTCATTCAAATGGCTGCCTCGGCTGGCCATGCAGTAGCCTACACGATCGGTCCAATTTTTAAGCACATTATCGATTGTGTGCAGCTGTATTTCACCAATGGCTTCACGAATATTGTCCTTTAAAGCGTCAATTGTCTCTGGCTTGTCGGCGTAACACTTATCTTTGACGGCACCCTACAAATAATAGTCCAACGGGGTCAAATCGCAGCTCCGAGGTGGCCAAACGACATCAGCTCTGCGGCTGATAGTGCGATCTTCAAAAACAGGGCGCAAAACATCGAGTGTAGCTTCGGCTGTGTGGCACGTAGCGCCGTCCTGTTGAAACCAAATGTTGCCAATATCCTCCTCTTCAATTTTTGTGAACAAAGATTCGTTCAACATGGCCCGATAACGATCGCCATTGACTGTAACGGCCACTCCTTGCTCATTTTCGAAAAAATGGCCCAATTATGCCTCTGGACCAAAATCCGCACCAAACAGTGACTCTTTTTGGGTGCGTCGGCTTTTCAATGTATGCGTGCGGGTTTTCTGTGCCCCAAATGCGACAATTTTGCTTGTTTACATACCCGCCAAGATCAAAATGAGCTTCATGTGAAAAGATGATCTCTTTGGCAAAATCGGCATCTTCTGTAAGTCGATATTTCCCAGCGTTGTTCAAGCGTATACACAACCATATTCGTTCAGCGGAAGGATAAAACTAATTATCTGTCAAATCAGACATGAGCTAAGTGTTACCATTCACGAAATAAGCACTAGTTGAAAAAAAACGTTAGATGGCGGACCCTTTAGTATTTCTATTATATATTTAATAAAAAATTTATATAGCTTAGTATGTACATAACTTAATTTTGTTAATGTCAAGAGAAAAGTATTAAAATAGAAAAATAAATTTCGAGTGATCCTGCAGAAAGCTTCTTAGTCCATCCACCTCTTATCCAATCAATTCTAATGTAGTATTTTTTTTTCTCAACAAACAGTTAATACATAATTTATATTACAAAATTAATAAAAGCAAACTTACCGTTTCTGAAAATTCATCGCGGGAACGTCTCGACAGCGTAGTATGATTGTTAAGATGATTCATATTATCCTTGGTCGGTGACATATTTTTTATATATTAATTTTGAATTAAAAGTTAATTATATGTAGTGTGATAAGTATTTAAAAATTTATTTTTAGCAGACTTTTATTTTCGTTTTAATTTAATTGAGTCAAAACACAGAAAACCTGTAAACAGAATTTGAAAAAGAAAAAGAAAAATTATTTCTCAGAACTTGAGTTAAACAAACAAAAGTTAAGTAAACAACATAAATATTTATACGTACATACATAAATAAATTAAGTAATAAAAAGCAACTAAATTTTGTTGTTCTTTAAATAAATAAAAAAAACAATGAAAGTGCCTGTAGGAATTTCAACTTTGTACATACACTCATAAAAATTATTTGTTGCAATTAGTGAAAAAGTATTGCCAACCAAAAGTAGGGGAAAGAGAGTCGATACTTTCTTGAATTTTGCCAGAATGACGTAAAAGACATTCAACGGTATTCCACTAATACAAGGACAATAAATAATTTTCTGCTAAAATACAACGGGAAATTCTCGCATGATTTGAATTGGATGCCATTCCTTCCCTGGCTTTATAAACTCTGTCTGAAACAAGACTGGACTTAAAATAACCTTTTAACTGTTAAAATTTCACTAATTAAAAGGCAGTTCAGACTAGTATACATACTTTGTATTAATTTATGTAAAAAATTCAAATAATACGTGCAAGTGCGATATTGTGAATGCAAAATGTCATAACGAATGGTAAATAATACGATAAAAATTTGACATCCCATAAGACTTGATCATACTTTGAAAATTTTCTAAACGATAAGATTTTTCATCTGATCAGAGTTGCATTATTACAAAATCAAGTAATAAGCAAACTAACAAGATGTTTGTTTCGACGCCGATGAAGCGCCGTCGTTTATGGTATATCTCTTCCTCCTAAACCGGCTATAAATATTGAATATGCTTATCTTATTGAAATATATTTCGTGTAAGCCATGTCTGAACGTTAACGAAATTATCGTATTTTCCTTTTCTTTATCTTATTTGAATGAACTACTTTAACCGCCGACTATTTTCAAAGGCCGGCACGACAACAGCTTGCATGAAACTGCTCTGCCGCCGGAAGTCAACGATTAATGTAGGCATGTTAATCCTCAACAGCTGTTTGCTTTCTACTTTTGTTTTTAATTTAAGGTGTGATGGTGTGAACACAAAATGTCACTTTAACTTAATTTTTTTGACTATCGAAACAAATGTCCTTAAATTTCTTTCTCTTAAAATGTGATAAAAGTCTTTATACATGTAAAAATAGTCTGAGTGATCCTTAAGCAATTTTTTTTTTAATAACTTAATATACCGAAAAGCCTAGTACTCTGTTTGAAGTAGTGAAAATTTTCAGCAACATTGATTATTTCGCGTGAAAAATTTGACACGTAACAAGTGATGCCCATATAACTTTTTCCGCAAAAAGGTTCGTTTTTATTGGTTAGAAGTATGCAACATTGATTGACTTTTGTAAACAAAAACATCAGCTGTCAATATTTTACACGAAATATTTATCCAGAGGGAAAATTCAGAAGACCTTCTTACTTCAATCATTATTAAGGGCCTGTTTAGAATTTTTTTTTATTGAATTTCTATTCTTATCTAACTGATAAATAATGTCTTATAGAATTCCTCGACTCTTTCGCATAAAGGATAACATAAACATTCCACTTAAATTGATTGCACCTGGTCAAAAAAATACTTGTGTGGCAACACTGTATACTTAAATAGCTGTTGTTGTTATTTACATTTGTTTTCTTTTTACATACTCTTACAAATACAATTTGAAGCTGAAAAAAAGTCAGCCAATGTATTAATGGTAAAGTAAGAAAATAAAAAAACATGTTGATTATTGAGTTCTTGTTTCAACTTTGTTATTTGTTGTTGAGCTTCTCATGAAAGTTTATAGCATAATAACTCTAGTTGTTCTAAGAAACTTTGGGTAAAGGTTCCCTGATTATCTGCATTAGCAACAGTGAAATGCGCATAGGATCCAGCTAAACCCCTCAATAATAAATTTCAATGTATTTTTAATAAAAAATATTTTACTTAATAAGTAAAATATTAATTTGGGATTATTAGTGCGTTTAAAAATTTTAAACATAAACATTCCACATTCCCTTCTATGAGAAGGGAGAAAAGAAGAAGTACTTTGTTTTTTACCAAAGCAAAGATCATTAATATGAAGGCCTTTTAGAATCGCTGGCTAAAAAATTAGAGCGGAAGGCCTACACCACAATCACAACGCGTGTAAAAAAGATATGAGTATGAAATGGAGAGAGCAGGTCTTGTACATTTCAAATAAGGAGTACAGAGGCTTTCTAGAAAGCATCTTTATTCCTTCTTTTTCCCGCCAGTCACATTATTTCACAGATGGCAAGAAAATGTCGCCAGATACATTTCATACATTTTTTTACGAGTTGAACAAAGTAAAACTTTTGCAACACTATTTCTTGAATATTTAAAGCTTAAATTAGAGGTGACATAGCCATAATGCCATAGCCATAACCAAACCAAAATTCAATTGGTTACTATGGTAATAGATATGGCGTTATGGCTAGTCACCTATAATCAAATAGTATTGCCTATAAGTTTCGAACAGCAGTTTTCTATGGCTATGGTTATAGCACGTCTCATTGAACCTTAAGGTAAACTTTTTTATATGGATTATGTCAACAGAGTACCAGGCTTAAAATTAATGACGGAAACTAACAAAAACAAAATTTTTTCACTAACACATTTGCGACAATTTTGTATTGAATTCAACAGTGACACTCAATTGACTGGTAATTTGATGGGTAGTGATGAGTGATATATTTATCAATTATATTTATATAATATATACGCTACAGTGAAACTTCTTATGTATATACATATGCCAGAATGTTTAAAACATTACGTTTTATTGTAAAATTTATAAAAGTATTTAAAAAGTTCAAAAAGTGAATAAAAGAAATTTTTAAAGTTTAATTTAATACATGTCTGTGTATTTTTTTAAAATTTTATATATTTATTAAAAGCAAGTTGCGTAGGAGGTTGAAAAATTCGTGTAGAAGGATTGAGTTTTAGCTTGTTTTTTTTATAACTTTTAAATACTTTGAGCCTGTCCCACGATGTCGACAGCGTTCGACTTGTCGCACAGTTACATTCAAAACAAAAACAAATTTTGTTGTATCCAATGTAAGTCCTGATTCACACACATCAGGTTTAACTGATCAGTTTTTGTTCAATTTTCTTTTGAACCTGCATTTACGTTCATACACACCGTCAAGTTTGTTTCATCAAGTCTCATCAATTTTTGTTGTAGTAGAGTATTACGAATGACAAAACAAAACGAAAAAGCAAACTTAACTGGTACGGTCAAGTCTGTACCCCTTTCCATTCTCTTTTCCCCTCTCTCCTAAAAACTCAAGACTTGACGACTCAGACCTGACGTGTGTGAATCAGGACTAACTGTGCGACAAGTCGAACGCTGTCGACATCGTGGGACGGGCCCTTTATTTATTTCTTTATTTCTAAAGTACTTTTTATAATCAAAAACAATTTAAAAAATATAAAAAGTTTTTTAATAAAATTAAATTAATCAACTTTAATTTATTAGAGTTGATCAGTATATCAATCATGTGTGATTGCTCAACTTTGGAGGATAAATTAGTCTAGTGTGATTAGCTAGGGTTGATAGGTATATCCATCAAATATGATCAGTCAAACGTATCTTATATTTATAACATCATTGATTAGCAAAAATCAGAAGAGTTAGCAGTTCGAATATATGTGTGTTCTACAGTCGACGAAATTCACTAGTTAGAGAAAGAAACAAAATCACAAGTATAGAAAAGTTTCCATTGCATTTTTCATTTTTCCCTTAATGATATGATAGAAACTTTGTTCTACACAATGACTGATATATCCTTCAGCACTACCGATCAAATGGACGGTCGATTGATTGCCACTGTTGTTGTAGGATAGGTTCGAAAAAAGTAACTCAAATCGAATTATTATACTTTATTCAGAAATCATATCTAACAAACAACACCTCGGAGATTTCAATTTCAATATTTCTTTAAGTGTATGCTCTAGTTTAGTAAATATTAATGAATGTTAATTAAATGACGCTCTCAAGCTTGGTTCGAAGTAGTGGAGGTTGCTGTCTGATAATGGTGACAAAATTATGTATGTAAATATATGTATGTACGAGTATGTGTATTATAGATTTATTAGGCTCTCTTATTCATAGACATAATAGGGAGCCCGATGCGGAAATCCTAATCATGAAAACCCCTGAGATTTTTTGGAATTAGCCAATCGCGAAATTTCACATTTGTGTGTTTTTTTTAATAAATCTTATAATAACTACAAATTGCTACTAATCAATTTTTACTATAATGATCAAATAAGTGCCTTTAAACGTGGATACAACGAGTTAAAGTTTTCCACGAGTGTGAAGATTTTTGTCACTTTCGTTAAAATTTTTACAATATGAATTAAAACGTTCCACAAAAATATTCACTGTAAAATTCTACTATATGCATACGTCTCTGAATTTAGCCCTTCGATGTGGCTAAATTCAACTCGAGCACCTTTTATAAGTCAAAACTTAAAATGCGTACTGGAGTTAATTTAGCGCTTCTTCATTTTTTGTACCAATAAGTCACACAAATCCGTATTTTACCGTATAAAGCTGCCGAATCTAAAATTAAAGGCGTAACTGTAATGTGCTTATGCTGACTTAAGCAACTTTGTGAATACATATACATAAATAAGCTATATTTACCCATTTTTTTCGAACACAACTTTTTCCCGACAAAATTTTATTTTCTGAGAGTTTTTTGCAAAACGAATTTCGAACAATTTGTACTCTACAAGGTGGCAGCACAGTAGCATATGATTACAACCCTCCAAGAAATAAGTGACTGAAACTAACACAAACGAAATTTTTTCCCTAACACTCTTACAACAACTTTTAATTAAATTCCACAGTGACAGTCAATTGACTGGTCATTTTATCGGTATTGATGATGGATACATTTATTAATTACAGTTACTGTTTTTTTTATGTCACTCACATAGTTTTAATTTTTTATTAAACAAATTATAAATAAAAAACATAATAATGAAAATTGCGCCAAAGCAATAAATGTAATATGTTTGTACTTTTATGATGTGTCAACTCAGTTCAGCTTTAGTTGAAAATTTTAAATAGCTGGCAGCACAGTACAATTTTGTCCGGACGAAAATTAAAATTAAAGTTCTCTTCCTTTCTCTCTCTCTCCCTCTCTCTCAAGAAGAGAAACATCTAACCAGGGTGACCGATGACATTTTTCAAAAAGTGGCACCAAATAGGGGATTTATCAAAAAAAAAAGGGGCAAAATTAAAAAAAAACGAGAAAACTGCAATAAAATTTTAATTTTTAATGTATTTTCATATAACTCACCCTAAATAAAGGGGGTCAAAAAGTGGCAAGGCAGTTAAAAAGGGGAAACGCAGTCGAAAAAGTGGCAAATTGCCACTTTAGTCGGTCAAACGGTCACGCTGCATCTAACTACATATAACTATATAAAAAAGTTTTGTGCGGACAAAAATTTTGTTCGGAAACAATGGGTTAATCCCGCTTACAGTAATTTTGGGATTTTGACCGAAATTAAGTAATTTCGCATACAGTTTGACATATCCTGCCATAACCGCCAAATTTAATTTTTTTTACCAAAACCGATTATTTGTAATCGTAAATAATCGATTTTTTTCCGTAAAAAAACGAGGTCCAGAAAATGTGCCGGTTAAGCTTTTTTTTGGCGCTTATGGCTCGATATCCCAAATGAACGCATTTAACTTGATTTCGATTAAATTAACATGAAATTACATCGCTGTTTTTATATGGAAAACTCCTATTTATTTCAACCATGAAGATGCACGACAAGGAACAAAAAAATTTAATGCGTCAATTTGGTTAGAAATTGTTTTTTTTTATTCAATATAAAATAAAAAGATGCATAATATTAAAAAATATTGTGAACCATTTATTTAAAGGTTAAAAAGCCTTTATCCAACTGAAAATATTGCTTCAATAAATGTCGCAACGTATCAAATGTCATTTAGTACCAGTATGAATAGTTTTGATTTCGTTAGTAATTTCATCTTGAAATGACTTGATTTTTCAATACACGCTGAGCGGGCTATTAGTACTTTTATATTATACTTTTCGTCAAGTTTCGCAAGTGTCATATGGGCTATTCCACAGAATGTAAGTTACGATGACACGTACGTTGACCAATCAATTAAGTTTGCATTTTCTTATATTTTACGCTCCTCAAAAGTGCATAAAGAAATAATAAAAAAACTAAATTTTCTCTGAAATACAAGCTTAATTGATTGTTCAACTTACTTGACCGTAAGTGACATTCTGTGGAATAGATCATATGCTGATGCAAGCAGCGAAACTGATCATGCTTTGCTTTAGCAATTAGCTATTTTGTGTGATATAATTATCTAGAGTTATTAAAGAAAAGAAAAAGTTGTGATGAATGTTGAAAATTTCTTCGTAGATAATTAAATAGAACATTTTTTAGCAAAATTGTAAAATTATAGATTTTTTTTGCAATTGAATTGGACTGGACGATTGCTTTTCTTAGTATCGAAATCCCCGGATTAGGCATTTTGCAGGCCCAATAATCTGGGATTCCATAAAGTAATCACGTCTGCCTTCCCTAATACATATGTATGTACATATGTATGTATGTATGTATGTATATATTTATGTACTTACATACGTGCGGCAAGAAGAATGTGTGTAAATTATAATTGCTTTTCTTATCTGTCGAATGTTTGCTTACTCTACTGCTATTTATGTATGTATGTATAAATTCGAAATATGTAACATAACATTTTTCTCAATTCAAAACTATTACAGTTGCTGTAATTGTTATTACAAACACACAGAATGGCACATGTGGGATTGTAAGTATGAGTGTCAGTAGCAGTGTTGCCGCAACAGATTATCATGTTAAGCTGAACTAAAGGATACTACACAAGTTTGGGTATTTTGAGTGGCCATTATTTAAACATACAGTCATTAACTTAAGTATGGGCACAACTACACATTGAGACCAAATGTAATTTTTTATGTATTTCGGAACACGAAATAGTTATTTTATGAACATATAATGGCTATAAACAACTATATTTAAGAAATAATAACGAAAATTAAACAGATTTTCTCCACAGGTAAAATAATAACGAAATATATTAAAAAAAAGCTCAGTATTCTGGGGACAAAAGTATGGCTTAATATTTAGTAGGCAATCCTGGTTTGCTTAAGTATATTTGGAGTGGAGTGCACTAACTTTTTTTGTTATAATATATTCTTCAGACAACGCTGCTTTAACACATTGAGTGCCACGTCGTATGTTGCCGTACGACACCTATCCCGTCGAGAAGTGGCATGTCGTACGTTTCCGTACGACAGTGATTATGTTTATTTAGAGCCTGTTGTTCTTTTATATACGACACAGTGAAATTTGTTGTGATTTTTAAATAAAGAATCCTTTACTGAACATATTTGCAAAAGCATTCATGGGTCTAGCATGATTTTTTAAGGTTTTATAAAGTAAAAAATTTATGAAATGTACAGAAATGTACATGTTTGTGAAGATAAATTCATCGAGTTAAATTCATTTTTCAAAAATATCGCATGCCATATTTTTATTTTTTTGGTACGAATTTTGCACTGAAATTAAGGGGTTTTTTCATAAAAACGTTCACTGTAGCCAAACCCTTTTTCCTCAGCGAATCAAACCTAGTGGAAAATGAAGACAACAAATCATACTATTAAACTGCATTTACAGTATATCTAAATTGCATTTGAGAAATTTTGTAGAAAATTTAAAAAAAATATGACTTAGTAAAAAAATCTTATTTTTTTAGTTCTATGAAGTAAATGGTCACTGTGGCAAAACTCTTCTTCCTCAGCGAATCAAACTTAGTGGAAAATAAAGAATGTCACTGTTCACTGCTAAGCTATTAATCAAAATAAGAGTCTTTCTAACTGGGACTTGTTATAAACATCAGCTATTAAACATGAAACTAAATAAATTACGCGCACTCTATACTTGGGTGGGAAATTTACTGGGGATTCTACCACTTACGCACTGTATGGCAATACCGATAAATATGGTGGCGAATGCTAACAGAATCAAAAATAACAACAAAACCAAAAACAGTTAATCGTAATATCAAATATTGTCTGATGTTCTCTTGCTTCCACTTAGTCGCCTGTACTGTCGTTACGGTTGTTTTTATTGAAAATTCCTGCAAAAACAATAAACTAGACGCGAAATACACTGTTACAGAGATGGAAAACACCAAGAGCACCCATTGTAATGAAACTCGCTTATTTATGAACTTAATACTTTGTCCCTAAGTCCTAGTTTACACTATGCAAGTCTTATTGCTAAACTGGGGGGTTATTATGTAATCCGAATCTAACGGAAATGTGTTCGAATTGTAATGTTAATAACATACAAATTCGAATAGTTTCCGTTTCGAATCGAATTACATAATAACCCCCCTGATTAGTTTTTTAGGAGAGAGACGAGGGGAACAGAAACGAGAAAAAGAATCGTTTCTAATCAGCTTAGCAATAAGACTTAGCTTAGCAATAAGACTTGCATAGTGTAAACTGTGACTAATTACACTGTACAACAAACAAAAAATAATACTAAAGCTCTAAAAACTGTTTTTAGCATTAGTATCGATCGATGTTGTGAAAGTTTAAAAGGCGGTTAAAGTTCCGTCTTCTCTTTTCCCATATATGTAGTTATGGTGAATTGACATTGGAAACGATAAAACTCTTAGATTGTACGAGAAACATTTGTATGAAACATTTCAATCCTCTAACTATTGCGCGTTTAGCTATTCTTGTACCTTTCATGAAAAAAGGACAAAATACCTCTTAAACACTAAAAGAGCAGGTTGCAATGTTTTACGAAAATCGTTACCATAAATTTTTCTTATAAACATCTGAATACGATTTATTAATAAAAAAAAAGTTGAAAGCAAACTTTGCAGCTAAACTTGGGCATTAATAAAATATACCAGAGCTGCCCACAGAGAGAAAACCGAGAGAAATGCATAAGCGTATGTGTATTCATTTGCATAAAAAGCCAATTGATGTTCGGCAGTCTGGTGCCAGTTTGAACAGCCTGGAAATATACTATGTCCAAGAACTTTTTTCTGATACTCTTGAATACATTCATTGATCAAGATTTTATGTGAAATCCACATGTATCAAACGAAGTTCATTATAAATATATAAAAAAAAAACATATTGACCTAAGAATCCAATAAAATTTATAAAGATCCCCAAATTATACTAAAAACATAAAATCTTGGGTGCAATTCGTTAAGACAATAATTTTGACTTTACGACAAAGTTATTTTAATTCTTCCATTTTGATTTTTTTTTTTTTCAACAAAAAATAAAACGTTCATACGTTAAAAGTGGTTTATCTCGAAAATATGCTTTCTACTTACGATGCTATCGCTTGTGACCCCAGAAATATGTTCTCGTAAAAATCATTGTCTTGTCATTTACTTGTTTGCATAGTATAGCGTATGAGTATTATATTATTTAATAAGTACAGTCCTCATACGTCCTTGTATGGAAATTAGTGAGTTTTCAATACGGACTATTCTCGTTTAAGTGTAGTTTTAAAACGATATAATTTAGAACGATAATTTTTTGTTGAAAATATACCATTACCAGTGTTGTCAAATCGGTGCTTTTCGCACCGTTTTGGTGCGTAGTGCTTTTTTAAATTCATTTTCGGTACTTTTTGTTTCGTGGCGGAAGCCCCAAACCCAAATTTCAATAAGAAATTTCCTGTCATTTAAAAAAATAAGCCTTCACTTAAATTTAGCATTTCAAAATATTTTAATAAATCAGTAAAAAGATTGGTTAAAGAAATAGCGCCAGATTACCCTTAAACTTCAATACTTTAAATAAAATAAAAAATTCCGACAGCACCCGTATCTGGTTTAATTTTTCTTGTCTTCTTTAGAAAAAAAAAGGATTTTCTATAAGAATCACATATTTTAGTATTTTTGGTTTGAAACAATAAATTAGAAAAATAAATTTGTAAAAACGACAACACTTGATCTCGCCATAACTCCACAAATAAACATCATACAAAAGAAATATTTGTCTAACACGTTCATGTTTACTATAAATACAGTTATACCAAATATCAAGTAGTTTCGGGGAAAAAATTTTTTGGGTTCACGAATAATGCCCCATATTTCATATTACAATTTTGTAGTTCGCACTTGCCGTCCCTGGTCACAGTCGTGCAGAATATCGTTGAAAAGAGAAAATTAAAAACAAAACGAGTTAGACCGCGCGTAAAAATAACAGAACAAGAAAACCTTTAGTTTTTGTATTGTTATTTTATATTATTTTTAGAAATTTAATCACCATTAAGCAGATACTTTTTACAATCTCACACACACACTGGCACACATTCGTGCAGTCGTTTCACAAAGAACAAGAACAATTCCAGCGTTATCAACGACAAAACAAATTTCAAAGGCAGTAACAAACACAATACCGGTAAAAAAAAATGTTGCCAACTATTCGAAAATCGATTAATTAAGATGAGCAATTTGCTGCAAATATTTTTTATGATTTTTGCAATGTCTCCAAATTAAATATGTACATATTTTGATCTCATATACATACATAAATACACACGTGTTAATTGTAATTGTATACACATTTCTCAAATTCTATTTCATTAAAAATTCATGATAATTAGCTGATGTTAACAAACAATCTTTTCAAACGTAGATAGACACTGCTGCTTATGAATTGTGTGGCGGCACAGAAAAATGTCGTCATTTATTTTAATTTTTCATAGAAAATCAGATTAATTTAAAAAAAATCATTCTATAAGAATTGAAAATACTGAACTTGAGCGCGCTTGAGAAATTATTCTTGATGAAAATTCATTCTATGTAGTTCAATTAAACTTAAATACGTATTTTAATTTATTTTAATTTTTTTATCTTTTTTGTTTTGGATTATTTTGTTTTATTTTCTTTTATTTGATTTGATATTGTTTTATTTTACTTTACTTTAATGTTTAGTTTCTACATTGCACGCTAGCGACTTGTTTAGAAAATTTGTATAAAAATCAATCAAAACTTTGACGGCCGTATGTATAAGAATAAACAAGCAAGAAGTTAGCATAAGTGGCACAATTTAATATGATCTTAAGGAGTTTTGCCATACAATTTTACATTAAAAATCACGCTAGGATTTAATATTGGGTTAAATCTAGATTATGCTACGATTTTTAATGTCAAATTGTATGGAGGAACTCGTTAGCACCTACATAGTTCAATGTCGTCTTTTATTCTAACTTCAAGCCAATTTTTGCTTATACATAGGGCCGTGAGTGTTTTTCATATATATATATACATATATTTTAAAGGCAAGTCGCTCCTGATTGCACTGTGGAAACTACAGATAGTGGTTTTATTATGTTCTAATACACACATAGTACATAAATACATACATATTATTTTATTTTAATTTAGTTTATTTTTTTTTATTTTATTATATTCTATTATCTTATTTTGTTTAAATCTATTTAATTTTACTTTATTGTATATTATTTTATTTTATTCTATTTTATTTTATAATATTTTATTTTATTCTATTTGATTTTATTTTATTGTATATTATTTTATTTTATTATATATTATTTTACTCTATTTTATTTTGTTTTATTTTACCTTGTTTTATTTCATTTTATTTTATTACTTTATTTTATTGTGTTTTACTTTATTTTGTTTTATTTTATTTTATCCTATTTAGTTGTTTTATATATTATTAGATCTTATTTTACTTTATTTTATTTTTCATTATTAACCCCCGACTAAAAAAAAGGGGTGTTATAAGTTTGTAGTGTGTGTCTGCGTATCGGTGTATCTCTGTGTCTGTCCGTGTCCACGTACAGGCCAAACGGCTGGACCGATTTTCATTTAGATTTCATTTCATTTTTCTGTTTGAAAGATGACTTGATCGAGAGGGTTCTTAGCTATGTTTGAAGAAAATCGGTCCAGTCCTTTAGAAGATATAACATCTTTTCTGAAAAAACTCGGGGGTTTTTAAAATTTTTAATTTTTGTTATTTTATATTATTTTATTACATTATATATTATAGACATATTTTTTAATTTTATTTGATCTTATTTTATTTTATTTTATATATATTATTTTGTTTTATTATATTATATATTATATATTATATATTATATATTATATATTATATATTATATATTATATATTATATATTATATATTATATATTATATATTATATATTATATATTATATATTATATATTATATATTATATATTATATACATATTTACATTAGACTGTATCAGAAAAAAAAGTTCTCCGTACACCAGCGAATATAAAGTATTGTTCCAAGGACATTTCAAAAAAAAATTTTGCTTTTTTCGCCTTTTTAGTTTTTTTGTTATTGTATAATTTTAGGTATGATGTGAAGGTTACTTGAGGTCAAAGACTTTTGAATCAAAAAAAAAATTGCTCTGCCACAGACAAACTCATCGATATATTATAGTTTAATATCTGAATGTAAATACTGAAGATATGACAAATTTAAAAAGGTGACCCCTACGGTCTGCAACAATGAATTTATAAAAGCATTTTTTAAATAGTTGTGCTGCAATTATCGAAATACTTTTTTAGCAAAAGTTTTATTATTTCTCGCGAGCTATAAATTTCTAACATTAGCCTAATGTGACACTAGGGTGGTAAGAAATGAGATTTGGGGGCTAAGTACTAGAACGGTACACTTGAAGTCAATGAACTTAAGAGCAAAAATATTGGGCTCCCTGAGACAAAAAAATTCGATATATCAAACTTTAAGATCGGACTGTAAATATGGAAGATATAACGAAAAAAATAAAAAGGCGACCCTACGTTCGGCATAAAAAAAGAAAAAAAATTTTTTGAAATGTCCTTGGAATAAACTTTATATTTGCTGGTGTACGGGGCACTTTTTTTGTTGCCTGTTGGCCGAGACGCTCTAATGTACATACATATTATATCATTTCATTTTATTTTATTTTATTATATATTAGTTTATTTTATTTTAATTTACTTTATTACTTTATTGTTTTATTTTATTTTCTTTTATTTTATTTTATTTTATTTTATTTTATTTTATTTTATTTTATGACTTTTTTATTACTTTTTTATTTTATTTTATCTTATTTTATTTTATTTTATTTTATTTTGTTGTATTTTATTGTATTACTTTATTATTTTATTGTATTGTATTTTATTTTATTTTATTTTATTTTATTTTATTTTATAACTTTATCATTTTATTTTATTGTATTTTGTTTTATTTTATTTTATTTTATTTTATTTTATTTTATTTTATTTTATTTTATTTTATTTTATAACTTTATCATTTTATTTTATTGTATTTTGTTTTATTTTATTTTATTGTATTTTATTTTATTTTATTTTATTTTATTTTATTTTATTTTATCTTCTTTTATTTGTTTTATGTTATTTTGTTTAATTTAATTTTATTTTATTAATTTGTGTGTTATGTTATTTCATTTCATTTTAGTTTATATAATTTTTTTATTTTATTTTATTTTATTTTATTTTATGTTATTTTAATTGATTTATTTAATTATATTAATTTTTTTATTTTTGCGTTATTTCATTACATACATTTATTTTTGTTCTCGGAAGATCTATCACAAAACATACAGAAGTGACACGAGACGGAAGATACGCGTATTTTTCTGTTTGTCTCGTTTTCCCTCAAATTTTGTCGTCGTTTTTGTTTTGCTACGTCTTTCTAGTGCAATAAATTTTTATTAGCTGTGTTAATTGGTAAGTAGTAATACACTACAGTATCAATTACACTATGCTTTTCTCTGCTTTCCACGAATTTTAACAAAAAGCTGATTGGAGCTTTTTTTACCTGTCACTTTCTTCACTTCTGAGTATTCTGTGGATCTATCTAACCAAACAAACGCAGTAAATAAATACTGCCGTTGTTTTCTCTTATCAACAAAAACGTTGTTCTTTTCAGCACAAACGAAAATAATCTGGCAATCATAAACATAAAAAGAATTCATTCAGAACACATGAAATGTTTTTGTGTTCATACAACCATAGAATTGTGCTATCCAAAAGACATACGGACATTAACAATTGTAAATTTTTTTGGTGGCTACAACAGCAGCGACTAAAAACATACACATTGCAAATATTTACTTTTGGAGTCTACACAAACTTTATTTTTATTTTTTACAATTTTATCAGATAAGAGTATTAGTTTTTAAAACGTAATTGCGCAAATTATTGTATGACTAATAAATTTCAATGAAATTCAAATATTTTAATTAAACAAAAAAAATTCAAAAAAAAAATCAAATACTTATGCTTATTTGACTATAAGTCTGGGTTGTTTTACGTACGTTGCAACAAAAAAATCTTTTGAAATTTTTCAATCAAATAGAAAAAGGTGTTTAGTGCAGTTTCATATTCCTTGTATTTATTTTTAAAATGGTGAAAATTGTTGATTTAAACTTTCCATTGGAAAGCAGTTACTTGATGACCTGTTGGTTAGTAACAGTTAAAATTCAAATTTATACAGTGTGATAGTTGAATATTCATAGAAAGATGGAAAATTTCAAAACCATTTTATTGCCACGTACCAACTGCAATTCCCAAACATAAAAGTAAATGCAAATTAATTACAGGCTAACCTCGATGGCATGACAAGGATTGCAATACAATAAATCTTTTTTTATATACATACATACATACATATGTAGACTTTAATATTTTGGTTGCGTTCGCAAATGCAGTAATAGTGCTTAACGAACGCAAATGCAGCGCTGCTTGCCATAAAAAAATATTTTTTATTCAAATAATTGGTGAGTCTGCCGCAAAAAATTGCATTTAAGTTGCATATCACAAAATGGAAGAGTAAATGGCCTGTTCCATGTTACAGAAAACGTTCGATCGATTACTTAAATTGAAAACAAAAACTAATTTTCTTATTTTGTTGTTGTACTTCAAAGTGATTCAAAATAAAATTTTATTGCAAATTTTATTTAGTTTTTTTTTTATTATTTTTTTAAACTTATTTGCTTCTCTGTTGATGATTCTATTAAACTAAAGTTCGTATGGCTCTTTAAGCCACTAAAAACAAATTTTAAATTATTATGACAAACACTAGCAGAAAGGAACAACATGTTGTTTTCGAAGGCCGCCACACCTTCATCAATCAGCGTTCTTGCAGTTGGTCCACTGCGTGTGTAGACAATTAATATTAACTTCAGCTCTATATCAGTTACGTTCAAGCCATATGCACAATGTGCGAGTTTTTGCAAAAGAGAAGAGACCACAACCAGATATCGGTGACAAAAATGATTACTGCTTGCTGCTTACTTTGCAAAGAAACAATAAAAAATTGTCAAAGCTTTCAAAGCTATTTACCTCAAATGCAAATATATATATGTGTGTTTGGACGTAGCTGCTCTATATAAAGGATGGACAAATTTCAGGTTAGGAAGTAAATTGGCTGCCAAATGATGAAATGTCAAGAATTGAGCTGTCATCCTTTGACATTTATGTAGTAAAAAGTTGGGAAATTTTAACAGCTATGCTGACTCTTAAACAAAGAATTTTAAGTGCAAATTTCATTTCGAATTTTTTGCCTTTTTCAACAAAATCATTTTTAGTGATGAGGCCCATTTTCAATTAGACGGTTGTAAACAAACAAAATTGTCGCATATAATGCATTAAACACATTCACCACAGCAGGCAACACGAACACACGACTTCAAATGCCTCTAGCAGCATTTGTCGCCTCGTAGCCGGCTACTTAATTATTTTGGAGACGGCAGCAGCACCATCTGCACCTGATATTCAAGTACAAATACATAGTTCAGTATTGCCACTTTTATATATTTTGCATTGATAAAAATTAATTACTCTTTTAAAATGTATTTACTTCACGTAAAAGTACAAAAACAAATCAATTTATTCTTTACATCAATTTTTAGATATTGTTTCTGTTAAATAATATGAAATAATTGCACAAAATCATTCATTCAACATTTTTTATTATACTGGCAACACTGAATTTTCTTATTGTAGCCAAAGAAATAGAAATTAGTTTAATTGGACTACAACGAAAAAATCAGCCCTGTTGCGTTGCTGTCTTCAAAAGAATCATTCTCACATAAACATGTGTATTCTATCCTTGACATTTGGTAGTCAGTAGCTTGCTGTGGTGAATGTGTTTAATGCATAAGTCTTACAAAACCCACAAACAGTCCTCGAAAAACCATTACATCCATGTTTTCGGCCCATATTTTTCGAAAATGAGCAAGGAAACCATGATAACGGATTTTTGTGGCTAATGTTGAGATCAGTGACCTTTGGTATCAGCAAGACGGCGCCACAAGCCACCCAGCCGGCCAAACAAATCAGTTATTGCATGCGAAATTTTTCGGTCGCGTAATTTCTCGATTTGGCAATGTTAATTGGCCGCCTCGTTTTTTGTGATTTAATGCAGCTAGATTATTTTATCTGGCTCCATTTGAAAGACGCGTAAACCTGAACAAACCACAAACAACTGACGCTCTGAAAGATGAAATTCGGTGCTGCATAGACGAGATAAGTGAAGCTTTGCTGCAAAATGTGGTTAAAAATTTTGTGAAAAGAGCATAAGTCCATTTTCCATTATTAATTCCCATATTTCTACTTTACATTGGCACTCGTATCAATAAAACTGAATTTAAAAAAAAGTGTCTTTTTAAGCCAATTTACTCCCTAACCTTAAATTTCCCCACATATTTTTCAATGCAAATGGAATACGTGAATTGTTTTGATTTATCCGAAAGCAAGCGGATAAAAGCTTTTTAAATAATGAAAGCTCGAATTTGCCATCACTTATTTACAACAGTGTTGCCGCTGTGTCGTTTGCTCTTTACGAATCATGCACATGTCTGTTAATTCGCTTATTTTTGTTCTACTTAAAACAAATTTTTTTTAAGTATACATATTGCTCCTTTTTTGCAACATAGTCATAACTCAAAAAACGAATTTTGGGAGTCACTAATGCAGAAAAATTCGTTATATCATATTTAATCGTGTATTAAAATTTCATAATTCATATTTCATATTTCTGTTGTGAGAAGAAATTGAAAACTTTACAAAATTACAAACCTGCAAAATTTGTTTTTTTGAGTTATGCCTATGTTGCAATAACGGAGTGATATTTATTAACTTTGTTACAATCCTAAAGCTAGTTATTAATTTTAGTTGGATTTTTTAATTATTTCGATAGAACTTATTTTTTCACTGTTTAAAGTTCGTATCGCTCTGTAAGCCCAATTATTTTTAATGATTTTTTTTTATTTGCAAATTATTATAAAGTAACTTATTCATATATAGTATAAAAAATTAAATTATAAAATGATGACTGGATTGATATTTTATAAAAGAAACAGTTGTTTTCAGTTCTGTGCTGAGAATCAAATTACTTTAAATTTATTCATTGTGATAAGTTTGAAAAGATTTACAGAATCAATTTCTAATTGTTGGCTACAGCAGAAGTTGAAATGAGAGCAGTAAAAAACAATTTTGAAAACACATTTAACAGAAATTATTGAAATTTTGAAGTTTTTTAATATACAATGAAGAAATAATCAGGGGTGTTATGTTAAAATCGCTCAATTAAAAAGGTGATTTATTGCAGCTTTTTAATTGTTTTTAATGTTTAAGGTACGATTATATTATAATTACGAACTCATCTTTGAATGCACTAAATCGTCCGATCAGCAGAACACTGTTTTCGATTTTCGTAAACGTGAGGTTTACGAAAGTTTTTCTATTTTAAGTCGATTCGTTTTTTAATTGATTTTGGTCATCGTAATTATGGCTGCGTGAACTGCGTGAAAAAAATCGCCAAAAATAAAAAAAAATCGCCAGAATGAAAAAACGCCAAAAACCGAAAAAAATCGCCAAAACAAGAAAATAAAGTGTCAAAACTAAAAAAGGAGCCAAAACTTAAAAAAATCGCCAAAAACTTGAAATTTTCAAAACCGGTAAAACTAAAAAAACCGAAAATTATAAAATCGCCAAAAATTAAAAAAAAAATCGCCAAAACGAATAAAAGTCGCCAAAATTAAAAAAAATTTCTAACACTAAAATAAATCGCCAAATTCGAAAAAATCGCCAAAATGAAAAAAAACGCCAAAATGAAAAAAACGCAAAAAATCGAACAAAATCTCCAAAACGCGAAAATGTCGCCAAAACTAAAAAAAAGTTTAAATAAAAAAAATCGCAAAAATGAAAAAATCGCCAAAAAAAAATCGCCAAAATGAAAAAACGCCAAAAACCGAAAAAAATCGCCAAAACAAGAAAATAAAGTGTCAAAACTAAAAAAGGAGCCAAAACTTAAAAAAATCGCCAAAAACTTGAAATTTTCAAAAACGGTAAAACTAAAGAACTAAAACTAAAATCGCCAAACCAAAAAAAACCCGCCAAAAATTAAAAAAAATCGCCAAAACGAAAAAAATCGTCAAAATTAAAAAAAAATTCTAACACTAAAATAAATCGCCAAATTCAAAAAATCGCCAAAATGAAAAAAATCGCCAAAATGAAAAAACGCCAAAAACCAAAAAACATCGCCAAAACAAAAAAATAAAGTGTTAAAACTAAAAAAAGAGCCAAAACTTAAAAAATCGCCAAAACCGAAAAAACGCAAAAACCGCCAAAACAAAAAAACCGAAAAGATCCCAAAAACGAAAAAAAAATGCCAAAACTTCATATTATATAGGATGAAGTTTGTATTAAATTACATATCTAGTGTTCGTACGAAACCCTTCGTGTGCGAGTCAGAGTCGCACTTTACTGAATTTTTTTTCTTTCATTTCATTAGCACAATACTCGTACTAGCCATTGATTATTTTTCCTTTTTGAAGTTAACCAAAATAAAATTACCTCACTCGCGTCAAAGAAAAAAAACAGACATTATGGCCTTTTCTGTAGATGAGACAGTCTTCGCGTGTTTTGGACACAATTCTCCCATTGCATTTCACTGAGTTGACTCTGTTTCTTTATCTCAAGTAAAGGCACAAACAAACAAATTCAACTGTGATCTGATGAATCGTTATTGTTATCGTTATTGAAAATGTTAATAAACTCCATCACACCAGGGTTGTATTTTCCCAAAAGTCGCACAATTGTGTAAGATAGTGAATCACGGCCTTTACTTTTGCTTTTGAACTTTAACGCAAGCTTCGATAAAATAATTTACTAAGAACAACTGTTTGATTCTATTTCACAAATTCTATTTAAATATCATCAATTCATATTCAAAAGTTGTTTTTCATATAGTTTTCATTGCAAATGACCAAGATTTAAAAAAAAAACTACTATTAATTCATAATCCTCTTTCAATGCACAGAGTGTTTAAAGCGAGTGTTGCCTGTAAAATAAATTTCTGCTGTGAACCAACAAACTGGAAGAAGAAGAAAAAAGTATGAAATGTTTGTGATAGAAACCACAAACATTTGAAGAGATGACAAAGCAAGTTTCATGCTGGGCAGGCATGCAGCTTTCTACACACATGATAAGGCTGTACACGAACTCACACCACATAAACAGGAATACCGGCCGGTTTTTGTTGGCGTTGGTCAGCATACACTCAAGCGTATGAAAAATAGTTAGTACAGGGTGGGCCAAGTAAAATAAAAAATTTATAACAAATGGTTTCTTTTCACGTTGAAGACTTCTTTCGTGGCACATTGTTAATTGTCATTTTATTTTAGTTAACATTGTCTTACATACCAGCAAAAGTGTTTTCCAACATTAAGTGTCGCCGTATCTCATCCCGCAAGTGTATCCCTTTGGGATAACGTGTGTGACAATCCCGAGGACCCTAGTCTGGGCATTTTGGGTTTTTTAGGCGCTACCTTCACCCGTTTACCCATAAAACTTATGTGGTACTATCAGGGAAGGAAAATGACTTCTTGGATTTTGTACCAACTATGAAAATAAAATGTACTTCTTAGACCATGACGGTACCAATTTTTAATATTTTTTAATAAAAACAGAAACGTAAAAAATTTTTTTATAAAAATACAGAAGTTTACAATAAAAAACAGAAACTGAACACAAAAAAAAAATTAAATATTACGTTCATAAAGGTACATTCGTAGATTCGACTATTATATTAGAGATTAAAATGAAACACACACAAAAAAATTAAAGAGAACATAGGCAAAATTAATGTTACTATATAGTGAAACATTGACATTTTTAAATTGTACCAAGTAACTCGCGGTAGTACCACGGTACCAACAAAGTCAAAAATGTACCATAAAAAGTACAATTGTACCATGATTTCCATCCGTGGCTACTATACAACCTTTTGTGCGCGCTCTCTCTCTCTCTCTGTGTATAGACTATAGGTCTGCACAGATATAACTGGTCGCACCAGTTTTGCGTGTGTTGGTTCTGGTATGTACAGATACTATATGGTATTCAGCGTTTCTGTTACTAGTTATATTTTAGACTCGGTTGTTTTTCTTGAATCAAGTCTAAGTTTATGAAAGAGAGAGGAAAGAAGAAAGTATAGGGGTTCTGATTTGCTTGCACCGAAAAGTTATGACTAGTAACAGAAACGCTGAATAACATATGTACGTACCTGTACATACCAGAACCAACATACGTTAAACTGGTCCAAACCAGTGATGCCAGAATTCCTCCACCAAAAATGGCTAAATGTAGACAAAAAATGTCTAAAAACTAGCTAAAAAAATGGCTAAGCAAAATCGAATGCAAAAATCATGAACTTTAGCAAAAACAAGAAGGTATTTCATATATTGTTTTTTTAAGTCAAATCGGGAACTTTTTTAAAGTAAATATAAACAATAAATTGAAGTAATAAATAAAATAATTTTTCTTCAGGTAATAAAAAAAAAACTGCGCATATAGTGCAAACTTACAATATGTACTTGCATTACGCCTTCTATTCATTTGTACATTCTGCTATTAAGTCTTTAAATTTTTGGGAAACTAATCCATTCCTTGCGAAATTTTTGTTTATACTTTTTATTAACTTTTTTTTAAACTTTGATTTTTCTTGATATTTTCACTCGTGTAAAACAAATATGACCCTTGTTTGATTGATATCATAAACCACCAATTACAGTGAAACCTCTCATTTTTGCACATTTTTTGGATTTCATTCTAGTTGAAAAATTATTTTAAGAGTTTAAGAGTATACTTCTTCGAATTGGATTGGTATAATTTCAGCTGTTGGGTTTCAAATGACTTTCAATGATTTTATTTGTTGGAATACAACAAAGTCGTCTCTAGAAAAATGCTTTGAAAAGGCAGTTTGTATAAGAAATGTAGCAATATGAATTGTTAAAATACACAAGAAACTTTATATCTTCACAAGTTCGTGCACCGAATATTTTCCTTTTTCAAACTCGTTTAAAATATAATTTTTTTTCTGTAATTGACAAAAACAATTTTTTCACTGCCATTTTGGGACACCAGCTAAGCAAACAACTTCTTCATATAAACAGCAATTTCATTGCGTCTCCAACGCATCAGTATTTACATATGCGTTAATCAGGGAACCAGCAATATAATTGACACTAATATAAATATGAATCAGAGTTGAATAAAGAAAGACCTACTATTTAAATGCAACTCTTGTTGCCGTGTTTCACCGCTTCTGTGCTTTTATGAGAGTGTCCGGTTATGGGAATGCATTTTGTATGGAAAAACTAATGAACGTGTTGGATCTACAAAAATTGTCCGGTTATTAGACCTTTCCGGTTATATTTAGGAGGTGTCCGTTATGAGAAGTTTCACTGTAGACCCAACAACTTATAAACACCTGTTGCTAGTGCTCTCAAATTAAATCTAATCTTAGAATTTATTCCTTAAGATTAGACAGATAAATAAATAAATAAATAAATAAATAAATAAATATAAGAATGCAGTAGCAAATATTATTGTTACCAATTGAGCCATCTCTTTCATATAAGCGCTTTTAGAAAATGGCTAAATTGGCATCACTGGTGCAAACAGGTGTATCTGTGCAATGCTATAGTATAGACCTGAAGAATGCACAACAGGCCTATACTAGCTTATGCGTATGTGCCCGGTCATGAACGTAATGGCTCCTCTTTTCAACCTAACCTTACACAACCTCCGAAATAGCAGTGTAAAGGAAGAATTAGTAAAATCGTATCATTCTACTTTACAGCTTGCCGTATCGTTCAAATTTGTGCACAAGTTATAGAAAATGTAACAGTTTGCACAGCACATTTTTTTGTCTGGCATTAAATGCGGCGTTTTTGACATTCGCTACAGAAAAATCTGTTTTCTGCAGATACATACGTCAGCAGTGCTACCACCACATATTTTATAACTTAGTAACATGCATTGTATATGGTACGGTTTTTGCCAGCTGTCACGCAACATCACGATACGATTTTACTAATTCTACCTTAAGTGATGTTCAGATGGGTGCCTCGTTTGCTCTCAATTGATCATAAACGTAAACGTGTGACAACTTCAACGGATTGTTTTGAGTTGTTTAACCGCAATCCGAATGATTTTTAGCGGCGTTTTGTAACTGTGGATGAAACATGGATCCATTACTGTACTCCGGAGACAAGCAGCAGTCTAAACCTGCTCCGAAGAAGGCCAAGGTGAGTTTGTCGGCCAATAAGGTGATGGAAACAGTTTTTTGGGATACATGCGGGATAATCCACAACGATTACCTTCAAAAGTGAAAAACAATAAACGGCGAATATTATGCTAACTTATTAGACCGATTTAATGAGGATTTAAAAAGGAAACGACCCCATATGGCCAATAAAAAAGTTCTTTTTCATCAAGATGATGCACAAGTGCACACGTGTGCAATTTCAATGGCAAAACTCTATGAATTGGGCTACGAATTGGTACCCCATCAGCCATATTCTCTAGTTTTAGTAACTACTTCCTATTTCCAAACCTAAAGAAATGGCTCGGTGGAAAGAGATTTAGCTCCAACGATGAAATTATTGCCTCGAAAAATCCTACTTTTTGGAAGGGGAACAAAAACTGGAGAAACGTTGGACTAAGTGTATTGAGTTAAGAGGAGATTATGCTGAAAAATAAATTTTTGTTTTGCAAAAAAAAAACTGTATTTCATTCAAAAAGTCACGGACTTATTGATTCGCCCTCGTATGTACTTAAAATTATTACGTATTATTCTCAACTTTAAACGGCCGTATTGGAAAAAAATGTTCTAGGAACTTTGGCAAGTGACATCAAAAGTGGACACGCTTAGCTCGAATTGCAAATTGGTATAACACTTAGTCGATTTTATTTTCAAACTGCGAAAAAAAAAATTTCGGAAAATTTATATATTCTATTTTAATTCTTTATATATTTATTTAGTAAATAACCTAAGAAAAATTAAAAACCAAACATTTTTTTAAGTTTTATGTAATTTTGCGACATTTCTAATTAGTTGTCAACAGATGTGTATATAAATACTAAAAACAGCTTAGACTTTCTACAAACTTGCTAACATTTAGTTTGCGTATGTGATCACTGTGCGCCCCTCCAACATTCTGTTTTTCCAACAAGTATGGTACATACATACTAAAATATTTTCCAATCCTCGTGTCCACTTCTTGCTTCATTATATTTTCATTGAAAACACAAAAGGAATTTACAAACTTTTATCTCTTCATAATTAATGCAAACAAATACGCAGCGGTCAACAGTTTTTTTTTCATTACGAAGTAGAGCAACATTCTGCACCCATCAAGCAAGTACGCAAGTGCAACACCAGCGCGCATGTGTGCAGCCGGTAAAACATGTTATCAAACTTGAAGGTAATTTAAGCCTAAGTTCTTGGCTTTTGTTATTTAAATGCGTTCGGAAAGAAAAACTAAAACAAGATAAAATCGCAGTAAAATATATAAAACAAGTTTTATTCATATTCGGTTGAAGGCAGTGGCTGCTGGGATTTAAATATTGTTACAATTGCACAAATCCTGGTACAAAACGAAAGTTGGATGGTACGCAGGTACAATCATAGAATAAAATAGCTATTGATATGCTATCGAGCTTTATTTTCGACTCAATCGTAAGTGACAAAAAATTAATGTTTTCAGGAGAAGGATTTTTTATAATATTCAAATTTATTTTATATATGTAAATTGTCGCTTACGATACAATTTTACAGCCCTTATCTTAAAAGTTATCAACATTTTTGGCATTTTGATAATTCTAAACTATGGGTAGGCCCATGATACAATAATATAAAGGTACAACCACATTTGACGTATAAAATTAATTCTGACTTTTGTCCCAATTATTTGATCACTGTTATTTTTTTGTAAACAGAGAGGAAAGCGTTGCCACACACATATAATGGCAACTTTTATATTAGGAATGCTTTTTGAAATGTGTAATTTGAGTTTAGAAATTGTAGTTAAACACACATTTTTTTAATGTTAATTGAACATGAGAATAACGAAATCTGTGTGTAATAAGACCTACAAAAGCAAATATTTGATTAATTATTTAATTCAATAGATAACAAAAAAAGCCTCACGGTTTGGGATGAAACTTCGTTCTTAAAAACATCGATATAAAGAAACGCCATAAATAGAAGCGATACATCGATGTTTTATTAGCGGAATTCACGGTTGTTTCATACACATAATACACATTCGCATATACTTCGTGTGCAAATTTATTGCTGGTTTACATCAAGCACAACACACACATATTGCGACATTTGCATGTGAGGTAAACACCTTTCAAAGCTCTTAAATTTGTTCTTGTTTCTTTGCAAAGTAACAGCAAGCATTGTTGTCGCCGAGATCTGGTTGGCTGTTGTGCTCTCATCGGTGTGAAAGTACAAAAAGCTCTTTATAAAAGTTTGCACATGGTGCATATGGCTTGAACGTAGCTGAATAAGAGTTAATGCTTTGTTGATATATACCACAAACACTGTTCATCTTTTTTGTTTGCTAAGGACATGGCCTATGATTGGACTAGGAACATGTAATTATCACATTTCTCCTTAAAATGGACCATGTGGTCTAATAGTGTCCTTAAGAATGCTACAACCCGTTAACAATTTCATCCGAATAATGTAAGGCAGCTACGTCCAAACACAGATACTCTAATATGTGTATTTCCGATAAACAGCTTTGTTATTGTTTCTTTGCAAAGACCATATAAATTCTATTGAAATATTTCGTAATTACGTTCGATAACGATTGCTGCGATTTGCCCCCCGCTTGGATGTTGTGCTCTCGTCAGTGTGAAAACATGAAAGCTATTTTGTAAAACTTTGCACATAGTGCGTATAGCTTGGACGCAGTTGATGTAAGACAATACACCACAGAGTATAAAGACAAAGTTCCGCCTTAATTCAGTTGGAAATTTCCTTCTTGTTGTATCTTGCTTGCTGCCGTTGTTGGTGCTCCTGTAACTTATTTGCTGTTTATTTTTTATAAATTTATGAAATAATTAAAATATTTTCCATTATTTTTAAGAACGTCAAAAAATTAATAAAAAAAACTCGGATTTCATAAATTAATAAGGTAGCATTAATTTTGAGAGTAAAAAATAATCGGGACAAACGTCAGAAGGTTAATATGGCGACGAAAAGAGAGAACAGTTTTACCTTTATATTATTGTATCATGGGTAGGCCTATAAAATTTTAATTTCAATAAAAAATTATATTTTCGATACGATAAAATCGCAAATAAGGCTCGATGTATGTATGTATGTACATTAGGGCAGTTAGGCCAGAATATAACGCCCCTACTGCCGTTCTTAACGCAACTCAGTTTGATTGACCCAATTATATTTCAGTCTTGTGAACCACAGCTAATATTTACTTGACACAAGACAACAAACAAACTCAACAACTCTTTAAGCTGTGAATGGCAATACCATTAATTAAGTTGGGTTGACTATCAGCCAACCAAACTGACTTTAGTTGACAACGGCAATATCATCATTTACCCACAATTTATATTCTACTTGTTTGGCATTTGATGACTCTAAGTGCCAATTATTGGGTTCAGGATTAAACCTAGTTTCTTTCTCCAATTTAGCTAATTCGCAGGTTAACCTTATCTTTTTTTTATTCTTTTTGTAGACTGCGAAACAAAATAGTGGCAATATTTTCTGTGTAAAAGTCATACATGTTGTCAACACACTTTGTTTTTTTGTGGGAAGAAGAAGATTTATTATTTACAACCAAACTAAAGTGCGTGTTAATGGAAATAGATAAATAATATAAAATATAAAAATTTTGTCAATCAAAATCCAAAAGGCCGTAACAACCAAAAAATTTAATATAACCTTTTTGATTGATTATGATGTGATTAACCAAAATACATACTTCCTTAAAATTTTACTCACATACATATGTTCAAAAATACCGATTTTATTCATTATTGAATTTGTTGCTTAACAAATTAATAGTCTTAAATTTATGTTATTAAAAAAGTAAAGAGTTTATTTACGGCCTTTTGGATTTTAGGTGACGATAAGCTCGTATATTTATTTATGTGTTTTATAATTGTTTTATGATATAATTTTTTAGAAAACTTAAAAATTCCCCAGTTGGGTCCATTGTCATTCCCTTCTTTTGACAGCCGTTAATAATAATATTTAACTCCCATTTGTACCCAGAAGTGCCGCCTGTCATTAAGCCACTGAATTCCCATGATCAAGCCCCTGATATCCTCCAGTTTACACTTAGCGATATCACTTAAGCTCTCATAGAAATGTCTGCTCAGCATTCTAAGCCTATGGCGTTGCAGCTCCGGAAAATGGCAGATAATATGTTCAATGGTTTCTGGTTCCTCTTCTGTGGCCAGCAACCCAACATAGTATGACATTTTACATCTGAGGACTCTCCTGCAGTCACTAAAAAGTTTCGATTTGACATTATTCCCTTAAGCTTTTAGCGCTGCCTGGCTGTCGACGCAGAAGGTTACCGTCTCGCCTTCAGCTACATTCCTGGCCGCAAGTTCCGTGGCCCTGAGGATCCCAAAGGTCTCAGCTTGGGAAACGCTACCTTTATTCGGCAGTCTGAAAGAACTACGAATGTTCGTTCCCAAAGTATAGATGCCAACCCCTGTGCCTTCCTCAATTTTTTACCTATCTGGAAAAACCGCACTACCCTCATATAGCTTATCGGATTTCATCCAATAGTCTTTATCCGGAATTACCAGTGAGGTTGTTCTACCCTTCTAGTCCGTTAACACATGGGTTACGGATCCTTGATCACTAAAACTGATCTCATTTAAGATTGATGTGTGATATGTTATTCCTGTCCTCACCAAACCTGCTTCAACGAATCTAAGGAGACTTCTTTCTAGTCGCCGTTCTCACCACAAATACCTCCATAGGAAGTAGGTAATGAATGACGTCCAAGGGAGCCTGAGGTGTGCTCCCCTGAGCACCTGTGATGCCAAGCGAGGCACACCTCTGAACCTTAGCAAGTAATCTCCCATGACTTTCCTAACTGGACAGACAACCGATGTGTGAATCCAGTTTACTACCTTCGGTTGCAGACCCCAGTTCCTTCCTATGGAGTTCCTGCATACTTAGTAGGCATTGAGACCTTTCTTTAGCCTTTCCTGCGTGTTGCTTTTTCAAGAAAGAAAACGCCCAAGTATCTCGGTACCTTTGTTAGTCTCAGCTCTACCCCTCCCATCCTAGGCAGTACGATGTAAATGTATCAATGTAAATTTAAACCACCACAAGATTAATTTAAGTTTTTGTTTTGTGGTCACTTATTCATCCAGATTGTATAAAGGGAAGGAAGGAATAATTCTACTAGTTTTCTTTAATCCATTAAAAAATGACAAGACTTCCATCACCAACTCCTTACACAATCAGGCTGATTAGCAAAAAAATATTATTGGTTGGTTTACGTGGGTGCCCGCTTTATGCGGGCCTTGAAGTAGAATCTAGATAATTATTTTTGATAATAATTTGGTACAATTTTGCCATCGGAACAGTACAGTAAAAAAATATAAAAAAATATCATATACCAGCAGTGAAAGAGAATGCAAAACAAAAGGAAAATAAGAGAACGTAAACAATTATGCTGCAAAAATTTCTAAACACAGATATACATACTTATATGTAATAAAAATATAAGCGAATAACGAAATTGATTACAAAGAGACGAACGGTAACTATAGTTGCCCTTTTATCATTTTGCCTGATTGGAAAAATTACTCCATGATCTTAAGCGAAGTCAATGTAAGAAATTCTTACTGCAACAGAACATATTTTATAGTGATAGATCTTTACTAAAAATGATTTTTATGCGAGCAAACACACATTGAAATGTACGTACATAAATTTAGAAAATTGAAAGAAAAAAACGAAAGGGTTAGCACTCAATATAAAATATGATTCCAATTGGAATTATTATTTATTGATTGCATCTTAATTGAAGTGTCTACCTAATCCAATTAGCTTTATTTTTTATTGTGTGATCTTGGGCTAACGTTATGAAGATTATTCCCTTATCTTCATTGGAAAGCAGATTCGCAGGGATTGTTTTGCAGTTGTGCATCAGCCAGTTAATCTTTACATATAAACTTCTTCTAAACGTGTGTATGAAATTGGGCTCCTTCCTCCTTAACGGTTGAATAGATTTTATATTTAATAAAAGTATTTTAAAAAATTAACTGACGCAAGATGCTTGATGAAGTATTTTTTAAGCAACCATATGGATATACCTAGTTATCAAATGAATGCGTGTGAAGATAGATTTAAATTCAATTAGCAGAGACACGAACCAACATTTATAATAAAGTTAAAATCTGGTTTTTACGTTAAAAACATAAGCACACTCAAAATATTTCATAGGTAAAATAAACGAAAAATGTGGTTTATTTTACGAAAATATTCGTTATTTTTACGGTACGAAATCCTTCGTACATATTACAAATGATATTTGTTTATTTTACGAAATACTTTTTGTCTGTAAATAACAAAATTTTGTATTTTTACAATTTTTTTTTTTAATTTACGAAACACAGTGTTTATATAACAAAATAAATTCGTGAATTATGAAAAACAATTTTGTGTTATATACGAAATTTTGTGTAAAACTGAAATCTTTAAAACATAAAAATCTGCAAAAAATTACATATTGGAATTGAATGTTGTAACAATAGGAAGAAAAAGATAATTTAAGGGGAATTGTTACATCATCTGCATTCCTCATACATCACATACACATAGTTACTTGTACATACATACATATTTTGCACTGAAACGCTGAATCAAACTGGGAACACAACTGGGAGGAACAACGAATTTTTCGTTGCGAACTTCAATAAAACACATTTGTTTATATGAAAATAACTCCACACCGCTGTAGAACGAAATTCGTCGAGCGTGATGAATTCTGCGATATATTTATTTTATTTCTTACGCCGACGAACGACGAAAAAACAATTTTTTCTCTGTTTGCCAGTGTTGCCATATTTATTTGTTCAAAAATCTTCAAGTCGAGCAAAAAAAAAACTTTTTTTGTGACCAAAAATCTTTCTTGTTATTTTATTGAATAGAAATGGGTTCAAATTATAAATATAGAGTTAAAATTTATTTTGTTTCTTGTGAACTATTAAAAATAAAGCCAAATAACACAAAATATATAATGTATAGAATATGTGTAAGATCATTATGAAGCAAATCAGAAAATTTGCAACTAGTTTGGTCTAAAAATCCCTCAATAATATATTAAAAGTACCAAAAGTAAAATTTTTAAAAATCTTATTTTAAGATAAAAAATCTTTTTTGCCGTTTTAACATGTCTAAAAACTTCAAAAATAAGATAAATCTTCACATATGGTAACACTGCTGTTTGCACAAACAATAACCAAATATTCAATTGCCAATTATAAGATCTGTTACGTATTCTTCGTTGGTATGCCTGGAGGAGATTTACCGTTCGTCCCAGTTGTTTTCTCAGCATAAAAAACAATCACCCTTATCGTGAACAGTTTTTCCCTCGAAATATTTTCCCTTTTCCCCAAATCGCAATCGTGAATAATTTTTCGCCTGAAATGTATTCCCTTTCTTGATTCCCCTTATCGTAAATAATATTTTTCACATGGATTTTTTCACTTTTGCCTTGGTTTTGTTCACTTTATATTTGCAGGCGAACTGAATTAGTGCACTGCGTAATTTCAATATTATACTTGCAATTATATTTTAAAACTTATAAATGATTATTTTTAGGACAAGATCAATAAATAATGTCCACGATTAATAACAATTTTTCCTTGCAACGCCTTTTTTCATTGAACATATGAATCTCTTTGGTTCACATGCAGTAAATTTTATGGCTGTGGTATACTAAAGAATTTTTTGCACGGCACCTAAATATTTAAAAACACAACTTTACATTCAATAACATTTAATTTGAAACCCAAAATATATTTATTTCTTATAATTAAACTTAATTAATTAATTTTTAAGCTTTACAAGTCTTCTTCCCGTTTTTTACATTCACTACACATTGATAGCGGGAACAAACGTTCCCATGAAATTCACGATTGCAAATTTCCCTTCATGGGGAATGAAAATTTCATGGGAACAAAAATTTCACATTTTATTCACGATAGGGGTGAATAATTATAATAATTTTTTATTTTAACTGAAATTTATTTCATCATTTTTTGTACAACATATACAATGACAGGAAAATAAATTGGGAAAATAATACAAAATAAAACAAAACAACAGTTTTTATTCTCATATTTCAAAAAAAAAATTTCGTAAAATTCACGAAACTTGTATAGATTCAAGAATAATTCTGTACTGCAAAGAAAATGATAACAAAACAAAATTTGTTTATTTTACGAAATTTCTAATTTTATAAAATATTTTTTATTTTCTCTTAAATTCAATAAAATAAACGAAAAATGTACGAAATAGTTTTTGTAACTTAACGAAATTCGTAAAATTACGAAATCTGTTTTCCTGCACAAGCTACAAATATTTTCATAAAATGTACAAAATTTTCGTTTATTGTACAAAAATTAAATTACGAAAAAATATTTCGTATTTTTAAGCATGGAATATTTTGATTGAGTGCAGTTGATTTTGCCTTCACACTACTACAAGTTTAATAAATTCAGGTTTTAAACAACAGGTTGTCTAATAAATTTGTTCAGTATAAAATGAATCTCCTGTATAAATGCTATCCCAGCAAAAAAATTTGAAGATTTTGTAATGGGTAGTACTCTTTTAATGGCTTACAAAGTAATGAGTGCTACTTATTTATTTAATTATTTTATGTGTATAATAATGACTGTCTTGTAATGAATAAAATAACAACTTATTTATATCATTACATGAAGGTACTTATTGTAGTACTTCGTAGTTAATCCTGAAATCTATCTAAAAAATATTTGTTGATCGTTAAACTGAGCTTCGAAAACAATAAAATAACTTTGGTTTACTACAATATTTATTACAAAATCTAAGTATTTTCGCATATTCTTCAATATACGTATTCATATATTTGCTTTGTAAAATTATGATTTTTAACAATCCCAAAAAAGGTTCAAATTTTATAATTATGTTACAAAATTCTATTTGTTTATAATTTTTGGCTATTTTATTAAACTTTGCATTTTTGTGAGCATAAAATAACCCATTATATTTTGAATACTTTTAGGCAATCAGTAATCTATTAACTTTTGGATATTTGTAGGCAAAAAGTATAGGGTACCGCATACTTTTTGAACTTCTCATACAAAAATAATGGCTTATTCAGTCAAATTGTAAGTACTCACGACTGGAGAGTACATAAACTTTTTTGCATTCTAGTAGGCAAACTTTTTTTGCTTGGATATTTTTGACAAACTGTACAAGAGCTGTTTTTGTTTGTATGAAAAACTCAGAAATTTTATAATGCGCTCTTAATTGGAAATCCTTACTAATATTATAAATGTGAAAATATGTTTGTTTGTTTGTTTATTTGGTAGGCTTTCACGTCCAAACCGTTAAACCGATTTTGAAAATTTTTTTTTTAAATATAGGACGTACGTATTTTTTCGTTTCGGTTTTGATTGTTTAACCGGTTTTCAAACCGGTTGTTATGTATTTTTTAAACAGATCAACGCAAGCGGAGCAGTGTTTAAAATGTTCATTTTGTAAATGATTATTCTAAAATTATGGAACTACTTTTACAAGGTACAGAAGTGCTTGGAAATCAATTTATTATATATGTATGTATAAAAAATTCACAAATGCATTATACACAGAAAAAAATAAGTTTAATTTTTGATAACAAAAATCCCGGTATTCAATCATTTTAATTTTCGAATTTCCTGTGATAAAGAATCCGCTATATCAACAACAAAAATTGTAAACGAATAGTATTTTTTTTTTCAATAATACAAATATTTGAATCAATACAATATCTTATTAATAATTTGCGATTTTTCAATAAAGAAATTTAATGAATCAAGGAAAAGAGTTGTTGAGTGAAATTTTATTTTGAGTGATAATTGTTATTGTGTTGTGTTGTTTGTGTTGTGTATGTCACATTTTTCATTTCAACCAATGTTGCCAGAAAATGGTAATGAGAGAATGCTAAATCGGTCAAAAATTCTGCTAAAATGTTCTACAGAAGAAAAGTATAATGCCAGATTTAAATGTAGAAGAAATATTGAGTTTCATGATTATACAAACTTATTAGTAATATTATGTAGGTAAATTATTAGGGAAAATAAATGAAAAATCATTTGAAACAAGTAAAATGTCATTTAAAACCCCTTTCGCTTACATTTCATTTGAATCAAGAGAGTTTTTCAATTATTTTTTAATGTTAATTTTTTAACTAGCACAATATGTAAAAATAAACGAAAAATAATTTATTTTGTTTGAAAAAATTTAAACTTATTTATAGTTATATATTTTAGAATTATTTATTAACAATTGAAAATAACTGAACATTTTGACTGCACAAAAAATCATTTTAATTTTGTAGTTGTTTTTTTAGCAACTTACATAAAAAGTTAAAATATAATTTTTTTCGTAGGACAACTGCATTTTCATTTAAGTTTGACTTTACGCTAAACTTCTGAAACAACTACAAACAGTTAATGTAAAACTTTTTTGAGTGCATGTATTTTTATAGTACATACAAACACAAAATAGTAAAAAGTAATACTAATAATTATTAACTATTTTATTTGCATTATTATAATTGTTGTTTTTTGGAAATGTTACAATTACGTTTAAAATTTTTTAACGCACTAATAATCCCAAATCATTATTTGGCTTGTTCAGTAAAATATTTTTTTATTAAAAATATATTGAAATTGATTATTGAGGGGTTAGCTGTATCATATGCTTATTTCACTGTTGATAGTGCAGAAATCATTTAGCAGAATTTTTTGAATTTTTAATGCTTTTTAACTAATGAAAATGCCAGATCTGGCAGTGAAAATGCCAAACTGGCAACAATGATTTCCACCCCTTTTTGGTTGTTTTTGTTTGGCTGCGATTAAAATTGAATGTGTTTGGGATGAGTCGAACCGGCAATCTATCTACTAATAGGCTAACGTGCTTACCACTCAGCTAAAGAGCAAATCGTTATTGAATACGCAAATAATGGATACAAGCAAAACATGATTTTTTATGTTTCTTCTACATGTGAGCATTGCGTTGATATAATCTAAAAATAACTTTGTTGAGTAAAAAAAAAACAAGCCACGATGTTTTTCGGTTTCTTGTCGGAATTCACACGTACATATATAACTCGAGCAAACAAAAAAAAAACAACAACATCAGCACATGACTACGCTGAGTCAATCGACAAGCAACCCTCTAGTCAACCTAGAACCATATTCTCTATGTCAATACTCTTTCTCCAGCGACAATTGCACTAGTTAAAATGTCGACAACTTTCCTTTTATGCGCGAGTAGATAGAGATGACAGTTCTAGTGTATTTCTGGTGATATAGTCAATGAACGAGTCAATGGTTTGTTTTTCTTTTTTAATATGTTGTGCAATAATATTAAATAAATATATGTAGAAGAGGGTCACTAAAATCTACGAGTGAATCTTCGGTTCAAATATCTCCATATGGTCTCAAAAGTGCTAAAGTCTACTAGTAGATTTTCAATGACAACCCTATGTTACTTGTCAATAGGCTCTTACATTGGCTGGGGTACAGCTAATTAGTAGCACTATTGACCATGCCACTAGAAAATCACTATAAGTTTACTATTGACAACGAGAGAGGATATATCGATATTGTAGACTAGATCCCCTAAAATTTACTAGTGAATCTTTGGTGCCAATGTCTCCATGTGGTCCCTAAAGAACTACTAAGTCAGTAGTTCTATAGTCTAGTGGTGGATTTTTAATGACAAGCTAATGTTAAATGTCAATAGATGATAACATTGGATGGGGTACACCTGGTCAGTAGTGCTACTGACAACGTCACTAGTAAATCGCCACAATTTCACTATTCGCACTTTCTGCAGGGAAGGAAAACACCAACACAAACAAATGAAATTAAATGATATTTTAAAATGCGCGGAATTGATAAGTACAATATTCAAGTTAATGACAAATATTATTGAAATTAAACATTTTATTCATTAACATGGTTTTATTGAAAATAATTCTTGTCTATTTTTTTCTGTGTAAGCTAAACCTTTTTTATCGGAAGAGGGATGATAAATGTCAGTCATATTCAGCCCAATTATGAATATTCCCGGGGAGTTTTCTCCCTTTCTTACCATTTGTTCCCGGGGAATAATCCTCCTATTCTAAACAGCCGGGGAATAAGAAAATACGGGAGAGAGTAAAATCTGAGCCAGGTGCAGATGCAAATGGATTAAATTCCCAAGGACTGTGTGTACAAAGGAAATTGAAAATTTTATAAAGTTTTCCTTATCGGTCTTGATAATATTAGAAGGAAACAAAACTTTCATTTACCTATTATGTGAACTTAAAGGATGCCTGCGAAATTGAGTATTTTAATATTTCTTCTGAATACAGAAGTAGTTTATGCTTTTGAGGTGGATGTGCGCAGGGTTTAGATAAAAATGCAAAAATACAAAATACAAAAGGGAAATATAATAATTCGGTATTTATTTACCCCCATATTTATAAAAAAATAAAATTAATTTGAAATTCAATTTAGGAAAATTTTGTATGGAAAATTTTCAATAAAATACATTTCAAATTCGTTTCAAATTATATGAATATGGGGGTAACCCATTTGTTCTAAATAAATGCTTATACTATTGTTTTGCAACATTTATTAACATGATTTTTAAATTTTTGCATTAGTTCCCTTCAAAATGTTTGGGGAGAAAACTATCAACAAATTCTCCCTCTCCCTCATATTTAGAATACCTACTATTTTCCCGGGGAGTTTTCTCCCGGGGATATTTTAATTCATAATAGGAGGAATGGGAAAAGGGAAAAAACTCCCGGGGAATTGCTATTCATAATTGGGCTGATTGTCTTTTTCATTTCCCTAAGGTCGATGAAAATATTTTCTCCAAAATTGTTTGACTATTGTTCCGTCTCTGTATCCATTTTTTAAGTTGAAAATGTTTCAATCGGTATTTACCTTTATTAAATGGCATAAACATTACCAGTACTAAATTTAGTACAGCGAAAACAAGGTTGTATTTTATAAAATCTACTTAGAACTAATTCAAAAAAGTTTTAAGGTGGTTGGTTGATGTGAAAGTGTTCGATAAAATAGATCCCTCCGAAATAAAAATTTTCAAACCAAAAATAATCTTAAAAAAGTTTGCAAAAAACGACACGTATATGTATTAGATTAATTTTTTTATTAACAAACGAAAAATATTTCATTACACAAGAAAAACAAATATGTAAACAAATATGTAAAATAAAAAATATAGTAATATTTATAACAAAACTTTAAAGTTTTAAGAACCTTTGCCGCAGTTGACGCCGTGGCATAGATAAGAACTCTATATTCCACTTATACTATTGAAGTAACAGAATCGCAAAAAATAAAAGATTAAATAAAAAAATTATGATAACTTCCAATCGACTAGACCGATTTTCTTCAAGTATAAATTAGAAGATATACGATCATATCACCATTCAAACGAAAATAAAGCAAAATTAAAATCGGTCAAGACGTTGGGGAGCTACGGCATCAAAGACACGCAGTGATATATTCTAAACGGCTGGACAGATTTTCTTTAAACATAGCTAAGAACACTCTCGAAAAAGTCATTTTTTATTTTATTTTTAAAGAGAAGTAACAATCAGGCAATGAATGCCCACTACTATTATAAGGAAAGGGATAGTAACAGAAAAGAAGGTGAAGGAATAGATAGAGGAATGCTTCATTTTTTTACAGCTCTGCTTTTTGCACGTTTTTTTAATAGTGTAGTGTTGCAGCGCCTCTGGCGTTAAGTGAGTCGTATTAATTTTTTTTTTTTTTTTGAAGCTGTGTTTAGTAGTAGTTTAGTAGTTAATTTACTTCGCCGATGAGGAGGGTGCTCTGGTGTTACATTAGGATTAGTATCTCTTGAAGTCGGTATATTTCAGTGACCAGTGACTATGCCTTCCTTCATCACTTGAACTTTTCTACAATAACTGATAGAAAGGGAAAGTAATACACATCAGAAAAATGCGTGGTGTTGTTATTTAATGACTGTCACATAGCGGGCTCGATCCTAAAACCTTCTTTTTTGTAGTCAACGTGCTAACTTCTTCAGCCAATGCCACCCTCAAACAGGAAAACTAATTCAAAATCGGTCCAACCGTTTGATCTCTACGTCGACTCGTACATACAAATATATACACAGACACAAACTACCTACAAACTTATAACACCCCTTTTTTGTCAGAAGTTAAAAACTGAAACGAAATTAGTTAAAAAGTATAGGCATTTATACACATTTACAAACATTTTTAATATGTTATTAATTTTTTGGAAAAAATCATTTAAAAACCGCAGACAACCCAAAAAATCTTTTTATACAAGTAGTTGAAGAAATTGTTCGAATATTCAACAAAAATGATTCGAATAATTTTTTATTCTAAATTGAACATTTTTGTTCGTTCGAACAAATATGATAAAAAGTTGTTCGAATATTCGAATAATTTTTGTTCGAATGACAACACTAGTTTTAAGACAAACCATATATATTATTATATAAAATGAGTAATTAACAACATAAAACATTAATTTCTGAATAAATACGGTGAATTTGCATCTTTCAGTGTTTAGTGTATTCAAATCGAACAAACTTTTATCGAATTATATTGAAACAAGTAAGCATGACCGCCTTGTTAAGGGGGTCATATTATTCACACCAATTAAAAAATCTGTACGTGATGGATAAAAAGGTCATTAAGGTCGCCCTAGCACATATTTTTATTTAAGATAATATTTTTTTGCAGTCCAGTGTAATTAGACATGAAACCGGCGAATACAAGCATTTACAGAAATATTGCGATAGAGATGGCAACATTGGTTATTTATAACGTGACCAGATGGTTTTTGCAAAAAGTGGGACATGATCGATCAAAAAGTGGAATTTCGAAGAAAATGCTGCCAAAAAGCGGGATTTACAAATAAACATCTTTTAGAAACCAGGATGTGAAATGTGCACGTTCACAGTTTCGTATGTACTTAGGAAACACAGTTTTCAACTCAAAAGGGATGCTTTTAAATAAACAAAAATATTTATCTAAGGTGTTTACGGAAAGAAAAGTTGAACACTGGACTGGACCGATTTGTCTAATTCATTAAGTATTCGTGGTAATTTAAAGAAATAGCATTAAGGAGTGGAAAAGTAGGCGTGGCACCCCCATATATAGCAAATATTTTGGGAACTAGTATAGTAAAACACCTGAGATTTTGCAAGGCTTACTCTATTACTTTTACTCCTAATTAGTTGTTAAAAGGAAAAAGTCGGAACAAAGCAAGTGGATGAGGTAGCGCCCTGGAATATCTTGGAATATCTTTACATCTCGTGTAGCAAGAAACGTGAAATTTTGTTTAAGTAAAGATTTTTATAATGTGCATTGTCTTACAAAAAAAGTTCGAATTGGACATTTTGGTGTGGCAACTCACTTAGAAAATATTTATTTTGATATCTGGAAAACTAACTAAGGGAGAGCATTGAAATTTTGTAAGGATAACTCTGTTGATAATGTGCATTGTCTCTGGCAACAATTTCAGAAGAGAGCGCAAATTTTTGTTTGCCTTTAGAAATAATACCAATGTACTGATCTTAATTGATTTGCTCAGAGTATAAAAATGATGGAGCAAAAAGTGTATCACCTCTTAAGTAAATTAAATATTAATTTTTTTAATATCTTGGTATCTGCCACAAACACAAACTTGAAATTGTGTATACGGGGTGTAGCGAAGAACACTCGGTTTTGGATAGTTAAGCAATAACTACACTTAAAAAATATTTGGATTACATTTTTATTTTCATTTTACATTTTAATAAGAATATGAATAGGAGATTGAAAATTTCAAAACTCAAAAAAGCGGGATAAAGTGGGATAGAAATTCAAGGCGGGATCGAGTTATGAACAGTGGGATGTCTGGTCAGGTTAGTTATTTAGCTAAAAAAATTTTCTATCGCAAGATATCGGTTATTTGACATTTTATATTTACTTAAATAAACTAAGCCAGGAATGGGCACAAAGTGGTGTAAAAAGTGATTTTGGTTCAAAGTTGATATCCATAGTCAAACTCAATATGAATGCTTGACGGGTCATCAAGCATGTGTCACATCAAAATATTCAGCATACGTACCCGAAACTGACATCAGCATTTTCGTGTCTAGGATGCTTTTTTTATATAAAGTTCTCTTTTCTACATAAATACAAATTAAAATTTATTTATTTAAAGCAAGATATTTTTTATAAACTACATTTTTTAAAGTATGAAATCATTGTGGCAAACAAACAATAAATAAAATTATTGCTTTCACAAAAATTTTGTAACAGCATTGATTGTAGGTAAAAATGATAAAGTTACCGAAAGCAAATGTATTGATTTCCGAGTAGAAGCATTTCCTTGAATTTAAAACACCGTCAAAATTAAGTACAAATTAAGAACAGATGAAACAAACAGAGAAAAAAACTATAGACGATCCATCTTACATACATATTAAAAGGCACAAACACTAAAAACACACATGCATGCACAATCTTTGCACAGTCATACACACAAATCCATACACATTGAAAATGGTCGTATGCACAAAATTATGGCAAATGCATGAGGGTGAATGAAGTTGGAGATGATGATGCTTTTGTTGCCAAACGACATTGCGGCATAATGGAATGGAGTTGGTATGGAAATGATATAAGAGAAATGAATACAAATTTCCAATAAATCTTAACAAATACTTCTTAAAACTATATGTAACTACACACATAAATATAATAAAGTGTGGAAAAGGAGAGAGAGAAACGAAAAAGGATAAGCACTTACACTTTAAAAGAACACAACTGGGCTTGGGCTGGCGTTTTATTTTTTATTATTTGTTATTTTGTGCATTATTTAATTAATATTATTGACGCTGAAAAGACCTCTCACACAATATAGAATTGCAAAAAGTAAACTTCAACTTTTTGGGTTTTAAAAACTTTTTTCTTGTGAAAAAAAACTTTAGCAGGCACTAAAACAGGTTTATTAATGTTGTTGTTGTTGTTGTTGTTGCAGCTATGTCGTCACCAATTTGCTTCTACTCATTCCTTTTTCTTTTACTTTTTTTATATTAACACTTCCAATTACGTTGGTAGCACGCTGTAAAACAAAACGCTTTCTTTATTTTTAATTATGATTTATATTACAATATTATACAAAAAAAATTTAAAAAATCACAAAATCAAAACGCAAAAGGTAGAAGAAAAAAAAACAAATATTGTATGTAAACACGCTAAAATAACAAAATCACTGTCGTATCTAATGGAACACAAAACCAGAATATGATATTATATTTTTAATTTGAAACACAAAACGCACGCACTCACGCTTGATTAATTGAAAGGAAATAATAAAAAAAAAGAATAGAAAAAAAAATAAAAGTCGAAAAGATTCACGCTTTTATATTTTAAGTATTTTATGCGGCTTTTGCTTTAATAAAATGGTTTAAACACTTTAAACAAATAATTAAACAGAGCACTTGGTTAAGCGTTCAGTTTGCCGGTCGGTCGTATTGCTTCCGTATGACTGAAGTCGACTTTGCAAAGCAAGAAATATAATCGTAAAATCAAACACAACATGCATACGCATACACTTGCACAGACAAGAACATACACCAGTGTGCACACTTAATTTTTTTTTTAATTCGGTAGAATCGACAAAAAAAATCGGTAGATTTGAATGAAACTCGGTAGAAATTTTTTTTATTCAGAGAAACATAAAAAATAACAATTCAAAGAAACATAAAAAATAACAAAATATATGTATGAACTTATATATAAAGGGTAAGTGCAAGGAGTATCAAACTAAACAGGTTCCAAAAGCGCATTTAAAACTTCACATATGATTTGAAATTAAACTGCCATAAACAATGAAGCATTTCCAATAAAAAAAGTGTCATCCCCAGTTATTTGTCCTTACCCTTTATATAGATATGCTATGAATATATAAAATAATATACATAAATAATAGGAATTCAGTTTTTGGACATAGATTTTATAAAGCTACTAAAATAACTTTTATTTGACAAACATTTGTAACTACAAAGATTATATGTAAGATCCATTTATGAATTTAAACTTTTGTGCAAAAATGATTAAATCATTGGTAGGAATAAATATTTCATCACCAAGGCACTATTCTTTGGCACATATTAGGTTACTTATGGTTTCAGTTTTTAACCGATTTCTTTGTTCTGTTTTAATGATTTCCATTACAGAAAATGACCGCTCTGCTGCCGCACTGTTATGTGGCAAAATAGGCAATTTTACACAATATCGGCTTAAATTACTAAATAACAATATTAGGTAGATTTCAGGCCTTGTGCGGTAGAATTGGTAGATTGTTAAATTCACAAACATATTCGGTAGAATCTGCCGAATATCGGTGGAAGTGTGCACACTGACATACACCGTAGTCGTCATCATCATTATCATCATCATCGTAATCACCATTTCCCACTTGACCTATACCTGGGGTCTAACCGTCGCTTTCGATAACGAACGAAATTACAAAATATTTCAATAGAGTTTATATGGAAATATTTCGTAATTTCGCTCGATAACAAGTGCCGCGATTTGCCCCCTTATTCGATCACGTTTTTCAGTTTGAGATTATAGCATTCGATATCGAAGCATATTATTAAATTGTTCGATAGCGAATGCCATAATCTTGAACTGAAAAACGTAATCGAATCTGCTCGTTATCGAAAGCTACGATTAGACCCCTGGATTCTGTAACTTTTTGCGAACCGAAAATCGTAATATTTATCGACATATTTATTCGCTTGCGGTAACGATAGTGTGATTCCGTAATTTCTTTTTTACGATAGTCTCCAGCTTTATCTTACTTAACATTTATTTCAATACGAGATTGGATCATTAACTCAGTGTCTTTTTGAATTTCCAGCCTCTTGATTGTTCAAATCATAAATATATAAACAAATGAAATTCGAACAATAATAATTAAATTAACAAAATTCAATTGGTTTCTATGGTAAAAGATATGGCGTTATGGGCGAGTCACCTATAATCAAATACAGTGTTGCCCATAAGTTTGCTTCGAATAGAAGTTTTCAATGGTTATAGTTATGGCACGTCTGATTGAACCTTAAATTTTAACAAGCTGTGTCATTTAGTTTGTGTTTGGCAGCCGTTGATAACAGACTACCTCGCCTTTTGAGAAGAAAATTGAAAAAAGTGAATTTCGAGTGCTCATTAAGCATTATTTTTGCGAAAAAAAACCGTTAATCAAACCAAGGAAAGCCTCGCCAAATACTATGGGGACTCTGCACCATCGATTTCAATGGTAAAAAAGTGGTTTACTGACTTTCGTTGTGGTAGCACAAGTACAAATGATGCTGAACGTTCTGGACGGCCAATTGAGGACAGTACACCCGAAAATGTTGAAAAAAATCCATAGGCATAGGCATTTCATATGGCAGTGTGGTTTCAATTACCTGGGTTTAAGAAAGTTGTCTGCAAGATGGGTCCCGCGTTTGCTGTCAATTGAACACAAACGTAAACGTGTGACAGCTTCAAAGGATTGTTTGGAGTTGTTTAACCACAATCCGAATGCGTAACTGTGGATAAAATATGAATCATTACTGTACTCCGGAGACGAAGCAGCAGTCTAAACCTGCTCCGAAAAAGGCCAAGTTGAGTTTTTCGGCCAATAAGGTAATGGCAACAGTGTATTGGAATGCACTCAGGATAATCCACATCGATTACCTTCAAAAGAAAAAAAGAACAAACGGCGAATGTTATGCAAACTTATTAGACCGATTTAATGAGGTTTTAAAAAGAAAACGACTCTATATGGCCAAGAAAAAAGTTCTTTTTCATCAATATAATGCACTAGTGCTCACTTGTGCAGTCTTATTTGCAAAACTCTATGAATGGGGCTACGAATTGGTACACCATCCGCCATATTCTCTGGATTTAGCCGCTAGTGACTACTTCCTATTTCCAAACCTAAAGAAATGGCTCGGTGGAAAGAGATTTAGCTCCAATCATAAAATTATTGACCAAACAAATGCCTATTTCAAGGACCTTCGTAGAAAATGTGAAAATAAGCGAATAGCACACATAATAATAAAGAAAAACTCAATGAATTTGATCTTGTGACTTTTTTTTTCCAACCGACTGCAAATAAAGTTAAAATATGTTACTGAATAACGAAATCGATAAGTTTTCGTTATATTTATTATAGTGATTTGATTATCGTAATAAAAGATACTGAATCCAGTACCTGAGATTCGATATAAACGAATGCTCACTAAAGCGAAGAAGTTTCGAAACAAAATTTGTTCGCAAATCCAAAAAAAATTCGAACTTTTGTCGATAGTTTCTCGAATGTGCGACGGTATCCTATGTGGATGTGTGCTAGCCTGTTAGTCTAGAGATGCCAAGTTCGAGCCATGATAGCACTGTAAATTAATAAATAAAGTAAAAACACATACATATGTATGTTCATACAATAATTGAACAGAAAAAAAATTTGCCACGATAGTCTACACCTTTTCCAGTTGTAATTCAGAAAGCGTTAGGTGTAATTTAGATTTATCAATTTAAATTCAGAAAGCATCAATTGTAATTCAGAAAGTGTCAACTGTAATTCAGAAACCGTCAATTGTAATTCAGAAAATAGTAAATATTATGTAGAAAAATTACTACATAAAAATTTTATGGCCAAAAATTATATGAAAACATACACCACTGTTGAAGATAGTGCTTATCCAATCTTCAGAACAGTAACTATTGGAAAAAAGTCGATTGAGAGGAAAAAAAAATTATAAAAACATAGTTTAATAAAATTAAAATAAATTCATATTTAATAAAATTTTTTCTTTTTCTGAATTACAATTGATGCTTTCTGAATTTAAATTGGTAAATCTGAATTACAATTGACTCTTTCTGAATTTAAATTGATAAATCTAAATTACAAGTGACGCTTTCTGAATTATAATTGACGCTTTCTGAATTACAACTGCAAAAGGTGTAGTAGATGTGTGCTGCTACTCTGTTAGAATGGAGGTACTATGTTCAATCAAATCCTGCAGCGTAAGTTATGGAATTAAAAATAAATAAATAAAATAAATATGTATGTATGTAAGTTAAAATAAATAAATTAAAAAATAAAACTACTTTTTGTACTTTTTCTGCTGCATTTTTATGATATCGATATTAGTTCGATATTCTCTTACTTTTGATATTGGTAGCGAACCTACGAAATCTAATGTTTTTTGAAACAAAACAGCGACAAGTGAACTTTATTCGATTCATTTTCCAGTGTCATTCTCGCTAAATATTAGAGAAATATTCGAAATCGATATCATCTACGAAAGTCTTGGTCAACTGGGTGCCAACAACAAAATTTAATCATAAGCTGTACACACACACTGACACACACCCTTTTAAATAAACAAAAACATCATACATACATACATGTTCTTCGTTGCTGTTGTCGTCGTCATCAGTGCCAACACCAGCCAGCAACATCTGCTGGAAGAGGCAGCAGCAGCGACACAACTGCATGCATACCAACAATAGTAATACATTTTTTAAAGGCCATTCATTTTAGCCACATACAATAGTTAGTTGGTTTCACATTGTCGTTATTGTTGTATTTTGTTTTTGTTTATTATCTTCGGTTTCTTTGCCTTTTGCTGTACGCTGTACACAAACCGGTGTTTTTTTTCAGTTTTTTGTTTGTGTAGATTAATTTGTTGTTGCTTTTTTTTATATACGAGTAAAATCTAATTTGTCTAACCCATTTCAAACGTCATAATAAGAAACGAGTTAATCTAATACATATTTGTTGAGGATATGAACATAGTTGCCAGATTTGATCAACTTATTGGAGTTTAAAATAATTTTTATGTATTTTTTAGAAAGTGATGATTTTTAGGTACATATACATAGGATGTATATTTTCCAATTTCTGCGCGTTTTTTTAAGATAGCCCACTTTCACCCAGTTTGGAAACAATGAAGGAATCTCTTAGAAATATAGTGAAATCCTAAAAAATTAATGGAAGACATGGGGATTGCTAGTTTTCAACTGACGTTATCTATTGTCCTGGTTTGGTTGGTTGGCTGGTCGCTTGATTTACTTGGCTGCTTGCTACCTAGAAGCAATCAAGTTGAGTCATGAGATTCCATTCTGATAAACTATATACTCGTTCTAACCTGTGAAAAACTTCTGGCTCCAACGCTAGATGCACTGGTCAGTCTTATTAGATCCACACTTTCTGCGTGGAGAAACCGTGTACTGTTCTAGACAGTTGTGTTTCAGATTTACGCGAGCGCCTTCCCTTACGGCCTAGTCTCACGGTTGTCTAAACACCAGATGAAGTTGAGCATCCAATAATCGCCCCTATGAATGCAACCTTTAGAAAGCACTATGTGACTTGCTAAGAACACATAGATTGCAATCTTTTAAACATATTTATCCCTGACTATGAACATGTACCTTGCAGAGCTAATTGCTAAACTCTTGCTGCTAAGACCATTGTCAACAGCAACAACAGCACCTAGAATAATGTCTGGTCAACCGCGTCACACCAATCACAAGCTTTGATTTAACACTGGGAAATCAAAACTATTCTCCCAGCAGATTTTTTTTTTTTTTGGTAGCAACCTCAGGCACTACGTGAGATTCTCCGCAATTACGCGCTGCAAATGTGGTTTCTCACACCCACAGCGAGTTCTCCAAGAGAAACGCACACCTCCTGCTAGCACAGCGTAACCACTCATATGGGAGCCAGACGAATACTTCAATTGGTGAACATCATTTATTTAACCCCATAGAGTTAGACAAAGTCTACCTTTCAGTATTGCCCATGCAGACACGCAACACCCATTAAACCCCTAGAGCTGTCGGGCCACCATTACCGGTACTAGGAGTACCGGTTAAAAGCCAATAGTTAGACCTCGAAGTTTCACCCGAAGGTTTCACCTCTATTGTCTTTTGAACTCAGGGCAAGTCCAGGCGACGACGCACCTTCAAGGCAACATAGCAAGCTACTTCCTTTTATAAATATGGACACATCCGTTACTCTGCTATTCCAGAGGGTGGCGTTGGCTGAAGTAGTTAGCATGTTGCCTACAATTCCGAAGGTCCTTGCTTCGAGCTCGGTCTCCGACAGTCATTAAATAACAACATCACTCATTTTTCTGTTGTGCATTATTCTCCGTTTGTATCAGTTGTTCTGGGAAAAGTTGTAGAGATGCACGCATAAGGCAATGGTCACTAAACTACACCGACTTCAGCAAATGCTTATTCTAATATAACATCAAAGCGCCCTCCTACGTCGGTATTCTGTAGCAGAATCATCGGCAAAGTAAAATAACCAACAAAATGGCTACTTAACCCAACTTAAAAAATTTAATACGCCTCATTGACACCAGAGGCGCTGGTGTCAATCTACTAAGAGATCCTCCTGAGATTTGTCGAGTTTATCAAAAAAAGGCATTTGTCATTCGGTTAAAAATCCGGAGAATAGGACGGTGGAGAGAACAATTCGTAGCCCAATTCATGAATTTTCGCCATGGAAACCTTGCATTTTCCTGGTAACAAATCACTTTTTCCTTGTTCAAACGCAGATTTTTTTCAAAACCTCATTAAATCTCCATGACTTCATTTGTTGAAAAAGACCCTTTGGGCCTTTGATGCCCCCGATTCATCCAGAAACTACTGCTTTGGATGCTGTTTGGTCTCTGGTATGCTGTGGTTAATTCACGTTTTTTCCGCGGTTACCAAACTGTGCAAAACTCGTTTTTGGGCTTGTTTGTTGCTGGAGCAACTCATCAGTAGACTTCAACAACAATTCAAAAAGGGTTGTTAAACCCCAATGCTTATAAACACACCAGAGACTGTTGTTTGGCCCCTGATGTCACTGATATACGTTTCGTCCACGATTGCACAACACCAAACACTACTGCCAAGTTGTCACACGATTGGGTTTGCGCCCGATTACCAGCAAACGCGTCATCCATCTTGCAGAAAGCTTTATCGAGCCCAAATAATGATTCAACATTGAAACCACTGAGTCATGTGAGATGCCTACGGCTTCCACAATCTCTCTCACTTCCAATCGGCCAATCATTTATTTTTTTCACCTGTTTCAAGTGTAGAGACCTCAACTGGGCGTACATAATGTTCAACATATTTTCTTAATATTTTCAACATATTTTCTTTTTACTTCTTTATATCACCATCAATTTGGTCTCCTCATAGTATTTATCAAGCTTAGCTTTGGTTTGAGTGAAATGACGCTGCTTTTTAAATGTTTGAGAACGGCGTTGGCTGGAGTAATTAGCGTGTTGCCTACAGAAGCGTACGTCCTGGGTTCGAGCCCAGTTTTAGACAAAGTCATTAAATAACATTACGTATTTTGTTGGTGGGAACTAGTTTGCCTTTGTATCAGTTGTTGTAGGAAAGTTCATTGGTCGCAATAGCGGCTTCAGCAGATATTTAACCCAGTGAAAGCTTAGAGTGCCCTCCTTCGTCGGTATCGTGCAGTAAAATCATCGGCGAGGTAAAATCGCTACTAAAGACAGCTTCTAAAATTTAATACGCCTCATTGACTTCAGAGGCGCTGCAACACTGCCCTAAAATCAGAAACGTACAAAAAGCAGAGTTGTACAAAGAATGAAGATTTTATCTATCTCTTCCTGCACCATCTGTCTTCTCTATCATTATCCCTTTCCTAGATATAAAGTAACACTATTAGTAATAGTAGTAGGCATTCATTATATGAGTGTTACTTCTCTTAAAATAAAAAAGAGAGAAAGAGACAACTGACAGTTTCCTTTTGACAAAAGCAGAGTTTCCCTTGCAGTTAAGAAAGAGGGAGGGAAATTCAAAGTCACGAACTTAATGGCTCGCCCTCTAAAGATTTCAAAGTTTTCCTTTTTTTTAATTCTTCTAACAAATGTTTGCAAATACAATTAGGCAGTGAGTGTAACTTATATTTACTAATAAGGTAAATCTTTGGTTTTATTCTCCACATTCGGCCTTCAAAGATTCCAGAAAGAAAGACAATTCATTGTCAACGATTCATTGTCAGCAAAAACTCATCAACAATAGCTGAGAAAAGTGGTGACTAGAAAACACATGACCTCATTCTTTCTTTAGGGTATTTCAAGGTTCAGGTCTAACACATGTGCACATTAGACGAAACGTCATTGAAATAACTGTATAAGCACAGTTGAGCACTAACAAAACGGTTTAATATTGACATTTGATTTTCAGTTTTTCTTAATCTGATTAAAACACAAATTAAATGATTTAAGCACAGGGGCGTTAAATTATTAGCACTGCTTAACAATATTGACAATTAGGGTTTCAAAACTGCGAATGAGAATTTCTTTTAAGATCTATAAATCATAAGTCCAGATGATTTTGGATTTTTTTTAAATCTTTCATTTTCGCAAGCGATTGAAAATATGAATTTTAACAAAACCAATCAAGCGCTAATTTCATAAAATGCTGGAGAGGTGTAAATTTTCCCTCTAAACCTACACACTTTTTTCCATTACATTCCTAAGAACATTTCTGTACACAATGATTTGCTTTGAAAAAAAAAAGAACAATTAAAGGAAAATGTAAAATCAATGCCTTTAGCTAATCCCCTTTAAAATCAAATGTTAAACATTTCAATCAATGCTTAATCCCATAGTTTCATTTCCAAATAAATTTACTTTGCTCTTTTGCATTTAGTGTGTTGAAATGTCGATTTGAAATAATTGCAAATCTCATCACAAATTCCGAGTATAAAAACCGTTTGCCAGTATCCACCTTAATTTGTCTCAAATGGCCGCCGACATTGCACAGTAGAACGTTCAAAAAGAAGAGGAAAAAAATCGCGAAAGCAAAAATTAAAAAAAAATTAAACGGAAGTTTTACTTCGAGTGATTGGTTATAGATAGTATGGAAAATTTAACACACACTCCTGAAAAGCCTTTCAGAAATGTTTCGACTGTATTACGGCCAGAGCCAAGGTAAGATGGAAGGACCTGAAGAAAGTGATAATTGAAGATAAATATGTTTATTACAAATTTAAGTGACAATTTTATTGATTCAACTTGAATGTGAGTATTCTATTTTATTTAAGTTGCAGTTAAAGTGTTAGCTATAGAAGAAAGTAAAGCTGAAGGCGAAAAACTGTGTTAATTAGCCCATACAAGGATCATAGTGCAGCGCTTTAATAAAAAACTATTACTTATTGTAACAGGGAAAATCAGGGCTATCATGAATAAAATTCCGCGTGAAATTTCCGCAACATATGTGACGCGCAAAATAGAAAAAAGGGACCTAAAGGTAAAAATCAGTTTTGTTCAGGAGAGCCATTTTAAAGATTTAAATACGTGTATCTTTGGTGTATTTTCAATTTCATAAAACGCGCATATCTCTGGGAGGGAACATTTTTGAGGCATGGGATCGGTCTCATTCGATGCTCAGATGTTGTTCACATCAAAAAAAAAAAAAAAGTGAAAATTGATTTTTTTACCCTTAGGTGCGTCCCTTTCTCTATGCGCTGTCACATATAGTGAAAAAAGTCTTTCTGGTACGTTCACACTAGAACAAGCATTTGCCCAAATAAGCGTAACCACTAAATCCCAGTGAAAAACCTTTTGATTCAGACACGTCTTTGTTAAAGTATACATTTTTCAATAATATTGTATTCTATGACCTTGTCTATTAGTTATTTATAAAACTGTTTAATTTAATAAGCACGTGTCTGAATTAAAATGCTGTTAATTGGTATTTAGTGGCTATGCTTATTTGGGCAAATTTTTGCAAATTGACCGTACCCTTAAGCTATGGTCACACTTGTCAAACGTTTGCACAAAAAAGCGTAACCACTAAATGCTAATGCAAAATCTTTCAATTCAGAGATAAGTTTGTCAAGTTAAAGAGTATCCAATAGTGTTGGATTCTATGACATTATCTATTAGTTGCATTCGAAACTGTTTAATTTTATAAACACGTGTCTGGATCAAAACTTTTTTCATTAGTGTTTGTTGGTTACGTTTTTTTGGTCAAATGTTTGACAAGTGTGACCGTAGCTTTAGTTATTTTTTTCGTAAAATAAACGAAACTTTCGTATATATTTTAAAATAAAAAATAAAAATAAAAAAAATTAAATAAGTTTCTTGTTTTATAATTTCGAAAGAAACGAGAAATAAGTTTCCACTTTGTTAAGAATCTAGTACGGAGTTGTTACGGAAATTCTGGTTCCGTGACTTTTTGAATGAAACACATATTTTTTTGCAAAACAAAAATTTATTTTCAACATAATCTCCTTTTAACTCAATACACTTAGTCCAACGTTTCTTTATATGATTTTTCGAGGCAATAATTATATCGTTGGATCTAAATCTCTTTCCACCGAACCATTTCTTTAGGTTTGGAAATAGGAAGTAGTCACTAGGGACTAAATCCAGAGAATATGGCGGATGGGGTGCCAATTCGTGTCCCAATTCATAAAGTTTTGTCATTGATACTGCACACGTGTGCACTCGTGCATTACCTTGATGAAAAAGAACTTTTTTCTTGGCCATATGGCGTCGTTCTCTTTTTAAATCCTCATTAAATCAGTCTAATAAGTTAGCATAATATTCGCCGTTTATTGTTTTTCCCTTTTGAAGGTAATCAATTTGGATTATACCGCGTGCATCCCAAAAAACTGTTGCCATCACCTTATTGGCCGACAAACTCACCTTGGCCTTTGCGGAGCAGGTTTAGACTGCTGCTTGGTCTCCGGAGTACAGTAATGAATCCATGTTTCATCCACAGTTGCAAAACGCCGCTAAAACTCATTCGGATTGCGGTTAAACAACTCCAAAGTTGTTGTTGAAGTTGTCACACGTTTACGTTTATGATCAATTGTGAGCAAACGCGGAACGCATCTTGCAGACAACTCTCTTAAACCCAACTGATCATATACAATCGAAACCACACTGCCATATGAAATGCCTATGGCATCAACAATCTCACGCACTTTTACTCGTCGATCGGTCAACACCATATCGTGGATTTTTTCGACATTTTCGGGTGTACTGACCTCAATTGGCCGTCCAGAACGTTCAGCGTCATTTGTGCTTGTGCGACCACAACGAAAGTCAGTAAACCATTTTTTTATTATTGACATCGATGGTGCAGAGTATTTATCGAGCTTTTTCTTGGTTTGATTGACGGTTTTTGCTTCCACTTTCTTCTCAAAAGGCGAGGCAGTCTGTCATCAACGGCTGCCAAACACAAACTAAATGACATAGCTTGTTCCTCTTGACAGGAGCAGTGTTGCCCTTTCAATCAATAGGCGGGAAATTCAAAAAGACACACAAAAGATACATACATATATGCTAATTTCTCTAATGTGTCAATCAAAGCAAAACGTTCGGAAATTTTCTGACAGCAGGAAATTTTACATTAACAAATATACAAGGCCAACATACCATGCAGAGAGCTACAAATCGAAACCACCTAGTATCAATTCGCCTTGAAATATGTGTAACCAGCAAACAGCTGTTTATGGTTACGGGGAAAAACCAAAATTCATTTGGTTTCTATGCAAGATAAATTCATATAAGGTGTACAGTATACCGTATACTCGCCTCAATTCGCTTCGTGAAATTTATACTTTTGATGTCAAAAAATTTTACTAAAAAATATCTGCTGAAATATAAACGGTAGGACTCACTATCCAATTGTGCGACTTTCGAGAAAATATAATCCTGGTATGCTGTAGTTTATAAACGCTTTCCAAAGACAACAAGATTTTTTTAACTTAATAAATACGTGGCTAAATAAAACAGTTTTTCATTAGTAATTAGTGGTTAAAAATTATTTTCTAATTTGTAGTTCGCCATAAAAAAAAAACTCTGGAATAATTATTTTCTTTATTTATCATTGCTCAATTTCAGACTTTCGGCAGAGGGACGTTTATTGGGTTGGGATGTGCCACCAGATGAAATACGCCATATACCCGAACATTGGCTGCAGTTCCAAGAGCCTCCTGAATCTATGCATTATCTTTTGGCAATGTTGTACATATTTTTTACCATCATGTCATTGATAGGAAATGGTCTCGTTATATGGGTTTTTACTGCGTAAGCTGCATAATTCATACATACGAGACTTTTATTTTGAAAGTCAGACAAGTCAATTTTTGAAACTAATAGCATGTATATGTTACAATTTTTTTTATTTCCAAGCAATTTACAAAAACTAACTTGCCTCACTTTCAAAATGAAGTCCTCTTATGAGCATCTTTAAAATAAGCATATTGATCACTAAATAGTTAAAATTTTACAATTTCCAGAGCCAAATCTTTGCGCACACCCTCCAATATATTGGTGATAAATTTAGCCTTCTGCGATTTCTTTATGATGGCAAAAACACCAATTTTCATTTACAACAGCTTTAAGCGTGGCTTTGCTTTAGGCAACCTTGGCTGTCAGATATTTGCCATTGTGGGCTCATATACCGGCATAGGGGCATCTACCACAAATGCTTTTATTGCTTATGATCGCTTCAATGTTATAACACGACCGTTGGAGGGGAAAATGACACATGGCAAAGCAATTGTTATGGTAATTTTTATTTACATGTATGCCACACCGTTCGTTGTAGCCTGTGCCACCGAAAGTTGGGGACGTTTTGTACCGGGTGAGTGAAAATCATTTTTCTTTTCATACATTTGTGATAAATAGACACAATTTCCGAAATTACATACACATGCGCTACATCAATATAGTTATTTAAAAAAGAAATAAGGTGCAGTTTCCACATTACAGACATTTTAATATAGTTTGTACATATGTCACCTAAAATTGTACGTCCCTACAACAACGCCTTCCCTAAGCAACGGGGTTGTAAAGATGAAAGTACATATCGCTGATCACATGTAGAAAGGCCCTAACTCAAATAACTGCAACTTTACATGAAAAAAAAGCGTTATTTTTTACACTATTGCAATAAATTTTTGTGAAATATCTATATTGGAATCACTAAATAACAATTCCCCGGGAATTTTTCTAATTTTACCATTGCCACTATTGTGAATTGAAATTTCTCGGGAAAAAATCGCCGGATGTAGACATTTTTTAAAAAACTTTATGTAACCGGTAAACTTTTTGTTTTTTTTTAATAATGCTGATTTTTTTTAAAACATTTTTATTTCTTTTACTAAAATGGAATAAGAAAATCAAAATTTTGAAGCCCAAATTTAGTTATAATAATTTTACAATAAACTCAGCTGCTGCTTGCTGCTGGTTCAGCATTGTCTATATGCATTTCATTGGTGCTGTAACAATTCGTCAGTAGGCTTCAACCATACATTTTGAACAGTCAAAAACCTCTTATCTTATGCACAAACTTTTAAAAAACTATTTGAGAATTCACAAATAATAATGAAAACCACAAAAGAAAAACAAGCATAGTAGGCTTAGAAACTTATACAAAACTCAGCAAATAATTTATATTCGATATGAATCTATTCTATTTTTCTACACCTTTACCTCAATTAGAAATCCATCGGATAACAATAAAAGCAATTATAAGGCAAAATGGAAAATAAAATCTAAATTTAACATATATGAAATTAATCAGGGTTATCATGATTAAAATTCCGCGTGAAATTTCTCCCTTTTCGAATTATAATTTTTTGTTTTCCCTATTACTTGCTATTAGTTGGAATTGTTCCCCGGGAAAATTTTCAAGCGGAAATTTCTCTCTTTTCCAATTAGATTTTTTTGGTTTCCCTATTACATACTTGTTATTAGTTGGAATTGTTCCCCGGGAAAAATTTCACGCGAAATTTCATTCATAATAGCCCTGATTATTTTTCAATTGTTTTTATCTTATTGGGAATGAAGAGATAAAATTTTTATTAAATTTCTATTAGTGGACTCTTGCGTTAATGCAGAATAAAATTTAAAAATTAAACAGCTGATCCAGATATTTTCCTCTCTCCTATTTATATTATCAGGGCTATCATGAATAAAATTCCGCGTAAAATTGTTCCCGAATATTTGCTTATTGGTGCCACTTACTACATTTTTTTGTTCCCAACGAAATTGTGATTTTCCGTACAACTAAATTCCGAGGGATTAGGTTGAATATTGATTGTTTATGGGTATTTTAATTAAAAAAATAATAAATAAATAAATAAACAAAAACTTTCAAGTCTAACGTACCTTTTCACAATGTATGGTTAAAAGAAAACAGAGACTTTAACGGAAAGTTTGTTATGAAGAACTTGCAGTTAAAGTTCACGTTAACTCTTAATCATACATTGTGAAAAGGGACGTAAAAATTATAATTTAATTAAACTATTTTTTTAAGCTTTAGGTCTGCTTTTATTTGATCAATATTTCGTTAACCTTCGGTTAACTTCTATTGTTTTTTTAACCGCAGGTTAACGAAATATTGATCAAATAAAATACAAATAAAAGCAGACCTAAGGCTCAAAAAAAATTGTTTAATTAATTAAAGGTCGAAAAATTAGATAAAAGAATAACAATTATCATATTATAAAAAATTAATGGTTTCATCTTTAAAGGTCTGTCTCTTAGGGAAGTAGGGGCGCGGCGTTAAATTTAAAGTGGATTATATTTAAGTCCAATAGAATTTTTGGTGATATTTCTTGTAAAAATTTATTTTAATACATTTATACATGAGGCCCTATGCTCCTTGTAGGAACGACGGGAACCTATATATATATAATATATACTACATATATATATACTACATAAAGTACATAGCAATGGCTTGGTCAGCATACTTGGTGTTCACTTTTTGTGAAAATTTAAATTTTAATGTAATATTCTAGTGTAACTCAATTACAATCTACTGTAGATAACACAATATTTTCAAACAATTCATTTTCAATATTCTGATTTTCAAACTCGTCTTGAGGGTAACTTCTGGGTTTAGGGAATAGTATTTTCATCAATTACTCGTACTTTCCTGTACTCCGAGCCTACTGTAATATTTTCCTCATCTGTCCCTTTATATTTTTTAATAGTAAAAATTTCCTTGAGAATCTCAAATCTATAAAAATAATTAAAAATCAATTGAAACTATACGCAATGTAGGCTGTAATTTTCCTGGCAGATTTTTTAGTTGGTTGGTGAGAGGTGTTGAGAAGTTTGCGGGGTAAAACAAAACAGACGAAATGAAAATTCGACGAGATTTTGGACATTTCTCTTTGCCTTTTTCGTACTTGAGTTATATTTTTCTATTCTATCATTTCCTATTCTGACATACATAAGTACATATATACATATATATATATATATATGCACCAAAAGCGTTCCCGTACTCGAAAATTGGTTAAATGAGAGAGACTTTGTGAGAGTAATGTTCTTCTTCTTTTCTTGCACGAAACAGCTCGTACTTTTTCTTCCTGCAAATCAATCAGCTGTTAGAAAAATAAAAAATTACAAAGAAAAATTACATTTACCTAATAACTAAAAAAATGGAAAAATTTATGATAAAATTTTTAAAAACTAGTGGTAAACAAAGTTTGTAAGGTTTTATATGAAATTAAGATAAAAAACTTATATAAGTATGCTGAAGCATGTATTTAGTTATGTGTATACGTATGTATGTGCCCTGTCGGAAATTACGTTAACTTTAAACTAACTTTAAGCTATTTCGCATCTAGTACTGACTGACACTTGGATTACTGTTAACAACAGCAAAATGTTAATATAAAACTGAAAAGGGTTTAAAAGTAGCTGATAATAAATTTTTTGGCTCTCATCAAATTCTATTACGTACTCAGCTTAAGAATTAATTTTGGGTTTGTTCTGGATGACATTGTAGTTAGCTCTTGGTCAGTCTAAGAAAAGTTAACTATTTTTTTAGTCAACCACACATTCTCCGACAGGGTGCATACATACATTGACGTTTCTTTTCGTGTTAAAATGATGGTTTTTCGCGTTCCAGTACTTTCGTGCATTTTTGTATATTATTGAGAGAAATTATAGCTTCCTCTCATTTTACCGAACTTTACCCAAAAAGTAAAGAAACAAACCTATTTTATGGTTTTAAAATTTATTATCGGCTGATAAAAACTTGTATACATTAAAAAAAATCTTTTAAATAAAATCGTCATAATCGTCAAGAAAAAAGGCAGGAGCAAAAAGTCATTTATGTAAATGTGGGTAACTTTTCGTAGGGAATTTAAAAGAAAATTGTCAAAAGAAGGCAGGCACTTACCAAAACAAAAATTTTCAATTCAAAAATCAGTTTCTTTATATTTTTTTTGTTATTTATTTTCAATTATCATTATATTATTTAGAGATCAACTAACCTAGATATAATATATGTACATACATAATACATATGTATGTGTTTTATATATATGTATGTGTATGTATATATTTTAATATATTTTTACTTTTTTAAGTATGTAGCATAACTGCCTTTCCTTTAGCTTTCCTTTTATTTATATATACCTCGTTTATACGCAAATCTTATTTGCAAATAAAACTATTTGCAAATACTGAACTCACCATTTATACGTATATAGAATACATTACTATCTGTAAATGATATTGCCACACATTGTTAAATTTGTATTACATTTTTTACAAAATAAAAATAATTGGCAACATTTTTCACCTTATTTGCAAATAGTGCGTTATTTGCAAATAGTTTTCGTGAGTTATTAATTTACAAGAAAAAAGTTATACGGCAACGCTTTCCAGTCTTATTTGCAAATAAGAAGTGCGTATAAACGGGATAATTGATAAATTGTTAGCTTTTTTTTTTATTATAAATCTATGTAATTTTTTTGTTTCTTGATTGTTTATCATCTACATATGATAAATTTTACACAATTTGTGAAGTGTTTGGTTTGTTCACTTATTATGATTATTGTTTTTGACCATGAATCAAGAAAACAAGATTGCGCACTCAGCCGGTATAAAAAATGTTCTACTGCGCATCTACGTCAATATAGAATACACACGTGTGTTTGTTGTAAAAAGTGTGTGAGAGAGAGAGCACATTCCACAAACAAATGTATGTATTCTATTTACAACAAAATTTTACATTTACGTCACAGGCAGAAAATAAAATAATGGACCTGCGCAATGCGCAATCTTGTTGTCTTGATTCATAGTTTTTGAGTAATTATTATGAGCAAGTTGTTATTGCTCGCTCATGTTTATTAATTTTTTTTAATTTGTTTTACAAACATATTTTATTTTTATTTATGTATATAGAAAAATATATTTTTATAATGAAATTAAACAAATACACAAATAAATTTTGGGCTTTATTTGTAAAATGCAACGATGAGCGTTGACAAATTTTTGTATGTGGTTTGTTTTTACGACAGTTTGAATTTTTTCCATTTAAAATTTTTAAACGCTATACGATTGCGTTTTACAAAATACTGTCCTTTATTGCTACATTTCGATTCTGCTTGAAGATGTGAAAATAGGAATTAAATAATAACTGCCTTATTTATAAAAATTATGAAGGCTTTATAAAGGTTTTTAAGACAAATTTTCATAAAAAATTTTACTTATTAAGCCTTTAAAAGCCTTAATAAGTTTTATAAATAAGGCCGTAAAAATTTTATTAAAATTAATTTTAAAGTTAAATAATATTAAAATCAACTACAATTTTGAACACAAAAACATCAATTTCCTATTTAATTCTTAATTAACATAACATTTTTCATTCGTATAAAGAATATTAATTCAAAAAACGTCTATTTAATCAGGGGGCCTACTGTGTAATTCGAAACGAAAGAAAATGCTTCCGAATCATAATGTTAATAACATTCAACATTGTCATGTTAATAACATTCAAATTCGAATGGTAATGTTAATAACATTCGAATTCAAATTGTAATGTTAATAGCATTCGAATTCGAAAGCTTTTTCTTTCATTTTGAATTACAGAGTAGACCCGCAGTTTATTAATTCTACAAAAAAAATTGTAAATCAGCACTTGTTAAATTTTTTAAAACAACTCAAATATTTATTAATAAAATACAAACAAAAAAAAAATTCGCTAATTTTTTCTTAAGAAAATAAAAATTATTTCTTTCTTACTTGAATTTGTGCGATAAATTAAGGTGGAAGTTTTGCAATAAATAAGAAAGGAAATACAAATACAGAAAATTTATTTGAATATTTTACAATAAGGAGGAAAAGACAACCAACCACAACAAGAGAAATATATAAATTTTTATTAAAATAAAAAAAGACAGAGGTCATTTTTGTTATGAGTTGCATTCGATTTTCGGTCTTAGTTGGCTATCGAATCTCTAATTATCGGATGTCGAATTGTTATTATGAGCATCCAAAATTTCGCCGAGCAACGAATTTTCTATAGAACAGAATTTTTCTTACGATGGATGCAGTATTTTAATGTAAAAATTAAAAAAAAAAGTCTAAGGTGACATTCACATATTCAGAGTTTTTATACCATCCCTCCCTTTTTACAAAAGTTTTTAAACGATTAAACAATTTTTTTATTTTCAGACGCCCAAACATAAATTGTAAAATATTTTTCGTAAGGACTAAACAATTCGAAAAGTTTCACTTATGGAGGAAAATACTCTATTTGCTGTGCAGTATTCTTCAGCACAAAATATTAAAATTGTTGTAAATTTTCAAAATCACAGTGAGTGCAATTCACAATAGCGACATTCTTTGTCGAATTCGCGTCGTTATACCAAATAAAAATTACCACTTTCGACTGCAGTCGAAGATCGAACTTTGCTCATAATAAAGGCCAGATATTTTTTTTGTGTAAAGGCTAAATTTTCTAAAATCTTTGAGAAATCTCCTTTAATTAATAAATACGCTCTCTCGAAATTTTACAGAAAATTATTTTTGTTAAAGTTTCATTTTCAACCACAATGGACCCAACTGGGTCTCCGATTGGACATGCGTTTTAACACCACCCTTCCTAACCTTCATTTCCAAACAAATAGTGTCTTTTCATAGATATTTACCCTTATTCCAGTTGCCAACATCGACGTCACGTCAAAATAATACCAAAAAAAAAATAGGCTTGTCTACTCGTTCTTGAGAACAATTTTGTGTTATTGACAGTAAATTTCTCTACCATAAGGTCTAGGAAATAGCATAAGCCTGTCAATAGAAGTCAGTTATTTTCGACAACGAGCAGACAGGCGCCAGTTATTGGTATTGTACTGATGTAACAACTGGAATAAGTGTGATTAGTTTTTTTTGTTGGTTTCTTAAAAAAGTAATGTACTTTTTTCGATTGCCACGAAAGCGCGATATTTAAAATTTTTAAAATCGATTGAGGCAGTATTAAGGAAAATATAAAAATTTAATTTATTTAAATACGTTAAATTAAGATATAATAGCTCAAGTCGAAAAACATAGTTTCTAGAAAAAAACCTCTTTCAACGTAAGAATGATTTGTTGAAAAAATCAAAATTAGCAAATTAAAATAAGGCCGGGTTTCCATATGTGTGCCATGTGCCACACAAGCGTAAAAAAAGCGTAACCACTAATTACTAATGAAAAACTTTTAGATTCATACATGTATTTATTAAGTTAAATAGTTTCATACAAAACTAATAGGCAATTTTATAGAATCCAAGCATGATTGCAAACTGTTTAAATCAATAAATACATGTCTGAATCAAAAATTTTTTCATTAGTAATTAGTTGGTTACGTTTTTTTTGGGCAAATGGCACACAAGAAATGCCAAGTGTAAACGCAGCCTAAGTTTATAGTAAAATAAAGATTACTGTATGAATTAATGCACACAAGATTTTATGAAAATGTAGTTTTTGTTATAAATTGGCGCTTATTACAAATTTTATTGGACTTTTATCAAGACTTAAACCAGAGCTGCCCACAGAGAGAAAACCGAGAGTAATGTACAACCGTACATATGTGTATTCATTTGTATAAAAAGCCGATTGATGTTCGGCATTCTGGCGCTTCTCTGGGCTGCCAGAACTTAAACCCAATAATTAAATTCTCAATTAAATGTCATTCAGCTAATTGTCACTTAAATTTAAGTTGCACTTAAATGTGGTTTCAGTGGTTAATTAATTTTTTTATTAAATTACGTTGAAAGTACGGCAGCAATAAATCTGCAATCAAAAAAATCTGTTGTACAAATAATTAAATTTTTCCAACAAAAAAAAAAACCTGGAATGAATTTTCATGAGTTTTCTTATATTTATTATAGTCATTAATGCGTTTTGAATTTGGATGAGAAAAATTTACAAGAAATAATTTTTGGCGAATTTATTTCTAATTTTGGCGATTTTCTGATAAATTTTGATACGATCATTTTACAAAAATTTATATTAAAAAAAGTGTTACATAAAAACAAATTTATTATCAAATATTTACTAAGAAAAACTACATAAAACTGAATTTTGGTGACTTTTCGCGATTTGACAACCCTGCTCTCAGCATTAAGCGTGTATATACTTAAATGCCAAAAAGGCATGAATAAAAAAGACTTACTGCCAGTTTATAGAAACCATGTAAAAATTCTCGGCTGTCTATTTATAATGAAAACAAAAACAAATTTTGAGTGTTTTGTTTTTGTTTTCAATATAAATAGGCACACGAGAATTTTCACATGGCTTCTGTGAACTGGCAGTTAATATAAATGTGCGTGACTTTTCGTAGGGGGATTAAAAGAAAAATGTCAATACAAGGCAGGCTAAAACGGCATGGTGTGAAATGGCTCTTATCGACATGTATAAAATTAACTGCCTGTTTATAGGGCACTGCTACACGTTCAATATATATTGTGATATTTGGATCGTGATCCATTTTAATGGATTGATGGATCACGAGCGTATGCTAGATGTTCAATATTTATCGCGTCAGTATTTACGTTATTTTTGTGCTGTACGGATCGTTTATTAAAAAAAAATTTCGCAAAAAAATGTTCCAAATGCCTCCAAATTAAAAATAAAGTCTTACAAAATAATTTGTTCGGTCGTTAATTTCGATTCCACCGACAGAACCCACTCGCTTTCACTATCTTCTGCCATTACCCTTTATTAAAACAAACTTTACACAAATGCAATGAACTTTTTTACTTTTGATTTGTTAAATTTTTTGCACTTTGTCTTTTATTTTATTTGTTTTATTTCACTTCTTATTAACGTATCGCGATCTAATATCATGAAAATGCTACACGTTCAATATTTATCACGCGATCCGCGATCTGAATTCCATAATTTAGGCCATTCTGCAATATGGATCGCGATCCATCAATACTGCATGCTACACGTTCGATAATATCGTGATACTGGATCGCGTTCAATATATATTGAACGTGTAGCAGTGCCCGTGTAGAAGCCATGCAAAAATTGTCGTCTGTCTGTTTATATTGAAAACAAAAACAAATTTTAGTGCTTGTTTTTGTTTTCAATACAAACAGTCAGACGAGAATTTTTACTTGTTTATTTAATTTTTGTTTTCTTATTTTTCAATCTTGTATCACATAAGTTTTTTTTTTTTAATTTCTATTGCGCCATTTTGATAAACTGCATTTTTTCCAAATATAAATTTTTTCTATGTACTTCAGAGAGGAATGAGACAACTTCTCTCATTTTTTTATTTTTGACATCTCTGATTTATAGATAAATGCCACTTAATTGAGAAGTCAATTATTGGACCTAAAACACTAAGGGCCATTATTACAACCTAAAAATAGTTAAAAGTAAGATTTTGTCGGACGTATAAAAAGCTTTCCATTATTGCAAATTGGATTTAACTTACCAGGTAGCATAAACTTGCCTGTAATTTATCGCTCACTTAAGGTTAAAGTAAAATTTAGCAAATGATAAACTTTTTATACGTCCGATAAAATCCTACTTTTAACTATCTTTAAGTTGTAATAATGGCCCTAAATATTCCATGCCCTCCTTAAGTTCAGATAATAGGTAAATGGAAGATTTGTTTCCCTCTAATATCAAGACAGATAACAAAAACTTTATAAAAATTACAATATTCAGGTATTTGATGGAAAACGATCGTTTTCAAAACGATTTCAAAACAATCGTTTTGAAAAGGTGTGATGAATTCCGATAGATTTTGAGCATCATTTTTGAGCTTATCTTAAACCACTGACTTCTAAAAAGCACACTAGAAGACAAAACATAAATCACATATTGGAACTGTGAAAAGAAATATATTAAAAATGTCTGGAAAGACTATTAAAAACAAGTTTTAAAATTATTGACAAAACGACTATAAGTAACATATCACACGTTTTATCGTTTTCAAATTGTTTTTGTGTCTAAATCGTTTTTCATCACATACCTGATTATTTCCTTCGTTGTATGTACAATTGAAATTTAATCCATTCGCATCTGCAGCTGGCTCAGTTTTAGCTCCACAAAAAGTTATTCTACATGCTTGTGAATGATTACGCTAGTTAATTTTTTATTTTTGTATCTTATTGGTAAAGAAAATATACAACTTTTATTAAATTTATATTACTGAACTCTTGCGTTAGTGCGGAATAAAATATAAACATTAATCAAATGATACTGATTTTACTCCCTCCCGTATTTGCTTATTCCCCGGCTATTTAGAATAGGAGGATTTTTCCCCGGAACAAATGATAGGGAAGAGAAAAAACTTCCCGGAAAATTCATAATTATATATCTTTATAATAAAGTTCGTCCTAATTTACACTATGCTAGTCTTATTGCTAAGCCGATTAGTTAGTTAGGAGAAAGAGACGAGGGAAATAGAAACACTTCTGTTCCCTTCGTGTCTCTCTCCTAACAAACTAATCAGCTTAGCAATAAGACTTGCATAGTGTAAATTAGGACTTAGCGACTTGGTGAAATATGAAGTTTCTTTTGTAGCATTAGGGGTGTTTTTAAGATTTGTTACAATAGAGCCAAAAATGACCGTTACCTGGGATAGTTAGAGGGTTAATATGTCTCACAAAAATATTTGCTTTAAAATTGTCTACAAAGTTCCTGAAGATACCCTACTCCTAAGATGTTAAGAACATATAACTTCATATACCGCTGTGCTGTCAGAACACCGTAATTTTAGGTGAATATTAAAAAGTCCAGCGTAGTTGAGGGTGTGAGAGTGAAATATTTGGTGATTATTTCCCATTCGGAAATGTAATTGCAAGTTTCTAAGAAAGCAATTCGAAAATTTTGAAATTAAAATATAAATTTAGTATTAATTTTTGCAATTCTTTACAAACGTGAGTGAGTGGAAACTTGTTTATAGTGAGCGTGCTTATTAAGTGTGAGAGAATCTTCACTGACCTATTCAATTCAATTTCATCAATATTGAATGAAAAAGTACATACTCACAAAAAAGAGAGAGTTTAGATACGCTGATATTTAAGATGAAAGTATAAAAGTAAAATCTATTTATTCTGAATAACAATTCTCCAGCAGTTTTCCCTACAAATTAAAAAAAAATTACTGGCAAATTTTGAGGTAAAACAAATTGACTGGAAACAAAACAACTGACTTCGAAAATTCGAAATTCCCTCCCACTTTTCATTTCTCTCGGCAACGGTTTAGAATAGTAGGATTTTATTTTCAGAAAAAATAAATTATCTGGTAATTATTTCCCAATAAATATGTTGGCAGTTACAGCTATACGCCATTGGCGAAAACGTAAAACATCTTATGTTTGGCCTAAAGTAAAAAAAAAATCAAATTTATTTTATATGAATAGAATATATAGAGTAACAAAGTTAAAAAAGAAAAATAAATAAACTGAACAAATTTATTTCCTTTTTTACATATTTTATGTAAATCAAATAATTTTATATGAAATCTTAAAGGACTATAACTAAATATCATATCACCAAAATTTTTGGTCTTAAATTACGAAAATATGTGTATTTTAATTTTGATAAATGAAAAATTAATAAACAAGTTTAAGTATGTGCTTTTATATTTAAAAATAATTCTTAAAAATATTAAAAGTAAAAATAAATGAAAATTGAAAACAAGATAGGTATACTTTTCACAAAAATATACGCAAAAATCTGAGAAACCGGAATAAGCAAAATTGCATATTTTTTGCATCAAGACGCCGCCGAAAAAATATTTATGCGTGTGTTTGAAAAGTTTTCAAGAATTTTAGAATCTTTTTTTTTGCATATTTCATGTTTTTTGAATTTGTTTTTAATTTTTTTTAGGAATCTTTCACCATTTTAATGATTTTTAGAGAGAGAAAAAAAACATAAGATTATTGCTATAGAAATATTTGAGGCTTTATGTAGTTGCAAATAAGATTTAACTAGATTCGTGAAATTGCGTTTAGACAATATGTTCGTCGTCTACCATCTTCAGCATGTTCACCAATCTATAAGGTGGATAAGTAGTGGTTTTGTGTCAACAGCATTGAGGCCATGTGGCCATGTGCCACACAAGCGTAAAAAGAGTGTAACCACTAATTACTAATGAAAAACATTTTGATTCAGACACGTATTTATTAAGTTAAACAGTTTCATACATACATAACTAATAGACAATTTTATGGAATCCAACATGATTGCAAACTGTTTAAATCAATAAATATATGTCTGAATCAAAAAATTTTTCATTAGTAATTAGTTGGTTACGCTTTTTTGGGCAAATGACACACAAGAAATGCCAGATGTAAACTCAGCCTTAGTTTATAATTATTGAAGTCATAATGGTATATTTATTATCAGTAGAATAAAGTACAAATAGTTTAACTTGGAAAAAATTACATTCAACTTGTTGAAGATGTAATAAACAATCAAACGTTAAGAAAACGTAGACAGACAGCTTTTTTCCGCCTTTTAATGTGTTTCTCAAATTTTACTTAAAACATGAATTTTAATAAGGAAGATTTTTCTTAAACAAAAACTTAAATGCTTAAAAAATTATTTAAAAAAAAAACATAAAATAATGAATAACGCGAAAAAACAAAATAAGAAAGAAATAAGATTATACATTTGAAATAAAGGGATAAGTTTTATAAACTTTCCTCAATTCAATACTAAATGATCATCGGTTTCTCTATCATATACATATTCATAATCTTTTACCAAATGAAATAATGATCGTTTTTCGATTTTCCATTTTCTTAAGTAAATTTGTTGACAAAATTTTGTGTTTGTTGCATTATTTATTACTGTCTTATTTATATAATCAAATTGTGATCCAAGCATGAATGAAATTCAATTATTATTATTATTATTATTATTATTATTATTATTATTATTATTATTATTATTATTATTATTATTATTATTATTATAACCTTTCATAAGTAAACATGTATGCATATACTTCTCTCATGTATCTCTCTCCGAGTTTTTTCCGCGTTTGTTAAATTCTTCCAACCTTGCCTGCCGTTGTTGGTTATTATACGATGGAAATGGTAACATTGATGCCTAAGTTGCCATTGTCGGCAAATAGTTGGGCAATCGACGTGTCGAAGACCAGACAGTCGGAATTGTGTATGGCCGAGGCAACGCCCTCGTGTATGGAACGTGGCATAGCTTCCCAGGTTAAACGTCGGCGATTGCCATTCAATTCCAGACGATAAACGAAATTCTCGGCCTCTTTGCGGGAACCTATGAGCTGAACAATGGCAAAGAATTGCTGATGTCCATCATATTTTTCTTGTTTCTCCAGCACCAACATAAAATGATGGCCGAAACATGATTGCATCATGACCCAGTCGACTGCTCCGGGCAAATTTATATCTGTGGCTAAAAATACAATGTCCTCACCTTGCAGTGTTGTAATGCTTTTGTGTGACATCATTAAATGTTGCATGACTAGATCGAGTGGTCCCTGCCATTTGCAGGAGGCACCTGGGCAAGGGCATAAATAGGGTCGACATTCGCAGGTCTCTTCATGTTCTGTTTTTTCCGTGTAAAGCAATGAAGCTGTGCACCCGTAACCAGAATGTTTACAGGGGAATTTGACATTCGAAGCGACTTTTTCCATAGCCAAGTTGCGTATGTTGGCTAAAGGGCCGCGGCATGTGGGACAGCAGGTGAGCTTGGAGCGGCATGATACACATACTAAGTGACCACTGGAGCATTGTAATATCGGTGGCAAGACATAATCGAAGCACACAGGGCATTCAAACAATGATGTTAGATCGGTCGACATACCGACATCACCACCTCCGGCAGACGACAGAGACGAACTGGACGATGATGATGTATTGGCTGAAGTATTTCCAGTACTTGAATTGCCTGTAGCAGTACCAGCTGGAGTTTCGCGACGTTTAGGATTTATTTTATTGGACATTGGACTTTGGTCTTTTATCGATTTATAAATCTGTCCCTTTCTATAAAAGTCAATAATAAAACTTACAGTATCTGATTTTTTTCAAAGGATTCGAACAAACGTTATTTATTGGCAGTATGTATATTTTAAATCTTCTTATTGGTTGGTTGTTTGGTTAGTTGATTGATTGTTTATTTACTTTTGCTGAGGGCGTAGAAAGTAAAAGTTGTGCGAAGTTTTTTCTTAACTAATTGTTGAGTCCTCTTGTGCTTTTGCATTTAAGATGTATTATAATCTGTAAAGAAAATTATCAACAATTAATTACATGAATATTTGAGGGATTTTAAAACAGTAGTCTTAAGTGTCATAATGTCTTAAATTATTTTAATGTAATTGGTTTTGTTTTTTTTGCTTTTGTTTTTTAGCAAAAGTTTTAAAACATTACTACACTTAAGGATACTGTTTGCATCCCACAATTGTTTATTCAACATTTTAAGAAAGGTGTAACAATTTATATACATATTTATAGTAGCTATGTATTCGAAGTTCGAACATTGACAACGCGCACCCTTTCAAATGCCGCAAACATGCAATCACAGCATCGCACAGTGTTCGATTTCAGAAAATAGGACGACAAAAATAAAAAAGTAAAGTTAATTAAAAATTTAAATTAACGACACTATTTGTAAGCGAAGACCCAGACTAGCTTAAAACTATATAATTCTTGTATACTTTCAGTTTGTATGCTTGTAAAGGTAGTCTAAATGACATGTTAAAAGAAAAAAATTAATTAAAATTAATTAATTTATGAAATTTCTTTTACTTTTTTTATTGTAAAATATGTGAGAACATAAATTTAGAGTACATACTTTGTGAATATCACAAATATATAAATAATTTTGTTATATTATTGATGATTTATAAAATTTCTTTTACTTCTATATATGTAAAACATGTGTGAAAATAAGTTAAAAGTACATATTTTGTGAATACCCCAAATATATAAATAAATTTAATACGAACCAATTTAATATGAAAATACAAAAAATTAGGACTCGTATGTTAATTATTTACAAATTTATGATTTTTGTCGTCCTAAATTCTTAAATCGAACACTGTGCATCGGTTTCAAAGCTAATGCTTATAGTTAAGATGTTTCTGAACTTTGTATCCGTACATGAATATAAATACAGCATCCGAAAAGAATGCAAACTTTGTATTTAAAAGTTTTGGCAGTCAGCCTTTAATCGAAAATATTTTAAGGAATTTTTGCTTGTTTTTTTTTTTTTTTGTTAAGCAGCGTATGGATTTCGTTCCTATTTAAGGAACTCATCGACTCATCAGACTTCGACTTCGAAAATTAATCAAACTTAGTTTATTTCGTAAACGTTCCTTTTTAAAATTAAATTGTTTCTTCTTGATTTTTTTTTATGTACCAATCAAATCAGTTTCTTATTGAAATATTTTCTTGTCATAATAATCAGAAATAGTTCTTCCCGTTTTATAATCAGATTTATAAATTAATCTAACTTTATCACAAATTTATGACATACATACATACATATATACTTACATATGTACTAGTGATGCACGAATATTCGTATTCGTATTCGAATTGTCAAATTTTCGGCCATTTTCAGGCGAATACGAATACGAATATTTTTCCAAAGAAATTAAATAAATAAATGCATAAATCCTAAACGAAATTAAAATAAATGACTAAAAATTTTAGTTTGTACAAATACAATAATTTCTTATAGAAATTTGTGCTTTGTATCATCTTCAAATATTATTTAATGGCGATCATTAAAATTTTGGGTACTTTTTATTAACTTTAAAGTACGCCAACAAGTGTGTGAAATCCTTTTTCATAACAATTTTTTAATATTTCATATTGCATATAATATTCGTATTCGCGAATATCGTTTCAAATATTCGTATTCGTATTCGCGAATATCAAAAATTGACATTCGTTACATCACTAATATGTACATACATACATACATACATACATATTATTATCAGCTGCGTTTCGCTTATCACACAGTTACAAGTTACAAATTAATTTAAAAAAATTTAATTTTTTTATATTTGCAAATTTATACAGTGCGAGCTCCTTTTGCACAACTACGGATTATTGCCTCACCGCGATTGGCACGACAGGTGTTTTTTTAACGTTACAATATTTACAAGGGTAACTTTAGGAAAAAACCCCTATATCGTCAGCTGAAATGCAAAACCACGTAACTAATAAAAAAATTCAAAAACGCATTTTTAATTAATTTTATAAATTTTCAACCCTTCATCACAATTTTATTTCGAATGATGGGTTTAAACTAACCTGACCAGACATCCCGCTCTAGGCGGGACTATCCCGCTTTTCATAGATCAATCCCGCCTCGCATTTCTATCCCGCTTTTTGCAGATTTGAAATTTTCAATCTCTTATTAGATTTTTATTAAAATGTAACTGATAAAAATTCATTCCAAATATTTTGTTAAGTGCTTAAATAGCCAAAAACCTATGTGATTCGCTACACCCCATATACATACGTTTTGAGATGAAAAGAAAAATTTATTATATTAGAAGTGCTACACGCCTGTGGTTCAACCTTCACTATTTTGTAGAATACTATTCTCATTATAAACATAAATTGTCATGAAGAGTTTAAGCATTATATCACTGCATTAGTTTCCAAGATATTTTTTTAAGTAAAAATTTTATCTATTTGAGAAATTATAAATTTTAGCATTTATAACTTTACACAAACCTTGTGCTATAACAGACCTCCGTTTGATTGTTAACAGAGCTCTGTTAAGCTGTAAATACATATTCGATTAATGCATTTCGAAAAGAATTTTGAGACAACCGAGAGCGAAGAAAGTTTATAGACAAGGTGTTCTTTTATTAATGCCCATGAATCTATTTCTGAATAGCAGTCGGGAGTTTTTTAATTGATAGGTTATTGCGGCTTTTCAATTTCAATCTCGAGCTCGTACTGTTATATTTAATTTATTAAAATTGGTGAAATAAAACTGAAGTGTACACTGTGTAGTGCAAAATATTTAGTTGGCATCACACACACACACACACTCCCACGTACTGTGTTCGAAGATAATTTTTAACTAAAAGCAATCGTTAAAAGTCGTTTTTTGAAACGAAATGAAAACCATTGCAAATTTACTTTGTATTTACAAAACCTAATTATCGCATTTCTTTGTACTTACTGTCTGTTATCAAATCATCAAAATAAAGCAAGAGTGCTGACTAAACTGATAGGTTTTTCTGGGACTAGTATATGTGCTTGTACCATTTGCTGCAAGCTTAACAATTAATTTCATTAAGTCAAATTCAAATAAACATGTGTAACAAAATACATATACAAATAAAAATAAAACAAATGATTTTTTTTAATTTTCTTATTTTTTAATGAATTTGCAAATTTTACAGCAACAGAAAAGGCAAAAGTGTATTAAAAAAAGACACAGCCTAGTAGCAAAAACTATAAATATACAAATGAATTAAAAGTTGCAGCAACTAGTCAAGCAAGTTCGGCCATAATGTGCCCTGCAATATATGAATGCATACATATTAAAATTATTATTTAGTCAAATTTAATAACAAATTTATGGTGACCTCTAAATAGAAGATATTGTATTTTAATGAGAGAACGAATGACCCCATGCAGGCCATTAAAATCAGGCTTTAGCTTTTTGTAAATGCTTGTGTGTATGTATGTATGTACGATATCGCAATATTGCATTTAAATATGAGCTGTTTGATAATATTATTATTGTTGTTGTTGTTGTTTTGGTTTGGATGGCAGAAGCAAGTACGCAAATTGCCAGGGTATCCCACACAAGAAAAGAAAAACTCGGGAAAGTGACTAACGGTTGTTTATTAAAGTAATTATAAACGTTCATGAATTCTAGTTTCGTTGATAAAAGCAATCAATTGATGATATATACCAACATCATGAGAATTTAATAAATCAAAAAGATTGGTGAATTTACGAAACATCTGGTGCTTTACTCTGATATCTTTAAAGCTGGTGCTTTACTCTGATATCTTTAAACTCAGAGCAATGAAAAATTAAGTGTTCTGAATTGTCAATCATATTACAAGAGTCACATAAGACTGAATCCTTTCTTCGAATCATGTGGAGATAAACCCCACTATAACAATGACCACATAAATGTCTATTAATAATCTTTATATCAGTCGGATCCCATTTAACATTTCTGTACCATGGCTTAACAGGTATAACGGGAAACAGAGAGAATAAAAAGTGACCCGAAACCTGAGATTTATCCCGATAAATTTCCAACCACTCTTGTTTCAATAAATTACCAATCCTACTGAGAGCATCACCATAAGGTATGTTTATCTCCAAAGGAGCACCAAGAGAAACGGCCTGCTTAGCCAAATAATCAACTAGTTCATTGAAACTAACACTCATATGACCAGGAACCCATATAATATGCACTTCCATGATATGCGAGTCCTCCAAGACATTCAAAATGTTCGAAACGAAATAATTCCTGGAAATTCATAATATTATTTAGTAAATGTGAAACCAGTAGTAGGACATACATATGTACATTAGAGTGGCCGTTAGTTGTATGGAGAATTTTCTATCATTTTCTAAAATACATATTATTTTAGCAAAAAATTTTCTTTGAGACTAATGTTGTTGACTAGAAGAGCTAAAATATTGCCATATACCATATTCTTGTAAAATGGTTTTTTGAAAATATAGTCATATGCAAAAAATTACATTAAAAATTGGCTGGAAGGCCAACTTTGAGGGGCCACGCACGCCGAAAACACAATTTATCGCTATGAAATTTTTTTTAACTTTTTTTTTACTTAAAACTGAACCGATTTGAGGGGAGAGAACATGAAAAATCAAAAAAAAAATAGTAACAAAAATTACAAATTTTAAAAACCCGCGATATATCCAGAAAAGGTGATATCTTTTAACCGGCTGGACCGATTTTTTTTCAAACATAGCTAAGAACACTCTCGATCAAACAGAAAAAACTAAATCGAAATCGGTCCAGCCGTTTGGTCTGCACGAGTACATATACAGACACACAGATACACAGACACACACCACCTCTTTTTTTGGTTGGGGGTTAAAAAACGGCCACTCTAATATACATATGTATGTACTTGTATTTTTTAAATAGTCCAGTAGATTTTTTGTCAAACATTTCTTTTTTAACTATCTTCCAGAGAAAAAGCACATTCCATGCTCATCATAAATTTTCGGTTATGGCCACCTCCGCTGGCTGGCTTAGACAAAGTTAATGTTGCGTTCCAGACGCTTCACATGGAGTTTCGCCAACTTAACAATTTTTATTTAATTTTTTTACTATAGTTCTGAACCTTTACAGAATAACGCGATGTTTATTCTCTGAAGATTACAAAGCAGAGACTATGAATTGTTTTTTTTCTTTTTTTACATGTAGTCTTATAGCACAATTTTATTTAAAAGTTTAGCAAAGTGTCATTTAGAAAGTATAATGTACATACATTGTAATTTTTACAACTATGTATTGTATTCTTTTCCATCGGTAATAGGTACAGAAATTACGAATACCTCTATATCGATGGCTTAATATAAAAAGGGCCTAACTCAATATTTTTCGAAATCGTGTTTTTAATGTTTTTTGGGCTACAACGTATACATCCTCCTTGAAGATCTTAGTACGTTACAGTTCAAAATCAAGGACTTATGGCAACTTTAAAAACTATTTCTGCATGTAAATGCTTTATTTTTTGTTCAGTTTTTTGCTTCTCCTGTAAAATATTGAAAATTCGAGTTCGGCCTTTTTTATATTAAGCCATCGATATATATCACTACCTCTATATACATATATCAGTGAAAATGATATAGGGTGTATTTGTAAAAATCTAATATGTAACTTTAAAGTTTTTTATACACCCGCAGATGTATATTCTTTGTAGCTCCTAAAATTAAAAATTCGAAACTTATACATTATTTACTGCAGCAGAGTGCATCCATGTTTTATTGGATGGCTATAGTCTATCTGCCTTATTCATAAAAAATATTTTAGGTTTATTACAGGTTTATTTGACAAATTTCCCATAGAAATATGTCAAATAAGCGCTTAATAAACCTGAAATATTTTTTATGAATAAGGCAGTATGTAACTATAGTTACATACATACATTCATATGAATATACATATTTTGTTATTTCATTTGTTTTTATTTGTATGTATGTTTAGATTAATGTACATAATTCAGGTGGTTGCAAAAGCAATGTTTTTAATTTTTTTTGTTTGTCTGTCTATTTCACCCTGTTCGTTTAAGAAAAAATCGTAATAGGTAAGAAATTGTATGTGTTAAGGAAAAAAGCTTAAATTATGTATGGCTGTGTTGTTGCATATTTGTATGTTCGTGCGTCGGTCTGTTTATCTTAAAATAATAACAGCAGTAGATATGGATGTATGTTCCATAAAAAAAATGTATAGAGCAAGTTTGTGATTGACCTGTTATACCCATGTGTATGTATGTATGTATGTATGTATGTAGATATGTAGCAGACAATATTTTTTCAATTAAAGAAATCCACAACGTTTAAAGTATTTTCCGTTCCTTTTTCTTCACTTTAATTCTTCTTTCTGTAAAACGTTTTCTTTACATAATTGTGGTTATTCATTTTCAAGTCACACATTACCTACTTAAAATTAACACATTGAATATAAGAAAATTAATTTCATACTATGTATGTAGAAAATTCATATAAAAATTGCATTTGGTTTTTAATTTTTGTCAATTTATGGTAGTAGTATGATGCACATATGTATTATGTTTTTATATTTTTCGATAAATCGTTAACGTCGCTGCTTTAAAATAAATGCAGCCTAGTTATTACACACACAATATGTACATACATACATACGTATGTACCCATAAATATGTATGGATGAATGCATGTACTGCCTTTACAGTATAACCACAGGTATAACGTTCTAAATTTATTTTATTAATAATTCATAAGGGCAAACTGTTAATAAGAAACACGATTAAAATATATCACCTTCACAAATATGAATTTCATTATTTCCAAGTATATTTGATTAATTTTTCTTCAATTTAAAAGCAACTTTTGTTTTATTTATAATTTTGCTCGTATTCGCAAAGCCGTCGTAGTTAATCGTGTTAACGATGTTTTCATAACACAATTTATTTATTTTTCGTTTAACTGTCCACAACTTATTTATCTTGCACAAATTATTTATATTATATTTATTTATTATAATTAATAAATCCTCCCAGGAATATTAATATATTTTTCAACTTTTCATTAAAAATTTCCGTCCGAATCGCAATGATACTTTTTTTTTGTAATGAATGTACTCGGTTGCTAAAATGAGGAACAAGCTTCAATGGTTGCGTTTAAAAAGTACTGTAGACGATAGTACTAAAATATATTAGACCTCATGCGGCTGATTTGAAAACCATACATAAAGTTAATTTTAACGGTATCAGGTTTAAAATCAAAACAATGAATTCCAAAGTTATAAATGTACATTTATTCAGGGAATAAATTTATTGTGTTAGTGTAAGAAATAGAAAGCATATGATATATGTAATATATTACTATTAGGAATTCAAGATTAAATTTTAAATAATAATACATATAACATAGGAATTTTGACAATAAACGTTGCCATGCTGGTAACAGGGATACTGCTTCCTACTGTCATGCAGGTATCGATAAGCTAACAATCTTCATGGTCGAGTAGGTAGCGACTGCGGGTCAACCCAGACAAAGCGGATATAGTTCTCTTTACTGAAAATAAACTACACATAAAGAAACTCTATAGGAAAGAACTGGGGTCTACAGTCAAGAGTAGTAAACAGGATTTACACAACGTTTGTCGTATAAGGCGGTAAGGAGAGAAAGTCCCTTTCTAAAGTGTGCTTCGATAGACATCATTAATGCGGGAAGAAGCATTCCTCAGACGGCCTGGATGTCATTCTCCTTTCTCTGCCAATATAGAATTATGTAATGGTAATAACGGCAAGGAGTTTCTTAGGCCAGTTTAGTAATGCTAATATTAATGAGACACATGAGAAGCCTGAATGAGGTTAGTCGCTATTCACACTATGCCTTTTTAGCCTGCCTTGTATTGACAATTTTCTTTTGAAACCCCTACGAAAAGTCACACACATTTACATTAAGCCTTTTTTATTCATGCCTTTTTAGCATTTATATACACGATTAATGCTGAAAATACGAAAGAGGCAAAGAGAAATGTCATAAATCCCCTCGAATTTTCATTTCGTGCCTTTTGTTCTACACCGCAAGCTTCTCAGCCCCTCTCACCAATAAACTAAAAACGCCTGCCTGCACAGGCAAGCAGAAAAGGCACAGTGTAAATTGCGTCTTAGTCTGAGTGAAGTTAATTCCATTAACCCTGGGTTCACGGACTTCAAAGTCGCTGAAGTGGGACACCCTCATTTATGATACTCGATAGAGACTTTTGGGCCAAATCGGATGTACGAGGGTTGTGTTGTTTTCACTGATTGCTCCAAGATTGACATAAGAACGGGAGCTGGGATATATGTACATTAAAGAAACTAATGTTCACAAATATTCAGACTTGCGAACAAGTGTACTGTTTTCCAGGCTAAGATTCTACCGATCATGAAGGCTATGGAATTAGTGGCCAATAATGTGCCTAACGGCGAAGAGGACACCTGTTAAAAGCCTTGAAGTAGCATATTGCCGATTTGAAACTGGTTAGATGCTGTAAGATGAGCTTTGATGCTCTCAATAAATAGACTTGATTCCAGTTTTAATCAAGGTTAGATGAGGCAGTTGTAGAAGCTTGTGAAATCACCGAAGAAGGAGGAACAAATAGGTCGTGCACTAGTAAAGACGATTGCAGGATCTCGCGGGAATTATATCCAAAGCTTAACCTGGCAAAATCTGAGATACTATTGAGTATGAATAAGACGGTCCTACGGGCCTTTATAGAAGTCTTGACTGGCGATTTCTTGGTTAGGGCAGATGGGGAACTGGCATCCCAAATTTTGCAGGCTACGCGAGAATGAGATTTTGCCGGAAACACTGGAACTCATTATTTGTCATTGCCACAGACTTAAGTCTGAATAGCGGTTTTTATTTGGAGCTTAAAGATATCACAGAGTGTAAACTCGAGGAGGGTATCGGATATTGCAATAACGGTTAAGATGTATACAGATTCTCATCGAGTCAGGAAAGGTGAAAAGGTCTGAAGGGCTTCACAGCGTACATATGGTTAGGCAATACCCTTCATATCCTTCCCAACCTAACCTAAACCCTAACCTAAAATTTAATTTTTACTTCTTTTCTTTTATTTCAGAGGGATATTTAACATCGTGCACGTTCGACTATCTAACAGACAATTTCGATACACGTCTCTTCGTAGGTACCATTTTCTTCTTTAGTTTTGTATGCCCCACCGTCATGATCATATACTATTATAGTCAAATCGTGGGCCATGTCTTCAGCCACGAAAAAGCCCTTAGGGAACAAGCTAAAAAAATGAATGTTGAATCATTACGTTCTAACGTCGATAAAAGTAAAGATACGGCAGAAATTCGGATTGCTAAAGCAGCCATAACAATATGTTTTCTATTTTTCGTTTCGTGGACACCATACGGCGTGATGTCCTTAATAGGAGCATTTGGCGATAAAAGTCTGTTAACACCAGGCGTAACAATGATACCTGCTTGTGCTTGTAAGCTGGTAGCTTGCATTGATCCCTTCGTATATGCGATAAGTCATCCGAAATATCGCTTGGAGTTGCAAAAACGTCTACCCTGGTTGGCCATAAATGAGAAAGCACCTGAAAGTGCAAGTACAGCTTCAACGACAAGCGCGACACAACCAGAACAAAGTCAACAGCAAACTACTGCGACTTAAATACTTACATAAATAAATAGGTCTATACATACATATTTATTATGTACTGTACTACTTTAAGTTAAATGCGTACTTTAAGTTAAATAATATAAAAAAAAATGCAAATGTACATATCGTCGGGTGGTTACTGGTTTGCCGCACTGTATATTAAGGATACATTATTATTGCGGCAAACCAGTAACCACCCGACGATATATCGAGTCATAACCGCCAAAAAAGGATTTTACGAAAATCAATTATTTCCGATAGCAAATGATTGATTTTGGCGCAAAATTAACGGCCTGTCCCACGATGTCGCCAGAAATCGGTCGATCGAATAATTATATTGAAAACAACAACAAATTTTCTAAACTTATTGCTGTTTGCAATACAAGTTGTCGATCGAACGTTTGCTGGTAACATAGTGAGAAAGTTCGAAAATTATGTCGCATAAGCTTTTTTGGCAGTTACATATGTACATTAGAGTGGCATAAAGCTGGGATCACACGATTGGCACAATGTACCAACTTTCGTCGGCTCACTGAAATAAATTCATAAGTAACAAAGTAAATTTGCCTTATTTCTCAACTAATTGAAATATAATTACATATCTGCACCACACTGCATTAGTATATAGACTTATTCAAGAATTAATTAAGTAATAATGTCATTTTGGCTTATTACTTACGACTCTATCGCAGTGAGCCGACGAAAATTGGTGCATTTGTGCCAATCGTGTGACTCCGGCTTTAGAATTCACATATATATGTATGTCTGTATGAAAAATATGTATAACTTGGGATTTTTGTAAAAGCCCAGGCAAATTATTATAACACTTAGACATAAATGGTGAAAATGTGAACTAAATGGGACTACTCCAACCCGTGCCCTATTGGGTTGAAAGTTCAAACATTGCAAATATTGCGAGAGTTCACTTTTAAATATGCCAAACTGTATTTAATTTTTTTTAATAACTAAATTAACCTTTTGCTGTCGCGTTGTGGGTCAAACAAACAAATTTAAAAAAATATATTAATATAATTTTTTTAATTTTAAAAATATTGGGCAAAACTATTTTAAAAATACTTGATGTACGAAAATATTTACGCCTCCACGCTTTGGCAACAATGACCCAATCAAAAACTTTACAGCATCAAATTTTGCAAAATATTTTTGATTGAGTTATTTTGGTCCCAGAGTGTAGAAGGATTAATGTTTTCGGTCATAAAGTATTTGGTAAGTATTATCCCCATTTTCTGGAAAAAATAACTCTGAAATATCTGCGTAAAGATAAGAGTCATTTTGATCCACATGTCTCACAAAAGTTAATTTTAAAGTTTAATTTTAAAAGTAATTTTTAATTTTTAAAGTAATTTTTAAAGTTTACAATGGGCCTGATTGTGTAATTCGTATTTCAAATACGACTACGACTGTTTGGTAATATATTAAAGAAGACTTCAACAGTTTTTCTGTAATCTATTACCAAACAGTTGTATTTGAAATACGCCTTACACAATCAGGCCCAATACTTACAACAAAACCTTTGTTGATTTTCAGAAGAATCGGTTTAAAATTGATGAATTGAACTGCTGGTAAATCGGTGAATTTTACAAAATTCGAAATTTTACCTAAATAATACACGATTTAGCTCAAATTTTCACCATATCAGTTTTATATTAAATGTCCCAATATACCGCCTGGGCTTTTGTGAAACCCAAAAATTTAATTTTCAATGCCACTCTATGTACCTTAATATAGAAAGGCCGTAACTCATTATTTTTTTTAAATCGAGATTTTCGCATTTCTCGATACATTACATACAGATGCTCTATCGAAATATACTAAAAACTCGATTTAAAATAAATGAGTTACGAGCCTTTCTGTAGTAAGGTAACGTTATGTACTTATTTATGTACTATTTAGTTATAAAAGGCCTTATTTAGAAAAAAAAATAATTTATGTTTACAAAACGTTTAACAAACAAATTTCCATACAAAATTTGTTTTGTAAACCTTTTGTAAATCAAAACATTTTTTTCTGAATACGGCAGAAAACCTTTAGCAACTAATTGAACAATTGTTGATGACTCGGGCTTGAATTTGGCTTTTTCTTCAGATGTTAATAGAACATGGCTGATAGACCTTTATTAAGATGTGTTATGGACTACTTCCAATTTAAATGATGTGGAAAAGATATACACTGAAATATGACAGTTTTAAGTCATATTTTATACAAGTTATATATACATATATACATACATATACATATATGCATGAATGGTTGTACATAAATATGTACAAAAAGTTCCTAACTCGTTATTTTTGAAATCGAGATTTTTACATTTTTCGGTACATTAGATGTTCTTCTATGTTCGAAATATACAAAAAAACTCGATTTCAAACAAAAAAATGAGTTATGGCCTTTCTATATTAAGTTAACGATATATCGCACATTTACTTCAATAGTGGCATAACTCAAAAAAATGAGTTTTTTGAGTTAATAATGCAGAAAGATGTGGCATTTCGTATTTTATCTTGTGAAAAAATTTCATATATGTAAATAGCTTGTACCATCACCTCCTGAGAGAAGAATTTTTTTTCATTTCTCCATTGAGTTGTATGCAAATTGAAAACTTAAACGCGTTTTCTGCAACTGGTTTTTTTTAGTTATGCCACTATTGAAGTAAATGTGCGATATTTTCATATGTACATACATATATATTTTCCGCTTAATTAATTAAGTTTGCAATTGCATTATTGAATGAACTAAGTATTGCATAAATGATTTACCCGGCTAATTGCATGAAGAACCATGTAAATACATGAAAATCAATTAAGCGGAAACTATTGTATATGCATTCAAAAGTATGTTTGTATGCTTGTTCATGTTTATGTACATGTATGTATGTATGTATGTATAGTTCATTATTTTTTTTTTATTTGTAGCTCTTTTTATTTTAAATTCGAATTTTTTAACATTTTTTAAAATATGTTAACAGGAGTAAACACAAGTAGATTTTATTGCAAACACAATACTAGAGTTTAATTGAATAATGATTAATTAAGGTAAGTACTTACCTTAAGCAGGTCAATTCTAAATATTCCCTAAGAACTCTTTCACGAAAATAATTTTTTCCGAGAACAAAATCATTCCCATTGTACAATAATATGATTAAGGCACTCACAATACTAGAACAAATATACAAAAATTAGGGCCATTTTAAGCGTTAGCGCAAGGCGAATTCACATAAGGTGATCTTAATTCGCCAGCTGACATAAATTTCCTGCTGTCAAATGAACCAAAACGTTAAGAAATATTTTGACAGCAGGAAATTTTACACTAACAAATATACAAGGCGAATACGCAGAGTTGCAAATCAAGACCACCTTATATCAATTCACCTTGCGTTAGCGGTTGCTAAAGATACGATTTTATCTGCCTGATAAATAGTTTTGCATTATTACAACTTCCATTTTTTATTGTAATTATTAGAGATGTGCACGTGAGTGTTTTCTGACTCACGACACGCACGCTCACGCAGAAAAATATTTTACTCACGCACTTTCACGCACGAATGATTTTGAAAATTTTCACGATCACGCACGCTCACGAATAAAATATTTTTAATCACGCACGAGTGGTTTACAACTTATCACGATCACGCACGCTCACGAAAAAGTATATGTATAATATAATTTTCATGTTTTTTGGGTTGAAAAATAGGTTCTTACATAGTAAAAAGGGTACTTACGGCCTTTTGGATTTTAGGTGACGATATACATATCTATGTATATATGTATGCTCGTGTTTTTGTAAAATTTACAATGTAAATTAAAATAAAGCAAAGTTAATTTAATATCGTTTTAAATATTCGTATTCGCGGATATCATTTTAAATATTCGAATTCGAATTCTCGTATATCAAAAATTGACATTCCGCACATGTATGTATGTATACATACATAATATAAATGTGAAGGTAAGACGTATGATCAATTAAATAAATGAGAAAAGCATATTAAATGAGAAAACATACTGTTACGTAAAAATATTCCTACAGGGTTAATGCAAAGAACTATCTAGAAGTATTTAACTGAAGCACTAAACGTACACACATATTTACGTGTAAACACTATAGTAACAACAATAATTGTGTACATAGCTACAGACATACACACATACAAATAAAAGGGCGAGCACTCATGGTAACCACCCTGTACTACCAGTAGCACACCGCATATCCAACATGAGAGTAGTTAATTTGAAATTCAAAAATAACAGCCAATCGAATTATCTACAAACGCCTAGAAGCAGCAACATGAATTTTCCCGATTGTGCTAGAGGACTGTTTTAACATCTGGCTACCAATAGAAAATGACAATACAGATGGGCACATGCGAGTCGTAAAGCAGCTCTGGGCGAGTCAACATCACGCGTCGTTGGCAATTATTTCTTAAATGCAACCAGGCCACTGTTGTTTATTGGCCTTCGAGAGTTTTGCGTCTCACTCGCACTTGTTAATGGTTACCGCAACTAACTGTATCGCTTACAGTTAGTTTTTTGTGGAAATTTCCATTATCAAGTGCAAACGTTTTTAATAAGATTAACTGGTGGAGACCATAAAAAACTCTAGGAGTGGATCTTGGAAACTCCTACTTCCTATACGAAGGTATAGGTCATTCGCAGCAACCGAAGGAAGCTTCTACACGTGGGATACCCTGGCTTTTTGGCTACGTGCTTTTGCCATTTTTGTTCCATTTGGAACACAGAATACAAAAAAAAAGATGGGCACATGCATAGATGCCATTACTAAATACAGACATGTTATTATGCCGTCTATCGGGCGAACATTCTAGAACCGGTTCCTGTACTATAAAAAGTGGCAGCATGTGCGAGAATGGGCAGTGCTAATCAGAAAGTAGTCAAGTTAAGACCTCGTTGAACGTGGATAATAACGATAAGAAGTAGTTAAGTAAAGACAAGTTGTAATTTGCTTCGTTAAGAATAAAAGGAAAAACAGTAGCAAATAAAAATTGTGTTATTTATTTTTATTTTTGAGCAATCAAAAGAACTCACACGTTTAATAAAATTTAAACGTAACAATACAAATTACAATTTTTCTGTTACGTAACATTTTCAAAGACTTCCCCCACCCCCACCATAACAAATCATAACAAAACTCGAACCCCACCCCTCCCCCCACAGCGTTACGTAATATATGGACGGCCCCTAAATCAAAAATGTTGAATCAGTAGTGTTTCTCAATTGATACTTCCTACAGGGTATTTAAGAAACATACATACTATAGCATTGCACAGATACATCTGTTTGCACTAGTTTTGCGTGTTTTTTGGTTCTAGTATGAACAAATATGTTATTTATCGTTTTCTGTTACTAGTTGTAAATGTTGATTTTTTAAGCAATTATTGTATGGTTGGGCAATAAGCAAATGAAAACAACACATTTATTTTTTTTTTTGTTTTTCTAAGGCAAATAAGATACATAAAACTGCTTTTACCATAAGTGCCTTATGATGTGTTGAGAAAAAATGTAATTGGCTGATGAATGATGATTATTTGATTTTTGGTGATATATGTATGTATTTCTTTTAAACGCTTTTTCATTTTGGCGATTCTTCGTTTCTGCATTTTTTATTTTTGGAATTTTTTAATATTAGCGTTTTTGAAAATTTCAAGAGTTGTCAAAATCAAATTAAAATTAATTTTTTTTTTTTAAATTTCAATGTCAATTGGTGTAGTCTGCATAAAAATACACTAACTTTGAAAAATCCAATTGTCTGCTTTAGAAAACCCTTTAATTAATTTTAAGTGTAGCAGCCAAAGTTTTACATATTCTGTGAAAATTTCCTGTGGCAGAAAAACAGACGGACATCGTAGCGAAAAATGTACTTTATATTTATATTTATTACCCTCTTTAGGAAATGGATAGTGAAGGGAGGACAGATGGTGAAGTATTATTAAGTTATTAATTAAGCTTAACCCGTTTTACAACTCCACCATTGGACGTTTGCATCGTTATAGCAATTCTGGTGTTAAGTAGGCACATTATATTTTAATGCTATGTAGTTATTTTACTTCACTGAAGAAGGCACTAACATAGACATAAACAGTACTTTCGCTGTAATAATAATAGTAATCCTGTAACTTTAAAATGGAATGCGAAAGAAACACTCATTATAGCACGCAAAGTTAACTTTGCAATGTAAACTTTCGGCGTGTAAAAGTGGGGTGAAAACTTCGTTTTTAAAATGAAACGAAAGTAGCAAAAAAAATATAAATCTTTTTTAAAATTAAACGCAAGCAGTAAAAAATATCAAATTTTTACTGTTTCCGCCCCTTTTACACACGGAAAGTTTACTTTGTAAAGTCTTAATTCAGTATATGTATGAATAAACCTATTTTTATCTTTATATTAAACTATTACGCTTATATTAAAAACTTTTTAAAAGTGATTATTGTTTATTTACAAGTTATTTCTTTTCAAAAGATATTGGCGCATATTTATAGCCAAAACAAAGTATACTTAAAAAATTTAAAATACTGGTATTAAACTCTTAAAAGTGTACCTTGTTTTGACTATGAATATGTACCATTGATTTGCAATATTTGCTTGTTTTACATTTTAGCAGTACAAAAAGCATTTTGTACAATTAAATACACGAATTGTTCATTTGTCGATATATCGAAGTCATATTTGTGATTGAACTCATACATACATACACATACATATATCATTTATTCAAAGAATGGCGTAACTCAAAAACTGTAGAAAATTAATTTAAAGTGTTCAAATTAAAATTAACACACAAATCGGTGTAAATATAAAAATATATACATACATATGTACATATCGTTACCTTAATATAGAACTGCCTTCACTCATTTTTTTTTAATTTTTTTTTGCATTTTTCGATACATAAGACGTTCTTGTATCAAAATATACAAAAAAAAAATCCATTTCAAAAAAAAAATAGTTACGGCCTTTCTATATTAAGGTAACGATCTGTATTTTTCTCAAAAAAAAAAAAAAAAAAACTAACTACTATGACGAATTATTCTGCATTATTGACTTAAAACTCAATTTTTTTAGTTATGACATTGTTTGAGCAAATGATCAATATATATCGCTACCTTAATATAGAAATACCCTAACTCAATATTTTTTTGAAATCGAGGTTTATGTATATTGCGATAGAAGAACATCTAATAAGGGCAATTATGAATAAAATTCCGCGAGAAATTTTACCCGGGGAACAATTTCAAACAAGAGCAAGTACTAGGGAAACAAAAAATTCTAATTAGGAAAAAGGAGAAATTTCTCGCGGAATTTCATTCATAATTTCACTGTATGTATCGGAAAATGCAAAAATTTCAATTTAAAAAAAATGAGTTAGGGCCTTTCTATATTAAGGTAACGATACGTAAGTAAGTATGTATGTGTATTATTTATCATATAAAAATCATAAATATTATTTATTTACAGTTTGTCAGAGTCATTCTTACTAAGTGCAGAATATACTTTCCTTACTGCTAGATATTCATGGTATGAAAGCTGTCCATTTTTCGCTTTGTTCTGTACACGTTGTAGTTTCTCAATGAATTTTGAATTTGAGGCGACTAATCGAGCACAAGCTTCTAAAAAAAGCAACGATTCGCGCGACCAAAATTCGGATGGTTGTCGTGAATCGCCAAGATTATTACTGGAGACGGATTTTTCAGGAGTCATATCGGCCAGTAAAGTATCATAGACATTTTTTAATTCATTGGACGCCTGTTGAAAATTTGTATTTACGTTTGAACACTTTTCGGGATGCGAAAAAGGAGGTGGTGCTGGCATAATTTTTGGTTGTTGTTTTTTGGAATTTTCATTCGTGTTGCTTGTCTTTGTTGCAGTAGGTGTTCCATTTTTTGTTACTGCCAATTGTCTCGATTTATTTACGGTTGGACTTGCAGTGGGAAAAGTTTTTGTTTTAGCTGGTGTATTATTGCAACCTGATTTAGTTTTAATATTTGACGACGATGTGCTGCTTTCTGCTCCTGATCGCACTGTAGCTGTTGCACTTCTAGAAATATTTGTGGGAGCCTGTGTACGCGCTGTTGTTGTTTTAGTTCTTTTAGCTGGAGTGGTGGCCGGCGCAGAGGGAACAGATGCGTTACCGGTATCTCCATTTTGTTTGCGTTTTAAAAGTTTTGTATTCTTTTGATTCGAAGACTTGGACACACTTTGTTTAGATGACTCTGTATGAATATCAGTTTCATTTGTTACTGCCGATGTTTTGGCTTGATCTAGCTTTTCCTTCTGCTCTGCGGGAAAATCGGTGTCCAAAATTTTCAGCCCCAACAGTACGGGATCAATATTTAGCTGGGGCAAACGATTTTTCGATATAAGTTTGTTGTATGTATCTACCAGTTTCTGATAGTTTTGATGACGATAAGCGGAAAATATGACCTTCCAGTGATCCGTAATTTCGGAGCGTAGTTTTGGTGGTGCCAAATCTTCTGTTACATCATTTAGCAATGTTTTTAAACTCATTAAAAGCTTGTCCAAATGCAAAGTTCCATCCTGCAAGCCAGCCTGGCCCACTAGTATCATATTTAAGGACCTGCGTACCTTTTCAGCTAATTTATTGCCGGTCTTTGTTTGCTGTTTTTCATGGTATTCCAAACGGTTGAGCAAATGATTAACATTGCCCAAATTACTCATCAACTGAGTGATATTTTCACGCAAGAATCGTATTAAAACGTAGGTGCGCTTGGGTATATTGAGATTGCTTTGCATTTGCTTTTCATTTTTTTCATCTTCCAGTTCGCGATATTTCAATAGTAATTCTCTTTGGAAATTATTTTGGTTGATGGGCAAACCGAAAATTACTAAAACATGTCCAACAGAGGTGAAGTCAAGACGTGCTTTCAGCTTGTGAGCGCGAGAAGCTTTCAACAAAAATGCATTACCCCGAGGAGAAAACAAGTACTTGGTATGGAAATGTGTTAAATATATTTTAGCTTCGCACGGCAGTTCGGGTAAAGGGCTTAAAGTGCGACGATTCTTCTCCGTTTCACTATCTGAATCTGCAACAGCGGCTACAAACCTCCTAGAGATGCCGATAATGGGATCTTCATTTGCATCATTTGAATCCTGATCTTGATCTTGATCCTCAGTTGAATCGATAAGAGGTATAAAGTCGGGCAAGGTCTCCATTTCACGAGGCTTTGGTCTTGAAGGCACTGTCACTACTTGCTCATTTAATTTTTCCTTCAAATTAGGTGCTTCGGCCATAGTAGATGTTTTCTTTGCCGAAGTTGGAACATCTCCTAAAGTTGAGGCTACCTCAAAATGATCAGAAAAGCTGTAGTTTGAATCAGAATCTAATAGTAGGTTCTGGTCTGCTTGTGATTTTGTTGATGTTTCCACTGATGTTGATGTCACCTTTTTAGGCGATTTAAAGTTTTCGTCATGGTGTACTGATGTTTGAGTTTTTTCGTTTATTGTATTTAACTGCAGATTCACCACATCGGATTCTTTCACAGTACAGTCATCATCAATCAGTTCTACTTCGCTGTCACTTTTATCTTTCATGTTGTTATTTTGCTGTTCGACGCTGCCACTTTCGCTGATTTCTTGAACCTTTAAAGAAAACATAATTATACATCACATAATAAAAAAAATTTAGATAGTCCAAATTCCTGGGTTACATTTTTAGTTCTTTTTATCCATCTTATCCCCAGGGGGTGGGTCTACACTGTAATTCGAAACGAAAGAAAATTCTTTCGAATTTGTATATTAATTACATGAGGGAAAATGGTAGCAATTGCTACCAAACGAAGCTCCCACTCATGATATATACTGGCTCTGTACTAGAGATGGGCGCGTGTCGAGTTTTTTTCAACACAACACGACTCGGAACACGAAATCAAATTGAATAGCAAAAAAGAATTTTTATATTCAAATAGATACACATTTTTGTTTAATTTCAGAACTTTAAAGTTAAGAGACCCCTACACTATCAAAAAATTTTGCTGGTGTTACGTGTTTGACGTTACAAATTATAAAATGTTTTCTTTACTGGAAATTCATGCATACATATTTTACATTTAAAATCATTTCGAGCTTCTTCGTATAAATTTTGCTCAACACGATACGACTTGACCACGCACGAAATCAGATGTGCGTTGTGTTGAGTCGTGCGTGTTCATGTCACGAAAAAAACACGACACAAGCCAATCTCTACTCTGTACTAAGCCACGCACAGCCTCCACGTCCATTTTATTTTAATCATAATTCCAGAAAGAAAAAAAATTAGTTTATGACTAGTTCTTGCCCTAATCCATTTTTTTAAGAAACCTACCTGATTCGGAGCATTTTCCGTTGATGTGACATTTTTTTGATTAGCTGTGCCAATTTTTGAATACGGGTTTGCTTCATATTTCTTAGAAAGCCGTTTGGTCCTTTTCGAAGTGGATTCACTAGTTTCCAATACCCTCGACTCCATGTTACGTTCCCTTTCTAATAGATACTCCAGTCCCACGGCCTTTAAAAAGCGTCCATAATATTTATCAGACGAAGTTTGGCCAACCAAACCAAAATTGTATTCTTCACATGGTTTATACATCAGATTCATAGCAATGCCATTGAATGGTGTTCTAACAACCACATCGCTGTAGGACTTTTGATGCGATTTAATGGTGCTAGCAATGGCAGGATACTCCAAGAAACGTACAGCGCTGCGACAATTATCGGATATATGGCCGCGAGCGCCACATATACAGCAACATCTGCGTGGATTGTATTCAATTTTATTGATGGGTTGAATATTTGCTTCAATCTTTAAGCAAAAATAAAGGAGAAAACAAAAATTATTAAATAAATAAATAAATAAACTTGTGAAAGCAAGACTTACTGTAGAATGATATCTGCGCCACTTATCAGGACAATAATCTAAAGAATGGCCACGTATTTTACAAATGGGGCATGTAAGACGATTTTGGTATGTACAAGCGTTACAACTTTTGGTAAATACTTGAGTCTTATTGCCGCACTATATTATAGACACATAGAAATAAAATATTAAAGCGTTTGAAAGTAATTTTAAACACCAACTTATTACCCTCAAACAAATGGTATTTGGACAACGTGGCTCATAATGACCACTTTCTCCGCACATGTAACAAATCATAGGCTTTCTAGGTCTTTTGCACCTGGAACGTATATGACCAAATTCACAGCAATTCATACATTTCATATTGTTGCGTTTGTTGGATTTTATATTAAATCGATCTTCTGTATATATTCTCCATAAATTTTTGTCGGCTTTAAAGAAGTTGTAAAATTTTACTCTTTCAGATTTCAGAATAGACAAAAAAAAAAGAATTTTTACTTACGATTCATTGTCTGCAATACTCTACTCAGAATAAAATGCTCTCCATTCCATGATTCATTGTAAAATTTTCGCATTTCATTGTTCCAACCAATGCCGCCCGGTTTTCTTACACCGCGACTATAAATTATATTATAAATGGGCGAACCATTTTCAGCATAAGTTTTTGTTGGAGATTCCTGTGTCTCAGATAATTTGGGGATATATTCAATAATTTGTGCTTCCTCCTCGTTGGGTGTGGATTTGTATACAAAATGTTTTTCTCTGTCGCTGTCGGATGAGTCGGAAATCTTTAAAGCATCGTCGCCCATGGCCAATCGATTTGAATCTTGACTATCTAACTGATCAATGGTATCGAAAACTTCTTCCAAACCATCAAGAATATCTTCCGGTATCGCCAAGTCGTCTGTAGCGAATTTGTTTTTTTCGCTTGCATTATGCTGCGCTAATACTTTTTCAGCAATTTCTCGTGCTGTAGGCGCATTTTCAGTTTCACTTTCTTCGGCTTCCTCTTCGGTTTGAGCTGCCTGTTGTTCGCCTTCTTGTCCTTGAGCCAGATTATTTAAAGTTGTTATAAATTCGGTATCCGACATATAATCAGTTTTTCGAGTTATATTGGCCGATTTACGTTTTTGCAAATTGGGAAAATTAGAAGATATAGTTCGAGTGCGTTTTAATGGTTTGTAATGTTCGACTGCTACACCCTTCGATATAAATGGTACGTAAGTACGCAGTACATTGTTGTCATCATCGTCATAATTTTCATTGTCAGAGCTTGTGGGTAGATTTTCGTTATTAGCATCTGATTCCTTGTTGCTGCTGGAAGCACGACGTTTGCGCAAACGTTTGGTTCTTTGGCTGCAATTGCTAATGTTTTCCACTTCATCTGAACTTGTATCGATTTGCCGTATAACGGTTGATTTATGAGCTCCTTTTGAGTACACACTATCTGTTATATCCGACTCGCTTTCATAAACATCCAAGGCCCTGAATTGGCCTTGGTCAACCCAGTAATCTTTTGCTGTTGATTGCGATTTAGTTGTTCTGGGTGCAGGAAGCTCTGATTCCATATTTTCTTGCTGGCTCTGCTTCACACTAGAATCTAAACGAGTTCCGTCATTTTCCAAAGAAATTGTAGCATCAGGTTGCTTTGATGTATCAGGAACTTCTAGCAAACTATTAACATCAGAACTGAGGACAAGCATATTTTCATCATCGGCCGTACCACTGGCCGGTGCTAGCAAACGGCTGCGGTCCTTTTGTCCTATAAAATCATCTGATGACTGTAAAGAACATGGCGATGTACATCGTGATGAATTCTCTAAACGTTTTTCACCGCCATCAGCAACTGCCGAAAATTGAGTACCAATTTCATGAGGTCTTATAAAACTGGGTCTTGTTGACGACATTTGTACATCGGTTGAATCCAAGGCATTCTCCTCATGCTCCATTGTAATAAGCACTCTATTATTTTCATCATCTTCATCGCCACTATCGTCTACGGTGAATATGGGTGGTGGAGCTGTTGGTATCACTACAACATCACTGCTGTCTGAGTCATTGTCGGAATCCAAATCAATTATTTCGATCGGTTTAGTTCTATTCGCTATTGAAGTGTTCGAATTTTTTGCCTTTTTAGACTTTTGTCTTTTTTCTTCAATACGTTTAGCTCTTTCTAGTTTTTGTTCTTGTCTAGCGAAGAGACCTTGTTTAATATTTATTGCAGAGTTCTTATTTTTATCGCTCGCTTTTTTATTAGCCAGATTTTTCTTTCGTTTCATCCAATCAGCCACAGGATTTAATTTTAAATTGGATTTTTCGAGGGGCATCTTTTGTTTCGCTCTTTGTTGATCGGTTTTTGCATTTTTACTTTTTTTATTCCCATTATTTGATGATGGTGTAAGAGCAATATTTTGTGAATCTGTTTCCGTTGTCGTTGCTGTTTTGTTTGCATAAATAAATATTAAAACAAGTAAATAAATATGTATATTATTTGCAATATTTTTTTTTTTTTGCTTTTCGTTCAGAAAAAAAGATAAGAGGATGTATTTTATAGCGAAATTTAATATGTGTCGTAGGCAATACTCGTTTCCAGCACAGACATTTTTATGAAAAACATTTTTGGCCACAAAAAAAGCTTTAGCATATCAAATTAATATATGAAATTTATTCATTAATTAAATATAGCGACTTCAAAATGGGAAAATTTAACAAAGTATAGCGTTCTAATGGTAGTTATGCCGGAGGCATCATTCCTACAAAATTTCATCAAAATCGGAAGCAAAAATATTCAAAATGTTACTTTTGCTACTTGGTTATAAATGCTTTTACCGAACAAAAAGCTTGAACTTTGATGCCTCTCGGCGGGAGCTAGTTTTTATTTTAGACTCCTAGTTTCTTAGTGTAATTTTCTTAGAATTTTGTGTAGATTTCGTTTTTGTTAGACGCCTTTTGCTCAGACGAACAAATTGACCCAGCCTAGTGTATTCAATTGTTATATTCAATAATTTTCGAAGGAATTTATATTACTTGAATTAATACATATAAACAAGTATGTGTTAATCCAATTATACTTCGAGATTTGTTAACGGCTGCTTCAACTATTCGCTTAAAGTTATTTTATGAAATTTTTAACGTTTATAATTTCATTTGCATTGGTGGAGACAGTTAAAAGCCGTATGAGACGATTTTGGAAGCTCCTACTTCCTATTATACGAAGCAATATTTCATTTGCAACTCTCGAAAGAACTAACTACACGTGGGATACGCTCTCTTGTATATGAGCCAATCCATTTTCCTTTGCGGTCATGTATTTTGATAGCATAGAACTATACAGTATGTACAAATTATGAGGCTTATCCCACTTATTAAAACATTTAAATGCAACTTTTTTTTGCACATGCATGCATTTCATATAGTCGTTAAACATTACTATTGCATACCTACAAATAAAAATTAATTTTTGATTCTAAAATATTGCTAATAGTACCATGCATGTAAACACAAATTTGTGGCTTTTGCTGCCGTTTGTCTGCTAACTCCACCCACATACACACATATGTAAACATACATTAGTAAGCTTTGGTGCATCTGCAAAACGACCAGAAATTTAAATAAGCTTCAATCATACCTGCATGTGATTCTTTGTTGGCCTGTATTGAGTTTGTTGTATTATGCCCTTTTAATAGTTTAGAAGCTTTAGTTTCAATTTGACTCGACTGTTGTTGATTATGATTATTTGGTGTTTTAAAGGGATTAATAATCAAATTCTGCTTAAGATGAAGGGATTGCTCTTGCAGCTGCTGTTTAGCAACATCTTCCTTACTGGACCAATAACGTCTTGACAAAATTCTATTCGTGCTCGATGAAGTTTCATAATTCTGTTCCACGTTTCCAGCTTTACAAATATTTGTACCAATATCTTGTGTATCATTTTCTGTATTTGGTTGATCTGTTGCTTCATGATGTATTTGTGCATATAAACGAGCTTCCAATTCATTTAGATCATCCACATTGTCAATATCGACCTGTTTCGTTTCGATAAAAATAATTGAATTTGTTTATAATTTCTTTCTTCTTTATTTACTCGTATGTAACTATACTTACTTCGTCCATTTTATAATATGCTCTTGCTTACATTTAATCATTAAATGCAAGGTTTAAAAATTGTATGGAACAATTTCTTTTCCCCAAAAATTCCACAAAGAAATTGAAATTGATTAAAATGTATTCTTGTATTCTGTGTTCGGCAAATTGTATTGACTTTGGTCTGTGTTCAATAATTATAGCTGTCATGTGGTCAGGGTTACCGCGGCTCGCCTCAATGCTATAGTTAGATTACTCTACGTCTCCACCTGACTTGAAACTTCGTTTTAACTTGAATTTATAACTGAGTTATTAACACAAATGCACTAGCAATAAGGTTATAACTTGAAGTTAATGTTAAAGTTAAGCCTACAGTACACGGCATGTAAAAAACCACATGCGCATGTGGTTCTGACGTAATTTTGACGTCATCACAATGCTACATGCCGTGTAGTAGCACCATATGTACACATAGATATTAACATGATACTAGATATACCAAACGGACGACACACTCGTCCGTATTCTATGTATAATCAAAATGTAAATAATTTAAGATTCAAAGAAAATGTATGTGTCTAAACGTCATAAAAAATTCATTAAAACACAGCCACACACAAACTTACATATATATGCAAGCATAATTAAATAATACATGAAATTAAAAAACATAAACAAAATCCCTTCAACCAAGCTAATTCACTTTATTCAATTCTCTTCCTTTAAGTATTATGACTTCCATACAACAACAAATAAGAGAGAAAAAAATTGTTAGATCAAGAGAAATACTACATACCCACACACATACACACACTCATGTTTTGTTTCTTTTTTTACTTGTAAGCTAATAAATGCGTGTCTAATATGTGTGCATGTAGTAGTAGCAACTTTAAACGCTTATAGCTTCCAAAATACTGAACCGATTTCAATAAAATATAGATTCTGCACATCTGTACGGAAAATCCTTTAAAACCATATAAATCTTTTTAAATCGGTGCAGTGGTACCAGTGTAAAAGGGATTACAAAAAACTTGTTCGCCTATTAATTATATAGAAGATAAATATAGAAGGTACTTGGTACTTCCATTCTCTCAATTTTTCTTGACATTCACCATCTGACAAGTATAAGTATTGTGAAGTTTCCTGTAAAATCGTGCTACCGTATTAATTTAATATTTCCCCCTCTATTTCCTGTTTTTTTGAAAATTTTATTCAAAAATTATTTCAAAATTGTTTTTATAAAATACAGAATGCATAAATTAAACAATTAATGTCCAAATTGTGTTCGACGGTTGTATCGTCTTGTCTATGGACGAAAAAAAGAAGCAGAATCTTTAAAACAATTATTAGTTATCGTCTATGCTAGAAGGTTCGTGTATTTGCTTTATGATTTTGTTTCAAACATTATATCTAACACATATTTTTTCCTTTATTTTTCAAACTTTTGTATAATAATTTCATTTTATTTTTATGTTTTAAAAACATGGTAATATTATTTTAATTTTTCATTATCAAAGACAACAACCATTTTGAAGAAAATAATTTAGACAATTCAAAAACAAGAAAATTATTTTAAAACAAAAAAAAACGTCATAAATCTTCGTACTTAATTAGGGCATAAGCAAAAAAATAAGAGTGCAGCATATTTTAAATTCCCTGCATTTCCTGGTGTTCGCCAACAGTGGCTAAGAGCCTATAAGATCTGTGAAATAGACTTGCTAAATGATCTGACCGATTATTACAGCAATTTTTTTAGAAAGGGATGTTACAATCAACAAGAAACATATTATGTAAATTAAACAGAATGCAATATCAATTACTATTTGTTAAACTTAATGAAAGTTCGTTGTCAAATAATTCAAATCATCAATCAATTTGGTTTCTTAGCGCCAAATTTAGATGAAAATATAGTTAAAAGATTTGTATTAAGCAGAAAACTTAAAAATATGAGATAAGTTATTATATAAGCACTTTTTAAGCTTCACAGATATGTAGTTATGTATATAACTTTATTTATTCCCAAATTTTTGTTAAGAAAATTACATATTTTTGTAAAAAAATTTCTAGGGGAATACTTAAATTTTTTACCATATGGGAACATTTTTCTTTATTTCTCTCAAAAAACAAACTTCTAAAATACTTATTTTTAAAAACAAAGAGAGAATGGAAGTACCTTCTATATTTATGTCATGGATATTAAGATGCGAAAAAGATTTCTTCACGGAAGCTACCACTAACAAAATTTGCAACGTTTAGGCACTTTTCACAATTTTTTAATAGTTTTTTCATATTTTTAAATTTGTTTCAAAAGAATTTTTTTAATAAAATATTTTTCACATTGAAAATTTTTTAACATTTTTTTTAATTTCTCTTTCGTAAACAATTTTTGAAGCTTCGAATGAACTATAATTTAAAAAAAAAATAGATCAGCTGCGTTTCCGCTACTACCTGGTGAATGTGCCTTGAGTGCTGTTCTGCTTTTAAGCGTTTTCTCTTCTTGGTGACCATTGCACTAGGGTTATGAATTCGCCTTGGGTTGTATATTTTCGTAGATCGCACGACTTTATATGATAGTGTATCACGGCCTTTAACCTAGGGTTTACACGTGCAAGTGCAAGTTCGAAAAACTCAATACACTCAAACTCTTTTACTAACACATCTACACTTTCGGCACTTGCAGTCTACTTCCAACTCAACTGCCAAGGAATTTTACAAGACAGTGACTTGTTGAACTTGTAGCAAGTAAATGGAAAGTTAGCTAACAGTGTTGCCCTATTAATAGCTCAGCACAAATTAACTGGATTTCAGTGTGATGTTATATGTTTTTACTAATTTTAAATGCATTTAAAAGCTAATTTAATAATTTTTTTCTTAAATATTAATAAATCGAGCAGTTTATTAATATTTTAGACATAAATAACATTGAAACAATACGAATAAAGTTCAACACTATCTGGTTCCCTTAAGATTAAACTTTTTTATGTTATGGACAACTCTGCACTAAAAGGCAAACATGCAAGTTGCAAGACAGTCGGGCATTTGTATAAAATTTTCGTGGATAATACGTACACAGAGCTTGCATGCAAGGCACTTGCATATGTAAACGCAGGGTAATTGAAAAAATTGCTTAATATCTCGCAGGATTATCGGTACGATTTATGATTATTGAAGTTTCTCCAATCTGCCATGCGCTGTTGATTATACATTGTCGGTCTGGCAGCGCGACTAATTATAGCACTTTTGACAGTTCATTGTAAGCCGGGCCACGTAGAATTTGTAAATTTTAAACAGATTAATGTGAGTTAATTTGTTTACTATTAATAAATGTAAAACTTTGGAAACATTTTCTTATAGAATGGAATCTACAATGCAACGTTACGTATCGCCAGTTAATCCAGCCGTTTTTCCTCATCTGGCCACGGTGTTGCTCATCATTGGTACATTCTTTACCGCTTGGTTCTTTATCTTTGCAGTATCGCGACCTAAAAATACCAAGGATAGAACTCTCTTCAAGGAACTTGCAATAAGTTTATGTGCTTCAGTATTTTTAGGTTTTGGAATAATGTTTCTAATGTTGGCTGTTGGTATTTATATATAAAATATGTATGTGATCAACTTGCTTGTGACAAAATAGAACTACATAAAGATTAAGGAGTGGTTTAAAGAAATCGAAAATACAGCCGTACACCGAAACTATGTATTTATTACTTTAATAAATTGAACTATAGAAAACAAATGGACACTTTTCCTTGTACCGTCTCTTGATTAATTTTAAAAAGTTAGCTTTGTCTACGACGTTTTTGTGATATGTAGTTTAAACAACACCGCACCATTTGTTTTTTAATGTAGAACCAAAATGTCGAAATACGCCAAACACAATAAGGTACATTGTTTTGTTCTGTATTCCACATGAAATACCTTAGCAATCTGCTTTGTTACCGTATCGTATTTCGTATACGACATTTTTGTCCAAGAATAAACATTATTGAATTTAGTACAAACATTTTGTGAAATAGCTACGAATTTCATAATTGGACCCAGTATTAATTATCTACAATAATGCTTTTATAAGTCAACAACGAACTCTCCAGATCATATGGTTTCAGACTCAATTATCCTGCGGTTGAAGAATGGTGAACGTATTTATGTACATAGTATATGAATACTTTTTCAATCGTGATGTATCGGCACCATTTTCCTTCGATTCGAATTACATATACACTAACCCGACTGTTTTCCATGTTCTATATTTTTTTTTAATTTCGATATTGTATTTTCTTATAGATACATACATATATGTACAATCCTCTTTCTCAATAACGATTCCCCGGGAGTTTTTTTTCCTTGTATTAAAAAATTATTTGCAAACAAATGGAAGCAAAATAGGTGGCTTCGAAACTTTGAAATGTTCTCTCACTTTTTATTTCTCTGGGAATATTTAGAATTGAGCTCTATATTTTTCATCGTATATGCGATATGGATATTGTTCAAATATAAATGTTAATACATATCTTTATCTTAATATAGAAAGGCCCCAACTCATTTCTCTAAGTCGAGTTTTTTTTATATTTCAATAGAATAACATCCAATGTAACGAAAAATACAAAAATTTCGATTAAAAAAATAACGAGTTACGGCCTTTCTATATTAAGGTAACGATATGTCGAGTCTTATTTTCGATTTAATCGCAAGCGACAAAAATAAATTTTTTCAGGTTTTTTTTTTAATATTCAAATATGTTTTTACCCGTAGATTGTCGGTTATGATAAAATTTTACAGCCCGTATCTTAAAAGTTATCAACAATTTTGGCATTTTGATAATTCTAAACTATGGGTAGGCCCATAAAATTTTACAGCCTGACCCACGATATCGACAACGTTCGACTTGTCGCACACTTGCATTTGCAACAAAAGCAAAATCAAGGCACATTCACCAGATAGTAGCGTAAACGCAGCTGAGCTATTTTTTTTTTCAAATTAAAGTTCATCCGAAACTTCAAAAATTGTTTACGAAAGAGAAATTAAAAAAAAATTTAAAAAAATTTTCAATGTGAAAAATATTTTATTACAAAAATTCTTTTGAAACAAATTTAAAAATATGAAAAAAAAAAACTATTAAAAAATTGTGAAAAGTCTAAACGTTGCAAATTTTGTTAGTGGTGGCTGCCGTGGAGAAATTTTTTCAACTTTATGTGAATAATTTTTATTATTATTGTGTTACAACAAATTCTATTTTTGATATTTCGGATGAACTAAAAAACATGTTGTTTTTTTCATTGTTGTATTTTTTCATTGTTTTTGTAATCCTGATATTACCTGGAAATAAATGTGCCTTGAGCAAAATATTAAAATTTGTTTTGTTTTGAATGTAAGTATGCTACAAGTCGAACGTTGTCGAAATCCTGGGTTTGGCCCTTAATTTCAATAAAAGTGTATTTTTCGATAACATGTCGCTTACGATAAAATAGAAAATAGTGCTCGATATCTTTCAACTTTTCCATTCCCACTATTTTGAGCAGTGTTCTTTATTATAAAAAATAGGTATTTGAATATATTTTTATTAGTAAAACTCTGATCATAAATTAAAATTAGTAATATATCGAGCATTAGTTTCGATTTTATCGTAAGCGACATGTTATCGAAAAGTTACTTTTTTATTGAAATTAAAATTTTATCCTACCCATAGTTAAGAATTATTAAAATGCCAAATTATTGACAACTTTTAAGATACAGGCTGTAAAATTGTATCTTAAGCGACAATTTACGTACAAAAACATATTTGAATATTAAAAAAAAAAAAAACGTTCTGTGAAAAAACTAATTTTTTGTCGCTTACGATTAAATCGAAAACAAGGCTCGATATTATAGGGTTGGAGATAATTTATTTTGCAGATAATAAAGGAAAACCACGAAAAAATTACTTATCGAACCAATTTAGCATGATAATTCAATCAAAATTTAAATGTGCGTATCGCCATATAAATCCAAAAAAGCTTTACATATACGGATAAAAATGTTATGAATAGATGGATATTCTCAAATTACATCATAATCAATCAAAAAGATTTTTTTTTTTGTAAATTACGCCCTTTTTGACTTTATTATATGATTATATGAATGTAGTGACCGAAAAATTATAATTATACATATATTATACACAGGTATTTTAATTTCGAACATAAATATACATATATTTTTATATGGATGTATTTGAGTATTAAAAAATTCCAACTTATAATTTTTCGGTTACTACCAGAAATTTCCTAAGAATTTGCTGTATAGGGCATACTTTGTGTATCTATAACTTGGTTTAGACCAAGTTTTCTCTTACCACTGAAAAACTGCAAGAATGTATAAAGGCGAATAATCTCTTGGTTATCTTAAATTCTTTTAAACATGAAGATGTATGGTTTTTGAGATTTCTTTTGATTGATTGTATTTGAATATATTAAATGTTTTTTATAAATATATACTATGTATGTATATGTGTGTGCATATACCTACATATACATAAATTAGATTATTAATATAACTACATATGTATGCATCATTTTATAATTTAAAGTTATTGTTTGCTTTGTGATCATTCAACTTTTCTTTTAACTTTTATAAAATATTTTACGATATTAACGGCAATGACATGAATACAAAAACTCTCAATGAATTCTTATTAACAAATTTTTTTTTATTAACCAGCTAGACCAGCCTTCTGTCTGCATTTTTGCATGATGGCACGCAACATAAACTGTTTGCGCGATAACTGGCGAACATGTTTCAAAAATGTTTCTAAATCAATCACACCACTGCGTAAGGCTTCTCCTAAATAATAGATGGCATCTTCAGTGGCTGCTTCTTCAGCATATGCGTTTAATAATCTAAAATTTAAAAATTAATTAAACAAAAAAAAATCAAACATATTTTAACATACTGTCTGTATAACGGTGCTGTTGTAGTAACAGCTTCATCTGGATCAATGCCTTCGGAATTTTCTAAAGATTCTAAGCTTTTTCCCAATTCTTGTTCTTTATCACGTAATAAATTAATATTTTTTTGTAAGTCAATCTACAAACAAACAAAAAATTAGTTTTCTTAAAGCCAATTATTTTTCTATTTACCTCCTCCCTTTGTAAACGTGCAATAATTGAATCAATTTTGGCACTTCCTTCCACCAGCTCTTGCTTGGTGCGATTAAGCGTGTCAATTTCAGCCTGATATTGATTAACTTTCTCCTGTAAACGACGCCGCAATTTGTCTTCGACGGCACTGATGAGTGAAGCTTTAATATGTTCCTCAGTTATGGTACCAGTAGAACTGGGATTTGACGGATTCTTTGAAAAATGTATTGCATTTAATTGTATTTAAAAATTTACTACTGAAATATGTATGTACTTACATATCCTGCGTTATATCCTGGGACTGGTGGAAAATTCATATACGGAGGATAAGAGCCGCCACCCCCAGAAATCGGTGCTGGCATAGCACCACCAGATGACGAAGGATATGGGGGATAGCCACCGAAGTTATTAGTTGATGGGTATGGAGGAAATGCACCGCCTGCGGTGGGATACGGTAGAACTCCAGCATTTGTCGGACCACTAGATGTGAATACTATATGCAAGTTTATAAAAATATATATGTATAGTATATGATATTACACAAAGATACAACAAATTTTTATCTCAAACAAGGAGTTATTTAAAATAGCAACATTAATAATAAATATTGAACTAAAGTAGAAACTGATTTTTAAAAACACTACGTTTTTTCATGGTATAAAATTTTAAGTTTTTTAAGTTTAAGTTTTCAAGACTTTTTTGCGCTACTTTTCTAAACCTGAGCAAAATATTTCATCTTAACGTATTAACATAAAACACTTTTTAAATGTTGATTTGAAAATTAAAATTAATCAATTTTGGTTTAATATCAAATGTTAATTTTCTGACGGGAATTCGGGTATTAGTTGTTGACAATTGCCTGGTACTGGGGGTCTACTCTGAAATTCGAAACGAAAGGAAATGCTTTCGAATTTACATGTAATTAACATACAAATTCGAAAGAATTTTCTTTCGTTTCGAATTACAGAGTAAACCCCCTGTTCTATAAGATCTCTACTTTATAGATAAGAGGATGGCAACGAGTATATACGTATAATTTTTTTGGTAAAATTAAATTAAGAACAAAACTAAACGATATCAATTACTACCTTTGGATCTATCGTTTTTTAAAGGATATGGCGTAGCAGACGCCAGATCTTTTCGTACCGAATACACTGGTGGATGTTCTCCAAATGTAACAATCATAACTTGTATCAATGATAGCAAATCACTTGAATGCTGTATAATATAAATAACAAAAAATTTAATTTCTTTAAACAAACAAAAAACCATTTTTTTTTCTCAAAACTTACTGGTTGCCAATCATGCAAATATGGTAAATAAATTCTACCATTGTGGTCTACATACATTGATACTTTAATCAACATGGTCGGTGTGGGTTGTACAAAACACATAGGTGCATTCATGGGATGGGTATCAACCAGCCAAATACAAATGGGTATGTTGTACGAATTGTCTGTATTAAAATTATTGTTTTAAATTGCAGACTTAGAATAAGAATAGTGAAATAGAGAATAATACATACTTTTAAACACTACCGGTATGGTACCACACAAATTAAACAAGTCCTTGGAACTGCCATCATTAAAGACTGTAAATATTAAAATACGAAGTTTCATTTTATACTCTAAAAAGATAAAAAACAAAATCTTGTCTTACCAAATTTTTGTAAATTATATGATAATCCGCGATAATTTGCTAGCACATCAAGCACTTCTTTTTTTGTAGCATTAATATGTTTATACTGTAAATGTTATTAGAGCATTAGAAAGGTTACTGCAACTCAAGCACAAACGTTCCACGACCCATATCCAACCATTTTCTTTGTTTGATTTTTGGAACAACTTACCTTTGATAGTAGTTTGGTAATTTGTGCCTCTTCGATTGCTGACATTTTATGAATTTTTAAAAACAATTATACTTAAATACTTTAAACGTTAATTTTTATTATTTAACTGCGTTTTCTATTATTATTTTGTTCGATTTTTTTTATAAATATTTAGAATAACTTTTCTCTGCAAATTTTTTTTCGTTGCTTTAATCAATTTTTGACGTTTATTCTCTTCGATGAGTAATTTCATAAACAGTTGTTCAATCACAAAGTTGCCATATAATTGCTTGTGATTAAAAAAGCGACTCTGTGGTATTGACGTAGTTGTTGTTATATAACAAAGATACAGAGTATTTCCGGCTAACGAAACGCGTTTTCATTTAAAAAAACCGTTTAATTTAAACTTTGGGAACATTTTTGAAATCAGTACAATCATACCGAAAGCTTTGGCCTGAGGGCGATATGTTACACGCAGATGGGAAAAACTTTAGGCTGCCAATAAGCAGGAGTTAAATACATTTCAGGAAAAAAATACGAATTAATGATTCACCCTCATCAAATGGATCACACTTTAGGCCTGCTTATTCGAAAAGATTTTATGAAGTCTCACATTGAACAGGCTCCTTCGATATTGAATGTAATAAAAAAAAAAGTTAAAACGCTCTTTTTTAATAGGTCCCAATTCACAAGACACAAGTCTAGTTGCTAAGTCCCAAATCACACTGTGCAAGCCTTATTGCTAAGCTGATTAGTTTCAGGGAGAGAGAGAGACGAGGGGAACAGCAACGATTCTTTTCCCCCCGTCTCTCTCTCTCTCCTAATAAACTAATCAGCTTAGCAATAAGACTTGCATAGTGTAAATAGGGACTAAGCTTATCACCTTTTCTTCTTTCGGCGGCCTCACAATGCAAATCTTATTTTTAATGAGATGTTTTTAGGCATATGCTGAGTACCAAGGATAAGGACTTCATGCATTTAAAATAGGTATTTTAGGCGCCTAAAATATGACATAAAAAAACGTAAAATACACTAAAACAATAAAATATGCACATATTTTAAACATTTTTTATTCAAAAGAAAAGTTTTCAATTTACATACAACTAAATAAATAAAGATATAAAAATATTTCTTTTCTCAAGCGTGTACAAGCCTTTTACGTTAAATTTTCATACAAGATTAAATAATAAAATTAGAAAAAGAAAAATGTTGTTATATACATACATATTTATTTTCATTTAAAAAAATTTATATTTTGGAATGTGAAGTTCTTAGACGCAATTCACACTGTGCCTTTTCTGCTTGCCTGTGCAGGCAGGCTTTTTTAGTTTGTCGGTGAGAGGGGGTGAAATGCTTGCGGGGTAGAACAAAAGGCACAAAATGAAAATTCGAGGGGATTTATGGCATTTCTCTTTGCCTTTTTCGTACTCTCAGCATTAAACGTGTATATAAATGCTAAAAAAGGCTTAATGTAAATGTGTGTGACTTTTCGTAGGGTGTTTAAAAGAAAATTGTCAATACAAGGCAGGCTAAAAAGGCATAGTGTGAAATGGCTCTTAGAAAGCTTTTGTGCATTGTAAAAGGGCTTGTAACGTCTGTGGATGTAATCGGCTCAAATTTAAATAATTCATTTTATATAATGTTATATATTTATTTAACTCAACTATTACAATGAATTGAATACCAGCTATTATATTTGTTTTTAAGTCCGTTATCATTTTTAAAAACAGTATCAAGTTTCCGCAGAATTGTTTCACGACAATTTCCTCTTGAAATCATGAAAATTACAATTTCATGTGTGCTTGTACAATCGTTCTACAATTCTACAGCAATGCAAGTTAATTTCATTAACAATTTCTCAAGAATAATATTTTTTGAAACTTGAATTTTTGAGAAAATATGACACAAAACCATTCATTTATACCAAAATATGGAATAAAAATATGTATTTATGACCAAATTATGCAAAAATATGCGTTTTCAGCAAAATATGCACTAACGAATCGATGCAATTTCATTAATTTTTTTGTAAAGATATTTCGTTCTTGCCATCAGGGTTAAGGGAAAAAACATGCATTTGCATGAAGGGGTTCCCTGCTGAGTACTAATCAGCTTAGTACTATTTTACACTATGCAAGCCTTATTGCTAAGCTGATTAGCTTTTATTTTTGCTGAAAAATAAGACTGGCATTGTGTGAACGCCAATGAAAGTTCAAAGAAAAAGTTATAAGCTTAAGAATAACCCTTGCATAATGCGAACTGGGACTAAGGAAGCTTGTCCTAGTTTTCACGGTGCAAGTCGTATTGCTAAGCTGGTTAGTTTGAGGGCGAGAGACCAGAGAAACAGAAACGTTTCTCTCTCCTAACAAACTAATCAGCTTAGCAATAAGACTTGCATAGTGTAAACCATAGACTACTTAATTAGACACGACACCGGCGAATTGAAGAGAATTCGCTTTAATAAGATTTTGCGATAGAGATAGCAAATATGACTGTTTTCTATGCCTTTCTCTGTTAGATTATCTTAGTAAAATGACATTTAGTTATTTACAAATTAAAAAATTTTCTTGGCAGGAATTTCATATTCTGTGGTGTAAACTAGGACTTAGGGCCTAATTTTGTACAACACAACACGTTGAAGCTATGTTGCAATTTCACTCTAAAAAAAAACATGCCTTACGAGTATGTACATATGTATATGTATGCTTAGAAACTTATTGCGTTTAGTATACAACGATAATAGCTAAATATGTGATAGCCGTTAATATGTAATTTCCTGTTAGGTCATTGAACGAGCTTCTAAGTGTTACAAATAAGGATTGAATAAAAAAGCCAATTTGTGAACGATATTTAAGAATTTTGCTTTAATTAAATTTTATTCAAATATCTTGGTGTTTTGTACAAGTCAAATAATCAATTAATAAATTTAAAGAAAATTGTATGTAAAACGGGAAAGTATATATGGATTTATTATGTAAGTGTGCTATTTTTCTTGTAAAAAAATGGGAAAAGAAAGATAATTTAAAGAAAAATTAAGAATATTTAAGTAATTATTATTCGAATACTACATATATGTAAGTATGTATGTACATATTTCATTGCTTGAGATTTGTAATCGATTTGTCAGTAGTATTATGTACATACTTGTGCATATGTATGTATGTATGTAGTAGCAGAAGAAGTGGAGGTGTGTGGCAATTTCAATTTGGATGAGTATTAAAGTAAACGTATACATATATTCATTGTTTTGACTTTTAAGGATGGAGATTAGATGATTTGAATTATGTATGGAGAAATCGCGTGTTCGCACAATTATTTTATTTTCTTGGTATGTCTGTAAGAAAACATAAAAATAAAATTTTAAACTATTATTGTATGGAGTTAGGCTATCGGGATGTGAAAATAAAATAAAATCAGAAATACACATGTATAAAGTGAATTATATATTTAAAAGAAAATCAACGAAATAATATAAATTTTCAAGAATGTATAAGGATTTGTATGTAATATGAATATATGAATGTTTTATTTCCTATTCGCGCTCTTAATATAAAATAGTGAAATTATTAATTTTTTTTACTAAATTTCAAAGAAAATAAAAGCTTGTAATAACAAAAATCATGTTCGATTTCTTTAATTTATTTTTTAATATTAGTTTTGTATATTTAGTACACATATTACATTTAAGATCTAAAAAATCTTTTCTAAAATTTTAATTATTTTCTTTTTTGCTCTTTTGTAGGTATGTATGTATGTATATGTCAATGTATGTATGTATGTATGTATATATGAACTCGTATAATAGGAATAATGGATTCAACTTCTTATTTATTGCATTTTTTTATTATATGTATTAATTTTTTAATTTTATTGGATTTTGTTCTTTCTTATTTATTTATTTTATTTTAAGGATACAGCTATAAAAATAAATTATTTTTAGTTTTTATTTGTTAAATGAATATTTATTATTATTATTATTATTATTATCAAATATATGGAATATACAGTATTGGCCAAAACTTTAACTTAACACACAATTTTTCACAAATCATCTCTTTATACGGAAATCAAAAACAGTTTGATGTTAAGGCCTAGCACAGAAATCAAATTCGATAGATTCTTCAGAAAATGAAAAAAGAACTTGCTCGAAATAAAACCACTTTAAATTTAATGCTTGGAATTATCTTAAATATTATGCATTTGAAACTTTATTTCAATCGTGTTTCTAAAAATTTTATTTAAATTTATTTTGCTTATTTTATTTTGAAATGCGCATAAGATTTAGCTAAACCCCTCAATAATCAATTTCAATGTATTTTTAATAGAAAAAGAATATTTTACTTAATAAGTAAAATAATAATTTGGGATTAGTGCGTTAAAAAATGTTAAACTTAAATTTTAACAATTCCCATAAAAACATAAAATTTATTTTGTAATATTTAATTTTTTTTTTAAATAAAGAAAAAATGCAGCATCATAAAAACAAAATTCAGTCAAAAAATTCAGTCAGCATCCTTCAATTTTTTTCGCTGCAATTTTTCAGCAAACTGTTAACGTCCTTCAATTCAATGAAAAAATTGTTTGCGCCTTTTGATTTTGTTTTGCTCTTCTAATATTATAGCGGAATTCACGGTTGGTCTTGTAGATCTTTTACATCTTGTAGCTTTGGTAAATTGTTGTTGCTTTGCTTTAAATTTAACCAAATTTGCCAAAGCTATAATTTGTAAAAGATCTACAAGGCCAACGGTGAGTTCCGCTTGTGTGTTTTTTGTTTTCTGTTGCCCAATATTGCCACATTTAGGTTGAAAATAATCGAACTACCGCTTTTTCGGTATGCATAAAATCCATCGAAATATGGAGAAGGTAAAGCAAAATCTATGGAAACATATCGAGCCTTAGTTTCGATTTTATCGTAAGGGACATGTTATCGATAATTTACTTTTTTATTGAAATTTAAATTTTATGGGCCTGCCCATAGTTAAGATACATTCTGTAAAATTTTATCGTAAGCGACACTTTACGTACAAAAACATATTTAAATATTTTCAAAAAACCTTCCGAAAAATTTAATTTTTGTCGTTTACGATTAAATCGAAAATAAGGCTCGATATGTAAGTTCGTAATGAAAAAATTTCGATAGATTTCTGTGACAGGTCTGATTATTCTTATTTGTTCCCAAACGAATTTAAAACTTTGACTTTATTTTTAAGGAGACGTTTCTAGCGATAATCCTGTCAATGATCTTCTAAGCCTGTCAATGATATTCTTATGGCATTAAGTCCTAGTTTACACTGTACAAGTCTTATTTTTTCTTTTCCCCTCGTGTATCTCACACCTAACAAACTAATCAGCTTAGCAATAAGACTTGCATAGTGTAAACTAGGACTAAGAAAAGGCAAACAAATTTAAAATGGCAACATGATTGTTTTGAAGTAAAATTTTATTTATTTATTTTTTTTAATCAGGATTAATTCTAGTTCAGTTAAATTTAAATACATATCGAGATTTGTTTTCGATTTTATCGTAAGCGACATGTTATCGAAAATATACTTTTTTTTATTGAAATTAAAATTGTATGTGGCTACTCATAGTTACGGGCTGTAAAATTTTATCGTAAGCGACAATTTACGTTTGTAAAACAAATTTGAATATTATAAAATACATTCTCCTAACAAATTTTATTTTTGTCGCTTACAATAAAATCGAAAATAAGGCTCGATATAATGTATCACGTAAAATTTTATTAGCATTTTGAAGTGTGTTTTGATTTCTATTCCAAAGGCAAATTTTCCAATTCCTAACAAAACAACTGCAAACCATTAAAATGTCAGTAGCATATATCGTCCCCTTAATAAAACAATAGTGTATAATTTTTTTGTCATTTCGAGATAATGGAGTTTTTGTGTTATTACACGCCTGGGAAAACAGTAATATCTCAGAAAATAATCAATATTTTTAAGTTCTGGTCATATAAATATGTGGTGGCATAATCAGGCTACTAGTAGATGATATTTCATTAATTTACAAGTGTTTTGATTGCAAATAAATGGGATTCAAAGTACCATGATGTCACTTAGGCTATTTTATTTGACCCACTTTGTGAAGTAGAATTTCACCAAATTTTGACCACATTTAGAATCAGTTATGTAGATTCTTATTATGCAAAAATATGCGTATACACTATTGTTTTATTGAGGGGACGATGTGTATATTTGGTATTTTAAGCCAAACAACCCAATATTTGTTGCTAAGTATACATATCGTCGGCTTAGAGTGTAAACCTGCTAAATCCACTTTTTATAAAATCTGACATTTTAATGCAGTTCGAAAGGCAAAAAATACGCCCGCATTGACTGTCTAAAATATTTATCTCAATTTTAAACTCTACATGTCGAAAAAAAACTTAATGTATTAGGCTTACTTCTTAAGCTATGTATAGAAAATGTTAACAGTATTTTGTCTCTCCTGTAAAATTTGTTTGAAGTGAGTTAGCAGGTTTACACTCTAAGCCGACGATATATAAGATAATAGTGCAAAAATGTACTTCAGAGAAAGGTTGCTTTAGTTTTTGGCCAATACTACATACATTTTTATGACTGTGATATCATTATTTATATAAGTGTTATCTGCAGATCGTTAAGTGTTTATGCTGTGTTAATTTATATGAAGAGTTTTCTGCTTCTGTTTTTTTCAACTGCTTTTACAAAACCAAAACAATTTCGTATAAATCCTTGACTGAGAAAAGATACTGTTCGTAATGAAATTTAACTTTTTTTGAAATGTTTATATTTTATTGGAAGAAAGCAAATATATATGAATGTATGTATTCCCCTTATGGTGGTTGGCTTAATTCGACTTCGACTACGACGTTTTTGTAATAGATTAAAGAAGTCTTCAAGATTTTTTCTTAATCTAGTAGTCGAAGTCGAAATCACCAACCACGATTAGGCAGATTACCTCATTAATAAAAGGTTGTTATAAATTAATAACTCGTAGTAAGTGTTGACGTACTAGAAATTTTTTCTTTAAATATAAATTAAAAATGGAGCGTAAAAATTAAGTTGATATTCTCTAAAATATTTCTTATGCAAATATTATTGCTTGTAAGAATTGTTTAAATAGATTTATTGTTATTCAACCTTATCGGGAATAAAAATTCCCTAAAGTTGTAATCGCCAATTGTCGCTTTGTCGTTGTGTCAGTGCACTATTTTCTAATTTCATTAATCATTTTTTCTCATGGGAAATATTTCACATGAACAAAATGTTCGCCTCTTATTCCCGATAAGGGATTGTTCGCAGAAAATACAAACCAGGAGAAAAGTTTAACTACATATTTGTAGATTTTTAAAAATATAAAATTTGTACTGAAAAAAATTTAATCAAACAGTGGAAAAGCTCTTGTAAATACATATTATTTCATGTTCTTTTGGTGCAATATTTGTTTGTAAAGTGTTAATTTTTTTGAGCATTTGGGAGAGTAGCTTTGGAATTTCTTATTTTAACCACTTTGCCTGCCTTTCTATTTTGTAGATGTTTCTGCTACTGTTAGTAAACTTTAGTCGAATGTATTTCATACATATGTATATGTATATCTCTACCTTAATATAGAAAGGCCCTAACTCATTATTTTTTGGAATCAAGATTTTTACGTTTTTCAATACATTAGATGTTGTATGGAAATATACAAAAATATCGATTTCAAAAAAATAGTCCCCCTTATCGTGATTGGCGTATTTCGACTTCGACGACTTTGTAATAGATTATAGAAGATTTCAACAGTTTTCCAAACTGTCGTAGTCGTATTTGAAGTACGCCAACCACGATAAGGCAGAATGAGTTAAGGCCTTTCTATATTAAGGCAACAATATCAGCCTTATCATGAATTCCACATGTGAAAATTTCCGAATGAAATTTTTCGTTCACATGAATTTTAATTTCGTATCAATTCGAATAAAATTAAAAGCTTACATATTTCCACTTTTCTCAACATACAAATTTTTGTGAATGATTTCCTTCATAAATTGTCAAAATATTTCGTAATCTTATGAAGTTTTTTGACACCAATTGTTCACACGTTCGGAAATTTCCATGTGAAATTTTATTCATGATAAGCCTGTATGTATTTCGTATTGGCCTAATGGTAACCTAAATTGAAACCAAGTTTTGTGTCCTCATTAGTTCTTACTTTCAGTTGCTGTTCGGTGCTGTGCCGTTCTGTTCTAAATTTTAATAGTTACTTTTTCTGTATTAACATTCTGGTAAAAATTAAATTTTTTAAATTCTGAAAGCACACTCAGTTTATTTAAAAATGTTTTTATTTTAATAATGCTGTCACTTGCAATTACTTATCTTAACTTAATTCTGCTTTTAGAATTGTAAAAGTTTAAATTCCCGAACATAATATACATACAGTACTGCGCAAAAGAAAAACATCAACAAACTCTGCAAAAATAAAAGGAGACAATTATTTCAGAATATATGTACATCATATGTAACAAAATCTGTGTCATATGAACACATTCGTATATGTTCTGGCTTCCTTATCGTTTCCTCAATTATTCCTGTGCTGCTAAAACACATATTACACATATGTTAAAATTAAATTATATACATATGTATGTATGGCTTCATTGCTAGAACCAGACAATGACGAGTACTAAAAAATATATACATAAGTTACTTAATTTTAGTAACTGCGTATAATCATAACTGTAGAGCAAAAAATTCGTACGCTCTCTCTAGCAAGCCGATTCCAAAAAACAAGAGCATAAATTTGTGTATTAAATGGAATGGAAAATGTGTGTGTGTTTATTAAAAGCATGCTTAATTATGTGTGTAAATAAAATATCGCTATATATACTCATGTGTAGCCGATTAATAGTCAAAGTATTTTAGCATGCTTAAGTATGTGTGTGTGTAAATAAAATATCGTATATCTGTATATGCTCATGTGTAGCCGATTAATAGTCAGAGTATTTTTATATTGATGCGTATGATTATAGCTCACACAGTCAATAATTTTTATTTATATATAGTTGTTTGTGTTGCGTAATTTAAGAAAATGTGTATAAAAATAATTGTTGAATGTTTATAATTAATGCGTGTGTTTGCATATGAGCGTATGTACGCGAACACAATTTCGAAATATAGCACTAGCTAAAATCCGTTTTTCAAATTGTAGTTTTAAAGAATTGCGTTTTCCAGAACATGGGCAATAAATAGATTATTTAAAAATACAAACTTAAGACAAGAGAGTTAGCACATGTGCACCGATAACGAAATACACCAGAGGGGTTATTATGTAATCAGAATCGAACGGAAATATTTTCGAATTCTAATGCTACTAACATACAAATTCGAAGTTTTTTTTTCGAATCTTATTAACATAATAACTCAATGTTTTTTGAATATTCACATTTTTAGGCGATTTTCTCAGCCTAAAGCTTCCTTCTTTAATTTTAAGTATGTATTCAAATTGACAAAAAGTAGACCGAACACAGCTGATTTATTAATTTACAATACATAAAAAAATACAGTCGCAATTTGTGGTCAAACCCCTTTCAAATATCGTCATTTCCACAGCCACGTTACGTAATTGTCACGTTACGTCACCAAACAATTAAGGTTGTAATTTAGAGCCATGCTATTCGATTCATTCCTATATTTTAGTAAATATAGAGCTAAGTTCTAAACCGATATAAAAAAAAATTACAAAACACGTTTTTCTTTGAGAAAAAAAAACAAGATATGTCACCACGTAACGTAACGTGACATACATTGGAATTTTCTGTGAAAATGCCCTTATACATGCATAACATTAATAAATTAATTTAAAGAGTGAAATCCGCTGAAAATGTTTATGAATGAACAAAACTGAATAATGTCATATACAGAAAAAAAAATGACAAAAGGAAAAAGTATTTGTGTGAAATAGATCTTAATATTGGATTATTGTAACGCAAATAGTTTTTCTGCACCGGTAATACTGATTATTTGGTTTTTATGAGTCCTGTAATTTGTTTGATACACACTAAAGGAAGGATGTAGAGTCTCGAGGGGCTTTAGGCCAAAACTAGGCTCAGGAAAATCTAAACTACTACTGGACATGAATAGGAAGGCGATGCGAATCATCTGACACTCCAGATTTTTGTAGGCTGTGCGGGGATGAAGAGGAACCAGAAACCATTTAAACATATTATCTGTCATTGCCCGAGGCTGCAACGTCATAGGCTTAGATGGCTGAGCAGACGTTTACATGAAAGCATTACTGATGTCGGGAAGTGTAAACTAGAGGACATTAGGGGCTTTATAATGGGAATTCGGTGGCTTAGTGATGGATAATAGGGTCACTTCTGGCTGCAAATGGGAGGGTAAACATTACTTTTTTTTGGGCAACAGAAGGGAATCACAATGGACCCAATTGAGTCTCCGAGTGGAGGTGCGGTAAAGTACCACCCTTCCTAACCTAACCTAACCTAAAGGCCTTATTCATGGAAATTATTTTTGGTTTTTAAGAGGTTTATAAAACAGTTTTTCATACAACATTTGTTCTTCTCCCTAAAAAGAGTACGCTGTTTTCATAACACATACCGACATTAAATTTATATACATATTTTTAGATTAGCTAATTAGGGAATTAAATACAATTCAATCACAAATTCAAAAACTGGATTATAGAAGATTCAAGTAAAAATAAATAACATATGTATGTATTTGATACATTTTATTGTTGTATAACACTAGAAAAAAAAACAGCTGCAAGAACAGAACTACAGAAATAGCGAATATAAAAATAATAATTTTATTAAGCGCCCAATTTGATGAAAACAACATTCCACTTGTATGTCATTGAAATAATAAAAAAGCGGGAGTTGAATAAAAAACAGATAAGACTTAATAATTCTTAATAGGATTATGAAAATTTTAACAGTTTTAAATTTCATCTGTCATACATACTTGCATTGTTCTAACAGAAACTCATATATTTTTGGGAAGATGTGGATTTAAGCTTCCGCTGTTGAATAGTTTCGAGATTATTTGCTCAAATAAGTAAAAATCGCGTTTAGCTTATCTGGTTATTGGGAATTAGACTTTGTTTCTATGCAAAAACAAATGTTGAAACACCCTGAAGTTACGCCTATTTTCCTTCGTTTGTTTGATTGATAAGTGTGGTGTTTTGTGCGTTCTTACTTTAAAATTAATGATATTTGATGCATATTTGCAAAAACTGTGTTTCTGATAAACAAAACTAAAATATGCTTTGTATTATCTTTTTTTTAATTATAATTATAATTTTACGTTTTTTCTTCTTCTTGTATTTAATATATATGTATGTATTTACTTCATTAATAATAGAAAAAAATTCATTTAGTCGATGTTATCATTAGAAATATGTATATGTATATAAATAAAAATAAAAAAATTGTGGCAAAAACATCATCATTTGATTGTTCATTACCAAATTCTCACTCTTCTAAATTCTCATTTTTATGTGTGCTAAATGAAGTTGTACTTTCAACTTTGTTCTTTTGCATTTTCTATTCGAACGCACAAAATATAAAAAGAGAAAACATATGATCTGCAAACTGAGAAATTACAAAAGTAGAGAGAAAATAGTTGGTGTATGTGGCTGGCTACGAATTATATTAATGGAAATTTTATGCCCATTTTGAATAGGCATAAACACATATAACACCCACAATAACACCTGCAGTTATATAAGTAATTAATGACCTTCGTTTTTTCGCCGTTTGTTTGTTGTCCTCATTTTCTCGTTGCTTTCTTTTGATTTCGTTAACTTTCTGCTCAATACTCGCTTGGCGCTCGGCACGTTTTCTACGCCGTATTTCAGTGTCGGGACTGGAAAAAGGATTACAATTAATTAAATATGGAAAGCATTCATTTTTTTTTGTGACTAACCTTGCGGATCCACTATGTGCAGTCTCAATGCCATTTAATTTCATTGAATCGTGGTCTTCATTTTGTTCATTCGTTTTCGCATTACTGTGTTGCTTTTGTTGTTGGTGGTAGTGTGGATGATGAGTTGGTTTGTCTTTGTTTATCATTTTATTATAATTGACATTATCCCTATCCTCAACATCATCGTTATTCTCATCATTATCAGCATCATCAATTTCATCTTCATCACTATCATCATTTTCGAAGTATTCATTTTCGTCGCTATCCGATTCATGAACACGATTCAATGAATTATTTTGTGTTGGCAGTGGTGGAAGTGGGCGATTTGTCATGCTTGTGCTATTTTCTGAACACCGTTCATTGTTTATGAAATTATTTAAAGCATCTTTGTTGGTGTTGTCATTATCGGGTGCATACAGATCATCATTAAAACTAACGCTGGCTGGTATTTTAGGCAACGGTTTTCCCTGTGAACCATCCAAATTCAGCCTTAAGATCCCATCAGCTCCACTACCAGCCAAGGGTAAGAGTGAATGGGTACGCGGTGGTAAAGGCGGTGGTGTTTCATCTATAATATATTGCTCATGATGTTGACTATCATCATTGGTAATAATTGGCGATTCATTGTAGTCAATGAATTTCTTTAAATTAAAAAAAAGATAGTTAAGCGAAAATTTTAAATTAAATTACTTGTTTGGAATTGAATGTCATATGTATAAAAGTTTTCTAAAGAAATATATCGTTAACTAAAACACAAAACGCCCTAACAGACAAAAGTAATCGAACTTCCCCCAAAGCAACAGTGAAATGCACATAGGATCCAGCTAACTCCTCAATAATCAACTTCAGTATATTTTTGATAAAAAGAATATTTAACTGAATAAGTAATATAATAATTTGGGATTATTATAATAGAAGAAAAGGGAAAAGTGAAAAAACCCGTGCGGAATTTTTGTTTGTGATTGAATATTCATTATTGGGTTGTATATCTACTTTTTCCGTAGAATTTATTACCGAATTTGGTAAAAAAAAAATAAATTCTTATCAAATGCGCGGAATTTTTGTTAATGTCAAATTAATTATGTCACTAAACGAAACGGAATTGTAAAGATTAGAAATAAACAAATTTCAGAACTTGAAACTAGGAAAAATTTGGGAGAAGAAATAAAAAGCGACACAAACGAAACAAAACGGAAAAGTTAAAGATTGTCTTGAAGAAGTCTTAATTTTGAATCAATCTCCAAAGAGCCCGTTACTAAACATATCTGTCGCACACTAAATCTAAAACAATCCAACCTAAAAAAACCAAATAATCGGAATGCTGTAGAAGACTGAAACAAAACAAATTTTTGCAGTAGTTAAAGATTTACCCCCTTATGCAAAAACGATTATTAAACTTAAAGTTGGTTTAACAAACGAACTTTGTATGTCAAAACCGGTTTTAATACATGATTTAACTTTAACAAACGTTTTTGCATAAGGAGGTTATTCTGCAAACTGGTTTATGAAAAAAAACACGAGTTTGATAAATTTTGACAGGCGGCTATTTTTGATTTAGGGTGCAGTTTGTTTAAAAAAAATATATAAAAAATTAAAATGAGAAAATTTTCGGAAATAAATATATAAAAAAAATCAATTAAACTCAGCACAAACGATAGGGACATCATATTTATTTTTATGAAAGCCGATTTTTTAATTGAAATTTTAATGAGCTAATTTTAAAAGTAACAATAAAAAATAAATACCAACCGGATCTTTAAGTAATTTAATGCCTTCAATAATGGCTTGATATGAAAAATACAATTGATCGGCGGTCTGTATAAGACCCATACGATATCTGCGCAATTCATATAAAACATCTTGAACTGATACATTTTGAACACCTTCTTTGTCAACCTGAAATTGGAAATGGAAAAGATTAAATTTGATAATACTTTACATTATGAGCAATAAGTTTTCAAATAAAAAAATTAACCTTACCAAAACTAAGCAACAATCAACTAAACAGAATGTTCCCGAGCGACCAATGCCAGCACTACAGTGCACAACTGCAGGACCAACATCGGGATCCAAAGCACCTGAATTACGCACTTGTTTGAGGAATTGCAAAAAAGCCACCGGTGAACAAGGAATGCCAAAATCTGGCCATGTTGTGTAATGGAATTGTATTATTTCACGACTTTGATTGGACTCCATATCAGTCAATCTGTAAAAAAATAGAAATATTTAAATACAAAATTTAACAGCATAGAAAATAAAGTAAGGACACATACTTAAACCATCTCACACAGAAGTTTTTGTACTCTTCACAGCGTACAAACTCTATGGTCAATTTAACTTCAATTAATTTGAGAGCATTTTCAGCACCTTTACGTTCTGGCCAATACAAATGACATTTAACTTGTTTCTTTTCCATTAATTTGTTTAACATCAATATGGCTTTTGATTTTTGTTCCCAAACCATTAACCAAAAATGACCAACTGTATCAGCGAGCGGTCCTTGTGTTAAAATATATTTGCGATCAGCACGTTCCAGCTGTAACGTAAAAATAATAGATTTAACAATCAGTTATAGGTTGAAAATTCAAATTGTACCTTTACTAAGTTAGCATTGATGTAGTCCACGCTGCCTCTGTGTATGATAATTCGCGAATGATCGTATGGATTCACATCACGGTATCTGTTCAGGCAACGATTTTGTGGTTTTTCTGATTCAATTGTACCAAATTGTTTCTCATTAGCTTCACGCTCACATTTTTCCCGGATTTCCTGAAATAAAGAATAAATAACATATTTATCTGTGCTTAAAAGCGATATTAGCATAAGTCAACATGAGATAAAATCGAGTTACATTTAAATAAAAGAAAAAAGATTTTTTAAGATGTGTTACCGATTTCACCTTTAAAGTAAATGCGCTTTGATTCGAACTGTATTTTTACTGTAGCTTTTGAGCATGATACAATAATACAGGTAACCTCGAAGTCCCAGCTGATAAGTTTTTTATTTGCTTGTTTCGTGATGTGATCTGCCAAATGTTGTTTATGTTTTACCAATACGCGCACATAGTACCCATTAATTAAAGCTGTACTGTAGAGTCGCGAGTACGTATATTATTGTATCATGTTTTTGAGATTGCACTGTACGTTTTTAACTTTTCTATGCCAATTTTCGTTATGGCATTAATATAGTACAAGCACGAAAATGTTATTAAATATGTACATACATACATACATTGTATTTATGTACGTACATGTACATGTTAATTCATAATGCAACATAATAACAAGATCTTTTTTATTATTTGTCTTGCTTCATGCTTCATAGTTAATAAGGTGACTTTATCGTTTATTATTGTTTTTCTTCACTACAAATGCTTGTAAGTGAATAGATACATATGTACATATGTACATACATACATATATATAAATATGTACATATGTACATATTTATTCTTACAGTAAAATTAAAAAATAACAAAAATTAAAAATTTTAAAAACCCCCGACTTTTTTCAGAAAAGATGTTATATCTTCTAAACGGCTGGACCGATTTTTTCAAACATAGCTAAGAACCCTCTCGATCAAGTCATCTTTCAAACAGAAAAAACTAAATGAAAATCGGTCCAGCCGTTTGGCCTGTACGTGGACACAGACAGACACACAGATACACAGACACACACTACAAACTTATAACACCCCTTTTTTTAGTCGGGGGTTAAAAATAAAAGCTTAGACAGAGTTTATTAAACAAAATAAAAATTTATGTTCGATATAATGCCTCCCTGAGTTCAAAATTCAGAATTTATCGCTCTGTAATTCGAAATGAAAGAAAATGCTTTTGAATTCGCATGTACATATGTAATTAACATACAAATTCGACATTATTTTCTTTCCTTTCGAATTACAGGGTAGACCCTTGGGAAATGTCCAATTTACTTGGCATTTCGATTGTACAGTTTACTTAGTGCCCTTTTATGACAGTGCCCCAATCAAAGTCAAAGCACTGTTCCAAAATTTCCGACTGATGCCTCATTTGTGGAAAACTATAATGTTACCCACCTTTCGGTTATATTATACTAGATATACCAAACGGACGACACAATCGTCCGTATTCTAGAATCTAAATGTAAATAAATATTAATAAATAATTTTAATTTTAATATTAAAAGAAAATTTATTTAAACGTCACAAGTAATGCATTAAAACACAGCCACACACATACTTACATAATTACTAGTGATGCACGGATATTCGTATTCGAATTGCTGAATATTCGGCCATTTTTAATACGAATACGAACTAATTGCTTTTGTTGTCAGTGATTCTTCACCTAATTTTTTCTCGGCTATCGCACTACAACAGGAGACGATATTTCATATCGTCTTTATATTATTATTATCTAGTCTTAATATTATTGATATTATGTATTATAAAAAAATAACAAATCTTTAATACATACATATCGTTAGCTGAAATGCATACTCACGTACCTATAATTTTTTTAATTTTATAGTAGAGAGAAAAATCTAAACAAAATTATTCAAGTGACTGAAATAAAATTTCTTTTTTCCATTTTTATTTCCGCTGATTGTTATGATAAAGTTTTGAAAATTTTTAGTAATAGGTACCAAATAATTAATTAAAAATGAGATTTTGAATATTCTGTTAGTTACATGGTTTTGCATTTCAGATGACGATACATATGTACTAAAGTCATGCACAAGACCATTTATAAGGCCTTTCAAGACATGAGATATTTTTCAAATGCTTTACTACAACGAAATATTCTAAAATAAACACTAAACAACACTGTTGGCAAGACATTTGTTTCAGTTGTTTGTCTTGCCAACAGTATTGTTTAGCATTTGTCTTAGAATATTTCGCTGTGGTAAAGCAATTGAAAAATCTCTCATTTCGTGAAAGGTCTTATAAATGGTCTTGTGCAGGACACTAATATGTACATGTACATTATAGGGTTGCATTTGTATACTCGTTTGTATAGCCAAAACAAATATACCATGGTATGTAACATATAATTGTAGTGTGAGCGACAGAACTAGTATAAGAGTTATTGTGTGTGCGTGCTTTTTCAAATTAAAATACAATTAAAACAAATAACAATTGCTTATTGTATTGCTGCTGAGCAACTGTTTGGTCTGTTTTTGCCCCAAAATACATATTGTAATACAAATATATGAAAAAACCACTATTGAAACAAATACATGATGTGCAGATGTATGTGCGGACGTTCGTTATGTTATTTTGTATAGAGAGAGAAAGCGACAATTTTGCTCTGAGAGTAATTACATATGCATGTGTTTCATGTACATGTATCATTTACTTACATATGTATGTGAAATTTTACTTTCATTCATTCATTCATCAACCATGGATTTTTTTTTCAACACACCATGTGGTACTTATGTTAAAACCAGTTTTATGTATCTTATTTGTTATAGAAAAACAAATACATACAAACTTGTTTTTCTCATTTGGTCATTGCACAACCATACAATAACTGCTTTAAAAATCAACATTTACAACTAGTAAAAGAAACGCTAAATAACATATTTTTTCATACAAGAACCAAAAAACACGCAAAACTGGTGCAAACAGATGCATCTGTGCAATGCTATAATGTACATATCCCTCCTCTATTACAACAGTCATAACTCAGAAAAGCTAGTTTTGCAAAAAATAAGTTTAAAGTTTTCAATTTACATACAACTCAATGAAGATATTAAAAAATTTATTGTCTCAAAAGGTGAGTGCGTGCACAAGCCTTTTGTATGAAATATTTATACAAGATTAAATATCGAGCCATAACCGCTAAAATAGCTTAAGCGACACATTTTTTGGACTTCTTTTTTTTGACGATTTTGGTAAAAAATTGAAGTTTGAAAATTTTTTCGTTTAAGCTATTTTCGCGGTTATGGCACGATATAATATATAAATTTTTTTCGCCATTATTAACTCCAAAACGTATTTTTTGAGATATGACCATGTTGCAATAAATTAGCGATATATACTTATCTATATAAATATATTTTTAAACATTTAACTTGTTTAAATTCATTCGAAATTCCATTTATTTGTATATAAAATACCGAAGTACAAAAGTATATTTATTTGACGTTACGTCTTAAGTTCGAGTAACGTTTGTTTACAATAAATAATTGTAATTTTTTTTTTATCAACATATGAAGTTTATTTAGCTTTTCTTAAGGACGATGCAGAAATTATTCAATAATTATACTAATATTAATTGCCTTTATTTTGCTATGAAGGCAACATCTTAGGTAATAATTAGAAACTAATATGTATGTATGTATGTACATGCATGTACATACATACATGTTAGTTGCATTTTCTAAAATTACTAGTAGTAGCTAGATGCCGTAAAATTTTTATAATATTTTTGTTCCAAAATACATATGTGGCACATGTACCCGAATCGAAGACATTTTCTGTGGCAGCTCGTCTGTAAGCATGTTAATATATACATGTACATATTTTGGTAGTACACTGCATGTAGCAAATGTAGCATCGTGATGACAAAATTACGTCAGAACCACATGCGCATGTGATTTTTTACATGCCGTGTACTGTAGGCTTTATACAACTTGCATAATTAAGGGCACATACATATGTTTGAAAGATGCTACATTTTGTACATTAATTTTATAAATTCTGTTTAAAACTTTTAAAAAAGAGATCAAAAATCAATTATACCAAATTAATAAAGCTAGTATTTTCATCATTATTTCTATCATAAGGACATTAGACAGATTTCATTTCAAATTGTGATGTTTAATAAACATCATTACTGTTAATATGGTAATTAACACTATCAGGAAGTTGGCAAGTTTCACAAGAAGAATTTTCCGGTTTTAACCCATTGTTGTATTAAATTTGCGTTGGTGCCACCAAAAATTAAAAAACGCACCGAAATCTTTAAAAAAGTGCACCACGCACCAACTAAGGAATTTTTCGCACAAAAAATTTCAAAAAGCACCCAAAATGGTGAGAAACGCACCAAGTTGACAACGCTGATACTTAAGGAAGGAAGGAAAGGAAGAGAGTTAAATAAATTGAATTAGCTTGGTTAAAGGGATTTTGTTTATGTTTTTTTTTTTAATTTCATGTATTATTTAATTATGGTTGCATATGATGTGTGTAAGTATGTGTGTGGATGTTTTAATGAATTTTTTATGACGGTTAGATAAATTTTCTTTGAATCTTAACAAAATTATTACATTTAGATTCTAGAATACGGACGATTATGTGTTCCGTTTGGTATATCTAGTTATAAATAAGTTCATGAAAGACTTATATTTAATACCTATTTTTTAATTTTAAATAAAATAATTTTTTGTGGCATACCTATTATGTTACTACAATAAGCCCTTCATTTATTTGTAGTTCTTTAAGGTTCTAATAATTTTGTTCTTTTATTTTTATTTTTTCTAATAAGTAGGGGCTTACATATCTACTAAAATCAATTCTTGAAAAAGAATGAGGCTACAATTTGACGCACAGAAAAAAAAGGAATTAACAAACATTTTTATAAATAATAAAAAACATACACACAAATCAAAAGGTTTTTTGTTTATTAAAGTGTGTCGTCCATAAAGTGAAGAAGATTTGCTGTTATTTTATAGATGATTTTCTGAGTGAGCACACTCATCGAGTTTTCGTGGAAATTAAACTTCTTCTTAAATAAGGAGTAACGTTAAATAAAAAATGTAACAGACAAATAGTTATCGAAATAGTATGCATAAAACATACTATTAGGCAGGGAATAAACAAAGCCAAAACGTTTTACTAGTGTGAAAACGAATTCTTTAATACCGATAGACAAAATACCTCCAAATATGTGTACATATGTACATACATATTTAACCACGATGATATGAACATACATACATACACATATCGTCCCTGTTTTAACTTATTGACCTGACTCATATTTTTAACCTTTTTCTATTTTTTATTTTCAATACAAAGTCCACATGGCCAATTATATGTATATGTATTGAATGAGTAAAAATTAGAAATTTAAGTTAACTACAATTTTACATTTACTACATTTTACAGGAGAGTAGCTTTTATGATTCTTTTATAACTTGTATTCTTATGGATACGTTCCGAAGTCATAAAAATTGTACACAAGGTGTATTATGACTTATAGTCTAGTAGTGGACTTGACTAAATAAAAAAATCAGTTAGGTCGCATATGTATATGTTAGCATGCACATCTGGCTGAAATTATTTTAACGCTTAATAATCAACATACATATCGATGGTTTACTAACGCAACCTCGTAACTTAAAAACTACTACTTTTCAGGAGAGACAAAAAATGATTTATAACAAGTATTTAAACATTTTTAATATATGTTTGTTTATAATCTAATTACTTGTAAATTTTCATTAAATACTTGTTATAAATCATTTTTTGTCTCTCCTGAAAAGTAGTAGTTTTTAAGTTACGAGGTTGCGTTAGTAAACCATCGATATGTATCTGTCTACAAGAAATACATATACATATATGCATATGTATATTCCTACATACTTACATATGTAAGCATGTACATCGTTTGCAGTTTTCTTACCTGATATAAACGTTGCCATCCATTGCGATCTCCTGTAATTTTTCTATATTCCAATTCAATATTATTTAGCGCCGTTGATGATTCTAGTGTTGAGGTATCGTTGCTATTTCCGTCCCCTGACATATTAACCTCTCTATTTGTAAAACTGTTACTTATATTTGCACTATTATTTGTATCACTTATTCCAGCCGACGACGACGATGATGATGATGTTGTAGATGATAATGAATTCGAATTTGAAGTAGAAGTCATTGCCACTTCAGACTTGAAAGAATATGAATGTGTGTATATGATTTTTAAAGCTAAAAAATACAAAACTTTTATTTATTATTTTATTTTTGGCTAAATGCCGATCTAGCAATGTAGTATGTGCAGTTATTTCAACAAAAATTTTATTGTTATAATTGTGTAGTACATTTTTTTAGTTAATGTTGTTTTTGTGGCTGTCTTTTACTGCTGTTAATGTCGCTGTCACTCTATATTAGGTTTATTTTATTTAACACGTATTAAAACCAATTTAATAAATGTTTATTGCATATAAATGTAAGAAATTAAATGATAAAATACTAAAAACACGCACGGATTATATTACAATTTCCATTATATATATTTTTTCAAAATTCACATGAAATTCATTCTCCTTTTATTGCTTCTTTCGTCTTTTACTTTTCGTATTACATACAAACACCCCGTTTTCACTTTAATTTACTCAATTTATTATAAATCGAGCTTTATATTACAATATATATCTTCAAAATGTTATTAGCTCTTATTTTAAATTATCAAAATTTATTACAAATTAAATAAAACCCAATTAATCTACAGCTTTTCTTATTTTAGCAAAACCGTAGGCAATGACAGAATGAAGAATAATGGATGCACGAGACAAGTGTTGTTGCGTTGCACTTCATTATTAGCAGTGTTGCTTATAAACTTACTTATCAGGGTTGCATTGAGAGAATCAGTAGAGGAAATGAAATTTGACTGAATTTTTTTGGAACGCCTGTTACGTTTTAGCAACTTCATTGCGTTAAACAATTTTTGAGTTAATTTATTACAAACCTTAAAGGCCTTAATACATTTGAGATATCATACAGATATTCAGATATGAAATGAAAAATGTATATCTTCTTGTGAAAAAACATGATTTTCACTTCCAAGCAATTATTGTTGAAAGTGCGGCTTTAATTACAATAAATGGGATTGTTACATTTTTTGTAATTAAAGTCGCACTTATTAACATTATAAAGTTGAAATTTTGCGGTAAGGCATTTTTATTATACAAAACTTAAATATTTATTAAACAGTTCAGTAGTTTCAATACTTTAAAAGAATTAAATTAATTACGATATACATACATATGATGATTAAATAAATGAAATGTATTGGAAAGTTTCGAATATTTTAATATATAAACCAGAGCTGGCCATCGAGAAAAACATTTGTATTCATTTGTATAAGAAACCGATTGATGTTCGGCACTATGGTGCTACGTCGGGCAGCAAACAGAAAAATAACTTTAAATAACATTAAGGAACCAAATTTCTTCACAAGTTGATTTACAACAATAAAATTATATTTTTTCCTGTAAATTATATTAAAAAATGATAATTTAAGATTCAATGAAAAATCTCTTGTATGGTTTATTGTTATGAAGTTCTAACAACAATTCTTGAAAAAACAGAGGGTTTACATTTAAACTCATTTTATATAGCACGAACCAATCCCAAAAACTGTGCTTTACTAAAATATTGCACATTTGATTATAAGGAATGTCGTTTGCATGAATTCGTAATAATTGTACTCGCAAAGGCAAGCAGAAGATCAAAAATAAATCATATATGATTTTCACAGCAGCCAAGTTAACGATTATGATAAACCAAAACCATAGAAAAATAAAAACTTTTTCATTAAGAATATTAAGAGGCAGCATACACAAAGCATCATTGATGTTGATAGATCCTCCTAAGCCAAAGGTGTAAATCGTACATTTTGCCAGTTTGGGGAAAACCTGAGATGTATGATAATTCCAAATTTCCCAGTTAGTGAGTGATACTTTCGATAATGTATTAAAATACCGAGACCAAAATCCATTTAGAAAAATGTCCAAAAATATGATGTTGCAAATCTATAAAGTTTTTTAAATGAACAAAAGAAAAATTAATATTTTAAATACACCAGTTTTCTTAAAAATTCGATGTGAGTTTTACTGTCAAACTCCATAACAATTATCTTATCAACATAAACTATAAATAACATTAGTGAAAACTTGTTTCTATTTCTAAAATTTAAAGGTTTTTAATTTATTGCCTATGTACTGTAAATAAAATATAAAATTTTTATAAAATTTCTTCCTCAAATTCATATTTGAATTTTGTGTTCTTAATAGAATAAAAAATCGCAAAAGCACGTAGCCAAAGCGAAAGGATATCCCACGTGTAACAGCTTTCTTCGGGAGCCGCAAAACAACAATACCTTCGTATAGGAAGTAGGAGTTTCCAAGATCCACTACTAGATTTTTATGTGGTCCACCACTATAAATATTATTAAAAGCGTTTGCACTTAATCACCCTTATTCCAGTTGTCGACATCGACGTCACTTTAAAACAATACTAAAAAATTGGGCTTGTTCACTCGCTCTCGAGAACAATTTCGTGCTACTGACAATCTATTCGCGTTCCCTAAGGTCTAGAAAATATCATAAACCTGCCAACAGGAGTCAGTTCTTTCGAAAACGCGTACATAAGCTCCAATTTTTTTGGTATTGTATTAAAGTGACGTCGATGTCGACAACTGGAATAGAGGTGAATATTGGAAAATTCCACAAAATAACTCTAAGCTACTATACAGTTACATACTTGAGGTGGTCATTAACAAATGCGAGACCCAAAACTCTCGAATAAGCTTTAATACGGCTGGTTGTTATGAGAAAGGTATGAAAATTTGAAGTTCCATTTGTTTTGCATTTCAGCTGATGGTATATCCTTAGACGTGCTTAACCAACAACAAACAAAAATTCTTAAGAATGTGTATATTATTATAAAAGAAAAAAAATATATATTTCTGATCGGTTTCATTCATGATACAATAATATTGTATCATGGTTTCATTCATAAAATAAATTGTTATGCTCGATTTTAATCTTTTTTTTGGGCTATGCGCTCAAGCATATCTGCGCAGGTACTTACACTTATGAAAAGATTTAATAATTCGCATGTTAAATACTTTAAAACATAACTTCTATGAGAGATGATGTTGTTTCCTTTAAAATATTTAGCCACTTCATTGCTGTGATATCTGATTATATCGCCAGGTATAATTGCTGGAGCTTTAATAAAGAGGTAAAATGCATGTAGATACTCCGAACAAAAAAATACTAATAGGTTCTTACCGACTGGCGAACATAATTGGTTCAACCGTTCACTTTCCCATATTTTCCACAGAAATGATGGCAGATAGAAAACGAAAGCTTCCAACAGCAATACAATCACAACCCATTGATAGTAACGTAAAGTTATATGCTCGACAACCTTTGTTCCTACACCAACGCTGATAGTACTACGGTTATCTGCCATGGTTGTCGGTATTATAAAAGTACCAAATGTCCAACAGTAGGAATGAACAAAATTTGAAAATTTTATATCAGTCATACATTGTATGGGATCACCAAAGTATTCCTTAGCTGACAAGAGCAAGGTGAATGACAATAATATTACCATGGTACATTTGGAATGCAAAATAAAAATGGCATCATATATATTCACTTTGTTTAATTTTAAAAGCTTTGTAAGTGGTTTCACCGAATTAATCATCGTTAAATTTCGTCAATACAATTCTAGTAAAGAAACTAAAATTAAAAAATAAATTTATCAATTTTCGTATTAACAACAACGGCTTGGTTTTAAATCTATTATAATATAATCTATTACATTTAAACAGAATGGTTCAAGTATCTTAACAAACAGGGTGCTTCAAAGCAGCTTAAACAGTTTAACAAAATTAAAAAAAAAACATGGAAATATACCAACATAATGTGTTCCGGAGACGATCAAATAGAAGCGTCCATCAGTGAATGTGTATAAGTGTCGTTTAATTAACGCATTTCGGAGACATTAAAATGAAATCATCAGTCAGCATTTTAATTTTGTGTGCGGTTGCAGAGATAAATGATAATTTTTTATCTCCCACCATAGTTTTTGTTCTGTGTGACATTGATAAAAAATAATAATAAAACTGCTTCTAGACTTTTGATCATTTGGTTTTTTACAAAGACCAATGGTAACTTTCCATAACTAACAAAAATTACATAAATTTAAAAATTTAAAAAATTCAATGTATACATTTGCTCAAAAATTTACTTTTGACAATAAAATAGAAAACATTTCAATAAAAATAATTTCGAAAAAGATATGTATGTATGTACCTTATTGTAATAGGTATATTAACTTGGATTTTAGGTAATGTGTAATGTACAAATTACCATAGTTAATAAAACCCAAGTTTTTTACTTTCATATAAAAATATGTTACCTATGTAAGCTTAGTTAATATTACCTCTTATATTTTTTTGTGTGTACACTCAAACTGTTATGGTAGGTACAGACCTTGCAACTTGCATACGCAACACGTTTTCGAATATTTTGGCACAGAAACTGTAACCTAAAAAGTTGCACTATCTTGTAAAATTCCTTATCAGTTGAGTTGGAAGTAGATTGCAAGTGCCGAAAGCAGCGTGACCGTTTGACCGACAAAAGTGGAAAATTGCCACTTTTTTGACTGCCTTTCTACTTTTTCGACTGCCTTGCCACTTTTTGTCCCCCTTTTTTTAGAGTTAGTTATATAAAAATATATTAAAAATAAAAAGTTTAGTGTAGTTTTCTCGTTTTTTGTTTTAAATTTGCCCCTTTTATTTGATAAATCTCCTATTTGGTGCCACTTTTTGAAAAATGTCATCGCCCACCCTGGCCGAAAGTGTAGTTGGATTAGTAAAAGAGTTTGATTGTATTGAGTTTTTCGAACTTGCACTTTTACATGTAAACTCTAAAGTGGGCCATTCTTAAGTGTGGTACACACTATCGAACATGAGTGACAGTTTTGTTCAAATTTTACAATGATCGATAGTGTGAACATGAATTTCATCAGTCAACAGTCAACAACAGAATTTTTTATGGTTGAGTGACAGTCATCGCCCATATTGGTTTTTGACTGATAGTGTGTACCAAAAAGCGTCATTCAAGAGATATTTTTGTGGCATAAACTACACAAGATAGGCGCGGAAAATTATTTTTTGTGTAATGTTATAGACAAAATGTTAGCACAAAATCATACGAGGAGTTATTAGAGATAAGAAAACATTAAAATAATTCATTATGAAAAATTTTGTTAGCCATAATGCGCATTCAATTGTGTTTTTTCTGTGTTTGTGTGTCTAATATCTTTCTTGAATTAAGGTTTGAGTGTCGAACATGTTCGATAGTCTGAAAAGCCAACACTATCATTCAAAACTGATGAATTTTTGACTGTCACTCAAGTTCGATAATGTGTACCCCACTTTATATTTTCAAACAAAATATTGATCAATTTTCCTGACAGTGAAAAAGTAAACAACATTGAACAATGTTGCCATTTGATTGTGCAATAAAAATCAAAAGTCTTGATATTTGCCAATATATTGTGCCACCTTAGAATATGACATGCACTTTGGCGATATTATTGTACAATACGAAAAATTGCACAATTATATTGCAAGTGGGTGGGCCCCTTAAGATAAAAAGTAAGCATGCAACTTGCCATACAGTGACGCATATATATTTTTTTTTTTTCGAAATTTTCGTTATACTTGCACGTCTAACTTGGAGGCTACACGTTCAATGTTTGCTTCAATTTTTGTTTCAAAGTTCAATACATTCACACTTTTTTACTACCACACTCAGACATTTGGGAATTGAATACCAGGTGGCCTTCAATTTTTCTTTCAACGCTTCATTCAATTTGTCTTTCAATTTAACAGCTGTTTTAAAATAATTTTTGTGTTTGTAAAAAATTTAAAACAGAAGTAATTTCCGTTGCTGAAATAAAATATGTAGGCGAAAATTTTTAATTGTTTGCTCGACGATGGCACTTTGAACATAAAATTGGTAATCAAATTGCTTGCAGCCTACGTCACAACTTCAATTTTAGCAAATTTTGACTAACCATACGTGTGAAAAAATTTTTCAATTGCTTTCAATTTATTGAACGTGTAGCCTCAAGGTAAACGAATGGTAAATTAATTTTAAATAAATTTTTCTTTGAGCCATCCTGTTAAATTTGTAATAGATCATACTGATATGCAGGAAATGTTGCATATCTTAGGGGTCTTATTATTTATTTTTTTTACTGTTGGCACCGTTATAATAGTAATGTTGTTGTTGTCATTTTATGATCACATATATAATAGGATTAAAAAACAGAAATAAAGAAAATTTAGTTTAACCACGTTTTTTTTTATAAAAATCATACGAAAGTATTTTCCATATTTGTGATTTGAACGGGCTAAGGTTCGTATTGCTTTTTAAGCCAAATTTTCCGTTTGAAATTAAAGAAGAGTTTACAATTGTAAAAAATCAAGAATAGAGGAAGAAATTGGCATTATGTGCGCCTAATTGAAAATTTATTTTGTGATCTCTGAAAGTGTGAAGACAAAAATTCTGGAATTAAATTTCTCATCCGAAGACAACACCATGTATGCTGCGGTCAAACCCTTGTCGAAATATTTGCAATTCAAGTCGGTGCACATATATGATATAATATTTACCCTTCATTCAAAGTGCACTGTTGTTATACTACTGACATGTTCGTTCCTTCTGTCGGCGAAGCAATATTTCGGTGATCCTATAATGTGCTTGAGCGATGAAAAAAATATTGAATACGTAAATTCCTATTGCTGGACATTGGGAACATATATTTTAAACTATTACGATTTGAATATGCAAATAAATACAGTGAGAAACAAGACAAGTAGTCCGAAATATGGTATTCGTGACATTGGTTATGCAATATCCGAAGGTATGATCAATATACAACATACATATAAATAAATATGTCACTTCCTCAGAAATGTCCACGTTACCTAATTTTGTTTCCCTATAATCTAAGGAAGTTCACATCTCAAAATGTTATTTAACAGTAAAGATAAATTGTTTCTCATTGCATTTAATTTTCAATTTTTATAGGCGTTGGTCCTGAAAAGGAAGGTTTAACTGAACGAGTCTATTTGCGTTACTATCAGTGGGTTATTTTGATTTTACTTCTGCAATCAGTAGTATTTTATTTTCCCTCATTCCTGTGGAAAGTGTGGGAGGGCCAACGTTTAAAACAATTGTGTTCGGAAGTTGGTAAGTGATTTAGTTTTCCAATTCACTGTTCTATTAAAACATATTGATTGATTTAAAAGTACCTACACACATGCACCTATAAAATAGTTCTTCCTCCAGCATTTGAAAGACTGTTTTTTAGAAAAATCACCTGAGTCTTCTTTTAGTACTTATGACCAAGAGCTGTTTAGTTGCTTCCGCACTTTTAAAAAGACTCGATAATGCCCAAGTTTTCATTTAAAAATTATTTATTGATTCAATAAGAAATTGTTCATAAATAGGGAAAGGATTTTCATGTAAATACATGTTTTTTGTCGTTGGTCGTAGATCAACGTAAATAAAATATCTTTGCGAATCAACAAATTGCGACAAAATGGCATCGATTTGTTAATGCATATTTTTGCATATTTTATAATAAATACATATTTTTGCATATTTCATTATAAATTTATATTTTTAATACATTTTTTAGTTTTTTTATGCTATAAATCAAATTTGGTTTTTTGATTAGTTGCAAAGTATTTAAAAGCTGCAGTTTTTACGACTGTAAGAACAAAAAAAGGAGAAATCCAGAAAAATTTGAGACCGCATTTTATTATTGGATGTTCAAAAACACCGTAGGACTCTTTCAACTCATTTGAAAAATTCAATACATTGGCTTAAGTCAAGAATACCAATACCATTGAAAATTAAAAAAAAAACAAGAGCATGGGATAATAGCCCCTTTAAACCCAAAATGCTTGTTTAATTTTTTCAGCGCTATTTACCTTTGGTAAATACATATGTAATACCCCTTTTACACGCGGAAAGTTTACTTTGCAAAGTCTTAATTCAGCTGGGAGAATGACAGAAAGAGAAGTATTATTATCTCTGTCTTTTACACAGCTGAATTAAGACTTTGCAAAGTAAACTTTCCGTGTGTAAAAGGGGTTAAGTATCACTATTTATTTCCCCTGTTTTTCCATGTTTTAATTTTTCTATTTAGGTCAGCACGAAGTTATATTACTCTACCCACGTATGTTTAACTATTCTCGCTTATCTTTTTTACGATCATCACATTAATTATTTTTATTTATTCGATGTACCGTCGGTACATACATGTAAATATTATAGTAGTGGATATTATGTTACTTTGTTTTTGCTTTCTACAGTTGATTTGACTTTCCAACATTTGTGATTGCCAAGTGAACAGTGATTGCCAAGTGAACATATTTTTGTCACGTGCCCATGATGAAATAAGTGAGACATTTTTAGCTTAAAAGTCTAATTTAATTTTTCTTCTCTCCTTTAGAAACTCACATTAATTAATAAAAATATTTCATTCAATAAAAGAATTGAAATTACTAAACTTAAGCCTGACTAAAAAATTTTTTAATTTTTGTTATAATTAAAAATACCAAATTATGAAACTGCTCTATTTTTTTTATCAATGGGCTGTGAGAACTGTTTACTTTAAAATGGCGATTTCAACAAACAGCTGATACGCCAGCAAATCGCAGCAATTTTAGAACATGCTGAAATGCGTTTTGCGATTTTTAAGTGATACATATTAAATTTAATTGAACTAGAGTGAATTTATTCAGGAATAATTTCTTAATCGGGATAAGTTCAGTATTTTCAATTCTTTATTAATGAAATATTTTTATTAATTAATGTGAGTTTCTAAAGAAGATAAGAAAAACTAAACAAGACTTTTTAGTTAATTTAATTATTATTTTTCGAACTTCATTTGTTTCTATATTTATAATTTGAACAGGCTAAAGTTCGTATCGCTTTTTAAGCCAAATTACATTTGATAATTATTAATGAACAAATAACACCAAAGTCAGTTGTAAATATTCTGACAACACATAGTTGAACGGAACAGCCAGCCGTTTTCGAAGGCCACTAAACCTTCATCATCAGCGTTCTTTTGTGTTTGGTCCACTGTGTGTGGTGTCAGTTTATGTAGATTTCTACTTTATATACTTAGCATTATTGCAAATGGAATATGTGAATTGTTTTGATTCATTGTATTTCAATTTGCTGAAAGCTTTTTTGTAATGAAAGCTTTATTAGCTGGGGGAAATACTGTTATTTTTCTGTGCAGCCACAAACTTCATTAGTAGTCATGTCTATCTACCTGGGTAGAGATTATTATTAACATCAGCTATTTAAGGTAAATTTTTAATGAAATGCAATATGAGAATTTTTTTTTGGTAAATACATTTCGTCACCTTAAATGCAAACGGACGTAATTACACTTTTATATTTTTTACAGGAGGACCAAAAAACGTTTCAAAATCAATAATAATATAGTGTTCTTGAAAATTTTCTTCGAAATTTACTTGTAGTATGGATACTTATATTAAGAACTTTTAAGAGGGATTTTTCAAATGCTTTACTACAGCGAAATTTTCTAAAACAAACGCTAAACAACACTGTTTGCATGAAATTTGTTTCAGTATTGTAGGTATAGGAGTAAAGAAGAATATACTTCGTGACGGAAAATTTTGTGATGCTTGCTTTTTCATACGCATGGGCGCATATACAAACGGCATGCAAATACATACATACATCCACACATAAGTTGTGTGTATGTATGTTGTGTGTATGTATGTATGTACATACAAAAAAATTAAATAGACTACATCGTCTATTTTTCATGCAACAAATTAAATGGACCATATAAATATATATATATATATATATATATATATATATATATATATATATATATATATATATATATATATATATATATATATATATATATATATAGTACGTTTTTCTTGGAAATAAATTTTTTATCAAAAAAATTTAATGGAGTGTATACATAAGTTGTGTGTATGCTCTTTGATTTTTCTGCGAACATACAAACGCACCCGTGCATAAACATTACTTGTGTGCGCTTGCTTTACAAAAACCTCCCTTAACCACATAATAGCTTCCCTGCAGTCAGGCTGGGGCCAAGTGTCTCTATGGCAACACTAAAATTATAGTAGTAGTTACATTGTCTACAATTTCTCTTCTATTCGTCAGTATAAAAGAGAGAGAGAAAACAGATGTGGTGTATTTCTGGTGGATTTTGCAACAACTTGTCAATATACATAAATTTGTATGTACGTAAGGTATAGAAATGTACCAGTAAATGTCTGGTTGGTATGTCTCCATGTTCCCATAAGAACTATGAATTCACTACCTAGTCAATTGTTTTAGTGTTACTAGTAGATTTTCAATGACAAGCACATGCTAAATGTCTATAGCACAAAGTATTGTATGGGGAATAATTGTAGAGTAGTAATGGTGACAAAGTCAAAAGCGAATCAGTACATTTTCACCATTGGCATTTCCTTCAGGTTTAGCATCTACATCTTACACACACACACTCAAACGTACAATATGAAAATTAACAAACATACACGCATCAACACTACTTATTTTGAGTGTTTGTTGCAGTCAAGAAGGCTTCGCGACATCGTTTGAAAACACTCAATACACGTACACCAATACATCAATACTGCTTCGATCATTAAACATAATTTATTATTGGTTTATTATAATATGTACATGCAACAACAATACATTTAAAAAACAAGACGTATTTACATTTCAAGACTGTTTGCGTAGGTCTCTAACTTATGTATATGTTTTTAACCATTTATTTCCTTTTTATATATATTTAAGCTTTTATTTGAGTGCCGTTCCTTGCAATAAAAAATAGACGCATTCGTAATTACGTCCGTTTGAATTTCTTTAATAAAGTCGTCATTTTTGATCGCAGAGGTCTAAATTTTTGCGTGAACATGTAGTTTGATAAAATGAACCATAATCAATAAAAAACTCGATATCGAATTTTTGTGTAGTTACGTCGGTTTGCATTTAAGGTGACGATTTGTAAGTATCACTAATCATTTTCTGATTTTCCGTTTTTTTTTGTAATTTTCTCTTCAGGTTAGCACGAAGTTATATCACTCTACCTAAGTATGTTTAATTATTCTTGTTTATCTTTTACGATCATCATATTAATTATTTTTACGTATTACAGTACATATATGACTGTGTTTGTCAAGTGAACATATATTTGTCACATGCCCATGATGATTTAAGTGATACATATTAAATTTAATTGAACTAGATTGAATTTTAATCAGTAATAATTTCTTAATCGGGAATAAGTTCAGTATTTTCAATTCTTAATTAATGAAATATTTTTGTTAATTAATGTGAGTTTCTAAAGAAGATAAGAAAAACTAAACAAGACTTTATTAGCTGGGGGAAATACTGGGGGCAAATTACGGCACTCGTTATCGAACGAAATTACGAAACATTTCCATATAAACTCTATTGAAATATTTCGCAATTTCGTTCGATAACGAGTGCCGTAATTTGCCCCCTGATCTTTTTCTGTGCAGCCACACACTTCATCAGCAGTCATGTCTATCTACTTGTGTAGAGATTTATTATTAACATCAGCAGAGATTATTATTAACAGAAAATGTTATACTTGAAAATGTATTTACCAAAGGTAAATCAATAATTGTATACACAATATACTACTTTCGCATTGTCTATTTTTCATGAAATTTTTTTATTGCAATAAAAATCTTGTCTTATTTATCCAAAATACAGCTTCAATTTTAATTCAGATATCGTTTTTTTTTTTAATTGAAGTTAAATTCTTACGAGAGTATCCAAAAAAATTAATTTGTATTATTTGCTTTAGTCAAAATTTGTGTGGCAATTTTATTTTAACGTGTATTATTAATCTTTTTTAATTTTTTATTGTTTTCTTTTTTTGTTTATTTTATTTTTGTCTTATTTTATGCAAATGTTGTTGAATTTTTAAATTAAAAATATATTTTTATTTACAAATAAACCAATTTATTTTATTTTTAAGAGCATATTTTCAAATTTTTAGTGCATATTGAATGCGCATAAAACACTTTTTTTAGAGCATATTTCTGGTTTCCCTGGTTATCATAGAAAATTTTTCAAAAACATAAATGTGAAAAAGGCCAAGTTCCTATCCAAAATTTCGGCAATTAAAAGTAGTGAGATATAAATTTTGACCAAGTTCTTGTTTGGCACAATGCCGAATACAGAAATATGCTTTGCGTTATACAAATTTCTGATCGTAAGTGTCATACAATTTCTAGATAGTCTGCTTACTTGGCAATATTTTTACCTTTCTAAAATGGAGAGAATAATGCGTATTTGTTCATTTCTTTGTGTTGGAAAAAATGTTGTCCAAGGTATATCGTAGGGTAAATGTTATCTGTACGCACTTCTGTTCGTTTACTTCTATTCTCCATAATTTTAACCATAGCTCAAGCTGTGTTATATGTTCCCGAAGATATCGGGATGCCTCATGACAGTTTTCGTGCATACTAAAGTAGGCTTTATCATCGGAAAATGTAGGAGTGTGGATATTACTGCTCACAGGTACATCACAAGTATAAATCAAATACAAAAGTGGCCCGGATGAGATAGTTTTGGGCGTACTCATAACGTCTCCTTCCATAACAGTGAACTTCTGTGCTAAAATATAAATTTACAAGAGTTTTATAATGTTATTTGTTAGATATGTCTTCAATTTTAAAATTAGGCCATCATGCCAAACTTTATCAAATGCCTGGGAAATATCAATAACCAGGGCAGAACAATACTTCTTTTCTTCAAATGTTTTTCCTTATAAATAGAACCAATCTATGCGTTTGTTCAATGGTGCTATGCTGACTTCTAAAACTAAATTGATAGTCCGGTATGCACATATTATCTGTTAGAATAGGGGACAATTTTGTCATTAGCAGCCTATATGACTCAGCCTCGGTAAGATCTTTGCCCGGCTTTGGAATCATTTTAACCTTGGCAAGCTTCCAGTGTTGTGGATAATACTCCAGTCGTAATATGGCATTAAAAATCAACAGCAGGATTCTTATTGCAATACGAGGCAATTTCATCAGCATCTTGTTACTAATTCCATCCATACCTGGAGCTTTCTTAGGGTTGAGCTCATCAATTAGTTTTTGTACATCACGCACCTTAAAGTTTAAGGGTCGAGGGGGTAGAGAAACTACACTCGGCAAATCAGCAACACCAGTACATGTATTTGGCGTAAATACGGATTTTAAGTGCTCAGCAAATATTTTACCTTTTTCCGTATTGCTTCTTGCCCAACCTCCGGTAGATGTGCGCAGAGGTGGCTTAAACTCAACGGGTGTTTTAAGCTTTCTAGCAGCGCGCCACAAGGAGTAATTAGATGCTGGTGTGAAATCAAGACCTTCCAGATAATTCTTAAGAGATGCAGTTTTTTTTTTCAGATGCAAGCAACTCTTGGAGTTAGGTGATCTGTGCTGTTGCCATTCCCTTCTAGCTTTTCTTTTTTCACTTAAATTCTATTAAATCCAGTCTGCAGATGGGAGGTAGTAGCATGTTCAGCAGCCTGTGTAATCATTTCGTTAAGGTTGGCAATGTTAGCTTCAATATCTTCGGGTATTCTTAGCGTAATGTTTTCCGTGCAATGACTACTAAGTGGGCTACATATTGTAACGATCGTAGGAGAGTGATCGGACGAGAGATCTAGAGAAGTTTCAACTTGAACTAAATCCCTAGGGATATTTTTCATGACGCCAAAATCTATGACATCCTGAATTTGTAACCCCCGACTAAAAAAGGGGTGTTATAAGTTTGTAGTGAGTGTCTGTGTGTCTGTGTATCTGTGTGTCTGTCCGTGTCCACGTACAGGCCAAACGGCTGGACCGATTTTCATTTAGTTTTTTCTGTTTGAAAGATGACTTGATCGAGAAGGTTCTTAGCTATGTTTGAAGAAAATCGGTCCAGCCGTTTAGAAGATATAACATCTATTCTGAAAAAAGTCGGGGGTTTTTAAAATTTTTAATTTTTGTTATTTGTATGTCAGTAGGCCAATAAGTGGGCTCCACACTCGAAATGGCGTCCAAGTCCATTTTTGCAATTGTGTTGAAACCCCAGAACGTATGTTTTGCATTGTAGTCGCCAGCTGCTACAAAACAAGGTCCAAGGGATTTGTAGAAATTCTCGAATTGATCCTCAGTGATTGAAAATCTGGGAGAGTAGTAAATTGATGATATCACAAAATTTGTACAAAAATGTTCAATGCTTTGTTGCTTGTAGATGTTCTTCACAAATGTTGTTAAGAATATAGTGCTTGAGTCTTGACTTTATTAGAATCAGGGACCGTAACTGTTATGACTTTTATCGAAAAAGTCAAGAAAAAAAAGTTATTTTTAACTTTTATTTTTAAGGCAGAAATAAAAGTTATTTCTTAATTTTTATTTCTTAACTTTTATTTTTTAAGGCAAAAGTTAAAAGTTTTTTTTTGACTTTTATTATTTTAGTCAAAATATAAAAGTTATTTTTTAACTTTTAATATTTTAAGGCAAAAATAAAAGTCATGAATTAAGTATTGCATAGTAATACGCTCGTTTTATTGCCTCCAATTTGTAGGTAATAATAACCCAGCAAAAAAAGTGGTGAAAAAAAGTAGAAAAAGCACCACAACTACTAATACGAAGCACTTCGAACTCCGAGCAAAAAGTAGTGAATTTTACATTAGCGTGTCATTGGAGCGAAGTGGTTTGTTTTTGTCAACCCGTGAGTGAATAAGATTTGCTTTTTATTTGCTATAGAAACTCTAAAATAAGGTGTGATTTTTTATTGGTGAAGTAAATCCAATATATTTTACATTTAGGATGTGGTTCTTAATCACTTTTCCAAAGCGCTTAAATCTATGATTTAGGAAGTGGTGCTTATTCACTTATTTATTAACCCAATTGGAAGCTACTTAATTCCTAAAAGTATCCTACTCAATAAAATAATTGTCTCAGAAGAAAAAAGAAGGAAAATCTGTTGTAGTTTTCGTTTATTTCTGAAGTTGAAGAATTGGTACTTTTAAACAATTATATCAATCAGTCTATTTATTAGCTTACGGGCTTGCTCGGAGTTTGACGTGGTTCGTATCAGTAGTTGTGGTGCTTTTTCTACTTTTTTTCATCACTTTTTACTGGGTTTTCATTTTAGAGGATAATAATAATAAAATAGGTGATTTGTCATTACTTTAGATATGTGATTAAAGATAACTTCATTAAACCAGAATAAAATTGCATAACCTATTTTGGAAGTAATTTAGAAGTACTTCCTAAAGAAGTACTCATTTTATTTTTTGCTGGGTAGGTAATTCATGACTTTTATTTTTGCCTTAAAATATTAAAAGTTGAAAAATAACTTTTATTTCTTGAGTAAAATAATAAAAGTCAAAAATAACTTAATTTTTGCCTTAAAAAATAAAAGTCAAAATTAAAAGTTATTTTTGACTTTTATCAAAAAAGGCACAAATTTAAAAGTCATACAAAAATTTGCATGTACATCACCTATGTATCATAATGATAAGAACAAAAATTTTCTACGATCATTTTTTATGTGTGCTTTTATGATGTAAATTTTTAAAAATAACAGTTATTTTCTGTCCCTGATTAGAATAGCTCATCCACCGCAAGCTCTTCCTCTAGGGTCCTTTGTATCACATATAGTGTAGCCATAAATTTTAAAAAGGCTCCTCGAAGTCAAATGAGTCTCAGAGACATTATATCAATATTTTTTTTCCATGAAGAAGTGCTCAAGTTCATTTTTATGTTGGCGAATGCCGTTTGCGTTCCAGAAACATACATATTTTTAACATGTTCATGGTTTGTTAACTAATGCTTGATGCAGAGTATTCTGCATTCGCAGCATTTTTTGCATCATTCTAGTCATATCTGTTGTAAAGTTATTTATAGTTTGCACCAGATTATCAATAGTGGTTTCAAGGCAACTCAAATTAAAGCTTGAGTTTGCATTTGTTGAATTATTTGGTGGTGTAACATTTTGTGTGGGAATAGAACTAGTTGAGCTGGAGCTAATTTAGGTTTTTGTACCATAGTCTGTTTAACGAATGAATATACAGGACATCCTCTATAGCTAGCGCTGTGATTACCTCCATAATTACTATATTTTTGTTCTGTTTGATCTTTTGGCTTAGTGCAGCTAGCAGTACCATGCAATTCACCGCAGATAACACAAACTGTAGGTAAATTGCAGTAAGTTTTTGTATGGCCATATTCTTGGCAATTATAGAACTGTACGGTACCTGAACGCTTACGTGGCTCTACAACTGTGTGTAAGAGAAACTTTACGCTATAAATTAGATGGGATTAATTTTTTTTCAATTGTATGTCATTCGGCTCCAGTTCAACCCGAAATAGGGGTTGGGGGACCTTTTCTCTGTTTTTTTTTTAATCGAGTTTTTTGTATATTTCGATAAAAGAACATCTAATGTATCGAAAAATGCAAAAATCTCGATTACAAAAAAAATAATGAGAGGGCATTTCTATATTAAGGTAGCGATATACATATGTATGCCTGATCGCACTTAAGAAATAATTCATCACAGAAATGTTTTACGACTGTGTTACTATATGTATGTACTCGTGCGTATGTATGTATGTATATTAAAATTTAATTCCGGTGACATATGTATGTGCTAGTGATGCAACGAATGTCAATTCTTGATATTCGCCAATACGAATATGAATACGAATATTTTTAACGATATTCGCGAATACGAATACGAATATTTGAAACGATATTCGAAATATTAAAAAATTGTTATGAAAAAGAACTTCATACTCTTATTGGCGTACTCTAAAGTTAATAAAAACTACACAAAATTTTAATCATCGCCATTAAATAATATTTGAAAATCATACAAAGCACAAATTTCTATAAAAAATTCAATGGATTCGAACAAACTAATATTTGTATCCATTTATTTGAATTTCGTTTAGGATTTATGCATTTATTTATTTAATTTTTTTTGGAAAAATATTCGTATTCGTATTCGCCTGAATTTGAGGAATACGTATATTTAAAAATGGCGGACTATTCGGCAATACGAATACGAATATGTATGTATGTATATCTCTGTGGGGTTTTTGGTATTCCTTAATTTAGACAATATGAAACTCAATATTAAGCCAATTACATCCATATGTATAATATAATCTAAATTATTGTAATTTTTTGCTTTTCATACAGGTGATGCTCTTGTTTCTGAAGACGTTTACATATCAAGAAGTAAATTACTGGTCAAATATTTCACTGCCGACTATAAAGATATACATTTTTGCTACAATGCTCGTTACTTGTTCTGTGAGACGTTAAATTTTATCATAAGCGTATTGAATATCTTGATGCTGGAAGTATTTCTCAATGGCTTTTGGTCAAAATATTTACAAGCTATAGCTGCTATACCAAGTTATGATTGGACTAAATGGAATGTATTGACTTCACGCATATTTCCAAAAATTTCCAAGTGTCATTTGGTTAAGTATGGCTTTTCTGGGTCGACAACATCGCTAGATATTCTTTGCTTGTTACCTCTTAATATATTAAATGAGAAACTATTTGCTTTTCTATGGTTCTGGTTTCTGCTCATTTGCATTTTATCTGGTTTGAATTTGGCCTATCGCTTTACTTTAATGTTTAACGAACAATTACGCTTGACACTATTGCATACGAAATTGCGTATTATGCCGAAGTCTCAAGTTCGATGTGCTATTGAGGGAATGACTTCCAGCGATTGGTTTATTCTATTTAAAGTTAGTTCGAACATTAATCCCATGTTATTTCGCGACTTAATGAAAGAACTGTATGAAAATCGTAATCATAAGAAATCTTTGGGCTTTAATGTATAATTGACACATGGAAAGAGCTTAAATTAACTGTAAACTGCCTTTGAATTAATAAGAATTTATAAATTCCATTTGATCTCATGAAAATTATTTGTAAAGACTGTAAAAACTTATTAGTTCCTGTAATTGAATAGATTTCTAAGTTGTAAAATGCCCGTTTAATATAGACGCGCTATTAGCGTTATGAAATTTGGAATTATAACGTATTTTTTATGTATGTGCCGTCTTAAATAAAATTTAAAGCATACTATCGTTATAGCACTTGAAAATATGGAATATATATGTATATAACGATTTTTTTTATTTATTTTTTTTTGTAATTTTCTTATTTATATAACTTTATATACACATGTAAGAGTTATGATTTATGAATTCTTTATTTTTATTTTTAAATATCTAAGAAGCTGAGTTTTATTTTAATGAATATTAATTGAAAATAAGATACTGTTATTTTCTAATAAATTTTTGATACGAAAAACAAATCTCTTTTATTTTTCACAAAATTAGCCTCTTCATCTTGAGTATTTGTAAAAAAAAGATTGTAAAGATGGTGTCTGTTTACCTCTCTGAGCCCCATATTTCTGCTTGACAGATTTGTATATTTATTTTTTTCTTTTATTTTTTTGTATAAAAACTCCGAAAATAGCGTTACGAAATGTGTGAATGGCCCCTAATTCAATATTTCGTACATTATACATACATACATACATATGGACATATTTGAACAAATCAAAAAAAATTTTTTTATATCTTCTATCTATTAGTGATGCACGAATATTCGTATTCGTATTGCCGAATATTCCGCCATTTTTAAATATTCGTATTTGCACGAATATTCGTATTTCAGGCGAATACGATACGAATATTTTTCCAAAAAAATAAATAAATAAATGCATAAATCCTAAACGAAATGCAAATAAATGGATAAAAATATTAGTTTGTACGAATCCATTAAATTTTTTTATAGAAATTTGTGTTTTGTATCATTTTCAAATATTATTTACTGATGATCATTATAGTTTTGGGTAGTTTTTATTAACTTTAAAGTACGCCAACAGGAGTATGAAGTTCTTTTTCATAACAATATTTTAATATTTCATAATATTTCAATATCATTTCAAGTAGTCGTATTCGTATTCACGAATATCGAAAATTGACATTCGTTACGTCACTACTATCTATATATGTATGTATATAAAAATTAATGCCTTATTTGTCACGGCATCACGCGTTAATGCCGGAACCGATACCTCCATTCCTTTTCTGTGTTATTTGTTATTGTCTGGAGAGCAAGAATATGAAAGAAAAAATTAAGATAGTTGAGCGAAAAAGAATAAAACGGTATTAAACGGTTATAATGGTATTTTTTCTGTGTTTGATAAGATAGGTATGTACATATGTATAAATATTTAGTAAATATTTTGTTAAGATTTATGTAATATTTCGAAGCAAAAATGCATGTGAGTCAGATCACTTTCATAATTAAGGGCACACACAAATATACATATGTATGTATATAATTACATACTACAATTTTTATTTGTTTTGCATGCCATGCAATATTGCCAAAAATGGTTAGGTACACTTACTTCATAGAATACTTACCCTATGTTAAAATATACTCGTAGTTGTTATATTGAATTTTAATAACTTCAATAAAGTTGAATAACCCTTGACAACGAACTCTTTCCTACACGCATATTTACGAAATTTTGTAAATATATGTATATAAAAAAAACTTAAAACAAAGGTAGCAGCATATTTTTCTAGTTTAAGCACAAAATTTGTTTCTGAATTTAAATTTAAACTTTTAAACGTTTACCTTAGACTTGACTTTATGTTAATAATGTCCATCTTAACATTTTTTTGTTAGCAATAAAAACCTTCTGTGAATTCTGCAGTAAAATGCAGCCAATCCAATATTTTCATTAATACTATAAATGTTTTTTGAAGCAAAAAAAAAAAAAAAAAAAAAAAAATACTTAGAACAGCATAAATATAATTCGCAAAAATATTGTTTATATTTGGGTCGATTCAACTGCCAGTAATTCCTGTGTTTTTATTGTTGTTCATGCAAAAAATTTCCACCATCGTCCCACTTTTGAAATACTTCATAAACCGAGCAAATAACCAACAACAGGTTCAGTTAACTAACGTGCTATTACGCGAACGGAGGTATTTAAATCGAATAAAATAAAGTGTTAACCTGCAATAAAAGAAGTGTTGAACGGCTTTGACCATTTGAGTGCAACAACTAAAATTTCTACACCCCATATTGTATTACCGGGTATTATTGTGGATTACAATGAGTTAAAGAAAAAAAATAATATTAAAAAGTGAAATTTGATCCTTGCAAGCTTTAAAATACATTTGTAAGACTGTTTGAGTCAGAGAATAAAAAAAAAATAAATTATTAATATGAATAATATAAAATAAAGAATAATACACAAAGGATAGTAAACAAAGTAATAAGTTATTTATTTCAGTAAAGAAATGCAAACGAAATTGAAAATTGCGACCGAAGGTAAATAAAATTTTAAATATTATATACATACATTACGTATGTACGTGCAGGTCCTTTGATACTGCTCATACTGATTGTCTATCCTGCGTAACAAGGCGGCGACAGGAGTTGCATTAGTGACACTCGTTTTAAAATGTCCATCATACAAGTGTGATTTTTATATACAATACTAAAATAAGAAAACAGGATAATTGTAATTGAAAAATGTGTTATAATTACAATTACTACATTAATGTGGAATTTTATAACTTCAAACTAAAATTATTAAGACGAAATTAACGAACATTATGTAAAGAATAACAAAGCTTGTATTAACAAATACTTTTTTAAACGTTGTATTTGAAAAAGAAATTATCCTAAAACCAAAATATATTTAAATAAAATTATTTTTTAAAGTCAATTACATATTTGACAGGCACAATAATAGGTCCATTTGTTTACCCCAAAATTTGTGCAATTTTGTGCAAATTTGTACTGGATTTTACTGAAATGCGTTCGTTTACACATAAAATTGCAAAAGAGAGTGCCAATTGAGAGAGTAAATTGACAGTTATTGACTCAGAGTCTGCAAATTTTTACTGGACAAATTTTTGACAGTAAAATCCAGTAGATGAGAAAAACATATGATTCAATAAAATAAACAAAAGTAAGCAAATACAAAGTAAAATCTTTTTAATAAAAACATTTAAAAGAAAAAAAATTGAAGAAGTTTAACAAAAAAAAAAAAAAAAAAAACTGAAATTTTTTATATTCAAGATGAAAGAAATTAAGGAATAATAATCGTTAAATATATCAGTTTTTAAATTTAATTTAATTTTGTTATTTACTTTAATTTTTTTTAGAGATGTAAGGTTTATGTATATGTGAATACTTATTTCTACATACTATTCAGGGTACCGACTATCAGAAATCAAATATTGATATATTTTCCTATGCCATTTACGCAGAATAAAAACTAAAAACTAAAAACCAAAAACAACCTAAAGCTTTCACAGAACTTCTATTTTAGAAATATGTACTCGTATATATCGCTTCAAATTTATAATTATAGAAATGCATGCATCAATTACCAAAAATTTGTATTTGGTGGGTAGGAAAAACAACAGCTGTTTTGATTAATCTACAAATTTTTGCAATTTTTCCGTTCGCGTACTTTTTTGTGCAAGAGACATGCTTGAGAGTAAAATGTTCAAATTACCCAAAATTTACTCAACTACTGGATTTTACTGGAAAAGTAAACAAACGGGCCTAATATTTCTTTGTTGTCTCGGTAGTGTGTATATAGTCGTGTTAATCACCCTTATTTCAGTTTTCAACATCAACGTCACTTCAATACAATACCAAAAAATTGGAGTTCGTCTACTCGTACAACTGACTGCTTTTGGCAGGCTAAGGCTATTTTCTAGACCTTAGGGAACAGAAATAGACTGTCTGTCAATAGCACAAAATTGTTCTAGAGGGAGGGTAGACAAGCCCCAATTATTTGGTATTGCATTCGCGTGACGTCGATGTTGACAACTGGAATAAGGGTGAATGTTTCATGTCGTGTTGCATTCGTGGTTCCAACAATATCAATATCATTGATGTTGGTTGCATAATTTGAATCGTTGTTAATTGTTTTTACTGGCTTAGTTACTTGAAAATAAGCCCGTTGTGATATGTATAATTTTGTTATCGGCAGAAAAATTAAATGGGCTGAAGAAAACAGAAAATGGCTATTGAAAAAAGTGAGCGTTGGGTAAATTTTATTAATTCATACGACAATTTACCATAATTGTTGAACTTATGAAAAATTTGCTAGTAAATATAAAAATATTAAAAAAATGCCACCATTGAAAAAGTAAAAAAAAACCGGAATAAAGAACATGCGATTCTCTCTCTCTCTCTCTCGTGATGTTCAATGTTAATACAAAATAAAGAACTGGGTGCTTACTATCTATTGCGATGCGAAAGCAATTACGATGCGAAAGCTAAATGCGATGAGATGACAATTTGGTACTCTCTATTACTTTCGCAAATCCCCTCGCAAAATTCTTTGATAAAGTGGCAACACTAACTTTGAAAAAGAAAATATGTGATGAAATGTAAAAAACATCTTTCCAAAAAAGGAAAATTAGGAAAAAGTGAACTGTAACAGTTTTAATTGAAAGTAAAACAGTGAGTAGTCTGTAGCGTTATGGTTTGATGAGGAAAACGACCGTGTAGAACGAGTCTTAAGAGATAGGGCCGATATACATACTCTCTTCAAATGACTACAGGCAATTCCAACTATTATTAAAGTAGCCGCTGCATTGCAATTACTTGGCCAAGGCGGATACCAGCATCAAATTGGCGGGAACCATACCTTAGGACTATCACAGAAGTCAACGTCATATGGCTTAAAAGAGGTCTGCATGGCGATTGAGGGAATACTATGTTACAGGTATATCAAGTTTGATTAAGCTGTAGAATGGGAACAAGAACTCTAAAAAGCATTTTGCAACATGTCTGGCATTCCTAGTGTGATTGAAGCAGTTTACATACAAACGGTTATACCGGCCAAAAACAAGCACTTACACTTCAACAGACAATTGAAGCACAGTTTGAAATCTATAATTATTAATTTATTATATTTCACGCACAGAAAAAACTAAATTTCATTTTCAGTAACCAAATTCGTTGAATCAGTAAATATTTTATTTGAATGCGGTCCTACAAATAATTTTGTAAATTCTAATAAAAATTTTGTAAAAATTTAAATTAATCAGAGTTCGGCTGAGAGAAAATGTTATTTCAGTGTGTTGGTGTTTATCTTGCTTGTTGATAGGAACAACGTGCTGTTGTGCGGTTGTTGTTGTTTATTTTGATTGATCGTGTTGTATACATGTAAATGCACAACACAGTTTTTTGGTACAAATTAATTTAATGGAACAGTACAGAATATTTACTGAAACTAAGTTTGATTTCAAACAAATATTTGTTTAAAAATTTTTTGTGTATAATTTTTTCTGTGCGTTGATTTTATAATTTATATAGATATGTATGTGATCACAAAATGTAATGTATTTTTTTTTTTGCTTTTTCCATAAAAATAATTTAAATATCAAATAAAAATATTTTTTTAACGTACTCACATGTTTTTCTTCCTTTGCGTTGTATATTTAGCTATCTCAAGATATTTGCGGTTATCGAACGATTTTGAAAGACGCTTTAGCATTACAGAGTGCGGTGATACCAGGCTTGCGAAAGGCTGAGAGAGAGTACCAATCGTTCGATTTCTTACCATTTTTCTTTCGCATCGCAATAGAGAGTAACCCCCTGATGTTGCGTTTATTATTTAATTGTTGTTTGCAGTGTGTGTGTCAAACGGGTTGCGTAAACACTCGGGTGATCGATTATTCGAATTTTTCCAGAAACCGGTTTTCGAATAGTTCGAATATTTGAAATTATGAAAAACCCGGTTTCGGTTTTTACAATTCAGGAAAAACCGGTCAACCGGTTTTTTTAAAGTAAGAAAATTATACAAAAGTTTTGATTTTAAATTGCTTTATAAAAAAAGGGTTAACAGTTCATGTAAATACTATAAAACAATACAGAAATTAAAGGTAAAACATAAAAATTAACTTCATATACTTATGTATAGTACATAAATATTTATATATAATATACAGTTGAGGAATAAACTCTACATACAACCATACTTTTTTGGGTTTGTGGAAACTTGGGAAGAAATTCAAAAAATTAAATATGCCAACAATAAATATGTTTATACAAAAAATAAAAAAAATAATTATAGCACCTATAGTAGCAAAAATATTAAAAATACATAGGCGAAAAGTCTGCATACAGGCATAAAATACATGAAAAAATACGTGCAAAATGTTTGATGTCGTCAACTTGTTTGAAAATTCTGTGATTTCCGGTATCAAGCCGTCAACAAATGGCATCCAAATATGGTCTATTATGTTGTTGTAATTATAATTATTTTTTAATTTTTTATTTTTTGTATAAACATATACATTAGCAACCTAAATATTGGCATATTTAATTTTTTGAATTTCTTCCCAAGTTTCCTCAAACCCCAAAAATTATGGTTGTATGTAGAGTTTATTCCTCAATTGTATATACATATGAATGTATGGACAATGTGAATATCTACCTCTATATAAAATATGAAGCAAAATGGTAACAAAACTAAAAAACAATTTTTGCAACGCCAATTAAATTCGCCTCTGCTATTACCTCATAAAATAAATTCTCTTAAATTTCATGTTTCAGTAAATGTTGCCATGCTCTAAAAAAGCTTAGAGCTTTTACACTAAAAAAATACTTACGAAAATCCACAAAACATGCAAAATGTACAAATCGAAAAGTATTCGACTCAGCCGGTTTTTAAATTGTAAAAAACCCGGACTATTAGACATTCGAAAAATCAACATTTTGAAAAAACCGACAACCGAATTTTGAAAAAACCGGATTTTAAAACCGGTTGAAACACCGAGTCGATCACCCTAGTAAACACGTTGTAAAGTGTGTACTAGACCCCTGCACAAGACCACTTACAAGAACTTTTAAGATATGAGTGATTTTTCAAATGCTTTACTACAGCGAAATCTTCTAAAACAAACCCTAAACAACACTGTTCTGTGCGCTTACTTTAATAAACCACACTTAAACACTTAGGCCTAATAAATCAGTCAAGGTTTAAACGCTGGTTTAGTTAAACTAAACTCAAATTTATTTGTAGTTTAAACTAAACAGGAGTAAATGAGTGGACCATACTTTCTATGTAGTTAAAAAGCAATATTGTGGCAGCACTAGAATAAATGTCAAAAAAAAAGCTGTTTTGTAGCAGGCTATCAATTATTTGCACAATCAAAAAGACAAAAAAGTTAAGAAAATTTCAATTATATGTCACCAAATTGTACCAAGAAAGGAATTATGTATATGCTTGGAAAAGTAGAATAGTATAAAAGAATACTAGAGTGTAAGAAAATAGGTCGAACAAGATGTGAAGAAAAATTGGAGGCTTGAAAAAGTTGAAAGCTCTTTCAATGCAAAACATATGGTCTGTAAGTAACAAAACCATATGGCCTGTATTGGTAGTTTAAACGCCCAATTTTATGCGTTTACAGATGGTTTAAATACTGTATTGATTTATAGGTTTGATAGTTTAAACACATTTTAAACCAAAAATGGAGATTAACTTGCACTGATTTATTAGCCCTTAATAGCTTACCATCACATCTTACACACACACACACACCCAAACGTACAATATGATAAAAACTAGCATACACGCATCAACACTACTTCTTTTGAGTGTTTGTTACGAACAAGAAGTCTTCGCGACATCGCTTGTAAATACTCATATACACATACATCAATACATACATAGTGCTTCGCTTATTAAACGACGTCATTTATTATTGGTTTAATATAATACATTCTACGACAATACATATAAAAAACAAGACATATTTACATTTCAAGACTGTTTACGACGCCCTCTAGTGTATACCTACCAACAAGGTAGGCAAAATTTAACAGTCACAACTCAAAAAATTCCAGATATTCAGGGGGTCTACTCTGTAATTCGAAAATAAAGAAAATGCTTTCGAATTGCAATATTAATAACATACATTTTCGAAATCATTTTCTTTCGTTTCGAAATACAGAGTAGACTCCTGAAGTGGCAACTGTGCAAATGTCGCAAGTATGTAACATAACAACAGGTAATTGGAATTGGAATTAAATATTTTGGGCGAAACTTAATGATTTTAACAAGGCGTGAGACTAAAATAATAGATTCTTGAGAAGTACTTACTTTTTTATTTGGCAGCATGCAGTGCTGGATTTACGTATAGGCCCGTGAGGCCAATATTTAGTGTGCTAATAAATATGTTTATACAAAAAATAAAAAATTAAAAAATAATTATATTGTTCCACCAAACAAAACTTCTAAAATTCGAAGTCGCCCCACCCCCACAATTTTAATTTTTAGCTCAATCTGTTTAGGATAAGTGGATTTTATTTTTTATAAAAAAAAATTAATTCCATGGAACTATTTCCGGGGAATATTTAGAATGGGGCTGATTATTAATCTCTTCTTCTGTATGATATTAATATAATAAAACCTTATTTTTGCGTAGAAATTGAAATTTCGCGTACACAATCACATCGAAAATGCAGCCGCCACATATTAACAAAAATGTTTGCCTTATCTGCAATTGTCGTTATCTTACTTATATCAATTATTTATCATGGAATAGTCCTGGAACGAATGGGTAAGTTTGGATAAGAATTAAAAAAAATACCTACACACACATAAGCAATTTATCATTTAATGTTATTTATAGATAAATTAAGGCAAATTGTTGCCCTTAATATGAAACACTATCTGGCTAAGAATCCTACAAACGTTGCGCTTAAACTACCCAATCACTTGCAGCTGATCGCAGACTCCCAATTAAACAATGAAAACTTTTTAAGAGATTTCGACATAAAGGACGAAGATGGGCGAAAATTTCATGTAGAGCATAAAAAATTTCGCTTTATAAGTAGAAGAATTAAGCGAGAAGAAAATGAAGACCAACTTGGAGCATTAGAAAAATATCCATTACAACAAACGTCCGAATTTGATTCAATAGATCCCATGAAAATGCAACAAAACTCATTGGACTTAAAGAGTTTGTATGCAAAATTTCGAAATAAGCGTACTAAGCAGGCCATTAGTAAGTTAGAGAAAGAATTTAAACGTTGTAAAAAGGAATCGATTGATAATAGGGATTGTATGGCTGCTTTTATGCGTATGTACAATTTGGCTCGGGAAATAAATGAAAAAATGGAAAAAATTAAAGCTATCTTTAGAGACAGCGAGCTGCTATTGCAAGTCAACTCCAGCTCCACTAGCATCGAGTCAAATGATTCTCATTTAGAAACTACTACTGAAGGTCTACCTAAAATAAAACAACTCAGCAATACAACTATCTTGGAACCTTCCGCTACAGGCACCAATAGTACTAGTAAAATGTCAAAAGTTGAAAAAATTAAATCTACTAAAATAAGCTGGATATTGGACGGCAATGATTTTGATAGTTCTGAGGAAGAATTTGCTGTATTGCCTGAAATTAAGTCCGATACTGCCATTGACAAAACAATAACAACTGAAAATTATTCACAATCATCCCATACAATGACTTTGTATGCGAGTACCACCACCGAAATAATTGAAATTAAAGAAGCTAATTTAACAGACAATGAACCTGTGACAAATAAAATGGAACCTTTAACTACTGTAATCTCTATCGATGTAGCCAATACCACAGCTTCTGATAAGGGAAATGAAAAAGAAATTTATAATTCTGAAAGTCAAACTCAGAAAACAACATTTAAAATAACAACTGATGGTCCTTCTGCTTCCTCAACTCAAATGAAAGCAGAAAATTTTAAAAATATCAGCTTGACAGCAGATTTAACTGACAGTACAGAAAATATCGTTGTTATCATTGAGGATTTTCGTATTAGTACTTTAGGTTTAAAAACCAAAAATGATTTGATTACATCAACTTCTTCAATTATTACTACATCCAATCCGGTAGAAGAAGTTGATAAAAATTTTCCAACCGCAACTTCCCAAGCCACCGAAAAAATTGCTACTTCTACAGCAATAATCAAAAATAGTACAGTTAAGCCCGATTCGGATCATAAATTACACTTCCATTCGATTTCAAATGGCGAAGAATTGATCACCGAAGTAACCGAAGAGAACAATAGGACCACGTCCAGCACAGCATCACCACTCAATATAACCTCTGAGCAATCTGCTCAAACTACCAATGTGCCCATAAAATACGTTTGGATTAATGACAGTGAGACCAATGATCTAGAATCTCATAGCACCGTAAAACCGTCATCCACAGTAACAATTGATCGTGCAGCGAATGTAGAAGTTGATAAATGCAGTGGTAGCTTGGAAGATGATGTATGTAAATTGAATTTTTCGAAAAACAAACTAGATTTCGAAGATGAAGATGATCATCCCTTAGATAATCCAAGCAGCTTAGAAAATATGTTAGAGAGTTTGGAGTTTGATCCTTTAAATCGCAGTGATTGGGTTGATGTGAATAAACATCCAGACGTTGTGGATTCACTCGGCAGCTTGGATGTTAAGTTCACTCCAAAATTCGGTCCAAAGTTTAATCCAGCCAACACCAATAATTATGGAGGTAAGTAAGTGATAATTATTACATATTTAGACGTATTCATTGCCACAAATGCTCTGCTCAGCCGATAACCAATTCATGACTCTTTGCGAGCAATTGACCAAGCGCATGCGCGATGGGAGTTCATCAGCGCCTGTTCCTCAGTCACAATCCAAACCTGAATCGCAAACAGAATCCTATACACAGTCTTCGGCAATGCAATTTACAAGTCGCTCTCCAATTGGTGGATTTCCGGTAACAGGAGAAACCATGAAGGCATCAGCTCAATATATGTTTAATCCGAATTTTGGCATGCCTTCAATACCCGTTTGTTTTTATATTTCACCGGCTAACATACGTATGGTCAATCAAATGCCCTTGTGGACTCCGTCATACTTTGGTATGCCGGGAGGATTCGGTGGCTCAAGTGGAGTAGGTATGGGAAATGCTGGAGGTCATGGGGGTATATTTTATGTGCCGCAAAACTTCGGAGGAACTGGCAATTTTTTCGGCAACACAGCTGGCACTGCACAAGGGTAAAAAACTTGTTATCCATTTAAATTTATAACAGCTTCAAAAGAAAGTTTTTCATTCACAGTGTTCAAGGAAACATACCAAATATTTTCTCTAAAAATGCTTTGCAACACAAGCAGCAGCAGCAGCAGCAGCAACAACAACAACAACAACAGCATCAGCAGCAGCAACAACAACAGCAAGGAAATCAACAAAAACAACTACTTTGCACATACATACAAAATCATAGCAATTCGGGTAGTACGATAGGTCTGGGTGGTGGAAGTGTAAGCGGGCCTGGTTTCTCGAATGCCAATTTCAAAATGCGCAGCAAACCTTCAAACAGTTCCTTATCTACTGATATTATTTATGCTTCGTATGCCGAGCTACCCGATAATCTGGGTGCCAGAGATCACTTCAAATGTGAACTCCTGGGACAGGTGGCCTGTTATGGAGGCAACGAATGTATACGAGAAAGTTCTCTGTGTGATGGATTGGTAGACTGTTCAGATGGTAGCGATGAAGCAGCTTGCACTTGTCGTCAACGTATAGATAATGATCGCATTTGCGATGGCTATGCCGATTGTCCCATGGCTGAAGACGAAGTTGGTTGCTTCGGTTGCGAGGAATATATGTACTCTTGTTACGAAAATCCTTCAGAATATGAAATGCACAATCGTTCGACAGTGTCTATGTGTTTTAATGCTTTCGAAAAATGTGACGGATTTGTTAATTGTCTAAATGGAAGAGATGAAAGGGAATGTAGCTTAATAGTCAATAATACTGCACATCATTTGGTAAATAATTAAATATGAAGATATCTTTAAAGAAAACTTTTTGTGTGATTTTCACGTTTTAGTCCCACCCAGTCTCATCTTTCGAAGGGTTTCTTTATCGCAACTATCGTGGTGAATGGTTTCCTGTTTGCAATAATGGTGAAAATTGGGCTCTGGAAGCCTGTCAGAATGAAGGTGGCTATTTTAGTAAACCAAATGTCACATTCCAGCCGTTGTCTTTGCCCGGACCATTCATAGAACCTGCCCACGTTGGCGGTGTTCATTTTCCTCAATCATGTCAAAAGCGGGATAGTCAAGATGTATTGGCTGATTATGTGACTTATGTTAAGTGTACACCTACAAAGTGTGGAGTAACTAAACTTATTTCAATAACTTTCACATCACGAAAATCAAAACGGTCTGCCGAACTTCAAAAGAAAAGAGAACTTGACTATTCTAAAGGACGAATTGTTGGTGGTACATTTAGCAAGCCAATGGAGTGGCCATTCGTTGTTGCAATTTATAGAAATGGTCATTTTCAGTGTGGAGGAACTATTTACTCAGCGCAATGGGTAAGTGCTTAATGTATTCTGAAACAGAACATTTCTTTGAAAATTGCAAAAATTTTTAATGAGTTGCGTAAAAGTTTGATATTCGAATTTGAGATTTCCTGATATAAAAAAAATCCTATAAATGTAAATAACTGTGTAAAATGTCAGAGTTGTATTCATTCCGAAGATTGGGAAAAGAAGTCATGAAGACGCAAATGACTTCCGACCAATCAGTCTTTCATCTTTCCTGATCAAGACATTGTAAAGACTAATAGACAATCATATTAGCCAACGGCTGTTAGGATAGTCAAGACTATCAATTAGCTAGCACGCCTATCTACGCTCTATAGAAACAGCACTTCATGAAGTGGTAAGGTTCATAGAGAGATCCTTGGAGCATAAACAATACAGCCTGACAGTCTTCCTAGACATAGAATTCGCCTTCAATAATGTATCGGTGACAGCCATCCAAAATGCTCTCCAAGATGCTGATGTTGAAGATTACATCAGCAATTGGATAATAACCATGCTGGGCCTAAACCCCAAAATGCTTAAAGGGATGGTCTGCGGCTCTGTAGTATGGTGGCCTGCCACAAGTAAGAAATACGTGGTAGATCAACTTTATAGAGTATAGAGATCCGCTTGCGTAGGAATAACAGAATGTTTACGTACTAGTCCTTCGGAGGCTCTGAATGCCATACTAAACATTATTCCGATCGACCTTCATATATTGGCGGTATCATCAAGCAGTGCGGCAAGATTAGCGGCATCGGGGTGGTGGAGATCAAGGTCTTATGGCCATGCTAGAATCCTGGATAAACTAGCCTCTTCGCTGAAGAAATCTACTGATTACACGGTACCTCATCTGGACTTTGACAAGGTGTTTAAAGTTCTGGTTCCATCCAGACGGGAGTGGAAGGGGGCACAATGGTAAGAGAACATGACGTTAGAACTTACACTGATGGATCAAGAATGGTCTGCGGTGTCGGTTCTGGAGTATTTTCAGGAGATCTTGGTATAGAATGCTCCTTTCATCTCCCTAACGAAACCATTGTATTTCAGGCTGAAATTTTGGCGGTAAGGGAAACGGCTAGAGTGCTGATTGATAGGAAGGTACAGGGCAAAGTTGGTATCTTTATCGACAGCCAGGTGGCGCTTTTATCCCTAAGATCATATATCACTTCGTCTATTCTAGTCGGGCAGTGCAAGAGTTTGCTATCTAGACTGGGTGGATAGGCTGACCTCACTCTCATCTGGGTTCCAGCATATAGCAATTTTTTCGGTAATGAACGGGCGGACGAGCTTGCCAGAGCTGGCTCTGCTATGAATGACTCCCATGCCGAATCGGTAGCCATGCCGTTTGGTGCTATTATAAGCGGTATATTCAAGCACTATATATAAGGCTGAATGTAGATGGTGCAATATAGCCACGTGCAAGGTTGCTAAGAAAATGTGGCCTTGCTATATTGATAGGCGCTCAATACAATTAACAAATAGAAACCGTAGGGACATCTCGAGACTCGTTGCAGTCATGACGGGGCACTGGATGGTCGGCAGACGTGCTAGTAGAATAGACCTGTCCTATAATGAGGTCTCCCGGAGTTGTCGAGAAGAAAGCAAAGAAGAGACAATCTTCCACTTTCTTTGCGAGTGTCCAGCTTTGCATCTCTTGAGACACAAATTCTTAGGAAGTCATGTACCAGACGATCTTTCAGATCTATCTGAGATTGGGTTGAATGACCTTATCAGATATCTCAACGCGACAAGTTGGATCTAGTAACTATCACCGTATCGGGATATTTGATAATGTTCTACATATGTTGACACCGATGAGTGTAGTGGTCCTTTCAAAAAGGAATCATCTAGATTCTACTTGAATGCCTGCGTGTAGTAGGCAGCCACGTAAACCAATCAACCAAACCAACCAAGATGTATGTACATAAATCAGGGTGGATTAATTTTTTTTCTTCAAAATTTTATAGAAATATTGAAAATGTACAAGTCTTTGGACGACATAGAGAAATTGAAATTTATTACTTAAGTAATTTCAGGGGCTGAACTTTATTATGTTTTTAAAGTTTTTTTTCTTGTTTTCGAGATATGGCGTTATATAGAAAATGAAGGTGTTATACGACATATACTTAGATACTAGCAATCAGTTGTAAAGTGTTATCGTGTCATCGTTAAGGCGGTGCCAGATACAACTTCAACGCTTTGCGTTACGTTTCTAACTTTGGGAAAAAAGCCTGACGCAAAATGTGTATGACACAATGAAAACTTTGACAACATTCACTGTTTGTTTAACTATTCGATTTTTTGTATAAAACACAGTACAATTCAATTACTCTGATGGCACGAACTCGTTTTTTATGTAAACTTGCCAACATTTTAATAAAAATTTCATATTTACATGCGAGTTTGGTCAAACAAATTAAAAGAAGTATACAAACTGATTGTCAAAGCACGCAAAAAGTTGAGAGTTGCCTAAATTTACGCTTCGCTTCGCGTTAAAAGTTCTTTATGTGACATGTTTCATATAAGCACGTACATTTCATCTTAGATGTCAAAGCGAATCTTCAACGCAACGCGAAGCAAAAGTTTTATCTGACATGGGCTTTAGTTCTTAATAACAGTCAGGGTTGTAGTTTTTGGCCTTCGATAGCTTTGGGTCTCGCTCCCACTGGTTAACTGTTTTGCCTCAATTAACTATATAGTTTTTCGTTGTTAACCACGCTAATGCTTTTTATGTGAAGGCATATAGTCAGTCAGAAGGAATCAAAATCAGACGAGGCTGTGGCAGAAAGGTCAGACACTAGACACCTTTTGAAGAAAGTCCAACATTGGGTTTTAGAAGGTACAAATAGTTCGTGAATCAGCAGGTAAGTTTGTAGGGTCTCACGAGCGTTATACTAAAGCTTGACCTGTCAAAATCCAAACTATTATTGCGTACAAATGAGACGGTACTACTGATCCTAATAAGAGTCTTGACTGATTATTTCTCGGTCAGAGCAAGGATAAGCAGGTGGAAAATGACACCTCGGATTTTTAGAGGCTATGGTAAGTTGGGTGGAGGGGAGCCAAAAACACTGGAACACATTATGTGTCATTACCTGAGGTTACAATGGCAAAGATGCTTAGTAGCGATTTTCGAGAGGAACTTAAAGTATCACGAAGTGTAAATTAGAAGATATCAGCGGATTCGTCATGGGTATCAGGTGATAGCTAATGTGAACATTGATTCTCATCGAGTCAGGCAAGGTGGAAAACTATGAAGGGATTCACTATGAATCTATAGGTCTCCGAGTGAAAGTGCTTAGCACTTCCCTTTCTAATCTAGCCCAACCTAGTAAGTCACAAAAACATTTACCAAAATGCTGTTAATAACCGCCCCTATTGCTGTTCTCAACTCAACACAGTTTGGTTGTCTGCGAACCAACCCAACTTTGAAACAACCCAATTATATTTTAGTATTGTGAATCACAACTAATATTTACCTGAAAATGTTATGGCACAAGACAACTACATAATCAAACATTATTTAAGTTATGAATGGCAATAAGAATGTATAAGTTGCGTTGACTCTCAGACAACCAAGCTAAGTTGAGTTGAGAATGGCAATAACTGCTAACATCAAGGGCATATTGCTTTAGTCACTACATCCATTGCTCTTCAGCCAAATTTCGCAAATTTATTTTGTAAAATATGTTTTAAATAAATCAATGTGTTAATATATTATTATGTATAACATAAAAAGGGTTATTTAAAATTTTAAAATTTTAAAATTCAAAATTACGTTGTTCTTTACACTTTTCAGCAGTTTTGAAGTTATTGATGAAATTGTGGCGGAAAAGGAATTTTTTAAAACATTTTCGCTTTTAAAAATTATAAAAAACAAAACGAGAAAAACCCATTCTATTTAATCAACTCACTAATTTGCATACAAATGCTTCTCTACAACTCTCTCTTTTTTTTCAGATTATTAGTGCGGCTCATTGTGTTATTAATTACCAAAAATATTATTATGAAGTCCGAGCTGGTCTGCTGAGACGATCAAGCTTTTCTTTATGGACTCAAATACAACCTGTATCACATGTTATTGCCCATCAGCGATATGAACGACGCAGCATGCGCAATGATTTGTCTCTGTTACGTTTGATGAATCCATTACAATTTAATCGTTGGGTTAAGCCAATTTGTCTACCAGATTTTGGTCGAACGACAGCGGGAGCTGATTGGATTTGGGGACCAAAAGCGGGTACTTTGTGTACGACTGTTGGTTGGGGAGCCATAAGAGAGAAAGGACCAGGAAGTAAGTATTGAAAAGTTCTCTTAATTCTACTATATTAGGTTATTTGCGTACTTGATAACTTGTTTAAATTATTTCTGAATTGTCTGGGTTCTTTTCACTTACTTTCAAAACATTTGATCCTCTTGGATAATTATTACTGGAAGAGTATGAATCTAACATGTACATATAAAACAATGCGAGCCAACAAATTTGGCACTTAGTTAATTTTAATTAGGACTTTTTTCGCTTTCCGAATAATTGGTAGGTTTTCATAACGAAACAATTTAGGAGATATTTAATTTTTTTTATTTCTGTATTTCCGGCTTTAAGGATTTTCTCCTCTGCTATATAACAGCTATGCTGTCCAAAGCATAATTGCATTGCATATTCATATTAAAAATGTCAGATGACCGTAACTTCAAGATTTTCGAAAAATTTTTGTTCAGTGTTTCCTCTAAAATTGCTTCTGTTTCCATATGCCGAATTAAATACTAAAATACTCGTACTTATATGAGTTTACTTATTTATTATTATTTATTTATTTCAGGTGAATCTTTACGCCAAGTTACCATTCCGATTCGTGAAACTTGTACTGAACAAAGCGACAAAGAAGCTAAAAGTATTTGTGCCGGCGATCCGGGTGGTGGACTTGATGCTTGTCAAGGTGACTCGGGTGGTCCACTGTTTTGTCGCAGTGTCACTAATCACGATGAGTGGTACTTAGCGGGCGTTGTTAGTCATGGCAATGGTTGTGCTAGACCAAAAGAATTTGGAGCGTATACTAGAGTGGCTTTGTTTAGGAATTGGATTGAAACGGCAGTGCGTTCAGAGTTCTTGCCACGTTTGCAGCCGCAGAAAATTTGCCCTGGTTATCTGTGCATCTGGGGTGGCAAACGTTGCATACCGCAAAGAAGCCGCTGCGATCGTGTTGTCAATTGCTTAGGTGGTGAGGACGAAGTGGGTTGCATATACAATTTTGCACCCGATTTGGGTAGTACAAAAAATTCAACCACTACCGAGAGTGATTATCATTTCGAAGAAATTGTAAAATATACTACTCCCTTTAGTACATCGGAAAATACTTTGGAGCAGCAATACACTGAAGAAACGTTTACTGGGGAAAGAAAAATCACTACGCACTTAAACGATATTGACTCAACAACTTTTGTTCATGGCCTTGTAAGAGTTGAGGATAAAGTAGAGGAAACTTCGAATTTTCAAAACTCATTTGCAAGTACTGCTGCTACTACCGAGATTTTTCCGAACATAAAAACAGAAGAAACTAAGCAACCTACACTGACTTTCGCTCTTACAACTGAATCTTCTCTAGATTTTACCACCATGATTCCCAGTTCTGCTGATGATTTTCATAAGTTTACCACTTTGGTGGTGCAATTATTTGAAAGCACAACTAATGAAACCTCTTTAAATGAGACTTCTACCTGGAAAAGTTTCAGTAGCACACAAAGATTCCATTATGAAACATCTATGGGTGGCAGTACTACAAATTATTATAATGTTACAACGCCAATGTATTCTCCAACTGAAAAGAGCTACATAGTGACATCGACATTATCTGCAGATGTACTAAATATTACTGTTGCCCCGAAAGAAGTTATTTTCGCGACTACGTCGACTCCTAAAAAATCGGCTCTAAAATTTATATGCAAGAAGTGAGTAGTGCATTTATGTATGTAAATTTTATTTAAATAATACCCCTTTCGCACACGTAAAGTTGGCTTTGGCAAAGTCTTTTAAGTTTTCTTTTAAGCTTTGTTTCACTTCTGCACACGCAAAGTTTACTTTGACAAGTTTTCACTATTCCACGAAGTAAGTATACATATGTAACGAAAAAAAATCGAAAGAAACGAACGTAGAGCAAAGCGTGTCTGTAAACTGTTGAAAAAGTCATCTTAGCTAAAATTAGATATTCGATTCGTATTTAACTACAATATTGTCGTATTACGATTTCGATTTTGTACTCGACTAAAGAACATTGCAACATTTTTTCTTTAATCTAGTACAAAATTGTCGTCGTCGTAATCGAAATACAACACTCGTAATTAGGCCCCTTATTTACTTCTTTGGATTGCTTTGACAGAAATTTTAATAAACTCGTTTTATTTATTTTGTAGAATAACACAAGTTATAAATATTTCACATCGTTGTGACCGCATCGTAGATTGCGAGGATGGTACGGATGAAGATGGCTGCAATTGCAGGGACTATCTGAAGGTAATGTTTACAAAGTGTTTACTTTTTTCTACAAAAAAATTATTATACATACATATCATTCACGAGCACTTATACTATAAATTAGACTTGTGTCGAACTCGTTTAGTAGTTCATTTTAGGCAAAAAACAATGATCAAAGCCATATAATTTAAATGGATTTGATAACAGGTTTGTGTCTAAGGTCAACGACTGAACGAACCAGTTAGATACAGCTCTAATGATCATAGGTTTGATCCAAGCGAATTCATAATTATGAATACGCCTTGGTTTGATCATAGCAGTATGTCAAAAATACCCGACTCAATACCAGCCTAGTAATAGCCGCTTTATAAATTTTTTCAAATTTATTTATTTTTTAATTGTGTTGTATTCGACCATTAACTGAAAATTAGCTGTTTAGTAAAATATTTACAAAATATCACGAAAAAATAATATTCATTCACTATCACTCACAACGAAGAAAGATTAGTATTTTTAGCACAAGTTTTTATATAAAAATTTAACAGATTTCAATAAATTTTTCTTATTATTTTAGGATGAATTAAGTACTTTGATTTGTGATGGCAAAATTGATTGTGAAGATTTAACGGATGAAGATGATTGCGGTAAGTTAAAATTATTATCAGAAAAAAAAATTTGGACGTATGTACATCAGTTTTTTTTATAAAACAACAACACAACTTCTAAATCTTTTCAACTAAGCTTCAAAAATAACTTTTTTAGCTCTACTGAAAAAATCTAATTTTTGAACATGTGCTGTTCTTCATGAAAACCACAAAGATACGAACGACAATTTTGCATTGGAAATGTACTGTATTACTTTAGTACCATATTACCGTTTCAAATATACCAGCCTGTTTGTGTAAGACGTTTACGTTTTGTAATAGATTAAAGGACATTTATACAAGTTTCCTTTAATCTATTACATGAACGTCATCATGAACGTATTACATAAACAGACTGTAAAATTATCGCTTTTAGGTGTCGTTTACAAAACGACACTCAAACAAGAATAGGCCCGAATATTCTTTTAAAATCAACTTACACTAAAATTATTCTGTACTTAAATTAAGGGACAATGCCACGACGTCGACAAAGTTTGACTACACTCGAAACAACAACAAAATATTAAAATTTATTCTTGTTTGGAATGTAAAGGTACGGCCACACTTGTCAAACATTTGCCCAAAAAAGCGTAACCACTAAATGGTAATGAAAAATCTTTCAATTCAGTTAAAAGTTTGTCAAGTTAAAGAGTAGCCAATATTGTTTAATTCTATGACATTTTCCATTAGTTGTGTTCGAAACTGTTTAATATGGTAAACAAGTGTCCCATACTCTGTTTGATTTAATTAAGCATTGATATCAATAATGCGAAACATTCTACAACAGGCTGAAATTACTCGTATTATTTATGTATGTGTGTACACATCTAGAGACGTAACCGGAATGTAAGAATCTGTACATTACTTTTCACCATTACTGCTGTAATTACATTCCACTGCAGTCGGCTAACTGAGCCTTAACGCAATTAAACGGAACTCATTTAAAGCGGGATCTTTTTTATGTGTATTATATGGAACATTTTCATTCTAATGTTTTTTAGAGCAATTAACCGGGTAAATCAATTATGCAGGGAGCAATTAAGCGGAAACTACTGTATTATATATTATAGTGAATTTAATATTATACCAAAACACTCCTAACAAAGACAAAATTTTTTATTAGGAAATTGCTCAAGTGACGAATTTTTATGCCCCCTATCGAAAACTTGCTTGCCGCTGGAACAACGTTGCAATAATTTTATAAATTGCAAATTTAAGGAAGATGAGCAGGATTGTTGTAAGTATTACTTAGTTGCGGGTAGTTTTGTGCTTTACATACTTAAGCTGAAGATCCATACCATCCGTTCAATGCGTAGTTGCGTTTTATGCATGTGCCAAAAAGTAGAATCAAGGTAATTGTATGTGGCAAGTTACAGAACAAAACGCAAATAATGTGCAAACGCATAGGATGGATAAACTAGGTTTACTTTCTACTTTTGTATCCGTCGCATGCATCATGCTCTCTTTTATAGCCAAATGTTCGTGTGGTGAATTTAAATATTCTCTCTTTTTGCATTAAAACAACAAAAATACTTGCGCATAAGACGTATTGCATGTAACTTGAATTTAGAATCAGAGAGAACGTAAAGAAACGCATACAACGCATATACAAAGAACGGATGGTATGGACTTTCAGCTTTATGTACATCCATACGTATACGAAAAACATTAAACTTTCATCTTTTATTTTTCAAGTTGCACTCACCAATGGCAAAGAAGTTATTTTGGATTCCAACAAAAGACCCACTCTGCAGAGTGCTGGTATATTTTCACGCAATGTTAATGGCGTTTGGCGTACCGTCTGCACTCAGGAAACAACGTTTAATGAACACAATGCAAAGACTGCTGCTGAAGTATGTGCCTTGTTGGGATTCAAAGGTTTAAAATTCTATAATACCACGAAAACGCCCAACCACGATTACATTTCACCAGTTATACCTGAACTAGCTCGGAAATCAACATTTAATGAAGAAGTTCTTGCGGTTGTCAGCGATAATCTAATTTTTTCTCACATTAAAAATATATTACTCAAAGATTTGAAAAGCAACTTAAGATCCATACGAATTGAACAAACTGAACAATCTTGCCTGGGCTTATATGTGGAATGCAACACGAACTCAAACAGCACGAAACCAATAAAAACTTATAGTGCTGGCTCAAAGAAACCTGAAAAGAATTCAAAAGTACCTGATATTAGACCGACCATACACACACACAATAAACCGAATGTTTTTGTAGAGCCTAATGTACCCACTCTGCTAATAAAGAAAAAGGAAGAAATCTTGCACAAATTAAATGAAATTATTGAAACGAAAACGAATTCAAGCATTTTGATTGATAAAAACTTACATGATGCTATAGAAGAACTGCACTGGCCATGGTTGGTGGATGTTTATGCAAATGGAAAGCTTTGGTGTTTGGGAGTGCTGATGGATAAGCATTGGGTAATGGTGCATGAATCCTGCGATTTTGGCATAAGGTGAGATTTATTTTTTATAATTGTTTGTTTGTTAAATTTTTGTATAATGAAAAATTAGGTTCAATACGGACTATATGGCGGCTTTGCTTGGTGGCGGCAAAACAAAGCATATGCCACATAGAAGTAATCATGAGGCAATTCATAGAATAGACTGTTCGGAAGTTGTGCCTAATAGTGATGTGCAGCTATTGCATTTAGAGACACCAGTTCATTTTACTCACTATATAATGCCGATATTTATGCCAGATGGGTAAGATGATGATTAATTCCATGAGTTCCTTTCTTTATTATAAAGAATTAATCATATTATTACGCCTCTATAGTTTTCAAGAAGACAATCATGGCAAACATCAGTGCATTGCACTTTTACATGACAATTCACATGGTCGAATAAAAACTGTTTCGCTAAAAGAACAAAGTGATGACAAACAGTGCCGAAGTTCGGGCTTGGGTTGCATTCGTTTATTAGAAAAAAATCCACCTCTGAAATTATTAAGAGAAACGGGTACAAGCGCCGAGGATGTAGCAAATATATCTACAGAAGTAACTTTTCGGGACTCGCAAAGCTCTGAAGACGATGAAGTAATCTCGAAGTATACCAACTGTTTGCAATTTGGTAGTAAAAGTTTGAATATTACCAGCCTGGAGCCAATAGATCAAGGAATCTTGGCCTGTCGCACTAATGTCAGCGGTTGGTATCCAAATGCACTATTCTCCTACAATAATACAAATTGCAAAAGCTTTAAGCAGTCCTTTGTCATAAGAACACTGGAATTGGCTTATAACTCCATACACGAAAAATTAGGTGAACAACTTGTCTTTTAGGTTACGATTGAATTTATTTCATTTTTGTTGTTTGTCCACAGAACATTCATCATGTAAATTTGCTAATGAGGCTCCAGTATGCTCAGGATTTAGATGCCCTTTAGGTGTATGTCTGAATACAAGTCAAATATGTGATGGTCGCTCCGACTGCCACGACGGAAGTGATGAAAATTCCGGGATGTGTAAACGGTTGAATAAAAGTAACAACCTTTACTGTAGTAAATTAGAAAACCCTCATTAATTGATATGTTTCTTTAGCAGCTTGTGGTCCTTTGGAGATGAAATGTCGAACTAATGACAAATGTTTACCGAAAACAAAATTTTGTGATCATGTGGCGGATTGTGATGATTTAACCGATGAGCCCACAATATGTTCTTGTTTTACGTATCTAAGGTAATAATTTGTTATTGGTAAAAGTGATTTGAAACTTTTCTTCGATTTACTAAAATCGAAAACTTTTTTTTTTTTAAGGATGTACACCCTCAATAAAAAAAAATCTACTGCCTTGTAATAAATTAGATTACTTAAATTAATTATTTCTTGCAAGACTTTGTTTATAGAGGTTGTATTTAATAAAACCTTTAAATTAAAATATATATATTTTTAATTTTTTAAAGAAAAAAAAAAGAATTTTCTAGTTTTAAAAAATAAAATTCAAATTCGTACACAAAAAACTTTTTGCAAAATCAGATTAGAAAGTAATGCAATTGCAAAAGAAAAATTAAATAATTTTTATACTAAAATTAGTTTTTAAAATAAAGTTTAAGGATTATTTTAGTGTACGAATGTTAACTTTATTCCTTAAGGATATGTAGTGAATTCCACTTCTATAAAATGACTGATCGAAATGTCATTTTTAATATTTGATTTGTTAAATAGACTTTCTTTTTTAAAAGTTGAGGGTGTACGAATCTTAACTTTATATACTGTATGTACACAGATATGTATGTATGTATGTATGGATGCATTTCTGTATATGTTTCGAAATTTGGATGAAATTAACGATAAAAAATAATCACGTTAAAGAAGAAAATAAGATGACTTCATTTTCAAAACTTTTTTTCTGTTGGCTTTTAAATTATGAAACATTAGGTCTGTTCAATTACTTTCCCACCAGAAACTAGTAACGAGAGAGTAAAGCAGAAATTTACAAAATTACTCTCCTGAATATGAAAAAGTAAATGAACGCTTTAAGCATTAAACACATTCACCACAGCAAGCTACCGACTACCAAATGTCAAGGATAGAATACACATGTTTATATGAGAATAATTATTTTGAAAACAGCAAGGCAACATGGCGGTAGGTTGTTGTCTATGCTGATTTTGTCGTTGTAGCCCAATTAAACTAATTTCTATTTCGTTGGCTACAATGAGAAAATTCAGTATTGCCAGTATAATACAAAATGTTGAATGAATGATTTTGTTCAATTATTTCATATTATTTAACAGAAACAATATCCAAAAATTGATGTATAAAATAAATTGATTCATTTTTGTACTTTTACGAGAAATAAGTACGTTTTAAAAGAGTAATTAATTTTTATAAATGCAAAATATATAAAAGTGGCAATACTGAACTATGTATTTATACTTGAATATCAGCTGCAGATGGTGCTGCTGCCGTCTCCAAAATAATTAAGTAGCTGGCTACGAGGCGACAAATGCTGCTTGCGGCATTTGAAGTCGTGTGTTCGTGTAGCCTGCTGTGGTGAATGTGTTTAATGCATTACTTGTTAAAACTTGCAAGAAAATTTTATTCATATCAGAACCATGGATGGAAATCATGATACAATTATACTTTTTCCTATGTATTTTGTTTGATAATATTTCAAATTGCAATTTTTTTTTAGGAATTGACATTTAATATGAAATTCTTTACACAGTTTCATATATTTTTACTATTTTTATAAATTTTTCATAACATTTTAATATTATTCCATTAACAAATATAAAAATGCGACTTTCCATCTCTGATCATGTATGAGAAACAAACAAAATTATTTGCCATTAAAATTGAATTTATTTGGCTTAATGAAAGAAAAACAATAAATTAAGAAAACATGCTTTCTTTTTTCATATGTACATATACATGTTTTTAACAAAGAAATACATATTTTTCAGTATTCGTTTTTCAGATATTTTTGAAATAATTAATTTGACAGTAAAATACACAACAGGTGGTTGGATAATTCTCGCAAGTAAAAATTTCACTAGTAATAATTTGTAGGAATTTTTTTGTCTCTCAATTTTTTTCTCTCTTTTAACGCTCTCTCCTTGCAAACTTTTCGAGTTAATGAACACTTTCCAGTAATAAGTGCGTTCGAGAACTAAAAAATTTCTACAAATTTTTACTATTTTTTACTGGATTGCGTTCGAGTACACAAAATCCAGTAAATAAGAGGGCGAATTGAGAGAGAAAAATGACAGTTCTTTTACTGAGTAAATGCAAGTTTTTACTGGACAAATTTTTGCCAGTAAAATCCAGTAAAATGAAACCATATGTTTTTAAATATAAACAAACAATAGCAAAGGGAAACAAAAGTTTTTTGGCTTTTGATGAAATTTTAAAAAATAACAAAAAAAAAACAAATGTATTAAGTTATGAACAATATTGCATTTATTTAAGTTTGATGCCAGAAAAATATAAGGGTATGTTTTATGTATTCCACGGGAAATTAAAACGTGTGGAATTTTCATAGAATTGTTGGAAATATGTATTTATAACAACAATTTCCCAACGATGTAATTTCACGTGAAATGCAGAATATAACCGATTGTTTTTAAACGTGAATAAAGTTAATAGATTTGTATAGTTAAATTGTTGTTTATACATATAGTCGGACGGTTACTGGTTCCCCGCATGGAACATTCAAAAAATTTAGTTATTGATCGATTAAATATGATTAATGTTTACATTTCTTAAATTTGTTTTCAGTTTTTCGATATCTTGAATATATTAGGATATATAAAGTTCTTTTCCCATTGTATATTTCTCTTAATAAATGCACTCATTGGAACTACTTGAAAGGAAGTGAACAATATTGTTGTGATGATTGGTATAAGCGGCATCAAACATTTTTGTCTTTTTCTGTACATCCTAATTATTCACGTCGAGGGTAAAAAGTTTAGAAACTTTAACGGCCTGACGCGCGATGTCGGCAAGTAAGCTATAGAAAGTTTCTTGTCGACATCGTGGGCCAGGCCCGTAAGTTCAAATAAAAACATATGTATCTATTACTTTTATTATTAAAGAAAATATACTATGGTGTATTTTTATAAAACAAATGAAAAAAATATTCTTCATCGATTTTCTCAAAACCATATAATTTTTCCATGCGGCTAGCCAGTAACTACCCAGCAAAAAAATCTGATTTGGAAGCACTAACAACTGAGGGAAGCAATGTACTGTTTACTTGATCACAAAAGCTTCGAAAACTGCTTCTGAAAAGCACTAACATAAGGCAGGCTCTCTAACAAAATAGAGGAAAAAGTAAAAAAAAAAATTTGCAAGCTAGTAACTTTTGCATCTGAGTACATAAAAACTATAGCCCAATTCACAATCTTGTGCAAATGGTCTTGCATCGTTGCATGTGCAAAATGGTATAGTATATTGATACTCACCACTTAACAATTCTCAGAAGTTAATGTTAAAGTTAGCTATTTTATGTCAGATGGAGACCGCGAGTAAGGGAGATAATGTTAGGGAATCACTTGGTGTTGCGCATGAATAAGGAGATTTTTTTTGTGCGAGATGAGCCATCTAGAAGCAATTTATTCAGCTTCCAAAAAGCCATAATTTTTTGCCTTACCAAAGTGCTTCACAGAACCAATAATATATATGTATGTATAGTTTTGTATATTGTCTGCAGATAATGCGACTATTCCATACATGTATGTAAATATTCTAAAGAGGAGTAGGAATACGCCAAAACTACTCCAAATATGTGAAAAAAGGACCCAGCAAAAAATTACACATTACACATTATCAGAACTACTTCCCATATAATGACTTACTTTTCTGATTGCCAAATTTCATTACTCGCTTACAAATCTCATTACCTAAATTGTAAAAAAATTATGTACAAGTTGCTAAATGAAGAGAATGATTTTTTTAGATTAAATAGATTACGTGAACAAGTTTCCAAATAAAAAGGTAAGTACTTCTCAAGAATCGATTATTTTAGTCTCGCGCCTTGTTAAAATCATTAAGTTGTTCCAGTAAGGAACAGCTTCCACCAAAAATGCTTAATTCCAAACTCGATTACCTTTTTTGAAATTTTTTGCTGAGGAGGTGGTTTATGTCCTAGGGTTGGACTGAATGGTCCAAATTTGCATTACATCGGCCTAACCCCAAAACTACTCCATATTGCATTGAATGCTTTTGTGAAAACGTCATGATCCATGACTGCATTACATGCATGATGTAACTAGTCTGTTTCATTTCGATTGGACCACGTAGTACAATATTATATTCAGGTTTTTTTTTGCATATATGTACATATGTACATACTTATGTATAATTTTTTTAGCGCCAAATTGTCTATCAGCTGTTGTGTATATTTTACTGGATTTTACAATTTTTCCGTTCGCGTACTTTTAGCTGCAAACTTTTTTATTGAGAGTTATTTCTTTAAATTACTCAGTATTTACTCAGTTACTGGATTTTACTGGAAAAGTACTCAAACGAACCTAATAATTGTTACAAATTCGTAAAAATATTTGGTAAATGAGCAAACCTATTATTATGTTCATTATTAAAATGAAATGACATTGTTATCGATGTTTATTTTTCTTTTGATTTTCTAAAATCTGTGGTAAGAAGAAAAAAGGGGCTTAAGTCGAGAAAAGCTCATTTCGAGCTAATGGCACCCCTGTAATCTTCATATTCAAAAGAACCCCTGGGAAAAATGTCAATTATTTTTGCTTATATTTTTTCTCGACTTGTAAACTCATATGGGATTATAGCTAAATTAAGCTTATACTCTGATATTTTTCAAATGCAATGTGTACTATTAGCGGAATTCACTCTTCGTATTAAATTTAAAACCCTTTTAAATATACTACGATTTTAAGCGTAAAAGCGTGAATGATTTTTTCTTCTGTATTGTAAAAAACGTTTATAATTCAATTCAAAGAGACTCTCTAGAGAATCTGTATGTAGCTTGTTCTTCTTTTGTACAAACTCTGGTAAATAAATTCAGCTACAACATCTACTACAGTTTTTAGTGTAGTAGATGGTGTAAGCATAGTTAATTAAAAATGTATGCATTTTGTTGTTGCCGTGTTTTAAATTTACCACGATTTATCAAAGCTACAATATGTAAAAGATCTACAAAAGCCAACCGTGAGTACCGCTATTGTATTTTGCTAGATAGAAAAAAAGTCTACACCGAATTTCCCAATTTAACTGCAAAAGAAATAAATTCTATTCTACAAAACAGTACAATATGACTTAAGCACTTTTTCTTTAGTCCTAATTAACACTATGCATGTCTTATTGGTAAGCTTTGTTAGGATAAAGAGACGAGGGGAAAATAAATATTTCTGTTCCCCTCGCCTCTCTCTCTCCTAACAAACTAATCAGCTTAACAATAAGACTTGCATAGTGTAAATTAGGACTTATTGCCTCAGAAATAATAATAAACCTTTTATTTACACTTGAAATATTAATAAAAACCACAAAAACTTTATTTCAGAGCTACTGATCCCACAAAAATATGTGATGGCATCAGAAACTGTTGGGATAAAAGTGATGAAAGTCCGGTTTTTTGTAATTGTACTTCAGATCGTTTTCAATGTGGACCGTAAGTGAGAAAAACATGCAAATTAGTACGCACAAATGTATAATGATAAAAATCTTAGATCTTCACAAGAGTGTATACCACGTGAGTTTGTGTGCGACGAGGAAAAAGATTGTCCGAACGGTGAAGATGAGCGCTATTGTTTTGGTATTGAGCAACCCATACAACATAAGGACGACTCACAGCAAAAGTGATAAAAAATACATTTTAAATAATACGTTACAATTTTTTAAATTATCATAACGTTTTGTTACTTTGACAGAAAGCACCCAAGACCACCGGAATACGGGCAACTATTGGAACAAAATTACGGTATTTGGCACACAAAATGCTTTCCCAAATCCAAACCACCAAACATGTCGGAAGTAAGACAAATATGCCAGCAATTGGGTTATAGTCCTTATCGACAGCCCAGTTATCGTCTAATTGATGATGCTCTTAATGATGTTATTTTAACTAAAGAATCGTTCGATCAACGAGGGCGTTCATTTAGTAGTGATCCGTTGGAGGGGAAATATCGTCCTTCTACGAAAGCAGTCATAACAACAAAATTTTCACCACTGCTACTTAACGACGAGTTAACGTTGTTTGTTAAACCAAGTCGACCAATTGCTCAGTTGGTTCACTGGAATACTACGGACTCCACGAATTGTTTAAGGTTAGAAATCAAGTGTTCGTAGTAGTTATGAAATGCTTAGATTAATTAATAGTATTAAGATTTTATATTTATAAAAAAAAATTGTAAAATAAAAGCTATTACTTTTTTAATTAATTTTGACCGATTTCATTATTCATTATAAGAACTACAACTTAACTAAAAACAAACCATTTCCGGTCTGTTGGTTTGTTGTTACTCTTTTAGAAATTTGTCTATAACTTCGAAGTTTCTCAAGATAGAGAAATGAAATTTTACAGGCAGGTAGAATGGAACTTGGTGATTTGTATAACCTCTACTTGAATTATGTAGGCATATTGCTAAGTGAGATATAACGATTTTGAATATACAGTTCGTTTTTTCATTAACATGGCGGGCCATCAGGCGGGCCAAAGTATGCCCATATTGTAGTCAAGGTTCTAATCCATCATATGGTAAAACAATTATCCCAATGGGTTGACCGGTTAGTGAGTTATAGCGCTTTGAAAAAATGTAATCTAGAAATCCACCTCCTACCGGATTCTGTTGACCTGGTGTTTCACAAAAAAATAACCGACATTTTTCAAATTATTGGATTTAAAAACAGTTTCACGGTTTTTCTAATATCTCCTTTATTTTTAAAGTTATATGCATGAAATTTTATGGGTTGATAGAGAACATAATGTGGAATAAGATGTGATTAATATGGTTTCGACACGCCCATTTTTAAGTCGATAAAAGTGGGCGTAAATTTGAAATTGCTTCATATTCATTTTTTCTTCTTTACTTTGAAAGTTCAAAAGTTCTCTATATTAAAGCTGACGTTGTGATCTTTCATCCACAAAAAATTTCAGCAAAATATTTCTGGCGGTTTCCGAGATATAAGAACTACAACTTAACTAAAAACAAACCATTTCCGGTCTGTTCGTTTGCTGTTACTCTTTTAGAAATTTGTCTATAACTTCGAAGTTTCTCAAGATAGAGAAATGACATTTTACAGGCAGGTAGAATAGAAATTGGTGATTTGTATAAGCTCTACTTGAATTATGTAGGCCTATTGCTAAGTGAGATATAACGATTTTGAATATACACTTCGTTTTTTCATTAACATGGCGGGCCAACAGGCGGGCCAAAGTATGCCCATATTGTAGTCAAGGTTCTTAATCCATCATATGGTAAAACATGAGTAATAGCGCTTTCAAAAAATGTATTTCAGAAATCCACCTCCTACCGGATTCTGTTGACCTGGTGTTTCACAAAAAAATAACCGACATTTTTCAAATTATTGGATTTAAAAACAGTTTCACGGTTTTTCTAATATATCCTTTGTTTTTGAAGTTATATGCATGAAATTTTATGGGTTGATAGAGAACATAATGCGGAATAAGATGTGATTAATATGGGTTTGACACGCCCACTATTAAGTCATTAAAAGTGGGCGTAAGTTTGAAATTGCTTTATATTCATCTTTTCTTCTTTAATTTGAAAGTTCAAAAGTTCTCTATATTAAAGCTGACGTTGTCATCTTTCGTCCACAAAATATTTCAGCGAAATATTTCTGGCGGTTTCCGAGATACAAGAACTACAACTTAACTAAAAAGAAACCATTTCCGGTCTGTTCGTTTGTTGTTACTCTTTTAGAAATTTGTCTATAACTTCGAAGTTTCTCAAGATAGAGAAATGAAATTTTACAGGCAGGTAGAATGGAACTTGGTGATTTGTATAACCTCTACTTGAATTATGTAGGCATATTGCTAAGTGAGATATAACGATTTTGAATATACAGTTCGTTTTTTCATTAACATGGCGGGCCATCAGGCGGGCCAAAGTATGCCCATATTGTAGTCAAGGTTCTAATCCATCATATGGTAAAACAATTATCCCAATGGGTTGACCGGTTAGTGAGTTATAGCGCTTTGAAAAAATGTAATCTAGAAATCCACCTCCTACCGGATTCTGTTGACCTGGTGTTTCACAAAAAAATAACCGACATTTTTCAAATTATTGGATTTAAAAACAGTTTCACGGTTTTTCTAATATCTCCTTTATTTTTAAAGTTATATGCATGAAATATTATGGGTTGATAGAGAACATAATGTGGAATAAGATGTGATTAATATGGTTTCGACACGCCCATTTTTAAGTCGATAAAAGTGGGCGTAAATTTGAAATTGCTTCATATTCATTTTTTCTTCTTTACTTTGAAAGTTCAAAAGTTCTCTATATTAAAGCTGACGTTGTGATCTTTCATCCACAAAAAATTTCAGCAAAATATTTCTGGCGGTTTCCGAGATATAAGAACTACAACTTAACTAAAAACAAACCATTTCCGGTCTGTTCGTTTGCTGTTACTCTTTTAGAAATTTGTCTATAACTTCGAAGTTTCTCAAGATAGAGAAATGACATTTTACAGGCAGGTAGAATAGAAATTGGTGATTTGTATAAGCTCTACTTGAATTATGTAGGCCTATTGCTAAGTGAGATATAACGATTTTGAATATACACTTCGTTTTTTCATTAACATGGCGGGCCAACAGGCGGGCCAAAGTATGCCCATATTGTAGTCAAGGTTCTTAATCCATCATATGGTAAAACATGAGTAATAGCGCTTTCAAAAAATGTATTTCAGAAATCCACCTCCTACCGGATTCTGTTGACCTGGTGTTTCACAAAAAAATAACCGACATTTTTCAAATTATTGGATTTAAAAACAGTTTCACGGTTTTTCTAATATATCCTTTGTTTTTGAAGTTATATGCATGAAATTTTATGGGTTGATAGAGAACATAATGCGGAATAAGATGTGATTAATATGGGTTTGACACGCCCACTATTAAGTCATTAAAAGTGGGCGTAAGTTTGAAATTGCTTTATATTCATCTTTTCTTCTTTAATTTGAAAGTTCAAAAGTTCTCTATATTAAAGCTGACGTTGTCATCTTTCGTCCACAAAATATTTCAGCGAAATATTTCTGGCGGTTTCCGAGATACAAGAACTACAACTTAACTAAAAAGAAACCATTTCCGGTCTGTTCGTTTGTTGTTACTCTTTTAGAAATTTGTCTATAACTTCGAAGTTTCTCAAGATAGAGAAATGAAATTTTACAGGCAGGTAGAATGGAACTTGGTGATTTGTATAAGCTCTACTTGAATTATGTAGGCCTATTGCTAAGTGAGATATAACGATTTTGAATATACACTTCGTTTTTTCATTAACATGGCGGGCCATCAGGCGGGCCAAAGTATGCCCATATTGTAGTCAAGGTTCTAATCCATCATATGGTAAAACAATTATCCCAATGGGTTGACCGGTTAGTGAGTTATAGCGCTTTGAAAAAATGTAATCCAGAAATCCACCTCCTACCGGATTCTGTTGACCTGGTGTTTCACAAAAAAATAACCGACATTTTTCAAATTATTGGATTTAAAAATAATTTCACGGTTTTTCTAATATCTCCTTTGTTTTTAAAGTTATATGCATGAAATTTTATGGGTTGATAGAGAACATAATGCGGAATAAGATGTGATTAATATGGTTTTGACACGCCCATTTTTAAGTCGATAAAAGTGGGCGTAAATTTGAAATTGCTTCATATTCATATTTTCTTATTTACTTTGAAAGTTCAAAAGTTCTCTATATTGAAGCTGACGTTGTCATCTTTCGTCCACAAAATATTTCAGCGAAATATTTCTGGCGGTTTCCGAGATACAAGAACTACAACTTAACTAAAAAGAAACCATTTCCGGTCTGTTCGTTTGTTGTTACTCTTTTAGAAATTTGTCTATAACTTCGAAGTTTCTCAAGATAGAGAAATGAAATTTTACAGGCAGGTAGAATGGAACTTGGTGATTTGTATAACCTCTACTTGAATTATGTAGGCCTATTGCTAAGTGAGATATAACGATTTTGAATATACACTTCGTTTTTTCATTAACATGGCGGGCCAACAGGCGGGCCAAAGTATGCCCATATTGTAGTCAAGGTTCTAATCCATCATATGGTAAAACATGAGTAATAGCGCTTTCAAAAAATGTATTTCAGAAATCCACCTCCTACCGGATTCTGTTGACCTGGTGTTTCACAAAAAAATAACCGACATTTTTCAAATTATTGGATTTAAAAACAGTTTCACGGTTTTTCTAATATATCCTTTGTTTTTGAAGTTATATGCATGAAATTTTATGGGTTGATAGAGAACATAATGCGGAATAAGATGTGATTAATATGGGTTTGACACGCCCACTATTAAGTCATTAAAAGTGGGCGTAAGTTTGAAATTGCTTTATATTCATCTTTTCTTCTTTAATTTGAAAGTTCAAAAGTTCTCTATATTAAAGCTGACGTTGTCATCTTTCGTCCACAAAATATTTCAGCGAAATATTTCTGGCGGTTTCCGAGATACAAGAACTACAACTTAACTAAAAAGAAACCATTTCCGGTCTGTTCGTTTGTTGTTACTCTTTTAGAAATTTGTCTATAACTTCGAAGTTTCTCAAGATAGAGAAATGAAATTTTACAGGCAGGTAGAATGGAACTTGGTGATTTGTATAAGCTCTACTTGAATTATGTAGGCCTATTGCTAAGTGAGATATAACGATTTTGAATATACACTTCGTTTTTTCATTAACATGGCGGGCCATCAGGCGGGCCAAAGTATGCCCATATTGTAGTCAAGGTTCTAATCCATCATATGGTAAAACAATTATCCCAATGGGTTGACCGGTTAGTGAGTTATAGCGCTTTGAAAAAATGTAATCCAGAAATCCACCTCCTACCGGATTCTGTTGACCTGGTGTTTCACAAAAAAATAACCGACATTTTTCAAATTATTGGATTTAAAAATAATTTCACGGTTTTTCTAATATCTCCTTTGTTTTTAAAGTTATATGCATGAAATTTTATGGGTTGATAGAGAACATAATGCGGAATAAGATGTGATTAATATGGTTTTGACACGCCCATTTTTAAGTCGATAAAAGTGGGCGTAAATTTGAAATTGCTTCATATTCATATTTTCTTATTTACTTTGAAAGTTCAAAAGTTCTCTATATTGAAGCTGACGTTGTCATCTTTCGTCCACAAAATATTTCAGCGAAATATTTCTGGCGGTTTCCGAGATACAAGAACTACAACTTAACTAAAAAGAAACCATTTCCGGTCTGTTCGTTTGTTGTTACTCTTTTAGAAATTTGTCTATAACTTCGAAGTTTCTCAAGATAGAGAAATGAAATTTTACAGGCAGGTAGAATGGAACTTGGTGATTTGTATAAGCTCTACTTGAATTATGTAGGCCTATTGCTAAGTGAGATATAACGATTTTGAATATACACTTCGTTTTTTCATTAACATGGCGGGCCATCAGGCGGGCCAAAGTATGCCCATATTGTAGTCAAGGTTCTTAATCCATCATATGGTAAAACATGAGTAATAGCGCTTTCAAAAAATGTATTTCAGAAATCCACCTCCTACCGGATTCTGTTGACCTGGTGTTTCACAAAAAAATAACCGACATTTTTCAAATTATTGGATTTAAAAACAATTTCACGGGTTTTCTAATATCTCCTTTGTTTTTAAAGTTATATGCATGAAATTTTATGGGTTGATAGAGAACATAATGCGGAATAAGATGTGATTAATATGGTTTTGACACGCCCATTTTTAAGTCGATAAAAGTGGGCGTAAGTTTGAAATTGCTTCATATTCATCTTTTCTTCTTTAATTTGAAAGTTCAAAAGTTCTCTATATTAAAGCTGACGTTGTCATCTTTCGTCCACAAAATATTTCAGCGAAATATTTCTGGCGGTTTCCGAGATACAAGAACTACAACTTAACTAAAAAGAAACCATTTCCGGTCTGTTCGTTTGTTGTTACTCTTTTAGAAATTTGTCTATAACTTCGAAGTTTCTCAAGATAGAGAAATGAAATTTTACAGGCAGGTAGAATGGAACTTGGTGATTTGTATAACCTCTACTTGAATTATGTAGGCCTATTGCTAAGTGAGATATAACGATTTTGAATATACACTTCGTTTTTTCATTAACATGGCGGGCCATCAGGCGGGCCAAAGTATGCCCATATTGTAGTCAAGGTTCTAATCCATCACATGGTAAAACAATTATCCCAATGGGTTGACCGGTTAGTGATTTATAGCGCTTTGAAAAAATGTAATCCAGAAATCCACCTCCTACCGGATTCTGTTGACCTGGTGTTTCACAAAAAAATAACCGACATTTTTCAAATTATTGGATTTAAAAACAATTTCACGGGTTTTCTAATATCTCCTTTGTTTTTAAAGTTATATGCACGAAATTTTATGGGTTGATAGAGAACATAATGAGGAATAAGATGTGATTAATATGGTTTTGACACGCCCATTTTAAAGTCGATAAAAGTGGGCGTAAATTTGAAATTGCTTCATATTCATATTTTCTTATTTACTTTGAAAGTTCAAAAGTTCTCTATATTGAAGCTGACGTTGTGATCTTTCGTCCACAAAAAATTTCAGCGAAATATTTCTGTCGGTTTCCGAGATATAAGAACTACAACTTAACTAAAAAGAAACCATTTCCGGTCTGTTCGTTTGTTGTTACTCTTTTAGAAATTTGTCTATAACTTCGAAGTTTCTCAAGATAGAGAAATGACATTTTACAGGCAGGTAGAATAGAAATTGGTGATTTGTATAAGCTCTACTTGAATTATGTAGGCCTATTGCTAAGTGAGATATAACGATTTTGAATATACACTTCGTTTTTTCATTAACATGGCGGGCCAACAGGCGGGCCAAAGTATGCCCATATTGTAGTCAAGGTTCTTAATCCATCATATGGTAAAACATGAGTAATAGCGCTTTCAAAAAATGTATTTCAGAAATCCACCTCCTACCGGATTCTGTTGACCTGGTGTTTCACAAAAAAATAACCGACATTTTTCAAATTATTGGATTTAAAAACAGTTTCACGGTTTTTCTAATATATCCTTTGTTTTTGAAGTTATATGCATGAAATTTTATGGGTTGATAGAGAACATAATGCGGAATAAGATGTGATTAATATGGGTTTGACACGCCCACTATTAAGTCGTTAAAAGTGGGCGTAAGTTTGAAATTGCTTTATATTCATCTTTTCTTCTTTAATTTGAAAGTTCAAAAGTTCTCTATATTAAAGCTGACGTTGTCATCTTTCGTCCACAAAATATTTCAGCGAAATATTTCTGGCGGTTTCCGAGATACAAGAAGTACAACTTAACTAAAAAGAAACCATTTCCGGTCTGTTCGTTTGTTGTTACTCTTTTAGAAATTTGTCTATAACTTCGAAGTTTCTCAAGATAGAGAAATGAAATTTTACAGGCAGGTAGAATGGAACTTGGTGATTTGTATAAGCTCTACTTGAATTATGTAGGCCTATTGCTAAGTGAGATATAACGATTTTGAATATACACTTCGTTTTTTCATTAACATGGCGGGCCATCAGGCGGGCCAAAGTATGCCCATATTGTAGTCAAGGTTCTAATCCATCATATGGTAAAACAATTATCCCAATGGGTTGACCGGTTAGTGAGTTATAGCGCTTTGAAAAAATGTAATCCAGAAATCCACCTCCTACCGGATTCTGTTGACCTGGTGTTTCACAAAAAAATAACCGACATTTTTCAAATTATTGGATTTAAAAACAATTTCACGGTTTTTCTAATATCTCCTTTGTTTTTAAAGTTATATGCATCAAATTTTATGGGTTGATAGAGAACATAATGCGGAATAAGATGTGATTAATATGGTTTTGACACGCCCATTTTTAAGTCGATAAAAGTGGGCGTAAGTTTGAAATTGCTTCATATTCATCTTTTCTTCTTTAATTTGAAAGTTCAAAAGTTCTCTATATTAAAGCTGACGTTGTCATCTTTCGTCCACAAAATATTTCAGCGAAATATTTCTGGCGGTTTCCGAGATACAAGAACTACAACTTAACTAAAAAGAAACCATTTCCGGTCTGTTCGTTTGTTGTTACTCTTTTAGAAATTTGTCTATAACTTCGAAGTTTCTCAAGATAGAGAAATGAAATTTTACAGGCAGGTAGAATGGAACTTGGTGATTTGTATAACCTCTACTTGAATTATGTAGGCCTATTGCTAAGTGAGATATAACGATTTTGAATATACACTTCGTTTTTTCATTAACATGGCGGGCCATCAGGCGGGCCAAAGTATGCCCATATTGTAGTCAAGGTTCTAATCCATCATATGGTAAAACAATTATCCCAATGGGTTGACCGGTTAGTGATTTATAGCGCTTTGAAAAAATGTAATCCAGAAATCCACCTCCTACCGGATTCTGTTGACCTGGTGTTTCACAAAAAAATAACCGACATTTTTCAAATTATTGGATTTAAAAACAATTTCACGGGTTTTCTAATATCTCCTTTGTTTTTAAAGTTATATGCATGAAATTTTATGGGTTGATAGAGAACATAATGAGGAATAAGATGTGATTAATATGGTTTTGACACGCCCATTTTTAAGTCGATAAAAGTGGGCGTAAATTTGAAATTGCTTCATATTCATATTTTCTTATTTACTTTGAAAGTTCAAAAGTTCTCTATATTGAAGCTGACGTTGTGATCTTTCGTCCAAAAAAAATTTCAGCGAAATATTTCTGTCGGTTTCCGAGATATAAGAACTACAACTTAACTAAAAAGAAACCATTTCCGGTCTGTTCGTTTGTTGTTACTCTTTTAGAAATTTGTCTATAACTTCGAAGTTTCTCAAGATAGAGAAATGAAATTTTACAGGCAGGTAGAATGGAACTTGGTGATTTGTATAAGCTCTACTTGAATTATGTAGGCCTATTGCTAAGTGAGATATAACGATTTTGAATATACACTTCGTTTTTTCATTAACATGGCGGGCCATCAGGCGGGCCAAAGTATGCCCATATTGTAGTCAAGGTTCTAATCCATCATATGGTAAAACAATTATCCCAATGGTTTGACCGGTTAGTGAGTTATAGCGCTTTGAAAAACTGTAATCCAGAAATCCACCTCCTACCGGATTCTGTTGACCTGGTGTTTCACAAAAAAATAACCGACATTTTTCAAATTATTGGATTTAAAAACAGTTTCACGGTTTTTCTAATATATCCTTTGTTTTTAAAGTTATATGCATGAAATTTTATGGGTTGATAGAGAACATAATGAGGAATAAGATGTGATTAATATGGTTTTGACACGCCCATTTTTAAGTCGATAAAAGTGGGCGTAAATTTGAAATTGCTTCATATTCATATTTTCTTATTTACTTTGAAAGTTCAAAAGTTCTCTATATTGAAGCTGACGTTGTGATCTTTCGTCCACAAAAAATTTCAGCGAAATATTTCTGTCGGTTTCCGAGATATAAGAACTACAACTTAACTAAAAAGAAACCATTTCCGGTCTGTTCGTTTGTTGTTAGTCTTTTAGAAATTTGTCTATAACTTCGAAGTTTCTCAAGATAGAGAAATGAAATTTTACAGGCAGGTAGAATGGAACTTGGTGATTTGTATAAGCTCTACTTGAATTATGTAGGCCTATTGCTAAGTGAGATATAACGATTTTGAATATACACTTCGTTTTTTCATTAACATGGCGGGCCATCAGGCGGGCCAAAGTATGCCCATATTGTAGTCAAGGTTCTAATCCATCATATGGTAAAACAATTATCCCAATGGGTTGACCGGTTAGTGAGTTATAGCGCTTTGAAAAAATGTAATCCAGAAATCCACCTCCTACCGGATTCTGTTGACCTGGTGTTTCACAAAAAAATAACCGACATTTTTCAAATTATTGGATTTAAAAACAATTTCACGGGTTTTCTAATATCTCCTTTGTTTTTAAAGTTATATGCATGAAATTTTATGGGTTGATAGAGAACATAATGAGGAATAAGATGTGATTAATATGGTTTTGACACGCCCATTTTTAAGTCGATAAAAGTGGGCGTAAATTTGAAATTGCTTCATATTCATATTTTCTTATTTACTTTGAAAGTTCAAAAGTTCTCTATATTGAAGCTGACGTTGTGATCTTTCGTCCACAAAAAATTTCAGCGAAATATTTCTGTCGGTTTCCGAGATATAAGAACTACAACTTAACTAAAAAGAAACCATTTCCGGTCTGTTCGTTTGTTGTTACTCTTTTAGAAATTTGTCTATAACTTCGAAGTTTCTCAAGATAGAGAAATGAAATTTTACAGGCAGGTAGAATGGAACTTGGTGATTTGTATAAGCTCTACTTGAATTATGTAGGCCTATTGCTAAGTGAGATATAACGATTTTGAATATACACTTCGTTTTTTCATTAACATGGCGGGCCATCAGGCGGGCCAAAGTATGCCCATATTGTAGTCAAGGTTCTAATCCATCATATGGTAAAACAATTATCCCAATGGGTTGACCGGTTAGTGAGTTATAGCGCTTTGAAAAAATGTAATCCAGAAATCCACCTCCTACCGGATTCTGTTGACCTGGTGTTTCACAAAAAAATAACCGACATTTTTCAAATTATTGGATTTAAAAACAATTTCACGGGTTTTCTAATATCTCCTTTGTTTTTAAAGTTATATGCATGAAATTTTATGGGTTGATAGAGAACATAATGAGGAATAAGATGTGATTAATATGGTTTTGACACGCCCATTTTTAAGTCGATAAAAGTGGGCGTAAATTTGAAATTGCTTCATATTCATATTTTCTTATTTACTTTGAAAGTTCAAAAGTTCTCTATATTGAAGCTGACGTTGTGATCTTTCGTCCACAAAAAATTTCAGCGAAATATTTCTGTCGGTTTCCGAGATATAAGAACTACAACTTAACTAAAAAGAAACCATTTCCGGTCTGTTCGTTTGTTGTTACTCTTTTAGAAATTTGTCTATAACTTCGAAGTTTCTCAAGATAGAGAAATGAAATTTTACAGGCAGGTAGAATGGAACTTGGTGATTTGTATAAGCTCTACTTGAATTATGTAGGCCTATTGCTAAGTGAGATATAACGATTTTGAATATACACTTCGTTTTTTCATTAACATGGCGGGCCATCAGGCGGGCCAAAGTATGCCCATATTGTAGTCAAGGTTCTAATCCATCATATGGTAAAACAATTATCCCAATGGGTTGACCGGTTAGTGAGTTATAGCGCTTTGAAAAAATGTAATCCAGAAATCCACCTCCTACCGGATTCTGTTGACCTGGTGTTTCACAAAAAAATAACCGACATTTTTCAAATTATTGGATTTAAAAACAATTTCACGGGTTTTCTAATATCTCCTTTGTTTTTAAAGTTATATGCATGAAATTTTATGGGTTGATAGAGAACATAATGAGGAATAAGATGTGATTAATATGGTTTTGACACGCCCATTTTTAAGTCGATAAAAGTGGGCGTAAATTTGAAATTGCTTCATATTCATATTTTCTTATTTACTTTGAAAGTTCAAAAGTTCTCTATATTGAAGCTGACGTTGTGATCTTTCGTCCACAAAAAATTTCAGCGAAATATTTCTGTCGGTTTCCGAGATATAAGAACTACAACTTAACTAAAAACAAACCATTTCCGGTCTGTTCGTTTGCTGTTACTCTTTTAGAAATCTGTCTATAACTTCGAAGTTTCTCAAGATAGAGAAATGAAATTTTACAGGCAGGTAGAATGGAACTTGGTGATTTGTATAACCTCTACTTGAATTATGTAGGCCTATTGCTAAGTGAGATATAACGATTTTGAATATACAGTTCGTTTTTTCATTAACATGGCGGGCCATCAGGCGGGCCAAAGTATGCCCATATTGTAGTCAAGGTTCTAATCCATCATATGGTAAAACAATTATCCCAATGGGTTGACCGGTTAGTGAGTTATAGCGCTTTGAAAAAATGTAATCTAGAAATCCACCTCCTACCGGATTCTGTTGACCTGGTGTTTCACAAAAAAATAACCGACATTTTTCAAATTATTGGATTTAAAAACAGTTTCACGGTTTTTCTAATATATCCTTTGTTTTTGAAGTTATATGCATGAAATTTTATGGGTTGATAGAGAACATAATGCGGAATAAGATGTGATTAATATGGGTTTGACACGCCCACTATTAAGTCGATAAAAGTGGGCGTAAGTTTGAAATTGCTTCATATTCATCTTTTCTTCTTTAATTTGAAAGTTCAAAAGTTCTCTATATTAAAGCTGACGTTGTCATCTTTCGTCCACAAAATATTTCAGCGAAATATTTCTGGCGGTTTCCGAGATACAAGAACTACAACTTAACTAAAAAGAAACCATTTCCGGTCTGTTCGTTTGTTGTTACTCTTTTAGAAATTTGTCTATAACTTCGAAGTTTCTCAAGATAGAGAAATGAAATTTTACAGGCAGGTAGAATGGAACTTGGTGATTTGTATAACCTCTACTTTAATTATGTAGGCCTATTGCTAAGTGAGATATAACGATTTTGAATATACACTTCGTTTTTTCATTAACATGGCGGGCCATCAGGCGGGCCAAAGTATGCCCATATTGTAGTCAAGGTTCTAATCCATCATATGGTAAAACAATTATCCCAATGGGTTGACCGGTTAGTGATTTATAGCGCTTTGAAAAAATGTAATCCAGAAATCCACCTCCTACCGGATTCTGTTGACCTGGTGTTTCACAAAAAAATAACCGACATTTTTCAAATTATTGGATTTAAAAACAATTTCACGGGTTTTCTAATATCTCATTTGTTTTTAAAGTTATATGCATGAAATTTTATGGGTTGATAGAGAACATAATGAGGAATAAGATGTGATTAATATGGTTTTGACACGCCCATTTTTAAGTCGATAAAAGTGGGCGTAAATTTGAAATTGCTTCATATTCATATTTTCTTATTTACTTTGAAAGTTCAAAAGTTCTCTATATTGAAGCTGACGTTGTGATCTTTCGTCCACAAAAAATTTCAGCGAAATATTTCTGTCGGTTTTCGAGATATAAGAACTACAACTTAACTAAAAAGAAACCATTTCCGGTCTGTTCGTTTGTTGTTACTCTTTTAGAAATTTGTCTATAACTTCGAAGTTTCTCAAGATAGAGAAATGAAATTTTACAGGCAGGTAGAATGGAACTTGGTGATTTGTATAAGCTCTACTTGAATTATGTAGGCCTATTGCTAAGTGAGATATAACGATTTTGAATATACACTTCGTTTTTTCATTAACATGGCGGGCCATCAGGCGGGCCAAAGTATGCCCATATTGTAGTCAAGGTTCTAATCCATCATATGGTAAAACAATTATCCCAATGGGTTGACCGGTTAGTGAGTTATAGCGCTTTGAAAAAATGTAATCCAGAAATCCACCTCCTACCGGATTCTGTTGACCTGGTGTTTCACAAAAAAATAACCGACATTTTTCAAATTATTGGATTTAAAAACAATTTCACGGGTTTTCTAATATCTCCTTTGTTTTTAAAGTTATATGCATGAAATTTTATGGGTTGATAGAGAACATAATGAGGAATAAGATGTGATTAATATGGTTTTGACACGCCCATTTTTAAGTCGATAAAAGTGGGCGTAAATTTGAAATTGCTTCATATTCATATTTTCTTATTTACTTTGAAAGTTCAAAAGTTCTCTATATTGAAGCTGACGTTGTGATCTTTCGTCCACAAAAAATTTCAGCGAAATATTTCTGTCGGTTTCCGAGATATAAGAACTACAACTTAACTAAAAAGAAACCATTTCCGGTCTGTTCGTTTGTTGTTACTCTTTTAGAAATTTGTCTATAACTTCGAAGTTTCTCAAGATAGAGAAATGAAATTTTACAGGCAGGTAGAATGGAACTTGGTGATTTGTATAAGCTCTACTTGAATTATGTAGGCCTATTGCTAAGTGAGATATAACGATTTTGAATATACACTTCGTTTTTTCATTAACATGGCGGGCCATCAGGCGGGCCAAAGTATGCCCATATTGTAGTCAAGGTTCTAATCCATCATATGGTAAAACAATTATCCCAATGGGTTGACCGGTTAGTGAGTTATAGCGCTTTGAAAAAATGTAATCCAGAAATCCACCTCCTACCGGATTCTGTTGACCTGGTGTTTCACAAAAAAATAACCGACATTTTTCAAATTATTGGATTTAAAAACAATTTCACGGGTTTTCTAATATCTCCTTTGTTTTTAAAGTTATATGCATGAAATTTTATGGGTTGATAGAGAACATAATGAGGAATAAGATGTGATTAATATGGTTTTGACACGCCCATTTTTAAGTCGATAAAAGTGGGCGTAAATTTGAAATTGCTTCATATTCATATTTTCTTATTTACTTTGAAAGTTCAAAAGTTCTCTATATTGAAGCTGACGTTGTGATCTTTCGTCCACAAAAAATTTCAGCGAAATATTTCTGTCGGTTTCCGAGATATAAGAACTACAACTTAACTAAAAACAAACCATTTCCGGTCTGTTCGTTTGCTGTTACTCTTTTAGAAATCTGTCTATAACTTCGAAGTTTCTCAAGATAGAGAAATGAAATTTTACAGGCAGGTAGAATGGAACTTGGTGATTTGTATAACCTCTACTTGAATTATGTAGGCCTATTGCTAAGTGAGATATAACGATTTTGAATATACAGTTCGTTTTTTCATTAACATGGCGGGCCATCAGGCGGGCCAAAGTATGCCCATATTGTAGTCAAGGCTCTAATCCATCATATGGTAAAACAATTATCCCAATGGGTTGACCGGTTAGTGAGTTATAGCGCTTTGAAAAAATGTAATCTAGAAATCCACCTCCTACCGGATTCTGTTGACCTGGTGTTTCACAAAAAAATAACCGACATTTTTCAAATTATTGGATTTAAAAACAGTTTCACGGTTTTTCTAATATATCCTTTGTTTTTGAAGTTATATGCATGAAATTTTATGGGTTGATAGAGAACATAATGCGGAATAAGATGTGATTAATATGGGTTTGACACGCCCACTATTAAGTCGATAAAAGTGGGCGTAAGTTTGAAATTGCTTCATATTCATCTTTTCTTCTTTAATTTGAAAGTTCAAAAGTTCTCTATATTAAAGCTGACGTTGTCATCTTTCGTCCACAAAATATTTCAGCGAAATATTTCTGGCGGTTTCCGAGATACAAGAACTACAACTTAACTAAAAAGAAACCATTTCCGGTCTGTTCGTTTGTTGTTACTCTTTTAGAAATTTGTCTATAACTTCGAAGTTTCTCAAGATAGAGAAATGAAATTTTACAGGCAGGTAGAATGGAACTTGGTGATTTGTATAAGCTCTACTTGAATTATGTAGGCCTATTGCTAAGTGAGATATAACGATTTTGAATATACACTTCGTTTTTTCATTAACATGGCGGGCCAGCAGGCGGGCCAAAGTATGCCCATATTGTAGTCAAGGTTCTAATCCATCATATGGTAAAACAATATCCCAATGGGTTGACCGGTTAGTGATTTATAGCGCTTTGAAAAAATGTAATCCAGAAATCCACCTCCTACCGGATTCTGTTGACCTGGTGTTTCACAAAAAAATAACCGACATTTTTCAAATTATTGGATTTAAAAACAATTTCACGGGTTTTCTAATATCTCCTTTGTTTTTAAAGTTATATGCATGAAATTTTATGGGTTGATAGAGAACATAATGCGGAATAAGATGTGATTAATATGGTTTTGACACGCCCATTTTAAAGTCGATAAAAGTGGGCGTAAATTTGAAATTGCTTCATATTCATATTTTCTTATTTACTTTGAAAGTTCAAAAGTTCTCTATATTGAAGCTGACGTTGTGATCTTTCGTCCACAAAAAATTTCAGCGAAATATTTCTGTCGGTTTCCGAGATATAAGAACTACAACTTAACTAAAAAGAAACCATTTCCGGTCTGTTCGTTTGTTGTTACTCTTTTAGAAATTTGTCTATAACTTCGAAGTTTCTCAAGATAGAGAAATGACATTTTACAGGCAGGTAGAATGGAACTTGGTGATTTGTATAAGCTCTACTTGAATTATGTAGGCCTATTGCTAAGTGAGATATAACGATTTTGAATATACACTTCGTTTTTTCATTAACATGGCGGGCCAACAGGCGGGCCAAAGTATGCCCATATTGTAGTCAAGGTTCTTAATCCATCATATGGTAAAACATGAGTAATAGCGCTTTCAAAAAATGTATTTCAGAAATCCACCTCCTACCGGATTCTGTTGACCTGGTGTTTCACAAAAAAATAACCGACATTTTTCAAATTATTGGATTTAAAAACAGTTTCACGGTTTTTCTAATATATCCTTTGTTTTTGAAGTTATATGCATGAAATTTTATGGGTTGATAGAGAACATAATGCGGAATAAGATGTGATTAATATGGGTTTGACACGCCCACTATTAAGTCGATAAAAGTGGGCGTAAGTTTGAAATTGCTTCATATTCATCTTTTCTTCTTTAATTTGAAAGTTCAAAAGTTCTCTATATTAAAGCTGACGTTGTCATCTTTCGTCCACAAAATATTTCAGCGAAATATTTCTGGCGGTTTCCGAGATACAAGAACTACAACTTAACTAAAAAGAAACCATTTCCGGTCTGTTCGTTTGTTGTTACTCTTTTAGAAATTTGTCTATAACTTCGAAGTTTCTCAAGATAGAGAAATGAAATTTTACAGGCAGGTAGAATGGAACTTGGTGATTTGTATAAGCTCTACTTGAATTATGTAGGCCTATTGCTAAGTGAGATATAACGATTTTGAATATACACTTCGTTTTTTCATTAACATGGCGGGCCAGCAGGCGGGCCAAAGTATGCCCATATTGTAGTCAAGGTTCTAATCCATCATATGGTAAAACAATATCCCAATGGGTTGACCGGTTAGTGATTTATAGCGCTTTGAAAAAATGTAATCCAGAAATCCACCTCCTACCGGATTCTGTTGACCTGGTGTTTCACAAAAAAATAACCGACATTTTTCAAATTATTGGATTTAAAAACAATTTCACGGGTTTTCTAATATCTCCTTTGTTTTTAAAGTTATATGCATGAAATTTTATGGGTTGATAGAGAACATAATGCGGAATAAGATGTGATTAATATGGTTTTGACACGCCCATTTAAAAGTCGATAAAAGTGGGCGTAAATTTGAAATTGCTTCATATTCATATTTTCTTATTTACTTTGAAAGTTCAAAAGTTCTCTATATTGAAGCTGACGTTGTGATCTTTCGTCCACAAAAAATTTCAGCGAAATATTTCTGTCGGTTTCCGAGATATAAGAACTACAACTTAACTAAAAAGAAACCATTTCCGGTCTGTTCGTTTGTTGTTACTCTTTTAGAAATTTGTCTATAACTTCGAAGTTTCTCAAGATAGAGAAATGACATTTTACAGGCAGGTAGAATGGAACTTGGTGATTTGTATAAGCTCTACTTGAATTATGTAGGCCTATTGCTAAGTGAGATATAACGATTTTGAATATACACTTCGTTTTTTCATTAACATGGCGGGCCAACAGGCGGGCCAAAGTATGCCCATATTGTAGTCAAGGTTCTTAATCCATCATATGGTAAAACATGAGTAATAGCGCTTTCAAAAAATGTATTTCAGAAATCCACCTCCTACCGGATTCTGTTGACCTGGTGTTTCACAAAAAAATAACCGACATTTTTCAAATTATTGGATTTAAAAACAGTTTCACGGTTTTTCTAATATATCCTTTGTTTTTGAAGTTATATGCATGAAATTTTATGGGTTGATAGAGAACATAATGCGGAATAAGATGTGATTAATATGGGTTTGACACGCCCACTATTAAGTCGTTAAAAGTGGGCGTAAGTTTGAAATTGCTTTATATTCATCTTTTCTTCTTTAATTTGAAAGTTCAAAAGTTCTCTATATTAAAGCTGACGTTGTCATCTTTCGTCCACAAAATATTTCAGCGAAATATTTCTGGCGGTTTCCGAGATACAAGAAGTACAACTTAACTAAAAAGAAACCATTTCCGGTCTGTTCGTTTGTTGTTACTCTTTTAGAAATTTGTCTATAACTTCGAAGTTTCTCAAGATAGAGAAATGAAATTTTACAGGCAGGTAGAATGGAACTTGGTGATTTGTATAAGCTCTACTTGAATTATGTAGGCCTATTGCTAAGTGAGATATAACGATTTTGAATATACACTTCGTTTTTTCATTAACATGGCGGGCCATCAGGCGGGCCAAAGTATGCCCATATTGTAGTCAAGGTTCTAATCCATCATATGGTAAAACAATATCCCAATGGGTTGACCGGTTAGTGATTTATAGCGCTTTGAAAAAATGTAATCCAGAAATCCACCTCCTACCGGATTCTGTTGACCTGGTGTTTCACAAAAAAATAACCGACATTTTTCAAATTATTGGATTTAAAAACAATTTCACGGGTTTTCTAATATCTCCTTTGTTTTTAAAGTTATATGCATGAAATTTTATGGGTTGATAGAGAACATAATGCGGAATAAGATGTGATTAATATGGTTTTGACACGCCCATTTTAAAGTCGATAAAAGTGGGCGTAAATTTGAAATTGCTTCATATTCATATTTTCTTATTTACTTTGAAAGTTCAAAAGTTCTCTATATTGAAGCTGACGTTGTGATCTTTCGTCCACAAAAAATTTCAGCGAAATATTTCTGTCGGTTTCCGAGATATAAGAACTACAACTTAACTAAAAAGAAACCATTTCCGGTCTGTTCGTTTGTTGTTACTCTTTTAGAAATTTGTCTATAACTTCGAAGTTTCTCAAGATAGAGAAATGACATTTTACAGGCAGGTAGAATAGAAATTGGTGATTTGTATAAGCTCTACTTGAATTATGTAGGCCTATTGCTAAGTGAGATATAACGATTTTGAATATACACTTCGTTTTTTCATTAACATGGCGGGCCAACAGGCGGGCCAAAGTATGCCCATATTGTAGTCAAGGTTCTTAATCCATCATATGGTAAAACATGAGTAATAGCGCTTTCAAAAAATGTATTTCAGAAATCCACCTCCTACCGGATTCTGTTGACCTGGTGTTTCACAAAAAAATAACCGACATTTTTCAAATTATTGGATTTAAAAACAGTTTCACGGTTTTTCTAATATATCCTTTGTTTTTGAAGTTATATGCATGAAATTTTATGGGTTGATAGAGAACATAATGCGGAATAAGATGTGATTAATATGGGTTTGACACGCCCACTATTAAGTCGTTAAAAGTGGGCGTAAGTTTGAAATTGCTTTATATTCATCTTTTCTTCTTTAATTTGAAAGTTCAAAAGTTCTCTATATTAAAGCTGACGTTGTCATCTTTCGTCCACAAAATATTTCAGCGAAATATTTCTGGCGGTTTCCGAGATACAAGAAGTACAACTTAACTAAAAAGAAACCATTTCCGGTCTGTTCGTTTGTTGTTACTCTTTTAGAAATTTGTCTATAACTTCGAAGTTTCTCAAGATAGAGAAATGAAATTTTACAGGCAGGTAGAATGGAACTTGGTGATTTGTATAAGCTCTACTTGAATTATGTAGGCCTATTGCTAAGTGAGATATAACGATTTTGAATATACACTTCGTTTTTTCATTAACATGGCGGGCCATCAGGCGGGCCAAAGTATGCCCATATTGTAGTCAAGGTTCTAATCCATCATATGGTAAAACAATTATCCCAATGGGTTGACCGGTTAGTGAGTTATAGCGCTTTGAAAAAATGTAATCCAGAAATCCACCTCCTACCGGATTCTGTTGACCTGGTGTTTCACAAAAAAATAACCGACATTTTTCAAATTATTGGATTTAAAAACAATTTCACGGTTTTTCTAATATCTCCTTTGTTTTTAAAGTTATATGCATGAAATTTTATGGGTTGATAGAGAACATAATGCGGAATAAGATGTGATTAATATGGTTTTGACACGCCCATTTTTAAGTCGATAAAAGTGGGCGTAAGTTTGAAATTGCTTCATATTCATCTTTTCTTCTTTAATTTGAAAGTTCAAAAGTTCTCTATATTAAAGCTGACGTTGTCATCTTTCGTCCACAAAATATTTCAGCGAAATATTTCTGGCGGTTTCCGAGATACAAGAACTACAACTTAACTAAAAAGAAACCATTTCCGGTCTGTTCGTTTGTTGTTACTCTTTTAGAAATTTGTCTATAACTTCGAAGTTTCTCAAGATAGAGAAATGAAATTTTACAGGCAGGTAGAATGGAACTTGGTGATTTGTATAACCTCTACTTGAATTATGTAGGCCTATTGCTAAGTGAGATATAACGATTTTGAATATACACTTCGTTTTTTCATTAACATGGCGGGCCATCAGGCGGGCCAAAGTATGCCCATATTGTAGTCAAGGTTCTAATCCATCATATGGTAAAACAATTATCCCAATGGGTTGACCGGTTAGTGATTTATAGCGCTTTGAAAAAATGTAATCCAGAAATCCACCTCCTACCGGATTCTGTTGACCTGGTGTTTCACAAAAAAATAACCGACATTTTTCAAATTATTGGATTTAAAAACAATTTCACGGGTTTTCTAATATCTCCTTTGTTTTTAAAGTTATATGCATGAAATTTTATGGGTTGATAGAGAACATAATGAGGAATAAGATGTGATTAATATGGTTTTGACACGCCCATTTTTAAGTCGATAAAAGTGGGCGTAAATTTGAAATTGCTTCATATTCATATTTTCTTATTTACTTTGAAAGTTCAAAAGTTCTCTATATTGAAGCTGACGTTGTGATCTTTCGTCCACAAAAAATTTCAGCGAAATATTTCTGTCGGTTTCCGAGATATAAGAACTACAACTTAACTAAAAAGAAACCATTTCCGGTCTGTTCGTTTGTTGTTACTCTTTTAGAAATTTGTCTATAACTTCGAAGTTTCTCAAGATAGAGAAATGAAATTTTACAGGCAGGTAGAATGGAACTTGGTGATTTGTATAAGCTCTACTTGAATTATGTAGGCCTATTGCTAAGTGAGATATAACGATTTTGAATATACACTTCGTTTTTTCATTAACATGGCGGGCCATCAGGCGGGCCAAAGTATGCCCATATTGTAGTCAAGGTTCTAATCCATCATATGGTAAAACAATATCCCAATGGGTTGACCGGTTAGTGATTTATAGCGCTTTGAAAAAATGTAATCCAGAAATCCACCTCCTACCGGATTCTGTTGACCTGGTGTTTCACAAAAAAATAACCGACATTTTTCAAATTATTGGATTTAAAAACAATTTCACGGGTTTTCTAATATCTCCTTTGTTTTTAAAGTTATATGCATGAAATTTTATGGGTTGATAGAGAACATAATGCGGAATAAGATGTGATTAATATGGTTTTGACACGCCCATTTTAAAGTCGATAAAAGTGGGCGTAAATTTGAAATTGCTTCATATTCATATTTTCTTATTTACTTTGAAAGTTCAAAAGTTCTCTATATTGAAGCTGACGTTGTGATCTTTCGTCCACAAAAAATTTCAGCGAAATATTTCTGTCGGTTTCCGAGATATAAGAACTACAACTTAACTAAAAAGAAACCATTTCCGGTCTGTTCGTTTGTTGTTACTCTTTTAGAAATTTGTCTATAACTTCGAAGTTTCTCAAGATAGAGAAATGACATTTTATAGGCAGGTAGAATAGAAATTGGTGATTTGTATAAGCTCTACTTGAATTATGTAGGCCTATTGCTAAGTGAGATATAACGATTTTGAATATACACTTCGTTTTTTCATTAACATGGCGGGCCATCAGGCGGGCCAAAGTATGCCCATATTGTAGTCAAGGTTCTAATCCATCATATGGTAAAACAATTATCCCAATGGGTTGACCGGTTTGTGAGTTATAGCGCTTTGAAAAAATGTAATCTAGAAATCCACCTCCTACCGGATTCTGTTGACCTGGTGTTTCACAAAAAAATAACCGACATTTTTCAAATTATTGGATTTAAAAACAGTTTCACGGTTTTTCTAATATATCCTTTGTTTTTGAAGTTATATGCATGAAATTTTATGGGTTGATAGAGAACATAATGCGGAATAAGATGTGATTAATATGGGTTTGACACGCCCACTATTAAGTCGATAAAAGTGGGCGTAAATTTGAAATTGCTTCATATTCATATTTTCTTATTTACTTTGAAAGTTCAAAAGTTCTCTATATTGAAGCTGACGTTGTGATCTTTCGTCCACAAAAAATTTCAGCGAAATATTTCTGTCAGTTTCCGAGATATAAGAACTACAACTTAACTAAAAAGAAACCATTTCCGGTCTGTTCGTTTGTTGTTACTCTTTTAGAAATTTGTCTATAACTTCGAAGTTTCTCAAGATAGAGAAATGACATTTTACAGGCAGGTAGAATAGAAATTGGTGATTTGTATAAGCTCTACTTGAATTATGTAGGCCTATTGCTAAGTGAGATATAACGATTTTGAATATACACTTCGTTTTTTCATTAACATGGCGGGCCAACAGGCGGGCCAAAGTATGCCCATATTGTAGTCAAGGTTCTTAATCCATCATATGGTAAAACATGAGTAATAGCGCTTTCAAAAAATGTATTTCAGAAATCCACCTCCTACCGGATTCTGTTGACCTGGTGTTTCACAAAAAAATATCCGACATTTTTCAAATTATTGGATTTAAAAACAGTTTCACGGTTTTTCTAATATATCCTTTGTTTTTGAAGTTATATGCATGAAATTTTATGGGTTGATAGAGAACATAATGCGGAATAAGATGTGATTAATATGGGTTTGACACGCCCACTATTAAGTCGTTAAAAGTGGGCGTAAGTTTGAAATTGCTTTATATTCATCTTTTCTTCTTTAATTTGAAAGTTCAAAAGTTCTCTATATTAAAGCTGACGTTGTGATCTTTCGTCCACAAAAAATTTCAGCGAAATATTTCTGTCGGTTTCCGAGATATAAGAACTACAACTTAACTAAAAAGAAACCATTTCCGGTCTGTTCGTTTGTTGTTACTCTTTTAGAAATTTGTCTATAACTTCGAAGTTTCTCAAGATAGAGAAATGACATTTTACAGGCAGGTAGAATAGAAATTGGTGATTTGTATAAGCTCTACTTGAATTATGTAGGCCTATTGCTAAGTGAGATATAACGATTTTGAATATACACTTCGTTTTTTCATTAACATGGCGGGCCAACAGGCGGGCCAAAGTATGCCCATATTGTAGTCAAGGTTCTTAATCCATCATATGGTAAAACATGAGTAATAGCGCTTTCAAAAAATGTATTTCAGAAATCCACCTCCTACCGGATTCTGTTGACCTGGTGTTTCACAAAAAAATAACCGACATTTTTCAAATTATTGGATTTAAAAACAGTTTCACGGTTTTTCTAATATATCCTTTGTTTTTGAAGTTATATGCATGAAATTTTATGGGTTGATAGAGAACATAATGAGGAATAAGATGTGATTAATATGGTTTTGACACGCCCATTTTTAAGTCGATAAAAGTGGGCGTAAATTTGAAATTGCTTCATATTCATATTTTCTTATTTACTTTGAAAGTTCAAAAGTTCTCTATATTGAAGCTGACGTTGTGATCTTTCGTCCACAAAAAATTTCAGCGAAATATTTCTGTCGGTTTCCGAGATATAAGAACTACAACTTAACTAAAAAGAAACCATTTCCGGTCTGTTCGTTTGTTGTTACTCTTTTAGAAATTTGTCTATAACTTCGAAGTTTCTCAAGATAGAGAAATGAAATTTTACAGGCAGGTAGAATGGAACTTGGTGATTTGTATAAGCTCTACTTGAATTATGTAGGCCTATTGCTAAGTGAGATATAACGATTTTGAATATACACTTCGTTTTTTCATTAACATGGCGGGCCATCAGGCGGGCCAAAGTATGCCCATATTGTAGTCAAGGTTCTAATCCATCATATGGTAAAACAATTATCCCAATGGGTTGACCGGTTAGTGAGTTATAGCGCTTTGAAAAAATGTAATCCAGAAATCCACCTCCTACCGGATTCTGTTGACCTGGTGTTTCACAAAAAAATAACCGACATTTTTCAAATTATTGGATTTAAAAACAATTTCACGGGTTTTCTAATATCTCCTTTGTTTTTAAAGTTATATGCATGAAATTTTATGGGTTGATAGAGAACATAATGAGGAATAAGATGTGATTAATATGGTTTTGACACGCCCATTTTTAAGTCGATAAAAGTGGGCGTAAATTTGAAATTGCTTCATATTCATATTTTCTTATTTACTTTGAAAGTTCAAAAGTTCTCTATATTGAAGCTGACGTTGTGATCTTTCGTCCACAAAAAATTTCAGCGAAATATTTCTGTCGGTTTCCGAGATATAAGAACTACAACTTAACTAAAAACAAACCATTTCCGGTCTGTTCGTTTGCTGTTACTCTTTTAGAAATCTGTCTATAACTTCGAAGTTTCTCAAGATAGAGAAATGAAATTTTACAGGCAGGTAGAATGGAACTTGGTGATTTGTATAACCTCTACTTGAATTATGTAGGCCTATTGCTAAGTGAGATATAACGATTTTGAATATACAGTTCGTTTTTTCATTAACATGGCGGGCCATCAGGCGGGCCAAAGTATGCCCATATTGTAGTCAAGGTTCTAATCCATCATATGGTAAAACAATTATCCCAATGGGTTGACCGGTTAGTGATTTATAGCGCTTTGAAAAAATGTAATCCAGAAATCCACCTCCTACCGAATTCTGTTGACCTGGTGTTTCACAAAAAAATAACCGACATTTTTCAAATTATTGGATTTAAAAACAATTTCACGGGTTTTCTAATATCTCCTTTGTTTTTAAAGTTATATGCATAAAATTTTATGGGTTGATAGAGAACATAATGAGGAATAAGATGTGATTAATATGGTTTTGACGCGCCCATTTTTAAGTCGATAAAAGTGGGCGTAAATTTGAAATTGCTTCATATTCATATTTTCTTATTTACTTTGAAAGTTCAAAAGTTCTCTATATTGAAGCTGACGTTGTGATCTTTCGTCCACAAAAAATTTCAGCGAAATATTTCTGTCGGTTTCCGAGATATAAGAACTACAACTTAACTAAAAACAAACCATTTCCGGTCTGTTCGTTTGCTGTTACTCTTTTAGAAATTTGTCTATAACTTCGAAGTTTCTCAAGATAGAGAAATGAAATTTTACAGGCAGGTAGAATGGAACTTGGTGATTTGTATAACCTCTACTTGAATTATGTAGGCCTATTGCTAAGTGAGATATAACGATTTTGAATATACAGTTCGTTTTTTCATTAACATAGCGGGCCATCAGGCGGGCCAAAGTATGCCCATATTGTAGTCAAGGTTCTAATCCATCATATGGTAAAACAATTATCCCAATGGGTTGACCGGTTAGTGATTTATAGCGCTTTGAAAAAATGTAATCCAGAAATCCACCTCCTACCGGATTCTGTTGACCTGGTGTTTCACAAAAAAATAACCGACATTTTTCAAATTATTGGATTTAAAAACAATTTCACGGTTTTTCTAATATCTCCTTTGTTTTTGAAGTTATATGCATGAAATTTTATGGGTTGATAGAGAACATAATGCGGAATAAGATGTAATTAATATGGTTTTGACACGCCCATTTTAAAGTCGATAAAAGTGGGCGTAAATTTGAAATTGCTTCATATTCATATTTTCTTATTTACTTTGAAAGTTCAAAAGTTCTCTATATTGAAGCTGACGTTGTGATCTTTCGTCCACAAAAAATTTCAGCGAAATATTTCTGTCGGTTTCCGAGATATAAGAACTACAACTTAACTAAAAAGAAACCATTTCCGGTCTGTTCGTTTGTTGTTACTCTTTTAGAAATTTGTCTATAACTTCGAAGTTTCTCAAGATAGAGAAATGACATTTTACAGGCAGGTAGAATAGAAATTGGTGATTTGTATAAGCTCTACTTGAATTATGTAGGCCTATTGCTAAGTGAGATATAACGATTTTGAATATACACTTCGTTTTTTCATTAACATGGCGGGCCATCAGGCGGGCCAAAGTATGCCCATATTGTAGTCAAGGTTCTTAATCCATCATATGGTAAAACATGAGTAATAGCGCTTTCAAAAAATGTATTTCAGAAATCCACCTCCTACCGGATTCTGTTGACCTGGTGTTTCACAAAAAAATAACCGACATTTTTCAAATTATTGGATTTAAAAACAGTTTCACGGTTTTTCTAATATATCCTTTGTTTTTGAAGTTATATGCATGAAATTTTATGGGTTGATAGAGAACATAATGCGGAATAAGATGTGATTAATATGGGTTTGACACGCCCACTATTAAGTCGTTAAAAGTGGGCGTAAGTTTGAAATTGCTTTATATTCATCTTTTCTTCTTTAATTTGAAAGTTCAAAAGTTCTCTATATTAAAGCTGACGTTGTCATCTTTCGTCCACAAAATATTTCAGCGAAATATTTCTGGCGGTTTCCGAGATACAAGAAGTACAACTTAACTAAAAAGAAACCATTTCCGGTCTGTTCGTTTGTTGTTACTCTTTTAGAAATTTGTCTATAACTTCGAAGTTTCTCAAGATAGAGAAATGAAATTTTACAGGCAGGTAGAATGGAACTTGGTGATTTGTATAAGCTCTACTTGAATTATGTAGGCCTATTGCTAAGTGAGATATAACGATTTTGAATATACACTTCGTTTTTTCATTAACATGGCGGGCCATCAGGCGGGCCAAAGTATGCCCATATTGTAGTCAAGGTTCTAATCCATCATATGGTAAAACAATTATCCCAATGGGTTGACCGGTTAGTGAGTTATAGCGCTTTGAAAAAATGTAATCCAGAAATCCACCTCCTACCGGATTCTGTTGACCTGGTGTTTCACAAAAAAATAACCGACATTTTTCAAATTATTGGATTTAAAAACAATTTCACGGTTTTTCTAATATCTCCTTTGTTTTTAAAGTTATATGCATGAAATTTTATGGGTTGATAGAGAACATAATGCGGAATAAGATGTGATTAATATGGTTTTTATACGCCCATTTTTAAGTCGATAAAAGTGGGCGTAAATTTGAAATTGCTTCATATTCATCTTTTCTTCTTTAATTTGAAAGTTCAAAAGTTCTCTATATTAAAGCTGACGTTGTCATCTTTCGTCCACAAAATATTTCAGCGAAATATTTCTGGCGGTTTCCGAGATACAAGAACTACAACTTAACTAAAAAGAAACCATTTCCGGTCTGTTCGTTTGTTGTTACTCTTTTAGAAATTTGTCTATAACTTCGAAGTTTCTCAAGATAGAGAAATGAAATTTTACAGGCAGGTAGAATGGAACTTGGTGATTTGTATAACCTCTACTTGAATTATGTAGGCCTATTGCTAAGTGAGATGTAACGATTTTGAATATACACTTCGTTTTTTCATTAACATGGCGGGCCATCAGGCGGGCCAAAGTATGCCCATATTGTAGTCAAGGTTCTAATCCATCATATGGTAAAACAATTATCCCAATGGGTTGACCGGTTAGTGATTTATAGCGCTTTGAAAAAATGTAATCCAGAAATCCACCTCCTACCGGATTCTGTTGACCTGGTGTTTCACAAAAAAATAACCGACATTTTTCAAATTATTGGATTTAAAAACAATTTCACGGGTTTTCTAATATCTCCTTTGTTTTTAAAGTTATATGCATGAAATTTTATGGGTTGATAGAGAACATAATGCGGAATAAGATGTGATTAATATGGTTTTGACACGCCCATTTTTAAGTCGATAAAAGTGGGCGTAAATTTGAAATTGCTTCATATTCATATTTTCTTATTTACTTTGAAAGTTCAAAAGTTCTCTATATTGAAGCTGACGTTGTGATCTTTCGTCCACAAAAAATTTCAGCGAAATATTTCTGTCGGTTTCCGAGATATAAGAACTACAACTTAACTAAAAACAAACCATTTCCGGTCTGTTCGTTTGCTGTTACTCTTTTAGAAATCTGTCTATAACTTCGAAGTTTCTCAAGATAGAGAAATGAAATTTTACAGGCAGGTAGAATGGAACTTGGTGATTTGTATAACCTCTACTTGAATTATGTAGGCCTATTGCTAAGTGAGATATAACGATTTTGAATATACAGTTCGTTTTTTCATTAACATGGCGGGCCATCAGGCGGGCCAAAGTATGCCCATATTGTAGTCAAGGTTCTAATCCATCATATGGTAAAACAATTATCCCAATGGGTTGACCGGTTAGTGATTTATAGCGCTTTGAAAAAATGTAATCCAGAAATCCACCTCCTACCGGATTCTGTTGACCTGGTGTTTCACAAAAAAATAACCGACATTTTTCAAATTATTGGATTTAAAAACAATTTCACGGTTTTTCTAATATCTCCTTTGTTTTTAAAGTTATATGCATGAAATTTTATGGGTTGATAGAGAACATAATGCGGAATAAGATGTGATTAATATGGTTTTGACACGCCCATTTTAAAGTCGATAAAAGTGGGCGTAAATTTGAAATTGCTTCATATTCATATTTTCTTATTTACTTTGAAAGTTCAAAAGTTCTCTATATTGAAGCTGACGTTGTGATCTTTCGTCCACAAAAAATTTCAGCGAAATATTTCTGTCGGTTTCCGAGATATAAGAACTACAACTTAACTAAAAAGAAACCATTTCCGGTCTGTTCGTTTGTTGTTACTCTTTTAGAAATTTGTCTATAACTTCGAAGTTTCTCAAGATAGAGAAATGACATTTTACAGGCAGGTAGAATAGAAATTGGTGATTTGTATAAGCTCTACTTGAATTATGTAGGCCTATTGCTAAGTGAGATATAACGATTTTGAATATACACTTCGTTTTTTCATTAACATGGCGGGCCAACAGGCGGGCCAAAGTATGCCCATATTGTAGTCAAGGTTCTTAATCCATCATATGGTAAAACATGAGTAATAGCGCTTTCAAAAAATGTATTTCAGAAATCCACCTCCTACCGGATTCTGTTGACCTGGTGTTTCACAAAAAAATAACCGACATTTTTCAAATTATTGGATTTAAAAACAGTTTCACGGTTTTTCTAATATATCCTTTGTTTTTGAAGTTATATGCATGAAATTTTATGGGTTGATAGAGAACATAATGCGGAATAAGATGTGATTAATATGGGTTTGACACGCCCACTATTAAGTCGTTAAAAGTGGGCGTAAGTTTGAAATTGCTTTATATTCATCTTTTCTTCTTTAATTTGAAAGTTCAAAAGTTCTCTATATTAAAGCTGACGTTGTCATCTTTCGTCCACAAAATATTTCAGCGAAATATTTCTGGCGGTTTCCGAGATACAAGAAGTACAACTTAACTAAAAAGAAACCATTTCCGGTCTGTTCGTTTGTTGTTACTCTTTTAGAAATTTGTCTATAACTTCGAAGTTTCTCAAGATAGAGAAATGAAATTTTACAGGCAGGTAGAATGGAACTTGGTGATTTGTATAAGCTCTACTTGAATTATGTAGGCCTATTGCTAAGTGAGATATAACGATTTTGAATATACACTTCGTTTTTTCATTAACATGGCGGGCCATCAGGCGGGCCAAAGTATGCCCATATTGTAGTCAAGGTTCTAATCCATCATATGGTAAAACAATTATCCCAATGGGTTGACCGGTTAGTGAGTTATAGCGCTTTGAAAAAATGTAATCCAGAAATCCACCTCCTACCGGATTCTGTTGACCTGGTGTTTCACAAAAAAATAACCGACATTTTTCAAATTATTGGATTTAAAAACAATTTCACGGTTTTTCTAATATCTCCTTTGTTTTTAAAGTTATATGCATGAAATTTTATGGGTTGATAGAGAACATAATGCGGAATAAGATGTGATTAATATGGTTTTGACACGCCCATTTTTAAGTCGATAAAAGTGGGCGTAAGTTTGAAATTGCTTCATATTCATCTTTTCTTCTTTAATTTGAAAGTTCAAAAGTTCTCTATATTAAAGCTGACGTTGTCATCTTTCGTCCACAAAATATTTCAGCGAAATATTTCTGGCGGTTTCCGAGATACAAGAACTACAACTTAACTAAAAAGAAACCATTTCCGGTCTGTTCGTTTGTTGTTACTCTTTTAGAAATTTGTCTATAACTTCGAAGTTTCTCAAGATAGAGAAATGAAATTTTACAGGCAGGTAGAATGGAACTTGGTGATTTGTATAACCTCTACTTGAATTATGTAGGCCTATTGCTAAGTGAGATGTAACGATTTTGAATATACACTTCGTTTTTTCATTAACATGGCGGGCCATCAGGCGGGCCAAAGTATGCCCATATTGTAGTCAAGGTTCTAATCCATCATATGGTAAAACAATTATCCCAATGGGTTGACCGGTTAGTGATTTATAGCGCTTTGAAAAAATGTAATCCAGAAATCCACCTCCTACCGGATTCTGTTGACCTGGTGTTTCACAAAAAAATAACCGACATTTTTCAAATTATTGGATTTAAAAACAATTTCACGGGTTTTCTAATATCTCCTTTGTTTTTAAAGTTATATGCATGAAATTTTATGGGTTGATAGAGAACATAATGCGGAATAAGATGTGATTAATATGGTTTTGACACGCCCATTTTTAAGTCGATAAAAGTGGGCGTAAATTTGAAATTGCTTCATATTCATATTTTCTTATTTACTTTGAAAGTTCAAAAGTTCTCTATATTGAAGCTGACGTTGTGATCTTTCGTCCACAAAAAATTTCAGCGAAATATTTCTGTCGGTTTCCGAGATATAAGAACTACAACTTAACTAAAAACAAACCATTTCCGGTCTGTTCGTTTGCTGTTACTCTTTTAGAAATCTGTCTATAACTTCGAAGTTTCTCAAGATAGAGAAATGAAATTTTACAGGCAGGTAGAATGGAACTTGGTGATTTGTATAACCTCTACTTGAATTATGTAGGCCTATTGCTAAGTGAGATATAACGATTTTGAATATACAGTTCGTTTTTTCATTAACATGGCGGGCCATCAGGCGGGCCAAAGTATGCCCATATTGTAGTCAAGGTTCTAATCCATCATATGGTAAAACAATTATCCCAATGGGTTGACCGGTTAGTGATTTATAGCGCTTTGAAAAAATGTAATCCAGAAATCCACCTCCTACCGGATTCTGTTGACCTGGTGTTTCACAAAAAAATAACCGACATTTTTCAAATTATTGGATTTAAAAACAATTTCACGGTTTTTCTAATATCTCCTTTGTTTTTAAAGTTATATGCATGAAATTTTATGGGTTGATAGAGAACATAATGCGGAATAAGATGTGATTAATATGGTTTTGACACGCCCATTTTAAAGTCGATAAAAGTGGGCGTAAATTTGAAATTGCTTCATATTCATATTTTCTTATTTACTTTGAAAGTTCAAAAGTTCTCTATATTGAAGCTGACGTTGTGATCTTTCGTCCACAAAAAATTTCAGCGAAATATTTCTGTCGGTTTCCGAGATATAAGAACTACAACTTAACTAAAAAGAAACCATTTCCGGTCTGTTCGTTTGTTGTTACTCTTTTAGAAATTTGTCTATAACTTCGAAGTTTCTCAAGATAGAGAAATGACATTTTACAGGCAGGTAGAATAGAAATTGGTGATTTGTATAAGCTCTACTTGAATTATGTAGGCCTATTGCTAAGTGAGATATAACGATTTTGAATATACACTTCGTTTTTTCATTAACATGGCGGGCCAACAGGCGGGCCAAAGTATGCCCATATTGTAGTCAAGGTTCTTAATCCATCATATGGTAAAACATGAGTAATAGCGCTTTCAAAAAATGTATTTCAGAAATCCACCTCCTACCGGATTCTGTTGACCTGGTGTTTCACAAAAAAATAACCGACATTTTTCAAATTATTGGATTTAAAAACAATTTCACGGTTTTTCTAATATATCCTTTGTTTTTGAAGTTATATGCATGAAATTTTATGGGTTGATAGAGAACATAATGCGGAATAAGATGTGATTAATATGGTTTTGACACGCCCATTTTTAAGTCGATAAAAGTGGGCGTAAGTTTGAAATTGCTTCATATTCATCTTTTCTTCTTTAATTTGAAAGTTCAAAAGTTCTCTATATTAAAGCTGACGTTGTCATCTTTCGTCCACAAAATATTTCAGCGAAATATTTCTGGCGGTTTCCGAGATACAAGAACTACAACTTAACTAAAAAGAAACCATTTCCGGTCTGTTCGTTTGTTGTTACTCTTTTAGAAATTTGTCTATAACTTCGAAGTTTCTCAAGATAGAGAAATGAAATTTTACAGGCAGGTAGAATGGAACTTGGTGATTTGTATAACCTCTACTTGAATTATGTAGGCCTATTGCTAAGTGAGATGTAACGATTTTGAATATACACTTCGTTTTTTCATTAACATGGCGGGCCATCAGGCGGGCCAAAGTATGCCCATATTGTAGTCAAGGTTCTAATCCATCATATGGTAAAACAATTATCCCAATGGGTTGACCGGTTAGTGATTTATAGCGCTTTGAAAAAATGTAATCCAGAAATCCACCTCCTACCGGATTCTGTTGACCTGGTGTTTCACAAAAAAATAACCGACATTTTTCAAATTATTGGATTTAAAAACAATTTCACGGGTTTTCTAATATCTCCTTTGTTTTTAAAGTTATATGCATGAAATTTTATGGGTTGATAGAGAACATAATGCGGAATAAGATGTGATTAATATGGTTTTGACACGCCCATTTTTAAGTCGATAAAAGTGGGCGTAAATTTGAAATTGCTTCATATTCATATTTTCTTATTTACTTTGAAAGTTCAAAAGTTCTCTATATTGAAGCTGACGTTGTGATCTTTCGTCCACAAAAAATTTCAGCGAAATATTTCTGTCGGTTTCCGAGATATAAGAACTACAACTTAACTAAAAACAAACCATTTCCGGTCTGTTCGTTTGCTGTTACTCTTTTAGAAATCTGTCTATAACTTCGAAGTTTCTCAAGATAGAGAAATGAAATTTTACAGGCAGGTAGAATGGAACTTGGTGATTTGTATAACCTCTACTTGAATTATGTAGGCCTATTGCTAAGTGAGATATAACGATTTTGAATATACAGTTCGTTTTTTCATTAACATGGCGGGCCATCAGGCGGGCCAAAGTATGCCCATATTGTAGTCAAGGTTCTAATCCATCATATGGTAAAACAATTATCCCAATGGGTTGACCGGTTAGTGATTTATAGCGCTTTGAAAAAATGTAATCCAGAAATCCACCTCCTACCGGATTCTGTTGACCTGGTGTTTCACAAAAAAATAACCGACATTTTTCAAATTATTGGATTTAAAAACAATTTCACGGTTTTTCTAATATCTCCTTTGTTTTTAAAGTTATATGCATGAAATTTTATGGGTTGATAGAGAACATAATGCGGAATAAGATGTGATTAATATGGTTTTGACACGCCCATTTTAAAGTCGATAAAAGTGGGCGTAAATTTGAAATTGCTTCATATTCATATTTTCTTATTTACTTTGAAAGTTCAAAAGTTCTCTATATTGAAGCTGACGTTGTGATCTTTCGTCCACAAAAAATTTCAGCGAAATATTTCTGTCGGTTTCCGAGATATAAGAACTACAACTTAACTAAAAAGAAACCATTTCCGGTCTGTTCGTTTGTTGTTACTCTTTTAGAAATTTGTCTATAACTTCGAAGTTTCTCAAGATAGAGAAATGACATTTTACAGGCAGGTAGAATAGAAATTGGTGATTTGTATAAGCTCTACTTGAATTATGTAGGCCTATTGCTAAGTGAGATATAACGATTTTGAATATACACTTCGTTTTTTCATTAACATGGCGGGCCAACAGGCGGGCCAAAGTATGCCCATATTGTAGTCAAGGTTCTTAATCCATCATATGGTAAAACATGAGTAATAGCGCTTTCAAAAAATGTATTTCAGAAATCCACCTCCTACCGGATTCTGTTGACCTGGTGTTTCACAAAAAAATAACCGACATTTTTCAAATTATTGGATTTAAAAACAGTTTCACGGTTTTTCTAATATATCCTTTGTTTTTGAAGTTATATGCATGAAATTTTATGGGTTGATAGAGAACATAATGCGGAATAAGATGTGATTAATATGGGTTTGACACGCCCACTATTAAGTCGTTAAAAGTGGGCGTAAGTTTGAAATTGCTTTATATTCATCTTTTCTTCTTTAATTTGAAAGTTCAAAAGTTCTCTATATTAAAGCTGACGTTGTCATCTTTCGTCCACAAAATATTTCAGCGAAATATTTCTGGCGGTTTCCGAGATACAAGAAGTACAACTTAACTAAAAAGAAACCATTTCCGGTCTGTTCGTTTGTTGTTACTCTTTTAGAAATTTGTCTATAACTTCGAAGTTTCTCAAGATAGAGAAATGAAATTTTACAGGCAGGTAGAATGGAACTTGGTGATTTGTATAAGCTCTACTTGAATTATGTAGGCCTATTGCTAAGTGAGATATAACGATTTTGAATATACACTTCGTTTTTTCATTAACATGGCGGGCCATCAGGCGGGCCAAAGTATGCCCATATTGTAGTCAAGGTTCTAATCCATCATATGGTAAAACAATTATCCCAATGGGTTGACCGGTTAGTGAGTTATAGCGCTTTGAAAAAATGTAATCCAGAAATCCACCTCCTACCGGATTCTGTTGACCTGGTGTTTCACAAAAAAATAACCGACATTTTTCAAATTATTGGATTTAAAAACAATTTCACGGTTTTTCTAATATCTCCTTTGTTTTTAAAGTTATATGCATGAAATTTTATGGGTTGATAGAGAACATAATGCGGAATAAGATGTGATTAATATGGTTTTGACACGCCCATTTTTAAGTCGATAAAAGTGGGCGTAAGTTTGAAATTGCTTCATATTCATCTTTTCTTCTTTAATTTGAAAGTTCAAAAGTTCTCTATATTAAAGCTGACGTTGTCATCTTTCGTCCACAAAATATTTCAGCGAAATATTTCTGGCGGTTTCCGAGATACAAGAACTACAACTTAACTAAAAAGAAACCATTTCCGGTCTGTTCGTTTGTTGTTACTCTTTTAGAAATTTGTCTATAACTTCGAAGTTTCTCAAGATAGAGAAATGAAATTTTACAGGCAGGTAGAATGGAACTTGGTGATTTGTATAAGCTCTACTTGAATTATGTAGGCCTATTGCTAAGTGAGATATAACGATTTTGAATATACACTTCGTTTTTTCATTAACATGGCGGGCCATCAGGCGGGCCAAAGTATGCCCATATTGTAGTCAAGGTTCTAATCCATCATATGGTAAAACAATTATCCCAATGGGTTGACCGGTTAGTGAGTTATAGCGCTTTGAAAAAATGTAATCCAGAAATCCACCTCCTACCGGATTCTGTTGACCTGGTGTTTCACAAAAAAATAACCGACATTTTTCAAATTATTGGATTTAAAAACAGTTTCACGGTTTTTCTAATATCTCCTTTGTTTTTGAAGTTATATGCGTGAAATTTTATGGGTTGATAGAGAACATAATGCGGAATAAGATGTGATTAATATGGGTTTGACACGCCCACTATTAAGTCGTTAAAAGTGGGCGTAAATTTGAAATTGCTTCATATTCATCTTTTCTTCTTTAATTTGAAAGTTCAAAAGTTCTCTATATTAAAGCTGACGTTGTGATCTTTCGTCCACAAAAAATTTCAGCAAAATATTTCTGGCGGTTTCCGAGATATAAGAACTACAACTTAACTAAAAACAAACCATTTCCGGTCTGTTCGTTTGCTGTTACTCTTTTAGAAATTTGTCTATAACTTCGAAGTTTCTCAAGATAGAGAAATGACATTTTACAGGCAGGTAGAATGGAACTTGGTGATTTGTATAACCTCTACTTGAATTATGTAGGCCTAATGCTAAGCGAGATACAACGATTTTGAGTATACTCTTCGTTTTTTCATTAACATGGCGGGCCATCAGCCGGGCCAAAGTATGCCCATATTGTAGTCAAGGTTCTAATCCATCATATGGTAAAACAATTATCGGAATCTGTTGACCGGTTAGTGAGTTATAGCGCTTTGAAAAAATGCAATCCAGAAATCCACCTCCTACCGGATTCTGTTGACCTGGTGTTTCACAAAAAAATAACCGACATTTTTCAAATTATTGGATTTAAAAACAGTTTCCTGGTTTTTCTAATATCTCCTTTGTTTTTGAAGTTATATGCATGAAATTTTATGGGTTGGTAGAGAACATAATGAGGAATAAGATGTGATTAATATGGTTTTGACACTCCCATTTTTAAGTCGATTAAAGTGGGCGTAAACTTGAAATTGCTTCATATTCATATTTTCTTCTTTACTTTGAAAGCTCAAAAGTTCTCTATATTGAAGCTGACGTTATGATCTTTCGTCCACAAAAAATTTCAGCGAAATATTTTTGGCGGTTTCCGAGATACCAGAACTACAACTTTACTAAAAAAAAACATTTCCGGTCTGTTCGTTTGTTGTTACTCTTTTAGAAATTTGTCTATAACTTCGAAGTTTCTCAAGATAGAGAAATGAAATTTTACAGGCAGGTAGAATGGAACTTGGTGATTTGTATAACCTCTACTTGAATTATGTAGGCCTATTGCTAAGTGAGATATAACGATTTTGAATATACAGTTCGTTTTTTCATTAACATGGCGGGCCACCAGGCGGGCCAAAGTATGCCCATATTGTAGTCAAGGTTCTAATCCATCATATGGTAAAACAATTATCCCAATGGGTTGACCGGTTAGTGAGTTATAGCGCTTTGAAAAAATGTAATCTAGAAATCCACCTCCTACCGGATTCTGTAGACCTGGTGTTTCACAAAAAAATAACCGACATTTTTCAAATTATTGGATTTAAAAACAGTTTCACGGTTTTTCTAATATCTCCTTTGTTTTTGAAGTTATATGCATGAAATTTTATGGGTTGATAGAGAACATAATGCGGAATAAGATGTGATTAATATGGGTTTGACACGCCCACTATTAAGTCGATAAAAGTGGGCGTAAGTTTGAAATTGCTTCATATTCATCTTTTCTTCTTTAATTTGAAAGTTCAAAAGTTCTCTATATTAAAGCTGACGTTGTGATCTTTCGTCCACAAAAAATTTCAGCAAAATATTTCTGGCGGTTTCCGAGATATAAGAACTACAACTTAACTAAAAACAAACCATTTCCGGTCTGTTCGTTTGTTGTTACTCTTTTAGAAATTTGTCTATAACTTCGAAGTTTCTCAAGATAGAGAAATGACATTTTACAGGCAGGTAGAATAGAAATTGGTGATTTGTATAAGCTCTACTTGAATTATGTAGGCCTATTGCTAAGTGAGATATAACGATTTTGAATATACACTTCGTTTTTTCATTAACATGGCGGGCCAACAGGCGGGCCAAAGTATGCCCATATTGTAGTCAAGGTTCTAAATCCATCATATGGTAAAACATGAGTAATAGCGCTTTCAAAAAATGTATTTCAGAAATCCACCTCCTACCGGATTCTGTTGACCTGGTGTTTCACAAAAAAATAACCGACATTTTTCAAATTATTGGATTTAAAAACAGTTTCACGGTTTTTCTAATATATCCTTTGTTTTTGAAGTTATATGCATGAAATTTTATGGGTTGATAGAGAACATAATGCGGAATAAGATGTGATTAATATGGGTTTGACACGCCCACTATTAAGTCGTTAAAAGTGGGCGTAAGTTTAAAATTGCTTTATATTCATCTTTTCTTCTTTAATTTGAAAGTTCAAAAGTTCTCTATATTAAAGCTGACGTTGTCATCTTTCGTCCACAAAATATTTCAGCGAAATATTTCTGGCGGTTTCCGAGATACAAGAAGTACAACTTAACTAAAAAGAAACCATTTCCGGTCTGTTCGTTTGTTGTTACTCTTTTAGAAATTTGTCTATAACTTCGAAGTTTCTCAAGATAGAGAAATGAAATTTTACAGGCAGGTAGAATGGAACTTGGTGATTTGTATAACCTCTACTTGAATTATGTAGGCCTATTGCTAAGTGAGATATAACGATTTTGAATATACACTTCGTTTTTTCATTAACATGGCGGGCCATCAGGCGGGCCAAAGTATGCCCATATTGTAGTCAAGGTTCTAATCCATCATATGGTAAAACAATTATCCCAATGGGTTGACCGGTTAGTGATTTATAGCGCTTTGAAAAAATGTAATCCAGAAATCCACCTCCTACCGGATTCTGTTGACCTGGTGTTTCACAAAAAAATAACCGACATTTTTCAAATTATTGGATTTAAAAACAATTTCACGGGTTTTCTAATATCTCCTTTGTTTTTAAAGTTATATGCATGAAATTTTATGGGTTGATAGAGAACATAATGAGGAATAAGATGTGATTAATATGGTTTTGACACGCCCATTTTTAAGTCGATAAAAGTGGGCGTAAATTTGAAATTGCTTCATATTCATATTTTCTTATTTACTTTGAAAGTTCAAAAGTTCTCTATATTGAAGCTGACGTTGTGATCTTTCGTCCACAAAAAATTTCAGCGAAATATTTCTGTCGGTTTCCGAGATATAAGAACTACAACTTAACTAAAAACAAACCATTTCCGGTCTGTTCGTTTGCTGTTACTCTTTTAGAAATTTGTCTATAACTTCGAAGTTTCTCAAGATAGAGAAATGAAATTTTACAGGCAGGTAGAATGGAACTTGGTGATTTGTATAACCTCTACTTGAATTATGTAGGCCTATTGCTAAGTGAGATATAACGATTTTGAATATACAGTTCGTTTTTTCATTAACATGGCGGGCCATCAGGCGGGCCAAAGTATGCCCATATTGTAGTCAAGGTTCTAATCCATCATATGGTAAAACAATTATCCCAATGGGTTGACCGGTTAGTGATTTATAGCGCTTTGAAAAAATGTAATCCAGAAATCCACCTCCTACCGGATTCTGTTGACCTGGTGTTTCACAAAAAAATAACCGACATTTTTCAAATTATTGGATTTAAAAACAATTTCACGGTTTTTCTAATATCTCCTTTGTTTTTAAAGTTATATGCATGAAATTTTATGGGTTGATAGGGAACATAATGCGGAATAAGATGTGATTAATATGGGTTTGACACGCCCATTTTAAAGTCGATAAAAGTGGGCGTAAATTTGAAATTGCTTCATATTCATATTTTCTTCTTTAATTTGAAAGTTCAAAAGTTCTCTATACTGAAGCTGACGTTGTGATCTTTCGTCCACAAAAAATTTCAGCGAAATATTTCTGTCGGTTTCCGAGATATAAGAACTACAACTTAACTAAAAAGAAACCATTTCCGGTCTGTTCGTTTGTTGTTACTCTTTTAGAAATTTGTCTATAACTTCGAAGTTTCTCAAGATAGAGAAATGAAATTTTACAGGCAGGTAGAATGGAACTTGGTGATTTGTATAACCTCTACTTGAATTATGTAGGCCTATTGCTAAGTGAGATATAACGATTTTGAATATACACTTCGTTTTTTCATTAACATGGCGGGCCATCAGGCGGGCCAAAGTATGCCCATATTGTAGTCAAGGTTCTAATCCATCATATGGTAAAACAATTATCCCAATGGGTTGACCGGTTAGTGATTTATAGCGCTTTGAAAAAATGTAATCCAGAAATCCACCTCCTACCGGATTCTGTTGACCTGGTGTTTCACAAAAAAATAACCGACATTTTTCAAATTATTGGATTTAAAAACAATTTCACGGGTTTTCTAATATCTCCTTTGTTTTTAAAGTTATATGCATGAAATTTTATGGGTTGATAGAGAACATAATGAGGAATAAGATGTGATTAATATGGTTTTGACACGCCCATTTTTAAGTCGATAAAAGTGGGCGTAAATTTGAAATTGCTTCATATTCATATTTTCTTATTTACTTTGAAAGTTCAAAAGTTCTCTATATTGAAGCTGACGTTGTGATCTTTCATCCACAAAAAATTTCAGCGAAATATTTCTGTCGGTTTCCGAGATATAAGAACTACAACTTAACTAAAAACAAACCATTTCCGGTCTGTTCGTTTGCTGTTACTCTTTTAGAAATTTGTCTATAACTTCGAAGTTTCTCAAGATAGAGAAATGAAATTTTACAGGCAGGTAGAATGGAACTTGGTGATTTGTATAACCTCTACTTGAATTATGTAGGCCTATTGCTAAGTGAGATATAACGATTTTGAATATACAGTTCGTTTTTTCATTAACATGGCGGGCCATCAGGCGGGCCAAAGTATGCCCATATTGTAGTCAAGGTTCTAATCCATCATATGGTAAAACAATTATCCCAATGGGTTGACCGGTTAGTGATTTATAGCGCTTTGAAAAAATGTAATCCAGAAATCCACCTCCTACCGGATTCTGTTGACCTGGTGTTTCACAAAAAAATAACCGACATTTTTCAAATTATTGGATTTAAAAACAATTTCACGGTTTTTCTAATATCTCCTTTGTTTTTAAAGTTATATGCATGAAATTTTATGGGTTGATAGAGAACATAATGCGGAATAAGATGTGATTAATATGGTTTTGACACGCCCATTTTAAAGTCGATAAAAGTGGGCGTAAATTTGAAATTGCTTCATATTCATATTTTCTTATTTACTTTGAAAGTTCAAAAGTTCTCTATATTGAAGCTGACGTTGTGATCTTTCGTCCACAAAAAATTTCAGCGAAATATTTCTGTCGGTTTCCGAGATATAAGAACTACAACTTAACTAAAAAGAAACCATTTCCGGTCTGTTCGTTTGTTGTTACTCTTTTAGAAATTTGTCTATAACTTCGAAGTTTCTCAAGATAGAGAAATGACATTTTACAGGCAGGTAGAATAGAAATTGGTGATTTGTATAAGCTCTACTTGAATTATGTAGGCCTATTGCTAAGTGAGATATAACGATTTTGAATATACACTTCGTTTTTTCATTAACATGGCGGGCCAACAGGCGGGCCAAAGTATGCCCATATTGTAGTCAAGGTTCTTAATCCATCATATGGTAAAACATGAGTAATAGCGCTTTCAAAAAATGTATTTCAGAAATCCACCTCCTACCGGATTCTGTTGACCTGGTGTTTCACAAAAAAATAACCGACATTTTTCAAATTATTGGATTTAAAAACAGTTTCACGGTTTTTCTAATATATCCTTTGTTTTTGAAGTTATATGCATGAAATTTTATGGGTTGATAGAGAACATAATGCGGAATAAGATGTGATTAATATGGGTTTGACACGCCCACTATTAAGTCGATAAAAGTGGGCGTAAGTTTGAAATTGCTTTATATTCATCTTTTCTTCTTTAATTTGAAAGTTCAAAAGTTCTCTATATTAAAGCTGACGTTGTCATCTTTCGTCCACAAAATATTTCAGCGAAATATTTCTGGCGGTTTCCGAGATACAAGAAGTACAACTTAACTAAAAAGAAACCATTTCCGGTCTGTTCGTTTGTTGTTACTCTTTTAGAAATTTGTCTATAACTTCGAAGTTTCTCAAGATAGAGAAATGAAATTTTACAGGCAGGTAGAATGGAACTTGGTGATTTGTATAAGCTCTACTTGAATTATGTAGGCCTATTGCTAAGTGAGATATAACGATTTTGAATATACACTTCGTTTTTTCATTAACATGGCGGGCCATCAGGCGGGCCAAAGTATGCCCATATTGTAGTCAAGGTTCTAATCCATCATATGGTAAAACAATTATCCCAATGGGTTGACCGGTTAGTGAGTTATAGCGCTTTGAAAAAATGTAATCCAGAAATCCACCTCCTACCGGATTCTGTTGACCTGGTGTTTCACAAAAAAATAACCGACATTTTTAAAATTATTGGATTTAAAAACAATTTCACGGTTTTTCTAATATCTCCTTTGTTTTTAAAGTTATATGCATGAAATTTTATGGGTTGATAGAGAACATAATGCGGAATAAGATGTGATTAATATGGTTTTGACACGCCCATTTTTAAGTCGATAAAAGTGGGCGTAAGTTTGAAATTGCTTCATATTCATCTTTTCTTCTTTAATTTGAAAGTTCAAAAGTTCTCTATATTAAAGCTGACGTTGTCATCTTTCGTCCACAAAATATTTCAGCGAAATATTTCTGGCGGTTTCCGAGATACAAGAACTACAACTTAACTAAAAAGAAACCATTTCCGGTCTGTTCGTTTGTTGTTACTCTTTTAGAAATTTGTCTATAACTTCGAAGTTTCTCAAGATAGAGAAATGAAATTTTACAGGCAGGTAGAATGGAACTTGGTGATTTGTATAAGCTCTACTTGAATTATGTAGGCCTATTGCTAAGTGAGATATAACGATTTTGAATATACACTTCGTTTTTTCATTAACATGGCGGGCCATCAGGCGGGCCAAAGTATGCCCATATTGTAGTCAAGGTTCTAATCCATCATATGGTAAAACAATTATCCCAATGGGTTGACCGGTTAGTGAGTTATAGCGCTTTGAAAAAATGTAATCCAGAAATCCACCTCCTACCGGATTCTGTTGACCTGGTGTTTCACAAAAAAATAACCGACATTTTTCAAATTATTGGATTTAAAAACAGTTTCACAGTTTTTCTAATATCTCCTTTGTTTTTGAAGTTATATGCGTGAAATTTTATGGGTTGATAGAGAACATAATGCGGAATAAGATGTGATTAATATGGGTTTGACACGCCCACTATTAAGTCGTTAAAAGTGGGCGTAAATTTGAAATTGCTTCATATTCATCTTTTCTTCTTTAATTTGAAAGTTCAAAAGTTCTCTATATTAAAGCTGACGTTGTGATCTTTCGTCCACAAAAAATTTCAGCAAAATATTTCTGGCGGTTTCCGAGATATAAGAACTACAACTTAACTAAAAACAAACCATTTCCGGTCTGTTCGTTTGCTGTTACTCTTTTAGAAATTTGTCTATAACTTCGAAGTTTCTCAAGATAGAGAAATGAAATTTTACAGGCAGGTAGAATGGAACTTGGTGATTTGTATAAGCTCTACTTGAATTATGTAGGCCTATTGCTAAGTGAGATATAACGATTTTGAATATACACTTCGTTTTTTCATTAACATGGCGGGCCATCAGGCGGGCCAAAGTATGCCCATATTGTAGTCAAGGTTCTAATCCATCATATGGTAAAACAATTATCCCAATGGGTTGACCGGTTAGTGAGTTATAGCGCTTTGAAAAAATGTAATCCAGAAATCCACCTCCTACCGGATTCTGTTGACCTGGTGTTTCACAAAAAAATAACCGACATTTTTCAAATTATTGGATTTAAAAACAGTTTCACGGTTTTTCTAATATCTCCTTTGTTTTTGAAGTTATATGCGTGAAATTTTATGGGTTGATAGAGAACATAATGCGGAATAAGATGTGATTAATATGGGTTTGACACGCCCACTATTAAGTCGTTAAAAGTGGGCGTAAATTTGAAATTGCTTCATATTCATATTTTCTTCTTTAATTTGAAAGTTCAAAAGTTCTCTATACTGAAGCTGACGTTGTGATCTTTCGTCCACAAAAAATTTCAGCGAAATATTTCTGTCGGTTTCCGAGATATAAGAACTACAACTTAACTAAAAAGAAACCATTTCCGGTCTGTTCGTTTGTTGTTACTCTTTTAGAAATTTGTCTATAACTTCGAAGTTTCTCAAGATAGAGAAATGAAATTTTACAGGCAGGTAGAATGGAACTTGGTGATTTGTATAACCTCTACTTGAATTATGTAGGCCTATTGCTAAGTGAGATATAACGATTTTGAATATACACTTCGTTTTTTCATTAACATGGCGGGCCATCAGGCGGGCCAAAGTATGCCCATATTGTAGTCAAGGTTCTAATCCATCATATGGTAAAACAATTATCCCAATGGGTTGACCGGTTAGTGATTTATAGCGCTTTGAAAAAATGTAATCCAGAAATCCACCTCCTACCGGATTCTGTTGACCTGGTGTTTCACAAAAAAATAACCGACATTTTTCAAATTATTGGATTTAAAAACAATTTCACGGGTTTTCTAATATCTCCTTTGTTTTTAAAGTTATATGCATGAAATTTTATGGGTTGATAGAGAACATAATGAGGAATAAGATGTGATTAATATGGTTTTGACACGCCCATTTTTAAGTCGATAAAAGTGGGCGTAAATTTGAAATTGCTTCATATTCATATTTTCTTATTTACTTTGAAAGTTCAAAAGTTCTCTATATTGAAGCTGACGTTGTGATCTTTCATCCACAAAAAATTTCAGCGAAATATTTCTGTCGGTTTCCGAGATATAAGAACTACAACTTAACTAAAAACAAACCATTTCCGGTCTGTTCGTTTGCTGTTACTCTTTTAGAAATTTGTCTATAACTTCGAAGTTTCTCAAGATAGAGAAATGAAATTTTACAGGCAGGTAGAATGGAACTTGGTGATTTGTATAACCTCTACTTGAATTATGTAGGCCTATTGCTAAGTGAGATATAACGATTTTGAATATACAGTTCGTTTTTTCATTAACATGGCGGGCCATCAGGCGGGCCAAAGTATGCCCATATTGTAGTCAAGGTTCTAATCCATCATATGGTAAAACAATTATCCCAATGGGTTGACCGGTTAGTGATTTATAGCGCTTTGAAAAAATGTAATCCAGAAATCCACCTCCTACCGGATTCTGTTGACCTGGTGTTTCACAAAAAAATAACCGACATTTTTCAAATTATTGGATTTAAAAACAATTTCACGGTTTTTCTAATATCTCCTTTGTTTTTAAAGTTATATGCATGAAATTTTATGGGTTGATAGAGAACATAATGCGGAATAAGATGTGATTAATATGGTTTTGACACGCCCATTTTAAAGTCGATAAAAGTGGGCGTAAATTTGAAATTGCTTCATATTCATATTTTCTTATTTACTTTGAAAGTTCAAAAGTTCTCTATATTGAAGCTGACGTTGTGATCTTTCGTCCGCAAAAAATTTCAGCGAAATATTTCTGTCGGTTTCCGAGATATAAGAACTACAACTTAACTAAAAAGAAACCATTTCCGGTCTGTTCGTTTGTTGTTACTCTTTTAGAAATTTGTCTATAACTTCGAAGTTTCTCAAGATAGAGAAATGACATTTTACAGGCAGGTAGAATAGAAATTGGTGATTTGTATAAGCTCTACTTGAATTATGTAGGCCTATTGCTAAGTGAGATATAACGATTTTGAATATACACTTCGTTTTATCATTAACATGGCGGGCCAACAGGCGGGCCAAAGTATGCCCATATTGTAGTCAAGGTTCTTAATCCATCATATGGTAAAACATGAGTAATAGCGCTTTCAAAAAATGTATTTCAGAAATCCACCTCCTACCGGATTCTGTTGACCTGGTGTTTCACAAAAAAATAACCGACATTTTTCAAATTATTGGATTTAAAAACAGTTTCACGGTTTTTCTAATATATCCTTTGTTTTTGAAGTTATATGCATGAAATTTTATGGGTTGATAGAGAACATAATGCGGAATAAGATGTGATTAATATGGGTTTGACACGCCCACTATTAAGTCGATAAAAGTGGGCGTAAGTTTGAAATTGCTTTATATTCATCTTTTCTTCTTTAATTTGAAAGTTCAAAAGTTCTCTATATTAAAGCTGACGTTGTCATCTTTCGTCCACAAAATATTTCAGCGAAATATTTCTGGCGGTTTCCGAGATACAAGAAGTACAACTTAACTAAAAAGAAACCATTTCCGGTCTGTTCGTTTGTTGTTACTCTTTTAGAAATTTGTCTATAACTTCGAAGTTTCTCAAGATAGAGAAATGAAATTTTACAGGCAGGTAGAATGGAACTTGGTGATTTGTATAAGCTCTACTTGAATTATGTAGGCCTATTGCTAAGTGAGATATAACGATTTTGAATATACACTTCGTTTTTTCATTAACATGGCGGGCCATCAGGCGGGCCAAAGTATGCCCATATTGTAGTCAAGGTTCTAATCCATCATATGGTAAAACAATTATCCCAATGGGTTGACCGGTTAGTGAGTTATAGCGCTTTGAAAAAATGTAATCCAGAAATCCACCTCCTACCGGATTCTGTTGACCTGGTGTTTCACAAAAAAATAACCGACATTTTTCAAATTATTGGATTTAAAAACAGTTTCCTGGTTTTTCTAATATCTCCTTTGTTTTTGAAGTTATATGCATGAAATTTTATGGGTTGGTAGAGAACATAATGAGGAATAAGATGTGATTAATATGGTTTTGACACTCCCATTTTTAAGTCGATTAAAGTGGGCGTAAACTTGAAATTGCTTCATATTCATATTTTCTTCTTTACTTTGAAAGCTCAAAAGTTCTCTATATTGAAGCTGACGTTATGATCTTTCGTCCACAAAAAATTTCAGCGAAATATTTTTGGCGGTTTCCGAGATACCAGAACTACAACTTTACTAAAAAAAAACATTTCCGGTCTGTTCGTTTGTTGTTACTCTTTTAGAAATTTGTCTATAACTTCGAAGTTTCTCAAGATAGAGAAATGAAATTTTACAGGCAGGTAGAATGGAACTTGGTGATTTGTATAACCTCTACTTGAATTATGTAGGCCTATTGCTAAGTGAGATATAACGATTTTGAATATACAGTTCGTTTTTTCATTAACATGGCGGGCCACCAGGCGGGCCAAAGTATGCCCATATTGTAGTCAAGGTTCTAATCCATCATATGGTAAAACAATTATCCCAATGGGTTGACCGGTTAGTGAGTTATAGCGCTTTGAAAAAATGTAATCTAGAAATCCACCTCCTACCGGATTCTGTAGACCTGGTGTTTCACAAAAAAATAACCGACATTTTTCAAATTATTGGATTTAAAAACAGTTTCACGGTTTTTCTAATATCTCCTTTGTTTTTGAAGTTATATGCATGAAATTTTATGGGTTGATAGAGAACATAATGCGGAATAAGATGTGATTAATATGGGTTTGACACGCCCACTATTAAGTCGATAAAAGTGGGCGTAAGTTTGAAATTGCTTCATATTCATCTTTTCTTCTTTAATTTGAAAGTTCAAAAGTTCTCTATATTAAAGCTGACGTTGTGATCTTTCGTCCACAAAAAATTTCAGCAAAATATTTCTGGCGGTTTCCGAGATATAAGAACTACAACTTAACTAAAAACAAACCATTTCCGGTCTGTTCGTTTGTTGTTACTCTTTTAGAAATTTGTCTATAACTTCGAAGTTTCTCAAGATAGAGAAATGACATTTTACAGGCAGGTAGAATAGAAATTGGTGATTTGTATAAGCTCTACTTGAATTATGTAGGCCTATTGCTAAGTGAGATATAACGATTTTGAATATACACTTCGTTTTTTCATTAACATGGCGGGCCAACAGGCGGGCCAAAGTATGCCCATATTGTAGTCAAGGTTCTAAATCCATCATATGGTAAAACATGAGTAATAGCGCTTTCAAAAAATGTATTTCAGAAATCCACCTCCTACCGGATTCTGTTGACCTGGTGTTTCACAAAAAAATAACCGACATTTTTCAAATTATTGGATTTAAAAACAGTTTCACGGTTTTTCTAATATATCCTTTGTTTTTGAAGTTATATGCATGAAATTTTATGGGTTGATAGAGAACATAATGCGGAATAAGATGTGATTAATATGGGTTTGACACGCCCACTATTAAGTCGTTAAAAGTGGGCGTAAGTTTAAAATTGCTTTATATTCATCTTTTCTTCTTTAATTTGAAAGTTCAAAAGTTCTCTATATTAAAGCTGACGTTGTCATCTTTCGTCCACAAAATATTTCAGCGAAATATTTCTGGCGGTTTCCGAGATACAAGAAGTACAACTTAACTAAAAAGAAACCATTTCCGGTCTGTTCGTTTGTTGTTACTCTTTTAGAAATTTGTCTATAACTTCGAAGTTTCTCAAGATAGAGAAATGAAATTTTACAGGCAGGTAGAATGGAACTTGGTGATTTGTATAACCTCTACTTGAATTATGTAGGCCTATTGCTAAGTGAGATATAACGATTTTGAATATACACTTCGTTTTTTCATTAACATGGCGGGCCATCAGGCGGGCCAAAGTATGCCCATATTGTAGTCAAGGTTCTAATCCATCATATGGTAAAACAATTATCCCAATGGGTTGACCGGTTAGTGATTTATAGCGCTTTGAAAAAATGTAATCCAGAAATCCACCTCCTACCGGATTCTGTTGACCTGGTGTTTCACAAAAAAATAACCGACATTTTTCAAATTATTGGATTTAAAAACAATTTCACGGGTTTTCTAATATCTCCTTTGTTTTTAAAGTTATATGCATGAAATTTTATGGGTTGATAGAGAACATAATGAGGAATAAGATGTGATTAATATGGTTTTGACACGCCCATTTTTAAGTCGATAAAAGTGGGCGTAAATTTGAAATTGCTTCATATTCATATTTTCTTATTTACTTTGAAAGTTCAAAAGTTCTCTATATTGAAGCTGACGTTGTGATCTTTCGTCCACAAAAAATTTCAGCGAAATATTTCTGTCGGTTTCCGAGATATAAGAACTACAACTTAACTAAAAACAAACCATTTCCGGTCTGTTCGTTTGCTGTTACTCTTTTAGAAATTTGTCTATAACTTCGAAGTTTCTCAAGATAGAGAAATGAAATTTTACAGGCAGGTAGAATGGAACTTGGTGATTTGTATAACCTCTACTTGAATTATGTAGGCCTATTGCTAAGTGAGATATAACGATTTTGAATATACAGTTCGTTTTTTCATTAACATGGCGGGCCATCAGGCGGGCCAAAGTATGCCCATATTGTAGTCAAGGTTCTAATCCATCATATGGTAAAACAATTATCCCAATGGGTTGACCGGTTAGTGATTTATAGCGCTTTGAAAAAATGTAATCCAGAAATCCACCTCCTACCGGATTCTGTTGACCTGGTGTTTCACAAAAAAATAACCGACATTTTTCAAATTATTGGATTTAAAAACAATTTCACGGTTTTTCTAATATCTCCTTTGTTTTTAAAGTTATATGCATGAAATTTTATGGGTTGATAGGGAACATAATGCGGAATAAGATGTGATTAATATGGTTTTGACACGCCCATTTTAAAGTCGATAAAAGTGGGCGTAAATTTGAAATTGCTTCATATTCATATTTTCTTCTTTAATTTGAAAGTTCAAAAGTTCTCTATACTGAAGCTGACGTTGTGATCTTTCGTCCACAAAAAATTTCAGCGAAATATTTCTGTCGGTTTCCGAGATATAAGAACTACAACTTAACTAAAAAGAAACCATTTCCGGTCTGTTCGTTTGTTGTTACTCTTTTAGAAATTTGTCTATAACTTCGAAGTTTCTCAAGATAGAGAAATGAAATTTTACAGGCAGGTAGAATGGAACTTGGTGATTTGTATAACCTCTACTTGAATTATGTAGGCCTATTGCTAAGTGAGATATAACGATTTTGAATATACACTTCGTTTTTTCATTAACATGGCGGGCCATCAGGCGGGCCAAAGTATGCCCATATTGTAGTCAAGGTTCTAATCCATCATATGGTAAAACAATTATCCCAATGGGTTGACCGGTTAGTGATTTATAGCGCTTTGAAAAAATGTAATCCAGAAATCCACCTCCTACCGGATTCTGTTGACCTGGTGTTTCACAAAAAAATAACCGACATTTTTCAAATTATTGGATTTAAAAACAATTTCACGGGTTTTCTAATATCTCCTTTGTTTTTAAAGTTATATGCATGAAATTTTATGGGTTGATAGAGAACATAATGAGGAATAAGATGTGATTAATATGGTTTTGACACGCCCATTTTTAAGTCGATAAAAGTGGGCGTAAATTTGAAATTGCTTCATATTCATATTTTCTTATTTACTTTGAAAGTTCAAAAGTTCTCTATATTGAAGCTGACGTTGTGATCTTTCATCCACAAAAAATTTCAGCGAAATATTTCTGTCGGTTTCCGAGATATAAGAACTACAACTTAACTAAAAACAAACCATTTCCGGTCTGTTCGTTTGCTGTTACTCTTTTAGAAATTTGTCTATAACTTCGAAGTTTCTCAAGATAGAGAAATGAAATTTTACAGGCAGGTAGAATGGAACTTGGTGATTTGTATAACCTCTACTTGAATTATGTAGGCCTATTGCTAAGTGAGATATAACGATTTTGAATATACAGTTCGTTTTTTCATTAACATGGCGGGCCATCAGGCGGGCCAAAGTATGCCCATATTGTAGTCAAGGTTCTAATCCATCATATGGTAAAACAATTATCCCAATGGGTTGACCGGTTAGTGATTTATAGCGCTTTGAAAAAATGTAATCCAGAAATCCACCTCCTACCGGATTCTGTTGACCTGGTGTTTCACAAAAAAATAACCGACATTTTTCAAATTATTGGATTTAAAAACAATTTCACGGTTTTTCTAATATCTCCTTTGTTTTTAAAGTTATATGCATGAAATTTTATGGGTTGATAGAGAACATAATGCGGAATAAGATGTGATTAATATGGTTTTGACACGCCCATTTTAAAGTCGATAAAAGTGGGCGTAAATTTGAAATTGCTTCATATTCATATTTTCTTATTTACTTTGAAAGTTCAAAAGTTCTCTATATTGAAGCTGACGTTGTGATCTTTCGTCCACAAAAAATTTCAGCGAAATATTTCTGTCGGTTTCCGAGATATAAGAACTACAACTTAACTAAAAAGAAACCATTTCCGGTCTGTTCGTTTGTTGTTACTCTTTTAGAAATTTGTCTATAACTTCGAAGTTTCTCAAGATAGAGAAATGACATTTTACAGGCAGGTAGAATAGAAATTGGTGATTTGTATAAGCTCTACTTGAATTATGTAGGCCTATTGCTAAGTGAGATATAACGATTTTGAATATACACTTCGTTTTTTCATTAACATGGCGGGCCAACAGGCGGGCCAAAGTATGCCCATATTGTAGTCAAGGTTCTTAATCCATCATATGGTAAAACATGAGTAATAGCGCTTTCAAAAAATGTATTTCAGAAATCCACCTCCTACCGGATTCTGTTGACCTGGTGTTTCACAAAAAAATAACCGACATTTTTCAAATTATTGGATTTAAAAACAGTTTCACGGTTTTTCTAATATATCCTTTGTTTTTGAAGTTATATGCATGAAATTTTATGGGTTGATAGAGAACATAATGCGGAATAAGATGTGATTAATATGGGTTTGACACGCCCACTATTAAGTCGATAAAAGTGGGCGTAAGTTTGAAATTGCTTTATATTCATCTTTTCTTCTTTAATTTGAAAGTTCAAAAGTTCTCTATATTAAAGCTGACGTTGTCATCTTTCGTCCACAAAATATTTCAGCGAAATATTTCTGGCGGTTTCCGAGATACAAGAAGTACAACTTAACTAAAAAGAAACCATTTCCGGTCTGTTCGTTTGTTGTTACTCTTTTAGAAATTTGTCTATAACTTCGAAGTTTCTCAAGATAGAGAAATGAAATTTTACAGGCAGGTAGAATGGAACTTGGTGATTTGTATAAGCTCTACTTGAATTATGTAGGCCTATTGCTAAGTGAGATATAACGATTTTGAATATACACTTCGTTTTTTCATTAACATGGCGGGCCATCAGGCGGGCCAAAGTATGCCCATATTGTAGTCAAGGTTCTAATCCATCATATGGTAAAACAATTATCCCAATGGGTTGACCGGTTAGTGAGTTATAGCGCTTTGAAAAAATGTAATCCAGAAATCCACCTCCTACCGGATTCTGTTGACCTGGTGTTTCACAAAAAAATAACCGACATTTTTAAAATTATTGGATTTAAAAACAATTTCACGGTTTTTCTAATATCTCCTTTGTTTTTAAAGTTATATGCATGAAATTTTATGGGTTGATAGAGAACATAATGCGGAATAAGATGTGATTAATATGGTTTTGACACGCCCATTTTTAAGTCGATAAAAGTGGGCGTAAGTTTGAAATTGCTTCATATTCATCTTTTCTTCTTTAATTTGAAAGTTCAAAAGTTCTCTATATTAAAGCTGACGTTGTCATCTTTCGTCCACAAAATATTTCAGCGAAATATTTCTGGCGGTTTCCGAGATACAAGAACTACAACTTAACTAAAAAGAAACCATTTCCGGTCTGTTCGTTTGTTGTTACTCTTTTAGAAATTTGTCTATAACTTCGAAGTTTCTCAAGATAGAGAAATGAAATTTTACAGGCAGGTAGAATGGAACTTGGTGATTTGTATAAGCTCTACTTGAATTATGTAGGCCTATTGCTAAGTGAGATATAACGATTTTGAATATACACTTCGTTTTTTCATTAACATGGCGGGCCATCAGGCGGGCCAAAGTATGCCCATATTGTAGTCAAGGTTCTAATCCATCATATGGTAAAACAATTATCCCAATGGGTTGACCGGTTAGTGAGTTATAGCGCTTTGAAAAAATGTAATCCAGAAATCCACCTCCTACCGGATTCTGTTGACCTGGTGTTTCACAAAAAAATAACCGACATTTTTCAAATTATTGGATTTAAAAACAGTTTCACAGTTTTTCTAATATCTCCTTTGTTTTTGAAGTTATATGCGTGAAATTTTATGGGTTGATAGAGAACATAATGCGGAATAAGATGTGATTAATATGGGTTTGACACGCCCACTATTAAGTCGTTAAAAGTGGGCGTAAATTTGAAATTGCTTCATATTCATCTTTTCTTCTTTAATTTGAAAGTTCAAAAGTTCTCTATATTAAAGCTGACGTTGTGATCTTTCGTCCACAAAAAATTTCAGCAAAATATTTCTGGCGGTTTCCGAGATATAAGAACTACAACTTAACTAAAAACAAACCATTTCCGGTCTGTTCGTTTGCTGTTACTCTTTTAGAAATTTGTCTATAACTTCGAAGTTTCTCAAGATAGAGAAATGAAATTTTACAGGCAGGTAGAATGGAACTTGGTGATTTGTATAAGCTCTACTTGAATTATGTAGGCCTATTGCTAAGTGAGATATAACGATTTTGAATATACACTTCGTTTTTTCATTAACATGGCGGGCCATCAGGCGGGCCAAAGTATGCCCATATTGTAGTCAAGGTTCTAATCCATCATATGGTAAAACAATTATCCCAATGGGTTGACCGGTTAGTGAGTTATAGCGCTTTGAAAAAATGTAATCCAGAAATCCACCTCCTACCGGATTCTGTTGACCTGGTGTTTCACAAAAAAATAACCGACATTTTTCAAATTATTGGATTTAAAAACAGTTTCACGGTTTTTCTAATATCTCCTTTGTTTTTGAAGTTATATGCGTGAAATTTTATGGGTTGATAGAGAACATAATGCGGAATAAGATGTGATTAATATGGGTTTGACACGCCCACTATTAAGTCGTTAAAAGTGGGCGTAAATTTGAAATTGCTTCATATTCATATTTTCTTCTTTAATTTGAAAGTTCAAAAGTTCTCTATACTGAAGCTGACGTTGTGATCTTTCGTCCACAAAAAATTTCAGCGAAATATTTCTGTCGGTTTCCGAGATATAAGAACTACAACTTAACTAAAAAGAAACCATTTCCGGTCTGTTCGTTTGTTGTTACTCTTTTAGAAATTTGTCTATAACTTCGAAGTTTCTCAAGATAGAGAAATGAAATTTTACAGGCAGGTAGAATGGAACTTGGTGATTTGTATAACCTCTACTTGAATTATGTAGGCCTATTGCTAAGTGAGATATAACGATTTTGAATATACACTTCGTTTTTTCATTAACATGGCGGGCCATCAGGCGGGCCAAAGTATGCCCATATTGTAGTCAAGGTTCTAATCCATCATATGGTAAAACAATTATCCCAATGGGTTGACCGGTTAGTGATTTATAGCGCTTTGAAAAAATGTAATCCAGAAATCCACCTCCTACCGGATTCTGTTGACCTGGTGTTTCACAAAAAAATAACCGACATTTTTCAAATTATTGGATTTAAAAACAATTTCACGGGTTTTCTAATATCTCCTTTGTTTTTAAAGTTATATGCATGAAATTTTATGGGTTGATAGAGAACATAATGAGGAATAAGATGTGATTAATATGGTTTTGACACGCCCATTTTTAAGTCGATAAAAGTGGGCGTAAATTTGAAATTGCTTCATATTCATATTTTCTTATTTACTTTGAAAGTTCAAAAGTTCTCTATATTGAAGCTGACGTTGTGATCTTTCATCCACAAAAAATTTCAGCGAAATATTTCTGTCGGTTTCCGAGATATAAGAACTACAACTTAACTAAAAACAAACCATTTCCGGTCTGTTCGTTTGCTGTTACTCTTTTAGAAATTTGTCTATAACTTCGAAGTTTCTCAAGATAGAGAAATGAAATTTTACAGGCAGGTAGAATGGAACTTGGTGATTTGTATAACCTCTACTTGAATTATGTAGGCCTATTGCTAAGTGAGATATAACGATTTTGAATATACAGTTCGTTTTTTCATTAACATGGCGGGCCATCAGGCGGGCCAAAGTATGCCCATATTGTAGTCAAGGTTCTAATCCATCATATGGTAAAACAATTATCCCAATGGGTTGACCGGTTAGTGATTTATAGCGCTTTGAAAAAATGTAATCCAGAAATCCACCTCCTACCGGATTCTGTTGACCTGGTGTTTCACAAAAAAATAACCGACATTTTTCAAATTATTGGATTTAAAAACAATTTCACGGTTTTTCTAATATCTCCTTTGTTTTTAAAGTTATATGCATGAAATTTTATGGGTTGATAGAGAACATAATGCGGAATAAGATGTGATTAATATGGTTTTGACACGCCCATTTTAAAGTCGATAAAAGTGGGCGTAAATTTGAAATTGCTTCATATTCATATTTTCTTATTTACTTTGAAAGTTCAAAAGTTCTCTATATTGAAGCTGACGTTGTGATCTTTCGTCCGCAAAAAATTTCAGCGAAATATTTCTGTCGGTTTCCGAGATATAAGAACTACAACTTAACTAAAAAGAAACCATTTCCGGTCTGTTCGTTTGTTGTTACTCTTTTAGAAATTTGTCTATAACTTCGAAGTTTCTCAAGATAGAGAAATGACATTTTACAGGCAGGTAGAATAGAAATTGGTGATTTGTATAAGCTCTACTTGAATTATGTAGGCCTATTGCTAAGTGAGATATAACGATTTTGAATACACACTTCGTTTTATCATTAACATGGCGGGCCAACAGGCGGGCCAAAGTATGCCCATATTGTAGTCAAGGTTCTTAATCCATCATATGGTAAAACATGAGTAATAGCGCTTTCAAAAAATGTATTTCAGAAATCCACCTCCTACCGGATTCTGTTGACCTGGTGTTTCACAAAAAAATAACCGACATTTTTCAAATTATTGGATTTAAAAACAGTTTCACGGTTTTTCTAATATATCCTTTGTTTTTGAAGTTATATGCATGAAATTTTATGGGTTGATAGAGAACATAATGCGGAATAAGATGTGATTAATATGGGTTTGACACGCCCACTATTAAGTCGATAAAAGTGGGCGTAAGTTTGAAATTGCTTTATATTCATCTTTTCTTCTTTAATTTGAAAGTTCAAAAGTTCTCTATATTAAAGCTGACGTTGTCATCTTTCGTCCACAAAATATTTCAGCGAAATATTTCTGGCGGTTTCCGAGATACAAGAAGTACAACTTAACTAAAAAGAAACCATTTCCGGTCTGTTCGTTTGTTGTTACTCTTTTAGAAATTTGTCTATAACTTCGAAGTTTCTCAAGATAGAGAAATGAAATTTTACAGGCAGGTAGAATGGAACTTGGTGATTTGTATAAGCTCTACTTGAATTATGTAGGCCTATTGCTAAGTGAGATATAACGATTTTGAATATACACTTCGTTTTTTCATTAACATGGCGGGCCATCAGGCGGGCCAAAGTATGCCCATATTGTAGTCAAGGTTCTAATCCATCATATGGTAAAACAATTATCCCAATGGGTTGACCGGTTAGTGAGTTATAGCGCTTTGAAAAAATGTAATCCAGAAATCCACCTCCTACCGGATTCTGTTGACCTGGTGTTTCACAAAAAAATAACCGACATTTTTCAAATTATTGGATTTAAAAACAATTTCACGGTTTTTCTAATATCTCCTTTGTTTTTAAAGTTATATGCATGAAATTTTATGGGTTGATAGAGAACATAATGCGGAATAAGATGTGATTAATATGGTTTTGACACGCCCATTTTTAAGTCGATAAAAGTGGGCGTAAGTTTGAAATTGCTTCATATTCATCTTTTCTTCTTTAATTTGAAAGTTCAAAAGTTCTCTATATTAAAGCTGACGTTGTCATCTTTCGTCCACAAAATATTTCAGCGAAATATTTCTGGCGGTTTCCGAGATACAAGAACTACAACTTAACTAAAAAGAAACCATTTCCGGTCTGTTCGTTTGTTGTTACTCTTTTAGAAATTTGTCTATAACTTCGAAGTTTCTCAAGATAGAGAAATGAAATTTTACAGGCAGGTAGAATGGAACTTGGTGATTTGTATAAGCTCTACTTGAATTATGTAGGCCTATTGCTAAGTGAGATATAACGATTTTGAATATACACTTCGTTTTTTCATTAACATGGCGGGCCATCAGGCGGGCCAAAGTATGCCCATATTGTAGTCAAGGTTCTAATCCATCATATGGTAAAACAATTATCCCAATGGGTTGACCGGTTAGTGAGTTATAGCGCTTTGAAAAAATGTAATCCAGAAATCCACCTCCTACCGGATTCTGTTGACCTGGTGTTTCACAAAAAAATAACCGACATTTTTCAAATTATTGGATTTAAAAACAGTTTCACAGTTTTTCTAATATCCCCTTTGTTTTTGAAGTTATATGCATGAAATTTTATGGGTTTATAGAGAACATAATGCGGAATAAGATGTGATTAATATGGGTTTGACACGCCCACTATTAAGTCGTTAAAAGTGGGCGTAAATTTGAAATTGCTTCATATTCATCTTTTCTTCTTTAATTTGAAAGTTCAAAAGTTCTCTATATTAAAGCTGACGTTGTGATCTTTCGTCCACAAAAAATTTCAGCAAAATATTTCTGGCGGTTTTCGAGATATAAGAACTACAACTTAACTAAAAACAAACCATTTCCGGTCTGTTCGTTTGCTGTTACTCTTTTAGAAATTTGTCTATAACTTCGAAGTTTCTCAAGATAGAGAAATGACATTTTACAGGCAGGTAGAATGGAACTTGGTGATTTGTATAACCTCTACTTGAATTATGTAGGCCTAATGCTAAGCGAGATACAACGATTTTGGGTATACTCTTCGTTTTTTCATTAACATGGCGGGCCATCAGCCGGGCCAAAGTATGCCCATATTGTAGTCAAGGTTCTAATCCATCATATGGTAAAACAATTATCGGAATCTGTTGACCGGTTAGTGAGTTATAGCGCTTTGAAAAAATGCAATCCAGAAATCCACCTCCTACCGGATTCTGTTGACCTGGTGTTTCACAAAAAAATAACCGACATTTTTCAAATTATTGGATTTAAAAACAGTTTCCTGGTTTTTCTAATATCTCCTTTGTTTTTGAAGTTATATGCATGAAATTTTATGGGTTGGTAGAGAACATAATGAGGAATAAGATGTGATTAATATGGTTTTGACACTCCCATTTTTAAGTCGATTAAAGTGGGCGTAAACTTGAAATTGCTTCATATTCATATTTTCTTCTTTACTTTGAAAGCTCAAAAGTTCTCTATATTGAAGCTGACGTTATGATCTTTCGTCCACAAAAAATTTCAGCGAAATATTTTTGGCGGTTTCCGAGATACCAGAACTACAACTTTACTAAAAAAAACATTTCCGGTCTGTTCGTTTGTTGTTACTCTTTTAGAAATTTGTCTATAACTTCGAAGTTTCTCAAGATAGAGAAATGAAATTTTACAGGCAGGTAGAATGGAACTTGGTGATTTGTATAACCTCTACTTGAATTATGTAGGCCTATTGCTAAGTGAGATATAACGATTTTGAATATACAGTTCGTTTTTTATTAACATGGCGGGCCATCAGGCGGGCCAAAGTATGCCCATATTGTAGTCAAGGTTCTAATCCATCATATGGTAAAACAATTATCCCAATGGGTTGACCGGTTAGTGAGTTATAGCGCTTTGAAAAAATGTAATCTAGAAATCCACCTCCTACCGGATTCTGTAGACCTGGTGTTTCACAAAAAAATAACCGACATTTTTCAAATTATTGGATTTAAAAACAGTTTCACGGTTTTTCTAATATCTCCTTTGTTTTTGAAGTAATATGCATGACATTTTATGGGTTGATAGAGAACATAATGCGGAATAAGATGTGATTAATATGGGTTTGACACGCCCACTATTAAGTCGATAAAAGTGGGCGTAAGTTTGAAATTGCTTCATATTCATCTTTTCTTCTTTAATTTGAAAGTTCAAAAGTTCTCTATATTAAAGCTGACGTTGTGATCTTTCGTCCACAAAAAATTTCAGCAAAATATTTCTGGCGGTTTCCGAGACATAAGAACTACAACTTAACTAAAAACAAACCATTTCCGGTCTGTTCGTTTGCTGTTACTCTTTTAGAAATTTGTCTATAACTTCGAAGTTTCTCAAGATAGAGAAATGACTTTTACAGGCAGGTAGAATAGAAATTGGTGATTTGTATAAGCTCTACTTGAATTATGTAGGCCTAATGCTAAGCGAGATATAACGATTTTGAATATACACTTCCTTTTTTCATTAACATGGCGGGCCATCAGCCGGGCCAAAGTATGCCCATATTGTAGTCAAGGTTCTAATCCATCATATGGTAAAACAATTATCGGAATCTGTTGACCGGTTAGTGAGTTATAGCGCTTTGAAAAAATGTAATCTAGAAATCCACCTCCTACCGGATTCTGTAGACCTGGTGTTTCAGAAAAAAATAACCGACATTTTTCAAATTATTGGATTTAAAAACAGTTTCACGGTTTTTCTAATATCTCCTTTGTTTTTGAAGTTATATTATTCATCTTTTCTTCTTTAATTTGAAAGTTCAAAAGTTCTCTATATTAAAGCTGACGTTGTGATCTTTCGTCCACAAAAAATTTCAGCAAAATATTTCTGGCGGTTTCCGAGATATAAGAACTACAACTTAACTAAAAACAAACCATTTCCGGTCTGTTCGTTTGTTGTTACTCTTTTAGAAATTTGTCTATAACTTCGAAGTTTCTCAAGATAGAGAAATGAAATTTTACAGGCAGGTAGAATGGAACTTGGTGATTTGTATAACCTCTACTTGAATTATGTAGGCCTATTGCTAAGTGAGATATAACGATTTTGAATATACAGTTCGTTTTTTCATTAACATGGCGGGCCATCAGGCGGGCCAAAGTATGCCCATATTGTAGTCAAGGTTCTAATCCATCATATGGTAAAACAATTATCGGAATCTGTTGACCGGTTAGTGAGTTATAGCGCTTTGAAAAAATGTAATCTAGAAATCCACCTCCTACCGGATTCTGTTGACCTGGTGTTTCACAAAAAAATAACCGACATTTTTCAAATTATTGGATTTAAAAACAGTTTCACGGTTTTTTTAATATCTCCTTTGTTTTTGAAGTTATATGCATGAAATTTTATGGGTTGATAGAGAACATAATGAGGAATAAGATGTGATTAATATGGTTTTGACACGCCCATTTTTAAGTCGATAAAAGTGGGCGTAAGTTTGAAATTGCTTCATATTCATCTTTTCTTCTTTAATTTGAAAGTTCAAAAGTTCTCTATATTAAAGCTGACGTTGTGATCTTTCGTCCACAAAAAATTTCAGCAAAATATTTCTGGCGGTTTCCGAGATACAAGAACTACAACTTAACTAAAAAGAAACCATTTCCGGTCTGTTGGTTTGTTGTTACTCTTTTAGAAATTTGTCTATAACTTCGAAGTTTCTCAAGATAGAGAAATGACATTTTACAGGCAGGTAGAATAGAAATTGGTGATTTGTATAAGCTCTACTTGAATTATGTAGGCCTATTGCTAAGTGAGATATAACGATTTTGAATATACACTTCGTTTTTTCATTAACATGGCGGGCCAACAGGCGGGCCAAAGTATGCCCATATTGTAGTCAAGGTTCTAATCCATCATATGGTAAAACATGAGTAATAGCGCTTTGAAAAAATGTAATCCAGAAATCCACCTCCTACCGGATTCTGTTGACCTGGTGTTTCACAAAAAAATAACCGACATTTTTCAAATTATTGGATTTAAAAACAGTTTCACGGTTTTTCTAATATATCCTTTGTTTTTGAAGTTATATGCATGAAATTTTATGGGTTGATAGAGAACATAATGCGGAATAAGATGTGATTAATATGGGTTTGACACGCCCACTATTAAGTCGTTAAAAGTGGGCGTAAGTTTGAAATTGCTTCATATTCATCTTTTCTTCTTTAATTTGAAAGTTCAAAAGTTCTCTATATTAAAGCTGACGTTGTGATCTTTCGTCCACAAAAAATTTCAGCAAAATATTTCTGGCGGTTTCCGAGATACAAGAACTACAACTTAACTAAAAAGAAACCATTTCCGGTCTGTTGGTTTGTTGTTACTCTTTTAGAAATTTGTCTATAACTTCGAAGTTTCTCAAGATAGAGAAATGACATTTTACAGGCAGGTAGAATGGAACTTGGTGATTTGTATAAGCTCTACTTGAATTATGTAGGCCTAATGCTAAGCGAGATATAACGATTTTGAATATACACTTCGTTTTTTCATTAACATGGCGGGCCATTAGCCGGGCCAAAGTATGCCCATATTGTAGTCAAGGTTCTAATCCATCATATGGTAAAACAATTATCGGAATCTGTTGACCGGTTAGTGAGTTATAGCGCTTTGAAAAAATGTAATCCAGAAGTCCACCTCCTACCGGATTCTGTTGACCTGGTGTTTCACAAAAAAATAACCGACATTTTTCAAATTATTGGATTTAAAAACAATTTCACGGGTTTTCTAATATCTCCTTTGTTTTTAAAGTTATATGCATGAAATTTTATGGGTTGATAGAGAACATAATGAGGAATAAGATGTGATTAATATGGTTTTGACACGCCCATTTTTAAGTCGATAAAAGTGGGCGTAAATTTGAAATTGCTTCATATTCATATTTTCTTATTTACTTTGAAAGTTCAAAAGTTCTCTATATTGAAGCTGACGTTGTGATCTTTCGTCCACAAAAAATTTCAGCGAAATATTTCTGTCGGTTTCCGAGATATAAGAACTACAACTTAACTAAAAACAAACCATTTCCGGTCTGTTCGTTTGCTGTTACTCTTTTAGAAATTTGTCTATAACTTCGAAGTTTCTCAAGATAGAGAAATGAAATTTTACAGGCAGGTAGAATGGAACTTGGTGATTTGTATAACCTCTACTTGAATTATGTAGGCCTATTGCTAAGTGAGATATAACGATTTTGAATATACACTTCGTTTTTTCATTAACATGGCGGGCCATCAGGCGGGCCAAAGTATGCCCATATTGTAGTCAAGGTTCTAATCCATCATATGGTAAAACATGAGTAATAGCGCTTTGAAAAAATGTAATCCAGAAATCCACCTCCTACCGGATTCTGTTGACCTGGTGTTTCACAAAAAAATAACCGACATTTTTCAAGTTATTGGATTTAAAAACAGTTTCCTGGTTTTTCTAATATCTCCTTTGTTTTTGAAGTTATATGCATGAAATTTTATGGGTTGATAGAGAACATAATGAGGAATAAGATGTGATTAATATGGTTTTGACACGCCCATTTTTAAGTCGATAAAAGTGGGCGTAAACTTGAAATTGCTTCATATTCATATTTTCTTCTTTACTTTGAAAGTTCAGAAGTTCTCTATATTGAAGCTGACGTTATGATCTTTCGTCCACAAAAAATTTCAGCGAAATATTTTTGGCGGTTTCCGAGATACCAGAACTACAACTTTACTAAAAAAAACATTTCCGGTCTGTTCGTTTGTCGTTAGTCTTTTAGAAATTTCTCTATAACTTCGAAGTTTCTCAAAATAGAGAAATAAAATTGTACAGGCAAGTAGAATGGAAGTAGAAAGTTATTTTTTTTTCTTTGTTTCGGTACATGCGGAGAAGAGTTAGATGTTCCATCAATATTTTGCTTATAAATATTTATATAAGTGTTTAGCAGATTTTAATGCTTATAATCAATAAAACCTGCAAAGCGTAGAAACTTTAATCTCTTTTTAAATAAAATCCAGGGTTGCAGAACACTGATACGGCACGTATATATTTTTTTTAGTCTTCTTTGCCGGAATATTGTTGTTATTACGAGCATAAGCTACAAACACGGTTTTAATTAAAAAAACAACAATTTATGTCGTATCATATATTTTTTTTATTAATTTAATGTTATTACTTTAAAAGTAAGGGAAATTGTTTAACAAAATACTATAAATAGTTTTTTAAATAGAAATGTTCATAACGCATTAAAAATTTGTTAAGTAGATATTGCAAATCAAATAATTTGTTTGGAGTGTAAAATATGATTTGCTGCTATAAAGAGGGAATAAATTAACTTTTTAAAAGTGAAATAAATTTGATAACTTTTTTTTTCTCAAATTGTAAAAGTACTTTTTTAAAGAAATGTATCATAACTTGTTTAACTTAATTTATAACAAATTTATTTTTTTTTCGAGTGATTGTTTCTTCTTTTTATGTTGTCATCAGATCTTACTTAATTATATCTATTAAACTATTTAATCTAATCATATTACATATACATCTGCCTTTTTTATATAATTAATTTGAATTCTATTTAGTTTTTATTTATTAATTTTTTATAATTACTTAGATATTAAAAAAAGTATAAAAATTATTTATTTAATAATAAAAACAGAAGTTTACTTGTATTTATTAAAGTATTGAATGTAGTATATCTTTAATGATTAAGATAAGGATTAAAGCACTTAAATATTATGGAAAAATTCAGGTTTCCGTTAAGCATTTTTTTTTAGTTTTGTAAATTTTGTTTATTGAAAATTTTGTTTGTTTCTATATTTAAAATGTCTTAGTTTAAATTCGATAAAATTTAATATTTAAATGGTATTCAACAAATGTATGATCTATTAAAATGGAATTAAATTAAAATTATATAATAAAACAATATGGAGAGTAAAAATACATACAAAACTTTAACAGATTGATGTATTGTAGAAAAGGTGTCAAGGTACTGGGAGATCCTAAAGAACACATAATATGAAATATTATAGATAAGTTCTATCATGCGATTGATCATAATTTGATATATACTTTTTTACATTTAAAATTGTATATTTTTTTAAGTATTGAGAATTCATATTACTAAATTTATTTACTTAAATTTTTTAAATTTGTTGAAGGAAAAAAACACAGAGAACGCCACCTCTTACGTGGGATCGGCCACCTGTCAGAAGAGGGAGGAGAAAAGAAACACAAGCAACATTAAAAAATATTAATTTTAATGGGAACCTTAAGCGCAATATGGTTTTTGTGCACAGCTGTCATACTTTTGATGCTAGACCTATGATTAAGCTCTCGACGATTAGATGTCGAAAATGGTATAAAACACCCCGAGAGGTGGTCGTATAAGGTTTTGTTGCAAAAACGACAAAGTGCTTAAGGTACAATCAGACGTGACATAACCATAACCATAGAAAACAGCCGTTCAAACCAAACTAATGGGCAACACTGTATTCGATTATAAGTGACTCGCCGTAACGCCATATCTATTACCATAGAAACCAATTGATTTTGGTTTGGTTATGGCTACGGCATTATGGCTAAGTCACGTCTAATTTAAGATTCAAGTCGAGATAAACTGACTTTGACTTGATGATAGCTTTATAATCTTCATATTCAAAAGTAGTAATGGGCAAAATCTCAATTTTTTTAAGCGATTTTAATATATAAATTCACACGCGTGTTCAAAGCATGGATGGAATTTGCAACATGCAATTCACATACAAAATCAAAATTAATTTTCTTTCGCTTGAGTGTAGATTCTCTGAAGGCATTTATTTTTGCTTCTAATTACATTGTAGACTCCATGTTTCTGCAGCCATTTCGGCCACTGAAAGATATTAAAGTTATCAGGAAGTTCTTATGATTCCTGAATACCAAACTCTGGACAAAACATATCTGCGTTTCAATCCTTAATCTATGGTAGTCTACTGTGACCAAATGGTTTATACGATATCTATTCTGTTGCTTTAAGGTAAATATCGGATTTATATGCCGTGTTCAGTGCGAATTAATGTCCAATATAACGTCCAAATCTGTAGTGCGTACTCCATCCATTTTTTTTAGGTATGGTGTTGTCTTAGTTACCCTTCATCATACAAATATTTTCTGGGGTGTAAGTCCAACGTATAACGTTATGCAAATAGAGCAGTGGAAGTCTTTATAACTCCATCTTCTACACTAGGTTTCCACGTACATGTACATATACATAGTTCAAAATGCAGATCGGAAAAAAATCTTGTAGTTCACATTGAATTAGTTTTCGCAAAACTCTGAATTGAGAATTGCCTAAATCAGAGAAAATTAAAAATGGTTTATTTATATGATAAAGAGATTTTTGTGAAAAGTTTAACATTATAGTTGGCAGCAATGCCAACTATTTATAACCCAAACGCGCTACTACCCTTCTCAAAACGCGCTAGAACGCGCTAAGTTACAGCATTGTCAAATATTTATAGCAAAAACGCGCTATTTTATACGCGCTAAATTAAATTTCAATAAAATTCGATGTATGTATTAACTAGTATTCGTATCACAATTATTCAATTCAGATTTTGAAATGTTGCTTCCTCGACATTATGTTTTAATAAACTAAAATCATTTAATACAGAATCAGAATCGCCTTCCAAATAATCGAAATCCTTAGTTTTTACTTTTAATATATTTGTAAAACTTTGTAACAACATATAAATTGTCGAATAGTTTTGCGATTCAAATGCTTTTTGTAATTCAGCTATAATAGACGCTTAATAATTTATGTATATATTTTGGGACATCTAGTACATAATTTTAGATGTGAAATTTAAAAATATTTGCCATTAAGCATAAAAATGCGTTTTTAATTCTAATCACAGTCAAGCGAATTTCGTTTGCGACAGCTAAATCATTAACTTATTTAAAAAAAAAATTATCAGAGTTTTGGATATTAGAAAATTTTTAAATTTATACAAAAAAAGTTTAAAAAAATATTGAACTGAAATGATATTATTGACTTTATTCAAAACGCGCTAATTTAGCGCTTTTTTTTATTAAACGCGCTAAGACGGAAAAAAGCGCGTTTGGCATAGTTAAAACGCGCTAAATCTAGCGCGGAAGGCGCTAAATTGGCATCGCTGATAGTTGGCCTCTTTCTAATTTTCTTATTTTCTCTCTAACTTGTGGCAACAGTTATTTTAACCCTAGGGCTAGACTTGAGAAACGACATTAATTAAATTGAAATATACCGTAACACAACTCTATATAAATATATCTATGAGAAATATTTTACTTTTAGGTAACATATTCAATATTTATTTAGAACCAAAATTTTAGAATTTTAAAAGATCATTTTTATTTGTTGAATATTAACTGCCTTATTCATAAAAAAATTTCAGGTTTATTAAGCGCTTATTTGACAGATTTCTATGGGAAATTTGTCAAATAAACCTGTAATAAACCTAAAATATTTTTTATGAATTAGACCGTAATTTTATAGAGACAAATTAGTTATTTTATAGAAAAAAAAAACAAAAAAGAAAAAAGATTTCTAAAAAAGTTTGCTATAAATTTGGCCAAGAAATACTGTAGATTTTATATGAATCAAGTTTTTAAACTTCTTTTATATGGAATAAAAAGTTTAAATAAAGTCACTATTAGTTTTATGTTTCGTTAAGAATACAGCATAAAATCAAAAAGGGAGCTATTAATTAATTATTCTATTAGTATTAAATTTAATGTTAACAAGAGATTTTTTTTTTGTAATGCATAAAATAGTTTTTCTTCTTTTTTTCTGAGCAATTTTAGTGTAAATAGTTAATGATTTGTGTAGATTGTTGATCTTTGGTGCAGTTTTCATTTAAACTTTAGTATAAATAGTTAAAATATTTTAGTTATGTGTTGTTGTATTACATACATACATATGTATATGTATGTAAGTAAAAACAAAAATTAAAATTAATTTAACAATGTCTAGATTTTCTTACATATGCATTGATGTAAATATTTATGTAATGCAAGCAAATTTTTAATAACTTAAAGTAGCATATAAAATATTTAAAAGCTTTTTTTTATAATCACTTGAAATAATTTAACCCATTAAACGCTGAGTTGATGGAGTATTCGTCGTTTTTTCCCTTGTTGGGTGAAATGTTGCACGGTGTATAACACCGAAAACATTTCAAACATAAAGTATGATTTTAGAACGATTTCCAGGCGTTATCCTGGGCGGGTTTTCTATTTGATATTTTCCTTTTTGGCTTTAGTTCTATTGTTACAATTAATTATAAATTGCTGGTATTTTTGTTAATGTTTCAAAAGTTTATAGTTGCTATTTGTGAAGAACGTTAAGTTGTTGTTTTCATAAGTTTTATTACATAGTATTATTATTTTAATTACAATATATTTCAAAGAAATTTATTAGTTTTTAGTAGATCTAAATTTATGTAAGTTTTGGTTTTATTTTAATATTTTTTTATTTATTTAACACAACCGTTGTTAAGTTCTAAGCATTCATACATATATTACGGGACACTTTTATGGGAAAAACTTGTTTAAACTGACGCTTCGGTATTCATAAACGATTATTAAAGTTAATGTTAGTTTAACGTATGAATTTCGTATGAGAAAAGGCTTTTAAAGAATGCATTAATTTTAGCATTATTGTTATTATGGATAAAATTACAATACTTACAAAAAAAAAAAAGAAAGAAGAGAGGTGTCTTAGAACACCCGGTTATAGCTATTCTGCTTAGCTAAAATAAACTTAATGTGTAAAATAGCAATGCAATAAAATTATATTACATTATGATGTGAAATTCGCCTGAAATATTACAAAACGTTTCCATTTATTTTCCATTATTTTCTTTTCCAGTGGCGAACGATTAAATTAATGTATTGTTTGTGGCCGATGGTGTCTGTTAGCCGGCTCACAGCCAATCGGCTGTGTTTTCTGGTTTGTGCTCATGTGCAAAAACAATACAAAAACAAATTGAGCAATCCTTCTCATTGTTTTTATTTAGTTTTTGCTTCAATTTATTTCGTTTATTTTTGTACTCTTGTTTTATCAAAACAAAAATAAATTTATAACTGTAATAGTGTCGATTATTTTTGTTACGAAAATCCTAGCTCATGTGTCGTGACATAAATAGCATAGCTATAAAAAAAAGAACAGGGGGTCTACTCTGTAATTCGAAACGAAAGAAAATGGTTTCGAATTTACATGTTATAAAAATACAAATTTGAAAGCATTTTCTTTCGTTTCGAATTACACAGTAGAGCCTCAGCAGGAGTAGTACTTGTAAAAATTCGAAGAAGTTAAAATTCGCATTAAAACAAAAACAAAGTTCTAAAAAATTGTTTTTGTTTGCCATACATTTCGAAAATGAAACAAACGTGAGAATGTGAACGCTAGTTACTTATGTACATACATACATATGGTTACCTTAAAATAGAAAGGCCCTAACTTATATTTTTTTCTTGAAATCAAGTTGTTTGTATATTTCGATGGAAGAACATTTAATTTATCGAAATGAGCTAGAACCTTTCTATATTAAGGTAACGATGTGTATATAGAAATTGTCACACAAAATCATTCTATGATTACATTTTAAAGTTAAGATATGAATACTTATTATTAGTTCATATTTAAATTAAGATAACGCAAATATATTGAAGAAAACATTTTAAAAGTAATTTCTCCATCAACTTTTATAACAACTTCAATTATTTGTGTGAACACCAGCCATTTTAAATACTAGTCTTAAATATTTTTTTAAATTTGCCAAACTTCCCTTAAATAGTTCATTTTAGTTTGCTTTTTTAATGCTAATAGTAGTGTTAATTATCATACTTAAATGTTTATTTTTTTCTTACTTTTTAATTTTAATTTTAGTTGTCTGCATGAATATCTATGTATGTATGTATCAATAAATCTATTACTATTATTTTTTAATTATCTGTATTACGTTGTCATGAAACACAATATTTGCTTTTCAATCATTTAATATTAATTGTTGTTTCTTTCTTTTTTTGCCTTTTATGTACAAAAAGTAAATAAAAATAAATATTTAATATATATTTCAGTTACAAAATTTATTAACTATGAGTCTAACTAACTACACGTTTGGTTTTTATATTTAATTAATAAAAAAAGAAAATATTTCTTAAAAAAATTTCATTAAATAATAAATAAATTAACATTGTTTTATTTATGTTTTAATTATGACTAATTGGTGCGAGTTATGGTTTTTTTTAAATATTATTTACATTACGTTTATGTTTGCTACAACTATATTATAAAAATGCAATCTAATAGTCATATTATGACTTAATTAATTAACAAAATGAATTATAATTTAATTAGCGATGAATTTAAGGCGTTTAATGGTAGCACATACTTATGTATGTATGTATGGAAATTAGATATTTAAATATACAAATATAACAAATAGTTAACTACAGTTTTAAAACTATGTAACTAAAATGTAAATTTATTTTAGCAGTTCATTAGCATTCAGGTTATTTATGCTGTAACTTTAATCCTTGTGCGATTAACAGATTAGTTTAAGCGAAATTAAAGAAAATCCTTTCGAATTTAAATTTTATTTATTAACATACAAGTTCGAAAGCATTTTATTTCGTTTCGAATTATGCGTGGTGATGCCACCGCATTGTACTTTTAAGTTTTTAAAATTACTGTCCATGTGCGTTTTCTTTTTTCTGCTAAATTTTTAACCCCCGAATAAAAAATGGTGTTATAAGTTTTTATTGTGTGTCTGTACGAGTACACGCTTAGAAGATATGACATCTTTTCTAGATACGTTCGGGGGTTTTTAAAATTTTTAATTTTTGTTATTAAAATTTCATTTTTATAATTTCATATTTTTCAAACTAAATTAACAATAAAATAAATAAGCGCATACAAAATAAATGAAAAGATATATGTATGTGTTTTCTTACGAGATAGCAAACATTTGGTAGCAGGACGTTAGCTTAATTTTAGCAAGTGTTTTGCATAAATGAATCTTTTGTTAATGCATCGCAGTTTTGTTAGCTGTAAGGGAACTTAATTGTCTTTAGCAAAAATATCAATAATTAACTTTATTTTTAAATTCTACTTAAATCACAAATATTAACTTTTATCTATTTCAATCACTACCATTATCATTATTTCAAATTATTGATCATGCTATAATTTACTGTTATTTTACTTCAATAGCATACAACACACTACTAATACTAAAAGCTCATTAGTTTTGGCATGAAAGTTAAACTGAACTACAGCACTGCATAGTAGTGAACTTTGATTTAAAGTTAAAGTTATTTACAGCTCAATGGGGATATTAAAGAATTGTCTCCTTTAAAAAATATAAAGCGCTAACCACACTTGCAAAGGGCGGAGGGGTACTTTAACCCTCCTTTCAATGAAACTCTGACGTAAACTTTCAAAACATCCAAGCAAGTAATTATATTTTTAAACTTCGGCTATAGGAAGTTACTGATGTTACCACATTTTTGGAAAATCGAGTTTTCAGCATATTTCGACGTTTGAGGTCCTGGGAGTCGATTTCGACTATATTCGCGATGATATCCGTCTAGATAAGAACTGCATTGATAGTGTAAATAATTCAGAAATTCATATTGAAAGCTATTTTACAAAAATATTGAAAAGAAATAAAATAAAATAACATAAAATAAAAATAAAACAAAAAAAATCTGTAATTTCTTAATAACAAATAGAAACATTTATTAAATATTTTGTGATTAACTTGCAACTCATTTCAAAATAATATTGACTTTTCCTAAAATGTTCAATTTGTTTTAAACTAAATGCATAAAATAAATAAATGAAGTTCTCAAAGAAAAATACACAACTTAAGTCATATTAGGCCTTAAAAGCTTGATTCTTAATTTATAAATAAGAAAAATAAAAAATAAAAGTTAACTGATTTATTAATAATAATTGTTTGTTCGTACAGATAATTATAATATACAGTGTCGGAAATAAACTAATTGAGCAAATAACGCTTTAAAAGTTATTGCTTATAGCAAACAGAGGGCCAGCAATATGTATTATAATGTCAAAAACAGTATTTAAAAATGCACTTCAACTTTACGGGGATAATATAAAAGCAATTTGGCAACTGTAATATTACGCAACAAAAAAAAACTGTCACAACAAAGAGAATAAACCATCATTAAATATTTTACATAAAATAATATTTATCCTTAAGACGGCTTTGACAAAGTTTACTTTGCAAAAGTTTGAGCACCTGCCATTACGGCGTTATCTCACGGGTGCAGGTAAGACGCCAGACCATCGCCCCCATGCACCCTTTTAGAATGAGCCTAAGGCCCACTCCTCAAGGCACATATGTTGGAATCTTTGATATAGTTATCCCTGTACTATATTCAATTACCTTGCTGAGGTAATTTGAGTTATCTAAACTCTGCTGCTATGTCCGTGCCCATAGCAGCTTCTGTTGAATGGCAACAGCACCTAGAATAGTGTCTGGCTGACCGCGTCAGACCAATCACTAGCATTGATTTCACACTGGGAAGCCAAGACTACACTCCCAGCGATTTTGGTAGCAACCGCAGTCGCCACGATAATTCTCCGGCTTCCACAAGAGAATTCCTAAACCATTGCCGGCACAGCTCAACCACTCATCCGAGATGAACCCATGCCTGTGTCGCCAAAAATCCAGTGCCTACTCCACGCATACCAAAATCATCCCTTAAACCGCGTGGAGTAGGACGAACTCGGCATTTTAGCAAAGGATCCTGACGACCGCTACATGCACTCAAAACTTCAAAGCAGCTCGGCTGTCGGGTAACCGACACCCGTGGAACCAGAAGTAGCCTCCGGTCAGACCTCGAAGTTCCACCACAAGGGCTTCGCCTCTATCGTCTTTTGAACTCAGGGGCAGTTCTAGGTGACGCTGCACCTAACTGACATCAATAGGACCTGTCTTCCTTTTATAAACATGTGCACATCCTTTGCTCTGTTGCCAGAGATCGTATAGTAACACATAAGTTCTATGGGTAATGTACCAAAGGTACGTCAATGGAAAAAGCCACAGCTGGTGCCCCGGGGTTGCCACACCCGTAGTTAAAAATAGACTCCCCTGGAGGGAGTTTGTAAGGGAGAAGGGGAAATAGCCCCCATTCTCTAAAAGCCCTCTAATTAAAATATTGAAGGTTGGTTGTGCAAATTTTATCGTATAGCTCTGTAAGCCAAATTACATGTACTACTTTTTAAGAAACAAATAATACCTAAGTTAATTGTAAATATTCTGACAAACACTAGCAGAACGGAACAACATGCTGTTTCCAAAAGCCGCAACACTTTCATCATCAGCGTTCTTGTGTTTGGTCCATTGTGTGTATGGTGTCAGTTGATGCAAATTTCAGCTTTATATATATTTTTCAGTGCAAATGGAATATATGAATTATTGCTGAAAGATTTTTTGTAATGAAATAATACATTTTCTTTTGTTATTCACGTTAATGTACGAAGAATGCAAGAACTAAATTTATGTTTACATTTACATGTTTTTGTTTTTCTTAAGCCAAATAAAGTTTACGAAATATGTAAGAAATAAAATATTGGTTTTTCTTTCAGTTAATTTTATCCGACACTGTATCTACAATCATTAACATACATATTAAAAAAAGCACTAGTGTCAAAGGACATAAACGTAAAACCAGGGGGTCTGGTCTACTCTGTAATTCGAAACGAAAGAAAACGTTTTCGAATTTGTATCTTAATAACATGTAAAATCGAAAGCATTTTATTTGGTTTAGAATTGCAGAGTAGACCCGCAGTTTTCTGTATGGTAAGAAATGAATAGCTTTTGTTTGTAAATTTTTAGCAATGATTCTTTTTCGGATTATAAATTATCTATATATTAACTGGAAAACTGAAATAACATCGTTTATGTCTTTTTAGTAAAAAGGGCTAGTCAATGTCAATAATAAAATAAATACAAACCGGAAAGTATTTATACATATAGAGGCTAAGTTGGATGAAAATTATGTGCAAGTTTCCCATGACTCAATATCAAACGTTTCAAACATAACAATGTGTTTAGAAAAGTTTATTTGTTATCGGTTAAGCAAGTCTACATGCATTTCCTTGCTGCTTGGGCAACCCATCAGTAGACATCATTTTGACACGCGGTAAGTCACGGTTCACACTAAGAAATATATCTTTCTTAGCCAATGAAATAATATATTTTTAAATACATATGGACTTTAACATTATTTTTCATATTTCTGACATTAGCACAACAAAAATTAATTTAAGTTTCACTTTTGCAAAGCCTAAAAAAATTAATAGCCCGGCCCACAATGTCAACAGAAAACATTCGAATGAAAACTTTTGTTAAAAACAACAATAAAATAAGAAAATTTGTTTTTGTTTTCAATATAAGTAATTGACCAAACGTTTTCCGTCGACATCGTGGGGCTGGATTTAAGTTAAATGGACAGTCAAACTTGATTTGAAAATACATACGAGAAGCAAAAGCTACGATTATATAAGGTAAACTTGAACTACACTGCTAATAAAAAAATCAATACGATTAATTTAAGTGTTTCATTTTTTTTACTCCTCCATTTATTTTCAAACCCTGGTTTAAGAGTTTGTTCAAGTTGCTTGGAGGGGATACGTATTTATCTCAAAATGCATTTATGCATTAAGTTTTTTCAATATTATAGTAACTTTGCCTCTTTGTAAAACACTTTATGGTTAACAAAAAATTTTCAATCAAACTATTTTTTCAAGCTGTAGGTCTGTTTATATTTTTATTTTTAATTCGATATTACGTTAACCTTCGGTTAACTTCTTCCTTTGTAAAAGAAAAAATTAAATAACAAAAAATAAGAAATATTTTGAAGAAGTTAACCGAAGGTTAACGAAATATCGAACTAAAAAGTACATCCTTATTTATAAGGCTTTATAAAGGTTTTTTTTAAGGATTTCAAACTGAGATATCCATATTATAACCGATAGCAAAACTGCTATTAGGTCTCTCATAGGTGTGTACACCACATATTTTCTCATGTAAGAATGTCGCAAAGCCCTCGATGGACTTGCGCAGCACTCAAATATTTTATTAAACTGGGTGCGTGGGCACGGGACTATTTTAGGAAACATAGTTGCGGATGACCTGGCAAAGAGGGGAACCCTACTAAGAGAAGTCGATATCGAAAATGTCTGTGTTCTCCCACTCTCATCCTGCTGGAGACGATGTTACCTTTCTTGAATTAGCTCAAGACAGATGGCGCAATGAGCCCACCTGTGCAATAGCGAGAACCCTCTAGCCTCACCTAAACTCCCATAGAACAAAAAATCTCATGAACTTCAATAGCAAGCACTTGAGGAACATCCTGGCCATGTTGACCGGTCACTGCGCCTACCATATAATGACTACTTCTACAGTTGCAATGACGAGGAAGAGGAGGAAAGTATCCTGCATCTTCTGTATCTTTGTCCCGCTCTGTAGGATCTCCGTCTGCACCTACTTGACAGAATATCCTTCGGCAGCTTATCCGAGTTATCGGAAATCGATCTCAAAAACTTGAGCCTTTATATTAGGAATAGTGGCTGGTATAGCCGCTGATCCCCCTAGCCAAATTTTTTGGCCCACTCTCACCTTAATAAACAACTATTATCTCTTTTCTACTTCTACCCTTCTCACACTCCTCCCACTCTCTCTCTCTCTCTCTCTCTCTATCTTCTCTCAACTTACAGGTAGCACAAAGGGATCATTATAATAGACTCAAGTGAGCTGGACTCCAATTTTTCTTGCCAGCAGCCTGCTAACCTAACCCAACCCAAGGGTTTTTAAAACATTTTTTTCATAAAAAATTTTTCTTAAAAAGCCTTTATAAAGCCTTAATAATTTTTATAAATAAAGCTGTAAACACATACATATATAAACAGACCTAAAGCTTCAAAAAATAGTTTAATAGAACATATAAAAAAATTTCGAAAAATTAGATAAAAAATTTTTAACAAAAAAAAAAAAAAAAAAAAAACTCGAACACACAATTATGATTTTTTTTATAATAAATATCAAGATATATAAAATATGCAGAAAAACTATCTGTTATAGGAAGATAAAATAATAAGGGTTTTCACAATGTGCAGTGCAAAGTGTGCAAACGTTGCAAATGAGTGCGAAAATTTACATATTTGTACAATATAACAACAAAATATACGTGTTTGTAATCTACTTCATTTTACTACGTTTATACTAAAAAACCTTGAGCAAAAATAGTGATGAACACTTGCCAATATCGGTAAACAACAACTTTTGACATAATGAAGGCAAGTTGTAATTAGTGGCGAAAAATAATAATTTATTATTAATATTGTGTGCAAGGCGAAGCCACATTAGCTGGTTTCAATTGCTCAGGTGAGAGCTTTCCCCGCTAGTAATTTGAATATTCCCTAGATTTCAAGACACATTTTTCAGTAAATTTTTTGACATCAAAAGTATAATTTTTCAAAGCGAATATGCCTTGATTCTGGTTAGTTTTGTTCCCTTTTGGCTAGTACGCAGCAAACTAGTCTAGTAGTTGAAGGATCGCGTGTTAGATTTCGGCCTTAGACTCTGGGTGTTTCTGCAGACAAGCCAAAGTATATAGCTTTGCAATATTAATAAATAAATAAATAAAATTATCCAGAAAACAAATTTTTTTAATGCTTTTCAAAATTTGCAAAATGTGAAAACCCTTAATAGTTACAGAAAATTTTAATAGTTAAGCAAAAAATAAATTATACATTTATGACTTTAATAAAGCAACAATAAATAAAATATAATAATTGATACTTAATAACATTTCTATGCTGCTATGCAATTTTTTTTTTAAATTTCCTATGGAAAATAAAAACTCTTTTTTCTGCTGAGTTGCTATTCGAAGAACCACTTTTAGGTATGTATGTATATAAACATAAAAATTTAAACAAACAACTAAATAAATAAATAGTAAGTGTGTACTTTGAGTACAATTTGAATAGATTTTGTTTCTTGTTTTTAGATTAACACAGCTTTGTTTTAAGTGAGATAAAATAAAATCAGTAAAAGCATACATACAGAAATGTACTCGTAATAAAAAATAAGAAAAATCTGTGTATGTACTTATATACGAAAAAAAACTTTTTTCTTGTCACTAAAATTTTTTTACAGCTTTTAGTTGTTGAGTTGGGATACTTTTACTCAATTTTTCGTATCCAGAAATGGTATTTTAAAGCCAGACTTTTTAACCTTATTTGGCGAGATTTCATTACTTGTTAATGCACTTGGCGGTGGAACAGCATCCAGTGGTGGATTTTGTTGTGAACGATCGATGTGGGGTGGCAGTTGTAAATTTAAAGGATCACGCAAACGTTTCAAATCATATTCGATTTCAGCTATTTGACGTTTCAATTGATTATAGGTTTCAATATCGAAATTCTTCTTTTTGGCACGTTTATACAAACTTATGAGGTATTGGCGGTCTTTAACTTCGGGCATATTATATTCCTTTAAGAGGTAAAGGAAAGAAAAATAAAATATTTTTTTAGCTAAAAACTAAGTGCCTTATTTTGTAAAACGCAACACTAAGGGCCAATTTCACAAACTCTATCAATTCATATTTAAATGTAGATTTTCATTAATTTTTGTTTGGAAAAATTACATTTGAATATGAATAGATATTTAAATATGTATATTGGTGAAATAGGCTCTAAGACAAGGTGTATCTAACTAGGTGGCAGCTGATAATTTTTTGCTCTATGGGCTTTGTAGCTGAAGAATGTCAAAAACTTCGATTTTCTTTTGGTTTTAGTACAATTATTTTTGTGCTTTTGACATTCTTCGGTTCTTTACACAGCTATGGTTGCCGTATTTTTGTATAACAAATTCTTATGCAGTCACTTGTATAACCACCATGCTCTAAGCTTTAATAAATTTTATATGAATTTCTTTTGTTTTTATAACTTAAATTTTTTCTACATAAAATTTGTCAAAGCAAATGTCAGTTTTAACTTAGACTTACAGTTTTTGTTATGCAATAGTAGGCATACATTGCCATGGCTGTGCCGTAGGTAACAAAGTATGTAACTGGCTCCATAATATCCCAAGAATATTCCCACCATGTCAGTCTTGCCAAGATGCCAAATTGTACTGACATCAGACCTAAACCAACCCACGTCATCATGCTTGTTTTACGCTCCGCTTGCGAGCTTAATTCCGTCTTTTCCTGTAAAGAAATCATAAAATTAATTCCAACAGCAATCAATAATTATGTTTACACTAGAACCTCGATTTGGGTCTTTAATAGAGAAATTTAATATTTTTTTTATTATTTAAATGCAAATATTTACTAAACATTTATTTATTGATCTCTGAATCTATTATCTATATCTATATTATTATTGACTCGACCACAGGACTTCTAATTGAGACCTAAGTTTTCACTTCTATATATACATATGTGACCTTCTCCGAGAAAAGGGACCTAGTGTGTGAAAATGAAGTTTTGAGAAAAACGCATTTCATCTTATTCTACACCCTTTTAGGTACCAGAATCCACTTTTAAGCCCAAACCCGTTTTTTGACACACTAGTTCCCTTTTAATAGCAGTATAGAACTTTGAAATGGAATAAAACAAAGATGAATTTTTAAAATTGACATGAAATTTACTTTATCCGAAAGATAAACTTCTGGCATTATAATTTAAATATGACTTCTGGCTTATGGCCGCCACGGCTGGCTCGATAGTAGTCTAATCTGGAAGTCCAATTTTCCATGACTTTTTCCAAAATTTTTGGCAGTATATTGGCAGTAGTCAATCATTTCGGGCAAATCGGCGCGACTTCACATATGTTGTGAATCAGATTGAACCACCCTCGTACCCGTACATTGCACTAATTTGTTAACGCAGCAGCAACCAGTTCATTCACTTGGTTGCTTGCTAAATTCTTGCATTGACAAATTGTGCAATAGCGATATTTCGTAATTGGGTCAAAAGCAAAATAATATTAAGAAATAGGTTCGCAAGTTAGCATAATAATATTAACTATTAAGCATAATATTAATATTAATATTATTTATTGTATAAATAATTCAATTTAAGAAACCAATTGGAGAGTTGGAATAAGTAGCTTTAACCAGATAGTTGTAATTAGTTAGGCCGGGTTTCCATCTGTGTGCCATGTGCCACACAAGCGCAAAAAAGCGTAACCACTAATTACTAATGAAAAACAGTTTGATTCAGACACGTATTTCTTAAGCTAAACAGTTTTATACATAACTAATAGACAATTTTATAGAATCCAACAGAAACTGTTTAAATTAATAAATATATGTCTGAATCAAACAGTTTTTCATTACTAATTAGTTGGTTACGCTTTTTTGGGCAAATGACACACAAGAAATGCCAGATGTAAACTCAGCCTTAGTTGCAGATAATTGTAATTAGTGAGTTGTAATGAGATAGTTGTAACTTGGGTCTTGTATTTAGCAGTTAGAAGTTAAGAGTCATACCTGCGATTCCCACGGGACCCTCCAGGTTTAAAATTGTAAATTAAAAGAACAAGATACTAGTTGTTATTAACAAAGCCTTTTTTAAATAAACCATTAATATATTAAAAGAAAAATCCGTATTTAAAATTCAGCACAACACATATCCCCACTGAAAATTTTCTAGCGGTTCTAAATCGCACTAACCTGGAGGCCAATTCCGAAAAGTGAAAAGTGCGGTTACCAAAAGTTTCCTTCAATAAATCAATTGTGACATGTTGCGCCATCTTGTTGAAACCACAGCTCCTGCACATCATGGTTGTTCAATTGATGAACGAAAAATTCAGTACTTATGGCTCTATAGCCTGGTTATAGACACTATAGACTGATTCGGGTCGTTCTCTACGATACGCTCTACAGCAGCAATGACTTCTTCTGTACGCCCTGTACGATGTCTCTGTGGATGCGTATTATCATTTAGAGTAAACGTAGTGCGAAAACGTTCCATAGTTAATCGAATTAATTGCTCTTTTGGGCGATTATGTTGACCGTAAAATACGCGATACGTATTTCTTACAGAACCATGATTTACAAAATAAATTTGCACAATTTGGAATCGTTGTTCAGGCGTCAGTCTATTCATGTTGAAACGCCAAATTAAACTAAACATATAAACACTTGACAGCTGACAAATTGGGCGCCAGTTAAAAAAGTGTAGCCAACCTTATATACCTATTTAAAAAGCACCCTTTACTAAAATTGAGCCCCATATTATAACTGATACCACTTTATACATTAATTTCAGGTTGTTCAAACGTATGTACATACATATTTATATCTACATTTTTAACCAACGACAAAAAAGATTTAGGAGGTTAATCATAGCTCCGTCAATTTAAAAAATTAGGGTTTTATTTGTAAAACAAAACGATTAACTATCCTACACAACCGTACCACTCTTGAAAAAATACAAAAATTCTTGTTGCATTTCGTAAATTTTCATAAACTCCATCATACCAGGGTTGTATTTTTTTCAAAAATTGCACGAGTGTGAAAAATAATGCCTCCTGACCTTTAAGAACAAATATCATTATGAAAATGTAAATACTTACTCTTTCCAGAGGTGCTACTTGATATTTTAAATCTTCTAATTTAATTGTTAACTCCTGTTCTTTTTGTATGTGATATTCGCCCACATGTAAGGCTTCATATAACTGTTGAAAATAAACAAAAATTTATTACCTATTAAATCACTTAAGAGATTATTGAGACTTACTTGAGCCACTAATGCTTTAATATCACTTAGTTTATGAAGATCTTCCGCTTGAATTCTTTCACGCTTGGGAGGAACTACTTTATATTTTTGATCGTTAATGTGTATCCTAAAATAAAAATTAAAAAAAGGTTGAAATTTCAAAATAAAAATGCATGAACTATTTTTTTAATTAAAATGTTTACTTACCAAAATGGTTCATCCATTAAACTTTCTATATTACAAGTAGATGCTATTCTAACGCCACTTTTATTCAGTATGGTGGCCCGATCGATGCCTCGATCTTCTGTCTTTAGCATTTCTATGAGATCGCCCACTCTGTGAGAAATAGGTTTCAGAGCAAAACGGCATTTTTCGTTTCTACTAGGAAGCGGTATGGTAAGATGTGGCAAACCCTGTATATATTCTACGGACACATCTCCTGGAAACAAAAGATGGGAAAACATTAAATAAATATCAATAATAATTATTTGTTTTAAAATAACAATAACAGAAATCTAACAGTTCATAAAATGCGATACATTTTGTTGGGCCGATTACACTGTGGAACATTTTCTGGATCATTCCAAATCAGGGTGAAAGTACTATGCCAATGTAGTAGGTATTAGTCCCCAGCAAAATACTATTTAAAAGAACTTTCAAATGCTTTAGTAAAGCTGCAAAACTATCAATGGTAGTATCGATAGTATCGATAGTTTTATTTTAAGTGGACTATCGATATTTTTTTTTCGATAGCGATACTATCGACAAAAACAGAGAAAAAATCAAAGTCAATAAAAACGGAATGATGGCGACTGTGTAATAAAAAATGCAACATTCAAATTTCGCCGCCTGGTTTGGTAATGGTTATCATTACATATATAAATGTGAAAACAAATTAATTAGTTTTGATTTGTTTCAACATGAGATGTCAGTTTTTATCTACTAGATGCAAATTGCATAAAAATACAATTATTATGCACCAACGGCTTTGATACTTAAAGAAACTTGACGGCGGCTAAATTTGACGACTACTGGACTGTCTACGCTCTTTACTTTTAAATAAAAGGTGACGCTAAATAGTTTGCTTCTCCTTCTGTTAAACGAATACTTTTTAGCTAACTGCAATAGTTTAAGTAATGATGAAAGATTTTTTTTTATTTTATTCCTTTTTAATTTATTTTTTATTGATCCATCTATCAATCTGTTTGCTTTTTCGTTTATTTTTTTTATAGAACTGTGTATATATGTTTGTGGAATATGTGTATTAAAAACATTGGAACTAAAAGTTTTAAAAAAATCAACTTTCTTTTTACTTTATGGAATGATTAAAAAATTCAAGATTTTATATTAGAAAAATATACAATTGATAAGTTTTAGCCCTTATAGACACGGAAACTTTACTTTGCAAAGCCTTAATTCAGCAGGAAGAAAGACAGAAAGAGATAGTATTTATCACTCTGTCTTTCACACAACTGAATTAAGACTTTGCAAAGTAAACTTTCCGTGTGTAAAAGGGGTGTTTCTAAGAATCAAAAACTATCGATAGTATCGATGGCATCAAAAAATACTATCGAAACTATCGAATGGAGCCACTATCGATAGTTTTGTAGCTCTATGCTTTACTTCAGCGAAGTCTTCGAGGGGATCGAAAATTTCACATGAACAAAAATTCCAGTTGATAGGGGTGAATAGCTTACCATCTACATCTGAGGACGCTACTTTTTAAAATTGCTTGTAAACACTCATATACATGAACACCAATGTATCCATCGTGCTTCGCTTATTATACGACAGAATTTATTATTGGTTTAGTATAATACATGCCACGAGAATACATTAAAAAAACAAGACGTATTTGCATTTCAAGACTTTTTATGCAGGCCTCTAGTAGGCATGTAGAACTCGATAAATTCGTTACTTTTCAAAGAGATTTTTTTTTTCAAACTACGTTCGCAATTTAGAAAATATGGTACACACTTCTTATAGAAAAGGTAATTGGCTCAACAGAAGTAGATATACTATTCTTATATGACAGTACACATATCTTATAGAAAATATTGTTGACTATATGACGGCACTCACTTCCGGTAGAATATATGGAAGCAAACAGATCTCATAGAAAAGGTGAATGACTATATGGCAGTACACACTTCTTGTCGAAAATATGGTGGAATATCTGATACCATACTCATCTAATAGAAATTATGGTTCACTATATGGCAGTATACACTTCTTATAGAAATAATGCTAGAATATTTGATAGAACACACATTTTATAGTAAAGGTGGTCAGCTCTATGGGGATGTACTCTTCTTAAATGAAATATGCTATAATATGTGATAGCATACTTATGTTATAGAAAACATAGCTGACTATATTCCAATACACACTTCTTATAGAAAATATAGTATAATATCTGATAGCTCACATATCTTATAGAAAAGGTGGTTGACTATAAGGCAGTATACACTTCTTATAGAAAACATGATAAAATATATGATAGAACACACATCTTGTAAAAAATTGGTTGGCTCTATGGAAGTATATTCTTCTTACAAGAAATATGATTGAATATGTCATAGCATACTTAGTTTATAGAAAAGACGACTGACTATAAGACACTATACACTTCCTATAGAAAATATAGTAGAATATCTCATAGAATACACATCTTATAGAAAATGTGCTTGGCTCCCTCTGTCTTTCACACAGCTGAATCAAGACTTTGCAAAGTAAACTTTGCGTGTCTAAAAGGGGTAATATAATACTTATTTTATAGAAAAGATAGCTGACTATGTGGCAGTACACACTTCTTATAGAAAATATGGTAGAATATCCGATATTGACCCAGTCTAATGTAAATGAATATATAAGTATAAACATTTTCACTTGAGTGTTTGCACAGTTATTCATTTGGCTGCGTTTATGTATTTGTGTTATCGAGAGTTTTCGAGTTTTAAACAAATAAATAACTTTTGCTCGTTATTAAACGTTTATTTATAGAGTTGTTCTCTGTTTGAATACAAATACTAACGAATCATTTCCCAGCCTGACTAAGTTTTCAATTGCAGTCTACTGCAACACATATTCAGAATGTTTGCACAAACGTATTATTTTATATTTTCATATACATATATGTAAGTTCTTGCATTCATATGTCTATACATACACAAACACATAAATACATTGCTTTTTGTGGGAAAACACACATTCTAGCACATTTCAAATTGTTCTTTACTGCATTGTAAAGAGAGTTTTAATGTTGGATTTTTTCACTTCCAGGGAACTTTTATGCGAATGGACCTTTCATCTACATAAAAATTTGTATAACTAACATACATTTACTTATTTTAGATTTTGGAACAAGAAATTGATAAAATTTCCTTCCTCTTGGTTCATGGTTTTTTTTTCTTTTATGTCACTCAAATAAGTTCCTAGTAAAGCTCATTATATGCATACATACTAATAATATTTACATACATGCATACGTACATATGTACCCAAGTAAGGAGAAACTTTTCAACTAAGACCGGATGCCGGCAAAGTAAAAATCTTTACTCAGGGTTTCGTAAGCTGTGCTTTCTGCCTAATTTTAACTGTTATATGCATTTTGGGACATTATGTTAGGTTAGGTAAAATTGAAAAGATGGTCAGACAATGTTCATTCAGTCCCATTACTGTAATTACTAAGTACTTTTTGACATACTAATCGCTATAGTTGGGAATATTAAGATTCCCTTTATTCCCTCCTATCTAAGGGATATTAAGATTCCCCTTTTCTTCCTATCATGGGTAGTACAACATAAGTTGTATGGGTAACCAGCTAAGGTAAAGCCTAAAAAAGTCAAATTACCCAGACTAAGGTACGCGGTGTTGTCACATCCGTTATCTCAATGAGATATATTTGCGGAGATTACTCTTCCGACAATAGAATTTTGAAAATCTCTTAATCTAAATTTCTCTTCTACTGGCCCCTGTTTCAGATCGATTTAAAATTTTTCAAAAGGTTTGGCGTTTTGCAAAGAGATTTTATGCACAGTTAAATACAGCCTCTTCATATTCAGCCTAGTTCAAAATATAAATTTTCTCCTGGAATAAAGTCCTCTTATTTCAATCAAATCGCGAGAAAAAATAAAAAGGACAATTAACAATTTTTTAGGTCAGCTTTTTTGCTTCCATGTGCTTTCTTTTACATGAAATTCGCAAATAACTTCTTAGAATAGGGTAGCTTCTACGAGATTTCCAGAATCAAAGCAATTCTAAATATTCTCCGTGAAAATATTTCCAGGGAACTATTTTTTTCTGATAATTAAAATCTTCTATCCCAAACAGATGGGAAGAAAAATTAAAAAATTTAGGGAAAAGCTCGGGCTTTTAAAGTCATCTTGTCCGTTGCTAGTTGAAAGAAGAAAGACCCCGGCAATTTTTATTCAGAATAAGGCTCTTATATGCGTATGTATTTCAATATTGGCAATAGCCCTCGGTAACTGGATGTATGCTCTACCTCCAAGGACTCCCCCATTACCATAAATCCCCAGGAGTGCACTGCCGCTTTATATTTGACGGCGCACCCTTTATTTTATAAGCTTTTCTTTATTAAAAAAAAACAAATAATTTGAAGTATCGAGTAGTACCAATTACCCAAACGAATAGAATTAAGTGGTATTTTGTAATTAAGAGTAATAGAAATTTTTAACAAGAATAAATGAAAACTATTTTGAGAAATCGCATTTCAAGCTTTAACTTAAAACTATTTCAGTTAAGAATTTGCAGTTAAAAATTTAAAAAGATTAAAACAATGAAAAGCAGACCATCAGTTGAAGAATTATTTAGAGCGAATCAATTCAATTAAAATAATAAACTCAAGTGCATTAAACATAAACATATGTACATACTTATGTATGTACACATGTATGTACATATTTATTTATAGGCACGAGTGTTAAAAATTCATAGTAGACAGACGCCATTTACTGATTACTGATTTGAGAGAGAATTTATTTTTTAATTGAGAGTTCGCATAGAATATTAAACCACAAACGTGATGTGGAGTCACTGATATTAACCGTAATAGTGTTTTCACACTGACATGGTTTTAATAAAAGTTGGTTTTAACGTTAAAACCAACTGTTTAAACCTGGTTTTACCATACAAATTGTTTTTGTTAAAACCAAATTAAAATCATTTTTGAATTGGTTTTAAGATGGTTTTATGAAATGCAACCTTGTTTTAGCTGTGATAAATTCAGTGCTGCCAAGTTGAAATGACCGACAGCAGCTGGTAATGGTAACCAGTGAATAACAATAGATGGCACCTGAAAAAATTTCAACTTAAAAATTAATGCAGCAGCAACAATAATTAAAAAATTATGGAAAAGAGTTTTTTTTGGAAGGAAAACAACGAAAATATTTTAAATTGAGCTGTGCAAAGTGAAAATAGACAATATGACTGGCATTCATCTTATAATATATTTGTGCATTTTTATATTATTAACAATATTTCCAAGCACTTCTTCATTCTGTATAAGAAGTTCCATAATTTAAAAAAAATTTATTTACAAAATATAAAATAATTTCCATTTTAGAGCGCATTGTGAAATATCTCAGTTTTTGATACAAACAAAAACAGTTGAACAGTATGTCCAACAAGTGTTATTAAAAAGCAGAAAAAATGCAACAACAAATACACGCATTTCGGCAGGAGATTTATTTTATTTTGAGCAAAGTTATTAGACAGCCTGTAAGTTAAAAACTGTGTGAAAACACTATAAGGTAATTACTGTATTCTACGGCAATTTAAAGTCCAGTATGCCCACGCAGTAACTTAGTAAAAAATATGGCAACTCTGCAACTTATCTCACTTCTATCGTAATAACGAGGCCTCAAAAAGATACGGATCAAAAAAAAAAGCAAAAGCTAATATTAATAATAATATTTAAAAACACATTGGGTCGAACTCACACAGTCGATTGAGTGGTAGTGATGCTAGCCTCTCAGTCCAAAGGTCGTGGGTTCGATTCCCACCATAGAATATGGGTGTTTTGTGCTTGTTAAAAAAATTTCACTGCAGATATTAAAAAATATGTAATTTAAATGGGGTTTGATAACAGGTTTATTTCGAGGTCCTATGCTCCTTACGGGATCGTGGGGAATATATATATTTACATATACGAGGGTGGATCACTAACTCAGTGTCTTTTTGGCAACAAGAGGCAACTAACTGTCAGTTGACTCCTGGCTAAATTTTGAACAAGCTGTATCATTTAGTTTGTGTTTGGCAGCCGTTGATAACAGACTACTTCGTCTTTTGAGAAGAAAATGGATATGGTGTTGGCCGATCGACGAGTAAAAGTGCGTGAGATTGCTGATGGCATAGGCATTTCATATAGCAGTGGGGTTTCAATTTTAAATGATCAGCTGGGTTTAAGAAAGTTGTCTGTAAGATGGGTGCCGCGTTTGCTTTCAATTGACCATAAACGTAAGCGTGTGACAACTTCAAAGGACCAAGCAGCAGTCTAAACCTGCTCCGAAGAAGGCCAAGATGAGTTTGTCGGCCAATAAGGTGATGGCAATAGTTTTTTGGGATGCACGCAGGATAATCCACATCGATTACCTTCAAAAAGGAAAGACAATAAACGGCGAATATTATGCCAACTTATTAGACCGATTTAATGAGGATTTAAAAATAAAACGACTGCATATGGCCAAGAAAAAGTTCTTTTTAATCAAGATAATGCACGAGTGCACACGTGTGCAGTCTCAATGGCAAAACTCTATGAATTGAGCTACGAATTGGTACCCCATCCGCCATACTTTCCGGATTTAGCCACTAGTGACAACTTCCTATTTCCAAATCTAAAGAAATGGCTCGGTGGAAACAGAATTGGCTCCAACGATGAAATTATTGCCTATTTTAGGGACCTCGAAAAATTCTTATTTTTTGGAAGGGATACAAAAACTGGAGAGTTATTGAGTTAAAAGGAGATTATGTTGAAAAATAAATTTTTGTTTTGCAAAAGAAAACTGTGTTTCATTCAAAAAGTCAGGGACTTATTAATCCGCCCTCGTATGATCATAGTTTTATATCAAAAGCGACCGAATGAAGTCTAGAAAAGTTTATGTTGAATATCTGAAAAACAAATTGAAAAAAACTAAACTAAAAAGCCTGAATAAGACAAACTACTACTTGAATTAAATAAAACTTTTTGCCGAATTCTGAGAGATTTTTAAACCAAGTTATTGAACCCACAAAACTCATTTGATTTAAATTAAAATTAAATTAATTAATTTAAAACATTAAAAAACCCAACTGCGACTAGTTTTAAACCGTTAAAGATCCTAAATCGTCATTGTAAATGAAAAATCATAAGAGAAACCTTAAGATGATTTTTCAAATGTCTGTCAAAGAATATATGTAGTTCGTCGACTTTTAATTTTTTAGTATTCTCAAAATAGCGTCTGTTGGCCGCCACATTGAATTCCAACTACTTTCATAGCTTTAGTGACACTCCCGGTTAACGTAAGAATCATAAAAATAGGCTCACACTTTCGGTTTGTATAGTCCCGCAAAGGGTTAAACGTATTTTACAAAATGTTCTCAGCCAGACATAAATAGTGTAAAATGAGTCAAAGTTAAGAAAACGTATGTACTCGTATTTCACACATATCTGAAGCGAATTCGATTGCATTTACACCATGACTTTCTTATATATTTTGCATGATTATTTTACGTTGTTAGTTTAATGACTAATTTTAATTATTTAATGTTCTTATACAAGGCGTTAACTTCGGTCTAATAATAATATAAGAATAGCATATAAACAATTTTGAAAATAGTTCTATTTTTTGCACATTGTTTGTTAATTAAAACTTCTTCAAGGTTCTTAATAAGAATGTCTCTGAAGAAGTTTGAAATAAACAAAGGAAACGTTCGGCGCGAGCAAATGAAATAATTAGTTTAGCATGAGCTTTGTTTACTTTTCGGATTGGCAATTACAACACTATTGAAGTTCCATGTCACTCTTGCTCTACTGCAAAGTTTTTAAAGCAAAAACGTGGTAAAATTGAAATAAAAAATATTAAGGAATAATAAAGTATATTTATTTGACATTTGGTTTCAAATGTATTAGGAATTTTTGCTTGTTTTTTTGGTTAAGCTATGTCGTTTAACCATTTCGTTTCTACCTTAAGGAACCCATCATTCTTAAGCAGGAACGAAATCGTTTAACCAAAAAATCCAGCAATAATTTTTACATCAAATATTTTGTTTTTATATTTATAATTTGAATAGGCTAAAGTTCGTATCGCTTTTTAATCCAAATTACATGTGATAATTATTAATGAACAAATAACACCAAAGTTAGTTTATTTAATTTTTAATTTTAATTTTTGCCATAAGCTAATGACTGTTGTAAATTTAGAGATGGTAAGGTGAGCTTTCATTACAAAACATCTTTCAGCAAATTCAAATACGATGAATCAAAACAATTCACATATTCCATTTGCAAAAAAGTTTAGCATATAAAGCAGAAATCTACATTAATTGACACCACACACAGTGGACCAAACACAAAAGAACGCTGATGATGAAGGTTTAGTGGCCTTCGAAAACGGCTAGCTGTTCCGTTCAACTATGTGTTGTCAGAATATTTACAACTTACTTTGGTGTTATTTGTTCATTAATAATTATCACATGTAATTTGGCTTAAAAAGCGATACGAACTTTAGCCTATTCAAATCATAAATATAGAAACAAATGAAGTTCGAAAAATAATAATTATATTTTGTTTTTATTTTCATCTTTAAAGTTTTTAAAAAAGTTAATAGAAAATGAAAAATTTGTACAAAATCGAATAATTTTGCTTGTTTTGTAGAGATTTTTGTTTGATACTTTAAAATGTATTATGTTTGTATATGTGATTCTGAATTACACTTGTTCCACTTGTCAACATTGACACATCACGTCAATACAATATCAAAAAATTGGGGCTTGTCTACTAGCTCTAGAGAATGACTTAATGTTATAGATAATTTACTTCTGTTTCCTTAGGTCTAGAAAGTAGTACATTGACGTGACGTCAATGTTGACAACTGTAATAAGGGTGCATATAACATGTGATTGTTTTTAGGTCCTTTCAAAAACTTTTGATTGATCTATGTTTTACTCACCATTTAATTGTATTGACATGTGACATCTCTGCATACAAAATATCAATGTAAGCGAAAAGCGCAAAGAAGAATACAAGAAAAATTAAATGAAGAGAATATCGTTAAAATGTGATACTGGATAGCAAAGTCGATGATACGTTATCGTAATAAAAGCTACCGAATCTCAAAATAATTCCACTGAACTAATTAATAATTTCTATGATACGAGTATATCTAAACTTTTTTTGACAGTTTCACTTAAAATTTTCGTTTTATCTGTTATGTTTCTTATATTTTGCATTTTTTTACATTATTTTCAGTTGGACAATCTGTCATAATCATGCTTTCAATAACTTTTTGACAACTGGAGAAAGTTGTCATACATAATACTAATTTTTATTTCAGCTGCGTTGACAAGTGACAAGGCAGCTTTGATTCGGTTGCCATCCCTAATCAACCCATATTATCATTCAAAATATCCAGGCTTCCTGCAAAGTATTCCCAACATGTTTCAAAAGAGGACATTAATTACCAACAACTAACATAAATACATACATATACTGCACTTTTATTTAAACTATTGTACATAAAATTTATAATATTTTTCTTGTACTCTTTAAGCACTTTGCAAAAATATGATTATTGCAAAGAAACGAACAAAAGTAATAAAAAATAAATATATTCGTGCAGAGACTGTTACGCTGTCATCAGGCGTATCGAAATAAATCGGTCAAAAACATAAAAACATTATTATTTGCTTGTTTTGATACAAATAGCAAAAAAAAAAAAAAAAACTACACATAACAAGACTGTAGAGAATTTTGTTAAATATTAATATAAAAATCTTAAAATAAATTAAAAGTAAGAAATACAAAAAATAAAACCAACAATTAATAATAAATTTTCACTTGATACAGAAAGAGAAAAAGAAAAACTTTGTTTTGGGATGTGGTGTACTCGTATTAGTGCCCTGCACAAGACTATTTATAAGACCTTTCAAGACATGAGAGATTTATTCAAATGCTTTACTACAGCAAAATATTCTAAAAGAATCGCTAAGCAAAACTGTTGGCAAGACATTTTTTCGGTTGTTTGTCTTGCCAACAGTGTTGTTTAGCGATTCTTTTAGAAATAGTCTTGTGCAGGACACTAACTCGTATGTACTTGAGATTTAAAAATTTAATTTATTTTATTTAATGTAAAGAAAATTGTCTGATTTGTATTGAGATTGTGGACTAATAAATAATTAAGTTGATTGTTTAAAGAAATATCTCTTCTGTTTTGTTAATGCAAAATAATATATATTTGTTTTATATTTCAGATGAAATCATTGTGAGGCAAAATATATTTTATAATTAGGAGTTTTAGGAAAGTTTTAGGATAAAAATTTTATTTAATTTTTTACAAATGTTTTTTTTTTTTTGAAATAAATTTTATATCGAACAAAACTGCAGTTTTCCAAAAACTTTTCACACAATTTAACTTCTTCGAGTATTATGCCTTAAGCCGAGAGCATACTATCGGCGCAATGTACCTATTTTCGTCGGCTCACTGCAATGAGCCGATTAATTCTGGAATAAGCCTTTATAGCTTTATTAGAAAATGCAGTACAGTCATGTGCTTATTTTTCATGTAGTTGAGAAATAACGCCATTTTGATTTATTAGTCATGACTTTATTGCAGTGAGCCGAAGAAAATCGGTACATTGCGCCGATAATGGAAAGTCGTTTTTAAACTGGGTTTACACAATGCAATTTTAGTTGAGGAACTTTTGAGTTTATCTGAGGTAGATAGGAAGGTAATGAAGAGGGGAGCCATCATAATTTCCTCTATCGTCCCTTAACTAAAAAGTTTAGTGGAGCAACGTTCGACTGCAGTCAAAAATGGTCATCGAATGAATTTTCATTTGAAGAATTCGATGAAGAATGTCACTAATGTGATAACGGCCATGATCGTTGTCAGCTGTCAAAGTTCGGAAGTCTCTATTGGAAGACGCTATACTATCGCTTGCCAGTTAATCTAGACAAGAACTACCGAGGAAGACGAATAGGAGTATGCGCGAATAGTTAGTCTGTTGATTTAGCTTTATAAGGCATTCAGGCTCCAATAAGGATATATCTACAAATTTTCAATTTGTGTTAATCTAACATTCCCTTTCAGAAAATTTAAACGAAGTAATTCTTTGTTTTCTTTCATCACTTCTTAAAAAGTTTTAAATTTGCGTGAATTATTCCCCCTTATTGTGAATGGCGTCGTCGACGTCACATCAAGACGACAGTAAATATTGTCACTTGTCTACTTTTTGTCGACAACAATTCGCTAATATTAACATGCTCCATTCATTTAAAAATCCTTAGAGATTAGTAAGGGATTGTCAATAAGATACAATTGTTGCCGATAAGGGGTAGACAAGTGACAATATTTACTGTCGTCTTGATGTGACGTCGACGACACCATTCACAGTAAGGGGGATTATTTTATGAACAAAAACATTTTTAATATTAATTATATACATAGGTGACTGCATAAGGATTTGTTATACAAAAATACGGCAAACATAGTTCAGGGTTGTCAGATTTTTTTTACTTATTTCAACAAATTGATTTAAAAAATCGCCAAAAGTAGCCAAAATCGATTTTATGTAGTTTTTCTTAATATATAATTGATAATAAATTTGTTTCTATTTAAAACTTTTTTTAAATAAATTTTTATAAAATTATAATAAAAAAAATTAGCAAAAAATCGCCAAAATACCTGAAAAATCGCCATATCTGACAGCCCTGTCATAGCTGTGTAAAGAACCGAAGAACGTCAAAAGCACAAACATAATTGAATCAAAACCAAAACAAAAGGAAGTTTTTGACATTCATCAGCTATAAAGCACATAGAGCAAAAAATTATCAGCTGAAGTAGCGCTGCCAGCCTGCGGGAAGATTGGGAAGGCTGAGTTTACATCTGTGTGCCATGTCCCCAAAAAAAAAAAGCGTAACCACTAATATCTAATGAAAAACTATTTGATTCAGACACGTATTTATTAAGTTAAACAAGTTCATACATATGTAACTAATAAACAATTTTATAGAATCCAACATGATTGGAAACTGTTTAAATCAATAAATACATGTCTGAATCAAACAGTTTTTCATTAGTATTTAGTGGTTACGCTTTTTTTTTTGGCACATGGCACACAAATGTAAGCCCGGCCTAAAACCAATAACAAAAAACCTAAGATTCCTCAGGAGAACAAGTCTAGATGAGATACACCAGCACCTGACAAGGGATGCAATAGATTTTTTTTCATTCATTCAATCGCTTTTCAATTTTTAGTACAGCCAAAGATTTCCGATGAAAATGTTAAAAATAAGCAAGTTTTTTTTTTATTTACAATTTTCATTTTTAATTTATGATTCTGAGTGTTGCGGTAGGATTGGCTATCACATTGAAAATGTTAAATAACAAAAATTAAATAATTCCAAAAAATTTTAACGAACTTTTCTCTTTTTGAAGGTCTTTTTAACCAAAAAAAAAAACAGTTTAAACTTCTCTCTTTTTCCGCACCCACCAAAGCAACAATTTAATATGTATGTATTTGACTTTGAAAATTAAAATTTTCTTTAATTACTTTTAATCGTATTTCGCATGTAAGACAAGTGAATGGTGGTGGCTAAAATGTTTATAAGACGGTTGGCTGGTTAGCGGGCTGGCTGCCTTGACTCGCTGGGTTGTCTGCTTGCATTGAGTTGTTTGCTTCTTTAGCAAAACTGGGAATGTGGGTAAGTAGTTAATGTTATTATCAACATCATTAAAAGCCAACCAACAAACAAGCAGTAGCGTATGAGTGTTTGTTTAATACTCGATTTAAATGTTCGTTAGTTAGTTACTGAGTAATTAATATTTTCATGCATTTTGATTTTTTGGGATTTAAGAAACTTTAATAAAATAAAGAAAATGTTTAACTTGTTTTTTTTATGGTTTTTCTGCTTTTTCTTCTACTTGGGCTTAAATTATAAACATTTAGACAAACACACACACACTCGCGCGCGTGCACAAACGAAGTAATTTTGAAAATTAAGAGAAAATACTTTATTTTATTTTCAGTTAACTTTCTGATTTTCGCGTTTCAAGACGTTGCTTACAAGAATTTCCAGTAGAATCCCGGTTTAAATTAAAAAACAAAACTCACAAAAAATACGTTGAATCTACAAAAACAAAATCAATTCATATTCATTTTAACGGTAATTTTTAATTAAATTCTAAAATATAAAAGTGCTTTCAAAATAAAAATGTTCAACAACAATAATATAAATTATTGATATGGATGTATTTGCAGACAAGTTCTAAAAGCAAAATTATGTACATACCTTTTAAAAAAGTTTTTTTTTTATAGCAAGTTGAAAAGAAAATCAAAATTTAACCTAAAAGTCTGCCAAAAAAAAGTCCTTGGACTGTATAATTTTTCTAATAAGTTTCAAATAATGTCTGTTTAAAAATATCTGTGTGTGTGTGTGTATTTAAAATCAAGTCGAGTGTATAAAACTGTCAAGGCCTTTTTCCTTGTTTCCGTTCATTTGTGGGCAAATATGATCCACATGTTCACTCAAAACAGCTGAACTTTTTTGTTCATATACAATAATAATTTTTATTCTTTCTTTTTCCTCGCTTTATCTTTTTCGTTACTAAAACATTGATAAATTGAATGCAATTTTTAATTTCGCAAAGATAAAGTATGGCAAAAAGATTTAAATACGAAAATAGTTTGTATTAAATTTTTATGTAAGTATGTATGTATGTATGTGAAATGTCTTTGGTAGAATCGTTTAGCCATTTCATCTTCTTCTTGTGTTTATTAACATCGGCGTTTTATGAGATAAAATTTGTCAACTATTTCAATCAAACGCTTTTAAATGGATTGTATAAGTTTGAGAAAAAAAGAAGATATAATTAAATACAAATAAAAACGGTTTAAGTGTACATATCGTCGCTTGGTTATTGGTTTGCAGAACAGTATATTCAAAATACATTATGTCTGCAGCAAACCAATAACCAACCGACGATATGTATTTGTGGCAGTATAGAATAATCGCTTAAGTAGACTTAAGCAAAGCAATGTTTCCGGAAGTTTTAACGTTACCACTAAAATATTAAAATGCTCTAACGCTTGATTATATTTATTTTCGTGTGATACTTTCTTTGCATATCATATATTTTTTTCTTTGTAGCATTATATACACAACAACTTTCAACTAGGGGGTTTAATACATAGCTGTTAAGTAATGATTAGTAATCGTAATGATTACTAATTTGATTACTTTTTTTTCAAAGGTGAATTTATTATTAAATTACGATTATATTCAGTTTCGCACTATTACTAATTGATTACGATTACTAATTATGAAAAAGTAATCTGAATTACTTGAAATTATAACAAAATAATCAAAGAGAATCAAAAGTTATCAAAAAATAATCCGATTACTTCTAAAAGGATTACTTTTAATTATTTTTGATTATTTATTAAGTTTATTGCATTTCACTCATATTAAACTTTAAAATATTTAATAACTTGACAAATGAGACAAGATATCTGTTAATATTCAAAAAATTATATCTTTTTTCTTTATATTTTTTCTCAGATTAATATTATTAATGTTGTTATATAATCGAGCAGAAGAATTCCTTAAACAAAAAACATCTACTTATATAAATTTCTTTCGAACTTTTTCAAAATAAAGCAATCTTAATTCAAAATATTTGAAAATAATCAAAAAGAATCAAAAGTAATCTTTGAAAGTAATCGGATTCCTTTTTGTTTACTTTTGATTCTTTTTGATTATTTTGTAGTAATTTAAAGTAATTCAGATTACTTTTCGATTATTAGTAATCGTAATCAATTATTAATCAGGAATTCTTTTAAAGGCAATTATATAATCAGTACAATTCTTTTTAAAATGCAATCTAATTAATTACTAATCGTAATCGTAATGTAACAAGTATGGTTTAATACAGTGTAAGAAAGCCATATATGCTTGAGTGTCGGTTTAGGCGATTATTCCATATTGCCACATATGTATGTACCCAGCAAAAATTTCAAAAAAGGTAATCGGATTTGGAATTCAGAATTTTTGGTGAAAGCTGTTCCTTACTGGATTGCCAACTTAATGATTTTAACAAGGCGTGAGACTAAAATAATCGATTCTTGAGAATCTTACTTTTTTTATTTGGCAACTTGTTCACGTAATCGATTTAATCCAAAAGAATCATTCGCCTCATTTAGCAACTTGTACATAATTTTTTTAAATTTTAGGTAATGTGATTTGCAAGGGAGTAATGAAATTTGGTAATCAGAAAAGTAAGTCATTATATGGCAAGTAGTTCTGATGGTAATGTGTAATTTTTTGCTGGGTATGTATGTATATATGTATATAATGTTGCCACTTTTAATAAGACTGTCCACCCTTCCTCATCCGCGTTATAGACTGGCAATAAATTGATTAACATATAGTACAGCCAATGTCAAAATATTGATATTGCCAATGGAGACAGAGCTCATTGGCAGTGCTTGCAATAATTGTCAACAGTTTTTCGTTGACAATTATTGCGAACATGGAACGTCAAACTCGTTGTTAATTTATGCTATATTTTTTTGTACTGTAGTTAGTTAGTTGTAAATATTCTGACAACACATAGTTTAACGGAACAGCTAGCCGTTTTCGAAGACCACTAAAGCAGAAATCTACATCAACTGACACCACACACAGTGGACCAAACACAGAAGAACGGTGATGATGAAGGTTTAGTGGCCTTCGAAAACGGCTGGCTGTTCCGTTCAACTATGTGTTGTCAGAATATTTACAACTAACTTTGATGTTATTTGTTCATTAATAATTGTCACATGTAATTTGGCTTACAAAACGATACGAACTTTTTAGCCTTTTCAAAATCATCAAATACACAAGGTTGCACTATGCCATATGGCGACCGCAGACACTGAATTATTTAGATCAAAATTTGGCGATAAGTTTGATTTCGAGAAATTTTGGAGCTGTCCCATGTTTTAAATATTTATTGCAAAAATAATCCACCAACATTTTATTTTAATAACAGTCCGTTATTTATTCTTATTTTCTTGGTTTGTTGGAGTAATTCATGATATTACATATTTGGCTTGACAGAAAACCGCATGGAACTTTAAGCAAGTAAAACAGGATTAATTAAAAAAACCAATGCAAACAAACCAAATAAGGAGATAAAAAAATGCAACAACATTTTTAGTCACACATGCATGTTCATATTTTGTACATCACACGTATCAAGCGAATGTTGGTCCTTGCCCACACAAATTCAACATGTATAGTGCAGCATATAATTGCATATTAAGGATTCTAAAGGCTTAAATACAGATACACGCACATTTTCACATTCATTAACACTTTCGAAGCTGAACATGTTAAAGACAATAATTAGGAAGTCATTCTTTTCGCTGGTACGCGACAAACCAACGGCTAGAAATATGCCAAAGGAAGATACTGTGTGTTTCACAGAACATTTTTTTCGAGAGTTGTCGTTGGACGTATGTATGGACGTTATGCGAACGTGGTCTTACGAGAGGTTTTGCGTTTATGTTTCACAATTTTGCCTCTCTTGCATGGGAAATATTCTTTCGACCCTTCACAATGCGGTGGTCTAATCGTCGCTTTCGATAACGAGCTGATTCGATAACGTTTTTTCAGTTTGAGATTATGACAACAATGTAATAATATGGTTCGATATCGAATGCCATAATCTCAAACTGAAAAACGTGATCGAATCTGATCGAAAGCGACGATTAGACTCCTGCTCTATTCAAGCAGGAACGAAATGCATATAGACAGACGGTGTTTAACCCAAAATTCTCATGATATACTACATAGTTCTGTTTCATTGGATTTATGAAAATCTCCACAAGGTGTCCTTGTGGCGGAGTGGTAGCCTGTCAGTCCAGAGGACGTGAATATGATTCCCGCGATAGAACCTGGTTGTTTTCCGCAGACAAGCTAATCCCTTCGCGGGTTTTGTTTGTTTAAAAAAATTTAATCTTAGAATAAAGCAATTATTATTTATTATTTTTTTTTTTCGAAACCCCTTGATGAACATCCGAAACTATAAGACTGTTAAAAAATTATTATGGACGTACTTTAAAGGTCAATTTGTTATCTAGCCTTCTGTGTATTTTGTTATTTGATCAAAGAACTGGTTCTCGGTTAAATGCAAATTATGTGATGCAGCATCCTCTTTTTTCTTAATAACGGAAAATCTTGAGATACAGAGTCAACTCAAAAAAGTAATTTATAGGCATTGGAGCTCAGTATCATATGCTTGAAAATTTACTATCAAAGTACCGACCTCAGATATCGTGTTGACCTATGTAATGTACTTATGTATGAAATTGAATCAAATTGACAAATAAAAAACTTTAGTCATTTCGGCATTTCGCCTAAAACTGAAGTGTGTTTTAAAAAAATACTCCTGTTATTTATACCAAAATCTTTATCATAAACTTTCCTACCATACTGCATTTATAGAATATAAAAAGTTTGTCTCATTCAATTTTTATATAAGAAATGGTAAGCAAAAACTAAAAAAAATTATAAGTTCGTATTTGAAAATCTGAATTGGTAATGCTATGAATAAAAAACCATCGAACAAAATAGAAACGTTGCTTTTAAAGAGATTTAGAAAATTTAATAAGCTTTCTAATACATATAATTAATGTTCAAATTCGTTAAGATATGCATGAGTTAGAGGCAGATTACTAAAGCAAGATTTTTTAATTTTTTGCAAAAAGGCATTTTTATTAAAAAAAACAAAAAAAAAAAACGATTTGAGAGAGCACTTCCGTTTCATCAATATTTGAGTGTTATATACCAAAATTCTTGGTTTTTAGAGTGGATTCAGAAAATCGATGTTCATCAAGGAATTTCGAAAAAAGTATAAAAAGTGAGACGGTCTAATGTACATATGTAAATTGAACGTAAAAACACTTTCAATAACAACTTTCATTTTCAACTTCATTTATGGTATGTAAAAACTTCACGAAATCAATGAAACAATTAAACTTAATTCATGAAACAGTTTCTTGTAAATAATGGAATAGTATCATTCAATTTATGGCATGGCTGCCAAAATTAAGTTCATAAATACAATGAATCATTCTTCATTGATCAAGGGCATAATAAGCTGACTTCCAATGACAAATTTCATTATCTGAATGAAGGGGTTTCTTTTAGTGTATGAGTTTATCGTATTATCACATTAAAGCACAGGGAAAAAACTTTCCCGCAACAAACATGTTTAATTGCAAAAAAAATGGAGTCAATTGAAGTTTTGTTTAAAAATTTAATTTAATTAAAAGTTTGATTCAATAAGATTTTTAATTGATTTTTGCTTTTTTTAAATTAAATTGCAGGAACATTTTTTTCTGTGCATGCTTAAAAATTGAGAATTTTCATCCATTAAGGCTTTGATAAATGCTTTCTGCGAAAATACGAGTTGGTACTCTGTTATAAAGCATTAAGTATTTAATGCCTATTATTCGTTAGTAGCCTATCCGAGTTATCGGAAATCAGACTAAAAAAATCTGAGCCTTTATATAAGGAGCAGTGGCCGGTATGGCCCATTTCCCAACCAACTCTATCCTTTCTCCTCCAGCAACTAATTATCTCCATTCTACATCTACCTTTTCCACTTTCCTCCTCCCTTTCTCTGTCTCTATTTTTTCTCGAATTCGCAAGTAGCACAAAGGGATCTTTATATCGGACCAAATTGGGCTGGACCCTTAATTTTCGCCCATCCTTACCAGCAACGAACGGCAAAAGAGATGATCGTTTAAAAAAAATTTATTGGGTCTTTTCGATTCTTTTTCGATTTGTCTTAATCCTGGGAGTGTCACTCAAGATATGTCAGTTGTCAAAACTCAATATGGCGGCCAAACAGGCGCCATTTTGTAAATACGAAAAAATAAAAAGTCGGCGAACTATATAAAAATGGGTATCATTCGACAGTTATTTTAAAATCATCTTTAGGTTTCTCTTATGATTTTTCATTTCGAATGACCATTTAGGATATTTAAGGGTTCAAAGTTGATTGGAGTCGGGTTTTTTTTAATTACTACTTGTTCAACATCATTTTTAGTTTGCTAGCGAATGGTGTAGAGAAAAACCGGGATAGAAAAGAATGACTCGATTTCTGTTTCTCATGGCTTTTTTCTTATATCTCTTTACACTGTTCTTATTGTTACGTTTTAATGTTACTCTTCTAGCTTATTTTATACATATGTTATTGTTACTCTTCTAGCTTATTGGATATATGTCTGCAAAGAAGTAAAATTAGAGATGCAAAAAAAAAACATCTTATTAATTAATTTTTGGTAGCAACATCAAAAGGGAATTAAGAAAAATAGACGTCATAAATTTCATCGTGTGAATTCACAATTAGTACATATAAGAATTTAGCAATTATTGTTAACCACTTGACCTAATTTTTTCTTTAAATCCTTAAATAATCAATGCTACTGCACACAAACAATAATAAGAAATTCAGCAGTGAGGAACAAACTTTCAAGTGGCTCCCTAATGCCCATCGATGGTTGGACAAGTTGCTTATGGTTTCAGTTTCCCCTTTATTGCATTTGCATATTTTGAAAGTTCCAGCTGCTAATGAAAAATAAGCAGTAGATGAAAGAATGGTTGTTTCCATTTTGTATTAACAGAGATTTTTGCCCATGAAAAGCTTTTGGCAAAATTACAATGTCTTCCAAATGGACAAATTACTGCAATAAAAAAACTGGAGAGGAAGCAGAGCCAGAAAACCATATGAACACTAAACTTGGAAACGGAACTTACTGTTTGAAAATTATCACTCACATTACTTTTTTTTTAGGACAGAGATAAAAAGTTGAAAAGCAAAGTATTTAAGTTTATGAGCAAACACTTTAATAAAATTCAAAATATTTTTAGAAAAGTTTTTATAAATTTTTACACATGAAAAGAATCAAAACAGGAAAAGAAAAGAAACTTAATATTCATTTTAAATAAGTGAGAGCTTTCATCACTTAATGCGAACAAAAAACTATTAAACACATAAATCGTAAAAAGTTACTTTCTTCTTAAATTTTTAAGCACTTTTATAATTTTTGCTTCACTTCAAGGAATACATTCTCATTTGTACTGAGCATGAAGACAATTTCAATACTTCATTAACAATCAAAATGATTTTAATTATATTTAAATTAAATTAGCTTTGAAATACACAATTTTCAGCAATTTTAGAGGCACAAAAGAGTTTTAAATAAAATGGTGTTAATTATTATCATAAATTTGCTTTTATTCGAAATATAATCTATCATCAATGGCAAGAATGTTGTAAATTTAAAAATGATAAAATTGAACTTTCATTACAAAAAACTTTTCGGCAAATTGTAAAACGATGAATCAAAACAATTTACATATTCCATTTGCACTGAAAAGCTGAATATATAAAGCAGAAATCCGCACCAACTGAAACCACACACAGTGGACCAAACACAAAGAACGCTGATGATGAAGGTGCAGCAACCTTCGAAAACAGCTGGTTGTTACGTTCTGCTAGTGTTTGCCAGAATATTTAAAATTAACTTTGATATTATTTGTTTAATAATAATTATCACATGCAGTTCGGCTTGCAGAGCGATACGAACTTTAGCCTAATCAAATCATAAATATAATCTATTGCAATTTTTGTTCGAATATGAATTTTGACATATGGCTGGCTCCAAGAAATACCAATCGTGAGGTGCAATTTTCGACCAGTTTTTGTGCTGCATAATTTTAATATTCTAAAAACGTTATTTCCAAAACACCAAACACCAGCTGGAAAATCGTTGTTGAATCAACTCTTACAGAAAACTGTGCCTGTTAACTTAAGAAATTCACTTCTACGTAACTGCTCAATGCAATGCACTGAATTAATTATTTTAAGGACTTACCCCCCTATTTATAAAAAAAATTAAATGAGTTTGAAGTCTATTTTAAAAAACTTTTGTATGAAAAATTAAAAAAAATACATTTCAAATGTTGAACCTGTTTCAAACAATTTTATAATTGTTCCAATTAAATTTTGTTGATTGAAAACAAAAAAGTTTAATGTTTGTATGGATGTTAGCAAATATGCAAACATACAGACGAATATTAAACTTTTGTACGCATTATTCAAAATTCAACCAATTTTTTGATTGTTTGAATTAACTTTGTTTAATGAAAAAAAATATTTTAGTTTGTGTTTGTGCTTGTTCACGTTTTCATTGAAGTGTGTCAGCCTGCTATTCTAGAAGTACCAAGTTCGAAGCATGACAGCACTGTAAGTTAAAAAATAAAATAAGAACACATACCTACATATGTGCAATAATTGAATGAAAAATAATTTGCCACGATAGCCTAGTGGATGTGTGTTAGCCTGTTATAATGGAGGTACCATGTTCAAAGCTTGCAGCGTAAGTTACGGAATTAGACAAATAAATAAAATAAGTAAGTTAAAATAAATAAATAAAAAAATTACTTTATTTAATTTTTTTTACTTTTACTTTCAAAAATTTTATACATTTCAGTTACTTTTATTAATTCATTCAACGAACAATTTAATTGTTTAAAATCTCTAAATTCAATTATTAATTTAATTGGGCCAATTAATCATTTGCTTAAAATAAACGCGTACTTTCAATTAACTCTATTAATTGATCTTAAACAGCACGAAAATCTCATTTTTATAAATTCATTAATTGATATTATCAATTTGTTTGCAGGACGAAAATCAGTACAGGATTTTATTAATAGTACAAATTTCTAAAAATTTCTAAATTTCTATTAATTAAAGTTGATTTTAAGTTTTTTCTGTGTGGTCTTAAACGTTTCTAAGGCAAATGTTTTAAAAAACTAAACACAACCATTCACATTACATTTGAGATGTTTAAGGTTGACGTTTTGTCTGTACATTATTGTATTTGTAAACAATTTCCAAACAATTATGTTTTTATTTGTTTTATTATTTATAAACAACAAATGTTTTTGTAAATAATTGGATATTTCTTAACTAATTACTTGTTAAGTAAATAATTTTTTTTACGTGCTGTCATTTAACAACAACACACAGTTGCCAGAGTTATTAAAAACGCACTGAACATACTCCATTTACGTGTTTAGAGAAGTCTTTAAATCTAAAACACCTCAACTGAGATGTTTAACAAAACAAGTCAATGGATGGTAAAACATCTAAAAATCGTCGTATTTAAGCTCTTAAACATTACATGCCATTGTGCTACGCAATGCACTGTCTTGTTTATTTAGTTTCTTTTTTGTTCTTTTAACTTTTTTCCCCATTTCTGTGTAAAAAAATGTTAAAGAAAAGTTTGTTTTTTTTTGCAGCAAAAAGTCAGTGAAACTAACTTAAAGTCGAATTACGATGTGTTTTGTAAGGATTTTTTTTTATATCGAGTTTGGCTTTTTCATGCTTTTTCGCATTAGTTTACTCACATTGAACTTTTTTTTTTGGTTTTAGAGAAAAGTTTGTAAGCCAAAACCGGCATACGGATTAGCAAGCTAACATTTGAAGTTAAATTGTAAGCAGTTGTGAATTACATTTTTGATTTCAATTCATTTAAAATACCATAATTTACAGTTTGTGTTTAGTGTTTGGGAATTTTTATTTTATGTTCACTTGTTAAAGCTTTTCAGGTAACAAAACAAATAAATATTCATATTTTTGGATTACATGCATCAGCTTACAGTATAAGAAGAGTTTCCTCTTAACATAAATTAATACGAAGAAGACATTATAGAGATCTTGGGGAAAAGCATGCTATAAAAATTTTATTTAGCAATATTTTTGACTGAAAATTCTGACTTGTGTGTAAATTCGAACGAAAGAAAAGGATTTCGAATTTATAAACATATGTTATTAAGATGCAAATTTCCTTCGTTTCAGATTACAGAGCTGACCGCCATATTTGCTTCAGAGTTCCCGGCAGTTCCCATAGAAATTTCACAAATCCCAAAAATGGTATGTTCAGCATTTTTGTTGTATTTTTCGCTGGGCGCTGATAATATTTTTGAAAATATTTAAAACCATTACATGTTTAAAGGTGGCATGATACATTTTGTTTGGAATTTGAGAAAAACTGCTTTAAACAAAAATAGGTATCTTTAAAAATGATCTGGCAACTTCAATAACGAAAAATTTTAACAAAAAATTTCTTTGTAATATATATATATATATATATATATATATATATATATATATATATATATATATATATATATATATATATATAAATATATAAATATATATATATATATATATAATAATGATCTCGTCTGGCAGCCCTGACACTTGGTTGTCAATAAATGTAGTACTGCCAACTTCACTCCATCTCTTGCTGATCGCTATTTTTAGAGCGTGACTTACTTTTTGATTTTGTAAAACAGCACACCTTGTCGTGCTAATAAAATAATATAAATTTGTAAAAAATATCGATCAACGTTTATAATTCAGGTGTGGGGTGGAAAAGTGAGTCAACCAGATTAAGAAGCAATACTGGTTCCCCAATATGAGCGAAAAATTGAATCGCTTCATCCGGAATTGTTTGAAATGCATTTATTATTCTACGCCAAATTGTCGTCAGGAGCGACATTTATATAGCATCGAGAAGAAACCTGTGCCTTTCGACACATTGCACATTGATCACTTTGGTCCATTACCGGCGTTAAATTCTAAGAGGAAGCACATACTGGTGGTAGTGGATTCGTTCACCAAGTTTGTAAAGTTGTATGCGGTGAATTCCCCTGGTACTAAGGAGGTGGTTTGTTCTTTGGCTCATTATTTCGAAAATTACAGTAGGCCCCGGCGTATTATTAGTGATCGGAGGTCATGTTTCACTTCCGGCGAGTTTGAACGGTTTATGTCGTTGCATAATATCGTTCATGTGAGGGTGTCGGTTGCTTCCCCGCAATCTAATGGACAGATCGAAAGGGTGAATCGCGACCTGAAGGCTATGTTGGGCAAGTTGACGGAGCCGGTTGAACATGCGGATTGGGTTAGGAAGTTGACTCAAGTGGAGTTCGCCATCAACAACACTGTGCATAGTTCAACGAAACAGACGCCTTCTGTGATGTTATTTGGGGTGGAGCAACGGGGGGAGGTATTGGACGAACTGACCGAGCATTTGGGGGATCGACATGAAGTCGAGGGGGTAGACGTAAAGGGGATTCGGGCCGCGGCGGGTGAGTTGATTAGGAAATCCCAGGGGTATAATGAACGGTATCACGACCGCAAATATAGGGGTTCTCGGAAGTTTGAAGTGGGGGACTTGGTTGTTATTAGAAATGTTGACACAACTGTAGGGACAAACAAGAAGTTCATACCTAAGTATCGGGGGCCTTACATAATCCAAGCGTATGTGGGCAACGACCGCTATGAGGTCACCGACGTAGAAAATTGTCAGGTGACACAGCTTCCTTACAAAGGCATTATCGATTCCACGCGGGTGAAAAAATGGCTGGAACCTCCTGTCGATTCCAGTGGTTGCGAATTGGGCGGAAAATGCTGCACTGACGAGTGTACCGATTATGAATATTTGGATGATGAGGGAGAGATGGTCTGAAGGGAGCAACCGTGGGCAATGGAGGTCGATTGCTGGGTCAGGTCGGCCGAGATTATAATGATCTCGTCTGGCAGCCCTGACACTTGGTTGTCAATAAATGTAGTACTGCCAACTTCACTCCATCTCTTGCTGATCGCCATTTTTAGAGCGTCACTTACTTTTTGATTTTGTAAAACAGCACACCTTGTCATGCTAATAAAATAATATAAATTGGTAAAAATATCGATCAACGTTTATAATATATATATATATATATATATATATATATATATATATATATATATATATATATATATATATATATTTATATATATATATATATATACATACTGGGCAGGGCTATCATGAATAAAATTTCGCGTGAAATTTTTCCCGGGGAACAATTCCAACTTATAGCAAGTGATAGGGAAAACAAAAAATTCTAATTGGAAAAGGGAGAAATTTCACGCGGAATTTTATTCATGATAGCCCTGATAGTATATCTGTGGCAATAAGGAAAAAGTGCTTATTTAATATTTTACTGTTTTGCAGGAGAGCACTTTTAAGCGTTCAAGTCGATTTTCAAGATTTTTTTTTCTTTAACTGTTAAATTGCAAAATTCTCTATTCAACTTTATTTTTAAGAAAACATCGTTCTACACACTATAAGTAATACATTTAAGTTGAAATATACCAAATTATAACCTCAATTAAACTATTATTCCAAATGAGATTAGAAGTCTAATAACAAAATTAAAAATTTTACAAACCCCCGACTTTTTTCAGAAAAGATGTTATATCTTCTAAACGGGTGGACCGATTTTCTTCAAACATTCTCGATCAAGTCAACAGAAAAAACTAAATGAAAATCGGTCCAGCCGTTTGGCCTGTACGTGGACACGGACAGACACACAGATACACAGACACAAACTACAAACTTATAACACCCCTTTTTTAGTCGGGGATTAAAAAAGATAAGTCGCAAGTCCTAGTGCTACAACTTCCTGAAAAATCACACAAATTAATTGACCAGGGGTACTTTCGAATGTGCAGATTACTTAGTTGCCATTAACTCAAAATCAACTTATCCCGACTTAAGTGCTTTTTCCTTTTTGCCACAGATATAGTAATGTCTTTTTTTAAATAATTATAAATATGGGGTTGGTATTTTTTCTGCAAGAAACGGTGAAAAATCGAATCAGAATTTTAATTTAAATTGCGTATAACTTTTGATTTTATTGTTTGATACAAATTTTTTCTTCTATATTTTGGAAATAAAAAAAAAAAAAAAAAAAAAATTATTTTTACAAATCGGACAAGATGTGAATGATCCATTACCAGAACAGTGGAAAGACTCACAAATGTAGTATACTTTTATTTAGCTCTTAGGAAGGAAAATATACTTGCCTAAAACTCATTTTTATCAGATTAAAAACATCAGCTTGACATAGATTTGAAGTTTTCATTAACCCGATTTGAGGTGTTTTTTGGCACTTTCCCCTTTCAAGATATAAAAATAAAACCCCATATTTAATCTCTGTAACATTTTCTCAAATGCTGTATGATGTATTATAACAATCGAAATGCCCATTTAGAAACTGCAAAATTATTTTCATTTTTTTTTGCCCAAGTTCCCCCACTGCGCGTTACTACTAGTGCTTTTATTTTTGCTTGCTATGTCACAAAATTCCATAATGTGTTCTCGGCATAAGCAAATAAGAACGTGTTGATTATTGAGTTCTTATTTTAACTTTTATATTATTTAAATGAAAGTTTAAAATAATACCTATAGTTGTTCGAAGAAATTTTTGGATAAATGTTCCTTGATTAGCAACAATGAAATTCGCATAAGATCCAGATAAGCACTCAATAATCAATTTAATGTTTTTTTTAAAGACACAATTGATATTTTAATGAACAAGTAAAATATTCATTTTGGGAAAAAGTGCGAAAAAAACATTAAAACTTCATATACTATAATTTACATCCGCACGAAATCTAGATTATTTCAATTTAAATCTTTATCTAAATCTATGCCGTTTAAACCAAGTCTTTTTTGTTGACATTTATCAAGATTTCGTAACCAGAACAAAAACTTTTGATTGAAATTTATGCCAAACTTTAACAATAAAAAATGCGATATAGCTAATTTACACACCTTTTGAAGTACACCTGTTTATTTTTTAGTACAATTTTGGAAAAACCATAGGCGCATCACTAGTTTTACCCAATTTTAAGTACACTGTGACAAAATCTAGTCATGAAGTAGGTTTTGAAAAATATATGAAAACACAACGCTCATTTACTCAAACAGCGTCATAACTCAAAAAAAGTAGTTTGACGAAAAACGAGTTTAAACCTTAAAGTTTTTCATATACACACAACTTAATGGAAAAATTTAATTTAATTTTTCTCTCAAGAAATGAGTACAATATATTTGTATGCAATTTTTATACAATATGAATAAACATATGAGGAATAATTCTGCATTATTAACTCAAGAATTAAATTTTTTCAGTTATGTCGTTGTTTGAGTAAATGAGCGATATGTGCTAGATTTAATGGTTTGGAACAAAGCCGTAAAGCATATACACGAACCTCCTAGTACAGACAATTAATAATAATTTTCTTAAATAATCACAACTGCGACTTTTTTTGAAACATGGAAAAGACGACACCATTGTCGAACATAGTTGGAGCATTAGTTTTTTTTTATAATTTTTTTCCATGATGCATACATATATAATTTTTTTTGAGAAAAATCAATTATTAGAAATTGTTATATCTTCAGTTTGGCCATTGCATTAAATTACAGGCCGTGAAAACTTTTTCACACATGAATTCCCTAAATTTAACGAAAGTTCTTGAACATAAAAAAAATTTAATAAAATTTAAAGTATTACGATAAAAATGTATATTCAAATTACCGTAATTGCCATGCAATCAAAAGGTAATGCTCTAATCACACCCATTGTGCAGCAACTTTTCACTCAGGCAAACCCTTCTTTGTGTTAAATAAGAGAAAATAATAGAATGGGTGTGAAAATTTGCATATTTTTTATGTCACGAGAGCTGAAGTCGACAACACGCATAATATTCTTAGAGTTTTAATTAACCCATTGATTATTTATTTTTTTTTTACCAATGGTTTGTTATAGTGCTTTCAGCTCGTACAATTAAAGCATTTTAAAGAAGGAAGAATTTAGCATATAAAGGCATTTGTATTAAATAAATGCAAATTAATTCCTTGTATGTGTTTACAAACGAAAAATACTTGTAGCAGTACAACTTTAATTTACTACAACTTGAGTGCTTGAAATCCTAATTTAAACATAAGAGTCTTACAGTCAGGATGTCTCTGTCTTTCATTGGCAAATATTGTTTGTGAATTTCCTGTAGTTATATACATACATAATAATTTTGTATGTTGTAAATAATTGTGTTTCCATTACGAAGTTAGCAATGCTTTTATTTGTCTTAATTTTAATTAGCTTGAATTGTTGAAAGTTTTAATTTTTTATAGACTTTCTTCATTAAAATTATGTTAAGGTAAGGGAAAGCAGTTCTTTGAGAATTATTAAAAAATCCTAAATCTAAGTTCAAAACTGGTCTGACCAATTTGAATACTTATTTTTTTCTTCTTTTGTTCGCCTTAATACAGGGTTGGTTAAAAACAGTGTTTAAAAAACTGAAGTGATTTTCATTTCATTTAATTTTGCTCCTGCTTTCCCTTTTTAAAAATACAACAATTTCAGTCAAAGTAAAATCACAAAACGATTTATGACCAATTGCGCAGTACTTTCAGCAGTCCACTATTTCAAAAGCTTGAATTTGATTTGCTTTTGCTTTTGGTTAGTATCGCAATTTTGGAAGTTGGAAACAGTCACAGTCTAAGAAGCAAAAAATCTTGCTTTTAGAAGTTTTAAGCAATCGCAGTAAAGTGGTTTTTGTTCTTGCTGCTAGTCTGATGTGCAAAAACAACAACAAAAACATGACAAACGCCACAAAATAATTGACTGGACCTGCAGAAAGCTTCTAAAAGCAAGAGCTTTTGCTTCTTCGACTGTGACTGTTTGGTACTCACAAAAGCACACAGACTTTTAAAATCGTCTACTGTTGATAGTACTGCGCAATTGTTCATAATTCGTTTTCTGCTTCTGCTTCGACTGCGACTATTGATCATTTTCACAAGCACAAGCAAAAGCATTGGTTCATTTTAAACAGTTGGAAAAAGCCAAGGCAGCGAAAAGTAAAAATGTTTCGACTTTTGCTACTTCGACTTAAGTATTAGAAAGTATTAGTTATCTATTTACCAGAGATCTTTTAAATCAAGCGTTTTTAGGAGTCCGTACCAAAAACGTGGGTACGCAGTTCGCCATCCAGTCTGACTGTCTGCCTTCCAGTCCCCTGTCTACCCATTCATCACCTGACCGAATGCAAAAGTAACTTTTGTTTGTTTGTTTGTTATGCTTTATCGGATAAGCGTGTTGGATCGATATATATTAAAAAAAGTAGGACCAATATTTGACCTCCGAAACTATCCAACCGATAGGGGAAGTTTATGCTCTCTGAAAGCATACAACCTTTTCTCATGAAACTCAAAATAAAGATACCTATGAGTCTAAGAGGACACACAGGCTTCATATTCCTTTAAAACTTGGAGCAAAAGGGGGGCAGACGCGCAGTTTCTGCCTGTCCGAAACTTATTCAACCGACTTCTATGCAATTTAAACTTAGATACATCTGGATCTATAAGGCTTTATAGTTTTTAGAAACTAGGACTAAGAGGGGAGCAGGGGGCAATTTCTGCCTCTCTGAAACTATCCAACCAAATTTCAATAAAATGCAAAACATTGATTAATCTGCATATAGAAGGATACACACATTTCATAAATTGTTAAAATTAGGGCCAAGAAGGGGGCAGGGGACAATATATGCCTTTCTGAAAATATTCAACCGATTTTGATGAAATGCCAATTAAGATACATCTGAATTCAGAAATTAATCAAGAGCTATATACTTTTTTAAAAGCAGGATTGAGAGGACAGTAGAGGGGAGTTTCTGCCTCTCCGAAACTATGCAACCGATTTTGATTTAATTTAAAACATAGATAGATATACATACGTATAAATTTTAGACTCTAAAAGGACACACACGTTTTATATTTTAAAACAGACACCCACAAAAAATCTAAAATTTTCACGACTTTTGCGCATTTTGGAGATTTTTTCAATTTGACTGTATTTGCCAAAAATTTTGGTTTTTATGTATTAAAGTGTTTTTGAAGAGATTTGTAACAACAATTGAGCTTTGAATAATTTGACAGCGTTATGGAACCCTATATGCTCCAATACGACTCCCACGTTGACGAGTGTATTAAAGACAGTGAATGGTTTTTCCACTTTTACTCTTATATACTCGTATTAATGAGTCAAAAAGTAATCCGAGCGGGCAACACCGCGGTTATAAATAATATTTTATAAATCTTTTTCACTTTGCTGACTGACATTTCTTTGGATTTGATACTTAAGTAAGCAAGGAGAGCAATTTGAAGATGGGTTTTATTTAAGATTTGTCAATTGCTGTTTTTTTTCAGAAAATAAATTGGGAAATTATTTACTTGAAGCTTGTTCAGTTATCATACTTAAATAAGAGCGCAAACGTTGGATTAAAATTAAAACAAATTAAAAATTAACCCCCTGTTTGTGTAAGACGTTTGAGTTAGAAATCTTAGCGTTTCTGTAATAGATTAAAGAAAAGTTGTACAAGTTTCCTTTAGTCTATTACAAAAACGCCAAGCTTTTTAACTCAAACATTTTACACAAACAGGGGGTAAATATGGAGATGAAATCGCTAGATTGACCTAAAATTTGAGTACTTTTTAACAACAACAGGTTTTCAGCAGCCAACTTCACTACTTAACGCGCTGTCAAAATCAGATGTTACAATTGAAAAGTGTTGCTGACGCTTTGTTTCAGTTTGCTTCATAGAAAATGTATGAGCATGAGAAGTTTTGACTCGACTTAAAATTTTTTTAGGAATGGCTGATAAAAATAAATTTGGTTTTATTTTAAGTCATAGCCTCAAAGAAAAGTGTTTCAATGGGTACCTACCAATTTTATTTTGTTCAACATTATTAGCAACTTCTTTAGAATTTTCTATCTCTCCAAAACATGATCCGACATGCTGTAGCAATTCCTCAGTTGACGACGACGAAGCAAGAGCATCAAAGGGCAGCTTAGGCAAAGGTTGCAATGATGATGATGAAGATGAAGATGAATGTGAAAAAATGGATGTATCAAATGGCCATTTGTTATTGCTTTTGTATTTTGTGGTAATTTTTTGCTTATGCTGCAATACTTCTTGCTGCCGCTGCTCAATGTAATCCTGCAAACGTTTAATTAATACGGATTTGCTACCATTTGCCTTCAGGCCATACTTGCAGCACAATAATTTCAATTCTGTCAACTTCATTTCTACAAAATTCATTTCTATAGCAACCAGTTATTTTATAAATTTACCACGGAAACATGCAAATAAAGGATGATTAGAAATATGTATGTATGCAAAATGAATAAACATAAATGAATGTTTGCACTTTAGCTGTAAATGGAATTTAACAACTCGGAAATAAATGGAATTTAACTAAGACTTGCATATTGTATTCATCAAAAATACCTGTTAAATTCATTTCACTATGAAGGGAAATGTTTTCATTTTTTTCATATTTCGCATTGTCTTTGTCAACAATGTGAGTTTTAGTTTTGCCATTTTGAATGGAGGAGGCCGTGGTACTAGCAGCAGCCTTTTTAATTTTATGAATAGTTGAGCTTTTATTTGATGCAGTTGGCTTGCCTTGAAAAATAGAAGAAAAAATGGAAAAAATTTTGGTTGGTTTAAATGAAAAGAAAGAAAACAAAAATATAATAAAAAATATGTTTTTAATAATTAACGTAAACAAAAAAACCACTTCTCGTCTAAAAAAAAATTATAAAAAAATATAATGAATAACGAAAACATATAAAAGTTAAAATTAAGCGAACAAAAAGTACATTTAGAAAATGAATAGCTAAAACGAAATACAAGTACATACACACAAAAAACAATCATCATTGGAGAGAAATAATTAAACTAAATGTTTACTTAAGTCTATTCTAATGTCAAAGAATCGCAGTACGTAAAATATAAGGAAAGTTTTTTTTTGCAAGCGGAGAAGTTTAAAGGGGGAACAGTACTTCTTATTATAACCGACTACTTAGTACACGTTTTTTTTTATTTTTTTTTTTATTTTTTTTTTATTTTTTTTTTTTTGATTAATCATCTTCACATCGTCGCCCCAGAATAGTTTTGATCCATATATATATATATTGAATACCCTCTTTCTGAATCAAAAACGCGTTTCACGAAATTTATTATGGTTTCTGAGATATTAAGCATTCATTTTGCATCACATGCACTATTTTTAGGTTTAATAAGTATTGTCTTGCTGTACACGCCACTGTTTGGCGATTGCGTCAAATTCTTCATACAAAAACGTAAAGTTACGAGTAACTATTGTTTTGCTTCATTTCTACAAGAAATTAATAAAAAAAGAGGATGCCGTAAGAAAAATTCAACGGCGACTGTTAAGGAAAAACATCATCACCCAGATGCAGCTGTCGATTACATGTTTTAATATAAACTTATTAAACACTAAAATAAAATAAAAGAAACCTTAATTATGCATGTTTGAGTATAACAGAAATTATTTAATTTTATTCTTTATATTAAATACACTTCAATTAAATATAAATATAAAATAGTACGGCGGAGGCTTCTTGGTCGGCGTTAAACGATCGACTTATTTCTCTAGACAGCAAGAAAAATTAACAAAACAACAAAATTCTCAATTCACAGCATTCAAGTATACGTATGGAGCACAAAAAGCTACTTTTTGAAAATAAATTAATAAACGTGGTGTATGCGGCACAAAACGTATTTTTACTTTTACAATAAAGTAATATTCAGCGGTATCATGAACAAAATTCCGCTTAAATTTTCTCCCCTTTCCAATTAGAATTTTTTGTTTTCCCTATTACTTGCTATTATTTGGAATTGTTCCCCGGGAAAAATTTCACGCGGAATTTTATTAATGATACCCCTGATCAACTTTTAAGTTCATTCATGAAAGTTCACAAAAATTTAAGTTTTTCTTCAAAGAATCTGTGGCAAAAAGGAAAAAGTGTTTAAGTCAAGATGAGCTGATTTTGAGTTAATGGTATCTGCGTAATCTGCATGTTCGAAAGTACCCCTGGTCAAAATCTCAATCAAATTGTGTGATTTTTCAGGAAGTTATAGCACTATGATTTGCAACTTATCTTTTTTAGACTTCTAATCTAATTTGGAATAATAGCTTATACTTAAATATATTTCAACTTAAATGAATTACTTATAGTGTGTAGAACATCGTCTGTTTAAAAATATAAAGTTATACAGAGAATTTCGCAGTTTAACAGTAAAAGAAAAAAATTCTGAAAATCGACTTGAACGCTTACAAGTGCTCTCCTAGAAAACAGTAAAATATGACTTATGCCGAGTTTACATTGGGCATTTCAAATGTTGTCATTTTGAGGTATCATTTTCATATATGTGCCGTCCGTTCCCATAAAATTTTTCGATAAAACACAATTTTGTTGTATCTTTGTGACAGAAAAGTGTCCCATCCCTAAATAATGGCAATACGGTATCGTTGTCTACATCAAGAACTAATTATTACATAATTAAATTTAATGTCGTTTGATCTATCATTATGAGACTTTGATTTTCGTATTGTTTGTTAATTAATATTTATACAAATGGATAATCGCAAAATTATTCAATTGGCCACCGTGTGTTTATCAATAAGAAAGAAATTAAGAAAATCTAAAAAACGCCAAAAAAAAGTGGTGGAAAAGACCAAGGCTTAATATGCGCTCTGCATATTAGTTTACGGAAGCGGGATGTAAGTTGGTTTCAAATTTCGTGTGGATGAAGACCTAACTCCACCGAAATTTCTGCCCTTTTTTTTCATTTTTATCCCTATAAATGCTACATATACATACATATGTTTCCATATAGCCTTCCGAACGTCCACAAGCTGAATTAGCTGTGTCGTCATGTCATGCGTCCAGGCCGCTTGGATTTCTCTCACACTCTCCCATAATTTTCCACTTTCTTTTTCGTTTTACATACTTTTAAATTTTTATATCCGCACACATTTAAATTTTTTTCGGTATATTCTCAATGTCAAAATGCCAACACGCTGATATTTTCTTTTTGTGTTTGCAATGTAGTCAACTTAAAGGCTCAGTTAGCCGACTGTAATGTAAAGTAACTGCAACAGTAAAAAACAGCTGATCGATATTGTTATGTGAAAAATAATGAAAATGGTTATAGAGATGTAACGTAACCTACTTTTCATATAAAAATATCGATCAGCTGTTTTCTACGTTACAGTTACATTACATTACAGCTTTAAGGCTCAGTTAGCCGACTGTAATGTATTGTAACTGCAACAGTAAGAAACAGCTGATCGATTTTGTTATGTGAAAAGTAATGAAAATCGTTTTCTCACAACTGTTTACATCAGATACGTAAACAGTTTGTTTGGTAATGCCACATAACGAAAAATATCGGAAATGACAAACGTTGCCACTAGTTCCCACTGTTATTTCTGCTATATTTGTCACAAAAAGCCACAGTGTGTACTCGGCCTTAAGCACATTTTCCTTGTTGCCACAGACATGTATCGGAAGTAGTGGTGCATATATACAAGAAGTCCATTGGGTGTATTTTGAGAGAACTTCATGTGAACCTTAATTGTCGTTTTTCTCCACTCCAACTTTGTGGCTTATTGGCTAAACCAATTCTGAGGCGACGATATATACTTATGGCGGAGTAAGGTCGACTACTTCCCAACTAGAAATTATGCCAATAGTCATATCGCTCCCAATTGGGAATTATTATGCCAAACTCAATATTTTGTATCGTTACGTGATCTGGCTGGGTATTTGTTGGCACATTTTTGGACCGCGTTTTTTTACGAAAATCGATTGTTTACGATGGCTAATAATCGATTTTGGCCAAACAATTAAGTTCGAAAATTATGTCGCTTGAGCTTTTTTGGCGGTTATGGCACGATATATCATGTATTTAAACTAAATAAGTGTACGCTTAAACTGTCATTTGTGATATAAATACGTATTTCCTAATGTTGATAGATACTTTATTCTGGCAAAGGGAGACTAAAAACATCCATGCAGATAATATGTAAAAGTTTATGTAATGGTCGTATTTGAAAAGGAGTTTAAATAACCACCCGCCCTTTTAGGATTCCGTACACCAAAGGTGAAAAGGTAGCGGTGTGATTAACTCCACAAATACTGCCTTTTTTACCACTTTGATATTTTGGCTTATTGCAACTGGCAGTAACGTGCGTATAATTCACCGCACACAACACAAACAGTAGGTAATTTACAATAGGTTTTTGTATGGTCATATTCTTGACAATTACTGCCAGTTTATAGAAGCCATGCAAAAATTCTCGGCTGTCTATTTATAATGAAAACAAAAACAAATTTTCAGTGCTTTGTTTTTGTTTTCAATATAAATAACCAGACGAGAATTTTCACATGGCTTCTATGAACTGGCAGTTAATTAAATTTTTCTACATTTAAAAGTTTGTCTTAAAATCATGTACCCATTATTTTGTACTCCCTGGAGATGACACTTTAACAAAAATGTATTTGAACAACATATTGCTTTACATTCAACATACAATCTCTTAAAAACTAATCATGAAAACTTCAAACTTTTCAAATTCAATCGATAAATTGCCCAATAAAGGAAACTAGAGCAATGATGATAACATTTTCCTGTTTTCGTACGTGTTATAAGATTAACACAAAAAAAATAAAAAATAAAAAGCAAGAACTATAATCAACATTTTATGAAGTTGATGATGATGATGTTAATGACAGCGATTTTAAGCCACCGGTGGTGATTAGTTTTTCCAAAATGATTTTCATATTAATTCCTCAAGAAAGAAATTGTGCAAAATTTTTTTGATTTTGATTTTTAAATGACGTAAATTAGTTTCCGCTTAACAACAACTTTGCATGCAAAGCAGGGAGTGTGTCATAATAAATCTTTTTTGACAATTTCATAAAATTTTAATGGAAAGCTGCATATGTATATATACAGTGCATGCTGTAATTAAACCACACTAATTATTGAAAGCATTAAACGAAATCAGTAAATCTGTTTCATGGCGATTTTTATTGAGTTTATGAACTTAAGTATTTAATGAAAAAGATGTTAACCATTCAAAACTATCTTAAATATTCATGAATTCATGTTTGCAAATTCATATATGTACATGCTATTTAAGTTATGTCAGAAAACCTTAATGGAGGAAAAAAATTTATAAATGACTTTGATCAATTTGGAAAAGTGATTGATGCTTAAAAGATGAAAGCAAGAAGAGCATGGAAAGAAATTGTACATAATAATAATAAATATGTGGAAAATATATTCAACATACAAACGCTACAGAATATTTAATTGAAGAGTTCATCATGATTGAATAAATAATTGAAGCAGAAAATACACTTAGAGAAATATTCGTAATGAAATTTTGAATTCTTTGTGTAAGGAAAGATAAACTTTAGCATTTTGGCTATAAAAATTAGTATAGATTGGACCAAAAACTATAACAGGGAAGTATTTTGCTGCATATCTTTGTATATAAAAATTATTATGAAAGCAAGTGCAGATGTTGCAGAAATTCAAGTTCAGTAAATGGATTTAGTTATTTTTATTAGCATAATCGTATCGCTATAATAAATATAACGAAAACTTATCGACTTTGGTATCCAGTAAAATATTTTAACGATATTCGCTGTCGCTTGAACGAAAAAAAGTAAAATCACAAGCTCAAATTCATTTACGGCATCTCCCACGATGTCACCAGAAATCGTTCGATCGAAAACTTGCATTGCAATTTGCAAACAATAATAACATTAGAAAAATTGTTGCTGTTTTCAATATAAGTTGTCAATCGAACGATTTCTGGTGACATCGCGGGACACGTCGTTAGTTTTTCTTTTATTCCTTTTTGTACGTTTCGCTTATTTTGACATTTTGGGTACAGAGATGCCACATGATATACAACTAAATGGCAAGTAAAACACAGATATACACTACCGTAAAAAACAAATTGTGGAATCACATTATCGTTACTGCAAACGACTAAATACATATATCGATAAATAGTACGATTTTCTGTTAGAAAAAAGTTAATGAATTTAGATACAGGACTAAAAGTAAGTCTTCTACTACCGCTTCTACTACTAATAAAATGTAATAACTTTTTTCTAAGAAGTCATCGTTTAATTTCGCAAAATTGGAATGATAAAACGTGTATTTGAATTTTGTGCCGCACAGTGGTTCAGAATCGTTTTTCATTGGCCAAAACTCTGTAACTTTTGAACTAATGATGACTTTTTTTTGGGATTCTTTTTTGAGTGGATAAATGATAACATTTCAGGGTTTCATTCAAATTTGGTTTGATTAGAATCAGTACAGTTGTTGTTGAGAAATTTAAGGTTAAAGTTGAACTTTCGCTTTTTTTTGTTGTAATTTTTCATAGAAATGCGCGCTTTTTTATTTTTGTTAAAACATGCCCTATATTAAAAATTAAGTCATCTTGAAAAAAAACAACAAAGTAGGTTTTTGCAAATTTCATACACTCTTAAAAATAAGAACGCTAATGTGACGCGTTCTTTAATACTTTTCAATAAAATAAAAAATGTATATTGAGATACTTAAAATTAAATAAAATTAATAAATTAATACTGTAAATTAATATTTTTCCATATTGAAATAAGAAATTCAACATTAAATTCGTTAATGTTTCTTATTAATTCAATATGGTTTTTATTGATTTTCAACTGTTTTTTTTCTCTGTGTGTACTTCAGCCTAGTTTTTCAAGTCATAGATAGATAGATTTTACACTCTTTTGGATATACATATATTTATATATATATACCCAGGCAGAAAAAGACAATCAGCACGACGTTGCTACGATTGTCTACGGGTACAACCAACATCAGTACAACATTCGTTTACCAAGATTTTAATGTACTCATAACACTAAAATGATAACGCCGAATGACCGTCCTCCGACTTTTGTTTTCAATATTGGCACAATACTCCAAATACACATTTATAAGGTCGTCACAATGGAAATTTCCCAACTTAAGTCAAATTTTTGTATTTACGGCGTTGCAGCGGTAAAGAATTATTGTAAACGGGGTATTTGGGGAACTAGAGTCAAATTTTTGTATTTACGGTGTTGTAGCGGTATAGAATTATTGTAAACGGGGTATTGGGAAATTAAAGTCGAGTTTTTGTATATACAGTGTTGTTGTGGTATAGCATTAATAAGAACGCGGTATTTGTAAACGTTAAGTCATATTTTTGTGTTTAGAGTACTGTGGTGGTACAAAAGTTTTGGAAGAGTCGTAATTTTGTATTCACAGTGTTGTGGTGGTATATATTTTTTGGGCAAAGTCACAATTTCTGCTTGGGTATATATATATATATATATATATATATATATATATATATATATACATATATATATATATATATATATATACATATATATATATATATATATATATATATATATACATATATATATATATATACATATATATATATATGTATATATATATATATATATATATATATATATATATATACACATATATATATATATATATATATATATATATATACATATATATATATATATATATACATATATATATATATCTATATATATATACATATATATATATATATATATATATATATATATATACCCAAGCAGAATATATATATATATATGTATATGTATATGTATATATATATATAAGTATGTAAGACATGTCCATACATAAATAACTGAACCGTTATGAATATCCGCAAGACAATAAATTAAAATAAGCCGATAGCCATTGCTGCTAGTGCTTTTAGCTTTTAATTTATTGTAATTTTTAATTATAATAAATTTGTAAATAAATAAATAAATAAAATAATTCTGCCAAAAACCCGACTTCAATGCAAAGATCTTCTTAGTTTTTCGAAAAAAGTTTATGGGGCCAAACTGCCCTTTAACCTTTTCAAATAAAAAAATTTATTGAAATGCTCAGATATGAGTTGTGCTTTTAAATGGTGGAGGGGAGGGGAGAGAGGTGTGTTTCAGTCCGTTTCCGCACTGATTTTCGCAAAAAAAATTATGGTTCCAAACTGCAAACAAACTTCTTCAAACAAAATAATTACTTTGAAAATCGGTTTACAAATGAAAAAATTAATTAAGGGAGGGTGGGGGAATTTCCCCACCGATTTCCGAAAAAAATTGTGGGACCAAACTGCAAACAAAACCTTTCAAATAAAAACACCTTTTTGAAAATCGGTTTACAAATGACAGTGTTATGCATGGGGGAGAAAATTTCCCCCTCCAATTTCGAAAAAAAAGTTATAAGATCTAACTGCATACATTCAAACAAATTTTTAAAGTCGGTGTGAAAATATTGAAGTAAAGAAATATGAAAAATATGGTAATGGACTAGGGCTAGCGGATTTTTTTCTGAAACTCACATTATTTTTGTTTTGAGAAGTTAAAAAAGTAAAGGGTATCCCTTACAAAAAGAGTCCAAAAATTATTGGATTACTTTTTGCCTACAAACATTCAGAAGTGAGTAGCTGTTTAACTAAAAGTATTCAAAAGTTAATGGGTTATATTTTATAATAAAACTAAGGCCCTTATTATGGGCAACTTTCGATCTTCGACTCTAGTCGAAAGTACTGATCGAACGAATTTTCATTTGGTATTATGATATGAAATAAAAAACCGTCGTTTATAAAATTTTTTTTCATCGAAAGCTAAATTCTGTTCGATAGAAAATTAGTTGGTCAACGAAATGAATTAAACATTCAATTTTCGATGTGCGCTAGCCAGCAAAGATCGAAAATCGAATGCAACTCATAATAAGAGCCTAAATAAAGTTTTATAAGTGCCTTTTTTTGGATTGTTAAGAATTATAAATAATAATTATTAATAATAATTATTAAGTATTTTTAAATTTTGCAATAAAAATTATAGTCAGATGAACGTAGACCCAAATTTAGTTGATTGAAAATTAAACTAAACGAATCTTCTTTGTTTTCGAAACTCATTTTCACGATCAATAAATTAATTAATAACTGGAGAGTATGAAAACAAGTACTTTCACATAATGATATAAATAAGTGCTTATTTTACTCATTACGGGACAGTCATTATTATGCACATACACTAATTTGATAAATAAGTACCACTTATTACTTTGTAAGACATTGAAAAAGTTACTACCCATTACAAAATCTCAAAAAGTTCTTGCTGGGATATATTCAAATTTAAAATTTTTATATCCAAAAATTCCCCGAGGATAATATTATTTCTTATATTTATTTTTAAATATTTCATCCAACAACTTCTTTGCATTCAAAATGATCCCCCTCTTTGTTGTAAACAACTTTTTGGCAACAGACCAAAAATTACAATATAAAAAAATATTAAATTATGTAATGTTTTGTAAAAATTCAAGCACTTCGTCGCACTGAATTGTGTTTCTTAATTTAATAACAATTAAGTTCATTGCTGAAAAACTTGTACGTTCAATGGCTTGCGAACATTTTCAATGAAAAATACAAATTCCAAAATGTATTTATTTGAGACCCTCTGTTTAAGAAGCTACGAAAACGTTGTTGTGCTAATTTCATGTCATTTAGTGTAATTGCCTTTGAACTTTGTTGCATTTGTTAATTATTAGTATGTCTATTAAACTGATTCATGACACCAGCTTAGAAAATGAGAAATTGTGAAATAATTTAACAAACATTTCGGGCTTGTTTGTAAAATTGTTATTAACAACATAATGTTTAACAAAAAAAAAAAAAAAAAAAAAAAAAACATTACTTAGTTGTATTACATAATTATTTTATTTGAACAAATGTTTATTAGGCTGCAAAAAAAATTATTCAAAGCCGTCAATAAGGTACAGATTTTGGCCTAACAGGAAAAAGTGGAAACTAGGATTATTTCAATAATTTTTACTCAAACACGTCATTATAAGAAGTTGTTTGTTCATTGAATTCAAGAAGTAGCGCTCAGAAGATATACATACATACATATTTTTTGTTATAATATTAAATTTAAATTAACCTAGAATAAGTTTTTTCAGGCTTCAGCTCTTTATTTTCAATTCTTATTGAATGAAATATTTTTATTATTATTAGCTAAGGAAAATACCGGCAAAAGTAAATCAATAATTATATTCATATTCCATTTCATTAAAAATTTTCCAAGTAGATAGACATGAGTGCTGATAAAGTGCGTGTCTGCACAGAAAAATGCCGGTATTTCTCCCAGCTAAAAAGTCTAGCTTAATTTGTCTCCTCTTCTTTAGAAAATAACATTGATTAATAAAAATATTTCATTCAATAAGAATTGAAAATACTGAACTCAAGCCCAATTAAGAAATTATTCCAGATTAAAATACATATTTTTTTATTTTCCTTACGGACTTACAAAGGCATAGATACTTACACACATACATATATTAATTTTAATTACAACTAAATAAGAATTATATGATGCTTTGCTATACAAATTGTGCAGAGCGCTAATAAGAACACACTTGCAGGGACAGCACATAAGATGCAGAATTTGTACTCTCATAGTAAGAATGAAAACTATTTTTATTCAGGCGCCTTTTGAGCTAAATAAGTTTTTTGATTAATTTTATTTTATGTGTTATTTTTACAATTTAAAGTTCTGTCGGGCTTAAAAAACACTCTTTACAACCTTAAAGAAATAAAGGTTAGATATTGCATTAACTTCAAACTTTTTTTGTAGTTTTTCATTCCTTGATTATTTTATTTCGTTTCCTATTTTAAAACTGCCAATATATACCTGCATAACATGAGAACCTCTAGTAAAGTATATAATTGCATAAGGACACTGTCTCTGTAAATTAAAACGAACGTTTTCAATCGAATATTAATATTGGAAACAAAAACATATTAGAGTTTTTTTGTTTTTGTTTTCTAAAACAATAGTTTGATCAAATCTATCGTTCGCATTTAGATGAACAGCTCCAAAACGTTCAACCCTTATTCAGTTGTCTTCTTTTTAGAAGGGCGAAAAATTAAGAATATGCAAAACAAATGTCAAATTCACCCTTGGTTATTGCCTTGAGACGTGGAACGCTGCAACTAGAATCATGCATAAGACTTAACTCCTTATAAATCCATGTATCAGGAAAATTTTGAAAATCTTCTGTCCAAGGGTTATATCCAGTGAAAAAGCTAAGAAAGTATATTGGAAAGACTAGGTTTCTAATCTGACTAAGTTTAATATGTTTTCATGGTTTCTATTGGGTATCTACCCAATAGTTCTTATCAAGAGCGCAAAACATGCTATAAAGGCATAAGTGTAAGCCTAAACGGATTCGGTCAATATTTATTGCCCCTCTTTTGAACCTAACCTAACCTAACTTATATCGAGGGATAGGGGTTTGCTGCAAACGCCTGTTGTCTCCTTAACCCTGATAACGGCAAAAAACGAAATATCTTTACGAAACAATGAATTTGTGTCAAACGGGCATCGATTTGTTTAGTGCATATTATTGCCTATTTTAATGAAAATTGATATTTTTGCATAATTTGGTCATAAACGCATATGATTGTATCATATTTTGGTATAAATTAATGTTTTTGTGTCATAGATTAAATGCATGAAATACTTGTCCCTGTTTATAACCAATAGCAGGCTATGGAAGCAATGTAGTCAGCAGCCTGTGGTCACAGCAATAAGCAAGCGCAAATGAAGGTGGATTGGCCACACCCCTTAGAAGGCCACATAAAGGCATCACAAGAAATGCCCACAGGACAACTGAAGGACAGGATGTCCTGCTCTCAAGTAAAGAAGACAGTTTGACGCAGAAATAGCCGCTATGTGTAAAAGCTGGAGTGGAGTGAAAGCGATCTTTATGGGATCGATTGTATTTGCCAAAGATAATGCTGCTATATTCTCTCGTTGTGTGGATTACATATATTCACCCCTATCGTGAACAGTTTTCCCTCGAAATATTTTTCCTTTTTCCCAAATTGCAATCGTGAATAATTTTTCGCGAGAAATCTGTTCCCTTATCGTGAATAATAAAGGGTGTTTTTTATTGGGGTATAGAACTTTAAGTTGGCATCACTTTTTTAACTGGCGGCCATTTTGTCAGCTGTCAAGTGATTAATATTTAGTTTGGTTTGCCATTTCATCATGAACAGGTTGACAAAAGAACAACGCTTGCAAATCGTGCAAATTTATTTCGAAAATAATGGTTCAGTTCGCGAAGTTTACCGCAAGCTCCGTCCATTTTATGGTCGACATAATCGTCCATCAGAGCAATTAATTCGGTTAACCATGGATCGTTTTCGCACTACGTTTACTCTATGTGATGATACGCATCCGCAGAGACGTCGAACAGTGCGCACCGAAGAAACAATTGCCGCTGTAGAGCAAAGTGTTGAAGAGGACCCGAATGAATCGATTCGCCACCGTGCACAGCAATTGGAGCCGACTAACCGACTATTTTGTTCCCGAATTGGATGGCATGAATGTGGATGAGTTGTGGTTCCAACAAGACGGCGCTACATGCCACACAGCGCACGTCACAATCGATTTATTGAAGGAAACATTCGATGAGCGCATAATTTCGCGGAATGGACCTGTCAATTGGCCACCAAGATCGTGTGATTTGACACCATTGGATTATTTTCTTTGGGGATATGTGAAGTCGCTCGTCTACGCCAACAAACCAGAAACGTTAGGGAACTTGGAAGCCAACATTCGTGGCGTTATTGCCAACATACGGCTCCATATGCTCGAAAAAGTGGTTGAAAATTGGACCTGTAGAATTGGCTTTATTCGAGCCAGCCGCGGCGGCCACATGCCCGAAATCATATTTAAACATTAATGGCATAAAATTATCCTTCCAATAAAGCCAAATTGATGGACATTAAAACGATTTTCTTGTGTTTTATTTCAATTCAAAGTTCTATACCTCTTAAAAAAACACCCTATATTTTTCACAAGCGAACTGAATTAATACATCGGACAATTTCGATCCAACGCCGCCAATCACAAGGCGATTTTGCGGCGATAGTCATGCGTATTGTACTAGATTAAAGAAAAATGTAGTTTGTCTTCTTTAATCAACTACAAATAGTCGAATTTGAAGTCGACTATTTGTAGTTGATCCAATTCAATTATATATTAAAAAATATAGGTAATTATTTTTAGGACAATATAGCAATAATTCCCTGCAACATCTTTTTTTCTATTGAACACGAATGTCTTTAGTTCACATGCAGTAAATTTTATGGCTGTGATCTACGAGTACTAGAGAATTTTTTCCGCGGCACCTTAAATATTTAAAATCACAACTTAACACTTAAAAACAGTCCATTTAAAACCCAACATTTGTGTAATTCTTACCATCAAACTTAAATACATTTGTTTGATTTTCAATTAACTTTTAAGCCTTACAAGTCTTTTTCCCGTTTTTTACATTCACCACGCATTGATAGCGGGAACAAACGTTTCCCTGAAATTCACGAAATCAAATTTCCCTTCATGGGGAATGAAAATTTTCTGGGAATAAAAATTTAAACATTTTATTCACCATAGGGGTGATTAATTTGTGATTGTAGAAAAAAACAAACCTTTAATATTTTACTTTATTTGATTGATTTTTGAAAGGAATTTCGCTTTGTTCAAGCTGAACTGCAACAATCAACAACGTTAACAATTTTCTAGTTCTAATTGTTAAACAAAAATTTGCTATTTTTCAAGGCAGCAGTAGAATTTTAATTAAACATTTTTTCATGTTCCATTGAATATAAAAATAAACATTCGATACACAGTAACACTTTAGTTTTTCCTAATCATATTCCATTTATCCAGTTAATTTTTTTTTTTTTTTTTTTTTTAAATATTTTCTGTATTTTCATTTCAGTTTGAATTTGCACACACCATCATCGTTATCAACATCATCATCATTTCAAGCAGACGGTAGACGGCAGACTCACTGGCAGCCAATCGGGCAGGCATCAAAATACTCAAAGTGCTTCTAACATTTATTAGAATTTTTCAAAATTTAAAACCATATTTTTAACAAGTCTTTAGTGTGTGTGTTTGTGTGTGTGGCTCTGTGCATGCGAACAAAAATTTTAAATAGTTTCATAGTGGAGCGTTTATAACAGCTGCCAAAATAGGATCCGGTCAAAGTCACAGTTTTTGCAATGGCAACACGATGGGCAACGGTTACATGCGAACGCCCCAAACACGACGGGATAATAAACGGTAAGAGCAAAGAGTATAAAAATCATTTTTATTTATTTAAATTTTATTTTTAATTTTATTAGGACTTGCTAGTCTATGAATTATTTATAAGGTTTTTTCTTCTTCAAATATTTATGTATTCTAATTTTGTATATGAATTATTTATGTATATTTTCTATGCATTATGTGCTGCATTAAATGTCGCCATTAATCATCTTGATCTAACAAATAGATACGAAGATGTAAGATAATAAAAAAAAATATATATTTTATAGCTTCTTTAAGGCAACCAAATTTTTGACATATTTGGCATAATGCCAAATGCATAAATTTGTATATTTATGCATTAAAAAAGTTGTTTTGCGAAGGAACATTGAGAGTTCTTTAAAAATACGAGGGCGGTCTCAAAGCTATATTTTCTTTATTTATCGAAATAATCTAATGTTTTATAGGAAATGCAATAGAGTTTCGTCGACAAGCACCGAAATTTTTCATCGCTTAAGGCTAGGACTCACTATCCTACACAATCGTATTTCTTTTCTAATGAATTGTTATTGTCTTTTTCATAAACTCCATCATACCAGGGTTGTAGGGTTACATTTTCGCAAAAGTCACACGATTGTGTAGGATAGTGAATCCTGGCCATCCCAACAGCATCTGAAATGTGGGCATGTAGTCGAAGAAATTATAAAGGAAGAATAAATAAAGTTTCTTGTCGAATGATAAGTCCTAGTTTACACTATGCAAGTCTTATTGCTAAGCTGATTATTTTGAGGAAGAGAGAGACGAGGGGTAAAAAAATGTTACTGTTCCCCTCGTCTCTCTCTCCTAAAAAACTAATCAGCTTAGCAATAATACTTGTAAAGTGTAAATTGGGACTAAGCTTAATAATAAAAAAAGGCTAGTTTAATTTTTCTTCTTTTCTCTCTCTCTCTCTCTCTCTCTTTTCATTAAAAATTCATGTTAAATAGCTGATAATAACAAGAAGCTCTGCTCAAGTAGCTAGACATGGATGCTAATGAAGTGTGTAGCGGCACAGTAAAATATCGATATTTGTTTCCCCCAGCTAAATAGTCTGGTTTATTTATTTTTTCTCTTCTTCAGAAAATCATATTAATTATTAAAAATATTTCACTCTATAAGAATTGAAAAGAAGTAAACTTAAGACCGTTTAAGAAATTATTCTAATTTAATATGTATCACATAAAAAAAATCTTATCTATATTTTGTATGGGTTTTATTAGCAGTGGGCGAAGCCGATTTGAATGAAAGTATTTTTTTTATCACGGATAGTATATATAACAAATTGGAAGTCTTCTGCTTGGACAGCAAATATTTTATCAAAAAAATTTGTTTGGAATCAGAGTATGATAAAAACATCGTTTTAAGTACTCTTTGAGTGCATGAGTATTAAAATACTCTGACTATTAATCGGCTACAAATGCGTATATAAAGAGCGATTTTATTTACACACATATATATATAAGGAATCCCTGTCGGAGAATGTGTGGTTGTTATTACACGGCAATTAGGTGTATTACCTAAGGAAAAGTGGTAGAAATGTTTGGAACTTTTTTTATAGCTCTAGCTAAAGTCAATTTTTCGATATATTTCATAATAAAAACAGTATACTATATTTACACTACACATAATTGTTGTTTTACTAATAACTACAAATTAAATTAGATACCTGGTGCTTCAAAATATATTTAAAAAAAATTTAAGCTGTAAATTTACAAAAAATTGCCGAGTGTAGCAACAATAAACGCTGTAGGTGCTGCTGACAGGTATAACTGCGTGTAACAGAAAATACTACTTTGAACGCACTTACAGACTTATACTGGTATATAGAACATATTAAGTGCAATAGTGGTTACATTTAACAAAATAAAAAAATTAAATTTTTGTCGTCGTAAGTCGGTAATTTGTACCTGTGTGCGATGGCGAATGATGAATAAATATCCCTAGTATAATACGTATATTTATTTTTTTAGTCTGATTAAATATACATAGCCTGAGTATAAGCATACTCGGCCTATAAGTATGATAGAGATTCAATGCTCTTGATACGCATGTACGTTTTTATTTTTTAGTTGTAACGTATTTTAGTTTTTCGCATAAACGAAATAGAGATGCTCTTGTATGTTGTAATCTGATATACTTATAGTTGCTTGAGAGCGTACGAATTGGCTACAATTATGATTATATGCAGTTACTAAAATTAAGACTATTTACTTATGTATATTTTTTTTAAGTACTCATTGTCATTCTCTGTTTGGAGTGCATGGGTGGTGGCTCTGGCTGATGTTGATGCAGTTTTATTGTTTTATTTTTTTATTTATTCAGTTTATATAATGCTCTGTGCCAGCTTTCAATGATCTGGGAACACTCCTTACAATATTTGCATAAATATGTATACATATGTATACGAAGCCATCCCACTGTGTGGCCCCTTACAACTTAAAACACATCTTTTATAAGGTTGCCACTTTCCACCAACGTAATTTCTTTCCAACTATTGCCGCTATCTATACGTCAGATTGGATAGTTTTGATATTGCCCTCGTAAAAGTGGCAGAATGTACCCCATGTTATTAAGAGGAAAGTTTTTGTTGTTACAAAAGCATTTTATAAAAACATAAAATACCTGTAAGAAGAGACAGGAAACAAGTCATGGAATATATGTAAATACATAATATATCATAATTACATACACCTATACATACGTTTATATGTATATAGAAAATTCAGTAAGCTTTACATATTTATGAACAACAAAATTTGCGTGTAACTACAATGTAAACTCCTTGATTAATGGAGTAATTTGCTAAAGGTAAAAAATATACAGAAACGAGTTAAATAAAACTTCCTTTAGGTAACGAGATATAGGGTTAAGAAATGGATTTTCTCAAGTTTTCTTGATTTATTTTTTATTTAATTTTCTTCTTAACGGTCGGTGTGCATATCTGCCCAAATTTGAAGCTATCAAAAAAGTAACATATTTGTTAAAACAAATCAAATTGAAGCCTCAAAGAAACTTTGGAGTGATTTTAGTATTTATTATTCAATGCGAGAGCGCTCATGAAGCACTCATATCATAATTGATATAAACAATGCGACATTAAAAAAAAATACATAATAAATGTAAAAAGGTTTATAGTGGAAAGAGTTATTCTATATTCCCTACTTTTTTGCCTCCCCTAGTAAACTCAGGGTGGATTTTATTTAATACGAAATACATTCTATTGATTGTAAAAAACTATGGCATATTCATAGTCAAAAAATATAAACTTTAAGGGTTTAACACAAGTATTTTGGATGGTAATACTTATCTTAAATTTTTTAAAGTATACTTTGTTTTGACTATGAATATGCGCCAATGAATTTACAAATGTATTTACCAAAGGTAGATCAATGATTGTATACACAATAATCATTTCTCATATTCCATTTCATTAAAAATTCACATTAAATAAGCTGATGTTGTTAATAATAATAATATCTAACCAAATAGATAGACATAGGTGTTGATGCAGCACGTGGATGAACAGAAAAATGCGCATTTTCCACAGCTAAAAAGTCTAGTTTAATTTTTCTTTTCTTTTTTAGAAAATACCATTAATTAATAAAAATATTTCACTCAACAAGAATTGAAAATACTGAACTTAAGAAATTATTTCTGTTAAAAAAAAACTTAAAAAATATACGATTTAATAAGCTTTAACGGACCAAAATGTAAAGAATGCCTGCAGAAATTTTAAGCTTGACAACATTTTTCTTTGCGCCCTTCATGTGCCGAACTTAACGATTTCGTAGCACTGAGCAATTCAAACGACAAATTGCTTACACATTTCTTGTTTTCTATTTTGCCAAATGCACTGAAACATACACTCATTTATGTATGTATGCATGTATGCATGTATGTGTGTAAGTGTTTTTGTTCTGTTTGAAGTTTTTTGTTTTATTTTCGTGTTATAGGCTGCACTAGCACACATTTCCGTTCCCGTTTATCAACCTTGATTTGAAACAAGTTACATATCCGCCAAACATCCCCAAATAAGAGAAAACATTTACATTAAATAAAATATCCCGCTTTTAAGGAAGGAAGTTGTTTTACACTTCCAACATTATTAAATACTCTTCGTCGCACCAGATTTCACACATAAGACCAGCCATTAAACTAACGAATTGTTAGTTTTAATCCGTGTCGCAGCAATTGCCTAGAAAATTGTGGGCTCAAACTGAAATAGAGCACTATTCATTCATGTAAGTGTTAATGCCTGTATGCACATTAGGGTGGTCCTTTCAATGTGTTGAGGAAAAAAGAAATTTTAATTATTTGTAGACAAGGAGATCATGATTGTGTCTTTATAAACAAATGTTGCACTTATATTCACATACATACAACAAATAAACATAAGAAATTAACAAATATTTGGAATTAAGTTTAATTTATGAGATCCCAACAAAAACTTTTTATGTGACTTCAAAGGAATGGCAGTTCTATTCCATTTAATTTATCAACAAGTGTATATTTTAGAAATCATCCGAAGACATTTTGCATGTTTCTATAAAAAACGTGTTAGTGTTTGTGTACGTACATTATTTTTGTGATAATGAATGGTAAAATTCTCATTTGGTTCTTACTAAATTAGCAAAAAAAAAAAAAATACTCAAGTTAGTTTTTGTTGCTGTGGATGGATGACACTCTTCCAGTACAATAAGAGTAGATGTGCGGACGATCGGTTGAGCTAGCATCGGCTCGGGTCAGTACCTTGACGCAGCTAAAATACGCACTGCGATTGTGTATCATGTGCAACGCACAAGTCACTGCACGAAAGAGCACAACAAAATACCAAAGTTTACTCCACTCGATTAATCCAACTGATGCAAGAGAGCATTGCTTGGCTCGATATTTAAGGCAATGACAGCATATTGCCAGCTCTGCTTGGATACCAAAAACCTCCCCCCTAAAAACACAGAGAAAATGCATCATATCGGGCAACTTTCCAGATAGCAACTACGCGAGAAAAGAAAAGAGTAGAATTATGTTTTTCGACGAAAGAAAATATAAATGGAAAGGCGCGAGAGGGAGGACATCGATATGTATAGGAGGTGAAGCAACGCGAGAAAGTTTTATCAACGTGAAAAGCATTTCCTCCTGCAAGGACCAACTACACAACCTGGTAACATATAAGGTTAGAGTTCTGAGAATATGAAAGGAATAGCTTTTCAGATTGTTGTTATGTAATGAAAGCGGGAATGGAGATGCCCCCATTCCAATCAACGATGACGGTGCAAAGTATTCACGCCCCAGGCAATGAACGGCGGAAAATATTAATATCCTGGATGAAAAATAATAAAGCGGCAGCAGCTTATGGATTGCCGGCGGAGCTGTTTAAAGCACAATTCGGCTGCAGGACCGCATGCCCGGGCATGGGAACATCAGTGTGCTATATCCCATTCAGAAAAAAGGAAATAAAACTATATAATCCAGTTATAGAGGAATAAGTCTCCTAAGCATCGCGTGCAAGATACTGTCACGGATACTTTGTGAAAAATTAAAAACTGAGTTCGACGAAAAAATTGGTCCTTATGAATGTGGCTTTACACCACGAAAAATCTTGGAGAAAACTCATGAGAAACAAATCGATAGTTACCACATATTCGAGGATGGCGTTGGCTGAAGTAGTTAGCACTTTGACTACAAAATTGAAGGTACTGGGTTCGAGCACGGTCTCCGACAGTCATTATAAATAACACCACCAAGCATTTTTAAAATGTGTGTTAGTGTTCCTTTGCGTCAGTTGTTGTAGGAAAGTTCAAGTGATGAGTGCGTAGCCCCTGGTCCCTCAACTACACTGACTTCAGCAGATAATAATCCTAATGTAACATCAGAGCGCCTTCCTTCATCGGTATTGTCTAGCAGAATCATACTAAAACACAGCTAAACGCAGCTTGAAAATTTAATACGCCTCATTGACCCCACAGGCGCTGCATCACTGCATTATTAAAAACGTGCAAAAGCAGAGTTGTAAAGTATTGAAGCTTTCCTCTATCTCTTCCTTCACCACCTGCCTTCTCTACCACCAGCGATGCCAACTATTTATAACCCAAACGCGCTACTACTCTTCTCAAAACGCGCCAGAACGCGCTAAGTTACAGCATTGTCAAATATTTATAGCAAAAACGCGCTATTTTCTACGCGCTAAATTAAATTTCAATAAAGTCGATGTATGTATGTTTTAGTGTACTCGTATATACAATTAATTTTTCAGATTTTGCAATATTGCTTCCTTGAAATTATGTTTTAATTAACTAAAATCATTTAATACAGAATCAGAATCGCCTTCCAAATAATCGAAATGCTTAGTTTTTACTTTTAATTTATGTATTTCTAAAACTTTTTAACAACATATAAATTGTCGACGAGTTTTGCGATTCTAATGCTTTTTGTACTTCAGCTGTAATAGAAGCTTTGTAAGTTATGTGCATTTTTTGGGTCATTGTATGTAGTACATATTTTTATTTGTGAAATTTCAAAATATTTGTCATTGCAGTATTAAAATTCGTTTTTTATTCTAACCACAGTCAAGCGAATTATGTTTGCGACAGCTGAATCATGAACTAATTTAAAAAAATTTATCGAAGTGTTGGATATTAGAAAATTGTTAAATTTTTACAAAAAAAGTTAAAAAAATATTGAACTGAAATGATATTATTGACTTTATTCAAAACGCGCTAATTTAGCGCTTTTTTTTAAAACGCGCTAAGACGGAAAAAAGCGCGTTTGGCATAGTTAAAACGAGCTAAATCTAGCGCGAAACGCGCTAAATTGGCATCGCTGTCTAGCACTATCTCTTTCCCATCAATCTCTCTCATTATCTTCTCTTCAACTCACAGGTAGCACAAAGGGATCAATGTATTGGACCCAAGTGAACTGGACTCTAAACTTCAGCCTTCCTTACAGCAGCCAGCTAACCTAATCTAGCACATATTCATCGATTACGAGGCCGCTCTTGATTGTCATATTCGCCAATAGATGCTACTTTAGGCTAAGCAAACAACTTAAGAACATCGTCCTCTTTCGGCAGACAAAGCTCACACTGCAGGAGACAAGACAAGACAGTACGAGGCAGAGGCATGGGTACTTGCTGAAGCAGAAAAAGTTGTTCTTGGAGTGGTCGAGAGAAGAATACTTCACAAGATATATGAACCAATCAGCGCAAGCGAAGAATATCGGTATCGTACGAACCAATAGCTTTATTCCGGCATCGATGTCCCAATCTAGAGATTGTGCTGGCTTAAAAACATCGCGCGTTTGAACATGATCCCGAGAGAAGACGCAAAATGTGACGACCGAAACTCCGTTGGAGAAGCCAAACTTAGCGTGAGAAATTGGAGAAGCGCAAAAGCCGATAAACCTGAAAATAAATTCTCAGTTTGTCTAATTACACACACGGGTTGCTGTAAATGGCCAACTAATTACGTTTTAATTTTTGCTAGAGTTTTAGATATTAAAGAATAGAAGTTCGCCTTTCATTTGAAAATAAATCAAAAAGTTTGAAGAGACCGGCAAAATATTGGAAACCCAAAATGGGAGCTACCAAGATCCTTAAGTACGATGAAAATCGTGCAAAGTGTTAATAGGTCTGTTCGTGACAATCGTAACCTTTTAATTGGGAAGTGCGCCAGTGCTTAAGATGTTCATAGATCGCAATTACGCACACTGCAATTATGACAAATACCTAAAGCTACATCTCAATAAAATTTAATTGGTGCAAGAATTAAGGTAACAGAATGCCAGTCAGAGTTTTGACTTTCTGGAAAAATTTATCTCCAGAAGAGGTAACATAAACTGATCAAAAAATGCCAGCCCTAGCGGTGTCTTCCCAACCAGCTATGATAATACATTTGGAGACAGATCATCAGTTTCTTGAAATTTCTATAAACAATTTCTCCTACATAAATCAACAAATAAACATGAAAAAACACTCATATAAATACAAAGTACTTAAATACACATGGAGTTACATAAATAAAAGAAATGAAATTATTATTTATTGCTTTGGGGATTATAACTAAATTTTAGAACATTAAACATTTGTTAACATTTCTACCTTTTTAGCGTTTCTGCTGGAGTGGGAATTGTCTGTATTACAAGTTTACATCATAATATCTATTTACCTGCAAAGAAAAAATAAAAGAAAACCACAAGTTAATAAAACATATTTATTTTAAAATATGTAGGTATTTATATACTAAATGTAGATTATTTTTACAATAAAGATTTTTTTAGACATAGCACATCTGTCCACAAAAAGGGTGAGTAAAGTCAAGATTAGGAATTACATTGTTTTTAAGCCAATACTTGTTTTTTACCCGACTGCTCGACACAAAGAAGGCTATTGTGTTTATCAGCCTATGCGGCACTATATAAACCGATTCTTACATCAATTGGTTTATTTTAATCCTGATAGTGTCACTAAAGATGTGACAGTAGTCAAAACTCAATATGGCGACCAACCGACGCCATTTTGCAAATACGAAAAAAATAAAAAGTCGGCGAAATATATCAAAATGGGTATCATTTGACAGATGTGCAATCGCTTTACGTGAGTACCTGCCATTACGGCCTAATCTCACGTGTGCCAAAGCACAGGGTGTGGGTTAGACGCCAGACCAACGCCCCCATGCACCCTTTTAGAATGAACCTATGGCCCATTCCATAGGGCACATAGGTTGCAATCTTTGAATATAGTTATCCCTGTATTATATTCAATTACCTTGCTGAGGTAATTTGAGCTATCTAAACTCTGCTGCTATGTCCGTGCCCATAGCAGCTTCTGTTGAATGGCAACAGCACCTAGAACAGTGTCTGGCTGACCGCGTCACACCAACCACTAGCATTGATTTAACACTGGGAAGCCAAGACTATTCTCCCAGCGATGTTTGGTAGCAAACCACAACCACCACGATAATTCTCCGGCTTCCACGCTTAGGTGGTGTGTATACACCTAAGCGAGGTCCCCAAGAAAATTCCTCAACCATTGCCGGCACAGCTAACCACTCATCCATAAAGAACGCATGCCTGTGTCGCCAAATAACCAGTGCCTACTCCACACTTACCAAAATCATCCCTTTAACCCCTTAGGGGTCTACCCCTTTGGGGTAGGACGAACTCGGCATTTTAGCAAAGGAAACTGACGACCGCTACATGCACTCAAAACTTCAGAGCAGCGAGGACCACTCACGCGAGAAGAACGCAAGCTCGCCACCAAAACTTCTGCGCCTACTAAGACCCGACACTAAAAAGTGAGAGTGTCCTGGGGTCGTATCCAGGACGAAAAGCCATTTTAGCACAGAATTTTTGACAACCGCAATGCATTTATCTCTAAGCAGCCCAGCTGTCGGGCAACCGGCACCCGTGGTACCAGAAGTAGCCTCTGGTTAGACCTCGAAGTTCCACCACAAGGGCTTCACCTCTATCGTCTTTTGAACTCAGGGGCAATTCTAGGTGACGCTGCACCTAGCTGGCAACAACGGGCGTACAATATTTGTTTTCCTTTTATAAATATGTGCACATCCGTTACTCTGTTTATATTCAGAGATTGGGTAGTAACACATAAGTTTTACGGGTAATGAGCCAAAGGTCCGCCAGCGGAAAAAGCTACATTACCCTAGCTGGGGCCCCGGGATTGCCACACCCGTAGTCTACAGAATTAATCCATACACTCCCCTGGGGGTGGTATCATTTGACAAGTATTTTAAAATCATTTTTAGGTTTCTCTTATGATTTTTCATTTCGAATAGCCATTTAGGATATTTAGCGGTACAAAGATGGCCGCCGACGGGTTTTCTGATTTTTAATTACTACTTGTTGACAAATTCAGTTTTATTGATACGAGTAACAAGGTAAAGTAGGAATATGGGAATAAATAATGGAATATATTGTCGGTCAAATGTCTACTCCTAGCACATCGGCAGACGTCCGCTCTTTTCACAAAATTTTGAAGCACATTTTGCAACAAACCATCGCTTACCGCGTTAATGCAGCGCCGAACTACAGCTTCCAGAGAGTCAGTTATTTCTGGTTTGTTCTGGTAGACCCAAAATTCACAAATTTCACAATTAAAACTCTTTCTTTGCTCAAGAATGTAGTCCCTTTCCATGGTTAAAATTTCCCAACTATTTACTAAATAAATGTCAAAGGATGACAGCTCAATTCTTGATATTTCATCATTTGACATCCAATTTACCTTCCAACCTCAAATTTGCCCTCATGATAACAATCAGCCAAATTAAAAATGAGAACAATGAAACTTTACTTCAGTCACTTGATTAATTTGGTTGAGTTTTTTCTGTCTCAAAATATATAGTTATGTGGTTTTGAATTTCAACTAAGGATTGTACATTAAATAACATTTATAATAGACGTCAATCATTTAGCTACTTCTTCTTTAACAAAAAGAATTTCATATAAATTTAATTTATGGGGACTACCGTGGAAGCTTTGCAAGAGAATATAAAAAAAGTTGCTCTTATGGAATTTTTCTTGAACAAAGGCTTTATTTTTGGTTAAACACAAATCCCTTTGTCATTTTATATTAAATAATAATAAGGTTTTATTATTCATTTTACATTAAAGAACAGTAAAATGATACTAAATACGAGTAATATATAAATTTCAGTGAATTATGTTTGTCATTCTTGCTTTAACTGTAAAGTAAATAGTATTAAGATTGTTCTTTTTTGTTTCTCATTGAAAACATCAAGCAGCTAATCCTAATTTAATATTAAAGGAAAGTGGAGTTATTGCCCCACCAACCATTTCTTTTTTATTTTGTTAACACAATACTTTTCTCTTCAATGTCATGTCTTGGTTATTTCTAAAGATTCATGGCGACTGTCGAGCGAGCACTAATTTGGAGAACCGGTTTAAAAATTATCTATGAAAATACTCTGCAGAAAATTTGGTGACAATTGATCCAAACATACTCGCCCTAAGACTTGAGAAAAAGGGGGTGTTGCCAAAAATACGGAGTATTGTATTCTAAAAAAGGACATATCCTGTAAATGGTTACATATTCACCATTATCGTGATGAATCGATTTGATCTTTTGTCAATTTAATTGGGACTTGGTCTGGTATTATACATAGTAAACGATACTGATAAAGTTCGATGTGGTTGGATCCAGGACCTATCAAACAGTATAAATATGGTGTTCATTGTTCCCAAGCCACTCCAGAACCAGTCCCGTAACTATACTTAGATATTAACCTAAGTTTAACTGATGTTTATACTTTTGAAATATGCGTGCCTCTGTGGTCGAGTGGGTAGTGTACACGCCTGTCATGCCGGAGTTTGCAAGTTCGAATCCTAAAAAATATCTGCTTAAAAATAAATTATAATTGCATTTGCAACAATGAAAACAAAAATAATAAGTTTCATTGTTACAGTTAAGTGCGGGAATGATATTTTTAAATAATTTATATTATTCTACACCGATTAGGTCCCTATGAGATAATTCAGTGACAAGTCACAAGGTGTATACAAAGTATCAATTAACCCCATCCTAGGATATCTCCATGTAGAAGAGACTGGTCAGCTTCATAGGAAGTGTTAGAACTCGGACTGGTCCCTTTCACTTCGGGACCGACCACGTGACTAGTCTTGTGTCAGTTCTATTTCCTGCAGGGTATATTTGGGGTACTGAAACGGTAGTCTTAAGTGTCATAGTGTAGTAATGTTTTAAAACTTTTGTTTGAAGGAAAAAACAAAAGCAAAAACAATTATATTTCCCCCAACTAATAAAGTCTAGTTTAATTTTTCTTCTCTTCTTTAGAAACTAAAATTAATTAATAAAAATATTTTATTCAATATGAATTGAAATTACTGAATTTAGGCCCAATTAAGAAATTATTTCTAATTATATTAAAATGATTGAGATCATAATGTCACTATGAAGACACTTAATACCCCAAATAGGTTTCCATAAATATTTTTTTTTCAACTGATCTTCAAATTATTTATAAAATTTTATTTGACTTAAATTATGCATTTCTAAAATGTAGTTTTACAATACAGTAATGTAAAATATTTGCCGTTATGATTTTTTTAATGAATTTTTGAAGACAAAACAAAAATTTAATTTTGCATTAAAAATATTTTTCTTTCGCCAATAATTTCTAAATATTCGTAACTCCAAAACCGTGTAAAATCGACAAAAAATTATATGAATTTGACTTGAAGGTAATTTTATTTTGTATCTTTCAGTATTTAATTTAATAAAATCTAACAAACCCTTGTCGAGTGGTATTGAAATAAGTTAGTATCACCGCCTGGCTTGGGGGGTCATATTAGCCACGCCCATTAAAAAAGATCTGTACGTCATAGACAAAAACTTAACACGGAATTGAATTTAGGGCATTAATGTCCCTATATAACACATATTTTTATTTGAGACAATTTTTTTTTGCAGAACAGTTTAATTAGTAAAAAATCGAGTACAAATTCATTATACAAAAATTTTTGTGTAAGAGGGGTGGATCAATAAGTCCGTGACTTTTTGAATAGACAATAATTTCATCGTTGGAGCTAATTCTCTTTCCACCGAGCCATTTCTTTAGATTTGGAAATAGGAAGTTGTCACTAGGGGCTAAATCCCGGAAAGTATGGCGGATGGGGTAGCAATTCGTAGCCCAATTCATAGAGTTTTGCCATTGAGACTGCACACGTGCATCATCTTGATGAAAAAGAACTTTTTTCTTTCCCATATGGTGTCGTTTTCTTTTTAAATCCTCATTAAATCGGTCTAATAAGTTGGCATAATATTCGCCGTTTATTGTTTTTCCCGTTTGAAGGTAATCGATGTGGATTATCCCGCGTGCATTCCAAAAAACTGTTGCCAGCACCTTATTGGCCGACAAACTCACCTTGGACTTCTTCGGAGCAGGTTTAGACTGCTGCTTGATCTCTGGAGTACAGCGATGTATCTATGTTTCATCAGCAGTTACAAAACGCCGCAAAAACTCACTCGGATTGTGGTTAAACAATCCCAAACAATCCTTTGAAGTTGTCGCACGTTTACGTTTATGGTCAATTGAGAACAAACGCGGCAGCCATCTTGCAGACAACTTTCTTAAACCCAGCTGATCATTTAAAATCGAAACCACACTACCATATGAAATGCCTATGGCATCAACAATCTAATGCATGGGTGAACATCATGTAGCAAATTTTTGCAAATCGAATTCACACGTATTCTTATTCTCTTTCATTTAGTCTTATCTGAGATAAATTTTTGCTTATCTTTTCATTCATTTTTCTCAAACGCACTTCGAGAAATTTATTGTGTGTGCTGTTTATGTTAAAAAATGCTTTTGCTTACGTGAAAATTAAAAATTATTTTCTCTTACAAATTGGTTTTTAGTAGTTTTAAACTCAGAATTTAAGTGAATAATAATGTTTATTTATTACTTTTTGTTGAAACGGTTTTCTAGAAAAAAATTCTTTCATAAAAAAATCATATACGAATTACTTTTATTAATTGTTTCTGCCTGTGTGTTTATCTTTTTCGCTCACTTACACAACCTTAAATTTATCTTGGTCACCCATGATCTAATGCTATGTTCAGACGGCAACATGAACCACTTGGTTCGCTCTCTGAACCACGATTGCGAACCATGGCGTTCAAACGACACATTCGTGGTTCGTTTTGACAAATCTTTTTGATGCAGTGATGCCAACCTACCCATAGTTTCTAACTTAATATTTAAGTACATAATTATCCAATTTTTACTTACAATTAAATTTTTTTAGATACGATTTCATTTTTTCAATGGTCAATTAAAGTTCTTATTAAATTACGTTGAAAGTACGACACCAGAAAATTTCCAAATACTATTGAACGCCGCTTTGTCTCTGTCCAGACTTGCAATTTTTGTTGCAGCAATTCTGGAGTTTATTGATGAGATGGGTAAGAAGATTAGGGAGGGGTACACAGTTTCATGTGCTCTGCAATTCTCTTTTGATTTGAAATTCGTAATTGTTAATTTCAAGTTGCTAGTTGTATTTGACGTGTTTTATAATTTTATTTCTTCAGTTGTATGAGAACCAAAAATATTAGAAAAAGCAAATATAAGTGTTAATTTTTCAGGAAAATTTGTGGTGTAATAGAATTTTTTAATGCATAATTGAAAAATTAAAATTTCATAATGTGGACACTTATGCAATTTCAAATCAAATTTTTAAGAAATTCCAGCAACAAAAATTGCAAGTCTGAACGAGGACTTTCCAAAAAAAACATAAGCAAAACATGTAGAAAATTATAATTGCATAAAATAAATTTTATGAAAACAAACGAACGTCATAATACATTTTTCTATTTATTTATTCCATGATATGAAACTATGTATTGTCCCAAGGCACATTCACCAGGTAGTAGCGGAAACGCAGCTGAGCTATTTTTTATAGTTCATTCGAAGCTTCAAAAATTGTTTACGAAAGAGAAATTAAAAAAAATTTTAAAAAAATTTTAATGTGAAAAATATTTTATTAAAAAAATTCTTTTGAAACAAACTTAAAAATATGAAAAAAACTATTAAAAAATTGTGAAAAGTGCCTAAACGTTGCAAATTTTGTTAGTGGTAGCTACCGTGAAGAAATTTTTTCAAATTTATGTGAATAATTTTCATTATTATTATTTTACAACAAATACTATTTTTGATATTTTGGATCAACTAAAAGCCATGTTGTTTTTTTCATTGTTGTATTTTTTCATTGTTCTTGTAATCCTGATATTACCTGGAAATAAATGTGCCTTGGTATTGTCCTATATATTTCTGAAATTTGAACGAAATTCTTTTTAATACGAGCACATGATGTTTTCAACACGACCACATGATGTTTATGTGTATGTTTTCAATAAACACACACGCATAAAAACATATGGTACGCTCATAAAGCTTAAGTGGTATTATATTACACAAGGTTGGGAATTTAATTATTATTTAAATATGCACTCAAAAACACAATTTCGTATTTAAATATAACTTAAAAGTAATTACAATTTGGTTACCAACTCAAAATATGGGTATTAGTACTTTTCGGGCTAGATTTAACAAGAATTCAGTCACTCAAAACGCGAAAAAAAATGTTTGGTCCCAAAAAACGCATGAATTAGTACTTTTTATAATTATCTTGCAGAACTTTTTTTACTTTTTGTCCAATATATAAGTTATAGTCTTTGTGCACTTTTTCTTCCTTTAATATAATAATATCGACTTTTTACTCATTTAAATTTGCTAGTTTGCTTTATTAATATCAAAAAGAAGAAGACTAGAATAATCTTTTATTTCTTCCAAATTTTTTGTGCTTTGATAAAAACAGATAATGTATGTTTTAGGAAGAGTGAGAAATCGAAATTTTATTTTAAAACGACCAATTTTATATGTATGTACTTATGTAAACGTAGATACATACATACATATGTATATATACTTCTATTATATATATAATAGAAGTATATATACATATGTATGTATCTATATATATATATATATATATATATATATATATATACATATGTATGTATCTACGTTTACATAAGTACATACATATAAAATTGGTCGTTTTAAAATAAAATTTCGATTTCTCACTCTTCCTAAAAGATACATTATCTCTTTATATGTATTTATATGTACACTGTTTATGGGTACCTTATTGAAATTTAATATGAAATGTAATATCTCAAGCTATGTATGTGTTGATCTCATGATTTTCTAATAAATTATTGTACAACAATGATTTCGATGTTTTGATTTACAACAGGAAACATTTTAATACTAGATCCTTTTCGCGATTATTCGAAAATTTTTACTTTATTTAGCGCTAAGCGTATATTTTTTCAATTTAACCCTTTTGCAATTTTTTTTACGCTTTTTGAGTATCAAGAGTTGGCATCACTGTTCTCATATATATATATATATATATACATATGTACATGCACACATACATACATACGTGAATAGTTGACAGGAGTTTAATTTTCTGTGTTATTTGCTTTTTTACAGTAGATAAACAAATTAAGCAAAAAATAATAAATAAAATGTGTTTTATTTTTTTTAAATTCATACACGCATCAATTTTTTTGGTTTGTTTTTTTTTACTCATGGATATGTGTATGTGTGTACTCATTTTGTTTTGATAGCTAGTTCAGATAAATTAGCGATAATGTGTTATCAAAACTAGCAATGATAGCAAATTCTTCATGGTTCGCAACTAGGTTCAAATGAACCAAGTTGGTTCGCTCTCAAAAATTTGTATGGCGAAGCATCTTGATTCAATCAAAATTCGACCGTGAACCTCGAATGAGAGAGCGAACCTCGATAATTGCTGTCCGTGTGAACATGCTATAACGCACTTTTACTATTCGATCGGCCAACACCATATCGTGCATTTCAACATTTTCGGCTGTACTGACCTCAATTGGCCCAACAGAACGTTCAGCGTCATTTATACTTATGCGACCACAACGAAAGTCAGTAAACCACTTTTTGGTGCAGAGTTTACACAGTATTTATCGAGCTTTTCCTTGGTTTGATTGACGGTTTTTATTTTTCGCAAAAAATAACGTTTAATGAGCACACGAAATTCACTTTTTTCCATTTTCTTCTCAAAAGGCGAGGTAGTCTGCTATCAACGGCTGCCAAACACAAACAAAATGATACAACTTGTTCAAATTCAGACAGGAGTCAACTGACAGTTCAATAAAGAGGCGGGAAATTCAAAAAGACATTGAGTTAATGATCCACCTTCGTAATTCCGTTAAGCTTTAGAAAATACTCACGATGCTTTTTAAAAAATTAAGTAAGTTAAGTAATTTTCGTGTAAATTTTTTTAACTTTCTACTAAAATTTACATGAAAATAATGTTTTGCATTTAAATTCGCATAAAAAGAAACGAATTGCGAAAATGGACCATATCGAGATTTTTATCCCTAAAATTAACTAAATCTCTTATTCTAATTGTCAAATTATATTTGTTAAATTTTCTGTTCCCTTTATTAACACTTTACCTTTTTTCAATTTTCACTTCCATAATTTTCATTCCGTAGTTCATTAAACTCAATTTAGTTAACAATTGTTTGCCAGTAAATAATAATTGTTAAACTTCTTTTATTATTTAGGATAATCCAACAATTACTTTTTTTTTGTCACTTTCTTGAAGTTTTTTCTTCGACAGTTTGCTATTTAAGATACCCGCAATTGTTTAAATAAAAAAATTTTTTCAAACAAAGAAATGAATAAGAAAACGTATTAAAATGGCAAAGATAAATAAAGCAAAAGGTTGGGCTGGCTAAAAAATAACAGATTACGGGACAAAAAAATAAAAAAAAAATCATTACAAAAAAACTTGTCAAGTAGAATTTAAAAATTGAAATAAGACAAGTTGGCTCAAATGGCTCCACAATATGGCATCAGGTTGTTACTTTATTGGCTTCATTGTTCATTTCTCCTTAGAGCTTTAATTAATCGATAAGTAGTTGCTTTCATTAAATAAAAATAAATAACTTTTTTATTATTTTCAGATATCAATAAAAAAAAAAAAAAAAAAAACAAGTACAAGTGCTAAACTAAACTTTGCTGATTCTTATATAACCTTCACAGGTCATGAAATGTTTATAAAAGGTGGGCAAATTTAAGTTTAGGAAGTAAATTGGCTTAAGAACACACTTTTTTCTGACAAGTTCAGTGTTATTGACACCAATGTAATGCATTTAATACATTCATCAAAGCAGGCTACCGAATGTCAAGGATGCAATACACATGTTTATGTGACAGTGCTTCTTTTGAAGATAGCAAGGCAACAGCGCGGCAGGTTGCTGTCTATGCTGATTTCGTCGTTGTAGTTCAATTAAAGTAATTTCTGTTTCTTTGGCTATAATGAAAAAATTCAGTGTTGCCATTATAATACAAAATGTTGAATGAATGATATCGTACAATTATTTCATATTATTTAATAGAAACAATATCAAAAATTTATGTAAAGCATAAATTGATTCATTTTTATACTTTTACGTCATGTAAGTACATTTCGAAAGAGTAATTTAATTTTTGTAAATGCGAAATATTTAAGGGTGGCAATACTGAACAATGTATTTATACTTAAGTCTCAGATGCCGATGGTGCTTTTGCCGTCTCCAGTGGCTGCTAGTGGCATGTGTTCGTGTATCCTGCTGTGCTGAATGTGTTTAATGCATAAAGTAGAATTATGGGAATTAATAATGGAACAAGATTTCGGGCAAATGTCTACCTCTAGAACGTCGGCAGACGTAGGCTCTTTTCACTAAATTTTTAAGCCCATTTTGCAACAAAGCTTCGCTTATCTCGTCAATGCAGAGTCGAACTTCAGCTTTCAGAGTCAGTTGTTTCTGGTTTGTTCACGTAGACCCACCCGGTCTTTCTAATTAAAATTCTTTGCTCAAGAGTGTAGCGCGTTCCATGGTTAAAATTTTTCAACTTTTTACTAAATAAATGTCAAAGGATGACGGCTCAATTCTTGACATTTCATCATTTGACAGCCAATTTGCTTCCTAACCCCAGGGTATTGGAAAAATCTTTTAAAATTCAATAACCATTAAAATAGTAACTTGCAAAAATATTTCATTAAGATTACAGACTAGAGAGCTGCGTAAACAGTCTTGAAATGTAAATACGTCTTGTTTTTTAAATGTATTGTCGTAGCATGTATTAAACTAAACCAATAATAAATTATGTCGTTTAATAAGTGAATGTATTGATGTACGTGTATACTCGTATGAGTGTTTTTTAAGCGATGTTGCAAAGACTTCTTGTTCATAACAAATGCTCAAAAGAAGTAGTGTTGATGCGTGTATGCTTGTTATTTTTAATATTGTACGTTTGAGTGTGTGTGTAAGATGCAGATGGTAAGCTGTGATGTGTTTAAGGGTAGTTTTTAAACCAAGCGCACACAACTAATGTCAATGCATGTGTGCGTTTGTATGTGCGCAGAAAAATAAAACATAATACACACAACGTGTGTGCGTATGTACATGCATGACATTTGTATACGTGCCCATGCGTATGAAGAAGCAAGCATCACATATTCATCCGTCACGAAGTATTTTCTTCTTTACTTCTATACCTGCAATAACTGAAACAAATTTCTTGCAAACATTGTTGTTTAGCGTTTGTTTTAGAAGATTTCGCTGTAGTAATAAAGCATTTGAAAAATTTCTCATGTCTAAAAGTTCTTATAAGTGGTATTGTGCAGGAGTCTATTGCAGACTAAGGGTAATCTTTCTTTTTGGATTCTGCTCAGTTTTTCGTTCAGTGTTCTCTGTTTCCTTGTTCTCATCCATACTAAGGAAAATCATTTTTGGGCAGCAACCCAGTTGACCATGTCTTTAAGACATCTTAAACCATGGGTAAAACTCAATAGAAAATCGTGAAAGACATATCGAGCCTTATTTTCGATTTAATGGTAAGCGACAAATATTAAAATTTTCAGGAGATTTTTTTTTTATATTATTAAAATCTGTTTTACATACGTAAGTTATCGCCTACGAAAAAATTATTTAGCATATATCTTAAAAGTTATCAACAATTTTGATATTTTGATAATTCTAAACTATGAGTTGGGTAGGCCATAGAATTTTAATTTCAATAAAAAAGTATATTTTCGATAATATGTCGTTTACGATAAAATCGAAAATAAGGCTGGATATTGACAGCTCAAATAAATCGTCGACAAAATTTTCTGAACAAATGGCCACGAAGTGATGCAAGACCACCCAAGCGAAAATTTTTGCACCAAATTCAATTTTTTGGATTATGTACTTGTTTTTTCCGTTTCATTTAAATTATTGACTGACTTAATGACAAACACAGGACTTGTCGCTCATATTGTAATTAACATAGCCAAAAATGTTTAATTGAGGATAAAATGCAAGACAGAGTTCTAATCCATAAAAACTGAACCTTAACTCAAGTTAAGTCTGATGACTCCGATCTCAAGCAATGAGCACAATTATACCCCCTAAAGCTACAGTAACTGCCTGTTTATAGAAGCCATGTAAAAATTCTCGTCTATGTATTTATATTGAAAACAAAAACAAATTTGAGTGCTTTGTTTTTGTTTTCAATATAAATAGGCAGACGAGAATTTTCACATGGCTTCTATAAACTGGCAGTAAATATTTTAATGCACACAAAATGTGCCTTTTGCTCAAAGTTTTTGAGTCGAAAAAATGCTCAGGTTTTATGCATTAGATCCATTGGCACTCACATTGTCGTGAACGGAGATTTCCTTTGAGTTGTCAACTAGAAAACTAAATAACAGAGGATAAGTCGTAAAAGAATCATATGTCGTGCAAGGAAATATGGCCAACTGGGAATGGTTTATGTACACACACATTTATAAGCTAAACTTTAATGCCTACATACATACCCAGTTGTCCAAATCGTCCTAGACGACATTGTCTTCGACGATTCATATACGACATGTCGTCTGTAGATTAAGTTTTCTAATCGACAATTTAAAAGAAATCGGCGTTCATGACTATCTGAACGACAATGTCACACGTTTTCTCTTCAATAAAACTTTGTTGGGGACCATCTGAGGGACAGTGTCATACGTTTTGTCTTCAATAAAGCCTTGTCGAGGACAATCTGAGCGACAATGTCCCTCGTTGTGTCTTCAATAAAGCATTGTTGACGACAATATGAGCGACAATGTCCCTCGTTATGTCTTCAATAAAGCCTTGTTGATGACAATCTGAGCGACAGTGTCACACGTTTTGTCTTCAATAAAGCCTTGTTGAGGACAATCTGAGCGACAATGTCACTCATCTGGTCTTGTGTGACCTCGCCGCCATTTGTATGAAAATTTCGTCAACGATTTGTATGGAGTTGTCTTTAATATGTCTTCTACGACTTACCATTGTCTTGTACCCGTCGTCAAAGATGTCTTAAAGACGTGGCCAACTGGGTAAATACATAAGTATGTTTGTATGGATATCAAGCATGAAACATGTTTCCATGAAACCATTGGATTTATTGTATTTGTGTTCAAATGTTGACATGAATTTGCATTACCCTCAAAATTCATCAGTGTGAAGAGATTTTAAAGTGCACTGGCTTAAAAAGGTCTGATAACATCGCATAAATTGTATTTGAATTTCAAATATGCATCTTGAGGCGTCATTCTGTTCTTATTCACAAGACATGAAATGAGCATATGCAAAAGGACCAACAACATTTACGAATGTGTGCGATTGTAAACATGCAAAAACGGTTGTTAAAGTTAAATCATACGTTAGAACCGGGTTTGCCATAAAAATTATTAGTTTGTTAAACTTACTTTAAGTTTAGAACCTCAACTGATGACATAAGCACAACCCATATGACTGGTTTTATTCTAGACTGAAGTTATTAAAAATTCGTCTTCGTCGGTATTATGCAGCAGAATCATCGGCGAAGTAAAATAACCAATAAAATGGCTACTAAAAACAGCTTTGAAAATTTAATACGCCTTATTATGGTGCCTGGCGCTGCAACACTGCATTATTAAAAGTACAGGCTTCAAATCGTTACATACGTGATCGTATCGGCAATCGTACGAAAACAAATTAAATGATACGTCAAGCGTATAAACTGAATACGTTCACGTATGTCATAATCCGAAAATTGTGTTTTTACGTGACGAGCTGTACATTCACGGATGTAACGATTTGACCCCAGTTTTAAAAGAATGAAGCTTTCCTCTGTCTCTTCCTTTATTACCTGTCTTCTCTATGACTATCCCTTTCCTAACGCAGGTAAGACCAAATCGTTCGAATGCAAACCGAATGATGCAGTTTTGTGCAGAAAGGTTTAAATACCAAATGTGCATTTATGGTTTCTTAGCAAAATTTTATTTTATTTTTGAAAAATTGAAGTAAAGAACCAGCAAGAAATTCCTTATGCTTTAAAGTAATTCAGTGGTCAATATATCGTCAGGTTTACCGCACAGTATATTAAGAATACATTGTTACTGCGGCAAACCAATAACCACCCGATTATATTTTTAATTTCCTGGATAATATCATTTGACTTTAATATACTTAACATTTTTCCATAGACAAATGAAATATTAAAGAGATATGAACAAATCTATAAGATTTCACAATATTTTGATTTTCAAAGCAAAGAGAATATGTAACCCCACTTTTCAAAAAAAATAAAAGTTCGGAAATTTCCGGAGGCACACTTTTCAGTTTAAGACATGAGCCATGGAATGTAACCATGTAATCAAAGAAATGATAGATGAAGAAGAAATAAAGTTTTTTGTCGAATGATAAATATAATTTAAAAAAAAAATATTTAATATGTTTTGTATGGGTTTCCTGGACGGTGGGCGTGGACGATTTTAGTGAAATTTGACATCTGTCTGGTTTTGTTATACTTATATACAGTTTATGAACCAAATTTGAAGATTTCGGCTTGTATAGAAAATTATTATTAAAATTGTAAGCTAAAAAGTAGAATAGCACTGCATGGGCGGTGGGCATGTCCAATCTTTACGAAGTTCCATTTTTTTTTAATATAGTCAATATAATAAGCGGTGCCACTCCTTATAGTTTTTGCTCAAGCCATCCACTGTGCGAAGTTAGACGCATTTGGGGGATTCAAACGGTAGGCTAAAGTGCTTAAGTGTCATAATGTTTTAAATTATTTGAATATAATTGTTGTTGCTTTTTTTTGTCATTCAATCAAAAATTTTGAAACATTATGACACTTAAGACTACCATTTGAATGATCCAATTGTTTTTACCCGCTGCTAAGAGCAGCGGTGAACTAATCCATTTGGTATTAACTTATGACAATATCTAGCAACATATCCTCCGTAGTAATAATCTATATATATAAAATTTAATCCGTTTTTTTTTGTCACGCCATCCCGCGTGAGTGATTGGGCCGATAACCCCATTCGTTTTTTGTTTTGTTTGTTATTGTCTGGAGAAGAAGATAATGAAAGAAAGAAAGTTGCGCGAATCAGGGAAAAAGCGAAAAAATTGGTGCCCTTGGTATTTGGTTTTTCATATGCCAACCATTTTACAGTTTCTTTGTGAATGCAAACGAAGTCGTGGGAAAATGCTGGTTATAATAATAATTAATTGAACTACAATATAATTAATTACCGATTAAATTGTAAATTTATTTTAAATTAGAATTCCAATATTTTAAAAACCTGTCATTTTTAAATTTGCATACCACAAGATCAAATTAATACATTTGTTTTAATTTAGCGAATATAAATGATTATTCTTCAATAACTTAAAAAGACATCCACTTTTCATTGAAATAATTGTTTGTGACATTTTCTTAATACGTTAACAACGAAAATGCATTTGTATGTAAAATCTATTTTTGTATGTCGCATTCATCTACGAGTACTATACACATTTAAGATTAACATCCACTCGGAGTCAATGTCACGTCTTGGAATTACAATGAAAAGAAAAGTGCATTAAAGTTGTTTAGCATTTCTTTGCCTTTATATACTTTTTTCCCCTAAAGTATAGAGGTGCCTGTTTACGACTGCAAGTTTGACGGTAAAAGGAACATCAGTCTGTTTGTATCAACTAGATATTTTGGGTTTCGGTATGTGTGTATATAAAATAAATGTGTTCGTAGAATATTTTTGCATGAAGGAATGAATAGGATTTCCTTTTCACTTCTTTTAAAAATTTTAAACATTCTTGCGCTTCGTTACATGCCTGGTTACACTTTCAATATTAATGCAATTGCTTATGAAAAATAAATTATTCCTCGACAAGCTGATGATGATTTTATCCAGTGACTTGGAAGAATGTAATATTTATGCCAAATTTCTTAAGGGAATTGCAAAATTGTTTAAAGGGAATCAAACAGCAAAGTGATTTAACGTTTAATATACAAAGAGAAAAGTCTAAATAATGAATAGCTAAAAAATATATGTAACTTTATATACTCAACGGATTTTAACCAAATATATATAAATTGTGCACATCTGTTAAAATGGGTTGCATAATGTGAGAATAAGCTGCAGCATAAAGGAAAGGTCTTGCCTATTTACTACATCGATGTAGATGTACTGTACAAATATACAATTATACTGTATACTGTTTAAGCAAACTCTGCTGTCCACTGCTTTGTTGAAGAATATTTTGCTCGTCAAAAAATTCAGTAAATTCCTACTTCACCATTTATAAAAATTGCTCGTACCTTTCAAAAAGTGGATTTTTCTGTTTCAAAAATAGTTTTCACGTACTTTTTCCAAAAAGTACATTTTGTTAAAAGTACTTCTTTCCAAAAAATTACTTTAGAAGTACATTTTCAAAAAAAATTAAAAAAAGTGCATTTTCTCAAAATCAAATTAGCGTATTTTAAATCGCATTTTTTCAATAAAGCAAATATATTTAAAAAAAATACTTTTTAGGGTTCCGCACACTAAAGGCGAAAAGGAAGCCTATTGTTTTAGCTACGATGTCCGTCTGCCTGTCTATCTTTTACGGTCTGTTTTCTCAAGAACCTTAAGAGCTACGGATCTTACATTTTCTGAGAATATGTAAAACATTAAGCGCTACAACAAAACAAATATGATAGTCAAAAATTAAAGGGTGTTCTAAAGCGAGCAACGAAACATGTTGAAATCCTAATGTTATATACAGACACTTGTATATAAACACTTGAAATTTTCGGTGCAGATTAAATCGATTAACACTAAAATTTAAAAAAGTAAGATTAAAGAGAATTCTATCAGTTAATGAAATTTGGACTGTGTAATCTTGACAACTTGCTTCAGCTTGGAGGCAAACTCTTGAAATTCTCTAAAACGCTTGAACTAAAAAATCCCAAAATTAGAAGAAAGCCGATACGAAAAATAGCGAAAATGAAAAAAGCGCTTGAATGAAAAATATCACAAAAAATAAAATTAGTCACTAAATTGCAATAAAAAGTACCAGAACTAAAAGCGAACTAAATAATAATAAAAAAATCGCCAAAAAGCGATAAAAATCACCAAAATACAAAAAAAAAAACACCAAAACGAAAAAAACTCCAAAAATAAAAAAAATCGCTAAAACTAAAAACGTCAAAAACCGAAAAAGTCGGCAAAATCAAAAAGCGCTAAAACTACAAAAACGATAAAACAAACAAAAATTCAAAAAATCGCTAAAACGAAAATAATCGCCAAAAACCGAAAAAAGTAGTCAAAACAAAGAAAAGCTCCTAAACAAAAAAAAAAAATAGATATTTATGATTTGACCAGGCTAAAGTTCGTATCGCTTTTTAAGCCAAATTACATGTGCTAATTATTAATGAACAAATAACACCAAAGTCTGTTGTAAATATTCTGACTAACAACACATAGTTGAACGGAACAGCCAGCCGTTTTCGAAGGCCACTAAACCTTCATCATCAGCGTTCTTTTGTATTTAGTCCACTGTGTGTGGTGTCAGTTGATGTAGATTTCTGCTTTATATACTTAGCATTTTATTGCAAATGGAATATGTGAATTGTTTTGATTCATCGTATTTCAATTTGCTGAAAGCTTTTTTGTATTGTAAGCTCAATTTTACCATCACTATATTTACAACAGTCTTACCATTGTCGTTTTGTTCTTTTTACTAATTATACACATGTTAGTTAATTTGCTTATTTTTGTTCTACTTAAGACAAACTTTTTTGGTTTGTTACTATTAAGTATGTTTTTATTTAATTTTTTGCCACAAGCCCATGGCTATTAATTTTAGTTAATTTTAATTATTATTCGAACTCCATTTGTTTCTATATTTATGATTTTAACAGGCTAAAGTTCGTATCGCTTTTTTAAGCCAAATTATATGTGGCCTTCGAAAACGGTTGGCTGTTCCGTTCAACTATGTGTTGTCAGAATATTTACAACTAACTTTGGTGTTATTTGTTCATTAATAATTATCACATGTAATTTGGCTTAAAAAAGCGATAACAACTTTAGACTGTTAAAATCATAAATATAGAAACAAATGGAGTTCGAATAATAATTAAAATTAATTAAAAAAAAGATAGCTACAACTAAAATAATTCACAAAAGAAACCGAAAAAATCGGCAAAGCGAAAAAACGTTAAAACTAAAAGAAACGAAAAAATCCCAAAAACGGAAAAATCTCTAAAACTAAGAAAAAGAGAGAAAACTAAAAAAATCGCCAGAAACCGAAAAAGTTTACTGGGTCCTTAAAAGTTTTAAAGTTTTTAACAAGTAGTAATTAAAAAAATCTCACACCTGACTGCGACCAATTTTGAACCGTTAATATCCTAAATGGTCATTCGAAATGAAAAATCATAAGAGAAACTTAAAGATGATTTTAAAATACCTGTCGAATGATACATATTTTGATACAATTCGCCGAGTTTTTATTTTTTTCGTATTTACAAAATGGCGTCTGATGGCCGTCATATTGAGTTTTGACTACTGTCATATCTTCAGTAACTAAAACAAATCGATTGATGTATGAATTTTCGAAATCGGTCCATGCGCTCCGTTTATATAGTGCCGCAAAGGACCTTAAAATTTAACCACCCTTGTGCGTTGAATACAAATATAGCTACGTTTTGTTGTAGATGTGAACATTCTGATTTACTTTGCACTTACAAATTAACAGCCTTATGTAAAGTGGTTAAATTTTAAGGCCCGAAATCGGCTGATAAACACAAAACCTTCTTTGCGTCGCCCTGTCGGGTAAAAAATGTCTACATCAGGTAAGATATTTGACTATATAGGCTAATATTCGTATAGTATTACATACTCGTATATAGTGTTCGTACGGAACCCTTTGTGTGCGAGTCAAAGTCGTACTTAACTGACTTTTCTTTTCACAAAGCTCGTAGTTTTAATATGTAGCATGCAATTTTGACTTATAGAGTGATAAGAACTTTCTCCTAACCGAATCATAAACATAGTAACAAATAAGTTCGAACAAAATAATTCAACACTACACGCAAAGAAAAAATATGGTTAAGGTAACCATAATCAAACAGCAACATACTATGATTGAATTATATGGTTGCAGTCAAATCATATTATTGTTAATAGAAAAGCAAACTTAAATAATATTATTATCTGAGTTAATAATAATATTATCTACAAAAACAATGAACTTTGTTACACCTAATCTTAGTATTGTAAATATGACAACACTATTGTTAGATGTGACTAAAATATAATTGAGACTCACCATACCATGCTCTAATATTATATTAATATTTTTAAATACGACTACAGTATTATTAAAGATAATAATACTATTTTGTTTTTTAATTATATATTTATTGTAGAAACAGCTGTGCGTTAAATACGAAATAAAAATAAATTAATATTGGTGAAATAAAATGTATATATAAAAATGTATACTTAGACAACATACAGACATGTCTGTATAAAGAGATACACAGATGTTTATATATTTTTATTGGTCTACCCTCTTGTTTATACTTTATTTATTTATTAATTTATTTAACACCACCCGTGCACTACCGAAAGCTTACAAACGATATACTGAACTGACAGATGTTTCTGAAAACAAAATTTTTTTTAAACTTAACATAGTATGGTTTTGGATAACATTATATTGTTATTTGCATCATATTATTTTTAAATAATAATACAAATTATGTTGTAGTCTTACATTTTTAACAAAACTATATTGTTAAACTCTAACCATATCACATTTTTTTATGGATGTGATAATGTAATTATTAAATTCAAACATTATTCTGTTTATCGTAACGAAATAAATGTTTAAAATAACAATAACTAGTTTTCAACGACCACACATTTGTTTCAGAGAACATAATATTGTTTTCTCAACAATTCTACAACCATATCTTTTCTTTGCGTGTATTAGGATTGTGTATTAGGATTGTATAGTTGATGATAAAGAAAATTTTACATAAAAAAATGTTATGTAAAATGTTATAAGAAATTTAAACTTCCTTTTCTACAACGTATTGCACTTTGAAAATAACTTAAGAGTCTCAAGAATATTAAAGCATAAAAATAAAATAAATATTTAACACTTAAAATATATTGTGTTCATAATGACACTTTGTATTGAATAATGATAATAATGTATATGTAGTATGTATAGAAGTATAACAAAAAAAAAAAAAAAAAAAATAAAAAAATAAAAAAAATAAAAAAAAAAACATTTTGTCAGTCTACAACAATATACGATGCAATACAATACCATTATCAATATTTATTGTCTGCTTTCTACACCAACTTTGCCTCTTCCCCTCTTTAATCACTCTATGGAATGCAATATTGTAAAGAATTTTGTTGCAAACACTTAAAATGCCTTTATACCAGATTGAACTTTTTAATTTTTTAAGTTTTTGTTGTTGCACTTGTAGTAATCTGAGCGTATAAATAAGGCACCAAAATAACGACAAAACGAATAAAGATGCTATTATACTCATGACACTTTAGATTTTGTCCTTTAAGGGTGTGTGAAAAATTTAATTGGCTTTGGCAGGATCAACATGAGGACAAAAGATTTTCAATTGCTAGAAGACTATCAGACATGAATCATTATTGGAATTATTTTATAAGAAAAAAAGTCACTATGACGTCTATAATGAATTTAAAACATTTGAAGAGAATTTGAGTGTTAACTTTTAAATTCAGAAAAAAATAAAAAATGGTTTTTGACCATATTCAGAATTTTAATGTGGAATTTTGTCATTCAATCCGACATGTTCTGTATTCCACATTAAAAGCTTGCGGAATTGTCATGGTACAGTTTTTTTTAAATATTGGATAGAAATCGATAATAAGGCTCTTGGGAATTCAGTCTACAGACCGTTTCTCAGGGCGGAACAGCACATTGTACGTGCGAAACTGACGCTACTGAACACAGAAAAATTTCATAATAAAAATCTACGATAAGAAGGTTAATTTAACATTTTTCGGCAATGATTTGGCTTCGTATGTATTTCATGTTACCTCCTGTTTTTGTAAGACGTTGACGTTAGAAATATTGTCATTTTTGTAATAGATTAAAGGAAACTTGTATAATTTTTCTATAATCTATTACAGAAACGTCAAGATTTCCATCGTCAACGCCCTACACAAACAGCGGGTAATATTTGTTATGCTTCATAACATTTTCTTAACAGATTCAGTATTGGCGGTATACCGGGCACATACAAAGATTTCTTTAAATATAGTTTACCTTGCATTGGGTTGGAATAAGCACGAATTTTTCTTCTGATACGTAGCACATCTATAATTGCGACTTTGTTTTCGTTGTCATAAAATAAATCTATACTATAAACAATACTTTTTTTAAAACTTTATGTTTTTTTATCTGTCAAAATTGATATTTTAAGTTGGAAACGCGATGAAAATTTCAACTAAAAAACGGTTGTGGTTAATAGTACTAAAACACAGTTCGATCGTGACGACCAAACTGAATTCGGTTGAAAACCGTGATAGGGGCATTATTTATATACTATAAACAATACTTTTTTTAAAACTTTATGTTTTTTCATCTGTCAAAATTGATATTTTAAGTTGGCAACGCGATGAAAATTTCAACTAAAAAACGGTTGTGGTTAATAGTAGTAAAACACAGTTCGATCGTGACGACCAAACTGAATTTGGTTGAAAACCGTGATAGGGGCATTATTTTTTTCGTATTTAAAGAATGGCGTCTGTGCCGCCATATTGAATTTTGACAACTTAATGTCCAGGGATTATGACAAACCGATTAACGTAAGAATCATCAAAATCGGTTCACGCGTTCGGTTTATATATTGCTCCAAATGAACCGGTAAATATGCAATGCTGTGTCATGTAAGCAAACTATAGAAAAAATATGATTGAATAGCGCCAAAACAATGCAGGTTTAAAAGTTAGCTAATGTACTCACATCCGTCTTGATAAGTGCTTTTATACATAAGTTAATACGTTTATATTATTAATTCTTTGAAGAGTACTTTAGATAACTGCTACGTTTGCATGTTTTATTAGACTTAAAAAATGTAGTATTCCAAAACGGGAACTGGCCATACAAAAATCAGCAGGTTTGTCAGCGCTACTTTTACTCTATAATTTGAAGCAATTTTTATACTAGGGAAGTCCCGAAGTAACGAAAACGCTGAATAAGGTATGTATCTGTACATACCAGAACCAACACACGCAAAACTGGTGCAAACAGGTATATATGTGCAGGCCTATAATATGTATATGCATACGAGTATGTTTTTTAATAAAATAAGCTTTTTATTAACCTATTTCATTACCTTTATTTAGTATTTTATAAACTTTGTAGGGAAATTTAAGAAGTACGAAAGAAGTTAACAAGTTACCGTAACATTTTTAAAACCACCTAAAAATAAATTTATTTTTTAGCTATTTATCGCTAAATTCTCACGTCATTTTGATATTGAGCTATTTTCAGGCTATTTTCTTGTCTACTTTAGCGATATTTATTGGAAAAAAGTTGGCAATAGTGCCTATCCACACGAATCAAAATTATTTATGAGTAATTTATGTATTTTTTTTTATAGCATGCAATTTTCACCACAATGAAAAAAGCACAAAAATATCAATAATGATAAATTTATTCGATTTAATTTTATCATGGAAATTATTTGAAATGCAACTGAATGATTCAGTGGTTGTTTTATGGCTTTAAAGTTTAAATTTTAAAGCCTTTGTATGTGTAGTAGTGTAGCATGCGTTTAAAAATATTTGCAAAAATAGTTTTTTTCATAAGAGATTTACATAAATAATTGTGAATTGTTTTTAGGATATTTAACACTTTATTAAATGAAGTGGGGAACCGCTAGAATTTAACAACTTTTACAGAAACAACAACAAATAAAAAACACCTCGAAGGGACTAAAACATACATATATGTACATATTAGTGTCCTGCACAAGACTATTTATAAGACCTTTCAAGACATGAGAGATTTTTTCAAATGCTTTACTACAGCGAAATATTCTAAAAGAATCGCTAAGCAACACTGTTGGCAAGTAATTTTTTTCGGTGGTTTGTTTTGCCAATAGTGTTGTTTAGCAATTCTTTTAGAATATTTCGCTGTAGTAAAGCATTGGAAAAAATGTCTCATGTCTTGAAAAGTCTTACAAATACTCTTGTGCAGGACACTAGTACATATACATATTTTTATTTGTTGTTACTATTATTATACGTATTAATCAATGTCAACCAACATAAGGGTTGCAGAAAAAAAAAAGAAAATATCATCCAAAGACTAATTCATTCAATGTCTTTAAAAAGGTTTAATAAAGATGTTTTCCCCCATGTATTGTACATGACGTCATTCAAAGCAAACAACCTAATGATAAACACATAAAGCTCGCAAACAATGAAATAAATCCTTAACATAAATTATTGATATAAAGAAAACCCACGCAAAAAAAAAGAAAATCACAAATCATAAAGGAAATAAGACCCCCTATCAGAGGCAGCAAATGAACAAGTGCGTTGTTGTCTCTATTGCTTATTAATGCTAAACAACAAGGTTGGTGGCAAGCAGAACTAAAGGCAAGAGTGAAACAAATTTTCCACACAAAAAAAAAAAACTCTTTAACCACAAGGATTTCACCCAAATAATGTTGAAACTAGAAAATACTGAATCAGGGATGGAAAAGTTGGTACAATTGTACCATTTTTAGCACTATTTGAATGCCAAAAGTACCGTAGCACCCCAATGACCAATTTAGCACTATTGATTTTTTTCTATTACATATATTATATGCCAAAAATAGCATTAAAAAATATTGAATCTATTAATAACCAGTTTCGAGCGCTAATTGATGTATAAGTTATTAAGTTCTTAAGCAACGACAAGATATTATGTATATATATTTTGCTCGAAGGTATTAGAAATGAAAAATTAACTAAGTGAACCGGAGTTTTCCGATATTTCAAGAATTGCTAGAGGAATGTTCTATATTTCGAATTCATTTACAAATCTTGAAAGTTTATTTTCGTACCAAGGAGACAAAAGGCAAGACTATTTTCATAGACTGTTTCCACTTGAATCAAAGCAAAGGATGGAAAAGTATATCCTAAATGTTACTTTCATGTTCAGATCTCAGGAACTAATAGTCTCTTTTGTACCTTTTGACACAGTATTAATTAATATTATAATAAAAAAATATATAATAATATAATATAAATATATATAATAAAAAAAGTATCAAAAAATTAAAAATAAAGAATTTGGTACAATTGTACTGAAAAAAGTACAATTTTTCTTGAAAATTAGTACGATTTATAAATCTGATTTCGCATCCCTGTACTGAATGCTTAATGCCTGTAAGTTTTGTTTTATATCTATTCATACAGCTTCTGGTCTTTGAACGCTCCCATTTGAGCAAAAAAAAAAAAAAATGGAAAGGAATTAATTGTGGCTTAAGCATAAAAATTAAAAAAAAATGGCAAATGGAAGAAAGAGCCCAGAGGTAGGTAGACCTCTGCCAATCAAATGTACATTCGTACATACAGACGAAACTTATTTATCTACTGCTTCGGTTAAGAGTTACTATCGCTGGGCGATGCGCTGTCAGACAGAGCTATAAAATATTATTTGCATTCATTTTTATGGAGCATATCGCACTAAGCCGCAACTCAGCTACACGACGTGACAGTGAGCAGTGACAAAGTTAACCAACTGAGCAAATATATCGCTAGGCGTCATGTCTGAGGCTTCTTAGAGTCAAGCCTAAATTAGAGCGTCAAGCGTTTGTGCTAGCAGCAGGGTACGTATTTTCACAACATTCAAATTATATTTTATGCATTTAAATGCAATGTAAATACATACCCTGCTGCTTACGCAACGCTTGACGCTCTAATTTAGGTTTGGCTGTAATGTGCTCTAACCCAGCTCCACTATCCAAAAGAATGCTCATGTACATATCTATAATTTTATAAATTTTCAAGAAAAAAAAAAACGACTCTGAATTTTCCAACGTACGCTAACGCTAACCAACTGTCCATAAATGAAACGTAAATATGTTTGTGAAACTCTTTTTTAAAATGCGATACATATATACTGCAAACGCAATTTAACAGCACTTTATTTTTCAATTGGTTTGATTCCCCGATTAAGATGGCTTTGACCAGAGTGACCGTGTGTGTAAGATGTACAGGCAGGTTTTTTTACATGCATAACTTTTGTATACCCGCCCATGCGTATGAAGAAGCAAGCATCACAAATTCTTCCGTCACGATGTATTTTCTTCTTTGCTCCTAATACCTGTAATAACTGAAACAAATTTCTTGCAAACAGTGTTGTTTAGCGTTTGTTTTAGAAGATTTGGCTGTAGTAAGGCATTTGAAAAATCCCTCATGTCTTAAAAGTTCTTATAAGTGGTCTTGTGCAGGGGTCTAGTGTATAACAACAACTCTATTTGAGTCTAAAAAAAAAACAAATATTTCAAGTAAGAGTTTCATGTGTAAGGGACTGTCCATATATTACGTAACGCTCTAGGGTGGAGGGGGGGGGGGTTTGAGTTTTGTTGCGATTTGTTATGGTGGTGGGGGAGGTGGTCTTTGAAAATGTTACGTAACAGAAAAAAATTACTAATTTTGTACAAAAATAGGTATGTTTTTCTCATTTATTTATTTAATTGATCATATGTGTTGCCTACATATGTATATATGTACGAGTATGTATACTACATACATCTGCCGAATGTCAACTTTTGATATTCGCGAATTCGAATTCGAATATTTAAAACGATATCCGCGAATACTAATATTTAAAACGTACATTAAAGTATATGAAAACTATCCAAAAATTTAATAGTTGTTAAATAACATTTGAAAATTATACAAAGTTTTTATAATAAATTAAATAAATTGTAAGCAAACTGAACATACATGGTTCTGAATTCCTCATCTTTCTTTATCCATTTACATTTTTATATACTCTTAATATATGTATGTAAATAAAAACTTCTTTCCATATTAAACTGCAGCATATATTAATATTAAATCCAGCAAATGCATATAAGGAAATGGTATTTGCAGAAGTTTAAGAAAAGGTTTCTTGCATTTCTCATGGACCAAAAAGTGTCCTTTCAAAAAATATATTCTTCCATATATGTGCATGACAATATCAAATTATTAAGTTTTAACATTTTTGTTGGTCAACTTGCGGCTACAATGTTTAAGTTTTGAGAGATGTCTTAAGGATATTATTTTAATTTTTTATGCAACAGAACTTAATAAAAATGTTATGAAAACAACAGTCAAATGCGTCTAGGAACTAGATTGTGTGCCCCTCTAATCTTAAGGTATTTTTAAGGTATATTTTTTTAATGGGCAAATATCTATTGAAAATATAATGTTGTAGAAGGGAGAAAAATTAAGAAAAGAAAAACTGCATATCTTGATATCACAACAATTTGTATGTTTAAAGCGGGTTAAAAATGTTCTCTTTTAGAAAATGAAATATAATTCACCATGGCAACCTTTTTTCATCCAAGATATAATTTTTTTTTTGTTTAACGTACATTTTATATTGATTTGAAGATGGCCAAACGGAGTCATCTTTAAGCTCTCTGAAATACACGACGGCTACACTTATAGAAACTAGTGAAAGCGACCGCAAGGCTAATGTCAGTCAGTTCTCGTCTTGATGTTTGAAATACTGCTCAGTTATCAATACGGAAAACTATAGCAGATTATTTGGCAAAAAACGCATAGCAAAAAAAAGTACAAAATAATTTTTTTTTTAAATTATTACAAACTAATATTTGTGTACCATTCATTTAAATTTCGTTTTGGATTTATGAATTACTTTATATATTTTTTCAAACGAATACGAATATCTAGAAATGGCCGAATGTTTTGGAATTCCAATACACATTAAAAGGTTGCATTTGTATAATCGTTTGTATAGCCAAAACAAATATACCATGGTATGTACCATATAATTGTAGTGTGAGCGACAGAACTAGTATAAGAGTTATTGTGTGTGCGTGCTTTTCCAAATTAAAATACAATTGAAAACAAATAACAATTGCTTATTGTATTGCTGCTGAGCAATTGTTTGATCTGTTTTTGCTCAAAAAATACATATTGTAATACAAATATATGAAAAAACCACTATTGAAACAAATACATGATGTGCAGATGTATGTGCGGACGTTCGTTATGTTATTTTGTGGCGCAGCCATTGCTCATTGCCCAACCATACAATAATTGCTTAAAAAATCAACATTTACAACTAGTAACAGAAAACGATATATAACATATTTGTTCATACCAGAACCAAAAAACAGGCAAAACTAGTGCAAACAGATGTATCTGTGCAATGCTATAATACACATCACTAATGCATACATTCAGTTTAGGAATAAACTCTCTATAAAACCATAATTTTTGGAGTTTAAAAAATAGTTAGGGGAGAGGGGGGTCAAAAATCGGGGAAAACAGCGTTACGTAATATATGGACAGCCCCTAAGTGGAACTTCACTGAACCATAAAGTTTATGGACACATGAACATATTAGCAAACATACATGCGAATACAAAACATGTACATACATACATACGTACACACATGCTGAATAAATAAGTATTATTTCTGAATAGAAGTTGAAGATGAATGTAGTCTAAATATTGATTACAAGCAGCTCTTAACTAACGTGTAAACAGTTTTGTGAAGTATCAATTTGAAATAAATTCTTTGTAACAGAAGAATAATTATGTATATGTTCCCCTGTGGCTGAGTGGTAGCGATGCTAGCCTCTCAGTCCAGAGATCGTGGGTTCGATTCCCACTGTAGACCTTGGGTGTTTTTCGCAGACAAGCTAATCGCTTTGCGAATTGTGTTTGTGTTTTTTCTTTAACAATTTAGGTAAACTGTTTTTTTGATTTAATTTAACTTGCAATACTCAAAGAAAACAACATTAACGTCGGTATTCATAAACGATTATTAAAGCTAATGTTGTCTTAACCCACAACAAATATATGTATGTATGTATATGTTTATATGTACATGATATGTAAAAGACCCAGCGGGAACTAGAAGGAGTAGGGATGCCTTCTAGAAGGCCTCTTTACGCCTTCTTTTATAGAAGGCCCGCTCGCTCCATTCCATACTCATATCTTTTTTACACGCGTTATCATTGCTGAGCAGGCCTTCTGTTCTTGCATCTTTCGCCAGAGATTCTGGAAGGCCTTTAAACTAATAGATTTTGTTTTTGTTTTAAGAGTAGTGTATAAATGTTTCTATCTACAGGCAAACAGCTGATTATTTGTTCTACATAATGCATGGAATAAACAAACTAAGCCTAAAAGCAAAATATTAATGACAAATCGTGCTGTAATTTTTGACACACATTTTGCATTTTATGGCAATGAATATTTTACTTTAAAATGGAGATGAGATCGTAAGAGAAAAAGTTATTCACGTACGTTTAGGCATTAAAAACTTTTTCTGGCTCAAACGAGTGTAAAAACAGAAAAACGAAAATGCTTATACAATATTACAATATTATACAATATTAATTAACTGAAGCATTTGTATATTCCTCAACATCGAAAGAGTCATGACAAAATTCATTCACTGGGAGTGATAGGGGAGAAATTTGTTTTTCCTTCCAGAAGAATGAAATTCCACTTGCTATTCACGATCAGGGTAATTATTTTTTATTTATGGCAACTAATGTTCGCTGTAAAAAATTCGTCGTTCTTCTCAGTTGTGTTCCTTGCATAAATATGAAAAAATATGTAAAACCAAAAAATATCCAATAAATAGAAATTAAAAATTTAATTAAAGTATTTAAAAATCATACTTATTTTCGCAATAAAGTTCTGTTTATTCTGTATTCTGAAAAACAGCTGCAGCAAAAACATGCGTTATCATCGAAATCCGAACCCTGGTCATATAACGGGATCATGGTCAGAAATTAAAAAAAATTGATACTGACAACCAAAGCAAACCAGAAAGAATCTATTGGATTATTTTAATTGACACGCGTGATTACACATGTACTCACACCAATTACGTGAGAGCTAATCATCTCTATTGTGAATATGCGGCATAAAAAAATATAGAACCATTTGTTGTTGTTTCAAGTTTCTAATAATTCATAAAAATTCTTGCAGCATAAAAGTATTTGTTTATATATTTATTTGTTTTTTTTCTGACTTTAAGCAAGCAAAGCAACAACACTGTTTGCACATAAAAGTTACAATTCTTGTTTAGAAATACTCGTACGAGTTTCTATGAACTAGAACTCTGAATATTGTTTTGTTAAAAGCTGGATATTTTTATTTTTAGTAAAAATACTGTTTCAAAAAAAAAAATTAAAGAACCTCAACTCTGTGTGAGTCAACATGTATGCATGTGCTGTTGTGTTAGTGTAAGTGTTTTTGTTGTTTGCAGTTTGCTTTTTGTTAACATTCACATATGAATGATTTAACTTCCGGTTCTTTTTTTCTGTTGCTGTTGCTGTTGCTGTTACTGCTGCTGCTGCTGTTCTCTATTGTTATTTAGTCGAGTTGAACTCATAAACTGTAGATAAAGAAACGAATGAATGAATTCTACCACGAATTCGGTTGTAATTTTAAATCAATTGTAATTGTAATTCTGATTTGTTTTATAAATAAATTATACACGTGCTTTCGTATTGGTAAAAAAAATTTTAAATTGAGTGTGTATTTGTGGGTTTATAAACGAACTTCCGTTGAATTCTTTTCTCATTAGTTATGATTGCAGCACTGAATTATTTTATTAACAGTTCCACGTTTTGTAACACTATTCTCTATTATTGTTATTCGGAATTTGTACAGCGTGACAATAACTAAATGTTGAGAAATATGTTTGCGTATATATGCATACATATCGTTGGTCTAAGGCAGAAAGGTTCTAATAAAGGTCAAATAATTGTAACTTTACAGGAGAAGGTAAAAAAGTAATATATATAAACTGTAATATTCATTATGTAACTCTTTTTGTACAATTGCTTGTAAAATCGTTATTTTTTACACTATTACAATAAATTTTTTTGACGATGTGCATTTGTGTAAAAAACACTAGTTAGGGCCTTTCTACCTGAGACCATCGATATGTACATATCGCTCACTAAATCATAAAGAGTCACAACTCAAAATTATCAAAGTGATTTTGTTTTTTTTTATAAACCAGTTAATAGAACAAATCTCTAGGGTCCGCATCAATTTCTTTTGTAATACAGTCTTCTTGAAGAATACAAAATACCGTTATGCGTGTTTTTATGCAACATACTTGCGTCATTTGTACAGTATCAACAGCTGTTTGCCACTACTTAGCATCTGAAATTTTTTGAGTTGTGACTGTTTATGATTTAGTGTGCGATATGTTGACTTCTGAGGGATATTCAAATTGCAAGCGACGAACATAAAGGGTGGGTAAATTTAAGGTTAGGAAGTAAGTTGGCTTAGAAATACGCTTTTTTATACCAACGTAGATTAGAAATATGGGAATTAATAATGGAATATGATGTCGTGCAAATGTCCACCTTTAGCACGTCTCTTTTCACAAATTTTTGAACCACATTTTTCAACAAAACTTAGGCCGGGTTTCCATCTGTGTGTCATGTGCCACACAAGCGTAAAAAAAGCGTAACCAACTAATTACTAATGAAAAACAGTTTGATTCAGAAACGTATTTATTAAGTAAAATAGTTTCATACATAACTAATAGACAATTTTATGGAATCTAACATGATTGGAAATAGTTTAAATCAATAAATACATGTCTGGATCAAACAGTTTTTCATTAGTAATTAGTGGTTACGCTTTTTCGGACATTTGGCACACAAGAAATGTCAGATGTAAACTCAGCCGTAGTTAAAATTTCCCAACTTTTTACTAAATAAATGTCAAAGTATGACAGCTCAATTCTTGACCTTTCATCATTTGACAGCCAAATTACTTCATGACCTCAAATTTGCCCAACCTTTATTCACCTCTGATATCGATTCGCCTTGATCCCTTAGATGTCACAACACATTTTTCGGTATATTTTTCTGACATCGCATGTATGAATTTTTCAAAGCGAATTGAGTTGAGATTACCTTGTATGAATGAATATGCCTTGTAAGAGATATTCTAACAGCCTCTAGGAATGTTAAGACCAAGGCAAATTCAAAGCAAATTTAAGATACAGAAGTATATTGATTTCATTTACCATTCATTTTAAATCAAATTTAATAAGCAGTTGTTGAAGTTTCTATTATAGAAGTTTTAAATATCCTATACATAGCTTCTTGTTGTTTTAACCCAGACCAGGGGGTCGATTCTGGTTCTGTGATAATGTGAAATGAAAACTTTTTTATCTTTTCATAGTGTTTCTGATTCTAGTTCAGTGAAAAAATGAAAACAAAATTGAAATGATTTCATATGAAAAAAAAAACAATTGGAATGAAACAAAACGTTTTCACAGTTACACATCATTACTGATTCTCGTTTTATGAAAAAGTGTTATCAAATGTCAAAACCTTTTCAAATGAAAAGTTTTTTTGCACACACAAATTCATTAGTGGAAAAGCATGGGAACCCATTAAAAACCCATATTAATACTACTATACCACTTTTAAAATATTTGATTCACTTATCCTCATCCCTAATTTCGTCTGATATGTCCATTAAAACATTTTATCCAGACATTTTCTAATTATTTTTATTCATGTTCATATTTGCATAATTTGGCAACTGATCAGAAGCCGAGGGAGGCATAAGTTAAGTTATTATCGGCGGCAAAAAAATTGTTTGGCGACGAGTGGAAGTTAACCTGAAATGTTATTTATGTATAATAGTTTTTATTATAAAATTTTTTAGTAATTAATATATCAAAATGCCATACCATACTAAAATTAATATGTTTTCTTGAAGAAAGTTTCAAACTCCATTTGCAAAAGAATATATGTAGCTTTCTAGTACTGACAGTTGAAATCAATGCAAAAACAATTTGTATTTGTGAAGCACTATGAAGAATTTTGAAGAACAATATGCAAATTTCTACATGAAAAATATGTGAATTTACATAAATGTGTACACATGTACGTATGCTAGTTTGTATGTATGAATGTTCCTATGCACATTATTAAAAAAAAATAGGTAAAAAACGCATGTTGTTTAGCTTGCTTATCATTTTTTTGGAATCCTCGTTTATGCTGGTATTTTACACTTTTCTCTACCTGACAGAAACATGCACACTAGGATCATAAATGGAACCACTTCATTGGACAAACATATTTTAAATTGTATTTCACCTAAAATATTTCATTGTAATGTGAAATATTTTCTTTATTGAGTGAAACTTAAAGCTAGCAAAAGGCTGAAAAAATATGAAATACATATAAACATATTTACATACAGGCCTATATATAATATACATAAATTGTGTTATTTACATACATAAAAACCTAGAAACATATACATATATATGTATGAACATATGTATATAAATTCAACAAGAACTTAATCCCTGTCACGATTATCCCATTAAAATTAGATACATGGAATAAAAAAAAACACAAAATTGCCTAAAAACGAACCAAAAAAACTTTACATATTTACGAACATACATATGTATGTATGTACATATATAAGCATGTACATAAGTATGCATGAAAAAAGGAAAGCAACTGTTTTTCTTGTTTGAACTTAACTTTTCCTCATGTACATTCTTATTTAAATTACATATGTATAGGGTGTTTTTTAAGAGGTATAGAACTTCGAATTGAAATAAAACACAAGAAAATCGTTTTAATGTCCATTAATTTGGCTTAATTGGAAGGATAATTTTATGCCATTAATGTTTAAATATGATTTCGGGCATGTGGCCGCCGCGGCTGGCTCGAATAAAGCCAATTCTACAGGTCCAATTTTCAACCACTTTTTCGAGCATATGGGGCCGTATGTTGGCAATAACGCCACGAATGTTGGCTTCCAAGTCCCCTAACGTTTCTGGTTTGTTGGCGTAGACGAGCGACTTCACATATCCCCAAAGAAAATAATCCAATGGTGTCAAATCACACGATCTTGGTGGCCAATTGACAGGTCCATTCCGCGAAATTATGCGCTCATCGAATGTTTCCTTCAATAAATCGATTGTGACGTACGCTGTGTGGCATGTAGCGCCGTCTTGTTGGAACCACAACTCATCCACATTCATGCCATCCAATTCGGGAACAAAATAGTCGGTTAGTCGGCTCCAATTGCTGTGCACGGTGGCGAATCGATTCATTCGGGTCCTCTTCAACACTTTGCTCTACAGCGGCAATTGTTTCTTCGGTGCGCACTGTTCGACGTCTCTGCGGATGCGTATCATCACATAGAGTAAACGTAGTGCGAAAACGATCCATGGTTAACCGAATTAATTGCTCTGATGGACGATTATGTCGACCATAAAATGGACGGAGCTTGCGGTAAACTTCGCGAACTGAACCATTATTTTCGAAATAAATTTGCACGATTTGCAAGCGTTGTTCTTTTGTCAACCTGTTCATGATGAAATGGCAAACCAAACTAAATATTAATCACTTGACAGCTGACAAAATGGCCGCCAGTTAAAAAAGTGATGCCAACTTAAAGTTCTATACCCCAATAAAAAACACCCTTTACATACTAGAGAGCTGCGTAAACAGTCTTAAATTGTAAAAACGTCATGAGTTTTAAATGTATTCACATCGCATGTATTATACTAAACCAATAATAAATGCTGTCGTACTATAAGCGAAGCACGATGGATGTATTGGTGTATGTGTATATCAGTTGTAACAAGCGATGTCGCAAGACAGCTTGTTTGTAACAAACACTCAAAAGAAGTACTGTTGATTAGTGTATGCTTGTTATTGTTCATATTGTTCGTTTGAGTGTGTGTGTGTGTGTGTAATATGTAGATGGTAAGCTATTATGTGATTAACCGCATACAACTAATGTTAATGCATGTGTGTGCCTTTGCATTTGCGCAGAAAAATAAAAGATCATACACACATACATGCATGACGTTTGTACACGCGCTCATGCGTAGAAAGAAGCAAGTATCACAAATTCTTCCGTCACGAAGTGTTTTCTTCTTTACTCTTATACCTACAATACTCAAATAAATTTTTTGCAAACAGTGTTGTTAACGTTTGTTTTATAAGATTTCGCTGTAGCAAAGCATTTGATAAATCCCTCATGTCTTGAAAGTTCTTATAAGATATCTTTTGCAGGAGACTAGTACATACATATCTACAATGTACTTTGTACATATGTATGTAGTTGCAAAAACAATTCCTATTTCTTTTTTATTTATATATTTGTTTTTTAATAAATAAATCAGGCTCAAATATAAGCCAGATTATATGCTTCAATCATAAATATAAGCAGCGGCAGCGGCTCAAGCAATAATAAAAAATTGCATGCGGCTTAACGCGGCATCGTAACTGCGAAACTTAGATCTTTGTATTTGACAATTAAAGTTAAATAACATGAATAGAAACTTTTCACAGCTACACTGGAATGAAACATTTTTTCATTACTTGAACCAGAATCGCAATCTGTGAAACTATGAAAAGACGGTGTGAAAAGTTGCTATGAAAACGAAAATGAAACGTTTTTTTTCACTTCACATTATTACAGAACCAGAATCGACCACCAGATTTAAATATTTTTACTTGCACTTTCAAAAGTTGAATACAATACTTTTGAAATCCCTGCTAAGCACTTGCAAATGTTGTTAAACTTTAAAAAGTGTGTAAGAGAGGTGTCAAATGTTTATTTTTTTTATAAGTTCATTTACAATTGTTCTGACATTTGACATATTGTTTTCACTTTTTTTCCAGCCAACACCCAGCAAAGAGTATGTAGAAAGATTTAAAGAAGGAAATAAAAATATGCAATATATGTATACGTATGTGGAAAATAAGCCATAAAAACTGTAAAACCTAAGAAAATTAAGAAAATAAATACCCAAATGAAATAAAACAAAAAATGAAAGTAATAAAATATTAAGGCAAAAATAAAATGTATAAGTGTCAAAATTGTTTTTGAGTGATGATGATGATGATGATGATGTTGCCGGGCTGGGTTCATGCAATATGGGGCTCTTTTGCTCATTTAAATTGGTTAGAACGTGTGTGTGTGAGTGTGTATGGGCAAAAATAAAATAAAAATAAATTACAATCAACAGCCATTAAAATGATTGTATTTTATGTTGAATGAAAGCTAAAATGCAAAAAAACATTTAAGCGCAAAACAAAAAAAAAATTGTGCCAAACCGTAAAGTGGAAAGTGTAAAATGTAACACTTGGGACGGATGTGAAAAAAATAATAAAATATAAATACACTCCGTTAACATAGGATAGCCTCACTTGAAATTTTAGAGAATAGTAGACATTTTCGCGATTCCTTAATTAAATAGAAAATATGTTTTTAAGTCATTCTTAAGAGGAAACTCTGTTGCTTTATTGACAAAAATTCCAAATGGGTCAGTAAACATTAAATGGACTTTCATAATAGTTTTCGTAAACAGCATGAGAAATTTTAGTATTTCAGTGTTATCATAGATTAGCCTCAGTGATGAATTTTCAATTGATCTTTGATGTTTATGCCAAAATACCTTTAAGTGCAATAGAAAAACGTTTTATTTGCACAAAAAGAAGAGTATTAGGAAAAAGCGGTCGCTTAGTTCCACGGAAATCGCAAAACTTGAGACGTATCACGAACTAGGGCTTTCTAACCGCGCTATTGGCGGAAAGCTTCGTCGCAGACCAAAAGTTATAAGCAATTACATGAAGAATCCGTCAGAATACTCCAAATGGTACAAAGGAAAGACTTATAAGAAGTGTTCACCTCAATATAGATGCAAAATTCTCTAAATGGTCTCGAATTCATCAGTGAGTTTAAGTAGAATTAGAGCTGCAGTCGGAGTTAGCGTCAGTAAAATAACTATTCATAATGTTATACAAGCCACGGAGTACTTGAAGCATCTAAATCATCAAAAAAAGCCACCATTGTAAGACGTACATAAGCAACACAGACTAAAGTTTGGGAAATACCACATGACGTAGATGGTGCATCAAGGTCATCAAAGTAGAACGCTGGTGTACTTTTTCATAGATCGCACGACTTTGTATGATAGTGTATCACGGCCTTAACGAATAAAAATGGAAGGTTCTAAGATCAATTGCAAAGAAATTTGTTTTGTTTGTATCTTGTTAACTCCGTCAGTTTTTGATTGATTTACAAAAATTATTTTGTTTCGTCAGTGTTGCCGTTTGGTTTTATTGTGATAAAAAGTGGGCGAACCGACGGCCACTGCACTTTTTCCCAAACGATTCTTCAACTCTTGTAATAGTACTAAATACAAAAGGGTAATGAAAACCCATACTCAGTTCGGTGTCATCAGTTTTTGGCCAACAACTAATTCAGACTTTGTGATAGCGCTAAACTATACTATATATGACAAATATATAGCTAAGAGTTCACTTAATAGATCTTATTAACATTTTACGTCAAAAAAATAATTTTTTCGTGATTTTTTTTTTTTTTTTGCAAAAGTAAAGGAAAAATATATATTTTTCACTTTTTTCAGAATAACTTACAGGGAATTCTAATTTTTTGCTAACAATATCTGGCAAAATTGTAGCAACGGTGAAGCTTAACAACTTTTGTGAAGATATCAATGTAAAACGAAGGTATTTAGGCACCCTTATAGCTCATACGTTAAAAATTGTATTTACTGTTTTCACTACTCAGACGGTCGACTAAAGTAGAAAACTTATATTTCGTCTAGAAAACACATTTTCTAGACGAGTCGACTGCCTGGGGTTTAAGGTCAAAATAGGAATATATATGATCCCATTGAAGATTAAGGTCCAACAATTGACTTCTCAATGAAGTATCAATTATCTTTAAATGCCATTTATAGACATTTAAATGAATCTTAAATGACCCACCTTGTGTATTTAAATTCTATTTAAGTTTTATGAGCATACCATATGTTTTTGTGCTTGTGTGTGTTTATTGAGAACATGTACATCAGTGTGCACACTTAATTTTTTTTAAATTCGGTAGAATCGACAAAAAAAATCGGTAGATTTGAATGAAATTCGGTAAAAAAATTTTTTTATTCAGAGAAACAAAACAAAAATAACAAAATATATCTACTTATACATAAAGGGTAAGTGCAAGGAGTATCAAACTGAACAGGTTCCAAAAGCGCATTTAAAACTTCACATGTGGTTCGAAATTAAACTGCCATAAACAATAAATCACTTCCAATAAAAAAAGTGTCATCCTCAGTTATTTGCCCTTACCTTTATATAGATATGCTATGCATATATGAAATAAAATACATAAATAACAGGAATTCAGTTTTTGTACATAGGTTTTATAAAGCTACTAAAATAACTTTTATTGGACAAACATTTGTAACTACAAAGATTACATGTAAGATCCATTTATGAAGTTAAACTTTTGTGCAAAAATTATTAAATCATTGGTAGGAATAAATATTTCATCCCCAAGGCACAATTCTTTGGAAAATATTAGGTTACTTATAGTTTCAGTTTTTAACAGATTTCTTTGTTCTGTTTTAATGATTTCAAGACAGAAAATGACCGCTCTGCGTCGGCACTGATATGTGGAAAAATAAGCAATTTACACATATATCGATTCAAATTACTAAATAACAATATTCGGTAGATTGCAGGCCTTGTTGGGTAGAATTGGTAGATTGTTAAATTCACAAAAAATATTCGGTATAAGTGTGCACACTGATGTACATGAACATCACTTGGTCGTATTAATAAGAATTTCGTTTAATTTTCATATATAACATATACAATACAAAGTTTCAAAAAGAAGAGAAGTGTAGTAAATTTCTCGTTTTCCAAAAATAAATAATGGCCCCATTGACGTGTTTTAAATCATACATAATAAAAAAAATTCAGATAGGATATTTCAAGCTCTAAAAAATTGAAAACTGCAAAAAAATCTGAAAAAAATCGCTGTTAGTGGATTTACAAAACAGGCAGGATTATTTGATGATGTCGAATTCGCCACAAACATTCGGAGCTCGAATTCATAACGTAAAGCTTTCCATAATATCTAGATATTTGGAAATTTTTTTTAGTGGTGCCGTCCTTTCAACGTAATTTATTAAGAACTTTAATTAATCGCTGAAAAAATTAAACTGCATTTAAGTGCAACTTAAATTTAAGTGGAAATCAGCTAAACGACATTTAATTGAGAAGTAAATTATTGGGCCTAAAGGCTACGCTGGCTAATTAATAAGCATTCAAAGTCAAGCCTGAGCTTAAAACCATGTTGCATGACAGGACTTTAGAATGTATTTGACTACGCCGAGCTTTACTCAGACGATTGATTCATGCCAAAGGCACATCACAAATTTACAAAGGCATCCACCGACATTCCCAGGAGTAAAATAACAAAACAAACAAGAATCTTTGTGCTCATCAATGACACCAAAAATTTTCTCTTGTCTATAAAGGAATGCATATTTATTTATATTCAATGGTTCCATATAACATCCAACTAACCGCACGTGCCTGCTGCAACAGCCGACTGGCAGACTGGGATACCGGCATCAGTTACTAAATATTACATCATAAAACCAAATAAACAGCAGAAGAACTTTCAATAAATAAATTCTTTACAAAGCTAAATGCTGCAGAATTGAAAACGACCATAAAGGCATGCTTTTAAAAACTTATGGCTCCGCCAAAACAACTCCTACATACATAAACGCCTGTTAACTGAACATCTGGGAATAAATAAAAAAAAGAAAAAGAAAATAAAACTAAAGGGTAATTGGCACACAAGCCAAACTGAAAAAAAAAGAAAATAAAAATTGAAATAAAGCAACCTGAATACAGGTCAATTTGGTCTGGCGTAAGATGGTTGAAAAATAAAACCATCAGGTAAATTGAAACCAGAAAGGCAATTCAATAATTTTCTAAAGTCGTCATGGAGGAAAGCTTTATATATAGCTACAGAAAAGAAAGAGAGAGAGAGAGAGATTTTTCTTTTTTATATTTTTTGGGCAAATTGAAATTAAAATCTGGCGGGTACATTAGCCAAAGCGATAATTTAAAGCAAAATGACTGGGAATAAAATTTTCTGCGCTATACTACGTGAAGATGTTGTTTCAAGATTTCAACTATCTAGAGCAGCGAGGCTTCACAAAGCCAGAAAATTTTAAATATAAGACAGTCTTATGCCTTAATTCAGTAAGAAGATTTACGACGTTTTTGTTTGAAAATACTTTTGAGTGTTTGGTTTTGAATTCTCTAAATCGTTTTCTTCAAAAATGGCTGTTGTCTTTGATAATTAAAAATAGAAATATTATTACCATATTTTTTAACAAATAAATTAAAAATAAATTGAAAAATATATGAAAAAATGTGAGTTGGACACAATGGTTTCGAACGAAAGTGTGAATCACATCTGCGGCTTTTTCCGTTCATAAACAATACGATGCAATCGTCGAATAGAATTAGGGCATTAGTTTATTGTTGAAGCCTAAACCAATATTGCCTAGCAGGGCACAGAGCGCTTGGTGGCCTTCTGCACATTCCCACTTTACACATTATTGTGAAAGAGTAGGCATACAGCAGAGCACTTAGGTTACCAGACATATCCAGTATAAAAACCTGAGATCTGGCGCCAAATTACGGCACTCGAAATCAAACGGGAAAAACTGTAAGGTCTGTGTATTTCAACAGCCTTACAGATAATCGATTCTTGAGGTCATTATTACAACTTAAAGTTAGTTAAAAGTTTTCCATTATAAAAAATTCAATTTAACTTACCATTAATTGCCGAATTCAACCCGAAGAAAGCTCCGGGTATTGATGGAATTAATAACCAGATGCTTATGAACTTGCCTCGTATTGCAATGAGAATCCTATTATTCATATTTAATGCCATTTTACGACTGGAGTATTATCCACACAGCTGGAAGCTTCTAAAGGTTAAAATGATTCCAAAGCCGGGCAAAGATCTAACCAAGGCTGAGTCATATAGGCCAATAAGTCTACTATCACCTATGTCAAAGCTTTTCGAAAAACTGCTCAAAACAAAATTGTCCCCAATTCTAATTAGTAGTGGGTGCATACCATACCATCAATTTGGTTTTAGAAGTCAGCATAGCACCATTGAACAAACTCACAGACTGGTTCAATTTATAAGAAGAACTTTTGAGGAAAAAAATATTGTTCTGCGCTCTTTATTGACGTTTCCCAGGCATTTGATAAAGTGTGGCATGAAGGCCTAATTTTAAAATTGAAGACTTATTTACCAATAAACATTTTAAATATTTTGGAAAGTTACATTATTTCCCGTAAGTTCACTGTTGTGGAAGGAGACTTTACGAGTAGGCCTGAAACTATTTCATTATAGTAGTAGTAGTAGTACTATCCATACTTCCACATTTGCCGACGATACAGCCTGCCTTAGTATGCACGAAAACCCTGATGAGGCATCCCGCAAACTCCAGGAACACATTAGCCAGATGGAGCTTTGGTTAAACTTATGGAGAATTAAAGTCAATGAACAAAAGTGTGTCCATATAACGTTCACCCTAAGAAGAGATACTTGCTCCCCCATTCGGATTAACAATCAAGTTGTTCCTCAACATTCACATGTGAAATATCTTGGTTTACACCTTGATCGACGACTTACATGGAAACATCACATTGACTCTAAGTTAACTCAAATGAAACTTAAATTAACTCAGGTACATTGGCTGATTGGTAGAAATTCAACACTTAGCCTAGACTGCAAACTTTTAATATACAAGTCGCTTTTAAAGCCAATATGGTGTTACGGAATTCAACTATGGGGCACTGCTTCAGCTTCAAATGTAGAGAAAATTCAACGAAGGCAAAATAAAATTTTACGCATGATAACATCGGCTCCATGGTACATCAAAAATTCAAATATACATCGCGATTTGAATATGCCACTAGTGACTGAAGAAATTGTAAAATACGCAGGCAAATATCTAACAAAACTCGAGTCACATCCTAATCCGCTTGCTCGTAATATTTTGAACTTTACTGGGCACATCCGCTTAAAAAAGAGAGATACACGGGCTCTAATATTCAACACTCTAGATGATGAAGCTGCTTGAAAACACTTTTTTCTTTTTGTTGCTTATCACTACTTATGTATTATTAATAACTATCACTAAGCTTATGTCCGACATTGGTCGGGCCTAATAATTTTTTTATAGATTTAAGATTTGAATACTTATTGTTAGTTCATATTTGAAGATACAATAAATAAAAAAACATGCATTAAAAAAAAAAAAAAAAAACTTACCAGGTAGGATAAACATACTTTAAAGTTATCGCTAACTTTAGTTTAAAGTAAAATTGTAATAATCAAACATTTTTTATATATACATTCGACAAAATTCTACTTTTAACTAAATTTAATTTGTAATAATATAACTTAAAGTTTCTGCCGCTTTGGCATTAGTGATTAAACCAATCGGTTAATTAAAAATTTCAAAGAATTATTGTGCGTGTTTTTAATTTTAGTTGCGTTTGGCACATGGTAAATAAGATTATTTAACTCATGTTATAAAAAAAAAGTAGAGGCAAGTTCACACCCTTCCGTTCAACCAGAAACAGATTAAATCATGAATGGTTTACTTTACTCAAGGACAAACGCACAAAGGACATGCAAATTTACATAAATGACACATTTTTTTTTAATTAGAAAACATTAAAAGGCAACTTTTTTATTTTGCTGGTTTTATGGTAAAAAAAAAATAGTTGTGCGGGTTATGACGACAACATGTTCAAGATGTTTATACTGATGTATGTATTTTGTGTGAAGATTTTTACAAACATTATATGAACGACATCACCTCATTCTAGCCAAAAAATAAGATTTCTTTACTTGTAGATTTTTTGATCAGTTCCTATTCGCTAAACCAATAAAATTGCTTGCAATACAATTTTTAATTTATTCAGGTCAAAGTTCCCCAGCAAAAAATTTCAAAAAAGGTAATCGGGTTTGGAATTAAGCATTTTTGGTGGAAGCACTCCCCTACTGGATTACCAACTCAATGATATTAACAAGGCGTGAGACTAATATAATCGATTCCTGAAAAGTACTTACTTTTTTCTATTTGTCAACATATTCACGTAATCTATTAAATCTAAAATAATCATTTTCCTAATTTATCAACTTGTACAGCATTTTTTTAAGTATTATGTAATGTCATTTGTAAGCGAGTAATGAAATTTAGTAATCAGAAAAGTAAGTCACTATATGGCAAATAGTTCTAATGGTAATGTGTAATTTTTTGCTGGGTTCATTTATTAAGTTGTTTGATTCCATAACTTTTTTTAATTAATTTTTTTATTTTATTTTTTTTACAACTCTGCTTTTTTGCACATTTTTAATAATGCAGTATTGATTGGTTATTTTACTTCGCCGATGATTCTGTTACACAATACCGGCGAATGAAGGTGCTCAGATGTTACATTAGGATTAATATCCGCTGAAGCTGAAGTATGTAGTTCAGTGGCCAGTGTCTGTCTATGCCTTCATTACTTGAACTTTCCTACAATAACTGATACAAAGCGACACTAATGCACATCAGAAAAATGCGTGGTGTTTTTATTTTTAATGACAGTCCGAGACCGAGCTCGAACCCAGGATCTTCGGTTTTGTAGTGAACGCACTTACTCGTGTAGAAGTAGAAGTGTATATAATTTTCAATGGGCATGGGTCCACACATTTTTTTATCTGCCAGATCGTGTAAATTTTAAAGCTCAGGTTGTGTGCCTAGTTTCGTAAGAATCGGTTATGTACAACGACGTGAAATATAACATTAAATTTTAATGGGCGTGACTACGCCCATTTTTTAAATATTGAAATTGTGTGATTATGAGAGCTCAAGGTATGGGTTAAGTTTTGTAGCAATCGGATAAGTAAAGGTACATACCATCAGAAGGGTAAAAAGCTTAATAGATGTGCTGTCGTCCACTTTTTTTTGGCAATGGGACCAAATATTCTATATTATTACGTTATACGCTATGCTCTTTTCGACAAAATAGAATTTTGAAATAGGTCTAAAAATAACGGAAATACATAAAAAAAATTTGAAGTAGCTTAAAAATGGCATGCTTTAAGCAATTCTAAGTGGCCTGAGTATCCAACTATGGACTTAGTGGTGAAGCTCTTAAGTAATTTGGGATATTCCTATTCTAAATTTGAAATTTATTTAATTTTTTTTTGCAATCAGGCCCTTTAGAACCTAGTGATATATTTTAAAAATTTTTATTTGTCTTTCGGCTGTGATATTAATTATGATACTGAAAAGGCAGAATAAAAATTTAAAATTACAGAAAGATCCTGATTCCTTTGTTTAATTGGCAGCAATTATTTGGAATATACCGAAAACTGCAACCATTAAAACTTTAGCAACTGAGTAATACTTATCTCCACTTTTCGTATTGTCCGTCGAAGCACAAACTCTGGCTTTAGAATCGGCAGTTTTTCTTGCTCAACTTTTGATTTTATAATGCGAAAGAAAAAGATAGGCTTACAAAATACTTTCTCAACTCTCTCATATAAAATGCCGAGTTTTAGACTCCAGACCAGATAAACTAAATAAGTATTTGGTATTTGAATGTAAAGTTTTGAAACAATTTCTATTCTTTGAATGAGTATATATAGAGAAGTGAAAAAAGATATGTTGTAGTATGTACTCGTAGGTATAATTTTCTTCTGTTTTAACATAAAAAAATTTATTCTTTCAAAGCTTTTTTTTAAAGTCCAGCAACAATATATATTTTCAACTGTCCACTCAATTGTGTTTAAATCTCTAAAAATAAAATACGAATACAATAAAATTTTATTTATTGTACAATAAAAAACATACTCTTGAGCAAAATTAAGAAATGATGATGATGATGATGTTAATGGTGATACTGAAGAATCAGCTTCAAGACTCATTTCTGAAACAACTATAAAACAATTTGCAATTTGATTCCCATGTACATATGTATATGTACATATGTATGTACCCACATGTGAATCAGAGATGAGACCACTGTACCAGAACAATTACACGATGTTACAATATGTCACATATTTTTTATACTAGAAAAAACAATTGATCTACTCAAGCAGTTGTGGTTTTTTATAAAATTGATTGCACTCTTAAATTCGAAACTTATCTTTGTGAAATATAAGTTTTTGGGACTAAGTGGACAAACACATTTTTGTACTAAAAGGTGTTCGTGTAAAAGATTTCATTTTTGTATACAAAAAATGGACTTTTCTGTGACATAAAAACGATAATTAATAATTTCTGTAAATTAAAAATGAAGAAATAATTCTATCAAAAAACCGACTTCAATGCAAAGATCTGATAGAACATTTTTGCAAAAATTTATGGGATATAAAATCAAATTTTAATGCGAGTGCCTCCGCCTATTTTTTTATTGCAACATTTTGTGTTTTTCAGAGCTCAGGGTGTTTGTTAAGTTTTGTAAAAATCGGTGCAGTAAAACCACTTGAAATAAAATATTAATTTTAATGGGCGTGAATCCGCTCATTTTTTCATGTGGAAGATTGTGTGTATTTTTGAGCTCAAGGTGTGTGGTAAGTTTCGTAAAAATCGGTTTTGTAGAACCACGTGAAATATAAGAATAAATTCTAATGAGCATAGCCCCGCCCATTTAGTCAACTTTAAAATTATGTAATTACAACAACCAAAGGTGTTTGGATAAGTTTCACAGCAATCAAAAAAGTAGAATATCACAAAATCAAATAAAAAAATTTGTGGGCGTGTCCCCGCCGATTTTTTTTTGCAAAAAAGAGTTTTTCCAATCGGCTTAAAATGTATCGAGTAATGAAGTAACATCGCCCAAAAAAATTAAATAGAGACGAATTCATAACTTCCTCCGTTTTTTGAAGTCGGCTAAAAATATACATCAATTGAGATACTCACTATCCGAAAATCACATATAATTTTAAAAGTAATAATGGTCATTCAGATATTTTTCAATCTTACATTTTAATTTTTCTATAGTATAGCGCATCAGATTTGATTTTCAGAACGTGCGTGATAGATAGTATCTTATACTAATGTTTGTTTTTGCTCACGTCTAGTCCGTGTTGTATTCACATATATTAAAAAGAAAACAACATACTTATCGTTTGTCACAAGTTACACACGAATCCAGCTCTGTTGTGAATGTGAATTGAAAAATATATTTCATTGCTTTACTGCTGCTCATTTCCTCTTTTAACACCCGCCATTCCACAAGCACCCGCAAAATTTATGCATAAATAAAACAAATTTGAACTTTAAAATTGTATAATAATGATAAAAAAAACTGCAACAAAACCTCAGCGTGCAAACAGAAATATGGTTAACCCATGAATTCGTTGGGAAATGTGATCAAATTTAATATGAACTAAAAAAAATACAGATAAAGATGAATAACTAACTATTTCCTTCTTACACTCGAAAAGTTAATTTCATTTTCAGAAAGTTTTCAAACTTAAGAAAAAAAACTGTGGCATAAGAGCTGCCATGCCATGGCATGGATTTATCATCAATGGTTCGTACCATTGCTTTAGTGCGTTGGTTTCGCAACTTCTTCTTTTCATTGTTCGCCATATAATTGGAAGACCTATGTATTTTACCTTTATTAAACAACAATATTTCTGACATACAGCACTGTTATGACCTTATCACATTGTGAATCACCAATGCCTTCACACAACTTCAAAGGACAATATCAGAACTGTTCCTAATAGTGTTTTCACACTGAAAGTTAAAACCTGGTTTTAACGTTAATACCATAAACAGCTGATTTTGCATTCACACTGCAAGTTTGTTAAATTCAGGTTTTAACTCACAGACTGTCCAATAACTTTGTTCAAAAATAAAATAAATCTCCTGTCCAAATGCTTGTGTTTGTTGTTGCTTTTTAATAACATTTGTTGGACATACTGTTCAACTGTTTTTGTTTGTATCAAAAACTGAGATATTTCACAATGCGCTCTAAAATGGAAATTATTTTATATTTTGTAAATAAAATTTTTTTTAAATTATGGAACTTCTTATACAGAATGAAGAAGTGCTTGGAAATATTGTTAATAATATAAAAATGTACAAATACATTATAAGATAAACCTTTTTTATTGGCAGATGAATGTCAGTCATATTGTCTATTTTCACTTTCCAGAGTTAAATTTAAAATATTTTCTTTGTTTTACTTCCAAAAAACTCTTTTTTTCCATAATTTTTCTTATTATTGTTGCTGCTGCATCCATTTTTATGTTGAAAATTTTTTAAGCGCCATCTATTGTTATTCACTGGCATAACATTATCAGCTGCTGTCGGTCATTTCAACTTGGCTGCACTGCATTTATCACAGCGAAAACAAGGTTGCATTTCATAAAACCAACTTAAAACCAATTCAAAAATGATTTTAATTTGGTTTTAACAAAAACAATTTGTATGGTAAAACCAGGTTTAAACAGTTGGTTTTAACGTTAAAACCAACTTTTATTAAAACCATGTTAGTGTGAAAACACTATAAAACACATCGTACTTGTTCTTCAAAATAGGTTAAAATCAAAATGCTCAGTAGAATTAAAAAAACTGTTGTTTTTTCATATACTACTAGTATTTTATCGAAAATAGGGTTACACCTAGATTTTTTTGGGGAAAGAATAAAGAAAATTATCCAATAGTTTTACAGTAGATAGATGTGACCACTGCAAAATTTTCAGTGGAGCCCTATAGGAGAACAAAAGTGATATGTAGGTATATTTGTAGCAGTGTTGCCAACAGCTGGACACAAAACTAACTAAATAGACTCTTGACAAAATGCACAAAATTTCTTTAAAAATTAAAGATTTATTTATTGTGTATATATGAATTTAAAAAAATGTTTATGGTTTAGCTAAGCAGCTAAGCAACACTTCAATAGACTTCAAGCTCAGTCTATTGAGGTGTTGCTTATAATGGGTGTTTTTTATTGAGGTATAGAACTTTGAGTTGGCATCACTTTTTTAACTGGCGGCCATTTTGTCAGCTGTCAAGTGATTAATATTTAGCTTGGTTTGCCATTTCATCATGAACAGGTTGACAAAAGAACAACGCTATTTATTTCGAAAATAATGGTTCAGTTCGCGAAGTTTACCGCAAGCTCCGTCCATTTTATGGTCGACATAATCGTCGATCAGAGCAATTAATTCGGTTAACCATGGATCGTTTTCGCACTACGTTTACTCTATGTGATAATACGCATCCGCAGAGACGTCGAACAGTGCGCACCGAAGAAACAATTGCCGCTGTAGAGCAAAGTGTTGAAGAGGACCCGAATGAATCGATTCGCCACCGTGCACAGCAATTGGAGCTTTGTCCATCAACTTTATGGAAGATTTTGCGCAAAGATCTTGGCTTGCGACCTTACAAGATCCAGCTTGTGCAAGAATTAAAGCCGCGAGACCATGCAATGCGTCGTGATTTTGGTGTATGGGCCGAAAATGAGATTGATCTCGATGCTGATTTTCATCGCAAAATTTTGTTCAGTGATGAGGCTCATTTTTGGTTGAATGGCTACGTCAACAAGCAAAATTGCCGCATTTGGAGTGAAGAGAATCCACATGAGACCCTTGAGACGCCATTACATCCACAAAAACTGACTGTTTGGTGTGCTCTATGGGCTGGTGGAGTCATTGGGCCATACTTCTTCCGAAATAATGCTGGAGAGTCAGTTACCGTTAATGGAGACCGGTATAGAACCATGATAACCGACTATTTTGTTCCCGAATCGGATGGCATGAATGTGGATGAGTTGTGGTTCCAACAAGACGGCGCTACATGCCACACAGCGCACGTCACAATCGATTTATTGAAGGAAACGTTCGATGAGCGCATAATTTCGCGAAATGGACCTGTCAATTGGCCACCAAGATCGTGTGATTTGACACCATTGGATTATTTTCTTTGGGTATATGTGAAGTCGCTCGTCTACGCCAACAAACCAGAAACGTTAGGGGACTTGGAAGCCAACATTCGTGGCGTTATTGCCAACATACGGCCCCATATGCTCGAAAAAGTGGTTGAAAATTGGACCTGTAGAATTGGCTTTATTCCAGCCAGCCGCGGCGGCCACATGCCCGAAATCATATTTAAACATTAATGGCATAAAATTATCCTTCCAATAAAGCCAAATTGATGGACATTAAAACGATTTTCTTGTGTTTTATTTCAATTCGAAGTTCTATACCTCTAAAAAAACACCCGTTACCATCAACATATTAATTTTCGAAATTCGTATTCATTTTAACAAGTATTACATAAAAATAAAATATTGAAATAAATATGTATGTATGTGTATAAATTTTATATTTTAAAGCGCTTTGACATAAAGTTTTTCACAGAATTCCAAAAAATTTAATGGGAATATCAAAGAATTTGAGCATACACAAAATCATCCTTATATCCAGTAAATAATATCGATGTTCTAAAATTTCTACTTGAGGTTTTTGTTCCATAAATGTGAATATAGCTAATAAAACATATTTAGACTTTTTGAGATTAAAAAAAAAAATATTAAATGCTAAAAAAATTTAGTTTTTAGTTCCAAAACGTCGAAGCTGACAACACTGATTGATAGTTTCATATCCATAGTTATATATAGCATATGCCATATTCATGGCATAAGCTAAACACAATATAAACAAATGCACCCACGTCTGTTCACAGGGTTTTGTGTATATTTAGTTAAAGAATGGAAATGAAGTAGAATACGAGAGATAATAATTTTTTAAAAGCGCATTTTCAGCAGAAATAAATTTATTTACTGTATCTTAGCATTTTCGTTTGTTTTATACTGTTTACGTAGAAAAAAAATATATTGTAAGTGAAGAATAAGAAAAAAAGAAGAGAGTTGTCTTAGGACACCCGTTTAGAGCTATGTTGCTTAGCTATATAAAAGAAATTTCATGTGTTAAGTAACAATGCAATTAAATTATTAATTGTATTTTTAAAACTATTTATTTAATATTCATAAAATTTATTTATTTTATTATTATTTATAAAACAAAATGAATTCGTCACAAATATTTGCATGTGCGGACTTAGCACCCGTGTTTTTTAAGTTCTTATTAGTAAGTCAACTGACATATCCTGCTTTATAAACATAACAATAAATAAGAAAACCAAAACTAAGAAATGTAAAACAAAAATAAATGTATAACTGTAATAGTGTTGATTATTTTTTTAATTAAGTCCAAGCTCCTGTGTCTGACAAAAACAGCATAGCTCTAAAAATATCGGGAATAAAAATTCACGTGAAATGTGTTCTCTTCCCCTTAAATTCCCTTTCCCCTATTCTAATTTTGTTCAAAATTTTTTTATACACAGGAAATATTTCACGTGAACAAAATGTTTGCTTTTTATTATGTTATGTTTATGTTTTTATTATTTTATGTTATTAAAGTATAAATAACATTGACTAATATTTTAATTTGAGTGTTCAACACACAAAATTTTTACCAATTCAAGCTTACAACCGCATTTCTAAATCAGTCATATTATGCATGCATTTACATATATACTTATATGTGTATGTGTATGTGTGTATGTATGTATATGTGTGTTATATACAATGTACGAGTATGTACGTTCATGCGTGAATTTTCTACATAGTTTTTCCTTTAGAAATTTGGGATTTGTTTGTTTGAATTATAAACCAAATATGTATGAATGTACATATAAATATCTTTTTCTTTTTGGGGTTTCATTTGTCCAAAAATAGTTTCGAAATATGTTTGTCTGTCTGTATGTATGTACTAGTGATGCACGAATATTCGTATGCGTATTCGAATTGCCGAATATTCGGTCATTTTTAATGCGAATACGAAGCATATTTTTCCAAAAAAATTAAATAAATAAACGCATAAATCCTAAACTAAATTTAAATAAATGGATAAAAAAATTAGTTTGTACGAATCCATTAAATTTTTTATAGAAAGTTGGCCTTTGTATCATTTTCAAATATTATTTACTGAAGATCATTAAAATTTTGGGTAGTTTTTAACTTTAAAGTACGACAACAGGAGTATGAAGTTCTTTTTCATAACAATTTTTTTAATATTTCATATTGCAGGCGTAAATAGAGCCCTAATTTAATGTCTATAAATATCACATGAAATATTCGCATTCGTATTCGAGAAAATTGTTTCAAATATTCGTATTCGCATTCGTATTCGCGAATATCAAAAATTGACATTCGTTACATCACTAGTATGTATGTACATATGTAATTTTTTTTCCTCTAATGATAGTTATAAGAAAACAATACATGCAAGGATGGACGATGGTGTCCATTAGTCTCCTGCACAAGATATCTTGTAAGAACTTTTAAGACATGAGGGATTTTTCAAATGCTTTACTACAGCGAAATCTTATAAAACAAACGTTAACAACATTGTTTGCAAGAAATTTTTTTGAGTATTGTAGGTATAGGAGTAAAGAAGAAAACACTTCGTGACGGAAGAATTTGTGATACTAGCTTCTTTCTACGCATAAGCGCGTGTACAAACGTCATGCATGTATGTGTGTATGATCTTTTATTTTTCTGCGCAAATGCAAAGGCACACACATGCATTAACATTAGTTGTATGCGGTTAATCACATAATAGCTTACCCAGTGATGCCAACTTAGCCCTTTTAGGGCTAGATTTAGCACGTTTTCAGTCAGTCAAAACGCGAAAAAAATTTTTTTAACCCTAAACTAAAAAAGGCGCAAACCTAGCACTTTTTACAATAATCCTTCAGCCCTTTTAGCACCTTTTAAGTTTTTGCTCGATATGGCTACATTTAAACTTCTGCGAACTTTTTCTTCCTTTAATCTAGCAAAATAAAATGAGTAAAAAGTCGATATTGCTTTACCAATTTAAAAAAGAAGAATAATATAGAGTAATCTTTTATTTCTTCCAAATTTTTTATGCCTTATTCAGTACAGCCTAAAACAAATAATGTATGTTTTTGGAAGAACGAGAAATCGAAATTTTATTTAATAACGGCCAATTTTAAATGTATCTACTCATGTAAACATACATATGTATATTTATTTCTATTATATACATATGTATGTATGTATATGCTAACTATTTAATCTACGTATGTACATACCTTATTGAAGTGTAATATAAAATGTAAATGAAATATGTACAATATTGAAGCTCTAAAGCTATGTATGTGTTGATCTCATGATAGTTATTTATATTCTAATAAATTACTTGACAAAAATTGATTTTATATTTTTATTTTCAACAGAAACATTTTAATACTAGCCCCTTTTCGCGCTTTTTCGAAAAATTTCACTATTTTTTTATTTTTGAATATTTTTTTAATTTAGCCCTTTCTAGCCCTTTTTTCAAAAGTTTTTACGCGTTTTGAGTCTCGAAAGTTGGCATCACTGAGCTTACCATCTACATATTACACACACACTCAAACGTACAATATGAAAAATAACAAGCATACACTAATCAACAGTACTTCTTTTGAGTGTTTGTTACAAGCAAGCTGTCTTGCGATATCGTTTGTTACAACTGATATACACATAAACCAATACATCCATCGTGCTTCGCTTATAGTACGACAGCATTTATTATTGGTTTAGTATAATACATGCGACGTGAATACATTTAAAAATCATGACGTTTTTACATTTCAAGACTGTTTACGCAGCTCTCTAGTGTCCATAGAAACCAAACATACACAACGTCAACATCCAAACAACATGACCCAATAATTTTGTTAGTTAAATGTGGTTGTTGATGAATTTGTTGGGCAAAAAAAAAAAAAAAATTAATAATAGAATAGAGAAGACAACGTTTAAAATTTAAAATAATTTACATGTTTTGGGCAAAAAGAAAATAAAAATTAAATTAAACACCACCACAACTACTGAAACAAATCACTCACTCTCATGAAACAATCAGCCAACAAAATAACAACCAGCCATTCCACTATAATCTACCAACAAGCCAATTCCTTCATTCATTCATGCATTTATGTGGTCTTTCACATTCATTCATACATTCGTTGATACACTGGCGCAGACAATTTTCAGTATGAACTGAAACTCGAACGCGTTAACAACAAACACTTCCTCTCGATAAGTGAGTTAAACCCATGAAAAACGGCGTCATAATTATGCCACCAAGTTCTTTTTGAAATAATCAACTGTTTGTTTATGTTTCTGAATTGAGTTTGAAAAAAGTTTTTCTTAAGAAAAAGTCAGAGTGAGAAGTGCAGAAGCAAAAATATTGTTCTATTTCAATGAAATTTTTTTTGTGAGCCGGTGTATGAAATAAAATGTAAATACTAAGTTTATGGCAAAATAATTAAATGTATGTCAGTTTCATTAAAAAAAATAAATAAATAAATAAATCTGCTAAACTAACAACAAGCAACAACAAACAACACTTTTTTAAATACTTAACAATGTGTCTGTCATAAAAAGTCGTAAAGAAATTTTAATTTACACACATATTTCTTGTCATATTTCAATAAAACCTGAAATTTTAATAATTAGTTTTGCTAAACATTTTCAAATGTTGTTTTGAGTTTAAACAAGTTTTAAATAAAGAAGTTATTGTTCTCGTTTTTAATTTTTGCAATTAAAGTGAAATCATTTTGCAAAGTAATATAGAAATTGAAGAACAAATTTGCAGTGATTAAAAAAGCACACGTATTATTTGATTAAATCGAACGGGTAAGAAATAAAATATATTTATTTACCAAAAAAAAAATATAAAAAACAAATTAAATAGGTTTATGATGCTTAGAGTTTTTCAACAACAAGCTCTTTCTTTAAATTGCCAAAGTAATTAATATAATTTTAATTTAATTTGGAGGAACTTTCAATTCACAGTGGCTTCTCGATAATTTAACATTCGTTGATTTATATCCAACAACCACTTAAACTTTTCTTCGAAGTAGCTTGGTAAAAGATTTTGATTAATTCAAAAACCCATGCCACATATTCATATTCAAAACAAATTATACTTTAAAAATTTAAAACCAGTATTACTCCACAAAATACTGGTTTTAAACTCTTAAAGTATACTTTACTTTGTACTATGAATATGAGCCCATGTCTATAATTGAATCCTCCTTGCTAATTTATGGGATAATAAAGTATTCGAAATGTACTAGAGTTCAACAAAGATCAAATGTAGCTATATATTATTAACAGTACCAACAGAGCACCAGAATATAGGGATCCATGTTACGAGAGATGAGGAGTAAGAGGAAACTGATCTTTGATCTACCTAGTGCATCAGCTAGAATATGAAGGAATAAGTTCAAATTGTTACGGGAAACACGGGACACTGCGAGCGAAAAGATCTGATGTATTCCTTGGCATGTGCTAAAGCATCTCATGTAGACCTGGGGATCTACTCTGTAATTCGAAACGATAGACAATGCTTTCGATTTATATGTTATAAGCATACCAATTCGAAAGCATTTTCTTTCTTTCGAATTACAGAGTAGACACCCTGCTCTCCTGACGAATCTTCATAATCATATCGTCTGAAACGGCTGTTACTCTTAAGTCTGTTGAGATGTTTTCTCAACCTGCAATCTTCCGTGAACAAGACAGAGAGCATTCTTACATTATTTTTATTTAAGAACACGAGAGCTTTAAAGCGATTTTGGTTTAATGTCGCTATCATTAGCTTTGCGTGCCTAAATTCAGGTTGATTGAAGCCGATTCCAGATATTCATGATCTGCATCGAAATATCTGCCCAGATTCTATTCGATCCTAGTCTACAATATGTTTTTGGTCCGGCCGTGTATAAATCAACCTCAACCTCCCCCACGTGTAGGGGAACCCAGCATAGTGCAATCTTATTCATTAAGCTTAGCTTATTTCGTTTTATGCGGAATTCCCGAATTAGGTAAGCTACCTGTATCATTATGCAGCATTTAGTCAGCTTGCAAGACAAATTTTCCATAGAGACAACATAACGGACTTGTAATGTTTTAGGGAGTCCGATTAGAGAGATAATACAAAGAACAGGTTGGTTTCTTGAAGTGACCGGTTTGTCGTACAGGGTTTTCTGGGCATATGAGTAGAGCGCACAACATGCCGGATCGGATAAGGCAAAAGTGTAGTACCGTTTGGGATTGAGTAAACATAGTTATTATTCTTCTTTTCAACCTATTTTAACCTAACCTAAACGGTTATGAACTAAGTGCCTTAACGGCAGTATGACTATCAGAGAAGATGAAATTATGAGCAACTATCAATTGCATTAGCTACAGATTAATTTCCAAAGAGTCAAAGTTGTTTATCCTTGGTACTACAATTCCCGCACCAGAACCTTTCATCGTTCTGGAATCATCTATGTATCACCTGATGATATCAAGTCTACAGATGTAACGAGATGTCACTACCACCTCCCCCCCCCCCCCCACCTTCCCCCCAGAATGGCAGCAAACCTTTTATGAATGTCGTACTCTTTATTCATCACATAAGAAGGATACGCAAGTCGGGCCAAGAGTCTTGCCAGGTATGCTCGCTCCTATTACTTAATTAGACAGAGGTGGGAGCTCAAGAAGGACTTACATTGCCGCAGTAGGACAAGTCCTCATGGCCCTGTTGTACCGAGACACGTAAGCCTTTGTAATTTCTCCAACTGATTCCTGCTCGTAATCGGCTTATATCTGTCCGATCAAGCAACAAAACCATAAGTGAGGAAAGGTCTCACCATCAAGGTGTACATCACGTTTTCATAATAATTCAATTCTGGGGGTAGTAATTCGAAACGAAAGGAAATGCTTTCGAAAGGCAATATTAATAACATGTAAATTCGAAAGCATTTTCTTTCATTTCGAATTATAGAGTAGACCCCTGATGTCGCTATGTGATGATTTCATTGACGAAAATTTGCCATTGACGAAAAATGTTTGCAAAGATGAATATCATAATGATGATTGGAGCTAACAAGCCAGTGTAGTAGTATAAAAAATAATATTGTGACAGCACCAGAATGAATGTCATAAAACAGCTGTTTTGCAGCAGGCTATCTATCAGTTCTTTGCACAAACAAAAAGACAAGAGTTACAAAAAAAAATAAATAAATAAATAAAATAATAAATTTTTGAGACAGAAATAAATTTTATGCCTGGCAAAGTACAAAATTATAAAGGAATAATAAAATGTAAGAAAATTTATCGAGCAAGACCTGAAGAAAAAGTAGAGGCTTGGGACCAAAGTTGACTCCTCTTTTAATGCAAAGTATATGGTCTATATAAATAACAAAAGCATATGGTCTGTGTTCGTAGCTTAAACGACCAATTTCAAGAGTTTAGAGATGGTGTAAATACTGTATTGATTTATTGGTTTGCTGGTTTAAACACATTTCAAATCAGATATTAAATTGCACTGATTTATTAGGCCTCGGTGGCATGAGGTCCGAAAGAAAATAAGGAATTTTCATCTTAATAAGTGACTCTTTGGAAAGAGATTCGAAAACAGGAAGTCATCGATGCAATATAAATGGAATGGCGTTGGCTGAAGTAGTTAGCACGTTGACTATAAAACCGAATATCCTGGGTTCAATCCCTGTATCCGACAGTCACTAAAAAAATAACAACATCACACATTTTTCTGGTGCACATTAGTGTCCATTTGTATCAATTTTTGAAGGCATAGTCAAGTGATGAAGGCATAGTCACTGGTCACTGAACTACACCGACTTCAGCAGATGCTAATCCAAATGTAACATCAGAGCGCCCTCCTTCGTTGGTATTGTGTAGCAAAGTCATCGGCGAAGTAAAATAATCAATAAAATGGCTACTAAACACAGCTTCAAAATTTAATATGCCTCATTTAACACCAGAAGGCGCTGCAATCCTGCATTATTAAAAAGCGCGCAAAAAAGCAGAGTTGTAAAAGAATGATGCTTTCTTCTATCTCTTCCTTCACCACCTGTCTTCTATCACTATCCCTTTCCTGAAGAAGGTAACACCTAGTAATAGTAGTAGGCTCTCCAAATTCTTACATTGCAAAGTTGCTTATAGTGGTAAGGTTAGGTTAGGAAGGGTGGTGCTATAACGCACCTCCACTCGGAGAACCAGTTGGTTCCATTGTGATTTTCTTCTGTTCCCCATTAAAAGAAGTTCTTATAATAGAAGACTTGGTTTTTACATCTGATTTCTTATCTTAATGACTCATATATATCTTCACCTATTGATGGTTTACAGACTTCTTATAATTTATGTTCTTAAACGTACATAATCAATTACATTTGACATAAGCTTTGCCTTGTTAGACGCCCTTGTCTCACTGGCAAAGTTTAATTTGCAAAGTCTTGAGTTTGTAGGAGTGAGGGTAATAGATAATAAGAGCTCTTTTTCATTCTCTCTTAGGAACTCAAGACTGGGAGCTCTTCTCCTTTCTCTTCCACAACCTCAAGACCTTGCATAGTAAATTTTGCGTAAGCGCAAGGTGTGTTATACCAAAATAACTGGTGTCAGATGCTTCGTCAGATTAACCTAAAACGTAATTAACTAAAATTTTCTCATCTGAAATTTCCGCCAGTCTTTTGCCGAAAACATTTAAAGGCATTGCACTACATGCCCACAGAAAAAAAATATATCTTGAAGCAACAAAACCTTTCATTGGAAAAAACCAATTAAAAAATTAATTGTGTCAATTAAAGTTTGTAATTAAACATATGTAAATAAACTTTAATTGACTCAATGAAATTTTTAAGTAATAGTTTCGCTGACTCAATTAAATTTTTAATTGATTAATTGTATTTTTTTTTTAATTAAAGGTGTTAATTGGGGAAACAAATTTTCTGTGGCCGTATTTTGCAGTGGGAATTTTGACATGTGAAATAAAGTTTTGAGGTATAAAAAAATATTGTGTACGATATTAAGAGCTAAAACTAAAAAATATTAATAAACGAATACAAAAAAATTTAGTTGGTTAAGTTTTCGCAGCAATTTGAATGTCTGTCGTAGTATTTTGATATAAATTTTACAAAACTTGTTGTTTGGATTGAAAACAATTTTATGAACATCAGCAAATGCTTTAAGAACAAACTTTTTAAATTTTATTTTCAACTGAACTAATTGACAATGAATATATTAGTTTAAAATACATAACAAAATTACCACTTTCCAATCCAATAATTTATTTTAAGCAACAAGCACATTATTTCTAAACTAAATATAACTTTGTTAAACTTTTAATGATTTGCAAAATTTTAATAGTTAACAATAATATAATAATTTAATGAAATCAATTTACAAATAATTTTTTCTAGTAAAAACACATACAATATACATATATAATTAAATTAATATTTAAAAAAATTTGCAAAATTTGTGTTAAACTCTCTAAACATACGAATATTTTCCAAATAATTTCACTTAAAATGTTGTAATTTTTCGAACGATTAAATATTAAAGGTTTCGAAATTGTGTTCAGGCATAAGATTTATTACAAAAAAATTTATTTAATGAATTAAAGATTTAAAAAAAATTGATAAGTTAAATTTTTGAATAAAAACTGAATTAAATATATTTAATTTTGCAGTTAATAAATAATTTTATAAAATTATGATGCCAAATCTACACAATCTTTATGCCTGAATAAACAAAGATACCAGACAAAGAAGACAAAACAACTTAATTTATTTATTATATTTATTTTACAATTTAATGAATATAATGAACTCTCAAAAAAAAAAAAAAAAGTTGTTTTTCTTTTACTTTGTATTATTTCGTGTGCAATTTTTTTTGAAGCTGTTAATTTCCAGCAATTTATTAAATTTGCGAAATATTTTAAATGGTTGAACAGACATTAGGGAGCTCAAAATTAAAAATTATTGCTTTGAAATTAGGTAGGAAGGTAAACGAGTTAAATATTTAACAACTTTCTGAACTGACACAAGACTAGTCACGTGACTAGGAGTGACAAGAGACAGGAACTAGTCCGAGTTCAGACACCTCTAACGAAGCAAAGCAATCATTTTTATATGGGGATGGCCTGGTATGGGTCTAATTTATACTTTGTATACACTTTCTGTCCTTGAACTATCTTATAGGGATCTAATCGAAGTAGAGCAATATAAATTATTTATAAATATCTTTCCGACATTTAACTGTAATGAAATTGAAAACGTGTCTATATGTTTTATGGAATTCGAAGTGAAAAATTCCGACATAGCACGGAGCACCTATATTTCAAAAGTACATATACATACATATATGCCAGTTAAGCTAAAGTTAATATCGAAATATAGTTACGGGACTGGTTCTGTAGTAACTTAGCGATCTCATTGGAGGCAAAAATTTACATTAAGGATTTTCATGAGAACTCTTAAAATTCCCATTTGTGCAATTGGGCAAATTTGCGAGACTTGTTTCATGAAGCCCCTTTTCAACTTTTGCGCAAACAGTTAAGGAAATTTGAATGAAATGTCAAAAAAGTTAATATAATAAAAATAAAAAGTTAAATTTCAAGCAGTTTTTAAATTAAGTACATATTTATATATTTCTATAAAAATAAAAAGTGTGTGTGTGAATCTAAAATGCCTCAAGGAAGCAAAAAAACCAAAAAGTTGTAGTTTAAATATTGCACAGCTTAAGTTTACAAGTGAAAATTGTTGGGCAAAGTAATCAGGTTTGAGTAAATAAATTTCCATACAATTTTTGACATTTTATTTACGAGAGTGTAAAAATGCACAATTGCACAGTTTGCGAGACTTTTGAACATTCTCATGAAAATCCTTATTATATTTATACTATTTGATAGTCTTTAGATCCACCCACATCGAACTTGTTCAGTTCCATTTACTACAATAGTAGACCGAGCCCCAATTAAATAGACTAATTATTAAATTGACCAATTAATTGATTAAGGCGACACATCACGAAAATTGTGAATATGTCACCACTTATACGATATGTCTTTTTTCTTCATACTATTTCCTACTTTTGGTAACACTCAGCAGTCAGTCAGGGTCAGCGGAGTCAGTATTGTGTGAAGAAGGGGAAAGTAGCGATCATGGTATTCAAGTGGTGAATTATTTAACATTGCGTTTTTTTTTTTTGAAAGCTTTTAATATTTTTCTTGGGAAAATAATGTCTTATTTGATGAAAATTGTCGCACACAAATTTTTAACCCACAAAAGCAAAAAAAAAAATTTAAAGATAAAACGTAATAATTGGTGTCACACGTTTAAAAAAATTAAACTTAACAATACCCAGCAAAAAAGTTTGCCTACTAGAATGCAAAAAAGTGTATGTACTCTCCAGTCGTGAGTACTTACAATTTGACTGAATAAGCCATTATTTTTGTATGAGAAGTTAAAAAAGTATGCGGTACCCCATACTTTTTGCCTACAAATATCCAAAAGTTAATAGATTACTGATTGCCGAAAAGTATTCAAAATATAATGGGTTTTGCTCACAAAAATGCAAAATTTAATAAAATAGCCAAAAATTATAAACAAATAGAATTTTGTAACATAATTATAAAATTTGAACCTTTTTTGGGATTGTTAAAAATCATAATTTTACAAAGCAAATATATGAATACGTATATTGAAGAATATGCGAAAATACTTAGATTTTGTAATAAATATTGTAGTAAATCAAAGTTATTTTATTGTTTTCGAAGCTCAGTTTAACGATCAACAAATATTTTTTAGATAGATTTCAGGATTAACTAGGCAGTACTACAATAAGTACCTTCATGTAATGATATAAATAAGTTGTTATTTTATTCATTACAAGACAGTCATTATTATACACATAAAATAATTAAATAAATAAGTAGCACTCATTACTTTGTAAGCCATTAAAAGAGTACTACCCATTACAAAATCTTCAAATTTTTTTGCTGGGTATTGTCTGTTGGCCGAACTCTGTAAAGAAAATATAAGAGCTGTACACTTGAGTCTTTTTATTTAATAGCAAAGCTTCAAATCAACAAAAGCAACGTTTTTTTAAATTAAAACGTAACCATTGGTGTTACACTTTTAAAAAAGCCAAAAGCCAATATTGGCCCCAAAGCCAATATTGGCTTTGTTTGCCGTGATCTGTTAGGAAAGGAACAAGTGTAAGTCATGCTCAGTGAGTTACAAATTATATACCAAATAATTGTTAAAATATTATTGATGAAAGCACTATATACTGAAGTTAAGCTGAAATTTGTATTTCATTCGTTAGGTCGCCACCTAAATAACAGCATTCCTGCTGTGGAAATTATTCATTCCCTGTAATCAGTTGCACACACAGCCCTTCACATTATGCAACGCTAGCCATATAGAGGCACTCATGCACGAGTATGATTGCTTGACGTAAAATTATATATCAGTTTACACACAACTAAAAGTGAGTGTGCTTAATTTTAGCCCTTAACTGTCTGTCAATCAGCACAAATGTTCACGTATAACTTTAGTTTGACTCTGTCACGAAATAAAAAATAACAAATCGCAGTAAATAAAAACTTCCAAAATAAAATCACACCAACACGAAATTAAACAATAATATTAATAGTCTTCTCTTTTTGCATTTTCGCAAAAATAAAAATGTTAAACATTTTTTTTATCAAGACAATTGCATTTCAATTTCATAATTTGTTAAATATCATCAAATTTTTAGCAAAGCAGTTAAAAAGAAAAGAAAAAATAAATTAAATGTAAATTGCATTATTAAATTATAAAACTTTTGTGAAAGAGACAAAGCACATTTAATTTAATTACCAGTTGTATTTAATTTTATAACTCTTCCGCATTTACTATTGAAGCGAATTTGTATTTGACCAAGTTTGCTTAATCTATTTTTGGGTACTTAGTTTATTTGCTCTTAATTTATGAAATCATATACAAATAAGTCGTAGCAAATGAGGCTGTCGCATGGTGGAGCAGATTTGCAAAATCTTGTTTTAAGTTAAACAAAAGTTGTTAATCTGTTTCCTAAATATCTCCATTTTGGCCCACTGTCCACTGCCATGTTTAAAGAATAAAACAATAAGATTACTTGCGGTTGAACAATTTTTGGGTCACAATAATAATGAAATTAGCATTTCATTAAAATGATAATTATTTTGTAAATAAAACAGCAGAAGCAACAATAAACAAATAATCGCTAAAAATATCTTCACTTGATGCTGTTGAGAATGAGAAGGTGCAGAAAAATGGTGTCTTTAGTAGAGAAAGCGGTAAGTTGAGATTTGACATTTGATTGCGCTAAAATTTGTTAACGTCGCGACGTTGCTTTGTTTCAAAATTATGGCAGATCCCTTATGGTTTGCAACATGCTCAAGTCGAAATACAAAAAAACTTAGCAGAAGCTGTTATTGTTTCATGAAAATAATTACTTTCATCAGAGCATTATTAATTGCTTTAAGGCCAGGGCACAATGAATCCGTCATGCGTTATACTTCGTCTTTTTCAACTGACATTATCGCAACGACGGAGAAGCACGGAAGCATTTGAAGAGCTTCAATAGGTTGATTATCCATTTTATTTATTAAATTCAAATTTTTTTATTTATTTCGTTTATTTCTTTTGTTTAATTTTATTTTTGCTGCCACAAAACACAAAAACCTAATTCAGAACATACCAAAAAAAACCAACCAATATCTGTCAAACTACTCAACGTACGCAAAAATTTAAAAGTTGACCAGTTTTTGTACTTTGCGTTGACGGACACATACTGAATGTAACAGGACTCATAAGAAACCATGTATTTCAACTTAGCTGTCAGTTGAAAAAGGCGAAGTTTAACGTATGACGGATTCATTGTGCCCCGGCCTTTAGTCCCCGATTGCACTATGCAAGTTTGTCGAGGAGAGAGAGAGAGAGAGAGACGAGTGAAAAAGAAACGAACACTCATCCTCATGTACTGTCAATACATTTTGCTTTCTCATTCGTAATGTTAAAAAAAAGCACACATACATACACAAAACTATGCATAAAAAATAAGAGTTGCATTGTGTGAACGCCAATGAAAGTTCAAAGAAGAAAAAGTGATGAGCTTAGAAATAAGACTTGACTAGTGTAAACTGAGTCTTAAATATACTTCGAGCATATTCAATGATGTTGACCGAAAACGCTCGATATACAACTTGTATTGAAAATATGTAACAATAAAATCAGAAAATTCGTTTTCGTTCGATTTAAATTTAATCGTTTTACAGAATATGGCGCATCTAGTCGCTTTAATACATTTGAATTGTAAATAGTTGATAATGTAATTAGTATTAGTTTACCAGTTCAAACATGTAACATTATTTGTAGTACGAAGCATTAAAATCATATATATCTACAGTTAAGGGAAAATATTATAAGGATGGCAATAGGAAAAAAATTAAAGGCCTGACCCACGATGTCGCCAGCGTTCGACTTGTCGTACACTTACATTCAAAAAACAAAAACAAATTTTAAAATTTTGTTGTTGTTTCCAATGTAAATGTGCGACAAGTCGAATGTTGTCGACATCGTGGGACAGGCCCTAATTAAATTCTTAATATTAGCAGGTCCGATGCGTTACACTACCCACATTTTAATATAAAAAATAAAAATTTTAAGCAAAATTATATAGAGATATGTAAAAGTAAAAAATGTCATGAGTGGTAACACTCGATTAATAATCATGGATGAGATACCACTTCGCAACTGAGAAAAAGGAACAGTAAAAGCACTTAGCTGGAATGGGAGACTCGTGTCCAAAGAAGGTAAATATAGTTTCATCTGTAGGCGAGGTCATGACACTTGTTTTTGGGAGTGAACTAATTTTTATTGATTATCAAAAAAAAAGAAAAACAATCCACAGAAATGTCATGTTAACTTATTGCTGCGTTTAAGTTAATAAATTATGTTGTTGTTTGATCAAGACAATGCATCAGTTAACACACCCACTATAGCGATGGCCAAAATCAATGAATTTAAGTTCAAATTGCAACATCTAGTTAGACAACTCTTACTATAAACAGGATAGCTAAACTATTGAATATAATATGTGTATTGATTTAAAAGGAGATTATGTTGAATAAAGAAAATTTTGCCCAAATTTGTAATGCTGCCTTTGGTAGATCGTCTAATTTCACCCCCGTTTGAATTAATTCTTATATGTATGTTTCATGTTTCCACACAAAAACAAATAAAATTCGAAAAAAACAACATATGCCATTTCACTATTATTGCACGAATTGTGGCACTCCTTTCATCAAAAATGTTGAGCAACAAAAACGTCTTTTAACACGCAAATCTAGTCGAATAAGTATTTAATTGCCGCTCCAAAAAATTATGCACCAAATATACGAGAGTATTTTTATTTGTATATCAAAATTACAAAGTTTTAAAACTTTCGGTTTCCTCTTTGAAAAAGTAAGATTTTCAAAATATATTTCTGTGACACAGAAAACAAAACAAACACAAAAGATTGAAACATAATGAGACTACATGTAAAAAATATGAAGTCGTCCTTATCACGCCATCCAATACTGTGTATGGTATTTATACATTTTAAAAGTGTTTTACAGTGAATTGATCATTTTAACTGCATAAATGTGTTTTGTGTTTTATAAATACGAACAATTTCTATAATGAAATAAAGCATTTGTGCGTTGGAGCGTGTGTCTCTCATTTGAAACGAATGCATTCAAATATCTATTTTGACGTGCCAGACTCCCCAAAGGCAGTGTTGCAAATATAATAATAAGGATATTGTTTGCGGTCAGTAGTACTTACTTAATTTACATAAATATATACGTATGTATACATTTTCATGGTGAATCAATATTGTAGAAGAAATTTGCATACTCATATGTACATAATAGAGGGCTGCGTAAACAGTCTTGAAATGTAAATACGTCTTGTTTTTTAAATGTATTGTCGTATCATGTATTATACTAAACCAATAAGAAATGATGTCGTTTAATAAGCGAAGCACGATGGATGTATTGAAGTTTGTGTATATGAGTGTTTACAAGCGATGTCGCAAAAACTTCTTGTTCATAACAAACACTAAAAAGAAGTAGTGTTGATGCGCGTATGCTTGTTATTTTGCATATTGTACGTTTGAGTGTGTGTGTAAGATGTAGATGGTAAGCTATTACGAGCTTAAGGGTGGTTTTTTGAAGCAAGCGCACATAACTAATGTCAATGCATATTGTGTTTGTATGTGCGCAGAAAAATAAAAGATCATACACACCAAGTGTTTGCGTATGTACATGCATGACGTTTTTAAACGCGCCCATGCGTAGGAAGAAGCAAGCATCATAAATTCTTTCGTCACGAGGTATTTTCTTCTTTACTCCTATACCTCCAATAAGTGAAACAAATTTCTTGCAAACATTGTTGTTCAGCGTTTGTTTTAGAAGATTTCGCTGTAGTAAAGCATTTGAAAAATCCCTTATGTCTTAAAAGCTATTGTAAGTGGTCTTGAGCAGGGGTTTAGTACATAATACAGATGTGCTTAGTTCCACATGATTGCACAAGTTTGGGTATCCTTATGTTATGAGTTTGTTTTAATGTTCCAGTTATAAATTAATATTATTATTGTCTGGAGATAAAAATAAGAAGAATGAAAGCAAAACAAAAATTTTTCAAGATCTTTTATTTGTTTCATGGAAACAAAAAGGAAAATACAGACTCAAATAGGTCACGATTGTTTACTACAACTGTCGTAGGATCTTGAGTGAAAAATTGGGCTTCAGCCCCAAGATGGTAAAATGAATATATGCAGCAGTTACATATACATACGTACAATACTGACATAGGGTTCAATAGAATGCTGCACAGATATAAATAAGAAATATGTGGTAGACCAACTTGTGCTAATACCTAACATCAACAATTGATGACTTGTAGGCCAACATTTTTCGAGTTATTAGTCATATACGGCCAGCAATGTTCAAAAATTTCGTTTAGTTGCACTTTCAGAATGAGCTCCGTCAAGAACAGCCGTAGTGCGATATGTCCGAAATAATTTTCAAATGTTAATACCATATATTGATCTTTCGCATGAATAAATGTTTGAATAAAGATTAAATTTTTGAAAAAATTTTTACAATTTAAAGTTCTACTGGGCTTGAAAAACCAACTCCCTCTACTTAACACTTAACAGCCTCCAACACTTGAAAAATTCAGCTCATAACTTGAAAAAAAAAAACTTATTGATTCTATAAACAAACAAAAAGGCAAAATAATCGCTGACCTAAAAAACTAATCTACTCGTAACATCTTTATTAGTTCAAATTTAAAAACCCCATCTTTATATGGATGTATGTATGTATTTGTCTCATTTCCATATCCTCCAGTTATTTGTTGTTGTGTTTGCTTTTCTTTTTAACAAACGCATACATACATACAACATTCGTAAAATTTCAATCCATGTAAATATTTACCCAATTAGCTTGTTGTTGTTGTTGTTTACATTTTTTTTAACTCTGCTAGACTCCACTTCTCTCATGTTATTTGAGCAGCGTTGCCACAGTGAAATTTTTACAAATTTTTATTAGTCATACAAAAATGTGTAATTCCATTATAGTTCTAGAAAATACTCAGGATTTCTTTTTAAACATCGATTTTTAAAAGATGAACTACTTGTCTTCTCAAATTTTTCAACTACTTACTGAAAATTATATGAAAACAATATTTTGAGTTTAAATTGGCATTAAAAGAAACGAGCTGCGAAAATGGGAAATTCTTTGCCCTTTTTTTTCAAAGGAAAATATCACTATAGAACGCCAAAAAGTAAATTTTTCTTAACTTCGCAACTTTTTGCAATGACAAGCCTATGTAAAAATCATTGCAGATGATCCAAATTTACACCACTTGCAGATCAGAAATTGTCACGTTTTCATGAATGAATTTTACTGGGATTTCATGCCCAAAATGAAATACATTAAAAATAATAATCAATAACACATAAAAATGACATTCGATTTGGCAACATTGCTTCTGTTATACAGCATGAAATAGTTTGTTTGAATTTACAAGTCCTACACGAACTTATTTATGTACAGTGTACATTCAACACGCACACACACACACAGACACATTTCTTCTATTATAAATATTCACATTTTGTGTAAATACTACATCATAATTTAATGGAATTACAAGTTCTTTACATTAAAAAAAGAAAAAAGATGACAGACAAAGTTGTTATATGCGGATCCAATTTCATTAAATCTTTTCACAGTCGCTTTAACAAGACACAATTAGTAGCCATAGCTTAGTCGATTCAACTGTGAAAGCTTCTTATCAAATTGCATATTTAAAAAACTATTGCTTTTGTTGGCATGTTTTAGGTGAAAGTGTTTTCATATGCGCTTGGATACGAATTCGCTATTGCTGAATTTGAATTGAATTATACTGATTTTTGTCTTTAAAAGCGATGCGAAAAAGTCTAACATTAACGAGGCATGAGAGTGCTTTTTAAGACGACAGAATATCATTGGTCTGTATTTACGTTACATGTTTGTAGGGCCATGATCACTGATTTTCACTCACCAATCGAGGTGGTCATATGGCGGAAGTCATATTAAAATAAAAACAGCATGCAACTATCTTTACAATAAAGCAAAAAATATGCGTTTAATTTACTTTACTTTCACATTTGAGTTTTAAAAATCACGTTTAAACAAAATTATTTAAAAGCTCATCAAGTTCGTTTACATTCCATCGGAGATGATCAAGTTATCACATATTGACATTTTTATAAAAAAAAAACAGACCAAAGGGCTTGGACCGATTTTTTTCAAATATAAGCGAGAAGATACTAAATCAAGTCACCTTTCAAACAAACAAAAAACCAAATTAAAATTGGTGTATCCGTTTGGTGGCTAGGGCCTCATCTGAAAAAGATGTGACATCTTCTAAGCAGTTGGACCGATTTTCTTCAAACATAGCTAAGAACACTTTCGATCAAGTCACCTTTCAAACAAACAAAAAAATTAATTAAAATCGGTCCAGCTGTTTGCAGACACTACAAACTTATAACAACAATTTTTTGGTCGGTGGTTAAAAAACAATTTAAAATTATTAAAAATGGAAGGAAATACATTAATAAAATTCTCAGAAATATTTAATATTGGGAATTCACGAATATTTTTTAACATATGGCAATATTTTATATGGCCGATGCTACACCCACATATTTGTTACTTGGCTTTTATCGCAATCTGTGTGAGGTATGTTCAAGCGATTCTATGAGCCAATTTCACCAACTTATTTAAATATAAAATCATATATAAAAGTCATTTTGCGATACAAAAATAACTGAAAATTGGCATTTAAATATGAACTGATATTTAAATAGAGTTGGTGAAATTGGCCCTAAGTGATTAGTCCCGGTTCACACACTTCAACTTTTGTCGATCAACTCGTAATTCAGCTGTAGGAAAGACGGAGAAGGAAATACAAATATCTCTTTGGTGTTATTTATTCATTAATAATTATCAGATGTAATTTGGCTTAAAAAGCGATATCAACTTTAGCCTATTCAAATCATAAATATAGAAATATGTATCTCTTTATTTCTTGCAGCTGAATTACGAGTTGATCAACAAAAGTTGATGTGTGTGAACCGGGACTTAACGAAATTATTAAATTTGAATTATGTTATATTAAGTGATTAACAAATCACATAAATATATAAGAAACCCGATCAAATTTATCGATATTACTACTTAATCACTAGGTGAGGTTATTAAAAAGGCAAATGTTAACGAACGGTGTGTTAGTAACCTTTTTGTCAAGTTATCAAGCAATCAACTTAAGCTGAAAGTACATAACACGCGTTAGTGCGCGTGCGACCTGTAGGCATCTGTCAAAAAAAAGTTGAAATAGTGTTTTTGCATACAACAACCCAGTAAAAAAAGACACTCCAAAGAAGTCATGAGAATGTAGAGTTTGCAGTCTGGAAGTAGTTCAAATTTCGATCCGATCTAATGATTTTTACATAGGGTTGTCATTGCAAGAAGTTCTCTTTTTCGATGCCCAGTCACCGAATTAGAAGCGATTTTAAGAAAAATTTCATTTTTTGTGTTCTATGGTAATATTTTCATCTAGGAAAAACTTTAAAAAGTTACATATCTTAACAATTCGTTTCTTTTTATACGAATTTAAACGCGAAACAGTGCTTTCATGTAAATTTAAGCAAATAACTTCTAAATATTAGGCCAAAATTAGTTCATAAATTTCTGTCAAAAAATCGATTTTTTTGAAAATTTTGGTGAGTATTTACTAAAACTTTACAAAAATTACAAGGTTTTGTGTGATTAAAATAAACTTCTACTTGGTTTTCTGCTAACTATCGGCGAATTAAAAATATCGATTTTTTGGAAGCAATGAAAATGTGGTTCCTTCAGAATGACTTCCATTTTTTTTTACTGGGAAGTTACATACAAAACTCTTTGACGCGTTTGCCGCAGAATGTTGGTTAACTTTCAACTTTTTAACGAGTTGTATTGTTTTGACAACTAATCAGCCGACAATAAATACGAAAAAATTTTAAAAAACTAGAATCATGAAAACTAGAACTGACGCGCGTTATGTACTTCTTCTACCTTTATTTGCAAAATTATATGGCATCATATCCATTTATCGAGGTATCAGAATACTTTTTTTTCTTATTAACCAAGACATTACTACAGAAAACAGTGCTGCCAATTTTTCATTGTCCGCAAATATTTAGTCTAGTTTTGAGAAATTTTCCTTATTTATGTCTGAATTAAGGCAGGTATCACTTAATGAATTAATTAATAAACCTATTGGGGTATTTTATATAAAACAATTAACACTTGTCTTCAAAACTAATTTAAAATAACCATTCATCTGTTTCAGTATTTAGAGTATGGCTCCATGTACAATCTCCTCCTTCCAATGACTAAGCTTTTAGTTTCTTTTTTCTTGTCAATATTTTGTTTGTTGTTGTTCACTTGCCTTTTACATTCATTTGCAAATCGTCGACATTAACGGAGCTATTAAATTTCAATGAGCCATGATAATTACGACGATGTTGATAATTATCGTTTTTATTTGCAAATTTCAACATGTGCCAAGATTCCGCCACAAGTACACACACGCGCACACATACATATGTATCTACATACATGTATACATATCTGTAGATGGGCGGTAAAGTGCACCAAGTCACATTTTTGAAATTTAAAAGAGACCACAAAAACATGTTGAAAATCACTAATTTTTCTATCACTGTATTGAAAATTTGCCTTAACCCGAATATTTTATAAAACTCTACTCTCTAACTCTACTAATTTTTATATCGATGATATGGTTAATAAAATTCCGTTATATAGATAATGTCACACAGAAAAAAATATCCCTGCAATAAAAAATTTTAATTGAAAACGAAACCAAAAATCAATTAAAAATGTATTTAATTAAGGCAATTAAATTTTTGTTTAAAAATTTGATTAATTACAAAATTTAGTTGACTCAATTACGTTTTTGATTAATTTTTGGTTTTATTTTCAATTAAATTTGTTTATTGCAGGAATAGTTTTTTCTGTGTACTTTTATTTTTTAAAAAGGACTTGGTGTTCATAATTACCAATCCTCAATCACTTGCAACATATAGCACCGATTCCAAGAACAAAAGGTCCCAAAAATAATGCAAGGGTTACAACAATATTTTTTTACCTTACTTTGCTCTTCCAAGTGTATTATAAGAACTATTAAATATTTATTTAAACAGGTTAAATTAATTCTACAATAATTGCAAAATTACAAGAACTGACATGGGAGTTTCTACGTAAACGTATGCAAATTTTCTATGTTAGCCTCTAATGAGCCGAAAAAATAGCTCAGCTGTACCATCAACTTAAATTCTATCACTTAACTGACTAGCTTAAAGGTAAACAACACTAAGTGCACTTGATGGTCTTTACCTATAAGCACTTTCGATTTATTGCCTAAAGATTCAGTGGTAAATAACACTTTTAACTTTTCTATCTCGAAAACTACATTAGATAGTTCTTATGGGAATTCACCTTTTGATAGAGGGAAAATATGTTTATTACAAGAGTATAAAAAAACGTAAAAAAGTTACTTGTTGTAGTTTACCTCCCACCTACAGATAACGGGTGTTTTTTTAGAGGTATAGAACTTCGAATTGAAATAAAACACAAGAAAATCGTTTTAATGTCCATCAATTTGGCTTTATTGGAAGGATAATTTTATGCCATTAATGTTTAAATATGATTTCGGGCATGTGGCCGCCGCGGCTGGCTCGAATAAAGCCAATTCTACAGGTCCAATTTTCAACCACTTTTTCGAGCATATGGGGCCGTATGTTGGCAATAACGCCACGAATGTTAGCTTCCAAGTCCCCTAACGTTTCTGGTTTGTTGGCGTAGACGAGCGACTTCACATATCCCCAAAGAAAATAATCCAATGGTGTCAAATCACACGATCTTGGTGGCCAATTGACAGGTCCATTCCGCGAAATTATGCGCTCATCGAATGTTTCCTTCAATAAATCGATTGTGACGTGCGCTGTGTGGCATGTAGCGCCGTCTTGTTGGAACCACAACTCATCCACATCCATGCCATCCAATTCGGGAACAAAATAGTCGGTTATCATGGCTCTATACCGGTCTCCATTAACGGTAACTGACTCTCCACCATTATTTCGGAAGAAGTATGGCCCAATGACTCCACCAGCCCATAAAGCACACCAAACAGTCAGTTTTTGTGGATGTAATGGCGTCTCAAGGGTCTCATGTGGATTCTCTTCACTCCAAATGCGGCAATTTTGCTTGTTGACGTAGCCATTCAACCAAAAATGAGCCTCATCACTGAACAAAATTTTGCGATGAAAATCAGCATCGAGATCAATCTCATTTTCGGCCCATACACCAAAATCACGACGCATTGCATGGTCTCGCGGCTTTAATTCTTGCACAAGCTGGATCTTGTAAGGTCGCAAGCCAAGATCTTTGCGCAAAATCTTCCATAAAGTTGATGGACAAAGCTCCAATTGCTGTGCACGGTGGCGAATCGATTCATTCGGGTCCTCTTCAACACTTTGCTCTACAGCGGCAATTGTTTCTTCGGTGCGCACTGTTCGACGTCTCTGCGGATGCGTATTATCACATAGAGTAAACGTAGTGCGAAAACGATCCATGGTTAACCGAATTAATTGCTCTGATGGACGATTATGTCGACCATAAAATGGACGGAACTTGCGGTAAACTTCGCGAACTGAACCATTATTTTCGAAATAAATTTGCACGATTTGCAAGCGTTGTTCTTTTGTCAACCTGTTCATGATGAAATGGCAAACCAAACTAAATATTAATCACTTGACAGCTTAAAGTTCTATACCTCAATAAAAAACACCCATTACATATATTCATGGCTGCTTACATACACAAAAGCATCCGATTAAATATTAAAATTTTTTGATACATTCATATACTTGTACAATGTGTATGTACTTACAATTTATAAAGACTGTCTCGGTCGTCTCGGAAAATCATTTTAATGTCATTTGAAGTATTTTGTTTGTTGATTATTTTTTAATTTATTCAATTACCTGTAATGAAATGGAAATGAAATTTAAATTACTAAATAAGCTAAATATGCGTTTTTATGTATGTATGTATGTGTGTAAGTTTAAAATTATTCAGACATTTTTGTAAAAAAAAAACAATATGTTACAAATGCATTTTTAGAGCTCCACTTAACAACTTTTCCTACTTTTTCATATCCTTCATGGCGAAAATTATCATATAGAGGTATGCTCTGTATTCCATGTAAAATTAAAGAACGTGCGGAATTGCCATAAAATTGTTGTTGGAAATACATATGTACTAGTATTTGTAACAATAATGCTATGACAATTTCGAATGATTTAATTTCACGTGGAATACAGAATATATCCGATACATTCAGTGTCGCCGGTCTGGCAAGGCTGTCAGCATGTAACAGCTGAAGAGCTATTTATTTAGCGAAAGGTTTGCCATTTTTAAATATGGTTAATTTAATAACTGAATAACTCGGAAAAATAGTTTAAATTTAGTACAAAAGTGCTGATTCAAAAGTGACCACTTTTCGAGCTTTTTGGGGGTGATTATGATCGTCATAATCGACTTACTGTCCAAGGTATTAACAAGATTATAAAGAAATTTGAAATGACTAGCAAGCCTCACAGATGTACTGAGGCCTCTACATCATCGCAATGTGCGCACTGGCGAAAATATCGCTTCTGTTAGTGAATGTGTGGCGGATAATCCGAATGTGTGCCTTCTCAGCAATCATAAAGCTGACTACGAGCTAGAGCAACAGGCTTTCAATGGTGATTTTTCGAACAAAATTTTGTTCAGCGATGGAGCTAATTTCTTACTCGGTGGTTACGTAGGCAAGTAAAATTGTCGTACATAGGGCAAGGAGAACCCGGAAGTTGTTGCGCAAAAGCCATTGCATCCGGAAAAAGTGACTGTTTCGTACTCAACATGGTCTGGAGGTGTGATTAAACCACATTTTCCTTATCGAAAGTGACGCTGGAAGAACCCTTACCGTCAATTGAGAACGCTATGGACTGTAATTAAAGATTATGAGCTGGAAGACATGTGCTTTTAACAGGACGGTGGTAAGAGCCACACAATACGACCTATTTTAGCTTTATTGCATGTAACGTTTCCAGCGTTTGGTGATGTCAATTGCCGACCAAGATCGCACTATTTGACGCCATTAGACTTAGTTTGTGGAGCTACGCCAAAGACCGTATCTACACAGATAATCTTCTAACGTTGCAGCATTTGAAAACCAACATGTGCGGAAAAGTGGTTGAAAACTACTGCAGTGATGCCACATTTATTTTTAAAAAATCTTCAAGTCGACCAAAAAAAAAATCTCCTTTTTTATTAAAAATCTTTTTCTTTTGTGATTTTACACTCAAAGTATATTAATATATTTAACTTGATTTTATTGAAGTCAAATTCAGCTAAAATTTATTTTGTTTCCATTGAACTATTAAACAAAAAGCTAAGTAACACAAAATGTTTGCTGCATACGATATGTGTAAGATTATTACGAAGAAAATCAGGATATATGTAAGTAGTTTAGTCAAAGGAACCTCAATTTGAGTATTGAAAATCATATTTAAAAAAATCTTATTTTTAGCTATGAAATCTTTTTGGCCGTTTTAACATCCCTAAAAACTTCAAAAATAAGATAAATCTTCATATATGGTAAAACTGATCGACTGGAGCAACTAATTTAGAGGCGAATGTAAGCAACAAAAAATATGTCAGTAATACCCATTTTAGACACCTAAAGTTTACTTTGCAAAGTCTTAATTCAGCTGTGTGAAATACAGAGGGAGGAATACTATATCTTTTTGTCTTTCCAAATTTTCCATGTCTGAAAGGGGTATAGTTTTCGAAACTAATTATCATTATTTTTTTAATGAGAAATTTATTGGAATTTAATTTCTATTTAAAATATCCAACTTTTGTTCCACAATTCCCTATTTAGGGGAAGAGCTGATGTAAAAACTTAAAGAGGTTCTCACTTCAAGAAGAAGAAGAAGAAGAAGCAGAAGAACATGATAAACCTTAAGAAAACTTCAGAAAATTGCAGGCTTGCAAACTTTAAAAAAATAATTCAAACATTTGTGCTACTGACAAAGTCGTAAAAGTTTTTGTTGTACTACTGAACTTTTTATTGTTTAATTTTTTTCTTTGGTGTGTCGTATCCAAAAACTTCTATTCCTTCATTCTCAGCAATCAAATGCGAATTCCTTGTCTCCTTATAAAACATACAATATGCGATTATCCCTTTACATGAAAAACATTGCTAAATATTACATATTGATACATTTTTTTTATCGTGCCGCCTCACTAAAGAAGAAAATACTCTTATTTGAAAGAAGAAGAAAATATATAAATTATGCTTTCGACAATTCCTACACGCCTACTTCAATAAAGGATCAGCTTTTTATTAGGCAGGATTATGTGTGTTTGTTTGTTTGGTTCTTCACAGGTTTGCTGTGTACGAAAAATAAAATCAATATTGATTTGCTGCACTCAACATTTTTATTTTAAGATTTCATTGAGTATAAAATTTGTTTGTGAATGTACGTGATATGTAAGTTGTTTATGGAAATATGGTTATGAATGCTGAGAATTATTTGCAATAAATAAATAAAAAGAAAAAAGAATTACATTAAGAGAAATTTATTTAAAAAATTTTTGTTTTCTCAAACGAAGTAAAAAAATTCATTTCTGACATTTGTTCTTTAGATATTTTAAAATCTTTCTTCTTTAATACACAATACGAATCTATGTTTAACAATTTTTTTCAATATTTATTAGTTACTTTTTGCATTTATTATTTTTGTTTTAGAAGGGAGGGGCGCCGTTAATCAAAATCTACTCAATGTGTGTTATCAGCTAGCTAGACCAACAATTTTTTTTTATTAAGAAATATTATTTTGTGTTATTAATGAATCCAGTTGCCTCTCCAATCATTTTTTTCTTAAAGTCGTATAATAAAATATACCAGAAAAATTAATAAAAAAAAAACTTATCAATATTTTATGTTTTCCGAAAAAAAAATTTTTAAATAAATTTTAATTGAAATTACTGTACTCAAGCGTAATTAAAAATTATTAATTAAATAATAATGGGCGACAATTAGTTAAGTGTATAAGCAAGCACACACTTGATATTTATTTTTTTATTTTATTATTATTTTTTAAGCCTTTTAAATCACTTAAATTATTTAAAGGTTTCGTTAGCCGAATGTGGCTGCAGTCGTACCGCAACGTACTGTTAGCCAGTTAGTGCACTTACAAAACATTTAAAGACGTGTCGTTTTTTGACAACATAAGCAAACAGAAATTAGTATTTTCGGCCAACTTAAGTTCAGGAAAAAGTTAATATAGAATCATTAATTTTCTTACACCAATAAAATTAAATGCTCATCATTAATTTTTGCCAGACAACTAAAGACACTTTAGTTTAATTTTTTAATAACACAAAACGCCTTAACTAACATTTTCATAGTTTTACGGGACTTAAAAAAAACATGTTATATTTAAAAATGCACATCGATGGCTTCATATAAAAAGAGCGTATCTCAATTTTTTTTCGAAACGCGTTTTTAAACGTTTTCTGATAGTAAACGTATAATTACATCCTCCTTCCAGAACGAAGTAACAATTAAAAATAAAAGATTTATTTAATTTAAAAAAATATTTCTGACAAGTTTTTATTCAGTTTTTTCCTTCTCCTGTAAAACATCGAAAATTCGACTTACGCCTTTTTTATATTAAACCATCGATATTCAGGTATTCAATGATAATTTTTTACTATGGTGTCTATTCTGGAATACGCGTCAATTTGCTGAAAGTTTAAATATGGCAACACTGTTTATTAAAAGAGAGAGAAAAGCCTTGAGATGCTCATGTTTATTTCATTTTAGAAATGTAAGACAAACTAAAACAATTTTTGAAACCTTGTTTTAGTTTTAGTGGAAGTTTTCAATTCTTCGAGACGTTTTCTAGAATAGCCACCAACATATTAAAACAAATAAAATCACTATTTCTGTTAGCACTGAATTTTTTGCAGCGTTTATTTTAATGAAATTCTACAGAATTTATAAAAATATTAATTTTGATTTTTGGTAAGGTATGCAGTTCTGCATTTTAGCTGACAATATATGTATGTATGTATATGTACTCGTATATATTTATATACATGTAGTAAATTTATTACTTTGTTTATATGTCTACATTTAGTTTAGTGCTTTCATATTATCCTCTATTCTCAGGAGTCCTTTCTGCCATAGTTCTCGGAAAATACCAGAAAATTTTAAGCAAATCATTATTAAAAAACGTGCAAAAATTAACACAAAAAACAGGGATGAAAATACACACGTACTAATGAATACATAAACCTACCATCACTGCTTTTGCAACTGTTCCTACTACGGTACACTTAAACTACCGTACGGTACACTTAAATTTGGTAAGCTTTTTCAATGGTTTGCATATACTAAAAATTAACAGCTGATGCAATGCATTACGGATACGTTCAGCTAAGGAGACCTTACGATAGACAGATGCTATTTAGCCAATTCAAACTTCTTAATAAAACTATAAGTAAAACAAATATATGTATATAAGCATATACAATTAATTCATATGTTGCCGTTTATTTTTCCATTCCAGAAAATCTAAAGAATACATCTACAATTACGTAGATCGTGTACGCTACGCGGAGAGTTCATTTCCCGATTACAAATGTCCTTCCCGCGGCTCTGGCTGGCGTCACAATAAATCCATATCGCATCTTGATTTAGCCACCAGCTGTCACAGTGCAGCTGCTGGTTTAAATCACTGGTCGTCATCGCATCAAACGCGTCATCATCAGTTGCGTCATTCGCGTTCGTTGGACTATAACCATATCGATCGTTGTAAAGACGCTCTGGATATTGCTGAATATTATTGGCGCGTAGAGCCGGAACAGGAAATATATGACGAAGAAGATGAGGAAATTATAGAAGCAGAACATAATGCGTCACAACAATTACAGCAACAGCAGCAGCAACAACAACAACAACAGCAACTACAACAGCCACAGCCACAGCCACAACAATTAAAATACGTTAGTGAACATCATTTAACCCAACACTACAGGGATTTTAAGTGTGGTGAGTATCAAAAATCAAACAAAGCAACAGTAGACCAGAGATGGAAAAGTAGATGCTATTGTAAATTTTCTATACTATGTAAAAAATGTATGAAAAAATTATAGTTAAACTATAAAGTTTAAAGTTTATTTTTTAAAGGAATTTTTTTTTCGCTTGTTTTTTTTTAGTTAGGCAACGTCTATTATGCATTTTGTTTTTGCTTATGGAAGTCATCAGTAGACTTCAAAACAAAAATTTTGTAACAAGCTAGAAAAAACTTCATATGCTTGTAGTAAAATTTTTAATATATTAATGCGAATCACAATATACAAACATAATGGATAACAAATTGTAAAAAGGTAATAGAAAATGAAAATTGATGCAAAACCTAATAAAGTTGTTTGTTTTGTAAAGATTTTTGTTTTTAATTTTTTTTTTGTCATTATACAATAAATAATAGTTTTATGGAAAAATTCGCATCGTAAGTCCAAACTTCCCACTACACCGAAAAAGTTATTGTTGATTTTTTTCAATTAAGTGATTCCTTAGAAAAAGTAATATTTTTGATTAATAGTTTCGTGTACAATTGAGAAATATTTCCATTTTTAGAAATTTTATATGACATCATCAATTTAATATTTTTTTATATTATTGCATTTTTTTAATATTAGTATAAAATAAATAATGATGAATATTTTAATGGAATCTTTTAAAAATGTTGATTAGTTTTTAAATTTGATCTTTAAGAATATTTCAATTATTAAAAACACTTCAATTAAATTTTAATTGAATCTTAAAAAAAAAACATGAAATAGTTTCTTAGTTAATATTACATTTGTAATAATAATAATAAAAACATCACAAAAAAATCAATTGAAATGGTTGACTTAATACTACAATTTCAGTGATTGGTTGAAATCTAATTAATTTTTTGATTGAATTGATTGATGTGAATCTTCCTTTTTTATATTTAATCTTGATTTTAGTTTTTTTCTGTATAGTAATTATTTCAGGAAAGTATTTCTTAGGGCCATTATTATAACTTGTCGTTAGCTAAAGGTAGGATTTTATTGGATGGATAAACACTTTTTCATTCTTACATCTTCATTTTAACCAAAAGTGAACGATAAGTTAAAGACAAGCTCATCCTACCTGTAACTTTTATTGTGAGGTATAGTCATTTGAAGTTGCCATATTTTCATCGCTTGCCACACTTTCTACTTTATAAATTACTGCCAAATTTATTTGGTTAAAATAGGGTATAAAACAAAAACAATACAACACAAAACACATAATAATAAAACAAAAAACAAAAGAATTGACAAAACTGTTTTCATTAGATTGTAATTTGACAAATAAACAAAAGCAAGTTGCCACTAAGCATTTTTAACAATCAATATCCACAAAATCCACAGAAATGTTGCCACCAAACAAAAACTGTATTATTTATTTTATCGGACAGTTGTAATAATGTACAAATTTTAACGGTCACTTTACAGTTCAGTTTTGCTAAAGTTAAGATTAACTATCCGGAACTTTATCGTCAAGTCATAATAATGGCCCTTATTTTTAATTTCTTTAACTCCCAGATATGAGTTTTATATTTCTTTATTACTAGTTGTTTTAATTTAGTTTAAAAAACTTGCATTAAATGTGATCAAATTTAATTCGGAAACGATTTAAAAATTCTAACTTTACATGTTGCACTAAAACAAAACTGAAAAGAAGTAAAAATACTCGTACAATCTTCATATCGTTGCCTTAATATAAAAAGGCCTTAACTCACTATTTTTCTGAAATCAAGATTTTTGTATTTTTCGATACATTAGATGTTCTTCTACCGAAATATACAAAAAATTCGATTTAAAAAAAAAAATAATGAGTTAGGGCCTTTCTATATTAAGGTAACAATAGGTACTCGTATCTATGTATGTGTACATAAAATTTATAATGTGAGAATGATTTCTAACACACGATAATAACAAGTGATAATTAATAGGAACAACAAAAACTAAATTTTACAACAAGAAATCTTGTTATTGTTTTATTTTCTCACAAAGTCTATCACAAGGTGTTAAATGGATTTTTTAAATTAAAAAAAAAAATTAAGAATTTAAGAATTTTTTTTAGAAAATTTCCATGAAATTTATATGAGGATAAGCAATTTTGCTGATCAGTGCTCTTTGCTTACCCCCTTTAAAAGCAAATTACATGATTCATTTTATTTTAATTTCGAGATAAAACTTCGAGATAAAGTTACGAATCTTAATGTTTAGCGTTAATTTAAGCATTTGCGATAAAAATGTTTAACGTTGTTTACAAAACTTTTTGTTAGAGATATGAAAATAAGATAAAATTGAATTTTGAATAGAAATAATGTGCTTTGAAGTGTTTAAAACTTGGATGTGAAGGGAAGCAAAAAAAGGCTGTCACGGTTTTTATAATAATGCCTCAGTTAATTGTAAAATGATTGCAGTGAATTTTAATAGTCGGCTATGGCAGGCATATCGGCTGGTTGGAAACGGTCTGTAATTTATCAGATTTATTTTTAAAATAATCGCATTGAGATAATCCAGAGTACAATCATGAACAAACTTTCCATTCAGGTAGACAAAGAGATTATTTTCCCTGTGGCTAAATAAAGTTATTGATAGTTATTTAAAAAAGTGCGCACACAATTCATAAATAGGCGCATTTTAGACACGTAAGGTTTACTTTGCAAAGGCATGATTCAGCTAGATGACAAACAGATGGAGAAATACTTTCTCTTTCTGTATTTCTCCAAGCTGAATTACGACTTTGCAAAGTACAATTTCCGTGTATAAAAGGGGTGATATTGGAAAAGTTTCAAATACTTGTGATTTGTACGATGTTTTGGTTTATTTTAATAATTCTTTATCTTAGTTTATAATCAAATGTCAAAGTGAATGTTTTAGTAGAAATTTTTTGTGTAGCGAACAATTTACAATTTAAAAAGAAGAAAGTGCTATTTGGCAAAATAAAAGTGATAAAAATAAGACAGAACAGGAAAACAAAAATCAAAAGCTAAAAGTGTAATTGCCTTCATTGTTCGCATTCTACTGAAATATAATTTATTTAACGTGTGTGGAGAGATTCTACTCGCACAAGTCGCCCCTACAAATCAAACGTGTGTGGACAGCTTAACTGAAAAAGATTGCCTTATATGTACTCGTATATTCTTCGTTAAATTAATGAAAATTTTCATTCGATGAATGAATTACATTGATTAATTTTTCTCATTAGATTGTTTTAATGAAAATCATTTCAATATTTGGACGAATTAAATTTTCAATACAAATACATATATGCAAATTGTTTTTTTTTTTAATTTCCCGCTGTAGGAAATTACTGATTTTACCCCAATTTTCGAAAAACGAGTTTTTATCATATTTCGACATTTTGAGGTCCTGGGAGTCGATTCTGACGATTTTCGAGATTATGTCCGTATGGATAGATTTCGAAAATAACATTTTCGCATAACTGTTTTTTTTAATTTAATTTTACACTAATTTGACTAAAATGGAGTGATTCTGTATCGTTGACGAAGAATTTCGAAAAGAATTGTTTCTTTATCTAATAAGTTTAAAAGTCTTCGTCAAATCGATTTTAGATATTCACTGATTGTATCGGATATCACAAATTTTACCAAAACCTGTAGCTTAGCGGGATGTTTGAGGGATGGCCTGAAATATCAAACGAATCTCGTATAGTTTTTTTTTTGTGATATGTAAATCAATATCTATGAAAGTTTAAGGTTCTGGTAAATAATTTTGCGCTACACCTTTCGTAAATCAAATAATTTTTCATAAATACGGCAGTAAATTGTTATATATTTTCTATTGACTTAAATTTGTTCAACATTTGTTCAATCTAATCACAAGCTCGCAGTAAAGTCGTCTAATTATATAATGTTTTATCAGTATTGAAAATTTTTTCTTGAGGTCAGGTCCAGGAATATTTTATTTGTTTAATTAATTAAGTAACCAACTAATACTAGGTTTATAGCTTAAATTAGGCGTGACATAGCCATAATGCCATAGCCATAACCAAACCAAAATTCAATTGGTTCCTATGGTGAGAGTTATGGCGTTATGGCGAGTCACCTATAATCAAATACAGTGTTGCAGTTAGTTTGGTTCGAACGGCTGATTTTTATGGCACGTCTGATTGAGCCTTATACGGGTGACTTATTCGCAATAAAAATATTGCAAATGCAAAAAATTTCGATTTCAAAAAAATAATAATTATTTAGGGCCTTTCTATATTAAGGTAACGATATGTATATTAAACTAATTTCAGTTTAACTTGCAAACTATGTTAGTCAAAATTGTTTATAGCGAAAAACTAATAGTTGCTCAATTCACAAACTTTGCTGTATTGATTGAAGTTGTGTTTCAAAAGAAAATTTCAAAAAAATTTTGTTGAAATTGTCTTTTCAAATACAACTTTAAACGACACAATATGTGTTGTGAATTGAGCAAATATTTTCCATCAAATTAAAATTTCCATACCTGTTTAATTTCATGTTATCAAATAAATGATAATATCAACTTGAACTGCTGACATTTAGAAATACGATAAAATAACGATGTAAAAAATGGCAAGAGCAGAAACAAATATCGTTTTCTTTTACGATAAACCATACGGACTGGGTTTATGAATTTAACAGATCCATTGTTAAAGCTTTTTAACATACTAAACAATAGCTCAATTCACAATCTTGTGCAAATGGTCTTGCATTAGCATGTGCAAAATGGTATAGTATATTGATGCTCACCACTTAACAATTCTTAGTGGTGAATTGCACATGCTACGATGCAAGACGATTTGCACAAGATTGTTAATTGGGCTAATAAAAATACTTTATTTATACATATGTATAATGAAATATTTTTCATGTAGAAAATAGATTTCTGAAGCAAAGGTTTTCAAGGAATGTGCAGACAAAACGTAGCAACTTTAACGTGCTCGTATTAAAAATTATTTATTTCAATTAAAGTAGGGTGACAATAAATTCGTTTTGGCTGCACTTTCAACAAAAACCTGTTGTATATTAAACGAATTTAAATTCACTGATCGGCAATAAAAATAACCAGAATAAAACAAATTTTAACACAATTAAACTTGTTTTTTTTTTCATTGCTCTTTTAATTAACAGCTGATGAAAATTATCATCATTCGACAAATAACATCTATCAATCTTCACAGCAACTGCAGCACCAACAGCAACAACAACAACAACAACAACAACAGCAGCAGCAGCAGCAACAACAACAACAGCAACAACAACAACTACAACACCAGCAAGCACGTCAACAAAACCTACAACATCAATCAAACATCTCAGCACCACCACAACCATTCGACTTTGGCAGCGATTCGTGCAGTTTGAGACGATCTCGCAGTTTAGCCGTCATACGTGAGGAAACATTTAGCGACCTGCAAATTAATTCTTCCAACGGCAGTAGACGCTCACAATTAATACCGCGAGCTCGTCTAGTCAATCGCGGTTATTTTCGGGAACGTGAGAGGTGAGTGAAACCTATTTTATAAAAAGGTTATCCTCCTACAAAAAAAGAATGGGAGTACATTTTTGTCATCTTTTTCTATTCAGAGGATTTTAACAAGATAATTATGTGTTTTAGTGCTTTATTTATTTTCCCCCATATTAATAAAACAAAAATAATATGAATTTGAAATCCATTTGAGGAAAATTTTGTATGAAAATTTTTTAATAAAATATATTTCACTCATTTTTAATTTTATGAATAATGGGGGTTTAAATGTAGTGTGATTAATGGGACAGGGGAAAAAGTGTTTGTTTTAAAGGAGTTGAAAAATAATTGCTGCCCGATTTTATAAAACGAAAGATTTTTGCCGCTTGACATTTTGTATTATCGATTTTTTCATCTGATTTCCTTTTCCACGCCTCCACGCTGACAAATAAACAAAGTTTAATGCAACCAACTTCATGGTGTGAATTCGCTCTAATAATACTTAAAGTGCTGGAATCTATTTTCATTTGAGTTCAGTTTTTTTTAAGTTGATAAATTATATTTGGGTTATATTTATTTTTGGTCAGCAAAAACTCACATAATTCATACACTTTAAGTTACATACATATATAGATAAATAAGGGAAGGTTTCATTTAAAACTTTCAAGGGGACAAAACAAACAAAAAAAAGTAAGTTTGTGTAAAAAAAATTAAGCTGAACAACAAACATCGCGTGCTCTTGTTTACAATGATGACGCACAACCACTGACGCGAGGAGATTTTAAATCTGTATTTCGTTTTTAATTTAATATTTTTTTTTGCTTTTTAGCTGGTGGTGGTTTTTTATTTAACATCTATTTTTTTCATATACTCGTAGATGAGTTATTGAATTCAGTAAAACTGAGAAAAAATATATGTACATATGTTTATAAATGAATAAATAAACACGGTGGTGAAATCCACAGGTTGTTAAAAATGTTGAATGAAATTTTAGATTCAGTTGTTATTGGCGTTGACATGTTAAAGTTCTACAAGCAAACAACAGTTTGAAGTTAAAAAAAAAAATATATTGTATATAAAATTTTGTAAAGTGATTGTATTTTCAGCGACAAGTATTTGGTGTTGTATGCATTTTGTGTCATCTACAAATAACCTGCAGTCATCAACAGTGGCAATTAATAAAATTTTTGTGTGATTTTTTAGGGTTTTTTCAAACTGAATTTTAATTGACAAAAAAGAGTTGATTTGTGATTAAAAAAAAACATATTTTATACACACAGCCATACATGTGCATTACAACAAGTTTTAATTGCAGTATTAATATTACTATATTGGTAAAAGGGTGTATTATGCAAGTGAATTAAATTAATAAAAACAATAAAATCATTAAACCCCAATAAAAGAGTAACGGATAAAATTACAGAACTTCATTAACAAATAGTGCTTAGATTCTAGAATATCTTTTAAAAACGTGGTTAAATTTACAAATTACATTAATCCGACTCTGATTAAGTAATTTTCTTTAAAAAAAAAACGCGCCGCTGTCGTTCTTGTTCTGTTTAAGCTTTTTTCTATTATACATACATAAGTATTTATGTATGTCTATGTATATAAATTAAACCATAAAAATTTCACTATTTTGCTTTGCCTTTATATTCACTGACAAATTTATTACACTTTGGGGATTCACTATTTGAACAAAAAAGTATTTTTGTGTTCACGACACTAATTTATCCCAGCAAACAAAAATTCTTATTCAGAAACATTAAATTCTCTAACAATAAGGTATGTGCTGAAAACGGATTTGGTCACAAGACCAATTTGAAAACGATAAAAGGGGTTATGTGTTTGCTATAGTCGTTTTGTCTGTAATTTTAAATTTTGTTCTCAATAGTTTTTGCAATAATTTTTGATACTACTATATTGTTTACATTTTATCTTCTAGTGCAATTTTTAAAAGTCAGGAGCTTAAGATTGGCTTAAAAATTATACATAAAATGGATTCGAATTTATTACACCGATTTGAAATCGTTTTGAAAACCATCGTTTTCCATTACATGCCTGAATATTTTTATTCGTAACCATTGCCATAATCATAAATATATTTACTTCACCTATTAGTGCTGCCATACTTGTTTATGGTTATGGCGAAAAACCAAAATTCAATTGGTTTCTATGATTATGGTTACGGCAATGGCATTACGGCATTAAGGCAAGTCACCTACAATAAAATACATTGTTGCCCATAAGATTAGTTCGAACAGCTGTTTTGAATGGTTATGTTGTGGCACGTCTAATTCAACCTCAAAGTAGGGTCATGTCAAGATGTAAAATTTGGATCTTGGTCACAGTACAGTTAATATAGAGGGACTCATATACATATAAACATTATTAACCATTTCAATAAATTTGAAAAGTCCGTACTTGTATTTGAACCAAAAATTTATATTCACGCAGCTTGCTCTACGGATGTAATTATCCACTAATAAGAGATTTGTATAAATTCAAAGTCTAATGGCTTAAAAATTGTTACATGGGCTAACTAATATGCCCCGAAGTGGGAGATATTTAAAAAATATAGAGGATGGATATCTGGTATTTTTTCGATATTTCGATGTATGCATTTGGGTACACAGAAAAAAATGATTTGTAAATACAATTAATTTTTTTGTTATATCAATTAAATAATTAATTGATTTTGAACCTACAACGATTTTTGTAAATACAATTAACGAAATTGTAAGCTAAAGGAAAATCTTAAAAATATTTTCAATTAAATATATCAACAAATAATTTGTTGAAATTTATTTATTTTTTCAACATTTATTTTTGTTAGATTTCAAAGTTATTTCAAATAAAGTTATTGTTATATTAACAATGTGAATTGATGAATTTCCGTATCATATTTGTTAACACAATCACAATCCTCGAAACGATTTTTGCTTGTCTGCGAAAAATACTAAATGTCTTTGGGCGGAGTTGAACCGGCAACCTTAGGACTAACAAACTAACTCACTTACCTCTCAGCTAAAGAGCAATACTTTATTAGATAAGCAAATAATGAATACACAAAAAACATGATTTCTTGTTTTTTCTACATGTGCGCATTCCATTATGATATAATTTAACAAATAATTTTGTTGAGTAATTTAATTGACTACAAAAATTTTAATTTGTTATATCAACAATGATGATTGTTAATTTTTAAATTAAATATTAACAATTTGTTTTGCTGGTTGCATTTCGATGATATTTTTTTCTGTGTACTTTATATAAAGCACAAAAAAGCATATGGAAAAACTTCAATTTCTATTCCACCTTCCCTAAAATAATCTCGAACATACATAAGTTATTATGTTAACCAAACCTTCTTTGAAACGTGCCCAGCAAAAAATTAGACATTACCATCTGATCTACTTGCCATATAATGACTTACTTTTTATATTGCCAAATTGAAGCACTCATTTACAAAACACATTACGCAAAATTTTAAAAATAGGAAGCAGAAGTTGAACATATTCTTTGGGTTTTAAAAGAAGACGTGAAAATATTGCCAAAATAAGCAGTTATTTTAAATAAATTATAAATATTTCTAAATTGCCTACTTATTTATTTTAAACTAAAATGATTTTAATAAACGTTCATCAATGAAAGCAATTGAAATTTTTCTAAATATAGTATTAATAAGTAACAATAGAGGCACTGATACGAATAAAATATAACCCACTTCAATTGAAATTTTACAAAATGGTGTATTTCGTAGTAAAAAAGTTAAAAGTTATTATATATTTAATCAAACTGAGTTTTTAACTGAGACCTTCCATTTACTCAAACAACGGCATATTTAAAAAAAAGTAGTTCGTTCAATCAAGAAAAAAATAACTATTTCCCACAACGGGAAATATAATTAATTCCTACAATAAACAACATAACTACTTCTAAAGAATCGATTATTTTAGTCTCACGCCTTGTTAAAATCATAAAGTTGGTAATCCAGTAAGGAACAGCTTCCACCAAAAATGCTTAATTCCAAACTTGATTACCTTTTTTGAAATTTTTTGCTGGGTGGTTTCATTATAAGATTCCTCTACTGAGAATGGTTTTCTTTGGATATAGCAACATGGTAAAAATGGGTGAAATTGTTAATACTATAGCCTAATTCGCAATCTTGTGCAAATGGTCTGGCATCGTAGCATGTGCAGAATGGTACAGTATATTGATACCCATCACTTAAAAATTCTTAGTGGTGACTATCGATGTACTATACCATTTTGCACATACTACGATGCCAGACCATTTGTACAAGACTGTGAATTGGGATAATATTTCCAGAGCTGCTTGATGTATAAAAAAGTCTCCAGTCCCCGTATTCTGTAACTCGCTAAAGCTAAAGCTAAATTTGATCGCTAAAATGCTGAACAAATAGAAAATTAAACATTTTTGGCGACAACATAAAACACTAAAATTTCGGCGCAATAGGTTTTTGAGCAAATGTCTGATTTAGCAACAGAAGTTTGAAAATTGTATCTGCAGCCGAAAGTCGATAAATCGACTCTATAGATTTTTAGCGATAGAGATTTAACTTTAGCGAGTTACAGAATACGGGGACTGTTTATCAAAATTTAGTCGAAAGGAAGAAAAAAATGGTATGGCTTTTTAGTTGGTTAAAGACGTTTCCATACTGAATTTTGGTACTTTTTGAGCTGCGTTAATGTTTTAAAATACGGAACACAGAAAATAAATTAACTGACAGTTTCTAGAAGACAATACAAGACACAATTTATAAACAGAAAGACGAGAGTTTCTGATTGTCTTCAATAAACTGGCAGTTAATTTGTATTCTTGTTATTCTTAAAAAAAATCTCTAAAACGTTTTGGTAATTTTTGGGAAATTCGAGCATATAAATGTTTTGTAATGGTCCTATCCAATTTCCATAAAACCGAAACAAATTAAATAAAACGCCGAAAGGAAAAAATCGCCGACACGGAATTTATCAATAAAAAATAAATTTAAAAAAAAATCTAAAACAGTCTGGGCTGAAGAACAGCTCTCGTGTCATCGCAATAGTTTCATAAAGCCTGCATCCCACGATCGGCACAATGTACCAATTTTCGTCGGCTCACCGCAATAAAGTCATAGGTAATAAGCCAAAATGACATTATTACTTAATTAATTCTTGAATAAGTATGGCTTTATTACCAAAATGCAGAGTGGTGCAGTTATGTAATTATATTTCAATTAGTTGTGAAATAATGCAAATTTACCTCGTTAATTGGTACATTGTGCCAATCGTGTGATCCCAGCTTAACTGTGATCAAGCTTGTGCGGGCATGGTGCAATTATACTTTTTTTTGGCACTATTTGACAACCAAAAGTACCAAAGCACCCCAATGACTAATTTACCACAATTGAAAATCGAATCAAAAAGGTTATAAGCCGTTAGCACGGGAAAATCTCGGAAAACCGAAACAAATTGCTACTAAGTAAAATTATGGTTACAACGGCAAAATTATCAAAGCGAGAAAATCGCTAAGAACAGAAGGAGAAAAATCACAAGACAATTAGTTATCGCTGAAATTACTTGACGCGATACTCGCCCAAAACGAAAAAGTCTGGAAACGGAAAAAATTCGTATACGGCAAAAAATCCAAAGCGCAAAAAAATTTCTCCAACACTAGCAAAGAACCACAAAAAGGGAGAAAACGGAAAATTAAAAAAAAAGTTGTGAAAACGAAAAATTTATCAAATTAAAAAACCCTAAAACAGAAAAAGTCGCCGAAACTTAAAAAGTCTCAAAAACGGACAAAGTCCCAAAAATGGAAAAAGTCGTTATACGGGATAATTTTTCGCTTGAGCGAAAAAAAAGTCGTGAAATATTTAAGACATAAATCGATTAAAAAAATATTTTTCTTCTAAATTATATTTAAAAGTTTTTGCCATTTGCATTTATACTAGTCACCATTTCCATTACATATCGAAGCTTGCATTTAATTTGTGTGAAAAACACTGAAATTAGCATAATAATAACGTCTAAATATAATTACAATAAGATGATAGATTTAATTTAATTTTTATAACTCTTGACTGCACAAGGTCTAGGCAGTAATTCAAACGTAAAATTTTAACTAACTATTTAAAAGATTTGAAAACAATAAAGCAACAAATCGCTTTTAGTTATTAACTGAAAATGCAGTCGTGTATTCATTAAAGTCCATTTACTGAGCAGCCCTCTCTCTTCTCTGTTATTACAAAATTTCTTATAAACAATACAAATATGAACAACATAAAATTTAATTTTTTTTCTTTTTTTTCGGCTTGTATTTACCCAATAGATTAATTTGTGGCAACAATAAACATCATCATCATCACCATACATCAAGAGAAAAACTGACAACAAATTGCAATTGTAATACAAGCAATTGTAATTCTGTATCTGGTGGCGGAGGAGGAGGACAAGTGAGTGGCTGTTATTGCCAAGATTTAGATGAACAAAGTACTGAAAGTATAGCCGAGACTTGTGATTCACATCAACAGCAACAACAACTACTGCATCACAAACAGCAGCAGCAGCAGCAGCAGCAACAGCAACAACATTTACACTATCACCCTCATTACCATGAGCCGCAGACGACAGTGGGAGCTGGTACCCCAAATGATTATTATGAACATTTAAAGCGTTTAGATAAACTGGCACTTGGCCTTGTAGGGGAACAATTGCATCCCTGGCACAATGATAAAAGCGATTTGGAAAGTTTAAATTCAGATTACTTTAAAAACTCCCTACACCAATCGAACGAATTTAAGCAGCATCATTCACACCATTCGACACCAATTCCACATCAGCATTCGCATAATCCACAACAGCAGCAGCAACAGCAGCAGCTAGAATTTGAAACATTCGAACAGGCGGTACATTGTTTGGCCCAAGAAAAACCCCGCATTTATCAATCGCGGCGACAGAAACGCTCCAGTGCTTTAGAAAAATCGCACAAATTATCAATTTCCGCTCCAGTTAGTGGCGGTGAGTCCTGCCCGGAAAACAGCCAGAGTAGCGTATTTCCCGAGACCACCACCAGCAATTCAGACGATCAAACCGATAGTGCCTCATTATCCGAACAGGAGTATGATTTAACAAAAATCGAAGAAATATTTCAAAAAACTCAAATCGAAGGTGACGAGGAAAGTTACGAAATCATAAGTTTAACAACCACAACACGCACTAGAATCGAAACTACTGAAGACGAGGCTGAAGAAAGGGAAGACGACGAAGATCGTGTAAAAGAGCGAGATCGTCTGCTAGAAGAGCAAATTAACGGACACAGATTTCCCAGTGAATCGGATACCATTTCGAAAGAAATTGATTACTACGACGAAGTCGAAGATACAGAGGAATCCAATAGGCACACTACCACTGACACTGAGGTTGAAGGTACTCTGAAAAGAGCCCGTGCCGTGAGTGATAATTTGCAGAAAATTATAGCCTACGATTCGGTTTACCTCTCCTCCGAGGAAAGTTCCGATAGCACAATCATTGATGTAGATAATTGTGATACTTCTCTGGAAGTTGCCAGCTTATGTACCTGCATAGATGAGGTCGAAACATTGCTGCATATTTCCATAGAAGACGCGATTTACGAGCCCCAGGCTAAGCAACATAAATTGGAAGAAAATTATAGGTCACAAGATTCGCTTTCGGCCCAACCACAAACTGTTAGTTTTGTGGAAACTGTTAACACTAAAATCCAGATTCTCGATCATTGCAGTGATTTGAGCGTTGAAGACATCAAACCAGTTTATACCCAAATACTTAAAATTGAACATACTCCCTGTTCGAGTAGTGTGCAACAGCAACAGCAGCACATTACTACCACACCAGCAGGTGTCACATCCAGTGCAGCTAGTAAGCCAAAAATTTTATCTGTTGTGGAAAAACGTAAACTTAAACGTTACTCCGACTCAGCATATTCATCGAATGTTAGTGATTCATCTGAAAAAGCCTTAACACCTCCCACAACTGCTCCATCGTCGGCCTCTTCGTACACGCTAACCAACCATTTGAAACGTCAAGTGGCGGAACCCCTTTACATACCGCTTAAAACAAATCTTAGCGAAAATCAGTATCACAGCTTGCCAGATGTGAACATCGGTCAAAGTCTTAAGGTCTCCGAAAGCATTGATGCGCAACTAAGGTCATCGTATAATTTAGATAATTGCTGTTCATTAGACGATGCTGTTGTAAGCGATTGTGATTCACAGCACGAAACTGATCACACGACTGCATTGTTAGCTGAGAACCACAGCAACTGTAGCGACAGTGGCAGTGGCAGTGGAAGCGATAACAGCAACAATAACAAAAGTAATGATTGTCAGCTACGTGAGGAAGTTGTTACAACAGAGAAAATTTATGATTCCATAAAACGTTTTGGTAGAGCTCATCATAAGTTTAAGCAAAACGAAATACAAGACTTCGACGAACTTCAAACTGAACAGGATTCACAGAGCGCTAAGAATTCTTTGGAAATTGAAGAGGGTAAGTAAAATATTATGTTGATTTTCTCATTGTGTTTTTGTTTAAACAAATGTCACACATGTAAAGTAAACACTTTACATACAGTTACAGTTACAGTTTATTAGTTTTTAAAATACAAGTGTTCTTGTCATATTTGTAACCCGCTTTCCCTGGATCAATATCTACTTCGTTTTGGTAGTTGTGATCGGACTAAATATTGCGACATAGTTCACATGTACATAAAAAGCAACCCAGCAAAAGATTTGATGCCAAAGAAATGAATTAAACTGCTAATAAACATATGAATAACATATTTTGCACTACGGAAATGCATTAGTACTCTGCATCAGAAAATGACAATGAGTTCTCAAAAAAAATACTCAAGTAAATAGTTTTAAATTTATTAACTGCGTATAATCATAATTGTAGCGCTTCCAACATACAAGATCAATCATCTCTACTTCGTTTATGCAAAAAACAAACAAAAATACGTTACCACCAAAAAAAATAAAAAGGTACATGCGTATCAAGCGCATTGGCTCTCTCATACTTACAGTCTGAACATGTTTATACACAGGCTATGTATATTTAATCGGACAAAAAAAAATGCGCTGATACTCAGGATATTTATTCATCATTCACCACGTACACATTTGTAAAATATGTGATTGTTTGTGGCTGTTTGAAAATATGCTTAATGTGTTTGTGTGTATGTAAATAAAATATCCTTGTATATACTCATGTGTAGCCGATTAATAGTCAGAGTATTTTTATACTCATGTGTTTGATTGTAACTCATAGTCTTTAAATTTTAGTTGCTGCCGTTTGTGCTGCGTAGTTAAAACAAAATTTATAAGCATACCCAGCAAAAACAAATTTCAAAAAAGGTAATCGGGTTTGGAATTAAACATTTTTGGTGGAAGCTCTTCCCCACTGGATTATCAACTTAATGCTTTTAACAAGGCGTGAGATTAAAATAATCGATTGTCGAGAAGTACTTACTTTTTTTTATTTGGCAACATGATCATGTAATCTATTATATCTAAAAGAATCATTCTTCTCATTTATCAAATTGTACACAATTTTTTGAAATTTATGTAATGTGATTTGTAAGCGACTAAAAAAATTTGGCAATCAGAAAAGTAAGTCATTATAGGACAAGTAGTTCTAATATTAATATGCAATTTTTTGCTGGGTAGTTGTTGGTTGTTTATTGTTATACGTATTCGGTTTAATATTAATGAGTGTGTTTGCATATGAGAGTGTTTTTTACTTTTAGCTGCACGCATTCATAGTTGTTTGACGGCCAATACTCAAAGAGTACTTAAAACGATACTTATCTCATTCTCTAACTTAAAGTGCAATACAAGTTCGCTGATAAACTTTTTTAGTAGTAGTCATCGTTTGTAACTCATATTTGACATTACTTTACGCGTTATTTACTTCAAAATTCCATTTCCAGTGCAGTGATGCATTTACCAACAGGATCTACTTCTTGTTTGTGTTTTAACTTATTATTTTAACATGGCAATGTCATTGGAGGTAAGTACTAAAAAGCAATAACCTTAAAATATCAATACTTAAAAGTCATTGAATACACAGAAAGCAATAAAAGTAAAACTTTACACAGTTGTTTCAATTAGAAAAAAAGGTAATAAATCTGTATCTTTTAAAATTGCGATCCGATAGCAAAGCCATGTGCATATGTAGAGATCACAGAATGATGATTTGACGCTTTTCTTCAATCAAAATTAAATTCCCCAAAAATAAAAAAACATACTTGGGCTAAAGAGATTAGTCCAATACGGATTTCTCATCCCATGAAAGACATGAAAACTTACTTTTAATTTCGGTTTATTTACACACATGATTTTTCTTTCAGATAAAAATACAACTCTAGGGCAACGCTCTGACTCAATTAGTAATTTGGAAGCAGAAGACCAACAAATACCTGAAACAATTGACGAAAGGAACTATCAAGAATATCCCCCAGCAACTACAGAAGCCAGTTTGCAACACACTTCAAGTAATTCCTCACAATCTTCGGAACCATATTCACCTCAACAAAACTACGTCGACAGTTTGGAAAAATCCAAAGACGCCGGTAGCGTGGAAATTGAAAATTTCAGTCAGCAAATAGAGCGTAGAGCCAAAGAAATTCGCGCCAGTGGCAGACGCACGCAATTACAGCAAATAGAATTTGCTAATCGAGCCAAATTTCGTTTAGAAAACACTTTAAGTCACTACGAAGACATACAAGAAGAAACCAAAGACGTTAGATACAATAAATCCCAAAACAACCAAACAACCAAAAATTCCTTATTTCGCATTGTGGTAACGGACGCCCAAAATAATATCATAGAAGAAGATTCTATAGAGAGTTTAGAGACAAAAACAGAAGAGGAAAAGGAAAATATCAATGTGGACAGTGGTCAAAGAAATACCCACACTATCGAAAACTCAAATGAATTGTTAATGGTAAGATTTAGTAAAGAACGTTTAAAGGAGAAGTCCACAAACAGCGCAAGTCTTAATAGCAGATCCAGCAGCGGTTCTCTCAAGAGAGTACCTTCCAAGCGCAGAAGACAACAATATCCCACAACTGCCAGTGTAGAAAGAGGCTCCTCACATCACTTCAGCATTGCAGAGACAAAAAAACTTTCACTTTCACCCAAATCTAAGGAGAGAAGGGTTTTAAGCAATCAAATTTATAGAGCCAGACCCATCAAAGTTATAACTACCACAACAACAACTACCACCACCACAACAACAGATTCTTTTCGACGCAACAAAGTCAAGCATCAAAGCAATAAAATGTCGCGCCCGCAAATTTTACAAGTTATTGATAACAAGCGCAAATTGGAAAATGGTTCGACAGTGGCTGGCAGCACAACATTAACAACGACTTGCAATAGCAACCAAATGTTTCCCAACAATGAAGAAGGCAACCAAGTAGAAAATGAGTATTTAAAAAAGGTTGATGCTGTACGTTGTTATTGGTCTAACTTGGTTAACAAGCAGGAACAAGACTCAGATGTTGGTAAAGACGAAGAGAAAGGGGAAGAAGAAAATGAAATTAAATTTGTAATACAGGAAAGTGAAGCTTTAAATAAACAACAGCAGCCATTAGAACATCAGAAAGACCAAATGTCTTTTGAGAAACAAGCAAAGAAAACAAATGACGTGGAACGCTTGAACAAATCACAGCCACAACATTTTCAGCTAAAAGAACAACGTTATGAGGAAAAGAAACAATTCATTTTGGGTGCTCAGCCGGCTCCAGACGAAGCCGCTAGAGGATACCATCAAAGAAATTTAACCACAACTGCAGTTGAACACAACAACCAGACATTAACCACCGCTGCCAGTCATCATCAGGATGACTATTACAGTTTTATGCCTTCCATAGAAATAGTCGAGTTAGATGGTGACAAAAAAGCCACCATAGTCAGCGCAGCGCCTTCAAACTTCTCGTCTTTGGGAGGTAATGAGGACAACGATGCAGATAGCAATGCCGCCAATGAGCCCCAATTCGATCACATACGCTACAAAGTATTGAAATCACAGCAACTACTACGCAGCAATGTTTTGGCACGTAACAAAAAGGAGGCACAATTCGATGGCCTCATTCAGTATTTACAAGAATACAGCTTCCAAGAGTTATTGTCAAACAACAATGTAGTCATTGTGGAGCCAGTGCGCACCAAAATTGAAAGACCAATTCCAACAAACACCACAACTAATGCTAGTCTCACAAAAGATTTATGTGCAACAAAAACAGCAACACAACAGTCAGCAGGCGCTGGCAAACGCAAGCAACAAAATAAAAATTCTAATAACCAGCCGGATGGTAACGGAAGTGGTGGTGGCAGTGCCACAACTAGTGGTGGCAACATAAAACGTCACTTTTTCTATCAACCCGTACGAGTTAATCGTGAATTATATGAAGAAGAACTGCCAAATCCAGACACAGTAAGAAATGTGCGTAAATTTTTCGAAAAACATATACTGCCAACACCAGGTCAAGGACTCTTAACAAAGGCAACAGAACAGCTACAAAACAATGATGACACAACGAAGACAGCAAAGCAAACCAGTCCTAAGACACGTAGAGCTAGAAAGTATCGTTACCTCACTATAGACACTTCCTATGGACATGCCACAACAGCAGCCGCACAAGCAGCTAAACAAACCGCAAACTCAGCACAACGCAAATGGGATACGGCCAGTCTTTCCAGCGGCATTTCAAGTGGAGATTTGTCATCGCCATGTGAATGCAATGACCCGGAAAATAACCCAAAACATGCGAATGCATCAATAACCAACAACAACAACAACAACATCAATGCCATTTCACAAAACGACGAGCCAGTAAATAGTGAAGAAAATGCTGCAGCACCTTTAAATCATGAAGATGCCACAAACTCCGTACACGTACAGGATTTGGTGAGAAAACATAATAGCGGTAGCTCAATTAAAAAGACACGTTCTTCCGCTTTTGGCATACCCGTACGTTCGTCGTGCATACGTCCACGTAGTGCCATTTATGGTTCTCTTCACAAGGCAGGAAAGTCCAGCAACTATCGTGACATTTACGAATACCACATCAAACATGCTCAGCGCGAGTCCGATACTCATGAAGCGGCCGATGATGGTGATGCTGATGAGGATGGCGACGATAACGATTTGTTTGGGGATGTCGAAGATGATTTTGATGAGTTATGTGATACATACTATGTCAGCAATGTAAGTGAATGGGGGAAATATTTAAAACAATTTGGCTAGGGTTAAGTTTATAGCTTTTGTGATAATTACTATTTCCTTCAAGGAACTCTTATAACATTTTGTTTTTTTATTTTGCACAAGGCAGACGACAAGGATAGATAAGGAAACTTTGTTAGTTAACATTTTTATTAAATTCAAGGAAATTTAGTTTTTTGGAATAAGTCAACGCCAGTATGTGAATCAGTGTTGCCAGAAAATGATAATGGGAGAATGCTACAGGTTTAAAATTTCTGCTAAAATTTATTGCAGCAAAAAAATAAAAATGCTAGATTTTAGGTTCCTTTAGCAGTTTTTTGAAAAGCTTGAATGCTTTTTTACCAAAGAAAATGCTAAATCTTACAAAGAAAATGCCAAAATGGCAACATTGATGTTAATCCAAGCAAACTAATTTTTTTTCTATCGATTCGGCTAGGTTATATATGTGAAATTATTCCACCAGAAGCAACTGATATTCATCATTCGCATTTTGGTAACTGAGAGATAGAGAGAGAGAGAGAGAGAGAGAGAATGACAGGAAAGATAGCTTACAACATCCCAATTTCTCAGTGTGAAGCCAAGCTGAGTTGTAGATATACCAATTTGATTTTCTGATATCACATTCCGATATTCTAGATTCGGCGACCCGAACAGTGAGAGAGATATAGAGAGAGTATGTTCAAAAGTTTCCTTCTCTTCTCCGTCTTGGCAGCTTCTGCAGAGATCGTCTTACGATGTATACAACCTCCTACATAAAGTGCACACCCTTAGAATGAAAAAGTAAAGCCGTTTGAACATCTGCCAGCGTATTCTGTAACTCACCAAGCTAAATCTCTATATTTAAAAATTTATAAGGCCGTTTAACCGATTTTCGGCTGCAAATGCAATTTTAAAACGTATATTGCTGAATCAGGCAATGGCTGAAAAATTTAACCCACCAAAATTTTAGTATTTTATGTCATCGCCAAAAGTTTGTTCAAAATTTTAGCGATCGAATTTAGCTTTAGCTGCTGCGACTTACAGAATACGGGGCTGGTTGGGCGACTCTAAAAAGTTCTTGCCAAATTAGTGATTTGAAAAATTTCAGAGGGACTCCAACCAGTTGATGGGTGTGGCAATTTAGCCTTCGTGCAAGTTCGTAATAGGATTACCGAACAAATTTCCGCGTCCTAGATTGTATGGTCTCATCACCTCTTTGAGTCAACCTTCCTTCCCAAATACATATACACTCTATGGGACCTTAGCCAGTTAACCGCTTTTCTTACCGCCTTTGACCCTGTAGCAGATTGTATTAGCTTGATCTATTCTCTGCTTGAGGGGAATGATAGCAGTTCTCCTTTTTACTCCCTTATCTAAATTCGATACGTCCGCAAATACTTTGAGCATGTCTCTTCAATGTTTAATCTGTGTATTGTATTTGTCTGAAATATCGTTATTAATTCTTATAAGTGACAGAGATGTAGATAATGATTTGCCAATATATTCTGGAAAACCTTCCAAATAATTAAGTTGTCATTCAGCGCCCTTCTTCAAGCATTTATTTCCTTCAGAAAAGCTTGCTGTGGCATATATACAAATATTGGTGTTATGCCAAGATTTTCAACGTCTTAAAAAAAATATAAATAAATATATAAAAAAATAGGACCGTTCCAGTTTCCATAAACTAGGTGGATAATAGTGATTTTCTGCGTTTTTTAGGCAAACAATTCGAAATATTGAACAACCAGTTGAGAAGTTTGGGAAGCATTGGGTTCCCCAGAACTTTTTGCATGCCTCATCTAATCAAATTATAACACCAAGATGAAATTTAGTTGTATTCGTGATCACTGTTCATAGTTTTACTTACTGATTGAATAGAGGGTTTTTATTGCAGAGGCAATAATACCATATACTCCAGAGGATTCGTATAACTGGAAAGGTTTTCGGAACATACACCCTGTCCTTGGTGTTTCTGAACTCTTAGCAATACTTGCACTAACCTGGCAAGCAGGGCCAACCATTCATGTAAAAGTTGGTACGATTGGAGAGTCTTGAGAGCTATGCGACTAATACTTCTACTGGATATGAATAGGAAGGCGATGCGAGTCTTGTTAAGCGCATTGTCTGGTTACTAATCGGTCAGAGCAAGGATCAGCATTTGGGAAACTGGCATTACAGATTTCTGAAGGATGAAGAGGAATCGGAAAACATTAAACATATTATCTGCCATTACCCGAAGCTGTAACGTCACAAGCTTAGATGGCTGATCAGACATTTCCATGACAGCATTATGGATATCACAAAGTGTCAAATGAAGGATATCAGTGACTTCATCATGAGAATTCAGTGGTTTAATGACATATAATAGGGATTCTTCTGGGTACACTAGTGGGGTTAAGTTTTTATTAACGGGTACTAAGAGAAGAGAGTCACAATGTATCCAACTGGGTCTCTCTGTGGAGGTGTGTTGCAGCACCATCCTTCCTAACCTAACCGAACCTACACGAATATGATGAATATTTCATCTCAGATTCCTTATCTTTACATACATATCAGCTAGGGTTGCCAGTTTTGAAATCGTAGAAATCATTACATGAGAGAAAAAAATTCAAAACAATTGAAAAAAAATCGGTACATTAATTTTTTCAATATAAAAGCCTTTAACTAGGGAAGTAACTAATCAGGCATGTTCTGACACTCGCATGGTTTTCAAATCGCATGTGAGTTTCAAATCGCCAAGCATGTTCTGTAACTCATGCGTTTTGCTTGCGACTTGCGATATTGATTTAGGTCAGCCGTTCGTTGAAATCGTGAGTGTATAAGTAAACAATGCAAACACAAAATTAACAAAACAAGAAAATTTTTTATAAATTTCAATTTTATAATAAAAATTTTACGAAACTGTTAAAATTTTTTATTAAAATCAAAAGAAAACATATTTAATTTCATTTATTAGCCATTTTAGTGTTTCGTTAAAGTTTGGTTTAGGCTAAATTCATGAGTTCACTTCAGTATACACTTGCGATTTTAACTCGCCAAGAGTCTTGCGATTGCGATTTGCAGCTTCCCCCTCTTGCGAGTTGAAGTCACAATCGCATATGTAATGCGATATGCGAGTGTCAGAACATGCCCGAATACCAATTTAGCGCATGCGAATGCGAATACTACATTTTAATTTTTGCGAAAGCGAATGCAAATATTACAATACGTTAAAAATCACATGAAAATAAATTTATATACGAACATGAAGTTGTGTTACATACATGGATGTACTACATATAGCATTTTATTTAAACTGAGTCTTGCATTGAGCAAATATGTATTAATTTATTAAAAACATGAATTCATAAAACAGAAAGATACATGCATATGTTTGTATATGAAATTAATGAGTGACACTTGTTTCGCGTGGAATTTACTACAACAATGACTAGCTAATATTGTTAGCGATTCAAATTTGTTTGTACGAAGTAATGAATGGTGCTCAACACATTTTTTAAAAGTTTTAACAGACTAGTCTTAAGTAATTAGAAAATACTGCTGCCGAAAATACAATGTATTTTCTTTTTCAAAAAATTAAATAGGTATATTTCCAAACACCGCTGGACTTTAGTTTAATTTTGATGCTTATGAGAACTTTTTTATAGAAAAGCTTTCTGATAAAGCTTTGAAGAATGCCTTACTTATAAGTCAGCTACGTCCAAGCCATGTTCACAATGTGCAAACTTTTATAAAGAGTATTTTGTGCTTTCACATCGACATGATGATAACTTTCTTAAATAAAAGTACTTGCCGGCTTAAAAATTTTTTGCAGTTCGTTCAAAAATGCCAACTATGCACAGATATTGAGCAGTTGCAAAGCATGTGCAACAGTTGATCACGCATACGCAGAAAAAATTAGCAGAACTTCTGCATAAATTTGCTGAATCTACGAACGTACCCTATATTTATCTCTTTCATGCCGGCTTAAAATAATTTTCGTGTTTTTGACGTTTGTTAATGGCAAACTTTTTTCGTAAAAGAAGTACAAAATTTTTTTGTCTTAAATATTCGCATACATTTTAGCAAATGCAGATAGCAAAAATAAGCGAAAAATTTGCAAATGCGAACATTCGTTACATTCCTAGCTTTAACCATTCTTAAAACAAAACATGAATTCAATGTATACTTTGTACCAAGGCATATGTAATTAATAAAAATAATATTATCAAAAAAATTTTCGAAAAAGAAACTTTAAATTCATTATTTGCATGTATCAGAAATCACTTATAGCAAATCTTTCTTGCAAATTTAAATTTAAAAAATCTCAATAAAATTAACAGTAACATTAACTTAAACTAAAATTTATATGATCTCTGACAGTTTTGGCAGAATTTGCTTGAGCTTTATATGGATACCACTTTGAAAATAAATTCGCCTTAAAGCGAACGTAAAGTAAAGATCACTCACTGGTGATTCAAAGAAAATAAATAAGCACTATGACAGGCTTTCTTATACATTGATCATAATTAATATATAATAAATTCAGTAAAGTGCGACTATGACTCGCGCACATAGGGTTCCGTACGAACACTAGATATGTAATTTAATACAAACTTCATCCTATATAATATATAGTTTTGGCATTTTTTTCGTTTTTGGGGTCTTTTCGGTTTTTTTGTTTGTCGTTTTTTGCGTTTTTTTCGGTTTTGGCGATTTTTTTAAGTTTTGGCTCTTTTTAGTTTAGACACTTTATTTTCTTGTTTTGGCGATTTTTTCGGTTTTTTGGCGTTTTTTTCATTTTGGCGTTTTTTTTATTATTTTTGGCGATTTTTTTTTAATTTTTGCGATTTTTTGTTTATTTAAATTTTTTTTTAGTTTTGGCGACATTTTCGCGTTTGGCGATTTTTTTCAATTTTTTGCGTTTTTTTTCGTTTTGGCGTTTTTTTTTCATTTTGGCGATTTTTTCGAATTTGGCGATTTATTTTAGTGTTAGAATTTTTTTTAATTTTGGCAATTTTTTCGTTTTGGCGATTTTTTTAAATTTTTGGCGATTTTTTTTGGTTTGGCGATTTTATAATTTTCGGTTTTTTTAGTTTTACCGTTTTTGAAAATTTCAAGTGTTTGCCTCTTACGGTTTCCAAGATATAGCAAATTGTCAAAATTACATAGTCAAAATTGCATTAACTGATGGACCACCCTTTAATTTAAATTTTTTAAATTTTAGTGTTAATTGTTGTAGTCTGTATAAAAATACACTAATTTTACAAATTTCAAGTTTCAATATACATATGTTCATACAATTGTATGTATATTACATGGGATTTTAACATATTTCATTGCTCGTTTTGGAACACCCTTTAATTTTTAATTCTCATGTATTTGTTGTTGTAGCGGCCAAGGTTCTACATACTGTGTCCAAATTTCAGGTCCGTAGCTGTTACGGTTCCTGAGAAAATACCGTGTGACGGACAGACGGACAGCGTAGCGAAAACAATAGGGTTCCTTTTCACCTTTGGTGTACGGAACCCTAAAAACAGCACAAAAACAGTACATACATGAAAAAATCAGTACATTTGCGTACTGATTTGCTAGTTATGCATAAATCAGTACTTTAAACAAAAATCAGTACATGTACTGGCAAAATCAGTACGACTGGCATCCCTAATATCAGTCCACAGTATGCAGGTTTAGCGAAAAGTTCAAATTGCTGTTTGAGTTTAAAAAGAAGCAAAATTCGCAAACCCCCATTGCACTACCGCACAGATTTTAAGTTTATGTTCCCGCAAATTCATATTCTTGCACAAGAGGTCATGTTAAAAGTTATTAGAACGCCTTTTTCTCTCTGTGTGTGTTTGTAAGTCCTAATTTACACTATGCAAGTCTTATTGCTAAGCTGATTAGTTTGATGGAGAGAGAGAGAGAGACGAGGGGAAAAGAAACTTTTCTTATGCAAGTCTTATTGCTAAGCTGATTAGTTTGATGGAGAGAGAGACGAGGGGAAAAGAAACTTTTCTGTTCCCCTCGCCTCTCTCTCCGTCAAACTAATCAGCTTAGCAATAAGACTTGCATAGTGTAAATTAGGACTAAGAAAAGGTTTTCGATACGAGGAATAACAAAGTTTTAAAATAAATATTTTTATTTAAGTATCTTACCTAATTCCAAGATATTTATTTATGTACGTACAAAGGTCGAATAATTTGAAATAATTTGTATACTGATTTTTTTTCTATTTAAGTTTAACATTTGTCAAAATACTTTCAAAAACTCTTCAAGCTAATGAAAACATTTAATGACCAACACTTAAACTGCTGAATTTTATAAGTTTTTTTATTTCCTTTTTTGGCAAGTGTAATTGAAATAATTTGTTACTCTAGTGCACAGTTTTATAGCTCAATTCAAACCATATTGATATAAGTCACATAAAATTTTCATTCCAATAACAAAATGCAGCCTCTAGGGTTAGAGCTTAAAACAAGTAAAACAAAATATATAAAACGTATGAAACCAATAATTTAAAGAAAAAATATTTTTTAAGCCAACCATAAACATTTGCACTAACTCTTCAACGTTTCCATTTTAACAGGACATTTTGCGTAAAATACGTGAGTGTGGCTCATCCGTCACCTATTACGGCGGTCGTGTTGTACAAACATCCGCAACTGCAAGTGCTCTAGAATTAAATGGTTGTGGTAACAATGGACATAATTTTAATAACAAAACAATAGCTGTAAACAATACAGCCAAAATGTCCTTAAACAATCCTACCATGATGACACAAACGCAAACGAGGGCTAGAGTTCGTGAAATTGAGACTTGTTGTAGTGCAGCAGCAGTAGCAGCAGCAGCAGCAGCAGCGGCAGCAGCGGCAGCAGAAGGAGCACCAGCAGATAGCAATATTTGTGCTATGAAAGGCACTAATAATGAATGTCAATCCAATGGAAAACAATTAGAACAAAAGAAATTACACTTTATTAAAGACGATAGTGGGGCAAATAATGAGTCCAAACGGGGTATAAACCAAAAAGAAAGCAGCCAAATTAATGGGAAACATAAAGTTCAAGGATGTAAAGGATCTGATAAGACAGATCACAATGGAGGTATGTTGGTTTAACTTTGCTAATTAAATGTTGGAATAGTGGAAAAATAATATTCAAAAGGCTGAAATATTGAATGGGAGTATGTTTCTTTTTGTTAATTTTGCAAAACTTGCAGCTTAGGTTCAAAACTTAGGTTAGATGAAATCGACTAGAGTAGAGGGAGATATATTAAAAATTCATTGCAAATTATAAGAAAGAAAAAAATCAAATAGAAGTCAGATACTGTAAGGAAGACGTGGTAAGAGGAAAGGTAAAGGGGAGGAAAAGAGGAGGAAAGGGAGCAAACAACTATTAGCTGCTACATTTTTAATAGATATTCCAGAGAAGTACATTTAGGCAAAGAGGAAGTTCTAAGGTCTCCTATTGAAAAGGTGAGCTTCCTTATTTTCATCTATAGCAGTACTAAGAGACAGTGGCCCATAACCTTAGGTACGTGGTCGCACTGCCTTTCTAATCTTTGAAGTCCGATGTCAGAGGGCTTCTTAGGCTTGTCGAACAGTGTTGAGTCTGAATCCGATTATTATACACTTTAAGTAGGCTTGTACTTAAACGGCTCGATGATGGGTAGCAAATGAAGTTCAGTTTCGTTTCCAGTTGCCAAAAACTGTGTATTTCGTTGGCCTTCTGATACCGAGAATTTTTAATTGCTTACTACAGTAGCGAGATCAAAACACATTTTTTGGACCTCGTATCGCAAATAATCGATTTTGGTGAAAAAATAAGTTCGAAAATTATGTCGCTTCAGCTTTTTTTGGCGGTTATGGCACGATATGATAAGCAGAGATCTACAGTTTTTATTGCTCATTGAATTACGGATTCACTGAAAATTCGCCCGCAAAGTTCTCTTTAAGATATTTACGACATTGGTCTCTAATTTTTTCCATAAGTTCCAAATATTTCTTATACAACTGAACTAAAGGATTTAACTTGGAAGACTATAATCTTAGGAGACCAATCTCCAATCTCAAACACATACGAACGAACCTTGGGAGCAGTAATAATAGAACAATGGGTTAATTTACCACAGTAGCTGGCAATGGCTTTCCAAAAGATGTTTTAACTTTATATTTTACAAGATATAAGCTTATTTGATTACTATATAAGGTGAAAATGTAACCTTCTACTTTCACAGCCAGGCAGCGCTAAAAGCTTTGAAGGGACACAATGTCAAATCGAAACGTTTTAGTGACTATAGGAGAGCCCTCAACTTGCTTATGGACAAATATATTGACAGACTGTGTTGGCTGTGGCCAGGAGGAGGCAAATGAAATTGCCGATGAGCTGGAAAGATTAGGTTCGGCGTTATAATGAAGGAATGTGCAACAGATCGGTGAATTTACCGATAGGTCATTACTACAGGGAACTCAGTAATTGAATAGAGAGCAGGACCAACAGGAAGTAGGGATGAGGCGCGTTGGCTGGCCACTGCTCGGTCAGAGCAAGAACCAGCATTTGGGAAACTGGCACTGCAGATTTCTGCAGGATGTGCGGCGATAAAGAGGAACCAAAAACCATTGATCTGTCATAGCCCGAAACTGCAACGTCATAGGCTTACATGTCTCAGCAGACTTTAAAATGAGACTATTACTGATATCGGGAAATGTGAACTGGAGGATATCAGGGGCTTCATCATGGGAATTCAGTGGCTTCATGACGGATAATAGGGTCACTTTTGGGTACAATTGGGGATGGGGTAGTAAATATTACTTTTAACGGGCAATATAAGGGTATCCCAGTGGAGGAGAGTGATAGCACCACCCTTCCTAACCTAACCTAAACTAATTAGTATTTCAAGCTTTTGTTTCTAATATATACCCACTCAGATGCAATTAAGAAATCCAATATATCAAATTCGTGTTTTGATTAGTCTCCGATGCTCTTAAAAGAGGAGCAGTCAAAGAAAACAATTGCTAAATATTTCCTCATACCATTTCCCCAACTAACTACACTGTCATGTATTCATGAACAGACAAGAATTCCCAAATCTTTGCAATCCAAATTAAAGATTTTCATATTGTAAAAATGAAAAAATATTAACTCTTAAACTAATATTACTTTCTTCCTTAGCCAATACTTTTATATTTTCCTTTATTTTTTTTTATACAGGCGGTGGTATAACATTCAAACTTGTCAAATCGAATAGTTGCAGCAGTCGTTTGGAATTGGCTGGTGCCACAGACATCGAACCCGAAGAAACTGAAGTTGTACGCAAAATGGTGCATCACTTCGAGGCAACGAAAACCAAAAATGACTGCAACACTAACAATGCACGTACTGTTGCAAAAAGCAACAACAGTGGCAGTGATACAACCTTAACAATAAATAACCAGTCAACTGTATTTTGTCAAGACGATAAAGCCGACAGCCGCAATCATATAGTTAATGAGGATTTTGCCATACATTCTACTACTACTGCTGCTGCTGCTGCTGCTGCTGGTGGTGCTCAAAGAAACGAAGAAGACCAAATTATTGAGAAAAACAATCACGATTTTGGCATTAAACTAGTAACTGTAAATAATCACATAAATATTACCAAAGGAAATGTAACCGACTTGGTAGCAGCATCAACGGTTATGGCAAAAAGCAGCAAAGAAGAACTGGAACAGGGGCAGGAGATTTTTAAGAAAACAACAGAGCAAAAAACATATCAAAGTGAAGCGAAAGACATACATTTGGATAATAGCGGTAAAGGGATCAAAAAAGAAGTTGGTAATGGAATGGGGAAAATTTGTCGTAATAAAAATGTCGATTTAGCGTTTACATTCGTTAAGCAACAACAGCCAACCAAATCGGGTGGAATCAGCCCCGAAATTACCAAAAATATCACACACATTTCGAAACAGACAACTCCCAACAATGTGAGTGCTTTGCAAAAGGAACAACTCCACACAGATGGTGTATGTAGAAAATTGGTTACTTATGAAAACACACTGCTGCCGACCATTACGGCAACAACAAAAATAAAAAACTCCAACAAATCGTCAAGTGGGGATTTGATGAAGGTTGATGAGACAGAAAACAAAACTAACCTTTACACAAACGCCAAGATAACGAGCTCCAGTGGAGCTCAAATTAACTCTTCACAAATAATTGTGCCCGTTGAAATCCATCGTGTTAATAATAATGTTAAGAAAGTGGAAAATAGCCACAATTTGAGTTCAAAGGGCAGTGGTGAGGAAAAGAGCTTCCTGCCATTGAGCACCACTTCAAGTCTCACTTCAGTGATAGATAAAACTGTTGTTAAATATTATGTGGCCAATGATAAGAGTATCTATGAGAAGCGCAAATACGATGATATTGAATTTGAGGAATTTGAAATTTATGATCCAACCAAGGACTTTGAGAAACTAATTGAAGAGGAGAAGAAACGTCATAATCCAGAAGGCCACTTTGCCAACAACAATTGTGACACACATCAAAATAATCCTCAGCAGCAGCAGCCACAACAACATTCCACCACTTCCTCTTTGACATCCAACACTTCAAAAGCTTCAGCCAGCTCATCAAAGGCCTCAGCAAAAAGTGAAAAGTCTATGGTTTCAACGGAAGCGGAAACAGATTGTTATGATAGCCTAGATGATAAATTATAAAGCAGATAAAGATAGAGAAGGATATGAAAATGAAATTAGACATATTGATATTGAAATATCAAACCAAAAAGGGAAAATCTATAAAAAGCTCAACTCCCCCTCTCTTAACGCAATTATTTAATTTTATTATTTTCTCGTCTTAGATTTAAAATATGTAATCTATTTAAAATTTATACATACATACATATATAACAAATTGAATTAGTTTGAATTAGTTTCTCAATTTGATGCAACGATTATAAAATTTGTATTCTGGTGTAGGGTTCTCTAATGTTTTACTTGAATTTTGTACTTAAACATTGTTTTGCTACTTTTTTCTTTTATATTGACAAATGTTAAACAAAAAGTTGTTGTTATTATTTTTTAAATATTTAATTATGTATTTTAGTTGTAAGAACAAAACTTATTAGTGAAAGAAATCTTTATACTACAAACGAATGTATCTGAATATATAAAAAGTTAAGTAAAAAATTACCTACCAAATGAGTTGCTTTTACTATTTTAAGTCCAGAGCTTCAGCTGAATTTGAAAGGGGCACTGCCTACAAAGATTTATGTAAAGCATGCATGATCATGCGAAATCTTGCAAGTGCATGAATGTGCGTATAAAAATGATAATGTGATTAATATTCTTTGACATGTTATTGGAAATTTTGTAGAAAATATGTAACTCGTAAACTAATGAAATTCAAATAGATATTGCTTATAGTTTTCTGAAATTATACTCGTATAAAAAAGGTTTAGTTTAACCTCAGACTTTTTTTTTTGAGCGAAAGTGAAATTGATTTAACAATTTGCAACATCAGTAGCACAACACGGACAATTTCATCTCTTGATGAAACATTTCTCTTCAGCATTCAAGTCAACTGAAAATCACTTTTAGCTCTAAAAAATAATCACCTATTTTATATACATAGAAAATTATATGTACAAAAAAAATTTTACTTAAAAATTAAAACAAGGTAAAAAAATGTTAAGATCAGTCTACAAATTACAAAGTAACAAACATAACAAAAAAACCGAATACGCTTGACCTTTCAGGCCATCCTTGGAACTTTCTGTTCAATTCAAAATCAAGGCGCTTGGAAAATCAAATCTAATTGGAATTAATTGAATTGATTTAATTATCTAATGTTACAAATGTGCGTTTGTGTTTAAAAAAAATCGTTGTATAGTGAGTGCCTTTTTAAATAATATTTTGATTGCTTCTACAAATAAATTAATTGTATTTACAAATCTTTTTTTTTTGTCTGTGTATTAACAACTTTAATTGAAAAAAAAATACAAATAATTAATTCAAATTTTAATTGAGTCAATTAAATTGTTGTTAATAAATTAAATTCATTAAAAGTTTAATTGAAAATTTTATTCAGTCAATTCAACTTTTGTTTAAGAATTTAATTCACTAAAAAGTTTAATTGACACAATTAAATTTTTCATTAATTTTTGGTTTTGCCCCAAATTAAAGGTTTTGGTTGGATAAATGTTTTTATCTGTGCACATTAGAGTGGCCGTTAATTGTATGGAGACTTTTTTTTATTTCTTCTACTTTTATCCCCTAAATCAGTTCAGTTTTATGTAAAAAAAAAATACAAAAAAAAATCATACCGATAAGTTGCGTTTTAGCGGGTGTGTCTGGCACTCAAAGTTGGTCTTTAAGCCCATTTTTCAATGTAATTTTTTGCATATGACTATCTTTTTAAAAAATCATTTTACAAGAATATGACATATGGCAATATTTTAGATCTTGAAGTCAACAACATTAGCTCAAAGAAAGCTTTTTGCTAAAATTAATATTTTAGAAAATAATGAGGAAAATAACCAACAAAATACCAACAATTTTATGTAACAAAATTATATTTATATGGAAATTTTTTATTTTAAGCAGTGTTGCCAGAATTCCTCCACCAAAAATCGCTAAATGTAGACAAAAAAAAATGGCTTAAAACTAGCTAAAAAATGGCCAAGCAAAATCGAATGCAAAAATCATGAACTTTAGCAAAAACAAGAAGGTATTTCATATATTGTTTTTTTAAGACAAATCGGGAACTTTTTTAAAGTAAATAAAAACAATAAATTGAAGTAATAAATAAAATAATTTTTCTTTTTTTAGTTAATTTTAATTATTATTCGAACTCCATTTGTTTCTATATTTGTGATTTGAACGGGCTAAAGTTCGTATCGCTTTTTAAGCCAAATTACATGTGATAATTATTAATGAACAAATAACACCAAAGTCTGTTGTAAATATTCTGACTAACAACACATAGTTGAACGGAACAGCCAGCCGTTTTCGAAGGCCACTAAACCTTCATCATCAGCGTTCTTTTGTGTTTGGTCCACTGTGTGTGGTGTCAGTTGATGTAGATTTCTGCTTTATATACTTAGCATTTTATTGCAAATGGAATATGTGAATTGTTTTGATTCATCGTATTTCAATTTGCTGAAAGCTTTTTTGTATTGTAAGCTCAATTTTACCATTACTATATTTACAACAGTCTTACCATTGTCGTTTTGTTCTTTTTACTAATTATACACATGTTACTTAATTTGCTTATTTTTTGTTCTACTTAATACAAACTTTTCGGTTTGTTACTATTAAGTATGTTTTTATTTAATTTTTTGCCACAAGCCCATGGCTATTAATTTTAGTTAATTTTAATTATTATTCGAACTCTATTTGTTTCTATATTTATGATTTTAACAGGCTAAAGTTCGTATCGCTTTTTTAAGCCAAATTATATGTGGCCTTCGAAAACGGTTGGCTGTTCCGTTCAACTATGTGTTGTTAGTCAGAATATTTACAACAGACTTTGGTGTTATTTGTTCATTAATAATTATCACATGTAATTTGGCTTAAAAAGCGATACGAACTTTAGCCACTTCAAATCACAAAATAATTTTTCTTCAGGTAATAAAAAAAACTGCGTATATAGTGCAAACTTGCAAACTTACAATACTTACAATAATTACGCCTTCTATTCATTTGTACATTCTGCTATTAAGTCTTTAAATTTTTGGGATACTAAAGCTATGTACAGACGATTGTGAGATCTTACAATATTGTCAGATCTGGCAATATGCTGACAATGTACTGGCAATTAAAAATTGCCAGCACAATATTCCTTGTCAGTTCACACGGTTGACAGAAAATCTTATAATTTATTGCCAGACGGTTGTATGACAATAAATTCATCTGACAAAATCGTCAGTAGAAAAATTGTCAGTTCACACGGTTGTCATTTGCACAAATTGTTAGATCTGTTGTTATGCGTTGCCAGACTTAAAGCATTTATTAGAAATTGTTAAATATTTATCGTTTGTGTTTGTATTAATTGTAAAAAGTGAAAGTATAAATTATTATGGACCATTAAGAAGCAATTGCAATGAGTTTGTCTGCATATATTTTATTATAAATTTTTTCTTTTAAATCAAACGTGTGCAGTGTTGCCCATAGAAAGAATTCTCTTACAATGACGCCATTGTCAGATGCATAAACTTTGCACATCTGACAATGTTAAAATGTCTGACAAATATCTGGCAATAATTTTACAATGTGTTCACTCGATTGTAAGATGTCTGACAATTTGTTGTCAGCTGCTAGTCTTGCAATGGACTGACAATGCTTTTTCTGGCAACGACGTCTGACAAAAATTGTCAGTTCACACGGTTGTAAGAAATTTTGAGCACATTTTACTGGCAATATTGTAAGATCTGACAACCGTCTGTACATAGCTTAATCCATTCCTTGCGAAATTTTTGTTTATGTATACTTTTTATTAACTTTCTATTTTTTAAACTTTCATTTAAAATTTGATTTTTCTTGATATTTTCACTCGTGTAAAAAAAATATGACCCTTGTTTGATTGATATCATAAACCACCAATTACAGTGAAATCTCTCATAACCGGACACTCACGGTCGCCCTGTTTTTCTCTGTTTATTAGAGGTGTCCGCTTATGAGAGAATTACACATTTTTTGGATTTCATTGTAGTTGAAAAATTATTTTAAGAGTAGACTTCTTCAAATTAGATTGGTATAATTTCAGCTGTTGGGTTTCAAATGACTTTCAATGATTTTATTTGTTGGAATACAACAAAGTCGTCTCTAGAAAAATGCTTTGAATTGTTAAAATACACAAGAAACTTTATATCTTCACAAGTTTTTGCACCGAATATTTTCCTTTTTCAAACTCGTTTAAAATATAATTTTTTTTCTGTAATTGATAAAAACAATTTTTTCACTGCCATTTTGGGACACCAGCTAAGCAAACAACTTCTTCATATAAACGCAATTTCTTTGCGTCTCCAACGCATCAGTATTTACATATGCGTTAACCAGGGAACCAGCAATATCATTGACCCTAATATAAATATGAATCAGAGTTGAATAAAGAAAGACCTACTATTTAAATGTAACTCTTGTTGCCACGTTTCACCGCTTCTGTACTTTTATGAGAGTGTCCGGTTATGGGAGTGCATTTTGTATGGAAAAACTTATGAACGTGTTGGATCTACAAAAATTGTCCGGTTATTAGAGGTGTCCGGTTATAGGAGGTGTCCGTTATAAGAGGTTTCACTGTAGATCCGACAACTTATAAACACCTTGCAACGATTATAAGAATGCAGTAGCAAATCTTATTGTTACCAATTGAGCTATCTCTTTCATATAAGCGCTTTTAGACTGCTGCAACAAAAATGGCAAGTTTTTGAACCGGGATTTATAGATATTAATGCGAAAACAATAACATATTACTCTGTTGTGTTTTTTTTTGGTGGTTAATTAATGTTCCCATGTTCCGAGTTTAAATTTTTTTGTGAAAAATCACAAACAAATTTCATGTTTGGAAAAATAGCTAAAAAATAGCTAGATTAAAATAAAAATGGCTAAAAAAAATAGCTAATAGCTAAACTCACTTTTCTTCCGGCTAAATGGGATGAAAAATGGCTAAATTGGCATCACTGATTTTAAGCATGTACAATAAGAGCTTATATGTATATATTAAATTATTTCATAGATATACATATAGTCAAAATAAAACAAAACAAAAAAAAATTGCATTGAATATATGGGCTTGAGGGCCAACTTTGAGGGCCGGACGCACCCCCTAAAACACAACTTGTTGGTATGAAATTTTTTTGTATTTTTTTTTACATAAAACTGAACCGATTTGGGAAGTGAGAGTAGAAGAAATATAAAAATAACGGCCACCCTAGTGAACATACATAAAAAATTTTAACTTCAAACTTAAATTTGCATTTATTTGGCGTTTGTTTTATTTTTCCAGAAATGCCAAAGCTCCGCGTAAGATTCAAGGTGCTGCTGTCCTTTAATTTAATTGTAAAAAATAAAATCACAAAAGTAAATAAACTAGAGTGAATCATGGTTTAACACTCCCAACACTACGTGGAAATATTTACAAGTGAATTGTAGTTAACTAAATCATACAAGATAATTCAACATCTTGCTTCGTCTGTCCTTTCAAGTCCTCTTTACTAACTACTATTACTTTTACTTATATTTTTTCTTTGTTCTTTCATCTTCTAAAAAATGTTTTATGTTTATATGTATGTAGATGTATATTTGTCTTAATTTACATACCTGAGTTTGAGTCTTTATTCTTATTTGTACAATAATTTTGTCGTCCTGCGAAGCTCCATGAATTCTGTAATAATAAAAAAAGTAAAAGACGAAATGAATAAAAAGACAGCAATAATATTACAAGAAATAACGACAATATTATATGTATGTGTATAAAAGTAAAGGTGCGGTCAAATTTGAAAAAAGTTTGTCCAAAACAAGCGTAATCACTAAATATTAAATAAAAACTTTTTGGTTCAGACACTTGCTTATTAAGTTAAGGCATCATATTTTTCTTATAGAAAATATGTCTGATGGCATACTTTTCTTATACAAATCATTTTTGACTGCGTGACCACGCACTTTTCTTATAGAAACGCTAGTTGACTGTGTGACAGCTAGTGTTGTTAATTATTCGTGTTTTATGTTTGTTCGAATGAAATTTCATAATTGTTTTCTTCTTCGAACAGACGAATAATTTTGAACTTTTGTTCGAATATTCGAACGACAAAGAATAAAAAAATATATTCGAATAATCTTAAAAAAGTTTGCAAAAACGACACGTATATGTATTAGATTATTTTTTTTTATTAACAAACGAAAAATATTTCATTACACAAGAAAAACAAATATATAATTTCAATAAAAAATTTAGTAATATTTATAACAAAACTTTAAAGTTTTAAGAACCTTTGCCGCAGTTGACGCCGTGGCATAGATACGAACTTTATGTTCCACTTATACTATTGAAGTAACAGAATCGCAAAAAATAAAAGATTAAATAAAAAAATTATGATAACTTCCAATCGACTAGACCGATTTTCTTCAAGTATAAATTAGAAGATATACGATCATATCACCATTCAAACGAAAATAAAGCAAAATTAAAATCGGTCAAGACGTTGGGGAGCTACGGCGTCAAAGACACGCAGATCAACAGAATATATCTAAAAAATGTGATATATTCTAAACGGCTGGACAGATTTTCTTTAAACATAGCTAAGAACACTCTCGAACAAGTCTTTTTTTATTTTATTTTTAAAGAGAAGTAACAATCAGGCAATGAATGCCCACTACTATTATAAGGAAAGGGATAGTAACAGAAAAGAGAGGTGGTGAAGGAATAAATAGAGGAATGCTTCATTTTTTTACAGCTCTGCTTTTTGCACGTTTTTTTAATAGTGTAGTGTTGCAGCGCCTCTGGCGTTAAGTGAGTCGTATTAATTTTTTTTTTTTTTTGAAGCTGTGTTTAGTAGTAGTTTAGTAGTTAATTTACTTCGCCGATGAGGAGGGTGCTCTGGTGTTACATTAGGATTAGTATCTCTTGAAGTCGGTATATTTCAGTGACCAGTGACTATGCCTTCCTTCATCACTTGAACTTTTCTACAATAACTGATAGAAAGGGACAGTAATACACATCAGAAAAATGCGTGGTGTTGTTATTTAATGACTGTCACATAGCGGGCTCGATCCTAAAACCTTCTTTTTTGTAGTCAACGTGCTAACTTCTTCAGCCAATGCCACCCTCAAACAGGAAAACTAAATCAAAATCGGTCCAACCGTTTGATCTCTGCGTCGACTCGTACATACAAATAGATACACAGACACAAACTACATACAAACTTATAACACCCCTTTTTTTGTCAGAAGTTAAAAACTGAAACGAAATTAGTTAAAAAGTATAGGTATTTATACACATTTACAACCATTTTTAATATGTTATTAATTTTTTGGAAAAAATCATTTAAAAACCGCAGACAACCCAAAAAATCTTTTTATACAAGTAGTTAAGGAAATTGTTCGAATATTCGAATATTCAACAAAAATGATTCGAATAATTTTTTATTCTAAATTGAAAATTTTTGTTCGTTCGAACAAATATGATAAAAAGTTGTTCGAATATTCGAATAATTTTTGTTCGAATGACAACACTAGTAACAGCACACTCTTCATATAAAAAAGGCGTTTTAATATTTTACAGTACACTCTTCTTTTAAAAAATATGACTGACAGCTAGAATAAAGGCTCAGTTAGCCGACTGTAATAGAATGTAACTGCAACAGTAGGAAACAGCTGATCGATATTGTTATGTGAAAAGTAATGAAAATGGTTATAGAGATGTAATGTAACGTAACCTACATTTCACATAAAAATATCGATCAGCTGTTTCCTACGTTGCAGTTACATTACATTACAGTCGGCTAACTGAGTCTTAAGACGTTGTTTTTTTTTTTTGTTGTACAGTGTTTTAAACAAGAAAGAAAACTTGCGTCATGATAAAACGTAAACGTAATTTTCCGTTAAACTTATACATACAATAAAAAAACAGGCTATATATTAATATAAGTGAACATAAAAAGCTTTATATGAAAACTGCCTACAACGAAAAATAATAAAATAAATAAATGCGTTTAGTCAAATTAAGGACCCGTTAAATACATAGAAAAACTAATAATATCAAAAATATCCCTTTGACTCGTATACTAAAAATATTTAATGGAAAACGTGCTTCATCACCATCATTCATCATTGCCACTAATACGAGTGAATCAATTCGTGTGCTGACAATGCCTCGTAGGATACAAAAATACAGGATAATAAAAGTAGAGATTATTTTGCTACGTTTGCAATAAAATACATTAATGTCTGAGCCAAGTACTACTAAAAGCATTATATTCGCCACAACACACGCCTGTCGTTTTTATTATCTTGCTTAAGAATAATAATAACATTAATTAATCTTAAAGAAGACCAAAGTCTATTCAGTGGGTCATCAAATTAACAATTAAGTCATCATAGCCGTATTAAGCAACACGAGCAATAGAGCACTAGCTTCAAAGGCCATCAATTAGCTCTTATTATTAAAGAATAAACATAAGTAAATAGTCTTAATTTTAGTAACTGCGTATAATCATAATTGTAGTGCAAACAATTCGTACGATCACACATTTTCTATCAAGCAACTATGACTAAAGCCGATTCCAACATACAAGATCATCTCTACTTCGTTTGTGCAAAAAAAAATAAAAGGCGCTACAACTAAAAAATTAAAAGACACATGCGTATCACACGCATTAACGCTCTGTCATGCTTATAGATTTATTTATTATTTATTTAGTCGGGCAAAAAAAAAAAAATACGCCTGGTACTCAGGATATTTATCTATTATTCGCCACCGTATACATACATTTGTGTATATAAAATGAAATGGAAGATGTGTGGGTGTGTGTGTATGCCTGAGTGTGTGTAAATAAAATAGCCCTGTATATACGCATGTGTAGGTTGAGTATTACTCAGACTATTTTTATATTCATGCGTATGATTGTAGCTCATACAGTCTATAAATTTTAGTTATAGTAGTTTGTGCTAAGTAATTTAAAATATTTGTATGAACATAGTATTCGGTTTAAAATTAATGCGTGTGTTTACATATGAGCGTGTTTTTCTTATTTTTAGGTGTACGCATTCATAATTGTTTGGCGGTCAATACTCAAAGAGTACTTCAATCGATACTTTTGTAATTCTCTGATACACACATACGTATGTTAGCCGATTGAAATACTGGGACTTTTATTTACTAGAGGGAGTTGCTATGTTTTATTTTTGACACTTAGAAGTCTGATTTATGACTGATCACTATGGTACTACAAAAACCAGTGTGGCGCCAACGGCATTTCTAAGTGCCGTTTTAGTGAACGATTTTCATTGTAAATTGTACTTTCGTGACCAGTTACTAGGCAGGACTTCTATGGGTCGTAGAGCTCGTCTTTAATTTTGGTTAGAGTGAAAACTTTTTTTTTTTTTTTATAAAAGATACCACATTTTACCAAAGCAATTTTTTCATACACTTTCCGGTATATATACTTCAGGTCTGGTCAGGTTTGAGTACGCCCTTGCCTGTTAACACAGAAACAATTATTCTAAAAAAAAATTTCAAATAAATGTTTCTTTGAAATAAAACTTAATTTCAGTAAATATTTTGTGCTGTGCCAGTAAATTTGTTTGTTGCAAAAAAAAACTGTATAAAGAAGAAAAAGGCCACAACGCCAGGTAAATTCACGTCAGGTAATCTCAGTTCACGTCGACAGCTGACAACCAGCTGATAATATATCTGCTGTCAAATCAAAGCAAAACGTTTGAAAATACACTAACAAAGATACAAAGCGAATATACAGATTTGCAAATAGATACCACCTAGTTCACCAGCTGACAATCAGCTGATAGTGATTCTCTGCTGTCAAACGTTTAGAGGATTATTTATTTATTAATTTTTTAGATTCCTTGACGAGTTTCAGTCGTTAGAGGCTTGCTAGTTAGGGAAAACTTTAGCTTTATTACACACTATATTTAAATCAAGCAGTTCTTACTAATCAGATATTTTTTATAAGAAGTAGTTATCAATTTTATGTTGATTATTGCTGTACTTATAATATTTTCCTTAACTGTATTACTTAATAAAAATATTACCAACTATTTGCAATTCAAATGTATTAAATGCGATTCGATTTAAATCGAGCGATTTACCAAAGTATATTTTAGCTTAATTAAACAAATGTGTGTGAAAGAATGGAAAAGCACTGGATACATTTAAAAAAGCTGTTCTCATTAATTTTTGCTTCACTGCTTGTTTCTTTATTATACATAAATGTTTTTCCTTTGCTGAATATTAAATTTATCATTATTTGTAAACAATTTCCTTATTATTGTGCTTAATGAACAACAACTCATCATGTTAAGCAGTTAAATTGGTGCACGTTCGCAAAAATGAAACTCATTAAGACAATCATTTTCCTAATTTTCATGGCAATTTTTTTTTTTTATATATTCTTTGAGTTTTGGCAACAATTTTAGTTCGAATGTATTGTACATTTCAATTTTGAAATGTATAAAGAAAATATATTTACATCAAGTTCAATTAGAAATATCTCCATTTGAGTACAAGGTATTTAATATGACAAATAAAAGAGAACCCAGCACAACTTTAATAATTAACTTGTTTCCACTGCGGAGAACATTCATCGAACATATTAAATTTTCTCAAGGTTTAACTTTGTAAGAATTCCAAGTACAATAGCGCCTTAAAGCTGCTTGGAATTCAAATAATTTCATGGTGAAATTACGAACGACATTAAAAGTCTTCATATTCAGGGCTATAATTTTTTGTTTATTAATTGCTATCAGTTGAAATTGTTCCCCTGGAAAAATTTTATTCATGATATCCCTGATTAATACAGACTAAAATTTGAGTTGATTTCGCACGATTCATTCCGGCAAACATTGGACTACAAACTAACATGTGTATAATTACTAAAGAACAAACGATAATGGCAAGACTGTTATAAATTTAGGGATGGTAAAATTGAGTTTTCAGCAAATTGTAATACGATAAATCAAAACAATTCATATATTCCATTTGCACTGAAAACTGAAAAACAGAAAACAGAAATCTACCAAACACAAAGAAAGCTGATGATGAAGGTGTAGTGGCCTTCGAGAAAAGCTAGTTGTTCCGTTCTACTACGTGTTTTTCAGAATATTTACAATTAACTTTGGTGTTATTTGTTCATTAATAATTACCAAATCTATAAATATAGAAACACACGAATTTCGAATAATAATACAGTTAGGCCTCGATTATACGTAATAGTCGGGAACGTTAGCATTCTGGATAATCGATTTACCCGTTTAATTGAATAACAGTTTTTATTGTGTTTTATATATATTTTGTATTCATATTTTTGTATTTATTTACATATCTTTGTATATACCGCATATAATAAAAGAAAAATTCATGGATTTTATGCTTGTGTTTAGTCAAAAAATGCATAAATATGCACTATAAGATAAAAAATATTTTGGCTGAAAACGGTTGCGTGCTTGCAATCTCTGTTAATAGAGGTAATCACGGTTGATCGAAGCAAAAAAAAAAAAAAAAATAAATAAATGGATGGACAAAAAGAAAACAATTACAATATTTCTTTCCCAATCGACATTGCCGGTTAATCGAATCACGGATAATCGATGCCTTACTGCAATTGAAAACTAATTTAAAAAAAAAATATTTTTTTTCCATATTATATAACAGCTGGAAATTGCTCTACATATAAGTTTCTTTCTTTTATGCATTAAACACATTGTAAGCTTCACGAACTGCTAACTGCAATTGTCGCCCGCTGATATTAAAATGTAAATACATATTTCAATGGTGCCACCTTTATATATTTCAAATTTATAAAAATTAAATTACTCCTTTAAAATGCGCTTACATCACGTAAAAGTATACAAATTAATAAATTTATTTCTTTGCATGAATTTCGGTATGTTCCTTCTATTAAATAATATGAAATCATTTTAAGCTATCAGTCATCCCATTTTGTGCCACATTGGCAACACTATATTTGCTCATCGGAGACAACGATAAAACCAGCATGAACAAAAACCTTGTTGTCGTCAGAGTAATCATTCTTATATGAACATGTGTAAACTTTTTTTGACATATTGCAGTCGGTAGTCTGCTGTGGTGAATGTGTTTAATGTTTTTTTTTTGTATTGATGGGTTTTAAATTTCTCTCCAAGACAATCTGTCATACGGGCTGTTCACATATGTATTACGTAACACGGCAGTTGAAGGGGGTGGGGATAAAGATTTGTTACAGTTTTGCAAATTTATACTAAAATTTTGTAAAAATCCTTAATTAGCGGCGGGAGGAGGGGGGGGGGTATCAAAACTTTGAAAATAGAGTTACGTAATACATATGCATGTGAATGGCCCCTTATCCTTTCGTAAGAGTTTAATCAATTTATAGAACATTTATCGTTGTGTTATTTTTTTTTTCTTTGATGTCGTTTTGATTTTGCCATAAAAAAAGAAATATTTACTATTGCCTGGCTGTCTACTTCTTGCAGGTAAAATAAATTAAACTACAACGAAACAAACACAGACGCAGACACACACACACACACACTTTCAAACAGTTTTAACACACGTTTCTCTGGCACGATGTTCGAATAAAATTGTAATTGCACTTGTAACATTTAAAATTTAATTGAATCAACAACATCTCCGTTGTCATGAATCATTTGTCTTTTATTTGTTAAATGTTTTTACAGGTTTTGAACTGGAGTTGAGTAAAAATGGATAAAATAAAAAAGTAGAATAAAATTCATGCAATTATACACAGAGAGAGAGAGAGAAGAAAAAAAAACGCCTGAGGAGCGTTGTACGGAAATTGAATTCAGATATAAATTCAAACATTTGCCCAAAAAAGCGTAACCAACAAACACTAATGAAAAAAGTTTTGATCCAGACACTTGTTTATCATATTAACCAGTTTCGAACACAATTAATGCACAATGTCATAGAATCAAACAATATTGAAAGATTTTTCATTAGCATTTAGTGCTTACGCTTTTTTTTGGGCAAATTTTTGACAAGTGTGGCCGTAGCTTAACGCTCACAAATAAAAAGGAAATTTATATGCTGGTTGCTAATTTCGAAATGGAAATTATTATTGATTTTAGTTTTATCTAGACAGTAGATATACATAAAACATTGATATCAATTAAATCGAACTCAAAAGATAAAAACTGCAATAGATCAGCAAAGAAAGCAAATACTGCAAAGCATCACCAAGGATTGCCGCTTTCCCCAGCTAATAAACAATAAATGTTAAAAATTCCAAGAAAGATTATCTAAAAAATCTTATTTTTTAAATATTTGTGAAAGAAATTAATTCTTTTACAACAGAAGCATTTTAACCTTCGTTTGATATGGACAATTAAACCTAAGCTTACAAAGCAATAAGAACTGAATGCAAAGGTATGTGTGTACATTCAAACATACTTATGCACACACTTCTATATTGACAAGCATTAATATTTTAATGCATCACAGTGGGACAGTATCGATTAAAATTTTAATACACACAAACATAACTTGAGGTATCTAAATATAAGTTCTGATAAATATTGTCAAAATACACACGAATTAAAAAAATTTCGTTGTTGTTTGTTTAGGAGTTCAAAATGCATTTCGTTGCTGCCTAGGCCATTCTTCAGTAGACTTCAACCACAATTCAAAAAAAAAAAAAAAAAAAAAAATAAAAAATTACAAAACTCCACTCACTATAGACAAAATTAAAATAAATTATTGAGAACTAGTATCTTCCGGTGAGTTCGCTCGCATCCAGAAAGAAATTAAAATTGTCCTATAAACTGTATTTATACGAGTACCAATTGAACAAAATTATAAAAAGTACCAGAAGTAAACAATTTTATACACTAAATAATTAGTAATAGAAACCGACTTCAAAAAAAAAAAAAAAAAAAAAATGAGGAGCTTAACAATTCGTCTCAAATCTTTTTCGGCGGTGTTACTGACTCGGTACATTTTAGACCGTTGTAAAAAGTGGGCGGGGACACGCCCACAATTTTTTTTTAAATTTAATTTTATGATATTCTACTTATTTGATTGCTGCGAAACCTATCAAACACCTTTGGTTCTTGTAATTACACAATTTGAAAGTTGAAAAATTGGGCGGTGTTACGCCCATTAAAATTTATTATAATATTTCACGCGGTTCTACTAAACCGATTTTTACGAAACTTACCACACACCTTGGGCTCTAAAATAGACACAATCCTACATTTAAAAAAAATGAGCGGAATCACGCCCATTAAAATTTCATATTTTATTTTAAGTGTTTCTACTTTACCGTATTTACAAGACTTTACATGCACTCTGAACTCTGAAAAACACACAATCTTGCATTCAAAAAATTGTCGGAGGCATGCCCATTAAAATTTAATTTTATATATCACGTATTTCTTCTTATCTTCTTCTATCATATCTTTACATTGAAGTCGTTTTTTTTTTTTAGGCAGAAAGAATTATTTATCTGCATCATCTGCTATCCGTCTACCGAATTTCATGCAAATTTATTAAACCCTTTTCGCTTTACAGTGCAACAAATTTAAACTTACAACAGAAACTTCTACTATTGGTTATTTTTCTTAATTTTTTTCTTTCTTAATTGGTGCAGCCGTTTACACGTGCTGCCGTGATCAAAGGAAATAGAGATTAATTGTTATATATAAGCATTTCCTTAGGAATTTTAACTTTCTGTAGCGTGCGACACTAAACAAATATGCGTTTTTTTTTCAAAGAAAATTAAACTTCTTTGTTTTTTTACTTTTTTACATTATTGTGTATGACGTCAGCAGCTCTACATTAGGTAAAATTTTAAGAAAAATCGAATAACATTCTTCTGAAATACAAGCTCAATTGATTGCTTGCTGTCGCACGCGACAAAAAAATGGAATTTCAAGTGCAAATGCCCACATATAGATTACAAAACTACAATTATAGTATACGAAGAAACTTTGTCAAGAACCAACTAACAAGCATATGTTGGAAAATAAAAATAAAATAAGCATTATATGCTAAATAACTTTTTTTGTTTTTTTTTTACTTCTTGGCCTGCAAGTTTTATTATTCTCAATAATTTATTGAAAGTTTGTCTATAAGCGTTGAGATTTTGTAAGCTTTCTTGTGATGTGGTTGAAGTCTACTAATGAGTTGCTTAAGTAGCAATGAAATGCATCTAGACGTGCTTAACCAAAAAACCAATTTGTTAAGTTCTGATAAAACTTTTAGGCATTCACACAGGAATTGCAACGTGGTTTACAAAATGATATTAAAAATTGTAATAAACAAGATTTTTTAAGTTGAAAAAAAAAATTAATTTGACCAAGAAAAATTTGTGAAAAATGTTGTTGAAATAATATTGGCCTTTTGTTTTTGAAGTTTTCTATAAAAAATTAAACTCATTAATCCTCTGTATAATATGCCAAAGCTTTATGATAAAACGCCCAATTATTTCAATTCAGTCCCACTGTGCACCTGTGCAACAAATTGAAAGCACAAATGCTGCACTACACAAAACAGAAACACATCTGAAAAAAAACAATGTCGTCGTTCAAAGTCAAAGCAGTTTGTGTGAATGACATAACACGAGAGTATAAATTTTTCCCATTTGTTGCTGATGTTTAAAACGGATAAAAGAATTCTGCACACTTTTGCGACTTTTGAAATATGTACATACAACTACAACTATAGTAACAACAATGAGAATTTAATAAAAGAGCTTGAAATAAAACAAAGAAAGAAGAATTTTGTTTATGTTTGAGTGGTTGATTGTTATGGGCGGTTAGGCGCTTGGTTTGCTGCTGCAGGTATTAACAATGCAAATATGCTCCTTGAAAATAGGTTCTCCTTTTAATTGTTTGTTAACATTTAGTTTGTTTTCCTCTATTGATGTTTTTTAAATGTCGTTGAGCACAAGAACAAAGGTATAGAAACTAAAACCAGAACACAAAATCAACAAAAAGATTTAAAGCATACATGGGAACACGATTATAACGAACTCCACTGATTTTTAAGAAAAAGTCTAAGTCTAAGTTTTATTTATTTTTTAACTTCTAGAGCAGCTACGTCCAAACCAGCGGTAGGCAAAATAAGGGCGCCGCGCCTTTTCTTATTCTCTTTTATTACGTATGTGTACACACGCATTGTTGAGAAATAAACAACATTAATCAGTCTAGCTAAAACATTCAAGCAGGCAGGTCGTGTGGTGATGCAAGAGAAGCCCTTATTGTTCAGCTTAAGAAAGCTTTTTATGAAAAAATGATTGCTGATTCTAGAAATTCAGACGCAGAAGCAGTCGAGTTTTTTAAGAAAAGAAAGGCCTCTTTTGTTGTTGCTGCATCTCTTGAAGATGGCGAGTTTTTTAAAGAGCTGAGCAATGATGTATTAAAATGCTTTGGTGACAAATCTGAAGAGATTCGCATACTTATAAATGACATTCCCCTATCTCCTCGTACAATTGTTCGACGTACTGAGCAAATCAGCGCATTTATATTTTCAAATATTGAGAAAAGAATGCTTAATTGCCAATTTTTTCCATATGCCTTGATGAATGCACTAATCTAAACGATATATCTCAGTTAATTATTTGTGTAAGAACTGTCAATAAAAATTTTGACGTACATGAAGAAATGTTCTCCCTACATAACTTACATAACAGTGTAAAAGGAAAACTTATTTTCGACATCATAAACGAAAATGTTCTTTCCTTTACTGATAAGAATAAGTTTTGCTCTGTATGTACTGATGGTGCCAATGTAATGGTGGGTAAAAAAGAGGGTTTCGTAGGACATTTGCTTAAAAGTGGTTCAAATATATATGTTTTTCATTGCATTATTCACCAACAAGCATTATTTGCAAAAAGTTTGAATGTAATGAATATAATGAAAATCGTGATTCAAATTGTTAACAAAATACGAGCTGGCCATAATGCCTTGAATCATAGAAAATTCAAAGAATTTCTTGATCTCGTGCATGCCGAATATGGTGATTTGCTTCTGTAGACAGAAGTAAGGTGGTTAAGCAAAGGTCTTTGTCTTCAAAGACTTTTCAGTCTTCGTGAGGAAGTTGTATCGTTTTTGGATCAAACTAAAACACCTGATACCAAAGTATTGTCGGAGCATTTGAACGATAATGTTTTTTTTATTAGATTTTGCGTTTTTGACAGACATAACTGAGTTTGTTAATCAACTAAACATACAGCTACAAGGAAACACCAAAACAATTTTTGAGCTATTTTCTGCAATAAAACAATTTATTAGAAAAATTGAAATTTTGATACAAAACCTTAAACATAAAAATGTGATAAGCTTAAAAAGGACATTTGAAATTTATAGCAAAATTCCAAATAGCAATAGCAAACTACAGGAATATCTAAATGTGCTTCAGACTCTACTAATTAATTACAACAATCGTTTTCATGACTTTAAAAATATTAAAAAGTTGATTGAAATGCATAACAACCCTTTGTTATGTAATATAGAACACCAAAATCAGGATATTAAAGCAGAGTTAATTAAAATGAGAGAAGATCTAACTTTACCATTAACTAGCGGGATAGAGTTCTGTATACCCCAAGGCAAAAAATGAAATTTTAAAATTATATTCAATGTTTGGAGCTACCTATATTTGTGAGTCAAGATTTTTCATACTAAAGCACATTCAAACTAAAAGCCGAAACCGTTTAACAGATAAACATTTAGAAAATTTAATACGCATAAAATGTTGTCCGTATGAAATTAATATTGAAGATGTAAATAGATTCGAATAAATTGTTTTATTGCAGAAAATCGCAAATTTTTTTCGTTTTTCTTCGCAACCAGATGTTAAGTTGATTAACAAATTCATACACCACGTTCGGAAAAGTCGAGATGAAAAAAATCTTTTAAATCTCTATGATTTATTTTCTTCAAAATTTTAACCACTATTTTCATTGTACTCGTTACATTCAAAGTTTTTTCAAATAACGCCTGTTGTTGAATATTGCAATGAAAAACAAATATATTTAAATTATTTTTAGCAAACTTCCTACGAAACCCTCTTTTTTATCGAAAATATGCTTTCATTTTGCATTGTTGTATAAGCCATATAGGGAAAAAATTCTTTGTGTACGTCAAAATTTTATTGACAGTTCTTATACAAATAATTAACCGAGTTATGTCGATTACATCAGTGCCTTCGTTTATTTCTTTCTTATAGTTTCTTGATATTTAAAAAGATGAATGCACTGATATGCTGGGCATTCAAACTTATCGAAAAATCAAATACATATAAATTATTTGAATAAACCGTCCTACAAAACCCATCTTTTTATCCACCATTACATTACAACAAAAGATGCATTTCTTTATATAAAAAAATTTTGTGTTTCTTCTGACCGTAATAATATCAAGTTTGCCTTTGGAGATTTCAAATTAGTGAAATGAGACACTGGCAACACCGGATCGTGGTGAGAGTTTAACTCACACAATTGTAAAATGCAATTGTATGGGTTGCCGACCACGGGTCCAAACACACATACACTGATATTTCCATTTGAGGTAAACAGCTTTGAAAGCTCTTAAATTTGTTCTTGTTTCTTTGCAAAGTAAGAGCAAGCATTGCTTTCAGTTGTGTTGTTGTTGGGATGTTGTACTCTCGTCTGTGTGAAAGCACAAAAAACTCTTTATAAAAGTTTGCACATTGTGCATATGGCTTGGCCGTAGCTGTTCTAGAGTATTTTATAAAAATCTGTGGCAAAAAGGAAAAAGTGCTTAAGTCGAGCTAATTGAAAAATTAAATTAAAACGCGAACTCAGGACAAAATAATAAAATTTCTTTGGCTAAACCCAAAAACTCATGACGCAATTTATTTTGGTTTTAGAAAAAATTATAATCGTATATTTTTTTGATTAATCGAGATTGACCGATAATCGCGATTAATCGCATATTTTTTAATCGTAATCGCGATTATGAAAATCTGCGATTATTTGCAAACCCTACACGTGACGACGATCATAAATCTTTACATTTTCAGCAAGATTTTTTTTATTTTTACGCTATTAAATATCACTGTTTGTAGTGAATATGATTATGAGATTTCTTTATGTACTTTCGACGCACTAGTAGCAAATAATGTTTTCCAATGTCGCTCGTGACATCAGAATATGCGATTTTGTTATACATTCTTTTTGACTCATTGTACCCTCACGAGTATTGTAGAGAGCAAAATTCAATTTTGTATGTCGAGTCTAATATTAGTTTACGAGAATTTTGTCCCAGATTGAAGAAAATTTGTAAATATATGTTTCCTTTAATCCAGTACGAAGTTCTCGTAGACAAATATTCGACTTGACATACGCAATACGGCTGAATGCCTCTCATTAAAAACTGTTTATAAAAACAAAACGCACAAAAGAAATATCAAAATGAAAAAAGTGGCGCTTTTGTGACGAAATGGTTTTTGTATAAATTAAAAATTTTTTATATTAGTTAAAGTTGATAGTGTCTCTTTGAAAATATGGTAAAACTTAAAACACCTTAATTTGTTAATTTCGGTTGACTTTCCGCTGGAAAAAATGCATATGTGATGCGCAAAATAGAAAGGGACCTAAGGGTAAAAACCGGTTTTGTTCAGGAGAGCCATTTTAAAGATTTAAATACGTATATCTTTGGTGTACCATCACATCATAAAACGCGCATATATCTGGGAGGGAACACTTTTGGGGCATGGGATCGGTCTCATTCGATCAAAAAAAAAGTGAAAATTGATTTTTTTTTACCCTTAGGTCCCTTTTTCTATGCGCTGTCACATATATAAATTTTACTCGTAATTTAAAATAACACAACCGGAAACACCATCACAAATAAAAACAATTACATTAAAAAAGTATAGCATAACTTCAGGCATTGTATACAAAAATAAATTGTATGTAGAGTGCTTCAAAGAATTGACTTTTTTTCAACACAAACTGTAACTCCAAACAAATTAGAGCATGCAGTTGGCTGTCTGTGACACTCCATTTAAAACTCTTACAACATTAAAATTCTTTATTTATAGGCAATTTGTGTTGCTTTTATAGCAAGCAACTGGTCGTCACACATTGCTGGCTAAAATCGGCCTGTTAAAACAGCAAATAGAAGTTTAGAAAATTAAACAATAGTTAACTGAAACAAATGATAAGTAGACACTTTGCATTTTGTACTCGTATTTATTAATGAATAAAATATGAAGTAATTATTAAAGAGACCGAAGAAAAAAAAACCGAAAACAAAATTTTAAAATGAAAATTGCAAGTTGTTCGTGTTACAAGCCAAATGTAACGCCCAGTCAATTTTAAGTAAATCAACAAACAATTGTCACGTGCTGGTTTTTATGAATGGTTTGTTTTTTTTTTCTTTCATAATTTTTAATTGATATTGACGGCTAATGAGATAATTTGTATAATTTTATAGTTTATTTTTCATTTGCTTTATTGGTGTTGATGTTCATATTAAACACTATATTTTTATCAAGCAAAAAAAGTAATTTTAATTATGATTATGTAAAGATGTGGTAAAAATTAGCAAATATTTTATTTAATAAATGTAACCGCTAAAGAAATATTCTCCTTTTTCTTGTCAAGACCAGCAGCTCTATTCTGTAATTACCGTATCAGTCGTCGATTTTAAATTAAAATAGCTTATTAAATGACTATATAGCTTAAAGTAGTCAGCCTACTTAACACTAAAAATTTAAAAAAGGCACAATATCCAGAGTTGTAAAACGAATTAAACTTACCAAATTAACTCTTTAGCACTGTTCCTTTCTTGACTAACCCTTTCCTTCAAAAGGTAGCACATACACAAATAAACACACACACGCATACACACACATCCGTACAGAAGGTGCTTATTACGCAACTGCGTAACGCAAAGAAGAGTATTGTATTTATCAGCCTAATTATGCATGTATGTATGTATGTATGTGTGTTCCTTTGCGGCACTTTATAAACTGAACGTGTGAACCTATGATTCTATGATTCTTACGTCAAACGATTTGCCTTAACCCCTGGAGTGTCACAAAAGATATGTCTGTTGTCAAAATTCAATATGGCGGCCAACAGACGCCATTTTGTAAGTACGAAAAAAATAAAAAGTCAGCGAACGATATCAAAATGGGTATCATTCGACAGGTATTTTAAAATCATCTTTAGGTTTCTCTTTTTTCTCTTGATTTTTCATTTCGAATGACCATTTAGAATATTTAACTGTTCAAAGTTAGTTCAGTCAGGTTTTTTCATTTTTTTTTTCATAAATACTTGCTTAGGGTTCTGTACAACAAAGGTAAAAAGGAACCCTATGGTTTTCGCTGTACTGTACGCCTGTCTGTAATAGGCTGTTTTCTCGAGAGCCGTTAGAGCTACGGACCTGAAATTTTCACATAATATGTAGGCCTTTGGCCGGTACAACAACACATACATACATATATGCCACTTAAAAACTATAGGTTATTCCAAAACGTGCAACGAAACATGTTAAAATCCTAATATGCAGACTACATCAATTAACAATGATATTTAAGAAATCAAAATTAAAAAAGACAATGTAATTTTAACAACTTGATGTATCTTGTTTGGAGCAAACTATTTTTTCAAAAAAGTTAAAACTAAAAATTCCCATAATTAAAAAAATCGACCAATCAAAAAAAAAAGTGCCAAAAACAAAAAAAAAATCGCTAAAACGAAAAAAGCGCGAAAACTAAAAAAACCCCTAACCCTAAAATTAGTTGCAAAAAACCGAAAAAATCGCCAAAAGCATACAAAGTGCTGTGATACATACAAATACCGAAAAAAGTTCCAATAACGAAAAAAGCGCGAAAACTAAAAAAAAAGCTCCGAAATAAAAAAAGTCGCAGAACACCGAAAAAAAATCTACCGGGTACTTAATATGTTTAAAAAATGTCTTCATAAGGTAAGATATTCCAGTATATAGGCTAAATTTCGTATACTATTACATATGCATATAGTGTCCGTACTAAAGGGTTGCATTTGTATACTCGTTTGTATAGGCAAAACAAATATACCATGGTATGTACCATATAATTGTAGTGTGAGCGACAGAACTAGTATAAGAGTTATTGTGTGTGCGTGCTTTTCCAAATAAAAATACAATTGAAAACAAATAACAATTGCTTATTGTATTGCTGCTGAGCAACTGTTTGATCTGTTTTTGCTCAAAAAAATACATATTGTAATACAAATATATGAAAAAACCACTATTGAAACAAATACATGATGTGCAGATGTATGTGCGGACGTTCGTTATGTTATTTTGTGGCGCAGCCAAAGTACAGGGAGAGAAAGAGACAACTTTGCTCTGAGAGTAATTACAAATGCATGTGTTTCATGTACATGTATCATTTACTTACATATGTATGTGCAATTTTGCTTTCATTCATTCATTCATCAGCCAATTACATTTTTTCTCAATACATCATAAGGCACTTATGGTAAAAGCAGTTTTAAGTATCTTATTTGCCTTAGAAAAACAAACAAAAATAAATGTGTTGTTTTCATTTGCTCATTGCCTAACCATACAATAATTGCTTAAAAAATCAACATTTACAACTAGTAACAGAAAACGATAAATAACATATTTGTTCATACCAGAACCAAAAAACAGGCAAAACTAGTGCAAACAGATGTATCTGTGCAATGCTATAGTCCGTACGCGACTCTTCGTGTTCGAGTCAAAGTCTCACTTTACTGAATTTATTCACATATTTTTCATGGAAAAGTCGCTTGCTTGCATTATGGAAACTACATGTTTGTATGTTAACCAAATATAGCGGTTACGTTTTACTTTCCAATTTCACACAAAACGTTTGTCTCGCATGAAAATATTAACGCTTGAGAACAGCAAGTTGGCCTCACTTTTCATGTGGAATACAACTAAAATGTAAATTTAATGGCTGCTTTGAAAATGGCCGGCCCATGTGGAGCCCAAAAAAATTTAAATGGAAATTACTTTTTCTTATGAAAATTAAATAAAGTAAATAAATAAAATTATAATATGTACGTGTGTGGGCTTTTAATAAGTAAAAAAAAAGAAAAAATTAACAGCATTTTTTAATAACTTTTTTATTCTTGCTCAGAATATAAATAAAACGAAAATGAATGTGTCGTCCAATATGCAACAACAGTTTGGGGAAAATACAAAATTCAAGAAGACATAAAATTAACGAAAAAATACACTATGGTGTAGATGAAGAAAGCAAACTTTTCTTTTTGCTATTTATCAAAAAGATAAAGAAAATTGTCTGGCAAACAAGGCCTGCTGCCTACATACACATGGATGTAAATATTTCTTAAATAATATTAAAAACAATCTGATAATTTTCGACAGCTGTGATCTGCGTGCTCAGCGTACCAAAAAATAAATACTTAAGGTTAAAAAACAAATGCATTTAATATGTTTTCGAAAAAAACTTTATAAGCAGATAGATTCCTTTTCCGAGGTGCTGAGAACAAACTTCATTTTGTCTCAATACTTATGAAAAGCTGCTGTTCACTATCCTATATATAATCGTTACACTTTTGAGAAAATGCAAACCTGATATCGTCCCTACCACGTCAGACTATCCAATATGCAAATTTGTACTTTTCGAAAGAGTGCAGAGGGTCGTCAATTATTATTATTTTTTTTTAAGAGAAGTATTCGTAACACTCAGTCAATGAATGCCTACTACCAGGGATGATAAAGTTAGTACAATTGTACTTTTTTTGGTACAATTCAAACCCAAAAAGTACGTTGGTACCCCCGTGACTTATTTAGTACTATTTGAAATTTGCTTGAGACTTTCCCTTGTTTTTTTCATACAACAAATAAATCGCGATCAATAAAGAATATCCAATTTGAGAGAAAAGTGGCGAATTTTATTTGTTGATGAGAGTGTCTACCTTGTTTGATATGCATTGCACTTGTTTGGGTTTTCGTCTGCAATGTGATAGCATTGTCTCCATTTATTTTATCTATTGTGTTATTATAAAATTTATAAGAAATAAAAAACTTGCTATATTAATATCATATCAATCGTTTAAGTGATGAAAATAAATGAAGCTGGGTATGCTACATACATATGTAAACGATTAACTTTATTTATCTAGAAATAAAATTGAAAGTTGTATAGTTACGGATTTTAAAAGAAATGTTAGACAGCTCTATATAACTTCTGGCGAAACTAAATAAAGTTAATTTTCATGACGAAATTTTAACCTGGCTAACAAAATTGACTCCTGAAAATGATAGTAGTATCGTACCTTTCTCATTAAAAAAATATTCCCAAAAGAAAATGGAAATTATGATAGTATTAATAACGAGTTTCGCGCTTTGAAAAATTATTTGGATGTGCTAATGTTTCCGTGCTTTAAAAAGTTGAAATGGCCTAACTCGCATTTTCCACAAAAATGTATCGCAATAGTTTAAAAAATAACGCTTTTACAATCAGTTGTACAAAAATATTAGAGAAAGAATATTACAGTTTCTATTGTGTTTTTACCTTCCCCTGTAAAATAACAATTATTTGTGGTAGAGCCCTTTTACTTGAGACCAATGATATGTTTTTACTGCCTATTCCACTGTCTCTAAATCTAATGATAAATTTTCATTTTAAAGTTAATGATTCAGATTAATTTTCATATCGTTCTTTTTTAAAAACAAATACAAAATTTTCATTTTTCATTAAGTCGTGTGTAAATTGAAAACTTTAAATTTGTGTTCTGGCAAACTATTTTTTTGAGTTATGACGTTATTTGATTAAATTAGCGATATGTTCTAAAGATATAATAAAAAAAGTTAAAACACAAAAAAACGAGTTTAGTACTATTGGGGTTGAAAAAGTACAATTCTAAGAGCAAATTGGTACGAGTTTGGTTTTCTCATTTATCATCCCTGCCTACTACTATTACAAGGTGTTACCTTTTTTAGGAAAGTGATAGTGATAGAGAATATAGCATTGCACAGATACATCTGTTTGCACTAGTTTTGCCTGTTTTTTGGTTCTGGTATGAACAAATATGTTATTTATCGTTTTTTGTTACTAGTTGTAAATGATGATTTTTTAAGCAATTATTGTATGGTTGGGCAATGACCAAATGAAAACAACACATTTATTTTTGTTTGTTTTTCTAAGGCAAATAAGATACATAAAACTGCTTTTACCATAAGTGCCTTATGATGTGTTGAGAAAAAATGTAATTGGCTGATGACTGAATGAGTGAAAGCAAAATTGCACATACATATGTAAGTAAATGATACATGTACATGAAACACATGCATTTGTAATTACTCTCAGAGCAAAGTTGTCTTTTTCTCTCCCTATACTTTGGCTGCGCCACAAAATAACATAACGAACGTCCGCACATACATCTGCACATCATGTATTTGTTTCAATAGTGGTTTTTTCATATATTTGTATTACAATATGTATTTTTTGAGCAAAAACAGATCAAACAGTTGCTCAGAAGCAATACAATAAGCAATTGTTATTTGTTTTCAATTGTATTTTAATTTGGAAAAGCACGCACACACAATAACTCTTACACTAGTTCTGTCGCTCACACTACAATTATATGGTACATACCATGGTATATTTTTTTTGGCTATACAAACGAGTATACAAATGCAACCCTTTAATAGAGAAGACAGGCGGTGAAGGAAGAGACAGAGAAAAGCTTCATTATTCTACAACGTATTCCTTAAAATATTTCTTATTGTCTATGAGAATTTTAGCATTTTGAAACGAGGCATGTCCTAGAAAGGTAACGAATCTAAAAAATGAGTTTTTCATACTGGATAGTTTGATGTGACCGCATCAAAAAAATTGTTTTAATACACGGGAAACTTCACTGGTTTGTCACGTGCGACAGCAAGGTATTAAGCTTGTATTTCAGAACAATATGACTGGATTTTTCTTAATAGTTTACCTAATGTAGAGCTGCTGACGGCCTACATCTAGAGCTTTTAGATCGATTTTCAGAAACTTTTTTCTTTAACAGTTAAATTGACATATTCGGTATTCATATTTTTTTTAGAAAAATATCATTCTAAAAATTATATGTATATAATACATTAAATTTGAAATATATCAAAGTATAATCTTAGTTAAGCTATTATTCCCTATGAGATTATAAGTTGAAAAAATATAAGCTGCAGGTCATTGCGCTATAATTTCCTGAAAAATCATGCAAAATAATTGAGATTTTGCACAGGAATACTTTCATATAGGGAGATTATCTCGACTTAAGCAGTTTTTTCCTTTTTGCCACAGATATAAAGAAGTAAAAAACTATAATTTTCTTTGGAAAAAACAAGCACATTTGTTTGGTGTCGCACGTGACAAAAAGTTGATATTCCTGTGAAAACGCCTATATTTTATTTTTGACCAACTGTAGTCGATAGCCTGCTGTGATCTACATATATGTTTAATGCTTTCATTTTCAATAACGTTTTGCAAAAAAAAACGTTGAAAGTTTTAAAGTTAAATACAACAGGAGGTTTTAATACAATCTATTTATATAAAATTTTTACACAAGATAGAATATTATTATTGCCAAATCATTCTGCATTATTAACTGAAAAAAAATTAATTTTTTGAGTTATTACATTATTGAAGTAAATGAGCGGTATAAGTTTTAACTTTTGGAGATTACGCTCTTGTGCAGCACAGAATTTACGTAAGTATATAAGAATGGATGCATCTTTACCAAAGAACCTGTTTAATATTAATGCAAACATATTTCTTGATTTAGAGTCTAAACACAATATTTGCGGTGCGGTGCGATTTCCCGTTGCGGGAGAGAAAAATTAACATAATACAAAGGAAGATGGCGATGGCAACACTTGTCATTGTTTGATTAAATTTTTTTTAAATTTTTTTGTGTATAAATTTTTATAAAAAATTTACTCTTTCTGTTAAATATTTTGTAATGGCAGTAACTAAAAACAAAAAATGATTAAAATTTTAAACATTCGCAGATATATTTGATACATTTTTTAAGCTTTTATATTTTATGACAAATATTTTTGAACTTCAAAATCATGTTTTTTGTTGTGAACACCGCCAATTATTCAAAAACTATGGCAACATCAGAAAGAGAAAGAGGGTCAAAAATTGAGAGAATAAGAAAGTCCGCAATGAAAATAAAATAGATTTTAAATTTATGCCGTTCCGCACTGCGGGTTTTTACTTCAAAATCGTATGAAAAACCGCACCGCAATGAATTCTCGTTACATTCGGCCTGGCCCACGATGTCTACAAGAAATTATCTGTCGCTTAGTTATAGTGTTTTCACACTGAAAGTTAAAAACCTGGTTTTAACGTTAAAACCATAAACAGCTGATTTTGCTTTCACACTGGAAGTTTGTTAAATTCAGTTTTTAACTCACGGCTGTCTAATAACTTTGCTCAAAATCAAATAAATATCAGGCCGAAATGCGTGTATTTGTTGTTGCATTTTTTCTGCTTTTTAATAACACTTATTGGACATACTGTTCAACTGTTTTTGTTTGTATGAAAAACTGAGATATTTCACAATGCGCTCTAAAATGGAAATTATTTTATATTTTGTAAATAAAATTTTTTTAAATTATGGAACTTCTTATACAGAATGAAGAAGTGCTTGGAAATATTGTTAATAATATAAAAATGCACAAATACATTATAAGATAAACCTTTTTTATTGGCAGATGAATGTCAGTCATATTGTCTATTTTCACTTTCCACATTTCAATTTAAAATATTTTCGTTGTTTTCCTTCCAAAAAACTCTTTTTATCCATAATTTTATGATTATTGTTGCTGCTGCATTAATTTTTAAGTTGAAAATTTTTTAAGCGCCATCTATTGTTATTCACTGGCATAACATTATCAGCTGCTGTCGGTCATTTCAACTTGGCAGCACTGAATTTATCACAGCGAAAACAAGGTTGCATTTCATAAAACCAACTTAAAACCAATTCAAAAATAGTTTTAATTTGGTTTTAACAAAAACAATTTGTATGGTAAAACCAGGTTTTAACAGTTGGTTTTAACGTTAAAATCAACTTTTTTTAAAACCATGTGAGTGTGAAAACACTATTTCATTGAAAACAAAAACAAAATAAGAAATTTGTTTTTGTTTTCAATATAATTAAGCGACAGATAATTTCTTGTCGCCAGGCCGATTGTGTTCAGACTCTTAAAAAGTAAATTTTAAATCATAGAGAAATTATTGTTTTTTACACATGCAAATTGCTTAGAACTTAATTAACTTTCACGCTAGTATTGACTTGCCAGTCAATATTAAAGAAATGTTTTTTCATTCATTTTATTTTGAAATCCCAAATGCTTTACACATGCACACACATCTATTTACTCACATGCATACTTGTGCAAGTAATTTTCATAATTTTTGAATATTTTGTAGTGAATGAATGAATGCATTAAGTGAGTGTAGCAGGTAAGACAATTTTCAATTCTAAAGAACCTTCACAAGCTCCGCAATCAATACATGTTCTCTTATTACAAATACGAGTGCAGACAATTAAACTTTGCAATTTGCTGCATGTGTGCAACACAAAGGAAAAAATAAAGCGGAAACGCAATGAACAATAACGCCTCGAGGGAATTGAGATAAAAACTTTTTTTTTTGGCACAAGAAGATGAAGAATACAAGACAAAGTGGAAAGTGCCAACACATGATATCTAATGAAAATACAAATCGTTTGTGAATAAATTTTATAATAACAATACTTTGGTTATAATTTTTTCTTAAATTTTTCATGTGCATTGTTATTAAAGAACAAACAAATAAATAAATGTAAATAAGAGATGATAAATTTGAGCTTTCATTAAATAAAAAAGCTTTCAACAAATTGGAGTGCGATGAATCAAAACAATTCACATATTCCATTTGCATTGAAAACTATGTAAAGGGTGATTTTTTTTAGCAAGTTTTGTTTTGGCAACATTGTGTTTGCCACTCAGCTGTTTTCGTGTATCATGTTACTGTTAAACATGTTCAGTTTGGTCTTAATTTAACCAAATGAACAACGCTTGCAGATCATTAAATTTTATTATCAAAATTCATGGTCGGTTAACAAAGTTCATGCATGCACTTCTTCCATTTTATGGTCAGTTTGGGCGACCTTCGGAGGCGGCTTTTTGGAATCTTGTGATTAAATTTCGTAATAAAATTACATTATTGAATATACGTAGAGTATGGACTGAGCAAAATATTGCAGCATTATCCTCCAGTGTTGTTGATGACCGTGAATTATTGATTCGGCGCCATTCGTGGCAATTGAGATTCTGTTATTTTTTTTCTGCTCAAAATGGAAGAGCTGGACTTGTGACACATACCACATATTACGTGAAATAATTGTCCAATTGAGAGGCGAGTTCGGTAAACAGTTTATTTCACGTTTGGTTCCGGTCAATTGGCCGCCTAGATCGTGCAATTTAAAGCCTTTAGGGCCATTTATACAACTTCCCTTTAGCTAAAGGTAGGATTTTGTCTGCGCGATAAATGGCTTTGCATTACAATACCTTCACTTATTATTATTTTATCCATTAAATATCATTATTATTGATAATAGTACCATTTAAAAATTTGTGAAAATTGCTCTTAGGGCGATTATTACAACTCAAAGATAGTTAAAAGTAGGATTTTATCGGATGCATAAAAAGCTTTCAATTGTTGCAAATTGGATTTAACTTACCAGGTAAGATAAATTTGCTTATAATTTATCGCTCACTTTAAGTTAAAGTAAAATTTTGCAAATGATAAAGTTTTTATAGGTCCGATAAAATCCTACTTTTAACTATCTTTAAGTTGTAATAATGGCCCTTAGACTATTTTTGAGGGGCTATGTTAAGGCTCATGTCTTTAAGGACAAACCCGCAACGGTTGACGCACTGGAAGACAATATTGAAGAATTTATTTGTGAGATACCGGCAATATGATGGAGAAATTATGCCAAAATTGGACCAAGCGTATGAACCATTTCCGACATATTTGCGGTCAAAACTTACATGAAATCATCTTTAAACATTGAATTATATAGATCGTTCTACTGACTCAAATAAAGATTTCATACATTTCTTTAAATTTCATGTGTTTTTTTATAAATGAAAACCGAAAGCTCTTAAAAAATCACCCAATACATATATGGAGCTGAAATTTTGCACACATTGAAATCACACACAGTGGAAAAAACACAAGAACACTGATGATGATGGTGTGCGCGGCCTTCAAAAATAGCATGTTGTTCCGTTCTGATAGTTTTTGTCATAATAATTTACAAGTGTCTGTTGTGCAATTTGTTCATTAAAAATTATCACATGTAATTTGACACAAAGAGCAATGATAAACTAATGTAGTCATAAACAGAGAAACAAATAATCTCCCTTATTGTGACTGGCGTCGTCGACGTCACATCAAGACGACAGTAAATGTTGTCACTTGTATACTCTTTATCGGCAAAATTTGGATCTTATTGAGAATCTCTTACTAATCTCTAAGGCTTTGTAAATTAATGGAGCAAGTTAGTAGTAGTAAATTTTTGTCGACAAAGAGTAGACAAGTGACAATTTTTAGTGTCGTCTTAATGTGACGTTGGCGACGCCATTCACAATAAGGGGGAATATTATTCAGCAGGTGTTGCCTATTTGATTTTCCAGACATACTCAACCAATAACAGAAACAAACTTTTTTAAATCCACATTTACTTTGACACGCGTTAAACTAAAATAAGAAATTATAATCCGATATGTGAAGGTGTGATGAATTCCGATCGAATTTGAGTATAATTTTTGAGCTAATCTTAAATTACTGACTTCTAAAAAGCAGACTAGACGGTAAAATATAAACTATATAATAGGGCTACAAAAGGAAATTTATTAAAAAATTTTGCTAAAACTTAAAAACAAATTTTAAAATTATTGACAAAACGACTATAGGAAACATATCACACCTTTTATCACTTTCAGATTGTTTTTGTGTCTAAATCGTTTTTCATCACATACCTGAATAAAATGAAAAATGTTTAATATTAAAGTGTCGAGTTTGTTTCAGAATTGGAAAGTAATGAGTAAACGCTTTCTTTGTTAGTAAGAAATCTTAACCAATGCGTTTGCACTTTATTTGAATTGCAGTGGACTTAAATGAATAATAGATAATGCACTTAAAAGTGTGCTGCCCCAATAATCGATGTTTTAATCACTTTTATGGAGTGGTGCACTTTTTGCCAATAAAACTGGTTAAATTTACCTATAACATGTTTTTAATCTAACTTAACTGCAGAAATTGTACTATTACAAATTTTTTAGGTAAATTTTTTTAACTGCTTCAAATTTGTTAGTTTAACGAATTTCCTTGCCTAGTGCAATTTTAATCCCGGAAATTGTTAAGATTTACCAATTGCTTTTTTGTGAAGATGTTACGAAATAAACAGAAAGAATATCACTAATATTTTGCTTTTATTTTTTATTATTTTACAAGGGTATTACATATTTCTGTATTTTTTTTTTAAATAATACTAGCGACTATGCAAATGACTGTGTTCAAATGCATTTGAAAAATTTCTCTGCTGACATGAAATATAAGAATAAACATTTAGCAAAAAAATTAAAATATGCAAGCAAAACTTATCATTAATACGAACATCGTCGCCATCATTAACAGACCGAAGTGAAGTTGAAGTGAAACACCAACGAGGGGCTGTGCATAAAAGAAATAGAAAATATCAAGATAAATATTTGTCATTTTGCCAAAAAAAAAAAGAAAAGAAAAGAGAACCACATCATTCCGACTACAAAGATGACAATTTTGATTTTCATATTTTTTTATGTAGACAGTCGGTTTGGCCAGACAAGCAGAGAAACGACCACGCAGTTTTTACTTAAAAAGATTTTTAAAATTTTGAGTTTAGCAAAAAATTTTGGTTATTTATTTTTAACTAAAAATAAAAATTTTCCAGTAGGGTGATTTACAAAAAAAAAAAAAAAAAAAATACGAAGGTGACTTTGCCTTTTATTTCTTTTTTATTTTTAGCCTTTAGCTAAAGATAAAATAAAGATAGAATTTAAAAAAAGTAAGATTATGCAAATTTACTTTTTGTTAGAAAAATTTATAAACATGAACATTTTTAACGAGGGCAGTTATATAATTACTTGAAATTATGTAATAATTTTTACCATTTAGTAGCCGAGCCAAAATAAATTCGAAAATATCAAATTTTTGCAGAAATTTAAAATAAAAACTGAAAATTATATAATTTGAAATTTATTTGCTGGTGGTTCAGCATTGTCTATATATTTCATTGTTGCTGTAACAAATCATCAGTAGACGCTGAACCGCCAGCAAATAAATTTCAAATTAAAATAAACTTCTGCCGAATAATAAATTTCTTAAATGAAAATTATATATCAAAAATAAAAAAAAAACTTCAAAAAACTTTCAAAAATTAACACTGAATCCGAATGTGTTGATGGTTCAATTTCGAACTTTTAATTTAAGCTGAAAAAAATCAATTATCAAAAGTCTAAAATTTCCATTTCATCTCGTTTATCAAAACTGAAAAAAACCGTGTAACACAAACAAAACATTGAACATTTTTTGGAGCTATGCTCTTTATGGCGCGATATAGGAGCTAGAACTTGATTTTCGTAATAAAAATAATCGACACTATTACAGTTATAAATTTATTTTTGTTTTGATTTCTTTATACTTAAAAGCAGATTACGAAAAGAAACGAAACAAAATTTTTGATTTTATTTTGTTTCGTTCTTTGAAGTGAATGTAACAAAAACAAAAACATTGATAACGATTGCTTAATTTGTGCTCGTATTGTTTTTGCACTTGAGCACAAACCAGAGAATGAAGCCGAGCGGCTATAAGCCGGCTAACAGCTGCCGGCGGCCACAAACAATACATTAATTTAATCGTGCGCCGCTAAAAAAGATAATAATGGGAAATAAATGGAAACATTTTAAAATATTTGCGCCGAATTTGACATCATTATATAATATAATTTTATTGCAATGTAATTTAAGACATTAATTTTGTTTCACATAGTTCAGCAGCATAGCTCTAACCGAGTGAATTCTCTTCTTTTTTTAATTTTTAATCAAGGAATAATTTCTTAATCGGTCTCAGGTTCAGTATTTTTTAATTTTTATTATAAAATGAAGTCTTCTATAAATTAATATGATATTTTAAAAGGTTTTATTGCATATATTGTTACTTTCTTACATTATTTTTGTAGCTCAGAGGATTTTAAATTATATAAAAAGTCGTAAGCGTGTAATTATTATCAAATCAGAAAACTTTATTTACTAAACACTGATATGAAAAGCTTATGAAACGCACAATGTTACATAATTTACTGCTGGATTACCACGATGTTAACTAAGCTGTTCTTTACACATTACTCAACTTGACTCGACGAACACAACTGTTTGATTAAATTTTTTTTAAAATAATTTTTGCAATTAGCGATAACTAGGGAAAGGATTTTCATGCATTTAAAATCACGTTTTATGTACATAAAATATGCAGTAAAAATATAAAAATATGTATTTAAAACTAATAAAATATGCATTTATCAACTTTTTTTTCAACATTTAATAACATTAAAAACTTAAAAAAAATCACCTTCATTGCTTTCTTAACAAACATTTTGTCATTAAAAACTTAAAAAACATAAAAAGCTCAGCTTCAATGCCATCTTAATAAATATTTTGTCAAATCATATGGAATACAAAATAAAGTTCAGTCGAACTTTTATTTACGTACATGAATGAATAAATGTTTTTTTTTTAATTGTCAAAGATAAATCTTTGAAGATTTTTTCTGAAAAAATTGTATGTACTAAAAATGAATGTTCCACGTCAGCAGAAGTTATTGGTGCCTACTTAAGTGCTGCTATTTCGTTTGTGGAATATTCAGTTTCTAAATTTTCGTTCTTGGAACTATGTATAAACTATTGATAAAATTTATTGCATATGTAAGTATGTATATTTTAAGTTCATAATTTTTTTTGTATAACTATTTCTAATTGATGTGTTAAAGGAACGAAAGAATCTAATTGGCCTATAGTGTGAACAAGAAAGCCATACTATGTGTACTTGTGATGTAACGAATGTCGAATACGAATATTAGAAACGATATTCGCGACTTTAAAGTTAATAAAAAACTACCCAAAATTTTAATGATCGCCAGTAAATAATATATTAAAATGATACAAAGCATAAATTTCTATGAAAAAATTTAATGGATTCGTACAAACTAATATTTTGATCCATTTATTTAAATTTCGTTTAGGATTTATGCATTTATTTATTTAATTTTTTTTGGAAAAATATTCGTATTCGCATTAGCCTGAATTTGACGAATACGAATGCTTCGTATTCGTGTTAAAAATGACCGAATATTCGGCAATTCGAATACGAATACGAATATACGTGCATCACTAATGTGTACCAAAATATCAATTAGGCAGAAGGCTGTCGGATACTAAATTTTTATTAAAAAAATTAAAGAAATTTTAAAGTCAAAAAACTTGCATCCATATGCAAAAAATAGCTTGTTCTTCAAGTGTACGTTAAAACCAGTTTTTGTATGTTTTTGCATATGGAAGAAAGTTTTTTTACTTTAAAATTTCTTTAATTTTATTAATATAAATTTAGTATCCGACAGCCTTCTGCCACGTTCTCCATCTAGTTACTATAGGATGTATCCGTATCATATCATTTGATATTTTTCATTAAAGGCTGAAACACGTAAAGGTGCTTTCAAAAGCACTTTATATCCACATGAAATTAATGCGGAACCAGTAGAGAGCACTGAAAAATATTATACCATGCTATTGTTTTGTAATTTTCAATGGTATTTTTATTCTTGACTAAACCCAAAGTATATCGAATATCACAAAAAAAACGATGGTAAATTTTTCTCGTTTTCATATTTTTTGTTCTGCAGCTTTTAAATACTTCACAACTAATAAAAAAAAGATTTATAGCATGAAAAAACTAAAAAATGTATTAAAAATATACATCTATTACAAAATATGCAAAAATATGTATTTATTATAAAATATGCAAAAATATGCACTAACAAATCGATGCCATTTTGTCACAAATTTGTTGAAAATATTTTATTTGCGTTGATCTAAGACCAACGACAGAAAACATGTATTTACATGAAAATCCTTTCCCTAGTGATAACTAATGTTGTATATTTTTACTAGTTATGAAATTTTATTTGGAACATTTAATTTGAATATTTCAATCAAATGTCATTTGTAGTATCTCAACGTACTGCAAAATTTTAACAAGTTCAACAATAGTTGGCGCATTAAGCTTCAACTCCAAGACGGTAGAAATAAAAATTGGATTATTATTTTTTTACTGTGAAAAGAAATTTATACATAAAAAACACTTGCGTTTTGCTTTAAAAATTATTTTTTGTTATTACTTATTTTTTTTTTTTTTTCTATGCAACAATATAAACATTGGTTTCTTGAAAAATATACATATACTATATTTTTCTACCATTAATTAAATGTATGAAATGTAATACTTTATCATAATTGCATATAAAATTTTATCTGCTCCTCAAATGTAGACTAATTGAAGCCACAAAATAATGTTTTTTTTTTTTCTTTCAAGAAAATATCAAAATGAGATTTTCCTTCACAGGATACCGACAACTTAAACTTCTTTAGTTTTTTTTTGTCTCTATTTAAGTACACATGTAGCATTACATACATACATACATATGTATGTATACTGCAAAACATAATTTCATTCATCAGATTACAATTTTATGCAAAACGGCAGTCAAGAAAGAAGAATAAAAAAAAAATAATGAAGATACAAAAATAAGTTTAAAGAAGACATGGAAATAATAAATTTAATGAATGAATGCCAGCACATTTTAAAAAGCAGCATACAAATTAGAGACCTGCGCAAGATCACTTACAAGAACTTTTAGGACAGATGTGCGATTGCTTTACATGAGTACCTGCCATTACGGCCTAATCTCACGTGTGCCAAAGCACTGGGTGTGGGTTAGACGCCAGACCAACGCCCCCATGCACACTTTTAGAATGAACCTATGGCCCACTCCATAAGGCACATAGGTTGCAATCTTTGAATATAGTTATCCCTGTGCTATATTCAATTACCTTGCTGAGGTAATTTGAGCTATCTAAACTCTGCTGCTATGTCCGTGCCCATAGCAGCTTCTGTTGAATGGCAACAGCACCTAGAATAGCGTCTGGCTGACCGCGTCAGACCAATCACTAGCATTGATTTCACACTGGGAAGCCAAGACTATTCTCCCAGCGATTTTGGTAGCAAGAGAATTCCTCAACCATTGCCGGCACAGCTCAACCACTCATCCGAGATGAACCCATGCCTGTGTCGCCAAATAACCAGTGCCTACTCCACACATACCGAAATCATCCCTTTAACCCCAAGGGGTAGGACGAACTCGGCATTTTAGCAAAGGAAACTGACGACCGCTACATGCACTCAAAACTTCAAAGCAGCTCAACTGTCGGGCAACCGGCACCCATGGCACCAGAAGTAGCCTCTGGTTAGACCTCGAAGTTCCACCACAAGGGCTTCGCCTCTATCGTCTTTTGAACTCAGGGGCAGTTCTAGGTGACGCTGCACCTAATTGACATCAACAGGACCTGTCTTCCTTTTGTTATAAATATGTGCACATCCTTTGCTCTGTTTGTAACTTTTAGGACATGAGGGATTTTTCACATACAAACGCACATGCATTGAGATTAGTTGTGTGCGTTTGCTTTAAAAAACACTCTTATATACAAAATAGCTTCCCAACAAACCATTCCATAAGCTAAATATAACTGCAATGGAAAATATGCTTGCCATAAACACTTTTTTTATAAGTGATAGCACTATTTGCAATTTGTTTATTTTTTGCTGTTTATGATGTCCATTTATTTTGAACGTGTGAATTTTATATTATTTGTTAAAGTACAGTGTCTTAAAGTTCAGTGGTGTTTCTACATAAACTTATATTTAAAAAAGAGTAAATATTAATAATTAGAATATACATTTTCATTTTAAATATGCATGATTAGAAAACTATTTTCCTGGAAGCATATTATATGTATAATTAGAATTATAAGCTTGTTGTATACTATAGGCTAGCTATATTATCACAAGGGTGCAATTTCTTTACAAAATAATTGTTAATAAACCTTTCACAATAGTATTCACAACACTTTTCCCAGCTTGAGGCATATGGTAATACATAAGTTTGTTATGAACTATTTCCATAGCGTTTGGGTTTGTTGGGTTACCATCTACATCTTACACACACACACGCTCACTCAAACGTACAATATGCAAAATAACAAGCATACACGCATCAACACTCTTTCTTTTGATTGCTTGTTAAGAACAAGAAGTCTTCGCGACATCGCTTACAAACACTCATATACATGAACATCAATACATCCATCGTGCTTCGCTTATTAAACGACATTATTTATTATTGGTTTAGTATAATACGACGTATTTACATTTCAAGACTGTTTACGCAGCCCTCTAATACGAATAAAACAATTTCATTTCAAACATTTTGTTGTTGCAAAGTCTTTTCTTTGCGTTATTTTAACAGATTAGTTAGATATACGTTTTTGTTTTAAGAGTTTTTAGAAGAAATCTTTATTATCCTTGTTTGAAATTCCTTTGGATGATGATGTTTCTTTCAAATTGCTGTTTTTAATATTGAAGACTTTATTTTAGAAATAGAACACACAAACTGTCTAAAAATAGAACTTAAATTTTATAGTTTTTAAATTAGGAAATTTTTTAAACTTAAACAAAAAAAAAACAAAATACTAACTGCCAAGCAAGCATGAAGCATAGCTTATATTAAATTATACAGGCTGTCAGTTTCATGAGAAATCGGATCACTTGGGTGCTGATGGGCCCCAAAAGAAAAGTTTTTTCCCCTCAAACCTTAAACCAAACTGACTTTTGTACGAATGTATTTTTGCTTTGCATGATTCTGCAAAGCGACAAGTTTTTAAGCCAGTGGTTTATTAAAATTTATATTTTGTTGCCATTAGGCAACATTGCATTCGTAATTCTTCTGAATCACAAACATATCAAAATGCCTTTGTGCCAAAGAAAACCATAATCATTTTAATTTAAGTCAAATATATACTAACATACGTATAATAACTATGAAACATAAAAATAATTTTTTTCATGACAAAATTGCAAGAAAAGGAAAAAATAGATGCAACTGACATTTTAAAAGTTAGTCATGGGTGAAACGTCTGCATCAAAGCAAAAAAGTTCAATGTCAGCAACTGCTTAAAAGCAAAACCACTCGCCAGCATTTTTAAATCCCCACAAATAACCAACAGACTGTAACATATTAAACTGGAGGTTTTCCGCAACTTAAAAAATTTTGTTTATGTTCTTGTATCCAAGTTAACGACATTTTAGAGTCGTACGAACAAAAAAAATTGGCTTTTTAAGCCAAATTACATGTGATAATTATTAATGAACAAATAACACCAAAGTCTGTTGTAAATATTCTGACTAACAACACATAGTTGAACGGAACAGCCGGCCGTTTTCGAAGGCCACTAAACCTTCATCATCAGCGTTCTTTTGTGTTTGGTCCACTGTGTGTGGTGTCAGTTGATGTAGATTTCTGCTTTATATACTTACAGCCGTATTCATAAAAGAAAGTTGATTGAGGTTTAAAATTCATATTAGTTAAAAAACATTTTAAGGCTAAGTAACGTTTTTTAAATATTGGTATTCATAATCAGTTTTTTAACTAAAAATCAATTAACTAAATTTTTTTTAAATATCGTGGCAACACTGTATTCTTTATTTGTCACTTGCATATTAGTTCTGCAAAACAACGATTGTTAACTCACAAAGTACTCGTGGCTATTTTGTTTATTTGTCGGTTTTCAGAGAAATATTGTTTCTATAAAATAAAAGATATGTTGCAACTTGTATTTAATAAAGTAATAAAAAAAGTTCACAACAAATCTTTGTTAAAAGTGCTTTTTATATTATTTATTTTATTGCAGATAAAGAAGCACTAGAATAACGAGCTTTATTTTGTTTGTTTTGAGTGTTTATACATCACTAGTTAATTTTCTACAATTATACTATTTTTGTTAACACATAAAATGAGAAAACAATGACTGGGAATGGAAACTGGATCGCTCCTTTTCTTTTAAATATTATTTTGGAGTATATTTGATATTTCGGCATTAGTTTCTATAAAAAAAATTACATTGTTTTCTTCTAACTAACACTGGCATATGCATACATACATGCATACATAAGTACATACATACATACACACATATGTACATACAGGTAAAGTTCAAAATGTAAACAAAAACGAAGCAAAATTACAACAACGTCACCTTAAAATTGGTTTAAACATGGGGGCAGTCAATTTTAAAATTTGCTGATTTACGCAAGGTTTAAAAACCGTTTTTTAAGCTAAAATTCTATTATGAATACAATATTAGCGAATTTTGCCTAAACAATATTTGAAACGCGGTTTAAAATTTTTATGAATACGGCTGTTAGCATTTTATTGCAAATGGAATATGTGAATTGTTTTGATTCATCGTATTTCAATTTGCTGAAAGCTTTTTTGTATTGTAAGCTCAATTTTACCATCACTATATTTACAACAGTCTTACCATTGTCGTTTTGTTCTTTTTGCTAATTCTACACATGTTAATTAATTTGCTTATTTTTTGTTCTACTTAAGACAAACTTTTTTTTTTTTTTGGTTTGTTACTATTAAGTATATTTTTATTTAATTTTTGCCACAGGCCCATGGCTATTAATTTTTAGTTAATTTTAATTATTATTCGAACTCCATTTGTTTCTATATTTGTGATTTGGTGAAGGAAGAGATAGAAGAAAGCTTCATTCTCTTGCAACTCTCCTTTGTGTGAGATGTGTGAGAGTCAAAATTTTATTTATGATCAAATGGAAAAGGTTGAAATTATGTCGGTTTCACCAATCGATAGATAAACATACCTAAAAGGTTGAAAGTAAAGGAACACACAAGGTAAGAGACACCTAAAACAACAAAAATTCTAAAAATCCTGAGATAATTTTATGTTAAAACTCATTCATCAAACCTGATATTCTGCCCAATGATCTACTTAAGTCATATAGCGTGCTAGACTAGCAGCTGCGCTGTGAACTCCCTTCAAAGGCAGATGGTTTTTTGCAGGTTTATTTACCGCAAGATAAACCAGCAAAAAGCCTTAACAGTTTGTACTTTGCGGCTTTAAAAATATATATATAATTATATACTCTTAGTAGTGTAATTGTCAACGCTGCATTTGCAAGTTGAAAGAAACTGAGTACATAAATAATTCAAAAGGATTTTTTTTTGTTAATGGCGTACAGCAAAATATGATGCTTTGCAGAAGCGCAGACAATACAATAAAATAATTTTGAGATAAGTACCATAAATTTAATTTACTTAGTCCGAGGGTAATGACTGTTTCCTTAACGTGGTGACTTCATCCTGTTAAAGAAATAGTGAAGTACAGTGGAGTGAACATGACGGTATATTGGAGCATTAGAAAAAAAAACCAGGTAAGAGGCCATTCACATATTACGTAACGTTATTTTCGGAGTATTTATACTACCCCCCTGCCTTAGTAGTGCTTTTTTTAATTTTCAGTACAAGTTTTCTAAGCCGTAACAAATCCATAACCCCCACCTCCTCCCATGGGGCGTTATGTAATATGTAAACAGCCCTTAAAGCCTGGTAATCTGTTCGAAGCTGTGAAAAATTTTCAGTAACATTTAATTATTTCGCGTGAAAAATTTGACATGTACTAAGAGCCAATTTCACCAACTTATTTAAATATCAATTCATATTTAAAAGTAATTTTTCCATACAAAAAGTAATGAAAATCAACATTTAAATATGAATTGATATTTAAATAGAGTTGGTGAAATTGGCTCGCGATTTTTGATGTGTAAACATCTATACGCTAGGGGGTAAATATCTTTTGACTTTGATTTCTTTGCTGAGATTTCTTTGCTGAGATTTCTTTGCTTTTGCTTTGCATTGTCAAATCGGTGTGAGCTATGTATGAGTGTATTAGTGTTTGAAAGCAATACCAAGCAGAGAAACAAGTCGACCGGCTCGAAGCCGACGGTGCGCCGCCGCCGGTTATTTTTCTGTACATTTCCGTACACCAAAGGTGAAAATGAACCGTAAGAGCTACGGACTCGAAAATTGGACACAATGTGTAGACATTTGGCCACTACAACAACAAATACATGAGAGTTAAAAACTAAAGGGTGTTCCAAAACGAGCAACGAAAAATGTTAAAACCCCATGTAATATACATACAATTGCATGTACATGTATACACTTGAAATTTTAAAATTTATTGTATTTTTATACAGACTACAACAATTAACACTAAATTTAAAAAATTTAAATCAATGGGTGTTCCATCAGTTAATGCAATTTTGACTTTGTAATTTTGACAACTTGATGTATCTTGGAAAACGTAAGAGTAAAACTCTTGAAATTTTCAAAAACGGTAAAACTAAAAAATCAAAAAAAAAATCGCCAAATATAAAAAAATCGCCAAAACGAAAAAAGCACCAAATTAAAAAAAATCTCTAGGACTAAAATAAATCGCGAAAAACCGCAAAAATCGCCAAAATTAAAAAAATCCTTAAACAAAAAAATCGCCAATATGAAAAAATCGCCTAAATAAAAAACCCCAAAAACAGAAAAAAATCGCCAAAATGAAAAATAACCCAAAAAAAAAATGAAAAAATCGCCAAATGAAAAAATCGCCAAAATGAAAAAAAAAATTGCGAAAATTAAAAAAACCCAAAAAGAGAAAAAAAACGCCAAAACGAGAAAAAAGCGATAAAGCTGAAAAAAATCGTTTAAACTGAAAAAATTAAGAAAGCTAAATCAAAAAAATGATCAAAACCAAATGCGCGCGAGTCAAAGTCGCACTTTACTGAATTTATTTTAATTGCAATGCGTACACAACAACAAGGACAGCAACAACTAAACGATTAACAACAGGAATTAAAAATTAAAAAGTAAAAGTAAAGGCATTTACCATAGATGAGCACTGCAGTACCACTAAAGTTTCAGTAAAAACAATAAAAAATGTTTAACAAGTAAATTTTTACTGATTACTAAAATTTTTTTCTACAATTTTTATAAATTACCTAAATGATTTGTTATATGATGAGGTGCATTGAATTTTCAGTAATCAGTAATGCCCGTATTCATAATGAAATTCTACCAAGTGGCTAAATGTTTTTCATACAAAAGTTTCAAAATTTGAATGTAAAAACTTTGCCACTTGCTACGGCCCTACGATTTTACCGGTAATGCAAATTAAATTTCATTAGCAGTAAAAATTTACTGAATTTTTTTAGTAATCAGTAAATTTACTGCTTACTGCAATTTTGAATGCAGTACATATACTGCAGTGTGCCCATTTACTAACCAAATAAGTTTAATAAAACAAACAAAAACCAACAAATTCATATGTATTTACAATATTGAAAGTTTTGATACTTTTAATTAATTAATTTAAAAAAAGATACTAAAAGCATAAGTACCTCCAACTTAAAAAAAATTTTTCATTACTAGATGTTTACACATCTCGTCTGTGATCGGACTCACATTGCTTTTTTTATAAATTTCTCGCTTTTATTGCTTGAAAGTATGCAACATTGTTAAAATTCCGTGCGAAAAAAGCACTGCTCATGTTGTTTCGCAGCTGAAACTAAAATGATGCCTGATTCATTTTGCTTGGAAAAACATGCTGCCAGACAGATTTAACGTGTTTTTGGCAATAAGAACAGAGTACTACTTTTGCGAATTTATTTCGCAAATATTTCATACCAAATACTTTTACATGTAGTTTGACAGCATTTCGCATGAAATTATGAACAGAGTACCAGGCGTAAGGCACACTTATGTTGATCTTTCCGATTTTTAAAGGTATGAGATACTATCCTGGGAAAGTAGTCGCATTTCAACGAGATGACATCTCAAGGCACATAAGAAAAATTGTGAAGTAATGGCTTACCAAACAAAATTTGGAATTAATCCAGGAATTAGGCCAAAGTTCTTTCCTCAAACCAATTAAGAGTTTGCCGATTAAAAAAAAAAACAATTGAAACAATACCAACCAACTCTAACGAACGTAGTTCCCTACTCTATAAGTCTTAGAAGTTTCGACTTCACTTTGGTATTTCCATCGAATTTCAGTGAAGAAATAAATGTTCAACACCAAGTTGCCGGCGTTTCACCCTTAAGCTGCCATTATTGTTTCTCTACCCTCGCGTCAGCATTTTCGCTTTGTAAAACATTCCCTTGGATTTTATTTAAGCCGCTACAGAGATTTTCATCGTCAGCACTATAAGAGAAGCGCATATCTTCTCTATATATGCAATGCAAGATAAAAATAAAAGAAACAGTGGCTAAATAAAATTATTAAGGTCATAAACGTTGTGCACTGGTGACAAAGTTTTTGTTTCGGCCTGTTTTATCTTAAATTGTTTTAAGGGGGTTTTGTTTAAAAATTTGTAAAGAAAGTGTTGGCTCTATTTAATATTCTCTTATTAAATTTAAGTGTGTTTGTGTGTGTCTATATGCAATTATTTTGTTGCAAGTTGGTTGCAGAACAAATGTTGTCCGTCCTAATGTTTCTTTTTTAAGCGGACCACATTGTTTATTTAAGAATTTGTTTCACACTCCTACAGTTCTACTATTTCGTGACTCTTTTACTTAATTGTATAACTTCTTTTATTTCAGTTAGATTTTACAAATTTAAGAAGATTTCTACTCTGTTTTGCCATAGGGATTTAAGACTAGTAGATAAATTTTGTTTCTTTTAGTTTTTCGTACAGCAAAGGTGAAAAGGAACCCAATTGTTTTCGCTACACTGTCCGTCTGTCTGTCACAGGCTGTTTCCTCGAGAAACTTAAGAGCTACGGACCTGAAATTTTAAAAGAATATGTAAAGCTTTGACCACTACAACAATATATGACAGCTAAAAATTAAAAGGTGTTCTAAAGCGAGCAACGAAACATGTTGAAATCCTAATGTATTATACAGACACTTGAAATTTTATAAATTAGTTTATTTTTAAGCAGACTACACCAGTTAAAACTGAAATTTAAAAAAATCTAAATTAAAGGGTAGTCTATCAGTTAATGTAATTTTTACTATGTAATTTTGACAACTTACTGTATTTTGGAAACCGTAAGTTGCAATTTTTTGAAATTTTCAAACACCCTAAAACTAAAAAATCCCAAACTAAAAAAAATGTCGAAACAAAAAATCGCCAAAAATTAAAAAAGCGCTTAAATTAAAAATATCACCTAAAATAAGATAAAACGCTAAAATACCAAAAAAATAACCAAAAGTAAAAAGGTCGAAAAAAAATAATAAAAAATAACAACGCCAAAAACCGGAAAAAATCACCAAAACTAAAAAAATCACCAAAAATCGAAAAAAGCACCAAAACCAAAAAAAATCACGTAAAACCGAAAAAAGCATTAAAACTAATAAATCACCCAAATCCGAAAAAAGCATTAAAACTAAAAAAAAATCGTCAAAAATGAAAAAGCACCAAAACAAAAAAAAATCGCGTAAAACCGAAAAAAGCATTAAAACTAAAAAATCACCCAAATCCGAAAAAAGCATTAAAACTAAAAAAAAATCGTCAAAAATGAAAAAGCACCAAAACAAAAAAAATCGCGTAAAACCGAAAAAAGCATTAAAACTAAAAAATCACCCAAAACCGAAAAAAACATTTAAACTAAAAAATCACCCAAAACCGAAAAACCATTAAAACTAAATAGATCGCCAAAAATTTGAAAAAACTCCCAAACTAGGAAAATCGGCAAAAACCGATAAAAGCATCAAACATCTAAGAAAACTTCCCAAGCTAAGAAAACCGTCAAAAACCGAAAAAAGCAACAACACTAAAAAAAACCCAAAACCCGAAAAAGGCACCAAAACTAAAAAAAATCGCCAAAAACCAAAAATCGCCAAAACTAAAACAAATCGCCAAAAACCGAAAAAAGCACCAAAACTAAAAAAAAGCGAAAACCGGAGAAAGCACCACAACTAAAAAAAAAAAAAACCGCATTAAACCGAAAAAAGCACCAAAGCTGAAAAAACTCCAAAAATCGAATATATCAACCAAATCTTAAAAAACCGCCATAAATCAAAAAGCACTCGAACCTAAAAGAAATCGCCAAATCAAACTAAATAAATCACTAAAACCGAAAAAAAATCGCCAAAAAGAAACCACCGCACTTTACTGAATTTATTTCTAATTTTACAATTAAATTTAGCAGGATATTTGCTTTTTAACCGAATGCCAAGAGGAGTTGTTTTTCTATTTTTTTCCACGTGCATTTTTTTGTCATTCTAACAAGGAGTTTTTCGAAGCGGATCCAGGCGAGTTTAGCTTATATGCATATGCCTTGATGGCATACATATGTGCCCTTAATTATGAAAGTGGTTTAAGTCATGTGCATTTTTGCTTCAAAATATCAAATAAATCTTAAAAAATCTTCAACAAATATTTACTAAAAGTTAAATAAATTTATATTAATCGAGACTAATATAACTCTTAATTAAAATGTTGCATAAGCCCAGTAAAAAAAGACACTCCAAAGAAGTCATGAAAATGTACAGTTTGCAGTCTAGAAGTAGTTCAAATTTAGATCCGATCTAATGATTTTTACATAGGGTTGTCATTGCAAGAAGTTCTCTTTTTCGATTCCTAGTCACCGAATTAGAAGCGATTTTAAGAAAAATTTCCTTTTTTGTGTTCTATGAAAATATTTTTATCTAGGAAAAATTTTAAAAAGTTACATATTTTAACAATTCATTTCTTTTTATACGAATTTAAACGCGAAACAGTGTTTTCATGTAAATTTAAGCAAATAACTTCTAAATTTTAGGCCAAAATTAGATCATAAATTTCTTTCAAAAAATCGATTTTTTGAACATTTTGGTGAGTATTTACTAAAACTATGGAAAAACTACAAGGTTTTGTGTGATTAAAATAAACTTTTACTTGGTTTTCTGCTAACTATCGGCAAATTAAAAATATCGATTTTTGGAAGCAATGAAAATGTGGTTCCTTCAGAATGACTTCCATTTTTTTTTACTGGGAAGATAAATAATATTTTTCAATTTGTTCAAATATCTCAGCGAAAGAAATATATGACTTAGACCACCTTCATTATTAAGGGCATATATATACATACATTTATTGGTTCCTTTTTACGCCTGTAAGGAGCGTAGGAGTGAATATAAACCTATATATGTACATATTTATGATAGAACGCCCCAAAGTATTATTTATAAATAATTAATTATTTGATAATAACTTAAAAGAGAAAAATCACAACTAGTATATTTGATTTCATTTACCTTTAAAACATAATTGAAATAATTAAATTCAACATTTTTTGTCACTTGAGCTTCTCTAGGTTACTTTAAAATAAATTTATAATTTTGTTTATTCTTCGCATTTTAATTTTTCTTTTTTTTTTTTTTTCTTGGATTTTACTGCAAAGAAAACCCTCTTGGCTTCAATTTCTATGGTTTTAAACAATTAAAAAAAAAACTTTTTAAGAAAACTTGTAACCGAAAGGTAAGAAAGAAAGCACTGAAGGAAAAACCAAAACTTCAGAGGTCAAGGATAATATCATAACTTTTGCTTCTTGTATAATTTTTTCTTAAAGTTCTGAAACATCAAGAAATTTTTTGCTGATTATTATATATGCTTTTTTTTACAAATATCACCTCCAATTATGTTTACATGTGCAATCAACGGACAGTTAAAGTTAAAAGTTTTTGCACAGGTTGGCAAAACTTTTAAGCAATTTTTTAATTCCCATGACGTTCTGTATATTACACCCCTGCACAAGACCACTTACAAGACATGAGGGATTTTTCAAATGGTTTACTGCATCGATATCTTCTAAAACACACGTTTAAAAACATTGTTGGCAAGGCATTTGTTTCAGTTATTGCAGGTATAGGAGTAACGAAGAAAACACTTCGTGACGAAAGAGTTTGTGATGTTTGCTTCTTTCCTAAGTATGGGCGCGTATACAAACGTTATGCATGTACATACACACACACGTTGTGTGTCTGCTCTTTTATTTTTCTGAGCACATGCAAACGCAATATGCATTGACATTAGTTGTGTGCGCTTGCTTAAAAACAACACCCTTAAACATATAATAGCTTACCATCTAAATCGTATGCACACTCAAACGTACAATATACAATATAACAAGCATACACGCATCAACACTTTCTCTTTTGAGTGTTTGTTATGAACAAGAAGTTTTCGCGACATCGCATCTAAACACTCATATACACAAACATCAATACATCCATCGTGCTTCGCGTATTAAACGACATCATTTCTTATTGGTTTAGTATAATACATGATACGACAATAGATTTAAAAACAAGACATATTTACATTTCAAGACTTTTTAAGCAGCCCTCTATTATGTACATATGTATATGCAGATTTCTTTCACAATATCTATTCATCATGAAAATTTATACATACGTATGTATTTATGTAAATTAAATAAGTACTACTGACCGCAAACAATATCCTTGTTATTATATTTGCAACACTGCCTTTGGGAGTCTGGCACGCCAAAACATATTTTCGAATGCATTCGTTTCACACACACCCCAACTCACAAATACTTTATTTCATTATAGAAATTGTGCGTATTTATAAAATAGCAAAACACATTTATGCACTTAAAATTATCAATTCACTGCAAAACACTTTTAAAATGTATAAACATCATACACAGTATTGGATAGCGTGATAAGGACGACTTCATATTTTTTATATGTAGTCCCATTATGTTTCAACCTTTTGTGATTGTTTTGTTTTCTGTGTCACAGAAATATATTTTGAAAATCTTACTTTTTCAAAGAGGAAACCGAAAGTTTTAAAACTTTGTAATTGTGATATACAAAAAAAAATACTCTCGTATATTTGGTGCATAATTTTTTGGAGCGGCAATTAAATACTTATTCGACTAGATTTGCGTGTTAAAAGACGTTTTTGTTGCTCAACATTTTTGATGAAAGGAGTGCCAAAATTCGTGCATTAATAGTGAAATGGCATATGTTGTTTTTTCGAATTTTATTTGTTTTTGTGTGGAAACATGAAACATACATATAAGAATTAATTCAAACGAGGGTGAAATGAGAATTGATTTTGGCCATCGCAATAGTGGGTGTGTTAACTGATGCATTGTCTTGATCAAACAACAACATAATTTCTTAACGTAACCGCAGCAATAAGTTAACATAACACTTGCGTGGATTCTTTTTTTTTTTTGTGGATACTCAATAATAATTATTTCACTCCCAAAAACAAGTGCCATGACCTTGCCTACAAATGAGACTGTCTTTACCTTTTTTGAACAAGATTCTCCCATTCCAGCTAAGTGTTTTTACTGTTCCTTTTTCTAACGTGTGAAGTGTCTTATCCATTTACTATTATCCATTAACTATTTCCATAGCGTTTGGGTTTGTTGGGTTACCATCTACATCTTACACACACACTCAAACGTACAATATTCAAAATAACAAGCATACACGCTACAACACTACTTCTATTGAGTGTTTGTTATGAACAAGAAGTCTTCGCGACATCGCTTGTTAACACTCATACACAGCACCATCAATACATGCATAGTGCTTCGCTAATTGAACGACATCATTTATTAACTGTTTATGCAGCCCTCCACTTGATATTCTGCATTTGCACTAGACATTTTTGCTGACGAAAGTATTGGAGGCAAAGAGATAGAGAGAGAGAGAGAGAGAGAGAGAAAGAGAGATAAACAGTAATGCGCAACATTTTTATTTCTTTCTTAGGTTGTGTGTCAAACGGTAGAAAAGTACTAGGGTAAAAAAATATTTGCCTGTGGGGAAAAAATTGCATTTTTCTGCTGTGCCAAATGATATCTTTTTTGACAATGTAAAATTTTGACAAGTTCGCTTTAGCATAGAAACAAGCTGATGAAAAAATTGCTGCGGCGGCGAAGCGAAACCTTTGACTACAAGCCACAAATTAAACAACAACAAATTTTTAAAGGACATTTTTATATAAAACAATATTCTCGTAGCAAAAAATAATATAATATTGTATATTGTATTGTACATTTTTCGCAAATTAAAATAAACAATGCCTTTTTCAAAGTCTAATTACATTTAAAGAACGTAAAAATATATGTATTGGGCAACGGCTCGAAGCGACGGCGGTGGTTTTAAATTTTATGATACTACGCTTCTTATTTGCTGCTTGTCAAAAATGTATCTCTTGTGTCAAAAATTCTAATAGCCCCCAGGGCTAGTGAAATTTTATTCACCTCAGAAGTGTCAAAAATTTACATACACTAGTACTTTGCTACCGTTTGGCACAGGCCCTTACTTATAAAATAACTTTTGCTTCGAATAAATGTGACAGTTTAAACAAAATTTAAACGAAAAATTTTTTTTAGCACTGTATGAGAGAAAAAAAGTGAGAGTGCTATATTCGGCTTTGCCGAATCTTATATACCCTTTACCAAAGTGCGTTTATGTGGTATAGAGATACATACATAAGCACATACATAAAGTAATTTGACCTAGTTACTTTTATGTACAAAAAAAAATTAATTTTCAAACCCTAGAATCATCAAATTAGATTTTTCTCATTCCTTTTATCAATATAGTAGTTCTTAAAAAAATAAAGAAAGTGTGTTAAGTGATAAAAGAAAAAAGGGAATTCCAAAAAAAATGTTTTATTTAGTTACTTTAATATCTAGAAAAAAAGTTGAAAGTTTCCAGCTCTGGAGATGTGATTTTTATTTTTATAATTTTTCAAACCAAACTTTTCATTCCAAAACGTAAAATATGTATAATTTATAAAGGAAAAGATAAAAATTAATTAGACTTAGTTACTTTAATATATCACAAAAAGTGTAAGTTTCCCAACCCTGAAATCATCCTTTTTGGTTTTTCTGATTTCTTACACCAATCTCTTTCTTTTAAGTATATAAGATGTCTCTAATTTATAGAGAAAAAGGAAAAATTTGCTTTATTAAATTACTTTTGTATAAAAAAAGTTAAAGTTTTCCAACCCTGGAAACATCTTTTTAATTTTTTGAAGTTTAATTTTTAATTTGAAATACCAATTTTATTCGTACTGAAGTATAAAATAAGTTTATTTAATAAAAAAAAAATTAAAAATTAATTTTCGGTAGTTAATTTTTTATATCACAAAAAGTTTCAGTTTTCCAACCCTGGAATCATCCTTTTTGATTTTTCTGATTTCTTACACCAATTTTTTTCTTTTAAGAATGTAAGATATGTTTAATTTATAAAGAAAAGGAAAAAATTGTTTTAATAAGTTACTTTTGTATAAGAAAAAAAAAATAAAGTTTTCCAACACTGGAAACATCTTTTTAAATTTTTAAATTTTTTTTATTTGAAGTACCAATTTTATTCGTGGTGAAGTATAAAATAAGTTTATTTAATAAAAATAAATAAAAAATTAGTTGACGGTAGTTAATTTTATATATCACAAAAATTGTAGGTTTTCCAACCCTGGAATCATCCTTTTTGTTTTTCTGATTTCTTACATCAATCTCTGTACTTTAAGAACATAATATAGTATGTATAATTTGTAGAAAAAAGGAAAAATTTGTTTTAGTAAGTTACTTTTGTATAAGAAAAAAAAATTAATGTTTTCCAACCCTGGAAACGTCTTTTTAATTTTTTTGGTTTTTTTTAATTTTTTTTAAAGTGAAATACCAATTTTATTCATTTTGAAGTATAAAATAAGTTTATTTAATAAAATAATAATAAAAACTACTTTTCAGTAGTTATTTTGTATGGCAAAATGAAGTTTAAGTTTCCCAGCTCTGAAACTGTGTGCTCGATTTGACTGATTTTCAATACCAATCTTATTTCGACCATTTCTGACACACCAGTCCAAGAACGAAGTCTCTAGCTTTTCTGGGAGCTTCGGAAAACCGATTGCACGTACAGACAGACGGACAGACGGACATCGCTTATTCGTCTTCCCTATGCATAAGGATCCAGAATATATATACTTTATGTCTCGCTTATTAATATTCTGGAAATTACAAACGGAATGACAAACCTATATATACCCTTTTACCATTTTTTGGTAAAGGGTATAAAAATCGAAAAGTGATAGGCTTCATAAACCCCTTATTACTATTTTCAGCATCAGCAACTGTGCGCTGCGACACGTTTTGTATGTTTAAAAAAATTCGAAATATTATGTGTGAGTGTAAGCGAACTACTTAATAATATCATTTTCATAATTAATATTATCAAGATATTGGAAAAATTATGAATGCAGTTTTAATGCAGTAAAATTAGTGGCACAAAATCACCGCCAGCAAATTTTTTATAAAGCTAAATGGCATGGAAAATGGTATTAATAAATTTAAGGCCAAATTATTTTTAATGATAAGTTAGTGGATAAAGTCTAAAATTTTGTTCATTTTAAAAACTATTATTGCACATATTCTGTAATAAAATAGCACCTTTCATTTGTTTATTGTATTTATTTACTTTTATAAAAAAAAAGTATTGTTGTTTCGCTTTAAATTCATTTTTATTTTTCTCTTCTTTAGATTGTCATACGTCAGTGTCTAAATATACATACTTTTGTATATTTTGTTTTCTTTTTCGGTCAAATAAACCGAAATTCACCTTAAGGTGTTTGTAGAAATGTGCTACGCTTTCAGGCATGACATATTTGATGTCATTTTATGGAACAATTGTATGCAGATGCCAAAATAAATCAAGGAAACAAAACTAAATTTAAAATTTTTGAAATTCTCTGTTTTATTTTGGTGTTATCATTTTGCAGGTATTTTTTTGTAGGCGAAAGAAACAACTGGGGGAAAAATGGAATATTGTTAAACAACCACGTAATATTTTTATTTTTCTACTTATTGCATAACAAACAAGTTTTTTTGTCCCAATTTATTTTATTCGCAGGGGAATTGAGATTTTTGTTAGAAAGAATACCAACATTATTCAAGAAAAAAGTGCGCTTGTGTATCAGACCATATGAGTTGGCGGCGGCAAAGATGAAACGGGCCGCCGGTATAATTTATAAAAGCCACTGTTTCAGTACGAAACAACACACTTTTCAACAAAATCATCCTTAGTGATGAGGCCCATTTTCAATTAGGCGGTTATGTGAACAAACAAAATTGTCGCATATGGGGATTACAAAATTCACAAACAGTCCTCGAAAAACCTTTACATCTAAAGAAAGTCACCGTATGGTGCAGTTTGTGGTCAGGCGGTATCATACGATTGTATTTTTTCGAAAATGAACAAGGAAACACCGTCACTGTGAATTCTCTGCGCTACTAAACCATGATAACCGATTTTTTGTGGCCACAATTGGCTAATGTTGACATCAGTGTCCTTTGGTTTCAGCAAGACGGCGTCACAAGTCACACAACCGGCCAAACAATTCCGTTATTGCATGAGAAATTTCTCGGAGGCGTAATTTCTCGATTTGACAATGTCAATTGTCTATTTGAAAAACCGGGTTTTTGTGAACAAACCAGAAACAACTGACACTATGAAAGATGCAATTCTGCACTGCATTGACGAGATATGTAACTGAAGCTTTGTTGCAAAATGTGGTTCAAAAATTTGTGAAAATAGCGGACGTCTGACGTTGTGCTAGAGGTGAACATTTGCCCGACATTATATTCTTTTATAAATTCCCATATTTCCACTTTACATTGGTATCAATAAAGCTGAATTTGTCCAGAAAAATGTGTGTTTTTAAACAAATTTAATTCCTAACCTTAAATTTGCCCACCCTTCATATATAAACACCTGAAATTTTCAACATTTTCTCAAACATGAAAAAGCGCTTAAATGAAATATATCACCAAAAATAAAATAAATCGCTAAAATGCAAAAAAAAATCACCAAGAGTAAAAAAAAAATCCCAAAATTAAAAAATCGTCAAACCGAAAAAAATCGCCAAACCGAAAAAATCGCCAAAGCGAAAAAAACGCTAAAACTAAATGTCAATTTAAAAAAAATCGCCAAAAGCCGAAAAAAATTAAAATAAATTTAGTAAAGTGCGACCGTGATTCGCACACAAAGGGTTTGGTACGGAGACTGCATATGTGCCCTTAATTATGAAAGTGGTCTAAGTCACATGCAGTTTTGCTTCGAAATATTCAATTAATCTTAAAAAAACTTTGAGAAATTTTTAATAAATATAAAATAAATAAATTTATGTTAGTCGGGACTTGTACAACCCTAAATTAAAATGATGCATACTATAAAAATGTTTTTTGATTTGTTCAAATGTAATCTAGGAAATATCACGACCAAAGAAATATGTGACTTACACCACTTTCATAATTAAATGCACATATATGTATAATACAATACGAACTTTAGCCTATATAATGTAATAAATATCCTACCTGATATAGACATTAAAAAAAAATCTATGCACCCGGTAAACTTTTTTTCGGTTTTTGGAGCTTTTTTCGTTTTTGATATCTGTTTCGTTCGGTTTTTGGTGTTTGTTTTTAGTTTTTTTTTATTTCGGCGATTTATTTTAGTTTTAGATTTTTTTTTTCGTATTGGTGATTTTTTTCGGTTTTTGCGATTTTTTTCCAGTTTGACGATTTTTTAATTTTGGAGTTTCCTTTTAATTTTAGCGTTTTTTTTCGAAATTATATTTTTTACTCTAGCAAATCAGTGGCATCACAAATAATATTCTGCTTTGTTTTAAAAAATCACACACTTCAAACTATGAAATACCGAGATAAAACTTTTATTTATAACAAAATAATAAACAAACAACATGTGTGCATTAATCATAGAGGATTAACACTTCAAATAATCTTGTTATCAGTGGGTGAATGTTTTTTATGCTATTTAGTGCAGAAATAGAAAGATGATTAGAGATATACTCCCTATCGCTGCAAATAAAGAACACTTCAACATTTCACTCTAGTATTGTTTAGTATTTATCTAGTGCTCAGAAATAAAGGGTGTCCCAACAAGAACGCAAGATTTAAATTTTAAATAAAACCCAGATATTTAAAAAAAATCGTGAAACTTTATTATATCGTAAAGTAGACAAAATGAGGTTATGTGTAGATCGGGCAGATGGCCGCCGCGGCTTTGCTGGCACACACGCGATCTTTTAATGAAATTTTCAATGGCCGTTTTGCATAAATGCTGCGGTATTCCATCAATGCAGCATCCAATTTCCTCTTTTAAGGCTTGAGTCGTCGTCGACTTATTCGCGTAAGCCATCGACTTCAAAAAAACCCCAAAGAAAAAAGTCTAATGGTGTTAAATCACACGATCTAGGCGGCCAATTCTGGTCTCCAAAACGCGAAAAAACACGACCGGGAAATGACTGATGTAGCAATGGAATTGTTTCTCTGGCTGTATGACATGTGGCGCCGTCTTGTTGAAACCACATGCCCTCCACATTCATTTCTTCAATTCTAGGCACGAAAAAACTGGTTATCATTTCACTATACCGAACACCATTGACTGTTTGCGCTTGACCTGCGTTTGAGCGACATCATCACGTACAGCTGTGACATTTTCCGTCGATCGCCCTGGTCGAAGGCGCGTTGTTGTCTTTACATCACTAATAGACCCAGTTTCGGCAAATTTATCCATTAATATCTTTACAGTTGACTCTTTTGGAGCATTATTGTGACCCCAAATTGATTGCAAATTTGCGAACTGTAGCCGCAAAACTTTCACCATTTTGGTAAAACAATTTCACAATGAGAATGCGTTGTTCATTCGTGTAGCGCTCCATTTTTACTAACCTCGTACCTTCTACTAGCAAACAATAACAATTGTTCAAATGTCAAACAATGACACTTCGAATGGCGCCAAATTTAAATCTTGCGTTCTTGTTGGGACACCCTTTAGATAACACTTCATCAACTGCAATCGACAATTGACCTTCTAGTAACTACTTGAATATAGTAAATTAACTCGATAGGGTTTAAAATGAAAGACCAAAGAATACGGCTGTAGCACCTCATAGACTAACATTGTTTTAAAAGGGACAGCAATTTTAATTACTCAAGTAGTAAAAGCGCTGTCTCTTAAGCAAAAGTTGACTGGAATTCTTATTGAAAATATGGTTGACTATATAAACTCATACTCTTCTTAAAGAAAAGATGATTGACTATATGATGGCACTCTTTTCTTAATTCAAATTTATAAATATACACAAAATAAATTGTTAAAGAATAACTTTTTCTCTGTCATAGGGTCATTATTACCGAAAGTAACACATAACCAACCGATACCAAGTATATTAAAAGAAATTTTGTTATTTCGGTAGCATGTCAACGCGTGCGTCAAAAGTATCAGTTGGCGGCCTCCCAAGGCAGCTACATGTAAAAATGACTGGTCCGCTTTACAGAAAATGATATAACACGAACTACTCTCTCACATTGGGGAACTACTTACTCACTTGGCTAATTTTGTGCCATTTCTTTTCATTTTAGAACAACTGCTTTGCATTGCATAAACCTCTTTTTAGCTGGTAAGCTTAATTTTTAAATTGGCTTTCAACATGTATACGATTTAAAGTTATCCTGAATAAAGAAACCGAACATGTAATGCGTGCTTAAAATTTCATAAACAAAACTAAATCATATATTAATAACTTACAAGGGAATTAAGAAAACACAAACTTCCATTGTTCCATGAAAGGCGGCCCTAAAAAAATCATTTTCTCTCTGCAATCTTGCCAGTCTGTGTACAAAGTTTCAATGAATGCCAACGAAATCTTTACAGAAGAACTAATTAAAAATGTTTAATTTTTTTTTATTTTATTCTCAATTAAGGCAATTTAATTCTTCACGTTCAAATCATTTTTAATTAAGTTTTGCAAACTAAAAGCACTGGATTCAATATGGTTTTGCTGCCATTGGAGTTCAAACAAAACAAGTATTTGTTGACTCGATTATAGTTGTACACGTACATAAATTCATACATACAAATTCTTCTTATCAGGGTTGATGAAAAATTGGCAAAAATGTATTGTAGTTTGTCAACAATAAGAAGTGAAAGAAAAACACCAGCAGAAATAGCAAAACAAGCAAATTAATTAAGCTCTAGTTGAATTAAGCACCTGAAAATAAACACATGACAAAGTGAACGATTTTTCCAACAACAGCAGCTCAGCAGTAGCGATTTAACCGACAAACACCCACTTTATTTTGCACAGCACAATCGTACTCGTATTGGAAAAGAAAGTAGAATAGAACTTGTAAGATTGACGTTTCTGATACGAGGAGTAACCAAAAACACATTAGACCCCTGCAAAAGACCACTTACAGGAACTTTTAAGACATTAGGGACTTTTTAAATGCTTAACTGCAGCGAAGTCTTCTAAAACAAACGCTGAACAACACAGTTTGCAACATGTTTGTTGCAATTATTGTATGTGTAGAAGTACAGAAGCAAATACTTCATGAGTAAATAATTTGTGACGTTTGTTTGTATACAAACGTCATGCATGTACATACACACACACGTTGTGTGTATAATCTTTTATTTCTCTGCACACATACAAACGCACACATGCATTGAGATTAGTTGTGTGCGCTTGCTTAACCGTTAATCGAGCTTTGTATCAAAAATGATACATTTCGTTTTTATTTCAAAAATTTTTCTGAATGGCAACACTATATGGCACACCTGTTTTCACAATTTGTAAATATTGTTATTTCCCGTATTTAAAACATGGTTTGAAAAAATAAATGTAAGTAGGCTATGAGAAATTGAAAAAGTTCATAATATTGTCTTTGTATCACATTTGATACATACTAAAGTTTTGTGAATTTTGTGTAGAACAAGTGTAATTTTTTTGCCGCTCGTGCTATTTTGTGCATTTTTATTATTTGAAAAAAGATATTTGATTGTGTTAATTTATTAAAATGTCTAGTTCACGGTTTTTGACTTTGGAAGAACTTGTAAATGATGTTCTTAACGAGAGTTCTGGTGGAGAAGATGGAGATTTATCAGATGTCTCTGATATTTCGAATATATCTGATGACGAGTTGGAAGATCAGGAAAGTAGCTCTGATGATGACGAAATTCACAACGCAAGTTCTGATCCATCATATATAGCCAAAGATGGAACTTCTTGGCAAAGAGAGCCTTGCTCAACTGGAAGATTGGGAACGGAAAATATCATCAATATGCGCCCAGGTAAATAAAAAGTAATTTGAAAAAAGAACAAATATGAGACCAATGCTTTTAGGTGTTACAAGATTTGCTTCAAGTCGTGTTTGTAATATTCGGGACTCCTTTTTATTATATTTTTCGCCACAAGTAACAAAAATTATAATCGAAAACACTAACAATTATGGAAAACATCTCAACGGTGTCAACCATATTGATGTAGATGAAGAATCGCTTTATGCTTATTTGGCTGTTTTATTATTGGGCGGAGTGTACAAGTAAATAAAAATAATAGCTTTTCAAAAGAAAATGTAAATATATCTTTTGCATTATAGATCCAAAAATGAGACCTTACATGATATGTTTGATGAATATTATGGACGGCCCATATTTCGTTCAATAATGTCTGAAAGATCATTCTTGAACATTCACAAAATCATACGGTTTGATAACGTTTTAGCCAGGCGTGCTCAGAAAAGTTCGGATAAGTTTGCGCCAATAAGGAACCTTTGGGACAAATGGTCTGAAAGTCTATCACAGTTTTATAACCCAAATGACTGTGTGACTGTAGATGAGCAACTTTTAGGTTTTCATGGGCGCTGTAAGTTTCGACAGTATATACCATCAAAACCAGAGCGGTATGGTCTAAAGTTCTGGCTGCTTGTTGATTCGCGTTCATATTATGTGTGGAAAATACAGCCGTATTTGGGCAAAGATGTATCTGGCGTTCCAGAGCGAAATCAGGGTGAACGGGTCGTCCTTGACTTAGTTGATGGACTTAAGGGGCATAACGTTACAATGGATAACTTTTTTTCTTCGCACAGTCTTGGTCAAAAACTTTTGCAACGAAATTTAACAATGGTTGGAACAATGCGGAAAAATAAAAGATCAATTCCTCCAAAGTTGTTAGTATACAAAAAAGTACCAAGATATGAGTCATCATTCGCTTTTACCCCTAATACAACTCTTGTTAGTTATATCAGCCACAAGGACAAATGCACAATTGCAATGAGCACAATGCATCATGATCAAAAAGTTTTGAACGGTCCAAAGAAACTACCCGAAATAATATCGTTTTATAACTCCACTAAAGGAGGAGTTGACACCGTTGACAAAATGTTAAGCAGTTACAGCTGCAAACGCTGGACAATGGCTGTTTTTTCGAACATAATTGATGTTTCTGCTTTAAACGCCTATATTACGTATACGTATTTACATTTCAAGACTGTTTACGCAGCCCACTAATGTATATATTTTTTTCAATGGAACTATTGCATGCTTTACAATGCCGGCAATTAAAAATATATTTAGAATTTATTTTTAAGAAATTACGGCTTCATTACCTGCAAGGCTTTTATTACATTTCTCAAACGTTTGCTGCAAAGACAAAAACTTTAAAAATTGCTTGAATCCTTTTTTACATGAATAAAAACAAAACAAATAAGAATTTTACAACGGCAAAGAGCGTAACCAAAATAATTTGGGTTTCATTCATTATTTGCTTCTTAACAATCGCACAACTGCGAGCAAAATAAAAGCTAAGACGTATTATTTTTAATGGATTGATTCATGTAAATATTTCTTATTAATATGAATGATTGCAGTTTTATAATTCTCAATAATTTATTGCTAATTTGCCTATAAGCACTGGGATTTTGTAAGCTTTTTTAATTGTGATTGAAGTCTACTTATGAGCTGCTTAGGCATAAACGAAACTCATCTACAAGATCTGTGTGAAGATAAATTTGTCGAGTTAAAAGCATTTAAAAAAAATATCGAATGCGATATTTTTTTCTTTTTCTTTTATTTGGTACGCATTTTTTACTGAAATTAAGGGGTTTCTTTATCAAAATGTTAACTTTATCCAAACCCTGCTTCCTCAGGGAATCAAAGCAAGTGAAAAAAGACAACAAATCACGCTATTAAACTGCATTTAATTTGATTTTTGAAAATTTTTAGAAACTGGAAAAAATATAATTTAGTGAAAAAAATCTTACTTCGAGTTCTATGAGGGAAAAGGACACTGTGAACAAGCTATTCTTCCTCAGCGAATAAAACCTAGTGGAAAAGGAAGACAACAAACCACACTATTAAACCGTATTTGCAGTATATCTGAATTTTATTTGTGAATAATTTTAGAAACTCTGGAAAAAAATATAACTTAGTGAAAAAATCTTAATTCGAATTCTATGAGGGAAATGGCCACGGTGGGTGGCCAAATCCTTCCTTTTCAGCAAGTCAAACATAGTCGAAAATAGAGACAACAAATTATACTATTAGTCAGCATTTACAGTATATCTAAATTGTATTTCTTAATAAGTCTTAGTGAAAAATTAAGACAACAATCGACACTGTTAAACTGCATTTACAGTATATCTGAATCATATTTATGCAAATTGTTAGAAACTCTGAAAAAAATATAACTTAGTTAAAAATCCCTCCCCCACCCCGTCTTTCCAGGCATTACAAAATGTTCAGTATAAATTTCCTAAACCGTAACGACGATTCTTACGTCAATCGATTTACCTTAATCACGGGAGTGTCAATAAAGATATGACAGTAGTCAAAAATTTAATATGGCGGCCACCAGACGCCATTTTGTGAATACAAAAAAATGGGTATACATTCGACTGGTATTTTTAATTTCAAATGATCATTTAGGCTCTTTAAAGGTTTAAAGTTGGCCAGAATCGGGGTATTCTTTAATTTTTTTTAATATTTTTAATTGTGTAAATAGACTGTTAAAGAATTATTTATTAGATTAAGAGAAAAAAAATTCATATCACACATTGTAACACTTTAAAATTTAAATATTACACAAAACAAAATTTAATAATATTTTTTTTAATAAAAGCATTAATAATTAAACTAATGAAACTAAAATTCGTGTATAATAACATCCCAGCAAAAAATTACACATTACCATTAGAACTACTTGCTTTTCTGATTGCCAATTTTCATTACTCGCTTACAAATCACATTACCTAAAATTACAAAAAAAAACGTGCAAGTTGCTAAATAAAGAGAATGATTTTTTTAGACGAAATAGATTACGTGAAATGTTGACAAATAAAAAAAATGTAAGCACTTCTCAAGAATCGATTATTTTAGTCTCACGCCTTGTTAAAATCATTAAGTTGGTAATCCAGTAGGGAAGTGCTTCCACCAAAAATGCTTAATTCCAAACTCGATTACCTTTTTTGAAATTTTTTGCTGGGATACGTTGTATATATTGATATATGTATGTATTCTTTCTTATTCATGAGAAACAAAAACTATCCGCAGTGTACTAATAGAACAAAAGCGGCAACGCTGATGATGTATAACCACTATGTAGAGATGAGCGCGTGTCAACACGAAGTGTTCGTGACAGAAAACCTGCCGTGTTGGGGTGGTATCGTGTTAAGCAAGAAGTCATTACTTTTAAAAACTAGGTTCGTACTCACCCTAAAGGCCCAACTATAATATGAATAAGCTAGCTTAAGCAACTGTGCGGTTACATATAAAACGTATGTGGCAAACTATAATGTACTTAACAAACTTTTCGTCAAGTTTCGTCAAATGTCATTTGCTTAAGTAAATTGACAAACTGAACGCACATTCCGTAAGGAAACAACTGTTTGTGCATTTTTTAAACTCAAACAAGCAGCAGCAGAAAATATTCATTGATTTTAAATATTTTTTTATTGTTTTTTATTTTAAACTCGGAAAATAAAGCAAAACTTTATTTTCATTGTTTGTTTTACAATACACATATACACACGTCCACATGTATTTACTTATGTATATTCACTGTTGTACTTTTTAGTAAGCAAAACAAATAAAACAAGTAATAAGGTGATGGATATATTTATATGTGAATTTCTAATAGATTAGGACATTCTTTCAAGTTAGTTTGATTGAATTGCATTCATTTAGGAGTTATGAGAAGAAACAAAATTACTACAAAATTATTGACAATACCTAGATGTGCAGCTGTGGCTAAAGAATACTTAAGTGCATGTAAGTACATTGTGGCCACCTAAAAGTCACATCTGAAGTGTTTAAGCATTTGACAGACTTATAGTTCAATTCTGACATTAGCTTAAGCCAGCTTATTCATATTATAGTTGGGCCTTAATGATAATTTTTTTTGAACGAAAGTCATGTCTAGAATATGACTAAACTATTAAACACAGAACTGTAGCCCTTACGCAGCCATGAACACCGGTATATAAAATGGACTAAATATGGCGACACAGTGAGCAAAAATACTAAAAGGGCGGTATTTGTAGGCGCGTCAAAAAAAGAATTGTTTTTACATTATCTTTAATGCTAGGGGGGACTGCCACATTTTTTTTATGGAATGCGAACCACTCTAGTATAGGGGTCTCTTAAGCTCAAAGTTCTAAAATGAAATAAAAATTTGTCTATTTGAATATAAAAAATGGTTTTTTTTGCTATTAAATTTGATTTCGTGCGTGTTGTGCTGCATCGTGTTGGGAAAATTTTTCACGTGCGTATTTCGTACGTGTTGGATATCTTGGTATTCGTGTTCGGGTCGTATTGTGTTGGAAAAATTCTACTGACATAAAAATATTTATTATTCCAGAGTTTATGTTGTGGAAAATCGCATCAACATTGTAAATGAAATACTTGAATATGCGGAATATCTCCGGAATTATTAAAATGTACTGTTTTATTTCATCAAGAGATAAGGATAATTTTTCCTTTAGCACTTTTAAGGATACGTCTGATTTACTAACACGTTTCATAAATTTGCAATTTTCTTCCCGTATGTATAGAATTAACATTAATATTGGAAACAGTTTATACGAGTAGTTAGCTTGAGGCATTCATATAGACTTCAAAACATCTGGCTCACATTTGTACATATTGTAAGTAGATAAATGATAAATATCTTAATGCATCAGAATGTTAAATGACAATTGTGCTAAAATAAATAGCAAAAAAAAAAAAATAATTATTTGTTTTAAACAATAATCCCTATATGCAGAAAAAAATAACGTGTGCTTAAAGTGTACGTTAAAACCGGATTTTTTGTGGAAATTTCGTTTTAATGTACACTTCAATAATATGTTATTTTTTTCATATGGGTGTTAGTCTACAGAGGAAAAAATGTGATCTAAAATGGTTAGCGGCTTGTGTCAAATTTACAGCCAACCGCTTTTAATTTTTTTTAAATTTTAAATTTTTAAATTTTTAATTTTTTGGCAGCTTTTTCATCTGTAATCTAGAACAAAATATTATCAGATGAAGATCGAAAAAATACTATACTTTGTCAAATGAATAACGAAACATATAAAAAGTAAACGAAAACGAAGTACCGTTGTATTCTATAAACTCAAGAGTTGAGCAACTGAAATTGCTGCGTAAGAACCCAGTGCAAACAATCTAGTTTGCTTTGAATGATGATTCAATGAAAACATATAAAAATTCTTTGTAAAAGAAAATCCTATTAAACCTTAAAACTAAATAAATGTCGTGCTAGTTTTCTCTTTCCTGCTGTTAAAAGCTATTATTATCCTTGAATCTTCTTAACATTTAAGCATGTGAATGAGTTGTGCTGCTGCTAGGCAATGTTGTTACTATTTACAGGTTTCTGCCTCTTCGAAGTACTCGCATTATATTAAGAATACCAAAATGCTCAAGGAAAATTAAGAAGGTAATAAAAATTAAATTAATGTTATTTATTAAACGCTAGTAGAGAATATTTTCTAGGAAAATAAAGTGAAGCCGACATGATATTTCCTTGTTAAACTCTTCATTCAACGTCTTTGTTGACGGCTATAATTTCTTTCGAGTCTTGGAAACATTGAAAATTAAAATTTTACATGATGAAATACAAGAGAACATTAAAGAATTTTATTTTATTTTTAATATATGTACTTTATGTAAAACTCATATATACTTTAATTGCAACTCTTGTTCAATTGTTAGTAAAGTCTAATGCAATTTGTTTTGGAAAACATTTACAACTTTGTGTCCTTAATTTTTCGAACGTAGTATTTGCAGATGGTTGGGAAAACTTAAATAAAATTTTATGTTTCTTTATGCCTTAAAATCCAAATAATATTTGAATTACTTAAATAAGAAAAAGTAATTTAAAACTTTCTTTGTTGTTGGTTAAACACGTCTAAATACATTTCGTTGCTGCTTAAGCAACTCATCAGTAGACTTTTAACACAATTCCAAAAAGCTTACAAACCCCAAATGCCAGCGAAAAAAATCTAATTTGGAAACACCAATAACTGAGGGAAGCTTTGAAAAATGCTCCTGAAAAGCTTTAACGTAAAGCGTGCTCTCTAGCGAAGTAGAAAATTATCACAGAAAATTTTTCACACCGCACCTGAGTACACAAAAATTTTATATTATTACTTCTGTGAAGCACTTTAGTAAGGCGATAAAATTCCTGGCTTTTTGGAAGCTGAAAGTAGTGCTTCCAGCTGGCTCATCTCGAAGAAAAAATTCCTTATTCATGCGCAACAGCAGGTGATTCTATAACATCCCAGCAAAAATTGTAATGTCTCCCTTCTTATAGCAAAACTACCAATAACTAATTGAGAATTACAAAACTACAAGTCAAAGAAGGCCAAGAAACTGAAAAAAGTTATTTTTCAAAACAGCCCTTAGAGATCTTAAATGGTCATTCGAAATAAAAAATCATAATAGAAACCTAAAGATGATTTTCAACTTCCTGTTTCAACTTCCATATATCAATATGGGCACCATACTTTAATGTTTTTCGTATTCATACTTTCGACTTTTTAATTTTTTTCGTATTTATAAAATGGCGCCTTATGGCCGCCATATTGAATTTTTACTACTCTCAGTAATGACTACACAATATCTTTCTTTAACGTCACGCTGTCGGGTAACAAGGGAAATTTTATAAAGTTTTCATTTCACAAGAGGATTTGAACTTTAATTTGTACTGCGGCACGAAATATGTATTTCATGACATTTCAAGATATTTATTACATGAAACATTTTCCATTTGCCAATTGGGCCATGTCTCAGCATACATATAAATCTTTTGGGGGATTTTTGGCCACTTTTTGAACTAAATTTAATTCTTAACACATCCTATTCTTTCATGAGATTGCATGAAAATATTAATGCTGTAAATTTAGTTTTTATTTTATTTTGTTTTTTTTTTTTGTCTTGTCCATAAAGTAGATTATAAACGAAAGCCAAGTGTTTTTCATTTTCAGTTCCTTGAACATTAATACTCGCTTAAAGAGATTACAAATAAGGAATGCAAAAAATTGTGCTTGTATAGCGCTTCAGCTAAGTTAAATTGCCGCTGCAAGCAAACGTCGACAGGCCACATTTAGCAAGAAATCACATTTGTCATTCAATATAAAAAATATGTTTTTATAATTATTTTGCTAATCGTAAAATTAAAATTATTTGTAAAAATTAAATTGATATTGTTAAGATTAGCATTATTGCAACTATGCACATAATATTTTGCATCCCTGAATGCATTTTATTTTAAAAATATGGCAACGCTGCTTCAAGATATAACTCAATGGTAAAGCGCTGTTCAGACCATCATACTTTGCATTACTACATGTCAAAAATTAAAATAATACTTGTAAGTGCGATAGTGTGAATGCAAAATGTTATGACGAATGGCGAATGGTACGATAAAAGTTTGACATCTCATACATTTTTTTGAAATTTTTTTAAAATTTTTCTGAACTACGAGACTTTTCATCAGGTATGAATTTTCGCATAATCAAGTAATAAAAAATTAGACAAATTGTCTGCTTCGACACCGATGACGCGCGGTTGGTGGTAGTATTTTTTAAGCCGGCTCGCACAAATTTTGAACATAAACTGTGTGTAATTTTTTAAGTCATGGAAATATAACCATATACGGATACTACTACGTGATAAAAGACCAAAAGAAACACCCGTGTCTCCCAGTTTTTCCCCAAGTCATCTACTTTTTTTTTATGGAGCCTCGGTGTCATTTCTGTATTTTCTCAGGCTCATATTTGCAAACTGTTCAGAATTTTGATTTACACTGTGAGGAAAATTTGTAGCTCTTGTCATAAAGAACAAAAATTGTAAACATATAAAATCAAAAAAATTTCATATTCAAGATCAAAATGGCAAAAAATTGCAAAAATTAGATTTTTTGCCTTTTTTCCCTGTTCAGGTCCATAGGTAGCAAACCGTTCAAAATTCAAGGAGACAATCAACCCAAAAAATGTACCTAAAATCTCAAAAAACTACTTTTTGAAACATATGAACTTCCTAGGAATGATTCTTAACATAGTTTAGGTAGCGCTTAAGTAGCCGAAAAAGTGAAAAATTTCCAAACAAATGAAGTTAAAAAATTTTTTATTTGATTTTTGTTTTTTTTTTTAATCAAAGCAACAAAAGCTCCCGCGCCGGCAAATTTTCAAGACAGAAGAGCCGCCATGAAAACTGCCGGCAGAGACGAAAATGATGTACATTTGAGAATGTTCATTAAAATTGGTAAAATGTATAAAATGTTAAAATTTATATTGCAATTGTATTAAGTTACCGAATTTCTAATAAAATTAGTTAAAAAGTTTAAGCTTCATTTATTTATTGTGTACTTTATTATTTCAAGTCAGCTGTTGCAAGAACAGATGTGGTGTGCTTGAAGTGTACGTTAAAACCGGGTTTTCTATTAAAATTTTGTTGTAATGTACACTTCAATCACACGTTAGTTTTTTCATATGGTGGTACACATTAAAAAAAAAGAACACTCATGCTTTGTGCGAAAAGTGATTTACGCTATTCTCCGAGTGTATGACTCTTGAAAGAAATGATAGACGCCATATCGAACTGAATTTCTGTATGGAATTTGCTGATAGAGGAGCATATATTTAAGGATTAGATCCACACTAAGCAAATTTGACATTTGCTTTAGTTACACAACAAGTCACCTGTCCTAATGCTGTCACCTTATGGACACGTCTTGATGCCAGCATTGTGACCAGCATTCTGGCAAAATTTCATCTTAGAGGATAAAAACTCTTTGTCGGCAGTGGCTGCAGCTCAGTTGTAGTTACACAATTTCTTTTATGTTACTATTTTTTTCCTACTCTTAGCAAATTAATCGAAAAAAATCCAAAAATATATGTACGTACATAATTATGTACGTCTGTTTTTAATCTTTAAAAGAACCAAAGAGACAAAAAACAAGTTGTGAATACAATTCACATGCATTTTTGAGCCAAATTGTTATTCGGTTATTTCGAACAGGATAAGTGACACCCAAAAAACAAACACACATGCACAGAGAAACAAAAAGTTTGAAGGAAAAAATCGATATTTAAAGAGTATAATTAGAGCAAGAGGAGCAGAAGAAAAACAAAAGTCGCTGTATGAAGTTGTGCATGACGTTTTTAATTTTTTTCCCATGCTTCAGAAGATAAAGGAAATACAGCTTAAACCACAGACGACAAGGCGTCAATGAGTGTCTGTGGCAACAAATACAAAAAAACAGAGAACTGGCAGCAATAACATCATCATCATCGTTAGTAGCGCACCCTTAGCAATATCATTAGCATCAGGGATGGGAAATTGTTTATTATTACACTGTTAGTATTATTATTTCTTTTTTGTAAAAATGAATTGACATAAAAATATATTTAAAAAAAATTACTGAAAAATGTGTGTTGAGATCTAAGGTATATAGCTAAACTTGGCGAAAATAGTCTTCTGGGGTTAAGATTACCTCATATGGAATCAGCTTGCCTCAAGCGGTGAGATAGAGGCATTCAAATATTTTTTATGACAGTTTATTAGAAGCAGTCTAGATACGAATATTGTACATGTGTAACCTTAAATTCTTGGTTTTTTCCTTGGTAAGGCACCTTTAAAAAAAATAATTTTCCAAATACATTGTTCTTTCACATTGCCCGCCGTTTTTTCTTAACCCTGAACTGCAAACAACAAGCAACTAACTGTCAGTTGACTACAGTCATAATTTGAACAAGCTGTGTCATTTAGTTTGTGCTTGACAGTCATTGATTTCCTGCCTCTTGTTTTAAGAAGAAAATAGAAAATATTAAATTTCATGTTCATTAATTCATTTCATGTTAATTTCATTAATTTTTTCGGAAAAAAAACTATCACCTTAATAAATATCAAAGCGAATTCACACCAGGTCACCTCATTTTGAAATTACATGCAACACTGCAGAATAAACATTTATATTTGTTGGTGTAAGATTTCGAAACGTTTCGCTGGTTTTGACACCAGAGATATTAACAGCTGATCATTTCCTGAAACGAGATCACCTGGTATGAATTCGCCTTAACAAATACTATCGAGACTATTCATCATTAATTGCAATGATAAAAGAGTTGTTTCCTGGTTGTCTTTGTGTCCGTACAAGCCGAATGTTGTGGAAACCCGCTTGAGGTCTCTACACAAGAAAAAATTTAACAAAGGAAGGAAGGTCGGAAATTGAAAGTTAGAGAGATTTGTGGAAGCCATAGGCATCTCTCCTGGCTCATTAGTCTCAATTTTAAATGATCACTTGGGTATGAAAAAGCTTTTCACAATATGGGTGCCGCATTTGCTAACAATCGACTAAAAATCCAATATTGTGACAAACTTTACAGGAGTGTTTAGCGTTTTTCAACAGCTGTTTCGTAACCGCGGACGAAAAGTGGATCCAACACAACAGACCAGAGACTAAAGAGCAGTGAAAACAATGGGTTGGTCGGGGTGAATCAACGACAACGAAGGGCAATGTGAGTTTATCAGTTAATGAAGTCATGGCGACCGTTTTTTCGGACGCATACGGTATAATCCACATAGACTGCCTACAAAAAGGCATAAACAAAAACAATGACGAATATTATGCCAACTTGTGGGGTCGATTTAATGGCGATTTAAAAAAACGACCGCATTTAACCACCAAGTAAAAAATTCATTTCTGCCAGAGCACCGCAAAGGTGCACACATTGTATTGGGCTACGAATTGCTCCTTCGACCACCCCATTCTCGGGATGTAGCCTCTAGCGACTATTTCTTGTTCCAAAAACTTAAAAATTGGCTCTTCGGAAAGAGATTTGATTCTAACGATGAAATCATTTCGCAAACAAATAACCTGTTTTGATTACCTCGACAAATCTTGTATCTTTTTTTTTTTTTGAAGGGATAAAAAATTGGAACAGAAAAAAATTGCGATGGCATATGAATTTTCAAAATCTTTAGTTTCCATGCCTGATCTTGAAACCAAAAATATATGTATGTAACGCTAGTTAAAAAGCAAAAAGACGTAACTAACAAAATTATAATTTTACAGGAGTAGCAAAAAAGTAAAAAAAAAAAAAATGGAAACAAAATTCAAAGTGGCCTTATCAGCACAGCTGATCGTAAGCTGATTTTGGCCCTTCCGTCAAACTCCATATAAAATAGCATAAAATCTTTACCCTAACTGTCAACACACAAATAAAAATAATCCTACAACAAATTTGTATGTATGTTGTTGTAATGTTAAGGCCACTCGCTATTCATACCCCTTGACAAACTTGTAGTAAAGTCCCCTTGTTTTTCGGTTAATAAAAGGGTAATTTTTTTTTATCGCAAAGCTGTAAAAGTTTGGCAAGACATGTAGTAGTTTAATGACATTCAAAAATTATCAATTAAATTTTGGATTTTTTTGCTAGTTACGCCTTTTTACATTTTAACTAGCGATACATAAGTACATTTCAATTAAGTCTAATTTGTTTTGGATTTACAAAATTCAAGTTTTCTCATTGGAAAGCAGATCAATTGCAGAATACAACTCTAGGCCTTGTTAAGTTTTATGTTTTGCTTTTAACACAACAATTTCTAATACATATTTTTCGCTGTCTGATAAATTGATTAAGCTGTTTTTTTTTAAATGTCAAAAAGTTAAGAAATATGTACACATGTACGAGTATATACATAAATATGCTTGTATATTTTGTGCATTGTATTTGATGCGAGTTGTGAAAGCTTTTTAAAGAGTATCGTAAGAGGTTTATATTGCTTTAGGAAATATTGACATAAATTTGGCCATTTGCGTATAATGGACAACAACTTTTTTGGTCGACCATATTAAAGATTAGCATGTCTAGGAAGTATATAACTAAAAGAAGGCAGGCAGGTTAAGGGAATAAACAGATGTTTTTCATTTTTATTTAAAGCCATGTGGAACGAAATATTAATGCAAATAGAAGAGATGTACATTAGAGTGGCCGTTAATTGAATGGAGACTTTTTTTATTTCTTCTACTCTCACCCCCCAAATCGGTTCGGTTTTATGTAAAAAAAATACAAGAAAATTTCATACCGATAAGTTGCGTTTTAGAGGGTGCGTCCGGCCCTCAAAGTTGGCCTTCAAGCCCATTTTTCAATGTAATTTTTTGCATATGACTATCTTTTTAAAAAGTCATTTTACAAGAATATGATATACGACAATATTTTAGCTCTTCGAATGAACAATAATAGTCTCAAAGAAAGTTTTTTGCTAAAATTAATATTTTAGAAAATAATGAGGAAAATAACCAACAAAATACCAAAAATATTATATAACAAAATTATATTTATATGGAAATTTTTTATTTTAAGCATGTAGAATAAGAGCTTATATATATTAAATTATTTCAAACATATACATACATATAGTGAAAATAAAACAACAAAAAAACAAACAAAAAAAATTAAATTGAATATATGGGCTTGAGGGCCAACATTGAGGGCCGGACGCACCCCCTGAAACGCAACTTACCGGTATGAAATTTTTTTGTATTTCTTTTTTTACATAAAACTGAACCGATTTGGGGTTTGAAATAAAAAAAAAAAAAAAACTTAAATAACGGCCCCCCTAATGTACATACTTACATTTGTATATTTGTATGTTGTCGTTTATATGTACATTTCAAGAGCTTACAGTTTAAAAATACATAAAAACTAATGATGAAGGCAACAACAACATTATTTTAAAATATATTGACTAAGCGAAGAAACGGTTTTATTTTATCCAAAAGAAAATACAGTGTGAATCAAAAGAAATTTTATATTTAGTGGATCGATTATTACCCAGCAAAAAATTACAATACAAATTATTAGTTACAGCATTGATGAACTCAGCTCCAAGTAGTTCTATATATTGTGATCAAGAAATTTAACGCATGGTTGTCATAGGACGGAAGTCATCCAAATAACTGAATGGTCTGAACTTAAAGGGTTGTCTAGAACAATTCTTGATATAAAAAACAACTTTAGAATATTGAATTCAGTACCTGTAGTGATTAGTAAGCAATGAAAGTGGTAAACCGTTGCCACTAGTTCCGATTGTTTTTTTTTTCGAAAAAAATTTTTTTTTTTACTGATTTATACATACAATTACGGAATTTTTTGCTTGCAATAATCGTCCAAATTTAAGCTCGGGTTTTGGAGGCACCCCTTTAATCGAGCGATAAAATTTTTAATGACGGCCCGATAGGTATAATCCGTTATGGCTGACATTTTGTGACGGATATTTTATTTTAAAGTGGAAAAGGAAGTCGGTTTATTGGCTTAAAGTATAGATTTGAGAAAAAAAATCTTTCTTGGAAAAGTCGTTAATTTCCCGTTGGACGACACTTTTACAATAAATGTTTACAAAAAGTTTGTACCTTTGGCTTCAACGAAGCCAAATTTTCTTTTGAAACATTATTTAAATCAATTTCACCGATAAAGCTTAGGCTGTCTGAAAGAAAATGATATACATAAAACAGAAAACGAAACGAAAAATTTAAAAAAATTAATTCAGATTTTCATTCTTAACATTTTTCATCAAGGAAAGACACGACAGTCAACGGCCAACATTATCCAAAGCTTATAGAAAGTTTATAATTATGGAAAAAGTCCTTTATTTGAGGTTAAGTTAGAATTTCACGTTTTTGTATCAAAAGCAATAACGTCCACCAAAATATTTTGGTTTTTTTTTAAACTTACTATCACTTCTCTTCTCCATATTATGCAAGATTTTCTTCTTTTTTTAATAACTGACAAGAAAAACATTTTTACTTACATATATCTAAATTACACTTTTTATACCGAACTGAGCATGTTGCTTGCAAATGTCAACTTCAACTGCCCATACAAAAACCAAATATGCAGTTATTTGCTTTCATAAATTATTATTCGAATTTCATTAACATTATTATAGTTAGTGCAAAAAAAAAAATATTGTTGCCCAAGATTTTGGGCAACAGCCGCAAAGTGTGTAGCTTGCATTAATACAATTTTTAACAAGTGCCAACGCCACTAAAGTTTTAGTTGCTATCCATAATAGACCCATTAATTACTCGTAAGTTGATTTAAAACTAAATATTTCGCTCATTTATTTAAATATCGTCATACGTCGAAAAATTAAGATTTTTGCGTTAATAATGCATAATTAATCCTCATATAGTATGTTTATAATATGTTTCCACCGACTTCAAATCAAGTATGTTTAAGTAAATCACTTCAAAGTGTTTCCACCGAGCTTGTGAGTGATTTGGTGATCGAATTTTATTAAACATTCCTTAATGCTATTTTTTTCGAAATTGTCAATCACTATTGATGGATGACCCAGGGATGGGGCTTGTTATTTTAAAAGCAACGCAGAATTGCATAGAGAAATCCAGTTCAAAAAGCACTATTTTCGAAATGCTTTAAAAAAATCAACTACTTTGAGGTGATTTATCCATAAGCAAAATGTATGGTAAACCATGTATAAATTGACATGAGCTGCTCAAACCACCATGATTTGTCTAAATCATGCCGGTGGAAACATACTATTACACAGAAAAAAGTAATATGAATAATTTTGTACTATCAATTAAAATATTTGTAATATCAATTACAAAATTAATTAAATTTTCACCTATAAAGATTTGACAATATGAATTAAGTTTTTCCACTCAAATTAATTAATACAATTGAAAGTTTAATTAAATCAATTAAATTCTTAATTGAATACATTAATTGCTGAATACTCTTTTCGGTGTAAGTTGTGTGTAATAAGTTCTAAATGAACTTATGTAAAAGTAGTTGTTTTATTGAGTTATGATGTATATTAGGGCGTTTCACCAAAGGCGTTTTTTGCGATTTTTGCAACACTTGAAGCGGAATATTAAGGCTTGTGATGTAAAAGAATTTCGAAAAAAATTTTGGATTTTTTGAAGATGGGTATGGGGTCGCTGAAACAGATTTTATACAAAAAATGAGGTTATGGAGAAAAAATTTTTATATTATTTTTTTCTGGTGCTTTTTGTTCATACAACTAAACAATTCTCTTCTTAATGATCCGATCCCACGACAAAAAAATTATTGATGTGAAAATTTATTATATTAAGGACCACTTTGATAGTCTTAAAAGTGAAAAATTATTTTTCCTAGATTTCAAACCTCGATAACTTGAAAAGTTTTCAAAATTTTTTCAAGATGTAAAATGCGTTACAAAGGTCTTTAAATTACCTTTCATTCGGTACATAGATTTATTTTTACTTGTTGGAAAACTATAAGAAAAATATTAAAGTTTGAGAAAATTTTTTTTATTTATCAAATTTTATGAAAATTAAAAGAATTTCCTTTATGTTTCGTTCTTGGTTAAGTAAAAAAAAAAAACACCTAAAATACATTGCTTTAATAAAAATATCAAAAATTCAATTCATCAATATATTTGTATTCCCATACAAAATCAAAAGATATTAAATAAACAAAATCAACATATTTAATGAACAAATTAAAATTAAAAAGTAAATTTGTATCTAAAATTACAATACATTAAACATTAAATGTGGAACAACTGTGGAAGTATTTTCAAATTGGTTTCTTAAGAGCTTTTTCAATGACATTTTTGTTAACATTACGTATAATTTTTCGATTGTTATCAACGCTAATCAATAAGTTTTTAAAATCATCCTCATTCTTTGTAATTTTTTTCTTATATATTGTAGCTGACGCCACGCCACGCCTCTTTCTGATAAATCATTCACAACACATAGTTTTTCTGTTTTTTCTTTGCAGAAACAAAATCATCATCATTTTCCCATAAATGTGTATCTTTCGAAAAAAAAGGAAGTGGGCAATTTTAATTCATCAAAAACCCTTTTACTGTTTGCGGTACTGTTTTTTTTTTAACATCTGTAGACATTTGTTGAGGAAAATTGTTGCTTAAACTTAGAAAAGAATTTTATATATATTTTACTTACCCATGCTTTGATTATTTTCTTTATACAGTATACCAATTGTAAATGAAATATTTAATATTTTTGCCAATTACCTACTTTTAAAGAAGTCCGACTTCATGTATCGCAAAATTCAAATAGTCTGAAATATTTTTATTTTTGTATATTTTGTTATTTTAAAAAGGGGCTACTTCATATTTTAAAATTCAAATAGTGTGAATTTAAAAATAAAAAATTATTTTGTTTGTCTATTTTTTTAACATTTTTTCACAAGTAAGATATAAACTTATACATACCAAAATAAAGGCATCTAAATTATCTTCCAAACGCATTTTACATCTTGAAAAAATGTTGAAAACTTTTCAAGTTATCGAGGTTTGAAATCTAGGAAAAATAATTTTTCACTTTTAAGACTATCAAAGTGGTCCTTAATATAATAAATTTTCACACCAATAATTTTTTTTGTCGTGGGATCGGATCATTAAGAAGAGAATTGTTTAGTTGTATGAACAAAAAGCACAAGAAAAAAATAATATAAAATTTTTTTCTCCATAACCTCATTTTTTTGATAAAATCTATTTCAGCGACCCCATACCTATCTTCAAAAAATTCCAAAAAATTTTCGAAATTCTTTTAGATCACAAGCTTTAATATTCCGCTTCAAGAGTTGCAAATTTTTTTTTGTGAAACGCCCTAATGTATATGAGCGATTTGTACTTGACGGGAAACATGAAATTTTAAAGTTGAAAGACATTTACTTACTCATGCTAGTGTGTTAGTCTAGCAATAGTATTTAATCTTTCTTTCCTATTCCGATTTCTTAATAACGCTTTTAAGTTAATAACAAAACACAAAAATGAGTGGTCCACATTGGCCATTAATATGATGTTAATGTTAATGTTAATGTTACTCATTTCATGTGTGGCGTAGACGGCAGGTAAGGAAGAAATGTCTAATTTTGACAAATCGCACAGTTACTTAAGTGTTGGTTTCTCCTTGTCACAAAATCTTTTAGATGTAGATGGTTGGAACATCAGCACATTCCCATTCTAAAAATATGTCGAGAGGTAATGTCTATTGTAAATACTTTTTGATTTATGATTCCTAAGAAAGCACCACAATACAATTTATCACACACAAAGCTTTTAATCAAGACATGCATACACACATATTCATTAGACACATAAATATATACATACATAGATAGAACATTTCTTATATGAAGTTTGGCAGCCAACCGACCCAGTTTGTTGACACCTGGCCAACAAGAGAAGACTTAAAAATTTTCTGTACAGTCTCTCATGTGTACATACACAGAAAAAACTAAATTTCGTTTTCAGTAACCAAATTCATTGAATCAGTAAATTTTTTGTGTGAATGCGGACCTACAAAGAAATTTGTAGATTCTGATAACAATTTTGTAAAAATTTAACTGAAAAAAAAATTTATTTTTAGTTAACTTATGGCATTAGAGAAAAAGTTAACTGAAACTCAAAATATTTTCAGTCAAATTTATTAATAGGAACAGAAAAACATTTTTGCAGATTTTTTTTTTTTTTGTATTATTCAGCAAATTTTTTTTTATAATTTACAAACACATTCACTAAATTTTTCCGTATTATCAGAAAATAAATTAACTGAATCAATAACAATTCTTAAAAATTTTTTTTAAAAAAAATTAGTAAAAGTTTTATTTGAAAAAAATAACTGAATCAAATGAAAGGTTCAACTATTTTTTTTACTTTCAAAAATTGGCTTGTTTTTATGGTTAAGCATTTCGTTCCCGCTCGTCAGTAGACTTCAACCCAAAAAATTTTTTAATTTAGCTAACAAACTCCGTATGTTTATAGTAAGACTCTTAATACTATATTGAGAATCACAATATACAAACATAATAAGTTTGAAAACCGCAAAAAAAAAATCTTTAAAAAAAAATTAAATTTTTTTTTATATCTATAAAATAATTTGTAGAAAAAATTAAAAAAAATCAGACAAATTTTTTACAGTATATAAAAATAAATTTAACTGAAAAAATTAAAAGAAATCAGACAAATTTTTTTACAGTATATACAAATAAATTTAACTGAAAATAACAAATTTAAATATAAAAAAAATAAATCTAAAAATTTTTTTACAAATTTTACTTTATATAGATAATTTTCATTCTATACAGTTTTTTTTACATAAAATAAAATTGGAACAAATAATTTACTGGAACAGTACAAAATATTTACTGAAACTAAATTATATTTCAAAACACACGTTTGTTTGAAAATTTTTTGGGAATAATTTTTTCTGTGTACATACACACACGTAATATATTTAAATGCCTTAACCATACTTTTTATTATTAGCAAAAGGCATAATTTTATAATTAAAATTTAAAATCCAAATTTTATTTAATTTTCTTTTGTATGTGTACTCAGCATATGTATGTATGTGTGTATGAGTAGGGCTTAAAAAACTCTGAAGGCCATCATCTTTAATGACATTTTTCTGCATTTGTTATTTTTAATGTCTTTATATTTTTCTTTATTTTTTCAAAGAATATTTAATTAAAAAAGAACAGTTTTTTAAGAAACACGAAAAGAATACATATCTTTGTTTCTTTGATACAATTGAATATACATACATACATAAAGGGTGTTTTTTATTGAGGTATAGAACTTTAAGTTGGCATCACTTTTTTAACTGGCGGCCATTTTGTCAGCTGTGTAGTGATTAATATTTAGTTTGGTTTGCCATTTCATCATGAACAGGTTGACAAAAGAACAACGCTTGCAAATCGTGCAAATTTATTTCGAAAATAATGGTTCAGTTCGCGAAGTTTACCGCAAGCTCCGTCCATTTTATGGTCGACATAATCGTCCATCAGAGCAATTAATTCGGTTAACCATGGATCGTTTTCGCACTACGTTTACTCTATGTGATAATACGCATCCGCAGAGACGTCGAACAGTGCGCACCGAAGAAACAATTGCCGCTGTAGAGCAAAGTGTTGAAGAGGACCCGAATGAATCGATTCGCCACCGTGCACAGCAATTGGAGCCGACTAACCGACTATTTTGTTCCCGAATTGGATGGCATGAATGTGGATGAGTTGTGGTTCCAACAAGACGGCGCTACATGCCACACATCGCACGTCACAATCGATTTATTGAAGGAAACATTCGATGAGCGCATGATTTCGCGGAATGGACCTGTCAATTGGCCACCAAGATCGTGTGATTTGACACCATTGGATTATTTTCTTTGGGGATATGTGAAGTCGCTCGTCTACGCCAACAAACCAGAAACGTTAGGGGACTTGGAAGCCAACATTCGTGGCGTTATTGCCAACATACGGCCCCATATGCTCGAAAAAGTGGTTGAAAATTGGACCTGTAGAATTGGCTTTATTCGACCCAGCCGCGGCGACCACATGCCCAAAATCATATTTTAACATTAATGGCATAAAATTATCCTTCCAATAAAGCCAAATTGATGGACATTAAAACGATTTTCTTGTGTTTTATTTCAATTCGAAGTTCTATACCTCTAAAAAAACACCCGATATATGTATGCATGTATGTATGTACGTGTAAGTTTTTTTTTTGTTATCAAGACTTTATTTCAATTCAATTGTATGAAGTGGCAGAATAATTTTAAGACAGAAGTCTCCAAACTTTTCAGTCACATGGTGCACTCAGTCACTTAGATCAACTAAAGTGACAGCTCTTATAAGGACAAGCAAAAATTGAGAAATTTATTAAGAATAATAAGCATGTATAGCAAGTGCAATGTTATATCGTGTTCCCCATACTCTCGAATAGCTAAAAAAAACCAATCAGACGAATTATTAACAAACATAATGTTGACTGAACTTTAACAGCATCTTTTAATTGATTGAAAAAATTATGGAATAACGAACCTGTCGAAAGAGGAGACTATCGTCCTCCGCCGGCCGCACTAAAGAAACCGCTGAATCACACTAACACCCACCAGTTAATATTTTCCCGTATTTGTGTGTGTCCGTTACAAATTATCTACCGAAATAGGCTGGATGAAATAACGTCCTATACTAAGGGGAAAAAACGTGTAAAATTAAGATTTTACGCTCGAAATCAAATCATTTCAATCTTAATAGTCTGTTAAATGTGAAAATTCTTGGTTCAAGAATAAGATCTTAATTTTTTTTAAGATCGCATATAAGATTGTAATCTTGAATAAAATCTCATTTTAAGATCGAATTCACGATTTTGTTCTTAATAAAAATCTTAATTTAAGAATATATTCTTAAAAATTTAAGAATATAACCTTAAAATTAAGATTAATTAAAATTAAAAATTTAATCTTAAATTGGAGAACGTCAATCTTACTGACCAAATTTCAAGATTGAAATCTGATTTCTGCAATCAAAATTCAAGAATTTTGTTCTTAAATTTAGATCGTCATTTTTCTCTTAGTGTATGCGCCATTGGTATCAGCAAATAGAAAAGGTTTCGTGCAACAAGTTTCAATAAATTGCACGAAGTGTTTCATAGCACAAACTAGGTATAACATAGACTAATCGAATCATGAGCAGAAAAACAAATAACTTCGAAAAAAAATAATTAAAAACTTATTAAAATTAATAGCTATTGGATTGTAGCAAGCAGCAGTCGCACCGCACCGTCTACAAAATTTTTATGAAAATCGTCCTAAAAATTATTGCTTTTCATAAAAATTTTCTACTTAAGTCTGGACGTCTGGGTTGTGGAAACAGGAGGTAGAGTAGAAAAAAAATTAGCAAATTAAGAGACATAAGCATGATTAGTAAACAACACAACGGCAAGACTGTTGTAAATAAGGGTGGATAAATTTAAGCTTTCATTACATAAAGAGCTTTCAACAGTTGGAGTACGATGAATTAAAAGAATTTACATATTCCATTTGCATTGAAAAATATGTATGTATATATAGTTGAAGTTTACACTAATCGACACCACACACAGTGGATCAAACATATGAAAGCTGATGGTGAAGGTGTGGCGGCCTTCAAAAACAATTGGTTCTTACATTCTGCTAGCAGCGATGCCAACTTGGTGCTTTTGGCACTACTTTTAGTGCTTTTTGAAGACTCAAAACGCCAAATTTTGAGAGTTAGTGCCAAACTCAGAAAAAGCACTATTTAGTGCTTTTAAGAAATTTGTGTATTTCTTAAAATTACTTTAACAAAAACTTGGTGCATTTATTTTGTCAGTGCAAAGTCTACCTTTTTCACCTGATATATTTCATTAAATATGATAATATTGCCGAAATAGAGAAAAGCTTAGAGAATATTAAACATTGTTAAACTTCACTCGTTTGAATTTTCATTCTTTTTTCACGTTAGTGCTTTTTACACTTTTTAGTGCTTTTTTGAAATGTTGATGTGCTTATATAGCCAAAAAAGTTGGCATCACTGTCTGCTAGTGTTTGCCATAATAATTTATAACTTCTCTTTAGTGCAATTTTTTATTATGAATTATTAATCGAATCCTAAACAAATAAACAATGCTCCTTTTTCAAAAGTTAAAGGTTGGAAAATCATCTAGCTACGTATCATAATTTTGTAAAAAATTAATTATTGGAGGCCTACTGAGTACCATTTTTTTTTTTTTTTTGTAAACAAAGAACAAAAAAAACATATTTTCATATTAGCCCACAAATTACGTAAATAGTTTTTATTTGTTATTACACTTTTTTTTCTAACTTGTTTGATATTTCATATTTCTAAAACAACCGCAATCAGTGTTATCTATTTTCACACTTTCTAATCGCAATTGCTTCCGAATTTTTTATGTGAAAAATTCTCAAATGTAAATACAAAAAAAAAATGAGACATATTTCAATTTTGATACTTGTGATTGTTATTTTGTTGTTTAAAATTTTTATCTCAAATATGTTAATAAAGTGTTACCAGATTTTGCCAGCCATGGCGAAAATTAAACTTTAGGATAATTTTATTATGACGAAAAATATTTTCTCAAAGCTCATATTGCGTTTAAATTTAGCGTTCGTTTCCGGTACAAATTAATTCGGTTTGGCATTTTACACTGTTGCTTATTACATTTACTTATAACTCAGACACTAACTCGTTGCCACAAGCTGTTTGAAACGATCCACATTTAGAATCAATAATCAATTCACTCACTGATGTCACAAACTTTTCTTACTCTGTAGCGTAAAATTTATCACATACTTGAATATTAAAAAAAAAAAACTTTGCGAGCCTTGCACCATTCCCACTTTGAAGTTCGTAAACCAACAAATTGTATTGCTTGTGAAGCCATCCCGTGAATTTTAGTCACACAGATACTGCAAGTTGTGTCACATGCAAGTTTGTTTCAATTAGAACAGCAAACCTCCTGAAAATTCTACTTAATTACCACAAAATTTTGCAAACAGACATTTTGTATAAATCTCAAAGCCATAGGGGGTGCACAGTTTTCAATACTACATATTTATCTACACCACTCTATAAATAAAAGTTAGAGTTAAATTAGGAAAATGTTTTCCAGGTTGTAAGTGAAATAGTAAGTTTACTGTACAAGTTCACTCCTTTTACATTCTTCATTAAGAGAGGCAACAAAAAGGAAATATGTCTAGTTATGTTCATGTGTGATGACTCGTCAAAATGGTGTAATATTCCAACAAAACAAAATAGAAAAGCGTTAAAATAACATTTTACTGATAATTACAAATATCAAAAGTTATCATTAATTAAAACTATTATAGCTAAACATGTGGCCGTGTAATTAGACCAGCCTTAATGAAACTCATACAATACCACTGTCACGTATCATCTTAATTACACTATTGTAACTATTTTCAATACAGGGCAGATGAACATTAAATATTTTTATCTTATTCTGTAGTTGGACTTTGGTAATTCATTTCTATATTTAAAAAATATGATTATTGCTATTTTATTAATTTATGTTATTTGAAGATGCAGTATATAATTTATAGATAAAATGTCATGGGAAGTAATAGGCATTCTAAAGTAGTTATGAAAAGTTATTCAAGTCGAATAAAATGAGCAAAAATCGATAAGTTTCTACAGAAAATATTTCATTAAGATATTAAATTTTTTAAATCGATTATTATTATTAATTTAGTACACCCTTTATACTAGATGTAAGAAGCCATATCTAAGATTTGGCATAAAATATGTCTCGCAGTTTGATAATCATCATTGAAATGTCTTTTACCCTGACACAACATTTTTGATGTATGGGATTCGACTCTCATCTAATGTATTCTATGAGATTTGTCATGAAATCTGTTACATACAACTATTTAGATTTTTTGACGAAAGTGATAATTGATTTTTTTATTGACCTTTTTAGTTTACATTCTTACGTTTGCTTAGCTCGAGATCATTTTCATTCAATTGTAATTGCTTTTTTATTAAGCAGTTTGTTACTAGTGAAATATCGAAAATAAATAAAAAATCAATTACAATTTAATAAAAACGATATTGAGCTTAACAAGCACAAGAATATGTGATAGATAAATGAAATAACTCATTTTTGTTATGTCTTGTTCCTCTATATATCGCTCTATCAAATAAAAAATTTTCACGCAGCAAATGAATGAGTGCTATAGATATGTCACGACATAAATATATTATGATAAAACTATTTCAAGACATAAACATATCATGAAATTAAATATATTATTAAGACATAATTTGGTCATGGCATATACATATATGTATTGATATAACATATTTATGCCATGAAAAAAATAATCCAAGTACATGTATATTAGAGCCCTGCACAAACATACTTGAAATGTAAATATGTGCGTCTTGTTTTTTAATTGTATTGTCGTTGCATGTATTATACTAAACCAACAATAAGTGCTATCGTGTAATAAGCGGAGCACGATGGATTCATTGATGTTCGTGTATATGAGTGGTTACAAGTGAAATCGCGAACACTTCTTGTTCGTAACATGTACTCCAAATACCACAAGAAGTAGTGTCTTCAATTTTGATCCTTGTGTGTGTGCAAAGATATATATGGTATGCTATTACGAGTATGTTTGTGTTAAAAGCAGGCGCACGCAACTAATGTAAATGCATTTGTGTGTGTATGTGCATGACTTTTGTATACGCGCCCATGCGTACAAATTCTTTCGTCACGAAGTATTTGCTTTATTAATGATATGCCTACAATAACTGAAACAAATGTCTTGCAAACAGTGTTGATTAGTGTTTGTTTTTCAAGACTTCGCTGCAGTAAAGCATTTGAAAAATCCCTCATGTATATGCTTTGATCTGTCTGTTCCATGACATAGCATGACATATTTATGTCATGACAAAAATGTGATATTATATTATGTCATAACAAACTAATGCTACAAAATAAGTATATTATGACGTAAAATATTCATGGTCTTACATATTTATGCAATGATCTAGATAAGTGTATCACAATTTTATAACATGACAACATATCCTTCTCAAGCCAAAATTTATGTCATGACATTAGAGATGAGAAATATGTATTTGCATACCCAAAATCACTACTCACTACCACAACTGAATTTATCAAGTAACAGCTACTTGAAATATTTTTGCACGTTTACTTTACAGCAAATAACCCAGCCACATTAAGTTTGTTTATATCTTCAGACTTTGTCGAAAAAAGTCGTAAAATCATATTAAGTCGTCTTTTCTGGCAACTCACATTTTTGTCTTCGCAATTTCATTGTCTGTCTGTCTCTTTTACGCCACTATTAAATTTTACAGTTGATTGCTAATTCAATTAAAAGCTAAAAGTGACTTTAACGGCAAGTTTTTTATGAAAAACTTGCGGTTAAAGTTCACGTTAAATCTTAATCGTACATTATGAAAAGGGAAGTAACAAAATAAAAATATAAACAGACTTAATAAAGCTTGAAAAAATATATAATTGAACATATAAAGGGTGTTTTTTATTGAGGTATAGAACTTTAAGTTGGCATCACTTTTTTAACTGGCGGCCATTTTGTCAGCTGTCAAGTGATTAATATTTAGTTTGGTTTGCCATTTCATCATGAACAGGTTGACAAAAGAACAACGCTTGCAAATCGTGCAAATTTATTTCGAAAATAATGGTTCAGTTCGCGAAGTTTACCGCAAGCTCCGTCCATTTTATGGTCGACATAATCGTCCATCAGAGCAATTAATTCGGTTAACCATGGATCGTTTTCGCACTACGTTTACTCTATGTGATGATACGCATCCGCAGAGACGTCGAACAGTGCGCACCGAAGAAACAATTGCCGCTGTAGAGCAAAGTGTTGAAGAGGACCCGAATGAATCGATTCGCCACCGTGCACAGCAATTGGAGCCGACTAACCGACTATTTTGTTCCCGAATTGGATGGCATGAATGTGGATGAGTTGTGGTTTCAACAAGACGGCGCTACATGCCACACAGCGCACGTCACAATCGATTTATTGAAGGAAACATTCGATGAGCGCATAATTTCGCGGAATGGACCTGTCAATTGGCCACCAAGATCGTGTGATTTGACACCATTGGATTATTTTCTTTGGGGATATGTGAAGTCGCTCGTCTACGCCAACAAACCAGAAACGTTAGGGGACTTGGAAGCCAACATTCGTGGCGTTATTGCCAACATACGGCCCCATATGCTCGAAAAAGTGGTTGAAAATTGGACCTGTAGAATTGGCTTTATTCGAGCCAGCCGCGGCGGCCACATGCCCGAAATCATATTTAAACATTAATGGCATAAAATTATCCTTCCAATAAAGCCAAATTAATGGACATTAAAATGATTTTCTTGTGTTTTATTTCAATTCGAAGTTCTATACCCCTGAAAAAAACACCCTATACAAGGTCGAAAAATTAGATAAAAAAAAGTATATAAATATGTTAAGACACATATATAACGCAACATATTAATCTCATGGCATAGAGATAATAATAATAATATTATTATAATAACACTATGGAACATTTTTGGGATTATTGTCTGGGGGGGGGTGAGAAATTCCAAGTCAGGATGATGGTACTAGGTCAGTATAGTAAAATCCTCAAAGGGTTTGGCGTTCGTATGTGTCAGTTTTTTTTATGACCTTTTAAATTTTTTCCTTATCTTGATGTTTTTTCGCTTAGTTGTAACATTTTGGCAAAAACGTAGTTTAACATAACTCGAGAACCACGTGTCCGATTTTGATGAAACAAACTCAAAAAAATTTAGAATTACAATTTCTTTAATCCGTTCATAACGTTTTTCTTTATAATCAACAGTTTTGCCGGTAAAAATAAATTTGTGGAGGCAAAAAAATATTTTTTAGCCTAAAAATTAAATTTTTTTTTTAAATTCATAAAAAATCCAAAACGGAAAAAAGGATCAAGTGTTATTAATTTCGTGTAAAGTCACATAACCTATAAACAAAATGCGACATAGATCATAGAAATCGATTAACGCGTTCTGCTTTTATTTACAATTAAGTGAAGGTATCCCATTTTGACAAGAATATTGATATATGTTTTTATTCAAAAAAGTGTCATTTATCGCCTTTTTTATAAATTTTCCCCAATAACTCCAGACTTCTGGCCATAAACTACTAAAAAAATTAAGTAAACATTTTTATAATTTTTTATTTTTATTTTATTTATTTATTTTTATTTATTTTAATAAATAATGCCTAGACTTTTTCGATGGTGGTTGTTCGGGACTAGTGGCATCGCATTCATCGCTATCATCAGTTTCTGAACCACACATAATGTCAATGTGTGACTCCACTGTTGGCCCTTCTGCATCTCCTGAAAATTCTTTATCATCAAGATCATCCTTGTCTTGCCACACAAGCTTACTCCACCAGCAAATTTCCGCAATTATTGCACTCGGCGACTTTTTGCCTCTATATCTGTAAGTTTTTGTTTTATTAAAATGAGTTTGAAAAAATAAAAAATCAGTATTATCTCATTTCAAATGGCAAAGCAACTTGATGATAGCGTTCACCTTGTTCCTCAGATTCGGTAGCCAATTGTTTGCTGAAGTAGTCCAGATGATGATGTAAATAATGGATTTTCAAGGACATGTGGACACCAATTTCCGAGAATGCTCTTAACATCCTTGCGACAGAAACATCGTAGTTGTTAGAACGATGCTTTCCCAACAAGCCTTCTATTACTTCTTTGATTGCCTGCCATGCTTGTGAGTGTCAATGTTTTCTCCAAATAATGTTGTGCATATCTGGAGCAAATTTTTTAAATTCATACATTTATCTAATTGTGAATAAATGAGAAACGCGTGCATCGATTTTCATGATCTATCCCTTTTTTTGCTCATGAGTTATGTGACTTTACGCGAAAGTAATTAGTTTTGGCACTTTTTTCCATTTTGGATTTTTTATGAATTTAAAAAAAAAATATTTAAATTTTTAGGCAAAAAATGAAGTATTTTTTTTTCCCCCTTCATACATTCATTTTTAACTTCGAAAGTGTTGCACATATAGGAAAACGGTATAGAAACAGATTAGAGAAATTGTAATTCTAAATTTTTTTGAGTTTGTTTCATCAAAATCGCACAAGTGGTTCTCGAGTTATGTCAAACTACGTTTTTGCCAAAATGTTACAACTAAGCGAAAAGCATCAAGATAAGGAAAAAATTTAAAAGGTTTTTTGAGGGTTTTACTATACTGACCTAGTACCATCACCCTGACTTGGAATTTCTCACCCCCCAGATTGGCTGTTGTACTGTGTAATAATTATAATAATGTCATAGCTTATTGTTAGGGTGGCCCCTGTGGCTGAGTGGTAGCTATGCTAGCCGCTCAGTCCAGAGGTCGTGGGTTCGATTCCCACCATAGACCCTGGGTGTTTTTCGCAGACAAGCTAATCGCTTTGCGAGTTGTGTTTGTGTTTTAAAATAAAAAAAAATAAAAAATGACAAATCAAACGTTTCCTTTATTTTATTTCCATACTCTGGCTGAACACATTTGTTGTGATTTTGCTATTTCAAAAATGTATACAGATGTATTTATAAAAAAAAATATTGCTGCTTCATGAAAAAACATTCTACTGCTTCGAAAACCTTTTATAAGAAATTGTTATTTTTTTTTCAATGTTTACTTGAATTATTGACTTTCTCTACAAATTAATGACTCATATAAATTTTATATTTGCAAGCATCTTTCTAATAATTTCCGCACCGAAATGCGTCACCATTAATTTAATTGTTTAGCAGTTTGTATTTATTTGTATCTGCGTAAAGCAATCGTAGTATGTATTCGTATGTTTAAAATGTTGTAAAGATTTTATTTAAGCCTCGTTTTTTGTGTTTAAAATTGTAAACAAATTAAACAACAACTAGACTTTACATAAATACATAAATATTTTATATAAGTACATAAAACAAATGTATATATTTGTGCAAACAGCAGATGTATGTACATAAAACAAATTGTATGTATTTGTGCAAACAGCTACTATAAATATTTGAGACACCTTAGTACGTACGGATGTACATAATTGTTTATGCAAAATCAAATTAAGCAACTATGTATTTCAAGAGACAGTAGACTTGTTTATAAAACGTTTCGGTAAACAAATATTGTTGAAGTTGCCACAAAGAGTCTTTATAAACTTATAACTGAATTTAAAAGTATGTAGGATTAATCTTAAAAAACAAGTTGCATAGAAGGACGAATGGATGGACATAAAAACAGTACTAAGAAAAAATTAAAAGGAACTAATTAAACTTTAACTACAATGTTGGTGGAGTGGAAACTTAAAAACAAATAAAAGCAACTTCTTCCGTACTGAACAAATCAAAATTTGCAAATGCAATTAACAAATGTAATTAACAAGTTTTATATAAAATCAAGGCAAAATCAAGGCTGCAGTTTTTTCTTTCAAATAAATTATGCCGTAACTGCAGTGGCTAGAGCAAATCTGGGGACAACTTACGGCATACGATATCAAATTCCGTAATTTGTCCCCAGGAATCCATACTGCTTACTTGAGTCTGTTAAATTTGGCGGCATTTCAAAGACCTGAAACTAACAAATTTGCAACCAAAAAAAGTTTTGGTTTATTGTATTTAGTTTCAGATTGCATGACCCTACATAAGGCATCCTGAAAACGCCGGACACGGAAATTACTCTATTAATACTCCACAATTTTATGTATAATTGATTCGTAAAATTTAACTATTATAAGAGCGATTCCCATATGTAGTATTATACGGATACCTGGGGGCAAATTACGGCATTCGATATTGATCGAAATCTCCATACAAAAACAATAAAAATTTTATGAAAATTTTTTCGATATCGAATACCGTAATTTTCCCCCTGCTCTACATTATCTGGTCATACCAAAGTGGTGGTTGGCTTGTACATAGTGGGATTAAATAACTCCACCTGGTTAGCAAGAGATTATTGCAAGTTTCGACAAATTAGAAAAACTAGTTTAAGAAGTTAAAATTCTGTTTCAAAAATTGATATGAATTTATTGTTTAATTTACTCGTTTATTTAATTAGTTTTAACATTTTGCAAATCGCTGTTATGAATCAAACACTAATTTAATTTTCGTATTACGAGTACATTCATTAATACGAGCAATAAATAAATCTACTATCAGAATACAAATGCATGCACAAGTACAGTGGAGTTCGGCTATAACGAATACCGGTTTTAACACATTATTGCGTAAAATTCACAACTTCTTTCATTGCAACTGTTTTGCTTAATATTCGCATTTCGTATAAGTTAGTACGCAAAAAAAATTATTCACAAAAAAATTTTAAACAAATATTTTGACGTTTGTCAGCTACTTTTCGGCATTTACATGTATACAACACGATTAATCAAAATAAACAACAACAACCGCACAACAGCCCGTTGTTCCTACCCTCTACTCAGTCTAGATTCTAGAACCATATGTCTCTATGTCAATACTCTTTCTCCAGCGACAATTGAACTAGTTAAAATGTTGACAACTTTCCTTTTATGTGCGAGTAAAGATACGTTAGAGACAACAGTTCTAGTGTATTTCTGGTGATATTGTCAATGAACGAGTCAATAGATTATTTTTCTTTTTTATTATGCTTTGCAATAATATTAAAAAATATGTGTAGACGAGGGTTACTAAAATCTACCAGTGAATCTTTGTTTCAAATATCTCCATATGGTAGTAAAAGAACTACCTTCTCAATAGTGCTAAAGTCTACTGGTAGATTTTCAATGACAACCGTATGTTATATGTCAACAGGCGATTACATTGGCTGGGGTGCACCTAGTCAGTAGCACTATTGATAATGTCACTAGAAAATCAGAATAATTTTACTATTGACAACGAGAGAAGAAATATCGTTATTGTAGACTAGAGCCCCTAAAATTTACTAGTGAGTCTTTGGTGTCAATGTTTCCATGTTGACCCAAAAGAACTAATTAGTGATACCCTCTAGTGGTGGATTTTCAATGACAAGCTAATGTTAAATGTCAATAGATGATTACATTGGCTGGGGTACACCTGGCGAGTAGTACTACTGACAACGTCACTAGTAAATCACCACAATTTCACTATTCACACTTTCTGCAGGGTATCAACAAGCAAGATAAACACCAACAAACTGAAATAACATTTTCTCTCAGCCGAACTATGATTAATTTAAATTTTTACAACATTTTTATCAGAATTTACAAAATTATTTGTAGGACCGCATTCAAATAAAATATTTACTGATTCAACGAATTTGGTTACTGAAAATGAAATTTAGTTTTATCTGTGCACGCTTGTAGACAACTGCGTTTATCTTTTTAACAGGCGGTTTTTCGAAAATATAAAAGCCTTTCTCACTCATGATTCGTTTATGAACAACAAAGTTTAAAAAATGGTTTTTCTAAAATATTCTTATGGCTTGTCTCACGATGTCGACAGAAAACGTTCGATCGTTTTTATTGTTGTTTTCAATACAAATTGTCGATCCAACGTTTCCAGTCGACATCGCGGAACAAAATAAACTTTTTTTCGTGTGAACAAATATATGTATATGGAAAAGCTGAAAGATCCTTTTTTAGAGTTTCGTACACCGAAGATGAAAAGAAACCCTATTGTTTTAGCTACAATGTCCATCTGTCTGTCTATCACAGGCTGATTTCCCGAGAACCCTAAGAGATACCTGATCTTCCATATTTTATCCAAATGTCCACTAATCTTCTCAAAAAATTTCACTAAAAAGCATATTTTTCAAAATCGATTATTTCAGTTCCCAAAATTATTTGAGAAACGTGACCAATTGGTTAACATTCAGGACCCTTTAGAGTACCTCACTTATATGGTGTAGTTGCAATTCCCTTCTATACGAGTAACTCTGTGATATTTTTTTTTTCATAAGAAACTTACATACATACATATATATTTGAACAATTTCCAATTTAATTGTTAATACCTTAAAGTATTAACTTTGATTGCAATATTTAATTTTAAACATTATAACTTTTGTCACAAGGCTAATAATGATTTAAGATTTAACATTACAAATACAGAAGCAAATTGTTAAAGGGTCTTGGCATCGTGTAAATTTATCTAACAATTGGAACATTTTTAACACCAAACAACAATAATAACTAACAACAATATATGTAAATAGAAATTCATTTCGTTTTTGGCACTGGGCCAGCAAACATGCATATACATACATACATACATAAATATATATACATATGTAAGTATGTATGTATGTATGAAGATAATTTTGTGCTGGCATAAATGTTTAAATATGTATTCAGGAGACACAAAGTTATTTTTGCTAGAAGAATAAAAAATTCAACGAAAAAACAAAGGCTTTGAATATAATTTCTGTGGTAAAATGATTAAATACTCATTATGGCAGAATGCGTCAAACACACATACAGAGAAACATATGTACATTAATGTGTCTTTCTTTGTCTCTGGAGCAGGGCTGTCAGATATGGCGATTTCTCGCCAAACGTGGCGATTTTTCAAATTGTTTGGCGTCCAAATTTTTGGTTTGGCGACATGGCGATTTTTCTGGCGATAAATAAACTTGTTGGCGATTTTTTAACAAAGTTTAACACCAAAATTTGTATAATTCAAGAAAATTAGTTTGTTGAAGGAGTAGTTTCAAAAGTAAATCCTACCAAAACTCGTCTGCAAGAAGTTAAAACAATTTGATTTTAATGATCAGGGACAGGGGTTTCATGCAAATGCATATTTTTTCCCTTAAACCTGATAATGGCAAGAACGAAATATCTTTACGAAACATTGAATTTGAGTGAAAATGGCATCGATTTGTAAGTGCATATTTTCGCATATTTTGCTGAAAATTCATATTTTTGCATAATTTGGTCATAAATGCATATTTTTGTGTAATATTTTGGTATAATTAAAAGTTTTGTGTCATATTTAGTCAAAAATTCAAATTTCAAAATATATTATTAATGAAAAATTAGTAATGCAAGACTGTTTTTTGACAAATTAATTCGCTAGCATTGTTGTAGAAGGACTGTACAAGCATAAACACGTACCAAATTTAATAAATATTGTCATTTGGTGATTTCAAGATGATATTTTCTTCTATTAAAGTCGAAAGTAGTAACATTCTATATAAAAATAATTATTTAAATTTGATCTGATTACATCTATAGACGTTATAAGGATTTTTTTCAATGCAACAAAGCTTTCTAAAAACAAGTTGATAGAACTTCACGTTCGAAAAATTTTAAATAAAAATAAATAAATAACACTTTTTTTTCAATTTACGTATCGCTCCTTTACTGCAATATAAACATATCTCGAAAAATGCCTATTTGGAGTAAATAATGCAGAAAAAATCGTTGCCATATTAAATCTTGTGTACAAATTTAATATAAAAGGCTTGTATTCGCACCTCTTCAGAAAATAAAATATTTTTATATCTCTAATTAGCTTATGTAAATTTAAAACTTTTTTTTTTTGAACAAAACTTTTTTAAAATATGTGCATATTTTATTGTTTTTAGTGCATATTTTGCGTTTTTAATGTCATATTTTAGGCGCATAAAACACCTTTTTTAAATGCATGAAGTCCTTGTCCCTGTTAATGATTTTTCTTACATTTTGGAATTTGGATTGCAAAAATTTACAAAAAAAAAATATTTTGGCGATTTTATTTCCAATTTTGGCGATTTTCTGATAAATTTTGATACGATTATTTTATAAAAATTTATATTAAAAAAGTGTTATATAAAAACAAATTTATTATCAAATATTTACTAAGAAAAACTACATAAAACTGATTTTTGGCGACTTTTGGCGATTTTTAAAATCAATTTGGCGAAATAGGTTGGAAAAAATCTGACAACCCAGCTCTGGAGCATGGGTGAACATCATGTAGCAAATTTTTGCAAACCGAATTCACACGTATGCTTATTCTCTTTCATTAAGTCTTATCTGAGATAAATTTTTGCTTATCTTTTTACTCATTTTTCTTAAAATGAGAAAAATGGATGTGCTAGTCTGTTAGCATAGAGAGAGGTACCGAGTTCGAGCCATGAACTGCACCGTTAGTTAAAGAATTAAAAAAAACCGTTTTTCATTAGTAATTAGTCCCTATTTACACTATGCAAGTCTTATTGCTAAACTGATTAGTTTATTAGGAGAGAGAGACGGGGGGAAAAGAAACGTTGATGTTCCCCTCGTCTCTCTCTCCCTGAAACTAATCAGCTTAGCAATAAGACTTGCACAGTGTGGTTTGGGACTTAGTAGTTATGCTTTTTTTTGTCAGATGTAAGACTTAAATTCTACAACAAAAACTCTATAGTCATATACAAATATTTTTAGCATATAACCATTTTATGACAGCAACAAATGTACATATATATGTGAGTAATTTTACTTAATGGAACAAACTCCGTTGTAAACAGTTTATTTTAGAAGGGGTAAAACCATAGAAACATAATTTTGTTTCTTCAAAAATAGTAAGTGACAGTTTAATTGGAAAATTCGACAATTAGACATGCCTGCTATTATTAGACGTATCACTTTTTAATATGGTTTCAGCTTTCTTCGCACATTTTTTTTAATATAAATTAACAATCCAACCAACCCTTAATTATTTTGTAAAACAAAATGTATTATAAAAACATTAGAATTAGTGTTGTCATTCGAACAAAAATTGTTCGAATATTCGAATAACTTTTTATCATTTTTGTTCGAACGAACAAAAATTTTCAATTTAGAATAAAAAATTATTCGAACCATTTTTGTCGAATATTCAAATATTCGAACAATTTTCTTAACTGCTTTGTATAAAAAGTATTTTACATATCATATTTTTTTAATGTGTTAACAAAAGGATGTTAAACAAATTACTCCAAATTATAAATGCATGTGTAAGCTTGTTTATATGTATATGTTATATATATATGCATATGTTATGTATATATGCCTTTTTGATAGAATTAGAAGGTGGCTTACAATTTCTGATAAAAAGTTTAGAAAAAATAGCAGATTTTCTCTAATCAATAATAATTAAGAATCGAATTATTAAACAACGTAAAAAAGATTTTAATGGCTTAATATTATTCCTCAGTTTCCTGTCCAATTCTAACTTTTTAAAATATGCCACAAAAAGCGAAACAAAGGGTAATCAAATACTTTTTTTCATGATTATTTTGTTAATCATAACAATTTTAAGTACGACGAAGTATTAGATGACATTTCTGAAGAAACTGATAATGTTTTATTTACTGATCTAAAAAACTGTATGAATAAAGTAAGAAATTGATTTAAATTATTTGGAAACATCAAAGAAAGGATTGCTTTTTAATGTCATCTTAACTATATCAACAACATTAACAATTTGCGAAAGAAACTTTTCTTCTTGTTCTTTTATTAAAAGTAAAAAAGAGGATCGTTTGCAAGCTACGAGTAAAAAGTGCGATTATGTGGGGTTTTTAAATGACCTTTCAAAAGAAATCAATGATATATTAAAAAAATGCTTGCAAGTGTGTATAAATACCTATACTTTTTAACTAATTTCGTTTCGGGTTTCAATTCCCGTTAAAAAAAAGGGGAGTTAAAGTTTGAAGTGTGTGCCTGTACAAGTACAGACCAAACGGCTGGATCAATTTTGATTTAGTTTCTGTTTTCTGTTTGAAAGTTGAGTTGATCGAGATTCTTAGATATGTTTGAAGGAACTCGGTCCAGCCATTTAAAGGATATTACATCTGTTTTAGAGACATATATTCTGTCCCCTTAACGCCGCAGCTCCCAAACGGCTTGACCGATACGTTTTTTTTTTTTTTTTTTTTTTTTTTTTTTTTTTTTTTTTTTTACTATACTTGAAGAAAATCGGTCTAGTAGATTGGAAGTTATCATAAATTTTTATATATTAATTAATTATTTTCTTTTTTGCGATTCTGTTATTTCAGTAATATTAGTGGAACATAGAGTTCTTAGCTTATGTTACAGCTTTTTAAAATTTTTAATTTTTGTTATTAATATTTTGATTTATTAATATTTCTGAGTCCGTTATTATTATTTTTCATTTGTTAATAAAAAAAAAATTAAATTAGTATAAATGCCTATCGTTTTTTGCAAATGTTTTTCAATTATTCGAATAAATTTTTTTATTCTTTTTTATTGTTTGTTCGTTCGAATATTCGAACAAAAGTTCAAAACTATTCGTCTGTTCGAATAAGAAAAAAATCATGAAATTTCATTCGAACAAATATAAAAGATGAATAATTAACAACACTAATTAGAATAACAAAAAAGGTGGAGATGTATACAAAAGCTGAGGCAGCGTTTTTCAGTTTTGGGGTGTTTGGCCCCCACAACAAGGAATTTTTATTAGAGGCTTGGGAATAAAAGTGTCACGTTAATTAATCCCTTGGGAATTTTTTTCTTTTTTTGTGTATAAAGAAATAATATGCTGGATATTTTTTGTATATAAAGTATTATTATGTATAAAACAATTTTTAATGTTGTATTTTTTTTTTCAAAATATTTGCACGCACTCGAAGGTTTGACTGCATGTTTTAAATATAAATTTGGTGATAACATTAAACAGGAAGTCTCTTACTTAAAATATTTAACGATTTTCCATGCAACCAATTTTTTTTTTTTTTAATAATAATTCTTATTCGAATAGCTCGAATGATTCAAATAATTTATCATATAAATATATCGAATGGATAAAAATATAAATATATATGTATATGTACATGTGCATTTAATTTTATTGTTTGAATAACCAGAAGAAAAAGCAATAGAACAAAAATTTATGTATGTTTAATTAAAACTAATAGTGTTGACGAGATGTTAATCACATGTTTTAAATTAGTCTTTTAAAATTAGTTAAGAGTTTAGATTTTTGTTTTTTAAATAGTTTGTTTTTGTCGTATGTTTTTTTTAATAAAACTTGAGGTTGAAAACGGCCTTTCTCTTTTTTTTTTGACAAGATTGCATTAAAAAGATTATAGTTTCTCTGAACTTTTCTTTGTCTTATCTAAAGACATAAAATCATTTATTATAACATTAAAGTTTTTGTTAGATTTTTTTTAATTTTTAATACTTGGCAGAGTTCTGTCAACTCCAAGAAACAATTTTATTGCAAACTTTTTTTGTTTTAGCATTCGAGATATATTTTGAAATCCTAATGTAATAGACACTTGAAATTTTTAAAGTATGTAAGTGTATTTTTATGCAGACTACACCAATTAAAACTGAAATTTAAAAAAATCAAACTTAAAGAGTATTCTATCAGTTAATGTAATTTTGACTTTGTAATTTTGAACACTTGTTGTATCCTGGAAACTGTAAGATTCAAACTCTTGAAATTTTAAAAAATCCCTGAAACTTAGAAATCCAAAAATTAAAAAGAATGCTGGAACGAAAAATTACCAAAATTAAAAAAAAAACGCTTAAATGCAAAATATCACCGAAAATAAAAGAAATAGCTAAAATGCAAAAAAATAAAAAGTAAAAAGGTCGCCAAAAATTAAAAAAGCGCTAAAACAGAACCTTAAAACTCAACAAATCTATAAAACTAAAAAAAAAACGCCAAAACCCGAAAAATTGACAAAAAGAAAAAAGCGCCAAAACTAAAAAAGCGCCAAAACTAAAAAAAGCGCTAAAACTAAAAAAATCGCCTAAGCAAAAATTTTTTTTAAATGTCTACATCAGTTAAGATTTTCCTTTGTATAGGCCGAAGTTCGTATAGTATTACATACATATGTATGTAGTGTCTGTACGGAACCCTCGTGTGCGAATCGAAGTCGCACTTTACTGAATTTATTCTAAATTGTTGACTAAGAACTTTATTATTCCATCCAATTCAATTAATGTTGCGGAATCTTTAGTGGCCATATCCAGAGATCGTAAAGTATTGCTGACATTATCAGTATTTTTTTTTGTCTGTAAAAACTGATAACGCATAATATAAATTTTAGGAAAATTTTAAATCATATCTTAAAGAACAAAGTAGGTTTTTAGATGTTTCCTGGTTTTTGTTTACTTGTTGTTGTTCCACTTCATTCCGTTTTTCTGTTCTTACAGTTTTATTGTGATGTACATGAACTTGTCAGTTATAAAGAATTGTGTGTGAAGATCAAATTCGAATTTTTACAACCCAAGACACAAACCAAATGCATTAGCCGAGGTATTTTACCCTGATATTTTCCAAGTGAAATTTTGACCAATTTTTCAACCAAAATAAACTAAAAAAACCGGAACTTGGAGTATACATACAGGGCGATTATGAATAAAATTCCCTATTACTTGCTATTATCTGAAATTGTTGCCCACAAAAATTTCTCGGGGAAGTTTAAAAAATTTGAATTATATTTAAGAACATTTCCTGGAGAGCGAAATGTAATGAAACTTACATAAAAATAAACGAGTCGCAAAATTTGGCATTTTCCCACAGGAAAATGTCACTATAGAACGCCAAAAAGAAAATAGTTCTTAACATCGCTTCCAATCCGGTGATAAGGAATCGTAAAAAAGAATTTTTTTGCAACAACAAGCCTATGTAAAATTTGTTAGAAATAATTCAAATTTACAATACTTCCGTCTCGAAAATTCTTTGTACTACTAGAAGCAGAACTCTTTTTTGTTCCCAAGGAATTTATGATTGAAGGAATTTTTTTCGAGAAAATTATTTTCTGTGGGGGCTGTAAGTTTTCATAACTACTTGGGAATGTCTTTTTTGCTAGGATTTATTACTATCGATCTTAAATTTTGTTCTAAGAGCTCTATATTCTCTATAGTCAAGGTACAGACTATGAAATTTTTCTTTCAGAAAGTGTCAGAGTTTTCTGGTGTGAGAGGATTTTATGTACTTTGAAATTTTCTTTTATTTTCTCCTTCGTATTTGTGAACATTGAATTATTTTATTGAAGTTTTAAGTTTTTATTATAATTTAACACTTCTTTTATTAAAATTTTACTAACACAATAACATTAAAGTAAACATGTAAAAAAATTAATTTCATTAATAAAATTTCGATATGCAGATGAAAATGAAAGTTTAAGAGAGAGAGAGAGAGAGAGAGAGAGAGAGAAATAAAGAAAATTTCAGAAAGAAAAAATTCTTAAAGTTCAGTTAGCGGACTGTAATGTAAAGTAACTGGAACAGTAGGAAACAGCTGATCGATATTGTTATGTGAAAAGTAATGAAAATGTTTATAGAGATGTAAAGTACCGTAACCTACTTTTCATATAAAAATATCGATCAGCTGTTTTCTACGTTACAGTTACATTACATTACAGTCGGCTAACTGAGTCTTTAGTGTGAACCGTGACATACGTAGTACATATGGACCTCCATCCGTCCTGAACATATTGTATTTATTATTTCCAGTTTTTTTAAGGATAATGGATTTAAGGAAATATTCGACAAACTACTGAATGTCCTTTTTTTAATTTAAAGGCGGGTGGGTAGCGTTGGCTGAATTAGTTACCATGTTGACTACAAAACCGAAGGTCCTGGGTTTGAACACAGTATCCATCAGTCATCAAAACAACAAAACCACGCATTTTTCTGATGTGCATTAGTGTCCCTTAGTATTAGTTGTTGTAGGAAAGTTCAAGTGATGAAAGAAGAGACACTGGTTACTGAATTATACCGACTTCAGTGGATACTAATTCTTATGTAACATCAGAGCGCCCTCCTTCGTTGTGTAGCAGAATCATCGGCAAAGTAAAATAACCAATAAAATGAACACCACAATTACATGTATTTAGGGTGCTAAAGTTCTATTAGTAAAATTTTAAAATATTGCTCGAACCAGCAACAGGAAAAAAATTTCATATCATATGTTATAAAAAATATATGTATAGGTATACATATGTACATACATACATATGCATGTATAGGGTGTTTTTTTGAGGGGTATAGAACTTCGAATTGAAATAAAACACAAGAAAATCGTTTTAATGTCCATCAATTTGGCTTTATTGGAAGGATAATTTTATGCCATTATTGTTTAAATATGATTTTGGGCATGTGGCCGCCGCGGCTGGCTCGAATAAAGCTAATTCTACAGGTCCAATTTTCAACCTTTTTTTCGAGCATATGGGGCCGTATGTTGGCAATAACGCCACGAATGTTGGCTTCCAAGTCCCCTAACGTTTCTGGTTTGTTGGCGTAGACGAGCGACTTCACATATCCCCAAAGAAAATAATCCAATGGTGTCAAATCACACGATCTTGGTGGCCAATTGACAGGTCCATTCCGCGAAATTATGCGCTCATCGAATGTTTCCTTTAATAAATCGATTGTGACGTGCGCTGTGTGGCATGTAGCGCCGTCTTGTTGGAACCACAACTCATCCACATTCATGCCATCCAATTCGGGAACAAAATAGTCGGTTAGTCGGCTCCAATTGCTGTGCACGGTGGCGAATCGATTCATTCGGGTCCTCTTCAACACTTTGCTCTACAGCGGCAATTGTTTCTTCGGTGCGCACTGTTCGACGTCTCTGCGGATGCGTATTATCACATAGAGTAAACGTAGTGCGAAAACGATCCATGGTTAACCGAATTAATTGCTCTGATGGACGATTATGTCGACCATTAAATGGACGGAGCTTGCGGTAAACTTCGCGAACTGAACCATTATTTTCGAAATAAATTTGCACGATTTGCAAGCGTTGTTCTTTTGTCAACCTGTTCATGATGAAATGGCAGACCAAACTAAATATTAATCACTTAACAGCTGACAAAATGGCCGCCAGTTAAAAAAGTGATGCCAACTTAAAGTTCTATACCTCAATAAAAAACACCCTTTACATAAGTATGTAGACATTATTTACATTTGTGTGTTGATAATACAATAGTGCCAATTTCACTCAACGCTACTGAAATTTATCAATTTAAACTAACGTGTTGTTCCTATAATGCAAGAAAGCGATTAAAATTTCTTAGTGATTCCTATTAAAATTTTTCTAAACAAGTCGCTTCTTTGCACTGTGGAAACTACACACAAGTAACGATTACAATATTCATTGTTTTTGTCACACACTGTATAACTTTGTGCCCTGAAACAACACATATATTTTATGAGTAAAATATGTAAGTACATACATACATACACATTTATACATACATACATACATACATACATAAATTAATAACACAACTAATCTGCAAACAAGTGGGGAGAATCATTCATGAAATAAAAAAAAACAACAACTTACCACACCGATATTTGTTGTTACGGGCAGAATGCGTAGACCGGCGCTGCGACGAGTGTAGAGTGTAAAATCCTTTGAGCGACGCATTATCATACGCAAACTTGAGTTTACACAAACGCCTGCTGCCATTGTTTAAATTTCTTTTAATTCTGACTTCGTTTTTGGGTGGCAATATCTTTAATTAATTGTTGGGTTGCTTGGCCGAAGCGTCTGTCTGGTGCTGCTATGTTGTTTATTTTTATTAAGCTAATAATATTTTTTAGATGATATTATTCACTTGATAGATAGGTATATTTTTTTTATTATTTAGGTATAGGTATGTATATTTTATTAATTTATAGCAATTTTCTATAAGCTCTGCACCAAATTTACCACACCTTGACTTGTGTTTTATTTTTACATACACACAAATTTAACAAATTTATTTATACTTTTTATTTAAATAAAACAATTAATGCTGCACTTTATTCTAATTGTATTTTTTTAAAACATGCATACATACAAACACACATGCCTATGCATGCATTAATATGTATGTAGTTGTTTAGCTGAAAGAGAAAAATAATAGAACCACTGAATTAAACTTCCACTTCTTCTTGACTTTGCAAAAAAAATACCCAACAACAAAACGTGGAGAAAAAACATGAAACACACACTCCCTCACGCACTTTTTATTTATTTATTTCTTCTTTTTTCACCAGGGGAGAAAGAGGAGATAATTTTACTTTTCTTCTTTTTACTAGGATTAAAGATTTACTTCACTTTTTTTTGGGCACGCAATTGATTTTTTTATATTTTCTATATTTTTTAAAATTAATAAGCAATCTGCAATAAGAATTTAAACTTTTTACTTTTAGGAGTAACTCTGTACGTACATATGTATGTATGTGTCAGTTGGCATTTATACACAAATAGTGCGGCAAAATTCCAATAAGAATTCGAGTAGTTATTGCTTAGTTGTCAGCTTTCCACTATTTTTTTGGGTTTTATTTTATTTATTAAATGGTTATTTTTTTTAGTTAGAAGCACAAATTTAATAATTGATAACAACAATATGGTTTAGTTTGTCCTAAAGCACTTTAATTAACACGAGCACCGGGAATATAACAAAAAGAACACAAAACAACAAACAAGTGCCATCGAATTTCGGCACAGACGACAAGACGCGGACGAGCAGTGGTTTTGCACCAACGAACTACTAAACAAGCACTAAATTTATAGAAATTCTTTTACAATCGGCAGCGTGTATTTTGCACATTTAATGAGATTCTTCTAAATACAAGAGTTAAATTCTTTGACTTAAGTTATTTACTTGTTTTTGTATAAATAGTACGAGTTCTTTTTATCACAGATTTTCTCACCGCGCAAGTTTTTCACTATTGCAAAAATAAATTAAACACAAGCAACAAACACAAACACTATACTACCAACAAGTCAAAGTACTACTTATTTTGACTAGCGGTCATGCAGTACAGCGTTGTATATTATTGTATCATGATTGTGCTGATAAGAAAACACATGTTTGACATTTGGGACAGTCATAGTTTGTGATTGCGATATTTAAACTAAATATGTCCATTATTATAAAGAAATTTTATTAAACTTTTATAAAAATTAACATTTAATTTAGAAATCGAACACATTCTCTTCGAGTACCATTTTAAAATGACATAAAAACAAAAATGTTATAATGCAAATGCACCGTGCTATCTTAATACTGTGCTACCGAAGAACTGTGCTACCTTTGCTTTATAAAAGTACCGTTTTTATACGTGGTTTTGAAATTATACTCAAACGAATAAAGGCCCGAATATTTAACTACAAAATTAATTTAGAACAAGCTAAATTACAATTACTCAGCAATTTTTTTTAGATTAAAATTGGCCAGATAAGGCAGGGTTGTATAAAGTGGTATTTATATTTTGAAATCGTTACAACAGTATCAGAATGTAGGAATATGCAGAGATATGGCAGTTTTCACATAATCTCATATTTATTGTATTGAAATGATAATAGAGTTTGTCTGACTCGACTACAGTGAGTGTGTAAACCTTTACAATTATAATTGCAGCCAGCAACCAGCATTACAATAACTCTAACAAAAATTGCTTAAAAAAACGAATAAATAAACACTCACACAATATAGATACGAAAAATACGTAAGTTAAACGGCATTCAAACAAACCCCACCGAAACATTGAAATGAAAATAAAAAAATAGTTTGAGTAAAAAATAGCAATATTCTTAGTGCATAAAATTTAATTTTAAATTTATTTGCTGGTGGTTCAGCGTTATCTATTTATTTCATTGTTGCTGTAGCAAATCATCAGTAGACTTCAACCACGCTTCTGACAATATGTCGAATAATAAATTTCTTAAATCTTAGTGCATATTGTGAATGAATTTTTATGTTGTTTTTGAATAGCTGTAATTTTATACAAATGTTATCACCAATTCGCTTTTGTAAAACTTTTGTTACTCCACCCGAATTCGCTTTAACAAAACTTCATACATAGGTTGTAAAAATAGGTAATGAAAAATGTTTGTTGAAGTGGGACGGCGAAATTTGTCACCTGGACAGTTGAGACTATTTACGTCGCTTGTAATTTCGATATTTTACAGGAGAATGAAAAACTGAATAAGAACTAAAGCATTTACATGCAAGAATAGTTTTTAAAATTAAACAAATTAATTATTTTCATTGTTACTTCGTTCTTTAATGAGGATGTAATTATACTTTAGATACCAGAAAACCTTAAAAACGCGAATTCGAAAAAAAATTCAAACACGCCCTTTTTATATTAAGCCATCGATATGTACGCAGGGTTGTCAAATTTGGTGATTTCTAGCCAAAAGTGGCAATTTTTCCACATGTTTGACGACAAAATTTTTGATTTGGCGACATTGCGATTTTTCTGGCAATAAAAAATTTTTGTTAGCAATTTTTGTGGTAATTTTTTAACAAAATTTAACTTCAAATTATTTGTAATTCAGGAAAATTAGTTTGTTGAAGATGTAGTTTCATATATAAATCCTGACAAACTCGCCTGTAAGAAGTTAAAACAATTTGATTTTGCTGATTTGTCTTACATTAATTAATGCATTTTGAACTCGGATGACGAAAATTTACAAGAAATAATTTTTGTCGACTTTATTTCTACTTTTGCCTATTTTCTGCAAAATTTTTATAAATTTTATTTTATAAGAATTTATATTAAACTGTTATATAAAAAACAAATCTATTATCACATATATATATAAAAAAACTACATAAAATTGTTTTTGGCGACTTTTGGTTATTGGTTATCAGTTTAGCGAAATAGCTCAGAAAAACTCTGACAACCCTTTATGTACGTTAGATTACAAAACACATTTTCCAGCTCATTTTTCTGACATCAAAAGTATAAATTTTTCAAAGTGATTGTGCTGAGTATACGTTATTGAATTTGCATAGGAAATAAGCAACGATATAAAAATCAGTAAAAAAAATAAATTAATTAAATATGTATAACAGGAACTCAATATTGTTCACATAAAAATTTTATTTTCTCTAATTTCCCCAATTTTGTGATATGTTTAATATCCCTACAAAGAGTCTTGCTTGCTTATAAGTTTTTATTAGATCATTAATATTAATATAATATTAATGGACCCAACTGGGTCTCCGAGTAGTGGTGCGGTATACCACCACCTTTCCTAACATATAAGTTTTGAGATTTTCTTTTGATTATTGTTCCAAAAATACTAAATCACGTTATTTGTTTTTTGTTCATAGCTTGTTAGCTTTTTTAATAATGAATAAAACTTATAACAAAATATATCAAAATTAATTTAAAGTACGCAAAAAAGATTGTACATTGTTAAATAAAATGATTGATAAATTTTTTTCAATTATCAAAAATAGGACCGCATCGGTCTTCAAAGTTGTTGGGTGAATAGAAGTTTAAAATTACAAAATTTTCAAAAAAATCTAATGATACAATAAATTTTAAAAACACGATTTAAAATTTAAAATCCAAAAATATTAATTAAAAACACTTGGAATATTTTTTTTTCTATGAAAAACACCTAAAAACGAAAACTTCTCAAGAAAAAAATTCAATTTGAATCATTATAAAGAAAGTTATAAGCAAAAAACTAAGAACACGTGATTTTTTTTTTAAATTTAATAATAAAAATAATAAAAAATAATTATAAAAATTACCAGGAGGGTTCTTTTCAGAAGTACTAAAAATTAATTTTTTTCAAACTATACGATTTGGCGTAAAATGCCCCGTAATATTTGAAGGCAATAAACTGGCTAAATTTAGCCTCACAAAATTATAAACTGGCAATACTTCAATTAAATATTCTTGAATTTTAATGGTGTGGCAGCTTCGTAATGCTAAATTTTTTCTTAGAACAAATGGCAGTGCTGTAGTAAATCAACATTCCCTCTTTGACCGTTAATTTTAAATTTAGAAAAAAATTTAAAATTAAGAAACATACACACATGCATAAAAAAATACTTGGTAAATGTAAGTTAATTAAAAACTTATAAAAAGCTGATGTAATTAAAACATTTGTTTTTTATGATATGGAATATAAATATGTACGTATGTATATTAGTTTATAATTCTCATTATAATCAACTTAAAAAAATATGTTCCTCTTCAACTATTATGTGTATATGTAAACTTATTTTATACTCGTAATATTTACATATATGCTAGAGCATTTTATATGCACATAAATAAATCTACTACAAATAGTTTTTATTGCTGCTGTTTATTTTTTAACATTTAATTACTAAAAATTATTTCAATAAATCTCAATTATTAGTAACTCTTTTTCAATGTAATTCACACAAGTATGTAGTTATGTATGTCTATTATGCTGTGGAAATTCGAAACCAATTAAAAACAGCGGATTACAAGTATGTATTATTAATTTTTTTTAATATTTAATTAATTAAAATTAATTGAATGCGCAAAATAACCAATAGGGGATATAAGTATTTTATCATTTACTATTATTTAATAAATACACATAAAAATAATTAAATTAAAAGCTTACAAACAGATCAAACAAAGGCTTAAAGTGGATAAAACAAGCAAAAACAATTACTACAACAATGGGAGACAAAAGTAGTGGACTATTAAGCAGTTTGGCTTAAAACTATTTTTTTTTTACTATATTAAAGTGCTCAGAACACGATCAAATAAACTCATCAATCATATAGTGGTGTGCGTGCAGTGAGTGATTGATGAAAATCAAAAAGTTTGGATTTTTTATTTGATCGTCTGCAACTCTGCTTGACAAATAAATGTCATTTGATCTACAAGTTTGGACGAAAAAAATTATTTAGCATTTTATCGTATATTTTGTTCCGTTTAAGTTGTTTTTTTTCCGAAGCAATTAAAATAAGGACCCTTTTATTCTATATTGATCAAAGCAGTTTTCTTATTATTTATTACCAATGTCGCACAGAAGAAGCAAATTTAGCGTGTGAGATAGAAAAATTAACATGTAACTCTGTATAATACTTTTTAATGCACATACATAGTAAACTGTTCCTTTTTCATACCAAGATTTCATCCAGAGCATTTTATTTCTGCCCTCTACAACTGAAAGAAATATCAGAAACTAAAAGGTTTGAATTCAGAAAGTTCTTTATAAGATAATTCTTTCTGCAAAAAAAAAAACCAACTTCAGTATAAAGATCTGATAGAAGATAAGAAGAAGTACGTAAAATATAAAATTAAATTTTAATGGGCGTGCCTTCACCCAATTTTTAAATGCAAGATTATGTGTTTTTCAGATCTCAGGGTGCGAGTTAAGTCTTGTAAAAATCGGTAAAGTAGAACCACTTAAAATAAAATATTAAAAAATGGGCATAACTCAGTCCATTTTTTTAAATTGAGCATTGCGTCTATTTTAGAGCTGAAGGTGTGTGGTAAGGTTCGTAAAAATCGGTTACGCAGAACCGCATGAAATATAATAATCAATTTTAATGGGCGTAGCCCCGCCCCTTTTTTCAACTTTAAAATTGTGTAATTACAAGAACCAAAGGTGTTTGATAGGTTTCGCAACAATCAAATAAGTATAATATCTTAAAATTTAAATATTTGTGGGCGTGTTCAGCCCACTTTTTTTACAATGGGACCAATGGGAAGCTTTACCTTCTCAGGCAAAAAAGAGTTTTTACAATCGTTCTAAGATTTGCCGAGTTATGAAGTAACATCCCCAAAAAAAGTTTAAACGATATGTTGACCTCCTCCTTTTTTTGAAGTCGGTTAAAAGCTTAAAAAAGGAAGCAGATCCGTAAAAAAATAAATGTGAATAAAGGCCAAGTTCTTGTCCGAATTTCGGTCATCAAATGCATTAAGGTCAAAATTTGGCCAACGTACTTGTTTGGTACAATCACTCTTATTCCAGCTGTCGACACTGACGTCACTTTAACACAATACCAAAAAAAAAAATTGGGGCTGGTGCACCTGTTGTCGGAAGCAACTGGCTCCTGTTGGCAGGTTTATGCTATTTTCTAGACCTGGGGGAACGGAAATAGATGGTCAGTAGCACAAAATTGTTCTCGATAGCGAGTAAACAAGCCCCAACTTTTTGCTATTGTGTTAAAGTGTCGTCGATATCGACAACTAGAATAAAGCGTGAATGAATATCTATCATAAAAATCTGCTATGCATTATAGTACATAAATTTGTCCTCATCAGGGCATTATCTCATTTCTAGACTGCCAAACTTTAAAACTTCATTCAATAAAAGTATTGCCACATATTATTTTACTTTCTAAAAATCTTGAGTGCTCGGAGTATTGCCATTAAGAAAATATTTCTAGTTATTAAATTTTTTCATTTTTTGTTCACTATTTCCTAAAAACAATTGATTTGTGATCAAAAAAATATTATGATGTTGATAAACTATTTTTTTCTTTGTAGTCAATGCAGTAACTATAACCTGTCGGAAATTAAGATAACTTCAAATTAACTTTAAGCTAACTATTTCGCATCTTGTGCTGGCTGACACTTGAATTACTTTCCAATGGAAATAATTAACTATTTTAACATTGCGATGTCCTAGGCGGTAGTCAATTGTCTTACTCTGCACTACTTTTCAACTAAATTAAAGTCGATTTTATTTAAGTCACCTGGTAGTCGGTAAATTTACAAAGAATGTCGCTGGGGTTCGAACCATGTATCATCACACGTTATATAGTCAACGCGCTCCTACACAGCTAAGGTACCATCTAAGATAACAACAGCCAAATTTTAATGTAAAATTGAAATGAACTATAGCGTGAGAATTACTTCGTTTGCTCTTGATCTTAATTTTAATATAAGCCTGTAAAATTGTTTTAAAGACTTTAAAAAGAAATTTCTCATTCCAAAAATGTTTTATATTTAATTTTTATTTGTAATTCTCTTAATTACATTCATATTAAATATATCACGTATTTATATTATGATTATTACTTTTTTGTTGAGTACAAAAATAATAGCAAAAACCATAAACAAATTGTTATTAAAACATAATTTTTTTTACCAACTTTATTTATTTACATATTTAAATGTGTAATTGTAACACAAATAAACTTATCAGCATGTACATACATCCGTACATACTCATTACACAAATGAAAAATACTTTTTACACTTAAAAAAAAATTAGGAAACCCATTAGCGATTACAAGAATTTAAAACTGAACGAAACCCAAGTCACAAATAATTCTATTCTTTCTGTAAGCGTACGAACATTGAAAAACAAACTCAAACAATACAAACGCAAGTAATATTTTTTTATATATCGCTCATTTACTTCAATAGTGTCAGAAATCCAAAAATGAGCGATATGTATACTTAGTTTAAAGCAGTAAAATTATTAACCCCCGACTAAAAAAAAGGGGTGTTATAAGTTTGTAGTGTGTGTCTGCGTATCTGTCTGTGTCCACGTACAGGCCAAACGGCTGGACCGATTTTCATTTAGTTTTTTCTGTTTGAAGGATGACTTGATCGAGAGGGTTCTTAGCTATGTTTGAAAAAAATCGGTCCAGCCGTTTAGAAGATATAACATCTTTTCTGAAAAAAGTCGGGGGTTTTTAAAATTTTTAATTTTTGTTATTTTAAAGATTTAATTCAATGTATTTTCTATTTTAATGCCTGAAAGAACACAAAAACCTATTTCAATTCACGTGTAAACGCTGAGTTTTTTTTTTTGTCAGTGTATATCTGTTATAATATATACAAATTACCTGGTCTTAATTATCGTTAAAAAAAATAACATACAATTTCACCAACAAAACATCCTCACAAAATTTTTGAAATATTGCAGCAATGCTTTGGGGAATATTTTTCCAACCCAAATGTTCAATGTACATATTTCATTATATTAATGTTTTGCGAAAAAAAAACTGTAGAAATAAATAGGAAAACTGCATCCATACAATGTGCACATTAGACACCTGCCTAAATAGTCTTGAAATGTAAATAAATCTTGTTTTTAAATGTATTTACGTGGGATGTATTATAGTAAACAAATAATAAATGCTGTCGTATAATAATCGAAAAAAGATGGATACATTGGTGTTCGTGTATATGCGTGTTAACAAGCGATGTCGCGAAGACTTTTTTTTTCATAACAAACAATCAAAGGAAGTAGTGTTGATGCGTGTACTCTTTTTATTTTGCATATTGTACGTTTGAGTGTGTGTGTGTGTGTGTGTGCGTGTGTGTGTATGTAAGATGTAGATGGTAAGCTTTTATGTGTTTAAGACAATGATGTCAGTTTCATGGCACAATTGTGCAAACTAAAATCACACACATTCTTATTCTCTTCCATTTAGTCGTCAATGAAACAGCGACGATAACACATGCGCAGCGCAGCGGGTGTATTAAATTCTTTATAGATACAGTGAAAGAAAAAAAGTGGTATTCTATGATCAGTAATGTTTTTTGTGACATTTAATGTATTTTATGTTACGAAACTTTTAAGGAAAGAAATGAATATATATTAAAAAGACATTTTGTTTTTTTTTTTTGGAGCAGCTTCACTAAATTGCATTTAATATCAAAACTTAAAAGACCAATAACTCGGAAAATATTGGTCGCAGATAATTTTTTTTTTAATTTTTTCTTCTTATTTTTCAAGTTTCTATCAGATAAGCTATTTAAAAATTTATTTGTGGAATTTCTTCACAGTTTCCTATGAAAAGTTTACAACGCCGTAACTCGGAAAATATGGGTCGCCCGCAACTTTTTTATTTAATTTTTATTCCTTATTTTTTTAATTTTCTACCATATAGACTCCTTTTTATATATTTTGATATGCTTCACTAAACTGCATTTGTTTCAAATATTTATTTTTTTCGATGTACTTCAGAGACGAATGAGACAGCTTTTCTCACACATACAACTATAGTTTTATTTTTGACACCACTGGTTTAAGAGCATACAACTAATGTCAATTCATGTGTGTGCGTTTGCATGTGCGCAGAAAAATTAAAGATCATACACACATACATGCCTGACGTTTGTATACGCGGCCATGCGTACAAAAAAGCAAGCATCACACAAATTCTTACCTCACGAAGTGTGTTTTTTTTTTTTTTTTTTTTTTTTTTTTTTTTTTTTTTTTTTTTTGTTATAACGCAGTAACTGAAACAAATGTTTTGCCAACAGTGTTGTTTAGTGTTTCTTTTAGAAGATTTCGCTTAAGTAAATCATTTAAAAAATCCTTCTATCTTAAAAGTTACTTATATATATACTTGTGCAGGACTTTAATACATTAACAAATAAATTAACTATTGCCCTAAAGAACTTTTAATTGAAAACATTTTTAACTGACAAAAACCAGCACGAAATTGAATTTATATATTATGAGAATTGTTTTGCATATCATCTGGCGACTGCAGGGCTTTAATTTGTTTTGTTTACATATATCGACAGATACGTAGATTGTAAATGAATTTATAAGCAAATATTTATACAAATTAAAATGATAAATATAAACATGGAGGAAAATATGACAATTCAGCTGGATGAATTAAAAAAGAAGAGTTTTATTATATATTATCCAATGAGGAAATAGACAAACATAACTATAAAATTACTATATTTCTATATTTAATTCAGCATAATTAATTTAATTTATGCAGTTTAATGTTTATATTTTATAGCATTTTGCTAAATATTTAATGATAAAAATTACTACACAAATAAAATTAAGGGCGGGTCAATAAGTCTCTGAAATTTTTTGAATGAGAAAGAGGTTTTTGAAAAAAATAATTATTTTATTTTTCAACGCAGTCTCCTTTGTCCAACGTTTTGCCATTTTTTGTTTAAAAAAAAATTCATTTAAATAGGTTATTTGTTTGAAAGGTGATTTCAGCGTAGAAATCAAATGTCATTCCGCCGAGTCATTTCATCAGTTTTGAGAAAACAAAATATTTAGTCGGGGCTAAAGGGAGTTCCATATTGTTGAAGCTTAATCTGTCCGTTTTGCTGTCATTCATTATGCAGTGTGTTTTGCCAAATCACAATGGGATGTGCAGGGATGTGACGTTGAATAGCACGTGCAAATTATAACCTTGTTGGGTGTTCTATTCTGTCGATCTTATATGCCACACATAATGGCATCAACAGACCTTTCAAACCAATAATAAAGTTCGATATTTCACAAACAAACACTTTGCTTTATTTATGTTCTTTTTTTCTCTTTATTAAGAGGAGTAACACTCAGGCAATGCCTACTACTATTACTAGAAGTTACCTTCTTTATGAAAGCTTCATTCTTTTTTACAACTCTACTTTTTGCACGTTTTTAATAATGCAGTGATGCAGCGCCTCTGGTGTCAATGAGCCATATTAAATTTTCAAAGCTATTTTAAGTAGCCATTTTTATTTGTTATTTTACCCATGAATTAGGGCGCTCTGATGTTACATTAGGATTAGTATCTGCTGAAGTCGGTATATGTAGTTCAGTGACCAGTGTCTATGCCTTCATCACTTGAACTTTCCTACAACAACTGATTGATACAAAGGGACATTAATGCACATCAGAAAAATGAGTGGTGTAGTGTTGTTATTTAATGACTGTCAGAGACCTTGCTCGAACCCAGTATCTTCGATTTTGTAGTCAACTTTATAACTACTTCAGGCGAGTGCTTAATGAAAGTTCCTTTAAGATGATGATATTTTATCACCCTTTATTATACTTACTAGTATGAGTATTGCCTTTTAATAAATTTATTTAATAAAAAAAAAATATTTATAATTCATAGTTTGCATTTTTTATGATCTTTTTTATTGTTATTATTATTGTTATGTATGTTTCTTCCATTTATAGATATTTTTTATTAATATTTTTAATTTTTCTGTTGAATTTTATTTTAAATGTATGCTTTTTTTAAAGTTATGCTACATTTACATACATGCACACATTCTTCCTTACTACGTACGTACATAAGTGTACATACATATATGTATATGTATATGTAAGTGTGTATTTACAAGCATTATTCTACAATATTTACTTAAACTTTATTCAGTTTGCTTTTTAATTTAAATTCTATTTTAATTTGAAGCGTTTACTATTTTTTTATATTTTTGCATAAAATCTATCAGCCACTTACTTGTAAGCATTTTATATATATATTTTTTTTTTAATTTAAATTTTATTTTTAATTTACTACTTATCACTCCATTAAAATTTTAATAGTGTGTGGGATTTTATCTCTTGTTTTTGTTTTGTTTGTTTTTGTACTCAGCAAAACAAACAGTGATGCCAGTTTCTCAATAACACAGTGTTACCAAGTGGCATTTATTTGTTTTGCTTGAAAAACGACTGCATTTGTGGAGATTGCAGGTCAGTATAATCGAGTTTTATCCATAATTCTAGTATTTCAGCATATAATCGAATTTCCAAATAGTAATTAGAAAATGATATAGTCAAGTAGGCCTTTAATCTACAAGAGATGATTTTACAAGTATTTTTTGAAGGTAAAACAGTGTAATTGTTTTAGAGCGGCAATGGGGCATGTTCTGAGCATCGCATTTCACTTAACATTTGCGATGCGAGTTCAAATCGCATAATACTTGTTCTATAGCTCACAATCGCAAAAATTTAGGCGAGTTCAAATCACAAGCGTATACTAAAGTGAACTGATGTGTTTGTTTCTAAACCAAACTTTAAGGAAACCTTAAAATTATTAATAAATGAAACTCAGTAATAAAAGAACCTTTACCCAAAAATTTCTTAGGCTTACGAAATGTTACGTTAAACTTCAATTTAAACAAATGAGAATTTAAACTAATATAAAAGCTGAAGCGAGGACTCAATAAAAAACATGTTTTTTATTTTCTTACTCTTTTTCGGCTGGAATTGTAGTTGTAAGAAGTATATAAAGGAAGTAAACGAAAAAATAATAACAGCTGTTCATTGCTTTAGCAAGAATAAAATGTTACCACACAACTATTTTTGACCGCGTGCAGTCAATAATAATTAATAATTAATGTTTTTTTTTTGGGGAATTGTTACAATTTAAGTTAAACACTTTTTAACGCACTAATAATCCCAAATTATCATTTTACTTATTATGTAAAATATTTTTTTTATTAAATATACATTTACGTTGATTATTGAGGGGTTAGCTGGATCCTACGCGCATTACACTGTTGCTAATGCAGATCATCAGGGAACCTTTACCCAAAAATTTCTTAGAACGACTAGCAATATTAAGTTAAGCTTCCATTCAAGCATTCTCTTGTTTTGTTAATTTTGTCTTGGCAATGTTTATTTATACACTGGTGATTTAAAAAAAAAAAAAAACAGCTGACTTAAAGCAGACCGCAAGAAAAATGGGTGAGTGTTACAGAACATGCAGAAACATGTTTGACAATTTGCAACTCACATGTGATTTAAAAATGATGCGAACAGTCAGAACATACCTGAGTACCTTACATAGCCAAACCACTATTGAGGAAATACAAGCCAACTAGATCAGGGTTGTATTTTTTCAAAAGTCGTATGATTAAGTATTACAAATTTATACCATAATACTTTAATCATGACGTCTGTGTAAAGTTTTTGTGTAGCCTTATATCAAATATATAACTATGTTTAATTTAAATGCGAATGAAAATTTCTTTAAGTAACCTAGAGACGATCAATCAATAACCCAGCAAAAAATATTCGACACTTAGAAGCACTAAAAGCTGTTAGAAGAGAGATATTTAAAATATATTCTACCATCATATACTAAAGCTGGATTCACCCATTATTCCAGAACAAAATTTTATCCAGACAAATTTTTTTTAAATGTAGTTTGGTGTCCCTCTTCTTGAGAGAGAAAGAAAATATTTTTTACGAACAACTCTCAGCTTGAATTGGTTTAATTTTAGTCCCAGTTCACACACATCAAATTTTGTTAATCAACTCGTAATTCAGCTATACGAAAAATGGAGAAGGAAATACAACTATCTCTTTTTTTCTACCAGCTGAATTGAAACTTGATCAACAAAAGTTGACGTATAAGAACCGGGTCTTCCATTTTATCCAGACAAAATCGAACTGAGTTGCCAGCTATTTTAATTTTTCAGCCAAAATTGAACTGAGCTGTCACATCATGTTATATGAATAATAAAAGCACAGAGTAATACTTAATTTACATTAAGCACTTTTTGTCATGAAATTAGTTGCATGAAAATTTTTTATTTTTCAATAGGAGGCGTGGAGGAGCAAGTTATATCAAAAAAATTGTCAAAAATGCATCAGAGATTCATTATACGCCCCTTTTTTATATAAAATTCTATTTTATAGCGCTGCAATTAGCAAATAGAAAAAGTTACGTTCATGAAATTTCATGAAAAAATGCTTAATGTAAATCAGGTATATATGTACTTGCGTACAATTTATTAGAATAGAAATAAATTAAAATTGAAAAATAAAACATATAAATACATATGGAGTCAAAGGAAGGCTTTGATTTTCCAAATAAATTGTTCGAAATGGATGAATCGTACTGCAGAGAACTCTCAGTAAAAAAATGTTGCCCAGACAAAAAATTTTTTCGACAAGAATGGGTGAATCCAGTTTAACAGTACATAATTGATGTATATTTTACGTACTTGCATGTATACCTTTTGGTGATAATTAACTGCAATTGCTTCTAAGTGGCTCATCGCAAACAAAAATCATGCATTTTAAAAGCGCGATTGCAATTGATTCCGTTTCCTTGTCACCCTTGCAAAAATGCTTCCAGGAAGTAAAAATGTTTGCTCGGAAGCAAATCAATCACCGTTTGTATTTTGACTTCGTGGCACAATATAAACTTTTGTTCGTCAGTGCAGAGTAGCAAGCCGACCAAAAAATTTCGGCGGCGGCTGAAAGACAAATATTTTCGGCGGCGGCGACTGAACGGCTTAACGCCGATTTGTTTAAGCATATAAAAAAAATTTTGAACCCAGTCTGTTTCTAGAAAAGTACGTGAATTATTGAATCACCACGTTGTAGAATTATTTATTTTGCAATAGTTTGAATATTGCAGTAATTGATGTCTTAAATGCCAATAAAAATAACTTCGTAAATAATTTGTTAAACCATAGAAACTAGACTATACATAAATTTCATTTAAGCTTCCTGATTGAATTAAAAATTAGTTACTTTATTGCAACACTTCTACGGATGAACTAATAAAAAGCTTTGATCAAATAATTTTAAAAAGTCGCCTGACTGCTGCAACAAAAAGTCTATGTAAACGTGCATGGATTTAAGAAGGGACTCCAGTAGGGAACGTAAGTTTTATCGCAGCTACGTTAGTCCCGGTTCACACACTTCAACTTATGTTGATCAACTTGTAATTCAGCTGTAAGAAAAAAAGAGATATTTGTACTTCTTCCTCCGTCTCTCTTACAACTGAATTATGAGTTGATCAACAAAAGTTGAACTGTGTGAACCTGGACTAACCGTTCATATACACATTTTCTCTCTATGTGGAAGCAAAATCAACTATTTTTCAGGGACTCTCGCTATCATATTCAATCCGAAATATAAATAAAAAGTATAAGCAAGTTGAGTAGAGACAATATTAAACATAATTCAAAAAGTATAAAAAATAAAAGACAATATATCGGCTAAGCACTAAGCCGCCAATAAGCCGAGTGTTTCGGCGGCGGCTTGGCTTGTTAAAAAAAATCGGCTTAGTGGCTAGCCGCCAGCCGCGCCGTTACGGCTTGCTACTCTGTTCGTCAGCGCAGTTCTCTAATAAGAATCACAAAGAAACTCAATTTGTTGTCAATCAGGGCTGGAGATGATTAAATAATCTGCCGTCAAATAAATATATTTGATTTTTTTCATGACAACGCGTATGTGTAGTCGGAAAAAACGACTGTACTTACACAACTATGTGACTGATGAGTTTATTTGATCGTCTCCCGGGCACTTTAAAAAGAGTGTTTATGTGCATACATATCGTTAACTTAATATAGAAAGGTCCTAACTCATTATTTTTTTGAAATCGAGATTTTTGTATTTTTCGATACATTAGATGTTTTTCTATTGAAATATACAAAAAACTGGATTTCAACATAATAATGAGTTACGGCCTTTTTATATTAAGGTAACGATGTATTGAAAATAACAAAAAAAATAGTTTTTGTTTTCATTATATATACACAAATGAAATTTTAATTCGCATTATGTTGAACCAGGAGTTTGTTAATTAATTTAAAGATTTTTTTTTGTTTATTAAACAAATGTACCTTTTATTCTAATCCAAAAGCCTTATTAACTAACATTGATTTCACTGGCGGCATTCATTCAGTCACACACACTAAAATTATAATTACACTAATTTTTTTTCTATTTACTTTTTACATATGTAAGCTTGTAATGCTAGAAGGTGTGCAGCAAAACGAAGAATCGCAGTGTGAGAGAAATTTAAAGTGTATTACGAGTATTTAGCGGGAAAATGTTGAAACGAAGCAGACAGAAAGGGAAAGGGAAATTTGTGGAGACTGTATTATGTAATAAATTAAATCTAATTTGTATTTTATACAGTTAAATGTATTATGTATGCAATTATTTACGTCTGTTTTGCTTGTTTGTCGTCTATCATTTTATTGTTCTCGGTGTTTATGGTAGTGTATATTGTAAGTGTAACTATATACATACATATCGATCCATAACCGCTGAAATAGCTTAAGCGACACATTTTTGGACTTTGTTTTTTTTTCTTTTGACGAAAATCGACTATTTACGATCGAAAATAATCGATTTTGGTCAAAAATTGAAGTTCGAAAATTATGTCGCTTAAGCTATTTTGGCGGTTATGGCACGATATGTATGTATATGAATGTACCCAGCAAAAAATTACACATTACCATCAGAACTACTTGCCATATAATGACTTACTTTTCTGATTGCCAAATTTCATTACTCGCTTACAAATCTCATTACCTAAAATGTAAAAAAAATATGTCCAAGTTGTTAAATGAAGAGAATGACTTTTTTAGATTAAATAGATTACGTGAACAAGTTTCCAAATAAAAAAGTTAAGTAAGTACTTCTCAAGAATCGATTATTTTAGTCTCACGCCTTGTTAAAATCATTAAGTTGGTAATCCAGTAAGGAACAGCTTCCACCAAAAATGCTTAATTCCAAACTCGATTACTTTTGAAATTTTTCGCTGGGTACTTATGTATTTATATGTATGCACTTATCGATACCTTAATACAGAAAGGCTCTAAATCATTATTTTTTTTTAAATCGAGATTTTTGCATTTTTCGATTTATTAGATGTTTTTCTATCGAAATATACAAAAAACTCAATTTCAAAAAAAAAAAAAAAAATATATATGAGTTAAAGCCCTTCTTTATTAAGGTATCCATATCCATATATGTACAGTAATTACCGCTTAATCGATTTTCCGAAAATGCTTGGATTTTTAAGCAATAAATCGGGTAAATAAACTCACAAAATTCCATCCCGTTGAGAAGAGTGATTAACAATCTAAAACATCATATGACAGAGTAAAAGAATATGTGATAAAAATTCTTCTAACCTTTTCTTTTTTAAATCAAATTTTATACTTCTTTTATTTAAAAATAAAAAATATGAATTTGTTAACTTTAATGTCGGCCTATCCTTATATTGAAAATGAAGAAAAATCTTTTTCAAATCACATGTGATTTTAAAATTAATTAAAAATCATATACGATAAATTTATTTCCCCAAAAACGAAAAAATCGCCAAAACGAAAACAAGCACCAGGACTAAAAAAATCGCTCACTAAACTAAATCGTCGAAAAAAAAATCGTTAAACGACATAACCGCCAAAAACCGAAAAAAAAATCCAGAAAAAAACCCCAAAAGAAAAAGCGCGAAAACTAAAAAAGTCGCAAAAAACCGAAACAAAGTTTACCGGGTACATAAAATTTGCTAACAAGAAGTAATTAAAAAAAACCGATGGCGACCAACTTTGAACTGTTAAATATCCTAAATGCTCATTCGAAGAGAAAAATCATAAGAGAAACCTAAAGATGATTACAAAATACCTGTCGAATGGTACGCACTTTGATATACTTATATTTTTTTCGTATTTACAAAATGGGGTCTTCTATTGGCAGCCATATTGAGTTTTGACTGCTGTCTTTCTATCTTTCTATTTTTAGTGACACTCCCAGGATTAAAAGATGGCATGTAAGAATCAGCAAAATCGGTCCACGAGTTCGGTTTATACAGTGGCGCAAAGGAACACGCATACATACATACATAAATAGGCTGATAAACACAATACCCTTCTTTACGACGCGCATTCGGGTAAAATATATCTACATTGTTTATATAGAGCTAAATTTCGTATATTATTACAAATGAAGTGTCCGTGCGGAATCATTCGTGATATAACGAAAATCAAAGAGCTGACAGACAAGGATGGGAGCATGTTTGAATAAAATCACACTTGCAGAACGTCAGACCTTTTAAGAGACTCAAAACCGAATTCAAACCGTGGGCGATTTGAAAGCACTAGAGAGTTTAGCAGAATGCTATGGAATAGAAAGAGTTACAAGAATCCTATGGGGCAGTGTTGTCAGTTTAGGGGATTTGTCCCCAAACTGGGGATTTTTTTCGAGATTGGGGATGACAATTTCGATTTGGGGATCTGGGGATTTGTTGGGGATGATAACCAATATTAAAGGAATTGTTTGGGATTTTTTTATAACTGATGGTAACAAGAATGATCTTTGAGCTAAAAAATGTGTGTCTGGCAAGTCTAAAAATGTGTGTTTCTATTCATAGTGAATTAATTCTATAGGTTATAAAGAAGAAGTATCAAGGCAGATTAATCAATGTAATGACCACTACCAAAGCAAGAATACGTAACAAAATGAAATATGACTTGTTGGAAGCACTTCTTAGAATAAACACACTTTAAAAATAATTCCATTTGTTGTGACAAATTAATCCTTCTGCTGAAATGCTAAAGCTTTTTAATACAAGTACCATGTACAACAAAATTGCTAAGGCTGATGAATCGGAAGATTTCTGGCTCGATTATGGATGGCAACCGAACTTTGGTTTCGTTACTAGTTGCCTAAATGGTATTACGGATGGCAACTGGCAACTAACAGCTGGTAATTTCAGTTGCCATATTGGCAACCGCAAATTTGTAGTTGCTGCATAGTTTAAAAGCAAAAAAAAAATTGAAAAGTTAAACAGTAATTGCAATATTATTTTTATTTTTGAATTTCTTCTACACATATTTAAGGAAAATATGCTTTACAGCTAAAATAGAGAGTGTTCAAACTTATTTTAGATAATTCTAAAGAGTCGTGTAATAGAGTAAACTTTTCTACTTCCTTCTCTTCACCAATAATTAATACCACTTAACTCATAATTATAAAAATAAATGATCAGTAATGTTTTTAAGCACTTTTACTCAATAACTTTCTTTTTAACACTTGTATTTCTTATATTTTAACCACCATATTTATAAAAAAAAATAAAACGAATTTGAAATTCATTTTAGGAAAATTTTGTATGGAAAATTTGAAATAAAATACATTTCAAATTCGTTTCAAATTTTATGAATATGGGGGCAAATATTTGTTTATATTATTTTCAGTTGCCAATCTGTCATAATTGTATTTTCGATAACTTTTTGGCAACTGGAGGAAGTTGCCATACATAATACAAATTTTAAGTTCAGTTGCGTTGCTAGTTAACTCGGCAAATGAAGTTCGGTTGCCATCCATAATCGAGCCATTCGATTCTGAAATATTTGAAATGGTAAACTTTGGTTAAAAATTTTTTTATACTTGTGTATATTAAACTATGTGTTATTTTTTCTTTGCAAGTTTTATAAGTACAAATTAAATTAATATGAATGTAAATATAGCTATCGATATAAATGTTATTTTTGCAATTTTTTTTTTTAATAATATTAAAAATTTTTATCTTTTCCACAAAGCAAAAAAATTTAATAAAAAAAACTCAATTTGAGGATTTTCGAGGATAAGCTCTAGAAAAAAACTGGCAACACTGCTATGGGGCAAGTAGCAATAAGAGAAATCAAAAGAGATTATAAGACTACGACAGGGATGGCGACATTGGTAGAGTTATACTTTAATTGGTACTATTGAAATACGAAAAGTACAACAGTACACCAATGGTTAAATTAGTACATTTAAGGAATCTACCCAGTTTTAATAATTTCAATTCGTATTTATTTTCATTGTTAAAAAGTGAAAATTGTGTTATGTCATATTCCTCTCACTTGAAAACAGGGTTGTGCAAGTAAAGCGCAACTAGAAAATTAAAAATGTGAACTCTTCCTTTTCCAAATCATTTGCTTCCAAATTCGGATGCAAGAGCACATGTTATTAATTTGTATATTTTCAGTTTCAACTTAAACAGCTGCAGCATATGATTTAACATCCGAACTCAAAAGCAAATTTATGAAAAGGATTCCGTGGCTTTTTTTCTGGCTACCGACGATTATTTTAATAAAAATAAATTTAAAAAATTTCAACTAAAAAATATTTTAGTACAAGGCCAAAAAAAGACAAATTTTTTAAAGTTGTTGGTACAATTTTAAAATTCTCAATTCCGTCAGGGATGGACAATTTGGTCATAGATTAAAAAAAATTTTTTTTTTAAGTGTTTTAATCTATTACAAAAACAGGCAGCTCTTGATTTAAGACAACTGCTTTATCAACTCTATGCGTTATAAAAGCTAAAATTAGCATCCTACAGCTCTCATTGATGGATGTCAGATCTTACAATATTTTCAGATCTGGCAATGTGCTGGGAATTAAAAATTGAAATTGCGAGAAATAACAATAATAATTTAACTAAAAAAGAAAATCATATTTTGTTTTTAATGCTGTTGAAACGTTTAAAGTAAAATGTTGGAAATTTTTATTAAATGTAACGTAAAAAATAATTACAATTATTGTTTTAGCAAAATAAAATAAAATTGTATAAAATAATTTGACACATTGGCTTAAAATATGTAACGGTAAGTATGTAAGGCCCAATAATTGACTTCTCAATTAAATATCATTTATCTTGGAATGCCATTTAAATACCGATTTAATTTTTTTTAGTACGAAGTTGAGAGATATTTAAATGCCCAAATTGTGTATTTAAATCCTATTTAAGTTTTACGAGCATCCCATATGTTATTGTGCGTATGTGTGTTTATTGAAAACATGTACATATGTATATGAACATCATGTGATCGTATTAAAGAGAATTTCATTTAATCTTCATAAATATATAACATATACAATACATAGTTTCATATCATGGAATAAATAAATAGAAAAATGCATTCTGATGCTCTTTTGGTTTCATAAAATGTGTTTTTATGCAATTTTAATTTTCTACATGTTGATAACCTAACTTTCTTATTTAAATTAAACATATGTTTTCTTTTAGAACTATCAACATTTTACAGTGCTACCATACTTTGATAGTATTTAAGTGAGCGCATTTAATTTTACGACTGAAAAAATTAAACTGCATTTAAGTGGAACTTAAACTTAAGTGGCAATTAGCTAAATGACACTTAATTGAGAAGTCAATTGTTGGGCCTAAGTATGTTAGAATTAATTTAGTTTAAACGGAAAATAAAAATTGTTTTAAGATTTTGATTTGAAATATGTATTTTACAAAGTTCCGAGTCCTGTTTAAAACTAACCTCGTACATTCAATAAATTCTTTACCAGAATGTGTTAGAAAATTTATCTATTTTTTTTTTAATTTTATTTTCAGGGGTCTTCGCCTATAATTCCTGCTAAAATATTGTTGCATTATATTTGTTGTTGCTATTGTGATGTCGTCTATGAAAATCTGATTCATTTTGTTGAGCAGATGATGGTGCATGTAAATGTATTGGCGGCGGCAACATCATCACACTAACTTCATTGAATAGGCCAGCGGCAAGGCGAAGTATTTTTGGTGGCGGCGTAGGTGGCTGAACCGGCGACAACACGTCATTAGTATTCTTTTCAGAATGCTGCTGCTGCTGCTGTTGCTGCTGATTCGTTTGGTGTTCAAATTTGAAACGATGATGCTGCTGCTCATAAAGATATTTTGCATGCTTATTTGACAGCTCCTGCTGCTGTTGTTGGTTCTTTTGTTCTTCATGATAGCCGTGTTCTTGTCCATGCTCATGTTCATGTTCACGCTCATTTTCGCTTTGATGAGCAGTATGATGATTATGATGATGTTGCTGCTGATGATGATGATAATAATAGTTATTTATGTTGCGCTGATTGTGTGACTTTTGCTGATGAATGTTTTTTTCCAGTTTTTGTTGTTGTTGCAAGGTTGGCTTGAATATGAGCAATCGTTGCAATTGTTTTCTCAATCTTGCACGCAATTTTCGTAACTTGTGCTGCTGCTGCTGCTGCTATCACGTACTCGTTGACAGGTCATCTTTAAGCCACTGTGGAATGGGACGTGCTCCAAGTTTCTTTAAAAGTTTCACTAAAGCTGTATTATGACTTAAATAATATCTGCAATATAAAAAGGAAAAATAAAGATACAAGTTAGTGGATTGAATTACGGCCAATCAAAAATAAATGAGTTGAAAAAACTTTACTTTGTTATAGTTTTGGTTTTTGAGGAAGCAGAAAAGCAGTTAATAAAAGTTATGAGCATTAAAGCTAAGCACACATGAGGCGAATGTTAAATGCTTGGACTGCAGCTGTTCTTAGTATTCCGTACTGCAGCCACAGCTGTACAATTTTAATGGAACTGCTATTTTATATATATTTTGTTTTTTTTTTGTCTTGATTAGGTAGAGACAGGGGCTTTATTTTAAGAGGTTTTCTTAGACATTTTAGTCTATTTTAATATCACGGAACTCCGCTCATTAAGAGTTTCTTAAAAGTTTCGTAACAAATTCAGCAGCGGGCACCGAGCGCAAGTTCCAGATATTTCTTATTCTAATGAAAATTACCTGTAAAAAGAGGGATTCATACATACAGCAGATATTTCAATATTTGACCTATAAACGTTGCACTTACCTTGGTATAATGTTTTGGGTTATCACATACACCAAAGTATTGATGATGAGGTCCTGCCTTCGGTATTTAATAAATGATTTATGTGTTTTATGGAAAATTTTTGCATGAAAATAATAAAATCAAAAATGTTAAATAAATAATAAAGTGCGCCTCAAAATAAAGTTTATATTTGTTTAGCTTGCTGTGTGATCAGCAGTTTGGTTCTTGCGAATTCAATCGCTATGGAGTATTTCTAGGGGCCGGACGGCATATTTCCGAGTGCGAAAGTTTTGCAAAAATAGCGCGAAAAAGTTTCTGCAGTGTTAAACGATGCGCCAAGCATTCTTCTCATTCGAAAATGGATCGTAAGGTTTGAAAAGACTAGTGAAATAGTGGAAAATTCAATCTGTTAGTGAGGATCCAAAACTTTTAATTCAAAAGGGCGCAAGTGCTTTAAATGTGCACTACACCGCTTGGTATGAAAAACAACTCAATTGGTACAAGCATTAAGTCCACCAGGATGCCAGTTAGAGACTTGACTTTAGAGGGGTGACAAAAATATTACTCCAGGCAGTCCTGATGTGAATAACCTTAATGAGCTTTTTCATATGAAGTTATTTCAAACCTAAAGTTTCTGCCAATAAATTGACTTCCGCTTTTACAAAGAAAAATTTGTCACGGAATCGTAAGGAGTCCACCTATCGAGCCAAAAAATATTTTACTATCCCGTTTCAGTATGTGCCGCCAACACAAGGGTTTATATTTGGACGATATTATTTTTAAGAAAAAAATCACAAATTGGGTATTTACAAAAATAATAAAAAATTGTTAGATGGTGTTAATCCAAGCGAATTGAAACCAGGGGACCGTTTCTCAAAACTACAAATTACAAATCTACAAATAAAATAAACACAAAACAACAATAAAATTTGTAAGTGTTGTTGTTTTGTGTGTATTTTACTTGTAAATTTGAAATTTGTAGCTTTGAGGAACTGTCCCCAGGGGGCAAATTACGGCATAAATTTTGATAAAATTTTACTTGTGTTTGTATGCAAATTTCAGTCACTATCGAATGCCGAAATCTGCCCCCAAGTGATCACGATTAAAGAAAATGTTGATCAGCTGTTAATTGATCTTGTGTCAAAGCAAGCAAAATGTTCGGAAATTTTTTGACTGCAGGAAATTTTGCACTAATATATAGACGTGCACTTTATGCAGAGTTGAAAAATCGAGACCACCTGATATGAATTCGGCTTGCTTTAATCGATTCACAATATATGAACTTTCTTTTGAGACACCCTGTTTAAACCAAATGCTTCCAATAATTTGTGGTAATTATTATTATAATAAAAAAAATGTTCATTTGTATTCATAATGATCCCTTGTGTTCACAGAAATTTTGACATTTTTCTCAATTTGAAGAAATAAAAATATTTTATCTTCTTTTTTACTTGGACAATGCAAGTTTCTGTAAACTTCACAAGTACAGTAATATCCGCTCAATTGATTTTTTTTAAATGTGTGATGTTTGAGCATTGAATAATTTTTTTTAAAGTAATCAGGCAAGTAAATATATTAACCCAAGTTCAATTAACTAGAAACTACTGTAGTTTTATTAAACTTCCCAAAGTGTTTAATCTGCTATGTGATATGCCATACTCTGTTTATTAATTCACTTACGTCATAGCATACTTTTTTTATATAAAAAAGGCAATATAATAATATAATATAATATATAATAATATAATATAATATATAATTATATATTTATTAAGGCGAAGCCAATTAACCGGACACTACTGTAGTTCCCAAAGTATCTGATTTATTATGTCGTTATGAGTTATGCCTCTGCATGCTTTTTTTCAATTAATTAAGCGCGTAAATCAATTAAACGCCGATCAATTAAATGCAGATCAATTAAGCGGAAACTACTGTGCTTACTTCCAAATATTTCCCAAAGGTGGCTGTACAACAAAGTCGAAAAAAAAGTTATTTTGAAAATTTATTTAATTTTTTTTTAATATAAATTTTCAATCAAATTGTTTATTTTCTACTTTCATAAAACACTCACCAAAGGTTTACAAAACAAAATTTTGAAGGGAAGCGTGGAGAACTAAAACTTAATAAATACTTACCTGTTTATTGAAACTTACCTGATTTTTTTAATAATACTCAACTTACTAACCCACAACTAAATTGTCTAAAATAAACACCTGTTTAATGCTGAAACAAATTGCCAACATCGATCGTACTTAGTGTAAATAAACTCTGAATTGTTATAATCGAAATTCTAAACACATTTTCTCATTTACCAACACATACTTAAAAATTATAAACACTTACGAATGCATATTTATAATTAAAGTTTCCCTTGAGGTTGGCTAATTTACCGAACTCCCTCACAGCTGCAAGGAGATTTATCAAATACTCGTAATAATCCCACATTACTTCAGTGTCCATTCCGCAATGTCGATAGAAAACGTGCGATGCACATTTAAATTTGATTTTTTTGTTTTCAAAAGAAATCGTCGATCGAATGTTTTCTTAAGACATCATGGAACAAGTGCTTAGTTTTTTTTAAATAAAATTTTAAAATAGGCGAAAAGTCTATTATACATCCCTGTAAAAAAAATTTGGACTATAAGGTCCAAAGTAGTAATTTTTTTTTGTCATGCAGCCATGAACCATTTCATTGTTCCCATGCATATTTATTATCGACGACTGTTAGGCAATATTCAAAATTGCTGATGTTAAATTACAACTCTGGTAACTCTGATGCCAGTTGTTTGTGAAAAGTGAAAAGCGTTGAAGTTAAGGTGGTGCTCCATGGTGTAGTCAGATGAAGTAGCTTTTGGGGGTACACCAATGTAATGCAAAGCTGGGATATGCGGTCAAGTTCTAGGACATCGAAGTGTAAATTGGATGAATTTTTTTATACATTTTGGTTACTTTTGGGATAGCCTATTTCCATATTTTTTTCTCTAAATTTAGATCCCAAAAAACATACTAATAATTTGTGTTTTCTAAATTTAAAATTAAGCAGTTGTAGTTTATGTTTGAACAGCCGAACTCACAAGAAAACACGTGAAAACGATTTGGAAGCCAGAACATACATGAATATTTTACTTGTTAAGCAAATAATATTTGACGAGGGAAAAAGGAATTTTAATAGCCAAGTTAACAGGAAAACACGTGAAAACGACTCGAAAGCCGGAAGGTACACGATTATTTGTTTCTTAAAAATAAATTGAAATTCATTAAAAAAGGAAAGTTTGCTTTAAGACATATGCATGTTTAATAAGGAAGTAATAACAATGACAAAACTGTTGTGAAACAGTGATGGTAAATTTTGAGCTTTAATTACAAAAAATCTGGCAACAAACTGTGATACGATGCATCAAAATAATTCTCGTATGACACTTGCACTAAAACATTTTTATAAAGGGTGTCCCAACAAGAACGCAAGATTTAAATTTGGTGCCATTCGAAGTGTCATTGTTTGACATTTGAACAATTGTTATTGTTTGCTAGTAGAAGGTACGAGGTAAGCAAAAATGGAGCGCTACACGAATGAACAACGCATTCTCATTGTTAAATTGTTTTACCAAAATGGTGAAAGTTTTGCGGCTACAGTTCGCAAATTTGCGATCAATTTGGGCTCACAATAATGCTTCAAAAGAGTCAACTGTAAAGACATTAATGGATAAATTTGCCGAAACTGGGTCTGTTAGTGATGTAAAGACAACAAAGCGCCTTCGACCAGGTCGATCGACCGAAAATGTCGCAGCTGTACGTGATGATATCGCTCAAATGCAGGTCAAGTGCAAACAGTCAATGGTGTTCGGTATCGTGAAATGATAACCAGTTTTTTCGTGCCTAGAATTGAAGAAATGAATGTGGAGGGCATGTGGTTTCAACAAGACGGCGCCACATGTCATACAGCCAGAGAAACAATTCAATCGCTGCATCAGTCATTTCCCGGTCGTGTTTTTTCGCGTTTTGGAGACCAGAATTGGCCGCCTAGATCGTGCGATTTAACACAATTAGACTTTTTTCTTTGGGGTTTTTTGAAGTTGATGGTTTACGCGTATAAGCCAACGACGACTCAAGCCTTAAAAGAGGAAATTGGACGCTGCATTAATTAAATACCGCAGCATTTATGCAAAACGGCCATTGAAAATTTCATTAAAAGATCGCGTGTGTGCCAGCAAAGCCGCGGCGGCCATCTGCCCTAAGAACCCTCTCGATCAAGTCATCTTTCAAACAGATAAAACTGTTCCAGCCGTTTGGCCTGTACGTGGACACGGACAGACACACAGATACACAGATACACAGACACACACTACAAACTTATAACACCCCTTTTTTTAGTCGGGGGTTAAAAATAAAAATAGTCATAATTTTGTATCTTCTGATGACATTAAAATATAGTGTTTATAAAAAATATTAAAATAGGGTTTTCAGAAATTATGTTTACAAATTATTACCTCGTTTATACGTAAATCTTATTTGCAAATAAAACTTATTGCAAATACTTAACTAACCGTTTATACGTAGATAGAATACATTACTATCTGTGAATGATATTGCCACACATTGTTAAATATGTATTACATTTCTTACAAAACAACAATAATTGGCAACATTTTACACCTTATTTGCAAATAGTGCGTTATTTGCAAATAGTTTTCGTGAGTTATTAACTTACAATAAAAAAGTTATACGGCAACGCTTTCCAGTTTTATTTGCAAATAAGAAGTGCGTATAAACGGGATATATGTTACAATAAATATAAATTACAAGGTCAAAATTTTAGATTTCAAGATAAGTATTGCTACAAAAAAAAGCATTCTTAAAACAAGAATTTCGAGTTCTCGTTTTCAAAATGCTGCAATTTTAAAAACTATTTCTAAAATAATAATGTTTATTTTAACATTAGTGTAAACCTGCTTAATACACTTTTTATAACATATAACGCCACATTTGCAACTCTACATGTCGAGAAAAGCTGATGTGTTACGCTAAAACACATTACGTATATAAAATGTTAACAGTTTTTTGTCTCTCCAGTAAAATTTGGTTGACGTGGGTTAGCAGGTTTATACTCTCAGCCGACGATATATAACATTGTTGTTTTTATAACGAAGCAGTTTGAAGACAACAAATTGCGCTTTTATTTTAAAACAGAAAAAAAAACTCAAGTTACGACTATATTTCATAAGCGTTCCGTTTTAAAATGAAATTGTTTCTTTTTGATTTTAAAATTTTTTTTGGTGTAGTACCTCATAAAATTATTTGACTTTTACTGTTGACACGGGTAACATTTTAGCTATGAGAAAAAAATTATATATAATTGGCTGATGGAATAACATTTTTCATATAATTCTCAAGAGGAAAAAAAAACAAAATACCACACTCGTAATAAATTTTAATAAAAGAAATACTTTATTTTATTACGCAATTTCTTTGCTTATTATTTTTTTTTATAAAATATAACTTGTGAAAGGAAAAAAACTGAAGAAATAAAATAAAATGAAATTTATCATGCCACGCTCATCGACTTTTAACCCATTTCATTTACATTTTACCGACTGCAGATGTAAAAAAAATAATAATATTACTATTACATAAAATAGAAGCAAACCAGTAAAGAAAGATTTATTACAAAAGATTATTTATAATACAAGTAAGAAAGCAGGTTTGTTTGTTTAGTGACTCCCATAAAATGTATCTTATATTCACTTCTACTTGTAATTCCACCACTTCTCTGCAAACAACCAACCCACCAACTAACTAACCACCATCCCACAACTTCCTAACTCTGAGACAATCAAAATATTATAAATAGAACTTTCAAGGGGTTAAACATAATTCAACAAAAGTATAGCAAAACGCGCTTATTATATCATCAAGTTTGTTTTTAATAAAAGTTGTGGAGAGAAAAAAAAAGTTTTCTTTTTACTTCAATATTTAAGCATATGCAGTCATTTAATTCTTAGCGGGATACTCTTCACCTAAATCTATTTTAGCGATAAACAAAGAAGAAAAGTAACAAATAAAAGAAATAAAATCAAAGATAAAAATTTAATACTACAGTAGTTTCCGCTTAAATTATCTTCGGTTAAATGATTTATGCGGTTAATTGCATTCATGTTCGGAGAAACAATTAAGCGGAAATTACTATATTAAGTTCGAAGACAGTTTACTCAGAAAATCCATTAGAAGCATGAATAAAAAATTAAATGTATTAATTATACCCAGCCACACACCAATAACGAACCTCCCAGTGGCACACTGGGGCAAATCGCAAGTATCAATGGTAAAAATATGCATGCTTTAATGCATAATGTAAATAAATCGCTCATTTACTAAAAAAACGCCATTACTCAAAAAAAAAACTAGTTATCCAGAAAACGAGTTTAAAGTTTCCAATTTATACCCCATTTAGGGCTAGTTTCTTACTAAATAGTTAAACTTAATTTAAGAGTTAACGTTGAAACAAAGTTAAACGGAATTTAACCGCCCATGCTGTTTTTCAAGGATGGATTAACAGTTGTCAATTTAGCTAGAAATGCCATACTTTGTTTTCAATATAGATGTGGCATTCTTGAAAATAGTTTAAGTAAATAGGGCAACACTTAAATTTATTTAAAAAAAAAACTTCAATAACTGAATTCTGAATTTTTGTAAAATAAAAAATTAAATGAATAAATGGAGTTAAAAAAGAGTGACGCTCCAAAAATAAAACCAAAAATGATCATAAAATGTTAAACCCAACGAAATAGACTTTCTTTCCAATTAATTCTAAAATCATCATACACAGACACCTCTTTGTTAAACGAAATCTTTGCAAGAACTCCAATTCATTATGTACACAAAAATGATTTGGACGTGTTTTTATCTCTCTTATTTTTCTCACAATTGTCCCATCCAAGTTATGCTGCTTTCATAATCACTAAAATCTTCGTCGTCATAAGCATCCATTTTATTTATGTATGAATATTTATTTATTTATTTATTTATGCATATTATACAAAGTAAATTTGTAAAGGGTCATGTCTGATTTGACAGATAATTAGTTTTATCCTTCCGCTGAACGAGCCAACTGACCATCCAATGCGTTTTTGCTTCGCCAAGTGGGCCTGCGATCGACTTACAGAAGATTTTGCCAAAAAAAATCATCTTTTCAGATAAAGCTCATTTTGATCTTGGCGAGTATTGTCGCATTTGGGGCACTGAAAACCCGCACGCATACATTGAAAAGCCGACGCACCCAAAACGAGTCACTGTTTGGTGCGGATTTTGGTCCAGAGGCATAATTGGGCCATTGAGCAAGGAGTGGCCGTTACAGTCAATGGCGATCGTTATCGGGCCATGTTGAACGAATTTTTGTTCACAAAAATTGAAGAGGAGGATATTGGCAACATTTGGTTTCAACGGGACGGCGCTACGTGCCACACAGCCGAAGCTTCATTAGTTTTTTTTATAGCATTTTCAAAAAAAAAAAAAAAGTTATCTGGCGGACCCTTTATAATATGGTGTTGCACAAGTATGGGCGGAGTAACTAGACCATATGCCTAAGATGTTATTAACAGAATTTAAAAAAAGTTTTTGCGACTGACTATAAACGACCTATGCCTTCACATAGGAAGAAACTTTCTGTGAGCGTAATATTTATTTCATATATTTATCATTTGACAGTTCTAACTATACTTTAGCTGAGCAATGTTGCTCGGTTAAACCTAGATTGTTAACTAGATAATCTTTATAAACAAAATTTTAAGTTTAAACTGCAGTTAACTGACAAGTAGAGTTTATCTTTATGTTAAAAACTAGCTCTTAGTGGGAAGAAAAAAAATTTGATTTTGCTTTCAGGAGTTGAGTAAGCAAAATATTTGTATGAAAGGATGTGAGGATTTTTTTTGAGTTATGACGTTCTTTGAGTAAATGAGAGAAATGTTTTGATTAGCCAATCGATGACGTATACGTTTTATACAATTATGAAAAGTTCTATGTAACGTATACGTACTAGTATGTTTACAAATTTCTCTTAATGTTATTTCAAGTCCCAAGAGGACTTAAGATAAACAACACCTATCTAGTTTTCTTTCCCATATAAAAGTACAATTACATCCAGATTTTTCTATTAAAAATATGGGTGCGGTGGCACTGCCGACATTTCTATAAGAAAAGTGTGCTGTGGCACAGTCGGCTATTCTCTAAACAGACACCTCTTAAATAACACAGTGCAACACGAAAAAAGTATAAGGGGATGGTCACACTTGGGCAAATATTTGCTCAAAAAACGTGACCACAAAATATTAATGAAAAAGCTTTCAATTCAGATACGTGTTTGCTAAGTTAAATAGTTTACAATAATGTTGGAATCAATGACGTTGTCTATTAGTTGTTTATGAAACTGTTTAACTTAAGAAACACTTGTCTGAATCAAATGGTTTTTGACAAACATTGAGTGGTTACGCTTTTTTGGGCAAATGTTTGGAAAGTGTGACCGTACCTTAACCTTATATGCGCAAACTACTACGTGATAAAAGACCAAAAAAATAAAATAAAAAAAAGACCCGTGTCTCCCAGTTTTGCCCCAAATTATGCACTTTTTTTAATAGGAGCCCAAAGATCTGGGCTCCCATTTTTGCATTTTCTCAGGCTCATATCTTGCAAACCGTTCGGAATTTTGATTTACTCTCTGAGGCAAAGTTGCAGCTCTGGTCATAAAGAACAAAAATTCTGAACATATAAAATAAAAAAAAACTTAATTTTCAAGATCAAAATGACAACAAATTTTAACAAATTAGATTTTTTGCTTTTTTTCCCCTGTTCAGGTCCATAGGTAGCAAACTGTTCAAAATTCAAGGAAACAATAAACTACAAAAATTTACCTAAGATCTCAATAAACAACTTTCTAGAACATATAAACTTTCTAGAAATGATTCTTAACAACGTTTAGGTAGCGCTTAAGTCGCCGCAAAAGTGAAAAATTTCCAAACAAATGAAACTAAAAAATTTTCGGGAAATTTTTCACTTTTGCCGCTACCGCTTAGGTAGTACCTACATAGGTAGAAAGTTGTTTATTGAGATCTTAGGTACATTTTTGTAGTTGATTGTTTTCTTGAATTTTGAACGGTTTGCTACCTATGAACCTGAACAGGGAAAAAATCTAATTTTTTTAAATTTTTGCAATTTTGATCTTGAAGATGAAGATTTTTTGACTTTATTTGTTCACAATATTTTTTCTTTATGACAAAAGCTACAACTTTTCCTCAGTGCGTAAATCAAAATTCCGAACGGTTTGCAAGATATGAGCCTGAAAAATTTCAAAAATTACATAGATGCCCTAAATTTTTTGGGGCCTATTAAAAAAAGTGCATGACTAGGGGCAAAACTGGGAGACAGGGGTCTATTGTTTTTTGGCCTTTTATCAAGTAGTGGTGTCCGCGTATATGGTTACATTTCCATGACTTAAAAAATTACACACAGTGTAATTGCGAGTAAGGCCCAATAATTGACTTCTCAATTATGTGTCATTTATCTTTAAGTGTCTCTTAAGTACCGAATTCATTTTTTCAGTATAAAGTTGAGAGCCACTTAAATGCCCAACCTTGTCTATTTAAATCAGTAACCCACAAGCCATAGCACAATTGTGCGGATGAAAATCACATATAAGCATTAAACACATTCACCACAGCAAGCTACCGACTACCAAATGTCAAGGATAGAATACACATGTTTATATGAGAGTAATTCTTTTGAAGACAGCAAGGCAACATGGCGGCTGGTTGTTGTCTATGCTGATTTTGTCGTTGTAGTCCAATTAAACTAATTTCTATTTTGTTGGCTACAATGAGAAAATTCAGTATTGCCAGTATAATACAAAATGTTGAATGAATGATTTTGTACAATTATTTCATATTATTTAATAGAAACAATATCAAAAATTTATGTAAAGCATAAATTGATTCATTTTTATACTTTTACGTGAAGTAAGTACATTTTAAAAGAGAAATTAACTTTTATAAAATGAAAAATATATAAAAGTGGCAATACTGAACAATGTACTTGTACTTGAATATCAGCTGCAGATGGTGCTGCTGCCGTCTCCAAAATAATTAAGTAGCCGGCTACGAGGCGGCAAATGCTGCTAGCGGCATTTGAAGTCGTGTGTTCGTGTAGCCTGCTGTGGTGAATGTGTTTAATGCTACATGCTTAGCTCTTTCATTTAGTCGTCACTGAGCAAGCGACGAACTAAGTTGTGCACGCATGTATTAATTTTTTCCTGGTTTTGTGTTTAGTTTTTTTGAGCACACCGAACGAAATTAAAGTTCAAATATAATAAATTTCTACAGACAAAAAATTGATAATATAATTATGGAAGCTGGGAAATATTTCGTGATTAAAAATGCTTTTGGCAATATGCAATGCACTTTATGTTTGGAGTATTTAAAAATAATAGGGAAAATAGTTTAAAAAGGCATTTTAATAGTATCAACAGAGATGTGAACAAATTTAATTTTGAATTTATACGCTAAATTGTTGAATGGTTATTAAATGTTTACTTTTTATTTAAGTTTTTAGTAAATTGTTTATTTACAAAACAAAATTCAAACAACTAATAACCACATCATGTAGTTTATATTACAAAACTTTTCTTCAAGTGCAAGTTTATTTTACCCTCATTTTTCTCACCAATACAAACATATTTTATTTTGCGGGACACTGATTTAAATCACACTTAAGTATTTCGAGCATACCATATGTTATTGTGCTTGTGTGTGTTTATTGAAAACATGTACATGAACATCATGTGGTCGTATTAAAAAGAATTTCATTTAATTTTCATAAATATATAACATATACAATACATAGTATCATATCATGGAATGAATAAATAGAAAAATGCGTTCTGATGCTCTTTTGGTTTCATAAAATGTGTCTTTATGCAGTTTTAATTTTCTACATGTTGATAACCTAACTTTCTTATTTACATTAAACATCTGTTTTCTTTTAGAACTATCAACATTTCACAGTGCTACCACACTTTCATAGTATTTAAGTGATCATTTAATTTTACGACTGAAAAAATGAAACTGCAATTAAGTGCAACTTAAAATTAAGTGGCTATTAGCTAAATGACACTTAATTGAGAAGTCGATTATTGGGCCTAAGTTCATCAAATAAAGAAATATTTGATTCATTGTCAACAGAAAGACTTAAAATTAAGAATCTAAAACAAAACACTATTAAAGGTCCATGTTCCCAATTTTCTCAAACTAACTTTATGTCTTTCATAAAAAGATTTCATCATTATTAAATTACAAATTATTAAATTACATATTTATCTCCATATGAATTTCAAACTGTCTTTTGTGAAACAACTTTAAATAGTCTAAAGTATTTTATACAAAATTATAACCTGAAACATTTCTAAACTTTTCAGATAAAACTTTTCACTATTAAAGTAAAAAAAAAGAAATAAAGAAAAACATAAAAATGAAAAATGCTTCCCTTCGTGTCTGATGTCATGGATTCTGACACGATTTCGCACTTTTCACACTCATCACAACTATTGACATGTCACAGGCACTCGTAACTTATGAGTGATAATGATTTATGAGACGAAAATTGACAACACAATGGTCCAGGGATGGGCAAAGAAATATATGTTAAATGGGAACTGTTAATTAATAAAACAAAAAGCGGCTTATTTTACCTTAATTACTATTTCTGTATTTCCTTTTGATCATAGCACTAATTATTTCTACATATTCGATATGCCACCGGCCAGTGATGCCAACTTTTATGGCTCTAAAAGCACATTCAAATTTAAAAAAGCACAAAAAGGGTAATTTTGAGATCTAAAAAGCGTAAAAAGCACTAAAGTGAGTAAAAAGAGTGAAGATCCAAACGAGTGAAATTTAATAATGTCTAATATGTTCGATTTTTTCTCTGTTTAATGAAATATATCAGACGAAAGAGGTATTCCTTACACTTAAAAAATAAATACATTAAAGTTTTATTAAAGTAATTTTAAGAAATATAAAAATTTCTTAAAAGCATTACTTAGTGCTTTTTCTCAAAATTTGGCGTTTTGAGTCTTCAAAAAGCACTAAAAATAGTGCCAAAAGCACCAAGTTGGCATCGCTGCCGTCGGCACTTACTTTGTTGTTGCTTTCATCATCTGGTTGACTTTTACTGTTGAGTGTTGCCAATTGCACATATTTTTCCCCGCTTATCTATGATTTTCTAATATGTTTTATGTATGTATGCTTTATTGAAAGAAATTATTATACATATTAGACGGATATATTACAGCTGTATTAACTCTGAAATTTTTCATAAACATTTGATTTTTATTTCAACTATGTAGGAGGCAAATTGCGGTGTTCAATATCGCTGGAAATTTTAAATATATCTTGAATTTTTTGAAATTTCATTCAGTATCTGGTGCGGTAATTTGAAACCAAATATTCGATTCTTTTTTGTTAGATAAAAGAGGCTTTGGGGGTCAGCAATGTAATTCGGAACGAAAGAAAATCTTTTCTAATTATTATGTTATTAACATTCAAGTTCGAAAGAATACTCGTTCTTAGTTAATTTAATTATTATTTTTCGAACTTCATTTGCTTCTATATTTATGATTTGAACAGGCTAAAGTTCGTATCGCTTTTTAAGCGAAATTACATGTGATAATTATTAAAGGCCGTGATACACTATCATACAAAGTCGTGCGATCTACGAAATTATACAACCCTGGTGTGATGAATTGTTATTGTCTTTTGAAAATTTTCATAAACTCCATCATACCAGCTTTGTATATTTTCGTAGATCGCACGACTTTGTATGATAGTGTATCACGGCCTTAATGAACAAATAACATCAAAGTTAGTTGTAAATATTCTGACAACATATAGTTGAACGGAACAGCTTAATTTGGCTTAAAAAGTGATACGAACTTTAGCCTGTTCAAATCATAAATATTCGTTCTTTTCGAATTACAGATAAATCTAAAAAAAACTCTATTGTTTGTTTAATCTCACTCACTAGATCTACGAGTTTAGTTGTTTATATTTTATTAAAAGATTTCCACAAATGCTTCTATTAGTCGATTGACATGCAATCGGAATTATTTTGACCCAGTGAAATATGTTATTTTTTTAAATGAAGTAAGCACATGAATAAATTTTTGGGAGTATGGGAATATTAAAACTTGATTACAAGGAAATGTTTAATATTGTTTCAAACTCGAACAGAGAGTTAAATTTCAAATTTTGCTTGAGATTTCTTAACACATTCAAGGAAAATTTTAATACGAAATGGCATTATAAAAAATATGAAATGTATCAAGTTTACCATTCCTGCAACAGCCGCTAAAACCACATGCAGAGATGCTCAGACATACACCACACACACACACACACATACACAATTTACACTCACAGAAAAAATCCCCTTTTACTTAAGTTTTTTTTTGTTGGCAACTTCTCTTTTTTCGGGAAATTTTGGATTTACTGCAAATGCAAACAAACGAAAGCTTTTTTGCTTTTATTTTTGCCTCTTGGTGTTCTTATTGCTATTGTTTTTGTGAGTTAATGTCAACCCGTACAGCGTTACCGTTGTGCTACTAAAGTCGCATTTTGCCCCTTTTTCAACTGCCTTGCCACTTTTTATGCCCCCTGCTTTTAAATCCCCTTTTAGTATCATTTGCGTTATTTTGTACCCCTTTTTACCCCTTTTCGTTCAAAGTCAATTTTCGTTTTTATTTTGACAATAAATGTACACAGATTCTTACAGATTCTACCACATTAAACAAGATGTTATTTCCTATGTGTCAAACTTAATATAAAAACATACAGCTTGGTATACGAGTACAATTGCACACTCATACTTGATAATTCTAACTGTATTTTCGATATCTATTGTGGAACTCAAATTTAATTAAAGTGCATATTTTTAAAAGGCTGTTCTTTCGAATGATTTTAGAAAACTAAAACAGCCAAACACGTGGCCAATTCCCAAAAGCAAATGGTCGAAAGTGACTATTGCTGATGATAAATTGTAACTACTCGTTTAAGTCAATGGACAAATTGACCAAATTAAACGCAAAAATATACCCAGAATCAGCAATTGCAAGTTCATTTCATTTTTATAAAAAAACTTACAAAAAAACATGAAGCGTAAACTTAAATTAGCATTGCTAAAAATATTTTCAAATATACTGAATGTAGACACTTGTCTGTCCATGCTGTCTGCCTTAAATTTATTTCAAAACGATTTGAAAAAATGGATTGCAAGTGAAGAAATTATTAATAAATACAGATGTACAATTTCAAAAGAATTGATATTTAAAGTATTTAGTAAATATGCATTATGCATAATAATAATACCATAAATATATAATCCTCTTCAGAATCAAATTTTAAATTTTTTTATCAAAACTTTAAACGATTAAGTAAATTTTTGGAATTATACTGGTTTTTAAGTAAAAAAGTGATATGCCCCAAAATATGCCAAAAATTTATTAATGTATTTTTTAATTTTTTGTAAATCTTAAGAACGAAATTTCCATTTATTTTCTATTGGAATTTCGATCAATATCAAATGCCACATTTTGAATAGTATTTCATTATTATCATAGATTTTATTATTTTTTTTAGCTATCTATACTACGTTTATACTCGTCTTATTTGTAAGTAAAAACTGTATTTGCAAATACTCAACTAGCCGGTATTACAGAAATATATTCATAGTCGGCAAATAAACAATTGTAAAATTAAAAATTTATTTTTCTGCATACATACATCCCTAGTAATCAGTAATTGTTCACGTGAGTTAGTAAAGGATTCGTTAGTCTTAACTTTCTGTTGATGTTCTGTACTGTGCCGTTCTGTTTCTAAATTTTAATAGTTAAATTTTATGTTATAGCTTATCACCGGTTTCTGAGCATAACGGCCTCAGTTTTCCGCTGAAGTGATGAGTTCGTCTATTTTTATGTTTCAAAACAATTTTATGTTTTTCTGATAAAAATTAAATTTTTTAAATTTTAAAAGCATAATCACAATTATTATTTTATTTTTTAAGCTGTCACTTAGAATTATTTAATTTTTTTGGATTTTCACAGGTTAAACCGTAACATAACAGAAAGAAACAGAAAAACTAACGACTTGTGTGAGATTTCTAAGAGAAAAAAAGAGTCAGCTGATTCGTAACAGAACAGAAAGTAAAACCTAATTCTGCCACAAGTTAGAATTTTTACTTGCAAATAAAACGTACGAATAAACTTATGAGTTCTCATAAAATTAATGTACTTTTTATACATGAGAAATTTGTTTTTATTGTTTGTTTTTAATAAAAAATAGGTTGATAAATATGTTTGTTTCTTTAATTTTCTTTGATTTTAAAGTTGCCCCTTTTTTTCTTAGAAATCCCCTTTTTGTACCATTTTTTTTTTTAAAGTCCCCTTTTTGTGCCCCTTTTTGAAATTTTTCAACGGTAACGCTGAACCCGTATTATGTGGCAAACTGATTGAAATAGTTTTGTAGAACCTTTAAGGTTACAAAAAAAAAAAACCTTAAAAAGTGAAGACCGCAATATAAAAAATGAAAGCAAACAAAACTCTCATGATGAAAATAATGATGATGACAAGAACGCGAGCGAGCATAACGAGAATGTTAGGCTGAGTTTACATCTGGCATTTCTTGTGTGTCATTTGCCCGAAAAAACGTAACCAACTAATTACTAATGAAAAACTGTTTGATTCAGGCATGTATTTATTGATTTAAATTGTTTCCAATCATGTTGGATTCTATAAAATTGTCTATTAGTTATGTATAAAACTGTTTAACTAATAAATACGTGTCTGAATCAAACTGTTTTTCATTAGTAATTAGTGGTTACGCTTTCTTTACGCTTGTGTGGCACGTGACACACAGATGGAAACCCGGCCTTAGATGAAAAAAAAAATAAGAAGAAAACTACGACAGTTTTGTTGAAATGATTTGGATGCCACTGATGATGACGACGCTAGAGATAGATGGACGGTGAAAAAATGCAAATTTTTCTTGTTTAGTCACACACAAGCATGTGAACTAGATAAAGCTTTTAAAATTCATATAGAATGTTGAAAAAAAGGACCAAAAATTTATGTTTTAAATCAAAATGTATGTAACTGGCACAGCAAGTTTGGCGGAGGGAGAGTTTAATAATGTTTTAGTTTGTATAAATTTGTAAAAATCATTAAAATTGAAATTGTCAGTTGTATCCTTTTGGGGATTCATATTAATGTGCAGTGAAAGATCGTTTGCATTATAAATCTTAAACATTATAAACATTTTAAACCTTTAAAACAGGGTTTCAGCTGGCTGAAATAGTTATTGTATTAGCTTAAAAGCAGTTCGAGTTCGAGGCGGGAAATTCAAAAAGACACTGAGTTAATGATCCACCCCTCGTATTGAAAACCTTAGAAACCTCAAATCCTTATACATGTAAACACTTTCAAAAACTAATTGAGAATTACTAAATAAACAAATATAGCGAGCGATTCTGATTAAATATTTCTTAACAGATGTTACAACACTCCCGCAATTAATATGCTTCCCAGTTGGCCATGTCTTTTAGACATCTAATAAGACGGATAAAAGTCAATGTTAAAGTGTGGAGGACTTACAGATTATTGAGGAGATTTTGGAACAAATGGCCGCTAAGTTCAAACATGACAACAAGAGCGATATATATTCGATATATATTCGCTCATATATTCCTTGTCCTTGCACAGAAAAAAATATCATCGAAATGCAACCAACAAAACAAATTGTTAATATTTAATTTAAAAATTAACAATCATCATTGTTGATATAACAAATTTAAATGTTTGTAGTCAATTAAATTACTCAATAAATCTATTTGTTAAATTATATCATAACGGAATGCGCACATGTAGAAAAAACAAGAAATCATGTTTTTTGTGTATTCATTATTTGCTTATCTAATAAAGTGTTGCTCTGTAGCTGAGAGGTAAGCGAGTTAGTTTATTAGTCCTGAGGTTGTTGGTTCAACTCCTCTCAAAGACATTTAGTATTTTTCGCAGACAAGCAAAAATCGTTTCGAGGATTGTGATTGTGTTAACAAATATGATACGGAAATTCAACAATTCACATTGTTAATATAACAATAACTTTATTTGAAATAACTTTGAAATCTAACAAAAATAAATGTTGATAAAATAAATAAATTTCAACAAATTATTTGTTGATATATTTAATTGAAAATATTTTTAAGATTTTCCTTTAACTTACAATTTCGTTAATTGTATTTACAAAAATCGTTGTAGGTTCAAAATCAATTAATTATTTAATTGATATAACAAAAAAATTAATTGTATTTACAAATCATTTTTTTCTGTGTGTAGAACTATCAATATATATATATATATATATATATATATATATATATATATATATATATATATATATATATATATATATATATATATATATATATCATATCACTAGGTTGCGGACATTATCCACCAAGTAGTTTGATGCCTTGACCAGTTGAGTAGTTTTTCGTTTACGGAGTCTTTAAGTACGGTTTCTATTGTCTTAAAAGAAAGTGTAATCGACAAATATCGCGCATGATAAATGTCATTGATGAAAGTGTCATCTGCGACACACATACAAGGGTGGATCATTAACTCAGTGTCTTTTTGAATTTCCAGCCTCTTGATTGAAATGGCAACACTGCTCCTGTCAAGAAGCAATTCTCCGTTGACTCCTGTTCTAAATTTGAACAAGCTGTGTCATTTAGTTTGTGTTTGGCAGCCGTTGATAACAGACTACTTCGCCTTTTGAGAAGAAAATGGAAAAAAGTGAATTTCGTGTACTCATTAAGCATTACTTTTTGCGAAAAAAAACCGTCAATCAAACCAAGGAAAAGCTCGATAAATACTATGGAGACAGTGCACCATCGATTTCAATGGTAAAAAAAGTGGATTACTGACTTTCGTTGTGGTCGCACAATTGCAAATGACGCTGAACGTTCTGGACGGCCAATTGAGGAGGTCAGTACACCCAAAAATTTCGAAAAGTAAAAGTGCGTAAGATTGTTGATGCAATAGGCATTTCATATGGCAATATCGTTTCGATTTAAAATGATCAGCTGGGTTTAAGAAAGTTGTCTGCAAGATGAGTGCCGAGTCTGCTCTCAATTCACCATAAACGTAAACATGTGACAACTTCAAGGGATTTTTCGGAGTTGTTTAACCGCAATCCGAATGATTTTGTGTGGCATTTTGTAACTGTGGATGAAACATGGATCCATTACTGTACTCCGGAGACAAAGCAGCAGTCTAAATCTGCTCCGAAGAAGGCCTAGGTGAGTTTGTCAGCCAATAAGGTGATGGCAACAGTTTTTTGGGATGTACGCGGAATAATCCACATCGATTACCTTAAAAAGGGAAAAACAATAAACAGCGAATATTATGCCAACTTATTAGACTGATTTAATGAGGATTTAAAAAGAAAACGACCCCATATCACCAAGAAAAAAGTTATTTTTCATCAAGATAATGCAATAGTGCACGTGTGTGCAGTCTCAATGGCAAAACTCTATGAATTGGGCTACGAATTGCTACCCCATCCGAATTTAGCCTCTAGTAACTACTTCCTATTTCCAAACTTAAAGAAATGGTTCGGTGGATAGAGATTTAGCTCTAACGATGAAATTATAGTCTATTTTAAGGACCTCGAAAAATCCTATTTTTTTTTTTGGAAAGGATACAGAAACTGGAGAAACGTTGGACTAAGTGTATTGAGTTAAAAGAAGAATATATGGAAAAAAAAGTTTTGTTTTGCAAAAAAAAACTGTGTTTCATTCAAAAATTCACGGACTTATTGATCCATTGTCGTACTTTCAATACTTTAATTTAAAATCAAATTTTGTTCATCTTATAAAGGGTGTCCCAACAAGAACGCAAGATTTAAATTTGGCGCCATTCGAAGTGTCATTGCTTGACATTTGAACAATTGTTATTGTTTGCTAGTAGAAGGTACGAGGTTAGTAAAAATGAAGCGCTACACGAATGAACAACGCATTCTCATTGTGAAATTGTTTTACCAAAATGGTGAAAGTTTTGCGGCTACAGTTCGCAAATTTGCGATCAATTTGGGGTCACAATAATGCTCCAAAAGAGTCAACTGTAAAGACATTAATGGATAAATTTGCCGAAACTGGGTCTGTTAGTGATGTAAAGACAACAACGCGCCTTCGACCAGGTCGATCGACCGAAATGTCGCAGCTGTACGTGATGATGTCGCTCAAATGCAGGTCAAGCGCAAACAGTCAATGGTCTTCGGTATCGTGAAATGATAACCAGTTTTTTCGTGCCTAGAATTGAAGAAATAAATGTGGAGGGCATGTGGTTTCAACAAGACAGCGCCACATGTCATACAGCTAGAGAAACAATTCAATTGCTACATCAGTCATTTCCCGGTCGTGTTATTTCGCGTTTTTGATACCAGAATTGACCGCCTAGATCGTGCTATTTAACACCATTAGACTTTTTTCTTTGGGGTTTTTTGAAGTTGATGGTTTACGCCAATAAGCCAACGACGACTCAAGCCTTAAAAGAGGAGATTGGACGCTGCATTAATAAAATACCGCAGCATTTATGCAAAACGGCCATTGAAAATTTCATTAAAAGATCGCATGTGTGCCAGCAAAGCCGCGGCGGCCATCTGCCCGATTTGTTGTTCTACACATAACCTCATTTTGTCAACTTTACGATACAATAAAGTTTCAGGATTTTTTTTTTAAATATCTGTGTTTTATTTAAAATTTAAATCTTGCGTTCTTGTTGGGACACCCTTTATATAAACACGGCACACACTTTTTTGTCGTACAGCTTTAAGTATCTTATCGTCCACCAATATTGGTGAAACATATACATATGGTTTAAAAGGTATTTTTGTGTAGATATACACAATTTAAATGGTTTCTCAAATTTCTTGGCTCAAAAGCCATAAATAAGGACATACTAGGTATCAAGTGGTCGAATTTAGACCACCGGGCGATCCTAGTAAAATAAAATTTTCTAAATTTTTTTCGTTTTGCCTAAATTGTTGATCTCATTTTCTTTGCTTCAAATGTTTCTTAAGAGTCTAACACAATGTTTGCGGTGCGGTGCGATATCTCGTTGCGGGAGAGAAAAATAAACATAATACAACGGAAGACGGCGACGGCAATACTTGTCATTGTTTGTTTAAATTTTTATTAGTTTTGTTGTGCATAGATTTTTATAAAAAATTTACTCTTTCTGTTAAATATTTTGTAATGGCAGTAACTAAAAACAAAAAATTATTAAAATTTTATACATTCGCAGATATATTTGATAAATTTTTTAAGCTTTTATATTTTATGACAAACATTTTTGAACTTCAAAATTATGTTTTTTGTTGTGAACACCGCCAATTATTCAAAAACTATGGCAACTTCAGAAAGAGAAAGAGAGTCAAAAATTGATAGAATAAGAAAGTCCGCAATGTAAATAAAATAGATTTTAAATTTATGCCGTTCCGCACTGCGGGTTTTTACTTCAAAATCGTATGAAAAACCGCACCGCAATGAATTCTCGTTACATTGTGTTCAGACTTTAATTTGACTTTTTAATTGGTATCGTGTTTAATAAGAAATATTAGACATAAAAAAAGCATTTAAAAAAAATTCTGGAAAAATGTAAATTCCTTTAAAAAGGACAAATTATGGGGACATGAGAAAACCAAGTACATGCACAGATTGACTATATTTTGTCTCTAGATTAATTACGGAGGTGTTTTTACCAGAAAAAAATTTTTTTTTTGTTACGCGGTGTTTCTAGCACGATTCAGTTATTTAAGAACAGATTTTTATTCTGACCAATATTTCTTTTACTTCATTGCTTAATTCAACCATTAGGACAAATGATTCGAATTTAATATTTAAATAATTTTTTAATGCATTCAATTAAACAGTTTAATTGAAATTCTGTATAATTTAAATTATATTTTTCATCAAAGTAAGAAGACACACTTCTTTTAAATTATTTCAAATCTGGTAATTTATATCATCATAAGTAAAAGGTAATTAATTAAAGCATTTTAGTGATTAAAATCTTTTTTTCTTTTTATAACATTTCCTCACGTTTCATATAGTCATTTAGAAATGCGATAGTGAAGTTAAAAAATGTTTGGCGCGTAATCCTACTACCTCAGATAACTCAGAAAAATAAAACAATAAACCAAGTAAGACTACAGTCGAATCCGCTTTAGCGCAACACGCTTTACTGAAAAATATCGGATTATTGAAAGCGATATAAATCCCCGCACTGATTTTAAATGCAGCTAGTCTTATTCACTTTGCTTTAACGAAACATCGCTTTACTGAAAATATCGTATTACTGAAAACCAAAAGCAAGCCCACAACTACGTTTTGTATGAAACTTACTTAGCTTTAGTGAAAAAATAAACAATGACAAATTTATTTATTAGAAATCGATTGCATAACTAACTTAAGGCTGAAAAAATTGTGCATGGTTTGTTTGTCCGTTAATAAATTAAATGGCAAAATGTATTTGTATTTTTCCATTATATTATCAATGCAACTGGCTACACATTTTCGATTTTAAGCAGTACGCTTAACTGTAACAAATTTCAGTAATCCGAACTACCTTTTAGAGAAAAAATCGGGTAATTGAAAAAAATTGGTTTTTGATTATTTCCAGTAAAGCGGAGTCGACTGTATACAGAATATATAAGAAAATTTTATTTTTAGACATCATTTGTAACATTTGATCAAATTTATAATTCTTTAAACTCACTTCTATACCCCACTTTTCACTGTAGTTTTATTAATGAAAAAGTTTTTCCTCAGATCGCCTCATCACACTCCCCACCCACATGTTTAACCTCTCGTTACTTTAGTCGTTGTAAATGATAAATTTAACATCATTTTACTAAAGAAAAACTTTCAGCAGCAAATTGAGAAAATTCAGAAGAAACAACAAATGAAAGTAAGAAAAAAAATTTCCCATTTAAAAATGTAGACACATCCATCATTTTTGGATTGTTCAAACACAAACAAGCAGTGCCAGTCACTTTGCGAGAAAAAATGAGTTGTGATGAGATGGAATTTTGTTCGTAGTCCCATTAAAGTAAAACAACAACAACAAATTACAGTTGGAAAAGTAAAAAATAAAGAAGCAGCAACCACGTCCGTCTGCTGCCCCTGTACAACTAACACAAATACCCACTTTTTATTTATGTTGTGAAAGTAGATTAAATATTTGTAGTGGCAAGAGCAAAAGGTAGAGCAATCAACAGCAAGCAGCCAAGCCAGTCTGCCAGTCTGCCAGTTAAGCAGTCAGTCAGTGAAGAAGGATGATTTTTTTTGCACTTTAAGTAACATTGAAATGAAATTGCTGTGAACTCACTGCCAGCAACATGCAGGGAAAATTGTTAACAAGTTGCATTTTCCCTTAATCTGTTATATGTATAAGGCCCGGACCCCACCACCATTTATATAAGGACGACACATGCATTTTGAACTCACCTTTGTAACAATTTAGTACTTCGTTCGTCCATGGGCGGATATTGACGACCCTTTGATTTGCCCAAACATTTATTGCGTTTCTCGCTCACCACCTGACAAAAGAAGCCCTTCTTTACATCGTAACGCAATTGATGGGAGTAGTCAAAGGCCGGTTGTATTTTCAAAAAACGTTGCAAATCATTCATCACATCCACTGGATTGACGCGCAATTGCTCGCCATCAATGATGTGCAACTGTTGGGCAGGATAATACGATAGCCAACGTTCCAAGTGTTGAGCGTATTTGCCAGGATTAAGGCAACGATTACGTAAATCCCTGAGTGCTTTCGGTGCCGAGTCAGATGCCGTTATGACCTGTTAAAAAACACAAAAATAAAAAATAAAACTCAAAAAATATACATATAGGAAAAAGTTTATTTTTTAAAGTACATAAGAGAAAAAATATATCCCTACTCACACACAACAGGTGAAATGTGAAAAAGATTAACTTGTTGAAGTTCATTCATACTTAAAAAAATATGAAGACATTCTACACACACCAAAGGGAGCAGGAGCACTAGAAAATAACAATAAACGTGCAAGCATTAGCAATAGTTTTAACAAGAGTGTGACTTTTACATTTCAGTTTTTTTTTTAACTTCACTTTTTTGTAAGTTTTTTCCCACTTTGCATAAAGTAATTTTTATACTTTTTAAGCTGATTTTCATGACGGATAAAACGTAATTTAATCGTTAAAAGAAAAAAACTCAAAAGCAATTGTAACTATTTACACCGTAATGCGGCCTTAATGGCAAAAGTTTAAACGCGAGTTTTATTTACTTGCAACTGTTGTACACTTGCAACAATAAAGAAGGAATAGCAAATTTGTCTTTCTGCTCAACAAGTTTCATAATTTCTGATGTTTGGAAAGAAGTAAAACAAAAAGAGTTATATTAAAAAAATTATTACAAAGAGCAAACTATGGCACTCGATGGTGAAATCTTTAATCTTTAAAGTTTAAAGCATAATAAAAAACAGAGCAGAAATTACTCAGTATTTAATAAATCTTTGACTTTGTTTCTATAAATAAGTCTTAGCACATGTCCAAAAGTGCAAACAGACGTGATATGCCATATTGAAATATCCATAACTATTGCCATAACCACTAATATATTTGCTTCACCTATTAGTGCTACCATAACCATTAATTTCAAAAGTGCAACAACAAATACACCTATCCCTCGATTTACACGATAGACACGTTTCTGAGAAAGTCGTGTAAGTCGAAATTTTAAATTTTTGTATGAAAAATCGTGTAAATCGAAAATAAAGGCAGAATCGCGTAAAAAATTGATTTTATTAAGAAATTATATATGTATTTCAACTTAGTTTTTAAAATATCAGAAAGAAGCGTTTACTCAAAACACATAAAAATAAACCTTTAAAGCTTCATTAGTCTTTACTTTCTGTTGCTGTTGTGTGCCGTTCCTTTCTGTATAAAACATTTTGCAATTACTTTGTCTGTGAATGGAATTGATTACACTTGTACACAAAATATTAGAGATGTGCAAATGTCGTGATTTTATTGTGTCACGCGTGATTCACGTGATTCGTGATCAAGTATTATAACTAATCACGCGTGAGTGCGTGAGCGTGACTGAAAAAAATTTACATACAGCTTTGTAAATATGTATGTATGTATGTTTCTTAGATACCCTGTAGGAAGTATCAATTGAGAAACACTACTGATTCAACAGTGCCTTTGTCAACAATTCTACTGACGAATTGTACCGCAGAAAATGTTTTTTGCTTTAGGGGCCGTCCATATATTACGTAACGCTGTAGGGGGGAGGGGTGGGGTGGGGTGGGGTTCGAGTTTTGTTATGATTTATTATGGTGGGGGTGGGGGGAGGAGTCTTTGAAAATGTTTTCTCATTTAATATGCTTTTCTCATTTATTTGATTATCATTTATTTAATTGATCATACGTCTTACCTTCACATTTATATTATATATGTATACATACATACATGTGCGGAATGTCAATTTTTGATATACGAGAATTCGAATTCGAATATTTAAAACGATATTAAATTAACTTTGCTTTATTTTAATTTACATTGTAAATTTTACAAAAACACGAGCATATATATATACATAGATATGTACATATGTATATGTAAGAACCTATTTTTCAACCCAAAAAACATGCAAATTATATTACAAATATACTTTTTCGTGAGCGTTCGTGATCGTGATAAGTTGTAAACCACTCGTGCGTGATTAAAAATATTTTATTCGTGAGCGTGCGTGATCGTGAAAATGTTCAAAATCATTCGTGCGTGAAAGTGCGTGAGTAAAATATTTTTCTGCGTGAGCGTGCGTGTCGTGAATCAGAAAACACTCACGTGCACATCTCTACAAAATATCACAACACACTAATACATACACACTTTTGGCTTTCACTTAACGTTGAATTCTATTTTCTACAGATTTGTCCGCAACAGAACAGAACGAAAAAATAAAAACTAACCACACATTAGGGTGAACGACTCGGTTTTTCAACCGAAATTATTTTATGAGCTAATAGCAGAGGCGAATTTAATTGGCCTTATGGTGTGCAATGGATGTCCAAATACAGTTTCAAAAAGTGTTTTTTACTTTTGTTAACATTATGCTTCATATTTTATATAGAGGTTGGATATCTACCTCTATATAAAATATGAATATGTCCATACAATTCAGATGTACATATACATATACCATTAAGGAATAAACTCTACATACACCCATCATTTTTGGGGTTTGAGGAAACTTGAGAAGACATTCAAAAAATTAATTATGTCAATATTTAAGGTGCTAATAAATATGTTTATACAAAAAATAAAAAAATTAAAAAATAATTATAATAACAACAACATAATAGACCATATTTGGGTGCCATTTGTTGACGGCTTGGTACAGGAAATCACAGAATTTTCAAACAAGTTGACGACCTCAAACATTTTGCACGTATTTTTTCATGTATTTTATGCCTGTATGTAGACTTTTCTCCTATGTATTTTTAATATTTTTTTTTTTTTGCTACTGTAGGTGTTATAATTATTTTTTATTTTTTGTATAAACATATTTATTATTAATATTGGCATATTTAATTTTTTGAATTTCTTCCCAAATTTCCGCGAACCCTAAAAATTATGGTTGTATGTAGAGTTTATTCCTCAACTGTATATTATATATAAATATTTATGTACTATACATAAGTATATGAAGTTAATTTTGATGTTTTACCTTTAATTTAATTTTTTTGTTTTATAGTATTTACATGAACTGTTAAGCGTTTACTCAAAACACATAAAAAATAGTGTAAATCGAGGTATTTCATGAATCTCTCTCTCAATTTACACGAAAATCAAAATAATCGTGCAAAAGTGAAATAGTGTAAAAAAAGTATCGTGTAAATCGAGAGATAAGTGTAACCAGCAAAGAGTTGTTTATTGTTACGGCGAAAAACCAAATTCAATTGGTTTCTATAATTATAGTTACGGCTATGGCATTATGGCAAATCAGCTATAATAATATAATATAAACACAGTGTTGCCCACCCATAAGTTTGATTCGAACAGCTGTTTTGTGTTGTTATCAGTGTTACCATATGTCAAGATTTATCTTATTTATGAAGTTTTTAGACATGAAAAAACGACTAGAAAGATTTCTTAGTTAAAAATAAGATTTTTGAAAATGTGACTCTTGGTACTTTTAATATATTATTGAGGAGTCTTTCAACGAAACTACTTACATATTTTCTAATTTGCTTCATAATAATCTTAAACATATTCTATACAGTAACAGCCTCATTTATAAAACTTAAAAAGTCTTTATAAAACTTAAAAAGTCTTTATAAAGGTTTTTTAAAAAGCCTTTATAAAGCCTTTTTAAGTTTTGTAAATAAGGAGGTAAATATTTTGTATTTTTAGTGTTTTTTATGGGTATTGTTACAATTTAAGTTTAAAATTTTTAAACGCACTAATAATCCCAAATTAATATTTTACTTATTAAGTAAAATATTTTGTTATTAAAAATACATTGAAATTGATTATTGGGGGGTTTAGCTGGATCCTATGCGCATTTCACTGTTGCTAATGCAGATCATCAGGGAACCTTTACCCAAAGCTTCTTAGAACAACTAGAGTTATTATATTATAAACTTTCATTTAAACAAATGAGAAGCTCAATAACAAACAACAAAGTTGAAACAAGAACTCAATAATCAACATGTTTTTTATTTTCTTACTTTACTATTGCTACATTGGCTGACTTTTTTTCAGCTTCAAATTGTAGTCGTAAGAGTATGTAAAAGAAAATAAATGTAAATAATAACAACAACATGAAATCATCTTTAAACATTGAATTATGTATATAGATCGTTCTACCGACTCAAATAAATATTTCATGCATTTCTCTAAATTTTATGTGTTTTTTTAAGCAAATCCGAAAGCTCCTAAAAAATCACCGCTTCGATATTTATATATGTATTTATATATATTTTTTAAGGGAAGTAACACTCAGACAATGAATGCTTACAACTATTATTAGGTGTTACCTTCTGTAGGAAATGGATAGTGATAGAGAAGACAGATGGTGAAGAAAGAGACCGAGGAAAGTTTCATTCTTTTAAAACTCTGCTTTTTTGCACGTTATTTTTTTAAGGCAGTGTTGCAGCGCATCTGTTGTCTATTTGACTATTATTTTTTTGCTATTCAATTTGAATTCGTGCGTGTTATTCGTGTTCGAGTCGTATAATGTTGGAAAACTTCGACACGCACCCATCTCTACTTTAAGCGTTATGCTAGGAACACAATTGGGACGAACGACGACTTTCGTCCATATCGACGAATTCGTCGATAAGAATTCGCTGCGTAAATTCGTCGTGTGAAGCACAATAACGACGAATTTACTCAGCGAACTCAGCTCTTATAATTGCTAAAGTTGGTTATTGTCAGTGTGACCATACGTGATTTAGCTTAATTTTATTTAAAAATCTGGTCACACTGTTTATTGTGTATATAAAGAGACTGAGAGAAAATTGTTTTTTCGTCGTTCGTCGGCGTACAAAATATTAATAAATCTATCTCAGAGTTCGTCACGCACGACGAATTTCGTTCTACGGCGGTGTTGTGTTCATTTTCATATGAACAAATGTGTTCTATTTTTTATGACGAAAGTTCGCACCGAAAAATTCGTCGTTCGTCCCAATTGTATTCCTAGCATAATGCATTATTCTCTCTCTCTCTCTTTACATACACAATAACCAGTGTGACCAGAATTTAAAATAAAATTAAGCTAAATCACGCATGTCTTTAATATATTTTTAGAGAATACGCAATTTGGATTAAAAAAGGCTAAAAAAAGCTAAATCCGTTTTTAAAAAAGCTAAAAAATAAGCTAAGAGCTTAATGAAACATTTAAAGCTAAATCCAGAAGAAATAAACTAAATTTAGCCCAAAATTAGCTAATATGGTCAGACTGACAATAACCAACTCTATCAATTATAAGAGCTGAATTCGCTGAGTAAATTCGTCGTTATTGTGCTTCACACAACGAATATACGCAGCGAATTCTTATCGAAGAACTCGTCGACGTGGACGAAATTCGTCGTTCGTCCCAATTGTGTTCCTAGCATTAACCATAACAAGACAGAAAATACCGAGGCACGAATTTTTAAACTTCCCGCACTGTTTCTCCGTTTAACCACAATTCACACATTTCTGTCGCACAAAATTTTGTGCATGTACAAAAACGTGATATATCTACTGAAAATGTTATTATTTTTATTGAGTGACTATTTAATTTGTCACAAATTACATTTCATTTAAAGTTAAAAACAATCAATCAAATTTAAAATTTTCCTGCTTTACCAACATGTAAATTATTTACTGCATTTAAAATTTAGTTAATTTTAATGTGTCTAAAATGTAAATATTTTAATGTAGATATGTACATATGTACATAACTTGAAAGAGCACAAATAACCCCAGTAACTTAAAATCTTAAAATTTGCGCAGTGAATGTGACTGGAATGCAAAGAAAACGTTAAAGTGTTTGTACGAGTGTGTAGTTTTATATAAATTGAATGAACATACTAGTATTTTGCTGTTAAATTGAGACCATATAACTTGGCTTAAAAATGAATTAAATGACCACAAAATAAATCGTTTCATAATCCAAAATGGTTACAAACTTAAGTAACAACATAGTTCTTAAGCTGAGAGAGACATGAAAGGAAATGTTTGGTGTTCATGCATGAAAATAACATGTTCGGCTACAGATATACATACATACATGCATACATTTATTTGTGTTTCTCTATTAATTTATGTGATTCTTAATATTTATATGGTATTCTTTTGTGGGCGGAGAACTATAAAATGTCAGTACAGTTAGCTGTGAGAGTATCACGTTATTCTGGAACTTGTTTGATTTGTAGATTTTTCATTAAAAAAAAATTACACCAGATTAACCTTCAGAACTCGTTTAAATTTCTTCAAACATGGCATAAAAAAGAGCTTTTTTTTTAAATAATTAAAAAACTTTATTAACTTTTTTTAGGGTTCCGCACACCAAATGTGTACCTGATAATTTCACAGAATATGTAAAACTTGTCCTAATGTAATATACAGACAATTATATATAGACACCTGAACTTTTCAAAAGTTACTGTATTTTTATGCAGACAATTACACCAATTAACACTGAAATTTAAAAATTCAAAATTAAAGGGATTTCTCTATTAGTTAATGTAATTTTGATAACTGTATGTTGGAACCCGTAAGAGGCAAACACTTGAAATTTAAAAAAAAAATGCTAAAACTACAAAATCAAAAAAAAAAAAAAATAAAAAAATCGCCAAAACGAAAAAATTACCAAAAATCTGTGAAAAAATCGCCAAAACGAACAAATCGCCAAAGAAGAAAAATCGCCACAGCCAAAAAAAGCCAAAAATAAAAAAATTCTAAAAATAACTACACGCAAAGAAAAGATATGGTTGTAGAATGGTTGAGAAAACAATATTATGTTCTTTGAAACAAATGTGTGGTCGTCGAAAACTAGTTATTGTTATTTTACACATTTATTTCATTACGATAAACAGAGTAATGTTTGAATTTAATAATTACATTATCACATCCATATAAAAGTGTGATATGGTTAGAGTTTAACAATATAGTTTTGTTAAAAATTTATGACTACAACATAATTTGTATTATTATTTAAAAATAATATGATGTAAATAACAATATAATGTTTTCCAAAACCATACTACGTTAAATTAAAAAAAAAATTTTGTTTTTCAGAAACATCTGTCAGTTCAGTATTTCGTTTGTGAGCTATCGGTAGTGTTAACTAAATGTATAAATAAATAAAGTACAGACAAAAGGGTAGATCAATAAAAATATATAAACATTTGTGTATCTTTTTATACAGACATGGCTGTATGTCGTGTAAGTATACATTTCTATATATACAATTAATTTCAACAATATTAATTTATTTTTATTTCGAATTTAACGCACAGCTGTTTCTACAATAAATATATGGTTAAAAAATAAAATAGTATTATTATATTAAATAATACTGTGGTCGTATTTAACAATATTAATATTAATAATATATTAGAGCATGGTATGGTGAGTCTCAATTATATTTTAGTCACATCTAACAATAGTGTTGTCATATTTACAATATTAAGATTATAATATAATTAACTCAGATAATATTATAAGTAACTCAGATAATAATATTGTTAAAGTTTTTTTTATTAACAATAATATGATTTGACTGCAACCATATAATTCAATCATAGTATGTTGCTGTTTGATTATGGTTACCTCAACCATATTTTTTCTTTGCGTGTAATAAATCCCCAAAACTAAAATATTGTGGGAAATGAAAAAAATTGCCAAAACGATAAAAGCGACATTTTAAAAATCGCTACAACTAAAACAAATCACCACAAATAAAAAAATTGTCAAAAATAAAAAAAACAAAATAAATCGCTGAAACTTAAAATATCGCTAAAAATCAAAAAATCGCCAAAATTTAAAAAAAAACGTTAAAACTAAAAAATCATCATCAGATAAGATATTCTATTATATAGTGTAAAGTTCGTATTCTATTACATATGTATGTAGTATCTGTACGGAACCCTTCGTATGAGTCAAAGTAGGCCGCACTTTACTGAATTTATTAACATAGCTTGCAATCTGAATTATTTTTTACACAAGAGCTAAAAACAAAACGAACGACACATACTGCATACTAGAGATGGGCGCGTGTCGAATTTTTCCAACACGACACGAACACCAATACGTTCAACCAGGGTTGTCAAATTTTTTCCGACCTATTTCGCCAAATTGATTTTAAAATTCGCCAAGTCGAAAAAAAAGTTTTATGTAGTTTTTCTTAGAAAATATTTTATAATAAATTTGTTTTTACATAACACTTTTTTAATTAATAAGTGCGTTCGAGAACTCAAAAATTTGTACAAATTTTTACTATTTTTTACTGGATTGCGTTCGAGTATACAAAATCCAGTAAATGAGAGGACGAATCGAGAGAGAAAAATTACAGTTCATTTACTGAGTAAATGCAAGTTTTTACTGGACAAATTTTTGCCAGTAAAATCCAGTAAAACGAAACCATATGTTTTTAAATATAAACAAACAAAAGTAAAGGGAAACAAAAATTTTTAGTTTTTGATGAAATTTTTAAAATAACAAAAAACAAATGTATTAAGTTATAAGCATTATAACATTTATTTAAGTTCGATGCTAGAAAAATATTCGGGTATGTTGTGTATTCCACGTGAAATTAAACGTGCGGAATTTCCATAGAATGTTTGGAAATATGTATGTATGCACATATGTATGTATGTATGTATGTAAGTATTTATAATAACAATGCTATTGCATTTCCGAACGATTTAATTTCACATGGAATTCAGAACATAACCGATTGTTTTTACACGTGAATAAAGTTAATAGATTATTATATTGAAATTTTTGTTTATACATATCGTCGGGTCGACGGTTCCTGGTTTGACGTCTGGAACATTTAAAAAAATTTACTTTGTGTACTTTTTTAAAATTCTTTCCCAGTGTTTCGTTGTCTTGAATATATCATCCTAATAACTTCTCACCTTCAGGGTAAAAAGCTTGGAAACTTTAACGGCCTGACCCGCGATGTCGACAAGAAAGTTTCTATCGCTATAAAAAAGTTTATTTTTGTTTTCAATATAAGTAAGCTATATAAAATTTCTTGTCGACATCGTGGACCAGCCAAATAAGTTTAAATAAAAACATATGTATGTCCATATCTATTACTTTTATTATTAAACAAAATATTCTACCTTGTATTTCATATGTATAATTTTTTTAGCGCCAAAATTGGTAATCAGCTGTTGTATATATTTTACTGGATTTTACAATTTTTCCGTTCGCGTACTTTTAGATGCAAACTTTTTTATTGAGAGAAATTTCTTTAAATTACTCAGTATTTACTCAGTTACTGGATTTTACTGGAAAAGTACTCAAACGCACCTAATATAAATTTTTATAAAATTATCGTATCAAAATTTGTACGAAAATAGCCAAAATTAGAAATAAAACAGGCAAAAATTATTATTTGTAAATTTATCTCATCCAAATTCAAAACGCATTAATTACTATAATTAATATAAGAAAAATCATCAAAATCAAATTGTTTTAATTTCTTGCAGACGAGTTTTGGTAGGTTTTGTTTTTGAAACTGCTCCTTCAACAAACTAATTTTCCTGAATTAGAAAAATTTTGAGGTTCAATTTTGTTTAAAAAAAAAGTCATAATAATTGCCAACAAAATTATTTATCGCCAGTAAAATCGCCAACAAATTTAATTATCGCAAAAAAAAAATCGCCATGTCGCCAAACCAAAAATTTGGAAAATAGCCACGTTTGGCGAGAAATCGCCATATTTGGCAGCCCTGCGTTCAACACGTACGAAACACGCACGCGAAAAATTTCGTCAACACGATACTGCACAACACGCAAGAAATATTATTGGTATGGTATCGAAGATCAGAAAATTTAATTTCAAGAGTCGCTTTTCAAAATATTGCACCGCCCAGCAAAAAACTTCAAAAAAGGCAATCGAGCTTGGAATTAAGCATTTTTGGTGGAAGCTCTTCACTACTAAATTACCAACTTAATGATTTTAACAAGGCGTGAGACTAAACTAATCGATTCTTGAGAAGTACTTACTTTTTTGATTTGGCAAATTGTGCACGTAATCGATTTAATCTAAAATAATCATTCTCCTCATTTATCAATTTGTACAGCATTTTTTTAAGTTTTATGTAATGTGAAATTTGAGAATCAGAAAAGTAAGTCATTATATGGCAAGTAGTAGTTCTAATGGTAATGTGTAATTTTTTTGCTGGGGCACTTTAAGCTTCAGTTGTGTGTTTGACGATACAAAGTATTAAATTTTTTCTCTACTGGAAATTCATTCATAAATATTTTTCATATAAAATCGTTTCGTGTTTTTTTCGTGTCAATTTTGCTCAACATGAAACGCACCGAAAACGCGCGAAATCAGTTTTTTTTTTGTCACGAACACTTCGTGTTGAGTCGTGCGTGTTCGTGTCACTGAAAAAAACACGACACGCGCACATCTCTACTACATGCCATATTTAAATACTAAAACCATTTTTTTCTTTTTTTTTTACAAAAATTACTTCAGGGGTATTATATCATTCACGAGTAAATAAATATCCGCCTTGAAAAAAGAAAACACTGGCTACTACAAATAATCCGTCTAAAATGTCTATACGAGTATGACTGACTTTGAATGAATGCATGGAAATAATGCGTGGGTGAATGTGTGTGTGTGTGTGTGTGTGTGTGTGTGTGTGTGTGTGTGTGTGTGTGTGTGTGTGTGTGTGTGTGTGTGTGTGGTGTGTGTGTGTGTGTGGTGTGTGTGTGTGTGTATGGTGTGTGTGTGTGTGTATGGTGTGTGTGTGTGTACAAGAGTGTGCGTGTAGGAAATACTATTTAAGGATAAAAGACATGGCAGCATTTCTGTCAAGATATACAATATTTAGTTCAAGAGCCTTATTTACTTACACTCAAAGAAATAGATAATAGGCCATTTACAACAGCACAAAATTTAGCAGATTTTAATTAAAATCTTTATGAAAATCTATACCGTTTATACCAACTTTTTTTTGACAATTATCAAGATTTTTTATCCAAAACAAAACCCATTAATTAAAAAATTTTCAGAACTACAACCAAATAACTGCAATGTAGCTAAGTCACACACCTTTTTAAGCAGACCGTAGCTAATTCGCTCATCTTTCTTATAAACATGTTGTACAGGGTAGTAAAAAATAAATAAAAATATTAGATTTTTATTGGATTTCCTACAAATCTACTGGCAAAATAGATTTTGTTTTATATGGGAAATCTGGTAAAAAGCAGCAAGATTTAGCTCGAAATCTCGAAAGTACTAGATTTCGAGATAATGTAAATGCGCTATAAAGTATAGGGTGTTTTTTTCAGAGGTATAGAACTTCGCATTGAAATAAAGCACAAGAAAATCGTTTTAATGTCCATCAATTTGGCTTTATTGGAAGGATAGTTTTATGCCATTAATGTTTAAATATGATTTCGGGCATGTGGCCGCCGCGGCTGGCTCGAATAAAGCCAATTCTACAGGTCCAATTTTCAACCACTTTTTCGAGCATATGGGGCCGTATGTTGGCAATAACGCCACGAATGTTGGCTTCCAAGTCCCCTAACGTTTCTGGTTTGTTGGCGTAGACGAGCGACTTCACATATCCCCAAAGAAAATAATCCAATGGTGTCAAATCACACGATCTTGGTGGCCAATTGACAGGTCCATTCCGCGAAATTATGCGCTCATCGAATGTTTCCTTCAATAAATCGATTGTGACGTGCGCTGTGTGGCATGTAGCGCCGTCTTGTTGGAACCACAACTCATCCACATTCATGCCATCCAATTCGGGAACAAAATAGTCGGTTAGTCGGCTCCAATTGCTGTGCACGGTGGCGAATCGATTCATTCGGGTCCTCTTCAACACTTTGCTCTACAGCGGCAATTGTTTCTTCGGTGCGCACTGTTCGACGTCTCTGCGGATGCGTATTATCACATAGAGTAAACGTAGTGCGAAAACAATCCATGGTTAACCGAATTAATTGCTCTGATGGACGATTATGTCGACCATAAAATGGACGGAGCTTGCGGTAAACTTCGCGAACTGAACCATTATTTTCGAAATAAATTTACACGATTTGCAAGTGTTGTTCTTTTGTCAACCTGTTCATGATGAAATGGCAAACCAAACTAAATATTAATCACTTGACAGCTGACAAAATGGCCGCCAGTTAAAAAAGTGATGCCAACTTAAAGTTCTATACCTCAATAAAAAACACCCTTTATTTTTAAAGTTGAAAAAAAAAATCTATTCAAGGGTTTAGCTTTTTAGGGTTCCCTACACTAAAGGTGAAACGAAAAATTTTATGTACATTAGAGTGGCCGTTAGTTGTATGGAGATTTTTTATTTGTTATATAAAAAAATTACAAAAAAATTTCATAGCGATAAATTGTGTTTTAAGGGGTGCATCAGGCCCTCAAGCCCTTTTATTCAATGTATTTTTTTGTTTGTTTTTTTTCGTTTAGTTTTCTTTTGACATGCTTAATATAAATAGTTTTTATATAAATATAGTTTTGGCATATATAATTTTTGGTATTTTGTTGGTTATTTTCTTCATTATTTCCTAAAATAATAATTTTACCAAAAAACTTTCTTTGAGACTAATGTTGTAGACTAGAAGAGCGAAAATATTGCCACATAGCATGATCTTGTAAAATGTTTTTTTTTAAGATATTCAGTCATATGCAAACAAATTGAAAATGGGCTTGAAGGCCAAATTTATAGGGGGCGGGCGCACTCCCTACAACACAACTTATCGCTATGAAATTTTTTTATATAAAACTGAACCAATTTGGAGGGAGAAATAAAAAAAATAAATACCGGCCACAAAAACAAACAACGGCTACTCTAATGTACATATATAGACACGTGAAACTCGTAAAGTTAGTTTATTTTTATACAGACTACAACAATTAACACTAAAATTTTAGAAAAAAAATCGAAATTAAAGGGTGTTCTATAACAGCGCGTTACACACATTCTGTCCTATGAACCAAATATACTTTTTCGGAAAGGGGAGAAAAAATAAAAATACACGTGTATCGGCGATTTTCATGTACACGTCAGAATTTTTTTTTTTTTTGTATAAAATATAAAGCTCGTAGTGTCCGTCTGTCTGAAAAACTTTGGATAAGTTTTTAACCCATTTTCCGTGATCCAATCGAGCTGAGTTTTTGCAGGCAGACTTCGGATTACTCATGGGTGTTAAGCGTGGATTTCCAACTCACCAGTGCTTTTTGTGTACATGGGAAGGTCGCAAAAGAGATCAGCATTACACTGAATTTAAGTGGAAGCCGCGAACATGCTACAGAGTAGGCGCAGAAAGTATAGAGCATCTACCATTGGTGCAGCCATCTCAAATCATTTTGCCACCACTACACATTAAGCTCGGTCTCGTATCAAATTTTGTTAAAAAACTGGATCGTGAGGTAGAGCTGCAAAACTATCGATAGTCGCTCCACTCGATAGTTTCGATAGTTTTATGTAAAACTATCGATACTATCGATAGTATCGAATAGTTTTATAAAAGTTGCCACATAAACTACATTTGACTCGAAAAAAAATCCAGAGTCCTCAACATTTTCATTAGTATATAAAAATATATCAAGCCTTTTTTTCGATTTTATCGTAAGCGGCATATTATCGAAAATATACTTTTTTATTTAACTTAAAATTTTATGGGCCTACCCATGGTTTAGTATTATCAAAATGCGAAAATTGTTGATAACTTTTAAGACACTAACTGTAAAGTTTTATGGTAAAAGACAATTTACAAATTGTACTAACTTTCAAAAAAAAAATTTAATTTTTTCAGTACGATGTACCTAATTCTTTATTTATATTTTTTTAACACCTGTACTTTTTAATTAACTAAAAATCAATTAACAAAACGCAAGAAGGTGCACAAAGAATATTAGTTGCTGGGATCTGAATATAAAAGTAACATTTACGATATACTACGTTTATAACCTTTTTTTTATTCGATTGTTCACAGTCGATGCAAATAGTCGGCTTCTCTCTTTGGTAGGAAAATAAAATTTCCACATTTGCAGATGCATTTGGAATAAATAACATTCCTCCAGCAATTCTTTAAGTACCGGAAAACATCGTTTGATTTACTTAATTTTCTAATACGAGCTAAAGATTAACCCCCTTGTGCAAAAAAAAATAAGTGAACGTTAAAACCGGTTTTTCTATGGAAATTTTTTTTAATGTACACTTCAAGCACGCATTATTTTTTGCATAAGGGGGTTAATATATTTTAATGCTATTTTTGGCATGTAATATAATATAAAGAGATTCCAGTAGTGCTAAATGGGTCATTGCGGTGCTACGGTACTTTTGGCATTCAAATAGCGCTAAAATTATACAATTGTACCAACTTTTCCATCGCTGTACAAAAGCTTAAATCAACTACGGATAATTTGCTTCAAAGCTGCGGGCTACTGTTTACTGACTTCGATTATTTTTACTCTTTTAATTACTTATTTTTTTTTTGCTGATAGTATCGATAGTGGAAAAAAACTATCGATATTTCATTTACAACAAAACTATCGATAGTACTATCGATAGTTTTGCAGCTCTATCGTGAGGGCGAGGCGATTACAAGTTTGCGCAAAATTTTTCCAAAATTGAGCGGCGCAAAGATTCATGCAGGTACTTTTTAAGAAGTCATTCAGTAAATTTTTTTTAATGATGTGTATGATTTAAGGTGTTTTCAATGGTCCGCAGATAAAAAAAATAGTTGCAAGTTATGAATTTTCATCTAAATTGAATGCTATCGAACAACGTGCATGGAAAGGCACAGTTGCCGTTATTGAGCAGTTTCTTGGCAACAAACAAGCTGCCAATTATAAAAATATTGTCGCAGAAATGATTTCGGCATATGGCGAAATGGGCATATTAATGTCGCTAAAGATCCATTTCCTTCACAATCATTTAGATTTTTTGCCTGATGATTTAGGAGCTTGTAGCGATGAGCATGGCGAAATGTTCCATCAGGACATTGCGGCTATTAAAAAGCGCTTTAAAGGACAAGATATTACGCATATGCTTGGCGAATACTGTTGGTCTATTTGTCGCGAAGGTGACACAAATGCTTACAAACGCAAGAATAAAAGGCCGAAGTTTCTTTAAAAGCATTAAAATTTTTAATGTAACAATTTTCAATGTTAATATAACAAAATTAATAAAAAAAATCGGTTTTTTAAGGAGCTGAAACCGTTACAGAAACCCGATAACAAATTTTTCAAAAAAATTTAAAAAAAATCTGAGAATTGATAAAAATCTATTTTTTTTTTAAATTTGACATGATACAGACATTTCCACGAGTCTGCTTGCAAAAACTCAGCTCGATTGGATCACGGAAAAAGGGTTAAAAACTTATCCAAAGTTTTTCAGACAGAGGACACTACGAGCTTTATATTTTATACAAAAAAAAATCTGACGTGTACATGAAAATCGCAGATACACGTGTATTTTTATTGTTTCTCCCATTTCCAAAAAAGTATATTTGGTTCATAGGACAGAAAACAAGTTCGTTTTTGCAACGCGGTGTAATGTATCTTGGAAACCGTAAAAGGGCTATTAGACAGGCATACTTGTCTGCAGACATGTACGATGGCATACCAAATTTCACTGTCTAATAGCATGTTTGTCGAGTACGTTAGACATGTATGTTGGTTTTCAAAAATTTTTGATTTTCTGATGTCTGTCGCATACCAACATACTCGTCTAATAGAGTGTCCGTCATACTTTCATATAAAAAATTCAGTTCGCTTGTTGACGCTGCTGAGTGCGTATCGGAAATTTGTGAAATAAATGTCTTTTGCTAATGTTATTTGCTGGGAAGAGTTCATTGAGGAATATAAAAGGTTGCCAAAATTAAGATAAATAAAAATTAAGATCTGTACCACAACAAAAAATTTAAAACTAATGGATATAATAAATTAAAAGAAAAATTTTTTCCGCTTCATTGCCATGCTTTTGCTTCAAAAATTTCTGTGTACTGAAGTATGCCGTCAGCGTTCGACAGTGTAATAGCAAAACCCAAAGTATGCCATCGTACATGTCTGCAGACAAGTATGCCTGTCTAATAGCCCTTTAAGAGGCAAACTCTTGAAGTTTTCAAAAACGCTAAAACTAAAAAATCCCAAAATTATGTATTAAATATCAAGTAGAATTGTCAATTTTCTATTGCAAGTATTCAATTTTTATTTTAAGTCTAGGCTATCCATTTTTTAAGGGACTATGCTTCTTTACAAATTCAAAACTTCATTATATAGACACGAAAGCAGTTTCAAAAGAAATTTTAAAAAATGTTTCATTATGTAAACTAATGTAATTTAAGAATTAGAAAATGCGTATTTTTTTCAAGAAAATGTTGTTTGCTAAACAAAAAAAAAAAAAAAAAAACAAATAGTTTAAAATAATAAATATTTTAAATATTTTTATTTTTAATAATTAATTTAACCAATAAGCAATAAATACACGCAATATAAATATTTTGCCAATGCATTGCATTGGAATTCTTCAAAACAAACAACCTGATTAATGAATAATGAAACGAATTGGAAGGGCATGAGTAAACAGCACAATTCTATTATTTGTTTAAAATTTATTTTTCCTTTTAATAATAATATAAATTACACACATACATATGTATGTGATTTCTCAAAATTAATTTAATTTAATTTTGTATAAATACCCTAAATAATTAACAACACCGCAACAGTTCTTCTTTGGCTACGGCAAACAAAACACTTTACAAGTATTAGCAGCAACATTCAATCAAGCGTGTAATATTAATATAAAAATACACAATTTAGCAAAATGAAATTTTTAGTCGTTGGAACACTTTTGCTAATCTGTAGTCTGGCTAGGGCGGCACCTTCGCATTACCACGATAAAGGACACGCCACCAGTTATGCTGTTGTAACCAAACACGAACAGCCACATCACGGTTGGGAAAATAAGGAATGGTTGCCACATGGCAGCATAGTTGTTGCCAACGATTACGATCATGGAGATTGGCATGACAAACATGCCAAATATCAATTTGAATATGGTGTCAAGGATTTGAAGACGGGCGATATTAAAAATCAATGGGAACTTAGAAATGGTGATCATGTTAAGGGTGAGTATTTTGGAAATAACACTTTTAAATAATTGCTTTTATGGCATTTATTTATATAGGTGGCTATTCTTTGAAAGAATCGGACGGCACCACTCGTATTGTTGATTACTCGGCCGATGATCATAGTGGTTTCAATGCGGTGGTCAAGAAAATAGGTCATGCCCATCATCCCGAAGTATATGCCCAGCCCATTCATCACTCTGGCTGGGAAGGTGATTACGGCCATCATGGTCATGATGTGGTTTATGATCATGCTCATGGTCATGCCAACCAGTTATGGTAAAGTTTATTAAATATTAAATGATTTTTACTCTACAATCCTACATACTCCTTGATCATTTGATACTTTTGTGGTTCGATATTTTAACATAAAAAATTAAAATAAAAATAATAAAGAATATTTTAACCAGCGCATCTGTGAAAATAAAAATTTCATTAAATAATCGCATTAATTTCTTTTTTTCTTTTGGTCTCGTAAATATTGACCAGAACTTGTACCAACTGTCATTGATGACAGTAACTGTTAAAAATAAACTACCACTGTTCTGTCTTTTTAACCGACTTCTATTTTTTTAGGTGTGTTACTTCATAACTTGATACATTTTAGACTGGTTGTAAAAATAATATTTTGTCTCAGAAAGTATAGCTTTTCATTGGTCCCATTATAAAAAAAAGGGGGGGCGACACGCCTACAATTTCTTTTATATAATTTTATGATATTCTACTTATTTGATTAAACACCTTTGGTTAATTTCATAACATGAAAGTTGAAAAAGTGGGCGTGGTTATACCCATTAAAATTTATTGTTAGATTTCACGTGGTTCTACCTAAACGCTTCTAACGAAACTTACCACTCATTTTAAACTCTGAAATAGGCACAAAATTCCATTTAGAAAAAGTGGGCGGAGTCAGGCCCATTAAAATTTAATATTTTATTTTAATCATCCTACTTTAACGTTTTTGATAAAATTAAAAACACACCCTGATCTCTGAAAAACATACAATCTTGCATTTAAAAAAGTGGGCGGTGGCACGCCCATTAAACTTTAACTTTATATTTTACGTACTTCCTCTTAACCATCAGATTTTCCAATTATTTTATGTTGGGAAGAGTTTACTTCCATAAATTTTTTTTCAAAAATGTTCTATCAGATCTTTGCATTGAAGTCGGCTTTTTTTTAAAGAATTATTAAAAGAAATATTTTACTGAATAAGTAAAATAATAATTTTTTATTTATAGTGCGTTAACAAATGTTAAACTTAAATGACAACAATTCCCAATTTATTATTTTGTATTTAAGCCAAAAAAAAAAAAAAAAAGGTGGCGTTGGCTGAAGTAGTTAGCACGTTGACTACAAAATTCCTAGGTTCGAGCCCAATATCTAACAGTCATTAAATAACAACACCACATATTTTTCTGATGTGTATTAGTGTCCCTTTGTATCTATTAGTTGTTTTAGGAAAGTTCAAGTGATGAAGGCATTAGTCACTGGTCACTGAACTATACCGACTTCAGCAGATACTAATCCTAATGTAACATCAGAGCGCCCTCTTTCGTTGAGTAGCACAATAATCGGCCAAGTAAACTAAACACAGCTTCAACACCAGAGGCGCTGCAACACTGCATTATTTAAAATGTGCAAAATCAAACAGAGTTGTAAAAGAATAAAGCTTTCCTCTATCTCTTCCTTTACCACCTGTTTTCTCGAACCAAGCTTATGGGGAACACTGAATTTGATAATAGCTGACTCGTCATAACGCCATAGCCATTGCCATAGAAACTAATTGAATTTTAGTTTGGTTATGGCTATGGCGTAGTAGCTATGGCACGTCTAATTTAAGCTTTACAACTCTTTAAAAAATTAAAAAAAAAAGCTTAAGCGACATAACTTAAAACTGATTATCTACTATTGTAAATAAGCAATTCTCTTCAAAAAAAAAAAAAACAAAGTTTTTGCTGAAGTATGACACAATCTGCAAGTATGAAAACATTAAAATTCAAAACACTAAAGTCTGCTTCATAACTTAATTTACTTTCTCTCACTATATAAAAAGGACCGACTCGAGCATATTTCAAAAGCACACTCCCAAGTTTAAATCCTGTCATAAATCATTGACAAAATCACCAGAACATCTCATGCGTAGATTAAGTTTGTGGCTAATGAATACAATTTCACAAAACCATTAACTATGAGGAATGTGAGAGTGGGAATGTGGCATCAGGCACTCCATAATTATTGTGTTGTGTGTTGCCTCGACTTTACTGCTGCTTGCTTTATTTCGAATGTGACCAAACAAATCTAATTCTTAACATGAAAAGAAAAATACTTTATTTATTATTTAATTTGTGTTGCCGTTGTTTAAAAAAGAAACTTTTCTGTCCTCTGATTTAGAGCGGCATACATAAGTGGATAAATAAGTCTTTGTTGTTGTTGTTAATACTCATACATATCATATAATGATTGTATGCGATACAAATGTGTAAATAGATTTGTTTCATAAGGACAATAGTCAAGCAAATGAGGACAATCGAAGAATACACAAGTAATTTTTATTTAAATGAAACTTAACTTAGTACTTATATACATACTACTCGTATATAACAGAAGGGAATTATATGTACATGTGAGTATACGGATACGTTTTGAGGGGGAGAATGGGGGAGTACCATTGCGCAATAGTGAGTTGTGGCAGATGTCTACGAGTTATTGTCATAGACTTCGAACGGATGAGTTCTTAGTCTTATATCAATGATAAAAGTAAGAGTGATTTATTTTTTTATTAGACCATCATAACACAAAATAGGGTTTCTGAAAAAATACTGGATTTGAGATATACATATATACACACACACACACACACATATATATAAATATATATATATATATACATATATATATACAGAGAAAACAGTGCCTAATAATTACCTCATAAAATAGAACAAAATTAATAAGAAATCTCTATGGTTTTTTTTCAATAAGGAAATCTTATTAATTTCATAGAGAAAACCTTTTTGAAAAAATCAAGAAGAAATCTTGTAGTTTTTATGAGGTTATCTTATTGATTTTTTTTTAATAAGGTTTTCTTCTTGATTTTATGAGGCGACCTCATAAAATAAAAAAAAATTATGTCTTTCTTTATTCTTTGTGCTTTTTTACTTATATATTTTCATTTAAATTCTATACCATATACTTTGAAAGGAGACAAGTAATGAACCAGCAAACTTCTGACTGATAGACAAACACTCTAACCAATATGCTAACAAGCAGTCTGAATAACCATTGAAATAATTTTGCAAACATGCTTATACAAAAACGAAAAAGATCATGAAAAAAAATTGTCTGTGTCTATTTATAGATATGAAATAACAAGACACCTCATAAAATCAAGAAGATTTCCTTATTAAAAAAATCAATAAGATGCTTTACACATAATCATATAGGAACCTAATAAAATCAAGAAGAAGCCCTTATTGAAAAAATCAATAAGGCAACCTAATAAAATCAATAAGAAATCCATATAGTTTACAATTTATAAGAAAACCTAATAGAATCAAGAAGTTTTTCTCTATGGATTGTTTTTTTTTTGGTGCCAAAAATAATGGAAATTGAGCACAAAAAGTTGGGAATAATAAGATTTCTTCTTGATTTTATGTGGTTTTCTTCTTGATAAAATTAATAAGATTTATCACATAAAAACAATAAGAAATCTCTATGAAAAAATCTTCGCTTCTTTCTGCTGGGATATCCCTTAGCCTAAAAACGTTTCATAGAGAAAATCTTATTGATTTTATGAGGCAGTTTTTTCTCTGCATATATATATATATATATATACATATATATATATATATATAATATATATATATATATATATATATATATATATATAATATATATATATATATATATATATATATATATATATATATATATATATGTATATATATATATATATATATATATGTATATATATATATATATATACTTTAAGTGAACGATCTATAGTTATAAAAAATTAGTAAACTAATTACTTAAATTATTACGCTTCGCTCCACTCGTTTTAAGCCGCGTTCAGACTATTATACTTTGTATTTATACTTGTCAAAAATTCAAATAATACGTGCAAGTGTGCTGGTCTGAACGCAAAATGTCCTCAAAGTGGCAAATAATACGATAAAAATTTTGACATCCTATAAGACTTTTTCGTTTTTAGAAAATTTTCTAAACGATAATACATTTCCACCCTGATCTAGGTTGCATTTTCACACAAACCAAACTTCCAAGTCGGCTGTTTCGCCGCCGATAGCGTGTCGTCATTGATGTAATGTTTTGTCATATGTATATCGGCTCAAAATTTTGAATAAGTGAATCGTATGGAAGTATATTTCGTTGACGTAATTTTTAACGTTTTTGTCATATCTTTTCTTAAATTTTTTTCTTTTATTTACATAGAATATTTTTAACTGCTGAATTTTTTCAAGTGTCGGCACGTCCCCGCCTGCATGAAACCGTTTTGCTGCCGTTAGTAAATCAATAGCACAGACATTTTCATTGAACAGCTGTTTTGTTTTCTACTTGTATTACACATTTGATTTGAAGTGTGATGGTCTGAACACAATATGTGATTTTACGTTAGATTTTTTTGACAGTCGCAACGAATGTATTTAGATTTCTGTATTGCAAAATGTGATGAAAGTATTAATACTTGTATAATAGTTTGAACGGGGCTTTATTAATATTTACAGCATCAGATCAGAAAAATAAATGATTTTGATATCACAAAGTATGCCCTGGTTTTGATCAACCAGGGCTCTCGAAGACCGTCATTTTGTTTTTAGTTAAAGGATTAACTACTTCAGCCAAGTAGCATCCATTTATAGAAATATACATATTTATATTCAAGTTAAAAATTAAATTGATTTTGAAAGATTCAGACTTTTGGCACATAAGTCGCAAGTTAAAATATAATTCTTCATAAAGATATTAGCCTTTATTTTTTATAACTAATTACAATACGATTTTTTTCTCAGCTAAATCATGAATTTTTTTCCATAGTTACTGGCAACACTGTTAAAAACAATCCAGAAATGTAAAGAATTTTAAAAAAATCGCCCATAAAAAGATTGTATTGCCAAAAAAAATCTAAAAAATATGTTGCTTTAAATCAGTGATTTTAAATTTTAAAATTTAAATTGACATTTCCAACAATAAAACGCAATTAGAGGGCTGCGTAAACAGTCTTGAAATGTAAATACGTCTTGTTTGTTTTTTAATGTATTCTCGTGGCATGTACGAGTATTATACTAAACCAATAATAAATGATGTCGTGTAATAAGCGAAGCACGATGGATGATTATTGATGTTCGTGTATATGAGTATTTACAAGCGATGTCGCGAAGACTTCTTGTTCGTAACAAACAATCAAAGAAGTAGTATTGATGCGTGTATGCTTTTTATTTTGCGTATTGTACGTTTGAGTGTGTGTGTGTGTGTGTGTGTGTGTGTGTGTGTGTAAGATGTAGATGGTGTGCTATTATGTATGTGTTTAAGGGTGGTTTTTTAAAGCAAGCGCACACAACTAATGTCAATGTGCGGTTTTATGCCCTCTAGTCAACCTAGAACCATATGTCTCTATGTCAATACTCTTTCTCCAGCGACAATTGCATTAGTTAAAATGTCGACAACTTTCCTTTAATGCGCGAGTAGATAAGTTAGAGACGACAGTTCTAGTGTATTTCTGGTGATATTGTCAATGAACGCGTCAATAGTTTGTTTTTCTTTTTTATTATGCAATGCAATAATATTAAATAAATATATTTAGACGAACGTCACTAAAATCTACTAGTGAATCTTCAGTTCAAATATCTCCATGTCGTCATAAAATAACTACCTTCTCAATAGTGCTAAAGTCTACTGATAGATTTTGAATGACAACCCTATGTTATTTGTCAATAGGCATTTGCATTGGCTGGGGTACACCTGATCAGTTAGTACTACTGACAACGTCACTAGTAAATCACCACAATTTCACTATTCGCACTTTCTGCAGGGTGTAAGCAGAAAAGCAAAAGATCATACACACAACGTGCGTACATATGTACATGCATGATGTTTGTATAAGCGGCCATGCGTATGAAGAAGCAACTATCACAAATTTTTCCGTCACGAAGTATTTTCTTCTTTACTCCTATACCTGCAATAACTGAAACAAATATCTTGCCAGCAGTGTTGTTTAGCGTTTGTTTTAGAAGATTTCACTACAGCGAAAGCATTTGAAAAATCCCTCATGTTTGAAAAGTTCTTGTAAGTGGTATTTTGCAGGGGTCTATTTTCTATTGGAACATAGCGATTTTGAGATAAATTGTTTCAAAACATATTATCAGGAAACAGCATTGAATTAAAACGTAAAAAAACGCTTATGGCTTACATTTTGTGCATTCTGCTCTGTAATTCTTAGATGAAGAAAAGTCTAAAAAAATTCAGTAAAATACGACTTTGACTCGTATAAGAAGGGAGCCGTAAGGCGCTTGTTTGTTTTTGGCAATTTTTTCAGTTTTTTTTGGTAATTTTTTACAGTTTTAGATTTTTTTTGTATTGAGGCTTTTGTATTTGAGGTTTTGACGATTTTTGTCGTTTTTTTGTGCGATTTTTTTTGTTCTTTTTTTACCATACATATTTTTAGTTTTAGTTTAGTTTTGTTTTTTTTTTTTGGTTTTGCCGTTTTTTTCGGTTTAGCGATGTTTTCGGTTATTGGCGAATTTTTGGTTTTTTTTTGCTACCTTTTAACTTTTGGTGATTTTTTGCATTTTAGAGCTTTATTTTATTTGATATTTTTCATTTAAGTGCTTTTTCATTTTGTCGATTTTTCGTTACAGCGATTTTTTAAATTTAGGAATTTTTTAGTTTTAGCGTGTTTGAAAACACTGCGTGTAATTTTTTAAGTCATACACGGACACCACTACGTAATAAAAGGCCAAAAAAAAGACCCATGTCTCCCAGTTTTGCCCCAAGTCATCTACTTTTTTCTATGAGCCCCCAAAGATTTGGCGCCTCGGTGACATTTTTGCATTTTCTCAGGCTGATATCTTGAAAACTGTTCAGAATTTTGATTTACTCTCTTTACACTTAGCCTAGACTGCAAACTTTTAATATACAAGTCGCTTTTAAAGCCAATATGGTGTTACGGAATTCAACTATGGGGCACTGCTTCAGCTTCAAATGTAGAGAAAATTCAACGAAGGCAAAATAAAATTGTACGCATGATAACATCGGCTCCATGGTACATCAAAAATTCAAATATACATCGCGATTTGAATATGCCACTAGTGACTGAAGAAATTGCAAAATACGCAGACAAATATTTAACAAAACTCGAATCACATCCTAATCCGCTTGCTCGTAATATTTTGAACTTTACTGGGCACATCCGCTTAAAAAAGAGGGACACACGGGCTCTTATACCTAACACTCCAGGTGGGACTACTTGAAAATACTTTCCCCCCCCCTTTTTTTTTGATTATCACTACTAATGTATTATTTATAACTACCACTAAGTTTATGTCCGACACTGGTCGGGCCTAATAATTTTTTTATAGATTTAAGATTTGAATACTTATTGTTAGTTCATATTTGAAGATACAATAAATAAATAAAAAACATGCATTAAAAAAAAAACTCTCTGAGGCAAGGTTGTAGCTCTGGTCATAAAGAACAAAAATTGTGAACATATAAAATAAAAAAAATAAAAATAAAAAACTTCATCTTCAAGATCAAAATCGCAAAAATGAAAAAAAAAAATCAATTTTTTACCTTTTTCCACTGTTCAGGTCCGTAGGTAGCAAACCGTTAAAAATTCAAGGAAACTATCAACTACAAAAATGTACCTAAGATCTCAGTTAACAATTTTGTAGAACATGACCATATGACCTTCCTAGAAATGATTCTTAATACCGTTAAGGTAGCGCTTAGGTAGCCGCAAACGTGAAAAATTTCCCAAAAAAAATTTTAATTTCAATTTGGAAATTTTTCAGTTTTACAACAATACTGGGTTGCTTAAACATCCAGTTCTTGACAATGCCGAACACATACATAATTAAAAACTTATAAGTAAGTATAAGTGAAAGGAACGGAGATATTCACAACAAAGAAGATATAAATACTTTGGTGTTCTCTTGCAAAATATCCGTAGGACGCAACGGAACAAAGCATTATCTAGAAAGTCTTCTTAATTGAAACCTTTAATTTACTGTTTAAAAACGTTAGTCTGCTTTAATAAAACATTGAAGTGTTATGTCTACAAAGCAAACAAAAGAAGCATTAAAATTGTTTGGCTTTAGTTTCATTTCTTTCATAATTTCATTATTCCTTTGCAAACATGAAAACGAGAGATGCATTACTTGTTGCCACAAAACCCATTTTACATATATGCATTCCTTATTCAGTGCTTCATTAAATGTCATTCACTTACAACTGAAATATCTCTCTCTCTCTATGCATGACTTCATAATGTATACTCCTCCTGCTTGCATGATGAACAAAACTCTCTTATTTCCTTTATAATCTGCCACTTCAAGAATTATACCCTTGACTAAATTTTCCAGTAAAAAAAAAATTTTGTTTTACAATTTTAAGTGAAAGGTGTTTGTTCTAAACATTCGTTTTTTTTTTTCAAATTATCTCACAAATCAGTAGGAACTTTTGTTGTTGCCAAATGTTGGAAAAAGGTTCTTTCATTGGAATGAAAATTGTCTAAAAATTAACAAGTTGAATATTTTTTCAAGCTTCTTGTGACAGACACATTAAATGAATGAAAATATTTGAAATGTGAAGAGAATGTTTATTTGCATAATATTTTGGATTTAAAATAGAAGTGTTTAACATTATTGTTGACGAAAGCTGTGGAGAGAAAAGTTTTATAAGAACTTGCAAACTTTAATTGGGAATCTAACAAGGTCTAACAGTTTGTTCACGTGAAACTTTTGTATTTTTAACCGACTTCAAAAAAAAAGGAGGTGAACAATTGGTTACTTCATAGCTGGGTACATTTTAGACTGATTGTAAAAATTCTTTTTTTGTCTGAGAGGGTATAGCTTCCCACTGGTCCCATTGTAAAATCAAAAAGTGGGCGGGGACACTCCTACAATTTTTTTTTATATTTAATTTTATGATGTTCTAAAGGGTGTCCCAACAAGATCGTAAGATTTAAATTTGGCGCCATTCGAAGTGTCATTGTTTGACATTTGAACAATTGTTATTGTTTGCTAGTAGAAGGTACGAGGTTAGTAAAAATGGAGCGCTACACGAATGAACAACGCATTCTCATTGTTAAATTGTTTTACCAAAATGGTGAAAGTTTTGCGGCTACAGTTAGCAAATTTGCGATCAATTTGGGGTCACAATAATGCTTCAAAAGAGTCAAGTGTAAAGAGATTAATGGATAAATTTGCCGAAACTGGGTCTATTAGTGATGTAAAGACAACAACGCGCCTTCAACCAGGTCGATCGACCGAAATGTCGCAGCTGTACGTGATGATGTCGCTCAAATGCAGGTCAAGCGCAAACAGTCAACTGTGTTCGGTATCGTGAAATGATAACCAGTTTTTTCGTGCCTAGAATTGAAGAAATGAATGTGGAGGGCATGTGGTTTCAACAAGACGGCGCCACATGTCATACAGCCAGAGAAACAATTCAATTGGTACATCAGTCATTTCTCGGTCGTGTTATTTCGCGTTTTGGAGACCAGAATTGGCCGCCTAGATCGTGCGATTTAACACAATTAGACTTTTTTCTTTGGGGTTTTTTGAAGTCGATGGTATACGCGAATAAGCCGACGACGACTCAAGCCTTAAAAGAGGAAATTGGACGCTGCATTAATGAAATACCGCAACATTTATGCAAAACGGCTATTATAAATTTCATTAAAAGATCGCATGTGTGCCAGCAAAGCCGCGGCGGCCATTTGCCCGATATGTTGTTCCACACATAACCTCATTTTGTCTACTTTACGATATCATAAAGATTCACGATTTTTTTTTTAAATATCTGTGTTCATTTAAAATTTAAATCTTGCGTTCTTGTTGGGACACATTTTACTTGCTTGATGGTTGCGAAACCCATAAAACACATTTGATTCTTGTAATTACACAATTTGATAGTTAAAAAAATGGGAGGGGTTACGCCCATTAAAATTTATTATAATAATTCACTTGGTTTTACTTAACATATTTTTACGAAACTTATCACACACCTTGAGCTCTAAAATAGACACAATCATCCATTTTAATATTTTATTTTAAGTGGTTTTACTTTACCGATTTTTACAAGACTTAACACGCACTCTGATGTCTGAAAAACACACAATCTTGCATTTAAAAAAATGGGTGAAGGAACGCCCATTAAAATTAAATTTTATATTTCATACTTCTTTTTATCTTCTTCTAGCATATCTTTGCATTGAAGTCGGATTTTTTTTTGCAGAAAGAATTATATATGTGACCTTCCCCGAGAAAAGGGAGCTAGTGTGTCAAAAAATGGAACTTGGGAAAATCGATAAAAATGAGAAAAACATTAAAATTTTATTTTTTAAATACGTTTTTCTAAAAACTTCATTTTCACACACTAGGTCCTTTTTCTCGGAGAAGGTCACATATAGAAGAAAGCTAAATTTCGCTCTTTTCCCCCGTTAAGGGAGAATATTTTTTGAGCTATGAGTTATTTCCCTGCTAGCATTTGGATGATCGTTTTGGCAAAAATCATCTACGCGAGTCTTCCACGAGTCCCCCGGATGACAAAAAGGGGATTAATCAGCTGCGTGCGTGAAACGCGACTCGAGTGGGATTCGTGTCTATACTTCAAAAGTGATTTCAGCAAAATTACAATAACAAAATATATAATAATAAGAAAAGGAGCAAATAACGGGTAAACTTGCTCTGTGCACATCTGGCATTCAATTTGTAGTTGCTAATTTCGAGGAATTTTTTGACAAAACAAGGAAGAAATCAAGAGGAAAAAAAAGAAGAATTGGTTTGGTTTCTTATTTTCAGTCGAAGCGTGAACACAAGTGGATCAGAAGCTTATTAAAGTGAAGTTGACAAAAGTATAAAACATATTATTAAATGTGATAGATTTAAAAATACAAGAAAATAAATACCTTCAAATAAAAAAGTAAATAAAACAAGTGATGTCAGCCAAACAAATAAAAAGATTGGCCAAAAAAGAAGACGAAAGGCTCATAAACCCAAAAAAATAAAGAAATGAAATCGCAAGAGCAGGAGGAGCCAATGCAAACACAAAATAAAATAGTTTTCCCAGATGTAGATGAATCATGCGAAGTATGTTCCTTAGGTAGTGAAAGTGAAAGTGATGAAAGCGTTTTTGATTTGTGCGAAGGATTGGGTATTGGGTGAATTAATGCCTAAAATACTTTAAATAAACCTCTGTAAATATATTGATAATTTTCTTGAAGTAAATATTTTAATTTTATATTCCTTTTACTTTAAATAACATGAGTGTAATAAATGAGTAATTTACTTTAAATAAATATATAATATTTTAAAATGAGCGCCTGTATGATCATTTTAATCGTGCAGGGGAGTCGTAGAAGACGCATACGATCAGAAAATGAGCGCCTATATGATCATTTTAATCGCGCAGGGGAGTCATAGAAGACGCATATACATACGATCAGAAAATTTCTCGAAAATGACTCGAAGACAATTCGAAATTGATTAGATGGGGGGGCTCATAAAAGACTCTTCCAGATGAGTCGCGGCTAGGGTACCATTTTCTCCCGACAAGGGAGTCATTTATGATCAGAAAATGAGCGCATATTCCATCATTTTAATCGCAGAAGGGAGTCGTAAGCGACTCATCTATGATCAGAAATCTCGCAAAATGCTAGCTGAGTTGCAATTCAATCTTTTTCAAATAGACGAGTATGTTTGTATGTGTGAGTTAAAGAACAATTTGATATAAATATTGATCACTCGAGAGCTTCCTTAATCATCTGATCAAATATTCAATTCTGTGCTTCGTTTCTGTAACTTGTGAGAAGTTCTTGCATCGAGAAAAATTAATTAATTATATTGGTTGTACCATTTTACACACTGTTATTCATGTAAAAACTTAAATAAACTTATAAAAATTATTAAAAAATATACGAGTAGTTTCTGCTTACTCACCCTGTATTTAGCAGGATGATAACAATTTTTTCGGTTCGAAAAGTTCACACATTCGATACAGAAATGAGGAACTGCTTCTTGAAAACTCAACCATTACATATATTAAGTTAAAAAAAAGTAATATAAATAAATACATACCTGGTAAAAACTATAATTGTTGGCCAGCGTATCGCCGTGTGCTCTCTGGTGCTGATACCACGAATATGCTCTCTTGGCCGGCGATATTAAGATCGCTACAATTTTCGAATGCGGCAGCAAGGCGTGGGCTCGCTTCGGCACCATTTCGCCATCAAAATACGTAGCACTCTTTTCGAATATATAACGTGGACTAGAAGTGGGTGCTACCGTAGTATTCACTTCGGCGGGAAAGAAGTCCATGTACCAATCCAAGCCTCTATAGTAATTATTGCCATTAAAAAATTGCACCTCCTCATAAGTATCCGGGCTGGGTATATTGCTCACGATAACCGAATGCATTGAAAGGAATGTATACAAAGCGGTGGTGCCGGTTTTTTGGGGTCCAATCACCAAAAATTTTGGCAGGGAATCGCAACTTTTGGTCTTAGACCAGATTTTGCGATGTCTGGGATCATCACAGGGATTGCCCCAGATGGGGTCAACTTCTTCCGGATGAAGGCGAAAATACTTTTCAGCCAATTGAACTGGTGGTGCCGAGGCCAATTTCAGATTGGTCCAGCAATGCAAAAATTTAATGACCGACTGGAAAGTGTACAAGGCCAAACGATCAGAGCCATAGTTTGACATGTGGGTCATGAAGATATTAATGGGATTATAGACTATGGTCTGAAACAGTTCACCACCTTGAATGGACTCATCCAGCTTATCACGGCCACCGGGATAACGATCTATGTACATGGTGTGGGTGAACAGGCCGCATGTTTGACGTGGCAGCACCATTATGTTGCGATGTATGAAGCCTCTTCTTAAGCGAGCCGGCCGCAAATGTGGATATTCCTCGGTGGAGGTAACCTTAATATTCCACACCTTCTTCCAGGCTTCATATAAAATTTCATGGGCGGGATAGACACCTGAATGATGTGGTGATATGGAGTAACCCGAATCCGTGGGTATATTGTGTTCTACAGCAAAGGCATGATTTAATTGCATTTCGGACATGAGTAGTGTTACATTATCATACAGATGCGGTTGCTGATGTTTCCACATGTGCGAGAACCAATTAAATTCTGGCACATTCTGTAGCAGAAAATCATCACCCATATTTTCTTCTCTCGTACCATGATGATAATATTTCCCTGAGAAACCCAAATTGAAACGAAATCCCGGCACCATGCCAGCTATTATCTTTTGTGTGGCCACCAAAGCTCTAACATCATCTGGCCTCAGTCGTGTGCCCTTTTCCCCCACAAATATATCGTCTATATCCACCAAAATCATGCGTTCCAAGTTCAAACTCAACTGACCATGGCTTAAGTAAGACAAAGCATCCAAGAAGAGTAAGCGATGAAGCCAAAATTTCAAACTACTACCAAAAAATATGCGCTTTATGCCATCATATTGGCCATGATCCTGCAACACGGTGCTTAGTGGCAGATGCACTTGTCCCCCCGCATCCGAAGGATAATCTTGACTATTGCGTTGAGCCCATTCAATTGGCTCATACGTGGAATGATTATGTTGAAAAACTGTCCAATCATCACCTGGCAATGCGCCCCAGGCCGTTTCTCCAGCTCTGGTTAAACGTAGAACGGGTGAGACAGGATTTAGGCTGGCATCCCTTAATCTTAGATTTGTATGCACAAACAGGGGAAATCCTTTTAGTTGAGCAGCCACCAGAGTCTCCTCACTCGGACTTACAAAGCCAACAATCCCCACAGAATATTCGCGGCAATATTTATCTAATAGCTCACGATTCCATTTGTCCATGTGCAAATATTTATCCAGATTTTCAAAGACTATCACGCCATAACGACCCTTGTCCAAGTTCGTTAACGAGGGAAGACTTTTGCCAGCCACTTCGATTTTGTACCTGAAATTAAAGAAAGAAATGCGTGAGTTGTTTGAGAAATACAAATAAATTTACATAAATGGTTTTAAAACAAAAGCACTTAATAAGAGATATCAAAGGACTAGAATTTTTGGCCTTTAATATGAGCCAAAAGTGCTGAGCGGGATCTTCAAAACTCACGGACTTATTGATCCGCCCTGATAAAGATATTTTTAAAACATTTGTTAACATGCAAGTCAAGAAATAATTATTAAAAGCCTGCACACACAAAAATTTTAGCTTAAAATCTACGTAAACAAGGTTAATTTAACCTTTTTCGGCAATGATTTTGCTTAATATGTGTTTCATGTTAATCTAACATGATTTCCAGTAATCTTCAAAGAAAATGTTTCCTTTTGAAATAACTTTATTTCATGTTGATTTACTATTACCTTATTACTAAATCAAAATAAATAAAAACATGTTGAATGAAAGTTATTTTAATTTGGAACATAGTAATTTCGATACTGAGGTAACACGAAGATTCATATGGAATCAAAGTTATTTCAAGTTGAAACAACAGGAATTTAATTTCATGTAGTCATTGTATTTTATTAATTATTTAATTTACGTGCGTATATTGGAATAGGCATCAGAAAAATGTTTGTATGTATGTAATTGGCTTCCCCGGCCAAGATTTGAATTTGGAATTCATCACGTGGTATTATTTAGATACGCAAATATCTACCACCATGCTTAGTCCCTATTTACACTATGCAAGTCTTATTGCTAAACTGATTAGTTTATTAGGAGAGAGAGACGGGGGGGGGGGGGGGGGGAAAGAAACGTTACTGTTCCCCTCGTCACTCTCTCCATGAAACTAATCAGCTTAGCAATAAGACTTGCACAGTGTGTTTTGGGACTTAAAACTTTAATTCAACGTGATTTAATATGATTTCAAATCAAAATCTTTTCCATGTATGTATGTGGTACCAATATCTGCTTGTATCTCAGATATTTAATTTTGCCCTTGAACAATTCACACCAACAAAAATTTCTATCAAATTTCCTGTCTAAATAAATGTCTTTATTTTAATTTTTGTGTGAGTTGAGGAAAAGAGCATCCGTTTGCGGTATAGCATCCCTGAAATGGAGCATAGATGTCAAAACTGACCTGGACTTTCCAGTTGAAGTCAGTTCTATCAAGCAATTCTATTTATCAATTCTTATGGAATCGAGAAATTCGGAATTAGCTTAGTATGTTTGTTTGGAAAAGCAATCTAATTTGAGCTTTTACGATAACGTTTTTGTATAACAATTCGGGCGCTCGGGGTAAATCTCGTCCAAATTGATGTCAAACACAATCAACGATTATTTGCCGATTTCCCAGTCGGACGGACTAGATTGGTTAAAACATTTCAAGTTTCTTAATGCTTCCAAATGTTTTAGTTTCTTTCCCTGAAAAAAGAAATTACTTTTACAAACATTAGAAAATGTTTAAGCAAAGTGTTCAAAAAAGTGTTCAACCATGTTTAAATGAATTTTGAAATTAAAAAAAAAAAATATATCTCAAATAAATAAAACACGTTTGTGGATGTAAATGTGGATGTATGTATATGTTCACATCTCCCTTGTGATGACTTGGTTAAATAACATTTAATATTTTTTGCACAATTTTCTACATGAAGCATTTCTGAAGCTGTCAGTTGTAATAATAAAATGATATCTTTTTTTTCACCTTTTTTTTGTATGGTTTATGCGGTTGTACTCTACCACAAAATTATGAGAAGTTAAGTTTTAGAATTTCTTTTAGCTACTAAAAGAGTAGATTTGAGAATAGGTTTCCTTATACTAAGCGGACGAAGTAGTTAAATTTGGATTAGGTTAGATTGGAATTGGCATCACCTAGACACTTCCATCAATTCACGTCGTTTCAACTGGAAGTAACTTTGATTGCACATGATTCTTCATTTTGATTAAATAGTAGTGGACTATTAGATCCACATAAAATGCAGTTATTTCAAAATAAAAAAATTCTTTGAGGGTTACCGTAAATCATGTTGAATTAACATAAAACACACATGGAGCAAAATCATTGCCGAAAAATTTTAAATTAAACTTTATTTCGTAGTTTTTAATATGAAATTTTTTTGTGTGCAACCCTTAGCATATTATTTGTTGTTTTTTGAATTCTCACTAACTTACTGAGAGTCTGTCTAATAAAATATGCGTTTTGTAAGTTTTTTTAGTTGCAATTTTTTTATGAGCTGCTTGAGCAGCAATGAAATGTATCTAGATGTGCTTAATCACAACAAATACATTCCTTTCAATTTCAGATTTTTCTTAATTTAGTTGTGCTTCTGTTTTAAAAACAAACTAAAAATTTAGTAATGAGTTTGGTCTGTATAGGAACATTTTAAATATCAAACTGTTTTGTTGTGGAACACGGTTGTTAGTAAAGCTTCTCCCTTTGACATGGAAATTAGACCCCTGCATAAGACCACTTACAAGAACTTTTAAGATATGAGGGATTTTCAAATGCTTTACTACAGCGAAATCTTCTAAAACAAACGCTAAACAACAATGTTTGCAAGAAATTTATTTTAGTTATTGCAGGTATAGAAGTAAAGAAGAAAATACTTATACCTGATTTACATTAAGCATTTTTTCATGAAATTTCATGAATTTTGTTGCACGCAACTTTTTCTATTTGCTTATTGCAGCGCTATAAAAGAGAACGTTATATAAAAAATAGCGTAGAATGAATCTCTGATGTATTTTTGACAACTTTTTTGATATAAGTTACTCCTCCAGGCCTCCTAATGACAAATAAAAAATTTTCATGCAACTAATTTCATGAAAAAAATGCTTAATGTAAATCAGGTATTAATGACGGAGGAATTTGTGATTCTTGCTTCTTCCTGCGCATGGGCGCGTATACAAACGTCATGCATGTACATACACACATGTTGTGTGTATGATCTTTTGTTTTTCTGCGCGCATACATTAGTTGTGTGCGCTTGCTTTAAAAAACCACCCTTAAACACATAACACACACACACAAACAAACGTTATATATGCAAAATAACAAGCATACACGTATCAACACTACTTCTAATGAGTGTTTGTTGCGAACAAGAAGTCTTCGTGACATTGCTTATACGTACTAGGGATGTAGCGAATCTTCGCATTCGCAAATTATTCGCTTACTTTTGCTATTTGCATTCGCTTTTGCATTCGCTAAAATATGCGAATACTTCAAGCGAATACTAAAAACAACAAAAATTTGTACTTCTTTTACGAAAATAGCTTACGATTCTAAACAAAGCTTTAAAATTTTAGCTTAAAACTTTTCTATAAATAATAATTATCAGAATGAATCCAAAATCCAACTGTGTTTGGAAATATTTATCAGTTTTCGAAAAAGAAAAGGCAGTGTTTGATTTGCGCGAAAATATTTTTCTACTTAAGACTAGTCTGTTCAAACTTTTGAAAAATGTTGAGTACCATTCATTACTTCGTACAGAAAATTTTAAATGCTAAAATATTAACCAGCCCTTATTTGTTGTAAATTCCATGCGAAGCAAGTGCCACTCATACGAGTATTATTTCACATGAAAACTTAAAATGTTGAAGATATATTTTATATATTTTTCTCAAGTTTTATTTCATGAACAATTCATTACAATTTTTCTTAATATGTATTTTGACAGCATTTCACATGAAATGTTGAACACAGTACCAGGCTTTAGGGCCAAAGTACGAATGGGTTGATTGCCAATGATTTGTAAATTTTTTTTAATTCAAGACTCAATTTAAATATAACAAAAATTAAAAAATTTTAAAAACCCCCGAACATATCTAGAGAAGATTCGATATCTTCTAAACGACAGGACCGATTTTCTTAAACATGGCTAAGAACCTTCTCGATCAAGTCGCCTTTCAAACAGAAAAAACTAAATCAAAATCGGTTCAGCCGTTTGGTCTGTACGTGGACACGGACAGACACACAGATACACAGACACACACTACAAACTTATAACACCCCTTTTTTTAGTCGGGGGTTATATGTAGTACAATTATTTATATCATGCAACTTCATGTTCTTAAAAAAATTTAGTTTCGTGTGATTTTTTTTATCGTATTTTAAGCATTTGCATTCGCTTTCGCAAAAATGCACATGCATTATTCGTTTTCGCATTCGCTTTCGCTAAACTGGTATTCGTTACATTCCTAATACGTACATCAATACATCCATCATGCTTCGCTTATTATACGACATCATTTATTATTGGTTTAGTATAATACATGCTACGACAATACATTTAAAAAACAAGACGTATTTACATTTCAAGACTGTTCACGCAGCCACAAAACATACAGAAGTGTCACGAGACGGAAGATACGGGTATTTTTCTGTTTGTCTCGTTTTCCCTCAAATTTTGTCGTCGTTTTTGTTTTGCTACGTCTTTCTAGTGGAATAAATTTTTATTAGCTGTGTTAATTGGTAAGTAGTAATACACTACAGTATCAAATACACTATGCTTTTCTCTTTTTTCCACGAATTTTAACAAAAACCTGATTGGAGCTTTTTTTACCTGCCACTTTCTTCACTTCTGTGTATTCTGTGACGCAGCCATCTAATGGGTATACAGTTCAGATTCTGTACGGGCTTATTCTGTAATTCGAATTGAGAGCAAATGCTATTGGATCAAAATGCTAATTTCATACAAATTCGAGCAGTTAGTTCCCTTTTTCGCATTGGATTCATTGTTGCCAGTTTAGCATTTTCACTGCTAGATCTGGCATTTTCATTAGTTAAAAGGCATTCAACTTTCAAAAAATTCTGTTAAATGCTCTCTGGTACAATTTGTTGAAAATAAAAAATTTTATTTTGTTAAAAGAATTCTTCTGTATAGAGGATTTTTCTCATGGATGTACATGTATTGCAGGGTAAAGTTGCCCTGATGATCTGCACTAGCAACAGTGAAATGAGTATAGGATCCAGCTAACCCCTCAATAAACAATTTCAATGTATTTTGAATAAAAAAAAATATACGCCTACGTTCTAAATTCGTAAAATGAAATGAAAGTGAAATTTTCTCTTGGTTTGTGTTCTTAATTTCGTAAAAGCGATTTAAAAAGTAAAATTTCATTTTCAGTTTGTTTCAAACGAAATTGAGTGTTCTGGAATCCAATTTCACTACAAAAAAAAGTAATTTGAATTCGGCAGCAAACAACATTGTGAAAGAAAATACGTTTTAGTAAAAATAAAATTTTTGTAACTTTTTATTGCAAAAATACAAAAATGTAGGCACATAAATAACATTTGTACATAAATTATTTTTTCAAACGATTTTATTTGTGTTTTAAAGGGATAATTACAAAAACATGGAATAAGAGGATGCGTTGCTAAAATATATGGGAAACAAATCCGGGATTAGCTAAAGGGTTCTGTAAATGATTTATTCAAGGCATTCAGAAACTTTTAGCGAACTTGCGATTTTTTCGCGAACTTGCGGGTTTTTGCATTTTTTCCCGAATTCATTTTATTTATAACAGTTTTGGCAATTTTTAATGAATTTTAAGGATTGCAAAGATTTAATAGCAAAGTCTAATATTATTTAAAATTCGCAAAAAATGCAAAGGAGAATTTTTGCAAAAATTCGCTTTCATTGCATTTTTTTGCGAATTTTAAATAATATTAGACTTTGCTATTAAATTTTTGCAAATTTTCGCCATTTTTGCGATGTTTTACCTAATTTTTTGCATTCTTAGAGTTTGGCGATTTTTAATAAAAAATTATAGCTTCTTTAAAATTCTGCAATCTTTCGCAAAACTTCTATTTTTTTTGCGAAAGATGTAATTTTTGCAACGTTTTTGGCTTTATTTATTTATTAATTTTTATTTAGAGATTTAAAATTAAAATTTTTTGCAAGCTTTGGCGAATTCTCATAATGTTTTGCGCTTTCTCCCGAGTTAATGACTTACCTTACAGTTTTAGCGAGTTTAATTAATTTTAGTTTAGAGCTTATTTCCAATTTTGCAAATTTTCTAAATTTTCTCGATACATGATTTATTATATTTTTTATAAAGATTTGATATAGATTTTTGCAATTGTGTTTATAGCATAAAATGTTTTTTTTCATGTTGCTTGAAATAGTTACTTGAATTAAACTGGGAATGAAATCGTCATGGAAAAAAAGTTTCATTACTTTTCTAGAACACAGTGATGTCGTCTTTGCGGAATTAAAAACGTTTTCAATTTCATTTAGTAGTGGAATGTAGAAGAACCTGGGCGATATTGCTGAATAAGCAAAATAATAATTTGGGATTATTAGTGCGATAAAAAATTTTAAATGTAATAGTAACATTTCCAAAAACATCAATTTTTAAATACTAATAAGTTTGTATAAACATGAAATTCAAAGCTATTTCAATATTTTTTCTACATTTAAATCTGGCATTATACTTTTCTTCTGCAGAACATTTTAGCAGAATTTTTTTACCGATTTCTCATTATCATTTTCTGGCAACACTGATTGGATTACAGAGTAAACTTACAGAAGCGGAATGTGTTAAGGGCAAAAGTTTTTAAGGGAAAATTTCAAGAAAAAAAACTGTGTAACAGAAAGTTTATGGCTCTACGATATACAGCTAATGAGCGGCGTTTTAATTCAAACATTTTTATAAAAAATTTGTTGCCCATATTAGTGTACTTGAATATTCGCATTAGCCCCTTACTCTCTCACACTCACACTCACTCTCTAACAAAAATACAAACTAAATTTTACATTGTACTCCTGTATTGTTATGTGTGATTTGAATTTGAGTTTTATTCCATTTTTTAATCCATATCAAAGGGCCCAACTTAAATAAGCAACAACAATAACAACAACGCCAACAATGCATCCACATGGGTTTTTTTATACTACCGCACAGTGTAAGCATACACATACATACATACAAATACACCGGTTAATACCGTTTTTTTTTTTTTAATAAAAGTCTGCTTTATGTCGTTATAGAAGATTGTGTTAATAACGACGAATGCACATTTTAAATTTCATATGCAATTTTCTCACATCAATGGCCATGTATACCGTGATTTATTTTTAAGTCAGCTTTTGTCAGGATTTTTCATTATTGCACCCAAAACGAACGAGTGAACGAACGAACGGACTAAACGATGGATGTTTGTTTACAAGCAGCGAAAATACCCTGTCGGAGAATGTTTGGTTGACTACAAAAATAATCAACTTATAGTTAACTTTTCTTTTGACTAACGAAAAGCTAACTGATCCAAAATTAATTCTTAAGTTGAGTACGTCGTAGCCAACAAATTTGCTCTCAGCTAGTTTGAAACTCATTTCAATTTTATATTAAAATTTGGCTGTTATTATTTTAGATGGTACCTTAGCTGATAGTAGGGCAAAGTTTTTTGTAAATTTACTGACTACTAGGTGACTTAAAGAAAATCAACTTAAAGTTAGTTGAAAAGTAATGCAGATTGAGACAATTGCCTACCGTTTAGGACATCGCCATACTAAAATAGTTAATTGTTTCCATAAGAAAACAATCCAAGTGTCAGTCTGAGCACTAGTTGCAAAATAGTTAGCTTAAAGTTAGTTCAAAGTTAACTTAGTTTCCGACAGGGTATAAACATCAAAAAGGTGTGCGTATGTATGTAGTTGCAAGAATTGAGTTGGTGGCAAGAAATATTAATAAGAAACATACATAAAACACGAACACTGCAACGAATCATGATGCTTGTGTTTTAGATTGTTTAGATTGTAATGAAAGAAAAAAAAAACAGCGGAATTTCATGAAGTGGGTGAAATTCAGAGCAAGAGCAAGAAACTCATTGTAAAACACTGACACGAAAGTTGTACCCGTAATTTTAAGGTTAGAAAAATTCGGGCGGTTGCAGTGTGTATGTTCAGAGATATTTTTTCGTATAGAAGAAGAATGCAGCTTAACAGTCTTATGCTAGGAAATATATGAAAATCCACACAATCATGGTGTCGCACAGTGAAACCAAAAGCAATTTTTTTCGCAGATCAATTCATAACTCCCAAACTACAATAGTGAGAGACAGTAAATTTGATGTGGGTAACACTTAGCACAAACTGCATGTTCCAACAAAATCTTGCTAGTACAGAAGAGGGGAGACGAGTACCTCCCCCATTAAAAAGAAATTATTAATTAACTAATTTGAAGTTCCCACAAGTGAGGCGCAAACGACTCGTCTAGCATATTTGTATGAAAATCACTCAAAAAAATGAGTGAGCTCCACATAAATTTTATACTCAAGTCGATGTCGATTGTCGGTGTTGATTTTTTAATTCATGCAAGATACCGCCAATTTACCAGCCATTTAATGACTTCGGCTACGAATCATCCAAAAATAGCTTTTTCTTTAACCAGCCTAAGAAAGTTAGATCGTGAGTGTATGAAAATTACAATTTGTAAAATCAAGAACGTTTTTTTTTTTAAATCACTATGATATTTAAATACATATACGAGTATATAACCTTGATCACGCGTGACCAATACATGCAACAGCAGCCATAAACGTGTTAGCAGAAGTCGCGAAGCTTTTCAACGAGTGAACGAACCTATTTCCAATTCGCGGCGCAACGATGCGAAATGACCGCCCGAATATGCTTTTATATACATATACATATATGTATGTATGTACCTTTGCTTTTACATATATGAATACGTACGTATACACATATGTATGTATGTTCATATATAAAACTTTCCACCTGTGTGGGAATGTGTAAATGTAAGAAAGAGAGAATAAACATTAATAAATACCAAGATGGGAATTATGTTAATAATAGTTCATAAAAACGCTAAATCACTGCCATAATCAGCATCATCATCATGATTACAAAAGCGTCATCATCATGTGAATACCATTCCAATATGAACAAGTTGCAACAAGACAGACAGTACAGGGTGTGTTGCTACATACACGTTTTGTGTGTGTTTGTTCACTTCATGACTTACAAATTCAAGAAGATGTTTCGTTAGTTACCCACCCGCCCACCACATCTTACCAAGCTCAACTGCTATTTTGATTGTTGTTTTATTTCTTTATTTTTTTGTTGCTTTTTTTCTCTCTTTTTTTTGTAATAAAAGGACGTTTAAAATACTTTTGGCAATTGCAAGATGTTGCGAATAAGAAGAGTCCTTGGAGCTTAGAATATATTTAATAATAATAGTTGGCGGTTAACTAAAAGATTTTGTATTTTCAAACAGCAGCCCAACATTTGCATATAATCAATAAGAAGAGTTCGAAAGCGTTGTGTGCTGATGCAAGAAAATTTTTAATAAATATTTAGCAACTTGGGATTTACATACAGAATTTGTTGTTTGCTTTAAGATTAAAAAAAGATATAAAAATGCATAAGAAAAATATGGAAAACGGTTCTCGCTCCCAGCTCAAAAAGCTGGAGTAACAAAAAAAAAACTTCAAACGATTTAAACAGATTTATACTAAATTTGAGGTATTCGACGCCCACGTCCAAAAAAGTTAATGAATACTAAAAAACGATTTGACAAGAACTTTTAGGGCTATTATTACAACTTACAAACAGTTAATTATAGGATGTTATCTGACAGGTAAGTAATATATTTTGATTATTACAAGTAAGCATTACTGTAAAAATGACTGATAAGCTAACAGCAGGTTTATCCTCATGGTAACTTTCAAAGTGACCTTTAAGCATTTTAACAGTCAAAGTAGCCGGTATCTACACCAGTGTTGCCAAAATACATCATTTGTATTATTTATTTTATCGGACAGTTGTAATAATAAAAAAATTAATGGTCACTTTATCGTTCACGTAAGCTAATGTTAAGGTTAACTATCAGGAACTTTATCTTTAGGTTGTAATGATGGCCCTTAGAGTTATCGTTTTATAGCGTAGACAGACGACAGCGTTAATTTGCATTAAAATATCACTAATGTGAATTAAAAATTTACCCTGACAGACGACAGTATTTGCATTAAGTAAACAAATTCTGTACATACCTTTCGCGCCACACACTTCGATAATTTTAAAATGGAAAAAATGTGTCTCGATTTTAATATTTCTTTGCTCTTTTTCTAAAAACAATTAAAATAACTTATATTTTCTGACCGAATCGCATTTTAATTTTTAAAACCAAAACAATTTGCCAACATTTGATTGATTGTTGACGGTGTTACCATTTGAGGACTGTGTTATCATATAGCTGAATTCAGTCATTTAGTAATTCACTGTCATTTAGTCCATTTACAAATGAGGATAATTCACAAGTTAATTTGCATTAAGACAGTTAATGCAAATTAACGCTGTCGTCTGTCTATGTTATTAAAGCGAAATATAAAAAAGACTATTTTACATTTAAAGGGTACCGTATTACCTTAGTACCGTATTATCATATTTGTGTTAAATTGTTGTTTGTAGGGTTCCATATACCAAAGGTGCAAAAGGAACCCTATTGCTTTCGCTACGAAGTCCGTCCATCTGTCAATCTATCACAGGCTGTTTTCGCTACAACCGTAAGAGCTACTGACTTGAATTTTTTTACAGAATATGTAAAACTTTGGCCGTTACAACAACAAATATACGACAGTTAAAAGGTAAAGGGTGTTCTAAAGTGATTAACGTACAGGGTGGCGCAGAATGAGCTACATGGTTTGACTTCTTTACAACTTTTTTAATTATTATTATTTCTTTGCTTTTTCAGCATTTTGTGAAGAAGACTTGGGAAATTAATTATGAATCATTACACGATCGAACAACGTACAAAAATAATTGAATTTTATTTCTCAAACCAACAAGTCTATTGTGTTGACACAGCGTGCATATCGTCGTCATTTTAATGTGCGCATTGCACCCACAGCTTCCGACAGTTTTCTTTGGGATATGTGAAAGAAAGAGTGTACGTTAACAAACCAAAAACCCTACTCCAACTAAAAATCAACATTCGAAATGAAATCATGGCCATTACACAGGAAATTGGTATAATATAATTATATATAATATAATATAATATAATTATACATAATATAATTACATATAATGTAATTGTTATAATTTACAGATAATTATACATAATGTCTACGTAAGGCACTTGAAATTTTCAAAGTTAGTGATTTTTATGCAGACTACACCATTTGACACTGAAATTAAAAAAAATCAAATTAAAGGCTATTCTATCAGTTAATGTTATTTTGACTATGCTATTTTGTATCTTGCAAACTGAGAAAGGCGCAAGCTCTTGAACTTCTCAAAAACGCTGGAACTAAAATATCTAAAAATAAAAAAATGCGAAACGAAAAATCGCCAAATAAAAGGCGTTTATATGAAAAATATCACAAAAAAAATCTCTTAAAGTAAAATGTTCGCCAAAAAAAATCGCAAAAAATACCAAAAAACGCTAAAACTAAAACTAAATATATGTATTGTAAAACAAAACAAATATCACAAAAAAACAGAAAAAATCGCCAAAAACAAAAAAAAAAAAACACCTAAAACTAAATAAAAAGCATCAATGCTAAATATTTCCCCATAAACCGCAAAAAATCACAGAACAAAAAACAAAACAACAATAAATAAAAAATCGAAAAATATCGCTAAAACGAAAAAAAAAACGTTTAAATTCGAAAATATATCGCTAAAATTAAAAATATGTATTGTAAACCAAAAAACAAACAAAAAATCACAAAAACCAAAAAATATCGCCAAAACGAAAATAAACGCTCAAACTAAAACAAACATCAATACCAAAAAAATCGCAGAAAAAAATCGTAAGATACGAAAAAAAATCGCCAAAGGAAAAAAACAGCAAAACTAAAAAAAATCGATATAAATAAAAATATGTATGTATTGTAAAAAAAAAACAAACAAAAATCGTCGAAACGAAAAAACGCTAAAACGTTAATAGTAAAAAAAAAAAATCCCCAAACACCACAAAAAAAATCGCCCAAAAGAAACAAGCGCCGTACACTCAGGGAAAAGCTGCTACTTAGTCATGTTTTAGACTTGGCAGTTTTTCTTAAAGCAGTTATCCTCAATTCTCTTTTAAAACTGCTCGTTTGTTTACACTCAGACGGTTTCATGTTCAATTTTCCTATTGTTTTAATGCTGCGAATGAAATAACAAAAGAGAATTGTAGTAACTTTTCTGTACAAGCAAGTCAGTACCAGTGATGCCAACTTTTTTGGCTCTAAAAGCAATCAAAATTAAAAAACGCACTCAAAGGCGTAATTTTGATATCTAAAAAGCGTAAAAAGCACTAATGTGAAAAAGGAGTGAAGATTCAAACGAGTAAAGTTTAATAACGTTTAATATTTCCTAAGCAATTCTCTATTTCTGCAATAATATCATCTTTAATGAAATATATCAGACGAAAAAGGTATGCTTTAGGCTGAAAAAATAAATAACCCAAGTTTTTATTAAAGTAATTTTAAGAAATACTAAGAAAAAGCACTAAGTAGTGCTTTAAACTTAGTGCTTTTTCTTAGTTTGGCACTAACGCTCAAAACTTGGCGTTTTGAGTCTTCAAAAAGCACTAAAAATAGTGCCAAGAGCACCAACTTGGCAACGCTGGTCATACCCCTCTTCTTTCTTCTTTCTCTCCCATAAACTCAGACTTGCTTCAAGAAAAATTGTCGAGTCTAAAACATGAGATAAAAATAATAACGCGCCACATTATTTCAATAATTATCAATATAATAAAAATAATGTATGTTGATATACTTAAAAATAAATAATATTAATAACTTAATACTGTAAATTAATATTTTCCATATTGAAATAAGAAATTTCAACATGACTAGACTTTCGTTAATGTTTCTTATTAATTCAGTATGGTTTTTATTGATTTGAAGCTGTTTTTTCTCTGGGCGTACGGAACCCTTCATATACGAGTCAAAGTCGCATTTTACTGAATTGATTATGTATCGTTTTACTTTAACGAGAAGAGAACCAATTAAATTAAATAAAACACTTTTTCCAAAATTTTTCTTCAACAATATTTCTCGAACAAATTAATAATCAAATTTGTATAGTTTTCGAATTGATTAGATTTTGGATTTGAGTGGGACAAAGTCTTAACAAAGACTTTAAAATGTATAATTCGGTATCTTAACCAGGAATAATTTCTTAATCTGGATTAAGTTCAGTTATTTCAATTCTTATTGAATGAAATATTTTTATTAATTGATGTGATTTTCTAAAAAAGAGAAGATAAATCAAACTAGACTTTTTAGCTGGGGGGAAATGAGCATTTTTCTGTGCAGCCACGCACTTTGTCAGCACCCATCTCTAACTAGTTGGGCAGAGATTGTTATTAACATCAGCTATTTAATATGTGTAATTCTGAATCTTTACTATATATCCTCTAAATAAACCAAAAACAATTGAAGGTGGTTTGACAAGCTTCTATAAGAAATCATTATTGCCATTATTTTCGTTTTCAATTTTAAATTTTTTTAGAAAAAATTTAAGTTCAATAATGGGAACATTTCAGGTACCTAAAGCCAAACAGAAAGTTCAGCATAATTTTTTTTTATATCTTTTAAATCCTTTACCATTTCCTTTTTAAGTTCATCAGCACAAAACTCATTTATTTATTTATGTTTTTTGTTTTGTTTGACACACTTTTCCAAATGCTGATGCAACACTTTTACCTTTTAATAATATGGCAAATATTTTATTTTATTTTATTCCAGGATTATTTTTTTTTCGTCCTTTATCAACAAAATATATTCATGTCATGGCGTGAATTTTATTTTAGCTTGTACAAAATATTTTCTAAATACTTCGTTTGACATAAATACATAGTAAAACTATTTCTTTTTTTTGGAAATCAAAAATAACTCGATATTTTGATGTAACACCGGATGTAATTGTGTCGCCTATTTCCGCCCTAAAAATACTCCACAAAACTACAGAAACGACAAAACGTATTTCAGACGTACAACCAACAAACGAATGGATGCATGGTATTAAAAAAAGTGTGCTAAATAGAAACTAAATAATAATTCGCGTTAGAGTATAAAATATTTTTTTTAGTTCCTGGTTTTTGAAACCACACAATGTTTTAGTTTTTTTTTTTAATAATAAATTCTACTGACGTTGCATAGTTGCTGGCTGTGGGACGTTGGGGTTTTTTTGTTTTCTTAATTTGTTTTGGTAAATTGCCCATTTTTTTTGTAAACAACTATTTTTGGTAATTGGAGTCTGGATATTTGTTTTATTCTAATTTATTAATAAAGATTTTTTTACACAAAAAGGGGTTTACTGTACCAACTGAGACACGATAAGAACTTAACAAAAAACAAGATAAATGCTTAAAAAAATAAATGAAAATATGACAGACTTTTGTATTAAAAATATTATTTAATATTAATAACTATATACCCTACAAGAACAATGACGGTCATTTGATGCATCATCTGATGGGCATTTCTGATGGGTTTATACATCAGAAGTTTCTATCATTTTGTTAAGGGCAATATGAAAAAACTGATGTAAGCATTCGTGTACGTGTGAATCAGTACTGATGTAAGCATCGTCAGAGCTGACTATTCAGTACTGATGTAAACATCGTCTGAACTGATAAATCAGTACTGATGTAAACATCGCCAGAACAGACAAATCAGTACTGATGTATAAACCATTCATATCTGACTGATACAACATTTATAAAAAAAATTGTTGTAAATATTTTATATAAAACATTTTTCAATTTATTTCAAAATTAATGCTGTTAATATAATAAATAAAAATTAATGTAATATAATATAATATTAATAGAAATATTAATGATATTAAATTAACAAAAAAGAAAAATAAATAAAAATTAATATAATAATAAAAAACAGAAGCAAAAAATATTAAGTATAAGAAATTAAATTAAGAAATTAAAAAAAATTAAACTACTTTTTATTATCTTTATATTTTTTTGAATAAGTTTTTTGCTTTTGCCTGTGGTGACTTTTCTCCACTGCCTTCCTTACACTATTCTCAAACTCAATGGAGGATTGCTTGGGAAAGGCATCTGAAAATTAAAAAGGGAAATTAAACAAGACATCATAAAACATAATAATTAGTTCATTGATAGGGCAAAGTGGTAAATATTTACCTCTTAAAACCTTATCGAAGAGTGTCAAATTCCCCAGCGCTTTCTTCTCCCACCGTCCTTCCCAATTAAATTTATCTAGAAGATCATCCGTCATGAGGCTGCGGATGACTTCGCTACTGTCTTCTGCCATTCCCTTCGATTTAAACATAAACGTTTTCTGCAAGAAGAGTAACCTTAAATTTTTTACATTATTAATTTTAAATTTAAGTTACTTACTACTGCCATTTCCTCTATGTCATTGACATCTTCCAACGTTTTTAACGGCAGCATTGAGGGGATTTATACCGCTTCTCCCGCCATGCGGCACACCGACTGCTCCACCTTCCTTATGGAAACCTTACATTCCATAAGGATTTTGTTTTGAGCCATAAACTCAGCTTTCGAAAAATGCTGTAAGAATATTAGAAACAAGTTAGAAAAGGGAAAGTAGAAATGCTATATATGTATACTTATGTACTTACATTTGTCTCGCAACGCTCTTAATTACTTGTAATATTTTGTTGGTTGGTGGCTAGAGCTGCCTGCCCGTTGCTCAGGTTTTGTAATATATTGCTTTGCTTTAATATAAAGAAATTGGATTAATACAAAAAGAAAGAGATTGTATTGCAAATTCATAACACTATACATACATTCTCTTCGACTTTTTTGAGACGGTCTCTGAGGTATTTCTGACCTTCCAAAATTGTTTCCTGTATCTTCAATATTTTCAATCTTGCTCCTTTGGAAGCGAATAAGTTGTTCGCGGTATTGCACACTGGTTGGCTAAAAATTGGAAAAATTATTATAAGTTTACATTAACAATTAATATACATACATACATTTTAAAAGAAGTATTTTCCCTTACCTTCTATACGCTTTGAAAGCTTAATAGCTTCTTCAAAAATGTCATCTGAAAGCTCCTTATGTCATTTTTTTTAAATTTAAAAGTTGGTTTTCCCTAAATGTTTTTATTTTTCACTTCTTTGCCAAATATGAGTATAACATTTGCATGTTAAAAGGCTAAAAATGTAATCCTGCACTACAAAATTAAACATGCAGTTGTCTCTCTCATACTTATGGATTTTTCGCCTATATAAATCAGCGTTGCCATTACGTAAAATCTTTTATTACAAAAGTCTTGTTTAAAATAATCTCCACAATTCCATAATAAATAAAATCAAAATATTTACATGAAATTTATTTAAAAAGGACAAAAATAATAAAACTCTTCAAAAACATGTTTTGATTATCAAACACGTATATAAAAATGATGGCAAGGCCACATTAAGTAAAAGAGAAAATTTAATAAAATGTTTATCGAAATTCGGTACGAAAAACCCCAATATGGCAACGCCAACAGCAACAATTAAATATAAAATTGTTGTAAGTGTGTTAGAAAATAAGTTTTGTATGTGTTAGTTTCCATCAGCAATTTCTTGTAGGGTACATTGAAAGAAGTATTTCCAAACACCTAATTTTGAATCATCTGGCATCTCTAATGCCCATTTTACAGTTTTCTCATCATACGAGGGCGGCTCATTAAGTCAGTGACTTTGTGAATGAATTACAGGTTTTTTGAAAAATCATCATTTTATTTGTCAATTATAACTAACCCCCATCACAGAATACACAGAAGTGAAGAAAGTGACAGGTCAAAAAAGCTCCAATCAGGTTTTTGTTAAAATTCGTGGAAAAAAGAGAAAAGCATAGTGTATTTGATACTGTAGTGTATTACTACTTACCAATTAACACAGCTAATAAAAATTTATTGCACTAGAAAGATGTAGCAAAACAAAAACGCCGACAAAATTTGAGGGAAAACGAGACAAACTGAAAAAATACCCGTATCTTCCGTCTCGTGACACTTCTGTATGTTTTGTGCCCCCATACCTAAATAAGAGCGGAAAGCGTTGCGTTAGCAGCAGGGTACGTATTTTCAGTACAATCAAAAAATATTTTTACATTCAAATGTACTAAAAATGCGTACCCTGTTGCTAACGCAACGCTTGCCGCTCTTGTTTAGGTATGAGGGTCATTGTCCGCCGTTTCTTAAATTTTTTTTATTACTTAAAAATAAATTAGATTGTTCGAAGTCATCAAAATATTTATTTATTTGCGAAGTGATTTCATCGTTGGGAGTCAAACTTCTCTTCCGCCAAGTAATTTCTTTAGTTTTTGAAACTAGAAATAGTCACTCGGGGCTAAGTCCGAAGAATGAAGCAGATGAGGGAGCATTTTGTAGCCCAATTCATGGAAACTACGCCATGTATGCACTATTGCATTGCATTGTCCGGATGAAAAAGAAGTTGTCGTTATCGAAGATTATCGATGACTGTCAACACTACAAGAAAATTAGACGACGATATTGTATTGAAAGGACTTTGCATTTGTCGTCGCCATTTTTGATAACGACTTCAAATCATTTGAAGACAATAATAACTAAAAATGGAAAATAAATTCAGTTAAGTGACTTTGACTCACAAACGAAGAGTTCCGTAACCGGAACCGAATCGAAATCAAATGTCTTACCTGATGTAGACATTAAAACAAAAAACGAAGAGAGGTTTCTTAGGACACCCGGTTAAAGCTACGATGCTTAACAATATAAAACAAACCTAATGTCTTAAATAACAATGCAATAAAATTATATTATATAATGAAGTCAAATTCACCGCAAATATTTTAAAACGTTTCCATTTATTTCACATTATTTTCTATTCCACCGGCTGTGTTCTCTGGTTTCTGCTCATGTTCAAACACAATACGACAACAAATTGAGCAATCATCTTTCTCATTGTTTTCAAAGAACGAAACAAAACAAAATCAAACAATTTGTTTTGTTTATTTTCGTACTCTGGTTTTAAGAAAAAAGAAATCAAAACAAAAAGGAATTTATAACTGTAATAGTTTCGATTATTTTTGTTAGGAAAATCACGTCCTAGCTGCTGTGCCGTGACGCAAATAGCAAAGCTATTCTTTGACGTTTTTTAGTTGTAGCGCTTTTTTCGTTTTACCGATTTATTTCGGTTTTTCAGTAAAGTGGGACTTTGACTTGCAGACGAAGGGTTCCGTAGGAAACCGAATCGAATATCTTAAATGATGTAAATATTTAAAAAAAATTTGCTTTGGCGTTTTTTTAGTTAGTGCTTTTTTCTGCTTGCCGATTTTTTCGGCTTTTGTGATTTTTTTAGTTTCAGCGATTTTTTTTAAGTTTTGATGCTTAATTCTTTTTTTTGCGTTTTTTCGGTTTTGGCGATTTTTTTCAGTTGTTTTTTAGTTTCAGCGATTTTTTAGTTTTAGCGTTTTTTTCGTTTCAGCGATTTTATTGGTTTTTCCTTTGGCGTTTTTTTTTTAGTTTTAGTGCCTTTTTCTTTTTGTCAATTTTTCTCGGTTTTTGGTGAATTTTTTAGTTTTAGCGATTTTTTTACATTTCATGCTTAATTCCTTTTAGAGATTTTTTTGGTTTCGGCGATTTTTTCGCTTGTTTTTAGTTTTAGCGTTTTTTTCGTTTTGGCGATTTTGTTGGTCTTATGCGATGTTTTGTTTTTTTTGCGACCTTTTTACTTTGGTGATTTTTTTTTGCATTTTAGCTATTTATTTAATTTTTGGTAATAATTTTCATTTCAGCCCTTTTTTCATTAAGGCGATTTTTCTTTTATGTTAATTAGTGTAGTCTGCATGAAAAAACACAGACTTTCAAAAAATGTCAAGTGCATATATGTAATTGTGTGTATATTACGTTAGGATTTCAATAGGTTTCGTGGTCCAACCCTTTAATTTTTAACTATCATATTTTTGTATATATATTCTGTGAAACTTGCAGGTCCGTATCTCTTACGATTCTCGAGAGATCAGCATGTGACAGACACACAGACAGACGGACATCGTAGCGAAAACAATAGGGTTCATTTTCAAATTTGGTGCTCGTTCATCAAAAAAATTTAAAGTGGCATGACGGAAAAGCGTCCAAATTCAAGCAAGCCCCATCCTAAGTCACTCAACTGCGTTTTTCAGTCTGGTGATTATTTGAAAGTTATTACCAAAAATTATATATAATGCTTTTGCTAAATTTTTTCCTCTGAAAATAAATTTCATAAACATTTTGTATAAACATTTATTCCTAGAAGTGGCACAAAGATGAATTGCAAATAATGTTTTTCAGTGACCACAAATTATGGATATTTGTTTATTTTGCTGACTGTGCGATTTGTGCTTTTTATTATAATTAGTAAAATTATTAAATACAGCAGATTTTATTTTATTACAGATTATACGATTATATAAAGCCCTAAAGTCTAAACAATAATAATGACAAAGTGCATTGACATTATGAAAACCAACATCTAAAGCAAACATCTCCCAAACACCTTACGTTCTCTTACCAATTCTGAGCTTTACTCGCAATTTATAAGTTTAATTTGGAGAAGGCATCTTCTATAGTCCTGTGAATAAGTCATGGTACCCGGATCACAGGGCAAATGCACACTAAAGCTTCCAGTTGCCAAATTACTGCTTTCAATATGGAACAACAAATTTTTATAAAATTTTGTATTTGTATGGAAATTTCGATCGATATCGGTTACCCATCAATCGCTGAAAAAACTAATCCCTATTGAGTTTCAAACAGCTACAAACATATAATAGAAGCAGCAATATAATAATTTTCAAGGAATCATTAACCACAAACCAAACACTAACAAAAAAAAACAGACGTGTCTAAAATTGACTTGAGTACCTGCCATCACAGCCTCAATTCACGGCGCCCCCTTCTAGCACCGGATGAACTGAAGCCTTCACCAACGACAATAAAGAAAACCAAGAAAGCTCTATGTGGTAAGGTTAGGTTAATCTAGGTGGTCAAAGACCAGACCAGGATTGATCCTTAGCGATACCAGTAGATAAGAAAAGAACCTGTAAGTACGGCAGCCTAGTTCGTGGTCCAGTATCGAATGACTCCCACACAGATTTAACAAACTTTAGCAATCTACACAGTTCCACTCTCGATACAAGTTCGAAATAAAAAAAGTGTGATCACAAATACAGTTATACGAGTATCTAGTGCGGCTAAGAGCCGGACAGTGACACAATTACCCCGGGTTCCTTACATTTCCTGCAAGTACCGTCAAGTATTCGTCCTATTTTGCAGCATACGAATCCGTCCACCAGTGTCCAGTTAATACCCCCACTAGAAGTTTGCAGTTGCTTCTAGTTAATGATAAAAGGAATTTAGTCGATTTGGGATCATAGGAGCTCCACATGATTTTAGAAGTTTTGCAAGTTTTCGTCGCACGCCAACATTTCTCAGCTTCTTCCTTCATCTTAGAGTCTATGATCCCTTTCAGGTGTTGAATTGGTTTTCGGACATATACCGTTTCCTCCGCCGGTAATAGAATTACGCTTTTGGCCAGTGTATCGGCCATTTCATTTGCATCAATTCCCATGTGTCCCCGGACCCAGCACATAACATATTCAGGACCTTCTTACACATGATCACAACCGAAGAGTAGTTGCAGTCCACTGAAATTGCTTTGAAAGATCTATGTGACTTGAAAAGAAGAAATAGTTTGCAATCTTTGAACACAATGGGCGAACAGCAAGCTGAGCTGCTTCGTCCTATCTAATCTCGCACTGCTTAAGAGACATACGAAAGGCAAGCCCACTGCGGAAGATAAGGCGAAATGCATCCGCCACCATTAGAATCAGCATCTATTGTATAGCTACATCATCTAGAATGTCATCTGTCTGACCGCGTCTGGCCTAGCATTCCACCGATTAGGTATGCTTCTACGTGATACATGCAGCGACTGCGATTCCCGAACACAGTGTCAGTCCTTTTTTGGGTTTGGTATTATGTACAGCAGAGACTTCGTGCAACACTTACTTGGCATGGTAAACATCATTTTTAAATCTTGGAGGTAGATGAACGATGCCGTCACGTAATGATCCATTAATCTTAAATGCCCATGAGCTGTTGGGTCACCGGTACCCGTAACAACATTATTAAGCTACTGGTTAGACTTCGAAGTTACGCCCCGGAGTTCTTTCTTTCTATCGTCTTTTGAACTCAGGACATCTCAACGTAGCGCTGCATCTTTACCAGGCACGTAGCAAATATACTTGCTTTTATACTTCCGATCCTTCAACATATCAGCAATTGGATAGCAAAAAATGAGGTTCATGGATAACCAGCTAAAGGCAATGTGCGAAAAAGCCAAATTACCCAGACTAGGCTCTGCGGGATTGTCACACCCTTTATCTTAAATAATATCCTTGCGGGAAGCAAAAACAAATATCAGGAAGCAACATCGTCAGCTCTTTTAGCCACTGGGCAGTTAATGCGAACAATACCTGAAGACAACCCCGCATACAAATCCTAACTCAAACCCATCGAAACCCTGCGTGTAAGACACCCAACATTCTCCAAATCCGAACATGTTTTGAAATCCTTTTAAATTCACTACTTTGTAATTCGAAACGAATGAATATGTTTACAATTTTGCATGCTAGTAACGTAGAAATTCTCATGTCTGCAATTATGAAGTAGGCCCTCCTTGCACTGCCATTATCATATAAACTCCTGATATCTTATCACTCTGATTATAATTAATAAAGAGCAACGAATTCGTACTATATCACCAAAGGTTATAGTAAGCCTCAGTTAACTCATGGACGACAGAACTAAGAACTCAAGGGGACATCTCAGCCGAAGGCTGACGTGTACCTAGGGTTCATAATCCGAAAATCCGAAGCATGGTCTTCGACAATCTTTTCTACTTTTCATGACAAGCCACTAATGCAAAACAGAAGGTGAAATTAAGGAACATAGTACTGTAGAGCAGGGACATGAATAAAGAAATACATTATGATACATTTAAGGTCGCTCAATTTCAGTGGAACGCAGTGGCAACATCCGCAAGACAACGCAGAAGAATGTTAGAGATATTCACTACAAGACAACGAAGCTACTGATAGAACAACATAATATGCTGCTGAACAATCAATTCCTAAACGCATGTCACTTGCTGCACTACATTAACCACAAGCCAGCTCCTCAAACAACATCTATCGATAAGCTACATCCGGAAGGACTTTGGCCTATGTCGTGATGAAAAAAGATATCATTCCACGCGACGTGAACATTAACTCAATCACGGAAGCTATCCACACATTCCACGATCGTTCGGTTTCCCAAACCATTTATAGAATTGTCTAACAAAGTCCTTAATATTAGAACTCCTGCGATAGTGAGACACTACTGACAAAGCAAACCGGAAGGACTCTAACGCAGCTAAGATCCTGATACAGTATCATGTTAAGCCGCTACCAAGTTCGTGTAGTCCCCGGTAGCTCAAATAGCTGCCTGTTGTGCCTTCAGAGACCTCAGGATATTGTGCACTTAAACAAATATCTCAGCATACCCCTGCCTCTAGTTCCAGTTGATTTATGTTACAGACGGACTATGGTGACAAGATCGGTTACACCTATCACCAAGTGAATCGAATAATACACCTTAAATTTACAGGGAAGGACAACCGAACATAACAGAGCTGTTACAACAACTTCGAAACCGAATTTACGACAAGTTAATTTTAGCTCTTGTGTAGCCTTAGTTATTTTCAACTTTTTTTTTATTTATGCATTTATTGTTAATTTTTTTGTTATAATAAATTTGTTTAAGTATGCATGTATGTTGTACATCAAACTACTTAGTAACAAATCTAAATTTAGTTTCAATCGATTAATGAAACAAACGTAATAACGTTATGGCGCTTCAATGAAATGAAAAAATAAAAATATAAATTAAAACTATTTTAATCCTTTAATCTGTTTGGCTTTAACATGCCTCAAAAACCAAACAACATTGTCCTGATATAAAACGTTTTAAATAGTAAAATGTTTCACGTTCACATGTTCAGTCACTTCACTCTTTTGAAATGACAAAATTTATTGTTTATATTGCGGCAGCATTTGTAAACAACATGCAGATGTCATAATTTTAAATTTATTTTTTTATTGCAAATATTTTATGCGTTTTGCTCCGTTTTTGACAGAATTTCACAAATATTAAATAAAAATTTGTAATAAAAGAAAAATCCAGGACAGGACATTGCCAAAAATTTCGAAAGTTCGCATAAATAAATAAGGCTGCCCTTCCTTACACACACTTGTTTGCAATTTGGGTTGCTGGGTGTGGAGTGTGTGTGTGGATTGTGTGGATTGTGTGAGTGTATGTGGTCTGTCAGCAATATTAGTTACTCTGCAGCAACATTTTGCTTTTAACCATATTTCACAAAACTAATAAATTTTTAAAATGCAACAAAATAAATAAAATATTTGCTGAGAGCAGGCAGTTGTAACACTTTAACACGACTTTGACAACTTAAGAAACCTTGCTGAAGGGTTAACAAAGGGGGGCAGGGGGTTATTAAGTCCGAGACTTTTTGAATGAATCACTTCTTTTTGGATAAAAAATTATTTTATTTTTTAATGTCTCCTCGTTTGAGGTCTAGACATTTTGTACAGCGTTTGTCCATTTTTTGTACTTTTCCAAAAATAATATTTGTAGAGGTCATCTAAATTTGTTATTTGTTTGTGAGACGATTTCGTGATTGTAGTCAAATCTCTTTCCACCGAGCCATTTCTTGCGGTTTAGGAACAAGAAAAAGTCGTTCGCTGATAAAACCTGGAGAGTTAGGCGGGCGGATGAGAGATCAATTCTTAACCCAATTCATGAATTTTCGTCATGAAAACTGCACACGTGCGTACGCTTGCATTGTCCTGGTGGAAAAGAACCTTTTTTTCTTGGCCAAATGGTGCCGTTTTATTTTTCAAATCCTCATTAAGTCGACCCAATAACTTGGTATAATATTCCCCATCGATTGTTTAACACTTTTATACCGCATACATTCCCAAAAAAACGGTCGCTATGACTTTGTTAGCTAGCAAACCCACCTTGGCCTTCTTTGGCACCGATTCATTCCGAAACACGCATATTTTTGACTGCGGTTTCATCTCTAATGTGTTGTAGTGGATCCACGTTTCATCTACGGTTATGAAAAGGCGCAAGAACTTGTCCGTATTGTGGTTAAACAACGCCAAACACTCCTGCGGAGTTGTCACAAGATTGCGTCTGTGGTCGATTGTAAACAAAATCACTCATCTTGCGCAAAGCTTTCGCATATCCAAGTGATCATTCAAAATTGAAGCCAATGAGACATGTGAGATGCCTATGGCTTCCACAATCTCTCTCACGTTCAATAAACGATCGGCTAACACCATTCAATTGTTTCATGTGAAGAGACCTTAACTAGGCGTCCAGACCGTTCGGCATCTCCTGATTTTGTGCGGTCATATTTTCACCATTCAAATTGATGGTGAAGAGTCCCCTTAGTATTTACAAGCTTATCATTGGTTTGAGTAGTAGTTTTTGTCGCAACAATAATGCTTACTGATTATACGAATTTCACCTTTTCCATTTTGTCTGCAAATTACGCGACAGACTGCTATCAATATTCTATTCAATTCAATTCAACTCAATTCAACTCAACTCAACTCAACTCAACTCAATTCTATTCCATTTCATTCCATTCCATTCCATTCCATTCCATTCCATTCCATTCTATTCTATTCTATTCTATTCTATTCTATTCTATTCTATTCTATTCTATTCTATTCTATTCTATTCTATTCTATTCTATTCTATTCTATTCTATTCTATTCTATTCTATTCTATTCTATTCTATTCTATTCTATTCTATTCTATTCTATTCTATTCTATTCTATTCTATTCTATTCTATTCTATTCTATTCTATTCTATTCTATTCTATTCTATTCTATTCTATTCTATTCTATTCTATTCTATTCTATTCTATTCTATTCTATTCTATTCTATTCTATTCTATTCTATTCTATTCTATTCTATTCTATTCTATTCTATTCTATTCTATTCTATTCTATTCTATTCTATTCTATTCTATTCTATTCTATTCTATTCTATTCTATTCTATTCTATTCTATTCTATTCTATTCTATTCTATTCTATTCTATTCTATTCTATTCTATTCTATTCTATTCTATTCTATTCTATTCTATTCTATTCTATTCTATTCTATTCTATTCTATTCTATTCTATTCTATTCTATTCTATTCTATTCTATTCTATTCTATTCTATTCTATTCTATTCTATTCTATTCTATTCTATTCTATTCTATTCTATTCTATTCTATTCTATTCTATTCTATTCTATTCTATTCTATTCTATTCTATTCTATTCTATTCTATTCTATTCTATTCTATTCTATTCTATTCTATTCTATTCTATTCTATTCTATTCTATTCTATTCTATTCTATTCTATTCTATTCTATTCTATTCTATTCTATTCTATTCTATTCTATTCTATTCTATTCTATTCTATTCTATTCTATTCTATTCTATTCTATTCTATTCTATTCTATTCTATTCTATTCTATTCTATTCTATTCTATTCTATTCTATTCTATTCTATTCTATTCTATTCTATTCTATTCTATTCTATTCTATTCTATTCTATTCTATTCTATTCTATTCTATTCTATTCTATTCTATTCTATTCTATTCTATTCTATTCTATTCTATTCTATTCTATTCTATTCTATTCTATTCTATTCTATTCTATTCTATTCTATTCTATTCTATTCTATTCTATTCTATTCTATTCTATTCTATTCTATTCTATTCTATTCTATTCTATTCTATTCTATTCTATTCTATTGTATTCTATTCTACTTTATGCTATATTGAGAAAGAAAGAAAATGTTTTCCAATTTCGTTTGAAAAAATTTAAGTGGCCAGAACTAATCAAATTATACAGAGAAAAATGAAGATGGAGCATGGGATGAGGGAAAATCGTTCCAAGCATAAAATTGTCTTTAATTATCAATTCCAAGAAATGCTGATTTTTGTTTGTGACAATGTCAAGCCAAGTTGATTATCATTTAAAAAAATAATAATTCTTATTTAAACAATAATTAAAAAACCTTATTTAAAATATTTCAATTGCTTTAACAATCTTTAGCATATCTTATGAATTTCCTTCAAAATCTGTGAACCATCAAACAACAAAATTAAAAATCCTAAATAAACGCATGTTTTCTTAAAATACAAACACGATTATGTGACATCCTCTTAACATTAACAACAACTTACAAGCTTTACTTGCCAATGTCATAAAAATTCGAAGTGTAAAATTAAATAAACGAAACGGACATGAGAGGAAACAACAATAGAGACAACAATATATACACTCAACATATGTTTGGTGTTTCCACCTGTTTCTATTTATCTAACCTCTTAAAATAATCTTGTAAATTTATAACAGGAAATCTTAATTTGTTGTAGAGTATGTGCAACATTGTACGAAATATTGTACTGCTTGCTGTAAGGGCACTTCTTACTTGGCAACTAAAATTCAACATTCATATAAAAATATATATTTGCGAATGTGTAAAGTATGTATACATATGTTTACTCTATACAATAGATTTTTAGAGGTTTTGTTTGCCAGACACTAAGCATTTACAGCAAAAGGTCATGAGTATAAAGCTTTTTTAATGCGACGACGGATGTGAAAGGATTGTTTCAATGTCAAGAAAAGTAAACTAAAAAAAATCAATTTAACGTTTTTCGGTAGTTATTTTGCTGCATATATGTTTCATGTCAATTCAACATGATTTACAGTAAGCTTCAAAGAAAATTTTTATTTTTGAAACTTAACAAAGTTTCCTTTAAACTATTACAAAAATATTAATATTTTTTATGCCAACGTTTTACACAAACAGGCTGTTAAACTTCTTTGATCGTTCGTATAAATTGGTTCTGCAGTTGCTTTTTACTAGAAAATACTGAAAGACACAGTCACACCATATTCAATTTTATTCAAACAACGCTGAGTATACAGGAACTGATTTCTATTGTAACCAAGCACACACACACACACACACACACACACATACACACACATACACACACACACACACACACACACATACACTCCACTTTGACAAGCTCAAGTGTAACAGATGGTTGTAACAGTTTCTACATGTCAATTACAATAATATTATAAAAATTATATTTTTCAAATGTTTAAAATAAAACAATAAAGAAAACATCACGTTTATCGCAAAAGGAAAACAAAGTTCTTATTTTCAACTTGCACTTGTTACACTTTTACACAAGAGCGGTAATAAAAATACTCGAAACGAGTTGTACGAGTATTAAAGTGGCCAACTTGTGACTGACTTTTGGTATTTGTGACAAGATATAAATTTGAATTTACAAGTTCATGTGTGAGAGTTTGTGCTTGTAAGTGGGTAAAAAAAAACAAAATGCTTGAAGAAAGAAAATAAAAATTTAAAGCCCAAATTTCGAGAAGTTATGATAAGGAATTGCAATGAATGCGGACTAAGGCCCAATAATTGACTTCCCAATCAAATTTCATTTAGCTAAGTGCCACTTAAATTTAAATTGCACTTAACCCTTGGACAAACACATGGTTCTGGCCAGGCATATTTTATATTTGAGCTTTAATTAAGATACTTCTAGTTTAGTTGGCTTTCTTTCTTTAAAAAAAAAATTCAAAAAATATCGTTCCAACACGACGAAAACTGCAAATGAAAAAGTTACCCCTCGAACAAACGCATATGCCTGGCCAGACCTATAAGCCCCCTAGTAGCCCTGAAAGCCCTTGAATCTTTCATTGGAAGGCCGCTGAACATTCCCAGCAACATGCTGCCTAACCAACAAAGCGGCCGTAGTACACTGAATTCCAGAATATATTGCAGAATTTGTATCACGCAAGGCGAAAAGCTGCGTAGGAAGACACGTTTTTACTGCACCAAATGCACTAAACCTGTGTGCCAACAACATTCTAAAGTTGACTATACTTGTTTTTCGTGCATTCGACAAAATGAATAAAATTTTTCTTACATTTTTATCAAAACAATATACGAGCATACTTCATTCAATTCAAAGTTACGGTATCCTTTTTGCCACACAAATGCATAGGGGTCTGGCCAGACATATGTGTTTGTTCGAAGGTTTCAGAATATGTGTTTGACGGGGGGTTAAATGTAGTTTAATTTTTTCAGTGTTTAATTAAAATTATTAAGAAATTACGTTGAAAGTACGGCAGCATTAAAAAATATATTATAAAAAAATTTAAATTCCATAACAAAACATTTTATGAAACCAAAAGAGCATCAGAACGTATTTTTCTATTTAAATTTTCCATGAAATGAAACTTTATATTGTATATGTTATATATAGTGGAATCTCCCTTAACGGACACTTCCTATAGGTGGACACCCCCTTTAGACGGACACTTTAGACAGGTCCCGGCAGCGCTCCATAAAAAAAGAATTGCTATCACTCCCCCCCCCCCCCCCTTGAACGGACTCTCTCATTAGTGGATGCGGACACCCGCCTGACGAAAAAAAAAATTCTCTTGAACAGACATTTCATATTTTTCCCCGAACACACACAAGCACAATAACATATGATATGGTCGTAAAACTGAAGTAGGATTTAAATACACAAGATTGGGCAATTAAGTTTCATTTAAATGTCTCTCAACTTTGTACTGAAAAAATGAATGAACACTTAATTGAGAAGTCAATTGTTGGGCTTTAGTTTTTCAAACTTCAATTATTTCTTGTCAGATAAGTTGATTAATTAACAGATATTACTTCCTCAAGGGTTGATAAAGTGAACAAACTTAGTGAATTCTCTTAACCCTAGGATGTTCGGCAATCGTTTCACCACCACTAAGCGCATCTCTTACTCTAGCCAGAACACAAAAAAAAATATGTTAAAGATAAAATAACATGAAACATTGAATAAAAGTTTATTAATTAGTTTTTGTTCATTTAACGTTATTGTGTAAATTTTTCTACACATTTGGTTTTTAAGCAACTTTGCACAAAATAGGAAGTTATCAATTCGTTTGTATTTTTTATACGTGTGTTACTTCTTAAATTTCTCAAACTGGGGGCAAATTACGGCATTCGATACGATTCGAAATTTTAGAAAAAATTTCCATATAAACTCTATTGAAATATTTCGTAATTTCGTTCAATAACGAGTGCCCCTGTTTGAGAAATTTTCATTTTGTCTAAAAGGGTGCACCTTCCATTTGGTCCCATTAAAAAAACAAGTGGGTGGAAACGCGACCATTAAGTGTTTCTCTTTGATTTTATGTACTTTAACTTAACGGGTCACTACGAAATAAAGCACGCACCTTTGGCATTTTGAAAATCTTAAAATTTGCAATAAAAAGTGGGCGGGGTCACGCCCGTTAAATTTTAGTGTTATATTATATTATGTACTTATACTTATTTGATCACTACGAAAGTGGGCAAACAGTTTAGGGTCTTCGAATGCCATAATATTATGCTTAAAAACTGGGCGGGGTCACGCCCATTAAAATTTAAAACTATATTTCACGTGCTACTATTTAATTGATTTTTACGAATTTTGACACACATACTAAGTTTTGAAAATAATACTATCTGACATTTAAAAAGTGGGCGGCGACACTCCCATTATTTTTTAGTGTTAAATTACATGCACTTGTACTAATCTGATCTTAATGAAAGTGGGCAAACAGTTTGGTGTCTTAGAATGACATAATATTGTGCTTCAAAAAGTGGGTGGGGCCATGCCCATTAAAATTTATTATAATATTTCAGGTGCTTCTGCTTAATCGATTTTTAAGAAATTTTACACCCACCCTTAGTTGTGAAAATAGCACAATCTGGCATTTAAAAAGTGGGCGAACCATGCCTATTAAATTTTTCTGTAAAATTTTATGCATTTATACTTATTTGATAATCTCTAAGAAACTTGGCAAACAGCTTGAGGTCTTGGAATGACATTTTGCATGCTAGTAACGTAGAAATTCTCATGTCTGCAATTATGAAGTAGGCCCTCCTTGCACTGCCATTATCATATAAACTCCTGATATCTTATCACTCTGATTATAATTAATAAAGAGCAACGAATTCGTACTATATCACCAAAGGTTATAGTAAGCCTCAGTTAACTCATGGACGACAGAACTAAGAACTCAAGGGGACATCTCAGCCGAAGGCTGACGTGTACCTAGGGTTCATAATCCGAAAATCCGAAGCATGGTCTTCGACAATCTTTTCTACTTTTCATGACAAGCCACTAATGCAAAACAGAAGGTGAAATTAAGGAACATAGTACTGTAGAGCAGGGACATGAATAAAGAAATACATTATGATACATTTAAGGTCGCTCAATTTCAGTGGAACGCAGTGGCAACATCCGCAAGACAACGCAGAAGAATGTTAGAGATATTCACTACAAGACAACGAAGCTACTGATAGAACAACATAATATGCTGCTGAACAATCAATTCCTAAACGCATGTCACTTGCTGCACTACATTAACCACAAGCCAGCTCCTCAAACAACATCTATCGATAAGCTACATCCGGAAGGACTTTGGCCTATGTCGTGATGAAAAAAGATATCATTCCACGCGACGTGAACATTAACTCAATCACGGAAGCTATCCACACATTCCACGATCGTTCGGTTTCCCAAACCATTTATAGAATTGTCTAACAAAGTCCTTAATATTAGAACTCCTGCGATAGTGAGACACTACTGACAAAGCAAACCGGAAGGACTCTAACGCAGCTAAGATCCTGATACAGTATCATGTTAAGCCGCTACCAAGTTCGTGTAGTCCCCGGTAGCTCAAATAGCTGCCTGTTGTGCCTTCAGAGACCTCAGGATATTGTGCACTTAAACAAATATCTCAGCATACCCCTGCCTCTAGTTCCAGTTGATTTATGTTACAGACGGACTATGGTGACAAGATCGGTTACACCTATCACCAAGTGAATCGAATAATACACCTTAAATTTACAGGGAAGGACAACCGAACATAACAGAGCTGTTACAACAACTTCGAAACCGAATTTACGACAAGTTAATTTTAGCTCTTGTGTAGCCTTAGTTATTTTCAACTTTTTTTTTATTTATGCATTTATTGTTAATTTTTTTGTTATAATAAATTTGTTTAAGTATGCATGTATGTTGTACATCAAACTACTTAGTAACAAATCTAAATTTAGTTTCAATCGATTAATGAAACAAACGTAATAACGTTACGGCGCTTCAATGAAATGAAAAAATAAAAATATAAATTAAAACTATTTTAATCCTTTAATCTGTTTGGCTTTAACATGCCTCAAAAACCAAACAACATTGTCCTGATATAAAACGTTTTAAATAATAAAATGTTTCACGTTCACATGTTCAGTCACTTCACTCTTTTGAAATGACAAAATTTATTGTTTATATTGCGGCAGCATTTGTAAACAACATGCAGATGTCATAATTTTAAATTTATTTTTTTATTGCAAATATTTTATGCATTTTGCTCCGTTTTTGACAGAATTTCACAAATATTAAATAAAAATTTGTAATAAAAGAAAAATCCAGGACAGGACATTGCCAAAAATTTCGAAAGTTTGCATAAATAAATAAGGCTGCCCTTCCTTACACACACTTGTTTGCAATTTGGGTTGCTGGGTGTGGAGTGTGTGTGTGGATTGTGTGGATTGTGTGAGTGTATGTGGTCTGTCAGCAATATTAGTTACTCTGCAGCAACATTTTGCTTTTAACCATATTTCACAAAACTAATAAATTTTTAAAATGCAACAAAATAAATAAAATATTTGCTGAGAGCAGGCAGTTGTAACACTTTAACACGACTTTGACAACTTAAGAAACCTTGCTGAAGGGTTAACAAAGGGGGGCAGGGGGTTATTAAGTCCGAGACTTTTTGAATGAATCACTTCTTTTTGGATAAAAAATTATTTTATTTTTTAATGTCTCCTCGTTTGAGGTCTAGACATTTTGTACAGCGTTTGTCCATTTTTTGTACTTTTCCAAAAATAATATTTGTAGAGGTCATCTAAATTTGTTATTTGTTTGTGAGACGATTTCGTGATTGTAGTCAAATCTCTTTCCACCGAGCCATTTCTTGCGGTTTAGGAACAAGAAAAAGTCGTTCGCTGATAAAACCTGGAGAGTTAGGCGGGCGGATGAGAGATCAATTCTTAACCCAATTCATGAATTTTCGTCATGAAAACTGCACACGTGCGTACGCTTGCATTGTCCTGGTGGAAAAGAACCTTTTTTTCTTGGCCAAATGGTGCCGTTTTATTTTTCAAATCCTCATTAAGTCGACCCAATAACTTGGTATAATATTCCCCATCGATTGTTTAACACTTTTATACCGCATACATTCCCAAAAAAACGGTCGCTATGACTTTGTTAGCTAGCAAACCCACCTTGGCCTTCTTTGGCACCGATTCATTCCGAAACACGCATATTTTTGACTGCGGTTTCATCTCTAATGTGTTGTAGTGGATCCACGTTTCATCTACGGTTATGAAAAGGCGCAAGAACTTGTCCGTATTGTGGTTAAACAACGCCAAACACTCCTGCGGAGTTGTCACAAGATTGCGTCTGTGGTCGATTGTAAACAAAATCACTCATCTTGCGCAAAGCTTTCGCATATCCAAGTGATCATTCAAAATTGAAGCCAATGAGACATGTGAGATGCCTATGGCTTCCACAATCTCTCTCACGTTCAATAAACGATCGGCTAACACCATTCAATTGTTTCATGTGAAGAGACCTTAACTAGGCGTCCAGACCGTTCGGCATCTCCTGATTTTGTGCGGTCATATTTTCACCATTCAAATTGATGGTGAAGAGTCCCCTTAGTATTTACAAGCTTATCATTGGTTTGAGTAGTAGTTTTTGTCGCAACAATAATGCTTACTGATTATACGAATTTCACCTTTTCCATTTTGTCTGCAAATTACGCGACAGACTGCTATCAATATTCTATTCAATTCAATTCAACTCAATTCAACTCAACTCAACTCAACTCAATTCTATTCCATTTCATTCCATTCCATTCCATTCCATTCCATTCCATTCCATTCCATTCCATTCTATTCTATTCTATTCTATTCTATTCTATTCTATTCTATTCTATTCTATTCTATTCTATTCTATTCTATTCTATTCTATTCTATTCTATTCTATTCTATTCTATTCTATTCTATTCTATTCTATTCTATTCTATTCTATTCTATTCTATTCTATTCTATTCTATTCTATTCTATTCTATTCTATTCTATTCTATTCTATTCTATTCTATTCTATTCTATTCTATTCTATTCTATTCTATTCTATTCTATTCTATTCTATTCTATTCTATTCTATTCTATTCTATTCTATTCTATTCTATTCTATTCTATTCTATTCTATTCTATTCTATTCTATTCTATTCTATTCTATTCTATTCTATTCTATTCTATTCTATTCTATTCTATTCTATTCTATTCTATTCTATTCTATTCTATTCTATTCTATTCTATTCTATTCTATTCTATTCTATTCTATTCTATTCTATTCTATTCTATTCTATTCTATTCTATTCTATTCTATTCTATTCTATTCTATTCTATTCTATTCTATTCTATTCTATTCTATTCTATTCTATTCTATTCTATTCTATTCTATTCTATTCTATTCTATTCTATTCTATTCTATTCTATTCTATTCTATTCTATTCTATTCTATTCTATTCTATTCTATTCTATTCTATTCTATTCTATTCTATTCTATTCTATTCTATTCTATTCTATTCTATTCTATTCTATTCTATTCTATTCTATTCTATTCTATTCTATTCTATTCTATTCTATTCTATTCTATTCTATTCTATTCTATTCTATTCTATTCTATTCTATTCTATTCTATTCTATTCTATTCTATTCTATTCTATTCTATTCTATTCTATTCTATTCTATTCTATTCTATTCTATTCTATTCTATTCTATTCTATTCTATTCTATTCTATTCTATTCTATTCTATTCTATTCTATTCTATTCTATTCTATTCTATTCTATTCTATTCTATTCTATTCTATTCTATTCTATTCTATTCTATTCTATTCTATTCTATTCTATTCTATTCTATTCTATTCTATTCTATTCTATTCTATTCTATTCTATTCTATTCTATTCTATTCTATTCTATTCTATTCTATTCTATTCTATTCTATTCTATTCTATTCTATTCTATTCTATTCTATTGTATTCTATTCTACTTTATGCTATATTGAGAAAGAAAGAAAATGTTTTCCAATTTCGTTTGAAAAAATTTAAGTGGCCAGAACTAATCAAATTATACAGAGAAAAATGAAGATGGAGCATGGGATGAGGGAAAATCGTTCCAAGCATAAAATTGTCTTTAATTATCAATTCCAAGAAATGCTGATTTTTGTTTGTGACAATGTCAAGCCAAGTTGATTATCATTTAAAAAAATAATAATTCTTATTTAAACAATAATTAAAAAACCTTATTTAAAATATTTCAATTGCTTTAACAATCTTTAGCATATCTTATGAATTTCCTTCAAAATCTGTGAACCATCAAACAACAAAATTAAAAATCCTAAATAAACGCATGTTTTCTTAAAATACAAACACGATTATGTGACATCCTCTTAACATTAACAACAACTTACAAGCTTTACTTGACAATGTCATAAAAATTCGAAGTGTAAAATTAAATAAACGAAACGGACATGAGAGGAAACAACAATAGAGACAACAATATATACACTCAACATATGTTTGGTGTTTCCACCTGTTTCTATTTATCTAACCTCTTAAAATAATCTTGTAAATTTATAACAGGAAATCTTAATTTGTTGTAGAGTATGTGCAACATTGTACGAAATATTGTACTGCTTGCTGTAAGGGCACTTCTTACTTGGCAACTAAAATTCAACATTCATATAAAAATATATATTTGCGAATGTGTAAAGTATGTATACATATGTTTACTCTATACAATAGATTTTTAGAGGTTTTGTTTGCCAGACACTAAGCATTTACAGCAAAAGGTCATGAGTATAAAGCTTTTTTAATGCGACGACGGATGTGAAAGGATTGTTTCAATGTCAAGAAAAGTAAACTAAAAAAAATCAATTTAACGTTTTTCGGTAGTTATTTTGCTGCATATATGTTTCATGTCAATTCAACATGATTTACAGTAAGCTTCAAAGAAAATTTTTATTTTTGAAACTTAACAAAGTTTCCTTTAAACTATTACAAAAATATTAATATTTTTTATGCCAACGTTTTACACAAACAGGCTGTTAAACTTCTTTGATCGTTCGTATAAATTGGTTCTGCAGTTGCTTTTTACTAGAAAATACTGAAAGACACAGTCACACCATATTCAATCTTATTCAAACAACGCTGAGTATACAGGAACTGATTTCTATTGTAACCAAGCACACACACACATACACACACACACACACACACACACACACACACACACACACACACATACACTCCACTTTGACCAGCTCAAGTGTAACAGATGGTTGTAACAGTTTCTACATGTCAATTACAATAATATTATAAAAATTATATTTTTCAAATGTTTAAAATAAAACAATAAAGAAAACATCTCGTTTATCTCAAAAGGAAAAAAAGTTTTTCAAAGTTTCAACTTGCACTTGTTACACTTTTACACAAGAGCGGTAATAAAAATACTCGAAACGAGTTGTACGAGTATTAAAGTGGCCAACTTGTGACTGACTTTTGGTATTTGTGACAAGATATAAATTTGAATTTACAAGTTCATGTGTGAGAGTTTGTGCTTGTAAGTGGGTAAAAAAAAAACAAAATGCTTGAAGAAAGAAAATAAAAACTTAAAGCCCAAATTTCGAGAAGTTATGATAAGGAATTGCAATGAATGCGGACTAAGGCCCAATAATTGACTTCCCAATCAAATTTCATTTAGCTAAGTGCCACTTAAATTTAAATTGCACTTAACCCTTGGACAAACACATGGTTCTGGCCAGGCATATTTTATATTTGAGCTTTAATTAAGATACTTCTAGTTTAGTTGGCTTTCTTTCTGTAAAAAAAAAAAATTCAAAAAATATCGTTCCAACACGACGAAAACTGCAAATGAAAAAGTTACCACTCGAACGCATATGCCTGGCCAGACCTATAAGCCCCCTAGTAGCCCTGAAAGCCCTTGAATCTTTCATTGGAAGGCCGCTGAACATTCCCAGCAACATGCTGCCTAACCAACAAAGCGGCCGTAGTACACTGAATTCCAGAATATATTGCAGAATTTGTATCACGCAAGGCGAAAAGCTGCGTAGGAAGACACGTTTTTACTGCACCAAATGCACTAAACCTGTGTGCCAACAACATTCTAAAGTTGACTATACTTGTTTTTCGTGCATTCGACAAAATGAATAAAATTTTTCTTACATTTTTATCAAAACAATATACGAGCATACTTCATTCAATTCAAAGTTACGGTATCCTTTTTGCCACACAAATGCATAGGGGTCTGGCCAGACATATGTGTTTGTTCGAAGGTTTCAGAATATGTGTTTGACGGGGGGTTAAATGTAGTTTAATTTTTTCAGTGTTTAATTAAAATTATTAAGAAATTACGTTGAAAGTACGGCAGCATTAAAAAATATATTATAAAAAAATTTAAATTCCATAACAAAACATTTTATGAAACCAAAAGAGCATCAGAACGTATTTTTCTATTTAAATTTTCCATGAAATGAAACTTTATATTGTATATGTTATATATAGTGGAATCTCCCTTAACGGACACTTCCTATAGGTGGACACCCCCTTTAGACGGACACTTTAGACAGGTCCCGGCAGCGCTCCATAAAAAAAGAATTGCTATCACTCCCCCCCCCCCCCCTTGAACGGACTCTCTCATTAGTGGATGCGGACACCCGCCTGACGAAAAAAAAAATTCTCTTGAACAGACATTTCATATTTTTCCCCGAACACACACAAGCACAATAACATATGATATGGTCGTAAAACTGAAGTAGGATTTAAATACACAAGATTGGGCAATTAAGTTTCATTTAAATGTCTCTCAACTTTGTACTGAAAAAATGAATGAACACTTAATTGAGAAGTCAATTGTTGGGCTTTAGTTTTTCAAACTTCAATTATTTCTTGTCAGATAAGTTGATTAATTAACAGATATTACTTCCTCAAGGGTTGATAAAGTGAACAAACTTAGTGAATTCTCTTAACCCTAGGATGTTCGGCAATCGTTTCACCACCACTAAGCGCATCTCTTACTCTAGCCAGAACACAAAAAAAAATATGTTAAAGATAAAATAACATGAAACATTGAATAAAAGTTTATTAATTAGTTTTTGTTCATTTAACGTTATTGTGTAAATTTTTCTACACATTTGGTTTTTAAGCAACTTTGCACAAAATAGGAAGTTATCAATTCGTTTGTATTTTTTATACGTGTGTTACTTCTTAAATTTCTCAAACTGGGGGCAAATTACGGCATTCGATACGATTCGAAATTTTAGAAAAAATTTCCATATAAACTCTATTGAAATATTTCGTAATTTCGTTCAATAACGAGTGCCCCTGTTTGAGAAATTTTCATTTTGTCTAAAAGGGTGCACCTTCCATTTGGTCCCATTAAAAAAACAAGTGGGTGGAAACGCGACCATTAAGTGTTTCTCTTTGATTTTATGTACTTTTACTTAACGGGTCACTACGAAATAAAGCACGCACCTTTGGCATTTTGAAAATCTTAAAATTTGCAATAAAAAGTGGGCGGGGTCACGCCCGTTAAATTTTAGTGTTATATTATATTATGTACTTATACTTATTTGATCACTACGAAAGTGGGCAAACAGTTTAGGGTCTTCGAATGCCATAATATTATGCTTAAAAACTGGGCGGGGTCACGCCCATTAAAATTTAAAACTATATTTCACGTGCTACTATTTAATTGATTTTTACGAATTTTGACACACATACTAAGTTTTGAAAATAATACTATCTGACATTTAAAAAGTGGGCGGCGACACTCCCATTATTTTTTAGTGTTAAATTACATGCACTTGTACTAATCTGATCTTAATGAAAGTGGGCAAACAGTTTGGTGTCTTAGAATGACATAATATTGTGCTTCAAAAAGTGGGTGGGGCCATGCCCATTAAAATTTATTATAATATTTCAGGTGCTTCTGCTTAATCGATTTTTAAGAAATTTTACACCCACCCTTAGTTGTGAAAATAGCACAATCTGGCATTTAAAAAGTGGGCGAACCATGCCTATTAAATTTTTCTGTAAAATTTTATGCATTTATACTTATTTGATAATCTCTAAGAAACTTGGTAAACAGCTTGAGGTCTTGGAATGACAGAATATTGTTTAAAAAAATGGGCGCGGGCATGCCCACTAAAATTTAATATTATATTTCACGTGCTTCTAGTTGACCGGTTCTAACGAAACTTGACACATACTTCGAGCTTTTTTGGATAAGTGGGTGGGACCACTTATATTTGTAAAAGTGGGAGTGTCAACGCCCCTAAACACTTTTTATTGCTACTAAAAAGTTAAAAATAAAGCTTTTAAAAATTTAATAAGCACTAAAAGGTTAAAAATAATTTATATTCAGTTATATAAGACATTTTTTTAAGCGTTACCTATAAGGCTATTCGAACTCCGTGACAAAAATAAAGAATATGTGAGCCCTTAAATATGTAAATTTAGAGTTTGTTAATCTGATTGGATAGAAAAGTTAAGACTCGCTGAACATTTTCAATAAACGATATTTTTAGTCTATAATTATAACTTAGTAAGGACGAAGGCCACTGCAGCTAGTTCCTTTAATCGAATATTAATTTTTAAATTTATTTACTATTAATTAAAAATAAATAAATAAATAAATATTTGCTTTTTCCAAGTCATATTAATTCAAGGACCTCAATAAAGAATTTTTAGTAAAATGTGATGCTTTGGCATCAGAAACTCTGGGGGTCTACTCTGTAACACAGAATACACAGAAGTGAAGAAAGTGACAGGTAAAAAAAAGCTCCAATCAGGTTTTTGCTGAAATTCGTGGAAAAAAGAGAAAAGCATAGTGTACTAGAAAGACGTAGCAAAACAAAAACGACGACAAAATTTGAGGGAAAACGAGACAAACAGAAAAATACCAGTATCTTCCGTCTCGTGACACTTCTGTATGTTTTGTGTCTATAATTCGAAACGAAAGCAAATGCTTTCGAATTCTAATGTTAACAACATACAAGTTTGGAATCATTTTCTTTCAACATTACATTCGAACACATTTCCGTTTCGAATCGAATTACATAATAACCCCCCAGAGTAGACTCCCTGATGTTGAATAATTTTAAATTGTGTGCTGCAGCAGGGTAACGAAACTGAATAGCATAATGAGGTGTTTTGTAGATAAACATTAAAAAATAATAATTAAAAAGTATTTTCATTTCAATACAAAATAAAATTCAAGCCAAGGGTACACTAGTAATAAACTAAACTTTTATACAAGCATGAAACTATAAAAAAAAATTAAAAAGAAGTACGACGACTGTTGGCATTAATTTTCTTACTTAAATATTTTTTTTTTTTTTGTATTATAACTACGAATAAGCTGTACAATGTATGTTTTTCCCCTTCCTTCATTAAATTTACTCACTAATAAAAGAAAATAGTGAAATATTTGTGTATAATAAATTCCACAGCATGAATGTAAAATAAACGTAAAACGAACCAAAAAAAAAAAACATGATTTTCTTTTCTTGCACAGTTTTTTTATGCTGATTTTCAACTTAATAATTCCAAAGTACTAAGAAAAAAATATAGCATACAGTTCAGGGGCGATAACAGTAGCAAATATAATGTATATGTGTTGCATATTTTTGGGAGAGACAAAATAAAAGTTTGCTTTTATCAGACACTAAGCAAAATAATAGCAAGTAAATTTAAATAATTTTATATTTTGAAACACTTAAATTTTTATTTTCTTCGCGAAGAACGTAAAATGTTTTTCAAGTTTTTTTTTAAAACTATTTTGGTAATTTATTGTTTTGTTTTTTTATTTTTATTTCTTATTTTTGAGTGTACTATTTGCATTAAGCGAGTGTTCGAAACATGCAAGCGAATCTATAAAAAGTAAAATATATTATTGTTGCATAACATTTGTAGATAGAAAAAAAAGCAGAAAGAGAAATGAAAATAGAAATGAACAAAAGTTGTACCTCCCACTATCTATTGCAACATGTTTTATGTTTCCAAAAAGCGCAGAAATAATACACATAAGAAGTAGATATGTAATTTTAAATGGAGAAAATTTATATTTAGTTAAAAAAAAAATATCTATGTAAGTGGTAGCATGCAAATGACGTTATTTTAGTTGTTAGTAGGGATGTAACGAATACCAGTTTAGCGAATGCGAATGCGAAAGCGAATAACACATTTTAATTTCTGCGAATGCGAATGCAAATATTACAATACGTTAAAAATCACATGAAAATAAATTTATATAAGAACATGAAGTTGTATTATATACATAGATGTACTACATATAGCATTTTATTTACATTGAGTCTTTAATTGAGCAAATATTTGTTATTTGTTATGTTAAGCTCTCTGGCAAGCAAGCGGTACATAGGCGAGTACGTAACAAAATGAGTTTTTATAGTACACTTGTCTAGCTTACTTCGTATTTGGTATCACTTTTTGTAACGGGTGTTTTTTTTAGAGGTATAGAACTTCGAATTGAAATAAAACACAAGAAAATCGTTTTAATGTCCATCAATTTGGCTTTATTGGAAGGATAATTTTATGCCATTAATGTTTAAATATAATTTCGGGCATGTGGCCGCCACGGCTGGCTCGAATAAAGCCAATTCTACAGGTCCAATTTTCAACCACTTTTTCAAGCATATGGGGCCGTATGTTGGCAATAACGCCACGAATGTTGGCTTCCAAGTCCCCTAACGTTTCTGGTTTGTTGGCGTAGACGAGCGACTTCACATATCCCCAAAGAAAATAATCCAATGGTGTCAATTGACAGGTCCATTCCGCGAAATTATGCGCTCATCGAATGTTTCCTTCAATAAATCGATTGTGACGTGCGCTGTGTGGCATGTAGCGCCGTCTTGTTGGAACCACAACTCATCCACATTCATGCCATCCAATTCGGGAACAAAATAGTCGGTTATCATGGCTCTATACCGGTCTCCATTAACGGTAACTGACTCTCCAGCATTATTTCGGAAGAAATATGGCCCAATGACTCCACCAGCCCATAGAGCACACCAAACAGTGAGTTTTTGTGGATGTAATGGCGTCTCAAGGGTCTCATGTGGATTCTCTTCACTCCAAATGCGGCAATTTTGCTTGTTGACGTAGCCATTCAACCAAAAATGAGCCTCATCACTGAACAAAATTTTGCGATGAAAATCAGCATCGAGATCAATCTCATTTTCGGCCCATACACCAAAATCACGACGCATTGCATGGTCTCGCGGCTTTAATTCTTGCACAAGCTGGATCTTGTAAGGTCGCAAGCCAAGATCTTTGCGCAAAATCTTCCATAAAGTTGATGGACAAAGCTCCAATTGCTGTGCACGGTGGCGAATCGATTCATTCGGGTCCTCTTCAACACTTTGCTCTACAGCGGCAATTGTTTCTTCGGTGCGCACTGTTCGACGTCTCTGCGGATGCGTATTATCACATAGAGTAAACGTAGTGCGAAAACGATCCATGGTTAACCGAATTAATTGCTCTGATGGACGATTATGTCGACCATAAAATGGACGGAGCTTGCGGTAAACTTCGCGAACTGAACCATTATTTTCGAAATAAATTTGCACGATTTGCAAGCGTTGTTCTTTTGTCAACCTGTTCATGATGAAATGGCAAACCAAACTAAATATTAATCACTTGACAGCTGACAAAATGGCCGCCAGTTAAAAAAGTGATGCCAACTTAAAGTTCTACACCTCAATAAAAAACACCCATTATATTTAATTTCATTATTGCCATGGTGTACAATTTGGTATTTGAGTTAATTTTTTCCATACTAGAAGCATTACTTAATGGCAGCCCTAGGAGAAAATCGAACAAAATAAAAAACAGCTGCTTTTAAATTACAATGCAATATTAGATCAGTTCGTTTATTTTTCAAGCAAAATCGAGTAACTGAATAAATCCTGAGTATTTTCACTATTAAGCATTAAAGAATGTTTGGATATATTAAAAAAGCTGCATCATAGATTCTTAATTAATAACATCGATAGTGACATACTTTTTTTTCATTTACGGTATGTTATGATTTTTTCACAATTATAAAAGCATTAAGATTTTGCTGAAACAAGTCAAAAAGCTTTCATGCTTCATGAATGGATTTCATCCATCATATACTATATGTACATACATATATCGTCAGATGGTTACTAATTTCCCGCATTTAATGGAAATACTACAAATCTTCTTGTTTTGTATACAGCTAGATCCAAGATAATAATGAATTAAAAAACTTTACATTGAAATGTGGTTCAAAGCACAGGAGTTTATATATGAACCAAAATAATATGCCTTTTATCGTGGTTAGGAGGTTAATGTCTTTCAATATATTTTAAATGTGGCAAAATGTATTAAAGATATAAAAAATATATTTCATATACATACAATAAAGGATTGTTATAAGTTTGTAGTATGTGTCTGTGTATCTGTGTGTCTGTCCGTGTCCACGTGACCGATTTTCATTTTAATTTTTTCTGTTTGAAAGATGACTTGATCGAGAGGGTTCTTAGCTATGTTTGAAGAAAATCGGTCCAGCCGTTTAGAAGATATAACATCTTTTCTGAAAAAATTCGGGGTTTTTAAAATTTTTAATTTTTGTTATTTAAATATGCTACACATCATACAAGAAAATGATTGAAGAATTTACTTAGAAATAAAATTCACAAAAAAGAAAAGTGCAACCATTTATTCAGTAAGAGCTTGCAATTACTCAGTATCAAATTACAAACGAACGAAATTCAATGTAATACAGCGAAGCTCAGTAAAAAGTTTCAGGTAATCGAACAAACCTATTATTACTTTCCTTGAACAAATTTATGTGAACAAAATTGGAAATAAAATTGTGATGAAAATACATGGGATATAATGTAAGAATGTTTGGATTTATGCTTACAGGTTCCATAATGGTTCAATTAGACGATTGTGTGGACATTCGATTTCTTCTTTAATGAATAAAAACCTATTTTCATTTGCACACAAGTACTAATTTTTGATTGCCTATATTTGACATTAGATACAATTGAAATTGTTATGTAGAAACAACAAAATAAAAAAGTATTACGTATTTTACTCAGAAAAAGGTGACACTTGTTTTATGAAACCCCAAAGCCAAATTTTGTACTCATATGAACAAAATTTTTGAGTTACTTGTAATGTAGAAACATGCCATTAATTTATTAAAAATAAAAATTCTTAAAACAGAAAGATATATGAAATTATATAAAAATAAGTAAAGATAATAATTACAAATGTTAGCCAATCAACCCATTCGTACTTTGGCCCTAAAGCGTGGTACCATGTTCAACATTTCATGTGAAATGCTGTCATATTAAGAAAAATTGGAATGAATTGTTCATAAAGAAATGTTGCAAAAGTAGTACTCTGGTCATCTTGGGAAAAACATATAAAATATATCTTCAACATTTTAAGTTTCATGCGACTAGTTAATATTGCTTGCATTTAGAATTTTTTGTACGAAATAATGAATGGTGTTCAAGATTTTTCAAAAGTTTGAATATACTAACTAGTCTTATGTAGAAAATATGTTCACGCAAATCAAACACTGCCTGTTCTTTTTCAAAAATTTAAAAATATTTCCAAACACCGCTGGATTTTGGTTTAATTTTTTTATACTTATGAGAACTTATTTATTAGGGTATTTAATCGGTTTAACCGTTAATCGGTTAAATCGGTTAATTTCAGCCGATTAACCGAAGCAACAAATTTTTAAATATTTTGTACTATTTATGTAACGTATTTTTTGTGTGTTTAATTATTTGTTTCGTCTCACATACAAAAAAAGTTAATTGTTTAAGCAGCCCATACACGATTCAATTCAATTTTCAATTGAGTCGGTTGTTGTCCAAATCAAAGCGTGTATGGCTTTCTCAATTGATTAGTTTGGCAGTTGTCGAGTTGGTTGAAGAAAAATCAAAAGATTTTGATTTTTCATGTTGACTAGTAAATCTTTCAATTCGATTGTGCTGTGTGTGTTCGAGTCTCTTGATTTGCTGTCAAAATTTATGTTTGTAGCTTTATTTTGTATAGAAAAAGTTATGTATTTTTAAAATTCTATTTAATTTCATTGAATTCTAAATAAAAAATATTAAAATTAATGAATTAATGCAATAGAAGTTTTAAATTTTAAAATTTTTAATTGTGAAAAAAATATAAATTTGACAGTTGAATGAAAATCTTTCATTCAATTCAGTTTATGAAGTGTGTGGCCAAGAATCAATTCAATTGAAAGACTCAATTCACAATTGAATTGAAACGTGTATGGGGTGCATTAGAAATTATTTTTCATACAAACAAACAAGTATATTCGGTGATTCTAACTTAACTAAAACTTCAAAATCTTTCGACGTTGCCAAAAAAGGGTTTAGTAAAGACTCTGGTACTCTAATTGAACTTTTTTTTAATAATTTAAAATAATTAAAAGCTAATAGTACTGTTAGCAACGTTTTAAGTAAGGATTAGATCTAATAAGAGACGAATTCTATTATTTTATACATACTCTCTGAAATGTTTTCTTGTAGCAACAGTGTTTTAAAGTACAAAAACGAAAACTAAGAAATTCAGAAATAAACTTATTTACAGAATATTCGTGGCTGAGTCAGAAGAGGACAGGCCAACAGAAAAAGTATCGATAGCAATACAAGAAATGTGCTAACAAAACTAACCGAAACAACTAGAAGTGTCAAGAATTCAAAAAAAATATATATAACAGGACTCTATTGGCATAATGAAATTAGATATTCTGTATTATGGATTTCGATTTTCTTAGCGTCTACGATAAGTGAAAGGATTTTTTCCAAGTCAAGTTTTATCAAAACTTATTCGCTTAAATCCTTAACACTTAAACCAAATTATTTTTCTGAAAAATTTTGTTAGAATATCTCATTAAACTACTGAAGTACTAACATACATACATATGTATATATATGATGTGTATTTTTTTATTTTACTAATAAACTCAAATTAATAAATAATTTATGCGCTTTTACTTGTTCAAATTACTTGATTTATAAAAAAAACTTTATTAATCGGTTAACCGGTTAATGCCGAAATTAACCGATTATTAACCGATTAAGCCAAAACCTCGATTAATTAATCGAGCGATTAACCGATTAAAACAAAACCCTGCTTAAATGAATACCCTATTATTTATAGAAAAGTTTTCCGCTGAAATCTTAAAGCTTTAATTAGAATGCTTTACTTGTCAGTATATGTATCTTTTTCATGGTGGCTTACAAAAAATTTTCGAGTTTTTGACGTTCGTTAATCGCAAACTATTTTCGTAAAAGAGTACAAAAATTTTTTCTTTAGTATTCGCTTGAAATATTCGCATATTTTAGCGAATGCAAATAGCAAAAGTAAGCGAATAATTTGCGAATGCGAACATTCGTTACATCCCTAGTTGTTAGACACAAAGAAAAAGGAGTAACTTTTTTTTGGCTTCTACTTTCAAATGTTGAAGGGACATCTTTAGCTGTTCGATGTTTTAAGTTTTTGTTATATAAACCTTAATCTAATCTATGAGAATGAACTTTTTACAGAAAACATGTGTGAGTTGTTAGATACTTTAAGTGCAAAGACATAGAGTACCAATATATACCGTAAAATTTATATTCTGCCTTATCGTGGTTGGAGTATTTCAAATACGACTAAGACTGTTTGGTAATACAGGGTGGGCCAAAAGAAACCAAGGGGTGTAAAAGTTTAATAACTTTTTTGTTTATTAATTTTTTTTATTTTTTCTTTCAGATTATATAGACAACACTTGGAGAATTTATAATGGAGAGGTTCACAACTGAACAGAGAACCAGAACAATAGAATTTTATTATTTAAATCAGAGATCAATTATTTTAACGCAAAGAGCATATCGTCGACATTTTAACGTCAGAATTTCGGCCTCTGAAGCGATGATTCGTTGCTTAGTTAATCGTCATCACCAACATGGCAGCGTAAGAGATTTGCCTCGAACCGGTAGACCACGTTTAAGTCGCACTGCGGAAAATATTGAACGAGTACAGCAAAGTGCTAACGAAGCACCAGAAACCAGAAACATCTGGCAGAAGGCGTTCTGCTCAGCTAGAAATGTCTCGTACGTCACTACGGCGCATTTTAAAAAAAGATTTACAGTTATACCCATATAAGGTGCAATTGGTCCAATAATTAAAACCCGCAGATCATCGGCAACGTCTAAATTTTGCAGTTAAATTTCAAGAGTTGGCCAGAAATGAAATCAACTTTATTGAAAATTTGATTATGAGTGATGAAGCTCATTTTCATTTGAATGGCTTTGTTAATAAGCAGAACTGTAGGTTCTGGGGTTCTCAAAATCCAAGAGCCGTTCATCAACGCCAATTGCACCCCATCAGGTGTACAGTATGGTGTGGGATCACATCTGAAAATGTCATTGGGCCCTACTTCTTCGAGAATGAAGATGGAAGTGCTGTAACCGTAAATGGAGAGCGGTATCGGTTTATGATAGAAAATTTTTTACGTCCTGCTCTTGAAAACAGACCTGGTATGTGGTTTCAGCGGGGCGGAGCCACTGCCCATACTGCCCGAGACACAATGGCACTTTTAAGTCAAATTTTTGGAGAGCGAATAATTTCTCGAAATTCGGAAATTATTTGGCCAGCACGATCGCCAGATTTGACAGCACCCGACTATTTTCTTTGGGGTTTTTTGAAGGAGCAGGTGTATGTGAACAAGCCAGAGACAATCCTTGAACTCAAGGCAAACATTGTTGCAGAAATTCGAACGCTACAGCCACAAGTTTTGAAAGATGTTATGGAAAATGCTCTAAAAAGAGCCCATCAGTGCGAAGCTGAAAACGGTGGTCATTTAAGAGACATCATTTTTCATACTTAGTGTAAAAAAATTTCCATTTTGTATATTATATAATCTGAAAGAAAAAATAAAAAAAAGTTAATAAACAAAAAAGTTATTAAACTTTTACACCCCTTGGTTTCTTTTGGCCCACCCTGTAGATTAAAGAAGACTTCAACAGTGTTTTTCTATATTTGTACACCTAGCACCGTTTTGGTAAAGTGTAGCGCTATTCGTAGTAAACCTAAATTATTTTTAACTACCCAGCAAAAAATTATACATTACCATTAGAACTACTTGCCATATAATGACTTACTTTTCTGATTGCCAATTTTCAATACTCGCTTACAAATCACATAACCTAAAATTTAAAAAAATGACGTGCAAGTTGCTAAATGAAGGGAATGATTTTTTAGACGAAAAATGTAAGTACTTCTCAAGAATCGATTATTTTAGCCTCACGCCTTGTTAAAATCATTAAGTTGGTAATCCAGTAGGGAAGTGCTTCCACCAAAAATGCTTAATTCCAAACTCGATTACCTTTTTTGAAATTTTTTTTGCTGGGTATTTAGTGCTTATTTTTGAAGTTGGTTAAATTGTTCTTAATTTAACGGTGCGTTAGCCCTCAAACGAATTAAATTACTCAATAAACCTAATGCTTCCATTCAGCCTAACGTTCAAACTTAATTTTCTTTAAAGTTTTAATAATAAAAAAATTCTCGAAGATTGCTTTAATAAATTTTTAAAAAGAGCTAAATTTTTCTTTTAGTTTTAATTATAAATAAAAAGCATAAAATTAAATTATTTAAGTTTAAAATTTTTAAACGCACTACTAATCCCAAATTAATATTTTACTTATTAAGTAAAATATTTTTTTATTAAAAAATACATTGAAATTGTTATTTGTTATTGAGCTTCTCATTTGTTTAAATGAAAGTTTATAATATAATAACTCTAGTTGTTCTAAGAAGCTTTGGGATCCATCTAAATCCCTCAATAATTAATTTCAATGTATTTTTAATAAAAAAAATATTTTACTTAATAAGTAAAATATTAATTTGGGATTAGTAGTGCGTTTAAAAATTTTAAACTTAAATTGTAACAATTCCCATAAAAAAATACTAAAATTATTTAAATTTCTTAAGGCTTTCGAAAATAAAAACACAAAAAGTGATTTTAAACAAACAAATTACATACACACTCACACACACACAAAAGAAAATTTTATTAAAGCAACAATATATTATTGATAACGAAATCTTATTAAAATGTTTAAAGGCATTTTAGGCTTAAAACCACAAAATAACTTTGTATGCAAACAGAAGAGAAAAAGTTTATGCACATGCAGCAACAATTATTAACTGAGGCGTTTTGCATACAAATAAGAAGCACAAATGAACAAACACACACACACACACACACACACACACACATACACACATGGGCGTACAAATTTATGCATGCGTTTATGTGTTTATGTTTACATGCAAATGTGCATATGTTAACTTGTAGTTGCATTATATGAACATGCATACATACATACATATGCACGTATGTATGTATATTAATAAACTCATTAGGGGAAGAACAATACTAAACAATTTCAAAGATAGTTTGTGGTGTGCGTGCATATTTCCATTTATATTTTAATGGAATCTTTTAACATTTTTAATTAATTTTTTTAATTGAATCTTTAAGAACATTTCAATTAATGTTTTCATCGAATATTCAAAAACACTTTAATTGAATTTTAATTGAATCTTTGAAAATACAGTGAACTCGCAGAAACGTGAACATCCAGTAACATGAACTACACAGAAAAAAATAGACAAGAATTATTTTCAATAAAACCATGTTAATGAATAAAATTTTTAATTTCAATAATATTTGTCATTAACTTGAATATTGTACTTATCAATTCCGCGCATTTTAAAATATCATTTAATTTTATTTGTTTGTGTTGGTGTTTTCCTTGCTTGTCGATTGACTCAAAGTGGTCATGTGCTGATGTTGTTGTTTTTTTTGTTTGCTCGAGTTATATACGTGAGAATTCCGACAAGAAAGCGAAAAACATCGTGGCTTGTTTTTTTTGCTCAACAAAGTTATTTTTAGATTATATCAACGCAATGCGCACATGTAGAAAAAACATAAGTAATTATGTTTTGCGTGTATACATTATTTGCGTCACCAATAACGGTTTGCTCTTTAGCTGAGTGGTAAGCACGTTAGCCTATTAGTAGAGAGATTGCCGGTTCGACTCATCATAAACACATTCAATTTTAATCGCATCCAAACAAAAACAAACAAAAAGGGGTTGAAATGAAAAATGTGACATACACAACACAAACAACACAACACAATAACAATTATCACTGAAAATAAAATTTCAATCAACAACTTTTTTCCTTGATTCATTAAATTTCTAAATTTCTTTATTGAAAAATTACAAATTATTAATAAGATATTTTATTAATTCAAATATTTGTATTATTGAAAAAAATAATACTATTCCTTTACAATTTTTGTTATTGATATAGCGGATTTCTTTATCACAGGAAATTCGAAAATTAAAATAATTGAATACCGGGATTTTTGTTATCAAAAATGAAACTTATTTTTTTCTGTGTAGCCAAGAACGTGAACATTATTTTTTACATTGACTACTCTAAAACGTGAACAAAGGCTGAAGGCTCTAAAACGTGAACTTTTTATCGAACGTTAATATTCAATTTTGTAAGCTTATTTAAAAATGTTGGCCTTCCCGCAGAAGAATTTTGTAGTTTGTTTGTTGTAAATAACTTTTGTTGCATGATAATTAGCTTTAGTATTAATGCGGCAGTTCTACTGAAAGCTGTCAGTTCTTTTATATGGGTATATAAATAATATAAACAAGTGATCTCTAAAAATATTTTTATTATAAATATGTCTAACAAAAAAAAAAAACCAAAAATGTTAAATCTTCAAGAAAATTCAGATATTTTAGAGCTTTAACGGAAAGGTTCAAGTGTAACTGGTTTGTCGAAAAAGGATAATGTCGCCAAATCGACGATTTGTTCAATAAGAAAGAAAAAAGATGCAATTACGAAATGCGTTAATAATACATTTTCAGGTCCTGGAAAACGGCAAACGCTGCATACTTCTTCGCAGCTTCCAAAAATGGAAAAATCTCTGTATAAATGGTTTACCCAACGTCGAAGTAAAAAACTACCGGTTAACACATTTGTCTTAAAAAATTATGTATCAAAGAATTTTTTATTTTTTTTTGCCCCTTTTCAATAAAAACTAATCAAACAAATTTATAATTATCCTAGTTCAAATTCAGCTAACCTCTATTTTTTTAAATCAAATAAAAGATAAAAGAGACTAAAGTATGTTATAAAAAAATGCAATCTAAAACGTGAACAAAATCGAAAACGTGAACACCCTCGGTAAAAATTAGTTCACATTTCTGCGAGTTCACTGCACATCATTTAATTTCATGTAATTCATAGGCTGATTGTTTCCATGTTTCTTGCGACACAACTTTTGGTGGAGTGGAGAAAAAATCACGTTTTTTGTTTTTTTTTATATTTTTTATATGTTGCTTTAGTTTATTGTTTTTATTCAATGTGAAAACGGTTTTTTATAATACAAAACAGTGCTGCCAGAAGTAGGGGGAAATCTCTACATGGAAGAATTTTTGTCACTAAAATAGGAGTGTAGGGAATAAGATATGTGTTTATATTGGCCAAAACGTATTGTATTACTTGTATATATATATATATAAAAATTATGATCCCAAAATATAATTTTGTTCAAAAAATCGGTTAAAAATTAACTAGACATTTATTTAACGGCTGGGACATTAGGAAATAGAAAATGTGCATCCATTGATTTAATGTTTTAAGAAATTACTTAAAACTATCCAACTTAAATTTTAATGAAATCCTTTTATTGAAAAAACCCATATTTTAGTAGGGAAAAAGTCCTGAAGATATAAGAAATTTTTTTTTAGAATACATAGGTTTTTTTCTACAATTCTACTGGCAACACTGATAACATTTTTTTAAGCAAAACAAAAAATCAAACCTGGAAAATTAGAAACAAATCATCGTACGAATTTAAAATGTTTTTGGAAGGAACTTTTAAAGAGAATTGAAAATAAATCAAAATTTTTAATTACTCAAATAAATTGTGTCATTTTAAATAATGTACTCGTAATATTTTATATAATTGCAAAAAAAAAATCAAAAAACCCGAATGCGATTAACTTTGATCCGTTAAATGTCCTAAGTGGTCATTCAAAATGAAAAATTATAAGAGAAACCTAAAGATGATTTTAAAATACCTGTCGAATGATACTCATTTTGATATAGTGCGCCGACTTTTTATTTTTATTTTTTTTTCGTAATGACGTCTATTGGCCACCATATTGAGTTTTGACTACTTTCACTCCCAGGATTAAGACAAATCGATTGATGTAACAATCATCAAAATCGGTCTTCGAGTTCGGTTTATATAGTGCCGCAAAGGGACGGACACACATTAAAAACATACATATCGTTACCTTAATATAGGAAGGCTCTAACTCATTTTTATTTTTGAAAACGAGATTTTTGCACTTTTGAATACATTGATGGATGGTCTTCTATCGAAATATACAAAAAACTCGACATCAGAAAATAATGAGTTAGGGCCTTTCTATATTAAGGTAACGATATGTACATACTCACATGCCCTGATAAACACAATACAATTCTTTGCGTCGCGCAGGTGGGTACAGTGATGCCAACTTTTGAGACTCAAAACGCGTAAAAATTTTTTGAAAAAAGGACTAGGAAGGGCTAAATTGAAAATATATTAAAAAATATAAAAAAAATAGAAAAAATTTTTCAAAAAAGCGCGAAAAGGGGCTAGTATTAAAACGTTTCTGTTGAAAATAAAAACATCAAATCAATTTTTGTAATGTAATTTATTAGAATATAAATAACCATGATACAAAAATATAAAGGTAAAACCATTCTCTCTTTTCGTCGCCATATTAACCTTCTGACGTTTACCCCGATTATTTTTTACTCCCAAAAATAATGCTACCGTATTCATTTGCAAAATCCGAGTTTTTTTGATTACTCTTTTGACTGTTATGCTTTTTTAATAAAAAAATGTTTTATGACAAAAATATTGAAAAATTCATCACTATTGCATTAAAATTAATATATATAATAAATAATTGTGATATGTGTGAAAAAATAAATGTTGAGCAATGAGCTGAATTATACAACAATTGCAGTAATTTCCATATTTGCGGCAGAAATGGATAGAAGCATGCAATATAGATGATGGTTTGCTACCAAAAAATCCTTTGGTTTGTTCAGCTCACTTCCGTGAAGAGCATATGAATATAAAAAAACATTGGACCCGTTTGAGCCTAAGTGCAATTCCTCTTCAAAGGTAACTGCCATATTAAATACATCCATTACATTATTGCTTTAAAGCAGTATTGTCCACACGTACACTTTCACATTCTGGGAGTCTACTCCGTATTTCGAAACAAAAGAAAATGCTTTCGAATTTGAGTGTTATTAACATTGTTCTACTAAACTAGCCATCATACTGGTGTACTCTTTAACTAAAAATTAAAGAAACTGCAACTGCCTTGGAATGTGTATGTTAATATTATGCACGGTTAAGAAGGGTGGTGTTACAACACACCTCCAATCGTATACCAAAAAAAAGGTGAAACAAAAATCGTATAACAAGGCTATTTTGTGCTAATTACTGCTGTGAAGAAGAGAATTATTAGAGCGATGCCGTTTAAAATAAGCACATGCGATTCAAAATTCATGTTTGAAGAATTTTTAATATATCTTCAGAGTATAAACCATTACATGTATTATTCAAAACCACAAATTACTCATTTCCAAAAACATTCCTAAAAAAAATTCCCGTAATTTCGTGTGGCAACGTTTTCCTCTCTGTTTACAAAAAACAGTAATCAAATAATTGGGACAAAAGTCAGAATTAATTTTATATGTCAAATGTGGTTGTACCTTTATATTATTGTATCATGTAAATAACTATCATGAGATCAACACATACATAGCTTGAGAGCTTCAATATTGTACATATGTATTTCATTTACATTTCATATTACATTTCAATAAGGTATGTAGATACGTAGATTAAATAGTTAGCATATACACACATATATGTATAATAGAAATATATATACATATGTATGTTTACATAAGTAGATATATTTAAAATTGGCCGTTATTAAATAAAATTTCGATTTCTCGCTCTTCCAAAAACATACACTATCTGTTTTAGGCTGTACTGAATAACTTTCAAGGCATAAAAAATTTGGAAGAAATAAAAGATTACTCTATATTATTCTTCTTTTTTAAATTGGTAAAGCCATATCGACTTTTTACTCATTTTATTGTGATAGATTAAAGGAAGAAAAAGTTCGCAAAAGTTTAAATGTAGCCATATCGAGCAAAAACTAAAAAGGGCTGAAAGATTATTGTAAGTGCTAGGTTTGCGCCTTTTTTAGTTTGGGGCTAAAAATTTTTTTTCGCGTTTTGACTGACTGAAAACGGGCTAAATCTAGCCCTAAAAGGGCTAAGTTGCCATCACTGGTCAGGTAAGAGAAAAAATCCTGTAAATGATTGAGTTAGTACTACAATTTCCATGATTGGTTGAAAACTAATTAATTTGTCGATTATTTATGCAAAATCATGTAATCACATTTTTTTAATTTTATATGAGAGAGAAAAAGAAATAAACTAATAAAGTTTCTCTATTTTCGCTTTTAATTCAGCTGATTTTTACGATGAAGGTTGGAGAATTTGTAGGCTTATGTTAGCCGATTTAATACGCAATAATTAGTTGAAAATGCGGGTTTTAATCTTTTGTTAGTTACGTCAGATTTGATGCGAATATATTACCATCAATCAAAGACATTTGGTTCAATGACGAACACCCTAATGCATATAAACACTTGCCAACATAAATTTACAAAAATATACATAATCATGCATATACATACATATGCATGCGTGTAAATTGTATATGGACATATGTGTGTGTGTGTGTGTGTTTTTTTGTGTATGTGTGTATTTGTATATAGCTAAAAAATGTTATTTAACATTCAATGCTAAATAGCCCCCAAAAACTAAAAGTAATTAAGAAATAACGGAAGCGGATGTCTGAAAGCAAAAAGCCTGAAACAATTTAAAATGTGTATGTGTGTGTATGTGTGAATGAGCTTGTGTTTTTTTGTATGGTGTGTAAATGATGTATTAGCCAAATAAAAACAAAGCAGCAGGCAATGAGAGCAAAAGAGAGAGAGAGAGAGAGAGAGAATATATGCATAAATATTTATTTTTAACCAGCGATGCCAACTATTTATAACCCAAACGCGCTACTACCCTTCTCAAAACGCGCTAAGTTACAGCATTGTCAAATATTTATAGCAAAAACGCGCTATTTTCTACGCGCTAAATTAAATTTCAATAAAGTCGATGTATGTATGTATTATTGTACTCGTATATACAATTAATTTTTCGGATTTTGCAATATTGCTTAATTGACATTATGTTTTAATTAACTAAAATCATTTAATACAGAATCAGAATCGCCTTCCAAATAATCGAAATGCTTAGTTTTTACTTTTAATTTATGTATTTCTAAAACTTTGTAACAACATACAGGGTGGGCCAAAAGAAACCAAGGGGTGTAAAAGTTTAATAACTTTTTTGTTTATTAATTTTTTTTTATTTTTTCTTTCAGATTATATAGACAACACTTGGAGAATTTATAATGGAGAGGTTCACAACTGAACAGAGAACCAGAACAATAAAATTTTATTATTTAAACCAGAGATCAATTATTTTAACGCAAAGAGCATATCGTCGACATTTTAACGTCAGAATTTCGCCCTCTGAAGCGATGATTCGTTGCTTAGTTAATCGTCATCACCAACATGGCAGCGTAAGAGATTTGCCTCGAACCAGTAGACCACGTTTAAGTCGCACTGCGGAAAATATTGAACGAGTACAGCAAAGTGTTAACGAAGCACCAGAAACATCTGGCAGAAGGCGTTCTGCTCAGCTAGAAATGTCTCGTACGTCACTACGGCGCATTTTAAAAAAAGATTTACAGATACACCCATATAAGGTGCAATTGGTCCAAGAATTAAAACCCGCAGAACATCGGCAACGTCTAAATTTTGGAGTTAAATTTCAAGAGTTGGCCAGAAATGAAATCATTTTTGATTTATTTAATTTGATTATGAGTGATGAAGCTCATTTTCATTTGAATGGCTTTGTTCATAAGCAGAACTGTAGGTTCTGGGGTTCTCAAAATCCAAGAGCCATTCATCAACGCCAATTGCACCCCATCAGGTGTACAGTATGGTGTGGGATCACATCTGAAAATGTCATTGGGCCCTACTTCTTCGAGAATGAAGATGGAAGTGCTGTAACCGTAAATGGAGAGCGGTATCGGTTTATGATAGAAAATTTTTTACGTCCTGCTCTTGAAAACAGACCTGGTATGTGGTTTCAGCGGGGCGGAGCCACTGCCCATACTGCCCGAGACACAATGGCACTTTTAAGTCAAATTTTTGGAGAGCGAATAATTTCTCGAAATTCGGAAATTATTTGGCCAGCACGATCGCCAGATTTGACAGCAGCCGACTATTTTCTTTGGGGTTTTTTGAAGGAGCGAGTGTATGTGAACAAGCCAGAGACAATCCTTGAACTCAAGGCAAACATTGTTGCAGAAATTCGAACGCTACAGCCACAAGTTTTGAAAGATGTTATGGAAAATGCTCTAAAAAGAGCCCATCAGTGCGAAGCTGAAAACGGTGGTCATTTAAGAGACATCATTTTTCATACTTAGTGTAAAAAAATTTCCATTTTGTATATTATATAATCTGAAAGAAAAATAAAAAAAAAAGTTAATAAACAAAAAAGTTATTAAACTTTTACACCCCTTGGTTGCTTTTGGCCCACCCTGTATAAATTGTCGAAGAGTTTTGCGATTCTAATGCTTTTTGTACTTCAGCTATAATAGATGCTTTATAAGTTATGTACATTTTTTGGGTCATTGTATGTAGTACATATTTTTATTTGTGAAATTTCAAAATATTTGTCATTGCAGTATTAAAATTCGTTTTTTATTCTAACCACAGTCAAGCGAATTTTGTTTGCGACACCTGAATCATTAACTAATTTAAAAAAATTGATCGGAGTTTTGGATATTAGAAAATTGTTAAATTTTTACAAAAAAAAGTTTAAAAAATATTGAACTGAAATGATATTATTGACTTTATTCAAAACGCGCTAATTTAGCGCTTTTTCTAACGCGCTAAGACGGAAAAAAGCGCGTTTGGCATAGTTAAAACGCGCTAAATTGGCACCGCTGTTTTTAACACTTACTGGCAGCGTTGCCGTTTTGGTGCTTTTCGGGTATTTTTTTTGGTGCTTTTTTCAATTTCCCGCAAAATTTTTGCAACTTAAACAAAGCAAAGAAAGCAAACACTTTTCTCAATAATTTTTTTTTAATTCCTTATAGGAATTTTTTATTGTTAAAGCAATGATTTTACTATTTTAATTTGCATGCCTGAACACAGTTAAACAACCTATTATTATTATTAATCTATTATGGCTTTCTTTAAAATGGAAAAACAACAATATCGAAAAAGCTTGGAAGAATTATCAAGCATTCAAAAAGTGGCTTAGACCAGCAAAAGATGCGTTAAAGGCACTTTGCATTTGATGTAATTTTAACATAATTGTTTTGTCTGGCATTTTAAAGAACCTCAAAATAAAAAGAGAGAAAAATTAAATTTTTAAATTTATTTCAAGCATGTAGTCGAATTTGGTTTATATGTTTTAAAGAAAAATATACCACATCCTTTCTTGTCCAAGAATGCCTTAAAGCCCTGGATGGACTTGCGCAACACTCAAATATCGCGTTAAACTGGTTGCATAGACTCGGGACTATTTCAGAAAACATAGTGCCGGATGAACTGGCAAAGAGGGGAACCCTGCTAAGAGAGGTCGATATCGACAATATTTGTGGTCTCCCACTATCATCCTGCTGGAGACGTTTTGATGTTACCTTTCTTCAATTAGCTCAAAACAGATGGCGCAATGAGTCCACCTATGTAATAGCGAGAAGTCTCTGGCATCGCCTGTACCTGGATTCACTAACTTTTATTACGATAATCGTATCGCTATAATAAATATAACGAAAATTCGACTTTGCTATTCAGTAACATATTTTAACGATATTCTCTGTCGGTTGGAGGAAAATAAAATAAAGTCACAAGCTCAGCTTGTGGTTTTCGCTTATTTTTACATTTTCTATACAGAGATACCACATAATATTGAATTAAATGGCAATTAAGATAATGTTGGAGACTATCGTAAAAAAGAAATTACGGAATCACATTATCGTTACCACAAACGAATAAATATGTCCATAAATATTACGATTTTCGGTTCGCAAAAAGTTACAGAATCCAGGTACTGGACTACCGTACAACGAAAAATCTCATGAACTTCAATAGGAAGTACTTGAGGAACATCGTGGCCACACGTGGGGTCACTGTACCTTCAGAACCCATGCTAAACGTATGGGTCTCCCATATAATGATTACTGCTACAGTTGCAATGACGAGGAAGAGGAGGAAAGTATCCTGCATCTCCTGTTTCTTTGTCCCGCTGTGGAGGATCTCCGTATGCACCTCCTTGGCAGAGTATCCTTCGGAAGCTTATCCGAGTTATCGGAAATCGGGCGCAAAAACCTTAGCCTCTATATTAGGAATAGTGGCTGGTATAATCGCTGACCCCTAATAGCTAAACTTCTTGAACCACTCATAGCCCCCCCCCCCCCCCCCCCAGAAAAACAATCTTTGATCTTTTTTACTTCTACCCTTCTCACCCTCTATCTTCTTTCAACTTACAGGTAGCACAAAGGGATCATTATATTGGTCCCAAGTGAGCTGGCCTCTAATTTTTTATAGGAATATTCTTGCGCGGTAAATTTGACAGTCAGAAAGCTGTACTCAGGTACTTAAGATGAACTATGGAAAGAATTAAACTGAAAAGAGACAAATCTAGAGAATTCCGTCAAACTATGCACCTTCAGCACGCAAAAATAACGCCTCAAGCTGGTATCCAGCAAGCTGTTTATATCTGTTTACAAGTACATAAGAAGAACTGAAGAAAAATTCGCCAATTAGTAATGTTCTCAAAAAAAAAAAAAAAAAAAAAAAAAAAAAAAAAAAATCGGGTACAATTTGCTAGAGAGCATATCACTCGCGGTAATAGAGAATGACACAAAAGTATCATTTTAAGTACTCTTTGAGTATTGGCCATCAAAGAACTATGAATGCGTACAGTTTGACAAAAAATACATGCTCATATGCAGACATACGCATTAATTATAAACCGAGTACTTATATAACTTTAAACAGCCAACAATTATGATCATACACAGTTCTTAAATTGTGCAGTACAAACGACTGCAACTAAAATTTATAGACTGTGTGAGTATAAAAATACTTTTGAGTATTAACCGGCTACATATGCGTATATACAAGGCTATTTTATTTACACACACTTACAGCATGTTTTCAAAGACGCACGCACACAACATTCCATTTCTCAGTCGGATTTTTAATAACTAGCTCAAAATATAGATGACTTTTTGCTAACTCATTTCCAACTAGCTTCTAAACTAACTCATAAATGATATAGATGTGAATAGTTGTTTTAAGTACAACTGTCTTTTGAACTAACCTTAAGCTAACTCAAAACTAATGCAGAGATTAGTGAGTTGTTTTTGTACAACTAACTTCTTTTCGATACGTTTTGAGCTAACTTTAAGTTACCCCCTGTTTGTGTAAAACGTTTGAGTTAAAAATCTTGCCGTTTTTGTAATAGACTAAAGGAAACTTGTACAAATTTTCTTTAATCTATTACAGAAACGCCAAGATTTCTAACTCAAACGTTTTACAAACATCTGATACAGAGATGAGTTAAAGTTCAGCGAGAAGATGTCAGCATAAAATTCGTGTGTATGTTAACTCTCTGCCGTTTATATTTTATAAGGCGCGATAGCAACAGCGTGACCGTTTGACCGACTAAAGTGGCATATCATAGCAAAGTTTCAAGTATGATGGCTGACAAACAATTTGATACTCGTTTTGCTTCCTCAAAAAAACAATTTAAAATTCTTTGAACAACTTTAAATGTTAATCAATAGTAGGTTATATCATAGCTAACTAAAAACAATTTCTTTTTTGATATGGCACAAGCTAACTCATAGTGACCTTATGAGTGAGTACTGACTAGTCAATGCAGAATGAGTCCGACTAATTTTTGGCTGATAATTCAATAGTTTTGAGTTGACTCAAATTCCTACTGGGTTTATAAACACAAATAAATTTAAATATCTATACGTTGCCCAATAAGCATTTTTGCTTGAAATCAAGTGTAAAACAAGTGTTATTCAAGCCACACAATCAATTGTCAAGGGTTGAATTATGCTTGATTCACACTTTAATTCGATAGCATTTTCCAATGAAAAGGGAACTTGAACTCAATGCGAACAATTCAGTTGTAGTACAGTTTAATTCAAGCCTTGAATTATACTGTAATTCAACCTTGTATTACAATTGAATTCAAGTGTAATTCAAGCTGCAAAAAAAAGGCTTTTAAAATGGAAAGCAAAATGCAATTTCTTTGTTTTCTAAAAATTATTTTCTGCACATCTGCCTTCGATATTGTTTTCACGTTTTACTCACCTTTGTTTTTCAAATTCACTTTTATTTATTTGTTTTTGATATATTCACCACAATTTCAGTTTTAATAATAAATAAATAACGTATTTGACAAGGTTTGAGCATATATGTATGTATGTATGTTGTTTGATTTTTGATGTGTAAACATCTATACGCTAGGGGGTAAAAATCTTTTGACTTTGATTTCTTTGATGAGATTTCTTTGCTGAGATTTCTTTGCTTTTTGCTTTTGCTTTGCATTGTCAAATCGGTGTGAGCTATGTATGAGTGTATTAGTGTTTGAAAGAAGCAATACCAAGCAGAGAAACAAGTCGACCGGCTCGAAGCCGACGGTGCGCCGCCGCCGGTTATTTTTCTGTATATTTCCGTACACCAAAGGTGAAAATGAACCGTAAGAGCTACGGACTTGAAATTTGGACACAATATGTAGACATTTGGCCAATACAACAACAAATACATGAGAGTTAAAAACTAAAGGGTGTTCCAAAACGAGCAACGAAAAATGTTAAAATCCCATGTAATATACATACAATTGTATGTACATATGTATATATATACACTTGAAATTTTAAAAGTTAGTGTATTTTTAAACAGACTACAACAATTAACACTAAATTTAAAAAATTTAAATCAAAGGGTGTTCCATCAGTTAATGCAATTTTGACTTTGTAATTTTGACAACTTGCTGTATCTTGGAATCCGTAAGAGAAAAACTCTTAAAATTTTCAAAAACGGTAAAACTAAAAATCAAAAAAATATAAAATCGCCAAATATAAAAAATCGCCAAAACGAAAAAAAAGCACCAAATTAAAAAAATCTCTAGGACTAAAATAAATCGCGAAAAACCGCAAAAATCGCCAAAATGAAAAAAATCCTTCAACAAAAAAACCGCCAAAATGAAAAAATCGCCAAAATGAAAACAAATTGCGAAAATTAAAAAAACCCAAAGAGAAAAAAAACACCAAAACGAGAAAAAAGCGATAAAACTGAAAAAAATCGTTTAAACTGAAAAAACTTAAAAAATTAAGAAAGCTAAATCAAAAAAAATGATCAAAACCGAATGTGCGCGAGTCAAAGTCGCACTTTACTGAATTTATTTTAATTGCAATGCGTACACAACAACAAGAACAGCAACAACTAAACGATGAACAACAGGAATTAAAAATTAAAAAGTAAAAGTAAAAGCATTTACCATAGATGAGCACTGCAATACCACTAAAGTTTCAGTAAAAATAATAAACATTTTTGAACAAGTAAATTTTTACTGATTACTAAAAATTTTTTCTACAATTTTTATAAATTGCCTAAATTATTTGTTATATGATGAGGTGCATTGAATTTTCAGTAATCAGTAATGCCCGTATTCATAATGAAATTCTAACAAGCGGCTAAATGTTTTTCATACAAAAGTTTCAAAATTTGAATGAAAAAACTTTGCCACTTGCTACAATTTTATTATGATTACGGCCCAACGATTTAACTCGTAATGCAAATTAAATTTCATTAGCAGTAAAAGTTTACTGAATTTTTTTAGTAATCAGTAAATTTACTGCTTACTGCAATTTTGAATGCAGTACATATACATATACTACAGTGTGCCCATTTACTAACCAAATAAGTTTAATAAAACAAACAAAAACCAACAAATTCATATGTATTTACAATATTGAAAGTTTTGATACTTTTAATTAATTAATTTAAAAAAAGATACTAAAAGCATAAGTACTTCCAACTTAAAAAAAAATTTCATTACTAGATGTTTACACATCTTCTCTGTGATCGGACTCACATTGCTTTTTTTTATTTAAAAATATTTTCAGACTTGAAAATTACTTGAAAAAATGCTTGAATTCAACTTTGTTTCCAGTTAAATTTCAAGTGTTTGAATTTAAATATTTTGAGTGCTTATTGGGTGGCGATTGATGAATAAATATCAGGCATATATTTTTTTGTCAGACTAAATATCCATAGTCTGAGTAAAAGCATACTTCGGCTACAAGTATGAGAGAGTAAATACGCTTTATTTTTTAATTTAAGTTTTTCGCATAAACGAAGTAGAGATGCTCTTGTATGTTGGAATCGGCTATAGTTATAGTTGCTTGAGAGAAAGTATATGAGTAGTCACTGTCATTATCTGCTCAGTACATTCAAGAGGCCATGCTAATAATTGACGATAAGAGATTTAATAAGGACGTCCCAGATGATTATAATTATTATTTTCAAGCGATATAAGAGAGAGGACCTGTTTTTAAATTGAAATCACAACAAATACGGTGGAGTTATGGTTTGAAGTGCAATAACGTATTACGGCATATATTTTCTTAGGAAAATCATACTTATCGCCTTGCTGGCAGTAATACTGGCAGAATTAAATACTTCACGAAGTATTTCGCGCAACTTAGCAGTTATTTGATTTCATACCACACCTTTTAGCCACGAAAGTGTATCATCAAGCGGCTTGTTATAATACTACAGGCAGCAGATTTTAATTTTTCTTTAAAATTATTACGCTATTTACTTTTTATGCTCCTTAATCTTATGAAAATCCTACCTCCCCTCGCCCCCTATTTTTCGTTTACGATATTCAATCTCATAATTGATAGCTATAAAGTTAAAGTGTCAAGTAAACGCGATAAATTCACTCAGCAAAAATGTATTTGTATCAAAAAATAAACTGCCAAATTAGTTGAAGGGATCAGAATCTGTATTGGCTTTATATGAAAAAAAAGTTTCATGGAAATAAATAAATAAAACAATTTTAAATTTACATACGAGTACATATCTGCCTATCAGTCGATACAAATTACACGTGGTGTTTTTCCCTCACTTCAGGATATTCAGTCACAGAAAATATTCGTAATCTTAGCGGGGGTTTAAGGCTGGCATATTCCCTTTTTCTTTATCAGCACAACAACAATAAAAAAGAAACACGCATACTGCGAAGAGACGGCAACATAAAGAAAATAATAGTAAAATTTGTTGCCAGCTTACAATTTTCCAAGCAATAACGCATTTACAATTTTACAAATTGTGCTGTTACATGTTTTTCTTTGGAGTTTTTCTTTTTTGTAGGACAGATTTAAGCAAACTTCTTTTTTTTGGAAAAGCAAAAAACGAAACAAAAGTCTGCACAAGTTGCACAAGTGCCAGCGGAGGCGCTACAACACAAAGCAGAGATAGAAGTAAACAGGCTCCCAAGTTAATGGCCTTGCTTAAAGCTGAACTAGATATCATTTTATATTTTTATAATCTTATTTATAAAAATTATTAAGGCTTTATAAAGGGTTTATAAAACAGATTTTCAAAAAAAAATTGTCTTCTTAAGCCTTTATAAAGCCTTAATAAAATTTTTTTTAAAGTAATGCCTTTAGTATTTATTTTCATGTGCCTTGTCAAGAAGCTTTTCAAGAAGTGTTGGTCATTTATTAATTAATAGTCTGATAGTATTTCAATCTCTTTTATTTTATTATTATTATCTTGACCCTTATTATGAGTTTTATAGGATTTTTACTACCACTTTTCGGTCCATGGACGATACCTCACCTCAGAGACTAATTAGCTGCCGGGCCTGCGGTGACAGTGTTACCAGCACTACATCACTGCTTAAATTTCGAACTTCCACCGCCGATAGGCTTTTTTTCTATCGTCAGGGCAATTCAAAGTGAAGCTGCACCTTTATCAGGCCCGTAGCGAAGCCTTTAAATAGATAGAGGGTGATTTTTTTTAGCAACACTGCTTTTGACAGCTTAGCTGTTTTCATGTATCATGTTAATGTTAAACATGTTCAGTTTGGTCTATAATTTACGCTTAAATTAGACGTGAAACCAAAATTCAATTGGTTTCTATGGTGAGAGTTATGGCCAAGGCATATCAAACAGGTACACGTATCAGGCATATTGCTCATCCGCTGATTTTTTGTTTACAAGTTTATAACGAAGAATTCGTTTGACAATTACTTTTGTGCCTTGTTTGATGCATACAAATTTTTGACAATTACTTTGCAAAGCTATGTGAGAAGCACAGAGTTGCCACAGAGTTTTTCCTAATGCATGTACCTGTAGTAAATGTGCCTTGGTTATGGCGTTATGGAGAATCACCTATAATCAAATACAGTGTTGCCCATTAGTTTGGTTCGAACGGCTGTTTTCTATGGCTATGGTTATGTCACGTCTGATTCAGCCTTTAACCATGAATCGGCTAACAAATGACAACGTTTGCAGATTAATAAATTTTATTATCAAAATTCATGTTCGCTTCAGAAATTGCATCCGTGCACTTCTTCCATTTTATGGTCAGTTTGGTCGACCATCTGAGGCTGCTATTCGGAATCTGGTGACTAAATTTCGCCAGATTTTTACATTATTAGAGATTAAACCACCAACACGCATACGTCCGTACGCGGACATAGGAAACTATCGCAGCTGTATACGATAGTATTTTTTGATGCCCGTGAATAATCGATTCGGCGCCCTTTGCAACAATTGCGCTTCTGTTGCTTTTTGTTTTGCAAAATGGAAGAGCTGGACTTGACTGAAGTGTGGTTTCAGCACGACAGTGCCACATGCCGCACATCACGAGAAACAATGGCCCAATTGAGAGGCGAGTTCGGTGAACAGTTTATTTCATGTTTGAGGCCGTTCAATTGGCCGCCAGACCATGCGCTTTAAAGCCTTTAAAATTTTTTGTGGGGCTTTGTGAAGGCTCATGTCCATAGGGGCAAGTCTGCAACGGTTGACTCACTGGAAGACAATATTGAAGGATTTATTTGTAAGATACCGGCGATATGATGAAGAAATTATGCCAAAATTGGACCCAAGTCAAAATTTACATGAAATCATCTTCAACCATTATATAGATCGTTCTACCGACTCAAATAAATATGTCATACACGTCTTTAAATTTTATGTGTTTTTTTTAATCAAATGCGAAAGCTCTTAAAAATCACCCCTAAAGGCCGTGATACACTATCATACAAAGTCGTGCGATCTACGAATATATATAACCCTGGTGTGATGAATTGTTATTGTCTTTTGAAAATTTTCATAAACTCCATCATACCAGCGTTGTAATTTTTCGTAGATCACACGACTTTGTATGTACACTATCATACACGACCTTTAAAAGCACATTTCCACTCTCTGTCATTTCGGATTTTGGTTAATAAATATACACAAAGCAGCAGTCCATTCTTTTGCCATAGTTTTGAACCACTTTTTCGCACGTTTCGGACGGTATCTCGGCAATAATTTGGGAAATGTTGGTTTTCAAATTCTCCAACGTTAAGGAATTATACGATTAGACACGGTCTTTGGCGTTGCACTTTTAAAATTGAAACGGCGTCAAATCCCATGCTCTTAGCGACCAATTGACGTCACCAAAACGTGACATTACACGTTCTAGAAACGTCCAATGCAATAGAAACATTTTTTTAAATTTAAATTATTAAAATTATTCCTGATTAAAATATATATTTTTGTAAATAGTAAAACCGGTTCTGCATTTTTCGAAAAGCACCATCTGCTCAAAATGGTACAGTGTCCCTAATATTGTGACTATTTACTGTAGTAAAATAAAAACTTGAGCCTTGCGTTTGTGCTAAAGTTTGAATCTAGATGAAGTGTGGAAGAACGAAAATATGTCTGCATGTTTGTTTTACACAAAAAAGCAACAACATTTGCGTGTAAGTTACTTTTTTTCTTAAAAATTTTACTTTTTATTCGTTTGCGAAGTTAAAAATCCGCCAATAGGAATATTAATGCATCAAAAACTTTGAACTGAATTTTGCAACATGTGAATTTAAAAGTTTTAAAAATTTCTTAGAAAAAGTTTATTTCCACGAAACGGAAGCAATTAGAATACACAGGAGGAATAGAACGTATTTTGGAGATTACATGAAACCACACAACTATTAAATGAAAAACTCTGTAAAAGTCTTAAGGAAATGACACCAAAAAGCCAATGAACTTGTTTATATTTTTAATACGTAACTTCGATAGTATGATTACATAATATTCCACATACATATTTCATTACGTACACAAATTATTAACATATTATTGAACATGATAAAAAATATATTTCATTGAGACATAAGGAAAGCAAAAAAAAAATTAACTAATACTTGTTAAATTTTTAACTATGCCCAATAAGCACTCAAAAAATTAAAATTCAACCACTTAAAATTGAACTGGAAACAAAGTTGAATTCAAGCATTTTATTCAAGTAATTTTCAAGTTTGAAAATATTTTTAAATAAAAAATCAAACAACATACATATGTATATGCTCAAACCTTGTCAAATACGTAATTTATTTATTATTAAAACTGAAATTGTGGTGAATATATTAAAAACAAATAAATAAAAGCGAATTTGAAAAAAAGGTGAGTTAAACGTGAAAACAATAGCGAAGGCAGATGTGCAGAAAATAATTATTAGAAAACAAAGGAATTGCATTTTGCTTTCCATTTTAAAAGCCTTGTTTTTGCAGCTTGAAATACACTTGAATTCAATTGTAATACAAGGTTGAATTACAGTATAATTCAAGGCTTGAATTGAACTGTAATACAATTGAAATGTTCGAATTGAATTCAAGTTCCCATTTCACTGGAGAATGCTATTGAAATAAAGTGTAAATCAAGCATAATTCAACCCTTTACAATTGAATATGTGGCTTGAATAACACTTGTTTTACACTTGATTTCCAGCAAAATTGCTTATTGGGTGTAGTTTCAAAAGTAAAGGAAGTGTGTGTTTATTGAAACTCTTCAGTTCATTACATATTAAATAATTCTCAATTATATTTTGTGAGTTTTTGTTAAAAATAGATATATTGCTTGTGAGGTTATTAAATAGTGTTGTAAAAAGCGGCTACTTTTGAATACTCAGTACTACTTGATACTTTTTCAATTGGGTACTCGATACTACTCAATACTTTATATATGTATGTATATAGGAAGTTAAAAATTATTATTTATATTATTTTATTGATAATGCAATTATGGAAAAACAAAGATTAAATACAAGTATATTTAAATTAATTTATAACAAATGAAAATAAATAAGTTTTAAGATTAGTTTTTGTACATAAACATTTTTTAACGTACTCTTAACACTTCTAGTGCATTAATCTCTTAACTTATCTTCTAAATATTTTTTAATAAACATTTTTTTCTCACAATTGATGTTAGTACTTTGTCATTGGTGAAATGTAGAAATAAAATTTTACCAACATTGAAGGAATTTAAAATATTTTTCATGTTTGTGAGGACCTGACCTGCTGGTTATATTATATCACGTGCTTTCCCTCCATTATTCTAAAGGGTCACTTTTTCTGTCCAATAGTATTTGTTAATGACTGAAGTAGTAGTAGTTTTGTAGTACTTTTTTTAGTAGCTGTTTTTGTGTCAAAATAATTCCTAACATAATTGGTATTTGTTACACTAACTCCATGAGGTTCAGTCATATTTTTTTGTATCAAACTCACAGAGTTATATAATTCTGATGTATTTTAAAGGAAGACTTTCGCTTGAATACTACAAAATGTAACCCTGAAAGTATTGAGTAGTTACTTTTGTGTATTGAGTACCGGGAAAAACTCCCGGTATTGAGTACTCAGTACTCAAATACTCAATACTTTTACAACACTGTTATTAAAAACAAGAGTTAAAGGTATAACAACCTGCCACATTTTTGTTCTAATAAATTTAATTGCCCTTATTCTAGTTGTCAATATCGACGTCACGTCAATATAATATCCAAAAATTGGGGCTTGTCTACATGCTCTCGAGAGCAATTTTGTTCTATTGAAAGTCTATTTCTGTTCTCTGAGGTCTGTCAAAAGCACTCAGTGTTTTTCCACAACGGCTAGATAGACGCCAACGTCTTGGTATTATACTGACGTGACGTCGATGTTGACAACAGGAATAAGGGTGAATTTGATTTCCAACCAACAGTTTTTCATGTTGATTTTACCTTGGTATTTTAATTTCTTTGTGGTGAGAAACATGAGAATATGTACTGGCTACGCTCGGGGCGTTGCACCCTCGGAATTAATAGAGGGTGTTTTTATAGAGGTATAGAACTTCGAAATGGAATAAAACAAAGATGAGTTTTTAAATTTACATGAAATTATTCGAAAGATAATCTTCTGGCATAACAATTTAAATATGTCTTCTGGCATATGACCGCCACGGCTGGCTAGAAAGTAGTCAAATCTGGAGGTCCAATTTTCGTTGACTTTTTCCAATATTTGTGGTCGTATATTGGCAATAACGCGGCGAATGCAAGTTGTCAATCGTTTTGGGCTTATCGACGTACACTAGCGACTACACATATCTCCACGGAAAAAAATTACACGATATTGGAGGCCAATTCACGTGTCCGAAACGAGATGCGTAGTGCGGTTACCAAACTGTTCCTTCAATAAAACAACGGTGGCACGATCTGTGTGACATGTTGCGCCGTTTTGATGAAATCACATCATGGCTGTTCAATTGATGAATTGAGGAAAAGGACAGCAGTCATTGCGGATGGACTGATTCGGGTCTTCTTCTACACTACGCTCTACAGCAGCAATGACTTCTTCTGTACGCATCGCACGACGTCTCTGAGTAAACGTTGTGCGAAAACTTTCCATAATTAATCAAATTAATTGATTTGATGGACGACTATGTGGACCGTAAACTGGATGCAGAGCGCGATACGTATTTCGAACAGAACCATGATTTTCAAAATAAATTTCCACAACTTGGTAGCGTTGTTCAGGCTAAACTAAACACAAATCACTTGACAGACAGCTGACAAAGTGGCCGCCAGTTAAAAAAGTGTTGCCAACTTAAAGTTTTATGCATCTATAAAAAGCACCCTTTAAATACAGAAGTGAAAGTAAAAATAGAAAATACTATTCGCTGTGTTTAAAAAATACCTCAAGGTTCGAGTCGTATTCCATACCGCTGTCCAATTTATCAAAGATCAATTGCTCTGCCAAATCGCTTCAAAGACGCTTGAATACATAAAAATCATGATATATGGCAAAACCGTAATATCGAAAAAAAATTTAATATGACAAAATAAAAATCGTCAAAACTGGAAATCCTGTGTGGCGTTGTTTTGGACACATATCTATCTATGTTTTAAATTTCATTAAAATCGCTTGGATATTTTCGGAAAAGCCGATTTCCTTTTTTGCAATTCTTACATTCGGTGTATTCAGAATTTAATGTTGTAAAATATTTATTAATACATATTTTTTTTGTGAATGTAAAACTGATGTTTTCCATTTATTTCAGTATTCATTAAATATACGGGTACGAGTACGAGTACACCTTCTTTCGTTTCACTATGAATTGTTGAGGTTTTATTTGTTGCCAAGAATTTCACGAGTTGAGTTTTGTTAAATTTGTTATTAGGTAATCAACTTAAGAATTTTTTTTGTGTGCTATTGATATCATTAAAAGTGACAATGTTGAGGCACAGCGGAAGTGAAAAGGAATCTGCTAACACTTGTACACAAGTACAAAGGAGATGTTATTTGATTTCCGTTTTTTAGGTTTCTGTAGGTTTTACGACATCAATAATAAATGTTGTTTCTTTTATTATTAAAAAATATTTTAGACGCAACGCATAATAATAATTTGCACGCTTTTCAACTTTATCTTGAATACATAAAAAGAAAAGGTATGTAATTGAATTTTTTTTTATGACACATATTCTTTTTTTTATTGCTCCCCTCTTCGTTATTGGCAAGAGCTTATAGCAGAAATCTTAAAAATATTTTATGAGATCCTTAAAATTTAGGGATGTGAGTGAGTGTGTGCGTGTGATTTATTAAGCGAATATGTATGTACTTGCTTGCAATTTGTACAGAAAAACTTAAAAAAATATAAAAATAAAAATGCAGTAAACATTTCATAGTAATTACAGTAAACATATGTATAATACCAGTATGTTTAATTAATAATGAAAAAAGTTGTTTTAGCATTCAAGATGTGCAACCTGAAAAAATTTATTTGGTGAAAAAAAAATCAATTTTCCAGCCCTGGTTTCTAATAAAACAGAGAACTGCTTCTTTTACTATACTAGGGTCTAATCGTCGCTTTCGATAACAATCTGATTCGATCACATTTCTTTAGTTTCGAAATTTTGGCATTCGATATCGAGCAATGCAATAATATAGTTCGATACCGTATGCCATAATATCAAACTGATAACGATAACGAGCTGATTCTATCACGTTTTTTTCAGTTTGAGATTAAGGCATACGATATCGAAAAATGTAATTATATGGTTCGATATCGAATGTCATAATCTCAAACTGAAAAAAACACAATCGAATCAGCTCGTTATCGAAAGCGCCGATTAAAACCCTGATTTTTAATAATAATGCCATGAAAAATCCTGACACATCAGTCTAAAATCGAAGTCTTGCTTTTCTGGGAGCTTCGGAAAATCGATTTCACGTACAGGCATTTCTTATTCGACTAGCATGGACCTAAGCACCCAGAATATGAATACGAATATTGTGAAAATTACAAACGGAATGATAAACTTCTATATACTCTTACTATTTTAAGTCAAGGTTATAAAAAAGGAGAGGGAAACTCTGTCCAACGACTGCGAGGGTATTACGTACCCCCACCCTCTTTGTTGCCAGAGCGCAGGAATTTTTGATTGCCATATCTTTGGAGTCGTTTGAGAAATTTGTTGGCCTAGCAATATCTAGACTGGCTGAACTTTCTTAGAGGTTATTTTTAACGAGGCAAGTGTAGTTAGTTTTTTAAGTCTTGAGCTCAAAGAAGGTACAGAAAAGGATTATGGAGTGGGAGGACTACTCACTTTACTTCATTCCCAAATTAATATTGCCCTTCGTTAATTGTTAGGGTTTCGTACACCAAAGGTGAAAAGGAACTAACACAAACACCAACTAGACTAAGGACGAATATATCGATGGTTTACTAACGCAACCTCGTAACTTAAAAACTATAGGGTGTTTTTTTGAGGGGTATAGAACTTCGAATTGAAATAAAACACAAGAAAATCGTTTTAATGTCCATCAATTTGGCTTTATTGGAAGGATAATTTTATGCCATTAATGTTTAAATATGATTTCGGGCATGTGGCCGCCGCGGCTGGCTCAAATAAAGCTAATTCTACAGGTCCAATTTTCAACCACTTTTTCGAGCATATGGGGCCGTATGTTGGCAATAACGCCACGAATGTTGGCTTCCAAGTCCCCTAACGTTTCTGGTTTGTTGGCGTAGACGAGCGACTTCACATATCCCCAAAGAAAATAATCCAATGGTGTCAAATCAGACGATCTTGGTGGCCAATTGAAAGGTCCATTCCGCGAAATTATGCGCTCATCGAATGTTTCCTTCAATAAATCGATTGTGACGTGCGCTGTGTGGCATGTAGCGCCGTCTTGTTGGAACCACAACTCATCCACATTCATGCCATCCAATTCGGGAACAAAATAGTCGGTTAGTCGGATCCAATTGCTGTGCACGGTGGCGAATCGATTCATTCGGGTCCTCTTCAACAGTTTGCTCTACAGCGGCAATTGTTTCTTCGGTGCGCACTGTTCGACGTCTCGCGGATGCGTATTATCACATAGAGTAAACGTAGTGCGAAAACGATCCATGGTTAACCGAATTAATTGCTCTGATGGACATTTATGTCGACCATAAAATGGACGGAGCTTGCGGTAAACTTCGCGAACTGAACCATTATTTTCGAAATAAATTTGCACGATTTGCAAGCGTTGTTATTTTGTCAACCTGTTTATGATGAAATGGCAAACCAAACTAAATATTAATCACTTGACAGCTGACAAAATGGCCGCCAGTTAAAAAAGTGATGCCAACTTAAAGTTATATACCTCAATAAAAAACACCCTTTACTACTTTTCAGGAGAGACAAAAAATGATTTATAACAAGTATTTAATGAAAATTTACAAGTATTTAATTGAAAATTTAACAAAAATCATCCAAGTAATTAGATTATAAAAAACATATATTAAAAATATTTAAATACTTGTTATAAATCATTTTTTGTCTCTCCTGAAAAGTAGTAGTTTTTAAGTTACGAGGTTGCGTTAGTAAACCATCGATATACGAAATTAAGAACAGACGACTCGAGATTAAGATCGAATGGGTAGGAGAAAGAGCTATTTCTCAAAGATTTAAAAACTATTTGCGATAAATACGGGCGACAACAGCTAAGAAAGAAGGCAGAAAAGTTTTATGTGTGGAGAGAGGACTTGTTTGAGGATTCGAGAATGATTAAAATTAGATATTCATTTAAATCCAAAATGATGGATTGAAATAAACACAGAAAAAAATATCATCGAAATGCAACCAACAAAAAAAAATAGTTAATTTTCAATTTAAAAATTAACAATCACCATTGTTGATATAACAAATTTAAATGATTGTAGTTAATTAAATTACTCAACAAACTTATTTGTTAAATTATATAATAACGGAATGCGCACATGTAGAAGAAACAAGAAATAATATTTTGTGTGTATTCATCATTTGCGTATTTAATAAAGTGTTGCTCTTTAGCTGAGAGGTAAGTGAGTCAGTTTATTAGTCCTGATGTTGCGGGTTCAACACCGCCTAAGACATTTACGGCCATATGTATAATCAAAAATTGGCATGAAGTTAGCATAAGTGACAAAATTGAACTAAGTGTTGACGAGTTCCGCTATACAATTTGACATTAAAAATCCCCACATAATGTAGTTTTAACACAGAATTACATCCTAGCATGATTTTTAATGTAAAATTATATGGCAAAACACGTTAAGATCATATTAAATTTTGCCACTTATGCTAACTTCATGCCAATTTTTGATTATACATATGTGGCCGTTAGTGTTTTTCGCAGTTAAGCAAAAACGTTTCGAGGATTGTGATTGTGTATAAATAAGCATTGTTAATATAACAATTATGATACGGAAATTCAAAAATTTACATTGTTAATATAACAATAACTTTAATTGAAATAACTTTGAAGTATAACAAAAATAAATGTTGAAAAAATAAATAAATTTCAACAATATATTTGTTGATATATTTAATTGAAAATATTTTTCAGATTTTCCTTTAACTTACAATTTCATTAATTGTATTTACAAAAACCATTGTAGGTTCAAAATCAATTAACTATTTAATTGATATAACAAAAAAATTAATTGTATTTACAAATAATTTTTGTCTGTGAAAGCTAACAACTCAGAACAATGGAACTAAAACTATTTAATAAATTTAAAAACTTCTGCTTTTCCTTACGAGAACTTCTAAAAGTACAATAGCTCTAAAAAAAATTCATAATTATATGATGTGCAAATGGCAAGAAAATTCTCTAGTTCAATTAGCATCTAACACCACAATCTTAAATTAAGAAATAGAAAAATGTAAATTATACACACCCATACACAGACACACACACACACACACACACACAACAGAAAATTAAAACGAGGGAAAAAAATTCTTAAAAACCATTTAACACAGTCTACAGCAACATTAAAAGGATACAAATTTAAATGCTGCAAAGGACTGAAGACGAAGAAGAAGCAGAAATCGCAGGAAACAAATATTTGCTGTAAACAAAACCTCAACAATTTCACTGGAAAACCCAACCAACAAGAAAATTCATATCTTCCGACTTAAAAAATAGAACACAAATATGCAAAGTATCTGTACTGTTCTGATGTTTGGAAAATAAGTAAAATTTTGCGCGGAAATTGTGCAGTGGAGAGAATAAGGGAAAATAAGAGAATGCTTTTAACTAATTTACCTAATTAAAATGTAAAACGGCAACCTTATTAAAATGAAACGACAGAATATACAATTACATAAACCGAAACACACATACTAACACACAGATTTTCTTCAACTTGCCCCAGTTGGCCACGTCTTTAAGACATCTTTGACGACGGGTACAAGACAATGGTAAGTCGTAGAAGACATATTAAAGACAACTCCATACAAATCGTTGACGAAATTTTCATACAAATGGCGGCTAGGTCACACAAGACCAGATGAGCGACATTGTCGCTCAGATTGTCCTCAACAAGGCTTTATTGAAGACAAAACGTGTGACACTGTCGCTCAGATTGTCATCAACAAGGCTTTATTGAAGACATAACGAGGGACATTGTCGCTCATATTGTCGTCAACAATGCTTTATTGAAGACACAACGAGGGACATTGTCGCTCAGATTGTCCTCGACAAGGCTTTATTGAAGACAAAACGTATGACACTGTCGCTCAGATGGTCCCCAACAAAGTTTTATTGAAGAGAAAACGTGTGACATTGTCGTTCAGAGTCATGAACGCCGATTTCTTTTAAATTGTCGATTAGAAAACTTAATCTACAGACGACATGTCGTACATGAATCGTCGAAGACAATGTCGTCTAGGACGATTTGGACAACTGGGATAGTTTACTGCCCTAGAGGCGCGCGTATAGATGTTAACACATCAAAAACAATTGAAATACATAAAAATTAAGTTTATTTATTTAAAAGTTACATTTTACCAGTTTCTACGTATATATTGACTAGTAACAGTTGACTAGTCTCTTTGTAAACATTGACTAGTCATAGTTTACCAATGCTTATGTAATCAGTGACTGGCAAAAAAGAAGCAGAGTAAAGCCCCGTTCAGACTATTATACAAGTATTAATACTTTCATCACATTTTACGATACAGAAATCTAAATACATTCGTTGCGACTGTCAAAAAATCTAACGTAAAATCACATATTGTGTTCAGACTTCAAATAAAATGTGTAATACAAGCAGAAAACAAAACAGCTGTTCAATGAAAATGTCTGTGCTATTCATTGACTAGCGGCGGCAAAGCGGTTTCATGTAGGCGGGGGGGGGGGGGACGTGCCGGCACTTGAGAAAATTCAGCAGCTAAAAATATTCTATGTGAATAGCAAAAAAAAAAATTAAAAAAAGATATTACAAAAACGTTAAAAAATTACGTCAAAGAAAAATATACTTCCATACGATTCACTTATTCAAAATTTTGAGCCGATATAAATATGACAAAACATTACATCAATGACGACACGCTATCGGCGGCGAAACAGCCGACTTGGAAATTTGGTTTCTGTGAAATGCAACCCTGATCTAATGAAATGTATTATCGTTTAGAAAATTTTCTAAAAACGAAAAAGTCTTATGGGATGTCAAAATTTTTATCGTATTATTTGCCACTTTGATGACATTTTGTGTTCAGGCTATCACACTTGAACGTATTATTTGAATTTTTGACAAGTATAAATACAAAGTATAATAGTCTGAACGCGGCGTAAACAGTTAAGATATATGTGTTTTGATTAAGTGAAATTAATAAGTTAAAGATAGATAAAAAATCACACGTACACAAATGTTTTGGTCATTTTTTTCACTAAGCCCCTAATAAACTAACTGGGGACTGTGACCGACGTGTCGGCTATCGCTACTAGTCAAATGACTAGTCAATTGACTAGTAGTCTTCTTGTAGGGCAGTAGCATGCTAAAAACAGTGTTGCCAAAAAGAAAGTTTCTAAAAAATCACATTTTAGTTTGTTTTTAATGCCAATCTTTCACCGAAAAAATTTATAGCAAACTCAGAAGATGCTCTTTGCCTTAAATAATTTTTTAATTTGCCAGTTTGTTACACACAATAGTGCGATTGTGAAATTCAATTTTAATAAATTTGGAACTGGATTTTATGACTCGTTCGCAACTGGTAACAAAATTTGGGTAAAATTAATTTCGAACAACGATTAGCAATTTTTGCCCAGACGCCAAGTTGAGTAATCGGCCGGACTCTATTGATATGTTTTTTTTTTTTTTTGGTTTGTTTTTACTCGTAGTTTCTATTGATTTATGTTCTATTTTTTCTGCATTATAATATTTATTAAATAAAAAGAGTAATTATTGGTTGCTATTGCTTTAAGTTCACTACGAGTTTTTTATCAATTAATATATCAGGCAATTTTGAATGAATATAGAATTAAACCGCCCATAAATATGTTTGATTTGCAACAAAGATGAAACCACAAACACTGTTTAAATAAATACCAAAGCAAAACAAGATTCCACCGATATTAAAACAAACATAAACATTATTAACGTAATATATAAATGTATAATAAACCCAGCAAAAAACTTTGCCTACTAGAATGCAAAAAAGTGTACGTACTCCCGAGTCGTAAGTACTTACAATTTGACTGAATAACCCATTATTTTTGTTTGAGAAGTTCAAAAAGTATGCGGTACCATATACTTTTTGCCTACAAATATTGAAAAGTTAATAGATTACTGATTGGCTAAAAGTATTCCAAATTTCATGGGTTATTTTTTGCTTACAAATATGCAAAATTTTGTATATTAATTTTTTCCTAAAATAATTCCAAATTTTTTATAATTCAAATAAGTAAAATTTTGTAACAAAACTATAAAAATTTTACCTTTTTGGGATTGTTTAAAATGATAATTTTACAAAGAAAATATGTAAATATGTACATTGGAGAAAATGCGAAAATATTTATATATTATAACAAAAACTGTAGGAAACCAAAGTAATATTTTATTGTTTTCGATGTTCATTTTCACGATCAATAAATTTTTCTGTAGATGTATTTCATTATTAACAGGAAAGTACTACAATAAGTGATTTCACGTAATGATATAAATAAGTTGTTATTTTATTCATTACAAGACAGTCATTATTATACACATAAAATAATTAGATAAATAAGTATCACTCATTACATTGTAAGCCATTAAAAGACTACTGCCCATTACAAAATTTCAAAAATTTTTTGCTGGGAACATATATACTCGTAGATGCATACATATGTAAATATATTAAATATATACATACATATGTTTATGCAATGAGACCTGTGTTTGCCCACAAATATAAATTATTACCAGCCAGTGCAAAAATAATTATTGAAAAAAAAAAATATTAAAAATAAACATTGTTTTTGGCTGTGGTGAAAACCACAATTTAAAACAATTTTATAAAAATTAAATAATAAAAATCTGAATTATATCATACTGGCGCTTCAAGATTTTTTTTTAAATACGAGTGCGGATCAATAAGTTCGTGACTTTTTGAATGAAACACAATTTTTTTGCAAACTAAAAAAATTTATTTTTCAACATAATCTCCTTTTAACTCAATACACTTAGTCCAAGGTTTCTCCAGTTTTTATATCCCTTCCAAAACAATAGAATTTTTCGAGGTCCTTAAAATAGGCATTTGTTTGCTCAATAATTTCATCGTTGGAGCTAAATATTTTTCCACCGAGCCATTTCTTTAGGTTTGGAAATAGGAAGTAGTCACTAGGAGCTAAATCCGGAGAATATAGCGGATGGGATACCAATTCGTAGCCCAATTCATAAAGTTTGGCCATTGAGACTGCACACGTGTGCACTCGAGCATTATCTTGATGAAAAACAACTTTTTTCTTGGCAGTATGGGATCGTTTTCTTTTTAAATCCTCATTAAATCGGTCTAAGTTGGCATAATATTCGCCGTTTATTGTTATTCCCTTATGAAGGTAATCGATGTGGATTATCGCGCGTGCATCCCAAAAAAACTGTTGCCATCACCTTATTGGCCGACAAACTCAACTTGGCCTTCTTCGGAGCAGGTTCAGACTGCTGCTTGATCTCCGGAGTACAGCAATGGATCCATGTTTCATTCACACTTACAAAACGCCGCAAAAACTCATTCGGATTGCGGTTAAACAACTCCAAATAATCCTTTGAAGTTGTCACACGTTTACGTTTATGGTCAATTGAGAGCAAACGCGGCACCCATCTTGCAGACAACTTTCTTAAACTAACTCAGTGTAGATATTAGTATAAAAATTATTTATTTTAATCAAAAAACAATTTACAATAAGTAATTATTTTAATATAAATTATTGAACGTTTTATTTGAATAACAAATTTTTATAAAAATGAAAAGTTTTGATAGATATATAAAACTAAAAAAAATCAATAGAATCTTCGATTTATTTTTAATATTATAAGTAAAGTTAAAAACAAGTAAATAATACAATAGCCTACACTCAGATAATCATTTAAAATCGAAACCACACTGCCTATCGCATCAACAATCTCAGGCACTTTTACATTACACTTTTACATTTTCGGGTGTACTGACCTCAATTGGCCGTCCAGAATGTTCAGCGTCATTTGTACTTATGTGACCACAACGAAAGTCAGTAAACCACTTTTTTTTAGTACTGAAATCGATGGTGCAGAGTCCCCATAGTATTTATCGAGCTTTTCCTTGGTTTGACTGACAGTTTTTTTTTTCGCAAAAAATAGTCGTAATGTTTAATGAGCACTCGAGATTCCATTTTTTTCCATTTTTATAAAAAATACAAAAGGTTTTATGTTTTGAACAGCTGTAAAGGCTCAATCATACGTGACATAACCATAGCCATAGAGAATAGCCGTTCGAACCAAACTAATGGGCAACACTGTATTTGATTATATGTGACTCGCCATAACGCCATAACCATATGGAATTGCATGTTTTTTCTTGTGTGACGTATTAATGCGAGGACAAGATATTTATCCGTTGCAGAACTTTTTATGAATTTTGGCATCGATTTGTTAGTGCATATTTTTGCATGTTTTACCCTTTAAAGCATGTTTTCGCATATCTCAGTCTTAAACGCATATTTTTAGCATATTTTCTAACTTTTAGAGCATAATTTACGCTTTTAGGGCATATTTTGAAACTTTGTGGAATTTAATTAATATGCTTACAAGTTTATCTGTTGGTCAAAATTTTAATTTTTAGTTTTCGCCATTTAAATTTCATTTCTAGTCTAATGTAGCATATTGACATTAGTTAAAATAAAAATTTGGGTTTGCTAGTTGTGACGGAATCTGCGTCGATTACATCAGTAGACGCTGAAGGAACATTGTCAATGTATAAAAATTTACTTAGATGTGACAGGCAACGATTTTTATTTGAAAAGCTAGAACAATACTTTGTTGTTTATTCCAATAAAAGTTTTAAATAAAAATCTTGTCTTATTTATCCAAAATACAGTTCCAAAGTTTTAATTCTGATTTCGTGATCTCTTTTGAAATTGCAGTTAAATTGTTACGGGAGTATAAAAAAAATTAATTTGTATTATTTGTCTAAAGCAATTTTGTTTTAACGTGCACTTCAATCTTAAATTATTGTGTTTAATACGGCAGTTATTCTTTAATTATTTTAATGTTTCCCTTTTTTTGTTTATTTTATTTCTGTCTTATTTTATTTATATGCAAATGTTGTTGAATTTTTATATAAAAAAATGTGTTTCGTTGACAAATAAACCAATTTGTTTTATTTTTAAGAGCATATTTTTTGAGTTTTTAGTGCATATTTTCAAGTTTTTAGTGCATATTGAATGCACATAAAACCCTTTTTTAGAGCATATTTCTGGTTTCCCTGGCCATAACTCTCAGTATAGAAACCAATTGAATTTTGGTTTGGTTATAGCTATGGTATTATGGCTATGCCACGTCTAATTTAAGCTTTAAACGCAAAGTAAATGACAACACTTTCTCAGAATTTGACAGTTGTCTATTAATAGATGGTACTTGGATGGGAACAGTGTTGCATTTCATATAACGAGGGAAGTTCGAAAAGTCACGGACTTATTGATCCGCCCTTGTATTAATTTTACTTTTATTTAAGTACCTCAATATACATTTTCTATTACATTGAAAATTATTGAATTAATGTGATGCGTTCTTATTTTTAAGCTAAAGCTTTTTCCTGAGTGTACTTGAAAATTGTAGAGAATCTTATACTAAAGTAGTTTTCTCGTTAATCAGTTAATTTTTATAATCATTGTTTTATATAGACTTGCGAAAGCTTAAATTTCGGTATATTATATGAGCTACATAGTGAGCCCGAAGATTAGTAAAAAAAAGTATTCAAAAGAAAAGATATACCTAATTTACATTAATCATTTTTTTCATGAAATTAGTTGCATGAAAATTTTTTATTTGTCAATAAGAGTCCTGGAAGAGCAACTTATATCAAAAAGGTTGTCAAAAATGCATCAGAGATTCATTCTACGCCTTCTCTTATATAACATTCTCTTTTATAGAAAAAGTTGCGTGCAACAAAATTCATGAAATTTCATGAAAAAATGCTTAATGTAAATCAGGTAATAGACAATTTTACAATAAGTAAAATATTTAACTTTTATTTTCAAATGCTTCCGTTGAGGGAATATTTGCAAATTATTATGACAAACACTAGCAGAACGGAACAATATGCTGTTTTCGCAGGCCACCACGACACCAAACACAATAACGCTGTCAATGAAGGTGTGGCTGGCGGCTTTCAAAACACAGCATGTTGTTCCGTTCTGCTAGTGTTTGGTATAATAAGCTAAAATTTTCTTTAGTGAAATTTGTTAGATACTTAAAAATTATGACATGTAAATTGGCTTACAGAGCGATACGAACTTTAGCCTCATCTAATCATAATAAACTTGACCCCTTTTTTCGTTTAATTGTCTTTTAGCCGACCCTATTTGAAATTTGTTAACGGTAACACTGTTGAGTGACTGTGAGGCTTTACTATTCTCGTAACTTCAAGATGAACATGTTTATAAATTTACAGCCTGTTTTTAGAAAAGATAAGCCCTTTCGTTTTTATGTTTCGTTTATAAACGATAACGTTTAAAATTTGATTTTTATAAAACATAATCTAAAGCTTTCGTTTTGACATAAAAAGAGCTTTTTAGGTACAACCAAAAATTCACACTCAAAAAATTATTACAGTGAAGGAATACAAAAAATAATATCTATTAAAAAAATTTTCTATGAAAAATTTTAAATATGATTTAAAGGGGGTAAGCAATTTCATTTTTAATTGATTTTAGCACATTATTGGAAATTCATTTACCCATTAAAATAGATTTTCATTGCATTTTGTATTTTCCGTTGTTTATGAGAACTAAGTTTTTTTTCCTATAAACTTTACTCTATTTTGACTCAATACTTAAATTTTTTGTGATTTTTTTGACAGTTAAATTGTGGAAAGTAAAGCAAAACTTATTTGTTTATACTGAAATTGGTGTTGATTCTTTCACAGAGAAATTATAAAAGCAAGGGAAACATCTTTGCTTTGTACGGGAATCAAGATTCGTTCTTGTGAAAGTTAAATCAATCCGCTTATCGTTTATTTATTTTTTTTTTTTGTAATTTGTAGTAAAAAATATAAAGAAAAAATAGTTTTTCATTGTTTCACATTCTAACATTAAAAATTAAATAGCATTTTCGTTAAAGTCAAATGAAAAAAATGTAGTCTGATTTTTAATTAATTTTACATAAAAAATTTTGTGAGTGTGAAAAACTGAAAGCTCTTTTGTTGTCACACACATTAACAGCCTGTTTTTAGAAAACATAAGCCCTTTCGTTTTTATGTTTCGTTTATAAACGATAACGTTTAAAATTTGATTTTTATAAAACATATTCTAAAACTTTCGTTTTGACAAAAAAAAAGAGTTTTTTTGGTATGACCAAAAATTTACACTCAAAAAATTATTACAGTGAAGGAATACAAAAAATAATTTCTATTAAAAAAATTTTGTATGAAAAATTTTAAATAAAATTCATTTCAAATTAATTTTAAATTTTATCAATAAGATGGTAAGCAATTTAATTTTCAATTGATTTAAGCATTCAATTGGAAATCCATTTACTCATTAAAACAGATTTTCATTGCATTTCGTATTTTCCGTTGTTTATGAGAACTAAGTTTTTTTTTCTCTATAACTTTTACTTTGTTTTGACTCAATACTAAAATTTTTTGTGATTTGTTTGACAGTCAAATTATGGAAAATAAAGCAAAAATTATTCGTTTATACTGAATTTGGTGTTGATTCTTTCACAGAAAAATTATATAAGCAAGGGAAACGGAAATTAGTAAGATTCGTTCTTGTGAAACTTAAATCAATCCGCTTATGGAAAAAGCCATTTATTTTTTTTTTTGGTTTATTTAATTTTTTTGTAATTTATAGTAAAAAATAAAAGGAAAAAATAGTTGTTCACGGTTTTAAGTCAGTTCACTCTAACATTCAAAATTAAATAGCATTTTCGTTAAAGTCAAATGAAAAAAATGTAGTCTGATTTTTAATTAATTTTACATAAAAAATTTTGTGAGTGTGAAAAACTGGGGCCGAATTCCTGCACTCGTGATCGGAATTGCATTCGAATAGAAATTAATTTCGATGGCAAGAAATTTTCGATTGATGTCACTCGCTACCAAGCGAATCGAATTTTTGTTTCAGTGTTGGGAAAAGGCAAATATATTTATATATAAATTCATTTCTCAACACTGAATAAATTGTAAGCAAAAACATACGCATGTACGTGCACACACACGAATGTATATGCAGAAAAAAGAAACGAATATACATAAATGTTATTTTCATTTTAATTTAATTAATAACTTAATAATAATAAACTAGTGTACAGTTATAGAAAATAAAGCACTAGCCACATTCGATTCTTTTATTGGTTGACCAGAAGCAGTTAATTTGTTATTTAGATGCTCCCAGAGTTGGTTGATTTTTTTTTTTATTTCCCCCGACAACTCTTAGGCAAAACATTATTTGCAAAGTCAGTGTGTTTTGTTATATTTAAAGTCAAGTAGAAATTCGTTAATTTGTATTTTTTATACGTACATTTGTGCATTCATTCATTTATAAATAAATGAGTCAAATATTGAACATACACACATTTTCTTTTTCTTGCAAGTAAAAACACGAACGGTTGCATTCGAATGTATGCACTTTATCGTATGTTGTCATTAGAAATTTCGATATGTGTTATTCGAAACCGAATGCGAAAATCCCAAAAGTTAAAAAATTCGCACATTCGAGTAAAAACTCGCTGGCAATCGAATGCGGGTATTAGGAACCCTGAAAGCTCTTTTGTTGTCACACACATTAAAATAAACAAATGTTTTAAAAACGAAAACATGGTTTCATTCGTTATTTTAAAGAACGTATACACTTATTCATTTTCGAAAAACAGGCTGTTAAATCACAACTTTTTAAGCAACAAAGTTTACAAATGCCTGAATAAAACTAAATAAATATTAAAGACACAAATAAAAATATAAAAAAAATACCCTTAAGCCGTCGTAGTTAATACCAAATATTCGTGCATGACAAAATTTCATTTTAAAACCAATAAAAATTTATTTATTACTATTATTATTTTTTATTTTTTATATTTGGAATATGGTTTGTCGTTTACTTACTTTATTCTATTGTAAACAAGTAATTCTGCAATGTCACGTCCCAGACCCGAATATGTTGTCTCAACAAACACCAACACTTTTGGATCGATGCGTAAACGTGCCTCCGTACGGTGATCAGGTGCTGGTGAAGCATTTCTCGTGTGCTTCCCTCTGCCCATGCGACAGTTGATAATTGGTGTGGGTCTGCTATCACGTTGTATTAAACTGCAAAATATGGAAAATGAAAAAGAAAATTGTACTTGAATTTATTTATTTTTATTTTTCATTTTATTAACTCGTTTACAAATGCTCGTACAAGAGTGAAAAAAATGCAATAAAATTGTAATAAAATTATTGTTGTTTGTTAAATTGTATGTTTTATAAATGTTTATTGTTGTATTTGAAGTAATAAAATTTATATGTATTTTTCTTTTTTTTTTGGTTTTTGGTTTTCCATTTTAAAACGTAGCAAAATATATATGTATGTATGCATATTAGTTTGTTAGTAATAAACGTTTTGTTGTTTATTAAAATGTAATAAATATTTTTAGGAATTATTTATTGTATTAAATATTTTGTTAAATTTGTTAAAAATAACTTTTTTAAATTGTTAGGCCCAATGGGCCTAATTGCAAGTATCGTATTTCGACTACAACTACAACGATTTTGTACTAGATTAAGGAAAATATGTTGCAATGTTCTTTATGCTAGTACAAAATCGTCGTAGCCGAAGTCGTAATACGACACTCGTAATAACGCCCATTGTAAAGAATAATGAGCCTAATTACGAGTGTCGTATTATGATTACGACTACGACGATTTCTTACTAGATTAAAGAAAAAATGTTGCAATGATCTTTAGACTTCTACAAAATCGTCGTAGTCGAAGTCGTCATACGACACTAGTAATTAGGCCCAATAATCACCTCTGAGGCTTGATTTGAATAATTAGTAATATATTTTTTAAATTTTTAAAGAAATGTTAAAGCCTTAACCTTGAGGGTGGCGTTGGCTGAAGTAGTTAGCACGTTGACTACAAAACTGAAGATCATGAGTTCAATCCCTGTATCCGACAGTCATTCAAATAACAACACCACGCATTTTTCTAATGTGCATTAGAGTCCCTTTGTGTATCAGTTGTTGTAGGAAAGTTCAAGTGATGAAGGCATAGTCACTGGTCACTGAACTTTACCGACTTCAGCAGATGCTAATCCTAATGTAACATCAGAGCGCCCGCCTTCGTCGGTATTGTGTAGCAAAATCATCGGCGAAGTAAAATAACCAATAAAATGGCTACTAAATACAGCTTCAAAATTTAATACGCCTCCTTTAACACCAGAAGGCGCTGCAACACTGCATTATTCAAAAGCGTGCAAAAAGCAGAGTTGTAAAAGAATGAAGCTTTCTTCTATCTCTTCCTTCATCACCTGTCTTCCATCACTATCCCTTTCCTAAAGAAGGTAACACCTAGTAATAGTAGTAGGCAGTGTTACTTCTAAAAAAAAAAACTACTTACTAATAAAAAAAAGCCTTAAACAAAATAAATTAATTAACTACCAACGCACAGTGGGGCCACAGGCAGTAACTTCAAGGATTTATTTAATAATTCTTTCTGCCAAAAAAAACCCGACTTCAATGCAAAAATCTTATAGAATATAAGAAGTACGTGATATATGTATAAAACTAAATTTTAATTTTAATTTTAATTTTAATTCTTTTAATTCAAGATTGTGTGTTTTTCAGAGCTCAGGGTGCGTGTTAAGTTTTGTAAAAATCGGCACAGTAGAACCATTTAAAATAAAATATTAAATTTTAATGGGCCTGACTTCCCCCATTTTTTAAATGAAGGATTGTGTCTATTTTAGAGCTAAAGCTGTGTGGTAAGTTTCGTAAAAATCTGATAAGTAGAACAGCATGAAATATTACAATAAATTTTAATGGGCGTAACTCTGCCCATTTTTTTCACCTTTCAAATTGTGTAATTACAAGAACCAAAGTAAAAATTATTTTATTATCTGAGAGGGTATAGCTTCCCATTTATCCGATTGTAACCAAAATTGGGCGGGGTAACGCCCAAAATTTTTTTATTTGATTTTATGATATTCTGCCCATTTGATTGCTGCGAAAACTTGCAAACAGCTTTGATTCTTGTAATTACACAATTTTAGAGTTGAAAAAGTGGGCGGGCTACGCCCATTAAAATTTATTCTTATATACCACGTATCACGTGGTTCTACTTACCGGTTATTTTACGAAACTTACCACACACCTTGAGCTCAAAAATAGACACAATCTTCCATTTGACAAAAATGGGCGGAATAACGCCCATTAAAATATAATATTTTATTTTAAGTGGTTCTACTGCGCCGATTTTTACAAAACTTAACACACACCCTGAGCTCTAAAAAATACAAAATCTTGTATTTAAAAAATGGGCGGAGGAACGCCCATTTAAATTTAATTTTATATTTCATGCAATTGTTTGGAAAATCAGATCTTTGGCAGAATTATTAATGTTTATATTGGAAGTGCAAAATAATAATTAATTTTAGTTTAAGTGGACATAAAGTTATTAATTGGGTTCAGTTTAACAGAGATTTTAATTTTATTTTAAAGGTAGAACAAATGAACGTTATATATTATAAAAACTTAGGCTGCGCATCGTTGCACCTCAAGCGTTTCTTTAAAAATCACTCTTTTCGGTAATAGAAGTTCAAGTGAAATTTGTTGCCTTGCCCTAAAATTGTAATCGTCAATTTTCGATTTGCTGTTATGCCTGTGTACTCTTTTCTAATTTTGTTCACCATTTTTAGTTCATGGGAAAAATTTCGCGTGAACAAAATTTTCGCTTCTTATTGCCGATATGGCTGTGAAAAATAAGTGATGAACGACTTCCGGTAACTAACACTTTTATTGATGTTGTTTTAGTCATTGCTTTATGTGTTTGCATTAGAAATGTACAAATTCATGATGTATTATGCCTGAGTCACGCATTAGTCACGTGTAAGTCACGCGTAATTGTGGTGTTAAAAAAAGATTGTGTGTGATTTTATCCAACTTTCTTAGGCTTGTTAAGACAATTTTTTTTTTATAATTCGTATACGAAGTCCTTCAATTTGTAAACAAGCAATCCTAGAAAAGTTGTCGGGGCTTAAAATTAAAAACGGCACAAACTAAATTTATTACAGTTTAGGTTTCTATCACAGATTAATCAGACTATTACAGGGCAAAAACAGTGTTCACACTGTTTAGTGATTTGAATCATTTTTATTGATTCGTGTTTGATTTCTAGTACCATCCCACTCTTTGCTTTTAACTGCAGGCAATATAATTAACTCTTATTTATTATTTATTAACAATTTTCTTTTCATTCAACATATAATTGCAAATTATTCAATAACCTTTGTGTTGTTGTTTTTTGTTGTTGTATTCGGTATTGTTGTAAAACCCCAAAGACAGTAAGAGAGCAAATAAAAAAACAAAAACAAGATAAACAGACAACATTATGGCTGTCATACAATTGAGGTCACGCTGTTTAGAAGTTTCTTTATTTTTTTTTTGGTCTTGTTCCTTGTTTCTCTTGTTTGTATTATGCCCTGGTATTTATTGCCTTTGTATTCCATTATGTTCGTATGCGGTTGCGTGTGCATGTGGTTGCTTGTTTTTGGGTTTATTACTCTATTTATATTTAAATTTATTGTCAAATTTATCATATTTATTATCAGCATATAAACAATGCAATAAATAAACTGAATATAATTTGATAATTTTTTTTTTTCATTTCATTTAATAACAAATTATGTAGAGGCATTTTTTTCTAGAGGCATAGAGAGAGATATTTGAACTGATATCAAGCTTTGTAAAATTTGTTTATTTGAGAGGCAGTTTTAGTTTGCTAAAGTTGAGTTTTGTTTATATTGTTTGTTGACATTTGGAATTCTCATTCAGTTTATTAAGTGTAAATGTATGTATATCAGTCAAAGCTCAAGAAAAATAAATTTGGTGCATATTATTTTTTGAGGTTTCGGTAATCATATAGTTTAAGATGAGCACCTGATTGGGCTACCGCATCCGATCCTGGAGCTGGAGCTACACTTAAAAAAAAAGACATATACTATTATTAAGAAAAACAAGTTCCTAAATTTAAGTAAAACAAAATTCTAAGTTTAAGTAATTTTTTCTAAGTTTAAGTAAATTTTTACAAAAATCTGTTAAAAAAAAAATATTTACCAGTTTTAAGTAAATGTTTCATATTTCCGAGGAATATTTATATTTGAACTTGAAATATATTATTTTGAAAATAAAATAAAATGTTAAAACTCAAAAATTTCAACGCTTAATTCAGGCTGCCCTGTTAGGAAATTGGTTAGAGTGCTTGCTTCTGACTAAAGGCTGCTGGTTCAGTTCAATACTTCGTCAGCCCATTATTGGTTTGACCTACCGACCATTTTTAAAAAAAATGAGTTAGCTATGGGGTATATATATTTCGAATATACACTTTCTGAATCCAAAAAGTGTTTCGTGAAATTAATTATAGTTTCTGAGATATTTAGCATTCAATTGCTCCATTTGAACTATTTTTAGATTTAATAAGTTTTGTTTGGCTGTAAACGCTACTGTTTGGCTATTGCGTCAAATTATTCATACAAAAACGTACAAAATAAATTTAACTCTTGTTTTGCTTTATTTCCGTAATGTTATAAAAACAATTAGGACGTCCGACGAACTTCGCATAGTTCGATGAACTTGCCTTCAAGAATTCGATCTACTCCAAATCTCTGCCTTCCTATGGATATATTTGTAGTGTATGGATACCAAGTTATGCAAATATTAACTGCGGCAAAAATTACTTGCATTGTATGAAAAAAAATTGGATTGTGTACTTGAAATAAAAATTAATGTAAAAATCCATATCAAGTCTTGAAATAAATAAAAGTCTCTTAAACTCTAAAAAGAAAGAAATTTGAAATAAATCACACCTATTGCGAAAATCTTAAAAATTCGCAATGCTAAAAACAAGCCCAAAACTAAAATTGATCATTAAAATTATGAAGAAATTTTTTAAATTTTAAGTCCTTAAATAAAAATAAATAAGGAAACTTAAAAACTTTGGAAAAATTACATCTTTCGCAAAAAAAAAAGAAATTCGTGAAAAATTGCAAAATTTTAAATCAGCCATAATTTTTATTACAAATCTCTAAAACTATAAGGAACGCTAAAAATTCCATAAAAACGCGAAAAAATAAAGTCGAAAAGAACGCGAAAATTCCTAAATGCATTGTAGAAATTACTCACACTGCAAGGAATAAAACAACCTCAGAAAATTAGATCAAATGCACAAAAAATTGCTAACATCGCGGAAATTACAATGGCTGGTAAGGGTTTTTTTTTTTAGTTTTGAGGTCATCGTTAAACCGATCGACTTTTTTTTATGGACAGCAGGAAAAATAAATTTGAAGCATAAATTTTCTCCTCAACAACAAGTTTCTCAATATACAGCAGTATACATATGCAGCACAAAAAGATACTTTTTAAAAATAGATTATGAAAAGTGGCGTATGTGGCACAAAACAGTATTTTTCTCTTTCAATAAAGTAATATTAACTTCTAACATTATTCATGAAAGTTCACAAAAATTTACACATTTCTTCTAAACATGTGTCGGAAACAATGGTGAAAATACAAAAAAATTATATCGGGTATACCTTGAGAAAACTTCATGTAAACCTTCTTTGTCGTTTTTCTCCATTCTGACTTTTTGGCATATGCTCCAAACCAATAATGGGCTGACGACTTGTCTCCTCTCAAGGAATTAATATGTGTGTATGGTGAATTGATTAAGAATAACATATGAAGATATAATAAAAAACATACCATGTTGAATAGAATTCAATGAAAAATAAAAAAGTACCAGAATTAAAGATATAAAAAAACGAAAAAATTTTTTTGCAAAGCTTCGAATATTATGGGAAAATTTTACTTAATTTTAGAAAAATTTTAAATATAAAAATATAATTACTATAAACTAGTTCATTATTGAACTAGAAATTTAGTAAATATTTTACTGGTTTCAAGTAAAAAACAGCTTTGGCGCCATACGACAACTTTTTTTTACTAAAATTTAGAAAATTTTCCAAAGTTTTAGTTAGTTTTTTTTTGAGTGTAGGCGGGCTGGCTTAGAAGCCTCATATCACGTTTGTATAGCGAGCCGCTTGTTACAAGATCTGACGCCGGCTTCCAGCAGCCTCTAACATGAGGAACAGTCGCTGGCAATAAGTGGCTATTTGTTATTTGAAGGCGCCAATTACTCGCCTTGACGTTCCAAGTATCGTAGGCACTCAGAATTTGTTAGAAGTCCGGCGCCACCCGCAAACCTTCTGAGTCTCTCCACTCGGCACCGCTGATTGTCTGCCTTAGCAGCTGCTGCTCCGCATACCTACGGAGCTTTGCACTATCTGCGCCCGGTAGCATTCAGCTGTGCTTCCTTTCGGCCTGGATTACCTGGATAAAAATTTGGTTGCTAATGATAATTTTACTTCGGGTTTCTATTTTTTAATTGAATTATGTACGCAAATAAATAAATATGTGCTGCGGTAGTTGAGTCGGTAGTGTTCTGGCATTACATACGAGGATCCTGGGATCGGCTCCTTATTCAACGCGCGAACAAAATGTAATTAATTTGATATTGTATTTAATACGCAATAAATATAAAAACAAAATAAAGTATTTGGAAGTTAATCTGAGAGTAGATATAAAACTCTGATCGAAGAGCAAATTTTTTAATTATATACATATGACAAAGGCATGAAGTATGGGCTTCTTTCTGCACATTTGCGAAGCAGGGGGCAAATTACGGCACTCGTTATCGAACGAAATTACGAAATATTTCAATAGAGTTTATATGGTAACATTTTTAAATTTCGAACTGTATCGAATGCCGTAATTTGCCCCCAGGTTGGTAAGCGAGAGTTGTGCATGAAGATGTACATGAAGCACAAGATGTGATGATAACACAGCTGCATCACATATAGACTTGGGTCGAACTGTATCTATCAGTCGTTTATTTCACACACAAACCTATGATTAAATCCATGTAATTTATATTGGCTTGATCATTCGTTTGTGTCCAAATTGAGTTCGACCCAAGTCTAAGGGGATGTAGGAACAAGTCCATATAATTATTACCATTTCTCATTAGCGAATATTAGAACCACATATGACGTTATAAATTATAAGTATTAAAGCTCTTCATAAATTTTTTTTACTATTATATTTTTGCCTTGAGAAATTGAACCCCATTAATAACTTTTAACAAAGAAAATGAAATAATATTAAATTTTTTCTGGCTTCAATTGCTAGAATCAGCCAATAAGAAAAACAATCAAAATCATTTGCCACAAATAAAAAATAAAAATATATAAAATATTTTATAATATTTATCAGAAAAGAAAGCAAAATAATAAAAAAAAAACTTTATAAGTCCTTAGAAAATATTGATGGCGGTCGGTAACAAAACATGCAATTAACTGTCATTGTTCTTGCTATCATAACTTGAGTTTCATTTCACTCGCTGTTGTTATTTATAAGAGTAGTTTGTTGCTGCAGTACTGCTTCCGGTGCTTATCCCTGTTGCAGCGCATTTTCAACAGCACACTCATTTCATTTGTCAAGTCTTAGTATTTCTTTTTTCAATTATTTGTTTCGTTTTTTTTCTCTTCTCTCTTCTATTCTTTGTTCATCATGCAACAGACTTGACCCTTAACGTGTTCAGTTCATTTAGTCAACAAGCGACAAATATGTCAACACAGTTCTCAAAGTCAAACGGTCATCTATCGACTTAGTCAGTCAGTCTGTGGGGCCCCATCGAATGCAGTCTGAGAACAAAATTCATAGCCATAAATATCAATTTTAATGCGATGGAATCAAGGAGGAACACGTTGCACGACGAACGTTTGTTACGCCATAATTTTTCACTTTTATTCGTTCTTAACAACAAACAGTTGGTATTTACTGCACATTTACTACTAATGGGTGATTTGTTGGGAGGCACTTTTTAGGGTTCCGTACACCAAAGGTGAAAAGGAACCCTATTGTTTTCGCCACGCTGTCCGTCTGTCCGTCATACGTTATTTTCTCAGGAACCGTAAGAGCTACGGACCTGAAATTTGGACAGAGTATGTAGAACCTTGGCCGCTACAATAACAAATATATGAGAATTAAAAATTAAAGGGTGTTCCAAAACGAGCAATGAAATATGTTAAAATCCCATGTAATATACATACAATTGTATGAACATATGTATATTGAAACTTGAAATTTGTAAAATTAGTGTATTTTTATACAGACTACAACAATTAACACTAAAATTTAAAAAAAAAATTAAATTAAAGGGTGGTCCATCAGTTAATGCAATTTTGACTATGTAATTTTGACAATTTGCTATATCTTGGAAACCGTAAGAGGCAAACACTTGAAATTTTCAAAAACGGTAAAACTAAAAAAACCGAAAATTATAAAGTCGCCAAACCAAAAAAAAATCGCCAAAAATTAAAAAAAAAATCGCCAAAACGAAAAAAATCGCCAAAATTAAAAAAATTTCTAACACTAAAATAAATCGCCAAATTCGAAAAAATTGCCAAAATGAAAAAAACGCCGAAAATCGAAAAAAAATCGCCAAAACGCGAAAATGTTGCCAAAATTAAAAAAAAAAATTATATAAAAATAAAACGCAAAAATGAAAAAATCGCCAAAAATAAAAAAAATCGCCAAAATGAAAAAACGCCAAAAACCGAAAAAAATCGCCAAAACGAGAAAATAAAGTGTCAAAACTAAAAAAATAGTCGTAACTTAAAAAAATCGTCAAAAACGCAAAAAACGCCAAAAACAAAAAAAAACCGAAAAGACCCCAAAAACTAAAAAAATGCCAAAACTATATATTATATAGGATGAAGTTTGTATTAAATTACATATCTAGTGTTCGTACGGAACCCTTCGTGCGCGAGTCAGAGTCGCACTTTACTGAATTTATTTTAAAATAATTTGTCATTATAAAATTTTATAAGGAATAAAATTTTTTTAGATAATAATGGATAATATTGCTTTTTTGGGGTTCCGTACAGTAAAGGTGAAAAGAACCCTATTGTTCTAGCTACGATGTCTGCCCGTCCGTCCGTCTGTCTGTCTGTCACAGGCTGTTTTCTCGACATCCGTAAGAGCTACGGACCTGCAATTTTCACAAAATATGTAAAACTTGGGCCGCTACAACAAAAAATATAGGACAGCTAAAAATTAGAGGGTGTTCTAAAGCGAGCAACGAAAAATATTGAGAGATAAACAAAGTTTTCATTTTCCTTGTTAATGACCGAGCAAAGTCTTCTATGCATTTCGCTCCGCATTAAATTTCAAACCTTAAGTCTAAAATTTGTCTACTAAGAAATAAATATTCTTCAATTTGTAAAGCTTTTCGCTTCCCCAGTAAAAATAAATAAAAAGCGCACGCTTGTTGGATATGCGATATCTCGTATGCAAATATTGTGGAAGGATTACAATTTTTGGTGAAGGATATAAAAATGTGTATCAGAGAATGACGATAACTACTAAAAAATATACTTAAGTAGATACGATTAATTTTAGTAACTGCGTATAATCATAATTGCAGCGCAATCAATTGCTAAGCGCACACATGTTCTCTCCAGCAACTATCAAGCGCACTCTGTCATACTTATAGTCAGATTAAGCTTATACTCAGACTATGGATATTAAGTCGGACAAAAAAATATTTGCAGGATACTCAGGATATTTATTGATCGCCACCTACACCGTCATTTTTGTATATGAAATTGAATCGAAAATGTGTTTGGCCTGTTTGAAAACATGCTTTGTGTGCGTGTGTAAATAAAATAGCCCTGTATATACGCATGTATAGCCGATTAATAATCAGAGTATTTTTTTTACTCATGCGTATGATTAAAGCTCACACAGTCTATAAATTTTAGCTATAGTCGTTTGTGCTGCGTAATTTAAAAAATTTATATGAACATAGTTGTTGGTTGTTTATAGTTTAAAATTTATGCGTATGTTTGCGCATAAGCCAATACTCAAAGAGTACTTTAAACGATACTTTTGTCATTCTCTGATGTGAATGTTTGCCAATTGACATTTATTTAAAATTTAACATCAATGTCTCGTTATTGAAAATATTATCTCGTAACGATTAACCTTAAGCTATTGCTGGTGCTTAATTTTTTGCTATTGACAGAGTAACAAATACTTTTCTGTTGTGGGTCGATTGGCAGGGTTGCAAGAAACAATCAGTGCTGGAAGTAGAGAATATTTTATGGTATAGGCAAAAGTTCGAATGTGAATGTGGAAAAGTTGTTTAAAGAAATAAAACCCCTTTATGCAAAATAAAAATTTTAATCGAATAAAGTATTTTGCATTTCAAGCCGACATTTCAAAAAACACAACGGCAAGTACAGAAGAGTTAAACTAGTCTTATTATTGACCACCCAGGAAGACTTGTTCAATTCATACCCATACAATGCACTTCATGTCTACAAATATTCTTAAGTGCCAACTATGAAATGCTGCTATTTGAGTATGAAAATGAAAAGCTCTCCAAAATCTACAAACTTCATACATCGTCTACAAGATAATAAAGTTGGTGCTGCTGTAATTTAAACGAAGCAATGAAAGTAAGTGTAGTATTTAGTCAAGTAAGCTTTAGTGCATTCCAAAAGTTTCAAGATTTTAGATTTTATTTTGTATTTATTAGAGATGACCTTGCAAGTTTTTATTTATTAAATTGCAAACTCACCAACAACAAACTTTACTCAAGTATAATCGCACGAAAACTCATGGTGACGAAAAAAAACCAGACAAATTAAGAAAGTCAGTCATCTCTCTAAGTTTCCTTATGAAATTGTGTGGAACAATGTTTTTAACTGCTTTCAGGCAATGTTACACCATTTCCTTGTATATTAAAATTTAGGAGTTTTTAATGTGTCATAATTTTTACAAAGTCTAGTATGGATGGAGATCGTTGCATTTCGAAAGCATTTGATTTCCAAAATCATATAATTATTTTGAGAGTAATTGTACAGCTACGTCCAAACTAGTGCTGGGGTACTATCGATAAAATCGATAGTTTTAAAATATCGATAGGAAAAATATCGATATCGATATTATGCAATTTTGAAAACCTGAGGTGTTATAAATTTTTTTTTTTTTTTTTTGACTGACAGCACAATTTTTCAAAAACTGTCACCTAAAATAACGTTGGTAGATTCATACATACATATTAAAATAAACTTAAGACTACGTCCTTTCAATAAAGTGACAAAAAAAAAACGAACTGTAACCTGATAAAAAATTAGTTATATATTTCTTTTTTAAGTACAAACCTTCAGTCGATAATATCGACAGATATCGATAGCAGAAAATATCGATAATATCCCAGCACTAGTTCAAACACGCATAATCTGATATTTGCATTTAAGGTAAACAGCTTTGCAAGCTCTTAAATTTGTTCTTGTTTCTCTGCAAAGTAAGAGCAAGCATTGTATGAAAGCACAAAAGATCTTTTGTAGAAGTTTGCACATTGTTCATATGGCTTCGACGTAACTGATCTAAAACATATAAAAAAAATTATACAAGCTCAAGAACAATTAAGTCGGTGTCAGATACAACTTCAACGCTTTGCGTGAAGTTTCTAACTTTGGGAAAAAAGCATGACGCAAAATGTGTATGACACAATGAAAACTTTGACAACACACACTGTTTGTTCTACTGTTTTGTTTTGTGCATAAAATACAATACAATTCGATTATTCTGATGTCACTAAATCGATTTTTAATTAAATTTACCAAAATTTTAATAAAAATTTCATATTTTCATGCGAGTTTGGTCAAACAAAATAAGAAAAGTATACCAACTGATTTTCAAAGCACGCAAAAAGTTAAGAGTTGCCTAACTTTTCGCTTCGCTTTGCGTTAAAAGTACTTTATGTGACTTTATGTTTCATATAAGCACGTATGAAGCACATTTCATCTTATTTGTCAAAGCGAATCTTCAACGCAACGTGAAGCAAAAGTTTTATCTGACATGGCTTTTAAGCTTTTTAAAAAGCTTTCATTTAACTTGCAATGTTTGTAAGTATTTTTGTTGATTGAGCTGAAATTTTGTATATAAGTGTAGTTTAGCTTAGTTAGTTTTAAATCAGGCCTGACAGCAGCCGCCGGCAATTTTTGACAAGTTACAGCTGCCGCCGACTAGTTTGGACTTCGGCTTAGCTGCTTTTTTTTAATTCCCCTTTTTTTAAATCAATTAAAGAGAATGTGCGCGCTTCTGACATTAACGGTAGCTTAGATATTTTTGTAGCCGACGGATTTATTTGATTCATGATTTGATTAATCTTCAGCGCAAGTCGACAAATCGGTATTGGATTCGTTCTCTGATCAATGATCAGCAAAATAAAATATTTTTGTATTGGTTAGAAAAATGAGAGTAATAGTATGAAATATTTTGTAAATAAGCAATTAAGGACAAATTTAGTAAAGTGCGACCTTGACTCGCACACGAAGGCTTCACAGTACGGCGCTTGTTTTTATTTGACGATTTTTTGTTTGTTTTTAGTGTTTCTTTTATTATTGGCGATTTTTTAGTCTTGACGATTTTTTTTGCATTTTAGCGATTTATTTAATTTTTGGTGATATTTTTCATTTTGGCGATTTTTCGCTTCGTTTTAAATTTCGGATTTTTTAGTTTTAGCGTTTTGGAAAATTTCCAAGATACAGTAAGTAGTCAAAATTATGTTAATTAATAGAACACCCTTTAATTTAATTTTTTTTTTAAATTTTAGTGTTATAGGGTATTTACAACTGCACAAAATCTAGCGTATTTTAATTAAAATCTTTACGAAAATCTATACCGTTTACACCATGTTTTTTGATATTTATCAAGATTTTTTATTCAAAGCAAAACCCATTAACCGAAAAATTTTCAAATCTACAACCAAACAACTGCAACGTAGCCGATTCACACACCTTTTTAAGCAGGCCGTAGCTAATTCAATTATCTTTTATATAAATATGTTGTAGAGGGTAGTAAAAATAAAATAAAAATATTAGATTTTGAGTAGATTGCCCACAAATCTACTCACAAACTACATTTTGTTTTGTATGGGAAATCAAATAAAAAGCAGTTAGATTTAGCTCGAAATCTCGTAAGTACTAGATTTCGAGACAATGTAAATGCATTATTAATCGTTGTAGCCTGTATAAACATACACTAACTTGAAAATATAAATATTTTATACATAATTGTTGATATGTTACATTAGTGTTTCAACATTTTCCGTTGCTCCCTTTAGAATCATATACTGTAAAAAATTTCAGGTCAGTAGTAGCTCTTACGGTTCTTGAAGAAAAAGCCTGTGACAGACAGACGAACGGACGGATATCGTAGCGAAAACAGTAGGATGTTGCTTTTCACCTTTGAGATACGGAAAGAAAGAATTTTGAGAGCACCTTTATAAAAACAACTCTGTTTAATATATAATCTATCATGAACCGATCGGAATGACAAGTCGTATCAGTTTTATTATTCATATTCCACGCATTTAGATTTTGCTTTACACCGTTTATCTATTTTATTTTATAGTAAATTTAAGCTCTTCTCGTTTCTCTTCATCGTTTGAATGCATGTTTTTGTTGGCTGAAGTGTTTGTTGCTTCTTAAGGCAATTCATTTCTGTTTCCGCAATTTTTATTTCACGCTCAACACATTTATTTTGTAGTAGTGTGTGTGTATGATTGTGTGGATGCACACATACCCAGTTGGCCACGTCTTTAAGACATCTTTGACGACGGGTACAAGACAATGGTAAGCCGTAGAAGACATATTAAAGACAACTCCATACAAATCGTTGACGAAATTTTCATACAAATGGCGGCGAGGTCACACAAGACCAGATGAGCGACATTGTCGCTCAGATTGTCCTCAACAAGGCTTTATTGAAGACAAAACGTGTGACACTGTCGCTCAGATTGTCATCAACAAGGCTTTATTGAAGACATAACGAGAGACATTGTCACTCATATTGTCGTCAACAATGCTTTATTGAAGACACAACGAGGGACATTGTCGCTCAGATTGTCCTCGACAAGGCTTTATTGAAGACAAAACGTATGACACTGTCGCTCAGATGGTCCCCAACAAAGTTTTATTGAAGAGAAAACGTGTGACATTGTCGTTCAGATAGTCATGAACGCCGATTTCTTTTAAATTGTCGATTAGAAAACTTAATCTACAGACGACATGTCGTACATGAATCGTCGAAGACAATGTCGTCTAGGACGATTTGGACAACTGGGATAGTATATATGCGTGTGTGTATGTGTGTTTTTGTTAAAATGCATTCTTTTGTTAAGTGTTTTCGAAATATTTCTGGTGTTATTTTACAACTAACAACAATAAAAAATTTCGGTGGTACACTTGATAAGTGGAGCATGTTTTCAATTTATATTTGTAGTTCGATCCTATTTTTTATTGAGATAGATTTCACAAAGAATGCTGGCAGATATATAACGCGTATAGTTTATTTTCTCTTTTAAGATTTTTGAAAAATCGCTTAAGCTTTAAAAAGCTTAATATTTTTGGAGTTTGAAAAGAAATCAAACAAATTAAATTTTTATAACCAATTCATGGTCAATTCAACCACTCTTGATCCGCAAGTATTTATTGGGTATTTACGAGAGTGTAACCACATCTACGGATATGAGCATGTGTTGTTTTATTTTCGAAATATTTTATTTCTATTAAAAATAGAATTCATTTTTTTTCGCACACCCACCATTCCCGCGCATTCGTTTAATGGTTTCCACAAAATTTGCATGCAATGCACAAGTTTAATATACAATTTTACTGTGCTTGAGAGAAAAAAAATATATATACTAGAGACCTGCGTAAAAAGTTTTTAAATGTAAATACGTCATGATTTTTAAATGTATTCATGTCGCATTTATTATACTAAACCAATAATAAATGCTGCCGTACTACAGGTGAAGCACGATGGATGTATTGGTGTACGTGTATATCAGTGTTAACAAGCGATGTCGCCAAGACAGCTTGTTTGTAACAAACACTCAAAAGAAGTACTGTTGATTAGTGTATGCTTGTTATTTTTCATATTGTACGTTTGAGTGTTTGTGTAATATGTAGATGCCCTCTAGTCAACCTAAAACCATATGTCTATATGTTAATACTCTTTCTCCAGCGACAATTGCACTAGTTAAAATGTCGACAACTTTCCTTTTATGCGTGAGTAGAGATACGTTAGAGACGACAGTTCTAGTGTATTTCTGGTGATATTGTCAATGAACGCGTCAATAGTTTGTTTTTCTTTTTTATTATGTTGTGCAATAATATTAAATAAATATATGTAGGCGAGGGTCACTAAAATCTACGAATGAATCTTCGGTTCAAATATCTCCATATGGTCGTAAAAGAAGTACCTTCTCAATAGTTCTAAAGTCTACTGATATGTTTTGAATGACAACCCTATGTTATTTGTCAATAGGGATTTGCATTGGCTGGGGTACACCTGGTCAGTACCACTACTAACAATATCACTAGAAAATCACTATAAGTTTACTATTGACAACGCGAGAGGATATATCGATATTGTAGACTAGAGCCCCTAAAATTTACAAGTGAATATTTGGTGCCAATGTATCCATGTGGTCCCGAAAGAGCTACTAAGTCAGTAGTGCTATAGTCTAGTGGTGGATTTTCAATGACAAGCTAATGTTAAATGTCAATAGATGATACCATTGGCTGGGGTACACATGGTCAGTAGTGCTACTGACAACGTCACTAGTAAATCACCACAATTTCACTATTCGCACTTTCTGCAGGGTGTGTGCCTTTGCATGTGCGCAGAAAAATAAAAGATCATACACACATACATGCATGACGTTTGTACACGCGCTCATTCGTAGAAAGAAGCAAGTATCACAAATTCTTCCGTCACGAAGTGTTTTCTTCTTTACTCTTATACCTACAATACTCAAACAAATTTCTTGCAAACAGTGTTTTTAACATTTGTTTTATAAGATTTCGCTGTAGTAAAGCATTTGAAAAATCCCTCGTCTTGAAATTTCTTGTAAGATGTCTTATGCAGGACACTAATATATACATTTTATTTTCAACCATTTCCATTGCAGTCATTTATTTTAACTATTTGAATTGATTCGTGTGTACACGTGTTTTGGCTTAAATAAAAATATGTATGTATATTCGTTTTAGTAATCGCATGATTTAGATTTTTATTTCTAAGAATTTATTAATTGACGTTTAACATTCATTCAGCGCTACAAACAAGTACATACAACATATAGCGATGCATTGCATAATGCTACTGCTTAGCATTTGCGTTTTTACTGGATTTTATGTAGTTTTTCTGGGAGTTGCAACATGAACGAACGACCAGTTTACATAATTGGTTTTCCAATAATGTTTGTATTTTTTTTTTTTTTTTTTGCATATTAATTAATATTGTGCAATAAGCAATAAAGTGGAGCAATTACAAACTGTATAACAATTAATATTTCTCTATAAAAACGAAGAACTTTAAAGTGTTATAGCAGGGATAACGATGCACAGTGAGGCCAAAACCATTTTTATGCGGCCAAAAATAAAAAAAAAATAAAAAATGTTTAGTTGGTGATTTTTTTGTCATTGGGTTGGCTAAAGGAATATCCTACGAGTTGAAAAATGTTCATAGCCTTATAATTTCAGTTTGGATGAGGCCTTCAAACGACTGGCATAATACCGTAGGAAAAATCATCTAGAAGACACTTTCTTTCGTTAAAGACGTCTGAAAGTTTTTGTAATCAACCAAATCAAACGCAGCTGAAATGGATTCTACAGTTAAATTAAAATTTGAGAACGTTCGCTGAAACGTCAATGACGTCCTTTGTGACATCGACTACGCTGACGAAATCTGTATTGTCGCCCACAGTTTCGAACACATTGAGGATAAGCTGAAACGCCTGACAGAAAATGCTGCTAGGGTCGATCTGAACCATTGAAGACCATTGAAGATGTCGATGGTTTTTGCTACCTAGGCAGTAAAATAACCAAAGATGGGGGATCGGAGGCTGACATCCGCGATCGTATTAACAAGGCTAGAAGTGCTTTTCTCACACTGAATAAAATTTGGAGGTGCAACAACATCACGTGCAAAACTAAAATAAGAATTTTTAATTGCAGTGTGAAATCCATTTTACTGCAATATATAAGTATAAATTGTTAGAAAGAGATATGTGAAGACTATTTTTGTTTATATTAAAAGAAAAAATGGACGTCATTAACTGAAATCTTTTTTGTCTTGCTAGATCCTGCCCTCTAAGCTATTGGAGGTAGAAATTAATATTATTATGCAAAAAATTAAATAAAATACGGCTGCCCGCTCAATGAGTGTACATCCATAAAAGAGTAACGTTGCCGCCTTATACCCTTTTCACACTCACTCACATCTTTGAGGAATGCGTGGAATATGTTGAAAATTGAAAAAACCTGTTCACATTACAACATCTTTCATCTTTCATCTGTCATGTATTATAATACTATTTTTACGAATGTGAGCTACTAAAAATTAAATAATAAAATGCAATTTAAAAATTCAGTAGAAATTGATTTAATTGCTGGCTCCTGAGGAGCAGAAACAAATAATGCTACAATGTGCAGAATTAGTTGAAATTATGCCAGCGGACAATGATAATGAAAAAATATTACAAACTTTATCCGCAAAGATTTCGCGTAGACATTTGAAACTACTTTTATGTAATTTATTTCGATTTGGAAAATATATAACAGATTTTATTATATGCATACATATACATACACATGTATGTATATAATAAAATCTTAGAGTAATTACGGATCTTTTTTTGAGAAGGATATTCCAAAATGTAGCCTTGAATGTATGTAAATATGTCCATGCATATGGAAATATACATACATACAAACATACATGCATATGTATATATTTTTATAGTATGTATGCATGTATGTATATAGTTGCATACATTTTTTCTAGTGATGACACTAAAATAATCGAAAGATGTTGAACGGAACAAAGTGAGATAGAAACATCTTTTAAAGATGTTGAAAGATGTTGAACATTCAGCCCTGTATAATTCTTATGGGAAAATGTTATCATCTTGCCAAATTGATGAAAGATGAAAGATGTGAGTAAGTGTGGAAAGGCTATTACTGACAGTGTGCACACTTAATTTTTATTAAATTCGGTAGAATCGACAAAAAAATCGGTAGATTTGAATGAAATTCGGTAAAGTTTTTTTTTATTCAGAGAAACATAAAAAATAGCAATTCAAAGAAACATAAAAAATAACTAAATATATGTACTTATATATATATATATATATATATATATATATATATATATATATATATATATATATATAAAGGGTAAGTGCAAGGAGTATCAAACTAAACAGGTTCCAAAAGCGCATGTGATTGGAAATTAAACTGCCATAAACAATAAAGCATTTCCAATAAAAAAATAGTGTCATTCCCAGTTATTGGCCCTTACCCTATAGATATGATATGCATATATAAGATAATATTAGGTTTATATGGGTTTTATAAAGCAAATAAAATAACTTATTTGACAAACATTTGTAACTACAAAGATTATATGTAAGATCCATTTATGAATTTAAACTTTTGTGCAAAAATTATTAAATCATTGGTAGGAATAAATATTTCATCTACAAGTCACAATTATTTGGCAAATATTAGCTTACTTATAGTTTCAGTTTTTAACCCATTTCTTTGTTCTGTTTTAATGATTTTCATGACAGAAAATGATCGCTCTGCGGCCGCACTGCTATGTGGCAAAATAGGCAATTTACATATATATCGACTTAAATTACTAAATAACAATATTCGGTAGATTTCAGGCCCTGTTCGGTAGAATTGGTAGATTGTTAAATTCACAAACATATTCGGTAGAATCTACCGAATATCGGTAGAAGTGTGCACACTGCTTACTGAGTGTCAGGGCTGTCAGATTTATTTTCAGCTTTTTCGCCAAATCCAATGTTAAAAATCGCCAAAATCGCCAAATCCTCTTTTTTTAGTTTTTGACAATGAAATATATATTTTATAAATTATTAAAAATTTATTTTATACATTATAAAAAATTTATTTGTTCCGAATCGCTAAAATTCGCCAAAGAAAAATGGGAAAAATCGCCATTATACATATTTTGAATCAGAAATAATTTTTAGTCAGGCTGAAGTTCAGTAATTTCAATTCTTTTATTGAATGAAATATTTTTATTAATTAATGTGAGTTTCTAAAGAAGAGAAGAAACATTACTGTCTACCGCTGAATAGAAGACAAAATATTTAAGTTTTTTCGAAGGGCTCAAAATAGGTACCAAGAGTGTATATAGGGAAACGGTGCTAAAAAGTCAAAATTTCAGAGAATTCATATAATTGAAACATTTTAAATCTGAGTTAGTTATTTTTCTTGAACATTTGCTTCTAAAAAAGGTACTTTGAATACTAATTTGGTACTTTGGAAAAAAAAAATTTGACAGTACTTCAGCCTCTGAGACAGAAACAGATGTAGACGATTGTGACTCTTACAAGCTTGACAATGAAAACGGCTGGCTGTTCCGTTCAACTATGTGTTATTAGTCAGAATATTTACAACGGACTTTGGTGTTATTTGTTAATTAATAATTATCACATTATAATTTGGCTTAAAAAGCAATACGAACCCTAGCCCGTTCAAATTACAAATATAGAAACAAATGGAGTTCGAATAATAATTAAAATTAACGAAAACTTTTTTATTCATTATTTTGTTTGCTCATATTCAATTTCAATAAAAATATATATAATATAATATAAATAGAAAAATGAAAAAATGGAAAAACAGGGGAAATAAATAGTGATACTTAAGGTAGAATTAGCCGAACGTCCACGTAAGCTAACGAAACACCTGATAGTTTTTGTTGATTGAAAACAATGCAAACGCTTACCGAAATTAGTTGTAACGTTGACGGCACGTCTCAACCTGTATAAAATAGAATTTCCTAACGTTGTTAAGTGACGTTTGTAAGCCAGTGATGGTACCATTGTAAGTTAAATGGAATAGGGCTATTTTGGCTCTGTTTTTGGTACTTTTGTTAAAAATATATGTGTGAAAAACTAACTTAAAATAATACATAAATATTTGGGTATGTACCCTGAAGGAAATGTCGATGGTGAAAATGTACGCTTTTGACTTTGTCACCAGTACTACTCTACAATTATTCCCCATATAATACTTTATGCTATAGACATTTAGCATGTGCTTGTCATAACACTAAAACAATTGACTAGATAGTGAATTCATAGTTTTTATGGGAACATGGAGACATACCAACCAGAAATTTACTGGTACATTTGTATACCTTAATTTATGTATATTGACAAGTTGTTGCAAAATCCACCAGAAACACACCACATCTGTTTTCTCTCTTTATTTTATACTGACGAATAAAAGAGAAATTGTATTGAAAATGTAACTACTACTAGAGTTTTAGTGTTGACATAGAGACACTTGGCCCCAGTTTGACTGCAGGGTATATACATACTTATGTACACAAATATATACATACATGTGTATGTATATGTTCTTATATATAATACAGATATTCATAAATATGTATGGGCATAATGTAAATGTGATATGTATTGAAGGATTTAAATGGTATCAATACTTCTTATGGTGTATGCACAGATGTAAAGATTATTTCATGTTGCATACATATCGTTGGTCACAAGTAGAAAGGCCGCCCTAACTCAAATAATTGTAATTTAACAGGAGAAGATGAAAACATAATAATAAAAAGTACAACTGCTTTTAAAAGTGTTATTTTTACGGTATTTGTATGTATGTATGAACATATTTATTTATTATTATAATGTATAACATACATATTTAGGTACTTTTAGGAACTTTTCTTCGGTACATTCACCATTTGAACTTTTTTATTTCCCATCACTGTTTTGTGAACAGCTGTTCCTTTTTCATATTAAAACAAAAAAAAAAACGATGTAAAGCATACGCACGTTTTTAAATGTTCTATAAGTGCACAAACGTGCTAACAGTACGGTACGGTACGGTACAGCAACAGCAACGTTCGGCTAACCCAGCCTTTACATATGTATTTACCAAGTTAAATCAATAATTGTACACAACAATCATTTCTCACATTCCGTTTCATTAGAATTTAAGTTAAATAGCTGATGTTAATAACAATCTCTACCCAAAGTAGATAGACTAGGGTGCTGATGAAGTGCGTTGCTGCACAGAAAAATATCGGTATTTCCCCCAGCTTAAAAGTCTAATTTAATTTTTCTTCTCTTCTTTAGAAACTCACATTAATTAATAAAAATATTTCATTCAATAAAAGAATTGAAATTACTGAACTTAAGCCTGACTAAAAATTAATTCTGATTAAAAATTCACTATAGTTCAATTAAAATCTAAAAATGTCTCATATAATAATTTTTGTTTGGCAGTTGTTAAATCGCCATATTGCATTTTACCATTTTTACTTTATTAATTTTTAATAAATTTTCAATTGCATACCCCAATAATATTACTTAATTCACACGTTGATTTTTCAATGATTTTTTGAAACACGATTTTTGGAGTTTGTAGGCGAACGGTATAGAGAAGCAAAAGGCGAAGAAAAAAAATCACATTTTCCGTTCTACGAGTTTTTTTTTCAAATTTTCTTTACACATATTTTAATTTTTTTCATGTTGCTTTATTTTATTTTTTCATTGAATGCGACAACAGCTTTTTTTTAATACAAAACGGTGTTACCTGTAACTATTTTTATAACTAATATATGAGTATAGGGAATATCGGAAAAATATTTTATTTTGGACAAAGTGTAGGTATTTTTTATTCTCATATTGCATTTTTTGTGCATAAATGTGAAAATAACTATATTAAAAATATATTTTTGCTCATTAACCGTTTCAAAATTTGATTTTGCTCGAAATTACATAGACTTTTATCCAATTATTTTGGTGTCGCAGTGCCTATCTTTGGTAACATTGATGAGAGAATATTTATTTATATGTGAGAGGATAAGAAAAAAATCTGTCAAAATAAAATAGATCTCTCGACTGCTTTTTGGCGATACTATTTTGTGTCAATTTGTATGGAAAATGTGTTTATGCCGTAATTCTGTTTGATCATTAAGGCCTTAAATGTTTTTAATTTATCTTTCTTTAAATTCGGTTACTAAAATTTGTAGATTTTCGTATGGGGGAAATTTTTTAACATGTAGGGAAAGGAAAAAACGGGGTTTTTTAAATCTACTGCCAACACTGATACAATTTTTGGAAAAAAAAGTATAAACTAGAAACATGGAAAAAATCATCGTATGAATTTAAAATGTTTTTGGAAGCAACTTTTAAAAGAGAATCAAAAATAAAACAAGATTTTTAAATCATCGTATGAATTGGGCCTATCAAAACAAAAACTTTTAAACAATTACCAAATTCATTTAATTTTGTATAAGCTTTTTCATACGACATGACGCCATATTAGATCGGCCATTTTGAATTTACTAATTCTGATAACGGATTCGTAATCAGCGACCCTGAAAGCACCCATATACCAATTTGTGTATCATTTGCTACAATTTTCGACTTTTGGCCGCATACAGGCACAGTTGGCCGCACTATACGACGCCGCAATGGTACAATGCCTTGGCAGTATCAAAGATCATTTTAAATGCTTTATAAGGCATCGTACTCACTATCCTACACAATTGCACGACTTACGAAAAAAAAACAACCCTGATCTAATGAATTATTATTGTGTTGTGAACATTTTCATAAACTCCATCATACCAGGGTAGTATTTTCTGAAAAGTCGCACATTTGCAATGGATAATGAATAACTGCCTTAAGCGAGAAGCAGATCGGTCCAGCTAAGCTGCAAGCATCATAAACGATTTTTAATGAGCAATTTAACATCTCTTTTTGAGAGACAGACGCCAAGAGAAAATATTCAGCGGGAAAATATTCACTGTGTGTAATTTTTTAAGTCATGGAAATATAATCATATACGGATACCACTATGTGATAAAAGACCAAAAAAAAAAGACCTGTGTCTCCCAGTTTTGCCCCAAGTCATATACTTTTTTTATGGGCCCCGAAAGATGTTAAAAAATCGATTTTTCCCCTCTTCAGCTCCATAGGTAGCAAACCGTTCAAAATTCAAGGAAATAATCAACTACAAAAATGTGTCTAAGATCTCAATAAACAATTTCCTAGAACATATGAACTTCCTAGGAATGATTCTTAACACCGTACAGGTAACGCTTAGGTAGCCGCAAGAGCAAAAAAATCCAAACAAATGATATTAAAAAATTTTCGGGAAATTTTTCACTTTTGTGGCTACCTAAACGGTGTAAAGAATCGTTCCTAGGAAGTTTATATGTTCTACAAACTTGTTTACTGAGATCTTACCCCCATACCTAAATAAGAGCGGAAAGCCTTGCGTTAGCAGCAGGGTACGTATTTTCAGTATAATCAAAAAATATTTTTATATTCAAATGTACTAAAAATGCGTACCCAGTTGCTAACGCAATGCTTGCCGCTCTTATTTAGGTATGAGGGTTAGGTACATTTTTGTAGTTGACTGTTTCCTTGAATTTTGAACGGTTTGCTACCTATGGACCTGAACAGGGGAAACAAGATACAAAAAATCGATTTTTTTTTATTTTTACGATTTTGATCTTGAAGGTGAATTTTTTTTTTTTTTTTTTTTTTTTGATTTTGTACGTTCTCAATTTTTTTTCTTTATGATAAGAGCTATAACTTTGCTTGAGATAGTAAATCAAAATTCCGAACGGTTTGCAAGATATGAGCCTGAGAAAATGCACAAATGACACCGAGGCCCCAAAATCTTTGGGGGCCCTTAGAAAAAAGTAGATGACTTTGGCTAAAACTGGGAGACATGGGTCTTTTTGTTTTGGGTCTTTTATCACGTAGTGCTGTCCGTATATGGTTATATTTTTTCGTCTTGCACTGTGTAATTCATCAGATTAAAATCGTCCTCATCTAAACCGCTTGCGAGAAATATAAAACAGGAGTGGCAATTTCGAATTTTCCGAGTCCGCTTTATTTGCTTTGCTTACCTTAACATAGAAAGGCCCTAACTCATTATTATTTTGAAATCGAATTTTTTGTATATTTCGATAGAAGAACATCTAATGTATCAAAAAATGCAAAAATCTCAATTTCCAAAAAAAAAAAAAAAAAAAATAAGTTAAGGCCTTTCTATATTAAGGTAACGATATATAAAATGAACGAAGTTTAAAGTTATAAAATTACCCTGCTATTACTTTGCCGTTACAAAAGCAAAAAAAAAAAAAATGAATTAGGAAAATATTCCTCCACTAAGGTAAAACTCTCTTACAGCGTTAATTTTTTAATTCAAATTTATTCACAAATAAAAATATTCCTAAGCTCACTTTTTAATTTTAATATACTTTACATTTCAGCTTGCCAAACTTCATGGCAGACATAAAAGATTTATTTAATGCACTTCAGCATAAACAAAATCATAATCTAGTTAAGTCTATTCAACAATTTTATCTCTATCTCAACAGCATTAAATATAAATGTGAAGCTTTTCATCTTTATGATGACCTCGATTCAAAAAAAAAGAAAGTTTCTTTAAATGTTTGCAACAACTTGGGGTTAAATTTTTGTACATTTAGCAACAACACCATTAAGAACTAAAACATTTTGTGGAAAATTAATAACAATTATTAAGTGAAAAATAAATTAAAATTATTTTAAAAGAAAAATAATCCTTTAAGAGTTTAAGAGAGATGTGCAATGTAAATGGATCAGACAGTGAAACCCAAACAAGCAGACAAACACGCTTTTGCTGCTTAAAAGAGCAAAACAAAAAGAAGAAAAACATCAGACTAAATGACAAAATGCCTGCAGTAAATGATGCTGGTTGTTTTTCTTTTCCCAGCTTTTGAGTAATTTTCTTTCACTTACACTTACACATAAGGATTATTGTGCAAAAAAGGCTTTAAACTGGAAAATTTGTTATTTTTCATTATTGCATGATTGCTTTTGTTGTTGTTGCAACACATAACCATTACCAGTACAGCAATAGCAACAAAGTTTTGCAACAAGCATTGCTATTAAGTGCAACACATTGTATGAGTTTTACATCCAAGTCAAAGTTAAAAGCAATGAAAGGGTACAACAATCTCATACTCAGCATTTTGGTTAGATCAACCACCAGCAGCCACCAGCACAACAGCACACCGGCAGTTTGTTTGTCTGGCAGAACTGGCTTGACAGTTTGTCCAGACTGTCAGGGCTTGTGTTACAGAGCTACACTTTCTCTGTTGCTCTTAAACTCATTTCTTTTTTTTTCAAATTCATTTATTTTTTTTTTCTTCTTTTGCCTGTCCAATAAAACAACAAATTATTTCTAGTTGCATAAATTCACACCAAGTGCATCCTTTTTGTCGGTCAAGCAACATGCAAGCAGAGGCAAGCCAGCAAGCTCTAGCAACTAAATAAAATTTCCAAAAAAGAAAAAACAAAAGTTTTGTTAGCTTTTTGTTTGGTTTTCATTTAGTTTTGTACTATTTTTGACCTCTTCTATTTTCGAGAATGTATTGCATTGTTGCACGTTGCAAGTTAGACTGACTGGACTATCTATCTATCGTCCATGAGCAGTAGATGTTAGGGAATTAAATTTGTTACAAGCAACTTTTAACAATTGTCTATCCCTAAAAGCTTATCTAGAGATAGAAGACTATTTACAAAGTTGTTCTTTATGTTTTCAATTTAAGGGCAAACAAAGATGGCAAACGTTTGCCTCTTGATTTAAAAAAAAAATTAATTACAATAAGATTGCTTAAGCGATCAGCTGTTATGGTTCTAATAAAAAAAAGACTATTTCTTAAGCTATACATATAATGGCCCATGCATATTCAAATGCTTATAATGAGAAAGTGTTCACTGAAAAGAATTTTTTAGCAACAAAATGAGAAGTACATATGGATTCAAAAACTGTTAAGCTATCAGTACCTGAAGTGCGATTCACTAACTTTTTTTAACGATAATCGCATTGTTAAATTAATTTTAACGAAAATTTATCGAATTTGCTATTCAGTAACATTTTTAAAGATATGCGCTGTAGGTTAATGCCATCTGTGTCGTTATTTAAGCGACAATAATTAATGTCCTGTTAATTTTATCGGCATATATAAACAGAAAATATCAGCTGCGTACTACCATTAAAAAAAAGTTACAGAATCACACAATCGTTATTGCAAGCGACAAAATCTAAAGATAAAAATGACGATTATCGGATCGTTAATAGCCGCTGAATCGCACCACTGGATCCAGTAACTTTATTACGATAATCGTATGGCTATAATAAATATAACAAAAATTTATCGACTTTGCTATTCAGTAACATATTTTAACGATATTCGCTGTCGGTTAAAGTAAAAAAAATCACAAGCTCAAATTCATTTAGCTTTTATTTAATCCATTTTTGTGCTTTTCACTTATTTTGACATTTACTATACAGAGACTAGAGGCCTGCGTAAACATTCTTGAAATGTAAATACGTCTTGTTTTTAAATGTATTCTCGTGGCATGTATTTTACTAAACCTATAATAAATGCTGTCGCATAATAAGCGAAGCACGATGGCTGCAATAATGTTCGTTTTTATGAGTGTTTACAAGCAATGTAAAGAAGTAGTGCCTTCAGATGTACATAGATGGTAAGCTATTATGTTTGTGTTTCAGGGATGTTTTTTTAAAGCAAGCGCACACAACTTATGTCAGTGCATGTGTTCGTTTGTATGTGCGCAGAAAAATAAATGAGCGTACACACCTGTATGTACCTGCATGACCTTTGTATCAGTGATCTGCAATGAATCGTTTTTTCGCTATTCATACTGACTAATGAAAATTTAAATATAAATGTGTAGACATCGTTAAAACTCAACTACTAGGATTTACGCGCACTCACGATTACATTTATTTATAAGTATAGAATGCAATAAATATTAATGCGAAGTCTACATTTATATTCTTACCACACTCACACTCATAAATCACCTCAGTTTGATTTCTAATTTCAGAAAAATATTTATACTACTTACATTGATTCAGATCAGTCAACTCATCCATATACATATGTATGTATTAGAGACCTGCGTAAACAGTCTTGAAATGTAAATACGTCATGTTTTTTAAATATATTCACGTCGCATGTATGTATGTACTAAACCAATAATAAATGCTGTCGTACCCTTCTAGCCAGCCTAGAACCACATGTCACTATGTCAACACTCTTTCTCCAGCGACAATTGCACTAGTTAAAATGTCGACAACTTTCCTTTTATGTGCGAGTAAAGATACGTTAGAGACAACAGTTCTAGTGTATTTCTGGTGATATTGTCAATGAACGCGTCAACAGATTGTTTTTCTTCTTTATTATTCTGTGCAATAACATTAAAAAAATTTACATATGTAGACGAGGGTTGCTAAAATCTACTAGTAAATGATTGGCTGGGGTACACCTAGTCAGTAGCACTATTGACAATGTCACTAGAAAATCACTATAATTTTACTATTGACAATGAGCGAGGAAATATCGATATTGTAGACTATAGCCCCTAAAATTTACTAGTGAATCTTTGGTGTCAATGTCTCCATGTTGACCCAAAAGAACTACTTAGTCAGTAGTGATACAGTCTAGTGGTGGATTTCCAATGACAAGCTAATGTTAAATATCAATAGATGATTACATTGGCTGGGGTACACCTGGTCAGTAGTAATACTGACAATGTCACTAGTAAATCATTACAATTTCACTATTCGCACTTTCTGCAGGGACTATAAGCGAAGCACGATGGATGTATTGTTGTACCTTTATATCAGTGTTAACAAGCGATGTCGCCAAGACTGCTTGTTTTTAACAAACACTAAAAAGAAGTGTTGATTAGTGTATGCTTGTTATTTTTCATATTGTACGTTTGAGTGTGTGTATAATATGTAGATGCCCTGCAGAAAGTGCGAATAGTGAAATTGTGGTGATTTACTAGTGACGTTGTCAGTAGCACTAATGACCAGGTGTACCCCAGCCAATGGTATCATCTATTGACATTTAACATTAGCTTGTCATTGAAAATCCACCACTAGACTATAGCACTAATGACTTAGTAGTTCTTTCGGGACCACATGGAGACATTGGCACCAAAGATTCACTAGTAAATTTTAGGGGCTCTAGTCTACAATATCGATATATCCTCTCTCGTTGTCAATAGTAAACTTATAGTGATTTTCTAGTGACATTGTCAATAGTGCTACTGACTAGGTGTACCCCAGCCAATGCAAATGCCTATTGACAAATAACAAAGGGTTGTCATTCAAAATCTATCAGTAGACTTTAGCACTATTGAGAAGGTAGTTCTTTTACGACCATATGGAGATATTTGAACCGAAGATTCACTCGTAGATTTTAGTGACCCTCGTTTACATATATTTATTTAATATTATTGCACAACATAATAAAAAAGAAAAACAAACTATTGACGCGTTCATTGACAATATCACCAGAAATACACTAGAACTGTCGTCTCTAACGTATCTTTACTAGTGCATAAAAGGAAAGTTGTCGACATTTTAACTAGTGCAATTGTCGCTGGAGAAAGAGTATTGACATAGAGACATATGGTTCTAGGTTGACTAGAGGGTGGTAAGCTATTGTGTTTCAGCGCGTACAACTAATGTCAATGCATGTGTGTGCGTTTTTATTTACGCAGTAAAATAGAAGATCATACACACATACATGCATGACGTTTGTACACACGCTCACGCATAGAAATAAGCAAGTATCACAAATTCTTCCGTCACGAAGTATTTTCTTCTTTACTCCTATACCTATAATACTGAAACAAATTTCTGGCAAACAGTGTTGTTAACGTTTGTTTTAGAAGATTTCGCTGTAGTAAAACATTTGATAAATCCCTCATGTCTTAAAAATACTTATAAGATATCTTGTGCAGGACACTAGTATGTATGTATATTTAAAAGCGCTGGTTTTGAATTAACACAATACAACAAAAACAATGAATAAAAAAATAAAAAACAACAGAGCAAACAGATAACCTCATAATGAGAACTTTAATGTTCATATGCGAAATTCACTTTGCGAATCATACTTATTTTGCATCGTCCATAGACATTGAGTTAAGGAGGATCGAAATCAATAATGTCATAAATGCTGCTAAGTATAAATGCGATGCGCACTTCAAACTTTCGAGTGAATATCATTCATAGACAATATTGCAATAAGTACGAGTGCACATAAGTACAAGAAACTATATGTCTTGAATCATGACTCTACTCACTTTTCACCACTCATTGCTAATCTCTGGTTTGCATTCTTTCACGAATTATTTTCTTCTTTACTTCTACACATACAATAACTGTCTAACAGAGACACCACATGATTTTGCATTAAATGGTGATGAGGGAGGCGTTGGCTGAAGTAGTTACCACTTCGAATAAAAAACCGAAGGTCCTGGATTCGAGCCCCGTCTCCGACAGTCATTAAATAACAATAACAATACGCGTTTTTCTGATGTGCCTTTGTATCACTTGTTGTAAGATAGTTCAAGTCGTCCCTACCACGTCAAACTATCCAATATGCAAAAATTCTTTTTTTTTTTTTTTTTTTTTTTTTGATTCGTCATCTTGGTACCCAAATTTATACGATATGACTCGTTTCAAAATGCTGAAATTTCCATTGACGAAAGATAACTTAATAAGAAATATTTTAAGCCTGTTACTTTTTTGAACACACCGACTTTAAATTCACAATTGACGGGTCTCCGTGCTCTTCTTAAAAGTACCAATTTGCATATTGGATAGTTTGACATGGTAGGGTCGAAGTGACGAAGGCATAGCCACTGGTCACTGAAATATACTGATTTCAGCAGACACTAATTTTAATGTAACATCATAGCGCCCTGCTTCATCGGTATTGTGTAGCAAGAATCATTGGCAAATTAAAATAATTGATACATTTAATATGTCTCATTGACACCAGAGGCGTTGCAACACTGCATTTGAAAAAACGTGCAAAAAAGCAGAGTTGTAAAAGAATCTCTTCCTTTACCACCTGTCTACCCTATTACAATCCCATTCATTAATAAAAAGGTAACACCTAGTAATAATAGTAGACATTCATTTTCTGAGTGTAACTTCTCTTTAAATAACAAAAATTAAAAATTTTAAAAACCCCCGAATATTTCTAGAAAAGATGTCATATCTTCTAAGCGGCTGGACCGATTTTATTACAACATAGCTAAGAACCTTCTCGATCAAGCCACCTTTCAAACAGAAAAAACTAAATCCAAATCGGTGCAGCTGTTTGGTCTGTTCGTGTACTTGTACAGACACACAGATACACAGACACACACTAAAAACTTATAATACCCCTTTTTTAGTCGAGGGTTAAAAAATATATAAAAATATATACTCGTATTTATAGCTTGAGACTACCGTAAAAAAGAAATTACTTAATCACATTATCTTAACCGCAAACGAATAAATATTTCCATAAATATTACGATTTTCGGTTCGCAAAATTGCGAAAAAAGAGTTGATGGGTTTATCTTATAACTATATTAAAATTTTGTTACTAAATTTTTGTTTATTAAAATTTTTGTTATTTTCCCTTTGTCATTCATTAAACAAAAATATAAATCAATGTCATCGTTCCGGTTTGGAGGGTGTTTTTAGCGGGTGGGCGCAGATGCCTCCTTTTGTGTCCTCCAAAGATTTACAGCAACAAAAGCATGTTCTGGCTTTGTGTTATTGTTGTTGGCATGTTCTGCATGTCCTTGTATGCTTTTATCGAAATGTGTATGAAAGTACAGTAGAATTCCGATTCTGATTAAATGAAAAATTTTAATAATTCCTGCAAAAACCACGTTAACGCATAAAATAAATAGAAACAAACCAATAATTTATATTTTTTTTTTATTTTAAGCTGGTTACACTAAAATACGGTTAAAACTCGAAACTTGAGCTCAGAAATTATCGGTATTCTACTGTATTTTGATATATGTGAAAGGATTTGCAATTGCTTGTAAATTTAATACAGCAGCAGCAAGAAATTTTATGAAACTTCTGTGCATTTTCAGTAGACTTAAAATCATTTACAACCTTCTAAGCCGCAAAACAGGATATTCTTTTGTAGCAAAAGTATTTTTAAACAGCAGCATAAAACAAAATATAAAATAAAACCATTACGAAAACAAATTTGCTCTAGAATTTAATAAGATTTGAGTAAAGAGTTGTAGTTAAATTTAAATTCTTAAAGAAGAATCTCCCAGACTTTCGTAATTAACAAGTATTCAAGTATTCCTTATGGAATTGGTTTTAAGCGATACCAGACACCAGATATGACAATTAAAAATTAAAGTGTGTTCCAAAACGAGCAACGAAAAATGTTAAAATCATATTCAATATACATACAATTATATATACATATGTAGACACTTAAAATTTGCAAAGGCAACAATTAACACTAAAATTTAAAAAATCAAAATTAAAGGGTGTTCTCTCAATTAATGTAATTTTGACAACTTGCTGTTTATTGGAAACCGTAAGAGACAAACTCTTGAAATTTTCAAAAACACTAAAACTAAAATTAAAAAAATCGTCAAACACCGAAAAAAAATCGCCGAACTAAAAAAAACCGTTTGAACTAAAATAAATCTCAAAAAACCGAAATTAAAAAAACGTCATAAGTGAAAACGCAAGCAACTGAAAAAAATTCTAAAAATTAAAAAAAGCGCCAAAAATAATAAAAACCGCCAAAAACCGAAAAACAAGTTTACGGGATACTTGAATTTTTTGGTTAAATTTCTACTTGAGGTAAGATATTCCATTATATAGACTAAAGTTCGTATAGTATTACATGTGTTGTGTACATTCGGAACCCTTCGTGTGCTAGTCACAGTCGCACTTTACTGATTTTATTATACTTTACAATAAGCAAAAAGAATTAAAAACCTTTCAAAGAAAAAATTACTTTTTTTTATATCATAATACATGATAATCATGTGTTGGAGCAAATACAGTCAATTTTTTTTTAAATAAACAAAAACATTTGCAATAACCATTTTGACAAGAAATTGTTATCAATATTTGGCACATATTTCTTATTTTTTTTGGCACGTAGTCTCATCCAATCTCCCATAAACAGACACATATGTACGCATAAAAGAAAAGATATTTATTTATATAAACATTCCAGCTGGTACTTCAAATACATTTTCTCATTTCATAAATAATTTTGTATACTCGTATTGGCATTGTGATGGTGTTGCTTGCACTTCAGTTCGTCTTTTGCAGCCTTTTGTTTCTTCTTTTTCGGCAATAACAACTCATTCTCATAATCCTTATTATTATTTTTTTTTTTGCATAAACTTTGCAGATGTTGCAAGTAGTGCAGAACAAAATGAGGCGGTATTGAGTTGCTAAATAAACACTTGTTATAAAAAAAAATGTTGTTATATAAAAAATGATGAAAGCTTCAACTATGTTTGTTAAGCTCTTTATTTTCGGTTTTGTTATCCACCATACACAATTTACTTATTTTCCTCACGCGTTTTTTCAAGATCTTAAAATATTTGATGAGCATTTAGGTTTACAATAAAACTCCCCAGCTGGAAAAGTAGGCATTAATTACATAAATAATGGGAGAAATAATGTATTATCTTCTAAAGCAAGACAATGCATTCCCTTAGAAACGAGATGTTATTTTTATCAAACACAATTAGGGAATTCACAATGAGTATAGGTATTAAAATTTTAATGTGGCAATATTGCGCCATCTTAATTTTTTTTCATTGGGAGCAAGCAACGCAGTGTTGCCATATTTATTTGTTCAAAAATCTTGAAGTCGAGCAAAAAAAAATTTTTTTGTGAACAAAAATCTTTTTTGTTATTTTATTGAATGAAAATGAGTTAAAATTTATTTTGTTTCTTGTGAACTATTAAAAATAAAGCCAAATAACACAAAATATTTCATGTATAGAATATGTGTAAGGGGCTATCCATATATTACGTAACGCTGTTTTCTCCGATTTTTGACCCCCCTCCCCCCTAATAACAGATCGTAACAAAACTGTGAACCCCCCTCCGCCTTCCCCCAAGGAATAACTTAACAATGAGATAAAAAATAATTTAAATAGTTTAAATTTTTTATTAAAAAAAATTAAATTTAATTCATTGTTTTAAATTCATCTGTTAGACTAGCACAGGGCGTAGACAAAAATTAAATAAGATTACGTATGAACGTACTCCATATATTGGCGAAACTATTTTTTCAATTTCTTCCCTCCAAAAATTATGGCTTTATAGAGTGCTTATTCCTAAACTGTATGTATGTATGCATTAGTGATGTGCAGGGACAGGGATTTCATGCAAATGCATGTTTTTTCCTTTAACCCTGGTAATGGCAAGAACAAAATATTTTTACGAAACAATGAATTTGTGTAAAAATGGCATCAATTCGTTAGTGCATATTTTTGCATTTTTTGGTCATAAATGCATACTTTTGCATAATTTGGTTATAAAAGCATATTTTTGTCTCATATTTTGGTTTTTTGTACGGTTATGTGTCATATTTTGTCAAAAATTCAAATTCCAAAAATGTATTGTTGACAAATTATTAATGCAAATTTGTTTTTTAAATTTATGTGCTTGAATTGTTGTAGAATTTTAGAACGATTGTACAAGCACACACACCTGCCAAATTTAATAGAAAATGTCATTTTGATAATTTCAAAAGGAAATTGTCTGCTATTAAAGCCGAAAGTTGTGAAACAGTTCTGATGGAACTTGATATTGTTTTTAAAAATGATAACAGATTCAAAAAACAAATTTAATAGCTAGTATTCAATTAATTGGAATGGTTGAGTTAAATAAATATATAACATTATAGAAAAATAGTCATTTAGATTTGAGCCGATTACATCCATAGACGTACGAGGCCTTTTTCAATGCACAAAAGCTTTCTAAGAACAAGTTGTTTGAACTTCACATTCAAAAATATAAGAAATATGCGATTTTCTTTTACCATTTACGTATCGCTCCTATACTGGAACATAAATATATCTCGAAAAATGTGTGTTTGGATTATATCATATTTAATCTTGTGTAAAATTTTAATTTACACACACCTCTTGAGAAAAGAATATATTTTTATATCTTTATTTAGCTGTTGGAAAGTTAAAAATCTTTCTTTGGAATAAAAATTGCTTAAGATATGTGCATATTTTATTGTTTTAAGTGCATATTTTGCGTTTTTGAGATCATATTTTAGGCGCGTAAAATACCTTTTTTAAATGCATGAAGTCCTTGTCCCTGGTGATGTGTATTGGAATTCGGCCGTTTCTAGATATTCGTATTCATTTAAAAAAATATATAAAGAAATTCATGAATCCAAAACGAAATTTAAATGAAAGGCACACAAATATTAGTTTGTGATAATTAAAAAAAATATATTTTTTTTTTGTGCTATGCGTTTTTTGCCAAATAATCTGCTATAGTTTTCCGTATTGGTGACTGAGCAATATTTCAAACATCAAGACGAGAATTGTCATTAGCCTTGCTTTCGCTTTCACTAGTTTCTATAAGTAAAGCCGTCGTGTATTTCAGAGAGCTTAAAGATGACTCCGTTTGGCCATCTTCAAATTAATCTAAAATGTGCGTGAAACAAAAAAAAAATTATATCTTGGATCAATAAAGGTTGCCATGGTGAATTATATTTGATTTTGTAAAAGAAAACTTTTTTAACCCGCTTTAAACATACAGATTGTTGGGATATCAAATGATTCGAAATGATGTCAATTACGAAAGATATGCAATTTTTCTTTTCTTCATTTTGGTCCCTTCTATATATAACATTACATTTTCAATAGACATTTGCCCATTAAAAAAACATACCTAAATACCTTAAAATTAGAGGGGCACACTATGTAGTTCCTAAACGCATTTCACTGTTTTCATAATATTTTTTTTAAGTTCTGTTGCATAACAAATTAAAATAATATCCTTATGAAAATACGTCTATGTATGCAAGTTTCCATTAACACATCTCTCAAAACTTAAACATTGTAGCCTCAAGTTGACCAACAAAAATGTTCAAACTTAATAATTTGATATTGTCATGTACTATGGAAGAATATATATATATTTTGAAAAGACAAGAAACCTTTTCCTAAACTTCTGCAAATACCATTTCCTTCTATGTATTTGGTGGATTTAATGTTAATATATGTTGCAGTTTAATATAAAAAGAATTTTTTGTGTACACACATATATTAAGAATTCTTAAAAATGTAAATGGATAAAGATGAGGAATTCGGAACCATGTATGTTCAATTTGACTACAATTTATTTAATTTATTATGAAAACTTTGTATAATTTTCAAATGTTCTTTTAACTTTTGGATAGTTTTCATAAACTTTAATGTACGCGGACAGAATTATGAAGTTCTTTCCCATACACATTTTTTTATTTAATTTTGCAGAATAAAATAGACCTCCAATTAAATGTCCATAAATTTCACATACAATAGATATTCGTATTCCCGAATATCGTTTTAAATATTCGTATTCGCGGATATCGTTTGAAATATTTGAATTCGAATTCGCGAATATCAAAAGTTGACATTCGGCAATGTATTTAGTATACATACTCTTACATAATATATGTAGGCAACACGTATGATCAATTAAATAAATAAATGAGAAAAACATACGTATTTTTGTACAAAAGTAGTAATTTTTCTGTTACGTAACATAAGATAAATCCTTACATATGGTAACACTGAATCAACGATACACATAAATACACATAGTGTGTATATCAAAGTCAGGCAAACACACATATGTACAATTTTATATTATTTATATATTAGTGTATAATATCCCTGTCGGAAAATGTGTGGTTGACTACAAAAATAGTTACCTTATAGTTAACTTTTCTTAGACTGACTAAAAGCTAGCTGCAAAGTCATCCAGAACAAACCCAAAATTAATTCTAAAATTGAGTACGTAATCGAATTTGGTAAGAACCAGCAAATTTATTCTCAGCTACTTTAAAACTCATTTCAGTTTTATGTTAACATTTTGCTGTTGTTATTTTAGATGGCAGCTTAGCCGAGTGGTAGCCCGTTAAGTACACAACGTGTGATGTTACATGTTCGAGCCCCAGAAATTTTTTTTGATGTGTAAACATCTATACGCTAAGGGGTAAAAATCTTTTGACTTTGATTTCTTTGCTGAGATTTCTTTGCATTGTCAAATCGGTGTGAGCTATGTATGAGTGCATTAGTGTTTGAAAGAAGCAATACCAAGCAGAGAAACAAGTCGACCGGCTCGAAACCGACGGTGCGCCGCCGCCGGTTATTTTTCTGTATATTTCCGTACACCAAAGGTGAAAATGAACCGTAAGAGCTACGGAGTTGAAATTTGGACACAATGTGTAGACATTTGGCCACTACAACAACAAATAAATGAGAGTTAAAAACTAAAGGGTGTTCCAAAGCGAGCAACGAAAAATGTTAAAATCCCATGTAATATACATACAATTGTATGTACATATATACACTTGAAATTTTAAAAGTTAGTGTATTTTTATACAGACTACAACAATTAACACTACATTTAAAAAATTTAAATCAATGGGTGTTCCATCAGTTAATGCAATTTTGACTTTGTAATTTTGACAACTTGCTGTATCTTGGAAACCGTAAGAGCAAAACTCTTGAAATTTTCAAAAACGGTAAAACTAAAAAATCAAAAAAAAAAAATAAAATCGCCAAATATAAAAAAATCGCCAAAAACAAAAGAAAAAATCGCCAAAACGAAAAAAGCACCAAATTAAAAAAAATCTCTAAGACTAAAATAAATCGCGAAAAACCGGAAAAATCGCCAAAATGAAAAAAATCCTTAAACAAAAAAATCGCCTAAATAAAAAAACCCCAAAAACAGAAAAAAAATCTCCAAAATGAAAAAAATTGCGAAAATTAAAAAAACCCAGAGATAAAAAAACGCCAAAACGAGAAAAAAGCGATAAAACTGAAAAAAAAAATCGTTTAAACTGAAAAAAACTTAAAAAAGGAAGAAAGCTAAATCAAAAAAAAAAAAAAAAATGATCAAAACCGAATGTGCGCGAGTCAAAGTCGCACTTTACTGAATTTATTTTAATTACAATGCGTACACAACAGCAAGAACAGCAACAACGAAACGATGAACAACAGGAATTAAAAATTAAAAAGTAAAAGTAAAGGCATAGATGAGCACTGCAGTACCACTAAAGTTTCAGTAAAAACAACAAAAAATGTTTAACATGTAAATTTTTAATGATTACTAAAAATTTTTTCTACAATTTTTATAAATTGCCTAAATGATTTGTTATATGATGAGGTGCATTGAATTTTCAGTAATCAGTAATGCCCGTATTCATAATGAAATTCTACCAAGTGGCTAAATGTTTTTCATACAAAAGTTTCAAAATTTGAATGAAAAAACTTTGCCACTTGCTACCTCCCTACGATTTTACTAGTAATGCCAAATTAAATTTCATTAGCATTAAAAATTTACTGAATTTTTTTTAATAATCAGTAAATTTACTGCTTACTGCAATTTTGAATGCAGTACATATACATATACTGCAGTGTGCCCATTTATTTACTAACCAAATAAGTTTAATAAAACAAACAAAAACCAACAAATTCATATGTATGTATTTACAATATTGAAAGTTTTGATACTTTTAATTGATTAATTTAAAAAAATATACTAAAATCATAAGTACTTCCAACTTAAAAAAAATTTCATTACTAGATGTTTACACATCTCCTCTGTGATCGGACTCACATTGCTTTTTTTTTAATTTACTGACTACCAGGTGATTTAAAAAAGTCAACTTTAAATTAGCTTAAAGTAGTGCCTAGTGAGACAATTGACTACCGCCTAGGACATCGCAATGTTAAAATAGTCAGTTGATTACATTGCAAAGTAATCCAAGTGTAGTCAGTACTAGTTGCGAAATAGTTAGCTTAAAGTTAGTTTAAAGTTAGCCAAATTTCCGATAGGGATGACAGAGAGAGAGAGAGAGAGAGAGTAAAATGCATGTTTATACAAATGCTTCTGAAAGACTGAATTATTTTCTTACGTACGTATTAAAATAACAAATTTTTTTTTAATAGAAATTATTATTGGATAAATTTATCAAAATAACTTTTGTTCCGCGAAAAATACAAATATTTTTTCATCAACTATATACATTTGCGTTGACAGTTTTAACATGTTTAGTTTAACAATATCATATTGCCATATTGAAAATTAAATGCTTTTTATACTGTTAAATTTGCCACATGGTAATTAATTTGATTTACATACAAAACAAAAACAACAAACTTGTCAGGCCATATAAAAGTATTAAAATTGAAACGTTGCAATGTTAAGACACATTTTAAAACGATATTGTGAACTCCCTAAATAATTACACATTGATTACCACGTGCATTACCACATGTGCAGAAGAAGAATGTTTAGTTTTTCCTTGTGACGAGTGTTATGAATTATAGAATTTATTCCTCGGACGTATTAAAATAATTCAATACTTTCCTAGGACATGTTCTGTGTTAACACAGTAATGAATTATCTGGAATGAAAAAGTATACATGCTGCGCATTACCTTTTCCTTTACTATTCATTACCTTTTCCCACTGGGTCATTATTGGTGTTGCCACTCATTCTTTTCTATGAAACGCATATATTAATTTTTTTAACTCCTTGGAAAAATTTAAAAGGTGTAAGCGCACCTCTGCAATATTCTGTATAATACTACTGCAATGCTGGTTCAAGTATTGTTACTAATCAATAGCAATGTAGAGTGGCACAGTGGGTCAGAATAGAAAATTTCTAAGACACTGCTTTCTCAGATTTACTTTAGATTTTCAACTTCAAACTTCCGGTGAGTGGTGAGGTCTTCTCTTCGGGAGGACACGTGGTTGCTGTACATACATAGTACATGCATAAGTACATACGAATTTATTAATTTATTATTATTTATTAATATTAAGACTGATTTTTTCTTCCCTACAAAAATAAATGTAAGTGATCGTGATAATCGAGTTAAATGCGTTTTTCTTCTAAGGGCTATTTTTATAAAAAATGTGCACTGTGGCCAAAAATTTCTTTCTCAGCAAATCAAACCTTTTGAAAAATTAAGACAACAAATCATACTATTAAACTGCATTTAGAGTATATCTGAATTGTAGTTGCGAATTTTTTTAGAAACTCTACACTCAAAAAAAAAGACATATACTATTATTAAGGAAAAAAAAGTTTCTAAATTTAAGTAAAAAAAATTTCCAAATTTAAGTAATTTTTTCTAAGTTTAAATTAATTTTTACAAAAATCTAGTAAAAATTACTTAATATGAGTAAAAAATTAAAAGTTCACATCCTTAAAAATAGTTCACAAAAATACACACAAAAAATCTCACATTCAAGGACAAGTTTACTTGCTTAAAGGAAATATGTACCAAAAATTAGAAAATGGTTTAAAAGTTTTGGGAAAATGTATCCTAAGAACTAGTCAATCTCGTCTTAAATTAAAAAATAAATTTGAGGAAATGACTTACTCCTGAGTAGTTAATCAAATTTGACTTACTCGAAAGATATAAAAAAGGTATTCTAAATTTTAGAAAAATATTTACCAGTTTTAAGTACAGGGTGGGCCAAAAGAAACCAAGGGGTGTAAAAGTTTAATAACTTTTTTGTTTATTAATTTTTTTTTATTTTTTCTTTCAGATTATATAGACAACACTTGGAGAATTTATAATGAATGAAAATAATAAATGAAAATCAGAAAATAAGAAATGAATAAATGAAATCAACTTTATTGAAAATTCGATTATGAGTGATGAAGCTCATTTTCATTTGAATGGCTTTGTTCATAAGCAGAACTGTAGGTTCTGGGGTTCTCAAAATCCAAGAGCCATTCATCAACGCCAATTGCACCCCATCAGGTGTACAGTATGGTGTGGGATCACATCTGAAAATGTCATTGGGCCCTACTTCTTCGAGAATGAAGATGGAAGTGCTGTAACCGTAAATGGAGAGCGGTATCGGTTTATGATAGAACATTTTTTACGTCCTGCTCTTGAAAACAGACCTGGTATGTGGTTTCAGCAGGACGGAGCCACTGCCCATACTGCCCGAGACACAATGGCACTTTTAAGTCAAATTTTTGGAGAGCGAATAATTTCTCGAAATTCGGAAATTATTTGGCCAGCGCGATCGCCAGATTTGACAGCACCCGACTATTTTCTTTGGGGATTTTTGAAGGAGCGAGTGTATGTGAACAAGCCAAAGACAATCCTTGAACTCAAGGCAAACATTGTTGCAGAAATTCGAACGCTACAGCCACAACTTTTGAAAGATGTTATGGAAAATGCTCTAAAAAGAGCCCATCAGTGCGAAGCTGAAAACGGTGGTCATTTAAGAGACATCATTTTTCATACTTAGTGTAAAAAAATTTCCATTTTGTATATTATATAATCTGAAAGAAAAAATAAAAAAAAGTTAATAAACAAAAAAGTTATTAAACTTTTACACCCCTTGGTTTCTTTTGGCCCACCCTGTATTTTTTCTTTAAATTATAGAATATATTTTTTATTTGCATTAAGCAAAAAATTTAAGTAAATTTTTCATTCTTCCGAGGAATATTTGAACTTGAAATATATTTTTTTGAAAATAAAATAAAATTTTAAAACTCAAAAATTTAAATGCTTATTCAGGCTGCCCTGTTAGGCAATTGGTTAGAGTTCTTGCCTATCATTCAGAAGGTTGTTGGTTCAATACTTGTCTCTTCTCAAGGAATTAATATGTATGTATGGTGAATTAATTAAGAATATAATATGAATATGAAGATATAATAAAAAAACATACCATGTGGTATAGAATTTAATAAAAAATAAAAAAAGTACCAGAATTAAAGACATAAAAAAACTTTGAAAAATTTACTAAATTTGAGATCAAAGATGAAAAAATTTTTTTGCAAAGCTCCGAATTTTATGGGAAAATTTTACTTAATTTTAGAAAAATTTAACTTAAATATAAAAATATAATTACTATTAACTAGTTCATTCATGAAGTAGAAATTTAGTAAATATTTTACTGGTTTCAAGTAAAAAACAGCTTTGGCGCCATACGACAACTTTTTTTTATTCAAATTTAGAAAATTTTCCAAAGTTTTAGTTAGTTTTTTTTTTTTTTTTGAGTGTATATATTAGTTCTTGTTGTTCCTATAAGGAGCATGGGAATCGACGAATTCGTTCCAGTTCTGCCTGTTCGCTGCCATGATCTTGACTTAGTTCCACGATTTATTTGATCTGCTCGCTTCAATCTCTAGCTGCCTCCTACAGGTATGACTATGTCTTCCCCTTCTTCGGCTGCCTTGAAGATTCCATTGTATGGCGCTTTTCGCAACGTCATCCTGGGGTCTGCGCAACGCGTGTCCGATCCACGTCCATTTACTTTTTTAATTTCTTTTTCTATTGGCGACTGAGCAGTCTCAGCCCATAGTCGGTGGTTGCTGATAACGTTTGGCCAGAAAATTTTTAGAATTTTGCGCAGGCAACGGTTTATAAATACATATTTGTAGAGCATTGAGATCGCGCCTTGGAAATATATAACTTAGTGAAAAAATCTTACTTCGAGTTCTATGAGGGTAATGGCCACTGTGGCCAAAACCTTGTTATTGAGCGAATCAAACCTAGTGAAAAATAAAGACAACAAATCATACTATTAAACTGCATCTACAGTATATCTGAATTTTATATGTGAAATTTTTTCGAAACTCTGGAAAAAAGTATGACTTAGTGAAAAATTCCACTAACCCCGCTAGTAACGCCTTTTAAAAAAATTTCAGTATAAATTTTGTAAACCGTAACCGACGATTCTTACGTCAATCGATTTGTCCTAATCCCGGCAGTGTCAGTAAAGATATGACAGTAGTCAAAATTCAATATGGCGGCCAACAGACGCCATTTTGTGAATACAAAAACGTATTTAACTCGATAAATTTATCTTCACACAGATCAAAAAAAGAAAAACTGGGGTCTAATCATCGCTTTTGATAACGAGCTGATTCTATCATGTTTTTTCAGTTTCATATTATGGAATTCGCTGTCGAACAATGTAATAGTATGGTTCGATATCGAATGCCATAATCTCAAACTAAAAAAACGTGAACGAATCAGCTCGTTATCAAAAGCGACGATTAGACCCCAGTTTTTTTTTTTTTGATCTGTGTGAGATAAATTTATTCATTCTACAGATTTATCTTTTCTCTGTCGATCGCTGTTGAATATTTTATGAATTTCTTATTACTTTCTTGCCGATTATTCTCTTGTCTACCCCACTGTGCAGTACATTATTTTACTCTTATGTGCACGAGTTAGTCTGCAAAGAAAGCTTGGAATAAATGTATTACACCGAAACTTATTTTGCCCCAAAGATTTTAAGCTGATACTTAAGATGCAATAAATTCTTGCAAATAAGTTGAAATTTAGGAGAATGGATGCAAGAAAATGTACGCAAATGTAAAATCAAAGAAAAAGAGAAAGTAAACAATTTGCTCGTTACATTCAAGTTTGTTATAATCCTGATTAAAGCAGGAAAAAAGTGTATATGCAGTAAAAATGATTTCATTTTGTTGTCTCGTGTGTCATAATTGGAAAGAGATATTTGGTAATGAAGGATTATATTACAAACATCCATTCAGTATAATGGGAATTTAGGGAAATTAGAATTTTACTGAAGGACTAAACGACACATCATAGTTAGCAAATAATGTAAATTGAAGAATCAAAGAAAAGCTTTATTTTATATAAGCAATTCTGTACGATGTCGACAAACATTAAATATGGGTAATTCCACGCAAAACAATCTTAGAGGGTAAAAAAAAAAAAAAATATTAGATTAATGAATTGATTAGGATAAAGTTCGTATCTCTGTGTAAGCTAAATTACATGCGATAATTATTTATGAACAAAGAACACCCAAAGTTAATTGTAAATATTCTGAGAAACACTTAGTAGAACGGAACAACTAGCTGTTTTCGAAGGTCGCGTCATAAGCGTTCTTTGTGTTTGGTCCACTTTGTATGATGTCAGTTGATATTTGATATAGATTTAAGCTTTATAGTATATACTTAGCCGAGCTTTGTGGATTAATTGAAATATAAAAATTTTCGGCCACACCCGTCACACTAAAAAATCGAAAAAGCTTGATAAAATTGTTACTCTAGACAATATAACAATTGATACTTTCCAACAACAAAAAAAAAATCAAGCTTAATCAATAATAGTATCATTAAAGCTGTGGCAAAAAAGGAAAAGTGCTTAAATGATTAAACAGAATACCGGCTTCAACACATTTTCCATACAAATTGACACAAAAAAAACAGCCGCAGAAACCGGTCGTGAGATAGAATCTATTTTATTTTGAGAGCGTTTTTTCTTATACTCTCACATATCAATGTTCATTCTCACAAAAATGTTACCATACTTTCAATAAATTTCATACATTTTGTAAACAAAACTACAAAGAAAAATAAGCACAAAAGAAAATAAAACAAAAATTAGAGAGCATTTGAAGTTACTGCCGTCGATGTTATTATGGGCTTGATTAATTTGTCAGCGATTTTCCTGAAGTTGCAGACTTTATTCTGTTTCTACATTAAGTCTAAATCTAGATTTTTTTTTTAATTTGATCAAATAAGCAAAAAAAAATTTTTTTGTTATTTTTACAAAATTTTCGATATAACAAATGAGTCTCATATATCATCACTCTTCGTAATAGACGTTGGCCTTACTTAACATATAAGCACTTTGGGTCATGTTTTTTTCTTTCTTAACTACATTTCGTTCTATTTACCTTTTGTTAAAGAGGAAGTTCTTGCTAATAAGTACATTTATATAAGTGTTCTTTATTTTATCCCTAAATAGCCTTTGCATTGCCCCCTTCGAATATATGAACTCAAGCACTAATAAGTATGCAAATCAAAAGCCAAGTCCCACAGTGTAAGAAGCAACTTCAAAACTCATTTTACTTAATGCTTTCTTCGTAGACTCTAGCTAAATATTTGCTGGGGAAAAAAGTTTTGCTCAAGGGTTGCTTTGAATAAATTTATGAAATTTTATTTGTGTTTTTTCTTTGCTGTTTATTTTTTGCTGTGGCACAGAGATTTTTATTTAGCAAGCTCAGGTAGGGGCACAAAACGAATAGAAAAAAAAACTTAAGAAAAAATATATGTAAAGGGTCCGCCATCTAACGTTTTTTTTCAACTCATGCTTATTTCGTGAATGGTAACACTTAGCTCATGTCTGATTTGACAGATAATTAGTTTTATCCTTCCGCTGAACGAGCCAACTGACCATCCAATGCGTTTTCACTTCGCTAAGTGGGCCTGCGATCGACTTACAGAAGATGCCGATTTTGCCAAAAAAAAAATCATCTTTTCAGATGAAGCTCATTTTGATCTTGGCGGGTATGTAAACAAGCAAAATTGACGCATTTGGGGCACAGAAAACCCGCACGCATACATTGAAAAGCCGACGCACCCAAAACGAGTCACTGTTTGGTGCGGATTTTGGTCCAGAGGCATAAGGAGTAACCTTTACAGTCAATGGCGATCGTTATCGGGCCATGTTGAACGAATTTTTGTTCACAAAAATTGAAGAGGAGGATATTGGCAACATTTGGGTTTTTTATAGCATTTTCAAAAAAAAAAAAAAAAATTATCTGGCGGACCCTTTATAATAAATAATTTTGTAAAACTAAAAAAAAAAACAACAAAAGAAATTGAAATTAGAAATATAAAGCAGAAGGCTTGTGTTTTCCTAAGTTACTGGTATAAGAGACGTTTATTCCGAAAGTGAGCCAAGTTATTATATTAAAAAAATATTACGCAGTTCATCAGATTATAAAATTTAAAAAAAAAAATTAAAGTATTTATTTAAAAATAAGTTTGCGATGTAATACTGCACAAAAAATATTTCCCCAATAAACGCCTTAAAAAAACAAAAATCTATTAAAAATTTAATTGCGTCAATTAAAACTTTTTAAATAATTAAATTTTTAAACAAAAGTTTAATTGACTCCATTAAATTTTTATTACAACTTTTAATCGATTGAATATTTAATTAATATATTATTTGATTTTTTTTAACTTAAGGTATGGAAAAAAATGTTTCTGTATGATTAATTCAACTTTTTAATCAATAAAATTTTTAAACACAAGTTTATTTGACTCAATTAAATTTTTAACATAACTTTTAATCGATTAAATATTCCATCATTAGATTGTTTAATTTGTTTTTTCTAACGAAAGGTGTGTGAGAAGTTGTTTTCTGTGATTGATTATTTTTTTTTGATTAATATAACTTTTAAACAATTAAATATTTAACTGCAAGATAAGTTATATTTTTTCAATTAAAGGTATGAAGAAACATTTTTCTGTTCGATTAATCAAACTTTTTAATTAATAAAATTTTTAAACAAAACTCTAATTGACTCAATTCAATTTTAAATAACTTTTAATCAATTAATATATTATTTGAATGTTTTTAAATTGAAGGTGTGAAGACAAATTTTGTCTATGATTAATCAAACTTTTTGATTAAAAAAATTTTTAAACAAAACTTTAATTGACTGAATTAAATTTTCAGTAGAACTTTTAATCGATTAAATATTTAATTAATAGATTGTTTGAATTTTTTTTTAACTAAAGGTGTATAAAAAATTTTTTTCTGAGTAATTAATTAAACTTTTTAATTAATAAAATTTTTAAACTAAATTTTAATTGACCTAATAAAAGGTTTAATTAATAAAATTTTTAACAAAAGTGTAACTGATTCAATTAAGTTTTTAATACAACCCTTGAACAATTAAATATTTAACTAAGATTATTTGTATTTTTTTTTCAATTAAAGGTGTGGAGAATTTTTTTTGTGTGGTTAGATATATACAGGACATTTAACATATATCAATGTTTATGGCCGTATTCTAAAAAAATTAATTTATACTTCAAGTGTGATTTAGTGAACATTTTTATTAACATTTTCTTTCATCATACACCTCAAACTCAAATTATTTTTTAGAATACAGAAATTATTTAATAATCTAAATATTTATTTGAATAAATATTTGCAATGTAGTGACTTATAGCACTTTCAAAACAAATGGCTCATATAACAGTTTCTTTTGAGTTTTGCCACAGGTAAAACCATTTTAACCAATCCTTAATATTAAGGGAGGAGAAGTTGTGCCTATTCCACCGCACTTGGTCCAAAATTTAGTTTATATGGTCGAAATGGAATAGGTGAAATTCTTTCATGTGTTTTATATTTACAATACAAAAAATTAAAAATATTTAAAATTATTTATTTATATATATATATATATATATATATATATATATATATATATATATATATAAATAAATATTTTTTGTAAAAACAAAAATTAATAATTTTTCCGGTTTTTATTAAATTTGATATGGCTCTAGAAAAGCTACGTCCATGAATTTCAGGTAAACAGCTTTGAAAGCTCGTTCAATTTATTGTTGTTTCTTTGTTTTCGCCTAGATCGGATTTGCTGTTGTGGTCTCGTTGTTGTGAAAGCCCAAAGCTCTTTTGTAAAAGCTTGCACATTGTGCATATTGATTGGACGTAGCCTTTTTTGCGAAATAACAAAAAGCGCAATGACTTGCCGCTTATAATTTTTCTACTTACAATCTCTCATATGGAATAATAGCTCAATTTACCTAATACTTTGGTAAATTTCAAACTGAATATATTACTTAGAAAGTATAGAACGATGCTTTCTTAAAAAAAATGAAAAGTGAGCACCGAATTTCTCAATTTAACAGTAAAAGCAATAAACTTCTGAAAGTCGTCTACAAAGTTTAAAAAATACAAGATATACAAGATATGACTTAGCACTTTTCTCTTACTGCTACAGAATTATTCTATATTAATTGAAATCCAAGTCCCAAATTAAAAATTAAAACAAAGGAACTTTACTTCAGTCACTTGAATAATTTTGTTAATTTTTGTCTTCCTCTATCTCTCTCATAAAATAAAATAAATTCAGTAAAGTGCGACTCTGACTCGCACACGAAGGGTTCCCTACGAACACTAGATATGTAATTTAATACAAACTTCATCCTATATAATATATAGTTTTGACATTTTTTTTCGTTTTTGGGGTCTTTTCGGTTTTTTTTTTGTTTTGGCGTTTTTTCGGTTTTGACGATTTTTTTAAGTTTTGGCTAATTTTTTAGTTTTGACACTTTATTTTCTCGTTTTGCCGATTTTTTTCGGTTTTTGGCGTTTTTTTCATTTTGGCGATTTTTTTCATTTTGGCGAATTTTTCGAATTTGGCGATTTATTTTAGTGTTAGAAATTTTTTTTTAATTTTGGTGATTTTTTTCGTTTTGGTGATTTTTTTTTAATTTTTGGCGTTTTTTTTTTTGGTTTGGCGATTTTATAATTTTCGGTTTTTTTAGTTTTACTGTTTTTGAAAATTTCAAGTGTTTGCCTCTTACGGTTTTCAAGATATAGCAAGTTGTCAAAATTACATAGTCAAAATTGCATTAACTGATGGACCACCCTTTAATTAAATTTTTTTAAATTTTAGTGTTAATTGTTGTAGTCATTATAAAAATACACTAATTTTACAAATTTCAAGTTTCAATATACATATGTACATACAATTGTATGTATATTACATGGGATTTTAAAATTTTTCGTTGCTCGTTTTTGAATACCCTTTAATTTTTAATTCTCATATATTTGTTGTTGTAGCGGCCGAGGTTCTATATACTCTGTCCGAATTTCAGGTCCGTAGCTCTTACGGTTCCTGAGAAAATACCGTGTGACGGACAGAATATAATATATATGTATTAAGTAATTAAATTAATTTCTAAAAAAAAAATACATTTTCTTAGGGTAAATAATTTTTCCCCTTAATTATTTGATTTTGACCCATTGTGCACCGGTTGGTTTTAAAAACTTTTGTTCAAATAAAATAAATTATTAAAATCTCTTTATGTGGGTGAAAATGTTTCCTTTGTGGAGTCATAAAATAAAACCAATCATGGATCAACTCTTTAAACAGCAGGCAAATTGAAGTTTTAAAGAAAGAAAAATAAATAAAACCATAAATTTTGTTTTGTTGGCACAATTTTTGCAAAACAAAAATCTTTAAAATATGTATTTTTTTTATACAAAGTGATTATGATGCAGCTCATATGCCTGCATAAGTTTTTCGCTTAAAAATTGTTTAATCACCGCATAGACGAAGGGAAATTTAAATGTTTTGATTTGTGTAATGGTTAATTGCTTAGCGGGAAAAAGAAAGAGTTAAGATGTCTCCTAGAAGGCCTCTGTACTTCTTATTTTACAATCTAAAATTTAGATGTCCAAGGAGTGCTCGCACCATTCCATTCCATTTCTATTTTACAAGCGTTGTCATTGCGGTTTAGGCAGCAGACCCTGTCTGTTTCGCCAGTGTATTTTTATACAACTTGTTTTATTTGTATCAAATAAATTGTATATTAAATTAACAATTAAATAATGTTGAATTAAAATTTAATTTATGATGGTATATGGTGGTGTGTATTTAAGGAATATTTAAGGTTGTTGTGGCTGCAGTGGTAAGCGCGTTGACTCGCTTCTTTCGCCAGCGATTTTGAAAGGCCTTCAAATTAATAGACTTTGCTTTTGAAAAAAAGAAAACAAAAAATTTTACTCCTTCTCTTCTCCAATCTCATTGAAGGGAATATGGAACGTGTAGCTTATCTTTTATGCGAAAGAGTCAAGACATTTTATGAGGCATTATTTAGCAGTTGGATCAGAATAGTAATCAAAAAAAAAATAATCTTAAACAGGCCTTTAATATGTATAGTCTGAAGTAAGGTCTTCCGAAATTTTCCGCTGGGTGTTAGCCTGCTTTCACTTATTGGATTTACTCTTCGTCTAATGGACGAACGTTGGAAAATTATTGATGGAGTTTGATCTTCATGTTATCTGTGGTGTTCAATAATATAACCGAATTTGGCATCCAGAAAAATAAGAACCACTTATCGGGAATTAGAGATACATACATAAGTAAATGCCATTTATCTAGTGCAAATCAAAATAAATTTTAATGATCTGATAACTGCCACTACTGGAGTATAACGGATCTGAAACTTAATACACATTAGAAGCCCGTTCAGGCGGCTAAATTGTTGACGGCGCTGGAAAGTATCGGCTCTTATTTTTCTTAAGATGAAATGCTGCTGGCAGCTACAATGAATCCTAGACCTTTTTCGAACTCCTTGAGTCGGTCATTTTAAATAAAAAAATTATTCAATTAACCTTGTATTCGTAGATTTTAATATTAAATTTTTCTGTGTGTCTAAAAGGACACACGAGTTCTCCCCAAGTTTAGTGTATTCTGAATATTATTTGGATGTTAGACGATTTCTTGGTGCCTGAGCTGGAAGACTTTTCTGGGTATAAGCAAAGAATGTGGTTACAACAACTCCAATGATTAAACCCATTCAAACTACATAGGTTTGATGGTCGGTTTGTGTCTAAAATGAACTACTAAATGGAGCCTGTGATCAAAACCATTTAAATTACTGAACGAATTGGACCCAGCGCTGCTACTGAACAAGTAAGACACAAGTCAACTTAGTATAGCTGGGTCCAACTCGTTTGAACTCGTTCAGTCGTTCATTTTAGACACAAACCTATGATCAAACCACATAATTTAAATGGGTTGTACCTAAAACGTCCGAGTGAACGAGTTGGGCTGATCTCTACTACTTAACACCCTTGCATGGTAGAGAGCCGTTTATGTTAGACACGAACCCATTTAAATTACTTGGGCTTTATCATAGGTTTGTGTCTAAAATGAACGACTTGGACCCAACTCTATTGCATGGACTTTACTTCAATTTTTATAAAAATAATATACGACTTCACACATTTCATATTTAAATATTTCCCTACAAAACTGCATCATTCGATTTTTCAAATTGAGTGATCGCAAAATAGAGATTTTTAATCCCAAAATTTCACTGTGCAGCATGCCGCATGTATTCTGCTTTCTCATGAAGCCTTCTAGGTGTGACAATTTACCTCATCTACTCGATTAAATTTTAATTGAGAAAACTTCAATTTGCAATTATTAAAAACATTTATATACTATTTGTTATTTGAACAAATAACAATAAAACGCAATAAAGTAATGAACAAAAATAAATGCACTTACCCCACAAACACACCCGTATCCATGTAGTGCGTATAATAGAATATGGTGACAACGGTTATGGCAAATAAGGCCAAAACGCAACGACGCACATTAATGGCTTTAAGATGTGGCAGGCCAAAACAGCAACGGGCAATTAAATAGCTGCAACAATTACAAATCGGATCCGATGCTGAAGACGACAGCATTGGCGAGTGGTGGTGCTGACTGCCTGCAGTAGTCGAGCAAGAGGAGGAGCTGGCAGAAGCGGGCAGCAATGATTGACGCAGATATTGATGCTCGAACAAAGAAGAGTTGGACGAAGAGTTCGAGGCGGCGAAGGAGTTTGAGGTGTAGTTGGAGTTTAAAGGCGCGGAGGTCTGTTGGTGTTGATAATTTGAGTTGCTGTACAAGTTTGTGGAATTTGTATTATTAGAAATATGTACATCATTGACAGCTTCATAATTGTTGTTCTTGTTGTTGTTCATGTTATAATTGCTAGACAATGCTAATGCTGGCAATGGCATTTCCATTGCTGCTAATGCTGCTGGTGTTGAGGCTAATGGAGGTCTTTGTTGTTGCTGCTGCCGGTTTAATAAGCCGCCAAATGTTATTGAATTTTGCTGTGTTAGTTTTTGTGTTTTTGCCAATAAAGTTGTTGCAGTTGTGTCTAATGTTGAGCTGGATTCCTCTATTGTTAAGGGGGAGTTTGGGGGGGAGGTGGGGAGTGATGTTGGTGTGTTGTGGCAGGAATATACTGTGGTTTCAGTGCTACTCATCATTGGCATTATATGGCCTGAACTTTGGTTGGAGTCGTTATGTGTAGTATCAAAATATTTGCTCTTATTAAATTGCAGATTATTATTGCTGCTGCTACTCATACTGCAATTAATTTTGCTAATGCTGGCTTTATTGACTTCGGTTGTATGCGGGAGTTTAAGCAATTTTTGTGCGCTGTGATGATGATGCTGATGATTATTATGGGAGGGAGTTGTGGCAGCCACACTTTTCGGGTCACTATTGCAACTACTACTACTGCTGCTGCTAGAGCTACTTGTACTAATGTTGCTATTAGTTATTGGTGTTGTTGTTGTTGTTGTTGTTGTTGTTGCTGCTGATATATCGCTATAGCCATTTAGTTGATTGCACTCATATGGCTGTTTGTGTTTCGTATGGCGGCTGATTTTGAAATTTTTGAAATTGTGCCTTATTGCTGCTGCTGATATTGTCAAACCGCCGCTCCCAGCACCATCTTCATCATCGCCATAGGCTTTATTATCATGCTTAATAGTGGAATTTATGCCATTTCTTGCATATTTCGCAGGAACAACATCATTAACGTGAGCTTCTTCATTGGTTTCATTTACTCTTGTACTGTTTGTGGTATTTGGCAATAGTTTGTCATATTTGTGGCGATTTTTTTTAGCGAAGAATTTTTTAGTCGCCCAGGGGCTGTTGTTGTCGTCTGTGCTGCTGATGTTGTTGTTGTCATTTGTTTTAATCCAGCCCTGGGCAAAAATATTGTCATTATTATTAAGGCTGCTGCTGGGTAAATGAGCCATAATTTTGTTGCTGTTCAAAGGTTTAACCAAAAATTCACTTGCTAACGTTTTATTTAATAATTGCGTTTTCTTTGATATTGTCATAGTTTTCTTTTTTGCGCTAACAATATTATTATTATTATTAAAAATGTTGCTTTGTTTTTTAAAAATATCGGTGGTAGCTTCTGTTTAAAGCGTTTTTAAGCTAATTTGAGAAAGTCTAGGAAAAAGTAGGCGTGGCAGCTGGAGATATGTAAAATATGGCACCTACACTTAGTTTAAGTAAAATTTAAAGTTCACTTAGAGGTTTTTTTCTGTTAAATTGATAAGTACAAACGAGCAAACACTTTTCACTTTTACGCTTTCAAAATTTCTTTAAAAAATTATTAAAATTAAATTAAATTAAAATTTTTAATTTTAAAACTAAATGTTAGACATTTCTTTTTTGTATACATGAATTGTTTAATATTTAATTTTTTTTAATGTTTAAAAGTTTTCGTTTTGTGTTAATTTTTATATTTTGCAAATTGTTTTTCGCCACTTGATATGTTTCCAAATTTTAATATATTCAATACTTTGTGTGATTTTATTTCCATTTATGGCCATGATATTTGGTTGCAGCATCACTGTAATGTTAACGGTTTTGCGGCAGCCTTTGGTGTGGCAATGCCTTGCAACGGCATTATTGTTTTACTTAACAGCTTCCGCCGTGTGGATCTTTTTTTTTACTTTGTTCTTTCTTTCTTTAGTAATTTTCTGTTCCTTTTTTTATTTTTATTTTAATTGGCACATTTTTCCAAGCAGCAGTAAAAACAGTCTTTTGTTGTGTTGCACACAATTAATTCCATAATTGCATTTTATTTTTCTTATTTGTTCCAGTTAATCTTTGTCAATTTAACCATATTTTTTCCTCAATTCTTCACTTTGTTGTTGGTATTTTTTTTTATATTTTTTTTATGACATGTAGGTACAAATGTTTCTGGAGGGGTTTTCAATTTATGTATTTTTTATTATTACTGGTTATTTTTATCTGAAATTAAATAAAAGAAAGTTATACAAATAAAAATTCTGTTTGACAAGTGAGCAACATAAGATATAGAGTAATAACGGAAATATATATATAGAAGGTATACAGTGTTCCAGCCAATTCTAATTTAAAAAACCTAGAAGTTATATTACAGCATGTTTAAAATTGAAAAACTTCCCATAAGCTTAATCCATATAATAGCATAAAATGATACACTACACACTATACGCGTATAGTATAGTGTACATATATATATTAGTGCAAATGCAAAATATCTTAGCTTTTCTTTCGATTTTGTATGTATTTTGTTGTTGTTGCATTTTAAAGAAAAGTTACGATATTTTGCATTTGCACTAACGCAAGAACGTTTGCATTAAACATCGAATACCACCACTGCTTATAAGGCATAGCAAATGTATAAAAACTTGTTAGCACTTCTATAGAAAAGTTACTTGCTCGCATGTTTAAAAAAAATTATGTAAGTCCTCGTCCAGACTTGCACTTTTTGTTGCTGCAATTTCTTAAAATTCTGCTCTCAAATTGCATAAGTGTCCACATTATGAAATTCTAATATTGCAATTATGCATTAAAAAAATTATTATCACCACAAATTTACTTGAAAAATTAATATTTCTATTTATTTTTTGTTATATTTTTTTGTTCTGAAGAAATAAAATTATAAAAAACGTCAAATACAACTAACAACTTGAAATTAACAATTACGAATTTCAATTGAAAAGAGAATTGTCGAGCACATGAAACTGTGTACCCCTACCCAATCTTCTCACCTCTCTCACCAATGAACTCAAGAATTGCTGCAACAAAAATTGCAAGTCTGGACAGGGACTAAATGTATAAAGTAATAAATAATTTTTTGATTAGTTGTTTTTTTTTTGGGAATTTTTAAAATTTAAGTTTAAAAATTTTTAAACGCACTAATAATCCCAAATTAATATTTTACTTATTAAGTAAAATAGTTTTTTAATTAAAAATACATTGAAATTGATTATTGAGGGGTTTAGCTGGATCCTAAGCGCATTTCACTGTTGCTAATGCAGATCATCAGGGGTAAAGGTTCCCTTAGGTAATTTTTTGTTTTTATTGTTATTATTTTCTTCTATCAACGTTTTTTGTGAAATATTTGTCAATTTATTATTTTTAACCAACTTCAAAAAAAAAGGAGGAGGTTAACAATTCGCCTATATTTTTTTAATTTTTTTTTGGTGTTACTTCATAACTCGGTACATTTTAGACCGATTGTAAAAATTTTTTTTTGTCTGAAGCTGAACCCTTCTCATTGGTCCCATTGTAATTTAATTTAATTTTATGATATTCTACTTATTTGATTGCAGCGAGAGCTATAAAACACCTTTGGTTCTAGTAATTGCACAATTTGAAAGTTCAAAAAATGGGCGGGATTACGTCCATTAAAATTTATTTTAATATTTCACGCGGTTCTGCTTATCTGATTTTTACGAAACTAACCACACCCCTTCACCTCCAAAATAGACACAATCCTCCATTTAAAAGAAATGGCCGGATTCGCGCCCATTAAAATTTAATATTTTATTTTAAAAGGTTATACTTTACCGATTTTACAAAACTTAACACGCACCCTGAGCTCTGAAAAACACACAATCTTGCATTTAAAAAATGGGCGAAGGTACGCCCATTAAAATTTAATTTTATATTTCACGTACTTCTTCTTATCTTCTTCTATCAGATCTTTGCATTGAAGTCGGGGTTTTTTTTGGCAGAAGGAATTATTTATTACCAAACATTTGCAAGTGTGGCAACCCCAAATAATTTATTTGCAAATAGTGCTTTAACCATGAACAGTTTTCTGAGTTAAAAAGTCGGAATAAAATAATTATATTGCAACAATTGACAGTTTTATTTACAAATAAGTTGTGCGTATAAACGTAGTAATACATATTAATTAATGATTATTAATAATATATAATGATTCATGTGTATTATAAACTAACTATTACAATTAATCTAGAATTCATCGCAATTACTTCAAATTACTGTCATATAATCAAAAAGAATTAAAAAGTAATTAAACAACTAATTTAACGATTCGCAAGAATTAATTTAAAGAAACATATCGACTGAAAATTTTTTCAATAAAAAAATATGCAAATTCAGTTTTATTTTGAATATAAATTTTCAGCCGAAAGTTTTCTTTCGATATTGTCAAATAGGCCATTAGATACCTTGTAATTTATGACACTATGCAACAGTGAAAAAAAAACTCCGCGACTTGACAGTATAGGTTCGATTCTACTATCAAAGAGTTCTATAACTCTATACAATAAAAAGTGGTGTTTATGGGCTATTAGGCTGTCTAGACACGTTCACAGAGAAAAAACTGCCTCATAGAATCAATAAGACTTTCTCTATGAAACGTTTTTAGGCTAAGGGGTATCCCAGCAGAAAGAAGCGAAGTTTTTTCATAGAGATTCCTTATTGTTTTTATGTGGTAAATCTTATTAATTTTATCAAGAAGAAAACCACATAAAATCAAGAAGAAATCTTATTATTCCCAACTTTTTTTACTCAATTTCCGTTATTTTTGGCACCAAAAAAAAAAAAAAACAATCCATAGAGAAAAACTTCTTGATTCAATTAGATTTTCTTATAAATTGTAAACTATATGGATTTCTTATTGATTTTATTAGGTTGCCTTATTGATTTTTTTAAAAAGGTTTTCTTCTTGATTTTATTAGGTTCCTATATGATTATGTGTAAAGCATCTTATTAATTTTTTTTAATAAGGAAATCTTCTTGATTTTATGAGGTGTCTGGTTATTTCATATCTATAAATAGACACAGACAATTTTTTTTCATGATCTTTTTCGTTTTTGTATAAGCATGTTTGCAAAATTATTTCAATGGTTATTCAGACTGCTTGTTAGCATATTGGTTACAGTGTTTGCCTATCAGTCAGAAGTTTGCTGGTTCAATACTTGTCTCCTTTCAAGTAATAATATGTACTAGATATACCAAACGGACGACACACTCGTCCGTATTCTAGAATCAAAATGTAAATAATTTAAGATTCAAAGAAAATGTACCTATCTAAACGTCATAAAAAATTCATTAAAACACAGCCCCACACAAACTTACATACATATGCAAGCATAATTAAATAATACATGAAATTAAAAAAACCTAAACAAAATCCCTTCAACCAAGCTAATTCACTTTATTCAATTCTCTTCCTTTAGTCCCAAATCACACTATGCAAGTCTTATTGCTAAGCTGATTAGTTTTAGGGAGAGAGAGACGAGGGGAACAGAAACGTTTCTTTTCCCTTCGTGTATCTCTCCTAACAAACTAATCAGCTTAGCAATAAGACTTGCATAGTGTAAATTGGGACTTAAGTATTATGGCTTTCATACAACAACAAATAAGAGAAACGAAATTGTTAGATCAAGAGAAATACTACAAACACACACACACACACACACACTCATGTTTTGTTTCTTTTTTAGTTGTAAGCTAATAAATGCGTGTGTAATAGTTATGTGTGCATGTAGTAGTAGCAACTTTAAACGCTTATAGCTCCCAAAATACTACACCGATTTCAATAAAATGTAGGTTCTGCACACCTGTACAGAAAATCCTTTAAAACCATATAAATCTTTTTAAAATCGGTGTAGTCGTACCAGCGTAAAAGGGATTACAAAAAACTTGTTCGCCTATTAATTATATAGAAGATAGATAGATAGATGTATGGTGTAGAGCTGCAAAACTATCGATAGTCGCTCCACTCGATAGTTTCGATAGTTTTATGTAAAACTATCGATACTATCGATAGTATCAAATAGTTTTATAAAAGTTGCCACATAAACTACATTTGACTCGAAAAAAAAATCCAGAGTCCTCAACATTTTCATTAGTATATAAAAATATATCAAGCCTTTTTTCGATTTTATCGTAAGCGGGGCATATTATCGAAAATATACTTTTTTATTGAACTTAAAATTTTATGGGCCTACCCATAGTTTAGAATTATCAAAATGCGAAAATTGTTGATAACTTTTAAGACACTAACTGTAAAGTTTTATCGTAAGAGACGATTGGCGGCCGTCGCGATATCAGTACCACCAAAATTTATCTTTGTGTCGACGATGTTGAATTTATTAAGATACTTGTGACTACTATTTGTCGAATAACACTTGGATTTATAAATTAATTCATATACATATGTACATATGTATTTAAGTACTTGTGTATACATAAGCAGGGATGCGATGTCATATTTACAAATTGTACTAAATTTCAAAAAAAAAATTATTTTTTTCAGTACGATGTACCTAATTCTTTATTTATATTTTTTTAATACTTGTACTTTTTAATTAACTAAAAATCAATTAACAAAATGCCAGAAGGTACAAAAAGAATATTATTTGCTGGGATCTGAATATAAAAGTAACATTTACGATATACTACGTTTATAACCTTTTTTTTATTCGACTCTTCACAGTCGATGCAAATAGTTGGCTTCTTTCCTTGGTACGAAAATAAAATTTCAACATTTGCAAATGAATTTGGAATAAATAACATTCCTCCAGCAATTCTTTAAGTACCGGAAAACATCGTTTGATTTACTTAATTTTCTAATACCTTCGAGCTAAAGAATAACCCCTTGTGCAAAAAATAAGTGAACGTTAAAACCGGTTTTCTATTCCAGTAGTGCTAAATGGGTCATTGCGGTGCTACGGTACTTTTGGCATTCAAATAGCGCTAAAATTATGCAATTGTACCAACTTTTCCATCGCTGTAAAAAAGCTTAAATCAACTACGGATAATTTGCTTCAAAGCTGCCGGCTACTGTTTACTGACTTCGATTATTTTTACTCTTTTAATTACTTGTTTTTTTTTGCCGATAGTATCGATAGTGGAAAAAACTATCGATATTTCATTTACAACAAAACTATCGATACTATCGATAGTACTATCGATAGTTTTGCAGCTCTAGTATAGTGAGTTAATTAATTAAGAATACAATATAATATGTATGTATCTATGTAAGTTTTTTATAGTATCTATAGTATAAATAAATAACATATACATATACTTCATACATACATAAGTATATGGTATAGGATTTAAATGAAAATATATAAGTAAAGCACAAAGAATAAAGAAAGACATAGGCGCATACTCATAGTCAAAACAAAGTATACTTTTATGTATTTAAAACCAGTATTACCATACAAAATACTGGTTTTAAATTCTAAAAGTATACTTTGTTTGGACTATGAGTATGCCCCATAATTTTTATTTTATTTTATGAGGTCGCCTCATAAAATTAAGAAGAAACCCTTATTAAAAAAATCAATAAGATAACCTCATAAAAACTACAAGATTTCTTCTTGATTTTTTCAAAAAGGTTTTCTCTATGAAATTAATGATTTCCTTATTGAAAAAAAACCATAGAGATTTCTTATTAATTTTGTTCTATTTTATGAGGTATTTTTTAGGCACTGTTTTTTCTGTGTTCAGATTATATTGATATATTTACAAAGCTTGTTCAGCTAAAGATTTAAAGTCCCTGTAAATTATTCTGAAAACAGTAAAATAAATTTTGTTTGTAATTTTTGCAAAAAAAAAGTGCACGAAAATTTCCATAAAAAAATTTTCTTAAAAAGCCTTAAGAAATTTTATAAATAAGGCTGATATTTTTTTGACCGGGTGTAAAAATTTTTCAGTGTAGTCACGCATTATTATTTTTGACTAAGGGATCCCCTGGTGACCACTTTTGCATCTATGTATATTATGTATATTTATTCTTACTGTTGTGGACGTAAAAGTTCTCAGATTTCGTCCAATTTTTGAAAAAATATGCTTAATTTTATGATAATGCCTAGTTAAAAAAAAAAATGCATAGCTTTACACAGAAAAAAATGATTTGTAAATACAATTAATTTTTTTGTTATATCAATTAAATAATTAATTGATTTTGAACCTACAACGATTTTTGTAAATACAATTAACGAAATTGTAAGCTAAGGGAAAATCTTAAAAATATTTTCAATTAAATATATCAACAAATTATTTTGTTGAAATTTATTTATTTTTTCAACATTTATTTTTGTTAGATTTCAAAGTTATTTCAAATAAAGTTATTGTTATATTAACAATGTGAATTGTTGAATTTCCGTATCATATTTGTTATATTAACACAATCACAATCCTTGAAACGATTTTTGCTTGTCTGCGAAAAACACTAAATGTCTTTGGGCGGAGTTGAACCGGCAACCTCAGGACTAACAAACTAACTCACTTACCTCTCAGCTAAAGAGCAATACTTTATTAGATAAGCAAATAATGAATACACACAAAACATGATTTCTTGTTTTTTCTACATGTGCGCATTACATTATGATATAATTTAACAAATTATTTTGTTGAGTAATTTAATTGACTACAAACATTTTAATTTGTTATATCAACAATGATGATTGTTAATTTTTAAATTAAATATTAACAATTTGTTTTAGTGTTTTTTATGGGAATTGTTACAATTTAAGTTTAAAATTTTTAAACGCACTAATAATCCCAAATTAATATTTTTCTTATTAAGTAAAATATTTTTTTATTAAAAATACATTGAAATTGATTATTGAGGGGTTTAGCTGGATCCTATGCGCATTTCACTGTTGCTAAAAGCAAACGGTCAAAAAAAATACTTGTGTGGCAACACTCTATTCTTAAATAGCTGTTGTTGTTATTTACATTTATTTTCTTTTAAATACTCTTACGACTACAATTTGAAGCTGAAAAAAAGTCAGCCAATGTAGCAATAGTAAAGTAAGAAAATAAAAAACATGTTGATTATTGAGTTCTTTTTTCAACTTTGTTGTTTGTTATTGAGCTTCTCATTTGTTTAAATGAAAGTTTATAATATAATAACTCTAGTTGTTCTAAGAAGCTTTGGGTAAAGGTTCCCTGATGATCTGCATTAGCAACAGTGAAATGCGCATAGGATCCAGCTAAACCCCTCAATAATCAATTTCAATGTATTTTTAATAAAAAAATATTTTACTTAATAAGAAAAATATTAATTTGGGATTATTAGTGCGTTTAAAAATTTTAAACAATTTGTTTTGTTGGTTGCATTTCGATGATATTTTTTTCTGTGTATACCTAGATAGTCTTCAAAATCTGACACTGTGCACTGGTGGCATTATAATGCATAAGTTAATTATGGCAATTTTTACAAATTTTTTTTTTATTATTTTTTTTTCAAAGTTATTTCAAATAAAGTTATTGTTATATTAACAATGTGAATTGTTGAATTTCCGTATCATATTTGTTATATTAACACAATCACAATCCTCGAAACGATTTTTGCTTGTCTGCGAAAAACACTAAATGTCTTTGGGCGGAGTCGAACTCACAACCTCTGGATTGAGAGGATAGAATCGCTACCACTTAGCCACAGCACAAAACATACAGAAGTGTCACGAGACGGAAGATACGGGTATTTTTCTGTTTGTCTCGTCTTCCCTCAAATTTTGTCGTCGTTTTTGTTTTGCTACGTCTTTCTAGTGCAATAAATTTGTATTACCTGTGTTAATTGGTAAGAAGTAATATACTACAGTATGAAATACACTATGCTTTTCTCTTTTTTCCACGAATTTTAACAAAAACCTGATTGGAGCTTTTTCTACCTGTCACTTTCTTCACTACTGTGTATTCTGTGGCCACAGGGGCACCCAATAAATGAAATTTTTGCTTTTTTTAAATATACGAGTACTATTTTAAACATTTTTTTTTTAATTTTCCCATTGTTACAAAGAAATCCATTTAAAATATATGTATAAAAAAAGTTTATGTTTTATTGACACATTATTATTGTTCTATTGTGAACAAAAATATATTAAATTATTTCTCTAGTGATTTTTGTGTTGCTTCCTTTCGCATTAAGGATCAACGACATGACAGAGCAAAGTGGAGGCAAAACATAACAAGCGTCAGATATGACAAACAAAAACCAACCACACAACAATGAAAAGGAACAAAAACTGTTTAAATGCTATCAACGAATAAAGTTTATGATGGCAAACAATAAATAAAATTATTGAAAAAATTTAAATATTCTGCGATTCCCATTTCAATTTGACAGCAAAGTCAATAAATAAGTTTTGCATTGAAATGTTAAAAGCGTTTGTGCACGGAGAGATATTTATCAGAAAAATGTATTTTTTTTTAACAAAGTTAAAGTTACTGATACGATGATTTTGCCAAACTGGGAGTGGAGTTAAGATGGCGCCAATAGCAGATATAAATTTTGATGTTCAATTAAGACTTCTTTTACAAATACTTTTAAATAAATTTAAATTTAAATTTCTTAAATTTTAAAAAATTTATTTTTGTCTAAGATTGTATAGATTCCATTGTCAAGAAAATGGGCGGGATGAGCCCACAAATTTTTTTATTTTATAATCTTTTACCTATCTGCTTACCGCGACACTCAGCACACAACTTCTTGGGCTCTTGTAATAACATAATCTCGAATTGAAAAAATGGGCAGGATCACACCCACAAATTTTTTCCTTTGATTTTATATGTGTATTTTTGCTTATCGGATCGCTTTAAATCTTAACACTTTTGACTCGAACATGCACGATTCAACACGAAGTGTTCATGAAAAAAAAGTCTGATTTCGTGCGTGCTCGGTTCGTTTCGTGTTGAGCAAAATTGACACGAAAAACACCAAACGATTTTAAATGTAAAATATGTATGAATGAATTTCCAGTAGAGAAAAATTTAATATTTTGTATCGTCAAACACACAACACCAGCATATCTTTTGATATTGTATGGGTTTCTGAAGCTTAAAGTTCTGTACGTAAACCGATAGTATCAGCTGTGGTGGCAGATAGTATCAGCTGACAGTGTCAACTCGATGCCATGTTTCGGAAAGCTACTCTTGAAAAAAATCAATTAAATTTTCTGATCTTCAATACCATGTCAATAATATTTCGTGTGTAATTTGCATTATCGTGTTGACGAAATTTTTCGCATGCGTGTTTCGTACGTGTTGAGCGTCTTGGTATTCGTGTTCGTGTCGTGTCGTGTTGGAAAAATTTAACACACGCCCATCTCTACTCTGAAGCTTAAAGTTTTGTACTTAAGGCGATATATAGTACGTCCGACATTTATTTAATGAAAAGTAGGGAAATTTTAACCATGTCCATGCCTCTGTGTCCATTTGAAAGGCCGGGCTTACGTGAACAAAACAGAAACAAATGACACTCTAAAAAACGAAATTTGGTGCGTTGCATGGACGAGATAAGCGAAGCTTTAATGCAAAACGTGGTTCAAAACTTTGTGAAAAGAGCGGACATCTGCCAAAGTGCTAGAGGTGGACATTTTGCTCGACATCATATTCCATTATTAATTCCCATATTTCTAATTTACATTAGTTTCAATGAAACTGAATTTGCTTTTAAGCCAATTTACTTCCTAACCTTAAATTTGCCCACTCTTTATTTTAGGGCTATCACCAAGTCAAAATTACCTTTTGGTCAAAAATTGTTGACACCATTTTTTTTAATTTTTTTTTATTTTGATGGGGCACGATTTTCGAAATCTTTGGAGGTCCATAAAAAAGGTCACCAAATTCGGTAAACTGAATATAGGGGTTTAGTAACCAGAGAACTAAGCCGACGATGAAAATCTTAGAATGACGCGTGTAATATATACCGGAATGTTCTAGAAATGCTATGAATAGAGATGCTAAACGGGAAATCCCGAGCCCGGAAATCCTGGGATTTTAGGGACTATGCAAATCCCGGAGCCCGGGATTTTTTAATTTTAAAGCCCGGGATTTTCGGGATTTCCTGAATCCCGTTTTTGCATAAATAATGTTTTTGACTGTCATCTTCTATATTAAAAATTATTACAAACTCCCTGTCATAAAAAGTTAAAATAAAAAATTTGCTTTGAATAAATATTTTAGTAGATAATATTATGTTGTGTATACGATAATGTATATCTGTGGCATAAAGAAAAAAAGAAAATTATCTGTTAATCGTTAGTTTTTAAGTAAATATCGTTCTACATATTATAATTAATATATTTAAGTTGAAATATACTAAATTGTTCCAAAGGAGTTTAAAAATCTAAAAGAGATAAGTCGCAACTTATAGCGCTATAACTTCCTAGAAAATCACGCAAATTTATTAAGATATTAAGCAGGGATACTTTCGAATATGCAGATTACGGAGGTATCATTGACTCAAAATCAGCTTATCTCGACTTAAGCAATTTTCATTTTTGCCACAGAAAAGAAAACGCCATCTTTGCTAGGAAAAAATATTACACGAAATGAAAATTTGCAATAAAATGGTTTTTTGAAATAGAGAGTTTATTAGAAATTATTGTATCACACGAACGCCAAATTTTATAGCCAAAAACAAAAATGTGAATTTTTTTTAGGAACGAAAACGGCATTAGTGTTTAATATTTTAATTAAAAATCTGAATTATATAAGTACACAGAAAAAATTATTCCCAAAAAATTTTTAAACAAATATTTGTTTAAAATCAAACTTAGTTTCAGTAAATATTCTGTACTGTTCCACTAAATTAATTTGTACCAAAAAACTGTAGAGAAGAAACAGGCCACGACGTTTGTCGGCTATTTTTCGGCATTTACATGTATACAACACGATCAATCAAAATAAACACCAACAACCGCACAACAGCACAAGACAAACACCAACGCACTGAAATAACATTTTCTCTCAGCCGAACTCTGATTAATTTAACTTTTTACAAAATTTTTATCAGAATTTACAAAATTATTTGTAGGACCGCATTCAAATAAAATATTTACTGATTCAACGAATTTGGTTACTGAAAATGAAATTTAGTTTTTTTGTGTACATACATACATACATACATATGTATGTACATATATACGTCTGTACCCACCTTTTAAATATGAAAAAAAATAAATTGTTAAATAAAAATTTTAAGGGTTTTCATGAGAACTTTTAAATTCCCATTTGTGCAATTGGGCAAATATGCGAGACTTGTTTCATGAAGCCCCTTTTCAGCTTTTGCGCAAACAGTTAAGTAAATTTGAATGAAATGTCAAAAAAAAATTAATATAATTAAAATAAAAAAATAAAATTTCAATCAGTTTTTGCATTAAATACGTATTTACATATTTCTCTAAAAATAAAAAGTGTGTGTGTGTATATAAAAATGCTTCAAGGAAGCAAAAAAAAAAAACAAAGAGTTGTTTACTAAATGCACAATTGCACAGCTTAAGTTTACGGGTGAAAATTGTTGGGCAAAGTTAACAGGTTTGTGTAAATAAATTTCCATACAGTCTTTGACATTTTATTTACGAGAGTGTAAAAATGCACAGTTGCACAGTTTGCGAGACTTTTGAACATTCTCATGAAAACCCTTATTATTTTTAATATAAAGACGCACAATTTTTTCGGGATTTTGTTAGTCCCGAAAATCCCGGGACACCGGTTCGGGATTTCGAGACTCCATCATTAAATCTCGAAGCCCGGGATTTCTAAAAACCTGTCCCGATTAGCATCTCTAGCTATGAAACACTGATACTAGTTTTTCCAACTTAGTCCATTAAGCACTGGTTTTATGGCTTTTTAAATTTCAAAGTTTTATATCATAGCCGGAGAAAGTGGCTTCAGAGAACGGAACTTCAATCATACATACATTTCTCCCGTTGGCTAGCAATGGTGTATAGTGGAATTTCATGAAGTCGGAAAACATTCGGCATCATTTTTTTTTAGCCTAAAGCAGCTAAACCGGTGGCGGCTGAGATACCTGCAAATAAATCAGCGGAGGTTTAACTGCGGCTGAAAACCGGTCGGCCTCGTTCTATGGCCTACACTACACACTCCGTGTGTGTTTCTAAACGCCTTCACAGAAAAAAATATCATCGAAATGCAACCAACAAAACAAATTAATATTTAATTTATAAATTAACAATCATCATTGTTGATATAACAGAAAGACATTTAGTGTTTTTCGCAGACAAACAAAAATCGTTTCGAGGATTGTGATTGTGTATAAAAAAGCATTGTTAATATAACAATAACTTTAATTGAAATAACTTTGAAATCTAACAAAAATAAATGTTGAAAAAATAAATAAATTTCAACAAACTATTTGTTGGTATATTTAATTGAAAATATTTTTAAGATTTTCCTTTAACTTACAATTTCGTTAATTGCATTTGCAAAAATCGTTGTAGGTTCACAATCAATTAATTATTTAATTGATATAACAAAAAAATTAATTCTATTTAAAAATAATTTTTTTCTGTGTCAAAAAACTAGTCTTAAAGTTTTAAATTTTCACACAACTTACGGGAAAGAGAATGATAAGATTTGAATATACAAAATATCTGTATGAAATTCTTACACAACTCAAAAATCCCATTTTTTAGAGTTATCACATTGTTCATGCAAATGAGCGAAATATTCTCAATTTTTATTTTATTTGATTTGAATACTTTCCAATATGTTTATTTATCTGTTTGTCATTATCAGCACTTACTGTTGGCAATGGCACAGAAATAAAAAGTAAGAGACGAAAAAATATATAGAAATAATGGCAAATTTAATTTTAATATTAATTTTTTTTTGTCACTTTTAACGTGTCCTCTATTATAAAAACTATTTTCTGTGAAATTAGTTTTTTTTTTCTGTTTGATATTTCTTCTGTTCAATTCGAATTTTGTTGTATTTTTTTATTTCAATACTTTCGTATTTATTATCACTTAAAATAAAAATTTGCTAACTTTTGACATTTTGTTAGGTTTACGCTGATAATAGAGCAAATATTATTATGTTCGGTTGGCAGCTATTATAAATAAAAAAAGTTCTTTTCAAATCATAAATGTAAAAAGTTTTTTTTTTTTTTTAATAAGAAAAGTAGGTAATAAAATTTTACAGGCACAAAACTCAACCGCAACCGCAACCCAAGCCCTTTATTTACGCTTATTTTCAATAAAACTTTTTATTTCAAACGCAAACTTTTAAAGATTCCTTTTGATTAAAAGTTGAAAGTAATGTTATTTTTATCTCCCTTATCTATTTGATGGGTATTTGTTTATGTGTGTGTGTGTGTGTGTGTGTGTGTGTGTTTCTTTTTTAACTATTTGTTAATGGCATTTTCAAACGATGTTATTAACCCTTGAAATGCAATGGCTTTGTAAGTGCCACAAACTCATTGATAACTGTCATTAACTTTATCAATGGTAAGTGTACTACGCATAGAACTAACTATTCAATTCATGTGCATGTACTATACACACATGTCTAGGGCTGAGTACACACCTGGCCTTTCTTGTGTTGTCATTTTGTGGTGTCATTTTCAAAATGTGTGCAACGCCATTCACATTATGTTTTTTTTATATGAAAAGCAATGCCAAACAACGAAAATTATAAATAAATGAGAAACCTTGCGACTAGTACACACTATTGCGATGTCACCGAATGCCATAATGTGTACTCGGCATAAGAACGTTGGAGTCTTGTCATGGCTGATGGTTGAGGTTTTGAAGTGTAAGAATTACTTAAAGCAAAGAGGGTAAATTTACGAACTTTAATATACCAATTGCACGAATTTACAATCATTATTATATTTTTGGAACGTAATGCCAAGTACACACTATGGCAGTTTGTGTCATCGCAATAGTGGCAATGTTTGTCATTTGCGATATTTTTCGTTGTGTGACATTGCTTTCCATATAAAAAAAACACTATGGGAACGGAGTTGAATAATGGTGCTGCCACTGCGGATGTTTCAGATTTTAAGTGTTGCCCTAATATTCCAGGAAAGTGCCGGGGATCTCCTGGGATTTTTAGTCTTGTTTTTGGGAATCTCCATTATGGTTTGTGTCTTTGCTAAAGGGTTCGTTGCAGTGATAGCTGAAGGTGTCTCTGCTAACTAATAAATACGAAAGTAGATTTATTGTTTGTTCACTGCGCTTTAAAGGCTAAATTACGGAACCGATCTAAGCCTAGAAGGACACATAGGTTATATGTTTTTTAAAAACTAGCAGCACGAGGGGAGGTAGGGGGTAATTTCTGCCTCTCAAAAATTACCTAACCGATTTTGACGAAATTCAAAACATAGATAGATCCAAGTCTACAAGAAGACATTGGCTATACATTTTTTTGTCTTTCTTCCCCTTTCAAACTATCTGACCTATTTTGTTGATATTTAAAACATGGATAGTTCTGAGTCTGGGGAAGCACATTGCTATGCATTTTCTTAAAAAATATTTAGGAGCGCGTGGGGCAAACGCAACCGAATGCATAAACCCTTTTATCATTAAAAAAAATCATTTACATTGTATGTATTTTGTTCGATTTTAATATTTTAAATTTTTTTCTTTTTCCAAATACAAATAACAAAAATTAAAAATTTTAAAAACCCCCGACTTTTTTCAGAAAAGATGTTATATCTTCTAAACGGCTGGACCGATTTTTTTCAAACATAGCTAAGAACCCTCTCGATCAAGTCATCTTTCAAACAGAAAAAAACTAAATGAAAATCGGTCCAGCCGTTTGGCCTGTACGTGGACACAGACAGACAAACAGATACACAGATACACACCCTGCAGGAGAATAGGCGATAATTGTCTAAAAGCTACTAGTGTAATTACTAGAATAGCAAGAACTAGTGCAAAATGGGTTAAAGTTGTTGTGTAAAATTACTAGTGCTGATGAGTACTAAATTATTATGAGTATTAAATTTTTTCTGTACTGGAAATTCATTCATACATATTTTACATTTAAAATCGTTTCGTGTCAATTTTGCTCAACACCAAACGACCCGAACACACACGAAATCAGATTTTTTGTCACGAACACTTCGTGTTGAGTCGTGCTTGCTTATGTCACAAAAAAAAACAACAAGCGCCCATCTCTAATTCGCAATGTTTAAAAAATCACACATGCATACACAAAACTATGCATAAAAAATATGTGCTCAAAAACAGTGTGTGTGTGAACACCGATGAAAGTTCAAAGAAGCAATAAGACTTGTGTAGTGTGAACTGGGACGTATTAAAAATTCACAAATAATTATATCTAGATATAACTTTTTGACATAGACAACTCAAATAATAGAACTGTCACTTGTCATTTCTGGCATTGAAAGATGATCGAAATCATTAAATGATATATATAGACAAATTTACAATTTTCTTTTTTTAAGATAAAAACATGCAATTGCATCAAAATTGCATATTTAGAACTTTGTTTTCATTTCAAATTAATTATATTTTATTATTTTAATAAAGTTTTTTTCACAGATATCTTTTAAAGAAAATTGTGTTCGAAATGCCAGATATCGAATAAAGTACTATTTTATAATGCTAACGGGTAGTACGCTAGTCCATTAATTCCCCAATTCTTTTCTGTTTCAATATAACGACTGAAGAAGGTTTTTGTGAATAAGCTAAATTATTTTTCAATATTTAATTAATAAAGAATTTGCCAGCTGTAACCGTCTTAGATATAAATTGTCTTTATCATTTCAAAATTAAATAAATATTTTTTATTCATCAAATGAGAATTTAATTCACTTGCCTTTAGCTCAACCGAAAAGCAAGGTGCTTTAGATTATATTTTTTCGATTTCATATTATTCATATGACGTTACAAATACAAATCGAAATCATCGTTGTCATGTTTTTACGATAATGTTATGTTCATTATACTTGTACTTATAAAGTTCACTCACATTTAATAATTATATGAAGTAGTTCCAAGGCACCAGATTGCAAAATAAATTTTAACTGTCTAACAGAGCTCTTGCACTCTATGAAAATTGGTATCAGATAATTACTAAAATTTTAGCTTGATCTAAAAATAATTATAATTAAATAATTATAACTACCCTTTTGTATTTCTGAATTTTGATAAGTAATTGTAAATTTTAACTAGCGTTGTCACTGTGTAACAAAGGAATAAACCACCAATTTTATAGAATTTTTCTTTACAAAAGAAAGAACTGGTAATAAACTAGTCCTAAACTAGTACCAATGGTACTAGTAGTTTTCGAAACACACTCAATGCTAATTTGAGCATTACGATAGTATAGGAAGGTTTACAGTTGGGAACTAGTGGTGGTGATATCTGTACTACTAAAATACTAGTTGGACACTAGTTCGTTCTCCTGCAGGGCAGATACACAGACACACAGACACACACTACAAACTTATAACACCCCTTTTTTTAGTCGGGGATTAAAAAAAAGCTTTTTATGTTTTAAATTTAGTATACAATTTTTTTGTTTCTTATACATATTTTGGGCAATTGTCTGCATGAATAATTTTAAAACTTTACATTCAGTCACGTTTTATTGTCTTTAATTAAGGGAATTATAAAAACGAAACTAATAAAACGATAATAATAAAAGTCATTAGCACTTGATTTTGAAATCTTAAAATGAAAATGTTTCAGAGGAAATGGAAAACACTCCTTAATAAATACTCTTTACATACAAAAACATCAATCTTAATTAAGTATATTGAAAAAAAAATACTATAGCTAACACGTAATTAATTTTCGTTTTCACACTCATTCACCAATTCAAAATTTATAAAATAATAAAAAACAAAAATACGCACAAAAATTCATTCAAAACTTTTTCGCGGCCTTATCACTTCTAGTCTAAATTGCGACTATAAGCATCTTCAGTTTGGTTCACTGCTCTTTCCCTTTTAAATTTTAAAACGAGCAGTTGATTCTGCATAATTAAACCAATAAATTCAATTTTGTTTTGTAGCGAAATAAATTTTTAAAAAATAACACTACTCGACAAATTTTAACTTTAAACTTTTAAGTAGTGTATTTTCCTTTTTAATATGTATTTTTCGAATAGACTTTTGTGGGATACACTCATAAAGGGTGTTTTTTATTGAGGTATAGAACTTTAAGTTGGCATCACTTTTTTAACTGGCGGCCATTTTGTCAGCTGTCAAGTGATTAATATTTAGTTTGGTTTGCCATTTCATCATGAACAGGTTGACAAAAGAACAACGCTTGCAAATCGTGCAAATTTATTTCGAAAATAATGGTTCAGTTCGCGAAGTTTACCGCAAGCTCCGTCCATTTTATGGTCGACATAATCGTCCATCAGAGCAATTAATTCGGTTAACCATGGATCGTTTTCGCACTACGTTTACTCTATGTGATAATACGCATCCGCAGAGACGTCGAACAGTGCGCACCGAAGAAACAATTGCCGCTGTAGAGCAAAGTGTTGAAGAGGACCCGAATGAATCGATTCGCCACCGTGCACAGCAATTGGAGCCGACTAACCGACTATTTTGTTCCCGAATTGGATGGCATGAATGTGGATGAGTTGTGGTTCCAACAAGACGGCGCTACATGCCACACAGCGCACGTCACAATTGATTTATTGAAGGAAACATTCGATGAGCGCATAATTTCGCGGAATGGACCTGTCAATTGGCCACCAAGATCGTGTGATTTGACACCATTGGATTATTTTCTTTGGGGATATGTGAAGTCGCTCGTCTTTGCCAACAAACCAGAAACGTTAAGGGACTTGGAAGCCAACATTCGTGGCGTTATTGCCAACATACGGCCCCATATGCTCGAAAAAGTGGTTGAAAATTGAACCTGTAGAATTGGCTTTATTCGAGCCAGCCGCGGCGGCCGCATGCCCGAAATCATATTTAAACATTAATGGCATAAAATTATCCTTTCAATAAAGCCAAATTGATGGACATTAAAACGATTTTCTTGTGTTTTATTTCAATTCGAAGTTCTATACCTCTAAAAAAAAGCACCCTATACAAAAAAAATAAAAAATTTAAACTTAATGTTGATTTAAAATGAAAAAATATTGTGTGAAAACACAGGTTTAAACTTTAAATTATGCTTGATATTTAACAATATTTTATGAATTCCGCTGTTTATCATAATGATTTTAATTCTGAGTGCTGATTTGCTCAGGGCATTGTTTTGTAAAATGCAACGCTAAGGGTTGAAACATTTTCTGAAAAAAAAATTAGAGCCAAACCCACGATGTCGACAACGTTCGACTTGTCGCACACTTACATTTGAAACAACAAAATATTAAAATTTGTATGCGACAAGTCGAACGTTGTTGATATCGTGGGTTTGGCCCTAAATCATAAAAATAAAACACTTTGAAATATGTCAACGCTTAAGCATTAAACACATTCATCACAGCCAACTACCGACTACAAAATGTCAAGGATAGAATACACATGTTTATATGAGAATGATTCTTTTGAAGACAGCAAGGCAGGTTGTTGTCCGTGCTACATTTTGGCTACAAAACAAAAACAGTGTTGACAATATAGCAAAATATGCAAATAAAATTAATACCAAGAAATATTTTTTATTGCAAAATAAAAAAGAAAGTTACAAAATTTCAGTGTGAATTACATAATGAATTAATTATACGGCCCTGTTCTGTAAATCGAATCCGAGTAAATTTCTCGTTTTCAAAAAAATTAATAATGGTCCTGCGTGATTAGACGTGATTAGAATCATAAACGATAACTTTCTTTCAGATATGATATTTGGGAATATATATAATAAAAAATTAAAAAAAATCTAAAAAAATAATTCTTTGTCAGAGTTAGGTTTCTAAAATCGTGCGGTTTCAAATCGATCGATTTGCAGAACAGGGCCGATACTTTTATAAAGGGAAAAAAATAAAACGATAACATGCGAAAAGTTGCAAAATAAAATTTATTTAAAATCGTTAAAAAAAACAATTAAAACAAGTATTGATTAAAAATCGCAAAACAGTCGGTAAAAATGGCGGAAACGGCGAAATTTCGCAAAAACTCACTAACAGAGCGATAACTGTTAGTAGGCTGAAACAGTGATGGGAAGGAAATGTGGCACAATTGTGCCATTTTTGGCACTATTGGATGTTGCCTGGCACTGTGGCACTCTCGCTCATTTTCTGGTACATTTTGTCCATTAAACATGGAAACTTTTTTTTATTGCAATAATAAGTACTCTTCTCGTACTTTTTACGTTTTTAAGTAATGAAAATTAAGTAGGATTTGAGGCTGACAACTACTTTTGGGTTCTGATAGTTAAAAGTAACGGTTTGCCCAGAGACACTGACGATCTATAAAACCCCAGTAAAACAAGACACCCCAAAGAAGTCATGAAAATGTAGAGTTTGCAGTCTGGAAGTAGTTCAAATTTCGATCCGATCTAATGATTTTTACATAGGGTTATCATTGCAAGAAGTTCTCTTTTTCGATGCCTAGTCACCGAATTAGAAGCGATTTTAAGAAAAATTTCCTTTTTTGTGTTCTATGGTAATATTTTCATCTAGTAAAAACTTTAAAAAGTTTCATACTTTAACAATTCGTTTCTTTTTATGCGAATTTAAGCGCGAAACAGTGTTTTCATGCAAATTTAAGCAAATAACTTCTAAATTTTAGGCCAAAATTAGTTCATAAATTTCTTTCAAAAAATCGATTTTTTGAACATTTTGGTGAGTATTTACTAAAACTATGGAAAAACTACAAGGTTTTGTGTGATTAAAATAAACTTTTACTTGGTGTTCTGCTAACTATCGGCATATTAAAAATATCGATTTTTTGGAAGCAATGAAAATGTGGTTCCTTCAGAATGACTTCCATTTTTTTTTTACTGGGACTGAGTATATAAATTTGTTTGTAACAGCTCATGTCGTACAGATAAATTTTTAGAAGTATTTCAACTCTGAAATTTATGAAATTCTCAATTATTCTCCAAACCGTTGGTTGTCTCGTCAAGATTGTTGCAGATCGAGTCTTTGAACACTGTGAGCCTTAAAATATTTTTTCACATTATAAAATTTTCAGTCATAATGCAATGATAAAATTTTATTCATATTAAATAGTTTAACGGATTATATAACCAAGATGCATTTTTATTTTTATCTTATGTCCTTGAAATAGTAAATTGTCGAAATGCAATCTAAAAATGTGAGACTACATTTAATTTTAAATTGGCTTTTTTATTTCGTCACTTACGTCAAAACTTTTTGAACAAAAAATATATTGATGATCTTCATCTTGACAATATACATAGATTGAAATTGGTGAGAATTTCGATCCAATGGAAGAAAATTATTTCGGCACTGAAATTGAACTATTAATAATCAAAAACAAAATTTTCCAGCATAAAGTTGTAGAATTCAAAAATATAATTAAAATCTTCTTATTGTATATATTTCTTTTGTGTCATATGTGAAAACTAAATATAACTTCAAGGACTTTTATTTGAATTGCTTTCCAAAGTGTGCGTGTGTGTGTGTGTGTGTGTTTTAATTGTAGACACATATAATACTATTCCTTTTGATACAAAAAATGCTTCTGAACGAAAGAAATCACGTGAAAAAATTAAAAGTGAGTCCATATACAAATTAGACTTTGAAAATCTGAACAATTCAAAAGCTTAAGTGTGAGTGAGTTTTTGAAAGACTTGGAGACGTAAACAATAATTTCAATAAAAAATTTTTAAGTAATATTTATCGTATCGTTCAAGGTATCCTTTTTATTTTCTACTCTTCATCAAGCGTTGAAAGTATATTTATAGTTCGAAATTTGATCAAAAATAAAATTTTAAATGGACTGCAATTATAAACTTTAGCATCTTTAATACATGGCAAAGATTTTTGAAGTCTAACAATATATCTTTTATATAATCGTAATACATATAAAATGATGAACCAAAAAAGCAATACATACAAATTCTACTATACCGACAGAATCTTTGTTTGATTAATTATTATTATTATTATTATTATTTTTAACGTGCACGAATTTGTACAACTCGACAGTATATTAACCATAAAAAAAAGGATGAACCATAATTATATAGTTATAATTATATAATTGTCACTAAGTATACACATCTAATAAGAAAAAGTTATTTTATCATTTAAATTAGTTTAGGGTTATTATAATCTTAAAGTATGTCCTGTAGAATTGTAAATAAGTACAAATTATTAATATATGATGCATACATATCGAGCATTACTTTCGATTTACGAGGAGGTTTTCTTATTATATTCAAATATGTTTTACGAATACATACGTAAATTGTCGCTTACGATAGATTTTACAATTTTAATTTTGCAATTTTAATAACAAAAAAGTTAATTTTTTACTACGTGTCATTCACGATTAAATCGAAAATAGAGCTTGAAATGTATTAATGTCTATATAAATACAACTAATTTTAGATCGTGTTTTTTGTGATATTCGTAAGTTTTTATAGTTATGAACACAACAAATTATCATTCAAGAACCATAATTTAAATGAACATCAAGTGCCAACATTCAAATTATATAAAACAGTGGTTTGGCACTATTCGAGTGATTTTGGCACTATTTAAAAGCATTTTTGGCACGAAATCAAGATTTCCAATTCCCATCACTGTGCTGAAAGCATGCAAAATGTTGTTTTTATCGCGAAGTTTGCAAGAAAAAAAAAAATATAAAGAAATAAACTGATTTGTTTTTATATTTTAGAATAAACTACTTTAATCAGAAATAATTTCTTAATCGGGCTAAAGTTCAGTAATTTCAATTCTTATTGAATGAATTACTTAATTACTGAATTTAAGCGCGATTACCCCCCGTCTAGACTGGCAATAAATTCATTAACATATATTGCAGAAAATTTCAAAATATTGCTATTGCCAATGGAGACAGCTCATTGCCAGTGCTTGCAATAATTGTCAACAGTTTCTCGTTGACAATTATTGCGAACATGAAACGTCAAACTCGGTGTTAACTCATGTTCGTCTTTTCTGTATTTCGTTTGGCATTTCCATAATATTATTGAAATTTATAAAATATACATACATACATATGTATGTATATTAAAAAAGGAAAATAGTCTCTTAAAAACATGTGTAGTGAAATAATTTGTACTAGATATATCAAACGGACGACACACTCGTCCGTATTCTAGAATCAAAATGTAAATAATTTAAGATTGAAAAAATGTACCTATCTAAACGTCATAAAAAATTCATTAAAACACAGCCACACACAAACTTACATACATATCGCTCATTTGCTTCAATAGTGGCATAACTCAAAAAATGAGTTTTTTGAGTTAATAATGCAGAAAGATGCGGCATTTTGTATTTTATCTTGTGTAAAAATTTCATATAAATAGCTTGTACCATCACCTCCTGAGAGAAGAATTTTTTTTCATTTCTCCATTGAGTTGTATGCAAAATAAAAACTTAAAACGCGTTTTCTGCAAAACTGGTTTTTTTGAGTTGTGCCACTATTGAAGTAAATGAGCGATATGCAATCATAATTAAATAATACATGAAATTAAAAAAACATAAACAAAATCCCTTCAACCAAGCTAATTCACCTTATTCAATTCTCTTCCTTTAAGTATTATGGCTTTCATACAACAACAAATAAGAGAAAAAAAATTGTTAGATCAAGAGAAATACTACAAACACACACACACACACTCATGTTTTGTTTCTTTTTTACTTGTAAGCTAATAAATGCGTGTGTAATATGTGTGCATGTAGTAGTAGCAACTTTAAACGCTTATAGCTCCTAAAATACTAAACCGATTTCAATAAAATATAGATTCTGCACATCTGTACAGAAAATCCTTTAAAACCATATAAATCTTTTTAAAATCGGTGTAGTGGTACCAGCGTAAAAGGGATTACAAAAAACATGTTCGCCTATTAATTATATAGATAGATAGATTGTTATTAAAAATAAAAAATATGTTCGATTAACCAGATATTTAAAAGTGAATTATATTTTTATTCTGCACCTTCGCTGTTGACTTTTTCCATATTGTGGCTACGGTTTCACATAGCCTTAACATAAATAAAGCAATAAGCAATATTGTTCCGCTATTCTGCCGGCGTTATTGCTATATTGCCAACATATTTATTGCCAGTCTCGACGGGGGATTAAGAAATTATTTCTGATTAAAACTCACTACAGTTCAATTAAATTTAAAAATGTCTCAGTTAAACTATTTTATTTTTACAGATGTAAAATATTTGAAAGCGGCACCACTGAAATATATTTTCATAATTCAATATCAGGTTTTTATGGTGCTGCTGCTGCCGTTTTCAAAATAATTAAGTAGCTAGCTACCAGGCAACATTTGTTGCCAGCGACACTTGTAGTCATGTAGTAGAGCTGTGCCAAATCGTTCATTCAAGTGACCGCTCATTTTCGTTCATTTTCTAAAAAAGAACGAGTTCGTTCATTTCGTTCATCCGCTCTTTTCAAGAAATAGAACGAAATAAAAACAAACAAGCAAACAAAAGCTGATTCGTCAAATAAAAAGGGCATTTGTCCAGTGAGTTTGTTATGAATTGTTTAGCAAACTAAGCAAAAAAACAAAAAGAAAATATAAGAAACAAAAAAAAATCAGCAAGTAAAATGTTTAAAATATTAAAGGAATAAGAAATCAAAAGATTCATATTGGAAAAAGAGCCACATATAAAGAATCAAAATAGACTGTTTATTATATTATTATCTACATAGGTAAATTTGTTTAAAAAATTCTTAATATGTTCTAAAAACTTAAGAAATATTAATGGCAATTTTATTAATTTCATAATGGTCATTCTGCTACTAAAAGCAGGCAAATGAAAACCAGACTGTGACAAAAATCTCGCACGAATAAAGAAAAAGCAAAAAAAAAACAAAACAAAAACACCCAAGTGCGCTCGTTCGTTCATTTCGTTCAATTGTACTTTTTATCAGCACTGCTGAGCCAAAACAGCTCAGTAAAGTGACCGGCTCACTTCGTTCATTTTACTGATTCGTTCATTTATACTCATTCGTTCATGAACGACACAGCTCTATCATGTAGCCTGCTGTGGTCTTTGTGTTTAGAGCATTAGCGTTGCGTTGTATAAAATAAGGCCCTTACAATCTTGAAATGTATTACATTGTTTACATTTATAAGAAACTGCTTAATTCGAATCTCATTTAAATTTAGTTTAACTAAAAGAATTTATTTAAAGTCCGTTTAAAATTTTTTTATTTATGGCAACGCTTTTCTACTTATTATGAAGGCGACAGCTTCCAGCTAATTATCTAAAAAAAAAATTAAATAAAAAAATAAATTTAAAAACTATTTAAATATTCAATTACAATCGCATATAATCGATTTTGGTAAAAAAAAATTAAGTTCGAAAATTATGTCACTTAAACTATTTTTTGGCGGTTAGGGCACGATATGTTGATGAAAACGCGAAGCGACTCATAAATGTGAATTTATACCCAGCAAAAAATTACACATTACCATTAGAACTACTTGCCATATAATGACATACTTTTCTGATTACCAAATTTCATTACTCGCTTACAAATCACATTACCCAAAATTTAAAAAAAATATGTACAAGTTGCTAAATGAAGAGAATGATTTTTTTAGATTAAATAGATTACGTGAATAAGCTGCCAAATAAAAAAAGTAAGTACTTCTCAAGAATCGATTATTTTAGTCTTACGCCTTGTTAAAATCATTAAGTTGGTAATCCAGTAGGGAAGAGCTTCCACCAAAAATGCTTAATTCCAAATTCGATTACCTTTTTTGAAATTTTTTGCTGGGTATTTATAGTATGTTTCCACCGATTTTAAATTAAGTAGTTTTAAGTAAATCACTTCACAACCACCGAGGTTGTGAGTGATTTGTTGTTCGATTTATGCAAGAATTTCAAATTAGAATGATTTGCTTAAATCACCATGATTTGTCTAAATCATGCCGGTGGAAACATACAATGAAATAGAATTGGTGAAATAGGAGGCTGTTATTTATGTATACTCGTATTAGGGTATAAATTAATACAGGGTGTGCCAAAAGAAACCAAGGGGTGTAAAAGTTTAATAACTTTTTTGTTTATTAATTTTTTATTTATTTTTTCTTTCAGATTATATAGACAACACTTGGAGAATTTATAATGGAGAGGTTCACAACTGAACAGAGAACCAGAACAATAGAATTTTATTATTTAAACCAGAGATGAAAATTTGATTATGAGTGATGAAGCTCATTTTCATTTGAATGGCTTTGTTAATAAGCAGAACTGTAGGTTCTGGGGTTCTCAAAATCCAAGAGCCATTCATCAACGCCAATTGCACCCCATCAGGTGTACAGTATGGTGTGGGATCACATCTGAAAATGTCATTGGGCCCTACTTCTTCGAGAATGAAGATGGAAGTGCTGTAACCGTAAATGGAGAGCGGTATCGGCTTATGATAGAAAATTTTTTACGTCCTGCTCTTGAAAACAGACCTGGTATGTGGTTTCAGCAGGACGGAGCCACTGCCCATACTGCCCGAGACACAATGGCACTTTTAAGTCAAATTTTTGGAGAGCGAATAATTTCTCGAAATTCGGAAATTATTTGGCCAGCGCGATCGCCAGATTTGACAGCACCCGACTATTTTCTTTGGGGTTTTTTGAAGGAGCGAGTGTATGTGAACAAGCCGGAGACAATCTTTGAACTCAAGGCAAACATTGTTGCAGAAATTCGAACGCTACAGCCACAAGTTTTGAAAGATGTTATGGAAAATGCTCTAAAAAGAGCCCATCAGTGCGAAGCTGAAAACGGTGGTCATTTAAGAGACATCATTTTTCATACTTAGTGTAAAAAAATTTCCATTTTGTATATTATATAATCTGAAAGAAAAAATAAAAAAAAGTTAATAAACAAAAAAGTTATTAAACTCTTACACCCCTTGGTTTCTTTTGGCCCACCCTGTACAATGTCGACCCGTGTAATTAATAAAAAATTATATGAAAAATTTATTATTAGGTATTTCTAATATGACAACAAGCAGCGAATGACAGGCAAACAACAGGCTCAGATAGCGTTAAAATGTCACAATAAAAGCTTAAAGAAATATTTTTTATTTATATAAACTTGTCTTTTTTTATTATAGTTTTTGTTTTTAATAATTTTGAAGCACGGCATTAATTTTATGGAAGTACAGACATTTGAGAATTTTGTTTAATAATTTATATATTGACACTGAAAAACAAATCAAGCGTTAATTAAAGTGCCATTAATATGAAAAACAATTAAAAACAAATAAACTTAAATACATACATATGAATGAGTGTAGAAAAAATTTAACTAAAGGAAAAGAACAATAAAAAACTGCCGTAGAATCAAAAACGCGTTCGTTCGGTCTAAAAAAATCCATCCCGTTTTTTATTATTTTTTTATTGTTTTCTAAGAATCGTAAAAACAAAGAAATGACATTTCTTTTTATTGTTTACATAAAAGTCGACAGTTAATGGAATGTCTGTATGTACTTTAATGTTTACCCACTTACAATATAAAAAGTGTGGCCACGAGCAACTTAAATAACGTTGCTTAAAGTAGAATGTCAGAAAAATGGTTGCCTTATCTATCAAACACCTGTAATCTTAACCAGTGTTGTCATGTTTATGAAATTTAATTCTTTTTTTTTAATGATATGTATTTTTAACTCTTTGGCGCTAATTTTCAAATTTGTTTTAATATTTTCTTTTAGATTAAATTAAATTTTTATACACTTGCTGACACAACTGAAAACATAATCTGGCAACGCATTGATGATACCTACAACATCAGATACTGTCCATCAAGGTGTCTGTCTGTCTGTCTGTCTGTCACAGGCTGTGTTCACGAGAACCATAAGAGCTATGGTTTCACGCAATGTGTAAGACTTTGGCCGTTATAACAACAAATATGTATATGATACTCAAATATTAAAGGGTGTTCTAAAACGAGCAACGAAACATGTTGAAATCCGTATATATACAATTATACATAGACATGTGAAATTTTCAAAGTTACAGCAATTGGCACTGCAATTCAAAAAATAAAAATTAAAAGGGTATTCTATCAGTTACTGTAATTTTGACAACTTGCTCTGTATCTTGGAAGCCGTAAGAGACAAACTCTTGAAATGTTCAAAAACGCTATAATTAAAAAATCCCAAAATAATAAATAAAAAATACCGAAACGAAAAATCGTCAAAATGAAAAAGCGCTTAAATGAAAAATGTGGCTAAAAATAAAATAAACTGCTAAAATGACAGAAACGAAATCACGATAAGTAAAAAAGGTCGGCACAAAACTAAAAAAAATCGCCTAAACGAGAAAAATCTTTAAACCTGATATACAACCGAAAAAATTCCTGAAAACTAAAAAAATCGCCAAAACGAAAAGAGCACAAACACAAAACAAATCGCTAAAACTAAAAAACAATCGAAAGAAATTGCCAAAACTCAAAAAATCGCCAAAACTAAAATATCGCCAAAACTAAAAAAATCGCCAAAACGAAAAGAGCACAAAACAAATCGGTAAAAATAAAAAAATCATCAAAATTAAAAAAAATATATCGCCTAAACGAGAAAAATCGTTACAAATAAAATACAGCTGAAAAAAATATCCGAAAATTGAAAAAATCGCCATAACGAAAAATGCATAAAAACAAATCGCTAAAACTAAAAAACCGAAAAAATCGCCAAAACTGAAAACATCGCCAAAAACTGAAAAATCGCCAAAACTAAAAAATCGCCAAGAACTGAAGAAATCGTCAGAACTAAAAAATCGACAAAACTTAATAAATCGCCAAAACTGAAAAAATCTCCAGAACGAAAAGAACACAAACACAAAACAAATCACAAAAAACAATCGGAAAAAAATCGCAAAAAAACTGAAAAAATCGCCAAAACTAAAAAAATCTCCAGAACGAAAAGAACACAAACACAAAACAAATCACAAAAAACAATCGGAAAAAATCGCAAAAAACTGAAAAAATCGCCAAAACTAAAAAAATCACCAAAAACCGAATAAAAACGGCCGAACAAAAAGAAAATTAACGTCTACATCAGGTAAGATATTCGATTATATCGGCCAATGATCGTATAAGTACCCTGCAGGAAATAGAACTCACACAAGACTGGTCAAGTGATCAGTCCCCAAGTGATGGCGACCAACCCGAACTATCTTAACTATATATTCGGTGTAGAATAATATAAATTATATATAAATATCATTCCAACATTTAACTGTAACATTAAAAACTTATAAATTGTTTTTTTTTTTTTTTGTTACAAATGTAATTAATATTTTATTTTTAAGAAGATATTTTGTTGTGATTCGAACTGACTGACGACCCCCGGCATGACAGGCTTGCACACTTTCCACTCGACCACAGGGGCATTAATATTTCAAAAGTATAGACACTAGTTAAGCTTAGGTTAATATCTAACTATAGTTACGGGACTGGTTCCAGATTCATACTGGAGGGAGCAATTAACATTATATTTTAATTATTTGATAGGTCCGGGATCCAACCACATCGAAAGTGTTCAGTGCCGTATACTACAATACTAGACCGAGTTCCAATTAAATTGACAAAAGATCAAAAAGACCATACATCACGACAATGGTGAGTATGTAACCATTTACACGATATGTCTTTTTTCTCTCCATACAGCGATCTTTATTTTACAACAAAATGATTTTATTTGTCCATTTTGAGTTTTTCGAGAAGACGTTTATACCATAAAACAGGTTTCTTCTCGAAATTACGAGTATGTTTTGCGACTTATGCTGTTATCGCTTGTGATGTCTATAATTACTAGATAATGACTCCTCCTATTAGGATTTTACATATTTTGCATTTATAATATAAATTTAGTATATAAATTCGCAGGTTTTGTCAGATTTTCTAGCAAGATTTCATTTCAACTAATTTCCTGAATTCCAACATCCAACACGCAAAGAAAAAATATGGTTGAGGTAACCATAATCAAACAGCAACATACTATGATTGAATTATATGGTTGCAGTCAAATCATATTATTGTTAATAGAAAAAAAAACTTTAACAATATTATTATCTGAGTTAATTATAATATTATCTGAGTTAATTATATTATAATCTTAGTATTGTAAATATGACAACACTATTGTTAGATGTGACTAAAATATAATTGAGACTCACCATACCATGTTCTAATATTATACTAATATTGTTAAATACGACCACAGTATTATTTAATATAATAATACTATTTTATTTTTAATCATATATTTATTGCAGAAACAGCTGTGCGTCAAAATCTAAATAAAAATAATTTAATATTGTTGAAATAAAATGTATATATAGAAATGTATACTTACACGACATACATCCATGTCTGTATAAAGAGATACACAAATGGTTATATATTTTTATTGGTCTACTCTTTTGTTTATTCTTTATTTATTTATTTATTTATTTATTTAACACCACCCGTGCAATACCGATAGCTTACAAACGAAATACTGAACTGACAGATGTTTCTGAAAAAGATTTTTTTTTAAAACTTAACAGTATGGTTTTGGATAACATTACATTGTTATTTACATCATATTATTTTTAAATAATAATACAAGGTGGCGCAAAAATAACCTTCCGGTTTTATTTGGCTGTAATTAAAAAAAAAAATGAAAAACTTTGATTCTTCTTGTGGATTATTTTTATTTGGTCTTTTAATTTTTTTACATCAAGTCGAGAATATGATGTCATGTAAATGGCCGCCGCCACAGTTGATTGTCATTTGAGCCCTTTTTATGGCATTTTCCATCACTTTGGCCAAAACTTCCGGCGATAGGTCCTCACATTGTCTTTAAGAGCTGCAAGAGTCTGAGGCTTGTTGACATAAACCCGCGACTTCAAAAAGCCCCACAAAAAGAAGTCTGCAGCGGTCAAATCAGGCGATCTTGCTGGCCAGTGCAAATCGCCAAAACGGGAGATTAGGCGCCCGGGAAATGCATCCTTCAGCATATCGGTTGTGGCACGTGCAGTGTGTGCCGTTGCACCGTCCATTGTTTATTAACGTGTATTTCGCATGTGTTTACTACACAAATGTCAAAACAGAACTGACATTAGGCGCCAATCGCAAAATTTATAGCATTTTCTGATAGGAGGATTACTTTTGCGCCACCCTGTACAAATTATGTTGTAGTCATAAACTTTTAACAAGACTATATTGTTAAACTCTAACCATATCACACTTTTTTATGGATGTGATAATGTAATTATTAAATTCAAACAATACTCTGTTTATCGTAACGAAATAAATGTTTAAAATAACAATAACTAGTTTTCGGCGACCACACATTTGTTTCAGAGAACATAATATTGTTTTCTCAACCATTCTACAACCATATATTTTCTTTGCGTGAACTCTTATTTCAATCACTTAAACTAACAATAAATATTCTTATGTAGTTTAAAATTTATTATTCATTTTTTTAATAGTGCTGGTGACACGTTTATTTATATTCAAAAGGCACGACGACGACGACGACAAATTTAAATTTGATTTAACTTAAAGTCTGGCCAAATCATTAAGCAAACAAATCAAATCAATATTTATCGTTTTCTGATTTGAATTTTTTTTTTTTTTGTAATTCAAATGGAGTTTTCTATAACAATCACAAAAAACAAGAAAAGAAAAACAACAATAAAACGAAACAAAAGTCAAACTCACGCACACACGAAACAATTAAATGACGCCAATAACAACATTTGAATCGCATAACCAGATCTCTATAACATCAAGAACAATAACGACGACAACAACAACAATAAAAATAAAAAACAACAACATCTAGATTCTGGAACATTAACAACAACATCTAGAACATTAACATCCAACATCAACATGACAAGTCACATTCCCCACGAAATAGATGCATTGTTTTGTTTTGTTTTTGTTTTTTTATAGCATTCATGCAACATCTAGACCCATTGTGTTGTAGTGTTCTTATTGGTGGAACACGGGTTTCCTTACTGTTGCCGCGTCCGTCGCCTGTGTGTGTGTGTGTGTGAATTTCAAACATTATTGTTTGAACTTCTTTGTTGGCATTGCAGGTTTTAGCTTTTTGTGTGATAAAAGCTATTTTTGTTTTATTTTTCTTTTAACAATATCGACTACAAATTGTTAACCATTATATAAGCAGCGTGTTTGTAGTTTGCCATATGTGTGTGCCGGTTTACAATTGCAACGAGTACTCATTCAAATATTCACTTTGACCGTGCGACACACACACACACACAAATGCAGCGCACTAGCGCAATCAATTCATGCGACTCTGCAAGACACCCACTGAAACGAACAAACAAAACCTGCTGTTAAAGCGACGATATATTTACATAAAAGGTTTTTGTTTTTAAAATTAACACAGTTCCAAATGGAAATTGAACACTTTAAGTTCTGGGAATAAAATTATAATAAATACAAGTATTAAAAACAACAATTATTTATAAATATACCCAGCAAAAAAAGTGAGGAAAAAGAAGTAGAAAAAGCACAACATCTACTGATTCAAACCATTTCAAATTTAGGTAAAAAACCAATGAATTTTACATTGACGTGTCATTGGAAGGAAGTGGTTTGCTTTTGACATTTTTTTAACTCAATAAAAATCATGTTTTTGGCGCTAAAAAAAAGATCCGAAATTCGGCTGTAAAAATAATTTACTTCACAAAAGTAGATAAAAAGTGATTTTTATTCAGTGATTAAAATCACTTGTAATTATGTGGTTTGAAAAGAAAAAAGCTTATAGAGCATTTACACCTGCACAAAATTTAGCAAATTTTAATTAAAATATTCATGAAAATCTATATCATTTACATCATGTTTTTTGACATTTATTACGATTTTTGATGTGTAAACATCTATACGCTAGGGGGTAAAAATTTTTTGGCTTTGATTCTTTGCTGAGATTTCTTTGCTGAGATTTCTTTGCTTTTTGCTTTTGCTTTCCATTGTCAAATCGGTGTGAGCTATGTATGAGTGTATTAGTGTTTGAAAGAAGCAATACCAAGCAGAGAAACAAGTCGACCGGCTCGAAGCCGACGGTGCGCCGCCGCCGGTTATTTTTCTGTATATTTCCGTACACCAAAGGTGAAAATGAACCGTAAGAGCTACGGACTTGAAATTTGGACACAATATGTAGACATTTGGCCAATACAACAACAAATACATGAGAGTTAAAAACTAAAGGGTGTTCCAAAACGAGCAACGAAAAATGTTAAAATCCCATGTAATATACATACAATTGTATGTACATATGTATATATATACACTTGAAATTTTAAAAGTTAGTGTATTTTTATACAGACTACAACAATTAACACTAAATTTAAAAAAATTTAAATCAATGGGTGTTCCATCAGTTAATGCAATTTTGACTTTGTAATTTTGACAACTTGCTGTATCTTGGAAACCGTAAGAGCAAAACTCTTGAAATTTTCAAAACGGTAAAACTAAAAAATCAAAAAAATATAAAATCGCCAAATACAAAAAAAAAAACGCCAAAACGAAAACAGCACCAAATTAAAAAAAATCTCTAGGACTAAAATAAATCGCGAAAAACCGCAAAAATCGCCAAAATGAAAAAAATCCTTAAACAAAAAAATCGCCAATATGAAAAAATTGCCAAAATGAAAAAATCGCCTAAATAAAAAAACCCCAAAAACAGAAAAAAATCGCCAAAATGAAAAAACCCCAAAAACAGAAAAAAAATCGCCAAAATGAAAAAATCGCCAAAATAAAAAAAATTGCGAAAATTAAAAATCCCAAAAAGAGAAAAAACGCCAAAACGAGAAAAAGCGATAAAACTGAAAAAAAACGTTTAAACTGAAAAAACTTAAAAAATTAGGAAAGCTGAATCAAAAAAAAAAAAAAAAAAAAAATTATCAAAACCAAATGTGCGCGAGTCAAAGTCGCACTTTACTGAATTTATTTTAATTGCAATGCGTACACAACAACAAGAACAGCAACAACTAAACGATGAACAATACGAATTAAAAATTAGAAAGTAAAAGTAAAGGCAGTAACATTTCAGTAAAAATAATAAAAAAAAGCAATGTGAGTCCGATCACAGAGGAGATGTGTAAACATCTAGTAATGAAAAATTTGTTTTAAGTTGGAAGTACTTTTTCTTTTATTATATTTTTATTAACTAATCAATTAAAAGTATCAAAACTTATAATGTTGTAAAAACATAGGAATTTGCTTGTTTTTGTTTGTTTTATTTAACTTATTTGGTTAGTAGGTAAATGGGCACACTGCAGTATATATGTATGCACTGCATTAAAAATTGCAGTAAATTTACTAATTACTGAAAAAATTCAGTAAATTTTTACTGATAATGAAATTTAATTTGCATTATCAGTAAAATCGTAGGGCTGTATTCATAATAATTTAAAAAAAATATACAAAAAGCATAAGTACTTCCAACTTAAAAAAAAATTTCATTACTAGATGTTTACACATCTTCTCTGTGATCGGACTCACATTGCTTTTTTTATGCAAAACAAAACTCGTTGACTGAACATTTTCGAATACTGTAACCAAGCACCAGCAATGTACCCAATTCACACACCTTTTTAAGCAGATTGTAACTAATTCACTCATCTATATATATATATATATATATATATAAATAAGTTGCATTGTGTTAGTAATTGATGTTCTCTGGAATGTGTGAACCGATTTTGATTCTGCAAAGTTTATAGGAAAGGTGACGTCAATACCAAGGTTTTTATGTACAAACAGTCTCTGTATGTGAATTGGTTCATGAGTTATATTTTAGTGAACACTGCATTCATTTCGAAATATTTGAGTTAATATTTTGAAAAACTGAAATACAATTCGTTTTTAAATTCATTACAATTCAATTTTAGTCAAACCATTTATATACTTAGCTATTGTAAATCACAACTTCGGGAATCTGTGAAATAAATTACATATAAACACACCACTAAAAACTTAAATATTTAAATACATTATGCACAGCAATGAGCTTTCTTATATGTTAACTTAACGGATATTCCAAACATTAAATCAAACATATATATAGGGTGTTTTTTTTAGAGGTATAGAACTTCGAATTGAAATAAAACACAAGAAAATCGTTTTAATGTCCATCAATTTGGCTTTATTGGAAGGATAATTTTATGCCATTAATGTTTAAATATGATTTCGGGCATGTGGCCGCCGCGGCTGGCTCGAATAAAGCCAATTCTACAGGTCCAATTTTCAACCACTTTTTCGAGCATATGGGGCCGTATGTTGGCAATAACGCCACGAATGTTGGCTTCCAAGTCCCCTAACGTTTCTGGTTTGTTGGCGTAGACGAGCGACTTCACATATCCCCAAAGAAAATAATCCAATGGTGTCAAATCACACGATCTTGGTGGCCAATTGACAGGTCCATTCCGCGAAATTATGCGATGGACGATTATGTCGACCATAAAATGGACGGAGCTTGCGGTAAACTTCGCGAACTGAACCATTATTTTCGAAATAAATTTGCACGATTTGCAAGCGTTGTTCTTTTGTCAACCTGTTCATGATGAAATGGCAAACCAAACTTAATATTAATCACTTGACAGCTGACAAAGTGGCCGCCAGTTAAAAAAGTGATGCCAACTTAAAGTTCTATACCTCAATAAAAAACACCCTTTACATGTAATGCTGTAACGGACTTTTTCTCCAAGGTCGCTAGCTTTTGAGTACATACTATGACTGACATTTAACGATCAGCTGATCTATTTATATTCTTAATAATTGCATTATTCAACTAACATATGTATTTCAATTTTTGAATATCGCGAATAAATAAAATTTCAATTACTTCATATTTAATTGATGTAGCTAAATTTTTTAATACAATATGGTCAATCACGTAATGCTAGAAATGTTGCGGCATATAGAGCATCTCAAAGTAACGAACAGCGTGTAAATAATACTTTGGCTGCTCGAAATGCAATGGCGCGTGGTAGGGCTCTGCGAAATCTAGCTCCACGTCCGTAAGTGCGACGTACTTTGGAGCGTGCTGTATTCAATTATGATGCAAACTTTGATTACTTTTCTCATGGCAAGGTTTCAATTGGACCAATGACTACTGTTTGCAGTCATTGCAAGGCATTTAAGTTTAAACATGAGGTATCTGGATTGTGTTGTTCGAACGGATAAGTTAAATAACCAAAATTGAATCCACCACCGTAGCCCTGGCATAATTTGATAACTGGTGGCACAGCAATTTCAAGGCATTTTCTGGCAAACATACAAGCGTATAACTCCGCATTTCAAATGACTTCATTTGATGCGACAAATATTTTTCGGAAATTGTTTGCCAACGTTAAAGCTATTTTTGTTTGTTTTGTGTTTATTTAGATAATCGCGAAAAGTACTATTGTGAAAATTTCAATCTTCAATAGATTCAAGGCCAAGTTTACCATCGACTTGGTTCTTTGTTACCCTTTCCTGATCAAAGCTATCAATTTTTGCAAGTATACTTTGTGGGTAACTCAATGTGGAAATTGATTGTCGTTGCGATATTTCATCAAATTTGCGGAGGGATATTATTGAGCGTTTGAAGAATATGTTCCATGCTGAAAATGAATTAGTGCGACTTTTTCAAACTGCTCTCGATCAAATGCCATCTGATGAATATGCAATTGTGATTCGAGTTGATAAAACGCCTCCTGGGCAACATGTCAGACGATTTAATGCTCCCACAATGGATGATGTCGCTATTTTTATTTTCTTTTTTGCACTACGAAGTGTGCAGGGCTTCGCTAGTCTTTTTTATAAATATGTCGTACAGGGTAGTAAAAAATAAATAAAAATATTAGATTTTGCTTATAGGGCATTTACACCTGCACAAAATCTAGCATATTTTAATTAAAATCTTTACGAAAATCTATACCCTTTATACGATATTTACACTATGACTTTTTTACCGTGACTTTCCTAGAGTTTATTGACAAAAGGGGTACAAAGGTGATCAAAAGGGGTAGCAACTAGAGATGTGCACGTGAGTGTTTCTTGACTCACGACATGCACGCTCACGCAGATAAATATTTTACTCACGCACTTTCACGCACGAATGATTTTGAAAATTTTCACGATCACGCACGCTCACGAACAAAATATTCTTAATCACGCACGAGTGGTTTACAACTTATCACGATCACGCACGCTCACGAAAAAGTATGTAATCCAATTTGTATCTTTTTTTTGGTTGAAAAATAGGTTTTACACATACATATGTATGTATGTATGTATGTACATATGTATGCACATGTATTTATATGCAAAATTTACATTGCACGGTGGGGACTTTTATAAAGTAAATGGCAATAAATCTGGAACTTCTAAACTACTGATTGGATTTATATGAAACTCCTAACATCCGTAGAGGAGGACTTAGACTTTATAACACAGTGGGCCAAAGTTGACTACCTGGTACTCAAAAAAACTTCTGAAGCTTGTAACTTTTTTAAAAATTATCCGATTTTTATCGGATAAAGCACTTTGGCATTATCTTGAAATTGTTAAGAAATAATTTCCCAAGATGTGTTTCCGTATCTCTCATAAGATATTTTACTTAAGACAAAAAAATTTTTTTGGCTTGACCTTTTTTAGTATTTCGCCTATTACTTTTTAGTTCATTGTCAGATTTTAAGTTAAAAGACAGCATTAAATTTTTAACAAAATTTTAAATAAAAATAGGAAAAAAAATTATTAACATATCCATTCGTGAAATCGGGAAAAGACTAAAAAATCCAAATTTTAAAATTTCCCTGAAAAAGGCATGAGTTTTTTTTAAGTATCTTCATTATTTTCAGTTTTGTAAAAAACTTTGTTTAATACATTAGTACATGCCCTAAAATAGTAAATTTTAAAAATATTTTTTTTATAAAAAGTTGTGACGGTAGATTTTGAAAATTTTAACTATAAGATTTTATTATGTACATAGTTTTAAACACTTTTAACTAACATTTAAGAGTGCATTTTCATAAATGCGGATATACGCGTAGTTTTTCTGAAAAAAGTTAAAATTTAGGGTAAATATAGTTGTGTACCATAAAAAAAATAATTTTATTTTTCTACATTGGTACATTTCAATTTCATATGAGCCAGTTTACTACGCCTGAAAAAATTATAACAATAGCCCAACTCACAATATTGTGCAAATGGTCTTGCATCGTAGCATGTGCAAAATGGTATAGTATATTGATACTCACCTATTCAGGAATGATATATGTCGTGAGAGCGTGAGAATTCGTGCGTGATTATTAAAAATAGCTCACGCACGATCACGCACGACTAATTTGTTTTTAAGTCACGCTCACGCACTCACGCGTGATTAATTATAAATTTGATCACGATCATGCGTGAGTCACGCGTGACACGATAAAATCACGGCATTTGCACATCTCTAGTAGCAACATAAAAGAGAATTCAAGAAAAATGCAGGGGTAAAAGTCATCGTGTAAATCCCGTATTTGTTTTGACATTTATCAAGATTTTTTATCTAAAACAAAACCCATTAACCGAAAAATTTCCAAAACTATAACCAAGAACCAGCAACGTAGCCAATTCGCATACCTTTTTAAGCAGACTGTAGCTAATTCAATCATCTTTTATATAAATATTTTGTACAGGGTAGTAAAAATAAAATAAAAATATTAGATTTTGAGTAGATTGCCTACAAATCTACTCACAAACTAGATTTTGTTTTGTATGGGAAATCTAGTAGAAAGAAGCAAGATTTGGCTCGAAATATCGCAAGTGCTAGATTTCGAGAATAATAATTTAATAAATAAAAATAAAATTGCTATTTTTAATAATAATTTTTTGATTTGCAAAGCCTTGAATGTAATAAAAAAAAAACAATTGTATTTGGCTTGAGCCAAAAAACTAATGAATTTGTTGAAAACAAAGTAGTGATTTAAAATTTCATTTGATGTGGTTAAAAATAACTTCTTTAACATCTAAAAATATGCATTAGCTAATTTTGAAGCAATAAAAAGTGGTTCGTAAGGAAGTAGATACTCCTTTTATTTTATGCTGGGTACATACATATGTACATATGTAAACGTGACAATGAGGGTTGTCAGATATGGAGATCTTTCGCCAAACGTACCGATTTTTCAACTTGTTTGGTGTCTAAATTTTTATGACTGTTTCATGATGTCGAAAGAAAGCTTTCGACTGAAAACAACAACAACAATTAAATATAGAAATATGTTTTTGTTGTTTTTTAAAATTCAATAAAAAAAAAAAAAAAAAAAAAAAAAAAGCCATTTACAGTGTGATAATAAGGAACAGCTAAAGCCATCTTTCTTAATATTGTAATTTTTAGTTCAAGTAAACTTGTATATTTCTTATTTTTGATGTTTTAACAACAACACAACTCGATTGTTAACAAAATCCCCTGAAGAAGTGAACATAAAATTCACGAAACGTCGGGAAAAATATGTAATAAAAATTGAGTTTTTATTGACATAAAACAATATAGGCCTCACCAGCTAAATAATAAAAAGAATTCAATTCACAACGAAATTTATTTTTGTTTTCTTTTGACATCGTGAAACAGGCCACTAATTGGCCTAATGTGTTGGCGGTTTTTATGGATATTTTTTTAAACAAAATTTTATTTCTAAATTTTTTTAATTCCAAGAAAATTACTGTGTTGAAGGAGAAGTTTCAAAAATTGATCCTAGCAAAACTAATCTGCAAAAAATTAAAACAATTTGATTTCCAGGATTTTCCTTAATTAATTAATTAAATTAAGTAATGCGTTCTGAAATTGGATGAAAAAAATATTACAAGAAATAATTTTTGGCGATTTTATTTCTGCTTTTGGCGATTTTCTGCTAAAATTTTTAAACGATTATTTTCACAGAAAAAAGTATTCACCAATTAATATTTTTAATTAAAAATTGAATTCATTCAATTAAAATTTACTTGTATTAATTAATTTGATTAGAAAAACTTAATTGATATTATCAAATTGTTTAAAAGTGAAAATTTAATTAATTTTTTAATTGCAATTACAAATATTTTAATTAACAATACAAAATCATTCATATTAATTTTTTATGTGTTTAGCAAAAATTTATATTAAAAAAAATAGTTATATAAAAACAAATTTTTCATCAAATACAAATTAAGAAAATGTACATAAAATTGATTTTGGGGACTTTTAGTGATTTTTTACAATCAATTTGGCAAAATAGGTCGAAAAAAAGACAGTGGTTTACTGAATTTCGCTGTGTTCGTGTAAACACGGAACATGAACGAACGTTTTGAATGCCTAGTTGACATTTCTATACCCGAAACAATTGTAAGAATTTAAGATATGATGTCGGCCGATCGGAGATTGAAACTGAGAGATATTGTGATGAAAGCTATTTGCATCTCACATGGCCAGTGGTTTCAATTTTAAATGATCAGTTGGGTAGAGGAAAGTTTTCCACAAGGTGCGGGCGCGTTTTCTCACAATCGACCACAAACGGAATCGTGTGACAAATTCTTACGAGTTTTTAGCGTGTTTGGCGTTGTTAAACCGCATTATGTACAAGTTTTTAACCTTTGACGAAAAGTGAACCCATTACAACACACCAGAGGCCGAAAAGCAGTCAAAACAAAGGGTTTCTCGGGGGAAAACTGTGCGAAAAAACCCATTACAGATATGCCGATCATTTCTTGAGCTGCACGCGGTATAATCCGCATTGAGTACCTTAAAAAGAGTCAAACAATCAATTAGTAGTGTGAATAAAAATAGTATTTACTTTTTACTTAATTATTCGTGTTTGGGGGGTTTAAAACAAACTTTTAAGGCGCAACGTGTCGCACAGCTCGTGCCACAATTGATTTACTGAAGGAAACGTTTGGTAACCCGTGAATTGGCCTCCAAGATCGTGTGATTTAACGCCGCTCGACTAATTTCTGTGGTGATATCTGAAGTCGCTAACACGCAAAGAAAAGATATGGTTGTAGAATGGTTGAGAAAACAATATTATGTTTCCTGAAACAAATGTGTGGTCGTCGAAAACTAGTTATTGTTATTTTAAACATTTATTTCGTTACGATAAACAGAGTAATGTTTGAATTTAATAATTACATTATAACATTCATCAAAAAGTGTGATATGGTTAGAGTTTAACAATATAGTTTTGTTAAAAATGTATGACTACAACATAATTTGTATTATTATTTAAAAATAATATGATGTAAATGACAATGTAATGTTAAAAAATCTTTTTCAGAAACATCTGTCAGTTCAGTATTTCGTTTGTAAGCTATCGGTAGTGCACGAGAGGTGTTAAATAAATAAATAAATAAATAAATAAATAAATAAAGTATAAACAAAGGGTAGGCCAATAAAAATATATAAACATTTGTGTATCTTTTTATACAGACATGGATGTATGTCGTGTAAGTATAAATTTCTATATATACATTTTATTTCAACAATATTAAATTATTTTTATTTCGAATTTAGCGCACAGCTGTTTCTACAATAAATATATGATTAAAAAATAAAATAGTATTATTACATTAAATAATACTGTGGTCGTATTTAAAAATATTAATATTATATTAGAACATGGTATGGTGAGTCTGAATTATATTTTAATCACATCTAACAATAGTGTTGTCATATCTACAATACTAAGATTAGGTGTAACAAAGTTCATTGTTTTTGTAGATAATATTATTATTAACTCAGATAATATTATTAAAGTTTGCTTCTCTATTAATAATAATATGATTTGACTCCAACCATACAATTCAATCATAGTATGTTGCTGTTTGATTATGGTTACCTCAACCATATTTTTTCTTTGCGTGAATCTACCCCGACAAGCCCGAAACGATTGACCACTTGGTCAATGTTCTCCTACATTTGTCGCATTATTGCCAATATGCGGCCACAAAAGTTCTGTATCTCTATAAAAAAACAACCTATATAAGTGAATTGATATGGATGAAATATAGTGTGCAACGACGATTGTTTAAAAAAAATTATTGATTTTATTATCAACAAAATTTTTTTAAATTTACCAATATATTTTTATCACATTCAACTTGAGCCCAAAAAGTGTGCTGCTACTGGTTTTTTTAATGTAGTTTTTTAACTGCTTTACTTTGGTTATTTTAATCTGCTTCGCCGGTTGAAGCAATTTTAACCGTTGAAATTTATTAAAATTACCTATAACTTTTTTTTTCTGTGTGTGTTATTATAATTATTTAATAGCGACGCATTTTTCCCAGATCCCAAATTGAAAATGCGGATTAATCTTTTTCCCCCTTATCCAAAAACGATTATTAAACTTAAAGTTGGTTTAACAAACGAATTTTGTATCGCAAAACCGGTTTTAATACATGTTTTAACTTTGACAAACGTTTTTGCATAAGGGAGTTAGTCTTTAATTATCGGGAACTGTATTTTTTTTTTTTTTGGTATGTCCTTGACATTCACAGATCTGGGGGTCGACTCTGTAATTCAAAACGAAATAAAACATTTTCGAATTTATATCTTAATAACATGTAAATTCGAAAGGGTTTTCTTTCGTTTCGAATTATAGAGTATACCCCCTGTAGTACTATCTGGCACTATACGTTCGTGTGATTATTTCTAGATTTGTTATCATATCTCCTATACATGGTGCTTATTCTTGAAACTTATATCACCGATAGTCTTATTAGTCATATGAATTCGACGTCGAATTTTTATATACTGGCTGATCTTATCTCAGATAAAGATAAAGCCCGTTTGTCTTCAGTTACAATATCAATGGGACGTTAAATTAATATGAGATGTTTTTTCCACAACTTAATTTTATACCTAAAAATAATTTACAACGTTTACTCGTACACCAGGCCAAGCACTCAAAAACTCTTTTAAACTATATTTACACATTTCCATTCTTTTTGCTGCACCTTATTTTTCCCTTTGATGGCCAAATTGTAAATTGTTGAAGTGTGCACCCAAAGCTGATGTACCCACCACCACACTGCACAAATAAACTTTCTCATTACAAAAAAAAAAAACATACAAACATCTATTTTCGTTTCATTTGGTTTTATCGTCTTCAAATGGCAGCAACCAAATTATTTGGCAGTCACAGTAGAGTCGGTTTTTTTTTTTTTTTTTTTTTTTTGTTCTTGCCACTAGAGTTGAACGATATTTAGAAACCTGTTACTTTTTCACAGCGATCGAAAAATCACAAATCACAACTGTGACTGAATTTATCAAGTAACAGGTTTTGAAAATATAGTTCTTTCACACAAACTGTGATTGTTCTTGCATGCTTACTTTACAATAAATAAGGCTACCACATTAATTTTTTTTATACCTTCAGCTTTTGTCAAGAAAAAAATCATCAAATCGCGTCAAATCATCTTTTCTGGCAACTATGTACAACTCACATTTTTATATTTGCAACAGTGATGGGAAAGTTGGTACGATCGTACTTTTTTTGATACTATATGGCATGAAAAAGTACCGTAGTACAACACATTTGATACTCTCACGGTATGCATATATTTTGCCAAGAATTAAAATTCTTTTTCGACAAATTGCACGAAACTTTATTACATAGTTAAGATATTTTAGAAAAGTGTAATCCTTCCCTATTAAATATAAACGAAAACCTATTTGGCTCAATGATATTTTTGTAGCACAGAAGTTGACCTATACATATGTAATCACGAACCATGTTAAAATAACTGTTTTATATCAGTTTAAAGGCAATTGTAAAAATGTTGTAGTAAATTCTGTCAAGACCTGAGGGGCAAAAGTGGATTTTTACAATGAAATTTTAAATTGGTTTAGTAAGTTTCCCCCTGAAAATATTTTATCTGGTAAGACCAACAGCATTATACCACTTTTAATTACAATGTTTTCCAGCAAAAAGCAAAATTTTGAAAATATTAAAAACCAATATAAAGCATTGGCTGATATGGACGAACTGAAGCCATTAACAACAGAAAATATATACAGCTTCTGGTCTACAGTGGCTAAAACTAAAAACGCGTCAGATGAATACATGTTTCCTGATAAATTGAGAGTAGCTTACGGAATTTGGTCCATACCTCACTCCTCTGTAAACGTGGAAACGATTTTCTCTTACCAAAATCTCATGAAAACAAACAAAGGAATATGCTTTATGTTTCAGCAGTATCAAGTCTTATCCAGGCCAAAGATTTATTAAAGTCTAAAAACTTGTAACTTCAAAATTTTTACCTATGTACACACATACATATTTATATTTGCGGGTTGATTCGTTATAACCTAAAAGAGTTCGTGATTGGCCAACATACCATCAGGAAACATACGATTCCGGAATGCGTGCTGAGCATCGTTGATCAACAATCAATCGGAATTTAAATTTGCAAGATCACATACGAGACAAAAAATACCATAGACTCGTACTAATAAGTACGACATCTTAAACTTTTGCCATAGTGTGTGATAGATTTAGCATTTCCGATAGAGATGCTTCTTGTTTGGTTACTGCCTTATTTATTGACATTGGCTTTAAAGAGTAAAATAGGGAACTAATCATTGTGGATAAACATAAGCTAGCTCATGAAAAAATTAAAAGCAGGGAGTTCTTCCGTGGAAGAAATAATAATTATTCGAAAATGGATTGGAAGAGTTTTAATTAAAACAATTTTTTTGAAGAGGAAATAAATTTTCATGTCGAGAGATGCGATATAGGGTTTGATTTTAGACCCATGGTTTCATCGAAAAATTTTCTCAAAATTTAGAGCAGGTTACGTTTTAGCCATGAAACTTTTGAAAAAAATTTACCCCCTCTTAATGTATACGCTTTGTGTTCTTTTTTTATTTCTTTGTAAATAAATTTTATATAATTTTTTGTTAATAAGACTTAAATCGCTCACAAAGCGATACTAACTTTAGCCTGTTCAAATCATAAAATCTAGAAGCAAATGGAGTTCGAAGAATAATAATTAAATTAACTAAAAAATTAAATAAAATAAGTATACTTGATAGTAACAAACCAAAAAAGTTTGTCTTAAGTAGAACAAAAAATAAACAAATAAACTAACATGTGCATAATTAGTAAAGAACAAACGACAATGGTAAAACTGTTGTAAATTTAGAGATGGTAAAATTGAGCTTTCATTACAAAAAATCTTTCAGCAAATTGAAATACGATGAATCAAAACAATTCACATATTCCCTTTGCAATAATGCTAAGTAAATAAAGCAGAAATCTACATCAACTGACACCACACACAGTGGACCAAACACAAAAGAACAATGATGATGAAGGTTAATTGGCCTTCGAGAACGGGTAGCTTTTCCGTTCAACTATGCGTTGTCAGAATATTTACAACTAACTTTGATGTTATTTGTTCATTAATAATTATCACATGTAATTTGGCTTTCAAAGCGATGCGAACTTTAGCCTGTTCAAATCATAAAATAAAAAAAAAATAATAAATTTTTGGTACTCTCGGGACCAAAAAAATACTCGAAAAAAATTTTTTTAATACCGAAATGCAAATCTCATTTCCCATCACTGATTTGCAATTTTATTGTCTCTCCGCCTCTTATATATTTTTTTTATTTATTCTCAATATTTGAACGGGGTTGATTGCTAATTGCTTGTTCTTGCTGCTCTTCTTATTAGTATTTATCAAAACACAAATACTAATAAATACTTTTAAAGCAGAAGAGCTGAAATGTGTTAAACCGTGATCACAATCACTGTTTAATTTCACTGCTGCTCTTCATTAGATTTTCTCAAAATAACAGAACTGCTACAAACAAAATGCTGTTAAACTGTGATCACAGTCACAGTTTAAAAGAACAGCGATTTAGAAATCACGTTCACAAGGAGCAACATTATTAAAAAATCACGCTATCGCTCATCACTAATTCCCACACAATGTATCATCCTCCATTAATAGTTCGTTCATATGTTTTGGCTGGCTGGGAAATGGTTGGTAACCGCCAATGTATGGAAAATAATTTCTACATATTGTGGGTGGACAGAAGGAAAGTCTGTTGAAAGTAATAAATGGCGAAACAAGACTCTCACAGGTAAATTAATAAAAAAGATTTGTAAAACATTAATGGGGCATAAATATTAGTTAAGTGTCATGTTGTGAATGTAACATGTGACATTATAATATTAACAGATTTTATATAAAAAGCGATATGCCATCTTAATAGTTTTTCAGTTGAGCAAGAAAATCATTTGCTGTCGCCGGGGAACAAATTAACAAATAGGTCACATAAAGACATTGAAGATTACAATTGAATTTGAGATTATTCAATTTATTTACACATCTTGTAATTCGAATTGAAAATAGTTTAACGATGGAGGGTCAACAAAATTTATCTTGACTATTTAAAGCTTGACACATTCTTACATTCTGTTGTACATATTTAGACATCATAGGGAAGGAAGCATTATTGTCACTTAGTTATAACAGAAAGTATACCTTTGTGAAACATCGTCAAGGTCAGCATAACTCAGCTAAGAGAACACTGCGTTGAGCTTTTAACAAACGCCCAGAGTGTTACACCAGTAGTGCGATTCACTAACTTTTTTTTAACTATAATCGAATCGTTTAAATATTTATAACGAAATTTTATCGAATTTGCTATTCAGCAACATTTTTAACGATATTCGCCGTAGGTTAATGCCAGCTGTGTTGTTATTTATGCAACAATAATTTATATGCTGTTAATTTTATCGACAAAAATCAACAGAAAATATCAGCTGAGTACTATCGTTAAAAAAGAAGTTACAGAATCACACAATCGTTATTGCAAGCGACAAAATGTAAGGACAAAAATTACGATTGTCGGATCGTTAAAAGTTACAGAATCGCACTACAGAGCACCAAGCAGGTTAAGTATTTTTTAACCGCCTTCAAAAAAAGGAGCAGGTTATCAATTCGTCTTTTTTGGCTTTGTTGCTTCATAAATCGATAAATTTTACACTGACTGCAATTTTTATTTTCTTTATTGAAAGGGTATAGCTTCAATTTGGTCTCATTGTAAAAAAGTGGGCGGGAACACGCCCATAAACTGTTATTTTTTATTTTGTTATATTGTGCATAATTAATTGCTATGAAACTTAAACAACAAATTGGAATTTTTTAATCACACAAAATCGAATTTGAAAAAATGGGCGGAACCACGCCCAATAAAACTTACTATAATATTTCACATGCTTCTATTTTATCGATTTTTACGTAACTTGGCACACATCCTGAGCTCAAAAAAAAAGACAAACTTGCATTCAAAAAAGTGGGCGGGGTTATGCCTATTAAATTTTAATATCATATTTTACTAGCTTCCTTATCGATTTTTACGATACTTCTCAGACACCTTGATCTCTGAAAAAGATTTAATAATGAGCTCAAAAAAGTGGGCAGGGTTACGCCTATGAGCGGTTAGTATTAAATTACACGTACTTATCCGATTCCCACGAAATTTGGCAGAGTTTCGGCTATTTGAATGACATACTTTTGTGCTTAAAGACGTGGGCGGGCCTATGACCATTAACAATATATTTCACGTGCTTCTAGCTGACCCATATTTACAAAACCTGGCAGACATCTTGAACATTGAAAGTGACGCTATGTTGAATTTAGAAAAGTGGGCGAACACTAATATTTGCAAAATTCGGCGTGCCCACGACCTTAAAAATATAAACTTGGCACTAAAAATTAAAAAAAGAAATTAAAACGACTTAAAAAATAAGTCGGTTACAATAACAGAGATAAATAAACGCATATACATATACATAAGTAAATATAGAATTTGCTAACCTCATTGGCACCGACTTCGAGTACACACACCTATCCCTCGATTTACACGATAGCTACGTTCCTGAGAAAGTCGTGTAAATCGAAATTGTAAATTTTTGTATGAAAAATCGTGTAAATCGAAAATAAAGGCAGAATCGCGTAAAAAATTGATTTTATTAAGAAATTATATATGTATTTCAACTTAGTTTTTAAAATATCAGAAAGAAGCGTTTAACTCAAAGCACATACAAATAAACCTTCATTCATTAAACAAAATAAATGTAAGAACTGACTCGAACGTCCTATTAGAGACAAAAATATTCAATAACACACATAAAAATCGTGTAAATCGAGCTATTTCAAAAATCTCTCAATTTACACGAAAATCAAAATAATCGTGTAAAAGTGAAATCGTGTAAAAAAAGTATCGTGTAAATCGAGGAATAAGTGTATACAAATAATTTTTTTTAACTGAATATAAATTATTTTCAACTTTTAAGTGCTTATTTTTAAAGTCGGTTTAATTTATTTTTTAAGCTTTATTTTTTGACATAACACACAGTAATCCACAAAAACTCAGAATATTCCCAATGCTGTCGATGGTTGTTTTTCGTGCAGCATTGGCTGCAGTGTTAATAAAGTGTTTCGCATGTGTAAACAAAATCCTTTACAAACAACGAACAAGTTAAAACTAATTGAAGTTTTTTTGTTTTCTGTATCGAATGCCATCAGTTAAAAAAAAAATTAAATAAACTTTTCGCTATGAATAATTACATATATTTTTTTGTTGTTTGCAAATGGTTTTTTTTTCTTTTGTAGTTGTAGTTCCATTTAAATTAAAAAATATAACCAAGAGATGAATTTTTTCATGCGCACATTTAAATGTTGTTTTAGTTGTTCAAATTTATTCCCGTTGATTTACATCTTTGCTTTTTTGGTTGCGAGTTGTTTTTAATACAACTTAAGACAACAAATAATAATTGTTATTTATTGCTTTTAAATAAATTCACTAGTGTATTTTTTGTTGTTTTTAGATATGCCCAAGTGTGAGTTATAACTTTTCCAAAGCATATTTTTATTTAACAATTTACAAGTATAATAATAACTATTTATTATTTTAAGAAAAAATTTTTATATCAAAAAAATAATTTGTTACGGAAATGGCGGCGAACAGAGTTAATGCAAATGCTTTTTTTATAAAGAAAACATTTGGTAAAAAGAATTATCCATAATCGTTTAGCTAAAGAACTAAATACACATGCGTACGCATTAGGGTGATCGATTATTCGACTTTTTCCAGAAACAGGTTTTTGAATAGTTCGATTATTTGAAATTGTGAAAAACCCGATTTCGGTTTTTACAATTCAGGAAAAATCGGTCAACCGGTTTTTTTTTAGTAAGAAAATTATTATACAAAAGTTTTGATTTTAAATTGCTCTATTAAAAAGAAGAGTTAACAGTTAATGTAAATATAATAAAACAATACAGAAATTAAAGGCAAAACATAAAAATTTACTTCATATCAGTGATGGGAAAGTTGGTACGATCGTACTTTTTTGATACTATTTGACATGAAAAAGTACTGTAGTACTCCCGAAACACGTTTGATACTCTCACGCCCTACTTAGAAATATAGTCGGAAGACGCGCGTATGCATATATTTCTGCGAAGAATTAAATTTCTTTTTCGACAACTGGCACGAAACTTTATTAATAAAGACATTTTAGAAAAGTGTACCAAACCAATCACAATTAAATATAAATGAAAACTATAGGTGTGTTCCACAAGATTTTGTACAAGTTCGGACTAATGAGAGAAAAAAGAAAATTACTCTCTGAATATGCAAAAATTATTCAAACTTGCTCGAACGCAAAAAACCATAATTGCACATCTTGAAATATTAATGTTGCTTACTTTTTACATTAAATTTAATTCAAGTGATTTTAAACGCATAACATTATATAAATAAAGAATTTGCATCATTGGCAACAGCTGTAAAAAGTAAATGAAAATGAGTTCCAAAAAAAGTGAATTATTTAAAAAGAGCATTTTTTATATTAAAGAAATGGAGAAATATGCACAAATGCACTTACAACTTCAACTTTGTTCAAAAAACCTTCCATTTTGCTTTTTAATAAATTTGTGTGTAAAAACTTTTACCTATATTTGCAAATTTTCTGAATAATTTTTCAGTTTCATATGTAAATAAAAAACAGCTGATTATTTAATTCTTGTCCGAACTTACCCAGAAGAAAAAGTTCGTACTAGTTTGTACAGGAAATGAAAAAAAAATACTCTCTCATTCGCTCTCAAAATTGCACAAAAATTGCTATCTAGAACGCTTTCGGATAACTTTGTACAAGGTCGGACTGTTTTGTTATGCATCTGGAACAGACCTTATATTTGATTCAATGATATTTTCTGTGGCACAGAAGTTGATCTCTATGTAAACAGAAATCATGTTGAAACAACTGTTTCAGTTAAAAAAAAAAATGTAAAAAGTTTATATTACATTCTGTCAAGTTCTTAGAGCAAAAGTGGACTTTGACAGTTTGGTTTAGTAAGTATCCCTTTAAAAATGTTTTATTTGGTAATTATACTACTTTTAATTAAAGTGTTTCCCAGCGAAAAGCTAAATTTTTAAAATATCAACAACCAATATAGGTCATACTATGGCAGAACTAAGGCCATTAACAACAGAAAATATACATATGTATGCAGTTTCTGGACTTCCGTTGCTATAACTAAAAACGCATTGGACGAATACATGTTTCCTGGTAAATCGAGAGTAGCTTACGGAATTTTGTCCATACCTCACTCCTCTGTTAATATCGAAAGGATTTTCTCTTACCACAATCTCATGGAAACAAAAGAAAGGAACAGGCTTTATATTCCAACAGTATAGTCTTATCCAGGCCAAAGATTTATTGAAGTCTAAAAACTGTTTTTGTTATAACTTTAATATTATACCCACCCAGACAGAAAAATACAATCAGCACGATGTATAACATCTATCTATCTATATCAGTATAACATCTGTTTAATTTTAAGGAACTCATAACATTAAAATTGTAACGGCGAATGACCATCCTCCAACTCTTGTTTTTAATGTTGGTGCAATACTCTAAATACAAATTTATAAGTTCGTCACAATGGAAATTTTCAAACTTAAGTCAACTTTTTGTATTTACGGTGTTTTAGTGGTATAGGATTACTAAGAACACGGTATTTGTAAACACAAAGTCATATTTTTGTGTTTGTAGTACTTTGGTGGTACAAAATTTTTGGAAGAGTCGTAATTTTGTATTTACAGTGTTGTGAAGGCACATAATTTTTGCGCAAAATCACAATTTCTGTCTGGTTATGTACATATGTATACGCTTTGTGTTCATTTTCTTATTTATTTGTAATAAATTTTATATAATTTTTTGTTAATAAAATTAAAAAAAATAGTTTTTGGTACTCTCGGGATCAAAAAAGTACTCAAAAAAATTTTTTTTGGTACCGAAATGCAAATCTCATTTTCCATCACTGCTTCATATACTTATCTATAATACATACGTAAATATGTATAATGGGTGTTTTTTATTGAGGTATAGAACTTTAAGTTGGCATCACTTTTTTAACTGGCGGTCATTTTGTCAGCTGTCAAGTGATTAATATTTAGTTTGGTTTGCCATTTCATCATGAACAGGTTGACAAAAAAACAACGCTTGCAAATTGTGCAAATTTATTTCGAAAATAATGGTTCAGTTCGCGAAGTTTACCGCAAGCTCCGTCCATTTTATGGTCGACATAATCGTCCATCAGAGCAATTAATTCGGTTAACCATGGATCGTTTTCGCACTACGTTTACTCTATGTGATAATACGCATCCGCAGAGACGTCGAACAGTGCGCACCGAAGAAACAATTGCCGCTGTAGAGCAAAGTGTTGAAGAGGACCCGAATGAATCGATTCGCCACCGTGCACAGCAATTGGAGCTTTGTCCATCAACTTTATGGAAGATTTTGCGCAAAGATCTTGGCTTGCGACCTTACAAGATCCAGCTTGTGCAAGAATTAAAGCCGCGAGACCATGCAATGCGTCGAGATTTTGGTGTATGGGCCGAAAATGAGATTGATCTCGATGCTGATTTTCATCGCAAAATTTTGTTCAGTGATGAGGCTCATTTTTGGTTGAATGGCTACGTCAACAAGCAAAATTGCCGCATTTGGAGTGAAGAGAATCCACATGAGACCCTTGAGACGCCATTACATCCACAAAAACTGACTGTTTGGTGTGCTCTATGGGCTGGTGGAGTCATTGGGCCATACTTCTTCCGAAATAATGCTGGAGAGTCAGTTACCGTTAATGGAGACCGGTATAGAGCCATGATAACCGACTATTTTGTTCCCGAATTGGATGGCATGAATGTGGATGAGTTGTGGTTCCAACAAGACGGCGCTACATGCCACACAGCGCACGTCACAATCGATTTATTGAAGGAAACATTCGATGAGCGCATAATTTCGCGGAATGGACCTGTCAATTGGCCACCAAGATCGTGTGATTTGACACCATTGGATTATTTTCTTTGGGGATATGTGAAGTCGCTCGTCTACGCCAACAAACCAGAAACATTAGGGGACTTGGAAGCCAAAACATTCGTGGCGTTATTGCCAACATACGGCCCCATATGCTCGAAAAAGTGGTTGAAAATTGGACCTGTAGAATTGGCTTTATTCGAACCAGCCACGGTGGCCACATGCCCGAAATCATATTTAAACAATAATGGCATAAAATTATCCTTCCAATAAAGCCAAATTGATGGACATTAAACGATTTTCTTGTGTTTTATTTCAATTCGAAGTTCTATACCTCTAAAAAAAACACCCGTTATATAACATACAGTCGAGGAATAAACTCTACATACACCATAATTTTTAGGGTTTGTGAAAATTTGGGAAGAAACTCAAAAAATTAATTATGCCAATATTTATGGTACTAATAAATATGTTTATACAAAAAAAAAATAAAAAAATAAGTAAGTAGCAAAAATATTCCAAATACATAGGAAAAAAAGTCTACATACAGGCATAAAATACAGGGTGGGCCAAAAGAAACCAAGGGGTGTAAAAGTTTAATAACTTTTTTGTTTATTAACTTTTTTTTATTTTTTCTTTCAGATTATATAATATACAAAATGGAAATTTTTTTACACTAAGTATGAAAAATGATGTCTCTTAAATGACCACCGTTTTCAGCTTCGCACTGATGGGCTCTTTTTAGAGCATTTTCCATAACATCTTTCAAAAATTGTGGCTGTAGCGTTCGAATTTCTGCAACAATGTTTGCCTTGAGTTCAAGGATTGTCTCTGGCTTGTTCACATACACTCGCTCCTTCAAAAAACCCCAAAGAAAATAGTCGGGTGCTGTCAAATCTGGCGATCGCGCTGGCCAAACAATTTCCGAATTTCGAGAAATTATTCGCTCTCCAAAAATTTGACTTAAAAGTGCCATTGTGTCTCGGGCAGTATGGGCAGTGGCTCCGTCCTGCTGACACCACATACCAGGTCTGTTTTCAAGAGCAGGACGTAAAAAATTTTCTATCATAAACCGATACCGCTCTCCATTTACGGTTACAGCACTTCCATCTTCATTCTCGAAGAAGTAGGGCCCAATGACATTTTCAGATGTGATCCCACACCATACTGTACACCTGATGGGGTGCAATTGGCGTTGATGAATGGCTCTTGGATTTTGAGAACCCCAGAACCTACAGTTCTGCTTATTAACAAAGCCATTCAAATGAAAATGAGCTTAAAATAATTGATCTCTGGTTTAAATAATAAAATTCTATTGTTCTGGTTCTCTGTTCAGTTGTGAACCTCTCCATTATAAATTCTCCAAGTGTTGTCTATATAATCTGAAAGAAAAAATAAAAAAAAATTAATAAACAAAAAAGTTATTAAACTTTTACACCCCTTGGTTTCTTTTGGCCCACCCTGTACATGAAAAAATGCCTGCAAAATGTTTGATGTCGTCAACTTGTTTGAAAATGCTGTGATTTCCGGTACCAAGCCGTCAACAAATGGTATCCAAATATGGTCTAATATGTTGTTCTTATTGTAATTATTTTTTAATTTTTATTTTTTGTATAAACATATTTATTAGCACCCTAAATATTGGCATAATTAGTTTTTTGAATTACTTTCCAAGTTTCCTCAAGCCCCAAAAATGATGGGTGTATGGAGAGTTTATTCCTTAATGGTATATACATACATATGAACGCATGGACAAGGTTGATATCTACCTCTTTATAAAATATGAAGAAAAATGTCAACAAAACTAAAAAACACTTTTTGCAACCGTATTTCGACATCCATTGCACACCATAAGGCCAATTAAATTCGCCTCTGCTATCACCTCATAAAATAATTTCGGTTTAATTTCATGTTTCAGTAAGTGTCGCCATGCTAAAAAAAATGATTAGAACTTTTACACTGAAAAAAATACATAAGAAAATCAACAGAACACGTTGGTCAAAGTTTTAACATAGTAAATACTAATTTTATTGCAAAATGTACAAATCAAAAAGTATTCGACTCAGCCGGTTTTTAAATTGCAAAAAAACCGGACTTGTGAAAAACCCGGGTTTTAAAACCGGTTGAAAAACCGAGTCGATCACCCTAGTACGCTTATAAATGATTAAATAAACAAACTGTTGTAACAACAATAACAAAATAGCTTCTGCTTGTTAAAAAGATACGCATACATACAGCATTTGAAAAGATTAAAAATTAAAAAAAAACCGCCTCTAAATGCTACTCACAAAGAAAAACGACTCCGGTTTGCGCGCAAATACATGTGCTATAAAGAGGCATGGCATCATGTTGTTTTTTTCTGATGAAAAAAACGTTTAATTTAGAAGGTCCAGATGGATATAACTATTACTTTCACGACTTGCGAAAAGAGGAACGTTACCTTAGCCGTCTGCATAGCTGTGAGGGTAGTGTGATGGTGTGGGGAGCGATCTCATATTATGGTACCATTGAACTCTAGTTTCTTTCTTCTAAAATGAACGCAAACAATTATAAAAGCAGTGCTTGAAAAGGCGTTTCCACATTTTTCAACTCTATTCGGACCTATTCCGTGGGAATTCCAACAGGATAATGCACCGATCCACACTGCAAGGGTTGTAAAAGAATGGATTCGTACACAGAATGTCAATATTTTGGACTGGCCACCGTATTCTCCTGACTTGAATATCATAGAAAATGTATGGGGATTGCTTTCTCGCATATTTTGGACTGGCCACCGTATTCTCCTGACTTGAATATCATAGAAAATGTATGGGGATTGCTTTCTCGCAAAGTGTACGCATGAGGCAGGCAATACCAAACAAAAGAAGCCCTAATTGAAGTTATTAAAAAGCTTTGGCCGAAATTTCATTGTCAATAATTGAGAATCTCTACAACTCCCTCCCAAATCGTATTTTTGAAGTAATATCAAATAAGGGAGGAAATACTCATTACTAAATTTTTATTAAAACATCAGAAGTAAATAAAATTAAAAAATTAATATATGAAATAAATTTTCTCGTTGATTTTTTCAATTAATGACGTTGAACCTATTCAAGTGAGCCAAAAATATGTTGTTTAAAAGCAGGTTAGTTTCAAAAAAAAAATATACTAAAAAAAAGTTATTAATTATAAATGCAATTTTTGGCTTTTTGATCATATATAATACTAAATTTTACCATTTAAAAGTTATAAATAATCCAGTTTTATTATTTTTTTTTCGAAAAAATTTAATTTGAATGTTAAAAAAGAGTGAACCTATTCAACTGAGCGGCAGTGTACATTGTAGTGCAACCAAAAATAATAATAAATTAAACAACCACCATAAATTGATGTATGTACATTAGAGTGGCCGTTTCTTATTTTTTTTTTTATATCTTTTATTCTCACCCCGCAAATCGGTTGTTGTATGAAAAAAAAAAAATACAAAAAAATACATAGCGATAAGTTGTGTTTTAGGGGCCTTAAGCCCATTTTTCCATGTAATTTTTTGCATATGACTATCTTTTAAAAAAATCATTTTACAATAATATTATATATGGCAATATTTTAGCTCTTTTAGTCTACATTAGTCTCACAAATTAATATTTTAGGCAATAATGAAGAAAATAGCCAACAAAATACCAAAAATTATATATACCAAAATTGCACTTATATGGAAATTATTTTACTAAGCGTTTAAAATAAGAGTTTATATCTATTAAATTATTTCATACATATATTAAGTAGTCATAAAAAAAACTTAAAAAAAATTACATTGAATATATGGGCTTGAGGGCTACTTTTGAGGGCCGGACGCACCTCCTAAAACACAACTTATCGCTATGAAAATTATTTGTATTTTTTTTAAACAAAACTGAACCGATTTGGAGGGTGAGAATAAAAGAAATCAACAAAAAAAAAAATTCTCCATACAACTAACGGCCACTCTAATGTACATATGTATATCAATGCTGGCCACCGAGAGAAATGCATTCCTGCGTGTGTATTCATTTGTATGAGAAACCGATTGATGTTCGGCACTCTAGTGTTAATTTGGCCATATTTTGTATGTGTGTTTATACACACATACATATACATACATACATATATGTACACAGTTAACCCATGAACTAATTGCGTAATTGAAAACAAACATTGGAAATGCTACTGAGATTTTCTAAACGTTGCTGTCACATTCTGGAAGCCTTGCGTGAAGCATAAAATGAGCGACGCATCTGCTGGCAGATCAGTCTTTTAAGAAGTCAGTCTGAAGTTCAGTTGTCTAATAGTCGACCATAAAATTGTTTATTGTGTAGTCTTGTTGACTCGAGTGAAGAATAAAGTGAACATAAGTGTGGGTATGTTCGTAAATGCATAACTGCGCTGCAAATGGAAACTTAAATGTTCTAAACTGCATTACTGAAGTAGATAACGCACAAATAAATGTGGGCTTCAAACACGGTTACTAATAAAAAAAATGCCCAGCGTATGATTGCTAATATGATGAACAGCAGTGATGCATTTACGAACACACCCTAGCCCAATTCACAATCTTGTGCAAATGGTCTTGCATCGTTGCATGTGCAAATAGGTATAGTATATGGATACTCACCACTTAGAATTGTTAAGTGGTGAGTATCAAAATATTTACCATTTTGCACATGCTACGATGCAAGACCATTTGCACAAATTTGTGAATTGGGCTAGTATATTGTGGTCTTTCATTCATTTGCAAATCTTCCAGTCGAGTTAATTAAAATTTTTTTTTTTTTTTTAATCACAATGGACCCAATTGGGTCCCCGAGTGGAGGTGCGGTATAGCACCACCCTTCCTAACATAATGAAACTTTTTAATTAATAAAAAAATTTTAACTGATGCAATTAAATTTTTAATTGATTCAATTAAATTTCTAATTGATTCAATTAAATTTTCAATTGACTTAAATAAATTTTTAATTGATAATTTGTATTTTTTTTTCAATAAAAGGTGTTAATTGAAGAAAATTTTTTTCCAGTGTACATGTTTCGTTTTTATTTGAAGCCATAAATCAATTGGTCCATTTGATTAAATCAAAACCTGCAATCAGTTGTTATCGTACGAGTTTCTCTATTAACCTGCTTAATTTAAACTACATTACGCTCACGCTTATTAATTAATTTGATATTGTTTTCGGTGTAGTATTATAAACTTTATAAAGCAATTTATAATGTTACTACTTTTCTTGGAATTTCTCAGTTTAAAATAGTGGAGTATATACATACATAATATATGTATATACATACATAATATATGTATGTAAAGAGTCTTAGTTTTAGTGTGCTTTCATAGTTTATATTTAGATTCACATCCTGCTAATCCAGCTGTGAATACACTGGTATTTCTTTGTTTTCATTGTATTCGATGCAATGGTCACATAGAAGTGAAGTGAGCAAGAATATTTCAAACATTAAACACACACATGCAAATTATGAACAAAAATTTAATGAATGAATGCACTCACAATGCACAATGCTGCTGCCCATTTAAATAATTTGGAAATACTTAATATTTTAGAACAAACGTGTCTAGCTTACACTTGCTCTAGGCCACGCTATAAATATGCATAGAAATATATTTCGCCGGTTAATCCAACCAATTTCAACTGTCAAGTTTACAGTTAATGTAAGATATTGTTGGAATTTTCGGTGCAAACTTTCGTCATAAAAAATAAAATACATTTGTGCATATAAAAATGTACACAACACCGCCGTAGAACGAAATTCGCCGTGCCTGACGAACTCTGAGATAGATTTATTTCTATTTTGTACGACGACGAAAAATGAAAAAACAACTTTTTCTCTCTCTTTGCACACACAATAACCAACTTTAACAATCTTAAGAGCTGAATTCGCTGAGTAAAATCTTCGTTATTGTGAATCACACGACGAATTTACGCAGTGAATTCTTATCAATGAATTCATCAACGTGGACGAAATTCGTCGTTCGTCCCAGTTGTGTTCCTACACAGAAAAAAGTATTCACCAATATTTTCAATTAAAAATTTAATTCATCCAACTAAATTATTAATTGTATTAATTAAGTTGAGTGGAAAAACTTAATTGATATTATAAAATTGATTATAGGTGAAAATTCAATTAATTTTTGATATTACAAATATTTTAATTAATATTACAAAATCATTCATATTACTTTTTTGTGTGTAGCATGAGTCAGCAAAGCTTAAGGCAAAAAAAAAAAAAAAATTTCTGCAAAAGGCAGATTTATTTAGGCCACTATGACATGGAATAAATTTCACATTCATGCTCATGATTAACTAGACATCAGTTCGCTCCATCAATGCAGATGGATCTATAAACGGTCCGAGAAAAATTTCAATGTTGGAGAGATGTTTAATATTCCCTACTGCAAAGCGATCTGCTAATATTTTGCTCTATTGCAGCTTTCAATTTCAAATAAATCGCAGCAACAGACTCGAAGTCTACACGCAAAAATGTAATATGAATGATTTTGTAATATTAATTAAAATATTTGTAATATCAATTAAAACATTAATCAAATTTTCACCTATAAACAATTTGATAATATCAATTAAGTTTTTCCACTCAAATTAATTAATATAATTAAAAATTTAATGAATCAATTAAATTCTTAATTCAAATTATTAATTGGTGAATACTTTTTTCTGTGTATTTATTCTATTTATTTTGTGGCCTACCCCATTGTGCATTGCACACACATAGTGGCACATGCCTTATTTGCTAGTGTTTATTTCATTTGTCTGTTTATAAATTAGATTTTTTTTTATTGCTATACCTTTATGGTGTAGCTATTTTTATTTATTTAACACATAAGTAAATGAAAGGAGTTAGTAAAAGTCATGGTGTTAAAGAGCAGCAGAAAAAAAAACAATAAACCAAAACATCCAAGCCAAGGGAACAAATGCATCGTTGCTCACTTCCCCCAACACTACAACAACAACAACAACAACAACAACACGAGGAACAACAAACAACAGCCAATTTGATTTATGTGTGAATATAAATCTTTTTCTTTTCACTTTATTTGCTTTTGTAAATAGTACATGCATTCACAATTGTTTAATACAAAAAAAAATTATAGTTTAAAATTTGTTATTTCAACAGAAAGTTTTTATTCATGCTGGGCTGCTTTCGTTCTTCACTTCCCCAAAATAATAACAAAATGTTAATTCATAAAAGAAAATATTTATTTATTTACATATGTACATATGTATTTTTAAAATGAAATGCAATAAAAAATATATGTATGTGCTTTCGATTTGTAATGCGTGAATGAACGATTGCCCGACCAACAGATGCAAGCAGAAATAATTTATTGCATTTTATGCAAATTAAACGATCACGAGGCTGGCCGAGAAAATGCATAAATAATTATGAAATGCATTTGAATATTGTTTGCTACGCATTCAATCAATTAGATAGAGTGCGTGCGATTCGTTCACTTGGGAAATTTTAATATATTAAAAATATGTATTCAATTGAAAAAGCCAGTTATTATTTTTATGCAATTTAAAGCAAATAAAATTATTATTGTGGGAAATCTTAAATGAGAGGAGTGTTTAGCAGTTGTTAGTGAAAAGGAGGTGTATAGTAAAAGAGTGTTATAAAATGATTTTAGTTTTAAAACCAGTTCGAGGACCAACATTTTCATTTAAATTTTTATTAACTAATTGCAATTTTTTTGCTTTCTATTTGAAATTAAAGATTAAAAAGAAATTCGTTCTCATTTGCCAAGGCGTACAATCAGTAAATTAAAATTTATCTCTTTACAAAAAAAAAAAAAAAAAAAAAAAAAAAAAAAATGCGGCACACCTCAGAAATATTAATATATGTGACAGCGCATAGAGAAAGAGACCTAAGGGTAAAAAATCAATTTTCACTTTTTTTTTTTTTTTTTTTTTTTTGTGGACAACATCTGAGCATCGAATGAGACGTTCCCTCCCAGAGATATGCGCGTTTTATGATGTGATGGAACACCAAAGATACACGTATTTAATCTTCAAAATGGCTCTCCTGAACAAAACCGGTTTTTACCCTTAGGCCACTTTCTATTTTGCGCGTCACATATGGATGTGTCAGAAGCTAAAAGGCCTAAAAAGTTGAGTAAATTAGTAATGTTTGGCAAATAGATTTCCAAAATTTATGAAAAAAGTTAGAATACATCTTTATGGCATTTAACCGGAAAAAAATGAGGGGAGAGATAATTCCCGCGTAACAGATACATTGGCTAGTTTTATAAAATTTCATAAAACATGGAAATTTCGCTTGATTAAACCAATGTGTTTAATTAAAGTTGTGTTAATTGGAGTAGCTTTTGAAAAAAATTCAAATATAATTCAAAGCCGATTTTTCATGTTTTTAATGGAAGAACAAAATGATTTCCATATAGTTTTCAACTAATTAGAGAGTAAAAAAATAAAATTGAGAAATTTTCGAAAAGTGGAGTTAGGGCTTTTAGCGTCTGACACATTCATATAGTGGTGCGAATTCTAAAAAAATTTTCTTTATAAATTCCTAGTGTGTCGACTGATGTTAAACAGTGATGTCAACTTTTTTGGCTCTAAAAGCACATCAGAATTTAAAAAAAGCACTAAAAAGCGTTATTTTGAGATCTAAAAAGCACAAAAATAGTGCCAAAAGCACCAAGTTGGCATCACTGATGTTAAATCCTTCAAAAAAAAAAAATATATTGGTGCAAATTAACAAATTTCAACTTTTAGAAATTCTGAGACGTTCTTAGAGAGCCAGCTGATTTATAACAACTCTTGACCGCTTCTGTTAACTCCTTTCCATTAAACAAAAACAAAAATAAATAACTGGGTGACATCTCAGGTGTCAATAGAGTCGAAATTACAAGTTTTTCGAAAAATTAGTTCAAATTCGAAAAACCGACTTCAATGCAAAGATCTGATAGCAGAAGTACGTGAAGTATAAAATTAAATTTTAATGGACGTGCCCCCGCCCATTTTTTAAATGCAAGATTGCGTGTTTTTCAGAGCTCAAGGTGCCTGTTAAGTCTTGTAAAAATCGGTAAGGTAAAACCACTAAAATAAAATATTAAATTTTAGTGGGCGTGACTCCGCCCATGTTTTTGAAAGAGTATTGTGTCTATTTTAGAGTTCAAGATGAGTGATAAGTTTCGTTAGAATCGTTTAGCTATAAACGCAATGGGCAACCCCGCCCATTTTTTCAGTTTTAAAATTTTGCAATTGCAAGAACCAAAGGTGTTTTACAGGCTTCGAAGCAATCAAATAAGCAGATTATCATAAAATCTAATTAAAAAATTGTAGGCGTGTCCCCGCCCACTTGTTTTAAAATGGGACCAATGGGAAGCTACACCCTCTCAGACAAAAAAAATAATTTTTAAAATCGGTCTAAAATGTACCGAGTTTTGAAGTAACACACCTAAAAAAAGATAGAGACGAATTGTTAAACTACTTCTTTTATTGAAGTCGGTTAAAAATTGGGTCATATCGCAGCGGTTGCAATATAGTGGAAGTTTTTCGAAAAAGTATTTCGGTGTCGAACTTTTAAAAATTCTGAATTTGCATGACTAGCTCTGATACACAATTATTTACGGTCCAAAAAATCGATGTTGGTCACAAAACTACTCGTAAGTTTGAAAATTATGTCGCTTAACCTTTTTTTTTTTGGCGTTTATGGCCCTGATATGTTTTATAGTCGTGGGAATTCACTAGTTAGAGAAGTATGCGAAATCACACGTACACAAAAGTTTTCACAATATTTTTCATTTTTCCTTTAATAATGTTGATAGAAAATTTGTTTGACCTAATGACCGATATATTCTTCAGCACTACCGATCAAATGACCGGTCAATTGACTGTCACTGCAGGTTCATTATAATAATTTGTTGTTCCGCCTCGGTTGGCTCCTTGATTGAAGAACTCCATTTTTAAATTCATGAATTAAATATTTCCAGCCTTATTTAGCTTTATAAAGGCTTTTTAAGAAAAAATTTTTATAAAAATTTGTTTTAAAAACCCTTTATAAAGCCTTAATAAGTTTTATAAATAAGGCTGTTATATATTAACAGAGCCATGTTAACACGCCAACAGAAGTCTGCTTAAGCAAAAGGTTTGTGCCTACGCTAAGCTAGATAAGTACAATCTGCGTGAGATATGTTGTACTAATTTTGATATCAACCAAATGAGAATTTTATTGATCAATAATACATATAATATGTGTAGGGCACAATAGCGAATCAGCTTTTGATGTGTAAACATCTATACGCTACGGGGTAAAAATCTTTTTCACTGAGATTTCTTTGCTGAGATGCACACAGCGTTGTCAAATCGGTGTGAGCTATGTATGAGTGTATTAGTGTTTGAAAGAAGCAATACAAACTTATTTAAAATATTGTAAATACATAGGAATTTGCTGGTTTTAGTTTGTTAGGGTCGTTAGGTTTTTTGCTTTATTAGGGTTCCGTACACCAAAGGTGAAAATGAACCCTATTGTTTTCGCTACGCTGTCCGTTCCTCTGTTACAGGGTATTTCCTCGAGAACCGTAAGAGCTACGGACCTGGAATTCGGACACAGTGTGTACACATTTGGCCGCTACAACAGCAAATATATGAGAGTTAAAAATTAAAGGGTGTTCCAAAACGAGCAACGAAAAATGTTAAAATCCCATGTAATATATATAGACTTGAGTTTTGTTAAGTTAGTGTATTTTTATACAGACTACAACAATTAACAGTAAATTTAAAAAATTTATATTAAAGGGTGTTCCATCAGTTAATGCAATTTTTACTTTGTCATTTTGACAAACCGTAAGAGCAAAATTCTTAAAATTTTCAAAAATTGTAAAAATAAAAAATCAAAAAATTATAAAATCGCCAAATCAAAAAAAAAATCGCCAAAACCGAAAAAAGCACCAAATTAAAAAAAAATCCAGGACTAAAATAAATTGCGAAAAACCGGAAAAATCGTCAAAATGAAAAAAATCGCCAAAGTGAAAAAAATTCAAAAACAGAAAAATAATCGCCAAAATGAAAAAATCGCAAAAATTAAAAAAAAAAAACCCTTAAACAAAAAAATCGCCAAAATGAAAAAATCGCCTAAATAAAATAACCACAAAAACAAAAAAAAACGCCAAAATGAAAAAAAAACCCCAAAAACAGAAAAAGTCGCCAAAATGGAAAAAATCGTCAAAATGAAAAAAATTTCGAAAATTAAAAGAACCTTAAAAGAGAAAAAAAACGCCAAAAAGAGAAAAAAGCGACAAAGCTGAAAAAATCGTTTAAACTGGAAAAACTTTAAAAGGAAAAAAGCCACATCAAAAAAATGCTCAAAACCGAATGTACGGAACCCTTCGTGCGCGAGTCAAAGTCGCACTTTACTGAATTTATTTTAATTGCAATGCGTACACAACAACAAGAACAGCAACAACTAAACGATGAACAGCAGGAATTAAAAAGTAAAAAGTAAAAGTAAAGGCATTTACCATAGATGAGCACTGCAGTACCACTAAAATTTCAGTAAAAATAATATAAAAAAGCGCCAAAAACCGAAAAAACGCAATAAAGAAAAAAAAGCCAAAAATATTTGTTATATAGGCTAAAGTGTCTGCACGGAACCCTTCGTGCGCGGGTCAATGTCGCACTTTACTGAATTTATTACTAATTGTCGTACATTAAGTTATCATAGGCAAATAAAAACAAATAAATAAAATGAATACAAAAACATTTAATTTTAATAACTTTTAAAAAGATTTTTTGCACTTTTAATAAGAAATTTACTAAAACAAAGCAAAATAAGGAAAACAAAAACCTAAACTTGTCAAACTAAAAGTCTTCATCGTCTTTGAGATTGTCATTCATACACTGAACCAAAAAAACATTTTTAAACCAAGAATTTTGCGTTTTAGTTTTAAAAATGCAGCATTTTTAAAAATAATTGTTAAATTAAAAATGTTTCTTATAACTATAATATATAACATTCTTATTTTTATAACGAAACATTTTTAAAACAAAAATGTGCGTTTTCGTTTTAAAAATGCAGCATTTTTTAAAATCATTTTTAACATAAGAATATTTCTTATAACATATAAATAACATTCTTATGTCTATAAAGAAGCAGTTTTAAAACAAAAATAGCGCTTTCATTTTAAAAATTACAAAAACAATAATGTTTTCTTATTAAAATAAAAATTGTAATTTTTGAAGTCATAATGAAAAAGAAAATGTATTTTTTAAAAATTTAAAAACAAAAATATTTTATTATTATATCAAGAATTTAAATTTTTAAAAATTAAGGAAATTATATTTTTCACGAGTAAAATTTTATATTTGTGCCGTGTTAAAAAAAGAGAATTAATTTATTATTATGACCAAGTGTATATTAATGTCCATTACCCTGTATGATCCTCGAGCACAAAAAAATCGTCATAACCCAAATGAAAATTCGTTCCATTAGCGGTTTGGACTACAGTCAAAGATCGAAAATTTTTCATAAAAAGGGCATTTTGATTCAAAAAAAAAAAAATAATATTTTAAATTGTAAAAAGAAAAAACCATATTTTTACTTTAAAACGTTTCATTCTTAATTTAAAAAGTCTACATTATTAATTTAAGACCTTTCATTCTTAACTTAATAATTCTATATTATTAATTCAAACCCTTCATTTTTGATATAAAAATAATAAGTTTTAAAATAAAAAATGCTTCATTATTACTTCAAGAACCTTTCATTCTTAACTCAAAAACATAATCCTTTAATTTGAGTAAGTTCAACTTTATATCAAGGTTGCTGTTCTTTTCAAACAAAAAATATTCTTTTTTGATTTCAAAATATTTTTCATTTTTAAAACAAGTGTGAAAATTTTTAAAATAGCAGAAAACAAACTAGGTTCTATTTCATAAAGGTTACGTTTTTAAAATCAAATTGTTTTTTCTTGATTTTAAATTTTTTTTTTTTTTTTTGGTGTACGGACAACAAGAAGTACAAAGAAACTTAACAGCTTCATATAAACACCATCTTGTGTGCAATAGTAGCTACTAATTTTCACTAACATATAATTGTGCTAGCGCTGCATAGTTCGAAAACCATTGCTGTAAAATAACTATAGGGTGTTTTTTTTGAGGTATAGAACTTCGAATTGAAATAAAACACAAGAAAATCGTTTTAATGTCCATCAATTTGGCTTTATTGGAAGGATAATTTTATGCCATTAATGTTTAAATATGATTTCGGGCATGTGGCCGCCGCGGCTGGCTCGAATAAAGCCAATTCTACAGGTCCAATTTTCAACCACTTTTTGCATATGGGGCCGTATGTTGGCAATAACGCCACGAATGTTGGCTTCCAAGTCCCCTAACGTTTCTGGTTTGTTGGCGTAGACGAGCGACTTCACATATCCCCAAAGAAAATAATCCAATGGTGTCAAATCACACGATCTTGGTGGCCAATTGACAGGTCCATTCCGCGAAATTATGCGCTCATCGAATGTTTCCTTCAATAAATCGAATGTGACGTGCGCTGTGCGGCATGTAGCGCCGTCTTGTTGGAACCACAACTCATCCACATTCATGCCATCCAATTCGGGAACAAAATAGTCGGTTATCATGGCTCTATACCGGTCTCTATTAACGGTAACTGACTCTCCAGCATTATTTCGGAAGAAGTATGGCCCAATGACTCCACCAGCCCATAGAGCACACCAAACAGTCAGTTTTTGTGGATGTAATGGCGTCTCAAGGGTCTCATGTGGATTCTCTTCACTCCAAATGCGGCAATTTTGCTTGTTGACGTAGCCATTCAACCAAAAATGAGCCTCATCACTGAACAAAATTTTGCGATGAAAATCAGCATCGAGATCAATCTCATTTTCGGCCCATACACCAAAATCACGACGCATTGCATGGTCTCGCGGCTTTAATTCTTGCACAAGCTGGATCTTGTAAGGTCGCAAGCCAAGATCTTTGCGCAAAATCTTCCATAAAGTTGATGGACAAAGCTCCAATTGCTGTGCACGGTGGCGAATCGATTCATTCGGGTCCTCTTCAACACTTTGCTCTACAGCGGCAATTGTTTCTTCGGTGCGCACTGTTCGACGTCTCTGCGGATGCGTATTATCACATAGAGTAAACGTAGTGCGAAAACGATCCATGGTTAACCGAATTAATTGCTCTGATGGACGATTATGTCGACCATAAAATGGACGGAGCTTGCGGTAAACTTCGCGAACTGAACCATTATTTTCGAAATAAATTTGCAAGATTTGCAAGCGTTGTTCTTTTGTCAACCTGTTCATGATAAAATGGCAAACCAAACTAAATATTAATCACTTGACAGCTGACAAAATGGCCGCCAGTTAAAAAAGTGATGCCAACTTAAAGTTCTATACCTCAATAAAAAACACCCTTTACATACATGCATTACATTTCATTAAACAGCAGTGTGCCCACTTACTAACCAAATAAGTTAAATAAAACAAACAAAAACCAGCAAATTCCTATGTATTTGATACTTTTAATTGATTAATTAAAAAAATATTACTAAAAGCATAGTAAATACTTCCAACTTAAGAACATTTTTCATTACTAGATGTTTACACACACATCTTCCCTGTGATCGGACTCACATTGCTTTTTTTATTTAAACATCTAATATGATTTTGCTCAATATTTGAATTGAGTTGGGAATTTTAACATTTTCATTAGATAAATTACTGTCAACATACCTGTCAAGCATTAAATATTTTTAATAAAATCATTTGAAAAACTCACCAGTTATCTGCAAAGAAAAGAAGAAAAAAAAACATGTTGTTAAGTTATGCACTAAGTAAGTAGTTTTAATATTTTTATAATTTTTATATAATAAAACACCAACTACTAATGACTTTTCCAAGTTTCAATTTGGTTTAAATTATAACAATTAAACAATCCTATAAAACTCTAATCTCATAATTGCCGCAATTGCAGCAACAAACTTATCTTTACTTTCACCGTAATAACTAAAATGTTTTGCTTCCACGTTTGTGAGACAGACAGGCAGACAGTCAAACAATGTACCAAACTTCAACATTAGCTTAATTATAAATCGCAACCGAGTTATAATACTTTTGTTAGTTTATAACTTTGTTGCTACTAAACTAACATCAATATGTCAGTGACTCAGCAGGAGCACGAGCTTCGTCTTCTAAATTTGTGAAATAGAATTTATTTGTGTAATGAATTGTTATAAACAAAATAATCCAACGAGGAGTACTAACTAAATACACTTTTACGAGCAGAAACTTTAATTTTATACGCTTCAGCACAGCATCAGCAGCATCATCATCTTTTATCAGTTTAAGATTCATATGAACATAATTTCCCTTCAGGAAATCTTAATGTTGATGTTAATGTTGCTGCATTTAAGGGAAAACATTTCAAATACGTAAGTGCGCATTAAAAAAGTTTTTCATTATCTGTTATGTACATTCGAATGTATGTATTTATATTGTAGTAAAAAGTTTTAGGATGAAGTATTTATTTGTAGTGATTTTTGTTGCTTTGAGATATTAATTAAAAAACATATGAAGTTATGAATGTGCGCCATACATTCCCACAGAGGCGTACATCTGAGGGTATAAATTTTCAATGGCCCTAACTAACATACAAATTTGAAAGTATTTTCTTTCGTTTCGAATTATTGAGGAGTATGTCCCTTGTTCGCCTTATCATGCTGCTGCGATTTCACAGCACCTTCGAAGAAATTTAACTAACAACTCCGAAATCGATGGCAAAACTCCCGCTCAGCTGCAACTACATTTCAGCTCTGTTGCACATTCAAATTGCAATTGACCTTGTACACACTGGCATTGAAACACACAACAGTGTGTTTCATCGCAACAACAATTGTTTGAGTAGTTAATAACAACATCCCGTCTAGACCAATAATAAACATTGTAATATATATTACAGTGAATGTCAAAATTATGTTATTGTCAATGGAGACATCTCGATTCTTATGTAACATCAGAGCGCCCTCCTTCAATGGTATTGTTTAGTAAAATAACCAATTAAATGGCTAGTAAGCACAGCTTTAGAAATTTAATACGCCCCATTGACACTAGAGGCGCTGCAACACTGCATTATTAAAAACGTGCACAAAAAAAAACAGATTTGTAAAAAAATTAAGCTTTCCTCTAGCTCTTCCTTCACCACCTGTTTTCTCTATCACTATTCCTTTCCTAACGCCAAGTAATAGTAGTAGGCACCAGTGATGGGAATTGAAAATTTTGTTTTCGTGCCGAATCTCTTCCCAAATAGTGCCAAAATCACTTGAATAGGGTGTAACGACACGTTTTCCGCTTGTGGCTGGGATAGCTTAGTCGCGTCCAGGGTCGGTATATAAATAAAAAACAACACGATTTAAGGCTTTCATTCGTAAACTCGTTTATTTATTCAATAAAGTAAAATAATTAAAACTAACAATGACTTTCGTCTTTTTAAACACAGCGTTCTGCCAACGATTGCCCCCCCAGAGGAGTCTGTTATGGACTACGGGTGTGGCAACCCCGGGGCCCCAGCTAGGTTAATGAGCTTTTTCCGCTGGCGGACCTTTGGCTCATTAGCCGTAAAACTTATGTGTTACTACCCAATCTCTGAATATAAACAGAGTAACGGATGTGCACATATTTATAAAAGGAAAACAAATATTGTAAGCCCGTTGTTGTCAGCTAGGTGCAGCGTCACCTAGAACTGCCCCTGAGTTCAAAAGACGATAGAGGTGAAGCCCTTGTGGTGGAACTTCGAGGTCTAACCAGAGGCTACTTCTGGTACCACGGGTGCCGGTTGCCCGACAGCTGGGCTGCTTAGAGATAAATGCATTGCGGTTGTCAAAAATTCTGTGCTAAAATGGCTTTTCGTCCTGGATATGACCCCAGGACACTCTCACTTTTTAGTGTCGGGTCTTAGTAGGCGCAGAAGTTTTGGTGGCGAGCTTGCGTTCTTCTCGCGTGAGTGGTCCTCGCTGCTCTGAAGTTTTGAGTGCATGTAGCGGTCGTCAGTTTCCTTTGCTAAAATGCCGAGTTCGTCCTACCCCAAAGGGGTAGACCCCTAAGGGGTTAAAGGGATGATTTTGGTAAGTGTGGAGTAGGCACTGGTTATTTGGCGACACAGGCATGCGTTCTTTATGGATGAGTGGTTAGCTGTGCCGGCAATGGTTGAGGAATTTTCTTGGGGACCTCGCTTAGTTGTATACACAACACCTAAGCGTGGAAGCCGGAGAATTATCGTGGTGGCTGTGGTTTGCTACCAAACATCGCTGGGAGAATAGTCTTGGCTTCCCAGTGTTAAACTAATGCTAGTGATTGGTGTGACGCGGTCAGACAGACACTATTCTAGGTGCTGTTGCCATTCAACAGAGCTGCTATGGGCACGGACATAGCAGCAGAGTTTAGATAGCTCAAATTACCTCAGCAAGGTAATTGAATATAATACAGGGATAACTATATTCAAAGATTGCAACCTATGTGCCTTGTGAGTGGGCCATAGGTTCATTCTAAAGGGGGTGCATGGGGGCGTTGGTCTGGCGTCTAACCCACACCCGGTGCTTTGGCACACGTGAGATTAGGCCGTAATGGCAGGTACTCACGTAAAGCGATTGCACATCTGCCAACGATTGCTTGGTTCTCCCGTAGGTGTGGGCACTCTGGGGAATTATACAATTCCTCGCCAAAACACGTCACACGCTATGGGATGACCAGCACGATCGTAGTCCAACACCAGAGATAGTTTAAGGGAATTATACAATTCCTCACCCAAACGTCCTCTGTTGTCTGTTGACCACGGCTTGCCACACAATTTTTGTACGGAAACGAATTCTTAGCCTCCTAAATCAGTCAACACGTAATTAAATCAACAACTAGAAACCACCTCAGGGAATTATACAATTCCTCACCAAGGCAGCCTTTAGTGTATAATTCATTAATAGCAGTTGATGCTGAGTGTAAGAATTATTTTGGGGAATTATAATTACAATTCCTCACCAAACTAGCTCTTACCTACAGGTCTTCTGCCAGCCGACTGATCCAATGCTTTCCAATGTTGCTGCTTATATTCTTATGCTTGCTTGTGAACATATACACATACACATGTGCGTTGTATGTTTTGATTTAACATTAATATACCATTTACACATGCCACTATAGTGGCATGCCATTTCGAAAAACTCAATACACTCACGATTTTTCACTAACACACTCAAATTTTTCGCAATGGCAGCCCCAGTGGCAGCAAAATTTGCATGCGAGTGAAAATTTGGCAGTTGCATGCCATTGAATGTCAAAACGAAGAAAAGTGTTACCCTGTTATACATTTGATGCAAATTTATTGGATTACCTTGAAAATTAAATTAATATTTTAGCTTGTTAAATGTGTTATTATGATTTATAACTTGATTTGTGTGTGAAAAACTGGAGTTTGTTAATTATAAAGAACTAATATTATTAAAATAATAATAATAATAATAAGTGTTAATAGTTTCCTCAAGAATGTGCCTTTGTGACGTACTAGGTAACTCTATTCTATAAACAAAGGAAAAGTAAACATGGAAGCGAGACTGAGCCAGCTCGCTTCGACGACATTTTTAAAATGAAGTGGCAATGGCATGTGTAAACAGCAAAGCAAATGGCAAGAGATTCGACTTTTTCGAAAAATTTTTCGTCGATAATACGTACACAACACTGGCATGCCACTAGTGGCATGTGTAATTGCAGTGTAAGCACCCCATACACGTTTCAATTCAATTGTGAATTCAGTCTTTCAATTGAATTGATTCTTGGCCACACACTTCATAAACTGAATTGAACGATTTTCATTAAACTGTCAAATTTATATTTTTTTCACAAATAAAAATTTAAAAATTTAAAACTTCTATTGTATTTATTCATTTATTTTTATATTTTATATTTAGAATTCAATCAAATTAAATACAATTTTAAAAATACATAACTTTTTCTATACAAAATAAAGATACAAACATAAATTTTGACAGCTAATCAAGAGACTCGAACACACACAGCACAATCGAATTGAAAGATTTACTAGTCAACATGAAAAATCAAAATCTTTTGATTTTTCTTCAACCAACTCGACAACTGCCAAACTAATCAATTGACAAAGCCATACACGCTTTGATTTGGACAACAACCGACTCAATTGAAAATTGAATTGAATTTAGAATTGTGCCATTTAGTTCATTTCAGTGACCGGTCATTTTAGTTCATTATTTATAAATGAACTAGTTCGTTCATTTAGTTCAATCGCTCTTTTTAGTTCAATGAACTAGTTAGGTCTTTTTAGTTCAATGATTTTACATCTGCATGCATATGTATGTATGTAGATATGTTGTGGTTTTTGACAGTATTAAAAACACAGATCTGTGATTAAAAAACTTTACGAAAGCTAATATTAATTAATTAATTAATAAATTTGCTTTAAAAAGGGTTTATAAAAAAAATTTAGTGTGAAAATCATTTTTAAAAATCTCATAAATACAAAATATTTTTGTGAATAGGTTATACCCTTTTCACACTCACTCACATCTTTGAGGAATGCGTGGAATATGTTGAAAATTGAAAAAACCTGTTCACATTACAACATCTTTCATCTTTCATCTGTCATGTATTATAATACTATTTTTACGAATGTGAGCTACTAAAAATTAAATAATAAAATGCAATTTAAAAATTCAGTAGAAATTGATTTAATTGCTGGCTCCTGAGGAGCAGAAACAAATAATGCTACAATGTGCAGAATTAGTTGAAATTATGCCAGCGGACAATGATAATGAAACAATATTACAAACTTTATCCGCAAAGATTTCGCGTAGACATTTGCAACTACTTTTATGTAATTTATTTCGATTTGGAAAATATATAACAGATTTTATTATATGCATACATATACATACATATGTATGTATATAATAAAATCTTAGAGTAATTACGGATCTTTTTTTGAGAAGGATATTCCAAAATGTAGCCTTGAATGTATGTAAATATGTCCATGCATATGGAAATATACATACATACAAACATACATGCATATGTATATATTTTTATAGTATATATGTATGCATGTATGTATATAGTTGCATACATTTTTTCTAGTGATGACACTAAAATAATCGAAAGATGTTGAACGGAACAAAGTGAGATAGGAACATCTTTTAAAGATGTTGAAAGATGTTGAACATTCAGCCCTGTATAATTCTTATGGGAAAATGTTATCATCTTGCCAAATTGATGAAAGATGAAAGATGTGAGTAAGTGTGAAAAGGCTATTAGTATAAGTGTTTGCTTGTTTATTGCATTTGTGGTAGTAGCCAGCGATGAACAAGAACAAAATATACATACATACATACATACATATGGATGAGTATAGAAGCAAAGTACACAAACAGAAAGAAGTAAAGCAAAAGGTTGAAAACATTTAGTTCATTTTGTGTCTTAGTTCTTAGTTCAAGAAATGAACTAGTTCAAAAATTTAACTAGTGAGCGTAAAACAATTGAACTAGTTCACTTAGTTCAAAGTACTGAATCGTTCATTTGAACTAGTTCGTTCATGAACTACACAAGACTAATTGAATTGTGTATGGGCTGCTTTACACAGCTGTGCTCTTACTAATGGTTGTATTTTCCATCCAGCCAGCATTATAATTGACATGTAGGTGGCGTAGACCGTTATATTTGAAATAAGATTGGAAGAACGCTGTATTTATTACTAATGGGTGTTTTTTATTGAGGTATAGAACTTTAAGTTGGCATCACTTTTTTAACTGGCGGCCATTTTGTCAGCTGTCAAGTGATTAATATTTAGTTTGGTTTGCCATTTCATCATGAACAGGTTGACAAAAGAACAACGCTTGTAAATCGTGCAAATTTATTTCGAAAATAATGGTTCAGTTCGCGAAGTTTACCGCAAGCTCCGTCCATTTTATGGTCGACATAATCGTCCATCAGAGCAATTAATTCGGTTAACCATGGATCGTTTTCGCACTACGTTTACTCTATGTGATAATACGCATCCGCAGAGACGTCGAACAGTGCGCACCGAAGAAACAATTGCCGCTGTAGAGCAAAGTGTTGAAGAGGACCCGAATGAATCGATTCGCCACCGTGCACAGCAATTGGAGCTTTGTCCATCAACTTTATGGAAGATTTTGCGCAAAGATCTTGGCTTGCGACCTTACAAGATCCAGCTTGTGCAAGAATTAAAGCCGCGAGACCATGCAATGCGTCGTGATTTTGGTGTATGGGCCGAAAATGAGATTGATCTCGATGCTGATTTTCATCGCAAAATTTTGTTCAGTGATGAGGCTCATTTTTGGTTGAATGGCTGCGTCAACAAGCAAAATTGCCGCATTTGGAGTGAAGAGAATCCACATGAGACCCTTGAGACGCCATTACATCCACAAAAACTGACTGTTTGGTGTGCTCTATGGGCTGGTGGAGTCATTGGGTCATACTTCTTCCGAAATAATGCTGGAGAGTCAGTTACCGTTAATGGAGACCGGTATAGAGCCATGATAACCGACTATTTTGTTCCCGAATTGGATGGCATGAATGTGAATGAGTTGTGGTTCCAACAAGACGGCGCTACATGCCACACAGCGCACGTCACAATCGATTTATTGAAGGAAACATTCGATGAGCGCATAATTTCGCGGAATGGACCTGTCAATTGGCCACCAAGATCGTGTGATTTGACACCATTGGATTATTTTCTTTGGGGATATGTGAAGTCGCTCGTCTACGCCAACAAACCAGAAACGTTAGGGGACTTGGAAGCCAACATTCGTGGCGTTATTGCCAACATACGGCCCCATATGCTCGAAAAAGTGGTTGAAAATTGGACCTGTAGAATTGGCTTTATTCGAGCCAGCCGCGGCGGCCACATGCCCGAAATCATATTTAAACATTAATGGCATAAAATTATCCTTCCAATAAAGCCAAATTGATGGACATTAAAACGATTTTCTTGTGTTTTATTTCAATTCGAAGTTCTATACCTCTAAAAAAAACACCCGTTATATAATATGACTTATTCTTAAATAATTAGTAAATTGTTGAAGGATAGAAAATAAGAATAAAAAAATACTATAAATACTCCAATTAGTGTTCATCAGAAAATAATATGCTTAAATAATCATTCAATTTATAAATAATAGAAAAAAAGAAGAAGGAATAACAAAAAAAAAAAATTAATAAAGTTTTCGTGTTGGCCAAAACAAGGGCGCCGACTTTGGCCGTGACAAGGGCCAAACCACTGTTTATATAAATTAAATGTTCATTTATAGTATGTTTAATAAAGTGTCCATCATTCCATTGCCCAGGGCTCAGCTAGAATTCTGCTTTGCATACGTACCAGTGTGCACACTTCTACCGATATTCGGTAGATTCTACCGAATATGTTTGTGATTTTAACAATCTACCAATTCTACCGAACAAGACCTGAAATCTACCGGATATTCACCCCTATTCTGCGTTTCGATTCGAATCGAAAGTTTCTCCGTTTGGCAACTTTGGTATTCTGCGTTCCGTTCTTCGATTTTTCTTTCGATTCTATGTATTCTGCATTACGATCGTAACTACGTTTTTGTAAGTTGTTATTTTAGTGGCGGAGCGTTTTCAATTTTTGATTGTTTAGCTTCAAAAAGTGATTAATTAAAAAAATAATGCAAGCATTAAATGCAAAAGAAGGTTTAATTAATGAACTATACACTTTGTTTTGTTTTTCTGTATTGAAATGCGATTTTTATTCAATTTATTACAGGTAAAACAGTATAAAAAGTTGACATACCTATTTAATGACAACGAAAAACGATATTGTCTACGGATTTAATTAAATTTAAACAAATAGAATTTATTTTTGTGTTGCAATTATGTGTAAAAAAATTAAAATATCACCTCCGGCGCGACAGGATTCTTCACACTGGAAAAGTTTGGCCACAAATACCTCTTGCTTATCTCGTTTTTTTTAACTCTCTGTATTTAAATTTGCAAGAGTTTATGTAATGCAAATTTTTACAATATTTAATTATTATTTGTTTTAATGGTAAATCACTGTTTTTTTTTTGCACTAAATTTAACTTTTTGCTAAAAATTTTGCAAAATTGCTTAATTTTTCTGTTCCTATTTCACCCGTTTCATAGCAAAGCAGCAGGTTTAAACATACTCTTCTCTTCTTCTTTTTCTTTCGATTCAGTTTTTTTGCAGAATACCTCTTTTCGATCCGTGCGTAACTGAATGCGGGAACGTAATCGAAACGCAGAATAGGGGTGATTGTTATTTAGTAATTTAAGTCGATATATGTGTAAATTGCCTATTTTGCCACATAGCAGTGCGGCCGTAGAGTGGTCATTTTCTGTCATGAAAATAATTAAAACAGAACAAAGAAGTCGGTTAAAAACTGAAACTATAAGTAACCTAGTATTTGCCAAAGAATTGTGCCTTGGGGATGAAATATTTATTCCTACCAATGATTTAATAATTTTTGCACAAAAGTTTAAATTCATAAATGGATCTTACATATAATCTTTGTAGTTACAAATGTTTGTCAAATAACAGTTATTTTAGTAGCTCCTATGTACAAAAACTGAATTCCTGTTATTTATGTATATTATTTTATATATGCATAGCATATCTATATATTTTTTTTATTGGAAATGCTTCATTGTTTATGGCAGTTTAATTTCCAATCACATGTGAAGTTTTAAATGCGCTTTTGGAACCTGTTTAGTTTCGATACTCCTTGCACTTGCCCTTTATATATGTATATATATAAGTACATATATTTTGTTATTTTTTATGTTTCTTTGAATTGTTATTTTTTATGTTTCTCTGAATAAAAAAAGTTTCTACCGAATTTCATTCAAATCTACCGCTTTTTTGTCGATTCTACCGAATTTAAAAAAAATAGTGTGCACACTGATCAGCGTTGCCACAACCAAAATATTTTTGTAACCAAAATATGGAAAAAAAGTAACCAAAGGCGAAAAAAGTAACCAAAATCTCTATATATTTAATATATGTACATATGTACTGTTTTATTTGTACTTCCGTTAAGAAATATATGTATCTGTGGCAAATTTAAAAAAATTCGATTTTTTCACATTTTTTCTCCTGTTCAGGTCCATAGGTAGCAAACCGTTGAATATTCAAGGAAACAATCAACCACCAAAATGTACCTAAGATTTCAATGAACAACTTTCTAAAAAATATCAACTTCCTAGGAACGATTCTTAACACCGTTTTCTTAATTTCATTTGCTTTGAAATTTTTTACTTTTGTGGCTGCCTAAGCGCTACCCAAACGGTGTTAAGAATCATTCCTAGGAAATTCATATGTTGTAGAAAGTTGTTTATTGAGATCTTAGGCACATTTTTATCGTTGATAGTTTCTTTGAATTTTGAACCGCTTGCTACCTATGTACCTGAACAGGTCAAAAAGGTATAAAACTCAAATTTTTTTAAAATTTTTTTTGCGATTTTGATCTTGAAGATGTTTTTTTAATTTTATGTGTTCACAATTTTTGTTGTATGACAAGAGCTACAACTTTGTCTCAAAGAGTAAATCAAAATTCCGAATGATATGAACCGGAGAAAATGCAAAAATGACACCGAGGCCCCAAATCTTTGGGGCAAACAAAAATGTGCATAACCTGGGACAAGACACCGGTCTTTTTTTTTTGTCTTTTATCATGCAGTGGTGTTCGTATATGATTATATTTCCATGACTTAAAAAAAAACACAGTGTTATATTCGTTATCCAAACACATGACTGAATGGATAAACTATTAAAATATACATACATATGCATTATAGAGTTGGTATTGAAATCAATCTTATTCCTGCATTTAGTTCTGACTAAACCTAGCTGGGAAAATTTTCTTTCAGAAGACCCCGAAGTGTGTGAAAATGGCATTAAACTAAAAACAAAATTTAATAAAGACACCAAAAAATTTTCGTTGAATTCATTTGTATGTTTTGAAACTTTGTCCCAAAATTCAACTTCTTATTTCCAATTTAGAACATCTGAGCAATTTCTATTGGGATACAATATTTACCATCTTTTTGAAAATCACATCCATGTTTTTTTAGCCACGAAAATTCTTTCAATCGCGTGATAGTTTATCTCAATAGTTAGTTATATTCAAATTTATATACCATATAAAAATGGTTATTTTTGTGCTGAAGAAAAGTAACCAAAATGGGAAAAAAGTACACAAGTACACATTGGAAAAAAAGTAACCAATTTTAGTTAAAAGTAACCAAAGCGGCAACGCTGACACTGATACGTACACAGCACAAGTACTGACAAGAGCATAAAACATATAAAAAGAGCGATTTCTGCCCCATTTTTTATGGAAAAAAAAATGCACCGAGAGTATTCAAACACAACCAATATAATTTAATTTTTTTTCTATATTATTTATATAAAGAAATTATCTAATTTAAATCTTGGTATAATCCAATTGGTGTAATCCAATGCTCACCAAGAAGAGAAAATGCTTAAAAGCAGAACCGCACTAATACATGTTTAGTGCTGTTCAACTGAAAAAAATCGCTCTGGTAAATGTTTAATTGGGTATATGAAAAATATTTTTAAATCACGAATTAAAGAGAGCCTCTTTAAAATTAAGTCTACTCTTACATCTTCAGATTGTGTTTCGATATAAACATCATTTATTATTTTAAGAAGATAACAAAAAACAAAAACACATCTTGTTTATATCATCCATCAAACTATTTCATATAAATTAAGTTTTATCATTACACTCACTGTTAAAAGATTCTATCTATAAGAGTTTGGTGAGACAACCAACGTTTTTGGGGAATACTTAAGAATTAAATGAAGTTCTTAGTTGAAATATTTCCGAAAATTTATAAAAATCATCTTTTCCTCTTAAGAAACTGTCAATGTCTCTAGGCAAACATTCATTGGACAGTTACTTCACCCCATCATAATCGAACATTTGTGAGCCCCAAATCCAACTAAGTTTTCAATACTTAAAAATGTAAAAATACTAGAAGATTCCATAGTAGTGGACAAAAAGTGCCAGAAAATGAGCAAGAGTGACACAGTTCCATCCAGCATCTAATAGTGCCAAAAATGGCACAATTGTGTCACATTTCCCATCACTAGTAGGCACTCATTGCTTAAGTGTTGCTTCTCTTAAAAAAATTAAAGATCTCATTTTCAGTTTTTGTAGTATATGAGACAATAATTGCTAATTTGCAAACATAGAACGTCAAACTGCATATTAATTTATATTCGTCTCCTTTTGTATTGCGTGTGAACAAGGCGAATTGATACCAGGTGGTCTCGATTTGCAACTATGCATACACAGAAAAAAATATCATCGAAATGCAACCAACAAAACAAATTGTTACAGCCGTATTCATAAAAATTTTAAACCGAGTTTCAAATATTGTTTAAGCAAAATTCGCTAAAATTGTATTCATAATAGAATTTTAGCTTAAAAACGGTTTTTAAACCTTGCGTAAATCAGCAAATTTTAAAATTGACTGCCCCCATGTTTAAACCAATTTTAAGGTGACGTTGTTGTAATTTTGCATCGTTTTTGTTTACATTTTGAACTTTACCTGTATGTACATATGTGTGTATGTATGTATGTACTTATGGATGCATGTATGTCAGTAAACCGCAAGCCATAGCACAATTGTGGAGATGAAAATCACATACATGCTTATGCTCTTTCATTTAGTCGTCACTGAGCAAGCGACGAATTAAGTTGTGCATGCATGTATTAATTTTTTCCTGGTTTTTTGTTTAATTTTTTTGAGCACACGGAACGAAATTAAAGTTCAAATTTAATAAATTTGTACAGACAAAAAATTGATAATATAATTATGGAAGCTAAGAAATATTTCGTGATGAAAAATGATTTTCGCAATATGCAATGCATTTTATGTTATGAAACATTAAAAATTAATAGGGAAAATGGTTTAAAAGGGCATTTTAATAGTATCAACAGAGCTGCGAATAAATTTAATTTTGAATTTATACACTAAATTGTTGAATGGTTATTAAATTTTTACTTTTTATTTAAGTTTTTAGTAAATTGCTTATTTACAAAAAAAAAAAAAAAAAAAAATTCATACAACTAATAACCACATCATTTATTTTATATTACAAACCTTTTCTTCAAGTGCAAGTTTATTTTACTCTCATTTTTCTCACCAATACAAACATATTTTATTTTGCGGGACACTGATGTATGTATGCATATGCCAGTGTTATTTAGAAGAAAACAATGTAATTTTTTTTTATAGGAACTATTGCCGAAATAACAAATATACTCCAAAGAATATTTAAAAGAAAAGAAGCGATCCAGTTTCCATTCCCAGTCATTGTTTTCTCATTTTATGTGTTAACAAAAATAGTATAATTGTAGAAAATTAACTAGTGATGTATAAACACTCAAAACAAAAAAAAATAAAGCTCGTTATTCTAGTGCTTCTTTATCTGCAATAAAATAAATAATATAAAAAGCACTTTTAACAAAGATTTGTTGTGAACTTTGTTTATTATTTTATTAAATACAAGTTGGAACATATCTTTTATTTTATAGAAACAATATTTCTCTGAAAAGCGAGAAATAAACAAATATATACACGAGTACTTTGTGAGTTAACAATCGTTGTTTTGCAGAACTAATATGCAAGTGACAAATAAAGAATACAGTGTTGCCACGATATTTTTAAAAAATTTGGTTAATTGATTTTTAGTTAAAAACTGATTATGAATACCAATATTTAAAAAACGTCATTTGCCGGTTCAACTCCGCTCAAAGACATTTAAGGCCTGACCCACGATATCGACAACGTTCGACTTGTCGCACACTTACATTTGAAACAACAACAAAATATTAAAATTTGTTTTTGTTTTGAATGTAAGTGTTTGACAGACAGACGAACGTTGTTGACATCGTGGGTTTGGCCCTTTTGGTCTTTTTCGCAGACAAGCAAAAAATTGTTTCGAGGATTGTGATTGTGTATAAAAAAAAACATTGTTAATATAGCAATTATGATACTGAAATTCAACAATTCACATTGTTAATATAACAATAACTTTAATTGAAATAACTTTGAAATTTAACAAAAATAAATGTTGAAAAAATAAATAAATTTCAACAAACTATTTGTTGATATATTTAATTGAAAATATTTTTAAAGTTTTCCTTTAACTTACAATTTCGCTAATTGTTTTTACAAAAATCGTTGTAGGTTCGTAATCAATTAATTATTTAATTGATATAACAAAAAACAATTAATTGTATTTACAAAAAATTTTTTATTTCTGTGTAGTCGCCTTGTACATATATTTTTTAGTTTAAAATTTGCTGCTGTCAGAAAATTTCCGACGTTTTGCTTTGATTTGTCAGCAGAGAAATTAACAGCTGATAATCAGCTGCTAAATTGAGATAACCTGATATGAACTCGCCTTGCGTTTGATATTTAGATTATACTATAGTTAAGTTAAAAAAAAAATAATAATAATAATCTCTTGAAAACATGTAGTAAAATAATTTTTATAACAATTATCAAATCCCTTATAAAGGGTGGTCCAACCATAAGGCACGATGTTAATTGTAAGTCGCCACACCTTGACGCCAAGTTTTTTGGCCAACTTAATTTGACATTTCTTTGCCTCAGAGTTTGATAATTTCATCCATGCAGAGGTATGTAATTGAGCAGCGCCTTAAAATTGTTGAAACCTTGAAGCGTTCAAATCAAAATGCATTTCGTGCAGTTCCTGATTTTTTTAAGTCAGCATAAGGGGGTCTGTAGGAAATGTGAAAACACCTGTCCATGCTAGTCCAGTTCGTTCTCCGGAAAACATTGCTGTTGTTCGCGATAGTTTGGCAGAAGAGCTACGACTCGTCGTCGTCGTGCTCAACATTTTTAATAAATAATTGAATTTGCACTTCAACGGTCTCAAGACTATTTCAAGTGTCCTAACCAGCGTGACCATTTTAGCATTTTTGCAGCTAAATTTAGCATTTTTGTTGTTGATTTAGCAGTTAGCATTTTCTTTAGCATTTTTCAATTATTTATTTAGCATTTTCTAGCATTTTTTCATAATATAATCAACGTAACTTGTAACAATTTCGGTTATACGTAAAAAAGGCTGAGTACCAAAGCGTCAACTGCCTTGCCTTCCAACAGAGTGTAGTATTTCATAATACAGCAGAACAGAACATTGACAATGCATACCCTTTCAAAACGTTCTTGACAAGTATTAAGAACACCGCAAACAATCAAGCAGCGCATCGGTTGCAAAGTTGGTGCTCATACTTACAATGTTAATACCGTATCCGAAGACTGTACAAACTTTTAACTTTTTACGTAAAAGTGGAATAGGCAAAAGATTTAGAGTATTTTTAAAAAACCAGTTTTTAAACGTTGTTTATAAATGAAACGTAAGTGGGAAAAGGCTTCTTCTAGAAGAACCGTGCGTGAATTAATGTTTTTAGTTTGCCTTAAATACTTTTTCGGCATTTTGTATAGTGAAAAACTGGTATGCAGTTATCATAACCCAGCAAAAATTACTGCTTCCTAGAAGCGTATTTGTAACGGGCAAAATGTTACAGAATCACTTTCTGTTGCGCATGAGTAAGGAATTTTTTTTTTTTTTTGTTCGAGATGAGCCAGCTAGAATGTATACATTTAGCTTCATAAAAGCCATGAATTTTTGGCCTTACTAAAGGGCTTCATAGAAGTAATACTCAGATCCAAAAGTTGCTGGTTTGCAAAATTTTTTGTAATAATTTTCTATTTTGTTAGAGAGACTGCCTCACGTTAGTGCTTTTCAAAAGCATTTTTCGAAGTTTTTGTTATCAAGTAAACAATGCATAGCTTCCCTCAATTTTTAGTGCTTCCAAATCACATTTTTTGCTGGGAAGTCACGAATTTACTCGTAACTAAGTTTTAACGAGTTGCACCATACAATTTGTCATTAAAAATTGACGCATGTAGTTTTCACCGACTATTAAATCCTAGCGTGAAGTGTAATGTAATCAAACTATAGGCGAAAAACCCTTAAGCGTATGCTTCATTTTGCCACTTACATAATGCAGTTTATGTTCAAGAAAAAATTTGTAATTTAAAACAAAATTCTGTTTCATTCAAAGGAAATAAATATAAGTAAGGCAATGTAAGCAGAAATTAAAAAATAACAACTATAAAAGAAACAATTTGATTAAAAAAAGTACATATTAAGTTTTAGCATTATGTTTTAGCACTTTAATTATTTTTTTTTAGCATTTTTTAGCTTTATTTTGAAATTAATTTAGCCGAAAAAATTTTTTGGATCTGGTCACACTGGTCCTAAATACGCGAGAAAATCAATGCCCATGTTATCTCACGTCGTGGCGATGTTAATTGGCAGTGCCAATCATGTGACTTGACATCTTTGGACTTCTTTTTTTTTTTTTTGATATTTAAAAGAATAACCCCCTTATGCAAAAAAAATATTTTACTTTAGCTTTAAAGTTCATAGTAGTTGATAAGCACTTTAAGGCTAACATAGCTTTATTAAAAAATCATATGCAAAATACAACTTTAAATATTTTGTGATTTAATAATAAATACTGGTAACACCACCGTGTTCAACAACCAATTCACAGCTTATGATGTACAAAATTGAATACAATTTCATTCGGGTATTCAAATATTTTTTTTATTTTATTAAATAAATTTTTATTATCTTGAAGTAAAGCAACCTTATTTAAAAAATATGAGCTTCTGACTTAATAGGAAAACAGATAAACACAACCATGAAGTAAAAGTAAAAAAATGTGAAAAATTATCACAATTTGTTTTATTCGAATGAAATGAGTATTTGAATATCCAGCTTTTTTCGATTTGTTTTGATTGTATGTACATCACTAAAACATTTTTGTATAATTGTATTTATTTTAATATTTTTTATGGATTTTGCTATGTATTCCGAAGCAGTTGGATAATTTGGTGATGTTTCCCATTACATGACAGAAATAATAAATTTAAGATAAGAGCAGGCACTTCTAGCTTCATTTTCAGATGTAACATGAATCAGTATGTGCTATATTAGTAAAAATATTTGAGGTACAAAATACACATTTTGGAAATATCAACTTAAAGTAGTCTTAACAAACGTGGGTGCCTACTTTAGAATTTTTATACAATAATTTTTTTAGAATACAACTTTACTTAACATTGCTTGGCAAAGCTTTATTAAGTTTTTTTGCATAAGACCCTAAGTGTTCATCAATAAGCCGAGAACATTTCAAAAGCTAAAGGTGTAACGTGCAGTTACAAAGATTCTCCTTCATATTATATATTAGTTTCCATACAGCTGGAATAAGAGATACCAACTCAATCAATGTTGGGTAAAAACTGAAATTGATGTTGGTTAATATACTTTAGAATTCTCCTTCGGTTAATGAGAGGATATGTATAAGTGTTAATTCAACTTTGCTGCGGTTCAATTGGTTTGAGACCTGCCTCGTAGAATTGTATGATTTTATTTATTACTGAACAGAATATAACCCCACCCCCCCCCCTCACCCGACGAACTTTCCGCTCTAGCATAGCTTAGCATGATAACAATCACACATCGTGTCGCAAAAGTTTGTGCGGAGATTTATTTAGTTCCGATGCTTTTGGTTAACTATTCCATAAAATTAAACAGACAGAACAAAATACACAAGCACTAGAAAAATGAAGGGAGTTGCAATGAATGTCGAAAAAATAATACAATAATGAAAATGATTATTTATAAAATCAACCGCAGGGAGTTAAATAAAACAACAATTATGTGAATGAAACGACAATAAAAAATAAATAATATTAAATATAAAAACAGAGATGTTGTAGTAAATGTCGGTATGTGTGTGTCTGTGTGCATGTGTGTGAGTGTGTGTGTATGGCTGTTTATAATACTATAGATATTAAAATGACTTATTTCCGGATTATGTTTTAATATGACACTTTAATAGGTTGCCTGACACTGCTGCTGCTTGCCCCTCGTGCGGCAAATGCTGCAGGCTTGTGCCATTAAGTATGAAATGGATGTTATATTGTGAAACAGGGAAAAGCAGCATTAAACAACATCCAACCATCTGATAAAGTTGAGCTTACTGTCCATGTGTGTGTGTGTGTTCTCGTATGTGTGTGTGTGTGTGTGTGTGTGTGTGTTAAAAAGTATGTTTTTGAAACAGAAGTAAATGAGAAGAGATTTCATTTTAATTTTCTATAACACTTTCATTAAAAAGCAAAAAATAAAAGATGGAAAAAAATTACAAAAAAGGAAGGTATTAAGAAAAATTTAATACACCAGCATTGCAGGGAGCAGCTCCGAAAGCACACACAGCACTTAACATAAATGATAGTCATTCTAGTTCTATTCTTTTGCATTATATTTTTAGTCTACTTTTTAATTCTGCTTAAATCACATTAAAGATATTAAAAAAATAAAAAAACTACATACAATTATTAATAACAAAAATACTGGGTAAAAACGAAATTAATTTAAGTGCAAAATGAAAAAAAAAAACAAAATAAATAATTAATGACATTCTGAAATAAAATCTCATTAATAAAGTGGAAATTTAATACAAATAAAAGAGGATAAGGAAATTTAATTTAGAGGCTAAATAGTATGGAATATTTAATGCCTGCTAACGACTATTTATGTAGACATTTAAGAAGAATTATGTGAAAAAGTTGCACATAATTAATTTGCAAAAAAATTGTTTTAAATTATAAGCAAATAGAAATGAAAAAAAAATTTAATTTTAACAATGGAAAAACTGAATATAACGCTAGGCAAAGGACATGCACACACACACACACACACAGTAAAAAAAAAATACAAATGTAAAATCAAAATGCAAAAATGTTGATTTGAAATCTTACTAAATTTATTAGATATGAAATTTTGCTTAAGTACGTTGGTGTGCATTGATCCAACCGCAATATGAATATTAAAGTTGTATCGGTAATTGGTGAGGCTTTTCTTTTGAAGATAGCTCGGTAGGTATGAGCAATCACTTTGGCTGCGTATTACCACAGAAAAGCTTACGTAGTTGCTGCGGATGTCTAGTGTCAAATCAATGCTATTGATTGGTGTGACGCGATTGAACAAACACTATTCTAGTTGCTGTTTCCATTCAACGGACGTTGCACTGACTACGGTCTTAGCAGCAAGAGTTTAAATAGCTCGAGTATCTCAGCAAAACGTTTGCTCATATTCAGGGATAACTATGTTCACAGTTTGTGTTCTTTGCAAATCACATAGTGCTTTCTAAGGCTATGTACAGACGGTTGTCAGATCTTACAATATTGCCAGTAAAATGTGCTCAAAATTTCTTACAACCGTGTGAACTGACAATTTTTGTCAGACGTCGTTGCCAGAAAAAGCATTGTCAGTCCATTGCAAGACTAGCAGCTGACAAAAAATTGTCAGACATCTTACAATCATGTGAACACATTGTAAAATTATTGCCAGATATTTGTCATACATTTTAATATTGTCAGATGTGCGAAGTTTATGCATCTGACAATGGCGTCATTGTAAGTGAATTCTTTCTATGGGCAACACTGCACACGCTTGATTTAAAAAAAAAATTGATAATAATAATAATAATAATATAATAATTTATACTTATATTTTAACATTTAACACAAACACAAACGATAAATATTTAACAATTTCTAACAAATGATTTTAAGTCTGGCATCGCATAACAACAGATCTAACAATTTGTGCATATGACAACCGTGTGAACTGACAATTTTTTGACTTACAATTTTGTCAGATGATTTTATTGTCATACAACCGTCTGGCAATAAATTGTAAGACTTTCTGACAACCGTGTGAACTGACAAGGAATATTGTGCTGGCAATTTTCGATTGCCAGTACATTGTCAGCACATTGCCAGATCTGACAATATTGTAAGATCTGACAATCGTCTGTACATAGCTTAAGGTTCCATGGGGAGGGGACGCTGGCGGACGCTTAAATTCACCCGATATGAAGAGCACCGTGTGATTAGGGGAGCTGTATGTCCCGACTGCTTTTTGCGGTGAGTTTGCTTCATTTATTAGTTTTGTTATTAACACTTAAATCATTCCATGCAAATCTCAAAACCAACCAAAAGGCAGATTCGACTGGTAAAATCCAGTGATGGGATCAGTCAAAACATGTCATTTACTACAAAATGTTAATACTTAAGTATTAATCCGATAGCCGATAGCTATTTCACGCAAAGATTTGTATATCGAAAATTTGGATGCTTCTTGTTTAAGTCATGCACAACTCTCTCGCTCTCCCTCTCAGGCAATTTATTCGGATGTATGTCACAATAAACGTTTACCAAAACCGAACATCTGGTTATTGAACAATAAATTCTATTTAACTATCCACACTTCCATTTGGTTCACCCTTTATATACACAAAAACCCTTTTGATTGTCATTTATGGCAGCAGCGCTCATTTATCATCAATAACATGGTGCACAAAAGCCGAAATCCCACCGCAATTGTAATTGTTTTAAAGTTGACATTAACATGATTATCGTTGCAAATGTTATATTTTAATTTCTTTTGGGAATAATAAAAATGTTTAATTAAAGTTTGGTATAAATTTTTTTGAAATTTCATAAATTAAATAATATTAAATGCTTAAAAAATCGTGAGTAACACCAGACTGATGGATTTAAAACGTTAAATTAAGTTTCCTTTTAGGAAGTCCCTTGTTTCAACAATCATATTATTAATACAACTCGTTGCTTATGCGGATGATGTGGCGATAGCTTTTAGAGGAAAATTTCTCTCTTTTCTAAGAGACATACATATCTCTTTCCTATCAAGATTGGCGGAGGCGAGGGTTTTCCGTTAATCCCAACTAAACGAAATTAAAATAGTTGACTTCCAACCCAATTTTTTAACAAGGCGGAGATAAAAGTTTCAACTTGAATTTTCAGATAAATATACCAGAATTTGTGAAGAAGCCAATAATTGCATTTTGTCTCGGCAAGATATAACGGGTGTTTTTTTTAGAGGTATAGAACTTCGAATTGAAATAAAACACAAGAAAATCGTTTTAATGTCCATCAATTTGGCTTTATTGGAAGGATAATTTTATGCCATTAATGTTTAAATATGATTTCGGGCATGTGGCCGCCGCGGCTGGCTCGAATAAAGCCAATTCTACAGGTCCAATTTTCAACCACTTTTTCGAGCATATGGGGCCGTATGTTGGCAATAACGCCACGAATGTTGGCTTCCAAGTCCCCTAACGTTTCTGGTTTGTTGGCGTAGACCAGCGACTTCACATATCCCCAAAGAAAATAATCCAATGGTGTCAAATCACACGATCTTGGTGGCCAATTGACAGATCCATTCCGCGAAATTATGCGCTCATCGAATGTTTCCTTCAATAAATCGATTGTGACGTGCGCTGTGTGGCATGTAGCGCCGTCTTGTTGGAACCACAACTCATCCACATTCATTCCATCCAATTCGGGAACAAAATAGTCGGTTATCATGGCTCTATACCGGTCTCCATTAACGGTAACTGACTCTCCAGCATTATTTCGGAAGAAGTATGGCCCAATGACTCCACCAGCCCATAGAGCACACCAAACAGTCAGTTTTTGTGGATGTAATGGCGTCTCAAGGGTCTCATGTGGATTCTCTTCACTCCAAATGCGGCAATTTTGCTTGTTGACGTAGCCATTCAACCAAAAATGAGCCTCATCACTGAACAAAATTTTGCGATGAAAATCAGCATCGAGATCAATCTCATTTTCGGCCCATACACCAAAATCACGACGCATTGCATGGTCTCGCGGCTTTAATTCTTGCACAAGCTGGATCTTGTAAGGTCGCAAGCCAAGATCTTTGCGCAAAATCTTCCATAAAGTTGATGGACAAAGCTCCAATTGCTGTGCACGGTGGCGAATCGATTCATTCGGGTCCTCTTCAACACTTTGCTCTACAGCGGCAATTGTTTCTTCCGTACGCACTGTTCGATGTCTCTGCGGATGCGTATTATCACATAGAGTAAACGTAGTGCGAAAACGATCCATGGTTAACCGAATTAATTGCTCTGATGGACGATTATGTCGACCATAAAATGGACGGAGCTTGCGGTAAACTTCGCGAACTGAACCATTATTTTCGAAATAAATTTGCACGATTTGCAAGCGTTGTTCTTTTGTCAACCTGTTCATGATGAAATGGCAAACCAAACTAAATATTAATCACTTGACAGCTGACAAAATGGCCGCCAGTTAAAAAAGTGATGCCAACTTAAAGTTCTATACCTCAATAAAAAACACCCATTACAATGAAAATATTTGGGGTATCATTCTAAAAAATCCTTCACTGGATCTATACGGCCATAGTATGTGCATTCTGTCATGGTGGTCTGCCCTGTAAAAGAAGACGTATTTTCATATGTCACACAAGGTTCAAAGACTTGCCTCTTTGTATATAACTAGTGCTCTTATCACTACTGCTACGGATGCATTGGGTTTGTTCCTACACCTGCTTTTATTCCATTTAGTAGGCAAGGAGATAAAAGCAATCCCTGCAATTCGTCTTATCTGCATTTCTCTGTGGAGCAGATGGAGGTTTGACCTCTCCTGCTCTACTTCATCAACGTTTTTAGACGATCAGGATCTCATACCAAAAAGCGTGGAGGAATGGTATTCCAGATAGAAGAATTTTTATACTGATGGATTCAATAGGTGTATGTTACGGAGTTTATTCAGGGACTCATTCCGATTGAAATGTGACTTTCGGATTAAAGCAGTGTTTACACTGAAAATATACGAAAGTGGCGGATTGCTTGGGAGTGAATGTCTATTTAACAACCTTATTGAACAAATACATCGATAATCGAGCCGCTATAGTGTCCTTATAATCCACGCTTGCAAAAACTGAAATAGCCCCGAATTTCGTTCATCTGAACTGTAGGGTTGATGACCTTCCAAGAACTGGTACAACCTTAAAGGTTGCATTGAATATGTAGTGTGCAGGCTTATCCTTACTCTGGTGCAATCCCAGACACAGACGCAAGAATGAGAAAGAAACAAATAGAAGTTGGGTGGACTGGATGGATAATCACCAGCCAGTTACAAACTCGCCTAAATAAGAAAAATACACTTTTTTGGTTTTCAAGAAATAGGAAACAATCTCGGTTTTAGTGTCCGTGTTGACCGGACATTGTCTCATAGGCGAGCATGCAAATAGGTTAAGGGTTAAATACAATATAAGGGTTAAATACAATTTAAGGCATTGAAGATTGAGTTACCAAATTGGGCGGAGATGGTTCACAGGACAGGATGGACTACTATGGGTAATTTAACCAAGGTTCGATGTGGTGACCCGGACGAAGACAAAACAAGGTTAATGTTGAAAGTAAACAAGCCCGAGCTAGGAAAAGTGACCGACATCTTAACGGGGCACTCTCATATACGAGGCCATTTGTACCGGATTGGAGCCACGAACGACAATGAATGCAGGGCAGGCATGGAGGACATATACTACGTTTATACACGCACTATTTGCAAATAAAAGTATTCGCAAATAAATTAACTCACTGTTTATACGGAATAGCAAAAGTACACAAACTTGGTAGCACTTCTATAGAAAATTTACTTTTTTTGACAAAAAAAAAAAAAAATTGTGTAAATCTGCAAAATATAAAATAATTATTTGTTTTAATTGTCATTATTTGCTTCTATTAATGTTTTTTGTGCAATATTAATCCATTTATTGTTTTTTGTTATCAAACATTTGTAAGCGTGGCAACCTCAAGCATTTTATTTGCAAATAGTGTGTTAAACGTGAATAGTTTTCTGAATTAGTAAGTCGCAATAAAAATAATAATATGGCAACAATTTACAGTTTTATTTGCAAATAAGCCCTGCGTATAAACGTAGTAATAGAGACAAAAGAGCACTTCCTTTCTCATTGTCCAGCTTTCGTCCAGCCGAGTTCCCACCTTAGAGGTATTGACAGGAAATGTTTGAAAGACTACGTGAACGATACTAATTTCCTATAAAGGTGGGGTTCGTTTGTTAATTTACATGAGAGCGCACAATAGGTCTATACTGGCTTAGGTGTATGCCCCCGGAAATGAGCGTAATAGCTCCTCTTTCCAACCTAACCTAAATACAACAATTATTGCCGCAATTGCCAAAAATATTGGTGAAGACAGCGTAGAATATTTGCTGTGCCATTGCCCTGGATTAGCTTAAAAGGTTGAATTTCAAAGAGCTTTATATTGAGGTTGGTTCGGTGGTGAGGACTTCGCTACTTAATGGCTACTTAACAGATGGCTACTTAACAGATCTTCGAAAATTTAATACTCCTCATTGACACCAGAGGCGCTACAACTCTGCATTATTTAAAAAAAAAAACATGCAAAACCCAGGGCACTTATTAGTAGTAGTAGGCATTCATTGCCTGACTGTTATTTAAAAGAAAACCTGGGAAGAAGTCAAAAGAAACTTCTTTTTATACTCCCTAAATGTCTCTCTCAATTGCTACGTTACCCAGTTTTTTTTTTTAGTTTTTCAGCCAGCAATCACCGCTTTTATTAATTTAAGATAATCATCAAGAGTATGGTAAAAAACCATTTTCAAAACAATTGTTATGTATGCATTAAAACAACTCGTATAATTGTTCTATGTGGTAACGAAATAATAATACAAAAAGAATAATGGAACTTCTCATGCTGCAACAAAAGTAACTTATTATTAAGTAAGCAGAAACAGACATAGAGGCAGACAGTAATTAAGAAAGAAAAAAATTATATATTAAGACACTAATCCTTAATTATGCGAATTTTGAACTTAAATGCAAACTACTCTTTAATAAAGCAGCCACCCAATATTTGTGGTATTCATTAAAGTGACCCAGTTTCTTAATCAACATCATTGTAATTGTCAACATCATCTGGGCAAACAACAGCAATAAGCCAGCGATGCACCGAATGCTACAGAAACAAAATGAAAAATCACACAATAGACAAAGTGGTTTTTACTTAACGTACAAATAGGGCGGACCTAACGTCTGTTAGGAGATTAAACAGCCTCGGCCTTTTTCAAGAATTCATATATTTTAATGAGTTCTCGGTCGAACACGCGATTAAAATGCTTACCACTGTCAGTTTCGTGTTACGTGAGCTGAATGTTTTGATGTACACATGTTGGATGATCCCTCAAGCATTCATTTTGAGTTAGATAATGGCAGTGTAATGGGAAATAAAGAAAATAAAAACCGTGAAAGCAAAAACGCTCGTGGATGAATGACTGGTTATTTTTCTCTCTCACCTCACATCGTATTTTCTTATTTAAAATGTGTTCGCGCTTGATGACCAAGGTTAGGAAGGGTTGTGCTATACCGTACCTTCATTCGGAGACTTGATGAACAAACACAAGAAATAAACTTTAGATAAGACATTCTCTTCTGCTGTGGAAGTCGAATGTCCATGTATGATGTAGAGAAAAATTCATCGGCAAATGTACGACGCAGAGGATAAATTGCCAACAAAACTTCTTTTGGACATAGAGACGCTTCCTTTTATTTATTTTCGTACTCTGGCTGGAACCAAATCCGATACGATATCCACATATAATATCAAACTTTCTGAATGCGCAACTATTTTATTTTTTAATTAGTGTTTTTTTTATGGGAATTGTTAAAATTTAAGTTTAAAATTTTTTAAACGCACTAATAATCCCAAATTAATATTTTACTTATCAAGTAAAATATTTTTTTTTTATTAAAAATACATTGAAATTGATTATTGAGGGGTTTAGCTGGATCCTATGCGCATTTCACTGTTGCTAATGCAGATCATCAGGGAACCTTTACCCAAAGTTTCTTAGAACAACTAGAGTTATTATGTTATAAACTTTCATTTAAACAAATGAGAAAGAAGCTCAATAACAAATAACAAAGTTGAAACAAGAACTCAATAATAAACATTTTTTTTATTTTCTTACTTTACCATTTCAATGTATTTTTAATAAAACAAAATATTTTACTTGATAAGTAAAATATTAATTAGGGATTATTAGTGCGTTTAAAAAATTTTAAACTTATATTTTATTTTTTATTTACATAGAGGGCGGGTCATTGCACAAGTCAGAATAAGTCAATGAAACACAAGATAAAAAGCGTAGCCTCCATTGAGTTCTATGCACTTTGTTTTAAAGAAGTCTGGAAAATTTTTTTATAATATTCGCCATTGATTTGTATACTCTTCAGAAGGTAAGAGTAGTACATGCAGTTTATACAGCGTTGATTCCGAAAAACGGTCGCCATGACTTTCTGTTGCATTGATTCATCCGATAAACCCACTATTTTGGTGGATCCACGTTTCGTACCACTGTTTCGAAATGGCGGAACATCTCGTCCATATTGCGGTTGAACAACTTCAAACTTTCTCGCAAAGTTGTCACACGATTGAGCCTTTGATCGATTGCGGAAAGCTTTCTCATGCCCAAGTGGATCGATGAAAATTTAAACTACTAAAGCACCCCATACACGATTCGATTCAATTTTCAATTGAGTCGGTTGTGGCCCAAATCAAAGCGTTAAGGCTCTGTCAATTGATTAGTTTGGCAGTTGTCGAGTTGGTTGAAGAAAAATAAAAAAAATTTTGATTTTTCATATTGACTAGTAAATCTTTCAATTCGATTTTGCTGTGTGTGTTCGAGTCTCTTGATTAGCTGCCAAAATTTATGTTTGTAGCTTTATTTTGTATAGAAATAGTTATGTATTTTTAAAATTGTATTTTATTTCATTGAATTTTAAATAAAAAAATATAAAAATTAATGAATGAAGAATGCAATAAAAGTTTTAAATTTTTAAATTTGTAATTATGAAAAAAAAATATAAATTTGACAGTTGAATGAAAATCTTTCAATTCAGTTCATGAAGTGTGTGGCCAAGAACCAATTCAATTGAAAGACTCAATTGGCAATTGAGTTGAAACGTGTATGGGGTGCTTAAGAGCTTAAGAGATGTTTATATTTTCTTCTCCGATCGGCCAACACGATATCGTGAATTTTTTCAATTGCTTTGGGTGTAGAGGTCTGAAGTGTGCTTTTGGTATCATTCGTGCTTGTACGGCCACAAGGAGGCTCAGTAGACCACTTTTTATTATTGAATTATTATTATTATTATTTGGGCCTGTGCCAAACGGTAGCAAAGTACTAATGTAAGTAAATTTTTGACACTTCAGAGGTGAAAAAATTTCACTACCCCTGGGGGCTAGTAGAAATTTTGACACAACAGGTAAATTTTTGACAAGCTGCAATAAAAAGCATGGTATCATAAAATTTAAATCCACCGCCGTCGCTTCGAGCCGTCGCCCAATAAAAAGATTTTTACGTCTTTTAAGTTTAATTAGACTGTGAAAAAATCATTGTTTATTTTAGTTTGCGAAAAATGTTGCATCATATATATAATATTATAGCCCAATTCACAATCTTGTGCAAATGGTCTTGCATCGTTGCATGTGCAAAATAGTATAGTATATTGATATTCACCACTTAATAATTCTTAAAGGTGAGTATCAATATACAATAAAATTTTGCACATGCAACGATGCAAGACCATTTGCACCAGATTGTGAATTGGGCTTATATGATTTATTGCTACAAGAATATTGTTTTATATAAAAATGTTCTCTTAAAAAATTATTGGTAGCCGGCGGCTTGTAGTCAGGCGAAGTAAAACCGCCGCCGCAGCAATTGCTTCATCGCCTTCTTTCTATGCTCAAGCGAATTTGTCAAAATTTTACATTGTCAAAAAAGATATCATTTGGCACAGCAGAAAAATGAAATTTTTTCCCAACAGGCAAAAATTTTTTTAACATAGTACTTTTCTACCGTTTGACACACGCCCTTTATATAGCTTAGTCTTGGTGTGTGTGTACTTATTCCAGTTGTCGACATCGACGTCACTTTAACACAATACCCCTTATTGTGAATGGCATCGTCGACATCACATCAAGACGACAGTAAAAATTGTCACTTGTCTACTCTTTGTCGACAACAATTGACTACTATTAATATGCTACATTAATTTACAAAGCCTTAGAGATTAGTAAGAGATTGTCAAATAAGAGCCAATTGCTGCATACAGAGAGTAGACAAGTGGCAATATTCACTGTCGTCTTTATGTGACGTCGACGACGCCATTCACAATAAAGGGGAATACCAGAAAATTGTCGAAAACAACTGGCTCTTGTTGGCGGGTTTATGCTATTTTCTACACCTTAGGGAACAGAAATAGATTGTCAGTGGCACAAAATTGTTCTCGAAACAGAGTAATCAAGCCCCAATTTTTTGGTATTGTATTAACGTGACGTCGATGTCGACAACTATAATAGGGGTGAATATGCTAATGATCATATGAAATTCACTTTTTGCATTTTCTTCCCAAATTACGCAGTAGTCTGCTATCAATGACAGTCAAACGCAAACTTAATGGAAAAAGCTTGTTAAAATTTTTACAGGAATCAACTGACAGCTGTCTACTGATAGGAGCAGTGACACCTTTACCGTTAAGAGGTGGCAAACTCAAGATTTTATTGACCTGCCCTTATATGAAATTTAAATTGAATTTTTGCTCACCCCTCGCATATGCTCATATGTATTTGCGTACATGTTTTTCTTTCGCAATTTTTCTCAAGTAAAGCACAAATCAAGTAGAAACTTAAGTATCACTTAACTTCCGAACTAAAAGGGTGTGAGTATTCATATTCACACTTAATGTCTGAATGTATGCATGTCCGTCTTACTTACACTTAAATGTAAGTATTAAAAATGAATTTCAGTTGTGTCTCGCTTTCAATGGGGCCAACAAATAAATGAATGATCGAATAAAGAAGAATGCCAACATGAAGGAACTATTTGGAAGTGCTATAATTTCTTTGGCTCTTTGGGTTTGCAAATGACAATAAGACAGACACACACATGTGTATGCGCACACTTCCATTAAAATAAAACTAAATGTTTGTCTGGTGGTACAAAAAAAAAGCTGACAATGATGATTATAATGATGATGACGATGATGATGATGGCGGCGTTGAATATGATGGGAATGACTCTGAATGGGTTTTTGTTATGGCGTGGCAGAGTTAACGTTAACCAAATGCTTTTTATTTCAACTCATGTACATACACAACACATGTGTCTAAATACTTGCTCACGTCTAATAGACGGATACTTTTTATGCCATTTACACCATGTAGTGGTGTCATTTGCAAAATTCTCAAAAGCAAATATAAACAATAAAAGGAAAAACAAACAGAACAAACTTGCTCACGTCTAATAGACGCTGTTGTTGTAAACAACAACAGCGACTACATATTTATTGATTAGGATATGACTTTTTGAAGAAAAAAAATTGATACCTCGGCAACAAAATATATGGACACATTTAAAATATTCAGGATGTTCACAAACTACTAAAGAAGTTGTGCTACAATAAGATTTTGGATAAGTTTTTTTTTTAACTGCTACAAATTAGTTTAACCAGTCTCGTTGTTTCTCTTTACCTGAGGCTTAGGATTTGTGCGTTTCTCTTAATGTGAAACATATCCTTTCAAACTAGCAGGAAGAAGATAACCTTCTCTGAAGGTATTTTCTTCTTTGCTTTAGCAAATGCAGAATAAGCTTTCAAACAAGAGTAGAAAAGCCAGGGGGGTTATTACGTAATCCGAATCGAACGGAAAGGTGTTCGAATTGTAATGTTAATAACATACAAATTCGAACATTTTCCGTTTCGAATCGAATTACATAATAACCCCCCAGGGGGCCTACTTCGTAATTCGAAATAAAAATAAAACGCTTTCGAATTTGCAAGTTATAAACGTACACATTCGAAATCACTTTTCTTTAATTTCCAATTACAAAGTAAACCTCCTGGACCGTAAGAGAGGCGAAGAGAACCCGATAAGCCTTCCCATATAACAACTACGGAACCACATAGCCGTCACTACTGGTCACCGGCCGTTCGTAGCACACGGCCGAAGACTTAGACTATCTTATAATGACTTTTGTTGAAATTTTTAAGATGGAGAAGAGGCAGAAACCATCAAACAACAAGCAAATCTAAAGAGGCGTAGGCCATTAAAGCCATTCCTCAAACTTTTGTATTTATTGTCAATTTATTTTGTCAATAAATAATAATATATTTAATAACAATCAACCACTTTTTAGAATTCGAAGATATACGATGGGAAACTTTTAGTAGAAGAATATATTCATACTCAGAGATTGATACAGGATTCATAATTTTTTCAAAGAAACCGTTTGGCTGGAGAACAAAGACAGTCCATAATTTAGGACGAAACTAACTGGTATCACAATAGTATCTAGTGAAGGTCACCACTTGTGAAAAGCTTAAGCTTGAAGACACTGTGGTTAAAAAGTAGGACTCTGTTTTTTTAAAGGACATTTGGTTTTTCAAGTACTTTAAGCTATTTTTAAAATATTTTATTTGTACAAAGGGTATCCCAAAATTAACACAAGATTTGAATTAAATAGAAAACACAGTATTAAGTATTTTGATTGTTATTTTTTAATGCATCATAAAGGGCAATAGCCTGCATTTCTTTGCAAGCCCATACAAGTGATTGTGGTCTTGTTTTTTTTTTAATTTACGAGTATAAAGCGAATTAACACTCAGGCAATGATTGAATGCCTACTACTTTTACTAGATGTTACATTCCCAGCAAAAATATATTTGGTACAAGTAAGCACTAAGACAAAAAGAAGCGATTCGGAAGCGTAGAAAAGTACACAGTGCATCCCATCTGCCTTACGAGGATGCAATAACGTGAGCGAATGACGAAATTTAACACAAACACTACGAAGTTGGTCGGCTGTTTATACTCAAATTCTTAAAGTTTTTTATAGTGCATCTTCTCTCACTTATCTGGATACAAATTTGGATGCGAATGAAATTTTTACTTCGAGTTTCTATTTTTTATTGAATTGTGTACGAAAATAAATACGTGCTTTGGTACTTTAGTGGATACCCTAACATACGGAGATCCTAGGACCAACTCCAAATCCAACGCTCGAACAAGAAGTATATGATTTGATATTGTATTTAATATATGTGAGCTTATGCGAGAAAAGGGACCTATTGTGTCTAAAAATGGGTTTGGACTTAGAAAGAGTGGATTCTGGTGCCTAAAAGGGTGCAGAATAAGATGAAATGAGAAAATTTAAGCATGCCAAATGGCATCTCCCAATTGAAGGTGTGTTCAAAGTGATAATGCGTTATGAAACTTTAAATACGTTTTTCTCAAAACTTCATTTTCACACACTAGGTCCCTTTTCTCGGAGAAGGTCACATATGTATAATAAATATAAAAACAAAAAAAATATTGGAAGTTAATCTAAAAGTAGGTATAAAATTCTGATCTAGAGAGCAATTTTTTTTATTCAAATACATATGAAAAAGGTATGATGTATGGGATGTATGGCACATTCGGTATGCATTCAGAAACTCATACCTGTAGAGTTTTCAAGTTTTCACGAACAAATATTATGTGATACCGAAGCAGTTTGGTAAAGGAGAGTTGTGCTCTCTCTCTCTTCCCTACCAACCAGGTAAACCAATATTTTAGCTGGGTTCTTTAGGAAAGGGACAGTGAGAGAGAAGTCAGGTGGTGAAGGAGGAGATAGAGGAAAGCTTCCTTCTTTTACAACTCTGCTTCTTTTTAACGTTTTTTAATAATGAAGTGCTGCAGCGCCTCTGGTGTCAATGAGGCGCATTAAATTTTCGAACCTGTGTTTAGTAGATATTTTATTGGTTATTTTACCTCGCCGATAATTCTGCTGCACAATACCGACTATGAAGGGTGCTCTGATGTTACATTAGGATTAGTATACGCTAAAGAGGGTATAGTTAAGTAAGTAATGTCTATGCCTTCATCACTTGAACTTTCCTACAACAACTGATACAAGGGGATGTGCAATAGCTTTACGTGAGTACCTGGCATTACGGCCTAATCTCACGTGTGCCAAAGCACCGGGTGTGGGTTAGACGCCAGAGCAACGCCCCCATGCACCCTTTTAGAATGAACCTATGACCCACTCCATAAGGCACATAGGTTGCAATCTTTGAATATAGTTATCCTGTTCTATATTCAAGTACCTTGCTGAGGTACTTTGAGCTATCTAAACTCTGCTGCTATGTCCGTGCCCATAGCAGCTCTGTTGAAAGGCAACAGCACCTAGAATAGTGTCTGTCTGACCGCGTCAGACCAACCACTAACATTGATTTCACACTGGGAAGCCAAGACTATTCTCCTAGCGATTTTGGTAGCAACCACAGCCACCACGATAATTCTCCGGCTTCCACGCTTAGGTGTTGTGTATACAACTAAGCGAGGTCCCCAAGAGAATTCCTCAACCATTGCCGGCACAGCTAACCACTCATCCGAAATGAACGCATGCCTGTGTCGCCAAATAACCAGTGCCTACTCCACACATACCAAAATCATCCCTTTAACCCCGTGGGGTAGGACGAACTCGGCATTTTAGCAAAGGAAACTGACGACCGAGAACCACCCACGCGAGAAGAACGCAAGCTCGCCACCAAAATCCTGTGCCTACTACGATCCGACACAAAAGTGAGTGTCCTGGGGTCGTATCCAGGACGAAAAACCATTTCAGCACAGAAATTTTGACAACCGCAATGCATTTATCTCTAAGCAGCTCAGCTGTCGGGCAACCGGCAACCGTGGCACCAGAAGTAGCCTCTGGTGAGACCTCGAAGTTCCACCACAAGGGCTTCACCTCTATCGTCTTTTGAACTCAGGGGCAGTTCTAGGTGACGCTGCACCTAACTGACAACAACGGGCGTACAATATTTGTTTTCCTTTTATAAATATGTGCACATCCTTTGCTCTGTTTCCAGAGATCGGGTAGTAACACATAAGTTTTACGGGTAATGAGCCAAAGGTCCGTCAGTGGAAAAAGACACATTACCCTAGCTGGGGCCCGGGATCGCCACACCCGTAGTCAAAAATAGACTCCCCTGGGGGTGATACAAGGGGATACAAATGCACATCAGAAAAATGCGAGGTGTTGTTATTTAATGACTTTCGGAGATCAGGCTCGAAACTAGGACCTTGGGTTTTGTAGCCAACGTGCTAACTACTTAAGCCTCACAAGCCCTTTTCTATCATCCTCTCTCACTATCTTCTCTTCAACTCACAGGTAGCACACATGGGAATCATTGTCTTGGACCCAAATGAGCTGGACTCTTTCTCCCTTCCTTACCAGCAGCCTGCTAAATTAGCTTAACCTAACCATAGGGACATCTTGAGGCTCGTTGAAGTATTGATGGGACACTGGACGATCGGCAGAAATGTTGGTAAGCTAGGCCTGTCCTATAATGAGTTCTACTAAAGTTGTCGAGAAGAAAGGGAAGAATTGACAGTCTTCCGCTTTCTTTGCTTTGTATCTCTCGAGACGCAAGCTTTTAGGCGGTCATACACTAGACGACCTTTCTGCGTTATCAGGAGTTGGTTTGAGTTACCTTATCAGATATCTCAATGCGACGGATTGTATTTAGTACCCATCACCGTCTACGAGTACTATTGCCTCTTACTCTTGATATTACCTCTTACTTGAACTATTTACACTGTTTTTAATATAAACTAAATGATAATTATAATCTAGATTTTTACATATAGTGAAATCACTATACCACAGCAAGCATGCTGCTTATTTGGATATTTTAAAGTTATTAATATGACTTCTTAATAAGATAAATATATGAACTTATAATACATACCTGCTTTAAAAAAGTTGTGAAAATGTCATACCTTAATAATAACGTTCACTTTTTTTTTACTATTTTAATAATATACTATTTTATAAATGAAGTTAACTTTGCTAATTTGAAAAATATCTTCTCTGTGAGATAGAAAGAATGTCATTCTATGAATAGCGCTGTTCAAAACCCTTATTCTCTTTAGCATGTTTGGTGGCATTTTATTAAATGAATAAGTATGTAAATATTTGTTGTAAGCGTGTGTGTGTGTGTGTGTGTGCAAATGTGTCTGTGCATGTGTGTGTGCGTGGTTGTATTAAAATATCACACCAAGTGTTGGTATCAATTTAAGTGATTCAGTTAAGTGTAATATACACCTCTCGCTGAAAGTAATTTAAAATCGAGCAGCACTGCACTGTAGCCTGTTTGCTGTTTGTTGCAAGTGTTAGTTAAAATAAATGTGCTGTGCTGGTGTTCTCACAGCGTTCTGTAACATTAATTGACATTTAATGTGTCAATATGTTGTTTCATTGATAAATATTTTTAGTAAAATTGTATTAATATTTATGCAAGTAAATCACTTTACGCCATCTTGAAGTAATTTGTTCATGAGCGTGAGTGCAAGTCTATGCATGCATGTTTGTTTATGTGTGTATATGAGTGAATATTGTTGTGTTAACGCATAACAACAATTTTGATATTGCAATACAATTTTCGATAAATTACAAGTTACTTTTCCTTTAAAATAAGCAAGGAAACAACTGAAATTTTAAATCATTTGAAAATTACAATTGAACATTTGAAAATAAATTAAATTTCATTAAATTAATTATTTTATCTCTAACAGGAATACCACATTCATAAGCGTACGAGGGCAAACTGAAAATAAGTCGATGTCGATGTGTAGATGAATAAAAAAAATTATATACATATCTTGATAAAAATTTGCAGCCTTATGAAACATTCAAGGCTGCAGGTTGTTTAGTATTTTTTTGCAGTCATCAAAAATAAACGACTTCCGTGAATTTGTAAGCATCAAAAATATTAGTCTCCATTTTGTAATTCAATAGTATCATTTCTATATAAAATTCGTTTTGGAAAATATAGGGCCCTTTAACGAAGAGTGATGTACATACAATCAACATTCATTTCCAATACAGTTAGAGTTGGGATTAATTTTAGTCTAGGCACAATGCATAATTGAGATATTGAAAAGAGTCATCTGCCCACTTTTTATTAGATAAGTTCTAAATGACAGAATAACGGAAGTCGTATCTAAATGGGATTTTTGTTGAGAAAACGGGATTTCCCGGCATTTTTTGGCTCCTGGTAAGAGAGCACAACGTCTTTTTTACAATAGAAAAGGATTTTTTAGTTGATCCTCGCTATCAATACTTCAAGCTGTTTACCAGTTGTTATTTTTATGTTTTCTTTTTCATCTCAAATGTTTTTGCCAACTACAGAAAATTTTTGTTTGAGTCCACACAAAAAAGTAATATGAATAATTTTGTAATAGCAATTAAAATATTTGTAATATCAATTAAAAAATTATACAATTTTCACCTATAAACAATTTGATAATATTAATTAAGTTTTTCCATTCAAATTAATTATTGCAATTAAAATTTTAATTAAATCAATTAAATTCTTAATTGAAAAAATTAATTGGTGAACACTTTTTCTGTGTCGTTGTCACTTTAACACGACGCCGGTTGAGAGTCGCCATAGAAAATAACAAGACGCCGGCAGTTGCAATCGATTTTGTCAATAGTGGCTAGTATCAGGTTTGTCCGATTTTTTCCGACCTATTTTGCCAAATTGATTTTAAAAATCGCCAAAAGTCGCCAAAAATCAGTTTTATGTAGTTTTTCTTAGTATATATTTGATAATAAATTTGTTTTTATAAAACACTTGTTTTAATGTAAATTTTTATAAAATGATTGTTGCAAACTTTATCAGAAAATTGCCAAAACTAGAAATAAAATCGCCAAAAAATATTTCTTGTAAATTTTTCTCATCCAAATTCTAAACGCATTAATGACTATAATTAATATCATATCAGAAAAATCGTCAAAATCAAATTGTTTTAATTTCTTTCGGATGAGTTTTGGTAGGATTGATTTTTGAAACAACTTCTTCAATAAACTAATTTTCCTGGATTAGAAAAATTTTGAAGTTCAATTTTGTAAAAAAAAATTCCATAAATATCTCCTACAAATTTATTTATCGCCAGAAAAATCGCCATGTCGCCAAAATAAAAATTTGGACGCCAAACAATTTGGAAAATCGCATATCTGACAGCCCTGAATATTATATGTGCAGCTATTGGGCCGTTGTTGAGTACCGATATTGTTGAGCAGAATCGATATGATACGAGGGCGGTTCGGAAACTTCTTAGCCTAGCACAAAAAGCGCGGTATAAACAGAAAAAAGTTAAGTGTTTTGGAAACTTGCATCTCTGCTATGAACACATGTTAAATTTTGTTTCGATCTGGCAACTCCTTCATATAGAAACAGGTGTTCACAAAAGACGCATCCGCGATTTTTTTACAATGGAAAAATTAGAAATGCGTGGTGTCATTAAATATTTACATAAAAAAGGTTTATCGGGACAAGAAATTCATAATGATATGGTGAATGTGTTAGGTGAAAGTGCTCCTTCATATGCAACAGTAAAAAATTGGGTTGCTGAATTTAAACGTGGTCGTACAAGCATTGAAGATGAACCACGTAGTGGACGTCCAAAAACAGCAACAACAACAGAAATTGTAGCCAAAGTGCATGATATGGTATTAAATGATCGACGAATAAAAGTGCGTGAAATAGCTAACATCATGGGCATCTCAAATGATCGAGTCCATTTAATTTTGCAGGAAGAACTACAGATGAAAAAGCTTTCTGCAAGATGGGTGCCGCATTTGTTAACAGTCGACCAAAAACGCATAAGAATGAACATTTCTCAAGCTTGTATGGATCGTTTTAAGCGAAATAAAATGGATTTTAAGCGTCGTTTCATAACTGTTGATGAGACATGGATCCACCACTATATTCCAGAGACAAAAGAACAATCCAAACAATGGACTGAAGCTAGAGGAAGTGCCCCAAAGAAGGCAAAAACAATTCAATCGGCTGGTAAGGTTATGGCAACGGTTTTTTGGGACTTCAAAGGTATTTTATTGATTGACTATATTCAAAAGGGTAAAACAATAAATTCAGAGTACTATTGCAACCTTTTGGATCAATTAAATGTACAAATTCCTCCTGATTTAGCTCTCAGTGACTTTTACCTGTTCACAAATCTAAAAAAATTCCTTGCTGGCAAGCGTTTTACCTCAAATGAAGATGCCATTACAGTTGTAAACCACTATTTTGAAGACCTTGAGGAAAACTATTTTAATCAAGGGATAGAATTGCTAGAAAAGCGTTGGACTAAGTGTATTGAAGTTTCAGTAGATTGTATTGAAAAATAAAAATATTTTTGAAAAACTAACTTCTCTTTCATTGATAGGCTAAGAAGTTTCCGAACCGCCCTCGTATAGACATTTTTTTTTTTAAATAAATTTTCTTATTTCGTTTTATCTCACAAATATTTTTCTTGGTCAATGCTCATGCTTTTAGTGCTAGTTAATTAAATGTTTTACGATAGATTATGTTTTTATGTGATTATTTTAGATATTTAACAAGTACCAAAGTAGTTCTCATCTATTAGTTGTTATGTTTCCAATTACTCGAAGACATTTCTTCCATTAGTTTTATGTTTTTTTATGTTCATTTCCTTGTGTTTATTATTATTATTCAGACTTAAGTTTCATTTAGTTTCTTATCAGTATTTAACAAATTGTCATATGCATTTGCAGCAGCAGACATAAATAGGCACACACACTCACGCACATGCATTTGCTACACTTCCTAATTACAGTGCGAGGGCTGTGTTGAAGTTTTAAGGCAACGAACGCTTTATCGTAAGAAAAAAACACACACCCAGACATAAGTGGATTGTAATAAGGCGAAAATTGAAAGGGAGTAAGATTAAGGAACAACACTTTTTTTCAAACTTATGCTTAGTACCAGAGAGCGAACGCGATGCAGCGGCGGCTGACCAAAAATATCTACGGCGGCGACTAAAAGTCGACTTGCGCTGAAGAAACCTGGGCGGCGGCTGAATAAAAACTGTCTACGGCTTAAGAACCCTCCGCGGCTGCTGTCAAGAAATAAATTAGCCGGCGGCTAGTGTACTATATCGGCGAAAAGTCGGTTAATGTCAACGAAACCTCTTTCTACCATGTCAGAAGCGGTAATTTAAAAAAGGAGGGTGGGGTGGTAGGATTCTTTTACAAAAACGGCTAATCCGGAGCTGAAAATTTGCTGCAGATGTCGGCGGCGGCTGAAACTATTTGCCGGTGGCTGTTAACCGACTCCCAGCCGATCGATATGCTGGCTTCGTTTACTGCTTAGTACACATTTGCCATTTAATTTGTTGTCATTTTGTGGTGTCATTTTCAAAATGTGTGGAAGTAATGCCGCTCAGATTATGTTACACAACGAAAAATAATGGAAATGACAAATGTTACCACTAGTACAAACTATTGCGATGTCACAAAAATTTTCAAATTTAGTTACACACAAATGAAAAAAAAAAGTTTGTCTATCCAATCCAAAAGATTATCGCACTCTCCGCGCTGCCATTGAGTCCTTAATGAAAAATCTAAATGACTTTGCCTGAATGTATACGTATGAATGAATAAATAAATGAATAACTTTCTAAATGAAAGACTCAATAAATGTCTGACTTAATAACAAACTTACTCACTGACTGACTGACTGACTAAACGAGTGATCAAATGAAAGTGTATTTATTGTTCTACATCGTCTGCATTTAAATTAAAATCTATTGTTTTGTTTTCTACATTTTTGTTATTTTTATTTCTGTTGCAGCATTTATCTATGTTGGAAAATTAAAATTGTCATCATACACATTTTAATATTAATTTATTTATTAGTCTCCTGCACAAGATATCTTATAAGAACTTTTAAGACATGAGGGATTTTTCAAATGCTTTACTACAGCGAATTCTTATAAAACAAACGTTAACAACATTGTTTACAAGAAATTTTTTTGAGTATTGTAGGTATAGGAGTAAAGAAGAAAACACTTCGTGACGGAAGAATTTGTGATACTAGCTTCTTTCTACGCATAAGCGCGTGTACAAACGTCATGCATGTATGTGTGTATGATCTTTTATTTTTCTGCGCACATGCAAAGGCACGCACATGCATTAACATTAATTGTATGCGGTTAATCACATAATAGCTTACCATCTACATATTACACACACACACTCAAACGAACAATATGAACAATAACAAGCATACACTAATCAACAGTACTTCTTTTGAGTGTTTGTTACAGACAAGCTGTCTTGACGTCATCGATTGTTAACACTGGTATACGCATACACCAATACATCCATAGTGCTTCGCTTATAGTATTATTATTATTGGTTTAGTATAATACATGCGACGTGAATACATTTTAAAATCATGACGTTTTTACATTTCAAGACTGTTTACGCAGCTCTCTATTATTTATTTGAGAATTAAATGTGTCATATGGAAATTGGAAGACACTTCTTTCTGCATTTGTACGTGAGTGCGTGCACGCAAAACAAGTTTTGATCTGAAATTGAGATTTATAGAAAAATAAAGTTTTACTTTACGCTATTGTATCTACTGGCTTCGTATTTAAATTTGTTGAAATTGAAAAATAATGAGCAAAGCATCCAATTTGTCGTGTAGTTCATACTTTAAACGTTTTCAATTGCTTCATATAGAAATAATTTTTTTAAATTCATGTTTCACAGATATTTTAAGGATTTAATTTCTTACGGCCTTATTTATAAAAATTATTAATGCTTTATAAAGAAAAAGTTTAGTAAGAAAAAGTTTATATTAAAATTTGTGTTAAAACCCCTTTATAAAGCCTTCATAATTTTTATAAATAAGGCTGTTAGTATTTATTGTTTTTACAAGCAAAAATTGCTGTTATTCAGCGACCATTGAATAAACCCTTTGTTTACTTAGCAGAAAAAGTACTTCCATAGAAATCAATAAGAATTAATGATATGGTGGTCCTGAGTAGTGTAGTAGCGGATCAATTTTAATAATCTCAACATATTTAGGTTTCTCTTTAAGCAAATGCCTCTTCTTTGTTTGTTGACTGTTCCTTGGATTGGATGTTATGAAAAATTCATTCGAATAATTCCCTTTTTCATCACAGAAAATTTTTTTTTTCTTTATTTCTGTTTATATATGTACATGTAATGATTTTCCAAAAATTCTGGTATTATTTAAAATAAAAAATTCAGTGAAGTGCGCCTTGGACTCGCGCACGAAGCTTTCCATACGGCGCACAATGGGCCAAACAAACTCTCTTTTTTGCGGGTTAATTTAAATCTCCACAACTATAATAGTTTAGACCATCAATCACTTATTTAATCAGACTAACCAGTTTATTTCTTGTTGAACGTATGCTGAATGTCGAGCTGCTAATGCCAACTCATCAAATAACTTGCAACGAAAACAGCTCAGAAAACTTTAGTCTTTATATAAAAATTTCCAAAAAAAAAAAACAATTAAGAATTGTTAAATATGTAAACACAACAAGCCACACCACAAATAAACCAAAAAAAAATATTTTTAATTCGATGCTTAAATCAATTAATATTTTAATTAAATATGTGTAATTGAAAAATTTATATAAAAAAAATTAAATAAAAAGTTGATAGGAAAGAAAATTATTAAATTAATAAACAATTTAATCAAACTCTCATACTCAATCAACCAGCGAAATTACTTGAAAAATATAATGATTTTTTTTTTGCGTAGTGAATTAAAGCTGTTGACACACACTGGCGACTGCTGAGTTACCCCATTCCATGAATTTCTCGGCCAGCAATTCATTCGTATTCATTCTAACAAATATTTCTATATAAAACCACAAAAACTTTTAGTTAGAGACATATGCACTGTAAAACAAAATTAATTCTTTGTGCAACAATGCAAAAAGACAGACATTGTGTTAAAGAACAATCTTAATCACATAATTAAAACTGCTGGAAATTATATTAATTCTAAGTAATGAAGTGAAATAACAAGAACATTCTGTGAATGAAGAGCAATAAACATGAATATAAAAGAAAAGAAAACATAATATGGAAGCACAGTGGAATGCAAAAATTAGAAAAATTTAAAATTTCTAAAAAAATATTTAAAAGGCTACAGAGAAGAGCGGCATTAAAAAAATAATTATAATAAAATTTTTCATCTAATTTGGTTTCATGCATTAGAACATCTTTATGTCAATATTTATTCATAATTATAAATATATAAAAATAAATAGAGTATCCCAAAATTAAGGCAAGATTTGAATTTGTGCAGTCAAGTGTCGGCATTCCTAAAAAAAAAAACAATTCGACAGCTGACAGTTTAGGTTTAGCAAAAATGGAGCATTACACGAACGATAGAACAACGTGTCTTCATTATTGAACAACATTTCAGAAATAATGAAAGTTTGGCCGGCGTAGTTCGAAGATGTCATGCAAAATCTGGTCGTCAACTGTGATGAAATTATTTAAAAAAAATTCAAGGAGAGTGGATTTGTTTGAGACGCCAACCACACTGGTTGCCCAAAAACCAGCCGTTCAAATGTCAATATCAAAGTAGTGCGTGAGAGTGTTGGTGACAATCCAGGAACATCAATTCGGCATAGTGTGGACAAGAATTGCTCTCTACAGCTCTCTCGGTATCTATGTATCTCCATACTTACAAAATTCGATTAATGCTAGGAACACAATTGGGACGAACGACGAATTTTTCCGTGCGAACTTTCGTCATAATAAATAAAACACATTTGTTCATATGAAAATGAACACAACACCGCCGTAGAACGAAATTCGTCGCGCGTGGCGAACTCTGAGATAGATTTATTTCTATTTTGTACCCCGACGAACGACGAAAAAACAATATTCTCTCCCTCTCTCTTTACATACACAATAACCAGTGTGACCAGAATTTAAAATAAAATTAAGCTAAATCACGCATGTCTTTAATAAATTTTTAGAGAATACGCATTTTGGATTACAAAAGGCTAAAAAAGCTAAATCCGTTTTTAAAAAAGCTAAAAAAAATAAGCTAAGAGCTTAAAGAAAAATTTACAGCTTAATATAGAAGAAATAAACTAAATGTAGCCCAAAATCAGCTAATATGGTCACACTGACGATAACCAACTCTATCAATTATAAGAGCTGAATTCGCTGAGTAAATTCGCCGTTATTGTGTTTCACACAACGAATTTACGCAGCGAATTCTTATCGACGAATTCGTCGACGTAAACGAAATTCGTCGTTCGTCCCAATTGTGTTCCTAGCATAACACAACAACTGAAGCCTATTGACCATGACAATTCATGAGGCATTTCAAGGTCGTGTACTCTCTCGTTTCGGTGATCATACGATATAGATTTAACATAAGATTTCTTTTTATGGGGTTATTTGAAATCACAGGTCCATGTCAAAGAGAGGGTGGCGTTGTCTGAAGTAGTTAGCACTTTTACTACAAAACCGAAGGTCCTGTGTTCGGGCCCGATGACCGATAAAGTCTTTAAATAAAAACACCACGCATTTTTCTGATGTGCATTAGTGTCCATTTGTATCAGTTATTGTAGGAAAGTTCAAGTGATGCCTGCATAGACACTGGTCACTGAACTACACCGGCTTCAGCGGATACTTATCCTAATGTAAAATAAAAGCGCCCTCCTACGAGGGTATTGCGTAGCAGAATCATTTGCGAAGTAACATAACCAATAAAATGGCTACTGAACACAGCTTCGAAAATTTAATCCGCTTCATTGACACCAGGGGTGCTGCAACTCTGCCTTATTAATAAAAAACGTGAAAAAAGCAGAGTTGTAAAAGAATGAAGATTTCTTTTACTTCACCATCTTCTCTATCACTATCCCTTTCCTGAAAGAAGGTAACATCTAGTAATAGTAGTAGGCATTCATTGCCTTATTGTTACTTATCTTTATAAATTAAAAAAAAAGAAGCCCAGTACCACTCGTACAATAACCTAATTTTCGCCGCACCAAGTTCCAGTTGACCGATTTGAATAAAATTTTGTATAGAACATATTCTGATACTAATTAAGAAAATTTCCAACTTTGGACTAAGTGGCTTTTCACGTTTCCTAGAAAATAAGTGGTAATTATAATCACCATCGGCGTAATATGTATACAGGTGTACGATTTTTCAAAGGTAACTAGAAGACATTTTATTTAATGATAAAATGTTTTTATTATGGTAAACTTTAAAGCAATTCTATGCAGGTGCTCCTCACATTTTTTACACACAAATTGAGTGCGGATGTGGCATTTCTTGCACCGATAATTTCGCCATCATCTGGCTTACAATAACGTATTGGGTCACTTTCATGCGTTTTGGTCTTGGTACCTCTGTTTCCATTTACTGTTCGTCGGAATCCTCGCAAACCAGAAGAGTTCTAGTAATTTCCGACCGAAATTGGTGTTGGTTTTTCCCTCAATTTTTTCTAATTTTGCACAAAAAAAAAAATTTCAACTTACACGCATTCACAACAACCGAGTCCACTACTTTCGAAAAAAGATGCCATCACCACTTCTTGCTGACGGTGGAGTTGGCTGAAGTAGTTAGCACGTTTACTACAAAACCGAAGGTCCTGGGTTCGAGCTCGGTCACTGACGAAGTTATTCAACTTTAATTCCAGGCATTTTTCTGATGTGTATTATTGTCCCTTTGTATCAGTTGTTGTAGGAAAGTTCGAGTGATGAAGGCAAAGACACTGGTTATTGAACTACATCGGATTCAGCGGATACTAATCCACCAACATCAGAACACCCTCCTCCGTCGGTAATGTGTAGCAGGTAAAATAAAAATCAAAAATTGCAAGCTAATACACCTTCAAAATTTAAAACGCCTCATTGACACCAGAGGCGCTTCAACACTGCATCATTAAAAACGTGCAAAAAGCAGAGTTGCAAAAGAATGCAGCTTTCCTCTATCTCTTCCTTCACCACCTGTCTTTTCTGTCACTATCCCTTCTCTATCACCCTCTTACTCAGAGGTAGCACAAAGGGATCATTGTATTGGACCCAAGTGAGCTGGACTCTAAATTTCACCCTTCCTTACCAGCAGTCTGCTAACCTCACCTAACCTAACCACTTCTTGCTTCTAACATTTATGCGGTAGTTCGATGCTGTATTACCTTCGATATCTACGCCCACCCCACCCCATATGCAATTTATAACTTTGTATCACATTAGATTATTCAACATTATATACTTATGTAACTTTTGGTAGCGTCGGTCAGTTGTAGAAGGATCGATGGTATCAAAATCCGATTGCTAAGGTAAAAATTACTTTCTCATGCTATTTTGCAATATAGATCTCATTTGCGTGATCGAACATGAAGTTGTATTCTTTTTTGGTAAGCGGTTGTCATATTTAATTTCTAGATTAATTAGCTGGCAATCTGTTTTTGGGCACTGGCATTAAATTTCATTTCAGATAGTAGACAGACGCTCAGGATGCTTCAAATATTCGATTAAGTTTAAGGCCAGGAGAGAACCGAGATCAATTTATGTACTATACACTTCTTCAGAGAGAGCGTATACAACAAGGCATGTGAATAAGGTGTACACGTTTTTCGCCAGTGGTGATTATAATTACCACAATATTCATAATGAACTTTTACATTATAAATGAATATTATTTTTGGTAAATAGTACACAAAAGATAAAAGTAAACGTTTAGTTTTACAAAAATAGGTGTAATTGATAGATATAATAAATTATTGGTACTTTATCTCCATGTTTTTCAATTCCCTTTAATTACTAGTCTCTAAAATTACCAAAAAAAAATGAGAAATTTAAGTAGCGAAACGAACTTAACTGAGTATTTAATAAAAAAACTAGTCCCCAAATAACTTATTAAAAAAAGTCTATCGAATCAAAACTATTTTGTTTGTCGGTTATGGATAGTAGAACTTCTGGTAATTATAATCACCGGTCAGCGAAAAATGGGTTAAAGGAGGAGATTAAAGACGATGGATTATGTGCATGCAAAGCCAAGTAGATCATTTGCCCGATGTGTTATTCAAAAAATAATTGTATTCTATGTACTTTTATGATCCAATAACAAAATAAACTATGTTTTATATTTAACTAATATCTTGCGTTAATTTTGGTACACCCTTTATATAAATAAAAAGTACCTTAAAGTACTTCAAAAAACAAATGAATGGAATCCTTCTTTTTATCAGTGTATTTATTCTCTGCCTCCTCCTTGACATTTATTTTCCTACACCACAAGTGGAATGTTAAAAGGGCAAGAATTAACATTATCATAATATTAAACACTATTGTGCTAATCATCCATTCCTCAATTGCAAATGAAAGACATACAAAACGAAAAGTGTCTGAAGAAAAATTAAAAACAAAAATTATTTTCATTTACAAATTGGCGTCTGCTAAATAATCTTTAATAGATGAATTTTTAGCATTGTGATTACTCAAGGGTAACAAGGGAATTAATGAAGAGTGCTAAAGAAATGAAGAATTGTGGGAAATAGGGAAATGTGTGAAAGAAATTTAATGAAAGGAATATGGAAAAAAATCGATAAAGCATAAACTTTTTGCTGCCAGTTACAATTAACACAATTATTTTTATAGGAATAAAATATACATTACAAGTCTCAGTGCTGGTCTTTGGATCAGATCTTTCCCCTTTTCTATTCTATATCATGAAACACTTATAAAAAAATTTCAAGTTTGATATATAAGAAGTAGTAGGTAGTTTAGTGAAGACATATGTACATATGCAAGTGATTTCTTTATTTAAAACTGGTGCTCACTATCCTACACAATCGCATGAATTACGAAAAAAAATATAACCCTGATCTAATGAATTGTTATTGCCTGTTGAACATTTTTATATACTCCATAATACCAGGGTTGTAGTTTCTCAAAAGTGGAACAATTGTTTAGAATAGTGTGTCTAAGACCGTAGCCAGAGCAAAGTCTATAGATTGGCAACAGCACCTAGAAGAGTGTCTAGTTAAAAGTCTCACACCAATCAATAGTATTGATTTAACACTAGAGTAACACGCAGGACCAAACCAACCTCCAATCACCGGCACAACGCCATTTAATTTCTTCTCTTCATAACAAGCAGCGACTGTGGTTGTTTGCGCCATCCACATGATCTCTAAGAGAAGAGCTCACCACTTACAGGCACAACGTCATTCACTACTCATATTGGGGTTGGATCAATGCATGATCCAAACACAATCCTTCACCTTCTTGCCGTGGTGAGCATCATCTATTAACATCGTGGGGTTAAACAAAGTCCCTGCCCCACGATGTCGTTACTGTGCGACAAGTCGAACGTTGCCGACATCGTGTGCTTAAAATCCACCGTTGGCTTTTGGTAATGGATTGTGCGGTCACTTAATCGCCCATTAAACCACTAGAATAGATCAGGTGTTCCCGAAGCAACAGTTTTAAGCCACTAATTAGACCTCGAAGTTCCTCCCAGAAGCACTGCACCCCTAGCGTCTTTTGAAATCACGGCAGTTCCGGGTGATGTTGCACCTGTAAGGCGGCGTAGCAAGCTAATTTCTTTAAATAAATATGTTCAACCTCCCTCCTAACAGTTTAAATAATTTCATTTAATTCATTGATCTGTTGTTCTTTTATTGCAAATAAAAGTTCGAACACACATGAAAAAAACACCCTTTGTGCCCATACAGCGCCATATAACATTTAAGAGGGCATTAACTTTACGACTCAGTGCTAACGAAATCGACAACTAATTAATCAATCTAATGAATTACTCCCATATTTGTCTTAACACTCAATGCTTCCCCTTCCATCTGCATTTCCATGAGATTATACGATAGAATGCAACAATTAAAAGTAAACTTTCCGGTTTGTTAATTTGACACAAGAGCTTATCTAGTGTTAGACATCAGTCGTAAAAACTATTCCCTCCTCCCTCCCACGCAATGCTTCATAATCTGTTTATGGCTGCTTATGGTTTTAAAAATAGAAGCGTTAATGGGCTTTTGTGTTACGAGTATGTGCAATTTGTCAGACGGTCGGAATGGCTGATGTATTGGTATTGTCTGCGTTGAATTGAGGTTTTATTCAATAGTTACTTTGCTGGTTTTGACTTCAAGACAGTAAAAAACAATTTTATACATTTGAATTTGTTGCTTTAAAAACTCCAGCAGCATTTCTAGCAGCCTTCCTAAGACAAGTGCTTATTTAGTGTTTTTTCTGTTGCAACATCTGCTGATTCTCGGTTAAGAAGTCAAAACAGCGCAACTGCATCACTTTCAGTACTATTCAAAGAATTTTCATACACTTCTTTTGCTATTCGTTTTGATTTTTTTTAGTAAAAATGTGTATATACGAGCTAAAGTCCTGCACAAGACTCCTTACAAGATCTTTTAAGACATGAGCGATTTTTCAAATGCAAACAAGACTGTTTGCAAGAAATTTGTTTCAGTATTGTAGGTATAGGAGTAAAGAAGAAAATCACTAGTGGCGGAAGAATTTGTGATACTTGCTTTTTCGTACGCATGGGCGCGTATACAAACGTCATGCATGTACATACATACATACACACATAAGTTGTGCGTATGCTCTTTGTTTTTTTTTTTTTTTTTTTTTGAAATTAGTTGTAAGCGCTTGCTTTAAAAAAAACTCGATGAAACACATAATAGCTTACCATCTACATCTTACACACACACTCAAACGTACAATATACAAAATAACAAGCATACACGCATCAAGACTACTTCTTTTCAGTGTTTGTTACAGACTAGAAGTCTTCGCGACATCGCTTGTAAATACACATATACACGCACACCAATATATTCATCGTGATTCTTAAACGACATTATTTTTTATTAGTTAAGTATAATACATGCTACAACAATATATTTAAAAAACAAGACGTACATATATACATTTCATTTACGCAGGTCTCTAATACGAGTAAATTTTCCATTTCTTTGTTCCTTTTGCTTTATTTTTACTTTAGCTTTTTTAATTCCGGACATCTGTCTGTTATGCCATTCGTTTGCTTTAACAAAGGGTCCACCATGTAACGTTTTTTTTCCAACTAGTGCTTATTTCGTGAGTGGTAACACTTAGCTCATGTCTGATTTGACAGATAATTAGTTTTATCCTTCCGCTGAACGAATATCGTTGTGTATTCGCTTTGCTAAGTGGGTCTGCGATCGACTTACAGAAGATGCCGATTTTGCCAAAAAGATCATCTTTTCAGATGAAGCCCATTTTGATCTTGGCGTGTATGTAAACAAGCAAAATTGTCGCATTTGGGGCACATAAAACCCGCACGCATACATTGAAAAGCCGACGCACCCAAAACGAGTCACTGTTTGGTGCGGATTTTGGACCAGAGGCATAATTGGGCCATTTTTTCGAAAATGAGCAAGGAGTGGCCATTACAGTCAATGGCGATCGTTATCGGGCCATGTTGAACGAATTTTTGTTCACAAAAATTGAAGAGGAGGATATTGGCAACATTTGGTTTCAACAGGACGGCGCTATACGTGCCACACAGCCGAAGCTACACTCGGTTTTTTTATAGCACTTTCAAAAAAAAAAGTTATCTGGCGGACCCTTTAGAATTGATGCTGCTAAAAATTCAAATCAACTGTCAGATTATTTTTTTTATTTGTGCAACATTAATTCGTTTAGATTTTCTTGTTTCTTTTGGTCTTCTTATACGTGTCCCACAGTCACGATTTTCACGATTATCCTTGGCATCAGCTCCTTTAGTCGTCATTAACAATATTCTCTTTCATTGTTTTTATGAGCAGTTTAATAATTTGGATTTTCATTTTAACATAATTTATAATTTGAAGCATATTTTTATTATTCATAATTATTGTTGTTTATAGTTATTTTTAAAATAATTTGATATTATGGTTGTTGTTATCATACGTTTAATGTGTTTGAATACTTTCATCAATTAACGTGAAGCGGAGTTATTTTATTGCAAATTGTTTAACTTTATAATGCAATAATACATTAAAATTAGAGTTGAGCGATATTTAGAAACCAGTTACTTTTTCACAGCGATTGAAAAATCACAAATCACAACTGTGACTGAATTTATCAAGTAACAGGTTTTGAAAATATAGTTCTTTCATACAAACTGTGATTGTTTTTACATGCTTACTTTACAATAAATAAAGCTACCACATTAATTTTTTTTATACCTTCAGCTTTTGTCAAGAAAAAAATCGTCAAATCGCGTCAAATCATCTTTTCTGCCAACTATTGCAATTTTATTGTCTCTCTGCCTCTTACATATTTTTTTTATTTATTCTCAATATTTGAACGGGGTTGATTGCTAATTGCTTGTTCTTGCTGCTCTTCTTATTAGTATTTATCAAAACACCAATACTAATAAATACTTTTAAAGCAGAAGAGCTGAAATGTGTTAAACCGTGATCACAGTCACTGTTTAATTTCTTATTAGATTTTCTCAAAATAACAGAACTGCTACAAACAAAATACTGCTAAACTGTGATCACAGTCACAGTTTAAAAGAACAGCGATTTAGAAATCACGTTCACAAGGAGCAACATTATTAAAAAATCACGCTATCGCTCATCACTAATTAAAATAACTCTGTATTAAGGTAAACCAAGCAGTGGTATATGTTGGTGGTTAATGCTGCGAGGGTTGATTTTTAAAATTTGCAAATCTGCGTTGTGTGAACATGGACTGATAGAAAATTTGATGTCGGCTCATCTTGAATGCAAGGAACGATGATAAGAAATCCTTTCGGCATGCTTGAGGTTTTCACAGATGGTTCGAAATCGGACAAAGTCGTGGGTGGGGGAGTTTTGATTCCCCTTTTTCGGGAACAGATGAGTTTCTACACTAAGCTAGACGATTAGTGTAGTGTAAGACAGGCTGAAATTTCAGCAATAGAAAGGGCGGTAAATTGGCTAAAGTTCTATAACATATAACATAAGGATATTCGAATATGTACCGATAGTAACGCCACGATAAAATCTCTCATCATGCCTCACGTTTCTCCATGAGATGGAGAGATATTCTAACCTAAAGTTAACCTGTATACCGGAGCATGGAGGTGTACTCGAAAATCATATAGCAGACGAAAAGATGGAGTTCGACTATCAAACTGGCATGCCAATCAACTGGTCGGAGTTCCATTCAAGTGCTGCAAATCGCAATTGCGCAAACTGGATGGTCAAATGAGGTTACTTGCTCTATCTCACAATTAACTTGGCCACGATACAATAGCCTGTATTACTTTCCCCCATCCTCGAAGTAATCGAGAATACTTTTTAATATAACTTTGGATACGGTCATGAGACTGAGACTTGCAACAACAGCAAGACGAGGTATCACTTGAGGTCTACAGGGAAGACTTGAGGACCTAGATTTTGCTGATGATATTTGCTTGCTCTCACAAAACAAAGGTAATGCGAATTAATGCCACCAAAACCACTAATTTTGAGATTAATGGTAATAAACTGGAAGATGTTAATAGTTTTTGCTACCTCGGCGGAGTCATTTCTCTTTCCGGTGGTTGAAACGATGACATCAAATGTCGTATAAATTAAGCGAAGCAAGCGTTTGGAAACCTTCAAACAGTGTGGAAGTCTTCTAAGGCCATTTTTCTCAAATCTGTTGTCTACCCTGCTCTGTGGGTGTGAGTCTTGCAATACATCCAAAGATCAGATTAAGTCACTACAGGTTTTTGTAAAAAAGTCTTTAAGACGAATCCTAAAAATTGTTTCGCCGTCAACACATATCTAACAGCGAGCTGCAATTTAGAACAAAGCAAGTAAGAATTAGAATTGAAATATCTAAAAGGATATTTAACTGGCTGGGGCATACGAAGGCAGATCAATAAGTCCGTGACTTTTTGAATGAAATAGATTTTTGGAAAACAAATATTTATTTTTCAACATAATCTCCTTTTAACTCAATACACTAAGTCCAACGTTTCTCCAGTTTTTGTATTTCCTCCAAAAAATAGGATTTTCGAGGTCCCTAAAATAGGCAATAATTTCATTGTTGGAGCTAAATTTCTTTCCATCGAGCCATTTCCTTAGGTTTGGAAATAGGAAGTAGTCACTAGGGCTAAATCTGCAGAATATGGCGGATGGATACCAATTCTTAGCCCAATTCATAGAGTTTTGCCAGTGAGACTGCACACGTGTGCACTCGTGCATTATCTTGATGAAAAATACATTTTTTCTTGGCCATATGGGTTCGTTTTCTTTTTAAATCCTTATTAAATCTGTCTAATAAGTTGGCATAATATTCCCCGTTTATTGTTTTTCCTTTTTGAAGGTAACCGATGTGGATTATCCCGCGCGCATAGCAAAAAAACTGTTATCATCACCTTATTGGCCGACAAACTCACCTTGGCCTTCTTTGGAGCAGGTTCACCCTGCTGCTTGGTATCCTGAGTACAGTAATGGATCCATGTTTCATCCACAGTTACAAAACGCCACAAAAACTCATTCGGATTGGGGTTAAACAACTCCAAATAATCCTTTGAAGCTGTCACACGTTTACGTTTGTGGTCAATTGAGAGCAAACGCGGCACCCATCTTGCAAACATCTTTCTTAAACCCAACTAATCATTTAAAATCGAAACCACACTGTCATATAAAATGCCTATGGCATCATCGATAGGCCAAAATCCATATCGCGAATTTTTTCAACATTTTCATTTTCAATTGGCCGTCCAGAACGTTCAGAGTCATTTGTAATTGTGTGACCACAACGAAAGTCAAAAATAATGTTTAATGATCACACGAAATTCACTTTTTCCATTTTCTTCTCAAAATGCGAAGTAGTCTGTTGTTATCAACGGCTGCCAAACACAAACTAAATGACACAGCCTATTCAAATTTAGACAAGACTCAACTGACAGTTGCCTCTTGACAGGAGCAGTGTTGCCATTTCAATAATGAAGAATAGAAATAAACTCATGGAGGTACTAACTGGCCACTAAGAAGCGATACAGAGTTGAGCTACTAGCCATTGCTGGAGCCATTCTCCAACCGCCGTATTCTGTAACTCGCAAAAGCTAAAGAAATTCTATCGCTAAAATGTTGAACAAATAGAAAAAATTTGTTGGCGATAACATAAAACACTAACATTTCGGCGAATTACATTTTTAAGCCACTGCTTTCAAGGTTCTACTTTCAAGATTTTTAGCGATGGAGATTTAGCTTTAAGGAGTTACAGAATATGAGGGCAGATGTTATGGTGATGCCAGATGTTCCCCATTAGGAAGGACACCACGTTTCTGCAAGAAATTATTTCTGAGGTAGACGTTTGTCGAACACCGAACACATATCCATTAATACTCCTAATAAATATTTTTAAAATGTAGCCGATAGAATTCTCGCAATTTATGTGAATGAAATTTTAATCAAACTAAAAAATAAAACCAAAAATTTATTTCAATATATTAAATAATTGCTGAAAAATAATTAAACCTCTTTTATTCACCAAGTTGACCTGTTTCTCTGTGGCCATTTAAAGTCCAGAAGGAAAGAAAAGAAAACGAAAACTATAGCATGTATTGGAAAAGTACTAAAATCATTTTCGATTTTTAATAGTATTTCCGTTTTAATCATCTGCAACTGAACAACTTTAGTTTCACTTCCTATTGTCAAGTATTTATATTTTTTTCCTACACAGGGAGACAAAGCAAATAAATGAACTTATCTTTAGCAATTGTTAAACTTATGTCGTTATAAAATAGTGGAAAAAAGTAAAATATTTTTGTATGAAAATATCAAGTATTTTTTTCCATTTGTTTTTGTTATATTCTTTTTTTTTTTTTTTTTTGCCAGCAACAATATGACCCCTTGGCGCTGATTCAAATAATTTTTTAATATTTTTTTTTTAAATTTACACAGACAATATGATTCTTGTTGAATAGAATTGAATTTATATAGAAGTTTTTTCAAACATGTTATTCAGGGAAGAATTGAGCGAGGAAATATGGCAGAGTAGATGGCAGAAATATTATCCACACATATGTTGACCAAGGGTGCGAAGTGAGAATTGTAACGAAATTCAAGAAATCATACCTTGAAGGCATTAAAATGTACCATTAAAGCTGTCTTTACATGGTAATACAAAGTATTACGACTTTGTAGAATCAAAATATTATGAAATTCTCTCCGTGTTTAATAAAAAGAGAACAAGAGTCTGTTGTAGGTATTTTTCATGTTTACACTGATACGATAAGTAAAATGCAAGCAAAGATATTCAACTGTTGAGTTAATAACAAAAATTGGAAAATTGCAAAAAAAAAATATGTACTAATAAAAAAATATTGGAGAAAACATTTTAGAATTTCAATGTAATTTTACCACAAATGTAATTTTTTTATGTTTTTTTTATTGTTTGTTTTGTTTTGTTGTGCCATCAATTACTCGATGGTTGCAATTGTACAATATTTACAAAAACAACATAAAAATTTCATGACTTGGTTTTGGTTGTTTTTAGAAAAGTGTTAACACCTTCAATAAATACCATTAATTCTGGCAACGTTGACTTTAAAATACACCTCTGGTGTGATGAGAATACATAAGTTTCTAAAATGGTTTAGAAAATGAACATTTACCGACTGATTGTCAGATTTTCTATCCGTATTCTCTCCTACTCGATACATTTTGCTCAAGGCACATTTAATACATTTGATATGCCTTGATTTTGCTTTTACATGATAAGATTTTGTATAACCGACAACATTTTTTGACATGTCGTAATACATTGTATTACCATGTAAAGACAGCTTAAGCAGTGAATTCGTTTTTTTTAATCAAATACTTATCTTATTACAATAACAACAATAACAACAATGTTATACTTTCTGCTTATTAAGAAATATACAACCACACAAGCACATAAGCCAATGCAGAAAACAGGCACAAACAGCAACAACTATAATGCTTCCCATAAAGATGTTTTATTGTCAATGTACATATACACAAACCAATAAAACGAATTGTAACACGAACTAATGACGAGATCGAAAGATAATGACTATAAAGAAGAGCAAAGTTAACATCGTGGTATTTCAGCACTTTAATAATTTAACACGGTGTGTTTAAAAGCTCTTAATAGCAGTGCAGAGTAAATAAAGAAAAAAAAGTTATTTCAAACTGAAACCTTACGCAAATAAACCGATTCACTGGGCTTTCTCAAAAGAAAATTTACTTTACGAAATAGCAGCCATTAGAGAGTTTACCTGCTGAACATTCGTAGTGGGATTTTTTGCGCCAGAAACCCCATTTATCGACCACTCAATTTCATAAATCTAATGATACACTTTTCTAGGGAAATATTTAAATAAGAAATAAAATATTTCATTTCATTTAACAACACTCAGGGAAGAGCTGCAACTTCACATTAATTCAATATAATAGAAAATGTACATCCAGATACTTGAAAATGCAATTAATAAATTAATACTGTAATAATTTGTCCATATTCAAATAAGAAATTTTAACATGACTAGACTTTCGTTAATGTTTCTTATTAATTCAATATGGTTCTTATTAATTTTAAGCTGTTTTTTCTCGGTGTGAATATTTAAGTAAAGTCTATGCAAGTCTGCTAAAAAAAATAATTTACTCATATTTTCACAATAATCTGTTATTATATGTACGGCGATTAAATAAATTGCGTCAAAGCGACAGTTTGCTTTTTGTGTGAAATTCTTTTTAATAAATAAATTTCCAAATTGTGTACTTAAATTAAATACGATTAAATTTGTTTTGATAAAGGTCTTCACTACTTTTTAATCGATTCCCTAAGCAAAAGATGGGCAAATTTGAGGTTAGGAAGTAAATTGGATGTCAAATGATGAAATGTCAAGAATTGGGCTGTCATGCTTTGACATCTACAAATAACAAATAATAACAAATAATTTTAATTATGAAAATTTACCATCAATATAGTGAAAATTTGTAAAATTCGAGCAGCTTTTCCTCGTAATCAAGCTCCTTCTGAGACGACTGAGCGTGATTTAATCAACAAATTCGGGACTCACGGTAGTTGAAAAACCATTACGAACAAGAAAGTGGCCGTATGGTGGCGTTTATGGTCTGGCTGTATCATCGGCACGTATTTTCGAAAATGAGCAAGGAAACGCCGTCACTGTGAATTTTCTGCGCTACCAAGCGATGATAACCGATTTTTGTGGCCACAATTGGCTAAGTTTGACATCAGTGACCTTTGGTTTCAGCAAGACGGCGCCACACAGCCGGTCAAAAAAGTTATTGCATGAGAAATTTCCCGGTCGCCTAATTTCTCAATTTGGCAATGTCAATTGGCCGACTCGTTCTTGCAATTCAACGCCGCTGGATTATTTTCTCTGGAACCATTTGAAAGACCGGGTTTATGTAAACAAAACAGAAACAACTGGCGCTCTGAAAGATGAAATTCGGCGCTGCATTGAAGAGATAAACGAACCTTTAATGCAAAATATGAATTAAAAGTTTGTGAAAAGAGCGGACGCCTGCCGACGTGCTAGAGGTGGACATTTGCCCGACATCATATTCCATTATTAATTCCCATATTTCTACTTTACACTGGTACCAAAAAAAACTTAATTTATAAAACAAAGTGCGTTTTTAAGACAATTTACTCCCTAACTTTAAATTTGCCCACCGTTTGTAAACATTCTTTTGAGACAACCTGTTCATTACATAAGATGTGAGTCTATTCACCAAGAACTGTTAAACCAAACTAAACATAAATAGCTGGGAACTGTCAAACCACCAGACATAGCAAAAAGTGTTGCCGCATTGAAGTTATTTGCCTTACGCTGATTTGCATAATGTATTACTATGCGACGTTTTTATTTCCTTCATAACTCAAAATGAAGGCATTAATGCCGAAATTTTATATTCACTTTATAAGTAAATAATTCATATGGGGTACATCTATCTATATTTTCCTTAATCCACTTTTTGTGTGCCTTTACTCGTGCCAAAAAAAAGTATATACATACATATGTGTTCGCATATACGTATAATTCAAACAACTTTGCCCTCCAGTTCAATTTGTGTTGTGACATTTTTCTCTTCGAAAATTCTACTTTTTCTATTTTCAATAACAATAAATTTTTCTTGTTTTTTTTTACTTTTTACATTTTATTAACATATAGTGTAACTGTTAGTGACAATATGACGCCTGCAACGTGTAACACTATATTAAAAAAAAATTATAAAAAATAAAAGATATGTTAAAAAAAGGAAAAATTTGTGGTAAGTAATGGCATATGGCTTAACAAATGAATAAGTGGCATATAGCGAATTGATGACGTTTTTAATTTCTATTGTGGTGCAGAGAGTTTGGAAAACATGCGAAATTTTTAAATTCATTTCCAATTTTCTCTTCAACAAAATTATTACAAACGATAAATGTTTTTGACAAACTACTAGTTAGAGCATAACAAGCAGAGAATAGTTAAATAGAACTCAATAATAAATACAGTTAGGTCTCGATTAACATATTCACCCCTTTTCTGCGTTTCGATTCGAATCGAAAGTTTCTCCGGTTGGTAATTTTGGTATTCTGCGTTCCATTCTTTGATTTCTCTTTCGATTCTATGTATTCTGCATTTCGATCGTAACTACGGTTTTGTAAGTTGTTATTTTAGTGGCGGAGCCTTTTCAATTTTTGTTTGTTTAGCTTCAAAAAGTGATTAATTCAAAAAATAATGCAAGTATTAAATGCAAAAGAAGGTCTAATTAATTTGGTTTTTTGTACTGAAATGCAATTTTTATTTAATTTATTACAGGTAGAAGAGTATAAAAAGTTGACATACCTATTTAATGGCAACGAAAAACGATATTGTCTACGGATTTAATTAAATTGAAACAAATATACTTAATTTATGTGTTACAATTATGTGTAGAAAATTAAAATATCAGCTCCGGCGCGACAGGATTCTTCACACTGGATAAGTTTGGCCACAAATACCTCTTGCTTATCTCGTACTTAAATATGCAAGAATTTATTTAAAAAAAAAAATTTCACAATATTTAATTAGATATTATTTGTTTTTAATCAGAAATTAAAATCTAAAAATGTCTCAATTATTATTTGTTTTAATATTAAATCACTATTTTTTTGCACTAAATTTAACTTTTTGCTAAAAATTATGCAAAATTGTTTAATTTTTCTGTTCTTATTTCACCCGTTTCATAGCAAAGCAGCAGGTTTAAACATACTCTTCTCTTCTTCTTTTTCTTTCGATTCCTTTTTTTGCCAGAATACCTGTTTTCGATCCGTGCCTAACTAAATGCGGGAACGTAATCGAAACGCAGAATAGGGGTTATTGAAAAAAAAACATTTTCATAATTGTTTTTTTCTTCATATTTTTGTATAAAAAATTAAATCGATGAACAAAAAGAAAACAATTAGAATTTTTCATTCTCGGATCATTGACGTTACCAGTTAATCGAGGCCTTACTGTATTAATTCAAGAGAATTCTATTATTTACAGGGCAGAAATCATTTATTGATAGTTTACAATAGCTGTCAATAAATAAAAAAATTAAATAGTTGGAAAAAAATTCATTAGATTGAAATCGATTTCAGTGTTGTTTCTCCATATAATAGACCAAATGGTATGGCATCGTTTTCATTTTCCACTAGGTTCGATTCCCTGAGAAAGAAGGGTTTGGCCACAGTGAAAATTTTTATGCGGAAACCCCTTAATTTCAGTACAAAATAGACCCCTGCAAAATACCACTTGCAAGAACTTTTAAGACATGCTTTACTCCAGGAAAATCTTTTAAAACAAACGCTTAACAACACTGTGTGCAAGAAATTTGTTTTAGTTAATGCAGGTATAGGAGTAAAGAAGAAAATACTTCGTGACGAAAGAATTTGTGATGCTTGCTCCTTCCTACGGATGGGCGCGTATACAAACGTCATGCATGTACATACACACACACGTTGTGTGTATAATCTTTTATTTTTCCGCGCGCATACAAACGCACACATGCATTTGTGTGCTTGCTTTAAAAAACCACCCTTAAACACATAATAGCTTACTATTTACTTCTTATACACACACACACACTCAAACGTACAATATAAAAAATACCGAGCATACACACTTCAACACTACTTCTTTTGAGTGTTTATTACGAACAAGAAGTCTTCGCGACAACGCTTCGTACATCGATACAACCATCATGCTTCGATTATTAAACGACAGCATTTACGAGTATTATTGGTTTATTATAATAAAACCCACGACAATACATTTAAAAAACAAGACGTATTTACATTTCAGGACTGTACCAAATAAAAGAAAAAGAAAAAAATATAACATGCGATATTTTTGAAAAATAAATTTAACTCGATAAATTTATCTTCACACACATCCAAATCGTTACGTTTTTCACCCACAAAAAGAAGGAAATTCCTTCTCAATTTTATTGTTTTTTTTTTGCATTTTTTATTTTTCTTAAGAATTAATTTTTTTTGACGGTAGAGGGTGTTTAACTGTTTTTTGTTTCCACTGTCAAATAAAGGACGCAGCCTCGCCCACTAAAATTAGTTATAACATTTTTTAAAATTCTACTCAAACCATTTGCACTCGCTAATGACAGACACTGTTTTAATAACATAAGATCTCTTAGAAAAGTGGGCGGTGCCACACCCAATAAAATTTAACATGTTATTTTATCTCTATTGCTATCTAAACGTTTCCTATGAAACTTTCCCCTCAAAATGGTATAAGAAAATTGAACAGTATGTGATCGATCCCGTTAATATTGTCAGTGTTGCCATAGTGGTCACTATAAAGCAGTGCTGCCAGAAATAGCAGAAAATTCTAAGGAAAATGGGACTGATTTATCAAAAAAATTAAATTAAAAGAATTTTGAAAAAAATACTTTTATTTTTTTCTTAAATTAAGCATTGCTTAAATTTTTGTACACCCATAAAATTAAACTAAAACCATGTCTCAAGTAAGTCCTTCCTTCTGTTGCAACTGTTAAAGAAAATAAACTAGACATTTGTCAAATAAATGGTCAAACAAAATCCAAAATTAACAGTCGATTTGTGAAGCGCAAGGAATGACTAAAGAAAAGAGTGATGCAAGGAAAGCAGGAAGTAGTAAATATTATTGTATCAGTGGCAGGCCAAACAAACTGATAACTGAAACTTAAAAATCTTTTACTTGTAACAAGAACAAATTTATAACAAAAAACAGAACGAATAAAGAATTTTATTAAGGAAATCTTACAAAAAAAAAAAAAAAAAAAAAAAAAAAAAAAAAAAAAAAAAAAAAAAACCTAGAACTAAATAAAATACCATGAAGGAAGGATAATCGAAAAAAATGCCAGGAGGACTTCTTTCTGTTAAGATAAAAAAAAAATAAACACAAACTGAAAAAGTAAAGACTGTGAATATCTTTTGAACCCATTTAATGTCCTTGTTAACTGCAGGCGGTACACAGCAATTATTTAAGGCAACTTTTCTTATAAAACAGTCGTCATGTGGAAATCATGGCACATCCAAAAGATAAAAGGAAACAAAAAAATAAAAGAGTAAAGGAAAATAGTTAAAATATATTTCCTTTTGCAAGTGTTGCAAGTTATAAATAAAACGAGTACTATAGAAAAAGCAGGAGGAGGGATACATAATTTTAAGATTATTTTTATTACAAAGAATTTAATAAATTTAATATTTAAAACTTACTGCTTTAGGATAACAGAAACTTAAGCAAACTCCTTGTATTAAATTAAGACAAATTTTCATGCTTTATGCATATATTTTTTTTAAACGCCTCTCTAAAAATATACAGCAGATTGATATGAAATTAGAAGAATAGATACAGCTACACCTAAAAGAGCTTCATAGTTTTTTTAAAATTGGAAATTTTTGTCGTCTGGCACCAACTCGTATTCAACCGATTTCCATGAAATTCAAAATACAGATGGATATGCTTCGAAAAAGGACACAAAGGCTTTATTATTTCTCATGACTAGGATCAACCGATTTTAATGAAAATTAAAAGAAAAGAACACATACACCCCTATCGTGAACAGTTTTTCCCTCGAAATATTTTCCCTATTCCCCAAATTGCAATCGTGAATAATTTTTCCCCTAAAATGTGTTCCCTTTCTTGTTTCCCCTTATCGTGAATAATATTTTTCACATGGATTTTTTCACTTTTCCCTTCGTTTTGTTCACTTTATTTTACTAGCAATTATATATTAAAACTTATGAATAACTATTTTTAGGGCAAGATCAATAAATAATGTCCACGATTAATAACAATAATTCTTTGGAACACATTTTTTCATTGAATATGAATCTCTTTGGTTCACATGCCGTAAATTTTATGGCTGTTGTATACTAAAATTTTTTTTCACGGCGCCGGAAACAATTAAAAACACAACTACACACTCTATAACATTTCATTTGAAACCCAAAATATGTTTATTTCTTATTATTAAACGTAATTTGTTTGATTTTCAATTAATTTTGAAGCTTTAAAAGTCTTCTTCCCTTTTTTTACATTCACTACGCATTGATAGCGGGAACAAACGTTCCCATGAAATTCACAATTGCAAATTTCCCTTCATGGGGAATGAAAATTTCATGGGAACAAAAATTTCACATTTTATTCACGATAGGGGTGATAGTCTCATGTTTTAGGGCACACAGCCACAAGATTTCCAGTTTTCACGATTTTCGGTCATTTTTACGATTTTCCAATATGACGGTTTTTGCTTTAGATGATGAGATAGAGATGGTAAAATCGAGCTTTCATTACAAAAAAAAGCTTTCAGCAAATTGTAATACGATAAATCAAAACAATTCACATATTCCATTTGCAATAAAAGTTGCGTACATAAAGCAGAAATCTACATGAACTGACAGCACACACAGTGGACCAAACACAAAAAAAAAGAACGCTGATGACGAAGATGTAGTGGGGTTCGAAAACAGCTAGTTGTTCCGTTCTACTATGTGTTTGTCGCAATAATTACAATTAACTTTGGTGTTATTTGTTCATTAATAATTATCACATGTAATTTGGCTTACAAAGTGATACGTACCTTAGGCTGTTCAAATCGTAAATATATGTAAGAAAATTGCAATATTTATCGATATTATTATTCATTTGCTGTAACGATACGATAGTGTACATCTTTATCTTACTCGTCATTTAATTTTATATCATGTGACAACAATGCAGACAAAATGTCAAAATAAGCGAAAAGCACAAAGAAGAATTAAGCAAAAACTAAATGAATTTGAGCTTGTTATTTTACTGTTTTTAATTCAACCGACAGCGAATATTGCTAATATACATTACTGCATAGCAAAGTCGATCAATTTTCGTTGTATTTATTATAGTGATACGATTATCGTAATAAAAGTTACGGAATCGTAACGGAATCCAGGCACTAAACACTTTACGATTCCTTAAATATTTTTCGGGAAACTAAGTGTTTAAATTATTTAATGATTTTAGCACAAAAGCTTTTTCTTCCGCATTTTATAGGAAGAAATTTATCAAAGAAAGATTTTTTTTAATTTCATAATGCCAATATCCAGGTTACAATTTCATCTATGTTTGTATTTGTATTTCTTTGGCATTTTTAAAAGGCAAAAGCTATCAACTTCATAAAAATTCTGACCTTTAGATGAAAAAAGAAAGAAATAACAGTGAAAGGTAAAGCATCACGGAATGCAATCGCATATCTGTAGCCAAATTGTAAAACTTGTTTCACTTTAAAATTCTTGATATCATTTTCATTCAAATTTCTGGCAATCCAACAACATGTTATCTAAACAGGGTGTGTACACTGGGCAGGGTCATATTGTTTTAAATGGAAAAAAGTTAGAAAAAAAAATTTTAAATTAAATCTAAGGGAAATTCTAAAAAACAATGCTAAGAGGGAGTTAAACTTAATACTATTACTAGTAATACAAATGTAATTGGCCAATAGGCTACATGTATTGCAAATGAATAAATAAATGAAATAAATGAAATAAATACTATTGCGCTAAAAATCGATATAAATATTTTCCTTCTCATGTTACACTGTGCAACAAAATCAAAGTTTCGCCAAATTAACAAGACTCTAATGAGTCGGCAAAGGAGTTCGAAAGAGTATATCGTTACCTAAATATAATACAAACGCCCTAACTCGTTTAGAAAGATATTATGGGTAAGGGCGTTTGTTTATTAAAGTAACGATATGCGTGTGTTGACGTTTTTATTTTATTTGCATCAAAATGAAATAAAAAACGCCCAGAGTCTACGGCAGGAATCGAAGCTGCAAACCTCCAACTACTGGACTAATATGCTGCCTACTATTCATGTACATATCTTCGATACAGTAAAATTCGATTATAACGAATAATTAAAAATAAGCTTCTATTTATTTAAAGGGTGTTTGAAGTACCCGGTTTGTGGTATATTTAAAACGCCCTAAATCTTCTTTGTACAGTTTTTTTTTTTTGCTTTTCGAAAAAGGGTTCAAAAACTACTCCTAATGATAATGATATTGTGGTTTGAAAAACATTCTACAGTAATATACGACATAAAATTATACTTTTTAACTCGTCAATGCATGCGTTTTTTCCACCCCTTCGTTAAAAGGATTCAAGCAAGTACCGTTAAATGGGCACATAATGGGTTAAAGTGGTACAGAAAAGGAACACGCCATTAAATGTTACCATAGATATTGTAAAACAGCAAAACTTGAAATTTAAGTTGAAACAATAAAATCCGGATTAGCAGGACATATTAAAAAAAACATTTCTCCAAAAGTAACTTAAAAATTTAATTAAATTTTCAAACACAAAAATTTAGTTGACTAAATTAAAGTTTTAATTAAACTTTTAATGAATTAAATTTTTAATTTGATTTAAAGTTTAATTGAATCAATAAAATATTTAATTGATATTTTTTATATATATTTTTTTTAATAAAGTTGTTGGTTGACTGGAGAAAAGTTTTTTCTGTGTAGGTGAAAAATATCACTAACAACGGCGCAGCGTCGGCGTCAAAACAGACGACTTGTCAATTTGTTTATTATTTGATTGTTTAAAAATGCAACCATGTAGTGCGGCGATTCACTAACTTTTTTTAACGATAACCGCATCGTTAAAATAATTATAACGAAAATTTATCGAATTTGCTATTCAGTAACATTTTTAAAGATATTCGCTGTAAATTAATGTCAGCTGTGTAGTTATTTAAGCGACAATAATTTATGTGCTGTTAATTTTATCGACAAAAATCAACAGAATATATCAGCTGCGTACTATCGTTAAAAAGAAGCTACGGAATCACACAATCGTTATTACAAGCAACAAAATGCATAAACAAAAAAAATTTTAAAAATTTCAAATTATCAAGTCCATCATAGTCGGAAAAATTAATGCTTAATAGAGGGCTGCGTAAGCAGTCTTGAAATGTAAATACGTATTGGTGTCTATTCTGGAATACGCGTCGACTTGGTGAAATTTACATGTAAAACAAAAACAAAACTTAATAAATGTTAAATTTTTTTTTACTCATCATAAAATTCACAGTTTTTAAAAAAGAGAGCAACGCGCTGAAATTCTCACGTTTATTTCATTTTAGAATTGTATGGAAAACAAAAACAATTTTTGAAACTTTGTTTTTGCTTTAATGTAAAGTTTCACTTCTTCGACGCGTTTTCTCGAATATCGACCATTGTTTTTTAAATGTATTGTCGTCCCATGTATTGTACTAAATGCTCTCGTATAGTAAGCGAAGCACGAAGGGTGTATTATTGCTCGCGTATAAGAGTGTTTACAAGCAATGTCGCGTAAAGCATTTGAAAATTTGTAAGCCCCTCATGTCTTGAAAGTTATTTTAAATGGTCTTATGCTTAATGAACACACGAAATTCACTTTTTTTTTAATTTTCTTCTCAAATCATGCGGTTGTTTGCTATCAATGACTGTCAAACACAATTTGTATGACGCAGCTTGTTCAAATTTTGGCAACAGTCAGCTGACAGTCACCTATTGACAGGCGCACTGTTGCCGTTTCAGTTAAAAGTCAGCGCAAAAATTAAAAAAAAATATTTATTGCTTCAAGTAATGTAATGACTAAATTAATTTCCTAGGTTTATTTTAATTATTTTGTGTATTGAATTGAAATCTGCAGTCCATTTTTTTTCCATTGGCCGTAAGTACTCGTACATTCGAAGTAAACTGGTTGCACGACATAAATATATTAGCAGGCAGACCCATGTCCTTTATTTACTTACACAAATTCAGTTCTTAACTCCGCTCAGCAGTTTTTTTTTTTTTTTGACATGTTGCACGAAATTAAAATTATGATCAAGAACAGACCATAATTTTCTAAAAATACATCCAAGTAGTTACTCTACACACCCTGTTTCAACTTACTAGGAGAGAGAAAAAACGTATAGAAAACAAACAGAAAACGAATTCATATACATGAAAGTATTTTAGCCAACCTACACAACATTTTATGGCCTCGTTAGTTAGGGGAACTGTTGAAGAGTATGAATGTGGATGTAAGTAGCACAAGTATTATTCTCCCCTTTAAGTTATTGCATTTTCTGCTTAATACTTGTTAAAAAAAAAAACTGAAAAGAAATATGAGTTTCGCTTCAATAACATATGGCCGAAAAAAGGAAAAAAGAAGCCAACACTGAACAAGACCTAGTTGCACTGCAGGAAGGAGCGTCATTGTGTTTTTCTACCTCTTCTCTTTGTTCTCAAACTTTATATAGAATATCTAGCATGTATGTACATATGTATGTTATTTTTAATAAACCTCAGATGATGCGAACATCACACAAAACACAACTCGATGACCTTGTAGTGTTAGATATTCGGAGAAAAATATGATATGCAATTTACAAAGGATTCGAATAGAGTCAAATGTTATGCTGGGGCTTCATCAAATGTCTTTTATTTTTCAATTTTTTTTTTGTTATATGATTTTAAGTCCTACAAGTTGTAATAACTTCTTAATAATTTTATATAAAATGCATGAATATGTAAATGATTTGTTCAACATAAAGAAGAAAATATTAATTCACAAAGAAGATGAAGTGACATACAGTTGTGGACAGAATATATCTACATACAGCCTTGATGCAACAAATTGCAATGATTATACCCTTTTTTGGTAGAAAATAAAATTATTTGAATTTCACAAAATCCCTTCTTAATGGACCTGTGCATCGGAAGAAGACCCTGTAACAATTACCGTTCGATATTAAGCGTTTCTAGTTCAGCTGTTGGTGATTTCGTTGACAATACCATATGCAACAGCTGTTGTTTCCCACCACTGTTTGTTCTTACAAACATTTTGTAAGACCAAATATTTATTTGCCCTAAAGCGGTAACACTGTGTTCACAAGACTGGTCGCAGCTTGTAAAGGGTGTTTTTTATTGAGGTATAGAACTTTAAGTTGGCATCACTTTTTTAACTGGCGGCCATTTTGTCAGCTGTCAAGTGATTAATATTTAGTTTGGTTTGCCATTTCATCATGAACAGGTTGACAAAAGAACAACGCTTGCAAATCGTGCAAATTTATTTCGAAAATAATGGTTCAGTTCGCGAAGTTTTCCGCAAGCTCCGTCCATTTTATGGTCGACATAATCGTCCATCAGAGCAATTAATTCGGTTAACCATGGATCGTTTTCGCAATACGTTTACTCTATGTGATAATACGCATCCGCAGAGACGTCGAACAGTGCGCACCGAAGAAACAATTGCCGCTGTAGAGCAAAGTGTTGAAGAGGACCCGAATGAATCGATTCGCCACCGTGCACAGCAATTGGAGCCGACTAACCGACTATTTTGTTCCCGAATTGGATGGCATGAATGTGGATGAGTTGTGGTTCCAACAAGACGGCGCTACATGCCACACAGCGTACGTCACAATCGATTTATTGAAGGAAACATTCGATGAGCGCATAATTTCGCGGAATGGACCTGTCAATTGGCCACCAAGATCGTGTGATTTGACACCATTGGATTATTTTCTTTGGGGATATGTGAAGTCGCTCGTCTACGCCAACAAACCAGAAACGTTAGGGGACTTGGAAGCCAACATTCGTGGCGTTATTGCCAACATACGGCCCCATATGCTCGAAAAAGTGGTTGAAAATTGGACCTGTAGAATTAGCTTTATTCGAGCCAGCCGCGGCGGCCACATGCCCGAAATCATATTTAAACATTAATGGCATAAAATTATCCTTCCAATAAAGCCAAATTGATGGACATTAAAACGATTTTCTTGTGTTTTATTTCAATTCAAAGTTCTATACCCCTTAAAAAAAACACCCTATATATGCTCCTTAAAATATTCATCAATATTTTCGGCTGAAAAGTCTCTTTTAGGTAGAAAATGATGCAATCAATACACAGAAAGTTATAACAAATAGAATTTGCTTGTGTTCCCGGCAAAATCCCGAAAATGAAATTTTTCAGTATTTTTGAATTTTTTTTTTTATATATTTTTTTTCTCTTATTTTTCGCCGTGCGCAAATAATATTTTTGGAAATATTTAAAAATATATCTTGTCTTAAGGTGGCACAATAAATTTTCTCGTTACAGCTTAAAAAAAACGGCCTTTAAATTAAATATTTATAACAAAAATAGGTCTAATTCGAAACGATTTGGTTCCTGAAATAACGAAAATTTTGAAAAAAAAAAATTTATAGTATTACCTTTTGAATAAGTAAAAATATGGGATTGGTATTTTTGAAATTTTTTTTATAATAGCGAAATAATTCGCTTTTCTCTGCAAAAAACGGCGAATCTGACTTTTTCAAAATTTCAATTTAGATTGCGTGTAACTTTTGACTTAATTGTGCTTTTCATTAGGGATGTAACCGATATATCGGCAATACTTCTGATTTGCCGATATATCGATATCGCCGATATTTTACTGTCTATACGACGATACTTATTAAATTTTTTAGAGCTTTTTTGAACAAACAATTAAATTTTCAACGCTTTTTTTGCATAACAGCTAAGAGAAATAACGTATTAAAAGCTTTGCACCATAGTAGTTCTCTCAATACTAAATGACATATGTATTCCCAGCGGTAAAACTCAGAAGACCTTCTTGGTGCAGGCATTATTAAAGGACTCTTTCGCATAAAATATACGATACACATTCCACACTCGCTTCTATGAGAAGGGAGAAGAGAAGGAGTAACGTGTTTTGTTTTGTTTTTTTACCAAAGCAAAAACAAAATCTATTAGTTTGAAGACCTTCCAGAATCTCTGGCGAAAGAAGCAAGAACAGAAGGCCTGCTCCGCAATGACAACGCGTGTAAAAAAGATATGAGTATGGAATGGAGCGAGTAGGCCTTCTACATCCAAAAGAAGGCGCATAGTGGCCTTCTAGAAGGCATCCCTACTCCTTCTAGTTCCCGCTGGGTTAGCTTACAAGTAAAAAAAGAAACAAAACATGCGTGTGTGTGTGTGTGTTTGTAGTATTTCTCTTGATCTAACAATTTTTTTTCTCTTATTTGTTGTTGTATGAAAGCCATAATACTTAAAGCAAGAGAATTGAATAAAGTGAATTAGCTTGGTTGAAGGGATTTTGTTTATGTTTTTTTTTTAATTTCATGTATTATTTAATTATGATTGCATATGTATGTAAGTTTGTGTGTAGCTGTGTTTTAATGAATTTTTTATCTAAAGGTACATTTTCTTTGAATCTTAAATTATTTACATTTTGATTCTAGAATACGGACGAGTGTGTCGTCCGTTTGGTATATCTAGTTTGTTTTTAATTTGGCTTAAAAATCGATACGAACTTCAGCCTGTTCAAATCATAAATATAGAAACAAATGAAGTTCGAAAAATAATAATTAAATTAACTAATTTGTTTTTTGTTAATTTCAGAATGAAAAATCAAATATCAATTTTAAGTATTAATAATTTCTTACACTATAATTTTGTATAATAAAAGAATTACTCTACTTGAATTTTGTTAATTTAAACTTGAGTTCAATTTCAATATGCGTATCGGTATCGGAATCGGTATTGGCGATATTTCTTTTTGAGTATCTGTATCGGATCGGCAAAATAGCGTATCGTTACTTCCCTACTTTTCATACCAAATTTTTTTAATGCTACAAAAAATTTTGTTCTCAATTGATCATAAGATTCCTTTTCTAAAGCGAACAAGTTTTGACTTCTTTATTAGCAGAACAGTGAACCAAGGTTGGTAAAAAGGCCAAAATATAAATTTTTTTCTCAAACATTCCCGAAACTGCAAGCGAAATCCCATAAATGCAGCAGACTCTTGGATAGAAAAAAAATTCACTTGGAAGAAATCTTTTTCTATCATATCAAAAACATCAGCTTTTCATCGGTTTTAATTTTTTGCCCACTTTCGGGCTTTATGGCTCCGCCCCTTTTAAAGGTATATAGGCCAAATTCCAAACTTAAGCTCTGTGACACACCTCCTCAAATGCTATATGATTAAATTTCATAACTGTCGGACGGCCCGTTTAGAAACTGCAGAATTATTTCTATTTTTTTAAACAAAATCCCCCCATGTGCATCGGGTACTTTATGCCCCACTAGGCACCAGAAGGCCCCGTCCGATCACACTGCATTTATGGCAGCAAACCTCATATTTTTAATTTATAATTATATTTAATTTATTTTTAATTTAATTAAAGACCATTTCGACCATTCTAGTGTTCACATTATACACATTTTATCTTGATGGCATATAATTTTTCCCCAAAACCAGCTGACTTTTTTTTTTGCTAATCTAAAATACGAGTATTTTGTGGTTAAAGACTTCCCATTATTATTACTAAGAAAAATGGCATCAAATTTTAGAAACAATTTTCTTGCGCTAACGAACTGCATGCCGTATTTGTATGTTATTATTATTTTTATTTTTGTTTTTGCTCTTTTTCTATATAAATTTATTTTCTATTGAAATCTCACATCGTATGCCCACTGCATTTTTATTTATTTATTTTTTTTTTCATTTTTCTCTAATTTCCGTAATACGAGTATGTGCTAACTAACCATGTTTCTATTTTCTTGTAAATTTGAAAATATTTTATTCCTGAACTTTTGTTGTTAAATAGTAAGTTATTTTTTTTTAATTTCTGTTTACTTTTAAATGCATTCGAGATTTATTTTCATAAATAAATTATTTTTGGTTCCAGTTGTAGTTTGCAAAAAACAGCCTCAATTGCTTGTAATTGAAACTTTTTTTTTGTCTCTACTATGTATTTATATATTTATTTAAATGTTTATTTTTATGAAAAAACTTGATATAACAACAATATGTAGCTATTTATATACATACAATGTATTTTAATTTATATGAAATTCTTGATTAGTATTTAAAACGAGTAAACAAAGAGTAAATATTTTTTTTTTGTTAGAAAATGAACGGAATTCTAAACACAAGGCTAAGCTAATGTTCATCATAGAAAATTCTATAAAAAAAACATTCTAGGAGTTACAATATTTCATAAAAAAAATCACACTCAAAAAAAAAAGACATATACTGTTATTAAGGAAAAAATTTTTCTAAATTAAAGTAAAAAAAATTTCTAAGTTTAAGTAATTTTTTCTAAGTTTAAGTAAATTTTTACAAAAATCTAGTAAAAATTACTTAATATGAGTAAAAAATTAAAAGTTCATATCCTTAAAAATAGTTCACAAAAATACACACAAAAAATCTCACATTCAAGGACAAGTTTACTGGCTTAAAGGAAATATGTACCAAAAATTAGAAAATGGTTTAAAAGTTTTGGGAAAATGTATCCTAAGAACTAGTCAATCTCGTCTTAAATTAAAAAATAAATTTCAGGAAATGACTTACTCCTGAGTAGTTCATCAAATTTGACTTACTCGAAAGATATAAAAAAGGTATTCTAAATTTTAGAAAAATATTTACCAGTTTTAATTATTTTTTCTTTAAATTATAGAATATATTTTTTATTTGCATTAAGCAAAAAATTTAAGTAAATTTTTCATTCTTCCGAGGAATATTTGAACTTGAAATATATTTATTTGAAAATAAAATAAAATTTTAAAACTCAAAAATTTCAATGCTTATTCAGGCTGCCCTGTTAGGAAATTGGTTAGAGTGCTTGCCTATCAGTCAGAAGGTTGTTGGTTCAATACTTGCCCCCTCTCAAGGAATTAATACGTATGTATGGTGAATTAATTAAGAATATAATATGAAGATATAATAAAAAAACATACCATGTGGTATAGAATTTAATTAAAAACAAAAAAGTACCAAAATTAAAGACAAAAAAAAAGTTTGAAAAATTTACTAAATTGAAATAAAAGATGAAAAACCTTTTTTGCAATTCTCCGAATTTTATGGAGAAATTTGACTCAATTTTAGAAAAATTTTATTTAAATATAAAAATATAATTACTATAAACTAGTTCATTAATGAACTAAAAATTTAGTAAATATTTTACTGGTTTCGAGTAAAAAACAGCTTTGGCGCCATACGACAACTTTTTTTTACTCAAATTTAGAAAATTTTCCAAAGTTTTAGTTAGTTTTTTTTTGAGTGCACGTGCTTAGTATTTTACATAAATTTTCCTTCTCAGCAAAAGTTGAAAACAATTCAGCAAAGTGCGACTCTGACTCGCGCACGAAGGGTTCCGTACGAACACTGGATATGTAATTTAATACAAACTTCAGCTATATAATTTATAGTTTTGGCATTTTTTGGTTTTTGGCGTTTTTTTTTCATTTTAGAGATTTTTTTCATTTTGGCGTTTTTTCATTTGGGCGATTTTTTCGAATTTGACGATTTATTTTAGTGTTAGAATTTGTTTTTATTTTGGCGATTTTTTTTTAATTTTTGGCGATTTTTTTTTGGTTTGGCGACTTTATAATTTTCGGTTTTTTTAGTTTTACCGTTTTTGAAAATTTCAAGTGTTTGCCTCTTACGGTTTCCAAGATATAGCAAGTTGTCAAAATTACATAGTCAAAATTGCATTAACTGATGGACCACCCTTTAATTTAAATTTTTTTAAATTTTAGTGTTATTTGTTGTAGTCTGTATAAAAAGACACTAATTTCACAAATTTCAAGTTTCAATATACATATGTACATACAATTGTATGTATATTACATGGGATTTTAAAATTTTTCGTTGCTCGTTATGGAACACCCTTTAATTTTTAATTCTCATATATTTGTTGTTGTAGCGGCCAAGGTTCTACATACTCTGTCCAAATTTCAGGTCCGTAGCTCTTACGGTTGCTGAGAAAATACCGTGTGACGGACAGACGGACAGCGTAGCGAAAACAATAGGGTTCCTTTTCACCTTTGGTGTATGGAACCCTAAAAAGAGACTAAGACTAAAATATTTAAAATAGCAAATGCACTTAATGCAGAAAGGCTTACTTTAGTTGGTGGGGGCGAGAGGGGAACATACTTCTTTATTTCAACCCGGAAGCTAACGGCAGATAAAACTACACATGTATAAAATTAAATTTAAAAATAAATTTTGCGAGGAGCATGTCTTTTTGTGAATACACATGGACATTAACACTATGTCGAATGTGAACGTCGTTATTTATTTTCACACTGAGCTTGAATTATAGCTCTAAATTAGCCCTATAATTGGTGCTGTTTGATTTTGAAAATTTTCTGTTTTCAATATAATTGCAAAAAAACCATTGGCATTCGCATGCGACACAAACAGAAGTTGTTGTGGCGGTCAACGTTTAACGCCGATTTCAGCGAAACCTGAAGCAATATTTTAATCTAACTAATTTTTTAATATTGCGCCTTTAAGTTGTCTTTAAAATAGTTTGGATTTAACACAAAATAATTTAACTTCCCCCTTATCGCGGTTGGCGTTTTCCGACTTCAAATTCGACTATTTGTAGTTGATTAAAGAAAACAAACTACATTTTTCTTTAATCTACTACAAAACGACTGACTTTCGCCGCAAAATCGCCAATCACAATAAGGGGTATTATTACTATTTTTATTAATTCTATTTTTAGCACAGTCACACGTGACATTTTTTTCATGATCATATTAATATTGTTTCTGTTGCTATTTATCCGAAATTATATATATTAAATTATATATTACGGGCTTTGTATCTTACGTTAGTAGTAATTTCGGCTTTTGTCTTCAACTCAGTAAAAAAATTCAATCAAAAGAAATTATGAAAATTAAGAGTTGCCTATCAGGAATTATAGCAAATTTATAGTTCTCTTTTACAATTTCTAATCACTGAATCGGGAGCGATGTTAAGAAAAGTTTTGCTTTTTGATGTTGTATAATAAAATAAAATAAATACCCATTTGCGCAATGTGTTTCTTTTTATGCAAATTTCACTAAATAACTATTAATTTTTTTTAGTTCGTAAATTTCTTTAAGAACAAAAGGTGATTATTTTCTAAAACTACAAAGGAATTGCAAATTATTGTATGACTAAAATAAATATTTACATTCTTTTCTGCTAATTATTTATGTGCATATTAAAAATATCGATTTTTTTTAAAATAAAAATGCAGTTCCTTAAAAATTACTTAAAATTTCCTTTACTGGGAATGATTTAATTTTTTTTTTTCGATTCATACCACTCTTTCTACTTTTTCTTAGCATTCATATTTTTTCTTATTTTTTTAATTTATGTAAAAATAATGTTTCATCTTGCCTCAATTTTTCTCTACATCATTTGCAACTCTTTTTATTTTTTCGCCGTCTTTGATCATCTAAATTTAAATAATTAAAAAAATAAATTTTTTATTTTTTTATTTTACACTTACGATGTCGCACGTGACCAACTATATTTCTATTTTATTTACCGTTTTTCTCATCTAAATCTAAATAATTTAAGAGAACGTAATTTTTTTAAATTTTACACTTCCGATGTCGCACATGACCAAATTTATTTATATCGTTTTCGCCTTTTTTGTTCATCTAAATGTAAGTAATTTAAGAGTATGTATTTTTTTAATCTAACACTTTCGATGTCGCACGTGACCATTTTTATTTATATTGTTTTCACCGTTTTTGCTCATCTAAATTTAAAAGTGGATTTTTTTAATTTTACACTTACGGTGTCGCACGTGACCGAAATTACCAAAATCACATACATTTATATTTTTCTTGCTATACTGAATATCTGCTGAGCTTTCTATATGTAATTTCTACGCACTGATAACAAAAGTAGTTTTTCCGTGTTGCACGTGACATCGATACAGAAAAACGTGCAGTTATTAGCTTTCTTGCATTTACTTTTGCATTCATTTTTGACTCGTTGTACATTCAGAAAAATTATAGAGATCAAAAGTCAATGGATAATGCTACTGCTTAAAAACGTTTATCAAAATAAAACGAACAAATGAACAACCCCATGAAAAAAGTTACGCTTTTATGACTTAGCATTCGAATATGTCGAAATGGGTTATGTACAAATTTTTTTTTAATATTTGCTATCGGTAAGCCATTTTCGGTGGACATATTCATATCTTACTTTGGAGAATAAAATAAAAAATTTGCTGCAAGAAAACTTTCATCATACAAACTGCGAGTTTTCAGAACTTGGCAAACATTGTACTTATAATTTTTTTGAACAGTGTTAATAAGGAAAAAATGTAATAACTTACCAATTTATTTGTATTGCAGTGTTTTGTTTTGATTTATTTCGCTGATTTTTTTGCACATCAATTTCTGTAATAGAAATAACATATATATATTTTAGTATTGTTAACTTATAAAAGAGAAAAAAATTGTTAACTTAGAATATTTGCTGGTTTCAAATATAAAATATTGTAAAAAATTATGTTCAAAGTACATACATAGAAGCAAAAATCACTTTTGCATAAACTTACTCGTATAAGAATTAATATTTTTAGTTGTATAATTTCGCTTAATTAAAGGGGCAATTTCATACAAAATGAGCCTACGCCCGAAAAAATATTTTAAATATATTTAATAAAAGTTGTTCAACTGATATCCCCAAGAGAATGTTAATTATGAATAAAATAAATATATAAAAATATCTATATTTTTATCAACTTGGAAACGCTCTGAAATGAGCATATTATACTCCGCTCTCCCTCTTTCCATGTTTGGCCATCCATCATTTAACGTTTTCTTTTATTTTCTTTCACGTCTTTATTAAAAACCGTTATCTCTGACAATACCTTAGTCTTGTTTGTTTTTTGTTGAAGTTTCGACTTTCAATATTTTACAATAAGAGTTTTGCGGGTTAATTGAAATATTAAAATTCTTGGTCACACCCGTCACAGTAAAAATTTAAAACGTTTAATAAAACTTGGTATTTTCTAACCATAAAAATTATGAGCTATTAATACTGTCATAACAATTTTGTAACCTCCATTTTAATATTTGAGTAATTAGTTGTAGAAAATCTTTGGTCACACCTGTCACATGAACGCTGAAGCGGTTTCTTTTTTCAATGGATGTCAACAACAGAAAAAGAGAACAAGGGAAGAAATTTAAAGAAAGTAAATAAAATTATGAATTGCATTTATGTAGTTTTCAAGGAGAAAGGGACAGGAAAAAAATTTTTAAGAAAAATTATGATGTATAAAGAATCATTGGAAGAGGAAAGAAAAAATTATCGAGAAAGAAAAAGAAAGAGCAGTCAAGGGAAAAGGTATGATATTCAAATTGCAAGCGTTTTGATTATGCCTTAAATGGCGTTCATTAAAAAAAAATTCAGTCACTAAAGTTAAGCGTAACCTTGCTTGTACTCCATCAAAAAAGAATTACTGCAACTCCTCAAAGAGGTTCCCTCAGAATCTCTGGTACCTCCAATTAGAACATCAATCAAAATTCCTTTAAACATATTGATTATGAAGTCAATAAAAACTTTTATTTCTTCGAAAATTTTGAGTTTTAATACAAAGTCACATCCGTCACATAAAGATGTCACCTACACCCATCTTCGAAAAAATATTTTTTAACAAAAATGTTTTTTCCCAAGCACTAAGTATTTACTACAGTCAAAACCACTTTGAATAATGCATTTACTGCATCAAAATTATTTATTGTGTGCGTTCTACGTAAGATTTTACGTAATATATGAGAGGAATAATTCTAAGTGCGTTCGAGAACTCAAAAATTTGTAAAAATTTTTACTATTTTTTTCTGGATTGCGTTCGAGTACACAAAATCCAGTAAATGAGAGGACGAATTGAGAGAGAAAAATTACAGTTCATTTACTGAGTAAATGCAAGTTTTTACTGGACAAATTTTTGCCAGTAAAATCCAGTAAAACGAAACCATATGTTTTTAAATATAAACAAACAAAAGTAAAGGGAAACAAAAATGTTTAGTTTTTGATGAAATTTTTAAAATAACAAAAAACAAATGTATTAAGTTATAAGCATTATAACATTTATTTAAGTTCGATGCTAGAAAAATATTCGGGTATGTTATGTATTCCACGTGAAATTAAAACGTGCGGAATTTCCATAGAATGTTTGGAAATATGTATGTATGCACATATGTATGTATATATGTTTTTATAATAACAATGCTATTGCATTTCCGAACGATATAATTTCACATGGAATTCAGAACATAACCGATTGTTTTTACACGTGAATAAAGTTAATAGATTATTATATTGAAATTTTTGTTTATACATATCGTCGGGTCGACGGTTCCTGGTTTGACGTCTGGAACATTTAAAAAAATTTACTTTGTGTACTTTTTTAAAATTCTTTCCCAGTGTTTCGTTGTCTTGAATATATCATCCTAATAACTTCTCACCTTCAGGGTAAAAAGCTTGGAAACTTTAACGGCCTGACCCGCGATGTCGACAAGAAAGTTTCTATCGCTATAAAAAAGTTTATTTTTGTTTTCAATATAAGTAAGCTATATAAAATTTCTTGTCGACATCGTGGACGAGCCAAATAAGTTTAAATAAAAACATATGTCCATATCTATTACTTTTATTATTAAACAAAATATTCTACCTTGTATTTCATATGTATAATTTTTTTAGCGCCCAAATTGGTAATCAGCTGTTGTATATATTTTACTGGATTTTAAAATTTTTCCGTTCGCGTACTTTTAGATGCAAACTTTTTTATTGAGAGTAATTTCTTTAAATTACTCAGTATTTACTCAGTTACTGGATTTTACTGGAAAAGTACTCAAACGCACCTTCTGTAACAACTGAGATTTGTAAGGTCACACCCGCCACACTCTTCTGATAACCATTCTGAGCACAAATCGTTCCTTTTGTGTTTATTTTATTTTTAAATAATTTTAAGATCAACAAACTTGGTGATCGCATGAAATTGATAAGAAAAATCGTTACTTAAACCACGGGTGTTACTTAACTATAGACTGTGAATTTGGACCTTAGAAATGTATTAATTGTCATATTATATTGTTTGTTAAAGTCTACTGATAATTTTGTAAAGCACCAATGAAATGCATATAGGCATATTTAACCATGAGCAAATAAATTTCATTTAAAATTAATTTTATATTTTTGAATTGTTGCAAAAAAAATGTGAGTATTATGGTCACACCCGTCACATATTTGATTGATTTTTGACTTCAGGCTATAGGAAGTTACGGATTTTACTGCAATTTTCGCAAATCGAGTTTTGATCATATTTGGACGTTTTGAGGTCCTGAGAGACAATTCCTGGTATTTTTGCGATGATGTCCGTATATACACAGCGAAAAAACTGCCTCATAGAATTAATAAGATTTTCTCTATGAAACGTTTTTAGGATAAGGGGTATCCCAGCAGAAAGAAGCGAAGATTTTTTCATAGAGATTCCTATGGAGTTATTTGTTCATTAATAATTATCACATGTAATTTGGCTTAAAAAGCGATACGAACTTTAGCCCGTTCAAAATCACAAATATAGAAACAAATGGAGTTCGAATAATAATTAAAATTAACTAGAGATTCCTTATTGTTTTTATGTGGTAAATCTTATTAATTTTATCAAGAAGAAAACCACATAAAATCAAGAAGAAATCTTATTATTCCCAACTTTTTTTACTCAATTTCCGTTATTTTTGGCACCAAAAAAAAAAAACAATCCATAGAGAAAAACTTCTTGATTCTATTAGGTTTTCTTATAAATTGTAAACTATGGGCCTGTTCATCTAAATGCGAACGAAAGGTTCGATCGAATATTTGTATAGAAAACAAAAACAAATTTCAGTTTTTTGGTTTTGTTTCTAATATAAATTTTCGATCGAATCTGTCGTTCGCATTTAGATGAACAGGCCCTATATGGATTTCTTATTGATTTTATTAGGTTGCCTTATTGATTTTTTTAAAAATGGTTTCTTCTTGATTTTATTAGGTTCCTATATGATTATGTGTAAAGCATCTTATTGATTTTTTTAATAAGGAAATCTTCTTGATTTTATGAGGTGTCTTGTTATTTCATATCTATAAATAGACACAGACAATTTTTTTTCATGATCTTTTTCGTTTTTGTATAAGCATGTTTGCAAAATTATTTCAATGGTTATTCAGACTGCTTGTTAGCATATTGGTTAGAGTGCTTGTCTATCAGTCAGAAGTTTGCTGGTTCAATACTTGTCTCCTTTCAAAGTATATGGTATAGAATTTAAATGAAAATATATAAGTAAAAAAGCACAAAGAATAAAGAAAGACGTAATTTTTTTTTATTTTATGAGGTGGCCTCATAAAATCAAGAAGAAAACCTTATTAAAAAAATCAATAAGATAACCTCATAAAAACTACAAGATTTCTTCTTGATTTTTTCAAAAAGGTTTTCTCTATGAAATTAATAAAATTTCCTTATTAAAAAAAACCATAGAGATTTCTTATTAATGTTGTTCTATTTTATGAGGTAATTATTAGGCACTGTTTTCTCTGTGTATTAATGTATTTACATGTCTGACTGTGTATGCCTCTCTCTATCTCTCTCACACTGTGTGTATGCCTATAAACATATCATAACTTCAGAATGGGTCAACGGATCGGAAGAATATTTTGCGGATTCAGAAGTTGCTGAGCAACCGCAGATATCGTATAAATTCGGTTCGTTAGATTTCAAACATTTTCATATTACACTTTTTTCTAATAGATTTTACACTACTAAGCCGAACAAATTCAAAATCTCTTATAAGCTCTTACAGACACGTCGATTGCTGCCAATTTGACTAAAATCGGGTGATTCGTTCGAGATATAAAATTAAAAAAAAAAAAACGATGCGATAGATTCGATCGAAAATTTATATTAGATTCAATTTCAAAAAACTGAAATTTATTTTTGTTTCCAATATAAATATTCGATCGAACTTATCGTTCGCATTTAGATGAACAGACCCTTAATAACTTCAAGTCTTCGTCAAAGCGATTTTAGATATTCACTAATTTTGATAGACTTAAAAAGCGATAATCTACTTTTTAAATTTGACAAGAATCTAACAATATTTTGACCTTTTTGTTATTTTTATCCTCTATGTGTGTATCGTTCGTTAGGTCATATATTTAATAAATTAATAAAAAAAATTTGATAATTTTTTGTCCTTTAAATTTATTAAATTTTATTTTATTTTAACTCCCAATATTTCGAATAGCTTCGCTATTCATCTTCAGGTCAGACAGAAATCTTTAGCTAAGCGAGAATTTTCATGCTCGTCTCTTTTCACAGAGACTTCTTTCAACCTTCTTCATATTAACAAATACTTTACTGATATTCAATATAATTTACTTTTCCATGCATGCAATTTTGTCAAATCATTATATTATTTTCAATAATTTGTACGTGCCGACAAATATATAACCCATCGTTATAATATTCTTACATATATTTTTCTTCATATTTATGCAAATTTGAATTGTACTCGTATGCATAAAATTTGCTCTTAAATTGCAGTATGATAATGTGACCCAAGGCCAACAAATTTTTCACATATTTATGTTCCATGCATGTGTCCATACAAAAGCTTTAAGTAGCAGCATAACTTCATTTTCTTATTATCTAAATATTTCCATGTAATGCAGTGGGAAGGAAATAAATCCTCGCGGTCTAATGGTTTCCCACAGACATAATCAAACTTAAACAGCAAACCATACAAAAGAAAAAGTGATTTAACCATAATCCCTTTTAAAGGATCAGTCCACAGCAAACAAAATCATAATACGAGTAAAATACATTATCATTAGAGATAGAAGCTGCCACAACGACAGCCAGCCAACCAACCGGCATGTGAATAAAAAAAAGACAAGAAAATAATCGAAAAGCATTAGAATTTTATTTAAAGTACACTGCGAATAGCTTGAATAAAGATGGAACAAGAGCAATTCGTCGCTCTTTAACTAACTGACCTAACTAACATTTTAAAAAATTAACGGGAGAACAGCTTTTATGGTTGATTTATACATTATCCTTATGGCTGCGTCAGAAATATTTTTAATTATATAGGCACAAAAGTAAAGCTTACAGTCATGAAAATTGCAGACAATGTTTATTATGACTTATAAAGTCTAGTAGAGGACTTAACTCATTTTTCAAAAAAATGTCAATTAGGTCGGTTAGTTAAAACAGCGACGAATTAATTGAAATGCCATTAAGAGAAAAGTTGTGATTTACAATAAGCAGCGGAGAAATATTTTTAATAATTAATTTTTAATGGACTGCGATGGGGATACGAAAAACATGAAAATTTTAAGAAAGACTTAGCAAATTCCAAAACATATTTTCTTGGAAGTACCTTCCTACAGTAGAAGAGTTTAAATTTTACATAAATTAATACTGAGAAGACATTATATTTCTTAGAATAAAAAAATTATATAAAAATTTTATTTATCTATCAGCCCTATCGTGAACATATTTTCCCTCGAAATTTCTCCCCTTTATGCAAAATTGCAAACGTGAATAATTTTTCCGTTGAAAAGTTTTTCCTTTTTTTGATTCTCCTTATCATAAGTAATATTTTTCACTGGGATTTGTTCACTTTATTTTTGCAGGCGAACTGAATTATGACATCGCATAATTTCGATATTTTCCTTCGAGTTATATATGAAACGACTTATGACTGACTGATGATTCATGACTGACTGATGTCTGATGATGATTGATGACTGGCTGACTGATAACTGATGATGATTGAAGATGACTGATGACTAAATGATGACTGTTCAGTCTCAGTCAAATTCAGTCTTATTCAAATTCAGTATCAGTCGAGTTTAGTCTCAGTCCTGACTTAGTATTGACTTGGTACTGAGTTGGTATTAACTTGGCATTGAATTGTTTTAGTCAAGTTCAGTCTTGACTTGGTATTGACTTGATTTTGACTTAGCATTGACTGGTCTCAGTCAAGTTCAGTCTCAATCAAGTTCAGTCTTGGTCAAGTTCCGTCTGAGTCAAGTTCAGTCTCAGTCAAGTTTTTCTCATATTTTACTAAAATGACCACTACTCTCAAAAAATTTCACTAAAAAATTACATGTATATTTTAAAATTGATTATTTCGATTCCCAAAATCATTTGAGAAACGTGACAAATTGGGTCCATTTAAGAGCCTTCAGAGTCCAACACCTATGTATATGGTGTAGTACGTGTGCTCTTCCATGTTTTGCCAAAATGACCGATTAGTGGTCAGTTATATCTTCTTTAATCTAATTTATTGGAGCTGCAAGACATATTTCCATCATCCCACTTTTATAATTTCATAAAGAACATTTTCCAAAAAAAAAAAAAATTATCTATCTCAACCCAGTTCCAAGGATTTGGATTCCTAATCCATTTAGCGACTACTGTTAAATAGCTAACAGAGCTCTGTTATGTGCTTAAAATGCTATGTTAGAAATTTTGGTTTATATCTCTTCGCACACATGAATTTTATAACATATGTACGTATCATGTCATATATAATAAATAAAAACAAAGTCCCCACTCGTCTAACTAAAAACGTACTCGTATCACACAACCTCCAAGCAGTCAAACAACCAACATGAACTGCTGTTATTTAACTAGAACGATAATGATTGATAGTCTTTTAACAGACAATCATCAAAACAACGTTGAAGTCGTTGAACTAATATTTGTTTGTTGTTTGTGTTGTTGTGTTGTTGTGTTTGTGCTCCTGAAGCTTTCGATTGTTATATTGAATTGTAGTTTTATTTAAAGCCAAACAAAGTGGGAAAATGGAAACGAATTAAAAACACAAATAATAATGCAAACTCACACATTAACTCTCTTCAGTAGTATGAGTGAGTGAGTATCGAAGGACCATGTGCAATTGGCATATTAAAGAAAGAAGTTTTATTTTAATACATTTGTATACACCCAGCTAAAAAAAAATATGTATGGAGCATATATGATATCCCATATATGGTTCGGATTCGAAAAATGAGGGTATATGGACATATATGATAATATATATTCATACATTTTCATACGTGAATGTGTATTCCCTATATAGTATGCAAAGTTCATATTGATTCAACAAGCGCACTGCTGTGCAATAAATTAAATTATTAAAATTATTTTTTTTGTAAAATTTTTTACAGAAAGGTTGTGTTTAATGAAACATTTCTTCAAACAAAATAATACAAAACGAACTAAAAGACATTTCATTCGATATTTTAATAGAAAATGTGAATCGATTATTAAAAAAACACAAAACACACATTCGCACACAACATATAATCAGATTAAAAACTTATGCTATTATAAAAGGAAAATTAATCCGTTTTTATACTAACACTAGTTTTTAATATTATTTTTTTGCAGTTATATGAATTTTGTTTCTTAAATATATCTTAGAATTCTGTTACTTTTTATAAAATTAATGACTGAATTATCATTTTGATTATTTGATTTATTAAATAGGCCCACAATATATAAAATCCTACAAGTACGATTTTTTGGTTGCACGAGTTTTTATTTTTTAAACCTTGAGGCTCTACGCATATTAACTTTGCATCCGCTTATGTATTTTTTAACAGACTTCCAAAGTGATTAAAAAGAGGGAAAAAGATCGAATTAATAAAATTAAATCTTTTTTGATTGCAAATGCGATCTTATGTGATATATCATGTATGCATACATTTTTATATGTCACCATATATAACATCTTATTTCTATATATGAATCACATATGAAGAGCTTCATAATTAAAATTTTCATATATGAGTTCATATATTATAATACATTTCATATATTAGTACATATATCAATTCATATATAATGGTTTTGCCATCTATAATCCCATACATTTCCATACATGAATTCATACACATTCATATATATTTATATATTATTATATATGGTCCATATATTTTTAATATATGAATGTATAATATATTAAAAATATATGGACCATATATAATTTTTTTTTAGCTGGGTACATATTTCGTTGCTGCTAAGCGACACTTCAGTAGACTTAAACCACAATTCAAAAAAAAAAAGCTTACAAACCCCTAATGTTTAAACACAAACTCTAAAAAAATTATTGAGAATTACAAAACTACAATCATAGTGAGCGGAGCCGCTGTTAAAAACTAGTTTTATCTAAATGTTTGACATTTCAAAAAAAAAAAAGCAACGTGAGTCCGATCACAGAGGAGATGTGTAAACATCTAGTAATGAAAATTCTTTTTAAGTTGGAAGTACTTATGCTTTTAGTATCTTTTTTTAAATTAATTAATTAAAAGTATCAAACCTTTCAATATTGTAAATACATATGAATTTGTTGGTTTTTGTTTGTTTTATTAAACTTATTTGGTTAGTAAATAAATGGGCACACTGCAGTATATGTATATGTACTGCATTCAAAATTGCAGTAAGCAGTAAATTTACTGATTACTAAAAAAAATTCAGTAAATTTTTAATGCTAATGAAATTTAATTTGGCATTACTAGTAAAATCGTAGGGCCGTAATCATAATAAAACTGTAGCAAGTGGCAAAGTTTTTTCATTCAAATTTTGAAACTTTTGTATGAAAAACATTTAGCCACTTGGTAGAATTTCATTATGAATACGGGCATTACTGATTACTGAAAATTCAATGCACCTCATCATATAACAAATCATTTAGGCAATTTATAAAAATTGTAGAAACAAAATTTTAGTAATCAGTAAAAATTTACTTGTTAAACATTTTTTATTGTTTTTACTGAAACTTTAGTGGTACTGCAGTGCTCATCTATGGTAAATGCCTTTACTTTTACTTCTTAATTTTTAATTCCTGTTGTTCATCGTTTAGTTGTTGCTGTTGTTTATGTTGTGTACGCATTGCAATTAAAATAAATTCAGTAAAAGTGCGACTTTGACTCGTGCACATTCGGTTTTGTTTTTTTTATTTTTTTATTTAGCTTTCTTCCTTTTTTAAGTTTTTTCAGTTTAAACGATTTTTTTTCAGTTTTATCGCTTTTTTCTCGTTTTGGCGTTTTTTTTTCTCTTTTTGCGTTTTTTTTAGTTTTCGCAATTTTTTTTTTCATTTTGGCGATTTTTTCATTTTGGCGATTTTTTTCTGTTTTTTTGGAGTTTTTTCATTTTGGTTATTTTTTCTGTTTTTCGGGTTTTTTTTATTTAGGCGATTTTTTCATTTTGGCGATTTTTTCATATTGGCGATTTTTTTGTTGAAGGATTTTTTTCATTTTGGCGATTTTTTCGGTTTTTCGCGATTTATTTTAGTCCTAGAGATTTTTTTAATTTGGCGACTTTTTTTGTTTTGGCGATTTTTTTATATTTGGCGATTTTATATTTGGCGATTTTATATTTTTTTGATTTTTTAGTTTTACCGTTTATGAAAATTTTAAGAGTTTTGCTCTTACGGTCTCCAAGATACAACAAGTTGTCAAAATTACAAAGTAAAAATTGCATTAACTAATGGAACACCCTTTAATTTAAACTTTTTAAATTTAGTGTTAATTGTTGTGGTCTGTATAAAAATACACTAGCTTTACAAATTTCAAGTGTATATATGTACATACAATTGTATGTATATTACATGGGATTTTAACATTTTTCGTTGCTCGTTTTGGAACACCCTTTAGTTTTTAACTCTCATGTACTTGTTGTTGTAGTGGCCAAATGTCTACATATTGTGTCCAAATTTCAAGTCCGTAGCTCTTACGGTTCATTTTCACCTTTGGTGTACGGAAATATACAGAAAAATAACCGGCAGCGGCGCACCGTCGGCTTCGAGCCGGTCGACTTGTTTCTCTGCTTGGTATTGCTTCTTTCAAACACTAATCCATTCATACATAGCTCAAACCGATTTGACAATGCAAAGCAAAAGCAAAAAGCAAAGAAATCTCAGCAAAGAAATCTCAGCAAAGAATCAAAGCCAAAAAATTTTTACCCCCTAGCGTATAGATGTTTACACATCAAAAAAATTTCAAGAGTTCGAGTTCAAATCTTGGGCGGGGAAGCCAACTAAAAATAAAACACGCAATCATTTTCCTAATGACTGTTCCAATACACACAATCAAGTAAGTTAAATAATTCATAAAATATAATTACTGCATTAAATTTAAATCATTTGGTTGCAACTGGAAATAACTTTGATTCAACATGGTTCTTCATATTATTTCAGTACCGAATTCATGTTGTTTCAACTTAAAATAGCTTTGATTCAATATGGCTCTTCGTGTTATTTCAATATAAAATTCATGTTGTTGCAATATGATTCTTCATTTTAATTTAACATTGCTGGAATCAACATGAAGTAAAGTTATTTCAAAAAGGACGTTTTTCTTTAAAGATTACCGTAAAGCATGTTGAATTAACATGAAATACACACACGCATGAAAATTTTAAATTAACCTTGTTTTCATAGATTTTATTATGAAATGTTTGTTCAAGTTTAAAATATTTATAAAATTCTTATTGAACTAACTCCTTTATGACGCTGTAATTGTTTGTGCTCACGTACATTATATAGCCATAAATTCCTATCATAAGCACATATATTTCGTTGATTATGTATTAAAAACGTATTAATAAACATTATGTCCTGATAAGCCTACATAAACACTTGCACAAACACGATTATCATTATGCTACACATACAACTCAATCTGACAACAAACATGCCAAACAGAGTCTCTACATTTATTCTCATAAAACAAAAACACAAAAATCAATTCACTTATTTGCTGCTACCACAGCACAATCTTTTAATTATATACATATATGGAGTACACCACGAAGCGCTTAAACATGGCCTGTAATTACTCCTACTTGGAAATATATTCCTTTGAAATTTAAACAAAAATCTACACTATGTTAAGACGATTCGCGGTGTATGTATGCGTACACATGCACACACTCGGCTAAACAACTCACACAACATTAATTTATTAATTCATGGTTGTTTACTTTTACTTACACCAACTAAGGCGAAGCCTCAATCCATCAGGAATATTTAGTGGTTGAGACATTTTCTTCTTGTAAGTTTCCTTCCACACAAAACACACACTTATGTATGTAAAAACAACCACAAGAAGATACCCATTCAGACACACTCGCACACACAAACACACATCCATACAAACACATCCTTTAAGTTTAATGCCTCAACAAAAGCCACACACACACACACTCCAATGGATCCAAGCAACTGCTGGCCAGAGAAGCACTAGAGTGCCGAACATCAATCGGCTTTTTGTACAAATGAATGCACATACGCTTATACATTTCTCTCGGTTTTCTCTCTGTGAGCAGCATTGATCCAAGCACACCCACACAGGTACATTACATACATATACTCACACATTCATACATACATATATTTAATCAAGGAAAGTTAGTAGTTGTCTATAATTGTTAACTTTTAACTTAACTACTTTTAACAAAAGCAGAGTTGCGTGACCACAAGCACTCCAATAAACTTAATCTGCTTTATACTTTCACAAGCTCTTTCTTTATCTCTTCCTGCTCCATTTTTCTTTCCTTTATTTTTTTTTTTTTTGCCTATAAATAAAACAAAACCTTAACAGATTATTTAGTTATTCTGTGGGGCAAGGAAAAAATTAATGTTAGTTAAATTACAGCACGTAAAAGAAAAATAAAATAAATTAACGGTTGATATCAGAAATAAAACTTTAAAACATATTTTTAAAGAAAAACTTGCAATCGTTAATTGTAGATAAATTTTAATTTATCTAGCAGAGACAAAAACCAAAAATGCTAGCAGAGCACATTTCGCAGTTGACTACCCTGTCGGAGAATGTATGGTTGACTACAAAAATAATTAACTTAAGCATTAAACACATTCACCACAGCAAGCTACCGACTACCAAATGTCAAGGATAGAATACACATGTTTATATGAGAATGATTCTTTTGAAGACCGCAAGGCAACAGGGCGACAGGTTGTTGTCTATGCTGATTTTGTCGTTGTAGTCCAATTAAACTAATTTCTATTTCTTTGGCTATAATGAGAAAATTCAGTATTGCCAGTATAATACAAAATGTTGAATGAATGATAGTAAAATTATTTCATATTTTTTAACAGAAACAATATCCAAAAATTGATGTAAAAAATAAATTGATTCATTTTTGTACTTTTATGAGAAATAAGTACGTTTTAAAAGAGTAATTAATTTATATAAATGAAAAATATATAAAAGTGGCAATGCTGAACTATGTATTTGTACGCCCAAAAAAAAAGACATGTAACGGGTGTTTTTTTAGAGGTATAGAACTTCGAATTGAAATAAAACACAAGAAAATCGTTTTAATGTCCATCAATTTGGCTTTATTGGAAGGATAATTTTGTGCCATTAATGTTTAAATATGATTTCGGGCATCTGGCCGCCGCGGCTGGCTCGAATAAAGCCAATTCTACAGGTCCAATTTTCAACCACTTTTTCGAGCATATGGGGCCGTATGTTGGCAATAACGCCACGAATGTTGGCTTCCAAGTCCCCTAACGTTTCTGGTTTGTTGGCGTAGACGAGCGACTTCACATATCCCCAAAGAAAATAATCCAATGGTGTCAAATCACACGATCTTGGTGGCCAATTGACAGGTCCATTCCGCGAAATTATGCGCTCATCGAATGTTTCCTTCAATAAATCGATTGTGACGTGCGCTGTGTGGCATGTAGCGCCGTCTTGTTGGAACCACAACTCATCCACATTCATGCCATCCAATTCGGGAACAAAATAGTCGGTTATCATGGCTCTATACCGGTCTCCATTAACGGTAACTGACTCTCCAGCATTATTTCGGAAGAAGTATGGCCCAATGACTCCACCAGCCCATAGAGCACACCAAACAGTCAGTTTTTGTGGATGTAATGGCGTCTCAAGGGTCTCATGTGGATTCTCTTCACTCCAAATGCGGCAATTTTGCTTGTTGACGTAGCCACTCAACCAAAAATGAGCCCATCACTGAACAAAATTTTGCGATGAAAATCAGCATCGAGATCAATCTCATTTTCGGCCCATACACCAAAATCACGACGCATTGCATGGTCTCGCGGCTTTAATTCTTGCACAAGCTGGATCTTGTAAGGTCGCAAGCCAAGATCTTTGCGCAAAATCTTCCATAAAGTTGATGGACAAAGCTCCAATTGCTGTGCACGGTGGCGAATCGATTAATTCGGGTCCTCTTCAACACTTTGCTCTACAGCGGCAATTGTTTCTTCGGTGCGCACTGTTCGACGTCTCTGCGGATGCGTATTATCACATAGAGTAAACGTAGTGCGAAAACGATCCATGGTTAACCGAATTAATTGCTCTGATGGACGATTATGTCGACCATAAAATGGACGGAGCTTGCGGTAAACTTCGCGAACTGAACCATGATTTTCGAAATAAATTTGCACGATTTGCAAGCGTTGTTCTTTTGTCAACCTGTTCATGATGAAATGGCAAACCAAACTAAATATTAATCACTTGACAGCTGACAAAATGGCCGCCAGTTAAAAAAGTGATGCCAACTTAAAGTTCTATACCTCAATAAAAAAACACCCATTACTATTATTAAGGAAAAAAAGTTTCTAAATTTAAGTAAAAAAAATTTCTAAGTTTACGTAATTTTTTCTAAGTTTAAGTAAATTTTTACAAAAATCTAGTAAAAATTACTTAATATGAGTAAAAAATAAAAAGTTCATATCCTTAAAAGTAGTTCATAAAAATACACACAAAAATTCTCACATTCAAGGACAAGTTTACTGGCTTAAAGGAAATATGTACCAAATATTAGAAAATGGTTTAAAAGTTTAGGGAAAATGTACCCTAAGAACTAGTCAATATCGTCTTAAATCAAAAAATAAATTTTAGGAAATGACTTACTCCTGACTAGTTCATCAAATTTGACTAACTTGAAAGATATAAAAAGGTTTTCTAAATATTTAACAGTTTTAAGTATTTTTTCTTTAAATTTTAGAATATATTTTTTATTTGCATTAATCAAAAAATTTAAGTAAATGTTTCATATTTCCGAAGAATATTTGATCTTGAAATATATTTTTTTGAAATAAAATAAAATTTGAAAACTCAAAAATTTCAATGCTTATTCAGGCTGCCCTGTTAGGCAATTGGTTAGAGTGCTTGCCTATCATTCAGAAGGTTGTTGGTTCAATACTTGTCTCTTCTCAAGGAATTAATACGTATGTATGGTGAATTAATTAAGAATATAATATGAAGATATAATAAAAAACATACCATGTGGTATAGAATTTAATTAAAAACAAAAAAGTACCAAAATTAAAGACAAAAAAAAAAACTTTGAAAAATTTACTAAATTTGAGATCAAAGATGAAAAAAATTTTTTTGCAAAGCTCCGAATTTTATGGGAAAATTTTACTTAATTTTAGAAAAATTTTACTCAAATATAAAAATATAATTACTATAAACTAGTTCATTCATGAACTAGAAATTTAGTAAATATTTTACTGGTTTCAAGTAAAACTGCTTTGGCGCCATACGACAACTTTTTATTACTCAAATTTAGAAAATTTTCCAAAGTTTTAGTTAGTTTTTTTTTTTTGAGTGTAGTTGAATATCAGGTGCAGATGGTGCTGCTGCCGTCTCCAAAATAATTAAGTAGCCGGCTACGAAGCGACAAATGCTGCTTGCGGCATTTGAAGTCGTGTGTTCGTGTAGTCTGCTGTGGTGAATGTGTTTAATGCATTATAGTTAACTTTTCATAGACTGTCTCAAAGCTAACTGCAATGTCATCCAGAACAAACCCAAAATTAATTCTTAAGTTTAGTACGTCATCGAATTCGATGAGAGCCAACAAATTTATTCTCAGCTACTTTGAAACTCATTTCAGTTTCATTCAGTTCAGTTTTGCTGTTGTTATTGTAGATGGTACCTTAGCTGAGTGATAGCGCGTTGAGTACACATTGTGTGACGATACATGTTCGAATCCCAGAATTTTTTTTTTAATTTACTGACAGGTGACTTTAATGAAATTAACTTAAAATTAATTGAATAGTAATGCCGAGTGAGAAAATTGACAATGTTAAAATAGTCAGTTGATTACATTAAAAGTAATCCATGTGTCAGTCAGTACTAGTTGCGAGATAGTTAGCTTAAAGTTAGTTTGAAGTTAACGTAATTTCCGACAGGGTATTAACAGTACTAGTACATACACACAGAAACATTGATTCTCTTTTTTTTATAAATTTTTTTCTCTTTTTTCTTACTAATATTACACTTTGAACTAATTGGAGGGATGGTTCTATTGTTATTACATAATTTCCTAATTTTTAATTTTGTTTTTATTGCATTTATTTTATTTTTTTTATAATTTATAATTATACATGCTAGTTTTAAATAAAGAGTAGAAATTTGTAACCGTCTATGGCCTGCATTGGCTAGGTTATTGGTAATAAATAATTAAATATTGAAATCTACGTAAACAAGGTAAATTTAACCTTATTCGGCAATGATTTTGCTTCATATGTGTTTCATGTTAATTCAACATGATTTACAGTAATCTTCAAAGAAAATTTTTCCTTTCGAAATACTCGTAACTCTATATTATGTTGATTTAACATGCCAATACTGTTAAATCAAAATTAAGTATCATGTTGAATCAAAGTTATTTGTAACAACGTGGATTTGATACTGAAATAACACGATGAACAGTGTTAGGCTATGTTACGTTAGCAGGCTGCTGGTAAGGGAGGGTGAAATTTAGAGTCTAGCTCACTTGGGTACAATACAATGATCCTTTTGTACTACATGTGAGTTGATAGGGAAGGGATAGTGATAGAGAAGGCAGGTAATGAAGGAAGAAATAGAGGAAAGCTTCATTCTTGTTACAACTCTGTTTTTTGCACGTTTTTAATAATGCAGTGTTGCAGCGTCTCTGGTGTCAATGAGGCGCATTAAATATTCGAATGAAGCTTTCCTCTATCTCTTCCTTCACCACCTGTCTTCTCTATCACTATCCCTTTACTAAAGAACTTAAAACCTAATAATAGTAGTAGGCATTCATTGCCTGATTGTTACTTCTGTTTAAAAATAGAAATAAAAAACAAAACGGCATTTGCCGCCATGTATGTAGTTGTGCAGCCTGTCGTGGTCTATGTGTCCACTACTCCCCCTGCGCTTTAATGTTTATGACACAATTTTCATGAGTGTATAGTTTAACTGAAGTGAGGCGTTAATATTTTTTCCGAACTACTTACGTTTTTTGTTTTTGCGAAATATTTTATTTAGGGCTTTTAAGGATAATCAAAAAGAAAATCTTTCTAGATCCCGTGTTTTTTTTACAAGATTTACGTTTTTAATTTTTGTCCTCTTTTCCGCCCCAGTTATTTTGGGATTTTTTTGTGTTTTCTTCTTCTTTCAAAAAAAAAAAAAAAAAAGTAAAACAGTTTCTTCTTCTCTCATTCATTTGGCTGTTTCTATATCAACCATTTCTTTGCCATTAATCGTACACCTTAAAAACTTTTTGCTTGCTTTCATTTGAAGTGCGTGCTTCCTTAGCCAAAACTTACTTTAAGGAGAATTTTTTGTTTTATTATTTCTCGATTGAAAGCATAAAGGTACTCTGGGAGGTGACAATTTTATTGGTGAAGACATGAAAACAGGAAACACAACTAGAAACCATTTCCTGTTTGACTGGCAGGTTGGCTCGTGATAAAATGGTGGATAATGATTTGACGATGCTCTTTTATTGTCTCAGGTTGATGATTCTTCTTTATTTTTATTTTCGTTGTTTCTTTAATTTTATTGCTTTATTCTGTAGCACGACAAACAGTTTTTGTTTGCTTAAGAGTTTTAAAAATTATTATTGGAATTTTTAATTTATTTTTATGAGGAAAGTTAAGTTGCTTTTTTTTTTTTTGTCTAATTAATTTGTTTTTATATTTTTATGACCAGAGATTATCACGCGTGTTTGGGAGTACAATCAAAAGCCTAATATTTATTGTTTAGATGACCTACTTAATGTTTCAAACAATTGCTTTCAATTTTTCGATATATTCTTTAAATTTCTATAGACTTCTTTTAAATGCGGTCATAACTTATATTATGACTTTCTTTATAAAATATACTAAAACTTCATACATTTTATAGCTGGAGACTTGCATTCGTCAGAGTCATTATCCAGAATAGGACTAGAGGACCAGGGCTATTCATTTCTAAATTCCAAGCAGACGAAGTCGCGGGTAACAGCTAGATTATTTGAGGAGCTGGCGAACAAAACCAGACTAGTCATGTTAACTGTTTTTTACAGGTCAGGCAAATTACTGAACTTTTTAGATAGGGACAAGCAAGGAAGTCAGTTTTCGTTACTTTTTTAAAATAGGATAAAACTGGTTTTGCGTGAAAATATTTCGTGACTTCATAGATGTGTACATGGAGTACGAAAAAAAAATTTAAAAAAAATCATTAACTGAGGACATGTCTAGTTTTGTTCGACAGCTGATTTTAAAAAGTTTAAGAATATTCGTGCTGACAAATTTTTTCGTACAAGTTTAGGATGAACAAATTTAAATGAATAATTTTTCAACGAAAACTTTTTAATCTAATAATTTTATTCGAATGTTTTTAATTCGATTAATTTTACTCGAATAAATTTCTTGTTGTAACTTTACTCATAACTGCAAGTTTACTTTTTGCAATGTAACATATATTTACTGAACGAACAGAACGACTATTCATTGTTAAATTCCACGCAAAGTCGCGTGCAACAGCTATACTATTTCAAATAGTTTCAGAATATTCATGCTGACAAATTTTTTCGGTTTAAGATAAATAAATTTAATTGAATAATTTAAAAAAAATTTAATCGAATAATTTTATTCGAATATTTTTAATCGATTAATTTTACTCGATGATTAAGTTTTTTCACTATCTCTTGTTATAATAGAACATATTTACTGAAGAACCAGGACTATTCAATTCCACGCAGATGAAGTCGCGGGTAACAGCTGGACTTTTTGAAATACAGGCAAATCCCGGTATAACTACGCTGACCATAATTTTTCAATCAAAATACAGAACAAAGAAATACTTAACAAACAGTAAAAATTAACAAAAACAAAATTCGAAAAGTAGCATAACAATGTAATAACATACCCTAATCTACATATGTAATTACTTATGTATTTATATGTGTGTAATTAGAAACGAAAGAAAATGCTTTCGAATTTACACTTTATATTTACACAAATTCGAAAGTATTTTTTTTTCGTTTCGAAAGAACACCACTTCAAGAAATTAATAGCTACATACATAGTTTTAGATTGGAAAACAGCTAATTTTGATATTTTTCTGTGGAATAAATTTGTTTAACGAAGTATTGATTTCCTTACAAATATTCTTTAAATTCAATACAATTTAAATCATATTTTAATTTAGTTATTAAAAACGCTCAATGGTATCGATCTTCATTGAAGTTTTTTCACTGGTCCATATATTATATAAATCAGAAAATGCTCTTTCTGTTGGTGCATTGGAACCAGATAAACGTAAACTGAATTCGACAACTTTCAACCTATTTTGCAAACTTATGTCTCTTTATTTAAAATATTTAAATATTTATGCTGATTTTTGATTCTCATTCTATTCCTTTAATTTTTCTAAAGAGATATAGCTTTTAACAAGAGTTAATTCATTAAATAATTTGGTGTAGTTTATGTTTAACTCATTTCTTTTATCCATAATGAAAACAAAAGTGGATTTAACATCTTTCCACGTAGGATTTTCAACTTCTGGGTAGTCAGTATCCCATTGATTTAATTATTTAATTTATTTAATCTGCATAAAATTGGCTTGCATTACATGTAAACCAAGGCTGGCCACTAAGAAAACACCGAGAGTAATGTATTCGCGTGTACACAGAAAAAAAATAGACAAGAATTATTTTCAATAAAACCATGTTAATGAATAAAATTTTTAATTTCAATAATATTTGTCATTAACTTGAATATTGTACTTATCAATTTCGCGCATTTTAAAATATCATTTAATGCAATGCTGCCCACAGAGAGAAAACCGAGAGAAATGTATAAGCGTATGTGCATTCATTTGTACAAAAAGCCGATTGATGTTTGGCACTCTAGCGCTTCTCTGGCCAGCGGCGATTTAATGCCATTTATTTGTGTTGGTGTTTTCCTTGCTTGTTGATTGACTCAACGTGGTCATGTGCTGATGTTGTTGTTTATTTTGATTGTTGGTGTTGTATACGTGTGAATTCGGACAAGAAGTCGAAAAATGTGGTGACTTGTTTTTTTTTTACTCAACAATGTTATTTTTAGATTATATCAACGCAATGCGCACATGTAGAAGAAACATACACTGAAAATAAAATTTCACTCAACAACTTTTTTCCTTGATTCATTAAATTTCTTTATTGAAAAATTACAAATTATTAATAAGATATTGTATTAATTCAAATTTTGTATTATTGAAAAAAATAATACCATTCGTTTACAATTTTTGTTATTGATATAGCGGATTTCTTTATCACAGGAAATTCGAAAATTATAATGATTGAATACCGGGATTTTTGTTATCAAAAATGAAACTTATTTTTTTCTGTGTATGTATTCATTTGTATTAGAAGCCGATTGATGTTCGGCACTCTGGTGCCAGTTTGAACAGCCTGGCTTTAAACTAATCCATATCAGCAACATTTTTCTGGCTCAACTCAATTACAATCTTTTTAACAGCAATACAATAGGCAAAAAAAAAAAATATTCTCTCTACGTTGTGGGATTTTAAACTTGAGTTCATTAATAATGAGAGAGACCTCTGTCATACATATTTTTTGAGACTCAATCTGCGTTATATAATCATGAAATAAAGTAGCCTGACAATAAACGAAGAAAAGCAATGGTTCTAAAGCGGGATCTTCAAAAATTAGATTTAAAACATAATTTATCGCCAACAGAGACAGATTTCATATTCATGCTATCAAGGGGAAAAAATTAAGGATACAAAACTCATGTTGTTTCAGTATTTTTATAGAACTGCGGCATTTGGAGTTGATATATTAAGCCCTTTTTCAATGTTGATTAAAACAGCATTGTTGCAGAAACTGCGTTAACAAATACAGTAAATAAAATACAGAACATTTCAATGTTATTTCCTAATGAATAATTTATACAGAACAGGGCTCTCAAATACAGTACTGTTCTCTATAATACAGAACGGATGGTCACCGTAGGTATAACGAACGATATAATGTCAGGCCCATTCGTTATACCGAAAAATTCGATATATCGCAAGGATTTTTTTCAAGTGTTATTTTAATTATTATTATTGTAGACATGATACATACATATGTATATGTAGTTTAAGAATATTCGTGCTAACAAATTTTTTTCGTGCAGGTTTAAGATTAATAAATTTTATTAAAAAATTTTTCAAATAAAAATTTTTAATCGAATAATTTTATACGAATATTTTTTAATCGATTAATTTTACTCCAATAAGTTTTTTCATAATCTCTTATTATAACTTGACGTCTATGTGTTAGATTAATTTTTTCAATGTAACATATACATACATATTTACTGAAGGAACAGCTTGTTGGCAATTTTTTTTCGTACAAGTTTGAGATGAATAAATTTAGTTGAATAACTTTAAAAAATATTAATCGAATAATTTTATTCCAATACTTTATAATCGATTAATTTTACTTGAATAAGTTTTTTCATAATCTCTTTTTATAACTTTAATTCTAACATATTTACTGAAGGGCCAGGACTACAAATGCATTTCTAAATTCCATGCAGACGAAGTCGCTGGTAATAGCTAGACTATTTGAAACATTTTAAGAATATTCGTGTTGATGAATTTTTTTTCGTACAAGCTTAACTAATTGAATTAGTTAATTGAATAATTTTTAAAAGACTAATTTTTAATCGAATTATTTTATTCGGTTATTTTCAATCGATTAATTTTACTCGAATAAGTTTTTTCATGAGCTCTTGTTATAACTTGACTTCTCTGTGCTATTTTTCTTATTTACAATGTAACATATTTACGTGATATCCTATCAATTTATTTATTCTCCGACCGATTAATCGGCTTTGGCGCCGAATTAAACTGGCTTTTTTAAGAATGGTGCAAAGTTTCGTCTGAATTTAACAAGTATTACTTGTCAACAAATTGCGGTAATTTGGACTAGCAAATTGCTCACTATAGTTTTCGCTTTATAGTACTGAGTTCAAACAAAGAGTAAACGAAAGTACGAGTATTTATTGTTTATTGGGGATGCTATAGTAACAAAAAGAAACTTTTTCTGGCAATTTAAACAAAATCTAATAAGCAGACACTTATTATGTATGCTTGAAGAACGACTGTATAGAGTTTGTAGGCCGGCCCAATAGAGTAAATCGTATGTCATTTGTAGAAATTCGAGTATAACATCAAAAATCAAAAGTTATCGATAAAATACAATTTATTTAAGCCTTACCACTTGAGTTAAGGGATGTATACAGCGCTTTATTAGAATAATCTTAATCATATTATGTAATAACAATAATAATAAAAATAATCTTTAATCCCATCAGAACATTTGTTTCTTTGTTAGTTTAACTTATTAGGACCTCTATTGGCCAGAGTCAAGCGAACGAGCAAGATACATAATAGCCTAAATACATAAAAGCGCTCTGGAGTGGCGTTAAAAATAAATATATAAAAAGTTCTTAAAGTTCTTTTGTGTTTACGTATTATTTAGAAATCCTTTAATAAGAAAATAAAATACATACTCATTATTTGAAATCAATTGATCAAAATATAATAAGCCATACATGACAAGGGATATCAATACAAATGCATAAGCACATTTATTTATGCTTATCAATTTCGCATACGCATGTATGTATACGCATGTATGTATACTATATGTACTTGCCTTTTGTATTTTACAAGGACTCTTTACTTCAATATTAAATTGAATTTTTTTTAATATTTTATTTTATTTATTTATTTTACTTCCTTTTTTACGCTTGCATACTGCTTGTTAGATTAGATTTGAGAATAAATAGATAAAAGGAAAGCGAAATCAATAAGTAGCAAGTGTTGTAGATAAACGGATGCATGTGGATGCTATAGACGGCATGTTTACTTTGATAAGCGATTGGTGATTATCAGGGCAATTATGTAAAAAATTCCGCAGGGAATTTCTCCCTTTTCCAATTAGAATTTTTTGTTTTCCCTATCATTTGCTATTAGTTGGAATTGTTCCCTGGGAGAAATTCCCTGCGGAATTTTTTACATAATTGCCCTGTATGTGTGTGGCCTGCAGTATTATATTGATATATGAAGCAATATGTGTTCTTTACATTTTAGGTGTAGGATATTTTCAGCAAATTTGTAAATAATAGATATTAAGGCAAATATTTTTATGGAACATATTAACACTCTAACTGCACTCACTTAAGGGTAAATTTTGGTTGTATTCTAAAAAATGCCATAAAAAGTGGGCAGGGTGAGAATGAAATGTTATACAAAAATGTTGGCCGTAAAATTTTGCTATTAATCCACAAAGACACCTAACCTCAAAACTTAACACAAACAGCAAAAAAAGAACAGTCAAACTCAAGATTTCCCATTTTTATTCTCACAAATTCCCTCCTGGGACAATTAAAAAACGAAAAAGATTATATGCCCACAAGGGAATTTTTAAGATAAAAATATGGGCTATCTTGAATTTTTTCTGAAATCTCGTAATTTTGAAAAAAAAACTCGAAACTGTTGTACAGTTTCATCCTTTTTAGGGTTCCGTACACCAAAGGTGAAAATGAACCCTATTGTTTTCGCTACGCCGTCCGTCTGTCCGTCACACGCTATTTTCTCAGGAATCGTAACAGCTATGGACCTGAAATTTGAACAGAGCAATTAGAACCTTGGGCGCTACAACAAAAAATACATGAGAGTTAAAAAATAAAGGGTGTTCCAAAGCGAGCAACGAAATATGTTAAAATTCAATGTAATTACATACAATTGTATGTACATATGTATATTGACACTTGAAATTTGTAAAATTAGTGTATTTTTATACACACTAAAACAATTAACTCTAAAAAAATTTAATCAAAGGGTGATCCATCAGTTAATGCAATTTTGACTATCTAATTTTGACAACTTGCTATATCTTGGAAACCGTAAGACACAAACTCTTGAAATTAAAAAAAAAATCGCCAGAAACCAAAAAAAAAATCGCTTAAACAAAAAAAGCACCAAATTAAAAAAAAAAACTTTAGCACCAAAATAAATCGGCAAAACCGAAAAAATCGACAAAATGAAAAAATCACCAAGATGAAAAAGAAACGCAAAAAACGAAAAAAAAATCGCCAAAACGCGAAAAAGGAGCTAAAGCTAAAAAAAATCGTCTAAGTGAAAAAAATCGCCAAAATGAAAAAAATCGCTAAAATTAAAAAAAATCGCCGAATTGAAAAAACACCAAAAACCGAAAAAATCGCCAAAAATAAAAAAAATCGCCTAAACGGAAAAAATCGCCAAATTGAAAAGGCGTTAAAAACAGAAAAAAATTGCCAAAAGGCGAAAAAGGCGCCAAAACTAAAAAATCGCCTATATGAAAAAAATCACCAAAATGAAAAAAATCGCGATATTAAAAAATCACCAAAATGAAAAAAAAATGCTTAAATGAAAAAACGCCAAAAACCGAAAAAATCGACATAACGGGGAAAAAAGTTCCAATACTAAAGAAGCACCAAAAGCCGAAAAAACGCCAAAACTAAAAAACGCTCAAAACCGAAAAAACCCCAAAAACGATAAAAAGTCAAAACTACTTATTATATACGCTAAAGTTCGTATTGAATTACATATCTAGTGTCCGTACGGAATCCTTCGTACGCGGTTCAAAGTCGCACTTCACTGAATTTATTTTTAATTAAACTCGTTGTTTGATATCAAAAGTCCATAAAATTAATATAAAATAAGGAGTATGTTCTTCAATACCGACGCACAGTGGGGCTCAGTATCGTTTTTCATTGGGCAAAACTCTGCAACTTTTGAACTAATGAAGATTTTTTAACAATTCTTACAGGTTAATTATGAACGGCAACCATTCATTGATTGAAAAGTGCAACAATTTGTCAACTAAAGCCTGGTACTCTGTTCACAATTTCGTGCGAAATGCTGTCAAACTACATATAAAAGTATTGGTATGAAATATTTGCGAACTAAATTCGCAAAAGTAGTACTCATACATTTTAGTTTAACTGCGAAACAACATGAGCAGTGCTTTTTTCGCACGGAATTTTAACAATGTTGCATACTTTCAAGCAATAAAAGCGAGAAATTTATGAAAAAAAAACCGCGAGTTGGGCTACATTTAGTATATTTCAAATTTTTCACGAGAAACAATCAATGGTGCTGAAAATTTTTCACAACTTTGAACAGAGTACCAGCCTTAAGATTGAAATAGTTGTTACGAAAACCAGTTGATAAATTTGTGAATGATTAAGCAGGTATTCACAATTGTGAATATGTATTTGAAGAGAAGAAAAATATCAGCTGACAAATGACAAAAATAAGATGCAGTAAATGTGCAGAATTCGTTTAAAAATTAGTAGACAATTTCATTTAAATGGACCTTAACTATTATTGAACTCTGTCGTATATTCCACCCATTTTTTGTACCAACCGCTTTTGAGCAGAATACCTTTGCGATGTCCGGGATTGCTTCCAGCAAACTTACAAGCCTTGCAATTAGCTTTTTGTTGCTCATAATACACGAACTGCGTATAAAATCAAAAAGAGAACTATTCACAATAGTGGTTATATGGTTGATCGCTGAAAAATTAGGGTTCTACCTCTTTTCAACCGCTAGCATTTCATAATAGTGATTTATCAACTTTGTTGTAAAAATTTCTTTCGTTATAATGCTGTTAGAATCAGTACACTGATTGTTAATAAATTTAAGGTTAAAGTTGAACTTTAATTTTTTTAAAGTACGCGCTCTTTTTTTTGTTATAAGTAAAATTAAATTATCTTTATAATCGTAAAAACAAAAATAAGAGAGGTGTCTTAGAACAGCCGGTTATAACTATGCTGCTTATAACAACGTAATGTATTAAATAAAAATACAATGAAATTATATTATATTATATGATGATGTCAAATTCGTTTCAAATATTTCAAAACGTTTCCATTTATTTCCCATTATTTTCTTTTCCAGTGGCGAACGATTGAATTAATGTACTATTTGTTGCCGTCGGCGGCTGTTAGCCGGCTTACAGCCGATCGGCTGTGTTCTCTGGTTTGTGCTCATGTACAAAAACAATACAAAAACAAATTGAGCAATCCTTCTCATTGTTATTTTTGTTTTGATTTTGTTTCACTCACTTCAAAGAACGAATTCAAACAAAATCAAACAATTTGTTTCGTTTATTTTCGTACTCTGCTTTTAATTACAAAGAAATCAAAACAAAAATAAATTATTAAACTTTATTGTGTCGATTATTTCCGCCTCCAACTTCCGAAAAAAATTATAGGAACAAAGGCCGTTAATTTGTAAGTGCAAAGTAAATTAAAATGTTCACGTCCACAACAAAACGTAGCTCGCTATCGATAATAGTTTTCTAGGAATCATAATTTATTTCAGATCAAATATGAAAAAAAGATTTTTGATTAACATAAATTCTTTCAGCCTTATTTATAAAAATGATTAAGGCTTTATAAAGGCTTTTTAAGAAAAATTTTGCCTGAAATTTTCTTTTAAAAACCCTTTTTAAGTTTTATAAATAATGCTGTTTGTTTTTAGCAGCATGACACGCCCACTACTGCGAACATTTTGACGTAATTTTTTTGTTGCTTTGATATATTTACTTTCTGATGGCGTAATAATTTCAAAAATCTATTTAAAAAAAAAATTACGTTTTTGGCAAATGAAAATCGATTCTGAACCACCGTGCGGTGCGACTCCATCAACTACGTGGGAATTCATGGATAAAATTTTTGAGTGATTGATTCGTGATAGAAAAATTGGAAAAGAAAATAATTTGAAATAAATTTTTATGGTGGGAAACACTAAAGGCTGGAACGCACTATCCCACACATTAGTTCGAATTTTGAAAAAATTCAACCCAGATCTAATGAATTATTGTTGCGGTTTCAATATTTCCATAAATTCCATCACACCAGGGTTGTATTTTCTCAATGGTCATACTATTGTGTAGGACAGTGAATCTCTTAGCTTTAAGCAAACGCAATAGCTTAAGCTATGTACAGACGATTGTCAGATCTTACAATATTGTCAGATCTGGCAATGTGCTGACAATGTACTGGCAATCGAAAATTGCCAGCACAATATTTCTTGTCAGTTCACACGGTTGTCAGAAAATCTTACAATTTATTGCCAGACGGTTGTATGACAATAAATTCATCTGACAAAATCGTCAGTAGAAAAATTGTCAGTTCACACGCTTGTCATATGCACAAATTGTTGGATCTGTTGTTATGCCTTGCCAGACTTAAACCATTTGTTGGAAATTGTTAAATATTTATCGTTTGTGTTTGTGTTTAATGTAAAAAGTGAAAGTATAAATTATTACGGACCATAAAGAAGCAATTGCAATGATTTTGTCTGCATATATTTTATTATAAATTTTTTATTTAAAATCAAGCGTGTGCAGTGTTGCCCATAGAAAGAATTATCTTACAATGACGCCATTGTCAGATGCATGAAGTTCGCACATCTGACAATATTAAAATGTCTGACAAATATCTGGCAATAATTTTACAATGTGTTCACACGATTGTAAGATGTCTGACAATTTGTTGTCAGCTGCTAGTCTTGCAATGGACTGACAATGGTTTTTCTAGCAACGGCGTCTGGCAAGAATTGCCAGTTCACACGGTTGTAAGAAATTTTAAGCACATTTTACTGGCAATATTGTAAGATCTGACAACCGTCTGTACATAGCTTTAGATAAACTTTGTTAAAAAAAATCATTGAATACTAAATACCATAGCCCAATTCACAATCTTGTGCAAATGGTCTTGCATCGTTGCATGTGCAAAGTGGTATAGTATATGGATATTCACCACTTAGAATTGTTAAGTGGTGAGTGTCAATATACTATACCATTTTGCCATTGTTGCCATTTTAGCATTTTCACTGCCAGATCTGGCATTTTCATTAGTTAAAAAACAATTCCACTTTCAAAAAATTCTGCTATATGCTTTCTGGCATAATTTGTTGACAGTAAAAAATTATAATTTGTTAAACATATTTTTCAGTATATAGGATTTTTCTCATAAATGTATATGCATTGCATGGTTAAAGGTTCTCTGATGATCTGCACCAGCACCAGTTAAATGCGCATAGGATCCACAGAACCCCTCCATAATCAATTTCAATGTATTTTTAATAAAAAAAAATATATTACTGAATAAGTAACATAATATTTTGAGATTATTAGTGCGTTGAAAATGTTTTAAACGTAATTGTAACACATCCAAAAATTACCAATTATTAACTACTTTATGTTTGTAATGTGCTACAAAACACCTGTAAATACTAATAAGTTTGTACATACAAGAAATTCAAAGCTTTTTCAATAATTTTCTTCACTTAAATCTGGCATTATACTTTTGTTCTGTAGAACATTTTAGCAGAATTTTTTGACCGATTTAGCATTCTTTCATCATCATTTTCTGGCAACAATGCATTTTGCACATGCAACGATGCAAGATCATTTGCACAAGATTGTGAATTGGGCTCATATATCATTTAATATTCACTCGGTTACAAATGCTATGATCCAAGCTGTAATACCAACCACTTGAAGTAGTTTATAATATTATAGTTGTGGCTGGCTTATGCGAAAAATATGCGAAGAAAATAAATTTAAAGTTCAATATGAATGATTATAAGTGCAAAAGCGAAAGAGACAGAGAGAGCCTGAGTGCAAGTTGCAGTTGCACTTACTATCAATAGATTTTCTATAGAATTTTGATATAAAGATGAATTTATGTCAGTCACTAAGTGCTCATATATACATATATTTTTTATGAATAAATGCATATTTACGAGCTTTATAGTTTGCTTCTATTTTTTTTTATGAAATTGCAGTAAATGATATTTTCTTATATGCTTGATGCCATTTTATATATAAAAAAAATAATATAAAGCAACACAAATTGGTTATTTATGTGAAATGGATTTTCGCATTATAGAAGTGCTTGTGAATATAAATAAAATGAATATTCTACAGAAACTTAACGCAAAGTTAAACATTCTAAATTGGTTTATTAGAGAAACGCGTGAGACATAAAGTGTTTGTTTTTGTGACATGTTCAATTAATCGATTATGCAATGCTCAATTGAGTACCACTTCTGACACGAGGGTTATTACTGCTTGTGTAATAAGCGTTCGCAAATTGTAAAATGTATAAGATAATAATATACTATAGTTTTGACATGCTCGTTTAGGTATTAGGCCCCTGCACAAGACCACTTACAAGAACTTTTAAGGCATGAGGGATTTTTCAAATGCTTTACTACAGCGAAATCTTCTAAAACAAACGCTAAAAAATACTGCTTGCAAGAAATTTGTTTCAGTTATTACAGGTATAGGAGTCAAGAAGAAAATACTTCGTGACGAAAAAATTTGTGATGCGTGCTCTTCACACGCATGGGCGCGTATACAAACGTCTTTTATTTTTCTGCGCACATACAAACGCACACATGCATTAACATTAGTTGTGTGCGCTTGCTTAAAGAAACCTCCCCAAAAAACATAATAGCTTAGAATCTACATCTTACACAAACGCACTCAAACGTACAATATGAAAAATAACAAGCATACACGCATCAACACTACTTTTTTTGAGTGTTTGTTACCAACAACAAGTCTTCGCGACATCGCTTAAAAACACTCATGTACACGTACATCAATACATCCATCACGCTTCGCTTATTAAACGACATCATTTAGTATTGGTTTAGTATAACCCTGCAAATAATGCGACTAGTCCAAAGAGGAGTAGGAGTACCACAAAACTACTCCAAATATATGAAAAAAGGTGGTCGGTTTAACATTGCGATGTCCTAGGGTTGGACCACATGGTCCAACTTTGCATTACATCGGACTAACTCCATATGGAGTAGTTATAGAGTACTTGCATACAATTTGTGAGTGCCTAACAAGAACGATCATATTCGTTTAAACACGAACACTTATCGTACAGCATTGAATGCTTGTGTGAAAACGACATGATCCATGACTGCATTACATGGGACCATGATGTAACTAGTCTGTTTCATCTAGATTGGACCACGTACTCCAATATTATTTGCAGGGAATACATGCTACGACAATACATTTAAAAAACCAGACCTATTTACATTTCAAGACTGTTTACACAGCCCTCTATTAGGTGTTATGTCGAACCTTTGCTTCAATAAAGTCATAACTGAAGAAAAAACTTGTTTTACAGAAAACGAGTTTAAAGCTTTGAATTTACTAACAACTTGGCCCCTAGAACGCAGACCACTTGAGTATAAAATTTATATGAAAAGCACGCATTTTATTTAGTGATTTTCACACAAATTTTCTAGACAAGTACTTGTGAAACTGCACGTGAATTGAAAAAAAAAACTTTTATTCTTCTCTCCAGAGTTGACTATAAAAGATATTTGTAGAAAGAACGTTATGATGATTAATTAATTCGGCATTACTAACTCAAAAATCCTGTAATTTGAATTATGACTCTATTGCAGCAAAGGCTCGATGGGAGTCCTTTTTAATGCCACTAAAATTCGGGTATGTTCTGTATTCCACGTGAAATTAAAAGTTGTGGAAGTGCCATAGAATTGTTGTTATAAATGCATATTTCCAACAACAATTCTATGGCAATTCCACACCTTTTAATTTCACGTGGAATACAGAACATACTCGATTATGTCTCAACATCTAAAAAATTTATAAATATAAAGATTTTTCCTTGTGAAACTTTAATGAAAAGAAAATTGTTAGATGTACTTCTAAATAAACAATTTCAACGATTAAATTTTTGTCAACCAACAAAATTGGTTAGATTAACTAGTGCGAAGGGGTTAAACAAAAATTATTCCGGAAATTTGTTATAGCACAGTTTCAGCAATTAAAATGTTAAAACACAAAAATCATTAAGACAACTATTGTGGGCAGCACTTTCCATCTGAGTCCACTCATACAATTGCCATCCAATCATCTAATCCAGCTACATGCGTCCAAACACACATGCTGTGATATTTGCATTTGATGTAAACAGCTTTGAAAGCTCTTAAATTTGTTCTTGTTTCTTTGCAAAATAAGAGCAAGCATTGTTGTCGCCGAGATGTGATTGGCTATTGTGATCTCGTCGGTGTGAAAGCACAAAAAACTCTTTATAAAAGTTTGCACATTGTGCATATGGCTTGCACATAGCTGATCTAATCCAATCGCAATCCAGTGAAAAAAGAATTGGAAGTAATTATAGGGCAACACCTCTGTTTTCTCTACTTCCAAAGTATCAATAAGTAACAATTTTCGACATTTCAGGAATCGATTACTAATAATATCCAGATAATTAATTTATAAGTTATTGCTTGATTTTTTAAGCTAATGAACTCGATATCATGATATATGAAATTTTTAATTACACAAAATATAATGATTTAAACGAAATTTTTGGTATTTGGCCTTTCCAATGGTTGGTGGCAAGTTTTTCCCCAACTCTATAAAAGTAATGAAAAATTAGTTAATTTTCACCCATTAAAAAGATCATATAAAAAATAGGATCATGAGAATGATTTCGGATTCACTGAATGTGTATCAAAAAAGAGAGAACTTCTTGCAATGAAAACCATTAGAAATTATCCAAATTTACAAGTTCTGCATCTTTTTGGCTTCCTTGGAAGCTCCTTTTTTTACTGGTATTCTATACATTGAAAGCTTTTTGAAATTTCTGACATATTTTAGTTTGTATTTGGTTTAATTTAAATTCATTTTAATGTTACTTAATTTTTAATAAAAATTAAAATTAAACAGCTGCAACTGTCTGTCACCAGTTTCAACTTTTCATCTTTCCATTTGTACCTGGTTGCTCTAGTGTTTCTAACAAAAAAAAAATTGTTTTTTTTTTATCCCAAATTCCTTAGCACAAATTATAAGAATGATTGACAAGATAAACAAACTGTAATCAATGAATTCAATTCCAAAGCAGCAACAAACCAAAACAAAAAGAATAGACAAGGATTTGTTAAACAAACATTAAATTCAATCTTTTTGGGGAATAAACAAACAGTTTCGAAATTTTCTATCCCATAAAACTTGAACTTAATAACCAACATATAAAGCCAAACAAATAATTTAAATAGTTCCATTATTTTTGTTGTTTCAGCAGCTCCAACCAGAATAACAACAAATATTTATTCATTCGTATGTTGCAGGCAGTTGTTGGAGCTGCATTCAAACAGCTAGCAAAATTCATTTCCCACCATTCCAATACAATAAATTTTATATGTATGTATTCGCCAACCAGCTTTGCTGCTCTGCTACTCTGCTTGCCAGCCAGCTTTTCCGTGGATTCGTTCGTACGCACGTTATCGTCGTGTCCCCATAGACAAATCAATTTTTGTAGGGAGTATTGGAGTGTATCTGTGTGCAGGAGTAGTATCAGTGATGCCAACTTAGCCCTTTTAGGGCTAGATTTAGCCCGTTTTCAGTCAGTCAAAACGCGAAAAAAATTTTTAGCCCCAAACTAAAAAAGGCGCAAACCTAGCACTTTTTACAATAATCTTTCAGCCCTTTTAGCCCCTTTTTAGTTTTTGCTCGATATGGCTACATTTAAACTTTTGCGAACTTTTTCTTCCTTTAATCTAGCAAAATAAAATGAGTAAAAAGTCGATATTGCTTTACCAATTTAAAAAAGAAGAATAATATAGAGTAATCTTTTATTTCTTCCAAATTTGTTATGCCTTGAAAGTTATTCAGTACAGCCTAAAACAGATAAGGTATGTTTTTGGAAGACCGAGAAATCGAAATTTTATTTAATAACATTTCTATACATACATATGTATATATATATTTCTATTATATACATATGTATGTATATGCTAACTATTTAAAATACTGAAGCTCTAAAGCTATGTATGTGTTGATCTCATGATAGTTATTTATATTCTAATAAATAAATTACTTTACAAAAATTGATTTGATGTTTTTATTTTCAACAGAAACATTTTAATACTAGCCCCTTTAGCGCTTTTTCGAAAAATTTTACCGTTTTTTTATTTTTGAATATTATTGCAATTTAGCCCTTTCTAGCCCTTTTTCAAAAATTTTTACGCGTTTTGAGTCCCAAAAGTTGGCATCACTGAATAGTATCTTTTCTACGGGGTGGGCCAAAAGAAACCAAGGGGTGTAAACTTTTAATAACTTTTTTGTTTATTAACTTTTTTTTATTTTTTCTTTCAGATTATATAATATACAAAATGGAAATTTTTTTACACTAAGTATGAAAAATGATGTCTCTTAAATGACCACCGTTTTCAGCTTCGCACTGATGGGCTCTTTTTAGAGCATTTTCCATAACATCTTTCAAAACTTGTAGCTGTAGCGTTCGAATTTCTGCAACAATGTTTGCCTTGAGTTCAAGGATTGTCTCCGGCTTGTTCACATACACTCGCTCCTTCAAAAAACCCCAAAGAAAATAGTCGGGTGCTGTCAAATCTGGCGATCGCGCTGGCCAAATAATTTCCGAATTTCGAGAAATTATTCGCTCTCCAAAAATTTGACTTAAAAGTGCCATTGTGTCTCGGGCAGTATGGGCAGTGGCTCCGTCCTGCTGAAACCACATACCAGGTCTGTTTTCAAGAGCAGGACGTAAAAAATTTTCTATCATAAACCGATACCGCTCTCCATTTACGGTTACAGCACTTCCATCTTCATTCTCGAAGAAGTAGAGCCCAATGACATTTTCAGATGTGATCCCACACCATACTGTACACCTGATGGGGTGCAATTGGCGTTGATGAATGGCTCTTGGATTTTGAGAACCCCAGAACCTACAGTTCTGCTTATTAACAAAGCCATTCAAATGACGTTAAAATGTCGACGATATGCTCTTTGCGTTAAAATAATTGATCTCTGGTTTAAATAATAAAATTCTATTGTTCTGGTTCTCTGTTCAGTTGTGAACCTCTCCATTATAAATTCTCCAAGTGTTGTCTATATAATCTGAAAGAAAAAATAAAAAAAAATTAATAAACAAAAAAGTTATTAAACTTTTACACCCCTTGGTTTCTTTTGGCCCACCCTGTATTTGACTATTATTTTGCTTATAGATTTGGGTACTAATATTATTTGCTTTGCTGAAGAGGCACACACTTGCAGGCAAAATTGCTTACGATGGCTAAAACTTTAAATACTTTTCTGTGGTGAGAGTTGTGATTGGCTTCGTTGGAAAATATTTTGTCTTTTTGCTTTTTTGGCAGTTGTATGTTGTTGATATTTACGGTTTGCAAAAATCTTTAGATTTATGTGTATTTATTTAAGGTTTGCATTGATATTATAATTTTTTTTTTTGGCAGATATGCAAATCTATCAAATAAATAGCAAAATTTTGGGAGAAAAAAAAATACATAGATTTAAGTTCTTGTGTGAGTTATCTGAGTTAAGGCTCAATCAGACGTGACATAACCATAGCCATAGAGAGCAGCCGTTCGAACCAAACTGATGGGCAACACTGTATTCGATTATACGTGAATCGCCATAACGCCATAACTCTCACCATAGAAACCAATTGAATTTTGGTTTGGCTATGTCACGTCTAATTTAAGCTTTAGATTTGGATTTTATTGGCTTTAGCAAAACAACAAATATTGATTTCAAAGATTTTAACTACAACAATTATATGACAATTGAATGAAAAATGTTGTGTATTGAGACAAAAAATTCAATATTGTTACGTACATATTTTACCCTTAAAAAACGCTATTCTGTGGACTCCAAGATTTACAAATGAATAATGAGCTCCAGCGTATTAATAAGGGTTAAGAACGACACTTTATTTACTAAATAAATACAGTTATACTAAAGAATTGCTTAAATACACACACACACACTTAAATTACTTAAATAATTCACAACTGTCAGCCTAGAACCATATGTCTCTATGTCAACACACTTTCTCCAGCGACAATTGCACTAGTTAAAATGTCGACAACTTTCCTTTTATGCACTAGTAAAGATACGTTAGAGACAACAATTCTATTGTATATCTGGTGATATTGTCAATGAACGTGTCAATAGTTTGTTTTTCTTTTTTATTATGTTGTGCAATAACATTAAATAAATATATGTATACGAGAGTCACTAAAATCTACTACGTAAAAGAACTACCTTCTCAATAGTGCTTAAGTCTACTGGTAGATTTTCAATGACAACCGTATGTTATATGTCAATAGGCGATTACATTGGCTGGGGTGCACCTAGTCAGTAGCACTGTTGATAATGTCACTAGAAAATAACTATAATTTTACTATTGACGAGCGAGGAAATATCGATATTGTAGACTAGAGCCCCTAAAATTTACTAGTGAATCTTTGGTGTCAATGTCTCCATGTGGTCCCAAAAGAACTACTTAGTCAGCAGTGGTGGATTTTCAATGACAAGCTAATGTTAAATGTCAATAGATGATTACATTGGCTGGGGTACACCTGGTCAGTAGCACTACTGACAATGTCACAAGTAAATCACTACAATTTCACTATTCGCACTTTCTACAGGGTGGTTGCCACTGAGTTTACTTCGCTGTTGCATATAAACGTTTCTTAAAACTGGCTGCGCTCTTATTGAAGCAATACCCAGTCTCTGCTGTTCTGAGCTCAAGACTCGCTCTGCCGACGCTCACTGTTTGTACAACATTAATGACTCACTGACTTTACTTTTGCACACTTTTGTACGACTACCAGGCACGGCTGCCAGATTTGACAATTTATCGTCATTTTGACGATTTTCGGTGTCGAAAATAGTAAAATGACGATTTGACGATTTTTCCCTTAAAATTGACAATTTTTTAGAACTCCAAATATTGCAGTTCTTTTATAAAAAAGCGACTATTTCAATTCATGTATTACTTATCTTCTAAAAGATTTTAGTGTAATTTTGCCCACCCTTTATTTTATATTGATATCTCTATAAATTGATATTCTAAAAAAAATAAATGTGAAAAAAGGCCAAGTTCCTATAAAAAATTTCGGACTTCAAGGCTACTGACACCAACACGTGGACGTACTTCCTGCTTTTAATTTTTTTCGCGAGCTACCTTAGACTTATACATAATATTTGCTTCCCCATTTTCATCTTTAAGGTCAATGTCTTCAAATAAGGAAGGCAGTAGCCAAACAAGAAGCTCATGAAGAGAAAATAAATTTCATGTCAAGATGCACGGTATAGGGTTTGATTTTACACCCATGGATTCTTTGCAAAATTTTCTTACAACTATTTTTTAGAAATCGAGTTTTTTTTTTAGTTTTTGATAGAAGAAATCTAATGTATCGAAAAACGTAAAAATCACGATTTCAAAAAAATAATGAGTTAAGACATTTCTAATATTAAGGTAGCGATATGTAGATTTTGTTTTTACTATACGATTTTTTAAATTTTTTCTATCCATACTAATCGACCCGTGTATACTAGACTTTAAGAAAATCATTTTGATTTGTCCGATTTTCTTGACGATTTTTCGAGAATAAAATTACGTTTATTTTTTAGTTTATCGGGATTTCGACGATTTTTCGATAATTTTATCTGGCAGCCCTGCTACCAGCTGCTTCCAACTGAGATTTACTCTTTCTTCACAATAATAAAAAAAAACTCTTTAAAATAAACAACTGTAGTCTGATTCACTAACTTTTTTAACGATAATCGCATGGTTAAAATAATTATAGCGAATATTTATCGAATTTACTATTCAATAACATTTTTAACGATATTCGCTGTAGGTTAATGCCAATTGTGTCGTTATTTAAGCGACAATAATTTATGTGCTGTTAATGTTATCGAAAAAAAAATCAACAGAAAATACCAGCCGCGTAGTATCGTTAAAAAGATGTTACAGAATCACACAATCCTTATTGCAAGCGACAAAATGTAAGGACAAAAATTACGATTGTCGGATCGTTAAAAGTTACTGAATCGCACTACTGAACTTTAAACTTTCTTTATGATAGAGGAACTGCCAGCAGATGTTTCGGCCTTTTTATGCTTTTTTATGTGACTTGTGCTTGCTTTGATGTTGTTTGTTTTTGCGTTCGTAAATAGCCGACAAACTTCGCATTACCAGCGCAAAATTCCGTGCTGCTGACTAATAGGCAGCGCATTTTTCACTTTGATTTAACCGTAATATAATGGTAAATCAACATGAAATAAATAAAGTTATTTCAAAAGGAGAAAAAATTCTCAGAAGATTACTGTAAATCATGTTGAATTAACATGAAACACATATAAAGGAAAATTATTGCTGAAAAATTTTAAATTTTCATAGATTTTAATTATATTTAGGTAGCTTACTGCACGGCTACGATAGCACTGAACAGCATTTGTAGTCGTTTTTCTGTGTAGTTTTATACGTTCTATGTGTTTAATACATTTAACATTTCAGTTAAACTGCCTAAATTAAATGCGAAATTAAGTTATTTCCCTTATATTTTTCGCAACAAAAAAAAGTGACTTGCTTGCTTTACCTTTTTAACTCCTATCAATTCTCGTACCTCTAAATTTGTTAAATTCTAGTGCACTTTAATTTACTTCTGTGGCCATTAATAACAAACAAAATAGAGAACTAAAATAAGCGACAAACCCATGTTCTTGCAAGCATTAGTGCACTTTTCCGCAAAACAGCAGAAAAAAACAGAAAACAAATAAAAAAAGAACCAAAGAAAAATTGTTTTAGATTGGAAATAAACAGCAGGAAAAATGTGGAGAAAAAAATGTGTACAAAATTACAACAAAATAGCATTTAATGAGGGTCATTTAACCACAAATGATGGTTTAGTTTTTTTTCTCTCTTACTTCATTTAATTTTCTAGTTTTTTTTTTCTTAAGCCATTAGCTCTTAAGCTGGCGCACTATGGGCACTATTTACATAAAATATGCATAGTAAAAATATTTTATTGGTTAGCTTGTATTACTTGCTTATACACACATACACACACACATATTTTGTGTTGAAATCACTATTTTCAACTGGAACTTGTTATTATAATTACAAATGCAACTCTGGTTTCGCAAAAAAATACACAGAAAAAACTGCCTCATAGAATCAATAAGATTTTCTCTATGAAACGTTTTTAGGCTAAGGGGTATCCCAGCAGAAAGAAGCGAAGATTTTTCATAGAGATTCCTTATTGTTTTTATGTGGTAAATCTTATTAATTTTATCAAGAAGAAAACCACATAAAATCAAAAAGAAATCTTATTATTCCCAACTTTTTTTTACTCAATTTCCGTTATTTTTGGCACCAAAAAAACAATCCATAGAGAAAAACTTCTTGATCCTATTAGGTTTTCTTATAAATTGTAAACTATGGGCCTGTTCATCTAAATGCGAACGAAAGGTTCGATCGAATATTTGTATAGAAAACCAAAACAAATTTCAGTTTTTTGGTTTTGTTTCTAATATAAACTTTCGATCGAATCTGTCGTTCGCATTTAGATGAACAGGCCCTATATGGATTTCTTATTGATTTTATTAGGTTGCCTTATTGATTTTTTTAAAAAGGTTTTCTTCTTGATTTTATTAGGTTCCTATATGATTATGTGTAAAACATCTTATTGATTTATGAGGTGTCTTGTTATTTCATATCTGTAAATAGACACAGACAATTTTTTTTCATGATCTTTTTCGTTTTTGTATAAGCATGTTTGCAAAATTATTTCAATGGTTATTCAGACTGCTTGTTAGCATATTGGTTACAGTGTTTGTCTATCAGTCAGAAGTTTGCTGGTTCAATACTTGTCTCCTTTCAAAGTATATGGTATAGAATTTAAATGAAAATATATAAGTAAAAAAGCACAAAGAATAAAGAAAGACATAATTTTTTTATTTTATGAGGTCGCCTCATAAAATCAAGAAGAAAACCTTATTAAAAAAATCAATAAGATAACCTCATAAAAACTACAAGATTTCTTCTTGATTTTTTCAAAAAGGTTTTCTCTATGAAATTAATAAGATTTCCTTATTGAAAAAAAAACCATAGAGATTTCTTATTAATTTTGTTCTATTTTATGAGGTAGTTATTAGGCACTGTTTTCTCTGTGTATAAAATAAATTTTTTTATATTATGTGCTCCAAAAATAACTGGATTCTGTAACTTTTATTAAGATAATTGTATGGCTATAATAGATATAACGAACATTTATCGACTTTCCTAACGAGTAACATATTTTAACGATATTCGCTGTGGTATGAAGATGGGCTCAAAGTCATTAAGTTTTTCTTTAATTCTTTTTTGTGCTTTTTTTTGACATTTTGCTTGCAGAAATGCCACATGATATACAATTAAAGGGTGAGTAAAGTAAAAAATGAATTACAGAATCAAATTATCGTTACTGCTAACGAATTAAGATATCGATAAATATTACGATTTTCGGTTCGCAAAAAGTTACTGAATCCAGAGATTTAAATTTTGTTTTTACAATTTTCTCATAACTCAATTTAGGATAAGTTCTCATTCTCATATAAAAAATTAGTTTTCACCTGATATAATTTTTTTTGCTAAAATTCACAATAGCGATAGGCTTCGTTCTATGCGAGTCATAGTATCAAATTAAAACTAATTCGATTAGCTCTTATAAAACAATTAATAAATTTTTAATGTTCATTTTTTTATACTAAAAGAAAAAAGAACAGTGAATTACGAAGTATAACTTCATATTATTCAAAATCGAATGTTTAAATATTTCAGACCCAATGTGCAGCATCTTTAATTGTATTCGACTGTAAAAATTTGTTTGCTTTAAACGCTTTAACGTTTTTTTTCCAGTTTTTGAAAACCTTTTTTGCAATTTTCTTTCACTTTGTTGCTATTGTTGTAGCAGTTATTTAGCAAGTTTGCTTTAAGAGAAAAGAACAACAAAAACAAACATAAAAGGACTAGCCGAGTATTTAACAAAAACAAATACATAGTACAAATTAACACTCAACATGAATGAAAGAGAGAAAATGCCGCCCATTTACAGTTACAGACAAAAATGGAGGTTCGTTTGGCAAACAGCTTTAATAAATCTAAAAGTTAAAATTATGCTACAAGAATGCTTCAAATTGTATTGCGAAAGTTTTTTTTTAGCAGATTTAATTGGAAGCAAAAATATGAAATTTTTCACATTTAGAAAAATAAACAGAAAAAGTTTTCTCCAAATTTTTCCAACATTTACCCAGTGTGATTACAAGTTTACAACTTTTAAGCCGTTCAGTTGTCATTTTTCATAGCTTTCTCCGATTACAATTTAAACTCAAATTATATCAGAAGATTTTATATAATATTATAAGATTTGTCAAATTGATAGAAACGGGCCTTTTCTGCAAATCACAGTGATTTCAAAAAAATAATGAAATCTTAAACGTTGCGTTTGTAAATTGCTTGATTTTTAGCGTTGGAAGTTGGAATAAATGTTTATTTTTCATAAATGAAAGAAGCTTAAAACACAATAAAAACCCTTGTCAGCTGTTAATAGATTGTTTTTGAAATCACTGTAATTTTAAGAACAAGCTCGAAAGTGTTATTTTGAGATGCCTGACAAAGGCCTCTGAATAATTGTTAAAATTGTCTTGGTTTTTTCAAGCCCTAAATAGATTATATTTTTTTTATTAAGAAAATTAATGTATACAATTATTAGTTATTACTTAAGTTGTCGTATCTCGTTTGTTTTTTTTTATTGAAATTTGATTTGCGCTTATTTAAAAAATAAATATGGAAAACGATAGATCTGAAACTTTTCGTTAAGCTTTACATAAATTAAATAAATAAATCTTGAGAAGAATTTCGACGTAATAAATAAATAAAATAAACTAAATACCCAGCTAAAAAAAATTATATATGTATGGTCCATATATTTTTATGAATATGTATGAATTCATGTATGGAAATGTATGGGATTGTACATGGCAAGAGTATTATATATGAATTCATATATGGACTAATATATGAAATGTATTATAATATATCAGCTCATATATGGAAATTTAATTATGAATGTCTTCATATGGGGATCCATATATAGAAATAAGATTTAATATATGGAGCCATATAAGAATGTATGCATACATGATATCTCACATAAGATCGTTTTTGCAATCAAATAAGCCTGGATTTTATCACTGGTGAATTGGAAATCCATTAGAAAATACATACGGTATGCAAAGTTTATATGCGTACCCTCAACGTTAAAAAAGAAAAACTGTTGTTAAAAAAAACCATTCTTGTATGATTTTATACATTGTGGCCCCATTTAATGTATCAAATAATCAAAAGGATAATCCATTAATTAATTTTATAGAAACTAACAGAATTCTCTAGATAAGAAACAAAGTTCATATTACAGCAAAAAATTATATTTAAAACTATTAGTTAGCATTAGTTTTAAATCTGATTTCTTAAATGAAATTTTATGTACGAATATAATTTTTGTGTTTTGTAAATAATTGATTCACCTTTTGTCTTAAAATGATGAATGAAATGACTTTTAGTTCGATTTTCATTATTTGTCCAAACAAATTTTTCATTAAATACAACTTCCCTGTTCAAAATCTATAAAAAAAAAGTAATTTTAGTAATTTAATTTATTGCACAGCAGTGCGCTTTTGTAATCAAGAGAGAATGAATATGAACTTTGCATACTGTAGAGGGAATATTTACACATGCATGTATGAAAATTAGTGTTGTCATTCGAACAAAAATTATTCGAATATTCGAACAACTTTTTATCATATTTGTTCGAACGAACAAAAGTTTTCAATTTAGAATAAAAAATTATTCGAATCATTTTTGTCGAATATTCGAATATTCGAACAATTTCCTTAACTACTTGTATAAAAAGATATTTTGGGTTATCTGCGGTTTTTAAATGATTTTTTCCAAAAAATTAATAACATATTAAAAATGTTTGTAAATGTGTGTAAATACCTATACTTTTTAACTAATTTCGTCTCAGTTTTTAACTCCCGACAAAAAAGGGGTTTGTGTCTGTGTATCTATTTGTATGTACGAGTCGACGTACAGACCAAACGGTTGGACCGATTTTTTATCAAGCCAACGAGTCACAGTAGCTGTACTTGGAACTTTTAAATGTGGTGATATAACTTTCACTAGGTGTCTAAAACCATCTGTAATAATAATTTTAAGCCAAATATATTATTGATTTTAACATCAAATATGGAAAAAGAACTTACATTGCTGATTATTACCATACAATACCAAGAAAATTTTTACAATTTTTTCACAATAAAAATATATATTTGGATGCTGTAAAATAACGCTGTTGCTTCGATGACGCTTTGTAAATTTACAAAAAATGCCTTTAGTATTGTGTTGTTACATCAAGCGATTTTAAAACAATTTTAAAATTTAAAAAACTTTTTAAAAGTCATTCTTGGAGGGGTTTTTTATCACTACATTAAATGAGTTGCAAGCATCAATGTATACAAAAAGTCGTCTTTTCGATATATCGAATAAAAACATCGATGTATCGATTAACATCATATGATACGATACATCGGCATTTATTCGATGTATCACAACCAAAACATCGATGTTTACAATGCATTGATTAACATCGAGCAGCTCTAGTTCGTATACATATGCAGCGTCCGTACGGAACCAATCATGCGCGAGTCAAAATCGCACTTTTCTGAATTTGTGTTCGATATAAAATTTAATTTTTTTTTTAATTTTGTTTAATTGCAATTATTTTGTCACATAACAGTTAAAACAAATATTTTGTAAACCAACCTTAATTTAAATTTGGAATGCAATCAAGTACCTGAAATGAAAAGAAAAGTATTTTATTAGTAAATGAATGTAAAATATGTATGTTAAAAATATTATGAATCATGTATTTATTGTAAAATGCTGTCAAATTTTTTATTGGTATTTTTAATTTTTTGTTTTTCATCACACATTTTTAAATTTGTGATTCATGCGATAGAATTCTCAAATGGTTAACAATTAAACTAGTTTACGAGTAATAAAAGCCATGACTCACTATCTTACATGATCGCACGACTTACTAAAAAATACAATCCCTGCCCCTCCGTATTCTAAAGCTAAACTCGATTGCTAAAATGCAGAATAAATAGAAAATTCAATATTTTTGGCGGTGACACAAAATAATCAAATTTCGACGAATTAAACTTTTGAGCCAATACTTGATTTAGCATTACACCGTCGAAAATTGTATTCGTAGCCGAAAATCGATAAATCGACTTTATAGAATTTTAACGACAGAGATTAAGCTTTAGCGAGTTACAGAATACGGAGGCTGATCTAATGAATTTTTATTGTCTTTTAAAAATTTTCATAGGCAAGGTTGTAATTCCTCAAAAATTGCACGATTGTGTAGGATAATGTATCACGGACCTATGTAGAATATTGCTGAGTTTTTTTTTAATAACGTTTACCATCAATTATTATTTTTATTTTTTGCAAATATTTTATTTGTTCATTTTTAATGTGGGTTCAAATAAAACTTTGTACTGCCTTCCTTGGTCCATAGAAGAGATATAAAGGGAAGTTAAATTTTAAAGCCCGATGTTGTTTTTTTCTGCATTTCATTTGAAATGTCTCAATTTCAGACTAACTCAATTTGAACCATGGAAAGATACACAATCGAGCAACGCGTTAAAGTTATTCAGGCTTATTATGAAAATGGGCGTTCAAATCAAAATGCATATCGTGCACTTCGTAACTTTTTTCGGTCAGCACAATCGACCAAATGTGAGTACAATCGGATAAATCGTGGAAAAATTTGAGCAAACCTGGTCTGTAGGAAATGTGAAAACACCAGTGCATGCTCGTACAGCTCGTACTGCAGAAAATATTTCTGCTGTTCGCCACAATGTGGCTGAAGAGCCGTCCACCTCAATTCGTCGTAGTGTCCAACAATTGCACCACTCACGCTCATCGTTGATGAACATTATGCATAAAGATTTGCATTTATACGCTTACAAGGTGCAATTGACTCTAGAACTCCAAACGTCGTCAATGGTCAGAATGGTGGCAAGAAATGGCAACAGTGGATGATCAATTTTCGAAGAAAATCATCTTCAGTGATGAGGCACATTTTCACCTGAGTAAATTCGTCAATAAGCCGAACTGCCGCATTTGGGGGAATTTTAATCCAAGAGTGTTTGTCGAAAAACAAATTCATCCACAAAGAGTGACTGTTTGGTGCAGTTTATGGGCTGGCGGCATCATCGGGCCGTATTTTTTCCAAAATGAGGTCGGTCAGGCAGTTACTGTGAATGGTGTTCGCTATCGTGATATGATAACGAACTTTTTATGGCCCGAATTGGAAGATATGGATGTGGACGAAATGTGGTTTCAACAGGACGGTGCCACTTGCCACACAGCTAACGAAACAATGGCTCTTTTGCGCGACAAATTCAATGGCCGTGTTATCTCACGTGGTGGTGATATCAATTGGCCACCAAGATCATGTGATTTGACACCGTTGTACTTTTTTCTTTGGTGTTATTTGAATGAAAAGAAGTACGTCTATAAGCCAGCAACAATTCAATAGCTAAAGGATGAGATAATTCGGCACATTAACGGCATAGAACCTCAATTATGCCTCAGTGTCATCGAAAATTTGGATCATCGGATAGAGGTGTGCCGCTGCGGTCGCGGCTTCTATTTGGCCGATATTTTGTTTCATACATAATTGAACTATAATTGTCTCTTTTATATTCACTTTATGCTGTTTTGTTTTCAATTCTTACAGCGCGTTACAAAAACGAACTTTTTTTCTGTCCTATGAACCAAATATACTTTTTCGGAAAGGGGAGAAAAAATAAAAATACACGTGTATCGGCGATTTTCATGTACACGTCAGAATTTTTTTTTTTGTATAAAAAATAAAACTTGTAGTGTCCGTCTGTCTGAAAAACTTTGGACAAGTTTTTAACCCTTTTTCCGTGATCCAATCGAGCTGAGTTTTTGCAGGCATACTCGTGGAAATGTCTGTATCATGTCAAATTAAAAAAAAAATTATTTTTATCAATTCTCAGATTTTTTTTTAAATTTTTTTGAAAAATTTGTTATCGGTTTTTTGTAACGGTTTCAGGTCCTTAAAACCCGATTTTTTTATTAGTTTTGTTATATTAACATTGAAAATTGTTACATTAAAAATTTTAATGCTTTTAAAGAAACTTCGGCCTTTTATTTTTGCGTTTGTAAGCATTTGTGTCACCATCGCGACAAATAGACCAACAGTACTCGCCAAGCATATGCGTAATATCTTGTCCTTTAAAGCATTAGCGTAGCGAACTTTGTTGCGGCGAAAGTATTGGTACCCTTTAGTTTTAGGAAAAGTTACGCAAAAGTAGCACAATTCATTGCAGTGCTCCATACGTGGTAGCCAAATTGTTGGTACAGCGTACTTTATTGTCGACCTTCCATCAGTAAACTTGCATTAATTTCTATAGCAATAGTCGCACACGACTTCCGGAGTATACCACAAGTAAGGAACATAAGCAGTCTTGAATATTTTCTGAAACGAATTAATCACTGTTTTCGTAATATTTCTCAAATTTTTACTTGGTGCGAATAAGCCACAAACGTAACAAAAGTTATTTCGAGTCGGGCACTGCATTGATAAACTGCAAATACATGGAGTTGGATGGGTCGAAAAACAAATCTTTTTTTTCCCGGAACGCTTTAGTAGTTTAAAAATTTGGAGCCCCTTCAACTTATGCTGAAAAAAGAGAAAAAAAATTTGAGAATTGATAAAAATCTATTTTTTTTTTTAATTTGACATGATACAGACATTTCCACGAGTCTGCCTGCAAAAACTCAGCTCGATTGGATCACGGAAAAAGGGTTAAAAACTTATCCAAAGTTTTTCAGACAGACGGACACTACGAGCTTTATATTTTATAAAAAAAAAAAATCTGACGTGTACATGAAAATCGCCGATACACGTGTATTTTTATTTTTCTCCCCTTTCCGAAAAAGTATATTTGGTTCATAGGACAGAATGTGTGTAACGCGGTGTTATATGAGCTACAAAATGATTAAACAATCAATGAATACCACAAAGTTTAATATTAAAGTTTAAATTATTTTTGTAACCTTAATATTATTAATTTTATTTTTCTAATGGGTGCCTCTGTGGCTGCGTGGTAGCGATGATAACTTGTCTGTCCAAAGGTCGTGGATTGGATTCCCGCCATAGACCCTGGGTGTTTTCCGCAGACAAGCTAATCGCTTCGCGGGGTTGTGTCTAAAAAAATAAAAAATAAATAAATGCAATAATTTCACAAACTGTGTTCACAAAAAGTGTTAACTTGAAGAAGTAAAAAAAAACAAGCAAAAGGTTTTGAAGATGTCTTTAAAAAGAAATTCATAAATGCAAGTACTTTGCTTTTGTTTTTGTAAACATTTCACCTCCTTTCGCAGACATACAAAATACAAAGCTCGCTCATTCCAAAGGAAACTTTATGTTATTGTGTGTGTGGGAGTGTGTGTGTGTGCCTGCATTTTAGTTATGTGTGTGTAAATCCTTGCTGCCACAGATGAAATTCATCTTTTGTGCACTTCATACGATACTAAAAATAGCAGAAGAGAATGACTTGACAATGAGCTGCCTGACTTTATTCATGTAAAAAAAAAATTCAAACAAATATTTTGAGGTTATTCTTTCTTTTTTTACTTTTGTTGTCTGTGGGCTGCTGGATTTTTTTTTTTTTTTTTTTTTTTTTTCAGAAACATCAAAGGGAATGTCAAAGAAATGTTGCGTAGTGCACATGTGTTACACAAGTGCATGGAAATGATAAAAGTGTATGAAAAAGGGAGAGTGAGAATGTTTGATGAGCATAATGAAGATAAAAATTAAAAAAAAAAACCGAATGTCTATCTAGTTGATATTAAAGCATGTGCATATGGAAAGGAATTCAAAAACAATTTCGACTTTTGATAAAATACCGACCATTAGATATTTCCGTACGAAATAATGTCCATAAAAATGTCTAGTAAAATGTTAAGACAAACGAGAGAATATGGCATAATATAACTGTGGCAATAAAAAAAATTAGCTTAATGAATGAAACACATTCTCCACAGCAGACTACACGAACACACGACTTCAATACATATTCAGGGCTATTCGAGAATACGCGCTTCACTTTCGACAGTTCGACGCCGACAGATTCTAAAATGCGTGGGAAGAAATATCGTTTTCAGTAATCGATTTTTATGAAATCTCTTATAAAAACTCAACAACATTGAAAACAGCTGGCTTGTATGCAGAAAAAGTTGAAAGCAAAAAGGGATTTAAAGAAATAATTAATAAAAAAAAAAACTTAACAATATAAGAGCTAAGTAACTTAAAAAGAAAGAATAAACAGTAAAAGTGAAATTATTTAGTTGTTTTCTTTGTTTTAAAAACGTGTTTACATCTTTGAAGAACCTGAAAAAACTTAATTGTGTTATACAGCCCAGCCGAACGCAATTAAAGCTTAATTAAGACTGGTAGACATCATATAAACACTTCGTATTTCTTTTTTCCTTATTTATTTATTTAACCTTAACACGGTTAAATTGGCGTCGAACGAATATGACATTGAATCATGGTGACCAAGTATTTTAGAATACCTCCAATGTGAAAGAAAACATATGTTTTCTAGCACTCATCTCCAACATAGTATTTTAGAATAGCTAAAAGTGAAATATGCGCGTATTTGTGGTAAAAGTGACTTCCCGAATAGACCTGATTATGTATTTATACTTGAATATCAGAAGTTTATGATGCCGCTGCCGTCTCCGAAAGAATTAGTAAGTAGCTGACTACAAGACGCCAAATGCAGCTAGCGCCCTTTGAAGTCGTGTGTTCGTGAAGTGAAATATTATTTCAGTGTTGCTACAATCAAATATTTAACATTTACAAAAATAAAACTACTGTTTTAAAATTTACTTATATCAAGTAGGAGTATTAAAATTAAACAGTTTACTTCTTTACACGAATTTCGGTATATTTTTTCTGTTAAATAATATGAAATAATTCTAAGGTATCATTCATTCAACATTTAGTATTACAGTGTTGTCAAAAAAAATAGAAATTAGTTTAATTGGACTAAAACGTTAAAATCAACATGGAGAACAACATGTAGCCTTGTAGTTGGCAAAAAAAATAAAAAATCGGTAGTTCGCTGAAGTCGGTAGTTCGCAGTCCCGAATGTGTTTAATGCTTAAATCATATTTTACTTTCAGGAAATTTGGTGTTATCTTTTATTTTATTTTATTTAGAAAACCCTAATTCCAATAGACTGCAATTCGTTGTGCTATAACTTTCATAAGAATCGCATAAAATAATTTAGATTTTTCTCAGGCGTACTTTTGAATATGAAGATTACACTAGCGCCATTAACTCAAAATTAGCTTATATCGACTGAAGTACTTTTTCCGTTTCTCCACAGATATGCATGTATTCTTTTTTTTTTTAGCTTCCAGCAGTTTTAGTGTGCCTTTGAATCTATGGAAAGAAAATGATGTTTGCAAAACGTTGATTCGATATTAATAGCACATCACTTCTTTATGGCAGCATAGTCAGGAAAATTCGTTATACCATAATCATAATCTTAAGCTACCCAGCAAAAAATTACACATTACCATTAGAACGAACTACTTGCCATATGACTTACTTTTCTGATTGCCAAATTTCATTACTCGCTTACATATCACATTACCTAAAATTTAAAAAAATCATGTACAAATTGTTAACTGAAGAGAATGATTTTTTTTTTTTGATTAAATAGATTACTTGAACAAGTTACCAAATAAAAAAAGTAAGTACTTCTCAAGAATCGATTATTTTAGTCTCACGCCTTGTTCAAATCATTAAGTTGGTAATCCAGTAGGGAAGTGCTTCCACCAAAAATGCTTAATTCCAAAATCGATTACTTTTTTTGAAATTTTTTGCTGGGTATGTACAGACGGTTGTCAGATCTTGCAAATAAAATGTGCTCAAAATTTCTTACAGCCGCGTGAACTGACAATTTTTGTCAGACGTCCTTGCCAGAAAAAGCACTGTCAGTCCATTGGAAGACTAGCAGCTGACAACACATTGTCAGACATCTTACAATCGTGTGAACACATTGCAAAATTATTGCCAGATATTTGTGAGACATTTTAATATTTTCAGATGTGCCAAGTTTACGCAACTGACAATGGCGTCATTGTAAGAGAATTCTTTCTATGGGCAACACTGCACACGCTTGATTCTAAAGGAAAAATTTATAATAAAATATAGGCAGACAAAATCATTGCAATTGCTTCTTTATGCACCATAATAATATATACTTTCACTTTTTACATTTAACGCAAACACAAACGATTGATATTTAACAATTTCTAACAAATGCTTTGAGTCTTGCAACGCATAACAACAGATCTGACAATTTGTGCATATGACAACCGTGTGAACTGACAATTTTTCGACTTACAATTTTTTCAGATGAATTTATTGTCATACAACCGTCTGGCAATAAATTGTAAGATTTTCTGACAACCGTGGGAACTGACAAGGAATATTGTGCTGCCAATTTTCGATTGCCAGTACATTGTCAGCACATTGCCAGATCTGACAATATTGTATGATCTGACAATCGTCTGTACATACAGAAGGCTTGTGTACTCACGACCTGACGTATAGATGGCAACAGCAGTTGGAAAGAAAAAATTACTTTGGTGAAAAGTGTGGCAACCTTACAGAACATATAATTTAACTTTCAAGGCACGATTTCAGTGAATTTGTAAACACCAAAAAAAACTTGATGACCTTAATATAATCCAATAGTTTCATTTAAAAGCTCTCAGTCTAAACAATATTAAACCCAAGCTAGTTTCTACTCTGTTGGAGTCTGCTGCTTCTTCGTGGCCAACATTTGCTAAAATTTTATATCATTATCCCTACAAATAAAGTTGTTTTACAACATTTCTTTACCCTCGTACACAAAAAAAACAGGAATTGAAGTATGCAAAACATCACAGAAAAACATCTTGAAATTAATTTGAATGTTTTCATTGCTAATTACATAAAGTAAAAGGAGTAGAGTATCTAATTAAACTGTTTGGCTAAAATAGTCCTTCTCATCTTTTTCTAAAGCTTTTTAAAGGGTTGTTTGTTGGAACATTTGTTTAAAATATATTTTTCTTAACTCCTTTGTGTACTTATTCATAAAACACAAGTGTGAGTGATTGCAAATAAGTCATTCCATTTGATGTCAAGTTCTCTTTAGAGAAACAAATGAAATCTTTAACCAGCAGCAAAAGCAAATAAGTCCTTCACTTTAACATTTTGCCCCTCATGTTGGTCGGCCATCTTTCTACTGAGGTTTTACTAATGTCAAAAATCAGTCTGGTGGTTTTGGGGATTAATTCTTTAATGTCGCAACTCAAACTTTCGTTTTTTATATAAACAAATAAAGTGTATGTAAGAGCGATGCAATTAAAAAAGAAGTTATCTAGCAAATATTGTCTTAGGATTGCAATTTCTATATAAAGAAGGGAATTTTTACCTGCATGCAGCTGCATGCAGCTGCATGCTTAAAAAAATTACATGATGGCATGTATTACTCATCGAAAAAATTCATTCGTTTCCTTTGTCGAGATCGCGCCAACAGGACGACAACAGTTTTCAACTTGTTTTCAAATTTAAGATATAATTTTTTTTTCTAAAATTTTATAGAATTTTTCGCACGAAACTTTTGCTATATGATAACAACAAGAAGAAGAAAATTGTGTATCATCAATATCTGATGCATTTTTTTAATACTTTTTATATCTAATTTGATTCAATCGTGACCAACAAGTGGATTTTTTGTTCACTTGAAATTTTCATTCCCCTCGAAGGAGAAAATGATTTCGTGAATCTCCCGTGAATTTTTTTCCCCGCTATCAGTCCCAGTGAATGTAAAAAAAGGGAAGAAAATTTGTAAAGCTTAAAAATTAATTGAAAATCAGACAAATTACAAATGAATTTTTTTTTAACATTAAAATTGTGTTTTTAAATATTCTAGGTGCAGTGGAAAAAAATTCTTTAGTATAGCGCCGCGGTGCAACACCATGTAATTTACTATGTGTGAACCAAAGAGATTCATACTCCATGAAAAAAGGGTGTTGCAGGGAATTATTGTCAAAAATCATGAACTTACTTTCTAATCTTGTACTAAAAATAAATATTTATAACTTTTAATACATAATTCAAAGGACAATATCGAAATTAATTGATGCAATTAATCAGTTTGCCTGCAAAAAGAAAATGAACAAACTCAAGGGAAAAGTGAAATAATTCACGTGAAAAATATTATCCATTATAAGGGGAATCAAAAAAGGGAAAACATTTCTAGGGAAAAATTATTTACGATTGCAATTTTGTGAAAAGAGGGAAAATTTCGAGGGAAGAAATTTTCACTATAGGGGTGAATAATTCATTCATTCAGTGTAGTTTGTATATCGTTACCTTAATATAGAAACGGCCTAACTAATTTTTTTCAAATCGAAATTTTTGCATTTTTCAATCCATGGAAATACTCGTATATAAAAACTCGATTTCAAAATAATAATGAGTTAGAGCCTTTCTATTACTAAGTTTATACGCAGGGCTTATTTGCAAATAAAACTGTAAATTGTTGCCACATTATTGTATTTATTGTGACTTACTAATTGAGAAAACTATTCACGAGTAACGCAGTATTTGCAAATAAAATGCTTGAGGTTGCCACGCTTACAAATGTTTGATAACAAAAAACAATAAATGGATAAATATTGCACAAACACCAATGATAGAAGCATATAATGACAATTAAAACCAATAATTATTAAGCACCCCATACACGTTTCAATTCAATTGTGAATTGAGTCTTTCAATTGAATTGATTCTTGGCCACACACTTCATAAACTGAATTGAACGATTTTCATTCAACTGTCAAATGTATATTTTTTTCACAATTACAAATTTAAAAATTTAAAACTTCTATTGCATTCATTCATTCATTTATATATTTTTTATTTAGAATTCAATCAAATTAAATACAATTTTAAAAATACATAACTTTTTCTATACAAAATAAAGATACAAACATAAATTTTGACAGCTAATCAAGAGACTCGAACGCACACAGCACAATCGAATTGAAAGATTTACTAGTCAACATGAAAAATCCAAATCTTTTGATTTTTCTTCAACCAACCCGACAACTGCCAAACTAATCAATTGACAAAGCCATACACGCTTTGATTTGGACAACAACCGACTCAATTGAAAATTGAATTGAATCGTGTATGGGGTGCTTTAGATATTTTGTACATTTAATTTATTTTTTTTTTGTCAACATAAGTAAGTTTTATATAGAAGTGCTACCAAGTTTGTGTACTTTTGCTATGCCGTATAAACAGTGAGTTAATTTATTTGCGAATATTTTTATTTGTAAATAGTGCGCGTATAAACGTTGTATATATTAATGTAACGAATGTATGTATGTATGTATTTAATAACCATGTTATTTTCTTCTTGGCAAAGTTAAACACGGGCAAGTTGCTGCTTTTCCTATTTATATTATTAAATTTTTTGCTTATTTTCTTAATGATTTTCTTTCACTATAATCGTTCGCCCATCGTGATTATTTGATATTAATACCAAGTGATTTATATAGACTCCAATTCTAAATCCTTCCATGTATATTAATATTATTAAGAAAAAATATATGTATGTATGTTCCTTAATTCAATAATAATATCTTTAGATTTTGATTATTTGAAATCTTAATTGTGTCGTTAACTCGATACTGATATTCCTTATCGACAAAGTAATAGTAATTTATTCAAAATAAGTTTTATTGTATTACAAAAATGTGTTCAAAACCATTAATTTTATGACGCTGAGAATACGTTAAATAAAATTATTTGCTTTAAGTCAGTCAGTGATGTGGAGAAATGTTGATTAAGTCAAAATTTTTATGTTAAATTTATTCTACAGAAATTTAAAAAAAATTACACATAGTGATCTTAAAACTTAAATCATTAAACAAAAAAGGAGAAAAGAGTGGAGAAAACAAGAGAAGACAAGACAAGAGAAGACAAGAGAACAGAAGGCCAGACAAGACAAGACATTACAAGACAATACAAGACAAGAGAAAAGAAAACAAGACAGTACAAGACAAGACAAGGGAAGGCAAGACAAGACATTACAAGACAAGACAATAGAAGACAAGACAAGACAAGACAACACATTACAAGACAAGACAAGACAAGAGAAAACAAGACAAGGCAAGACAATACAATACAAGAGAAAATAAAACCGGACAAGACAAGACATTACTAGACAAGACAAGACAAGACAATACAAAACAAGACAAGACAAGACAAGCTAGTTCCTATAATTGAATATTAATCTGTAAATGTATTTACTATTAATAAATAAAAATAAATAAATAAATAAAAATATCTTATCAAGGTAAAAAGTGAGGCTGCAGTCCGTGTCATTGAAATACGCAAAAGTCTATTTTGGAATAACAACCCGTCCTTCTTTTATGGAACCGACTCACTCTAACAAACTTCACAGTTATTTATTTCAAAGCACTAACAATTATTCTAGTATTTGTTTTTTTTTTCTAAAATAAAAATTGTAATTTTGCAAAAAGTTGTGCTTCCCTGCAAAGCTTCCGGTTTAATAGCATTTTGTGCTGCAAAGAGTATTTCTTTGCTTTGGTAGTGTTCAAGTGAAAGCTTTTTTAATAGCTAAAGTTTAATAGCCAAGCAGACAACAACAAAACAGGAAAAACATAGTGACAAGGGATTAGTTGTTTGATGTCATTCCTGCTATTAAAGATTTTTATCCTGACACTTGACTTAAATAGATTTAGCATTAAAAATATATAACAAAAAATCATAAGGAAAGGAAAGGAAAGGAAATATGGGATAGAGGAAGAGACGTCAGGAAGAGAAACTACAAAGTAATCCTTAACAATAGCGACAAAATAAATTGATATGAAAGCAAAAAAGAAATTTTTATGGACCGTTGATTACAAAAATACGTTAATTTATATAACGAATAAGAATATTTTGGATGCCAAGAAGTTTAAACAGATTTAAATAGAACGCATATGAATTTACTTTCAGTGCAGTGATACTCGTATTGGATTTATTTCAGAGATTATCAGTTTGATATGAAAGTGAAAACGAAATTTACATATTTGTCTAACTTTTTGGGTTTTCAGTTTTACTTTTGAAATAAAAAGTGAAAGTAATATCCCAACAAGTGTTTAAATTAAGATTTATTTTTTTCTTTTTGATGAAGCTATTCCATTGTTTGCTCTTCAGAAAATAGTATTTTAAGAATTGATAAACATATTGCTACGAAATTTAAATTCAGATTAAAGCAGAAGAAACCAAATGAAATACAACACTGCGAAATGTAGGAATAACTTTACATAACAGAGTTGCCAGAATAAAACAACGGCTATCAAATTTAATATAACGGCAATAGAATATACAAGATTGTTCGAGAAATAGTGGCATTTGTTGGCCAAACACTAAGTGTAAAAATATATGGGGGATTCAAACGATAGTTTTAAGTGTCATGTTTCAAAAAAATTATTTAAAAAAAAACAAACAAAAGCAAAAACAATTGCATTAAAATAATTTAAAACATTAAGGGTCGTATTCAAAATAACTTAACAAAGCTTTGAAAAGCAATGTTAAGCAAAGTTGTATTCAAAAAAAATATTATATCAAAATTCTAAAGTAGGCACCTACGTTTGTTAAGGCTACTTTAAGTTGATATTTCCAAAATTTGTATTTTGTACCTCAAATATTTTTGTTAATATAGCACATATTGATTCATGTTACATCTGAACATTAAGCTAAAAGTGCTAGCTCTTATCTTAAATTTATTATTTGTGTCATGTGATGGAAAAGAAAATATCACTAAATTATCCAACTGATTCGAAATACATAGCAAAATCCATTTAAAAAAAACATTAAAATAAATACAATTATGCAAAAATGTTTTAGTGATGTACATTCAAACAAAACGAATCGAAAAAAGCTGGACATTCAAATACTCATTTCGTTCGAATAAAATAAATTGAGATAATTTTTCTATGTTCATCATATTTTTTTTTACTTTTACTTCATAAAAATGTTTATCTGTTTTGCTTCCATGGCAGAAGCTTATATTTTATAAATTAGGTTGCTTAACTTCAAGATAATAAAAATGTATTTAATAAAATAAAAAATTAGTTGAATACTCCAATGAAATTGTATTCGATGTTGTACATCATAAGCTGTAAAATGGTTGTTGAACATGGTGGTGTTACCAGAATTTATTATTAAATCACAAAATAATTAAAGTTGTCTTTTGAATACAATTTCTTAACAAAGCAATGTTAGCCTTGAAGTGCTTGGTAGCTACTATGAATTTTAAAAGCTCAAGTAAAATATTTTTTTGAATAAGGCTGTAAGACTACCGTTTGAATCCCCCGATTGTGTGGTTATGAACAGTGAAGTAGACATAGTGGTAATTTAACATTGTAAATAAATAAAGTTGTTGTGTATTGAGAAAATAGAGTTTTACAACTGAATTAAAGCTTTATAGAAGTGACTTTTATTTTGTTTGCAATGAGTTACGAACTTGAACAAATAAACGCTATTAAAACATAAAAACTTGTTAACTCCTTAGATAATGAAAAAAGATACCACGATTTCGAAATCTAAAGATGCTGCTCCTTTATTTCTTGTTGAAGACATTTATAAAAAATAAAACTGCATCACAGCGCTCCAAGATGTATTTACTTTAAGTGAAAGAGTTAAAGTCCAACGGTGAGAAACTTCAATAGCCGGCTAAAGTTGGGCAAAGCCGACAAACATGCCGGCGCTGCGCATTTAGCAGGCGGACATCAAAGAGCCACCCATAATAGGCGTCTACACGGCTTGTTTATGTTAATGTTGTTTACACTTATAAATTTCACCTGACATAAACACTCGTATACTAATTTTTAAATATGTACTTTCTTAAAGTCAATGGCTTATATTCATGAAAAATAAAATGTATTTCAAAGCTATTTTAAGAAAATTTTGTATAACAAATTGTAAATAAAAGAGATTTTAAACTCATTTTAAATTTTATGAATATGAGGGAATGAATTTAAAAATATTTATAAATCGGTTGACTTTATATATAAAAATCAGTGAATATCTTAAATGGATGTGCCAAAGACTTTCGAAATTATTTAAAAAAAATCCGAAATTTTTCGTCAACGATATCTCTCGAACGAACCACTTGATTTTAGTCAAATTGGCAGCATTTTACGTGTCTTAGGTTTGAATTTTGATCGGCTTAGCGGTTTAAAATTTGTTTAAAAAACAGTTTTGAAAAAATTTTAGTTTTCGAAATCTACAGAAACGAATCGATTCACTTCACCTTGCATCTTACGACTCGTTGACCCGTTCTTAAGTTATGAAATGTTTACATACATACACACAAACCCACACACAAATACATACATACATCCATCCATACAAACATCATCGTGAAAATAGTCAGAAAGGACTTCCAGGACTTCAAAACGTGGAAATATAATGAAAATCGATTGTCGACAATTGGAATAAAATCAGTAACTTCCTTTTCTGAAGTCGCACTGTAGTGCAAAAGACAAAAAAGTGCTTTAAAATTACTGAATGGAATTTTTCTCAAAATTTAAATTATTGTAGAAGAGGAGTAAAAGCTATTTACTTCGGGTATGAAAAACTCTGTTTCGTCTGTATTTGAGAAAGTTACAAACCATACAAAGTTTTTCACGCCCGAAGTTAGAGCTGCAAAACTATCGATAGTGGCTCCATTCGATAGTTTCGATAGTATTTTTTGATGCTATCGATACTATCGATAGTTTTTGATTCTTAGAAGCACCCCTTTTACACACGGAAGGTTTACTTTGCAAAATCTTAATTCAGGTGTGTGAAAGACAGAGTGATAAATACTATCTCTTTCCGTCTTTCTACCTGCTGAATTAAGGTTTTGCAAAGTAAAGTTTCCGTGTCTATATGGGCTAAAACTTATCAATTGTTTATTTTTCTAATATAAAATCTTGAATTTTTTAATCATTCCATAAAGTAAAAACAAAGTTGATTTTTTTAAAACTTTTATTTCCAATGTTTTTAATACACATATTCAAAAAACATATATACACAGTTCTATAAAAAAAAATAAACGAAAAAGCAAAATAAAAAATAAATTAAAAAGGAATAAAATAAAAAAAAAAATCTTTCATCATTACTTAAACTATTGCAGTTAGCTAAAAAGTATTCGTTTAACAGAAGGAGAAGCAAACTATTTAGCGTCACCTTTTATTTAAAAGTAAAGAGCGTAGACAGTCCAATAGTCGTCAAATTTAGCCGCCGTCAAGTTTCTTCAAGTATCAAAGCCGTTGGGACATAATAATTGTATTTTTATGCAATTTGCATCTAGTAGATAAAAACTGGCATCTTATGTTGAAACAAATCAAAACTAATTAATTTGTTTTCACATTTATGTAATTATATATGTAATGATAACCATTACCAAACCAGGCGGCGAAATTTGAATGTTGCATTTTTTATTACACAGTCGCCATCATTCCGTTTTTATTGACTTTGATTTTTTCTCTTTTAGTAGAGTGTTTTTGTCGATAGTATCGCTATCGAAAAAAATATCGATAGTCCACTTAAAATAAAACTATCGATACTATCGATAGTATCATCGATAGTTTTGCAGCTCTACCCGAAGTTCAATTTTCAGGCAGATCTATTTAGTTAGTACTTAACCATTTTTTTAAGGTGTGTGAGTCGACAAAATAAAATTAATGCCGTTTCCTTTTCTAGAACAAAATGCAACATTTTATAACATTTTATCCAGACAAATTAAATTTAGCGTTCTTTTAAAGAAGAAATTTACGCTCGTGGAGGGGGTGATAAAACAATTTATAATAAAATCTCGATTTCAAAAAAAAAAAAAAAAAAAAAAAAAAAAAAACACGTTATTGCGAATTTTCTTTGAAAAGTGCAATAAATGTAAAATTTTTTCCTAGAAAATAAAATACCATTAAATAAAATTACTTGCTTTCTTGTTACAAAATATGTAATCTATAGTCATTATTTTCTTAAAACCTCACAGCGCTTGTATAATTTGTGCAGAAATTTCGTTTAAAAATCTAAAAACGATTTTAATTTCTTTTTTCTATAAAAATCCCGGTGCGCCGTTGCGTCGATTCTAATTAATTAATTAATTAACAGATACTAATAAAATTAATTTAACTTATTTTAGCATTTTAATTTAAACTTATTTAGTTTTCATTTTTTAATAATTTATACGAATTTAGGTTTCAATTTCTATTGATTTCTATTTATTTTCTTAAATAAACAAAAATAATATGAAATTTTTATGAACTGCTCTAAAATTTTCGCAATAAAAGAAATATAATAAAAAAAAACAAATCGCAAAAGATATTAATTGTAATAAACATTGTTGGACATAAACTTGCGAAATGTTTATGCCCGAGTAAAATTATTTATTTAACACACTTTCAAGCCGAAACAAAATATATACTGAAATGCACAAAAACTCAAAATGTTTTGAAGTGTTTTTATTGTATATTGCTGAGGGTTTGAGATTCTGTGTTAATGTTTGAGCATCCCAGTAACGGGAACAAAGAAAGTCGCATTCTGGGAATTCGAGGGAATTATTTATTTAATTCTTTGGAGAGTTCTCACTATCTTAAAGTATCCACACCACATTTCCACTACTATTATGCAATAATTGATATTGTACAATAAAATTTTCTGTGTGTATATTATATTGGCATATGGCACAATATATTTGATAATCAAAAAGTCTCTTCATGTATGTACATATATTGCGCAATAAGAAATATTATATTGGTAGTTCTCCTAATATATTGGATAAAATCAAGTCTTTGGATTTATATTGAGCAACAAGAAATATTTTGTACCAAGTTGACAACATTGTACAATAATTATTTCCAGTTACAACAAATTAACAATTTAACAATTCGTCTCTATTTTCTTTTTTGGTGGTGTTACTTCACAACTCGGTATATTTTAGACCGATTGTAAACATTCCTTTTTTGTTTGAGAGGGTATAGCTTCCTATTGGTCCCATTGCAAAAAAAGTGGACGGCAACAAGCCCACAATTTTTTTAATTTAATTTTATGATAGTCTACCTTTGGTTCTTATAATTACACAATTTGAAAATTGAAAAAATGGGCGGGATTACGCCCATTAAAATTTATTATAATATTTCACGTGGTTCTACTTAACCAATTTTTGCGAAGCCTACCACATACCTTGAGCTCTAAAATAGACACAATCCTCCACTTAAAAAAATGGGCTGAGTCGCGCCCATTGAAATTTAATATTCTATATTAAGTGGTTTTACTTTACCGATTTTTACAAGACTTAAAACGCACCCTGAGCTCTGAAAAAGACATAATCTTGCATTTAAAAAATGGGCGGAGGCACGCCCATCAAAATTTAATTTTATATTTCACGTACTTCTTCTATCAGATCTTTGCAATGAAGTCGTTTTTTTTTTGGCAGAAAGAATTATTTAAATTATGTACTTAATGCCTGTTTCACGATATCGAAGAAGAACTTTCGATTTTTATATTTTATTGTAGTTTCCAATATTAATTTTCAGTCGAATGTTTTCTTTCGATTTCATAACATCGAAATAATATAATAAATTAAATATTATTTAATTTGTTTAGAATTTTGTATGTATGTATCTAGCATGTATCACGAATATTTACTTGCGTGTGTAGTTTTTTATATTGTATGAAAAATTGCGCAATATATTTATTTAATATTGTGCAATTTATTGAATAGTGTGAATGAAGCAAAACGACAATATTAATAGGAATAAATTACTCAATAATATTGCATAGTATATGGGTAGCTTAACATAACAAATGCGGTGGCAATGACACTGCAACCGCTTTTAAGATGAGTCATAAAAATATGCGTCTTGCCGTTCTCTGAAAGCCAGGGATCAAATCGTCACATCTGTGATCGTATCGGCAATCGTGCGAAAACGAATTAGGTGATACGTCAATCATATAAACTGAATAGGATTATAGTACGTTCACGTATGTCATAATCCGAAAATGGTATTTCTACGTGACGAGTTGTCCGTTCACGGATGTGACGATTGTGACCCCAGGTTTTCGAAAAATGATAAACAAAATATTTAAAAAATGTGGTCTATATATTGTATGGGCTTATTTTAGAAAGTGTATATGGGCATTTCTCAGAGAAATTACACTTTTTTTGCCGCGTGCGACAGCAAGCAATTAACCTTGTATTTCTGAACAACGTGACTCGATTTTTCTTAAAATTTCACCTAATGTAGAGCTGTTGACGGCCTACACAAATATATAAAGAAGTAAAAAAAACTGTGGTAAAGTATACATAGAAACAACAAAGAGGAGCTTAAGCATAAGAACAAGTGAACATGAAACAGATATTAAAAAACTAAAACATTCAACCGCACTATCACAACACTGCACGGAGAACAATCATAGAGCTGACTTGACGAATGTAAAAATACTGGACAAAGAGAGACGAGAGAATAAACGATATACACTTGAGAGCCTCAGGATACAACAAAAAGGGAACAGTGCAATTAATAAGAAGGAAGACAAAGACAACACAAATGCCAACTACTCTATTGTTTTATTTTAGTTTTATAGTGTTTTCACACTGACATGGTTTTAATAAAAGTTGCTTTTAACGTTAAAACCAACTGTTAAAACATGGTTTTACCATACAAATTGTTTTTGTTAAAACCAAATTAAAACCATTTTTGAATTGGTTTTAAGTTGGTTTTATGAAATGCAACCTTGTTTTCGCTGTGATAAATTCAGTGCAGCCAAGTTGAAATGACCGACAGCAGCTGAGAATGTTATACCAGTGAATAACAATAGATGGCGCTTGAAAAATTTTCAACTTAATCAAAAAATTACGGAAAAAAAGTTTTTTGGCAGGAAAACAACGAAAATATTTTAAATTTAACTGTGGAAAGTGAAAATAGATAATATGACTGACATTCATCTTATAATGTATTTATGCATTTTTATATTATTAACAATATTTCCAAGCACTTATTCATTCTGTATAAGAAGTTCCATAAATTAAAAAGATTGAAATTTCTGAAATATCTCAGTTTTTCATACAAACAAAAACAGTTGAACAGTATGTCCAACAAGTGTTATTAAAAATCAGAAAAAATGCAACAACAAATACACGTATTTCGGCAGAAGATTTATTTTATTTTGAGCAAAGTTATTAGACAGCCTGTGAGTTAAAACCTGAATTTAACAAACTTGCAGTGTGAAAGCAAAATCAGCTGTTTATGCTTTTAACGTTAAAACCAGGTTTTAACTTTCAGTGTGAAAACACTATTACTGTGATATTAATATTAAGAACAGTGTCGTTGGTTTTATGTTATATGTTTTGTATATGACGTTTGTTTTCGAGCTTTTGTGTTTTATGTAGTGCTGATTATGTAAAATACAAACTATGAAAAACAATTATAATTTTCAAAATATTATTATATGTAAGTAACGAGTGTTCTTAATCATAATTATGATTACAATGTATGTTGTATGTATCATAAAACAAAAACAATTGTGTAATGATAAGTTTCTAGAATTGTTGTTTTTATATTTTTTCTGTTACCACAAGGTTACCAGATTAACAAATAAAAACATCCCTGATGAAGTTGGGATTTTGCAACGAAACGTCGAATGAAATAATTAATAAAATAAATAATCGCTTATTTTAATTCGCTGACCTTAAAAGCCCATTTAAAAACAGCACTTAAACTAAATATAGCCAAAGGTCAATAAAAATAAATACTGAATAGTAAAAAAACGTTTAGTTTTTTTTTAACAGCATATTTGCTAGGTGTCGCACGCTACAAAAATTTGACATTCCTCTTGCTCATATACCAAACTTTAAGACTTTTGCTTGGATATGAAACCATGAAATCAATTTGGATTGCATGGGTGGTGGGCGTGGGCGTGGGCGATTTTGACGAAATTCCTTTTTTTTTTAATCGAATAAATATAATGTTCAGTGCCAAATTTCAATGATGTACGGCCACACTTTTGCTATAGTTTCGTCGTTGTTAAAGAATTTTAAAAAACGAGTGTTAACTTCGCTTGAAATATACTTCGGTATTCTCGTTTTGCAAACCCTGCCACATATTGATACAAAAATTTTTAATTTGAATACTATAGACATTGTGCAATTTCCAAAAATAAAATTATAAATAAAAAGTGCATCAATTATTTGATTTATTTGAAAAGCAAAAACCATTCAAAAAAATAATCCAGCACAACTAAACACAATTAAGAAGTTTTGTTTTTATATAAAAAAACTCGTTTTTTTTTTCATTTTGTAAATAAAATTGTATATGGGCATTTCCCCCGAATGGTCTACCAGGCTGGAACAATGAAATGTTGATTATCATCGTGACTTATTGTTTTTAATTATAAAAAAGTCAATGTTTATATAAAAAAATGGTGCAAAATTTTATATTTTCTTTTTAAGCTACTTCTAAAGACGTTTTTATATATAACTATTTATTTTACATGCAAAAAATATGTTATGTTTGCACTCTTTCTTCAAAATCTCTCTATAACAATCAAGTTAGAAGAGAAAAGTGTAAGGAGAACAAAAAAAAAGTTCGAAAATGGGAAGGAGGCATGGTGATAATAATAAAAAAAAAAAACATGTGGAAAAATCGTACGTTCGTGACCCGTACGTTCGCGACCGGTAATTAAGGTAATTAAACAAAAACCAATAGAGATATTTTATTGTGTAAATAATGGATAGAGACATACATTAATACACTTTTAAAATAAATTAATCACTCTTCATTATTCTGTTCGATTTCGCAAATTTTTACATTTCACTACTGTCAGCCAAAGTTGACTTCTATTTTGAGTACGTTCGTGACCGCATGTTTATAACTATTAATATGAAAACTTAAACTCGATGAAATCCATCTTTTGCACTAAACAAAAGTTACAAAAGTTTTGTTTTCTATATTTTTTGTACATCAAAAGCGTACGAACGTACGTTCGTGACCCCAGGAAATGCCCATATCCAACTGTTTACAAGTAAAATCTGAGGCAACTTTTTCCAAAAATCTTTTTTTATCTTTAGACTTTTTAAAGCTTTACAAGTATCACTTCATGTCTAAACTTTTTTCTTGTAGTCACATATTGTTTCTTTTATATAACCTGTAAAGTACACTTCAATCCAATTTTCTTTGATATTTTCGTATTGTTTTCTTTCTGTTTTGTAATAAATGCATTTTAAATAGATTTAAATATATTGTCAATTTCTTTTGATTTTTTTTTTGTATTTTGTATTTCTACACGCACGTCCCTTAAAGTTCAAAATAAATTGTTCAATGTGTCATATTGGAACCTTTTACACAGATAAAAAAAAGATCAATAATACTCTTTACTTTTAGCAGACAGTGGTGGCTAATTATTAAGTTATGACTCACGTTTTCCATTCAACTTTGAGTATCAGTAGTGATATTGTTTCAGTTTCCTCAGATGAAGGCTTATTGACATTTTTATTTTTAAAATTTTTAAATTAAAATATAAGCTGGCATTAAGCAAGATTAAAAATAATTAATTTGAAATACAGTGGACTTTGGTTACAACGAACTCGTAGAGTTTTGGCAATTTTGCTTGGTACAGGCTATATTCATTAAAACCGCATTAAGGGCCTGCTCCTCTAAATACGAACGATAGATTCGACCGCACATTTATATAAGAAACAAAACAAAAAAGGATACTCGGCCAAAAATACAAAAAATATACTAAATTTAAAACATATAAATTTAAAAATATTCTGCTGCAGTTATTGAAATACTTCTTTGTCAAAAGTTTAATGGTTTTTGCGAACTTTAATTTTCCTGCATTACGGTGGTACATCAGAGTTTTAGAAATTGAGATATGGTGGGCCAATGCTAGAACTGAATCTTAATCATCTCGAGATAAAAAAATCGATATACATATATATGTTACATACTTTAAAATCCAACTGTATATTCCACAGATCTAACGAAGACTTTAAAAAGACGAAATGTTAAAACAAAACTTACAATTAAAATTTGGAACAATTTTTTTAAATTATACGATTGAAAGTTATTCCAATAAATTGTTAAAGCATAAATTACAAATAAAACGTTGCTGTTTATGTAAAATTTAAATTGTGGTGGCTTTGATAGAACTCCCTAGAGAGAAATCTAAAGAACAAAAATAATAAGATTTCACAAAAAAATATTCGAGTAAAAGTATGCATATGTATGTATTAACTTCAAGTTCCCACTGTAAATGCCCAAAAAATATAACGAAAACTCTAAAAGAAATCACAAAAAAGTTTGCGGTTTGGTAAAATATACATACATACATACATACATATTACCCATAAAATGTTGGACCCCTCTACAACGCACTGGCCCAGACATAAAAAATAACTCCACAGAGAGAGAGACTTACAATATATATTCGGGAAAAATTATTCGATTAAAAATTGTTCGAATAAAGTAATTAAAATAAAATTTTGAAAACAAGTTATAATTAAAATTTGGAACGATTATATTTTTTTAATTATTCGAACATAAATTATTCGAATGAAAATTTAAAACGCAACTTACAAATAAAGCACCGTTTTTTCTGTGAAATTCAAATTGTTGTGGCTTTGGAATAACTTCATAGAGAGTTATTCTAAGAAACAAAAATAATATAGACTTTATACAATATATTCGAATAAAATTATTCGATTAAAAATTTTTCGAATAACGTATAAAAAAATTGCACAGTTTAAATTGTGATGGCTTTTCCTCTCGATTATGTTTTTACCGAAGTAAAAGCTGTGAGTAAGTCAAAGAAACGCTTGCATAAGAATCGCACACTGATAATAATATTTAAGACTATATTTTTATTACTAAAAAAGGAGAGCTTGTTGCCTATCTAATGATAAGCAAATAAGTCTAATCAGAGCAGTTCACAGGGTATATAAATTTTGCGATAGGTTCCAATTTATAACACGCATAATTCACTAAATCATAAAAGGCGCTTTTCCGTATCAGTAATTTAAATGAAATCGTTTCTCTCTAAAATGCAAACCACAACTAGTTTTTCAAACGCCACTGCTTTTGAGCGTTAGTTCGTTCTTTGTCAGAATATAATAAAATTCGTTAGAATATAACTTTGACCTTTTGTTGCTGCAGTAAGTGCATTATTGATGTTTGTTGTTAGTTTAAGATGTAGTTTATGTTGTTGCTTTGATACGAGTACATGCCACTTTTTATAAAGCAACAAAATGTTTCTACCAACTCCACATCAACGGAATCCTGAGAGAGCAAACAAAAAGAAAATAAATTAATAAGAAATAAAAATAGAGCAGCAACAAACAACTAAAAAACTGGCTTAAAGCATAATGCAACAATGACAACAAGGGCAAAAGTAAATAACAGCAACAACAACAAAAAATGTACAATATACGCACTCGTATATAAACTATAAGAGTAAGATTATTGAAAAACGAAATAGTTTTAGACAAGTTTTACATTCTAAGGCTTTGGTTTTTTTTGCCTTTATTTATTTTTTTTTTTTTTGTTTAAAATTGTTCAAAACACTTGGGCTTACATTAATAGACAATGACGTTGAAGTTTTCTCAAGATTAAATATTTAGGTTTGTGTATATGTTTAGGTAATTACCCAGCAAACGTAATCTCAAGCGTTTGATGCATGATGAGTGGTTTTGTTATTTAAAGTCACATTTACACAAAGATTTCGGCGCTATGAAATAAGGCTTAAAAGGAAATAACGCCCAAATAGGAAAAATAAGGCTTAAGAGAAAGTTTATGAAAAAAAACACCCAATAAAAATGAAATAAAGCCCACTGAAATAACAACCAACCATACTCAAGATGAAGGACCCGATTATGGTTTACAACAGTTGTTATTTTAATGTTGTATGTTGTATGCGATTTTGGTTTACAACACTTATGTGAGTGTTGTCCTTTTAGTTGTCTATGTTGAAGCTCTGGCAATTATGGCTTACAATATGTGTTCCTATGTGTTGTTAGAACTGTAAAAAGTTGACAACTGCTCATTAGTTATTGTCTTATTGTCGTTGGAGAAAAATTTGTAAGTAAGGCTTGTGTAAATAAATAAAATTTAAATTCAAGTTAACATTCGCTCAAGTATAAATATTTGACAGCCCATATATTTTTAATATATGAATGTATTATAAATGTATGTATATGAATATGTATGAATTCATGTATGGAAATATATGGGATTTTACATGGCAAAACCATTATATATGAAATAATATATGGACTAATATATGAAATGTATTATAATATATGAGCTCATATATGTAAATTTAATTACAAAGCTCTTCATATGTGAATCCATATATAAAAATAATATGTAATATATGGCGCCATATAAAAATGTATGCATGCATGATATCTCACATAAGATCGTATTTGCAATCAAAAACTTGAATTTTATTAACTCGATCTTTTTCTCTCATTTTTATCACTGGTGAATTGAAATGCTATTAGAAAATACATACGGTATGCAAAGTTTATATGCCTAGAGCCTCAACGTTTAAAAATAAAAACTCGTGCAACAAAAAAAAAATAGTTTAACAAAAAAAATAATTCTTGTAGGATTTTTTATATTGTGGGCCTATTTAATAAATCAAATAATCAAATGGATAATTATTTCATTAATTTTATAAAAAATAATGGAATACTCCAGATATGTTTAAGAAAAACAGTTCATATTACCTCAAAAAATTATATTATAAACTAGTGTTAGTATAAAAACGGATTATTTTTTTCTTTTATGTAGATTAATTGCATTAGTTTTTGATCTGATTTCTTAAATTAAATTTTATGTAATATTATGAGTTTCGTGTTTTTTAAATAATCGATTCACATTTTCTCTTAAAATGACGAACAAAATGTCTTACCCAGCTAAAAAAAATTATATATGGTCCATATATTTTTAATATATGAATGAATATAACTATATATGAGTATGTATGAATTCATGTATGGAAATGTATGGGATTATACATGGCAAAACTATTATATATGAACTAATATATGGACTAATATATGAAACGTATTATAATACATGAGCTCATATATATGGAAATTTCATTATGAAGCTCATATGTGGATCCATATATAGAAATAAGATTTAATATATGTAGCCATATAAGAATGTATGAATACATGATATTTCACATAAGATCGTTTTTGCAATCAAAAAAGCTTGGTATTTTATCACTGGTGAACTGGAAATCCATTAGAAAATACATGCGGTATGCGTGCCCTGAACGTTTAAAAAAGAAAAACTTTTGTTACAAAAAAAAAACCATTCTTGCATGATTTTATACATAGTGGATCAAATAATCAAAAGGATATCACACAAAATTCAAAATCATGTGGGTTCCTAGCCATATTGGTATAGTGGGCAACACACTAGCAGACGAAGCTGCAAAATATGCCACAACAGCCCCAATCATAAAATACAACTTATATACCAAACAAGATATTTTCTCACTGATACGTCACTCTATCAAACTAACCCAACTTTCTGAATGGGCTGACTATAATTACTACTACAAAAATATCAATCCTGACAAAAACACCCCTATATACCCCACAAACATATCGAAACTCAACCTACAAAAATATATTAGACTACGATTAGGTCACACTTTTTACACCCACCGGCATATTATAAATAGAACATCACAGCAAACTTGCTCATTATGCAATGGATCAACTCTCAACATTCAGCACTTAATTTACGATTGCAGCCTCATAAACAGAATTCAAACAACGCTTTATGGACACCCATGTCTCCCCAACCTACTGCAAAATATCAATACTGAAAACATACTTAAAGTAATCTCCGTATTAAAACATTGTAACATATATCACCTTATCTAAATTGTTATAAGCTTAGGTCGAAAACCTCTGTAGTTAGTACCTTATTAAAATTTAATTTCATAATTTATTATGTCTTTAAATATTATAAAATAAAATAAAAAAATAAATAAAATCAAAAGGATAATCCAGTCATTAATTTTATCGAAAATAAAAGAATTCTGTAGATAAGAAACAAAGTTCATATTACTGAAAAATATATTGAAAACTATTGTTAGACGAATTATTTTTTCTTTTAACGGGTGTTTTTTTTAGAGGTATAGAACTTCGAATTGAAATAAAACACAAGAAAATCGTTTTAATGTCCATCAATTTGGCTTTATTGGAAGGATAATTTTATGCCATTAATGTTTAAATATGATTTCGGGCATGTGGCCGCCGCGGCTGGCTCGAATAAAGCCAATTCTACAGGTCCAATTTTCAGCCACTTTTTCGAGCATATGGGGCCGTATGTTGGCAATAACGCCACGAATCTTGGCTTCCAAGTCCCCTAACATTTCTGGTTTGTTGGCGTAGACGAGCGACTTCACATATCCCCAAAGAAAATAATCCAATGGTGTCAAATCACACGATCTTGGTGGCCAATTGACAGGTCCATTCCGCGAAATTATGCGCTCATCGAACGTTTCCTTCAATAAATCGATTGTGACGTGCGCTGTGTGGCATGTAGCGCCGTCTTGTTGGAACCACAACTCATCCACATGCCATCCAATTCGGGAACAAAATAGTCGGTTATCATGGCTCTATACCGGTCTCCATTAACGGTAACTGACTCTCCAGCATTATTTCGGAAGAAGTATGGCCCAATGACTCCACCAGCCCATAGAGCACACCAAACAGTCAGTTTTTGTGGATGTAATGGCGTCTCAAGGGTCTCATGTGGATTCTCTTCACTCCAAATGCGGCAATTTTGCTTGTTGACGTAGCCATTCAACCAAAAATGAGCCTCATCACTGAACAAAATTTTGCGATGAAAATCAGCATCGAGATCAATCTCATTTTCGGCCCATACACCAAAATCACGACGCATTGCATGGTCTCGCGGCTTTAATTCTTGCACAAGCTGGATCTTGTAAGGTCGCAAGCCAAGATCTTTGCGCAAAATCTTCCATAAAGTTGATGGACAAAGCTCCAATTGCTGTGCACGGTGGCGAATCGATTCATTCGGGTCCTCTTCAACACTTTGCTCTACAGCGGCAATTGTTTCTTCGGTGCGCACTGTTCGACGTCTCTGCGGATGCGTATTATCACATAGAGTAAACGTAGTGCGAAAACGATCCATGGTTAACCGAATTAATTGCTCTGATGGACGATTATGTCGACCATAAAATGGACGGAGCTTGCGGTAAACTTCGCGAACTGAACCATTATTTTCGAAATAAATTTGCACGATTTACAAGCGTTGTTCTTTTGTCAACCTGTTCATGATGAAATGGCAAACCAAACTAAATATTAATCACTTGACAGCTGACAAAATGGCCGCCAGTTAAAAAAGTGATGCCAACTTAAAGTTCTATACCTCAATAAAAAACACCCATTATAATTAACTGCATTATTTTTTAATCTGATTTCTTTGTGTTTTTTCGAATAATTGATTCACCTTTTGACTTAAAATGAGGAATGAAATGACTTTTAGTTCGATTTGAATTATTTGTCCAAACAAATGTATCATTAAATACAACCTCCCTGTTCAAAATCTAAAAAAAGTAATTTTAGTAATTTAATTTATTGCACAACAGTGCGATTTTGTGAGGTTTGCATACTGTGGAGGGAATATTTACACATATATGTATGAAAATGTATGAATATATATAATCATATATGCCCATATACCCTCATTTTTCGGATCCGAACCATATATGGGATATCATATATGCTCCATACATATTTTTTTAGCTGGGTATCCATTTCAATATGTGTGATGAAATTGAAAGCGATTTATTGAAAGTGTGGCTCGAGCGTTAATAGTACGTTTCCATATACGTGATTTAGGTCAAAACATTTGATTTGCCCTAATTAAGTAATTTGCGAAGTGATTTGCCATACATTTTTCATATGAGCAAATTATCTCAAATAACTTAATTTGCTACAAATTAAGTCGAATTTGTCAATGCAACACTGCGCTGCTGCTATTATTACAAATGCAACTCTGGGTCATCCATTATTGGTGACTTACAGAACCGAAAAAGTGACATTTAAGTACGAATTAAAATGGCAGATTATATTTGCTTATAAAAAGGAAAAAGTAATTTAAAAAAAGAAAGTTATTGTCAATGTTGTTTTCCATTCTTATGTATATGTTTTATTTATTTTGCTGTTCCAAATTGTTATTAAACAAATTTTTGTGCTTCTTTTAGGTTATAAAAATAAATAAACAATTCAAACGCCAAATTGATTTCGAAAATTCGAACATGGAAACACTTACAACACATAATGGAAACACTTCGACATGATTTTCTCAAATCAACTTGATTTGCTCATAATGGAAACGTACTATAACACAGTTTTTTTTTTATTTATTTTTTATTATTAATTTAAAGACAGTAATATTTATCGGAACTTCTTCAGCTGCCTTGGCAACTGAAACACGCTTGCCATCCATTTGTTGCGACTGTCAACAAAATCGATTTCGTACCATTCAAATTATTATCATTTGCAATTTGTAACTGATTTTACATTAGTGCGTTATTTGAGATGAAACTTGTGTGTTTGCTGGTAACATACATATGTTTATTCGAGCTATGCACTTGCAAGTATGCGATATAGACATACCCAGCAAACATATTTTTGGGTAGGCGGTCAGAGTTCTATCAGACATTCTGCACACGTCCCACATAGGGGCCAAAAAATTAATTCAAGTACCGCGAAAATTTAAAGTACCCAGCTAAAGAAATTATATATGGTCCATATATTTTTAATATATGAATGTATATAACTATATATGAATATGTATGAATTCATGTATGGAAATATATGGGATTATAATTACATGGCAAAACTATTATATATGAACTAATATATGGACTCATATATGAATCGTATTATAATAAACGAGCTCATATATGGAAATTTAATTATGAAGCTCTTCATATGTATGTGGATCCATATATAGAAATAAGATTTAATATATGGAGCCATATAAAAATGTATGCATACATGATATCTCACATAAGATCGTTTTTGCAATCAAAAAAGCTTGGATTTTATCACTGGTGAATTGGAAATCCATTAGAAAATATATACGGTATGCAAAGTTCATATGTGTACCCTCAACGTTTAAAAAAGAAAATCTTTTGTTACAAAAAAACCATTCTTGTATGATTTTATACATAGTGGATCAAATAATCAAAAGGATAATATAGTCATTAATTTTTTCGCAAATAACAGAATTCTCTAGATAAGAAACAAAGTTCATATTACTGCAAAAAATTATGAAAACTTGTTGCGACGGATTATTTTTTCTTTTATAATTAATTGCATTCGTTTTTAATCTGATTTCTTAAATTAAATTTAATGTACGAATATGAGTTTTATGTTTTTTAAATAATTGATTCACATTTTGACTTAAAATGATGAATGAAATGACTTTTAGTTCGTTTTTCATTATTTGTCCAAAGAAATGTTTCATTAAATACAACCTCTCTGTTCAAAATCTAAAAAAAGTAATTTTAGTAATTTAATTTATTGCACAGCAGTGCGCTTTGTGAATCAAGAGTGTGAATATGAACTTTGCATACTGTAGAGGGAATATTTACACACACATGTATGAAAATGTATGAATATATATAATTATATATGCCCATATACCCTCATTTTTCGGATCCGAACCATATATGGGATATCATATATGCTCCATACATATTTTTTTAGCTGGGTACTTGCTTAAAGAACATAAAATTCTACATTACTATGCAAACAATAAATGTCATAAGTATGTTTGTATATGCAACGATGAATATGTAATGACGCGTTAAAAACAAAAATTGTAATAGAAAACTGGTAAAATAAGCACAAAAAGCTGAAGTAATTTTAAAAAAGTAATAAGTCAGGTATTTCTTAAAATCTATTGATTAAATTTGTGATATTTATTATTTGTGAAAGTGCTTTTGTTTTCAATGTTTTCAATAATATAAACATATTTTCTCAGTTTAGGTGAACATAAAGTTATAAATTGGGCTCAATTAAGCAGAGACTTTAACTTTGTTTAAAAGATTGAACGAATCTTTGTTTTATGTATTTTTCATAGAGCAAATGCCCTGATTTGCTATGCGTGTGGCACGAATTAGTCACGCGTGAGTCAATAATAAGCTCTTAGCGAATTCTGCTAACACTTTTATTGCAGTTGTTGTCATTGTTTTATGTATTTTTTGTAGAGCAAATGTGCAAATATCCTGATTTGCTATGCGTGAGTTACGAATTAGTAACGCGTGCGCGTGATTGCATTTATATGTATATAAATGTGCAAATGCCATGATTTTCGTCATACGTGAGTCACGCGTGCTCGAGGTTACATTTATGTATATATAAAAGATTTAAAAAAATAACATGTTTAACTTTATCTAACTTGTTTTAGGCTTATGAAATAATCTATTTTTGTATAATTCGTATTTGAAGTTATTCAATGGCAGGCAATTAATAAGTAGCGTGCGTGAATAAAAATATCATGCATTTTTTCTGGTTTTGTTGGTTAATCTCCATTTATAACCATTTTGTTCCTGTCTTGGTAATTATTATAAAAAAAAAAATCATGTTTATTAATTAATTAATAATCACTTTATATGGGGGTACCCGACTTCCCTTGCTATACCGCCAAGATTTTGCTGGAACATTTAGCTTTTAAAAACTATCCACATCAAATTTAGTGTGCCTCACTCTTCTAGTTCGGCAGATAAAGGAAAAATAAAAATTAATTTGTATGGGGGGTATCACTTTTCCCCCTCCTACACCGCCAAGATTTTGTCGAAACATGAGCTTTTTTCTAAGAGTTATCCACATGAAATTTATTGACCCTTTACTATTATAATTGTGGAGATATGAGTTTATGCGCGAAAAAAATGGAGATTGGCCCCACTGTGCATCGGTCAGAAGTCGTACTGAAAATTGTGAGATTTACAACATACATAAGTATTTGGTTGTTCGACCTTTATTGTTTAAAACAACTAAATGAACAAAAAAAATGTGTGCAGATTATTTTGTTAATCATTTCTGCAACTAGTGTGATATTAGCTGAAAAATGTTTTAGAAAATTTTCGGAAAAAGCATACCGAAAGAGTGCGGAATATTTTGCTAAATGTTTGAAAGTATTTTAAACAGTTCAGTTGATTGTTTGGTAAAATTTCTGACTTTTCTGACATCAGACATATTGGCAGAAAATATGTTTACTGGGTAACATCTATTCATTATTGCATGTCGAATCTACATTGTAGATGCTGATAAAAAAAATTCTTCAAGAGTTGATAGCAGGAGAAAGAATTTATCTACATTATTATCAGCGTCATAATTAACAGCGTTAATAGAAAAAATATCCAACAGCATTGAATTTGTAAAATTAATTTATACTCTTAACAACACATTTAAAATATTTATTAAATTTATTAATGAGCTGGTTCGTAATAAATTCAGGCACAAGTATGGGTAACATCTTCGTAACTTTCGGAACCTTTTTTCCTTTTTAAATATAAAAACTTAAAACAACTCTTGTGTTTTCGTTTAATTAAATTTATTTCGAAAAGCCTAGTTTCAATTCAATTGAGACTCAGGGGCGATGTTCTATGATTTAGTGATATAAAGCACACTGTGTATTAAATGAGTATCGAAAACTTTCTAAATTTTGCTTTGTAACGACAGAAAAAAAAAATTATTAAAAATTTCTAATCATTAAAGAATTGTTTGGATTAACGCTCGATCCACACTTGTCAGAGTAATATAGCAGAAACATAATATAGTCTGAGTTTGTCAACCCAGAGAAAAAACAATTTAAAATGAAAAAAATCCATATTGAATCAATAAGAAACATGATTTCAATATGGAAAAATATTAACCTAAGGGTGCCCTATTTTGATAATATTAATATAGAAACATTATAGAAATAATATTTTTCGTCCTATTCTATAGGAAGAACAATGGGTCTAACTACGAGTGTTTTATTTCGACTACGATTACGATGATTTTGTACTGGATTAAAGAAAAAATTTTGCAATGTTCTTTACCTAGGGTTTACACGTGCAAGTGCAAGTTCGAAAAACTCAATACACTCAAACTCTTTTACTAACACAACTACACTTTCGGCACTTGCAATCTACTTCCAACTCAACTGCCAAGGAATTTTACAAGACAGTGACTTGTTTCACTTGCAGCAAGTAAATGGAAAGTTAGCTAACAGTGTTGCCCTATTAATACTTTAGTAGAAATTAACTGGATTTCAGTGTAATGTTATATGAGTTTTTACTCATTTTAAATACATTTAAAAGCTAATTTAATATTTATTTTCTTAAATTTTCATAAATCAAGCGGTTAATGAATTTGTTTAGACATAAATAACATTAAAACTACACGAACTAAGTTTAATACTATCTGGTTCCCTCAAAATTTAACTTTTTTATGTTACGGACAACTCTGCAATAAAAGGCAAACATGCAAGTTGCAAGACAGTCTGGCATTTGTATAAAATTTTCGTTGATAATACGTGCACAGAGATTGCATGCAAGGTACTTGCATGTGTAAACGCAGGGTTAGTCTAGTACAAAATCGTCGTGGTCGAAGTCGCAATCTGACAGACTACAAGAATTAACACTAAAATTAAAAAAATCCAAATTAAAGGGTATTCTACAAGTTATTGTAATTTTGACAACTTGCTGTTTTTTGGAAACCCTAAGAGGCAAAGTCTTGAAATTTTCAAAAACCCTAAAACTAAAAAATCCCGAAATTAAAAAATCGCCAAAAACTATAAAAACTAGCCAAAAGGAAAAAAGCACCAAAATAAAAAAATCACTAAAACGAAAAATCTCTCAAACTAAAAAAAAATCGCCAAAAACCGAAAACTTCGCTGAAATGAAAAAACGCCAAAACTAACAAAAAGTCATAAGCCGAAAAAATACCAGAAGCGAAAAAAAGCAACAAAAATAAGACAAACCGCCAAAACTAGAAAAATCGTCAAAAACTGAAAAAGTTTACCGGGTACATACTTGATTTTTTTTTTTTTTTAATTTCTACATCAGGTAAGATATTTGGTTACATAGACTAAAGTTCTTATTATATTACAATGTAGTGTCCGTACAGGACCCTTCGTGTGCGAGTCACAACAGTCGCACTTTACTGAATTTATTTTTGTATTGTTGTACACGTTGTAGCGATGAGGTCGCCTGTTTCTCAATTTACCTTGACGCTAAGTTATGGATCCGGGTGTATTCTTTTAGATCGACTTTAAAAATTTCAAATAGCACTCTATATAACACATACTAGAGGGCTGCATAAACAGTCTTGAAATGCAAATAAGTTAAGTTAATTATTATTTTTCGAACTTCATTTGTTTCTTTATTTATGATTTAAACAGGCTAAAGTTCGTATCGCCTTTTAATTATTTTTAACTTTTTAGTGCTTATTTTTGAAGTCGATTAAATTTTTGTTTCAAGTTTTTTTTTAAGTAAAAACTTTGCTTGCAAGTTCTTCATACCAGTACTCACTCTAACACTTTATTATTAAGACTTTACTGGCATTTTTTAATGAAATTATAGTGTTAATAACAAACAAATACGCACAGTTTTATTTACGAGCGGAATTAAATAATAGCCTCCAAAGAAAAACTAATTTTAGAGTAATTTTCAACAATTTCAAGTCATCCCACGTGAAATTTGTTTGATACACAACCATTAATTTCACAGACCTTGAGTACGAAATCGCTTCGATTTTAGATTTTTCAACACTTTGCTGCAATTTTTGCTAATTGGTTGCTGTTAATGGCATTGTTAGTTAGTAGAGCTGTTAAAGAAATATGTATAACAAAATACTTATACATATTGATAATGTTTCAATTTGTTGGAAAAAGTTTGGGACATTAGGTATAAATTAAGAACAGAAAAGAAATAAAAAGATTAAAATTTTGCCAAGAAGATAGTTTAAAGAGAAAAAGTCCAATTGTGTGCTGGCTGAAAAAATTTACTACCTGACATCTTTCAACATCACTAACAACTAACTGTGACTATACAACGCAGCGAGCGCATTCCATCAACGGTCAGCTATAATATTCCAGTTGTCCAAATCGTCCTAGACGACATTGTCTTCGACGATTCATGTACGACATGTCGTCTGTAGATTAAGTTTTCTAATCGACAATTTAAAAGAAATCGGCGTTCATAACTATCTGAACGACAATGTCACATGTTTTCTCTTCAATAAAACTTCTGAGCGACAGTGTCATACGTTTTGTCTTCAATAAAGCCTTGTCGAGGGCAATCTGAGCGACAATGTCCCTCGTTGTGTCTTCAATAAAGCATTGTTGACGACAATATGAGCGACAATGTCCCTCGTTATGTCTTCAATAAAGCCTTGTTGATGACCATCTGAGCGACAGTGTCACACGTTTTGTCTTCAATAAAGCCTTGTTTAGGACAATCTGAGCGACAATGTCGCTCATCTGGTCTTGTGTGACCTCGCCGCCATTTGTATGAAAATTTCGTCAACGATTTGTATGGAGTTGTCTTTAATATGTCTTCTACGACTTACCATTGTCTTGTACCCGTCGTCAAAGATGTCTTAAAGACGTGGCCAACTGGGATATGTAAATTATATGTGTGTGTATGTATGTATATCTGCCTGTGTACCTCATAACACTGTACAACACAGAAAAAATAACACCATTCTAACGACTAATGCTGATAGCGGAGAATAAGGGAGAAAAAAAATAAAAGCGTGCCGTCTGGGTCTTATTTAAACGAGGATTTGAAGTTCCCCCTTATTGATGAATTGTTGTGGTGAATCGAATTCTTTCATTTTAGGAGACCTTGTAGTCGTGTTTATTCGGCTGCCTTTATGCTTTGTTGACAATGATTGATGGAAATCAAATTAGGATGTCCCTGTGGCTGAGTGAAAACGATGCTAGCCTCTCAGTACAGGGGTCGTGGGTTCGATTCCCGTCATGTTAAAAAAAAATCACGTATTCCATTTGCAATAAAGGCTAAGTATATAAAGCAGAAATCTACATCAACTGACACCACACACAGTGGACCAAACACAAAGAACGCTGATGATGAAGGTGTAGTGACCTTCGAAAACAGCTAGTTGTTACGTTCAACTATGTGTTGTTAGTCAGAATAATTACAATTAACTTTGGTGTTATTTCTTCATTAATAACTATCACATGTAATTTGGCTTACGAACTTTAGCCTAATCAAAACATTAATATAAAGAATTATTTTTACAGACAACGGAATTTAAAGTTTTCAATTTACACACAACTTAGTGGAAAAAGAAATTTTTTCTCTAGAGTTGAATATACGAGTATATACAAAATACTCTGGTTATCGACTTGATGATTAATTCTCCATTATTAACACGAAATTCGCATTTTTTTTAGTTATGACGTTTTTCAAGTAAATGAGAAATGTTTAAATTTTTTCTTCTCTACCACAATCAGCACGAAAAAAATTATTTTGCTGCTCAATGTAATAATGGGTGTTTTTTATTGAGGTATAGAACTTTAAGTTGGCATCACTTTTTTAACTGGCGGCCATTTTGTCAGCTGTCAAGTGATTAATATTTAGTTTGGTTTGCCATTTCATCATGAACAGGTTGACAAAAGAACAACGCTTGCAAATCGTGCAAATTTATTTCGAAAATAATGGTTCAGTTCGCGAAGTTTACTGCCAGCTCCGTCCATTTTATGGTCGACATAATCGTCCATCAGAGCAATTAATTCGGTTAACCATGGATCGTTTTCGCACTACGTTTACTCTATGTGATAATACGCATCCGCAGAGACGTCGAACAGTGCGCACCGAAGAAACAATTGCCGCTGTAGAGCAAAGTGTTGAAGAGGACCCGAATGAATCGATTCGCCACCGTGCACAGCAATTGGAGCCGACTAACCGACTATTTTGTTCCCGGATTGGATGGCATGAATGTGGATGAGTTGTGGTTCCAACAAGACGGCGCTACATGCCACACAGCGCACGTCACAATCGATTTATTGAAGGAAACATTCGATGAGCGCATAATTTCGCGGAATGGACCTGTCAATTGGCCACCAAGATCGTGTGATTTGACACCATTGGATTATTTTCTTTGGGGATATGTGAAGTCGCTCGTCTACGCCAACAAACCAGAAACGTTAGGGGACTTGGAAGCCAACATTCGTGGCGTTATTGCCAACATACGGCCCCATATGCTCGAAAAAGTGGTTGAAAATTGGACCTGTAGAATTGGCTTTATTCGAGCCAGCAGCGGCGGCCACATGCCCGAAATCATATTTAAACATTAATGGCATAAAATTATCCTTCCAATAAAGCCAAATTGATGGACATTAAAACGATTTTCTTGTGTTTTATTTCAATTCGAAGTTCTATACCTCTAAAAAAACACCCGATATATGCAATAGAGAATGTAGCAATATGGATGTTTATTTTTTTAATCTTTGTTAACTTGGAATTAATAGAATACGTATTCCAGGAATGCCTCCTCATATTTGAATATAAATTCATACACAAGTATTATGCGAATACCATAAGTACGTATAATACGAGCATATGTTTGTGTGCCTGTGTTATTTAAGTTGAATCCTAAAAAAAACAACCAATCAACTACAAAGCAAAAAGCAAGAGGAGACGCCAAGAAGAAGTAGAGAAATGCGCATAGATTGCAATTTCTGTAGAATGTCCGTTATTCGAAACTATGTACACGTGCATGCCATTCACATCTTTCAGAACGATATGGACAGGGTTTCCCGTTTCCCAGAATATTTGAAGCCATACTTGGGAACTAGGAATGAAAAATTTAATTTCAAGGATTTAGTAATTATTTATTTTAATATTTAATTTTGCTAAAGTTCGTATATTAAATTGAATTTTCTCACATATACTAGCAGAACGGAACAATAGCCCCAATTCACAGTATTGTGCAAGTGGTCTCGCAGCGTAGCATGAGCAAAGACTATCGCAAGAAATTTTTTTCTTTAATTGATATATTTACACTATCTAAAATATGAAGTTTACTGTCATAAATGCGGTCTGAATTTTTTAGCTATAAGGCTTATCATAAACAAAATTGCACATTGCAATTTCCAAACGTGTGAACAATTGGTATCAAAAAACTTCATACGATTCCAAAATATTTTGTCAATTTATGAAGAAAATTATTCACAAAGATTTGTATGTTGGAAAAAGTGGAAATATGTAAGTTTTTAATTTTAGTGGAATTTATTATACGAAAATAAAATCCATGTGAACGAAAAATTTTATTCGGAGCTTTTCATATGTGGAATTCATGATAAGGCTGTATATATCTTTAAAGGGGGGCTACAAAGCCTCAAAGTGGGAGTTAATGAAAATTTAAAACCGATGCCAAACTGATGTTTTTGATCTGATAAAAAAGATATTTTGCAAGTGGATTTTTTTTTTATCCAAGAGCTACAAAAAGTCTGCTACATTAATGGGATTTTGCTTACAGTTTAGGAAATATTCGAGAAAAAATTAAAATGTTGGCTTTTTTTATCAACCTTGGTCCACTGTCCTGCAAATGGAGAAGTCAAATCTTGTTCGATTTAGAAAAAGAAACTTACTATGAATTAAGAATAAAATTTGTAACATAAAAAAAGTTGGTATCAAAAGCACAATTATACTTAATTAAAATTGAAATTTTGAAAAAAAAAGTCGATTTTAGATGTTTTTTTTTAGAAAAAATTTGTTCTATTAGTTCGTTATAATAAAAAATTTGCAAAAATACCACAGTCCCATATTTTTGCTTATTCAAAAGGTAATGCTATAAGAAATATTACAAAGAAATTTTTTCGTTTCATATATAGACCTATTTTATTTACTTAAATATTTCCAAAAATATTATCTGCGCGCGGCGAAAGATAAGAAAAATACTCAAAAAAATCCCATTTTTTGGGAACTGCCGGGAACTTAGAAGCAAATTATATTTTTTTTAGTTTCTGTATATTAATTGCATCATTTTCCACCTAAGAGAGACTTTGCATATTTTATACAAGCTTTGACCAGTCTAAAGCTTAAACTAGACGTGACATAGCCATAATGCCATAGCCATAACCAGATCAAAATTCAATTGGTTTCTATGGTGAGAGTTATGGCGTTATGGCGAGTCACCTATAATCAAATACAGTGTTGCCCATTAGTTTGGTTCGAACGGCTGTTTTCTATGGCTATGGTTATGTCACGACTGATTGAGCCTTAATATGTAAGTATAATGATACTCACCACTTAACAATTCTTAGTGGTGAGTATACACTCAAAAAAGTTTTACATTAACTGAATGTAGGTTATTTCAGAAGTTTTCCGCGAAGTAAAATTTAAGGAAAATGTAGTTATTTTACCAAGCCATGTATATTTAAAATTTTTGTGTATGTTGCTTAATAAGCAAACCACAATAATATAATGATTTTCTGTGTAGTCAATATAATCAATTGCTTAGAGCATGTATTCCGTAAAACTAAAAAAATTATTTGTTTTGAAAGTTTTTTCTTCATATAATTTTTATTTACATATGCATGTACATTAGGGTTTAACTTTTTCCATTTTTTTTTTGCAAATATCATACCTCTCAAGCTAAAATCTACACGATGGTCATAGACAAATATTAAGGACAGCATTTTTAGTTTTTCGCGATGGTTAAAAAGATTGCGCACCAAACGCGATGAAGTTTTTAATAAAAATAGTGTTTTTTTTTTGCTGAAATTATATAATATTTAGATCCAAATACATGTTTACTCTTTTTCGTCATTTTCGCACATAATTTGTTTTTATATACATATATACATACATATGTAGTACATACATACATATTTTTACCATATTAAAATAAAATTAAAGAAAATTTATTATTTGACATATTGTCAGAAGTGTACATAAAATAATTGAAATTTATTTGCTGGTAGTTTAGCATGTCTATATATGTACGTATTTCATTGGCGCTTCAACCAAAAGTATTATTATTTTATGAATTCTCATATACTTTTTGAAAGTCTACGCATAAAGTAAGAGGTTTGTGACTGTTTAAAATTTGTGGTTAAAGTCTACTGATGATTTGGTTCAAGCGCCAATGAAATACGTATATAGACATGCTAAACTACCAGCAAATAAACTTCAATTATTTTATAAAATTAAAGATATAAACAAAAAATATTAAATGCATTTTAGAAATCGCTTTTGGTGTCTGAAGTTTTTTTTTTTACTAAATTGAGCTAATAAAATGTTTTTTATTATTAAAACAATAGTGTCCGTAAAATAGATCCTTGGGTGAATAACGTTCAAAAAAGTTATCACCCTAATGTACATACATATGTACAGGGTGGGCCAAATGAAACCAAGGGGTGTAAAAGTTTAATAACTTTTTTGTTTATTAATTTTTTTTTATTTTTTCTTTCAGATTATATAGACAACACTTGGAGAATTTATAATGGAGAGGTTCACAACTGAACAGAGAACCAGAACAATAGAATTTTATTACTTAAACCACAGATGAAAATTTTGATTATGAGTGATGAAGCTCATTTTCATTTGAATGGCTTTGTTAATAAGCAGAACTGTAGATTCTGGGGTTCTCAAAATCCAAGAGCCATTCATCAACGCCAATTACACCCCATCAGGTGTACAGTATGGTGTGGGATCACATCTGAAAATGTCATTGGGCCCTACTTCTTCGAGAATGAAGATGGAAGTGCTGTAACCGTAAATGGAGAGCGGTATCGGTTTATGATAGAAAATTTTTTACGTCCTGCTCTTGAAAACAGACCTGGTATGTGGTTTCAGCAGGACGGAGCCACTGCCCATACTGCCCGAGACACAATGGCACTTTTAAGTCAAATTTTTGGAGAGCGAATAATTTCTCGAAATTCGGAAATTATTTGGCCAGCGCGATCGCCAGATTTGACAGCACCCGACTATTTTCTTTGGGGTTTTTTGAAGGAGCGAGTGTATGTGAACAAGCCAGAGACAATCCTACAGCTACAGCCACAAGTTTTGAAAGATGTTATGGAAAATGCTCTAAAAAGAGCCCATCAGTGCGAAGCTGAAAACGGTGGTCATTTAAGAGACATCATTTTTCATACTTAGTGCAAAAAAATTTCCATTTTGTATATTATATAATCTGAAAGAAAAAATAAAAAAAGTTAATAAACAAAAAAGTTATTAAACTTTTACACCCCTTGGTTTCTTTTGGCCCACCCTGTAGTTTATTTCCTTTCACAATAAATTTCAATGTATTTTAAATATAAAAAATAAAATAAAAAATCAAAACGTTGAAATATTAGAAGCTAATGATTATGTACAAGCGTAAATACGTTAATAATTTAAAAGATTTAAAAAATATATGAAAGGTTTATTATTGTAAAATATGAAAATAAAATTAAATTGGTACATGTATATTATAATGTTTTCAGGTGAAATTGGTGAATTATGAAGGGACTTCAAAACAATGAGCGAAGAAGCTACTAACTACGAGTATATAAATGAAAAAATATTTTTATACTTTACTTAAGTCGATTATAACTTAACTAACTCACATGTAATGCTGATTATAAACGGTACAGCATAATTTTTTTATGATGTAGTGCTTGGGTTTTCGCAAAACTATTAAAATCTTAAATACATTCCGGTCCAAATTTTTGAGATGTCAAAATAAAATGTTATTTCGATGTGATATTTTATGATATTTCATTGCTATTTTCAATAAAAACTGTCAAACCAACTTTTTCTTTCAACATCATTCGACAAGCTGTTACTTTCATGTTATAAAAACATTATAATATTGGCCACCTTGGGGTATTAATTTAAATTTTTTTAAGTATATATTGCTCATATTTTTACTATTTTAATATATGTTTCTTATAGAAAACCAGTTATCTAAAATTGGAAGTTTTAACGAGAGCTTGGAAGAGAAGTTCAATTCACAGAAAAAATTGGCGAAGTTCGAGCAATAATTCCATGCTGCTTAAATAATAAGAATTACAGATTTTGCACATACATATACATATGTAAACAGTAATAACAATAAAGATTATTTATAAAATACATTAATTAAAAACTCTTGATTTGTTTGGAAGCTAAATGGGTAGTAAAAATAAATGAAAGAAACAGTAGTTTCAATTGATTCGGTAGGTTATTTTTTGGCAGTTAAAATAATTGAAAAAGCAGTAGTTTTTACAGTTTTGGGTAGTAAATTTATGTTGGTTAAAACAATTGAAAAACAAGTCGTTTTTACTGTTTTTGTGAATTGTTTTAAGGTTGTTAAAAACAAATTAAAAACAGTTGTTTGAAATGATTTGTAAGTTGTTTTTTGTAGTTAAAAATAAAAGAAAAAAACATTTGTTTTTAATGAAATTGTATGTTAAAAAATTAACATTCAAAAATAACTGAACAAATCGTTTGATTCAAATGAAATGTTAGTAATCCGGTTTTTAACTGAAAATACTATTGTTTTAAATGATTTTTAATTTAAATTTACCTACATAATATTTTGAGTGTACCATTTTTGCACATGCTGCAATGCCAGACCATTTACACAAGATTGTAAAATGGTCTAATATGTTGTTTTGAAGCAAATGAGTTTAAAATGGTCTAGACACTAACAAAATAGTCAACAAACATTGTTTTACACCTAATTCACACCAAGACTTTTATGAAGTCTATTTTTCGACGTCATTTTTGGTTTGATAGCGAACGGGGTAGAGAAGAGAGAGGGGTAGAAAAAATGACTCGATTTCTGTTTTCTATGGTTTTTTTCATACCCTGTCGGAAATTCGGTTAACATTAAGCTAACTATTTCACAAATAGTACTGACTTTGGATTACTTTTAATGTAATCAAATGACTATTTTAACATTGCGATGTCCTAGGCGGTAGTAAATTTTCTCACTCTGCACTACTTTCAGCTAACTTAAAGTTGACTTTTTTAAATCACCTGGTAGTCAGTAAGTTAAAAAAATTTTTCCGGAGTCCGAACATGTATCATCACACGTTGTGTAATCAACGCGCTACCACTCGGCTAAAGTACCATCTAAAATAACAACAGCAAAATGTTAATATAAAAGTGAAATGAGTTTGAAAGTAGCTGAGAATAAATTATTTGGCTCTCATGAAATTTGATTACGTACTCAACTTAAGAATTAATTTTGGGTTTGTTCTGGATGAAATTGCAGTTATCTTTTAGTCAGTCTAAGAAAAGTTAACAATAAGTTAACTATTTTTGTAGTCAACAACACATTCTCCGACAGGGTATGTACTGCAAATGTGTGTATAAACAATAAAATCAATAAAAATCAAAATCAATTTAAAAAATTAGACATGTAAAAATAATCATGGTATGAACGCAAAGAATTTTTGGTAGCAACTTCAAAAGGGAATGAAGAAAAATAGACGTCATAAATTTCATCGTCTGAATCCTGTGTTAGTATTTGTTGTTGGAAATATGTAATTATAACAACAATGCTATGGCAATTCCACTTCTTTTAATTTCACGTGGAATGCAGAACATAATCTAATCTTTTTTCCTCTTGAGATGGTTCACGATCGTGAGTAAAAAAGTTACCCACGATCCCATCTCTATTCAAATACCCTTCGCTTCTGCTTGTGCATAAATACTTTCCAATTCACAAACTCTTGTTGTAGCAAAAATTAAAGTACATTGTTTTATGATAATTATCATCCCATTGCTTTAATGTTACTCGCTCACATCCATCAAATTGCAATGTAACTGCAAAAAAAAACAAAAAAAAAAAGCAGGAAAAAAAGAAGCAAAGCAAAATCAAACACTCGACCTAAATCCATATAAGAGTACCTCTCTAGTTGGTAAAATTTTAAGTAGCAGTTTGAATACTCGTATGTAAGATTATAAATATATAAAAAAAGAAAACATTTATTTGTGTGCATATGAAAATAAAATCCTCTTATCCCACATTATAGCAGATCCTTGAAGGTATTACATATAAAAGGGAAAGCATAAAATCAAAAATAAATTATACAGTTGAGAAAAAATAGGATAGATGCATATGTAATGTATAAAATTTTTTATTGGTTATATGTTTTAACAAGGATAAAGAAATTACTTTCAGCAAATCCTTCCTGCAGCAGGTTAACAAAAGAAAATGTTTAATTAAAAAAAATTATATACTTTAATAATGTCTCTATTTTAACTTTTGTATTAAAAATTAAATAGCATGGTTTTTTTGTACAAAAAAAAAATGGAATCAGTACTCGTACAGGTCATAGATCATCTTTTCATATTGTATTCCTTTTTACATCTTGGGCATATTGTTTGTTACTCGTATACACTGTTCTTTTGTGATTCCACTTTTGTTCAGTTTTCTTTTATCATTAACTTTGAAATTGCTGGTATTAAAAAAAATATACATAAGTCTGTATATGGAAACATGCAATTGTGCACAGGCACACGAATTTTACTAAATGCAACTCATTTTAAAATTAAGCAGGGAGTTCCAATATCATGACAACTCAACCATTCTACAGATGACAAGTAAAAACTACACCATTAATAAAAATGGAACAATGCATACAAATTATTAAAATTCACTACAAAAAAAGAGAAAATTTCGCGCTCATAATTCGCAAAATTATAACTGAGGAAAATGCAGATTTGTCCATTTCTCGTCGATCTTTGGAATTGGGCCTTCAACAAACGATATTGCAGTGTATTTTGCGTAAAGATTTAGGTCTTAAGGCTTTTAACGTTAAAGCACTCACGCCTACCGACCATCAACAACGTCCTGTTTTTGCTTATTATGTCCTTCAAATGCATCAAACTGATTCGGTATTTTATCTAAAGTGATGGGGACCATTTTAACCTCGGAAGCTGCGTTAATAACTGATTTATTTTGAGCTCGTAAACCCCAAAAATTATGGTTGATAAACTTCTTTCTGCATATGCAACGTGAGAGTTTCGAAAACGAGGCTGCAGCAATTGTTACGGTGAATGTATTGGGCTATCAAATCAACGCGACTGCGATACGTGTCACGCAAGTAACAATACCATCATTCTTTTGAAAAGTTTCCTAATCGTCTATGGCAATGGCCCACAATCAGTTCAAGACCTCAATTCAAGACCTCAAAGCTACCTTTTCCGGCAGTCAGGTAGCTCTCTTGAGTCCCTCCTATCATAAAAGTTCCGCACCAAGTTTGTTTTTGAGTGGATTGAATCACTACAGAAGCTATCGATATGGAACAAAATTTGAGGGTGGCGTTGGTTGAAGTAGTTAGCACGTTGACTATATAACCGAAGGTCCTGGATTCGAACCCTGTCTCCGACATTAATAAAATAACAACACTACGCATTTTTCTGACGTACATTAGAGTCCATTTGTATCAGTTGTTGTAGGAGAGTTCAAGTGATGAAGGCATAGACACTGGTCACTGAACTACCCCGGCTTCAGTGGATACTAATCTTAATGTAACCTCAGAAGAGAGCCCTCCTTCTCCGGTATTGTATAGCGGAATCATCGACGAAGTAAAATAGCCAATAAAATGGCTTCAAAAAATTTAATACGCTTTATTGACAACAGAGGCACTGCAACATTTCAAAAAGCAGAGTTGTAAAAGAATAAAAATTTCCTTTATCTCTTTCTTCACCATCTGTCTTCTCTACCCCTACCCCTTTTCTAATTAAGGTAACACCTTCTTTGAATAGTAGTAGGCATTCATTGACAGAGCTTTACTTCTCTTAAAAACAAAAAAAAATCTTTTTAGTGGATACCTGGCCACAGCGGTCATCCGGGTAACGAGGAAGTGGATGAATTCGCCAGGAGGGACTCTGCTGCTCCTTTTTTAGTCCAGAGCCCTTTTCTGATGTAAAATGGGCGACTGTCACTTCTATAATCAAAGGAAATAACATTTCAACTGCAAAGGAAATGTGGCTGGCTTCTTCTGGTTTAAGACAGGCCAAAGTATTGATCCTGAATTTAACATGAATGATTTACGGCTAGTTAGTGGTTTTCTCTGAGTCACTTTGGACTGAAGTACCCTGCGTGGAAAAGTAGCCAAGTTATTTCACTGTTGTGTCGTTTATATTTAGAAGGCGATGAGACAACGGCACACATTCTCTGCGAGTGTATGCAACAATGCACAGAAAAAAATATTCCTGCAATAAACAATTTTACTTGAACTAAAACCAAAAACCAATTACAAACGTATTTAAGTCAATTAAACTTTTGCTTAAAAATAGACTATTTTTGCAATAAGCAACTGTAATTGAAAATAAAACCAAAAATCAATAAAAAAAAATGTATTCGAGTTAATTAAACTTTGTGATTAATAAAATTTTTAAACAAATGTTTAATTGGCTTAAATACATTTTTAATTGATTTTTGGGTTTAATTTCAATTATTTTTATTTATTTATTTATTTATTGCAAAAATATTTAATTTTTAATCGAAAGTTGAATTGACTTAAATAAGTTTTTAATTGATTTTTGGTTTTAATTTCAAGTAAAATTGTTTATTGCAGGAATATTTTTCTGTGTGGAAGAAGGTGTGCTTTCCTTGCTGAGTTTCTGTGTTCAGATGTTATTATGCGGTCTTCTCCAAGCTCTGTGCTAACTTTTATAAGGAGAGTCATTAGTTGTCGCAGTGCTGGTCTTGTGAACCAGATCTTTCTCCTTTCTAAATTTAAGTGATATCAGTATTTGTATGGCATTTTTTAGACCGAGTACACTATGTTCATATACTGATCGGTCAGTTATGCTGGTCAAAAAACTGGATCAAAAATATGTTCAGATATATCATAATCAACTGGATGTTCCATGTTTTAAAAACCTGATCATGCTTGAAGATCTTTGAATCAGAAATATTAACCATATACAGTTAAAAATATAAAAAAGCAGTCCTATCATGAGAAAAGAACTTAGGATCTATGGGATGGGGACTCAACCTTATTGCGACAAAAAAAGGTCTATAGGAGTGTGATCAGGCCAATTCTAACATCATCGGTAGTATAGTAGAGGTCAATGGGTAGAAAGTGGAACACTATCCTAGGAAATAATAATGTGCGCAATGCGAACTATATCCACCAGGACATTCTTATTAGATACGAAACAGCTCTTGCTACAAAACGTCTACAAGTGATGGGGGAATAGATCGGGCAAGAAAACATACCACACCATCAGAACATATGGACGTCATTGGACCGATACAAACAGCCTCTGAAAATATCCGACCGGGTACGTGAGACTATGGTTATAAGTGAACGGGGGACATTGATAATGGAGACACTAATGGGTCAATCAAACCAAACACCCGTGGGAGTTTGCTGCTACACGGATGTCTCGAAGCTAGAGGAAAGAACGAGCCTATGTTTCTTCAGAAAATAACCGTAATAACCATAATACAAACTTCCAAGCAGAAGTTCATGCGATCACGGAGGTTTTAAAATGGATCAGTGTGAATATTGGGACTACAGATGTCAATATATTTACTGACACAGCAACTCGTCAATTAGGGCAATAACAATCGAAAGACTAAACTCTAGGACCGTTTTAGTTTGAAGAATATGATTAACGATTACGCAGTACATGGCGAAATTCGTCTTGTATGGGTGCCGGCCGGCCGAATACGACGTAATTGGAAATGAATGTACAAATGGACTGGCGAAAAAGACCAGAACGTTACGGACAGTAACTTTAATTAAGGCAAAGACTTTCAATGTACCGAAGATTGAGTTACAAAATTGGGCGAAGATGACACACAGGCCACGATGGAATAGTGACAATGTGGGTAATCTAACCAAGGTTCTATCCGGACGAAGATAAAACAAGGGACCTGTTGAAACTAAATAAGCCCGAGCTAGGCATCTTAACGGGGCACTCTAATTTACGAAAGCGTTTCTATAGGATGAGAGCCAGGGATGACAATGAATGCAGGTCATGCATGGAGGACATCGAGACAATAGAGCACTTCCTTTGTCATTGCCCAGATTTCACCCAACATAGATCCTGTTATTTTGGGGATGACACCTTACCGGAGATTACCTACCTTAGAGATATTTTCTGGAAAGGTTTGAGTGACTACGTGAAAGATACTGAATTCCTATAAAGGTGGAGTTCGCTTTTAATTCACATGAGAGGGCACAACAGGCCATATCGGCTTATGTGTATGTCCCCGGATATGAGCGTAATGGCTAATCTTGTCAACCTAACCTAACCTGGGATCTATGGGGCATGGGTGAAGAAGTTAGTGCGTCGACAAGGCAAATAACGGTCTTCTAGAACCCGAGTTCAAACCTAGACTAGACTCAGCTGCATCAAGATCATGGATTTTTCTGACATGAACAGTTTCTACGATAATACATATCGTAGCGGTCTCTTTCGTCGATATTTGTAACACTGAATTGTCGGCGAAGTAAAATAATTAATAAAATGGCCACATAACTTAAATTAATCCGCCTACTTAACACCAGAGGCCTGTAACGGTGCTATAAAACTAACAAAACGCCCAATAGCAGAGTTGTATAGAACGAAATAAATAAATCTAACTCTGACTTCACATACAAATGCGAAAGCGTTTTGTTTCTTTTCGAAATATAGAGTAGACGGGATGTACTTGCATTATCCCTTTCTTGTTATTTGGGCCCAAGTGAGCTGAAGGAAACCATTCTCCTCCCATCAATATTTCAAACCTAACCTACGGAAGAAGAAATTCGAACCATAAACAAATTCCTCGAACTGTCAAAGAAAGAAACTAATTTACTGTTACAACAATACGATATACTACAATAGCATTATTTACAGCAACTAAAACAGAAATGCAAAAAAACAACAACAATTTCACTACAATTCATTTGAATTCGTTGTTTTTTTCCTGCACTCTGCCCGCAGAAATTTCCTCCAATGTGCACGATTTACACAAGGATTTTTGTTATAGCAAATAAAATAAAATATTTTAAAATATTTACATACATGTACGTACTATAAAGAAGGATCATGGACATGGGAGCATAATAAAATAAAAAGGAAGAATGGAAAATTCATAAGAACGAAAAATTAAAATTTTACTACAGATTTTTCTGCATTTCCTCGTGTTTTTCCTGTAACACAGTGCCCCACTTTATTCTGAATGGTTGGTTGCTTGTTGGTGGTTTGTTGGTTGGTTGTGTTAGCTGCCTCTTCTTACAATTGACTCCATTTCTTAGTCATGTTTTGTGATGATTGTTATTCAGGCATATAAATTCTTTTTCATTCTCAAGCAGCAGATTTTGTTGTTGTACATACGTTGGGTCTTAAATATAAATATTTGTATGAAATGCTTTAAGAGGTTCATTTTTTTTTTTTTTTTGTTATCTTACTAAAAAAAAAACGTATTTAATAATATTTGTTTGAAAATAATATTTTCCTGGAATTGTTTAAATACAAACGTACAGCTGTGTGCATAATAATAGGAGTGACGTTACATAATATTTTGATATTTTGAACTCTTTACTCTGATAAAACTATATATTCTAACGGTAATTACAACGTTACGTATAAAGTAAAACACAAAGCAAATGATCTCGATATATCTTACGTTTATAGTTTTTATCAGTAATTTATCCCTTTTCCTTTGGAGTACATTGTTCATAAAAATAGGAATGTCGTAATTTTTCCAAAAATAAAATATTTAACGTTCAGAAGTTGTTAAGAAATTAAAAAGTAAATATCAACTAGTGATTTTAAAACCATTTAAATGTGTTTATTCAATAAAATTTAATTTTTGTTTAATAGTGGGCCGACGAAAGCATTGTAGTGAAGAAAAGAGAAATTTAATTAGAAATTTAATAAATCAAGGTAAAACCTATAAGGAAATTCGAAAATTATTGTCGTGCTCTGATAAAATGATCGCAAACGCTATATCGTTCAAAAAGAAGACCGAAACTCGTGGGTCTAAGCGCAAAACTTCGATAGTGGACGACCGTCATATAGTAAGACTTAGCAAAAGTGGTCCTTCAGCGTCGTCAAACATGATACAAAAAGGACTTGGTTTATCCGTTAGTACCTCCACTATTCGTAGGCGACTAATAGAGAGCAACTTTTTTGCTAGGAGTCCTAGACAAGTCTCATTGTTAACAAAGAAACAGGCAGCCGTACGTTTACAAATCTCTCAAGAGCATATCAGCTGGACAAAGGAGAAGTGAAGAAACATACTGTAGAGTGATGAAAGCAAAATAATTTAACTTGGTGGAACAGGTTCTAGGCAGTATGTCAGAAGAACTCCCGACTCAAAATGTACCAGAAAAACAGTAAATCATGGTGGTGCTAAAATCATGATAGGGGGTAGCTTTTCGTATAACGGAGTTGATCCACTTTACCAAATAAAAGGAATCATGAATCAACATTTGTATGTGGAAATAATGAATAACATTATGCCTATGGCAGGCAGAATAGAATATGCCACTTAAATGTTTTTACCAACAGGATAGCGATCCAAAACACACCAGCAAATTGGCAAAGGAGTCGTTTCGAAGCAATGTCATTGATTTTATGTCATGGCCTGCTCAGTCCCCTGACTTAAACCCCATAGAACATCTATGGGGAGACATTAAAAAAAGTGTTTCTAATAAGAGACCGTCTAATTCAAATGAATTGTGGAATGTCGTGCGAGATGCGAGGCAACAAATTCCCCTAGATCGATGTCGTCATCATATTGACTCCATGCCCCGCAGATGTGCTGCTGTCATAAAAAATAAAGGATATTCAAGAAAGCACTAACCCAATTTAACTTTTTATAAAATGTTTTTATTCTTTTAGAATTGTTAGGTTTAAATGCTACAGTTTTATACAATACTCCTATTTTTATGAACAACGAATTCTGTGATGATTTATGTTAAAAATATATTTACGACATACCACCGCTTTTAATAACTTATTAATTTACATTGACGTTTAAGAAACAATCAATCAATAATTTAAAAAAGGAAAAACTGGAATATATTTAATTTTTTTTTTTTTTTTTTTTTTTTGTTTCAATGCAAAATTTTTTTTTAGTACGACCACTCCTATTTTTATGCACACAACTGTATATACATATTGAATTGTAGTGGACATAAATATTAACACGAGCTTAAAATTTAGGTAAGGTTTTATATAAAAAAAATTAAAAGAAATACACACGACGACAGGGATAGATGAGAAAGCATGCTAAGCGACACATCTGGATACTGAGATAAGAAGGTGGGTTTATGACCAAAAGTTTGGTCAGTACGTTAATTATAAGAAGCAACAAATTGTTGCAACTGCAGAATACAATGTTTGATAACAAAATAAACACAGAAATTATATCTGATTAAAATTCACTACAGTTCAATTAAATCTAAAAATGTCACATAGAAAAATTTAAACTTAAAATCTACGTAAACAAGGTTAATTTAATCTTTTTCTGTAATGATTCTGCTTCATATGTGTTTCATGTTAATCTAACATGATTTATAGTAATTTTCAAAGGAAATTTTTCCTTTTGAAATAATTTTATTTCACGTTGATTTAACATTTACGCACTGTTAAAATCAAAATGAAGAATCATGTTGAATCAAAGTTAATTGAAGTTAAAACAACATGAATTTAATTTAATGTAGTAATTGTATTTTATTAATTATTTAACTTACGTGTGTTTGGCGCAGGCATCAGAACAATGTTTGCTTTGTACATATATAAATTGACTTCCCCAGCCAAGATGCCAACTCCGATATAATTGCGGTGATTTTACAATTGTATTTTTTTCTGTGTGTAACAAGTACCGCAAAAAAAGTTCTCTATAGACCTTCGAATTTGAGAAGTATTCTTGCAAAGCAATTTCAAAGCAAATTATTTTTTTCCGAATGTAGGGGTCTTTTTTTTTAAGTTTTTGTTATAGCTTTGGCATTTACAGTAGGATCTTAAAGTATGATATATTAATGTTTTGCTCTATGGCCATTGACCTCAAATATCCCGTCCAAGTATTGTCCCATCAGATCTCAGTTCCTACCACCCTAATGCCAAAAATTAAAGCTCGCAAAAAACCATTAAACTTTTTCAAAGGGAGTAGTATTCCCACAATTTTAGCAGAGAACAGTTTCAAATTATTTAGCCAATTCACAAAGTATTGTATTGCCTCATATTTGTTGTAAGTCATAAGATTTTATCACAATCATATAAATCTTACCGACATTCTTTATATAAAAATATTATATAACAATGAAACTTTTTTAACTATGTATGTTTTAGTGATGTAACGAATGTCAATTTTTGATATTCGCGAATACGAATACGAATATTATATGCAATATGAAATATTAAAAAATTGTTATGAAAAAGGACTTCACACTCTTGTTGGCGTACTTTAAAGTTAATAGAAAGTACCCAAAATTTTAATGATCGTCATTAAATAATATAAAAATTCTATAAAAAATTAATGTATTTGTACAAACTAAAATTTTTAGTCATTTATTTAATTTCGTTTAGGATTTATGCATTTATTTATTTAATTTCTTTGGAAAAATATTCGTATTCGTATTCGCCTGAAAATGGCCGAATATTCGACAGTTCGAATACGAATACGAATATTCGTGCATCACTAGTATCTTTTGCAGTCTGCTATTTATATATTCAACCCTTTTGTGAACAGTTTCTTCTCTCGAAATATTTACCCTTTTCAGCAAATTACTATCGAGAATAATTTTTCCTAGAAATTAGTTCCCTTTTTTCCTTACCTCTTATCATGAACAATCAATAAAATAAAATATGAAGTTTCTGTTCCCATGAAGTTTTCATTTCCCATGAAATGCGATTTATTATCGCGAATTTCTTGGGAACGTCAGTTGCCGCTTTCAAAAAGCGGGAAGTAGATTTCCAAAGCTTAAAAATTTAATTTAAGTTTGATAGTTAGAAATGCACAAATTCTGGGTTTCAAATTAAATGTTTTTAAGTGTAAGATTGTGTTTTTAAATATTTTAGGTGCTGTGGAAAAAATTTAACCAGAGTTTCATATTCAATCAAAAAATTGGTTGCAAGGAATTATTAATTGTGGAGATTATTTACTGATTTTATGCCTTAACTGAGCCTATAAATACATATGTATCGTGCAACGGAGTCATAAAGCAAAGAAGCTTTTTTAAAACCATAAATCAATAATAAGAAAAATTGCATCTTCATATAAATATTTCCTGAGGGAAGGACTCAATGCGGGCGTGCAATATTGGTCACAGATTAATGTCTCAGCAGTCCTCAAAAAACGTGCATACGCAGAAGTTTATGAAGTTCGACTTTTCAGGAGTTTTTCGAAAAATTTTAAATATGCCCTACTATATTAACACTTTACCACTGTTAATAAAAGTTATCGCAACTATCATTACGAGGCGAATATCAGACAGGATAACACTGAGGGATGAGCAAGCACGGTTCCGATCACGAAAATAGGTGTGTGCCTTACTCTTTAACAGAATAATACGCTTTATATACCAACTACGAATTAACGATCATGTTTCTATGCATGTTAATGATTTTTTGGGCTGTAGTTTTAAAAACTTCATACAGATTAAATCAATACTTTTCTTTTATAATGTCATGCTCACAGACTGTCCAGACTATCTCCGTAGACAGTTTACGTTTTTGCAAAGTGATAGAAACCCACAGCTTCTATTCCCCATTCGAAATCGTCTTATTTATGAAAGATCATTTACTGTACGAGTCGCCAAATGTTGGAATTCACTGCCACGATCCTTAAGAGCATCCCATCTTACTCGTAATTCATTCAAAGGTAAGATTGTTGAACATTTCTCACAATTGAACTGATCTAGATTCTGAATACATATAGTTAACTTCATGCGCAATATATAGGGTGTTTTTTTTAGAGGTATAGAACTTTGAATTGAAATAAAACACAAGAAAATCGTTTTAATGTCCATCAATTTGGCTTTATTGGAAGGATAATTTTATGCCATTAATGTTTAAATATGATTTCGGGCATGTGGCCGCCGCGGCTGGCTCGAATAAAGCCAATTCTACAGGTCCAATTTTCAACCACTTTTTCGAGCATATGGGGCCGTATGTTGGCAATAACGCCACGAATGTTGGCTTCCAAGTCCCCTAACGTTTCTGGTTTGTTGGCGTAGACAATTGTTTCTTCGGTGCGCACTGTTCGACGTCTCTGCGGATGCGTATTATCACATAGAGTAAACGTAGTGCAAAAACGATCCATGGTTAACCGAATTAATTGCTCTGATGGACGATTATGTCGACCATAAAATGGACGGAGCTTGCGGTAAACTTCGCGAACTGAACCATTATTTTCGAAATAAATTTGCACGATTTACAAGCGTTGTTCTTTTGTCAACCTGTTCATGATGAAATGGCAAACCAAACTAAATATTAATCACTTGACAGCTGACAAAATGGCCGCCAGTTAAAAAAGTGATGCCAACTTAAAGTTCTATACCTCAATAAAAAACACCCTTTATCTTCCAATTTATAAGTAATATTCTCATCTAATAATTTTATAACTACATATTATTTTTTTATGAATATTGTCAAGTCTAGTTCTAGTCTAGTCTAGTTTATTTGTTGCCTTCATGTTTAATTATTCTTATGCTATTCTTGTAGTCCACCAACTATATATGGCCCTATGGGCTCGGTTGGTTATTGTTATAAATAAATAAATAAATAAAATCCTGCACAGATCATATAAATAGCCTCAAAATAATTGTGGAGCAATCAGTCAGCGGACCCCATTTTAATTGACGTATATTGACTTTTGAGAAAGCATTTGATATTCTACCACAAAAAGTAATATGGACTACTCTCGCTTGCAAAGGAGTTCCTGACAAAGTGATCAATCTTATCAAGGCATTATACAGAGGAACAACCTGCCACATATCTCACGAAAACCAACTAAGCCGCAGTACATATTCCTTTAAACAAGGGAGTGAGACAAGGTTGGGTTATGTCTCCGTTACTCTTTAACATTGTACTAGACATAGTAATGAAAGAAGCCCTTGTAGAGCAACGAGGAATAATGTGGGGGTTAGGAAAAAGGTTGGAGGACCTGGACTATGCGGATGACATATGTTTGTTGTCACATAGTTACGCAGTTATATCCAAGAAACTAGACAATGACAAAGAGGCATCCAGGGCAGGCCTAAAAATAAATGTGAGTAAAACAAAGGCATTGAGGGTCAACAGCAATATAACCAGTGTGATCAAAGTTGATGGTAATGTAATTGAGGACGTCCAGACCTTTTGCTACTTAGGTAGTACACTAACAAATACTGGTGGATCCTCCATGGATATTGAAAATCGTATAAAGTTTGCAAAGCAAGCATTCGGACGGCTCACAAATGTGTGGAAATCACAATCAATATCCCATACCACTAAAATCAGGATATTCAACTGAAACGTCGTCAGTACTTTTGTATGGGTGCGAGACCTGGAACGCAGCAACACGTGATCTGAACGCTCTACAGGTCTTTATAAACCGGTGCTTGGCCAAACACAATATCCACTACTATGCTATGGACGCGAACACACCAAATACCTATTGAGCTAGAAATCAGAAGGCAAAAATGGAACTGGATCGGCCATACACTACGCAAGCCCCATAATGATATAAGCCGTACTGCAATTGAATGGAACCCGCAAAGCACGCGCAGAAGAGGACGACCTGTCCACACATGGAAAAGACAGGTCGACAAGGATGCCGCAAAGGCAAGGAAAGCTGGACTGAAATAAAGAACCTCGCCATTGAAAAATCTAATTGGTGATCGTTTGTTGAGGCCTTATGATCCTTATAGGATCGAAGGGAATAAATATATACATATGTATATATATTAAAATTTTCTGGGATGTGACCAAACTTTCCTGAGAACGAGTGATGCAGGCGGACAAAAGTGGTCACCTATTATGAATCAGATTATACTGTACTGTATTCTGCTTCCAATCCGGCTCTTCGCTAGCTCAACCCACTATAGCTAACATGAACAATGAAATGTACGGCGGCGGCTTAGTAAAGGAATTTCATTTCACAATGTACAATTAAAAGCTAACAGGAACTTTAATGGCAAGTTTTGTATGCAGAACTTTCAGTTAAAGTTCACGTTAATTCCTAATCATACATTATGAAAAGGAACGTACTGGCATTTCTTGTGTGTCATTTGCCCAAAAATGCGTAACCAACTAATTACTAATGAAAAACTGTTTGATTCAGACATGTATTTATTGATTTAAACAGTTTGCAATCATGCTGGATTCTATAAAATTGTCTATTAGTTATGTATGAAACTATTTAACTTAATAAATACATGTCTGAATCTAAAGTTTTTCATTAGTTATTAGTTGGTTACGCTTTTTTTACGCTTGTGTGGCACATGGCACACAGATGGAAACCCGGCCTAAGTCAAGAAAACTTTGCTTTACAAGAGCAATTACCAGTTGTAACTTGTTTAATGTCCTCTGTGTTTTTAAACTACACAAAAATGCAAATTGTACAAATTTAAAAAACGTCTCCAATTTCAATTTGCAATAAGTATCAAATTCCATCTGGCATCACTTGCTGCTTGAATTAAGCGATGCGATGTGAGTGTGAAATTCGATTCCGCATCATCACACAAAAAAAAAAATGCACACGCAAAGAGATGTTTCACACCCAACGAAAACCTTCGGACGTTAATAATGAATGAAACCTAATGATGATTATGCATGTAGCTCGTCCGTCCAATGAGTGCGCAGCAACATGTGTTAGGTAAAACAAACAAAGGAAACCAAAACCAGATGTGCCGCCAATCGGCGTACAAAAAAAAATATATATATATATATATATATATATATATATATATATATATTATTTGGTGGTTTATGTGTTTAAAAATAAAAATGAAGCAATAATAAATTTGTTACATTTTTTTTTTTTTTTGTTATTAATTTAATGTTTGTTTTGTTTGGGTCGATCTTTATTGAAGAGAGCACGATTTCTTTCGGCAGGGAATGTGTCGTTGGTATTTAAGTCTTTCCTGTTTCTTATGACCTTTTTTATAACTTTGTATTTATTGAGTTCAGCATACATATCGTTCATTTACTACAAAAGCAACACAACTCAAAAATTGAGATTTTTGTGTTATTAATGCGGAATTAATCATGTCGTAAAAATTTCATGCAAATATCTTGCATACGCAACTCTCGAGAGAAAAATATAATTTTCTGTTGTGTGCAAATTGAAAACTTTAAACTCGTTTTCTGTCAAACTAGTTTCTTTGAGTTATGACGTTGTTGTAATAAATGAACGATATGTATGTACAAATCGCAAATCGTTGAAAAAGTATTTATCGACCATATTAAAAGATTTATATGATATCGAGTGCTGCATCAATAAAATGCGTCATAAACTGTACACAAATCGTTTGCAAATATGCCAAATATAATGGCAAAATTTTTAAAAATACTTCAATAAAAGTAGATGCAATAAATTTCATCAGTTCAAAGAGAAAATTTTTATAAAATAATTTTACAAAAGAAATTTTTAGTTTGAAATTTATTTGCTGGTGGGGTTCAGTGTTGTCTATATGCATTTCATTGTTGCTGTCACAAATCATCAGTAGACTTCAACCATACATTTTGAATAGTCAAAACCTTTTATCTTACTTGGGGCCACACGTTCAATTTTTGACTTTCAATTCCATTCAATTTTCAATACACTCACACTTTTTTCACTAACACAATCAAACTCTTTGAATTGAAAACTAGATTGATATCAAATTCACCTATCCATTTATATGGCAATTTAGTTTTCAATTTGAACGGCTGGTCACAGCACACATTGATTGAAGCTACAAATTTGAGTTGTTTCTTCGTCGGTGGTATTTAAAAAATGAAATTGATTAGCAATTTGTTTCACAGCTATCAATTTCAAAGAATTTTGACACACAATATGTGTGATGGAATTGAAAGTGATTTATTGAACGTGTGGCTGCAGTGTTATGCAAAAACTTTCAAAACCTACATATTTGAGAATTAATATTTTTGAAAATAACAAAAGATAAATAAGCGTAGTAGGCTTAGAAATTTATACAAACCCAGCAAATAATAATTTATATTCGATATGACTCTATTCTATTTTTCAAAAATATTATTGTTTGTGAATTTTCAAATAGTTTGTGAAAGTCTTTGCAGAAGAGGTTTGTGAATATTCAAAATGTATGGTTGAAGTCTTACTGATGATTTGTTACAAAAACAATGAAATGCATATAGACAACGCTGAAGCACCAGTAAATAAATTTCAAATTAAAATAAACTTCTGACATGTCGAATAATAAATTTCTTAAAAGAAATTTTTAATATTTTTATCGCAGTTTTTCCCAAAATTTTTGTGTTGTTGCTTAAGCACGTCTATATGCAATTCGTTTCTGCTTAAGAAACTCTTATACGAATGATAAAGTTTACTGTACCATTAGACGCGGCTTGAAAAAATCTTTCAAATTGTATACAATTTTTAACATGTTGTCTTGGGCGGAGAAAATATACAGAAAACTACAAAAATACACATTTTTTAGACACGGTCCAGGTTATGAACAGTCATCGTTAGACCTCTCAAATATTTTGGGAGTCCTGATTAAAAAAAACGAACTTTAATTTGAGAGGGGAAACAAAAACTATTTTTCAGTGATATTTTTATAGAGAAACCACCACTTTGCTTGCAAAGGCACATTAAATTGGCTGCTTTAATCCCTGCAAGTCTTACCCAGATATTGGAAAAAAAAACTCGGCTACAGTATTCGGCCGTACTGCAATAAAACCGCATGCTTCTACTGCTGTTTTGGGTTAATACTTGCTAATTTTCAATAAATTTTTTTGTTTTTAATCGGAAGTATGTTTATAAACAACAAAATTTCTGTTCGGTTCATTTTAGTCGCGTTTCACTGTATAGACAATCCACAAGATAATAACTAAAGGCTAAATACGTACATACATATGTACTCGTATGTATGGAAATACAGGGTGGGCCAAAAGAAACCAAGGGGTGTAAAAGTTTAATAACTTTTTTGTTTATTAATTTTTTTTATTTTTTCTTTCAGATTATATAGACAACACTTGGAGAATTTATAATGAATGAAAATAATAAATGAAAATCAGAAAATAAGAAATGAATAAATGAAATCAACTTTATTGAAAATTTGATTATGAGTGATGAAGCTCATTTTCATTTGAATGGCTTTGTTAATAAGCAGAACTGTAGGTTCTGGGGTTCTCAAAATCCAAGAGCCATTCATCAACGCCAATTGCACCCCATCAGGTGTACAGTATGGTGTGGGATCACATCTGAAAATGTCATTGGGCCATACTTCTTCGAGAATGAAGATGGAAGTGCTGTAACCGTAAATGGAGAGCGGTATCGGTTTATGATAGAAAATTTTTTACGTCCTGCTCTTGAAAACAGACCTGGTATGTGGTTTCAGCAGGACGGAGCCACTGCCCATACTGCCCGAGACACAATGGCACTTTTAAGTCAAATTTTTGGAGAGCGAATAATTTCTCGAAATTCGGAAATTATTTGGCCAGCGCGATCGCCAGATTTGACAGCACCCGACTATTTTCTTTGGGGTTTTTTGAAGGAGCGAGTGTATGTGAACAAGCCAGAGACAATCCTTGAACTCAAGGCAAACATTGTTGCAGAAATTCGAACGCTACAGCCACAAGTTTTGAAAGATGTTATGGAAAATGCTCTAAAAAGAGCCCATCAGTGCGAAGCTGAAAACGGTGGTCATTTAAGAGACATAATTTTTCATACTTAGTGTAAAAAAATTTCCATTTTGTATATTATATAATCTGAAAGAAAAAATAAAAAAAAAAGTTAATAAAAAAAAAAGTTATTAAAAGTTTACACTCCTTGGTTTCTTTTGGCCCACCCTGTATAAACAAGTTTTTGGGAATTTGAATTTTTTCTTAAATTTTTCTTGCTTAAGTAAAATTTACATTGTTGTGGGTGGATTAAAAAAAAAAAAAAGCACACACTTATAGGCAAAAATATCATAAACAATTTATTTATAAAAATTTTGGTATGGGTGTTATTTTATGAATATTTTCAGCATTTAAATTTTTTTTTTTGAAATTTGCAAGTCCTAAGTTATGATTATTGGGAGCGATACCATATCAAAACAAGAAAAGGTCAGGCTCAGTACAATTCACCATAATTGGAAGTGATCTCATCTTCAGCAGGTGCTGAGCAACCACCAATCTCTGTACATGACTACCCAAGAGACAATGTTCAGTCAGCACCGACATGTAATTCCAAATTCTTTGAATTAAAGAAGCCGAGTTATCTAAATTCATATTTCGACAATAATTGTCTACTATTTTTTCTTCAAGGTTCCCATAGACTATAATATAGTCACTATTATATACACAATATTATTGGGTACTTTAATCATATTACGAGTATTGCTGTAGCCTTACTCCACAATATTAAAAAAGCTGCACAATATTTTTTTAATTTTTTGTTGAATAGAATATAAAAAAATATATAATTTAACAAATAACAGTTTGTGCATGGACTCTGGTGATAAATTCGATCTTAAGTCGGTTAATATTAGTTCTAACCATGGCTGCCAGATTGGACGATTTATCGTCATTTTGACGATTTTTGGTGCCGAAAAAAGCAAAATACCGATTTGACGTTTTTTTCCTCAAAACTGACGATTTTTTAAAAATCTATATAAAGCTATGTACAGACGGTTGTCAGATCTTACAATATTGCCAGTAAAATGTGCTAAAATTTTCTTACAACCGTGTGAACTGGCAATTTTTGTCAGACGACGTTGCCAGAAAAAGCATTGTCAGTCCATTGCAAGACTAGCAGCTGACAAAAAATTGTCAGACATCTTACAATCGTGTGAACACATTGTAAAATTATTGCCAGATATTTGTCAGACATTTTCATATTGTCAGATGTGCGAAGTTCATGCATCTGACAATGGCGTCATTGTAAGATAATTCTTTCTATGGGCAACACTGCACACGCTTGATTTTAAAGAAAATGTTTATAATAAAAGATATGCAGACAAAATCATTGCAATTGCTTCTTTATGGTCCATAATTATTTATACTTTCACTTTTTTCATTTAACACAAACGATAAATATTTAACAATGGCCAACAAATGGTTTAAGTCTGGCAACGCATAACAACAGATCGAACAATTTGTGCATATGACAACCGTGTGAACTGACAATTTTTCTACTGACGATTTTGTTAGATGAATTTATTGTCATACAACCGGTTAGCAATAAATTGTAAGATTTTCTGACATCCGTGTGAACTGACAAGAAATATTGTGCTAGCAATTTTCGATTGCCAGTACATTGTCAGCACATTGCTAGATCTGACAATATTGTAAGATCTGACAATCGTCTGTACATAGCTTAAGACAGTTTTTTATGAAAAATCGACTACCGAATTTCATGTAGTACTTACTAGAAGATTTTGATGTAAGTTTGCCCACTCTTTATTTTATTTTGGTATCAGTGTAAATTGATGTTCTCAAAAAACATACGGGCATGTTTTGCAAATTACGACATGCCAAATCCCGCTGATTTCCATAAATTAATAAAATCTAAATCATTGCTTTTGTAAATTTCACGATTTATAGCGATACAAGACATATTATACACGACAAAAAATAAAATACAACAAAACATCTAGATAAATATGAAAAAAATCCAAGTTCCTATCAAAAATTTTGGCCATCAAAAGTACTGAGACTAAAACTTGGACATAACTTGGCAATATTTTTCATAGTTTTACCACTGAGGTTAACAAAGTTATAAGGGGTTAAAACCGGAAAATGGTTTCGATTTCCCAATAAACATGTGATATAAAACCTATGTATACAAGTTGTTAAAAAAAATCTTATTTTGATTTGTCCGATTTTTCCGACGATTTTTCGATTATAAAATGACGATTATTCTATAGTTTATCGGGATTTCGACGACTTTTCGAGCATTTTATCTGGCAGCCCTGGTTCTAACGCAGACAATTCTCCTTCTTTATTTTTTTTTCTGAGGAAAAAATAAAATTCAAAAAGTAAATGTTATTATCTGAACAAAAAATAAAAATCAACAAATAACTTTTGTTGTATAATTAGAAATTAAAACCAAAAATAAATTTTAATTCCTGTAGAATAAATAAAACTTAAAAACCAACTTTCATTTTCAATGCAAAAAATAAAATACCAACTTTTAATGCTTAATTATAAAATAAAATTCAAAATATAACTTTTATTTTTCGAGGAATAAATAAAAGACAAGAAATAACTTTTATTTCATGAGGAATAAAATAAAACATAGAAAAAATAACTTTTATTCTCTAAGCGAAAAGTAAATCTCAAGAAATAATGATTAAAAACAAATAATTTTTCAAATAACTCACAACCGTTACGGTCCCTTTTGTTAATATCGCGCAATTGGGCATCATTGTGCTTTTGGAACTACTCAAAAAGTTGACATCACCGTTACAAACTGGACAATTTTAAAATAAGAAAAACTACTAAAAAAATATACAAAGAACAGAAACCGGAAAGTGTTCAACCATATTAAATAACAATAACAAAACTTTGTTGAAAAACAAAATCAAAAGAAAAACATTAACAAATAAAAACAACAAATAAAACTTGGGAGATAAATAATGCACAAGCAAAATAGGTACCTATTACTTTTTTGTTTACGAGCATCGAGCATGTAATATACAGACATACCTACATACATATGTAAATACATACATATGTACATATTTCTGTAATGATTTTTTTTATATACGGCACATACATATGTAAATCCGAAGCTTTTGAAGTTGGGCCGTTGAAGTGCCTAGCAGCTCTTTAAAGCCAAAAATATAATTAATTTTGAAATAGCTTTAAGCATTTGTTATTACATATTTTAAATTTTACATAGACAGCATTATTAACGACATTTTTTGCAGAAGAGTGTTCATATGTTTTTTAAATATTTTACATATTGCATGTGTATTGATTTTTTGCATCAATTTGTATATTGTGCTATTGGAAATTTCCTCTTTTTGTCCAAACTAAAAACTTAATATTGAAAATTCGCAAGTATTTTTGCTCTAATATGTATAACTAAAACATGACAACAAATTAAAGCTGTTTTCCTTGCGGTTTCTAAATGAGTTAACAAGCAAATTTAGTGAGCATAATAACATGACATACAGAGTTAAAGTAACTTCGAACGCATGGGTCTTGTTGATGATACAACATGTAGAGCTTGCCAGGAGGATATTGAAACTCTAAAACACTACTTGTGCTACTGACCAGCATTCAGTCATATTAAAAGACAAATCTGGATCAAAATCTGGAAAACATAACAGATATGGATGTCATTAAGCAGCTCTGGGTTGAGGAACATCTCTCGCGTTATCGTAATTATTTCTCAAGTGCGGTCAGGCTTGTGTGTGTTGTTTGGCTTCGAGAGTTTTTCGTCTCGCTCGCACTGGTTGAGTGATCTGCCACGGATAACCGTATACCTAATCTTGCTACTTCCTATGTCAGTCACAAAGCCTTTTAAAATACTGGTAATACCATATTGGGCATATGGTATAGTAACTCCGCCCATACTTGTGCAACGCCATATTATACAAATTTACTTTGTATAATATGTATTGAATAAAAAAATAAATAAATAACAGATATGGAATATCTTAGGGAGTCAGACTGGAAAAACTGGCTACTATGCTAACCTGACTAAAAAGTTTGATAATTTTTTATGGTTTTTATTCGGTATCCTCCGATATCTCTTATTAAGAGCGCCCAACATGCTATAAAAGTAAAAGTGTAATCCGAAAGGGATTGGGTCAATAACGATTGTCCCTCTTTTCAACCTAACCTATCTTACATTAATTAACTAGTTACGTACATAATATATAAATTCTACGCAATTTATCACACCTTTGCAAAATGAATCGTTTTGAAGTCACTCAGTTTCCATCAGTTAAGTAGATATCTTAATATGGATATCTTTCAATTACAAATATACAACTTCATTTAACAAAATTATACCATGTGTTGGGAATTGTAAGTGTAATATTTTTTCGGCCTAGGGCCACACACACTATTTAGACATTGATCAAACGAATTTATTTCATACCTGTTATTCCATTGATGAAGACTTCCATATTATTTTTGATTGCACTAGATTGGTCTCCCAGAGATTATCTGAAGATACATAAATCTCAAATAATGTGGCGAGAAAACTGAGTCCATCAACTTTTGTATTAATCAATCAAATAATTCACAAGTTTATTTTTCAATCTAAGCACTTATTAACAATATTTTTCTTTCATTTTACACATTAACGCAAGAATTATTGTTCCGGTTGCACAAAGTACTTATACTTTGTGCGGTTGCATTAATTAATTAGAGGCGGCAAAATAAACTAAGCATTTTATCAAGGCGCATTTTATGTGGAATGTAAAACCTAGTGTTGTCTACATGGCGAAATCAAAAACAGCTTAACGAATAGCATTGCCAATCCAGCGCGTTTGAGCTATGAGATGGTGAATATTATTATTATTTTATTATTTATTATATATTATTATTTTCGATTTTAGAAATCGATTAATCGTATCTGAAAATCGATTTTGAAACCAATTTCAAAACCGTTTAATACAATTTTGCAATTTTTTTATGGTAATTGTTAAAATTTAAGTTTAAAATTTTTTAAACGCACTAATAATCCCAAATTAATATTTTACTTATTAAGTAAAATATTTTTTTATTAAAAATACATTGAAATTGATTATTGGGGGGTTTAGCTGGATCCTATGCGCATTTCACTGTTGCTAATGCAGATCATCAGGGAACCTTTACCCAAAGTTTCTTAGAACAATGTATTTTAAAAAAAAAAGTATTTTACTTAATAAGTAAAATATTAATTTGGGGTTATTAGTGCGTTTAAAAAATTTTAAACTTAAATTTTGCTATTTTGTTAGCAAAATAATATATATATATATATATATATATATATATATATATATATATATATATATATAGGGTGTTTTTTAAGAGGTATAGAACTTTGAATTGAAATAAAACACAAGAAAATGGTTTTAATGTCCATCAATTTGGCTTAATTGGAAGGATAATTTTATGCCATTAATGTTTAAATATGATTTCGGGCATGTGGCCGCCGCGGCTGGCTCGAATAAAGCCAATTCTACAGGTCCAATTTTCAACCACTTTTTCGAGCATATGGGGCCGTATGTTGGCAATAACGCCACGAATGTTGGCTTCCAAGTCCCCTAACGTTTCTGGTTTGTTGGCGTAGACGAGCGGCTTCACATATCCCCAAAGAAAATAATCCAATGGTGTCAAATCACACGATCTTGGTGGCCAATTGACAGGTCCATTCCGCGAAATTATGCGCTCATCGAATGTTTCCTTCAATAAATCGATTGTGACGTGCGCTGTGTGGCATGTAGCGCCGTCTTGTTGGAACCACAACTCATCCACATTCATGCCATCCAATTCGGGAACAAAATAGTCGGTTAGTCGGCTCCAATTGCTGTGCACGGTGGCGAATCGATTCATTCGGGTCCTCTTCAACACTTTGCTCTATAGCGGCAATTGTTTCTTCGGTGCGCACTGTTCGACGTCTCTGCGGATGCGTATCATCACATAGAGTAAACGTAGTGCGAAAACGATCCATGGTTAGCCGAATGAATTGCTCTGATGGACGATTATGTCGACCATAAAATGGACGGAGCTTGCGGTAAACTTCGCGAACTGAACCATTATTTTCGAAATAAATTTGCACGATTTGCAAGCGTTGTTCTTTTGTCAACCTGTTCATGATAAAATGGCAAACCAAACTAAATATTAATCACTTGACAGCTGACAAAATGGCCGCCAGTTAAAAAAGTGATGCCAACTTAAAGTTCTATACCTCAATAAAAAACACCCTTTATATATATATATATATGTATCTTCTGTATACATATATAAAATCGTAGTGTGTGTTTGTTTGCTCGTAACTACAAGAGCTGTGAAACTGAAATTTTCAATGCAGGTTCGGGACAATATCCGGTATGTTTTTATTTTGTTTTTGACCCAACAAATGACCATTGTATACATTGTATAAAGTAATTTGCATTTTAAACATATAATATAATTGTGGGTAAGACAACGTTTGATGGGCTCAGCTTGGTTATTCATAAAAAATCAAGTAAACATTATATAACACTAGCTGTGTCGGAATACACAAAAGTATTTAAAAATTTTTAATGAACTTTACTATATTTTACTAAATTGAAGTTGTATGTACGTATGCATTTATTTAACAACATTTGCTATTTAAAAATAAGAAAGTTTAAAATTAATAACTTTTTACAATTCGAATACTCAACAAAAATTTATCTGACGTAATCTGTAGTTTTACGCTTAAAGACATAAAAAATGTTTTCGAATTCAAGTTCTAACGGAATTGAATTATTAAGTTTAAGACCATTGAACGATTTTAATATAAATTTGTTGTCATAAAGTGCACATCCGCAACACATACAAACTGATTACGCAAATAATTGGGCAGCATTACATTATTAATTTTTATGTACACATAAAAAGAGCCCGCCATCTAACGTTTTTTTTCAACTAGTGCTTACTTCGTGAATGGTAACACTTAGCTCATGTCTGATTTGACAGATAATTAGTTTTATCCTTCTGCTGAACGAGCCAACTGACCATCCAATGCGTTTTCGCTTCGTTAAGTGGGCCTGCGATCGACTTACAGAAGATGCCGATTTTGCCACAAAAAAAACATCTTTTCGGATGAAGCTCATTTTGATCTTGGCGGGTATGTAAACAAGCAAAATTGTCGCATTTGGGGCACAGAAAACCCGCACGCATACATTGAAAAGCCGACGCACACAAAACGAGTCACTGTTTGGTGCGTAATTTGGTCCAGGACCATAATTGGGCCATTTTTTTTCGAAAATGAGCAAGGAGTGGCCGTTACAGTCAATGGCGATCGTTATCGGGCCATGTTGAACGAATTTTTGTTCACAAAAATTGAAGAGGAGGATATTGGCAACATTTGGTTTCAACAGGACGGCGCTACGTGCCACACAGCCGAAGCTTCAGTAGTTTTTTTTATAGCATTTTCAAAAAAAAGTTATCTGGGGGACCCTTTATTATGTTAAATATAAGCATTGGCTGAGTATTTACACATTTTTACTGCAGCCAGCCTTAGAAAATAATCTTTCACAAGACAGTGATGTCGCTTGTACTGAACAATGCCTTAGTCGATACTTACTTAAATTACAACCGCCTAGAACTGCCAAAATTTAGATAATAATAAATAATTGATTTTAAAAGCCAATAATCGATTTCAATCGCAGATATAAATCGACTTTTTTTAGTTGAAGCTATGCCAAACACGACTTTTTTCGACTTACCTCGTTTCTATTTTTTACTATTTCTACATATGGGCATTTCCACAGTAACATCAACTTTTTGTAGCGTGCGATACCAAAAAATTATGTTTGTTTTATCAAAGAAAACGAAACTTTCTTTTTACTTCTTTATATATTCGAGTAGGGCGTCAGCAGCTCTACATTAGGTAAAATTTTAAGAAAAATCGAGTAACAGAGTTCTGAAATACAAGCTTAATTGCTCGCTGTCGCACGCGACAAAAAAATGAAAATGCCCATACGTACGAAAATTCAAAATTTTTTCCTTGGCTATGATTTAAATTAAAAAAAAACCAGTAAAAAGATTTTGCGGTTAAAATTAAAAAGGCATTTTAATATTGTAAATGGCAAATGCTTTGAAATTTTACAACTAAAAAATGTACTCATGTAATTATTCTAACAAATTTCTTTACATAACGTATTTAGCATATATTCCAGCTGGTCATAAAATTTTAAGAACAAAATTGAGAACTTGACGAACAGAACTAGACATATCCTCAATAAATTATTTTTATTTTTTTAATTTTCTTCGGGCTCTCCAAGAACACATATATGAAGTCACGAAATATTTTTATTCACACCCAGTTCGATTCTACCTTAAAAAAATAACGAAAACTGACTTTTACTTGCTAGTCTCTATCTAAGTATTTCAGTAATTTGCTCCTCAATTATAGCACAAACTTTGGAATTTGAAAATATAGACATGTATTGTTATACATGAGAAACGCAGATATTAATAAATGCAATTTATTGTTTTCCAGGTAACGCTTTTCTAGATTTTTTAATATTCCTTCTTTGATATCACAGATATCGTAAACCAATTAAATCATTTAATACAAAATCAAAATAATATAATATTCAATTTAGCGTGTGGGGAAAACAACGAAATAAAATTATCTTACCTTATTTGATGATTGTGGAACGTAAATTGTCAGAATGGTATTCTCGCAAGGGGTTAATGTAGAACGCAACGCAAAAGCAAAATATTTGTATTTTTGCAGATTTGTGTTTTGTTTTGTAGGTGGAAAAACAACAACAAAGGATAAATGTCAAACACTGCAGTTTTTTTTTGTTATTTCGTTCTTCAATTTTAAACTGTTTTCGCAATTTTTTTCTTATTTACATGACATTTTGCTTATCTTTTGTTATGTATTTCTTAAAACATGTGTTTAATTTTCTTCGTATTCAAAGGCAATTTACTATTGTATATTCCGAACTTATTTCTATATTTATTCAGACACATGAAACATTAATTAGTATTTCAGGGTCAAAATTTTGTTTACTTATGGGATGATTTAAAATACACACATTTTTATGTTTGTTATCTTTGCTGTTATAATTGATTTTTCACGCCAGTCCGGTTTTGGATTAAAATTATGTTTTTCTTTAAGATTTTTGTTAAGTAATTTACAGAAAGTTGAAAATTACTAGAAGAATTTCCTGAATTTCATTCCAAGAAACAAAATAAAACAAAACACTCACGCACGCAACAACAATTGCATTTACACAAACCACTTTTTTGTGGGGCCTTTTTCTTTAATTCGTTCACCATTTCTTTCTTCCTTTAATTTTATAGTAGTTTTTTTCTTGATTTTTTGTTTGTTATAATTATTGGTTAACTCATTTACCAATTACTATATTTATATTACTTTCTGTTTAAACATGATTAAATAATTTATTTAAAGCACGAGACAGCAATCTTTTTACAATAACAAATTTCAGACAGGCATCATAAATGTCATTTTAATTTCTTGTTTTTATACATTTTCTTTGACCACCTTCCTTCTATTGCTAAAAGTTTTATCCACTTTTTTAGTGCCCACATTCTTGGTAATTTTTTTTAAATTGTTTTACACACTTCCATAATTAATTTATTGTTCATATAGCAATCGCGTTTAAAGTTTTTATTTTATGCTAATAATTTTCACTTGGTTTTTACTCTCAACTAATATTTACTACATATTTAATTTTATAAAACTATTGGACACAATTCTTTCATTCATTCAACGCGACTACACTGACTGATTTTTCCCAGTCACCCGACCAACTCATTTTAACAAGCATCCACACTTTCTCACGAATAAACGAAGACTGATTAAAAAAATGGACAAAATTTCTTCTTTCTGTTTATTTTTCTTCTACTCATATTGTGGATTGTAAGTGCAACTGTTCATCAGTTGCTGCAGGGTTGCATAGCATGTATGAAACAGGGTTAGGAAAACTCATTTTTATGAGAATTAACGTGCTTCCACGTATCAAAAATTCATAAAAACATGGGATTTTCCATACAAATTTAATATCATCTCTAAGTTTTATCGCAAGTTTATCTGAACTTGCTACTAAACCAAATCATCACTGCAATTCCCGGAAAAAACGTACAAACAGGCAATTGAAATCAATTTTAATGAAAAATATAGAACAACACTTAAATAATATAAAAATTAAATTAAACAGAAAATTTAAATTTATGAATAATAAGTGGTGTAGTGCATATGTAAATAAGTAATTTTATTGTGTTTAGTGTATATGTGAATAAAAAATTGTAGAGTGTTAAATCGAAGCACGCAGGAGCCAGTATTCTTTATGATCGTTCGAAGCTTTTCAAATTTGTTTTAAAAACGAAATAAAACATGTAAATGTTTATTTCTTTATCTTTGTAAATGAAAAAAAAATATATCAATCAGTGTAATTTAAAATAGTGTATTGCATGCCGCACGCAATGTAATATAAATAAAAGTTAAAAATAAAAAAACTTGCAGCCAATCTTCTGCAATCAACATATAGACTAAGTTCGCAACGGGAACCCATCGGCACCCGAGTGAGCCGGTTTCTAATGGAATTAGTAGCGTTTAAAATGTAAACTAATCTATAGGCTAATATATTAACAACAAACACATGTGGTACGCAGGTAGGTGCGAATATCCTTTTGCTTTTAATTTAAAAGTTTTAAACGAATCAAGAATATATGTACATATTTCACAATATTACATAATGGCCGTCAGACTGAAATGCACAAATGCTTGTGACACTCTTCCTTGTACGCAATCACTCCTCTAACAGCAATTTTAATTTGCTTTGAATAGTTTAACTTAAATTTGTTTATATGGAACGCTCCTTATAAAAAAAAATTTACTGGTGGCCACTTTAAGGGTTGAAGGGTTTGAAAAGATGTGGATGATCGGTGATACACTTGAGCACTCTAGGGTAACCTTTTGAACGGTTAGAAGAAACTTAATTTAATTTTTAATGAGTGTTACTAGCAGGAAAGTATGTTTGCAAACAATGTTGCCGAGAAAAATTTATTGGAAGTTGGTCATACATTGAATTATCTCAGATCTATGGAATCCAATTTTATGAAAATTTGCATTTTAATATGGGTGATTCATTAGAGAACACATAGCCATGCTTGCAGAGAATTTATTTATTTATTTATAGTACATATTCTGCAAACTAAATTTGCAGAATATGGTTGCACAAAAATGGACAGGTGACTAAGACCATATGTCCATGATGTTGTTAACAGTATTCTTAAAAATGTTTTTGTGACCGACTGTACACGACCTCTGCCTTCACATAGGAAGTAGCAAGGTGGTTTTTAATGAAATTCCACAAAAGAACCGCAAGATTATACGGTAATCCGTGGCAGATCTGTCAACCAGTGCGAGTGAGACGCAAAACTCTCGAAGGCCAATAAACAACAGTGGCCTGGTTGCATTTAAGAAATAATTGCCAACAACGCGTGATGTTGACTCGCCCAGAGCTGCTTTACGACTCCTTGCAGAGAATGTTAGCAAACTAAAAAATTAAAGTTCGACAAGTTCTGCATGGAGCTTTTTGTAGAATTTTAGCTCTTAAGCACCATTGGAACAGTTTAGCTATTAAATATAAGCCATCTAGGTTTAACCTTTTCTAAAAGGTTATACCTAATTGTAATCGGAAAGAAGAATTTTTAAAATTTTTACCTGTAGTTATTAGTTTAATAGGTACACAAATAAAAAAAAGAAAAATTTTAAAAGAAAGATAATAATGTTAAGATTGAAATAAATGAAAAACACAAACCCAAAAATCGAGCCCTTTTTCCGATTTAATCGTAAGTGACTTAAACCGAAGTTTTCAGGAGAGGTTTTTTTATAATACGAGTATTCAAATATCGAGCCTTATACATATTTAACATAAAAATAGGAAATTGTCCCACATATTTATTAGAAAAAATCACATACGGCCACCAAATACATAATTATAACACAAGAAGACGAAATGACTTCCGGGTAGTAGAAATCACAAGTGAAGCAGACCGTGCAAATCTTTAATATAAAGGATTGAAACAATTTAATGAATTACCAAATGAAATTAAAAATTGTAATAATATAAATAAATTTAAGAAATTCTTATACCAACATTGTAAGAACATACATACCTATTCGATAGCTTTAAATTAGGTTCATAATGAACTGTAATAATAAATAAATAAATATTTTCAATTTTATCGTAAGCGACATGTAATAGAAAATATATATTTTTTTTTAATAAAATTATAATTTTATGGGCCTCTCCATTGTTTAGAATTATCAATATGCCAAAATTTTCGACAAATTTTAAGATACAGGCTATAAAATTTTATCGTAAGCGACAATTAACGTAAAAAAATTAATGGGCGTGGCACTGCCCCATTTTCTAACCATAATATTGAGCTGTCAGGTAGCGAATGTTTCTACAAAGTTTTATAAGAATCGGTAAAGAACTTCGCCTTAACATAGTTATGGCCCAAGAAAGTAGTGAACCCTAGTGCATCGAAGATGGTATATTTATTAGGTCTATGTAATTCTACAAAAATACAATACAAGAAACAACAATATTTTTAATACAAAACAAATGGGTGAATCTACCTTAAGTTAAATTTTTTTTAAATAAGGAATATTGTGCTCATTTAATATTTATTTACAAAGAGCACAAAACATACCTGTGTTAAAAAAAATTCCTATACAGGCTGAAAATACATTTCGTTACAACTTACACATATTTATTAATATTTTTCCCTCGAGTTTTACTAAAAATTTAAAATGAAATTACATATTTAACTAAAGTTCCTTTTAACAACTAACCTTAAATATTCCGTTATAAGGAACTGTATGAAAGGATAAACATACATACATACACACAACAAAGTGAATAGAAAGAAAAAATAACACCGTTGGTTGACATCGACAATTGCTGTAAATTGCAATAACATTAAATTTTTAGCGCAAAAACTTGGTGACAAAAATGAATGAATTCAAGATACATTCTTACTAACATTTTGCTTAGCCGGCAAATTATTATTTTTTTCTCTTTTTCTTCTAATAATTCACAAAAAAAAACCAGCCAGAAATATAATTTTCTTTTTCAACATGGACCTATGTAAGTGTCAACATGTTTTAATAGGACAAGAAACCCAAGAAAAAATGTACTGACGTTATAAAAATTATAGAAATATTTCAAGAAGAAAAAATTAAAAAAAAATTCTTAACACTTATGTAAATCAAGAGTCAAGGGTCTTTTATTCTATATTTTTTATATTTTTTTTCATTTATTCTGGCATTTGTTATAAATCACTGACATGAATGAAAATAATTAAAAAAATGAACGACACAAACTTTAATGGATGCCGTTTTGCCAAATGAAAATTTATGCAGATTAGCTTTTTATTTTTAAGAAAATTATAAATTGAATAGATGTAAAATGGTATAATAATATAATGATGTTTATTGTGTGATAATATCTAGCCACAATAACAACAATTATCGGTTACTTCGAGTCAACCAGGGACCAAATATAATAATTATTATTGAATTTTTAGAAAAAAAAAACAAGTGCAAGGAAACATCGAACAACGTAGACAATCACACAATTTTAATTGTTCTGAACTAGATTTTTCTAGCAGCAGTCAATCAAACCGAAAACTGTACGACAGCTGGAGAACTCTTCGTTGTGTATATCTATTCGTTTATTGTGCTAACTTCAACTACGACTCTTTGAATTTGAGTAGCAGAAGCACAAAAACAAAACCATCAACAATTATTTCTGTTCGAATAAATAAAAATCCGAAAATAACTATTATTTTTGCCATAAATTTAAAAACCAAAAAATAATTGTTATCTTTCGAGTTTAATTATTAAAATCATAACAATTGCGCTTCCTGATAGCAAGTGTTTTTTTCACTTCCCGCTTCGAGTTTTAATCATATTTCGACGTTCTGGGAGTCTGTCTTCGCGATGATGTCTGTAGCCAGCAAAAATAGTGAGGAAAAAGAAGCAGAAAAAGCACACATCTACTGAATCAAACCACTTCAAATTTAGGCAAAAAACCAATGAATTTAACATTGACGTGACATTAGAAGGAAGTGGTTGGTTTTTAAAATTTTTTAAACTAAATAAAAATCATGTTTTTGGTGTTATAAAAATCCGAAATTTGGGAGTGAAAATCATTCACTTCACAAAAGTAGTTAAAAAGTGCTTTTTATTCAGTGATTAAAATCACTTATTTTATTCCATTAATGCAAATTTTTTGATTTGAAAAGCCTTAAATGTAATGAGCCAAAAAAGTAATGAATTTGCTAAAAAGAAAGTAGTGATTTAAAATTCCATTTGATATGTGGTTAAAAATAACTTCTTTAGCATCTAAAAATATGCATTACATACTTTCGAAGTAATTTAAAAGTGGTTCGTAAGGAAGTACTTCTTTTATTTTTTGCTGGGTATGGATTATGTATATATATGTGTGTATGGGTGTGTCGTAAAATAGTGAGTCGATCGGGTTCGGTAGATTTCGAAATTTTTTGAAAATATATTTTTCACAAAACCAATTTCAGCTCTTAACCAGAATTTTCAGATTTTCTCTGACCTATTTCGCCAAATTGATTTTAAGAATCGCCAAAAATCGCCAAAATCAGTTTTATGTAGTTTTTCTTAATAAATATTTGATAACGAATTTGATTTTATATTTACACTTTTTTTAATATAAATTTTTATAAAATAATCGTATAGAAATTTTGCATAAAATCGCCAAAAGTAGACAAAAGTCGCCAAAAATAATTTTTTGTAAATTTCTCTAATCCAAAATGGATTAATTAAAATAATTAATATAAGAAAAATCATAAAAATCAAGTTATTTTAATATCTTGCAGAAGAATTTTGGTAGGGTTTATTTATTTTAAATACTCTTTAAACAAACTAATTTTCCTGAATTCGAAAATTTTGAATTTCAATTTTGTAAAAAAATATCCACAAAAATCGCCAACAAATTTATTTAGCGCCAGAAAAATCGCCAAGTCGCCAAACCAAAAATTTAGAAGCCAAATAAGTTGAAAAATCGCTACGTTTGGCGAGAAATCGTCATATCTGACAGCCCTGCTCTTAAAATCAAAAAGACACATCGGCTGCTGATTAAAATCGGGTGAATCGTTCGAGAGATTAATTCAAAAGTTTTCTTTAATCAGATTTCAGATATTTACTGATTGTTTGTTATAAATAGATTTTTTTTGCATGCCGCAAATATTACCAAAAACTGTAGTTTATCAGGAAGTTTCAGGGATGGCCTGCAAGCTCAACTGATTCCCATATATACATATCGTCGCTGTTTTAACTAACTGGCCTAACTAACATTTTAAAAATTTAACAAAAGAACAGCTTTTATGGTTGTTTTATGCATTCATTCTTATGACTGCGTCGGAAATCTTTTTACTTATATAGGCATAAAAGTAATGTTTACAGTTATGAAAATAATAGACAATGTCAAGTCTACTAGAGGACTTAACTCAATTTTCAAAAAAATGTTAGTTAGGTCGGTTAGTTAAGACAGCGACGATATACTATATTACATTTATGAAATTAATTTTGTAAAACAAAATACAACAAATATTTATTAATTTTACCACTATTTATAAAAAAAAAAATCTGAAAGCAAAGAAAAACTACTTTTTTTACAAAACTGTAATAAATATATAGAGCCTTAAAAGTTTCTCTCACTGCAATGAATACTACTCACTCGCAAGTAGATCAATTGGTTTATAAATTTTGTATTATGCTTTTCGCCAGAACTCTTTCCTATCATGACCAAATTGAAAACAAATTGCAAAAATATTTTAAAATCATAAAAATTTCATAATCATCTTTCATGTAAAATAATTCATTTTATTATTTAAAAAAATGCACATAAATCGTATTATCCTTAAAATCTATTTATTTTCCTATAAGATGCGAACCATATTATAAAATATGTATATGAATATTAAAAACATGTTAAAATTTGAGCTGCAGTGCAACGTACTAAAAGGATATTTTTCTATGCACATTAAAACACACACACACACGCACACAGGCACCCATACATACATACATACATACATACGAGTACACATGTGCATATGCCCACATAAATGCATCTATTGATTTCATAAAAGGAATTTAAGAAAAAAGTTTTTTTGGAAGCTGATGCATAAATAAATTTTTACACACACAAACACAGAGATGCATATGTATGCATAAATTAAACAAGGCTCTATTCATAGTGATAGTTATTTGAATCCTGTTCCTATTTGGTTTCATATGCAATCAATGTTAAGGGCATGGGCAAGCCAGATGATGATGAAATTGAAAAATTTAATTTATTGCTCTTTCGTTTTAAAGCTAAAAAGCGATAATACTTTTTTGGGGTAGAACTTGTTGATGAGGCAAAAACTTTTGCACATGTTATAGGCGAAAAGCAAAAATTTTTTGAGGAAAATATTGTTGATGAGAAACAAAAATGTGTCGCGAAAAAAATTTTGAAAAAAAAAGAATTTGAAAAAAAAACCCGACTGCAATGCAAAGATCTGATAGAACATTTGGAAAAAGTTAATGGGTAAAAACTGGATGTAAACTCTTTCAACCAAAAAAAAATAAATTTAAATCTGTTGGTTAAGAAGAAGTATGTGAAATATAAAATTAAGTTTTAATGGGCGTGGCCCCGCCCATTTCTTTAAATGCAAGATGGTGTGTTTTAACAGAGCTTAGGGAGTGTGTTAAGTTTTGCAAAATTCGGTAATGTAGAACCACCAAAATTTTGTTCACAAGCGACTAAATTTCGTATTTTATAAAAATTGCGTTCGCGTACTCAAAAGTTTTTACAAATTTTTACTGAACTTTACTGCATTTTACTAAATTGCGTTCGTTTACCCAAAATACAGTAAATGAGAACACAAATTGAGAAAGTAAAGTGACAGTTCTTGACTGAGTGTTTTGCAAATTTTTACTGCAGAAATTTGTCGTAGTAAAGTTTAGTAAGATAAGAACATATGATTCAAAATGTAAACAAATGAAAAGTAAGCAATTGAAAAGTGTAAAAATTTGAGAAAAGGTTAAACAAAAATTGTGAAAGTCATTAAGTAATAATTCATTTATAAATCATAGTAATAATAGCTATTAATATTCATATTTTGTAATATATTTTATTACACCTTTAGTTTTGCAATTCATTTTAATTACTCAGAGTTGTAAAACTGTAAAGTATCTGGGTACTTAGTATCGCACTTGCTTTTAAAGTAATCAGTAACATTAACAAATAGTCATGTATTTTTTTATTAATTTAGCCAACAACAAAACGAGGAAATCAAAAAGAAGTTAATTACAAATATTACATGAAATAAATTACAGAATTTATTCTTAGATTGTCCGTGTTATAAAAATATTGTATCGAAATAATTAAAAGAGTTGAATAGTCAAAAGATTATATATTTTTCAACACTATGTGGAGTTAGAGTCAGCTGTTTCTTTAATCTTACTAATTTTTACTATTTTTCCGTTCGCGTATTTTTTTGGCTATCGCTCTTTTTGAGAGTAAATTTTAAAATTTTTGCAGTAACTACTCATTTACTGCATTTTACTGCAGAAGTAAACGAACACACTTAAAGTCTTGCAGATACGAAAAATTTTTCTTTATAGAAAATCTTTAAGATGACATAAATTTTATTTTGTACAAAATCTTAAGACAACAAATTTTTTTATACTAAATCTGATTCGTAAAATAAAAATGTCTTTTTGGTGAGGGACAAAAATTTTTCCAGAGACTCACTGGAATGGAAATATAAAGTGTACAAAAATAGTGGCTATTGGATTGTTTTTTTCTTTTCAATGAAAATATAAATAAAATAAAAATATATGTAAATGATATTGAAAATCTATAGAAAAACATGTGCGTGAATATAAATTTTAAAATTTATAAATCAGCGCATAAACCGTCGTGTTTAACAGAGCTCTGTTAACAAAAAAAAAATACCTCCGTTAAATAATAAAAATTAGTTTTTTCTCACAAAATGGACCTAATACCTGATTTTTTAAGCAAAATAAATCACAAAATTGAAGCCGAGTCCCTTCTCTACCTTTAATACCTCCAACAACACAAAAAGTCCATATATTAACCCTCACTTATAATATGCATTTTGGTAATTTAAAAAAAAAAACCGTACGAGATGGGCAGAAAAAGAGCATTGGAGGAGACTGGATCTGGACGTTTCTACATTAATATCCAATAGTCAGAAATCATAACAGCGTGTTTTCGTAGTAATTACAACACAATTTCAAATTTTCTATTTTTTTTTTGGCAACAAGACCATTTGTAATAAAAAACTAATTTTTATTACTTAACAGAGGTCTGTTCTTTTGTTAACACAGCTCTGTAAAACACGACGGTTGGTGTCTAGGGTCATACATTTTAAAATTTATTTTCACGCACACAATTTTTTTTATAGAAATCTTCTTGATGAGAGAGAAAATTTTATCTAGAGAACATGGATGGTATTGAGAATTTTAAAATTGTAGCAACAGCTTTAAAAATTTTATTTTTTTATCTTAATTGTAGGGTGATCCTGTGGCTGAGTGGTGGCGATGCTAGCCTCTCAGTCCAGAGGTCGTGTGTTCGATTCCCGCCATAGACCCTCGGTGTTTCCTGCAGACAAGCTAATCACTTCGCGGGTTGTGTTTATTTAAAAAAAATGCTCTAGCGCAAAAAACTAAAAGATTTTTTTTAGTTCATATTTACATATTTTTATTTGTTTTTATTAAAATAATCGACTTTGTTCTGGTTTCCGAATCGTTTTCACAAATCACAATGCGATACGAACTTTAGCCTGTTCAAATCATAAAATATAGAAACAAATGAAGTTCGAAAAATAATAATTAAATTAACTAAAATCAATAGTCATGGGCCTGTGGCAAAAATTAAAATAAAAAATATACCTAATAGTAACAAACCAAAAAAGTTTGTCTTAAGTAGAACAAAAATAAGCAAATTAACTAACATGTGTATAACTAGTAAAGAACAAACGACAATGGTAAGACTGTTGTAAATTTAGAGATGGTAAGGTGAGCTTTCATTACAAAACATCTTTCAGCAAATTGAAATTCAATGAATCAAAACAATTCACATATTCCATTTGCAAAAAAGTTGCGTATACAAAGCAGAAATCTACATCAACTGACACCACACACGGTGGACCAAACACAGAAGAACGCTGATGATGAAGGTTTAGTGGCCTTCAAAAACGGCTAGCTGTTTCGTTTAACTATGTGTCGTCAGAATATTTACAACTAACTTTGATGTTATTTGTCATTAATAATTATCACGTGTAATTTGGCTTACAATGCGATACGAACTTTAGCCTGTTCAAATCATAATATATAGAAACAAATGAAGTTCGAAATATAATAATTAAATTAACTAAAATAAAGTTTTGTTAATGAGACAAAACATTTTCTGTACAAAATCTTATTAATAGGCCATTTACACCAGCACAAAATTTAGACGATTTTAATTAAAATATTTATGAAAATCTATACCGTTTAGACCTCCTTTTTTGACATTTAACAAGATTGTTTATCCAAAACAAACCCCAGTAACTAAAAAATTTCCAAAACTTCAACCAAATAACTGTAATGTAGCTAAGTCACACAAATATGTCTTACAGAGTGGTAAAAAATAAATAAAAATATTAGATTTTTATTAGATTTCCTAGAAATCTACTGTCAAAAAAGATTTTCTTTTGTATGGGAAATCTAGTAAAAAGCAGCAAGATTTAGCCAGAAATCTCGTAAGTGCAGATTTCGAGGTAATGTAAATGCCCTATAATGAGAAACAAAATATTCTGTGTTAACCAAACTCGATTCCAAAATAAAAAGTTTTATATAAAATTTCCCTTGTAATTGTTTTTTTTTTAAATAGCCGATGTCAGGTCGCCTTAATTAAACATAATTCAGTTGCAAAGTTTTGCATTTACGTATACTTTAAAGTGCATAAATGCAAATGAAAATGTTTAATATTGCAAACGGAAATTGGCAAGTACTGTTTACATGCAACACATGGGTAAACAAAAACTTTCTATTGCATTTATTAAGAGGCTTTTTACGCTTCCGATTGTGAAGTAATCAATGAATTGTTTTTGGATTTCAAAGGTTTTAAACTTTGTGTTTTTGTTAAACAAAATATGTGCGTGTGAAAAGTTATTCAAATTTAATTAAAATGTGTTTGTTTAATTAAAATGTGAATTTACCTTTATTTTTAGTTATTTAATTAGATGCGCAAGAAACATTTCTACACTGCTACTGCTGTTCGTGGTATTCCACTATCATCCTGCTGAAGGCGTACTAGCAATCCAGCTGGCGCAATGAGTCTTCCTTTTCTGTAGTGAGAACCCTGTGGATTCACAACGATACAAGTAGAATAATGCAAAGTTATAAGTTTGCAAGAGTATAAATGCAAGGCCTCGTGGCTATGATCGCATGCCAATGCATGTTAAAAATCTATATCCTTCCTATTATGACTATTATTCGAGTTGGCTGGATGAATAAAAACAGGAGACGATAGCACAATTAATATACTTCTGTTTTGGAAAAGAGAACCGCCGCCTTAATTTTCTGGACAACAGATACTTTGGAAACCTCTAGTACTCATCTTTGCAAGTTATTTCCGACTTCTCATGGTGCATTCACTATGTCTCTCTCTCTCTCTCGTTCTTCAATATTTCTCCTGTCTCTTCGCTTCTAGCGATACATATTCTTCCCCTGCCATAATCGCTCTGCTCTGTCCTATCCATTTTCAACTAACGCGAAGGGATCATAATTATTGGACCTCAATGGGCCAATGGAAAGATAAAGTCTTCACTGGTGGAAATTCAATCAATGTAGTGGCTACACTAACTGGTAGTGTAGCACGACTCCCTCGATTAACACTGCTGTACACTGACGGGTACACTACTGTACACTGTCTGACACATTTTATGTACACTGTTAGGTACACTACTGTACACTGTCTGGTACACTGTAGGGTACAATACTGTACAGTGTCGGGTACACTACAGTAATGTCCTAGTGTACTCTGTAGGTTACAATAGGACATTTAGGACCCTTCAGAGTACCACACCTATATGTGTGCTCTTCCATATTTTACCAAAAAGTCCACTACTCTCAAAAAAATTCACTACAAACTCATATTTCTCAAAATCAATTATTTTAATTCTTAAAATTATTTGAGAAACGTGACCAATTGGGTCATATTTAGGACCCTTCAGAGTACCATACCCACATAGTGTAGTACATGTCGTCTTCCATATTTTACAAAAATAACCACTAACCTTCTCAAGAAAATTATGTTCTTTTTTAATCTAATTTATTGGCTCTATCAGACATATTTCCACCATCCTACTTTTATAATTTCATAAACTAAAGGGTGTTTTTTATTGAGGTATAGAACTTTAAGTTGGCATCACTTTTTTAACTGGCGGCCATTTTGTCAGCTGTCAAGTGATTAATATTTAGTTTGGTTTGCCATTTTATCATGAACAGGTTGACAAAAGAACAACGCTTGCAAATCGTGCAAATTTATTTCGAAAATAATGGTTCAGTTCGCGAAGTTTACCGCAAGCTCCGTCCATTTTATGGTCGACATAATCGTCCATCAGAGCAATTCATTCGGCTAACCATGGATCGTTTTCGCACTACGTTTACTCTATGTGATGATACGCATCCGCAGAGACGTCGAACAGTGCGCACCGAAGAAACAATTGCCGCTATAGAGCAAAGTGTTGAAGAGGACCCGAATGAATCGATTCGCCACCGTGCACAGCAATTGGAGCCGACTAACCGACTATTTTGTTCCCGAATTGGATGGCATGAATGTGGATGAGTTGTGGTTCCAACAAGACGGCGCTACATGCCACACAGCGCACGTCACAATCGATTTATTGAAGGAAACATTCGATGAGCGCATAATTTCGCGGAATGGACCTGTCAATTGGCCACCAAGATCGTGTGATTTGACACCATTGGATTATTTTCTTTGGGGATATGTGAAGCCGCTCGTCTACGCCAACAAACCAGAAACGTTAGGGGACTTGGAAGCCAACATTCGTGGCGTTATTGCCAACATACGGCCCCATATGCTCGAAAAAGTGGTTGAAAATTGGACCTGTAGAATTGGCTTTATTCGAGCCAGCCGCGGCGGCCACATGCCCGAAATCATATTTAAACATTAATGGCATAAAATTATCCTTCCAATTAAGCCAAATTGATGGACATTAAAACCATTTTCTTGTGTTTTATTTCAATTCAAAGTTCTATACCTCTTAAAAAAACACCCTATACATTTTAGAGCAATTTTTCCAACAAAAAAGTTATCTATCTCAATCCAGTTCCAATCTCAATAACAGTGCTCTGTTAAGTGCTTAAAATGCTATGTTATAAATCTTGGTTCCTTTCTCAGCTAGTAAAATTCGAATTTATCTCTACACGCATTTATTTTTTACTCTTGCAAAAGAAATATCGAAATGAAATAAATTCCGCTTTTGTGGCTTTGCATTAGAATATCTCGAAATGGATTATGTAATTAATTAATTTGTTGGTGTTATTTGACCTTTCGATGGAAATGCCATATTAGAAAAGCGTTTCTTTGATATCAACAACTCCTTTTAATTCATTTCAATTTGAAAAAAACATTTTGAAGCAAAAATATAAATAAATAAATGCAACTGCATCTATTACATACTCACCTTGAATTTTTCAATACAATTTATAATAATGTTAATGTATTCGTCAGTGCTCAAAATGCCATTTTGTTGTTTTAACCTTATTTTAACCTCAAAATAACAAAAATAAACTAAACTTTACACATGTGAATTTGCAAAGAGAGAAAGAATCAATTTCTCAAATGCATTCCTCATTATTATTACTGAGTTGAGGTTGTGTTGGTTTTAAACAATAAAATCAACACACCTCCCACACCCAGGCTTAAAGTTTGAAAAAGCTACAGTCAGACTAATAATTAGTCATACGAGTACGTAGATATGTATGTATGTTCATATCGCTTCTTTATTGCAACATAGTCATATCTCAACAAATTTATTTTAATTCTCATATCGTTATTTATATTAGTGGAGTTCGATGTTTGATGCAAATTGTCTTGCGTAAGTGCAAATGCAAAATATCGTAGCTTTTCTTTGGATTGTGTGTATTTTGTTGTTGGAGCGGAGCTATTGTGTAAAAATTTCATAAAAATATCTTGTTTACTCAGCTCTTGAGACAAAAATAAAATTTCCTTTTTCCATTAAGTTGTATGTAAGTTGAAAACTTTAAACTCGTTTTCTGGTAAACTAGTTTTTTTGAGTTATGACTATGTTGCAATAAAGGAGCGATATGTATGTTGGTACTTTGGAATTGTGTATGTTTCTATCTGAATTTGTCAGATACCTTATAATGTTACAAATTAACAAATATATTGAGCAGTCTTGTTGAATGCATGTGGTACTTGCTGCATGTCTTTTTTGTTTGTTCAATTTTACAAACAACACATGTGTTCTCTTACAAAGTCTACCACATCTGTGTGGTACTTTTAACCAACTGCCGGCGTTGCACTATACATATTTGGAATAATACTCATATCGAACAAAGAAAGAAAAACAGTTTTCAGAATAAAAATTCGCCCAACAAAAATTGTTTAATATTTTTCCATTAAAACGTTTATAGAGCCAGGATGTTTATGAACTTTTAAAGTTGCAGCCTTCTGAATACTTTTTGATGTTAACGGATGTGCCTTAAAATCCGTTATTCCACATTACGCTTTTCTTTTACAGTTATAAACTTTTCCAAAAGCGGAATTTATTATAATTTTAAATTTTAATTGGATGGGGTTAGAATTCGGCAAATGGTTACAAATAATTTTCTTGTAAAATAAACATGTTGGTTTAAACTCAGCAGTAGCAAATCAGTGAACCATACCTTATGTGTAGTTTAAAAACTAATACTGTGGCAGCACTAGAATAAATGTCAAAAACAGCTGTTTTGCAGCAGGCTATCAGTTCTTTGTACAATCAAAAAGGCAAAAACATTTAATAACATTTAATTAAAAGTACCCAAATTTTACTGAGAAAGAGATTATATATATTCTTGGCAAAGTAGAATAGTATAAAAGAACAATAGAGTGTGAAAAAACAAATCGAACAAGATCTGAAGAAAAAGTAGAAGCTTGGAAAAAATTTGAATGCTTTTTAAATGCAAAACAAGTAAAATCATATGGCCTGTATTGGTAGTTTAAACGCCCAATTTTATGTGTTTACAGATGGTTTAAATACTGTACTGATTTATAGGTTTGCTAGTTTAAACACATTTTAAACCAAAAACAGAGATTAACTTGAACTGATTTATTAGCCCTTACTGGATTACCAACTTAATGATTTTAACAAGGCGTGAGACTAAAATAATGGATTCTTGATAAGTAGTTATGTTGTTTATTGTAGGAAATAATTGTTTTTTTCGTTGTGGGAAATACTTCTTTTTTTCTTGATGGAACTACTATTTTTACTTTTTTTTTTAATATACGGTCGTTTGAGTAAATGGAAGATCTTGATTAAAAATCCAGTGTGATTAAATAAAATAATAACTTTTTAAGAAAATTATAAGTAAATTAAAGAAAAACTATTGTTTTACTACTAAATACATCATTTTGTAAAATTTCTTTTATAAACTCAATTGAAGTGGGTTATATTTTATTCGTATCAGTGCCTGTATTGTTACTTATAAATACTATATTTAGAAAAATTTCAATTGTTTTGATTGATGAACTTAAAACCTAAAATGAAAACAAAAATATTTGGAAATACTTACATATGCATATTTTGTTTAAAATAAATAAGAAGACAATTTAGAAATATATATAATTTATTTAAAATAACTACATATATTGCCAATATTTTCACTTCATCTTTTAAAACCCAAAGAATATGTTCAACTTCTGCTTCCTATTTTTAAAATTTTACGTAATGTGATTTGTAAGCGAGTAACGAAATTTGGAAATCAAAAAAAGTAAGTCATTATATGGCAAGTAGTTCAGATGGTAATGTCTAATTTTCTGCTGGGTATGTAGTGTTGCATGTGCAAATTGGTATATTATATTGATACTCACCACTTAAAAATTCTTCGTGGTGAGTATCAATATACTATACAATTTTGTAATGCAACGACGCAAGACCATTTGCACACGATTGTGAATTCAGCTAGTGTCATAAAATTTTTCTGCATTGAGTTTATTAAGTTTATTTTATTTTATTTTATTTTATTTTATTCGAAGAAGTTATTCTTTTAAACTATGCACTGCAAATGCTTATTTTTCCATGGCTCATCCTTCATGTTATTTTTAGTTTTCATGATGTTGTAACATCGCATTTATCAATTATTTTTTAATATATTTTGAACTTATATTAATTTAACTTTTTTCCACTCAGTTCTGTTGGGGTTTTTTCATGTCTGAACTTTTGCAGAAGCAACTGTTTGTAATTCGCAAAACTTTCCATATTCTATGGCGACATATTGTCAACGCGGCAGAATTTGTTTCATGATAAAAGCAAAAAAAAAACTGTACGTTTACTTTTTTTTAAATAAAAAATCAAAACTTGTGCATTGCAACAAAGTAAATTTATGCATGTTGCAGCGAAAAAATTTTATTCGTACTCCCGTAACACTTCAAACGAATTTTATTGTTTATTGTCCATAAGGACGACAATATTGTTGACCAATTTGTTGCATCCAAGTATTTACATTCATATTGAAATTATAGAAAACATGTTGTATGTATTTGTATTAAATGTGTTGTAATTCAATAAAATAAATATTTGAAAAAAAAATTAAATTAAAGGCATGAAGTTTTTACTTACACTTTTGCATACAGACATACATACATACTATAGCATTGCACAGATACGTCTGTTTGCACTAGTTTTGCGTGTTTTTTGGTTCTGGTATGAACAAATATGTTATTTATCATTTTCTGTTACTAGTTGTAAATGTTGATTTTTTAAGCAATTATTGTATGGTTGGCCAATGAGGAAATGAAAACAACACATTTATTTTTTTTTTTTGTTTTTCTAAGGCAAATAAGATACATAAAACTGCTTTTACCATCCGTTCAATGCGTAGTTGCGTTTTATGCATGTGCCAAAAAGTAGAATCAAGGTAATTGTATGTGGCAAGTTACAGAACAAAACGCAAAGAACGTGTAGACGCATAGGATGGATAAAGTAGGTTTACTTTCTACTTCTGTATCCGTCGCATGCATCATGCTCTCTTTTATAGCCAAATGTTCGTGTGGTGAATTTAAATATTCTCTCTTTTTGCATTAAAACAACAAAAATACTTGCGCATAAGACGTATTGCATGTAACTTGAATTTAGAATCGGAGAGAACGTGCAGAAACGCATACAACGCATATGCAAAGAACGGATGGTATGGACTTTCAGCTTTATTATGTGTTGAGAAAAAATATAATTGTCTGATGAATGAATGAATGAAAGCAAAATTGCACATACATATGTAAGTAAATGATACATGTACATGAAACACATGCATTTGTAATTACTCTCAGAGCAAAATTGCCTCTTTCTCTCTCTATTTTTTGGCTGCGCCACAAAATAACATAACGAACGTCCGCACATACATCTACACATCATGTATTTGTTTCAATAGTGGTTTTTTCATATATTTGTATTACAATCAGTGTGCACACTTAATTTTTTTAAATTCGGTAGAATCGACAAAAAAATCGGTAGATTTGAATGAAATTCGGTAAAAAAATTTTTTTATTCAGAAAAACATAAAAAATAACAATTCAAAGAAACATAAAATATAACATAATATAAGTACTTATGTATATGTAAATAAAGGGTAAGTGCAAGGAGTATCAAACTAAATAGGTTCCAAAAGCACAACTAAAACTTCACATGTGATTGCGCTGATTTATACGGGCATAATTGTGCTAGCATAACATGCCAGTTTGTAGGTGAGAGAGGCAAAGAGAGTGGTTTTGCGGTTGGTATAACTTTTCAACCAGCTACAACCCCGCATTAGCAGCATAAAACCAATACACACACAAATTAAAAAACAGCAAGTGTTAAATGAATACGAAAAACACTAACACACACAAAGCTGTGTATACGTATACGTTTTGTGCCAGATGAATTAGTCGCGTGTAATTTGGAAAAGAATAAAAATTGTGCGGCTTAAAAATTGTTCTCGTCTAAACTACCTCATTGGAAATTAAACTGCCATAAACAATGATGCATTTCCAATAAAAAAGTGTCATCCCCAGTTGTTTGCCCTTACCCTTTATATAGATATGATATGCATATATAAAATAATATACATAAATAACAGGAATTCAGTTTTTGTACATAGGTTTTATAAAGCTACTAAAATAACTTTTATTTGACAAACATTTGTAACTACAAAGATTATATAATTATAAGATCCATTTATGAATTTAAACTTTTGTGCAAAAATTATTAAATCATTGGTAGGAATAAATATTTTATCCCCAAGGCACAATTCTTTGGCAAATATTAGGTTACTTATAGTTTCAGTTTTTAACCGATTTCTTTGTTCTGTTTTAATTATTTTCATGACAGAAAATGACCACACTGCGTCCGCACTGCTATGTGGCAAAATAGGCAATTTACACATATATCGACTTAAATTACTAAATATCAATATTCGGTAGATTTCAGGCCTTGTTCGGTAGAATTGGTAGATTGTTAAATTCACAAATATATTCGGTAGAATCTACCGAATATCGGTAGAAGTGTGCACACGGATTACAATATGTATTTTTTGAGCAAAAACAGATCAAACAGTTGCTCAGCAGCAATACAATAAGCAATTGTTATTTGTTTTCAATTGTATTTTAATTTGGAAAAGCACGCACACACAATAACTCTTATAGTAGTTCTGTCGCTCACACTACAATTAAATGGTACATACCATGGTATATTTGTTTTGGCTATACAAACGAGTATACAAATGCAACCCTTTAATACATACATCCATACGGACAGCGACGCGAAAATAGTCCGAATTCGCTGCCAGGACCTCAAAATGTGGAAACATGATAAAAACTCGATTTTCGAAAATTGAAGTAAAGTCAGCGGGAAGTTCAAAAATTCACTCGCACACGATGCGTTCCGTACGTACACTACATATGTGCCCTTAATTATGAAAGTGGTCTAAGTTATATACTTCTTTGTTCGACATTTGAACAATTCAAAAAATATTTTTATATTATGCAACATTTTAATTTAGTACTAGTCTCTAGCAATATAAATTTAATTAATATTTTTTTAAGTTTTTTTTTTTAAATTAATTTAATAATTCGAAGCAAAAATGCATATATTTTAACTAACTGGCCTAACTAACATTTTAAAAATTTAACAGGAGAACATCTTTTATGGTTGTTTTATGCATTCATTCTTATGGCTGTGTCAGAAATCTTTTTACTTATATAGGCATAAAAGTAATGCTTACAGTTATGAAAATTGTAGACAATGTGTATTATAACTATTGGTTTGCTGCACATTATATTTAAAATACATTATTACTGCCGCAAACCAATAACCAGCCGACGAGTAATAAAAAAAATAATACCATTTCAGGTCTTTATATAATAGTAATGCATAAATACCAATATTATATGTAAATTAATTGATTTAACGCAAAAAAAAAACAAATTATATTATTAAAAAATCTTACAAAATATTTCTTTGCATTAATATAATCTTTCTTTTTACCAAAGAGAATCTGTAATTATTTTGTAAGTTTTCTTGTATTTCCTTGCGCATTTCTGCTTTTACTTTTATGAATTGTTATAGAATTAAATTTTGAACGTCGCGTTCCGGTTTTGGCAAATAAAGGCCTCTAAGTCTTAGAGCACATGTGTGCCAGATGTAAACTCGGCCTTAGTTGTTGTACAGTTCTAGCTATTTTGCTACATACAAACATAACAAAATAATAAAAAAAATCCCGGGAGTTCCCGCACAAATTTCCCAGCTTTTTTTTCCGGAAAATGTGCGGGATCCCGGGAAATTCCTTATGAAAAACACTAATGCACATACATACATATGTATGTAATACTATTCGAAAGTTAGCCGATATAATCGCATATTTTACCTGATGTAGACATTTAATTATTTTTGTCGATGTTTTCGGGGTTTGGAGAATTTTTTTAGTTTTTGGGCTATTTTCGCTTTGGAGATTTTTTTTCAGTTTTTGGCGATTTTTTTCAGTTGTTTTTTAGTTTAAGTGCTTTTTTCGTTTTGGTATTTTTTGGCGTTCTTATATCGGTTGTTTTTTAGTTTAGCGTTTTTTAGTTTTGGCGCTTTTTTCGTTTTAGCGATTTTTCCGGTTTTTTTGAGATTTTTTAGTTTGGCTTGTTTTTATGGTTAAGAAATTGTCTATATGCATTTCGTTCTCGCTTTTGGAACTCGTCAGTAGACTTCAACCCAAAAAATTGTTGAACGCAATGCATATAGACAATTGCTTAACCATTGCAAATAAAGCCATTGGCGCATAGTCATAGTCAAAACAAAGTTTTGAGTTTAAAACCAGTATTTTGTATGGCAATACAATATATGTCATATAAATATACTTCAGTATTTAGCGATTTATTTTATCTTTGGTGGTATTTTCCATTCAAGCACTTTTTCATTTTGGCGATTTTTCGATTTGGCTTATTTTTTTATTTTGGAATTTTTTAAGCTTTAGCGATTTTGTACATTTCAAAAGTTTGCCTTTTACGGTTTGTCCAAGTTTACACTATGCAATTCTTATTGCTAAGCTGATAAATTTGTTAGGTGAGAGAGACGAGGGGAAAAGAAACGTTTCTGCTCCCCTCGTCTCTCGCTCCTTCAAACTAATTAGTTTAGCAATAAGACTTGCTAAGTGCAACCTTTGACTTTTCAAGATACAGCAAGTAGTCAAAACTACATTCACTGATAGAATACCCTTTAATATTAATTTTTTTAAATTTCAGTGTTAAGCGTTAAACATATTTATCGCAGCAAGCTACAGACTTCAAACACATTTTTATATGAGAATGATTATTTCGACGATAGCAAGGCAATAACTACAGGTTGTTGTCCATGTTGTCGTTGTAGTCAACTTAAACAAATTTATATTTGCAATGGCTACAAAACAAAAACAGTGTTGAAAATATAACAAAATATGGAAATCAAATTAGTGCTTAGAAAAATAAATGTGAAAATGAAAATGAAAGTTACAACATTTTAATGCTAATTACAAAAGTAATTATATTTTTACAAAGCGAAAAAAAATGATAATTCGCAAAAAGTTGCAAAATTTTAAACAAGCAGTAGTATTGATAAAAAATCACCAAAACGGTAATGCCGGCCATACACTACACAAGTTCAGTGCTCAAGTCAAGTGTATGGCCGGCATAAGCAATGCAAAAAATTCGATAAAAACCGCCAAAGCTGCCAGGAAGCTGAAAATATGCAAAAAACGAACCTTGAAAAAATTCGCGAGAAGTTGCAAAATTGAGAATCGCGAAAGCCATTTAAAATATTGATAGTTTGGAAAAAACGCGGAAAAATCTCAAATTAGAGAAAAATGGCTAAATGTATTAAAGAAATTACTAAACTTGTACATAGTAAAATACGCAAAGGAAAAAATATAAAGAAATAAACTGATTTATATTTATATAGTTGAATAAATAATTTTATTTTTATAAATGTGAAATATTTGAAAGCGGCACCACTGACATAAATACTCGTATATATTTAGCCTCCAATATCAGGTTCTAATGGTGCTGCTGCCGTTTTCAAAATAATTAAGTAGCAACATTTGTTGCCAGCGGCACTTGTAGTCGTTTAGTCATGTAGCCTGCTGTGATCAGAGGTCCAAGTCGTGCGGCTCGTAGCCGGCGGTGCTAACCCGCTGAGCTTATTTTTGAGCTCGAGCCGCCGCCGAATCAGACGGCTCACATCGGCTAATAATTGCAGGCGATTAACAAGTGAAAGGCGACTAATATTTCCAGCCGACTAATATTTTCGAGCCACTTTCAAAACTCACTAATATTTTACAGAATGCAAATAATTTTTAACTAAGTTTTGTTATATGATGTATTAAGTTATACATATATAAAAGTTTTGTGTTCTTTTTATATTGTAGTACTCTGGCAGCTCAATCATCAAAAAGACGCATAATAGTGGCATATGCATTAGAGATCTGGGTAAAAGGTCTTTAAATGTAAATACGTCATGATTTTTAAATGTATTCACATCGCATGTATTATACTAAACCAATAATAAATGCTGTCGTACTATAAGCGAAGCACGATGGATGTATTGGTGTACGTGTATATCAGTGTTAACAAACGATGTCGCAAGACAGCTTGTTTGTAACAAACACTCAAAAAAAGTACTGTTGATTAGTGTATGCTTGTTATTTTTCATATTGTACGTTTGAGTGTGTGTGTAATATGTAGATGGTAAGCTATTATGTGATTAACCGCATACAACTAATGTTAATGCATGTGTGTGCCTTTGCATGTGCGCAGAAAAATAAAAAATCATACACACAAACATGCATGACGTTTGTACACGCGCTCTTGCGTAGAAAGAAGCAAGTATCACAAATTCTTCCGTCACGAAGTGTTTTCTTCTTTACTCTTATACCTACAATACTCAAACAAATTTCTTGCAAACAGTGTTGTTAACGTTTGTTTTATAAGATTTCGCTCTAGTAAAGCATTTGAAAAATCCTTCATGTCTTGAAAGTTCTTATAAGATGTCTTATGCAGGAGACTAATATGCATGCAATCTAGAAACAGTGCTGCTAGACATTTTTCCCAGAAAACGCGCAACGTAAATATGCCCACAGATGAAGGAACATTAGTTAAAACGGGGGCATGTTCCACTTAAGGAAAATTTCAGCTCATTAAAACGACAAATTACATAACATGCCTTATAAAAGCCTTTTCCATCAGGTGTTTTTTATTTGTTTATTTATTTGTGTATTGAAAAATTGATTTGGAAAAATTTCAATTCCGTTTTCATACAAAACTAGAGATGTGCAAATGTCGTGATTTGATCGTGTCACGCGTGAATCACGTGCTCAAATCTATAATTAATCACGCGTGAGTGCGTGAGCGTGACTTAAAAAAAATTACTCGTGCGTGATCGTGCGTGAGCTATTTTTAATAATCACGCTCTCACGAGATATTCCTGTATAGGTGAGTATCAACATACTATACCATTTTGCACATCCTTCGATGCAAGACCATTTGCACAAGATTGTTATAATTTTTTCAGACGTAGTAAACTCATATGAAATACCAATATGGAAAAATAAAATTATTTTAATATATTTTTTTATTGTACACAACTATATTTTCCCTAAATTTCGACTTTTTCAAAAAATCTGCGCGCATATCCGCATTCATTAAAAGGCACTCTTAAATTTTAGTTAAAAATGTTCAAAACTAACGACATAATAAAATGTTACAGTTGAAACTTTCAAAATCTATCGTCACAACTTTTTATAAACACAAAAAATATTTTTAAAATTTACTATTTTAAGACATTGCTGAATGTAGGGTACGTGTCCAAAGTACAAAATAATTGCCTCTAAGCACATTTTTAATGCATTGCCTTTAGCTCAATATATTTAAAAAGTGAATGAACTGAAAATAATATAGATACTCGTACTTAAAAAACACATGTCTTTTTCAGGCAAATTTTAAAATTTAGATTTTTTAGCCTTTTCCGGATTTCATGAATGGAGATATTAAATTTTTTCCTATTTTTATTTAAAATTTTGTCAATTAATTTATTAATTTAATTTAAAATCCAACAGCAAACTAAAAAGTAATAGGCGAAGTACTAAAAAAAATAAGGCAAACATTTTTTTTTTATCTTGAGTAAAATATCTTATGAGATATACGGAAACACATTTTGGGAAATTATTTCTTAAAAATTTTAAGTTTATCCCAAAATGCTTTATCCGGTAAAAATCAGATAATTTTTACAAAAGTTACAAGCTTCAGAAGTTTTTTTGAGTCCCAGGTAGTCAACTTTAGCCCACTGTAACTCCTGTCCAGCTGTCCTGTGTTGCAAAGCCTAAATTCTCCTCTACGAATGTTAGGAGTTTCATATAAATCAATCAGTACTTTAGAAGTTCCAGATTTATTGCCATTTACTTTATAAAAGTCCCCTCTGTGCAATGTAAATTTTACATATACACGTGCATACATATGTACATACATACATACTATTGATGTGTAAAAATCTATTTTCAACCAAAAAAAAAAAAAATACAAATTGGGTTACATAATTTTTCGTGAGCGTGCGTGATCGTGATAAGTTATAAACTACTCGTGTGTGATTAATAATGTTTTATTCGTGAGCGTGCGTGATCGTGAAAATTTTCAAGATCATTCGTGCGTGAAAGTGCGTGAGTAAAATATTTTTTTGCGTGAGCGTGCGTGTCGTGAGTCGAAAAACGATCACGTGCACATCTCTATGCAAAACTGTATGTTTCTTCAACCTAGGGTTGCCAGTTTTGAAATCGTAGAAATCAGTACATAAGAAAAAAAATCAGTTCAATTAGGAAAACAGTACAACATAAAACTATATTTTATTGACATAAAAGGCATTAACTTTTCTTAAAACAAAATTTGAATTCAAATTGCTCTACTCTTTCCAAAAAAAAAAAATATGCAGAAAAATATATAAATAGCCGCCGCCGCCGAAAATTTTAGAACGGCTTGGAGCTCTGGCTGTGATCTATGTGTTTAGAGCATATTTTGTCTGTGATAATGTAAGATTAAACACCACGATTGGCCACTTAAACTACCCAAAAACCACAAATAAAGATTAATGGCCTATTTCCCATTTGCGAAAGAAAACGTTCGACTTACAATTTATATTGAAAACAAACAATAAAATACGAAAATTTGTTTTTGTTTTCAATATAAATTGTAAGTCGAAAATTTATATACAAATAAAGATAATTTAATATTTAATATTGAGCTTAAAAACTGGCCCTCAGAAAATAATGAATATAAACTTTCTTTTGGTAAACCTTATAATTCACACGTTCCATAACAATTTGTTCCAATTGTTTTATTTTAAACTTTTGAATTTTATGAATATCAGTTGGGGTTTGTAATTGCTGTTGCCGGTTTGATTTGATTTTTCACACTTTTAACTTTTCGTTCTAAAAGTTGTTCTCTTTTTCTTTCTGGTTAAACCGAAAACCAATTAAGTATACTTATGTACATATATGCAACATAAGGAAAATAGAATTACTCTTATTTTAAACTGAATTCATACATGAAAATTCCTACACTTATCTGTCTGTCTGTCTCTCTGTCCGTATGATGGGCTTTGCTTTCTGAAAGTAAAATAAAACAATAATATTTTATATACGAGTATTACGAAAATTTTCACTAACACTAATTATAGAGGAAACATTGTCTGAAAAACTTTATTCCTGGATATCCTGCGGTCTTTTGTTTCATTACAGTGGCAGGAAAACTTTGTCTTTTACATGACTGGCTGTGTGTGTATGCTTGAGCGTGTGTATGTGTGTGGTTAAACTACAAAATATAAAAATAGACGAGATATAACAATTGTTAGGTTTTAGTTTTATTAAGCCATCAGAGTTTTTAGCCCAGAATGGTTTTACACAACTTTTCTTTTTTTTTTCCTTAAATATGTGCGACTGAGTATCATCAACTTATGTATGATTCTAGTTGTTGTGGTCTTTTATATATTTTTTTCATTAGTTTATGAAGCCAAGAGTAGTTTTCTTGTTCCTCATTTTAGATAGTGTTGTAAATGTCATTTACGTTAATGTTTTTAAATAGTTTGTTAATAACATTAGTAACAGCTCATAGAGAAGTTTGAAAATACTCAGAAAAAAATACATAAGTTCATATTTAGAAGTAAGAAAGTAGGAAAAACTTTATATACACATTTCCTTTGTTAATATTGAACCATTAGCCTAATTTAAAAATAACTTTGGTGTAAAACCCAACAATATAAGTTCAATAAAACTACTTACAATGAAGTAAAACAATTTTAAAGAACCACTTTTGTTTAACATATGTACATGCCGCTCATTTACTTCAATAGTGTCATAACTCAAAAAATGCGATTTTTGAGTTAATGATGCAATATAATTCAGCATTTTGTATTTTATCTTGTGTAAAAGTTTCATATAATTAGCTGTAGTACAAGCTCACGAAAGAAGAATATTTTTTCATATCTCCATTGCGTTGTATATATGTAAATTGAAAACTTTAAACGCGTTTTCTGCAAAAGTAGTTTTTTTGAGTTGTGACACTTTGAAGTAAATGAGCGATATATAAATACATAACTACAACATCCAGATGTTTGAATATAAACAGTATTTTCGTTAATTTTAATTATTATTGGTCGAACTTCATTTGTTTCTATATTTATGATTTGATCAGGCTAAAGTTCGTATCGCTTTGTAAGCCAAATTACATGTGATAAATATTAATGAACAAATAACATCAAAGTTAAATTTAAATATTCTGATAAACACTAGTAGAGCGGAACATCAGCGTTCTTTGTGTTTGGTCTACTCTGTGTGTGTCAGTTGATGTAGATTTCTGCTTTATATACGCAAGTTATTTTTTTTTTTTTTTGCAAATGGAGTATGTGAATTGTTTTGATTCATCTTATTTCAATTTGCTGAAAGTTTTTTTGTAATGAAAGCTCAATTTTACCATCTCTAAATTTACAACAGTCTTACCATTGTCGTTTGTTCTTTACTAATTATACACATGTTAGTTAATTTGCTTATTTTTATTCTACTTAAGACAAACTTTTTTGGTTTGTTATTTCGTTTTACTGTTGAACTCTGAAAAAAATGTTTGCACTGTCAGAAGACAGAATCACCTTGAAAAATTAAAGTTTTGTTGAAAAATTTCATTGACTAGAAGTTTAATTAAAAATGTGATTGAGTCAATTACACTTTTGCATAAAAATTAAGTTAATTAAAAAGTTTAACAACCTGTTTTTCGGTAATGAATAAGTGTATACGTTCTTTAAAATAACGAATGAAACCATGTTTTCGTTTTTAAAACATTTATTTATATTCATGTGAGTGACAACAAAAGAGCTTTCAGTTTTCTATACTCCTACTTTTTTTATGTAAAATTAATTAAAATTCGGTCTACATATTTTTCATTTGACTTTAACGAAAATGTTATTTAATTTTTAATGTTTAAATGTTAACTGACTTAAAACTGTCAAAAACATTTCCGTACAAAGAAAAGATGTTTCCTTTGCTTCTGTAATTTTTCTGTCAAAGAATCAACACCAAATTCAGTATAAACAAATAATTTTTGCATTATTTTCCATATTTTGACTGTCAAATAAATCACAAAAAATTGTTTAGTAAAGGTTATAAGAAAAAAAACTTAGTTCAAATAAACAACGGAAAATACGAAATACAATGAAAATCTGTATTAAGGCTCTGTTAGCCGGCTGTAATGTAATAATTATAACTGTAACACCCCTTTTACACACGAAAAGTTTACTTTGCAAAGTCTTAATTCAGCTGGGTGAAAGACAGAGGGAGGAATACTCTCTTTTTCTGTCTCTCTCACAGCTGAATTGAGACTTTGCAAAGTAAACTTTCCGTGTGTAAAAGAGGTATAACAGTAAGAAACAGTGTTACGGTTTAGAAAATGTATACCGTTTTTTTTATTTTATTAAAAGCGTTCAGAAGGGGGTGGTGGTGGGGGGTGATAAAACTCCGGAAATAGTGTTACGTAATATCCGAATAGCCCTAAACAAATATAAGCTCATATGAGTTTATCTCTAAGTTAGCAAAATCGTTTCATATCTCTCATGTCCCTGAGTAAAAACAATCTAAAAGTGCTCACAGGCTTCCTCCCAGACCATTGCAGTCTGAGAAAACACCTCAACAGACTTGGCATTGAGAGTAACAGCCTGTGCAGATTCTGTGATTACCACGAGGAAACTCCAGAGCATATTTTAAAAGACTGTGAAGCGTTATGCTTTAGAGGATATAGCCAATTGGGCAAGCACCTATTGGAAGATTGGGAACTGCCAACACTAGATCCTCTGGCAATCTTGAGATTCATCAGAAGAGTAGGTCTAGATGAGGTGCTTTAACACCTGGCAAGGGGTACAAGAGATCTACTTTTGTTGCATTGTCCTGTGTTTCCCGTTCAACTTAATTCATTCATTTATTCAAACAAATACATACAAATTTTCTTTTTACACATTATTTTCCCCCAATATGCAGTGTACAATGGCCGGAAAAGGGTTAAATGGATTTAAAAGGTAAAGTTGACGGCACTTATAATATTAAAAGTTATTGTTTTCCTCTTTCTCTTTTAATTTGTGTTAAGTACAAAAAGTTTGTAAAATAGCAAAAAGATTTTCCCTTTTACAGTTTCTTAAATAAATATGTACATACATACGTTGTGACAGTAAAGAACTGGCAAGAACAACACAAAACAATAGTATGTAGTTTAAGAGGAAATTAATGTCTGTTTTTCTCCATTTACACACTTGCTCACAAATACACACATTAACTTGCAGTCGAATTACTTTTTTATTTATTTTTTTTTTTAACAAACTCCCTTTGTTTAAGTGATGACAATGTAAATATTTGTGTTTTAAATGCATGATGAAAATTTACTTAATTACTATGTAATTGAAAGTGGCATTTTAAAAATATTTTGTTGCAAAAATAAATAAGTGATAAAATTACTGCTATAAAGAAATAAGGTATTGCAATTAACACACAGATAGATTCAGCTTAATAGTTTTTGAATGGTGACAATTATTTAAAAATCATTAATGAGACAACTTTAAGTGAATTTGTCAAGTTACAGTTTATTAAAATGGATTTCTTTCAAACACTGTAAGGTCCATTATTATAATTTCTTAATAATTTTTTTTGATTGTTATAACTTAACTTTAATTTAAAGCTAATAAATGGTTTTGCTTGTTAAAATTAAAGTCAACTTGAAGCACTTGAAACTGTCTTATATTTTGCTGGAAGTTTGCTATCTTCAACAACAGTTTTTTGTGACCTTATACAGACAAATTTAAATTATTTAGACCCACACAAATACAAAAAACAAAATAATACAAAAAATTAATAAAAGAATTGACCAAAAATATTTCATTATGTTTTCAATTGAACAATCAAACAAAAGTAGTCGTATCGTATAACAAAAGTGTGCTGTGGCATAGTCCAATTTTCTGTCAGAAGAGTGTGCTGGGACAACGTTGTTTTTTTATAAAAGAAAAAAAATGCTGTGACACCGTAAATTTTTCTAAAAGGAAAGTGTGCTGTGACACAGTTGACTTTTTTGTAAGAAAAGTGTTCTGTAAAACCCCAGATTTCTCTAAAACAAAAGTATGCTGTGACACCGTAAATCTTTCTGAAAGAAAAGTGTGCTGTAACACCCATCGATTTCTGTTAAAAGAACAGTTTGCTGAGATACCGTCGATTTTTCAAACAAAGTTTGCTGTTGCACAGTCGACTTTTCTATAAGAAAAGTGTACCGTAACACTGTCGACTTTTCTATAAAAAAAATTGTGCTTTGACGCTGTCGACTTTTCTATAAGAAAAGTGTGCTGTGAAACTGTCGACGTTTGTATAAGAAAAGTGTGGTTTGGCACTATAGACTTTTTTATAAGAAAAGTGTGCTGAGGCACTGTCGATTTTTCAAAAAAAAGGTGAGCGTTGACAAAGTTAACTTTTCTATAAAAACATTTGCTGTGACACAGTCGACTTTTCTGTAAAAAAAAAGTATGCTGTAAGACCATGAATTTTTCTAAAAGAAAAGTGTGCTGTGACACCCATCGATTTATATAAAAGAAAAGTGTGCTGTGACATCCATCGCTTTTTGCTAAAAGAAAATTGTGTCGAGATACCGTCGATTTTTTTTTAAAGTGATCTGGCACAGTAGACTTTTCTGTAAGAAAAGTGTCCTGTGACACTGTCTGCTGTGACAGTGTCGACTTTTCTATAAGAAAAGTGTGCGGTGACAGTATCGATACTGTGATACTGTCTACTTTTCTATAAAAAAGTGTGCTGTGACATTGTCGATTTTTCTATAAGAAAGTAGTGCTGTGATACTCTCGATATTTTTCTTTACGTAAAGTGTGCTGTGACACTGTCGACTTTCCTATAAGAAAAATGAGCTGTGACACGGCCGGCTTTTCTATAAGGAAAGCATGTCTGGCAGTATTTATTGTTAAGTCTGGCAGCATTTTTGCAATTGCGAAATTTCAATATCTCAGAAAAGCTTGATTTTTGTTTTGTTTTCTCTTATAAATTATCAGATTTTTTTATATATAACTGCACTTTACAAAAAAGTTACATTGGTACATTTAGCCGCAATAGCTGAAATACTCATCAGCTGTTTTTTGTTTACAATATTTCGAAGTTCAGGTTGTTACATGTGACTTGTCTACAACATACAAAATTCTTTTGATGTAGCATAACTAAAATTTTTAAACGTGGTCATGTGTAGTGTAAACATTCAAAATGTTTTCTCAAAGAGAAATGTTATTTAAAAATTACATAATGGACCAAGAAGAGATCAACTGCTTAGTTACAGATTCCTCGATTGTAGAAAGAAGACAATTTTCAAAAGTTACTGTTAGTTAGTTTCTGGAAGAAATCTTTTCCAAAACAGCTGCGGAATTTCAGTTTCATTTGAAAAAAATTTAATATATCTACTTTAAGCCTAGAATGCTCGTCACCATATTCAAGTGCTTTGTAGTGTATGGCAGTAAAAAGATTAAAGTATTAAATGGAAATTTAAACGTTCTATGTGCCAATTTCAAATAAACAGTTTTTATAAGCAAATTCTAAGGCTTTTGTTTTACTTCCTTTCTGGAAAAAAATAAAAATCTCATTATCCTTATGTGCGTTCCATGCACACAAAATAAACAAATAGTACTTTGCAACACTTTATTTTCCTTATTCGCTTTATAGTATGTATTTTTTTTGTAGCACTTGCAACAAATAAACGTGTACTACACTAAACACATCAAAAGTTAGTTACCATTTTACCACAATTTATTTTTTTATTCCTTCAATTCACAACTTTTTCTTTCCGCACAGTTTTTTTTTTAGCCATTTCATTCGTTTCTATACTTTCTTTGTTGTAGTTGTAACATAAAGATTACAAAATGTGTTGGCATTTTCATTTAAACATCTTGTGTGTGTTTCAAATGAACACCAAATAATAAGGAAAAAGAAGAAAAAAAAATATAAATCTATACACACTTCCTTACAGAAGAAGGAAAAAGGAAATAAAGCAAAAAATAATGGGAGTTACCAAGCAGTATTTTTAATTCACAATGAAAACAAAAGAATTTTAAAACTCTTAAAGGAGTTAGATAATATCCTCAAGATTATTTAAGTATTTTTTTTTTAACTAACGGCCTAATCGTACCAATCGTCACGCAACGTAAACGCTGGAATTTGGATTGGACAACAAAAACAAATTTGTTGAATTTGTTTTTTTTTCTTCAATCCAGAACCACACATATTATCAGATTAAGAACGTAAGAATAAAAATACCATACGTTCTTAAGCGCGTAGCCGTGCATCTGTGCTGGCGTCAAAATAATCGTTTTCATTTAAAGGCGTGTATTCTATTTTTGACAGATTGTGGTCGGTAGCCTGCTGTGGTATATGTGTTTAATGCTCGGTGGTTTGGGTTGAAGTCTACTGATGAGTTCCATATGCAGGAACGAAATACATATAGATATTGTTTAGCTAAAAAACAAGCAAAGGTTCCTAAATTTACTTAATATTAATATGAAGAATTTTTCTTTGTTATTGGTTAATCGACGTCTATATGCATTTCTTTTATCGTCAGCAGATTTCATTCAAAAAGTAATTGATAAAAGCTGAACAAACTCCGTATGCTTATAGAAAAACTATTAAAATGCTATTGTGAATTACGTATGCAGACATAATAAATTAAAAATCCTCCAACATTTCACAACAAACAAACCTCTTCATTCATTTTAAATATCTTTAGCGTATGAGTTTCATTTGTCCCTTTCGAAGAAATAGAAAAAATAATAATCTTAAACGGGAACATCCAGGCTCAAAATCTACAAAAAAAATCGATATAAAATATAGTGAAAGACACCAAAGATCGAAGTTAATCTTTAATAACAGATTTTAATCACAACTTTCAATATATCCAATATCAATCAATTTCGTACTTGTTCACGCTTACATTGTAGATGTGGGATGTATTCCACAGTTTTATACAGTGTTGCCAGAAGTAGGGATAATCCTTACGTGTAGATATTTTTGATACTGAAATAGAAGCGTAGGGTAAATCGGACAGATTTTTTATATTTTCCAAAATGTAGGGATTTTTTCGCATTATATATGAAATAAATGCAAACATAACGTTTTTTAGTAATACTTTCTTTTTCAAAACGGTTCGAAAATGTTATTTTCGTTAAAATCGCTTAAAAATATATTTCCAGAGCTGTTTGTGGTTTAGAAAGTTGGCGACACTAATATGTGTGTATGTACATGCCAAGGCGAATACATATTCCAGTTGGTGTCAAGCCTGCAACAACAAAATCTGCCTAGTACTTTATTCAAATGAAAATTGGCAAGCCAAACTTCCTAAAAAAACAGCTGTTAACTTGACACCACCTGACACATGAATCGCCTTGGTATATGCTTTTTCTAAGATATCATTCAATGTTGAAAGATGACTTGAATTTTTCCTTTAAAATTTTATTTGAAAAAAAAACTATTTATATAATTTTTAAAAAACTTTGTTGTTTCAATTGAATTTAATTAAAAGTACATATCTATCCTTTATTTTTTTAGTTTTTTACTTATTTTTTTACCAAAGCTTTAATAAACATATATTTTTTTATAACTAATGGGTTGCTTCTATTTTAATGACAAAAAAAGCGTAGGGATTTTTGTAGGGGAAATTTTTTCGACGTGTAGGGAAAATCGGATTTTTTTAAGCATGTGTAGGAATTTTTTCGAGAAATCTACTGGCAACACTGGTTTTATGTAAGATCCTACGAGAAACAAATGAATAAAAAAAAGATTTCGCAGGGAGAGAGAGGGCACTTTCCATACACAAGTGTACTTTGCTTACATACATATTCTATGTTTACGTCACATCCATTGTTACCATTTTAGCATTTTCACTGCCAGATCTGGCATTTTCATTAGTTAAAAAGCATTCAACTTTTAAAAAATTCTGCCAAATGCTTTCTGGCAGATTTTGTTGAAAATATATAATTTTAATTTATTGAAAAAATTCTGTATAGAGGATTCTACTGATAAATGTACATACATTGCAGTGTAAAGGTTGCCTGATGATTTGGACTAGCAACAGTGAAATGAAATTTAAGTGTATATTTAACGAAGGAATATTTTACTGAATAAATGAATACTAATTTGGGATTATCAGTACGTTAAAAAAATTTTTAAACGTAATTGTAACAATTCCAACAACAATTATTTACTATTTTATGCTTGTATGTGCCATAAAAACACCTTTAAATACTAATAAGTTTGTATAAACATGAAATTTAAAGCTATTTCAATAATTTGTTTTACTTCTACTTTTCTTCTGTAGAACGTTTTAGCAGATTTTTTTACCGATTTAGCATTCTCTCATCATCATTTTCTGGCAACACTGGTCACATCAGCAGACAAAATAACGGAACCGCACAATGCACAATCTTATTTCTTTGCTAATTCTAAAAAGCGTAATTTTGATATCTAAAAAGCGTAAAAAGCACTTTCGTATAAAACGAGTGAAGATCCATAACGTAAATTAATGTGAAGTTTAAAATTTTCTAAGCTTTTTTCTATTTAATGAAATATATCAGACGGAAAATATATGCTTTATTAAAATAAATAAATAAAAGAAATACACAAATTTCTTAAAAGCACTACTTAGTGCTTTTTCTTAGTTTGGCACTAACGCTAAAAATTTGGCATTTTGAGTCTTCAAAAAGCACTAAAAATAGTGCCAAAAGCACCAAGTTGGCATCGCTGCTTTATAAATAAAATGTTGTATTTATTTTTACTCTTTTCTACATTTCAAGTAATATGCGACGTTTCTTATGCAAGCCACAGACTTTGCGACCGTTGGTACAACACGTTGGTTTATCAAGTTGTGTGTTTTGGACACAAACTATACAACAACGTGAGCAACATTAGCGCACAACTTCATTTCACAAAAAAAAATTTTGAGTAAACATGACATCAGGTACTACTGTCATTATTGTAGTCGATGATTTTTTTCATGCAAAACGAAAAAGAAGAATGTAAAAAAGTGCAGAAAAAAATTTGGTAAAAAAAATTTGATTTATATAAAAAGAAACATATTCTAACAACAAACTTTTAAAAACACTAAAAGAAAGTGAGCCAAAAGACTACAAAAATTACATTTGCATAACATTTTAAACGCACATTTGAATTCGTGCGTGACGTTTTTTTATATGACACTAGGAAAATAAAAACAAAATGAAATGAAGTTGTACAACATACTCCTAAATTATACAACCTGTCTATACAACTTGGCAAAAAATTAAATCTTTTTGATCTTTCATACAACCGAGACATAACTTCATACAACTACCCCACACACTTTACAATCTCATACACAACCTGCTCATGTACCAATGGTCGCAAGGTCTGTGGCTTGCTTTACAAATCATCGATAGCATTGTAAATTAAGTAAAACTTGTCATCAGTGAGTAACAAACTCAGCTGATTTTCAAGGCCTTTCTTACAGATGTCGTAAGACTAACTTCATATCGAATATAATAATCCTTTTAAGCCCACTGTAAATTCTTATTTGTATTTAGGTTCTGTAAATATTAGTAAACATTTTTTTTTTTTGTTTTTAAATGTGCCTATCCAGGCTTTGTGAGTGAGAGAAAATGCAATCATCGTCCATTTACTGGAGTCTTGTAAGTGTTGAGGAAAAACATGCAACATTGTTTTGCAAAAATTATTTCCATAAAATGGCAGTGATTTATTTGTGTTCACTGAAAAGTTCCGTTTCCTTCTTTTTTATTTATATTTTTTTTTTATTTGCTGCACAACTCCTTGTTTTGTATGCGAAAGGATATTTCATTCACTCAACGGACTATTGCTGTGAACACAAAACACAACCAAGAAATGAACACACACTGAGAGCCACTTAAGATAGTATTGTTTTATATTTTGGAATTTTTTCAATATTTATTTACATTTTTTTTCTTTTATTCAAACAATTTTGCACGAATGATTTTGTAAGACTATGAAACAAACAATTTTGCTTATTATATATTGTTGGCATATCTTGAACTGTGCTAGCACAACTGTTTAAGCTCAAATTAGTCTAAGAGGAAATCGAAAATGAGATATTTTTAAATTGCTATTTAGCAGACGTATTATTTTACATAAAAATACAATAATTTTAGCAAAGTTCAGTGTAAAATAATGGTCAGCATTTTTATTGGTATAGATAAACATTTTGCACTATGGTTTAAAGAGTTTTTTTTTTATTAAGAAATGCAAATCATATAGTTAGTAAGTTATTGAAAATATCCTTTGCCTTGCTTTGATTTACTTAGTTGTTCATTTACGGTAAATTTTTGCGTTCGAGATATATGTATAGTTTCATTCTCTAATTAAACTTCTTTTTGCATGTACGAGTAACATTACCATACTGAGGAACAAAACATTGGCAACATTTTCTGTTCAAGTCATAAATGTTATTAACACACTTTGATTTGTTGTGGGAAGAAGAAGAAATTGCCTTGTTTTTATTATTTACAAGTATAACATTGTGCGTGTTAAAGGAAAAATATAAATAACACAGTGGTACAAAATTGAATGAAATAGAAAAATCTGGGGAGTGATATGTTTTTTTCTTGTAGGTCTTGTCGAGTTAAAGAAGGATCCAATAGTGAAATATGCCGAAAACCTCCAAAATCCGGATTTACGGTTAAGAAACCGGGTTTTTACCTTTGCGCACTTATAAGCCTGTAACTTTGTTGATAATGATCCGATTTTCAATTTCTTACTAGATTTGGAAAGAGACATTTGGGTGTTATTGTCCAGCAAACACAAATTTCGTAGATTTTTCAAAAATTTTTCAACTTTGGTGACGTTTTTATACATTATTTTATTAAGAAACTATAATACTATTGAATTTATTCAAAAAGTACGTTTATTTACGATTACAATTCATATTTTGGGTTAAAAATGGACAAGCAATTGACTGAGTTATTTAACTTTTCATGAAAACAAAATTTTTACCAAAATGCCTGCACATTGTTTTTGGTGTTGTTTTTATGCACCTTCTATTAAGTTACAAATCAATGTTATCCTAAACACACAAAAAATTTGTAATAAGAATTTTAGTCATTCAAAAATATTGTTTTTTTGTGTTCTTTTTATGCACTTTCTTTAAAATTACAAATCACTGTTAGCGTAAACACAACAAAAATTATTGTTTTTTCTTTTAATATGACGTTTTGTTAATGTCTTCTTTTTTACTTTGAATCTGTGTATTTAAAAAAACGTTTGCAATTTAATAAAAATCGTGTGCAATTTAAATTAAAATTAAATAAAAAATGTGTGACAATCGTAACAAATTTTTGCTATATTTGTGGCTTATTTACTGATATCAGTCACCGGCGTGATTTTAAAAACAATATTGTAGTGGTAGAAGTGTACAATAAAGTATATAAACGTTCTTTTGATACTAGTCGCTGGTACGAGACAGAAGTTGTTTGTCAATATTGCTGTAATACATTAAAAAAAAAAGAAAATTCAAACTTCGCTTGTTTTGCCCTTTTCTACGCCTATGATTTGGCATCATCAGCCATAAAAATATCATAAACCAAATGATTGCTACTTTTGTCGAACCGATGTTTTAGGCCACTGTTTTAAAACGCGCAAAAACATTAAGTACGCAAATGTTGCAACTGTTATAAAACCGATACCTGTAAGTAATGATCCTCACAAAAACATAAATGTGAAAAACGGCCAAGTTCCTATCCAAAATTTCGGCCATTCAAAGTTGTGAGATATAAATTTTGACCAAGTTCTTCTTTGCCACAATACCTAACACCGAAATATATTATGTATGATATAAATTTGTAATCGTAAGGGTGTCATATAATTTCTAGATAATCTGCCAACTTGACAACATTTTTATCAATATAAAGAAATGAACATTTATACATTATTTTCTCCTTTTTTGGAAAGGTAAAAATATGTTTTTGTGAGGATCTTATTACTTTTTGAAAAGATTTCTGTGCCAGTTGAAAATGGCAGAGTTACATAAAATAATGGGTAAGAGTGTGATGGGTGTTGAATTGTTGACCTTAAAAATGCACCATTGTGTCATTACAACGGGTCGCCAGTGTGTATGCAATTTTGTAATAGGCGACTGGAAGAAACATGTAAAATACAGCATAAATTTTACTGGGCATGACCCCGCCTATTTTCTCAATATACTTACATGTTAAATAAAGTCTGCTTAGCCGAAGTACATAAATCAAAACTATATGCCCAATGTGCATGCAAAGTTTCAATAGGGTAGCTGGTGCTTTTAATTTTTGGATTTTCCGATTGAGTAATTCAATTACTATTTGTGTACAAAATGTCAGCTCTCTATAGTATACTATTACATAAAATTTTCATGAGCCTGGCCCCGCTGAATTTTTTATCTGCTAGTGCTTATGGTTTATGCAAAGTTTGGTACTAAAAAGTTAATAAGAAATACCTGAGTACTAAATTAAAAACTGCTAAGCCGAAGTACCTGAACGAAAAAGTTTAGATTTATGGGTGAAGTTACGGCTACTTTTCAAAAAAGGGAATTTTTTTTGGAATAAGTGCAATGTGTATGAAAAGTTTTAATAAAATGTATGTTAATTTTGAATTTGAAGTGCTTGTTTCCGCCCTCTGATAGCAACTTCTGGGTTTTCAGATTTTTCTTAGTGATCTCTTATCTAGATTTATTTGTGTATCAAATTTAAGCTCGCTAGTGCGAATTGGAGTTTTAACGTCGTGGCCCCGCATACCGGGTAAAACTTTTTGGTTTTAAGATTTTCCCATTGGCTTACGCTGCTACACTTACTAGTGTATATATTGAGGGTGGCGTTGGCTGAAGTAGTTAGCACGTCGACTACAAAACTGAAGATCCTAGGTTCAATCCCTGTATCCAACAGTCATTCAAATAACAACACCACGCATTTTTCTGATGTGCATTAGAGTCCCTTTGCATCAGCTGTTGTTGGAAAATTCAAGTGATGAAGGCATATTCACTGGTCACTGAACTATACCGACTTCAGCAGATGCTAATCCTAATGTTACATCAGAGCGCCCTCCTTCGTCGGTATTGTGTAGCAAAATCATCGGCGAAGTAAAAGAACCAATGGCTACTAAAAACACAGCTTCAAAATTTAATATGCCTCTTTTAACACCAGAAGGCGCTGCAGCACTGCATTATAAAAAAAAGGTAAAATTTTTAGGGTTTTCACATTTTGTAGTTTGTTTCTCACTTAGAAATACTTGTATATCAAATTTCAGCTCCTTAGCGCAGCTTTTAACTTTTAAGTTTTATGGGCGCAGCCCCGCCCCTCTAACTAAAATTTTCGGGTTTTTAGATTTTTCTAGTTGGTTTCTCACCTAGACCTACTTTTATATCAAATTTCAACTCCTTAGCGCAACTTTTAACTTTTAATTTTTATGGGCGTAACCCCGCCCACTTTTCCAAAATCAAATTTTTTTCGGGCAGTGCTTATTATTCGTGTCTAGCTTCGTTACAAACGGATAATAATAGCTAGATAAATAGTATATCCAAATATGGTGAGCCGCAGGGCATTAAAATGAGGTTTAAATTGTATGGGCGTGTTAACGCCCACTTTAAAAAAAGTTTATAGCCTTGCATTACCGCTGTATATATGCCGAATTTCAATAAAATAGCTTCCATAAAGCGCCTTAGATTAGCATTTTTAATTCTGACCTTTATGGGCGTAGCCCCGCCCTCCTGCCTAAAATTTCCGGGTTTTCAGATTTCTTTATTTTCTTTCTTACCTAGACCTAGCTCTGTATCGAATTTCAGCTCAATAGCACAAGCTTTAATTTTTACCTCCTGGTTAAAATTTTCGGGTTTTCAGATTTTTCTGGTTCATTGCTCACCTAGATTTTGTATCGTGTACCAAATTTTAGCTCTCTAGCTATAGCGGAAGTGCTTCATCAATTTGATGAGTGTGTCAGTGGTCAGTGAGTATGTCTTAAAATATGCACTTTTTGCACTTCTATATCTCCGGAAGCTTTCATTGTAAAACTTCGCATATGAGGTTATATGAATTTATTCTAATTATGGTTTAAATATCATAATTTTACGATTGCGGGGAACAAAGTTATAAGGGGGTAAAAACAGCTCGAATGGCTTCGTGTAAATATACACACTGCGTGCATTGGCCAGAACTTGCCCTGGCGTACTGCCGTGCGCCTAGATCTACCGACAACGAGCAAATTTGTTGATGTAACAGAAAAAGATTTTGAACAAGAAGAGTTCGATCTACAACAACGGAGCGGCTGATTTCGACGATCTTGTTCGCGATTTACACTTGTCAAAGCGGCAATCTGAAGTCCTCGGGTCGCGATTAAAGCAGTGGAATTTGATGGAAAAAGATTTCGTTATAACATCTGTTAGAAAAAGTGACCAGACTTGGGTTACTTGAAGAAAGTTTTAAGACTAGTTCCAATGACAGTGATCTCGTGTATTGCGTTGATGTACCAAAACTATTTTCGGCATTAAATCACAATTATAATGCAGATGAATGGTGACTTTTCATTGATGGTTCATGTAAAAGTAAGTTTTCTTATAAAAATGTATGACTTTATTTTTATTAATTTAGGATTTCTAATGTAATATCTAGGCTTAAAAGCTGTTTTATTGCATAACCAAAATCAATAAAATACAATATTTAAAAGTTTATTTTCATGAAAAGTTAAATAACTCAGTCAATTGCTTGTCTATTTTTAACCCCAAATATGCATTGTAATTGTAAATAAACGTACTTTTTGAATAAATTCAATATAGTTTCTTAATAAAATAATGTATAAAAACGTCACCAAAGTTGAAATTTTTTTTTTAAATCCACAAAATTTGTGTTTGCTGGACAATAACACCCAAATTTTTCAAGTTTTTAGATAAATTATATATCATTCGAAAGATCTTCTTCTTTCCAAATCTAGTAAGAATTTGAAAATCGGACCATTATCAGCAAAGTTACAGGCTTATAAGTGCGCAAAGGTAAAAAACCGGTTTTTAACCGTAAATCCGGATTTTGGAGGTGTCCGGCATATTTCACTATTGGAATCTTGTTTTACTCGACAAGCCCTACAAGAAAAATTATATCCGGTCCCAGGTTTTTTGGACTGTCGCACCGTGTAATAGAATAACAGCTTTATTTATAAAAATTATAAGGGCTTTTTAAAGGTTTGATTAGCAATATATGCAATTGCATATTTTTTCTTGTGTGAGGTATTAGTATATATATGTATATTGTATATGTCAGCCTTACAGGCATATTTTTAGCATATTTTCCAATTTTTAGAACATAATTTATGCTTTTAGGGCATATTTTGATACTTTGTAGAATTTTTTTATTTTAATGTGCTTACAAGCTTATGTATGTGTTGGTCAAAATTTTTACTTTTATTTTTCGCCATCTAAATCTTAATTCCAATGTTCCATGTTGTGTATAAATTTTTACTTATACATTACGCACTTAATAGGCATGTTAGTTTCAATAAAAATTCGATTTTGCTATTTTTGACGGACTGTGCCGCAAGTAGACGTTGAAGAAACATTGTCAATGTATACAATTTTATTAAGATGTGAAAATCTAGGTCAATATGTTGCTGTTTATTGCAATAAAAATTAAAAATAAAAATCTTGTCTTATAGTATGTTTCCACCGACTTTAAATAAAGTAGGTTTAAGTAAATCACTTCAAAGTGCTTCCACCGGGCTTGTGAGTGATTTTTTTTCAAATTTTCGTATTCAATTTATGCACGTGATTTATAAGGTGGGCGCAGCAGCTGTAATGTGAATTTCATTCACATGTAGTTGACATTTAAGATTGATTAAATATTCCTTAATGTAATTTTTTCGAAATCGTCAATCACCCAAGGATGGAGTTTGTAATTTTAAAAGCAACGCACTGTGGAATATATAAATTGAGTTCGAAAAAATTGTATTTTCGACATTATTTAAAATAAATCAACTACTTTGAGGTGATTTATCCATATCCAATTTTTTGGTAAATCATGTATAAATTAACATGATTTGCACAAATCATCAGGATTTGACTAAATCATGCCGGTGGAAACATGCTACATATTATTTATCGAGATCTCTTTTGAAATTGAAGTTAAATTTTTACGAGAGTTTTCAAAAAAGATTAATTTGTGAAAATTTATATGGCAATTTTGTTTTAGCGTGCTCTTCAAACCCAAATTATTGTTTTTAATACGGCAGTTATTCTCTGCTAATTTTTAAAATATATTTTGATTTACAAATAAACGTATTTATTTTATTTTTAAGAGCATATTTTTTGAGTTTTTAGTGCATATTTTCAAGTTTTTAGTGCATATTGAATGCGCATAAACAACTTTTTTTTATAGCATATTTCTGGTTTCCCTGCACATAACCTTACACATAGGTTGATTACCCAGACTATGTTCCTCGCAATTGTCAAACCCTATACTCAGTAATTTCTATAAATAAAGCTTCTGACTTGGGATAACTGATGAGCTCTTCAAAAAACTGTATACTTATGCCAAAAAAAAAAATTATCAAATTAAATTGGTTGCTTTTTCAACCGTTTTCTAAATACTCGCATTTTCTTTCTATTTCCATTTAAAAAACAAACCTTTAAAAAATTATTCAATAGCTTACTTTTAAGTTCAAAAATATTTAGAAATTGTATTACATTTTCCCTACAACAAAATTTTAGTTTTTTACTCAATTGAACAATTTTTTTTCTTGCCACTTGTTTCTAAATGTTTTATTTTCCCAAAATCCGTCTGTTGACATGAATTACTTACGCCACGAACAAAAAGGTTTAGCACCAATAAAAATAAACTTTCTAGTTTTTTTATTATTATAAAACATAGAAAATTTTTGTTTCAGCAGCAAATAAATCATAACAATAGTTTTAGATTGCAATTCCATACAATAAAATGAAATCAATGAAATAATTTAAGTCCGGTATTTTAAAAAGTTTTATACGAGTAGTTTTTTTTTATTTACTTTGGTATGGTGATTTATTTTAATTTTTCTTTTTTTTTTTCTATAAAGTGTTAAAACTTTTTGTTTTGTTTTATGAATTGATGCATTTTAACTTGTAAGTGTTGTGAAAAATTTGAGGTTTCCAATTTGGAAATTAGCAAAAATAAAATGAAGCTAAAGTGTGTGCAGAAAAAAAAACATTTAAACTAAACGAATGTAATTTTGTGCACTTAGAAATATTTAAAAATCACAATATATAAAAATAAAAATATTTTTAAATTACAATTTAAATGATATCTGAACTAATTGTACTTGTTGCAGCCGCAAATAAATTATGTTACAATTGTATAAACCATATGTCATCACTGTAGTATTTTAATTAAGTTTTAAATATTTTGGAGATTTAAACGGTAGTCATAAAGCTCATAGTGTCATAATCAGGGTAAGTTTGAAATAGCAATACAAATTTTTCAAAATGGCACGAAAAATGGCACAGAATGGCAAAACTGAAAAAATATAAAATATATGTTGTTTGGTTGTTTTTATTTTGGCCACATAAGAATTTCTTTAGATGAATTATTTTCCTTTAGCTAATAAGGCCTATGAGGATTTATGTTAATAAAAATGCAATTATTTTTGTTTCATATTTTCCAGACGTTTCGTGAATTTTATGTTCACTTTTTCAAGGTATGTTTTTCTTTTCCATATTTCTCAGTTAATTGCTTGAGTTCACTCTGATTAAACCATAAATAGTTCAAAGGGCTCAATTACTGCACATGCAGGAACTCCTTGGGAAGGAAGGTGGGGTCTGCAACCGAAGGTAGTAAACCGGAATAATACAAAATTAAAAACAAGACTTTAATCACTTCCTATTTACTTTTTTCTTATGTATTTCTATACTGTAGAAACAAATTACGTGATGCAAATTTTTGGTATGGCAGAAATTTTTTTTTATTTTGTGCTTTAAATAAAAATAGTAGAAAACGAAATGGAAAACCGAACTAAAAGAATTTTCCATTAGCACAAAATGTAATTGTATAATTAATTTGGGTTTCCTTGCATTTGAAATGCAACAAGAGCAATTTTTTGGGAAAATCTATTTGAAAATGGAAATGGCAAATGTTGTACTATTTGAGGTAGAATTACAATTTTGCAAAAACATTGTTTCAAAAGCTGTTTTTTTTTTTGTACCTTAATTTTATTTTGTACCCTATTTTCATTTGAATTTAAAAGCCATTTTATTTCTGCCAATTATATTCAGCTGTTTATTTTTTTTATTTAATGCAATTAAAAAGCATTAAGTTTGATAATGAAAAAAAAGAAACAAATTAATTAAGATACAAATACGAACGAGTGCGTACATATGTACATATATGTTTATATCGTTACCTTAATATGGAAAGGCCCTAACTCATTATTTTTTTGAAATCGAATTTTTTTACACATATTTCGATAGAAGAGCATCTAATGGATCGAAAAATTTAAAAATCTCGTTAAAAAAAAATTGTGAGTTATTGCCTTTTTACATTAAGTCCACGATATGTACGTTTGTACAGGGTGGGCCAAAAGAAACCAAGGGGTGTAAAAGTTTAATAACTTTTTTGTTTATTAATTTTTTTTTATTTTTTCTTTCAGATTATATAGACAACACTTAGAGAATTTATAATGGAGAGGTTCACAACTAAACAGAGAACCAGAACAATAGAATTTTATTATTTAAACCAGAGATCAATTATTTTAACGCAAAGAGCATATCGTCGACATTTTAACGTCATTTGAATGGCTTTGTTAATAAGCAGAACTGTAGGTTCTGGGGTTCTCAAAATCCAATAGCCATTCATCAACGCCAATTGCACCCCATCAGGTGTACAGTATGGTGTGGGATCACATCTGAAAATGTCACTGGGCCCTACTTCTTCGAGAATGAAGATGGAAGTGCTGTAACCGTAAATGGAGAGCGGTATCGGTTTATGATAGAAAACTTTTTACGTCCTGCTCTTGAAAACAGACCTGGTATGTGGTTTCAGCAGGACGGAGCCACTGCCCATACTGCCCGAGACACAATGGCACTTTTAAGTCAAATTTTTGGAGAGCGAATAATTTCTCGAAATTCGGAAATTATTTGGCCAGCGCGATCGCCAGATTTGACAGCACCCGACTATTTTCTTTGGGGTTTTTTGAAGGAGCGAGTGTATGTGAACAAGCCAGAGACAATCCTTGAACTCAAGGCAAACATTGTTGCAGAAATTCGAACGCTACAGCCATAAGGCAAACATTGTTGCAGAAATTCGAACGCTACAGCCATAAGTTTTGAAAGATGTTATGGGAAATGCTCTAAAAAGAGCCCATCAGTGCGAAGCTGAAAACGGTGGTCATTTAAGAGACATCATTTTTCATACTTAGTGTAAAAAAATTTCCATTTTGTATATTATATAATCTGAAAGAAAAAATAAAAAAAGTTAATAACCAAAAAAGTTATTAAACTTTTACACCCCTTGGTTTCTTTTGGCCCACCCTGTATGATGTGAAAAAAAGTTTAACGTTAACACATCAGTTGATTTATTTGAAAAGCAAGAGCATTTGTTATTTTTCATATAGCTCATTTGCTACAACAACGTCATAACTCAACAAGTTTGATAGAGAACGAGTTTAAAGTTTTTATTGTACACACAAATTAATGCTATTTAAAGTAGTAAGTAAAAACAAAACTTTGCCTTAAGAAAAATTGAAATAAGTAAATTAACTGGCAAAAATGGCAAGATGGCAAATTTGATTCATTATCAATAAATACACTTCACGTATTCCATTTGCATAGAAAAGTATGTATAGGTAAACCAAACACAAAACGCTAATGCTGAACATCATCATGTTCTGTTCTGCTAGTGTTTGTCAGAGTATTGAAGATTTTGTTTGGTCTTATTTCTTCCTTAAAAATTAACACATGTAATTTTCCTTCTTTAAAGTACGAAGTTTAGTCTAACTAGACCAAACAAGGAAAAACAATTATTATTTTTCTCTCAAGATATTTATATGAAATGTTGTCAAAATATAAATAACGATGTGAGTATTAATTCTGTATTATTAACTCAAAAATGTCTGTTTTTGAGTTATGCTTTGTTTCAGTAAATGGGCAATATGCATTTTAATTGCCAACAGTTTTCAATTGTAGGAAATTTGTCTTAAAGAACTGAATTTGGAGTACAAAAAGAAGGAAAAAATGTTTTATATTGGAAATGAGGACTCTGAAACACCGGCGTCAAATGAATGATATTAATACTTGCATAATATGTTTCGTAAACCTATTGCATCCTACCTGCAGGATGTATCTTCTTGGCGACTTTTGAGGTAACAAGAAAAAGAAAACTAATGCTAATATTGTAGGCCTTGCAGAGCTCGAAATTGAAGGCGAAATCAACAAGCTGAACACTTTTTGATTTTTAATGCAACTGCAGAGAAAATATATAAATATAAATATGTATGTATATTTGTCAGTATAAAATTTCCTTCTCTAAAAAAATTTACGAAAATTTTGCTTGATTTTGACACCATAAAAACTAACAGCTGACTATCATCAGCTAAATATTCATAATATAATATATAATACTAGCTGAGCCCGGCAAATGTTGTATTACCCTCAATTATGTTAAATTTTTTTTTAACTACAAATTACTTCACACAGTGGTCATTTGTTTGGTCAGAAACAAAACAAAAACCTTCCACCTTCCAAAACCACCTCTTATATATCCAGAGATCATGCGTTACAAACAAACACACACTACGATTTTATATATATATAGATAATATCCACATATATATCCAATATAATATTCGACTACCTTCAAAAGAGAAAAACAATAAATTGCAAATATTATACGAACTTTTAGATCGATTTAAAAAAAGGGCCGTCTTTGGTTAAGAAAAAAGTTCTATTCCATCAGTGCAATGCAAATGTACATATACAAACTCATGAACAGGGATGCAAAAATGGCTTCCTCATCCGGTCTATTCTTGTTCTGGAACCTAAAGAAGTGGCTGGATGGAAAGCGATTTGGCTTGAATGATGAAATTATCTCACAAACAAATACCTGTTTTAATAACCTCGACAAAAATGTTGTTTTTGCAGAGAAGCGTTGGACAAAGTGTATAGAGCTCAAAGGCAACTACTTTGATAAATAAAATAATTTATTTTTTATCAAAGAACTGTCTTTCATTTAAAAAAAGTCACGTACTAATTGAGCTGCCCTCTTGAGAATGTAAAAAGTTTGTTGTTGAAACTAGTCGAAGTTAGTCAAAAAAAAGGTTATAAAACTCTAATGTTTATTTTAAATATTCTACTAGTAACTTATTTACATTTTGCTCTGAGTTAAGCTAACCTATATGCAATTCGTTATAAAGGATCCGCCATCTAACGTTTTTTTCAACTAGTGCTTATTTCGTGAATGGCAACACTTAGCTCATGTCTGATTTGACAGATAATTAGTTTTATCCTTCCGCTGAACGAATGTGGTTGTGTGTACGCTTGAACAACGCTGGGAAAGTGGGCCTGCGATCGACTTACAGAAGATGCCGATTTTGCCAAAAAAAAATCATCTTTTCAGATGAAGCTCATTTTGATCTTGGCGGGTATGTAAACAAGCAAAATTGTCGCATTTGGGGCACAGAAAACCCGCACGCATACATTGAAAAGCCGACGCACCCAAAACGAGTCACTGTTTGGTGCGGATTTTGGTCCAGAGGCATAATTGGGCCATTTTTTTCGAAAATGAGCAAGGAGTGACCGTTACAGTGGCAATGTTGAACGAATTTTGAAGAGGAGGATATTGGCAACGTTTGGTTTCAACAGGACGGCGCTACGTGCCACACAGCCGAAGCTACACTCGATGTTTTGCGCCCTGTTTTAAAAAAAAAGTTATCTGGCGGACCCTTTAGCTTATTGGGAACGTTTTAATAATTTTTTGAACAATCCAAAAAGTTGCAAACTTAAACAAATCTGGTAGGTAAATAGTATAAAATGGAATAAAGGTAGATTATTGTACACACATTTTTATCAGTAAAGTTTCAAATCGGGACTCCTGAGCACCAGGAGGCCGTAATTTTCCCACCAATTAAATTTTTTAAGTGTAAAATGCACTGCAATGACAATCTATGCATGCACATTTAAACCAATTGCATATTTCCTAATTGAGAGGTTAAGATCGTCCACAATAAACTAATTGACACTTTCTACGTATTTTACCGTTTTTATATATCTTGTTCTCCCCACGTTTGGCTTTTACAATGTTATACCGGTCTTTTTGAACTTTTTGATGCATTTTCAATTAAAAGATATGCTCGCTGCACTAAAGTCCTCGAATTACCATTTTTGTAAAACTTTCGCACGTCCAATACTCCATAGATATTGAATTCCCAAGAGCTATGTACTCTACCGATTGGTATACTTTGCATGTCTCTCAAATTGGTTGCGCTCGTGCAGTAAGATGAAAAATATATAAATTTTCTTTTAAGGCACCTTCTACATAAATAATATTTTATTTATTAAGCAACAGGCCATCTTTGCACTTGTTATACATAAATGTAAATAAAAGTATGTATGAAAAAATTTATGTACGACCTGGAGACCGACACAATGTAGCACAATTGTGCATGCAATTCGTATGCAAACTAAAGCCTGCAGTACACGGCATGTAAAAAACCACATGCGCATGTGGTTCTGACGTAATTTTGACGTCATCACGATGCTACATTTGCTACATGCAGTATACTAGCAACATATGTACATATATATATTAACATGCTTACAGACGAGCTGCCCCAGAAAATGTCTTCGGTCCGGCTACATGTGCCACATGTTTATTTTGGAACAAAAATACTATAAAAATTTTACGGCATATAGCCACTACTAGTAATTTTAGAAAATGCAACGAACATGCTGAAAATTCTCGTGACGTCATCGCTACATACGCATGTGGCTTTTTACATGCCGTGTACTGTAGGCTTAGCACATACACACACATATGCTCATCAATACACTTGTGTAAATGTCTAAAAGTATACATCGTTTAATTGAACATACATGCATACATGCAGGTGTACACATGTGTATATATATATATATATATATATATATATATATATATATATATATATATATGTGTGTGTGTATGTATGTATGTAACGTATGGACTCCTAAACGGCTGGGCCAATTTTGATGAAATTTTCAGGGAATCTTCAGAATATTCAGGCGGGTGACACTGTTAAGTCTGGGGGCGGAGGAGCGCTCAAAATCAATTTTTCATATTGCAGCACCAATGCCATGTATATATATATATATATTTATTTATTTATTTTTATTTTATTTCATATTTTTTTAAAGCTGTTGTCATGTTTTTCAAAACGAGATATCAAACTCTTAAATCGGTTATGTAGTTCCGAAGATATTTACAAAAAACCTATGTTAATAATGATCCAATATAAAAATTTTTAAAATTTCGAAATGTTGCATTAAAAATCCGAGTTTTGAGTTTATTTACAGAATATTTACATCATTCGATAACACGATGGGGGTAGCGAAGCACACCGGGTGTAGCTAGTATGTACATATTAGTGATGTAACGAATGTCAATTTTTGATATTCGCGTATACAAACACGAATATTTGAAACGATATTCGCGAATACGAATACGAATATTTCATGTGAAATTTATAAACATTAAATTAGGGCTCTAATTACGGCTGCAATATGAAATAATATTATATATAATTCTGTTAGTGTACTTTAAAGTTAAAAAAAACTACCCAAAATTTTAATAATCGTCAGCAAATAATATTTGAAAATTATACAAAGCACAAATTTCTATAAAAAATTTAATGGATTCGTACAAACTAATATTTTTATCCATTTATTTAAATTTCCTTTAGGATTTATGCATTTATTTATTTAATTTTTTGGAAAAATATTCGTACTCGTATTCGCCTGAATCTGAAGAATACGAATGCGAATGCGAATATATAAAAATGGCAGAATATTCGGAGATTCGAATTCGAATATTCATGCATCACTAGTACATATATAATTTAAATAGATTAAAATATTTCATTAAACATTAATAAATTCTCATTAAAGTACAATGGGAAGTTTATATATTTTTAAAATAATTAAATACTTGTTTGGCAACACACTATTCTTGCAAATGCAATGAACTGAACAAGTTACATATGTAGTTATATAGTGCGATAAAAATATCTACTAAAACTTAATATAAAAAATCCAAATAAAGCACAAATCATCAAACGTTTATTGTTCTAAAGGTCTAAAAGGCTGAGTTTACATCTGGCATTTCTTGTGTTGTCATTTTGTGGTATAATTTTCAGATGTTTGCAATGCCGTTCCCTTCAAGTTTTTCGATAAAACACAATTTGTGTTGTGTCATTGTGACAGGAAAGTGTACCATCCCTAAATAATGCCAATACGGCAACATTATCTACATCAAGAATTAATTTTGATATAATGTCATTTTTTTAGCAATTGTGAGACTTGGTTTTTCGTATTGTTTGTTAATTAATATTTATAAAAATGGATAATCGTAAAATTATTCAAAAATTAAAAGAATCTAAAAACGGCGGAAAAAATGGTGGAAAAGACCAGGGCTTAATGTGCGCGCCACGAAAGGATTCGATTGTACTCTGCATTCCAGCTTACGGAAGCAGGATACAACTTGGTTTTAAAATTTCGGGCGCATGAAGCCCTAATTCCACCGAATTTTCTGCCCATACACTTTCCTTTGCATTTCTATCCCTATAAATGCTACATATGTAGACGATTCCATACAGCCCCACGAAAAAGCTGAATTAGCTGTGAATTTTTCTTCCCCTTCTGTTTCATTTTCCATACTTTTCATTTTTTATACCAGCATACATACAATATGTCAAAATGTCAAGATGGTGACATTTTGTTATTTTTTCTGGAATGTTGCCAACTTGTTCTCACAACTGTCTACATCAGATGCGTAAATAGTTTGTGCCGTAATGCCACACAACGAAATATATCGGAAATAACAAGCGCTGCCACAAGTACACAGAAAAAACTAAATTTCATTTTCAGTAACCAAATTCGTTGAATCAGTAAATATTTTATTTGAATGCGGTCGTACAAATAATTTTGTAAATTCTGATAAAAATTTTGTAAAAATTTAAATTAATCATAGTTCGGCTGAGAGAAAATGTTATTTCAGTGTGTTGGTGTTTATCTTGCTTGTTGATAGGAACAACGTGCTGTTGTGCGGTTGTTGTTGTTTAGTTGTTGTTTATTTTGTTTGATCGTGTTGTATACATGTAAATGCCGAAATGTAGCCGACAAACGTCGTGGCCTGTTTCTTCTCTATACAGTGTTTTGGTACAAATTAATTTAGTGGAACAGTACAGAATATTTACTGAAACTAAGTTTGATTTCAAACAAATATTTGTTTAAAAATTTTTTGGGAATAATTTTTTCTGTGTACAGACTTTAATTTTTTCTTGAGTTGTCACAAAATGCCATAGTGTGTACTAGGCATAAGTTATAGACAATTAGATAAGTACATACGGGTACTAAAACCAGTTTTTACCCGCAACCAACGCTGTCATAATTTTTTTTTTTTTTTTTTTTTTTTTGAAAAACTGTAAATTTAGAAGAAAAACTGAACTGATTTTCAGGTGAAAAAGCTGCACATTAAAAAATTCCTTAGTATTGATAATTTTAGCTGCTTTCCTTATTTGTTTGTTAAATATCAATTTTATTTTTATTTATTTAGGTAAAATACTGTTCCTCATACATATACTATATATGTATGTGTCTTTTTTTAGAGAGGTTTAACAACCTGAAGTCTATGTATGTTATTTATTCTACATTAATAAAATTTAATAAGTTTACAATATAATAGTCAAAGAGAAGGACAATTGAAAAAAAAACCTTCATTAGAATTGTGTATGAATGTAGTAAATAGTATATAGGTTATGCTAAGTTGAAAAGAGGAGCCATTACGCTCATGTCCGGGGCAGGGTTACCGTTAGGAATTTTTGAAAAGTCGTACAAAAGGTCGTTTTATAAAAATAAAGTCGCACAAAAAAACTCGTTTGAGAAAATAAAAGTTGCATATCTTTTTTACCGTCTTTTTATTAATAAAAAGCATAACACAACAAAAAAGTAAGTTGAAACAATGCATATTTCATAACACAGCACTTCAAAACCCACAAACTAATAGAATCCAACATGATCGGAAACTGTTTAAATCAATAAATACATGTCTGAAACAAACAGTTTTTCATTAATAATTAGTGGTTACGCTTTTTTGGGCACATGGCACACAGATGTAAACTCGGCCATAGTTGGGTTTTATACAAATTAAGACTTTATTGTAATTCTTAACAGCCTGCTCTTCTGGTTTTGTTGGAAGGTAATGTTGTGCAATATACGAAATGCACACATTTGCTTAATTCACAAAACCTCTTGTATCTCTGTATCGATTGTATTATCATATTAAATACAATAGTGTAACATTTGTTGTATGAAATTTTCATATAAAAATGAAATACACTATTACACTTTTATTTCATATGTTTTTAAAATGTTGTATTCAAAGAGAGGCTCTCTGAGAGAATTTGTATGTAGCTTGTTCTTCTTTTTTCATTAAAAATACGAAATACATTAATACACAACACAGAGGGTGTTCACAATTGAAAAACCAAAAGTGTATTTGATACACAAATACACGATAAAGATTGTTGTGAATTAAGCAATTTATTTATTTTAAAATATTTACTACATTCGTATTTATGTAGTATGCTTATATTATTCGGTATTGTAGTAGTTACCAATTACTTTAATATTACACTCGAGTACTGTAAAATACTCAAAAAAATTCGACTATACAGCTATTTGATTTTTTTTCAACTGAATGACTTACAGAAATAAAATATATCAAACCTCTCTAAATTATCTGGTAGCAGTAAGCTATTAAACTTTAAAAGAAAATCTACTATACCACATTACCCGCATTTGCTCTAACTGAGTACATTTAGAATTACAATCAACTTTTATTTTTATTTTTGCAGGCGTATGTATGTTATTTAAAAATTTTACTGCCAGTTTATACAAGCCGTGTAAAAATTCTCGTCTGTCTATTTATATTGAAAACAAAAACAAATTTGAGTGCTTTGTTTTTGTTTTCAATATAAATAGACAGACGAGAATTTTTGCATGGCTTTTATAAACTGGAAGTTAATAAATATAACTCATACTAAGCTTACTCTGCACCATCTTTGTTACACAACATTAATCAATAATTAAATATTACTCATACGGCCTGGTTGTTATTTTAACTTATACGTATGTACCAGGGATGCCAAACGGGAAATCCCGAACCCGGAAATCCCGGGATTTGTAAAATTCAATCCCGGGATTTCATTTTCGGGATTTCTTAGCAATTTTTATATAAAAACTTTATAAATTCAAATTTTCGTTGATTTTAAGGTATTTTTTATAATATTTAAAAGTCCCATACAATTTTATACGTACAGTTTTAACAATTTAATGACTTTTCGTGACATATTTCTTATAAATTAACAACAAGAGCAAAATACATAAACTACTTTCTTACCGTTATTTTCATCAAAGGTGCTACAATATATGTACATTTTAGAATTATTTTGAAAACAAAAGAAACATATTACCTTTGGAAGGGAAATAACATTTGAAAAATTCATAAGTGTAAGAAATTTATTCAGTCTTGTTCTATATTATTAGGGCAATTATAATTCAAATTCCACGAGAAATTTTTCCCGGGGAATAATTTCAAACAGTAGCAAATAATAGAAAAAAAATCTAATTGGAAAAGGGAGACATTTCTTGCGGAAATTTATACATAATTGCAGTATATAACTATCTGTATGTCGACTCCTCAACGCTAAAAAAAATTATTTACTTGTCGGTAACAATTGAGTACCTCCTTACAATTGGAGTAGAATACAATACAAGGTAAGTGAAAACTTTTTGTTGTCGGGTTGACGTAAAAGCGAGTAATATTTACAGAATAATGCGAAGTATTTTGTCTAAAAAACTGCTCGAGTGTGTATGTATGTTTTTTACATTGCAGTTCAAAATTATTTTGTTTTTTATTTAGACCGTTTAGGTCGTTTTTGATACAAACCTAAGATCAAACCCATTTAAATTACATAGATTTGATAAATAGTTTTAGTCCAAAACGACCGACTAAATGAGTTCGACTCAATTATAGTTGTATTCGAGTTGCAGAGTAGAAGGCCAGGAAACTAATAAACCATACTCCTCTTAGCGAAAGTATGAATACATACATATGTATCTGTTGAACTTGTAGAAAAAAACTTAAAAAAAAAGAAAAAAATTTAAAATATTTCAATAGAGCAAAAATACTGTTCAAGTGCTCATGCAAACTTTTAATGCATGTGCCTATAAAAATGTGATCTTTAGACGTAATTAATCTAATTTGATTAGAATAGGGTATACACTTCTTTTAATTTTTCGGCATGTTCAGCCTTATTATCGTTGTCATAGTCGTAACGAAATCGATAAAAAAAATTAGATAATGCTTGGTATACATACATATGTAACAATCGCAATTAAAAAAACGTTAGTAGATATATTTTTAACAAAACAATATTGTTTTTGCAACTTATTTGTATGAAAGTGAATCTAAAAATTTTCGTAAGTCAACTTAAGCGGTAGTGCTAAAAGTCCACCGATATGTATATTCGTTTTGGTTTAGATAATAGAAAAACATTTATATTGAAAAATAAAACGAGTTTTCATATTTAGTTATTGTTTTCACTATAAATTCTCTAACATCAAATGTGATTAATCAACTTAAAAATAGACGAGAAAAATTCTTTTGATTTTTATTTAATACTCGTATTAGAAAATTGTTCACTTTAAAGACAATTGTGCAATGATAAATTATGAACATAAAACCTTTTAAAATGCATTGAATTGTTATTAAAGTAATATTTATTTAAAAAAATAATTTATTTTACGAAAAATATTTAGATCCCGAAATCCCGGAATTTCCACAAATCGATCCCGATTGGCATCCCTAGTATGTACATAGATACAGTGTCCTGCACAATACATCTTATAAGAACTTTCAAGACATGAGGGATTTTTCAAATGCTTTACTACAGCGAAATCTTATAAAACATCTTATAAAACAAACGTTAACAACACTGTTTGCAAGAAATTTGTTTCAGTATTGTAGGTATAGGAGTAAAGAGGAAAACACTGTGACGGAAGAATTTGTGAGGCTTGCTTCTTTCTACGTATGAGCGCGTGTACAAACGTCATGCATGTATGTGTGTATGATCTTTTATATGGAAACGCACACACACGCATTAACATTAGCTCCCTGTCGGAGAATGTGTGGTTGCCTACAAAAATAGTTAACTTATAGTTAACTTTTCTTAGACTGACTAAAAGCTAGCTGCAAAGTCATCCAGAACAAACCCAAAATTAATTCTAAAGTTGAGTACGTAATCGAATTTGGTGAGAGCCAACAAATTTATTATCAGCTACTTTAAAACTCATTTCAGTTTTATATTAACATTTTGCTGTTGTTATTTTAGATGGCAGCTTAGCCGAGTGGTAGCGTGTTGAACACACAACGTGTGATGTTACATGTTCGAGCCACAGAATTTTTTTTTTAATTTACTGACTACCAAGTAATTTAAAAAAGTCAACTTTAAGTTAGCTTAAAGTAGTGCCTAGTGAGACAATTGACTACCGCCTAGGACATCGCAATGTTAAAATAGTCAGTTGATTACATTGCAAAGTAATCCAAGTGTAGTCAGTACTAGTTGCGAAATAGTTAGCTTAAAGTTAGTTTAAAGTTAGCCAAATTTCCGATAGGGCTGTATGCGGTTAAGTTGCGTTTAGACTACTGCCGGCTACTGACAGGTTTGTCAGTTAATTGCCATTGCAATACTGCCAAGTGTTTACACGTTGTAGAAAATGACATCAAATTTAATTGTCAGTAGGTGGCAGTAATTTTATAGAACAGCTGTTTTTTTTTTGACAAGTGTACTGCCAACCCTGTTTACACAACTGACAGCAGCTATCACAAAAATTATTCACAAAGTTTATTTTGATTGTTATGTGCTTATTAATAAATTTAATAATTGCTTATGTAATGGATTGTGAAGACGATATTATCATTTATTTTAAGTCAAAAGTTTATGCTCTTTTTAAACAAAATACTTACGTTGTACCGACTTTTCACAGTGCTCCACTGAGCTTTACAGTCGACAATGCTGCGAGTGGTTGCCTGGGATATTTCCAGCCACTTGGACTCTCTTAAGTCCCGATTACGGTACTCCTGCGTACCATAATTCCAAAGCGCTTCGCGCTCCTCCATCATCGATATGAGGAGATTTACCTCCTCAGATAACCATTTTTTTTCAATTTTGCGTTGCCGCTTTTGTGTACTTGGTAAGCTGAAAATAAATAAGTTTATAATAATTATTAAATAAAATATTTTATTGTTTGTTTAAACAAATAAACTGCTACAGTAAATGTAACAGTTAATAATTATACATAATATAAATAAAGTAAAACTTACATTTCCATTTTGCAAAAAACGCCTTTTGTGCTGCCAAGCTTGTCAGTTTAAAATGAAAATTTTCATTTTTTCGCCAGGGTTGTCATTAACTGCAAACATGCAAATTTAGGGTGTTTACACGATGACAGTTTTTGTGGCATTACCAACTGTCATTTCAAATGGCATTTTATAATGCAATAAAAATTGCATACTTTTACTGACGTTTACACGTAACTGCCAAGAACTGACAAAAAAATTGCCAACTTCGGCAGTAGTCTAAATGCAGCATTAATCACATAATAACTTACCATCGACATCTTACACACACACTCAAACGTACAGTATGCAAAATAACAAGCATACACAAATCAACACTACTTCTTTTGAGTGTTTGTTACAAACAAGCAGTCTTGGAGACATCGTTTGTTAACACTGATATACACGTACACCAATACATCTATCGTTCTTCGCTTATGGTACGACAACATCTATTATTGGTTTAGTATCCCTATCGGAAATTTGGCTAACTTTAAACTAACTTTAAGCTAACTATTTCGCAACTAGTACTGACTACACTTGGATTACTTTGCAATGTAATCAACTGACTATTTTAACATTGCGATGTCCTAGGCGGTAGTCAATTGTCTCACTAGGCACTACTTTAAGCTAACTTAAATCACTTGGTAGTCAGTAAATTAAAAAAAAAAATTTTCTGTTGCTCGAACATGTAACATCACACGTTGTGTACTCAACGCGCTACCACTCGGCTAAGCTGCCATACAAAATAACAACAGCAAAATGTTAATATAAAACTGAAATGAGTTTTAAAGTAGCTGAGAATAAATTTGTTGGCTCTCACCAAATTCGATTACATACTCAACTTTAGAATTAATTTTGGGCTTGTTCTGGACGACTTTGCAGCTAGCTTTTAGTCAGTCTAAGAAAAGTTAACTATAAGTTAACTAATTTTGTAGTCAACCACACATTCTCCGACAGGGATAATACATGTGACGTGAATACATTTAAAAAACATGACGTATTTACATTTCAAGACTGTTTACGCAGGTCTCTAATAGATACATACATACATGTATGTTTATACCAATAATGCTTTAATATCTTTGAATTAAATTAACCCTAAAACTCAGTTTATATCACATTTGAATACTTAATGAAGCTCAACTAAATGTTAATTAAATTTATAAATTCTTTACATTTTCAAACAGTTCATTAATTTCTTTGCAATCATAAATATACTATACATATTTTTGTAATCAAATGTGTTGAAAATTTCATTTATAATCTCCTTTTTTTTTCTCAATTATATGTTTTTGTTTTGCGGTTAAAAGCAACGTGTAGGTTGCAGCACGAGTGCATTTACGGAAATAGTGATATGTCACGTTCAATTATAGAAAATGAAAAAAAAAATTAAATAAAAATTAGCTCATTCCAGATAAATAAACATAACTCAGTACACGAGTATGATGAGTTTCCTGAGCACGTCGCCACATGACGAATTCAGTTTGATTAAAATAACACAGAAAATAAGTAATAAAATAAATACTTTAGCTAAAAAACAGGTACTAACTTTTGGAAATAAAAAATATAACATATATGCGAGTACATTAATTAGCCAGTCTTATATACGCGCATATATGACTTTTCGTGGGAAGAAGAAGAAAATGCATAATTTTATTATTTACAAGTAAAATATTGAAGAACTTTGAAATGGAATAAAACAAAGATGACTTTTTCCTTATTCGAAAAATATGGTCAATCGTTTCGGGCTTATCGGCGTAGGTTTGCGACTTCACATATCCGCACAGATATCAACAAATCAATTGTGGCACGAGCTATGTGACATGTTGCGCCGTCTTGTTGAAACCACAGCGCCTGCACATCATGGTTGTTCAATCCAATTGGTGGTCCATATCCAACTCCTGTGCACGATGACGGATAGACTGTTTCGGGTCTTCCTCTGTACGCACTGTACGACGTCTCAGTGAATGCGTATTATCATTTAGAGTAAACATGGTGCGAAAACGTTCCATAGTTAATCGAATTAATTGCTCTGATAGACGAATATGTTAACCGTAAAATGGACATAGTGCGCGATACGTATTTCGAACAGAACCAGGATTTTCAAAATAAATTTGCACAATTTGGAAGCGTTGTTCAAGCAGCAGTCTCTTCATGTTGAAATACCCAACTAAACATGCTTAAATTACTTCACAGCTGACAAAATGGCCACCAGTTAAAAAAGTGTTACCAACTTAAAGTTTTATACATTTAAAAAAAAACACCCTTTAAATCAATAATATAAAATAAATATAAGTATATGTTTATGTGTTTTTCAATTATGTTATCACATAATTTTTTAAAAAGTGTATGGTGTCAGTATTAATGTAAGAATAAACCACTAAGGAAAACCATATAATCGACTACCCAAAACTACAAATAAAGATTGAGTTTAATCAAAGAATATAAATTGTACAGAATGCGCATCTGAGCTAAGAAATTAAAAATTTTTTGCTTAAGCTTTAGATGCGGGGGAAAGTATAAAGCGCAAGCAAACACACACTGAGAGCATTATATTTTTTGCTCTTATCACCAGCGTTGCCGTTGTGCGACTTAAGTCGCATTATGCTACTTTTTCAACAGCCAAACATGCGGCCAATTTCAAAAAAACTATGTAAAAATATCCGAGTTTTACCAAAAAAAATACCGATTTTCGGAGGACGGTTGCTGTTGCTGAAATAAAGCTTGTTTTAAGGATGATAAGTTTCCAAATTCTGCAGTTTTAAAGTCAGTGAATTACAGCTTATTTCTTCATCTTTATAAAATATAATTTACAAAAAAACATAAAGTACAAACATAAATTAGCGTTACTAAACAATTATCAAATATACTTATAGTAGACACTTGTCAAAGATTAGATTCCAAGTGAAGAACTTATTAAGAAATACAGGAGGTTCAGTTAAAAAAATATGTATTTAAGAATTATGCATAATGCCTTGAAAAAATAATATAACTATATTATCCTCTTTAGAATAGAATTTTAAAATTTTCTACAAAACTTTAAATGGTTTTTTTTTTCAAAGTAAATTTTTTGAGTTATGCTGGTTTTTAAGTAAATAAGTGAGATGAACCATATCCAATATATGTATTTATGTTTTTACAGTCTCTAATTTTTTTTTACCAATCTTAAGTAATTGGATAAATTACGGCACTCGATATCGAACGAAATATGCATTTAATTTCGATTGGAATTTCATTCGATATGAAATGCCGCAACTTGACCACTCTTTTTTTAGATTTCATGATTTTTTTTTTATTTAGTAGCTATCTATAATACGTTTATACTCGTCTTATTTGCAATTAAAAACTGCATTTGTAAATACTCTACTAGCCGGTATTATGGAAATACATACATATGTATGTTCGTAGTTAATTAATTATTTGAATTATTTTTACTTTTTACTTTTTTCATTTATAAATGAAAAATTATAATAAAAAGAAAATGAATTAACTTCAGTTTTTCATCTATATTTTACTTTACTTTTTTTATTCTGACCATTTATTTACATACATGTATACTTTAAGGCCCAAATTTTGGATTCCAAATTTACTTCATTTGAACCTATTTTAACTTATAAACATATTATAAAAACTTACTTACTAACTTATAAAAAGTTTTATTAAGATTAAAAATGAAAGTAAGTTAAAATACATAATTTTTTAATTGTGATACTCCGAGAAATAATTTGCATTTGGAATCAAGGATTTGGGTGTCAAATTTTTTGCAATATTTTCACCATTTATTGGCTTTTCTATCGACCAAAAAAAAATAAAATGATCGACATCATCGAGCCGAATATCGCCAACTGGACGAACAGCTCTTTTTCTAATACCTGATATGCTAAACTGTGTATATGATTGCCCTACGGCATACATTCTGTTAAAATGATACAAAGGGATAAATTGAAAAAAGGGTCATAAAAAGATTCATTGGCACGAAAAGGGGTCAAAAGTGGTACCATAATGTCACAACGGCAACGCTGCTCTCAGCAATGCGATCGTAGCATACACTGCAGAAAGAAATGAGAGTGTGTACGCTGGACGGGTAGTACTGGAAATACCCGTCATAGAAAATTTTAGCTTTTATGAGATGCGCATTCTATATGATTTATATTTAATTTAATTAATTTAATCCCTAATCTTGAACACAAAAAGTGGTCATAAGAAGTATATTTCACCAACATAATTCTGTAAGAATATTCACATACTCACCTGAATCAAACACATAGACCAGGCGGTCAAATCACCTGAGCAAATTTATGTACATTAAAATTATCACTATATCTCTAACCGAATTGCCTGTGAAAATCAACTTAATGTAAGTTTATTTAAAATAAATTTATAGTATCAGTATATTTTAACAAACACATGCATACTTCCACATATTTGTATACTCCATTATATTTATTTATATTAGGAGTATATAAATTCACACATACATATCGTTAACTTAATACGAAAAGGCCCTAAGTCATGTTTTTCATAGTTTACAGGAGGAGGAAAAAACTAAATAAAAAAAGATGCAACATTGATACAAAATTTTTTTAAACGCAATATTATGTGCTTATGTAAAGTGTTTTTAATAAAAATTGCGTTTAAAAAAATTTTGTATCAATATTGCATCTTTTTTTATTTAGTTTTTTCCTCCTCCTGTAAACCATGAAAAACATGAGTTAGGTCCTTTTCGTATTAAGTTAACGATATATACAAAAATAAAGTGTGGCAAATACTTATTTTAATAGAGTCATTCATCCACTCAAGTGTGTATGTAAAATAAACACTGGCAAATGGAAGAGTTGTTACATGTCCTTTGTCTGTTCGTATGTCGTATGTATACACACACTCGTTTGTACTTGGCTGATCGTAATGTCTCTATTGAATTTGTTGACTTCAACACGTAAAACAGTCGGTAGATTGTTTCACTACGAGTATTTATTGCATTTTAAATATCAAATACTCAGTAAGTCTAGTCGTGCAATTGTGGTGGATTGAGCAGTTGTCATTGGAGTCATGTAGTTGCTCACCACCAACAGTACTGCGTCAATTGTGCAACTACACTCAATTGACCATTAATGTCATGCCCCATTATTGCCATAGTGGGGTGGTGAAGATGCACAATGGAACTGATTCCAAATATAATGGCAAGAAAAATGATTCTGTTAAATTCATTAAAATTAAAAATCATAGAGGAGAACATAAGCTGGAGTACATGTGCCAATATTTAGATAAATTATTATTTATAAAATTTAAAAAAAGTTGTAAGAGCCCGTTTAAACAACTCAGAAGGACGACTTGTGTGAAAAATTTATATGAAAAGTACTCACTTATTGGTTTCCTTAAGAATTTTCTAGACGACTGCCTGGATTGTGTGAATAGGTTGAAGTCAAAAATATGTTAACAACGATCAATTCCTATTTTAAGCGTGAAAAATTCAAGTTTAAACAAAATGCACTATACTTAGATAAACTAGCGATAAACTGCGATAAAAATTAGAGAAGACATGACTCAATATGAATCTACTTGATTCGCTGTCAGAATTTTGTGTGATTAGTGTGTAAAACATAAATATAGAGCGAAACACGTACCATGGAAACATAATATTAGGGTGTTAAATTATTTTTAGGCAATCTACTTAATCAGTAGAATTTTTTATCCTTTGAATATGATATGCTATTATGGGTACGCTTTTCTAATATGGATTATGGGGCCAATGTTACCAAGTAAACAGGTTGCCTAAAAATCATATGGCACCTTAGAATTTATTTTTGAAAGAAACTTTCTTTCGCATTTAGATCCACTTTCAACGTCAAGTGACAAAAAGGTGGACTTTTCTGTGGAAATTCCCATATGTATGTATACCAATTAATAATTAAACCTAAAATGTTCCATTTTAACGGCATGTCGCAACACCATTATCGAATCATTATTTTAAAGGCTCAAGGCTCAGTTAGCCGGCTGTAATGGAATGTAACTGCAATGGTAGGAATCAGCTGGTCGATATTGTTATGTGAAAAGTTATGAAAATGGTTATAGAGATATAATGTAACGTAACCTACTTTTCAATAACAATATTGATCAGCTGTTTTCTACCATTGCAGTTACATTCAATTACAGTCGGCTAACTGAGCCTTAATTTCCTGAAATTAGTTTTTAAAATCGTTCCCACTGTGTCACATCGATATATGTATGTAGATATATTTTTAAACTTTATATGGTATAAATTTGTCAATTAAGAATTTATTACAATTTCTAAACTTACAGCAAAGAGTTAGTTATTGAAAAACTTGAGAGTTTGTGTTAATGTATTCGTATGTAACCCAAGCACTTAATACAATCATGGCGTACCAAATTTGGTATTGCAAATTATTTAAAACAATTTAACTTAGAAACAAAATGTTTTAATAATGTATAAAAGGTCAACTAATTTCATTTGCATAATAATTGATTTAATTTATATACATATGTATGTATATATGTATATCTCTTGAACTTAGTGATAAACAAAAATTTATATACTATAAAATATGCAGTTTTTTTTTAATTTTATGCTATTTATTGACGTCTTCAAGTTGAAAACGCAAAAAATCATTGAAAAAAATCCAATTTTTATTTAATTTTCAATAAAGCCGATTGACTTTTGATGTGTAAACATCTATACGCTAGGGGGTAAAAATCTTTTGACTTTGATTTCTTTGCTGAGATTTCTTTGCTGAGATTTCTTTGCTGAGATTTCTTTGCTTTTTGCTTTTGCTTTGCATTGTCAAATAGGTGTGATCTATGTATGAGTGTATTAGTGTTTGAAAGAAGCAATACAAAGCAGAGAAACAAGTCGACCGGCTCGAAGCCGACGGTGCGCCGCCGCCGGTTATTTTTCTGTATATTTCCGTACACCAAAGGTGAAAATGAACCGTAAGAGCTACGGACTTGAAATTTGGACACAATATGTAGATATTTGGCCACTACAACAACAAATACATGAGAGTTAAAAACTAAATACATACAATTGTATGTACATATATACACTTGAAATTTTAAAAGTTAGTGTATTTTTATACAGACTACAACAATTAACACTAAATTTAAAAAATTTAGATCAATGGGTGTTCCATCAGTTAATGCACTTTTGACTTTGTAATTTTGACAACTTGCTGTACCTTGGAAACCGTAAGAGTAAAACTCTTGAAATTTTCAAAAACCGTAAAACTAAAAAAGCAAAAAAATATAAAATCGCCAAATATAAAAAAATCGCCAAAACGAAAAAAAACACAAAATTAAAAAAATCTCTAGGACTAAAATAAATCGCGAAAAATTGCAAAAATCGCCAAAATTAAAAAAATCCTTAAACAAAAAAATCGCCAATATGAAAAAAAAACCCCAAAAAACAGAAAAAAAAATCGCCAAAATTGAAAAAAATCGCCAAAATGAAAAAAAATTGCGAAAATTAAAAAAACCCAAAAAGAGAAAAAAAACGCCAAAACGAGAAAAAAGCGATAACTGAAAAAAAATCGTTTAAACTGAAAAAACTTAAAAAATTAAGAAAGCTAAATCAAAAAAAATTATCAAAACCGAATGTGCGCGAGTCAAAGTATCACTTTACTGAATTTATTTTAATTGCAATACGTACACAACAACAAGAACAGCAACAACTAAACGATGAACAACAGGAATTAAAAATTAAAAAGTAAAAGTAAAGGCTTTACCATAGATGAGCACTGCAGTACCACTAAAGTTTCAGTAAAAACAAAAAAAAATTTACTGATTACTAAAATTTTTTTCTACAATTTTTATAAATTGCCTAAATGATTTGTTATATGTTGAGGTGCATTGAATTTTCAGTAATCAGTAATGCCCGTATTCATAATGAAATTCTACCAAGTGGCTAAATGTTTTTCACACAAAAGTTTCAAAATTTGAATGAAAAAACTTTGCCACTTGCTACAATTTTATTATGATTACGGACCTACGATTTTACTAGTAATGCAAATTAGATTTCATTAGCAGTAAAAATTTACTGAATATTTTTAGTAATCAGTAAATTTACTGCTTACTGCAATTTTGAATGCACTACATATACATATACTGCAGTGTGCCCATTTACTAACCAAATAAGTTTAATAAAACAAAAAAAAAAAAACCAACAAATTCCTATGTATTTACAATATTGAAAGTTTTGATACTTTTAATTAATTAATTTAAAAAAAGATACTAAAAGCATAAGTACTTCCAACTTAAAAAAATTTTTCATTACTAGATGTTTACACATCTCCTCTGTGATCGGACTCACATTGCTTTTTTTTATATGACAGCGTCATAAAGCAAACTTATACCGTGTTCAGACATACCCCTTAATTGCGCAATTAGGACATTTTATTCAATTAAGGCCTTAATTGAATACAATTTACCATACAATAAACCAATTAATAAATTGAGCAATTAGTAGATAATTGTATCACTAATTGCGTAAAACTCGAGATGCAACCCTGGTGTTTGTTTAGAACTGTGTTCAGTGAGCAGAACAATTTCCGACAATGGCGAACCAAATGTCAAAAAAAGTAAATAAACAATGCAAAAGGAAATGGGTAGTGAAGAAGGTAAATTTATTTAAAATTCCTAAATAAATTTATTTTTTAACAGATATCTTTTACAAATAGCAAAAAACTTGAAGAGGAAGAGGCTGGCGTTGAGTGGGGAATTGTGGCCATGTCGAGTAGGGTTTCGTGGCCAAAGAAAATAAAATCCATGAGATGTATATATATTAATAATAATAGTTGTAATAAATTAATAACAAAGATTCTTCCACATCATCAAAATTGTTATCATTTTCCAACTTTTGCTCTCATAATACAAAGAGTTGCTGCTTTCTAACACTTTATAGAATTATCAAGTTTTTCGTTTTCTTTTTTTTAACACTGCTAGTTTTGAAGAGTTCGACATTTCTGTTATATATTAGTGAAATTTCTTTTAAAGCCGAAGTTGCAACAATTTTTGAAATTCACAAACACGAATATTCACGAAAAAAATAAAATTAATGTTTTTTTTTTCCAGCTGTCAAATGATAATTGAGTCAGCTAAATTGAGTATGTGTGAACACTAGATTTAATTGCTAAATTAAAATTAAATTGACTCAATTAAAAATGCATGTCTGAACACAGTATTATTGAAACTTTAAATGTAAAAACTGGCATGAATATAATGGCGGTATTCATTAGATTTGATACAAACGGGCTTGCTTAAGTCTAAATGAAAATATCGTAGCTTTTCTTTGCAACCCAACAACAAAACAGCTGTTATCTGCAAATAAGAAAATTAAATTAATTCAGAAAATTCACAAACAATAGGTTTCGCCATATTCTATAAAAAAAATAAAACCGGAAAACCCAAATAAAAAGTGGTTCACAGAGGAAATCAAATACTCGTATATTTTAAATTATTTGGTACAGTCTGTACAGCGATGCCATCATTGACAGTTGTATTGCAAAAAGTTGCAATGTAAAACGCACTAGACACTGAATACTGCTAATGTCTTGCTTTTAGTTGCAATAACTCGCATTCATGTTTTGAAAGACAATATTATCAAAAGATTAAACTATATTTACAATATATGTATGTATGTATTAGTGATGTAACGAATGTCAATTTTTGATATTGGCGAATACGAATAGAATATTTGAAACGATATTCGCGAATACGAATATTATATGTGGAACTTATAGACATTAAATTGGGGTTCTATTTACGCCTGGAATATTAAATATTAAAAAATTGTTATGAAAAAGAACTTCATACTCATGTTGGCGAACTTTAAAGTTAATAAAAACTACACAAAATTTTAATGATCGTAATTAAGTAATATTTAAAAATAACGCAAAGCTCAAATTTCTATAAAAAATTAAATGGATTCGTACAAACTAATATTTTTAGCCATTTATTTAAATTTCATTTCGGAGTTTGCATTTATTTATTTAATTTTTTTTTGGTAAAATATTCGTATTCGCATTCGCCTAAATGTTGCGAATACGAATTCGATTACGAATATCTAAAAATGGCCGAATATTCGGCAATTCGAATACAAATACAAACATTCGTGCATCACTAGTATGTAAATATATTGCTTTTGGATCAATATAATTTATATTTTATTTAATGCCAAATTTAATATGATTTGCCTTCTACTTGTTTCAATTTAAAATCTTTCCTTAGTAAATTGCTAGTAAATTCAATTTATTATTATTTATCATAGACAAACACGTATACTTGCACGTATACTTTTTTGTACACTCATATATCCATCAAACATTTTTATAAGAGTTCTATATGAAAATTTTTTCTGGTTTGTATGGAATCGCTGCGTAATACAACGTCTTTACTGCCAATATTTTCTCATCTAAAAGGATATATTGCATAGTTGTAAAAAGTAACCAAAATTCTCTTCTCGTTCGTCCATTTATGTCTAAAAAAAACAATAAAATAATAAAATATATAAACAGGCAGATAAAATAGAAACATGTGCATATTTGTGCAATAAAAAAGATATATCCGTCGCCGCGGCGCTGTATCGCAGCACACCACTGTATCAGAAAGTCGACTGTGTCATAACACACTTTTATTTAATAAAAATCTACTGTATCAGTCAGCATTCGTTTCCCTAAGAACAGTGTGCTGTCACACAGTCCACCATCTTTTTTTAGTAGAAAACAGTGTCCTGTCCATGTCTCAGATTCAGCAATTTTTTCCATAAGTGCAGTATGCTGTTACACATTTAGCCACTTCTTCCATAACTACAGTCAGCCATCTTTTCTATATGAACAGTCTGCTGTTTTACTGACATCCATCTGTTCTGTAAGAACAATGTGTTCTCGCACAGTCAGCCATTGTTTCTATAAGATCAGTGCGATTTCACACAGTCAGCCACCTTTTCTATAAAAAGAATCTGCTCTCACACAGTGAGTCATTTTTTATATAAAAACGGTACGGTTCCACTTACTCAGACGTATTTTCTATAAGAATAGTTTTCCGTCACATAGTCAGCCAGCTTTTCTATAACAACAGTGTGGTGTCACACAGTCAGTTATCTTTTCTATAAGAACAGTATTTTGTTATGAGTTCAGGCATAATTTTTATAAGAGGGTATACTGTCACACATTTGTCCATCTTTCTATATGCTCTCACTCAGTCAGCCATATTTTCTGTAGGAATAGTGTGCTATCACACAGTCTAGTTTTCTACGTGAAAAGTGTGCGGTGCCATTGTCGCCTTTTTATTCGAGAAGTGTACTCTGACACAGTCGAATTTTCTATAGCAAGAGCGTACTTTAACACAGTCGACTTTCCCTTAAGAAAAGTGTGTTGTGACACAGTCCATAAGAAAACTGTGCTATGAGATAGTCGACTTTTATGTAAGAAAAGCTCGAAGTTATTTTTATTGAAATGTAAGTACATGTGTATATACTTACATAAATACATAAAAAGAAAGAAAAAATAGACAAATTAAACAACAAATATAAAGACATTTTGCGTGAAGTTGCAGGACAGTATTCACTGTAACAGATTCGTACAACGTTATGTACCTTTTAATACTTTTCCCACTACGAGTACATGTGTGTATGTATTTTGAAGTGGAAATTTGGCATACCAGATGTAAAATATAGGCCGTGTGGAAGCATTAAACCAAGGCACACCAATCATGTTTGTACCCGCGATTCTACAACAAATATTACAACAGCAACAACTACATGTACTTTGTTGGTATAAATTACCTTCTTACTTTTCAAAAAAGGGTAGCATCGTCAGATTGCATGTTTCGTATAGGAAATGTCAAACACCATACAAAACTGAATATTCGAAAGGTTGTTATGTATACCCAAATAAAAGCATGCTTTTAGGCTTATACCTACACAATCCAAATTTGACATTTAGATTGGTATAATGACATTAGTCACCTGGTGTAGTGCTGCCACCTAATAAATGCGCCTTGCATTAAACCTTTGCATCTGTAAAAGTTAGGCGGAAATGTCAAATGACAAAATTTTAATTAGAACGCGTTCTATTTTGTTCTGACACCAGCTGTTTCATTAGAATAGGGGAGAGGTTACGTCAGATGCAATTAAACATGAACGTTTGAAAACAAAAATATGTACATATATACCAAATTACGTACGAGTGGTGTAACTGAAACGTCGGATGTATGTATTAGAGAGCTGCGTAAACAGTCTTGAAATGTAAAAACGTCATGATTTTTAAATGTATTCACGTCGCATGTATTATACTAAACCAATAATAAATGCTGTCGTACTATAAGCGAAGCACGATGGATGTATTGGTGTATGTGTATATCAGTTGTAACAAGCGATGTCGCAAGACAGCTTGTTTGTAACAAACACTCAAAAGAAGTACTGTTGATTAGTGTATGCTTGTTATTTTTCATATTGTACGTTTGAGCGTGTGTCACAAAGTATACAGAGGTGAAGAAAGTGAGTGATGAAAAAAGCTAAAATCAGCTACGACACGGGTTCAGCGAGATAGGGACAACTGTAGTATATTTGTTATTAAGTTGTTAACAATATAATCAAAACAAACAAGAGAAAATGTGTACTTTGTGAAATGAACAAAAGAACATTTTTACAAATTTAAATGAAAGATTTTGAAGTGTTGAACTAAAAAACACAATGTGTAAAAGTTTATTAGTGGTAAAAAAGTGATTAAAATTAGTTTCCAAATAATTACAGACTTCATTTTAAGCATTTGCATTAAAAAATATTAATTTTTACCATTTACTTCCAAAACGTACATAGCGAATGAGACCACAAAGAATAAAATGAAAATACATTTCAACGAGTGAACATTTGTACAAAATTAAATCAAGGAATTTTTTGTGTTGAATTAAAAAAACAGAGTGTGAAAATGATTATTAGTATTAAAAAAGTGATTAAGATTGTTTTTCAGATAATTTCTGATTTAACTTTAAGCTTTTTCATTCATAAATATTAATTTTGACCTTTTAATTGCAAAAATTTCGTAGCGAATAAGGACACAAAGTATAAATTGCAAAAACATTAAATCAACGCAACTACGACAGAAGCTTAAAGAAGACACTGGTACTGTGTGAACGAGACGTCCAGAATTCGCTTTTATCTTCCGTCTCGTGACATCTCTGTGTACTTTGTGCTAGTATCACAAATTCTTCCGTCACAAGTGTTTTCTTCTTTACTCTTATACCTACAATACTCAAACAAATTTCTTGCAAACAATGTTGTTAACGTTTTAGTTAATTTTAATTATTATTCGAACTCCATTTGTTTCTATATTTATGACTTTAACAAGCTAAAGTTCGTATCGCTTTTTAAGCCAAATTACATGTGATAATTATTAATGAACAAATAACACCAAAGTTAGTTGTAAATATTCTGACAACACATAGTTGAACGGAACAGCCAGCCGTTTTCGAAGACCACTAAAACTTCATCATCAGCGTTCTTTTGTGGTTTGTCCACTGTGTGTGGTGTCAGTTGATGTAGATTTCTGCTTTATATACTTAGCATTATTGCAAATGGAATATGTGAATTGTTTTAATTCATCGTATTTCAATTTGCTGAAAGCTTTTTTGTATTGTAAGCTCAATTTTACCATCTCTATATTTGCAACAGTCTTACCATTGTCGTTTGTTCTTTTTACTAATTATACACATGTTAGTTAATTTGCTTATTTTTGTTCTACTTAAGACAAACTTTTTTGGTTTGCTACTATTAAGTATATTTTTATTTAATTTTTGCCACAAGCCCATGGCTATAAATTTTAGTTAATTTTAATTATTATTCGAACTCCATTTGTTTCTATATTTATGATTTTAACAGGCTAAAGTTCGTATCGCTTTTTAAGCCAAATTACATGTGATAATTATTAATGAACAAATAACACCAAAGTTAGTTGTAAATAAACCTTCATCATCATTGTTAACGTTTGTTTTATAAGATTTCGCTGTAGTAAAGCATTTGAAAAATCCCTCACGTCTTGAAAGTTCTTATAACATGTCTTGTGCAGGAGTCTAGTATGTATAATACAAACCAGGGATGGCAAAGTTGGTACAATTTTACCTTTTTTGGTACTATTTAAACTCGGAAAGTAAATACAATAGTACACCAATGACTAATTTAGTACATTTAAGGAATCTCCGCAGTTTCACTCCGTATTTCTTTTCAAACGATTGCATATGTCAATTTTCACTTTTAAACAATGAGACTCATATTTTCTCCTTGAAAACAGTCTTGTGAAAGCAAAACGCAGCAAGAAAATCAAAAAAATTTGAACTATTCCATTTCAAAATCATCGGATGCTGGATCACATGCTTTTAATCTGTGTATTTTAAATTTCAACTTAAACAGTTTTAACTTCAAAGCAAATTTGTGAAAACGATTCGCTGGCCACGACAAAGTCAATTATTTTAATAAAAACAAATAAAAATATGTAATTTGAACTAAAAGTACAATTAAGGTCAAAAAATACAATTTTTTAAAGTCGTTGGTACAATTTTAAAATTCTCAATGCCTTCCCTGATACAAACCGTGTGAAAGAACCTTAAGTAAATACAACACTTTGTGGCTAGCCGCTGCCGCCGGAAACTTTTAGCTTTAGCCGGCTATTTGCATCAGGCGAGCATACCGCCGTTGACCGTCAATCAATATTGGCTTCGTGATCTGCTCAAACTCTGTTTGTTTACTTTTAAGCACAGAATATGAATTAAGTAAAGTAGTCCAATTATAATTGTATAATTGTACCATGAAGTAGTCTATGCTTTTAAGTACATTGCAGAAATTTGTAAATAAAACTATACGTGAAAAACAAAAAATGTTGGTTACCACAGGAAATTCATTAGCAGCCACAGCTACTATACCAGATAAATCATGGCAGCCAAATTTTGTTACAATAGAAACAACGTAAGTCTTGTTAAGATATAAATAAATAAATGCGAACAAACTTTAAACACCTACAACTTTCACAGCATGGGCGAAATTACAGTTGAATTGTATTGGAAGCATGCACCGAATACATGTCGTAATTTCGCAGAATTGTCAAGACGTGGTTACTATAACAACGTAGTGTTTCATCGAATCATTAGAGATTTTATGATACAAGGTGGTGATCCCACAGGCACTGGCCGAGGTGGTAGCTCGATATATGGCGGGGAATTTGCTGACGAAATACACCCTGACTTAAAGCATACAGGAGCTGGCATATTGTCGATGGCGAATTCTGGCCCCAATACTAATGGCTCACAATTTTTTATAACTCTGGCTCCCACACAGTGGTTAGATGGTAAACATGCCATTTTCGGTAGGATATATTCCGGTATGCAGGTTGTTAAGCGCATTGGCATGGTAGAAACGGACAAAAATGATCGACCCGTGGATAGTGTGCGTATATTAAAAGCAAAAGTGGATAAATTATAGTTTTAAATAAATTTATATTTTTCAAAGATTTTAGTTATAATAAAATTAAATCAAAGGGCATATGGGTTTGGTATCGATGAAATAAGTGGGCTCAACATCCAAGTCCTATACTGTACTGTCTAACATATCAACTAGACGTTTAATTTCTCGTCTGTGAACAAAAAATGTATGGTAATTTTTTATTTTCAATACATGTTTTCAAAATCTGAACTTACATTCGGGCCCCGACATGTTCAGTGGGTTGCATTGACTTAGTAATTTCTTCTGTTTTAGCCATTATCGTATACATACATTTAATATTAGCATCCATACTGTCAGTCAACTTATTAACAGCATTTTTATGTACCTCCACATTATCAGCAGTTATAGATGAAATGGAATGAAGAAGATTGCACAAATTCTCTGTTAAATTGTCTACCGATGCGGCCAAATATTGTGCCTCAATTTCTATATCATTCAAAACATTTGCATCTATTTGCGGCAATTGAGGCATAAGTAAAAACTGACGTGTCATGCCTCCAGTCGTAGAAATGGAAGGTGTACTATTATGTGAAGGATCTTTTCCGTACTCATAGTTATCTTCTTTTTATGAGACAATTTAAATTTGTAAAACAAATTTAATATCTATGTATGTATTCACATACAAATCATTAAAATTACCTTCTCTTTCTGCAGGACTAGTCAGTCGTAGCTTTTCTTCTAAATTTTCTGCAACAAAATGCCTCATTTGTCCATCTGAATCGTCAGCTCCCTCCAACTCATACGGTATTGCATCACTTATTAAGCTTTGCGGTCGTTTTGGTGTCTTGCTACTATTATCACAGGAGCTACTTTTGGAATTATCCTCATCATCTTCGTCATCGTCAAGGCTGTCAGCTCTGTCAGTCATTGGTCTGTTGGCTGTAGGAGTTAAGTCATTTAAAACACTATCTGGTACAGCTCCTGCGTATTGTGCCAAAAATGGTATTTCTTTATATGAAGAAGCAACGTCAGAGTTGGAATTTGTCGACGTTTTGCGAGATCTCGTTTTTGTTGCCTCATGCTTTGCTCTTTCTTCTTCAATTTCCTCCTCGGTTAGACCATAACGAGGTCTTATAGGAATATCTTGAGTTTGTCTGGACATTCTGTGCAGTTTTTTTAAGTCTGTTTTCAAACTTTTTGTTTATTGATTTTCTTGACAATAAACAAAACTGATGACAGCTGTTGCTTTCAAATAAATGCTTGGGAAACACCCTGTCTTTTATAAATTAAGCGGCGGTGTGCTGGAAAACTCGTGATTTTAAAATGCTGCATTTCTGGTACGTATAACTTTAAAGGCTGAGTTAGCCGACTGTAATGTAATTGTAATTTAAGGCTCAGTTAGCCGACTGTAATGTAATGTAACTGTAACGTAGAAAACAGCTGATTGATATTTTTATATGAAAAGTAGGTTACGTTACATTACATCTCTATAACCATTTCCATTACCTTTCACATAACAAAATCGATCAGCTGTTTCTTACTGTTGCAGTTACATTACAGTCGGCTAACTGAAGGTTCAGTTAAAGTAACTGCAACAGTAGGAAACAGCTGATCGACATTGTTATGTGAAAAGTAGTGAAAATGGTTATAGAGATGTAATGTAACGTAACCAACTTTTCATACAAAAATGTCGATAAGCTGTTTCCTACGTTGCAATTAGTTTACATTACAGTTGGCTAACTGAGTCTTGAGCCTTTAGCCAACTGTAATGTAATGTAACTGTAACGTAGAAAACAGCTGATTGATATTTTTATATGAAAAGTAGGTTACGTTACATTACATCTCTATAACCATTTTCATTACTTTTCAGATAACAAAATCGATCAGCTGTTTCTTACTGTTGCAGTTACTTTACATTTCAGTCGGCTAACTGATCCTTTAGGAAACATCTGATCGATATTGTTAACTTGTGAAAAGTAATGAAAATGTTCACAGACATGTAATGTAACGTAAGCTACTTTTCATATAGTGTCCAGGAGACGTACAAAAAAGCCATCAATCGGTAATAATAGTTCTAATTCTTCAAACCATTCTAAAAAAACAAACATATTTTCCTTAAAAAAATTTCGAAACAAACGAAAGATTTTTAATATAAAAACAAGACATTGGGTAGTGTGAATAAAAAAAGAAATATGTACTACATACTCTCGTATGTATTTGCTTTTTAGTTAAAAAAATTTTTTTAAACACCAAATTGTCATACATAAATACATATGCATTTGGGGTTTTAAAAACAATTTTTAAGTATTTTTTTTATTTTATTAACTGTTATTTTTTTAAAGATCAATGGCACATTTTCAAATTAATTTTTTTCATCCGCGCACTTCTCCATGTCGTCACAGAACAAATAACACAAAGTAAATGACGGTTTTTTCGTCAATCAGACTTGGAGACGTACAAATAATCAGCCGTCAAATAAAAATATCAAAATTTTTTGATTCTCATCAATCAGTGCCGACGTGTGCGTGTAGCCGAAAAAAAAACGACTGGACGCACACAACTATGTGATTGATGGATTTTTTGTACGTCTCCTGGGCACTTAAAAATATCGATCAGCTGTTTCCCACGATGCAGTTACATTCCATTACAGTCGGCTAACCGAGCCTTAAATTGGATCCATAAAAAAATTCCAATAAAATTAACTTCTAGTGCACAAAATTGTGCAATCAATAGGACAATACTTTCAAGTTTGAAGTTTTAACAAAAAAAGTTTTAATTCTTTATTGTAAATTAAAAAATGTTTATTCGAACAAAATAAAAAATTAAATTCGAATAATTATTGTTCGTATGTCCCTATTTACACTATGCAAGTCTTATTGCTAAGCTGATTAGTTTATTAGGAGAGAGAGACGGGGGGAAAAGAAACGTTGCTGTTCCCCTCGTCTCTCTCCCCCTGAAACTAATCAGCTTAGCAATAAGACTTGCACAGTGTGATTTGGGACTATGACAATTCTTTTATAAGGCGAATCCACATGAATATGCCTTGGCTTATAACAAACATAATATAGGAACGTTTTCCAGTGCTAAATTAGAACAGCAATACATTCGGTTTCTAAATAGAAAAAGCATAAATATTATATAAACAGCAGTGGTTACTTTATCGATGATCAGTGTTTACACTTTTGCTACAACTTATTTTCCTAGCTAATGTCTTCATAACTTGGAAAAAATGAATCGATCTGGAAAATTTTAAAACATCTGCAAATATTATTCAGTTTAAATGTGTATGTATTATTTTTTATTAATAAAATTTTATGATGCAATCATATATTGCTACAATACACACGTTTTACTTTATTATACATATTTCATTTTGTGTGATCATCATTTAGATTAATACCCCAGTATTCTTAACGTCTGTGACAATAGCAAAACTTTGACCAAAGTGAAATAAACGACAATTTTCATTATTTTGGTATTCTGAAAAATATTGTCATCACAATATTTTAGCAAATTAATATGACGAATTTTTGTTTGTTGTTGGTTAAGCATCGATTAATCGATTAATTATAGTTTTGAATTTGTCGCAAAGTTAAGAATACGGATGTAAGCATGTAAATTAAAAAAAAGAATATATAGGCATGTTCTGAAAATTACATTTTTCAAATCACATGTGATTTTAAAAGTAATAATGGTACTGCAGACTTTTTTAAAATCATATACGATAAATTTCTTTCAGAAATGATATTTGATGCTCCATACAATAGAAAAATTAAAAAAAGAGTGAAAAAATATCCACATGACCATTATTACTTTTAAAATCACATGTGATTTGAAAAATGTGATTTTCAGAACATGTTTTTTATTTAATATTTTTAATATGTCTGATAATTTTTTATACATACAATTTATATAATTAATAAACTTAAATAATATTTTATGGATTAATACATACATATAGACATTATAATAAATAAAACAAGAGGTTATATTATAAATAAGCCAATTAAAAATTATAAAGAAAAAATATTACAAAAATCAATGAGAAGATTAAATAAACTGGAATAAATTTTGGATTCAAAATTTAAATAGACATTTAAATTTTGTATTAAAATATACATATGTAAATAATGGTTATGAAATTTTTTTTATCATATATTAGAATCTGATCTTTACTAATTTGCCATTTATTTTAATTTAGGACGTTTTGTTTTATATTTTTCCTTAATTTAGTGCAATATTTTGCAATCAATTCTTCAACATTAATTATTGTTATTTTTTTAAGAAAAATGTTAAACCATCACATAAGACCTTTAACTTTTTTGTTTTATTGTTATATTCAAACGAGGGAAAGTAGAAAAAAGTTTTTATTACTAACATCAGGTTTAGTTTTTCATTTCCAACACAATTATTAAAATAAGTATAGCTAATACTGCAGCCAAGATACCAAACATTATTAATTTCTTTTTGCGCAATTTGTTCTGCAATAAAATAATAAAAGAAGGCATAATATATACGTTTTAAGTTCTTTTAAGCAATTGAAATGTTTACCTTATAAGAACCAGCTAAGCGTAAATTTTCAGTGCCCTGAGATACATAAACACTAGTTTGTTCCACCGATGATTCTATAGAATCCACGGTTAAGCCTTGTTCATAAACCATGGCTCCCAATTTCTTATAAATCTCGTTTACACCCACAATATTTTCCTTTAGAACAATATTAATTAAACTTAATTTCACAGTTTTGATTACAATTAATTACCTCCAATTCTCTAATGGCTCTTTCTTGTTCTTCTAAAGCTTGTAAATCAATATCTTCTTGCATTTGTATTTGTTGCTGCTGCTGTGACTTACGTCCGAACAGATTGTCTTCAAAGAAGGAATTATTGCTGCCATTTGACGAATTTGTAGAGTTACCTGGAGGTTTTGCAATATTGTATTGATTTGCTCGAGCCTGGCGTACCTGGTTCTTTTCAATATCGACTGTTTTACGTTGAACGGCCTTAAAACCGATAGAAAAAAGTAAGTTAATGTAATTTCTTAATATGTTCTATTATAGTATTTATTTATACATTAATACGATCGGAAATGTATAGTAGTCATTTGAAGCTGGATTCTTTCTCAACTATCTAGCGTTTGAGAATAACTATAAATTAATTTGGAAAATGTTTTGTACGTTAAAAATTTGGAAAATTATTTTAGACCGAAGAATTTATTATTATTTTAAAACTTGAAACTGTAGAAACTGTCACAAGTAGAGCGCCCCTAACTCGTATTTTTGCGACATTTAGTTTTTCGGCGATTTCACACAAATACACCTTGTCATAAAAATCAGTCAGTTCTCGTGGTACCTTCATAGCGAACAGTAGAGTTGGGCAAAATCGTTCCTTTTGTGGAATCGTTCCGACCGATCCAAAAGACTCAAGGAACTAGGTCGTTCCTTTCGTTCATCGTTCCGGTCTTATACTTTTAACAGTGAATGAACGAGGAACGAGAGAAAGTGCCTGTTGCTCGTAAAAACGTCAACAGAAATTTTTTATGTTTTATTTTAATTTTCTTACAAACTAAAAAAAAATAATTCTTTGTTTTCATAAAATATTTGTAAAAAAAATAATAGCCCACAATAAGCAATAAACTTTTGAAATTAGCAAAATTTATCATAAACATTACAAATAAGTGAACGAAACAAATGTAATACACGTTCTTAAACGTTTGTCTTTGACGTTTGTCAAAACAAATTAATTGCACCTCAAGACGATTTGCAATTACAGAACGAGGAACGATAAAAAAGAACATTTAAAAAGTCCGCACTGTTCCTTTTTAGGAATCGTTCCGCACCGATCCAATTAGGGAATCGTTCCATGGAACTAGTTCGTTACGGAACGACACAACTCTAGCGAACAGTCGATTAGCGTAATTTTGCTTACATACTTACCAAACAAACAAAAAATTATACAAAAAAATATTCGTAGTACATATTATTCGTAATAGGTACATACTGACTTTAATAAATAAGCTTTATGCTTTGCTAATATTTTTTACATAGTAGAAATAACAAAAACAAAAAAAACCGCAAACAAAAAAATAACAAAGTGACATTGAGGAATACCCTAACGAGTACCTCAAAAACAAACAAACAATCATAAATAACAAAAACAAAAAAAGACCGCAAAAAAAAACACAAACGAAGTACCCTTGAGGAATTCTATGTAAATATGAGTGCCTCAAATACAAAAAATTTTAAAGTGAGTTCTAACGGCAGAAATGCTTATTTTACTGTGAGTTCTGAAACTCTTAATGAAAAAAATATAAATAATAAACCTGATGAAAGTCTTTTTTTAACGGCAGAGCCAATTTTTCGTCAGCGATCAATTTCGCTCTGTCCAATGTCAAATAGTAGTGATTCATTAACATTACAGTTGCCTAGTACTTCTTCATATAAGCCAGTAATATCATCCCCTTCAGGCTCGTGTTCATCACTCAACAAAGTTATCACTACAGATAACAGCGGCTCGAAACTCAAGGTACAAGTCGGAATGGACAGATATGTAACCGTGGTAAAGCGTGGGCGAAGCCCGAAATCTTCAAAAATTTCATCTGCTCCAAAAATGTCTAGGGATAACAGCGCAGCCTCAACTATTCGCCAGAATCGCTTTCAAATATTGCAAGATGAGAACGACAAACCCGATGTATCCTCGAATAAAACATCCAAGCCGCCACCAATCTATTTGAGAGAGAAAAATTCAAATGCCCTTATTAAAAAATTAATTTCGGTCATTGGTGAGAATAAATTTCACATTGTCCCATTAAAACGTGGCAACATCGATGAAACGAAAATTCAAATTTATGACGAAAACGATTTCCTCAAAATGGTCTCTGAATTTGAAAAAAATAAAACAAGCTTCTACATATACCAGCTTAAGAGTGCTAAAGGCCTGCAGATCGTATTGAAGGGCATAGATTCCTATGTTGTTCCTGAAGATAAAATAAAAATAAAAGATAAAATAAAATAAAAGATGTACTCGTCCTCCAGGGATTTAAGGTAAAGAATCTATCTAACATAATAAGCAGAGAAAAGGTACCCCAAGCCCTATTTCGTGTTGAACTGGAGCCGAATGATATACAGTTGAAAAGAAAAAAACGAGACTCATCCTATTTATAGCCTAAAATAACTTTTATACAGAAAAATCACAGTTGAAGAGCCAGATAAGCGTTCAGTTCCCGTGCAGAGCCATAATTGCCAAGAATATGGCCATACAAAAACTTACTGCAATTTACCTACTGTTTGTGTTGTGTGCGGCGAATTACACGGCACTGCTAGTTGTACTAAACCAAAAGATCAAGCGGAAAAAAATGCAGTAATTGTGGAGGTAATCACACCGCTAACTACAGAGGTTGTCCTGTGTACTCTTTCGTCAAGCAGGCTATGGTGCAAAAACCTAAATTAGCTCCAGTTCAAACAACAAACGCTTCCTCAGCCACTTTTGCGCAAATGAGCCAACCAGTTATTACCCGTGTATCGTATGCAGATGCTGCTAAGACAAATTCAATTCCCACACAAAATGTTTCCCCACCAAATAATTCAACAAATACAAACTCAAACTTTAATTTTAATCGCCTTGAAGCCACTTTTGAAAATCTTGTGCAAACTATCAACAACTTTACAACAAATATGACTAGCATGATGCAAGAAATGCTACGAATGCAGAACACACTGCTTCAAGCATTAATTAACAAGCCATGAACACCTTAAAAATATGTTTCTGGAACGCAAACGGCATTCGCCAACATAAAGATGAACTTGAGCACTTCCTTACGGAAAAAAATATTGATGTAATGTTGGTCTCTGAGACTCATTTGACTTCTAGAAGCCTCTTTAAAATGAATGGCTACACGTTATATGATACAAAGGACCCTAGAGGGAGAGCATGCGGTGGATCAGCAATTCTTATAAAGTCAAGACTCAAGCACTATATTCTTGACAACATTTGTGAAGAACATCTACAAGCAACAAATATCTGCATTGAGAATTTTTGTTCAAATTTCGTGATATCTTCAATTTACTCCCAGACTAGATTTTCAATTACTGAGGATCAATACGAGAAATTCTACAAATCTCTTGGACCTTGTTTCGTAGCAGCTGGCGACTACAGCGCTAAGCATACGTTCTGGGGTTCGCGTCTTATTACGGCTAGAGGTAGGGCTTTGTTTAACACAATTTCAAAAATGGGCTTGGATATTATTTCGAGTGGGGAGCCCACTTACTGGCCTGCTGACGTACGAAAAATTCCGGATGTTATAGACTTTGGCGTCATAAAAAGTATTTCTAGGGAATTAATTCACGTTGAAGCTTCCCTAGATCTCTCGTCCGATCACTCTCCCACGATCGTTACAATCTGTAGCCCACTAAGAAGTGACTTGCCTCATCCATATATGAAGATGATAAATCGTGTGAATTGGCTGGGGTTAAAAAAATACCTTAGTAGTCATTGTACGGAAAATATTAAGCTAAGAACACCAAATGATATTGAATCTAACATTGCCAATCTCAACGAGAATATTAAACAGGCTGCTGAACATGCCACTACCTCCCATCCGCAGACTGGGTTTAATAAAATTTATTCTACAGACATTGAACGTCTCGTACGTGAAAAAATAAGAGCTAGAAGGGAATGGCAACAGCACAGATTACCCCAAAATAAAATTAGATTTAAAGAGTGCACGAAACGACTCTAAGAGTTGCTTGCATCTGAGAAAACTGCATCTTTTAAAAATTATCTCGAAGGTCTTGATGTCACACCAGCATCTAATTACTCTTTGTGGCGCGCTGCTAAAAAGCTTCAAAGACCCGTTGAGTTTAAGCCACCACCACCACCAAGAAGCGATATTGAAAAAGGTAAAATATTTGCTGAGCATTTAAAATCCGTATTTACCCCAAATACATGTACTGGTGTTGCTGATTTGCCGAGTGTAGTTGCTCTACCCCCTCGACCCTTAAAGTTTAAGATGCGTGATGTACATAAAGTAATTGCTGAGCTCAACCCGAAGAAAGCTCCAGGTATTGATGGTATTAGTAACAAGATGCTGATGAATCTGCCTCGCACTGCAACTTACTATTTATTTTTAATGCCATATTACGACTAGAGTATTATCCACACAGCTGGAAGCTCGCCAAGGTCAAAATGATTCCAAAGCCGGGCAAAGATCTTACCAAAGCTGAGTCTTACAGGCCAATAAGTTTACTATCAACAATATCAAAGCTTTTCGAAAAGCTGCTCATGACAAAATTTTCCCCAATTCTAGCTGAAAGTGGGTGCATACCGGACCATCAATTTGGTTTTAGAAGTCAGCATAGTACCATTGAACAAACGCATAGATTGGTTCAAGTTATAAGAAGAACATTTGAAGAAAAGAAGTATTGTTCTACTCTCTTTATTGATGTTTCTCAGGCATTTGATAAAGTATGGCACGAAGGCCTAATTTTAAAATTGAAGACATATCTACCAATAAATTTTCTAAAGCTATTGGAAAGTTATATTCTATCCCGGAAATTCATTGTTGTGGAAGGAGACTTCATGAGTGTTCCCGAATCTATCTCTGCCGGTGTGGCACAGGGGAGTATACTGGGACCAGTTTTGTATTTGATTTATACTTGTGATATGCCTGTTAGCACTAAAATCCATACATCTACTTTTGCCGATGATACAGCCTTTTTTAGCATGCACGAAAACCCTCACGAGGCATCCCGATATCTTCAGGAACATATTACCCAACTGGAACTATGGTTAAAGTTATGGAGAATTAAAGTAAAGGAGCAGAAGTGTGCGCAGGTAACATTTACTCTACGAAAAGATACTTGTTCCCCCATTAGAATCAATAATCAAATTGTTCCTCAGCATTCACATGTAGAATACCTTGGTATACACCTTGATCGACGCCTTACATGGAAACAACACATTGATTCTAAGCTAACACAAATGAAACTAAAATTAGCTCAGGTACTTTGGCTGATTGGTAGAAATTCAACTCTCAGTCTAGATTGCAAACTTTTTATATACAAGTCACTTTTGAAACCTATATGGTGCTACGGAATTCAACTATGGGGCACTGCTTCAGCTTCCAATGTCGAGAGAATCCAACGAAGGCAAAATAAAATTTTACGTATGATAACTTCGGCTCCATGGTACATCAAAAATTCGAATATGTATCGTGATTTGAATATGCCACTAGTGATTGGAGAAATTGCAAAGTACGCAGGCAAATATTTAACAAAACTCGAATCAAATCCTAATCCGCTTGCTCGTAATATTTTGAACTTTACTGGACACATCCGCCTAAAAAAGAGGGACACAAGAGCTCTTATACTCAACACTCCAGATGGGACTACTTGAAAATGCTTTTTTTTTTTGCTTTTTGATTATCACTACTTATGTATTATTTATAACTATCACTAAGTTTATGTCCGACAGTGATCGGGCCTAATAATTATATTCTAGATTTAAGATTTGAATACTTATTGTTAGTTCATATTTGAAGATACAATAAATAAATACATGCATTAAAAAAAATAAAATAAAAATTTATTGCAATAGTGTAAAAAATACAAGCAGCTGCACAAAGCAGTTGTATAGTTTCTATTATATTTTTACCTTCTGTAAAGTTACAATTATTTGCGTTACGGCCTTTTTGCATGAGACTAGGGATGTAACGAATGTTCGCATTCGCAAATGATTCGCTTAGTTTTGCTATTTGCATTCGCATTTGCATTCGCTAAATTGTATGCGAATATTTCAAGCGAATACTAAAGACAACAAAATTTGTACTTCTTTTACGAAAATAGTTTACGATTCCAAACAAAGCTTTAAAATTTTAGCGGAAAACTTTTCTATAAATGATAATTATCATAATGAATCCACAATCTAGCTGTTTTGTAGTCTGTTCAAACCTTTGGAAAAATGTACCACTCATTACTTCGTACAGAAAATTTTAAATGCTAACAATATTAACCAGCCCTTGTTTGTTGTAAATTCCATGCGAAACAAGTGCCACGCATATTATTTCGCATGAAATCTTAAAATGTTGAAGATATATTTCATATATTTTTGTCCCAAGATGAAAATAGTACTATTTTTTCCAAGATTTTTCATGAACAATTCATTCCAATTTTCTTAATATATATTTTGACAGCATTTCACATGAAATGTTGAACAGAGTACCAGGCTTTAGGGCCAAAGTACGAATGGGTTGATTGATTTGTAAATTTTTTTTAATTAAAGACTCAATTTAAATAAAATGCTATTTGTATTGCATCTGTTTATACATATAAATACAACTTCATGTTCTTAAAAAAATTAAGTTTCATGTGATTTTTATCGTATTTTAAGTATTTGCATTCGCTTTCGCATTCGCATTCGCTTTCGCAAAAATTCAAATGCATTATTCGTTTTCGCATTCGCTAAATTGGTATTCGTTACATCCCTACATGAGACCAACGATATACTGATACTTGCTTGCCCATCATCGGGCACAATTTAGCATTAAAAAGGAATTAAGTAGTAAGATTTTTCGTGGAAGAAAAAAATGAAATTCTGTTTTGTTATTCACTCTACTAAAGAGAAAAAATGAGCGAAAGTACAGCAATAATTAAAACTATTTTAGTAATAATTCCTTATATAAAAAAAAATATTTTTTTTAAATCTAAGTCGGTACCTTAATATAGAACTAATGATTTTTTTTTTTTTTGGAAATGGAGATTTTTGCATTTTACGGAAATGTATGTCACTAATTTCAGTAAATTTCCGGGTCATATTTGAATGCAACTTTTCAAGCAGTGTTGTGACACTATCTCGAAAGAATGCAAATTTTAACAGTTTTTGGCTACTTTTTTTTTTAAACTAAATAAAATTTAAGGCTTTTTAACCGCAAAAATTGCGAACAGAGAAATATCACCACAATAGAAAAAACACAAAAATAGAGAAAATTTCTAAAATGAAAACATTGCCAAGATCAAAATAAAAATTGTTATAATGAAATAAAATGTCCAAATCGAAGAAAAATATATACATACATATGTATGTACTAGGTACTCGCGTAAAACATAACCCTTCCTTTTGGTAATCGAGAAGATTTGCCACATAGGAAACAATTAAAAAAAATAGTTCAAAAAAAAAATCTTTTCAAACAAAATTGGCAAAACAAACAAAAAAAAAATACTCAGATAAGCAAATTTTCAAACCGGAAAAATCGTTCGAACAAAATAAAATAATTGGCAAAAACTGTAAAAATTGCCAGATTTGTAATAAAAACTCATAATTGAACCAAAAAACATTAAAAAATCTAAAATAGAAAACGAATTAAACAAATGTTTAACCAATAATAAGCAAACATCGTATTAATTTCACCATGCTCTAAATAAGAGATTACAATAGAAAATAAAAAAATAAAAACCACTGAAAACAAATGTAAGTTGAAAAATCGGAATTTGCTCTGGATAGTTGAATATCACCACATTATCTTGCAGTACTACATAATATCGGCATAATAATCGTGAGATTTAGGGCCTGTCCCACGATGTCACCAACTTTCGACTTGTCGCACATTTACATTCAAAACAAAAAGCAAATTTTAAAATTTTGTTGTTGTTTCCAATGTAACTGTACGACAAGTCGAACGTTGGTGACATCGTGGGATAAACCGTTACTGAAGTTAACAGATGAAAATAATTTTGTACTTTTTGCATTTGTATTGCAAAATATCTGTTTTTAGTTTTTTTTTGGTAAAAATTTTTAATTCTTTTAGAAAATGTATTGTACTATTTTGAAAAGCTATTTTTGAAACAGGTATTTTACTTTACTGAGTCTACAATTCTCTAAAAACAAATTGAGCTATTCTATATTGATTAAAATTTCAAAGAATTTCCATGTAAATTCACAGTTCAGCACAATAATTGCTTAAAATGATAGTACGAATAAAGATTACATATTTGATACATTATTGAAACGAAACAATCTTTGTTTAATGTGAGTGTAAATTTGATATTCAACTTGTTTGTCGTCTGTTCTCTCCGCAATGACTAATGATTAAATTGAATTATGAACGATAAATGGAAATAACAATAAAAAAAGCAATGCTAACCTGAAACGATGTTAAAGCAGCAGTAAATTCATCGACCAAACGATCTCTTTGTATTTTCAAATGACGTTCTTTACATTTGTCCACTTCTTTTAATTGGTTATTGGTGTCAGATACTAACTGATGAGTATAGGTCATAATTTGATGGCTAAAAAATTTTGAAAAGTCGAAATTTTAAAATTTGTTTGGATAATTTTTCAATGGAATATACTTACAGTTGTTTTTTTAAATCGGGTGAGTCCTGAGGTGTATTGCATTGATTGACCATACGTTGCATAGTTGAAACTATTTGAAAGAAAATATCAATTTATTTACATACATACATATGTATTAAATAAATTTAATCACAATTTGCTTTAATTTACCATTTTGTAAAATTTTTTGTATGCTAGTGGCTATAGTTTGAGCCAATCTTTGAAAATCAATTTCACTCAAGGCTTGTGTGCTGGCATTTCCATTTATGGCATTGCCTCCACCTCCTCCTCCACCACCTCCTATACCATTTTCTAAATGCTGCAAGTCCATGATTTCGTATGCGCTCAGTTTGATAGAATTTATTTCACTAAGTTATGGTTAAAAAAATATGTATGTTCTTCCTTTAAGAAATTAGAGGGCAATGAGCTGCCCGTAAAAAATAAAAAACTGAAATGCTAAAAATACTTGGTAATTAAATTATATATTTTTTGGCTAACTACGTTTCACTTTATACCCAAGATTAATTTATTACACCATTAGCGTAATTGTTTTATGCTTTCGAGCAGAATATAAAACACAATCTCACAAATAATGTAGATTTTAGCTATTAAATGCCAATATGTAGTTTATTTTTTTACAAAATTTTCACTGCGACCCTTTTGTGGTACTCCACTTTTCTTTCTTTTCCGTTTTCTAAGTGACGTATTTTTTAATTTTATACACACAATTCAATTACAAGCTAACTTTGTAAATATTAATGTTGTAGTATGAAGCTATTTGTATATTACTAACTTTACTTATTTTATAACAAAAGCATTTAATTATGACAATCCCGTCACAGAATAATATTTGTTTAATTCTTTAATTTTTTATAATTCGCGTTTTTGCTTTACACTTCCATTCGTTTAATCATCAAAGCATATGACAAGAAACTTAAATTTCACCTCAAACAGGGTGTACAATATGTTATTTATTTATTTTATTTACTTAACCCAAGCGACATTCACCAGGTAGGAGAGCAGACGCAGCTATTTCTTTTTCAAATTAAAGTTGGTCAGAAACTTCAAAAATTGTTTACGAAAGAGAAAAAAATCTTTAAAAAATTTTACCGGGAAAAATATTTTATTAAAAAAATTCTTTGTAAACAAATTTATAAAATATGAAAAAATTTGGTTAGTGGTAGCTGCCGTGGAGAAATTTGTTCAACTCGTATGTGAATAATTTTTATTTTATTAAACAAATTCTATTTTTGAAATTTTGGATTAACTAAAAGCCATGTTGTTTGTTTTCATTGTTTTATTTTTTCATTCTTTTCGTAATATTGATATTACCTGGAAATTAATGTGCCTTGCTGAAACCCAAGGCACCTTAGACCGCTTTTAGACACGCAAACTTTATTGTGCAAAGTGTTCATTCAACTGGGAGAAATAGAAAGAGATGTTATTCCAGCTGAATTAGGACTTTGCAAAGTTAGCTTTGAGTCTACAGTGGTCTTGATAGTGGACTTACACATGCAGGATACCTAAAAACTCGTGTAGAAACCGCCAAAAAAGCTTAAGAGACATAATCCCCCTTATCATGGTTTGCGTTTTTCGACTTCAAATTCGACTAGTTGTAGTTGATCAAAGAAAAGAAGCTACATTTTCTTTACTCTGGTAGAAAATGCCTGACTTTCGCCGCAAAATCGCCAATCACAATAGGGGGAAAATTTTTTGCGAAAATCGATTATTTATGATCGTAGGTATGTTAAAAAACGTACCTGCTATAAGTTGCCGTATGTCAGACCACTACACTGCTAAGCTGCCTTGGCGGTTATGGCTCAACATTTCATTTAAATTAAGAAAAAAAACTTAACCGTTTACATCTACATATTTCTTTTGATATGTGATAAGATTTCACGTGTGCCAAAATATAGTCGACGAATTAGCGTCGGTTTTGGAATTTTAAAACCGAGAAGAAAGGAAATTTTATTGGTATTTTTTAAAATATATCAGTAAGATATAATCAATTTTGGGAATTCACAGGGCGACAACAAACAAAAAAGTTGGATAAATATGCTCAGGAGCGCTGTTGTACTCCCACGCCAAATAGTCATATATCCTTAATGTGGACACTTTAGTGAACAAAATAACACAACCGTTCAAAATTTTAGTTGACCAGAAATTCGGGTTGATCGAAATTTTGGAAAAACATGGATGAATTCTACCATATGCACTGTGGAAAGCTAAAAGCTCATATATTCTTAAAGTATTCACTTTAGTAAACAAAGTGAGGCAACAGTGCCAAAAAAAATCTCCTGGTAAAATTCATTCATGTTTTTTGCCATTTTTGATTAACCCGATTTTCTCAAAAATGGCTTGATAAAAAGTTTGTACTGTTATCTCATTTGGTTCAATAAGTGTCCAATTTAAGAATATATGACCCTTTGGCGTGGTAGTCCAAAAAAGCTCCTGGCGAAATTCATCCCTGGTTATTTATTTACCCCCTTTGAAGTCCTAAAATCGAATATACCTAGTTGATATATTTTAAAAATACCCCCAAAATTTCCCCATTTTTTCAGGCTATTAAATTCCTAAAATCGATGCTAATTCATCGATGCTTTATTGGCTCACTATGATTTTATATTCATTACGAAAACAGCTGAATCAAATATTTATAAAAAAGTTTATTGTATATTATTCCGCGATAAAAATAAATATGGAAAATACAGTAAATATATTATTACATTGTGCATTAAGAGCTAAGAAAATTCAATATGAGTTAATGTTGTTGCGGAGGAAAAAACGTCAACATATGTTGAACATTAGATTCCAGCAGCAAATGCAAATTTATTATTCACAAATGTTATACAGCAGATTAGAATGGGCGCATGTAAGTGTGGAAGATAACTTTAAAAAGTGTTTAGTAAATATAAGTTTTTATAACAGGTTCGTCATGGCTCGTTTTGGGAGAAAGACGTTCCTGTCATGTCGCATGATATGTTCATAGAAAATTTTAGAATGAGTCGGCAAACTTTCCTCTTGCTATGTTCGAAACTAACGACAATAAACAAAGTCGATACAAATTTCAGAAAGTGTATTCCACTTCAAAAACGAATTGCAATTGCCCTTTATTGCCTGAACTCGTCTTCTAAATATGCATCCATAGCTCACATGTTTGGAGTATCGAAAGCTAGTGTATGCCATATACTTAAAGAATTCTGTATCGAGGTCTGGAAAGCTCTTTCAAAAGAATATTTGTCACTAAACTTTTTAACTAATGCAAAAATTAAGGACTGCGTGAATGGGTTTAAGACACTTGGGTTTCCGCAGTGTTTTGGCGCAATAGGTATGCAATGCAATAGTGGTATTCGATGTTTGATGCAAATGTTCTTGCGTTAGTGCAAATGCAAAATATCGCAGCTTTTCTTTGAATTGTGTGTGTATTTTGTTGTTGGATTTTAAAGAAAAGCTTTGATATTTTGCAATTACACTGACGCAGACCATTTACATCAAACACCGAATACCGTCAATCTTATAATTATCCTGGGTTTATTAGGTGAAATTTTTGACTTATATATTTTTTCTCTAAATAGATATACACCATTTTGAGATTAATCCCCCTTCTTCAAAAACTTCGGATTATTATAATGATAAGGGGTGGTATTCAATTATGTTGCTTGCTGTTGTTGATTTCAGATGTCGATTTTTATATATAAATGTTGGATGTCCAGGTGGACGCAACGATTCCAGTGTATTTGAGAGATCTGTTTTAAGAGAACAAATGCAGGACCCGTTATTCCACCAACAAGCTGAATTTTACGATGGAGTGAAAGTTCCGGTTTTGTTAATAGGAGATTCTGCATTTCGGCTATCCGAATTCCTGATGAAACCCTATCCATTGCATGTAAATACATCTGATAAAGAACAACAATTTAACCACACCTTGTCCAAATGCCATAGTGTTGCTGAAAATGCATTCGGCCAATTAAAAGCACGATTTCAACGTCTTGGAAATGGTATAGACAATAAAATTGATAATGTAAATGCCTTAATTAAATGTTGCTGTGTCCTGCACAACTTCTTAAACGAAAATAATGAGGTTTTTAATGATACCTGGGAAAATAATTGTGATACAAGTAATCAGCCAAATTTTGAAGAGTACACCTATGATTATGACACCAAATGTGAAGAAATAAGAAACGCTATTGCAAATTTTTTATTTAAAAATTAATTTTATTTAAAAAAAAAGAAACTAAAATACTCATCTAATAACAAAGTATTAAAAAACTTAATTTGGTGTCAGTAAAGCACATCTAGATGCATTTCGTTGCTGCTGAAGCAACTCGTCTCGTTAGTATATTTTATCATTTTGAGCTTTTTTTAAATTGTGGTTGATATACATATACTGATTATTTGCGTCAGCATGTGTTGCTTATTTTGTTTTTATATTAACTTTTTACATTGAGGCAGCCTCTAGTTGCCTTTAAATGTGCTCATTTCTATTTAACACGTCAAAATTAATATGATTTTAAACAAATTATTTTTTTATGGTAAATCACATCTACATAAATAGATGCATTTCGATGCTGCTGAAGCAATTCATCAGTAGATTTCCCAAGAACAAGAAATTTTTCGTTTTTATGTTGCATATTTTTAAAATAGGAATAGTGCTCATAATATTAATAAATAAAAATATTTTTATAACCAAGCAGTTATGAAACAAAAGTGTACTCCTTTTATTTTATTTTATAAATAAAATAAAAAAAAACATAAGCCCAAGGTGAATTCATATCAGGTGGTGTCATCTGATCCGGTTAATATAAAAACTGTACTGGAAAAGTGTGTGTTGAAATAATTTAAGATATATTCAAATATTGAATATAGTCACCTGAGTAGTTGAGACCGCCTAATATGCATTCGCTTTGGTTACGTTTTTAAATTGAAATTGCTTCTTCTTGATTTTAAAACATTTTTTTAGTGTAGTTGGGCTTGACCATCAATAAATTAACTTTTTTTAATTCGTATTCATTTTGACAAACGTTAAATTGAAATTAAATACAAAAAAGATTTAAAATAAGTAAATAATTTTTTAAAGCCTTACATTAAGGTTTAACTTAGAACGTCAAGTGTTCCTTAAGCAGCAGATACTTTTTATTACGTTGAAACTATTTTATATTTTTAAATGTGCTATAAATACGTACCCTGATGCTTACACAACGCTTAAAGCTATAATTTAATTTTGGCTGTTATTCATAAAAAATATTTTGGTTTTATAAAAAGTTAATTAATAAAATTTCCATAGGAAATGTGTTTTATAATAAACCTCTTATAAACCAAAAATATTTATTTATTTATTTAGTACATATTCTACAAAGTAAATTTGCAAAATATGGCTGCACAAATATGGACGGAGTAACTAGACCATATGCCCAAGATGTTTTTAACAGTATTTTGAAAAAGTTTTGTCACTTGCTGTACACGACCTATGGCTTCACGTAGGAAGTAGCAACGTGGTTGTTAAAGAAATTCCACAAAAGAATCGCAAGATTATACGCTCATCCGTGGGAAATCAGTCAACCAGTGCGAGCGAGACGAAAAGCTCTCGAAGGCCAAACAACACACACAAGCCTGCCCGCACGTAAGAAATAATTATGATAACGCCCAGCTGCGTAACCAAAATATATTTTTTAAGTCACATCAGTCTTTAAAATTGAAAATGGAAATTACAGTGTGTATTCAAGGTTACTTTAAAAAATTGAGTTATTCCTTAAAAGAGATTTTAGAATTTCGTTCCTTTCTCTCTCGATGGCTACCATATCTTCTTGCAGCTTCAACATTTTGGTATCCGTTTCGGCATGTTTGTTCAACTCTTTCTTTATTACTTCTGTGGATTCCTGAATTTTTTTTAGCAATTCCTGTTGGAAGTTAGATTTCTTTTTTATTTTTGGAGGAGGAGCATCGAGCGATGCATCGGAAGACTCACATAAAAATTCAGCAGAATCTCCTTCAAATGTATCGCACCAACTTCTTGATGTAGACGGAGCTTCTGTTTCTGAGAGCAAATATGTATATAAATTAAACATATGAATTCATTAATCAATATGATTTACCTATTATTTCCTCCTTTATTAATTCTATTGAATCCGATTGGAATGTTCCCAAAATTGAGTCAACCATTTGATAGAATGGCCAACTTGACTTCGACTCGCCAAAAGGTTCAATTTTTCGCTTTTCAGCCCTAAAAATATATTTTTAATTGCGAATATTATGCCTAAAATAGTAATTTTTGTCATTTCGACTAACACTGTTCTTATTTTTGCGTATAACTTTTTTTGGTGTTATTAGTAAGTGTTTTTGTTTTTGACATTTTGAGCTCATGTTAGTCGAACTGACTTCCAAAACGTCAACTGATTTGTCTTCGAACAAAGTGTAGTGTTTAAAAACTTTATCGATGAATCGGTTGCAAAGTTCATGCTCAAGGTTACAACGTTTCGCAACTTTGTATCTGTGCATAGTATATGTATGTATATATCGTCACAGCCAAAAAATTTAAAAATTACTTTTTTTATTGATTATGATGTGATTAACCAAAATACACGATATGTAAATACAGCATAGCAAATGTATGTAAAGTCTCAATTTTATCACGAAATTTTTAGAAAATTGTGACGAAAGTGATTCAGATGAAATTGTTTTCAGTGATATGGAGGAGGATTTTCTTGAAGAAGTTGATGATGAATGTTCAGAGTTAGACTTGAAAAATCATTTGGTAATAAAAATAAGTTCATCAAATATCATTAATATTAATATCAAGAATACTTCGTGGGAAAAATGGGCGTTAAAGAAGTTCTGGAAAACTTCAAACTTCTGCAAGGAAAGCTACTAGGAATTAAACTAAAGGCATCGCGAAGCGATTAGCTTGCCTGCACATACATACATACATACATATAGTGTACTTCCGGATGGACTAATATTGAAGTGCTTCACAAATATAGTATGTACATAGTTAAAAGTATTATTTGATATGTTTAAAAAATCCAAAGTCTACTGAGGATTTGGCAAAGCACCAATGAAATGCATGCAGACGTGCTTAACCACGTCAATTACATATTTGATATGTTTTCTTATATGTATGTATTTCCAATGAATTTTTGTTTATAAAGTTATAACATTAAAACAAATGACAATATAAATGGTCAAATTAAAAAATAATAATTAGTTTATCATGTGTAGCTAAGAAGAATATCGGACTTACATATTGTAAGTAGGGGGCTGGTTGTCCATATATTACGTAACGCTCTAGGGGGGGGGGGGGGTTCGAGTTTTGTTACGATTTGTTATGGTGGGGGGAGGGGGTCTTTGAAAATGTTAGGTAACAGAAATAATTACTAATTTTGTACAAAAATACGTAAGTTTTTCTCATTTATTTATTTAATTGATCATACGTGTTGCCTACATATATTATGTACGAGTATACATACATCTGCCGAATGTCAACTTTTGATATTCGAAAATTCGAATTCGAATATTTAAAACGATATCCGAGAATACGAATATTTAAAACGTACATTAAAGTTTATGAAAACTATCCAAAAATTTAATAGTTGTTAAATAACATTTAAAAATTATGCAAAATTTTTATAATAAATTAAATAAATTGTAGTCAAACTGAACATACATGGTTCTGAATTCCTCATCTTTCTTTATCAATTTACATTCTGAAATATTCTGAATATATGTATGTACATAAAAACTTCCTTTTATATTAAACTGCAACATATATTAACATTAAATCCACCAAATACATAGAAGGAAATGGTATTTGCAGAAGTTTAGGAAAAGATTTCTTGCAATTCTCATAGACAAAAAAGTGTCCTTTCAAAAAATATATTCTTCCATATATGTACATGACAATATCAAATTATTTAGTTTTAAAATTTTTGTTGGTCAACTTGAGGCTACAATGTTTAAGTTTTGTGATGTGAGATGTGTTAATGGAAACTTGCTTACATAGACGTATTTTCATAAAGATATTATTTAAATTTTTATGCAACAGAACATAAAAAAATATTATGAAAACAACAGTGAAATGCGTCTAGGAACTAGATTGTGTGCCCCTCTAATTTTAAGGTATTTTTAAGGTATATCTTTTTTAATGGGCAAATATCTATTGAAAATGTAATGTTGTAGAAGGGACAAAAATTAAGAAAAGAAAAATTGCATATCTTTCGTAATTGACATCATTTTGACTCATTTGATATCCCAACAATCTGTATGTTTAAAGCGGGTTAAAAATGTTCTCTTTTAGAAAATGAAATATAATTCACCATAGCAACCTTTGCTGATCCAAGATATAATTTTTTTGTTTCACGCACATTTTAGATTGATTTGAAGATGGGCAAACGGAGTCATCTTTAAGCTCTCTGAAATACACGACGATTTCACTTATAGAAACTAGTGAAAGCGAACGCAAGGCTAATGCCAATTCTCGCCTTGGTGTTTCAAATACTGCTCAGTCATCAATACGGAAAACTATAGCACATTATTTGGCAAACAACGCATAGGGGGGTAGGGGGGTCAAAAATCGGGAAAAACAGCATTACGTAATATATGGACAGCCCCTAGGTAGGTATTCATGTTAGCCGATTCGACTAACATTTAGAATTCATGCATTAAAAATCATCTTAGTACTGAAGGTTTAATATAAAGGGTGTTTTTTATTGAGGTATAGAACTTTAAGTTGGCATCACTTTTTTAACTGGCGGCCATTTTGTCAGCTGTCAAGTGATTAATATTTAGTTTGGTTTGCCATTTCATCATAATCAGGTTGACAAAAGAACAACGCTTGCAAATCGTGCAAATTTATTTCGAAAATAATGGTTCAGTTCGCGAAGTTTACCGCAAGCTCCGTCCATTTTATGGTCGACATAATCGTCCATCAGAGCAATTAATTCGGTTAACCATGGATCGTTTTCGCACTACGTTTACTCTATGTGATAATACGCATCCGCAGAGACGTCGAACAGTGCGCACCGAAGAAACAATTGCCGCTGTAGAGCAAAGTGTTGAAGAGGACCCGAATGAGTCGATTCGCCACCGTGCACAGCAATCGGAGCCGACTAACCGACTATTTTGTTCCCGAATTGGATGGCATGAATGTGGATGAGTTGTGGTTCCAACAAGACGGCGCTACATGCCACACAGCGCACGTCACAATCGATTTATTGAAGGAAACATTCGATGAGCGCATAATTTCGCGGAATGGACCTGTCAATTGGCCACCAAGATCGTGTGATTTGACACCATTGGATTATTTTCTTTGGGGATATGTGAAGTCGCTCGTCTACGCCAACAAACCAGAAACGTTAGGGGACTTGGAAGCCAACATTCGTGGCGTTATTGCCAACATACGGCCCCATATGCTCGAAAAAGTGGTTGAAAATTGGACCTGTAGAATTGGCTTTATTCGAGCCAGCCGCGGCGGCCACATGCCCGAAATCATATTTAAACATTAATGGCATAAAATTATCCTTCCAATAAAGCCAAATTGATGGACATTAAAACGATTTTCTTGTGTTTTACTTCAATTCAAAGTTCTATACCTCTTAAGAAAACACCCTATACATACACATCGATGGTCTCAAGTAACGAAATTGTGTTTTTCCGTTCTTCCAATAGATTTCACACAAATACACCTCGTCACAAGAATTTATTGCAATAGCGTATAAAATAACACCTTTACAAGCAGTTTTGCAAAAAAGTTAAATTTTGGCTATTACACTTACATTATTGCACTTATGTTTTTACTTTCTCCTGTAAAGTTACAATTATTTGAGTTAGGGCCTTTCTACTTGAGCACAGCGATATGCATTCTTACATACATACATGCATGCATATGTGTGTATGTATTTCCATACATGCTCACAGCTATTGATCAAGCAATAAAATTAATTTACATATTAGCTTACCTATATTTATTTGCGATGTTGTGTATTTTTACCCTCACTTCCTCTTGATGGAAGTGAAAGCCACTACGAATCATAGACTCCGTTATTTCTCTGTATATGTGGCTATTTTTACGGCATCCTCTAAATTGCTCAATGTTATCTCCCCATAGTGTAATCAGAAGAATCTCTGCATCACTGCTCCAACTCTTCCTTTTTTTATATGCTCGTTTTCTGTAAAAAAAAACATACTACATGACAGACATGAACTACATTACACATTTAAAAAAAGTTTACATACCGCGAATTGATTGAGTCCATACTTATTTTTTCCTAACTTCTTTTATTTATTAAATTTTAATATTTTTGTTTTTTCTTATTAATGGTGCGTTTATATCTGAGCGAAATCTAGTTCTTACGAGATTTCAGGCAAAAAAAATTATTTTGAGTAGATTTCTCGTACAAATAAAACAAAATCTACTACCTTACCAGATTTCAGCAAAATCGTGTTGAAATCTCTACTACCAAGTGATACAACTGTTTTTCTTCAAAAATATATTGACAAACGCCGATGTATAAGTAAAAGTTGGCAATACAGTAGCTTCTCCAAAATTTAAACTTATAAATGGACTTCAAAAACTGTTTTTTTTACTTGTGCAGTAAAATGCAGTAAATGAGAAATTACTGCGAAAATTATAAAATTTACTATCAAAAAGAGCTCTTGCCGAAAAAAGTACGTGAACGGAAAAATAGTAAAGGCTCAATTAGCCAACTGTAATGTGATGTAACTGCAACAGTAGGATGCAGCTGATCAATATTGTTATGTGAAAAGTAATGAAAATGGTTATAGAGATGTAATGTAACGTAACCTATTTTTCACATAAAAATATCGATCAGCTGTTTTCTACATTCCAGCTACATTCCATAAAGTAACTGCAACGTAGGAAACAGCTGATTGACATTTTTGTATGAAAAGTAGGTTACGTTACATTACATCTCTATAACCATTTTCATTACTTTTCACATAACAATATCGATCAGCTGTTTCCTACTGAGCCTTCAGTTAGCCGACTGTAATGTAATGTAACTGCAACGTAGAAAACAGCTGATTGATATTTTTATATGAAAAGTAGGTTACGTTACATACATCTCTATAACCATTTTCATTACTTTTCACACAACAAAATCTATCAGCTGTTTCTTACTGTTGCAGTTACATTACATTATAGTCGGCTAACTGAGCCTTGAGCGTTAACTAAGCCTTAACATTTATTGTTACAGTAATTTTGACTTAGCTGCACAATCAACTTTGCACGACTTTTTGTGCAGATAAGTCAAAAATGCTGTTATCTTAAATGCACTACCTGCCTATATGTGCAGGTATACAATTTTTGACTTCAGTTTTATACACATACATGGTTGCATATTTATATGGCCACATTTTTTAAATGTGTGCAGCTAACTTAAACTTTTTATATGAGAATAATTTAAAACGGCCAAAAAATATGTAAAATGCGCAGGTATATAAAGTGCACTTAAAAAAGGATTTTGAACAATAATTACAAAAAAAATGTATTTTGTGGAGTTAAGTCAATGTGCAGCTAACATTGATTTTTTGTATGAAAATATTTTAAAATTACCAAAATTTTAGGGCACTTATCTTAAATGTGCAGGTATAGAAAGTGCACTTAAAAAATGAATTTGTATGGGATTTTAAAGAATAGTGACTGAAATTTATCATTTTAGGCAGTTAAGTCCAAAGTGCACTTAAACGAAAGGCAGCTAAATCAAAACTACTGTACACTTTATAAATTACTAAATATTTTTTAACGACTCACAGTTTTTATTTAAACTTTTATGAATTCGCCTTGCTCTGAACTTGTACATTAAACAGTAAAATTGTAACCGAAAATCCATAAATCGACCTTATAGATTTTTAGCGATAGAGATTTACATTTAGCCAGTTACAGAATACGGTGCCTGATCGGTTGCGACCATCGTCAGTCTTATTAACCCGGCGTCATGCAGGTTGGGTCATTATGACCCATATGCTCTTAAATTGCTGATTAACTTTTTTCAAGGTTTTGCGACGTTGCCAAATTTCTCAGTAGCTGGAGTGTATCGTTTTTGCATGTTGTTTATTATTTCGTTTCTGTTGATGATTGAACGGGAGCAAAGATAGTTGACCGTCAACTGAGAAAAGGTAAATATGACCCAACCTGGCCGTCGGTGTAGTGAGATTTCACCAATTTAAAAAAAATCAATTTAGTGTATTAAGCTCTGATTTCAGTTTTTTGCTAAAATGAACTGCGAAGAACGTGAGCCACAAAGTACACAGAGATGTCACGAGACGGAAGACAAATGAAAATTCTGGACGTCTCGTTCACACAGTACCCGTGTCTTCTTTAATGCTTCTTTCGTAGTTGCGTTGATTTAATGTTTTTGCATTTTATACTTTGTGTCCTCATTCGCTATGAGATTTTTGCAATTAAAAGGTGAAAATTAATATTTATGAATGAAAAAGCTTAAAGTTAAATCAGGAATTACATGAAAACAAATCGTAATCACTTTTTTAATACTAATAATCATTTTTACACTCTGTTTTTTAATTCAACACAACAAATTCCTTGATTTAATTTTGTACAAATGTTCACTTGTTGAAATGTATTTTCATTTTATTTTTTGTGGTCTCATTCGCTATGTACGTTTTGGAAGTAAATGGTAAAAAATAATATTTTTTAATGAAAATGCTTAAAATGAAGTCTGTAATTATTTGGAAACTAATTTTAATCACTTTTTTACCACTAATAAACTTTTACACATTGTGTTTTTTAGTTCAACACTTCAAAATCTTTCATTTAAATTTGTAAAAATGTTCTTTTGTTCATTTCACAAAGTACACATTTTCTCTTGTTTGTTTTGATTATATTGTTAACAACTTAATAACAAATATACTACAGTTGTCCCTTTCTCGCCGAACCCGTGTCGTAGCTGATTTTAGCTTTTTTCATCACTCATTTCCTTCACCTCTGTATACTTTGTGCGTGAGCGTCAGATAATACTCTCTTTATTAGAAGAAAGCTATTCAGAAGAAAGCGATTCTGCAGATTCAGATTCAAGCGTAGAGGAAAATCATACTAGTGTGCGCAGTGAAGGAAGTAACACAGGGGAAGAAGCTTTAGAATGTGATATTGATGATATTCCTCTTAATTCGCTGCGGCAGGAAATACCACAAACCAAAATTTATATAAGATCGCAAAACTAGTCACATTTGCACAGAATGCAACAAGTTTATTTGCTCCAGTGAACTGTATGAGTTGATTCAATTTCGCTCTCCACTCACTTTTACAATGCTTTTGTTTTGTTTTTTAACATCAATATGTACTAATGATATTGCTTGCAGTGTTGCCTCTCTAACAACTGACTGTCTTTAACTCACTCTCTTTTTTTAAGTGTTGTCAGTAAACATATATAAAAAATTCGTACTGTTGTTTGATTGTTTTGTATAGTAATCAAATAACTCACAAAAGCACGTTGACTAGATGAAGTCTTCAGTTTATAAAACATTGAGTAAATATTTCCACACATAAATAAATAGCGTTAGGAAACTATTAAAAAGTGTTTTTAGAAAATTTAACAGAATGTATTCAGAAATAATAAAAAATTTCGAAAATGGAGTTTTTTCGTGTAATAAAAAAATTAAATAAAATGAAAAAATCTATCTCTTCATATTGTGTTAATTAATAGTTTTTCTCATATTAAAATAATTTATAAAAAGAATGGGCCTAGCTACTTTATTTTATAATATTACATAAAACTATATTTGTCAGAAGTGGTTTAAGAAGTATTCAAAACAATCATACTGATTCATTGCTTTAGTGAGTCATATGAATGAATCTAAATTGCAAGCAATGACAGGCATTTATTAACAACAGTCTCATTGAGGTAGTTTAGACGAGAACAATTTTTAAGCCGCACAATTTTTGTTCTTTTCCACATTACACGAGACTAATTCATCTGGCACAAAATGTATACGCATACACAGCTTTGTGTGTGTTAGTGTTTTTCGTATTCATTTAACACTTGCTGTTTTTTAATTTGTGTGTGTATTGGTTTTATGCTGCTAATGCGGGGTTGTAGCTGGTTGAAAAGTTATACCAACCGCAAAACCACTCTCTTTGCCTCTCTCACCTACAAACTGGCATGTTATGCCAGCACAATTATGCCCGTGTAAATCAGCGCATTGATATGAATCATGCAATAGCATCATTCATTTTGTTAATGTTAAGTGCTAGCTCAATATTAATTTCAGAAAATGCAAAATTATGAATCGTAATCATGCAGATCACTGATTTGCTGTGAACATATAGCTCCTTATTGCAACGAATGCTCAAACTCCTTGCAGAAAGATAAAGAAAATTACACTTTTTAATATATAATTAACACCCATGTGATGAATTTAGCAATTATTTTTTGTTTTGTTTTTTTAGATATTATGTTTATGGCATTAGACTGAAGTTCCTTATATTTTTAAGTCAGTTTATTGTTTTTTTAAATTAATAAATTAAAAAATTTAAAACAGTTAAAATATGTTTTTTTTGCATACAACAAATAGCTAAAAGAGTCATGTATATATTGCTTACAGATACGTTTATCAAATTTTGAAAATTATGCAAAATACAATGTCAAAAAAACTAGGGTCATATTTACCCACCTGACTGACGGTGTTTCTTTTATCACGTGCCCCACGCCGGGCATAGGTAAAAATAACGATGACAACTTGGCACTTAAATTCGCTTTAGTATTTTCTCTATTCCCTTTTGTTTGACATTTATCATGTAAGGAGAATTTTGGAGAAGTAGAAATTCACTTTTTTCGTGACCAGAGAGCGAGGCCGATAAGCTCACAGCCGGCTTACAGCCGCCGACGAAGAGTGTGGCTATGATCGGCTCGCTGATCCTAAGCACAGACTGAGCATATTTTATAATTCTGTTGCTTGCAAGTTTTAATAATGTAAAACAAAATCATTGCTTTAGCCGACTGTTAGCAGACACATTTTGCTTTGCTGCCGTCGTCAATAATGTTTGGGCCTTAGCGGGCTATTAGCCGTCGCTGATGATATTTGGTTTTAGTCGCCGTCCACCGCCACTAAGCCTCGGCCTCGCCTTCTGTTCGTGACACATCTTAACATTCGGTCGAGGTGTGGTTGTAAAATTTTTGTAAATTCCTGATAAATATTAGATAAAAGATCAAGATTTATTTAATTAGTTGATAATATATAACTAAAGTATAAAGTTTTAACTCTAAAAAACGAAATGGCAAATAGATTACCGGCTTGTGTGATTGATGTGGGCACCGGGTAAGTGTATATGTTTTTTCACAGATAAAAAAAAAATATGGTGGGGGTGCAAGTAAAACATTTTCATTTATGGAAAACTGGGACAATGCAAAAAACTAGTAAGTGAACACATAATATGTACATATGTGATTGAGTTTTGCTTTGTCTTGTAGCTATACAAAATTGGGATTTGCTGGTAATAAGGAGCCACAATTTATTATACCCTCAGCTATTGCTATCAAAGAATCAGCCCGTGTGGGGGACACTAATACCAGACGTATAACAAAAGGTATTGAAGACTTGGACTTTTACATAGGCGATGAAGCCTTCGATGCTACTGGTTACTCAGTTAAGGTAAAAACAGTCGCTTTATATTTTGCTTCAATGCAATGTATTGTATTGATTATGACTAATCAAATGTTATCTTTAACTGCTATTATTAGTTTTTATATACAAATAGTACATACGTATACATACATATATGTACATATGTATAATGTATGTACACACATTATTTGTAATCGTTTAACATATTTTATTATCTGCTCTTTGTTTTTTATTGTAGTACCCAGTACGTCATGGCTTGGTGGAAGATTGGGACTTGATGGAACGTTTTCTGGAACAATGCATTTTTAAATACTTAAGAGCTGAACCTGAAGATCATCATTTCTTACTTACCGAACCTCCACTAAATACTCCAGAAAACCGCGAGTATACCGCTGAAATTATGTTTGAGACTTTTAATGTTCCTGGTCTTTATATTGCTGTGCAGGTTTGTAATTTAAGTTTAAGAGAGAAATATAAATAATATTTGTTTTATTTCATTTTCATAAGGCCGTCTTAGCATTGGCTGCCAGTTGGGCTTCCAGACCAGTTGAGGAACGTACCCTCACTGGCATAGTTGTTGATAGTGGTGATGGTGTTACTCATGTCATTCCAGTGGTAAGTCCTTTGGCATTAAATTCTTATAAAATTTAATTTAAATTTCGAGAAGTACCTTATCGTATTTGGTGTATTACCTTCACAAAAAGTTTGTCATTTCGTGTGTAATTTCTTCAATATTAATATGCTACAACATATATATTATATATATTGATGGTGTCAAGTAGAAAAGTCTGGGTTCACATTTTTTACGAAACTGAATTTTTTAGTGATTCCAATAGATTTCACACAAATACACCTCGTCACAAAAATTTATTACAATAATTTAAAAAATAAATCTTTTACAAGCTGTTCTACAAAGAAAGTTACATTGTGAATATTACAGTTTCTATTATGTTTTACCTTCTCCTGTAAAGTTACAATGATTTGAGTTAGGGACTTTCTACTTGAGACCAACGATATGTACATATGTATATTGTCATTTGAAATGCAAAATCACATCACTGCACTTTTTAAAATTTTATACGAGTAAAAAACTAAACAAAATTATTCAAGTGACTGAAATGATATCTTCTTTCTTTATTTTCATTTTTAATTCGTCTGATTCTTATCACAAAGATTCACATGTCTTACGTGAAATCGATTTTCCGAAGCCCAAAATAACTCTTCGGTACATGTATAAAACTAACAAACTCATTTTTTAGGGTTCCGTACACCAAAGGTGAAAAGGAACCCTTTTGTTTTCGCTACGCTCTCCGTCTGTCCGTCACACGGTATTTTCTCAGGAACCGTAAGAGCTACGGACCTGAAATTTGGACAGAGTATGTAGAACCTTGGCCGCTACAACAACAAATACATGAGAATTAAAGGGTGTTCCAAAACGAGCAACGAAAAATGTTAAAATCCCATGTAATATACATACAATTGTATATTGAAACTTGAATTTTGTAAAATTAGTGTATTTTCATACAGACTACAACAATTAACACTAAAATTTAAAAAAATTTTAATTAAAGGGTGGTCCATCAGTTAATGCAATTTTGACTATGTAATTTTGACAATTTGCTATATCTTGGAAACCGTAAGAGGCAAACACTTGAAATTTTCAAAAACGGTAAAACTAAAAAAACCGAAAAATATAAAATCGCCAAACCAAAAAAAAAATCGCCAAACCAAAAAAAAAATCGCCAAAAATTAAAAAAAAATCGCCAAAACGAAAAAAATTGTCAAAATTAAAGAAAAATTTCTAACAATAAAATAAATCGCCAAATTCGAAAAAATCGCCAAAATGGAAAAACGCCAAAATGAAAAAACGCCAAAAATCTAAAAAAAATCGCCAAAACGTGAAAATGTCGCCAAAACTAAAAAAAAATTGTATATAAAAACAAATCGCAAAAATGATAAAAATCGCCAAAAATGAAAAAAAAAATCGCCGAAAACCGAAAAAATTGCCAAAACAAGAAAATAAAGTGTCAAAACTAAATAAATTCAGAAAAGTGCGACTATGACTCGCGCACATAGGGTTCCGTACGAACACTAGATATGTAATTTAATACAAACTTCATCCTATATAATATATAGTTTTGGCATTTATTTCGTTTTTGGGGTCTTTTCGGTTTTTTTGTTTTGTCGTTTTTTGCGTATTTTTCGGTTTTGGCGATTTTTTTAAGTTTTGACTCTGTTCTAGTTTAGACACTTTATTTTCTTATTTTGGCGATTTTCTGGTTTTTTGGCGTTTTTCATTTTGGCGTTTTTTTATTTTTGGCGATTTTTTTTAATTTTTGCGATTTTTTGTTTATTTAAATTTTTTTTAGTTTTGGCGACATCTTCGCGTTTTGGCGATTTTTTTAAATTTTTTGCGTTTTTTTCATTTTGGCGTTTTTTTTTTCATTTTGGCGATTTTTTCGAATTTGGCGATTTATTTTAGTGTTAGATTTTTTTTTTAATTTTGGCGATTTTTTTCGTTTTGGCGATTTTTTTTAATTTTTGGCGATTTTTTTTTGGTTTGGCGATTTTATAATTTTTTTTTGTTTTTTTTTGTTTTACCGTTTTTGAAAATTTCAAGTGTTTGCCTCTTACGGTTTCCAAGATATAGCAAATTGTCAAAATTACATAGTCAAAATTGCATTAACTGATGGACCACCCTTTAATTTAAATTTTTTAAATTTTAGTGTTAATTTTTGTAGTCTGTATAAAAATACACTAATTTTACAAATTTCAAGTTTCAATATACATATGTTCATACAATTGTATGTATATTACATGGGATTTTATCATATTTCATTGCTCGTTTTGGAACACCCTTTAATTTTTAATTCTCATTTTTTTGTTGTAGCGGCCAAGGTTCTACATACTGTGTCCAAATTTCAGGTCCGTAGCTCTTACGGTTCCTGAGAAAATACCGTGTGACGGACAGCGTAGCGAAAACAATAGGGTTCCTTTTCACCTTTGGTGTACGGAACCCTAAAAAAAAGAGCCAAAACTTAAAAAAATCTCCAAAACAGAAAAAACGCCAAACAAAAAAACCGAAAAGATCCCAAAAACGAAGAAAAATGCCAAAACTATATATTATATAGGATGAAGTTTGTATTAAATTACATATCTAGTGTTTGTACGGAACCCTTCGTGCGCGAGTCAGAGTCGCACTTTACTGAATTTTTCTTCTTTATTGTTTAAACATCCTAACGAAAAAAACCGCTAAAGGAATTTTAATAAAATTTTGCTATATGCAGAATTGAAATATAGAATTTTTTTTTTGATTTAAAAATTAAAAAAATTAACCCATAACTGACCAATAAATAACGTTACCCAGCTAAAAAAATATGTATGGAGCATATATGATATCCCATATATGGTTCGGATCCGAAAAATGAGGGTATATGGACATATATGATAATATATATTCATACGTTTTCATACATGAATGTGTATTCCCTATATAGTATGCAAAGTTCATATTGATTCAACTGCTGTGCAATAAGTTAAATTCCCACCCAGCTAAAAAAATATGTATGGAATATATATGATATCCCATATATGGTTCAGATCCGAAAAATGAGGGTATATGGGCATATATGATTATATATATTCATACATTTTCATACAGGCATGTGTAAATATTCCCTCTACAGTATGCAAAGTTCATATTCATACTCTCTTGATTCACAAGAGCGCACTGCTGTGCAATAAATTAAATTACTAAAATTACTTTTTTTAGATTTTGAACAGGGAGGTTGTATTTAATGAAACATTTGTTTGGGCAAATAATGAAACACGAACTAAAAGTCATTTCATTCCTCATTTTAAGTCAAAAGGTGAATTATTTAAAACCACAAAAATCATATTCGTACATAAAATTTAATTTAAGAAATCAGATTAAAAAGTAATGCAATTAATTATAACAGAAAAAATAATCCGTCTAACATTAGTTTTCAACATAATTTTTGCAGTAATATGAACTTTGTTTCTTATCTAGAGAACTCTGGGGCCACAATGTATAAAATCATACAAGAATGGTTTTTTTAACAACAGTTTTTCTTTTTTAACGTTGAGGGTACGCATATAAACTTTGCATACCGTATCTATTTTCTAATGGATTTCTAACTCACCAGTGATAAAATACCAAGCTTTTTTGATTGCATAAAATCTTATGTGAGATATCATGTGTGCATACATTCTTATATGGCTCCATATATTACATCGTATTTCTATATATGGATCCCCATATGAAGAGATTCATAATTAAATTTCCATATATGAGCTCATATATTATAATACATTTCATATATTAGTCCATATATTAGTTTATATATAATAGTTTTGCCATGTATAATCCCATAAAATATGTGAAGGAATGGATTTTAGTGTAATAAAAATCTATGAAGATAAAAGTGCTCGAGAAGAAAATTATATGGCGCTTGTTGAAACTGATTCGGAAACATATGCACGGATAATAAATAATAAACGGATAAATGTAGAATGGGATTGGTGCAGAGTTTTTGAACACCATAGTGTGCTACGATGTTATAAGTGTTTGGGGTTCAACCATATTTCGAGACACTGCAAAAATAAGAAAGCTTGCAGTAAATGTAGTGAAAACCATGATAAAAGTGAATGTACATCGGAAAATTTATGTTGTGTTAATTGCATAGAAGCGGTTAGAAAATTGAATATGGAAATTGGCGTATACCATCATGCCTTCAGTTGGAAATGCCCGACATACCTAAGTAAAATTAAAAATAATAAGTAGCAACCAATTCAAAATGAGCTAAATTGCATATACTTAAACATTAATAGTCTATTAGCAAATAAAAACGACCTCCTACTGATAATAGCAAAATACAAGCCAAATATTGTGTATTGCTCTGAAACGTGTGTGACCAAAGAAATAAACGATAGTGAAATTGATATTCCAACATATAAAACTATAAGATGCAACTCACACAGTAGACATACTGGTGGAGTAATAATATATGTACATAAGGAATTGAAGTTTAATACAATATACAATGAATCAATCAACGAGAATATTTGGTGTATTATCATAAAACTCAAATGCCAATCAAAATTACAAGTAGGCGTTCTATACCACTCACCTAACAGCAATCATAACGATTTTATCCAATATGTCCAAAACATAACAGAAGATAATTTTTTAACTAGCTCAAATAATATAATGGTCGGTGATTTTAATATTGATTTAAATAGAAATTTAGTATACGGTAAAGATTTAGAAAATGTGTTCAATTGTGCAGCCATGCAACAAAAAATCAATTTTAATACAAGAGTGACTAATATATCTAGCACAAAAATAGATCATCTATACACAGATATAAACAATATTAAATGTATGCACCTCGATAAGGATCAAATTTCAGATCATGAAACAATTTTATTTGTAGTTCCAGTGGGAGAAAAATTTGAAATGAGAATAACAAAAACAATTGTATTTTGGAAGAATTATAACTGTGATAAACTTTTAGGAATGTTACGTATGATAAATTTCTGTGATATGATAAACTGTGATATAGATTATAAGCTGTATGTGATAAACTACATAATGTCATTTTTAACAGAAGAAAAATCAATTAACATTAAAATCAAGAACAAATGGTACGATTGGGAGCTAACGGAGCTTCATAGATTAAAATACGTAGAATATCAAAGAGCTAAAATAACTAATAACTGGGAAGAGTATCAAACAATAAAAAAATTATATAAGAAAATGATTAAACAAAAAAAAGTGCAATATGTTCAGAATAAAATTGAAAGCAATCAGAGCAATAGCAAAGATATGTGGAGGGTTTTGAAAGAAGAAATAGGAATATCAGAAAGTGCAAACGAAATAAATAGGATTTTCATAAATGGCAAAATAGTAGAAAATGACGTTGAAATAGCTGAACTTTTAAATAAATTTTTTGTGCAAAGTATAATTGATATTAAAAATGATATAGAAGTTATCCAGAATACTACAACAGATATAGATACATGTGATCGGCAATTTAAGTTTCAAACTGTGACTAGCAATGAAATAATTGAAATAGTGAAAGGTTTCAAAAACAAATTTGGCGGGAAAAATGTGTTATCTGAAGGTGTAATAAAAGACTCAATAACATACACAGCGTTCTTTTATGCAAATATTATTAATAACAGCATGAGCCATGGAAAAATTCCTATTTCATGGAAAACTACTAAAATCGTACCTATAGAAAAAATAAAAAATACTATAAAACCTGACGAGCTTCGACCAATAAATACGCTTCCAAGTGACGAAAAAATACTTGAAACAGTAGTAAAAAATTAGCTATTAAAATACTTAAATGACAACAACATTATTATACAAGAACAATCGGGCTTCAGAAGCAAACACTCATGTGAAACCGCAATAAACTATGTAATAAGTGAATGGCGTGAAGATTTAACAAATAAGAAATATATTATATCAACATTTATTGATTTAAAGAGAGCATTTGAAACAATTGATAGAATACTATTGCTACGAAAACTAAATAAAATCGGAGTGAGGGATGGTGAATTAAAGTGGTTTGAAGATTATCTTTCGAATAGAATGCAACAAACGTTAATCGGAAACACAATATCTACAGCAATACCTGTGAACATAGGTCTGCCTCAAAGATCTGTCCTTGCGCCCATACTGTTTCTCATTTACATTAACGACATTAAATCCGTATTAAAATACTGTAATGTAAGACTCTTTGCAGATGATGCCCTGATTACAATAAGCGATGCCAGTCTATATGTTGCGATGAATAAAATGCAGAATGATTTAAATAGTATATATAAATGGATGTGTATAAACATGCTAAAACTAAATACAGGAAAAACAAAATTTATGATAATATCAAATTGTAACTATATAAACTGTCATAAATTGTATATAAATAATCAAGAAATAGATGAAGTAAAAGAAATTAAGTATTTAGGTATTATAATAGATTGCAGACTTAAATTCAACATACATTTTGAGAACTTAGTAAAGAAAATTAACCAAAAACTTTATCTAATGTATAGAACTTGTCATAGCATAAGTAAATTTCACAAGATACTTATATATAGAAGTATAATTTAGCCACATTTTATATACTGTCCCTCAATTACATTTCTCGCTAGAGATACCCAAATAGAGCAGTTGCAAAAACTACAAAACAAAGCGATGAGATTTATACTTAATAAGCCAAGAGACACAAATATAAAATACATGTTAGACAGCTTAAATTGGCTAAGTATTAAACAAAGCTTATTTTATTTTGCTATGAAATTCATATTTAACATAAACATAGGAAATTGTCCCACATATTTATTAGAAAAAATCACATACGGCCACCAAATACATAACTATAACACAAGAAGACGAAATGACTTCCGGGTAGTAGAAATCGCAAGTGAAGCAGACCGTGCAAATCTTTATTATAAAGGATTGAAACAATTTAATGAATTACCAAATGAAATTAAAAATTGTGATAATAATTATAAATAAATTTAAGAAATTGTTATACCAACATTGTAAGAACATACCTATTAGATAGCTTTAAATTAGGTTCATAATGAACTGTAATAATAAATAAATAAATACATTTCCATACATGAATTCATACATATTCATATATGGTTATATACATTCATATATTAAAAATATATGGGTAATATATAATTTTTTTAGCTGGGTACTAATATTGGAAATTTTTTTGGATGAAATTTGTTAAATGGACATACTACATCATATAGTCCAGAATAAACTATAGAAAATTTTTAAAGGGCAAAAAAAATTAAAATCTGCACTTTTCCTACTTTGATGTTTTGGATCAATGCAGTTTATAATTAATTTCAGTTTCTTTCTGGATGCGATTATGTTTTAGAAACATCTTATTCTAAAAATTTTTTATTTTCGAAAGATTAAAATAATTTACTCACTATACAAACTTTTGTTGATTTATTTCTACTGTATAAGTTAAATTTCGAGCATTCAAGATTTTTGTAATTAAATTTTATGGCTAATAATAAGTTCAGACGTAAACTTTAGAAACGTCGTATATTATTTTCCGGTCACTTCTACCGAATCAATCGATATAACTTTTTTACATTGGAAAAATGTTTGTCTTTGCTGTATAGTTATGTTTAGAATTTATATTCACACATATTACCTTGTTCATCGCAATAATGTGTTCCTTCTTCCTTCCCATTATGTTACAGGCGGAAGGTTATGTTATTGGATCATGTATTAAACATATACCAATTGCTGGACGCAATATTACCTCCTTCATACAGAGTTTGCTGCGTGAACGTGAAGTTGGTATACCACCTGAACAAAGTTTAGAAACTGCCAAAGCTATTAAAGAGAAACACTGCTATATTTGTCCCGATATTGCCAAAGAATTCGCTAAATATGATACAGAACCAGGTAAATGGATACGTAACTATACAGGTACTAACTCGGTCACAAAGCAACCCTTTACGGTTGACGTCGGTTACGAACGATTTTTGGGTCCAGAGATTTTCTTTCATCCGGAGTTTTCAAATCCTGATTTTACCATACCTCTGTCGGAAATTGTTGATAATGTTATACAAAACTGTCCAATCGATGTGAGGCGGCCATTATACAATAATATTGTTCTCAGTGGTGGCTCGACAATGTTTAAAGATTTTGGACGTCGCTTACAGCGTGATATTAAACGTTCAGTTGATACACGTTTGCGTATTAGTGAAAATCTTTCAGAAGGTAGAATTAAGGTAATAATATAAATCTCTTCAATACTTAAATAAGTTTGTATTGTATTTGAAATATTTGTATAATTTTTTTTTAGCCAAAACCAATTGATGTTCAAGTTATTACACATCATATGCAACGTTATGCTGTTTGGTTTGGTGGCAGTATGTTAGCTTCAACGGTAAGTGCAGTTCGAACTATTCATTAAAAGAAAATAAGAATTTTTTATTTTATTTAAAATCTTATAAAAAAAAAAAATCCAGCCGGAATTTTATCAGGTCTGTCATACAAAAGCTGCTTATGAAGAATATGGACCTGGTATTTGTCGTCACAATCCTGTGTTTGGCACCATGACATAAAATCACATTTTTAAGCGTATATTATTTATTTTTCTGTGAATTGCTTTTTATGTAATTAACTGGATTTTTCACATTTTTTAAATTTTATGGAAATTTAGATTTCACTTTTCATATTATTTCTTTACGAAGACGTTTGCTTTCCTTTTATTCCTTAAGCAGACTTTTCTTTTTATAAACAAATCTTTTTTATATTTTAAACTTAGAAATTTGTCTATTTTCTAGATAATTTACATAATTTAAACATGCATTTTCTTCAGCCTGATTATAAGTATTTTTTTTATTTAATTGTGTGGTTTTTTAATGAAACAAAACATTTGATTCGGCCAAAAGAAGTATAAAATTATATAAGAACAAGTTGTCCTTCAGTATATAATTTGAATAATAAATGTTTTTTAAATTCATGTTTAAAGTATAAATAAAAAAATGCGGACAGATTTAATCTGTTAAAAATACATTGGAAGTCTGCATCATTGTTGTTTTTATTTTTCAAGTTGCCTATGAATTGCATTTATAATAATAAGAAATTTAGTATACAATTTCTTAATCAACCCCGGGGGCTACTTGTGTCATTCGACGTCGATCGAAATTTCAAAATAGATACTTCAGATGAGTTTGAATTGATATACATATTTGTATATTTCGTTCAATATCTTTATTAAATAATCTGGTCAGTGTATATTAGGAGTTTTCCGGTATTTTCCATCCACTCTTAAATTTTGCCGATATTTTTATGCGGGATCCCGGGAAATAATAGGTGTGTTTTTTTTTGTATTTTGTAAATTTTTTGTAATAATAATAATAACTAGACATACCAAACGGACGACACACTCGTCCGTATTCTAGAATCAAAATGTAAATAATTTAAGATTCAAAGAAAATGTATCTAAAGTTTAGATACGTTTAGATTCTAAACGTCATAAAAAATTTATTAAAACACAGCCACACACAAATTTACATACATATGCAAGCATAATTAAATAATGCATGAAATTAAAAAAACATAAACAAAATCCCTTCAACCAACCTAATTCAATTTATTCAACTCTCTTACTTTAAGTATTATGGCTTTGGTACAACAACAAATAAGAGAAAAACAATTGTAATGTCAAGAGAAATACTACAAACACACACACACACACTCATGTTTTGTTTCTTTTTTTATTTGTAAGCTAATAAATGCGTGTGCAATATGTGTGCATGTAGTAGTAGCAACTTTAAACGCTTATAGCTCCCAAAATACTAAACCGATTTCAATAAAATATAGATTCTGCACATCTGTATAAAAAATCCTTTGAAACCATATAAATCTTTTTAAAATCGGTTCGGTGGTACCAGCGTAAAAGGGATTACAAAAAACATGTTCGCCTATTAATTATATAGATAAATATTCTTGAGGTATCGTTAAATGAGTAGTTACTGCGAAAATTTTAAAATTTACTTTCAAAAAGAACTGTTGACGAAAAAAGTATGCGAACGGGAAAATAGTAAAAATTAGTAAGATTAAAGAAAAAGCTGACTCCAACTTCACATAGTGTTGAAAAATATATAAACTTTTGCCTATTAAACTCTTTTAATTATTGGTACTCGATACAATATTTTTATAACACGAACAATCTTGTAATTTGTTTCATGTAATATTTGTAATTAATTTATATTTGATTGCCTTGTTTTGTTGTTGGCGAAATTAATAAAAAATTACATGATATATATATATATATATATATATATATATATATATATATATACATAAATATGTATATTAACTGCTATTATTATTATGCTTTATAAATTAATTATTTTTTGGCGACTTTCACAATTTTTATTTAACCTTTTCTCAAATTTTCACACTGCTTACTTTTCATTTGTTTACATTTTGAATCATGTTTTTATCTTACTAATCTTTACTACGAGAAATTTCTGCAATAAAAATTTGCAAAACACTCAGTCAAGAACTGTCACTTTACTCTCTCAATTTGTGTTCTCATTTACTGTATTTTGCGTAAACGAACGAAATTTAGTAAAATGCAATAAAGTTAACTAAAAGTGTGTAAAAACTTTTGAGTACGCGAACGCAATTAATAAAAAAAAATAATTGACTTTACATTTAGAAAACAGCTGCTTTCAGTTTGGAATTTGAGAAAATTAATTGCGAGCAGCTGTTTTCCTAACAAATTTAAAATTTAAAAATATTTTGTCAAATACAGTGACCTCACGAAAATGTGAATACTCGAACACATGAACGCCTCGAAAACGTGAACACTTTAATTTTTACATTGACTACTCTAAAACGTGAACATGGTCTGAAAGCTCTAAAACGTGAACAAAGTTTGCTTGGTTTTTTCGTTTTATTTTTTGAATTTACTTTTAGTTTTGGGAGTCCCAAGAAAAAATCAAATAACTCTCAATGATTCCTCCATAAAAAAATTCATAATGAAATAAGTCATAATGAACTGGAAAATATTTAATTTTTTTTTTCTTGGGAGTTATTTCATTTGGGACTTACTTACTTCATGTTTCCTTATAGTTTTTACACAAATAAATCGCTCATCTTTTGGTATGTTTTGTTTAACGGGATCCGGGGATATTAAAAAAAATAAACGATTCTTTTTTTAGTTTTAATTTAATTTTAAATTTGAAACTATTTGGTAGATTTTATGTAGCTTGAAGTTTTAAGGACTACACAGTTCGAAAGGTTTCACTTATGGAGGAAATCTCAATTTGCTGTGCAGGTCCAGTTTTATTTTAGTTTCCATTCCATTTCCGTATACCAAAGGTGAAAATTAACCCTATTGTTTTAGCTACGATTTCCGTTAGATCTACGGACCTGAAATTTTCACAGAATATGTAACACTTTAGCCGGTACAACAACAAATATATATGACAGTTAAAAATTGAACGGTGTTCTAAACATGTGGGAATCCTAATGTGTAGTATACAGAAAATTATAAATATACATTTGAAATTTTTAAAGTTAGGGTATATTTATGTATGCAGACTACTCGAATTAACACTGAAATTTAAACTAAAATCAAAATTAAAGGGTATTCTATCAGTTTATGTAATTTTGACACACTTGCTGTATCTTGGAAACCGCAAGAGGCAAACTCTTGAAATTTCCAAAAACTAAAAAATTCCAAAATAAAAAATTTCCCAAAACTAAAAAAATCATCAAAACGAAAAAAGCGCCCAAAACTAAAAAAAAAATGTTTAAAAGCGCCAAAAACTGAAAAAATTCACAAAAAAAACGCCAAAACTAAAAAATCGCCAAAAACCGAAAAAATTATCAAAAACGAAAAAAAGCACCAAAACTGAGAAAAAACACCAAAATTAAAATAATCGCCAAAACCCGAAAAAAGTTTACCGGCCACTTGATTTTGTTTTAATGTCTACATCAGGTAAGATATTTGAACCTCTCTTGCCACAACAGCGGTCGACATCGGACTGAAGGAATTTAAGCTTAAATTAGACGTGACATAGCCATAACACCACAACCATAACAAAACCAAAATTCAATTGGTTTATATGGTGAGAGTTATGCAGCTATGGCGAGTCACGTATAATCGAATAGAGTGTTGCCCATTAGTTTGATTCGAACGGCTGCTCTCTGTGGCTATGGTTATGTCACGTCTGATTGAGCCTTAACTTTTGCAATTTTCAATGGCGTACAGAATTAAAACTGATTTAATTTTTGAGCTTCGCTGCTCTGCCATGTCGGCAATGTTCGATGTTTTAATTTTTTGTCGCTCATTGCGAGTCCTCCCTCGGCCTAATAAGTAAGTTGTACAAAGCACACACACATACTTACATTCGACTTGAAAATAGAAACCAAGTGCCATCAGTTTTTTATTATGAAGCATAGTAATTGTTTGTGATTTTATTAAGTTTTATTTACCGTACTAAACACATACATATTTATACGGTTTACATTTTATGTATATCTCTTAACTCATAAATATCGAAAAAATTTAAAAGATAACCAAATATTACTTTTTTCCTTAATTTCATATACAATAAAATAACGTTTTTCAGTTAAAAGAAAAAAAGACGCGTGTAAAGACTAATTTGAAATATTTCGTTTAGAAAATAAACTGCATACATACATATTTTGTATTCGTGTTTTTAATTTTTGTATAATATTTTTTCTTATTTAATTTGTATAAATTTGTATATATAAGAAGTGGCTAGATGTTTTCCGTTTATGTTTTTTTTTACAATCAAAATTAGGTAGACGTAAATATCATTCGGTAAAGAGAATAATATTTAATGGTGTGTTCCACAAGATTTCGTACAAGTTCGGACTAATGAGAGAATATGCAAAAGTTATCCAAAATTGCTGGAACGCAAAAAACCATAATTGCACTAATGTAGCTTACTTTTTACATTAAATTTAATTTAAGTGATTTTAGTCGCTTAAAACGTATAACATTATAAAAACAAAAAATTTGCATTATTGGCAACAGCTGTAAAAAGTAAATGAAAATAAGTTCCAAAAGAGTAAATTATTGAAAAAAATCTCTTTCCTATATTTGCAAATTTTCTGATTAATTTTTCAGTTTCATATGTAAACAGCTGATTATTTAATTCTTGTCCGAACTTACCCAAAAGAAAAAGTTCGTATGTACTACTAGTAAGTGCGTTCGAGAACTCAAAAATTTGTACAAATTTTTACTATTTTTTACTGGATTGCGTTCGAGTACACAAAATCCAGTAAATGAGAGGGCGAATTGTGAGAGAAAAATGACAGTTCATTTACTGAGTAAATGCAAGTTTTTACTGGACAAATTTTAGCCAGTAAAATCCAGTAAAACGAACCATATGTTTTTAAATATAAACAAACAAAAGTAAAGGGAAACAAAATTTTTTAGTTTTTGATGAAATTTTTAAAATGACAAAAAACAAATGTAAGCATTATAACATTTATTTAAGTTTGATGCTAGAAAAATATTCGGATATGTTATTATGTATTCCACTATTATAATAACAATGCTGTTGCATTTCCAAACGATTTAATTCCACATGGAATTCAGAACATAACCGATTGTTTTTAAACGTGAATAAAGTTAATAGATTATATTGAAATTTTTGTTTATACATTTCGTCGGATCGACGGTTCCTGGTTTGACAGATGGAACATTTAAAAAAATTTACTTTGTGTACTTTTTTTGAATTCTTTCACAGTTTTTCGTTGTCTTGAATATATCATCCTAATAACTTCTCACGTTTAGGGTAAAAAGCTTAGAAACTTTAACGGCCTGACCCGCGATGTCGACAAGAAAGTTTCTATCGCTTACTTATATTTAAAACAAAATCAAAATAAGAAAGTTTGTTTTTTTCAATAAACTATAAAAAGTTTCTTGTCGACATCGTAGTCCAGCCAAATAAGTTTAAATAAAAACAAATGTCCATATATATTACTTTTATTATTAAACAAAATATTCTATCGTGTATTTCATATGTATAATTTTTTAGCGCCAAAATTGGTTATCAGCTGTTGTATATATTTTACTGGATTTTACAATTTTTCCGTTCGCGTACTTTTAGATGCAAAATTTTTTATTGAGAGTAATTTTTTTAAATTACTCAGTATTTACTCAGTTACTGTATTTTACTGGAAAAGTATTCAAATGCACCTAGTTTGTATAGGAAATGAAAAAAAATTACTCTCTCATTCGCTCTCAAAGTAGCACAAAAATTGCTATCTGGAACGCTTTTGGATAACTTTGTACAAGTTTGGACTGTTTTGTTATGCAACTGGAACAGACCTTAATTTTGCATTTGAATTAATCTGTTTAAAAAAATTGTTGTATTGTTTAATGTATACCGTGTGTTAATTATTAATATGTAATATGTATCTTTTTTAAAGATTTGATAATTTTTAACCGAAAAAGCATTTAAAGCCATTGCTAATTTTTTAATAATTGGTGTAAAGTGCAAAGTATTGTATCTCAAATTTATATCTTAAGATCATTATGCATTAACCAAAATAATCACTTGTATCCTCTTCACTTGTATCGATTTCATCATTTTCAGCCGTTTGCAAATTTTCGGAGGCCACGCGGAAATTTTGCAGAAAATCGCGCATAGCGTCAACAATGTTCGTAAGCGACTGTGTTAATTCGCGATACGAAGCGCCCGCTTCTGTGCCCTCGGCAGCTCCTAAATTTAATTATTCCCTTATTCATTATACATAAATACATAAACATATTTAGTTAAAAAGAGAACATACCGCCCACCGCATCATTTTCTAAATCCATATTAAGCGCTTGTAAATGACGATCTACTTCGGCTACTTCATCGTTCACCTGGGCAACACGTGCGGCTATATGCTCAACATTAGGAACCACATTCTGCTGCTCTGCATTAATGTTGGTATTGCCAGCCTCAGCATTATTCAGATTAAATGAGGGCAACATCCACTGGAAAAAATTTGAAACTGATTGATTTGCGGCTGAATTCGGACTACTTGAAGAAGATTTTCTAAAAGATTTTAATTGGTTTTATTTCTTATATTACTTTATACATATTAAAAATCCTTCATACCTTTCGTAAAAGTTTATCGAGTCTAGTGGAGGCAAGGGATCATACATCATAATGGCTTCCTTTTCTCTGACAACAAAAGGTGCCAACGGTACTTTCTCTTTGTAATCGGATAAGACAACATGTCTTAATATGGGTCTTGGTGGCTGCAGATAACGTATGGATCTTTTTTGGCCATACTCTTTTATAATATCTTCCTTGGCATCAATACGATCTAAGGCGGTGTGCACGTTGCGTTCCAGCCAATGTAAGATGTTGTTTTGGCGCCATACCACTTTGGCTCGGCATATGTATAGGCAAACCAATTGATGCAGAGCAGGAGATTGACTAAGCAAGATTTAAAAATGTTTTAAGATGCAGCACTTTATTTGCAATTACTTACCTTCCCGAGACTTCTGAATTAAAATAAGAACATCCTAAAACTCGTTTATCTGTTTGTACTGACAATTCATCTAGTAGAGGCTTCAGAACACCCGGAAACATTAGCAAGGCATATTGTAAAGCATCATCGGCCTTTTCACATTCTAAATTTAATTAAAATAGTAAAAACGGAATCTCGCGATTCACATTTCCAAAAATCCAATTAACTTACCTCTTTGCAAGCAAAACACCGCCAAGGCATAAGAATACGCCATGTTTGGCAGCTGTGATAGATTACGTATGGCATCATATTCCTCATAGAATCTCACCAACCAATTATATTGCTTGCTGCGCAAAGCATAGTAATCAATAATCAAAACCATGGCAAGTGGATCAACCTCAGGATTTAGACTTAAAATAAATTTAGAAATTTCGAATGCTGTGCGACAACACGCTCTTGCTTCTAAATATTGAGCATGTTTAAATAAGACCACAAAAAATGAACGATTCTCTTGACGTTTGTAGTCTAAACGGCAATTTCCATTAGTTAAGCTGAAACTAGGATGCAATGATGATTCCAAAACCAAAACTGCTCTTTCTATTAGCTCACTCGCCAAAGAAAAATCCTCGGTCATTTTGCCTTTAATTGAAATTATATTTTAAATATTTACTCAAAAAATATTAACACGAACTTTAGCATCTTACATAGTTCACTTAATTGTATTAAAGAATCAACATGATATGGGCATCTTCTTATAAGATTGATCAAAAAGTCTGAATCGGTTCTTTCCAAAGCGGTTAAAAATAAATTTTGCACACCTTGATAGTATTGGCTGTGTTCAAAAGCAAACCACAGTATTTTATCAATGCCATTGTATACTGTCGATTGACTGGTGCCCGCGTTGTCGGGAACTTGTATTGGTCTCATTATTATAATATTTTTTGTTATTGGTGGCCAAGATTCTTTAGCTGTGACCATATACGTGGATTTCAATGTCAACTTTTGGCGGCCACGTTTATTTCTATATAACAACATACAGAAAATAAGTTAATAATAATGCCTGTGATCGTGGTCGGCGTATTACGAATTTAACTACGATGTTTTTGTAATAGATTAATATAAAACCGCAAGATTTGTTCTTTAATCTACGGCCAAAATGTCGAAGTCGAAGTTGTAATACGAAAAACACGATAAGGATCATTATTTTTTAAATTTAAAGTCTTACTCGATTTTGACAACTCGTTTGCCAAAAGTTCTCCGCATTTCATTTTGTGGATTAAGATTTTTTAATTCAACAGCCAAAAGAGATTTTTCTACTTCAATGCGTGGTGTTGCCAACTTTGGATTTTTTGTAGTTGCATCGCAAACTTTATTAATTAAAGGATCAATATCAGTGATGTACTTATCGGTGAGCTGAAATTTCATATACATATAAAGAAAATTTATTGTAAATTAGAGCGATTTAAATTGTATGAAGATGAAAGACGTGCTTTTTTTAACCCTCTCAAATTAAAGTTCGGTCTTTTTAATGAGGATTGCCAAAATATTTGAAGGGTCTAGCAAAACTTCATATTTAAAATTTAATATTTACTTAAATATTATAATGGATAAAAAGAAATTTTTCTGCATTTATGCCATATCTTCTATCTGAATAAAGATTTCCAGCAGTACTTAATAACTACTCACTAGTAACGCTGGTTGATGGGACTGAAAGGACTTTTACATGCTCTGTATAATGTTTTTCCCACAAAGACGGTACTTCTAGTGTCGAATTTCTTACACGTTTCGAAAAAAATCGAATTATCTTTTAAAAAGTTATTTATTTTTATTTAAAGCTTTGCAATCTTCTCATTTGTAAGGTATTTGGACTTGAACCCACATGAGTGTTTAAAAACGTAAAATGCTTTCTGCTTCTATTAATTTGAATTCCTTAACTAATTGTTCTTTTAATAAATACTTCAATTCAATCTCCGATTTGTTTTCATCTAGCTTCAATATAAGCATTTTGAATAATGTAATGTGGCTTCATAAAAGCATTCTAGTAAATTTATGATCCCATTAATTATTTTCCATTCTCTTGCAGAATGAAATTTTGTATTGAATTTTTTAATGTCATGCAAAGACAACGCTTCCCTTTGTTCTACTAATCTATCCATCAATAAATAGGTACGGTTCCACCTGGTATTGACATCCGGTATAAGTTGATGTAATGCCTGTAAACTTGATAAATACACTTTTTATAACATATGACATTTCAATGCCGCTCGAAAGAGGAGGAGACGCACGCGGCATCGACCGGCTAAAGTATTTTTTTTATTTGAAACTATAGAACATGTTTACAGTTTCTTCAGTAAAATTTGGTTGAAGTGAAGTTCGGTGTTTGGTGAAGCTCAGTAAAAATTCCGAACACAGAACTTTAAGCCGAACATCATTTTTTGACGATCTGAGTACCTGAACCCAAACATTCAGTCGGACATTAAGTCCTAGTTTACACTATGCAAGTCTTATTGCTGAGCTGATTAGCTTTAGGGAGAGAGACGAGTGGAACAGAAACGTTTCTTTTCCCCTCGTCTCTCTCCCCTAACAAACTAATCAGCTTAGCAATAAGACTTGCATAGTGTAAACTTGGACTAATTAATCTTAAGTCTACAGTACCCGGCATGTAAAGAGGCACAAGTGCATGTGGCTCGATAGTACTGTGCGGTGCCTTAGAAGGGTCGCACCATAAATTTTATGATCTGCCCAAACGATAAACAAATGTCAGTAGATTTCGTTTCCGGACAATGTTGAAACTCAAATAATTTGCTATGCAGTAAATTAAGACTATTGTCGTCATACAAATTTTTGGATTTTATTTCAAAACTATGATGTACATGAAGAAATAAATTATGATTCGACTTTCTCTCACCTCATTATCTTCACTGCTTATATGGTTTCCCGTATATTTGGCCTTCTTCTTGCGTTTCTTCTTTTTCTTTTTAGAAGCTGATGGACCTGCAGGTAAATTTGTTGCAGCTGATGCATGTTCAGTTTCATTATCATCTTCTTTGACTTCACTTTCCGAAAGACTTTGTTGATTCAGCTGTGTAAGAAACAAATAGCACACGTGGAACGAAAACATAAACAGCAATATCCATATGTATGCATGTACATACATATGTATGTATGTATGCAATGCAAAGACATATCGCGCCATAACCGCCAAAATAGCTTAAGCGACATAATTTTCGAACTGCAATTTTTGACCAAAATTGATTATTTGCGATCGTATAGTCGATTTTCATCAAAAAAAAAAAAAAACCAAGTCCAAAAAATGTGTCGCTTAAGCTATTTTAGCGATTATGTCTCGATATGGTTGACTAACCCAATTTCATAACCAATAGTATAAAAACATAAGTATCTAAATAGACAACAGATCGTCCACCACAGTTCCATTCCATCCATTAAATTTTCATAAATTTTTTTAATACACATCAATATCCATACATATGTCCATATACATATGCAGATATTTTGCTTAATTTATTTCTATAAACTTACCAAATCGAAAAATTTATTTTGTTTTGCTGGTTGAGTTTCCACTTCCTCGTCTTCACTTGGCTGCTCGTCATCACCATCATTTTGCTTCAGCTCTAAATCGCCACCATGCAATTTCTTCAGAACTCTCGAGGACATTTTCACTGAATTGGTTTCTTATTTGTGGCGATAAAGACTATTAATTATTGTGTTTAAAATGAATTTATTAATTCAAAATAATTATTTTATACATTCCAAGTTTCCCAAGTGATAGAAAAACACATTTTTGTTCCACAAAATATAAAAATATATGTCAATAGGCGAAAAATTAAGAAAATTAATTCAGCTATCTCTAAACATGGTTGTCGCTTTAAGTATTAAATAAAAACTTTAGCAGGGTACAGAGTTTATACGTTTTTTTAACCACTAAAAAGCTCAGTTAGCCGACTGTAGTGGGATGTAACTGCAACTGTAGGAAACAGCTACATACTTTTGATATAACAACATCGATCAGCTGTTTCCTACATTGCAGTTACATAACATTGCAGTCGGCTAAACGCTCAGTAAAGGCTCAGTTAGCCGACTGTAATGTAATGTAACTGCAACAGTAAGAAACAGCTGATCGATTTTGTTATGTGAAAAGTAATGAAAATGCTTATAGACATGTAATGTAACGTGACCTACTTTTCAAATAAAAATATCAATCAGCTGTTTTCTACGTTACAGTTACATTAAATTACAGTCTGATAACTAAGCCTTTAAGTTCAAACAACGGAAAGAAGTGCATATATTCACAAATACAAACATTTTTCCTTGAGTAATCACACTCTTGATGGCTAAAGCACCCCATACACGTTTCAATTCACTTGTGAGTTGAGTCTTTCAATTGAATTGATTCTTGGCCACACACTTCATAAACTGAATTGAAATATTTTCATTCAACTGTCAAATTTATATTTTTTTCACAATTACAAATTTACAAATTTAAAACTTCTATTGCATTCATTCATTAATTTATATATTTTTTATTTAAAATTCAATGAAATTAAATACAATTTTAAAAATACACAAGTTTTTCTATGCAAAATAAAGCTACAAACATAAATTTTGACAACTAATCAAGAGACTCGAGCACACACAGGACAATCGAATTGAAAGATTTACTAGTCAACATGAAAAATCAAAATTTTTTGATTTTTCTTCAACCAACTCGACAACTGCCAAACTAATCAATTGATAGAGCCATACACGCTTTGATTTGGACAACAACCGATTCAATTGAAAATTGAATTGAATCGTGTACTGCTTGAAGACGCAATTTACTCTGTACCTTTTCTGCTTGCAAGTGCTGGCAGGCTTTTTTAGGGTTCCGTACACCAAAGGTGAAAAGGAGCCCTACTGTTTTCGCTACGCTGTCCGTCTGTCCGTCACACGGTATTTTATTTATTTATTTATTTATTTACGGACCTGAAATTTGGACAGAGTGTGTAGAACCTTGGCCGTTATAGCAACAAATACATGAGAATTAAAAATTAAAGGGTGTTCCAAAACGAGCAACGAAAAATGTTAAAATCCCATATAATGTACATACAATTGTATGAAAATATGTATATTGAAACTTGAAATTTGTACAATTAGTGTATTTTTATACAGACTACAACAATTAACACTAAAATTTAAAAAAATTTAAATTAAAGGGTGGTCCATCAGTTAATGCAATTTTGACTATGTAATTTTGACAACTTGCTATATCTTGGAAACCGTAAAAGGCATACACTTGAAATTTTCAAAAACGGTAAAACTAAACAAACTGAAAATTCTAAAGTCGCCAAACCAAAAATAAAAAATCGCAAAAAATTAAAAAAAAAACGCCAATACGAAAAAAATCGCTAAAATTAAAAAAATTCTAACACTAAAATAAATCGCCAAATTCGAAAAAATCGCCAAAATGAAAAAAACGCCAAAAATCGAAAAAAATCGTCAAAACGCGAAAATGTCGCCAAAACTAAAAAAAAAATTATATAAAAAAAATCGCAAAAATTAAAAAATCGCCAAAAATAAAAAAATCGCCAAAAAGGAAAAAGCCAAAAAAACGAACAAAATCGCCAAAACTAGAAAATAAAGTGTCAAAACTAAAAAAAGAGTCAAAACTTAAAAAAATCGCCAAAACCGAAAAAACGCCAAAACAAAAAAACCGAAAAAAATGTCAAAACTATATATTATATAGGATGAAGTTTGTATTTATTAAATTACATATCTAGTGTTCGTACGGAACCCTTCGTACGCGAGTCATAGTCGAACTTTACTGAATTTATTAGTTATTGGTGAGAGAGGGTGAGAAGCTTGCGGTGTAAAACAAAATGCAAGAAATGAAATTTCGAGGGGTTTTATGACATTTCTCTTTGCCTTGTTTGTACTAAATGAGCGTGACTTTTCGTAGGGGGCTTAAAAGAAAACTGTCAATACAAGGCAGGCTTAAAAGGCATAGTGTGAAATGGCTCTAAGAAAAAACTGAAAAGATCCTCAGAAAGGCATATTTACAGAGTTACGTTCTTCAAAAGTTTTGAATGTCTTTTGCTTTTTTTTTGTACATTTTTGACTTATTATAACAACATGGATATCAGAAGAAAGATGATCAAAATTATTAGATGATAAAGATATTTTCAAAAAAATCAAGTTGAACTTCTTCCTATTTTTTGTTTTGGTGTTTGGGGGGGGGGGGGTGGGTGGTGGTTATTATGACATGATTTTTATGAGTAATATAAAAATAAAAATACGTTCCCGTGTTTTTTAATCTCATCAAACAAATATTGATGATAAGACGCTTGTATTCAGTCACGGAACTTCTGACATTCTATTTTTCTTTATATGACAACAAATTTTTAGCTATCGCGTTTTAAATTAGAAGTGAATAAGTATATACATATATGCGTCCTTGCAGATATATAGAAATAATTATGAAATTCAAGCCGGTCAGGTTTCGCAAAGTATTAGTACATAGTTTGCTTAAGTATTAATTTTTTTGTGGGCAGGCTGTTAGTTTTGACATTTACCGTATTGTTGATATTTGTTTGATTATCCCTTGTACTTATCTTTCTCCGTTTTTGTTTTGGCGGGATTGTTATGCAAAAAAACTTGCATATGCGCCATGTTTGTTTAATTTGTAAATAGTGTTGCCTAAGTGAATTTACTTGAGTTTAATGGTGGTGTTTAAAAAAGAAAAACAGTATATAATATATAATTGTACTTAATTAATTAATAACTGCATCTTTTATTGTGAAATATTTAAACATTGTGATTTTTTTTATAAATCCTTAGGTGTGCCTTAGGTTTATAGGACCTTTGCTTATATATTTAATTTTACTACCTCTTGCATGCAACCTTGCATACACGCTAATTACTGTCATTCGCATTTTCTGCGTGTTCCTCTTTGTGTGTGGATCAAGGTATAATTTTGTGAAAAATTCGTCTAAAAAGAATTTTCTGTGAATAACTTTTTAAAATTATTTATTGGCTTCAGGCCTTACAACAAAATAGGTAGAAAATCCGGTATTTTCTTCGTTTGCTGAAGTTTTGTGTTATATAAATACGAACATACATATATATATATATATATATATATATATATATACATTTGAAGTAAAATAGTATTGCAAAATTGTGAAGGAAAAGTGGACCAAGTACCAGGATGTCTAACATTGTGCTGGATAAAGACACATTTTTGCGGCGAATAAAACGTCTGTATAGTGAATGGAATGTAAGTAAGATATATGATTTTACCATGTGTATGTATTTCGTTATGAAATTATTTTATTAAATTTACTTCAAGAATACCAAATGCATGTACAAATCGCTCCTTTATTACAACATATACATGTCTCGAAAAATTCGTTTTGGATTTAATAATGCATAAAAAATTATATCATAGTTAATCTTGTGTGAAAATTTAATAAAAAAGAGTTGTTTGTACACGCACCTAGAAGATAGAAGAAAATAACTTATACCTTCATTTAGTTGTATGTAATTTGAAAACTTAATTTCTGTAAAACTAGCTTTTTGAGTTGTGCCTCTGTTGCATTAAAGGAGCTATGTGTACACATTGTGCTCCGTGCGTTTGTAGTCGTTTAATGGATTCGCGTTATAATGATGCTATTATTTGAAAACCAATAGACTACGCAATTATAATTTTTTGGATTTGAAAGCAATAAATATAGTATACCTATTAATGTTCTCTGTTGCGATATAAAACATTGAGATCTAATTACGGATGATTTGGTACATAATTAACGTTTGTGGATAAGATAAAAATGCGTACATAAAAAATACACATACAAATTTCACTTGTATTTTCTATATATGTATATTCATCTCGGTCTCCGGCACACGTTTGGGGTGTACACCTAAAGCATGCTATCGAACGTTGTGAAATGTAAATCTGTATAGACCTCTTAATTTAACTCTTTCTGGAAATATCAAGATCAAAACTATGATTTTCATTTTAGTTTTAAAAATTTAATCGAAGTGAATTTTGATAAAAATAAAAAGTAAATCTGTAGGTACTAGGTCAAACTACCTGCAATACTTGCGTTTTCGAAGTAATCGCAAATTCCAGATGTACGGAAAAGAGCTTACAAAAAATATAAAAAAATTAACAGGGGTCCACTCTGTAACTCGAAACGAAAAAAAGGCTTTCGAATTTACATGTTATTAAGATACAAATTCGAAAATATTTTCTCTCGTATCGAATTACAGACTAGACCCCCGAGGTCTATGTATAAGTGCTTGAAAATTCTACTACTTATTATTACGATGAATGAATTAAGTCACAGGAAGCACAGGACACTGCGACCAAAGTAGATCTATTGTATCCCCTGCCAGGTGCTAGAGCACTTCGTCTAGACCTACTCTCCTGGTGAATTTCAGGATTGCCAGTGGGTCCAGAGTTGGCAGTTCCCAATCCTCCAATATGTGCTTGCCCAATTGGCTATATCTTCTGTGGCATAACGCTTCACAGTCCTTCAGAATATGCTCTGGAGTTTCATATTCGTAATCACAGAATCTGCACAGGCTGTTACTCTCAATGCCAAGTCTGTTGAGGTGTTTTATCAGTCTACAATGGCCTTTGAGGAAGCCTGTGAGCATTCTTAGATTGTTTTTACTCAGGGATATGAGAGCCATGAAACGATTTTGGTTATACATTCCAATCATAAGCCTTGTATGCCTCAATCCTGGGAGATTGAGCCAGAGTTTTTAGCTATTAGTCTTGATCTCCGTCGATATATCTTCCCGGACTTTATCCAATCCGAGTTCACAAAACGGTTCTGGTCCGACCATGGGTGTACTAGCCCCCTTCTGGCCATTTTGCCTGCATTTTAATTTCCTAACACCCTGGCATGTCCAGGAACCCAGCAGAGTGTGACCTTATTCATGCTGCTTAGCTGATTTAGCTTAATGCGGCATTCCCACGCTAACTTAGAGGTAAACTCATATGAGCTGAGCGCTTTGATGGCAGCCTGACTATCCGAGCAAATTGCTATTTCTTTTCTTCGTTAGCCCCTATCAAGATTGACTCATGGTAGTTAGTCCTTGGTCCTACAACTCCCACACCAGAACTTGCCGGCGTTCTGGAATCATCAGTTTACCACCTGATGGCGCCAGTTTCTTATTACTAATACAAGCAAATAATTTATAAATTAAAAAAAATATTGAATAAAAAATAAAAATATGAATACTATGTAATAAACAAAAGGATAAATAATAAACAATGGAAATCGCAATAGCCAATAGTTTGGATATATAAAATGCAGTGATTGCTAAATATGCACAATTTAAATATAATTCATTCGAGTACATACATACATATGTATTTACATATGTTTGTACTTACATATATCCCTACAAGCAAAGTAATACGAAAATGATTCGAAATCGTATTGCTTGGAAGAAAAATATTATTGCGGCAAAAATCATATTCGTATTGCGGAAGATTCCCCCTTCGGGAGAGTTTGTACGGCCAGGCCGATACTTCGAAGAAATACGAATGCAATACTTCTAGAAGATAAAACTGTGATATTGCTAGATAATCATATAATAGAATTATTTATGATATTGACAGGTTATCTTTAGGAAAATAAATTATTTATAACCATAGATTATCTCCTAAAGTACAATTTTGCTAAATTATCTGCAGGAAAAAATGTATATACATATGTATGTATGTATATATGTATGTATATATAAAAATACCATTAATTTAAATTTAAAGCAATTTTTTATGGTCAACTAAATTCAATTTATCATCACGGGAGTCATCATATGTTCAGTATAAAAAGAAATTTCCTGACATAATGCTTTGAAAATTTTCTGATTATTTTTATTTTTCATTTCATTTTCATTTCATTTATTTATTCATTATGTATACCTAGCCTATGGGCCATATTCGGTCACATCATACTACTCAAAAAAAAAAAAAAAAAAAACTATCTACATACAATTTTAAAATAATAAATAGTAATGAATTTTTTAAACAAATTATATAAATACAAAATAATGAATTAACTACATATATTCAAAAATACAATTATTTTAAATTAAATTTTTTTATCTTCTAGTTAAAAACATATTGATATTATAAATTTATTGCGCATGTAATAAAACGCCAGGCTGAAAAAAAGTTTCACTGAAATAAAAATATTTTAATATAAATAAAGTATTGCTTTCATGATTTTCTTCTAAATGATAAAAATAAGATTTTGTATTTATATCTTCTGGGTAAGATATCTTCCAAATGTTTGTAGGGATATCTATACCTTATCTAACATAATAAATACATATGTATATCTTTACTTATTTAATTTAATATTCGATTAAATCAAGTATAGCAGTAAAATTAACAAAAATAAGTGTTCTTGCTATATGTAATTTCGGTGAAAATGGCTGAAATACATATGTACATATATATTCCAAAAAAAAAGCACAAAAGTTTTCAGTTTTTCAGGACAATAGTTTTAAGCTTTAAGCGATTTTATTTTAAATGTATTCCAATTTTTTTGGCAGATGTTAATTTACTACTCTATTAATTCATTAATATTAAATATTATCATTATTATTATTATTAAATTTGCATAACGAAAAATTAACAAAAAATAATTTTGCTATAACTTTATTTAAAAATTACACAAATTAACTGAAATTTCGACCAGGAGCTGTTATAATTTGACAAATTGTAACGATGACATTATCTACATTTTGGCTAAATTCTACATGAGCACTTTTTCTTTTTGTCACATATATTTGTAAGTGTGAAAACTAATTGATGATAACATAACAGAAATTATAAAATGGCCAATCCGAATTTGACGGGTCATGTAAAAATTATTCTTCATCCTGTCCATGATACAATAATACAGGTAGCCGCGAATCTACAACAAATGTACAACAAATAAAACAACAGTGATTTTTATTGCTGTTTTGTGATTGACAAGAGAGAAAACCAAGAGAAAACAATATACATGTATTTGCGTTTTCTCTTGGCTTTGGAAAGCATGTTTGTATTAATACAGTTTTAATAGGCACTGTGCGCGTATGTTGGTAAAACATAAACACCATTTGGCAGATCAAATCACGAAACAAGCAAAACAGGCGCTTCGCGGTTACCTGTATAATTGTATCATGATCCTGTCTTAAAAACATGAAACTACACTTTTTAAATTTTATAGGATAGAGAAAAAACTAAACGAAAGTGACTCAAGTAATAGTCTGAACACAATGTAACGATAGTTTATTGCGGTGCGGGTTTTCATACGATTTTGAATTAAAAAACCGCAGTGCGGAACGGAACGGCATAAAATTAAAATCTATTTTATTTTCATTGCGGACTTTCTTATTCTCTCAATTTTTGACACTCTTTCTCTTTCTGATGTTGCCATAAATAGCGTTCGCGTACTCAAAAGTTTTAAAATTTTTTTACTTAACTTTACTGCATTTTACTAAAGGCCCAACTATAATATGAATAAAGCTTAAATTAGACGTGACATAGCCATAACGCCATAACCATAACCAAACCAAAATTCAATTGGTTTCTATGGTGAGAGTTATGCCGTTATGGCGAGTCACGTATAATAGAATACAGTGTTGCCCATTAGTTTGGTTCGAACGGCTGCTCTCTATGGCTATGATTATGTCACGTCTGATTGAAGCATAAGCTAGCTTAAGCAACTGTGCGGTTACATATAAAACGCATGTGGCAAACTATAATGTACTTAACAAACTTTTCGTTAAGTTTCGTCAAATGTCATTTGCTTAAGTAAAGTGCCAAACTGAACGAACGCACATTCCGTAAGGAAACAACTGTTTGTACATTTTTTAAACTCAAACAAGCAGCAGCAGAAAATATTCATTGATTTTAAATATTTTTTTATTGTTTCTTATTTTAAACTCGGAAAATAAAGCAAAACTTTTATTTTCAATGTTTGTTTTACAATACACATATACACACATACACATGTATTTACTTATGTATATTCACTGTTGTACTTTTTAGTAGGCAAAACAAATAAAACAAGTAATAAGGTGATGGATATATTTATATGTGAATTTTTAATAGATTAGGACATTCTTTCAAGTTAGTTTGATTGAATTGCATTCATTTAGGAGTTATGAGAAGAAAAAAAATTATTGACAATACCTAGATGTGCAGCTGTGGCTAAAGAATACTTAAGTGCATGTAAGTACATTATGGACACCTAAAGCTTAAATTAGACGTGAGATAGCCATAATGCCATAACCATAACCAAACCAAAATGCAATTGGTTTCTATGGTGAGAGTTATGGCGTTATGGCGAGTCACGTATAATCGAACACAGTCTTGTCCATTAGTTTGGTTCGAACGGCTGCTCTCTATGGCTGATTGAGCCTTAAAAGTCACATCTGAATTGTTTAAGCATTTGACAGACTTATCGTTCAATTCTGACATTAGCTTAAGCCAGCTTATTCATATTATAGTTGGGCCTTAAATTGCGTTCGTTTACTCAAAATACAGTAAATGAGAACACAAATTGAGAGAGTAAAGTGACAGTTCTTGACTGAGTGTTTTACAAATTTTTACGTCGTAGTAAAGTTTAGTAAGATAAAAACATATGATTCAAAATGTAAACAAATGAAAAGTAAGCAAACGAAGAGTGTAAAATTTTGAGAAAAGGTTAAATAAAAATATTGAGTCATTAAAAAATAATTAATTTATAAAGCATAATAATAATAGCTGTTAATATACATACATATTTTGTAATTTATTTTATCAATCCTTGTTTTGCAAATTATTCCAATTACTCAGAGTTGTAAAACTGTAAAGTATCTGGGTACTTGCTTTTAAAGTAATCAGTAACATTAACAAATATTCATGTAATTTTTATTAATTTAACCAACATCAAAACAAGGAAATCAAAAAGAAATTAATTACAAATATTACATGAGACAAATTACAAACTTTATCCTTAGATTTTACGTGTTATAAAAATATTGTATCGAGTACCAATAATTACAAGAGTTGAATAGTCAAAAGTTTATATATATGGAGCTGGAGTCAGCTGTTTCTATAATTTTACTAATTTTTACTATTTTTCCGTTCGCGTACTTTTTTCGGAAACAACTCTTTTTGAGAGTAAATTTTAAAATTTTCACAGTAACTACTCATTTACTGCATTTTACTGCAAAAGTAAAAAAAAACACACCTATAGTTTTTGAATAATTGGCGGTGTTCACAACATAATAGTAAACAAAAAACATGATTATGAAGTTCAAGTATTTTGTCATAAAATATAAAAGTTAAAAAATATATCTGCGAATGTATAAAATGTTAATCATTGTTTGTTTTTAGTTACTGCCATTACAAAATATTTAACGCAAAGAGTAAACTTTTTATAAAAATGTATGCACCAAAAAATTCATAAAAATTTAAACAAACAATGACAAGTGTTGCGTCGCCGTCTTCCGTTGTATTATGTTTATTTTTCTCTCCCGCAACGAGAAACCGGACCGCACCGCACTGCAAACATTGTGTTTAGGACTCTAAAGTTATTTTATTTTCCATTTTAAATTGGTCTGATTGCTATGATAAAGCTTGGAAAATTTGCAGGAACAAGTGCTCCGATGTAATAACCAATAATTAATTTCAAATTCATTTTTTTTTGTATTTGCACGTCCTGTGAAATATTTTTAAAGCAACTTAAGCTTTTTTACATCACTAAGTAAAATGAAAATGAAATTAAAATTTCTTATGAAAAGTGCGTCCCTGTTACGGTTTACAACTCAACTAAGTTGAATTCAAAATTAAACAACTTAACTGTAAAACAACTCAATTGTTTTTTGGTATTATGAATTACAACTAATTTTAGTTGTCTTCGACACCATCCTCGAAAATAAGAGGTTCTTATCTATGCTATGTTTTTTGAAACCATAGTAGCCATCACAAAATATTTTAAATATTTTTAGTTTTGGACTTATGTTTGATAAACATGGCCACAATATTGGTTGACAAATCGGATAGTTTGGCGTTTGGAATAATGAAGCAAAACTACGAGTAACACAATAGTCGAAATGATAAAAATCAGTTTGTCAATTACGAATCAACTATCAATTTAGTTGCAAGTCATTAAATTAAAATATTCTGACAAACACTAGTAGAACGGAACAACTAGCTGTTTTCAGTATTTTATGGGACCACCATATGGGAACCATTGCTCTACATTAAACTTTAAAAAGAGTTCAATTTGCTGCAATATTCTTCATTAACAAACTTAATGAAGCTTAGACGAGTTGTTAATTCTATTGCTAGGTTTGTCTACAATATTCGTAGACGGGATCATTCCTCTGATTATGTTGCTAAATTCTTGGGTTACTCATTTCATGATTTTGTTCAGTTACAAAATTTATTCTTCTTTTACAGGACGTTTAAGGGTGGTATTATCACTCAACTGTGTAATCGTTTTCGTTTTTTCCCGCTCTACTAGGAGTAAGCAGATATTGGTACCCAGGATAAATTGCTCCTTTTTTGTTAGATCATATCTTGTTAGAATAGCTCGTTGGTGGAACTCCCTACCGGTTGAATTGAGGATTTTCTCTCATTCTAATAATGTTTTCCGCCTAAAACTTATTCGACAACTAAACCCTAACTCATAACAAGTCTTGTTTTTTTTTTCTTTTTTTTTCTCTTTTCTTTTTTGCTCTAGTTGGTTGCTAACATTCGGAGATATTATATTGTATATTTTTTTCTATTTCATTTGATGAGACAGGCTGAGGAGCCAGATAGTTTAGAACATTTAAATAATAATATAAAATTTAAAATTTAGAAATATAAGATTTTATTGGAAATTGAATTTCTATTAATACATATTGTTGTTATAATTAATTATTGTTATAATTAATGTTAATTCTTTAATTATAGTTAATTAACTGAGTTTAGTTTACTCAGACATTACAAGAATAATATTACTATGTAATACGCGTTTTTGGCCTTAAAGGCTTTTGTATTACATTAAGGATGAAATAAATAAATAAAATAAATAAATAAATATTTTCTTTCTAATAGACACCTACTATCACTCATGATGATTCCCTAAAAAATGTTGACTGTATTGTATCGGTGGTGGGCGTTGATGAAGACATTGTTTATTCAAAATCCACAGCACTGCAAACGTGGCTTTTGGGATATGAACTCACCGACACGATATCATTATTTGCAGCTAATGGAGTTTATTTTCTAACTGGCAAAAAGAAAATAGAATTTCTTAAGCAAATAGAAAGTTGCAAAATAGATGGAGTTCCCGACATTAAGCTGCTCACTAGGGACAGAGTAAGTAGTAGTGTCATCCTTTTAAATAGGCTCAGTAGAAGTAAATATAATACAATAATTAAATTTCTTCACGTTATTCGCAGAATGACAAGGATAAAGAGAATTTTGTCAAACTCAAGCAAATCATGAAGTCATCGAAGGGAGGAAAGAAACTAGGAGTCTTTAGTAAAGATGGCTTTCCTGGTGAATTTTGTGAGGCTTGGAAGTCATCGCTAAAATCAGAATCATTTGAAAATGTCGATATAAGTGGGGCCATAGCGTACATCATGTGCCCTAAAGATGAACCAGAAATTAATAACATACGCAAGGCTTCTTTGGTGTCTGTGGACCTCTTTAACAAGTACTTGAAGGATCAAATTATGGATATTATTGACTCAGACAAGGTTTTTTAAAATCACCGCGTGTACATTTTTATACCATTTTAATCAAGCTAATTTATTATATTTATTAGAAAGTCAAACACGCAAAATTGTCGGAAGGGGTTGAATCGGCTTTAACGGATAAGAAATATGTCACTGGTGTTGATGCATCATTGCTGGAAATGTGCTATCCTCCTATTATACAGTCGGGTGGAGCATATAGTTTGAAATTTTCAGCCTTGAGTGATAAAAATATTTTGCATTTTGGCGCCATTGTGTGTTCGTTAGGTGCCCGTTATAAGTCATATTGTTCAAACATTTCACGTACATTTTTGGTCAATCCTACCGAAGAAATGCAAGAGAATTATAATTTTTTGGTTAACGTACAAGAAGAGATTTTGAAAATGCTTAAACCCGGCGTGAAACTCAGCGCAATTTATCAGCATGCCGCCGACTACGTGAAGAAAGAAAAGCCCAAACTATTAGAAAATGTTACAAAGAACTTTGGCTTTGCTATGGGTATAGAATTTCGTGAAAACTCAATTATTATTGGACCCAAATGTCAAGCCGAAGTAAAAAAGAATATGGTATTCAACGTCAATATAGGCATATCAAATCTGAACAATTCAGCGGCTAGCGAAAAGGAAGCTAAAACTTATGCCCTGTTCATAGGTGATACGGTATTGGTGGGCGAACAGGCACCAGCTAGTATCATGACTCCATCCAAGAAGAAGATCAAAAACATAGGTATTTTCATTAAAGATGACAGTGAAGAAGAAGAAGATGGTGATGAAAAGCAGAAAGTGAAAGAAGATAAAGGCACAGAAATTCTAGGCAGAAGCAAAAGGAATGCTGTGTTAGAAAATAAACTGCGCACAGAAACTAACACTGAAGAGAAACGTAAGCAGCACCAAAAAGAATTGGCTCAATTGCTTAACGAAAAAGCCAAGGAACGCTTATCGAAACAGGGTGACTCCAAGGAAGTCGAAAAAGTTCGTAAAAATACTGCTTCCTACAAATCGATGAGCCAAATGCCCCGGGAACCTGAAGTCAAAGACTTGAAACTGTACGTGGACAAAAAATATGAGACTGTTATTATGCCTATCTTTGGCATACCCGTACCCTTTCATATATCTACCATAAAAAATATTTCACAATCGGTGGAAGGCGAATATACGTATTTACGTATTAACTTTTTCCATCCCGGTTCAACTATGGGCCGCAATGAGGGCGGAGTTTATCCAAATCCCGAGGCAACATTTGTTAAAGAAGTGTAAGTTGTTTTTAAGTCGTTTTGAAAAGGTTTAACATTTGAAAATATTGTTCATCCCACAGCACTTATCGCAGCTCTAATGTAAAGGATCACGGCGAAGTTGTTGCACCTTCTTCAAATCTCAACAATGCTTTTCGTCTTATAAAGGACGTACAAAAACGTTTCAAAACTCGCGAAGCCGAAGAACGCGAAAAAGAGGATCTTGTCAAGCAAGATGCTTTGATACTTTCGCAGAACAAAGGTAATCCAAAGCTTAAAGATTTATATATACGTCCAAACATTGTGACCAAACGTATAAGTGGCAGTTTGGAAGCACACACCAACGGCTTCCGCTATGTTTCGGTGCGTGGTGATAAGGTTGACATACTCTACAACAATATCAAAAGCGCCTTCTTTCAACCTTGTGACAACGAAATGATTATTCTCTTACATTTTCATTTGAAACATGCCATTATGTTTGGCAAAAAGAAACATGTCGATGTACAGTTTTACACAGAGGTGGGTGAAATTACCACGGATTTGGGTAAACATCAACACATGCACGACCGCGATGATCTGGCAGCTGAGCAGGCAGAGCGTGAGCTGAGGCACAAACTGAAAACCGCATTTAAGAGTTTTTGTGAAAAAGTCGAATCGATGACTAGACAACAGGTCGAATTCGATACACCATTCCGTGAGTTGGGCTTTCCTGGTGCGCCCTTCCGCAGCACAGTTACTCTACAGCCCACATCGGGCAGTTTGGTTAATCTCACTGAATGGCCACCATTTGTTATTACTTTGGATGATGTCGAGCTGGTGCACTTTGAACGTGTGCAATTTCATTTGAGAAACTTTGATATGATTTTTGTATTCAAAGATTACCATCGGAAAGTGGCTATGGTAAATGCTATACCAATGAACTTATTGGATCATGTTAAGGAGTGGTTAAAGCAAGTTTTCACATTTGCTAAATTTAAAATATGCATATTTCATGTTTGTATTTTTTTAACTCTAGTTCTTGCGATATACGTTATACTGAGGGCATACAATCTCTGAATTGGGTAAAAATTATGAAAACCATTACCGATGATCCGGAGGGATTCTTTGAACAAGGTGGTTGGTCTTTCTTAGATCCTGAATCGGGAAGTGAGGCTGAAGCTGAAGATGCCGAATCTGAAGAAGATGAAGTTTATGAACCCACCGACTTAGAATCTGATTTGGAATCTGATGAGGATTCAGAATATTCGGAAGCATCAGAGGATGTAAGCGGTGATGACAGCGATGGTAAGTTCTTTTTTCAGCTGAAAGAGAATTCTTTAGATGTATTCTAATTATTTGTTATGTTTTCGCAGAACTTGGTTCAGATGAGGAATCTGGTAAAGATTGGTCCGATTTGGAACGTGAAGCTGCCGAAGAGGACCGTAATCATGAATATAGTGGCCCCGAACCCAAATCAAATGGCAAACATCATTCTAAACATTCTAAGAGTTCAAAACACAGGTGAGTGTTTATATTATAATAGTTTTGTTGACTTGTTGAAAATCGCGACATCTTAATTTTATTTATGTAAACGAGATTTTCTTAGGATTAAATTCATTGCAAAAGTTACATACCTTTTTTTTGCAAGATAGAATTGTATTTTAGAAAAACATGTAACTTCTAATGATGGAATGCTAAAATTTTTACAAAATCCTATTACATACTGCAATACCTTAACCTCATACCCCTTCTCCCAAAATAAATTCTACACTTAGTCGCAAAACAACTATACATACGATTTAAGGTTTTTCATATCATTTATTCATAATTAATATTTAATGTTTGATTTTTGAAATGATTGTGTCCTGAGTATTACATGGGACCGACCCACTTTATAACTTAGAAAAAAAAAACAAAACATGAGAAACAAGGTTTGTTTTATGGTAAACTAAAACTAAGTGCAAAAATGAAACCAAGAAAACGCCCCAAAAGCGTACATACGCGTTTAAATTGTATTAAATATAGTTATAATAAAACCGTTTACGAGTATTTAAACATTTTGTTATAGATTTTGCTTAAACTTAGGTAAAAAAAAGAAGAGAGCTGTCTTAAGCGGACCATCCATTATATAATATTATTGTATATGTTGTACATATTTTTGTCGTTTTGACTTATAACATGCACTTAATGGCCCAATTTTCCTGACTGAACAATGTTGCCACCACATTACACAATTGTCTTGGTTGTACATTAAAATCAAAAGTCTTTTGATATTTTCCACTATATTGTGCCACCTTCGAATATTGACATACACATTGGCGATATTATTGTACAATACGAAAAATTGCACAATTATATTGCAAGTGGGTGGGCCGCTTCAGGACACCCGGTTAGATGTATGCTGCTCAAGTATATAAAACAAATTTCATGTGATAAATAATGCAATAAAATTACATTATATGATGATATCAAATTCGCCGCAAATATTTCAAAATGTTTCATTTATTTCCCATTATTCTCTTTTCTACGCAGCTAGAAATTAAGATAAAAATTAAATTAAGATATTGTTTGTGCTCATGTGCAAAAACAATACTAAAATAAATTGAGCAATCGTTCTCATTGGTTTTCTCTTGTTTTTGTTCCACTCAGTTCAAAAAGCGAAGCAAAACAAAATCAATTTCGCTTATTTTGGTAATCTTACCAAACGAAAATCACGCCCTACACTGAAAAAACAGTTTAACATAAATTCATTGATTTAAATTCATTGAAATTCAACGTACTATACGTTGTTTCAAAAAAATATTCCTTGAATTTCAACGTAAAATTTTATGTAGATATGAACTGAACGTTGAAACCATTCCTTGGTATTATTCGTTGAATTTAACAACGAACTAGTTTATTGATTTAACGTATAATACGTTGAATTTAAGGAACACGTTCTTTCTTATATAAATAAAAGAAAAAAGTTTAGTAAATTTCAAGAAAGTGTACTTTGATTCAAGGAACCTGTTCATTGATTTTAAGTAATGTACGTTGAATTTGACTTCAAGAACAAGAAGAAGATGTTTTATTCAATGAACGAGTACTTTGATTCAAGGAATCCCCATTTGAATTTTTGTTTTACTTGGTTCAATTCAACGAACTAGTTCCTTGTTTTATAACGAGGAAAAAACATACTAAAAATAAAAAATAAACACAAAGCAATCAGTTGTTGTTCTTCGTTTAACAAATAAGTTTGTGAGCAATTAAAAAAGAAAATTTTAAATTAAAAAAGTGCCAAAAGGTAAGTTAATAATAAGAAGTGATTATAATTAATTTTAATTGCAAAAATAAATATACAGTAGTTTTCGCTTATAGTCACATTTAAAATTGCACAAAAATTGTGGACTATATCGCTAATGTGACTATAAGCCTAATTTTTTTGTATGCCACGCAGAGGTATATAAAAGAATTTCCATCCAATCCAATTATGTCAATTACAAAACAATGTTGTATTTAAAAGGCACATTTGTATGGCCTTTTATGCAACAATGTTTTGTTCTAAAGACATGTTCTACTAAACAGTAGATGGAGGTTGAAATTTAGATTTGCTTTTTGGTTTATGACTTAAATAAATAACTAAAAAAAATCTGTTGAAAATTTTTGTGACTATAACGCGAATTGTTTGCATACAATTTGGATTTTGACTACCACAAAGTTGGTGCATATATGTCAAATATGGCTATATAGTAAATGGACTATATCGTCAATTTTTTGAATGAAATTAAGTTCAAAAGTCACGAAAAAAACATTAAATATGGACTATATCATAAATGTGACAATAAGCGGTAGTGACTATAAACGAAAACTACTGTAGTTGTATAATATCTCGAATATCAGACATTTCCTGAACTACTTTAAAGCTGGAAAATAAGTTCCAGGTGCATCTATTCCTTACATTATTGGTTCAAATTCTCAAGTTTTAAGTAAGTAATTATTTTGCATGCTATTTAGATTGTATAATTTTATACATGTTTATGTATGTTAATTTTAAAGATTCAAGAAGTTTGCGTTAGAAGCCTCAAATTTGAGTGAAGAGGGATTCAATAGCACTTGACAGGCATGCAGCAATTCCAGAATTAATTAAGTAAACCAAGCTTCCACTTTAGCCGAAGTTTTTAAAAGATAGCCTGAGTATAAGAAACCGAGTAGATTTCGATATGTGAGTATACAAATCTTTACTGTTTTATCCTATAGTATTTATTGCAAAATAAATATTTATAACTATATTTCAGATTGACAAAGACTTTGGCGTTGCTTTTGGGAAACGTGAAGGAGTTTTCTTTAACTTTAATAAGGCAGTAAATTTTTGTGTAAATACATACTTACATATAATTATATACATACATAAATTATTTCTTATTATATGAACTTTTAAATAAAATACTCAATTTAATATGAACTTGTCTATTATTATATTTATTAAAGTGAAATTTTGAATGTATAGGTGCATTGGTTCAAGGAATAAATTCATAAAAATTAATGAATGTGTTCATTGGGTCAAGGAATAGATTCTTTAAATTCAAGGAACTATTTCATTATATTCAAAGTATGTATACGTTGATTCAAGGAATATAATTCATAAAATCAATGATTGCGTTCATTGGGTCAAGGAATAGCTTCCTTAAATTCAGGGAACTATTTCATTAAATTCAAAGTATAAATATATAGGTTTAATGAATTTATGTAAGGTTTCAACGTATGGATTCTTAACTTCAACGAACTGGTACGTTGAATTCAACAAGCCAATGATTTGCATACGTTGAATTCAATGAACATGTTCCTTAGGTGAATAATAAGGAATAAATTCGTTGAATCAGCGAATTTTTTCCTTGAATTTATGTACGTTTTTGGTTCAGTGTAGCTCCTTTGACGTGGCATAAATAGCATAGCTCTAAAAGAAAGGAAATATAAACCGAAGTTATAAAATTAGTCATCACTCTGTTTTTAATAGATAGAAGGGAGGGTATTGAATAGCAATAATCGGACAAATCGTTAATGTGTGTAAATCAACAAACCAAAAAATCATTAACAGCTACAAAAATTTGTAAAGTTATGAAAGCTTGCCACAATCGGGACGACCAGAAAATCTTGTGCGAAAAAAAAGCACAAAACTTAAAGAGGGCGTTAAAAAAATTATGCAGCTTCGGGCAGTGACAGATAATATGATAAATGGTTTCTGCTTCCTTTTCATCCCTGCACATCCTACAAAAATCTGGAGTGCCAGTTTCCCAAATGCTGGTTCTTGCTCTGACCGAGCAGTGACCTGTCAACGCACTTATCATGATTCGTATCGCCTTCCTATTCATGTCCAGTAGCAGTTTGGATTTCACTGAGTCAAGTTTTGGTCACAAACCCCTCACGACTCTGCAAGCCTCCCTACTTCGCCACGAACTGTTGGTCCTGCTTTCTACCCAATTACTGAGTTCCCTATAGTAACTTCAACGATCTGCCTGACATTCCCTCATCTGATGCCGACCCTATTCTTGCCAGCTCATCGCCAATTTCATTTCCCTCAACACCGCTGTGGCCAAGAACCCAACATAGTCTGATACTATATTTATCCATAAGCAAGTTTAGGGGTCTCCTACAGTCACTAACAAGTTTCGATTTGGCATTGTCCCTTCAAAGCTTTTAGCGCTGCCTCGCTGTCGACGTAGAAGGTTACCTTTTCACCTTCAGCTACATTCCTATATGCTCTGTGCCTCCGAGGATCGCAGATATCAGTCTGGAAAACGCTGCATTCATTCGGCAGTCTGAAAGAACTACGAATGTTCGTTCCCAAGACACCAGTCCCTGTGCCTTTTTCCATTTTTGATCCGTCTGTAAAGAGTTCACTACCCTCATATAGCTTATCGGATTTGACCCAATAGTCCCTATCCGGAATTACCAGTGAGGGTGTTCTACTAAAATGGATTTAAGCGACCTTATAGTCCGTAAATCCAGGAGTAACGGAACGTAAAACACAGGTATTTAGCCCCCTGCTAGTATCAGCTCCATCCCTCCCACCCTGGGCAGTACAAACCTTACTACTTTATACCTCCTGGTGAAGAGGACTAGCTCGGTTTTTTCTGGGTTGATTACCATTCCTTTACTGCTGGCCAAGGAGGATAGATCGCCAAACGCCGACCGCATGACTTCACTCATAGTGGGAAGAAACTTTCACTATACCAGTAAAACCACGTCATCCGCATATGCAACTATCTTCCTTCCGCTCCTGTCAAAACGCCTAAGAATTGCATTGATTGCCAACAACCACAATAGATGTGATAAAACTCCTTCCTGTGGTGTACCTCTTGTCACTAATCTCCTCACTTCTCCCCTTCCCATACTCGAGATGATGATTCTGCTATTAAACATGATAACTATCCATTCCACTAGAAAGTTGTGAACCCTAAGTGTTTCCAGCGACTCCCTAATACCTTCTATACTTATGTTGTTAAAGGCTCCCTTAATGTCTAACTGCCTTATTCATAAAAAATATTTCAGGTTTTTAAGCGCTTATTTGACATATTTCTTTGGGAAATTAATATTTTTTGTGAATAAGGCAGTAAGAATGCACCCAGTCCTCTATTTATTATACCAACCACGTCATGAAGCGCACTCTCAACACACCTTCCTTTTTCAATAGGTGCTGAGTGCCAGTAGATGCATATCAATCAGTCGTTCTAATGTTTTCAAAAGAAACGACGAAAGACTGATTGGCTTCGCTTTGAGCGTCTTGCCGTACCCGCTTTGGGTATGATGACTCTAACCTTTCGGTATAAACATCCTGCTTAAGAATAGCTTAAAGATATCCGGTTCAAAGGTATTTATTGCCCATGTTGCCTTTTCCAACGTCACTATTTCGTCCACTGCTCCCCCTAATTCTGGTTCCGACAAGTAGTTAAAATTAACCTCCGTCGTTGACTCTTCTCTTACTTCCCTACAGGCAGGAAAGTGAGTGTCCATTAGAACAGAAAGAGTCTAAGAGCTGGATTCCGTCCATGAGCCATCCACTCTTTGAATATTCCCAGCAGCCCTAGGGTCGATTGGCAATATTCGCCGAAACTTCACAACTTGTTTACGGAATCAATCTCCTTCAACCAGCTGCTACTGTTCAGGATTGATCCTCCCATCCGGATCCTTCCTATCTGCGACAGCCGCCCGAAAGTAACCTTCCTGGGTCGTCGACTTCTTCAACTTCTTTGGGTACTTCATCGCCCGATCTCGCTCTCTTCGATGACTCCCTTCGGGGGTCCCTAAGAGAGCCAGCTGGTTTGACAGCCTTCTCCTTACTATTTGATTGTGTCTTGTCAGCCTCAACCATCGCCTTAACAAACAATGCAATGTCAGACTCCATTGCTGCTATCTTATTATTGGAGCTAGATGTGCCCCTCGATACAGCCCCTACACTCTTGCGAGGTATAGCGTGGACTCCGTCGACACTCACATCCTAAAGTTCGTATTTTTAGGAAGCCAAATTACATTTGATCAATTCTTAAGGAACAAATAAGACCAAAATTAATTCTGACAAACACTAGCAGAACGGAACAACATGCTGTTTTCGAAGGCCGCCACACCTTTATCATCAGCGTTCTTGTGTTTGGTCCACGGGTGTGGTATCAGTTGATGCAAATTTCAGTTTTATATAAATACATATCGTTATATATATTTATTATATTAGATCCTTTAGTTCCTATAAGGAGCATAGGGCCCTCATCCATCCGGCCGAAAGGAAGCACAGCTGAATGCTACCGGGCGCGTCCACAGGTTGGGGATAGTGGAAAGCTCCGTAGATATGTGGAGTAGCTGCTAAGGCAGTCGCGGACAATCAGCGGTTCCGAGCGGAGTGTCTCAGAGGTTTTCCGGGTGGCGCCAGACTCCTAACAAATTCTGAGTGCCTATGATACTTGGAACGTCAAGGCGAATAATTGGCGCCTTCAAATAACCAATAGCCACCTATTACCAGCGACTGTTCCTCATGTTAGAGGCGGCTGGAAGCGGGCGTCGGATCTTGTAACAAGCGGCTCGCTATACAAATGTGTTAAAAGACTTTTAAGCTAGCCCGCCTGGAGGCCATGCTGGCAGCCCCAGTTCCAGGATCGGATGCGGTAGCCCAATCAGCTGCTCATCTTAAAAAACATGATTAACGAAACCTCAAATACATATCGTTACCTTATAATAATGATTTCGTGTTTTTTTTTGTATATTTCGGTGGAAGAAATCTACGACCCTGTGTATAATCAAAAACTGGCATGAAGTTAGCATAAGTGGCAAAATTGAACATGCTCTTAACGTGTTTTGGCATACAATTTTACATTAAAAATCCTGCTAGGATGTAATCGTGTGTTAAAACTACATTATGCGGCGATTTTTAATGTCAAATTGTATAGAGGAACTCGTCAATACGTAGTTCAATTTTGTCATTTATGCAAACTTCGTGCCAGTTTTTGATTATACATAGGGCCGCTAATGTATGCAAAAAATCTCGATTTCAAACGCAATGTACATACATATTTTTCAGTGCAAATGGAATGTGTAAATTGTTTTGATTCATTGTATTACAACTAATTATATATAGTATACATATGTATGTACATGTCTGTTATTTTGCTTATTTTTGTTCTATTTATTTGAATAAAAAAAGTTAAAAAATTTAATGCTACACTTTTTTAATATCTTAAATCGTATGTAGAATTTTACGACTAAGTGTATGCATTTTCATGTACCTATTTGTTTTTGGAAAGTGTATATTAGGTGTGTTTGAGTACTTTTCCAGTAAAATCCAGTAACTGAGTAAATACTGAGTAATTTAAAGAAATTACTCTCAATAAAAAAGTTTGCATCTAAAAGTACGCGAACGCAAAAATTGTAAAATCCAGTAAAATATATACAACAGCTGATTACCAATTTTGGCGCTAAAAAAATTATTCATATGAGATACACGATAGAATATTTTGTTTAATAATAAAATATATAAGTAAGCGATAGAAACTTTCTTGTCGACATCGCGGGTCAGGCCCTAAACGTGATAAGTTATTAGGTTGATATATTCAAGACAACGAAAAACTGGGAAAGAATTTAAAAAAAGTACACAAAGTAATTTTTTTTAAATGTTCCATACGTCAAACCAGGAAGCGTCGACCCGACGATATGTATAAACAAAAATTTCAATATAATAATCTATTAACTTTATTCACGTTTAAAAACAATCGGTTATGTTCTGAATTCCATGTGAAATTAAATCGGTCGGAAATGCAATAGCATTGTTATTATAAATACATACATACATACATACATATGTGCATACATATTTCAAAAAATTCTATGGAAATTCCGCACGTTTTCATTTTACGTGAAATACATAACATACCCGAATATTTTTCTAGCATCAAACTTAAATAAATGTTATAATGCTTATAACTTAATACATTTGTTTTTTATTATTTTAAAAATTTCATCAAAAACTAAACATTTTTGTTTCCCTTTGTTTACATTTAAAAACATATGGTTTCGTTTTACTGGATTTTACTGGCAAAAATTTGTCCAGTAAAAACTTGCATTTACTCAGTAAATGAACTGTCATTTTTCTCTCTCAATTCGCCCTCTCATTTACTGGATTTTGTGTACTCGAACGCAATCCAGTAAAAAATAGTAAAAATTTGTACAAATTTTTGAGTTTTCGAACGCACTTATTGTGTTAAAACCACCAACTTTATATAAACAAACAAAAATTTTAATATTCTGGTGCATAAACGTTGACAAAAATACTGAAAATGAAAACAGTAAATTATTAACATGCCATAAGAGGTGAACAAAAATATAGAGAAAAAGTGCATAAAAAAGTCAAACAGTAGTACAGTTTTATATTTTATACAACTGCATTAATTATAGTTCTAGTTAAATATAGTATAAAGAAAAATAATAATGCCAAAATAAGCTGCCTAATAATTTTAATCTTAATCCTTTTCTATACAAAAACATGATCAACTCAAAGGTGTATATAAGAGTTTTTTTTTCAAGATTTTAAAACAAAATGAAATGATAATATAGATAAAACTATTTCGTTTGGAGATTTGAAACTAATTGAGGCCTGTAGATTAAAGATTAAAGCACCCATTCATATTTTAATTGTTTGTTCATATATAAAAATTTTATATACATACATACAGATGTAGATATGTGTGTATTTACTTTCATATATTTTTACCCCTTATACAATTATCTCGACCCATGCTTTTCAATATTTTTATCATGAAACTGAAAATCGTCTACCATATTTGTATTTGTCTTGAAAAGTCGCAGAGACCGGGCAGTGCAAGAGCAAAACCATAAGAAACATAAATCAGCACATAAATCCTCCACAGCAAATAGGTTTGTGTAATTTGCAAATTTTTATATCCTCAACTTTTCTCTTTACACGAAAAAATCTCATAATTGGCCCAAAAAATGTCTTCAAATCACAAACATGTTACTATCATACCTTCTTATGAAAATTAAACTT